>CM048660.1:22476193-32476193 GCA_026401315.1 Dysphania ambrosioides
TTTATCTTATTGGCCGGTTATATACAACTATTTGATGATGTGGCACTCTAAAATATCAAAGACGGCTTATTTTATAATATATTAGATTCACAATAAGAATAGGAGAAGAGAATACTGATTGTTGTGGCTTGATGGATTGTCAAAAGTAGAGCTATCAAATCAAATCAGGTCAATGGGTTAGTTTTGGAACGATTATGGACAATTTGAGTGACGTTAGATCTAGTTAATGTCGAGTTAGTGTATTTATTTTGGTCGGATTCGAATTAGATCGAATCACTTTATATTCAAGTTAAGTCAGATGAGTTTTAGTTTTGGGTCTAAGTCAATTTCGGTTCTGGTTATTCTCAATTAGAGTCAATCTCGGTTTTTAAACGTTTAAACCGATTAATTTCTGGTTTAGGTCATGTTCGGGTTTGAAGAACCTCAGGTGCGAGTCAAGTTCAAGTAGGATAAGTCTATGTTACATGATCAAATTCTGATTGGATGGGTTTCAAGTACGGGTCAAGTTCTAATCGAATGAGATTTGCGAATAGGACAATTTTAGATCGAATAAGTCTTTATGTACTAATCAAAGTCAAATAAGTCTCTAGTATAGTTTAAGCTCATATTCAGTAAGTTTCACGTTTGGATCAATTTCAGATATATTGAGTCTCAAGTTCAATTTGCATCGAATTTGAATAAGACGAATATCGAGTTTGATCTGACCTTATTTTCAGAAGTACGAGGAACTAAGTTTCCCTCCTCTAGTTCTCAACTCTTCCCTCTCTAATATACTTATAGTTTGATTATATTTTACATTACTTTATTATTACTTCATACTAAATTTAGTTTTGACTTCTTTTAACTTGAGTAATAGTTAGATTATTTAAATCAAATAAGCAAGAATCGGCTATGTATATCGAGTTTTGGTCATTTTATATGATTAAAATTATGCATATAAGGTTGACTCGAGAAATTTTTCTCGAATTTCATTGCGTCGTCTTAGGTGGTTTTAGGTAAGGTATCACCGGATTTTGGTTATAACCGAATCTGGTCAAATCTAATATCGAGTCTAATTGAGTCAAGTTTAATCGAATCTCGATTAGAATCGAATTAGGTCAAATCAGGTATCAATTAGTATTAGGTGGGGTCCAATCAAATCTCGATTAGAATTGGGTTAGGTCAATTAAGGTTTTTATAGATTTAAACCAGGTTGGGCAGTAATTAATTAGGGTGCGATTGGGTTCATATATGAGTTATCGATCCCAATTGTGTGTCGGGTTTTCTTCGGTTGGTTTTAGATTGAGTATGGATTCATGAACTGTTAGATCTAATCGGATGCTTAATAAACATTGGTTTGGGTTTGAAAAACCAATTTTATTGTTATAAAATTAGCTTGGACAACTCTAGTCAATAGTCAATTAGATGGGCTAGGCTTTCCTATGTCTATCTATGAATTGTATCGAAGGGTAACCATTAAAGGTGGAAAATCAACATTTGACTTTATTTAGAATATATGGTGTTTCATGTTGGGGTCACTTTTGTAGTCATAATCTTATAGTGCTCATGTCGATCTTTTTTAAGAACTCAAGGGAACTAGTTTTTTAAGACAATGTTCGTGTTAGAAGTGAAGTCTGGACTTGGAAGAATGCCTATCCCAATACGACGTCAATTTTGTACATATTGAAGTATTGCTTGTGATGGGGGAATTATGTTCATATGTTCCACAAAAAAAGTCTCTTCATCTTATTTTCATTGTCCTTTTGACTTATTTTGTGATATGTTTTGTGTTAAAATACGACATATAAAATAGATACAAAATATTACCTCTCACAATATCCATATTTTCATGTAAATTATTTACCTAATTAAACTCTATTGTGGTGATAGGAGATTAAAAAAATGTCATATTTGTATGATTCAAAACAATGAAAACTATATGGACTTGCATCAGTTCTAATTTATAGTACTTGAAGATGTGAGTATTCATACTCATTTTAATAGCCATTTTATTAGAGGTAAGATTCATTACTTGGTCACACTTATAAACTTCAACTTTAAAATAAAAATTCATATTTGAATTACTTGACTCATACTCATACTCATACTCATGCTCATACTCATACTTATATTCAGTTCAATTCGAAATTTTATACGTATGAAATGAATTTAACTAGCAATGAGAGTATGTTAAGATAATTGACAATTAGTTCCCCTAATCAAAAGTACGAGATTCCTAATTCCAAATACTTGGTATAATCCAATTTAAAAAAATCCGGCAAACAATATTATGACCAGTTAGGGTCAAACTTTCGGGTTGTTTTCTAACCCAACTCTTGACCCACGACGCACTTGATCACTTAAAAATAAAAATAAAGTTTTGCCAAGCTGGCAAGTAGCAACTCGTATTTTGGTTGCGTCGAATCTACGCCATATTTGTTACACTTAGTTAGGGCCCATACTTATTCCGCCAGAAACTTCTTCCCTTATCTAGATTTCCTGCCCACCCAAACATGACGTAATTATTCTTACAAGTCATCACCCATACACGTCACCTCCAATCCCTTTAAATCACAACCGTTGGTTTTAACACGTGTCCCATGCCCCATGTATTGACTACACAAATAGGAATACACACCGCTTAACCGTAGTTACTTTTAGCAATTAACTAGGGTCACTTTTTCTGTGGCTTTACACCTAATTTAATTAACCGACTTAAAAAAAATTAAAATGACATGAAAAAAGTCTATATATTTAACCCTTGGACTCCGTTCATTCTATTTAGAATATCATTGTCGTTTTTGCTGAAGCTTACCACTACTTTCTAGAAGGTACATTCTTCCTCCTCTGATACTTTTACGTAAAATAGGTGTTCTTAATTAATTATTGTTTCCTAATTGCATGATTTGTTTGTTTGATTCTGTTGATTTTGTGTCTAATTTATGTGGGTTCGGTCCAATTTTATGGTTGTTGGTCTTTCAAGTTGAATAAATATTAAGTACAACTTTATGAAAGTATTTATCTTAAATTGATAATTTTTTTTTTTATTGTGGTGTAAGATATAAGATTGTTTAATCATGTTTTGGCATGGGGGTTTGCTTATGATGTTGATTCTTATGGAATTGAATAGTATTTTCTTGGGTTAAGTTTGCGATTGTCATTGATCATGGTATTGACTCTTGCTTAATCTAGAGTTGGAACTTGATTGATGTGTTAGTTATTAATTTGATTATGATTTATGATACAAGATTGTTCAATTTATGTTTTGGTATGTGGGTTTTGTCATATGACCATGCTGAAAGGTTTTACTGGGGTTTAAGATGATGGTTCTGGGCTTAGCATGTATATATGTTTGTTCCACAACTAATTGTTTCGAATGGAGTAAGTAGACTGATCAAAGTATCTTCGGATTGCAGTTTTCGCGCTTACAAAACAAAGCAATCTTAGCACGGTTTCAAGCTCTCCACAAACAAAGTACATGGTTGATCTAGACGTCCAGATTCCCGCAGCGTTTGACCCTTTTGCTGAGGCAGAGTCGGAGGCTCCTGGAGCCAAGGAGTATGTGCATATCCGCAGTCAACAGAGGAATGGCAAGAAAAGCTTGACCACTGTGCAAGGCCTTAAGAGAAATTTGAGCTACGAAAAGATACTCAAGGACCTCAAGAAGGAGTTTTGCTGTAATGGGAATGTTGTGCAGGACAAGGAGCTAGGGAAGATCATTCAGCTGCAGGGTGATCAGCGTAAGCAGGTTGCGGATTTCCTAGTTCGTGCTGGCCTTGTCAAGAAGGGTCAGATCAAGATTCATGGTTATTAAACCTGATGATTTTACAAAAAAGTGCTGAATACTGAATTGTTCTTGGGAGTTTTTGATTTCTGTTTTCGAGCCTTTGCCGTTTGTTGTTCGTTGTTTGGACTTGGTTTCGTTTTTGATTTGTTGTTCTTAGTTTGATGCATCCATGGATGGCAGTTGTGTGGAATGTATTCAGCTCACAAACTTCTTATTAGTTAATAATATTGGATGTTTTTATAGATCTATATCACGTCCTCTTGGCCTTATTTTGTCCGTCTCTTATCATAACTTGAATGTTAGATGAGGAAAAGACCAGATGACTACGGAACTATTAACCTCGATACTGGTCTATTGATCCGAGGAGAACTTGGACCTGTCATGGTGTTGTAGTCAGAGTGGCCATTGTTGTAAGATCTATTCCCTTTAGCCGGCAGCAATGGCCACATCATACTCAACTTAGCTTAATATTATGATATGAATGATACAATGGATGATCACTTGACCGTTAACTCATGAAAAGATCCCATAATAGACACTTCTTCAACTCTCCTTGCACTTCTCTATTTGGTGGTAAATATGTGAAATTCAATCAGAAATCTAAACTATTGTGGAATTGACATTGGAAGATCTTTGAAGCTTACCCACTGTTCCAAAATTACTTTGCAAAGAGTAGCAATTTTTTAGAATTTCATTGCCCACCAATCAAAAGCAGAATTCCTCTCCCCTTCACATCAATAGTCGAATACTTCCTCAGGGATGGAAAGATATTAACATGTACTCCCTTATCCCCTCTCTACCTAATTGCCTATTGATTTTTATTTCTTAATTCGAAAAGTCAAACAATTATGAAAATTTGATATTTTAAAAATTTACATTGAAATACATCTAATAATAGCCCAAATCAGCATGATATACGATTTATCCTGAGTGACAATCAAACAACAAACTCTGGAAACAAAAGTTTCATGAAATAGATAGCTTACAAATGGATCCTCTGAGAGGCTCTGTAGAAAACCCAAATCTCTCTTTCAATGTGGAATTTGTTGCTTCGCAGCTAGATAAATAAGTGACACAATTTAGAGCTATTAGTTACTCTTGACCGCGATACAGAAATCTTCAAACATATCCAAAAATCTTCCAACTCAAATTTGAAAACACATCATTCCCAAGTCCCAACGGTTTTGTGTATGCACAAACTTTTTACAAGAAAATACTCAACTATCAATCATGTCCCAATGATGGATCTCATCTGACTTAGTCGTTTGATCTGGGAACTTTTCCTGTCTTTCTAACCAACAGTGCCACTTGAACATTGCAATAAAAATAAGGTAAGGTCATGCAGGATTGCTCATCAAAAGAGTTTGGCACCTGGATTCTGAGTACCGCTTCTCATCATCGCAACAAACTCATCGAAATTTATTCTTCCATCCTGCAAAGAAAATTAATGCGTGATTTTAGAAATTATATTGGCTTCGAATACCAGATAACTCAGGTAATAGAACATATCTTACATTGTCAGTGTCAACTTCCATCAAAATATCTTTAATGCAATTCTCATCAGCAATTCCATACTCCCTCATTGCTGCTTCTAGCTCATCTGTGGTGATGAACCTGTCACATAATCAAATTATTATCAGCAAAGTGAGATTAAGAATCAAAGAATCTCCATTTGTCAAGAAAAAATAAATCATAGAATCACTGTCACTTAGTGAACAATCAACACTCCAAATCCAAGAGCAGGAACAAATTCTTGTCAAAGTATCAGATGGTTACTGGGGCTGGAAGTCAGGAACATTAAAAATAACTTGGAGGTTTCACACAATGAGTTTGAGAAAATTGATATGATTGTGTAAGTCTACATAATGTATTTATGTTCATAATCTTCGTACGCAGACATTGGACGTTGTGAAACTGACATATCTTGAAAGAATTTAGACTATATTTTAGCTACACGATTGATTTATTTTAGGACTGAATCCTTGGATACTCACTGAAACAGATGGACTTGAAATGAATAATTGATAATAGCTAACAGTCTATGAGTAAAACATAAATGCAGATTATCTCGAAATAGATCAGGAAAGAGGGGAGGGTAGAAAAGAGAATAAGACAAGGTAAATATTCACCACTTACCCACTGTTATCTTTGTCAAAATACTGGAATGCTTTGTAAAGTTGGTCATCTCTCTCGAGCCTGTATCTATGCATTGTGGCTGTGATAAACTCAATGTAATCTATTGATCCACTTCTATCTTGATCAGCCTATAAAGAAAAATGTAAATCAGCCAGAGAACAAGCACATGCCATAGTAAAGCCATATTGCCTCTTATATTAAGCAAATTCCATGTCTTACAGCTTCCATGAGTGCCTTCACTTCAGTTTCAGTAAGCTTTGATCCAAGTCGAGCCAATCCCTCCTTCAGTTCTTCATAGGTGATTGTCCCACTGCCATCAGTGTCCATGTTTGCAAACATCTGTTTCAGACCTTGGATCTCTTCTGCAGGAAGGTTCTCAGCAATGACCTATGTCCAACAAAAAGAGCCAATACATTTAAATATTATGAAATTATTGCAGATATTACAACACCAGGTGCATGTCAACAAGTTTACATATCTTAATGTGCAGGAGTAAAGGAAAAAACAAAAACAAAAAGAGGATTACTAACCTTTAGCGCCAGCTGCTTAAGTTTGTTCATGACTCTGAATTGCTTCATCCTGGAGAGAACAGCACTATCAATCGGCTTGTCTGAGGCTTCACCATCCTTGAGCCATGGATGATCTGTATTGCGAACATACATGTTTGAGTTCAGGACATGTAATGCACATTTTTACAAACTAAAGTTGTTTCTGACGCAGTAATGCTTAGACAATAACATTTTAACGATCCATAAAGAAGACATTGAAGTTTGTGAGATGCTTGCTTCCTCTGGGTTTACGTAGATAGAAATCCAACAAAAAAGCAGGGAATATTTAGGAGTTGTTGTATGTGTAATGTCCTAACACTACACAGTAATTCTTACCCAATATTTTTTAATATGATCCGTTTACTCTTACATAATACCAATTCAGAGACCCCTGATCCCCATTTAAGAACTTTACACATAGTTAACTAATACAAGGAAGATGTGAATTCGAGTATCAGGTGTTGCAGAAATTATATAATTATTCATGAAGATAGGTTCCATTTTACTTCATCAGCAAACTTTGGTAGTAGACATTGCAGCATTAGTCATTATACACATAGTACAGATAAATTTGAAGAAAATTTCATACCAAGAACTTGAGCAGCAGTTATTCGTCTTTTGGGATCTGGTGTCAACATTTTCTTCACTAGGTCCTTGGCACCATTAGAGATTGATGGCCAAGGCTTGCTCTCAAAATCAATATGTCCTTGCAGAATAGCATCAAATATCCCCTTCTCATTTTCTACATCACAAAATGTATAACCCAATTATTTAAAGAATCAATAATACAGTCTTAATAAGAAGACAACTAAAACAGTAGAATGAAGTTTTACCAGCCCAAAAGGGTGGAACACCACTGAGTAAAATGTACAGCATGACTCCAGCACTCCAAATGTCGATCTCTTTACCATACCTACGACGTAATACCTCAGGAGCAACGTAGTAAGCACTACCTACTATATCCCGGTATACTTTACCTGAAAAAGGATTAACAGCTTCGAGTCAAACAACCAGAGTGATATTTTAAAGCACCAACAGTCAAGAGTACAAACTACAGGCAAACTTAGAGCTCAAACTAAAAAAAATGGACTGACTTAAGGACATTTCCTACAACGTGATCCAAATCAAGTTCAAGCAAAAAACTTCCCGATTGCAATCTCTAGTCAATAATTAATTAGTTAAGACAATCTCATATGGCCATATCTCTAATCAATCAATGGTAAAGTCAACTCTACATTTAACCAACAAATTGCTTAGACAAGATCTAAACAAGTATCATGGAAAATTCGCCACAATAATCCATCATCGATCCAAAAAGAATCCGAAAATTATCCCAAGTTGTATCCGCAGAACACGAAAGATCAACAAACTTTTCTGTTCAGAGAATATCATGAAAATGCAAACATCATATGATCTATGTGCAAATAATATAAGACATAACATGCAAACATCAAACAGATTATGCAGAAAAGACATCCGACATTCCTTTTTTTTTTTTAATTAATGATTATACCTTCTTCAATAAACACAGAAAGCCCAAAATCGGTAGCTTTCAACGCAGCATTCTCGTCCTTACTCGACAACAAGAAATTCTCAGGCTTCAAATCCCTATGCATCACACCCATAAAGTGACAAACATGAACAACATTAACAATCTGTCTCAAAAGAGTAGCAGCAGCCTTCTCGCTGTAATGTCCCTTAGCAATGATCCTGTCAAACAGCTCTCCTCCAGCACACAACTCCATCACTAGATTGACAGATGTCTTATCCTCATAGGCTCCCTTAAACTCCACAATGTTAGGCTGACTACTCAAATGCTGCATGATCTGAATCTCTCTCTTCATGTCCTCCTTATCAGCCCTTGTCACAAGCTTCTTCTTTGAGATAGACTTGCAAGCATATTGCTGACCTGTCTTCTTATCAATACACAGATATGTCACCCCAAATTGGCCCCTCCCCAATTCCTTCCCCAACGTGTAGTGCTGCTTCACATCTTCATAGGGTTTCCCTACAATTGTGTTCGGATCAGTCCTTGGAGCTGTATTTGCTGGGCCAGGCACTCTTACAGGCGGTTGCGCTACCGGGCGCTCCGATGGCGGCTGCTGAGGATACTGATGGCTTTGCTGAGCTGTTGATGATCCCTTTGGTTGGTTGTGATCTTCTATCTGTCTATTATACCCATTCTGCTCATGTTTTGTGTCTTTTGACTTGCTTGCACAAATTCCCATCTTGGCAAAACCCCTTCAATCTCACGCACAAACACAAAAAAGAACTCAACTTTCAGGAGATTTGGATCGAAGGGTGGTCAAATTTCAGCACTTATTGCAACAGTTACACGAAAAACCTGAACTTTCAGGAGATTTAAATCAAAGGGCGTTCAAATTTCAGCACTTTATACAACAGTTACACAAAAAATGAACAAAACCCAGAATCCAAATTTTTGTTTTGAGCAAAACCCAGATATTTTCTGAGCTAAATTCAGCAATTTGAGGGAAAATGAGCAATACCCAGATGCTGATTTGAGGTGGGCTTTGCGAATTGAGCACAAAATTAGGAAAAAATTTGAAACTTTCTTGATTAGAATGGAGGAGTAGATCAAGGGTTATTGTCTGAATAATGAAAGAGAAAAGGTGGGGAAGTTTAGAAAAGTAGATATGGAGGAGAGAAGATTGAAGGAGAAATGGTCATCTGAATCATGTGCTGAAATAATGAGGAGTTGAAAATTTCAGGTTTTAGTGAAAGCCCTGTCAAATTGGTAGATGTGGAAAGAGAAAAGGGAATGAAGAGACCAGCGAAGGGCTGCTAGTAGTTGTAGACTTGTAGTAATATATCGGGCCGGCAAATCGGGCTATTGTATGATTTTCATGCCCTGGATATTTGGCCTACTATTATGTTATTGTGACTCGTAGGGTGCGTTTCCTTCGCTTTGTCTGAACTTATCGTGTTATCTAAACTCGTTGTAGTTTCCTTAGATTTAGTTTATTGCAACCTATTTTATCTGAATTTATATTATATGTTAGTAGTTTTTGTTTATCACACCTCAGTTTAATAAAATTTAGTTATAATATATATATATATATATATAAGTATATATATATATATATATATAAGTTTAATCAAAATACTTTAGGTTTGGTAAAAATTTATAACGCGTAGGTACAACTACGACAAATGACAATTAATCAATTACAATAATTTTACATAGTAATTCAATTATCTTTTGGACAAAGAGGGAACAATGCCTAATATAACTTATTAACTAATAATATTGAGTGCAAATTTGGACTTAATTATCATTGCTTATCTTAACATAATTTATATAAAATAAGTCAAAAAAGGAACAAAATAAATCTTTAGCAAATTGACAGTTAAACTTAATTTCTCTATACTTATTGGCTATATACTTAAATTATTTAAAGGATTAACAAGTAAACCAATTTTTTCGTGAGATTATAACCTTGTTTTTCTTGAGTAATATGAAAATGAGGTATCTAAAATAGAGATAAAAACATGATGAGTTCTTAGATCCCAATTTTCGAAAAGTTAAAATAAGTAATTGTGTCAAAAGTTAAGCAACTTTAAATAGAAAAATCCAAGGTGCACACTCATTACAAGTTTATAAGTTAGTTGTTACTTTGTGAGCCAAGGTTGATGCACCCATCACATCATGTAGTTAAAATACTAGAATAATTTTTATTGAAATTGCCAAGTACTACTTAGCAATTAAAGAAAAAATCATTTATAAATAAGCTTAAATTTTATATGAAAAAATAATTTAAGTTGGGTATTGGCCAGGTCATTAACGACTGATCATCGGTAGATATGCTATCTTTGAGTTGCTAATGGATGTCTCCGTCCCCATCTAATCATACTGTCCATTGCAAAAACAAATAGCTAATGCAGTTCTACACTTTGACAACTTCAGACAAATTTGTATGGAGTAATTAATGCCTTCATTATTCCTTCTAAATAAGAGCAATTATTCAGACAAGACTGTATACTCGTTCGTCACTGGTGTTTTAGATCTCAATTCAGCGACAATTCGTAGTGGAATGACACTATCAAATCTCTAGTATGATAGTATCCATTTGTTCTACTCCGATCTTTTTTTTCCTTTCCATATACCCTATTGGAAAATTTCGAAAAGTTTTTTCTATTTAGAATCATTCCTTTTTTATATGATATTTTATGGCGTTAAGAACCTCATTTCACTATTCACTCATTGGATATTGTAATTTTTTTATTTTTATAATTGATCTTTTCTATTCCCAAAATATCCATAAATTCAATTAGTCCACTTGCATTACTTTTGATGAAATCTCTACCCTTTCACTTGCTTTATATTTAATGTATTTCATAGAATTTTCCTCTTCTTTCCAGATTCCAAATAAGAAGGAAAAACAAATGAATGGAGTATTATTTATGAAGGATAACCTTTAATTTTGAGAACTTTTCTATTTAGTTTTCCGTTTCTCTTGTATGTCTCATAAATTTTTGATGACATATAAAGTACGGAATACGGAGAATTCTACATAGGAATTTTTTTTTACAATCAATTAATCTTTATAATTGAGATTATTTTAAGTTTAATTACTCATTTAAGGGAGTTGCATATGAACGAGAAAATAGTACTCCATCTGTTTCTTTTTATTTGACACGTTTACTTTTTGCATGTTTTTCAAAGCAAATATTATAGCTACAATATGTATTATAAGAAAATATAAAATTTCGATATTAAAAAAGTATACTTCGAGATGAATTTAACAGGATCTCACATGTATATATTTTAACTTATATATATTAATGAAAATTCATTTAAATTTCTCAATTTTTAAATAAAATATTCTAAAAATGACAAATAAAAGAGAACGGAGGGAGTAATAACTCTTCCTTGTTCATGTTTTGTTTCATGTGTGCAACACGCGCGGTCAAGTGAAAAAGCAAAGCTTCATTTATAAGTCACATTGCATAATCATTTTGTTAGTTGTTGTGATTTATGAATTTGTTGATTAGACTATGAAAGTGTAACTAATATTTTGCATATACTAAGTTTTAACTAATTAGCTTGAGCAAACTTAGTTGTCCTATTAGAATGTTAGCCTCTTATACTTAAGGGAACATGTAGTAATATAGGAGTCAATCCCACTTGTATCGTTCAATCCTCACATTATAGTGTTTTTAAGGCAGTAAATTACTCCGTATAATAGATAGAGACTTGATATTTAGAATATTTGATTTGGACGAAGTTGTGGCAAAGCAAGCTTCTACAATGAAAGGTACGTACTGTCTGCGCGCAGCTGCTCTTGCATTTCCTTTAATAATGCTTGCTTATCCTATAAGTCAATGCAAAGGGTGTTAGTTTTGTAAGACATGCTTGTTGTCCTTGTACTGATGTTCTGAAAAATGTAGCTCAGTGCTTCTGGAAGTATGATTTTACATACTGTGATCTTCATGTTGTAAGTCTCTACACTCTACAGCAGTTGACTTGAATAATTTTGCGTAATATAATAGTGAAGTGATTCATAGATGATTATTTACAGAAGAAAAAGTGAAACAAACACCAATTTTGAAGTAATTCTAGATAAACAGGTCAAAGATTCATCCCCTCTAAATGAAATATCCTCTTCTCCCTTTCTTTTTCATGTTTCCCGACTCTCCTTTACCCTCCCTTTCCTACTTAAACCCCAAACCTACTCCTAAAGTCATGATCAAATTAGGTGCTTTGCTCTTCAAGGTTCGGATTGGTGATTGGAAAAATATAATAGTAAGGCAAGAGCTACATCTCGTGGTTCGTTTGGTGTTGTGGGTTCTATGGATCGTTCCAAGGCACCAGTGCGTGCCAATGCTGTCTCGGTTGTGGATGGTTCGGTCTTTGGTACTGAGGATGCTTCGTCTCAACAACCGGTTGGAAGTGGCGCTCTCACTACGTTATCTGATCTTTAGCCTGAGCATGTTCAAATTCTATTAAACATGATTAATGACTGAAAGCAGGATAAAATGATGTGACAGGAAACGATTCATGTTTATTGAATATTCATTCTATTATGTCGTGTCATGTCGGTCTCCCTTATAGTGTACAAGTGGTGGCTACGAAAATGGGTCGTGTCTTTTTATCTGATGTCATTACACTAGCTCATGGTTTGCTTGTTCCTCAATTAACTTGCAATTTGATATCGGTGTCTAAATTGAGTGATGACTCTCATTATTATGTTCGATTCATTGATTCTCTATGTGCTATATAGGACTAGGACTCGGGGAGCCTGATTGGCGGCGGTGAACGTATTGGTGGACTCTATCATTTTCGGCGTATTCCTACAGTATGTGCGGTGACAAGTCCGGATGTCTCCAAGTTTTAGTTGTGGCATCAGCGTTTGGGTCATCCATCAGATAGGGTTTTCAATAGGGGTGTTCAAAACTACCCGACCCGATTACTCGATGGTTCGAAAATAACTAGTCAGGATTTTATATTTTTTTTCGAGTCGGGTACCGGGGAACCCAAAATAGGGTAATCGGGTCAAGTCATGGGCCGGATAAAAATATAATCGGGTACCGGGGAACCCAAAATAAATTTTATACTTTTTAAGTTAGGTTTTGCTGCTTAGGGTTTCCTACTTTCCTGCTTTCCTCTCGTCACTCACGCCTCTCAGTCTCTCACTCACACCGTCGCCTCTCACTCTCAGTCTCTCACTCTCGCCCAGTCATTCTCGCCTCAGATTCTCATCTCTCGTCAGAGTTTTCTCGCCTCTCGTCTCAGTTTTCTCGCCTCTTGTCTCTCAAGTTCATTTTTGAGTTGGAGGATGTTATTGATACTATCTTAAGTATTCTTTTAATCTTAATTTTAGATTTCCTGCTAGCTCAACGAGCTAGATGAGCCTAAATATGATATAATTGGAGTTAGTTACTCACTTACTCTTATGCAGTGGTACTGTGGTAGTAAAGTTTCCCGGTGATATTTGCGACTTTGTTATTTTCTCGACATTTTTGCTTTCTTTGCTCGTAATTTATTGTTTGCGATTAGTGTGTTGCTTGGTGATTAAATTTATTGTGGTCATATTTGCGGTGAAAATGAGTATATGACCACACCGGAGTTGTGGGTTCGCGTTAGTGTGTTGCTTGGTGATTAAATTTATTTAAATCATATTTAATCATAATTTGGACAACATTGCATGACATGTTGTTTGTAACATAATGTGGTTTTAACATGAGTATATGACCACACTGCATGACTTGCTGAAATTTATAACATATTGTTCTCTGTAATAGATATTGCTGATACTTGTTGTTTGTTAACATAATGTGGTTAGCTGAAACAACACTGCATAATTGCATCAGTTAATAATTTGGACAACGATTTACTCAATCACCTGATACACCCAGAACGATAATTTATACATTAGTAGTCAATGCCAGTGATTTTTAGTTTTGAACAAAATAGCAGACCACCTCTAAGTAGTAACCGGGTACCCTGTGACCCGATCCAATCTAAGCGGGTCAGGTCATGGGCCAATTTTTAAATAACCGGAAAAATCGGGTACCCGGTTATGATCACCCCTATTTGTCTAGTTAGTTCCGGCTATTTGTACTAGTTCTGGTTGTAAAATCTTAAATAAAGCATGTGATGTTTGTCCTCAAGCAAAACAATCACGAGATAGTTTTCCTAATAGTGTTAGTCGAGCTAGTCGTTGTTTTGAGATTATACATTGCGATTTGTGGGGGTCATATAGGACGCCCTCTACTTGTGGTGCACACTATTTTTTGACTATTGTTGATGATTTTTCAAGAGGTGTTTGGGTTTATCTATTGACTGACAAAATTGAGGTGTATTCTTTGTTTTGTTCTTTCTTGGCTATGGTTAAATGTCAATTTGATTTATTTGTCAAGTGTGTACGTAGTGACAATGGAACAAAATTTAATCACTTCTTAAAACTGCACTTTATTGAACATGGCATAGTTTTACAATCCTCTTGTGTTGGTACACCTTAACAAAATGGTCATGTAGAACGCAAACATCAACATGTTTTGAATGTGAGTCGTGCTTTATTGTTTCAAGGCCACTTGCCGATTAGACTTTGGGGTAAATGCGTTCTCAGTGATGTATATTTAATTAATCATACTCCGTCCTGTTTATTAGATAGTAAAACACTGTATGAGATTTTATTTGGCAAGGAGCCTAACTTTAATGATTTGAGGGTGTTTGGTTGTCTTTTTTTTTTTTTTTTGTTCATGATCAACGCGCCTAGAATGATAAATTTGCCCCGAGAAGTAGAAGGTGTATTTTTTTGGGATATCCGTGTGGCAAGAAGGGTTAGAAGGTGTGTGATGTTGAGACAGGTGATATCTTTGTGTCACGTGATGTTAGGTTTCATGAAAATTAGTTTCGTTTGCACCGGTGGGTTCTTTGCCTGAGCCTATGATTCCTTTTGAGGATGTCGATAGCTTGCCTAGTCCCACTAATGCTACTGCATTGGAATTTGTGAATGATTTTGAGAGTGTTTTGGAGGACGGTGGCACAACCCTGGACAGTAGTGCCTTTCGGCCTCCTGCACAGCTCACGGAGCCTATTGATGATGCCGTTAGTGATACCTCTCCTCTTGTTGTCGTTGGTCGAGGTCATCGCCAAGGACACCCTCCGGGCTGGCACCATGACTACGTCACACACACTGTTTCCCTTGAGAGTCCATCTACTACTTCATCGTCTCCTTCGTGCTCCTCAGGTATTCCCTATCTTTAGCACATTATCTGAATTATGATAAGTTTTCCATCCTGTACAGTGTCTTTCTTGCAGCTTTGGATACTGAGATAGAGCTTCGTAGTTTCAAAAAGGCAGACAAATTTGTAGGTTAGAGAGAAGCTATGCAGAAAGAGATTTCTGCTCTTGAGGATAATGCCACTTGGGCGTTAAAACCTTTACTATCGAGGAAGAAAGCCTAAATTTTAGCACAAACCTCAAGAGAAGATAGTTTCAGATAGCATGATTGTAAAATTTTATATCATGATTAAACTTATGCTATAGAGTGCTTCATAATATTACGTACTATTGAATATTAACTAAGTTTTTAATGGGATTTGCGAAAAAAATAATCATGTGGTTCAATTAAGCTTAGCCAAGATTTATGCACCAAAGAAACAATTAAAAGCAGTTGCATCTGATAGTTTCACGCACCTGCAGCTTGATTTATTGCTGGAGGAAGGTGCAAGATGATTATGTCAGATCATGAGCAAACTTTCGGGATACTCGACAGCAAGCTCAGTCTTCTCACTACGACAAATATACGGCAAGACCAATTATAGATAATAATACCATACATATGTAAAAACAATACAAAAGTACATGATTCCTTGACTTAGACAAAAATGGTTACACTACACTTGATCATATCAAGGTGGCAAAACTTTTTAAGAAAGCTATTTGGTATAAGTATCTACGATGTACGATGTGTTAAGAGTTGGAGCAAATATTACGTTCCTGTTCAGAGACTATAAACTAGTTTTTTGGTTGGCAAGCAGCGAGATATATTGACTAAGGATCTTGGAGTGGACCTTGAGAAGAGTTTCTCTTTAAATTGAGAATAGTAAAAGCCTCCAAATAGAATTAGCCGATTTCGGGTGGGGTTTCAAGAAAATTCACTCTAATGGTTGTATCAATTAATGACAACTTAAGATTAGAGAGATTTTTCTAAAATTGAGTATATGTTTGGTTTCTTGTTAATAAATACGATGTGAAATATCAACGTACTTTGCCTTTTGCCGATAAACAAGGTACTTATAGCCAAAATGTGGCAAATGTGATGGGCTAAGGTGTGTCATTTGAATGGACTGTCCATATCTCAAACTATTGGACCTAATTCAATTTCTCTTTCTCATGCTTTTTATTCATATAGTGAATAGCTACTTGTTTTTCATGGACTTATTGATCATGGGTTTTTTAATAGGCCCCAATGGCTCGTAGCCCATGGTCCACTAGTAGGCCCAAACACATTCTTTGACTTTTACCGACCTTTGTTCATATTATTAACAATATTGTAAAAGAACAAGAGCAATATTACTAGGAATCGGCTAAGTCGCGAACTATGTCACTTTTTTTTCTAAATATTTACGATTTTGCCTTAAAAGTATGCTAGCAACTTATATAAACCGAAAATCCCTAAGGAAAAAATCAAACTCTCAATAATTACTAGTAGTTTTACATAAAACCATTAGCTGAACAAAACACCCAAAGAACAACACATGAATTGCTTGATTTATTTAGAGAAAATGGGAGAAGTAAATTGAGTTTTGTGTGATGATAAACAAAACAAAAAAATAATAGTTTATATAGAAAACGTGTAGTAGATAATCAACTAAGCATTTAACATCTTCATATTGTTGTGTTGTTTGATTATCATCTTCGATCTTCCACAAAAGTAGAAAACCTCTTCGATCACACATAATTCTATATAAACCTCTTGATATTCACTTCATCCACTAATGTGGGACTCCAAATTGTTTGTGAAATTCACTTTATTCCAAATTATTTATCACATAGCAAGTTTCTATCTATACTTGAAGGGTGCATTGAATTTTGAATTTCTTAATCCGATATCTTTAGTCACGCTAAGACCTAAAATCGTAACGTAACGTAACGTAGTTGCACCATCATGTAATAAAGCAAACAATGATTATAAACATAAGAAGCACCTACATTTAAGTTAAACATTAAACTGATCATCTCATCAACCAATTGAGTATAAAAATCAGCACAAAACAACGATGAAACTGATCATGAATATACCATACCTAGTGGAATGTACTACTAGTTATTTATGCGATATGCATGCTGATATACCATTTAAATACGACTTTTAAGTGCACAATAATCTGTCACAAGGTTCCAACATGTTACTTGGCTATGAAAATAAAATCAATGGAACATGTTTTTCCCCTTTTTAATTTGTTGGTTATGATATTTTTGCTTGGCTCCATTACCAAATTTTATTATATCTTCCATTTATCTGCATGAGGACTGTAATATGGAATTTAATTCTCCTATCACTTGAGATTACTCATTTTATTTACTTGTACCATGGTAATGCATGTTTTTTCAAAAAAAAAAAATGTAGCAGGATAAAATTAGAAAAAATATTAAAGACACTTCTTAACTTCAAAAGCTAAGAAGTGAGCCTTGAAACTAAAATTCTATAAACTTTAAAACAAGAGATGAAACGAAAAGATAAAGCTACATCAGTAATATATTAATATCCTAAATGAGATATTGAAGTTCCTTTAAAGCCAATTTCGGGTCTCTAAATGTCCCCACTACTAATTTGCTCTTTGTACCATGATAATAATACGAAAAAAGAAAAAAAGAAAACTTTGTCACTTAACACTTGAGATTTGGCAATTAAAATCATGAAAGAAATTACATGTTTTTTGGTATTGTAATTTTATACTTTTAAGAATTTAGAAACGAAGATAATATTTGTCATACAAAAATTCACTTAAATATATAGTAATACCCGCAGTCTATCAAAGGAGTTAACGACTAAAGGAGTACAAAACAAGCTAAATTTTTCGGTGCAATGGAAAAATGCTAATGACATAAATACAAATAAACCAAAGTCTTCCACAGTCTAAAATAACTTAATAGAATAGTTTGAATGGTAGGGACTGTCGCACTGTCAACAAAGTCCTACCAAAATATCCTAATTTACGCGTAGAGCCACGTGGCAATGAGTGGGAGTTCCGGCTGAAAACGTGGGAAATGGATTTAATTGTTGACTTATTACCTCTGATTTAGGTCATGGTCATGGTCATGGTGGTGATCAATCACTCAATTGGTCATGGTCATCTTCATGTTTTTACGCGGTTTTATTTTTATAAAGCCACCTTCCAATTGGCAATTCATGCTTTCCCCTTTTTTATATCACATATTTGACGCAACAATTAGGATCACGTACTACTCTTTTCTTTTCTAGAAATGGCAATAGAGTGGAGTCGGGTTAGATCTAGCAAAATCCGACTCCGATCCACATAGTTTTCGGATTTTTATTTTGGATTCAAATCCGAGTCTGAAATTATAGATCTAAATCCGACCTGATCCGATCCATCAGACCTCCGTTGGACTCCTATTAAGAAAGAGTCTTCTTAGAGAAATTTTGATCAAATTAAAGCCTCTAATTAAGCATTAATGCTATATAATATTCCTTTTTGAAATTAAGAAAAAATATTTCTACAAAATGGAAAACACTAGTAATAAAAATTTGTACTCAATTAATATTTTTTTCATATAAATTATAAATAAAAAATTTGAAAATATGAGTTGGATTTTGTTCGGGTCGGACTCAGATCATATTCGGTCGGATGTAGTACAAGATCCGAGTCATATCCATCTCCTATTCGGATTCGGACTTCTTTTATCGGATTCGGACTCGGAGTTTTTTAAAACGGGTTTGGATCGCACTTTTTCATTTGGATCGGAGTCGAATCGGATTCAGATTGAATTGTCATCCCTACTCTTTTCGAGGTACCATTTGCCATAGTTTAAGCTACTAAAGAATTTACCAAGTATATGCTATATTCACCCACTCTAAGCTCTTGCCACTTTCATTATCAAAGAATTTCAGAAATGTATTCCCCAAGAATAGTTCCTACAAGTTGCTCATATTTTGGCATGATTGGCAAGATAATTGGCATAGGGTATCACCCAATTCGAGTAATTCATATACTTTCTCTATTTCTATGAAATTGCCCCAATTTGACTTTTAAAGTCTCCAATACACGATTTTAAACTTTTTATATCTAAATTTGTAAGGCAAAAAATTATGAAAACTTGATATTTTAAAAATTTACATTGAGATGCATCCAATAAGATCCACTTGAATATATTATTTCTTATAATATGATGAGATTTTGTGGTCAAACTTTTCAAACTTTTCAAACTTTGACTCTAAATAGTATATTTGGGACGTTCTTTTAGAGACGAAGTGCGTACTACCTAACAATTATTTGACCTTCGTATCCTCAGCTTGTCCTCTCTACTGGTTACCTCGGTGTCAGATAACCATTACAACAGACAATTTACTCGCTGTTTATGCTCCAAATAAGTTATAGAGTAATTGTAAAGAAATTACGTACACCTGGTAATATTTCAGCTAGATAGTGTTTCTCACATACAGTACATGCTATGAGGTAGACCTAAGTCCATGCATGCATGCAATTAGCTTATTTATAGCACTCTTATAATACATCATTTTTCTTATGCATCGCATTCTCTAGTAGACTTGTGTGGGCAGTTTTAGTTGGTTAATGCCTTTCTTATTTAGCATTTCAATTAAATGAATTCCAATAATGATTCCGTAGTCTAAGGCCAAAAATATAACTCATACATTTATTAGTTAGATCATTATATTGGGTAGATGTAAGTAAACATCCACCATGCAACTAGGGTGTCAAGTTGGGTCCACATGTCGGTTCTGAGTTGACCCATTGCAAATCGATTCTTATTAATTTGGGTTAAATCGGGTCAATTTGGCCTGTCGGGTTGGGTTGGTTCAGGTCATTATCGGATCGGGTTAAATTAAATATTTGCTTGCTCGGGTTCGGGTCATGTTGTATTCGGTTCAGGTAAAATCGGGTCGTTCATGAACGAGTCATAACGGGTTATTTCGGGTTCGGGTGGATTTTGGGTCAAGTCAATTATGGTAATGGGTTGCCTCGATTTCGGTTGAAATCCAATTTAAGCTTTATTGGGTTTGCTTCGGGTCATTAATGAAAAATGTTTGGTTTCAAAGTTATTAGAAATTGGGTAAACATATGTCGGGCAAGATTAGGTCACATTCACATATATTCAAATTATTAATATGTCGAGTTAATTTGGGTCACGGGTTGTTATAAATCAGGTCATATTGGTTATGTGTCGGGTTCAATCGGTTTCGTGTTCTCTTTGGGTCGGGTGTGTAACAGGTCGGAACCTCGACAGGGTTGGACACGGATCGGTTTCGAATCTTCGAATATCGGGTCAAATCGGTTTTGGATTGACTTCAGGTAGTGTTGGGTCGGTTTTCGGGTACTTTTGGGTCATAATCAGGTCGGGTCTGAATCGATTTCGGTTAACTTATCGAATCAGGTTTGATTTTAACGGCTCTAACTGCGACGCCTTTTATTAGTCTTTTAAGGAGTACAATATGCGGAGTACATAAAGCTAAGTATGTATGCTTAGGTCTTCTAGCTGGTCATTATATATTTTACACATGCAATAACCATTTCCCGAGGTTTCTTTTCAACAACCCAACGTCATTTTAATATTCATTTCTTGACACTATAACTTGAGACATTTAAGTCTATATATATAAAGAAATAGATAAATTAAAGACTTAAACGTCTTAAAGTTATAATGCCAACAAATGAATAATAAAATTGGTATTAATGATCGTCAACCACCAATTGATAATAATGCACCATATTGCGCTAGTTTATATTATCTCTGTAATTCAATAGATCCTGCCAAAACAAGCTCATCCCTATCGTTTGATCAAGGTATCCTACGTACACGGTACACATCTTCTAAATTTTAATTTCAAATGTTCAAGACTTCCTATAATTCCCCTAAACAGCATAACAAGTTAACAACTACCCATATTCATGATCTCGACACAGGACAACTAAGCTGACAGTGGGATGTAATCAAATAGGAGGGGTGAATTATTGCAGGAAACTTATACCTTAATTTTTAAAGAGAATGCAAGAGAATTTTTCATGCGACAAACTTTATAGTTTCATACAGGAAGTAAAGACCTTGATCATAAGGATTTTGACTCAAATCTCTTTCACTAATATGCCAACAACTCTATACAATCTATTAGAAACACCAGCAACAACTCTTAAGTTCACAACAACTATTCCCTCACAGTCCTTTCTCTCAATTCTTGGCTTCAATCAAAGCTCTTTTCTCTTTCTCGCTCAAAGATATAGAGTTCCCTTAAACACTTAACCAATTCCCCAAATATTACAAGTCTTTGATAAATAAGACTCTAGTAATATATACTAGTAGTTTTGAACTTTGAAACACAATGGAATCAACCCGATAAAGAACAATGATTATACCTTATGTGATTCGTGTAGTTTCTTAGCATAGTTAGATTTAAGTAGAATGATTATAAAAGATTTGGTTTTATAGAATTCTAAAAATCATCCACTTTGATAAGACCTATTTTAATGCATAATTTAAGGGTGTTTTCGAGGCATTTTCATATAGGTTAGGTGCAATTATTCAGGCTCTAGTTCACTTATTGTCATATGATACTTTCATGGGTGTTTTTAGTATTTTCGATAGATTTCAGGAATATTAAGGAAATCCCAAAAAATTAATGAAGGTTTAAGCCTCATAGAAGTAGTTTACAAAGCTTTGGTGTCTATCTCAAAGAAGCTTGGGTTTGAAAGTGAAGAATCAACATTGATGTGGACATATGGCTTGAAGATGTGGGTTCATGAAGCTAAAAATACAAGGCGGGAAAAAAACTAGAAGTTAGAGGTTAGGCATGGACATGTCCATGATACACACGTCTATGTCTCTTTAAGAAATAAGTTTAGAAGCTTCTAAAGTGTCAAAAGAGAGAAGACATATCTGTATCTATGGAAAACATGTTTGTGCCTACCTCAAAAAGTGAAATTCTGACAAAAAACTCATTTTTAGCATTTAGAGAACAAATGCGTCTGTGTCTTCCCCGGGGAATGACATGATTCTCATTTTAAACCTTTAGAGAGGAGACACGTCTGTGTTGATTGCATTGGGCTCGATTTTCACTTTTTTCCTTAATAAGGGCCAATGTAAATCTAGGTCATTATATATAGATTCTAGATTTATTTGAGGATGTCTTCTCTCTCCCTCTCTAAATTCGAGGATGTCTTTTATTAATATTCATACTTTTATCATTGTAGACTCTAATTTCATTCTTTGGATTCCCTTTATTGATTCAAGTAACAAAACTATGATCTAGTCATGTGATTTCTCTCTTTAAATTCTCAATTCTATTATTTATTTGTTCATGCTTAGATTGTACTTTACAATAATGTTGGATTAAGAAGCTGATTTGTATTGTCATTATTCCATTGTCTCTATCACGACAAGAGTTGAGTTTTGAAGGATTTAAATATTTTATTTAAGGATATAAAATTCTCCATTGGAGTAGATATAATGAAGTATTTAGAAGTTAAGATGATTTGCTTAATGTCTCTACATTACATGAATCTATCAGAGTAGATAGAAGTACATGATAGGGAAGTTATAGATACTTGGGAGAGGTCTATGATACTTATTAGAGGGCATATTTCCTCTTAAGTGTTTATTTGACTGAATTAGGATAGAATTTATCATTGTGTTAAACCATGCTAGTAGGGATATCATAATTTAAATATTTTTAGTTCATATATTAGTCAATGAAATCATAATTTATTCAATCCACCATTCGATCGACTCGACTTATTAGATTCAAAGAAACTCGTTACACTGTCACACCTCCTCTTATCCGACTACATTGTAGTAGAAATATTTATGTATTTTTATAGGTGTGCGATAACCTCATCATACTTATTCCATGTTCTCCATGAGTAATCTTTCTCTTAAATTCAATGCTTAGAAGAACGTCAATTGAGGGAACGTGGAGTAGTGGTTAAACATGCTTCACCCATTTATTTTAGTTCCAAAAATTATGCCAGTAAAATGAAGTTTATTAAATGTGTATTTGAAAATTTAAAACTAAATAGGAATTTAATATAAATAAAACTCTAAAGGATATTTACTAAAATATAAATACTAAAAAATATTAAATTAAATTTCTACCCTTAAAAGATCTTATTCTTTTCATTTATTTAGAAAATTTTTTTATCTTATTTTGTTAAAATGCACCTTCTAAAGCTTAATTAATTACAAAAAAATCAGTTAGAAAATAGAGTATTAAGTCATCTTGAATCCCTTAGATTTATTAGTTAACTTAGGTGAATTACTTAGACGCTCAACTTAAACTTGAACCAAGCAAGTTCCATTGTGACTCTTGTGTTCCAAACAAACTCCCTGACTCAATATAATTATAAAAGCTTAGAAAAATTACACTCTTGATGTTTCTAACTTTTGTTGATCCATCAAATACTCCAGCTCTAGAACTTCACTTGACGATCCCCCTTAGGAACTTCACACTTATTTTTAATGTTTACTGTTTGACCTTTTCATAATTAGTCCATCAAGTAGCATTTACATTTGATGTTTAGCACACTGTCTTTTATTAATTATCCTTGCATATATTGAGTACACTATATTTTATAAAATCCATCAAGTAGCATGTACACTGTATTTTTTAAATAACCGCATCATTCATTAATGGCCTGGAAAATGTAAATATATTAATGAATATTTGCTGCGGTTATTTAAAAAACCGCATCACTTATAACACAAGTGTTGTGGTTATTAGAAATAACCACATCACTTGTGTTATAAATAACCGCAACAAATATTCATGGGCTGAAAAATGTTAATATATTAATGAACAATTGCTGCAGTTTATTAAATAACTGTTGCATTTGTTCATTAATATATACACACAACCTTTTCTTTTCCAGGCCATTTCAAAACACGAAAAAGCTTCCCCAGACTCCCAACACTTCAGTGCACGAAAAAAAAACCTAACTCTACTAACCTTCGTCTTCCCTAGCTAGCCCTAACCTCATAACTTAACATCCCTTTTTCATCTCTAGCCCTAACCTTATAACACCCACTACCTAAGTTGCTTCCTCACGCAATTTGAAACCTACTTCTCTGTCTCACTCGTGACTCCATGGATATGGCGTAGTGAAGCGTTTTGAAGCTTACTCATCTCTCCCATTTTCAAGAAGTCTACATACTCTAAAGTTCAAAATCTAACGGTTTTTATATGCCTTGAACCCTAGTATATATTTAAAAAAAAAATTCATAATTTGTTAATATATAAATGTGAAGATAAAAAACTCATATATATTCAGATCTGCATGTTATATGTTGTGTTTATGAAGGAATAACCCTTCAAAATCAAATTTCATGGATTATAGGGTGTTAGAGGCCTTTTTTGGAGAAAATAAGTGGTTAAATCCCCCGTAGATTGATTTGAGATGGGTAGATCTTGAAAAAATACACAAGTTAGACATATTAAAAGCCCCATTCGGAGTCCCGTAGCCAATTTTATGGCTTCTCAAAGATTTTTTTCAATATCACAAATAAGATGTCACCGATACCTCTAAAGGGTAACATAGTTGTGTAGTACCTATAAAAATAGGGGGTTTCAAAAAAAATTACGTCATTCGGATTACCGGGCTAAGATATATGTCTCTCTGAACTTTCCAAAACCTCATAATAGCACCCGAAATCTATGAAGAATGAATTGGTTGTTTGTTTTTAGTGTAAAATATTGTAGATCGCGATTTTTTGTGCCAAAACGAGTGGTCATAATAAAATTTTAGATTTATATGCTTCACGGTTGATCATTTCTTAAATTTTCTTATCTTTTATGACATATTATTTAACACATTATGCATGATATTCTTAGCTTAGATCAGATTATATTCTTGATTAAATGTGTTGTGTTGTAATTGTATATAACAATTAGATTTGCAAATATAATAATTTTGAGAGATATTAATTATTAATAATATACTTTTATATGTATGTAATTAACACATAAAATGACCTATTAATTTTTTTTTGTTCTAGAAACCATCAATTGCTGCGGTTTTCTAATATAACCGCAGAATTTAATTTATATGTGTTGCGTTTATATTAGAAAACCGCAACACATATAAATTTCAGAATAAAAAAATAAAAAATCAATTAAATGCTGCGGTTATTAGAAAAATCGCAGCAAATAAATCTATCAATTCCTGCGGTTTTTCCAAAAAACCGCAGCAAATAATGCTAATTTTTTTTATTTTTTAAAAATATATGCTGCGGTTTTTTGCTAAACCCGCATCAATTAATTAATATATTTGCTGCGGTTTTTCTAATAACCGCAGTATTTGTTATTCTATTGCTGCGTCTAAAAAACCGCATCATTTGTTGTTTTTCCATGTGCTTCACCTATATGTGCTTTGTATCAATAACTGCAGCATTTAAAGCTAAAAACCGCAGTAAATCGACATTTCTCTACTAGTGCTCGTGACCACCTCTACCTCCAGCCGACTACCAGATGACTAATCCCTTGTCCTGCCATCGCACTATGCGGTCGAGAACATGCCAAATAGTTTGCTCCATTCATATGGAAGGGATCAAACCCCTGCCATCATGCTTAAAGGATGTGGTAAACGCCAACTATGTTAGTTAGTTTGTAATATATTTAAAAGGGGGTTTGCAAGACTTGAAAAAGTTGAGCTTATGGCCCTTTCTAGTGGGTTGCATTAACATGTTTGATTTAATTATATTTATAAGGTAATTTGCGGGTAGCTGGTATATGATTGATCGTGTAAAATGACCAATATGAACATTAACATCTATTACTTCACCTTTTACTTGTGTTCTCTAGTTGGGTAAATATGTTTTTTCCTAGTAATTTTTAACCCTCTTATATAGAACACTGCTATTTAAATCATTTTTTCCAACCCTATATTTACCAAACACCTGCATTAACGACTTGCATTGGTCAAACCCTCTAAAATGGCTCTAATCGCTAAAGATTAGCCTATACGATCTGCTCATTTCCGACCAAGGCCTATTATTTACTTACTCGGGTTTTGGTTTACAACACATTACTATGTTTGTGACTATATATAAAAATAAAAAAAAGTTGGTTATCACCGAAAACAATTAGTATATAACTATTATTACGTCGGGCGGCTATCACCGAAGACAAAATGAAGGGCTCATGTAACCAAAAGATGTGATAAGCACTATCCAACATTGTAACTAATTGACACATTGACACATTGACACATGACACTACTTAAAGATGATTCAAGGCTTATAGTAAGGCCACAGCCCACAGCAACCACCTTCACAGCAAAACATTTTCTGATTGACAGACAAGATTCCCCTCTAAGCACGTCCACGTCTTAACAATTCATGTGAATTTTCCTCATTATTTGACAATAATTGTGTACAGAACCTAATTCTTAAGTCTTCTTACCTAACAATATGCCAGATTTTTGGCTCTTAGTTTGGGCAACAAACTAAGCAGCCCAACGTCCGTCATATTCCAAGATTTAGAGCACATGTAACATCGTGGACACCAACAAATTTGACACTATTCAATGTTTTGCTCATGTTTTGTGTTGAAGCTTACACGAGTAGCACCCCCGTAGTCCCATTGGCAATTTTATGTTTACCAATGTGATTTCTATTGTTGTACGTTGCATTGAGTTTGTGACCTACTCCTTAATTTGCCTATTTGGTAGCCCATTCTAAATGACACTCATGTAGTAATAAATTAATTCTATGCAAAATTGATGGGAATATCTTATACTACCAATCCATGCTTTAACAAGTATAAACCTCTATTTCCATATATGTATTAAAATTTCATCACTTCGTTCTAAGCTACTTCATCAACAATGCCTGATCATTTTGTTATGGGTCATAATATATTTATTTCTAATTAGTGTGATAAAAAATATTTACATGAACAGTATACCCTAAATATTTGACATTATTTTATGTGCATTGTTAAACATCACTCGTAAGTCTTTACCTATCCTCGTATTTTGTACGTCTTTTATCAAATTTTCTCTTATTCAGTACAACCTTTATTTCGATTACTTTTACTCATTTTCACTCACTTTCACTCTCAGAAGCGTGTAACTCCTAGCTCGAACGTTAGATTGATGTGTGCGCTCATAAAGCCTCTAAGTCATTCGATTCGTGGAATAGGAGATCTATCGAATGAATTTTGAGGGGATCTATCGAATGGCACGATTTTTTTAAAAAACTATATATTTTTCGAGATTTACGACGCCTCGAATATGCGTAGGAGATTTGATCTACTAATTTTTCCAAAAAAGCATCTAAAAGGAAAATTTAGAAACTTTTCTAATTTTACCTACTATGGAGTATTAATTTTAAAAATAACTAAATCATACCTTTTAAGTGAATGTGTTAATACTTACTAATTAATACTAAATACATTAACATAAATTGATTTTTTTAATCAAATATTAATTATTTCTATTGATTATTTATTTCTAAATTTTATAAAAAATTAATTTTTTTAAAATACAATCTGAATTTTGTAAAAATAATTATTATCATATATAATTACTAATTCCTAAATAAATATGATAATAATTATAATTGAATATGTTAATCAGTAATAATTACTAATTACAAAATACTAACATTTTAAATTCAAATACTAATTTTTATTAATAGTATACTAATATTATACAAAAATACTAATTATTATTCAAATAATTAATAATTTTTCCTTAACATAAAAAATATAACCGTTCCTCCATGGAGAAACCGCCCACTTTGAAGTGTTCTTCCATAGAACATATAATTTTTTTTCATCCCGGCCATGAGGTTAATATTGTCAAATAATTCACAAAATTTGTATTTCATACGGGTATTAGGTAGAGATTTATGAGTGATATTAAGAAATGCACTATTATATACTTTCTCTATTTTTTTTACTTGCAATACTTCTCAAAACACGTTTGTCAATATGCATTTCTAACCGTTGATATCTTTAATTATGCATAAGTAAAAAATTATAAAAGTTGATACATTAAAACTATATATCGAGACGAATCTAATAAGATATTCTATGACTATATTGTTCTCAAGGATAATTCATCAAAGAAGATCAAAACCAAATTTATAAATAGTGTAAAAATAAAAATATTGCAAGTAAATAAATTGTATACGAAGCATAAGAGCAGAAGGTTAGCCCCACTGGTACTATTGACAGAGTCGTTCTCAGATAGAATAAAACTCTAGATAGATGCCTCAGGCCAACATGGGAACAACCATGTGAAAAAAAAAAAAAACATTAATTTTCAGTCTGATTTTGTCGTTAGTCTTGGTACCTTATAATTAATTATGATTATAATTATTATTACGCATGGGATTTGAAATGTGTTTAAGCATGCATGGCTTTTAGCTCCTTTAATCACTACTTTAAATTAACAAAAAAAACTTTCCTTCGTTCCTCTAAAGATAAAGGCAGTGCTAATGTAGACTTTTATTTTTCGTGGGCTAAACAACCTTACTGGATACAAAATCTTTGAGTAAATACTAAAACGCTACAGATGCATCGTTTTGATGATTGCTTACAGCTGTAGGAAAGAAATAAACTTCATACTAGTAGAACTCAAAAGAGAAAGAAATAAGATTGAATTTTTTTTTGTTTAATTTATAATTTACAAAAAACCGATCGATCGTGTATTCGTGTTTATTAGATCGTTTCTAATGTTTTATAAAATGGAAAGAGAGCAATAGTTGACGAGGTAACGAAAGAGACACAACATACTGTCATAATATGAGTTATATTTTCACACTCAATTTTCGCAGGTGTTTAAGAGTACGAAACTAATTCTCAATCTTTTCCAATCACTATTAGACGTCAACGACAAGGTATGATGATTAATTTTTCAACATTTTTGTCATTAAGCATTTGTTGCATCTTTTTTTAATTTCAATGTTAGGTTGCATAATTATACGTTTATACGTTTAAATAGATTTCAAAATCCAACTATATTTCATGTAATTATAGGTCAAATTAACATATATTTAACTATTTCGTTTGGAGTAGAAGAATGGTCTTGGAGTTAGTTCATCCAAGTCGATTCCAAATTCAATGGTTTAACGAGCTAGAGTATTCTCCTACAACTGATGTTGCTTATTGTTTCCCATGCTTTCTTTCTCCAGAAGATCCTTTAGAGAAATCTGCTTGAGATGCTTTTACTATGCAGGGATTTAAGAATTGGAACAAGTTTGGAGTAGAAGAATGTTCACACATGGAGAAAGACAGTAGATCAAGCCCTCCACAAGCCAAATCTAAAGCTACACGGGGATGCTAACTCTGCTCCTAGATGTCATTTCATTATGTATTTATTCAGAAACTGAAGGAAGATCTTATAGGGAAGACAAATGGACTTTGTCGAGCTTTGCAACATGAATCACAAGACACTTTAAGTAGTATGGATTAAGTTGTAGGTACAAAGTCCTTGATTCAAAATTATAGAGAAATTGCATACATTTTGTAATCGATAGGGTACTCAAGTCCCAATAATATGCAAAGATCACAGCTTCCAGAACTAAATAGCTGATATAGCAAGGAAACAACAAATTTACTTGCTTTGACAGACGGCTGCTGACACTTGAATGTGGAATATATGTGCCTCCTTGTAGAGAAATATTATTCAAGACTTTACTGAAGATGACAAGTCACTTTTGAAGTATCAACTTGAACTCTTTATAGCGATACTCCTAAACACCCACATACGAAGAACTTGAGCTGATTTGTATAGGAAAGTAGATTCGTCCCCTTTGGTTCATTCATTGATTTGACTCATATTCGCCCTTCCTATTACAACAACTAGTGTAGAGAGATTTCTATCTTTTGAAGACTAGTCTTCCAAACAACATGAAAGATTATTTCCTTTCTAATTACTTTCCGGAATATTAGTGTGCATAGTGTAGGACATTGCCGGGAAATTTGAAATTCACTCACTCATGGATGACTTCCACTCTATGAAACCTAGGAAGTACTCTGAGTCAGCCCCAATCCTGAGATTTTTAAGGCCCTAAGCAACGTATGAGAAATGACTCCTTCCTTAATCGACAAATAGTTTTTTTTTTATTAATTTTAACTTTGATAAACTTCTTTCCGCAGTTGCTACCATCCCAAGCACCGTCAATAAAACCCTACATGCAATTTTTTAAAAAAATTTAGGAATATCAATAGACATAAACTCAAGTGGCAAAATAAATTGAAGCACTCTTACTTCTAGGTAAAAATCATCTACATCAACATTTGACAAAGAGCCATGAGAAAAGGTAGAGTGAAATTCAACGTAACATTAAGCCATCTGTTCAATCTACCTAAATAGCGTCCAATTGATATAGATTTCCCTCCCAAATCCACCTTTTAATCATCCAAATTAACTTAATATACTACAATACACACATCTAAGCAAAAGTTCATCAATGTCTTGAATCCGAGTTATTTCTAGGCATAACAACATACGCCAAAAGAGTGTAAGCATCCATACTCATTCAATGCATCAATTCAATTTTGTACAAGAATTCAAACTATATAAGTATAATAGGAAGACAGAACATAAAGCAGAAAAGGGAGAGTATAACATTGACAAACCAAGTCAAGAATGTCAACGAGAGATTTGATTCCATTTTCATCCCTAGAATGGATATTATCTGCAACCCATTTTCCCAAGACCAAATCCAACTCTAAAAATCCGCGTTGCTCGCTCTGATTCAACAACCTTAAAAATGTACTTCACTAGTTACCATACTCCACACAAAAAAAAAACACTTGATTAACAACTATAATTTTGACGGAATGAGAGAACTTCAAAAACAATGGTAGTCAACCTGTTGATTGTTCGCTTTCTACTCTTCTCATTAGATAAATCAATCTCACCCGAGAAAAATCGGTATGTCACGGTAGCAAATTGTGGTTTCCTATGCAATGTAATTCGAAATTCAAACATTTGAGCAATCTATTTCAATGTTAAAGATAATGAGACATGATAATCGAATTGTTAATTTACCTATTGCTGCGAGTAGCGACATTTGGTAAAGCCAGCGTATAGCAATTGCTGGAAGCGACTTTGAAATTGATAAGGCGATTGAAAGCAGAAGCCATTCTTCGAACTCATTTCGAAATGCAAGGATGAAAATGAAAATTGAAAGATGGAAGGGTTGAAATTAAAGAAGTTGGAAGAGTGAATCGGTGAGGTGAAGATGGAAGATGGAATCGTATAGCATTGAAAAAAGGTTTTCAGTTGAAGAATTATGAAGCCTTGAAAGTTGGACAAAATGTAAATATTGGTGTTTGATTTGGGGCTATTTTTTTTAATATAGAGGGTTTAATATTTAGGTAGTTATGCCCCTCTTAATTTGGGCCCTAGGTCATTGCATTCTTGACATACTCTCAGATTCGGCTCTACTTTAAGTAAAACAGGCTTCGCACAGAGTATACATTCCGACTCAAAATCACGACACCAAATCAAGCACTTCTCATACTCGAGTGAATGTCCAAATCAGATAATATCAAACAAGTCATGTACATTCTGATCCCATCAATACACGTTTCAACTAGGCTTCAAGTGATAGTTATGAATAAACGTTTTGCCTATAAATATAAGGGTAACTTCAGAAGTCTCTAACAAGAATGTCAATATTAGAATAGTAAACGTTATGTGTTAGACGTCCTAATTAACTACGTAGGAGTTTTCTCACACCCAGTCCCTGGTTAGTTATTATATATATTCTGTCTAACATCCGACCAAAGAAAAGCTTATCGGCTCACAACAACCAAATCATCCCTTATCGGACACCCAAAATAGTATTAGGGTGCGGAGCCGAGATGTTTATTAGGCAGTTATCACTCTCACTTATTCTTTTGATTTGGTGTTATGATCCCCTTATAATGAGGACCTTTAAGCTGATGTTGTATACGCTACGCAAATAGGATTCTGCACCTGGGTGCACGATGCGCTTCGTGCACCCTGTGCAAAACGCAGGGGGAAATAACATAAAACGCAAAGTGACTGAACGTGCTTGTACAGTGGAAGACAAGTCAGCATAGGGTGGGAGACATGTCAGTAAAGATTTTTCTGGAAGTCACTATGATTTCTTGCAAAAGTTGGTAAACGTGATAAAGTTATACTTGGTAAATGTGAAAAGAAAAGATTTTTTGCAGAAGTCACTGTAGCGCATGGACAGTCTGTTTTTTATGCATCGGGAATCATGAAAAGAGGCCAGAATTAATGATACAATACACGAATGAACACTATGTAGTCATTCACTGAATATTTAGTTGTACACCACTGAACATGTAAGGAGAACCCAATAAATATTTCTATACTTGGGTAAATTAGTTCAAAATAATTCATTGAAAGTTTTTATAGTGAACATTTTATAACGAGCCACTAAACATTTAGTTGAACAAAAATGAACATTTATTATTATGTAGTGAACATTTGTTTTATTTGACAGAAAGAGTTAAAAAAGAAAGCATTGGGATGGAGCATTAATTTGTAATGATTATGTATTGAGATTCCTTTAATTTAATATTTCAATGATTGTTACGTATCAGTACCTATTGTAATATATTTAATAATTGTAAAAGTATTTAACTATTGTGATATATTTAAATATTGTACATGCTAGGCCAATGAACGTACTAGTGTAAACGAATGAACATACTAGTGTAAACGAATGAACATTCATATTTTAATATTGTACACGCTAGGCTAATAAACGTACTAGTGTAAACGAATGAACATACTAGTGTAAACGGATGAACATTTACGGTTTTCTTTGAATGAACATTACATATCAGTACACAAATCTAAGAGATTACATTGGGAAGGAGTATTTTTTTGTAATGATGATGCGTGAGTTTTTTTGCAAAGATTTTATACATTTTCGATTCACCATTCACATAATTCCACTAACCATTTTCAATGACCATTTAGGAAATCTCACTGATCATTTAGCTTATTCCACTGAACATTTGTCCATTTTCACTGACCATTCACATAATTCTACTGAACAATTCATTCATTTCACTGAACATTCACATAATTCCACTGAACATCTCCCTCTTTTCACTGAACATCTACTAAATCTCAATGACCATTTACTAAATCTCGCTATATCATTTACCTTATTCCACTGAACATTTCTCCATTTCCAATGACCATTTACGTAATTCCACTGAACATTTCATTCATTTCCCTGACCATTTACTAAATCATTTATCGATCATTAAGCCAATTTCACTAAATATTTTACTCCCATTTTACTGAACATTTTAGTCAATTGCAATAAACATCTAATTACATTCAATGATCATGTTCTTCATTTTCAATGACCATTTTTTAACTCTCACTAAACATTTAGTTATGTACACTGACCACGTATTTTATTTCACTGAACATTTGATAAATTTCACTGACCATCTAGATAATTCCACTAAACATCCATTCTGACTCCACTGAACATGTCTTCTACTTCACTGAACATTTTAGTAATCTCATTGAACATCAAATTAACTCCATTGAACAAGTCATTAATCTCAGTGACCAATTAGTTAATTGAAATGAAGGGAAGCACCGGGAGAGAGGGAGAGTGAAATGAAAGTGGAAGGGTTGGAAGTGAAAATGTTTGTCTTTTTTATTTGGGAAAATGAGGAGGAAATGATGGTAGTTGTATGGGGAATACACAACTGTCATATTCCTTGAAACGAGGCACGTCCAGTCATGCCCATATATGACGATTATGGGGAACTGCAAATGGTCACTGGGTTGGGGTAAATGGTCAGTGCATTATCTAACGTGTAAAAGCCCCTCCAGCCACTTGCGTTTTGTGTTATTTTGGGTTGCGTTTAACACGGGGTGATGCGCACCCTTACTGATATACGCTACACATAAAATGGCTTCCACATTTCAGATTTTACCTGCTACAAATCTACAATAGGCATTGGAACCTTCTGGGGGAGGCTTGTACCGTGGATTGGGCAAGTATGTAAAAAGGAGGGCAAGACGTAGTTGGGCTTGGAGCAAGACTATAACCTCTGAAGGGCCTGCTGAAGGGAATGTAGCCCAAAAATAAGGGAGTGAAGAGTGAAGAGTGAAGAGAGAGAGAGAGAGAGAGAGTACCAATACCCAAAACAGAGAAAGAGCAAATGGTGTGGTGCGTTGCAAGGTCTAGCTTCCAATTGCCGGCAATCGACGCAAGCGCACTCCGCGCAAGAGGCCAAATAGCCGCAGGTGTAGGCTGCGTTTCATTTGTTGGCTCCCATTTCTGGCGGTCCCACTCTTCTTCCTCTCGTTCAAAACCCTTCGCTTGCCGTGCTCTTTCTATTGATGCCAGTAACATCTCTCTCCGTTAAATTTATGTGTCATTTCATACTTACTCAAATGTTGAACCGAATTTGATTGTTCTAACTTATGCTTTTATTGGTTGAATAGTGTTGATGATTGGATAGGTAATGATTTTGGGATATGGACTCATTGGTTTTAACAAGGATGGTAACAAATCACATTTTACATTCGTGCTAAAAGGGGTTGTCTGTCTTGTCGATTTTGAGTTTAGTGGGTATTAAGTAGAGGGTTTAGTGGGTCACTTATACTTCCCTGCATTTCAGCTTAGGGGTTGTCTGACTCTTGAAAGTTTAAAAGTAAACTACCTTTCATATCTTTTTTTCCCATTATCAACTGTGTTTTAATACTGTACTTCAAATCCCAACTGCACAATCCTAATTTTATTTGATCAGGGACTAGTATTTATAATCTTATTAGTTGAATCTAGAAATATGATAATGTAATTCATATGCTTGATGCACATTTTGACCAACTTTGGTTAATTAGGCCATCAAAGGAAAACCTGTCCTATAGCTTAAAGAAGGCAAAATTACATATTAGAGTTTCTTTCTCTGTGATGTTTTTTTCTCAAGGCTCGCACCAGGACTTAGTCTTTTGTAGGTTACATGGAATGGATACTGCTTTTTATATCGTTTCATCAAGAAATTACATTGCCTCTAGGAGGTTGTCGCCTTTGATATTCCGAATATGAGCTCCTTGCTGAATTGATTTTATGTGAATTGTGAGCGTTTTCTCTTAGTAGGCGATAAATTTATGAGATTAGTCGTTCCTGCTTATATAGGTTTGAAGGAAGCTGTACAAACTAACAAGGCTCCCGCGGCTTTGGGACCATATTCTCAAGCCATTAAAGCAAACAATATGGTCTTTGTATCTGGTGTTCTGGGTCTTGTGCCAGAGGTTTGAGTTCCACATTTGAGTTATTTTTAGTTCATTTGTTTGTCGTTTTGTTTTCATATAATGGTACTTGCTTGCTCATGTATAAAATAATACCTATGTGAATGCAGACTGGAAAGTTTGTGTCGGACAATGTGGAAGAACAAACTGAGCAGGTAAGTTCAATTTTACAAACTCTTCCTTTAGATCATGCTTCACCTACATGGCCACTTAAAGACTTGTTATAGTACTGTCATATTTGTTGCCTTTGATTTGGTTTATGGATGACAGGATTGCTAGACTGTTATTCAAAAGATTTATGAACCTGCTTATTTCCTATCAAACAAGTTTTCTTGTCAGATTTTATGAGTTGTTACAACTTGCTTATGTTTCATAACTGGAGCTCATTCGACTCGCCAATGCTTGTAAATAAATAGTCTCTTGTTTGTTTGGCTAGCTTGTTGGTGCAATTGCCTTTTCTCTGTCTAGCATACCACTTGTGGGGGAAGCTGTTGGTTAAGTGGGCTCTTGTTTGAGATAGAATTGCTTGCTATTAATTGTAATGTATGCTTGGTTAGGTAACTTCTCAGTGCTTTGCTTAGGGTTATTTCCTACATAGTCTACTAAGCCAAATATTGTATTATCAGATACTAGTCAATTGTCACCATTGTAAATCCTTCTTTTTCTGTGGTCAATTTTAAAGTTGAAACTGCTGCACATTGTTCGATGCTTCTACCTTGATCTAAATAGGTTAGCAGGAATTCTGTTTAACAAGTGAACTCTCATGGTTTGATTTGACTTACAGTCTTACACATTTCTTCATTTTCTTTCGGAGCTGTGTTCAGCACCATATTTTAGGTAGAATGCTGTACAATTGCTATCAAATGATACTGCACTGTTCCCGGCTTCCTGCCATTTAATAACTACAAATTGCAGTATTTCGCAGGCTATTTGCTACTAAGATAAACCTTGATCTTTACATACTATGCTTTGATTTGTGCAAGCTAGTGAGCTGCTTGCCCATTACCATTCCCCTCCATGTCAACTTCTTTTGTTTTAATGAATTGTGTTTTCTTTTTTCTGACTAAACTGTTGGACTTTCCTCCACCATTGGAATGTTCTTGCTTCCGGCATGACATCGATGAAGGGGAAATATATAGATCAGCTTGTCTTTTCTCGCAACTTTCTCTGCTCTTAGTTCTTCTCAGTGATTTTTTCAGAATTTGGGCCCTAAGGTAAGAGAGGTGTTGAGATATCAATTTATTTTTATGTTTTCAGGTCCTCAAAAACATGGGTGAAATTTTGAGAGCTAGTGGAGCAAGTTACTCATCTGTTGTCAAAACAACTATCATGTAAGAGCCTTAGCTTTTCGATTTTCCTTCTTGAATGTCGGAAATCGGAATAGAAAGCAGCCATGTAATATCGGCTTCATTGTTTTGTTATATCTTGATCTCAGGTTGGCAGACTTGAAAGATTTTAAGAAAGTAAATGAGATTTATGCTAAATGTGAGTAAATCGTATTTCCTTTTGACTTTTTAAAAAATTATTTGTCTGCAGATTCCTTTTCCCATTCATTTCATAAACTGTTAATATCATTTCATGGATCGTCTCTTTTGAAATTTGACATTTTTTTGCAGACTTCACATCTGTACCACCAGCTCGATCAACTTACCAGGTTGCTGCATTGCCTCTGGATGCCAGGATCGAGATTGAGTGCATTGCTGCGCTGTAGGTTCACTCTTCTTTTTCTTTTTGACTTAGTGGGGATCAATAAAGTTATCGTGGAGCATCTTGGTGCTTTGAGCATCCTATTCTTTCAATTGCAGTTGGATGAACATGGTTCAATGTTCTCCTCCCAGTGTACTATGTCAAAACACCCTAGAGCTCATTGAATATTTCTTGTCTTCAGCAAACAGTGTGGGTGCTATTGACATCATGTTCTCCTCCATTAATGAAGAATGTCCGATTTTATGGCCAAGAACTTGATCGAATCTATTTGTTCTAGTTGTTCTTTAAGGCTTATCCACTCACTTTTGAAACGCGATAGTGTGTACTAAGTCTGTGTGTCTGTTTCGCGCTGGGCATGAGGTATGCACTTGATGCACCAGCATTGATAGCATGGCCGTGGCCATCACTTGCCTGTGCACCTAAGTAGCATGTGAAGTTGATGGTTATCTTGAGTTTTATCTTAAGGCGTCATTGATTTTGGCTAAGATAGACCTAAGCCTCATATACAATGAAGAATCTTAAGGCAGAATTGATTTTGCCATCGATCCTTGCATGAATTGGCGAGCCTCTTGATGTAACTCTTGTGGGGCCTGTCGTTTGTTGAAAAGATTGGCCAATAAGATATTTCTTAAAAAAGACATTTTTAAGGTGAATTAAATAGGCCTTTATATGAAAATTTTAGCTTGATTTTCATAGTAGATCCATTCCAAAGCAAAATATCATTTACATACGCTATCTTGTGCGTTCTTGTGTTTGGAACATGATAATTGGTAAGGAGGCCTTGAATTTGTCACCATGACAAGGTAAGCTACAAATTGTATCTCTTAATTTATTCGTATAAACCATGTGTACATCCCATATTCCCATGGAATCTCAAAAGACGCAATAATGAAGAGAGATGTTTCAATTTATAGATTGAATTTAAATGAAAATGATAATATTTTATGAATTACGAATCACATAATAAAACCATTCAATATAATTTTTAAAACTTAAATCCTAAATCCTAAAACTATTTTTCTAGTTATTATAAACAATTATTTCATAACATAAAAAACATGGCCAAAAATATTTTAATTCAAAATAAAATAGAAATTGGTAATAAATGAGAAGTGTTAGTGGGGCCTTCTGTAAATGAAAACCAGCCTCGAAAAATATCTTCATTAAGTCAAAGACATCACTTTATTGATTGAAACAATTAGGAAGGATATGGTATGATCACCTTAATGAGTACCATATGAGAGAAGGGTTCATAAATAACCCAATCAGCTCATATGTTTTCATTAAGCGATTTCAATAGAATTATTATTGTCGTTTATGTTGATAACTTTAGTATAGTTGGAACTCCTAGTGAATTGAATAGAACCAGCAAAATAATTAATTAAAGATATAGAAAAGAAAAAATTGTCTTGAGCTACAAATTTAGGACCTAAGAGATGGAATACTTGTTCATCAGCCAATCTATACTGAAAAAATTGTGAAACTATTTCATATCGACAAAACACATCCAGTAAATTCTCTAATGGTCGTTTGATCCTTAAAAGCTAAAGATGAACCATTTAGACCTCAAGAAGAAAATGAAGAAATTTTTGGCTCTAAAGTACCATACATTGAGCTTTGATGTATCTGGCTAACAATGGACAATCTGACATTGCCTTTTCAATAAATTTATATGGTATAGTAATTCACCAACAAGGAGACTTTGAAAATAAATAAAACATTTAATTTAATATATGTGAGGAACACAAGATCTTGGTTTATTCCACAAATTGAAAATGGATGCTACTCTCATTGGATATGATGATGCTAGATATTTATCAAATCCTCAAAAAGGCAAAGTCGCAAATCGGATACCTATTCCCCTATGATGATATCACAATATCTTGGATTTTACCTAGAAAGGTTTTTAATGAGGCAATTTATACCTTGTCTGAGGTGAGCATTCAAGGGAGAGTGTTATTATACTTGCATAAATAGTGAATGTCACCCTTTGTTAACTAAAATACACCTTTATTTTTTATTATTGCCCTTGTGCTTTTCATCACCTATATATGACCTAAATTACATATGGTTAGTGATTATTGACATTAGATTTATATACATAGTAAAATCTAATAGTATAAATAGAGGTGCAATATTCATTACAAAATGTTCAAGTTTCATAAAAAATCATTTTTATTTTGTAAGCTTGTACTTTTCTTGTTTTTTAACTCAAAGAGAAATAGAAGAATTACAAAGAATTAGTTACTTCTTTCGTTTTCCTTCCATTTTTAGGAAGGATGGGAATAGTGGGACCCCATTGGACAAATTAAAATTATCAACCTTTGTCTTCTCCATTAGACCGGTGCAATGGGGCGGGTCAGGACTAGGTCGGGTCACATGTCTAACGAGTCGGGTCGGGCCCTAAAAGACTCAAAATGGGTCGGGCTTGGTCGGGCCCTAAAAGATGCAAAATGGGTCGGCTATTTGTTTAACGATTTGTAATGACCTTACAATATTGATTGATTTCCGTCACGCGATGATCCTTCATAACTGCTATCAAAGTGATTAATTAGTAACCTTTATTTATTTGTGTTATTTATCAAAGTGCATAACAGATCTGTTGAGACCAAGCAGCTTCAAAACTCTTTGCCAAATGTTCTGAGAGAATTTGCTGGCAAAAAATAAGTCATGTACTGACTCCTGACAATCAGAACAACGGGGCAGACATTAGTTTCAGCAATGCTCCAGACTTTTAGCCTGTCTCTAGTTTGGAGCTTGAACTATACAACTAACCAACATATAAGCAGACTACTAGGAGTAGCCTAACTGTTGTAAATTAACCTGTTCCAAGGTACAGAAGGTTGCTTACCTTAAAGCAGTAGGTTTCTCGGAATTTTTAACCAACATATAGAGTGAATGCCAACATATAACCAACATATAGAGTGAATGCCAACATATAACCAACATATAGAGTGAATGCCTTTATGCTTGATGTAATCGGAATGTAACCAACAATATGTTTACAAAAATCACAGTTCACCTTAACCACTTCATTCCCCTATGATAGTATTAAAAAAACAAAGACTACGATATAGAAAACAAAAAATAGAAAACAGAAAATATTACCCAGAAAGTGTGGAATTCAACAACCTCCAAGAAAATCATCATCCTTATCATCTTTGTCTTCAATGTCTTCATCTACTGCTTCATCACCAGAGCTAGAATCGCGATCTAATTCCAGGGGAATGTTATGTTCATCACGTTGCCAATCTTAAACACACACTAAGGCTTGGACAGTTTTAGGTTTCAAAGAGCAACGATTAGGAGATATAATCTTTCCCCCAAGACTAAAAGCGGACTCCGAAGCAACTATACTAACCGGAATAGTTAGTAAATCTCGTGCCAACAATGCAAGTTCCTCATTATAAGCCGGATTGAACAATAAGATTAAGAATGTGTGCGCAACACCGTATATGAAAAAATCGACCACCACTAACCAACATTCCTCTATTTGCAAGACGATTTTTCATATGGCTAACCATAACATTATTATAGGAAGCATTATCAATCGTGAGGCTAAGTAACTTGTGATCTCGCTTCCACTGATTAAGAAATATAAAAATCTCCTCGGACATACTACTTCCATCATAAGGGGGTGACAATGCCTTAAATCTTAGAATCCTTTTGTACAACATCCAATTGGAATCAATAAAATGGACGGTGACACAAATGTAATGTTGCCAAGTGTGAGATGATTTTCAATTATCCGTTGTTCAGCAAACTCGATCGGGAACATTTGATAAAATATTTATAGCTTTTTTCTATCAGTATAATACAAGGAAAATAGGTCTCTAGTGAGGGTAGTGCAACTAAATGACGTAAATTCAGGGTTTCTTTAGACATCATACGCCTAAAACCATTTTTTTCGATGGTTGAAAAAGAATGACCTCCTTCAACTACAAAGAGTAAAATCTCCTTCTTTAACTTAGTCCTATCAAAGACAAATTCACCACTCTCGTCATCATCAATATTATTAGCCTCTCTAAGAGAAATGCCTTTTTGTCAAACTAGATATCTATTAAGCAAATGACGTCTTAAATGAGAAGTACCACTATTAACTCCAGTCGAGATTCACATGTACAATGCTTATAAATAGCACAAATGGTCTCACCTTTCTCATTTTTTTCGTCCCTTATTTCTCGCCATACTTTTGATCTCTTTACCCTTTTGGGTTTGGGAGCACTGTACTCGAAATAACCATCCTCCACTCGGTTCATTGATCTTGATATTGTTGCTTGACTTTCTATACGAAGTTAATCTAACCAATAAACAGAAAATTAATCATGTTCGTGTTGTAAATAACATATAGCAAATACATGAAAATAGTGTTATTATGTGCAAAGTTCATATAGCAAATAACACAGTTGAAACTTATGTTTTTACAAAACTTATTCATAACTTGGCATATTCTAGTTTCTAGTTTTTACTAAACTTATTCATAACTTGGCTCATTTTATTGGTTCGATTTTGCCAGCAATTATCCTCAACCTTTAACTCAGAAGAGGGAGCTTCTTATCCTCATTGCAATGCCATTCCAAGTACAACAATTTTCAAGATTTTCAATACTACAGAACCATCATTGACCCACAACAATAAATCACAACCTATGGTTGAACTGTAAAATAAAACTTGAAAACTTTGTACTATTATCAATTATAAAGGCATTAGATTTTCATGGTTAGCATCAATGAAATTCAGATGCAAATTACCCATTGAAAGATTCATTAAATGCCAATATTCTTTAATCAATCAGTTTAATACAAACATATAATTAAACTTATAGATTTGATAAAGATGCAATCTTTCATTCAAACTATAAAAAATTAAGTAATTGAAAATAAAGAGAGAAAAGGGGATCAGTTCTCCAAGGTGAAAAAGCATCAAAGTAAAATTCAGAAGCAAATAATCCATTTGATGAATGGGATTCATTATCTACCCCGAATTTTTTGCCATGCAGAATCTCGCACATTACACTAAATCGAAAAGCTCCTTCCCCTTTCCCTTCCCTTCCCTTCATATGTGTACAAACACTGATGTGAACAAGGCATTTTACCATGAAGGAAGACATGAAAATATCTACAAAGAAAACGACAACAAAACTATAGATCTAAACATATAAAACGATAATCTTGAAAAAAATTAACAAAACTTTCAAATTAACTCATCGATTGCATGCATCTATAAGTAACGAAAAGAAAATCTACGTTAAATTTGAAAAATTAAGACATTGAAAAAAAAATCAACAAAATCATCTATGAGTAAACGAATGAAACTCTTTAAATAGGAAGAACTTACAGAATAGGAAGAAGTTTAGGAATCGGTATGGGGCATACTTTCAAAGATTAGGATATGATGAGAAGATGATTGATTTTAGGGTTGCAAATTTGTGGCTTTTCGAATTATTGAGAAGTAGGCCCTTCATTTTGCAAAAAGTTTGAAAACTGAGATAAAAATGGGAGAGAGTGAGACCCACTAGTGACCCATTCAGATTTTGTTTATGACGCGGTATTGACCCGGTTAGATACCAATAATAAATGATCATTTAAAACCCTAACCATTTAAAACCCATAATTATATAAACCGATTTATAAAGGGCTAGACAAGGGCCCCCAATGGGGCCCTAACCAATTGCACATGTATATTCTCCATATATATAAAAAGGGAGTTATTATTTGTTGCCCGCGAATTACTAGGGATCACCCGTATTTTACCATAAAATGACATTTTTGCCCTTTTTATATTTTTTTCAAATACATATAAAAGAGAAACTAATTCATTTTCGCTAGTAAGACTATAACATTATAATTTTATAAAATTGTTTTCATTATATCAAAACATCCAAAATTAATAATTACGGTGTATGTACCTCATCTTCGACATTTACTGTGACGAATCGATGATGTCGGACCAACCACGAATGCCATCACCCGAGAATCAAGTAGAATTTTGAATCATACTCAAATATTTGGCCGTTTTATTGGCATCCTAGTCGGGGCATCTTGAAAAGTCGTCACGACCATGGTCGGGCAATCTTCCCAAGGCGCCACCCACCGTGGTGGGGCGTCTTCTCTAAACACCTCAGATTTTTTTTGTTTCCAATACTGAAATTCTCAGTACTTTTAGGATAATAATAAAGATTACGGTGGAGATGCGGTTAACTATAATGGTTTTTTGGACATACAGTTTTATAATTAATTAACATAATTAATATAACGATTATAATCACTACTATTAAATAATTTAACATACATTTTATAATTAACCTAAACATATATTTTATAATCAATTAATTAACATAATAAATATAACATAATCACTACTATTAAATTTATATTACATAAAGTTTATAATTAACCTAAACATACATTTTATAATTAATTAATTAACAAAATTAATATAACAATTATAATCACTATTATTAAATTAATATTACATAATTAATATATTTTATCATAATCAATACTATAAGATTATTTAATTAACATAATTAATATATAACAATTATAATTTATAAAAAAAACAAAAAATATATATAAAGCTACGGAGGTGGCAGAAACCGAAACAACTATCGGGTGTCTGGATCAGGCGTTCTGCCGTGGCGAGGGCGTCTTTGGCAGACACCTCAACCACCGCCGCCGCCTCTGCCACCGTCGTTCGTCGCACCAACTCATTGTCGAGCCTTCGAGATATGTTGTATTGGATGAGGTGGTATGTGAAAAGGGTTTAGGGTAGTGTGTGATGTAGTTTAGATTAGATAGTTTTAGGTGATTTAAGGGTGTAAGGCTATAAGGGTCATTTGAAATTTACGGACAATGTCAAGTTAATGCAGACAACGTTTAGCGATTGACATAGCTTTTTTTAAAACTTGTAAAAAAGGCAGAAGGTGGACGTTACACCCGGGTGCACGATGCGCATCGTGCACCCTGTGTAAAACGCAGGCCAAAACACTACAAAACACAACTGGGACGCAAGTGGAGGGAGCTACTTTTACACGTCAGCAAGTCCAATGACCATTCACCTAATTTCGCTGAACATTTGCAGTTTAAATTTTTAACATTGCAAAATCTCAAATATTGAAGTAAATATTCAAAGATATCTGTCAGGAAAACGCACGCATCATCATTACAAAAAAATGCGCCTTCCCAATGCAATCTCTTAGATTTTTGTGCTGATATTTAATGTTCATTCAAACAAAAAACGTAAATGTTCATTCGTTTACACTAGCATGTTCATTTGTTTACACTAGTATGTTCATTGGTTTACAAGAGTTTGTTCATTGGTTTACAAGAGTATGTTCATTGGTTTACCATGCAATCTCTTATATTTTGGACTGGTATGAAATGTTCATTCAAACGTAACACTAGTATGTTCATTGGTTTATACTAGTATGTTCATTCGCTAACACTAATATGTTCATTCGTTTATAATAGTATGTTCATTCGTAAAATTGTGTCATTAATTTCGGCCTCGTTTCATGATTCCCAATGCAAAAAAAGTAGTCTGCCCATGCGCTACAATCTCTGCTACAGTGACTCCTGCAAAAAAAAATTTACTTTTCAAGTTTATCAAGTACACCTTTTCACGTTTACCAACTTTACGTTACCACCTTTTCACATTTCTGTGTTCATTCGTTTACACTAGCATGTTCATTGGTTTACAAGAGTATGTTCATTGGTTTACAATGCAATCTCTTATATTTTTGGACTGGTATGAAATGTTCATTCAAACGTAATACTAATATGTTCATTGGTTTATACTAGTATGTTCATTCGCTAACACTAATATGTTCATTCGTTTATAATAGTATGTTCATTCGTAAAAATTGTGTCATTAATTTTGGCCTCGTTTCATGATTCCCAATGCAAAAAAGTAGTCGGTCCATGCGCTACAGTATATGCTACAGTGACTCTTGCAAAAAATCTTTACTTTTCACGTTTACCAAGTACATCTTTTCACGTTTACCAACTTTACGTTATCACCTTTTCAAATTTCTGTGTTCATTCGTTTACACTAGTATGTTCATTGGTGTACACTAGTATGTTCATTGGTTTACAAGAGTATGTTCATTGGTTTACAATGCAATCTCTTATATTTTTGGAGTGGTATGAAATGTTCATTCAAACGTAATACTAGTATATTCATTGGTTTATACTAGTATGTTCATTCGCTAACACTAGTATGTTCATTCGTAAAATTGTATCATTAATTTTCATTCAAATGTAACACTAGTATGTACATTGGTTTATACTAATATGTTCATTCACTAACACTAGTATGTTCATTCGTAAAATTGTGTCATTAATTTTGGCCTCGTTTCATGATTCTCAGTGCAAAAAAGTAGTCTGTCCATGCGCTACAGTGTCTGCTATAGTGACTCCTGCAAAAAAATCTTTACTTTTCACGTTTACCAAGTACGCCTTTTCATGTTTACCAACTTTACGTTACCACCTTTTCACATTTCTGCTGACATGTCTCCCTCCCCTGCCACACATGCTGACCTGTTTTCCACTATCATTAAACTCCAGCAAAGCCAAATGCGTTTTATGAACATTTCCCTTGCGTTTTGCACAGGGTGCACAATGCGCATCGTGTACCCGGATGCATTATTCTATTTGCGTAAAAAAGGCCGATCTCAAATTATTCAAAAAAAAGGGCACGTAATTTTCACTTTGAATTTCACAATCCAACCGCTTTTTTACTCCAAGGATTACCCCCAACAGTTCAGTCACAATCCCCGAAAATTTTCAGGGTTTTTCAGGTTTTGTTGCTCAAAAGTTTCTCAACAAGAACGGATTCAAGCTAGTTTTAAGTTTACTCCCAAAACTTGTATCTTTCTATCCAACTTAGTTTTTGAATTTCTGCTGCATATAATTTCTGGGTTTTTTAGCCCCTTGATTTTTCATTTCATGTATACTTTACCTTGTGCTGCTCTTTCTTGTTTTCAAAGCTTACTTTGCTCATAAAATCCAGCATTTTCATTGATTAATATCAATGTATAATATAGTTTTCATTAATTAATATAACATATCTGTATATACTATTGGTTTCGCATTAATTGATGTAAGTAATTATTGAAATTCTTTGGTTCTATGTCAGTTATTTACAGAATTCTTGGAAACCCTTTTGTGTTATATTATCTGTATATATAGTTTTCAGATTGATTGATTCAAGATATTATTGAAGTTATTTGCTTCTTTGTTGATGGGAAAATGAGGGATTATTCATTGAAGTTGTCGATCAGTTGCTGAATTCTTGAAACTCCATTTGCTTAATTAGTTGCTGAAGTTTTTGGTTGATTCTTGAATCCCTAGACTGAGTTACTGACTTGCAGCATACTATTTTGTTCAGTCCTCTTGATCAGTAAGACTGTAGAAGTACGTTCGTTCCGAGTGTTCTTTCTTCGATGATGTCTCGTAATTTGTCGTGCTTGTTATTGAAGTTTTGACAGCCTAGCACTGCCTCAATTGTCTTCTGTATGAATTTTGATGTTTGGGTTGTGATTTGTTTACTTCCAGGTTTGATATTGGATCTGTGATATGGAAGGCTTTGTTGTTAGGCGTGTTATCCCGTCCGACAATAGTTGTCTGTTCAATGCTGTTGGGTATATTTCAATGCCTAGATAGCTAGATTGTCGTTTTTTTCTTTTCACAGTTTTAATACATGGCTTACTCTGTTGAGTCTTCACTATTTATTATTTGGCAGGTATGTCATGGATCATGATAAAAAGAAAGCTCCTGAATTAAGACAGGTTATACTCCTGATATGTTATGTAAATTTTCAAGGGCCTATTGTCTAGCCTTTTTCTGTAAGTTGTTAGAATGATGAAGCAGCAATTATTAGGTGGCCTGTTTCTGAATTGAATATGTTTTTTTCTTCATTTCATCATTTAGCTCTGTTAAGAATTTTTGGTTGAATTTATTTACGGTGGTATGTCATGTCCATAATGGGGGAGGGAGATATGAACTTGAGGCTAAACTATATGTGAACATCTGACAAATGTATGATATAATGTATATAGTACAGAACATCTAGCTGATTAGGTGAAATGATAACAATGGGAATATCTGGGCCATCTGGCACGTCAATGTACTTGGTTTTGTTACTTTCAGCAATCTTATAGTCTTTTAGACGTCAGTTCTATTGGGATACAATGATCTTGGTAAAAAAAATCAATATGGTCTCTAGTTTCTTTTACAAAGATTGTCACATATATTTTGGTGGATAGATTTTTGCATAAGTAATTTTCTCGATTATATCTTCTTTATCTGAATAAAGAGTCCATTTGATTAGGAAATTACTCACACTGAATGAAAATAAGTGAATTAGCAAGTTATTGTTGGATACAGGGATGCTGATAGAATTTTGATCCAAACAACTCTGGGCCCGGTATTTCTTGTATTCTATGAGTTGATATCAGATTCGCAGTAGTCTGTTTCTTTTCATATCCAATTTGACGAACAGGAAACATAATCATCTATTTTTTTTTTAATTATTTCTGGAAGGTCATTGCTGCTACTGTGTCTAGTGACCCTGTAAAATACTCTGAATCTTTTCTTGGGAAACCAAATGAAGAATATTGCTCATGGATTCTAGATTCAGAAAAATGGGGAGGTTTGTTTTAAATCCTTTCTTTTATTAATTGTAAATGATGTATGTTTCTTGTTCTGATGAAACTTTAGTATTTTCAATTGTGGGTGTCCATCCTTTTTTGTGAAGTTGCTGTGGATGTAATTGCATGAGATTCTATAGTGTCCACCTTATGGAAAGTGGAATCTAATTGTATCAAGTGTCCATCTGTCTTTCCAGAACTGATGTGTGTAGCTTGACCTGCTTTAGAATATGTTAGCAAATTTACTTTGACCTACTACTTCACATAAGATACAGAACATCACCTGAGTTAGTTGAGTAAGTGACTGAATGTTCAAGGATGCTTGATGTGTAAAGGACCTGCTGTACAGGAGCCTTATTGAACTAATTTCATCAACGCATAGTCTTGGCAAAAAGGCCAAGAAACAATAAATTCTATTAAATTCCACTGCAATCAGAAAACAGGGGGGAGACAATTTGTAGATGTCATAATAATAACATATATGGTTTGAAGGATGAAAGGATTATAAGTTAAGGAGTAAATTGCATGTAGGCATTTATTTTATGTGGAGTATATACAGACGGCTTCAGGAGAAGTATCCAGTACTTGATGTAAGATCTAGGGCTACGTTACACTTGTATGAGTATGTTAATGGAGCCGAAACAGTATTAGATGTTCATATATATACTACGCCATTTTTCGTATGTTAGTTTTTATGGCTTCCCCTTTCATCTACATTTAAAAAAGAGTAGAAAGTAGAAACAATCTACTGAATGTTATGTATCTCTCTTAGAGAACTTTAGGAGTAAAAGTGTGGGTTGAGGCCTCCCCTCTGTTGGAAAGTATATAATTTTTGGGTTTTTGTTAGTGATGAACTGATGACTGTAGAGGAGCTCTAGTTTAGAGTGCAGCAGTGGTTATCTTATTCATACATACATTCAGGGGCAACATTAGCATACTTGCCTGAAACCCTGAGTGCATTGCATGTTCCATCCAATTTTTTTGTTTAGTTTAATTTGTTTAATTTAATTTTTTCCCTGAGTTCATAGGGGTTTCTATTGCTGGCTGGTTCTTTTTTGACTTCAAAATTTTCCCATGTCTTTGTGTCAATGTACAGTGCTTCCTTTCTTCTATTATTGCTGAATGAAGATATTAATTCTTTTTCTTTATTTTTGGGGATGAAGATATTGATTCTAATTTCTAATCAAATAACCTTTGGTAGTGTTGTTTCCTATTTCAAAAGCGAACTCTTTTGGGAGAATTTGAAACTTCAATAGTATCATACAATGTTCTTTCCCTTTAGATAAGAGTCATAAGACTCATGACTAAAGCATATGTTGTTCTTCTTGCCATATGGCAGTGTCCTAAAGTTTTCATGTTATTTTGTGTCTTGTTGTTCGCCTTCTGATGCTGATGATGGTGCACGATTTATACACCAAAACCATATATACTTTTTTACTTGTTATTTCTATCTATGTTTCTTCACTTTATTTTTAAACCATGTTTTAGTAAGAAGCAATTTGTTTAGCACCACAGTTACCATTATACTAATGTCCAGACACCAGGCTCCATTCTTGCTCCCTGAATGTCCCAGGCTTGTTGTATTTCTCATGATCAACTCATCTCTATTCTCCTCCACTGTTTCCCTATGATTTTTCAACTAGTTTGATAAGTTTGGTTACATGCCCTATACTTAACTTCACAACACTTCCATCGAAGATTTCTTACCCAACTGTGGTAAAAAAAAGGAATTGTTGTGTTTGTTTTGAGGTTTAAAAAATGCTCAACTTTTGAACTTCCTTTTGAAATAATTTCTCCTCTACTCTTTATTTCTTTTGGAATAATTCATTCGGTGACCTCTACATTGATATTTTTGTAAATTGTCATTTGGATCCCCGGGTATAATTCATGTTATAAATTTCATTAATAAGTTGGATATGTGATCTGGTTCTACCATACTCTAACATTATACTTTTTGCATTCTCTGTACCTATTCTGACATTACACCTTTCTCTTTTTCCTAATCTTGTTTTTGAAGTACTTTTGGTTTATATTGGCCAACAGACGGTTTAATCTTATGAATTTATGAAGTTCTTTCTTTGTTTACTGTTTATGTAGGATAGGAGGCCCTGATTTCTAGTTCATCTCCACATTAGACTCTATGACCTTTGGTAGTACAAAGCAAGATGAACTCATTTCCATGCATAATGAGCATGGAATAATTAATGAATGTTTTGGTCTTGTTAATGGTGTCACGTATGATTCTTGTAAAGTTGTAATGATTGGCTCCATAAAATGCTTGCAAATTACATCGGTCTTTTGCAGTATTCAATGTTCCCTGGTACTTCCAGGATATTCAATGTTTTTTACGGAGTTTGTTAAATGAGTGTTGTTGTGTGACTTTCTTTTGGTTTTTGTTTTCTTTGTTTTCATTTTATATGTGTCAAACATTATTATTCCCTTCACTCAAAATGTAGAGTTGCTTATGCTTGTTGATGCTGCATATCTCTGAATAGGTGCCATAGAACTTTCAATATTAGCTGATTATTATGCACGTGAAATAGCAGCTTATGATATCCAGACAACTCGATGTGATTTGTATGGTCAGGTTAGTGCACTCTTTTACATGCTAGAAGACATCTGATTCTTGATTCTTCTTTTTGCTCTAATTCCTGTGTGTTTGGATATTAAACCAGGACCGTAACTTCAGCGAAAGAGTTATGCTTCTTTATGACGGAGTTCACTACGACGCTTTGGCAGTAAGCCCCTCAATCTTTGAACAATCTTTGATTTCTTGTTGTTTTCTTTTGAGAAGCATTGGTGAACAATTATGGTTGATTATATTTTTGGGTCTGAAGATACCAACTATGGCTTAACAGACACATTCAAGTTCAAGAAACGTCCTATTTTCTCTTGGCAGGAAATATTTCTCAAGCTTCTTTGTTGAAATAGAGACGATTGTATACCATGGTAGTCTGCACATATTATTAACCTTTTTTGGTGTTTTGTTAACAGATGTCTTTCTTTGAAGGTGCTTCAGATGAGTTTGATCAGACAATATTTACTGTACTCAGTGACAGAACCATAGGGCCTATTGAGGGTCTTGCTCAGAATTTTTTGAATGAGCAGCATAGGTACTTGAGTCCTTCCGTATTTTTATGGGGAACTAGCTTATTCATTGCTTTATATTTTGGTACGTCAAAAGAGTATAGGATGATTTACATTTGACTGTGACATGCTGATTAACTGATATTATACCTCTGTTTTGGTGCTCTTGTGTATAATTTGGAAGTACATGCTATAACCAGACTTGGGATGAAAGCAAGTCGGTCTGAGCTTGATCTTGGGTAGTCTTGGCTCGGCTGCACTGACTCAAACTTGAGGCAAACTTTTTAATATCAAGACTTAATTTGACTCGTATCTTAGTTAATAGCTTGAGCTTGAGTCACAAGCTCCATTTTAGAAAATATTCACATTTGCGACTTTTGCTATCATTGAAGATATTTATAAGCACCTCTGCTGTTTTGTATCTTAAATGAAATTGTGAGATAAGATCATGTCAATTTTAATGTGGGTGTCATGTTATCTGATGTTACTCTTTGGCTTCAATGAGCTTTGCTTCTTACCTTGAGTATAGTGGTGTGTAATTTCACTTTGCTGTACTCCAGGCTGAGAAAATTCACCGACACTGCCAACTTCACATTGCGTTGTGGAGTTTGCCAAACTGGGGTCAAAGGACAGAAGGTAGGATCTCATTTGTATTTTGTTTCTCACATACCTTCATTCTTTGCTTTACTCTCTTTTATTATATTTTATTTTATTTTTGCTTAAATTGTGGCATCTTCTCTCAAAAAGTCCAAATTATCATGATGCATAAAAATCTGTTATCTCCACAGGAGGCAATGGAGCATGCCAAGGCGACTGGTCATGGGAACTATCAAGAATATGATGATGAAGGACCCCCCATTTAAGAAAGATAAAGTCATTGTGTTGTTAAACCACAGAACTAGTCATTGATCATTTCTTTTAATAAATCGACAAAGGGATGTAGCTTAGGTAGCTCTTTGCTGTATAATATCCATGTTATTGCAAACTGGAGGGATCATACATTGTTTTTTGTTCAATATTGAAGAGTTACAGATAGAATTTATCGCAAGGTACTGCCACTGTCTCGAAGCAGTGATAAACTCTTGACATTGGTTCATATACTACTCGCAGCATTTGTGTTCTCAAAATTGATAGATGCAGACATGGAGTGGTGGACTATATAGCTCATTAGCACTGGTATATTTATAACAACATATGGGTACTGTAACATTGTTTCATACTTTCATGGTACTAGGCATGTGTGAATGCAGTGTTGGTATGGCAATTAGGGAACCTATCTGAGATAGAATTAGGAAATATTTTGATAATTTGTATAATTGTATCTATATGTCTCCTAATGTGATTGATCCATGTGAAAGGTATAGTCTTGCTATGTTAGGCAGGCATGTGATATCCGATATTGGGACCTTATATATTGGTTTTCTTGTATTTAAAGTGGGCCGGGTCAGAATGGGGCCAGGGCTGGGCTTCTCTACTCAGTGGACAAGGGTATTGTGTACTGATCTCAAGTTACGAACAAGTATTACAGTTTGGAGAACAGTGATCATTACTGGGAGAACTTGCACCGTATTAATTATTTAAGAATCGTTGGAGTTTGCTCGGTTTAGCTGTTGCTTTTATGTTTGTTCATTTTGACAGGGATTTATGGTTTGGATCTTTGTTTTAATATACTTCAAAAGATATTTAAGCTACTTTTGTTTCAAATTGAATTAGTGATGAACCCTGCGACACGCTTGTTGTATTTTGGCCAATCCACCAAAGATGTTAGTAGATATTAGGTTGTGATGGAGCATTATTTTATCAGTATTTTCTATTGTTTTGTTCAAATTACAGCCAAAGCGAGCAATTTGACACACATTATAATGCACAAACAAAAACAACTTACCCCTTCAAACCATTGACATGTGAATTGGTAAAAGTATGGTGCGAAGACTGAAAACAAGACAAAATCAAATTCCAATCACATCAGACGTTGTAAACTTCATTCAAACAAAGTAATCCCATTATGATTCCAAACAAGGATCCCTACCAAAACTATATCACTTGCCATAATATGTGTCCTTAAAACATACACTTCCAATTGAATAAGGAGTATTAGTTGAATAGGATTTGAACTGATAGATGTATGGTCGCAGTGGCGGATTCAAGATTTTCCGTCTGGTGAGTTATAATCGATAATCAAACATGTAATATTATTTTTTACTAAATAACCAAATAATAATACTAAAAATACATCTAATTTTTTTGGGGGCCAACTGTTGAATCATTTGACCCATCAGGACAACAACTACATTCGCCCGTTGTAATTGAAGTAGTATATTTAACTAGGTTATTATATATAATATAGGTGAAAAACTTTGAATAATACGTTGACGGTACTCCTTTAGTGTGTATGCAGCATAGAGAAGGTACAACTAAAAGGAAATGTACAAACTTTAAAGGAATTAAGACGATAAGTTGAGCCGCATGGAGAGTACTCAGAGTAGTTGATTTCTCTCTTTTTCTTGGTTTTAAGGGTTTGTATAGATAAATGGTTTTTCAAATAAGTTAAGAATATAGCCAACTTATAAAGGGTGCATAGCTTAAAAATTTGACCCGACGTGAGATACCAATTCGAACTTACAACTATTTGAACCCGATATGTACCCATTTCAAAAGTGAAATTGACAACATGTACCCCGACTTGAACCCGATTTGATATTAACTGAAAACCGACTTTATCTTATATTATTTGACCGGAACCTAAATCTGCACCCGACCCGATATAAAACAATAACCGACTTGGCAATGAAGCAAACATGAAATGACACCTGACCCGATTATAACCGTAACAGATTATAACCCGAGATAACATGTTATAAACTAGATTTATTGTGACCCATGACCCGTTTTACTTAGATTCGTTGTTGATCTGACCCATTATTAACTAAAGTCGTAATAACTTATAACCTGATTTTGGAGAAATTGCATTATGTTTGTTGAATTTTACTTTCAAAAATATACATAAAAAAGTGTATGATAGATCAAATAGTACATCTTAATGACTTTCGACCGACTAACATAATTTGGGGAGGCCATGTCAAAATAAGTTGTTTGTCACAAATCTCAAGTATGATTAGGATTATTAGATGTATATACTTTCTCTAATTTATTTTTTCCAAGAAAGATTAACCTGCTTTTTATGAAGTACCCAAATTTGACTTGCATAATGGAACATCCCACATAATAATTATTTGATCTAATTTTGATTGAATATTTTGTAATGTTTTATTACTTTTGTAAGGGATATAATTTATTTTGAAACTTAATGTTTCATCGTGTTAGTTATATGACCAAAATCAGACTTGAACTCGAAGTAGTTGATTAAACGTTCCAAATATTGAGTCAATCTCTGTACTATCCGACTTGATAATTATTTGACCCGATAATATTTGACCTTATGAACTATACTCGATATTACCCACCACAAACTCGGCTAAAACCCAACTTAGTACAACCCGAATCCAAAATTGAATCGAACCTGAATTGGCCAAACCGAACCCGACTTGTACTCGAGAAAATAAATAATCCGACATGATTTGATCTGAACTAAACCTAAGTTTGAACTTGACCCGATAAAGTCTTGACTTCATATAACCCGACCCAAATATGACCTGAAACCCGACATGACCTAATCCGAACCCGATTGGAGCACTCAAATCGACATCTGTATGCATAGCTAGATGTACTTTTAAACATAGTATCATGATATGAAATACCAAAAGTGTTCGTAACTTCTTGTACACCAAGTATCATGATATAAAATATAGTTTCATTGCATGATATGAATTATGAAATATAAAAAGTACATATACAAAGTATTATTTTCATGGGATCTCATAAACGAGCCCCAGCCCCTAGCTTCAATCGTGGATATAGTAATTGCACAATTCTAAAACGGAGTGCAAGAGATTTGTTCGTTGCCTTGAATACTTAGCATGTTCATTGTCTTAGAAAAACACTTTAAAGGGCCAAAGCTAGGCAATGAATCATATAATATAAGATAATACCAAGGACGTATGGAAAATAATTTATCATGTAAACCATGCCCTGAATCAGTATACTCAGTCGTTGAAGAGTCTTCAAGCTCAACTACCTCGAGTGGTTAGCTCCAAAAGTGATACGGGAGGTGCCAATTTAGATTTATCAGTCAAAGTCATTGGACTCCTTTAGTATACCAAAAGCAAGTGTACATACTCACCAAAAAAAAAAATTCAAACTTTGAGGAGTATTATAAAGTTAAATTAGCTCCTACTTTTAGTTAAATAACATGCAAAGTTGTTATGCGTTTCAATGTTAATTGTCTTAAAAGGCTTTCCTAATTTTTACCTAATATGAATTATATCAAGATATTGAAATCTCATATATATGTATTTTATATCAGATATAGTTATTATTATATCAGATATATGTATTGTTATATTATATATACAAATATAAAATATATACAATACAGAAAAACGTATATCAGGTATAGATATTATAATTTCAGGTATAGAAATAAAATTACAAAAATACCCGTAATATACTTATATCAAATATAAATTAAGAATTTCTCATTCTATTTTTCTCGATGTATTTCTTCTTCAAATGCGATTAGTTCAATTTTCTTTGTTACTTACTTACATACAAGGTAGGTGAGAACATAGATAAACATATTGAAATACCAGCCGTCGTCATTTATTTTTTGATAGGAACTATTGTCGAGCACTACAGTCTCGAGGGAATGTCTCTACGTAACAGCTTGTGACCTTTCTATCATAGGGTGATTTATGTTTCATAAAATGAAGGAGTTGTGACCTATGCCTTACAGATCGAATCGAATTCAAAGGTCCAAAACCCCTGCTCGGATCAAAGTTGGAGTTGAATTCGAATATTAAATTAAGGTTTGCAAACTTGTTGGATCGGATTAAAATTTGGTTGGGTCTCCCGTGACTCCTATCCATTATCATTACAGCCTATACTCAGCATACCCACCTACCATTATCTATGTAGAAAATAGAAGGTAGAAGATGAGGTTCATCCGATCCGCCGTTACACAAGTTGTAGGGGTGAGAGATACCTTTTTATTTAGTGGGGTTTAAGAGCATGATGTTTGATGCCTGGGAAAAAGCTGAATAATTAAAAAAATCAGGAGATGCACTTGGTGAGTGTCTAAAGCTAAAATCTTTATTAAGAAAATTAATTAGAGAAAATCAAAGCAAGTTGCGCTCAATTTTATTCATATGTTATTTAAATATTGAACATCTTCTTTAATCTTTAATGTGGAGAAAAATATATGTGAGGGATACGTTAGAGCTTACAGTAGCTACTACTACACAGTGATAAGATTCAAATTTGATATGCTGTTCAACACTTCAACGCTGTATCTTTTATTTCTTTCCTCGTTCGTCGATGCGTCGCTTCACGTGTTATAATTCTCTTTTGTCACGTTTCAGGTCAGAACTTAAACTACACATGCTAAATAGATTGACTTGTTGATCTGTTCTGTTCAACTATGTGTAAATTCAAGTGCTAATATCTTAAATATTGGAAGCCTATAAAGTTTTATATTTCTTTAAACTTTATTGCTTTAACTATATATTGTCATTAGCTATTGCCCTTTGCCGATGTGAATGCTATTATGTTACTGTGTTAAGTCATATTATTAGGTGGACGTGGAGTTTTTCCTAATTTATATCTAATGTAAATTATATTGTTATATTAGATATGTGTATTGTTATATTAGATGTAGATATTATGATTTCAGGTATAGAAATAAAATTGCGAAAATGTTCTCCATACTTGGTACATATGTGGTTGTCGTCTCGATTTTGAATTTTTGAGGATCTTATTATAGAAATGAAAAATAATTAAGTAGTTTACAAGACGAGAATATATAAGAAGAATGCAAATAATTAAATCAAGGTCATCATTAAGAAAACCACAATATTCAGGGACTTGACGTAAATTTTTAGAATTAAAGAACAAATAAGGTAGAAAGAACTTTAAATTATGGTCAAAACTAAGTATTGAGCTCTACGTACTTTTAAGTTCTTTGTTCCCATTAATTAGAGGCTTATTTCTAAATGATACTCTTGGTCAAATAATTTCGATCCCTAGATTTATTTTGTAAATGTAGAATTCATGTTGGGAGCTTGAGATTAATATTGATCTAATATTGAGCAAACTACGAGTATTTTCCTCAAATAAAAAAAAAATTACTAATATGGCTCTATATATTCTTCTGAATTATGTAAATTACATAGTTAGTTTAATGATAATTACTAAATTACGCGAAAATGAGTCTGTTCAACTACATTAAGTAAAATCCAACAAAAATAAATCAAGGGGAATGCCCACATCCTTATTACCGATTGGTTATGTGCTTGCGTTTTAAAGATAATAATACTCTGTAGTTTTATTTTCTAAATCTTCTTTTATGATTCAGCTAGAGACATTTTGCTCTCCTTACAGTTGTGGTTAGATTTTCAAATAGTTAATCAAGACACAAATATTTTATGTTTTGAAACTAGGCACTAAGATATTCATTCATTTGGAAAACGATATACTCCGTAGTCAAGTACTTAACAATCATTTTTTTCAATTATATAAACGGATATTTCAATAAACAAAATATATGTCATATTCGCAATATATACCAAAGTTAAATCACCTTTAATTGAGGGATCGATCTGAAGGAATGTCCTCAACAAGTGTAACAAACTAGATATAATTAGGATAAATTATGGTTATTTTAGATGATTATAGTGTTTTACTAGAAACCAACTATAATATGTATATTAATTAGATTAATATACTACTAACTATAATTGAGTCCTATGAGGTCACACAAATAAGCAAGTGATTGGATCAATCTAAGATACTTATGTGAGAGTTGTAAGTTAATCAAATTAGGTAATTGAGTCACTTTGAGTTACTTGATTATCATATATAGATATAGATATATGGGGTTGAAAACCCTAGACCTAATTTGAATACTAGCCTCTCTCGCATAACTCAAAACTCTAAAAAGCAATCAAGAACGGTTTTTGATTTCATACTAGTAAACGTGGGTAATCCAATCCAACTTGTGGACCAATACTATAGGAACGACATTTGACGTTTTAGATTTTCTGAAAAACGTGCCCTTTTGCTTCAAGAAATTCACGCATCAAGGGTATGTTATAATGTTCTGATAATTCGTATTATTTTATGCGTGAGATCCTGTTTTAGATGCTAAAAAATCGTTTCTTGAAATTCCGCTAATCGCATCTAAATTCCTACACAATCAGCGGATCAAATAATAGGGGATCAAATGGGAGAAAGTATTGTAGAAAATGAGTTTTCTATTAGATGATTTATCAAAAAATGGCAACTCTAATTAAAAATTATAATGTTCGATAATGTTGATGAATAGCTTCTTTTTTTTTTTGGTAAAAAGAGAAAGTTTGGCTAATAAGAATTGTTCAGATTATGCACGAGTCACTACTATATATAATAAATCAAGCATTATGATGCACGTATACCCTTTTATAATTTGTCAATATAAGAGACTTATACCCTTTTATAATTTGTCAATATAAGAGACTTTGGCCCAATAGTAAAACAGTTGCCTTTACTCGAATTTAATTAAATAGTCATTTTTCGAAATAGTTTCAGATAAAGTTTTTCAAATTTTATTTAAAAAAGGTTAATAAAAAAGAGTTGGATGCTATAATGAAGGTCAAACTAACATATGGTAGGTAACAATGCGAGTCTTACCAGGCAATCCATGTACTCAAATGCATAGTAAAGTTTTGAAGCTAGGCATGTTTATCAAAGTTGAAGATGGAGTCATCATGCACATGCAATTTCAATTACGTACTTGGTATATATCCTAGTTGCTTTTATTTTTCAAAAGTTTCTAAAGGTCCCATTTCTAAGTATATCCATAATGCTAGCTTGTATAGTGGAACAAGCAGGAACCAGTCAGTCAACACTATATTATTTCATACTAATATAGTAATATTATCAACTAACACCTGCATCGCAGTTTACACCAATCAACTTGTTTGGTTTGATGGCTTTGACCCTCTCTACTCCGTAAATGTGATCGAGCCATTACCTTATATATATATATATATATATATATATATATATATATATATATATATATATATATATATATATATATATAATGCACCCCCAATAACACAGGAATGTCATATCTGAACTGAAAATTAAGCCTAGCTTAGCGTATACTCTGCATATATCAAGTAAAGTACAACTTTGCTTGCTACTATACATCTAAGAAACACAAAAACAACGAACGTACGGTGTACAAGTACGTACAGTCCTTTAATTGTTTGCTGAAATATGGGGAATTGCTTAAAGCCGGAATCCCAAGCTATGTGGGGAGGGGAAGATTGGTCGCCGGCGTTGATGAATGATCGTGAAAAGTACGCTATGAGAATGGAAGAAGAAAAACTCGCGAGTGTTTGTCGCAAAGATGCAAAGTATTCAACGTCGAACATAAAAGAGGTAAAGGTTAAGGTAACCAAGAAGCAGTTGGAGCAATGGTTAGGGAAGATGGATGCGCAACAAAAAGGGTTATGCGTTGAACAAACTTTGGCACAGTTGATCAAAGTTAGTGTTCAATGTAAGACCACTCATAGGGCTTGGAAGCCTATGTTGCAGACCATTCCTGAAGCTTATTAGTGCTTCTTTTATCTGCCAACTTCTTTTTGGTGTAACTTGTACTAAATGTATAATTACTCCTTTATATATGTACATTATTAAATTTTGGATGTATTTAGGAATGTAATTGATTTGGGGTATTTAGTCTTCCTAACATTTGTGGATTTCAACTAGTTTAAGTGGTTAAAATTTTGGAGGGTGGTATCTAAGGCCTAGAATCACATCCCATCTATATTAGTTGTTGTCTTGCCACTTGCGGCTCTCTTTAGATCAAAAGATGTCTTTACTAATGTCTGATTTCACTGTAAATGATGAATTAGGATTCTGTATATGTTATGTAACCTTTTTGTAGGAAGATCTAAGTTGCTACTCCAAAAGCATACAAATGATATATTTCTTTGAACAACTATACTTGTATACCATAATTGCTAACACTCTGAAATCTGCTAAAATGTTTGGTTGTTGATGGATTCAGATATGTATTGATGTGGAGACACAAATATTAATTTTCCATTATTATGGCATTAACTTTGATATTATTCGATTCCCAGGCCTGTAAATCAAGCATCATTATTTTAGAAGCTACATCAATAAAACGGACCCCTCATATTTTATATCTTACCTTTTTTGAACTGTTATTCTTGAATATCGATTATCAAGATAGGCAAAGCACTCCAAGATTGATTCAAATAATTTCTAAAAATAGTGCAATAAAAGGGTCAATATTCCACTTACTTCTACGAAAAATTCTTAATTTATCTATCTATTAATAAAGTAAACCCCCTACAGCTGAAATTATACAAGCTAGATACATGTTAAGCTATTATAAAAAAAATTCATTTTTTTATAAACGATGTTATCTATTTTTTTCTAATTTGCATTAACATTATATTAAAAAATATTATACATAAAAAATTATATGACTGTAGAAATTTCTATATTATTTAAAATTATATTTACTTATCTCGCTTTATTTCATAGTTTCCTACTTTCCTCTCTACAATTTTTATTTAATAAAATAAAAAGTATTATCCTAAATAAATTTTCTACTTTACCTTAAAATATATGGATTACTCGATGTAATTCCATAAAAAACCTATAAGTTATCACCAATAAATAAAAAATTTCTTATAATTGAAATATTTAATAAATTAATTTATTATCATATCGTGCATCATACGAGACTTACCTAGTAAATAATATAAATCAATTCCTTTTCTTTATAAGTTGACAAAACTATTAATTGAATTAGTGATCGTATTAACCATGTTCATTAATTAGTGATTATAAGATATATTAGTATACATAGCCACTAGAGGTTTATATCGTTATAAAGTGAACCATTCATTCAATTAGTGGTTTATAACTAATCTAAGATAAAATTGATTAATACAAATTGCTTATATAGACGGTAAATAAGGAATTTTGTGAAAGAGGCATATATTTGGAAATTTGGTTTTTCTATACAAAGTACATTATTCATGGAAATTGTTCCAAGAAAGTTGATTTGTTTTTTCTTTAAATACAACTTATAATATACTTGTTATGATTGTATACCTTACTTTTCGACTTTCCTCTATTAACAACCCTAAGCCCAAATAAACATTGCTAGCAATTAAGGAGCTAAATATGAAAATACCAACCATATCTACACTTTTATTAAAACTCCATGGCAATGCATCCTATTGGTCCATTTGCCATCATGGCTAGCCTAGTGACACATTAGCAAAAAAAAATTCTCACAAAAAATATGTTTTGATCATTGAACTGTGACCTCTCATTCATTATTTGTAAAGTTTTAACCACCTGTCCAAGGTACTAATTTATAACTTCATTGTAATTAAAAAGATAAAATTCAAGTAAAGGTTCAAAAACTTCAAGGCACAAAGTCAATTAACAAAATATAATCTTTCTTCATACATATTGCTATTAAATCAAGTTTCTACTAATTAAGTAAACTACTCAATTTTTTTTTCAAATATTGTCAATTATTCCATTTTAAATCTCAAAGTAAATATAATAAAAATAAGTTTTTAAAAAATAAAAATAAAAATTTCAAACTACTTGCAATTACTTAGGGGTTGGGATAGTTTCTAAATCAAAAACTTTGTTCAATGTTTTGATTTTTTAATGTATCTGACAATATCAAATATCAATTAAAAAAAATGTATTCAAGGCTTATTTGCAAGTTGTAACCTTGTTGTCTTATAAATAGAATATGAGTAAGGTTATGGTATTAGTTCAACAAAAGATAATGATAGATTTCATTGTTAGAGACTTGGAATTTTACGAAATCGTAATAGTTACTATGAAGAGATGAGTATGGTTGTAAGCACTTCACATATATTGACCAACTCAATGAAGAGTACTACTCAAGAATCAAAATCAAAATCAAAAGGTCCCTTTCACGTTTCAGTCAAGCCAATTTAATTAAATGCATATCAAGAAGGTACGTTGTTATCCCCATCAAGGAAACAAAAGAAAAACTAGCTTGTTTCATAATTCACAAAGTATTGTATATACACACGTAATATAATAAAGTTATTGTTTCTAGTAAAAATGACCTCTCAATATAACAAAAGTTACTCTTTAAAATTGATAAATATTGACATATATTGTGTTGATGGGTAACTTTTATTATATTAAGGGGTCATTTTATAGGGGACACAATAACTTTATTGTATTCGGTTTATTTACAATATTTTATGTTCATAATTTGGTATTGTTAACATACTTTGACTATGTTTAGATGTTTGAACCGTTAAGGCTTTTGAGTATTAGACCTATCTAAGGTACGGTAGAAAGCCTGATTAAGTTCTTATAATTTATATATATATATTAATGAAAATTCACATTTAAGTTTTTCACATATACTAAATAGGACAAACAAAAGGGAACGGATGGAATAATAATAATAACAATAACCCACCTTTCTCCAATGCTAAGTTATTTTATTTTCACCTCAGAATTGAAGTTGATGTTTACAAAATGCTATGATTCGATGAACATACATTTACTCTTGGTATTATGCCTTCGTTTGTTGAATAAACTGAGAAGTATTTTTACATGAGACAAGACCAAAAAAAAAGAGAGACAACCCTTCTTTCAGTAAGTTGAGTGAAATGAAGGCCTATAAAACAATAGAGCGAGCTCACAAAGTTACAACTTACAACGTGCAAGATAAAGTTACGTGAGGCAGCCGATGAACGAGCCAACATCTCAGTCCATGGGTTACGTATTGGTAAAATGAACTTTGATTCATGTAAAATTTTATTGGATTCATCTTGAAATATACTTTTTTATATGTAAATTTTATATTTATTTTATTATATGTATTTATATATGTATTATAAGTTAATATCTTGAATCATAAAAAACCATGAATTTAATTTAATAATAAACATTCGTTCTTCTCGGGTACATATATATCTCCCCTAAATGTCATTTACATCCATTTATATTCTCCTCTTGTGCCATCTATATTCTTTACAAAAACATGTGGAGAGCATCACACGATAGGAGCCAATTATTGCAAAGGTGAGGTAGGAATCGCACTCACCCTAAAAACAAAATATAATCCAAAATCCTTCACATTAAGGAAAAAAAAACACCCCACTAATCCCTATGATGTATTTTCAATATTCCAAATGTAAACAAGCCTTGAACAATATACAATAGTACAAGTTATAAAAAAATAGCAATATGATCGATTATAATTTATACACATTAACCAATAAATAAAGCATGGTACGTCGAAGAAGAAGAAGGGCAAAGGTGCCAAACTAAACTTCAGGAATGCTCTTCAAGCGAGGCTTCCAAGACCTCTGATGCATCTCACAGCAAACACCAACATTCATCAACTCTCCCAAAGTTTGCTCAACACACAAGTCTTTTAGTTGAACATCCATCCTTCGTAGCCATTCTTCAAGCTGCTTCATTGTTATCTTTACCTTTACCTCTTTCACTTTCGATACTGCTCCTTTGCTTCTCATTATTATCTGTTGGTCTTCCTCAATTTCTTTCGCTAATTTTTCGCTCTTGGTCATCAATGCCGGCGTCCAATCTTCCCCTCCCCATATAACTTGAGATTCATGCTCTATGCAATTTCCCATAGCTTTTTTTTTTTTTTTTTTTTTGAGATAGAGTGAGTTTAGGTTTAGCCTCTTTTTTTCTTGGAGGGTGTTTGATAAACAAAGCCTAAGATACCATATGCCAGTTATTTAGGGGATGCCCTATACTATATAAGAAGGTATATAAGTACATTATATAAGAGAGAAGGGTCAAACCAAACGAAGAAATTGGGCAGGCCATGCATCATGCATGTACGATTGATTAACCAGCAAGATAAGAAAGAGTCCCACATGACAAGAATAGCTTGCCACTATGTATACAGCCAATTAATAATTGGTGCATTCAGAAAGGTTTGACAAAATGCAACTAGCTGGATAGCTTATCACATTGAAGTTATAACATAGTCACATATTCACATTACATCATTTGGCCTTCAGTAATGTTTGGATTACCTAAGCTTTGCTAATTATGGTTCTCCATATTTCATTAAGACATTGAGATAATCACTAGTATTACATACTGATGGAGAAAAAATACTTTTATTTGCACAAAATTCGCATGGATTTGCACTAGGCAAGAACTACAAACTACTCTGTTTTAAAAGCTTTCAAGTCTATTTTAAAAGATACCTCAATATATATAAATATCAGAAGTCTCTTCCATTACAGATTGGGGAAATTAATGTTTACTATCTACGGAGGTGCTTTAGGAAGAGGAGGTGCTTCAGGAAGTGACAACAAGCCAAGTAAGATTCTGATTTTCTTTTCCTGTCTTTAGTTAGGGTCTGAAAATCTGAAATGCACACAAGTAGTAGGCACTAATCACTCACTTAGGCGATGCCATGTCACTGCTGTCAGATTCAAGTGTTCCACTACATTCCTGCTTTTCAAATTCATTTTTGTACTGGATTTAGGGATTTCAAAACACATAGCATGACAGATGAGGAGAAGGAGAACTGCCACCAAAATACTGTCTTGCTTCATGGAAACTAGAATCAGGGCTCACTCATTAATCCATTATACTAGAATCCCTTCAAAAATGACAGCAACACTACATATACGTTGATTTAAAAAATAAAAGGATCACCATTAACATTACGATCCTCCCAGCTTCAACAACCTTTGCTCTCTCAGTTCACATCTAATCATTGTCAAGGTGTCTACTAGCTTTCCCCGAACTGTACAACTGGTCAATCATCTATATTAACTCCACGTAACAGTAGTAGTAGGTCCTTAGCTCCTCAATAACCCTCATATGAGTAGAGCAAGCGATTGTTAAGATTTTGGGCAATGAGGCAGTTGCAACCAAGGATAGATGGAGAAAGAGTTTGGTGTCGAGACTTGTCTAAATTTATTAGAAATAAGAAAGATCAGGATAATAGCATTCTAAAACTAATTCTGAGTAAGTGACCCCACTGCTGACTGCCAACATCTCTTAGAATGGCATGGCAGTCGCAGAGTTGGAAGTTCGATAACAAAGAAAGGAAGATGATAAAATTGATAACATAGTAAAAAATTTACACTCATTTGCATTAAACTTGTGAATTATACACGAAGTATAAGATATTTTGTCGCAGTTTAAGTGCAGCAACAGTGCAACACAATGCACAATGCAATATCCCTAAACACAAGCTACACCCTCTACCCTATCTTACCTCTTCCTCCCTCTCCTCTCATACATACTCGCACCATCCAGGCTATCTCTATACATCTCTGGTCTCTGCTCTCCCCTTCCACAAGTAGGGAATCCCTCACTTCATTATCTTTCTGCTGCATTTTTCTTTCGCTAAGCCTACCTCTACGAGTATACATCCCAAGTCCAACATTGACTAAATATGAAAGAATTGTCAAGTTTACTACATTAGTATGAGGCCTTTTAGGAGATACTATTAAAATAAATTCGTAAAAACTTGATCCAAAGCGGACAATATTATACTAATGCGGGTCATTTATAGATGATGGACCCAACAATCGTTCCCCTACTCTTGGGCCTCTTGGCTTCTACATTTTTCCCTTTATCCCCTTAACACTATTCACAGTACTCAGTATTCGGTACCTACCAGTACCCACCCATCTCCCTCCCGCAAATAGGATAGTGGACCCGGGTGCACGATGCGCATCGTGCACCCTGGGTGAAACGCAAGAGAAGCAATATGAAACGCAGAGGGTTTTCTGGAGGTGAATGGTAGTGGAGTACAGGTCAGCAATTGTGGCAGTAGGGTAACGTGCTTTGTGTATGTAGTTGGTAAGTGTGAGAAGACATACTTGGTAAACGTGAAAAGCAAAGATTTTTTTGCAGTATTCACTGTAGGAGGTACTGTACACTACTGTTTTGCATTGGAAATCATGAAACGAGGCTAAGATGAATGTCACAATTATACGAGTGAAAACTACGTAGTTATCCAATGAACATGTAGTTGAACATCACTGAACATTATGTAATAAGCAATGAACATTTCTTTACTGGGGTGAATTAGTTCAATATAATTAACTGGAAGTTTAAACAATGAACATTTTATAACGAGTCACTGAACATTTGTATGAGAGGGACTGAACATTTAGTAGCATGCAGTGAACATTTGTTTTACTTCACAGTAAGAGTTAAAAAAAAGCATTAATTTGTAATGATTATGTATTGGCATTTGATTAATTTAATATTTCAATTATTGTTACGTATGAGGACTTATGTAATATATTTAATGATTGCAATATATTTAATTTTTAATATTGTGTACGCTATGCCAATGATCATACTAGCCTAGAAGAATGAACATTATGGCATTATTGACTGAACATACTAGTACAAACAAATGAACATACTAGTATAAACCAATGAACATTTTCATTCCAGTCCATGAATCTAAGAGAACCAATGAACATACTCTTGTAAACCAATGAACATACTAGTGTAAACGAATGAACATTTACGTTTTTTGTTTGAATGAACGTTACATACCAGCACAAAAATCTAAGAGATTGCATTGGGAAGGCGCATTTTTTTGTAATGATGATGCGTGCGCGTTTTCTTGGCAGATATCTTTTGAATATCTACTTTATTATTTTAGATTTTCCATGGCACTGTAAATTTTGTATATTATTTATATGTGGTCTACAAAAGGCGCATTTTTTTATCTTTGTGAATGAACTACAATGGCTTCTTCGATTCCCTTGGGTGAAGACGTTGATGATATATCTGTGGAGGAATGTCGAAGTGGTAATATTGAATTAAGTGGAGGTATATTTTAGCATATTTATGCATAATGTTCATTTATAATACAAATTATCATATATTTTAGAAATGATTTGTATTCTTTTTGAGGTTTATGTTGATATTTTACAAATGAATTGTATTGTTTTTGAGGTTTTTGTTGATTTAATTATGTGTATTGTGGATTTTATAAAGTAATTAGCATATTTATGCATATTGTTAAATTAGCTTAGTTAATGTTGATTTAATTAGCAATATTGTAATTAATTTTGGTAAGAGTCAGAGAGAATACACTTTTACGCAATCATTGAATATTATAAGCACTGAATATTATTAATTTCAGTGATATTGTTGATTTTTGTAGTTAATTTGGTAACAATACACTTGTGGGAAGGGAATAATGTTAATAAGCACTGAATATTATACAAGATTTGACTGAACATCAACTTTTATGCAGTGAACAATTGTACTTGATAGGCTGAACATGAACACATTTGTACCCCTTTTGTTTACTTCCCAGAAAGAGTTAAAAAAAGCATTAATTTTTAATGATTATGTATTGGGATTTGGTTAATTTCATCTTTCAATTATTGTGTACGTAAATGGACCTATTGTAATATTGGGATTTAGAATTGTGATATATTTTTTAATATTTGTCCAGGCTATGCCAATGAACATACCAGGCTAAACGAATGAACATTCTAGTATTATCGAATGAACTTACGAGGACAAACCAATGAACATACTAGTTTTATGCACTGAACAATTGAACTGGATAGGCTAAACATGAAGACATTTGTACACCTTGATAAAAGGTATTGAACATTTAATTTAAAAAAGCACCTGAGGGCACTGAATATTAGGTCATTATCACTGAACATTAAGGAATCGGGCACTGAACATGTAGGGTAAAACAGTGAACATTAGGTTTAATGTGTGTTATTTGCAGTTAATATTAGGTTCAATGTTTGTGTTTTTGCAGAGTGTTTTATAGAGTCCACAGAGTCTGAGCTTATGTACAAAGAAGTAAAATCTGATGAAGAAGCGTACGAATTATATAACAATTATTCGTTTAAGCATGGGTTTGGCACTCGTAAAGGAAAAATGGAGATGAGGGCCGATAAAAAGACTACACGACTGCGGATATTTGTATGCTCCCAAGCTGGGTTTAAGAAAAGTAGGGACTTATCGGTTTATCAGAAAAGGGATGTTAGAACTGGGTGCAAGGCATTTATTCAGTTTGATGTTGATAAGGAATCGGGTTTATTTATAGTAACAAAGCATTACATGGTTCATAATCACAGTAGGGTCCCCGTGTCACAACGACATTTAATAAGATCGCACAGGAAGGTGTCCGATAATCAAATTGCAATGCTGAGCAACTTCGCCGGGAGTGGAATACCTATTGCTGATGCTGTCCGTGTTTTGAGGAACGAGGCAGGAGGTGAAGCTAATCTTGGATTTCTTGCTAGGGATGCTTATGATGCGTTGAAAGGGCAGAAAAAGGCGAAATATGATGGTTGTGATGCAAAGGGATTAATTAAATACTTTAAGGAAAGGAGTAGAAACGAGGTTGACTTTTTCTATGATTTTGACGTGGATGAGGAAGGTCATCTAGAGTCTTTCTTTTTTAGGGATGGTCGTATGAGAGTAGATTACGACGTATTTGGCGATTTATTACTTCATGACACGACTTACCGCACGAATAAATATGACATGATTTGTGGCCCTTTTGTTGGAATGAACCATCAAAACAAGAATGTGATGTTTGGCATTGGATTCATACTGAATGAGAAGTGGGAGTCTTTTGAGTGGTTATTTAGGACATTTTTGAGATCCATGGGTGGGAAGCATCCGATTACTATTATGACCGATCAAGCACAATCAATGGCTAGAGCGATAAAGATTGTGTTCCCAAACACGCGTCATCGTTTATGTACGTGGCATATCGGGGAGAATGCTAAAAAGAATATTAAGGGATTGAGGTCTATGGAGGGTTTCAATGATATATTCAACATTGTTTTAAAATACACTGATACGGTATCTGAATTCGAGCACTACTGGTCAAGGTAGTATGTATAGCATAAGCGAGGTTTCCATTATGTTCATTGGTAATCAATATTTTGGTCATTAATACCAAGTACAGTGTGCATTGGAATTTATAATATGTATTTTTGGAAGTTCCTGTTGAATGAGTTTTAGTATGTTCAGGAAGAGTTGTCAGTGAACATATCTTAAATTCCAACGAACATCTACTCAATCTCACTGAACATCTACTTAAACTCATTGAACAAGTCCTTCATTCCAATGAACATCTATTTAGTACATCTCACCTACCACTCAGCTTACTCCACTAAACATTTAGAGTATTAGAGTATTGCACTGATCTTTTTTTCATTTCTACTGACCATGTACTTAATACCACTGAACATTTGGTCATGTTCACTGAACATACGCATAATGCCATGAAATAATTACAAATTGAGCCGACCACTCAGGTTACTCCACTAAACATTTAGAGTATTGCACTGATCTTTTTTTCATTTCTACTGACCATCTACTTAATACCACTGAATATTTGGTCATGTTCACTGAACATACGCATAATTCCATGAAATAATTACATATTGAGCCGACCACTCGCATGATTGACCTGAACATGTTAATGACCATTTACGCCATATTGCTGAACATCTAATAAAAATCCAATGAACATGTATTCTATTGAACAGCGCAATTGATAAAATTCACTGACAATGTAGATAACTCCATTGTGCATTTACTTAATTTCACTGAACATGTCTGGCATTTCCACTGAACATTTGTATTGAATACCTCATTTATTATATACCAATGACCATGCAGCCTTTATGCACTGAACATGTTTTTGATTTGGCTGAACATTACGTGTAATTCTAATGCACGAAGTGTCAATTGTTTCATCTTGCAGCATGGTTACGAAGTTTGCGTGTTCCTCCAACAAATGGATTCAAAATCTATATCTTATCAAGGAGTTGTGGTGCCCTGCGTATTCCAAGGACTACTTCAGCGGAGGAGTACTGTCATCCCAAAGAAGTGAAAGCACTAATAGAGCTATCTCGAGGAGATTGCATAAAATTCACGGACTTTGTGATTTCTATAACTGTTTTGTTGGTGTGGTCGAAGAGTGGAGGAGTAATGAGAACATCGATGACTACAACAGCATTACTGGTAGCAGGCACTTGGTTTGGGCGGATGTGGGTATATTGGAGCATGCAAGGAAGGTTTACACTATTCCCTTATACATCCAATTTGAGGATAATTTTGTCAATAGTGTTCCTTGTATTGCGAAAGTTATCCAAATGCAACCCCCAACTTATGAGTATCATGTGGGCCATCCGAAAAAGGACATTATAAAGCATACTGTTACATTCGATGATCGGCTAATGACAATTGATTGCACATGCAAGTATTTTTCCGAGGTTGGGCTTCTTTGTAAACATTCTCTTCGTGTTCTTCACCTAAACAATGTTACTTTTATACCAGAAAGATACATCCTAAGGAGGTGGACTAAGTCTGCTATGTGCACGAAGGTGGATGATAACGTGGTTGAAGGGTCAGGTGCTACACCTTCTGGAATTTGGAGGTTATATAATTTACGATGTTTTACAAAGCTAGTTGATGCTGCTCAGTTTAATACGGCTGCTCGAGGAGCCGTAGAAAAGTGCTTAGCTGAGTGCAAGGAGAAGGTTGATTTCTACTTGAGTGGTATAACAGACAAGAGGGATAGTAATGAGTGTACCAATGAGGATAATGGTGTTTTAGAACCCACTGCATATGGTTCACAAATGCACGATGACCAACCCGTGCGTCGTGAGGAAGAGATAAAGGACCCAATAAAAAGAAGGAAAAAGGGTGGCAGAAATGATCGGCTTAAATCAACGCAGGAGAAGATTTATAACAGGCTCAAGGGCCGGAAACTTCAATCATGGAAAAGAAGGACGGGTAGGGCTGTTGATACAATGAAGACGAGGGCTACGCGTTCTATAAAGGTACTGATCATTATGTTCACAACAACCAGAGACAATGAACACTATATTCAAAAACATACTAACTGGACATACTTGTATTTCTAAGGCAGTGAATATTAAGTTCAGTGCTACTGATCAATAAGTCAAGGGGGAATGAACATGAGTGATATATGCAATGACCATTAACTTCGAAATTACGTGCTAACTGTAACTATGGTTAAAAATGGCAGGATTATTTTTGTGTCCCTGTAGGGGATACTCTTGCTCATCCAGTGACTGCTGTCCAAGAACTTCAAAGTTTCCAGCACGATGAATATTTTGATGTCAATATCACTCCCTTTTAGTGTTTTCATTCCAAGTTAAACAATTCTTACTTTTGGGTAATTAGTATGTTCACTAGGGATATATTACATGTTCATTATGGATACTACGTATATTCATTATGGGTATGTAATATGTTCATTTGAACTTTTATGGATATGTTCATTATGGATAAATATTATGTGGGGATATTTTACATGTTCATTTTGGATATGCAGTATGTTCATTATGGGTATGTAATATGTTCATTTGAACTGTATTTATAGATGTAATATGTAATCTGTGAAACCCAAAGGGAATGTTCATTACGAGTTATACTGAACACTTTTTATATAGATTTTGAACATAAAACCCAAAGGGAATGAACATTAGATACGTAAGTACTGAACTTAAAAAAAAAAGTGTGCATTCAAAAACAAAACCAACCGGAATGTAAATTGTGTAATAACATACATCTAGAAAATTTTAAACAATGTAATTTTACAATAACGATCATCAGAATGTTCTTTTCAAAGCCAGGTAACGAACATCGCCCCTTTTCTTGTTCAGATCATCGACAAGGATCTCATATGTGTAGCGCAAACGTAAACCTTTAAGTACTTCGAACTGCACGTTAATAATTGATAAGAAAGGATTGGTAAGTAAGGATTTCGACAAATGATAAATTGGAGAGTACCAAATTGAAAACAACTACTCACGTCAGTAGGACTCAGTCCACATTCCCACTTAGACTTCCCTTCGTAGGTTTCCATGTGTCGCATCACATATATGCCGAAGTCAACCTCATTTTCATTTGATCTCCTTGGCATCTCAAGGTTCCTTACCTTGAAAGCGTTGAAATTTTTCTTACTGCCATTGTCTCTCATGTAGGTTGCCACAGCATTCAACTGTTGGTGAACAAATAGGATAATCATGGTCATTGAGAATCAGTCAATGTGCATTGAAGTTAAGAATATGTTCACTCTAAAGAAAGTGCATGTTCATTGGTAATATGTAAAGTTCAGTTAAAATGAAGTGAATGTTCGAAACTAAATATATGTTCGGTAAAATATACAGAAAGTTTCATTTGGTAATATGTAAATGTTTAAGTGAAAATGAAGTAAATGTTCGAAATTGAGTATATGTTCAGTGAAATGTACGTAATGTGTAGTGGTGAACTGTAAATGTTCAGTGAAATGAAGTTATTGTTCAGTAATGTTCAGAACATATTCAGTGTAGTGGGAGATAACTAACCAGTTTACCGGGATGATCATGGTATTTGTTTTCGAACAAAACTCCATCCGGAAGAATTCTGTTGTCAAGAAGGTCTAAGAACTTGTTCTTGACGTTGACGCAGTACAAGTAGAAGTGACCCGACGCGTACGCTGGGAAGAAGATCTAAAACATTTGTTGAGTTATATTAATTGCTATGTAATTATCCATATTTAATTTGCGCATTTTCTATAATTATCAGCATAATGAAATAATATACCTGGTCGAAGGTCTTGAGGGGGGGGTAACTTGCTGTCAGCCAAGTAATACTCGATGCTCTCTATGAACTGTGTCATTCTGAATTCCTCAGTCACAGTTTGACTTGTTTCATCATAGGCATCGCTCATACACAGGACATTCTATTCACAAAAGGAGGATATGTTAGGGACAATTTTATATTATGCGAAATAATGATAAATGATGGAGCTTACAAAAGGATTATTCGGGAAGAAAATCCTCTTCTCCTTTCTGGCTGTGTTACGAGCATTGAGTATTGCGGCCCATGCGTCTATAATCTCTGTATAGATGTTCGCATCATTGGCCATCGACTTGAATTGATCCCGGGAGATAAATGTTTGGCCATCATCAAACAGTAACTCCCTAGTGCACATGTAACGAAGTGGTCAGTGAGTACTGTATAATATGTGTCCACATTTATGCAATGACTAGTTTAGGAGTATTACTCGGGATCGAGATCTTCCGCGTATGCATAGTCACATAGTGCTTGTACTTCATCGTCATCACGATCAATCAAATTCGAATACTGCATGACGAATGGGGATAAGAGCGCTGCAGGTTTTCTCTTTCGCCTTTTCCTACAAGTGCAATGGACATATACTTAACTAATTTTAGAGAACGATTCATACCTTTCACTGAACATATACTTATGTTCACTGAACATACATTACCTTCCACTGAACATATACCACCTTCCACTGAACATATACTTCCTTCCAATGGACATATAATTAACTTGACTGACCACTCACTTAATATCGACTGAACATTTACCTATACTTCACTGCACATTCCCTATTTTTCAATGAACATTTTACTATTGTTTCACTGTGACATTTAATATATTCCACTGTAGAACATATAATGATTCCACTGTAGAACATTTATTATATTCCACTGTAGAACATATACTGAACAACATTTTACTATATTTCAATGAACATTTACTAATATTTCACTGAACATTTACTAATTTCGAGTGAACATATGGTTATTTCCTCTGAACATTTAATATCTTCAATTAACATTTAATATATTTTCACTGAACATTTAGTGTTATTTGTACTGAACACTTACTTACCTTTACTAATCATTTACTTCTTCTCGTTGAACATTTCATACCTCTCATTGAACATTTACTACATTCCATTGTAGAACATATACTTATTTCCAAGGAACGTTTACTATCTTGAACTTTACATATAATGAATATCGAGTGAACATATAGTTAGTTCCACTGAACATTTAATCTCTTCCACTGAACATTTACCATATTACGCTGAACATTTGGTACATAGTGCGCTGAACATTTGCTATATTCCAGTGAACATGTCCAAACTGCACTGAATATTAAGTTATTTTCACTAAACATTTTTTGCTCTTTTCTAAAACATTTACTTCTTCTTATTGAACATTTCATACCTTTCATTGAAGATTTCCTTATTTTCACTGAACATTTAACGTACTTCAACTGAACATATACAGATTTTGATTGAACATATTATTGCTCCAATGAACATTTACTGGTAATCAATAGTACCTTTGTTCAATAGCAGATTCTGCAATTTGTGCTTCTTGATCTTGGGGTTCTTCTTGGACAACATGGACTTGTTGTTCTTGGGGTTCTGCTCGGGCTTGTTCTTCAGGTTCTTCTTCAACATTTTGACTGAACATTGTCATAACAGATATTAGTTTAAGTTCTAAAAAATACTTCATTCCGGTAAGACGATATTTTACCTTTCATTCAGGTCTTGCATTAAGACTTCCTGATCATGGTGATCAGTTTCTTCAGCTTCAAATTGTGATGCATTGGCTTCATCACTGAAATTCATATTGTTATGCATGTTTATAATCGTAGTGAACATTCTGTATATAACTAATGAACATGGAGATGAAAATACTGAACAATCCGTTGTACCTTGGGGGGACTACACATGCTTCATCCCAAATAGCCTTCCTCACGGCTTCATCAACCAATTCCCCAAACCACGACGCACCGTATACGTCATCATCCTGGCTAACGGGGAGGACATCAACTCTCCTCTGGCTCAGTTGATTGAGGTCTGGTGGAAGAATTGTTCCCGAGCATCGAGACCACATCGATGCAACGTCAACGAGGGTATTATCATTCAAAAGCCCTCCAGGGTAAAATTTCTTCCCGCCTTTCAAGACCTCGGTGAGATTGACAAAATCAGATGCCAACTTCTCCATTAGCGATCTCACGAGGTCGTTGAATTCCTGAATATAGAACCAAAGAAAAAATCACATAAAGGATGAATATTACACTAGAAATCAATGAACAATAAGTAGACAACAATGCACATTAAGAAAAGGGTCATTGAACACTTTCTTGATATTCATTGCACATTTATAAAAGGAACAATGAACACCTACCTAAAATTAATGAACATGCAACTATAAACAAATGAACATTTTCCAATAAGTACTATCTTATTCTAGGGATTTTATACCTCGAAGGTGGTGGGTTGGGGTGGTTGTTGGTGTTGTTGCTGTGCTTGTTGTTGTTGTTGTTGTTGCTGCTGCTATTCTTGTTGTTGTAGCTGCTGTTGTTCTTGTTGTTGTTGTTGCTGTTGTTGTTGCTGTTGTTGCTGTTGTTCCTGTTGCTGCTGTTGCTGTTGTTGTTGTTGTTCTTGTTGTTGTTGTTGCTGTTGTTCTTGCTGTTCTTGTTGTTGATCACCATCCAGCAAGTGGATAGGTATAGGCGCTTGTGGAGATTGTGATTCCTCCATTCTGGTAAGCACACTGCCCTTACCAAAGCCATACCTCAGCTCGATGGCAATCCTTTCCTTCACCAAAGGAGCTTTCCAGACTGTCGTTAATGGAAAAGCCCTTGGTACACAATTACCAAATCTTTGAAGCCGATCAAAGTAGAATATCTGAACTTGAAGAGATATTAGAAGGAGTAAGTACACTATGAATGGGGGAGCAGGTTAGTGAGAATGTATTTTTGGTTTAGTAATTTACCGTCAAGAAGGGGAGGGGACCATTAAAAAACCTTGAAGGTTTACTCTTCCAAGTCATTGAAGCCTCAGCCAAGCTTCTTAATGTGTAGTTGCTCCAGTTGAACTCGCCTATGCGGTTCGTGTCATAAGAAGTGGTGAGAAACCTCACAAAGACTTGTTGGGAATTGGAGCTGGACTTCATGCAGGTGTTAACCGCAAGCACCAGAAAGCTCCTCTTCCAATTGTCGTCAAGAGGGACATCATCCATCATCAACCTCTTCACGACATCCTTCAAGGAGGGCAATTTCCCTCCATAGTATGCCTTAAACTCAAGCATGAGTTGCGATAGCCTCTCATCGTGGTTGGTAGCTTCCACGACTTTTTCCCCTGTCCTCGGGACCCCGTACACCAAGTGTACGTCTGTATCTTCGATGGCTACTGACCTGTTATGGTCAAGTAGAACGCAGGTCCCGTCCGAATCAAAGTTCCGGACAAGGTCAGCTGAGAACTCGGGGTTGTTGGTAGGCAAATCGAGGTGTAGTAATCCGGCAAACCCCATGCTTTTTATTGCCTCCAACTTGTCATTTTTGTTGGCAAGGGCCTTGACAACGTTCTGGAGGGGGATGAGCGTTTGCCTTATGTTCAGTCGTACCGCTCCCTCCTTTGCCTCTGTCGTAGTTGGAGCATCCACTGAGGGTTCTGGTGTGGAAGGCTTCGATTTCCCACTGCACACACGAATAAAAATGCAATGTACATTGTATTAGAAAGCGATGATCATTAAGTTCAGTAGAATTGAACATTATTTGCAATATAGTTGATTAGTAAATGGGAATAACATTAACATTCACCTCTTCCTTCCTTTTTGTGGTTTTGCAGTTGGCTCCAGCACGTGCTCAGTTACAACCTCCTCCGTTTGGGTTGGAATTACTTGTGCACTACAAACAAAGAGTTGGTCTGTTAGATTCAGTCGGAACATGCTACGTGGTCTGCTAAATAAAGTGAATGGTCAGTGGAATTAACAAAATGATCAGTGAAACGAATGGAATGTTCAGTGGAAATGTAAGATTGATCAGTGATACAAGTGTGATGTTCAGTGGTTTAGTCTAAATGGTCAGTGAAACATTCGGGATTGTTCAATGGAATTATTTGTATGATTACTGGAATTGGTTGAATGGTCAGCTGAAAATAAATAGTTGATTCTAACCTTTTCTTCTTCTTCCTCTTTGGAGTTTGTGCCTTCTCCCTTTCAGTTGCAACCTCTTCAGCTTGGGATGGCATTTGTTTCCCCCTGTAAACAACAAATGGTTATTGAGATTGATTTGTTTCCCCCTGCTCAGTTTCACTTGTATGGCATTTCAATCATTCGTTTAATTGTATTGATTCCAACCTTTTCTTCCCCTTGGAGTGCTTATCCGTAGTATTTTCAACCACGATGGGGGTCGGTGCTTCCACGGAAACTGGGGTTGGCATTTCCACCGCCAGTGGGATTGGTATCGACGGCTCACTACATATAATGAAACAATCAATGAATATTTATAAATTTTTGTTCCAAACAATCAATGAACATCTACACCGTTACAATGAACATTTACCTATGTGTCTTATCATCTACTATTATTTCCAAGTGACCATCTACTCGATTTTTACAATGGACATCCAATAATATATGCATGCTTAACATCAATTAATCATCTACTGACCATATATACTATATACACTGACCATGTAGTTGTTACGACTGAACATATGCACTGACCATTTTAAAGTGCACTGCACATACGACTGAACACATATAATGAACATAATACCACTGACCAAATGCACTGACCATTTGGTTATGTCTACTGACCATTTCACTTTCCTCAGTGACCAGTATCCTTCTTAGCAAATACATGATTCCATTATATTACAAGCACATGTCCATTGTTCCCGTGAACATTCAAATCCAATTAAAACTAAATCACCATTTAGATTATAATACTGACTATTTGTCATTCTCAACTGACCATATAAAGAATACCACTGAACAATTACACCATTTCATTGAACATTTGCATAGTTCCACTGAACATCTCCTTTTTATCAGTTGATATCAACTAAATAGCAAAGACCATTTACGAAATCTTACTGTATCATGTACTTTTTCCCACTTATGATTTACGAAATCTTACAGTCCTAATTACCATTTACATGATTCCACTGATCATAACATTCATTTTCAATGAGCATTTACTAAATCATTTAGCCAAGTCTACTGCACATTTCCATTACATTCTGCTGTATACTAGTTTTTTGCAACCACCATCTAATTGCATTCAATGATTATTCTAAAATGACCATGATTAGATATTCACTGAACATTTAGTTAAACATACTGACCATGAATGTTTTTCCCAATGACCATTTGATCTACTTCAACGATTCTGAACATGTAATACAGTTCACTGAACATACAATACAGTCCACTGAACAACGAATATAGTCCACTAAACGTTATGGTAATTTCACTGAATATACAATATGGTCCACTGACCAAATCCGTATTCTCAATGACCAACACGTTCTTCTGCACTGAACATTTGGTCAGTTTGAATGAACATTTAATTCAAACAACTGAACATGTTCAACGCGGAACTTAATACACCCAACTGCATTTTCAGTGAACATTTAATCATTTCCACTGATCATTTACAGATATTGAATGCACATCTTGTCACTTGCACTTACCTCTCACCTAATTTTATACAAAATAGTCACTGATCATTTACAGATATTAAATATTCACTGAACATTTAGTTACACATACTGACCACGAATGTTATCCTAATGACCATTTCATATATTTCGCTGACCATTTCATATGGTCTGGAAAACGATTCCAAACATGTAATACAGTCCACTGAACATGTAATACAGCCCACTGAACATGTAATACAGTCCACTGAACATGTTACATACTTTACTGAATAGCAGTGTACTCCACTAAACGTTATGGTAATTTCACTGAATATACAATATGGTCCACTGACCAAATCCGTAATCTCAATGACCAACACGTTCTTCTGCACTGAACATTTGGTCAGTTTGAATGAACATTTAATTCAAACAACTGAACATGTTCAACGCGCAACTTAATACACCCAACTGCATTTTCAGTGAACATTTAATCATTTCCACTGATCATTTACAGATATTGAATGCACATCTTGTCACTTACACTTACCTCTCACCTAATTTTATACAAAAAGGTCACTGATCATTTATAGATATTAAATATTCACTGAGCATTTAGTTACACATACTGACCACGAATGTTAAACTAATGACCATTTTATATATTTCGCTGACCATTTCATATGGTCTGGAAAACGATTATAAACATGTAATACAGTCCATTGAACATGTAATACAGTCCACTGAACATGTTGTACAGTCCACTGAACATGTAACATACTCCACTGAATAACAGTGTACTCCACTAAACGTTATGGTAACTTCACTGAATATACAATATGGTCACTGACCAAATCCTTAAACTCAATGACCAACACGTTCTTCCGCACTGAACATTTGGTCAGTTTGAATGAACATTTAATTCAAACAACTGAACATGTTCAACGCGCAACTTAATACACCCAACTGCATTATCAGTGAACATTTTAATCATTTCCACTGACCATTTATAGATATTGAATGCACATATTGTCACTTACACTTACCTCTCAACTAATTACATACAAAATTCAACCTCTACACAAATACAATCCATAAAAATACATTGTATAAAAAGAAAATTAGCAAAATGGGATTACTCTATGTTCCCGGCTATCTCTGCTATCTCCTCAAGCAAAGCCGGATCTACAACTGGTTCGTACATATATGTCTTCCTCTTTTTTGTCTTCTTGGCTTGCACTATGTTAATTAAGAGTTCCTCTTTATTAAGGTCGCCAACAAACCTTCAAATTGTACAAAATATTAGTTACCCAATACTCTAAATATGAAGAGAACGCCAAAAAAAATGTTGACCACTTACTTGTTCTTCGCATGAGACATATTTTGATGTTGATGTTTGGAGTTTGGAGTTTGGAGAGGGTCTTCAAGGTTTGCTCTGAGAGAAGAGGTGAATGCTTTGGGCGAGTTTGTAGGGAGAGAAAGAGTGGTGTGAGGGAAATATAATTTGAAACGGAAGATGAAGCTTGAAGTGGAATGAAGGATGGAAGAAATGATGACAGTTTTATGGGGAATAAGCACCAGCCGAAATCCGGGAAACGAGGCACGTCATGTCCTGCCAAGATATGACGGTTTCTGGGGGAAAAATTTAAACCGCAAATGGTCAGCGAAAATATGGAAATGGTCAGTGAAGAAGCTGACGTGTAAAGTTTGCTTTGTCCACTTGCTTCCCCCTTACGTTTTGTACTCTTTTCCTCTGCGTTTCACCCAGGGTGCACGATGCGCGGGTCCAACGTCTACTAACTGTCTCCCTCCAATGTTTAACCCAATCCATTTTTCAAAAACTCCTGCGGTCCTAACCCCAACCGATAACACACCAAATTCAGCAGTATACAAACTGGAATCCAATAAATCAATCCCTGAATTATCGTTCCATTGATTCTAACATACAATCCAATTGACAGCCAAGCGCTACTCTTGTAAAAATAAATCAAGTCTTTTTCAATGCGATTATAATCATGATTTAAATTAAGATTGATTAATCATATAATAATTCTACCAAATTGACAAACTAAATCATAATTAAGCAAATAAACAAAAGTATATTCGGAATAGAAAAACCCTAAAATAGCATATTGGGGGAAATGTGACTACCTAATTAGGTTTTTGGAGGGGATTCGAGGAGCTTTAAAGGCAGCCCCAATCAAACTACTTCCAGTAATGTATATTCCCCAGAAATTCAACCAATTCGAATCAAATAAATCAAAAAACAAAATTTCAATTAAAACTTTTAACGGAAAACCCCTAAAAATCGGACATTAGGGTTTATAACAGGTGGCGCCGAGGACGGAGACACTAATAGAGATGGCGATACCGACGGCGGTGAGATCTGAAAAAAAGCTCGTGCCTATGAGCTTGTTGTTGGAGTCACCATATCTTTTCTCTCTAAAAGAATTGCTCTCTATAGAATTTCTGGGTTTGGTTTTTTTGTAATTGCTCTTTATGAAGATGGAGCTCATATGTGGGTGGACCAACTTAAGTGGGCTTGTTTTCGAAGTTTTGTCATGTATGATTGGGTTTTGGTACGTTTGGAGGTCACTACTTCTTTATGTTATGGTCTTGTATTATTTGAATGTTTGAAACTTTGAATTCTACTCGTACTAAGTGTTTATATCGGCAGGTAGATTTTTGTGTGATCCAATTAGTTAAAGTTTGTGATAGGTTAGTGGGAGACAATAAAAGTTAAATAGGTCTTTTTTTTTAGGGACAGAGGAAGTAAGTAATAACTGTTTAGATCGGATTCAGGTTGATTTTTGTATGATCTAGTTAGTTTGAAGTTGTGATAGGTTAGCAGGATTTATATATATCGAATCACTTTGAATTGGTCAAGTTATTCTCGGGTCTAGTTGCATTATAATATCTCTATTACTAACTTTGTTGTATTTTATTGAGAAAGCTCTACTAAGTGAATAGAGTAACAGATCAACTTAATTGTGAATGCATATTCTTATGAGACGAGCTTATAATAAGATTTTTGAGAAAACTAAGTGGAAAACTAACAAAGTGATTGACACGTAGTACATATATGCTTTTGCATAAGAAAATATTACCACACTTGACAATAGAGGAGTAAAATGCTAAATGGCAAGAGTTTATACTAAAATAATTGTCGTAACATCTTACCAAAGGTCAAAATCATGATTCATTACAATGGCAAGATCTTCATGAAAGGAAGACATATTAACATGGAACTTGATTATGTTGGACTATTCATTGAATGATTAGCCATTAAAAAACACAAAATAAAATTGAAATGTATCAATAAATTTAACAACTTGGACATTCTCAAGAGTCAAGATCGATCATATGCAACTTCGCACACTTTTGGGGGATCACATACAAAGTAACCTTTCTTTACAAGGAGGTCTACACGAATTCACGAGATGTAGGACACGAACAAGGGGATTTCCTCATGTTCATCTCAGCTTGACAAGCAAGTCATATGAGCTCAGCCAACCCTCCCTTTAATGCTTTCACTTGCTTTAATTTGCTAATCTTTCCGACCACTATCATCCTAAGAAAATGCTATATACTTCTTATCATTCATATAATTAGTACTATAAGATAGTTTATGTTGTATACTTGTACTATTGGATCATATCAAAGGATCTATTCTAGCTTTGAAGAATCAACTTTGGGACTCAATACTATGCTCTAAAGAGCAAGGGAAATGGAAAAGCGTTCTCTTTTCTCAAAAGAGCTTTCCTCCATTGTGGGTACTTGTCCAAAATTAGGGAGGAGTAGAATTCAAGTAGTGCCAATTTGCAAGTGCTTTTTTTTCAATAGAAAGTTATCACACTTGTCACGATATGTAAGCTTTCTTTCTTTTGTTGATAATATTTCATGGCTAAAGTTCTTGTAACAACTATAAAAAAAAATTCTAACTTTTTTTAAAAAGTCTAAATATACCAAGGACTCTATTTTTAATTTGATATATTTTCTCCACATAAAATTTTCATCATATTTCTCTCAACTATATTAGACTCATATTCAAATTATTTTTTTATTATGGATAATAATCCAAATCATGAGAAAAGCCCAAATTCTCAAAATAATCAAAATTTTCCAGCTTTTACGGAATTATTGTAATGATTTACCATAAAATAATGAAACTTATTTAATGGTGGTAGGATATGCAAAAATAGGAGAGAGAATTAGTCGGTAGGATATGCAAAAGTAGGAGAGAGAATTAGTTGGCAAGCTTAGCATTGTAGAGTAAATATAAGTTTTGAGAAAGTTGTGGAGTAAAATTAGTGAAAAATAAGGTAAAGTAGAAAGAAAATGAGGTGGATGAAAGAGAAAAGGAAAGACAAAAATCGGATTTGTCTTTGTCTAGCATACGTTTGTCCACTCTAAAGGTAAAAAAAAAAAAAAAAAAAAACAAATCTACTTACTCGAAACTCGATCATTGAAATAGTACAAAATCTAACAACAAATATATTGGAAAATAAGCGTAGACATGCTAGAAGCAAGCCAAAAATTTTGACACTGCTAAGATTTTATTAAATACTCCCCCTGACTCAATATATTTCGTACTACAATATATCTGCACAATGAATAATTTTCCCTTTAATCATTTTATAAATTAATATTATTTTGAGAATCCAAATAGAGGGGATCCAAATGTTGTGGGCCTATAAGTTTCTTCTTGATTAAGGACTAAACGGGATGTCAGTGTGTAGAATAACAAATAGTGAGTCCATATCGAGTTAAATATCTTAACAGTTAGAACTACCTCTATATTTATAGATGCAAGACCTATGCTTAGTAGATACATGAAGCCTAGTTGGCGTAGGATCTCTAATAAGACTGACTTCGTTAGTTTGATCAAGGTTGACCCTTTTGTACGATCTGAACGTTGATGCATGGTTTGGTTAGACAAATAGATCTTGTGCATATATGAATCATTTATTATTGAAAGAAAATTTTTAAGAATGAACTGTTTTATTTATCTTGTGAGTGTACTCAATTTTATATGATTCATACTTTTGTTTTATATGGTTTTGCCCTATTATTATGAATAGTTTGACTAGTTAGATTGATTCAATGAAGTGGACATTTACATCATGAAAATGGAGCTATCCTTTGGGCTTCAGTAATTTCAGCTTGACTAGAGTTGGCTCTCGGTAGGACTCACTACGATAAGCTCGAATGGGACTCAGCAACGGACTATGGCTCTGATGATGTTCCAATCATTGTTCCAGGTTGTAGATGGCCAACTACTGGTTTCGAACTTTTCACTTTGAAATATCATGAGTCGTCTTCCTTTTCTTGCTAACCACAGTCCTTTCCATGGCTTGAAAAACCCGTGTGACAATGGTCATCCATTCTAGGATGATCTAGGTGGAAAGTTCTATATACAATCAAGTATGGATCAGGTTTAAGCTTTTACTGTTTTCTCTCCCTAGGGTACCTAGAGTGTCATTCGGGGGGTGGGTGACAAAGGGCCGACTTTGCCCGGGTGTTGATTGTGGCACCTCTTGTCCGAAACATCGACGGTGAGAGATTGGATTCAGTTGAGTGGTTGGCGGGGAAGATGGGACCTATGAGCTAGTTCCAGTAAAGTTGGCCCTAACTTCTAAGCCCAACCTTATAACACTCACCACTTTTGTCATTATTATACATGCTTCCTGACAAGCCTGTTTGAAAATAAAGAAAGATCAACCTTCCTTTTAGCAACAAATGTTTCAGGTGTCCGGATGGAGGTGATAAAGTTGTTATGGGTCGATAAACTTCTTCTTGGTTTGGGCTAAACCTATAACATAGAGACATTAGCTACTCTCGGAAAGGGTGTGAATTAAACTTCCTTCAATGGCTAAGTCAGTACTAGTTTGATTGCTCTGACAAGGATGTCAGTGTGTGGAATAACAAATTACGAGTCTAGGAAATGAATACCTTAACATTTGAGTTACCTATATATTTGTAGACATAAAGCCTACAGATAGAAGATACAAGGAATCTAGTTGGCATATACTCTTTGATAGACTAACTTTGTCCAATTGAGATTATCTGATTATAAATTTAGAATATTTGTTGTATTGCACAAGATGCGTTGTTTGGTCTGAAAAATATATCTTAAACTTGAAGTTGGGCTGGATCAGATATCCCAAATGGGTCCAGTCTAACTAATCAAGGTACCTCATACAAATATATTACATAAACTTCCAATATGTAAAAATGTAAATTCATTGCGAAGTAAGACAACTAATAAAATGGTACTTTACAGTTCATATAAAAATTTGAATCAACTCATTTAAAGTTAACAATATCTTAACATGTACAAAGATCATAATAAAATTACGAAGGAGATGGAGTATATGAGAAAGCAAGCAAATTTTCTTAATTCAAACAAGCAACTGGAAAAGCCTGATTGGATTGAGACTATTTGATAGTCTAGGTTCCCCCGTGTTCCAATAATATATATATATATAATAATATATATATAATAAGAGAGAGAGAGAGAGAGAGAGAGAGAGAGAGAGAGAGAGAGAGAGAGAGAGAGAGAGAGAGAGAGAGAGAGAGAGAGAGAGAGAGAGAGAGAGAGAGAGAGAGAGAGAGAGAGAGAGAGATTCAATGAGAAGGGATTTTAAAATAAGAAGAATAAGAAGAGATTTTATCCATTTAAATTGTAAGATCCAATGCTAGAGATTTCATGTAAAAAAAATAGTTACTATAACAATAAAAAATGGTCACTATAATAATAAAAATAGTAACTATAATAATAAAAAGAATCATTATAAGTGAAAAAAATATTTGGTCACTATGAGTTAAAAAAGGGTCACTATAAGTGCATAAAATATCATCCTTTGAATTTGGGCAAAATCAGATATTCCAAATGGGTCCAGTCTTCTCATCCTTCTCATTTTAAGTACATTTCTTATTATAACTTATATATATATATAATATATATAATATATATATATATATATATGACAAAGAACAAAATATATTTACAATCCAATAGATAAAAGCAAGTATGCAAGTAGCCATATATGCCGCGTTTAATAATGAGACGGGCATATATCACCAAAAAGTCGTTAACGTAATCCATCCATAATTCTACATACTCGCATTATTGGGGATGTGGGTTTTAATAAGTTGATGATGGATTTCTGCGACGAATAAGAAAGAAGCTTTGATGTAATAATCATGAATCTCGTGACAAACAAGTTTCGCAACCACCTATAGTCCTAAAGCTATGTTCTTCTATGAGGCAAATAGGTACCAAGAGTAATCAAAACAACACTAAAACAATGTCTAGCTACACCTTTCCTTGATCTATTTCTTTCAATTTTGTTGTTCTGTGGGTGAGGGCATGAGATTGCTGGCTTTTTATATGAGTTTCTATTTTTATGTTGATCAGATTTTGCAAATTCTTGCCAAAATGGTTTGGTAGAGCTTCATTCATTAGATTAGGTACACGTTAAATACTAACTAGAGACCAACTAATGCTGGATTTTCTCTCTGTTTTTTGGTTAAAGAGTGGGAAACCCAACAAAACAAACAAACGTAAAACAAAACAAAAACAAAAACAAAGCCTTACGCTGCCTCTATTGGAATCGATCTAGCTAAGGCAACTAATAATGAAATTATAGTCTAGTAATTGCAAATTAAATAATGTTACATAAAAAAATAATTTCAATTCTCATTTCCTATAGGAAGTATTATTGTTCATAAATTGCACTTCATCTTCAAGAAAACAAAATTACATTTTACCTTATATATTTAAAAAGTATTTCACTTTCTCAAATAAATATAATTTAAATTTTTTTTGTGATAATTACTTATACTTTGTTTATACCTTAATATTAACCTTTTCCCTCTAAAAAATAAAATTTGGTGAGCATATGATCAATATTTGGAGATGGAAAAGAAAAATTAAGTTCCACATTTTTGCAAATTCCAACGGTTTGGAAAAGTGGGGTATGTAGGAGCTCCTCACCCTATGCACATACTAGTCATCTCCGCAAACTCTTATCGCCCTACATACCCATACAAATTCATCAAGAAAGTGTTTTCAGAAGAAATCATTGCAAATTATGCTACGGAGCGTAAACGGATTAGTGGCCTACATTTGATGCTTTGCATATTCAAGCAAAGCAATTAGGTTCCCTATGAATTTGACCTTGGCAAACTAATTATTAATTATTATTAAAAAAAAACTAATTATTAATTACGGGTTACTCCGTACTACTACTATGTAGTATATAAAAGTGATATCCTCCACATTGCTAACTCACTTAAATTTATTTTTTGTATTAAAGTTAGTAATTTACATGTTACTCCAACTCCTCATACCTTAGCTACCCAAGCTAGAAAAGGGCTCTAAGTCTTGTCTATTTTATTATATCTTCATTCTCCTTGCCAAAAAAAATAAAAAAATTACGAATTACTTCGTACTACATAATATAAATAAGCCTATCAGTGGTATAAAAAAATTTCATATTGTCCAAATCCCACATCTTCATAAAATATCATAATTTCATACATATTTCAATTTTGTAAATAATTTCCATCATACAATTCATATCACCATTTGATTTATTAAATATATTTTTTCGTTATAAATCGCTAATTGACATAACGATTTTATGTACTTTTCTTAAAGCAACTAATTCAATTAGCGGTTTAATTCTCCTTCAAATTGAGTAACTTAGTATTTGCATAGGATACAATTGAATTGGCGGTTTTGTTGTTGAAATGGAAAATTTAGAAAACAATAATGACAAGGACAAGTATGGTGAGAATTTTCAATAAAAGCAACTAATTTGACGTTCTTTAAGCAATATCTATGGAAATTGTTCGTTTATATGAGAACAATAAGTCTTATCTAAGACAGGATTTTCGGAGTCCAATATATTAACGTATAGCAAAAAGATTGCGTCATGAAAATGTAATTATAGGCATATCTTAGAACTTTCCTTTGAATTAATGTATTTTCATAATATTTTTAGTTAATCTAAGTCCATCTCTTACAATGTTTGCTAAATGCCCTTTGATTTTGAGATGGGGAGCGAGTCACCTTAAAAGATATTTTTGTTCAAACAAGATCGTATTGATTTTTGAACATCATTCTTACAGTTCTTACAACGTCTGGATAATGCATGCGAGTATTACATTAATTGACTTCCAAATCGGCCTACATACGTAATGTAATATGGTATACAATCATGAACAGTTTTTATAAGAAAAATATTGGTGTAAATTTAATTGTAATACCATAGATGAGGAGTTAGAATGTATATATGTCTCCCTAATAATATGTTTGACTTCTACAAATTTTTATCATTAAAATTATGACAGAGTAAAAGATAACAAGATGTAGCTTTTAATTATTTCTCCTGTCACTTACATTAGAGCACTCTTACCAGTGAGGGAAAAACCCCACACGAGTGAAAATAAGAGTGTAAAATAAAAACACAAGCTTTACACCAGTGAGGAAACCATGTTTGAAGAGTTTTGAAATCACACACATCTTGAAAAGAATTGGAGATAAACAGTGGCATGAGATGGACCCCACTATTGCATGCATCCCTTATTTTTAAGCATTGGTGTGCTAAATAAGATGATGTGCATTATGGTGGGGTATAGAAAATAGTGGAGGAAAGAGTGACGATGAGTTTTTTCTTGTTAAGCATTGGTGTGGTAATATAAAACCTCTCATGAGAGAAATTGGATGAGAAGAGTGAGAAAGTAGATAGAGAGATCGAGATATTTTTTTCTCCTCACCGCGGGCAATGATTTTAGAAATGAATGAAACAGAACAAGAAAATATAAGGTAATAGACACGACAAAATTATATTGATTTCTCATTTCTAAAAAAATCTTAAAATTTGGTTGGGAAATACCGAATTCATTTTTTTTATCAATAGATTAAGTATTTGAAAATAATTTTTTGCTAGGAATGTGTTAACTTTGGCTTCCACACGTCACCAAATGATGGATTCTCGAAAATGTGGCAGAGTGCACAACGATGGAATACCAGTATGAGGCTTCCGCACACGAGTTTGTAGAGGACTAGAGAAATGACAGAATATAAGGGAGAGAAGATAGGGGATAATAAGATTTTTTTATTTTCTTAACTTTTGAGATACATGCCCTTGGCACATATACATGGATTCCCTAACCACTTTTTGTTAAGTGTCTTAAGCGCACCAGAGTGGAAGTGAGTGTTATACCACCACTTAGCAACAGGGAGATACTTGTACCAATCTTTTGGTCTATCACTAGTGATGCACCTTAGATAAGACTCCAAGCATCTCTTCACCACTCCAGTTTTCCCATCAGTCTTCGGATGATAAGCTGAGAAAAACAAGACTTTTGTTCCATGTAAGGAAAATAATCCCTTCCAAAACTGACTAAGAAAATAGGGTCCCTGTCACTGACTATGCTCCTAGGCCACCCGTGCAATTTAAAAACATGATCGAGATATATTTGAGCCACCCCAACTGCAGAGAAAGGGTGCTTGAGAGCCATGAAGTGAGCATACTTGCTCAACTTGTCCACTACTACAAAAATCACATTTCAATTCCTTAACTAGAGAAATGACAAAAAAATAAGGGAGAGAAGACATGGGATAAGAAGATTTTTGTATTTTCTTAACTTTTGAGATACACGCCCTCAGCACATACATAAGTATTCCCTAACCATTTTTCTGAACAACTCTAACATCATCGGTGTAACTTTTTAATTGAAATATTCTAATAGCCTAACAAAGTATTTTTATTCTATTTTTTTATATTCCTGTTTTTACTTAACTCTATTTACCCTATATCAGAGTGGGTCGTCTGAGTAGAAGATGGCTCTCCTTACAATTACTAAATAAAAAATTAAGCTGAAACAATAGATGAAAATTGCTAAATATAATAGGGCTATGTACAAATAAGGAATTAAAAGTGAAAAAATTAAGAAAATCAAGCATTAATAGCAATGATTTGTGCATAATTTTGACATGCATTCTCAAATTACTTCCTTATAAGGATGTATATCTAATGGTTCATGGTTGTATTTAGCATTATTCATAATAGATTTAAGCATTTAACTACTCACTCTATTTTTTTGTTCTTTCCATTTGGAATATTGTATATTTTAGAGCAAAACTTTGACTACAAATTCTCCATAATCTAAATGAGAAAACATATTCATTTGGAATCTTGATATATTCGTCTCAATGTATATTTTCTAAATATGAGTATTTTTTTTTATAATTTTTACAAATGTACAATCGAAAATATTTGAATTTTAAGTATACATTGAGATTTACACAAAAAGCAAATGGGAAGAATAAAAAAGAATGAAAAAAGTAGTAAATATCCGCTAAGTTTGGTAGAGAAATTTTTACTCAAAATATGAAATTGAATATCATCTACGGTCTTATGTTACTAGTAGCTTAATTTACACCCAAAACTAACCAAAAAAGTTAACCAAATGTACTTCTCATTTGCATGAACAAGAATCAATTTTTATGCACAAAAAGACATTGCATCTTTCATAATTAAACAAACTTATATGTTGATTATGTTGTCTTTACTACATCTATCCATTAATCCATATATAGTGTATATAATTTTGGTCGGTAAATCAATAAATGTTTTACTAAAAATCTTACTTCATCTCATTTACTAAAGCTTACTCAACCCTTGTGATATGATTCGACTTTCTCCACTCTATTCTCCTCATATTATCCAAGTAATTTATGTTCCTCCTAACACAAGTCTAGAAAAAAAAATCAATTTAGTATAAACAAGTTATAATTAGCAAATAAATTGAATTGAATGAAGTTAATTAGTTAAGTTCATTCAACAAAAATAAGTGAGAACAAAATATACCCATATACTAACTTTGAAAGACCAAACAAAAGGAGTAAATGTCATAATTTAAATCATTAACCCCTTTGTAAACTCAATCTACTCTCCAAAAATAGTACTCACATAATTTAGACAGTTGACAATAGCATCTCAATGTTTAGGAAAAAGATAAAAGGCAATAGATAAAGCCGTCCCGTGCATTCAGCAAACTAGTGTCTAAGGCTACCGACCTAGCTAGAAAGATTTTGAGACCAAACTTTGAGGCATAGTAGTGGATCACAACTATATACATATACGACCTCTGATCTATGGGAACCAAATTCACGCATGCACTCATTTCCTTAGACATATATACGTGCATAAGAAAGCAAAGTCATGCTATGCTCTCTCTTTGCTTAGACATGGAAACTTGCATTATGTTCTACTTTATTATATAATTATCATTGCCATACTCTACGATAAATTAGCAAGCAAATTGTGAATGTCATGAGTAGGAGTGGCAATGGGTTGGGTTGGGTTGGGTTGGGTTGGGTTGGGTTGAGGTTCAACCCATTTGGGTTTGGGTTGAAATATGTTGACCCAAACCCAACCTGCTTATTAAACGGGTTGTAAATTTTAACCCAATCCAACCCGCTATGGGTTTAAGTTGATCCAACCCAACCTATTTAATAAGTAAAAGTCATTTGAGTTTTTAATTTTCCAAGTTTTAGCAATGCAAAATAAAAATCTCAAATATTAAAATAGTCTTAATACAACCAATTTGAAAATTTTGACAATATATTAAAAAGAGGTAGAAAACACTGAGAAGTGAAGAAGAGGTACAGAACACTGACAAGTGAAGAAGATATGAAGATATGAAAAAATGAAAAATTAAAGACTAAGAGTGAAGAGGCAGAGCGACATAATGCAAATAGAATGTAGAAATTAGGATTGGCTTGTGGTAATTATGACTTGAGTTTATGACCCGCATTAATTAAACCCGGCCTATATATAAAAATCAAACCCATCAATAATCAGGTCAGGTCGGATTGACCCATTTAATTAATCGGATTGAAAAGTTCATCCCAACCCTTTATAAACGGGGTGGGTTCGAATCGGGTTGGTTCAGTTTTTGCCGCCCCTAGTTATGACATCTCTTTTGGAAATTTCTTGCATGATTATAATCTATCCCACAATTGTTCCAATAGTCTTGTGTTTGTTGATATATTTGTTTATAAATTTATGTTGTTACATAGATAAATGGGATATTGCGTGTTTGGTTAGAAAAGTTTGTTCTTCTAAATTCAACAAGTCTATCATTAATACGTTTGTACAACTACGTAGCATGCGTGTAAGCAATAAGTATATTTTACTATCAAAACAACCTTCCTTAAGATACACATAGGGTGTGATTCAATTTACACAAATCATTTAGAAATTAGTGGTCATTTGAGTGACATTAGTACAATATGACGTACATAATTTGATAGTTTATATGGTAGATCTATACTTTGTTTTTTTTTTTTAAGCAAGATTTATACTTTGTTATTGACATTGTAATATATAGTTGTTAAATCAATTGACAAATTTTGTTATATGGTAGCAAAATTAACAACTTATGTAGTTTAGAATGATAAGTTATTTTTGATGTCTTTAAATTACTAAAGAAATTAATGTATTCGGGCAATAAATAATTAAGTTAAGTCTTAACAATATAATTTAGTTCATATAAAGCTAGCACTAATTTACTATCTTTAAAAAACTAGTGTAGGAGAACATGTCCTAACTAAATTAACGCATGGATAGTGCACCCGAGTGCACGCCTAGATAGTGCACCAATCATCGTGCACCCGAACCAAAACAGGAGAGTAAACAAAGGCTTAGTTTATTTCATTGCGTTGTGCTGTACACCGGAGTACTCCCTAATCAACAACATACTGATAAACAGGAAGGATACCGAAAAATCAGTAGACGACTAGACATTGCATGTACCAAGAAGATGTGGATGTACCCTAAGGACCACTTTGTGCATTCTAGCAAAATGGTCCATAAAAATAACTCTCAGAAGTCAGAACCATAGGCAGACTCATTCCTATTCTCACTTAATAGCCTCTTTTTAGTAGTTATCATTTAAGTTATCATCCATTCATACAGTAATATACTTAACACAGATCTAATATAAATAGTTTCATAATGTTTTTTGGCCCCGTCATAGAATCTCTCTACGTACTGTCTGCTCACATAGTCACATGGGTAAAAGGCCCATTGGCATTTATGCTTTCACCCTTGGATCACCTGAAGATTCACTGCAGTAATACCAGGTAAATAATTGTTTTGTAGTTTAAAATTTAAATGAATTGAGCTCATTTTGGACCAGTTGGTGTACTGTTTTTGGTCATCTGGTGAAAATTGTTAACTTTTACGAAGATAGTAGATACATTAAATTACTTGATGTCGCGAATAGAATAATATGATGGGGTACCTTAGAAGTTGGGACTTGGAACTGTTGGAACAAAGTAACAACTAGAAGTAACTTGTAAAGGCTATTAATATGAAATACCATATATTTTCTCTATTCTATTTTATTTGTCCTATTTAAAATATTTCATTTGGATATTGATAAAAATTAAATATGAATTTTCGTTAATATATATCCATGTGGTCAGTATCTTATTAGATTTGTCTTGAAGTATATACTTTCTTAATATGTAAATTTTATATTTTTATGATACATATTTATAAATATTATAGTTATAATACGTGCTTTTAAAACTGTGCAAAAATCAAATGCGATGAACAAAAAGGAATAGATTGAGTATATTTTAATATTTGGCTTATTAAAACCCATATTACAATGCCTTTTGTAAAAAAAAATTAGTTTACCTAATAAAGTACTCCGTTCCTTTTTATTCTTCCCAATTTTTTTCGCACAGCTAGCATAGCTACCGAAGCAAACTTAAATTTTATATATCTTCAATTATATATTTGCAAAAAATTATAAAACTTTAGTATTTGAAAAGTATGAATTGAAATGAATCTTTTAAAATCCCATATGATTATGTTTTTTTTTATAGATTAGGAATAATTTATGATTAACGTTTGACTTTAAAATCTTTAAATTCCAAACGAAAAGAATAAAAATAAACGGACGGAGTATTACATCTTTTATTTTAAAGTACTTCCATTTACACCCTACACAAAACAAACATTGCATTGTGCAGCTTGTACTTACTCGATCGATTCATTCAATAATATACTTTGTATGTAATTAGTACTTAAGTTATTCATGGAAAAAAAAACACTGAAGATGCCACATGTCAAGAAGATTTAGAAGCCACGTGGGATCGTCCTCGGATGCTTTTTTTGCAATTGCTAAAATAATGCAAGAAGAAGAGGAACCAAGTGCAGGGAAACATAAGATAAGTGGCCATAGTAGATCTACCTTGCATTATTAAATGTGTAATTGTACAAAACAAGAACAAATTTGCAGAAACTCCCAAGATATACGTTGCCGAAGCTAGCAGACAATCACTGAAAAAAAAAATATCCCATCATCCCCATACACTCGTGCTCACTTGGATAGCGCTATCAAGGGAGTTTATTATCGGGTATCCGCTTAACCGGGTCGGATCATAAGGTATTCGATTTATTTTTATTATTCTTTTTACTAAAAATCTCATGTTCAATGACTTTTGACTATCAAACCTCATTCTTCTTTGTATTTTGCTGTAAGTTTTATGTTGGATTCTTATGTTATGCACCTGAAATTTACACTCGAGGAAAAGTGTGACTAGGAGGTTACCAGCTTTTTAAAAACTTTCTTATTATTATGTATCCGTTAGCAGCCGTACATTTAGAAGATTAAGGTGGATCAGTATACCGTAGGAGCACATCTTATTTCACCCCGATCACACTTGCTTTGTCCTTCTGAGCTCACCTTAGTACTGATATCAAACCACTACACAACTGTTCTTGAGGCCCCAGTGGTAATTGGTAATGGCAATTTATGCGTGCATTAATACTTAAGCTACTTATGCTACTGCTGTTAGAAAATCTCTGGAAGAATAAATGGAAAAATACTGCATTCAAATTCTACGCTTTCAGCATCTACCTGAATTCCTAAAATGATAATGTACTATCATCTGTGTGGTTCTAATAGCCTTCATAAATATAACTAAAACCCTAATAGAAAAATAAAAATAAAAATAAAAAATATTTCGGATATTCGGATACACGATTATATTTTTTATCAGGCCTATGACCAGACCCGAGTATCCTATTTTTTACCAGGTCGGTACCCAACCCGAAAAAACCAATTTTTTTTTTAAAAAACCCGACTACTTAGTTTCAGGTCAACCGAATCGAGTAATTTTGAACACAACTATGTTTACATGGCCGGTATAGTGTTAGTGGCCTGTATGCCATCATCACACTAATCTTCCCCCAACTTTAACATTGGAATATACGGAGTATGAATTATTAGAAGTAGGCATGTTGTTAGCTAGTAGTAGTGTGGTGCAACAAATTTTCTACAGGTAATTCTAAAATGATAGATATTTCGTTATATACTACTCTCTCCTTTTATAATAGTATTTCTACTTTAACTATTATTGTATCTTTTCATCCTAGCTAAAAGTTACGGCTTACGAATATTACAATTTCTATTATAAAACCAGCAGTGCTTGTAATAAAAGCTTTAATTGAATTATATACAATTACAATGAGAGAAAACAATGATTATCTGCCAGAGAAGGGTATAAAAACTATAAAAAAAAAAGAAAAAGAAAAATAGAGAAAGTATACGCATGTAATTAGTGTAATTTGAGGATTAAGCTAAGATAAACACTTTGTAACGGTAGCTGAGGAAGCCAACCTTCATGGGCTGGGAAGTGGTGTTACGTAAGCTAAGAAAAGGGTACTCCCTGTAGAGAGCGCAGGGGCTTAGGTGCATGAAGGACGGTTCAGGTGGAATCTGTCAAAGCATGAATGATGATGAATTCAGTAAATTTTTGTTTCCTTTAATTTGTTTCCTCTTGTGGCTGTAAAATTATGCTTTGTCAGCAGTTAACACGAGTGGGATAATTTTTCATTTGTATACTAGCAATACCTAACGTTATCCACACATGCAAGTTTTTTACTCCAAGATGTAGCAATGGGCCGATGCATTATTGATCTGTTCTTGCTTGTAATAAGGCTATTAACAAGAATAATATGTCTAGGTCAGATAGTCTACAAAACAGCATTCAGTAAAACCAGATATTTGTAACTCCGTAATCTTTAAATTCAAGCCAAACGCGCTAAAAGTTGTAGAATAATTTATATACGGAGTCTTTTGTATGTATAAATAGGTTGAGAATTTCTTGATAATCACAAATATCGTATACTTGCATTTACCTTTTCAATAAGGTGAGAGTATACATACCCGTACCCCATTAGTGGGACTTATGGGTCATTCTTCCACGTTTGTAACTAGACCTGTTCAAATGGGATTGAGTCTCGTTAAGGGTACTTGACAGAATTGTTTGTAAAATAGTTTAATCAATAATGGGTCTAATGGGTCGGTTTCTTTAAGAGTCATGTTTTATTGGGTCTTTAATGAGGCAAATCGGGTCAATAATAGGCCAATAGTTTTTAAGACTTTTAAACACTATCAGGTAATGAAGTATTTTCACTTACTTGTTAATGGTCCACTATCAAAAATTGGAGGTGATACATGTAAACTATCACCCTCTATAGATAAAAAAAATATATACTCTTTTTTGTATGGCCTGACCCGTCTCGACCCGTTATGTATCTCTTATGGTCCGACCCGACTCGTTTTACATCTTCTTTGACCCAACCCGTTTTATTTGTGATCTATCCCGCCTCTAACCCGACCCAATGCATACGTCTATTTGTAACCTACGATAATAGAAAACCTATACCTTTTGATATGCATAATTGAAATTTTTTCTTCATAAGTTACCCTAATTTTAACAACATACAACAATCATGAGTTAAATTGTTGTAGACTTGTAGCAATGAAATATTTCAGATATACTGTAATTTCTAATTGAATCTTTTTATTCAGTGACTAATTGAAATATATACAAACTCTTCTAATTTAATTTATTCTTGTAATCGTTCCCTCAAAAAAGTTACCTTGTAAGAATTACGGAGTAGTAATTTTTTTAAGAAATAGAAGAGATTTGGTATACCAGTACTAAAGTATATACAACTATTTAAAAAGTAAAACGGCCAGCTATTTCGTTGTTTACATTCCCACATCAATTCATTTCAACAAGACTTCTAATGTTTCTATCTCTACCCTCGTACCTCTCCTCTAGACGGCCAAATCCACTCATAATCAAATCCTCTTACAAAAAGCAAAACACATCGTTTCAATACAGTTTACATATCATACGACACCGTCGGAACTTTACAGAATCCAATGCTGTAACCGTACAAAAATACGTTGACCCGTATAGTATACATATATTCATACCCTTCCTCTCTATTCTCCATCTCTTACCATCAAACATCCCATCTTTGTTTCCAGTTTAAGCTCTCTCCCCTGAACCCAACCGCACTTTCCCTCTCCTCCAAAACCCAAAAAGCTACCACCTTTCCACTTCAATGGCGGACTCAACACCCACCCATTCCCTCAAACAATGAAGATCACACCCAACACCGACCTCTCCGCCCTCCTCTCCTCTAAAAATCCACCTCAAAAATCCCCAGATCTTCCCAAAAAGCCATTCCGCAAACCCTCCAAGAAAACCCCTCGCCTCTCGAAAAAGTCAGGCCCGCCCACCCCTCTTCTCCGCTGGAAGTTTCACGAGGAGAGACATGGCGGAGGTGACGGCGGTGGCGGTGGGGGTGGGGTTAAGGGGAGTGGTGATGAGGGTGGCGAGGAGAGGGTGCAGGAAGGTAGAAAAAAGTCGAGGAGAGAGAAAGTGGGCCCACCTGTTTCAGCGAGAAGGCTTGCTGCTACTCTTTGGAAGATGCAGTTGGTGGATCCCGAGAATGGTGGTGGTGCGCAGGTGAAGAGGCGGCGTGAGAAGAAAGAGAGTGAAGATCAGTTAGGGTTTAAGGTGTGTTTTAACTCGTTGTTTGAATATCAAGATCGATACTTGAATTTATCCAAGGTTTGCTCATTTTGTGTTCTTCTTGCTCAAATAAATAAATAAATATATTTTTGAATTTAAGGAAAAAAATTAAAAGATTGGAAAAAGTAGCTTATGTGAATTTTTAAGCGGTGGAAAATGTTATAAATGTTGAAGCATCAGTTGGGTTTGGTAGTGATTGATGGGGAAGTAAGAGTAAATGTTGTGTATGAAATAAGCCAAATTAATTTGAGTTGGGTAATTAATGTAATACTTAAGCTTTGGACCATTGCATTTATTTGCTTATGGATTGGAGTTTATGGAGTGTGTTGTTCATGATAAAAAAAAATTAAGCTGATTGTAGTTAGTTTATGTTGTGAAGGATTAAGCCTTTTGAATTATAATATTCATATGATGGCTGGCCTACCAGTACTTTTGTATGATCACAGTGCTTTTTGGAGTTCAGTATTGCTTCATGATGCAGATTTTATCTGTTTTGGTATTGAAATCGGTTTCGGTTATGCTTGGTGGAAAATGTAGTGCTTTCTAGATGGTGTCACATGAAATGTTATTGGGTCTATTGAACTGGTGGTTATTAGGTGTGGTAACTGTTGGTATGAGTATGTCCAATGTTAATGATTTGTTGATGAACCATCGCGATTATATGTGAATTTGTTGGTGAACCACTGTGGTGTTGTTTCTGAGAGAATTGATAAGAAGCATGCCGATGTAGTTTGATTTCTTCCGTTCTGTTTTGCAGCCTGCGGTTGGACATGGTGGTGATGGGTTATCCTGTCATCATGTTAGCAGAGAATGTGGTTCTGAAGCAAAAGATCAGCTTAGGAGCCCGTGTTCTGTTAATGGTCCTATCAATGGATATCATTGTGAGGTACATAATCCATTTGTATTAAGATCTACTTTGTATATTCTTTCATAGTGAATCTAGCTGTGTGAGAAAAGCATGTAATATGCTGTATTGCTGTTTATGGTATGATGCTTGAAGAATTGTTTTGATTGGACTCTTTTGTTTGATGCACTTTAGAGATACAAGTATATGCTTTCCTGTTTTATCTAATGTGGACTACATATTTATGTTTCCAAGTATATGCTTTCCTGCTATATCTAATGTGGACTACATATTTATGTTTCCCATGTTAGCGGCGATCTCCATTTCGCTTCACTAATTATGCAATGGAGGGAGCAACAAAGTGGGACCCAGTTTACTCAAAAGAATCACATGAGCGTCCTGATGAGTTGAAGTCACTTGACCAAAAAGTGAATGGTGCCTCTATGATCTCTGCACTTGAGAAAGAACTTCAGCAGGCTCAGGGGCGCATAGAAGAGCTGGAAGCAGATAGAAGATCCTCAAAAAAGAAACTTGAACACTTCTTGAAGAAGCTTAGCCAAGAAAGGGCTACATGGCGCAGCAGAGAACATGAGAAAGTTCGTGCAATCATTGACGATGTTAGAGCTGATTTGAGCAGAGAAAGGAAAAATCGTCAAAGACTTGAAATCGTCAACTCTAAGTTAGTCAATGAACTGGCAGAGGTTAAGTTATCAGCAAAGAGATACATGCAGGACTATGACAAAGAAAGAAAAGCACGAGAATTGATTGAGGAGGTATGTGATGAGCTGGCAAAGGAAATTGGGGAGGACAAGGCTGAAGTTGACTCACTCAAGAAGGAGTGCATGAAGATCCGGGAGGAAGTTGAAGAAGAAAGGAAAATGTTGCAAATGGCAGAGGTCTGGCGAGAAGAACGTGTACAGATGAAGCTTGTTGATGCAAAAGTAGCTCTTGACCAGAAGTATTCACAAATGAACTATCTTGTATCAGAGCTTGAGAAATTTCTCAGGTGTAAGGGTGTGAATCTCGATGTGGACGAGATGAGGGAAACTGAGATGTTTAAACGAGCTGCTGCATCCATAAACATTCAAGACTTAAAAGAGTTTACGTATGAGCCATCAAACCCAGATGATATATTTGCTGTTGTTGAGGAAATGGTTATGGCAGAAAGCAATGTCAAAGAGATTGAACCATGTGTTGATTACAGTCCAGCTAGCCATTCTTCCAAAGTTCATGCTGTGAGCCCTGAAACCCACAACCATAGCAAAGAGAGTTTTCAGAGACTTTCAAATGTATATGGCAATCATAGTGGTGACATGGATGATGATGGAAGTGGATGGGAAACTGTCAGCCATGCTGAAGATCAAGGCTCTAGTTATTCACCTGAGGGAAGTGTGATGTCAGTTAATAGGATGTACAGGGATAGTAACGCCTCTGGTAGCTACACTGAATGGGAAGAACAGGGTGATGATACACCCATTACTGAGATCAGTGAAGTCTGCTCAGTTCCCTCAAAGCAGGTGAAAAAGGTGAAATCAATCTCAAGGCTTTGGCGATCAGGCCCCAACAATGGCGATAATTACAAGATAATATCTGTGGATGGTATGAACGGAAGACTTTCGAATGGACGGGTTTCTAATGGAGTTGCCATGTCACCTGATCGTGGATCCAGTAAGAGTGGGATAAGCCCGTCGGATATGGTTGGGTGGAGCTCACCTGATATTAATCGGGGGATGAAGGGTTGCATCGAATGGCCTCGTGGAGCACATAGAAGCAGCTTGAAGAACAAGCTCTTGGAAGCAAGGATGGAGTCTCAAAAGATCCAATTACGCCATGTCTTAAAGCAGAAAATCTAAACTCATTGGAAGTAAGATGGAAATACCTTTCCCATTCTTCTCCCCCAGCCCATGTAAACTACCGATCTCTAGTGGTGCCAGTAGATGTGTTAGACTTCAGACACCATTGGTAATATTAATAATACATTCTGGTCAATCTCATGGATTTTGGGGGGTGTTTCTCCACCAAGCTCTGGAATGAATGTGCTCCAGCTAGGAATTTTGTTAAATCGCTCTTGCAACGCACGCTGAAGAGGAAATAATGACGACTTCAGTTAGGATCTCTACTGTGTTACTCCTATATTCTTTGTAATTAGTGGCACTGATGTCGCTTAAGTTAAGCAGTAGCATTGTTATTGTCAGAGTGTATTTGCAGAGCAGATCTCTCTTTGTATTTGTACCAGTAGAATCATCTATATTTGTAACTTGTGAAAAACAGTCGGAGGAATTAATTGGCATATTTTCTGAAATCCCCGTATTTTTGTGTGTTCGCGGTTTTGGTATTAGATGTTAGTCATTGAAATTGATGGGTTTGTTTTGTTTGTTTGCTGCAAAATGAACACTTTTTAAGTTTTGATAGTTTGTTATGCTAGTGTGAGATGAATCACTTCTAGTTGTTAAATTCGTCACTCGAAGAGTTTCGGCTTTTACTTCTGAAAGTTCTGATTATGATTTAGAGGGATTTCACGAACAAAAAAAGAAACCCCAGTTATCACTGTATGATTCTCTTGTATTAATGCATGAACACCATTTTCGAGTCTACAACAGGGTATTGAATTTCATAATGTTGTGGGTGCTATCGATTGGATGACCATTATCAAAAATTAACAGAACAAAATCATCTGAATTTTACTGTTAGGGTTTTTGAGCTGTGAAGATTGCAACTATTTTTGATGGTTTTTATTTTAGTTATTATGGGATTTTATTGACCTTATTGCTTTGTATGGTCAGGGTTGCTATTTATTTGACTGTTTATGATTTGAGACTTAATGTGGATGGCTTGGAGAAGGGTGTCTGGCAGAAAGGTCAGTTTCTTTGCACTGCTTTGGTACTCTTTGGTTTTCAATCTTTCAGATTTATTTGGATTTGATTTGTTTTCTTGATTATGGGTTCTTGTTCTACTGCTTTTTATGAATACATTGTATGAAGTTCAAGGCCGTATCATGGTAGTATTTTAGCAATGTTCTCACTTCTGCTTTTTCTCTTTCATTATCTGGCCTTCACCTAACTCACAAGTGATAATCGTATACTCCCTCTATCCGGTTTTTTTTGCTCCATTAATGTAAAGTTACTTTTTTAACATACAACCAAAATGCAAAAAGTACTAGTTTATCATTATATTTGTAATGATTTCTTAATTGGAGAGAGAGTGTGGGGACCATGGCAATCAAGTGCCATATTTTTCTCCAAAAGTAATCAAATCACGTGGGAGTCCAACTGCCAAGAAGCAATTTTGAGGGAATTCCCCATACAACAAACACAAATTCAAATTTCCCACCAAAATTTTGAGGGAATTTTGAATACAAAAAAATTGAAGCACATTCTGTCCCTTTTTGGCCCTTAGAAGACCTTATAAAAGCAACCAATGTGGTGAACCAGATGGAGGGAGCTGTCACTGACCAAACACAAGAGCACTATTAACTTTACATTGTAGATCCCATTATTTCTCTCAGAACAATATCATCATCGAGAAATGCGAGAGCTGCCATTTATTACATTTTTTTCCAACATAAATAGCTTCCAAACAGTACGACCACAAGAATACAATGACCTTTTCGGTCGAGCTGTCCCTCGGAGGTCTTTGTCAAGAAAATACCATTGACAGAGCCTCTCATCCATCGAATACAGAGATAACAGATGCAACAGAGGTAGATGCACCAGAGTTACAAGCTCCAGAAACAGCAAGCACGCAGGATCAGAGAGCAGAAGCACAAACATATGCACAGACAGAAACAGAGACTGTACAAGAACATAAAGCATATGCACCAGAAACAACAATGGCACCAGAGTCACAAGCATATGCACCAGAGTTACAAGCATATGCACCACAAGAACAAGCACCAGAACCAGGAACAGAGAGGGTACCAAAACCAGAAACAGATAGGGTACTAGAACCAGAGACAGATAGGGTACCAGGACCAGAGACAGAGTTACAAGCATATGCACAACCAGAAACAGACACATCAGAGGAAGGAGGCACAGAGGATGTCATACAAGGTGAATCAACACACATACTACTCAACATGGCAGAGGCAACAATTCAACCACGATTAAGTAGGACTGACATGAATGAAGCACAAAGATATGAATGCATTACCAAGCTCTTAAACAAGAGCAGAAATTTGAAGTTACCAAGGGGTTACATAACAATACTAGCCAACACATTCACATGCTCAAGATGGACCATTCAAAGAATATGGAGTGAAGTCAAGAATAATATTAGGACGCAACAAAGCATGAGGATATCAAAGAAATACAAAGGAAGAGTAGGCAGAAAGGGAAGACAGCTAGTGATGGAAGATCTATTGGCTATTCTGCTAAAAAATAGAACGAACATCCGATCAATGGCAAGGGCACTCGATGTAAATAAGAGCACGGTTCATATGTGGGTCAAGAGAGCCATGATAAAGAGACACAGCAACGCAATGAAACCAAGTCTGACACCAAAGAACAAGCTACAAAGATTAAACTGGTGCATGTCTCACCTTATTGATGTCAACAGGTTGCCCAAATTCAATGACATGTATAACTACGTACATGTTGATGAAAAATGGTTCTTTATGTCAAAAACAAGCCAATCATACTACTTGGCACCTAATGAATCAGAGCCATTTAGGCATGCAAAGTCAAAAAGGTTCATTACCAAAGTCAGGTTCCTAACAGCTGTGGCTAGGCCAAGATTTTCAGAAGATGGGAGTTGTCTTTTTGATGGGAAAATAGGGTGTTGGCCTTTCACTCAAGAGTTACCAGCACAAAGAAGATCAATTCACAGAGAGGCAGGGACATTGGAAATTAAGCCAATTAAGAATATAACGAAAGAAGTTGTGAAGGAGATGTTCATCAACAAAGTAATTCCAGCAATTAAATGCAAATGGCCAATTGATGCAAGTGGTTGCATCAAAATACAACAAGATAATGCCACACCCCACATATTACAATCTGATCTAGATTTCTAAGAAGCAGGAAATACAGATGGTTTTCATATGGAGTTGGTGTCCCAGCCACCAAATAGCCCAGACACCAATGTCCTAGACTTAGGTTTCTTCAGAGGAATACAAGCTATACAACATGAGCAAGCACCAAGGACAATTGAAGAGTTAATTGGAGCGGTTAATCATGCATATGAAGTGTTTGAACCAAGAATCTTAAACCATGTTTTCCTTACTTTACAGTACGTGATGCTAGAGATAATGAAAGAGCATGGGGGGAACAACTACAAGATACCACACATAGGCAAGCAAAGACTTGAAAGAGATGGGGTTCTACCAGTAGCAATTGAAGTACCAACACCATTAATTGAGGAGTGTCTATCATCATCAATCCAACAATACTTGAGCATTAATGGACTCATTGTGACTGAAGCACCAAATGCAAATGAGAACACAAACAGAATTGAGGAATATGAAATCAACGCACAGGAGCCAGATGATTTCGTGATTGACCTCAACTTAGACTAGTACGTAGTCATGGTTATTGACCCTTTTGTAAGTGAATTCTTCGACCATGAATTTGTCAAATTTTCAAATGGTTTTAGGGTTAGTAAACTTTTTGGAAATCATTTGAAATGCTTGACAATTTTGTAATATGGATAGAAAGTAAATCAATGAAGAATGATATATGCTAAAAACATCTTTTCCCCTCAGGTGAATGCTTTTTTTTATACATATAGCATGGACATGTCTTTCAGACAAATAACCTAGCATAACTGCAAATGCATGATACCGTTGGTGGCATATGGCATCAATAACAACATAGGCTAACAACACACATACATATACTCATAGACAACTCTATCATCATTGAGAATACCTCTCTCAGATATAATTTGCAGTTCATAGCTTTAGTGTGTGTTAACCTATGTGATTGCTACCCTATATGCCTCATCAATCGGATATGCACTTATAGAAATGGGTTTTATGTCCCAAAAAAACAATGTGCATGTTATTCAATCCACACTCCTTCATCATTGGGGATCTATATGCAACCTAAAATAATATGCCAAATAGAAAACACTAAAATAGAAAACAATATGCGAAACATATGAGTAAAACCAAGTACATATACCAAAATACAGGATGAAGCTCATAGCAAATAGGAAGGCCTTTAACAGAAGCAAGAATTATGTTGACATAAACAAGAAGCCTAAACTCATTAAAGTAGCTTTATCTCAATGGAGCAAAAAAACAGATGAAGGGATTGTACTAAGAAACAGATAACTAAAACAAAAAACAGTATGTGAAACATTTGAGTAAAACCCAAGAGACATGAAGGCAAAGAATGAAATGTCATAAACATAATACGTAGCCAAAACCAGGAAACAAAATCATACAACCAGAATGCTGAACAAAACCACCATATATACATTAATAAACCACCCAAGATTCAAATAATAAAAGAAACTGGAAGCCAAAACAAAATAACAACCAAAACATCTTTTTAGTAACTGTAATTAAACAAAATAAAAACTGTAAAGGGGATATTACTTAATAACCAAAACATATTTTTAATAACCAGAACACAATGACCATAATATCACTTAGACCAGAGCTTTCACTGTCATTATGTTCAGGGTGATATGGAATACAATGAACATAATAAACATAGTAACCAGAACACAATTCACAGAGCTTAATATCACTTTATAGTTTGGTTGTGTCCTAATATCACTTAGACTAAACCTAATATCATGCAATAACCAGAACATAATGAACCTAATAAGCAGAACACAAGCACCAGAACACAATTAACATAATAACCATAACACAATGAACAAGATAACCAGAACAAGCTGAATAACATAACCAAAAAAAAAATAAACGTAATAACTAGAACACAATGAACAAGATAACCAGAGCATGAATGGACAAACAAGAATCATGAATCACACTCGAATAAACCCAAAAAAATCATGAACCCCACTCTGAGATTAAACAATAAACCAATAAACAATAAACACTAAGCCAATAAATCATGAATCACACTCAGAGATTAAACAATAAACAATAAAACAATAAACAAGAATCATGAATCATAAGCAATTAAACAACAAAGCAAAAAAATCATGAATCCCACTCGAACAAACCAGATCCACATAAACAACAACCAAAATATGCACATTTCGGGAGCAAATAATGAAATAACAAAGAATGAGTATAGGAGTACTTCACTCGGGCTTCACAAAATACAAAGGGACAAGAAATTTCAACATATCATGACTGGGACCAGGAGTGTAGTCAGGAGGAAGCCATTCAGTTTCACCATCTTTGAGTCCATCAACGGCCGCCACTCCCCTTTTGCTCCAATCGAAGCACCCCCAGTCAAGCCTCCTCTCTGCCCTCCGTCGCTGTCGTCTCCGGTACTCAGGGGTGGACCACACTTCCTCTGGAGTCTCCGGCACCACCAAGTGGGGAGGTGGTACAGTAGGAGGAGTCCAAGGAAACGAAGGAGGACAACAGAGAGGCGTACAATGGAGCGAAGTGAGGGGAATGCGAGGGTTTGAAGGAGGACCAGGGTGTGGAGAAGGGGGAGTATCGGGCACAAACTCAGAGAATGCTCCACTAGAATCGCTCCAAAAAACATCGTCCATGGTGATTTCACCAAGATCAACAACAAACGAAGGGTCATAGAAGAAACCCTAGGCAATAGTGGAGTGAGTTGTGTAGTACCACCAACAAAACGCACCTCAAAATGTAGATCAAGAGGAGATGCGAATTATGGTGTTAATTTTGGCAGCAACTGATAACACACGAGGTGAAGATCTTCGATTTACATATGCTCATAGTGGAAAACCTGTGGGAAGATCGAGAGGGAGTGTGGCGGAAATTAGGTTAGGGTTAGGGAAAGAGAGGGAAAGGTTAGTAAAGGGGGGAAGTAACGAGAGCCGTCCAACACAACAAAGCAAGACCGGTTTAATGACTAACAATGGGCTTAGATCAGCCCAATACTTACCTTAAGAGGGAATGTAGCAAACATTTCAAGACAACCCAAAGAGGCAAATGGAGCAAAAAAAAACCGGACGGAGGGAGTATTATATTTTGAAGTATCTGATGCAAAGAGATTTTTTTGTTTTGTGCTCATTGATCCACTAACCACAAAATTAGGAATTACAGTATTCTGAGAACTTAAAATCTGGCTTTTGGACTTTCTTCTGGCTGTTCTTGCTTTCCCTCTTGGTATACGTCATTGTGAATAATTAAGTATAAATTATCAACCTTTGATTATAATTTAACAGTGCTACTTTATTTTGCTTACTTTCCTAGTTTGAGATACCACTTATTAATACAAACCTAGCTTACCGCAGATGTAAATATTGAAGGAGAAATCGTTATCAATGTTCAACTTCAAGTGTGATTAATAGTGAATTTTATTTAGCTTGTTGGTTCATGTGGGGAGGCCTGTTAGGGAAATATGAATATGGGTATGTATAAAGGAATTTTTGGAATTAGAGTTGCTGACCATTGTATCATTGCTTGCATTGAAATATTTGCGCTCTAGTTAGTGTGAGAAATAGTATGTTTGTAGAGTCATATAGAACCGGTGGATCTGCAAAAATGATTATACTACTTTGATAGATTCCAATAAAAACGATCATACTACTTTGATAGATTCCAGTAAAAATGATCAAAATTTCTGGCTTTGAGTTACATCTCCTATAGTTACTGAAGAAAGTAATGGTGGCGACTGTTTCTTTTTGTCAGGAAGTTGGTGTTCACGTGAAGAGGCTACATTCTAATGAAGGTTCAGAAATCATGCCAAGGCCCCCTGTTGTGACGGTAATGGGTCATGTTAATCATGGTAAAACTTCCCTATTAGATGAATTACGTCAAACGGCCAAACATCCCTAGCCGCCAAAGAAGCTGGTGGTATAACTCAATATGTTGGTGCCTTTGTTGTGAGCATGCAGTCAGGGGCATCCATCACATTTCTTGATACACCAGGTCATACTGCTTTCTGTTCTATGCGAGCTAGAGGTGCTGCAGTCAATGATATTGTTGTCGTGGTGGTAGCTGCTGATGATGGAGTGATGCCACAAACACTAGAAGCCATGTCTCATGCTAAAACTGCAAAAGTTCCTATTGTAGTTGCTGTAAATAAATGTGATAAACCTGGTGCAAATCCAGAAAGAGTTAAAATACAGCTTGCCTAAGAGGGTTTGGCTTTAGAAGAGATGGGTGGGGATGTTCAGGTGATTGAAGTATCGGCGACAAAAAAGACTGGGTTGGACAGTTTAGAGGAGGCTTTGCTTCTCCAGGATGAGATGATGGAACTCAAAGCACGTGTTGATGGACCTGCTCAAGCCTTTGTGGTGGAAGCAAGACTTGATAAAGGGCGTGGTCCAATACTCCAATGGTCACTGCTATAGTCAAGGCAGGGACATTAGTTTGTGGTCAGCAAGTAGTTGTGTGTGCAGAGTGAGGTCGTATTAGAGCTATCAGGGATATGGTAGGGAAGTTGACAAAGAGGGCAAACCCTGCAATGCCTATCGAGATTGAGGGACTGAAAGGGCTTCCAATGGCTGGTGATGATATTGGTGTTGTAGAGTCTGTGGAGAGAGCAAGGATGCTGAGTGAGGGAAGAAAGAGAAAGCTAGATAGAGATAGGCTTCTGAAGATTGAACAGGAAAGGTTGAAAATTGTTTTGCCTTCTGAAGAGACAGCCGAAAAGGTCGAAAAGGTTGACTTTCCAGTCATAGTAAAAACAGACGTTCAGGGAACTGTTCAACTGTTACAGATTCGTTGAGAAGTTTGACCAGCCCTCAGGTAAAGATGTGTCCGATCTTTTTCTGATGCCCTTTTGCTCCCTCAGTCATTAGTTTGATTCAGCATTGCTCCCATCCTTGTTTGCTACTCTTTTATTGAATATACTTCTGAACCCCATATTCCCTATTAAGGTGACTCTCATTTTCCTGTTTGTGACTCTTCTCTCACCTGTTTCCCAACCTGATTACTCCTGATTGGATTTGAAACTTAAAAGTACTCATTAGCTTGTTTTTGCAATCTCCTGGATTAGTTTCTTGTCTTTTGAAGCTGATGTATTGTCTACTAGATATGACTGGGTTCACTTAGTACTATCGCATATTCTACTTTTGATATTTACATCACCTTTCATACATGTATTGAAAAACCTGTTTTGTCAGGTCCTAGTGACAGTGGTCCATGGTGGAGTTGGTCCTACATCCCAATCTGATCTGGACTTGGCTAAAGCTTGTGGAGCCTTTATTGTAGGGTTCAATATTCATAGTCCACCTAGTTACATCATTCAAGCAGCCAAACAAGCTGACATAAAGGTGCGGGCAGTTCTGTTGAAATTATAACTGGGTTTCAATGTTTCATGTTGTTGTGCATTGCTAATATATCTTTCCTACTGTTGTTAGTGTTTTAGTTGTAATTGTTTGAATTTCCTCTTCTATTTCAGTTAGTACAGCATCGGGTGATCTACCACGTCTTGAATAATAGTAGAAAAAGCTTCAGGAACGTCTGAGATACAGGTGGCTGGGGAAGCACAAGTACTGGATATTTTGGAGATCACTGGTAGAAGCAAGGCTAAAGGAGCTGATGTTAAGATTGCGGGTTGTAAGGTGGTTACTGGTCACATAGCCAAGTCTTCAACTATGAGACTTTTAAGAAGCGGAGAAGTTATTATTGAGGGCTCTTGTGCATCTCTCAAGCATGAAAAGCAAGATGTGGACACAGTGGTGTAGGGAAAAGTTGTCTGAATTGAGTGCTGATTTTTACAGATAGCTAAACGGAGGGGAAGGGGGAGGGGGGAACCTTAAAGTCGGTTCCCAACTATACTGTATGATTAGGAATTTTGACATGCGTAGTCTGAATGATAATGTAATGAAACGTATATAAGAGAACACCCAAAGTTACAATTCTGGATTTCTGCCCATTTATTATCTTAGTTAATCAGTGACAACTGACAAGTCGCAGTGAGTGGAGGAACACTGATAACAGATAGCTTCATTCAGTTTTACTGTGTTAGTTCGCTTACAGTTTGGGTCTTTTGCTGTATTTTAATTCTTGAGAGCCATTTCCGTTCGTTAAATGAGTTTTTTCAGTTGCTTAGAGCATTCTCAACTCTGATGAAAGATTTGTCAACACTCACTCTCATCCTCATCTACCTCATTGTTAGTGGAAAATTTATCCACAATTACTAAATCAATATTCTCCCGCTACTCTCTCTCCCAGTAGATATTAAAAAACTGTGGATGCGGGTAATATTTTTTTTTTTAATTTTTTCATTTATATATTTGGAGAAATATTATTACATAAAATAAAAATAATTTTTTCTCTCCTCTTTATAAGCTACGTGTCTTGCTACTTTCTTTCATTTTATCTGTGATTCGAAAATCGATATTCCAAATTTTTATTTCTAAGTTTTCATCCTTTAATTGTACATTTTCTTTCTTCCTCATTTGACCTCAAATCAATGCGAATGATTTTTGGTTAATATAAAGTATATTATAGCATTGGGCACTTCATGCATTTTCGTTGCTATGTTTAGTAAATTCTTAAAATTGAGCAAAAAAATTTATTATAAACGTGTATGGCAGCTATTACACAAAACTGTAACAATGTGTAATTGTTAATCATATTCACAAGCATACTGATAAAAAAGAGTATATAGTACAGCAATTACCGCAAGAACTTGATTATGATAAAAAGAACACAAAGAAAAATCACAAGACAGAAGAACTAATTCGACATTGCTAGTTCAGCAGCAAAAGACTTTTTACTTTTTCTTCGCAGCACTCTTTTTTTTGGATTTCTTAAAACTTCTTCCACTTTCCTGTCAAGAACAAATTAAAGGGTTGGTCAACTTCCTAAAGCGCATGTAGAAAATGTCAGAGAGTGATTCATTCACTCCCTGAATTTCGACAGGAAGTGAAGGAGGGAAAATTTTCAAGGTACTAAGAATGCGAAGCATAACATACTGAGATACATAACAATTACATACCTTTCTGTAATGTATGTAAGCAACTCGACCGGTCAGTTCTTGTCCATTTTTAGTGACATACACCTGAACAAGATAATGCAGTTAATTAAAATAAGTGATCACAACTTAACAGAATACTTGTACACAGTGTAAACATGAATGTTAACAAACGCACCGCGTTCTATTAGCAAATATTAGTCACGTTTAAGACTACTCAAAAATATCAATTTCTGAACAAAGATTTCCCAGCTGAATAAATAATGATTCACAAGCTGTACGCGAAAAAGTTTAATAGATTTTCAATCAGCAAACTGGATAGCTTAGCAATGTCCAGAAATATCAATGAATAACGAAATCCACATTTCTTGCCTATCTCAAAGTATCTATCTTAATGTCAAAAGAAAAAAAATATCTATCTTCAGTTTGCACAGATGATTTCAGCTAGCAAGAAAACTAATGCAGCAACTGAAATTATCTATCAACAATAATATAGATTAGTTAATCAAACAGTCAACTGCAATTCAAATAGCACATTTCAATTTCATTACATTCTCACCTTCCTTCCATTTTCTGTAATCCATTGACCAGCAGATTGGCCATCAGCATGAACCCTTCTCCTGCCAGCATCTTTTGGACTGCTGGCTGTCTGTTTGGGGTTAATCCAGTCTCCAGAACCAGATGCTTCCTCCAAATTAGAGTTCTTAGATTTCTTTTTTCCTCTTCTGGAGCTTTTATCTAAACTAACTTGTCTGCCAGTCTGCCGATTACCTCCATCCTGACCAAATTGACTCCTAAACCCAAACAGCAAGGAACCATCAGATGCCAGATCTTAAAATATCTCAAGTATTTAGAAGCACACAAATTAACAATAGAGTATATTACATGTAATCAATAGATGACACATTATGTGATTTAGATCCTGCATCAGTAGAAGTCAATGGGAAAAAGTGAGGTAAACGACTGCATACTAATTTCTGGATCCTCAAATCATTATGGAAAAAGTAACAGTGTGATGGAGGAACAACAGATCCAGAATCTTGGTGTCGTAATATTTGCCTGGCATCATTCATGCTTATTGCCTGTTCACTTGAGCACAACTTATGAGAAAGTGGGTAAGGTTTGCTTGAATTTACAGATTGGAAATGTTCTTTAAGAAATTCATCAAAAACAGGGGTCTGTACAGAACACTTAGCAGTGACACAAAAATCTTTCCACAGATCCTGATTCTGTGAACTAGGATGAAGCAAATCTGTTTTTTTCCCAAGGGACATTATACGGTTTCCATGGCGGGATTCTTTCTGTATAATGTTTTCTGTACAATGGTTGGATTCCTTGTCAATGCGTTCATCTTCTGATGCATCATCATGATCTGATTCAGAATCAAGTAGCTTGAATCTTTCTTGAATATTGTACTCTTTTTGTTTACTGTTTTCTGAGAAGTTAACTCCAGTAGGTTCCCTGTCAATGTGTACATCTGATGGATCATCAGGATCTGATTCAGAATCAAGTAGCTGAAACCTTCTTAAAGGGCTTGCAGTCAAGTCTGAAAACACAGTTTTTCCCTTGCTTGAACCTAAACTTGTAGAAGGACAGTTTGAATCTTGTTTCCCTTTTCTATTACAAATAGCACTTTCTGGTTGTCTCATCAAAACCCCACATCCAGTCAAGGGCAACTTTGAACTGCTACAGGAAGAATGGTGAGGTTCCAGACGGTCATCTGCTATCAAAGCATAGAAAGGCATACAGTACAGATATTAAAGCACTATATTCATAAAGAACTCTCAAAGAAAACAATACCATTGTCAGAAATAGATATCCAACACAACCAGAATTATCACGTTTTAAAGCTTTATCATTACTCTTCCCAAGTGATAACGAGTTATAAACCTGAGAAAACCACCAGTAAGCCACACCACAACAATAACATTATATAACATCATATTCTACTCAACTCGACCAATAAATGCCCAACTTTCCTAACTAGACCAACATCTTCGATCCTACAATCTCATTCTTCCTAAATATTTGAAATCTTGCACCTGCAACTTGTTACAGACAGCCTTACAAGGTGACAGATTAAGTAAGCAATGCATGCCATTTTATAAAAAAATACCCTAAATGCCCATGATAATAACATCACTACAACTAAATATGTTCTTAATGCTTATATGGAATCTCTTTTCACTAATGCTTATACTTCGTAACTATACGGCTATACCTATAGGCAATAGTAAGGTTTTGTTCTCCTTAACTTATTTTTGCCAAACTTATCTTATTTTTGCTAAACTTATCTTATTTTGCAGTTTGTAAAGGTTTAACCAAGAGAATGGCATCAGGGTAATAAACCTACGATACCAGTAAGACGATACATTACCACGAACATTCACACAAAACGTTCCGTGCAAAACTACTCACTAATCTGCTAATTTAAGATATTATACCAAATGTACTTATGTACTCAACAGTCACCAAAACAAACTTCAGAATCACTAATATATGAAAACAACAAACTTTTTACGACCAACCATAGTCTAAAGATGACTTATTAATATTCAAGATCAAAGATTTTGAACAAAATTCAGACTTTCTTTTGCGCTGCCTAGTAAAATATACAATGCACCAATACCAACTTAATCAAACGTTTCATTTAGCTCCTAATTGCACCAAAAATCACAATTTCCCTAACAATTCGCATAATTTTGGACCAAAATCATGCACTTTACATCCCCAATTACAAATTCCATAGCATACTCAACAATTAATAGCTGAATTCAGTGAAACCCTAAAAATCAAACCACCATATTCCCGGCAATTCAAGCAATAATTCATCCAAACTAAACATACCAGAAATCATATCACTCAAAAAAATCATATTACCAACAATAAGAGTAAACTTTCACATAATAGACTTACTAATTCGGGTATTTTCATCTTCGGAGAAATCCTCAATATCTTCATCAACAGAATTCGAAATGGGGGAAGTAACTGCCCTAGCAAGAGAGGGCACACCACGGCGGAGACGTCGGAAGCGGGTCCGGGTCGCCAAATCCGGAGAGTCCGGTTCAGAATCGGAGACCCGCAACGGAAACTCGACGTCATCTTCGATTTCACTCACCCTTTGTTTGCCTTTTTGTTCCGATTCGATTGAACCGGGGGTTTTGCGGGTTGGTGGGATTGGGGGCGGGGGATTGGGTGTGGGGTCGGGGTCGGAATCGGAGTCGAAGTCTAGGCCTAAGGAGAATGAAGGGGGCTCAATGTCCGCCATTGAAGAGAACTGACAAAGGAAGTGTCAGGGGGGAATTTCTAGAAATGGGTTATGTGGTTTTTGAGCTGTGAATTTTTCAAGTTTTCTGAGTTTTGCGCCAAATTCAATTTTGGATGATTCTCAATAAAAATCGGGGCAAGTATTGGACTTGAGTCACTTGACAAACGGATCAGTTTGAACGGGTTTGGATATGTCAAACTGACTTTTTAGGTATAAAGTGTTTCATATTTTACCAATATGAAAAATATAATAAGTTGATATGAGTAACTTTTAGTAGGTTATTAGAGAATTCATTAATCTTCTATTGTGCTTAACCGAAATCATATTTTATTTAAAAACTATATATTTCTTCTAATTTAAGAAATTGATTTCGAATTTTAACTGGATAAAAATTAATAATATTTAGTTGGCTTTTTCTAAATCTTTATTAACTTTTGATTGGTTTTAACTTGAGTTAAGCTCAAACAAAAACAATAAAACGATTGGGGATATGTTGGGTTGATTATACAATTTTCATAACATCTTGGAATGGTGGATATAATAGTCCAAGATTGGAGGGCAATTGGCTAATACAAAATTATGCCCCACTCTTTTTCAACATGTATGAAAATTCCACAATCTGAACTACACGGTACTTCAAATATTATGATATACATGCTACAGCACAAGTACGAGGCTACGAGCTTCTATGAGCAAGCATTCAACACTATTAAGTTAAGAAGTAAAGTAAACACAGAATTATTACACACTGATGCATGCATCTTTTCAGTGATAAGCGATGCTCAAGTCTACTATTCAATCTTACAGGACAAATAAAACATGTAATGAATTCCAACCTTAACAGAATTGAAATTCCAAGCTTCCTTACTTGGCCACCTCATTCCGCAGATTTGGTAAGAACTGTCAAGAAGGCATTCACAGTAAAGCCTCCATCAACAGTAATAGTTTGTCCAGTTATATAAGAAGCTGCAGGTAAACACAGAAAAGCGACCACTGATGAAATCTCCTCGGGTTCCCCTATACGTCCTAGAGCTGTTTGAGACTGGATCGCCTTCAAATACTCCTTTGTAAGGCGCTATCAAATTCAAGATACCATTATCACATATCTTAGGAGGATGGTATGTACTCAATTCATAATGGCCTGTGATTGATTATACAACCCTTTCCATTCCAAGTAAGATGCATGAAGTCGTTGGATAAATATGACAGTTATTTAAAGGGGTTTATATGTTATTTTTGTTATGTGAAAAGAATAACCATATTGGAGCGATACAACTTACTGGTAAACCATCCTATCATCACCTTGAAGTCATACCAACTAAACCAACCATATATGTTTGAAACTATGTTACTATTAATTATAGTAATCTGTTTTTTTTTTTTTTTGAAAAATTAGAATACAATACTTACTAATCAATTTCACAATACCAAGTCAGTCTTATTTAGTAGGTGAAATTTAGTGCGAGGGATAAAAAAAAATGACATGAATACCTCAGACAAAGCAGACCAAATGACTCCAGGAGCAACAGAATTAACCCTGATATTATCTTTTGCCCATTCACATGCTAAATTCCTTGCCAGTTGGTTCATTGCACCTGCGAAGTGGCAGAACGTATGAAGCTAAATATTGGTCTGATTCTATATTATTGCTATGTTTTAAGCATGTATGATCTATCATTGGAAGGGACAATAGTAGCCAAGTTAAAAGCATCTTGACCTTTTGCTGCCCCATAAACAGATCCAACATCAAATGCCATGATACTAGCAATAGACGAAATAAAGACGATGTTGCCCTGTCCTGAGGCCTTGAAAAGTGGATGCGCTAGTTGCGAAAGATGGTAAGCTGATTCAAAGTTGGTTCCCATGGTTATTGAGTAATACTCCGGTGTCGTGTTCACAGTTTCGGTTCTAGTACTGCCACCAGCATTATTTACCTGAAGCCAAAGTAAGCTCAGCGCTCATCGGCTCATGAAAAAATAAATAAATAAATAAAACTAAACTTAGCTGCTAGAGTTATAGAAGGGTCCATCCTTCTTCAATAAAATGAATGTAACCTGCATCTTTTCTTAATTTTTTTTGCCCATTTACCTTTCTACTATATTCGAATAACAAATTAAAACGTTTTTGTTTCCGAATTTATAAAATAAAAAATTAAGAAAACTTGATATTTTAAATAATTATTATTTCGAAAAATAACATCGAAGCCAGGATTGGTATAAAGCGACTTTCTTCATACTAGGGTCATTTTTCAAAATATTTTGGTTTGAAGGCTATTTTTCGAAATTTTTTTATAAAAAAAAGGTTAAAATAAAGTTATATATGGAGTGTATACAAAGCATAAGACTATGAGGCTGCTGATAGAGGTAGTTTACTAATTGGCAAGAATGTTAATCATGCTCAAGAAAGGGATGGATCAAGTAAAGAATTGTTCTACGTACTAAGCAGTAACATATGTTGAGAATGGGCTTACAAGTATGTGAAGTTTTCCATTAAAAGTAGATTTGACAGTCTCCATCAGCTGCTCTCTTTTGGGTCGAGAAGAAACATCACAGACTGAACCAGTTACAGGCAAACCCTTCGCCTTCCAATCTTGCAAACAAATATCAAGCTCGGCTTCATTCCTAGCACATGTATGCACAGCTGCTCCTAGTTTTGCTAGCTCCTCCACTATTGCATGTCTACATGTTTAATATACTTGAATTGTTCAAAACCATACTTTTCTCCAGAATTTTAAGCTTCATTTTCCAGCAAAATTAAAATTTTTACTCTGTAACAAATGTTTTGTTACTTTCCCATCTATATTTTCATCACTGAAGATATGAAGACTAGATAATAACTCTCCAAACTAAACACAAGAAGATCGACCATGCAATTGAAAGACATATTTCTAAAAAAAATTGTCAGGGGCTTTAAATTAGATCAAAATATTGAAATTTTAAATATAGACATTGCTATATAAGATATAAGGGAGTGTTATATCAAATATAAAAATACAAAAAAAAACTCATATTAGATATAGGCATTATAATATCAGATATAAAAATAAAATTATAAATACCCCTTAATATATATATATAGTATAAATTAGGAATTTCTACTATAATACATATACGAATGCTATAAATAGCAATCTGACATTTGGAAACATGTTCTTCTCAACCAATTGAGTAGAAAATATGTAGACTTTGAACCGAACAAAGGAGACAAGTTAAGTTAATACCCAATGCCTTTGGTACCTCCTGTGACAAGAGCAGTCTTTCCGTGGAGTGACCATCTCCCGTTACTTGCACTATTCTCCATGTTTTTTCTTCAAAAATGAAAAGACACAACGCAAGGAAGCTGATCAGATCAATTACAATGAAAGATTATGTTGTTTTTGAGTATAATTGTTTTAATAAGTATTGGTGGTCTGTCCTGGACGCAATATGTCTTCCACATACTTGATTTGAAGAAGATTACTTCCGCCAAGTGTCAGTTTTACATCCAACCACGTACGAAGGTAGTAGATTACAATTCAGTTGGTAATCAAATGAAGTTAACAATGTTGAATATTAAGAGATTGGAGATGGTCCATGAGGATATAATTCGTACTCGGCTGATAGTGAAAAATGCCGTATTGGGTTTATCTTTCTGGAATGTGAAGAGCCACAAAATGCGTATATGAAGGGGTAAAATTGTGATTTTTTATTTTAATGTTACAATTTCATTTTCAAATACTTCTTTCGTTGCTCTCTCATTATTTAGTTTGAATTTTTTCTCAAAAATTGACTCATTTCTTAAAGATTTTCATTTTGAGTTGTTCCTTAAAGATTTTTTAATGTGTCTCAAAATGTTACTTTTCATATTTGAGGCAATATTTAGGGTGGAGGGAGTAGTATATAGTTTTTTCATTTGAGGTCCATTTAAAAATTCTTGAGTTGACAAGGTGAAATTGGGCCAAAATTTTTCAAGTTTTCATAGTTTTGCACCAAATTCTATTTTGGATGAGTCTCAGTAAAATTTGGGGCAACTACTAAGCAAACATCGAACTTGAAAAACGATCAGCCTAAACTTGGATTTATCAAACTAAATTTATATGTATAAAGTGTTTCAAATATTACCAACTAAAAAATATAATAGTTGCTATGAGTAACTTTTAGTTGGTTTTTAGAAAATTCTTTAATCTTCTATCGGGTTTGACCTAAATCATATTTTTGCTAAAGACTATAAAATACTTTGTATATTTTAAATTTATACTTGTTAATGGATATATTTTGAGTTTTGATTGGATATAAATTAAAAATATTTTGTTGGCTTTTCTAGATCTCTATTAACTTTTGGTTACAATTTTCATAACATTCTCGGATCGCAGATATTATCCTAGATTAAAGGGCAATTGGAGAATGCAAAATTATGATTGACCCTTTTCCAAGATGTATGCAATGGCCACAATCCGAATTACATGAATCTTTGTATATTATGATGTATATGTAGAGATGGGTAGTGAGTCATGTTACCTCAGCCCAACTTTACTCACCCAGTTTTGGGCATGTTGGGGCCGACCCACACTATTTGTTGCCTTGTTATGAATCTCCAAACACACACCCTAGCTAGCCCATCCTAGATTTTACAAAAGAGTATGTCATTATATTTGAATTTCGGAGCCGTTTGATTTAAAAATTTTGAGCTAGTTGAAATTTTCCTCTATGTACTCCTTCACATTCACTCTCATAGTCTCATTTCTCACTTTAATCTTTCTACACTTTTTCAATTACATTAGTCCATTTCTTATACTCCTAATTACTCTCAAATTATACTCTCAATTTCTCATATTCTTAGTATAAATATATTTCAATTTCTAAGTAATATTCCTAATTTCTCTCCTATTCTTAATTTATTTTTATAATTTAGTTATTTTTATATTATTAGTGTTAGTAATCTCTTAACAATTTGATAAATCAAAATAAAAGAAATGGCTTCAATGAGAGTAGTGGTGCTAATAAATTATATGGAGGTTCATTCCAATTACATGAAATTAAAACCAATTAAATCAATCAATTTGTCATCAACTTAGAAAATGAAATTTTGTAGGTTATATTAATGATATTTTGTAGGTTATATTAATGATTATTTGTCATATCAACATGATACCAATGAGAATTTCAAAATTATTAAATAGTGACATGATCATGACCGACAATTTCTGTATTCGATGAGAATTGCAAAGGATACCCTTGCAATTTTCATCTCATACATTGCTTCCAAGCTTGCTTTTGGTGTAGGTAGAAGAGTGTTACATGAGAAGAGATCTCACTTTCCTTAAAAGGCATTAAAATATGTGTTTGGTAGAAGGTTTGAGATTAAGCTGAAAGAAGAACTCAATGATTAAGGGAAGATGAAAATGATAAAGATGATCCTTGGATGTTGATGGAAATAAGTGAAGAATCTTAGGGAGGTTATGGTGGCACAATGAAAGTAGGTGGTTAGGCACAACTTTAGGTACGTAAAAGAACTACGTAAGCTTTGATTCTATCAGGATACGCGTAGACAACTTATTTATGAAAATTAAAATTTATTTGAAAATTTTAAATTTTATTTCTAAAGATAAGTTCAAACCCTTTTTTCCAACCCATAAAATTAAGAAAATAAGACCAAAGCAATCTAGATTTTAGTATATAATGGGTCAAGTCGACTTCCCTCCCCTAGCCCAACTAGACCTGTTCAAATGGGAGGGGCTCCATTAAGGGCCATTGACCAATACGTTTATAAAATGGTTTAATCAATTATTAGCTTAATTGAGTTGGTCTTTTAAAGGGTCATGTTTTCTTTGGTTTTTAATGGGTAAAGTCGGGTCAATAGTTTTCAATCTAAGAATTTTATACACCATCATGTAATGAATTATTTCCACTTATCTGTCGATTATTTACTGCCAAAGATTGGATTTAATACAGATAAACTATCACCCTCTATATATAAAAATTATATTCTTTAGACGGCCCGACCTGACTATGCTCGTTTTGTATCTTCTTTGGCTCGACTCGGCCTGTTTCACATTTTTTTTTGCCCAACCCGATCCGGCCCTTTCAAGTGCAGAAGCGGAATTGAGAGGGATTACTAAGGGAATAAATAAAGTACTATTGTTAAGGAAACTGTTAACAAAACTTGATTTTCCACCATAGGGGAGTTGTCAACTCATATGCAACAACAAAGCATCAATTAATATTTCAGAATATTCTGTTCAATATGATGGGACAAAAGAATCTCCAAAAGATGGAAATTAGGAACATTAGTATCAATCAAGTTCAATTAGTCAAGATACTTTACTTGTATAGCTAGGGTGGTTAAGGCAACTCTTTATGTATTTAAACACTGTAATCCTTCACAAATCAATATAAAAATACAGACTTATCAAAACAATCTACACAGATTTGGTAAGACCTGTCAAGAAGGCATTAACTGTAAGACCTCCATCAACAGTAATAGTTTGTCCAGTTAAATAAGAAGCTGCAGGTAAACACAGGAAAGCGACCACTGACGAAATCTCCTCGGGTTCCCCTACACGTCCCAAAGCTATCCGAGACTCGACCGTCTTCCAAAGCTCCTCGTGGTTTCTAAGGTCCTACCAAATTCAACGAACCATAATCACATATCTTAGGAGGATCGATGCATGCATGTATTCTACAAAAATTTGTTCCATTTATATACTTAATTCATAATGGCTTGTATATCCGTCCCTTATAAGATGAAGTCGATGGATAATTATGAGAATTATCTAAAAGAGTTCATATATTATTTCTATTATGTAAAAATAACAATATTAGAGCGATACAACTTATCAGTAAACCATCCTATCATCACCGCCTTGAGGTCATACCAACATACCAAACCATGTATATAATATATTTGAGACTATGGTTTTTCAAAAAAAAAAAATACAATAAAATTCCTTATTAGTTTCATAAAATCAAATAAGTCTTTTATAAAGGAAACTTACAATTTAAAGACTCGAAATTCTAATATCTAATTTAGTAGGTATGTGCAAGGGATAAAAAATGACATGAATACCTGAGACAAAGCAGACCAAATTGCTCCAGGAGCAACAGAATTAACCCTGATATTATCTTTTGCCCATTCACATGCTAAATTCCTTGCCAGTTGGTTCATTGCTCCTGCGAAGTGGCAAAAAGTATGTGGCTAAATATTGGTCTGATTTTAGATTATTGTTATCTCTAGCTCTAGAAGATCGGCTCAATTTATTATTTGGAGTCAAAGTTTGAAATGTTTGACCACGAATTCTTATCATGTTATAAGAAATAATATATTCAAATAGAATTTTGTTAGATTCTCAATGTAAATTTTTAAAATATCAAGGTTTTTATAATTTTTTACCTTACGGATTTGGAGATAAAAAAGTTTAAAGAAGTGTATTGGAGACCGTAAAAGTCAAATTGGGGCAATTTTTTAGGAATCGAGGGAGTATGATCTATCATTGGAAGGGACAATAGTAGCCAAGTTAAAAGCATCTTGACCTTTTGCTGCCCCATAAACAGATCCAACATCAAATGCCATGATACTAGCAATAGACGAAATAAAGACGATGTTGCCCTGTCCCGAGGCCTTGAAAAGTGGATGCGCTAGTTGCGAAAGTTGGTAAGCTGATTCAAAGTTGGTTCCCATGGTTATTGAGTAATACTCCGGTGTCGTGTTCACAGTTTCGGTTCTGGTATAGCCACCAGCATTATTCACCTGAAGCCACCGAATTAAGCCATATGAAACTAAGCTTAGCTAGCTTATAGAGTTACAGGTGGAGTCCCACTAACCTCTTAAAAAAAATAAAGGTAAGATGCAATCACGTTATAAAAAATAGATGTATCATGTTATATAAAATAATATATTGAAATAGAATCTTATTAAATGTATTTTAACGTAAATTTTTAAAATATCAAATTTTTATAATTTTTTGTCTTATATATCTATAATAGAAGAAATTTAAATTTTATCAAAGTTTAAAAAGTGAAGTGGGGCAAATGATTAGAAGTTGTATATAATTTGAGATCAAACTTGCATGAACTTCTGTAATTAACTGATGCCTTTTCGGAATCTTCATATCACATCAAATCTCATAGAATGAACTATTCACGTCCTTTTTACGCTAGTAGTTGGATTTTGTACTGACATAGTTGATTCAACAGCAGTTTGCATTGTGGGTTGGTGGAACTTTTCTAGTTTTACTAATTGGCAAGAATGTTAATCATGCTCAAAAAAGGGATGGATCAAGTAAGAATTGTTCTACGTACTAAGCAGTAACATATGTTGAGAATGGGCTTACAAGTATGTGAAGTTTTCCATTAAAAGTAGATTTGACAGTCTCCATCAGCTGCTCTCTTTTGGGTCGAGAAGAAACATCACAGACTGAACCAGTTACAGGCAAACCCTTCGCCTTCCAATCTTGCAAACAAATATCAAGCTCGGCTTCATTCCTAGCACATGTATGCACAGCTGCTCCTAGTTTTGCTAGCTCCTCCACTATTGCATGTCTACATGTTTAATATACTTGAATTGTTCAAAACCATACTTTTCTCCAGAATTTTAAGCTTCATTTTCCAGCAAAATTAAAATTTTTACTCTGTAACAAATGTTTTGTTACTTTCCCATCTATATTTTCATCACTGAAGATATGAAGACTAGATAATAACTCTCCAAACTAAACACAAGAAGATCGACCATGCAATTGAAAGACATATTTCTAAAAAAAATTGTTAGGGGCTTTAAATTAGATCAAAATATTGAAATTTTAAATATAGACATTGCTATATAAGATATAAGGTAGTGTTATATCAAATATAAAAATACAAAAAAAAAACTCATATTAGATATATGCATTATAATATCAGATATAAAAATAAAATTATAAATACCCCTTAATATATATATATATACAGTATAAATTAGGAATTTCTACTATAATACATATACGAATGCTATAAATAGCAATCTGACATTTGGAGACATGTTCTTCTCAACCAATTGAGTAGAAAATATATAGACTTTGAACCGAACAAAGGAGACAAGTTAAGTTAATACCCAATGCCTTTGGTACCTCCTGTGACAAGAGCAGTCTTTCCGTGGAGTGACCATCTCCCGTTACTTGCACTATTCTCCATGTTTTTTCTTTAAAAATGAAAAGACACAATGCAAGGAAGCTGATCAATTACAATGAAATATTATATTCTTTTTTGAGTATTGTTATTCTGTTAAGTAATATTTCATTTGAAGATTACATCTGCCAAGTGTCAGATATACATCTAACCACGTACGAACGTAGTAGATTACACTTCAGTCGGTAATTGGCATGAAGTCAGGATGAATGTCAAGATTGGATGCAATATGTCTTCCACATACTTGATTTGAAGAAGATTACATCTGCCAAGTGTCAGTTTTACATCCAACCACGTACGAAGGTAGTAGAATACACTTCAGTTGGTAATTGACATGAAGTGAGGGCGAATGTCCAGATTGGCAACAGAGCGAAAATTCAATCCAAATCTGAATCGAATCTGATCCGATCAGAAGGAAAAAGTACGATCCAAACCCGTTTAAAAAAACTTTGACTCCGAATTCGATAAAAGGACTCCCACTCCGAGTAGGAGATGGATCAGATTCGGATATTGTATTTCATCTGACCCTATTGTGATCCGAATCCGATAGTCCGATCCAAATGAGTAGTATTAATGATAGTATTAAAAAAACAAAAATAATAACCCAAAATAAAAAAAAAATTAAATAATAAAAAAAAACCATGGTATTTGCTTGTGTTGTATAATTTTTTTAAAATTTACTTTATATGTTATAAAGAAATTTTAGTATTAGTAATGAAATTAACAAAAAAATAGATAAGAAAATATTAATTTTTGGATCGAATTCGGAGGTCCGACATATTCGGAGTCGGAGTCGAAGTTTGCGGATACGGAGTCGGATCCAAAATTAAAGTACACAAACTTATCGGATCGGATTCAAATTTTGTTGGATCCGCTCAAACTCCGATCCATTCACATTCTTACGTTGTATATTAAGAGATTGGAGATGGTCGATGAAGTTATCATTCACGGATTTGCATAAACGTCAACCGGCCTGATAGTGCAACATGCCTAACTGAGTTTATCTTTTTAGAATATGAAGAACCACAAAATTTAAGGTGTTCATTTTATTTTCTGATTTGAGGTCCACTTGAATGATTTTTTAGTTGAGAAGACGAAAAGTATTACAACTCTTTGTTTTAAGATTCCTCCTCAAGGTTAAGCTGTGATCATCACGGAATTCAATTTCCTAAAATAATCTTCTTTTTTCCTCTTGGACATACCACAACTCCACAAGTATTTCGATAGTCCAAAGTGCTAAAGGTTATAAAAATTAAAAAAAGACAAAAAATATTGTCTTAATACGACATGAATGATGACATGGTGAGATAAGAACAATGACATAGACGGAGTATTTAATGAAAATAATAATAATAATAATAATAATAATGAAAAATTGACCGCATTAATCCAACCTTTGTCCGATTTGCGGATATTAATCCAACCTTTTATTTATTTTTTAATTAACCAACCTTCAGCCATTATTTGCTTTCACTAAACAAGTTTACGGGTGACCTGAATAACAAGTGAATTTTGTTTGACGTGGTATAAGCAGTTCCATTTTCCACGTAAAAATTTACTTGGCTTGTCCTAATGTTCCAGAAATAACTCCCTCTAGCCTCTGCTATAGTGCTTGCTATTCGTGGGATAAGCACTGTCATAACACCCCCAACAATCTGCAACCCAAGAGATAGAGGAGTGACATCCAACAGCATCACGTCCTACGCCTTTTCGACCGGTTCCGAGCAGATTCGTGGAATGAATTAACAAACTAAATACGTTTTCAATACCGACAGCAGCTCCCGCTGAAGCAATTGTAGCAGCTCTGGCACGCAGCAGATAGGACTCAACTTTCTTCTATTTTTATCTCCTTCCGCCTATTATACCTATACGCCCTCAGCAGAGTGGTCAGTAAACCCTTTTCCAGAGACATTGACTCTTATTCTTAGCCAGGTTCGTATAGTATGTCCATATAACGTATAAAAGAAGACTCTTTCTAGAAGGGCAACAGGAGTACAACGAGTCCCCAATCCTCACTCGGCAGCTCCGTCCTTTCTTAGGTGAGCTAGGTGAAATCGAATCTAGCTCTCTTTCACTACTTTATGGAGGAAATGCTTGAATGAAGCTTGTGGTGTGCCTTTCAGTCCGTTCAAGTGGTGAGCGATGTGCTTCCTCTTCCTATTGTTTGATTCAATATTGACCAAGGATGACCCCCAACTTCCATAGGTCCTTGGTTTGACCTCCTTAACAGGGGTTGCCTTGCTTTTAAGAAAAAGGAGCAGGGCCAATTTCTCATCGCAGGGGTGTTTTTCTGGTCTTCTGAACTGGAATAAGAATAAGTCTTTCTCGCCCAGATTACATTTTTTGTTGGGGTGGAATGGACCTAGTACATGATGGAGCTCGAGGGGAAATTGGTTGAGTAAACCCCTTTGGGGCCAGAAAAAGAACAGACTAAGCTTTACTCGGCTGAGAGGATGAGAAAAAGAAATGCATGGGGACTCTGCCTCGCTTTCTTTGGGAAATCATTTAAAAGAAAATTACCTGTTTTTGACAGTCAATTGCAGGTCACAATTGGGGTTGGCTTAGCGTTTGCAAACAATGCCTAAAGGTTGGTTTATTCAAAAATAAATAAAAGGTTGGATTAATATCCGCAAATCAGGCAAATGTTAGATTAATGCAGTCAATTTTTCCTAATAATAATAATAATAAGTTATTATTTTTAATTGTGAAATTAGATTCTTAATACACGAAGAGATAGTTAAAATAAAAAAAGGGTAATATCTTGATTTGCATTATGACTTTTTTGGGGAATTACATATATATACTAAATTCTCATTATTTTAAAATTAAGAAAAATTCTATATCCACATTCTCAAGTCATGTTTATGCGGTTCAGTCCTATTGTTATAAGTTCAATAAGGTCATTCTCAACCACATATTTTTCCCTATCAGTATTATATATTATTTATATTCCATATTAAAAATAAATATTGGACTCAAGAAATAAAGAAAAAAAATTTCCTAATTGAAAAGTCAATAAATTATAATGTTTAAGGCTTGATTAAAACCAACTAGTAACCTGTTTTGGTATATTTTTTGTAACAGTTGTTTGTGTCTGTGTAGCTCCTATGTCTGTCTGTTTATGGAATGTTTGTGGGTTCAAGTCTGTAATTTTGGAGAGGCCCTTCCGAAAAGACAAGTCCCTAGTCCTATTCACTTTGTTCCTAGAACTGATAGTCTCCATTAGCTTCTCTTTGGGGCCGTTCAGAAACATCACAGACTGATCCACGGACTTGAATATATACCTTCTGTCTTCCAATCAATCAAGCATCATTGCATCAAGATCTTCTTTAGTGCGAGTGTATATATGAACAATTGCTCCTACTGTTGCAAGTTCCTCTACAATTGCATGCCTAAGTAACAAAGATCATACTCCCGCTGTATAACTACTGCGTGTATCATTCTAGAAATAAGCACTTTCCAATATAAGATTTTAACAGCGATAAAATGTCCAATATAAAACTTTTAAGACATCAACTATGAGTGTAAGTCATTCTAAATTGAGGCACATTGTTAAACTTGATAGATGGATGTGCCATTAACTCAGTTAGTCAGCTATAATTTAGTTGACCAAGTAGGCCAAAAACTATTTCAGTCCAATCATCTACAACTTTTATCTTTGAAACTCAGTTAATTTTTATAAGAAGGATAAGCCAATAAATCAAGTAATCAATGACAAAACTTACGATGATTTATTATACATATATTTGACTTTTAATGGTCTCTGTATTAGTCGATTTATAAGAGTAAGTGAAACTTAATTATATTGATAGTTTCGTGTGTGTTAAGGGCCGGGTTTAAATACCCCGATTAATATAAATTGTAATAGTTTGTAATATTAATATTTGATAAAAAAAAGGTAGTTAGCTTGCTTATTTCCATTTTCCTCATTCGTGGATCACTGGCCAATATATAGAGATTTTACAGCCAAGTGGATTGGTTTCTCTAATTAATAATTTGTTTTGATACAATGATACGTGGACTATTATTATTGGTGAAGTTACTGTCCCTATCCTTAAACAAATATATCCAACTTATAATTTTAACATATTACGAATAGTAAATGTTTTCACGTTTGTTGGGCATAGCAATTTTCTCAAGGTGGAGTGGACTGTATTATTTTGCTCCCAGAAAATTGTAATAGTCAAATTTGTCACTATCTTATCTTGCAAAGAAAATGAATGCTTTGAAAATGAATATTGCAAACTGGTTACTTTCTCCGGCTAAGTTCTCCTTGTGTGTGGTTTGAAAATGAACGTGAATTGCAAAGAAATAGATTCTTAAAAAGAGCATCACTTAATACATTTACTTTCACTATAATACTTTTAATATATATAGTATAGATGATATTTTTGGTTACATTAGCAAAATTTTAGCAAGCTACGCCTCACTACAAAACTCATAATCCTTACGGTCCATTACACCAAATTAACCAAATAATGAAAAGTTAGTACTTTTTATTTTTAAAATAATGAAACTATGAATCCTCTTATTTAACTCTAAACTTGTCATTACAAAAGACTATTTGACTCGAACATTTTGTATGCTCCTTGGAAAGTATTAGGCATTAAATGTTTTTATATCTCCTTATATGACCCTATGAGGTCCTAATACTATTAGGGGAACATCATACATCTTCTCAAAAATAACTCGTAACTAATGTAATATAACCTTCAAAATTCAATTATTTCGAAAAATTACAGATCCACTTGAATAACACCTTGGAATGCTAGCTTCTCATGAGTCTTATGGTTCATTTGTAAGCCATGTGAGTAATTGAAACTATCTACTTTAACTCTAAGCACATGTTTTAACCGATTTTTAAAGCTCTTATAATTGGGTCTTAAACTTACTTTTAGGGCCGCTAGAGCCTAAATATAAGGTTCCTCTATGAAGCATCTAGTAAGTTTATTTCAATTTTGAAAATATTTGAATATATCTCAAAAAAAATGTATAACAACCTTCAAGATTAAGTCATATTGGACAATTTCGCATCCTACGAGAGAACACTTCAATATGTTTGCCATGAATCTAACTTATACATCTACTTTGACAATAAATTCAACCAATTTCCAAAAGTTAAACAATTGGGCCGTAAACTGATTTTTGAGCTTTTTAGAGACTGGATACCAAGTATTAAATGGTTGCAAGCTTGCTTATATGACCTAGGAAGGAAGCGATACCTTTTATTTCAAATTTTAAAAAATTCTGAAAGTATATAAAAGCAATTAATAATAACTTTTGAAATTCAATTATTTTAGACAATTTCAGATTTAATGAGAGAACATCTTCATATGCTTACTAAATGTCTTCTTGGATTGTATATCCTAAGAGTGTTTGTAACCATCTACTTTGACTCTAAACAATCATTTCAAACGATTTTCAAAACTCATAATAATTGGGTCTCAAATTTATTTTTAGAGCTTTTGGAGGTGGAATGTGTAAAAGGTATTCAATGGTCCCAAATCTACTTGACTGGCCCTAGGAATCATTTCATATATTCATTTTAATTTTGGAATTTTTTTAAAAATATCTCAAAATAGTTTACATTAACTCAAAATTTGATTATTTTGGATGATTTTGAACCCAATGAATAAATACATTGATTTTCTAACCAAAGAGTAATTAGAACCACATATTTTAACTTTAAACACCCATTTCAACCTATTTTCAAGTTCATTTGGGGTTATAGGCTTACTTTTGAGGTCTTGGAGAATCTAATATAAGATATTGAATGGTTTTAAACATCCTCACATGACTCTAGGAAACACACGATACCTTTATTTCAATTTTTGAATTTTTTTGAAAGTCAGATTAGGTGAGAGAACATTTTGATATGCTTATCATATGGCTTGTAAGGTTGTATTTGATCTTTGGCTAAACACTCATATTTTTAGGGTATTAAATGGTCCAAAACCTCCTTATATGATCTTAGGAGATACCCTATACCTTTATTTTAATATATCAAATAGATCTCAAAAAAAGTATAGAAAACTTTCAAAATTAATCATTTTGGACAATATCGAACTAATTAAGAAAACACTTGGGTCATATTAGGCTCTAGGCATTATTGAAGTTATCTACTTGGATCAAAGCTTATTAAGCCGATTATAAACTATATAATGTCAAAGTCGTGCATTGTCATGATGTTAGTTTATGTATCCAACTTGATAATCTATCATGCTTGCAAGCATTGTTGAGTGATAAACTAGGGAGTGGTGAGTGTGCTCACCTTATTGATCATTGTCATAGGTTGATTAGCATGGTGGATTGGGTGGTGCGAGTTATTCACGTTTATCGAGTAGGAAATTGTGCTGTCGCTTGGTTAACTTATTAAGGTGTGACACAACCAACTGAAATGATCATGCTCCTCCTATTAAGATAAGTAGATAGATGAAGATGTGAAGGGACAAGGGGGTACCTTGCTAGACCTATTCAACTGGGAGGAGACCATTAAAAACATTTGACTGACTCATTTGTTAAATGAGTCTAATTAATTATGGGCTTAACGAAGTCGTTTTTTAAATGATCATATTTTATAGGGTCTTTAATGAGTCACATCGGGTCAATAATGAACAAATTATTTTCAAGGCTTTTAAACACTATTAAGTAATGACTTATTTGCACTTACTTGTCGATGATCCACTGCCAAAAATTGAAGGTGATACAGACAAACTATGACTCTTTATAGATAAAAATTATACTCTCTTTAGACGACTTGACCCGACTCAGCCCATTTTATATCTTATTTGACCCGACCCAACTCGGGCCGTATTGCATTTTATTTGACCCAATCCTTTCTGGCCCGTTTCGTATGTGACTTATTTCCACCCTAATCCAACTCAATACACAGGTTTAGGCCTCGCCTTATTCGATTATTCATCCTTAGTTTTTTTTTCGTAGTAGCTAGTTTTTGTTGACTGTTTGTTTTCTTATACATAACGTCATTAGAATAAAAAAGTATGGTTAATTAAAACGTTTCAGATAATCTGATATTAAGGGAGTTAAATTTATTACTAAAAAACAATATCTAAATTTAAAAACTACTCCGTATACTCGTATGGTCGTATGTACGACAGTACGAGATTAATGCTCACAACTTAAATAAAATCGAGAAAGTAGTTCTCCGGCCTCCGTAGGAAAGTGGCTCACAAGGCTTGCACGATCAATTAGCAGTTCCGTCAAGTTCCATTTGCAGCTAAACGGAGCGTGCTACCTGGCAGTTATTCTATCCTCCTCCCCCCAAAATCGCTCACTCTAAGGTAAAGTCACTGCCTGTCCATGTTCTTCATAGCTTAACTCTTTCCAATTCAGATACATTGAACAATTTTTAAGATTACTGAACCCTTCTTGAAGACGCCGCTTTCTGCACTTTAATTATGGTTTTCGTTAATTTGTTTGATTTCAATAATCATGTGAATTCTGAAGATGGGTGGGATTGCTCCTAATTTGTAATTAATTAAACAATCCGAATTTAGAATATTTGGGGAAATTTGAACTGTATATTTGAAGGGGTGGTCCAGTCATGTCATGCCATTATAATTAGTGTGTAAAAACCAATTTTGTTCAAACGGGCGACACTTTTTTCACTTGTGTAGCTGATAAAGTCTCTGTCTTTGCCAAATTTAGGATGTCCCAAATACTGAAATTTATGCTTTCTTTTTTTGGAAATTTTTGCCTTTTGCATACCATATGCTTCTTCGCTGTTTAATTACCATTTGTCGGTGATGGGCCTATTCGGAAAAACTAGGTTGTAGATTCAGAATTTTTACATGTATTGAAACAGCTAGATATTTGATGAAATGCTGCATTATCTAGCTTTTGAGAATAGCTATTTTAACTTGTGTTAGCTGGAGCCTTCTTTTTACCACAGTACCACAGTTGCACACTTCGTTTTTTAATGAATTTACTGAGCCTGAAATTGGGACACATAACTGGGTCTGATGTGGTTTCCTGAGTCTAGTTGACACAGAGTTTGACATCAACTGTTACCCTAAATTGCTATCTGATGGAACACTAGTTTTCCACTTTAGTTGAGTTTTAACAGAAGAAACTGCTAAACGTTATCTGAAAAGCACTTGTCAAATACGCGCTGTGTTAGGGATTGTGTTATATTCTGAGTAGTGTGTCAAGAAATGAACTGGTCACATTCCCATACTTGTACCGTGTTTAATTTGTTGCCTTACCGTTTCCACCCTTCTAGGTATTCATGAATGTTGTTCCTTGAGAAGATGTCATGTGGGCTTGATGTTAGGATGTAGCTATATTCTCAAAGAGCTCAAGTGGCCAAAACTGCGTTACTTTATATTCTGTGTTTCTGATCATGTATAAGCATTGGTTGCATCAAGGTGCATTGGTGCCTTTACTCTATAATAAAATAAGATGTCTTGCAGGTAAAGTTGAATTGTCATATTGATGGAGAATAATCAACCTCTCCAGATGAGCAGCAGCTCCGTCCCTCCAACAGATGCCTCTGCAAAGAGAAAAAGAGGTCGTCCTCGGAAAGATCGGAGCCAACACTCTGTGAAAACCACCTTTGTACCGCGCAAAAGGGATCAGAACCAAAACCATGGTGAAAGTGACCCTATACCACCAGGATTTGAAAGACTAAATGGGAATCAACAACCACCTTCAGTTGATAAAATTAAGAGCAATAAAGAAGTTTCAGTGGTAGGCCAGATGGTTACTGGTGTCGTTGAAGCAGTATTTGATGCTGGTTATTTACTCTCAGTTCGTGTTGGTGATTCCGACACGAGTCTGAGAGGTATTGTATTCAAGCCAGGGCATTATGTTCCTGTTTCAGCCGATAATGATGTGGCCCCTAGTTTGCAGATGATCCGAAGAAATGAGGTGCCTATGCCGTCAAGGAACCAAGGTCTCAAACGTCGGGGAAGACAGAGAAGTGACAACCATGCTGCATACCCGTCAAATGGTTTGCCTACTTCCAATCAATTGTCTACGGTTCATGCTACACAGATGTCTATAGTGGCAGCACAACCTCCCCAGTCTGTGGGAGAAAGAGGCACTGTGGTTCCAGTGATTCTGCAACCAGTGAGCCTGTCAAATGATGCTGTTCCTCCTGTTGAAGCACCTCCAGTTGCTTCACAACCTGCTCACTTGGCAGCCTCCAAAAGCAAACAGCCTCCTTTGAGCCAGGAGGCAGCAATCAAAGGATCACAGACTGATAATGGTTCTGCTTCTAAGAGAATACAAGGGTCACCTGAATCTGCAGAAACTCAAAGTGATAGTGGACAGTCTAGCAAAGTGTTGCCAGATACTTCAGTTCTTACCCTAGGACAAGTACAGGACTTGAGTAAACCCCTGTTGGTTAAGCCCCTCCAAGCCATTCGTTCAGACTCCTCAGGTCCATCAGCATCAGTACCTCACAATTTTCCTGAGAGAAGAACAGGCAAGATGACAGAATTGCTTATGGTGAGTGAACTTTAACACTCCAGCTCTCAACATTCAGAGTTTTATGTCCGCTTTCTATTTATATACTCCGTACCTTTCAAAGAATTCCTTGAAGATGATTTGGCACTTACTAGTGAGGTTATTATTCGAGCTTGAGATATCATTTCACTGGTAGTATAACTTATACAAATCTCTGACTGAACTTAACTTTGACTGATTTGTAAAGGCTGTACAAGAAAATTTGATGGAGAGGCCGGGGGATGAAAGTCACCATCAAGATTTTAAGAGCCCGGAAAACTGAATTGATCGTGAGAAAGTACGTAGAAAATCAGTCTTGAGAATGGATGAAAACTTTGCTTCAGGCCATATTTTCCCATCATTGGCCCTCATGTACAGGTGAACAAATCTCTAACTATCTTCTAGTTGGTTAAGACAGTCTGTCATAGAGTAGCAATGAAAGGAAGATCTTCTGTGTGCATTTTCCAAGCTGCCCAACTGCACTATCCTGTACAAGGCGGGGCAAAGGCACACTGTTGTGCTCGTATTGCATGTGCTTCGATTTTTTTTTTTTTTTCATCATTGTAATTCAAGAATTGTATGGATATGTTTAATAGAAGCTCCAGAAAACTGTGTGTATGTTTACTTGGAGTGTTGTATGGTTTCAAACTTTCAACTTATTGATGAACTGTTTACTGGTTAGAACTTAGTATATGTGATGTTGGATTCAGCAATTATGAATAGGGTCTTTGCAGACTTCTATGACAATTTATAATTATTATCCCATGCGAAATTTGCTTTTGAAGTCAGGAATGTTTCAAAAAACCTTCCTTTTCTATACATAACTCGCAGAAACATAGTCCGCATTGTGTTTTCTAAAAGATAATGAGGCTATTGTTATTTCTACTCATTCTGCTATTCATGAAGGTGTATTTGAAATTTAATCAACCATCTTTCGATAATGTCACACCATTCTATTGGAGTTAAGTTACAGAGACGTTCCACATGAAGTTCGCTACCTATTAACTACTGCTCTCTATTCTTCTCCTTACCTCCTTATTTTCACTTTTTGTGAAAAAAAGAAGTTAACAGCCCGTTTAGAAGACTTAATTTTTTTCAGAAACATATTATCTTTGTTTAGTTTATCACAATCGAACTTGGTCAATATTTTTATTTACAATCAATGTGAAATTAATATAAATACCAATTTGCTTAATTGTTTAAAATCTTAGACGAGTAATCGTTTAAAATCATCTCATCGAACCACGTACACGACGTGTCATCTACTTTTCCGAACTCTCTCCACACGACTACGCCACAAACAAAACCCTAAAGAAACCAACAGCAAAAAACTAGAAAAGGATGACATCTTCAAACTTCAAGTTGGGACTTGAGAGCGTAGACAGAAATGGGTGTTATGACAGCATCAATATCTGCATTATCATCACCTACACCATAACCTTCCTTTCCCTCCAAACCCACACCCCCATTTCCCAACTCCATCAAAACTCACAGCATAGCCATTCACCGAACGCCCAAACACCCAAATTTCCCCGAAAAACTCGACGAAACCCGGACACGAAGCGAGAAGATAGGAGTTACCCTTGGTCATTTCCACTGCACAAGAAAAACCCACATGCGAGAAGTTGGAGGAGCTGAATAGCTTATCGGATGTGTTTGACCCCGTGGTTGAAGATCAAAGAAGATACAAGTATTAGCGGCAAAAGAATTCATCGTGATGCTTCCCATAATGCTTTGCGGTGTTTTTGCATACACCCGAACAATGAAATATCTGGTAAGCGATGACTGAGCCTAGTATTCTGTTTATAGCATTCCTCAGATTTACGAATATTTCAAACTTAAGTTGCTGATTATTAACCATAATCTTCTCAAATTCATTTTGACATTTTGAACAATATTTGTTTCAACATGTCCTGTTTGTAATCTCAGTGGTTCTCATTCTTTCAACATCAGCTTGTAACACTTACATCCATGATCCACATGGCATATTACGTTGATAATAATAATATATTTAGGCATGTGTCTTACTGTTGTACAGAATAAAAGCAACTAGTCCTCAAGATATCTTAGAATAAACCAGCAAATCATCAAATCATTTGGTTATGCCACTCTTCTGCTTTTTTTATTTTTTTTTTATTTTTTTGACATACATCTACTTCTTGTTGTTGAAAGTTTCATGCTTAATTCAATGCATACAATCTTGATGATCATGTGGAGAATTCATGTATCAGATATTAGCTTTACTTCATCCTTAATTGAAATGATAAGTCAACTATTCGAAAGTGGACTGGCTAAGCTATGTGCTACTTTTTATATGCTACTCAACCAAGAAGGGTTCCCATTTGCATAATATGCCTAGCTCATTGGTGAGATGTATTTTTTGATTTCAACCACACCATGGAGGAGGGAGCTTCTCTAATTAGTATATCTTTACTGGTTCTCACCCTTGTGGCTTTTGGGTCATGTAAGTGTCTTTGTCTTGCGTAATTGGTGCATCTGTTATAATATACTATTCTGCATCAACAATAGCAGATTCAGGAATTTAAGATATGTACTTTAAACTTCCTAAGTTAAAATCTTCCCTAGTTCCCTTTCAGTTAGAGATTTTAAATGCATGTTCTATATATGCAAGAGCTAGCCTTTGTGAAGATATGAATGTATTATCTTGGTGTCGAATGTTTCCAGATTATTTCTGGCATTTAAAGGCCCGCTCTTCTGATACTATGTGTAATTAAGTTCTCATTTGTTGGTGTTGGAGTCATACTCATACATAGTAATATATTCCAGTTCCTTTTCCATTTATAGCTGAAGCACGAGAGAAGCATGGACATCAGAGTAATGGCCACCATCGTTTTAAGTATTCCCCTGTGTCGCCAGAACTTGCATCAAAATTAGCACTTGCACCAACACCAGAAGGTCCAATTCCAGCACCAGCACCAGCACCAGCACCTGCAGGTCCTGTAGATCCAATAACTTATACTTCTTACTTCTTCCCAATACCAGCACCAGCACCAAGCCCAGAACTTGCATCAAAATTAGCACTAGCACCAGCACCTGCAGGTCCGATAGATCCAATAACTTATACTTCTTACTTCTTCCCAGTACCGGCACCAGCACCAGCACCTGCAGGTCCGATAGATCCAATAACTTATACTTCTTACTTCTTCCCAGTACCAGCACCAGCACCAAGTCCGACAACAGCACCAACAGAACCCTTATCAGCACCAGCTGGTCGAACACCAAATGACGGCATACCATTGGTACCATCATATGCTCTACCACAATTATCGCCTTCTATGTCACTCTTGGAATCACAATATCCTTCACCTATAGGGAGTGATATAGAACCACTACCATATCCTTATGTAGCTGCGCCCCCACCAGACTCGCCAGGACTTATGCCACCCCAGGGAAGCTGGAAATGTGGCGAGGGCCCTTGCTGGGACTCAGAATACTGCGACTTTCCCTGTACAGTCTGTAAGGGTGGCGTTTGTTGCCCTGAAGACTATTCCTATGAATATTTGTGGATGTTTGCACCATCATATCCTATGGCTCCGTAATATGCATGTAAAATTAACAAAAACATTCTACTCTGTGTATTTTGCTGAAATGTAAGGAAACCTTTTTAATATAAGGGGATAGCATTTCATTAGATGTCATATGGATCATCATTATCATTTTAAATTGCCTACATTTTTAGTAGCAGTTCCAATTGCAAGAGGCACTATTTTGCAACAAGCTGTAATAATAATTACTGTTAAAGGGAACTATTGCTACAAGCAGTAATAATAATTAGTGTTAAGTGATGATTGGACGACCACCTCACAAATGCCAATTCTACCGTCATGCCACTGCTACATTCGAAAGCTAGTAAAACTAATTATTGATTGTTGGGAGAAGGAGAGGGAAAGAATTATGGGTAGACCGGTTCAAATGGGAAGGGTCTCATTAAGGGTTCTTGACCGACCCGTTTGTAGAAACGTCTAATCAATTATTGGTTTAATGTATCATTCTTTTAAAGTGTCGTGTTTTATTAAGTTTTTTTAATGGTTCAAGTTGGGTCAATAATGGGCCAATAGTTTCCAAAACTTTGTAACACTAGTAATAAATGATTTACACTTACTTGTCAATAGTCTACTACCAAAGATATGAGGTGATATAGACAAATTATCACCCTCTTTAGATATAATTATACTCTCTTATTTGGCCCAGCCCGACTCAACCGGTTTTGTATCTTCTTTGGCCAGACCCGACTCGGCCTGTTTTATATCTTCTTTGACTCAGCCCGGCCCGACCTGTTTTGCATGTGACCCATTCCTGCTCTAACCTGACCCAATGCACAAGTCTAATTCTAGGTAAGCCACTTTTGGAGGACGAGATTGTTGAGCTTGTGGAGAAGTACCACCACAATGATTGCAAGATTTGCAACCGCCAGATTTATATTGGGTTTTTCTAAGTATCCTTAAATTTGGGTACAATACGTCTCGTATACAATGAGTATTTTTATATTATGACCCATTATCGAATATTTGAAATAGAGACTGAAATGTTTTTATTGTTAAATGTGAATAATTGAGTCACATTATTTATGTAATGTGTATGTATATATTGTTGGTTTTCACTCTATATAATTTGCATTTTATGTTGGTCGTATTTGGAATTTGATAAATATTCTCTGAGACAGACTTGCAATTACTTAAATGATAAATAACTGAACGATTGTACGATATGCAACACACGAAGCAGTCTTTATTGTTACCAAACAATGAAAGTACCCAGCAAGAATCTTATAGTTTGCGGGCCATTTGATTAGCATATATGCTTCTAAGCATATGAAACTAATAACGAAATTTATAGCATATGTTCGAGGTTATGCAATATGGTAATGCGTATAATCGGTTGGTTCTGTATAATCCTAGTTGCACCTATTGTACGCAGACTTTTCTGCCTTCCTTGGGATCGAAGTTGTTTGAAAATGGCTTGACATCTTTGTTTAGGTTCCACCCTAAGGACGGAGTTATACATAACATGTGGGATGACATGCACAGCCATTGGCGGAGAGCTGAGGCTGTGAGGATGAAGCGCTTGGGTATACCGACTCTTAATATGGACGGACATCGTTTGCTTCCACCTTGAGGTGTTGATCTGTGAGCTATTATCTGATCGACCTTTGCTTTGGTGGGAATACCGAAGCTTGTGAAGAATGTTGCTGATGGATTGACTTCTGAGCAAACCAAAGAACTGAGGGACCGAGGGCTTAATTCTATTGCGCTGTTTTTCATTGACGACATGTTTTCTTAGCCAGGAATGGTGTATACAGTATACGTGAATGTTATACAAAGAGTGCGCTGGATTTTACTTATGGGGTACAAAGAGTGCGATATCCAAGGGTTCTTGATTTCTTTTGTCACCATGTCAAGTTGTAGATTTCTGTTATACTATAATACTATACCTGTAGTGCTTCCCTGCCTGCTCTACAGTTAGTACCATGTTGATATACAAGTCTTAAAAAAGATTTGAACGTGCACTCGTACATCTGACACATATCTTCCTCATTTGCAAAGTTGCTACAATGCATTGTAATTAACTAATTATGCATAAAGATAATTGTTGGAGTGACTGAAACAATGCTGCAACACCTGCAAGTATGCAGACAAAAGGTCTGAGATGGAACAGAGCAATATACTCCGCATTTCTATACACAAACTATGTGTGCCGCAATTAATAACGTTTTAGAGTACAAGTTATACAGTCACAAACAGTAGTACCATAAGCTATGCAGAAACAAACTCCAGTTTATAAGCAAGGTACATGATCTCTTAACATAAACTGATGTGGACACAACAGGCCTGAAGCCATGACCAACCAGCAGGGATCCCAGTGTCGGCAAAGGTTCTGAAACATGGAATCCTGCTATCTGTTGATAGTAATACGAAGCAGCAGCATACTGCCCTATGGTCCCATAATTATTTTACTAAATTCAAGCGCCTTGTCTGCAAGGCATCCTGTACTAGCTAAAGAAGTTATCCAGACCTCATCAGATTTAACTGGCTCGTCGTCATCATTCCTATGCCAGCTCCAGAAGGCATGAGATGTGTTCACTAGCTGTAGTTCTCCATGGCCAAAGCTTGCTTCTCGGAACACTGACCATTCGGGGTGCGGATTTTTATAGCTGAATCCATAGAAAGATATTAAATCAATCAAACAGGGCCACAAAATATAACAGGAGTGCCAGCCAGAAATTCATGAATGAACTAAAAGGAAAGGTAGAAGAGGAAATGAAAAGGAGGAGTACGGACCAGCTAAAAAAGGAAAGGTAGAAGAGGAAATGTAAATTACAAAACTTGTTAAACTAAAATATATGTCGACTAAAAATAACTTTCCCTAAAAGGAATAGTGTCAAAATTGTCAACTAAAAAAGAAATTTTCACTAAAAACGAGTTTAGAACCTTATTATAGGAGTTTTATAATCAAGATATTCAGAGCTAAAATAAATATTTTCAATCAATCGTAGGGTATAATATGATCCTATAAGACCATAGTAAATATGTCAAAGTGTTTCTTAACCGAGTCTAAGAAAAATTTAATTTTGTAGGTATAATATATTGTTCTGACATATTTTTGAAAATATTTCCAAAATATAAATAAAGGTATTGAGTGACTAATAGGGTCATATAAGAAGGTTTAAAATCAAAGTATTTTGTAACATGAGTATATGATCCATTTTTGAAGGTTTTGAAAATCAATTAAAATAAATGTTTAGAATTGATGTTGATATTTCCTATCACCCCTTGTCCCTAAAAATTATAAAATACATGAAATAACTTTCTTTATTTTTTTTAAATTTATATCTATACTACTTTAAAAAAACCAAGTTAAAGACATGATTTCCAACTCCATGTCATTGTTTCACGAAAGATGACAAGTAGTCATTTGTGTAAGGATATCATATCAAAATGCCTTCATAAAATTTAAACCCATAACCTTTCACTTGTAAAATAGATGATTAATCCCTTGATTGGATATCACAATATTACTTATTTAATTAAAAGATAATAGGTATGGTCCTCCCAAAAAATGTCCAATGCAACGTATTTTGAACTAATAATCATTTCTCATTACATATATACAACTTATCATGCTCTATAAATTTCATCACTCATTAGACCGACATTACTTCTTATGATATATAAGTAAAACTTAAATAGTTTTAACATATATAATGACATTTTTTTTGTTCAAATCTTTACAAATACTTAATCCATTCCGCAAATATTGCAATGCCTATCTTATGGAAGTTTTACGATTAATGTAACATTCCTTATTTTATCATTTTCTCGATCGATAATACTCTCCTTATTAACTACTCACGAAGTCTATAAAAATATCTCTTGATTTATTTATATAGCATATGAATTAGAATTTTTGGATGAGTAATGACTCATCAACAAGAAATATTTTAACGACAAAGGGAAAATATGCTCAAAGAACTAATGCTGAAGGTCATGAGTACACACCTTCGAGCTAAACCCTCAGAGTTCCCTCCGTCGCCAATAGTTATATGAACAGTACCACAAGGATCAGAATTTCCACTGAACACTCGTTTCTGTCAACAGATAGATTATGCAAAAACTTAGTCTACAATATCTTGTATAGAACAGCAGGATGAAAGCATGAAAGTGTGCTTGTACCGATCGTTCATAAGCGTGCACGTGCCCAGCAAACACAATGTCTACACCAGCAGCATGGAGCAATGGTTCCATTGCTGACATCATCCCATCTCCTTCACCTTGGTGAGCCACATTGCTATTGTACCAAGGGACATGGAATAAAGCTAGCAGCCAAGGTGTTCTCTTCCTGTCTACCTTAGCCAGATCAGCCTATAGATAAAGCATTGGTGAAGCAAAAGTCAAAGGCACGGAGACCACCAGAAATACAAAACCAGACCTACTTTCTTAAACTAACAGAATCAAAACCAAACACAAGACGTATCCCTACTAAATTACAGATATTACCAACTTATCAGAAGTGAAATCTGAGAAGCCATGCCTGATGCTTCCCTATACTAAAACTAATGCAGTCTCTACTTCTTTTGCAAGTAGCAAATACCCAGAAAACTAGTGTGTAAGCAATGAGAATGTAACCTATCAGAGCACTGAACGATACAAGTACCAAAAAATGAAACATGAGAAGTGAATCGTGAAGCACACATCCCTTAACATTGCATTTGCCACCAGTGGAGTACAGTGCATTGGAAAGATGATATTGTGTAATGAAAGGAATAAAATCACAGGGCTACAACACGTGTCTGAATTCCTACTTGAAAAAAATGAAACAAATGTGAAAGAGACCCAAGAATGACGCAATCACACATACAGAGTACGCTTTGCATACAACACCCCTACACGTCAGGAACAAGTGACCCGAATTACTATCACTGGGTATCTCATTTAAACGAGATACACATGAATGATTGTATCAAGTATCAACTCAAGAAATACAATTGCAATTTAATTCAATCTCCTACTCACCACAACCTAGAAACATAGCAAATGGAGGCATTTTCGAGAAAGTTAAGATTTGGCACAATTATAAGACAGTAAAAAGCCTTGCTGATGAAGGGGTGTAGATGAGTGCAGTGAAGCCTCAACTCCAACAAGCAAAGAAGGGTGGAGAGGCCAACACAAATAAACGAGCAACATCAAATTCAACTGTCTAGCAAAAAGATCAGGGGTGAGAAGCAAGGCAAACCTTTAGCCAACTATATTGGTCAGAGTATTCATCATAATCAGTGTACGAACCAAGCATGAGAACATGCGCCCCTGCGACTTGAAAAGAATAATAAAGATTGGAACTTGAACCACTCTCCCCATATGGCATTTTCCATCGTGCATTGTATGATTGGAAGCCGTCTTTCAGCATTGGGATAGTTTCTTTTTCATGGTTTCCTTGTGTGACCATCCAAGGCCTGCCACTCGCAAGCGGCTGCACAAGCTCACCAAACGTGTCCCACCTGTGCTGCAAGTAATCAGCATAGGAAAGATCTCCAGGAAGCAAGAGCATATCATAGTGGCATTGATGAATGTGGTCCAAAGTTGAGTTGGTCCAGCCTGTTTGACCTAAATCACCAGCAATAGCAAAAGTGATGGGTAGTTGAGCTGGAGGGGTTTTGAGTTGGAACTCTGGGCCTTCACATCCGCAACGATAGAAGTATACAGTTCCAGGATTCAATGGGCCGATAACAGTGTGGTGTATCTCCCCTGAGCTGTACAAGAAATATGAATAGGAGGAGCTCTCTCCTTGTGCCTTAGCAGAATATTCTCCTCGTGATGTTCCGTATTCAACAATAGAAGGTGCTGATGATTCATCCGTAACCCATGAGATTCGCATATGCTTCTCTCCTGCCAATGAGATGTGTACCTGAAAACGACACTTAAACACTTACCATTGAACTTACTGTATAAACAAAAATGAGTCGCTCAACTTGTATACGATTCGCAACGTTTTATACATATATATACTTCCTAGTGGTAATATACTCCATCCTTTTTTTCCCTTCACGAAATTATAAATGACCTCGTTCCGAATCCATAACGCAAAAGTCCGACACTATTAGTGAATGTCATACGTACACTCAAAAAGAACACATTTAAGCACAAAGCATGCCAACCCAGAGAATTTGAAGAATTGGACAATCAAAAGTAAGAAAATTACAGTGATAGCAAGTGAAATTCAGCATGAAAATAACCTGTTGGGGTTCGGAAGAGGTGTGACGGTGCCATGGCAAGTGGAGGAGTTGACGGGGTTTAGGTCGAATGTATTCATCAGTAGCACAACAACAACGGATACATGAACGTAAGATTAACACAGTCAATGTCAATATTAGTCTCCAAATTTGGCAACCCATTTTTGGAATCGAATTGTTGAAGATTTGTGTTCTAAAAAAGAAGGGAAACCCCTTGAATTTAGGCAAAAAGTTTTGAATTTGCTTCTTGGGTACGGCTGCTTTTGTAGTCACTAATTTGGGTTTTCCTTCGCCACTTCGGGGACTTAAATGGCATACAGACAGTACAGTTTTCTTTGATTATACAGGAAATGGGAATTGGAAAACCAAAAGTCATAATAAATATGTTGATGTCGGTAAATCACATTCACACGCCATCATCTAATTACTAGTATTTCTAATTTAACATGGGTTACTAATCAATGTGGCGGTGGGTAGCTAATTTAGCATGGGCTTTATATTCATGTATGCGGTTATTTCTAGAATATCTCATATACTATCGTTAAATTTTAGTTCTTATCATATAATTTGTTAAATACGGATTTAGGTCGTACCCGTCACTTAGAGAGAGTCAACTTGCAAAATCTAAGAGGGTTTCATCCTAAAATACTTTGCATGATTCAAGTGTCTTGTCTCAACTCACATGTGAGTTTTTATATCTTAACACTCTCTCTTACATGTAAGTCCATTTTTAATTTGGCCCCAATTTACATTAAAGTCATTAAAGATCTCAAACCATGAGTCTGACTCTGATAGCATATTAAATATGGATTAGAGTCGCACCCATCATCAATAGAGAGAGTCAACTTATAAGGTTCAAAAGGGTTTCATCCTAAAATCATATGACAATAGAAGAATTGTCCATTAGCCTTATAAAGTGTTTAATTCTCATTTAATCAATATGAGACAATTGGTTCCAACTCACATATGAGTTTTTATCTCTTAATATAATTACATGCCTAAACAGAAGCATTTGGCTGTTTGAGATTACATGAGGTTTTATAAGTGAGAGAGTGTACCTTAAATTTAAGAGCTTTCGTATACATGTTAAATGCTTAAGATTATTTCGGATTTGTTAGAATCCTTTGGCCATGGTGATGACTAGTTGGGCCTTGAATTCAGGTCATGTACGGTGCTTGCAATACCGAAATGGAGCCATTGGTGTCCAAGCCGGTACTTAATATGTACAAACTACGGAGTATATTTTTTAGTATTTAGAAAGCAGAGAGTAATTGAATAACTCTACTTATATATGTAACATTCACATATATGATACTTTACATATATAACATGTGTTAATTAAGTAATAAAAGTGACTTAATTAACCTAATTAATTCCATTTGCAACTCCCACATAGTTATATCAGATTTGTCCAATCAATTGCTTATATATGTGACCTCATAAGATTCGGTTAAAGTTAATAGTATATTAATCTAATTAACATACAAATTATAGCTGATTTCCAGCAAAACACTATAATCACCTAAAATAACCGAATATTATTATCTCCATAATTAGTCCTAATTATATTCAATTTGTTACACTTGTTGAGGATATTTCTTTCAATCTCCCACTTGTCTGAAAACAAGTGTGTAACCACAAACTTCTTAAGTCTTTTAATGTCGAATTTGATAGTATGATCACATCTCATGTCATCCATACTAATATTCAAGTCATTTCTTGAAATTAGAGCTTAAATTGTCAAAACAAATGATTAACTCTTAATCCATTAAAGCACGGCCATGCAATTTCCAATTCTTACTCTTCAAGAGGCCCAAGATACCGAACCTAATGATTAGAAGGACTTATTCAATCTTGTACAACAAAAACTCCCACTTAACTTTTAGCAGCCTCGAGCATTTTCTTTATAACCTCCTTTTAGGGTACAACGTTTAAGCATGTCAAAGATATACTAATCACTAAATGAGAAGAGGGTTGTACTTATGTCAAAGGATCGAATCCACTAAATATAACGAATGAAATTCTTAAAATATTTTGAAGAATATAAAGTAGGTATATTCAATATGTATCCATATACATATCCATCATGTCTCCATAACCCATGAAAGTGCGCTATCAATTTACTTATAAAGTAGTCCTTAAATGAATCATTTATGTCCAATTTAATGTTTCGGACCAGAGACTAACATTAGTTATAACCTCAGTTCACTTAATAGGGTTTCATTCATCAAATCACGTATTTGACAAACTTATCAAGTGTTATAGAATACTTTGGACATCTTATTTAATACCAAACCATAGTTAAATAAGAACAATCATTTTATTGATAAACATAAATAGACATATTTAAGTGTTTTATGTATGTGACTAATTTTATAATAAAATATTACACAACTAAAGTCACTCTTCAATATGCTTAAGCCCTAGTATGACTTTCATGCTTGGGTTGGGGCAATGGTTTAGTTAACGGATCAACAATATTATCATCCGTGTGAATCTTGCAAACCATCACATCATTTCTTTCCACAATCTCACGAATGATGTAAAACTTTCTAAGTACATGTTTGGACTTCTGGTGTGATCTTAGCTCCTTGCTTTAAGCAATGACACCATTATTATCACAATGAAAGACAATACCATTTCTAATACTAGGTACTATTCCTAGTTCAGAAATGAATTTTCTCATCCAAACAACTTCCTTTGTTTACAGCAATGTACTCAACCTCTATTGTATAATCAGATATGGTGCTTTGCTTTGAACTCTTCCAACTCATTGCCCCTCCATTTAGACAAAAGATGAAATCAGATTGTGATTGGAAGTCATCTTTTTCTATTTGAAAGCTCGCATCCGTCTAACCTTCAACAACCAATTCACTTTCTTCTCCATACACTGAGAAATAATCCTTGGTTTTTCTCAAGTACTTAAGGATATTGTTAGTTGTATTCTAGTGTGCGTCGCCTGGATTTAATTGGAATATGATACACATACTTAAAGCATATGAGACATCTGGTCGAGTAAAAATCATGGCATACATAATGGACCCTATTGCTGAGGCATAAGGTACATTACTCATTCGCCTAATCTCATTAATGTTTGAAGGACATTGAGTCTTGCTTATAGACAAACCATGCTGCATGAGAGAGAAAACCTTTTTTCGAGTTTTCTATATTGAACCTAGTAAGAACCTTATCAATATAAGTTCTTTGACTAAATCTAATTAATCATTTAGACCTATCTCTATAGATTTTGATCCCCAATATGTACTCAGCCTCTCCAAGGTCTTCATAGAGAATAATTCTTTAGCTATTCTATGACAGAGTCAAGCATGGGAATATCGTTTCCTATAAGTAATATGTCATTAAATTATTAAACCAAGAATACAATGCTACTCCCACTAAACTTCTTGTAGACATAAGCTTCTTCTTTATTTTTGAGAAAATCAAACTGTTTGATAGCCTCATCAAATCAAAGAGTCTAACTCCGAGATGCTTGCTTTAGTCCATAAAAATGGACTTTTGAAGCTTACATAACTTCCTATGATTCTCATGATCAACAAAACCCTTTGGTTGTGCATATACACATCCTCTTTCAAAAACTCATTCAAAGAAGCGGTTTTGAAATCCATTTGTCATATTTTATAATCAAAGAAGGCAACAATCGCTAGGATTATTCGAATGGATTTAAGCATTGCAATTGGTGAAAAAGTTTCATCATAGTCAATAACATGTCTGAACCTTTCGCAACCAGTCTAGCGTTAAAAACATTAATGTTTCCATCCTTTCTGTTTTTAATTTGAAAATCCATTTGTAACCGACAGGTGTAACCCTGTTAGGCAAATCAACCAAGTCCCTTACTTGATTTACATACATGGATTCCATTTCAGACTTCATGGCTCCAAGCCATTTTTTAGAGTCTTGATTTACCAAGGCATCTTTATAGCTAATAGGTTCCTCAATTTCTAAAACCAATATTTTAGAAATTTCAGTTAATAAGAAGTTTACAAACTTCTTTGGTGAACTTCTTAGTCTACTAGATCTATGAGAGGCAACAACAAGAGAAATTTCCTTCTCAACGATTTGATAATTTTTGCTCGAATTAGATTCGAGTGGAGAAGTAGGAGGTTCAGGTATTGAATACTCTTCCTCCAGCACAAGGTCAGGCATGGGAGAGGGGTCATGCATTGAATGCACTTCCTCTATCGCAGGTAATGACACAAATACTTTTGCTTCTGACATAAGTTGAACCATATCCATTTGTTGCGCTTCTCAAAAAAATTTGAGAAATAAATTACTCCCACTTAACTTTTTGGAAATAAATTTTTTTTTCCAAAAAGGTACCATCCTTAGCAATAAATACTTTATTTGCATGACGCTTGCAGAAGTAATAACTCATTGTTTCTTTAGGATAACCTATGAAGAAATATTTGTCAGCTTTGGGAGTGAGTTGGTAAGGTTGTAAATGTTTTATATAAGCCTCACATCCCCAAATGCATAAGTAAGACAACCTAGGAACTCTTTCTCTCCATAAATCGTATGGTGTCTTATCTACTGCCTTGAATGAAGTCTTGTTTAGTGTAAAAGCATCAGTTTCGAGAGTATGTCCCCAAAAGGATACTAGAAGGTTAGTAAGACTTATCATAAATCGAACCATATCCAATAGAGTTCAATTTCTCCTCTCAGACACACCATTTATTTGAGGTGTTCCAGGTGCAGTCCATTGTAAAAGAATCTCACAACTATTCAAATGATCACTAAACTCGTGGCTCAAAAATTCACCACCATGATCTGATCATAATGCTTTTATTGTCTTGCTAAGTTGGTTCTCTACTTCAGTTTGTAATTCTTTGAACTTTTCAAAGGATTCTGACTTATGTTTCATTAAGTAGATATAGTTATATCTATTTAAATCATCAATTAAGGTTATGAAATAGCTAAAACCTCCCCTAGCTTTTGTACTCATTGGTCCACATACATCTGTATGTATTAGGCCTAACAGTTCATTAGCTCTTTCACCTTTTCTAGTAAAAGGTAATCTTGTCATTTTTCCCATCAAATATGACTCGCTTACATCAAATAATTCAAAATCAAAAGATGTTAGAATTCCATATTTATGTAACTTATGAATACGATTTGTGTTGATATGGCCTAAACGACAATGCCATATATATGTGGGGTTTGTATCATTTAATTTATGTTTCTTGATTTCTATGTTAATGATGGGTTTATTTTGGTTGAGTAGATACAACCCATTAATATTATTAGCTCTGGCATAAAACATGTCATTCTTATAGATAGAGAAACAACCTTTATTTATCGTAACGAATATCCTTCATGATCCAAAACATGAATTGAGACAATATTTTTATCAGTATTAGGTACGTAATAACAATTATTAAGTTCAATACTAATCCAAAAGGTAAAGGTAGATTATAAGTTCCAATTGAGTGGTAGCAACTTCTGCTCCATTAACTACATGCATTTCTACCTATCCTTTAGCCATCTTTCTACTCCTTTTGAGTCCCTCCACAGTTGAACAAATGTGCGAAACACAACCGATATCAAATACCCAAGATGAAGTAGTAGTTGCTAAATTAACTTATATAACATAGATACCTGAAGTACAAGCACCTGACTTCTTGTCCTCAAGTACCTGGGGCAATTCCTCTTCTAATGACCAATCATGTCACAGTGGAAGCATTTGCTTTCAGCAGCCACCCTTGGATTTGCTGTAGCATTTGACTTTTCAGAAGATTTGGAAACAATCCTTTTTTACCATTTCCAAACTTCTTCTTGCCAGCCCCAACCTCCTTAATATTTATCCCTTTTGAACCATGAAAACATCTTTCTTTGGCTCAAAATGGATGTTTTGCTCAGAAGTAATGAACATTTTATTCAACTTATCCTTCTCAAGGGTTAAATGCAAATTGAAAATCAATGAACTATTGATGTTACTAGACATGATATCTACAATAGAAAATATGCAAAATTTGTTACATCTATTGAGATGAGCTTTAAATATTTAAATGATTTAAATAACAAAAGCTATGCGTACTCAATTCATTTAAAATGTCCCTTTTAAATTAAGTGATTCCAAGATCATATTAAAAATAATTTTAAGCGGACTTGTGCCCTACTTTTAAAGTTATTTTTATCAAGGCAAGTAAACTTTTTACTAATTACAACACTTGTAAATCTTGGTTGATAGATGATAACTTCTTATCTCAATCCTATCCTTTTACTTCAAAACCCCAAATTCTTTTGTTGATTTTGTTGAGTATAACCAAACAAGACTTGTAAATTTTCCAAATTTACCCTATTTATCCCAAGACACTTAGCAACACCCTGCTTAGGCAGAACATATTACTAATGATCAAAGGCTTCAATAGGTGTTTATTTGGAAAAGCATATTAACTCAATATTAATTAGGGAACCTAAGTCATGTTGATTTATCTAATGGTGAACTCATAACATAAATAAAACAACATAAACTTAGAAAACACTTAAAAGCAATATAAAATGAGAAAAGTAAATGTGATCCTAGTATGACCTTTAAACCCAAAAGACTACTCTTTATGGGTTTCGTCCTTGAACCATCATGGATCACCATTCTTGATCGTCATTGGATCTTCACTCCTTTGATATCCATCCATAGTTATTACAAATAATTTTTGATATTTATAATAACTAATTAAAACAAATTACAAAAATACAAACGATATGCAGATTGTATTTAGGATACAAAATTTTTTTAACGATGCGCTGATCGTATTTTTTTATCCTAATTTGAGTCATATTAGTCACCTTATGCAATCACAATATCATATATTATAACATGTATAAAATTAATAATATCAACATATTAGAAATTAAAACAACATGCTTTTAACAATTAAAAGCAAATATTATTTAATTTTATTAATCACATTAATAAAATCAAATAACGTTCAAAACAATAAAACATGCCATAAAAACATTCACTATTTAAAATTTTTATTCCTATTAACAAATTTAAATAATAAACAAAATAAGGCATTACCAAAATTGAAAGATATTGATTATTTAGTTTCACTAATCAAATTAATAAAACTAAATAATTATCCATCAATAACTATTATTGACAAATTTATTATTTTGAATCAATCAAATTTAAAAGTGATAATTAATTCTAAATTAATTAGAATGATTAAAATTGCCAAAAAAAATAGCAACAGGGAATATGGGTGATTGACCGGGCCTAAAACCCAGTCAATTCGTCATAGCCCGCTGCCCAGCAAGGCAGCAACAACCACTCCCCAATCCTCACGCAGCAACCTTTGCATGCCCAACCACCCTTCGTGGCCTTTTTCACAGGACTCTACGCAACCCCACCCCACATGGCCACTGCCAATCAGTTCGCCAGCCTCAGGTGAACCAATCCACCCAGATGTGCAGCCACCGTGGCCCAGCAAAGGTAGCCACTATCCCTCCTCTTGTGCGCACCTTCTCACGCACCAATGGTCAAAATTCTAGCAACAAATTGCTCCAATTAGTGTCCAAAATAGAGGCATTCAAGGTGAAATTCAACCAATTGTACTTTGGGATGGATTAATTATGAAAATTCACAAGTTTCATACGAATCAATCAAATTTGGGGATAATTCTAAGGTTCTTAAGTTCGAGAATTCAATTGGCAATTATTGACAGAATTCCAATGCATAAAACCACAATCAAATTGTATATACATGCTATCCAATAATAATCACTTAAAATTCAAACAAAATCACGCTGAAAATCATATTTTCGTGCTTGTTTAATTCAAACTTTGGAGCCTTGCCATGAACAGGATGAGGACAAAAAAAATACGTGCAAATTTTGATTAATTCCATCATCAAATGCATTAAAATTAATCAATTTCAATCGTATAAAATCCAATTTTAATCATGCAATTTTAATCCACTTATTAAAGCTCCCCTAATTTAATCAAAATAACAAATTTTCAAACATAATCATATTAAAATATGTAAGAGGCTAACGGATACCACTATAGAAATTTAGATGTGACTAGCGGAATTACAAGAAACGATTTCTTAGCATCTAAAATAGGATCTCATTCATATAATGATATGAATTATCAATTTAGATTAACATACCCTTGATGCATGAATTCCTTAAAGAAAAAGAACACTTCTTTCGAAGAACTTAGAACTTCAATCATCGTTCCTCTATTATTGGTCCACAAGCAACGATCAGATCTCCCACGTATGCTAGTACGGAATCAAGAACTGTTCTTAATTACTTTTTAGAGTTTTGATTAATTGTGTGAGAGAAGGCAAAAGTGAGTATATATTTAGGTTTTTGCTCAACCCCATATAGAAATACTTAAATATGTAACATTTACATATGTATTTATTTACATACATGTAACATTTACATATTTGATTATTTACATATATGTAACATTTACATATATGATACTTTACATATATAACTTGTGTTAATTAAGTAACAAAAAGTGACTTAATTAATCTAATTAATTCTATTTACAACTCCCACATAATTATATCAGATTTGTCCAATCAATTGCTTATATGTGTGACCTCATAGGACTCGGTTAAAATTAGTAGTATATTAATTTAATTAATATACAAATTATAGTTGGTTTCTAGCAAAACACTATAATAACCTAAAATAACCGAATATTATTGTCACCATAATTAGTCCTAATTATATTCAGTTTGTTACACTTGTTGAGGATATTTCCTTCAGCTTGTTCATCATTAATGTAAATGTCAAAGTTGTACTCTACTATTGTATCGAGCTTAACTTTCCCTCAAAAATGAAAGTTATACTCAATTATATTTTTCAATTTGCATATGTTTGACTTAGACATGAATCCACCTGAATATATATGCATCATAAAAACGACATGAAAATCCTTTCAAGTTACTCCCTTCGTTTTTTTTCTTTCTAATTGAATATTATATATTTTCGAATTAAATTTTGACTATAAATTCTTCTCAATATTGATGAAAAAACATATTAGTTGAGATCTTAATAGACGTTTCAATGTATATTTTTCAAATATTAATTTTTTATAATTTTTGCAAATGCACAATTAAAAATATTTGAATTTTAATTTTGCATTGGGATTTACACAAAGAGTAAATGAGAAGAAAAAAAAGGGGAGTGCATGGATAAGATATAATTAGTTTTAGTTCTACAACCATAAAGCTCCTGCCTCTTTCAACATTGGCACAAGTCTTCCTTGAACCTGCAGGCTAATAATCTCATTAGCACCACCAACTAGCTTTTCGCCTATGTAAACAGCAGGAACACTGGGCTTAATCCCGAGCACTTGAAGCGCTCTATCTACTTCTTTCCCATTGGACATACCATCCAACTGATACACTGTTGCATTTGCTCCATAGCTGCTGATCAGTTGAATCATTGAGTGGCTTATGCAGCAAGAGTTCCTGCTGAATATTACCAAAGGCTTTTCTTTCACAAGTTTGTTCACCACATCCATGTATTATATTTCTAGTTAGCTCACTTTTTCTCAGTTTTTGATGGGTGCTCCGTGCTCTTTGTATTTATTTTGTGTGGGTAGCTCCTTCTGAAAAACAGAAAATGAAGCAGGCAGATGAGGATTGAATGTGGTATTGCGAAGAGGTTTTGGTAATGAACTGCTTGCCTTCGGTGTGAGTGAAATATGAGCTATCATGTCATCTATTTATAGTATGAGTAGGTCAGCGAATGGCATTGCTTCTCTGTTAAGTTATTCAAAAGTAGTGCAACAATGGATTCTCAATAGGAATCAGTTTATTCCACATGCCTCCTCTATCAGCATTAATATAATATTCTGTTGATATGTAGTCCAGGGGTTTCCGGAACTGATCAGTTATCTGTGATATACTTAAACAACAAAAACTGATTATATGGTATAATCATCATTCCTGATAAAAATTGCAGGGCACACTGCACAGCAGTATGTTCATTGCAGGATATACTGAATAGAGTATATTAATTAATTAGTTAAGTCAAATGATGAGACATGTTTTACTACGAGTTTTAGTTCTATAGAGAAGTTCCATTCTGTCACTTAGTATGAAGTAAAATTTTACCACATGATTGCCTGAGTGTGTTACAAACATTTGTTCATCGATCTTTAGTTGTGATTACACATTTATATTGTTCTGATTGTCCAAATTCATAATAAAACTGATGGTCAGATTATGATTCATATAGCTAATCCATTTTTTTGGCGCAAGTGGTTAAGAAATTAACCATAGGATTGAGGATTTGAGGTTTGTATATTACTATCATCATAACATATTCCTTTCAGCTTGTCCGATATTGAAAGGCTCCATTCTATTCTACTACCATATTCTTTTGGAATGTTATCTAGACCAGATTCATACAGTGAATGTGGCAACTTGATAGAGTTTTCATGTCTTGTTGACATGCTTCGATAGTCAATATTCCTTTCGTATGTCATCTCTTTGCTTCACTAGCATACCTGCTGCTTTGGAAGATTTTGATTTATCAACAGTTCAATTCCTTTGAGATATGAGTTCCTTCCACGAGCTTCGTTTAAGAGTATGAACTAGATGATTCCGATACTACACTGTTACAAGTCTATTAGTGCAAGGAGTAGCATCAATTGTCTTGCAATATCAAAATCTCTAATTTTGTATCCTCTACTATGACTATTGACTAATGATAAGTTATATATGCCTCAACTAGAAAACACACGTTTGTTAGTTGATGTAAAGTTAGATACCTCTGATCGGAAGAATGAAGAAACAGAACTGAAGTGTGCCTGTGTAATTTTATCAGTTAATGAAATCTTAATTTGCTGTACTGTTCTTTTTCCTTCATTTTTCACTCCATCCCTCTTGCTAAACAAGGATAAACTAGAATTACGTACCAAAAACAATCAGTAATATCTTGTTACTAATGAAAATGCACTCTGAATTCAAGTTGTAGTTGCTGCCTTGCTGCCCTGCAGTACTACTGGCTGGTGCAAATCGCAACTTCCAATTGGGTTGCTCAGTTATTTTAACTGTGATGTTTAATGGTAACTGCTGGAAAATTCGTTGCAGTTTAGCTCTTTGTGATGTGGCGTGGAGATTCTACTGTTTTTATCTTCTACATATATTTTTTTTAACCTTCTCTCTAAAAAAAATTGAAACACGAGTATTTCAAAAAGGAACCTTGGCATTTAGGTTCGCTATCATGAAGTAATGGGCTAGACTGCAAGAGAATGGAAGCTATGCATTGAGACTATGCAATTGATGCTACAGCTGAGCATTATGCTCGATTGTACTGTTGGTTGCCTGTCTTCTTCGTACTTTTAAGAGACAAATCTGGGAACAAAGTATCTCTGTTTACCTATACCTTTTTTATGAGGGGTAGCAGACCATTGGATCATATAGCTGGGATAGTGCGACCCTAGCCCACTTATATAGGAATCTTTTTCGCACGATAAAGGTTAGGCACGACATCCTACCTACAAATATCGATGAGCCCCTCTTGATTCTACAAGTAACAAGATGATTACTACAATTTATTATATTTTAGAGTGGAAAATATCATTCTAACTAAATTGTTTATATTTTTTTGTGTTTGGAAGCATATCTCTTCATGTTGATTGTTTGTTCCTACATGCCATCGACGTGGGGCTGACCTATTTTGCACTTCGTTTAGCTTCAATAGTCGTGTAGGGAGAGCCATATAGGACCAGGCGATTCGTAGATAGGATTAATTAATTAACCTAGTTATTGAGGTGAAGGCGTACAGAAACTCATTTGACAGGATGACTGGGCAGGTAACTGTCGGTTTTGTATATATTATGAAAAATGTGATTTTTATAGTGAACTTTGATTGCGTAGTGGAACAGTAAACTAGAATACGTGTTCTAGGGTGCACCAACTTAGGGGTTGATGGTGTACAACGAACGATACCTTGTGTGGTATCGTAGGATCACACGATGTTTTCTTAGTCCATCGTCCGTCCAAGAGGTGCCTACATACTACGCACCAGCGTACCGTCCCGTGATACGTCATGGTATGATTTTGTTTTGAATGTCATAGCTATTTCCTTACATTATCCTTTGCCTTTCTAATTATAAGATTTTCGTTATTTCAAACTAAGCAGTTATTGGCTATTCGTAATTATTGTTAAAAAACTGTGCACTTGGTCCCGTTCTTGCTAAAAATAATCATAGAGTGCATAGGTTAGCCGAGGGTTACGACTTCAACCATTTCAGACTCCTCAAACTGCACATGAAACCCATTTCTCATCCTCCATGTCCTAGGCGCACGACATCCCTGTTACTTTGAGCATCAAGATGACACCGGTCAATTCCTTTGGTACTCAGGGCGATTCACCCTACACATCTCCTACAACTCCTTTTGGGTATATTTTAAGATAGTTTAGTGCCTATATGCTATGTAGTGTCAGAGTATTAAATTTTCTCACTTAGACCACATTGATAAGGTTGATACTACTAACTTATTTCTTATTTTAGTTTATTTAAGGGTATTATGGTGTTTGCATACATAGTATCGGAACTCCCTTTATTATGTAATATATATAGTTTATGTATATTTATTATTATATAACTTTGGATTTCATTTCCAAATGGTAGTTGTGGCATCTTCATTTTGGTTTGTTGAATTAGATTGGAGGTTGCCATAAAGTTATATTGAGTTGTGGATTAGATTAGGGAGATGAATTATGCAGTAATGAAGAATTGTGAGTTGTGGATTGAATTGTGTAGCATTGGTGAACTATTGTATTATAGGAAATTTACTTTGGGCAACAAAAGGAAGTTGATTTTGGGTTTTAAATTTTTTTTTAAAAAAAATTTACAAAAATTCAAAAAGAAACTCTCAAACCTATTATTGCATGAGGTTGCATGCAAGAGTAAAATATTATGAGCATAGTGTATAGATATTGACTTATTTGTGCTAAAAACAAGTTTTTGGGCTTTTCGGGCTAAATCTAAATTTTAGTCTAAAATGTTAGTTTTTGGTTACCCAAAGCCCATTTAATTTTTAAAAATTTGGGTCGGGTTGGGTCGTTCCACAACTTTGCCCAAATAGTTGATTTTCGGATTGAGCTTGTATATGATCAACTTTATTGAAAATTGCGCATGACTCTTAACCTTTCTAACCATCTCATAGAATTTTAATCTTATACTCTTAGTTCAAAGATCATTTTTTTGGCTTTTCTAATTATTTTCGTTGAATTTTCTTTTTGATCAAATTTTTACTTAATTAACTTTTGATTTATTTGAAAAATTTATTTTTAATTTAGTAAAAAAAATATTATGCTCAACAAATGAGGAGTTTAGAAAAGCAATAAGTTCAAAAAAGAAATGAAAAGAAGATACGTTAAACAAAAATAACTTCAATCAAGAAAAAATGATCAGACAACAAGACCTAATATTGATTTTCGCACATAATGTATTATTGCCAATAAAAAAAATATTACTCCAAAAATCATAAATGTCAAAGAGTTCTTCAAAGGTTTGAATAAAAAAGATTTATTTTTCAAGGATTCAAATTATACTTAAACGTTTCAGTTGAAATAACGCATTTTCTTACACATAAATATTATGGGATAAGTTGTGTGAAATATTTTGGTTAACCAATGTTATCTTATATTATTATTTAAAAGAAAGAATTAGTGTGGTGCGAGTATTTTGTTGGACCATAATACCCTTCTTTTATTCTCAAAAAATAGGTAGTCCCATTAGTCTTATCACTTCCTCCCTCAATATAATATTAATAAATTATATTTATAAAGTAATTTTATCCTTTTTATAATTAATATCTTATATATATAGATTTGCAAAATTTTAAATGTTATGTGCATTGCATATATCATAATTATTTAATTAATCATCATATTTTCTTCTACTTTATTAATTAGTGTCATTCGTTGATCAAAAATAGTATAGGGTTTTGATTAATCATCATATTTTCTTCAACTTTTTCTATTAGTGCTGTAGTTTTGTCCAGAATGCAGTTTAGATTAAGGCATTATGTTAATGTCAATGATCAACCTTTTTCCAAAATAGATATTAAAAATTTATTAAAATCATATATTAACTTACTTACCATGTATTAGCACATGCATATACTGGTTTCTACTTTAAGAAAATACTAGGATGTATTTACTAGAAGGGGAGAGGATGTGTGACCCTAATTTTGATAGTTGGAAGTGAGAGGCACCATTTTTATTGTAATGGTCGTATACCATAAAAAAAAGTTTTTGAATTAGCTAGACAACCATAAAAGAAAAGCATATTATTTAAATATGAATGGAGAAAATAATTATTAATTCTTTAGTGTAATCCCATGGGTTATTTGGTTCAAACTTTAAAGGTATGAAGTATGAATTTAGAATGGCTTAAACCTATACCTTATATTTATTTGAGAAAATTTCATTTTACAAACCCATACCTCAAACGCTTTAGACTCAAAGTACGGGGTTAATAAACATTGGGAGAGTCTTTGTGGCTCATATTCTCATACTAATCCTCTGTGTATCAAACATAAAAGAAAAAACTATTTTAGTCCAACTCACAATCAAATAAAAAGATTAAGAATCAAGTTACAACCTCTTACCTGTTATAAAATAAGGGGAAAGGGAGAATATTAGAGAGAGGTGTAGATGATAAATCTTTGTTCCTATCTATTTACCTATCTATATATATATATATCTATATATATATATATATATATATATATATATATATATATATATATATATATATATATATATATATATATATATATATATATATATATATATATATATATATATATGAACAATGTAACCTATATGGACAATAAAGAGTCCATTCATGAGAGGGTTACAATGTGAATTAATGACATATGGAGGTTACAAGAAAGTTACAAAGATAGTCATATTGTTGAGGGAGTTACAAGCTATAATGGGCATACATTATTTTGTAACACTCCCCCTTGGATGCCCATTATCTAAGAGAGATTAAATGCGCTTATATATTGCCTCATTAAAAACCTTTTCAGGAAAAAACCTGTGGAAAAAAACCATGGATAAGAGAAAAAGAGTGTCGCACACAATTACTCCCCCCCCCCCCCCCCCCCCCTCATATTTATATCACTTGAGATCTTTGAGATGACGCAATCCAATACGATAAACTAACTTTTAAATGTTGTGGTTGGGAGAGCCTTAGTGAATAAGTGAATACGTCTTCTTAATTCTCACTTGAACGAAACTGCAAAATATTTATATCCCCATTTTTCTGAAGATCATGAGTGAAAAAAAATTTGGGTGAGACGTGCTTTGTTTTGTCACCTTTGATGTATCTTTCCTTAAATTGAGCAATACAAGCTACATTATCCTCATATAGAGTTGTTGGTGCCTCTTTCCTAGATGATAAACCAAAAATGTCTTTTATATGTTGAATTAACGACCTTAACCATACACATTCATGACTAGCCTTGTGAATTGCTAAAATCTTATAATGATTGAAAGAAGTAGCTGCAATTGTTTGTTTCATGGAACGCTAAGAAATGGCAGTACCACCATATGTGAACGCATATCCAGTTTGTGATCGAGCATTATGTGGATCAGATAAATAACCTGCATCTGCAAAACCAATCAAATTTTCTTTGGACAACTTAGGGAAAAATAAACCTATATGATTCTTACCTTGAAGGTAACAAATATATGTTTAATCTCATTCCAATGCCTTTGGGTTGGACCAGAACTAAATCTTGCTAATAAATTAACTGAAAATGATATGTTGGGTCATGTATGACTTGCAAGGTACATTAGTGCTCTAATTGCACTAAGGTATGATACTTCAAGATCAAGAATTTCTTCATCATTTCTCGAGGTCGAAAATGATCCTTCTCTACATCAAGTGATCTTACGACCATATGGTTGCTCAATGGATGTGATGTATCCATAGAAAATCTTTTAAGAACTTTTTCTATGTATGTTGATTGATGTACAAGGATTCCATTTTCTAGGTGCTCTATTTGTAACCCTAAGAAATTTTTTTTCTTTCCAAGATCTTTCATCTCAAACTCTTTCTTTAAACAATTGATAGTCACCGAAATCACTTCAGGAGTTCCAATAATATTCAAATCATCAACATACACTGCAATTATAACAAATCTTGATTCAAATTTTTTTATAAAAATACATGGGCTAATAGGATCATTCTTATAACCTTATTTTAATAAATACTCACTTAAACGGTTATACCACATACGCCCAGATTGTTTCAATCCATAAAGAGATTTGTTCAATTTAATACAGAAATGTTCTCGAGAACTAGACTTTGCTACTTCTGGCAGCTTAAAACCTTTTGTGAGCTTCATATAAATGTCATTATCCAGTGGACCATATAAATAAGTTGTGACTACATCCATCAAATGTAAGGCAAGTCCTTCTCCTATTGCTAGATTAATTAGAAATCTTAAAGTAGTTGTATCCACCATAGGAGAGTATGTCTCCTCATAATCAATACCAGGTCTTTGTGAGAATCCTTTTGCAACTAATCGTGCCTTATGTCTTACAACACCACCCTTTGTATTTCTCTTTCGCACAAAGACCCATTTATATCTCACTGACTTTACACCTTCAGGTGTACAGATTACAGGTCTGAATACTTCTCTTTTTCCAAGAGATTTTAATTCTACTTCAATTATTGCTTCGTTCCATTTTGGCCAATCATTTATTTGTCTACATTCTTCAATGGATTTTGGTTCATGATCCTCATTATTAACCATAACATCTATACATTGCATGCAAAAACATCATCGACGTCAATTTGATTTCGGTTCCTTGTAATTCAAGACATGATATAATTTGTTAAAATTTCTTCATTATCAGGTACCTAAATTTCTTCTTGTATCATGTCTAAAGCCTCTTCTAGAGGTCCTTTGGAAAAATTTTCCTCAATTTAACCATCATCAATCATTGCTCCTTTTCTTTTCTGAGGATTCTTATCTTTGGAACCTACTGGTCTTCCACGTTTTTGACGTGGCTTAGACTTGTTAGCAAATTTATTTTGTTCTTCCGGGACATCCATTTTAAATGGAGCATTTACAGCTGGAATATGTAATTTAATCATTCTTTTGGGGTCAGCAAAAGAGTCTGGAAATTGATTTGCTAAACTTTGTACATGAATTATCTTTTGAATTTCCAGTACAGTTTACATTGTTTAGTTGACAACATTTAATTTCCTTTTCTAGCTCTTTTTTCCCTAATGTTGGAAAATGTGACTCGTTAAAATGACAATTTACAAAACGAGTTGTAAATAAATCTCCTGTTGTAGGCTCAAGGTATTTAATTATTGATGGGGATTCAAATCCAACATATATCCTCAACCTCCTTTGAGGACCCATCTTAGAGTATTGTGGTGGAGTTATTGGGACATAAACCGCACATCCAAAAAGTTTTAGATGGGAAATATTTGGTTCCTAACCATAAACCAATTATAATGGGGAGAACTTGTGATAACTTGTTGGCCTGGTGTAAATTAGTGTTGTTGCATGTAATATATATGGCATGTCCCCATGCAAAAATTGGGAGATAAGATTTCATAAGCAATGGTCTAGCAATTAACTGAAGACGTTTAATTAATGACTTTGCCAAATCGTTTTATGTATGAACATGGACTACAGGATGTTCACATTTAATCCAATGGTCATGTAATAATCATTAAAAGCTTGAGAAGTAAAGTCACCAGCATTATCAAGACGAATAGTTTTAATAGGAGTATCTGGATAATGTGTCTGTAACTTAATCAATTGGGCAAGTAATCTCGCAAACGCCAGGTTACGAGTTGATAACATGGACACATGTGACCATCTAGTCGATACATCGATTAAAACTATAAAATATCTAAATGGTCTACATGGGGGATGTATGGGACCACAAATATCTCCTTGTATACGTTCCATAAAACTAATTGATTCAAAATTTATCTTAGCTGGTGATGGGTGCATTATCAACTTACCTTCCGAGCAAGCAGTACATGCATGGAAAATTATTATGAAGAATCCGTTGGCTCTTCAAAGAATGTCCACATGAATTCTCAATTATTTTTCGCATCATTATTGAACCTGGGTGGCCTAACCAGTCATGCCAAACAACAAAGTTATTAGTAAACTTCAGGTTTAATATAGCATGAGTTTTAATAGCATTGATTTTTGTGTAGTACAAACCAGTAAAGAATGTAGGGAGTTTCTCCAATGCAAAAACATGTTTTGTGCCTTGAGTTATATTCGTGATTTGAAGGAATTTATTATTTTCTTCATTGATTATCTTAATATGATAATCATTATTGCAAATATCTTTAAAACTCAATAAATTTCTTTGAGACAATGGGGAGTATAAGGCATCAACTATTTTAATTTTAATTCCCCAAGGCAATTTTATGTTGGCTCTTCCGCAGCCTTTAATGATATTTGTACTACCTGATATGGTACTCACATTAATTTTTTTCATCATCAAATGAGAGAAATATTTTTTATTTTTTAAGTATTGTATGAGTAGTTGCAATGTCAGCAAGACAAAATTCTTCACCATTTATAACGAATTGAACTTGAGTAGTATCCATGTTATGATGATATGTGATTCTTAGTAAATGTTGATAAGGGGAAAGGGAGAATATTATAGAGAGATGTAGATGGTAAATCCTTATTTATATCTATTCACCCATTTCAATTTGACCTTCTATATATATACATGATATGAACAATGTAACATATATGGACAATAAAGAGTCCATTTATGAGAGGGTTACAATCTGAATTAATGGCATATGTGGGTTACAAAGAAGTTACAAAGATAGTCATATTATTGAGGGAGTTATTACAAGCTATAACGAGTATACACAATTATTATTTTGTAACGACATTTTGATTTCATTTCTCATTCCTATATCGCACCATATTTTGAACCAAATGCCTCTTGGATTTCGGGAATGTTTTTTAGTTTTTCCTTTTTCTTTTTGAGACCTTGTGAGAATATGTACTTTACTAATTTATATAGTCAACAATTTAAGGAATTCCTATTGCTTATTTCTCTCTAATATTTTAGATCTGAATTTTGTAACTTGATTTATTTTGTTTATTCTTTTCTAAGTATGATAGTCCAAATATTAAGTTTAATAGTTTTAACACAATGTTGATCATATAATATTTATATTGTCCTCTCGCAGGTGACAACGGACAAAACCCAATTTTTTATTAAAAAAATTTAATTTTTTTGTACATAATCATTAAAATGATAATTAAAAATTTAGTACTCCCTCCATTTCTTTTTATTCTTTCTATTTTTTTCACATATTCCAAAACAAATTTAAATTTTAAATATTTTCAACGTATATTTACAAAAATTATAAAAAGTTGATATTTGATTATGTTTTTAAGATCCTATATGAATATATTTTTTCTAATAAAAATTGGTGAACAAAATTTAGCTCAAACGAGAAGAATAAAAGGAAAAGGAGAAAATAATTTTTGTACTGCTATATGGGACCTAAACCAGTACTGTATATATTTTTTTTACATGCTCACATGATAGGATGAGAGCTAGTACAGGATACCTCATACTTCGCATTAGCTAAAAAACCATTAAATTTCTTTTTTTTTTTATTTTTATTATGACCTAGAAGTCAACCTATGTATCAGGTTCTGGTTTTGTTGACTAACCACATCCTAACTCTTTGATTACAGATAAAGATTCTTTTGCTTTAATCAGAAACAATCAGCATCTACTGAAACTGAAAACTAGCAGGTAATGTGAGTTGCATTATCTTCAAGATCTTGTTTTTGTACATCAAAGCAATATGCTGCTGGGATGTGTTCAGTCGTATCCAGAACCAAGGTGAAAAAGTAAAAGTGGAAACAAGCCCACGCTGCAAGCACATGGAGGAATTTCAGCTTGAAGAAACAGCTCTCTATGTAATGAAGGGCCAATTAGCTTTTTGATCACTTCTGTTTTACACGTTGAACGTCGAGGTTATCTGTTTTTGTAATGAACCTGTGAAACTGCACTATCGAAAATGACAATTGTCGAGATTATGTTCATAAGTTACAGATCGAGGAATAATTGCTGACACAAGATAATAGTACTGAGTCAGTACGGAAGCAATGTCAACTTTTGCATGCAGTTTTTAGCTATTCGTGATGTGGGCCAAGTGGCATGGCGGAGATTCGCAAGGTCGCCTTCTACTGTTACTCTCTCGATCTGTAGCATCAAATAGTACTTCTGTATTCTGAAATATATCAACAGTTGCTTAATTTATGTTTATGAGGGTTACACAAACTACACAATAATGTTTACCAGGATCTAGCAAACTGACTTTTGCTTTAGTTGAGTTTTATTCTTAGCAATTGGATAGTTAGTCAATAGTCATAGATTATAATGCATGTCTACTTTTGTGAATACAAGATGTCTCACCCGGTTTCCGAAGGAAATCGCATCTAAATCACTACAGTTTCAATCGATGTTTCTGTTTGTTTCTTTACCAACGTGTTTGAGGTTCAAAAATCAGGAACTCAAAACTAATTTACTTCAACATCTCTTAGATTCGTGTTCTTAAACACCTGCCTTATTCTTTAATACTTAATGTCAACTTGTCAGGATAAAAATTTAGAAATCAGTCCAAGCTCATTATTCAAGAAGCACCATAGTTTTCCCCTACAACAGGACGGACATATTATGGAGCCCTGTGAGATACATGGGATTATGTTATCACTAGCATGGCACATTGCTCGTTCTTATTTCCCTTACACCTTCCTGATATTTTAGTCCTCCGTAGTTCAAGTTTTGTCTTACGACATTGCAAACGCTCAACGTTTCTCTCATGTACCAACGCCTACAAACAGGACAACAGATCGTAAATGTCTAAACTACTAACCGAAAACATAGTAACTAGGAAGATGTTTTATTTTATATGAAGATCAATTGTTGACAACACACATGACACAACTGTCATATACTGCAGAGCTGCAGGTGCTACATTTCTATCTTAATATAGCTTAAAGTACAAGACCACTCTCACAATCCTCATATTACAATAGATTACTGATAAGATTTACTGCTGGTTTCTGTTCCAAAACCATATGGCTCGCGCATCAATCAGCTTTTGCACTAGTTGTCCACGAATTTGAAGGCCAATAATCTCATTTGCCCCACCAATGAAGTTCCCTCCAATGAAGATGGCTGGCACACTTGGGTTCTGCTCCACCATCTGATCAAGGGCATTTTTAACTTCTTGTCCATTCGGTAATTGATTGAGCTCATAAACTACAGGGTTTGCACCATAGCTAGTAAAGAGCTGCTTCATGGAATGGCTCACAGGATCTGCATTGTTCTTACTGAAAATAACCACTGGCTTTCCGTCCACCAATGGCCTTAAGGTATCCATTAGCTCAATGACCAGAATAAAGAAAACTCTCTTTCGCTTTTGCTACTGAGGCAACCTCGGATATGTATTTATATAGCCTGTAGAGACTTATTTCATTGTCTAGTTAATGAAAATGTAAGGTATATGCTATTATTCTTGAAACAGTGAAAGCCAAGGAGCTTTTTGTCGGATAATCATCTAGGCAACATGAAACTGATCACGTCTCAAGATCATAATCTGATCCATTAAATGTATAAAACCCTGAGAAAAAAGCGTGTTTACAACTGATCCGGTAGTCCAAGATGATTATGCCAAATGCCAAAAAGGTTGTGTCCATTATTTCTTATTGGTTACGAGCACCAGTTCTTTGAGCATAAAGTGGATCAGCTCAATGTCGGACAGTATGATTCAATTGTTGAAAATTGTATCTCTCAAACAGATGAGATACTAGACATTAGATTAACCACATCAAAAATTATCGGGCAACCTTAACGAAAGATAACCAAAAGAACTTTGTGATGGGTATTGTTAGGGTAAAAACTACCCGTCATAATTAGAATAAGCGTAAAATGATAGAAACATGAAGTGACGTGCCTAAGGGTCGGGAACCAACCAATGGCTTTTGAAAGGATAGCAGAAGAGTTTTGGAGCTAGTTGACGGATGTATAGTCAAAGAATATTCTCCGGAAGGTTTGCTTGGTTACAAGGAAAATTCGGTCAGCACCTACGTGTAGCGAGAAAATCAGTAACTGTTGAAGGATCAAGGCAGACGTTGCTAGTGCTGAGAAGTAGCTATAAAAGGAAACAGAGACGAAAAGCCGAGGACACAAGCTAACTCACTAGAAAAAGCTCAGCATTTCCTATTAACCAATACACTCACTGTTGTACTGATCTTTCCTCTTTTACGTTACTCCGTATTAGCTATATATCCAACAGATCTTGTAATCTAAAGGAAACGCCATAATTAGAATAAGGCTAATTAACTCCGCTGTTTTTTCTCTTTTGGGTTTTTCACACCACCAATTACCTGTGTCACTTGTATTTATTTTCGTGCTTTGCTCTATATGTTATTATTGCCTACACGTAACTTAACTAGTTGCTAAAGGTCTCATCTATAAATTGACAATTTTTAACAGAAACAAGTATGTATAGATTCTGAGTGACAGGAAAGTGCAAATTGCTGTCAGAAAGCACCAGCTATTTCAAGAATGATCGATTAACATGAATAAACGGCTTTACTAGAAGTGAAGGGTCAACACAGGATTCCAACTTAAATAATTTGATCAGAATAAGACAATCAGCTCCTTTAGCAGATAAGGATCAAAAGATGAGCTCGTAATGAGGAATATATGAAATTAAATGGGTGTACAAATAAGTACGGATGCAGATTCCTACTTGAGAAGTAAGGTAGGGTATTAATACTGCAAGAAGGTCTCTTCCTCATGTCTTATGCATATCAGTACATAGATCTTAAAGTTGCAGTTCTGAGCTAAGAGGACGATAAATAAAGGAGCTACAGAGCACACATTCACTATTCACCTCATAATGTGTAAATAGTCTGGAATCAAGGAATGTAGAACTTGCAGAGAGGGGGGACTTTTTATCCTAGAAGAATAGAGCTGTATACCTTGAGCACCAAATCCCTATCATATGCCTCCATCCTCCCCCCCCCCCCCCCCCCCCCCCCCCCCCCCCCAATACCCTCAATTTATGAAATGCAAGAACATGAAGGACCAAATTTTCCTTCACTAGTCACTTCCTTTCCCTAACGAAGAAATCCTTTATGTTCAATTTCCTACAACTTCAGCTTGAATATTAACCTTTTTTTTTAACTGGATTTGCACCATAGCTGATTAAGAACTGTTTCACCAAGTACCTAGCGAAACTGAATGAACTTTTTTTTTATAACCATTTTCTAAAAAAAAAAAATCGAATAATAACCTCCGTCACAAACTATTTCGAAAATTGACCTCGCATTTAGGTTCGGTTATAAGTCGCTGCCAGTGATAGCGACTTCTATTTAAGTGAAGTTGTTGCCCTTGATAGCAACTTTAGGCTGTTTTATATTGGGCTGGACTTGGTGATACCCTAGCCACTTTGCTTTACCCAAAAAAAAAATTAAACTGAAATATGCTTCTAACAAGAATCGAACCCTTCACCTCTAAACCCTTTATCAAAGATTTTATTAAGTTAATCACCATAAATCCAGAAACATGCAGCAGTCTTTAGCTAATACACTTAAGTTTACCTTGTGAGATATAGCACATGCACCTAAACTTGAAGTCTTTTATCATTAAAAAAAATGAATATGAGAGCATGATTACCAAAGTGCTATAATAAAGCTTCCTTTTTCCGAGTCAAGGAGTATATATATGGTTACTTATCTGATGAGGCAAGTTCACATTTTTCTTTGACTTATTAGCAATGACTAATCTGACCATATAGATGGATTGAGTATGTGTCAGGAAAATTACTAAATCTTGTACTTTGCTTAACATTTGAAATTGGTTCAAGTTGAAAACGGGGCATGTACAGCTTGAATACTAAGATTCAACCTCAAGTAAGAGATTGGAAAGACTACCAGGGATGGTGGAAATATATACCTTTTATGTTTCTTGCTTTCTTCTATTAAGACTTTCCATTAGAACTATTCAATAACTTATATTTTGTACTTCATATAATTTGAACTGTTCTATAATAACATGTATAACATGGGTATCACAAAAAAATTGGCATGAGACAATGGAAATGATATTTAGGAACTTTGTACTGTAAGTGACCTTTTAATTTACAAAGTACTTCGATAACTATCTTGTGATTTTTGTCTCATTGAAACCTTTCTCTGAGAAGGGCGTGCAAGAATAATAGATTGAAAATCATGATTAGCAAATTTTCAGAAATATATACTGTTGAAAATTTGTCTAATATCTTAACCAACTAGTTCTCCTTTCATCAGTCTTGAAGTGATCAGACTTTCAATCGATTTACAGTCTAAAGTATCAACCTTCTTGCTATTGCAGAGTTGCTGTATGGCAGAAGCAAATTACTCAGCAGCTTGTATTTCATGCCCAAGCCACTTTCTACTACAGGTAAATGTTTTTTAAGCAAAAATTATTGTAGGAAAGGTAAAAAAATGTGTAAGCCATTGGGGCCTTCTTTCACTACTCCACTTATGACCATTCTGATTCTAGCCTTAGCCCAACTTGGATGCTATATGAAAGGAGGGAAAGGCATAATTTATGTTTGTAGAGGTGTGTATGTTTGTTGTTAGGGCTTGTCTCTGTACCTATCCTAAAGCATCTTCTTGATTTAGAAAAGGTTTGCAAGAGTTGTCATTGCATCCATGTTGAGATTCTCATCCACCTTGCTGAAACCAAATTAAAAAGGCAAGATAACTCGAGGATAAGACGTTATCAGAAAAGGTATATGGTGTATTGACAGCTTATATATGTGGCAAAGAATTAGTTCTTACGAGGAATGTCTTCTTGAACAATTTTAACTGCTACAGATTAATTATTATTGAAGAAATTAACTTCACAGTTCAGGCTCACTTTGTGTTTAGCTACTGAAATTTCACTGTCCATAGGAAAAACATGTACTACGTCACAGGAAGATGACCATTACACTTCACAAAAGATCATCAAAAAAAATCTGCAATGTGATTGACATGAAAAGATTTACAGCTATGGTAGCAGAGACATCTCCAGACTGCACGTCACCTAACAGATGATGTTTTAAGTTTTAAGTGATGCCATGTTTCCATCAGTCACATCTACATGTTGGCATAGAACCTCATTGAAAGGCAAGTTCGTGCACATTTTCTATACAGCTTTTAAAGGTTCTGAAGTCTGATATACTTCTTTCCCAATCACATAGCAGACACCAGTCACCAACTATCTAATCCCTATGGTTCATGTATAACGCGACAAATAACGAAGAGTCAACTTCACCCATTCCCATGTATAAATATAATTCTGTAGCCACTAAATTGTCAGAATATGTATGCCCACTTACAAACAATGACAGTTCATGACTATAATCTTGTGTGAAATACTGAAATACAAGTCTTTCTCTTTTCTCCTGGAGGCCAGTCATCATTTTACAGCTAATTATTGCTTTGGAGAGCAGTTAATGATCAATTTATCATGAATGTCGTTTGTTCTAATTATTAGAATTATGACTGTCATTTCTTTAACCATTAGACCTACTGAATGGTAAACTTTGATTTGGGATGTAAAGAGAGGTTTGGAAATAGAGAAATTATCCCTTCCCTAACCTTCAACTGGTGCTGCAGATTGTTTGAACTTCAAGCTATAATCCACAACATGGTATTCAAAATTCTTGGATTCTGAAACAACTATGAGTTGACATTAGTACTTTAATTTATTTCTTTTAAGTAAATGTTTTTCCCGTACCATATATAATTTTGTAGGAGTACTTGGTTCACTATTCAATACTTTCTTTCAGAATGGCACTCGGTGTAAGTAACTAGATCAAAATGCATCCACTATATTAATATTAATTTTTTAAGAACTTGTATTTGTGAAGATAAAGTACAGACAAGATCATGATAAAGCAGTCAGTAAGAAAAGAATTTGAACAGTTACATTAAAGTTCCTCGACTTTATGCCTTGTATTCTGAAAATAAATTGGCGTTCTATATGTTTTAGCATCATCAAGAACAGTCACCAGAAAACAGGCTTATAAGAGTACAGAGAAAACCGAGCCAATAATCTAAGATGTGTGAAAAAATTCACTCGAAAGATAAATGTAGGTTTTCAGAAGCTGCAAATCTGCATACTACATCATTAAGATTCATGATTATCCAATCATATATCACATATCCTTCAAGGAGGCAATAGAGGCATCAAAATAAACTGTACAGCAAAGAATCTATCCTTTGTATGAATAAGTGAAGGATGCGACTAAGGGCCACCACATACAGAGCTAAGCATAACTAGGACATATACAGGCATATAGAGTTAAACCTTATAGTTCGAAAAAGAGGCCGCATACCAGTTCTTAGTTCAGGAAATCCAAATCAGTTCTGAAAAACACTGAATAATATGCAATGTAAACGCATTGGATGTTCAGTTCAGAAGCTGTAGTTAAGTTTCTTTAATAATGTGCGATGTCAACTTATGATTTTGTTATCTGCTGGTCAAGGCAGTGCACCCCGCTGTGCAATGTTCTGCATTCAATCTTACTGAATTGGTGTTTGAAGATGCAGGAGTATTATTTATTAAAGTATATGAAACTGAAAGGTCTGCATTCCAGCCAATTATTTTTATTACAAAAAATGTAGAAAGTTTAAGTACAAGAAGAGTGCATTATTAAGAAAAGAATGCAGCTCTCCCCATGATTTAACTCGAGAACACATACACCCAGGACAAACATTTTCTCAGAATCCAATAAAATTTTATCCATCTTTTCTTGGCAGAAGGAGAACATGGCTCGCTTAAAAACATTAATTTCCAGTCATCAACGATGACTGTGCATAGAAAAAATAAGGCACTGAAGAAGACATTATTTCCCGTTAAAATCCACAAAACTAACCAATAACTTTCCTTTTCTACTTATAACTGCTATAAGTTAGCTAGTTCCTATTCCATACCCAAATAGCTCCTGCATCCATTAGCATTTGTACAAGTCTTCCTTGAACCTGAAGTGTAATCACATCATTGGGCCCACCTACAAACTTTCCACCAATGAAGATGGATGGTACGATGGGTCTGCGGCCCATCATCTGCAAAACTCTCTCAATTTCTCGTCCATCTGCCATTTGATCAATTTCATATACAGTAGGATTAGCGCCAAAGCCACTGATGAGCTGTCTCATCGAGTGGCTCACAGGACATCCAGTCTTACTGAAAATAACCACAGGCCTCTCTTGCACCAAACCCTTCACAACATCCATTATATTTTGAGTATAGGGTATTCCTTTGTTTAAGGGACGTAATGATGAAATGCTGAAATACAGTGAGCTTGAATGACACTAGATGGAGAAGGGACTCGAGGTTTGAGTTGAGGAAAATGCTTGCAGCACCAGTCTATTTATATCCCTCTTCGAAGGTGGACAATAGATATCTGCATGCAAGAGCTAATGTTGTATTCGAAAATGACACCTTACATCATCTAAGTTCTTCATATGCCGTGAAGAAACAAGGACATATGTGCCCTATCGAATAATTTGACTCAGACACAAGGTAAAACACAAAGAGCATCTAGAAAAATTGAGTTTGAAACACCCAAAGAGTAAAAATAATAATGAAGAGCCACACTCTAGACATCCACTAGAAAGTCCTCTTTTATTTAATCTCCTCCTTCATCTAGTACTCTAGCAGCAAAGCTTTCTCTTCCTTCAATGGACACGTGGATGTTTCTCTTAACTCAATTGAACTTGAAGGGCCAAAAGACAACCAAAAAGCACGGAAAAACATGGTATTAGAAAATGCTGATCTCTGATGTACTCTTTCTTCTGCATTCCGTCATTCTTAGCAAGATGCAGTGAACATAGCATATCGTGACTTTGTGTACCTTTCTTAAGAACGATTTGGAATTGATCCTGCAAAGATTTTTCCAATCAGATACAATATAGAAAGCAGAACAGTAATAAACATGAGAAGGTATCACGTAGAATCATACATACATTTTATGAGCTTCAATGCAAGATCAATTATGTTTACATTCTTATATCACTTAGAATCATACAGCAAGAGACCTGTCAAAGTATTTGATTTAGCAGTTTCAGCGTACACTGCGAAGGTAGGAGTGTAGGACATATCTTTCTTGCATCAACTGTCCGAGTAAGTGTGTAATTACCAACACTTTTAGCATTGAATTTCTAAGTAACAACGCCCTACGCTTCACACCTAAGGCTTAGGCAATCAAAAATGAGTTTTCTGCTGCTAGTTATCCTCTCTCTCACGGAGTTTACGCATACTCCTATTTACTTTAATTTTCTATAAGATATCTTGATTTAAAACCGCCAAATTGAGTGAAACTTCCAACCTTTTTCTCTATCTTTAACGTGGAATAACTTGTCCTATAATACTTACACTTCCAATCAATATCCTCGTATTTCATATCACTAGGCCTATCCAATTTGATTGCAAATAATGGGCTTAAATTGTTAACGCTGATACCATGTTAAATTGAGTAAAACTCTGTGTTCAGGATAATTTGAAGACACACAAGTCCGTCTTGAGTTCCATCCTAAAACCAAGTATTACAAAGATTATCTCACTAATAAATTTTCTCCGTTTCTCAACGACACTTTTTTATCTGTCTTATTATCCACAAAGCATCATTTAATCTGTATAAAGACGAGACAAAACTGATAAACTTTTTGACGTAATGCATACAGAATAAGGCAACTTCGATTCCTCGCATCACATAAAATGGATTTTATCCAACATAATAACCCCACCACTTTTTTTCTTTCCAGGAAATTCCTCAATATAGTGGGATTACCTTTTTCGAAGTGGCCAATTGCTAGGAATATATGTCCCCAAAGTGACTGTACAGATTTGTTTAATAATAATTTTTAAAAGGTAGTTTAGAAATTGTATCCCACAGACCCACATATCAAACTATGGGAATTTGCAATTATCAAGGGGATTAGATAATTAAATTCCTATATTTTGTGGAAATATCTAATTTTCATGAATTTCCATTGTTTACATTTTTATTTTTTGTTGACAATCAAACAACTCCCCTTTCTTAAATTTGCATAAATTTCTTATTCCCACTATTTTAGTTGACAAACAAATGAGCACTAAAATTGATTCTCCATTATTTTTGTGTTCTCAAATTCTCCCAGTTCTCTCAAGCATCCATTATTTTAGTTTAACCCTCATTTCTTAGTATGTGATTATTTTCAAATAAGAGGTTGCACTATATTATTAGTAAGAAATTTTGCAATTTTTTTAAATGATAAATCATAGGGGTGACTTTTACTTGTGATATAATAACTTTATTGTATTTCAGGTGTATACAAAATTTTTGGGAATACCTTTAAAATAAATGTTATACTAGTATGTGCCCGTGTAATAGCACGGTATTAAATTTTGTAAATGAAACTGAACAAGTTGGATTATTAACATATATTGACAGAATTAAAAACATAACAAATGTTTAATCTGATGATTTAAAGTTCTTCATATAGAATTGCTGCAACGTAACTCTTATTTCTCTCTTTTGTGGGAACATGTAGTTTGAATGTGAACGAATTCGTTAGACACTTTGTTGTTTCTTTTTCTATAAAGATGTCTCCATATTCTAAGTAAAGAAATTAATTTTTGTTAATTTTTGTATTTATCTTAAAAAACTTGACAAATTGTATACTTACATCATCAACATAGATTTTAATATAGGAATATTTACAACCCATAGCAATCTCTACCTCTCTCAAATAGCATAATATATTTTTTGCCTTGTTGTCTCCAATTTTTACTAGTATTTTAAATCTGCAAAAAAAAATTTGAATTTGTCTGAAGAATTTTAAGAAATAAGTCCCTATTGGAACTTAACACGTCCAAAGATTCTTGGAACTCCTTGGTTTGCCGTGTCTTTTCATTCGTAGAAAGGCATTTTGCTTCACTAAATTTTTAACGAATGAGTGCCAGTTATTTGTCATTCACATTTTCATTCAACCTTCCTTTTTGAGGAGACTTATCTCTTCTACAATTCGTTCTAGATTGTTGCCAGATTTCATATATTATATTCATTCGGGTCTTGGTGGGGATGAACCTCACGATCAATTTGCTTGTTGAGAAATCCATGTTCTTCCTGCCAATATCCTATTGGTATCTCTAATGACTATTTCGAGAATGTACTTGGTTTTGTTTTGTTGAAGTATTAAAAACGGTTATGCATGCTTATCCTCTTTCTTTTTCTAAGTCGAAGCTACTTGGTTTTAATTTTATTCATCCAAACTTACAATTAATTAGTTATCCGAAGCAAACTTTTCGGATTTTTTTTTATTTTTCCACCCGAAGCAACGACAAACCTCCGTTTGTCTTTTAGATGTCTCGCATTCATTGTGTCTCTTAAATAATAATATAAGAAAATGTACTCTTGATTGAATCCTCTAAGCACCAAAATTAGACTGTTGTTGAGGAATTACCTCAAGTCCTATCAACCTTACCACTACATTAGGTGGCTTTTGTTTTAGGTCCTTGGACATTTCCTAGGCCATTAACATCTTTACAAGAGTTTCATTAGGTTTTCTCTTCAATGAAGATCTTTTTAAGTCAGAGACCATCTATAAACCAAACAAACAACAAATATGAGTTCAGAATACCAAATTAGCAATACATAATAATTACGCATAAATTTTCTTAAACAAAAGAAAAACCATCACACATTAGCAAATTCTTTTACCAAGTTTTAAGAATTTTAATCCAATTCCATTTACAACATAAAAAAATCAATACCTATATAAATTAATCCAAACCCAAGATTCCACAATGAAAATAAATTTAAGATATAATTTGGTTGTTCAATTCTGATTAATAGTTGAAAAAAATTTCCAAATATTGGGTTCTTATTTTCACACATCACAAAAGTTTTGAAACACGCGACCATGTCTAACCATACGCGACTTCAGAAAAACTAAGGAATTTCATCAATAATATCACCAACCCACAATAATTCAACAGGTTCATTTCTGATTAACAATTGGAAATCAACACTACCCAAACAAACTAAAAACAATATAATCCATTGGGTTCACTTTTAAATGATTTTCATACATGCAAGATTTTGAAAAGTAAGAAATTTTCATCAAGTATATAAAAAACCCACCAAGAAAAAACACAAAAAAAATTTGAATCTTTTACCTGGTGTATGAAGAGTGGTGTTGGAGTTTAAGTTGGGTGGTTCAAGTGGTTTTCGATCAGTTTTCATCTTGCAACAACAAAAGTTGTACCAAGTCCAGGAAACGATTGAAAATATGCCAAGGTTTTGAAAATGAAAAGAGTAGGAAAATAATAATAATAATAATAATAATAATAATAATAATAATAATAATAATAATAATAATAATAATAATAATAAAAACCATGGGTTGATGGTTTTGTTTTGTTAAAGTATTAAAAATGGTAATGCATACTTATCCTCTTTTTTTTAACTCGAAGCTACTTGGTTTTAATTTTATTCATCCAAACCTACAATTAATTAGTTATCCGAAGCAAAAAAAAAAATTAATTTTTCCACCCGAAGCAATGACTAACCTTTGTTTGGCTTTTGAAGGCCTCACATTCACTATGTCTCTTAGATAATAATATAAGATAAGATTATCATATTATATTAGAAACTTCTACGTAAATGGTGCTCTCAAATTAACAGCACCATATCACCAATCTATCATTAGCATTAATCATAATTGAAGTGACTTGCAATTATAGTCATATCTCTAAAAACATCAATGGTAACTTCATTGGAATAAGGATATACTACTCCATATTAACCTATATATTAGTAATTCTTCTATATTATAATGATTTTTCCAAAAAGTTTTCAAAGGACTATTCAACATACAATGAACGAATAATGGTACATTGTAAAAATTTAAGTTAGAATTTTTGACAGCACCTTATGTCGTTTCATGTGATGAATCTTTACTAGTTAGACTATGGTAAAATATTTAATACTTATACATATCTGAAATAACCCTATTAAAAGACTTAAAAAGTATTGACAAGAGATAATTTTAAATATACTCAACCTGAAATTCACCCTATTTACCAAATCCTACAAGAACCACCATGGCTCAAGAAAAGTGGAGAGCATATTTGTTGATGGCCTCACATTCCATGTAAAAAGTTATAAATAAATGAACAATGCGTGTCTAACAAACAGGGCATTATCCAATTGAGTACGATAGGCTAAAGCCAAGTCCAACCCTGCTCACTACACCAATACACATTTATGCTTCGGAGTTCAGAGACCACCTAAAACCTAATCTATCCAAAAATAAAAATGGAAATAAGCATACTATTAATTAGTATCAATACTTGCAAAATATATCAAACACACAGGTTTAGAAATCTCATATTGTAGATGTATGAGATGGCTATAGTATAGTACCTGAAAGAAACAAAACATGAAAACTTTTCAACTCTTCGAGTTCAACAATAGTGTTTGGTGTGCACTCCTCAATTGCTCATATTTAACCCATAAAAATGAGAAAGAAGAAAAACGCTCACCCAGACCAAAGGTGTAGTGTCATCAGTATTGTACTCCTTACCCTGAAAATATAATTATATGCTTCATCAAGCAATGTGTCAAGGCGCCAAGCTCCAATTCCCACCTCAAGCAGCTGTTGAATCCACTGCTTCGCAATAATTTTCAAACTGGAGAATCATCTGGCTCTCTTTCGACCACATTCTCTACTGAGAAAAAGGGGAGGAATTCTGAGGCATTATGACGCATATAAGAAGCCGCCATCTCCAGAAGATGCTGAAAATTATAAGGTCCTTCAAACAACTGGCAAGTTGATCCTAAACAGCTTGATAAAGGCAATGCCCATTTGGCTTTACCTCATTAATAGTTAATCCAAGCGGCTCTGGCTTCTTCTCCAAAATCTCATTCTCAACGACTCTATCACTATTTTCAAGCAAGATATCAAAACCATAAACAGCATAAAGAAGATGATAACATCTTCTGATATAATATTACCTTTTGTACTTTCCAAGCTGGAATGTTGGCACTTCATATTACCTTTTATAATTTCCACTTCGGAAAGTTGGCACTTAAAAAATCCCAGTATTTAACCAAGCTATTACAGATGGTGTATACAGCATTGCAGAGAAAAGAAACATTGGATGAAGACATAGACTGGAACAATTTGCCCTCCTGACATTTCCCACTATTATATTGTCCAATATTCTCAGTTAAATACAAAAACCATGACCCGATTTCACATGGGCCGTGGTCAAAAGCACCAGTACTCATCATTGCTACTTTTGCCAAAGTATAAGCTTGCTCTCTTACATGTTGAATGGTGAATGTAGTGTCAAGCTGAGAAAAGACTGTGGATGCTTGCAGATAGGAGGCAGCATTCTAGCTGAAAAAACTGACTCTAGTGAACAGCCAAGGTGTTCTGTCAACATGAACAACAAAGATTGCAGCAATATTCTGGCAACTTTAGAGGGTTACTTGGAAGAAGTTTAAGAAAGTTGTACGATGCTTTCGACATAGCACAAAAGGTCCCCTGCATAAAACATATGAAATGCAAGTTGAATCCAAGTCATCATCATAGGCAATATATGATTATGAAGCAATAAAAAAAATGAGAACAACCAATATGGGTAAAATTATTGCTAAGATAATGAAACAATATAGAGCCGATAACTTCAAACTATCGAAGAAGGGATGAAGAACACTGACAACATTGATAACAATCATCATCCAGCCGGTATCCCATGGGAGGACAAGACAAACTATTATACCTAGTCATAACCTCAACTAATCAACACTACCAGAGAGACTGTTAGGATTATTAGTCGAAGTGGGTAAGCAATTCCATAATAAAATAAAACATTCCCAACAAGCAATAGTAGGGAAATAAGTAAGCGCATGAGAAAGCAAGGAAAGAAGCTCCTTACATTAGAAGCGATAGAGAGCACCATTTGGGATCTACATCAATTACATGTATGATGTATCCTAGTGTACCACAATTAAGTGTCAAGGGCCATACACTGAGTTAATCAATATGGAGAACTCTAGCTAGACCACATGCCCAAATTCCTACCCTTTTAATCTCATACCTGAATCCACGTGCTTCTTTTATGCAGCCAAACCATCTAAGCTTCAGGCCCTTGTCTCTGGCATCTTAACCCTAATAGGCTCCATGCCTTTAGTAAGGCTGCAGTTCCATTTAAGCATCCTCATCATGCCATCACTAATTAATGAACTTAAGAATGCTGAGTAGCCAACAAGTAGAAGAACATATCCTATAGGCCAAGCAGATAATAGGCTAAAACACAACCAATAATAACCTCATAAAAAAAAGATATCCAAAAATCTTAGACATCAATGGAGGATTTCTAAGTCCATCCTCCTGTATGGTTTTTTTCTTACCTCAGTAATGAATTGATTTTGGGCTCTAAGAGTAATCTTCATTTATTAATCTGTTTTCTTCAAATTCTGATACTGATTTGAATAGGGCTAAAGTTTACATAGCATAGGAAATAACCCACATAAATCAAGCATGTTGATATTTTTGTCTCTCCAGACCCCGTGAATGTACTATCATTTTAGTAGCAGGAAACATTCACTTAAAGGAATTGATTTCTCAGAGAAACCCTAGCCTTGAAGAAAAAAACTGAACATAAAGCAGGCATCACAAAAATTTGTCAGGTATCCATAATGGGTGAATTCTAGAATATATTCTAATTTCATGGGGCAGTCTTGTTGATGATAAGAAATGTCAGTGAGGAGTTGATTGAGAATTTCTTAGTATAGGGAAACAAAGGCAAGTTTCTATTACTCTGAAGTTATGTGCACGTCTGTGCATGTCAGAGTCTGACATAACAAGGAGCAAATTGACTGCTGTTTGGAGAAAGCAAAAAAAAAATCTAACAATAACTATGCGCTTTATTTAAGTAACTATACACAGTAAGATACTTACATGCTATAGTTTGAGAGATTCAAGCACTTTGCAATAGAAGTACACTTCAGCATTATCCTAAAAGAAAGGCTTTCATAAGAACCCCAAACTTTCATGATTTTCTCATGACCATTTTCATCATCCAACAGAGGCAGTTACTGTCTCCTGAAGTTTTTCACTCTCTTTGGGAATCACTTCAATGCTCTCAGCACTATAATCTAACCCGCCCACAATAATATCAATGTCTTCGTTCATGATATTCTTCTTCAATTTCTTTTTAGCAGTGGCTTTATGACTGCCTATGCTTTCTGAATTAGCTGCTCTCTTCAAAGAAGCCCAGATATCTAATAAATACTATTGACCGAACTCAAAAATGTAAACAATACTTGGTGATCAGGGAGCATGATATGAACTTCATCTTGAATTTGTGGCTTGAGTGAAAACAATCCTTTTGAGCTTAAAGCATTATTGAATGAGCTTAACAATTTTTAAAACCTCATTCATTGAAAGAACAATAGGCATATCCATATATCATTTTTCTTCTTTCCATTCATTCAAAAAATGATAAATCACTACGAGCAATAGGCATACACGATTGAAAGAACGGAAAATCCAATATTTAAAAATTGTATCTAAAATGACTGGAAAAGTGAAAACAAGACTCACTAATAATTTGATTGTAACATGTCAGACGATGAATTACGGGAAGAATGTGATCTATGACTACTAGACCCTGCGGCTGAAAGGGCGGCCAGTACCATGTTTGATCACAAAATCAGAATGAAGTAAGCCTTCGTTGACTACCAGACGATTGAATGGGCAAAGAAAGACACATTATAAAACACTTTGCACATCTGAAGTCTCCAAAGCAAAGTGGACAACACATAGACCACAGTCTCCTCATCACCATTCCCAATCCCTCGACGAATCCCTGAAAAAATCTCACTCTGCTGCAAGACCCACCTCAATAAACCAGGCTTCCCGTTCCCCACCTCCAAAAACAACAATGCAAAATCAATAAACGAATCCCTAGTAGAATGCTTACTCTTCTTCTCCACCTTCCTCTTCCTAAACTCGGACAATTTGGGCAACACCAGAATCTTAAAATCAAAAAACTTGGCCACTCAGCCACCAACAACGAGCCACGCCTAACAATGGATGCCATCAACAACAATAATGCCTTCTGACACTTCCCATCCTTACTATTAATCTCCTTATAAACATCCACCACCTTCTCCTCAATAATCAATTTTGCGAACTTATCTAATTGACGACTAATCGAAACACGTCCAACAACATCAGCCCTAAACCTCCCCTGAGGATGCCCTCATATAGCAGTAATCAACGACGTCACATAATACATAGCAGGCTTACCACGGCGCCGGTTCCAAAAGAAGCTCCGAGAAATTGGACGTGGCCTGAACATAAGAGTGCAGCAGCTCCCCGCCCGATCTTCCTGCAACAGCTTAATGAACTCCTTTACACCATCAGAGCATAGCTTGGGCTCAATTGAGCTAATGTTTCGGAGTAATTCTCTGATTTTCGCCTCGTTACGGGTTGGGGTTGGAAGTTAGGGTTTTGACTCCGTTTTCTTGGGTTGCTGTAAAGTTAGAATTGTAAGACTGTAATAATTAGAGAGTGAACGGAGAGGAATGAGAGAGTTGTTACCGTGTTCGTCGTCGGATTCGATGAGTTCGGGAAATGTTGGGAGAGTTCCCATTGGTTGGTGTTCATCGTCGGAAAGTGGGCACTCCGCTGATGAATATAGGGGAACAGGGGTAAAGAAGAGGCGGCGGAAAGTTGGGGTTTTGGAGAGGTTTTTGGGTTGGACCGTTACGGGGTAGAGGGGGGGGGGAGGGTATCAGTTGAAATGCAATTGATTCTGGTTAGTGGGTTTTGGGTACGGGTTTATTCATTTCAGTTGGATCATTTATAAGTAATAACAAAACTATTGCTGACGTCATATTTAACACGTGTTAAGCTTTTATAAAAAAAATTCCTGTTTTTTTAAACATGATGTCATTTACTTTTTTCCTACTTTATATTAATATAAGAGTGGAAAACGTTATATATAGAAAATTGTATGACTATATAAATTCCTACATCATTTAAAACTACCTTTATTTCTTCTCTTTATTTTATATTTCCTTTCTAGCTTTTTCTATAATAATTTTTCATTTAATATGATAAAAAATATTATTCCAATTAAGTTTTCTACAATAATTCTATAAAACCTAAAAGTTTTCACCGATAAATAAAAATATATTCTTATAATTGAAATATTTAACAAAATAATTTATTATCAAACCGTACATCATACGAGACTTACCTAGTATTCTATTAAAGAGACTTTTTGTTCAGCTATGGGTTAAGTTCACGAGGAGGACGGATCACGTTCAAACAAGTTAGTTCAGTTTCATATTTTACAAAAAAAAAAATTATCAACTCCAAATGGATTATAGACTTACAGTCGTCTAAATTTGGGGTAATGGGGTCATTATTTTTAGGCTTGATTCATGCTTTAATTTAGATCTCTTTGGGTTCAATTTGTTTTTGTTGACTATAAACCCTAATCATAGAGATAATCAAAAGTCAGTTCATGTCCAAAAGAATTTTGTTGATTTTGGACTTAGGCATTGGGTTGGGTTTAAAATCGGGCCGATTTTTGTTTGTCCAAAATCCACATTTTCAAGCTCAAAAAAGTATTTCGAGCCAGACTAAGTTTAGGCTTAAAATGTTAGTTTTAGGTTGCTTAAAACTCATTTGATGTTTAAAAATTCTATGTCAGCTTAGGTAGGCTCGTAAATTAGGTCTAGAATTTATGCTCAAATCTAACCATTTTTTTAGTCAGACCACTTTGATTAGCTTTACCTAATCATCATTTTCAGGTTAAAATCTTTATTTTAATTTATCATTGGTAAACAAACATACTTTTGTTGCATAATACCTTATTGGTTTAGACTAGGCACACTAGCTAAGACACAACATTGACCATCAATTTCTAAAATTTTCCATTTGCAAAATTATAAAAGTTTGACATTTTCAAGGTATAAATTAAAAATAATCTAATATGAATTTCTTTTTTATAAAAATTATTATCACTTATGTATAAATATTAAAAATTTAGGACGAACTAAGTTAATAACCGGTAAAATATCGTTAATTTAATTTGTTGATCACAAAGTTATGAGAGAGCATAAAGATTTATGCGGGATCAAAAAGATTATTAATTTTTTTTGTTAAAAGAAGACTATATATATAAATTTTATAGCATAATCAAAAATCTTGATTAAACTTTTTAAATTTTATCCCAAAAAATTGAAATAAAGTAAAAATAAAGGGACATGGAGCAAAAAAAAAACTCAAGTCATGATGGTTTTGGGCAAGTTGTTTGGTGTTGATGGTTGTTGACTTGTTGTAGTCTAGTAGAACTACCTTACATAAGTGGTAGAGGATAGGCTACACACTAAAATGCACGCCAAATTATACAACAAACTAATGTTGTAGTTCCTTCTAGAGCATCAATATGGGGTTGTTTTGTGAATTTTTTTTTTATCCATTGAACATAACAAGCAAAAATAGAGTAATATAAACCTAGAAAGTTTGCCTCCACGATACATCAAAGCTAAAAAAAGATACTTGATTACTAGTATTTCCCTAAGACCATATGTAAATAAAGGGTAATGAGTAAGTAATAATTAACTAATGCATGTTTCAATCAAAATTGACATACATATTACATTAAAAAAATACAAAAAAATTAACAGTGATGATAAACTAACATATCACATAGTTTTTCATGATCAAATTAACATCGATAATATAATGATCACAAATTAACCCTAATGAGCATTGTAATTATCCATACACTTTGTATACTAGCAAAGTTACTTGGCATGTAGACATATGGACAATAATTTGAAAATTTTGTCGCAAATAATAGAATCTTCTTTCACATAACTCACATCTTGTAAGCAAGTACACAAATTGACAATAATATTAGATATTCTTGTAAATATTCTAAATAATTCTCCATTACGGTATAGAGTAAAGTTGAAGAAAGTATGGTGATTTACAAAAAAAAATCTAATTGAATTATATAGTCATGTAGGTATCCTAAATATAACTCACATATAGGATCATGCCACATACATTTATTCTACCATATTTTTAAAAATATTTAATCTATCTAATTCTATGATATCTTTCTCATTACTTTTTTCTACAAAATTGTGTTTGTTTCTCTAAAATTGAAAGTATATTATAATAGGCATTGTGCCTTTTTTTTACCTACCTATGCTCTTATTTTCTTTCTTTTTATAGTTTTTTGTTGCAATAATAATCACTCATCTGATTTTAGCTACCTCATATCTCATTGAAATTATTCAGATATGTTGCCTCATTATTTTCATCAAATTTTTTCTAAAGCTAAACTACTTGTTACTGGGAGTTAAAGAGAAAAAGTGTGGTCTCGTTGATTTTTAATTTTTGTGGCATTCTCCTCTTTTTTTCTAGGGCAATCATATTTTTAGATACTCTAAACCTCCTACACGACGAAATTTGCGATTAACTGAACGCTTGAAGCTATGTGTTTTGAAAATTTGAGGATTTGGTGAGTTGAAGGAAGAATTTTAAACATAAATTAATGACTGTTTTATCTAACTTAGAAAACAAGAAGTTCATAGATACATTTTTTTTAAGTGGCAGTTATCTTATTTTCTTTTAATTTTTTAAATTTTTCTGCGTATTGAAATATGTGTGAAAAGATATGATAAAAGGATGATTTTTTAGAAAATAATAAATAAGAGCTTTCCAAAATACTCGAATTTGGAGACTCTTTGTAAATATTTGAAGCTACAAAAATTGCCATCAATGAAAAGGATGATGCTTTGGCTTTACATGTTAGCGAGCCTCAAAATCATGGTATACTTATACTTCCTCTTTATAATGATGGAATCATTAAGAAGTAAGCGATTGAGAGATGGTGAGCCAAGGATTAAAACTTGGAATGAATAGAAGAGTTAATTGAAGAAATATTTTATTCATATGGAATATCTTTAAGATTGGTTTTTTAAACTCAATCAATTCACCAAGTATAGGACCTGATTCGCGATCGACTACTGATCAATCGATAGAGTCCCACGATTTAATCCTATGTGACCATTTTCTTTTTGTAAAGTCGCCACCTTATTTTTATCCGAATAAGGACAGTTTGATAATTTCTTATTCCTTTTCTTTATCATTTTATGAGTTGCCTCTACAGGTGTGATTCATAAAATGTGTGTGTGCCCAATAAAGACTGGTCTAAAAAAATGGGTTCGGAGTCTAGGTTTTTTAAGATCTTTAAGATCGGTTTTTTAAACTCAATCAATTCAGCAAGTATAGGACTTGATTCACGATCGACTACTGACCAATCAATAGAGTCCCACGATTTAATCCTGTGTGACCATTTTCTTTTTGTAAAGTCGCCACCTTATTTTTATCCAAATAAGGACGGTTTTGTTATTTTCTTATTCCTTTGCTTTATCATTTTATGAGTTGCCTCTACAGGTGTGATTCATAAAATGTGTGTGTGCCTAATAAAGACTGGTCTAAAAAATGGGTTCAGAGTCTAGGTTAAGAGAATCAAACGTTTAGAACTCGTCTTCTCTCCGTTTTGCAAAACGGGCTTTTACTTGTACATTGTCTTTATTAATTAATTTGACTATGGCTATTCTATTGTATATTTTTTAAAAGATTTAAACATATGATTTAATGTTGTTAAACACATCAAGCGTATGATGTTTATTATGCCTAAATTGTACATTGTTATTGATGTGTGGTAGGTTTGAACACTAAAGTTGCACTACGTACCGATCATCGTGGGATTTTAAATCCACTCACGGATCAAAACCATCGTAGTTTGACCCAATATCATATCTCAAAATGACCAATTTTACTGTGATTAGGGGTTGATCGGGTAAAGGAGAAGAGCATTATTGATCTCAAAATGTGTTTGAAAATGAGTTCACCTGTAAGGTTAAAGCAATCACATCGAAATGAGGTAATTACTTCAGTTTCAATGTCAATAAAAATTTGCGTCTCAATTGACGACTTTATAAGGATTATAATGATACTTGGAATTATCCACTTAACAATCTTATCCAAAATAATGTGATTGTCATATTAGTGAAAACCACAATAGTCTTTTGAAGAAGACTTTTTTGATAAATTGTGTCACAATTGACGACTTTGCAAAAATTAGAATGATGATCGGAATTATCACTTGATAATTTTATTTTTGTGGATGATTACACTCAAAAGAAAATCTTGTAGATTGATAGGCTTAGCATAATTGGCCACTTGAAATATGATACTCGTTAGGCCTTGACTCCAAGGTAATAATTTACTATATCTTTAATTATTATTTATTAATCTTTGATGACTTTTAATTGTGAAGGAAAATTAATTTTTCAACCTTTGTAAGTGAATTTTCGATCTTGACCTTGAATTTAAAACTCGGATCGTCCACATTTTATGACTTGATTTTAAGCACTCACCATGTGTATAATTGATTATTCATTCTTTTGGCAAGGGATATATATATATATATATATATATATATATATATATATATATATATATATATATATATATATATATATATATATGTAAAAGTTAAAATAAGAAAGGTACTTAAAATGAGAAGGATGAGAAGGCATCTTAACTCTTCATCTTCTAAATCCAACGGATAATATTTTATCTACTCATAGTGACCCTTTTTTAACTCATAGGGACGAAATAATTTTTTTCACTTTTTACTATTATAGTTACTCTTTTTATTATTATAGTGACTACTTTTTATTGTTATAGTAACCATTTTTTTACATGAAATCTCTAACGTTAGATCTTACCATTTGAATGACTAAGATCTCTTCTTATTCTTCTTATTTTAAGCACCCTTCTCATTGGATCCCTCCCCTATATATATCATTATTTTATAAATCTCATTTTATTAGACTTGAAATATAATGTATATTACATTTGAAAACCATATTCAAATTTAACGTTAAAAGTCTTATTAGACCACTTAGGTACGATGTATGGAGAAATTCTTAAAAGAGCCTACGTAATAATGAATGCATGAGAAATGTGTAGTGGGTTTTATTCATTTTAGAAACCTTTATGATTGATCTTATGCAATCTCAATAATAGTAGCCATGAATTTTATTTTGTATGTTGATGGTGAAAGCATTTAGGGATACTCTCCTAAGCCTTTTTTTTCAAATAAACGAATCTTATTTTATTTTATCAATTTTTAGCTTAAGTATCGATGATCGAACATTGAGTTTTATGAATTTCGTAATTTTCTTATGTTAGTTGACTTATTATGCAGATCATAAAAATAATAATTAATGAAAGTACAAAACATACCTAAACACAACTCTCAAACCTCTCCGATTCCTATAACCTCTCCAATAGGGTTGATTTTCTAATGTGGAATAACCATTAAATTATGGGCTAATAAGCACCTAATTCTTGATTATTCCATTTGTACGTCCTACAGTCAGATAAACGTTAGTAAATTAGAGATTGAGAACCATACCTTGAACTAGAAGTAGCTATCTTATAAATGATTTTTTTTATGAGGGTGATTGATGATAATTTCTTTCATCCAACTGAAATATATATATATATATATATATATATATATATATATATATATATATATATATATATATATATATATATATATATATATATATATTGGATTCATGTGAGAACCCCCTAATATGAGAACTCTTTTGTGTGTGAGAACCCATCTAAGACCATCCACTAGCTAGATCAAACGGATGGTAGTGAGTGAAAAATGGCAAAAGCGTAAATAATGACAAAATGACACACTTTTTTCATTTTAAAAAAAAAAAACTGACACACGTTTCCCCATTTTAGAAAAATATTGAGACAAAAACAACTTTTTGCAAAACCAAAAAAAAAGTTGTACCTTTTGAGTTTAGTGGGTTGTTTAAAAATAATGAACCTAATGTTCTAAAAAGTTCTTCCATTTTTCTAAAATGTTGCTCTAATGTACTTACATTGCTCTACTGTTTTAACATTGCTATAAATGTTCTAAAACGTCACTCTAATGTTCTAAGTAGATGATTTTCGTTGTTCTAATTTGATGAACTGATGTTTTAATTTATACTTCCCTCGTTCTACATAATGCTTCTTTTGTTCTAAATAGGTTGGTTGGATGTTCTAAACTAATGAACCTAATATTTTAAAATGTTGCTCTAATGTACTTATGTTGCTCTACTGTTTTAACGTTGCTATAATGTTCTAAAACGTTACTATGGTCTCATATTGTTCTAACGTCTTCTTTTAATGTTCAACGTCTTCTTCTAATGTTCTATATTTTTTTCAAATGTACTAAGCTAGTATTTCATAAAATTTCAAAATTTCAAACATTTTGAAATTAATGATCCTCGTTCTACATAATGCTTCTCTTGTTCTAAATAAGTTGGTTGGTTGTTCTAAACTAATGAACCTAATGCTCTAAAAATTTCTTCCATTGTTCTAAAACGTTTCTCTAATGTACTTACGTTGCTCTACTATTTTAACGTTGATATAATGTTCTAAAATTTTACTCTAATGTTTTAAGTAGATGGTTTCGTTATTCTAATTTATTGAACTGATGTTTTAACTTGTATTTCCCGCGTTCTACATAATGCTTCTCTTGTTCTAAATAGGTTAGTTGGTTGTTCTAAACTAATGACCCTAATGATTTACTTATTTGCATTTTTGCTGGATAAACATTATGGAGCACACTTACTTATCTAAACTAGTTAGTAATTAGTAGAACCTATCTAAATTAGCCTTGTTAGAAGTTTAAGAAACTTGTGATAATATCACAAGTTGCATAACTTTATCGAAATCACCTGAATTTATATTTAACGTTTATTATATTCACCTTTTGAATTATTCATACAAAACTAGACTATGTTCTCATCGACTAAATTAAGTAAGTTTCAATAAAAACAAGTTATACTAATGAAACCAACAATCAAATTAAATTGTTGAGGTGAGAGAGGATTAAAAGGAGTTACGAGATAGCTAGTGAAAATACTAATGAAAATGGTATAGGTGAAATTGATTACATCTTTAATTCTACAAACTAAAAAAACTTTATTAGTTATAATAAATCAGTATTAAAGACAATTGGAGTATAATCAATTGTATATGAATGGGAATTAATGAAGCATTATAGGACCTCGAGTTTAGGTAGAAAGTTGTCATAATTATATAATTATTTTATTTTAGTGTCGTTATTATTAATATTTTTTTGGCAAATTATATGTTCTATCTTAAACTTTCTAGAAAATAATTATTTTAAAAATCGGATTTTTGTAAGTCAAGATAAGTTTTTTTAGGTGTTCATATAAACAATAAAGGGGTATAATCATGTAATCTTTTCTTTTGATACTATTTGAGGTTAAGTTATATTATCTGGATAATTTCTTTATAAAAGGGGATTGCCCTTATTCTTTTATAACACACCCTTATCTTCTTCCTTTTTTGTATTCACTCAAAGTCGTTCATTTTCCCCGTTTCCTCGAACACCATGTTCCAAAACAAACAACACCAAGTTCAAGATTTTCGATTTGAAGAAAATATTCGTATGCTAAAGCTATACATGGTGTTGCTAATGGCGTTGGTGGTTTTACTAATGGCGTTGATGCTAGCTATACTTAAGTATGGTTGTAGTTAATTAGTCGAAGGTTACACATGATTTTTATATTTTGTATGTCGTAACAAACTCATGTGTATTAATAAAGATTATTACTTATGTCTTCATTTTTGTATATCCGTTTTTTTGTTTTTTTTTATATTTTTTTTGTTTGTTTTGTGAGAAGATTTAGTTTGTAACGACAACGAACACATTAATTAAATATTTACTAAAGGTAGATTAGCATCTACGTACATGAGGTATTTCATACTAAATTATTTTGTATATCCTTTATTATTTGCAAGGAGATTAACTATATGAAAAATTTGGGGAAAGAAAAGGTAATACTAAGTACAAAGTATACCGCAGAGCAGTATATGTATCTAGTATATTATTATGAGTAAAAAAAATGGTCATACAGGTAATTTAACAATATCACATGATTTATACTTCTTCGTTGGTTAATAAACTTCAAAATGCTATTACTCCCTCTTTTTATAGCCATTGATTTGTAAACAAAAAAAAAAAATGCTCCGTTTACTAGCACAAAGAGAGTGAGAGGAAATGACACCGTGAATTAGTAATAGAAGAATAAGAAGATTAATATTTAGTGTCTACACCAAGGTTTAAAACACAATTGCTTAGTATGCTAAGGAGTTGAAAATCTTTGTATTCTTTGTGATTTAGATGAAAAGGAGATGAGAATCGATTGTTTCTTAAATGGTTTAAAGTCTTCTATTGCAAACAAAATTTAAACTTGTAGCTATTTATTTTTTGATGATATGCTTAGGTTGGCTCAATGTTCTGAAAAATAAGAAAAAGACCTCATAAGGGCAAGAGATAAAACACCATTCAAGGGTACTTATTCTTCTCCATACAAGCTTATACACGATTACAACTCGTTGTAAAATTGTGGGTGGGAGTTTTTATTTTTAATATTTTAAAAAATTGTGCATCGAAACCTATGTTAAAAAATAATTTAAAAATAAATAAATAAATAAGAGCTCCCAAACTCTACATAAATTAAATTTGTGCTTTTAAATAATAATATTGAATTTTATAAGATAAAAAAATATATTACTGAGTTACTTTTAAAAATTTTTTTTTTTTAAGAAATGTCACTGGGATTTAGTTGACCCACAGAAAATGTAGGCAATGGAGAAGTCGCACGACACATGAAAACATGAATGAATCCAATAAATAGAGCGCCTCATCTCAAAAAAATCTCCCTCTTTCCCACTTCCCCTCACACACACTCGCGTGTTCGGGGATTACGAAATCCCTACCTCACCCTCTTCACCCCCGCCCTTTCCCTCTAGGGTTTCCCTTCCCCTCTCCCTTTCTTTGTAATCATGATGCAACAACCACCCTCCGGCGTCGCCCCGCCGTCTATGCCACCACCCGTCGATCCCTCCCAACAACCTCCCGCCCAATACGGTAACCCTCAACAACCTTGGATGATGATGGCGCCTCCTCCTGCTCAGCCTCAACAACCTCCGTATGCGCCTCAGATGTGGCCACTTCAGACTCAGCCTCCTCCTCAGGCGCAGACTCAGCAGTACCCGATGGCTGCTGCTGCTGCGGCTCTGGCGCCGACTAGTCCTGATGAGATTCGGTCGCTTTGGATCGGTGATTTGCAGTATTGGATGGATGAGAATTACATCTTTGGATGCTTTGCTGCTTCGGGAGAGGTATAATTATTGAAATCTTGAATCATTGGTTGCAAGTTACCGTCTTTGTTGCTAATGGTTGTGATTTTAGGGTTTTTTTTTGTGAAAATTTGGTCTTTGTTTGGGAGATTGCATGTTACTTTTGGGTTCAGGAGAGGATTCAAGCGGCGGGTGGGTTGTTGGATATATTGGGGAAGATTATTGGTTTGTCGGAGCCGGGGAGTATCAGGATGTTGAAAATATGGTGGATTGAGGGCGAGTCCTGTTCTCAGTGGAGTGTTCATTGTTACTCGAGGGTGGTTTTATGAGATTATGTGTCAGCTGTTTGAAGTGTGGGTGATGAAGGTCTATGCGACTCTGGAGAATTATAGCTAGTGCCTTGAAATGTCTTGGGGATGTTTATTGGTTTATGCAAAGGATCAGGGTGTGACAAGTATGGTGGTTTGAGGGAGAGTTCCTTTGTTTATGAGATGGTTTTACATCGCTTGTTAATTGAGGGTAGTTTTAGGAGATTACATGTTGCTGTTAGGAGAGAGGGTGATGTATTTTCCAATATACAGGAGGATCAAAACGATTGTGTTTCTGGATGTTTTGGGAAAGAATATTGGTTTGCGGAAAGTGTTAGTAAGTTGTCATGGTTCAGGGTGAGTTCCGTTCTTCAAAAGACAATGGAGTATTAATTTAGTGTAGTGTTAGGAGATTGCATGTTACTGTACGGAGGAAGAGTGGCGTGGTTTATGAAATATGGCAGGCTCAAAGTGTGTCGGATATCTTGAAAAATAATATTGCTTTTTGGGAAGTACTAGAATGTTACAAAGAACGCATTTTGGAAGCGAGTTGGGTTCCTTACATTGGAGATTTAATATGTATGATATTCAGGGTTAGGATGTGTTTGTTCATTTGGCATTTTAATGTTGGCATGTGTCATGCATACTGGTATTTGTGTTAGCGCATGGTTTGGTAATACGCCAATTTTGCATTTATTAGTAGATAAAATGATTTCTCCTACTTTTGAATTCCAAACACTTCATTAGGAGTCAGTACACAAAGATTTAAAGTTATTTCTTAATTTTCTCTCCATTTCTTAGTTCGTAGCTATTGTAATAGCTTCAGTTCTCCGAAAAGGATCAACTGAAACCCTCTCAATGTTTATGCTAAATACTTCTGCTATGAAAAAAATGTTGTGATAAGAAATGCTCAATTTTTCGTGCTCTTGCTACACCTAAACAATTTTCTTTGGAAAATTTGTCCAACCAGAGGATAGCAGAAGTTTGTTGGCATACAATTATGTTTTTTTTTTGCTTGTGATTATTTAATGGATAATTACAACTATTTGTGTTGTAATAGCTCAGGCCTAGTCGAATGAATATGTTGTCAATGGATATCATTGGTAGATTGGGTAATTTGAGTCAGGCACCCAGGCATTGTAAATTTGTGGTAAGCAAAGTTTTGAAGGTTGATTGTTAGATGAATATGAGTGAGGGAGAGAAAACTTGTGATCTATATGGATGCTGGATTTGTTTTGGTTGGTGACGCTTCTCTGCTGGTAGGATTGCCGTGTAAATGATTTAATGCTTACTTATTTTAAGGGGTTATGTTTTATTACTGCAGTAATTTTTTGTTTCCGCTCAGATCTAAGATGGTTTTAGTCATGATGATACTTGGTTGAAGTTATTTGATTATTTGATTGGCTTGAAGGTATTTGAAATCTGCTTGGGTTGCATATCAAAGTCTGAATATATCTTGGGAGAGTTGTACGTGTTGACGTATTTCCCACTTTTTTGTGAGGAGTTTGATTAGTGTTGTTTATTAATGCTTACACATGAATATACTTCTCATATATCTGAGACTCTGAGAGAGCTGATGAGATGTCTTCTCTTATTGGTTATGCCCCTGTTTTGTTATGTTATTAGAGACTCCTATGCCTCTATTGATTGGGATTACTACCTCTTAGTAAGACTGGTCAACTTCACCTCAATTTTGTGTTTACAGGTTGTAGCTGTGAAGGTTATTCGCAATAAGCAAACCAATCTCTCAGAAGGTTATGGGTTTGTAGAATTTGTTAATCGTGCTGCAGCTGAAAGGACATTAGCTACATACAATGGAACAGTGATGCCACAAACTGAGCAGGCTTTCAGACTGAATTGGGCAAGTCTTGGTGCTGGTCAGAGGAAGCAAGATGACTCGGCTGACTATACAGTTTTTGTTGGAGATTTAGCAGCTGATGTTTCAGATGTTATGCTTCAGGATGCATTTCGTGTTCATTATTCTTCTGTTAAGGGAGCGAAGGTCATCACAGATCATATTACTGGACGTTCAAAGGGTTATGGATTTGTGAGGTTTGCAGATGAGGGTGAGCAACAACGTGCCATGACTGAAATGAATGGAGTTGTCTTATCAACTAGGCCCATGAGAACTGGACCAGCTGCCAATAAAAAACCTGCTGGTGTTCAGCAGAAAGGTATGCTTTTGTTAAGTTTGTTTGTTTGTTGATACTTTCTTGTTTATATGCTGGAATTGATTGAAGTTGTTATGGATTTGTTTTTGTTGCTTACTTCATTGATTTGTTCAACCTTGTCATTAGCTTGAATTGTAAGCTTGAAGTAGATTGATCCCTTCCACAAACCGCCCTTCCATACTTTTATGAGTCCTTTCCTTCTAGTTTAGCTATGTAACTTGGGCAAGATAATTCTTTGGAAAAAACATGGTAAAAACGCTTATAAACACTCGTGTTGTCTCAAAGCAGGACACCAAGAGGCTCTCGTATTGGGGGCCTGGAACTGACTTCAGCTGAAATGATTCCACTTTAGTGCGTGGCCTCATTTTAGGTCAGTCATTTTTAATGCCATGAGTTCAATATTTTTCTTTTCAATTGTGGCATTTGTTATGCTACATTTGCAAGTTAGTTTTTCAGTTACTTTTCCTTAAAGCACATTTAGTGAGGTTCAAAAGCTTACATTTCTCCATCCTTTTAGTTTAGTTCTTGTAGATTTAGAACACTTGATCCCTGCATTGGATACATTTTAAGCTTTCCATTTATGTTGGGCTCGTGTACGCTTCTTTTGTTTTAACATTTTTGTTTTTCTGAAATACCTCTCTCAAAATTGCTGGGGGTGCAATAGTGTACTTTGAGGATCTTGCTCCCCTTTTTATCTCTGTTATCTCACTTTTGATTTCCTTTCCTTGCTTGTAATGTTGGTTACAGGCTTATTTGGCACTTTGAGTCTAGATGCTAATCACCATATAAACTTAGTCAACCGGCTTGGTTTGGGATTTTTGTGTGGAATGCTTCACCCTTCAAAGAGAATTACAATGGATGAATTTAGCTGCATAGGGCATGTTATTTTTGTAGTTGGAAACTGTATTCTCCATGGGGTTATACTTTTTTAACATAGATGCTTGTCTCAGTAGTTAAGTTCAGTTACCATATGATGCTATATGTCATCTCTTCTCAATGGAGTTATTTTCGTTACACATTTTGTGATATTTCATGACAAGCAATTTTGTTTGCTTCCTTTAATTAGAAGGTTAGTCTTGTTAGAAATGTAGTTAGGGCCCATGTTCTGTAAAGATCTGGACATTTGTCAAATCTGGGATCTTAAAATCCATTTTTTTTTGTTTTTTTGTTTTTGTTTTTGGTGTCTTCATTGTAGCAATCGTTGTTGAAATAGTGGTGGGCTCTGGGGGAATATTTGTTATGGAATGAATTAATTTTTCTTGTTGTACGAACTTAGATGCTGATAAACTTTGCTTTTAAGTTGGTTCTGTACCAGATCTTTCTTATTAGTGATTATGTTTCTTAGATGTGGATTGGTTTGTGTTTGAATGTCTTCACTGATTATTATGAGTATCCCTCCCCTCTGTTTGTTTTATGAGATCATTTGGTGGAAAGGATAAATTACTTTAGTGGCTCTTTTTATTTATATTTTTTTCATGAAAGCATATACTCAATATGTTGACGTAGGCCATTATATTCTTATATCTTTGCCCTTTCTAGTTAGTTTGTTTTCTCATTCTTATGTTAGCATGTTATTTCTGTCTTGTCTAGGAAAATATTTTTTCTTATTTATCTTTGGTGAGTAGATTCTAGATTGAATTTCAGTTTAGTTCTGTGTTTTTACAGTTTTTTCCGTTTGCCACTTGCAGCTTCTTATCAGAATACACAGGGAAATCCTGGCGAAAGTGATCCAAATAACACAACTGTGGGTAGTCTATTATTTTTATGGCAGTAGATTTTCTCCATTGCATTCTAAACGCCTTTCACCTGTTGGTTACAGATATTTGTTGGTGGCCTGGATCCTAATGTCACAGATGACCAGTTAAAACAAGTTTTCAGCGCATATGGTGAGTTGGTTCATGTGAAAATACCAGTGGGCAAGGGTTGTGGATTTGTGCAATTTGGTAGCAGGTGCGTGATGTGGGTCCTAGACCTGTTTGATGCTTAGGTTTTGCCTTATATTTTGAATTCAATGCTCAAGTTTGATCATCTTTTGCTCGTTTCCTTTCTCAAAAGAGCTGCTGCTGAGCAAGCTTTGGCAGCGTTGAATGGAGCTCAGATAGGATCACAGAGTGTTAGACTTTCATGGGGTCGTAGTCCATCTGCCAAACAGGTCTGCTTGTTTTTTCTGTCGATGTAACAATGCGAATGTATTTGTTTTGCTTGTTTGATTCATCTCATTGACAAGAATATATTGGTTATATCTTTTCAGGTACAACCTGGTGGTCAGGGTCAGTGGAATGGAGCATATGGATATGGATATCCTCAGGGGGGAGGATATGATGCCTATGGATATGCAGCGGCAGCTCCTCAGGATCCTAACATGTACTATGCAAATTATGCTGGATATGGAAATTACCAGCAAACGCAGCAGGTGAATTGACTTTCTTCTCCATATCCAAGAATAATGTGGCTTATTATTGTTATTGTCATTTGGTAGCCCTTTTCTTATGGTCTTTGAACACTGTTATAAGTTATAACATTATCGTGCTATGCTTTTTTTGCAGTGATGTCTTGGATGCTGGCTGTAGTCCGGGACTGCAATTGACTTTCTACTTCATGAGAGATTTGGTAGATGAATTTTCCTGGGATCACATGTGAATTTTACTAGCCCCCTTCTCTGCATTTAGGAGTTCCCTTTTCCCCCATTTTGTGGTACCCTGAAAACAAATCTTCCTCCATGTTGGTGGTCATAAATTTCCAACTCTAGTGTTCCTCTGGATTTGTGAGGGTTAGTTACCCTCATCTTGTGATCTTCTGGATATTTAAATTGTTTTGCTTTATGATTCTGAGTGCTTGATGCACATTCTGCTTGATACTTTTTAATAGATTTTCTTATTATGCTAGCACTTTTAACGACCAGCTGACTCTACGGTTGGCTGAAATGATTTTTGCCATTTAGGGAGGACTTTTGACTACCTTTTGCATTGAGTCATGATAGTAAGAACTACAAATGATATTCACTGCCCTTTAGTAATTGGAGTATGGATCCAGTTTTCAGTTTTCACCACTATGGATGCCATTGACATTTGGAATTACGCATATCCAGCAATATAGGCCTATATACATTCTTCTATTGCCATTTTTCTTATTTTTGCCTTTTCTACCCTTTTATTATAATGCAATTTTCGTGATATTGATTCTTGCCTCACTGGTTTATTGGTTGTAACTGAGCTAAATGCACTTTGTTTACAGTCTTATGCTTTTTATAGCAGAATTCTTAATGTCTATAGTACATAAATTAAACAAGAGATAACCAGCCATTATGTCGCATTTCGGCCAATCGCCATGTCACAATCTGACCACCACACCAAAAATCATCTTAGTTGATGTTGGAAAAGAACCAACGCTATTGTCAATGTCATCGTCTCAAGTTAAAATAAAAAAGTTTGTTCTATGAAATGTAGTGGTTTAAAAAATCCGGCCAATCTAAGGGGGAGTCATCCAGGCCATATGTTTGAAATTTTCAGTCAGCATATACGAAATTTCTGACTAGCCTTTGTGGTAGCCGAAAGTTTTAGACGGAGCTTAAAAAATTAAACGATTCCATTGATGTGAATGCATGCATGAAATTCTTACAAGATTTGTTTTATTCGTCTGTTTCGTGCTTGATTGTTGAGTTACATGTTATAGGTTGAAGTTGTGAGTCTGTATTTTTAGGGATATCGATTCTTTCTGTATTCTTAGGGATATTGAAGCTAGGTTAGGGTTATTTCTTGCTATATTTTTAAATATGTTAGTTCTTACTGTATTTTTGCTGTATTTTAAATATGTTAGTTATGTTGTAATCCTGTTGTGATATTGACCTAGGTCAGGGTCATTGCTATATTGTAAATTATGTTGATTATGTTGTCATTATGTTGTGCACTAGTAGAAAAAAGTCTATTTGCTGCAGTTATTTAACCTTATTTGCTGCGGTTATTATACCGAAGCACATATGGCCGAAGCACATATAAAACCAACAAATGCTGCGGTTTTTTTGACGCAGCACTTATAATATTATTTGCTGCGGTTATTTAAAAAAACCGCAGCATTAATTACCCTTATTTGCTGCGGTTATTTATAAAAAACCGCAGCATTAAATAGATGAATCTTAGAAAATTGACCCATAAGTGCTGCGGTTATTACTAAAAATCGCAGCAAATAATACTTATTTGCTGCGGTTTTTAGTAATAACCGCAGCATTAAATTGACGAATCTTAGATACTGACCATTTAGTGCTGCGGTTTTTAGTAATAACCGCAGCAAATAATACATTTTTTTTCCCTTCTTTACCACCATTACTATCAAGTATATATGGAGCTGATGATTGACAATATATTAATTGTTGCAATGTGTGTCTTAAGGCCAATGGTACGGTTTTTATTTATTTTGTGTTTATGCCAATATGCCAATGAGTCAATTAACCCAATGTGTTTTAATATATAGTACATACAGAAAGAATTATATATATACAAAAGAATGTTTAATCTAATGAATACAAGGAATTCCTACTACCTCCTACCTTAAGCTAGCTCTACCTACACATATTGTCCGGCCCCAATGAAGTATTCCGCCCATAATTCCTTAATCTCCATCAGCTCTTGAGGTGAGTATGGCGTTGTTGTTTGAATCGCCTGAAAGGGTAAGAAATGATAGGTTTAGTTATCTACAAAACAGGAGACATAATTTCAAGCGTAAATTTCGGCAGAATTTCCTCTGTAATTCGACCTTTTCCCATTTTTTAATAGTACCTGTTTTCACAATAATTACAATCCAACGATATCCATCCAAAATTCACAACACAATTGTGTGTTCACAACACAATTGTGTATTCTAACCACAATTCACAAACATATTGTCTGTTCACAACAAAATTGTGTATTCTAATTCACAACACAATTGTGTATTCTAAATGCAATTCACAAATCCATTGTGTTCACAACACATACAATTCCCATACATGAGTAGAACTCAAAACAATTCCCATATATCTACATACTATATCTCAAAAATAAATTACGGAGCTCATGAATACGTACCGTTGAAAGATCCTCACAATGAGCATGGTTGTGGAGGATTTCAAACAGGAAACGCATAAGAAAGTAGCCACACTCGGTGCTCCCAATCTGCTGAGGACACTGCATTACGAAACAAAGTACAATGTAAACCGAACAGATCAAATACAATTCTAAGGCAATGGAATAAATTGAAAACAGGGTTACCTGAGCCGGAATCCAGTTCAACTTCAATCCGTTACGGAGGCCGGACTGAACTTTAAAGCTCTTAAAGGCACTAGATTAGGAAAAACAATCTACGTGAATAACTAAACCTTAGTCTGTTACTCTTGTCAGTGACGAAAAAACTGTAGTTACCAAAAACTTACGTATTCAGCACTTCCTTAATCGCTAAGTTACGTTTTCGTTGAAGAGGATCGAAAACGTATATTGTCCTCTTCTCTAAGGACAGAACAAGAAGTATCCAATGACGCCTACAATATGATTGGTAAATGGTTAAAAAACGAACATACAAGCAAGAGGATACTACGTACGTAAGAAGATCATACCTTTCATGGTACGGGCAAAAGATGAAACGCTTCCTATGATGATTGGCCATAAAAGATATCATGTAAGAAGTGACGAAGCCCTGGTCATTACCGATCATGGTAGCCGAGACCCTAGATGGGCACATGAAACCAAAGGATCCTAGTCCTTCTTCTTGGACCAACTCATAACAGGCCCTGTAATTAATTGAAACAACACCCATTTAGCAACATCAACAAATTGATGGTCACATATTAGATTATGAATTACATTCAATAGTCGGGTAACTTACATCATGAAGACTTGAAGCACAGATACATTCAGCTCGTCCCCTGTGAGAAGTTGAGTAACGTCCTCTGCCACGATCACGATATCCTGGTCCTTGGGGTACCCGAATATCGTCTTCCCACAACGAAAGGAGACGATGCTATCTGGTGGAAGCCTCGACACCTGCGCCCTCATTTGACGACAATTCTCACCAAGATGACTCAAGGCCAGCTCAGTGAGATCGGTCTGGGCAACGTCCTTCCGCACGGACTCGGTCGTCTCTGGACCGCTAGGACCGCTGGCAACACCTTCAGCTGCGTCCTTCCGTCCCGTACCTCTTTGCTGATTCAAACAAATTCAAAAATAAATACCAACATTAATAGAATAAGGATTCATAAAGTTAGGCGGAATGCATTTACCTCAGACGTCAGGAGCCGTACTAGATGCTTTGGCCACTGTGTGAAGGTCCCGTGGGCTTGCTCGAGCCTTTTGATGAACGCAGAAGGGGCAGGGACAGGGACATCCTTGTAGACCTGGTCATAGTCGTCGACGCTGACCTTCACATGACCAGGCATGATGTCAGCATGGTGGTCTCGTGTCAGAGCCGGATGAACGGTTCCTAAAGCAACAATGATTGCTTCATTGCCGTTCACCATGTGCATCAACTGACACGATCGTTGCTCCTGCAACAAAAGAGACAAAGATGTCAGTTTTTCTCATTCAAGTAAAGTAGAGGAATTTGAAATGCGTTTAGTAGTTTATAAAACCTAAGGAAACAAACCTGTAGATCCTGAAAAGGATCTCTAACCCCAGAGCCGCTTGAGGAAGGTAAGACTGGAGGGTCAGGCATGTTACGCTCCGGTAGCTGCGGTGGTGGATGCGGCATACCGAATTGCGCAGCGAACATCCTGAACTTCTCTTGGAGCATGGAATCCATCTTTTCCTCCATCTCCTTGATTGTCTGAGCTCGAACCCGGATCTCAGCCTCCTTCACAGCCCGTGTCACGGCGTTATCGATTCGAGCTTTGACGTCCTCCACCCTCTTCATCAGTATCGAGCTCCTCTTGTCAGCCCCGTACACAGTCTTTCGACCAACGCCGATTCCGTAATCGACCACCCGACCTGGGTGGTCTTTTTTGCCGAGGGCACGGGACAGAATGTCGTCCCGTGGCTGGGAGACAAACTCTCCCGATTCCTCTCTCCGTCTCCAATCATCCTGTGTATATTTCAAAATAAAAGTTAAGACAATTCACAAAATGTAAAAAGACAAATAGAATAGTGACGAATAGCAAACATTACTCACAATGGAGTCCCGGACACTAGCCGTCTGCTTGTCCGGCACCACGAGACGTCCTTGTTCGTCGAGGACGGATCTCGCTAGAAGCCACATCGTCGTCCTATCTGGCAGACTCGAAACAACGGACGAACAACTGGATGACGACGACGACATCGAAGGAATGAAGCCCTTTCGCCTCCATATTTCACTCATCTCAGCATATGAGTGTTGACCCATATGATGAGGATACAAGTTCTGGGCCGCACTCCTCTTCGCCTTCTCGCTTCTTTGCTGATTATAATATACAAGTTATTGCATATAAGAAACTAACCAAGAAATTAAAGTAATATATATAATTAATATCAAACGATATTCAAAGAAATTCTTACCCTAAACTCTTCTGTAGAATGCATCTTCACAAAAGAGTTCCAATCTTCCTCCGAAATGAAGTTGTAGAGCTCCCAAGGTCGCTTCCTGGTCTGGCCCTCCTTATTCCTTGTACAAGAGATCCAGCCACTAACGAGCTTGGCCTTGAAGTCTCTCCACTTCAAATCGCAAGAGGTGAGGACCGCCTGCTTCTTTCGAGGGTCATCCTCGATCTGGAACTCTTTCTGTATTATATAGAAACACAAAAGAACACAATGAGCCTAACAATTTCTATAACACAATTATTTTTGCGTTTCAGTAATGTAATTAAGTACATTAAATACCTTTGCATCCTCCCACAACATATCCTTCACGCCCTTCGGTACAGAGTTCCAGTCCGGTATCAAGATCGATACTTTCGACCGACTAATCTCCCCCAAATGGCATTTATATGCCTTGTAGTGTGTCCCGCACGGGCGACCGAGTGCGTCCCACTCAAGAATTCTCTGGACACCAGGTATGGATTTGATCCCTTTTGAGGGACCTCTCCCCACTCTCTTCTTCTTCATCTGCTGGGTGTCCGCAGCAGAAGATGGAGGGGTCCTCTGTCCTCTTCCATGTATGTGAATCTGCAAATATCAAATAAATAGGTCAGTCAATTTAATTGAATTAAGTAGTACACATCTATATGAAAAATATACTATTTAAAAAATAACATTAAAGAATCATATAACTATTTTGGATAATTTTCTTTGTAATACCTTATTATTGGATAATTTTGTGTTCATTACTATTCAGACTCCCTAGCTACGTAGAATCCTTCATCATGGTCATTACGTCTTAGAATATCGTCTACATCATCAACAACTAATTTCGGGATATTCCATGTGGATGGCGGACTCTCATCAAACTGTTCATCGTATTCGTCTTCATCAACAACATCCCCAATGCCAAGAATCCGTCTCTTCCCTTCAATAACAACCGACCAGTTGCGATCGGCAGGATCAACCATGTAAAAAACTTGCTTCGCCTGTGACGCTAATATGAATGGATCGGCATGATGTCCCAGACGATTGGGATTCACTAGGGTTAAGTACCCGTGTTCGTCCTTCTTTACTCCGCGGTTATTATCAAACCAATTACAGTAGAAAAGAGGAATACTGAAATTGACGTAGTCAAGTTCGAAAATATCAACAATAACCCCATAGTATGAACCCCGTTTGTCTATTAATGTTCGATCCTTTGAACTAGAAAATTCAGGAGACATGCCGAAGACCATTACACCACTATTCTGCGTAGTTGACTTCTCATCCTGGCGCTTAGAGTAAAATGAATAACCGTTTATGTCGTATCCCTCATACGACATAACTTGAACTTTAGCACCATATGCCAACCACTTTAATGTATCACCGACATCGTCAGGTGCTTCAGATAATTGATCCATGATCCGTCCTCTGAACCATTCAACAAATGTAGCATTATGGACCTGTATCAGCTGCAAATCCCTTTTAGAGGGATATTGACTCCTCAGAGTATTCATGTGCTCGTCTACATATAGATGGACTTCACTCAGGTTTTGCAAAATAAACAGTTCGGCCTTATATTTCAAATCATAACTGAGAGTAATTCGTTTCCGACCAATAGTGCCATGACCCTCGAGCCTCCCTGCATGTCTTGATATACCCCAATATCATGCGACCGGGCAAGATAATGTGCAATCCATGATGCAACTTCTTCAGCAACAGTTCTCTGTACTATACTTGCCTCTGGTTTGGCTGGATTCATGACTCTACTCTTCTAGACACCCATCTCTCTCTCAAATGGATACATATACCTCCCCCAAATTGGACCACATAACTTAATCTCACAAACCAAATGGATGACCAAGTGAGGCATGATATCGAAGAAAGAAGGTGGAAAATACATTTCAAAACGACACATGGTCTCAACCACATCAGCTTGCAAGTCATCTAATATCGCTGGATTGATTACCTTACTTGAGATAGCGTTGAAGAAGATGCACAACCTTGTAATTGTGTACCTCACTTGGGGAGGCAGAATCCCTCGAATAGCAACGGGAAGAAAATGTTGCATTAAAACATGACAATCATGGGATTTCATACCTACTAACTTCAAATCAGTCATTGAAACAAGTTTCGCAAAATTCGAAGAAAACCCAGATGGAACTTTAAGTCCATGCAAAGACTCGCAGAAGCTGGTCTTCTCCTTCTTTGAAAGTGTGAACCAAGTAGGAGGAAGATACCATCATTACCATGTTCTTGAGGAGCCAATTCAGTTCGCCCCATAGCAGCCATATCTCTCCTAACTTTAACCCCATCCTTGGTTTTACCAGGCATATTCAAGAGAGTACCAACAATCGCATCACAAATATTCTTCTCAATGTGCATGACATCAAGGCAATGGCGTATCTCCAAATGACGCCAATAAGGAAGACTCCAGAACACAGACCTCTTCTTATAGCCACCGGCTGATCTATTTTTAGAGCTCTTTCCGAACACAGTTTCAATGCCTTTAACGCGATCATATACCTCACTCACACGTAAAGGGAGACGAGCTTCGCGAAACTCTATGGAACCATTAAAAGCTTTTCTTTTTCTTCTGAAAGGATGATCTTCTGGAAGATACTTACGGAAACCCATGTAAACATGCTTCCCACAATTCTGTAGACAAATAGCTTCTATATCTTCTTCACATATCGAGCATGCGGTTTTCCCTTTCACAGCATAACCAGAAAGATTTCATAAGCCGGGAAATCATTGATTGTGCAGAATATCAAGGCACACATAGTGAAATTCAATTTTGAGTAAGCATCGAAAACCTGGACACCTTCCTCCCACAACAATCTCAAGTCATCAATAAGAGGAGCGTGATAGACATCTATGTCATTACCAGGTTGTTTAGGTCCAGATATAAGAAGCGATAACATGATGTACTTGCGCTTCATACATAACCAAGGTGGAAAATTGTAAATAGTAAGAAGAACGGGCCAAGTGCTGTACTGAGTGCTCAAGGTCCCGAACGGATTCATTCCATCAGTGCAAAGACCTAGCCTAAGATTCCGACTGTCCCCCCAAAACTCGTGTACATCCTATCAATGTTTCTCCATTGAGGAGAATCAGCAGGATGCCGTAATAAACCATCTTTCTTCCTCCCTTCAGCATGCCACCGCAACAATTTCGCATTACTCTCATCTGAGTACAGTCTCTTAAACCTCGGTATAATGGGAAGATACCATAGAACTTTGGCCGGTATCCTCTTCTTTCTCAAATCGAGCTCATTGACCTTCTTTTTGTAACGGGAAACTCCACATAATGGGCATTCATCTAGATCCTCATACTCATTTCGATATAGAATACAATCATTTCGACATGCATGGATCTTCACATAATCCATTCCCATAGGACACATGAGTTTCTTGGCCTCGTAGGTAGAAAGTGGCAATTCATTTCCCTCAGGGAGCATACCCGATATAACTTCTAACAAGTGTGTGAAACTCTTGTCACTCCAATTGTGGCGTGCCTTTAAGTTGAAGAGCTTCATGACAGCGCTCAATTTAGTGTGTAAAGTACAAGTAGGATACAAAGGCTTCTCTGCAGCTCTAAGGATTTCATCGAAAATATGGGGACGATCGGTGAAATCATCCTCAACATCATGCATCATCTCGTCTATTCTATCCTCTTCCACTCTATCCCGATCTCTAACATCATCATATACCTCATTAAAATTCAATCCATCTTCATTGCGAGGTGGCTTCTCACAACTAGGAAACTTACTAGCGCTTGACTTGAACTCTAATATTTCACCATGCCAATTCCAAGTCCTATAATCCGCTTTGAAACCTCGATGAATTAGATGATCTTTGACTTCATTAATGTCACGATAACCCCTGGAGTTGTTATAGTCACAACACGGACACAATAATATCTTCGAATGATTGTGTAATTGATGTCTAAGTGCAACCCTAGCAAACTCCTCAACCCCTTATACGTATTCCATTGAGGTTCGGTTACCGTACATCCAATCTCGATCCATTTCGAACTTCAAAGATATAAACCAAAACACTTGAGTGCAAAGTATATGTATATATTGCTGAAGGAACTGATTTTTTTTTATTTTTTATTTTATGAACCATCATTTTGTGCATACTAGTTGATATTTGGCTTGAGAAGATCTCATCCATTATTTAAATGTGGAACAAAAGAGGCACTGACATTTAAACTCTTATTATTTCTTATGTGTAAAACAAGGGGTGAAAATATAATTCTTCAGACTAGAGACAAAATCTAGATTGCCCATAATATTTGTAAATAATGGGTGTTCTTATGCCCATAATCTTCTTACAGGCTCAAAGTACGTAGCTGAGTTACTATCTAAAGGTAATCAATCATCCTTCCTTCAATCAAAGGCTTTTAGTAAATTATTCATTACCAATTAAACACAACTCAACTGGTGCAACTCAGCTCCTCCATTATGGGAGCCCTCTTCAATATTAAAACGCCATCTCTTTCTTTCTACCAAGTACAAAGAATAAATCGTGTTCTTTGATTTTATTGCGGAGCATATACTCCATAATTTCTTCATCCCACTAATTTCTTATCATTAACCTTAGAAAACCCCATGTTTGAAATATTTTCTCTTAATTATATCTATGAATATCTATGAATAGCAATAAGTCATACAATTGATACAACTAATGCTGAACATTATTATTGGAACTACTCTGTTAATCAACTTCAATAAATTTTTTTAAAAAAACTATATAAATCTAGCAAATGGGCTGATTTAATACATGAATGCATCTCCATCACTGAATTATGTACGTCTCTTAACCTACCCGGATTATGTACGTCTCAAAACACCTTCAAATTCGTAGTATTATACATACAGTTGTGTGCGACAGTCTAGAATTAATATAAAAACACTTAACTGTTACTAGAATTAATATAACATTATACATACAGTTGTCTCTTAACCTACCCGGATTGTGTGTGACAGTCTCATAGTCATATTCATGAATCTGGGGTTCAAGTTCGTAGTATTATACATACAGTTGTCGGTAGAGTTATGTCCAGATACTTAAGCAATTTATGTACCGAAATGAGAAAACACAAAATGAAGACGCTTCGAAGACGAAATGAGAAAACGTACCTTAAATCACTCGAAGAAGAAGACGCTTCGAAGAAACCCAAATGCGAACCCTTTTTTGAGGGAGAGAGAGAAATGTATAGTAGGGTTAGGAATAGAGAAGGAATGGGGGGCTGGAGAAGACGAAGTTTGGATGGTAGGGTTTTTTTTTGTATGTTTCGTTCTGGGGAAAGTTCTGGTCTTCTGAAAAAATGGCCTGGAAAAGTGAAGTCAGGATATAAAGTACTGATTTATTGCTGCGGTTATTTGAAATAACCGCAGCAATAAATCAGTACTATAAAAAATTCTCCAGGGAAGATTTATTGCTGCGGTTATTTCAAATAACCGCAGCAATAAATCAGTACTATAAAAAATTCTCCAGGGAAGATTTATTGCTGCGGTTATTTCAAATAACCGCAGCAATAAATCAGTACTATAAAAAATTCTCCTGAGGAAGATTTATTGTTGCGGTTATTTTAAATAACCGCAGCACTTATAGTATAAGTGCTGCGGTTATTTCAAATAACCGCAGCACTTATAGTATAAGTGCTGCGGTTATTTCAAATAACCGCAGCAATAAATCAGTACTTTAAAAAAATCTCCTGGGGAAGATTTATTGCTGCGGTTATTTGAAATAACCGCAGCAATAAATCAGTACTATAAAAAATTCTCCTGAGGAAGATTTATTGTTGCGGTTATTTTAAATAACCGCAGCAATAAATCAGTACTTTAAAAAAATCTCCTGGGGAAGATTTATTGCTGCGGTTATTTGAAATAACCGCAGCACTTATGAATAATTGCTTCGAAATATATTTAACCGCAGCAATTGAGGCGAAGCAATTGAATAGTTTTCTACTAGTGGTGATAGAGGACCTAGGCCGATTATGTTGTGTGATTGTTGCTGTTTTTAGGGATATTGGAGCTAGGTTTGGGTTATTTCTATGATTTTAATTATGTTAGGGTCATTGGTGTGTTTTTATTATGGTGTTATGGTGGATACTAGTGTTTGCATATTAAGGTAATATTTGTGATAATCGTAAGTTAGGTTGATTGTATTCTTGCTGTTTGGGTCATTTATGTACTTTTAATTATGTTGATTTATGTTTTTGTGTGATTGGAGTTGTGTGGATTTTGGTGTTTTCATATTAAGGTGATATTGGTGATAATTGTTAGGTTGACTGTATTCTTGATGTTAGGGTCATTTATGTACTTTTAATTTTGTTGGTTTATGTTTTTATGTTATTAGAGTTACGTTTTTTTGTTCATGGTTGATTTCTGTTCATGGCTGGTATTTATATCTTTCTATCCCTACGTAGTGCCCCATTATTACATTAATTGCTGATTGGCATAGGTAATAAGTGCATATATGTCCTCTATGATGGAGTGTGCTTGAAATATTACTTGACATGATGCGTTTAAACATTTTTGCCATTTCTTTAAGTCATGAACTGTGTGATGAGGCATATAGGGTAGCATTCAACTAGTGTAGAGCACACTAACTCTTATGATATGAAACTAATACCCGAGAGACTTGGTCTCAATGATGATAGAGCTATTTATGACTAAATGAGTGTGTGTTAATGCTCTTTTGTTGTAATTGTTGCCATATGCTACCATACATGTTCTTGCACTTGTTGAAATGTCGCATTTTTGTTCTAATACACATGTTGGTATATATGTTGACAGTTTGTAAGGGATTGAGAGGACATTGTACTTCAAAAAAGTTTTCATTTCATTCAAATATGATCATTTCAAGCATTACAATGTTTTCAACTACTTCAAATGATTTCCAAAAGTTGTTTTCCTACTAAAACCATTTGAGATATTGACATATTGCTAGTTCAAATGTAGATCTTGTATTAAATCATCCACTTCTTCTGCATTAATGTCCTCTATTTCTTGTTGAGTAATATATGCCCCACTATTATGCATGGCTACTCCATATTCATCAGTATTTGTCAATGCAATCCCACTTATGTGCACATATTGTTATATTGCTGATGTTAAGTATTCCTCTACTAAATCTGTTGGCACTACCACTGATGTTGGCAATACACCATCTCTCTCCATTCTTTGATTACTGACATGTGGTAGTTTGTAATTATTACCTCCATATTTTCTCATTATCTCCACCATTACATATTGTAAACTAAGGAATACATGGTTTAGTAGCCTTGGTTGGAAAACATCAAATGCATTCTGCACAGCTTTTATGAGTTCATGTATATTGTGCTTGCTCATGTTGTATTGCTTGTATAGCCTTGAAAAAATCCAAGTCCAGAACATTGGTATCTTGACTATTTGGAGGCTGAGCTACCAGTTTGATTTGAAATCCATCTGAATTTGCTACATGTTGGAAATCTAGGTTTGTATACAGTATATGTGGTGTTGCATTTCTTGTTGAATATTGATATTGCCACTTGCTCCTATTGGCCACTTAAACTTGATTGCTGGTATGGATTTGTTGATAAACATTTGTTTGATGACTTCTTTAGTTATGTTCTTGATTGGCTTTGTCCCTATTGTTCTTGCCTCTCTATGTAAACTCCTTGTGTTGGCACTTGTTCTGTTAATGACCCACAACCAATCTTCCCATCAAACACACAACTCCTATCCTCATTGAATCTTGGCCTTGCAACTGCTGTGAGGAACATCACATGATGAACCTCTTTGACTTAGCATGTCTGTATGACTCCACTTCTTGAGGTGTTAAGTAGTAATTTTGACTTGTTTTCGACATAAAAAACCACTTCTCATCAACATGCACGCAATCAAACATAGCATTAAACATTGGACATGTGTTGGCATTAATGAGATGTGACATACACCAATTGAGTCTCTGTAACTTGTTCCAAGAGTCTGTGTTGGTTTCATTGCATTAGTATGTCTTCTGATCAGACCTCCTTTGATGTACTCGTGTGATGTGCTCTTGGTTACATTCAAAGATTTTGCCAATGATTGAATATTTGTTATGTTCTTTAGAGGTATAGCCATTAAGTTTTCTACTACAAGTGGTTTGGGCTTCCTCCCTACTCTTGAAACCTTTAAATTTTGCTCTAATCTTACACTCTTTACTTTTCTCCAAAATATTTGGATTGTCCATCTGCTGCATTTGAATGTGTGAGCCATTTTTAAAATGAAATCAATTGGTAACTTCAAGTCCCTACTTTGATGCAATAATTGGCCTACACATAGCTGTCTTTGGTCTTCATTCATGTCTGTCCTCTTGTTTGTTTGATTGATTGGTTCTTGGTTGCTGTTTGTTTGATTGATTGGTTCCTGGTTGGTGTTTGTTGCTGTTATTATATTCTCTTCATTGCTGGTTGGTTACTAGACAACTAGGACCCTTCATGTTCCATCTGCTTGACCTTGTATGTCACTAATCCCTGCCTCTAGTCGTTGTTGATTGCTACTGCATACGATGCTTTCTTGGAGAAAACCTCCAAGTGACAGCTCCTCACCAATGCCATGCATTGTTGATGTCCCACTCAATTTGATATCTAGAATCGATCCATTAATATTGGCAAAAAGAACATCAAAAGACAGGTTGCCGTTGTAATTTAATGGTGGATGAATGTTGATGAATCACTTGGCGGGTTGCTGTAATTTAATGGTGCCCTTTATATAAGGCTGTTGTACTGTGCCACATTTTTATATAATTACTTTCCTTGTTAAATTTAATAAAAAGTGGCTTGGTTCACTAATGATTTGCAACATTTAGTCCATCTTTAATAAAACAACTTTTGTACGATGGGGCAAAAAGAGTGGGATGGAGGGAGTAATGTCTAAGGTGGCGCCGTGACCAAAGAATGTCGTGTTCATTTTTTTTTGAAGTTTCAACTGAAAAAAGAACATGCCTAACTGCTTCAATTGACATCAAATGATAGTGTGGGTGATTTTTAGTCTTTCAGAGAAGTCAAAACTAGTTACAGTTGATAAGTACTAGTCAGCCTCAAACCTTTTACTCCATATTTTATTTGCAGCTACACGACTACAACTAGGGCGGTTCAGAGTGGGGTAGATCTAACCTGCACCAAACCGCAAACCGTAAAAACAAACTTTTTAAACAGTTTGGTTTGCGGCTAGACTTGAGAATTTCTTAAATTGATTAAGTTTTCTAGAATTTGAAATCAAACTTTAAAAAAGCTATTTTATACTAACAAAAAGTATTTTTCATTTTGAAAAGTTAATTATATTTAAAATGTAAAATAATAATTATGTTAAGAACTAATATTCAGCTATGTGATTTGTTTTGTTCATATGTTTAGCTTGTCATATTTTTAGGTGTCTAATAAAACATATTCCTTGCCTGGGATGGGGATAATTGGAGGAGAATAAATAAGGGAGTAATAATTATAGACTTTTCTCTAGTTTGGTATGAGGATAAAAAAATCATTTGGGTGAACTATTACCCTAAAAAGATAGGGAAACAATCTCCAAATAAACTCTCACTTTCTCCTCTCATCATTTGCTAATCTACTTCTCCATCCCAACCTTGGTACCTCCACCTCCCTCTTGTCGCTACCTCTGCGTCCACCCACTACACATCCTACCAACCAGCCCAACTAAGATACTAAGCACAGTTATCACTGACAGCACCCTTATCATGGGCCCCACATAATCGCTCGGCAGGCCGTAATGGTTCCCTCCTCCTTTAGCAGCTTGCTGACTTATTACTATCATTGGGGGCCGCCTTGTTGGTTTGTTGTGTACGCTACTGGTGGCGCCATCATTGTCGCGTCCATCGTCGATCCACATCAAATTAACCAAACTTTGCATTAATAATTTACACTAGAATATTCTCTTTAGTCCATCATTAGCTAATTTGGGTGAAGGTTGTGGTTTCAGCTTGATTTGTTGGTCTTCCATTTATTTTTGTTGGTACTATTATACTTTATAACTAGTGGTTGGTTTGATTATGGTAGGAATAGTAGTGGAATACTAATTAAGGAAGTGAACTCAGAGTAGGAAGCTAAGTGAAGGTTGGGGCAATAGAGTGTTGGAGATTGATATTAGCAAATGGGAAAGGGGGCAACGAGTGGTTCATTACCCCTGAAATTAGTTACCCTCATATCAAACTAGTGAGAAAAGAAAAATTCTTCCATGCTATACTTTGGAATAAATACCCCTTGATATAATACTCCCTTGATTTCTACCATGATTCCAGACAAGTTAGGTAAAAACTTATTTGCTTGCTTGGTATTGGAGGATTAATTACTAGAGTAAAAATTATGAGAGTAATTGATACTAGAGAAGTAATTATGGGGGGAAAGATTATGGGAGTTCATTTTGCTATGGTTTGGTTTAAGGGGATAATTTACAGGGGTAAAAGAGTTTTTTGTGCTTGGTATCAAGGTAAATATTACCCCTATTATATTTTCAACCAAAAGCTCTAAGAAGCCTGATATCTAATATCATTCTTTTGGCTGAGCTTCATTTGGCTTTTCTGTGACTGATTTACACAATGAATTAAAGATGCTTGGGCATTCAAAAGTACCAGGATACTCATTCTACAATCAACAATATGTAGAACATATAAATTTCACTGTAAGCTGCTAGTATTAGTGATCAAACATGCATAAATTCAGTCCTCCAAATACATCCAAATATCAACATGCATAACTTTAGTCGAATATATAGGCACAAATCCTCCAAAAGTGATCAAACACAACACACATCCATTGCACAACAAGCAAAACTGACAACCTCAAACATAACCCCATAAACTGACTCAAACTTTATTAAAAACCAAAAGTAAAACCATCCCATTAACAATCACATATACCAACAACATTTAACAAAAGACCAACAAAGGCATCAAGCCCTATTTTCTAAAATCATTATTAGGAAATCTACTTCTCACCATCATCGTCCAAGTCACGGAATATCACAATCTCGTCTTCGGTCATCTTAACACACAAAGATAAAGCACTAGCCCTTGAAATTCCAGGAACTTTTCCTAATTCTTCAAGCAAGCCAATCTTAATGTTATTAGGCCCTTCAAGAAAACTCACCAATTTCTCAATCTGAGCATTTCTATTCTCTAGCATCTTTCCCATCATTGTTTCAAGGTTTGCTTGAACATTTTGAATATCCTTGGTCCGCAACTTTTTCTTACTTGGTTTCTTAGATGAATGCTCTACACTTCTCTTACTTGTCTCATATACCTAATTATGTGTAGCATCATTGTGATTTGAAGATGAGACTTTAGTGGACTGTTTTGATGTTGTAGTGTCTTGATTAAGGGCGGTGTCTTGAATAAGGGAATTTTCTTGATCGTCTCGATCGATCGGCGTTGCTGACATCACTCCAATAGCTCTATCCTTTGCAAAGACTTCCTCAAGATCATCAAATAATGGAAATGGCTTTTGATACAAGCCTTTTTCTTCTTTGTGACTCTGTAAATAAGTGAAGCTAGAGGAATAGTACATAAGAGAAAAACAAAAGAGAATAATACAAAAGAAGAGAATAAATGCAAGGAACCAATTAAAGTAAGCTATATAACAGAAGAGAATAACATTAAAATGAGAAGTAGCTTCTACTATATTTGTATCTTATTCAAGATTTTTTTTTAAAAAAAAAACACAGTGATATCAAGCATTTGAAAGCAACATAATATAATTGGTTTATAATAAAGAAAGCGTATTGCTTTACACAAACCTACAATAACAGAACACACAATGGCCTAACTTTGCTTAAAATGTCAGCTATACAAGTCATCAAAATTAGCATACAAAGCAGCAATAACATTAAAGTCTAAGGCAGTTTTAAAGCAATAAATGTATGAAATGACATTACCTTAGCCCATTCTTCAAACACACTACGATCACTGGTCACCATCTTCAAATGATCATCCCATCTGAAACTGCTACCCTTATGTTTGATCTCGAGTAAAGCATTGAACTTTTTCTTTAAATAAGTCATCCTTGAATCAATGTTTGTAGCTTTTAATTTAGCATCAGACATTTTCTCAGTAAATTAAATAACTTCTCCAAATGGTTCAAATAACCACTTATAAAACCCCCTTCACCTTTCCATTTCCCTTCTGAATTCATTTTTACAAGAATTGGACCAATAGAGCATCCTCTTCATCGATCCACCTTCTTGGAGCACCCTCATCGCTTCCATTCATAGTTCAAACAAAATTATTTAATGACTTTGAGAATAAAAAATATTATTATATTCATGAAATAAAATAATTACAAGCTATAAAGCAACATAATGAACTCCTAGAAATAATTAACCATTGCCCTATGCAGCTGCCAATTGTCAAACATTTAACGTGCAAGGTTATCTCTTCAAACAGTCCATGCATTAGAAGTTTCAAGAATATTGATATAATAATCAACATTATCATCAATGAACCGTTGCCCAAAATTTGTATCCAATAGGGGTTCAAAGGGATCAAAACGCATTTCTCTACGAATAAGATTATGAAGTAGACAACAAGCACTTATAATATCAGCATGTCTTACAATTCCATAAAGCTACTATTTTTAGGTATTGCCCATCTCATCTTGAGCAACCCAAAACACCTTTCAATTATATTTCTTGCAACCGAGTGTTTCATGTTGAAATACTCCTCTGAGGTAGCTGGTTATCTTTCCACTCTTTAGGATGATACATTTGTCCCCTGTATGGGGCAAGAAAGCCTTTTCCATTCGTGTAACCAGCATCAACCAAATAATACATTCTTAAAAATAGTGCCAAAAGTTTAAAAATATAAAAATGTTAAAAGATATAACTTAAAGTCAAACTACAAAGGTCATATCCTCACCACGAGGGACTTTAATGGGATGTAAACTACTAATCACATCACGAAGAATTCTACAATCAGCGGCAAAGCCTTTCCACCCCGGTAAAACGTAAGTAAATTGCATATCCATAGAACAAGCTGCTAAAACATTAGTTGCTATATCCCCTTTCCTTGTTCGATATCTAGGCTTGTCAATTTCAGCAACCCTCATATTGATAAATGTTCCATCTAAAGCCCCTATGCAATTCTATAAATACAATAAAAAAAACTAATATTAGTTATCAAGCATAAGAAACATTGGCTAAACTACAAGCTAACTAAACTAAATTAGTAACATCCATATCTACCTTAAACCATTTCCATCTGTCATATGTGCTATCCTCTTGAATAGGCTCCGGAGTCTTTATCAAGACTTTATACAATCGTAAAACACATCTTAGCACTTGATGAAAGTTTCTTGTGATAGTCTCTTTAGACCTTCTCAAACGACTTGCAATCATCCTTTGTTTTTGGTCATGACCCAATATGTTCAAAAAGATTGCAACTCTCTCTTCAACAAACATGTTTCTAGATTCTCGTAAGCCACCATGGTCTCGAAGTAACTTACAAAGTGTGTAAAATGTTTTCCTATCCATTCTAAGTTGGTCAATACAACAAATTTCGTTTCGAAGAAACTCTTTTGTATTCTTCATTCCACAAATCAGGTTTCTTTTAGCAGAATTGATAGTTTTTTATGTGGTTTTTTCATTTACTCAAGTATAAAGATAATATAAAAGTAAAATATCATCATTATTATATCCCTCAATGTAATGAAGAAAATAAAATAAACAATCACACTTGGGCGTTTTGATAATGGCATGCGAGTCATAGCTGCATAAAAGAATGGCACACACGAATTAGAGCCATGACAATATTACTCACTCTTTGCTACCATACGATAAATACATTCGAATTTTCATGCTTTTCCTATCAAATTGACTAACATTAAACACCATATTAGGAACCACAAATGACCAGGGAAAAAAGGATATACTTCCTTTAGTTCAAATGAAAATTCTTATGAATCAAACCTCTAAAATTGAAGGTGATCAGACTATTCTAAGTACAGATTAGACCATTAAGGTTTATCTTACAGCATCAGTTATGCCTTAATTAAACACCTAGTCGTTCACCTCTAAATATAATAACTTTCTTAAAGGTTAGAAATTGTAGAAATGGACAGTGGGTAGCAAATTTACAACTTTTGTAGTTCTGCACTAATCCTAGGAGTTGGTTTATACAATTGCAAATTGGCAAGTTACAGGTTCACAATAAACAAGGATTTATTTATATAATACAAAGACAAAAGAAAGAATTTTTTGTTAATGCACAATAAAAGCAGCTTTTAATGAGTAAACATGTACGTTGGTTATGCATTTACTTGTCTTCATCTATAGCATTCAAGAACCAATGCCCAAAACATGGCGTGAATGATGTAACAAAGACAACTAAGCTAGTATCAACCATGACTTCAGCTAGTACACAAGGTAGCATAATGACTCAGGCATACAATGTGAAACAACATATCAAAACTCTAGCCCTATATACGTACTCTCACTCTGAATTATTGAGTTCATGCCTAAAGCGTGCTTTTACACAATAAATAATATCAACCAAATGCAGAGTGCCTTACAGCTTCCAACATCCTGAAATTTGTTTGATTTATAGCAAACACGATTTTTCATAGCTATGAGGTTGCTTCATTTTTTTCTAATAAGCAGAAACTTTGTCATGATTAGAGTATAAAGTGATCTCAACTTATATAAAGATAGTACTTTAGAAATAATATATTTGAAATTAAAGACCAAGGACACACCATTACAATCTTTATGATAACAGTATCATATACACATAATATGCGCAAATGTTGTTCCAATATACTACAAAATCACAATCTACTACATACAACCAATCTTATGTTACCATATTTGAAAAATACAAATCTTTCTTAATTTAATTATATTTGTTTTCTGATATGGTTCTTGATAAACTGCCATATTTGAACTTTAGTAATCATTTGCTCTTAAAAATCTTAATACGCTGCCATGGTATGGTTCTTGTGCCTTCCTTCTGCTTTATTATATTACAGACAAGTGTTCTCACAATCTCATGTGGCTCAGTAAGAACTTAGGCAACCAACCAAACCCTGGCCGCAGGAATGGGCTAAATGTACTCAGCACTACTTTGGCGAAGAAAGGTATCAGCGCAGCAATTTTTTTGTAGGAGGGTGTGTTATAGATACTGAAATGGCCGTATATATGGAGTATATAAATACACTAGAATATACCAATAATCCCGAGAATCATAAATAGTATAAGGGCATTCGAACAATCGACCTTCAGGAAAGATTGCTACAAGAAAGCATATCAACTGTAAGACAGGCATGTCAAACAGGCTTAAATTCTCCAGGGACAACCAGTGTACCATGACGGCAATAACAACAGCAATGACAGTGACCATCACAGTGATGTTCTTCTAGAAGAAGAAATTAAAACCGAGACTAATTTTACAGCCAAGCGTGTACAACATGAACATTTATGCAATACTTGAACCAACCAAATAATCCATGAACGTTTTAGAACTAATTCAAACATAATCCAAATGATTCATCAACATCAACTCCAAACAACCAAATAATCATAAACCCTAGAAAACTCAAATTTCTCATATCTTAAAATCAAATAACAAAACTCAGATTTAAGAACCCAAACTTGAACAATCAAGCACAAATCGAAGATTATACACTAATTCTGAAGTAAAAACAAATCCAAGATCATACCTCATAAAATTTTAGGCTGAAGCAGAAGCAAATCAAGGTGTGAACGGTGGGGACGAGGAAGGAATCGTGAACTGTAAAAGAAGGAAAGCTTGGGTTGTTGTAATCAATGGGAGAGAAGGTAAAGTTTTGTTTTTGTGGGAAAATAAAGATGAAATTGAGGCCAGCTTTTTCCTTCGTGAAGAGTTTCACGGGGGTCCCCTTGGGTAATGCATTACCCTTCTTTCGGGGGAGAGAATTTTAGGCCCAATTTATTACCCTCATCCCATTCACATTTTATGTAGCACACTTTTTAACCCAGTATTTTATAACGGGCTATTACACTTGATCCAGGCAAGCCTAAAAAGAAAAATGATCACCATACAAAATAATAAAAGAAATTTGAGAACCAAATTGCATAAAATCGTTTTTTGCAATTAGATTCGGTGCGGTTGGATCTAAATATGGTCCGGTTTGACAAAATCCCAAATCGTAAATTTGCAGTTTGGCTAATGCCTCTAATGTACCAAATGAGACTGTGAACACCCCTAGCTACACCTCTAAATGGTACCTTCGTATGTAGTAAGTCTTCTAATGAATTACCACTAAACTATGAAATTTTGAAGATTATTTATAATAAACTGTTAGATATTTCGAAAAATTTTCGAAACTGATATAAGGGTACTAAATACTTTCTAGGGTTATATAAGGAGATTTTGAACCAATCGTTTCTATAAATTAGGATTCCAAAGGCCTAAAATCGAGTTAAGGACCCAATAAACTTTCAAAATTAGTCGAAATGGTTGTTTATATTCAAAATAAATGGTTTCAATTACTTTTAGAGCCTAATATAACCATATAAATAATCAAACAAATGCATATTCTTCAAAATTATTTCTAATATTGGGAAAACTTGCATAAGTAATTGTTTTGAGCTCTTTTTGTTATGGCATTAGCACTTGGTACTCAACCCTACTTTTGAACAGATTGTGAAGGGGAGACTTTACTCTCAATAATCATCTATCGTCTCAGATTTCTTCTTGTCCTGCTAATAACCGTAATAACCATACAAAAAACTCCGATTAAATAGCAAATTTTGGTTTATAGAGTGACTCTTAAAGGGAAAGTTGTAGATGTGATTCGATTCCAGTACAAAAGCACCCCAAGACTTTACCAACTACACTTTTTTTCCATCCACATCAAGGGATATTATAGTTAAAACATGCATGCAGTCGATTATGAAGTAATGGAATCAAAATTGTACATGTACAACAACTTAGTAGATGCATAAGACAATCACTAACCTTTGACATTGTGGCACAAACCAAATAGGCCAGTCATAATCTGCGCTGCCAAAGGTAATTGCAACTTTTGACAGGGACGAAGAAACGTCAAGCAACCATTATCCAGCAGTCAGCATGAATACAAGTTTTCTTCTTCATTCCTTCTATCTATAATACGAAGACAGTTCTCCTGAACACCTCCAATCGATCCAGGATTTGTACTTCCCCAGCACCATGTGCTACAAAAATGGCCAAGGAAAAAGGCGCAACCATCCAAGCACTTGATCTGCTCTCAACGCTTTCCTTGGAAGTCCAACTCCCAAACTTTGACGCATTTGTCATAACAAGCATCACATACACTGTATATCCAGCCACAAGATTCAATCAAATAGGTCCCAAAATTAGATTTAAACACATGTACCGGTGGCAATTGCAAGGAGTTATGTAGAGATATGAGCAACCTTTATACGAAGGAAATACGAGCAACACCTTATGCACTGCAAGCAATTGGGCTGATACATCAGTCATCATGGTGTATGATGTGTTACTTCTTTGGCACTTTTTACACATCATTTATCATCACCAATAGTTCATCATTCCAACAACAGTTGTTCCTCTTTATTTCGCTCATAACCCTCTGATGCACATTGCTGATGTATCTCCCAAAGAATGTCATGAATCTCCTTAGCTTCAGGATGTGATAACGCACCAGCAACAAAACTATGATAGCAGTTGTTTAGCTCAATGGAGCTTTCACCAGGCAACTTCTTTTCACCAGAACTTCTCATTTTTCTCCTCACCAACCCAGATTCACTCCATCGTCCAACTGCAGCATACATATTGGAAAGAATAGTATAGTTTCCAACATTATCAGGTTCCAAGACGGAAAGGTGCTGTAAAGCTTTCGCAGCAAGGAAAGAATCTCCATGCATCTTAGCTGCAGCTAAAAGTGATCCCCAAATAGCTGCATTTGCGTCAAAGGGCATCTTCCGAACTAGATTCTCTGCCTCATAAAGACAGCCAGCACGGCCTAGCAAATCTACCATACATCCATAGTGTTGAATCTTTGGTGTGATCCCATACTTGGAACTCATAGAACAGAAATACGAGTTCCCCAATTCAACAAACCCGACATGGGTACAAGCAGACAAGACTCCGATAAAAGTGATCTCATTCGGCCTACCTCCCACACTTTCCATACGAGAAAACATCTCCAATGCTTCCCTTCCAAGACCATGAAAGGCTAAACCCAATATCATAGTTGTCCAAGACACCACACTCTTGTGCTGCATACTCTCAAAAACTTGCAGTGCCTTTCTTATATTTCCTGATTTCACATACATGTCAACAAGAGCATTATATAGAGGGACCGTCTTACGGAATCTACGCTTCTCAAGGAAATCATGGATCCACTCCCCTAACTCAAGGGCTCCTGAATCTGCACAAGCTGAAAGTGCAGCCAGTAGAGCAACCTCATCAGGCTCCACACCCTCAACTCGCATCTTTTGGAAGATCTCTATGGCCTCTCTCGGTTGGTTTACATGAACATAACCAGCAATCAACGTCGTCCACGAGATCACATTCCTCTCAGTCATACTCTCAAACAACTCCCGCCCACTACACATATCCCAAACACCAGCATACCCAGCAATCATTGCGTTCCACAACGCAACATCTCTTGAGTTAGACATTTCATCGAACACCTTACGTGCCTCCCCCAGACACCCACATGATGAGTACATCTGAACAATGGCAATCCCAACATGAATATTCAATTCAATCCCACATTTTATACACTTCCCATGAACCATTTTCCCGGCATTGCCATCACAAAGCCGGCTCACTGCCTTAAGAACAAACGGGTACGAGTAAGAATCGGGTAAAAGGCCGAAAACCCGAATGTGGTTGAACAAAAAGAAGGCTTCTGGAGCAGAGGAATGGTGGGAAGATAATGATTTGATCATGGTATTGTAAAGATAGATACAAGGATGAGGAATTTGGTGGAAAACAGAGTACCCATAATGCGAAAGATTGAATCTTGAACATGACTCAATGAGTTTGGAAAGGAGGATTGTGTCATTGTGAAGTCCTGTTGAAATGAGGAAGCCATGAAGTTGGTATATTTGTCTTGGTGAAGAGCATAGTTTGAGCTTGGAGATTAGTGTGCCAATTGTAAGCATTTACTCAAGTTGATGATTTTGTTTCTCTTTGCATCATTCTTTCATGAGTTAGCAGAGGATAGACAATGGTGTAATGGTGTCAATTGTGTTTTACGACTTTTACCACTTGTAAGTTGTAACAACCATACTTTGTACGGAGTATTATTCTTGGCCACTCTATATTAATTTCAGATGTGTTTCGATTTTAGATAATTGAAAGGGTTCAAACTCGAGACAGCATGCGAAGTCTTACTCTATTTGATATTGCAAACAATGTGGATTGTGGAGTAAAACTCTCTTGCATCATCTACGAGTACTTGTGTTTTTAAAAATGTCAATAATACGATTTTTTGACATCGAATCGCTTGTACCTTTGTCTACTGATTAGTGGTATTCAACGGAATTTCACCGATACCGGTAAATTGTTTAAAATTATATGGAATAGTACGGAACTTAGCTTACCAGCTTATGTAATACGAAGAACCAAACTCTGTGCTCAAAGGCATCAGTCCTGTACATGTATACTCAATTTCCGAAACACTTCAAACGGTCATGCCAATCCTGCTAATTAGATCAAACATGAGACACCCAAACAAGAGCTGCCCTTGCACACAGATGCTAGTAAGCTACCACAAAATTCTCAACCATTTTTCTAGGGAACCAAATTCTCATTCATTAACGTAAGGAAATATTCAATTTCCAAACATCTTCAGCCGTGTCAAAGATACAATATTACTTAGTAACAAAGAGCAAAATTGCATGTACACTATCATCTACCAAAAATATCATAAAAAACAAAATAAACCAGGAAAAATATTTCTTATAGCATTGAAACCGTGATTGTCACTCAACTCTTCAGAACTGCTGATACTAAAAGGAATTTTCTTCAATAACTTCAAGGACCTACTTGCCTATGCGATTACCCACATGTCCATATCTGTTTGAGGTACTGGAAAATGTCAGGAGCAAACACATCAAGCTGTTTGTATGGCCAGTAATAAATGAGATGGATGACAGTAGACAGTAGGCATCCTTTAGAAACAACAGTTTGCTTAGCTCTCAAACAAATGTGACAAACATGTTGAAACCTAAGAGTTCATTGAACCAAGCAACTTCAGAGCCAGAGCCTCTTGCTCTGCCAAAGAGATTTTACTAGTGTTGATATCCACAGTTTTCTTGTCTTCTGTATCCATGTTATCACTGTCACTGTCAAAATATAATTTGGACTTTTTGTTGGTTTGTTTTGTAGGGACTTCTTCATCTGACTCAGAGATATCCTCTTCATCATCTTCTGTCCTCTCCCTCTTCAACTTCAACTTCTGCTTCAATCTTTTCTCTTTGCGGAGCTCACGAGCATGGATCTTGTCCACTTTGTCCTCCTGCTTTAACATTTCCCTCATCTTCTGATACCGTTCTTGCACTGAAGTGTTAAGTGAACAAAAACAATATCAATCCATGCTACAAGGATATTACAAGGCACTAGGCTCTAGTTTTGCTAACTCATAAACTTAGACATGATTTATCCATAGCCAGGAAATGATAGGGCAAGCAGTAGAGATGACATTCTAAACTTCTAACAGAACCAAAGAGAAGAAACAACCCAGTGTTCCATTATCAGAAAACAAAATACAAAAATATGGAAACCAGTCAAATCACAATGAGTAATTTCCAGTTTTTCATATTAAGATTTGAAAATCAACATGATTATTAAAGTATGATGATTTTAGTTTATGATTCAACCTTAGTTAAATGACTTTTAAAAATCATAAAACAAAAAAAAAAATAAAAAAAAACTGTGAGTGATACCAAACTATCCCTAAGAAAGACTATCTAAAACACATGTAATGCTCTTAGCGATTTACATGCATTGTTATAGGTATGCCTGCTAAATTGTATGCACTGTTTCTGGACTGTCTAAACATATCATGTTCATAGTAATTGGCACCCAACAGCCTCTGGAAGATACAAACTCTGACCATAAATCATCAATGCACATGGCAAGAACTGAAAAAACAATACTTCCAACAGTTAAAAAAAATATCCAAAAATGAAAATTCCCTAACCACAGTTATAAGGGAATAAAGGGATCCAAAAAGTTTGTTTTAGAAAGAAACAAACATATAAAATCTGGGGGTGCTCCGCTGTAAAATTTTTAAATTTCAACAGTTGAACCCCTTTCATAATGGGCGAGAAAAATAATCTTATGTTTCATTATTAAGGAAGATTGTATCTGGTGGCTTTGTTGCACAATTGCCCCGATTATAATTCATGGTTTATGATTTTAAGTATAAACTTTAACTATTCTTATTTTGGACATCACCATAGGTCAAATTCTAACGGTATATCAGTATGAAAATTACCATTAAGAAGTATTAATCATGTCACCACTGTCATCCTGTCAACATACAATGTTCATGTCTTTTTACTTCAGAACAATGACACAGTGACATGTGGAGAATAACTTAGCATAGGGTAGGGGAGTTCTTTTTCACTAATGGTCAAATCCTAATGGTATATCAATATGAAAATTACCATTAAGAAGTATCAATCATGTCACCACTGAAGTCCTGTCAACATACAATGTTTCTGACATGTTTTTTCACTTCAGGAACAATGACACAGTGGCATGTGAACGAGAATAACTTGGCATGGTGTAGGGGAGTTGCAGCATCCAAAACTAAATTGACAATAATAAATCAACTCTCTTTGATAGTCATATGATGATATATGGACCAATATGGATAGCTCAATCAACTAATTTGCCCATGTTACCGTTTTGAAGGATGGAGATATGTCCGGTTTTATTAACTAGTCAGTGGATGTGTAGTTCATCACAGTATGAATGTATTATATTAAAGTTTCGTTTCCGAACCCTTTGTAATGTTTCAGTGCAAGTTATGAAATTTTTTTCAAGATTAACACTTGTTGAACCAATTTCTTTCTCCATGGTATTGTCAAAAATTTGTTCCTCTTTAAGGATCATATCTCTAATCCTCTGCCAAGGTTAGTGATCTTTGCTGCACCAATTATAAGAAGATTAAGCCTGTTGGATTTAAGGGCAAAGTAAATGCTATTTTCAGGCTCTTTTATTCTATTTTTTTTTTCTTTTGAAACTTGTCTTTTTTGGGTCAGAAAGTCAGTTTGTGTTATGGTTTTACTGAATGTGGTAAATTTGTTTTGTTGATTTTAGAGCTTGATCGAGTTCATCCTAAGGTTAGTCTTGTTCTACTGTTTATTCAGAGCTGTTTTGTTCGATTTTGTTAGTTTTGAGTTTTTTTGTGTTATTTTCCATCTGTTTTCCAGGGCAAACTCTTTAAAAGCTATAGAGGGCATCCTCTTCCTATTATATCACTAGAACTTTGATATATGAGATGCTCTTAATTCAAGATTGAAGCTTATGCTCCAGCTAACATCTCATAATTTTCAGGCAAATGAACCTTGATTCTCTTTTTAATCTGATATGTGTACTTTCTCTCTCTTCTTTTCCCCTACAGTACATTCAGAAGTGGCACTGGTTATATCAAAAGAAGTGGCACTGTTGCATATTAAATTGTATTCACATCAATAACATGGTTATATCAAAAGAAGTTACATGGTCATGTTACCTTGTTCTATGTATTTTCAAATTACAATGTGCCAATGTTTCTTTGGTAGGAAATTTCAAAATTAGTAGCTTGCAATTGCCTTGGGTTCTTTGCCTATGTCATGTTATCTGAAACCGGTAATTTATATGTGAATAACACAATTTTGAAAAGCAATAAATTTCATTCCTGGTAAGTAAGCCATTAGCTCAACTAGAAGAGCTATGTGCAATTGCACAGCAATGTAAATTTGAATCTTGCATAGGCTGTAAATAATGTATATTGGCTAACTAAAATTTGTTCATAAAATGAAATCAAAACCCATTTAAATTTAACAATGATTAGGGGAACCACTGTTAAATAATACCCCTTTCAAAACTACACTTTCACCTATAACTATTTAAATGGTTGACAACCGTTATCTACAAACACTTTAGGTCAGTGAAAGGTCAATAAGCAAAAGGCAGGAGAAACAGAGATAAAGAAAACAAATTTCCTTTTTTTATTTCTGAAGGAAGATTAAGAAAACAATTTTCCAGAGTGAATGAAATAGAAATACACGCAACAGTGATAGTTTAGCAAGAGATAACAAAAACACTGTTGTTGGTCAGAACAGGAAAATAGGATTAGGCAAGAATCTAAAAGGAAGAAAATATTTTTTTAAACATTTCTTACTAATATAGAGTAGTTTATTGCTTACCTTTATCAACATCAATTGCAGATGAACCATTTGACCCATTTGTATCTGCTATAGTAGCAAGGGGTGGAAGAGAGTTTCCCTCATCATCAAAGACAACCCTTGTGCCTACAGGTCTGTGGACATTAATTTTCAGCTTCTTTTTCTTCAAAATCCTGGTAGCCGGCCTACAAGAATAAATAACTAGAAAACCTGAGTGACATCCTCGAGAATGAGGAAAAAACAACTTGCCAGTGAAGAATACATTTAATGTAGAATATTTCTATAAAAAGGAGAAGAATCAGCATACACAACAGAATCAATTTCAGTTATCGCTGGCTTCACTTCGGATGGAATCTCTTTCCCTAAAAGATCATTGTCAGATTCATCTTCATCAGATTCACTACTCTCAGTATTCGAAGTTTCCAACAAATTTTGTCGAGCTAACTTGTCTGTTTCCACAGTTGGATTAGATTTTGAAGGATGTTTGCCAGCAATTTTCTGATTTAGGAAACGGATTCTTGGCGTCAATGGCAGACCTATAGAGGCTGAGAAATCATCAATCCCAAGTTTCATCACATCAAAAACTTCTTTATCCTTTTCTTTACAGATGGCTTTGAGATATGTGATAAATGCTCTTTGAGCTAATTGCTGCAAATCAGGATATTTCACTAATATAGCTGCTAGCAGAGGAGAAACGGGCTGCAGTTTCTCTTTGTTAATCTGCAGGTATAAACAGAGGGCATGTGGGTCACATTAGCAATGCAATTGGTAAGAAATCTCAGAACATAAAACTTGAATCATATACAAGAATAATTACAAAGAGATTTGACCAAAGACTCTAGAGAAGATTACCGTTTTTGCAATTATAGGAACTTTTTTCTCTTTTAATTTTTCAAGAATTTTTACTTCTGAAGGCTCGACAAACAAAACAGCTTTCCCGCCAGCATTGTATCGAGCAGTGCGGCCGACTCTGTGAATGTAAGTTGCAACATCTGATGGACAATCCATCTAAGGAATAGACTGAATGAGATAGGCACCAAATCTCACAATAAAACTATATTTTAGAAAAACCAAAGCTCACCTGAACAACCCAATCAACAGACTGATCAAAATCAAGACCTCTTGAACTTACATCAGTTGAGAATAAAACAATACGTTTTTCACTAAACTGAGAATATGTTCCCAACCTTCTCTCCTGGTTCATCTTCCCATGTAAGCACTTCAACGGAATGCCAGGACGCAGTTTCTTGAAGGCCTCAAAAACAAACTTTACCTTCATATAGTAGATAATTACCATCAGGAAGATAAACCAAAGTAATGTGGCATAAACAACAGCTCAGTTGACAACGTATCACCACTCTATCTCCAAAATGAAAGAGTAAAAGAAGCCTAATTGTCCCAAGCAAAAAAAAATGACTACAAAAAGGTTGAATCATGACAACTACCTGTTTGCGAGTGGTGAGAAACACTAAAATCCTTGAATTCAAATGGGACTTTATAAAACTCCACAAAAGGTCTAACTTCTGATGTAGAGGGACAACAGTAGCAGTCTGCTGCAAGCGATTGGGAGTAGCAGTAGTGGCTTCCTCATGAACACTTAGATATTCAGGATCTCTCAAACTGAGCCTTGCTAAATCCTGAACAGATTTTGTCTGTGTTGCAGAAAACAGCAAGGTTTGTCTTTTCTTAGGAAGCTGTGATATGATTGCATTCACTTCTCTTTTGAACCCTATATCAAGAATTCGGTCTGCCTCATCAAGAACTAAAATCTGTTCCCAAGGAGAAAATTAAAACCCTCAAATAACCAACCATATAAATCCAAAGCTATTAGAATACAGTGTTATGCAATGCCATAGAGCCTTCTCAGCTCAAGATTAATATACAGGATAGACCTCTAAACAAATAAAGGTTGAAGTACAAATCACAAATCAGGTTTTTTTTTAAAAAAAAAAAAGATAAAGAACAACCATCCTCAAATAGCATTTAAGATAACAACAGATCATTTAGCAAAAGAAAAGTTGATTGACCACCTATTTCATTAACTTTGTATAGCTATTCTCATTCCTCATTTCACTGATAACTAACCCATCTTCATTTCACTGATAACTAACCCATCTTCATTTCACTGATAACTAACCCATCTTCATTTCACTGATAACTAACCCATCTTCATTTCACTGATAACTAACCCATCTTTAAAAAAATGGATAGAGTTCCTACAAATATCACCAATAAGACTGAAATTAAAATGTCCTATTGCAAAAGAGCTATGGTCAGGACTCAGGATTACTTTAGACTTTAAGGGATGAAAACATCAAGAAACAGAACTGTCAAAAATCAAGCTTGCAAGCACTATATAATTTGTAAGTTGTCAAACACTACCCCCTCATCTATGGACCATAATGGAAGGAAGATCTTAACATACTTATTTTTCTGAATAGCATTATATTTATATTATGGTTGTAGCCAAATAATTTTTTTTCTATAGATAAAAGGTTTTAAATGAATGGGTAGATCATTAACTTCACCTGGTAATAGAAGCAATACCCTTATTAGATGATCATTGAATAGAACTAGTTATTAGCATACACTAAAAAAATAGGAACCTTATTATGAATACCAGCAAAAACTTTCACAGTTTATTGCATCTGCTAGAATGTCTTTGCTGATCTGAATGACATGCTTTTCAAAGGAAATTAAGAAGTCTTAAAGTCCAGAAATGGTTAGTAAATAATTGTTCTGATAATCCCATAATAGTGAGTCAAACATTTATTAGAGGCCAGAGAAAAGAACTAACAAAGAAGTATAGGACAATTATTGACCTAAAATTAAAATCTTAGATACGAGAAGAAAAAAATTACAAATAAAACGAAAGAAAGCAGGAAAGAAGTGAAGATCAGGTGGACCTGAAGCTGAGAACATTCAAAATTTGGTGTTTCATCCATGTGTTGGAGCAGCCTTCCAGGAGTACAGATCAAAATATTTAGTTCATTCACACGTTCCTTCTCATCATCAACACCTTTACGGCCACCAATTAGCAGACCGGCACTAAAACCATGGTGCCTTCCAACTAACTTCAGAACACCAAAGATTTGACTTGCTAATTCCCTTGTAGGGGAGATGATGATACAACCCACCCCATCCTCTGGACCCCATCTTTCTTTGTACAGCTTCTCCAAAACCTGCCAAGAACAACAGTAAACTAACAATCAGAGTCCAGTCCAGTGACCCAAAAACATTGGCAACAAATCGTAATGGTAGTCTTTCTTATTAAGAATTTTTGAATGAATTGAATTCAGAAAATTAAATCAAGAATCCAATATGGAAAAAATTAAAAGATTAGTCCACGTATTTGTCTAATTGATGAGTCCATTTATAATGTAGTTCAATTTTATTCCAGAAACGTGATTAAATCAAACAAAAACAAGCAAAATAGCCAACACAGATTCACTGGATGAATGGGAATACTAATAATTTTCCATGGACAGCATAAGATTTACAAGTATACCAAAAATTTTGGTGCATATTGTCAGTACATGCCTTGATAAGTATGATAAATATAATAAATAAACATTTTCAATTTAAAAGGTGGTTTTTTCAATTAGACAAACACAAATGGAAGTGGGAAAATTATGTCAAATGTACATTGATATAAACAGTCCAAACTATGACTGTTCCGCTTCAAAAGGAAATTTCAATTAATGCATTAGTCCTGACATTACAGGGTGTTTTTCCAAATATACTGCATTGACTTTGCAACTGTTGGCATACAACCTCTATCAGTGAAGATAATTCTTACTACTGCATGGAGAAGTGAAGAACAGAAAAGAGATATCAATTAATTTCAATCTTTGACCAAACAGCAAGCTTTTACATTAAGATACAGAAATTTCAGAAGCAACATTCATTCAAATTGACCTTATAGCTTCAAAAAATCATAGCAGAAGATGATGTGTCAGTTCACCAATCCTCGACTCCCAGCACTTTACCACCACCTATTACAGAATATCCACCTCTAACAACCAATCCCCCACTTTTATAGACTCCTCCAGATCTCACCCTTCAGTTTTCTTTACATTTTAAATCTATTCTAGCTTGAGAGTCTAAGCTCCTATGTCTAGTTTCTCCTTAGCAGGTAAAACTATAGATTTTCTACGTATCAATCATTAGACTATTTTCTGGATGCATATTTTCATGTATGCATAAATATATATGGATCTTGACAACAAATTATAATTAGCAAAAAGAGATAAAGCCAGCAGTTGGAAAGTCAGAATTGCAACTCCTTGTAGGTGTTTCTCAAATTCTCAATACCTTATAACATACCCGCAATTAGATGCAGGTGTCCTAATGCTGGCAGTCTGGCAACCACAACCAATTCAAAACAGGAATGAAAGAAGCAAACAGTTACAAAACTGGCTCAAAAGCTCTTAGGATATCCCAGAAGACTCTGAACTGACTAAATAAACAACTCAGACTTACTTCACAGGTGTAACACAAGAAATTAAGAAAGAAAGACAGAAGAGTAATATTCTGAGCTACGTACTACGCCAGCCAACAAAAAATCCAAACAATCAGAGCCCAGGTTTATAGAACAGCATTTTGTAAGCCTCCAATAAACTTCTATCAGGAAACGACTGATCACATGTCATAGAAAGAGTGGAATATCAACTAAACAAGAACTTTAATGCTTGAATTAATTATAATACCTATTACAGCATAACCTAAACTGCAAAATGAATCAAAAACAAACCAAAAAGAAGACCCTTGATTGAAGATAATTCATTTAGTAACATGCTATTTCACAAGAAGTAATCTGAATCAAAGAAAACACCGACTAGTGAGGCTTTGTTGAGTAAGTGTTGGAAATTATCACTAAACCATGTAAACAAGAGAGTTTCTCTCCATTGTATCCTTGAATCAGGACTAAAGTTATTAGTCATTATTGGGTGCAGTATTTCAAAAAAATGATTGCTAGATGCGTATGAAGGAATCAATCAGGGAAATCCAAAAATTATGCAGAAATATTATGTACTCTCGTATAGAAGAAGTACACAATAGACCTATCAAAATAAAGGAAAAAAAGGAAGTTTACAATGCACAAATTTCCCAAAAAGAAATGAAACCAAAAGAAAAACCAGGATTAGCCACTATTACATTAAGTCATACATATAAAAATTTAATTACCAAGATCTCCACCACTCTGGGGATACGCTAATCACTTCAGAAAGTGGCTACTATTCTCTTGAGCTTCACAAAGCATCTATCAAACTGATCTAAGAAATTAAAATCGGTCTAAAGATGCTAAAACCAAAAAACAACCATACTTTCTTTTTAAGCTGATTTAAAATAAAAAAGAAACTGAAGATGCAAGAACATACCTGAACATTAACACAAAATTTAAAAAGCCAGGACATATATTCTGTTCTCACATAGCATGATTCTGTGTCTAGCATGCATTCATGATGACCACAATACATTGCAACTTTGCATTTCCCATTATAAACTTCATAATGGTGCACATAATGACATTGATCAAAGCCTGAATAAACAAGCATACAAGCCGTCCCAATAATCAACAGATTAATATACAACCGGTGGTTTCTAAATATGAGGTACTGTATAATTGGCTTCCTAGTGAACTAAATCATTCACTATCTTGAGTTATATAGCTTGATAAATAAGAAGTCAATATCAGAAACAACCGGAAGCTAGCACAAGGTACTGCAGATCTAAATCATTTCAACCCCCCTTCTCTTCAACTGACTAGATCCAAACAAAAATTGAAATTTCCTGATCAAAACTGTCATTTTACTATAAACTCATTCTCCCTAAAAATCAAATTTTGCTAAGCTAAATCCCTAGTGTTTTCACCGTGAATAAGTAGTTAATAACTGTTGATAAAGTTGCTTTTAATCTGTTCAATACTGATTTTACCTATATAAATTGAATAATATTACTTTGGCCGAAATAATTAAACCACCCAATATCAAAATTCTTTCTACAGGCAAGAGACTGATGAGTAACGGTTAGAACAAACGAGTATGACAAAACCCTCAGCCGTCTATCCGGGGTTTTCTGACTAATATAATTTCTAGCAAACAATTAGAGAAAAAATATGCAGCAATTAATCAGTACCCAATAAATAATACAAAATTCACAACACCTCCTTTGAAAAAGCAAAATTAATCAAAACCAAGACAAGATTAAGAAAAAAAAAACTTACAGGAATAATAAAGGCCAAAGTTTTTCCAGAGCCCGTTTGCGCCGCACCGAGAATGTCCCGCCCACAAAGAGAATGAGGCAAAGAAGCTCTCTGAACATCAGTCATAGCAGCAAACTGAGAATCCCTCAACCCATCTTTGGTTTTCTTTGACAACGGCATTTGATTGAACAATTCACACCCAGCATACCTTGAGAAGGTTTCATCCGTAAGCTTTCCAATCAGAGAATCTTTGGGCAGTGGGGGGAGTGATAGTGGGTTCGAACCCGAGTCGGGTTTCCCGAATTCTAGCCATTTTTGGAGGTTTTGGATTTCCTCGGCTTCTTGTTGACGCCTTTGTTTGCCTAATTTGAGGCGTTGTGATTTGGGTTTTGGCATTGTTGTGGGATTGGAGATGAAAGGAGGGAGCTTTTGGAGGTGGAAGATGGGTTTTAGGGAGGTTTTTAGGGTTGGCTAAACTGGGGAAAGAAGTGAAGGAAGTTGTACAAAAAATAAGTGCAACGAGTTGTCCTTATTTTGCACAAAGGTACGGAAACGAGAATGGAACAAAAGATGAAGAGAATGGAACAAAAGATGAAGAGAATGGAGATATATAGAAGGTTGGTAGGGTAACATTGATTTCAAAAATTATGTTCTTTAAAAAATATTTGAAGTTCTAAGTATAGCTTTATTTCTTATGGCTATCGATATGAACATTTCTTATTTTATAATATTTTTTATAAGTAAAATAATATGAAAAATTAATAGAAAGATTACTAATGGAAAAATAACAACTATTGAAAACTAAATATGAATCACTGACAAATTGTAATGCAAACTATAATGGAAAACAAAATGGCATTTCATTTTGTTGTTTGAGCTATGTATTTCATAAGTAGGTAACAGACAAAGATAAAAAAAAAATTATTAGAAAGCTTCCTTACAGACAGACAGTCGAAAATCTATACATAATAACAATTACAAACAAATTATAACACAAAATAGAATGTGTCTGTAATGTTTTGTCGTATTGAGCTTTATCATGTCTTCTCACCATATTGTACCATACTTGTCTAGATGTCCTATGCTTAATCATATGTTGTCATTTGTCAAGCTAGTGCGTTGAATTTTTTTGTGTTTTTTTTAGGAAATTGGTGTATTTTCGCATATTAATGTTGTCATTTGTCACGCTAGTGCCACGTTTTAGTCGTTGAATTTTTTTTTTTGAGGAAAACGGTGTACTATCTCATATTATTGTTGTCATTTGTCAAGCTAGTGCCACAACTTATAACCATATGATCTAATAACTTTAGCTCGTTCAACGTCTCTTAAAGGGTTGTCGAGTACGTAACTCTTTTGATCATTATCAATACTTTTGGTAAAATGGAGTGGAAAGTTGGTAGGGGATGTTTTGGAGAAGTTTAGGTAGAAAATATGTTGGTGGAGTTTGGAGCAACGTTAATGAAAAGGTTCTATACAAAGAGTATTTGGGGAACACATCTTCCTCAAAAGTCTATAAGAGAAGGATCAGTGGACTTAAATGTGTTCATAAATGGATGATAAACAGTACTCCCTTTGATAGACTTGCCACAAAACTCATCATGTGTAGCTCTTCAAAAACAAGGAGGGACTGCCTATATGTTGATTAAGAAAAAAAAAATGAGAGGTGCCAGAAATGAGATAGGCTAGTAATCTTTAGTAAGGACAAGTCAAAAGTTCAATTCATGTTTGTTAGGAATTGAGAAATATCAGACGCAGAATTTGTGACAAGAAAAAGTACATAGACATTGTGCTACACTATGTATTTAAAGGTGAGCATATAGATAAGAGATCCCTGCATAAAGTGCTAATACATGGAAACACTAAGCATACGAATTTTAAAGAAGGGCATAGATCAATCAAGTGACAATTTGGACAGGCAGTGAGAACTACTACAGAATTTGGATGAAAAGTAACAGGAAGAAGCGATAATTGTTATTGATAACCTTGAATTATATGGTATGAACAAGTTTATGATCAGCTTAAGATATTGGTATGTACATCAAGATTATGTAGTAAGAAGTAGGGAGGACTCAAAACAAAGCAGTGATCTTGTAGGTGTAAGAGCTTTTAAGAGGCATCGTCACAAGGTAGTCCTTCATCTTTACATCGTCTCTGGTCCTCAACCATGGACTCCAACACATTCAGTAAGCCCTCCAGCCCCTCCAACTCCTCGCTTGCCCTCACTCCCAGTGCCTTCTTTGCATACTCTATACTCTCAATGGTAGACAAAAGACAAGTACCCTGCCTTAGGCTGACGCCTAACTTTGCTAAACAAGTTCATTTTCCCTACATCCGACTTCACAGACGGTAAAAGTCTCAGCCATGGATCAAAACAATCAAGTTTTACACGTCAAAGTCCAAAGCCTCAACTGTTACTCTCTTTTGGCCGGGAAACTGAAGTGCTGATCCAGGAGGAACGATGATGTTAAACTCCTCGAAATGTTTGAGTTCAACACTCCTGCTTTGTTTGCAGTTTCTTCACCACAAATCCACCTGCTAGAGATTCCTGAACTTCTGAGAATAAAAAAATATTGCTCAAATTTGAGGGTTTTCAGATGATTTTAACTTGTAGCTTCCACTGATTAGATATATTGGCAATTTTCACCAGACTTTGCTACTGTTAAACTCAGTAACGCTTTTCTTCTGGTTTCCTTGCACCACTACCCTCTAGGACGGCAAAGCTCGCTAGCGAAACTGGTTCATCTCCAGCATCTCAGGCATGTTTTCGCAAGGATTTGATGCGCATTCTCCTCCTAGAGAACTCGGTGCATAATGATCTGACCGCAAAGGTTGCATATGGAACCAAGGTCCAAATACAACATCAGTGACAGTATAAAAGTCGACATTTTGCAAGCCTAGTTTCACAATCCAAGCAGAATTGAAGGGTTGTTTTATCTTTAACTTACCTTGGAAAATGGTGAAATGTACTTTGTTGTCAAGTTTTGGGGATTTTAGACAGAGTGCAAAGGCAAAGGCAAAGACAAAGGGTAGGGGCTTTGTAGTTTGTACAGTTTGAGCAGGTTGAGCGCTTTGATTTTGGTTGGGATTCCATCTTTAAGGGTATGCTACAGGAGTATAGGAGAGAACGAAGAGGATTTGGCTGGGAAGAAATGGCAAGAGTCATGGTGCACATACATGGAAGAAGAGGCGTTGACTAAATTCTTGTTTAAACAAGGAATTTTGATAGATAACCAATATTTAGGAAAATATATGTATATATTTTTTGATGATATTGGTTATCTCATATCTTTATCAAATTTGTTGCAATCAAATTTGTTGCAATGTAAGATTATCTGAAAAGTAAATCTTAAATAAAGAACAAACTTTTTTTTAGGGGTGTTACTGTATTAGTGATAAATGTTGGAGTAAGTATATAAGGAGTCTTATACTCATAATATGTACCTATCTTAAGAAAATATTATAGTAAATTATATCAAGAAACAATGTAAATCAATGTATTGTGAATTTATGATAAGTGATTTGTAACTCAAAACTCGTGTTATCATCCAAGAGTTAAACATTAAGAATTTCATCATTTTCTACCTAACCAAAAAAAATTGATCCTAATCTAAAGAAGGTGACCCTAAACTTCATTTTAATATGCTTAAAAAATCTTCATCCTTTAATAAAGATAATAATAACCAAATAAAGCAACTAAATATCACTCTTATTCATCTAAATGACGCTCAAAGCTAGATATTATAAGGCCTTGCTAAATGTCACTTAAAGGAACTTAAATAAATGCAAGTGTTGATGTGTATACAAATTATGCATCTAATTTTCTAAATAGCTACTTTATTAAAGTGTAATAAGAGAAGGGTTGTGTGAATCTAACAACAATTACCGATAAACAGATAAAATCAGGGTTGGAAAGTACTCTATTTGTTCTAATTTATTAGTTATATTTAATTTTTCACAGTTTTCAAAATATTAAAAAAATTTCTCTAAATTCATAAGACAACAAGTTGATATTTTAAAAATTTATATAAATATGCTTTTAATAAGATATTATTTGAATTTATTATTTATTAAATTATAATTAAAATATGTGGTTATAATTTTTTAAAATTTAATTAAAAAATAAAATATAGTAAATAAATAGAAACGTTAGTTCACAGCAACTACTCGTACATGTTTTTGTCTTCCATTTTTAAAAATATTTTCTCCCCAATTCAACCAACCACATTGCTGCAAATCTGCACTTGCACAAGGCGGCCACACGCCTATACCCACTATCCCCTTTGACCTCTCCAACATTTTCTCGCTCTCCCAAAAATTTCAACAGTTCAACGAAATCCCACTTCTGATCTGATCAATCTTTCAAAAATCTCAAATACCCATTTGTCGAATATGCATGATTTTTGCTTCACAATCCCATATGGCCTTGTCCTGATTTTGGGCGGGCTCATCGGGTTTTCCAAGAAGGGTAGTTTGGCGTCACTCGGTGGGGGTGCTGGTGCTGGTTTGGTGCTCATTTTAGCTGGGTATTTGAGCCTAAATGCTTTCAAGAAGCGTAAAAATTCATACCTTGCCTTGGTTCTTGAGACTAGTATGTTTCATGTCTTGTTTTTATGTCAATTTTGAGTTTTTGATTAATATTATGAGATACCCAGGTGATATTATCATTTTGGATGCATAAATGTTAATTTATCATGTTATTTTGGGTGATCAAATGATGAATTTATTTAAAGTTTTGCTGGAATTACTATGATGAGATACCCAGATGAGATTATTGGTTTGTTGATGATGCATAATTGTGAATTTATCATGTTATTTTGTGTGATCAAATGATGAATTTAAACGCAAGTTGTGCAGAACTATTATGAGTTGTACCTAAGTGATGTTTGACTGGTTTGGGAATGTGATCATGTGAATATATGTTAATTTCTCTATGTGAAGCATGGGAAGATAGGTAGATTTGACATGCTTCGATTCGATTGATCTTTTATTTAGTGTGAAGAATTATTATTTGAACCTACTTTTCGGGCTGGCTCGTGTGTTAAAATAACTGAATAGTTGCTGATTTGCAGTTCTAGGGTTGTTTGCGTTGTTCAGGTCACCAACTTAGTGATCTCCAGGCCTTGATGGTAAGGAGTTTGTTATAGTGGCATTTGGTGTAATTTATAGCTTTAATCGTGACCTTGACATTTTGAGCGGAAAAATGAATTGTCCCTTAAGATGTTCAGGAGAAGCTGTGGATAAACAAATGGGAATTTATCAGCCTTTTTAGTGATTGCTCACTGCTTTGATGAAAGTTGTGCATTGACTTGAATGTGAAGTATAGATGAGATATATTTAAACTGTTTTTCTAAATATCTCTTAGCTTTGGTGTGTGCTTGTCCAAGAAAGACTGGCTGAGGAGCTGGTAACTGAAGCTTGTTACGAGAGAGAGTGACTGCCCAAAATATGTTGTTTTGGATGTGAAATGCTGGTCTTAGTAAGGGAAGGTTTTCCCCACCCAGGTAGTTAGGATTTCATAGAAGGGTACATTACTTTTTGTGGTAGCTTCTTTGTAGGAAATGACAATCACTTTCAGGTACAACTCAAAAATATCAGAATTTCTGTTTCCAAGGATCAAAACTTTGAGATTTATGCGTTAGACTGAAAGATTTATCTTGAATGATTGAATGAGTCCAGGTTGATTGATCTTGCCATATGATCAGCCTCAGATTGTATATTTTGAGTGACTTAGGGTTGTTGGCACTTCCTACAATTAGAATAAATCCTGACTTTAGGGGTATGACGTTAGTCTGCGACTCTTTATCTGTTATACCTTCCCCATTTCCAAAGTTTTTTCTGTCGTGGATCATATATCTCCTGTGTTTTACCATGGCGGTCCAAGGATGGACAACCAACACGTATACTCATTCCTTCTAGTCAATGAAGTTCTTATCCTTAATAAGATCAGAAGAGGAATGTAGCAGGCTACCAAATTGACAATTTGGCACTATTGAACACATCTTGGGCTGTCATACTTTATACAAGACATTTTGGTTTTTGAGATTGGCGATGGTAATTTCAGATGCAAATGATTCCTGGTCATAAATTTGGACAAAGTAATTGTCCTTATCAAATGCAAAGTGGATTTGCACATTCTTGCATGACTTCTGGAAATCTCTACCCTTAATTTTTAAGTCTATCTGTGATGAATTCCGTGATGATTAGTACTTATATGCTAAATTTGCATCTGGATTAAATTCCGCTAACATGCAGAAGAAAGTGATTTTATTTGTAGCTTTTATGTTTGTGATAGTGAAACTTGCACACTCTAAATGTATTAGTTGCTTCTAGCATCCGGTACTTATTCTCATACCTTAGAATGTATGTAAACTTTTCATACTTCCTGTCCTAAGTACATTTTTATGGGAGACAATGATAAGGTCTGAAACAGTAGACTGACTTCTGATGGTTTTGAAGAAATCATCAAAAGGTTTATATAAATGGGAAAAAACATTGTCATTCTGTTTTCATATGTTGAATGAATTAGCTTGAAGCATAGTGTTTGAAATTTCAACTTTATCTGTTTCAACAGTGACTGCAACTGGACTCACGTATGTCATGGGACAGCGCTATATGGAGACCTCAAAGATAATGCCGGCTGGAATTATTGCCGTGATCAGGTACCTTGATAATGTGCTTTGTTAATCTTTCTCTCTTGGTAGTGTAGAGCATACTACTGTACTAGCATGTTGTCCTTTCATCGTCATGGAGTCTCGGATATAAATATTTGACCAAAAGTTACTCTAATAGAAAATATAGGTTGTTTTAGAAAATGTTTTCTCATAATAAAAAGGTTGTGATGTCTGATTTACTTTGCATTGGTATTGTAGAGGCACAAACTTTGACATTTTAACCAATAATATGAGAGTTTTATTGTTTAAAGTCATGTGACATTGCCAAAAAAATGTCATATAATGTTGCTTTAGTATTGTAAACGGTGTATTTTCTTAGAATTAGCTGAAACAACCTGTATTTTGGAGTCAATGGAGTACTTGTTCCTTGAAATGAGGCATATTGTTCTATGTGATTATTTGCATAGCCTATGACTTTCAGTTGTTTTTTATATAAAAACATGTAATCCGAAGCAAACTCTATTAGTTGATGCATATGCTGTAAGACATTATTTCCAGTTCCTTTGCTCAATAATTTGTCCTTTTCTAGTAGATTCTCATCCTTCCATTCCTGTTCATCTTGTTTGCAGTGCTTTCATGACTGCTTTCTATGTGTACAAGGTAGCAAGTGGTGGCAACCATTTTCCAGCTAAGGCAGAGTAGTGATAAGTTATACCAATTTTACATGGAAATGTATGGTTGAACACCCTACAACATTTCTGCTGCATACGAAATTCTCATTCCTTTTGTTACAGCTATAGTGGATCCTAGTTTTGTGCAGAGAAGTTATGATTTTACTCTGACTTGCTTGTTGTCCCTGATTAACTTATTCTTGTATCAAATCTGAAACATGTACGGGTGTCCGGATTGCTAACTCTTCATAGTGTATTGAGGGACTGATTACTCGTTTATGACTGTCTGCCTTTGCGTAAAACTCATTTTAGGAATTGGTAATCTTCCCTGCCGTTCCTACTTACCTATTTTTGTTTGTTCAATTGTACCTTTATGTCTTAATCTGGCCTGGCTTGATTTTCGTAGTCATTTTGTCATTACTTCTATCAATGTTATTAGTTGCACTTACAAGCCACACCATTGTGGCACCTGAACTTTGTCTTCCATAGTTTATAATCGGTATTTGAAATTCGTTACTAGAATAAGAGTTACTGAGTACCAGTGTACAATTGCACTTGAACTTTGTCTTCCATACTTTGTTTATATTCGGTATTTGAAATTTTGTCTGATTTGAACAACTTTTTTTTTTTTTTTTTAATTCCTAATCGTTATTGTAGTTTTTCTTAATAAATCCCAAATGGTAGAAAAAAAATTGTTGTTTTGTAATTTTAGGGTTTTAACTTCGAAGAAAAATTTGTGATGGTAAGTTAAAGAGATACTTAAAAACCCTAAACCTAACCCCACAAATACCCTAGCAAATACCCCACAAAAAACCGAACTCATACACCGAAGCCCAAACACTTTCCAACCCTCAACCCACAAAAAAACAGAACATGGGGGTGACATATTATGTCGAACTCGATACGCGGTGGATCTTTGACTGTGGTGCAACCCACACCATGTCTCATGACAAAACGGATTTTTTAGACCCGATTAAAATTCAAACAAATTCTATTCAGATTGCTAATGGTGAATGTATGGAAGTTGTCAGAATTGGAACAGTAAAAATTGGGGAAATTCTATTACCTATCTGTTTTTATATACCAACATTTTCATACAAACTGCTATCTGTCAGTCATTTAACAAAAGGATTACATTGTACTGTTCTAATGGACTCTAATTGATGTACTGTGCAGGATGCTCAAAGGAGGGAGACTATTGGGCATGGTGTTGAGGAAACTGGGTTGTACTACGTGGAGGAGATGACCAAATCGAGAAATGTCGCTCTTGCTGGGAAATCATCATAAATCCAAATGCGAATGTGGCATTGGCGTTTAGGGCATCCTTTACTAGGGTACTTAGAACGTCTTTTTCCCTCTCGCTGAATCATATATAGTTTTAAATTGTGAAGCATGTTATTTAGCTAAGAGTCATAAGCAGAGTTATTCTGGTAGTTTAAACCATACAACTAAACCTTTCTATTTGATTCACTCAGATGTATGGGCCCTGCCCTAGAACTTGGCACACATAAATTCCTATATTATGTTCTATTTATTGATGATTATTCCAGAATGAGTTGGATATGGATATACTTCATGAAACATAAATCTGAAGTGTATAACATATTTACATCCTTTTATCAAATGATACTTGCTCAGTTTCAGACAAGAATCAGTATTTTAAGGTCAGACAATGGTGGGGAATATGTGAACCAAAATATGAAAATATTTTGTCAAAACCAGGGTATTATTCACCAAACTACATGTCTAGACACTCCCCAACGAAATGGTGTTGCAGAGAGAAAAAACCGTACACTTTTAAACATGACTCGAGCTATGATGATAGAAGCTCACATCCCGACCCTACTTTGGCATGAAGCCATTGCTACCTCTAACTACCTCTCTAATCACCTTCCAAACAAAACACTTCAATACAAAACACCTTTAGCAGTGCTAGATTTGTCTGTGCCTAACTCTCTGTTTCACTCTTTAACTCCTCGTGTTTTTCGATGTGTTGTTTATGTTCATCTCCAAAAACGGAATAGACATAAACTGGACCCTAGAGCTGTGAAATGCATGTTTGTGGGGTATGGGGTGTCACAAAAAGGTTACAGATGTTTTGATCCTGTGACAAATCAATTATGTACCTCCATGGATTGTGACTTTAATGAAGAAGAGTACTTTTATCCCCAACGTCATCGTCAGGGGAAGAACTTAAATGACGATCTAAGTTGGTTAAACTGGTCTACACCACAATCAGAAGAAGTCACTGGTCACAAGCCTGTAGAATAGCCCGGAAGATCAATACCACCTCCAATGGATCCTGCTATTGAGCATCCGCAAAAAGAGGTAAGCTCTTCTTCCATTGAGAACCCTATATTTCCTGACATGATGAATAATGAAATATCACAGGAGAATGTTGAGAATGTGGAAGATAATGTCGAAAGTATTGACAGAGCATATCAGTTACCATTACGAAGCACTAGGGGAGTTCCTCCTCGGCGGTATGATCCCGAATATGAAGCCCAGAGATCAAGATACTCGGTGAATGGGTTGACAAATGCAGCGGTATGTTCAGAGCAGTTCCAAAAACAGTTGAGGAAGCTTTAAAGAGTAAGAATTGGAGGCATGCAATGGTAGAAGAGATTGAAGCTCTTATGAAGAATGAAACGTGGGAACAATGTATCATTCCTTATGGAAAGAAGGCAGTAGGATATAGATGGGTGTTCACTGTAAAGCATAAATCAGATGGAAGCATTGAGAGGTACAAGGCAAGGCTTGTAGCCAAAGGGTATACTCAGGTCTATGGAGTAGATTATTCGGAAACTTTTTCGCCAGTAGCAAAGATCGATACAATTTGAGTATTGTTCTTAGTTGCGGCGAATAAGGGTTGGCCTCTGCATCAATTTGACGTTAAAAATGCCTTTCTACATGGAGAAATAACCGAAGAAGTATACATGGAAGCACCTCCGGGTTTCTCACAGGGGTTTGAAGTAAGAGAAGGGTGTAGTTAAAAAAGGCACTATACGGGCTCAAACAATCTCCAAGAGCATGGCTTGGAAGATTTACTACAGCAATGAAGCAATTTGGATACAAACAAAGTAATTCTGATCATACCTTGTTTCTGAAAAGGGGAAATAGTTCCATAACATGTCTAATTATCTATGTTGATGACATGATTATTACTGGAAATGACAATCAGGAGATAAAACTGTTAACTGAGAAGCTGTTTCAAGAATTTGAGATGAAAGATCTAGGGAAATTGAAGTATTTTTTGGGAATAGAGGTTTCCAGGACTGATAAAGGAATCTTTATTTCTCAACAGAAGTATATTTTAGATCTAGCAGAAACTGGAATGATAGATTGTAAACTAGCTGAAACTCCTATAATGATGAATCATGGACTGCAAATTATCGAAGGAGCAGAATTAGGAGATCAAACTAAATACCAGAGATTGGTGGGGAGATTGATATACTTGGCACATACTCGGCCTGATGTAGCTTATGTAGTTATGGTTGTCAGCAGATTTATGCATAAACCTCAAATTCAGCACATGGAGGCAGTTCTTAGAATCTTGAGATACTTGAAGGGAACTCCAGAGAGGGGAGTAATGTTCAGGAGAAATGGACACCTAGAAGTTCAAGTCTATACAGATGCAGATTGGGTAGGAGACCATGATAGTAGAAAATCTACGTCTGGATATTTTGCTCTCGTAGGAGGAAATTTAGTGACTTGAAAAAGTAAGAAACAGAAAGTTGTAGCCATGTCCAGTGCTGAAGCAGAGTTTCGAGGGATTGCAAGAGGGGTTACGGAGATCCTGTGGTTAAAGAAGTTGTTAACTAAATTGGGTTTTGGTCCAAAAGCAAGTTGTGAACTATGTTGTGACAACAAAGCAGCAATAAGCATCTCTGAGAATCCAGTGCAGCATGATCGTACAAAATATGTCGAGATTGATAGACACTTTATTAAGGATAATCTGGAGTCTAAGTGTGTTAGTCTCAAATTTGTAAGATCAGAGGATCAGTTAGCAGATATTTTGACTAAGGGAGTTAGTGCCTGAAGCTTTGAGATTATGTTAGGCAAGTTGGGTGTCGGAGTATCTGAAACACAACTTGAGGGGGAGTGGTGGAAAACAAAGGATAAGATACAACAAGTATTGAGATAAGAATTGAAAAGAGTTTAGCAGAAGGTAAAATGCATATTAGGATAGGATTAAATTACAAGGACAAGATTAGATTACAAACAATAGTTTATCAGGAGTCTAGTACTTGATGTACCTGTATAAATACCGAACATTGTAAGTTATTTTGATATATGAAAAACACAGAAATCTCTAAATTTAACTGACTCAAGCTGCTAAAGTTCTTCCTTAATTTAAGGAATTTGTTATGGCATGGACTTTGAAGGAATTTGGTTTAATTCAAACTTCTAGCAAGATGAGTTTGAATATTTTAGTCCTCCTAAATTCGTGAGGATGATTAAAGCAGCATGGGATTGTTATGTACTGATTGGACGTGCTAAATATATGGAAGACTCATTCAAACAGCAAGATTATCTCAACAGCAATTCAAAACTTCAAATCGTAATCTGTTACATTTCAAAACGGCTAAGTTGACTTCAAGAGTATCAGTCAAGCCCTTTGAAACAACTTTCAGTAACTGCCCGATAAATATGGAACAACTTTGAAGCAGTCAGTCAAAAGTCTTAAGCTCTGATTCAAAAGCAACGACCACTTTGAAGAATCTGATATGAAGACTATCCGTTGCAAGTAACTCTATAAATAAGAGTAAGTTGAAGCATTGAAGAGGAACAAGCCTTAAACGTGAAATACAACTATCAAGCTTTAGCAAATATTTTTCTCTCTAGTGCTTACTCCTTTATTGTAATTTTGAGAGAAAAGAAAACAAGTATCTCTTGAGTGTGAAAAAGAAAGATCAAAAGAAAAAGAGATATATACCTTAAGTAGAAACTATAATACTCAAAGGTTTAGAAAAAGTAAGGTGATTTTTATTTTTAGGAATTGAGATGCTAAAATATAGCCAGGGAAAACTATGGTAAAGAAGATAGGGTAAATATCTTCAAGGTGGCTTTAGATCTCTAAGGGAAGAAATAAAAGTCGTTAAATCCTAAAGGTAGGAAACCCTAGGCGGAGACGTAGGCACATTGCCGAACTTCGTAACAAATACTCGTCTCCTTTACATTTGCACTTTCATATTTGTTTTGCTTTACTTAATTCGCACTTGTTTCAATAGCCTATTCAAGTCAAAATCCTGAAACCCACTTCAAAGCCCTTGAAACCAGTTTTATTATTTTTCCGCATGTGAAAGTCGTTTCAAAGCTTTGAAAGCCTAATTGCAAAAAACGACCATACTCTATTCACCCCCCAGTAGAGTATTTTGATCCTATTCTATCTCCTATTGATTCTTCAGTTTCTTTCCAGAACGATTATTACTACATCCTGATTAACAAGCTTAAACTATAAGAACAAGCATATAGATTATGGCCGCCGGCCAAGCTATGTTAGTTGTAGGACTTGTACCCCTAGTAGGCTTTTCCGGAATCTACTTTAACCTGTCATTCACTCGAATGCTCAATGATGACCAAGTCTATCAATCATGCCGTTTCGCACAATTGAAGATTCTAAGTCCTCATGGATAAAGAAGACGAGCTGGCATGGGAGCCATTAGATCCTTTACTTGAAAGTTTGTGCCATGATTAACAGAGGTAGAGTTTTCCATCCTTTACTTGGTGATGAGTGGTTGAAAAAGGGCAGCCCATTTATCCTGCAGTGATTGTTGCAGGTGCATTGGAGTATTTTTTATGTCGTATTGAGATGTATTCTGATAGATTTCATTATAAGTCTGAACAAGGTATAGAGGATTACAGTGCTCTAGCTGTGCTATTCCCAACTCGAAACGGTTTCCATGAATTTCTAATGAGGATCTTAAGGTGTGATAAACATCATGGTTTTGTTGTGTTTCCATTCCAGTTACATAGTGTGGCAACGATATCCAGGTACATTGGAATTATGCTATAAGCTCTACACCCAAATGCATAATTTGAGAGGATACTTTTGCTAAAGATGAGGCATGGTTAGACCTTTGATAAGGCTGCCTTCGACCACTTCTTTTCTGGCTTCCCTGATTCCTGCCTCACAGTCCCGTTTTATTCTGACTCATCGCCATCATATATATGACTATTGGCACAATGGCATCCAATTCCCTACTGTTCTGCTTGTAGCCCCCGGTGGAAAAGTTTTATGGTATTCCAGACTTCATGACTTTCTAGTGAATGGATTATCATACATTATTCCTTTGAATGGCAACAAGTTTACACCAAGCATTGGTGTATGCGGTTTTTGGATGGCATCCTAAATCCTCCGCACTTTGGCATACGCTATTTTCGGAAGACATCTTATATCCTCCGCACAATGGTGTATGCAATTTATGGAAGGGATCCTGAATCCTCCGCACATTGGCGTATACGGTTCTTGGAAGGCAACGAGAAAGAAAAATAAGTGAATTTACTGGGGCCTCAATCTCATTGATCACAATCTATTACAACTTACTCATAAGCTAATCCTCGTACATTAAAGTTGAGAAGATTATATGCACCACATGTACAAATGCTGTGAGGACTATCATTATATGTAGGAGTTTTGAAAAAAAAAATCTTATTTATCTGAGAGTTTAGGGAAAAACGCCTTATATATATGGTTTTGGAAGATGAAAAACAAAGTCACCCTCTACCTCCATTATCCATACCTAAAGATTGATAATAACTAATTTTGGTACATCGAAAATCAAATTCAGATTGCAATCACTTTTGGAGAAGGTAATTCACTGGAAATTGAGAGTTGAATACAACAAAGCTTACATATTAGATTAATTGTGTTCCCAGACTACATTCTATATGATGTGACTAACTGAACCATATTTACATACTAACCTACATAATTTTGTTGTATGCGAAAAAATGTACAGATTAAATTTCAAAGTTAAAAGTATACAAACCCTGGTATTCTGCTAAAACCTGCTAGTGTATCCCAATGTCAGCAATATTTTGGTCTGTAATATCTTGGAGGAAGGGAAGGACATTTTTCGTTCATATGTGGGTACGGATCAATGGTATTGTAACCAGGTAGCTCCATTCTATATCTTCCTCGGATTTGACAAAAAGGGAGTGTCACATCATCCCCATCGTTACACCAACTTGGCAAGCGACTTATATCATTTTCAAAAAACTTCAGTGAATAGGCATCCTTAATCTGCAATCAGAACAAAGAATTCAGTCCTTGTTCGAGTGGTTTGATTAAGATAAGGAATAGGAGATGTCCTCATACTAGTGCTTCAATCTATTTCCCAATTTTAAGCTATACTCCCAGTTTATAGGTGAAATAATAAAATGAGTATCACGACAAATGATAACTAAGTGATTTCAAGTAATGCTGCTTTATAATACCATTTGCCCGCAGGAATATGAGCAACTTAGTATAAAAAGACCATCTCTAAATCTCGGGAAAAGAAGAAAAAGAAAAGACAGCAGCTCCACAAAAGTGGAAAATTCTTTCTTCTGTGATAAAATGGATAATAATAGTCTTATAGATATCCTCTACTCCCTCCATCCCTTCTCAAGTGTTTTGGTAACTTAATGCGCTCAGTTTTATCTCTAAGGTTTTCTTTTTTTTCAATCTCCTTAATCTACATGCTCTTTCTCAAAAAGGGAACATCCCAGCAGTCATTTCCCAACCTTAGTTTAATTTTGTAAGCTTTATTTATGGTGTCACTACAAAATGAGAAACTAGGGGCGCACTTTTTCAACATTATTTAGGAAAGTAGAAAGGCGAGTTATATATGACTACTAAGTACTTCAGAAATCCAATTCACGTTCCAAGGTCTTGATATACGATGGTTTTTTTGGCAGAAAGCAGGGTGAAGAAATTGGTGTATACTAGTGCACGTGTTTTCCTAAAAACCAGGCCAGTTAAAGAAACTTTTGGAATGGAGGAATAAAAACTCACGGTGAATTCAGTTGCTTGAATAGAATTAGAAAGTGGCCCAAACAGTCCAGCTGCCTTATATATTTGGAGAACATAAGCAACACATGAGACTGATGATCCATCCTCATAGATCCAATCATCTTGCTCAGGAATAGCAAGCAACTCATCAAAGGATGAGCCACGCTTTGCAACTTCTACCAAAACTTCTGGTAAATCAAGATCCTGCATAGAGAAGCAGTACACACACAAGTAAAAACCTCAACTATGGTATGGCAGTCACATCCCCAATCAATATTTCTGTAACAAAAAACTTCTTTTTCAAAATATCCTCAGCCAAGTAAATTAAAGAATCTTGATCTTTTGAAAAAAATAATGGTGAAGGAGCACACAAGAAGGGATATTTAGGGGCTTCGTAGAACACACTAGATCAGGAAACAAAAAAATTACCTTTCATAACTTACCAAGCAATTAGATGAAACATGACAGTAAAATGCAATTACTGAGGGATAATGAAAGACATTATGGAATTTTACCTCAGTTCCCAGACGCTTATTCAAAGCTTCCTTCCACAAATTAGCTGCATAATCAGGCTGCATATGGTACCATATTGTCATTACAGAAGCAACCTGCATAAAGGAAACAATCTTATCATTCTGAAATATACAATGAAAACATAAATCCGCTGCTTGCAAGTAGCACCAAAATTTACTGACTACTTGATTTTTAGTACTTAAAATGTGTTAATAACCAGTACATACACTAATCCTATAACTGATCATCTCTTTATATTTAATTGACATGGACTTCCCAATTACCCAGTTTAGTGAAGTTCCACTGCTACAGTAACTTAAAAAAATCTGCAACCGACAGCATAAGCAATGGGACGTTGCCACAGGGTGAATGCAAACTCTTGGGATGAAAAATAAATATTCATGCCATCTTGATATGATAGCAAGGGTATGAAGCAGAGTATTAAAACCTCAGAACTAAGCAATGAGAATCAGGTAACTCTTAGCCAAGGTTTATACGTATCAAGAACTTGACTTAGAAAGCATGAAAGCCCAATTTCTAGGAACACAAAAGTCCATAATAAAGTGGACATTAAAGAGATATGTCATACCAGATGTGCATCCAATGGAGGAGGATAGTTCTTGTCTCTAGTGTCTACCCAGCTGAAAATAAGATTATGGTAGCCATAGGGCTGCCCATCCATGCTTCTTGCATACTCCCAAGCAGCACATTCATTGAACTTGGCACGCAAATCAGGATGTAAGGGAAGCAATGCAATGTGAGGATTGGAGTTATCTTTAGCCAACTCGAATTCCCACCACTCATCCCATGGAAGCAAAGCTACAACATCCTCTCCCTGAAACGTGAAATTACAAAAATTCAGCTTCAACCTTATACAAATCAAACGAAGGCAGCTATAAACCCCTAGATAGATGGAAATGCTAAAAACAAGTTAGAAGAAAAAACAGTACATATTTTGATACAAGAGGTACAACAGTTACTTTTGAGTAGATGCTGAAACTGATATTTGCATGTGAAGTTTGGAAGACTCTGCAGAATCAGAGCATAATGACAGATATCCTTAATTCACCTATTTTTAATAGTATAGTTTTCTAAGCCAACCCAATTTAGTATCGGAAGAGAAATATTTAAAAACTTGTTTAGATAGCATGGTCTGGCCCTTTGAGGAATTAGTGGTGAGGAAAAAGAAGGAAGTAGCGATACATGAAATTTTCCCATATTTGGGCTACCACAATGAGAGACAAAGAATTTGATACCCTTCTTAGTCTCATAATCCTTTCTTCCAAACATATCTTAAAAAGTTAAAAGTAATAAGTCACTGACATCTAGCACAAATCCAGCAATTATGTTCTAGAAACAGGACCTTCCAGATTGACCAGTGAACAAGCCATGTTCTTAGAATAAATCCAGATAACAACAAACCTGTTAACCCGGCAATGTGGTACGAGGGATCGGACAACGTCATTTAGTCAACTTCAAAATTCTACACAGAAATGCTAGGTGAGAGATTGAACCCTTAACCTTATATACAGTGGCCTTGACACTTCATACTTTGTTGTAGAGGGACCTTGATCCTTATAACTTCTACAACTATAGCATAAAGTTGTATTACTTCATATTTATGACTTTTTTTGTCATTAAACACTTTTAGTTAATAGTGACCCTCAAAAAGGTGACTAAGCCACTTGACAAGCTTTATAACTAGTCAACTTTTCCATTCCTGCCAACTTCAGTAAAAATTAAGAACATATTCAAAAATGAAAAAAAAAATATAACTTCTTTTTTAGAGAGTAAAAAGCATGTTCAGCAGATTTAAACAATTTAACTGACCCTCACAAGTCACAATTTGGTACAATTCTTAACTACAGAAATTAACCTCTACAGTCAATAGTAACATAACTGCCAGCTTTCCTCATAGATAAGGTTGTAGTAAGGATAAAAAATGACCTAGGTACAAGCACTGTTACTTCCGAGTTCCGAATATAGTACTTCTATGCCAATGCAAGCAAAACTTAGTTCCAGAAAAAGAACAGGGAAACAGAGTTTATGCCCCAAACAAAACAGACAAAAGGTAAGAGCATACATAGTAATTAAAAATCACAAAGGTGCCTGTTAGGTATGAATGGAATCAAATTGTCTTAAACTTTGTTGAAGCCACTGAGATATCAGCCAACAAATCAGAGCACAAAGCTGTTTTTCTTTGTTGCTCATGTATGTTCTACAGACATGAGGAAAAATACTGATTCTACTCCTAAAAATTGAAACTTTAAAGAATCTTGAGAAGCAATCATGTTAAACTAAACCCACCTTAAGCTCATTGCTCAAAGCTTAAATGAGCCTAAACTGAAATCGTTGGTGCTCAAGAATTCAAATTGAAGATTCTAGGTAACAGTTCCCTTTGAGCTTAACTACAGGTTAATGGTTGATGAATCCAAGTTTTCCCTATTATTCATCTATTATTGCCCTAAAAAGTTTGACTGCTAATATTTGTTTTACATATCTCTGTGATGCAAGTCTTCACTCCACACATTTTGAACTTCCCATATTTCTCGACCAGAGCAATACAAAATTGAAATGGTGTTGTTAGTTGTTATAATTGCACAATTACTGTAAATCGATGTGAAAAACAGAAACTTGTGCAAAAAAAAAAGCCCATCTGACACTATTGCCAAACTCCAGAAGTGATACAGTGGAGTATTAGTGCCTACCTAGAGACAGCAATGCACAACACACAATAAAGCCTTGCATTTTACGTAAAGATTAAGTTTCAGGGTAAATAATTTCACAACAAGGATTCAGAGCAAAAAATAAGTTGAAACGATTTCAAACCCTCAGAGAAGTACTACCAAGTGATAAGTTCATTTTTACCCAAAAATAAGTTCAGAAAAGCTTAGCTCAAAAGCTGTTAAGGTATGTTCCGATGTGGGTCAAAACAGTTCAGATAAGGAGTTTTCAAGTAGCAAGAACAAGGAATACGTAAAGTGATAACAGCAGTCTATTGAGTGCATATAGACATATTCATTGACAGCTAAGCAATATGTGACCTGATCATTTTCATGTCCAGATTCTGCAACCCATAGTTTCCCTTCGGAATCCCTCAAGCATACAGCACTATGACCAGCATAGGAACCAGTGACCCACTTCTCCAGGGTCTCAAATCCACCCCAACGGCCACGAATTTTTGATATAGCTAGGAAGTCTCCAGATTGTATCTCATCAGTGGTAATATTCGTGACCCAAGGCTTAGGGCGATCCTCAAATGAAGCCCCCATATGCTTCTTAAGGAATGCAATGTTAGAGTTCTCACCCCAACCAGTATTTGTAAATAGAGGAAAGACCTCCCATAATGCTTGCAAAGTCCCCAACATTCCAGCTTGCATAAGGAAAATTGAAACCCCATGCCGTTTTACCTGAAACAAGGTAGTGCGAATGAATTAGTAATAACCAAGCCAGAGAGGAACTTAAGGCTCTAACTGAAATGAACTCAGTCACTCACATATTCATATTCCAATTTTCCTTCCCACTCTTTGAACTCCAAAGTATGCTCCCGAGATAGAAGATAGTAGTCCCATGTCACACGATATGGAGTGGCAAAGACATATATGTCCATACAGGTCCAGCTATGGGCATTGCTAACCTGGTTGCATAACAGCAACAAGAATTATATACCCAATCCAAATTTTTGAGGATTGCATCCCAGTCAATTATTACGAGCAAAATCAAAAATCATAAGTGACTTGGCAATAAAGTGGCTGATGAAGTCAATCAAAACAAATGATCCTATGATAATGCATGAAGTAAAAGGAAAGGTCTGCTATTAGATTCCTGATTCACAGTAACTATTCAATCTTCACCGCTATTAGCACTACTGGCCAAAATTCATAGAATAATCACAGAAAGACAATCCAAATAATGTTTTTGTATTACTATGTTTCTTGGTATCTTTCGAAGCCCTTTCCCTTTCTCTTAGCTCTCTCTCCCCTTATTCCACATATCTCTTGGCCTACCTTAAACACACACTTCAAATCCCCACCCCCCATCCCCCTGTTCCAAAACTAATATCAAATCAGGATTTAAACTTCGTTCTTCCTAACCAAACAATTCTAAACATCTCAGCTTCAACCACACTACTCCAATGACCAAATTTCCTCACAACTTCCCATATTAGGCGATAATAAACTAAAATCACAACATACCCACTCATCAGAATCGCAAAACTACTCAAATTCGTCCAAAAGACGACAGCTTTATCAAACTATATTCCAATAACATACCACATAACAAAAACCTCGAAAATCACTCAAATTCATTCAAAAGATAACAGCTTAGTCATATTACAATCCAATAACAAAACACACATACCAAAATCACTAAAATCCAATTGCAATAAACCCACATACCAAAGCATACTTAAACCCTCCAAATTGATCAAAAAATCAACTTCAAACATAAAAAACGTTCCACAAAAAGTATTAATACCTTAATATGTAGGGTACCCCCACCAAATTCACTGCCACTTTTATTGTGAAATTCAAGCCAAGCAGTATTCTCATAAAAGCAAGCCCCTTTCCAATCCAAACTATTGTTGGGAGCAGAAGATGCGGTCCCCACAAAAGTAGGAAGAAGATCAGCCGCTTGGTTCAAACTCTTCAAGATCGGCCATGAAATTTCCTTAGGAAGCAACGGAAGAATGTCGGAGGGGTAAAATGGGGTTTTCAGGGGAGCTACGGTGGCGGGGGTTGAGAGGAGAAGGAGGAGAGAGAAAATGGAGAAGAAATTTAAAGACGTGTTTGGCATGGTTGTGGAAATAGCGAGGAAGAGGTGACTTTGAACTTTGATAGTGTTATCGCTGTTCATTATATTTGGTGTCATCCAAACACGCCATTGTTAGTTGCGATGGAAAGTTTCAGAGGAGATTTTTGTTTGTACGAGTGAAACTGTACCGTTTTGAGGTGAGATTCTTGCTTAAGGATTCGGATATGCGTATATGATTTTGTTTATGACTGTCTAAGCGAGGGCCACGAGGGAACAAAGTATAGCTTTATGTGGTAAGCTAGTAACGGCTTGTTTGGTCGTTAAGAACAAGAAATATTCTCGTGGATAATTGTTTAGCCAAGAATATTCAAGATGACGAATGATATTTACGAAAGAATACAAAATTTTCTGGAAAAATAGAATTGATATTTTGTAAGGTTTTGATTATCTATAACACAGAGCAATCGACAATACTTATTCTAAAGGACATGTTTGGATTAGAAACAATGTATTAAGAAATTATAAAAGTTCAAACCGAAGAAAGTGGTTTAGAAGGAGTATGTAATATGAGAGGTGTGAGAGAAAAGTTGATGCTCTCATTTGATAGATGTAATACTCAGTATCACCTAAGGTATCTATTACCCTTCTAATGAGGATACTAATCTCCCAATTTATTTCTTTTCTTAATACCACTACTTCAATATCTTTTCCATGTCATTTTTCTCATATCACCCACCTTTACTTACCTTCATTTTTTCATTATTTTGTCTTTTAATACTCCTTTAGTGTATCTTTCTCAATCCAAGCATCTCTAAAAGCCTTTAAACATAGGTTTAATAGAAATACTAACCAATCCTCAATCACTAGTAAGTATAGCTAAACTTAGATGGCATGCCCTATGGCATCATAAATTTTCAATAAGTGGTGTGTTATGTAGGAACCAACTCAACGCGAGTTCAATTTAAACTTAGATGGCATGCCCCAATGACTACCTATTCATTCATGGTCTCCAATACATGCATGTTGATTATTTGACATTGGTTTATAATTGTTAATCTCATATTATTATTCAAGAGCAAAAGTTAACGAGGTGAAAGCAAAATCTAAATCCTATATTCTCATGAAAACATGTGGTGATTTCTTATATTTTCATTTTTACTTTTTTTTACACTACTAATAAATTAAGTTTGAGAAAACTAACGATTAATCTAAATTTTTTATACATAGTAATAATGTAGCTATATAAATATCATAAATAAATCAGAATAATGAAATTACTATGTGTATACTAAATCTAGAGTTATGGAATTTTTCTAAATTTTTTAAAATTTTAAAAAGAAAACCTCTTATTTTGTTTTGTGCAACAAAAAAAATTATAGACAAAAAATAACCAACGGATAAGCTTAGGATATCTCAATTTGTCATGTACAATAAAAATAAAAAAAAATTATGAAAAACCCAACGAGAAGCATAAGAGATTTCAATTCAATTTAAAAAATCTAATTACATAAAAAAAATAAGTGTATCGATTTTTCTATTGAGTGCCAATAAGTACTCGTTAACACAACAAAATTCCTAATAATTATTTTATTAATCGTTTTTCGACCCAAGTAATTAGGTAAGTGTTTTATTTAATCGTTTCTCAATAATGTGGTAATAAAATATTCGAAAAATACATAGTCAAATATGAATTTCCTGTGAAAGCCTCATAAAAATGACTTATTCAACAGCTCATTTGATATATCTAGCCTCCTTTAATATATTATTCAATAACCATCATCCAAGCTTACACAAACATCCTTCTTCCATTCATCAATCACAAGACTTTATTATTTCCATTTTCACTTTTTCAGTTTCAACCTCCATACCTACCCATTTTCTACTTCATGTAATTCTATTATTTTTGCCATATCAATTCACCTACGTGGTTTCAATGTTAAAATAATTTATGATGGGATGAGGAAAATTAGGAAAACAATGGGGCTAGAAAGATTTGGTGATCATCCATGCCTTTTTTCTATTTTTTTTTTTTTTGCATAGACTAAAATATAAATACGTGAACGAATCCTTCTGTTTCATTATATGATTTTGTGAGAATAAATAAAGCAATTCAGAGACTATCAAAAGCAAAGAAAATATAACAATCTTGAATTTTTTTTTTAAAACAAAATGGGATGAGTTGATTTTCGGAATTTAACCAAGGAACAATGCACTTGAATAATTAAGGGAATTTTTTTTGGAAATATATAAGTTTTAGAATAATGCATATTTTTATTTTCTCCCATAAACAAAAAACTAGCCAAATTAATTAAGTCAAAGGACTATTAAAGTCATATAATTATTAGGAAGCTAATTGTGTTGATTGTTCTTTCTATAATCACAAATGTTTAAAGACAAGAATGTGCTTTAAAAAAAAAAAAAAAAAAGACAAGAATGTTATTTTATGAATGACAAAGTTAAAATAATTGTTCAATTTTATATCATACAATCTTATCACCAAAACATGAAAATTTACGTTGGCCTGGTAACAAAAGAGCCCTAACAATCCACAATAGGTCATTAACCTCACAAATATTTCCTTAGATACTCACATAGTAGTCATATTAGTCCAAGTTGGGAAAAATAACGAGTAGGATTTATAAATAAATAAAAAAATGTATAAGTTACAGTGGAAATCTATAAGTGACTCAAGTTTATTGCCTGAACTTGCGCTGTGAAATTATTTTTTTGAAAAAAAAAACTTTGGAAGAGAAAAATGATAGAGGAATAGTTTGTAAATATGAGAGTTAGTTAGCTTTATTAAATAAGTTCAGATAAGCAAAAATTTTGCGAATAATACACACCTTAACAATAATAATATGAGGCTTTTCTAATTCATACATGTCAGGATATTGAGATATCATATATACATATATATATATATATATTGTTATACTACGTAATAAATATAACTATTGTTATATCAGATATTAAAATAAAGAAAAAAAAATATAGATCAGTTATAAACATTATGATTTTAGTTATAAAAATAAAATTATGAAAATACTCTTGATATATTATCTCAGGTATAAATGAGGAATTTCACGTAACAATATTCACAAAAGTCTATGCATTATTTATCAAAAAAGAATAGACATATATCAATCCAATTAATTCTCCAAAAGGAAGGAATCATCAAAAAAATGTAAAATAGGAAAGAAATAGAACAGCAAAATCAAGGCTGTCTAATCTATATACAAAATGGAAATATATCATAAAACAAAGTGAATGAAATTTCATAGTTTCTTTTTAAAATCATCATCTTGCCAATAAAAATCAGTTATAAATACTAAAGATTATAGGAGTAGCAAGTCACACATCCATTAGTCCTCAACATAGTACAAAATTCTAAAACATTTAGTTAAGAAGCTCTAAATTTAAGCATGAAGACTGCTACAAAACTGTCACTCTTCCTAGTGCTACTATTTGTCACTTCTCAAGGTAGCTTTTTTTTTTACATCAATTACTTGTCTTTGTTATAACATTGATTTATTATACACGCAATTTGTAATACGAAGTAATTTTCCATTTTAATATATATATATATATATATATATATATATATATATATATATATATATATATATATATATATATGAGAGAGATTCAATGATAAAAGTGTTTAAAATAACAAGAATAAGAAGAAATATTAGTCATTTATATGATAAGATATATCGCTAGAGATTTTTAGTAAAAAAAATGGTTACTATAAGACTAAAACTAAGTCACTATAATAATAAAAAATAGTCATTATAAGTAAAAAAATTATTTAGTCACTGTATATAAAATATAATTTGTTAGATTTAGGAGAGGAAGAGTCAAGATGTCTTATGATACTTCTTACTAGTAGTTTATTTTGTAACAGGGATGTCAGCAGGTGATGATTCAGATAGTTTAGCACAAAAAGAGGTTAACGACAGATGCTACAGAGCTCAAAATTGCGACAGTCCATGCTCTTTCTTCATCCCTTGCGAGAAAAGCGTGTGTTATAGGGTTGGTCCTGGGGTATCTGCCTGTTGTTGTAAAGATGACTATGGACTAAAAGAAATCTCGAGGCTATCTTAGATTTCATTTGCTTTCTATTGTTTTTCATATCCAAACTTAGTCTTCTATGATCTATAATTTTTCTAATAAACAAGCAACTATTAATTCTTGGTAACCATCAATATGATTTCTTTGTTTGAGCTTTTTTTTTTTGCTACCGCTTATGAATTATATTAGCATGTCTATTAAACGACCGATTAACATTCTACAATAATCAACTTCGTAAATATTAATGATGAATGCGAATTTTGAAAATTTTATAATGGCATTGACTAAAATGCAAAACGTATGGATATTCTTTGGCTCATAAACTTTATCTAATCACTTGAAAATAAATTTTGTTTCCAAGATGCAACATGCATGGATATTCTTTGGCTCATAAACTTTTGAATTTTTTTTTTCATTTTTAACATTATCTAATTACAGTGCATGAAAATAAATACAGGTCGAAATTCAAAAACTACTAAAAATAACATTTTTTTTATGTAAAAGATCCGCAAGTAACAAGACAATAACTGATGTATACGAGATTTGATGTTAGGTCTTAAATATCACATATAATTTAACCAATAAATCTAGTTTACATCCACACTAAAAATAACATAAAAATATGATATGTGGCACATTTTGAATTTTGTTAGGGACTAAGGGTTAATAAGGATCTAATCAATGACCAAACACAAGAAGTATACGAGTAAACTCCTAACACACTAGACAAAAACTTTCCCAATAGATGTATACGAGAGTCGAGAATTCGAGACATTAAAATAATCCCACGCATCTATTCTCCATACCACATTACTTATCTCTTCTATCTTCCCACCTACCACAAGTTATTTTCTCATTAACTCCAACCACGTTTTTATTTTATTTTAATAATTTTAATTACTATTCTCCCAACCAAATACATATTCACACAACTATATGTCCGCTGTCCAGGGCTGTCTATAGGGCCCAAGGCTTGAAAGGGCTCATAAATTAATTTTAAAATTAGTGTTTAATTAATTTTTAAAAAATTCTTAATTAAATTTTAAATGATAATTAGTTTAAAATATTTATAATATTAAATGTTTTAATTTTTGATGAAAATGTGTACCTTTATCCCTTGTTCTAATTATCATTCTCTATTTTTTAATTCCTAAAATTATGCTTTATAAATTATTTAGTTTATGGAGTCTTACAATAAATAAATTTACTCTTTTTTCAATTTAATTGTGTTATATAACTATACAATATCACAAATTTAAGATTATAAGTATTCAATGGACATACCTAACTATTGGAGGTTATAAGTATTCTATTAACAATTAGTTAAAAATATCAACAATATTCTACTCTACTTTATTAGTTTGGTTTTAAAAAATGTTATTTCATTAGTAGATCTTCTGTGTACCTTTTTTTAATAATTTTTTTTCAATTATTTTTACAATGGTTAAATTATTATACAGATGAAATCAGTAATATAAAATAAAATAAATATATTCTATATAACCATGCATTTACTATCCCGAAATGAATAAGGGAAAATTTTATGCGTATAACATAAGGGGCCCATAAATATTATTACACCTAAGACCTTTAAAATATCAGAAAAGGTGATGTATATGTCCACTTATATAAGACCATCTTCTCTCATATTTATCCCCGTAGTCACCCCCTGCATGTTTATAACCTCCATGTTCAATGTCAATCCTACCACAACAAAAAATACCCTCTTATCGTCGACATAGGGATGTGCAAAAAAAATCATAGCCGTTAACTGTGAATAATCGTATTAACGGTTATTTTACCGAACTGTTAACATTAACGGTTACGGGTATGTAATTTTTTTAACAGTTAACCGTCAGTTAATCAATAATATTATTTTAAAAAAAAACTCAAACCTAAACTCTAACAGCTAAAAAACCTAAAATAGCTGCATTTTCTCCCAATTCAAACACATCTATTCTCCCATTTTCTCCCAATTCAAAGACATCTATTGCTTCATCTCCAACAAAGCTTGTGGTTTGCTACTTTGCTTCCGCTTGTGAAATTATCCCGAGGTTCTCACTGAATTTTGGTTTTTGTTTACCTTTGTTTTTTATTTCTATTTTATTTGAAATTAAATTACCGATTCAGTTATTTGGGCATAAACTTCAGACTTCAATCCAACCACCCCAACTCAATTGGGCGACAATTAGAGGTGTTTCTTATTTGAGATGTGAATATTCTCATTGAGTTTGTTAGAGTTGTGGGATTTGACTAAATGCTTGCAAATTTCTCTTGTTGATTTTCAATTATATCTGGGTTTATTCTGGTCTATTTGAAATCTCATCAAATGTAGGATATATTGGGAAGTGTACTGGGTTCAGTTTTCAATGATGGAAAAGTTACTCATATAGTCATATGTTCAGCATCATACTAGGCTTCAATCAAATGCGGTTTTAAAAAAAAAAATGCAAGTAAATATGAGTAGATAATGAGTGTGGAACAGGAACATGACTATAAGAGGTGAAAAGCCAAACTATGGAAAAAATGAATTAAACGTTAATCAATTACCGTTATTTAACGATATTGTTACAGTTAGCCATTTTCAATAACCATTATAACGGTTAACCGTACTATTAAAGCTTAACCTTCATGCATTAACTCAAGTCATGACCATTATTTCATATACTATGTAAGAACCATTATTTCATATACTATGTAATATCATTTTATTCATGCATTAGCTCGGGTCATAACCTTCACCGCCCTACCCATTAACCTCGTCCTCAACGACCCAAACCTAATGGCGTTTATCGGGTCGTTCTAGGGTTGTATAATGTTTAGCCAACGATTTCACGCATGGTCCCACTCAACAAAGAGCAAGTTACCTAAAGTAGCAGTGGCCTTGCAAGATTTAGGGGTGCTAGTGTCAAGCTCGGAACATGCAGCGCATCATCATTCTCCTTACAATAGTAACTATTGCATAGTGAGTGGCTTTGGAACAAGTTTTTAGATGAGACTAAGATTTTTGAGGCACTTGAAATGGTGTTGTTCTTTCAATTAGGAGTGAGGCCAAGGTCTTGGAGACGTTGGAGTGAGCCTATCTTGGAATGGACTGAGGTAAGTGCCACTCCCTCTTCCTTGCCTCAATACTAAAAACTTTATGTGAACGCTTACCCTACGGACCCAAGGACAAATCATATTTTATCCCAATTAAACCAAATCTTATCCTCATAGAAAAACACTAACTACATGAATCATGTATGTTGTATGATTTAATTTCAGATAAAGCCACATGAGTTATTCAATTTTTCTTATAGCCCAACACAAGCTTGGCAATTACTCTTTCCGGGATGACAAAACTGGCAAAATTTGACCCAATCTCATAAATTGTCGAAACCGACCTGTGTTCAACTTGAAATCAATATGAAACCAATTTGACCCAATATTCCAAAACCTGATTTACATCCAATCTAAATGCGACCTAAATAGATAAAGACCAGACCCGTTATGGACCCGATCAAAAGACAACCCAAAATCGATCTAATTAGATAAATAACTGATATGACCTGACTGATAACTACCCGTGATAAGATTTCATCTGACCTATTAAGACCCAGAATATCTATTATATTTTTAACCTGATTTGAGATAACCTTGAAACTAAACTCATTTAATTTTATGATATATAAATAATTGAACATGTAGACACCTAAATAAGATTTTTATTTTATGGACTAATAATTTAAATATACAGATTCGCCAACTTCATCTAAACTAAGAGAACATATCAAGAGATTGCTTAAATACGCTAATACACATTTAATAATCATTACCTCATAAATATTTTGTTTTCCAATGACTTATTAACATCATTATTATATTGTCCAATATAAATACAAGAACACAATCAAAATTTGATCATAAACTGATAATAACCCAATTTCATGAACTCAAGAAGGCCTGATTTGGATTTCAAGCAAAACTAAGATGACCCGTAACCATAAATGTTGCAAAACAACCTACTGTAACCCATCCTGAAAGTGATCCAAATTGACTCAAACTGATCATGACCCTAACCCACACTGAACCCAAGCAAACAAATAACAGATTACCCAATACGATAATGACAAACCCGAAAGGCCAAATAAACCTATTTTAACTCGATCCGAGATGGGGTCAACCAAGAACTGATCTATAAACTCGAATTGACATCCTTACTCCAATCTGCAACAACATTCTATATTTTTGTGTATAACATTTTAATTATAGTTCTCCCGTGTACGTAATTCCACAATGTCTACTTATTTAAAGGACCATACTTTCTCATTCTCATTTTCTTCATGCACCTCTCAACCGTACCTAAAGTCCTTGATGCATGTCCACCCAATGGCAATCCCCAGAGAAACCACACCTAATTCTACACAACTCATACTGACTCAAAATAAAATCATTAATGGGCAAAGGCCTGATGATCCGATCTTAACTAGATCATCATGGGTCCACCAAGTATGGTTAGCTAGCGGGTGCACCACAGTGCTAATTGCCCTATCCAAGTCAATAATTTATTCAATTAGTTCTCATATTTGGTTCGAACCCACGTTAGCTGCCCTAGTTGGGTACGTTGTGGCCGATCTCATGTCCGGAATCTACCATTGGGCAATCGATAACTATGGGGACGCCACAACTCCATTGTTTGGAGCTCAAATCGAAGATTTTCAAGGGCACCATGAGCAGCCTTGGTTTATCACAAAACGTCAAGTTGCCAACCTTCTCAATGCACTAGGTCAGGCGGTGACTTTCACGTTCCTACCAATTATCCTGATTTGCAATGACCCGACCCTAATGGCATTTTTCGGCTTCCTCTCGGGTTGCATCTTGTTTAGCCAACAGTTCCATGCATGGTCTCACTCAACCAAGAGCAAGTTACACCCAATAGTTGTGGCCATGCAAGATATTGGAGTGCTAGTGTCACGCTCACAACATGCAGCCCATCACCGCCCTCCATACAACACTAACTATTGCATAGTGAGTGGAATTTGGAACAAGTTTTTAGACGAGTACAAGGTTTTTGGTGCACTTGAAATGTTGCTACACTTTCTATTCGGAGTGTGGCCAAAGTCTTGGGATGATACTAGCTTGGAACGGAGTCGGGAGATTTCCGCACCCTCTACCTAGCTAGCCTTGGCTCAATAATGAATTTGTTTCATTTTTTTTTAAAAAAAAAAAAAAAAATCCTTTATTATCTTATTCTTTAAATAAATAGGATCATTTAAAAAATAAAGTTGATGAATCTCCATTGTATATTATTGTGTCATGTAATAAGATCATCTACATTCAATAATATTCATGTATAACTTGAGTGTGTGTATTGTTGGTTACTAATTGATTTTAATATTAATAGTAACCAACAAATAATGTTCGATTAATAATCCAATCACTTTCAATTTGTTGTGGGATTTTTTAACAGTGAATTTTTTTTTATCGTTGGAATATTTTATCTTCAATTCTAAGACAGATAAATACATGGACTTATTCCCATCAATAATTCCATGTGCGTGGGTGCCAAAGTCCAACGAAAATTATGCAAAGAATAGTGGAAATTAAATTTATCCAATGACCCCAATCGATACACATTTTGGATTTATAAGTGATTGAAACTGTGAACCATCATTATAATTTTAGCACGCCATTGAAACTGTTGTACAATCATGTACTCCTCCTAAGATCGTTAACGTTTTTCCAATTTGCATATAGCGTGGTATTCAACTTAAATTTAACTATACATATCTTAAGTTTATTTTAACAAAAATTATAAAAAATTAATATTATAAGTTTTTAAATTAAAATAATTTTGAAGAACCAATATGGAGATGAATTTAGGATCAAATATATTCTAAAAAGGCTAATATGACAACTTTTCGCAAATTAGACACTCAAGGCCTTGAGATGACTTCAAAGGCAGATTTAAAACTTTGAGATTGAATGTTAAATTGAGATGGAAAGACCTTGAAATGAGTTTCAAAAGGTTGTTGCTTAGACTTTTACTTCGACGTAGCTTATAAACATTAAATGAAACAAACATAAAGATAATTGGGAAGAGGTAAAATTGTATGGGAGAGACTAGGAAAGATTAAATGACAATAGATAGGGTAGAGGTGACAGTTCAAGGATGTAGGCAATGATGAGTGATTGAGAAGAGTAGGCTAGGTGAAGTGCACGATAATTAAGGAAAAGAATAGATTAAGACCATGCTTGGATTGAGGAAGATAGATTAAGGGGGTGATAAATGTCAAACTAATGAAAAATGAAAGTAAATAGAGGTGGTGATAAGAGGATGGGGTGGAAATGAAAATATTATAGTAGCTGTATGAGAAAGAAGAAGAAATTGGAAGATTGATTATTATCCTCATTATGGTGGTAATAATTATCCTAGGGGTGTGGTGTGTATCTATTACCCCTCAAATGAGGGTATTAGTTCCCCTTTCATCATAATATTAACACTATATTTATCTTACAAACCACTTCTACTAACCTTGTTTTTCATTACTTTGACTTTTGTTACTCACCTAGTGTATCACCTCCAATCTAAACATGCCCTAAGAGAAATGGGGAAAGTAAAGTCGGGGTAAAGATCATGGATCCCAAAATATTTTTGGCTAAAACCCATTACACGGTGTAAATGTCGAAAAATACTCAACAAAAAAAGTTAAAGTTAAAGAAAATCGGAAAAGTGAAAATCAAATAAAAGAAATTAAGAAGTTTAAAATAATAAAATTCTTAATGTTTATCTAAAGAGATAACCACCAAACATTGCTAATCCAAATTAATAAGCAATACTTGATAGTCAAGGCAATGACATGCATATCAAGGTCTTAACATACACATGCAACACATTTATGCAAGTTACGTGAAATAAACAAAGCGTGTTTATGTAACTTTGCTACCCATACGAAGATGTTTCCTTATTCAACGTTCCAAGTTCAAGTCGTATAAAATTAAATCTTTCTTCGCTTAAAGTTTTGTAAAAATGTTAACAAGTTGGAAATCAATAGAAATAAAAGAGATAGTTACATCTTATGATGCACGGGTACGCAAAAACACATCGAACCCACGTACCCGATACGGGTACGTATCGGGTATGGCACGGGTACGTCTCTAAAACCTCGGGTACGGCTCGGGTTTGGGTGATTGAGTATGGGTACGACTGGATATGTATCGGGTGTGGCTGGGTTATATCCAACCCGTATCCAATTGATTTAGGTTTTTTGCATAATCCATCAGCCCAAAAAAAAAAAACCAATATAAGCCCAATCCATCAAATTTCATATCTAGATTCATTTCTATTTTTTTAAAGGGCGTATTACAATAATACTTAAATCTAAAAGTAATATCTATAACGTTTCTGTCGTCTCATATAATCCCTCCAAAATTTTCCTTCAAACATCGGCTCTTACCCATTCTTAATTGAGCTTTTAATTGACTATGTTTATTTTTTTTAAGGAAGTATTACAAACGTTTGCTATTCTTATTTTATAATTTATGAGTAATTTTTTTGTCATACCCATATGTAGAAATTTTGATTTTGTTGTTTCTCGTACCCGTATTCGTATCGGTGCAACATAGGTTACATCACCTTTCTCTACATGATCATGAATGAAATGGTGTATAACATCAATACATTTAGTGCGTGAGTGATGTACAAGATTCTTCTTTATTGAGGTAACACTTGTATTATCACACTTGATTAGTATGCATTTGAAGTCTCAGATATAACTATTGTTATATCATATATAGATATTGTTATATCAGATATAAAAATTCAGAAGATATAAAAATATAGCAAAATGTACATTAGATATAGACACCATGATTTCAAATATAAAAATAAAATTACAAAAATACTCTATAATATATTTATATCGGGTATAAATTAGGAATTTCTCCAAAACCTTCCAATTCTCTACCGCAAGTCTCAATCCCGGTCATGCTCATCGCAGTTATGACGGCTCAAGTATAAGATGAATTGCGCACAAGCTAGTATGTACTTTACTACTTTTATTGTAATTCTCCAACTTTGCCAAGGTGAAGCACGCAAACACAAAGATCTCTCATGAGCTTTGCAAGTGGAACCTTCCATTTGACGATAAGATTAATTGCAAATAGCATGAAGCTAGTTTGAATAATAAAAAAATTGGCATGCAAATGTTAGATGGCCTCTCTAAAACCAATTTATTCACCCTATCACAAACTCTCCCTACCATATTACCAACATATAGGCCGACCGCCGTAGGAAAAATCAGAGATGATTAAATTCATGAATTTAAGAGATCTATAATATCCTCCTTTAGATGAATTAACCAATGGAATTCACGCTTTACTGTTTTTAATTCTGTAGTAGTTTGAACCAAATCCACCTCGTGAGTAGTCATTAGTGAATAATCACACAAAACAACTTTCATAATGTTCTTGATTCTATTAGAAGTTTATGCAGATAACTCTACAGTAAGAGACTGAGTGTTGGGAGTGGGGAAGTGAAAACTAATTACAATGTCCTTAACTTTTGATGGCTTTTCAAACTGATATTGATAGCTTTCGACTCCAATTACACATTGACACATTGCTAGCTAGCACGGGACACTGTACACCACGAGAGTGTAGCAGACAAAATAAAAAGTTGTAATGTAATAGTTTGTACTTTTATATTTCAAGTTCTAACAGAAAGAAAATTTCTACTCTATTTTCAAATAAACTGTTGATTGACCATATTTCATGAGAAATTTTCATGGTTCAATCGAATCGGATGGAAATCTAGTTTTATTATTTTTATTTTTTACTAAAATGGACAAAATTTGTTAGAATTCATGATATAGTACGATAATTTAATAATCAAGACATGAGATTCAAAGAAAACGTACTGAACCATGCTCCAACCCGGGGGCACATGTCGATGATACTCAAAGAAGATGAAAAGAAATTATGAATTTTTTCCCAATTTTAAAGAGAGAGAAAGTGTGAAGTAGAACTGGGCATGGGTCATGCTGGCATGCGGGCCAAGCACGCATGCTTTTGGCACGGTATGACACTAGTATGGTCACGGCACGCTGTCCGTGGAGTGGGCCGCAACTAGGCCCCAGACAGCAAAAAAATTTATGTACGAGCACGTGAGCGATAGGCCAAATAGACACGAGGCACGGCTCGAAGCACACTATTATTTAGTATTATGTAATACTATTATTAGTAATAATATTGTTATTACTACTATAATTAATATTACTATTATTTTTAATATTATTATGTTCTTGTATTATAATTTAAATTAACTAAAATATTTTTTCTTCAATTCTATTTTATACTATATTTTTATTTTTATTAAAAAAATTAGGTCCGTACGAGCCACAACATAACACGACACTCCAAGCCCATGGGTCGTGCTAAGCCATGGGCCGAGTTTTAGGGAAAGATAACACGACACAACATGTCACAGCCACAATTAGGCACGACATGACACGACAAGAGGCCAGGTACGAGCTAGCATGGTCCATGGCGGGCACAACATGACAAGAAGCCAGTCACGAGCTGTCACGGTTTATGGTAGGTACGGCATGACCCGAGCTCATCTCTATGCGTAAGTTGTTTGTTAGTTGGTATTTGTTTTAGAGTGAATTGATGTAAAATTGTTTTACTCCCATTTTTGGGGGAAAAATATTTTTAATAGGGTGTAAAATGAATTTACATTCCAAATTTTACATCCTATATTTTACTCCAAACCAAACAATGTGAAATGAAAAAATAGTTTTCAGGGAAAACGTTTTACACCCTATTAAATGGAGCCTTAAAGAAAATAAAAAAGTGAAAATCAAATAAAAGAAATTAAGGAGTTTAAAATAATAAAATGCTTAATGTTTATCTAAAGAGATAACCACCAAATATTGATGATCCAAATTAATAAGCAATACATGTAAGTCGAGACAATGACATGTAGGTCAAGGTTTTGACATACACATGCAACACATTAATTCAAGTTACGTGAAATAAACAAAGCAATAAACACTTATGTAACTTTCCTCCCCCTACGAAATTGCTTCCTTATTCAACAATCCAAGCTCAAGCCGTATAAAATTAAATCATTCTTCGCTTAAAGGCTTAGTAAAAATGTCAGCAAGTTGAAAATCAGTAGAAGTAAAAGGATAGTTACATCACCTATCTCTACAAGATCACAAATGAAAAGGTGTCGAACATCGATATGTTTAGTTTATGAGTGCTGTACAGGATTCTTCGTTATTGAGATAACACTCGTATTATCACACTTGAATGGTATGCCTCTGATGTATCAAATATAACTATTATTATATCATATATAAATATTGTTATATCTAGAGGTGGCCAGTGGGTCGGGCTGAACCACCCCAGCCACAACCCACCCCGCACAGCCCAACCCACAAGGGGACTGGTTCAAAGCTCAATTTGGCCCACAAAAAAGTGGGCCGAATCTGAATCTCATTTCCCTAACCCTGACCCTATTCGATTTGGTTCAAGAAAAAATTCAATTTGGCCTACGATTTGGCCTAGCCCACTAAAGCGGTTCGGTTCGGTTTGGCCCGTTGAACCGGCCCGACCCTATTCGACCCGCCTTAATCTTCTAATTTTTTAAAATTAAGTTTATTAAAATGTATTTTGTTTATATAAATGTTAGTTTAGTTCGTTGAATTTAAATTAATTTATACGAATGTTAGTTGATTTGCATATAGTTTAATTTATATGAATATTAATTTAGTTGGATATACTTTAGTTTAATTCATAAAAATCAATGAATGTTAGTTTAGTTGAATATAGTTTAGTTTATATGAATGTTAGTTTTGTTTATATGAATCAACGAATGTTATTATAGTAGTTAAACTTAGTTTAGTTTATATGACACAATGAATATTAGTTTAGTTATATAAATATTAGTTTAATTGAGTATAGTTTAGTTTATATGAATGTTAGTTTTGTTGAATATAGTTTAGTTTATATGAATCAATGAATGTTAGTTTAGTTGAATATAATTTAGTTTATATGAATTAATGAATGTTAGTTTAGTTAAATATAATTTAGTTTATATGAAGGTTAATTTAGTTGAATATATATAGTTTAGTTTGTATGAATCAATGAATGTTAGTTCAGTTGAATTATATATAGTTTAGTTTCTATGAATTAATGAATGTTAGTTTTGTTGAATATAGTTTATTTTATATGAATTAGTGAATGTTAGTTTAGTTTATATGAATGGTAGTTTAGTTTAATATAATTTAGTTTATATGAATATTAGTTTAGTTAAACATAATTTAGTTTATACGAATGTTAGTTTAGTTGAATATAGTTTAATCTAGATAAATCAATTAATTTTAGTTTAGTTTATATGAATGTTAGTTTAGTTGAACATAGTTTAGCTTATAAAAAATCAATGAATGTTAGTTTAGTTGAATATAATTTAGTTTATTCATTATATAAATCAATAAATGTTAGTTTAGTTAAATATAGTTTAGTTTATATGAATAATTTAAGTTTAGTCGAATATAATTTAGTTTATATATGTTAGTTTAGTCGAATATAATTTAGTTTATATGAATCGAATATGATTATGTCCTTTTGTGATTATATGTAATTTATGTAAATATGTAATGAAAAATGAAAAACAAATGTGATTAGGCGCATATAAAAATTTACAACAAATGTCAAGATGTAATTTGTGAATATAAACATTTAATTACTTTTGAAACAATTCATTTATTCTAATTTCTATGTCATAATGTGAGATTCGATTTAGTTCGATTCAATTTGATTCGAATTGTGAATTCAATTTGATTCGGTTCGTAAATTCGGTTCAATTCAGTTCGTAATTCGGTTTGATTTGGTTCGTGATTCGGTTTTCGATTCGGTGCAAATCACCTCCACCCAGCCCGAACCTGCCCGCACCTAGACCGGTCCGATCCCGGTCCTAAGAACCCCAGCTCGGCCCGGTGGCTAGCCCCGCCCAGCCCGCCTGGACTGGCCCCGTGGTCACCTCTGGTTATATTAGATATAAAAATACAAAAGATATAAAAATAAAGAAAAACTTATATCAGATATATACATTATGATTTCAAATATAAAAATAAAATTACAAAAATACCCTATAATATATTTATATAAAGTATAAATTAGTAATTTTTCCAAAACCTTCCAATTCTCTACCACAAGTCTCAATCCCGGTCATGCTCATCGCAGTTATGACAGCTCAAGTATAAGATGAACTACGTATTAGCTAGTACTTTACTACTTTTAGTCTAATTCTCCAACTTTGTCAAGGTGAAGCACGCAAACACAAAGATCTCTCTTGAGCTCTGCAAGTAGCATGAAGCTAGTTTGAATAATTAAAAAATTGGCATGCAAATGTGAGACTGCCTCTCTAAAACTATTTGATTTACCCTATCAGAAACTCTCCTTACAAGTATATGAAGCCTAGCTAGTAGCTAGTCTAGCTACCATATTACCAACATATAGGCCGACCGAAATCCTTCGCACATCCACAACACCAACAAAATCTGACGTGACGTTGGCTAGACTCGCCTTCTAGAAGTCAAAGTCCTTCCAGCCATGCATTCTCAACTTCAAAGGCTCCTTAATCGGTTAATTTTTTAAAACTTTTTTTTTTAAAATAATTCAAAAAATAACCCTGGCTCGAAAGTATTTTGAAATATGATTTTCATACCAGGTTCAAGTAAATCGCTGTCATTAATAGCGGTTTAAGTCAGTCAATATTTGGGAGTTAATTTATCTAGTGTAAAAGCGCTAACAAAGACAACTGTCTCACTTAAAAGTAAAATCGTTGTTACACTAGGTAAAATTACTCCCACATCTCATGTCCCTCGTTTCCCTTCGCGTGTTTTTTTTCGCCTCTCATACCCTCATCTCCTCTCCTCTCCTCTCCTCTCCTCCCATACCCTCGGCCTTGCACTCTTATCCCGTCCTCTAGTAATAGTACTCTTTGCTCTGTTTGGCTTACCAGAGAGTAGAGAGAGTAGGAGTCCTTCACATCTCCGGAGAAACTCCCAATGGAGATGATTCTTTAAAATCCAAGTCGTTTGATTATATGGTCAAGAAAAGAAAGTGGGATGACTGGATTCATCTTCCACTCTAGTGTGGACAACAACTCCATCTTTCTGAATTGTTTTTGCATTAAATAAATACTTCCCTGACTCCACCTTCACAGTAGTAAAAGAGAAGTAGAACTTAGTAAAAAAGCTCTAGTGACATTGGACCGTACTAGTTACAGTATTGACGTGACTATTAAACCCGAACAAAGAAGATGAAGAACATACTTGGAGATCTAGGAGGGTATGGGAGGAGAGCAGAGCAGAGGATAGAAGGGTATGAGAGGCGAAAATACGAAGGGAAACACGAAGGGAAATGAGATATGGGATTTAATTTTATCTAGTGTAAAACCGTCGTCAAGGAAACGGTTTTACTTTTAAGTAAAATTGTTGTCTTTATATTGGGTAAATTCAACTCTCAGAAAGTCAATATATTGATTGACTTAAAAGGACAGCGGTTTTACACTCGAATCTGGTTGGAGGTCATATTTCAAAATACTTTCGGGCGAAAGTTAATTTTTTGAATTATTTTTTTAAAAAAATGGTTAAAAAAATTAGCCCCTATTGATCCAGCCTCAAAATCTACATGGGTCCATCGAGCCTGGTTGCTAGCGCGTGCACGGTGCACCGCTGTGGCCTAGCCAAGTGCATGGCCTCCTCAGTGACTTCCCAAATTCGTAGACTTTTGGAATTCAAACTTACTATAATTTTTGACATTTATTAAAAGTGTTCAATTTAGTAAAAACTTTGCTTTAAATTACTTCATATCTTATAACAAATAACCAATCTACCGGTATCATATACAATGATTTTCCCAAAGTGAAGAATCATCATTATATATTTGTTAATTTTAATTTATTTTATGGATGTCATATGACTTTTAGTTAGAAAATTAATAAAAATAATTTTTTTTTTTTAAAAAAGCGTTCAACTATGAACTCATGTCGTTTTTGCCAAGCAGAACTGTTATCTTCCGTGAATCATTAAAATTTCCAACCACTTTAAAATTATATTGTTCTTCCGTGTACGAATTCTCAGTTTACCACCTGGTCCATTAGTTATTTAAGGCACAACCCTCCCTCATTTTCCTCAAGGATGCCATTAAAACTATAATTGTACACTATAACATATTTTATTTTATTTTTATCAAATTTTAATCCTTCGTCAGCACAAAAAATCTGTTCAAATCTCCATAGATGAAACCTAAAAAATTGGCCACCACACTACCACTGTCAACCAAGATAAAACCGGACCTTGTCTCGGTCCCTCTAGAAGTCAAGCCATGCTCTACCCCAACTTCTAGGACCCAAGTAAGAACAAAAAATAAGCCAAGGCCTAGTGAAGTGGGCTTACAATCCACATGGGTCCACCAAGTCTGGTTAGCTAGCGCGTGCACCACCGTGCTCATTGCCCTATCCAAATCTATAGCCGCCTCAATTGATTCGCACATTTGGTTCACGCCCATCTTAGCTATCCTAGCCGGGTACCTTGGGGCAGATCTCGTTTCAGGAGTCCTCCATTGGGTCATCGACAACTATGGGGGTCCCACTACTCCAATCTTTGGGACTCTTATTGCTGCTTTTCTAAGGCATCACAAGAAGCCTTGGATCATAACAAGAAATGAACTAGCCAACTTGCTCCTCGCGCCATCCCAAACCATAACCATTGCACTCCTACCCATTAACCTTATTTGCAAAGATGCAACCCTAATGGCTTTTGTCGGATCTTTCTCGGGTTGTCTCCTATTTAGCCTGAAATTCCATGCATGGTCCCACTCAGAAAAGAAAATGTTGTCCCCATTAGTTGTGGCCTTGCAAGATGTAGGGGTGCTATTATCATACTCACGCCATGCTAAACATCATCGTGCTCCTTACAGTAGTAACTATTGCACAGTGAGTGGAATTTGGAACAAGTTCTTGGACGAAACCAAGGTTTTTGTTGCACTTGAAATGTTGTTACACTTACTATTCCAAGTGCGACCTAGGTCTTGGAATGAGGAGTATCCAACTCCATCTTCAATTCCTAGCCTCAATCATTAATCTTCTTGTTAATTCTCTTTTATTTTTCCATATCCCCTAATTTGTTAAATAATTGTGAGAATTCGAATTATTGTACCAATATGTTCTACAAGTGATGATCGATAATGCATGAGTTGATCTTCATTGCTCTCCATTCAATGATTTGTATAACCTAAGCTGCGTATTAATGATTTTAATATTAATGATATCATTATTGACTCGTTATTAATGTTAGAGAAATTAAATCTGTATGATTATCCATAATTTTTTCCCCGGCATATTTAATTTCAACAAAGGATCTCTGTAAACATGCCGATATGTTGAGTAATGTGGGTAAAAAAGAAGATAGACAAGTGGAAATGGATTCCTTTAGAAACAGGTTTTGACTTCCAAGTGATCCGAACTCTTCTTATCATTCCTTATGGTCACCTAGACCCATTTTCATATTTTTCCTCAAACTTAATTTAGCAAGTTACTTTCTCGATTTCTTTTGTTCTTCTCGTGTAGAATCTATAGAATTTAGAGTCAAATTTTAACCATGAATTCTTTCTAATTTATAAGAAAAACTATAATCACACAGAGTCTTAAAAAATTTGTCTCAATATATATTTTTCAAATATCAACTTTTTATAATTTTTGCAAACCTCAAAATTAAAGATATTTAAATTTAAATTTGCTTTGGATCAACGCTGCTACAACAAATAAAAAGAATAAAAAGAAATTGAGGGAATATTTCTTTAAAAAGGAAAAAAATTGAGTACATACTTTTAATGTTTTTACATCCTAATAATATGGAATGTACTACACTTTAAATGTTAGATTATGAGAGGATGTTGGAAAGCTTAAGCTCCTACACCTCTCAAAATAAATGGTAAAACGATTATTTAGTGCTTTTATTCTCCCTTTGTTTTCAAAGAATAATGCGTTACTTTTCAAATTTGGCAAAGCCACTATGTATATATGTGATACTTTATTGACAACAATATTCATAATTGCAACATACAAATCATACACAAGCTAAGATCATCCTTTAAAATTTTCTGAAATCCAAGCACATTTAATTACAATATGAAGAGATCAGCAATTGTCCCTACACTTTTGATGCTCGTCGTCCTCCTTGGTTTTTGCAGTAATAATTTAATTAATTAAAATCTTATCTTTATTCTTCAATCATTACTTTTCATAAATATTCATATCAAAATGATCATGCTCTATGTTTAATGGTAACTTATTTGATAATTGTTGAACATGAAAATTTCAGGCGCAGCATTAGCTGCTCAGTCTTATGAAGATTCCCTACCTCAATGGACACCAAATTATTTGGCCGACGAAGGCCCTTCTGCCTCTCCAAGCCTAGCACCTGGGGGCAGCGATGGCGAGAGCGAACCACCTTGTACGGTGACGGCCGGAGAATGTGACGCTGATATATGCAATGATGATTGCAGGAAAAACTATGGTCAAGATGGAGGGTGCATGGTTGTTCCTGAAAAGAATATTTGTTGCTGCGGTATGTAAACACATACATTAGGGAAATGTACGTCATATATTGCATAAAAAAAAAAATAAGCACCATCAAATTTAAGCCTCCTTATTAGTTGTTGAGAATGTTGGTTTTAAAGAGATTAACACAACATTCCTATATATCTATAAAGGCTCCTCATCCTCACAATTTCAAACCCTAAATTGTTTTACATTTTTGCTAGGTTTCTTTTATTTGTATTATCATAGTTAAGTTGCATTTAACTCAATAATATACATAATGTTTGAGAATGATGTCTTATGATATCTTAATATTATGTATGAGATAAACACATTCTTATGAGTAACCATACTCGATCAATTCCGTTTTGTTTACAAGGTTTATATATATATCTTCTTTAATTTACTTGAATTGGAACTATATATCTTCTATGGGTTCGCCATACTTTTACTTTAATAAATTTCTAAGCTGCCAAAAATAGATATAAATTTGGAACTCAACAAGTGTTCATCCTTGGCACTTAGATCAAAATTCGTTTAATTTGTGCAATCGTTGACAACACAAGTATATTATGATGGTAATAGGCTATGTTTGGTAATTAACGGTAATGGTTTGTTAAGAGTGTATTGCATTAGTGGGTTACTTGTATTTATACAAGTGTTTGGTAATAGTGGGCAACTGGGTATTAGGGATGACAACGGATTAGACCCTTACGGATCTAGATTCGTTTTTCAAGGATGAATTCAGATCCAAATCTGTCGGGTATGAAAAGTAAGGATCAATATCCAAATATAACGGATCCTACATATTTTGCCTTTTTTTGCGACAATCAAATTTATAAATCTGCATTTTACACCTACGACAACAGTCCAACGAAGGATATAAGTTCAATACTTGAATACAATTCATATAACTACTCAAATATTACAAAACAATAAAATACAAATAAACAAAATTAATTTTTACATATCTTTTGAATAATAATACAAACAAGTACAAATGAGTAAATGAAAAAACGAGTAACGGATCCAGGTCCGGGTATTATGGTTATACCCGTACCTAAATCCGTTTTTCAGTCACAAGACCCGGATCCATCAGGTCTAAAGTTTGAAGACCCGTATCCGCAAAAACGAATATAGATTCACGGATTTGGGTCGGATCCAATATTCGTTGTCATTCCTAATGGATATATGATTGAATGTAATGATTTGCTTTTTTTTTTTTTTGGATAAATGTCTTTTCCCAAATATTCTCAACTCTCTAATACAAAAAACTGATATTTAATTTGTAGTGTTATCCAAATTAGCGATTTTGCTCCTACTCGATCTTTAAACCGTCTATTTATCGAATACCAATATAAGCGATTCGAATAGGTCAAACCTTCTAAAATGGCTCAAATAGCTAAGTCTCGCAAACAAGGTAATTGTAAGTGTAATTTGGGATCTTCATTATTTATATAATTATGTATAAAATTCTACATATATAAAAATTATCCAAAGTCCCACCCTCTATCCCTCAATTATTCTACAGAAAAGGCAACTCCCTAATTCCTCCTCATTAAGCTACACCAAAATGACAAAAACCTAAAACAAGTCAGTGTACGTACTTGATCAATGATCTCTTGACCTATTATGCTTTTGGGGGTCAGGAATCAAATTAATCTAACTCCCTATAAAATTAAGAAATCCAATCAAGTACAATCTTAATTTGAAATGCCTAATCGATAATCTGAGCTCTTGACCTAAAATTTTCTCAATCAAAATCCTAAAAGAAATTTTATTTGCAATATTATCACCTTTTCCATTAGTGCTCTCAAATTTGGAAGGATTGAAAATAGATTGAAGAACGAGGGATGATACAATCATACGTTGAGTCTTGATCTTTTTATTTGAATAGAAAATTAAGATATTAACTATTTTGTTGTAACCCTACATAAGGGTACTTAAGAACACCACATACTCTCCATATCCGGTTCACAAATTATAATATGTTCGTCATATCTTGCTTTGCTACACTTTATCTATTATGAAGATTTTGGTCAAAATAATTTACTTTTTATTTTATTATATGTTGACAATTAGGAACTTTTAATTATATTTTAGAATGAGGGTTATTTTTTTGAGTGATTAATAGAGTTGTGGATGACTTAGCTTATTATTTATTTCTAAAGAAAAAAATAATGTGTGGATCCAAAGTTACGAGCTAGAAACATTAAAATTAAATAGTGAGTTCCTCTCCTCCATTTCTTTTTATTCTACTCGTTTGTAATCTATTGATTTTAGAGTCAAACTTTGATGACCATAAATTCTTCCTAATTTATAACAAAAAATATAATCATATGGTGTCTTAAAAGATTCATCTTAAAATATATTTTTCAAATATAAACTTTTTATAATTTTTACAAACATATAATGCAAGATATATAAATTTACTTTGAAATCTATGCAAAAATAAATGAGAAGAACAAAAAGAAATTGAAAGACTAATACTAATGGATATATGTCCCACATGGCAATTTTCTCCCACGTGAATGTTTGATTCCTTTTCCAACTTTCATTCAAAAATATTGTTATTTCAAATATTTGAACATATGACCTTAGAATTAACAAGTGAGAACTTAACCATATATCATTACAACATGTTTGCTCTTGAATTATAAAAATGATGATAACATCTTCATTATATATCCACATAAAAACTTTATGAAAGCTTTTGTGCATTCAACTCATTAGAGCAATTGGTTATATATCTTTATGTATCCAAGTTTCATTAAAATATTACTCGATTTATAAATTTGATAACTATTGTGACAGTTTCAACTTGAAAAACCAATGGGAATATTACTAGTTGTAAGTAAAATGTGACAACAAAAAACCTGAATTACAAAATTATGACCCTAAAGTGACTTAGAGCCAATTGTAAAAGATTTTTAAATCTATTGAAATTGGTTCAAATTACTTTTATGGTCATATAAAGAGGCTTGACACCCAATATTGCCTTATATTTACGCACCATGGCAATAAATTGATTTTAAGTTTGAATTATAGTGTTGTAGGAGTTTTATAAATCAGTTATATTTATAATTAAAATAGATAATTTCAATCACTCATACGACATAACCACCTAATCTTATTTAATTTTTCAGACCCTATGATTTGTATTATCGTCCATTAAAGAAGTTGATTGTCGGTCCTTCACATGTTCTCACCATGGGGCCATGTCTTGGCCCACCCCTCCTTGCCCATATCCCACTGGGGTTTGGGGTAAGTCTCATGGCCCAATAAGGTATCATCAAGGTCAGCCCGGCATCATTGGCCCTAGACCTCAACAAGCCTATGTTGGGAAGTTCATGATCCTACACCTCTCAAAAGAAATGGTAAAACAACACTTTGCTATTTTAATCTCCCTTTGTTTTCAAAGAAGAATGAGTTTCTATTCAAATTTAGCAATGCCTCTATGTATAAATATGATACTTTACATCCATCAATATTCCTAATAACATCTTACAAATCATCAGGCACAAGCTGAGATCATTATTCAAAATTTTCTGAAATCCAATATCATCATTTACAAAATGAAGAGAACAGCAACTCTCCCTACACTTTTGATGCTAGCAGCCCTTGTTGCATTTTGCAGTAGTAATTTAATTACCATTTTTACTTAATCTTACATTCATTTCTTTTCATATTATTGGTATATGTCGAATAAATATGTTCTATGTTTCTTCGTAACTTATTTGATTCTTGTTTGAATTGAAAATTCCAGGCGTTGCTCTAGCTACGCAGGCCTATGAAGACTCCTTGCCTCAGTGGACACCAAATTTAGTGTCCGAAGAAGGACCTTCTGCCTCCCCAAGCTTAGCACCTGATGGCAGCGACGAGCCGCCTTGTATGGTGACGGCCGTTGCATGTGACGCTGACATTTGCAATGATGATTGCAGGAAAAACTATGGTCAAGATGGAGGGTGCATGGTTGTTCCTGGAAATAATATTTGTTGCTGTGGTATGTAAACACATACATTAGGAAAATATCATTTATGGCATAGAAAATTATGCACCATAAAAATTTAGCCTCATTAGTAGTTGTTGAGAATGTTGACCACTTGACCTCTTTTTTAAAAAAAAATAGAGAGATGTTACGTACAACATCCCTTCTATAAAGGCTCCTCTTCCTCAAACCCTATTTATTTATTTTTTCGATTTAGCTAGGAAATATTTGTATTATCTTAAGTTATATACAACTTAATTACATATATAATATCTGAGAATGATGTCTTATGATATCTTAATAATATGTATGAGTTATAAACTTTGTTCTTATGTTATTTAGTTGAGTTTATTGGAACAATATTCTATGCGGGTTCGCCATAGTTTTATTTCAATTAGGGGTGTCAAATCAAGTTCTGAGTTGATCCATCGCGGGTCGATTCTTTTTTATTCGGGTTAAATTAGGTCAATTTGGCCTATCACATTGGGTTAAATCGGTTATCTGCTTGCTCAGCTTCGATTCGGGTTCTAGTCAGGTTGTATTCAAATCAGGTCAATTCAGGTAAATTCGGTTCGGTTCTTAAACGGGTTATTTCGAATCAAGTCAATTATGGTAATGGACTAATGGGTCACTTCAGTTTCGATTGAAATCCGGTTTGGGCTTTATCGGGTTCATATTGGATCATTAATGACATGTTATCGATTTACGACTCAATATTTGACTATTTTGTTGTATTCATCCCGGGTCATATCGAGTCATTTGACTCATTTCGAGTCAGATCATGCGATAACTTATTTTTATATGATAGTTAATTCATAAATTGGATAATGATAATGTCGATAAGTCATTGTAAAACAAAATATTTATGAGGTAAATGATTATTAAATTTTTATTATCGTATAAATCGGGTCATGTCGGTTATGTGTTGGGTTCAATCGGTTTCACGTTCTTTTAGGGTCGAGTTTGTAATAGGTCAGGTCTGCAACGAGTCGGGTCCCTAACGGGTCAGACACGAATTAGGTTCGATCCTTCAAATATCGGGTCAACTTGATTTTGGGTTGACTTCAGGTCGAGTTGAGTCGGTTTTCGGGTCATAAGTAGGTATAGTCCTCAGGTAACTTATCCAGTCATGTTTGATTTTGACAGGTCTAATTTCAATTAGTTTCTGTAATATTTTTAGGTTGTCAAAAATAGCTTCTTTTTTTTTTGGTGCAAATAAAATAGCTTTAATTTGAAACTTAACAAGTGTTAATCATGGGTACTTAATAAAAATCTCGTTTACTCAAACGCTGAAAAGAAGTTATTCTGATGTACACGTACATCAAATCCTAAAAATGGTAGGAGTAAATTTGGGAAATTTTATTTTGTTGTTTAATTATGGACACAAAACCATGTATATCATCCTTGACAGCGAAAGTGGCCTATTATTATTGTAGTATCATAGTAATGTATATATGGATACAGGTACGCACCAAATTAAGTAGCACGCGAAAAGTAACAAGTGCCCAATATATTTACTATTTAGACCATGTAAAGAAGTTAAGAGTTACGATTACTCGTCCAATACTTGTCACGCAACATAAATCCCTTGACTTTTATTTCCATGAAATAAACTTTGCATGCATTTCAAGTTGTAAGAATACAAAATCAAAATGGCCTTTTCTTGTTCATACGCCGTAGTCCGTAGTATATGCTTCAACTCAGCAACCATGATGATTGCTATCTTTGGTTTGTTATTGATTGATGACCTCTAAGGCTGGTCGTTTTTTTTGGATGGCTCCCCCTATCACTCTGGAATTTTAAAACGGTTCAACTTAGAGTGCAGGGTGGTGGTCGGTGGCAGTTAGGGGATGCAGGGAAGGGGATGAGAGGAGAAAGTAGAAAAGAAGAATAAAGAGTTAAAGTTAAAATGTGAATTAAGAAGTGAATAGGATAAAATGATCATTTTAAAGGACAATTAGATAATTTTGAGACGGTCAATAACGCTCTACTTTTTATTGTATCGGAAAATAATACGGTTAAACTTCCAACTTAGAAGTACAAACCGTATCGCTTGATTCCAAAAGTGATCTTAAATTGACAAATAGAGCGCATTTCCATTTTAATCCCACCCAAAAAAAAAATGAACCAATTTTCTTATTTTCTTAAGTTAAAATTTTAATCAAGGGGTATCCTGCAACCAATTCAAGTCCTAATTATCCACTCGTGGCCCAGCCGATGGTGTGGGCTCACCTGGGTTCTTACATTACCCGGTCCCCGGATGCAGCTCATTAACTGTCGGCCCAAACCATCTCTTGATCGAACCCCAATGGTCGTTCAATATTCGATTAGAAAAGGAGGCTACAATTGAGTTCAGTTCTGCTTATGTTGGAGTTTATGTTTTTTGTTGTATAGTAATAGTAGTATAAACCGATATCACATTGTAATTGTTCATTGACTGATACAAAAACAATAATAGAAAATTCTCTTCCTCTCTTTGCTCTTTGCTCTGTGCTCAACAACTCCAATGGCTTCTCTTCCTCTTCTCCACCATTTCTATCCTCCATAATCACCGATTCTAACAGCTTATATCATAAATTTTCAGCTATGATATGTTGGAAAATACTAAGATCGTGTATGATAGAGCAAGTTTTCCAAAACACAGCATAGTGGTTCAGAAAGGGAAGAATAAGCAACACATGAACCACGTTTCTCATCAAACAATTCTCCTAGTTCTTGCGTACTGGCTGACATTAAGTATAAGAATCATAGATTGAATGAACTAATTCAGGATTGAAGCTCCGGATAACCAGAAGCCTGAGTTGGCATTTAGTATATTGAATGTAGTAACACCATGCCCCTAACAGATAAACCTGAACTAGTTCTATAGTATACAACACAAAAAACTGCCAAAAAGGCGCATACACACAGGAGGGGTGAATAAGAGGAGATACTCCTCGACAGGCTATACCAGTAAGTAGGGTATTCCGATGATAGCTCAGATCCAAAATTGAGCTCAACCCTCACAAAAGAAATCACAACTGATGGTAACAGTTCAAGCTCACTGGATTGGATGGTACTGACCAGGTACTCTTTTTGTAGGAAGCTTTCGCAGAATAAAGAGGACAAGTGCGGAAGGCAGTATCTCAACGACCTGTTATTCCAGTACAAGCTCAAAATAAATGAATTGTGTTCCAGATCATTGAATATATACACTCCAAAAAAGGGGGAGGGGGGAAGTTACCAGGTAGTATATGAGATCCAAAATAGGATGATCCATCACTTCAAGAGATGCGTCAGAATCAAAGGCAGATAACAAAACCTGTAACCATATTTGATGTAATGAGAACAGCCTCAAGCAAGCAATGCGTATGACAGAAAGGACCGTAAGGAGGGAACCTAATTCTGAATGCTCATGTCTCATGAAAACAAGTTCGGTAAAGAAATAGGTGAAAGGAAATATCAGTAGATAGGGGGACACCGCATTAAACATATGATCTCATCAACAATGAAATGAGATATCAGAAACAGAAAAATTGCTAAACGTGACCATACAATACAGAGGGGCTGGAATCCAGGCTTACCATGATGCAACGGATGAGAAAGCAGGCGAAACAAATTGCTGTGACTGATCCAACCTGAGAAATATGTCTGCGTCAGAATGTTGACACTAACTTAACATCCATTTCTTAACTATATTAATCATACTATTCATACATCTTGAATCTTTTACAAAAACCCTGCATACATCAACCTTAAAAGCAAGATTTCCTCAAGGCAACAAACATACATTGTCAAACACCGTTATACACATTTCAACTGTCATTTATAAGGGTGGTAAGTAGTGCTTTAGCTTTCCATTGTTTGTACTTTAAAATGACTTTTTGCCGAAAACACATCAAAATGGTGTTTCTCATTGAATTTCCCCTGATGCATAGGACAAACAATCCATGATTTTGTGAAATTCGTGGAAAAAGTTGTCATTGGGATAGAACAAACCTCATGAAGTTTCTTTCTCCGCCCCTTCGATTCAATTGGGAAGCGTCGCAACATGTCAAATAGCCTATGAAACCAAACAACAACAATTACTCTACGCCAAAAGTTACCTTATACTTTAGCACAAATAATAATGAAGTGTTAGAATGGTTTACCTTCCCCCATACACAAAGAAACCAAGTGCTGCTATAAAGGACACCGCTGCAAGGAAAAGATAGCATTATGATTAATTGACAATCAACCACAGTAAGATAAACAGAAACCAAAAGAATTGTTAACCATTAAACTGACCAACAGACCTGCGATAAATGTTTGTCCTATAGTTTCAGTAAAACTGTTGTCATGTATCCATATGAATATCCAGATTAAACCCTGTCATTGCCAGATTAACTCAGTACTAGTGGGATAATAAGACTGTAAAGGGTTCATGGAAAATCAAACACTTTTCCCACCCTTCCAAGACTATAGCATAGATAAGCCTTTTCGTGATCTCAATCCCCAACCTTGGGGTACTCAGTACTTGTGACTCGAGCTCGAAAGCTTGTGAGCTAAAAAATCGAAACTCGAGCTCGACTCGAAAACTCATTTCTCAAGCTCCGTCGAGCTAGATTAAAGCTCGTTACAAGCTCGAACTTTTTTTCAACTTGTTTAAAAGTTCAATAAGCCTAAGTACTTATACCTAAATCGGGCCAACAAGAAGGCTAAATTTTAGCTTTAATAGACTTGATTTGGTTTTAGGTGGAAAACACTATTGAGTTTATAAATATTGATTGCTTCAAACCATCTATAATTATTTTTCAATGTAGGACTTCGAATTTATGTATAAAATTCTTTCCAATATGAGACTTTTGGTTTATATATCAAATTATATTTTATTTTATTCCAATTTTATATCTTAAGTATATTTTTCTAAAATATATACTATAAATAAAAATTTGAACTTCTCACGAGCTTTGAATTGCTCAACTTGGCTTGTTAACTTATCAAGTTGAGTTCAATCTCGATTCAAGTCGAGCTTTAACCGAGTCGAGTGCGAGTAGCTCAATCCTCCCTCTCTCACTACTATCAAAGGCCCAACCTTATGATCACGATTTTTATTTACCTAATGCTGATGATCATGTTTAAACTTCTATATTATCAAAAATATATCGACTTGAATTGTATTAAAAATATATTGACTAAATCTAAAAATTGTTAAAACGTGTCTACTTTTACTAATTCAATTATAACAACTTAGCTTTATTAAGAGTCTTAAGGTTAATTAAAGTTCACTAATATCAAAATAAAGTCACAAAAGTAGCTAACTTAAGTACCCAATGTTTTGCAGACTAAATTTCCTAAAACACCTATATCCTAAACCTCCTTATACCTCCAATAAGAGTATATAAACATAAATGGTTTAATACACCTATTAATTAATTAGGCATAAAGTCTACTATAACTTCCATAGCACATAATTTGAAAATTTAAATTTAACATCATAAGATTCACTTACAAAAATACACCCAAATAATATCTATCTATTATATATTTTAAGAAAAGTCTAGGTATTGATATAATTTATAACTCATAAACAGAAGTATAATACTCCCTTCATACCAGAATAGTTTTTACACTCTTCATTTATTTCAAAAAAACTTTTTACATTTCTATTTTGGGAAAGATACCACTAATATTTTAATTCATCTCTTTCTACTACCAGAAAGTTGTGGTCCCCACTCTCTTGCACTTAATTAAAATATCATCCACAACCTCTCATTACATCTACTTTTTCAACAAAAAATTACCTAATAAAAATCTTTTATGCTTACTTTTTTAATAAAATAACAATTCATAACCAAACAACTTATCACCTAAATTACATGCATTGATAAGAGTTAAAGTAGATGTAAGATCCAAGATAAATATATGAAGGGATATCCTCACCGGGTTTGAAATTGATCGAAATGATCAAATTTTGAAGGTTATTTGACATGCTTTTGAAAAATCACCAAAATGAAGTAAAAGGTAGTAGATGCCTCAAATGAGTTTAGGACCAAATTGCAGAAATTTTGATAATCACCTGAAATGAGTATTTAGTATCAAAGCAAATAATCACAATCACTCTTAGAGCCTATGATAAATCTATAAGACCCATTATATGAAGGTGAAGGTGTTTTCTCATCGAGTAAGGATTTATTGGAATGGTCAAAATTTGAAGGTACATTGACTTGAGATTCTTTTTAGATTTACGAAAATTGAAATTAAAAGGTTCTGGGTGTCTTATAAGGTCATATAATGATGTTTATGACCAAACAATGTCTTATGTTTAGAGTATAAAGACTCAAATACAAGATTAAGATTCACTTGTAGGAATTTTAATAGTCAAATGAAAAGATGTTTAGAGTCAAAGTAGATGATTTCAATTACTACTATAACCTATTTTTCACCCTATAAGACCTACGATAATAATTTAAAAGTGATTCCTCACTGAATTTATGTAAAACGATAGAATTTTATTGAAATAGGGATCAAACAAGAAGCACACATGTTATAACAATGATGAAGATAGATGAAAGGAAAAAGGGGAATAAGGAAAGAAAATGAGAGAAAAAAACATGTAATAATTCATTTTGTTAGATACAATTTTACCATTTTTACTTTTCAAAACAATAATCCAATCCTAATTATAAAACCACTTTACATCAAAAATAAAAATATATAAATATTTTTACAAATTACCATATAATTTTAATATATTTATTTTTCAGATAAAACTGATAACGTAATCATACAAAGAAATAAAAACAAAAGTAATTCAAGAATGATTTTAAATGTATAACTTTGCTAAGTAAAATGTTTGACAATAAAAAAAATGGAAGGAAAAAAAGAGGAATTGGCGTTTCGGGGCACACATTTGTTAAGTTAAAAGGAATATGTAGTGTCCAAGACAAAACTAGTAAAAATTTATATAAACCTACATGAAATTAAGAATCATCACTAAGTCCCTATCCCTTGCTCTAATGCTTTTCATGAGGCTTCTACTGAGGTCAAGGAAAGGGAATGGGCCTTTATTCCCATCAACTTTATAAATTTCGGCAATGTAAGTTAAGTATAGCCAAACAAGCCAAGTCCAATAGAAAAATGTATCTAGCACCAAAGCAAAAGTTCAACAAAAACAAAATATTAGCAATAATAAATTGTTTAGGCAAAAATAAGCTGAGAAGAAAGGAGCTTGAGTTGGAGAGAGTATTAAATATTAGCCTCTCCTTTTTTCATAGAAAAATAACTGTAGAGAAAGGTAATCTTTTTCATCTCAGAAATCCTATTACTTCCCACTTGCCCTTATTGATTGATCAAAGAATAATGCACTAAACAGTAAAAACTCTACGAGTCGTAAACCAAAGGAGAGATGGATAGGAACAAAATAATCAAAGCCATCTTTTGTTATGTTGAGATAAGAAAGCTTTAGAAACTGAAAGATATTCTAATTTAGTTCATGCTCTGATTTTTTTCAAAAGGATAAAAGAAAAAGGATACATCAGGAGATACTCCTATGCACACTTTGATTCCAGTATTAGTACTTTCTAAAGCATAAATTGGTTTTATGCACTCTTAAAATATAATGAGGAGAGCATACATGTTATCATTACTAATTTCATTTTGCATTATTTGTCTTTCCTGGTTACACAAATATTAAAAACTTGAAAGATATTGTACTGGTACTCCATTAATATAAAGGTGACCAATAGTATTGCATTAGATATTTCCAGTGATAGATGAAGTGGAGGCAAAAGGTAAGTAAATCAAACATCTAAAATGAAATAAAAGGATAGCTCATATACAGTGTTAGGACTGATTTTATAAAAAGTGTCAAAGTTATCCTCCTCTCTGTAAAGGCTCTTTCCCTCTCTCCCAAGATCCCTTAAGAGTAAGTAAAAGATGACTGACCTGCATAACATAGACTGTGCAATTAATGGCAATATACCAGGCCCTGAGCTTATTTGTTGAGAGACTATTAGCCTGTTAAGTATACAAAAGTTCAATATCAGCCAAAAAAGCATAAGCATTATATAATTAGAGATACTTTCTCTCATAGATTCGTATGAGCAAGATAACGGATTACTAGCAAAAATGTCACTCAAAAAAAGGACACGCTAGTTATGTGGAACAACATAAGTAGCATTATAAAGTACTGTTCAGCAATGCAACTCAGTTATTAACATGCTTAAAATAATCATTTTAGTAGAGCTCATATCCTTATACAAGCCAATAACGAAGCAAGAACTGTTTGAGCAAAGAAGTTCTTAAAAGCAAGAAAATGCATCAAAGTAGTACTGTAAAACAGATCCTGAATATCTCTACACTTGCCTGATAATAAATCTCAGCCCAAAAAAGAACCAACAGTGTGTATGTTGTAAAAAATAACAGCCCAGGGAAGTCCAACAATACTGATGTTAACACCTGAGTAAGTATATCACAAGACCACAGCCATAAGAAACATCACGGTGTTAAAGAATGATTAGAAGGACCAAAGATAACTAATATCCATACACAATATAATGTGAATTTTTTATATATCATAGCACTGCCTATTCCTTGGAAATATGCTATAGTGTGTTCATTTTACAAGATACAATGACAGGAAATGCCAACTTAAACTTGCATAAACTTGATCATTCTCAGCTTTTTAGAATGTAATACGTGTATTGAACAATAACAATGTTTGGAATACTCTAGTAGAGTAGTAGACAAAGATAAAACAACATTATGGTCAAAGTTGTCACATAATTATATAGCTACATAATGCTCAAAAGACTAAAGTTCTCCCAATGCATGAAGTGAGACTAAACACAAAGATTGCTCACCTTAGGCTTCAAAGCAAATAAAAACATGTGAAACCCGAAAATCGAAGCACGCACTGCACCAAAACGGGGACCTCAATCTTAACATCAAGAAAATACATTAATTTGAAAGACAGAAAAACAAAAACCAAGCAAATCAAGCAGTTCTCAATCACCTCCATTGACAATAAAGTTCATCAAATGGAAAACCTTCTGCGTCGTCCAACCATATTCAGGTACTCTAATATCAATCCTTATTAGTTGAATCTGCCCATCATCAAATTCAAACCAAACCCAAACAAAATCACAACAATCATCAAAATCCCAACAATGACAAATTCGATGAAAATCAAAGCAATGAAATTAGCTTCTCAAAGTCAATTCAACCAAATCCACCGATGAATTTCAACCTATATATCAGTTTAATCAACAAAATCACAACAAACATAAATTCGACCAAAATCAAAGCATTCTGCGCAAACTCTAACTCAACCACCATATCCAACCCAAAATTACAACCCTTTATATCATTTAAATCAACAAGATACCAACAAACCCAAATTCAATGAAAACCAAAGCATTAAAATTAAACAGCTCAAACACAAAGTCAAATAAAAAGGACTATAGACCTAATTGCAACTCAACTGAAGCAAAGTCGTAAAATTACAATAATTGCAACTACTTAATCAACAAAACTGAAAACCCCAGGTACCAATAACCCAATTAAGGTCAAAGAATTGAACTTTAGCTAATCAATATCAAGTTAAAGTAGGATTATGGTTAACCCCATTGCCCATTCCCTTAATGGGTCCTACAAAATTGATCAATTAAAATAAGTTAAGCGAACTAATCACCATTAAAGCTTAAACTTTTCACAAAAAGATTCCATCTTTATCCGTAATCACAAAGCAGGAGATGAGAGAGTTACAAGGGCAACAGCAGAAACGAGTGCATAGATTGCAGAAAGCGTGAAGAAGATGACATCTTGCCACTGAGTGGACTCGTTGATCTCGTTCCACCAACTCGTTACCATTTTTACAGTAACACCCGAGAAGAGTAGAAGTTGACAATGAGTATGACCAATAACCAATTGACCATGGATGAGAGAGAGAGAGAGAGAGAGAGAGAGAGAGCCAGAGAGACAAAGAGACAAAGAGAAGTTAGAGGAGCAGGGGGTCCTATCAATGGGTAGTTCCCACGTTGCAGAGAAAGAGTATTGGGTGATCAAGAGATTAAGGTGCACTGATCTTGATTAGTTTGAATATTTTGGAGTTGATCTTTTGTGACGTTGATGTGTGTATGTGGGTGTCGGGAGAGGACAACTGTGGACTTTTTTGAGTAACGATCTGAACATTCTACGGTTTTCAAACACTAACTTTTTTTTTTTTGGGGGGGGGGGGGGGGGATGATTTGGTTGCTAAATCTTAGATATTATGATTATTAATAAGTCATTAATTGTAGAAAATATTTTGTATTCACTAGTGATGTAATATGGTTATTACTTATTATATGACTAATAAAAGTTATCCTTTATCCCAAAATTATCTGATATAACGATTTACGATTTCAATTGATAAAGTTTGAAATATGTCTGGAAAGGAAATATTAAGTATATTGTATAAAAGTAATATGTCATTCAATATGGTTTTTGTTTCTTAACTTTACTAAATTTTTTTATTGTATATGAAATATAAATTTTTTTTTTTGTTAATTTATTGAATAGTCTCTTTTACTACTAATAGAATTTAGTTATAGTGGAATCCAACTCATTAATAGTGTTTTTTAAATTTCTATTAAAAATGGATAAATCTAACTATCTTCCCAACTTACTTTTAATGATATCAACCCTTTATTACTAACCATTATATGACTAAAATAAATACGTATAAAGTGATTATTATTTATGGACATAATTAACTTCTTGATGAAAAATAACATGTTCTTACAAAAAATAACACGTTCTTACAAAAAAGAACCTTGGAATAAATCGCTCTTTGGTTTTATTTAAATTATGAATTTTGTTTGATGACTATAAAATATTTATTATTAGATATGCATATTCCCTACATAATACATAATATTATATAATAAATGCTCCTTTTCAAATACTTGGAAAAATGGCCAGCTTTCAAAATAGTAGTTTGATCAAAGTTCATGTGTATACCTTTTATTAAATGATATTTTTGTTAAATCATGTCATACGTTGTATTTCATATCTAATTATTCTTGGTTGAGAAAATATGACTATATAATGAAATTTGAACAACTCTATCCAAAAAATCACATTTTCTAATTCGTTTATTTTACTCAACGTAAACACGTAAATATGTTTATTGTTTTTTTTAACGTTCAGATTCGTTGATGAATTTAAGTATGGTGATTTTCAGAAACCATAAAAATTGTGGAAGAGTCTCTCAACCCTCTCCCATCAACCAAAACTGAGACAATGAACCTGTTTCTCGATCACCAGGTTCCTTAGAGCATAAACATTCATCCTCTACAAAATCATTTTTTCCATTTAACACGTCATATTCTCTTTCTTTCCCATTATTTATTACTATTTTCATCATTTTTCTCATCATCTTCTTTCAATTTATCCAACATCTAAGGAATTATCTTTTATTCCCTTTTACTTTTTGACTCTCCAACTCACACATATCCCACTTCACATTTTTTTCTATCACCAAATTTAATAATTATCCTTTATTTGATTGTTAAAATATAAAATTGTTTACCTAATTTATAAAAATGGATAATCTATTAAAATAGTGCTAAGTATAAAATAGAGACAAAATACAGAAAAAAATTAAAGTGTGTGAAATATATGTAAAATTTTAGGCAAAAAAAAAAAAAATAGAGTATCCTTATGGTTGTTCATGCACCTTTTCTTCCTTCATTTTCTCTTGCTTTTTCCTTCCTCCACACCTCTACTTCGTCTCCTCTTCCCCATACATTTCATCCTCTATCTTCATCAAGTTCGTAGTAAAAATCGCCAATCCCCAAAAGCTCTGCCCAGAAACCCTTATTCCAGGCAAGAGGGTTCACCCCTACTTCAGAACACATCTCATGGAATTGTGCTCTAAATGTAGGATTCTTCTGAATATCATTCTTCAGAGCAATGAAAAATAGAAAAACAAGCATGACAACTCTTTCTAGGACTACACCGATAGTTAGGAGTATTTTGTGTGCAAGAGGCCGGAACATATTGTCACCATCACTTAACATGCACCAACATTCGGCTTATAACATTACATCAAATGCCAACTAATGGTGACATGTGACGACTGACGAGGTGAGAGGTGTATGAACAAGTTACCCAAGTGGCTACCGCTGACTGTGAACCTCCCAAGGAGGAGGGAGTTCGCCTTGACGGATTCACGACAATGAAACTAATCTACGCTCTTGTAAAGTTGATGCCCCTTATTTAAGCTTTTTGTTTTGTTATTGTGTAACAAAGACCAAATTTGTTACCAAAATTCAATCCAATAAGTCAGCTAAAAGAGTTTTGATAAGAGAATTATAAACCCAATTAAGTGTCTCAACTCTCTATTGGGGTGTGGAACACCGAATCCAAATGTTGAAAGGCCAAACCTATCTTTGTTTTGGGACCTTCACATTGGACATGCGTTAATTCTTGTACAATATCTTATGACTGCTCAGTGAGACTGCGTACTCCTTGTCAAGTGTAGCAAATTTGATAACATAAGATCAAAACCACTGGAATATAAACTTATTTCCCTGTTTACAGATTCCAACATGATTACTTCGTCGAAAATACTACATGAGAGGTACACTAGAGATTCGGAGATTATATCGCAAGTGCTCAGTTCCTCAAATGCTATGTTTCCTTGCATCATACTATGCATGAAACTCGAATCTACATCAGATGAACATGAATAATGCTACAATTAAGGTATCCTGCTGGGAAAAGGAAATGTCAGCCTGCAACTTCTCATGATTACATTATCCGTAGTATACAAAGAATCATGATACAAAAAACCAAAAAATAAACTTCTAGCTCTAAGCCAGAGCTGTGTGTGTACGTTTCTGTGGTATACCATGACCTCTCATAGTCTAATTAACAATTTGCCGTACTGCACTAACTATCAAAAGGGTGATCAGAGACGAGTGAAAGCGCAAAATGAAAAGGTCAAAGATAGATGACTTTCCTGTATTGAAGGCTAAGCTTCGGAGTTCACTATGCAGATAAACCTGTAGCTTCTTTAGGTATCAGGAAGAGGAAAGCCAAGGGGATGAAAGAACAAATGAACTGAATAATTACACCAAGAAGAAGGTTGTCAAAAGAACCCGAAGAAATGTTCAAAATAGATGCCAACCAAGCACCTACAAAGGAGCCTATGGTGTTTCCAAAGTTGTTTATCGACATGAAGAGAGCAAATAAAGTCCCTTCGATGCCTGGAGGGCACAGCTGTCCCGATAAAATCAGAAATGGCATTAACCTGTTTATGCATCAACAAATGACACCATGTCAATATCAAAGCAAAAAAGAAATCGGGAAAGTAGATCACTAGACTATAGCATAAGTTTTCCCTGATTAGCGGTACATCATTCTCAACTGTAATGTTTAAACTCAGAAATCAGATTAGAAACAAAACAAAACAACCCAACCACATCCCTTTTCTTAAACCAAATAATAAATATTAAACATGAAACCAAAGCCTACAGGAGAAAGTTCATAAACTAAAGTAAGAACTTTAAAGTGGAAGCAGAGGGTATAACATATTTTCCAATGCAACTGCAACGGACTAGTTATGTCAAACTGTTAGGGAATTGAAGAAGGGGAATTCACTTGCGACTTGCCCTTCCTCATTAGGAATTAAAAGGGGTCAAGCATCATACTATCAGAGTAACTCTATACATATGATCTATAGTAACAAGATGAATCAATAACAAGCAAGTAAACAACAGATGACCAAAAAAAGAGACAAATGAGGCTCCCACCAAGCTGAGTTAAACATTTAAGGTGTATGAGTAAAAAGAAGAGCTTACTTGAACTGGTTGATGGCGTCTGCAACAGCAGTCCCCCATAAAACCAGCATTTTATCTGAAATCCCATATGCAATATTTGCTCTAGACACTAATATCATGTCTATGAGAATTAGCAACGACAAGCCAATTTGAGCCCACCTGCATTGTATTTTTGAGAAAAAGAGCATCAGACACAACATGCATGCTTTATTATACAGAGAGGGGAGAGTGCAATGAACAAGAATACGTGCACAGTTTGTAATACTAATAAACTACTTACATAAGAGTGTTCTGTAACTTTTTTTTCTTCAAGTACTTGTTATAAATGGAAGTTCCAAGCATCAGTCCCAGCCAGCCCACAACTCGTACATTTCCCAGGAAGGATGCATCCAAGTTCAAGAATTCAGTCTGATAGTAGAACATAACAGTTGAGATGTTGGGGAAGGTAACGTGCGCCAAGAAAAACCAAGCCATGGGTCTAGCCTTCCAATTGAAAATAACGATTAGAGGTTGAACACTTTGGACGATAAAAAAAAGTCTATGACATAATTCACTCCAGATAAACACTCAAAACCTTACACTCTAGACATGATCTAATCACGACAATGAGGAATTGAAAGGAAAGAATGGTTAATGGTTATGCTATCCTAAGAATGATATAGAGATACCAAGTAAAGCAATAAACAAGTAACCAAATCAAACCAAAGTTAAAAAATACAGATGCCAAACCAAATCATGTCACAATATCTACTCTGTGATCCCAGAAATCAAGATAACACATCTAAGCCACACAATCAATCCATTCACCTATTGCCAGTTTTAGCTTGAAAAAGATGAATAAAGTTGCTCGGTCTTACCTTAAAATGATTGGCTGCCTAAAAGCATTGAATAAACTGTAACTGGCCATTTTCAATGAGGAAAACCATTGTAATACTAATAATGTATTCTTGACCTGCTTCTGAGATTTGTTGGATGCTATTGCTTTCCTTTTATTCTTTTTGTTCTTTTGGTTCCTCTTTCTCCTTGAAGTGCTGGATTTGGAGAAACCATTTGTAAAATGGTCCACATTTTCTGCATTACCATCCCCATTCAAATGCAAGCTTGTTGAAGTCAAATCTTTGCTCAAATCTTTGGTATTTGTAGGACTCTCCTCAACCAAAGCACAGGACACAAGCTGTAAAGCTGGGAGAATGGCAAAAAGTAGAAATATGGCATCTATTTGCAAGTTACTTAGTACATATCCTCCCAATAAACTCCCAAAGATTCCTCCCAAAGCCATGGACATCCAAGATATTGACTGAAGATCTCCAGCAAATAAAGCCCTGTCAAGAAATTTGTTTGATATGAGGCATTATAATAAGAGGTAAAATTGTGAGAGTGTCCAAACCTTAATGCACCCGCAAAGCCATAGAAAAATCCTGATGCTCACAAGAGCTCTTCAACTCATACTTAAATTTGGGATAAGTGCATGCAACTACAAACAAAGAATAACATAAAAACACATACCGCTCAAACCTAACTGCTTCTGCAATCATTGCATCAGCCACAACATCAGCCATAGCAGAGCCTATATTCTGTAGTGTCAAAAAGATCATGAGAGGCACTTTGGATGATCGAAGTGATGCATTTAGGCCTAACATAATCCATGGCACTAGGGAAAGTACAGTCGAAATAAACAAGTAAGGAGTCCTTCTCCTCTGTCTTATGGGTATGCAATCTGATATAATTCTGCAAATAAGAGCAAAGCATCAGCAACAGAAAGAACTATAACGAATGCTTCATAGCCCATCCCCAAATGTTAATATGTGAAGCAACAAGAGAGGTAACTAGTTGATACCAATCTGTGTAACTAAATTGAAAAATAAAAATTTTACTCTACAAATGGAACAAGTAGATATCTTGATCACATGTATAATCATGAAGATTTCAGGAAGAAACCATTATTTTATCAACAATTTTTCTAAAACGTCATAATATATTTATCTGGATTTAACTAGATATTCACCATACAGAACGACAATATATGAGATGATTTTTGACAAAACATATTATTTTACAAATAAAATACCCATATTCTTAAAGTTGGTTATGTAATTAACACTTCCCTCATGGTGGATGGATTGTGCAGATGGATCCTCTAGTCCACTATGAAAACCAGAACATGTATTCTTTGCCTAAGCATGCATATGCATATGCCAACAACTCTATGCTAGTTCATTTCATCTAGAATTGGTAACAACCAGTACAACAAAATTAGCTAGTTTCCACAGAAGTAGCGTACTTCTTAAAAACAAAGATAAACGCAAAATAAAGCATACCCATATAATGGTTTTATGCTCCATGGAAAAAATGCTACTGATGTTACAAACTGGGATGCTGAGGGAGACAATTTCAAGTCATCCTTTAAATGATATGATACTGCTGTCCACACAAAGGATCTAAAACCCTGCATTAACATTTTAAAGGAGAATTTTTTTTTTAAATTAGGAACTAAAGGATCTAAAAAAATGGCTAAAGCTAATCATTAAAAACAAGTGAACAACAAAGAAGATTCAGCAGCATTGTCTAAAAAGCTTCCTCCCAAACAGCCCAGAAAATAGAAGTCACATGAAAGTGAAAAAGGACTGAGAATCAGGTTATCTTCTATTTTCCGTTGCTTAAAAAATGCCCTTCAGAAGGTAATCTGCCGATTTTTCAAGAGCCTGAGTGTGAGAGAGACAGAATAAAAGTTGGAAACTTTAATCCCATCAAGAACACATAAATTATTCCAGCTAAAAGGAGGACAATATAAATCTTTCCAGCAATCAAAAGTATAAAGGAGTGTGACATCTCTAACTTAGAACCACTATGACAACACCATCAGTTAAGTAAAAGCTGTAACAACTAAGGGGAGAACTAAAAATCCACCGACTTTCAAGGTATAACTTATATTCCCTTGAAATCAGGCTAATGGAAAAAATATATCATCAGATACCAGCCACCAGTGAGATCTTTGTATAACAAAACATGAACAAACCCTCACAAGGCCACAACAGAGCAGCCGAAAGTTCTAAATAATCCCTGACCAAGTATTCAACCAGAAACTAGACTGGTAGTCTGGTACTACTAATAATAACTCATGTCATGTCTGCTCACTCAACGTACAAAAGAGAACTATAGAAAGATTTTTCCTTCTCAATAATGTTATTAACAACTATTGCCTGGATAATGCCTATGTCGAGACAGCTATGCAACAACAATAAATTACAGGGAGAAAACACAAAAATTTAATAACTGCTTGGTTTCTCAACAGCCCTATGTCCGTGTGCCACTAATTATCTCCTCAAATACAAGTTAAATTTTTTTTAAAATCATCAAACATTGTAATCATTGAGTGGGCAATAATAAGAATCATTATTAACACTGAGATGAGGAGTCTTTCTGATTAGGAGTAACTGCTCTCACACACAAGAATTCCCACTAACTAAGCATTTGAGCTTTTTTATTCAGGCTTTGCTACCACTCTCTAAACTGGCAGAGGATGGCTTTTTCTTTTTCCATCTTCACTAACATATCATTACAACACCTCTCTTGGTTGAAAATACCCAGCTTACATACACCACAAGCCACACATTCTTATGCTCTGAGACTTGCAAAGACTCATGAAGCCTCCAAAACAATCTCAAGTTAATCAACTGAATGAAAATCCTTAGGAGTTTCATAACTAATTTTTCAACCTCCCAAGGGATTAATGTCACTAAAGTATTTAAGGTAGAAAAATGGACCCACCAGATGTCTAACATAAGCTCTAGCAAATTAGCTGATTCATTTCAGTTAAATATGAGCTTACTTTATTTACTTTGAACCATAATTGGTTTATGTCCAACAAGAGGGGATCCACCCCCAACATCAACTATTGTGATAACACTAGGATTGTCAAAGGCTGATTAAGATTACAAGTCAAACATTTTTTTGGTAAAATAGGAGTTTATTAAACCAAAAGAGCAATGTTTACAAACTTCGTCAAAGCAAAAGCTAACAGGAAGCAACACAAACAAAAGACTACATGCACACAACACAAAAACACAAAGACTCATCTTCTACAAGATATGATGTACCTTAACGATGAAGCAAACAATATGGAAGTACCAACCACATTCTCCTATATATGACAACCATTTCATGCATAATCCTACAAGTAATCCCCTCTACTAGGATCCACTCCATCCGAAATAAAGCTAAAACCTAATCACCATTGAGAAAGACCAAAATTGCATAATTTTGACCTCCACAAGTTCCACTAACAATCTCTGTCTTCGTAATTAAAAAAAATGATTTCCACTCAAACTAAAGAGGCCACTGGGTAGAAATCGAAGTATGACACCTCTCAATAGCAAGAAGCCATACTTCACAATCCCCTAAAAAAAACCTTCTATCTCCATCTCAACACAAAATTGGCCCAACTTTAACTAATCCAAAACCACCAACTAGATTAGAAATTCACCATGATCTTAAATACCACTTTAGAACCAATTGACTACTTAATATTCTAATCCCAAATCCATAATACAATAAATTTCCCCGACTCTTCATTCACCTCCTCAAATACCAATGTCCTATCCTCCACAACCCGACATGATATGGGTATGGATATGTGACACTTTATATTGGATCAAATTCATGAAAAATTTTCATATAGCAGCCAAGTAAGACCCTTGAACACATACACATGTCCAACACAGAGTACCCGCGTCTTAGAAAGTACTCCCTCCGTTCCTTTTTGTTCTCTCCATTATTTTTTGCAAAAATCCCAAGGGACACTTAAAATTTAAATATCGTCAATTGTGTATTTGCAAAAATTATAAAAAGTTGATATTCGAAAAATATACATTGAGACGAATCTTATAAAACCCCATATGGTTATATTTTTTCTTATAGATTAGAAAGAATTCATGGTCATGCTTGATTCTAAAATCAATAGATTCCAAACAAGAAGAATAAAAAAATGGACAGAGTAGAAACATAACTTAAATATTGTCAAAATGATCAAATTCAAGCATATTAAGAAGAAACAACAATAACTAACACGTGCTAAGGTAAGATGGCAAGGGATTTGACCTAGGTTTAACCAAGGTTTCAGGCAAATTTAGCAGCATAGGGAGAGCTTCCCCCAGCCCAACTCAAATCTAGATAGCAAGTCTATCCTACACCCGGAGTACATAGAGGAAGGTGCTCCAGGGGTAAGATGAGCAATTTTAGAGAAAATTAACAATCTCGAGTCAAATGAAATGTAACATTTATGAATGCAAATGAACAATAATGACTGAAAATGAATAATTTTGAATTTTTTTAAATAAAGTGCAAATAGTTAAGGTGCTCATTTAATAGAAGAGCAATATATATTTATTTGATAAAAGAGCAAAAAAAATGTAAATGAGAAATTTAATATTATGCATTATAAAAGAAACCTCGGTAAATTGTATTATTATTGATATGACAATTTTCTTAACCAGGTAAGTCTTTAATAATCTCAAACATATAAGAATTATCCCTAAATTAAGACAATTTAAATTGAAATTATATAAATATATTCTTAAATTCATACTTTTTTCTAAAACATTTTTAAATGCTCAAATACCTAATTAATTTATAAAATGTTTATTTCATCTAAAATTACTTATTTGACTCGGAATTATTCATTTTATCTAAAATTACTCATTTCACTAAAATTTCTCATTTTTTCTTAAAATTTCTCATTTTCTTTACCCAAGAACATCTTCCTCTATGTATTCCCTAGACTACAAAAAAAAATTCTAAAATCTAGATTAGTCGAAGCCTAGTAAGTTTGGGATTATCCAGTCCTAGGCCCAAAACACAAACCTAGAACCACATAATATCAAACTACAACCAAAAAATCCAAATGAAAGCCCATCTCATAATTCAAAAACAAAACCAAAAATGGCATCATACATTCAAACCCCGGTAAAATACACATCAATATTCCAAAATAATGATATGTCCAGAAATAAAATGATGAAAAAGAGCATATAATATAAGAAAAATGGACCTGTGTGAAGTAGATCAAACAGATGAGCCATATGAACGACGCCCCAAATGCAGATTTGAGCTGCTTCGACCATTCAATCATCCTTGATTTTATAATTGCACCAAATTATCAATGTTTATGTCTTTGATTGATAACTGCATGTGGTATTTCCTGTAGTTAATCTTGTGCTTCACTCAACGAATAAGTTTATGGAATTTCATCAACTGTTGAAATTTTATGGTGCGAAGTGCGAACTCACTCCAAAAAGAACGGGCTGTAGAGGGGGAGCTTTTCTTAAAAAGGGAATAGAGTTGAAAGAAAATTCCAGCTAGGCATGAGAGTACACGTGGTCGTTTATTATTGGGTGTTGTTACTTGGTTCTCTTTCTCCTATTGGTTGGGTTACATGCACATTTTCAAGTTTCACCACGTGTATTTCCAACTTCATGAAGACGTATAAAAACCGGGCCGTCTAAGCATTCACGAGCCCATGTTCTAATCTTTAAAATTAGGCCCTTAATTTGTTTTTTTTTTTGACAGAATTAGGCCCTAAATAATAAAATTACAAAATTTAAAATATTTTACAAAATATAACACCAAAAATCATACTCACTCCCTCTCTTTTAAGATGCTATATTTGACTTTTGACGGTATTCAAGACACAGGTTAAAACATTTTTTATTGACATTCGTAAGATAAAATTATAAAAACTTGATATTCTAAAAATTTACATAAATATAAATCTAATAAGATTCCACTAAAATATATTATTTATCATAACATAATTAAAATTTATGGTCAAAATTAATAAAATTTGACTTCTAAAATAGAAATATAACAAGTAAAAAAAGAGATAAAGAGTATCTTTTATCAAAATTGTAAATACTCTATAAAATTTATATACAAATTTAAGGTAGCATCAAACTTCTATCTAAAAAATGTCATCTTAATAACATCTTTTGGAAAAAGTTCACCAACCAAATATTTTGTTATGCTTTCTATGACCACACTTATGGGTGTTTATTGAGTTGAGTTACTCGCGTACTAGATAGACTCGACTTGGTCATATCTCGATTCGATTGGACTCGACTCGAGATCGAACTCAACTCGATAAGTTAACGAGCAAGTTGAGCAAAATAAAACTAGACTCGAAAAGCTCGAATTTTTATTTTTAATATATATTTATATAAAATATACTTAAGATGTAAAATTGGAATAAAATAAAAGATAGTTTAATATATAAACCAAAAGTCCTACATTAGATTAAAATGAAACAAGGTTGGAGAGAGTTTATATATAAACTCAAAGTCCCACATTGAAAAGAAAAAAAAAATAGAAGGTTTAAGATAGTTGGTATATATAAATCCAATAGTATTTTCCACCAAACATCAAACCAAGCTTATTATTAAATAATCCACATAAGCATAACGTTAAGGTGGAGACTTTATCTCTCAATCCTTGAAAAAGTTGTAATATCAAATACTCCTACATTATGCTTTTGTAAACTCTTAAAAGTTATACTCGTATTTTTCTTTTCTCTCTCAAATTAAAAATAAAATAAGAGTACAATGCTTTTGAGAGAAGATTTAGATAACTGGAAAAATTTATCACAAATTTCAACAATGATCATTTGAACAACGGTTGAAAAGTTTTCCTTTGCCTTAGAAATTCAGCGAGATACAAGCCTAGTTTTGTCTGCTGAATTTTTCTGTAACAAACTCAAATAGATAAGTTAGCATAGAAGAGTTTGCCAGACAATTAAAAACATTTGTAAAGATAGAGAATAGAGGCAGTGAAAAACGGTAGAAGATAATGTTATGCAAAAAAGTTTATCCTCTATGAACACTTGCTTGTTTTAGCCTAAAATCTCATAGCTGCAGCAAAGAAAAGTTAAACCAACGAGTCTTCATGTAGCACATTGATCAAAGATAATTGAAAAAGCAAAGAGGTTAGGCTGCACACAAGAAGGTAACACAACTTTGTTAGGCAAGATGAACATTTAAGACTTGAAACTTTTGTGATTGTTGTAAAACAAATTGATTAGAATGACATTGGATCCATCTTAGCCAGTGTCTTTGAGTTTGATATTGCAACTTTTTCTTCCATCATCATCAAATAATCCACATAAGCATAATGTCAGGGTGGAGACTTTATCTCTAAATCCTTGTTCATAGTATTCTTCAACATCTTAGAGCCCTCAATATAGTAACAACTATCAATTTGTCCAACATATATACTCTCATTCTGTCACACACACCCACACAATAAGAATATTTGCAGCAACACATTTAGTTATATTCAGTTTATGTGTTGCAGTTTTGCACGCAGACTATAAGTTACACCATTACATTGCTTGGAAGCTCAGCAGTACATTGGGGTATTAGCAAACCGATAAACAAACGGCTTAAGAGTGTAGAAGTTGCCTGAAGGACGTTTGTAAGTGAACTTGACGCCCAAGCTTCCATCTCTAAGATGTGTACACCGATCATGAAAACTGCTGATAGGCCGCGCTAGGCATGCGTTCCACCGTTCACTTTCAGACATTGTTTCAGCAACTGTATATACTCCTTTAGAATCAGTGAACGCCTGATAGTTCACAACCTCCCCAGATTTAGTGATGCACAGGACAGCTACCTCAGCCCCTGCAAGAATATAGGACTAAGTCAGAGATTTCAGCTGCATTCATAGTAAAAGAACTTCTAAGCTCTATTTTCTCCAAATTATTTGATCAACACACATTTTCTTACTTTCAAGCATCATAAAGTCCATCAATTTTTCAATGAACAATAAAGTACACCCCTTTTTTCATCACAATATCCCAGTTCTGTCACTTTCAGCTTCCACAAATCTGTCCAACTCTCTTAGATTTGGACCTTGAATAAGTCCAGTTCAAAATAGCTAGTGAACAGGATCACCAACTACAGTACCGTACTACCATCATAGACTACCACCAATTGGAAATAACACAGCAGCAATCATATCAACAGCCTTGGCCACAAGTGCCATTCATTTTTATTACAACTACCAAACTACAACAACTTCATCACTGACATTCAATAGATACGGCTTTGGAGAATTCAAACCATTCGACATTCTTCCTATCAGTTGTAGCATTTAGGTTCATAGAAGGCAGAGAATACATTATATTTTAAGATAATTATGTTTCCAACAACGGATGAGAATACATTATTAATACAGAGAAGGCTTGAAAGGGATGATTTGCAAGGTTGTCTTGTATAATAACTGATGCAGGATAAGAGTCTACAACACAGTAACTTCAGAGAACCCATATACGTAAAAATGACTCTCATTACCTTTTCAACTTCACTAACAGATACTATATCTGCAAAGAAAATTCAACGAGTATATACTACTTAGTAAGAGACAGCTATACAATGAACAAAAGAAGTGTATTCTATAATTCTTTTTACACATGACCCTATACTATAGTCAGGAACAGGACTTACCAATCAACTATATTCAAACATCAACTTCATCCATTAGATGCCAATCATAAAAGAAAAGGCAATGATCTTTATGTGAAAGTGTACAGAGTCAAACATGATTGGATGCCTATGTAGTCCAACATCACAACAAGAACAACAAGCAGCATGAATTTCAGCGAAGTTCAAATGTATTCAATCTTACCCTAACAATAACAAGAAAGACCCACAAACGGAACAATAACAATAACAGGAAAGCCAAGCCATATTTCCAAAATGACGGGGTCAGCTGCATGAACCGAATATCTAGTGTAATCATCCACAAAAAACTTGGGGCCATCCCTAGCATTTTGCCAGTCAATCCTCTTTGTGGATGGTCACTAGAAATAGACTTCCAGTTGATCCAGCTGATCCCACCGCCCCTTTAACCCCCAGACACAACATATCAACAAAAACCAAAGAGAGCCAAATTAGTGCGAACAAGAGTAACTATAGATCCTTCACAAAATATTAAGCATACAAATCTTAAGGAAATTCAACATACGATTTTATGGGTATTCCCCATTGTATCCTATCAAGTGTTAACTTTCCCACATCAAAACTACCCTCAAATCCTCAATAACACTATACTTCTATGTGCTAAACAAACCCAAGGAATTCAACCAAGAAATCTAAGGAATGCTTAGCTACCAACTTACTAGGGTTAAAAAATATATCAAAACCTCAATTTACCTCCAAGTTCAAAACCGAAAGGAATATGTCCAACATAACACATAGCCATATGTATCCCATCAAGTAATCACTTTCCCACACCAAAACTACCCTCAATCAACAGATTCAACACAGCCATCATACTTCCATTAGTGTTGCATACGAAACCCGAGGAATCAACCAAGAAGTATATGAAGTTATCTAAATAACCGATAAACGAGAGTTTCAATAAAAATGGTGTCAGAAAAACCAATATTCAAACTGTCCGCAATACCAAGAAAAGAACAATCAAACTGTCGGCAACATCAACAACAATCATCAAAAAACATAACAAACACCCACTAATCAAAAAACCCAATTCATACGGAGTATCATCGATAAAACTCATCAAATAATCCCAAAAAATCGATCACTTCAATAAGCAAAAACATAAACTTAATCAGGAACATATAATTCGACCCATAATTTAAAATAATGAAGAATAAGAGAACAGGCGTAACCTTGAAGAACATGGTCTTCAGGACCAATAGAGGAGTCCCCACAAACATCACAAACAACTCTGCCTCTAATTTCACCAGTCCAAGCAGTGGCTCTGCAAGTCAGCAGCAACAGCAGCAGTAAAGTTATGGTGAAAGTATTGGCACAAAGTTTGAGGTGAAAACCAGCAATGGCTACCCTCTCCATTTGTGTTGGATGTTGTTGAGTGTAGGAAGACCTGAAACCTGGGAGTTTTGGGTTTGGATCTGCTTCTGGTTTAGGTTTGATTGAGTTCAATCGTCCAACCACCTTGTTTAGTGTTTTCTTTCTTGTCTGTTGTCTCCCTTTGCTGTGCACTTGTTCTTTTTTCTATGTTGACCTCATGCGCAAATAAGACACGTTACAAATAAAATGTAGGTAAAGTCGTAGAAACTGAAATGATATAACATTCTTTTATCAGGCAATGAACATTGAGATGTGTAATATTCATTATTACCCATATAAGTGACTTCGTAATTAGGAAAAAACATAATTATTTTTGAAATAAGAGTATTACAGGTCCCAAGATCCTTTAAAAATCTGATCTTTTTGCCTTGAAAATAGTTCACGTATTGTACATAAGCAATGAGAATGAACATTATATATTATAACAATGAATATAATATATCAAGATATATATAAACTTTTTGCACTGGGAATAGTAGACGTTTTGTTCACATATTTGAAAAATGAACCTTCTGTATCTATGTAATGAACATTCAATAATAATCTAGTGAACATTAAGAGTTATGATAATGAACACTAGTTATTATGAAAATGAACACATACTGTACACAACTATTAAAATGAACATTATATATTTCTGTAATGAATATTATATATTATGCGAATAAAAATTAAGTATTATAACAATGAACATTAATTATTATCAAAATGAACATAGAATATTCCTGAAGAAAGTATTGCGAAAATAAACATTATGTATTGCGAAAATGAACATTATATACAGCTTGAATGAACATTTTGTACAAAGGCTTGCGAAAATGTACTCGCACTGTACACATATTTATTAAAATGAACATTAAACATTACGTTCAAAGGCAATGAACGTTACGTTTGTTTGCAATGAACATCACGTTCAAAGGTAATAAACATTACGTTCACAAGCAATGCACATCATGTTCAAAGGAACTAAACATTACGTTCAAAGGCAATGAACATTACGTTCAAAGACACTGAACATACACTTTCCAAGCAAATTCCATGAATTACAAGCAAAAATTTTTTTTATTGAGTAATGGATAACGTGTTGCATGGGAAATCCAACCGTAATCATTGCACTTAGCGGGGGAAAATTTTGAAGCTGACAATGTTCATTACTTTGTACCAAATGTTCATCGGGTCCATAATGCTCATCGGGCACCCGGATGCAAGGTCCAATTATTGCTTCTGAGGTTCCTCATATTTGACTATTTGAGTTGGGTGGAACCGTGGAAATGGTCATATCTAGAGATGCTTAATCAACGAGCCGAGCCATTGGTGAGTTGGGCTCGGCTCGAATTTGATAAGGATATACTCGGCTCGGATCGAGCTCAAAGCTCAACAAGCTTTGATATCGGACTCGAGCTCGAGTTCGAGCTGAATAGAAGCTCGGGTTGAAGCTTGGCTTGACAACAAATTTTTAATTAAAATTTGATTTTTAAAATAATATATAATAATTATTCAAAAAAAAGTTATTCAAAATATAATGTAAAAAATATAAAAATATTTATATATTAAAATTTATCGAGCTTGTTAACGAGCTTTTGAGCCAAGTTGGACCCTTGCTCGGCTTAGTTCGTTTAAGTCTCGAGCCGAGCACGAACTCTAGCCGAATTCTATTTGACCGAGCATTGACCGAACCGAGTCGAACACTAATAGCTTGATTCGTTAAACACCCCTAATTATATTTCATATGATATAGGACTAGACTTTTGGTGGATTCACCCAAGCTTGTCCTTAAAATCTTACATTGGTTTATAATACATACTCTTACTAACTTGTGTGGTTTCGTATAATACCATATTTAAAATTTAGCGTTATTTAAATGTAGAAATTTAATTATGTCTATATCATTTGTACAATCGTCAATTCACCATTTTTTGTGATGTAATGTAAGGTAATGATTTTTCTAAGGATAGTGGAAGGGGTAGAAACGGAAAGGGTTAGTAAGGACTAAGGAGCATATTCGATCGTGTGATATGTTCGTATGTTCAAACAATTTAAGAAACGATGTTCTTACACGGTATGTTATTTTGAACATGATATTATATATTTAGTTAGATAAGTAAATTCAATTTTATTTTTGATAATTTTAAGAGCTTTTTTTGGAAAAAAAAAATCATTAGGCTCACCTATATGGTGAATATTTTTGAGTTTATTGTTCATTAAAATTTTATCTGTTCTTCATATATGGAGAACTTACATAATACCTAGCTTGTTTGTTACTCCATATCATCCAATGATTTTAACAATTATTAATTATTGAATTAGGATTATAAATTTATTTCATCTGTTACTAAATCATCTATGAAAAAGAGTGTCGAATTCGGGATTGTGATATGGATAAGACTTCAATCTATAATCTACCTATAAAAGACTTTACCCTGATTCAAGATCCTAATATTACATATAAGTTTCTTTTATTAAAAATGTGTTAGATTTAATGCATATAAAGTCAATAATAATTGTAATCACTTCATTAGACAATCATATTATAAATGGGTACCTAAACTATTGTCCATGATTTATCTTACTAATCATAATTTTTAAGTATAAGTCTTATTTGGTGTAATAAGTAAATATGAAACATGTAAGCAATAATATGTAATAAAAACAATGGAGACATAATTAAAAGCATAAAAAACTTGAATCAAAACATAAAATCAACCATGAATCTTGCAAGAATAGATGTCACAATAAAATAATAATAAAAGCCATTGTACAAAATATTGTCATATCATAAAAATCATACCAATATTTTTAGACACCTAAATCAATATCTTTCATTTTTATGACTCAATGATCTAAATATACTAATCCGTTAATTTAATTCGAACTAAGAAAACTAAGCGAGATGTTGTTTAAATTCCTTAATGGGCTCATTTGGTCTAAAGATCTATTTTTATGTTTCATGAACGTTAATATTCTATATACTCATGGTCTATAAACCCAAAAAATTGTTTAAATATGTATTTGAATTAAATGATTATATTAATCATTGGATTAATAGTTAGATGCATGGTATAAATATATCCAAAATATAAAGTTTATCATGAAGTACATGTTGCGCAAAATGTTCGCATGATGCACAAAGCTTTCGAGTTTGCGCGTTGCTCATAATTCCACGCCTTAACCTTTTTCTCAACTTCTTACAAGCTCCTTTTCTTGTCCTAAATGAACCAATTTTGTAATTCTTTTTACTCATCAACAATTATCAATCAAAATCTACTAAACCCTTAAACCGTTGACCATCTTTAACCTTCAAGGCCTCAAAATTCTGAAGTACTTTTCCCTTTGTAATCTCAATACTTTTTATTTGATTTGTATTTGACCACGATAATTAAGGTATAATCTTTAAGGGTTGAAATCAATATCAATCTATTGGTACTACGGGTATGTTCTACATAACCCATTTTAGCATGTTTTATTGGTATGATCAATATTATTTTAGCATGACTTAACACTGGGACTTGTAGGGAATTTTATTAGTTGGTCATAATAGTTTCTTATGTATGATTCATGTTTATTTTGTACTTAATTTATATTTTATTTCCTTATATCATGTTTATTTATTTTATTGTGCAAGCCTGACCACTTTTATTTATTGCACTAAACAAGAACCTTAAAAATCACGCTAAATCAGATTATTATGGATAACCTATTAGGAACCTTGAACATGATTACCATTTAATCTTTTATATACATTAAATTCAACCCTTCTATAATAGACTTCAGTTATGTGTAAAATTAGGCCTTTTAATACTATTGTTTGCAAATCAAGGTTTATGTGACATATAATTAAATCAAAATAGAGCTAGGGTAGATTATGACTCATGACTCATGACTAAAGGCTAATCTCATTGAATTTTAAGCAACTTTCAACTCACCATAAAAACAAAAGACCCAATTTAGGTGTCTAGAATCATGTCATTTATTATAGATCTAGTCAACAATTACTTCCATCACAAATCAAGAGAACATCTGAAAAACAATCCGGTGTAGCAATTACTGTTATTTCAACTCAAGTACACATCTGAAAGGCAAGCCCCGCTGTTCGTTTCGTGGCTGTTCCTGTTGAGGTTATGGCCTCTGGATAATCTGTGGTGCATTTGATTGTCCGACACTCGTATCTAACAAACTAATTCAGCAAAACATAATCTGTTAAAATCATATCATTACAAAGCCCAAAAAAGCTTCACGAGGCAAAGAAAGGGATGAAGGTAATAAACACAAGACAAGGTACTGTATAGTGTATATTATGCCAAGAATGAATAGTATACTATCACATCAAACATCCCTCCATATTTGGGATCTCATAATCCAAGTTGATAATTGATTAACCAGGGAAATAAACAAGTAATCTCAAACTGTTACTCCTCCAGACAAACATTCAACAAAAATAACATTTAAAGAAAAACACCATATAACACAACTGCAACTGCAACTGCCTGCATTTTAGCTGTATCTGCTTATTGTACACACTTTCAGTGACGTGAACAGATCATCCTACAACTTTTCTTGAAAAACTTCTGCTAGGTTGAATGTCCTGAGATCGTCCCATAAACATATTAGATTGGCCATGCCATCCTCCAGCTTTCATAGGTGCTGGCAATGATTGCCTCATAGCTTGCTTGCCGGAGCCCAGAGACATGTTGGACAACTTCTCTGCTGCTTCACTTACTCCACGGGTGGTTCTACCTGGGTAGATGGAGGCTGCATACCAATAGATTTACATATTAGTTTCCATTGTTTATTAAGGGAGAACAAGATTTTAAGTTTATTAACATAACCAAAAGACTTATGGAACTATGTAAGCATGAGAAGTGACCTACATGGGGTGTTCCTAACTGGTGGCCGATACTTTGGCTGTTGTTTAACAGAGCTCTTGACAGATTTATCATTCCTGTTTGAATCCTTGCCATCCATTTCCAGCTTACGTTGTACACTAGCACCAAAGGCAACATGAGGTTTCAGATTTGTGGTCTTTGATACGGGAAGCGTTCCAGGAGCAACACTCTTCCTTGAAGATTTCTGATCAAAATATCCCCTGGATCCCAAGGACGGGGGCGTTCTGTTTACAGTTGCTTTAGTCCGTAGAGATGGCGGGACATAGAAACAATTCTGCATAAAAAATGGAAATCACACTTTTACTCCCATCTACATCATCCGAATCTAAATCCAAACAAAATATAATGTAAATTTATAATTACAAATTGGCAATGGAAAACAAGTAAACAAGCGAATAATAATCACCTGGAAGAAGGGATGTTGAAGGACCTCTGCTGCTGTTGGCCTCTGGAATGGGTCCCAGGAACAAAGCGACTGAAAAAATCCCATTATATAATTAGTTACAGAGATAAATATCATAATAAGCCGACAGTGAAAGAGATGGAAGATGCATGCCAGGAAGCTGAAAATATTCACTTACGCTGATAAGGCTAATTGCGTCATTGCTAGCTGAGGGTATAAGAGTTGAAAGATGCACACCAGGAAGCTGGAAAGTATTATTATTTGAAGATAAGTATGGGTAAGAGAAATAATCGAAAAAATGCACTAGATAATGCACATGGCTACAAATAGGTTAATTAATACAGGCCCAAAATATAATGCCTTAAAAGTGACACTGCACTATATAACTATAATTATACTATATATAAATGTATTGTAGATAGATATCTTTCTGGGGAATTGTCAAAATTGAGTGGGGATTCATGATGTTCCTTCAGGGGATTGAAATGTTCATGATTTTGCTGGGAGCTTTCAGTACAGCATCATGATTCATGAACTCATCAACACCCTACACACTATGCTACCAAGTGAGACTACAAGACTCAAAAAAGAGTAGATATTTCAATAATATTATCTTTCTGACAGATTGCGCAACCAGATGAGGAATTTGGTCAACAACAGAAAATCCCAACAATCCAAAATCATGAAATTCTGAAGCCCAATTTCAATAGACTTGTTGGAAGGTCCCATTGGCATGAATCAACTAAGAACTGAATATATGGATCACCAATAATGAGTTGAGCACTTTAAAAAGAGATAGGGTGCTAAGTCCCCTTTTTAATCACTGCATCGCACCATTCACCAACTAAAAGAACAGACACAGCCACCACGTTGCAAACAATCTAAGGCCATTAAATTCACGGGAATAATTCACAATCAACGGGATAACAGGAATCTAACCTGTGGGAACTGGTAGTTCATAGCTTTAGAAAGCAGAAGCCCATGGGCCCAAGAGTTCTCTGTAGGAGTTCCAACAACACTACATATTTTATAGATCTCATCTGCTTCACTACAGTAACATCAATAACAATCGAGTAAGAATGCAACGGGATGGAGAGACTGCCAGATATCAAGTACATAAATTCATGCTCTGAAAAATGTGAACTAATGCTAGTACCTTAATCCAGGAAAAAGAGGACGTAGAGTGAACAGTTCAGCCATTATTGCACCCATTGCCCACATATCTGAAAGTCCAAAACATGCAGACACCCTCAGGATACCATAATGACAAAGGTCTACCATACAGGAATAAGCTAATTCACATACCAACAGCAGATGTATAAGTGGGGGACTGGAGCAGAACTTCAGGAGCCCTATACCTGCCATGTTACCAACTTTTTTAGATACATAAAACCAAAAAAAACATTCAAACAAGCAAGAAAAAGAATAGAACACTTCTAAAAATGATGAAAAAAACTTACCAGCGTGTGGAGACATATTCTGTATAAGGTGGCCCAGAATTGACTTCCCGAGCAAGACCGAAATCAGCTATTTTGATTACATCTTTAGACACCAGAAGATTTTCTGTAGGGAAAAAATAAAGCACTTAGTTACTAAACAAAGAACTTGTCAACAGCATTCCCCATGAATTTAAAACATCAAAATCGAAGAGTTTAAGCATTCAATAACGCTCAGATTTATCCGTAAACGTATTGCTCAATTCTCACAGCAACTAGCATATTAGAAAACTTGAAAACATACTGGCAACAAAGTTAGCTTACATCTAAGGGCGCCTAGAATTTAAAAAAAATAAAAAAGAAGAGGTTTTAATGATTCAAAAATGCACCGCATTTGAATCAAACTTGGCTATACAAGACACAACAACCATGCAAACCCTATTGGGTAGAACTGTACGTCTGGTAATAAAAAATTTGAAACAAGAACTGCTAAATTCCATGCAATTCTCAAAGAGCTATGGAAAGTACAAGAATGGTCAAACTTTTAAAACATGGCTTCAATAGTAATGTACAAATGGATGCTTAGTTAATTCTCATTGATCACAAATAGATTCGCAAAGACTACAAACTTCAAATACAAGCATGCTTAAAATCATGTCATCTCAGACCCCAACTAATTCACACAGGCAGTCCATACCTGGTTTGAGATCACGATGAAAATAGCCACGCTGGTGCATGTAGGCAAGGGCTTGAAATACTTGAAAGCACCAATTTCTCACATCAGTCTCCGAAAAGGGTCTTCCCCTATCTTTCATGAGTTGATACAAATTGCACTCCTAGTAAAATAAATGGTACATGGACTAGTATTAGAAGATCAAAATTAGTTGAATGATGGAACAATAAATGATTACCCATTCACAAGAACATTACCATATATTCAAACACAAAATGCAAGATATCATGCTCTCTAATAACTTCTTTCAGCTTCACGATATTTGGATGGCTCATCTTCCTTAGCGACTGCAACAATATAAATAAAGTAAATTGAGGGAAACAATAAATTACACAGTGTGATGGAATGAAAAGTAATCAAGCTACCTTCACTTCTCTTAAATTAATGCATTCTTCCCAGGAATAATATTTTTTCTTCATCTTCTTTATAGCAACCTGTGAATGCATCTCATGATTTTAAATTGATAACCACAAAAACAATATCCACATTCATCAGCAAAAGGATGGGACTTACAACTTCTCCACTCTGTTTATTTATAGCACGCCAAACACAACCAAAAGTTCCATCACCAACTTCTTTAATTAGCTTGTACCTGCAGAACCAGATGCGTGAACAAATAGCAGCATACATCACAGAGTGGCAGGATCAAAGTAATGCAAGTAGATTAAGCTCACCTCTCCATTATTGAGTGCTTGAGTCAGAAAACGACAAAGTTGAGTAGCCGGTGAAGAGCTCTTTACTCAACAAAATTGAAAAATCACTAACGCGAAGCACGTACAATAAAGATGCCCAATCGATGTCTGTAAATAATGCTTTACAATAAGAAAGAAATAGACTGGTTTATCCAGCAGAATTCTCCTGTTTACTTAAATCACAGTACGCACAGATACGAGATGTGAACTCCTGTAATAGGCTAAAGTTGTAGACCTAATCACAGTAGATTCACGACCAGCTGCTCTGAGACAGTTGCAGAGATGCTTGGTCACTTAAGAACATGTTCTTCAAAGATGAATCTCTGATTCACGTCATAATACCAAGGCTACCACAGAACTCCAGAGCAATCTGGAAAATGACTTCTATGCACCTAACAGACACCTCGAGAAACAAAGAAAAGACTACGGCCAAAAGATTCTAATGAGATGCTTATCTAGTGGTGACTACAAAAGCAATCTGCATTCCTCAACCTGCAATTATCAGTCCTGCAGGAGACTGTATGATTTATCAGCACCAGAATAAATTACAAACAGCAAAACAGGTTCTACAAAAAAGTTTTGGCAGTACCCCGCAAGATATCTTTCCAAAAATCTCGACTTGATTTATACTCCACAAAGCGCTGATAGAAGATTCAAAGAGGAACGAATGTAAAGTATTAGAAGGAGCAGAAGCACCATGCAACCACCTTTCAACACTATGAGGAGATAACTTACTCATAGGAGAGCACTAAAGATCTGACAAATTTCTTAGTAGATAAGTGCATTAGGCCTCCTATACAGACCATTTAGGAAAACTTGGGCACTAGGTGCTGTTGACAAAGGAAACAAGAAAAGAATCTCCGAGAATAGAGAACCTCCAATCAAGAGCTTTCTGGAATGAAAGGACCTGAAAATGGAAGCAACTTGACCAGAAGTTTACATGCTCCATAACTTAGTGAAACAAAATAAGCCCTTTAAATCAAAGTCTGGAACCTGCGTATCAACACAACAAGAATGTATGAGCTTAGTTGAACAACCTTATAATCTAAAGACAGTGGACATTAATAAAAGGCATTACAACATGATTTACACAAAAGAACTAGAGGAAATGCATCAGAATTTAATGTGTTTAAGCTTAAAAATATGACTAGGACACAAGTACGGTGCTTTCAACAAAATTGAACAATGATATATGCATCAATCGACTCCTGCCTTCCAAACATGAGCTATTAGCTATGCAATCAGTGTATTCAGCAATATAGATGAGGATGGCAGTTCATGCTTGGTAACAATTCATTTTATCTGAAAAAAATGAACATAACAGCACATATCACAATGAATCTAATATTCTACATTAAGTCCAAGATACAAGAATGCATCTAATTTCAACATCGATTTTAAGGGACTATATGCAAGCAATAAGGTTTTGCTATATATTATTAAGGAAAATTGAACATGTCCACAACAATAATAAATTCATCATAGAGGTATTCTGTGACTTATGTCGATTTCCATATCTGATTGCACATTAAATAGACAAATAGTAGCCTCTTCCGCACACAAACATAAATAACTTATCCATCACAGAGGTATTTTTTCTGATTACATATCTTATGGCACGTCAAATAGGAATAAATTCATTCATGAGGTATTTGTCCAACTTCCACATCGATTGCACGTCTATCCAATAGCTAGCTCTTCCACACATAAACAGAAACAAGTACGTCAACGTCCATTACATTCAGCAATTGAAAACGATATCTGGCCTCCAAAGTTCTCAGTACCTCCAAACGAATCCAAAAAAGGTACAGTCTCACGAAATAACTCGATTGCACATTGATTCATCGTCATCAATCATGATCATAGATAACATCAAAATCCTCAATAATCAGATTTAACAAATACACATTCATCGAATTCATAATAACTAACAATCTCATCATTCTAATCAAACTATAACACATATTCATTATTCGATCAACTCCGCAATCAGAAAACTCAATCAACAAACTCCATAACATCAAATCCATTCGCCTTATTTCATAACACACAATAAACCTTCAAAAACACGACAAATTTCTCCCGAAAACAATCGCGATTGTAGAAGCACCAAAATCCAAACCCTAACTTCAGATCTAATTCAAAAACGTCAAGAATCAAATAAAAAAATAAAATAAAATCAAACCTAATTCAAATCCAAATCAATTCATGAAACAAAAGGCCGCAGAAATTGCGATCCATGAGAAAATCATGAAAGAGGACGGCAGATTGAGGAAACCTGAAGGCCAAACGGCAAAAGCACCTTCCAAGACGCGGAAGGGTTTGGTGGACTCCAGAGCGAAGTTCCTCTCCTAAACTTTCTCTCTCTAAAAAAAGGTTGATATTTTTTCTCTCACTAGAAAATAATATAGGCTAGGGGGGCGGAGTTGCGCTGGGGTTGGAGTTGGGGTATTCGGTACTCCGTATTTGCCTAAAATTGGAGATGAGGTGAGATTATATTATAAGCCACGCGAAAATAAGAAGAAGAAGGTGTGGCAGCTACACCGTAGGAGCTATCCCAATGCAATTTACACGCGGACCCTACCCTGCTGTACCCTACCGTCATACCGCCCGCCTCGCTATTTATAGCTCTCTCAACCCTCGATATCTTTACTTAATTAATAATCATCACTCTATTTTTTTTTTTTTCTCTTTTGCAAATTCTATATGCTTCAATCTTTGGTAATAATGACCCAATTAAATATGGTTGATTGGCTGGAGCATAATACTTTTTGGAATGTATATCTATTTTGTATTATGACTCTATTAGGGACATGGTTGTATGAGAGTTGGTGTAGTTAGTTATTTTGATGGGTTAAATTTTGAATAAATTATCTATTTTGCGAAAGGGTAATTTCTGTTTTTAAAAGAGGGGTAAAGACGTAAAGTAATATTGTGATGTAGGTGGAACAACTCTTTCTATTATGGAATAAATAGCGCCCATACAAGATTTTCATATCACCAAATTGATTTTATTATTTTTATATTTATAAATTGTACATAGATGAAAATGATAAAATGAAACTCCTCTAAGCAAATTATTAAGATTGGCATGCATACATTGAAATTTTTAGAAGATTTTGTGTATAAACAGGATACAATAAGATTATTATGTGTCCAACAAAAATTATTCTAAAAAAAATATATATCACGATTCTGTTGATAAATATTGAAATATATTCGAAAAGAAAATATATATTATATTTATAAAAGTTAACCATTAATAAAATAAAAGTCACTCTTTTATACAACAAAAATCACCCTTCAATTAAAAAAAAAAAACTCTATTAGAATTTATCATTTAATATGATTTATATATCCTCTTTACTAAAGTTTTTGGGTAAAATTTTATCAAATCAAAAGTTGATCACTGTCATAGAACTCTACTTAAACTTATTTATAACCTCTCAACACATCTAGCCATTACAGAGGCCATCTCTTATTTTCAATGTTGTTCAGTTTTTTTTTTTTTTCTCATGTAGAATGCAATTTATTATGGAGTCAGACGACTATATGTGTAACGGAATGATTGATTTTAGGGTTATTTCGATTCTCGAGAACAAAAAAATGATCACCGATGTGTTAATCATATATGCTATGTTTAATTTTCTTTGAATGTCAATAAATGTCGCTGAAAATTAATTTATTTGACTCTATACATGAGTAAGTGACGTACTCCAATAGCGTGTTTTCGAAAAGTTGAAATCTAGTTACCTGAAAGCTATTGATGAATATCTTTGTCATGAGCATTTTTGCCATTAGAAGGGGTTTTAATACATTGATGAACATGAAAATATGGAATAAGTCAAGTGTAAGGTTTGAAAATGTCCATAAAAAACTAACATTGTCTCAATGAAAAAAAGGAGGTTGGAAATTGAGTTACCTACATATCACATGACAACTCCGTTTATTAGGATGTAAAACATTTTCAACTGAAAATGGTTTTCCATGGAAAACCTTTTACGGTGGAAAACCCATTTTCATAGAACTTTTCCGTTGTTTGATTGCATGGAAAATGATTTTACATTTAAATATTTTATGTTATTTGGTTGAACTGAAATCAATTACTTCTATTAACTTTTCTAATTATATTCTCTTGTCATTTTTTTTACTCTTATTTTTTAGTTGTTTGTCATTAGCTAAATTTGTTAAGCTATATTAAATATTTTTTTATAAAATCTACAATACATTTTTCTGATCTATTAATATCGCGAGCGGCATGCCAATTTGGCACGAGACATGGCCGAAGCACGCTATTATTTAGTATTATTTAATATAATTAATATTACTATTATTTTAAATATTATTATATTCTTATAATATAATTTATATTATCTGAAATTATTTTTTTTCAATACTATTGTATACTTTATTTTTATTTTTTGTCTATTTTTTGTCAAAAAAATTAGGCCAACATGATGCAAGACATAACACACTAAGCATGTGGGCCGTGCTAGGCCATTGGCCGAGTTTTAGGGAAATGTAGCATGACACAGCGCGACATGACCACAATTAGACACAACACAACATGACACGACAATAGGCCAGACACGAGCTGACACGATCTATGACAAGCACGGCACAACCTGTGTCCACCTCTATGTATGAGTTTGTAATGCGTGATTTGTTTGTTAGTTGATATTTTTTTTGGAGCGAATGTATGTAAAATTATTTTACTCCCAATTTTAAAGGAAAATGTTTTCAATAGGGTGTAAAATGAATTTACATTCCAAGTTTTACATCCTATATTTTACTCCAAACTAAACAATATAAAATGGAAAAACAGTTTCAGTAAAAATGTTTTACACCCTACTAAACAGAACCGACGTGTTTAATATTTACATCCGTTTAGAAAGGTACAAAATTAAAATTCATAAACCCTCTATGACAGTGAATCCACTAGCTATAAGCCTATAACATGTCAACCACATTTAGTATAACTAGTCCTTAATTATCAAATGACTTACAATACACAAATAATATAGATTACCAATCACCGTTTTGGTGATATTCAGTATTTTACTTGTCTAGAGCGTATACACATTTTTCGATCAATTTAATATATATACACAATGTCTATAAGCTAGTTATATGAAAGTATGAAAAAAATACAAAAACAAATATATGTTAAAAATTCAATCACTATATACGTATGAAGTAATTAATTTCTATATATGAAATAAATCACCGAAGATTTTGCATACTTACGTAATAAAAATTTGAACATTGATCAATAATAGTCCAATTCATTATTTGTCATGCATTCTTTTAGTTTTTTGAGCTAATTAATAATCCATTGTTCTTGAAATGGATCAGAATGAGTTGTACACCCTCTAAAGCCATGTATTAAACAATCTTACAATAATCTATTATTAAATAATCTCACCATAAAATCTTAATTTAAAGATTACTTCACCTTAAATTAGTATGAGCTATGAAATCTGACAAAAAGTTTTTTTTTTTTTTATTAAAATAGACCAAATCCGATTCGACTAGTTTTTTTGGCGACCTTTATCAGCAAGGAATAGGGTATTAGGTAGCCCCTTCTTAGAAGCAGTAAAGTGCCCCATAGCGCGGCTTTATGCAGCACGTGGGTAACACAAAGAAGTAATACGAGCATAATTTCCTCTTTTAGTCGTCATATCTCTTATGCGCCAAGAATCATTGCGTTTCCTCTCCCTGCCCACCCAATATTCCAATTGTTGCACATTTAATTCGAAATTACAAGCCCTATATTTAGCAAGATATTTTGGACGACCTAGTCTATTAAATTAGGGTGTATGCCTATCCAATAATCACGAGTTCATGACTAATTTATGAGTTTATTAAATTCGTTAGCTTTTAATTTCTTGCTACTTGCATACATGCACTACATGATTACTTAATATAATGGAGCAATAATTATACTTTTCCTAATACATGATAATGGCATCCCCTTTTCCTAATACATGACAATGATATCCCCTTTGCAAAAATAAATAAATAAATACTCCTATTTACATGATAATGAAGGGCATAATAGACTAACAAATACGAATTACTTCAATAACTTTACACAACAATAATAACATTACCCTAATTTTGATGGAAAAAAACCCCTCCAAAACGAGGATTAATCGTTAATCAAAATGCCACTTAATAATCAATGAAAGATATTATGGACAAGGTCTAGCTTAGGCTCTTAAAGAAATAAAGGTATTACCAATTACTTCAAGGATAAGTAGCATAAAAATGATGCGTGGAACATTGGCATACATATATATATATATATATATATTTTAAATGATTAGATTTAATTAGATTTGAATATGTACACATTGGACCAAGATTCTAGAACTAAAAAAGAATTGAAAATTCAAAGTGGAGGAAGTCGTTCAAATGAAGCATAGCAAATCACTAAATCAGCATTGCTTTTGATTCCTTTAACCCATGACAATTGACAAAGTATTTCATTTAAGATTTGACTTAGCAAATTAAATTGAGAGAAAATTAGGGCAGTGGCATGCCAAATTACCCGAAATCATGCATGCTATCCTTCAATTATTATTTAATTTATCAAGCCTTTGATTCCGCTTGACAAATTGTATAACCTTTTAAGAATAACGACAAGAAGGAACCTAAAACTTAAACATTGCAAAACCCCATCTTTGTACAATAATTAAGTTTTATGACCTTCATTTTGCACTTCAGAATAAATAATGCATTTGTTTACCTCATACTATGTGACCGAATTGCCCCATTATTATTGAACAAACTCTTTTTACCATATAAATGTTGTTAGAATGATTCAACTAGACATTTTTTCTTACGTGTTCCCCAATAGAGACGATGTGTGTTTGCAAATAAATGTAACAGTGAAAATGATTAGGACATTCTATCAAGAAGGAATTTAAGGTAACGCAATTGTTACTAAACATCATTTTCCGCAACATGACCTTTGATTAAGACTTTACAAATGAAATTGAGACACACTTCTTCCAATTGAAAGCAACAATTATTAGGATAGATAAACGTCTAAACTGAAATATCTCTTTAAACTTTTTAAGGTACCGAAATATCTAATTGTTTGCCCTATTTACATAAAGTTACTTTCTAATTTTTAATTGGGAGATTTAAGGTGAGAGTAAAGTTGGTTATCAAGTAGTTCAATTTTGTCCGAAAAAGAAATAAAATAATTTTTTAGGAATAAAACAAATAAAATATGAAGCATTCCTTTGAATACCGAGAGAGTAACATGTATCATATATGACCATTATTGTTATTCTTCGCTAGAAAGGATCCCGTTAGAGACAAGGGAAGTGTAATTAGTGGTGATGAGTGATGACAACGAACAATGCAATTAGAACTGTCATTTAATCCATACAAATAGAAAAATATCTATATGGTTATAGATTTAGAACTAATTAAATAAGGTTAAATTATTCAATGAATACTTAGGATAATACTAAAGCTACAGCGTGACTCCGTATATTAACAATCTACCCACATAACATTATTATTCACGCTACAATATAATCAAGTTAACCTGAACTTTAAACCTTCACTTATTCATGTACGGAATATATAAATTACAACTAAAATGGTGTATATATATTTGCTAGTGAAATAGGAAACTAACTCACTAGGCAGACTAACAGGGTGTTTAAAAATCAGAAAACTAGACGAGAACAACTATAGTGTACTAAGTGATGAAATTGGGCCAAGTGGAATTTCGTCTAGTCATACACACGCAACAATCGACAATAATATGGGATTTCCACAGTGGAGGATAAGCAGCAGAAGTAGTGCTGTAAACCAACCGCCCATTTCGCTCAACTTCAAAGACATGCCAACAATGTCGTGTCACACTGTCACAGACCCCATCTCTAACAATAATATGCTCGTCAGATTCCTACTTTATCTAATTCTTGCCAATTACAGCAAAAAACAATAAACATAGTTCAATAAAGGAAAAGAAAAGGTACCAAACCCAGTCAATTAAGCTACCAAATTCTTTCAAATCGGAGCAGATTGTTTGGTTTAAACATTTTATAATGATATATTTTTTTTGGCAAAGAAGATAAGAAAGACTACAAACAAGTAGTAAGACTCATTCTAGCGGCCGTGACTAGCTTATGGACAACGCTAACAAAATGTCTAAAGACTTTAAAACAAAACAAGGATATAAACTTACAAGCATCCAATCTGTGGAAATATCATCTACAAGTTCCTAAACTCCTTAGGAGACTTGGATGGCTCAATAATGATATTGATAAACTTAAATTATTTGATCTTTGATTAGTAGGATTATTCTGTATGCTACTACATAATTTAGGTATCCTTGGGCTTTTCTTGCCTGAGTTTCAAATCTCTCATTACAATAATAGTAATTATAAGAATAATTATAATTATAATAAATCAGTGACCAGTATCTGACAAGATGATTACTTTTCCAGTTTCAGATTCATTATCAAAACAAAATGGGTGCAAACAGAGAGAGGTTGGTAGCCAATAATGATTAGTTAACAAGACATAAAGGAATAACTTAATACATGGAAAATAGCTGATGGATTACAGACATCAGTGTGAACTTCACAATTGCATATATGCCTTTACAATCTTTGATTGCTCGTTGCTGTAACAAAGCGAATTTTCGTTTATCAGCAACGATAATCTTCCAGTACAAAAGAAATAGATGACTAGTCGACAACTCCTGAAATGAGAATGAGCCGTAATATTACAGTGCAAAAATCAGCAGCTTCTGGAGGAAGAGCAAACAAAGCTAGGTCTGAATCAGGAGTAGAACCATCATCCAACCTTGCAATACTGAGATCAAAGTATTAAAATTTTAAACTTAAGCTCTAATGACATGAACTTAGCTACGATGCTGCAACCAGTCTAATATAGGATGCATGTCCGCAAATGAAAACCAAAAAACTATGTTGTATTTAATCATGGCACACCAGTAAACTATATTTTACTCTTTTGAAATTTTTTCAAACCTTGTTTCATATAACCATAGCCAATAATATGACAATATTAACACCAAATAAGGCAAGTAAGAGAGAATGGATACTTCGTAAATGCATTTTTAAAGACCAACGTTTCATTTTCTTAAAGATATGCATATAAGATATATTTGGGCATCCAAAGAATGATGATTACACAGTCACATTAGATTTTAACCCAGAAAGCCTATTTTGAACCAGCAAACTGATTCTCCCAAGTAATCTCTAGGTAGCTTGTCAGGGAAAAGCTACAACTAAGGCAAGCATCATCCTCAAAAATGGTTGGATTTACTCAGGGAAGACATGGCAGGTCATAGGAAAGAACAAGGCACCCAGTCCCCCTTATCTGGCATTGTAATGAAAACCTAATGGGACCCCACTGCCGTAGCTATTTCAAACCAATGCAGATATCCAATTGTCTCATCATCAACAGCCAAATAATATCATCATTATAATAGTTTTGGGGTCAAGTCCTTTATGGCTTCAACCCATAGAGATACTAAAAAAGCCATGCTAGTGTGGTTATTTTTAACCATTTTTCTTAGGCCATCCAAGTTTTCTGTCCTTGTTCAGTCTCATGTTTTTTCATCTAATATAAGCAACGTTTCTTGACTCACCTGCTCTAAACATACCAAGGAAGATCATAGGGACTCTTCCAAAATACCCTGAATGTGAGGGTGAGAGAAAACCTAGGCCTCTAACTTGATAAGTCTCTCACACATAAAAGACCATACAAAACCTCTCTTCAAATAATTGTTGAAAAGGTAAAGGGTAGGTTAGCCAACTGGAAAACCAAGTTTCTTTCAAAAGCAGGGAGATTATGCCCCATTTTATCAACACTTTCTACCATCCGGGCTTATCATATGAAGGCTTAAATCTACCCTTAAAAACATTGATAATATTTGAAATCACTTCCTTAGGAAGTTAGAAGGGGGAAAAAGAAACTCCAACTAGTGTCAAGGGAAACAACCTTTCTCCCAAAACATAAGAGGCTTGAGAACTAGGAAACAATAATCTTGGAATAGACCCCCCTTGGCTAAACTAGGTTGGAAATTATCTCAAGGTGGGCCTAGCCTTGCTAAGGACTGCATTCTTTCAAGATACATACACAAAAATCAGTCACTAGCTTCAAATATGTATCTTAGGAAAGGGTGGGAGTTAATACCCACAGTACTTGGGTCCTTAACAATGGGCAAGATGTATACTTTTGGCATGAGACACTTGGCTAGGGATAGGAAAATATAGAGAGGCTATTGAAGGGCCTTGGTCTATGGAATAGAAGAATACAGCAATAGGGAGAGTGTTTCCACCAAACTTGGAACTTGGAGGGCCTCTCCCATCAAATACCTCTACCTCTCTGGTAAAGAATCACAAGTTTCTCTCCTCCCAATAGTCAAGCCCAAGATACCCCTTCCTCAATTTTGTCATCACAAATGGCTTCTCCCTCTCCCTAGCATAATATGCTTAAAGCAATGACCCTTTGATACCTGATCATCTCCACTGGATATGCAAAAGTGACACCCTTCCAGTAATTAAATTCTTCTTTTGGCTAACAAGGTAGGATAGGATTCCTCACTCTAACTTCATTATACTAGTTCTATGCTAACCCCTCCACTGTATCGGAAATTATAGTTGAGCCAGGAGGATACTTTATATGTGATTGGAGACAGCCCTATCTCTACTCCAGTCAGGCAAATTGTAGTCATTGCAAGTCCTGGTCATTATAATCTTGGCTAACCACTACAATTGTGAGAGAAGACACATGTAGCACCCCTTTCCCTTTCTTGTGTTTTCAAATCTTATAAAGTAGAAACAAGTAAGTTTTCAAAGCCAGTCTCAGAACCCAGATTAAATAAGTCATACAGCAACCACAGTAGAGAGCTAATTTGCATCTGCCTACTTCAAACTTTCAAATCTCACTGAAAAAAGCTATCACAACTCATTTTGACCTCAAGAATGGTACATGTTTCAGAGAGTTCCAGGAAATCAAGCTAATGGATGTTAAAAGAGAGCATAGAAAGCACACCGATGCCATGGCAAAATGTTGTAGATTCAAAACTGTAATAGGGATGTGACTAGAATATATTACTTTAAGCCCAAGTTGCCGTATGAACTTTAATCACACAGATTGGAATAGCCTTTAAGGTGTATTGTGTTAAACTCTATGACTATGTGATACATTTCATCCTTTTCATCAAAAAAAAAAAAAAAACCTTGTATTTTTCAAGTTTCTCCTTGATCCTATGTCTTCCCACCCTTATCAGGTATATAGAGTTTAAAAAGAAGAATTTTGAGTTTAAACTCTATGGAACACATAAGAAACTACACATATCTATCACTTCAAAACAAGCTTGTTGCAAACGAATCCAAGTGATTTATTTTTTTTTCTTTCTAAATGGTGATGTTACCTCAAAAAACAGAGGCCACCCTTTTGAGATATCTACAACTTGACCAATACACAAAGATATCCTATTTCTCAACTGTGTCTAGAAGCATCTCAATGTAACTGTGTAGATCTCAAATTATGTTCGTCCTGATATAGAATTCAAACAAGAAGGTAAGAATCATAAAATCATACAAAGTATATTTTACTAGCACAACATCTCATAACATTACCTGCAAGCTATAAGAGAAGCTAGATGGAAAACGAAAATCCAAGTGTCCCTATAAAGTTCAAAAATAGTAATCTGAGTGGATTATTTCAGAGAGAGAGAGGGGGGGGGGGGGGGGGGGGGGGGGGGGGTGTTCATTTAAAACTAATTAAGAGTATACCAGCCCATGTACACTTTGTTGAGCCCCAAAAAATCCTTCATGGTTTGGTCCTATGGAGTTTAATTGTCCCTGTGTCATTTAAAACAGGTAACGAATATGAACAACCACAATTCTTGTATGCATAGTATAATACGAATTTTCATCATCACATACCAGCCCTTGGATACTTTCTTGATCAACATAGTAACTATCATGCGGTGGCTCCATTAAGTTCAGCTGTACCTGTAATTAGATTGATTACTCGCACATCTTTGAATTCACTTTGTTCATGAAACTCAGAAAAGTGATTGCCAAGTTGCCATACCAGTCCTGGCACATTTTGTTGGGGACTATAGTAATTATTGAGCGATATTCCATCAGAGCTCAAATTATCCTACAAGTACAAACAATAAAAACTAAAGGGCAAACCATTGGATGTATTATATAATTGGCAAAGTAGTGAAAAGACAAACCATATGATGCAAGTTGTCCTCAGCATCAGTCTGCATCTTATCTGTTTTTGAAGCTACCTGCACAAGAATACTAGCTGTAAAAGATTCTGCTCTACAATTGCGCCATTTGTGAACACAACACTTAGCCTTTAACTGAAATATATACCTTTCTCTTCTTCACTGCATTCTTCTTTTTGCTTGTTCTAGTTGACATATTTCCCTGGTATGCTTCAGTAATATCAAGAGCACAATAAGGATACTCGGCTTCAATAGCGCTTCTATTCATGTTATTCAAACTCACACAATTTTTCAGAGAATCCACCAATGTTTGCAAGGTAATGTCGTAACTTTCTCGAGTCAATGATCCTTCTTCACTCAGTTCAACAGCTTGTTTACACAAGGTCACATAACGCTGAGCCCTGGTCTGCAACCGCTCAGTTCCTTCTACCACCAATTGCCTAGTTTTTGCGTCTTTTGTCCACCTCTTTAATATGTACTGAGATGGTATGCTAGAGATACCACAAATTTGGAGAACAAGCATTGCATGTCTACACAAAAAACCTCTGTACTCAAATGAACGACATAAACACAACAACTGATTCTTTGTTTCATCCCATGCAACAAAAAAAGTTTCATCTTTTTCACAGTCATCCACTCTATACGTTATAGATGTTCCAGCTTCACTTTCTTTCTTAGGATGACAACCTACCACACCCAAAACTTCAACCTGAAATTTCTTGAATATTGCATGTGTATATATAGTTGACATTTGTTTCTCCCAAGGTGATGGAGACTTAAGTGCAGATTGTTTGTGCCAAGTATCGAAATCCGCTAGAGCCTCTTCCTCAAACCTATTTTGAAGAATAGTACCATATTGTTTCACAAACTCTTTTAAAGTAAGTTTTCTCTGAATATATTTGTCAAAAAATGAATTTACACTTTCAATTCGATGTGGGGGAGACATTCCAGCCAAGAAGATATTACTTATATACAGCGGAACCCATTTTTTACGGTCTTCGTACAATGACCTCACCCAATCATCCTCCTGGAGATCAAACCTACCAACCATTTTCCACCATCTCAACTCAAATTGTTCATCCGTCCATGAGTTGAATATGCACTTATTGAACTTTCTAGTAAAGTTTTCATGCCTCTTAATGACATGTGCAAGATTTTCTGGGAAATTCTCCAGAACATTACACAAATGAAAGCAATGACGTGTGTTAGGGAAGACTTCCTGGATGGCAGACTTTATAGAAGGATGTTGGTCAGTAATAATCACCTGAGGTGTATTCCCTCCCATAGCTCTGAGCCAAGTCTTCAGTAACCAAACAAATGTGGATGTCAGTTCCTCTGCAATCAAGGCGCAGCCAAGCAACATAGTCTGGAAGTGATGGTTTACCCCCACAAAGAGAACAAGAGGCAACTTATCATTTGTCCTTATATATGTCGTATCAAGAGACACAACATCACTAAAACTAGTATAGTCACTTCTACTTTTAGCATCAACCCAGAAGAAATTCCTAAGATACTGCTCTTCGTTCAAATCTATTGCATAAAAAAATTTAGGATTGTCTTTCTTGACACACATAAAGTAATCAAGTAAGAATTGGGCATCCCCTTCATCCAGATCCAAGCGACAACCTTTATCAAATTGAGAACCAAGTGCATCCCTCATAGATCCATTATTCAAAAAACTAGCAGACTGTCTTGACATATCAGCAAACATCTTTTTTGTTCGTTCACTAACAGCATGTAATATATCAATATTATTCTTCTCAACCAATTTCACATTTCTATTTATACGAAAATAATATGCAAGTGCTGGTAAAAGTTCGTGGTTATGCTCCTTTATGAACTCATGTATGACCCATTTCCCAAGCTTGTTTCTCTTAACATGCATGCTAGCCTTACAATCAGTCTTCTTAATGCCAGACCGCCGGTTACTACCAACATCAGATTCTGGCGTGACCCCATACCTGGAGCACGCATACTTTGCATCAATAAAATCTTTGGATTTCTTTGAACGTCGACTATTCTTAATTGAGGTTGTGAACCCCATAGATTTAGCATATTCTTGGTAGAACTTGTATGCAGCTTCGTGCGACTCAAATTGAAGGTCAATATCAGGCCCAATATCAATGTCTCCTTCAAGTAGAAAACTATTTGTACCAGAGGTACCAGCTCCTTCATCTTGATCATGGACCACATTAACAATATCATCCATATTCCTATCAACCCCTTGGACTTGACAAATATCTTCCCTTAACCAACCACACTACTAGCAACACCAGGATGGCTATCCTTCGTTGGAAAATCCATTACTCCATTGACTTGTTCTTAACTATCCTTCTCTACATCAAACTCCTAATCCTCACAAAGTTACCCTGGCAATAGCACTAATGTATAAAAGGCAGAACAAAATACAGAAAATTTTAAATCTTAGTATTTTCAGAGAAAGGAAAGCAAGAATCATATATACACTTAATGGATGCTAGGCACCATCATCAGCCAAGAACCCAAATTTCATTTATATAGAAAAAAGGGAGCCCGGAAACTTTCAAATTCAACTGTGATAAATAAGAAATTTTATCATAGCCTCATACACACATGCAAATCTCCAGCTTCTAAACTAGCACCACATTGGAATTCAGAGAACAAAAATAGAACCCCAAATTTTGAATGCTCGAATTCTAACAAAATTCCCTATTCAATTATACACCTAAAACATCTTTACAGTTTCATAAGCACATTTCTGCAAAAAAAGGCCAAAAAATTAACCACCCATAGCACTGAAAAGAACACATAGTTTGCTATGCCGCGAATATCAAAAGCAGTTATCTTAGCAACACCTAAACACGCCCCTCTCAGCTAAACAGTAATTATGTCAAATAAACTGTTCAGATTCCGTGATCAACCTCAAGTTTCCCGTTCAACAACAAGAAAGACATGAACTTTATCTCTACCCTCCAATTTTACCTCCATGCGCTATAAAATTCCAATACTATTGAAAACAGGAAATCGAAAACTCTGAAATTTCAATCGTGTACTAAACAAGAAAATATGCTCGTAGCTTTATAGACATTGGAGTCCCAGTCCTCCAAGATGACTTAGTTAGAGTTAGAGAACAAAACGACATCGGAATTCTGAATGCTCAGGTTCAAACAAAATCCCTTTACAACAATATACCCTAAAACCATCCCAACTCCCAACAGTTTATCAACAACATACCCGCTAAAAATTGTAAAAATTAACAGCCCCATACCGCGATTCACAAAGCAATAATCTTTTGCAAAACTAAACCACCCCTTTCAACTTACAAAGTAGTCATGTCAAACAATATTACAAACTGTTCAGATTCAGTGATCAACCCCAAATCCCCAATTTCAACAATAATAAAGATAGAATTTTTTTCACATCTACCCTCTAAATTTACCCCTATGTTCTGCAAAACGCGCAAGTCATAAATATTTTAGAAAAAGATAAACATTAATCAATAGTAAAAGGGTACAAATTGAGAAGAGACACAAGATAATCAGCATAATTAAGAACCCTAATTAAGAAAAAAGGGGGGATTCTTATTGAAGATTTGATGAAGTGTGCAGACCTGATTGCTTCAATTGGAAGTTAACTTACTAAACTCCCCCTGAAGGTCTCAGCGTCTCCAGTATCTCTCCTCTGATTGCAGTACTCCACCCAAGAGTTCCAATGCTTGATAATTTGATGTAGAAATACTGAGATTTTTTCTGTTGCCCAATACAATAATCTTTTTCTCCAATTTCCATAAGTTAGCCGTAATTTACATCTTTATTAGTTTGCAATTTTAAAAATTAGTTCTTTTTTATATTAAAATTATAAACCACTGTTTTATTTTAACTTTTTTCAAATTGAAACTAAATGTCAAATTATATCGATTTAAATTTATTTATAATGTTATTAATTTATCTGCTATTTAATTGCCTTGTAACCTCTTCTAAATAAAAAAAATAATGTTATTAATTTATTAATTAATTAATTAATTATATTTTGTCCTAAATTACATAAGTTAATTTTTTTGTCAATTTATATATTACAGCTTTGAAATATACCAATTTGAAAATTACAGCCTGTGTTGTAATTTAGTTTTCATTGACTCAAATGATAGATAAGTAGAAAAAAATTCATTATTTAGGTGAGATCAAAATCTAGTTAAGGAATAAATGACATCATCATTAAGTTGAAGTCACCATAATATGATATTTGATCTCAATTCGCAAACAAGTTGAAATAAATGACTTTGATTTGCAATATATGTATTAAAAGACTTTGAACCTGAATTTTTTTTAAAAAAATTCTTCTGTAAATTTTTTATCATTTGGGCCTTTTTTATAAAAATCTTAAAATAATTAAACTAATAAAAATAATTATATGATACAGAAAATAAAATAATTAAAAAATTCAAATTAGTTACTATTATTTAGTTTTAAGCGATGGATGCTTTTGAAGCAGCCGTTATGTTGAAAAAATAAACAATTAAAAAAATCCGACTCATTTGGGGTCTCGTAGACAAAGTTACACTTTTTCAAGACATGGGGTTTGGGGATTATTTCAGCTTGTACATGTTTGTGCTTGGGAGAGGTTTCTAGGTTTAAGTTCGATACTTGTTGCTTTAGTTCTTGGTGAGCCAAGAATGACTTGTTGGAGCAATGAAAATATGCTGAAAATAGAGGGTTTCAGGCAAGGAATTGAGTCTATAATTGACAACTTTTGTTGGAACTCGGAAGCCTTATGCTTTGAATGTCAATAATTGGGAATTTTTCAAGTTTTATTCTGACTGCCTGACTGGGAGATGTGGTTGTTGTTAAATTCTAACGTGGATGCATGAGCAACTCGAGTTATTTGCTAGGTCCTTGAGGCCTTGGGAGTGGGTTGGTGTGGATAGTGTAGAGCAATACATCCCACATAGAGAGTAAGGAGACAATTTAGGATTTGATCAAGACATTCCTAATTTTATTCCTAAATATAATGTTGATTCTAATGTTTCTTGGAGTTTTATACTACGCCAAACATCTAAATTGTATAAAGTTGGTGTTACTTCCACGGTTGTGTGAACAAGGTGTAACGGTGCAGTATTCAAATTGGTGGAACATGCTGAAGTATGAGGCTTATGATCCAAGTATTAAAGAGGGAGAAGAGAAGAAGTGTGATGGAGGGTGAGAAGCCAAAAGATAGAAATAATAGTCATGGGCAGGAAAAAATGGAAGAGAGGGGAAGAGAAACACAGAAACTGTAAGATTATAGATGCGCTTAGCGAAATTACAAGAAACGATTTCTTAGCATCTAAAACAGGATCGCATGCATATAATAATACGAATTATCAGAATAGTATAACATACCCTTGATGCATGAATTCCTCAAAGTAAAAGGGCACATTTTCGGAGAATCTAGAACGTCAAATGTCGTTCCTCTAATATTGGTCCACAAGCAAGATTGGATCACCCATATATACTAGTACGGAACAAGAACAGTTCTTGATTACTTTTTAGGGCTTTGATGAAATTATGTGAGAGGAGGCTAATATTGAAAATTAGGGTTGGGGTTTTCAACCCCATATATAATAATAATAATAATAATAATAATAATAATAATAATAATAATAATTAAGTAACTCAAAGTGACTGAATTACCTAATTTGATCAACTTACAACTCTCATAAAACTATCTTAGATTTATCTAATCACTTGCTTATTTGTGTGACCTCATAGGACTCAGTTAAAGTTAATAGTATATTACTCTAATTAATATACATATTATAGTTGGTTTCTAGTAAAACACTATAATCACCTAAAATAATTGAATTTTATTATCTCCATAATTCATCCTAATTATATCTAGTTTGTTACACTTGTTGAGGACATTCCTTCATAAACGAGCAAGAAAATACGTTTATGAAGAAAATGGTAGCGTCCAGTGCGTCTCATGGAAGCAATGGCAAGGGTTCAGATGTGGTATTAGCTGCAAATTGAGATGAATTGAGGAATGAAAAATCATGTTGTGTAATGGGGATCATCCTATCTCAAATTACTGCAGATGGGACTAGTGAAATGGGAAGCATTGTTGAGATGGATTTGGTGATGGGTTCATTGGAAGATAATTGCAAAGAAAATCTTGAGGAGAAGTCTACTGAAGAAGATGAAAATGAGATGAATGTTGGGTACACTGAACATGAATGAGGGAAACAAGTGTTCAGAGTAAAGTTTGCAAAGAACACAAACAAGAAAATTTCAAAACATGAATCAAAGAAAAGATCAGACAAAGTATAAGAATTGCTTTCTTATTGATGTTTCGAAAATCTTCTCAAAACTAAACACCGTTTTGTGATACCTTTGATGCATTTCATCAAAGTGTATTTATAGGGTTGGTATAGCTCACCAAGTTCCTATATTTTAGGATCTAGATATCTCCTAGTGTTAGACTCCTTCTAAACTACTATACTAATATATCCTAATAGCATAGACTTAGTATGCTGGAATTTATCCAACATTTTCCCCATTAATTCCAGTTCGAACCTCCAGCACTATAAGCAATGGCTTTATCTCCTTGAATTTGATTCGTGCCAAAGCCTTGGTGAGTATGTCGGCCATCTGTTCAAGCATATTGGTTTCCCACTATCCAATCTTACCTTATACAATTGATTCAGTGATCTTTTTACTGTCACCAACATCCTCCCATCTCGATCATACATGGTCAAAAATTCATCCTTTATGGTGATTTTGCAGCCATATTTCATTGCTTTACCTAGACTTAAGATATTTATCCTTAGATTGGGTATTAGGTATATTTTGGTCATGAGTTTTTTTATTACCATCCTTTCCTTGAAAAAGTATTGAACCTTTTCCTGCTATTTCAACACATGAGCCATCTCCAAAACGTACCAACTTGATTATTTTGTCATTGAATTCCGAAAAATATGGCCTATTACCCGTCATATGGTTACTAGCACCATTGTCTAAGTGCCATTTGTTATCTTTTGCTTCAAGTTTCATTGGCATGACCTTATCTTCATTTAAGAAGACTATTTCATGCATGAAGAGAGGGACATCTGCCTCTTGAGTTTCGGATATGTTAGTGACCTGGTTTATCACATCGATAACAAATAATCTTAGATTGATTCTTCTTACCTTTATCATCTCGGTTCGATTATTGCTACTCATCCTTTCTTTGCCTTTGCCTTGATCTTGCCATACCTTACCCTTGCCTTTGTTGTTGTTGAAGCCTTCATGCGTGGTCTTAATGTAAATAAGCTTGTTTTGTCCTTCCTCTTTCTTTTCTTCTTCACTTCCTCACCTATACACTCTTCATATGCCTTTAAACGTACAACAATGTCTTCAAAGGGTGTTATTTTAAGGTCCAACACTTGTTTGAGAGAGGCAATGATCTGAATATACTTTCTTCCAAGGAGACTTTTGAGAAACTTCTTAACTAACTTTGTTTCATCAATGGTCTCTCCTAAAGATGCTGACTTTGATTCTAAGCTAGATAGCTTACCTGCAAAATCATCAATGGAGTTTGTGTCACTCATCTTCATGCGATTAAATTTGGTCATGAAAGTTTGTATCCTTGCTTCCTTCACACGATCAGCACCAATGTTTCGAGTTTTGATAGCTTCCCGTATACCTTTCAAGGTGTCTTGTTCTCCTACTTGTAGAATTAAGCTTTCGAGGATAGATTGGAACAACAAAGCCTATTGCAATATTGTTCTTTTTTATATTACTCGTGTCAAGATCAATTGTATCCCATACTTCATGCACTTTCAGTAGTGCACGCATCCTTATATAGCCCATACTGTGTAATTTGTAACGTTGAGCATAGGGAATTGCTATAGGGCATTGCATAGCAATTCCACTTGCTTATTTCTTCCCTTGCACATCACCCATTGCTTGAGCAAGCACTATACACAGCCCCTTGGACAGATTATGGCTCTTGATACCAAATAAAGTTTGCTAAGAATACAAACAAGAAAATTTCAAAACACGAATCAAAAAAAGATCAGACAAAGTATAAAAATTGCTCTCTTATTGATGTTTAGAAAATCTTCTTAAAATTAAACACCGTTTTGTGATACCTTTGATGCATCTCATCAAAGTGTATTTATAGAGTTAGTATAGCTCACCAAGTTCCTACATTTTAGGATCTAGATATCTCCTAGTGTTAGACTCCTTCTAAACTACTATACTAATCTATCCTAATAGCTTAGACCTAGTCCTAGTATGCTGGAATTTATCCAACACAGAGGGCCCTAAGACAGACTGAGTACTGTTGCAACTGCTGAAGGTCAAGCAACTGAGGAATCGAACACTAGGGAAACGAACATCACAATTAATCGTGTGATTCTTATTAGAGATGACAAAAGAGGTAGAAGTTTGTGACCATAGTAAAGAAGCTATTGATGTGGACTATGATATGCAAAAGATTTCAAAGGAAGTAATGAGAACATGCTGAATGATGGAAGCATTTCTTCAGAGGGCCGTCCTGAAAGCAACACTCCAAGCTATACGTTTGCTGATGCTGAGCAAGTTCATCAAGAAGCCGACACGAGGCAAACCAACACTTCAGTTGATGAACTTATGATGGTCAGTGACGCAGAAGATGATTCCTGTGCTGCTTCTATGCAAAGCTTGATGCTAAACTCTGTGAGCTCTGGCTCTGGAGAGTGGTTTCTGCTATTCAGACCAGATTTTGGGTCTAGAAGAAGGTAGGTGGAACTTTAAGTTCCTTAACCATACTCAAAATACTCAAAACATGTGATGCTTGGTGTATGGCCTAAAGACTGCAGTGTGTTGAGGGGATTATAAGATTATTTGTTTATTTAACATATCTACAATCTGATAGTTCACTCTGATTGAGATGCAATGACAGTTGCAGAGATCAAATGTTGTTAATGTATAGCTATTCTTAACCATAAGTTAATCATAGTAAAAAATTAGCTCAATTATATCCTGCTGTAAATCAGTTCACCAGTTAAACCAAGCCTCAGAAAAATAAAATCATTGTTTTTGCATTCATGACCTTTGACAAAACAATCTCAAAATACATCCAAAAAAATCCCATCTCAAAATACTGTATCTTTCTTCCCTCCATCAAACAGTCTTTTTAAATTTACCGGCCTGTTTGCGCTAAACTTGATCCGGGTTCTGAACAACTAAATCCTGTTTCTGCACCAGCTGAATATGGTATTTGAGATGACTACTAGTCTAGTACTGTATTGACTTTTGTCTAAAAATTTATTTAAATTACCCATGAGCGAAAAAAATTGTAACCATAAGATGTCATCTTCCAAGCTTATCATATATAAGTAGTGAACTTCAGATTGGAGATGCAAGCTGAAAATAGCAAGTTGATCATGATCATAGCTAGCGTGATGTTTTGGTCACCTATAATCCTAAAAATTGAGTGAAGAAGAGTACTTTGTAATACGTATTCATCTTTTTGGCAGTTGGCTGAGATTCAGAGCATCAGTCCTACAAGCATCTTTCTTTTAATGCTTGCTGTAGTTTATTAGACAGGCTCGTATCTAATCTGGTAGAGTAGGGTAGACTTCTTTTCCTCCAGTTTCAGGGTCCAGACTCCAGAGATTAATTAAAAAAAAGACTTGTAGATGGTAATTAGGGTATAGAGTTGTAACAGTTGTGCCTCACTCAAACAGACATTATTGATGAAACCTACTGTCATACGTGATAGAATTCGTAGTTTAGCCTCTCATGCAGGCTTCAAAAAAGCCCATTGTTATGATGTACGTGTTCTCAATTCGGAGCTGATATGAACCTGTAATTAATTTTTTTGAACGTACGATTAACGAAACAATTGTAATATATAAAGTATCAATCCGTATTCCGTATGTAATCCGGAGTAAGAATGACGCTTAATGTCAAGGAAGTCACTAATTTGTTTAGCATAAAATGAGGTTCTTTTATCATAAGTTCATAACCTTGAGCAAGGAAACACATGCAAATCACCCATAAATAGAAAAAAAATTAGGTGATCTGGATATGGAATAAAAAAAGAACGAAGGAAATTACCCTTACCCACCCCCCTAATACTCTATATTTCCTGCATTTTGAAGACAAATAAAATAGGTAAGAAAAAGCAGAGGAAACCATATACTCCTTAATCATGAGCAACAAGGCACTGACTTTGAAGCTTCTGGAAGAAGAAAATGAAGAAGATGAATACACCATTACTGAGGTAAGAGAAGCTCTCATGATCCCAGCAAATTCAGATGGCAACCCAATTTTGAGGCCTGCCCATTTCCTTAAACCTTTGTTAAACCCCAAGTTTCAACCTTTACCTCAAACCCCTTCTCTTTTACTCTGTTCAAACTCTGACGTCAACATTGAAGATCTCAAGAAAATGGTGTCTTTCAAAGGTAGGGTAAGGCCACTAAGGGGATGGAAGTCATGGGTTGATGGTTTACAGCAAACCCATCAAAGTATTTGGAAGAAAGTTGGGATCTTTGAGGCTATCGCGGCGTCGACTTACAATATCAGGAGGGATGATGAGTTGGTCATGTGTTTAGCTGAGAGATGGTGTTGTGAGACTAACACATTTGTGTTGGAATGGGGTGAATGTGCCCTTACTTTGGAGGATGTTTTGGTTTTGGGAGGGTTTCCTGTTTTGGGTGTTTCTCCTGTACTTACCCCTTTTAGCAAGAACGACAAATATGCTGAGATCAAGGGTAAATTGGTGACATCTTTTACTGTAATTTATAGAAATTGGAACAATCGTTTGACTCATAATGGATGAATGGGGTGAATGTGCCCTTACTTTGGAGGATGTTTTGGTTTTGGGAGGGTTTCCTGTTTTGGGTGTTTCTCCTGTACTTACCCCTTTTAGCAAGAACGACAAATATGCTGAGATCAAGGGTAAATTGGTGACATCTTTTACTGTAATTTATAGAAATTGGAACAATCGTTTGACTCATAATGGATGAATGGGGTGAATGTGCCCTTACTTTGGAGGATGTTTTGGTTTTGGGAGGGTTTCCTGTTTTGGGTGTTTCTCCTGTACTTACCCCTTTTAGCAAGAACGACAAATATGCTGAGATCAAGGGTAAATTGGTGACATCTTTTACTGTAATTTATAGAAATTGGAACAATCGTTTGACTCATAATGGATGGATGGATTATTTCAAGGGGATGGGTGGTGAGATTGAGCATGTTGCATTTCTTGTGATGTGGTTGTCAAGGTATGTTTTCTCTACTAATTTTTACTCCCTGATTAATCAGAATGTTATTGGCATGGCTATTAGTCTTGCTATGGGCACCAAGATAGCATTTGCACCTACAATTTTAGCTTCTATTTATAGTGACTTAGCCTTGTTGAGAGAAAAAATTGTGTCTTACACTACGGAAGGTGTTGATGATGATTCAGAACTTGTTCTTTGGGGACTGTTTCAATTAGTGCAACTCTGGGCTTGGGAGAGGTTTCCGACTTTGAGTCCAAAACCGGTGTCTTTAGTTCGGGGTGAGCCGAGAGTGGCTCGTTGGCACAATGTAACTAAACTTAAAGCTCGGAATGCGAGGCGGGATATTGAGTCTGCTGCAGATAGTTTTATATGGAGGCCTTATACATTGTGTTTGAAAAACTGGGTGTTTCCTAAGTTTTATTGTGATGATTGGATGTGGGTGTTGATAAATTCTGAGGTGGATGAGGAACTATTGTCATTCGTGAGGTGTTTGAGGGCTAGTGAGCTGGTGGGTTTTGATTGTGTGATGCACTACTTGCCACATAGAGTTGGATTACAATTCGGAATGGATCAAGACATCCCGGATTCTGTTCCTAGATCAAATGCTGATCTTGAACTTGCTTGGAGTAGCTATGCAAAACCACTTGAAGGTTTGAAATTGTACTTGCCTCCTCGCTTGCTTGAGGCTGATGTTACAGAGGAGTATTATAAGTGGTGGAGACCAGAGTTGGATTTTAATAATGATGCCCTGATAAACTATGATAGACGAAAGAGAACTCAGAGAAAAATGAAGAAACTTTCGGATTTATTAGATCGTGGTGTGGGAGTTAGCTGCAGAAAGGTCGTCCCTTTTTGTTCATCCTTTGATGGCATGCCATCTCAAAAGCCATCATATGTGGTTGATGAAATTGCATCAAATACCACGTTGAATTCATTGAACAGCCAAGAGGATACAGAAATGAATGATTTGGCTTGTCTTAAGCAAGACAAGGGAATAGAGGTGAAAAGGTTCAATATGACAGCAAATGGTGGCAGCAAGCCTTCAGAGAAAATCCTTTCTCAAAATACAGAATCATCAACTATGGCTCCTGCAGAGCCAGTTATAGGCCCAGAGGACAACCATCGCGACAGTGAAGCTATGGCACAGCGACCAACAACGGCATTTCATGAAGCTGGGAATGTGACAGAGCCACTTATAGGCCCTGAGGACAATCATCCTGGTGGAGATGCTATGGCACTGGTCATGAAGCAAGCATACATTTCACCTGTTATTGTTGAAGGGAACGGCCATGGCATGTAATTTGGTAAGAGAAGTCTTGAGATTGAATCTAGGATTACTATTCTGGAGAGATTAGTTTCTGTATACAAAGCGGCTAAGTTAGGGTCCACCTAAGAAAGAAATTTGCGTTGATGTTAGTTTGAAAACAGGAATACAACCTCCTACGAATTTATCTCACATTTAGTAATTTGATCGATACGGTGACTCAGTGATAAGCAATGAAACAGATATTGAAGGCATAAAAGCAGTAACACCAAATCAGATGATCTGTATGGACATCAGATTGGGGTATTGGACTTCATGTTCAGCTCTTTGGTCTAGAGTAGTTTAATGAAAATGTTCAGTGATGCTTACAGAATGAACAGAAAAGAATGTTGCATGAATTATACTTCGCATATGTTTTGTACAATGTAGTAACCGCGGTTCACTTCGTGACTCAGATCAGAAATTAAATGCAACTTTATTTCTTGACCTTAAGGCTTGTCAATTACTTGCTGGCTTGCAGCATTACAGGCACTCTGATATGAATGACTGCAAAACTCATATATCCCTAATTTCTGAATTAGGCTGTGTGCGTACTTGATACCACGTTGTTGATACTGCTCTGTGATATAATGTACGCTTTATAAGTAACTCTGCAAATACTCTGGATGTGCTTGTGCTGCAATCTGAAGCTTTTATTCGTTCTCGATCATCAGAATATATTTCAATAGATACAGATGAATATTTAGTGGATTGATTGACTTAGTCGTACAAGTAAATATCACATGGTCAACATATGAGATATAGGAGTAAAGTTTTTTATACTTGGACAGAAACAATGAATCGAAAGAAACAGGTTGTAGGTATTGATGGCAAAGCCATACAGCACCTTGCATAATAACTACTAAGCTGAACTTTTTCATGTAATTCTGGTCTACAAGCCCCTAACATCACCGCTATTCATAAGAAATGAGTGATATCTATTGGTTAACTTTTAGAAGTAAACTTGTTATTAATTAGTTTCTGCGTTTATACACTACATGGCACCCTTATTTTTGCATCATGTCATATTGTCAAGTCATTGACAACCCAAAAAACTCCAACAAGGCTAAACCTTCTATAAAGGATTTGCTACTGTCTACATTGTACTTGGTAGGCAGCTAAACCTTCTTTAAAGGATTTACTTTCTCAAAAGTGGATTGATCCAAGTTTACATGGCAAATCTTATATACCCATATTTTACTGATAACAACGCATGAATAGTTTACCTAGCTACTTAGTAGGACTTCTCCTTGTATCATGGAAGACGTTAGGTAAGGAAGCCATGCTGGAGTTCACTGTAAAGATTTTATTGCTCATTTTGTAAACTACAACTGAAAGTACTTTTACATGAGTTTTTGAGAGAAAAACTAATTCTAAGTTAGTTGGTATTAAGAGACTAAAAGTCGTTCCAATCATCTAAGGTCGTTTTGTACATGATAATATGTCATTGTTCCTGTTGAATTTTAGTACAAAGTTGTATTAATGGAAAATAGTTGAGAGTTTTGTAGGACTTAGAGTTAACACGAAAAAAAAAAACAATGGAAAAGCGAGAGAAGAGTGAAGGAAACTCAAGTTCTAATATATTATCGATAAAAAAAATCCCTCATTTTTTTTTCTTCCCATTTGAATTTGGGGAGAAACCATGAGATTAACATAATTTGATCAGTTTCATATTACTCCGTATTGAACAGAACTTTTGTGTTACTGAAAAAAAGTATGATTTGTTATCTTATTGACTTTCGATCTTTTGTGAGACTGACAGCAGTTCCCATCTTTTTATAACAATGAAGTGTAGGAAATTACATTTATTCAACAGTGGACTTTACTTCTTTTCGTTTTCTTTGACGGCATAAATGATTTTGGTGACATTTTTTTTAACCAACTCATGATCTATACGTACAAGTACGGTGCTGTAACCCTTTTAAGAGCGTAAACTTATGTATTGCAAGTCAGTCTAACACACGAATCCATGCGGCTAGTAATTGAGTATACTGACTTGAGTCACTTTGCTCCCGACGTGGCAAGTATACTAATTAGGACTTGTTTTATTGTGTCTCCATCTCTTATAATTCCCTTAGAAGTTAGAACAATTATTTTGGATATGATTATGTGTTCTTGAGGTGATATAGACTGTACATGCTATAAACTTTTTATTATTATTATTATTATTATTGCTAATACTATAATATTTCATGAAATAATTATTCGTATGATGTTTATGAATATGAAAGTGTTGTTTGTGAATTGTGAGATAAATTTGGACTAGTACGCTATTTGTGAGGAGATATTTGTAGTGTATCAGTCAATGACTTTTAGACCATAGACTATACTTGGTATAAGGATGACACCCATTGTCCATTGATTATGTAGGCTGTTGGTTGATACAAGCTCCCCCGGTCTACGGGGCGATCCCCGACCTACATGAACTATGTTATAATATACGTGAAGTAGATGGTTGCGAGGGCTAACTCTGACCTACTAATTTGTGAAGTGGGTTGTTGAGGCGAGCCCTGGCCTACTAGTGTTGCCCTTTGTTTCTTGATTAATAACTGGACTTGCAGGCTGATTATCTTATAATGTGATTGTTAATTGACTTGTGCGTGTGTGGGACATTACTTGGTGTAAAACCAAAATGTTTTAAACTAACATTAATTATAACAAAATGTTTGTGAAGAGTGAACGAACTTACATGAACTAAAATGTTTGTGAAGAGGGAATGATAACATGCTTTCTCTGTTAAAAAAATCAGAGGGGAATGAAAACTAATGCAGATTCATACATAAACTCATAAATTGTGACTAGTTTAGAAGCTCTTTGCGTAATTTATACATATGATTTCATGTAAGATGTCACACATCTGTTTTAAATCAAGTAAAATCTCAAAGAGGCCTACCATTTAGTTGCCAAAATATTACAGCTATAAGCACAAGAGGTTATGTACACGTAGATACCTGTCACTCAGTCAGTATTACTTACTGACTCCATTTTATACATTGTCATAACAGGCAAAATTTACATGGACGAACAATTAAGAGTGACTGACAGTCAGGCATGTTTGCCTCTACGTCTGGCCGAGTCTGGCAGATTTCACCAAGTCTATAACTCTCTGCAGCCTAGCTATGCGGCCTAAAAGATCCATATCTGAAGATTTGCAAGCAATTGAACTTCTGATTGGACTTACAGCTTTACTCGTATTTCCATCTTCAACAGCAAGTCCTTTCCTTGTACATACTTCAGTTGGCAAAATATGCCTGGAGTTGTTTTTTATTGATTCTGTCCCTTGCATAAAAGCATTATCCCCTGCAGAAGATAAAGGGCTCTCTGGATGGCTTAGGGATATGCTACCACTTTGATTCTCTCTTTTAGAATCCTTCAACCCAAACAATTCAGTCAACGTTTGGTGATCATCATCAGAATCTATCACCCCTTTACTTTGGCAAGAAACACCGGGAGGAGAATCAGAATCACTGCTGTCAATATTGATAACAGGATAACACCAAGATTGTTTGCACTTCTTGGAGCTAGGCTGATGTTGATCAGAGGACTCATCCACTTCTTCTGGCACCCTCTTGCTTTTGGGAATAAAACCAGGAGGAACTTCAGCTTCATTGTTCTCTATTTTAATACTCATCCGTTCTGCCGCTGAAATCGGTGTCTTAGGGAGGCCTTCCTTCTCAATCCCACAGCTAGCACTTTCCTTCACAGCTTCGGATTTCTTCCACCAATCCAAGTAACGCGTTGTAACAGCTGATTCAAAGTTTTTTGGTGGCATGTAGAGGTCTACCACAGGCCTGTTGTAATTACTCCAAGCATTCTCCACTGTGTCACTCACACAACGGGAAGCAATCGGGATATCTTGGTCAAGCCCGAATTGCATTGCAACTCGATGAGGAAAATATCCCTCGATACAATCCAATCCAACCAGTTCACTGACCCTAATACACCTAACATAAGACTGCAAATCAATATCAAATGAGTAAGGTCGCCATCGAAAATTGCCCTTAGCGAAATCAATGACCCCCACATCATCATTTCTCCAAGTTTTCACTTTACTCCATCTTTCTAACCTACATAAACCTTTAGTCACAGGATTACATTTCGGGCTCAATTTCGGAAACCTTTCCCAAAACCAAGCTTGCAACAATTGCAAGGGCGCCCAAAGATTAACTCTTGACACATTTCCATCATCTTGATTGCCTAAACTACGAATAGCAGCAATATTTCCCTTCAACAACCTCAAATCTCTATAAATACTAGCAAGAACAGCAGGTGCCAATGCAATGCGATTCCCTCTAGACAAAAGCACAGCAACTTGAATAACACTCTTATTAATAGTACTACAATCATCAGCAGGCAGAACATACCTTGACAACCACAAAGCCAAAAACGCTTCGTGCTCGAATGCTCCTTTTTTCCCCATCCAAATCTCCATCCATTGCTGTTGGCTAGCCTTCTTACACTTAGCCCTAAGCAACTCCGACCGCGCCACGAGCAAATTCTCCTCGATTTCAAGCAGTTCCTTCGAATGAAGCCCTGTCAAAACAGAGTCCCCTGTCACAGAGAATCCCCCCAACACCATGACATCCTCCAGAGTGATGGTAGCTTCACCCCAAGAGAATACAAACATGCTGGTTTCCCGGTCCCACTTATCAGCAAGAGCAAAGATAGATGGTTTACATTTAGGAATCTCAAGAGTAGAACACATAATGGCCTCAAATATTGAAGCTTTCCTCCACGTCGACTCGAAAGACCGGCGCAGTCTCTCCACCCAGGAGTTCCAGTTCTTGAGAGGGTATCTGTTAGGATAATTATGAATTGATATTTGGATAATATCGTTATATGCTCATTAGTAGGTTACGATAATTATTGATATAGTCTTAGCCGTATCTCACGGAGGAGATAGGATAGAATATGTTTACTTCTTATCTCTTCCCACTGATTGTATTATATATTCATGGTTGCCATTAGCGTAAGGAAGACAAGAAGAACGACATTATTTACTTCCGCTGTCAATAAACTCTTGACATGGTATCGGAGCAGTTTTTTTAACCAAGTTTCACCATGACAGACGGTAGTCTGTCACACCCACCACCGAAAATTGATCCTACTTCACCCTTTTACCTCGGTCCACAGGACAAACCTGGTGATTTTATCACCCCTGTGCGCCTCAAATTAGATAACTTTGATGATTGGGCTCACGCAATTTATATTGCTCTTTCATCTCGGCGTAAGTTTGGTTTTCTAGATGGCACAATCACAGACATTGTCTTTCCTGCTACCAAGGATGATTGGGTCACGATACACTGTATGCTTGTGTCGTGGCTCATGAATACAATAGCCTCGGAGGTGACGTCTTTGCTCTCTAACTATGATAACGCAAAACGGCTGTGGGATGACTTAAACGAGAGGTTCTGTGTTGTTAACGGCCCTCGTATACAACAATTGAAGGCAGAGCTAAGTCGTTGTGAGCAGACCAAGAACATGACGGTTGCCATATACTTTGGAAAGTTGAAGGTTTTATGGGATGATCTTGCTAAATATGAGCCACTTATACGTTGTAAATGTGGTCTCTGTACGTGTACCGTTAGTAAACAACATGAGGAGCGTCGCGAGAATGACCGTCTCCAGCAATTCCTATTGGGATTGTGCTCAGATTATTATGCCCCTTTACGCTCCACCATACTCTCTCAAGACCCATTACCTTCTCTTAACCGTGCATACCAACAGGTCTCGCAGGATGAACGTGTTAGGGGCATTGCTCAAGATAGAGAGGACACTATGCCTGTCGCGGGTTTCGCAGTACGTTTGGAGACCAAGACAAAGCCCCGTCTTAGTAAGGCAGAAAAGGCGGCTCTCATTTGCTCTCATTGCCACAAAACAGGTCACGATTCCTCTTCTTGTTTTGATCTCCATGGTGTACCGGAGTGGTACGTGGAGAAGTATGGGGGTGAGCCAAAATCTGGACAAAAGGCCAAGACTTTTACAAATAATGGCAGGGGTCGTGGTAATGCAAAGGCTAATGCAACCCCTTCTCAACCTTCACCCGCAACATCAACCGTGGCTTCTACCGTGCAGCAGCCCTCGGGATTCACTGCCGAGCAGTGGCAGTCGCTTGTTACAGCCTTTGGTACCCCTCCACTTCCTCCAAATCGATTGAATGGTGAGTGGCTTTTAGATACGGGTTGTTCACGTCATGTAACAGGTGATATTTCTTGTCTAATAAATTTAAAGAAGATTGTTCCAATGCCCGTGGGACTTCCAGATGGTAAAGATGTCATGGCTTTACAAGAGGGTGACGTGTCTCTTACAAACAACATTACCCTTCATAATGTTTTATTTGTTCCAAGCCTTACGTGTAATTTAATTTCGGTGTCCCAACTCTCCGACGATTTAAATTGTAGTGTTATCACTAACTCTTCTATATGTGTTATACAGGACCTACAAACGAGGGAGGTGATTGGCACGGGTGATCGTCGGGATGGACTATACTATCTGCGTGTGGGAACAACGGAGAAGGCGTTTTCGGTGGATAGTACGACATCTCTGGAACTTTGGCATCATAGATTGGGTCACCCTTCCGAAAAAGTTGTAAAATTGCTCCCTTTCTTTAGTAATACGCGGTGTACTCTTAATAAAGATTGTGTGGTGTGTTTTCGTGCTAAACAACCTAGATGTAGTTTCCCTTTAAGTGATAATAAGACAACTCGTATTTTTGAATTAATACACTGTGATTTGTGGGGTCCCTATGACCAACCTTCTTCTTGTGGAGCACGTTATTTTTTTACTATAGTGGATGATTTTTCTCGGGCCGTTTGGGTTTATTTATTGATTGATAAAACGGAGGTCTTTCGCATGTTTATGTCATTCGTTGCTATGATTGATCATCAATTTTCACAAACATTAAAAATAGTTCGTAGTGACAACGGCACTGAGTTTAATTGTCTAAAAGATTATTTTTTGTCTAATGGTATATTATTCCAAAAATCATGTGTTGGCACTCCACAACAAAATGGGAGGGTCGAACGTAAACACAAACATATTCTTAGTGTTGCTCGGGCATTACGATTTCAAGCCGGCTTGCCAATTGATTTTTGGGGTGAATGTGTTCTACCTGCGGCTCATGTTATAAATAAAACTCCATCTAGTATTTTGAACAAACGTACTCCTTATGAATTGTTATTTGGACATCCCCCATCCTTTAAGGAATTACGTGTGTTTGGCTCCTTATGTTTTGCTCACAACCAACGTGCAAAAAGGGATAAATTTGCTAGTCGGTCTAGAAAATGCATATTTGTTGGTTACCCGTTTGGTACTAAGGGTTGGCAACTATTTGATTTAGATTCAAAGGAATACTTTGTGTCTCGAGATGTAAAATTCTTTGAAAATACGTTCCCGTACTTGCAACCGGATGTAACTAATTTTGTTCCTGATCATGATCAAAATACCGTGGGAGATAATTTGGATTTTTATGATTATGATGATGCTGCTCCATCTCCACCAATCACACCCACGGTACAGCAGCCCCCACATATAATTAATTCCCCATCTTCAGAGCCTGTCAGCGGTGACCCTAGCTCACCACCGCAAACACTCGCGGCAGATAATAATGAAAATAACAATGCTTTGGGACGTGGTCTACGGGAGAAATATCCTAATGTAAAATATCGGGATTATGTTACTCACACATCCACTACGTATAGTCCATCTTTCGATTCTCCTATGATCACGCCTTCACCTTCCTCAGGTACGCCCTATCCTATAGCACATTACGTTAGTTGTGATAAATTTTCTGTGCGACACCGTAATTTTATTGCAGCAATCACAGCAGGGAAAGAGCCAAGGTCCTTTAAAGAGGCTTTGACCGATGGAGGATGGTGTAAGGCTATGCAGGATGAAATACGTGCCTTAGAAAATAATGACACGTGGGTTATGGAATATCTCCCTCCAGGAAAGAAGGCTTTGGGTAGCAAGTGGGTGTACAAAATAAAATACAAGTCGGATGGAAGTATTGAAAGATTGAAGGCTCGGTTAGTTGTATTTGGTAATCATCAGGTTGAAGGGATAGATTATGATGAAACCTTCGCACCAGCGGCAAAAATGGTTACTGTTCGCGCCTTTCTAGCCATTGCGACCGCAAAGAACTGAGAGTTACATCAGATGGATGTCCATAATGCTTTTTTACATGGTGACCTTGATGAAGAAGTCTATATGAAACTCCCCCCAGGATTTAATTCTGATTCTCCAGATATGGTATGTCGTTTAAAGAAATCTCTTTATGGTTTGAAACAAGCCCCGAGATGTTGGTTTGCAAAACTGGTTGTAGCATTGAAAAGGTACGGTTTTATACAATCATACTCCGACTACTCTCTTTTACATATAATAAGGGGATGACACAGTTAAATGTTTTAGTATATGTCGATGATTTGGTGATTTCTGGAAATAACTCTGATGAAATTGTTGCCTTCAAAAATTATTTGAGCTCCTGTTTTCACATGAAGGATCTCGGAGTCCTTAAATTTTTCCTCGGTATTGAGGTTGCCCGCAGCTCTGCAGGGTTGTTTCTCTCACAACGTAAGTACGCATTGGACATTGTCACTGATGCGGGTCTACTAGGTGGCAAACCGGCCGCTTCACCAATTGAACAAAACCATCAACTAGGGCGTGCGACTGGTCCCTTGTTGCCTGATCCAGAGCCTTATAGGCGGGTAGTTGGTCGTCTAATTTACTTGGCGGTAACTCGTCCTGACTTAGCTTATGCAGTTCATATTCTATCTCAATTTATGAATGAACCACGACAGGAACATTGGGACGGGGCAATGCGTGTGGTACGTTATTTAAAAGGTACTCCGGGACAAGGTATTCTTTTGAACTCGGATTGTAATTTGACTTTGACAGGATGGTGTGATTCTGATTGGGCGGCCTGTCCCCAAACTCGGCGGTCTCTATCTGGATGGTTGGTATTTTTGGGTCAGTCACCAATCTCCTGGAAGACTAAGAAACAACACACAGTATCTAAATCATCTGCTGAAGCGGAATATCGTTCTATGGCAGCTATAACTTGTGAATTAAAATGGTTAAAAGGTCTCTTGTTGAGTTTAGGAGTGCACCACCCAAAAGCTATACCTCTTTTTTGTGACAGTCAGTCAGCACTACATATTGCTCATAATCCTGTGTTTCACGAACGTACAAAGCACATTGAGGTGGATTATCACTTTGTACGTGATGCTATTCGTGACGGGTTAATTGCACCGTCTTATGTCCCCACTACGACCCAGCTGGCCGACGTGTTCACTAAGGCGTTGGGTTTGCAACAGTTTGACTACCTTCTTGGCAAGTTGGGCATGGTTGACTTGCATGCTCCAACTTGAGGGGGGGGTGTTAGGATAATTATGAATTGATATTTGGATAATATCGTTATATGCTCATTAGTAGGTTACGATAATTATTGATATAGTCTTAGCCGTATCTCACGGAGGAGATAGGATAGAATATGTTTACTTCTTATCTCTTCCCACTGATTGTATTATATATTCATGGTTGCCATTAGCGTAAGGAAGACAAGAAGAACGACATTATTTACTTCCGCTGTCAATAAACTCTTGACATGGTATCGGAGCAGTTTTTTTAACCAAGTTTCACCATGACAGACGGTAGTCTGTCACACCCACCACCGAAAATTGATCCTACTTCACCCTTTTACCTCGGTCCACAGGACAAACCTGGTGATTTTATCACCCCTGTGCGCCTCAAATTAGATAACTTTGATGATTGGGCTCACGCAATTTATATTGCTCTTTCATCTCGGCGTAAGTTTGGTTTTCTAGATGGCACAATCACAGACATTGTCTTTCCTGCTACCAAGGATGATTGGGTCACGATACACTGTATGCTTGTGTCGTGGCTCATGAATACAATAGCCTCGGAGGTGACGTCTTTGCTCTCTAACTATGATAACGCAAAACGGCTGTGGGATGACTTAAACGAGAGGTTCTGTGTTGTTAACGGCCCTCGTATACAACAATTGAAGGCAGAGCTAAGTCGTTGTGAGCAGACCAAGAACATGACGGTTGCCATATACTTTGGAAAGTTGAAGGTTTTATGGGATGATCTTGCTAAATATGAGCCACTTATACGTTGTAAATGTGGTCTCTGTACGTGTACCGTTAGTAAACAACATGAGGAGCGTCGCGAGAATGACCGTCTCCAGCAATTCCTATTGGGATTGTGCTCAGATTATTATGCCCCTTTACGCTCCACCATACTCTCTCAAGACCCATTACCTTCTCTTAACCGTGCATACCAACAGGTCTCGCAGGATGAACGTGTTAGGGGCATTGCTCAAGATAGAGAGGACACTATGCCTGTCGCGGGTTTCGCAGTACGTTTGGAGACCAAGACAAAGCCCCGTCTTAGTAAGGCAGAAAAGGCGGCTCTCATTTGCTCTCATTGCCACAAAACAGGTCACGATTCCTCTTCTTGTTTTGATCTCCATGGTGTACCGGAGTGGTACGTGGAGAAGTATGGGGGTGAGCCAAAATCTGGACAAAAGGCCAAGACTTTTACAAATAATGGCAGGGGTCGTGGTAATGCAAAGGCTAATGCAACCCCTTCTCAACCTTCACCCGCAACATCAACCGTGGCTTCTACCGTGCAGCAGCCCTCGGGATTCACTGCCGAGCAGTGGCAGTCGCTTGTTACAGCCTTTGGTACCCCTCCACTTCCTCCAAATCGATTGAATGGTGAGTGGCTTTTAGATACGGGTTGTTCACGTCATGTAACAGGTGATATTTCTTGTCTAATAAATTTAAAGAAGATTGTTCCAATGCCCGTGGGACTTCCAGATGGTAAAGATGTCATGGCTTTACAAGAGGGTGACGTGTCTCTTACAAACAACATTACCCTTCATAATGTTTTATTTGTTCCAAGCCTTACGTGTAATTTAATTTCGGTGTCCCAACTCTCCGACGATTTAAATTGTAGTGTTATCACTAACTCTTCTATATGTGTTATACAGGACCTACAAACGAGGGAGGTGATTGGCACGGGTGATCGTCGGGATGGACTATACTATCTGCGTGTGGGAACAACGGAGAAGGCGTTTTCGGTGGATAGTACGACATCTCTGGAACTTTGGCATCATAGATTGGGTCACCCTTCCGAAAAAGTTGTAAAATTGCTCCCTTTCTTTAGTAATACGCGGTGTACTCTTAATAAAGATTGTGTGGTGTGTTTTCGTGCTAAACAACCTAGATGTAGTTTCCCTTTAAGTGATAATAAGACAACTCGTATTTTTGAATTAATACACTGTGATTTGTGGGGTCCCTATGACCAACCTTCTTCTTGTGGAGCACGTTATTTTTTTACTATAGTGGATGATTTTTCTCGGGCCGTTTGGGTTTATTTATTGATTGATAAAACGGAGGTCTTTCGCATGTTTATGTCATTCGTTGCTATGATTGATCGTCAATTTTCACAAACATTAAAAATAGTTCGTAGTGACAACGGCACTGAGTTTAATTGTCTAAAAGATTATTTTTTGTCTAATGGTATATTATTCCAAAAATCATGTGTTGGCACTCCACAACAAAATGGGAGGGTCGAACGTAAACACAAACATATTCTTAGTGTTGCTCGGGCATTACGATTTCAAGCCGGCTTGCCAATTGATTTTTGGGGTGAATGTGTTCTAGCTGCGGCTCATGTTATAAATAAAACTCCATCTAGTATTTTGAACAAACGTACTCCTTATGAATTGTTATTTGGACATCCCCCATCCTTTAAGGAATTACGTGTGTTTGGCTCCTTATGTTTTGCTCACAACCAACGTGCAAAAAGGGATAAATTTGCTAGTCGGTCTAGAAAATGCATATTTGTTGGTTACCCGTTTGGTACTAAGGGTTGGCAACTATTTGATTTAGATTCAAAGGAATACTTTGTGTCTCGAGATGTAAAATTCTTTGAAAATACGTTCCCGTACTTGCAACCGGATGTAACTAATTTTGTTCCTGATCATGATCAAAATACCGTGGGAGATAATTTGGATTTTTATGATTATGATGATGCTGCCCCATCTCCACCAATCACACCCACGGTACAGCAGCCCCCACATATAATTAATTCCCCATTGATATATTTGAGTTAAAAGCATATTTGTGTATAATCTTATTAGATTCGCTCGAAATATATTTTATTATATACTAATATTATAAGTTTTTATAACAAATATTTACAGATATTAAACCTCTAACATTCTAACATGTATTTTGAATTATGCATAAAAGAAAATGTGATAAATAAAAGAGAAAGGACGAAGTAATATCAATATGATATATATATGTTTGTAGTAGGAGTTTAGAGGTGCACGCGATTAAAAACACTTCAATTAATGTCTCCCCTTTTTTAGGTTAGTCAATTTGGTTTGGACTAAGAGAATGGGTCAAGAGGTTGCTTAAAATCACAAACGAGCTCACCCTTTTGCGTGAAGTTTTTGAGGCAACTTCTTGCGCGAAGTTCACAGGCAAGCTTCCTGTGCACGGATTCATTATCGCACGACTCACCCTCTTTCTTAATCATCTACAATTTCTTATCAATAAACATCATCTATAATCCTCTACTATTCTTAACCCACTACTTCATTTATCATCATCAATTCCCATCTTCATCAAACCCTTTGCAATCTCAAGGATTGTTCTTCCAACTTTGTATTTAATTTGACCATGACAATCCAAGTATTATTTCTGATGGATAAATTTCCATCTATTTTCATTGTAGTTACTATCCTTTTATTAATCTTATAGCTATGTAATGTAATTATTAACGTTCCAAATTAGTTTGTATATATTTTATTATATTCTTTATAGGAATTATATATTTTATTAAAATGGTTTCATGTCATTAAGGAAGATCAATTTCCCTCTAAATTTCGAATTGAGTACAACATTCTCTCCGCGAGGAGGAATCTAACGGGCTATATATGATGCCCAACCACATTGCTCGCTAATTTTACATGAATACATATACCTTCTATTCTCATCCACGAACAAGAAGATCGTGCTGAAACCTTATACATGCATTTGTTCTAACCTTTAAAACTATGTCACCACACTCACGGTTCACCCTCTTCAAACCCAGTTACCATGCAACTTGCAATCCTAAACATGTTGCTGCCGCCTCTGCCATAATCGTTGTCCAGCATACCTGTCTTCTTCTGCTAGCCATAGCTATAATCCTCCCATTATATTCGCATATCACAGCACCCAGTCCCACACCTTCTTCACCAAAATTTGTAACATCGGTATTAATTTTCAGCATGCCTTTGGACTGATAGTGTCCAAGATGTAGCAGTAGGAGCACTGTTCTCCCCATCACGCACCGACACCCTAGAAGAATACATTTTGCATTATAAGGGAAAGGGTGGTGAACTTGAGCATGTTGCATTTCTATCAAGGTCTGTTTTCACCACTAATTTTTACAGCCGGGTTAATTATTATTATGTCTTCGGTATTGCTACTTTGCTAATAGTCTTGCTATGGGTACCAAGATTGCTTTTGCACCTTCAATCTTATTTACGAATTACAGTGACTTAACTTTGTTGAGAGACAAAATTGTGTCTTGCACTAAGAAAGATGTTGATGAAGGTTTAGACCTTGTTCTTTGGGATCCATTTCAATAAGTTCAGCTCTGGGCTTGAGAGAGGTTTCTGGCATTGAGTCCAAATCTGATCCCTTAAGTTCAACTCGTTGGCTGGGTATTGAGTCTACTGCTGACAGTATTATATAAAGGCCTTAGGCTTTGTGTCTGAAAACCTAGATGTTTCCTGCTCCTTTCGTCTTGTTTTACTTGCTATATATCTCTTTTTGGAGTCAAATTTTATAAATTTTGATCATAAATTATAATTAATTATGCTATAATAAATAATATATTCAAGTGGGATATTATTAGATACGACTTAATGTTAATTTTTATAATATTAAGTTTTTTATAATTTTTTATCTTACCAATTTAAAGAAAAAAAACGTTTAAAGTTATAACTTGAAAATTGTAAAAAGTCAAATGTAGGAAAATAAAAAGAGACTAAATGAGTAATTGTTATAGTGATGACGGGATGTGGGTGTTGATAAATTATGAGATGGATAATCATGAGGAAGTGTTGTCATTTTTGCGGTGTTTAGTGTACTTACCTCCAAGATAGTTCTTGGGGGATGGGATAGTGCAATGTTCTAAGTGGTAGAGGCCATAGTTGAATCTTGAGAATGTGGCATTGATAAGCAAAAGACAAAGCACAATAAAATTAAGAAACTTTCATTGAGGGAGGTGTGTGAGGTCGTTGCACAAAGGTTGAAAAATCCATTGAATATGGTTGATGAAAATGCACTGATTTTGATTCCATATAGTGGGCAAGAAGGTACAAAAATGTATGCTTATATTTGTGTCGCAAAAGACGAGGGAGAAAAGGCGAATTTTTTTAAAGCTTTTTTTAAAATTTATGACAAAACTAAGTTCTAAATCAAAATAATTTAAAAAATAAACTTATTTTGATTTGGGTGGAAATCACTGCTTCGGGCAACGATTTTATTTAAGCAGTTGAAATCGTTGTCAGCGATTTCTCCTGCCCTTGTTTTTTTGAACGAGGTAGCAATTTCCTGATTGTATTTTTTTTTTTGCCTAATTCTTTTATCCCTATAACGCTAATTTAATAACATGTCTTCCAAAATCATAACATGTTTACATTCTAACATCAGTACATTATCATTCCAACTTCAATCCAGAGATAATTTAATTTACATAAGAAAGTTAACAATGTTTGATTTAATTTACACAAAACCTCGTCAAGAAAGTTAAGAATTACATATGATAATATTTACATAGGAATATAAATAGTTATACATGTACATAAAATATAACTAGAACTTTAAGATTCTGGACTTGGAGTTCCCTCCTCGAAAATGGTGTCTAAATGAGATGCTCTGACTCTGCTAGGTGTAAAGCATCTAACCTGTCCGAGTGTAAATCCAAATGGATATGTGGGAGATCTGTAAATCGAGGATGACTCACCTTGATTGTAACTGTACCCTGTCATGTGAAGAGTAAGAGTCTCGAGGTCCTGGTGAGCCGTGGATGAGGAGGGTGTGCCACATTTCATAGTAGATGGTAATGGGACCAAGTAGATGACTCTGCCCTATCCTCATCATACTCTCGCGTACATGTCTATGAACTGCATGCTCCCCCAAATGGATCAATCTCTACGACGAACTGCAGGCATCTATCCCACATGTCTATGAACTGACAATGCTGGTCTACCTAGTATAGGGACTCACTAGTGTCCGTCGTAGGGGGTATGAGCTGGCGTGATCCGTACCGCCGCATGACTCGACTCGGAAAATACACACTCAAAACATACGAGGGGCGCAACGGAAAATAAGTTATGGAATGGTGGAATCTTCCATGTACCATTTGTATGATAACGATCAACCTCAATGTGGTATTGCTAATAGTCTTGCTATGGGTACCAAGATTACTTTTGCACTTTTTGTCTTAGCTGCAAATTATAGAGACTTAACTTTGTTGAGAGATAAAATTGTGTCTTGCACAAAGGAATATTGATGAAGGTTTAGACCTTGTTCTTTGGGCTCCTTTTCAATAAGTTCAATACATATTTTTACAATATAGGCTTGTTAACCCTCAATGGAAGAATCACATCGAGTAATAGAATTAAACATCAAACTAGTACTCTATGATGTATTAACAAAATTAGGATTGCCAAAAGCAGAGTATGGAATTCATGCGGTAACATATGATGAGACGAGAGCATATATCAATACATACATGTTATTCCTAATACTTCAAGTTATGTGAGGTTTATTGGAACATTTGCTACTCAACTGGGTGTCTCACAATGAACTGCTGTTAGACAAGCAATCAAATTTCTCCAACAAATATACAACATCGATGTTGGAGATTACAATTATTACCAGCTAAAACTAGAAGAGCAAAACAATGAACAACTATTACAACAAATATCAACCAACTTTAGTAAATTTACACTGTAAAAATGTTTATAACTTTGTACGATATATAGATACATAATATGTATGATATATTTTAGAAATGACTGTTTTATTATATTATGTTATTCAATTTCATATGTATATTTGTACATTTTCTTTAGATATATTGTAAATTATTATATGCAAAATAAAAAATATCGAGTATTTTATATGATATATATTAGTAAAGATTTATATTCAACATACAAATAACCATAATACATCCATAACAACTCGGGTTGGTGCGATAGTCCAACTAGTATATATATATAAAATTGCCAAGAGATTATATATATATATATATATATATATATATATATATATATATATATATATATATATATATATATATAATTGCCAAGAGATCATCTGTTTATTTTTTTTAAAAGATGATCATCTGTTTATTACGTAAATTGGTTTACTCCGTACAAATTTAGATCACAAAATTCATTTTCTAGCTAAAGCCACCAAGGAGGACTTGATTCCATTATCATGTCCTTTTCAAATAATAAAGCAATATCTCATCATTGTTATATTCGCTCTTTTTAAATTCTAAAATATATTTATAATATTTATACTAATCCATACTTTTTTCAACTTTTTTCCGCCCTATTGACAAGGAAATATGATCGAATAACATAAAATAAAAAAAAAATGAAAAATCTTCCGTATTTATTGTTGTTTTAATGTTTGATTTAGTTTAGTTATCCTTCCGTTTTTTTTTTATTTTGCCCCATTTTTATTTATGGAGTCAAAATTTAAAAAGTTAGACAAAAATTCTCATTATTTTATAAAAAATAATATATTTAAATAAGATATTGTTAAATGTATCTTGATATCAAAAATTTAAATATCAAGTTTTTATAATTTTTTATCTTGCTGATTTGGAGATAGAAGTGTATTGAATCGTGTCTTAAATACCGTAAAAATATTTTCACTTTTAACTCCTTATAACAACTCTTATGAGTGTGTTTTTTATTTTTATTTTTACCATTTTCCACTATTATTTCCATAAGTTGAAACATAATTATCCTTTAATGTTGTACAAGTATTAGAATCTGGAAAATTTTGTTAGAACGACTAAAATACAACTGTTAGTGACGATAGCCTATTGACGTAATTTATTACAGTCATCAGAGCACTAAAGTAATAAAATAACGATGCTATTAATCTCTGGAGTGATGGTGAAGTGATAATCTTTAGTTTCTTTAGCAAAAGGTGATGTCTCTCAGTCTTTCGTAGTAGGTGTTGTCTGTCAGTCTGTCCACTTGGCATTTGCTAACTGGAAGACCTTTATAGTCTTGCTTTCTTTCTTTAATATTCTTCATACTCTTTTTTACTTGTGAAAAAGGTATTCTATTTTTCATTTAGTTTCTCATTTTCACGTTATTATATGTAGTAAGAACAGTATAAATAACGAAATAAGTTAAACTATATAAAACTTGAATTTGCACTTTTTTTCTTTATTAAGTCAAAGTCAAACAATTTTGACACTATATTTCATTTGCTCTAAAACTTGAATATTGTTAGATTAAATGGAACATATATGAACTTTTATAGCTTCTACTTTCAATAATATGTATTGGAGAGTAAAAGTAAGAAAATGTTGTAAATTAAAAGGATACAAAGGAGTAGAAACAAATACTAGTATGTTCTAAATTCATATTGTTTCTCTAGAAAATAAACCAGTTGGAAAAAGAATTGTACTTTTTTTTTTCCTTTTCATTTGGAATCCGAGAAGAAATCAAAAAAATATTAAATATCATTAAAATTATATAAAACAATTAAAATTAGTATAAAAATAAGATTATATTCTAATAAAAATAAATTGTTAAAAATGGGTTGAACATTAAATAAAGTGAATTTTCTAAAGTTAATGATATTAAACAATTAAAAAATCTACTAATATATTATATATCATATGAATAGTGATCCCAACCAAATTTCTCCGGCCAATCAAAATATTAGAAAATAATAAAATGAGAATAACATTTTAAAATTTTTAAATAAAGAAAAAAAAAACAAAGAAAGTAATATAGTTTGGATTACCAAATGTTAGTGAAGGAAGGCTTTTAGTACTATTAATGATATTATATTGCAAATTCCAATATCCAATCAACAGATAAAGCTAACTAGGTAGTAAGTGCGGTTTACTGTACAAACTACAGTGATACTCTCAGCTTTTGATAAATAGACAAGAAGGAAGCAGATGAACTTCACTCCCATATTTTCATAATCCAAAAAATGGGCCAAATCTGTTCCAACCTATGCAAATGGTTATGCCCAAAGGCAAGAAATGAATCACAAAGACATGATAATCATGCCAATTACCAACCATATTATGTTGAAAATATTGATCAGCGCCAGCTACAAAGCCATTACATCGACATATTCGATCATTTTCAGCCGATCCCGGACTCAAACACCGAAGACTTGGGTTCTTTAGCATCCCGCATCGTGGTTGAATCTAGCTGTGGGCATGTAGAAGATGCAAAGCCAAAGAAGAAAAAAGAGGATCCCATCACCATTGATTATGGTAATGTCTTGGAAAAAAATGTTACAACTAAAGTTGATTATGTATCTAATGTTTCAAGAGAAATAGTTAGGGAACTTGGGCCGTACTCTAGCACTCAGCGGCTACTGCTCGTTGGTGAAGGCGACTTCTCTTTCTCAGCGAGTTTGGCCGTTGCTTTCGGTACCTCTGCTCTTGGAATTATTGCCACTTCTCTCAACTCTGAAGGTATGTACACCCACACTTGCCCATTATTGTAGCAAGCAGACTAAGATCTAAATAAAGGCTGATCTGAATTAGTCTGATCTGATATGATCTTCTGAACTTAACAAACACAAAAACGTGACTCTTTCTAACAATCAGCATAGTGGAAATGTTGAATTGGCAGCCTATTTGATAAAAAACTACCGCAAGTTCCTCACTAACAAGGCGCGGCTGGAGACTCGAGGTAGCATGGTCATTCATGGTGTTGACGCCACGAATATAGTGAAGCATCCTGTCCTAGGCAGCATGGTGTTCGATTGTATCATTTACAATTTTCCGCACTGTGGGAAATTTGGTCTAAGTGATTCAGAGCTACGGTAAGCAATCTCACAACCTTAACATGTCTTTTCCAGTAAATCGTTGCGTCCCAACTCCCAATTTGCATCTTAGGACTCTCTAAATGTACTGCAGTATGCATCAAAAGCTGGTGAGTGGTTTCTTAAGAAACGCGAAGAAGATGATCAGGGAAGATGGTGAAATACACGTCACGTCGAAATCAACTGCATTTTTTCGCAGGTGGGATATCCCGAAACTGGGAAGTGATCAAGGGCTGTATCTTATTCAAGTAGTCAAGTTTAATCGTCTCATGTATCCTGGTTATCGGACTAAGTATGGGTTCACAGGAGACAAAAACTTCCAGTGTAATCCCAGCAATACCTACAAATTTGGACTGTCCTCTACATAAAAGTTGGAATTACTTGGCTACTTGCTGTTGCTGTTGTGTGTATGACATATACATTGTAATTTGTATGAGATTGACTAATCAAACTTATGGTAATATGTACTCCATAGTATGCTATGTATCTATCGAAGATAAACAGTGGATCTTTACACGTACTTGTAGATCACTTTTACTAGTAATTATAATAGATCTTATGTAGATGAATCAAAGATGACGATAGTGTATTGGCCATGCATTTGGGTATGTATCCCCATATCCACAGGAAAACAGTATTTACATACTCGTGGTGGCGAGGCGGAAAGGTGTTGAATTATAGGACAGTATGCACATAGGACCAATAATTGATACACGAAAACTTTTTATTAAAAAGTGACAACTTTAAGACAAAGTTTATAATCATATACAAGTAAGCCTAGTAGCCTACACAATATTTCGTATTAACCTACTGTTTGATTAAGGAAAATGATGAAGTGGCATTGATATAATGGCTTGTTAAAAGGGTCATATATATGATGCTTATGACTGGGCGCGCTAAAGGATCATATGCAACAATTCCGGTTAGGAGGGACTTGAACCAAATACTTGATCCAACACTCGTCACTTGAAGAGAGCACAAACTTGTAGCTGTTGCTGTGATCAAGGCGAGGATGAGGGTTGGAGACTTAGAGGGTAAGGAACCAACACCCCTTTGTAATGCAAAGTATCATCCTCGCTGCACATGCAGCCACTAAAAGTAGGTGCACCTTTTTTTTGTGGCAACGGGCTAGTGGAGATGGAGGGAGCCTCAATTTGATATAAAGTTGCATATACGATGTTTTTGACCTCTAGTAATGATACCGTGATCCAAGAGCAAGTCATTTGATATGAGTTAGTTATGAGTATTTATATTAGATAAGTATTTATATTTTAGAAGTGTTTAGGAAATATAGGATATATATGAGTTAGTTATGATAGATTTATCATATAGCTTAGGTTTATCATGATTATCTTTTCACAAAGAGATCACGTTGATGTATTATATATTCACAGGTTTCCCATTGAAATACACACAACATATTAATTTCAATATATAATTCTTCGTGGTATCAAGAGCAAGGTTATTTTTTTCAATGTCAATCTCTAAAATTGAGCCTAATTCTCCTTTTTATCTCGGGCCGCAAGATCGACCTGGGGATTTTATCACTCCAACACGTCTCAAAACAGACAATTACGATGAATGGGCAGCCGATATACAAACCGCACTAGAAGCTTGACGGAAATTTGTCTTCTTGGACTGCACCATCACCAACCCAAAACCGCCATGTTCACCAGCGTATTGGACGGCCATCAACGCCATGTTGATCTCCTAGATTTCAAACACCATTGATCCAGAGGTCCGTTCTTCACCGTCCCATTTTCGCGAGCCACGATTGTTCTGGGATCACCTAAAACAAAGATTCATCCAAACGAATGGACCAAAAATTCAGCAATTAAAATCCACCGTTGCTAGATGTGAGCAGACAAGATCGATGTCGGTGTCTACCTATTACGGTAAATTACATGCTTTGTGGCGAACCTTTGATTTCTTGCAATTGTTGTTTGGTTTGCACGACCAGTCAACTCCATGAGGCTCGCCGTGAATAAACCAAACTCCATGAATTTTTGATGGGATTGTACTCTAAATTCTATAGTCCTCTTCAATCTCAAATCCTTTCTCAAGACCTCCTTCCAAACCTCAACCGTGCATATCAACTAGTGGCTCAGGATGAACGAGCTGAGTTCACACGGCCAAACAAGATTCCGAGCATAAGTCGATAGATGCATTGGGTTTTGTTGTTTGCTCTAATTCGGATCGAGGACGACCCACCTCCGACCGACCAATTTGTGATAAATGCAAGAAAGTGGGCCATGAATCTACTCGGTGTTATGTCGACACCGTTTGTTGTCATTGCAAGAAGAAAGGACATTCGGATACTGGTTGTTATGAACTCCATGGCTACCTCAAAAATTGGACCACCTCCGATCTGAAAGGGAAACCCACTATCGGGAATCAGCAAAGGCTAATGTTGTAGTTGTTGAGGCCTTTGGTTCTAGTTCCAACAATATATCATCTTCATCCGGTTCATTGTTCACAGCTGACCAATGGAAGGCTCTTATGGGCCTGTTGGGTAACACCAATATTATAAGTTCGATGATTCATCTTGGATTATTGATACCGGTGCTACACATCATGTAACAGGACAAAAGTCAAGGCTGCTTGATTCTCGAAATCTTGAATACCAAATAGGACTGCCTAATGGTAACACACTGTTGACCACTTTGGTCGGATCAGTTCGCTTGTCTGATGAAATTACTCTTACGGGAGTTCTTTATGTTCCAAATTTAAGCTACAATTTACTTTCCATCTCAAAACTAATCGATGCACTGAATTATATTGTTCAATTTAATTCATATATGTGTGTTATATAGGACCAAACGAAGGAGCTTATTGGAACGGGAATTAGGAGAAATAGTTTGTACTATTTTGCTAATTCTGGATTGAGTTACCTTGCATGTGAAACAGTGGTAGTGTTGCCTTTGGAATTGTGCCATAGACGATTGGGTCCCCCCCTCCCCCCCCGAGAGAGTACTTAAGTCTCTCCCTCATCTTAGAAATAATAAGAATAGTTTAGAACATCCTAGAAACAAATTTGCTTTAAGTAGTAATATAACATCTAGAATTTTGAGAAAATTCATTGTGATTTATGGGGTCCATATCAACACATATCATCGTGTGGAGCTCGGTATTTTTTTTAACTATTGTGGATGATTTCTCTAGAGTTGTATGGGTTTACTTATTGATAGATAAAACTGAAGTCTTACACATATTTTTGGCTTTTGTTGCTATGGTTGAGCATCAAATTTCTCAAACTGTTAAAGTTGTGCAAAGTGATAATGGTACTTCAATTTCCTTCTTGATTTTTTAACCTCCACTGGGATCATTTTTCAAACATCCTGTGTTGGAACCCAACTATAAAATGGGAGGATTGAGAGGAAACATAAACATATTTTAACGGTTGTGAGGGTTTTACGGTTTCAAGCTAAATTACCTATTTATTTATTTATTAAATTTTTTTTGGGGGGGGGGGGGGGGGGGGGGGGGAATGTTGCAACCCACTGATTAATTGTACTTCCACTCCTCTACTCTTTGAAATTCTATTTAAAAAGCCATAATTATTTGATGCGATTTGTACTTTTGAATGTCTTTGCTTTGCATATAATCAGAAAATCAATAGTGATAAATTTGCTAGTAGAAGCAGGAGATGTGTTTTTGTGGGATATCCATTTGGGAAGAAAGGGTGGCATGTTTATGATTTGGAGGCATAGGTCTTCTTTATTTCTAGAGATGTTAAATTTGTAGAGGATGTCTTTCCTTTTCATTCCTAGAAGGAAGTAAATATTGAGCTAGCTACTTATGGTGATAATTCCAATGTTCACAATGATTTCATTGAATATGAGGATGATCTAGTGTCTAGTGCGGGTTTTAATGATTCTAATTCGGACCTGATTGTGGTTGCAAGGGGCGAGGAGCTACACCTTCTCTTTGGCAGTCTTTTCCACAACTAGACCGTGGTCAGGAGATGGATTTCGTAACACCCTATTCTTTACCACGGCAGTCTCCTCCACGACCATACCACGGCCAGGATGTGGAAGCCGCAGCACCACTGCGGAGCATGCTGCTAGTAGGGGCGATTCCATGATGACGGACAACTTAGATGGCACGTTTTGCAACAAATTTCCTTCAGTTTTGCTTCGTGATTTTGTCATAAATTTGGTTATTGCAAATAGTACTCCCTCTCCCATTCTCACCTCCTATCCTCCTTCAGGTACTCCTTATCCACACCTTATATAAATTATAACAACTTTTCTATGTATTACCAAAAGTTTATTGCAGCTCTTATTTCTACCACGGATCCGAAATTATTTAAAGAGGCCATGAAATTTCCGGATTGGTGTCGATTGATGAACGACAAAATAAGAGCCTTGAAGATAATAAAAACATGGAGTTTGGAACGGCTTCCCCTTGGGAAAGGTCCCCTTGGTTGTCAGTGGGTATATCAGACAAAATTTAAGTCCAATGGTGATGTTGAACGCCTAAAGTCTTGCTTGGTTGTGTTAGGGAATCATCAACAGGCAGGGATAGATTATCATGATACATTTGCACCAGTTGTAAAGATTACTACAGTCCGAGCCTTTCTTGCAATTGTGGCTTTATTGGGAACTCCATCAGATGGATGTTCACAACGCTTTTCTCCATGTTGATCTAAATGAGGAGGTATACATGAAATTGCCTCTTGGGTTCAAATGTTCAGACCCGTCTTTGGTGTGTCGTTTGTGGAAATCATTGTATGGTATGAAACAAGCTCCGAGATGTTGGTTTGCAAAGTTAGTCACAGCATTGAAAGGGTATGGATTTCTTCAATCATATTCCAACTATTTCGATCCTTTTCACATACACTAAAGGTATCGTTCAGATAAATGTTCTTGTTTATGTTGATGATCTCATTATTTTTAGGAATGACTCTAATGCACTCTATACTTTCAAAATTTACCTTGGTGATTGTTTTAAGATGAAAGATCTTAGTTCTCTTAAGTATTTTTTGGGCTTAGAAGTTGTACACTCATCATTGGGCATATTCTTATGCCAACGAAAATACACATTGGATATAATTTCTGAGGTGGGATTGTTAGGATTTAAACCTAGTCCTACACCAATTGAACATAATCATAAGCTTGTTGTGGCTACAAGTGAGTTGCTACGGGATCCTGAGGCATATCGTAGGCTTGTCGGAAGGTTGTTATATCTTGTCGTCACTAGACCAGAATTGGCTTATTCGGTACACATACTTTCTCAGTTTATGCAAAAACCTCGCATAGAGCATTGAGAAGCTGCCTTGCGTGTGGTTTGTTATCTGAAGGGTACACCAGGACAGGGGATTATGCTGCAGTCTGAAAGTGACTTGACGTTGCAGGGATGGTGTGATTCGAATTAGGCGGCTTGCCCAATTACTTGTCGCTCATTAATAGGATATTTAGTTTTCTTAGGACAGTCTCCTATATCATGGAAAACAAAGACACAACACACAACCTCTAGGTCCACGGCAGAAGCTGAATACAGATCTATGGCAACAATTACTTGTGAGTTGAAATGGCTTAAAGGTTTGTTGTTGAGCTTAGGTGTTCATCATACCAAGTGGAGTATAAATTAGGAATTTCTAGTGTGAAAAATAACTACCTTCTTTTCAACATTAAATTGTCCTCTAGAAAGAAGTCCAAGTAGATTCAATTTTGGGTTTATGCAATCAAGTATTTCTCTTTGGTTGAGAGCTTTGTCGTTGGCAGGTTCCAGCCTCCAGGAGGGTGTTTGCCTTCTAGACCTTGTATACTGATTTGATATTATGCTCTTCTATTGTATAATTCTGGTTTACCTAAAGTCATAATATACGATGGGTTAGAGTATGAAATTTTCAGAAGAATTATACATATATGCATGTGGCGATCTGTAAGTGTGGAAGATACCCATCTTAATTCATATACGAGTTACTACATAGTGGATAAGGGAAAGCAACATTTTATAAGATTAGAGGAATATATTATCCCTAATCTAACCAATTAGCTTAGTATGTAATCTTTTGGGCGTATGAGTGGACCTAACTCTACTCATAATTGTGTTGCCTATACCCCTTTTGTAAAGTATTGGAATCGTTAATGCGAATCATGCCCATTCCTACTATTTTTCTGAATTCAACTGTGAGTCTGATTTCCTAATTCCTAAAGGTTAGTCATGCAAGCGGATAGTATATGCGTCCAATAAAAAATTAGGTTGAAGTTGATAAAGATTTTTGCTTTAGCTTATACTTCGTGCTATGTATTGAATCTCAAAGGTCTCTTCTTATATCGTACTTCTATGTAATCTCTTCTCTAGTAAAACGTGTACTTAAGGCATCCTCCTTAACTTCTGTCTCTTCGACTGCTTAAGCTAAGATAAAAATCAAGACTCAAACCTTTTAATTTGTCACCATTAGGGTCCTAGTATCTATTTTTACACCTTTTGCTACCTAAAATGATTTTTCGGTGGATTTTTTATATATTGAGATTAAATTATACAATGGCTAGTTGATGTTAAAAATATCAAGGACACTCTTTCATCTATATATGTTAAATTGCAAAATGTAGGTTTACTGTTGGATTAAAAGCGGATAATGATTGTTTAATGGAGTTTGGATTTCCTTCATTATTTTTTTTGGATTTATGAAATAATATATTTTTGGACAATACATGAATTCCCCTATTATTTTTGTATTTTTTTTGTACTGTGAAGTAATTACATTGAGTTTAAATGCTTTAAACAGATATTTTTCATTTATAAAAATAATTATTTTTTTGTTCTAACTGGTTGAAGTTGAGTTAACTAGCCAGAAAATAAACTGCAGGTTCTTAAAAGTGTCAAAAAAAAGTTTTAAGTCCCAAATGATAAAAAAAAATTGAAAGTTTAGGTCCTGATTATTATCTTAACTTTTTCAATTACAAATATCTTCAAGTTACGTTAGAGGGCAATTTAATAGTTAATCTATTAAGAATGACAATGAACAAGGTATGAATTTTGTCTGAATAGACTTAAATTTATACTTTTTTAAGAGTAGATCTAGAACCATCATATCCTAATTAAAAATTCATATTTGTTCTTAGATCCATCGTATTTTACGGGTTTTGGGTCCTAACAAGTCGAAAATGGGTCATCAATAATTTTTTTTTCTGTTTGTCTATTATTATCCTACTTTATAATTAAATTTTTTTTTACAAAATTTTCTTTTTAGTGAAATGAATCTACTAAGTAAACACTTGAGAAAACTATAAATTAAAGTAAAAATAGTCAAAACTTATAACTCAATAAATAATCCATTATGTTCTTTTTCTAATTTCAAAAATTTAAAATTCTACAAATCAAAAAGTATCTTACAATGTACCAACAAAAACCAAGTAGAGCTCAAGGGGGACTACTCTTATAGTCATATATAGGTGTGAGTCGGGAGATGACAATATACGAACAAAAGGTTGAGACAATTAAAATAGAGTAAAAGTGGGTAGAATTTGAATGAAACGGAAGAAAATAAAATGTGAATATAACAAACATAATATATGGTTGTTAATGCTCTAGAAAGTCCATACAACATTACATGTGATTATCCCATATTGACAAATTAATATAGAAATATTCACTATATATAGTTAAGGGATTACTCTTTTTATTATCATATGATTTTAAAGTAAAATTCTCTTAATCATATAAGGTTAAGAGACTACTTCCCTTATCGCCATATGATTTTAACTTGAAACTCTATTAATCATATAAAGTGACTATCTATCATAGATGGAAGTGGTCCAAACTCGTATTTAATTAACAATGGTAGCGGCTAAATATATTGTACAACTAAAGTTCACCTTCTATAACTTGACTTGAATTGTCTTTTGTGGCGTAAAATGTACGAGATAAAACTTAAAAAGGGACAGAAATACGAAGATAAAATGAGATTATCATGTAGCTACTAGCTAATGTCCTTCATTATTTGTTCTCTAACTAAATGGTGTCAGGTAAAAGAGCCAAATGAACTATATGGTAAAAGGGACAGACTTTATACTATAAATCTTGATTTTATTCATCCTCACATTTTCACGTATACTATATCAATAATACTCCCTTCATTTTTTTTTGTTTGGAATATATAGAATTTAGAACCAAATTTTGACTATAAATTATTCCTAATTTATAAGAAAAAACATAATTATAAATTTAATATTAAAAGATTCTAATGTATATTTTTCAAATATCAACTTTTTATAATTTTTGCAAATATACAGTTGAAAAAATTAAAATTTAAGTTTGTTTTGAACTTTACGCAAAAACAAATAGGAAAAATAAAAAGATACGAAGAGAGTATCAATAATACTTTTATAGGCTCATAAAACTCAAAGTTCGTTAAAAATTAGCACCATAACTAGGAAGTAAAATATCCCACTGAATTCACCATAAATCGTTAAAAGAATAATGAGTAACGTGACACATCTATTGATTTTTTTTATGTAAGGAGAGCCTCAAGCTCCAAGATAACAATTGATATAGACGAAATTTGATCCCTTGACTTAGATATCATTCTCCAAAATTTTAACTAACCAAGCTAGTTGACATCAACCCATACCAATACCAAAACATGCATTCTCCTAAAAAGTCCTAAAAATACAGGAAGACTAAAAAGTATGGAACTCCAAAGGTCATTGATTAATATTCAATCAGAACCTCAAACAGTATTCTCAATAATTAGATCAAGGCGTTGCAACTTGCAAGCAATTTCCCTAGGAAAGTGGATGGACACAGAACACACTATTCTCTCCTTTTCATTTCAAAGTTTATCTTCGGATACACGACATTATTTATCCTTTCAAACAATTATCTAAGGATTATGGATTCCCTTCATTTGGAGGGCAACTCAGCAGTTAGCCTTAAATGCCAAGTAATTTCAGTCCTTGCTGAAATGAACTAGGAAGTTCTTTACTAGCTACACCATATAGTTCAAAAAATGGGTCAAATTTTATCCCACATTTGGAGTTTGTTGTGCCAAAAGCCGAGAGATAATCGTCTGGCAAATTACCAAACAATTTCTGATGACGATGATCATCTACAAAGCCACTGCATCGACATTACCCAACATCACTATCAACCTGTCTCGTGCCCGAGCTCAAGCTCCTACGAAAATTTTGACAACAATGTGGACCCTTCAACCTCTCACACCGTGGTTGATTTGGCCGGTGTGTATGAAGAAGATGCGACGACAAACGAGAATAAGAAAGAGCCGACTATAGATCATGGTAACCAAGTGATACCAGAAGTAGCCTGGGAAGACAAGGTTACTCCTACAATCAGTCATGTGTCAGGTGTTAGGAGAATAGGGCAATTCACCAACGATCAACGGATACTACTTGTCGGTGAAGGCGATTTTTCATTCTCGGCTTCTTTGGCCATCGCTTTTGGTACCTCTGCTGTTAACATTACTGCAACGTCTCTCAACTCCAAAAGTATACTACTTCTCCATGCCACTTAATATTTTATGATTGTGCAATATTTGATATGTCATAATTATGAATCGAGCTTCACTTTGATATAATCTCCCGATATAATTGGCACTTGGCAGAATTTTTAACTAAAAACTACGGCAAGTTTATCACCAACAAGGCAGAGCTGGAGTCTCGAGGCAGCACTGTCCTTCATGGTGTTGATGCTACGACTATGTCGAAACATCCTGTCCTAGGCACTATGGTTTTCAATCGTATTGTCTTTAATTTTCCACACGCTGGGAAATTTGGTAGAAGTGATGCTGAACTGATGTGAGCATCTTATTTTCTTTTTCAAAAGTTTAAATCTAGTACATAGTACTGGAATATATATATATATATATATATATATATATATATATATATATATATATATATATATATATATATATATATATATATATATATATATATATATATATATATATATGTCTCCATTTTGTATCAATCGAGCTAACAGGTTCTAAATTTTTTGGCAGAGCTCATCAAAAGCTAATCAGGGGGTTTTTGAAAAACGCAAAAAAGATGATTGGAGAAGATGGTGAAATACACATCACCTCGAAATCTAACGGGTTTTTCCTTGAGTGGGATATACCTAGGATAGGAAGCGATCACGGTCTAAATTTAATTCAAGAAATGAAGTTTAAACGTAGCAAGTATCCTGGCTACAACACGAAATTTGGTTTCGGAGGAGACAAGGACTTCGACTGCAATCCTAGCAAAACGTACAAGTTTTGCCTGTCGCTTAGCCGTTGATTACATTGCATGAATTCTCCTTTTTCATTCCTCAACTGCCTATATTGAAGGATCAAAGACTTTCTAATTGGTTGGTATTTTTGTTGAAAGTTTGAGATTGATAAGAATCAAATCGTCGGGATTATATTGATCATGTGTAATGATGATATCATCGCGATTCATCTTGGGGTACTTTCTAAAGAAACCAGATTTGTTGACATGATGAACTTACAGAAGTATTCTACTTACTCTAAATCATGTTCAACCACATTTCTTTATGTCTGGAATAGCTAGCATTCTAGCAAATGTATCTGTCACATTTTTATCATCAGGCAGGCATAAGGTAATGAACATTGAATTGCTGCAAACTGGTGTAGTTGAAAAATCTGAATTGGACTTGAGTTTGACCGAACTTTCTTAGAGAATTTTACGACGTCAGATGAGCCTGCAAAAGTAGTTAGCTAGCAAGTCTGGTTATGTTTTATCAAAACTATCAACAGCAAAAATTCCTGTAGGAGGATGGAATCGTTTAGTGATAGGGAAGATAAGATCAATATATCTTATCCCAATAGTATACACAACCAAAGTTTATATGATCCTTGAACAGACACTTCTAAAGTTGTTGATGCACATATTACTCCATACCAAAAAGAATGCAACACTAGTTTCAATCTTATAATGACCAAATAAAGTAGTTGCAAAAACTAAAATTCACTGTCTGTTGCTTGACTTGATTTGTCTTTTGAAATGTCGGAGATAAAAGAGACAGAAAAAGGAAGATATAATGAGATTATTAGGTAGCTAATGTCCGTCATTATTCATTCTCTCACAAAATTGTATCAAGAGCCAAATGATTTTGTTGAATAATTGATTGGGGATTATATCTGAAAGAGGCTATTTTGGATTTTTTTTTTAATTGTAAATTTTAGAATTAAAAGTTGTAATTTTTCATATATTCTTTATAGTTTTACTAGTAGAACATGAAGTTGCGTTATTAAAAACTTAAGTTATACATAATTTCATCAATATCACATGAGTCGGTTCTTTTTCCTTCATTTTCTTGAAACTGTACAATTAAGAATTGAAATTGCATTATTTTCAAATGATGTTGCACATTAAATTAAAATTTAAAGTTACACATCAAGAAAATAAAGTTATTCATTTACAAGTGGGTACCTTCATTTAATTTTTCTTTTTTATACTTAATTAACATGTTTTGTTTTGTTTTTTAATTGATATATACAATTATATATCTAATATATGTTCGAACAAGCTCCTACATATGGAATAGAAATAAAGGATAATAACATACTTCGTACATAAAATAATATTGTTTTTTATTCACACTCACATTTTCTAGTATACTACATCAAAAATAAGTTTTAGGGTCATAAAAGTATAAAACTCAAAAATTCATTAAAAATTAGCACCGTAACTAAGAACATAAAATATCCATATAAATTCATTAGACACTGATGAAGTATAATAAGGAGTATAGTCTTCCATTTTTTTTTTTTTAAAAAAAAGCTTAAGGTATAATGAGTAACGTGACCCATTATACTGTTATTGTTAATATTCTGCAATAAAAGCACGTACGCTCCTAAAAGTCATAAAAGTTGAAATCTCAAATGTTGAGTTGTATTCAATCAGAATCTGAAAGGGTAGTTAGTATTCTCAGTAATTAGATCAAGGCGTTGCAAGCAATTTCCTAGGAAAATGGGTGGACATAGGACTCACATTTCTCTCGTTTTAATTTGAACAAATATTCGGATCCGGGTGATGCTCCAGTTCACTTACATAGTAATGTTATCATTATTATATTTTATAACGGAAGAATGTAATAAAATGTGATGTACGTTAATAGTTGATTTTGATGTTTAACTTTGAGATAAAAAGTTTAATTCTTGCATAGAACAAATTTCTTAGAGTTTTTTTTTTTTTTTCCATTGTACAATAGATAAAATATGTTTTAATAAATAAATGATTAAAAAGAGAGTAACATGCAACCACTTGACCACTCTCTCCTTCCCGGGCCGAGGCCCTCGCCCACTGAGGGTGAGTCAAAGCCTAAGATCATGCCGAAAGACGTAGTCCATGGTAACAAGTGAATATTCTTGTACTATCTTTATTGGTCCTGAGGGACAGATGAGGCTAGACGGTATCCGTGAAGAAAATATGGCGAACCTTGGACCTCGGAATTATTTTTATAAGCCTTTTCTTAAAAAATTAAAAAATAAGCCACCAGCCAAAGTATTTTGAAAAAAGAAGCCAATTTAGGCTTGGATGGAAAACGTTGCCAAGACAATGATTTAGCGAAAGGAAATAGAGATAGAGAGAGGAATCAGGAGAATTTGTGTCTCAGTCACGGGACGACGTCTTGTCCCGTAGCCTCAGCAAGAAAGACCATCCGGGTCGGGTAGTCGGCTACGAAATCGTTGTAAGCCGAAAAGTTGTGTATGGGTCTAAGAAGAGGAGCTCGATCCTAAAGAGGGTAGAGGACGTGGAAGCGCGAATCGAGCACACTATGAGAGAGGTTGAGCTGCGAGTTCGAGCGTAGACGATGAAGGAGATGGAGGAGAGGATGGATTACTATTTCCAAGAGAAGTTCAAGCTGTTTGTTGCGCAGTTCGGTATCCCGCAACCATCTTCGCAGGAACCCGAGCGTAGCATCAGGCCTAACCCTCCAGTCTTCCCATCCAACAACGTCTCGAAGGTTAAAGATCCTTTTAAGGATCTGCAGGTGTGTTTACTCATATTTATAACTTACTAATCGCATATGAAACGAGTTGTCGAATTCAATGCATGAGATATTGACATCTTTGTCACTGTTTTTGTTGGTGCAAGTTTCCTGTCAGTTGTTGCACATAGTGAACGAAAATGAAGCAATTGTTGTTGCTTTAGGAACCGTGCATCCAGCTCTGGCTCGAGACCACCATTCTGACATCCTTTCTAATCATGTAAAGGTCAGCGTCGATCTTTATGATCAGGTATATGAGGATGTCCCTGTTCCTTCCCCTTCTGCCTTCATCAAAAGGCTCGAGTAAGCCCATGAGACCTTTACACAGTGGCTGAAGCACTTAGTTTGGGTCCTGACAACCGAGGTAAATTAATGAAAACCTTATAAGTCATATTATATTATATTCTACTAATGTATTTATTCTCAAAAAATCATCCACGAGGTACGAGTGGAAAGAAGGATGCACCTAAAGGTGGTGCCAGCAGTCTAGAGACAACTGAGTCTGTGCAGAAGGACGTCGCTCGGACCGATCTCACCGAGATGGCCTTGAGTCATCTTGGTGACAATTGTCGAGAAATAAGGGCTCATTTTTCGAGACGTCCGCCAGACATCCTTGTCTCCATTGTTTGTAGGAAGATGATATTCTGGTACGCGGAGGACCAGGACATAATGGTCGTAGAAGAGGATGTCACTCAGCTTCTCACTGGAGACGAGTTGAACGTATCTATGATCCAAGTGTTTATGATGTAATATACCTAACCATTGCATGTAGTTCCTACTATATTATGTGTTTTCGATTCGTTCTTGTGACTAAATGGGTGTTATTATTTGAAAAAATAATTGTAGGGCTTGCTATGAGTTGGTCCAAGAAGAAGGACTAGGATCTCTACTACCATGATCGGCAACGACTAAGATTTCGTCACTTCTTACCTGGTATCTTCAATGGCCAGTTACCATAACAAGTGTTTCATCTTCTGTCGTACTATGAAATGTATGAATTTCTAAACCTTAGCTTTTTCATATATGAATATGTTCGTATTTTATCCATTTACCAATCATTTCGTAGGTGTCACTGGATACTGTTGCATCTGTCCTTAGAGAAAAAGGATAGTATACATTTTTTATCCTCTCCAAATAAAAAGTAATTTAGCGATTAGGAATGTGTTAAATACGTAAGTATGAGTTACATACATCTTTTATTTCATTTACAAGAGTTAGAATAATAGTATAGTTATTGACTTTACTCTTTTTTATTTCAAATGTAGTGTTTTCAAGACCTATAATGTTCAGTCTAACCACCGAACAGGACTAAAGTTGAACTGGATTCTAGCTCAGGTGTCCCTATTTTGAATCATATGACTTTTTTATTGACTTAGAATTGGATTAGATCTATTTGATTTACGATTTATCCGCTTTTCAAATGTAGTGTCCTCGGCAAAAAGGAAACACAGAGTGTGGCTACTTTTTTATGTGCTTTGCGTTTGACATCCTACACAACCATGCTATGTGTGAAGATCTATCAATGGTACATATGATTCCTCTGTTTCGTAATTAATTTTTGAGATCTAGCTATAGATAACTCGAGTTAAGAATGGATGAATGGATGGAGTTGGATGGAGAATGGTTGTGAATAATTGAATGGAATTGGATTCATGGGAAAGTTGTGAATGGTGAATTGTGTTGGACTATATAGACTTGCTAATTGTGAAAACATGTACTTATAAAAAATGGGAATAAGCCTAATTACAGAGGAAACTCTGCCAAAATTTATACTTGAAATTAAAGTTCATGTTTTGTAGATATGTTCTTGTTTTGTAATACTAAACCTATCTTTTCTCACCCTCTCAGGCAATTCAAAGAACAACGTCATACTCACTTGAAGAGCTAATGGAGATTAAGAAAATATGGGCGAAATACTTCATTGGGACCGGACAATATTTATAATTAGGTAGCTAGCTCGATCTTCTCATTTGTTTTTACATATTATAGCATGTATTAAGGTTAAATCTAATTATATAACATTAGGTTAGGCCATTCTTTTTTGTATATAGCATTAGGTTTGGTTAGACCATTCTTTTTTGTATATAAATAACATTGGGTAAGGTTAGGCCTATTCTTTTTTATGTAAATTATTAGTTTATAAGACCAATTCAAGTAGCTTAGATTAAATTTGTAATTAATAATTTTGTGAGAATATAAATTTAAATAAATATTTCAGCACATTTCCATAAATATTTTTGCAGTAGTTCTCATATTAGCATTTGTTCCCTAAAGTGTTGAGAAGTGGGTTCCCATATTCAAAGAAAAAAAAGAAAAGAATAAATATTGCGATTATTTAATAAAATCGCAGCATTTGATTTACATGTGCTGCGGTTTTCTACGTTAACCGCATCATTTGAGTTATATGTGTTGCGGTTATTCAAGAAAACCGCAACACATAATTTTTAGAATTTAAATCATTTTTTTTTAAAAAGAAAATATTCATTAAATGCTGCGGTTTTCCAAAAAAAATCGCAGCACATATGTTTCGATTTTTTTAAATAACTGCAGCACTTCTTAATTTTTTTTATTTTTTAAAATATATATGTTAATAAATGCTGCGATTTTTTGAAAAACTGCATCACTTATTGATAAAAAAATATTTTATTTTAATTTTTTAAAATATATATGCTAATAAATGCTACGTTTATTCCAAAAAATCGTAGCATTTATTGATATTTTTTCATTTTTTAAAATATTAATGTTGCGGTTTTTTGGAAAAACTGCAGCATTTATGAGTTAACTGCAACACTTGGTGTTTCTATTGCTGCATATAAAAAACCTGCAGCAATTGTTCTTTTTCCATGTGCTTTGTATCAATAAGTGTAGTATTTAGAGCTAGAAACCGCAACATATAGACATTTCTCTACTAGTGATATGTCCAACTAATTTAATGATTATGGATTCAAAATTAATCAATTCCCATAATTTGGAGGGCAACTTATGTCGATAAAGTTTGACCCAAATCCAGAAACATAATTACAGGCCATTATTTTAGTGGTAAATAAAATAATTAGTAGTAGAAGCTAGAAGGTAACAGAATGTTGAAGAGGTTTCTAGAACTCAATGGTGTGGACGTAAATTAGATTATACACATGGGTACACCATACTCATGTGCACACAGGTTTAATTGGCAACATGCATTAATATTTTAATTATACATCTAGCTGGCAGAATGTAAAAATAATAATAAAAAGTCTATTTTCGTTGGAAAATTAAGAATAAGAGATATTTGACATTCTATTTGTTTTATTTAGTGTCGCATTACATGATATTAATATGTGCATTGAACTTAACTTATATATACATTATAAATATACATTATATACATTGTGAAATCAATATGCTTAGACAATGGTCCTCATATATCATTTTATTATATACATTATAAGATTTGAATATATACATATCTCATCAGGAGTATGTACATTACACACATATATGATGTCTATCATGTTCATTATGAATTCAATATGCAAAAGTACATTACTGACAATTCTAACATGTTTTCAATATTACTCACAATGTATACGACTCATAATTTAAATGTACATATCATTCTTAGAAATGTACATATATTTTTTTTACATTACACAAGTGAACTAAATGTACATAAATGTTTAAATGTGAATCATGTACAATGTCAAATTGAAAAGTACTTTATTCATATTTCCAATGTTTATAACAATCGAATTCAGTGTACATGCAAAATATTTGATCTTAATATCATATGTCAATAATTTGGAAACAGATAGTGAAAAAACTGAAAAGTCACTGTACTATACAGAGAGAGAAAAGATATATATGATCTGCAATTTGAATTTGTAAAATGACGGTTCATTTCAAAATTAAAAATTAATTATTGCAATTAGTGAATCCCTCCGCTTTTTAGCGGGAAATATTTATTTTTCTCGCGTATGTTACCTAACAACGTTATGTACATTTCGTATTAAATACTTTTGCGTTATAAATTTTTAAGCCTGCGTTTTAGTAAGAGTGCACGATGAGCATTAAATGAAAGACTTTAGACAACCCTAGAGGTGGGTGCATGGTCTAGAGTGTTTTATGCATTTTTTAGCATCATTTTAACACTCTTTATTTTTAGAAAATACTTTTAGTATATTTATTTACTTACTTACATACATATTTTTAAAAAAATATTTTAATTATTAAAATGGTAATTTATGTCCCTTAGAACACTATCGGCAGTGAGTAAAATTTTCCCCACGAGTAAAAATGGTGAGTAAAATGAGTGAAAAATGCATCCCGGCAGTGGTCACCCGTGAGAAAACTCACGAGTTTCCTCACCCCATGAGAAAACTCATGAGGAAAACTTCAGGTGGGCCCCATATTTTTTATTCCGTTTTACGCTTTAACGGCTATTTTCGGCATTTAAACAATTTTAGAAAAAATATTAAAAATCACCAACGGTCATAAAAAAAATTTCTCTATAAAATGACACCCATTTTGCTATATTTTTCCACAAATTAAAAAAATACATTTTCCTAATTGAATTCGCTTTTCATTATTATCTACTTCCCAATTGTTATCATACACATTTTTTTTTGCAAATCTTCGTTAAGGTAAATTATTCTGCTGTTATTTTCATAAAAACGATAATAAAGACGTTAATTTAAAGTGATTATCAAAAGTGATAATTATTAAAAAACGCTACTGTTAACCGCTAATTAAAAACTATAATTATTATAAAAACGCTAATTAAATGCGATAATAAAATAAACGATAGTTTAAAAAGGCAATTAAAAAATGATTATGAAAAACGATATAAAAATGCGATAATTAAAAACGATAATTAAATACTGTAGTTAAAAACGATAACTATAACCGCTAATTAAAAATATTAAGTACATTACAAATTGATTGAAATGTTAACTACGCAATAATAACATAAATTACTTAATAACGATATAAAATTATTAATCATAATTATACATTAATTAGAAAATTAAGTAAAATTGATGAATATGGAAGAGAGAGAAAGTGTAGTGAGGTATTGAAAAAAGTAAGAGAGAGATTGATGAAGAGTTTTTTGTACTCACTGCTGGGATAACATTTTACTCAAAAAAATACTCATGAGGATAATTGGGTGGGATGAGTCAGAAAGTGGTTAGAAAGAATTGGATGACAAAAGTTTGCCTAAAAGTGATCTTAGCTCCAAGACCCATCACCCATCTACTTGGATGGTGAAAAGGGGTGGAGGACTGGTTTCATTTTCCTAGAAAAGCGCACTAAAACCCCGGGCAGTGATGCAGATGATCGAGCTTCCGGTGGCGGTGGGTGGAGGGAGATCAGGTATTCGCTCTTTTCTGCACAGAAGCTTTATTCTACATCATGGTCTGATCCAGATATGGTATATCGCGTCATGATTCCTCTGCCCCACTCTAAACACTGATTCGTGTGTAACTCCCCATATATTCCGAAAAATTCATTCTCTTAAAGAGATGGAGAAAACAGGGGATTGAAATTTCTATAAACTATAATCTTATAATATAAAGTGTCAAAATTTGAGCGTATTTTGTTGCGAGAGGGTGATGAATTGATGATAGGACTTTCTAACTGAGCTTAGTTGGAAACTAAATGAATTTGGAATTGTCTTCCAATTGGCGGCAACCCTGCCTGCCATGGCTTAGGGACAACTGCACAAGCCTGATTGTAAACAATGTAAAAGTTCCTAAAATTTTGAATATTGTTCAATTTGAAAAGCTACATATCAAGTCATATTTTTGATGCTCCATTAAATTTTGGTTCATTATTCATAGATAAAATTAAGAATAATATACGAAGAAAGGTAATAAATTTCAATTTCTTTGTTTTGAAAAAATGAATAGGCTTCACTTAATGAAATTCGTCTTTGAGGTATTACTTTTCAGAGGAAATTACACATTTCAGCCAAGACTTGCAAATCGTTGAATCAAAAAACCTAGACTTACCAAATATGGGGAGGCGTCAAAAATATTTTATAAAAAAAAAAAAATCACATTCGTTTCGTGTTCTTTTTCAAACAACTGATGAACAAAGAAAATTAAATAATCTCTTGAATGCTCTCCGATAGGTAACAGACTAACAGGTAAGCATAAAGAGCAAGATTCTACATTTCTATTATCTTTCTTTTTAATTATTAAAATATTTTTCTATAATTACTCAAAATCCAAATGTTGCTATTCTGACTTTTCATCAACAATTACTTTAATTACCCAATTCTCCCTAAAATTGAATACATTTCAAACAAAAAATGATAGTAATTTCCCCTCATTTTTCTATATTACCTGATTACTTCTTTCCTAATAAATAAATAACCAAACCCCATTTACACATTTGATCCTTCAATTCTCCTCCCCACTTCACTTTCCTTCTGCATTTAATCTATGAAATATTGTATTTAGACTTGTTAAATAGGAGGGGTCCCATTAAGGGTCATTGACCGGTTAGTTTATAAAAGAGTTTAATTAATTATGAGTTTAACTTGATCAGTTTTTTAAAAGGGTCGTGTTTTATAGGGTTTTTAATGGGTCAAGTAGGATCAATAATGAACAAATAGTTTCCAATTTTTTTCACCCAATCCAAACATTTAACTAATAGTCTAAAATAGAAGGATTCCAAAAGAGAACAACATTTTAAAATTTTCGGATGGGGAAAATAGGAATAACAAAAACGAACGAAGGGAGAATTAATAAAAATATATAACAAAATTACACAGTCGATCCACATATTTTATTTCATTTTTAAAGCTTACCGTTTTAAGAGTTGTATATGTATATTTTTTTTATGTAAAGTGAGCCACAAGCGGTAAGACAACAATGAATGTAATGAGATTTGATCCCAAGTCTTGGATATCATCCTACTTGGTTCAGTTTAGATGAAATTTTGGTTTAGTTTTTTTTATGCATTTTTAAATGCATAAGCAAAGTATTTTTTTTCTTTTTCTAAATAAATTTCTTTGTACTCAACAAAAGCCGCACTTATAACATGAAAATATGACCTCACACAAAACCAATAGTCATTTCCCATTATGTACTTGATTCTCAAGAATGGATAGGGCCGTGTTGTTTGATAGTAGGAGTTTGATGATCGAGTCTGTCTAGAAGACGCATTTCTTGATTGTTTTTAAGATAAACTCCCTTCGTTTATTTTTGCCTTATTTATATTTATAAAGTCAAAATTTAAAACATTTGACTATAAATTCTCATCACAGAAAATAATATATTTGAGTTGAATAAAAATGAGAAGTAGAAAAGCTCATAAATGTTCATAAATGTTACATAAACATAATCAAAACCCAAATAAATGTTGATAACATAATCAAACCCCTAATAAATGTTGATAATATGACCAAAACCCTAGCAAATTTTCATAAATGTTACATAAAAATAATAAAAACCCTAAACACTCTAGTAGGGCCTGTCTCCAGGGATAATTTTTTCTGTTATGTACAACAACGTGACAAACACTGTATGTGACTCCTCGATATGTGTTGTTGTCCATTTCATTTCTTAACCTCTTCGATAGTGGACGACCCTTAGCTCGAATTCGACTCTCGTCAGCAATGAGTCGTGGTCCTATGATAGGTCACCACAACGTATCATCAAGGGATCATCATCCTCTTCCTTTGCCTCAACTGCCTCGCCTTCTTCCACCTCTTCTTCCCCCTTCGCCTCCTCATCCACTTCCTCTTCATCTACCCCCTCTCACCTTACCCAGTCTTTTCTCCATAAAGATAATTCCCAAACCGATCTCTGGGAAGTGTACTATTTAATGGAGTCACATTAGGAGTAGCTAGTTTTGAGTTCTCATCATGAGGCATTTGACTTGTGGATGGAATGATTGGAAATGACTGATGTTGAGATAATATGTCCATTAATCTAGTATATGAGGATGCTAAAGGTACATGCTCCACGTGTATTTCAATGCCAGATTTTGGATAATTTTGAATGCATACCCATAATACTTTAACAAAATAGTCATCTGTGAGTGACAATGTCATACATGTCGACGGACTAGTGGGGTATTTCATTCTCAATTTCAGTTCCACCAATCATCTATCAAACCAACACAAATTGAATACCATATCAACACTATCAAATAAGTTGTTTTAAAACTAACCACAATAGGTCTATATTGTCCGCTGTCATATCCAATTGTGTTATCTCGTTCTTTCAATACTCCACCCTATCGACATAACAAGGGAAATAAATTGATATTCATGATGCCTACAACACAAAAAATTCTTCAATGATATTCAATAATATATTTATTACTTGCTTCTAGTTTTGAATATAACTTATCACAATATACAATATTATCTCGTTTATAACCTAATTCATAACATTAACTCAAACTTAAACACTAACCTAAACTAACATAAACTAAACATTTAGTTAACCTAAATTAAAATAAACTAACCTCAATTAAACCTAAACTAACCTAAACTAACCTAAACTAACTAATATAAACATTAACTCTAAATTTATAAACTAACCTAAATTCATAACCTAACCTAAATTCATAAACCTAAACTAACTAATCTAAACATTAACCCAAAATTCATAAACTAACCTAAATTAAGGTTTACTTACCTAAATCCATAAACTAACCTAAATTATGGTTTACTAACCTAAATTAAGGTTTACTAACCTAAAATAAGGTTTACTATCATAAAGTCATAAACTAAACTAACAAAATATTAACAATAATTAACAACAACAAATAACAACCATACTTATAATTGACAAAAATAACAAATAATTAAAAAATAAAAAATGTAATTAATGAAAATACTTAAAAAAAATTTAAAAAAAACATGATAAATAAATCACATAGTTTTAATTCATGAAGGCATGATAATATACCCATAATTCATAACATTTAACGAATTAAAAAAAACAAAATTTAACAAAAAAACAAGAAAAAATAAACAAAACTAAAAATGTATAACATACCTTACTCAAGGAAGAAAGGGGAAGGATTTGAAATGAAAATTGACGAAAATTAGGCCGAAATTATGTAGATATAGGGAAGGGAGGCTCGTCGATTATCATGAAGAAATGGGAAAGAAGAAGGAAATAGGAGGAAGAAAAAGAACAAAAAACCCGGGCTAAGTAAAATCGTTGCCTCGGGCAACGTTTCTAGTTAAACAAAAAAAGTTGCCTCAAGCGACTTTTTTACCTTGAATGAAACGTTGCATCGGGCAACAATTCTTCAATGACCAGATTCCTTGGCAAGATTCATGCAATATTCTAAACTAAAATGATGTCTAGGGCAACGATTACGATTTACCTTTAAGTAAATCGTTGCCTCATGCAACATTTTCATTTGCCCCAGTTTCAACCACTTAATTCCATCTTCATGTAAATCGTTGCCTAGGGCAACAATTTACCTTAACCTAAAACGTTGCATGAGGCAACGATTTTTGTCCAAACAAAAAATGGCTTATTTTTTAAATTAGTCTGGAAACCGGCTTATTTCTCAAAATATTTTAAAAAAACCTTATTAATAAAAAATCGTAAATTCAGACTTTGATTATAGTGCAATGGGTGAACTGAATCGTTTATCAATCAACAATGTTGGTGACCCATTTATTGAAGGCGGTTATAGTGTGCAATCCAGGCGTGTAGGGACTTTGAAATTGGTGTTTTAGATTGGTTTGCAAATCTTTGGGAGATCAAGAAGGATGAATATTAGGGATCCACTACAAATGGTGGAAGTAAAGGAAACCTTCATGGCATACTTGTAGGGTAGGTTTCAGTTATGATTTTTTTTTCCCAATCAACAATTGATACTGGGGCCTTTATTTCCTCAGTTTTCAAAATCATTTATGATTAACATATCCAGTGAATTCGGGTCATAGTTTGTTATGAATCGGGTCATATCGGTTTTTTGTTTGGGTTAAATCGGTTTCGGGTTCTCTTCATGTCCGGTATGTAACTAAGGGTGACAATGGGTTGGGTTCGGGTTGAAATATGTCAACCCAAACCCAACTTGTTTATTGAATGGGTTGAAAATTTCAACCCAACCTCTTTAATAATTAAAAGTCATTTGAATTTTTAATTTTCCTAGTTTTAAGCAATGCAAAATAAAAATCTCAAATCTCGACATAGTCTTAATACAAACAAATTGAAAAGTTTGAAAATATGTTAAGAAGAGGTAGAGAGAGCACTCAGAAGCGAAGAAGAAGGCACTAAGAGTGAAGAGGCAGATCGGCATAATGCAAATAAAAAGTAGAAATTAGGGTTGGCTAGTGGTAATTACGACTTGAGTTTATGACTCACATTAATTAAACCTGACCCAATAATAAACAGGTCGAGTCGGGTTGAAATCGGGTTAGAAATTTCAACCTGACCCAACCTATTTATTAATCGGGTTGGGTTGGATTAACCCATTTAATTAATCGAATTAAAAATTTCAACCCAACCCCAACCCAACCCTTTATAAACGGGGTTGGGTTCGGGTCGGGTTGGCGGGTCAGGTCAGTTTTTGCTACCCTTATCTATAACGGGCCAATTTTGTAAAGGGTGGGGCACGAATTGGGCTCGAGTCTTTGAATATCGGGTCAAATCGGTTTTGGGTTGACTTCAGGTTGGGTTGGATCGATTTTTGGGTCATAATCACGTCGGATCTGGATCGTTTCTGATAACTTATCGAGTCAGGTTTGATTTTGATAGCTCAAGCCATTTGAACCACATTAATTTCATGAGTAGTCATTAGTGAAAAATCGCATGAAACAACTTTATTATTGTTCATTACCCAAAAAAAACTATTAATTTTCTAGATTCTACTTTCATACAAAGTTCTAGCCACTTAAAGATCTTTTAATTTACTAGTTAGGATTGTTAATGTCACTTTGCTATATTTTATCATGGATAAGTTGATGAGTGATTGCACTAATATAAAGTTGGACAATAATTTATATATACGTCTAATGATTGGTTTAATATAAAGTTTATTATAATATAGATAACTACTTTTATATAGCCATATAGGCAACCCTACAGTCCTATTGTAAGAGATTGGGTGTAGGGAGTAGAGAGTTAGTAAATGTGAGAAGTAATTACAATGTCCTCCACTTTTGACCGCTTTGAAAACTAATATTGATAGCTATTGGCATGGCCATGGGGCCAGTCTCAGAAATTCAGGACCGGGATCGGATCGGTCATGGGGGCAGGCCGGGTTAGTTCCAAGCAGGGCTAGGTTGATTCGTAACGAATCAAACCGAATCGAAAACCGAATCACAAACCGAATTAACAAATCGAATCGAACCGAATCGTTTTCACGAATCGAACCGAATCAAACCAAATTCACAGACCGAATCAAACCGAATAAAAATCGAATCAAACTAAATAAAACCGAATCAAACCGAATTCATGAACCGAATCAAACCGAATTCAAGAACCGAATCAAACCGAATTTCACATAATGACATTAGAAATTAGAAGAAATGAATTGTTTCGAAAGTAATTAAATGCTTTTATTCACGAATCACATAAACACATTATTGTAAACTTTTATATTCGTCTAATCATATTCATTTTCCATTTCTTTTGTCGATATTTTTCATTTTTCATTACATATTTACATAAATTACATCTATTACATAGAATCACAAAAAGACATAATCATATTTGATTCATATAAACTAAATTATATTCATCTAAACTAACATTCTTTGATTTATATAAGCTAAACTATATTCAACTAAACTTACATTATTCATATAATCTAAATTGTATTCAACTAAATTAACATGTATTGATTTATATAATGAATAAACTAAATTATATTTAACTAAACTAATATTTATTGGTTTTCATAAACCAAATTATGTTCAACTAAACTAACACTCATATAAACTAAACTAAAATTAAATTAAACTAAGATTCAATTAAACTAAGATTCAACTAAACTAAAATTCATTGATTCATCTAAATTAAATTATATTCAACTAAACTAACATTCATATAAACTAAATTATGTTCAACTAACTATATTAAACTTAATAACATTCAATTATTCATACAAACTAAACTATATTCAACAAACTAACATTCATTGATTCATATAAACTAAACTATATACAATTCAACTAAACTAACATTTATTGATTCATATAAACTAAATTATATTCAACTAAATTAACATTCATGTAAACTAAACTATATTTAACTAAATTAACATTTATTAATTCACATAAACTAAACTATATTAAACTAAACTAACACTAATTAATTAATATAAACTAAACTATATATAATTCAACTAAACTAACATTTATTGATTTATATAAACTAAACTATATTTAACTAAACTAATATTTATATAAACTAAACTATACTCAATTAAACTAACATTCATATAACTAAACTAATATTTAACGAGTCATATAAACTAAACTAAATTTAATTATACTAACATTCATTGATTTATATAAACTAAACTAACATTCTTATAAACTTAACTATATTCAATTAAACTAACATTTATTGATTCATAGGAATTAAACTAAAGTATATTCAAATAAACTAACATTCATATAAATTAAACTATATGCAAATCAACTAATATTCGTATAAATTAATTTATGTTCAACTAAACTAACAATTATATAAACTAAAATATATTTAAATAAACTAAATTTTACAAAACTAGAAGATTTAGTCGGGCCGAATCGAATTTTTTTTGGAACCGAATCGAATAGGGTTAGGGTTGGGACGAGATTCGGATTTAACCCACTTTTTAGCGGGCCAAACCGGACTTGGCCAGGTTCGTTGGCGGGCCGGTCTGATATGGGCCAGAGACGGGCCGAGTTTGTTGGGGCTGGGTTGGGCTGAACTGGCCCAGTTGCCGTCTCTAGACAGATATTGACTCCAAAAACACATGGACAAATTACAATGTTTACGAAAATCGAAGGAGCAGACGACAGAAAGTGGGGGATGAGGTGACTAAAATATTTCGACCTTTTACGAAACTGAGAAATGTGCCAAACGTGTTAGGCGAGAATGAGAATGAGAATGAGACAACTATAATTGAAGGCAATGGTACATTTATTTATGTCATTATTACAGAATTCTGCATTATTCATAATTTGCTTGTTGGAATAGACTACAAAATACACATGGAATGGTCCAGAATTATAATTGAGACCTGTAAGCATTCTGCATTCACACTTTGGCCGTTGGAATAGACTTCAAAATGTACCTGCAATGGTCCAGAATGTTGAATTGAGAGGTGTAAACTTTATTGAATTTGGAATTTTTTTTATGAAACTTATAAGACACGTTGTATCGTACCGTAGGCCGTAGCGTATGAATCCTTTTACCGAACATGTGTGAATTCCGTTTGTCTTGCTTTAGAGTAATTAGTTAAGGTTGTCTCATCCACAATGGAAAACCGTACAATTCATTATTCCAAATATGACAAATCATTCCAAGATATTGTAGGGTTAGGTTGGATCATGTTGTTGTGAAAAAAGAATAACAATACTAGCTTATAAAAATTAAAGCAAATTAAATTATGTATTTTATACGTCTTACAACGAATAGTTGTAATTTTATTTTTATTTTTAAAATTTATTAGTACACATAAGTCTAATGACAATAATTATTAACTATACATAGTTTTGTTTAAACATAAGTGTAGAAAATACAAGCTAAGTATAGTAATTAATATAGAAGAATATTTTAGTCAATAATGGGTGACATTTATTATTTAATCTTTTACCATAATACTCGACCTTATATGCCCACTTCAAATAGGTTTCAATTTGTTTCATTAAAAATCTTGTTAGGTAACTAAAACTCAATGGGATAAAAACCAAAGCCGAAAAGAATGCAATATTATTTGATTATATGCCTAGAAAACTGTCTCATTAAAAACCTTATCAGGAAAAATTAGTGGGATAAAAACCTGATCGAAGGAAAAAAAATACAGTGTGTATACTCCCCTTGAGTTCAACATATGTTGTGAAGACGACGCATCCGAATTTTGTAAACCAATTGCTCAAATCTCTTGTTTGGAAGGGATTTGGTAATTAAATCAGCTAAATTTTCGCATGATTGATTTTGTTTAACACTTATTTTTCCTTCTTTTGGAGGTTATGTGTGAAAAATATCTTTTGTTATATATGCTTTGTCCTATCACATTTGATGTATCTCTTAGTAACTTGTGCGATGCAAGTAGTATTATCTTTAAAGATAATAGTAGGACTTTTCGTCTCTTTGTTCATCCTGCATTCTCCTTGGATGTTGATGATCATTGAACTAAGCCATGCACATTCTTATCCAGCTTCATATAGCTTAGCGATAAATTCGACAAGATTTGATGATGTAGCAGTTAATATAGGTTTCATTAATTTCCAAGATATTGCGGTATCACTAAAGGTGAATTGATATCTGGTTTGTATCTTAGCATTTTAAGGATCTGATATATATATCAATCATCTTCATATCCAATGAGATTAGAGTCCATCTTCAATTTGTAGAAAATAAAACCAAGATCTTATGTTTTTCAAACATATCGAAATAAGTGCTTTATTCCTTCCCAATGTCTCCTTCTTGGTAAATTACTATATCTGGTTAATAAATTTCCTGAAAAAGTAATGTCAGGTGGTATATTGTTAGCTAAATACATCAAAGCTCTAATAACACTAAAGTGTGGTACTTTAGAATTAAGAATTTCCTCAATTTTTTAAAATTTTCAATTATAAGAATGTTTTTATTTATTGATGAAAAATTATAGGTTTTTTTTTTATATAATTACATATAGTACTCCATATCCTTTAAGGTAAAGTAGAAAATTTAATCGAGATAATACTACTTATCATATTAAATAAATATATTATTGTAGAAAAAAGGTAGAGATACAAACATGAAATAAAATGGGAAATATAAAGGTAATTTTATATGATTTTAGAATTTCTATATATGACATTTTTTCAATCTAATATTAATGCAAAATATGACAAAAAAATTAGGTGACATTATCTATAAAAAAGACGAAAATTTTTTATAATAGCTTGGCTCGAGTTCGATAAAGATATGCGCTTGAAGCTTGTTAACGAGTTTACGTACTTTGCTTGACTTGGTTCATTTAAGTTTTGAGCCGAGTTCTATTTGACCAAGTCGAGTCTGAACCGAACTCGAGTAATTTGGTCCGTTAAAACACCCCTAGGTGAGACAATGGATGGTGCATATTGACAAACTTATTATTCAGAGGCTTAACACTGTTTAGAAAGTAAAGGGGAAGGAAGGATGATTATTAATTCCCATTTTGGAAGAGGAAGAAGAGGATAGAAGGGTTTGTGAATTGCTATTGTGTTTCCTTAGCCAACCGACAAATTATACTGAATAATGGTCATATTCCTTCAATTCCTAGCCAATTCAATTACAAGCTAATTAAGGTAAACAATGAAACATATGTAATTTGATATAACAAATTTCTTGATGAGGGTATATTGGAAAATAATACAGTAGTAAGAGCACCTCCCATGGTTCGTTTTATATTTCTTTTGAATAGTAAAATTCATTAATTAAGAAGAATTTATATAAAAAAAAATTGAAACTAAAGAAATAGAACCAAATATACATTTTCTCATCTAAATAAGTTATGATCAATTGGGATATCTTGAATCATACGACATCAATTCCCTCATACGTATTCACCGTCCTTGTTTAATATATAGTTTTTAATCACGTCATTCACATGTATATAAGTATTAGTGTGCTATTTTAGAGAGTAATACACTGCTTAAGGAAACAAACAGTTTCTCACAAGGTCATTATTTGATCTTCTTAATTTATTTCCAATTCTTTTACACCAAAATCTCAGCCTTTTCCCGTATTAATAATACGCCTTCAATTCGTTGATTTTAGGAATCATCCAAAGGAAAGAATGGTGAGGGGACCCAAACGACTTATTTCTAACACCAACGACGGTGAGGAGCAATGTGACCATAAAACGATAAATTTTGAAATAGCGAAGATTGTGCGCGCCACATACCTTGAAATCGATGAACCCAGCAGCGACCCTGGCGAACGGCTGTCCTACTTGAAGGATGTTTTGGGAAGATACACCAAAAAATGGCTTGAGAGGACCCAACACCTATTAGGTATTCGACTTTTCTTTGTTCCTCGTTCGTTATATGGAGTAGATCCGTGCATTGGATCGGGTTAGGGTCAGGATGAGTCACATGCAAAACGAGCCGGGTTGAGCCAAAGGAAATGCTAAATGAGCCGAGTCAAAAGAGATACATAACATGTCGATTTGGGCCGGACCGTCCAAAGAGAGTATAGTTTTTATCTATAAAGGGTGTTAGTTTACATATATCACTTTCAATCTTTATTAGTGAACTATCGAAAAGTATATGAAAATAGTTATAATGTTTAAAAGTTTTGAAAACTATAGGCTCATTATTGACTCGACTTGACGCATTGAAGATCCAATAAAACATGAACCTTTAAGAAGTCGATCCACTATTAGACACATTATTGATTAGACCCTTTTTTACAAATGGGTCGGTTAAAGACCCTTATAGGACCCTCCCATTTGAACACCTCTAATACAAAGTAACAATTCCTAAAGATAGAAAAAGGTTACTAGAAATAAACGAATACTTTGACTTCTAATTCGAAATTGGTTGCTTTATTATTTTCTTTTTCTTTTTTTACGAATTGCAGTAGTGCTTTAATTTTTTATTGCGAGTTTTTTAGTAACTATTCGCTTTCACAAAACTTGTTATAAACAAATTTTTTTTTAAAAGTGCTTTTTAAAATAAATTTAATTATTTCAAAATTAAATTCTTATTTAATTTATTAGTTGCAAAAGTTTTTTTTGCGCAAAAATGTTTGTATTTAGTAAATACCCATTACCCAATTTTTTTCTTCTTAATTTGAGTTAATTAATTTGTTTTCTAATTTAATTTGAATTATATAACTTGTGTTCCGTAAAAGAAATAGTTTCATGATGCAAGTTGAATGGTATGTTTTATTTTTTCTAATATCCAAATTTTCATAGTTATCATCTTAAATGGCACACTACGTATCAGACAAAGGTAATGTCAAGTGACTTTCTTAATTACGGAAATAACTCCCTTTAAAATTAAGCTAATAAAATATATAGACGTACCATATATATATATATATATATATATATATATATATATATATATATATATATATATATATAACTTACCATGTAAGTAACATGTGCAGTGACACTCGATATATATGTCATGTTACTTGTGAACTCATGATTCTTTAGAGATATACAAGTACAGGTCGAACATGAGCTAGTCTTTGTTCGATTTTGCAATAGCAAATTATATGTCATAGTGAACTCTTTTGGGTAGATGTTCATGAATATATATGCATGCATGATTCTAATTTAGGTGCAACAATTGACGCAGGATATCCCGCAAATTTGGACTTTGATTATAGTGTAATGGGTGAACTGAATCGTTTATCAATCAACAATGTTGGTGACCCATTTATTGAAGGCGGTTACGGTGTGCAATCCAGGGACTTTGAAATTGATGTTTTAGATTGGTTTGCAAATCTTTGGGAGATCGACAAGGATGAATATTGGGGATACACTACAAATGGTGGAAGTGAAGGAAACTTTCATGGCATACTTGTAGGGTACGTTTCCGTTATGATTAACAAAAAAAAGTTAATTTGATATGGGCAAAATAATCTATGATTGATAAAAGTCAATTTTTTTTTATTTTTTTTGCTTAAATAATAAATTTACTCCACCAGTAATAAAACTCAATAAAAACCCTAATGAATTAATGTTAAACTTACTATCTAGATTTAATTTATATAAATAAGAATAAATTATATTTTCTTATTTAGTAAAAATGAGTTAAATATATAGATCAATGAGCGATAATTTATATATATATATATATATATATATATATATATATATATATATATATATTTTCAGGAGAGAAGTATTTCCTAAGGGAATTTTATATACTTCAAAAGAATCATACTATTCGGTCTTTAAAGCTGCATTCATTCTCCGAATGAAATGCATTAAGATCGAGACATTAACTTCAGGGGAAATTGATTGTAAAGATTTAAAGATCCAACTTCTCCAAAATAAGGATAAACCAGCCATCTTAAATATCAACATAGGTAATCTTTTGTTCTTGTAACTTTTATCATGAAATTATTTCTTGTGGTGATTGAAACTTTATTTTCTTGTTTTCTTTCTCATTTACATTAACGTTACCTTTTACCTTATTTATTATGAAAATATTAGAACATGATCAACTTTGAGTTTTAATACTCTAGATAACATCACTAATTTATAGGGTCCATGCGTTTTAATAAAATATTTTTTTTATTTTTCTTGTTAATGTGGTAAAGTCGTAGTCTAAGCCAAGTCTTAAGTGGAGTATTGGAAATTTAAGACCTAACTTTAGACTTTTTTGAAGAGTATGGGGGCCACTAGATTTCATAAAATAATAATGCAAAATTTTTGATGAGGTGTTAGATGAGTTTTAAGGAATGATGTGCTAAACATGGGATGGTTTGAAGTTAGTAAGAATCTGACGTGACATATATATATATATATATATATATATAGGGGAGGGATCCAATGAGAAGGGTGCTTAAAATAAGAAGAATAAAAAGATTTTAGCCATTCAAATGGTAGGATCTAACGCTAGAGATTTTAGGTAAAAAAATGGTTACTATAACAATAAAAAATAGTTACTATAATAATAAAAAGTGTAACTATAATAATAAAAAGAGTCATTATAAGTGAAAAATTTTATTTGGTCACTATGAGTTAAAAAAGGGTTACTATGAGTATATAAAATATCATTCGTTGGATTTAGGAGATGGAGAGCCAAGATGTCTTCTCATCCTTCTCAATTTAAGTACCCTTCTTATTTTAACTTTTACCTATATATATATATATATATATATATATATATATATATATATATATATATATATATATATATATATATATATATATATAAGTTAAAATAAGAAGGGTATTTAAAATGAAAATGAGGAGAATATATCTTGGCTCCAACGATTGATAATTTAGGTACTTATAGTGACCCTTTTTGAACTCATAGTGACCAAATAATTTTTTCACTTATAATAACTCTATTTATCATTATAGTTACTCTTTTTATTATTATAGTGACCATTTCTTATTATTATAATAATCATTTTTTTACATTAAATTTTTAGCATTAGATTGTGCTATTTGAATGCCCAAGATCTCTTTTTATTCTTCTTATTTTAAGCACCCTTCTCGTTGGATCCATTCTTTATACATATACACGCCAACCTCAAAATTTTAACCTTTTCAAATAATTGTCATAAAAAAAAACCAAATTACACAACATGAACCATTAATTTCTGTAATGACATAGCAGGAGAAATCAGAGTACTTTTTAACTTATACTAATAAACTATCATAATGATCTTATGCTGTCTCATTTGTCTGTACGTACATGTCATAAACTTTCTTGTATCTCCCCATATCTCCTCCTACATACTATCATTAAGTCATCGAAATGATGTTCATTTAGTTTTTTGCAGATAATTAAGGTAATTTTGTACATTAATTTACTCCTTCGATTTTTAGTGATCTTCACATTTACTATAACTCTAAAAATTTAGGCATATTATATAATTAGATAATTTTGGGTTCCATGTATTAGGGAAAAAATGTAAATATAATGAACTAATGTAATGTGATGAGTGATAACTTAAATATAACAAACTAAAATAAAAAAAATGACATGTTCATACTTGGGGAGAGGGATGATTTCTCTGTAGAATAATTGAAGAATGAGAACTAAATTTGAGAAAAAAAAGAGAGTGAGAGAAGGGGATGAATTAGAGGGGTGTGGAGAGAATCATGGTCATCCTCATGACAGATTAAAAATATAATATGCATGCAATTGATCTGTATGGTATCTTAGCTCAGTTTGTTGATTCTTTCTATATTTATGTTTGTGTCTATATTTACTTGGTTGGATGTTCGAATTCTTGAGCTGCAATTTTTTTGTCGGGCTTTCTAGCTATTGCTACATACATTGAAGTATTGAACTCACTTTGGGCTTCAAAACATTTTAAATCTACAGTTGCTTTATTTTTATTTTTTTTTAATCCAATTTTGACTTGGTTATATAGGTGAGTTACTGTATGAAGTACTTGTAGTATTTTTTTTCCCAATTTCCTAAATTAATACTCATAAATTTTTTTAGAGTCTTACTAGCTACTCCCTCCGGTTTTTTTCTTTCCATTTGTTTTTACGCAAAGTTCAATGTAAACTTAAAATTCAAATATTTTCAATTGTGCATTTGTAAAAATTATTAAAAACTCATATTTGAAAAATATATATTGAGATGAATCTATCAAGATCACAAATGACTATGTTATTTTATCTAGATTATTGGAGATAATTCATAGTCAAGTTTAGCTCTAAAATTTATAATATTTCAAACGAGAAGAATAAAAAAGAATAAAGGGAGTATATGATTGAAATTATTGTAATGATACCAATAGCATGCATGAATACCAGCTCAACTTTCCCCTCCAAATAAAATGTTTCAATCATATCATTAAAAATATTGTACTGATATTAATACTTGCATTAATACGGCTATTACAATTCTTTTCTAACTTTTACTCATTAGTCATATGTTTGCCTAATGACTTGATTTTATATATATATATATATATATATATATATATAGTTATATAGTTATATAGTTATATAGTTATATAGTTATATAATATAAATAACCTATATAAATAATATTGTAACTTCACTTTCCATGTTGCCAAGTTAGTGCTTTAGTGTCTTATTGTCAATGATAAGGTGTCACTTGGTAATTTGATAGGGGTGACAATAGCAAAAATTTTATAAGTTACATTTTGAATATATGCTGAACAATTTACATAAACATTACACATTGTTTAACTACTAAAATATTCATTTATTGTCAATTTTACTGCAATATTATTTAACTTCTGAAGAGGATTGTCAAATTACTTAATGCAACATTCATTTATTGCAGGAACTACCGTAAAGGGTGCCATTGATGATCTCGATCTAACCATTCAAACTCTTAGAGAGTGTGGCTTCCCCCGTAATCGGTTTTATATCCACTGCGATGGAGCCTTATCTAGTATTCTGCTTCCATTTCAGGATCAAGTTAGTATCTATCCTAGTTTCCTTAAGAAAAACACTTTTTTTTTTTTTTTTTTTTTCTCGGGGTGCTTATCTGTAATCTGAAATCACTCATAATAGTACTCTTGCCAATTTGATGGTATTTGTCAAATTGGTGAATTTCACATAACTTTTTTTCTTGACATGTGCATAATTATTTAATATGATAGTAATTAGGTCTATTATATGATTAGCAAACTAAGAATTTACGCAAGAGATTAGAATAATCCTTTTACAATCACGTCAATCAGGATCTGCTCATGGTCATTGCACCTAGTGTTGAAACTCTAAAAGCACATAAAATATTACATGTAAATATCTCATATTGATAAATTAATAGAGAAATATTCATTATATAACGTTGGGGAACTACTCCTCTTATTGTCATATGATTTCAAGCTGTAACTCTCTCTTAATGTTGTAAAGTGAACTATCTCCTATAGACGAGTGTGTCCCATCCCGAACCCTTATTTTAACACCTAGGAGAGTCAAATACAAAAAGACTCCAAATGCAATCACTTTAGTATTGTACCATGCAGTAGCCGGTCATGATCGATCTCAAGGAATGAACGATATTGTCTGTGTCTTTAACTTCTTGCATTTTGTAATCTAGTTTTTCCATATTCGGGCTGCTGTTGTGTTGTAAACAGGTGCCTCGAGTCACATTTAAAAAGCCAATCGACAGCATTAGTGTTTCAGGCCACAAATTTGTAGGGTGCCCTATGCCATGTGGTATTCAGATAGCAAGAATAGAACACATCAAGGAACTTACCAAGGATCATGAGTATATAGCTACAAGAGATGCTACAATAACGGGGAGCAGAAATGGCCATACACGCATCTTCTTGTGGTATGCCTTGAGCAGCAAAGGGTACCACGGGCTTCAGAAAGAGGTTGAACAATCCCAATTATCTAAAAGATAGGCTTAAAGTGATGGGATCGAGTGTCATGCTCAACAAGGCGAGCATCATTGTGGTGTTTGAGCGTCCTCCAGATAATAAATTTATAAAACGCTGGCAATTAGCTTGCACAGGGGACATAGCTCATGTCTGTGTGATGCCTCATGTTACAGTAGACAAGCTTAATATATTCCTGGTTGAGCTAATTGAGAAACGTTCAACTTGGTACAAAGTTGGAGGCAAGCAACCTCCTTGTGTTGCTTCTGACATAGGCAAGGAGAATTGTGTTTGCCCTCTGCATAAATGAGAAATCTGCAAGTGAGCACACACAAAAAAAAAGTTTATTTGTGTTTGTGTTATAATTTCAATTTCTGCAATGTCGTTGTTGGCATATTCCCACTATTGATGAGGGTAGAGTCTTCTGTGACTTATCTTTATTACAGTATTAGGATAGCTACATGGTTTTATTTACTCGTTCAGAGTAAAGATTTACATGTAGCAAAAAATATGTACTTTCAGATCAATTTGAATTCAATACAGAAAGGTTGTGTTTGCAAGGTTGATTAATTGAGTATTTGATTTCCATCTTAGTAATTGAGAATAGTAAGAATTCAAACGCTGGTTGTTTGCAAGATAAGAGATCAATTTATCCTTGTTATTTTTCTTAGGGACTATTCAGATTTTCATCGATCAATTCGACAGGTAATTAAGTATATTAGGGTAGAAGCACAAAGATTTATTTTTCACTAGGGGTCATATTATTAGCTCTTAGTCATGCATGTCAACTAATAGGAGTAATGGCCGTCATAATACACGTCATAATGCTTATTGTGCACCTGTTACCTTTTTGACAGGAACATAGAAATTATTTCAAAAATATCATTGATCTGAATTCAACAATAATAGAACAATCTTTGTCTATATGAATTCATTATGGGTAAGCTGACAGGAGCGTACATGTGTAATACACTTGAGATGAAATTTCTACCTAGAGTATCTTGTCCAAACACTCATTAGCTGTATTTTATAGAATAATGTTTTGGTGCAGTTACAAGACCTCGACCCTTTCGAGCATCACGATAGACGGTCTCCACGATGTCAATGAAGTCCTGTTTGTCATTGAGGGGCCAGTTGATCTTATTGTTGTTTCCAGTACCAAGATCAATTATTATGTGCTTGTTCCTGAAAAAGAACATGATTGTGGACGGGTCTTACAGCTCGTACATTGCGTTGAAATCAGGAACCTCTGTTACATCCACAAGGTATATCATAGCAAAGGTTTTTATGAATTGTCCCTGCCACCGAGGCCAGGACTTCATCCATCTGCATACAGGTTTCATCGCAGTGGTGGCCAAAGCGGATGATGACAAGACGTTCTTCCTCAGGGAGGATGGCTTTATCAACTGCCCAGCCAGAGTGCAAGTGTGGTAGCAGGTACGACATCTTTGAATCTCTTGAGCTACGTCTCGAGTAAACTTCTGCCTACTAGGTTCAATTTACCTTAAGTTATAACTTCAGAATTGTCTTATTTATAGCCATACAACGTTTATTTATTCAACATGCCTTAGATTAAACACAACAATAGACTAGAGTTCGACACAGCTGCTCCAAATAGGCTAGTACAAAGACGTCTCCAGAGCAGAAATAATGCCTTCTAGTCGAAATAATCTCTTGAATGCTGTATACACAAACCGCCAATATCAAGTAAGTAGAGAGTTAAGATAAACAGACGAGGATGCCTTGTGATGGAGAGCATCAAGTGTAGGATACAGAAATGCTCACATGCAAAACTCTTCGGACTATACAAGATTAAACACAACAATACGCTAAACCAACTTCCAAAACATTAATCAGCAGCAAAAAAAAAAAAGTTAAAATTGTCCAATCTTCACAATAGTGTTTATGAGTTGATCACTAGACTGCTGTTAAGATCACTACAATAGTTATAATTGATGTGATTAAAATAAATGTGAGGGAAATTGGTGGATATGAAAAAATAACATTTAGTTTCAACTATTTGGTCTGTAGGAAAGGGAATACAGATGTCTACAAGTCTGCTTGAAAGAGTGGTGATATAGCAGGAAAAAAGCGTCTAGCCAGTCCTTTGTAAGGGCATTACAGTTCCCAATGGAATACAGGGGGACTAAAAGGGCAAATTAGAACGCGCAGATCAGAGAAGCATGCAACACCTAGATTATAATCTTCGCCAAACTTGTAGAAATTACCTTCCAATGCCTCTTCATCAGTAACATTGAAGAGATAACTATGCTCAGGACCAATTCCAGGAGAGTCCAACCTGTATGTTGGGGGAAATTTCATCAATAAATAGCAATTAACAATAATAATAACAGCAATATAACACAACAATTTAATCCTATCTTTTCAGATAAACAACAAATGACATACCCTGCTATGATAGAGTGAGGCTCTATTATCAGACCATCATCATCCTGCAATAGATAGCTCATTGCTCCATGCAACACTCCAACCTCCCCTAAAGTCAAAGTAGCTGCGTGCTAGCCACTATCTAAACCAAACCCAGCAGCGTCAACACCAATCAACTTAACATCTTGGTCCTCAACAAACCCATGGAAGAGCCCCATGGCATTTGAACCTCCTCCTACACATGCAACCAGCTCATCTGGTGGCTTGCCACCCCATTTCTCCAATGCCTGTTTCCTAGTTTCTTTTCCAATCATCGCATGGAAATCTTTAACCATCGTGGGGTATGGATATGGACTAGCAACAGACCCCAAAACATAATGTGTTGTCTCCACATTTGACCAATCCCTTATAGCTTCAGATGTAGCATCATTCAGAGTGGCCGTGCCAGAATGGACAGGTCTAACCTATACACCAAGAGTTCAAGAGAGAAGATGACTCATATGAAAGAATTGTCTATCCTTGCTGACTTGGTCACTCTTACTCCATCATTGCCCCTCTCTCGGTAATCCACCAACTAGTTGATTTTGTATTTATTTCTATACTACTTGCTAAACCTTGTGTAAGTAACAACTAGGTATTGTTTTCTTGATATAGAAGTGCTGTCTGATCTACTTTTATTTCTCTATTTCAGGTTCAAGTCTAAAGTGTCTTTTCTCAACTAAATGTAGGACATTTGTTGGGTAAGCTTATAAAGTTGACACACTATGTGAATTCCTACTGATGATGAAGGTATTTTTATGTTGATTTATTGATCTAGCTTCTTAATGATTAGCAAAGGTAATCTCATCAGGCATATACATCATTGCTAAGCTAGTTTACAAAACGGTTTATGACACCTTTTTTTCCCTCTTTTTTATGCCTAGAACAGCTCTTAACCTTGATTTTATTAATTAGTATAAATTTCTAAATGCCTTTTACCTTATAACATGGCCATTGCTGGATAGTGATGAACGTAATCAATATGATGTACTAATGAGAATTTGATTGTCAAGTTATAGCAACTTTTTTAAGAACAATGCCAAACGTATACATTAGCCAAAATTGCTTGTTTGTTGAATAGGAGAGTTCTTGCCTGTTGGTATTTGCTTGTTTTCCCAATTTCTTAAGGTTAACTTGTACATTAAAGTTTTCAGGAAAAAATAATGGAAATAATCCAACCTTTACTCCATTCGCTTTTATTAATCGCCTTTGAAATACATCAGTTCTCTGTGATAGCATCATCAAGAGAGTTATTATATTTGAAAACCATCATATTTTATGATCATATGAATACATGACAGGGGGAGTGATAGTACTGTATAGTTTAGTACTCTTATTCTAATGGTTCTATCATTATAAAGGTGTTTCTTAAGTCAAGCTAAGATTATTTGATTTGATGTATGGATTAATTGTCAAGAATAAAGATATAATTAAATTTGTGTGGAGTTTCAACTTTGATTAATGGGCGTCTCAAAGTAATATTTGGCATTAAAGAATGCGGTCAAAATTGGATGCATTAAAGAAGATCAGCCAAAAAAACATATTTAAGTCCACTGCATAAGCAATTACAAATTTTCATTACTCTGAAAAATGTTTAAGACAATAACCCCTGCACAAGCACTGCCACTGCCATATCAGCCACGACCACACCAATGCCAGCCTCGATTCCTGCAATCATTATACCTCAGAGAAATATCTGATCGTGTGGAGTCTACTTAGATTTGTGGTCTAAGTTCTCTTCTTGGCCAATTTGGTGACAAGGGTTGCCCATGAGGGTGGGGTAAACGTGAACAAGTTTGAGGAAAATACCTTCACTGGGTTCAAAATCGGCAAGAATTTGCACTGCCCTACTCGTCAAGTTCACGGCGACAAGACGGCTAGAAAAGAAAATATTAGCAATATCTCCGTCAAAAGGATGAAAACTTTGAATCCTTAAAGTACCACTATTACAAAGACAATCTATGCCACCAAGATCAGCATAGCACTTGGTCCATATACGGTTGGTGTAGTCCTTCAGGTCCCAGAATGATATTTCTGTTGAAGTGATATTCTTATCATAAAGCCGAATGCACCCTTTAACATTGGTTATGCAAACATGGTTCAAATTCATAGAACTGTCATCAGGGAAATCGATGAAGTCATATTGGTCAGCGGTGATGAAAGGGTCATATGCCATGATAAACTTATTGTTACACCAATGAAGCTTTCTGTTGCAAATCGCTGCATATTGATGTATACCCCTCCTATATCTTTCATTACGAGCAAACTTAGGAGGGGCGGTTACCCAAGAGACTTTCCAATTGTGTTGTACCACACAATGTTTTGGTGATGACATTGCAAACACATTTGATATATATGTTTGTTGTTCTAAGTTTTGTGAAGGTTTAAAGACAAGTTCCAGAGTTGGAACAAGGGTGTCCAAGGGGAAATCACGCTTAACCATGAAGATGTCAAGTGTACAAAAAATATGAAGCAAAGCAAAGTTTCAATTAGATCCTAATTAGAGCTTAGAAGTTAAAGTTCCAATTGCTACAGTGCCATGTTCCAATCGCTGTAGTAGTGAGTTCCAGTAGTAGCAATGTTGCATTTCAGAGTGGGAATTCATCTTAAAGCTTCTAAGTTGAAGCGTTTGAGTAAGCCTTAAAAGGAGTATTCTTTACGCTTTGTGTAAGTGTAAAGTGGGTCATCTTATTTTATACATTTAGGCTTAAATAATAAGTAAAAATCCAACTAGACTAAAAGTTACTTGAGTGATTTTCTTGAGAAAATAGTTTTATGATAAAAGCTTTTGAGCCTACTAAACTTACCTAATGGTTGTATTTTTAGGTAGAAAATATCTTCTAAAGATATGCTTTTTATTAAATCAAATTTTCTCAAGAAAGGTGCTTAATATTGTTTTACACGACAAAAGTACTGCCAAAACTTGCTTCCAAAAAGTGAATTTGCAGCAAATGTGTCAGCTTGGTTTATTGCAACAAGTTAATTATACAGCACAAATGAACTCTGCTATGGGTGACTACTCACGTACACTAAGTCATGTCATACACTAGTATAAAAGAGTTTATTTCACTTCTAAATCACTTACAATTGATCAAGTACTTCAAAGAGTTTTGTAAGAAAAATATTTCTAAGTCAGTTGTCTTCTTACTTATACTTAAGCCTTGTATCAATTTATAAACCTCTTTATATACCACCTTGAGTTGTAATTTTCATTAGTTTAATACTGAGTTGTACTAAGGGGAAGGGTTTGAGTATGTATGTAAGGACTTTGAGTTAAGTGTAGGGAAGGAAGAGAGAAAAGAGAAAGAAGACAGTGAGTGCCAAAGGAACTTTGGGTTCTGAGTAGAACTCGAGTAAAGAGGAGAGAGAGATATCCTAATATAGTGTATTAGGGATTGCTCTTATAGTGAATAGTTGCAAAATCCCGAAATAGGGTAAAAAATGTCTGAATTCCTTTCTCAATGTTCCTTTCGCTTTCTGTGTTTCAGTTTTAATTTCCGCAAAAATTTACTAAATTTCACACTTTCAATTCAAGCCCCTTCTTGTAAGTGTTCATCAAAATAACAAATTGTTTGCGATTGAAGAGAAGACAAGAACCTCTATCGAGACACCACGTCTATATTCGCGAAAATTAGAAGGGAGATGGACTAGCACCACTTTGTATTGTGTAGGGTCATCCTCGCTACACAAGCAGCCACAGAAATCAATACCATCAGACTGGTAAAAAGATTGGTGTGCGGGGAGCATGAACGATTTCTCTGTCAAAGCGTTATAAATTATCAGACGATTCTGCTCCTCCTCCTCATCCATTTTGAACAAGAGCAAGTCCCTGCACACAAACATCAGATAACGCAATTGAATACGCTGCTTTAGTAATCCCTTTGCAATTCTATGAAGCGTGCTGTAATGATCATCGTCATGACGGTTAGGCCTGTTCGTAAAAAGGATCATAAATTTTGTCATTGATAAGAGGAACTTTGACAAGTAGTAAAGCGTTATTTTCAACGTCATGAAGATTGCGATACCGATGTCTGAAGTGAGGACTAGAAATCAAGGAGAGCCAACGCTTGGAGACGCCTTTACATTGATGAAGTGACTGTATCGATTGTCGAGTTAGGATTTCTATCAACAGATCATCATCTAAATCTTCCATTGTTCTGATCTGAATAATTTCTGGCTCATGTGGATTTTCAAAGGAATTGTATGCTTCGTTACCTCTAAAGATTTTTGTGAAGACCAAGAAGACATAAATACATTAATAGTTTTCCACCCGGATGATGATCCAAGTAGTATTGTACTATAACGCCACTTAATGTTTTGGATGTTAAATTTTCCGATATGATTTGATTTGTTAATTATATGAAATAATGAGATTTACACATCTTATTGTTATTCAATAGTAAAATTGCGGTAAAATTGGATTCTAAACGTCAACGGATAAAAGAGAATTTGATAAGGGTGTTTTCTTTTCACTTATTTTATCTTATCTTATCGAATCTTAATAAAAAAATTTAAAAAAAAAAGTTGAATAAAATAATGCGAAAATTAATCATAATTTACTTAGAATCCAATTACGGGGCTGAGCTGCATTATTCTTTAAAGTAATACCATCATTGATTTATTTTATAATTTTAATTCAAAGTTGTATAAATAACAAACCGCAAATGATGGAGTAGTTGAATATTGAATATGCTCCCATCTAATCTATCATATTCCTTGGCATGGAAAGTGTACATGGATTGGTGCTATAGTTGGAGTCTATCATGACTTTGCTTTTCTCGATCATTTTTTTTTTAAAATTCTATGTATACCTTTTGTTTGTGTTTATGATGGCTAAAGTGTTCTCTGTCTTCCCTTTTTGTGTGGGAAAGAAATATCTTTTTTGTATATGAGGTTCTTTGTAAACATGGATGTTTTAGAGTCACCCACATAGACGCCTATTATACGAATTCTGTAGTAGGTGTTTTAATTTTTTATAACATAAATCACGATTACAAAGTATTTACGACTTTATGTAATTATATTGGATCTATGACACTAAAAAAAGCTTTAATTTTTCGGGGTGAGACGGAGATTTAAACTTATTTGGTTAGTTAAATGCTTAAATTTATTTTTCTTCTTATAAAAACTTAAAATATTTGGAATGGTAATGTTATATCATAAAATAAGAGTAAGTCTCCCTTTATATTATCTGCCCTTTTCTACTTTTTTACACCAATTATTAAGTAAATCAATCTTATTTCGTACATTTAATTGAAGTGGTTTTTTCATGAAAGAGAAAACTAGGTTATTAAATTTAGTGAGTTGTGCGCCTCATGGATTCAACCAACTTAAGAGATATCTTTACAATCAATCAGTTTATATACATTTTAATTAGGGGCTTGTTGCTTCCATATTTTTCCATTTAATTTGTAAAAATTCCATCAAAAAATAGAAAAGAATTATAAATCCAAAAGGAGTGGAGTTGAATTTTATAAGAGAAAATCTTCAACTTCCCAAAACGTATTAGTTTTTACATAATTTGTCAAACATGTCATCACCAAATTAAAGCAAAAAAAAAAATAAAAAATCAATCTTCAACTTCAACTGATGAGGAGTGATTAAAGGTGGCCACTAGGCCAGTTTAGCCCGGCCTAGCACTAAATCAGTCTATTTTTTGCCCGGCCCACAAGAAGCCTGATTCATATTTGGGTTTGCCCACCAGCTAGGTGGGTCAAATACAAATCCGAAATTTCCAAAATTTGACCCAATTTAATTTGGACCGCAAAAAATTCAATTCGGCCCATTAAATCGGTTCGGTTTCTGCCCGTTGAACCGGCTCGGTCCACATAAAATTATAATTTTGTAAAATTTAATTTATTTAAATATAGTTTAGTGTATATGAATGTTAGTTTAGTTGAATATATATTAATTCAGACAAATGTTAGTTGATTTTCTTATAACTTAGTTTATATGAATGTTAATTTAGTTGAATTACTTTAATTTAATTTATATAAATCAATGAATGTTAGTTTAGTTTAATATAGTTTAGTTTATATGAATCAATGAATGTTAATGTTGTTGAATTAGTTTAGTTTATATGAATTAATGAATGTTAGTTTAGTTAAATATAGTTTAGTTTATATAAATATTAATTTCGTTGAATATATATAGTTTAGTTTACATGAATTTTAGTTTAGTTGAATGTAGTTTAGTTTATATGAATTAATGAATGTAAGCTAGTTGAATTATATATAGTTTAGTTTATATGAATTAATGAATGTAATTTAGTTTATATGAATGTTAGTTTTGTTGAATATAATTTAGTTTATATAAATCAATGAATGTTACTTTAGTTGAATATAGTTTAGGTTATATGAATTAATGAGTATTAGTTTAGTTGAATATAGTTTAGTTTATATGAATCAATGAATGTTAGTTTAGTTGAATTGTATATAGTTTAATTTATACGAATCAATGAATGTTATGTTAGTTTCGTCGAATATAGTTTAATTTATATGAATCAATGAATATTAGTTTAGTTAAATTGTATATAGTTTAGTTTATACAAATCAATGAATATTAGTTTAGTTGAATATAGTTTAGTGTATTTGAATCTATGAATGTTAGTTTGGTTGAATATAGTTTAGTTTATATTAATCAATGAATGTTAGCTTACTTTATATGAATCAATAAATGCTTCCGTTGAAATTATAATTTAGTTTATATGAATCTATGAATTGAATGTCAATTTAGTTGAATATAGTTTAGTTTATATAAATCAATGAATGTTAGTTCAGTTAAATATAGTTTAGTTTATATAAATCAACGAATGTTAATTTAATTGAATATAATTTAGTTTATATGAATAAATGAATCGTAGTTTTAGTTGAATATAATTTAGTTTATAAGAATCAAATATGGTTATGTCTTTTTGTGATTATATATATAATTAATGTAATATATGAAAATATGTAATGAATATAATAATATCTCTGGATATTATTAAAGAATATATAAATATCGACAAAATAAATGAAAAATAAATATGATTAGGTGAATTTAAAAGTTTATAATGAATGTCATTATATGAATATAAATATTAAATTATTTTTAAAACAATTGATTTCTTCTAATTTCTAAATGTCATTATGTGAATTCGGTTCGATTCGATTCTATTAGTAAATTCAATTTGATTCATTAATTTGATTTAATCGATTCATGATTTGGTTTTCGATTCCATTTGTTACGAGTTGAATTTACTGAACTCGATTCGTATTTAGCCCGGCTGCCTAGTCCACCGATTCGAACACAGGCCAAGCCAATCCAGTCCGGCCCGGTTAAGTGGCCACCTTTAATAGTGATGATGCAAAGAAACATGCATAATTGTATATAAAACCAACATCATATACTTGTACTTTATATGGTTATGTAATTTAAGGATAAGCAGAGCAGAAATGAATATATAAAACATATGCAGATTCTCTGTATTTAGCAGGCCTAGCAGCTTCTGAGAGCTAATGCTGATCATTTGTTTACGTAAGATTAGCATGCCTGATTAAGTGATTAATATTATGTAGTACTAATGATTCCGAATCTATTAATATTTATATTCGCACTTTTTATGAATTGGTCCTGTATTTTGGACTGATAAACCGTTGCCACCAAACACAATGCTTTTAATTAGGTACACCGTACACAATTCAACCTTAGTGGAAAATCTATCATTCCAGTTGTCAATTAATTAAAGAAAATAAGTACTGGTTCCTGTGAAGAGAGAAAATAAATCAATGCAACTCGTCCTTACAATGAACCATGAAAAATGCAAGAATTTTATCAATACGACACCTTCGTACACTATAATAAGAATTTGTTAATCACCATTGTTTTAGAGAACACTTAATATTAGACATGTTCAATTGGGTGGGGCCTTGTTAAGGGTCTTTAATCAACCCATTTATAAGAGGGTCTAATCAATAATGGGTCACATGGGTCAGTCTCTTAAAGAACCATACTTTATTGGGTTTTAATGTGTCAAGTCGGGTCAATAATGGGTTCATAATTTCCAAAACTTTCAAACACTATAAGATAATGAATTATTTTCGCTTACTTGTCAATGGTCCACTACCAAAGATTTGAAGTAATACATATAAATTATCACCCTCTATAAATAAAAATTATTTTTTCTTTGGACGGTCTGACTCGACCCATTATATATCTCACATGGTCCAACCAGGTCCGACCCATTTTGGATCTTCTTTGACCCAACCCGTTTTGCTTGTGACCCATCCCAATTCTAACCCGACCCAATGCACGCATCTACTTAATATTAATCCTCCATTTTGATTTTACTACACATTAAGTTATGGAGTACTCCATATACGTTTAGATAAGTTCAAATAAAATCGATATATTTTCCTAAAAGAAAAATGTTCAAACAAAAAAAGTTAAAAATATATAGAGAGGCTTGAACGATACAAGACATTTGAAGTTACTATGTAAAACTTGATGTCCAATTTAATATAATATTATTCATTAATGTTTCAAGATTAAGAATAAAGTGATCACCATACTCTAAAAAAACTCTACAAAAATTTAGGCATCTACAAGTATACAACAATAAATGATAACAAGAAACTACTTTAAACATTTACAAATCTCTCACTTCATAATTTGTAAAAATTCTAATTCATACTTATCTATTACATTATTTTTTAATAATTTTCTAAAAATAAACTATAGAACATGTCCCTGAAATAAATGTAGCCACAAAACTATTGTTGTACATATAAAGTTACACTCATAAATAAAAGATAAGATTTTCAAAAAAGGAAAGTAAAATTAATCAATAGGATTTATTTAATTAATGCATAAAATATAAATTTTTAAGAGAAACAAATACCCCGTTTTTCATTTTAATCTCCAATAGTATAAAAATAATTTATACTCTGATAACTTTATTTAAAGCACATCGACATTGACACAAAATATACAATATTAGATCCCAACCTAGACACCTATATCTGGTTAGATTATTCCCGAACATGTATAGAAAATTTTTTCTTCAAAGACGATAGGTTGGAACCGAATTAAAGATTGGTACGAATTACATAATAAGCTCCTAGGGTGTCAAATCGGGTTATCGCTACAATTCTATGAACAATCGGTCGGATCGGGTTCAATCGGTTATTTACTTAATCGATTTGGTTCGATCGGGGTTTGATCGGTTTGGGTTTGAACGGTTCAAGTTTGACTAGGTTTAAACGGTATATTTCGGATTTGGCTCAACTTTGGGCCAAGTCCAATTTGGACGGGCTAAGACAGTTTATTTCGTGCCATTTCGAAACGTACAATTAGGTTCGATTCATGATTATTTTACAATTATGTTGTAAATCACAGTTTACAAGTGATCTTAAATTCATGATTATTTAGTTTCTATTATGCACTTGTCAATTCTTTGACAATAAACAGTATTGTTAAGAACATGATTTTATTTTGATATGACGAGCTTGACAGGATCTAATCGAATTGTAGAATCATGCGATCCTACATAAAGACTTATTTACACTTATAACTCTCAACCTTTATCAATAATATTCCTAATTTTTTTTATTATTTTGAAGAAAAAAAAGACAATTTATAAAATTATAAATTGTTAAAAAAATCATAATCATCAACTTATTGAAAACCAATACAAATAAAGTATAAAGGTATGAATTTATTATTTCAATAATAATATCAATCATCATATCCAAAAATCATAATTTTATTCAAGATCGTTAAAACTATGGGTGTGCAAAATAACTATAATCGTTAATCATGTATAATCGATTCATATTAACGGTTTATGAAAACGTTAAAAATTAACGGTTACAGTTACGGTAATAAAAATTTTGTAACGGTTAACCGTCAGTTAGCCGATATTATTATTTTTTAAACAAACTAAACCTAAAAGGCTAAAATATGAATGAATGTGACAAGATTTTTATGCATGATCAAACCTTATGTAAATATGTGTTATTACTGTTGTAAAAGATTCAAATGAGCTAAGGAATCATACAAATAGTTTCACTATATTAAGTGTACAAGTGCATAAAAAATAAATGAAACGGTTAGTGGTTAACCGTTAACCTTACCGTTAAATACCGGTTAATCGTTGATCGGTCACTATTACTTAAAGGTATGGTTACAGTTAGCCTTTTTCAATAACCATTATAACGATTAATCGTACCGTTAAGTTAATCATACCATTAAGGCTTAACGGTATGGTTAACCGTTTATGAACACCCCTAGTTAAAACCAACTAATGATGCTCCATCAACAATTCAATCAAGTATTAAACACTAAAAATGAATTAGTGTACCAAACGTTTTAGATTAAATGATAAGAAGTAACTAACTATAAATCTATAAGTGATATACATTTGACTAAGATTTTGCATTTTGGTAAAGTATTATAGTAAGATACTAATGAAATTACGAGAATATGAATTCTATGATTCTATCTACTTAGAATTTAAATAATTTAATCAACAACATTATTAGCTTTGAACATTTTTAGTTGTTTTTGTGTCTGAAAAGATAAAGTGGGTGAATTAATCACAAAATGAAAGTCTATTTTATTAGATAGTCTTTAAACTTTTTTTACAATTTTGCGCAACTAATAATTTTTTTAATTTTCACAAATTAGTTTAAATAAAATAATTCTAAATTCATAATTAAAATTTTTATGAGCTTATAATTAATTTTGTAGAATTTTTTTTATTAGAATGTAACATACATATTTTAGTATTTCACATGAATTAAAACATGCGGTCACACTTAGAGGTGTTCATAAACGGTTAATCGTTATAACGATTATTAGAAAAGGCTAATTGTAACCTTACTATTAAGTAATGGTAACCAATAACTGGTTAACCGATATTTAACGATACATTTTGAAATGCATAAATTGTTGAAGTGTAAGACAGTTTTTTGGGATAATAATTTGAAATGCAATTATAACCTTGGCAGTTGAAGAAACTTATTAAACTTTGTAATTCTAGTCTTAGAAGCAACCTTTTAGCCTAATCATAGTTAATATTCTTAATATTTTAATATTCATTGTTAATAGGTATAAGTAATTTATGCATTTAAGTTGGAATTTTGTGAAATAATAAGTCGTATGTTAAGAATCATAATTGTTGGGTTCCTTAGGTTTTGAATGATGACAAACAGCTAAGGGAAACAGGTTCTACATAAGTGTTAAAACAGTTGGTAGGAACCAGCTGACTTCAGTATACTGTTACCCTAGACAAGTTATTATTTACATGAGTTTTTTTATTGAACTAACTTGTCTTTGTACAGGAAACAGTTTAATAATAATTATGCTATGTACTGGTAGGGAACCAGTATGTACTGTTTCTGTAATATACTTGATATTGTACCTTAACTGTGTTACGTGTGCAGTAATTGAGTTTGTACCAAGTCTTGAATCTTGAAGTCCTTTGAAGCTTATTAAAGAGCCATTATTCATGATGAGATGATTCGAAGGAAGCATTCAAAGACTTGAAGTTTACATGAAGAAAGATCCACTTCAAGAAAGAGTATTTTAGGATTTTCATGTAAATGCTCCGTAGTATGTTTTATTAATAGATATAAAGTGCTTTGAATATATTAAACATCGTTGTGAAATTTGGTACAAGGATTGGAACAAATTTCATAACATGTTTAAGACAGGGAACCAGGTCAGGGGACCAGGTCAACTATTCTGATTATTAGAGCTGCGATTTTAAAAAGGATTTTATAAAAAGATTTTATTTCGAAAATTAAGTTTTGGAAAATATTTTGACAGCTATTAACAGATTTGATATAATCTTTTAAGTTACCTAAATTCTAGAGTAATTATCTTAGATTGATCTTATCCTATAATAAAATCAATCTAGGATAAATACTTTCCTAAAGTCATGTTTATCTTTTTGGCATGATTTTTGGAAATACTTTCCTAAAGTCATGTTTATCTTTTTGGCATGATTTTTGGTAACTAGGGTTTCGGTTACTTAAGGGTTATAAATAGGATCTGTTTAACTAATAATCATGCACTTCTCTCACACATTATTAAGGAGCAATACATTGAGAGAAAAGCACTAAGTCTATTGATATTTCATATACACGAGCATCTTAGATTAAATAAGTTTCTCTATTTTCACTTATTAAAGAGTGTGATCATTTAGAGAGTGTTGATCATTGTAACGTGAGTCTTTGGCAAGGGGGCTGAAGGCTAAGTGAGTGTTTGAGAGTTCAAACACGTTTAGGACTTACGAGCGTAGGTCTTTAGCATACTCGGAGTAGAGTGTGGGGTGCTGGTCCCGGAGTAGGGAACAGCAGAGTGCTTTGTGTCTTTGTTTTTCGGAGAAGATTAATAAAGAACTTAGGATAGGAGGACGTAGGCCAGAGTTGGCTGAACCTCGTTAAATTGTGGTGTTCTTTATTGTTTTGCTTTTAATCCGCTGCTCAAGGGAACCAGCACAACTGGTCCCTTAACCATAATCCGGAAAGAGTTAGAATTTACCAACGATTGCTAAACACTCAATTCACCCCCCCCCCCCTCTTGAGTGCCCATAGAACCTTCAATTGGTATCAGAGCCTAAGCTTCTCGAAAGAGTAACATCTAGAGAAGTTAAGAATGAGTACTCAAGAACATAGTGCAATCGGTTATGACAACAAGACTCCCAAGTTTAATGGAAATAATTATGCTTGGTGGAAAAATAGAATTAGGAATGTTATCATGGGTATTGACTATGAATGCTGGCTCATAGTTAAGAACGGTCCAAATGTCATCCTCAAGAAAGATGCCGAGGGGAACCAGGTACCTAAAAAGGACAGTGAGTTGGACACGGCTGATTACAAATTGCTGGAGAAGAATGCCAAGGCAATGTCTATACTACAACAAGCAATAGGTGAGACTGAAACAAACCGTATCTCTGGATGTAGTAGTGCTAAGGAGATATGGGACACCCTTGAACTTGCGTTTGAGGGAACCAGCGAGGTAAAACGGTCTAAAATTGATTTAATCATGTCTAAATATGAATTATTTGCTATGAACAAAAATGAGAAAATCAATGATTGCTTTCGTAGGTTTATGACTATTGTTAATGATCTTAGATCACTTGGTAAAAGTTTTTCTGACGAAGATCTTGTGAGAAAAATTTTGCGTAGTTTAACAGATGCTTGGACAGCTAAGGTAACAGCAGTGTATGAAGCAAAAGATCTGTCTACATTGTCTCTGGAACAGCTGATTGGTTCCCTCATGACTCATGAGATGCTGATTGACTCCAAGACCGAGAAGGAACCAGCTAGAGGCATTGCACTGAAGGGAACAGTAGAAGAAGAAGAAGATGAGATCAGCATGATTGCAAGGAGATTTGAAAAATCTCTTCGTGATCAAAAGAGAAACTTCAAAGGTAAGAATTTTAAAAATTCTAAAAAGTCTAATTCGTCCTCTTCTTCAGGTTGCTTCAAATGTGGAGAAAAAGGACATCTTGTTCGAGATTGTCCTAAATGGAATGACAAACAGTCTAAGACTGTAGATAAACGAGCATACAAGAATGCCATGATAGCTTCCATGTGGGGAGACACTGACTCAGAATCAGAAGATGAAGGAGGATCACCTAACTCGGATGTTTGTCTAACTGCCTTCACAAACATCAAGGAGAACAGCACTGGTCCAGGAACCAGAGGGGGAACCAGCACACTCGAAAAATGTCTTATGGCAAAGAAGGATGTACTACTTGAACGCAAGGTAAGTTTAGAACAAATTAGAGAAGATATGCTTGAATATGATAGAGATAACTTGCTTGCATGTATAAACTCTTTGTTAGATGAATGTTATAAGCTAAGTGAAACATACATAACTTGCAAAAGAGATTTAAAAGAAAAACGCAGTAAATGTGAAATTGCTATTGCTAGTTGTGATCACTTAGAAGGTGTGTGCCATGAGCTCAAAGATCAAGTGGCAGAACTAGAAGTTGAGTTGGACAAGTGTAAGGTGGAACTAGAAAGGACAAGATCTTCTAAACCTGATTACTCAAGTGACAGTGAAGAAGATCTGACCTCCTGGTTCCCCAGAGACTTATCAACTACTAATGAAGCTCTTGATCTTTCAGCAGTTGTGAGTAAAGCAAATTCGTGTAGTAGAAACTCTTTGTTGGAGGCTTTTGAAATACTAGCTTCTAACCTTGAAAATTCTCACAAAGAAATTGCTTCACTTAAAACTGCTCAGCTCACTGTTTCCCCTACTGGAACCAGTATAGAAGTCAGTAATATGATTGATAAATATGAAAGTGATATCTGTCATTTGCATGCGGAAATCAATCAATTGAAAAAGGACAAGCACCCAGTGGTTGTTGACATGTCTATTGACAATATGGTTTCAAAGCTTAATCAACAATTCGAAGTTTTAAAAGGTAATTTTGATTTTCTTAAAGAGAAAAACGAATTGTTGACTAAGACACTTGAAACTAGAGAAAAGGAACTTAATGATAGTCATAGACATGTGGACAAATTATTGAATGCTAAAGAATCCTTAAATCATCTGACTTTATCGAGAGGAAACAGAGGAAAGGCTGGTCTTGGTTATACTAGACAGAGAACCAGGACTAACTGGTCTCCCAGAGAAACCACCTGGATCAAAGAATACCAACGAGGTAAGTATGTCATGACTAAAGAGATGCATGTGTGTTTTCATTGTGGTAAGAATGGACATAAGATTCATGAATGTCCAGCTAAGAGGTTTAGTGCTAATAAGAACAGCAAGAATGTTAAATATGTTTGGATAAGAAAAGATCAACAAAATGTAAATGTTGTTGAAAAGGGACCCAAATTTGTTTGGGTTCCTAAATCTAATGTTTGATCAGCTCTCGCAGGCTAGAGTGAAAGGAGACACCTATTGGTATTTGGACAGTGGTTGCTCAAGACATATGTCCGGGGATAAAGATCAATTCCTTTCACTAGTGGCCTTTGATGGAGGAAGTGTCACCTTTGGAGATAATAGTAAGGGAACCATCACTGGTTTAGGTAAGGTTGGTAAGACACTTTCTCATGCTATAGACGATGTATATTATGTTGAAGGCTTGCAACATAATCTTTTGAGTATTTCTCAATTATGTGACAAAGGCAATAGAGTCGAGTTTCAAGCCAATCTTTGTCATATAGTTAACTCACAAACAGGAGAACTTGTATGTGAGGGAACCAGGAAGCATGATGTTTACATTACCTTCCTAGATAAAATTCCTCAAGACAAGTCCATCTGTTTGAGAGCTGTTTCTGATAATAATCAATGGATTTGGCATAAGAGGTTTGGACATGCTAGCCTAACACTTCTAAACAAACTTAAAGCACGTGACTTAGTGGTAGGTCTTCCTAACATTAAGTACGAAGCTGATAAAGTTTGTTCTGAATGTGTAAGGGGGAAACAGGTCAAAACTTCTTTTAAGCCTAAAACAGTTATGAGTACCAGCAGGCCCTTCGAACTTGTACACATTGATTTGTGTGGTCCTATGAGAGTACAAAGTCGAAGAGGTCATAGATATGTCTGTGTTATGGTTGATGATTATTCCAGGTACACTTGGGTGATGATGTTACACACAAAGGATGAAACGTTTGAAGAATGGGTAACATTGGTGAAACAAGTGGAGAACCAGCTCACTCATAAGCTGGTCTCGGTAAGATCAGACCATGGTACTGAATTTGATAATGCTAACTTTATTGATTATTGTAGGGAACATGGAGTAAGTCACAACTTCTCAGCCCCTAGAACACCTCAACAAAATGGTGTTGTAGAAAGAAAAAATAGAACTCTTGAGGAGATGGCCAGAACGATGCTAATTGAAAGTGGTCTTCCTAAGAGATTTTGGGGTGAAGCTGTTGACACTGCTTGCTATATTTTAAATAGAGGTCTCATTAGACCAAAGATAAATAAAACTCCTTATGAACTCCTTAAAGGTCGAAAGCCCAATATTTCTTATTTTCGTGTTTTTGGATGTAAGTGTTTCATTCATAACAATGGGAAGGACCAGCTTGATAAATTTGATCCTAGGAGTGATGAAGGAATCTTTCTTGGATATTCTTCTCACAGCAAAGCATATAGAGTCTTTAATAAAAGGACTCTTTGTGTAGAGGAGAGTATTCATGTTATCTTTGATGAATTTAATATGTCTTCTGAGAATGCGCAGGTACAACCTGATGAAGAAATCGGACTAATGGACTTTACGGGGAACTAGGCTGCTGGTCCCTCAGATGACGAGCAAGCAAATCTAGGTATACCAAATACTCCACCTGATAACAATGATGATGTACCTAGAGAAGGAAATGGTGGCAACGAGGATTCAGAAAGTGAACCAAGTCCTGATGGTTCCACAAAAAATAGACAGGTAATGAGTTCAGGGGGAACAGCAGAAGGAACCACCTCTGAACCTGAGGTTTCAAAGTAATCCAAAAGAATCTCACTTAAAAGCTGTTAGAAGGATACTTAGGTATCTTGTGGGAACAGCAGATCTGTGCTTATGGTACCCCAAAGGCAGTACCATCAACCTGGTTGGATATACAGATGCAGACTATGCTGGTTTCCTTGTGGATAGAAAGAGCACATCAGGTATGGCACACTTCCTTGGCTCTTGTCTAATCTCGTGGGGTTCTAAAAAGCAAAATTCAGTAGCCTTATCCACAGCAGAGGCAGAATACATTGCAGCAGCTTCATGCTGTTCCCAGCTACTGTGGATAAGGAACCAGCTGAAAGATTTTGGTGTTATTTATGAAAGTGTTCCTATATTTTGTGATAACACCAGTGCTATTAATATTTCTAAGAACCCCGTTCAACACTCCAAAACCAAACACATTGAAATAAGGCATCATTTTTTAAGAGACAATGTGGAAAAAGGATTGGTTGAAGTGTTGTTCTGTAAAAGTGAAGATCAAATAGCTGATATCTTCACTAAGCCTTTGTGTAGAGAGTCGTTTTGTAAGTTAAGGGTCATGCTAGGTCTAGTTAAATTTTAGTCCTTGGCTTCAATTATTTCCTTCAATGATTGGCTAGATTAGGTATGCTTTTGTATTGATTATGTATATAACTATGTTGCTAGCTTACAAATGTTATGTAACCTAATTTGTGGTCTCAAAAGGATTGCAAAATTGGTTGTGCAAAGAAACAGGAGATATCGAATTGAGATAAGCTAGAAACAGCATAATTTGGTTTAGTACAGGTACCAGCAAGAGGGAACAGCAGTTCAGCTCTGATATGTCATTCGAAAATATTTAAGATATTTTTGGAAGATTAATATAAGATAATTCTTTTTGGAAAGATTTATCTTATTTCAGTTATTAATCCCTATCTAAAAGGCAAGTATATCTTATTGCCTATCTTTTAGTTGGTTGATAAAATTATGGTAACAAAATAATTACCATATCTTGATTTTCAAATTTGCAATCATATCTTTCCGTTTTCATTGCTTCAACCGGCTATATTTTTGAACCTCCTTAATTGTGCAACGTTGATATAAATACACTAACCCATTGCAGAGCTCATTCATCACATCATTCAATTCTTTCTCTCTTCTCTCTCGTGCTTAGACCCTAAACACTGTTCATCCGAGTTCAACTACGCTTCTTCTTCAATTTCTCTTGGTTGTTCTTCTCCCAAATCACACAATGGGTAAGAAAGCTACTGCTGCATCATCTAAGAAAGGCAAGAAGAAGAGTAGTGCTTCCAATTCATCACAATCAAAGGTGAAAGAGACCTCGGTTCCACCTATAACCGCTGAACCATCATCTCCAAAAACCGTCTCTCATACTTCACCACCCACTGAAACAAAACACCTATCACCAAAATCATCATCATCCACAAAATCCCCACCTTCCCAACCTTCCACAAAAGTCCCATTACCAAAATCCCCTGAGGTTGAGGAGGAGATTGTGAAGGAACCAGCCTCTTCACTAGGGGAACAGCCCAGAAGCACAGAGGAATTCTTTGATACTGAGGGTGGAAAGGAAGAGGAAGAAGTTGTGAGCGGGGAAGAGGATTTACAAATCCTCGGGTCTACTGAGAAACCACCCAAGCCCATGGTTCATAGCAGGGCAACAAGATCTTCTCTGAGGAGGATCAAGGAAGAAGTACTGGAAGAACAGTCCACTGATTCTGCTGCTGGTTCCAAAAGAAAAAGAGGAACAGCACGAAAGGCAACAAAAGGTATGTCCTTAGAATCACCTTCTGGTGGTTCCACTGACTTAAGTTCTAGAGTAGTTCTTTCTGGGTGTAGAACTGGGGATGGTTACTTTGATGAAACTGCTTTACAAGAAGTGAAAAGTCTGCTAGAATACCAAGGATGGATGTCCTTATTTAATGTCTGTGATGCAAACACTGCTGGTGTTAGGTCTTTCTTTTTGAACTTGAAACAGCAGCCTGATATGTCTTTAAGTTCAACTGTTCATGGTGTGGATGTTAATATGTCAGTAGCTAGCCTGTCTGTTTTGTTGAGAGTCCCTAGAGATGGGTTTGATAAGTTCTCTGGTGATGGTTGTCCAACACTCATTGGGCTAACTCCTGATGACATTCATGACTTTGTGTTTGGAGGAAGAATTCCAAAGAAAACTGGAACATTCAAAACTGTCAACTTGAAGGAACCAGTAATGCTGGTCCTTCATTCCATTTGCAACAAAATGTTATTACCTAGGGCCCAAGGTAGAGGAATGGTACGCATCATGGAAATGGTGCTAATTTACTTGATTATGAAAAAGATTAAGGTCAATCTTCCATCTCTTATGATTGACCATATTATGTATAGTTATAATTCCTCTCACCATTCTCTTCCATACGGTTCCTATATCACCAAGCTCTTGAAAGAAAATAATGTTAGTCTGAGTGGATCTACTGTTCCTGTTGTAGTATTCACCAAAGCAATCCTGAAATAGAAAGGATTGGACATCAGCTCTGGTGAGCTAAGGTTCAGGGATGAGGAACCAGTAGAGGAAACCCCTAGGCCAGCCAAGAAGAGGAAAGAGGAACCAGCAGGTCAGACGGTTCTCTTACAGAGGCTGGAGGCTCAGGAGGAAATGTTGCATAAGTTGATGGGTTTGGTTGAGGGTTTGTCTGCTTCCTTTAATATCAGAATGAGTGCTGTGGAGAAACAGATTGCTGGTAGGAGTAAGGAACCAGTTCCAGTTGAGGCTCAGGCTGCAGGGGAACCAACAGCTGAAGAAAGTGAGGATGAGGCAGAGGAGGACCAGGATGCAACAGATCCAGAAAAGTCCGAGGAAGATGATGAAGAAGAGGAGAATGAGGATGATGAATGAGCTTGATTCTTCCTTGTTTATGCCTGCCTTACTATTATTATTTCTCTAATAACTGATTATGTTGAACTGTTTTTAATTCCACCCTATCCATAGATTTCTTTTGGTTATGGATTTGGGTCCTTTTGGTTAACTTTTGCTTGGTATGTCCTAAACTATTTTATTACTGTTGATGGTTTGTTTTGATTTTGATTGATCTTAATTATCTTTGCAGCATATTGTTTGTATAATGGTTGGTACCATTGATTGGTTTAGCACATTATCTTGTGCATATGATTCTACTATTGCATATCTTTTTAATGATGCCAAAAGGGGGAAAATAGTTGAAGTTGAAGCCTAGAGTCTTTACTAGTTCCTAGTTTAGGTTGAGTAGTTTGAGTCTTAGTTTTTGAGTCTTTTTCTCTTTATTTTATTTGTTCTGTTTTAGTTAGGGAACCAGTTGGCTTAACTGACTCGTTCCAGTGTGTCTCGAGTCCTTGAAGTTTTTGACGATTTTATTTTGAGTATGATAACAGGTGCAGAAACTTCAAAATGTTTGTCATCATCAAAAAGGGGGAATTTGTTGGGTTCCTTAGGTTTTGAATGATGACAAACAGCTAAGGGAAACAGGTTCTACATAAGTGTTAAAACAGTTGGTAGGAACCAGCTGACTTCAGTATACTGTTACCCTAGACAAGTTATTATTTACATGAGTTTTTTTATTGAACTAACTTGTCTTTGTACAGGAAACAGTTTAATAATAATTATGCTATGTACTGGTAGGGAACCAGTATGTACTGTTTCTGTAATATACTTGATATTGTACCTTAACTGTGTTACGTGTGCAGTAATTGAGTTTGTACCAAGTCTTGAATCTTGAAGTCCTTTGAAGCTTATTAAAGAGCCATTATTCATGATGAGATGATTCGAAGGAAGCATTCAAAGACTTGAAGTTTACATGAAGAAAGATCCACTTCAAGAAAGAGTATTTTAGGATTTTCATGTAAATGCTCCGTAGTATGTTTTATTAATAGATATAAAGTGCTTTGAATATATTAAACATCGTTGTGAAATTTGGTACAAGGATTGGAACAAATTTCATAACATGTTTAAGACAGGGAACCAGGTCAGGGGACCAGGTCAACTATTCTGATTATTAGAGCTGCGATTTTAAAAAGGATTTTATAAAAAGATTTTATTTCGAAAATTAAGTTTTGGAAAATATTTTGACAGCTATTAACAGATTTGATATAATCTTTTAAGTTACCTAAATTCTAGAGTAATTATCTTAGATTGATCTTATCCTATAATAAAATCAATCTAGGATAAATACTTTCCTAAAGTCATGTTTATCTTTTTGGCATGATTTTTGGAAATACTTTCCTAAAGTCATGTTTATCTTTTTGGCATGATTTTTGGTAACTAGGGTTTCGGTTACTTAAGGGTTATAAATAGGATCTGTTTAACTAATAATCATGCACTTCTCTCACACATTATTAAGGAGCAATACATTGAGAGAAAAGCACTAAGTCTATTGATATTTCATATACACGAGCATCTTAGATTAAATAAGTTTCTCTATTTTCACTTATTAAAGAGTGTGATCATTTAGAGAGTGTTGATCATTGTAACGTGAGTCTTTGGCAAGGGGGCTGAAGGCTAAGTGAGTGTTTGAGAGTTCAAACACGTTTAGGACTTACGAGCGTAGGTCTTTAGCATACTCGGAGTAGAGTGTGGGGTGCTGGTCCCGGAGTAGGGAACAGCAGAGTGCTTTGTGTCTTTGTTTTTCGGAGAAGATTAATAAAGAACTTAGGATAGGAGGACGTAGGCCAGAGTTGGCTGAACCTCGTTAAATTGTGGTGTTCTTTATTGTTTTGCTTTTAATCCGCTGCTCAAGGGAACCAGCACAACTGGTCCCTTAACCATAATCCGGAAAGAGTTAGAATTTACCAACGATTGCTAAACACTCAATTCACCCCCCCCCCCCCCCCCCCCCCCCCCTCTTGAGTGCCCATAGAACCTTCAATAATAATTTGCAAAGAATGTGATCTGAGTATGATAACTCTATTGTTGGGTTTCTAACATGTTAATTTTGAATATGTCGTCTTAAATTGGGTTAAGGGTCACTATCAATTATGCCTTATCGGTTTCTTGTCGGGTTAAATCGGGTTCAGGTTGTTACTAATCGGTTTACAATCGGGTTGGGTTGGTAACGGGTTGGGTCATTTTGGAATCGGGTTATATTCGGGTTGGAGCCAGTTGGGTTCGATTCAGATTGTATTTCTAGTTAAATCGATTTTCGACTTTTCGGGTTAGATTTGGGTCTGGTCGGTACGGTTTACGGGTTACACCTTTCGTATTGTAAACCAAATCGAGTCGGTATAATCAGATTCATCGAAGTTGAAAATTGACAGCCCTGCAATACGTTTAGTTGCTCCTTTAAGGTCAAGCACGCTGGTGAACTTTGGCCCTTGTGGTCAATGACGCCCTCCTCTGCCCTTCCAAAGATTCTGATTCAATATTCAAACCCACTAAATTGTTCTTGTCCTTGAGCTCATTAGTCCTCTCTAATCAACACCAAACTAATCCTTCCAACTTTCAACTTAAGCCCATAATCACAAGATATAATTCTCATACACATGCAACTTGACCTCATTTAAAAAAAAAAATCTTGACTTCCAACTTTGGCATCCTGTACTTGGACGGTTGGACCATAAAAAATATTGTTCACTCCAACTCCCAACAACATCTGCCCCTTTGCCACCTGACTACTCCCCCCATTGTATTCTGCTATTTTGGTCTGAAATCATAAACTAACTTAGATCTGAAATCTCTCGGTCTCTCCCTAAAAACAGTTCCACTAATTTTTCCTGTCATTCCATTTTTTTTTTTACCATTATTCCGTAATAATTTTCTTGACTAATTCTGTTAGTGACTTGGTGCAATTTAAAAGCTCACACTTCTTTTTACACCATCATACAATTACATCCTATAACCTATGCTTTTTAAACATTATTGTACTTTCCAACTTTTTCACAACTCTTGCATTATTATCAAACTATATCTTCACCAACCCAAGAAGAATATCTATATAGTACTCCCATCATCGAAAGGGTTTTGAGTGGAAAAAAGCCAGCCAAACTTTTCTTGTTCTTCTTACTTTCCTTATTCTGAGCCACCAAACTCTCTGAATTTTGTTCTGTTTCTGTAAAAGATTGAACCTTTATTGGGTTGATCAACAAAATTTTGATCCTCGATATCATAGCAGTGGAAAGTTTTGATCTTTGGAAGAGATGATGATAACTAGTTTGAGACAACCCACAATTTGTTTCACAAATCCCGATGTTTTGAGGCAGAAATCTCAAACACCCACTTCCCAATTCGCTACTTTCACCCCAATAATTAGTCGAAATTCCGATCCTTTGATCCAAAAACCCCTCAAATTTTCAATCTGTAATGTTCAAGGGTTGGGTGTTGGTAATGGGTTGTTGAGGGAGAGGAAATCTGTGATCAAGTGTGAGGCATATGAGGCAGATCGGTCAGAACCCATTGATGATGAAGTGGTGGAACAACTTCCTGGTGAAGCTGCGAGGAAGGTTAAAATTGGAATTTACTTTGCAACATGGTGGGCTTTGAATGTGGTGTTCAATATTTACAATAAGAAGGTGTTGAATGCCTTCCCTTACCCTTGGTTAACCTCCACTTTGTCCCTTGCTATGGGTTCTTTGATCATGTTGGTGTCTTGGGCTACTAGGGTTGCTGAGCCTCCTTCTACTGATATTGATTTTTGGAAGGCTCTTCTTCCTGTAAGTTGTAATTTTTTTGACTGAATTTACATTATTTCTTTGTAATTATTGTGGTCATAGCACCTTAATTGAGTTATTTTCTGTTCGGGTTCGAATCTTGATTAGTTGAGGTCTTGTACCGAGTGGACCATCCTAAAAATATGGAAAAAATAAAGTTATAGAACCTTAATTTTGTACGTTGAATTTCATGTTTATTTAGGATGAATTATGTGGCTATAATGGGTTAAATCTTTGCACCTTTGGAATTTTGTACAATTTGTGATTGTTTTTGGAGGTTTGTTGGTGTATGAGTAGCTATCGTATGATTTGTCTGATAATGGTGAAATGTTCTAGTGTAACTTGGAAATCTGTTGGGCTTTATATGAGGAGAAATTAAATTGATTTTGTCTTCTTATTGGTTGTAGAAAAACCTAGTTTGTTTCTTTGATACCAGTAGCTATCTGTCTTAGTATTTCTGTTTGGTCCCCTGGTTTGATTATTTTTGTTGGCTTCTATATGCATACAATTTGGTAGGTTGCTGTGGCACATACAATTGGACACGTAGCAGCCACTGTCAGCATGTCAAAGGTCGCGGTTTCATTCACACACATCATCAAGAGTGCTGAACCTGCTTTCAGTGTGTTGGTCTCAAGATTCTTGTTGGGCGAAACATTCCCATCAGGAGTGTACTTGTCACTGCTTCCCATCATAGGAGGTTGCGCGCTTGCAGCTGTCACTGAGCTTAACTTCAACATGATTGGTAAGGGAAGCAGAAAACAATATTATACTTATGACGGTTAAATGTTGCTTGGTGTGTAGTCATCATTATTTTGGTCAATAAGGAAATTTAATCTTACGAGTGAGTCTCATGTAAGTTGATCAAGCTACTTGTTAGTTTACATCACTAGGCTGTTGTCGACTTGCTCTTCTTTTCATTCTGAAGCAATTAGCTTATGCTGAGGTTTAAATTGTTTCAGTTTTCTTGTTCTTTCGGCCTCTTACTTTGCAACAACATTAATTTCATCTGTTTTGCTTTGTTTCTTCATTCTAATATGAATTACTTGCATCCCGAACGCTGGAACACATTTACTATGCTGTGTGCACATTAGAAATGAGAAAAGATTGGCAACTCTTAGAAACAAATGAGCCTACCCTTTACACACCAGTAAATGTGTATCTTGTCCTTTTACCAATTCTGCATGAAAATCAAGGATTTTATGCTTCTGGAAGTTCTATATTTGGCATCTTCAGTTTCTTGTTTGTCAGATGCTTCCAGTTTGATGATTTTACTGCTGTTTTCTTGATGCTAAGTTTGGTATTTTTTTTGTCTCATTCAGGTTTTATGGGCGCAATGATATCAAATTTGGCATTTGTTTTCCGCAATATATTTTCTAAGAAAGGCATGAAGGGGAAATCTGTCAGTGGGATGAACTACTATGCTTGTCTATCAATTCTATCTCTCGTACTTCTCACCCCATTTGCAATTGCTGTAGAGGGTCCCCAGATGTGGGCAGCTGGATGGGAGAAGGCTGTTTCTCAAATTGGACCCAACTTTATTTGGTAATTTATTTGCTACCGATTTTATCTTTTCCCTTTTGTTTTCCATGTGGCTCTTATTTGGTGCTATGTTCCATACTTCCATGAGTTCCATCTGGAATTCTGGATCTTTGTTTTGTCCTGTTCCTCTTGTAGTTAAAGATTAACGATTTGTTGTCCATCTCAGTTTTGTTGTTTGTGAGAATAGATGGATGTAAAGACATACTGATTATTGGAATTTAGTTGTCAGCATAGTTTGCATATGATTCAACTTCCTCCCCTTACCAGTTTGTATGATTTGATATTCCTAGTCAAGTTCGAGGACTTTGTGAATCTTCCATTACTTGCACTAATTTGCCTTTTATAGATTTCCATCTATCCTGGTGAAATGTTCAGAAGATTGGCAGAAGAGTTCTGGAATCCTTTCCTCCACCAGATTATTCTACACAAATGAGATGTATATTTCAAAGTAGCTGTCATTTAATGTTTGGATGTATCTTGTCCTGTGTACTTCCATGCCATTTATTAGACTTCACCGTAATACCTAAAGTACTCAAGTGATAAGGTTTTAGGTATTTTATAAAGATCTTATCTGAGTCGCAAACTTGCAATATTGATCTGAGTAAAACTTTAGAGCCTTAGTGGTATGACTTCCGAGACTTCTAATGTCGTTTATCCTGGTATTTTTAGTTTTATGCTCATTAATAGTACCTGTGCAACCAAAATATCATTTGCCCTTTCAATTTTACTTGATGAATGATTTGTTCTGCTATGTAGCCTATATTGATTTGTTTTAGTTTCTGAACTAGTTCAGTGATTTTGTTATTCAAGAACCTTTATACTAATGTAATGATACTGTCAATCTTTTGTTATAGGTGGGTGGCAGCCCAAAGTGTGTTCTATCACCTCTATAACCAAGTATCATACATGTCACTAGATGAAATCTCTCCTTTGACATTTAGCATAGGGAACACCATGAAGCGTATATCTGTCATTGTCTCCTCCATCATTATTTTCCGAACGCCTGTCCAGCCAGTGAATGCACTTGGAGCTGCCATTGCCATCCTCGGGACCTTCTTGTATTCTCAGGTAAGTTTCTGTGATCTTAATAAAAATGTCACCTGTGGTTATTTGATTATGGTGGTTTTGTGACCTTTTCCAGCTGCCACTTCGACATCCTGAAATCTGACTGACTTAAATTATTTTCTGAGCTTGCGTAAATCAAATTACTCCCTCTATGATGTCCAGAAAAAATGTAATAACTTTCTTGAATTATTATGAAATGGTAATTTTACTGACCTGAGCATGCAAAAGACTGGTCAAAATGGGCAGTAAAGTAATGCCTCTCAACATTAAAAAAAAGGTATCGAAGTAACACCAAAAATGTAATAACTAGTATGTCTAGGTGGACTGTAACACCAATTCATGAAAAGGGCAGCTCAATTTCACCAGGATCCATAAAAGTACAGTAAATCAGAAAATATGCAGAAAAGCTAACCCCAATGACTGAGTTAAACTATAAAATACTCAGAAATACTCACTGCAAACCAAGAAAAAGATGTATCCCACCTCCCCCAAGGCCCAAGCCCACAAGATCCTCGACAATCCAAGTAGAGGGAGGAAGTTGCTGTAGGTTTTTTTTATATATTTGTTTGATAAGAATGATATTGGCGAAATTGTATGAAGTTCTTGATGGCTTTTGGAAAATTGGATTTCAACACGAAATTTTGGATTTTGCACAATCTGTTCGGAAATTTCATCAGAACTGGAATTCAGATTTGGTCCAATGCCTCAAATGCACTTCTCTCCTTTCCCATATCTCTCTCAACCTTTTCCCTCTTAATCACTGAATAACAAGTGTCATTGTGCCAATGAAGCTAACTTCCATAGCTGCTGAAAGTCTGCTTCATATTGCATATGCTCTGGACAGTCGAGCCCTCACTGCTGATGAATAAAATAAAAATTATGCTGGGATGATTCTTTGAACCCCCCAACCAACCAAAAAAAAAAAAGTTGTGGTTCCTTCATTGTTGTCTGCCCTTGTAGGGACTGGAGTGAAGTGTAAAGGGAGTTTTTTTTGGGGGAGAGAGGGTTTGAGGGGAATATGATTAGTGCAATTGATATTGATAGATGTGAGATGTGTTGTTTTTATCTAGTTCTTGGCATAGATGTTGGTCTTTCTTTTTCTTTTTTTTTTTTGATGTAGCAACTTCAGGTGTCTAAATGAGTTAAAATTCTGAACTCCTTGCCTTCCCCAAGACCCAGAACAGTAATTATGGGCTTGAAAGATAGGATTTTAGATTCAGAGTTTCAATTCACCCATCTCAAATATGCTTTACCATGAAACAGCTTGCAGTTATGGATATTAATCTGTTTGTAAAATGTCACCTCTGAAGTTTCAGTCACTTTCAGAAAAATAGAAAGTTGCAAAAAGGGCACCTTTGAGTGTAAAATCACTTCTATACCGAATTGCCTGTGCTAACGTTTGAACTAAAATCACCGATATCATTCATTGATGGTTTTTTGTAATTATTTGGCATTTGTATTATGCTAAAATAAGTGCTAGTGTTCTGATATGAGAACTTACTAATTTCTTTCTTCCTTCGAAACAGCAGACCTATGACTTTGCTTTCTTATATAGGGCTTGTCTGAATTCTAAGGAGTTTCCTTGCTCCCTTTTATTATCTTCCTAGTGTATATTATTCTTTTCACTTCACTAATAATCTATATTTTTTAATTTGATGTGTTTGAAGGTTGAGCATCAATTGCACAAACTCTTACTATGATGCTTCATAATTTCCTTGCACCTAGGAGTCATATGTTGATTCGTATATATATACATTTAAGTAGTTGTTTCATATTATCATAATTGTAAGTAGTTGTTCAGTTAACTGGCCAGTTTATACCCGTGAAAGAGAGAATTACTTCAAAAATTTGTGATACTATTATAACTCAGGTGGTGGGGGACTGGGGTAACATCAATTCGAGAGAATTACTTCAAAAATTTGTGATACTATTATAACTCAGGTGGTGGGGGACTGGGGTAACATCAATTCTAATCTTGGGTTGTAGGTAAGGAATGACATTAAAATACCACAGTTATGTCTTGGTTTATCAGATTTAACTGTCAGTCAAATAGGCAGGAACTGCTTGCACATCATGGCAGTAGACACACTAAGCAAGCTCTGGGGTGCGGAAAATTACCTGAAGATTTATATAGGACAGATACAGAAAGAGCAACCTTGTAAATATTGATTCGCAAGCCTTATGCATTTGCTTAATACATCTTGAGAAATGTTGAGTTGATTTTGTCATTTTGATTTTGAGATGATTTCTTCTGTCAGGATACTGAACTGCTAACTGGCTAACTTTCACTTGACGCTGAACTGATTTCATCTTGTTCTGATTTTCTTCAAGGAAGTTTTTGAGTCATGAACTTTTGAACTCTGAACCCTTATTGGTTTCCTGCAGGCTAAGCAATGAAGAATGAAGATACTGGAGTCAAATATAGAGCTTGTTTGATGTGTTTACGAGAACAATTTGGTGGTGGTTTGGAAGTTAAATCTTCACTTCCAAGTAGTTTATGGCCACTGAATTTTGATAAGGTTGGGGTCTGGTTGGCTGGTTAATGTTGTAGATAATAAAAATAGTACTTCCTAGGATCAGGATTTTTATAATAAAAATACACGACCATCCTTGGCATGGGGACGAGGCGGATAATTTTTATCTGCTTTCATGTGGCCCATGGGGGAATCTTTCAAGTTTCAAATAAAACAAGTCTGAAAACCTCTTGTCTGTCATTTGGTGCAAAAAACCGCCGTATATCACTTATAAACGACATTTATGTGTGATCTCGGTGAATTTGTTATGTTATGTACTTTCAAGTTCTTAAGGAGATTTTGAGCTGCATGACCATTATGTATCAGATAATATTTCTTGGCCAAACTTGTGGGTGCAATTTTTTCTATTATTTGTTCACATCATCCGCAAAGGAAACAATTTAAATAGCAAAGTGTGAACCATTTCTAAAGGCATATTATCGGTCTGATCAATTAGTTGAAGAGTTAAAATGTTCCAATGGCAAGTTAAAGTTGAGCTTCCTTTCCTATTTAACCTTTACTAGGTAGCTAACTCTCACTTGGCTCTTCTTCAAGTCTTCACTCATCCAAAATCGCAATCGGCAGCAAAGTTCAACGTTCAAACAATTATTCAGTATCTTTAATAAGTACACACTGACAAGTACTTGCCTGTTTCAATTTTGACGCATTGATGCACATACAAATGATAAAATGTGGGCTGCAAATACAAAGTTGCAACCTACATAACAGCTCTGGGCCCATTTTTTAATTATAACACACATAACAACTATGTGGCTATGTGCATGTTCTCTGCGCATACAACACTAGGTAAAGACGAACACAAAGTACAATGCTTCTACTTTATTCATCACTCAGATATCCTCATAAATCACATCTTCAAGTGCTTGATTGCCGTTTGTACATCCTTGTCTCCTCTGCCACTGCAATTGAGGACAACCTTAGCTCCGTTTGGAAGAGTTGGACACAGCTGCTCCAAATAGGCTAGTGCATGAGACGTCTCCAGAGCAGGAATGATGCCTTCTAGTCGAGATAATCTCTTGAATGCTGTATACACAAACGGCCAATATCACGTAAGGAGGGAGTTAAGATAAACAGACAAGAATGCCTTGAGACGGAGAGCATTAAGTGTAACAGAAATGCTCACATGGAAAACTCTTTGTAAACCAGTACTTCTGACTATACAAGATTAAACACAACAATATGCTAAACCAACATCCATAACATTTATCAGCAACTAAATAAAATTTAAAATTGTCCAATCTTCGTAATAGTGTTGATGAGTTGATCACTAGACTGCTGTTAAAATCACTACAACATTGATAATTGATGTGATTAAAAATAAATGTCAGGGAAACTGGTGGATGAAAAAATAACATTTAGTTCCAACTATTTGGTCGGTAGGAAAGGGAATACAAATGTCTACAATTCTGATTGAAAGAGTGGTGATATAGCAGGAAAAAAGCTTCTAGTCAGTCATTTGTAAGGGCATTACAGTTCCCAATGGAATGCAGGGGGATAGTCATTCTCTCACAAGTCACACAACATTTCATGTAAACTCATCTTCTTCCCAGTATCATAAAGAGAGAGAGAATGAATTGGAGCCATTTCACAGACCATCCTCTGACTTATTTCTCTAACACTCGAATCAAATGAAAAACAGAGGAAACCCCAAATCTAATCATAAGCGAGACCAAAGTATCTCATCAAAGTCCTTAAACCACATTCCTAAATAATGCAACAGAATATTGAAACAAGATAATTTGACACTCCCTCCCCCATCCACCCAGGACCCAGCCCTGAGCCCCCCAAGCCCCCCCTTCCCCCTTCTTCTTCTTCGGTATAGGGGAATGGCTGATCGCAACTGAAAGGGACTAAAGGGGCAAATTAGAACACACAGATCACAGAAGCATGCAACACCTAGATTATAATCTTCGCCAAATTTGTAGAAATTACCTTCCAATGCCTCTTCATCAGTAACACTGAAGTACTCAGCACGGCCCAAGTCTTTCAGATAGCTATGCTCAGGACCAACTCCAGGATAGTCCAACCTGTATGTTGAGGGAAATTTCATAAATAAATAGCAATTAACAATAATAATAACAGCAAGCTGTACAGAACAATTTAATCCAATCTTTTCAGATAAACAACAAATGACATACCCTGCACTGATAGAGTGAGGCTCTATTATCTGACCATCATCATCCTGCAATAGATAGCTCATTGCTCCATGCAACACTCCAACCTCCCCTAAAGTCAAAGTAGCTGCGTGCTTGCCACTATTTAAACCAAACCCAGCAGCCTCAACACCAATCAACCTAACATCTTGGTCCTCAACAAACTCATGGAAGAGCCCCATGGCATTTGAACCTCCTCCTACACATGCAACCAGCACATCTGGCTTGCCACCCCATTTCTCCAATGCCTGTTTCCTAGTTTCTTTTCCAATCACCGCATGGAAATCTCTAACCATCATGGGATATGGATGTGGACCAGCAACAGACCCCAAAATATAATGTGTTGTCTCAACATTTGTTACCCAATCCCTTATAGCTTCAGATGTAGCATCCTTCAGAGTGGCTGTGCCAGAATGGACAGGCCTAACCTATATACCAATAGTTCAAGAGAGAAGATGAGCTTCACAACTCAAGTATAACAGGGCAAAGAAGTTCAACAGTATGTTTGCACAAAGAAAATTATGCCAGATTGGGCAATATACCAATAGACATTTAGCCACATAGGGCTGTAAACCAAGTGCAGCACAGGCAATCGCACAATCAATGAATCAATAAATATAAAACATGACATATATGCAATCCCATTGCAGCCAAATTCTGTAAGGCTTTTTTTTAAAGGAAAAAACAAATCCTGAAATAATGAAGCAGGGGAAGGACGATTCATATCAAAAAGGTGAATAACAAACCTCAGCACCAAGAAGACGCATACGAAAAACGTTCAGAGCTTGTCTTTCCATGTCTTGTGCTCCCATATAAATGATACAGTCCAACCCAAACCTAGCACACACTGTAGCAGTAGCAACTCCATGTTGACCAGCTCCAGTTTCAGCTATAATACGCTTCTTCCCAAGTCTCTTAGCAAGCAAAGCTTGAGCAATAGCATTATTAATTTTGTGAGCACCAGTGTGATTCAAGTCCTCCCTCTTTAGATAAATGTCAGGCCCTTGACCCCCATTAGCAAGCTTGTAATGCTCAGTTAGGCGCTCTGCAAAGTATAAAGGAGTTTCTCTACCCACATAGTCCCTCAATATACCGTCCAACTCTTTCTGCAACAAAACCCTTATATCAACAAGTTGCCAACTGAGCATTACATTTCATCCAACAACACAAATTAACCCCATATAGAAGTGTATAGCTTAACCAACCATCCCTTTCTAACGAGAATCGATTTCCAATTATTGTTTAAATAAACTACAATTTACCAATATGATACAAATTTTATTAAATAACATGAAAATGCTAAAATACTGAAATAAGGTAGAGGGTATTAATGTACAACTTTTATAATAATCTAGCACCTCCCTAATTATGAAAGCCTAATAAGGAACATAAAGTGTATCATTTCAGTCTTTTTCAAATTAATACGCATGTCAACTGCATTTACCTCAAGTCAGCCACCCAAATTATCAACCATTGCTTTCAAATCTGATTACCCAAATAGTTCCAAATTCAATACCATCACTTCAATTTTATTTTTATTTTCTAAACCCAATACCATTTTCTTTTAAAAAATTGAAAGTTCAACTTTTTCATTCCATTTATCTCCAAAAAAAAATAACCCACCTATCAATTGTAACCAAGAATAAATAAATTAGAAATTGAAAAGAAATGACAAGAACTCATCATATATATAGTTTTCTATCATAAAAAACAATAGGAAACTCGTAAATATTTTGACAAATTGAGAAAAAATTACATCAATTCATCATCATTTCCAATCAACCCCACCAATTATTTTTCATCGAATCAAGAAAAATACTAAAGAAAAAATGATTTAAACCTGAAAATCATCATCTTTGGAAAGAGCACGGAAGGCGGATTCAAGCTCAGTAAGAGCAAACATAAGGGTTTCAGGCACATACTTTCCCCCAAACTTCCCGAATCTTCCGAAAGAATCAGGTCGTTGAAAGACGCTCAAATCTCTCTCCTCGACCGCCACAGCCGCCGCCTTGTAGGCCAAATTTGGGGCCATAAGACAGCAAATAGAGCGGCGAATGGGGGATGATAATTTCAGGGAAGACGATGGAGGAGAGGGATTGAAGGCTGAGGAGGTGGTGGGGTAGGGTTTAGGGAGGGAGGATGAGGGGTTAGAGGTTCTGGTTGTGAGCGCTGCTGCTGTGCTGCTTGTGAAAGCCATCACAGAATAGCTTTCTTGTATTTTAGAGTGGGGAGACAACAGAAAGAGGGATTTGTGTTGTGATGTGAATTGTGAGTAGTGCTTTAAATAATTTGTCTTTTTTTTTTTTTTTTTTTATAATAAATATAGCTAATGATGAGCTCTATCCTTCCTTGACCAGATGAGAAATCTGGTGTCATTCAAGACCATCAATCATATCATCGCAAATGAGAGTGATTTCATGATTCAACTTCATCCTATTTTTAGATATATCTATCACTGTGTTTCTTCGTTAATACAACTAACTAAATGTTAAACAATGCGAATACTCTGTATTTAGTATGAAAAAGAAATAATAATAATAATAATAATAATAATAATAATAATAATAATAATAATAATGTAGAAAACTATGGGTTATAATTTATAGTCTCGTTGAATCATGCATGCTCCATTTCCAATTTTCATCACTACCGTTTAATCTTTCATACGCCTCAATGTCCAGTTGCGGACTATGCTCCATATTTGCAAAGCTAAATTTTGCCCACATTATTATTAGTGTATTACTTATAATATTTGATCTCCTTCACCAAGAATATTATTTGTCCAACAAAATAAGGAGAAATGGAGAACAATTCATGTTTCAAGGATTTTTATTTGTGCTATGTACAATGAAACATGAGATGATAGGGTATACAACTTTTTTCGACTAAGATACTAAGTATAGTTCACGAGACGCGGTGAATTTATCATTCTAATGCGTTTCCAACAAAATAGAGAGTTGTTAGAAATATAAGGATGTATACTCTTCAAAGGGCCCATCTGTTTTCTAAATTTGGAATGAGAACAAGAATAAATTTTCTTTGACTTTCGTTGGAAAAAAGTGGTTTGATGGGCAGGAAGCTTTAATTGGAAAAGAATGAAACATTTGGAGGGATCACTTGATGATAATCATATAATGACCCTTAAAAATCCATACAGAGTGGTGAAATCAACTTCCTCTAATATTAGAGCTACTTTACACACAGAGGCGGATCTAGGATTTTCCGCCTGATGAGTCACAATCGATAATCAAATATGTAATAATTTTTTTTACCAAACAACCAAATAATAATACTAAAAAACATATCCAAATGTTCAAAGTGAGAAATTAAAAATAATAGAACTTAATACTTTGCATAACAATATGAATTAGGAAAGCTCATTAATGTCTAACACGAAATACATAATTAGCTATCCCTAAAACAAAAAAATGAAAGAAATAATATTTGTGAAAAATTCGAATTTTTACATTTAAACAGTAAATGAAGGGAGGGCCTAATATTACCTTAATTGCACGGGACCTTCATAATAATTAGGACGTCCCTATTGAGTGTTGATGAAATGATGAAAAGTGATAGAGAGAAATAAGGCTTGATTCTTCTAAATTTACTTTTCTTACAATAAATTTAATTGTTGAATTTAAAACTTATTTGGTTGAACATAATACTTTATATATTTTTGGTTAAAGAGAGCCCATATGGGTGATAACTGATAAGTGTTGGCTCATCATCGATCCTTTATGCCAGCCCATGTCCAACAAAAACAAATATTGACAGACAACTGTTGAGTCAAAGCCTCAAAGGCCGTGCAGAAAATTATGGTCGTGCAGACAACTGTTGGCTCTCCCCTGTTCCCCCCACTCTATCTCCTCCTACACCTCCCTTTTCCAGTTCTGATTCTACCCTTTTCCCACTCTATCTCCTCCCTCGTGACTCCCTTTTCCAGTTCTGATTCTACCCCTTTCTTTCTTCCCTCGAAACTCTTCTTTTTCCCACTCTATCTCCTCCTACACTTCAAAATTTTTTTTGCCCCTGGCGAGTCACGTGACTCACCAGGAACAATGCCCGGTCCGCCCCTGTTTACACATATCATTCCCTTCCATAAAAGGGTGACTAATCTCCTCTAGAGTATGAGATTTATGAGTTTTATGATAATCCATCAGTTTTAAATAACCTAAAACTCAAATGCTCATTATATTCTTCTATGATGAATAAACGAAATTCAATGTTCTTTCCAAGGCAATTACTATAAAAACCTAACTTTTTAGTTGTTAATTAATAGCCTTTAATACTGGACTAAACCTACTTTACCTTAATTATAGAAATTGTGAATGATTCTCCAGAAATTGACACAATATTAAGGTACTTGGACTTAGATAAACTACTGGGCTAATATGGCTACCCTCCAACACCTATGTGAACAGAATAGAAGCCGAAAATTAGTTGCCAATACTTGGACCGCTAGCATCTACCCGAAGCCAACAACTAACTAAAGCCCACCGACAACCAACTGTGAGTATTAGCTCCCAAAGGTCATTCTTGTCATGGTAATAGTGTTGGAGTTGTCTTTACAAATTTGCATATCAAACCATTATCATTACCAATATTCCACTAGTTATAAACATCTAGTCTTCTACAAAATTAAAACCTCCAAAGTAGAAAATTCCAACGGAATATGACAATTATTCTTGAAACTAATTTGGCAATACAATCTTAAATTTTGAATTATTGCTAACAAATGAAAGATAAGATCGTATTTAGAAACATGAGCATAACTAAGGTTGTTATAATTACTCTTTCAAAACTATAATCATTTATAATTATCGACACATTTAATTCACCTAGTTATGAATTCTATTGTTTAATTTGTCATTGAGGAAGACTATGAAAGTAGAGGAGTATTTATTATAAATTATTGAGAATTCAAATACGAAAATTAGATAGTGCACTATGAGTATGGTGCACCAATCCTAGTTGGCAGGGGTCAATACACTAGGAAAACAAGTGGAAAAATAACAAAAGTAGAGCACTATTCTTTTTAAATATGCGCTGAAAATAGTAAAGATATTATTAAAATGAATATTATATACTTGTATAATAAAATTAACAATGAATATCAGTTATTACCCGCACAGCGACGCCTGTCTTCCTCGGCCGCGCGTCGCCTCCTTGATCGTCACTGCGCCTCCGCCAAAGCCTTCAACTTTAGTGCTTCAGCCTTCGTTTCCTGGGCACTGGTAATTTCTCTTTTCCATTCTTCATTTAATTTCCTAAATATAATAAAGTATCAAACTTTAGATTATTATTTCAGCCAAATATTACATCATTCAATTCACAATTGTCTCTCCAGTGTAGTTTTTGTTTGCTACACTTCATACTTTCATCTCGCTTTGTTCTTTTCACCTAATTCAAGAGTGATATTGGGTTGGATTAAGCATATGTGACTTATTTGTTCTTAATTTGTATTAATTACAATAAACTTTGTGTAATTTATAAGTTGGGTATGGATAATATATGCTAAATTCAGATAAAGATGTATTCTTTGCTTATGTTGTTCGCTATGAATATTATTGTGAACACACCCTCATGAAGGTGAAATTTTGTAGTGGTACTGGTGTGTAGATGAGTCGAGGCGATCGTTGTCCATAGAGTGGGGTCATGGTGAAACTGGTCCTCTTTGTAGGAGTTAATCTTTTAAGGAAAGATCCGCAGTTCGGGCTGTTCGGCACGGAAGTTTTCATGGGAACAGGGGTTGTTCACCTTGAGGTAGAGGCATTAAGATTGGGTTGAGTCACTGAAACGAGAGAAATCGAGCGCTTCCATGTCTAGGTCTCCGTCGCCTAGGACTCAATGGCTAAGGAGAGCTCAGAGTGTAAGGGGTGCTGAGAAAAGTTCAAATAGACGTATGAGAGGATGCTGGTAAGGGAAGTGATAAGCATAAGAGGAACCATAAGGGAAGGAGACCTTATCAAGGATAGAAGACAGTGGGAAACCGAAAAGAGAAAGAGGGATGGAAAGAGAGAAAGGCAAAGGTGGAGAACGTGGATCTTTTAGAACTTGACATTGGCGATCTGAGTCACCTTCAGATCATCATCGCGCCATCATTAACAATCACCTCCACCGGCTTCTTGCTCCAGTCGTGATGAGGTGTCTAGTGATAACCAAACCCTCACTTTGTTTTATATGACATACCTGTTTTTTTCCCTTTCTATTTACTGAGACCTTAAAATTCTGAATGTACTGAATATTAGTTCTGGGGTCCTTGCATGGATGTCTTATTAGTCTACGTATATTTGTATATGTTTGTCACATGATGTGGGAAAATTTTCATATGGGATATTTTCTTCAGTGAGAATCTTGAATATTGTATCTCCTCACTTTTCTCTTATCTGCATTATCAAGTCTTTTACGAAATATTTATATGCTCATCATATATTTATGGCTCTATGTTCAATATGTCTCAAGGTGCACTTAGATCATGTGGTGTAAAGTGGTAAATCAAGTAACAGTGTAAGTGTAATGTAATTTAGTTAAAATTTTGGACCTGGATCAATTCTTTTGTTTGATTATCAATGAAAATGTCATTTTTAGAATTGAAAAGAACATTTGTTATTTCAAAGACTAAAAGTGTGTAATTTCATAAAATTAAGTTTCTATGCTCTCCTTTTCCCTCTTCAAAAACTTCTTCAAATTCCCAAAGTAATTGAATGCCTAATATTTGCCTAATAATAAAATTGGATATAACATATTTTATACTATTCATGATTCCAATCGCTTTGAAGATTGTTATCAAGGCTGAGTAAATGGATCTGCTATGACTATTGAGATAGTAGTGTCGATAATAAAGTATCCACTAATTAAAGTTATAACAATGTAAAGATTCTTTCGGGCTATTAGTTAGTCCTTTGGTGAATTTAGTTGTTTGGTTATTTTGTTTCCTCCTTTCCTATTTAGCTTCCACTTGCTGATAAAGTTAGCAATTTTGTAGGTTATATTTATATGTGGGAGTTTATGCGTATATCTGAAAATTCTTTTGCTTCTATTTCAGGATGAAGATTCCAGAGGAGCTGAACACTGATGAGTATTTCATGGGAAAACTTCCATACTGAAGTCTTGCCAGTTATTATTTGTCCACGTTCTGATCTGTCTTTCTCCCTGTTTCTGTATGGTTATTTGTTTGGTAGTTTTCTGGTTATTGGTTTCTCTGCAGTTTTCTAGTTTCTTGGTGCAAATGTGTAATCACTCCCTCCTTTGATGGGCCTATGCATTTTCTGAATTCCTTTTGTCTTGCTTGAGCAGAAGTGATGCTAATGAATCACTAGCTATAATGGATGCTACTGAGCAGGGTTGGAAACAAAGAAAAGGAATATCCCAGACAAATTAGTAGAAATGTAATCTCATTAAATGCAAATTCTGAGGGAGAAGACATGAAGGAAGTTTATAATTTGTGTATGTACATCAGTGCATGCTTTATTCTCTTGATGAATTATCTGCAGTTTGAGTTTGATAATTTAGTTATTTATTTAATCATATGCTGCAAAAATCGTCATTTGACTTATCTGGAAAACTTGCTTAAGAAACCAATCATTTAAGAGGTAATTCTCATGAATCTCAACCCTTATTTTTTATCTCTTTGGAACTCTATTACTTGAGTGTTTCTTGATGATTTTAAACAGAAGAGACAATACTTTAATCTTGTAGATAGCTAAGCATCATTTTTAACTGTTTAAAAAATAGCACTAAGCATCATCTTTGACATTGTTGTTGCATATAGCCTTGTAGATAGCTAAGAGGTTTGAAGGATGTACAACATTGGTGATTTAGAAGGAGGACAACATAAAGGAGAGAAATAGAGCGGAGGGAAGATAACCCCATCAAGATTTACATTTTCAGGTTCCCAGTATCGAATAATTCATGCAAGGACCATTAATAGTTAGCTAGTGGCTTAATACTGGCTTATGCCTAATTTCCTAAGCCCCTTTCCCAACAATAAGGCCTTGATCACTAGATTGATGATGAATGTTGTGGGAGATCTATTCAGCAATTTCCGTAGGCTAATCGAAAAAGAAGGTTAGCCTGTTATTGGATATTTTCTTTTGTACAAAAAAGCCGTAGCTGTTAACCTGTTATTAAAGTAAATAAATCCTAGAATATGCAGGGTTTTCCTTTTATGCACATATTATTTTTATTTATTTTTATGTTTGTTTATTTTTTTTTTATTTGGGAAAAGTTAAGAATGTTACTTTAATTATAATTTGTAATAATTAAACTCCCATTTATTTATATTTATACTAGTATTTGCTTTACCAACCTTTGAATACTATGTTTCCCATAAAATATGAAAATAGGGACAGGAACTCTTTTGTATTTTTGTAGAAATCGAAAAGTGGCTGGAACTCTTAGTTTTACCGAATGATATGAATACAAATAACAGCAAAATTTTAAAAACCATGAATGAAGAAATTTCGTCCATAATCGAGTCAGTTCTCCTGAGCTAGTAAGTTCCTAATAGGAGAAAACTATGGGAAAACATCCAAGATAGAAAACCCATTAAAAATAAAATAGGAAGAAATGTGTAAACATGTTGTAATCTTTTGTGTCCGGTATATCTGCACATTTGGACCTCTGTGGCCATGCCTTTTGCAGATGTCCACTTTTATTTCGCATTTGAACCCATTAGCTGGAAGCAACGTCTGGGGAATATATAGATGACTTGAACAGAGAGAAACAGATTGCCAAGCAGGGATGGGAAGTTGAGGGGAGGGGGAGCGGAGGAGCAGCCTTTTAGTTAAGTGAAGAGGGTTGTATTTAAACTATGGTGGCATTTCGATCACTTTTGAATGTACTATTTATTGCACATTAATAATGTTTATTCACTGGATAAACCACTCATTTATGAAGTCTAATAAAGGTAGTGGATTCATTCTATTTGATAGCACTATCCACTAGTTACAGACTGACATAACAATTTAATAAGTAGTTTGTCTGTTTAGTAAAAAGCTAGTTTGTCTGAATCCGCTTATTCCTCTGGCAAACTGCTGATAACCAATCGATGCATACATCTATTGAGGAATCAGGGAAGAATGAGCTCCAATTGGAAAGGAAAATCTATCATTCAAATTTGTAGATTTACAGTTTTGCACTGGTGTCATTAACTCATTATCGTTGTTAGTGATAACTGTTCCACCGTGCTCCTGGTTAGTGATGGACCAATACTTCAACTGTTGACTTGAGCAAAACAATGGAAAACAACAGCCTATGATGGGGAACTCTTAGCCCTCTGGTTGTGAAGGTCCAAGCTATTTTATCCAGTTATCACATTGGCACTTTGAAAGAGAGGTAAATATGTATGTCATCTTATGCTGGACAATATGATGGGATGTATAGGTTTATAGGGAGCCTTAAGCGTAAAATTTTGATTGGAAGTTATTCAATTTTCATTAAATAGAGATTTTCATCATGTTTTCTTTCTAGGTCAAATTTGGACAATTTCAGGCAATTGTTTTTACTTGCACATCATACTTGAAGCTGGACATCTACTGCTTTACTTCATTGACTTACTGTGGCAGGTGTTACTCTTCTTTTCGACAAACCTACAGATGCTTGGAAACCTAATATAAGATGTCACTCGTGTGGTTTCAAGGGTGCAGAAATTTTGAAAAGGTAGGGTAAAACTTTTCATCATATTCTATCTTTTCTGAGGGTAATGTGGTTGCACTGTCCTTTATGCTTATTGCTGTGCAATATATCTTGCAAAACTCTCTTTTGTTTCCTTTAAAACATTATCCTGATGTCTATACAATATTAGAATCGTATTTTCCAAGGATCCTTCATGGTCTGAGTTTCAGACTAATTCAAACCTCCAAGGAGTTAGAAAGTAACACCTATGAGACACACAAGTCTTGTTGAAGATGCTGTTTATTTAGGAAATGAATCTTGTGATTTAATCGAGCAAAAACTTTCTTTTGTTTCCTTTTTCATAAACATTTTAGTCTTCTGTTATCATTACACTATTAGAGTTGAAGGATGCCTCTTATCTGGGGTTACTTTAAACTAATTCAAACTACTAAAGAGTTAGAAAGTAACAACTTTAAACTCACAAATCCTGATGAAGACACTGTCTAGTTAGGAAGTAAATCTAGGGGACTAGGGATACCACTCAAGAGCTCTTTCCAGCTGGGTAACAAGTACAGAGTTTTAACCATTTACTAATGGTATATCACTGTTGAAGTTTGATGTGCATGAGAATACATGTAAATTCAAGTGCTGCTTTAGAATTGGAATGAGGAAGGACTTAAGAGGATTAGTCATGGATATGTTTTTGAGACTGTAATGCATCATCAGGGGAAGGGCACATTAGTAATTGTCATAATAGAGGTAGCTTGATCAACAAGAAGGGAAAATTTCTCTGGTGAGTAGAGATTTTTAGCTATCAATAGAGGAGATTAAGAATGGAGACATTATGATGAATATTGACGAGAGTTTTCAGCTGCTTATCTTGGAAAAGAGCCATTCCTCTTGAAAGAGTGCTTAGGCTGTATTGGTGATTAGTGTCAATACTATCATATCCTTGCTTGTTCTTCATAAATCCTTTCTACAATCTCACCTTTCTCTCTTAATTTCTCTGCTTTACCTATTAATGGTAGCTAGTTCATTACAGCAACTTGGACAAGTGACTTGCTAAGCTGAACAGGTACACAATTAGCCGTACTTGGGTCGTGTCTCCTTCACACTCACATGAGCTGCCTGAAGTATTTGTGAATTGTTCCCTCTCTGATGTAAGAGAATGTTGCTGATGTCATTAATGATGGGGTTTCTGTGGGCATCCTAAGGATTGAGGCTTTTAAAAAATCCAATGTAGGGACTATATATCCATTAAGGAAGAGACAAGCCAGCATGACAGAGTAGTTGGGTAATGTTTCATACTATCAACATACTAACTCATTTAGTTATCTTGAAGTTTTCGCATGATGGATCTCACTGACTTGGACTCCTCCACTGCCTCTTCAAGGAAGGTGCTGCTGGCACAGCCTTAACACTGCCTAGGGATTGTGTTGACTAGTGTTTATTGAAGCTGCATGGTTGTGCTGTTGGGAGTTTGGCTAGATGATTTTTTTCAAGTAGTAGGTTGCATCTGCTATGAGATAGTCACAAGAGAAGCTGGTGAGGTGTTTTCTATACAGTTAGATCATACGACCATCTGGGATAAGATGCTCAATAATCAGGGATCATGTGTGCATCTTCTTTTTTGTATGCTAGAAGTTCACCAAGTGGGCTCCTACAATACACTCGCAAACAAAATAAAATAAAATAAATTTAAAATTAACCTCCTGTCTATCCTTCAAGTAATTATTGGTAATCTAATCTCCTTTTTTTTTTATCATCTTTCTGTTCCTTTTCAGAGTGAGGAATTTAAGGTAGAGATATTGGCAAATAAATAGCATAGATCCTTGAGCATTGAAACTTAGGAGAAGCCCGGTGGGTTCAGGTTATGGTTCAAGTTATGAAGGCGAGGTAAAACTTTGGAAAAGTGCCTGTGTAGTTGTAAGATCAAGGTGACAAGTCTAACACAAGACCTTGTCTGTATGCCAATCAGCTGTATTCCTGTACTTCAAAATTCTGTGCTTCACATTCAATTTATTTGTAGTTTCCTTATTCTAGTTTGTTTAGAAGTCTTGAATGCTTAATTTCCTAATTAATTGTCAGTTAATAACTATTACATCCTGGATCTAGGAAGAGTTTAGAATATTTGTTTCTTGGAGGAGAGGTAGGATCCTGTGCACTATGATAAGAGGGCTTGGGTTCTGTTCTCTGTAGTTTCCTGGAAATTGACAGAGATTACAACCTTGAGAGCCAGTTGAGAGAAGGATTTGTAATTCACAATCTAGGGAGATTGTAAAGGTAAATTGAAAGGTTGCTAAGAGAATTACTGCTCTAATTTTATTTCCAAGAGAGTTATTGCTCATATTTTAGTGATAAAATTGGTACTTGGTAGTATTCGCTAGGGAGGGGTTTCCATGTAAAGTTGCATCTTGCATGTGGCCTTGACTCTTTCTATTTTACTTTGATTTTGTTTGTTGTTTTGCTTCCACTCAACCTTTTGACTCAACGTGCTTGGGCTTTGTAACTTCAGAGCCTCTTTGAACCAAAAGGGTTCTTCCTTGATTTTCGGATTCCTTCTTGTTATTTCAAGAAATTATTGTAACTTAAAGATATATAGGTCTGTAGTCTTTCTCATCTCTTGGCAGACAGTATTTTGCTACCTTATATTGTTCCCTGTTCAGGGGATATTACTGCGGTCCTTAAACTCAGTAGAAAGAAGCTTGGTTTTGCGTCTAGGATGTCAAGTGACTCAAGTCTCGGCGTTGTTCAGAAAAAAGTATATGAGTGCTGGAATCTTCTATAATACTTGAATATAGCCACGTCAAAGTCAGATGAATTATTCAATAGTCTTATACCACTTTAAAGGCTCTACTATTCTTTCTTACCATCCCAATTTAAGTGCCTTCTTTCATTTTGGGGAGACAGTGACTCAGTGAGCTTCCTTTTTCTCATCCCTCCCCTATTTTCAGAAGTAAAATTGTCAAATAGGATGTTGTATACATGCTTGGCGAGAAGATTTATATATATTGAGGCTGATAAGGGTCTTCAATCTTGATGAGTAAATGGAAGACTGGAACTTTTATTTGGATTTGTGCTAACTTTTTTTCTTGCTTTCAATTTTTTGCATTTATGTGATTTGTCAATACAAGACTGGAATTTCGTTTGAATTTCAGGCTGTTCTTACAGTCCTTTGTTTATTAGATGCGTTAACCTAGTAAGCAATGCTTACTAATGTAATGCTGGACACTGATGTAATATTATCTCATTTTTTGCAGAGCCACTTTTCTTGCATTGCCAGAGTAAAGAACATGGTTGCTGCAAACAGCATGCAGTGCTTTTATTTCAGTGTGTATGTTACAAGCATTTATTCCTCCTTCATATCAATTGGTAACCTGGTGGCATGATGTCGAAGTCAGTACGGTAATTCATATACCTCCTCTTCCCTTGTCATTAAAATAATATCGGTTCAAATTTTTTAAAATTTATTTGCAGCTCGCCTGTCTGGAAACTATGTATTTCTCTTTGCTAAACTTGTGCATTAATTTGATGGGAAATGCATGAAAGTTGCACCTTTGAACCAAAGGATCATTGTATTTATATAAAATAAATGTGATTGAAAATCTAAGAACTAAATTTAGTTTGCTCAAATTTAGGATGAAAATGAATTTGACGGCTTATTATTTATGAAACAATCAGAGTTCAGTTTAGAAATTACTCTGTATTTGCTATTGCTATCTTTGATAAGAGTTTAAAATTTACTTCATATAAAATTGAATTTTGATCTATACCTTGTTATTTGGTAGGTAATATTTAATGGAGTAAATGGACCTTGGAAGCACGAATAAGAGCTCCGTTAATGTAAGCCATTCTTTTTATCTCTTTCACATTCCGTAGTATATGCATTGACTTGATTGTGTTTGCTAGATGACTTGGCCCCATCTTGCTGCATTCACAGGACGATTCTGTTGAGCCATGTTATTGCAAGTTCTTTGAGAAGGATACCATAAAATTTGGTTACAGCAAACCATTCCCGGCATCCCCCTGGTTCATTCATCCCGCGTCTTTAAATTTACTTCCTGGAAAAACAATACAAAATCTGGATTTTTACAGTCAAGAATAGTACTTCACGAAAACTCCAATACCCAACCTACCTGAGCTCCCTAAGTCAGTTGTTTTCAGCAGCATAAGAATGTCAGCAACATATACTAATTTTGGGCACGAACTTGCAATGTGTATACATTGCAAGTTCGTGCCCAAAATTAGTATATGTTGCTGACTCTCTCAACTGATTTTTGTTAGATGTCAGAACTTGGAAAGGGCTTATTCTTGAAGTTGATTATTATTGCTTGGTCCAACTTATCCTGTAAGCTATTCACTGGGGTTTGCCCCGTATCTTTATTCTTCTCCAATGGTTATGAATCCTGGATTTTCATGCCTGCTGTACTAGTTTTCGTAAAATGCCGTATAGTTGGATTGCTATGAAATGGATCATATATGATATAATGGATCGTATATGATATATCTGATTATGATACGGAAACTGCTACCGTTCAGTTAGGTGCATGTTTTATTCTCCAAATACTTATTTTCAGATATTTTTTTCTTTTGAATATCTAAATAAATCTTTTGGGGTTTCATAGTGAACTGTAATACATTTTACACAGCATAGAATTTTTTTCATTATCATTCTTGGTCTTTACATTAGCAACTTTTTACGTATCAGAAAATCTGGATTGATTACTGCATAAAATATGAGCAATTTATTCTACTTTAGCCCAAAAAAAAAAAAATACTTTTCGTTTACAATCGGTTTTGATATGCACTTGCATAAGTGCTAACTTTAAGCATTACGTATGTTTCCTTATCCTTTAGGAACTAGTCGCAAAATTGTGTAGTCAATATTATGATGACTAATGCATGCTTTATGTTTTTTGTTTAGCTTCCCTTAATTTAGCCCTCAAGCTAGTAAATTTCTTTTCTTTTTTTTTACTCATAGGTTCACTGTATCTATCAGAAAATAGCGTGCATGATATATCTTTGAAGAATTAAGAATACTTTTGTTTCGACTGATCAATACCTCAAAATACTAAAATTAGTTCCTAAATTTCACTTCTAACTCCATAATTACGAGCACATTAGTGCAATTTACAACAAACATTTGATTTGCATTAGAAACGGTAAAAATTTCGAAGTAAGATTCACGGAGTAATGCAGCAATACACGACTTGAACTTTTTAAAGAAACGGTAAAAACACACGTCTTAAGTTCGTTTATCTTTAGATTCGCACCAATTACAAATTCTTCTGTCTAGGAAGTAGTTTCCATTCCAACTTCCTAGCAAGTGGAGTAGCTACATTTCAACGTCTTTTGTAATAAAATTGTAGAAATTCGTTAGAATTGAATATTAGCTTAAAAGTTCGTCATGATTCCAAAACCTCGGACTAATATTGCTTATCCCCTTAACCTTAGGCAATCCACTACATGATGGAAAAATAAAATAAAATAAAATCATGATTATATTTACTTATTTTGTACAGGGATGAAATTGTTGGCAATCACATTAAAAAGTACTAGTTTGTGTCCGTTTTAATTTACGGGTTTTTTTTATAATGTTAAAAAGTTAATAAAAGAAGGGGGTAAACCGTGTGAATCATATCTTCTTAGACACACTGTATTTAGGACATATATCCTATAGAGCATCAGTTTATAACTTACCATCTATTCTTCTAGATCATATTTGTGTGATCCAAATTATCTACGAAACAACGCCAAAATCAACAAGAATATTTACTGATAGACATTTCTCAAGGACGTGATCTAGTTTGATTTCATGCAAGCCAAATACACCGAACCATGCACGGATGCATCGTTTCGATCTCTTCCTATATATATTGCCCTTAAGTTGACCTTTCATCCATATCACAACATCAACCAGCAGCCCTCTCCTCTCTTCCTTCTCCTTCATACACCTCTTTCCATTCGCTTTTGCCTCGAAAATGGCCCCAAGCCTAGACCTATTTTCTCTACTCCCTGAAGCCCTTATCATCGTCATCCTCTCACTTCTTCCAATCGAAGAGGCTGTTAGGACAAGCATCTTGGCTAAGCAATGGCGCTATCTATGGTGTTACCGGTCCGTCGTTGAACTCGATGAAAATCTTTTCTGCACCCTCGAGGCTAGCAATCCGGACATAACTAGTGTCTCTGAAGCAATGGAAATGCTCAAAATTATTCGAGCCTACAATTGCGTAACGTTTGGGTTTCGGTGGCTCGAAGCTGCATCAACTAAGTCCACAATATCATCCTTTATCCTTACTTTCTCGAACCCTGGAGACATCAAAAATTCTCTAAGGGAATTCGTAGAAAAGGCCCTAACTTTTCACCCCAAGGCTCTTGAACTTGATTTCTCGAGCTGGGAATGGGAAGGGGAAATTCCCATAAACTCAAACAATTTCAAAGTAAAATGTCAACTTTTTGATTTTGTTTATGATTACAAGTCATTGGAGTCCATAAAATTGATGTCATGCAGTATTAAGGGTGATAAGTTTAGGACTCTCGGCACTACCTTAAAAAGTGTGTATTTGGGGTGGTTAGATTTGAGTGAATCGGAACTTAGGAAGTTGGTGGGATTATGTCCTTTGCTTGAGTCATTAACTGTGTTTAAGTGCTTTGGATCAACAGTTTACAATGTTGTGTCCAAGAGTTTGAAGACCTTAAACATCGACAAATGTATTGATTTGTTAAACTTAGATGTCGTTACGCCTAACCTTACATGTTTCAAGTACTGTGGCACACTCGTTCGATTTGGGAGTAACAACTTCCCTCTCTTGGAGACGGCGGAGTTGGATTTCGGGCTCATTAGTATGTACGATGAAGAAGATTCTGAAAGGGTTGCCTACCTTGTTTATGGTTTCTACTGTGCAAGATCTCTAAAAGTCTGCAGTTACATCACTCAGGTACCATTTTCACAGTTACATATCTTATGACTATTTTTTCATGAAAAACAAAGCATTGTCTCATGTGATTTTGCGCCATCGAATATTTTTCTTTCATTTTATCATTGTGATTTATTGTTTCTTTTGACTTAATCCTCCCCTAGTTTTTATTTGGTTTTTTTATCACTCAATTGTGCAATTTCACTTTTTTGTACAATTTCATTTACAATAGTGCAATTTTATATCTTTAAAAAAAAGAAGAGGTGGAATAATAAATATAGTAAAATCATGCATAATTTTATTTTCTAATGGTTCAATTTCATATTTTATAAGTATATATATTCGGAAAACCTCAGTTTTTGGGTGATAAAACATTTTATAACTAACTTGGTTTTCTTTGGTGTCTTTTGGGACATGCAGGTTCTATCTCTTGATATTGATTTACCAGGCCTTGCAGGACCTCCTGCTGTCAAAAACCTTACAATCAAATCTGGAGCATATTTATCAGAATATCGTGGTATATACCGCCTGTTGAAAACTCATCCATTGGTTGAGAAACTCAAGTTCGAGTTTGGTCCTCAAACTTGTTTCGTGGTAAGTCATCAACACTCTCCGTTAACCAAATTAAATAACTACGGAGTACTCGTATCTATTATACTTCGAACACTATATAATTACATGTACTTGAAATGCTAGTCAAATTCGTTACAGTTCAGAAATTAAAGAGAATAGAGTGGTAGAATTATATATATATATATATATATATATATATATATATATATATATATATATATATATAAGTGATATTTTTACAATTTCTCTTTTATATCTGATATTATAATGTTTTAAATTGATGGAAGAATGAAAAAAAGGCTTATACATATTTATAATGCACGCATGATTGTATTGGATTTGATTAATTAAATGAAACAGGAAGATGTGATGCACCTGGGCACTTATACGCTTGAATCATTTTGGTCTGAAGTGAAACAATCAGAAGCCCTACAAGCGTTAAAGAATTTGAAAGTTGTGGAAGTCATTGGATTTAATGGAACTCTTAATCAAATCAATATAATCTCATTTCTTATTTTTTATGGACGTGACTTAGAAGCCCTCATCTTTAGGGTGGATGAGGATGATGAAAATGGAGAAATATCTGCTAAGCATATGAAAAAGTTTTTCGATGATCCTGCGCAACGACTCCCAAATACCAAGGTTGTGGTGTCGATCATCTATGAGACCAACTGAATACAAGGGGTTCAATTATTTATTGCATGCTTAATCGACAAATCATTAGTTCGATCTCTATGTAGCAATTAAGTAATTTCATATTATGGCATTGTATTTCATTTCGTAAGCTCATCTAGCTTTATCTACACATGGATTTTTTTTTTTTTTTTTTTAATTTGGATAAAATTTCATATCATGTACTTTTTCGTTTTCTTGATGAATTAAAGTCGGGATTATTTGCATGCATGACGTTTGGACGAACTTGAAAATTTGCTCGATCTTCCTGTGTTTTGCATCATTAAATTTTTTTTTCTTCTTAAACTACTGTGTTTTGCATCTTGATACATGATTCGTATACTTCATCATTGAAAGATTACAACTGATTGATCTGTGTAACTCTGTGTATAAAATACTTGAAAACTAGCTAAGATTTAATATAGCATTACAATACGCAAGCTAGGTTGGTTCAACTGTTCAAGGTGTGGGTAAAGTATACAACTCTTCAAAGTTTTAAGATTAATTCAATCACAAGTAAACTTGATCTCCACCTCACTCGTCTTATAACGCTTAAACGTTTACGCATGACAGCAGTCAGTCAAGCTCCCTCCACATTAATCCATATCCAATTTTTACAGCGTAACTGATGGTTTCAGTGTCTGCTTGCCTGCTTGTGTATTAACCAGGATCGGATGACCTTATGCAATACACGTACAAAGTGATCTGTTTAACTACCAGATGGTCGTTTTATCGTGAATCTAGCTTTGGGTAATTAGAAAAAAGAATAGATTGTTCTCTTCAGTACAGATTATTAAGTTTTTGGATAGTGTACTGGGTATGCATCTTCCCCTCCAAGGTTGGTTGTTCTTTTTTGACATCAAAAACCGCAAATTGCATAGAGTAATTTACTAATTTTATAAACTAGTTCTTGTACAATAGTAAGTGTGTGGGTGTGGTCATCGTGGGCTCACATAGTTAGTTCAATATATCATGGGGTAGCCCATTGGCAATAGGTCTGTCTCAGCGCAGTTTCAAGTTGGAGTGTCATGGACTCGGATCATCAAGGTAAAGGTCTAGTCCAATAGTTATAGCACATGCAAACTCATCACCTCCTTTCCTTAAACCTATAAATAGCCATTTATGGGCTAAGGACAAAACTAAGCACATTCACATTGCAAACGAATAGACTCTTAGAACTATCACTTTGTTGTATCTTCTGAACTGAGCATTAATTCAGACACATCCTTACGATCCTACAAAATCAACCGACTTAGGCATAGGAGTGAGTTTCCTCGAAACACCACCCTCGACGCCGGTAACCTTGTTCTTTTTGTAGACTGCTCACCTCTGCAAATCTTGACCAAGTTACTCAACACCAGCAACTTCCTCGCATCATCTTAATTCAAATGTATTGTCATTATGGATGTTCAATCTAATTTTGGATATATCTTAAAGACTTGATCTAAGATAACTGCATAATATTTTGACTTATTCGTAAATTTGTTCGTGAGGTGTTTTGCATGTTGATGCATGATTTTGCAGCAGGAAATACATATTATAGAGTGTCTTGACACTTGATTTATTTAGCATATTACTAACATAATATAGTGCATATGAAAGCCAACGTAGCGATAACATAGACTGATACCACATCTCTAGAGGTAGAGTTCATTCTATCAGCACATTATTAATACACAATACTTGATTAAACCCATATATTTGACTCTTGAAACTGGACACCACAGCTTCATACCTACAAAGTAAACCAAGATAAGATCGGAAACTTCGCCTGCATACCCCTTTCTCGTAAGAGTATTAAATTTCAGCATATGTTTGATAATGACCCAATGAGTTATGGTGATAATAAAGCAAATTAGTTTGATTGTATTTAGTGTGTGAAGGTTAAGGAGTATGTTCAAAGTAAAGGGAGTTCCTAAGATGAACGTGCTAAGTCAAGAAGACATCAACAAGGAAAAGCGATAACTGATGAGTTATACAATCAGTAAAGAAGTTGCATTTCAAGTCTTCATAAGAAACTTCTGTTCAAGTTCCAAAAGAATGATTGTGCGATTTCCAGAATTGGAATTCAAAGAGAAGTCTCAGAGATGAAACCTCTACAATAACGAGCATGAAGACTAAATATGAGTATGTTTAGGCTTCTGTAACTAAAATATGAGCAAATCAAAGTTCCTCGTCTACGTTAGAACAGTTTCCTGGAAATTATTTATGAGTTTTAAGAAAATGTTTTTATAAATACTAATCTTTAATATTCTGTTTTTAATGGGCTGAGATCATGCTTTCGAAAATGAAACTATTCAAACTATTCGTGTATCTATTTGTATGATTCTATCTCAGGAGTTATATACAGGATGACCACCCAGAGTCCCAGCCAGGGCGGTGACTCATGGGCATGGGCGTGGGCGTAGAACAAGTTACAAGAACACAAAGTTACACTAATAATCAACAATGGGCTCTCCAATGGTGAGATTCCTCTGTACAGTCCAGGGCAAGTTAAAGAGCTTGGCCATAATGAACTTGAAGATTTTGTTCACGTTTATGTTATGAGTTGCACTTGAGAAGAAAAGAGTTGCGTCCATGGCCTTGGCATATGCTCTTGCCTACATTTTAACATAAAACCACAAACACTAAGGTAATTACTCCAATTTGTAAGAGATCAAAAATGTGTCTTTTGACTATTTTGACAGTATTCTAATCTTATTTACTTTGTTGACCATAGCACAACCACAACAACACCAGCTAATTACTACAGTACTTCGTATACCGACATACAATTTATATCAACTTCATATAAAAGCATAGAAAAAGCTCAGAAAAAACAGAGTAAATCAAATGATAAAATAGCACAGAATCAGTGCATAGATTGGCCAATCCATTGATCAAACAATATGCGTCAAACCACAAACACTGTTGAGAATAAACAGTCAAATGATAGTATATACTCCCATGTACAATCAAAACACACTCCACAATTATAGTGTAGTATCCTTTTGCACCAGACTTAAAGAAGAGAAAATCCCAAGGATACAAATAACAAAAAGCAGTAAGAGATTTCCCAGATGTACAAATCTAGCCAAAATATTCTACACAGTCACAACAGTTGTTCACAACCTGCTATAAGACATTAGCAGCCTTGCAGGGGTGTCACACATTCCCTTATAAATTCATTAATATAAAAGGTTTTATAATTAATAAATCCGTAATACGTGGCCACCAACCCATACAATTGCAGATGGGCTTTTAAAAAATAAGTGAAGAAGATGCACATATGCTAATCCCCCAATTATTTATTTTTTTTATCGAGGAAACTAGGACGAGTGTACTAAAGAAACTCCCAACTTAATTAGCCATCGTTTCGGATGAATAAACATGCTAACCGTCAACTTATCATTTAGTTTTTTGTTTGTTTCATGCAAAAATAAATGTAAGCATGTAGGAGTGGTTGATTAAGGTGTTACCTGAGTTGCAATAGTCCACTGCAAATCTGGAGGAAGCCTAACAAAATCATCAAATTTGGTGCCAATAAGTATTGGAATTGCTGTCTGCAATAATTGGTTGATGGAAATTTGGGGTTAGGAACATTTATGTATACATGCAGCAAGTTTCACAAACTAATTCAAAATGCCTAATGTGTGGAGTAGATTACCAAAAATCATCAAACTAGAAGGAAATATTTAGAATAAACGATACTTGTATAACAACATATAGTAAATTGCATAAGAAAGAAAAATGGCATCTGGTTCAAATAAAATAACAGGTATCCCTCTAGCCAACTGACAGAGCCCTCGTCCCCGGGCCACTAAACAAAAGAAAATTGAAAGGAACCATCAAATCATCAAATTTGGTGCCAATCATTATGTTAGGTGTTTATGCGTTTAGCAACCATCAAGTGAAAGGAAACATAAGAGATAAGAATTTGATTTTTCTTTTGCAGGTATCAAATGGCACATGGTTAACCTTTAGCCTCACGCAACCTTAATAACAAAACAAAAGCTTTTTTTTTTCTAGAAGGATGGGTTGGTGCGACTGCATACACCAAAGCTCTACATCTTTTATGGTCATTATATGAAATAATTTTGGAAATTCCTCACTAGTGTTACTGTGTTTTCCGAAATTTCTCAATGGTATTTTTTTAATCTTAGTTATTCCCGGTGGTTTTAAACTTTATCTAGTGTACCCCGCCAACTTTCTGTTAGTTTAAGGCGTTAGTTGTATGTCAAAATAATATTAGGTTAGTTAGTCAGTTGCTCAATAATGTTAGTTTAAAAACATAAACTTCAACTAAATAATCTATTTTTATTTAACAACTAACTAGTTTAATGTTATTTTAACATGAAAATACTCCATTCGTTCCTTTTTATTATTCCCACTTTTTTTTTTTGCACAGATTTCAAACCAAACTTTAATTTTAAATATCTTCAATTATGTATTTGCAAAAATTATAAAAAGTTAATATATGAAAAATATATTTTGAGACAAATTTTTTAAAATCCCATATGATTATATTTTTTCTTATAGATTAGAAAAAATTTATGGTCAGAAGTTAATTCTAAAATCTATAAATTACAAACAAGAAGAACAAAAAGAAATGAAGAGAGTAACACCCTAAATTAACGGCAAGTAAAAGGAACTCAATGGAAAGTTGAAAATAGAGGAACAATTCAGAAAATTTTTAAAAATACAAGGGGATATTGAGAATTTTTAACTAGTGAAAAATTTCCCAATACTTTAAAAAAAACGTGGAAGATAAGATGGAAAATGAATGAGCCAAGGCATCCAAGTGAACAGATTAAGAAAAAGATTGAAATTAAGTGATCAGCTTCTTCCCATCGAATAGAACAAATAATATTCGTACAAACGTGGGTCAACTAATTAAGAACTTTCAACTAGTTTAATTATGAAAATAACAGAGGTAAAGAGTATGTTGGAGAAATTGACATTTCTATATGATGAAGGCTAAATAGCTATAGACCTTGCAACTTTGCAAGTGATATACATCCCCTCTTGTCTTGATTCTACCTAACAGAGAGAGAATGCCCAAAATAGATCTTTTCTAGTAATGAAACGGCCATTACTAAACTCAACATTCATGGAGCTCCACTAAATGTCTCATAATACCATCTTTCAACTACTACAAAAATAGTAGCATAAGTCTCCAAGTCAACCTGCATCAATTATTCAATCATCAAACACCAACTTCTAATGTTTGACAATTTAACAGTATATTTGGACGGCGTATGACATGCACGCATCCTACATCTCTCGGTAGCCAAATGTTACACTCGACGTATTAATGTTTCTTTCATCCGATCATTTTTTATTTGTCAAAATGTTACACTCTCCACGTCTTAATGTTTCTTTCATTTAATCGTTTTTTTTTATTGGTCAAAATGTTACACTCGACGTCTTAATGTTTGTTTCGTTTGATAATTTTTATTTGTCAAAATGAAAAAAACATTAACGGGACATAGTGAGTATATAATCTTACTACTCGGGGAACTTAAGTATATGATTATGCAATGTAACTAAAGGGGTAAAGATAAAAGCTAAAGTAAAGAAAGCTCTGGTTTTCAATTTAGTACCTGATTCCACTTCCTCGCTTTACTATACCATCCAATTACACTGCAAACACGCATAATTTCAACTCCAATCAATTTCACTCCCAAAAAAAAGAAAGAAAGAAAACATCTTGGATAAACAATCGAGCATAAAAAACATCCAAAATTAAAGCTGAAGTAGAAGCAAACCTATGAAGGGTGCATCTGCTAGTAAGATCAAACATGAACAAGATTGCAACAGCGTCTTTACAAGCTATTGGTACATGATCTAGAGAATCATGATCACCTAAATTCAACGAACAAACATGTAAATCCAAACTATATCATCACCATCCAAGCTAATAATCATGTAAATAGGTGAGTATGTGACAACCAAATGCGGACCCAACCCGAATACTTTACAAGAAATGTAATTACCTGCAACATCCCATATGCTAAATGCAATGCGAGCTCCTTTAACAACCAATGTTTTATCCATCAAATTCAACCCTTTCATCTCCAAACTTTTCCTCTGTTGCTCGTCTCCTACATATTTAACCTACCCAACACCCATCATCAAGAAATCAATCAGTATCTTATAATTAATAATGTGATATTATGTAGAATTTCCGTATTATATTATCATGTGAATTAGGATTAGAAGCTAAATTATTAACTCAACTTACAAGAAAGCTAGTCTTGCCAATTTGGCAATCACCCAACAAACTAATCTTGAGATTAACTAAATTCGAATCACTCTCATACCCACTTCGTAATTCAGCCACCTCTACTTCATCGCAGATTTCCGGCAAAGGGGATCGGTTGAGACGCCGGTAGTACGCCGTAGGCGGCGGTTTGAAGTTAACAGTACCACAAGAGCATACAAGAATCCGGTTCCAAATAAAGCGGAAGAACCGGCGGAAGGCGGTAACCCGGTCTAGAATCTCCGGCCATCTGATTTTAACATGCACAATTTTCCGGCATATTTGCGTCATCTTTCCGGTGGCTTCATTGATAGACTGTCCCATATAATATAAAGTTTTTGATGAAATAAAAAAGGAGAGATGAGTTTGTAAAGTGAAGAATTTTATGTAATCATGATGATAATATAAAAGGGTGGAAGAGTAGAGAAATTTTGATATCGAGAGGTGCAAGAATTTGAGTTTTGGTAGTCCAAATAGACGGCTTTTTGTATAAGTTGAATGAACAACAACGTAAAGTATGGGTGAAGGGTATTTATGTCATTCACGAGAAGGGAGGTAACGAATAAACTTTATACACCTATGACCTAAGGGCTAGTTAAATTTGCTATATGGGGTTCAATGAAGATAATGGAAGCTTTATTGAGGGTTCTTTAGACGGAGACTTTAGGATTATGTTATTGATATACATTTTTTAACACTCCGTATATATCAATATATGTATGGTAAGTAAAAGGTGACTTATTAGATGAGTTAATTTGGGTTGGATTTACTAGTTAGGCATTTTGAGAGTGGTGACGGGTGAGGAAGAACATGAAGATTGGTGAATTGGTTTTGTTGGATGTGATTTGGTTATGCTAAGGTTGTTCAAAACTACCCGACTCGGCTGATCCGATCTGATGACCCGACAATAAAATGTCGGGTTTTTTTGAATTTTTTTTTGTTGTATTCAACTTGGTAAAAAATAGGGTGGTCGGGTCGGGTCGGGTCGGGTCATGAGCCAGATTAAATTATAAACGGGACCCGGGTACTCGAAACATGTATTTTTTTAATTAATTTTTTGTTATTTTACTGTTTTAGCCTTACTCTAATATTATATGTTTTTGTACTCAATAATTATCTAAAACAAATTTACACTTATATATACTAAATGCTCATAATTAAGTATATATCATATATAGAGTTATCATGTACTCAAGTAATTTATCATATATCGTGAATTTATTGTATTCTACTATTAATAAAGTTTTCTTAAATCAGTAGGGATGACACGATATTTAGGTGGTGGACTGGTGGTTAGAGAAATAATGATAAAAATAGAAAATACTCATGATTTGAAAAAATAATTATATTTTAAACATTTTTGAGAGAATATTATTATAACAAAAGAGGTAGAAAATTTATTTAATATGATTTGTCTTAATTATATTGTTATTGAAAAAATATTATATTGAATATTAATTTTCTTAAAAAAAATGAACGCCTTTTAATTTCTTCTTCACTTTTTTCTTTGACAATTGACATCACCAATATTCCAATAAAGGGTTGACATATATAGTATGTATATAGTGCTAGAAGTTCAACTGTTATACCATTTAATCGTTTCCCTGCGTTGACTTTATAGCTTTACTTAATTAGATTATACTTCATATAATACAAAATTACGAAGTATATAGTTAATAATTACCATGATAATGATTAGAATTCTTTGTTCATGGAAGATTGCTTTAAATCGAAAGGCATGTCCTTTGAGGTTATACACCTTTGCACATAATTTTCAACAAATTAAACACAAGATTTTTAGTAAAAAAAAATAAAAAAATAAATCGGGTATCCTGTGACCCGATCCGGTTTAAGCGGGTACCCGCTCAAACTGGGTCGGGTCACAGGGTACCCGATTTTTGAACTACCTGGTGTATTGGGTATCTTAAAATTCGGGTACCCGGTTATGAACACCCATGCTAAGAAAGGCATAAAGCTATGGGGAGAATTGTGGGTGTAGCTGACACACGGACCCCAGGACAGCTTTTTTCATACGATTTTTTAACCTTTGTTTTTAAACTTATTTTAAATATAAGGTAAATACCAATGCATTTTTAAAACTAAGCTTTTATATGTTTAGAACAAAATCATTGCCTCAGGTTAAGTGAAATCGTTGCCCAAAATCGTTGACCCAAGCAACGATTTTGACTTAATTGAAATGGGTTGGCATATATTTTTTATTAGAAAATTGTTGTCCTAGACACTGATTTTGCCAAGAAAATCAGGCAATAATTTCAGTCTATTTCAGTTTTAAAAAAATTGACGTTGCCCTTTGAATTTTGAAACACACACATATTGTATTTGGTCCAGCCTAATTCAGGCTGACCTAAAATTGTTGCCCCAAGCAACGGTTTTGCTTGAGTGAAATCGTTGCTCCAGGCAATGATTTTTATCTGAACCCGCTGATCGAAGCTTATTTTTGAAAATATTTTGGTCCAAACTCCAAAGCCTATTTTTCAAATTACTTTTAAAAAAAACTTTAAAATATCGCTTTTTCACATTAATTGGTAGATTGCATTCCATTTGACTCAAACTCGATACTCCCTCTTTTACTAATTTTTTACCCCATTTGACTTTTAGCATTCTCCTAAACACGACTTTAAACTTTTTTATCTCCAAATCGTAAAGCAAAAATTATGAAAACTTGATATTCTAAACATTTATATTAAGATGCATTCAACAAGATCTCACTTGAATATATTATTCATTGTAAGATGATAAAGAATTTATGGTCAAACTTTTAAAACTTTGACACTATAAATAAAAATGGGGCAAAAATTTAAAAACGGAGAGAGTATATGCTATCTTTGGACTTTGGTAAACAATTTTAGCCATCCAATAATTTATATTGCTCAAATAAGATTATCCAAAATTATGCTCTAACCTTAAATCAATACTACGTATGTTATCACTTGATCATTCACGATCACCATGAATCATTGGAGCATATGATCACTTGATCATTCACGATCACCATGAATCATTGGAGCATATGGTTCGAGACTGTGATTTTGTAAGAAGGATTTGGGCAGCCTCGACTTTTGGCATTAGAATTAATGGATTAGAACCAAGTTTGCCCAGGTGGATGGCAGATTATCTACAATTGTTTTTTAATGATAATGATGAGGACCATTCGAGAGCTGTGGATTTCATTCTCATCGTTTGGAGCATATGGATCCGTAGAAACGAGACGAACTTTAATAAATCTAAGCCTAATCCCCAAAGGGTCTTCATGATCTTCAACGCATGGAAAGCAGGGATTAGAGTGGACGTAGGATTTCAGCAATCAAGCGAAGCCCTAATGGATTACCCTGTCCCAAAAATCACATTATGTTCGAGGGACACTCTTCAAGGATTGGGATGTTTTTCCTAGAAACCGATTGGAGCATGGAAGATGGAAGGAACGAGAAGTATGGGACGTCGGGTGGAGGCAGGTATAGGGTGGGTGATGCTTGATAAGGGAAACATTTTAAAAACTTGCGTAGAGAAGGTATTCGCCCTTCCAGCACTTCACTCGGAACTCGGAACTCATGGCTATGTGCAGTGCACTGAGACATGCTACTATCGTTGCTCCAGCTTGGGTCATTAAGACTGATAGCATGAAGACGATTGAAGCCCTACATAACCCGTCTTCTGTACCGAAGGAAGTCTAGAGCTTAGTCGAAGATATCCTTTTCCTTACTAATTCTTTTCAGTTTTTATTTTGCATTAGAGTGGGTAGGACAGCTATTCAGAAGGCTCATAACCTGGCTGCCTTGGCTAGGAGGGCTAAGGTCTTTTGTTTCTTCTTCACCATTGCCAAAAAAAAAAAAATACTTCATTATGTGTGAGTATTTTGTTTGATTACCTATTAGTCGAACTGAACACATAACCACATTTTATAAGAACTAGTTAGTGTTGTTTCAAAGTCTATTTAAAGATATTAGACTTTTCTACGATGAGCATATTAGAAAGAGTGTCACTCGAAATTTTGCATTGCAAACGATAAAAAAAAATATCCAACATTTAAGCAACAAGTTTTTAAAAATATGGGGACATTGTCAATAGTCTTGTCACCTCCTTGCCCAAAATTTAGTTGGTGGCCTTGTTATAACTTATAAGTTATAATGCTTTAACATTATATATGCTCCTTACAAGCATTGAGATTCTAGAAAGTAAAAATATTATACACGTCATCCAATATAAAAAAAATCTTAATATAAGTAAATTTTCAAGTAAAATATATAAAGAAAAAAAATTATAGATTAAACACATAGTGATTTGCAATTATATATTGTTAAAGTTGAAAAGTAATCTTCGTGGATTCGTTGAGTTTAATTTGAATAGCCTATAACAATGAGCTTGGCTTTGGCCTTGGCATAGTCATAGACTAGTATAGTATGTGGATAACGAAATGTTCTAATTTAGTTTTAATATTTTGACTTAAGCCATCTTTCTAACATATGGAGTATTTATTTGGGTGTCAATTTTTTGTTCTCAAACGAAATGTTTCATCTTGAGAGATAACCAAAATTGCCACCTTCTAAATTGCAGATTAGGTGACTTGTCCACCAAACATATAATATTAACTGTAAATTGCGGCTAGATCAAGACGTAGTCTGGCGGACTATTTAGCTATTGATGTGAAATTGACACTTACTTTTCATTTAGCATTCCAATACCTATATCTCAAAGATGCTTACTTTTCATTCAGCTACGATCTAGAGTTCCAAAACCTATATCTCAAAGTTTATAAGATATTGTCCCCTCTCTAATGTTTTTGCCCCATTTCGTTTTTTACAGTATTCAAAACACGAATAAAACTATTTTTCTCTCCAAATCTGTGAGGCAAAAAATTATGAAAATTTGATATTTTAAAAATTTTATATTGTGATACATTTAATAAGATATCGCTTTAATATATTATTTCTTATAATATAATAAGAATTTTTAGTTAAACTTTTTAAATTTCTACTATATTAATTAAATTTAAGCAAAAATAAAGGGAGCAAGTGAATAATAGTTACCCCTTGAATACTAGTGCCATATCAAAATTTGGACTGTTTTTCAATGTTTAGGAGTACCGATTCTAAACAAAAAAAAAAATATTACGGAGGGTACATTGATTGGTGGATCTAGATCAAAAGGTTGAAGGTGGTATAGTTTTTTTTTTAAGAAAAAATGGAATAAAGTAAAAATTAAAGCTGCAAACGGGCATTGGTCACAAACAAAGTCACGACTTCCCTGATCTTAGCTTTAAAAGCATTAAAGAATAAGCAACTGTACAACTCTGCTTCCTCCAACCAATGGGGGCAATAGAATAAACACACCTTTTATTTTTTATTTACTCTTTGCTCCTCCACATATTAGGTTACTCGTTAATAGAATTGTTTTGAAAGTTCAAATTTTATTTGGATGGCCACTGTTAAATAATATCCCTATTTTTTCGCCGTATAATTTTTCGTAGTTTTCAATATACGAATTAAAACTTTTTATTTTCAAATCTATAAGACAAAAAGTTATGAAAATTTGATATTTTAAAATTTATATTGAAAGACATCCAACAAAATTCTACTTGAATATATAATTTTTATAACAAAATAAACATTTATGGTCAAACTTTTCAAATTTTAGCTATATAAATAGAAATAGAGCAAATATAAAGGAATAGAGGGAGCAATAATTTACGAAGATTATACTAGTACTTTTCTAATGAGCTTGCTACAAAATATATTTTTATTTCTTGAATCCAATTTCATTAGGGATCAGGGGATATTAAATTAATAAATTCTCCACAAAATAAAAAAATAAAAAAAAATTCGTGAAGACCATGACAAAATTTAGATATGGGTTCGTTTGTTTATTCAATTTAGGTTGTCTTTAAAATGAAAACAAGATTGTGGACATAAAAAAATTTGTTCAAAGTAGTTTTCAAGATTGACAAAAATTAGTTTAACCATATACTAAGCATAATTTAATTAAAGTTTAACTCAAAACCTACCTTTATGGCTATAGAAATTTCAATGCTAAAAACTGAAAAACAAACAATGATATCATGTAATATGTTCAAGTACAATTAAGATCACTTGTACATGTTTTTTACAAACTTCTTGTAGAATCTTAGAGATAAATTGGTTGTAATTACACATTAATTAAAAAGAAATATTCACAATATTTTTTAAATCAATGCCTCATTTTGATTTTCACTTTTTATCATATATGGAGTAGTAATTAGATATGTCATTTTTCTCAACGTATGTACTAGTTACAACCTTTATACAACAATAAAGCTAAGCTTTAAATGGAGTCGTCTACATTAATTGGCAAATTGCATTCCATTTGACTCATATTCTATGATCCTTCTTATTTTTTTAACCTATTTGACTTTTCACGATCATCTAAAACCTTTATATTTCAACATTTTGTCTCCATTATTCTAACTTATCATTCATCCCTTTGCTAATCTCACCTACTAGAACAATATTATTCGCAGAAATTAAAAATTATAATATCTCATCTTATATTAACGTTATCATTTCTTTCCGAACAACCTCTAGACGACTAGACCTAAAACAAATCATGAGTAGTCGTCGTCTTCTAGAAAAATTCACGATCAACCTATTACATACTATTTATAAGTCCATTTTATAAGAGTTTATAGCCGTAGCAAGAATTATATTAACACTTAACCATTTTATAAACCAAATTGATTTGGGGGCGGGGTGTTGAATGTTCACCAAACAACCAACGTGTCACCAAACACGACACACCGATTTAGCATAGAATGACTAAATTTCTCTCAAGTTTAGCATGGACCCCTCTTGGCCTCCACCCTGCAAATGATATAAAAACTATATTCTTTTATATATATATATATATATATATATATATATATATATATATATATATATATATATATATATATATATATATATATATATATATATATATATATATATATATAATGTGGCCGTTACAAAGAGAGATGATATTCTACATATCGGGGCCAAACTACCAAGTAGGGCGTTAGGTAGTCGGTTATCCAAACTGAAACTTATTAATATTCACTTAATCCAAGAACTAACGTATAATATTATTGTAAAAGTTGGTGACGCCAGAGCATTAAACTCCAATAGAAAAGAGCAACACGAAAAGGTGGCGAAGTTAGGTCTTAAACCTGCAACATTCTTGTCCCTACAAACAATATATATATAGGAATTCAAAGAAAGCTTTAGAAACTTGTAAATGACTCAACCTTCCAGATTTTATAGTTTAGTTTACACTATACTTCTGATTTCTGACTCCTTTGATTGAAGAATATGTTATGGAAAAAATGTACCTAATGTTAAAATGTCAATGTCATAGTAAAAGGCAATCCAATAATATACTTACATAATCTGGTAATCTATATCTAGCATTCTATATATGTGCCTAGATTACGTGATATTCCTAGAAAAAAATCATTTTACCCACGTTAACAAATAAATATAACAAATTTCGTTTATGTTAACTACGAGCTCAAAGTTTTCCCCCCTACTAAACTTTTAGTAAATATATCAAACATTTTTTTCTTTTTATCATGTCATCATATCTATAGGTTCACGCAAATAATGGTATAATAATCTATGGAAGTTAGAATCTTAGAGACATCAATATCAATGTTGAAATTAGGGCTTCTAATAATTTTACTTTCCAAATTTAGAGCTTATATTGCTTAGATGGAATGCTTATAAGAGGGGTTAATGGAAAGTGTATATTACTGAGGTTATTTTGCGGAATTTATTAAAACTTGTACATCGAAAGGAACTCAGTGAAAGGAAAGTGATTTTTGTAAAGAAACCCCCTTTGTACCACAATTTAAAGATAAAACCACAATCTACTCGAATTTTAAACACTTTTAATTTTCCTAATAAGGTAACCCTAATTATAAACTTATTAGAATCCTCAATACTCAAGTTCCACTTAAAACTCAAGTTCCCCTATTCTCTCCTGCTCTCTTTCTCATGTCAGACTTACTCTTAATTTTTCAAATTTCTCAACTCTTTCTATCAGTATGACTTAATTCATTACAACTTAAGAGGGTTTACTTTCTATAAGGACTCTTGTGTTTAGAACAAGGTTTAAAGTTAAACACTTAACTAACGTATGAATATTTCTCTCTAAAGAAAAACTGATATAGTGTAGGTTAGTTCTAATGCAAAATGGGTTTCAAAGCTAAATTTGAATAGATGATTGATATGACTCAACTTCTCTATGTTCTCCTTGAATTAAATAAGGATTCCCATGAAATTAGCTAGGATGAACATATGAATTTCCTTGTCATGCACGTTCATTTAGTTATTGAATGTAAATCCAATACTTCACATCTTAACTAAACCAACGACAGTCCCTCATAGAAATAAGAAAGTACCTTAGACATAGTCCATGCAACAAAGTAGGGATGGGATTACTACCAACAAAGACAGAATATGGGAGATATTTCAAACCACATTTTAGAATAAAACAACTGAATTTATTAAAATCATGTTCATTAAGTGAGACATTCAAGGATTATTTATTTTTCTTTCATAAAACGTTTTTCAAAAACTCCAGTAGATCACTTCTTAGAAAAGGAACTTTAATTTTAATAATTAAATTTATTTTCTTGTTTGTTTCAAATATTTAGACTTGAATACTTACATAAATACTAAGTACGCTCCTACTTAGTTTTCATGCTTTCCATTGCTATGAAACTTCTCTGCCAAAGCTCCATCTTTAATCTGGACTTAGGAAATCATGCTTGATCTATCGGAACTTAGAAGTAAATTCCTATGCGGGCTTCAAAGTTAACATGTTTATGGCTTGCGTAATATTATATTTCTTACAATACTTGAAGTTTTTTTGACTTGGAAACTCCCTTACTCCTACTCTAAAACTTATTTCCTTAATATGCACAATGCATACAAACAATATCAAGTGGGCTTACTTTATTATCACCAAAACACAAAGTGGTACAAGAGCTTATTATAAGCTCATTAATTAGTGTCAAAAATTTAATTTTTTTTTTCATAAAGCTTGTGTCCATGGTTTTAGGTATTTACTATTTAGTTGGGTTGTCTCAAATAAATTAAAAGGACAAGGGAACCAAGTTTGTCAAATTAATTAAGAGATCCATGCGTTATGCACGGGTTTTTACAATTCCCAAATGATGATACTTCAACATCATTAAGAAGCCATTATTCATTACTTTAATTTGGCTTATCCATGTTTACATAGTTGAGATCACTAATGCACAGTAAGTACATCAATACGAAGTATATGTTAATAAAGTTGAAAAAGGAATCGTATTTAATTCTCTTCCGCCGGCCGTAGATATAACATCCTCAGAGTTCTAAAGAAGGGTTTGTGCAATAATGTCACTGAACTATGGTTCTCTTCCAATTTTTAGGACATGAATGAGGTTCTAAAAGTTTTGCCCAGTTGTTCTTGGTATGGAATATTGAAAAATAACATGTAAAACCCTATTGATCTAAGTTTTGTGAAGAAGCATGTATGTGAATCAAGTAAATCTTAGAACATTTTTAAACGCATTCTTGCAAACCCTAGTCTAATCTAGTCATGTGCATTGGATCGGGTCAGAATCGGGATGGGTCAAAAGAAAAACGGGTCGGTCAAAAGAGATACACAATGGGTCGAGTTGGGCCAAAGAGAGTTTTTTTTTTATCTAAAGAGGATGATACATGTAAATAAAATTATTGTGTAAATTGACCCAAATATAACAAAAGTTATTCCCTCAAAGTTGATAAAGATTGATATATATTGTGTTAAGGGATAATTTTTGTTATATTAAGGAGTCACTTTTCATGGGAACACAATAACTTTATTGTATCTCGTGTGTATACAATAGTTATTAGTAATTGTCCGAGAAACCGTGCTCCTCAACTCCCATGTGAAAAATACGGTTGGGTGATTATACTGAGTATCGATCATTAAGATAATAATCTTTCGTGTAATAGTTACATAGCAATCAGTTACAATAAATTGAACCCCAAGAGATAATATTCCTCTAATTGTGCAGTTTTGCTTAGTAACCTTGGACATTAGTCATTAACTTTGTTAGAAACTATCAAAATTAATCATATATTTGAAACTGTAACAATTAAGCTTTATTGCAGGAATCATTCTGTAGGAAACCACTAACTTTGATAATAAGTTGATTGAATGAATATAACACAGGCTTTGCAAAAAAAAAAAAAGGATATGAATAAAATTGTAAGTGAGACAGTGAGAGTAGGTCAGGATGGGGCCTTAAAATGGGGCCCTTTTGGAGAACTTCTGGGTCTCTGCAAGTTGTGGTTGGGGGTGAGTACTGACTCTTTTAGGTGGATAATGGGAGAGAGCAGCCCAATATAAGAAATATGGTTCACATTTTACTTCTTCAAACTATTTCAACTAGAAACCAAGTATCTTCGTTGCATAAAATTACAAGCTTGGACAAGATTTGTAGTGTTTAGGTCTTGCACTGTTGCCTTCTCTCATCTGTTTCTTTTACAAATGACTGACAGTGACCGATTTGTACAGGTATAACTCCATGTCCACGTAAGTGCATTTTAAGGTTGAGCGTAGATTAAGGAGTTGTTAGTTAACACGGGTATAGTAATATCAGCAGAACAAGTATTGCAACAATTGCCAGAGAATTACGAGTAAATACAAAAAAAAAAAAAAAAAAAGCCCGTTTCACGTTATCTCTGTCAAGATCATCACGAGATTGCCTGCCATAAATGGCAGCACCTTCATCATTAAACCTGAACCATCCACTTAGTTCTGCCACCGTTACTGGGTCCCAGCTTGGGCGGTGGCGCTGAAGATGGACCCACTTATACTTCAGGGGATACCCAACCAAGGGCATTGGGCACATCATCATCTCTTGTATCTTCAATAAGGGCATTGGAGGAATATGACACATTAGCATTTCTTATATCTTTATTAGGGGCAGTTTTTGTAGATGACACATCAGGCTCCTCATCTTCATGCACTACATATACAATAAGTTCTCTATATTGCACCACTAACTTCCTTATTTCTGACATTTCACGATCACCCAAGATCTTTCTTAGCCCATTCACCAAATTTTGCTATTGGAACTAAGTAAAAAAAATCACGAATGGCATTGTAATACCCACATTTATTAGCTAACTCAAGAAGATCCCAATAACAAAGCTCATCAAGATCCGCTATAAGAGTTTTACCTTCTCCACCAACATACACTAATTGACCATTACCCACAATCTTGAACTCTCCACCATGCCAAAAATTCAAATTTCACATAATCAAACCCACTTCCCATTGTCAACCTAAGACAAGGTAAACCAACAACGAATAATTATCAAGAATTGCTCAGTTTCCAACATGAAAACTCAATTACAACATGACAACCTCAATTTCGACATGAAAACATCAATTGAAAATATTCACACACATAACAACCTCAATTTCGATATGAAAGTATGAGTTGAACATATTCACATACATGGCAACCAAAATTTTGACAACACAACATCAATTGAACATATTTAGACATGAATTCACCGATTTTTTCATATTTTGAAAGCATCATATTCACACACATCAATTTCGACATGAATTCAACGAGAAGATAGCAAATTTCTAAATTTTGAGACATGAATTTTGCTATGAATTTTGACATAAATTTTGACAATAATTACAACATTAACACATCAACTTCAACATGAAAGCATCAACGAAAAACTAACACACCTTCAATTAACACCAAATCGCAATTCCAAACCGGAAATCGAACAATGTACGCATTCCCATGCATCGGCTATTCCAAACCTGAAATCGAACAATGTATGCAATCCTATGCACGCCAATAATCCCACGTACCGGAAATTATAGTTAGGTTAAAATTGGAGGAGTTGAAGTTTGGTTGGGGTTGGAATGGAATTAATTGAGCGCTGAAGGAGAGGGGATTCAATTAATGGACTTTAACACTGTTATTTTCGGAGTTAATTTTAGGAACATTAGGACAACACGACCAAATTTGCTTGGGAAATAAAACTGCCTCTGCCACGTCACATAAAATTCACTTGCTATTTAGGTCACTTGTAAATAGGTTTAGTGAAAGCAAAAAATGGCTGAAAGTAAATAAAAAAAAGGTTGACTTGATATCCGCAAATCATGCAAATGTTAGATTATTCCCATCAATTAATCCATTTTTTTTTGCCATGAAAGTCAGTTCGTACTCAATTTCAAGACTTAACCCCTTGATTCTAGTATTACATATAACTCACTACTCAGGCATAATTCTAGTAAATAGTAACACAAAGTAAAGTAAGGTGGTTCAACTCATACGAATAAGTTATAGACTTATCGTTACTCACTCCCTTAATTTTTGTCTCATTTCTATTTATAAAGTTAAAGTTTAAAAATTTTAATCACAAATTCTCATTATGTTATGAGAAATAATATATTCAGGTGAGATCTTGGTGGATATAGTTCAATGTAAAATTTTAAAATATCAAATTTTTATAATTTTTTGTCATTCGGGTTTAGAGATAAAAACGTTTAATATTGTGTCTTGAAAACTGTAAAAGGTCAAATGGGGAAAAAATTAGGGATAGAGGGAGTCCTAACTAGTTACGAATTCACAATTGACAACTTTTGACGACAACCACTCTTTTAAGATTCACATTAGTTCTTCTCTGTATATATTGTACTACTTAGTACTCTCAATAGTCATGTTCTTCTCTGTATATATTGTACTACTCATTTAAGATCATTTTTACATCCCACTGAATTCAAGTCATGATCTTCAAGAAAAATTAGCAGTGTGTAAGATTGTTCAGCAATTAAACACAACTGGTCATATTCCATAATATGAAATGAAGATATCAATGAACAACCATTAAACAATCCATTTACTTGGCAGTAACAATAACATAAGTAGTCAATACTAGTATATGCAAGAAGAATTAGTGAATGCAAAATTTACTAATATCTTCTTCTACCTATCTTCTAAATTATAATTTTCATAACTTAATCACCCAATTCCTTTAAACTACATACAAGTCACTTGTCACCAGAACTCCTGGCACCCAAATTATGATGATGCATAGACATTAGACTTGTTTATTGGGTCGGCTCTGGGTCACATGCAAAGCGGGCTGGGCCGAGATGGGTCAAAAAAGATGCAAAGTGGGTCAGGCCGAGTCAAAGGAGATACATAACATGCCGAGTCGGGCTAGAACATCCAAAGAGTGTATAGTTTTTGTCTATAAAGGGTGATAGTTTACATGAATCACCTTCAATCTTTGGTAGTGGTGCATCGGCAAGTAAGTAGTAATAGTTCATTACCTGATAGTGTTTAAAAGTCTTAGAAACTATTGACCCATTATTGACCCAATTTGACTCATCAAAGACCCAATAAAGCATGATCTTTTAAGAAACCAACACATTAGACCCATTATTGATTAGACTCTTTTACAAACAGGTCGGTTAAGGGCCCTTAACGAAACTCCTCCCATTTGAATAGTTCTAATAGAAGGCATAGTTATTATGATTTTTATTTTATCATAACGATAACCTATGATACTAGAACTCTTCATTTTACTTTGAGTAATCAAAATAGTAGTTTTTATTATTTCCAAGGCTTCAATGCAAATAAATAAATCTTAATTAAAGCTGCTTACCACAAACTTGCAAAAAAAAAAAAAAAAAAAAATTGAAGATTCTAAAAAAAAAAAACTTGTTAAAGGTCACCTCAAAATAAAAAGATAATCAGGAGATTTCCTGCCATGTAAGTCAGTATCTTCAAACTTCAGAGCATTAAACCTAAACCAACACTTGGCTCTGCTACCACAAACAATCAAACATTACATGATTTCACCTAGGCTGTGCTCGAGCTAGGTGGGTTTAAGGTTATGCCCTCTGACATAATTGGAGGTGCCCTGAACCCATATCAGTTTACATAACTTATGAGAATGTGAAGCTCATAAATTTGATGATTGTATTTGAGCACAAATTAAGAGTAAAGACTCGAGCTTTTCCATTACCAATCCTCATAACTTAGGAGTTTTTGATATGTTAGGTTACTGTTATAAGCCTATATATATGTGTTTAATGGTAAAGGCTCATCAAGCCGTTTTCTCCTAATTGTCTTGATTGAAGTTTAACATGAAACCCTAACAAAAGGCTAAGCTAACTTGTCCTACAGCTCTTCAATATGTACAAAATAACATTATACATTTGATATATCATACATGCGATCAAAGGAGTTACTTATTTTGTACTAGTATCATCATAATGGGACCAATTTCAGAAAATTTGAATGTTTGCATAAACGTGTTCCTTGGTTCTGTTTTTTATACCACATTCCGATGATGACATTGACGAGTTTAAATATTAAGGAATGGACGGTGTATCAAGAATCATGTGACTGAGAATCTCAAGATTTTTCAAATAATATAAGCATTAACTACACATATATACTTCATGCAATTATTAAGTTATTAGTTTATGCAAACGAGATTAGCTCTCTTATTTTTAATTAGTCATATTAAACAAAATATTCTGAAATTTTCAAGCCAGCACACATAATAAGAATTAAGAAGTGATTAGTTATTGCATTAATACGCAGAGGCTAACAAAGTAACAAGTACGGAGCACTACCAAACATTTTCCTAGAGATTTAATCTAATAAGAAATAGTACAGTGATTAGTCGTACTTTGGATAACAAAGAATATGAAATATGAAAAGAAAATCATAGCAAAAAACAGAGCAACTGGTATGATGATAATAAAACAATGTTAATTCCCAGCTCCCAACTCATTCAGTACCACATACTAATAAATAGGGTCCCAAGCTATAAAAACCAAGGGAAGTAAATGCAGGTTGATATTGACATATACCTGTAGACACAAGATTATGGTGACCACATAACGCATAAGCCATGTTAGCTCTAAGGCTCTGGCTATTAAGTAATCCCATGACAAAAACCTCTAGATAAAGAACCATAGGCAACAAGTTCATGTGAACAACAAATCGTCGATTATAAGACTGGATAGCAGTATCCGGTGTCCCTAAGCCAAAAAACAGCCAATCTGCCATAGTAGAGTCTAACCTTCATACCCCCTAAAACATTGTCTCAGAAACTATATATACAATAGAAATGACTACAGAAACTCCTGTTGAAATCGGGACCAAAGGAACGGTTGGCTCCCTCATAATGCAGGAGATAAAATACTACAGTCAATCAGATCAGGGATTCTGCACCAGAGATATTGCACCAGAGCCCAACTCCAAATTAGTGGTTAGGAGTATTTCACAAAAAAAGAAGAAACAGGGAGGAAGCAAGTTCTTCTTATCAAACATGTGTTCAATGGTTGAAGTTTCAAATAGCAAAAGGGTAATCTCCACTGTTGGGTATAACTATAGAAACCTGAAGACTGAGTGACTGATGGGCACTTTAGAAGTTCCAATTACATGAAGCTCTGAGAAAGCTTTGAAAAATTGAGCTTCTTCAATCTATTGCTTATTGTGCCCCCAGGCTTTCCACAGTGTATGTCTACTATATCGACAATATTATATCCTTTCTTCATGGGTTTATCCCGAATAGGAGTTTTCTCCAAACGGATATTTTCAGAACCAAGCATAGGAATATGATAGCTACGTTTGTGGCTGTGTGTTTTGCCTGATAAATCCAGGCTTCTTTTGCCAGTTCCCTGGCTAACTGAGCTATTATTTCCCACGTCTTCCAACATAGTCTTTTGTGTAGTTCGTCTAGTAGTTGTTGTGCTAAGATTTTGATCTATTGTTTTACTGAGAGCTTCAGGGCTTCTGTTCATAATGCTGGTGGTAGTAATGCTGCTACTGCTTGCTTCGCTCATGGATTTCCGTGGCTTTAGAGGGCCATTGCTCCTAACAGCAGGAACCTGGGCACGTGGTGTTGATGTGGAACTCAAAGATTCAATTTCTCTCGTCATCAAAGAACCAATTGTTCCCATGGTGCCAACCCTGACTGAACCTCCACCGCCTCTGATTGCTTCTAGTGTCGGAGCCATGTTTCCCTTCCCAGAAATATAGATACAAGTGTTCGAGATCCTGGCCTTTTAAGCGGCTTTTGGAAGTCTTAGAATGATGTTGAACTAGACAATCAACATCCGCAACAGCCTGCAAGTCCATATTCTAGAGGTCAAAAATGCTTGTATTTTGTACATATGTAGCATAGTTCAATATCTTATCATGTCAAAGTTAAACCTCCCAAAAGTTTCAGATACATATCAATCTTGGATTCTTGCATATGGCAGCTACTTAAAATTTATGTGAAACCGAATCAATCCGCACTTGCTCAGAGAAGCAATGCTCCTAAGACTTAAACGTGTACCAACTCAGCTTGGCAAGACTCCACTCACTTTTGGAGCAACATGGATGAGGGAAATCAACACATATCTCAAGTTACTATCACAACAAAATAAGGACCCAATCATGAAGTACAGCAAATTGCATGACAATATACACCAATTTCAAAATTGAATACCAAGACATATCAGAATATCACAAGACTAATTGATGCAAACTTTATTCTAATTTCCAGCCTAAAAAATCAGCCAATTTGTAAAGTATGAGAACAATTCTCATTCATTCAACAGTAACATTCAATAATTTTACAGCATACTACTAACTTCAAAGCAAAGTTGACATTTTCTAGGCAAAAACGCAATCTCAACTCCCCTCCATTTCAACAGAATCCACAACCAATTTGCTCCTAGTATTAAGGTAATCATGTGATTAATAGTAATGATTAGACTTTAGAAGACATGACGGATTTTTTTTTTTCTAGTCAAAATTATCAAATTAATGATGACAAATTCCACCATTTTAGACAATAATGCCAAAATCAAACGAAAATATATCAACATGATAAAAAAATTAACCATTCATTACAAATCAATCAGCCAACAATTGAACTAAAATACTGTTCCAAAACCCTCAAATTTACAAACCCACAACAATAAATTCATCGGCAAAATAAGATCTGAAATACCCATTAAAAAAAGATGACAAGATTGGGTGAAAAATTCAGAAACTTACCCAGAAAGTTGATTTTTTTTTAGCTCAGAGGATCCTGAGCTTGTCTTTTGTCAATAAGGGTGCCCAAAGTTACAAGACTTTATAATATGCGACAGTTGCTTTTTGGGTATAATTTAATTATAATGAATTATTAAAGTAGTGCTAATTTTCGGGAATGGGATGATTATATAGTTAGTAAATTGGTTATCTAGAAGATAAAATAATTAAGGAGGTGGTCAGAATGGTCAAAGGTTAGGGCAACAGAAGGGCGGAATTCGAGGGGGGTTTGAAGGTGGGGAAGATGTTCAGACAAGTGACAATGGAAGGAATGACATGTATTGTCGTTGGAACTTGCTCTTCATTTACAATTTCATTCATCCTTTTACCTATCGTTAGAATCGTCATTTGGAATTTTCCATTCATTTACAATTTTAATATCATTAGAATCATCATTTAAATTAATTGAGTTAAAATAAAATTATGGTCCAAACTTTCAATTTTTTCACGGAATCTGTTATTTATTATTGCACCTTTTGCTATCTATAATGAATTTTTGATGGTTTTTTAACTATGATTAAGCGTGGGGCCCACCTAACATTAATTAAATAGAAAATTAAAAAAAAGTAATTAATCTAATTTAGAAGAGAACAAAACGACGTTTCTTTTGCAACTATGTACTTTGATGCTGCAATTAAAATTCTCTTCTATTTCTTTCTAGCCCAACTCTTCGCCTTTTATGGTTGTTCGACCATTCTTAGCCTATTATAATTCTTAGTAAGAATAGCATTACAAACATATCAACCATTCTTTTATTCTTCCGTGTGGAATAGCTCTCTTACTATAGTACATTTATTTTTTGGATGTAAAATCATGAATCTTAGCTCATAAGTTCTCAATCAATGTGCATAGTAGTAACTCATTACACTAGTAGGTAATCACAATCAACCTAAGTATGTTAGAACTTTCTTATTAAATAGCAATGTTTTTAGGTTGTATTGTATGTGATGAAGGAAAAATAAGTCAATATGCGAGAAAAAATGTTCTATACCTAAGATCATAAACCTCAGACAATAAGCTTTATATATATATATATATATATGATTAAATTGATTTGTACTTTGTTGTGGGTAGCTTTGTTACTGTTGTCATTTTGTCTGAATAGTATCAGCTAAGACTAACTGGGATTAAATTATACAATCATATAATGCTAGTTGATGCTAGCAATATCGAGGACACTCTTTCATCTATATATATTTGATTACAAATTGCAGATTTACTATTGGATTAAAAGCATATGATGATTGCTCAGTGGAGTTAGACTTCATTAATTTTTTGGATTTCTGAAATAATATATTTTTGGACAATGTATGAATTCCCATGTTAATGAATTCTCCAGTTATATTTTGGTTTTTGTAGCTGTGCTTTTGTACTGTGAAACAATTACATTAAGTTTAAATACTTCCAATAGATATTTTTCCATTTATAAAAAATAATTATTTTTTTTGTTTTAACTGATTGAAGTTGAGTTAACATTGAGTTAACTTGCCAGAAAGCCAACTGCATGTTTATAAAAGTGTCAAAAAATTATAGGTCCCAAATGGTGAAAAATATAAAAGTTTGATTCCTGATTGTTATCTTAACTCTAAATTAATTCTATTGCCATCAAATACAAGACCTAAAGTATCATGAACATCTTTTTCAATAATAATCATTTACTTTTCACTCAACATTAAAATAGTTTAGAAGCTAATAACAAATATATAATGGCAACCAATTTGATGGACAAACTCTTTTGTGCATCAGACAATGACTTTATCACTTTTACTAGGCTTTTAATTAGTAGACATCCTACAATCTATTTTCTCAATATTACACTTAATAGCTTCTTCTTCCATATCAATTGTTGGTTTTTCAACATTCCTTAATGGTTTAGACTTAGGCTTAATTGCAATAGTTTTAAATCTCTTACCCTTTCTTAGTTTTACTGAAGCTTCAACTTTCGTTTGCTTCCTTTATTTACCATCCATTTGGTCGCTAAGCACATAGCACAAAAGAAAAAAAAATAAATCTGAACAACAAATTGAAAGCAAAATTTATTCAAATTTTCTAACAATATCATTGCATAACTTTTGTTTTTTTTTTTTTAAAAAAAAAGCAATGAACATACTAACACATTCACATTAAAAAAAAAAAAAACATATTCACACTCATTCACCCTTACTCACAAAAAGGCACTCACATTCATACACTCACACTCATATACTGCTCACATGTAAACTCATAAAAGTAGTAGAGTAAATTATTTATTTTGAAATATAAATTGCTCATTTGTTTCATAAACTAATCATTTTCATAAGTTTCTCATTTATATCATAGTTTCTATTTTAATTATATCACATGTTACTCATTTGTTAGCATGAACACAATCAAAACACTAATAGCTAACTTGTACACTTCTCATTGTCATAAAACTTATATCAAACTCATACACTCGCATAGCCACTCACTTTTATATAACACACAATCAAAACTTATACAAACTCACAACACTCATAATCTTCTCATTTTCATAAAATCATACACTACTAATTTTCATACGAATTCATAAACAACTCATTTTTTCATATAATCTCAATTTGTGAAATTAGTCATATTACAAAATCATGCACACACACATAATCAAAACTCAGACAAAGTATTCAAAAAATAAGTAAAAAATATTTATTTCAATTAAAAATTCCTCATATTCTAATAAAATACATATTTTGATTAAAAAATATTCATTCAATTATCTAGGTTTTTTTTCTAAAAAAGAGATAAACCCTAAAACTAGAAATCAAAATCGCATATAATAAACCTCAAATATTAGGCTGAAAATATAATAAAAACTACAAAAAAGAGAACAACACAAAATATAGTAACATACAACCACACAAATTCAGAAAAAGACCAAAAGTGATAGGAACTTACCTAAAAAATAAGCGAAAAAGTGCCAATAAACATAAATCCTTTAATAATTGGAAAGAAAAATGGTTAATTGTAGATATTAATAAAGAAAAAAAATGAGAAATCAAACCAAAATCGAAAAGAATGAGGCACACCAATAAACTACAAATTTTATAAAATACCAAAATTGAAGAAAATAAACCACAAAATTATTGAAATCATGCAAAATTGAAAAAAAAGCACAGAATTAAAGAAAACATATCGAAATTGAAGGTTCAAAGTAAGCATTAACTGTTAATGATTTATAATTTTGAAGTGTAAAAGAGGAGAAATATCGAGATGATGACGGTCATTGTTTGTAAAAATCCGTTTATATTTGAAAATGTTACTTTTATTAACTAATTTAATTTATTAGACTGCTTGCTTCGGATGGTTCAATGGCTGGAAAGCACATAAAGATAGATGATTTTGTGCGTATAAAAGAAAGCAAATGGTGAGGGAGTGGGGAGGGTGGGATCTAATACTTCATATTCATAACTTCACCCCCATAAAGGCATATACACATTTCCTTCTTGCTCAAGTGACCTCAGAAACGTTCAAATTTTTAAAAACTGAAAAATCCAACAACTCAAAAAACCCAGAACAAAAACATACCCAGATCTCATCTCCTCCATTTCATCACCCCGTCTCAAATTCTCTCTCATTGTTGCTACAATGGGGTCTCAGGGACCCAAATCCTCGAAATCCACTAAACCAACAACAACAGCAACATCAACAGCAGCAACACCAACACCAACACCACCAGCAACAACAACACAACCATCCTTTCTCTCATCCCACTTAGCCATGGTGGAGCTAAAGCAACGCATCTTGAACTCCCTCTCCAAACTCTCAGATCGCGACACCCACCAGATCGCAATCGAGGAGCTGGAATCCCTAATCCAATCCCTTCAAAACGACGCCGTTCCAATGCTCCTAAACTCCCTCTTCGACTCCTCCTCCTCCGACCAGTCCAAACCCTCCGTCAAGAAGGAGTCCATCCGCCTCCTCTCCACCCTCTGTGGGTCCCATCCCGACTCCACCTTCACCCACCTCGTCAAGATCGTGGCCCACATTGCCAAGCGCCTAAGGGACCCGGATTCCGGGGTCAGGGAGGCGTGCAAGGACGCCATTGGGAGTTTGAGTGGGACCTACATTAAGGGAGAGGGAAGTACCAATGCGGCAGAGAATGGGTTGGTTGGAGTGTTCGTGAAGCCATTGTTTGAGGCTATGGGGGAGAATAATAAAGGGGTTCAAGTTGGGGCTGCTATGTGTTTAGGGAGGGTTGTGGATTGTGCTGTTAATCCCCCGCTTTCGTCGTTCCAGAAGCTTTGTCCTAGGGTTTGCAAGTACTTGAATAGCCCTAATTTCTTTGCTAAGTCTGCTCTCTTGCCTGTTGTTTCTAGCTTGTCTCAGGTCCCGGTTTTCGCTCCCCGTCTTTGAGTTTTTATTGTTTCAACAATTTGGTCTTGCACTTGATTTTATGTTATTTCAGAGTTTATTTGTTTGAATTGTGTTTATGTTCATTGCTTTGTAACTAAATTGTTGTTGTTGTTATGGGGATTTTTTTTGATTTGGAATGAGAGTCAAGATTAATAAGATGAGGAATGGGATCCGATTTACAGTTTTATACAATTTTGATCGTACTCTTGATTTGTATTGTTATGAGTTTGTGTGTTTGAATTGTGTTTAAAGTTCAATGCTTTAGAATTGGATAGCAAGTCCTTGGTTCGGACTTCAGACTGAGACGTGGAGTTACTAAAAGAGGAATGGAAATACAATCGAATAAATGGTAGTTTGTGGTGCGATGATTTTAGGGTTTATGGGTTGTTAAGAATTGAAGAGTAATTGAATTAAAAGAAATAGAATGTGATGAAAGAGAGACATACTTGTTCGTTTGTAATTTTGTGGTTGTGTTGGTTAAGGAAGGATTGAAGGAGTTTCTGAAGATTGACTGGGCTGTAATTTTTGGCTCTTTTGGAGAGAAATCAGCTAGGAGATCATGTCTTTGTGTTTTTGAATCAGGATTATCAGTCGTATTGAAATTGGATTATTGGTTTGTTTTTATATGGTTCAAATAGCTTATGGCTAGAATGTGCAATCATGATAGTCACTGTCTATGGTTTGGACTGAGAGATCAAGTAACAAGAAGAGAAATTGATTGAAATTCTAGAATTTCTAGAGTGTAATGATTTTAGGGGTGTTCGGCTTGGTAATGAAAAAGATAATGGAAAAGAAAAACTGAACATGAAGAAAGAGAAAAGTACTTGTTCATTTGTGATTTAGTTGTTGGTTGGTTAAGGAAGGACAAAAAGTATCTGAAGATTGACGGGGCTGTGACTCTAGGTTCTGTAGGAGGACTATAAGTGAGGGAATGTCTAAAATGGGAGGCTCATGCAACAAATTATAAATTTTTATTTGAATTGCAAGCCGTGAAGTTATCATGCTTAAGTATGAACCAGGCTTGTGCAATTTTTTTTTATGCTTTTCCTGCAGTATGTTTTGTTTGTTTTTACTTTTGTAGTCGTTATCTTATATAAATTCTGTTTGGAAAACACATTTTAGGTAGGGGCCATTGCACCAGCAAACCTAGACCCTTTGATGCAAAGCATTCATGATTGCCTTGCTAGCTCAGATTGGGCTGCCCGCAAGGCTGCTGCCGAGGCATTGACTGCGCTGGCATTGCATTCAAGTGACTTGGTTAGAGATGGAGCAGCCTCTACCTTTGCTGCACTGGAGGCTTGTCGCTTTGACAAGGTAGGTAGCTTCATATGGAATTCTGACTATAACTTGCACTTATATTAGTATGTTTATTATTTGAGGGGCTTATGTAATTCTGGACTCTGTACCCAAGACTTTTGGAAAATTGATCCAGAAGATTTTTATCGCCTTTCACTCCACCCAACTGATTAAAGTATTGTTTATCTTGTGCTAGTAGTTGGTAATGTAATGTGATAATCATCGTAAATTATCATTGATGATGGTATGCCGTGATGTGTTAGTGAAATATGTGCTAGCTTCATAATTGGTACTATAGGTAGTGTCTCTAGTAGATCAAGCCAAATCCACCAGAATTCATCATCTGTGTAATGAAATTTGTTCTGGGATCACTTGTGCCAGAAAATAAAAGAAGTAATTTGAATTGAAATGCCCTATTTAGGTCTTCTGCATAAATGCTTGAGAAGATGCAAATGAGAATGTAATGATTGTAACATAGATGATATTGAATTGGCTGACTACTGGAACTTATTAAGTGAAACTGATGATTGATACCTTTATTCTCCTTGTGCTTGTTTGATTCAGCTGATCTAATTATGTAAACCACATGCTTATTAGATGAACAGAGACTATCTGGCTTTTCTTTTTTTTATACTATTTGAACCTGAATCTTCCTTCTTCTTATTGTTTTACATACTAGAGCCTAGAACAATGTAGGACTATGTTTCTATGGACTATAGCATTTTATTCTGCCTTGTTCTAACTGATTTAATTACTGGTTCGTCTATCTCAAACAAAGTTTTACAGAACTCTCTTGTAAGAAGAATATGGATAAAATGTTGCAAAATATGTTAATGGAGATATGCATATATAGTGATAGTCTAAATCCTTAACTACAACTGCAACAACAGCTAGTGGTCCATGCTTCAAGTGTAGTTTGAGAAGATTAAATGTTGGCAGCCTATTCGATCAGAAGCTGTCAATCTGTAACCTTTATTATGTTGGAAGAAAAAAGTGCAATAATTGAAGTTCCCTGTTAGGAAGGAACCCAATTCTTCTTTAATTCCCTTTTGTCGAATGTTACTTAATAACGCATGGTATTATAGAAAAAAATTACTAGGGCCTTAGCTGGGTGGGTGGGTGTGTGTGTGGGGGGGGGGGGGGGGGGGGGGGGGGGGGAGTTGGAGAATTCTTGCATGGATCTATCTTTTGCTTTTGCATGGTCGCTTTTGTTGCTAGTGAAATAGTTTAATGACATTTGGTTCATTGGGCACATGTACTTTCATTTTGAAATTTTGATATGAAATTATGAAATATTTATTGTAGTTAGAGAAAACTAATTTTTTTTATAATTTATTTCACAAAGTTACATAAACATTTATATAGGAACATTACAATCTAAAAGCTAGTTTAGTTTTTTTAATTATAATTAAGAAGTTATTTTATTCCACAAATATTTTCAAGACTTCACTATATTTAACTCTAACATTTCCTTCCATACTAATATTTACCAATATTAGTTTAAACTTTAATTTAGCTAACAAGGAAGAATGAATCATTCTTAAAAGGAAGCAACCTATTTGAACTCATTGGTATTATTGCAATAACAACACCTATAGTTGGCGCATCAATTTCACAAACACCATTTTATATAGTTATTCATAACGCTTCTCTTGTAATTGTCCCACAATTACTTTTGAGGTCTAGAACATACATTACATTTGAGATTATTTCCATAAAATTATGCTTGGTTCTTATATTAATATCACCTTTGCCTATAACTTTTACTGTAGAGCAATTGCTAAAAGTCATAGTAGAATGAGAATCTTCATTTAAATATGAAAAAGAAGTCTTACTTCTGCTCGTGTGGTTACTACAATGCCTCTATTTTGTGCTTTGTGCTATCTTAAGTAACCTTCAGGCTTCAACCATATTTCTATCCCTTTGTTATTTGGTAGCTTTGCATAACATTCAGAAGTATAATGACCAAATTTATGACATTTATTTGTATCTTGACTTTCACCTATAGCTTTGAGAATGGTCTTAATTCATTTTAAACTCTTGTTATCATCCTTATATCTACGATCTCCTGTTCCTCAACCTCAATTTTTTCCTCTACCCTTTTCTCTGAAGTTGTTAAAGTGGGTATTGGTAGAAGGCTTGATTTTGTTTAGGTGAACTTTCATCTTTTGTTCATGTACTAATAATGAGCTTTGCAAATCATGAAATCTTTTCAAAAGTAGTTGTATGGAAAGCTCAATGTTCGTGAAATCTTTTCAAAAGTACTTGTATCAGTTATATTTTCTCTATGGAAAGGCATCTCTTTCCATGTTCGAGTAAAATAACTTGTGACAGTTTCTTTGTCCTATATTTCTAGTCCATGGTAATTACTTTTTAGTGTTTGAAGCTATGTAGGCTTCACCCTCATAGAACCTTGATATTTCTTATTCATCAAGTCCCTAATATCCTTAGATGTATCTTTACAAATAATAGTCTCTTGGATGGATCAACCAATAGCCTGAAATAGATTTTTTTTTGCTTTGAAATCCAATAGCTTTCAAGCTTTAAGTTCAGTTTTTTCTGTTTCAGTAAGAGTCTTGCCTGTTGTTGGCTCCAAAATTCCTGACTCAAAGATAACCCAAAAGTCCTTTGTCTGAGGTAAATAAAAGAAGTAATATTTTTCTACCTTACTTATCTCTCTTTCTATTTCTCTCCCTCTCTTTTTAAATGATAGGAGATAATTTGATACCATTGGTATGAAATAATAATAAAATTTAATGTAGGAAGAGGAATAGAAACGGTCCACAAAGAGCAAGACAAATCAAATCAAGTGCAAGATAATGAAGTGACTGTCCATGCCTTGATAATGCACAGAAGCAATAACGCTAAATCAGTTTATTCATGCAATAAGCTCATTGGATTCTTATCAATTCAGTACCTTATTACATGCCTTAATTCGATAGTTGAATAAGGGCTTAGAAGGGGGACTAAAGACGTAAAGAAGGAAGCTATTTATGGTGGTCATTGTAGTGGCCTAATTAAGCATGCTGCTTTGTTTATTTTGCTGTTTTAAAAATGTAATATCTGTTACAAAAGTAGCTTATTTTTAGCCTTTTGTTTTTCTTGTTTTAATTCAGTTTTAAGGAAAAAGTACAAGAGTTTGATGTTGGAGTTTGAGTAGTTTAAAATTCATAAGTAAACTTAAGGAACAATGGAATGGAATGTCACAACTAGAAATTGATTCTTGGTTATGGAGGTATCTTTAATCTTTCACTCTCAAACACTATGTAAGATGAGCAAATTTGTTGTCCATAATAGCTTCCTCCTTTATGCCTTTCTTCCTCTCTTCAAGCACTTATTGAACCATCAAATTAAGGCATGTGATAAAGGGCTGGTTTGGTCCAATGAATTTAGTGCATGAATAATATGATCTAGCCTTAATATTTTCGTGCATTATCAAGACATAACTTGTCATTTCATTATCTTGCACTTGGTATAATCTATCTTGTCCTTTGTTGACCCCTTCTATATCAGCAATGCAAGTGGCATGAGAATGAAAATTAGTATTGTTCTGGTCCCAAAGAAACGACTAATTTGCTATTTTAATGTGAAGCAAAATGGAGCCAAGTTAAACTACTCCAACTATGATCGAGAATTTATGCATTTGTTAGAGCTTTGGATCATTTGTCTTACTAATTGTTCTACATTCTGATCACAAGGCTTTGAATGAGTTTGAAAAGCCTTTACAATGGTTCATGATTCAAGATGGTTTCCTATTCAAAGGAAACAAGCTATGTGTTTCTAAGTGTGGTGTTTGAGAGCTTTTGATTATAGAAGTCCATGGATGACGAATTGCTTGCTGTATTGGCCTTTTAAGATAGATATCCTTGTATCAAAGCCATGTATTAATCACTAAGAACACTAAGATGATTGCATGCCATACACTAACTTGAATAAACAGAAAATACCCAGGAACTAATGTCCAAACAAGCTAAAGCTGTCAAAGAATTCAGTGCTATACGAAAACAGTAAGCACATTGATGTTAAATATTATTTCTTGAGGGATATATGAAATGATGGAACAATTTATCTTATGCATTGCAAAAGCGAAGATTAACTTGGAGACATATTACCAAAGCTCTTAAAAGATATCTATTTGTAAGACTCAGAATGTTGTTTGTTGGGTATTCAATTATTGGAAGGTGATAAAGTTTAAATTGATATTTGCATCGATTAAAGAGAGGAAATGTTGGAGTTAAATGTAGTTAAGTCTAAAATATTTGAGGAATTGAATAATTTTTTATTATTGGTTAAAAACTAAACAAGTATTATAATCAGGATAGCTATTTAATTTTAGATTGCGATTTTCCTATATAGATGGTGCTGTAATTTGTGAAGTAGATTAATAGAAAATATTTTCCTCTGCCTACATTAACTCTTTTATAATTTTATATCATACTAAATATTGGTGGTGAGAAGTATGTAGAGGTTTCGCCGAATTTGGGATTTCTGGATAAAGTTGTCTCATTTTCTTAACTACATATAGGCTATGAATTTTATGATACTTTGTAGGATTTACTTAGATGTACCACTTAAGTTAAGTGTTAGAGTGAAGATGTGACTTTTTGTGTACCACAACTATGGAAAAGTTTTGTTGGTTGGTTAGGTGAATCCATCAAAGAAAAGAATTTTCTTAAAATTTTGATATTCATATGATATTTCACTTTTTGCTAATACTTTGTGATTCTTATGAATATCTTTATTAATTTATAAAATTACTCATATATTATAATTTAAATTTTAACCAAATTGATTTGTTTGAGCTTGATCATGAGCTTTTTGCACAAATCTTTGCCTTGCAATGGATGGCTTTTTGAAGTCTCCAGCGGAGCTCGAACTTTAGTCAATTTCACTCTAAAAGAGCACTGATGGAGACTTGTTCAACTAGCTTATAAGCATGCTAGGTCCACTATCTTCCCTCATTGGAGCAATGCCATAGTTATATCTGATCATTTTGCTATTTAACTCCCTTTGTAGTGTTTTTAGTGGTGTTATGCTATGATACCCAGACTCTTCATTTCTCCTGCTCATGTCTAATATTTAACGCTGAGACATTGGTGTAACACTAGATCGTTTAATTTTATCCGTGTCTGACACTGCTATCCAAATTTGAGCAACATAGTTGCTATACATGTGTCAGCCCCTATTTGCTAAGCCTTTTTAATGAGCTCTCACTGCATTCTGATGATACGCAATTTTGTCCCATTCCTTGAACCTTCAAGTATATCTTATAATTATATTACATATTATAATTCAGTTACATTATGTCTTTCATTTCCTTTTATGATATTAGATAAAGCCTGTGAGAGAGAGCATGGCAGAGGCGCTACAACATTGGAAGAAGCTTGCTGGAAAGGGTGGAGACTTAGCCTTGGACAACAGGAAAGGTTCAAATTCTGATGAGAATGGTCTTTGTTTGATCATATAAATTATATTTATCATTGTACAATGTTATTTGCTGATTACTTTAATCGATTATGTGACAATGTTTCAGCTGCTGATAATGACTTGCCAGACAAGGATAAGCATAAAAGCAAGTCTGATAAGAGAAAAGATGAGGCTTCTCCTCAAAATTCATCAAATAATGTCATTTTATCTGATTATGTTGGGAAAGCAAAAAATGGGAACTATTCAGATAAAGCTGTTGGAATACTGAAGAAAAAGTTGCCTGCTTTCTCTGATAAGAATTTGAATGCAGAATTCTTTCAAAAGCTTGAAAAGACAGGTGCAGATGATTTACCAGTAGAAGTGATTGTTCCACGTAAATGTCTTAATCCCACAAATGCTAACAGTGAGGAGACAGAGATAAACAATGGAGAAAATAAGGATAATACAGAAAGAATGTCCAATGACATACTCTACAGACAGCGAGATAGTGATGGTTGTATGCGAGTTAATTGCGTTGAGGATGGGGTAAGGGGGAAAGATGTGAGAACAGGAGCATCTGGCCTTGAAGATAGAGGTGCGAATTCATCTAAAGTTGACAGCCAGTCTGATGGATCTCTAATGAATGGTAAAGGAAATTGGCCGGCTATTCAGAGGCAGTTGCTGCAATTAGAGAGACAACAGGCTCTTCTGATGAATATGTTGCAGGTGCGTTTTTTAAGTTGTGTCTTGGTACTTAGCTTTAGGTTCTAGATCTGTTATAACCTAAGGTTATTTATGTGCTAGGAGTTCATGGGGGGCTCGCATGACAGCATGGTGACTCTGGAGAATAGAGTGAGGGGTCTGGAGAGGGTGGTCGAAGACATGGCGCATGACTTGTCCATATCTTCAAGCAGGAGGGTTGGTAACTTTCGGTCTGGATATGATGGATCTTCCAATCGTTCTGGAAGGTATAATGGCTACCTTGACTATGGTGGTAGGCTTCCATTTGGTGATAGATTTTCTTCCTCCGAAGGAGTGTCACCAAGCTTGAGGGGTAGGCAGGCACCTTGGAGATCTGATGTTCAGGAGCCCTGGGACTTTCATTCATATGGTGCTTCTAAAAATGGGCAACCTGGTATCAGAAGAGAGGCTGGCAGCAGTTCTGTTGATGGCAGATCTCCTAGATCTGAGCATGAGAATGATCAGGTTAGTGCTCGTAGAGCTTGGGACAAAGGGACTGGAAATGTCAGACTTGGTGAAGGACCCTCTGCAAGAAGTGTATGGCAGGCTTCAAAGGATGAGGCTACGCTAGCAGCAATTCGAGTTGCTGGGGAAGACAGTGGAACAGGCCGAGCTACTAGAGTAGCTGTCCGAGAACTGGAGGCAATGGGCTGTGACAATACTGGACCTGAACGTGACCCTGTTTGGACTTCCTGGAGCAATGCAATGGATGCTCTTCATGTCGGTGATATGGATACGGCATACGCTGAGGTCTTGTCTACAGGGGATGATGCTTTGCTTGTGAAGCTCATGGATAGGTCTGGTACTGTATTTGATCAGCTCTCCAATGAAGTGGCAGTTGATGTTTTGAATGCTATCATGCCTTTTGTGGTGGAGCAGAATTTATTTGATTTATGTTTGTCTTGGGTTCAGCAGGTATGGTGTTCTTTCTTGTTGTAATGTCTTTGAGCATCTTTTCTCATAGGCCCAATCTGAAGAGTTCTGCTTGTTTCTGTTGCTTTGTGCTTGACTATTGTATCCTGCGTGAAAAATTTTATGCATGATTGATTTATGTAAAAAATCTTGAAAAATGGTTTGTGATGACCTTCTCTAGCTGCATCCAGTTACGTGCTCTTTCTGTTCCAGTTTTCTCTTGCTGATCCTGTGCTGGTTATTTTTCTTGCAAAGGGTAGAACACTAGAAAGAAATGATTGTCTTCTCCAAAAAAAACAATAGAGAAAAAGAAAGAAATTATTGTCAATTGGTCATATCACCCTTGGTCTCTTTCAGTTTTCAATGTGTCTTGGACATTAAGTAATTAATTTGCTTGTGACATCCTACCCCCTTGAACTTGCTATTTCTTTAACCTGTGAGTCTGATACCTCTCTGTACTCTGCCTCATCAAGGCTCTTTGCCTATCTATACTTATCTATATTTTGTCACATTTGTTGTTGATCATAAGGTCGATAGATCTATTGTGGTTGTTTTGGGGATGACAACTAGAATCTGTTAATGCTTACCTCGTGTGGCTGTGTGAGAAATCTCTATAGTTTCAAATACTATTTAAACCGAGCAAGGACTTATATGGATAGACAAGAGATACATTTTCTTTACCTTCAAAATGAGTCTATATGGATTCTAGTTGGGAAAATAATGGGTCTTTAACTCTTCCACAGTTCTAGTTTACAGATGATGCACATCATAGTTTGAGGATGGATTTTAACTAGTCGTGTACAATTGCTCTAGTGCTCAGTTGTGCGGAAAGAATTACTTTCAATTTGAGCCTTCATCATCTGTTTTGGTTTTTGCTATTCTTAACTTCTGTTTCAGGCTTAACTGTTAATGCAGTCTCTGTCTTTCTAATTCTAAGAAAGTTAAAAAAGGAAAGCAAAGGGGCAAGAGGATGGGTGGAAGATACTATGCTCCATAGTCTTAGTTTTCTTGGCTTTTAAAAAAGAAACTTGACAAATAGTTTTTTGATATTCTTCTTTGGAAGGGAGTTATTAGTGCTAATTTCATATCATTCTTGCCTAACAGTTGCTAGATTTGGTTGTGGAAAATGGACCTGACATATTTGGCATTCCTATTGAAGTGAAGAGGGACCTTTTGTTTAGTTTGCATGATGCTTCTTCTTCCATAGAACTTCCCGAGGATTGGGAAGGAGCAACTCCAGATCAACTCATGCTTCAGCTGGCTTCAGCTTGGGATATTGATCTCCAACAGCCTGGGAGTTAGTGGCTAAAATAAGTCTGTAATTTGCTTATGATCAACGTGCACACTTCCCTCCTGGTCAGTTCTTAGAAGTCATGGTTGAATTCTAGTGAATATGAGATGCCATCATCTTCCAAAATTCACCTTGGCAAAAGCTGTTGAGGTACCCACTAAGCAGGAAAGCTTGTGTTTCACTATCAACCATATATGGCCGATGACAAATATCTATGTGGTCATATTAGTATGCACCTACTGTATCTTTTCACTCCTTTACTAATATGATTTATTTTGGTTTTATATTGCTTACTGCACAGATGTCATTAAAATTCCTGAGACTGGTGTTCACAGTTCTATGATATAAGAAAGTATCTTAAAAACTGTTTCTTGGTTGTAATTGCACTACTCATTCTGCTATGCTAGTTTGAATCATGTCAAATGCGTGATACTTCTCTAAAATTATTATGAAATTACATGTTCTTCAATCTTCACACTGAATAGTTTTATATTCAGTTGTTTTTTTTCACCATATGCAGGACTTGAGTAACTACATTTCATCTAATTCCTTTGTGTTATGTTGTTTCTTTTATAAATTTTATGTTTTTGGATATTGCCCTTCCATGGGTGGTAACTCTACGTTTGTTGAGTTCAAATTTTTTTGTAGAATCGAGTAGCTGTAAAATTTTGTTTCTTTTTCTTTTCCAATTCAACGTTTTCAATCCCTCTCAAGAATAAATTAAAAAAAAATTGCTGCTGTAAGTTTTAATTGCAATTTTGCTTTCTTGAAAAGAATAAAATCAAAGGCTGAAAGTTCAATGATTTTGAAGAAAAGTCTTTGGTTTATCAAACGCACATAAATACTTTGCATGGTCTGATCCTATCTTACTAATACTCAGTTACAATTGAATCTTCTGGCTCGGTTTGTGTCCTAATGTTAGACACAACCCTTTTATTTTTTTTAATCCCTGATTTGGCCCATAATGAAGTATCAAAGGTATCAGACATGAGTAATTTTTTTTTTTTTTTTTTTTTTTTGACATGAGTACTTGAGGTAAAATGAAGAGTTGTAGTCACATAAGTCTGAATGTCTGATTTGTACTCTGATCATATTTTAGCCTTGAGGGAAAACAGGATTTGAAAGTATATTCCAGCTGCGTATATAGATGGAGTCCTTTGAGAATAGATATATTTTACACTTATAGGGGAATCAAAAAGTTTGGCATAAAACAATGACATATTCATAACATGGACAGCCAACACTCTACCAATCAAGTTATTCTTTAGCAATGGTTGCAAAGACTTAATGCCCTACAATAGTTGTATAGCCTTAAACACTTAGCACCTGAAAATGCCATTATGTCAACTTTCTTTTTTCATTGCTCATGCACCATTTCTTGGTTGTTCACTCTGTTCCTTATCTGAAGTTTCATCATCGTTATCTTCTCCTCCTTCGTCTTCTTCTTCTTTTCCATCTTCCAACTTAACAGTTTTACTTGAAGATAAGTATTCAAGCGCAATAACCACATCACTGATATAAGGGCGTGTGCTAGCTTCTTCTTGCAAGCACATAGCTGCAATTCCTAGTGCTTGGTGGAGACTCTTCATTGGATAGTCACCCTCGAGTAAGGGGTCAGCCATTAAGTGGAACTTATTCTTATTTTTGAACAACGGCTGTGCCTGCAACCACAGTCATAGGTTTTGGCTTTATTTTATCGGGCAGAATTACAAGTTTAACAAGCAAGTGGTGTATAACATAATAGGATCTATTTATGTGATAGGTGTAAAGACATGAGACACAATTTTGTCAACATCAGGAGGGGATTATTAAAATTTTTTAAAAGGCACGCTTGTCGGGGTAGCGTTCCATAAGCAGACTGAAAATAGCATTCCATAAGCTTTAAACTGATAAATCTGTCTTATTTGACCAAGTTTAGAAGTTATAAGCTGCGTTTGATTTTTTTTTTTTTCTTACATGCACAGAGCCTATATGTAGAATGTGCAAGTCTGCTCCCTTCATCACAAATTTAAGTTCATAGATACTTTTTTCGGTGTCCTATAGTTTACTTATCCTTATGAAATTTATTCAGTCGACTTTGAAAAAGTTACCTGCCACATTGGCCCACTCAATATTTTGACTCAATCTATGTGCCATTTCCTGGGTAAAATTGAATATGGGATGAAGATGTAAATTTCACATAAATATCCTAACAGGTTGTTGGTCCGGTGTTTCCTTCTTCTGGGGCAACGAATTTCAAAGCTGCGCGTAAATGGTTAGATGTGTTTGTGCTATTGTTTTCCTTGGCTACTTAGGATGTGCTGGACTGCTAGACATAATGATGCTTGCATGAGATTCCACTACCAGTTGGGTCTGGCTCTATGGGTGGCAATGTAATTTTTCTTAAGGGTTGTTCCTAGACAGGAAGTACTTCTGAATTTCACTCCAAACAAAGTTAATGGTAGCAATAAAACATTACCCATAGTACTAGATTCTGCTCTTCACTCGGTCTGCTAGTGTCAATGACTCGCCTCCCTGTGATAATCTCTAGGAACACAACCCCGAAGCTGTAGACATCAGATTTTGTCGTCAGTTGGCCTGTTGATGCATACTCTGGAGCACAATAACCATACGTTCCCATCACCCTCGTACTTACGTGGGTCGCATTCCCAGTGGGGCCCAACTTTGCCAGGCCAAAATCTGAGAGCTTTGGGTTGAAGTTCTCATCTAGTAGTATATTTGATGCCTTGAAGTCCCTGTAAATCACTGGTGGGTTGGCAATCTCATGAAGGTACTCCAGACCTCTTGCTGCGCCCGCTGCTATTTTCATTCTGGTCTGCCAATTAAGTGGCTTCTTTTTTGGTTGTACTTCTGTCACGATAAAAGGGAAGAAGATATAGAGATAAGAAGTAATTTGGAAGGTGCAACAGGACACGTTACTATAACAATTTCAGAGTTGAGACTTGTGAATTACCAAGAAGGTGATCCTCAAGGGATCCTCTGGCCATGTACTCGTACACCAAAAGCCTTTGAGGGCCTTCTGCACAATACCCTACCAAATTCACCAGGTGAGGATCATGAAGAAGGCTCAACATCAAAACTTCCACCAGGAATTCACTGTTCCCTTGGAATCCATTTCTGTCAAGTTGTTTTACTGCGACAACCTGAATCAAACCATAGCCCATTTCAACTGCTAATTGCATTTATTTTGCAGAACAGATGCACAAAGAAGGGAGAAAACAAAGATATTGCCTGCTTTAAGCTGTTTATGTATCCCTTATGAACAGTACCAAAGCCGCCCTCGCCGAGTAAATTCTCGTGTGTAAAGTTATTAGTTGCATCACAAAGCTCCCGATAGGTGAAGATCTTGGCGGTGATGTTACCCTTCCCATATTTGGCTATCTCGTCCTGAATGTATTTATGCCTGCTGCAGTCTGAATCAGAAGCAAACAAAATAGGCTCATTAAACTCATTCACAAAACTCTACGCATAATTTCTGCTACTTTTTTCAAAACGGTTGGAGCAACATCTAATCTACACACTACACAGGTTCGAACGTAGTCACCTGTTTTGAAAGAGATGTTTGCAAAGGCGAATTTGGATTTGGGTAGCAGGAGTTCATTGATGCTAGTTCTCAGAGAGGCCCTTAATGATTCCCTACACGACTTCTTGTACGATGCTCTGCTAATGATTGATTTATTGGGGGTTCCCACCGGTTGTTGTTGCTGCTCTTCAAAAGGTAAATCCTTCACTTTTTCTTTGGCAAATTTTCCGCAGCATGAAAGCCATCTCATTGTTGCCCCCTCCTGTTGTCGTCCCTTAAAAGTAGGCAATACAAAAGGATGAATGGTGATGAAATGCTAGTCTCCGGGGCACCCAAGACATAAGAGGGCGATAGATGGTGCCAATAGAGTCACGAGAGGTAGTCCAGTCGGTGATAGACCCCGGAAAACCTTTGAAAAGTTAGAGATCTGGCTGGTATACTAAAGGAAAAGAGAAGTTTGATCAAAGTTCCTGAGCTATCACTCTTTCCCCCCTTCCGCCCCTTCCCAAGTTTGTCCCAACTTGGCCAACCCCTACAAGAAAGCATTATGGAATAACCCAATGCCCACATTTTTTTTACCCAACTTTTCAGAAATGGAAAATGGGATGCCTAAATTTTCTCTTAGGCAGTTCTTTATGCCCTGACCTGTTTTAATGGCTCTTTGAAACAACTTTTTAGATTATTGTATGAATTTAGTTGTATTAGTTGGGAAATCAGAAGGTATGGATCTTATTCCGTTGTCTATTTTAAGGTCTTTTTTTTTCCTGTTTTTCTCTTTGAAAATTAGACCTATTTTTCCTGGGGTATGGTGGCCGTATGTGCCATTTTTGTTTCAAAAAGTATTGTATATACATGGACTCAATAAATCAATAAAAGTGACTTCTCAGTATAGCAAAAACTATCCCTCAACATCAACCTTGAGTGGGTAATTTTTGTTATAGTGAGGGGTAACTTTTGTTATAGTGAGGGGTAACTTTTACTGAAATATAATAACTTTATTGTATCCCATGTGTATATTATATTTTGTGTTTTTATTTTCACGTGATAGAGCTCCATTTTTCATTAAAATAAATAATTAAATGTGTATAATATATTAATATGGATCAAACCAAATCAATAGGATAACAATGAAACATATTAGCATATGTCCTCAAGCGTCAGACGATCGTTCTTGACGTTCATTGAGTGAAAAACACAAGGCTTGATCGGAGCATACTTGCATTACCTCTAAAATTAGTCATATTATTTGGACGTGTGTAAGGATATGTTTTGTTTTTCCTTCATACCCTACGATTACAGACAGTTGATTTGGTCAATCGTAACTGGCTAGTTATGCTTTGTATAGTATATTTCTATGAAAGCCATTGATTTTCAGCTCAATACGACGGCGGGTTACTGGGTTAAAAAGAGAGGCAACCACAATATCATTAATTTCGATTTAGAGTTTCTTTCTTTAGAGTGGCCTTATGCTCAACCCATTTCTGATACTTTGACCCAAATGAAGTAAAATTGCTCATAAGTGATGACATTATACCATACTTCATAACCCGGTTCTATTTATCCAACAAACACCCAGTTTATACTTGAAAATTTGTGAAATTTTTACCTGAACTCAAGCTGTTTTGTTTGTAACCAGAAGTCCTGATGAGAATGCATATGCTACTATCACTTATGAGCATTTTTACTTAAGAGTGGTGAGGAACATTGGTGACACCTGTGACGGGGTTCGTCTGGTTGTCAAAGTTCTTGCAAACCTGTAACGCAGACTACGCAGTATGTGAGAGGGATGAGAATGAATAGAGGGGGATTGCTTATACGTACAAATTTGTGAACCTACATTCACAACATAATGATATAAAACAAGCTCTTGAAACGAGCTAAGACTAACTCCCGTCACATTTGAAAGCGTGTTTTGCTTATTTTTCATTGTTTGCGAAGGATATCAAGTTTAATCCAGCAACGACGTTATCATGTTTGTAGAGAGCTCTTGGACTTCTGCAACTAAAGAACAGTAACGAGGTGTTAGAATCTGTTGGATACAACTATACAAGAACTGTGAAGATCTCTTGATTCTCTTCTTCAAGATGCATTTATTTTGTTCACTGAATCTACAAGTGAATGTAGAATGCATGATCTATTCCCGAAGGAAATGTCCTCAACAAGTGTAACAAACTAAATATAATTATGACTAGTTATAAAGATAATAATATTCGGTTATTTTAGGTGATATAGTATTTTGCTAGAAACCGACTATAATTTATATATTAATTAGATTAATATACTATTAACTTTAAAACCGAGTTCTATGAGGTCACACATATAAGCAATTGATTGGACAAATCTAAAATAATTATGTGAGAGTTGCAAACTGAATTAATTAGGTTAATTAAGTCAACTTTGAGTTACTTAATTAACACAATATCATATACGTAAAAGTTACATATATGTAAATAAGTTATGTATGTAAAGCATTTTATATGTAAATGTTACATGTGTAAAGTATTATATATGTACATGTTATATATGCAAATAATCATATATGTAAATGTTATATGTATATAAATACTTAAATAGTTATATATGTAAATATTACATATATAAGTATATACATATGGGGTTGTAAAACCCTAGCCCTAATACAATACTTTCTTTGCCTCCACTCACATAATAAAAAACCCTAAAAAGTAATCAAGAACGGTTCTTGATTATGTACTAGAATACGTGAGATATTCGATCGTTGCTTGTGGACCAATACTATAGGAATGACGTTTGACGTTCTAAAATCTCCTAGAGCCGTGCCCTTTAGATTTGAGAAATTCACGAATCAAGGATATGTTGTTTTATACTGATAATTCATACTATTATGTGCAATTCCGCTAATCACATCTAAATTCATACAGTTCCATGATTTGGTAATTGATATTGTTAGCCAAGAGTTAGTTGTAGTAAGTAGCAAACAACTTACTGTTTCTGAGATATGCAGACATTTAGTATGGGGATATGAAGAAGGTGAAGGTTTGTCAGACATGGGTTTCCCCAAAGAGCTTCTCAAATCCAAAAAGTCTCGACCAAACAGATTTGTCAATGGAATGGATTTCATTAACGGGTCATTTATTGAAGTTATTATACACAACTTAGTAGTTATGAGGTTTTGCAAAGCTCATTTGGCAACTTGAAGCATCTCAGATGACTTTTCGAACAATCCTATCATCAAAGTTCTTCCAAGATCAGCCCCAAGTCATTTTTCGAATTATTTGCTAATGAGCTGAGATTAGTTTTTTGATATTTTTTTTTTTTAAAAATGGTTAAAAAATTTCTAGAAAATCACTGATGCAAGGGTCATAAACTAGTCAACCGGACTAGACTAAACAAAGTAGTACGGAGTAACTACTGTAGTAGACGGATCTATATTGAGTTGGTTTTTGTCAGCAGTTTGGCCTGAACGATCCATGAATCTGAGGCAACGCTCTCCAAACTTTGGTTGCTGTTGAAATGTATGAACAAAACAAGGGATACTGCCTACTACATTGCTAATGGAGTGCATGCCCCGAGGTAATCCATCACTCTTCTATCCCTTTCTCTTCAAATCCTCATGTTGTCCAAACACATTATAAACGATTAAACGTCAGACTGGTTTTCGATGATGCGATCATGTTTCCAATGAGTAATGTTATTAACGGCTTTAGTAGTAGGCCCAAACATTTATTTTTTTCCGTAATGAAAGTGTTTCAAGTTTTCTCAATTAACTCTAACTTGATTGTCCCAAATAATATACATAGTATAATACTCTTACTAGATCTAAACTCAGCTCAACAACATTATAAAAATCATCAAATACATACTTGATTCAATAAGAATAAACATTTACAAAATCCAAGCACAATATTGGAAGGGGGACAAAAATCAAAAGAGATGATCAACATTAAAGAATTCAAGGTGGTGGTACGTTGGTAGAGTTGCTGGTTATTTTTTTAGGAATACAAAGCCCGGCACCTCCTGGGGCAGACTAGTCCTGGACACCTCCTCCAGGACATTGACTGCCTTCACCCTGACATGGCACTGATTTGCTGGATGAATCATCTATGACATTTTTAGGCAACTCAGCTTGAGACTATGATGGTGGCCTCATCCCCTCCGATGTTGGAACTGAAAGAAAAGCATGAGTTACACACTTAAAATTGTTGGGATAATCTCCCCAATTACCAAATAGATTATGATACTATTATTAGCCTCTTAGATTGATTAATTCTCCATGCTTGGAGTTTTCTCATTAATAAAATAATATATATAGTAAATGTACAACCCAAGTCCTATTATATCTAAATTATAAGGAAGAATATCTTTTAGAATATTTATATGATAATATGACATATTATCTATCACACCCCCACAGTCGAAGGGGGAGAAGGACAAACCCTTAGGCTAGATTTGAACTCTATAAACAATTGCAGTGACAAGCCTTTTATTAAGATATTTTCAAACTGATAAGAAGAGGGCACATGTTGTACTTTGATAAGACATAGGGCAACCTTATCGCGTACAAAGTGTATGTCCAACTCAATGTGTTTGATAAGTTGATGATGCACTGGATTGCACGACAAGTATATAGTAGATATATAATCACAACAAACCAAGGAGGCTCGACGCATTGGGCAATGAAGTTCTAGGAGTAGATTCCGCAACCAATAGATTTCGACAACGACATTCACGACACTAGGATACTCGGCTTCGACACTGAATCGAAACAAAGTGGCTTGTCGTTTAGCAGACCAAGAGACCAGATTAGCACCCAAATAATCACAATATCCAGAGGTGGAACGCTGAGTGTCTGGCAATCGGTGAGGCTAGTAGGAGGCGACTTGTATAGATGTAGACCATGATCCAATGTCCCCTTGCTATATCTAATAATGAGCTTAAGAGAGCATTGTAATGTGGCTCACTAGGGGCTTGCATGAAGAGGCAAATCTATTGAACAACATAAGCAATGTCAGGCTTGGTGAAGGTAAGATATTGTAAGGCACCTGCAAAACTATGATACAACGATGGGTCACTCATGAGCTCGCCATCATGAGATCCAAGTTTTTGCCTTAGTGTCCACAAGTGTTGCAACCGGTTTGGAGTTGTCCATCCTAGCCCTGTATATAATATCCTCTTCGTATTTGTGTTGGCTGAGGAACAATAAAGATTATGTTGTACGTGTGATAGAAATACACAGAAAGAAGTGTAGCTTTCCCAAGTCAGACATTGAGAATTCAAACTTAAGGAGGGCAATAATATCACACTTGAGCCGTTCTAAAGATGTTGTGAAAGCAATGTCGTCAACATACAACAACAGATATGTAACATTCGTGCCACTATGCAAGATAAACAATGAGGTATCACTTTTGCTGCAAACAAAACCAATCTGCAGAAGGTAATAGTAGCAGTAGCAACAGTAGTATTAGCAGGAATAAAGGAGTGTTTGGTTTAACATTTTGGAACGGGTTTTGAATCCATAACTTAATTGGGTCAGTTTAGTTGAGTATTTTTGAAATGAAATTACATACCCAAGGGATTCTATTTCCTCCCCCTTGAAATTCCATACCATCCCTAACCCCAAATATTCACGACTCATTCATCTATACTATCAAACCCTTTATATTACCAAACAATTTTAATATGGTATGGTCATTTGAATCCATACCCTCGAGGAATAGACTTCCATATCATTTCATTCTTGGATGGAAAACAAAACTCCCCTAAAAGCGTATTTCTACAATTAACAAAAAGTGTATTACATTAAATATAGTATAAATTAAAATATGAAATATGGTAAATACACAAAAACATGATAAAAATAATAACGATATGGATTAAAGTATAATATAAACATGAGTATTACGAAAGAAAAAATAATGTAATATATTAAATGATCTCTTTGCAAGATTCTTAAATGTATTAAAATCATTTTAAGATAAAAAAAATAAATGTTAATTAATTTATGTAAAAATATATCAAAACCCGTATTTATGTGGCTATAAAATCAATAATTATTAACAATAAAGAAAAAGGACTATATTTTTAGACCTTGATAGATTAAACCTTGATTTTGTGTCAAATTCGAATTATAATATGGGTCTTGAAACTGCTTAGGAATAAAGTGCTTTGGGATCATGAAGTAAATTGAGGCAAACTGTTGTTGATAATAGTGGATTGTAGATGAATGGAAAAGGGAATATATACAGGAAGGTACATATAGGATTTGATGAAAGAAATGTACGAAGTTAAAAATGCATGCAAGAGTAGCAGGGACATGTAGCCTCTTGCGCAGCACGCAAACTATTTTGAAGGAGATGAGCTTTAATGACTAAAATGGTTAGACAATTTTCTCTCAAGGAAGGAAAGTCCTTGCTCTTTCTCCCCTTCGTGCTGAGCTTCTTGCAATCTGGGAAGCGTTGAGGCTTGCGAAGCAAATAGTAGGGTCCTCGGTCCTCAGAACGGTTAGTCTTGCAGTCATTACTCTCTTTTTTTAATTCAGAATTGGATTTATAATATAATATATTATTGAATAGCTTATAAGAAAGGCTATCCAACCAAATAAGTTTTGTGGATGAATGTATGTGTTTATGAACATTATAGTGTAGTTTTTTTTTATTTTTTTTTGAACCCATTGGACATTCTTGAAATATTTAAGGGGTTTTAAATGAGCCCTGTTGTGTATAAATTGGTTTCTTATTATATGTTATATTTGTAATTAATAAATACTATATATATATATATATAATTAATGGAATAAAATCCCTTAAGTGGAATTACATAATCTTTCAATGCATTATCAACTTAATAGTAGAATGGTAGTTGCAGCCATGTATTGGCTTTGCTGGACTCGTTATCATAAACAATAAAAATAAAATAATTATAAGACTATTCTAACATTAGTTTTGTCTTAATCAATATACGATATGTATTAATTACGTTGCAACTTGCAAGTTGGCTAATTTTTTCAAATGGTTTAAATTTTGTACGTAGTCATTGTTCTTGCTGATATTCCATTCATTATTTAATTTAATTAACTCACTTATTATTTTTCGTATTTCCAGCAACAGATCGGAATAAAATAAAAAGACGTGGCTGCAACTACAACATAATTCATGTATCAATATATCGATCTGATTGTTAGGATCAGTAACAAGCTAGAGACATTTATGTCAATTATTTTCATTAATCAGCGTAGCTTATCTCATGATAATATTAAAAACTCATTAATTTAGTTAACACAATGCATTTGGGACCATTATATATACTGCAATCTTAATGCTTTTGAGAAAGAGAAACAAGATACGCTAGAAGCTCCTTGCCATTACAAATATTATTTGCAAATGGCGTTGTTTTCGATCTCCTTTGCCTTAACCCTTTTTATGGCAGTTTTGGCTCTTACAGGATCAGGTTTGTTTTGCACGAATGCATTCTATCACCAATATTCAGTTCATTTCTTTGTTAATAAAATCATATTTATTAGCTTATTCCTCAAATTAATATCACATATTGACCCTTTATTTGTAAAAGGAAAAAAAAAGCTTATTACGTCTTTATAAGAGAAATTCCTAATTTATATTTGATATAATATATCAACGTACATTTTTTGCAGTTTTATTTCTATACCTGAGATCATAAAGTTTATACTTATATATATCTGATATAACAATACTTATATATGATATCTTAGTAATTAGGAAAGCCTTTACTTACAATAGTAATGTTGGTTATAGCTCGTGGTGTTGGATTTTGTGCTTTCAGCCTATGAACCAAATGGTCATCAGCAACCTGCGAATGCGTACACACCGCCGACTGAATCACCACAAAGTCCGCCACCATCTAATCCTACTTGTAGGAACTTCACTCAACTCTGTGTACCTTATGGTGATTACAGTTGTTGTGAAGGATTCTATTGCATTGCTTGGGCTGACAAACTTCCTGGAGGAGTTGGAGTATGCGCGCGTTTAAATCAACCACCACAATTACCTACAGAAAAATGTCAAACGGTTCATCAACTTTGTCAGCCTTATCCACCATACGACTGCTGTAAAGGGTTACGATGTGTTCATCCTCGAACACTGCCATCGATTGCTGACATTAGTCCTGAAGACTTGAAGATTCCTCCTGGTGTTGGGATATGCGAGGCCATCATACTTTAAGGGTGAAAGTGTGCAACCACTATAAGTGAATCATGGGCACATTCTCCAACACTCTATTACGTCATGTTTAATTCCTTGGTTTTATCTTTTTAAGTACGTATTGCATATTGTTATTTTTTTTATCCTCTTGTATGTCAATTTTTGCAGCTAAAGTTGCGACTACCTTTGAAACTTAAACTTGTATGTTATATTTGAGTCTCTTTTCTGATATTTGGGACGTTGAAGCAATGAATTTCTTTACTATCAGAAGAAAATGTGCCTGAAATACTACTATAGCAACCGCAAAAAAAATGTGTATTAAAAGTTACTCCACATAAATTAAATAACGGTTCAAGGATAGGACATAATTTGACTAAATAATCACTAAGATTGATGAGAACTACAAGGAGCTCCGTTACTAATCTTACAAAATATGTCTAAGGATTGAGTAGTAATCACTATGATTAAGATTTTTCTTCCTTTTCCATAAAGGGAATGCTAAAAAAAATCCAATAGGTGGTGTTTTTGAAAATCATGAGAATGATTCATCGTAGGATAAGGCTAATACGAATTCGGGAGCCAACAGAAGTTAAATTTATTAGAGACTTTTTTTAAAACTTTTTTTTTAAAAAAAAATCAAAATATTAGCTCGTACTAAATTATTTCGAAATATGACTCTTAGGCTAGGTTCGGTATAAAGTCGTTATCTAGGACAACGACTTTGTTAATGAAATTTGTTGTCTTAGACAACGACTTTGAGTTTTTTTTATTTTTTAATTTTTAAAAAAGATTTATAAAAAAATTAAATATAATTTTTTTGAGAGTTGCTTAAATTTTTTTTTATTTTTTTTGTAAAAAAGTTATTTTCATTTAACAAAATAATAATAAGGAAAGTCGCTGTGGGATATCGACTTTATACTAACCATGACCCTATGGTCATTTTTCAAAATAGTTTGGTACCAGAGTCATTTTTCGAAATAGTTTGATGCAGAGGTTATATTTCGAATTCTTTTTTTTTTTTTAATGTTCAATTTATCATATTAAACCCTATATGTAATCTAATTGGGGGCCTTCATAACGAAATCAAGGGAGTTAAGTTCGAAACATAAACTATATTGAAGCATTAAGAAATCCGGTCCAAAATAATTCAGGACTCTTCGGTATGGTTGTTCATTAACGGTTAACCGTACCGTTAAGCCTTAACGGTACGGTTACCGTATAACCGTTTAATTCATTTTCCCTTTGTAGCTAACTTATTAACTTGTTAAGTATTAAATTCTAGATTATATGTTTACACCAAGTTTACAAAACATGTCATAAATTTTTAATATACACTTTTGAATTCAAAGAAGTTTAAACTTTAAAGTTTAGAATTGAAATAAATACACAATCAAAGGGACTCCACATTTCCACAGCAAGTAGGCGACTAGGCAGGCAGCGGAGAGCCGGAGACTCCACTCCAGGCAGCAGACTGCATTGGTGCACTCCACTGTCCACTACTCCAGCAGGCCAGCAGCAACTCAGTACAGCAGCACCGCAGCAGGCCAGCAGTACTCCAGCAGAACTCTAGCGCCAACACTCCAACAGAGCACTCTACAGATCCACTCCTCCCACTCTCCCAGCACTGCAGCACAACAACCACACGCCCACGATAGCCAGGTCGGCCACAACAGCACAGCAACAAAGCAACATAATGACAGATTGACAGTAGCAAGTTAGCAACATGTACTTGTCAATTTTTTTTACAATAATAATTGTGTAATTTACCATAGTTTAAATTCCAAACTATTTGCTTATAATCTACCATAGTTTAAATACCATACTATGTTAATAGTGTAATTTAACTGTAATTTGACAAATAATTACGAGTATGAATTAAATATATAGTGTATCTTTTGATAAATGACTCTAGTTAGTAGTTAATTAGACATATTTCAAACCTATAAAGTTTGATTATCCTAAACGAATGTATTTATTTACTAGCAACATAACAATATCTAATACTTTAAATTAACTAATCAATTACTCATCTCAACGTACCATACACCACAACTTATAGAGATTATCGCCGGAAATAGAGCAAGACTCATCAACTGTCATTATAGGATGTTGGTTTGTTGAGTCTTTCATACCTTAGAAATTGTCAACTTGCTCCCAAACATGATTATTGGGAACTATCCTTTGCTTCCTTAACTCCTTACAATAAGCACCACCCTTGGTATACAAATTGTCAAAAGCTTTAATTTCTTAAATTTCATAGCTTCAAGCATTAGGTATGTGGATCGGAATTCCATCTAGTTTCAATGTCTAAGCAAAAAAGACATTTACTATCTAGTTTTTCTTCCTTTATGCAAGCCTTAAACTTTTGAAGTCTAGATGGTGAAGACCTTATAAATTTTACAGCACTACGGATGCGTGAAATAGTCATATCAAAATCCTTCAAGCCATCCTTAACAACTAAATTCAAAATATGAGTAGCACATCTCATATGCAAGTACTTACCATCTAAAAAAATGTCTCCCTAATGATTGATTCTTCACTAAAGGTATTGGATGACTACATCATTTGCACTTGCATTGTCTGCAGTAATAGTTAAAACCTTAGTAATATTTCAATCTGTTAAATATTTTTCAATAGATTTTCCAATTACTTCACCTGAATGATCGGAAATAGCACAAAAATTAATAATCTTCTTATGTAATGTCTCACCATCATCAATAAAGTGTGCTGTAAGACACATATAATCCAAATTCTACCTAGAGGTCCAACAATCAGTAGTGAGACACACCCTTGAAGACAAATTGTTGAAAATGTCCTTTAACTTACTCCTCTCTTCAATATAAAAACTATAACAATCCCTTGTTATAGTTGTGCGTGAAGGACAAGTAAATTCAGGACACAGTTGTTTACAAAAGAACGAAATCCTTCATGTTCCACAAAAGCAAAAGGCAATTCATCTACAATAATCATTATAGCAAATGCCTTTCTACAATTATCATGGTCAAATTGCCAAAGCTTAGGGACTTCAACAATTTTGGTGCTACCATCCTTAGCAGTTATTAGTTTAGATTCGAAATCAATAAGTTTTTGCTTTATCCATGTTGGCAGAAATGATTGACATCTTTTGGTGTGATTTTTCATGCCACTAGTCCCATTAGCAGATATGTGTGTAATTAGTTTCTTACAATATTTGCACCTTACCTTAGTTGGGTCATTTATTTTCTCATAATGATCCCAAACTGCAAATGTCTTTTTCCTCTCAAACTCTCTTTTTTCTTTGTTGCCCTTCTCCTCTTCCTTTTACCTACATATCCTTCTTCTTCATCTAGTGATTCAAGTGTACAAAGTGATTTATCCTCCAAGTCATTGTTCATGTTTATTGAATTATCGTTTACTATACTCTCCATTTCAGCAAAAATAATGATCAAAGCCCCTTAAAGTAGAAGAAATAGGACAAAGCCTATCAATAAAATACCAACAAGCAACAACAAACATTCAATCATGTGCATATTTAACACAGTAGACTAGTAGTCAATCCTATGGTTGTTAAAGTCATTTGTATCAAAATGTAGTCCATACATGAAATTTGAAGATAAGAGTATGCAGAGAGATTTCAATAGTCTTCGTCCTATACTGCACATAGTGGAGCCATGGAGGGGATCTATCCCTAAAATCTAACAATCACTAAAATATAAGAAAGCTAGGTGACTACATTATATTCAATTTCTTTCTTCCATAAATTTGCATGGATATTTATTCAGATGGCTTAGCTTGAATCATATGCTAATTGCTAAGTCACGGACTCTATACTCTATAGTTCTTGTCTTTTAGCTGCCATTAATTTAAATGGTCAAACTTCCACTAATTTGATCCCTATTTCATTCCACATTCTGCTAATTCTGTTGAATCGTTCTTTACTAAGCACTATAGACATACTATTAAATATGTACAGAATAATCATATGCTTCCACTAACACAATTTGAGCTCTGCAGGCTGTGAAGAAATTAGGAGTATGGGGCTTATTTACGCGTGGCCTTCCCCTTCGTATAGTCATGATCGGAGCTCTTACTGGGGCTCAATGGGGGTATCTACTATCTATGATGCTTTTAAAGTGTCTGTTGGCCTGCATGTTCCATACTCATTATCTACTCATATTTATTTGCATTTTCTTTGAAAACATATAATGTGGACACAGCAAAGTAGCAAACACAAGCACGAATGGAAGTCCATACCTGGAGAAGTGGAGACTTGAAGCACGAACATAAGCACGAACGTTGATGGGGATATGGGAGACTTGAAGAAAATCGACAGTGGCAGTTTGAGAATTGAGATTTGAGTGTTTCAATTGGGAGAAAATGGGAGAATAGATCCGCTGACTACGGCCTACGGCGACTAGTGTACATTAGTTTTTACTGTTTTAGGCTTTTTAGCTTTTTAGAGTTATATGTTTGAGTTTTTTTTTTTTTAAATAATAATATCGATTAACCGATAAAAAAATTTTATAACTGTAACCGTTAACGTAGGTTAATGTTAACCGTTCGGTAACCGTAACAGTTAATTATTAACGGTTCGGTAAAATAACCGTTAACATGACCCAATTATTCATGGTCCGGTTATTCACGGTTAACGGTTACAGTTTTTTTGCACACCCCTACTCTTCGGTCCCTTTTATCTGGGTCGGAGTGTCCGATCCAAACAATCTGGATAATTCAACTCAAATGAGCACAAATCTAACTCAACATCTCTAGTCCAATTTGGGCACATTTGATAGAAAGCACTTTAATATGACTTTTATCTCTAGAGGACGAAAAAAGAAGTATAAATTAATAGACGATATAAACAACGATATAGAAGAGAGTATGTAGAATTTTTAAGTATGTTATACAACGATCGTGGTTTTCTCAAAGTGGAATAACTTTCATTCAATTAGATACATATTTGTTGACTTTTTACTTATTTCGTAGATGTCATAAGACTTATAATTAATGAATTTATTTTGCTTTTTTTTTATAAAAAAAAACACATGGTTAACTCAATTGTTGGCCATTTGTTACAATAAAGTATTTTTCACAATTTAGCTTGAAGTTTCACGACATACATTCTCCGTAGGCAAAAGCTTCTATAATCATCTTTTTCTTTAATAGTAGCTTCTATAATCATCCCAAGCAATGCCGTCAAAAACATTCTCAAGACACAATAACCATATAATCACCAATACTCAGCAGTTCATAGATGCACCCGTTTTAACTCATGAAGAGTTGCCAGTCTAATTAGAATGATAATCATTTGTATGTTATTAAAAGAAGCATTCACAATTGGCTTATACTACCTATTCTTTGTTTCAAAATAATTGCACCTTTCCACATTTCACACTATCATACAGTGACTATAAGCACATCTACTCATTACTATTATAAAAAATAAATATTGTCATGTAATAATTAAGTTTTTTTTTTTATTAATTTCATTATGTATTTTCAAAATACTCCACATAAACTTTTTATTATCGAATTTTGACTACTTGATAACCAAGGATAATAGTGATCAAATAATGTGCAGCCAAATATAAAAATCAAATTGTTGTAATTATTTTGAAATATAGATGTTAGTAATTATCGTACGTAGTGAATAGAGAGTATTATATGACTATATGTATCACATTACCTTATATATATGAGAGTTAGGCACCCGTATGAGGGTAAGTCGTATCATTAAGAGATCGAGGAAGTAGAACAAGGATCGATGAAGAAGAACAAACCACTTTTATTACAGGTTAATTAACAGAATTTAAATATGAAAGTTTAAAAAGGAAAACACGAATGATTGACATTGAAATAACAAAATAGTTAGCTGTGCTGATTGTAAAGTACGTAATAGATTTTGTGGAACGTTGAAGGGATGGATGAGATACGTTGCAGAGTTGCATGGTAAGTTTTTACGGAGCACTTTTATTAGCAGGAACACATTCTCCGATAGCAACGGAAAGATCTAGGCAGACCAGTCCCTTACAACAAGAATATGGACCTCTAGGAGCACATATATTGCCAAGACCTTGACATTCTTCTGTTTCACTTGGAGGTTCAGCTGACATCTCTGGGGTGTTGTAATGTGGTTTTGCTGTGGTCGTCTCATAATTCCCTTCAACCAATGTTGGAACTGAAAGCAGCATGGATTCAAATTCCCATTAGTTCAACAACAATTAATGAATATATTAAATATGAGAAATTTCTAATTTATACATGATATAAATATATCAAAAAGTATTTTTCGTAATTTTTATTTCTACATTTGAGATTGTAATATCTATACCTAATATGAGTTCTTCTATATTTTTATATCTTATATAACAATGTTACCTATATCTGATATAACAATACTATATACCTATATCTGATATCTCAATATCGTAATATAATTTATATTAGATATAAATTAAAAAAACCTCTACGTATAAAATATTTTCCAATCATGAAGCAAAGAAGGCGTTTATCAAAACTGAAAAGGGAAGAAGAACCAAACCTGATGCACACAGTAGAAGAACTGCTAGTATAACGGCCATAACAGAGTTAGTGTGAATTTTTGCCATTTTATGTATCTAATTAGCTGGATTAAATAACAAAGCGAGTTTATAAAAATGGGATTTAAACTCAACTCTCTTTCTAAATGCTATTGGTGAGGAATGCTTCCTCCATTGGTAGTCCCTAAGCCATTTATAGTGAAGTAAGTCAAATGTATCTAAGGGATACTACAGTTTTCTATTTTCAATAAAATAAGCTGTCGCAATATTATACAATGTATATCAATCATACTGCTCATCACCAGTTTGATTAGTTGCTGTTGCAAGTGGTGGCTTCGTGACTGCAAAATAAGATGCACGATTCTATTAACACAATCAATTGTAGCGTATTATTAGTTTTTTGAGAAATAGGATTATATCTTAGGTATTTCGAAAACAACTAATCCGTATTAGATAGGTAACACCGCTTTCATTGTTATTTATGGAAATTAAGGTCAAAGTCGATTATTGACAAGAGCTAGTCCAGTAATACATCTTATGAAAAGAAGCTTTTGTATGTAGATTTGTACTCAATTTCTTTTTTTTTGCTACTGTGGTCATTTTGGAGCTCCCTTAAATGAAAATGAATTAAAATAAAATTAAAAGATAGAATTTTTTATTGTTGCATGTAGTGATGTCTAAAAAGATAACTGATTAACGATAACCGTTAATCGTGCATAATCGATTTATTATAATAGTTACTTAACCATTAAGAATTAACGGGTACGATAAGAAATTTTTTGTAATGGCTAACCGTACGTAATTGAAATTATTAATTAAAATAACCTAAACCTAACTTCACTTATTCTCTCATTTGCTCATACACTTCAGTCGTTCATCACAATCGTACTATAACATAAATTCCCTAATCCAAACAACGTCACATAAACTATATTTTAGGCATTATTATACTAAAATAATTGTCTCTCAGTATATATATGAGAATTTACATGAGAATCCTCCCCTTAAATGAGAATCTTTTATAATATGAGAACTCATCTCTCACTATTGAGAAAAAATCTGAAGGCCCAAAATGTCGTTTCAACTTTTTTATCGCAAAAGTGTAATTTATTAGAACTTTTGTGTACTCCCACTGTCAATATAATATACAACACATTTTTCCTAACTTTTCAAAACTCATGATATACGTACAATATCTCGTTTTTTGTGATATTAGAAAATTTTCATCTTCTAATTATTTATTCTATTGTTATAAAAATTAGTACAGATTGTTCCAAATATTTACTCTATTGTTTAAAAATTTAGTACTAATGTTATAAAATTTCTGTTATATTATTTTAAACGATTATTCTAATGTTCTAAACTTCTACCTATTGTTTTAAACTTCTATTCTAATGTTCTAAACTTTTGTTCTAATGTTCTAAACTTCTATTATATTGTTATACAGATCTATTCTATTGTTCTAAACTTTTGTTCTATTATTCTAAACTATTGTTCTAATGTTCTAAACTTCTGCATATTGTTCTAAACTTCTATTCTATTCTTTTAAACTTTTATTTTAATGTTCTAAACTTCTATTCTATTATTATAAACTATTGTCTTAATATTCTAAACTTTTGTTCTATTGTTCTAAACTTCTATTTTATTATTCTATCGTTCTAAACTTTTGGTTAATTGTTCTAAACTATTGTTCTAATATTCTAAACTTTTGTTCTATTATTCTAATATTCTAAACTTTCGGTTACTTGTTCTAAACTATTGTTCTAATGTTCTAAACTTTTGTTCTATTATTCTAATATTCTAAACTTCTATTCTATTGTTCTAAACTATTGTCCGAATATTCTAAACTTTTGTTTTATTGTTCTAAATGTTTGTTCTAATATTCAAAACATTAGGATTAGACCTTAGAACATTAATATTAAAATTTAAAACATCAGTATTAGACCTTAGACAATAGAATAAATATTTAGAACTTACATGTCAATCTTTAGAATAAAAATTTAGAATAATTACATGCAAGTTTAGAACAATAGAATGAAAGTTTAGAACATAAAAACAATAGTTTAGAATAGAATAGAAGCTTAGAACATTTGAACATTAGAACAATAGTTTAGAACAATGGAACATAAATTTAGAATATTTGAACAATAGTTTAGAATAATAGAACATAAACTTAGAATATTAGAACAATAGAACAATAGTTAGAATAATAGAACAGAAGTTTAGAGCATTAGCTAAATAGAATAAAAGTTTAGAACAATATAATAAAAGTTTAGAATATTAGAGCAAAAGTGTAGAACATTAGAATAGAAGTTTAGAACAATAGAATAAACATTTAGAGCAATAATAGAACAGAAATTTAGAACAAATGTTTTAGAGAAAAATACAGCTGAAATGATGTCCGAAAGTACAATTTTTTTTTGGGGTTTTGCAAAAAGTGGTATTTGTCTCAATATTTTTCTAAAATGGAGAAACGCATGTCAGTTTTTTTTAAATTAAAGAAGTAGTGTATCAGTTTTGTCATTATTTACGCTTTTACCATTTTTTCACTCAATCTCAACTGTTAGATTTGGGAATTATATGGTGTAAGATTAATTCTTATTTGCCAAAAGGTTCTCATATAAGGGGGTTCTCACATGAACCCGCCTATATGTGTGTGTAAATGAAAATGAAGATGGTTTAGGGTGGCTAGATATTATGCAGAAGACGTAAAGCTCAATATTTATCATTGTTGAATTGATCCCGTGAAAATATAAGTGGCCGGATATTTGGCATTGTTTTTGAGTAAGGTACACTATCTTTTTAAGCATAAAAAGTTGAGGGGAAGGTGTTTTTATTGCGCTGTACTAAGTCATTAACTCATACTATTTTATCTTTTACCAAGCTATTTGATTAGTGTCACAAGTAAATTGTCATCAACCCATTCAATCGATTATTGTTTGAAAATGCTTATACTATAGTACGAAAGTTCATATATATTTAATTCAGTGTAGGATGTCCGATGTCGTGAAACTATAAAGAATCGAACAAAATCCTAAGACGTGGCTACTACAACGAGCTGATCGACAAAACGATTATACTCCGTACTATGTATCTATTTGATTAATTAAATTAGCCATAGCAAAGTGCAAATGTACATCATATGACAATTATAATGGTTTACTTTGCTTAATAAAAAATAAAAATATTATAAACAACTTAACATGATGATTTATTATTGGAAGGAAGTGGAACACAACTCGTACGGCGTTATTTTTTCGAAGAAGAATTTTCTTATAAGTAGTGCAATGCTGAACCAAAACTTAGGAACATCCTACAAAATATTCAAGCTAATATCTTTCGACATTTAATTTGTATCATGGCGAGGATTACTATCAACTTCTTTGTCTTAAAACTTTTGTTGGTTGCTTTGTCATTGGCAGAATCAGGTACATTATTACTTATCTTTAACTTTTTATTTGGTTTTTATATATAGGCAAGCATTAATCTTTTGCCTAAAAATAATATACGAAATATCTTATTAAACTTAGGATATATATAATATAGAAGAAGGTGATGGGGAAATTAGTCAAAATAACCACTATTAATACATCGATGAGGATCTCTAATAAGATATGTCAAATAGTAGGTCACTTCATAGAATAACCAACAACATTTATTTATATTATGTAGAATTGTCGAAACTACGAGGTCACCGAACAAAATGTTACATGAGTAATTATAATTATATGCATACTTCATTCTCATGACACAAGCAAAGCTTGAAACTAGCTAGTAAGAACCATGCGAGCATATAAAATTATTCACCAAAAGTTATTAGATAATCCTCAAATAGTAGGTTATGTATTACTCATTCTCCTTTAAATTTTAAAAAATGTTTATATTATTGGCTTGGATTATTGAAATGTGCTAATAATAATAAGCATGTTAACAATTTTTCAGTGCCTACACATGGAAGGGTTCTTCCAAGGTTAATTACAGTCCCGCCAAGGCGCCAATGCATGTTCTTTTAACATAGCAATTTAAGATGCACTGATGTTATTACTAAGATAGAGAAATATATTAATTCATACAAGAATACAACTTTGTGGATGCCAACTAGCTCAGTCGGTTAAGATCTTGAAGGGTAATATCTTAGGCCTAAGATCATATCACGTCTACATCAATTGTTGTCTTATCATTTGCTCCTTAGCTTGAATAACTTTGTACTACGTAGTTTCTTTGTAATCCACAATGTAATTGTTGCTTATACATTGGATGGTCATTGTTTACTTTGGTGCTTCCAGCCTTAGCCAAAAAGTACGGAACATATTATCAACAAGAATCGTATGTGCCGGACAGCTCGGGATTGACGAGTAAATCACCACCACCACAAGCTCAACAACCTAATCCTACGACCTGTAGGAGAATAGGTCAAGTTTGTGCAGGATTTAGTAGTTACGATTGCTGTGAAGGATTATATTGTCTTGGTTGGACTCCAGATAAACCAGGCGGTATTGGAATGTGCACACCTTTAGATAATCATCAACCTCCATCAGAAGATAAGTGTAAGGAACAACTCCAAACGTGCCTCCCTTATGGTCCTTATGTATGTTGTGAAGGATTACACTGCATTCATCCTCGAAACCTTCCTACCTTAGCTGGCGTTGAAATCCGAAAAATGAAACTTCCTCCAGGTGAGGGGATATGCGACATTGAACGGCCATAATGCCCGTGAAACCGTCAGGCCTTCGTGGAGTCTACTCTGATCTGTAGGGTCAATGGGACATTTTCATTTCATAATGGTGATTGATCACATGATATTTTTGTATTACAAAATTTTAATTTGGAGTTATTACTTGATTCATCGTCTTCTATGCATGTAACCATTGTTTCAGATCTTATACAAATTAAATTTGAGTAAAGCATTTGAACTTTGAAAGTAATGTATGTAGTTAATGACCAAGATTCGGATCAAGAGGAGCATCACTCATTCCATCCGCGCCAGTTCATCCATAACTCAGTTTACCCATTACGAGAGCTGTCAAAAATTAACTAGACTCCTGCAACGATATAAATTTGATCTATACATGTTTTAAATGTGAAATTAGTGACATGTAATCCGATCTGAACCCGATTTGATATTAACCGACAACCGACTTTATCTTATATTATTTGAACCAAACTCAAACTTGCACCCGACTAGACATAGACCAATAACCAACTAGAATTGACTTGATAATGAAGCAAACCCGAAATGACACCCCGACCTGATTATGACCAAAACAAATTAAACTCAACCTATTGTGTCCCATGACCCGTTTTATTTTGATTCGTTGTTTATCCGACCCGTTATTAACTAAAGTCGTAATAACTTATAACGTGATTTTGGAGATATTTCTTTATGTTTGTTGAATTTTACTTTCAAAAATATATATGAAAAAGTGTATGAAGGATCAAATAATACATCTTAGTGACTTTCGACCGACTAACATAATTTGGGGAGGCCATGCAAAAATAAGTTAGTTTTTTATTACAAATCTCAAGTATGATTCGGATTATTAGATGTACATGATTTCTCTAATTTATTTTTTCCAAGAAAGATTAACCTGCATTCTATGAAGGACCCATATTTTACATTTTATAATACAACTCTCACTTAATAATTTTTTATTGAACATTTTGTAATGTTTTGGTACTTTGTAAGGGAAATAATTTCTTTTGAAACTTAATGTTTTATCATGTTAGTTATACGACCAAAATCAAACTTAGAATTCGAAATAGTTGATTAAACGTATCCCAAATATTGAGTCAATTTTAGTATTATCCGACTTAAATATGACCTATACTCAAAATTACACACCACAAACCCAACTAAAACTCGACTACGTGTACAACCTGAACCGAAATTAAACTGAACCCGACTTATACTCGAAAGGGTAACTAATCCGACATAACTTGATCCGAGCTAAGTACGAACTAGACCTGATAAAGACTTGACTTAATATAATCCGACCCAAATCTAACCCGAAATCTGACATGACCTAATCCGAACCTTACTGGAACACTTGAATTGACAGCTATACCCATGACCCAAATTTCATCCATCCACATCATCCGGTGGATGAAATGGATGAAAAGGGTGATATACAATTTAAATGATAGAAACAATTATAAAAATTATCTAATCTAATACAAAGTATTAAATAAAATATCAAACTTTCTCAATTTAATTCTAATTTAAATAGTTATTTCCATTACGATAATTGTGAAATTTTCATAGTAACTTCTTTTTTCGTCTTAAAAATAATAATCAACACTTAAGCAAATAACTTAATCACAATATTGTTTTACAGGATGTCGAATAATATTCACGTGCAACATGCAGTATATTAATTGTATACTCTCTTTACGTTTTTTGCACATTGTTGAAAGTGTTAAGTGTTATGATTCTCCCTTGCCGGGAATGATCTCAATCATGCCATTATATATATATATATATATATATATATATATATATATATATATATATATATATATATATATATATATATATATATATATATATATAGGAGAGAGATCCAATGAGAAGGGATCTTAACCCTTTAAGTGGTAAGATCCAACGCATGTGATTTCACGTAAAAAAACTACGTCACTAAAACGATAAAAATAGTAACTATAACGATGAAAATAGTCGCTATAAATGGAAAAAAATATCTTGGTCACTATGATTTAAAAAAAGTTCACTATATGTACGTTAAATGTCATGTTTTGGATCTATGAGATGAAAGGCCAAGATTCCATCTCATTCTTCTAATTTTAAACACCCTTTCCATTTTAACTTTTACCTATATATATAAATATATATATATATAAGAAAGGTACTTAAAATGAGAAGGATGAGAAAGTGTATTGACTCTTCCTCTCCTAAATCCAACAGATGATATTTTATGTACTCATAGTGGCCAAATAATTTTTTTCACTTATAATGGTTCTTTTTATTAGATAATTTTTTTTTATTGTTATAGTAACCATTTTTTTACATGAAATCTCTAGCGTTGGATCTTACCATTTGAATGACCAAGATCTCTTCTTAATCTTCTTATTTTAAACACCCTTCTAATTGGATCACTGAAACACATACATGGTTATAACGAACCGTTATTGGATACATATGATGCAACAAATTCAAAGATTACAACAATGAGTTAGAGATATGCAACTCGCTTATTACATGCTTGACCATACTTAAATGCAGTGAATTTTTGGTTAATCAATAATGATTTCGCTTACATATTCCACCTTTATCTGGAATATTAACATCAAGTTCACAATTGAGTCCTTTACAGCATTGAGCCGCTCCCCTAATAAAGCCACCACAAGATTGGCCAGCCTTTTGACATGATCTTCTCTTTGGTTTCGTACATAATCCACCGGCATCAGGATAATCGCCATCGAGTTTGCAGTCTAGTCCTTGACAACATTGAAATCCGGCGAGGCCTCCGCAAAATTCGCCAGATTTCGAACACAGTGGTGTACTTGCGGGTTTACATTGCCCCCCTGCGTCTGCAAAATCACCTTCAAGAATGCACTCCAGTCCTTCACAGCATTGAAATCCGGCTATGCCTCCACAAAACTCACTAGCATTCTTACATGAAGTACTTGTTTCTGCAGCTGCAAAAGGTCGCATTTTGAGAAAAAATTGGCTAACACAGTTAATTTGGTAACATTAACTTTACAAAACTTTATATTTTCACTACGTATTTAAAGACATTGAGTATTTTTTTTAAGACTCTGTACAATGCTTCAAATGAGTATTCACATCGGATCTTAAAGGTACGTATATGACTTTTGTTACGTAGCGTATTCATTACAAATATCGCACCTTCAATTCATTTTAGTACGAAGTTAGATATATTTATTTTGAAGAAAAAAAAATATGCATGAGCATGGTGCACCATTCACCAGGCAAGTCTGGAATATGAGAAAATGAAAGGTTATTGATTGAGGAGGAAGTTTGCAAATTTACGTACCTGATATGCATAGGAAAGCCGCTAACATAATTGTTCTGATGAAAATGGTGGTGGTGGAAACTCTCGCCATTTTTGCTTATATGTTATGAATCAGAATTGGATTGAATTGAATTAAACTATGGTACTGCGAATATATATGTAGTTCAGTTCATTATGAATTCATGATCATCAGTTGTTTAATTCACTATTCTCTCTCCGCGTTCCCTTGTCAGCATATATTAATAAATTGATAATTCTATCAGCAAGTGGTATAAAGGTATAAATGACAACTTGACAAGTATATATGTTATAGTTTATGGTAAATCTATATCTTATCTTTCGTGTCATCTTACGCCATTGACTTTGCCTTTACCGCTACATGACTTTGTATGCATGCATACCTGTACTCCAACTTGCTACTCTATCCGTCTCTAAAAAATCGTTTCAATTTTATTTATAAAGTTAAAATTCAAAAAATTTGACTATAATTTCTCATTGTGTTATATGAAATAATATGAACAAATGGGATTTTGTTGGATGCATCTCAATTTAAAATTTTAGAATATCAAGTTTTCCTAATTTTTTGTCTTACGGATTTAGAGATAAAAAAAACGTTAAAATTGTGTCTTGAAAACCGCGAAAAATCAAATGGGGACGAGGGAGTATTAATTGTGACCATCATATCATCTTATATATTTATCTGTAGTAATATAGTTTTTTTTGGAGCATGAATGGAAAATAGTTAAGAGCTTGTCGGAAAGTAGCACATGAACTAACGTGGTGCAAGTTCCCTAAGATAATTGCTCCTCCTCATTCGTGTAACTTGCTCACAACTTTTACGTTCTTCAAACCCATAGTTAATTTTTAAAAATTAGTTTGTAATGTGAAAAAGATATTATTTAGTCAATTGAATTACCTAATTTGAGATATAGTAGTAAGTCATTATCTGAACTTATACGTAATTGAGAAAAATAAATGAATAAATAATGGACAGATGACGAAGAAAAATACACATAATGACACAACAGCCTTATCCATTTTCCTTGACTGAAATTTGCAACAGTTACATCCATGATTATTGAGTAGATAATTTATATAAATACATCAACAGTACGTTGATCTAACTGTTAATGCAACTTATAATTAAAAAGATAAATCATCAAAGCATAACGCATATATCAAGGCACATCCAACGGCAGTAGACTTCACTTAGGCTCGTCAATATATTTTTGTTCGTAGGAACTTCCACTTCCCTTGGTACATTTTCCACCTGCGTCCGATTCTCCGTCATCAGCGTCAATCACACATACAAGTCCTGCACAGCACTGAATATCCGCGATACCGCCACAAAATTCACCAACCATCGGACATGATGTACCTGTTGGCTTACATTCTCCGCCTGCATCCGCATAATCACCGTCAAGTATGCACTCTAGTCCTTCACAGCATTGAAACCCGACGATGCCTCCACAAAATTCGCCAGCCTCCTTACAAGCTCGATCAATGGCAGCTGCAGGAGCTGCGCTTAAAGAATGAAATAGTGTCATACATGTACTTAGCTAACATTCTGTTAGAAGTGAAGTTTTATAACTTTTTTGATGAACTCTAGTAAATCAGTGGGTAAGAGTAATAGGTACAAAATTTACCTGTAAAACTCAGTAAAACTGCAAACATAATGGTCATAATGATGATGGTGGACGCTGTAGCTCTTGCCATTTCTGGAAGTTCGTATGTTGGTTAGATCGAAGAAGCTTTATTTTAATGGAAAGAAAATGCGAAGAGTTAAGGCTTATATATACTACTAATACACTACCTACAAACCTACTCCGTACTATCTAATTGTATTTGTTTATGAATTGAGCTAGAATGGTTCAACTGATCAATAACATCACGGCATTACATTGTCAATATCTATATAAACTAAAGATGACACGCATGGAAGGATAAGACTATATTGACTATATACGCTATATAGTACGTACTGTATGATAAGGAAAAATGATTTTAATTTTGAGCTTGTTTTTATTGATTTAAGTTGATTAAAATGTCGATTTGATAAGAATATAAAAGTTGTATATTGAGAAAAGTTAGTAGTAGAATAGTTTTGGACAGAAAAAAAAGTTCAAGTCAGTCGTATATATAGTAAATAAAAGTCAATAACAAAATTAGTATAGTTGAGAATTAAAAAGTTGGATGGTATTATTAAATAGTCAATAATACAATAATATCATTGATATATAATAAAGTATTGTGTGACAGTAAAAATGACCTCTCAATTTAACAAAAGTTACCTCTCAAACTTGATAAAAATTGATACAGATTACGATGAGAGAAAACTTTTGTTATATTGAGTCGTCATTTTTGCTATTGACACAATAACTTTATTGTGTCACGTATGTATACAATATTTTTTGTTGATATATATGTAATTAAAATTAAGAAACTTCGCACGTACCAAAAAGATGTCTTATGATGCATTTCCTGTACGTATATTTTCAATATACTAATTCCTAAACATCTTTACTGATATTTATAATGGCTATAAATTTTAAGGTTTAATATCCCTTAATGCATATCTTTTGACTAGAGTTTGCTACAAGCCTACAATGTTCAAGTCTAATCTTCAGGCCCAAGTTTATTGACTATGCTTTTCGTTCGCTTCACGACTTAATTACGTGCAACTTTGAATACGTAACCAACTTGCTAATATGGGCTTCAAAGTCAGATCCTTAGCATATGCTAAATAATGAATATACTAGTTTTCTACGTTTACCGTCCACACGTCAGATCATATTATCTACTCCATTAAATAATTATTGTCGATAAGAATATACTCCATATAATATTTGCATTGTCACTTACCCTACATCTATAAAAAAAAAATGTTCAATATTTTTTTTCTATTTTCCTATAAACTAAGAGCATATTCCGCAAAATATTTTTACTGATAAAAGTATGTTCACCAAACTTGGTTGTTCTTCATAATAGCTAATGAATAAGTGACAACTTGGGTGTGATTTTATTACCTAATATTGTAAATGTCATATAGATTAAGTTGTGGGAAATTCAAAATAAATCTCAGACATATGTATGTAAACATGTCTCATAATTTGTAATATTGAAATTTTTATGTCTTTTACTACGACTCAAAAAAATAAAGGTAAACCACAAAAATGATAAAATTATGTACAACTTTATTTTTTAATATTACAACTTCAATTCATATGTTATATAAGTTCAAATTTATTTGCAAATAATACAATTTCAATTCTCAAAAGTACAACTTTAAAAAAGAAAATAAAGTCAAATAGCGGGATCATAAGAAAATGGTGAAACTATACACAACTTCATTTTCTAAGAGTGCAACTTCATATTTACAAGTACAACTTTATTTGTAAATAATTTTCTAATATTACAACTTTATATTCTACTTGAAGTAAAAACTTTATATTCTACAAGTACAACTTCATTTGTAATAGTATAATTTTAATTCTTAAAAGTACAACACTTTCAAGAAAATATAGAATAAAATTATTGATTTATCCTATGAGATATAGCCTGTTGCATATTGGAAATATATTCGGATAGCCTCTTAAATTATATGGGTAAAGATGTGTTCATGGCTTCATACATGGTCAAAGGCAGAGGATAAGGTCATTTCAATAATATCAGGCCCTATATATGTACAAATAATAAAATCATGATTATAATGAAATAGCCTTTATAATATATTATGTAACTAGTTGTTAGACTAAATTATCTATGATATGAAGGCTAATCCATAGCAATACACTATACTATGGAGTATATAATAAGTGAAAGTGTGGGATGAATTAGACTCACTAAAAACTTGATGACCTTCCGTAAGTGAGTAAAATAAAAGCATACATATTGCCATATTGCTCGCACCAAAAAAATATTGACACATTGCATATTGCATATTGCATATTGGTTTATATATCCAATTTAGGAAATGGGATGTTAATTAATTACTTTCATTGGCATGCAAACTGAATTGATTGCATTACTATTAATGAAACTATTGGAAGAGGCTTAACAAATTGGCGCCACATTCAACACTGAAACAAACCATTTTCTTTCTAAATCCTGACCAACACTTTCTCGTTCATCGCAAAGTCATTCTTCATCCCAAAAATATCAATCTTTCTCCTCTTAAATCCTTCCTCGCCACCCCACTTCTCCCTTCCATCACCGCCACCGCCACTTCATGCCGGCACTTTCTCTCTCCGAGTTTCCTTAGGATTTTAAGTATAGAGCTTATGACTTTAGATATAGATATTATGATCGAGTATCAAGTATATAGAGCTTATGTTCTCAGGATTACACAACACTTATGGTCTCAAATATATATAGAGCTTAGAACTTTTATGTGTGTGTGTCTATATATATATATATATATATATATATATATATATATATATATATATATATATATATATATATATATATAAAGCTTATTGTCTGAGGTTTATGATCTTAGGTATAAAACATTTTTTCTCGCATATTGACTTATTTTTCCTTCATCACATACAATACAACCTAAAAACATTGCTATTTAATAAGAAAGTTCTAACATACTTAGGTTTCTAAATTTCATTTCGCCTAATTTTTTTTTACCCCAAATCCTTAATATTTTATACGAAAAATCTATTTTGATCGGTAGAATTTAGATTTATTTCATGCACTCCTTTCATTTCAAAAAGTTTTTCTCTCTTTTCATTTAAGGGTATTTCATAAAAATTTTCCTTTTTTACTTTATTCCTTTTATGACAAATAATATATCTATTTAATTTATCGTCACTTATCCAACACATGGGTCTAAATTAATTATTTTTATAATATTTATATCTCAACAATGATTTCTTTCTATCTAAAAGTAGAAAAAGAATAACTCACCTACGCCAACTTATTTGATATGTGTAATTATAGTAATATCTTTACAAAATGAAGGAAATAGCACACGTGTTCATTAGGTCTCTTCTATTAGCACACGTGTTCATTAGGTCTCTTCTATTCTATCTTGCGTTTTCTTTCTTTCTTCAAGACTTCCAATTGCTCATGTCTCAGAGAAGAAGAAAAAAAAGGAAGAGGACATCAAGTTGTTTCCTATATGTGAAAAACGGCATCACCATGCACGCACCAGTATTGTCCAATACATCAAAATACAACATCAATGAATAATCACACCCATAGCAACGCGCTAAACCAAATAGCTAGTGCTTTCTCAATTTTTTTTACTCATTATGAATTCTCGTCAGTATATATATATATATAGAGGAGGGATCATGTGAGAACCCCCCTAATATGAGATCCCTTTTAAGGGTGAGAACCAATCTAACACCACACACATTGACAGATCTAATGGATGGCATTTAACTGAATATAATGGCAAATCCGTAATTAACCCAAAAACTGACAAAAAGCATGTTTTTCAAAAATGTGACTGACACTTCTGTAAAAGGAAACACACATCACTTTTCATTCACTTCGGTAAAAGAAAACATACTATAATGGTTAATTTCTAATTCTAAACGCTAGATAATTAGTTCAAAAAGGAGTTCTCACATAAAGGGAGGGTTCTCACATGATCCCTCCCCTATATATATATATAGGGGAGGGATCATGTGAGAACCCTCCCTTTATGTGAGAACTCCTTTTTGGTGAGAACTCATCTTACACCCTTGGATGGTTGATGATCTAGGGCTGAAAATGCTTAAGAAATGGATGGCAAATCTGTAAATATCCAGACATTGTGTAAAAAATAAGGCTGGCAGATTGCTTCAGAAAAATTTTGTACTTTTATTTTGTTGGACAGTGACTTTGCGTGTTTGCCATTTCGGTCATTATTAAACTTACAAGTCATGCTATTCATTTTTACGTGTTTCACCCTTTTCTTTATTATTAGACTTGCATGTTTCATCCTTTTCTTCATTATTGTGCATCATGTTCTTATTTTCCGAACTACTGTCCATCATCATGTTCTAAACTAGTGAACATCATGTTCTAAACTAGTGAACTAAAACATTTAGTAATTTCAGTCCATTGAAGTTTAGAACATCAAGTTCACTAGTTTAGAACATCAAGTTCACTACTTTAGAACATGATGTTCACTAGTTTAGAACATGATGTTCAGTAGTTTGGAAATGTCCACTAAACTATTTTGAACTAATTACCTAGTGTTTAGAATTAGAAATTAACCATTATAGTATATTATGTTGATTACTAAATATTTTCTAAATTAACCATTATAGTATATTATGTTGGTTTTGAAATGAGTGAATTTAAGAAATTATACCAGTATAATTATATGTTTAATAGTTTAGAACATTATGCTGACTCTTAGAGAACATTATGTATACTAATTTAGAACATTAGTCAAGAATTACGGAAATAAAATATTTAGTAATTTCAGTCCATTAAGGTTTAGAACATCAAGTTAACTACTTTAGAACATCAAGTTCACTACTTTAGAACATGATGTTCACTAGTTTAGAACATGATGTTCAGTATTTTGGAAATGCCCACCAAACTATTTTGAACTAATTATCTAGCGTTTAGAATTAGAAATTAACCATTATAGTATGTTTTCTTTTACCGAAGTGAATGAAAAGTGATGTGTGTTTCCTTTTACCGAAGTGTCAGTCACATTTTTGAAGAACATGCTTTTTGTCAGTTTTTGGGTTAATTACGGATTTGCCATTATGTTCAGTTAAATGCCATCCATTAGATCTGCCAATGTGTGTGGTGTTAGATTGGTTCTCACCCTTAAAAGGGTTCTCATATTAGGGGGGTTCTCACATGAACCCACCCCTATATATATATATATATATATATATATATATATATATATATATATATATATATATGGGAGAGATCCAATAAGAAGGATGCTTAAAATAAGATGAATAAGAAGAGATCTTGGCCATTCAAATAGTAAGTTCCAACGCTAGAGATTTCACATAAAAAAATATAATTACTATAACAATAAAAAATGGTTACTATAATAATAAAAAGAGTCACTATAATAATAAAAAGTGTCATTATAAGTAAAAAAAAAATATTTGGTCACTATGAGTTAAAAAAGGGTCACTATGAGTACGTAAACTATCATCCGTTGGATTTAAGAGATGAAGAGCCAAGATGTTTTCTTATCCTTCTCATTTTAAGTATTCTTCTTATTTTAACTTTTACTTATATATATATATATATATATATATATATATATATATATATATATATATTTATGTATATATATTAGGATAGGATATAGTTATCATTAGGAGTTTGAGTTATTAAGAATCTTTGAGGTGTAATCCTAATATAACTCTAAGAAGGTGTGTGTATGTACTATATATTGGGTTGTTTTTCCATAATGAAAGTACAATAATTTTCTCCTAATTCTTTTTAGTTTATCAATATAAGAAAAAAAAAACATTTTCATGTGAACTTTTGATAAATTCGTTTTAATATTACTTTTCAAAAATCAACGTTTTATAATTTTTACAAACACGCAATTGAATATATATAAATTTTATATTTATATTAAGTATAGGCAATAGGCTAATGAGAGAATAAAAAGAAATAGTAAGAGTACTAATCGACATTTACCAAAGCTAATCGCAAATGTAACGCATGAATATACATGCCACTAGTTTGCAAATTAGTCAAAATAATCATCATAAGGAGAACGAAAACCCATCTAAGGCTCTAAGCATAGTGGGGTACAAAGTTTGGATTAATAGCGAGGAGTTGGCAGGCAAACCCCCCCTGCGCCTTCGAAATCATCATCAAGAATACAAATCAATCCTTCACAGCAGGAGAGCGCAGCAAAACCTCCACAAAATTCATGAACGTCCCGGCATGATCTTGACGGACTTGTCCCAGCCGCCCTTGCTTGAATTGGACCTAAACAACGCAATTCAAAATCAAAAATGATTTTGTGAGACATAATTCTGCACAAGATTGTGATCTTTTATGAGGCCTTTGATGATTTCAGAGGCATATTGTTTATAACTATTTGGAAATTTAATGTATATACTAAAGTAATAAACATCATAATGATAACTCAAGGTGAAAAGTAGTATAAAATTACCTGATATAGTGAGGAAAATCACCAATACAATGATCGTGAAGAACAAGATGGTAGAAATCCTGGCCATTTGCATAAAGTTAATGGAAGATCAGCAAGCTAGGAGGTCATCAAGAAGAAAATTAGCTGGCCGGCCAAGATGTGCTTGGATTATATTGTTAATATCTACGACTATTTCACGTTCCAATATACTTATAATATTGTGTGTACATGACATGATTTGTCATTGTCAAAGCAATGAAGTAAAATCAAATTAAGCCAATTCTTCAAAGAATTTTAAAACCAAATACATCACCCCGTCAGATGGGTATATGAGAAATTTGTTGGTATGCATGAAAGACGCGTACTGTTTCAACGAAAAATTTACTCCATATACGCGTTCTGTTGTTGAAAATATAAGTTCGGGCAAGCATCATGGCATGATCTGATTAACACATTTAAGCTAGTTTAGAGAATGTTTTTCAAGAAAATCTCATCCAAAGCTAGTGTTTAGGTGGTGACTGGTGAGAAAGATGTGATGTGAAGTTTACTAGGTGGGTATTTATGCATAAATGGGGGGACATTAATTGGCAAATAAGAGCAAAGGTTGCTGGGTGATTCTCTTAAATGGATCAATCTCCTTCAAATTATATATAAAGGAGTATTTTTAGGACTATTATATTATACCTCCTCTGTCTCTTAATGTTTGTCTTATTTGATCATTTTTTGTGAGAACTTTTTGATCGAAATGGGACAAATATTAAATACAGAGGGAGTATATACAATGATTTCTACATACCTCGTATTCATTAGTGTACTCCATATTTTGAACTCCATACTTCACGATCCCACCAAACGCGCAGACTGCAAGTGAAACCAAACAGATGCCAATTTGAGAAAGATAGGGACAACACACAAAATCCTTAAAATTATACAGAACAAAAATAGTATGCATCTCTGAACATTTACTGTAGCCTCACTAAAAAAACGGTAAATAAAATTTCAATCATCATTTTATGGGTTATTCAGAAATGTCAACAACTACTATTCAACTTTTATGCTGCTGATATGTGGGTCATTTGACTATGTTGTTCTGTTTTGTTGATTAATTCATATGCTCAGTAATGTGATTAAGAGGTTTCGTTGTAATAAGCGTAATTAGTATCATGATTAAAGTACTAGTAAAGATTCGAATGCAGCAAATGGGAACTACTAAGTCTTGTGTAAATTTGAAATACTGTTTCTTGCAAACTTGTTTCTCCATTCAGTTTTCTTAATGGATGAAAGATTGTAAGAGAAAATATGAGACATAGCAGTAAAGAAAATGGATACCACCCCATTTAACTCATTACCTTATCTTGAATGAACCATAAGAGAATTCAGACACTTAATTTGTGGTTCTAGCAAAGAATTCCTTCGGCATTTACCCTGGTACTGTAGGAAACATAACCTCCTAATGGTTGATGAATAACGCGTCACTAATTTCAGGGATATGAGAAGAGTGTACGTTATTGTGCAATGGTTGACAAACACGATTAGCAACGAGTTTGACACAACTCTTGCTCTTCATATGATTTCATTGAAGCATATCCTACTCTTCATTATCGTGTTGAACAATACCAATATTGTAAAGTTCTACGCCACTACTTCAAGAATACTAGTGGCACAAAGTGGACAAGAAATTGATTCATTAGTTCATACTCAAGAGTATTAAGATGAAGCTAAATAAAATCAACAAAATTTCATCCAATCTACTATATTATCATCTGCTAGTTGTAACAAGGGGAGATAGGAGCAGGGGTCGGATTTATGGGAAAAGGATTCCAAATGTTTTCAGTAAGTATTCTCATAAACCACATAAGCAGATATGAGCAGACGACTTTTCGAGTTACTAATCAAGTCAATAACATATATGTTCATTCAAGCCAAAAATATAGCATAAAAGCTGCATAGCTAAGCAGTTTCTTCATGCTAATAAAAGTTTCATTTGAGGGAGAGAATGGCAATGTGAGACTATATGTGATTCATCAAACAAAGCAACATATACACTAAATCAAGATCATATTTCAGCAACAAGTGTATCATGTCACTCATATGTTCTGCCTATATCAGCTCAATACTTTTAAACACGAAATCAGGTCCCTACTGTAAAACAAAGCCTCAAATAAATTTTCGCAGCTGTGATGTGCAATGGAATATGATCCAAGTCCCAGAAATTTTTGAGCGGTTTGTTCCAACCAGTGAAGTGCACATTTTGAGGCCAATTTTGGTGGTTCAGGTGTGCGAAAATGTCAGAAATTAGTGGGCTTGTTGGGAATTCTATGAGTTTGTTGATGTTTCTTGCATTTGGTTTGAGAAATCTAGCAATTCTGAATATGGGTTTCCCATCTTTGGGGCAGATCATTTCATCTCTTCTCTTTTCGTACATGTTGGATTGTTCATGTGGTTTGGTTCTGGGTATGGATTTTTTTTGCTAAATCATACCGTAGTACAGTAAATAGATAGATTTCCAAATTTAAAGTCATTTGAATTATATTGGCATCATCCATACTTCCGAAACAACTGCCAACAATTTAAAATTGATATTTGTGACAAGTATATTTCAATATTTCTCGGTAATTTTTAGCTAAATCATACTACAACATGCATATCACCCTCCATTTTTACTCGTCAATATCTTTTATTGTACAGTAGTAAAAATTATAAAAAGTTGATAAATAGAAATAATATAATGAGACGAATATAATAAAATGACACCAAACTATATTTTTTTCTTAAAAATAATTCATCTAAAAAGATCAAAATCAAACTTATAAAGAGTGTAAAAATTAAAGTGCTGCAAATAAAATAAAGGAAGTGTATAAAAATGTCGGAGTTGTGATTATGTGAGTGTGACTAACAGATGTAAAAGGTTTTCCAATAATAAATCCAGTTGAAGATTTATTTTGGAATAGTCTAATGCCAATAATTTAAAGTTGGAATTTTTTTACCAGGTATTTTCTACTTTTCTAGTGTTTTTTGGTAGTTGTAGCCATGGAGGATAAACAGGTATAGTTATATAGAGTAATATGAATATAGTAATAAATTACTAACAAATACTTAACATTTAATTTTATCATGCTATCTTAAACAAATTAATATTATATTAAGTGAATTAGGAAATCAAAAAAATACATACAAAGTATTAATATAGATTATATTATATTATATTAAATTAGTTGAACTAGACAAAGCCTTAGTCCATTCTTAATCTTTAACCTATATTTTTCTCCTAGGGTCGCTTTTGTTTTGACAAGAATCCAAGATATGTTTGCCAAAAAATAATTAAAAATTGTTATTTTCTCTCTAAACTAATACTATATCAATTTTCCGAATTCTACCAATTTATTGTAGCAATAAAATGCATGAACTCAAAATGGAGATAATACACATGGGTTGTTTTATTGATAAGATAGATGGAGAGAAAATAATGTATTTAGTACAATAAGAGCCTATATAGTGGGTATTGAGAAGATGAACTTATAAAAATGAATTAAAACAAAAAGTGGGAAGAATTCCGCAAACAAAGGAAGTATGTACTAAAGTAGACCTTTAAAAGTCAAACGGAGGTTTATCGTTGTTTTTAGGTGAAGAAAAATTAAAAAATATTACTTCGGTTATCTTATTCATCGTATGTTTGGATGAAAATACATTTAAAAATTGTAGATTTGAGATATTAAAAAAAATATAAAAAAAGTAGAGGATAAAGATGAATAAATATTTACAAGAAAATTAATAACAAAAAAATCGGCGGTTACCAAGTTTAGTGCATTATGTTCTTCTCTCACTTATGTGATTTAGGATAATGTCACCATGGTTCTATGTGTCTCCAACAAAAATCGTCATCAGCAATATTGTTGGCGGAGTTTGTGGTGAAAGTCTAACTTCATCGCCGGCATCATATCGTTGTTGGAGATTGATGTAGATGTTAGCATATGGTCACCAGCAACGTCGGAGTTGGCAGTCATGGACGAGGAAGAGTAACCCGGCCTTATCAGCCCCTTCAATATTATGATTTTAGGTAAGGGAGATATCTAAAAGAAAAACTCCGACGCTAAGAAAACTAAGCATTACCACCCCAACCCCAAACCAATGAGATGGTTTTGTTCTTTGGTAACGCATAGTCGCACTCTTTTTCACTCTAATATTGAAGTAACCAAATATAACAACTAAGGAATACTAATCAATAAAATTTGTCACTCTGTGGCGTCTACAAACTTATCTCTTCTGATATTATTTTAGTAACTATTATAATATGTCTACAATTTGTAGCATCTTATATTTGAGTCTATTTTTTTCTCTGTGTGTTGTTTTCTTACGTCTTAAGTCTTAACTGATAATATAGAGTTTATTAAGATAAAAGAGAAAAATTAACAAAAACTTTATTTATTTACTATATTTTTCTCTATATATTTTTAATATCTTGAAGCTATAATTTTTATTCATCCAAACCTACGATAAATTAGGTAATTAAAGCAATATTTTTTATTTTTTTAAATTTTTTTACTCGAAGCAACAAAAATATTCCGTTTGCAATTTGGAGGCTTGGTGTTAATTCATGCTCATAAATAATATATAGGATATGAGTCTTAGAGTAATTATGAAAGAATCTTAGAGTAATTATGAAAAAAATTTAGAGTAATTTTGAGATTATTATGATTTCATTTCTTGCAAAAAGGTACAGTTTGTTGTATGAAGTGAATAGTAACAAAAAAATCATAAATGGGTTTAAGCAATATTAACTAAGTCTAAAAGGGGTCCATAAATTAAATGCTACATCAATATTAGCAAAAAACAAAGGCCTTGGAAAACCCCTTTTCAATTTATCGCAAGAGTAATACAGGAAACACAATTCGAAATAAATTCCACCCATTTTTTTTCTCTCGCTTGATTCCCCTGTTTTGTTAGCAGTTATCTAATAATTCAGAAACTCTATTTATTAAATTAAAAAACAATATTTTGATAAGACAAGGCATAATCAGTTTCTTTAACCAAATTTAATACTGTGCTTTTACTTAACTTGTAGTGATTTGTTAATTAAAAATAATTTTAAGACCATTTATTTAGGGGTAACTCACAACAAACACATGATTTCAATGAATCGTATTCAAATCAGATGAACCTCAATCCGCATCCATCCATGAGCTCCAATGCATCATCTTATTCATCCATAATCCATAAAATTCTCAAATCACATCTAGTCTATCCATCATCTACTCATGAATCGGGTGAAAATCGAGTTAAATATGTAAACATTAACTTCATTAAAAAAAAATTAACACTAGGCCTTCTAAAAAAATGATAGAAAAATAATTAAGTTAGCTAAAAGTTATAAAATGAAGGAAACTTACCCAGAAAAGTTAATCACATTCCTAAAAAGAAAACCTACTTCTACCTTTAAACACTTTTATGTAAGACAAAATTGTATACGAAATTAACTAATGAGGGATCGAATGCATCTCCAAGCATATCCGTTCCATTGTAACCCGCTTAACACCTACCTTATATCGGGTTTAATCTTTTTATTTAAATTGGATATAAGCGGACGAAATTTTCTGTCCTTACCAATACTCTTAAATGAGTTTGGTACTTCGGTATTTGGAGCATTGGAGCATTGGTGCCTTGGTGGAGTATGATAAATGAAGCAATGGGAAAAGATTCAAATTTGTTTTTCAAGAATGGATCCAAATTCAGATCTATATTCACCGGGTATAAAAAGTAAGAATTCATATTCAGATCCAATGAATTCGGGTACGAAATAGATCCTACATATTTTGTTTATTTTTTTGCGACAATAATAAATATCAATTTTATAAATCTGTATTTTACATCTACGACAACAATCCAACGAATGATGTAAGTTTAATATTTGAATACAATTCATATAACTACTAAAATATTACAAAACTACAAAGTGCAAATGAACAAAATTAAATTTTTATATCTTTTGAATAACAATATAAACAAGTACAAATGAGTAAATGAAAAAACGGGTGAAGGATTTGGGTCCGAGTCTGGATATTATGGTGAGACCTGTACCTAGATCCGTTTACAGTCACAAGACCCGGATCCGACTCGGATTCGTCGGATCTAAATTTTGAAGACTCGTATCCGCAAAAATGGATATGGATCCATGGATCCGGGTCGGGTCCAATATACGTTGCCATTCCTACTAACAAACCATGAGGTATGTCAGGCTTTACATGGTTCTTTTAGTATTCAACTAGTTCCATCGCGTCACTAAAACCTCACAGTGTTGTCGCCAGTCAGCTTTCCCCGGCTCTCCATAAACTCGTTGGTTTGATCCGAGTCGACTCACTATCTACCACCGAGTCCGCCCTTTCAACTCTCCTTAATCTCTCCGTTAGACAAGAAGTTAGTGTTCCTTTCCAAATATTGAAAGTTTACCTAGGAGCTAAGTAATGATTATGGTTGTTGATGTGAGATGATTGCTGATGGACCAAATAAATAAGCTAATCATAGTTAACCTCCATAAGAAATGAACAATGGTGCTCTAAAACCCACTATAACACCTAAGTAAGATGATTATCATAGGACTTTAAACCTACCTAAGAGTTCATGTTAAATTTGATAGATCTCAAATAATACTACAGAAAATATTACGTGTTTAGTGTAAGAAAAATCAATATTTTTTTCCTTAACCCATAAGTTGAGGTTCAAGGATGGAAGTTCACTAAGCTTATATGTACCACTAGTCCATTACACTTAAAACAAGCTTTTGGTTTATTGGGCCATGTCCAATGAAACTTAAATCTCAAAAGTTCATTAAACTGGGGCTAATATTGATGGATTGGTCTTTGTTTCTAGATGGGCCACGTAAAACTGGCAGTAATTTGATCTACACAATTTATGGTGAGTTGGGTCACCCTTTTTTAGATTGAACTAAGTTAGGTCATATTTGATTACGTCTACATCAAAGCTACGAAGTATAGTCTATTATTCTAGTTGTAAAATATGCTGAAATTATCATGGTAGTCAAACTTTCTGTATTATAAATTTTACAGATGATGTAAATATACACTTTATTGATTTCATTAGTGCTGATTGCAGTAAACTAAAATATTCTTTTATTAATGGTTAGGAATTTCGAGATATCATTATAAAATAAGGAGCATGTAAGCGTTTGATGAATCCATTCACATTTATCTTGCATGCACCACAAACAAATAATGAATAAATAAGAGTTGTATCCATTTTTTGAGACAAATGGGACTTAGATGAAAGGAGTTTTTTATTATGTAAATGAAGACATTTACAAACTCAAAGTATTCACATAGTAGGTTCATAATCTATGTAACTATATAATTATATCACCTTTAAATAGTTGATTGTAATGTTTCCTTTTAGTATGCATGCTTTATGTTTGTCCATATATAATATAGTATATGTCAAAATATTATGCTAAAGTAAATTAACAGTTTTTTTTTCCAAAGTAGCTTACAAATGTAAATTATTAAATACATACTTTAAAGAAATTCCCGTGCATTGGTACGAATATAACAAGGCTTAACTGATTCATAGCTAAAATGAATTAGGCCTACAATTAAGATTGAAGCTAATTATTTAATATGAAGTAATAAAAAAGGGAGATAAAAACAACAAAGTGGATACAAGCTTCTCTCGATCAGCTTTCAAAGTCTGCTATCAATTAAGTTGGTGCGGGTCTATCCGATCCATTCCACAGACAAAGCTGTACAATCTAGAATATCATGTGGCCTAATAATTGTAATGTGTTAAAACTCTGCTAAAAACAGCAATGTGCAATGAGAGCACGTCCATTCAATTATTATTCTCCCAGCAATTGCAGATTTCATACGACAAATATTACACAAACGCGTCTCGCCCTGATTAATCGGCCGCTAGAATCACTCTCTTGCTGCCCAAGTTATATGGGATTCTATTTATATATTACCTACGTGTCACCAACTAATTAACTGAATTTTTTTTATTATTATTTTCATATTCGCTGTATTTATGCAATATTCTCTCCCGCCATTTCTCTCTTGATCATTCTAACTACTTCTTAACCACCTTCTCTGTCTCTCACCAACCATCACCATAATCATTTTTCTCTCCAAAATATTGCAAACTTTATCCTGTAATGTGTTCTGTTTGGATGACACAATTGCAATTTTAGCTTCTGATTTTCGGCGAAATTTTACCAATAGAATTGGAAGAATGTATCGTTCATCCCCAAAGACGACGATGTCTTCCGACCCCAATCTTCCAAGGGTGAGCAGCGACGGTAGTGAACGACAAAGTAGCTTCTCGGCGTACGGGGGGAACTCTTTCATCGATGACCAGCCAAGGACAAGCGCGGAGATGTCACCAATGATGATGTCCCCTTGGAATCAGGTGACCCCCTTTGCCAAGTCTCCTTGGTCTCACCAATCTGAGGACTCCTGCCAGCTTAGCTCTCTTATTGGATCGCTTGTCCGTGAAGAAGGCCACATATATTCCTTGGCTACCAAGGGGGACTTGTTGTACACAGGGTCTGATAGTAAGAATATTCGTGTTTGGAAGAATCTGAAGGAGTTTTCAGGGTTCAAGTCCGCTTCTGGCTTGGTTAAGGCTATTGTTATAGCCGGTGGGAAGATTTTTACGGGTCATCAGGACGGTAAGATTCGTGTTTGGAAGGTCTCGCCCAAGAATCCTAGTATTCATAAGCGCTCTGGCTCATTGCCTACATTGAAGGATTTATTCAAGGCATCAATAAAGCCAAGCAATTACGTGGAGGTGAAGAGGAATCGTAGTTCTTTGTGGATCAAGCATTCTGATGCTATCTCATGCCTCAGCATGAATAACGAACAAGGGTTGTTATATTCGTCGTCATGGGATAGGACGTTCAAGGTTTGGAGACTCTCCGACTCCAAGTGCTTGGAGTCGGTGGCTGCTCACGAGGATGCAGTGAACTCTGTGGTGACGAGTTCAGAGGGTATGGTGTTCTCAGGTTCTGCTGATGGGACAGTAAAGGTGTGGAGGAGGGAAATGCAGGGGAAGGTGACAAAGCATTTGTTTGTGCAAACACTCCTGAAGCAGGAATGTGCAGTTACCGCCCTCGCTGTGGATCCTACAGGGTCTTTGATTTACTGTGGATCCAGCGATGGGATGGTTAATTTCTGGGAGAGGGAGAAGAACCTTGCACACGGTGGAGTCCTGAGGGGTCACAAGTTGGCCGTTCTATGTCTGGCTGCTCGAGCTGGGTTCGTGTTCAGTGGATCTGCTGATAAGACCATCTGTGTGTGGCGTAGGGAAGGCATGGTCCATACGTGTCTGTCCGTCTTAACAGGCCACAATGGACCGGTTAAATGCTTGGCTGTGGAGGATGACATGGAGGCTAAAGGACAACGGTATATAGTTTACAGTGGAAGCCTCGACAAGTCTGTGAAGGTCTGGAGTGTTGCAGATCAGGAGGGAATGCATATGATGCAGCAGCAGCAGGTGATGGAGGTCAATTCAGCATCAGAATCACTGCGGTCTGACCGTAGTTATCAGTGACTGCATTAACCTGAACATTCATTATCAGTCACAACACCAAGGTAAAATCATCGGAAACTAGCCTGTCATATAGCTAGCAACGTGTCTGACAATTTGCTATTTTGTTTTGAGGATTGCCTGACAATTTGTATGTATGAGGGAGGATGCTAAACTAAAAGCTTTATGGAGACATGATTTTCGTACTTGGAATTATCATTCTGATAGCTAACTGTAATATGATTCTTTGATACAAAATGTACTCAGTGAACTTTGAAAATGTCAAATGTCTTGTCAACCAGGTAATGTCACATATATTTTGTCTCCACTGAAAACACTAAAATTTGATATCAAATCTCAAGTCTCGAGACTCAACCACCTAAACTAATTAGACGTTACACAAGTTTCTCATAATAAGTAATGAGAACAGAAATATTTCTTACCCAAATCATGAATAAAATAGTTCTTAGATTGTTGGATGATCCATGTTCCTGCCCTGAACAAAAGGAAAGTTAGGAAATAATTTACATAATTTCTTATTCGATTTCTGCTTTGTTCCCTTTGTATTGTCCATATTGGATCGTTGGACAATACTTGATTGGATTTGGCTATAATGCAAAGCCTAGCCATATCAAGCATCATCCTCTATGCAGTTGGTGGTGCGAAGTATATATATTCATGTATACCTCTTTATCTTCAACATATCAGCTACGTGTATTAAGGAGAAACATGTAAACCTTGTCCAAGTTTCATATTTTACTTGGCATGCTAGCAGCCTGCCTCACTTTTCTCATCGCGACCAGAGGTGAGCCTATAAACTCAGTGTTTCCAATTGAATCAGCGCAGTTCATATAGCTTGTTAGTTGTTAGAGTACTTATACTTAGCTACCCAAACTGTTGGAAACATAGTATATTGAGACAAATAATATGTTAGGCCCGTTGCAGCATCTTCAAACCTAAAAGCTTGATGGTCTAGCTGTGTGTAAAAAAAAAAAAAAAAACCAGACGTAGCATTTACAACTTAAAGGAGGGAATATTTTCCAGAAAACTTAGGAATATCTATGTTTAAGCTTCGGAATCGACATTTTTCTTCATACGACAGCGATGGTAGCAGAGGCCAGACTATGACAACGACGAAGCCGATTTTGGTAAGGCCACCATATGCCTTGACTCGGACAAATGTGAGTTGCAATGCATAACAAGGGAGCGGGCCTCTTGTGGAGCTTGTCATCTTAGTGGTATTGGACTTGCATGTTTCTGCTACTACAACTTTTAAGAAACCCACCTAAACAACTTCTTTCCGCCTAAGTTGTGTTGTTAAGTCCTTCAAGCAATCTAGAATTTAAGGATTGAATATATGGCTTTGTAACACTCAAAGTAGCCTACTGTTCTCATGCGTATGCTTTACATTAGTAAGATCCAGACATACATTATAATTTCCAAGACACAAACTGATTCCAAAGTAACTTCAAGTATGTGACGTAGATTTAACAAGACCTCCACGCTATATACATCAAAACGTTGAACCAGTACTTGCAAATAACAGCCTCCAAAACCACTACAGTTTGTACAGGAATGAAACATCTAGACAATAATTAGCTCTAGGGTCACAACATCATGGAAAGTTGTTACCATGTTTTATGCACGAATTTTGTGACAAAGCATTGCAACCACTTATATAAAAGAAAATTAGAGCAAAGAAAAATTAGCAAAAAATGACAGACGGGGGCTCAAAAATCAAGTTTCCAAATAATATCACCTCCATCCAGATTTAATTGTCACATTTAAGCCATCAACTTAGCAAGTACTCCTCATCAATCTGACAATTCCATCTGAATAAAGGGAGTATCCTGCGTCACTTAAATGTGATTGAGCAGGATTTAGTGGGCTTTAGCAGTTCTGATATTTGCTCTTCTGTAGCTTTCCTTATACCTTTGTCCCAGATTATCACCACCTCCTCCAATACATGAGCATTCTCAAGGAAGTATGTCACCATTCGTAACTCTCCTTTCCAGCCTCTGAATTTTTCGATGTTCAAGAACTTCAACCGGGATTTAACACAGGAAGGCACTACCGGAGCTTCTAGTAAGAATTTTCCATCAAGTTGACTGGGTTCTGCTGAAACTTTCTGAAAAGGAGAGTAATCAGATCCGAGTGACTAATAAAAAATCCAAACATATCTTTTGAAATAAATCAGTGGATTGCACGACCTGCACCAAGGTGAGAGATTCGAGACAAGGTGAACTATATAGAAAATCCAACAGTACAGCATCCCAACTGACATCAACCCCAAGCGTGAGGTCTAACCGAGTCAAATTACGAAAGACGGGTAGCACAAAATTCCCACTTGCGAGAGCCTTCAAACAATAAAGGTAAAGTTAATTTTGCGTGGAGCAAATAATGCTCTACTTAAACAAGTGACGTTCTCAAGTAGTACCTCCAAACATTCGCTGGACAAAAGCAATGATTGACAACTACAGATCCCTTTGAGTAGCTCAAGAATAGCATTGCAAAGATCTTGTCCATCATCGAATTCATCATCGTCGAAACATATTGTTAAATGGGCCTCAGAAACAGAATTCAGATTCCTGATTACATATTTCTCAGCTATGAATAGGCGGTATTTAAAGTAAACCAAACTTGGCAGATCAAAGTAAACCGTACAACCATTAAGTTGTCCTAGAGGTGCACCAATACCATCAGTAATTGTCAAGCTTCTAAGCAAGGGATTGTGAGTGAAATAAAGATCTCCGCCATTCCAATCACAATCGTCAATCACCAATTCTTCAAGCAATGGGCACACAGACAAAATCCCATTGAGGCCATGATATTCTGAACTTGGTTCACAATATGCAGTGAAACGAACTGAACTATATCCATGAAAACTGATTTCTTTGAGTAAAAGAACTTTGAGACTTGGAAACTTTACTGATCTAGGGAGACGCAGTATGAACCTACAGTCCAACTTCAGCACCACCAGAGTCTCACAGGCTGATTGAGGAAGTTGTAGCACACAAGAGAATGGCTTATCAATTGACAACTCAAGTTCAGATACCTTATTAAAACATGCAGCAGTGATCCATTCAGACAACAGAGAATACTCTATGTTCATCCCACACTTAAGCCGAAACTTACGAATCTGTAACCATCTGAATTGTGCAAACATATGTTTCACAAACTCCTTAAAACTAGCATTATCCATTCTACCATCTCTAGGACGATTAGAATCTGAATCATCGAAATCGAGAATACCCGTAAGTTTGTAAAGATTCTTCCACCTAGATGATAAAACACAAAAAGCCACAGCATACTTTGTAGGAAGAAAAGATAGAATTCGAACTAATATCTCATCAGGTAAACTGCTGATCATGTCATTGCTTTCGAACAAGTCCTTTAATTTTCGACGAATCATATGCCTCGTTGGATTTGCATCCATGTCTTCCCAAGACAATACTCATCAGACCTCAATCTTGAATCCTAATCAACATGTTGCGTCAACAAATATTATTTTTATTTTTTGAGGCAAAAAGTATCATGTAAGAAGACTATTGTAACTATAAAGGGTAGGATACCATTTGTGTAAGGCAGGCCAATAAATTGCAGTATATAAGATTTCAAAGGTATGTTCTGATGTTCATATATTCATTTCTGTCAAAATCAATAAGGTTTAATTACATGGGTATAAATTTCTGAAGTTCAGAAATCATGGGTTTGAATTTTTGAGTAAGAAATTTTGAATTATAGGAATGATGGGTAGGCATTTATAATATTCATACCCATATTATTGCATAATCATATAAAGGCTTGACCTATTATTTCTTGATTTCTTGTTCTGACAACTTCAGAATTCAATACCCAAATATATTCATACAAATATCATCTAAGTAATTCTTAAACCACATTATAGCTTAATTAACATAAAGAAAAGAAGAAAGCATAGTAAATACAACCACGTCGAAAATCAAGAACTAAGAAAATGAGGTTCATTCTCAAATGAAAGAACACGAAATTAAGAAATAATTATCTGGTAAACCATATTATTCCATAATTAACGCCTACAAAAAAGAACTCTTACCACGTAGCAACAAATCCTCAATTAGAAATAAATGACATTAAAAGATTACTATGTTCTTGGATGAAAGAGTTGATTATTAGTAGAAAATACTACTATACTCCACGGAGTATTATGCAATGATCCAGTTGGTCGGAGTCGAAGTGTGTTTTACTACTTTATTGGAAAATAAATTTTTTGGCACAGCTTCCTTCAGAAGTTTAAAAGTCTGATATGGTGTAGTAGACAAAAGGACACTAGGCCTAACCGCCTAATGATGAAATGATAGATTGATAGTCATTGGTACAATTGTACTTTAACCGTTTCCCGTCTCTTTTTTTTAGGGGGTTTGTATAATGTGGTCCTTTTGGTTGAATAAACTTTTGAATTAAAATTTACCGTATTCCTATTCCTCTGTCCCCCAAATATCAGTTATTGGACCCTGCACCCTGGTTCACAGTGAGCACCGTACACCCGGTATAAAATGTAGGGTCTATTAACATAAAACGCAACAATGTGTACACGTCAGTGAAGGCACTGAACATTCTATTGAAAGCCAATGAACATTGGCAGTTTGTGAAATGATTACACTTGCCTTGTTACACGGAATACAACTACTTGTATACCCCATGCAACTTTCCCAGCAAAAATCATCATTTCCCATTTTTCCACAAAAAAAATCTTTCATCTTCTCTCTCTCTGCCGGTAACCCCATGTCATTTTTGAAACATCACTTCACTGCCACCAAAGCCATCTTCTTCCTTTTCTACCTCAAATTCGAAATTTCGACTTTCCACCATTTTCAATCCTCAAGTTCCATCAATCACCAAATCAAGCCAAGTTTTCTAAACCATGGCCGACACTAAGGATAAGTAAGTTCTTTCAGTATTTCAATTTCACGGTTTTCATGTTGAAATCGTTTATTGATGTTTGTTGACAAAAATGGAAGGGTTATTGTTGATACCATCGAAGACTAACCTCTTATTAACATGCTTCAAGCAAAGAAAACAAAGAAGGCGTACACTGTTGAACCAATTGTAGGTATAAGAAATTGCAGAGCAAACCACAAATATCCCAGAGTAATTATATTTTTTTTTTTGTATATAATGTATTTTGTATATAGTGTTCATTCTATTTTGATTCAATGTTCATTAAAAATGTAGGGGAGTATTATTAGATGTATAAGTGATGTTCATTCTATACATAAAGTAAATGTTCAGTGTGTTTGAAGTAAATGTTTAGTGAAATTGAGTAGATGTTCAGTTTGTGAATTCAATGCAGTGCTTTGTAGTTAATGATCAGTGTATTTGAACGTAATATTTAGAGTATCTATTCAGTGCATTTGAACTAATTGTTAAATGCAGTTGGAATTTAGTGGTTAGTGCGTGTTAACCAAATGTTCAGTGTCTATGAACATATAATGATAATTGCGTATGAACTTGACGGTCAGTGCATTGACGCTTAATGTTCAGTGCATCTGAACTTAATGTTCATTGTATTTGAACATAATGTTTAGTGCATCTGAACTTAATGTTCATTGCATTTGAGCTAAATATTCATTGTATTTGAACTTAATGTTCATTGCATTTGAACTTAATTTTCATTATATCTGAACTTAATTTTCATGACATCTGAACTTAATGTTCATTGCATTTGAATTTAATGTTCAGTGCATTTGAACAAAATGTTCAATGCATGAGAACCAAAAAGTTCAGTGAATGATCAATACATTTGAATTTAATGTTCAGTGCATTTGAATAAATGTTCAGTGCATTTGAACAAAATGTTCAATGCATGAGAACCAAAAAGTTCAGTGAATGATCAATACATTTGACCAAATGTTCAGTGCATTTGAACATATTATTTTCTGCATATGTGTATTAAATGTTCAGTGCATTTAAATATAATGTTCAGTGCCTCTGAACTTTATGGTCATTATAAATGTACTTAATGTTCAGTGCATTTGAACTTAATAATCATTACAAATTTATTTAATGTTCAGTGCATTTAGACTGAATGATCAATGTGTTTGACCTTTATTGTTCATTGCATTCGTATCAAATGATCAATGCATTTGAACTAAATATTCAGTGCATGTAAAGTAATTGTTTATTGTATTTGAACTCAATATTAATAGCATTAAAATATGATGGTCAGTGCTTTTAAATGTCGTGATCATTACCTTAAATGTAATGGTCATTGCACGTGACATGTATATGTTCAGAGTATTTATTGATAAGTCTTTGTCAACTTAATGCTCAATGTCTTTTAAAAGTAATAAGCATTTCCTATTAAGAAGATGTTTATTCCAAATATATTTTTTAAGAATTGCATTAGAATGTGATGTTTATTCCAAATACTTGTATTCTAATGCCATGTTCATTGAATTTTATTTTTTGTGCAGTGAGCAAGCAATACCATCCCTCCAAGTTGAAAATAAAGACCAAATAACATAAGGCACCATCATCAAAACGCCCAAAGAGAAAGAAAAGGTTATGATCCATGTTTAGTGCATTTTAACAAAATGTGCAATGCATGTGAATAAAATGTTCAGTACATTTGAACATAATATTTAGTGCATTTGATTCAAATGTTCAATGCATTTGAAACAAATGTTCAGTATATTTGAACTAAATGTTCATTGAATTTGTAATTTTATGCTGTGTACAAGCAATACCAGCCCCCCAAGATCAAATATGATCTGAACACTAGTAGGCACCATCTCCAAAACGTCCAAAGAGAAAGAAAAGGTTAGGATCAATGAATTTTTACGTAATGTTCTGCGCATTTCAATTTAATGTTTAGTGTATGTGAACTAAACCATCAGTGCATTCAAACAAAAATGTTCAGTTCATGTGAATAAAATGTTCAATTCATGTGAATAAAATATTCATTGCATTTGAACATAATATTCAGTACATCTGAACTTAATGCTCATTGTAAATGTACTTAATGTTTAGTGTATTTGAATATAATGTTCAGTACAATTGAACCAAATATTCAGTGCTTTTGAATCAAATCTTTAGTGAATTTGCTCGAAATGTTCAGTGCATGTGAATTAACTGTTCATTGTATTTGAACTTATTATTTATTGCATTAAAACATGATGATCAATGCTTTCTACGTATTGTTCAATCCATTTTAACCGTGGTGATCATTTCCTAAAACATAAACGCTCATTGCCTTTGGAAGTAATGATAATTGTCTATTAACGAGATATTTATTCCAAATATAAGTTTTCAGAATTGCATTAAAATGTGATGTTTAATCCAAATACTTGTATTCTAATGCCATGTTCATTACATTTGATTTTTGATGTAGTGAGAAAGCAAAAACATCCACACAAGATCCACTAGTGGATGAACAACAACTGGCATCATCTTCAAAACCAATAAAGAAGAAAATGTTATGAAATGCTCCAATCAACCCAAAGAGAAAGCAAGTTATGCTTCGACTAAATCTAAGGCAAACGCTTATTCCATTCCAAAATGCAATCAAGTCTCTTACCAATAAGTATGAATAACTACAAGCAATAAAGAGCATGGGATTTGCAGGGATACTGCACTTGGATTCGCCCACCAATAATCCATAATTCTTGGTTGACCTCATTCTCAACTTTGAGTCCGACGGGACGTGCATTCTACTAGATAGGAACACGTCGGTGGCAATTAAGGATGTAGACATACACTTAGTGTACGGTGTACCGATAATTGGGTAAAAAGGTCGTGGAAGCTACTTACCACAATGGGAGGCTCTCACAACTTGTAAATGAGTTCAAATTATACTACGGAGGTCAATTTCCATCTTTGAAAGATGTTGAAAAGAAGTTGATGATGGATAACGTTCCTCTAGATGACAATTGGAAGAGGAGTTTCTTAGTTCTTGCAATGAACACCTGCATGAAATCAAGTTCAAATGCCCAAGTCTTTGTTAGTTTTATCACCACTTCTTATAACACAAACCATAAATGTGAATACAACTAGAGCAAGTACACACTAAGAAGCTTGGCGGAGTCCTCAATAGCTTGGAAGAATAAACCTTCACGGTTTTATAATGGTCCCCTACCATTTTTGATGGTAATATACTAAATCATATGATTTTTATAAAGCATGCACATTAAATATATATATATATATATATATATATATATATATATATATATATATATATATATAATGTTCATTACCTATTTCTTTCAATGACCAATCCAAAATATATATAATGTTTATTGTATATAAGTGGTATGTTCATTTGAAATTTGTCTAATGTTCAGTATAAGTGTATGTAAAATTCATTATGTTTTTTTTTTCAAATTATAATTGTTGTATTATAGATATTTTACTTTGATCGTATGCAAAGATTCAGTAACATTGCACTAAAGGCCTTTCCATTGACATTTGTTTGGAAATTTCCTTTGGTGAAAGAAAGGATAGCCACCGATCTCAAGTATGGGTTTGGTAAGGGCAATGTGCTGAGTAGAATAGAGGTACCACATTCTCCACATGCACCTATACCAATCCACCTGCTAGATAATGAGCAACAACAACAAAAGAAAAAACAACAACAACAACAAGAGCAACAACAATACAAACAATAAGAAGAGCAACAACAACAACAAACCAGTCCCAACACCTTTGAGGTATATCCCCAACAAGAAATATATAGATAGTATGTTGAAAAAATATAAAATGTTCATTCATAAAATAGAAAATGTTCATTCATAATATATGAAATGGTCATTTGTAATATATATGCTATTTTTAGGCATTGCAAATGTTTTTTTATATGTAATGTTCATCAGTCTTAGGTAGATTGTTCATTAGAAGTATAAAGAATGATCATTTGTATAACAACAAATATTTATTTGGAGTAAATGTTCATTGCATTGATATTCAGTGTATTTGACTTAGTGTTCAGCATATGTGAACTAAATGTTCATTGTTTGTGAACTAAATGTTCAATGCCTTTGAACTTGATGTTTAGTGTCTCTGAACTAAATGTTCAGTGCCTCTGAACTTAATGTTTATTTTATTTGAATTAAATGTTCAGTGCATCTGATCTCAATGTTTAGTGTATTCGAATTACATGTTCAGTGCATTTGAACTAGGGGTGTCAAACAGATCAGGTCGGGTCAGGTTCGTGTTCGGGTCACTTATTTTCGGGTCAGATATACCCCAACCCGAACCTGATCTGTTTAACTTTTCGGGTTGAAAACCCAAACCCGAACCTGATATTTTCGGGTTCGGGTTAACCCGAAACTGACCTGATTTGACCTATTTTTTCGTCAAAAAGTCCAAAATACCCTCAGACCTGATTTAATCTGTTTTTTTTTTTTTTTACCTAAACAACCTGTTTTTTTTTTCAAACATAATTTTCAAACTATAAGTTTTCAAGAAAACCAAATAAAATCTAACAAGTATAAATGTCTAATTAACTATTACAAACCACAATACTAAATAACAAACCCTTAAGTCGGATGTCTAATTAACTATTACAAACCACAATAAATGTTTTAAAATAAACTTCATAGTCTTCAATATTCATGAGTGAGTCAAATAATATTCGAAGAAGCAATTGGACTCTCATCAAAGTGTTGAAGTTCGGATGAGGTATGTGGTGTGTCGACCTTGTCCCCCACCTTAAGCTCCATAACTGAGTCACATAGTACTTTCATTTGAGGATCCATATTTGCTACAAGAAAAAAGATAGTAAATTTCAATCAATGATAATATAATATATGATATATACTAAAAATAAAAGTTAGAAGTATATTGAATCATTTATTACCTTCCCCAAAGGCCCAATCCCTTAAGCAAATGATAGCCTCCACTGTTTCTGATTTTAAAGAACTTCTATAACAATCAAGTACTCGACTTCCAGTACTAAAAGCTGATTCGGAGGCCACGGTTGATACGGGGACAGCAAGAACATCCTTAGCAATTTTAGCCAATATTGGATAACGGACTGAACAAGTTCTCCAATAGGACAAAATATCAAGGTTGGTGCCTCGATGGATAAGTGGCTCCTCATAATACATATCAATCTCAGATTTAATTGCCACACTTGATTGTTCCATAGAGAAACTATCAAAATCCTATATACAAATATTATATTACATGAGAAATATGACACAAAAAAATCATAAAATAAAAATTCAGATTATATGAATATCAGATTATTATCAAGACATGCAGTCAACTTCTATAACTTCTATAATTTATGATTTTCATATAATAATCTTAAGTACAAGGGAACAAGTCACAAGTGTTTACCATCATAAAGTCATCACAAGCTTCATTGGCAACATCGACTGCATTACTAGCGGAAATAACTTTGCTTGATGAAGAATGAGAGGATTCATAAGCCTCGTATAACCCCCGCAGAGCATCCTTAACCTTAGAGAACTCAAACTCATATTCCATAGTATTATGACCATATATCCTCATGTAACCCCAATTGACACATTGTAACTTATATCGCGGATCCAACACCACAGCAACAGCCATAAATGTACTAAATTCCGACCAATATTTCCCAAATTTTTCATACATCTTACTAGCCATTCTTTGCATAAAAAGATCCGAACTTTTCATTTCATTTTTTAACAACAACCTAACCTGCAAGACCCTATGAAAGTAGAGATTGGAAGTTGGATATTTGGTTCCGGAAAAGGCAAGTGTGACATCATGAAAAACTTTCAAAAACTTGCATATTTTCTCTACTCTACCCCATTCCTCTGTAGAAGGACAATGCACATAATTGGCATCAACTTTTTGAAAGTGAATTAAAGCTTTTTTAAAATACAAAGCACAATCAAGCATCATATAAGTTGAATTCCATCTAGTAGGAACATCTTGTTGTAAACTTATAGTAGATTGAATTTCAACATGTGATACACAATTTAAAAACCTTTGTTTCCTAGCTTGTGAACTCTTACAATACTTGGCACTCTCCCTAATCTTATACACAGCCTCATCAATCTCTTTTAAACCATCTTGAACAATTAAATTAAGAATGTGGGCACAACACCTTACATGAAAAAATCCCCCACCACAAATCAACTCAAGTTCCCCTTTTAGATTTTCAGCAAAAACATCATTTGAAGAAGCATTATCTAATGTAATTGAAAAAATATTTTTCTGAATACCCCATTCCTTTAATAAACCATACACATGATCGCATAAATGAATTCCAGTGTGGGGAGGACTAATGTATGAAAAGTTCAGGATCTTTTTTTGCAAACACCAAGACTTATCAACATAATGAGCTGTTAATGAAATATAACCATCAGTGGTTATAGAAGTCCAACAATCAGAAGTCAATGCAATTCTACTACAAGTTGAACCCAAAACCGCTTTTAATTTCTCTTTCTCCCTTTTATACATCTTAAGCACATCAGATTTGATAGTATTTCGAGTGACAGGTTTGAAATCAGGATGCAAATAAGTGAAACATCTCCTAAAACCCTTATACTCCACAAACTGAAATGGCATATCATGCTCCACAATAGCAAGAGACAATAATTCCCGAAAATGATCAGCATCAAAATCAACAAATCTACTTCCTAAACTAGAGGATGTTTTCTCTAATATCATTTGACCAACATCTCTAAAAGACCTTTGTTTACACTTTTTCAAATGACGATGAAGATTCCCGGTTCCATTCTTACTATCACCATTAAAACATCCACCACACATTTTACATTTGCAAATCAAATTACCATTTTCATCTAGCTCGTCTAAAAACTCAAAATGCGCCCAAACACCAGAAGAAAGTCGGCGTTGACGTTTCTTACCAGTAAGAAGCACACGGGGTTTATCAGAAGAACTTTTCTGGTTTTTACCCTTTCCTTTGTCTTTCAGTGTAGAATCAATCTCCTCCTCTTCTCCAGAAGAAAGCTGTTGAACATGAGTGTCCATAATTACTGCAAAAAATTATAACAAAATAAAACAATTAAAATAAGACATTGAAGGTTTCGTGGTAAACATTTACTTGCTCAGTATTTGAATTCATAGAATGCTCCCTCGTAGGTAGAAACTAATATAATATGTCATCAACTATTCAACTAATTCAACAGTATCAACATAATTTAACTAATTACCATAATCAACTAATTAAACTATTGAAGATAATAAATTTAATTAAACAAATTGAACTAATTTAACTAAATTTACTTAATTATCATCACTAACACAATCTACAAAATTAGAGAAGCCAGATTAACTAAAGATGCAGATTTTTGCTGGAGATGTGGTCCCTAACAAGAAGCCAGATCCTGTAAACTCTCTTTGCCCCTTATGCTTTTCTAGTAACGATCAAAATAATTACATTGAAACTTGAAAGGCAGCTAGTTCCTTGTTCGTTCTTCAGTGCTCTACTGCTCCACTTAACATTGAAAGAATGGTAACTACTTATTCAGTTATCAGTATAGTATTACTCTCTATAACATTAACGATTTTGATATTCAAGCTTGCATAATGACGCAGATATCCAAAATATGTCTACTTTTGTATATTTTCTTGCTGACAATTCTTATTTTTTTCATGTGGAATTTATATACTAGCATCCACTACCCTCGATGTCGATCCTGCTAGGTACTAGAAGGGACAATTTCATGATTCTTTACCACATTAGCTAGAAATAAAAGCTTAAGATGCTAAGTTATGATATTCTCATAACCATTCTTTTCTGTAATAACCGGATTTTGTATTTAAACTCATCATAAACTATGGATCTATAGTAAAGGCAATATTCTTAATCTTTCAATGTTCACAGTTGCGTTGTGATAGAGCCATAGAGGACAGCAACATTGGTCTTGCAGCAGCCAAAGCAGCAGGAATGAAGTGTATAGTGACCAAAGCAACATTGGTTTTGTATATAAACCAAGGCTAATCGTCCTCAGTGACATGTTTAATACTAGTTACTAGTGTTATGGTTGAATTTGAGATTATGAGAGACAAAAAAACCCAAAAAACAAAAAAAAAATTAACTAAAAATTACCTTTGAGAGATCGGCTGAGGCGTGAGAGAAAAACAGATCAAAGTGCACTGCCGATTTGCCGAAGACCGAAGTGCCAACTGCCGGCGAGTGAGTAGTGACTTTAGGGTTTGTAAGTTGAGGAGTGAGGCTGTGAGGGTTTGTAAATTGTAAGCAGAATGTGAGAAATTGTAAGCAGAAATGCAGAATGCCGACTTCTCACTGAGAATGCAGACTTAGGGTTTGTAAATATTAAGTGAGTGATTGCGGCCGGCCAGTTACTCTAGGCTTAGGGTTTGTAACTTTTTTGAGTTTTTCCTTTTCAAAATTTTGGGCTTGGGCCAGGACAGTGGACAGTGGACACTAGGTAAAATCGTATTTTTTTTTACAGAGCCTTTTAAAATCGGGTTATAAGGTCAGGTTCGGGTTGACCCTACCTGATTTGGACCCGAAAATAATTTCGGGTTATGTGGGTCATTTTCGGGTTGAAATTTTCAACCTGAACCTAACCCATTTAATTTCGGGTCGGGTTCGTGTCAACCCATTTTAGTTTTCGTGTCAAAAATCTCAACCCTAACCCGTTATTATCGGGTCGGGTTCGGGTCGGGTTTTCGGGTCGGGTCAGTTTTTGCCACCCCTAATTTGAACTGAATGTTCAGTACATGTGAACTAAATGTTCAGTACGTGTTAACTAATGTTCAGTGCATCTGACCATAATGATCAATGAATTTTAAACGTAATATTCAGTGCATTTCAATTGAATGTTTAGTACCTATAGACTTCATATTCATTGCATTTGAACATAATATTTAGTGCATATGAACTTAATGATCAATGCATGTTAACTAAATATATTAAGTTTAGAGGCACTGAACATTTAGTTTAGAGACACTAAACGTTTAGTTCAGAGGAACTCAACATTTAGTTCACAAGCACTGAACATTTAGTTCACAAGCGCTGGACATTAAGTCAAAATTGAATATTAATGCAATGAACATTTACTCCAAATAAATATATATTTTTATACAAATGAACATTCTTCATACTTCTAATGAACAATCTACCTAAGACTGATGAACATTATATATAAAAGAACATTTGCAATGCCTAAAAATAGCATATATATTACCAATGACCATTTAATATATTATCAATGAACATTTCTATTTTATAAATTAGCATTTTATATTTTCAACGGTTTAGGAGTTGAATATAATTTTAAAAGAGAGTAACATGTTCGTGACCGGCTACAACAGGTAACAAATGGGCAAGGTTTAGTTGAAGCAAAAATCAGTTAAAGGTAGGTTCAATCAGAAATAAACAAAAGGTTGGATTAATATCCGCAAATCGGGCAAAGGTTAGATTAATGCGGTCAATTAGTCCTTTTTAATAGTGTTAGAGATAATAATTTAAATTTTCATAATATTATTTTGTCATGATTTTTCTATTATATAGTTACTTTATATTTATGATTAAAGACATATTGATAAATGTGGCAGACAAAATATTATAACAAATCTAAAATGAAAGAAATATTTTCATAGAACACAGACACAATTTGAACCAAAGTTCGAGTCTCCGAGTGAAGCTCAGCCCTCCTTATAATAATATTTCAAAAACTTAGTGTCAAAAACATTTGGGCCACAACACAAAATGTAAGTAGTAGCAAAAATGGGCTTGTAGTCCAACTAGAAAGAGCAGCGCCCAAATATCCGAGTCTCCCAAAAAGTTAGAGAGAGAAACAACGCACACTCCTCTCGTCTCCAGAAGCAGTTGAAGCTACTCACTCGACTCCTCTTCTCCGGCGAGGCGGCGACGACTCTTCTCGATCTTCTCCGGCGACGAATCTTCTCGATCTCATCCGGTGACTCCTTCAATTTCCGAAGAGGTGCGCCTCTCCTCTCTTCTTCCTTTCTTTTTTTTCTTTCTATCTTCTCGCTTTTATCTCTGTTGAAAAATTTGATTTCAGTTGAAGCGTGAGGACTAAGTTGAAATTTTTTACGGATTTTGTGGTTATGTCTTAAATTTAAGGTGGATTAGGGTTTGATTTTGGTTGATAATTTTGTAGGATGATGTAATTTGAGGTTTTAGTTTCATAATTAGGGTTTATGCGTGTTATGTTAGGATTAATTGAATGAATTAGAAGTATTTGTATACCCTAGGATTGAAATAGTTAAAAAAACGTTGTAATTTTGCTAGTGATACCCTGCGATTCCCGCCGTTTATACAATTTTTATTGTTGTTTGTGTAGTTAGGACTTGTGAGAATGGTTGGAGTTGGTGAAGTATGATAGGGAGAGGGAAGGAGTTGAAATTATTTAGTAGGTAGAACTCTGAGTTAGTTTTAGTCTGGTTTAGGTTGGATTATCCGTGACGGGCAACAAAATGTTGAATTGTTGGCAGGGGTGGGAAAAAAAGGTTTAATGTGAAGTCAAGGAAGACAAGCGTGATGCATCTGGATCAATGCCTTTTGCACCTGAGAAAATAGGGGGGACTCCTTTTGATTTGTGGGTTTCGTGTTTGGATGAGCATTCTGCTGACAAGTAAAGAGCTGTTCAGTTTTGGATGGTGGGACATGGGTGCACTCTGTGTTTTTATGGATATGTTGGGGGCATGGAGGAGTTGACTAGTTGAGGACATTATTGCTAGATGTTGACGCAGCATACTAGTAGTTGGTAGAAATGAGGAATTGGGATGACATTAGTTGAGTTTTGCCATAGTGGGAGATAGGTTGAGAATAATATGTTGAGAGGAATAACTTGACATACCTAGAAACTGGTTTAGGCTTCATACCTTATGCTTTACTTCATCTTTTGTGTTTGTTCAGGTTAACTTCCTTACGTATAGTTTATGATGAGGTTTCTAGGAGTTGATAAGAAAGAAAAAAGATATGTAGTTTATCGAACTAATTTCTCCATTGTCCTGGGAGAGGACTGAGAGTTTTGAACTCTACTCAACAAGTTTTTCCTTCCGGCTTTGTTTGCAATTCAGTTTATTCAAGGGGTAGGCAGAGAGTTTTTAAATATTTAATTATTAGTTTTTAGGAAAATGTTTATGCGAGTACCAAGTTTTTTCCTACGTGTAGCTTAGAAGACAAATTTCTAAATGGTCATCTAGGATCTTTCAGAATTTGTATTTTTTGTGATATTCATCGCTTCCTTTGCAAATCTTTCTCTACTTGAGTTATTGAATGTCATGGAGATATATAGTTTCCTTTTGGGATATTCGGTTAGCCTGTATTCTTTCGGAATCTAAAATTTTGATTGCCAATTTGTTCTCTCTTATAGACTTATAAATAAGTATGTGTAAGACAGTAGATATATTTCTTAGTATCAGTCTATCAAGAACTTCTTTGGTCTTTGGTGTATACATGTAATAAGAGACTCTCTGGTCTGGGGCTTTAGTTTATCATCATTAGATGGTTAGACCCATGAAGCCATTGAATTCATCTGCTGTTTTACAATTCTTTTCAATATGTTGTAAATATTGCAGGAACAGGTTTAGATTTTTGCTAATGATAGAAATTTGGGTTTAGATTTTATTATTATGTAATTCTGACCTTTTTATTTGTGATTTTGTATGAACTTTAAATATGGTTGAGATGTTTTTACGATTGAGCTCTAGGTCTATTAAGGGGTTCTTGTCCTTAGAGATATGTTTTGTGATAGGTTGCAAAATGCTGATGTATTTGAGGGTATTCTTTGGTGAACAATTGTTCATGGGAAATAAGATATGTAGATGTCTATCCTTTCTTGATATTTAAGCTTTAACAAATAGTTCTGTAGGATGTTTAATTTCAATAATTCAATAAGGGGAAACAGAACTATCACCCTCATTTCCCTTTGTTGTTTGGTTGTGCATTTTTATCCCCTTTCTTCAGGTTCCTATTTTCAAAACCCCAAACTCCTAAATCAAGAATTCCTGCCCTATGTGAGAAATCAAGTTACTTCTTATTGGGTAATCAACAAAACTCTGTCAAAAATTTGTAAAGGTCACCTATTTTACCAATTTTCTGTTAAATTACACCTCTGTCAGAGATCCACACCAGAAATCATGGTCACCGGAGACCATTGTCACCACCAACAAGCTCATCTCCACCAGTATCCTCACCATTGACCATTTGTTGGTATCACCAGCATAGACAATCTTTCCCCTCTCACCACTTGTGCAAGACTCACCTTTGCTACCTTTGCCAAAGACCAGCTCCAGGATTAGAATGCTGCCACCTTTTTTGAACCTTCCCATAAGCTAAAATGCCATCCTACTGTGTCAAATTCATTTGAGAACATCTGGCTGGAGCTGCTGTACAGATTTTTGTGGACTCCCCTCAAGACCACCAACTCAGAAAGTGAAGGTGGAAACAAGTAGATCTACAAGAAAAAAGTTTGCCAGTGGCCTGTTCCATCCAAGACAATTTTTGTGTCTATTTCAGATTTTCAGCTCATATGTGGTCTAGATCTTGATTTTTGGGGGTGTAATTTTAGCACTTAAAGTTTGGTTCAGGCCTTGCAAAATGTAATGCAACATTAGATTGTTATCTGTAATTTGGTGGTGCAACAACCCATAGCTACAGCTGGGCCATGTTGATTCTGTTCAGGGTAATTAAGAAAATGACTGTTGAGTTTAGTTAAGTTGAGGGTGCTAGGTTGTATGATTCGAGCAGTGTTGAGGGAGGCAGAGAAAAATCTATGTAAGCTTTCCAATTCTCTTTCTTTTGTTAGAGAAGGCAAACAATGTGAAGAAAAAAAATTCACTTTTCATCTTCATTCAACCAAATATTATATGTGAATTCCCTTGTCTATCCTTTCTCTTTCTCTTGTCTATACCAAAAAGCCCTTTGTTGCATGGTTCTGTAGATTCTGTTACTTGTCTGGGGATTTTTCTCTTGCAAAACTATGCAAACATTAAAATTTTTTGAAATTATAAACTCTGTTGTGTAGTTTTTCATGTTTATTCTTTTTTGGTTGTAAATCTTATTTCTTGAGTTCAAAGGCAGTTGCTGGCAGTACTCTGTGTCTTTCTGTGAGGCAGAAGGCAAGATGCTGGCTACTACACATAACAGTGAAAGTGCTTTATCTATGGCTGGCCCTCGGCCAATGGAGTGGTCCACTGTGCCATACACTGCTCCTCAGGCCCCTGGGCCGAATGGGAGACAGCGCACATCAAGTTTGGAATCGCCAATCATGTTGTTGACTGGTCACCAGAGTGCAGTATATACCATGAAGTTCAATCCAGAAGGAACAGTTATTGCATCGGGTTCACACGACAGAGAAATTTTCTTGTGGAATGTGCATGGTGACTGCAAAAATTTCATGGTTCTGAAGGGTCACAAGAATGCTGTCCTTGATCTTCATTGGACCACTGATGGAACCCAGCTAGTTTCTGCTAGTCCTGATAAAACAGTTAGAGCATGGGATGCTGAAACTGGGAAACAGATTAAAAAGATGGCTGAGCACTCCTCATTTGTGAATTCATGTTGTCCTGCTCGGAGAGGACCACCTCTTGTTGTCAGCGGGTCAGATGATGGAACTGCAAAGCTTTGGGATATGCGTCATAGGGGTGCCATTCAGACATTTCCAGACAAATACCAAATCACTGCAGTCTGTTTCTCTGATGCATCTGATAAAATCTACTCTGGTGGTATAGACAATGATGTTAAAGTGTGGGATATTCGAAAAAATGAAGTCATGATGACTCTCCAGGGCCACCAGGATATGATCACTGGTATGTCTTTGAGTGCTGATGGATCTTATCTTCTCACCAATGGTATGGATTGCAAGCTTTGTGTTTGGGATATGCGCCCCTATGCTCCTCAAAATCGTTGTGTGAAAGTTCTAGAAGGTCACCAGCATAACTTTGAGAAGAACTTGTTGAAATGTGCTTGGTCTCCTGATGGCAGCAAAGTTACTGCTGGAAGTGCAGACCGGATGGTTTATATTTGGGATACAACCTCTCGTCGTATATTATACAAGCTCCCTGGTCATACTGGATCTGTGAATGAATGTGTTTTCCACCCGAAAGAGCCTATTGTTGGATCATGCAGTAGTGACAAACAGATCTACCTTGGGGAGCTGTAACCGGTGTTGCTTGCTCGCATGCAACATTTAGGTCACACACTAGTTACTGATTTCAAATTTCAGGTTAATCTCTTTATGTACTCACAGGACTAGTCTAGTCAGTTTTTATTTTTTTTGGAGAGAAACTACTCTAGTCAATATCACTCAAGCAGTAAACTTAATGCTATTGTAGAGAACTTCTGTGATGCTTAAGATTGAATTGAATTGGGAAATCTGGTTTTTTCTGGCCAGTTCTGAGGGCTAGGATCGGATTATGTATGCAATTACCATATGTAGTTTTTCACGAGGCCGGATGAGAAGTTATCTGGGTCTTATGATGCTGCTACTAATGAAATATTTATTGAAATTTCCAATCAATGTAATTGTCAATGTGGATAAATTTCTGGCCAGTTCTCAGAACATGTATGCTTTGGTTGCGGGCTCTGTTTCTGTGCACATATGTGACAGATATTGATAGGCTTAAAGGACAAGTTTGGGAGCTTAAGCATTGCTTAAAGGGTCTATTTTGATTTATGCTGTGAAAGATGTAAAGGTTAGAGGCTTTACCAATGTGAGCGAGAGATTCATGTCCATAGCATTGCATAAGTGATTTAACCATGTGGTTGGATCTCACAATAGCAATTAGGCCAGAATGAAACCCACCGTGGATAGGTCCACCTAGTAGGTTGATAGTGTTCCATACTTCATCCCAACCACCACACCACCCGACTTAGTTCAGGTCACATGATTGCATCACTTGCATATTTGCATGTGTGTAACAGACCTGTATCGCTATTCACATTTCATTTTCTTTTGACACTGAATTCAAACCAGAAAACTCTTGATAGTTATGGGGGACTTTGAATTTCCGTAGTTCAAAAGTGTATCACAATTCCATTTCATTTTATGTTGAATAACGTACTTATGTATTTGTTGAATAAATTTAGGCCATTAGCATTGCATACCTATACCGAAAAGATAGAACCCAAAACATAATAAATGATAGAAATTAATAGTTGCTCAGATAATGAAGTCAGTCAACAACGAGGTCTTAGTATTTATGAAAGCTACAGCCAGTCCAACTGAAACAGAATGCTGGGCATCTTTAGCTTCCTTCCAGAGTTCCCGAGTTTCAGGTAACTTTTTGTTCAATCTGATGTATTCTTCCTACTTTTACTTTCTTTTTGGCAGTCTGATAACCTACAACTTTGGGATTCAATTTTTTCGATGAGGAATTTTTTTTCTTTATGTTTTTCTGTTGTCTTTTCGTATCTTGTTTAGATTTTGAATTTTGATTGATACCTATATCTTGTGCATGCTTTTGCTTGTTTACATTATTTTGTTGCCCAATTGTTTTTATGGATGTCAGTATAGTGCGGGTTGTAGTCAATCGAAAGTTCTCATTTAAAAGTCCAAATCCAAACGAAAACCGATTTCAGTAAGACCTTATGCTAGATGTGGTCGTAATTCTTTTTTAAGCTGCCGGATCATCAACTAATAACTAGGTTAAAAATGTTTGCATAACTAAGTACTCTTGATATTGCGGGGTATATTTAACATCGAACTCTTATATGGGTATTTCGATGAGAATTTAGTCAGGATTTGGATTATAAAGGTCATCCCTTTTTTAAGAAAAGGTCCAGCGTGTTAGAGAAATGATATATTTAGGCTATTATGTTGTACGGAGTACTATATATTGTCTTTTTACCATTAGAATGCAAATGAATATTTCCTAATTGAGGTAGATCGGATATGGACCTTGTCCGTTGCCATTCGTAGTTGGCCTAAATAGACTCTTGTGTGAAGGAAATAACAACCTTAAACCCTCATGCCATTGTAGTGGACATTTAGTTAAGTCTTGCTAGCTCTTTGTTTGTTTCACCTTGAGTTATGCTCCGGAATTTTTTGAAGTATATTGCTTACATTATGTTTCTATCTTATATTGATATTTCATATGTTGATATCTTTTCCTGTTACAGAGTGACGATCTCGAAATAGTGAAACCTGATGAGCAATTATCTGAACCTGAACCTGTCCCTGTCCCTGAACCTGAAGCTAAACCTGTACCTGAACCTAAAGTTGAAACTGTACCTACAGATTCCTTTCAGGATGATGATATTGAACCGCTTACAGGAAAACCTTGTTTTTTCTAATCTATACCTCTTTTGAGATCACATGTCCGTGAAGTTAATCATATTTGTCAAACTGTAGGCTTACTTCATAATTTTTCATGCATTATTGAATACAATGGAACAAATTTACCTTTTCATTCTTGACTTTCTGATAATTCTGATTATCTTGAGCATGAATTGCATCTTTATGATACATTTATGATGATACAAGTATTTAGACGGCATGCATATTGTTAAACCTTTCTTAAAGCTCCTGAGTTCCTTGTTTCTGGACTGTTGTCATGTCCATCAGAGCTCATTCACTAATTAATAAGTGCCAAGATCTTTGAAACTCCCTTGATGAGATTGGCAGCACAAATTATTTCAATGCTTCCCAACAACACTGTACCAGTTAGTCTCACTCGCGGTGGAAGGAGTTGGAAGATGACTTATAGTGGTGCAGGCAAGATTAAAATGTTCGACTCAAGCTGGAGAGTATTTGTTGAGAACAACAAGCTCAAAGTTGGAGCTGTCTGTGTTTTCGAACTCATGGAATGCAATACTGCTGTTCAGTTTGAGGTTCAGATTTTTCGAGGGGACTTTCCCATCTGTTTTACTGGACAAGGAAAGTGGTACAATGAAATATTCCATAGTTGTTGATTAAAAATGCGGATACATTCTGTAGAATGAGTAAGCTTTGTTTGGGGAAATTAAGTCTTAATTGTTTTGTAGAATGATTAACTAGACATTCTGCCAGTGCTTTGTTGAAGCATGCAAAAGTGGCACTAACGCTATGTGGCAATGTGGCATAGCGTTTGCTATCCATGACTCACTAGTTCAAGTTAGTGAAGATTGTAATATTTGCTGCGTATACAAGAAGAATGAATAATGAAGGTGCGTGTCATAGACTAAGAACAGGGCATTTTGATGTTAAATGAAAAGGGTCAGTGGCTCAGTGCTATTTGGCTGTTTCAGCATAGTAGTATGATTGCATTTGGACTAGAGTTCTGAGATTTATATAGCTTGTTCATGTCTTCCAACCAAGACTGCAACCTAAACAGCAAGCCGGCCTCAACCAAGGCCTAAAACATTATCTATGAATTCAACTATGATTGATTGAGGGTTTAATCTCTATCTTGTTACAAATTTCTTCCATACTTTTTCGATCTTACTTAACGACCTCGTGATTTCATTAAAGAATTATACAATTATTTCCTAATAGATTGCCAAATTATGCATGCTATATAGTTACATTAGCTGTTGGTAGAACTTTCATACAAAGTGTTATTCTTTTTCGCCTTTTCAGGTCCACATTTGTTTTAGAGACACTTGCATTTCATTGGTTATTCGATTTATTCTTGTTTTAAGTGGATATTTCAATTTCAACATGACCCAAGGAGTTATAATACTTCAAAAATAACATATAATAACTTAAAATGTTTACTATATGTTTTATAGGGCAATACGTTAAGTCATAGAAGTGGTAAAAACAATATATTATGACTTTAAATAACCATTCAACTAAGTTTTAGAAATTTTACACTTGGAAAGTACAATTATTTTTAGGCCATTTAGAGACTAAATAAAATATATTAAATGACTTTAAACTTTCTCATATAACCCTAAACAACCTCTTATAACTTTAATTCAATTTTAAAATTTTTCAAAAAATATCTAAAAAAACATATAACAATATTAAAAATATCATAAAAATAATATATAATAACTTTAAAAATTAAATTATTTTAAAGGTTCGGATCACTTGAGTGAATACCTTCATATACATATTACATAGTGATATAGGACCAGTATAAGTTATTAAATTTTTTGTCATAAACATCTATTTCTAATCCACCTGGTTTTCCGTTCCCTTACATACCCTACTCTATGCCTACTCTATCCCTACTCCCTACTCTCTTTCAAGTGTCAATTCCAGCACCTGAAACTTTCCAATTATGGATTTCGTATTCCTCCTAATAAACCATATCATTACCTATTCTTTTTACATATTTGATGTAAATTGCTCCCTTCAATCGTCCAATCATAGCTGCACGCCTACAACTCTCCACCAATCGTCACTCGACGCATCCCTCCCTTGCCTTCACCAAATGGGTCCATTCACATTTACAAGGTGAACACGCTTACTATTCTAAGACCCAATTCCATCGCTCACTCCGAATTCTTCAGATTTTGTGGTACAGATTCTGCATTCTTCCAGGTACTCATTTCTCCTTATTCTTTGATTTGCTTAGAATTCAACGTTGGGTTTTAATTAATTACTTTTGCTTACCCGCATTAAAGATGCTTAATTGATTGATTTACACTTTATATCGTATAGTATAAAGTTTTCTATGATTTTACTTCTATGATTCATGCCATATAATATAAAGTTTTCTGTGAATTTATTTCTATGATTCATGTCATGCTATGTAGTTTCAACGCTTGCTTTTGATTAGGACTGGTAATAGTACTTCTATTGGCTTGAATCATTTTGATTAAGAGGTGTTACCTAAGCTCAAATTTCTGGGAATTTCGTGGGTTTGGGATTTTACTAATAATGTGCAAGAAATTGTTGTTTGTTGATGAAAAGACTGGACTTTTGGGGTTGATTATCAGTTGACTCATAAGAGAATGTTGCAGTATTTCTCCAATGTCGGGTTTCAATGTAAATTGAAGTGTATGAGATCACTGACCTTCTCGTTGAATGAACGCACTCGAAATCCAACTTTTAGTTGTGGGTAGTTGATGTAAATCCGAGTGTATAACATCATTGAATTACGAGTAGAATGAACGGACTCAAAAGTGAACTTTTTTTTGGTGGTTGATGTGGATTCGAGTGTATTACCTTACTGGACTACTTGTAGAATGAACAGACTCGAAAGCGAGTATATTTTGTTTTGGGGGTTGATGTAAATCCGGGTGTATGACATCACTGAACTAGTTGTAGAATGAATGGACTCGAATGGCTCTCTGGCTTGACCTTAATTGTTGCCTACATTTTAGAAACTCTTGTAGATGTTGCTATTGCTGTGAGTTTTCTATGTGTAGGGAAATGAGCAATGAGGAGCAAGCATATGAATTGGTGCCAAGTACTTGCAGCGACGATGATGAGATCGAGCCAATGACAGGGGAACCCTTTTTTTGTATAACTCTTACAAAATCACAACTTTCTCCTATGTATCGTATGGTATGATTATAAACAAAAATGCTATGAGTTTTTCAGTCTAACTATCATTATGTCTTGGTTCAATATGACATTTTTTGTTTGTAATTTGGATGACTACAGAAAGGTTATCTGCATTGACACTTTGAACGCTCTTTGATGACACCAGTTTGTTCCGGTGGACGGGGCTCGAATTCTTCCCAACAAGATGGTCCCGGTGATCCTCATTCGTGGCACAAAGAGGTGGGAGATGAATTACCATGGCAAATATGCAACCCATAAGATATTCGACAGGGGTTGGAAGCAATTTGCCCTTGACAACGCGCTCAAGGTTGGAGATGTCTGTGTTGTTGAACGCATGACACCCTTAGATGTAACCCCCGTGTTGTTGAAAGTTCAAATTCTTCGATGTGACTTTCCAACTGGTTTACTGGAAAAGGGTGTGGGTACAAGCGATAATCCCATAGTTGTAGAGTAAAGATTGGAATCCAACATCTTGTCTTAGACTTGAAATGTCATAGTAAATTGGTTGTTTCTGGGGAATTCGGCTCTGTGACCTTGACGGTTCGTGACTTGGCTTGTTCGAGTTTTTTACCTAAGAGCACCTGTGGGTCTTTGGCTATTGGGTTACTGGTTCAATTAGCTTTGTTGAGTTGTGATGGGAATCATGAGATTCTACAATTCTAAATGAAGGCAATGCTATTATTGGAAATTGTTGATTATTGTGTTGGAGCACAATATTGGATGTGATTTGTAGTTTTTTCAAGTCTTAATTTGTTATATTCTTTTGACTAAAAAAAGTTTGTGAAAATACATTAAATTATAAAATAGGTGAATAATAGGCAAATAAATAAAAAAAAGGTTAAAGAACTATATTAGACACGAGACCTGACAAACCCAGTGAATCTAGGTAAGGAGAGTTTTTAGGATCAAATGGATTTAGAGCGGATATAAGTATATCATGAAAAAATATATATATATGAATCTAGGTCTAATAAGATTCGATCCAAATCCAATTCATTGTCATCTCTACCTCCAACTAGAAAATGCATAAACATTGAGGCTTCAAGTAAAAGTAGCGTAATACGTAGTACAATTCAATGATAAAAAATCGCAACCCCTTGACAGTTGATAGTTTGGACTAGAGTCGAATCACATTTTCGAGGAAGGTTGTGCTATACTCAAATGATCTTTTGAACAAGAAAGCTATGATCTTACAGATATAAACAAACTTTTAAGAGTACGGAACTAACACTTGAGTAACAAGTTTAGGCAACTGTTGGCATTGGCAAATACCAACGACTACCGATTACCAACTACTAACATAAGCTCCACAACAAGCAAATCATTAAATCAACATCGAGTTAGACTCTAGGCATTTAAGCAGCAAAAGGGTGTGTAGGAGGATTGAAACAGAATACAAAACATATGACAGTACGTAGTATTATTATACAGGTGAAGCAGGAATCCACATTTTCAGATATCAAAAACCACACGTCCCCGAACAAAAGAAATTTACAGCCATCTTAGCCAAAAAAAGTGCTGCAGTCATAAGAGATGCAAGTCTCACAACATTATTCTAAGTGGCAAAATTAGAATTATCAACTTAGCTGTCATCAGCTAACAACTTAATACAAAGGACTAGATAAGCTACGGGATAAAGCTAAATAGGGTTTCCGTTCGCAGAAGAAATGGAAGCAACCTACTAATGATGTAATGCCTATACATCAGCACAGCACATAGATCAACTTGGGGCCAGCTTATCCTCCACAAGAACTCTACAAGCTGCATCTCCATGCCCATATTCACATGCCGTTCAAGAAACCAGGACAAGATACAAGGACAAACACTAAGTCAGGGATCAATAAGTTGGTTTAACTCATATGTAATGGCTAACAAAGAAACAAAATTCAAGAAGTTGCTGCAAGGGGTAAGATCAAGCCATTGCTTAATGCCATCAACTGTTATCAACTCCAAAGTCACAAGGATTCTTCCCCATCCTTGCTGCCACCCAAAAAGTGCATCATTTGCAATGATATTCATCACGTGGCACACAAAGTAGATATGAATCCAGTACTGTTAACACACACACACACACACAGAGATTACTTTAAGCCAAAAGAATTCCTTTTAAGATCAACTTGGGGTGAGAAAAGAGGAGAAATTCCTTACCTTCTCAAAGAAGGTCATGATTTCAGCATGTTACCTCTTCAGTTCTTGGTCATCTGGATCCAACTTCAAGGCAGACTCAATATCCTTCAAAGATCCCTCAAGATCACCCAGTTCTTTTCTAGCTATTTCTCTGCATCCCTATGCTTTATAATGTTTGCTGTCTAAGTTCAAAGCTGCAGTACAATCGTCCTCAGCCTTGAGGAATTTACTGACCTTCAGATATGCCAATGCCCGTTTTACTTCTGGAGTAGCACTTAAATAGCTTCATCAAATTCCTTGTGCTTGAAGAATTCATTGCCCTTTTCTTTGGCATAGGCAGCTTCTGCAAAAGCCACCAAGGTTGCAAAACTTGTGGACTTCAGCTAAATTATTTGTGAAGGAGACAAATTAACACAAACCAAGGAAGGTGGGACTGAGGGACAATCTGTCATCAAATCATGGAATTATATAGCATATGCAGCACATTTAAGCCAGGTAATACTTAAAAATCATGCAAACCTTAAGCATTTTACATAATGATGTCAAGTGCACAACATGCTTCCTCATATGACAACACCGTCAAACCTAGAGTACAAAACAAAAAATTATTGCTCCTGCTTTCCAGTTTCCACACCATAAAAAACTGGTAGTCCCAAGCATTAGCCTTTCCCATGATAGTGCTGCTTGCTCACCCTTGTATTTTGTTCCTGACGTTGTTGATATGCGGAAGGTTCTTGTCATCGTCTTCATTGTCAATGATGAAGGACCGACAAATATAGTCTTTTTGTTGAAAGATTGTTAAAACACAAATTTGAAATTTTATTTTAGATTGATATGGACAACCTTTTTGACAAGTCTTGGCATGAGGGGCTTAAGTGGGGGGCCAAAAACCCCATATTGAGTTTATGAAGGGATGTAAATTTACGATCCAATCTGAGAAAAATGAATTTTGAAAAGTAATTTACGACTTGAGATCCAAATTTGATTTGGTTGAATAACTTGTAAGTTGTCAGCAAAACTGACCTTTAAACTTAGTGAGTGACAAAAGTATTAGAATCATGTAAATAGTGTAACTAACTCACTTGGTTCAAAGTCTATTAAACATGCCAAGAATGTCAATATTAATAGTTAATCCCAAAATATACCCATAAGAATAAAAATCAAGCCTATCATATTTATAAACTCACATATTTCATCCATTAACAATTTTTTTTGCATAATTTCCTTACAAGCTTTCCAACAATATATAATATGTTCAATTTCAATTTAAAATGAAAGAGTTATGAATGATTTAGTAAAATCGAACTTGATTTAGATATCTTTTATTGTATATGCTCTAACTTTTTCCCTTCTTATCCAAATAACCCAATTTCTAAGCCATTGGTTAGCTCGTTTTTTGTCATTTTATTAATATATTATGAGTCCCTTACAAAGATCCAAATAGACCATGGTAGAAGCGTCTAATTCACAAGTCACTCCATTTTAATATTTATTTTATATGATATTTAAAAAAATTTAAATTAAAATTCTTTTTTGACGGGGAAAATGGTAAAAAATATGGGAGACCCCAAATAATTACGGGTGATTTTTAACAATTCAATTGTTTTTTCCACAGCCTAATTTTTTTTCATTAGTTGTTTTAGCATTGGAAGAAATATCCACTTTTAATCCATCAAAATTACCTTTCTTCTATTTTCTTTTTCCTCTTTTAATTTACATCAACTATATATATCATAAAATCTTATATACACATGAGATAAAATAAAGTTATTATATCCCAACAAAGTGTCTCCATGATCTGACAATAATGATCCATCAAAGTTCAAACGATTGAGATATTTATGTTAATGGATATTGGATAACTTTTATTATATTAAAAAATAACTTTTATTAAGATATAATAAATTTTTGATATTTTCTGAAGGTATTTCAACTGCTACTCCAAAATCATTAAATCAGTTTGTACAGGCTAATCATGGCATGATGGCAATAAGCCAACAACGTCCAGATGAGATAGCGATCCTATTCAAACACTACTCAGACTACTCACTCGCTCAGTCGCTCCCCCAATCCTATACATTTCTCCACTACGCTCTCTCCTGCTTCCACCTTCGCTACAACCTCATCTTGCAGCTAATATCTGGCCATCGGTATCCCCTGTCGCGGCGGAATCCCCATTCTCCGTGTTTGAGGATTCAATTCCCCTACCTTTTTCGGTCGTTTGCATCATCTCCTCCACATTTCCGACCACCCGCCGGGTAGTCATCCTGTTCTCTATCAATCAGTTAAACTCAATAATTGCGCTCTCCTTTGCCTAGCTGTTTAATTTCAATCTGCTACATTCGAATTCTTTCGTCGTTTCTGCCTTTGAATTTGAGTTTTATATGTCTAACATGGGAACTGTTAAACCCCTATTTTTTTTTTCTGATTCCTTAATTTTCGAAATCATACGTCTGTTCTATTCTGATTGTTGTGAGGACTCCTGTTTAGGAAAATAGAAATCGCCCCGAATTTAGTTGGATTTTTGGTGCCTGCTATTAATGTAGAAAATGAATTATATATTTTTTCGGTTTATGGCGACGAAGTATTGAGCAAATTGTTATACTATATTTTGCTACTGATTTGGTATGTATATTAAATTGTACTATTAATTTCTGAATGGATGTAAGTATCTGTAGAAGGCTTCGAATAAGGGAGGAGTTAAGGGGCTTTTGGAGTACTTCTGTAGGTCTATACATGATACATAGTACCCAATGTGAGAAGTAAGTAGTGGCGAACATTTGTATAAAGAGTGGATAATGAAGAGAAAGGAAAGCGAGAGATTGGCAACGGAAATTTTTGATTAAATCTTGAAGAAACAGATTATAGTGGTGGTAGCCAAGAGCAATCTCAGTTACTCTTATGATATTATGGTACATAAAGTAGCAATGGGTGAGGGAACCAAAAAATAGGAGAGAGGTAGTAACCGTGAAGCAAAAGCATTCATAGCTCTACTACTCTGTTCTTGATAATAGCGAAGAGGCAGAATCAATACAATGTAGGGTAGAGAAGAATTTGTTTAGCTTTAGGGAAAAGGAAGTGAAGGATTGGTGAAGAATGGGAACAACAGTAAGAGTTTCGGAACCTGAGTAGTTAATATGTTTGGTTTCTACTAGTGCATTGTTGACCCACAGGTTCATTGCAATGACTCAAAGGGCTAGATGGAAAATTTGAATTGGTCTATTATTTATTTATTATTTTTTTTTGACATATGGTAAGAAAATTAAATAGTTATTAGCGTTGTTTTACATTTATTAGCTATAATGTGAGCTTGGTAAACCTGGTCTCTTTGGACTTTGAGAATTGTGCAGTTGAGAAAGTGTTGACCCTCTTTGCGTATTGCTTTGATAGTATGGACCGCTTCTATAGGAAGATTTCTGCTATTCTGAAGAAACTCCATAAGTAGGTAGGAATCCGAGAGCAAGCAAAGATGTCTGGTGGAAGCCCACTTCATGGCCTATAAACATGCCATAGATTCTGCATGCAAGGCTGAAGTAGCTTTGATGGGATAACCTCCAACCATTCATATCCCCTCTTTATTTGTTTCCATGGCCCAACCTATGCCTCCATTTTTATTCTCTTTATTCCATGATCCATCTACTTGAATTTTATTATGGTAATCGGGAGCCTTTTGTTGACCTAACATAACTAGATAGAATCCTAGTGGTTGGTTAGGGAAGGGATCTGGAGCTTTGGACTCATTGAGGTAGATTTGGGCCTTGCTAGCAAATATTTGATGTTCCTTCGTTTCCTCTTCCATGTGTAATCTGAACCTCCTCGTTACATGTATTACTCTCTTTAAAGACCATCTCGTTCCTTACTTTCCGTATGCTTAAAATTCTACCTATGAACTCTGGAGTTCTCCAAGTATCATTATTCCCAATTTTATTGAAGTGTCAAATGTGAAGGAGGACCCAGTCTGTCAGAGAGGCTATTCCAGAGTCAGTCGAGTCAATTGCCACGCTGCGTTTGCCCATAGATCAACTATAAGTGGGCAGAACCTTAAGACATGGGAAGCATCTTCCTCCTCCTTTCCACAAAAGGGCACATCCTATGGTCACCCCTCTTTTAGCTAGATTAACTTTTGTGGCTATTCCATCATGCCAAATATTCCACATAAGGTTTTTCCATTTCGGGAGGATATCCAGATGCTAGATCGTCTTGAAATATTAACTGTCCTCCTGGTATTTAAACACATGCCTTGTAGGAAGGCATATCCTGTCTTCACTGTGGTACCCGTAACAATAGTCCTCCACCTTTTCTTCGGGAAGTTCCATGGAAAGGATAGTTTTTGCATACTTTGGTTCAAAATATTTCCGAATCTTCCTTACGTCCCATCTCATGGGGTTTGGTAGGAGGAAATCCTTAACTCTCCAAGATTGCGCATTTATGAGAGTCACATTTGATTTGATTTCTGGCACACTCCCATTCACCCAGTTGTCACTCGCCACTCTTGTATTGATCATTAAGTTCATATGCACTAATTCTTAGAGATAAAATTATGAATTAACTTTAGAATATTATGAATTAAACGTTAGAACAATAGAACTCAAATTTGTGATATTAGAGATAAAATTCAGAAAAGTAGAACAAAACTTTAGAACAATAGAACAAAATTTTTGAAACAGTAGAACTAAATTTTAAAACACTTGAACACGATCAGAATTTTTTTTAAAAATTACCAAATTTTATAATCAAATAATTAAGGCTAAGTAAATATTACCATCAGTTACATTTGTGAAGAATGTCAATTAAATGTTGCTAATTAAATATTGTCACTAATTAAATGTTGTCATTAAATATTTACACTTTGCCATTAGATGTTGAAGTGCACTGAACCATTGGATTGTTTTAATTAACGGCTGTAGATGGGTTCTTATTTAGAAAGAGTTCTTATATAACATAGGGGTTCTTACCTGATCCCATTTATATATATATATATATATATATATATATATATATATATATATATATATATATACCGGTGAGATTTTTATTCAAGAATGAGTTGGGTTGGAGTTAGTATGTCCAAGGATATGTATTGTACTTAGAATTGTATTTTTTTTCAACCAATTTATTTAAGTAAGCTTATTCTTTTATAGCTGTTTAGATGGTGCGAGCGTATTCTTTTAATAGCTATTGAAGTAGTGTGATTTTAAGTGATTTGGAAAAGATCAATTTTTGCAATAAATTTAGCTAACGGTTCATTTCAACATAGTTTAGCTCATCGGTTGAATACTTGATCTTATTTTTTCTAAACTTAAGATTATTTTTTGTAACCTTGAACAGAGTCTTAGTCTTACTTAAAGACAATATACAAACACAAAGCAAAAGAGTAAACATCCCCCCTTGGTGGAGTGTGCAACACTGCCTCTGCAAGTTGCTTTTGGAACAAAATATGGTAGAGAGATTCTTCAACGGCGGTAGCACCACCTCTGATCATGGGCAGCCCCAAGGAGGATGCTGCTTTTCATCCAATCTTATTACACTACTCTCTGGTCCTCCATCCTGGTACTGTCTCTTCTATATAGTAATGAAAACTACTAAATATGTAATGAGCAGTTGTTAAATTTTGTTAAATTTTCATAATTTGTTGAATAATCAGTGGGAAGACATCGTTGCTATTTCAATACGCCATGAATAAGGCAGCTGACTGTCAGTCTCTATCAGAGGGATACATTGTCTTTATTTGCAACCGTCGCCGTTTTGAAACCAAACCACCTTTCCTCTCTCAGGTCTCTTCTCTCCTCCCCTTCCTAGTTTCTGACATATGCTGAGATAATTAATTTATCAGAGTAGTAAAATTGTTGATCCAATTCCAGGGAATTGATGGTTCCTCCCATATCTTTCAGCGAATTCAAATCAAGTTAGTTACTACTGCACAAATTACTAATGGATTGGCCTTCTTTTTATTTGTGCATATTTAATTTGTTATTGCCTTTTTCTTTATATAAAGTTTCTGCTGCTTGATTCCAGGTATGTAGATGATTATGATGATGAAGGCATCAAGAAATATTTTGCTGCCTTCCATCTTCTTCATCCTTTTCCCCTTGCTGTTATTATTGATGATTTTGGTGACTTCTTTCTTGAAAGGTACTTTCATCTCTCATAGTTTGGATCATCCTTTGTTTACACTGATTTTCAAAAGGAAATGGCCATAATGCCTTTTTAAGTTGGTAGCCTGATGAATTGCCTATTAATCACGAACTGCATTTTAAGAGACTTATGTGGATGTTCCTTCAATTGGATGAAGCAAGTGTCAGCAGAGGTATAATAATTCTCGTGGAAGGGACTTAGCCATGGTTCGCGTTCTAGCCCTTTGTCATAGTGCACTCATCCATGCCAAGTGAGTTCAAACATGTCCTACTTCAGCCATTACTGATTTCAAATTTCTTTGCTATGCAAATTGTTGATATACTGCTTTTATAAATTAAGTTTCTCTGTTATTGCAACATTGTTACCAGTAAAGCGACAGCTTGCCAACTTCTGCTCTCTGATACACACCATGGCGACTCTCCTAGGCTCTTTATTTACAAGAGATGGATTTCAACTATTTTCACTGTTCTAGGTAGGTGTGTTCTTTGAATTGTTTGTTGAACTTGTGAAAGAGTCTACTAATGTCTGTTTTATCTTAGTATTAATCAGTTATGTAGTAATGTTGGTAGTGATTGAGTCTGAAATGATTATTAAAAATTCATCTTTTTGGTTCAAGGTGAATGTGATGGATCTGGCTCATTTTTTCTAAAGCATAGCACACACATGCCAGAGTGTGGTATTGGAAAAAAGACTGCAAAATACTCTATAGCTCTTCAGTACCTGGTTCTGGAAGGAATTATAGAAGATTCCCAGATGTGATATTGGATAGTATCTCAATGCTTTTTTATGCTTCTCAAATCTGAAAACATTTACGAGCATTAGAATGTCATGTTTTAGGCATTGGCGACTTGCATAGTTGTAGCTCAGTCATGAAGACTAGTATAGGTACTGAGTTTTCCCTCAGAGATAGCTACATGTTTGGAGATTAACTAGGTGATATGTCTGTAGTTCATGTATAATAAGAACAAGTTTTATTAACTATTACTTGATGGAAATATTGCTTCATAAAAAGAGTGGATACGTTGCTTGCCATTTGGCAGTGGATAGCTTGAATCTTATATCAACATGACAACATCTACTTAAATGATTTGCAAATTAAAAAAACAGTATACATATACTTTTTTTTTTAACTACAAAGCTAAACTAATTAAAATAGAACAAATCAATCCTATACAGAACATCTTATGAAAATTAGGAAGAAGAAGACAGCTATGGTTAGAGCAATGATGGCGCTAGGCGACTGGGACTGTTGAGCATTATTGCACTCACGAGTCTAGACCTTGTTAGTTTGTCATGGAAAATGTTGGCAAAATGGGAGTTGCTTCAGAGGTTTATGTTCTTGATGTGGTTAATTTAAATCTTTGGCGCAAAGGCATGCCAAATCTTTGCAAGCTTCATAAGTTCATAATGTTTCAAAGGTTATTGGGTCTTTTGCATTTTATTTGTTATGACTATGTAAATCCCCAGAGATTTGTGCAACTATACTTTGTTTTTAGGACTTATATTTTATTTTTTTATAACTAATTGCAATATGAAAAGCTAACATTGTTTCGAGACAAAACTAAATTAACTTAAAAAAAAAAAGGTTTCTCACTGTAGACATACAAAAAGTAATTTAAATTATTTACCTTTTTTGCATCTGAGACTTGTTTAATACCTACGTACAAGTGTACAACTATTGAGTTTTGACATGATGGAATTTTGAGTAAAGCCAATCTCAAGGTTGTATCTAGTTGGTTATTGTGGTAGTTAAAAGTTTTTCTGTGTACTTGTTAGTCCTTTATAGATGTGACTGACTATTTTATTTTAATGAACATTGCTAAGAGATTGTCCGTTTGTCAACTTCTATATAATCGATTCATCACTCCGCCGCCAAATGTAATGTGATTATGGTGGCTCTAGGTGCGTTTGTATTTTCATATGCTTCCAACTTTCCTTAAACCAATTAATTCATAATTAGCCAAAGACCTAAAATTTAACCTCTATTTGGAACTTAGGTTTTGCTCTCTTGAACTTATTTTATTTTTGCTAAAATTTAACTTAATTTTTGCTAGAGTCGATCTCGTTCGCTGAACCTCTCACAGTCTCACTCTCATACTTTCTTCCCACGGCACGCCGATCGGCGAAGGGGCAGACATCCGCACAACGTCATTGGCAAGTACATTGACTTCCATTGTATGTCTATGAACCTCAATAAGTAGATTGTTATATTTGGATTGGTGCTGTAACCTTGTGGCAGTTTATTGCTTGATTCATGATTGGCTTTACTGGTCATTCCTTATGGTGACGTAAAGATATTTTTACATAGCTGCATGAACACACTTAAACTCTTGAAATTAGTTAGTTGGGCGAAAACTTGGGTGCTAAAACAGCACCTGTTCTGTGTCTACGTTTTCCAGAAAACAAATCTATCAAAGACAGCTAATTGATTGCCTGCATCCCGTCAATGTGCAAGGACAAGGACAGAGTACTGCTCCGCATACATAAAATAGATACAATCCTCATTGATTGGTATATGTATGCATATTTTTACATCTCTAGGTTATAAAGTACAAGAGTATACTTCAATTACCACAAAGTCGGGCAGAAGAAAAAGATCCAAGAAATTATGGGAACATGCAGTACAAAACTATTAGAAAAAGAACTATAATGTGAGTGGCTGCAGTAATAGCACTATTATTGGCAGTGGCATGAGAGGTGTTGGACATCTGAGCTTGAGTGCACTCAAGACCTCTCTTACTGTCGCGGCAAATATTGGCGAATAGGCCAGCTGGGTATTTACCATAGAGGTTGATGTAGCTGAACATAGTGTTTGCACAATTGTTGGTAATGTCGTTCAAGGTTGGAGCGTAAGGACATGCCAAATCTTTGAAAGCGTTGCAGCATATGTTGGCTGGATATTTAGGTCCTTTGCATTTGCTAGTTATGACAGTGTAGTTCAAGTTCTGAATATCAATTGGGCAATCTGCAACATAAGTCAAGTTGATTTTTGGTGTCAGTTTGATAAATTCGGATATAGAAGTATTCAGTATATATGCATTGCTTGAATTTCGTATGTTATAAATTTTTACGGGTATAGATGTCAATATTTTTCTGAAACCGGAGTCAAATCTGCCAACCAGTGGCGGCGATGCACTGGACAAAAGCTGGCAATCACCGCTGAAGAAGTCAACGAATATTAAATGCTTCTATTAAATTAGTGCATACTTCTTCCTAATTAGCTACTTTTGCTTATGCAAGATGATGCTAGTCTTTTATCATTATTAGCAAGATATCAAAAGGAAAAGAAAAAAATACAGACGAGTACGCATTTTACTTTAAAGTATTTGTACAAGTTTAAGCGAAAACGACGGATACATCTAATAGTGTTGATGAAGTTTTACCTGTTAAAACTTGTAGAAGATGTCGGCCTACAGAAAGCCGAAGATGTTGCAATTCATCTGTTTCAATACATATAATAAAGAGAGATTAGAGATCTGTACAAATTGACGTATTTCGTAGACATATACGGATGTATACAGAAATTATGAGACAGGGATGCAAATCGATGTAACCATTTGTGTATGTTTAGAACATTTATTGTGCAGTTTAATAATATTTTTTGTATTTTGAGAGTGCACAAAGTCATATAGGTCACTCAATTTGAGTAGAGAAGAGAATAAAAGAGAGAAATCATGTTAACCTGAAGAATGAACAGGAAGGACAAGCAAAAAGATCATGAATACAACTGATGTTGCAGCTGCAGTTCCAGTAGTGAGCAAATACCAGCGTCTACATCTGCTCTTCTCGGCTTCCATTGAGGTGAATATTATTTTTTTTGAACAATTTTGTACAGTTCAAGATCTTTTTCAGTTTGATTTGATCTTTGTTTTGCAATAAGCTGGAAAGAGTAGGAAATTGTATAAATGAAGAGTAAGGAATGCAGTGATTCTGGGTTTAGTCAAATGTTTTGAAACGGCAGTGGTTGGAATTAGTACCATTGCCAACCTGCCGTCTTATAGCGTGCGCTGTGTACAAAAATTCTATCCACAAACATTTCATTATATTAGACACTGTTGCTAGATAAACTACTACATCAGTAACATCATCCACTGCACATATGAATGTGATTAATACGCTACTTGCATTATATTAGTCGCCAATACAATTGTCATGTTTATTTCACAAATTTTTACTTTGACCAGTTGTTGGCCCGTAAAGTATGAATTTTTAAGCTGTTTAGTTTTGTTATCTAAGTATCGTGTTCTTCGTACAATTTTTGTTTGTAAAAAGCATATGGGAAGAATGATATTTCGCTAAACAAAATTCTTACTAATAACTTTGTTAAACAGATCTATACCAGCTGAATCCATGTCAAATTGCAAGGGCTATTGAGCAATAATTACAATGTTAGCATTATTTAATATTGAAAAGATAAAGCAGATTTGCAGCTTGAGAATTTGACAATGGGATGGAAGGATGTGGCCATTTTAAATTTCACCTGAAACAAAATTATCCAAAGCATAGCTGAATGTGTTAGCCCTTCTCCGATTATCCAATATAATATCCCTAATCTTAATGGGAATTGAACTTCGGATCATATCCTAGTAGTACTATATAATGCCTGCCGGCAAATTTATCCATTCCGGCCAAACTCGGCGCATTTTGGGGTCTTAAAGTGATGTAAAACATGTTGCAGTATGTGCAAACACCAAAATCATACACCATTTATTGGCATATTTCAAAATAGGGTATAACCGGCAAAGAGTAAACTTGTTTTTAGTGCTTATTTGGCCATGTCAGGATGCCTAATCTCGTATTTCATCGGTGCCTCAAATATTATCTTATTTTCCATTTTGGTCCATCCACTAAAGATCGCCCTATTCTCTTAAAGATTTTTTATTTTGGATTGTTAGCCCAAAAATTTCTCATTGTATCTTAAAAAAATTAAAATTCATAATTGGAGCAATCTTTAAAAGACCTAGTGAATACGTAGTATGTCTCATGGCTCTTGTTTTCTAAGACCTATAAAATATAAAGCCATCTCATTAACTTTAAATCAACTAAAACTATTTAATGCAAAATATGTAGTATAAGAATAAATAATACGATCTTCATTAGCTTTACAGGGAATGATTGTTAATTGTATGCCACAATTTCCCGAGAAAGGGAGTAACACATAATCAGAAATCACTTTCTATTTATGGAAACTAAATTTCAGGTACTGACTTAAGAAGACAAGAGGAAATAACAATAGTTTACTCCCTTCCCTCAATGTCGTTGCAAGTACATACACATAAAGTTTGCATATTACGGAGTACAAAATTTACGAATGCTTTCATTAAACAAGCACAGCAGGGCAAAATGAACATATGGCTAGTGTCTCAACTCTTCATAGACTACTGTTGTCAGTTCCAAAGTCAATAGTAATTAGTGCAGCAGAGAGCAGTAGCCTCTAGTCAGTTCCTCGAAAGGCAGGCAGCTTCCCCAGTTCACCAAAAAGATCATGATAGTCTGATAAACTTGATTTAACATTAATACTGAATCTATCAGGTCCAGCAAAACTTCTGCAAAAGTTCTTGAATGTCTTCTTCAGAAGAATCAGAACCCTCGAATGTAATCTGAATCCATCAACTTCAAGACTGCATTTAGAACACCATAAAACACAAACTTAGAAAACTTGATGATACAAAGCCTTAAGCATAGAACTCTCAGAATATAGTGATTTACTGAAACAAACCACAGAATTAATCTGTCGAATAAAGGCCTGCTCCAGAACAGAAAAATTCAACTTTAGTGTATGTGAAGTAAAACAAGTCTAAAAACTCCAAATCGTGACATTCTATTCACATGATCCGATGATCGAATGATGAAGATCTTGAGTACATTCTGTAAGTTAGCGACAGAACACTGGTTCGCTAAGGAGGTTTTGGGGAGCATAGATGAAATAATATCTTGTTCAAATCTCATAATTGTACGCATTTGTGGAAACAATGAATGATAAAAACTCACAGAATTATCTACTGTAAAGATAAAAATGGAGTTAAAAAAAAATAGGGGAGAACTAAGAACTGTCATGTCTCACCTTTGATATTCTTCTAGTCAGGTTCGGACTCTGAGGTCTTCATGTCACGGTCCCGAGACTTGCAATAATATTTATCAGTGACATTATTGATTTCACATTTATTTTAGGCTCTGTGGAGATGCATAAGCATTTTTAGATTCTCTTTATCCGTCATTGAATATAGCAATCTGCGCGTATATATGTTGAACTCCTTGAGCTGCATGCTGTTGCTTTGAAAGTATCATGCCCCTTCAAAACCTTCTTCATCGAAGCCATGATATGGACTAGTTCAAGAGCTAATGCCTTTCTTTTGAGATCATCAATATCAGGACAAGAAAACATTGTTTGCTAACAACGTAAGAGTCAAGTAAGAAATTCAGAGTAAAGAAAGAGCAAGTAATCAGAGGTTGAGAACATAATTTCTCATCAGATAAATTATATACACATTTATCTGTTTTCTTTTTCAAAAAAAGCACATTATTTGGTGGTCAGAAAGTGTATATGATTGAAAACATAAGATAAGGAGCAAGCATGAGGATAGGTAGTACTATTGACCAGGCGCAAATTCGAAGGTGCACCCGGGTGCACCATGTGCTCATGGTGCACCCGCTCCAAAAAAATGTACATCATGTACATGAAAAATGTAAATTAAGTATATGAAAAGTGTGCATAGTACACATGTGAGTTATATGGAATATACGTCACGTACATGGAAAATATACTTCACTATACTCACATGTGTACTATGTACATTTTTCATGTACGTAATGTACATTTTCCATGTACGTGATGTACATTTTTTTGGAGCGGGTGCTCATGGTGCACCCGAGTGCATTGTCCACCCATTGTTGATCAGGGGTATCTTCTGCACACAAATGTGCCAAATTCGGGAAACAGTCAGCTGACTAACAGTGTCAGGTCCCTGCAAATGATAAGCAAAGAGAGTAATAGAACTTTCAAAATAACTTTACTGGACATTCAAGGAAAAGAGAAACTTGGGGAAACACTAAAGGCACAAAATTGCCAAAATGAAGATTGCTATGACTATCAAAAAATTCCTTCACAGGTCAAAACGTCAAGAGGGTTCATAACAATCCAAACGGGATAGCATATAACTTATGACAAGTGAGAATTAACATCAAAGAGGAAGAGTTATGTATCTGTAAAGCTGCAACTGAGATCAGCAACGGGTGAGGGGACGGGAACTGGGAAGTTTCAAAGGCTTTCTTAAAATCTCAGTCTCCATCATTGTCTCCACTGACCTGCCCACATTTATAGTTTGAATTTCTTGAGCAGCATGCGGTTGCTTAAGAATATCTTACTACTTTGAATCCATTGATATCATCAAAGTCAGAAAGTTCAATTTGTTCGTGGGCTAATTCCTTTTTAGAACTCAATACTTGACAAAGGATAGCTCCACTCTGCATTCTTGCAACATCAAAGGCATTTCAGAAGAAGAAAAAATAATCAGAGATTTAACCTCAGATAAGGTATGTAAGCACATTTATAAGTGGGTCAGAAAGCTACACATACCTCGTAAGTTAAACTTTTATGGCTAGAAGCATGCATGAGGATTTGTGATACAATTAACCACCGAGTTGAACATACCTCCAAATCTATCAAATTCTGAAAAAACAGGCAGTTGATCAACATTGTCAGGTCCCTGCAAATGATATGAGCAAATATTTTGAAATATTTCAAAACAAACCCGTGGTTGACAAAATTTTAACAGATAAACATTGCTGCAAGAGACTAGCAACTTATAATCCTTCTTTAGTCAAACATCAAAGAATTGATACCAACGGAAAGTCTATAAGATACAATTGGAGAATTGACATCTAAAAGGAAGAAATCTCTGTCTGTAATGTTACACCTGTGATCATGAGGAATCAAACACATTGATGAAATTATGACAGTAGTATCCTAGGCTCCTAGAGTATGAGGGAAAGGGATAAGTGTTGAGGAGACCCCTCACATGCAAATGTAGTAGGGGACTATATTTAAAAACTCAAGGTCATCAATGGGATGGTCTCATTGCTGGACCGTGGGATGACAATGAAGCTAACCTGGTCCAGAGCTAATCGACTCTTGAACGAGCCAAACTGAATAGAGCAGACCTCAACTTAAAATTCTCTTTAATAGGGTGATAAAATTTAATCAAATAAACAATGAATTATGATTTATAGTAAATTAGCATACACTTGATAAATTTCGGAATATTGGTTAGCTAAAGATTAGATATATGATCATCATAACTAAGAAATATACATTCTTGGCTGGCGCTCCTGACATTGACTCTGGACTATATGAGCGGATTAACAAGCCTAGCTTGAAAACATGAGTTCGAGTTTGTCCAAGCTAAGCTGAGCCCGACTTGAGGTCAATTCAGGTTGCTATGACCCCTGCGCTGCAACCAAGCTAAGCTTGGTGAATGGTGATTCTACCATCCACATAGAAGACTGTGATAATAACAATGACACTTACATCCAGAATGATGGGAATTTCAGATTTTGTGTTTTAATGATGAGTGCATCTTTTCTTGTATTCTCTAACCAAATATTTAGATTCTTGACTGAAGAGGAACATACTGAATACTTCTACGAGTCCTTTTGATCACACAATCCCACAAAGTTGAAATACAACTCAGATCAATATCAGTTTCTTAAATGAATAGGGAGAAAAAGCCACAACCAAAGCCTATTGAGATTTCATCCTAAAATTATATGGCAAAAGGAAGAGTAGCCCGCTTAGGTTTAAATTAGAAGCTCTTTGCTTCATTTACCGCTCACAGTTACACCTAACAAATATCCTATTGAAGTGTCAGCCCAAACACTTCCCATTGAGCCTGACAGAAGCTACTCGTGCACCTAAACTAGCCTAGAATCCCAAACCAGTTGACAAATGGATCTTGTGATTGCACAAGTCTATAATGGATTTATCCAAATAAACAATCCATTATAAACTCACCAGTTAAATTATTCATAAACTATCCAAATATTATCTTATTATTAACAAACCAATCAAAGATTGAATTATTCTTATAGATTTTTCCTTTGAAATATTCAAAAACTTCAAAGATTTTTCAGGTCGAATTCCCACTAGTCACTACACTATACGCTACGCTAAGTGGTAAAAAAATGTCAACATTTGTCTGGCTTTGTGAATTCTTACTTTCAACCCTAATTCAAATTTCACCTAAATTCAAATATATCTCATTTTACACCGATTTCACCAAAAAATTACACCGATCTCATCTTACTACAAGTATATAATGCAATTTTTATAAAGATAGAGAAAATATGAGAAATTTAAAGTAAGACAAAATATGAGAAATTTAAAGTAAGAGAAAATATGAAAAATTTAAAGTAAGAGAAAATATGTCAAATTAAAGCTTGATTTATATAGAAAAAAAATTAAGTCGTTTGTGAAATCATATATTTTTTTTAAAGTGAAAATACTGGCTGAGACCGTCATATTAGCCGAGTGGTGTGACATTGGTAAAGTATAAGGTCACCCCGCACTCATTTCAAATTAGGTATATCTTGGTTATATAATAAAGGTTTCAGGTATTAAATTTATTATCTTAGATAAACAAATAAATGTCTCAATTATTGAATTTAGTATCTCAAATATACAAATAAAGATCTCATGTATATAAATAAAGATCTCAAGTATTGTATTTATTATCTCAGATATACAAATAAATGTTTCAGGTATTGAATTTATTATCTCATATATACAAATAAAGATCTTGTGTATTAAATTATGTTATGATCCTTTATATACAAGTTATGATTTCAATTATAGAATTAAATGTCTCATGTATTGTATTTATCATCTCAGATATATAAATAAATGTCTCATGTATTAAATTTATTATCTCTAATATACAAATAAATATCTCAAGTATTAAATTATGTTCTGATCCTTCATATACAAGTTATGATTTCAGTTATAGAATTAAATGTCTCAGGTATTGAATTTGTTATCTCAGTTATACAAATAAATGTCTCAGATATACAAATAAAGATCTTAGATATTGTATTTGTTATTTTAGTTATACAAATAAATATCTCATGTATTGAATTTATTATCTCAAATATACAAATAAAGATCTCATGTATTAAATTTATTATCTCATTTACACAAATAAACGTCTAAGGTATTGAATTTATTATCTCAGATATACAAATAAAGATCTCAAGTATTAAATTTATTATTTCAGTTATACAAATAAAGGTTTTAGGTATTGAATTGATTATATCAGATATACAAATAAAGATCTCAGGTATTAAATTTATTATCTCAGTTATACAAATAAAGGTTTTATGTATTAAATTTATTGCCTTCATATTGGAGTACAATGCTTAGTTACCTTTATTAGATCAATTCTTTTCAACAATCAACAACTTTCAATCATCAATTAAATACTTACAACAATTGTAATTCCATCCCAAGTACCCATTATAAGCACCGATTCAGTAACCCTAAAACATCATCAATCACAAAATCATCCAAATTTCCTCAACAAACTAACTAATTTCATAACAAAAATCCCTAAGACCCCTACCTTAGACATAAAGGTGGAAAATTAAAATTTTTTCGATAATCAAAGGCTTTCAATAATCAATCGTTAATCTTAGACTTCCATTTAGACATGGATAATGGAAAATGATTGCGAAGTTCACTTTTTGTTGTTGCTGGTATTGCGCTTCGTCTTCTTGGGTTGTTGAGAATCTTCGGCATTCATCGTTGATTCAGTGTAGTCGTCGGACTCCGATGAGTATTGCCGGCATTTGTCGGAGGATTTTCACATCCAATACCAACTATTTTTTAAAATGACCATTTTTTGTTGTTGTTATACAATATTTCCTTTGAAATTTAATCAAAAAATTATAGCCAATATAAAAAATTGAAAAATTGAAATAAAAAATACAACCTTTGACCTGTATTGTCTATAAAAGTCATTCTTCATTTTATTTTTGGAAAATACAACCTTTGCATGTGTTTGAAAAATACAACCTTTGCATGTGTTTGAAAAATACAATCTTCCCTCAACTAATCATTTCTGCAGCCTGAACTAAATATGGTGTGAACCCTTGACTACATCAAGACAAAAAAATTTGCAAGTTGTTATTCGTCCCATTTTACTACTTAGCGCTAGCATTTTATTTACGCTCTTGTCATTGTTTTAATTTTCACTCTTTTACTCTCTCACTTTCTCTCTCTAAAATCGCCTTTGCCGTTTTTTAAAACTTCAATCCTGAACATGTCGACGCTTACGATTAACGTGGAATCACACTTCTCATATCCATTTAATGTGGAATCACATTCCTCCGATTGTTTGATTTTTAATCACACATCGATATCTATTATGTCGAGACCCTGATCTCCTAATCCATCGATGTGTCCGAACTCGATGTTCAACCTTCTAAACTCTCCCACCTATTGTTTGAATTTTAAAAATATAAAATTTATTTGAAATGAAGTGTGATAAAAAAATGAAATTAATATTAATATAATTACTTATAAAATACTCTGTATTATTAAAAATGTTATTAGTATTATGTTACTATTATTGGTACTATAAATTATAATAATATTAAGCATATTAGTATATTAACAATAAAATCAATAATAATTAAGCATATTAACAATAAAAAAACATTAATAGTAATTAAGCATAATAATAAAAACAATCATGATAATGATGATGACAACGACAATGACAATAATAATAATAACAACAATAATAATAATAATAATAATAATAATGTCATTATTTATTATAATATATATTAAATGAAAAAAGTTTTTTTTTAAATGCACACAACCACCCAAAATGAGTGGTTTGATCATGGTCAAAACGTCCAAAATGAGTTGTTTGACCATGTTTGAAACGTCCTAATTGGGCGTTTTAACCATGATCAAACCGTTTCTTTTGGGCATTTGCATTTTAAAAAATTACCCGTTCATCGCCGAAGGCTGCCATCCTCTTCCACGGTGGCTGGGTGTTTGAGAGGATGTGAGTGAAGGGAAGTGAGAGAGTGAGAAGTAGAGAAAAGTAGAGAGGATTTGAGTTTACAGAGACAAATGAGGGTTGAATGGCAAAAGCGTAAATATGTATAGACAATGATTAGTAAAACGACGACTTTTAGTGTTTCACAAATCAACTAGATGAAAGAGAAATATCTAGTTTATGTCTTATAATAATTTCGAAACTTCCATTAAAATTCTATAGATATATTCGTAGTAAAAACCACAAAAAACTCCTAACACACACACACATAATACAATTAAACAGCACATACTTTATAACGCAACAGAATATATGAAAAAAGCTCTAGGGATGAAGATGAAGATCCAATTGACACAAAAGAAAAATGAAATCCATACATCAAAGTTCAATCAATAAAATAAAAGGAAGTTCTGCATCAAGCACAATTTTAGATCTTCTCGACCATTCACGCCACACAACTGAGGTGAAAGAAATAATTAATACATACTAAATAACTCTTCCAAATAACAAATAAAGGACTCTGTGACGCAAGTTTCTCGCACAGAACCAAAAGTCTACTAGCCGATTGGTAGATTAGGTGCAGAAGGGCGGGTACAACCAGTCTGATATTTGAGCAAGAATGGACACTGACAATTCATTTTCAGCCTCTTCACAGCATTCACATCATGCACCAGATATTGTACATATTCAGGCAGGAAACTAGAATAGATCTCCTCTATGAAAAAAACCTTGAGATGAGATACCAGATATCCAGGCATAGTCTCAAAAACCCTGGGAAACTCATCAAAGTCCCTGAAAAATCCATGCTGCAAATAACAATATCATAAATAATTCATATTTTTCAACCTGGAGTAAGAAAGTATCATAAAAATCATAAACATAATTCTGGCTAACCTTATTATTCAGATTAAGAACTGTCAAATCAGGAGAGCCTTTGATAAACTTTGTCACTAGCCTTGTCCAATTAAAATCTATACCAATGCCTAATACCAATTTCGTCAAATTGGAAAAAGTTGGCAGATTCAAATCATGGGCTATAGAAAGACACTGTCCCCGAGATAAAAAAAAAATACAGGTTAAGCATAATATCATTGACAAATTTGTGAAATTATACCTTGTATAATGTATGCAAATAAGGTAACGTACCTGAACAATTTCCTTAGACAACGTCACGAACTTGGCGTTTACCATCCTTTCCAAGAGATTGTAGACACATTGAAAGCAAAGATTGTAGTTATAAGCAAGGGCAACAGAATGGCGAAGATCCAGGTGCACATTAATCAATGATGCCAAACTCGTAATCTCAAAAACATCTGCTACATGACCTTTGACATGGAAGTACTCAAGATTTGGGGTATTGATGATAAATTTGTAGGGGTAATCTACAGATATATCAATCCTAAATATATAACTAAAAGAGAACTTTTTCAATGTTTGTATGGAAATCACTATCACCCTTGGCTTCTCCCTTGTGGTTTCTTCTATGAGCAACTCTTCAAGAACTTGACAACCCGAAAGCAAATTCTGAGTACTTTTGTCATCTAGGTATAAAACCCTCCGAATTTCAAGAATCTTAAGCATTGGGAAGCATACAGAAGAGGGAATAATCAGAGGCATGCGAGATAATTTCAGTACAACAAGTGTATTGGACATGAAAAACTTCCTAGGAAACTTGATAGATTCTTTTTGAACAGACAGATAGAAGTCAAGTTCAAGCTCCTGGGTATAACGAGAAATGGCTAAAAGTAACCATGTACTGATAGGCGCAGAACCATTCTGACATTCATAAACAAAACGGAGTTTTCGGAAATGAGGAATGACATTAAGAAGCATTACTCGATTCACAAACCTCAGGAAGGATTTTTCTAAACCACCATGAGCATATTGATAGATGAAAGGACTGTGATCGTAATCCTGATGAAGTCTAGCATCAAAATCAAGAATGGGAACATAAGTCCACAAGTACTTCCATCTAGTTGACAAAGCACTGGTCCCCACAGTATATTTAGTAGGGAGAAACGAAAGCATATGACAAAGGATGTCATCAGGCAAAGCACTTATCCTATCAATACCTCCTTCAGAGCTGGAATCCATTGGATCTGCCTCTCTTAATTCTGAGGTAACAAGAAAAGGGACAAATTAAATTTCAGAAGAGTACTACCATACAAGTGACAAATTAAAGATAACTGAAAATAGGGAGGGGATGGGGGGAGTGCTTCCATAAGAAGAGAATCAGATGTATTTTTTGCCATTTAATAAAAACTCAGATATTTATAATCCTATGATATCTCGGTATCTTGTGCTTGTAAGGAACCTTTTGGTGGGATTATGCATCCATTTTTATGAAGAAGAGAAGAGGAGCTGACCTTTGGTGACATAACCATTTAACAAAAGCCTTGCCTTTTCTCTATGTTACAGTGTAGATTTGAAAGTAAGATGAGGTCTCTCTAAGTTATACATAAAAGCAGTTCTTAACAATACCCCCTTCAAACCTCTCCCCAAAAAATTATACAAGAAAAAGAAAGAACAAGAACATACTCCACAGCCTTCAAATCAATAAATTAAGATGCAATCACAAGTTCACAATCCAAAATGTAAAAAGAAGGAACTATTCACAAAATAACTTTTATGCAAACAAAAAAATTCCATTCCCCCTTCCTGTCATCTCAATAGTGCATGTCGGCATAACTCTAAAGACAAAACAAATTAAGTAAATTAACAATAGTTCTTCGAAAATCAGTATGAGAGTATAGAAGTACCTCATGTATCTTCAGAGTGACAGGAACCAGAGCTTTTAAGCAACATCTAGAACTAATTATATGTTTATAGAGAGTATAGAAGTACCTCAGATTAGCTCTTCAGATCTAACATTTTTATAGAAAACTAACTATACGTTTATTGAGAGTGCATCCAATTCACATTTTAGTAGGGAAAATTAGGCAGTAAACCAAAACATAGAAAGAAAAATGATTTTCTAGTAGTTATTTATGGATTTGATTTATAACCAAATAGGTTCAAAAGTTTCCATAACAAAAAGATATTTTGATATTTAACCTTTTAAAATATTAAAAATTTAATTAAATTCATTGATTGTAAAACTACTATTAAATAAAAGCAAGTAAAATATTATACAAAAGCCTGAATCAGAAATGATCCTCAGTTTGCATAACAGTTTGCATAAGAATTTTACAGTATTCCAATAAGACTAATAATATAGCAAATACAAGAAGAATCAGGATTACATTTCGAAAAAATTAGCCAACGATAATAAAAAATAATAAAGAAAAAAAAACTGCCCCTGGTTCTTAGACTGTCGCATTTCGACTCAACAGAGCCAAAAGGAGAAAAAAAAGAGGCAATGCAGACTTACATTTTGAACTAGTCATGCTCAAGTTAATTGAGCTAATGCCAGAACTAATTCAACATTGATTGAGCTGATGCCATAACAAACTCAACACTGATTGAGCTGAAGCCATAACTTGAAGGCCAATATCTACAACCAAAAAAAGTAAATCAGAATCAGGTAGTGCAACACATTGTTTGTAGATATAGCAAAGTTGTTTTACAAAAATACAGAAAATCAAAACACCACCAAATAATCTTTAACCCAAAAAAGCAACATGACCAAAAGAAAATGAGAAAAGTGAAGATATTTTATCAGGCAATTAGAACACAGTACAGAGCGCAGATACCCAAACCAAAAATATAAGCATGCAGAATAATACCACCAAATTTGAGGGGTTTTCTAAACCATAAAGAAACACAAGTCCAAACAAAGATATATTATATCTAAACAACTACTGAATCTTTTCTCCAGTAATGATACTTAGTCTACAACCACCCCAGCGAAGAAACAAGAGAAAGCATAAACATTCAGAAAATTTTGATGGTCCACCCCTAGTATACTGAGCGAAAAGGAAGTATGTCTCCTAAACTCTCATTACCATTTTTTCACACAGCTAGAGGAAGCAAATTCTGATCAGAGAGCAAAGGCCTCTACACATGGAGAAGCTCAACTTTTAGGTGGGAAGTAATGTCGTGAACTCATTCTGTAAAACCAAACATTAGGACATAAGAGGTTGGTCTTTTGACTTTGTATTGCATAAATAAAGCAACTTATAGTAAGTAGCCTTATAATATTGCATTAAAATACAATCGCTCAAGCATAACCCAATTCAACAACTCTCCAATACAACCATATACATACTTCTGGAAGCAAAGGAAATAATTGTCACTATGCACAATATAACTTGAAATCACATTTAACATCTATTGGAAAAATTATATAAGAAAATGCACAAAAACATTGCAATTGAACGGGGATGTCCACTTTCCAGAATATTACACAAAATGATAAACAAAAGATTTAGTCAGAAAAGACAAAACTGACAGTCTTTTGGTCTAGAACAAAACAGTTCAAAATCTGACAGTATTGGACTTCCAAACTATTTTATCAGACTTAACAAAATTTGCTAATTCAGTAAGAGAATGTACCAACTTCTAAAGGATTATCCTAAAACAAGACAAGCATCAAAATTATAGTTTCACAATTTTAGGTCAAAAGTTCACTTTTGCCAATCCATGCTCAAGAACAAATAAAATGAACTACTTGAAAACAAAGGGACCATAATTATTTCATTCTACATCATATAGCAACAAACTTTGAAATTAGGAGAAGTCATAGGCATATCAACAAACAGCACAGCATGAAGTATAGGTCACTTGAATTTGTGACTTACATGGATTAGGAGGAAAGGTAGGACTGAGAAGAGAAGAAAAATATCTGTATGGAAAGTAAAAAGATCTGTATGAAAAGTATTTAATGTCAAAATTCTTCTAAGTAACCATCTCAAATAAACATGAATCAGAAGGGAAAGTAGGACAGTCCAAAAAGTATTGTACAAAACGTACACAACATGTAACTATGAGCTAGGTATGATCATCAACAGTCAACCCCTTATATATCAAGTCGTCAAATTTAGGATCCAAGGTACAGTCTTAAAATAAAAGTCAACCAGATAAGGCATTTAAACAAGTATCAAGTGTCACTGATACCCTACCAGATATGGAGGAAAAGGAAGCTTCACTAACATTTGAGAAAACTGCTCACATAAAAGACACCACAATATGAGAGCGAAATCCCTCCTAGATTGGTTTCAACAAAGTGTTAGCTATAAGGCATGACATTTCCACAAAAACAAAGCACCTTCACAGATGAATGTAATTTGTTCGAGTAGCCAGTCCAAGCAACAAAATCTGAAAGCTAAACACCTCAATGAGAACCCACTTGCCCAAGTATTACACATTGAAGATCGACTTTGAACTGGACAATACTAACAGAAGGAGCAAAACTCATGGAAAAATCAATCCCGACAAGCAGGGTATATGAACACAAAAAGTGGTTGTGGAAGAAAGCCCCTACTCAGTTGACCTTTTTTTTATTTATTTACAACATCTAGTAGCATCAGCATCAGTTGTAGCCAAAATAGAATGTAGGACTAGAAGAAGATGAAGGAACATACCTACAATAGAAAGATAGAAAGGATCTTCAGCTAGCCCGACCACCTATCCTATTACTTCTCCCAATTATATATGTTACAGAATCCAACCATTCTTTCACCAGATAGAGGCCTTATCGGCAATCATATCACGTCGCCAAACATAACTATGAACCGAGAATCAGAGATTGTCTTCTAGATGACAATGTAGTGCTTCTTAATGACATGCCTCAAGTTCAACAGTTCCAGCTCATTTATGATTTGTCATATTGCATATGGCTATATTCCATACAATCCAGAAGCTCGAAACCCGACTTCAATTTTTTTGCTCCAGAGAGAGATAAAAAACCGCCTAGGATGTTTTCATGGTCAAGAGACTCAAGACTCTCATTGCATTCAAAGTATCTTGATTCCTCTTACTGGCCCATCTCTTGTTTGCCTTTTGAGGCTTAAGATACTTCAGGATGAAAAGTGCACACAGCTTTTGGGTAGTCAAGTTCTTGAACATATAGTCATAGAAGAACCACAAGGGAGAAGCCAAGGATGATAAACCATCCATACTTACATAAAAAAGGAAGGTATCACTTTTGTTGTAGATCTGTGATCAATATAACAGTTGAGTAGCCCCAAGCCTAGAATGATTTCATGTCAATGGTCGTAAGTCATGTGAATTTGATGAGTTTGGCAAACTTTAATTAACGTGCATCTGGATCTCTATCAAACATCTCTTGCTTATAGCATAGTCTAAATCATCAATGGCTATACATCAAACGATTTTGCCACAAAGTAGTACCAACTTAATCTGTCTGAATGTGGATCTCCCTTGCTCATGCAGAAATATTTAGTATTAACCACCATCAGGCACTAACAGCAATGTCACTGGGAAGTTAGTCATGAAAGAAACTCCTGAAAAATCCATGCATACATTATATTAGAGATTTGATTTCCACCAAAACAGGGCCATAAGAGTGTGCCTTCTGGAGCCCCTAAACAAGAAAATTACACATTTAAAACCAGCTTAATTAATTTTGACCCAGTCGAGTCAAACTTTGACCGAATTTTGACTGAGTCGAATTCAAATAGTTCGCAAGTTATTCAACTCAAATACGCACCCCTAATCAAATGTTCTTGCAGACAGCATAAACTGTCATCAATGGCTGTACATCAAATGATTTTGCCACAAAGGGCTACCAACTTCATCTCTCTGCATGAAGAATTCCATTGCTCATGCAGAAATCTTTAGTGTTAACCACCATCAAGCACTGAGAGGCAAGTCACTGGAAAATTAGTCATAAAAGAAGCTTTCGAAAAATCCATGCATAAACTTGATTAGGGATTGAATTCCCACTAAAACAAGGCTACAAGAGCAAGCCTTCTGGAGTCTTAGAACAAAAATTTTACGCAATAGTTAAAAGCAACTCAATTAGTACAAGTTCAGCATGAAAAAAAAAAATTCTATTCACATACTTTTATTCTCTAAAATCACAAAAACTTTTATCTTCTCATTTGACAGATGTACAATAAAAACCTACATGGCATATATGCTCAATATATTAAATTCAATTCAATCAAACCATGCTGCAAAAGGAAACTATTATTTGATGAATGCCAGCCAACTATCACCACAACACTCAGTTCCAATTAATAGGCTGATAAACAAATCCTGGTTTCTTTTACTCTGAATGTCCATATTTTACAGCTAATTCCATCAAATCAACAGCCAGACCCTTTAAGAGGCAAAAGAAGTCATTCTTTCCAAACATATGAAGCAATTATAGCATACCAAATATCCTTTTTACCACCCCTATATGTTAAACTCTAATGCCTTTTCTAATCATCACATAAGTAGGCACATTCAGTTTCCCCTTCAATCCCTTTATTCAAACAAGGGGCTGTTCTGTACTGTTTAAATTTCCAGATTTCCGTAATATTTTATCCCAAAAAAAATTTGAAACTTGTTAGTTAAATCAATTATGTAATAAAAAAATAAGTTTCACTCTATTTTACCAAATCCACAGCAGAAAAGTCCAAACCACTTTTTATGGTTTGTGTTTTGTCATTTCATAAAGCAGCCAAACACTCACATTAGAGATGGAGCAAAACCCCTCCATCTTTCTCTCCCATCCTCCAACTTAGTGAAATCAGCTGACATAATTTGCCAGATTATGCTACCAATCTGCTGAAAATATGTATTTAAAGTCTGATAATTGCACCCTTTTCTTATTTTCTTGCTTGTTATTCTCATTATACCATACCAAACACCAAAATTACTAAGGAAAATCACCGCAATATCACAAGGGAAACCCAAAGGCCCTTCAGTTCCTCTCACTGGCCTAGTTCAGGTTTTCGCTCTAGATCCCAGAATAGTTTCATTTTTGGGGCTGCTACTTCTATTGGAATGATATATTTTTTGGGTAATAGTGGTTGATTGATTCTAATATATTGCTTGAAATTCATGAGTTTTATATGAGGTTCTACAGTCATGTTTGGTTTTGAAAAAAGCTCAACAATGGAGATGTGATTTTCATTTATTCCAACAAAGGAAGCATTTTCAAACTACTTTGCAATCTATCTTATCCTCAGTTCCATATAAAACAGTCTTTACATAAATGCAAAGAGGTTGAAGATGATGTAGAGAGGAAAAACAGAGAAAAAGTAAATGAGGAGGATAAAACGTTTTCTTTCTGTTTCTTTTAGTAGATGATAATTTATAATTTTATGATTTTCTAATCATGTTATCATTGACCTAAATTTCACTACTAACCTCTATTCTCATTCCCTTGCCCTTAACTCGTATCTAATATCTTATTACTTTATTATAATTCTATAATTTATAGTATTTTATTATGTTACTATGGATTGTAAGTTTATCTTATCCATTGTATATAATGCACAAGTAACCTTTAAATAAAACTATCTAAATCCCCAAGCATCCTTCTAATTTGATGTAGATTGAGCAAAACAATTTTTTGAAAACTCAAAATCAATCAAGTTCACATCGGAAAATCAATTGAGGCTAGCAACTAGTTCTAAGTTTCTGACTTCCAAGTATATGTTCTTTCAAGAAGAAAGAGGTTTCATGTCTACTATTCTCCCTGCCCTTTCTTCTTCCATTAAAACCATTCTCAATGTATTAAAATCAATAACTGGAACTAAAATTATCTTCCATTGAAACAATTATCCATACATTGGAATCGACAAGTTGATTCCACAAACAAAAACATCATTATCTGTAGATTAAAAGTATCAGCTTCGACAAAACGATAATCACTGAATATTTTGTTTAGAGATGGTAGTAGATGTACCCAAAGAATCCATAGATTACTCCAGTAGATCTTCACAAAAAGATTTCAATAGCACTTGCCGTACAAGCAAAAGTTCCTCAAAATCCAACAAAAATTCATGGTGAACCCTTCACTCAATCACTCAACTCTAGCCTTAATTAGTAAAATTACATCCAAGTAGGCTACCTCCTATGGTACCCTACATTACTTTTTAACTGTTGCCATCCTAATTTCAATCCACATCTAATGATGTAATACAAAATCTAGTGCTCAACTACATTGCCAGAATCACACCAATTATTACAACATAATTGAAGAATCTCCAATTACGTGTTCCCACTTGGGATTATTCAAACAATTCAATGATCATCATTGATTAATCAACTCAATAAAAATCGGCATAACTCAAAACGATAATCAAATCAAGAAGCCACAGCACCAAAAAAAAAAAAAAAAGAAAAAACTAGATGTGGCCCAATTTTCAAGCAATGATTGCGACTATTTCCAATTATGGAAAACTAAAATTAAAAAAAATGAAGCTCAATTACAGAAGAATACCTGAGAGACTAAAAAAGATGAAAGCTGGTGCCATTTGGTGGCTGGATTCTGAGATTCTGAGATAAATTAGTTCGTTTGAATTTAACCGGAAATGGGGTTTCATCTCTCCTAAATTTGATTGCATGGTTCCATTCAATCCCCTCTCCCTTCCCCGGAGGCCCCAACCCCGGGGTCCCTAACTCGTACGGTCGTACCCCCAGGATCCGGTGCTAGTCAGTTTCGTAAATTCTCCGATTTATTGCAATTTCAAATTATAACTAGGCTGAAAATTGGGTTAAGATTTTAGATTATCCGCTCTTTTTAGTTATTGGGTCAACTTTAATTTGCAGTAACGAAACGCTAAGAATCATCGACTTAGTACTTTGTAACAGTAACAAAAATATTATCTTTTTTACTCATTTCTCTCATTTTATCAAAATTCTCTTCATTTCAATAAAGCCGCCCAAAATAAACGGTTATACCGTGGTAAAACCGCACAAAATAGACGATTCGATCATGGTAAAACCGTCCAAAATGGACGTTTCTACCATGGTAAAACCGTCCATTTTGGACATTTGCTTATTTAAAAAAAATATTTTTATAAAATATTATTATTAAATTCTTAATTGTTAATTATTAATATGCTTGATAATTATTAATGTTAATTATTAATATGTTTGATAATTGTTAATGCTAATTATTAATATGCTTTAAAATTGTTAGTGTTAATGTATTTATATTTAGTTACTATTATTGTTATTATTAATATGCTTGGTTATTGTTAGTATTAATATACTTAATTATTATTATTGTTATTATTAATATGCTTAATTATTTTTATTGTTAGTATTATTTTTGTGCTTGATTATTACTGTTGTTTTAATTTTTAACATGCTAATATGATTAATACTACTAGTGATTAGTGGGTTATAATAATTATTAAAAATAACAATAATTAGTGGGTAATAATAATGAATATAATATAATTTCTATAAGTAATTATAGTAATAATTAATAAGTAATTATAGTAATAATTAATAAGTAATTATAGTAATTAATTAAAATTATTAAGGGGTAATAATAATTGATAATGTTTTTATAAGTAATTATATTGATAATAATAAATAATTATAGTTATGACTCATTAGATTATATTCCGTGAAATAATTAAAGAAGTTTAAGTAAACAACAATAATTAGAATATTATTAATTGTTTTTTATGAAACAATAGTCGGGAGAGTTTAGGCAGTTAAACATTGAGATCGGGCGCCTCGATGGTTCTGGGGGATCAGGGCCTCGACATATTAGATCCCAAGGTATTGATGCCACTGTTAGGAGAGTGAGAACATTATCTCGTTTGGCTGACGTTTCACTAAAAACTGATGACAACATCGACGATGTCTTCCAGGAGTCCATGGTAAGGACAGGGATTCGTTTGACTTGAGCCTGCACACTGAGGAAAGGCAAGGGAGGGAGGTTCGTGTCGGTAACAAGCCAAGTAGTGTTTGCAAGCTCGAGGGGACATAGATTCATTCTCATCTACAATGTTGGTGAGGAAAGGCAAGGGAGGGAGGTTTGTGTCTACTAGATTGAGCACCGCTGGTTTGTTTAGTCCAGCTTGTAGTTCGCAATCTTGTCGAGCTGCAAACACTACTTGGCTCGTTATCGACGCAGTGCCAGAAGGGTCAACGGATGGGAGTATCATCCCTAGTTACGCGGCTCACATAGCCGCGCGCATTTGGGGTGGGAAGGATGGAGAGCCTTTATGATGTCATAGGAGATCGCAATGGTGTATTACATTGCGAGATTGGGAGGCTAACATGACCGACAAGTTACGGGCACAGGTCCGGGGTACTAGGCTTTAGCATCTTCCAGATATCATGCATTCCCACATTGACTGACTGTTGATTTTAGCGTTCATTGAGCGTTGACAGCCTGACACGAACACATTCCATCTACCTTTTGGTGAACTGACTATTTTGCTACAGGACGTGTTTTACATTCTAGGGATCCCAGTAGAGGGGGATATGGTGGAGATGGTCTGCAATGTCCCGACACTACATGCTAGTTTTTAGGAGGTGTTGGGGATGTCCAGGGATCAGCTTTTGGTTAAGCCAAAAGCTATTTGGGAGAATGGGGGTGTTATGGTTAGCAACATATATGATAGGTGTAATGTACAAAATCGAGTTCCCGAGGTCGAGTTCGCCGGATACTAGATGACACTACTCGGATCGACATTGTTTGTCGATAAGAGTAGCCACCGTCTTCTCCCATCCTGTATATTGGAGGTAGAGAAGGATCCACGTCATCTTCATAGGTACTCATGGGAATCAGTTGCACTAGCTTACTTATATTACTAGTTGGGCATTTCATCTCGGGCTGACTGCTCCGCTATGTTCTCACGCTTCTCCAATCATGGATCTACGAGTATTTTCCCTCACTTCGGTCATGCCATGGCTCTCTTGTCATTGAGCCTGGCGCTGCACGGGCAAGGATGTGGGATGTGCGAGCTGAGCCCAGGGACTACCGACGCCTCGTGACTTTTTGGACTCGACTTGATCAGATGATGGACGCTGAGGTATTTTTTTAGTATTACTATGCATTGTTGGTACTAGAGTTTAGTCGCACTATTGTTATAAAATGATAATTTAATATATTTGATTATAGGTTCACTAGCGCCCTTATTGTCTAGTGCTTGCCCATGATGTCTCGAGGACAACTTACATGGGCATAATTCGGTTCTGAGGCATTGTTGAGTCGTATCACCTGGATAGGGTTATATGACAACTTGGTCATGTGCAAGGGATTCCGAGGCTTGGTATTGTACCTCACATAGTGTACAGGCTTGCTGGTCCCCGGTCATACAACGCCACCTTCTGGGACGTAAGTTGTGGAACATGTTCGTACCCAGCACCAACATATTTGTCCAGGTGATTTCCTTCCCACGAATACTAGATGGAGAGCCCACTTGTACGCCAGATTATTTGGACTGGCTCACCACGTACTCTCACCTTCGCCTTGTCGATAGTGAGACCACCCAGTTGCAGGCCCCCTGAAGGACTCACACTGATTACATAAGTACTTTTAGTTTTTTGTATGTTTATGCTTTACCCTTTCATATTACAGTGTTATCGACTTTACTTTATACAGTGGATGGGTCGGGCAATGCAGTGCATCCGTCGCTTTATTGTTAAGGCTAGTGGTGAGGTTACCTCGGCGATCGCCATGTCCCAATAATTGATAAGTGATTAGAACGTGATGACGGGGTGCTAACTTTGAGATATTTTTTATTTATGTTCCAGAATTGTAATTTATTAATGTTAGGATTTGTTCACCACACTAGACTCGGGATCTGCCATAACCCAACTAGCGGAGGTGTGCTCATTTTCCAAGTGGAGGAATTGAGTCACCGCATCTCTTACATTAGCATATTCCAACCTCAACCGACTTTTATAATTGTATGTGTGTCTCCTATTTGGATTTTCATCGGGAAACATCTCATTCTCGATAGCCATAATGTGACAAGGTTTAGCACAAGCCGAGGTCATCTGCTTCACTAGCTTCTTCGCATCCAAACTAAGACCACTAACTTGTCTATGACCCTCTCGATATACCATCATCGGTTGGTTGTGCATTTCATGAAGACTCGGCTTCATGACTACTTTCCAACCTTGATTACCTCTAAGTTCTTCAAACTTCATGCGAAAAGGACATTTACAACCATTTCTTTTAGTAACCTCAAATTCCTATCTTCGGCAATGTCTCTATGACCACGATAACATACCAGTAATCTCAAAGAACGACCATCTCGTTGGTTTTATACGAGGACTTCGTAAGAAAAAACCCACAATGTTCAGCAATTTCTCTTGTCCATTCAACTAGTTCATCAAATGTTCCAAAAATTGTTGTTGTTACAAAATAAGAACTGGTAGTCAACCCCGTCGAAACCATAATTCGGCAAGAAAGTCTATTAAAAAGAAATAATAATAATGTTAATAATATTAATTATAATATAATAATATTACTTAAGAAAATATAATAAAAATAATTATAATATACTATTAATGTTAATATAATATTAATTATAATAACATTAATGTTTATAATATTACTTTTACTAATATAATAATATAAATTATAATATACTAATAACATTAATAATATTAAATATAATAATATTAATCATAATATACTAATATAATAATATTAGTTGTACTAGTATAATAACATAATAATATTAAAACAAATTAAAAAGGTCAAAAACGCCCGAATAGGGCATTTTGACCATGGTCAAAACATCCTATTTGGGTGTTTTGACTACAGATACCGTAAAAACATTATTACCACGCTAAAAATATTCGACGTTTGGGTTTGCATGTTACTCGATGTCGTAGTCATGTTCGATTTTGCTTTATGATAATGTTGGCAAATAATTTAGATAGAGAAAGTGATGGAGAGAAAGGGAGAAATTAGAATAATGGCATATGTGTAATTAATTTAACTATTTTGTTGGCATGAATGATAAATATGTCGACGACGAATAACAACTCTCCAATTTATTTATTGAGTCTATTATATTGTAACTAGAATTAGGGGTATGATACTTGAACTCAGCTTGTTTAAAATTGGTTAGAATTCGATTCGAGATCGAATCCAACTCATAAGTTAATGAGCCAGGTTTTTTGAATCAAAGCTCAACATGATCACTTGCTTGTGAAAAGTTCGACTTTATATTTATAATATATATTTTAAAATAATATACTTATGATGTATGATTGGAATAAATTAAAAGATAGTTTGATATATAAACTCAAGTCCCACATTGAAAAAAAAAATAAAAGATGGTTTGAAGGAATTGAAATATATTAACTTTTGATTTCCATCTAAAGCCAAAATCTAACTTATTAAAGCTAAAAATTAGGCTTGAAATGAGTTTTAGTCAAGTCAAGCATAAAAATTGGATTTTCAAATCTAGCTCAAACTTTAGTTTCTTGGCTTGTGAGTTTATGTGATGGAGTTTTTGAGCTCGATTCCATCTTAGCGAAATTCAACCATGACTCGGCTCATAAGCATCCTAACTATAGTTTTTTTTATATATTATTACTAATGAGTAAGTTGTCAATAGCTCTAAGATAGTGTTTATTGATTTGTTTACTACCAATTAATCTCCTTCATATTGAAATTCATTAGCACTATCAAGAACAAGCATTGATACATATAGTTAATGTCCTCAATCAATCAAAATTCAACAATTCACGATCCCAAATTCAATACAAATTCACCATTTAACATAAATTTCAAAAGATTAATTGATGTGTAATTGGGTTTGGATTGTTTTTGGAGAGTGTTAAAATGAAAGAACTTCAAATTGAACAAGAAACAAAGGGATAAAGTCACACAAACACAACAACCTATGCACGATTTATGAGGGGTTTTTGGGCTAGCTGCAAATAACACCAAGTATTTGGCCCTTAAATATTAACCCTCATCTCACATAGAAAATAATGCTAAGGTCATAAATTCACATAGAAAACACTAAGAATTTCATAAAGAAAATATGGAATTTTTATTAAAACTTGAATGAATTCAGCTTTGGGTTGAATACCCAATTAAAACTACAAATCTTGGAAAAGAGCCATTGCCCGGCAATTAACAGATGCTTAATGAGTTCTAAGAAACTGATTAATCCTAATTACAAAATTAAAACAGCCAAATAAAGTCTATAATTAATGGGGAGTTTAATTTTTAAGCTCTAAGCTTGATTCAAGGCTTCATCCATGCTAAACTAGTAAACTATCTAGTAGCCTTTCCCAGAAATTATCACGTTTTAAAGTCATCCTCCTTTCCCAACAATTATCACGCTTTTAAGTCTCCAAAAATCGTCTTTCTTGGTGCCAACTTTCCCCCATTCAACTCCAAGCTTGAAATACTCCACAAATCACGCCCAGTTATTGAAAGATCTTTGCTGCATCTTTAATTCAAGTATTTCTAACTCAAAACAACAAATAAATTTGATTCAAAACCCACAAATCTATCAGCTTTTGTTGCCAATTCGTAACCCATCAAAGAGTGTACTAAGTTGACTTGCTCTTTACTTTCTGGAACTAGGGTTGAATCCATATCTATAAACCAACAACTAGTTAACTTTTAAAAGAAAAAAGTACCTTACACTAGTTGTCGGATTGAGATGGATGATGCCCAAAATTTACAAATAAAGAATTGTTGCCTGATTTTGGGAGTGGAAAAGATGGGATTGTTATTATTGAGGTGTTTGAGAGAGATTAGGATTTTTGGGCCAAAGAGATCGAAAAGGGTTTGCGATGAGATTTTGCTGAAAAATTTTACCAAGTCAAATCAATGTCGAAATATTTTACATTAAGTAAAATCGTTGTTTGAGATTAAGAGTTTGGTATGCTATGTTTTTCAGCCTGTAAATCCAACCAAAATCATATTTCAAACAAAAATCGTTGTATGGGCCAATAACTTTATTAAATAAGATAGCTATTTTTAACAAAATCCACTACTCATTTGACCATAATTTTGGATATCATAGGCCAAAGCACTCCAATGCTGCCTACTGCAAAATGATGGTCTTGTATAAATCATTCATTGCTCTAAAAGATAATCTTCATGGCGAATAAGAATGTCAATGCCCCATACAACCTTTACAGTTCACACCAATACCAATGCCAAGATTCTATTGAAATTTTTAACCAATGGTGACTTGGGGAAGGGAAACAATAACAATAACAATAATAATACCAAAACCAATATCAATATGATTCAAGTCTATGCCCGAGTAAAACAACCATAAGATCTATTATGGTGTACATGATACTGTATTTGGAAAAAATGACATGTAATCATCAAGTGCTATAGTTGACACTAAATAAAATTTAACCCACGCAACTGCAATAATATTACATATTATAAAGATTTATTTAGAAAAATAAAAGAATTTTATTTTAAGAAGGAAATTTTTTTATATAATTTTCTAATTCAGAAAGAATTCCATAATGACTCTTCTACGTTTGACTCTTTCTAAAATTTTAATTTTTCAAAAGCATGTACTTAATTTATTTAATATATTAATTACAAATAAATTATAAAAACTCTAATCTTATTTAGTTTTGCAATTTAATTTAGACCATGTTGTTATTTAAAAAAAAAAATAGAGGAAACTTTCTCCTAGAGGATCTTCTGTGAATTTTATTTGGAGTAGTCGATTGGAAAATGTGAAAATTCGAAGAAGATAAAATATGGATAAGGGTAAATTTTGTGGCAAAGTCTGGAGGCTTTGTCAAACTGGTTGCAACTGTACGGACATGACTTCATACGTCTATGACTCTGACCTACAAGATTTGTGTAGCAAGCAGACCTTTGGATTTTTTTTTTTTTTTTAAAAAAGAATCTGTTAAATATGATTCAAAATTTCATGGAGATTTCATGTTTAGGAGTATCTGATTCAACAAGAAATTAGCAGATTCAGATTTATTTTCTTTTCCATAAAGTGTTACGAAGGAAATGGTTATTTCTTCATGATTTGCAAAATTTGCTTTTTCTTGAGTGAATTCTCCCGAAAATTAACCAATCAATTATTATCCTAGATGAGCCCAAAGCTGTTGAATTCAATCCTTCTGTTGTCTTCATCCCAAGAGTTCGTCACAAGAACAAACTGTTGTTAGACATTGGTTGTTAAAGAAATGATAAAGCCTCGAATTTTTTTTTTAAATAATTAAAAAGTAAGATTTGGACAAAAATATTTTTAAAAATAAGTTTCTCGATTTGAATGTAAATCGCTACCCGAGCAACGATTTTAGTCATGACCCAAAGTATTTTCTAAATTTTTTAAAAAAATTAAACCAAAATCAGGCAACGATTATAGTTTCTGTCGATTAAAAAAAATATTTTTTTAAATCGTTATCTAGGGTAATGATTTTAATTTTGTTAAAATTGCTGCTTGTGGCAGGAATTTTGGTTTGAAATTTTAAAAGCTTACATTACATTCGGACCAGCCCAATTCAAGCTGATCCAAAATCGCTGTTCATGTAGTGATTTCCATCCCAACTTGGAGAAGTTATTTTTTGAAAATATTTTGATTTGGAACCTATTTTTGAAAATATGAAAGTCTCTCTTATGAAGTGAAGTAGCGTTATAGCTAGCTAAAGATGGTTCTAGGAATGCATTTTTGGTTGGGCAGGGACTAAAAGAACTCTATAAGCCGTCAGTTGTCGAACATTTTAGTCTCTGACTATAAGAAATTCCTGAGAATTAGCCTGAGCACCAGTCATTTTAGGCCATATTTAATAGAATTCTTCTACATAAGCAAAGTATTATATATGAAGAATATAATCAAATAAAGATCACCTAAAATATGTTGGTCAAATTTCAACTAGTATACTGTTAATTTTCCTTGCTGAACAAGTTCAGATTTATCGTCAAGTTTTCTATGATTCTATCTTTAATGGTTTGACAATAATGGTTTTCCACGACTACTACGTGCTGAAAATCTTTGTTGTTTATTCTGAATGCTATGATATGCTCTTCAAGAGGGTTGGTCAAAATGGGATGTTTGAATTTTCTAAGAAACTGATAAAGATTTGGTGGATCTACAAAACGTTATTCTAAGAGGTAATCAATATTCATGGCCACCAATATATCAAATGCTTATCAAACAATACCAATTGTTTATAATTTATGCTTATCATAACACTTTTTTGAGTTTAAAGACTTGATCTAGGATTGAGTGATTAACAACCTATTCAATCTGCTGTGTATTCGCACTTGCTGACGTTAATCTCTTCAAATGTAGGGGTCAAACTTGTTTTCCGTATGACCAGAAATTATGATTGGCATATTTTGGCTGCTGCAGATATACAGAGAGGATTACTAAATGAGCTTAGCTCAACAAGAGAATAACTGCAGAGTGTTGACTCTTAATTAACGCAGGTATGATTTTCAGGAAATTATGAGCTAACATTAGTAGGATTAGTTGGTTTGCTTTCATAATACTGAAAAATACTGCTTCTGAAATTCGTAGCACTGGCATATAAATACTAAGAGCATGTATCTAATAGTGTTTGCCAGCTTCAGCTTCTAAACTATATTCATTAGTGCGTACTTGTAAAGTCCTGAACTTTATTGTTTAAGGGCAAGGCCCGGGTGGTGTTGTACTGTTGTTCTAAGCTGGCCAGCTTGCTGTGAAGCATCTAAAGCTTTTTTCCTGACACGCCTGAAGTATGCTTAATTTAGTGCTTTACCATTATTTGAACGTTCCATGGTCGGTCGCCTGTTGTTTTTTATTTGCTAGTATCTGAACAACTGATTTAATGTAAACTAGATCTATTCTTCAGTAGAAAATGTCAGCATTCAAGTGATTGAACTATAAAGTTTCCTAGGACTTTCTCTGACATTTCGTTACAAATCCCTGCCTTTCTGAAGACCATGATATCATATATGTTTTCTATACAAAATAAATTTGAACAAATGTTGCAATGGCTTAATGCTGTCTTGAGAATATGCTTCCCAGCTCCCACGTGAGATAATTGGCTTAGTGATGGGGTGGATGTCAATATTTCATTGTATTTTACCAAGTCTTTCCATGCTTTAATTATGTTTTAGTGGAAGGCAAAGCTCTAGAAATGAGACGTGGATATTCTTTTGGAACGTTAAATTTTAAAGTGAAATTCATGGAACACTTATATATATAAGAGTCCTCACCTTTGCATTTTAGTCATAAAACCTTCTAAACACCTGTTGTCTGCTTTTGCATTTGAACCATCCTTTCAAAGCCTTTGAACTGTCTATCTTTTGTAGTTGGTGATTTTGATGGAAGATTCTATGAGCTCTACAAACTGCAAGAACAAAGCTCACTGTTCCCGAGATTTGATTGAGCTTTCTTTTGAAGATAGTGGTTGGTCTTTATATTTCGATGACTCCGTAGCTAGCAGCAATGTGGAAGATACAATCACCTATTCTGCATCTGAAAGCTCATCCATTGTTTCTGGTGCTGCTGCTTTGGTAGAAAAGATGAAAGTGATTGATGGTCTTGGTGAGTCAGCTATGTCGGTAGCTAAAAGGAGAAAGATGCGGGCTACTTCTGTTGATCATGATCTGGAGGACACTGCTACCTCACCTGTTTGCAATTCTGAGGTAAGGAGAAGTTCTCATGTTAATCCCTGCAATCTTTATTTTTATCATTTTTATTGTCATGTTGTTTTTAAGAGGTCCTTGCTAAATTCCCCTGATAGTTTTCTCTTTATTTGGAATTCAGGCTTGTGGTTTGGACATTTTTCCACCAATGCAACTAGGCAAGCTTGACTTTTTTAGATTTTTTCAGGTATAATATGGCTCCTGATATTCTTTCACATTTCTTGGACAGCAACAACTTGCCATAACGTGGGATTTCTTCTTTTGTGATTAAGTTAATGATGCATTGCTTTTCTGCAGGATACACAATATGCCTCTAACCAGAATGGAGATGTACTACACTCAGGTTTTATGGGGAATGATATCAGCTATGCAGGATTAAAGGAAAAGGGACTCTGTTTGGTTCCAGTATCTTTATTATTCTGTAGGAATTACAAGATAAACTTAAGAGAGAATCCAAGATAACATCAAATTGAGCAAAGATAATATTAAAATAGATAAGTTTACATTAGGATAAAGATGTACACAGATAGAATCAATCGTAAAGATTAGAGTTTGTGTAGGATTATACCTCTAGTGGACTTGTATAAATACCAGCAATGTATCAACAGATTCAATCAATGAAAAACAATCAAAATCAGTTTCTTAATCGTTCTTTAAAGCATATTCAAGGTTTAGTGATGAGTAGAGTCATTAGGGAGAGTGAACAACTTCCTGATAACTCAACAGAATTTGGAAATGACGGTGATTTGAACATTGATATCAGGCCCTATGTTGCATGGATTCGCGTATGATATGTCATTTTCCATACCCGTACCTATATCTGGATTCTTATCGGAGTGACATTTCACTAGCATTTTATAATTTTGCAGTTTTCCGTATTTGTACCCATATCGATATCCATATCAACAGATTCAATGATGAAAAACAATCAAAATCAGTTTCTTAATCGTTCTTTAAAGCATATTCAAGGTTTAGTGATGAGTAGAGTCATTAGGGAGAGTGAACAACTTCCTGATAACTCAACAGAATTTGGAAATGAGGGTGATTTGAACATTGATATCAGGCCCTATGTTGCATGGATTCGCGTATGATATGTCATTTTCCATACCCGTACCTATATCTGGATTCTTATCGGAGTGACATTTCACTAGCATTTTATAATTTTGCAGTTTTCCGTATTTGTACCCATATCGATATCCATATCAACAGATTCAATGATGAAAAACAATCAAAATCAGTTTCTTAATCGTTCTTTAAAGCATATTCAAGGTTTAGTGATGAGTAGAGTCATTAGGGAGAGTGAACAACTTCCTGATAACTCAACAGAATTTGGAAATGAGGGTGATTTGAACATTGATATCAGGCCCTATGTTGCATGGATTCGCGTATGATATGTCATTTTCCATACCCGTACCTATATCTGGATTCTTATCGGAGTGACATTTCACTAGCATTTTATAATTTTGCAGTTTTCCGTATTTGTACCCATATCGATATCCATATCAACAGATTCAATGATGAAAAACAATCAAAATCAGTTTCTTAATCGTTCTTTAAAGCATATTCAAGGTTTAGTGATGAGTAGAGTCATTAGGGAGAGTGAACAACTTCCTGATAACTCAACAGAATTTGGAAATGACGGTGATTTGAACATTGATATCAGGCCCTATGTTGCATGGATTCGCGTATGATATGTCATTTTCCATACCCGTACCTATATCTGGATTCTTATCGGAGTGACATTTCACTAGCATTTTATAATTTTGCAGTTTTCCGTATTTGTACCCATATCGATATCCATATCAACAGATTCAATAATGAAAAACAATCAAAATCAGTTTCTTAATCGTTCTTTAAAGCATATTCAAGGTTTAGTGATGAGTAGAGTCATTAGGGAGAGTGAACAACTTCCTGATAACTCAACAGAATTTGGAAATGACGGTGATTTGAACATTGATATCAGGCCCTATGTTGCATGGATTCGCGTATGATATGTCATTTTCCATACCCGTACCTATATCTGGATTCTTATCGGAGTGACATTTCACTAGCATTTTATAATTTTGCAGTTTTCCGTATTTGTACCCATATCGATATCCATATCAACAGATTCAATGATGAAAAACAATCAAAATCAGTTTCTTAATCGTTCTTTAAAGCATATTCAAGGTTTAGTGATGAGTAGAGTCATTAGGGAGAGTGAACAACTTCCTGATAACTCAACAGAATTTGGAAATGACGGTGATTTGAACATTGATATCAGGCCCTATGTTGCATGGATTCGCGTATGATATGTCATTTTCCATACCCATACCTATATCTGGATTCTTATCGGAGTGACATTTCACTAGCATTTTATAATTTTGCAGTTTTCCGTATTTGTACCCATATCGATATCCATATCAACAGATTCAATGATGAAAAACAATCAAAATCAGTTTCTTAATCGTTCTTTAAAGCATATTCAAGGTTTAGTGATGAGTAGAGTCATTAGGGAGAGTGAACAACTTCCTGATAACTCAACAGAATTTGGAAATGAGGGTGATTTGGACATTGATATCAGGCCCTATGTTGCATGGATTCGCGTATGATATGTCATTTTCCATACCCGTACCTATATCTGGATTCTTATCGGAGTGACATTTCACTAGCATTTTATAATTTTGCAGTTTTCCGTATTTGTACCCATATCGATATCCATATCAACAGATTCAATGATGAAAAACAATCAAAATCAGTTTCTTAATCGTTCTTTAAAGCATATTCAAGGTTTAGTGATGAGTAGAGTCATTAGGGAGAGTGAACAACTTCCTGATAACTCAACAGAATTTGGAAATGACGGTGATTTGAACATTGATATCAGGCCCTATGTTGCATGGATTCGCGTATGATATGTCATTTTCCATACCCGTACCTATATCTGGATTCTTATCGGAGTGACATTTCACTAGCATTTTATAATTTTGCAGTTTTCCGTATTTGTACCCATATCGATATCCATATCAACAGATTCAATAATGAAAAACAATCAAAATCAGTTTCTTAATCGTTCTTTAAAGCATATTCAAGGTTTAGTGATGAGTAGAGTCATTAGGGAGAGTGAACAACTTCCTGATAACTCAACAGAATTTGGAAATGACGGTGATTTGAACATTGATATCAGGCCCTATGTTGCATGGATTCGCGTATGATATGTCATTTTCCATACCCGTACCTATATCTGGATTCTTATCGGAGTGACATTTCACTAGCATTTTATAATTTTGCAGTTTTCCGTATTTGTACCCATATCGATATCCATATCAACAGATTCAATGATGAAAAACAATCAAAATCAGTTTCTTAATCGTTCTTTAAAGCATATTCAAGGTTTAGTGATGAGTAGAGTCATTAGGGAGAGTGAACAACTTCCTGATAACTCAACAGAATTTGGAAATGAGGGTGATTTGAACATTGATATCAGGCCCTATGTTGCATGGATTCGCGTATGATATGTCATTTTCCATACCCGTACCTATATCTGGATTCTTATCGGAGTGACATTTCACTAGCATTTTATAATTTTGCAGTTTTCCGTATTTGTACCCATATCGATATCCATATCAACAGATTCAATGATGAAAAACAATCAAAATCAGTTTCTTAATCGTTCTTTAAAGCATATTCAAGGTTTAGTGATGAGTAGAGTCATTAGGGAGAGTGAACAACTTCCTGATAACTCAACAGAATTTGGAAATGACGGTGATTTGAACATTGATATCAGGCCCTATGTTGCATGGATTCGCGTATGATATGTCATTTTCCATACCCGTACCTATATCTGGATTCTTATCGGAGTGACATTTCACTAGCATTTTATAATTTTGCAGTTTTCCGTATTTGTACCCATATCGATATCCATATCAACAGATTCAATAATGAAAAACAATCAAAATCAGTTTCTTAATCGTTCTTTAAAGCATATTCAAGGTTTAGTGATGAGTAAAGTCATTAGGGAGAGTGAACAACTTCCTGATAACTCAACAGAATTTGGAAATGACGGTGATTTGAACATTGATATCAGGCCCTATGTTGCATGGATTCGCGTATGATATGTCATTTTCCATACCCGTACCTATATCTGGATTCTTATCGGAGTGACATTTCACTAGCATTTTATAATTTTGCAGTTTTCCGTATTTGTACCCATATCGATATCCATATCAACAGATTCAATGATGAAAAACAATCAAAATCAGTTTCTTAATCGTTCTTTAAAGCATATTCAAGGTTTAGTGATGAGTAGAGTCATTAGGGAGAGTGAACAACTTCCTGATAACTCAACAGAATTTGGAAATGACGGTGATTTGAACATTGATATCAGGCCCTATGTTGCATGGATTCGCGTATGATATGTCATTTTCCATACCCGTACCTATATCTGGATTCTTATCGGAGTGACATTTCACTAGCATTTTATAATTTTGCAGTTTTCCGTATTTGTACCCATATCGATATCCATATCAACAGATTCAATAATGAAAAACAATCAAAATCAGTTTCTTAATCGTTCTTTAAAGCATATTCAAGGTTTAGTGATGAGTAAAGTCATTAGGGAGAGTGAACAACTTCCTGATAACTCAACAGAATTTGGAAATGACGGTGATTTGAACATTGATATCAGGCCCTATGTTGCATGGATTCGCGTATGATATGTCATTTTCCATACCCGTACCTATATCTGGATTCTTATCGGAGTGACATTTCACTAGCATTTTATAATTTTGCAGTTTTCCGTATTTGTACCCATATCGATATCCATATCAACAGATTCAATGATGAAAAACAATCAAAATCAGTTTCTTAATCGTTCTTTAAAGCATATTCAAGGTTTAGTGATGAGTAGAGTCATTAGGGAGAGTGAACAACTTCCTGATAACTCAACAGAATTTGGAAATGACGGTGATTTGAACATTGATATCAGGCCCTATGTTGCATGGATTCGCGTATGATATGTCATTTTCCATACCCGTACCTATATCTGGATTCTTATCGGAGTGACATTTCACTAGCATTTTATAATTTTGCAGTTTTCCGTATTTGTACCCATATCGATATCCATATCCGGATTTGCACCTGTATAGATTAGGGATGCAGATCGGCATCATTATAACAAGCCTCAAACAGCCTCTCGAATAGCCTTTGACTGGTAGCAATAAGGCTGTGTCCATCTGGACGGCCCTGTCTCTACATCAGTGCCAGTAGTATGGGCTATCAATATTAGTTGAGCGATGTTTACAAGAACTGAAATCACTTGTCTGTTTTTGGTAGAACAGTAGCTCAGTCCTGGTGATCCAACGTGGATAAACGGATAGCTGTGTCTTTTACACTTCTTTTGAGATTGAAGGAGGTTTGGAGGTCAAATTCACTAGAGTATGAGCTTATGTAACTTACGTAGAGTCTAGGTTTTTGCCTTTCTGCGTGGAAAAAAAAAATAGACTGTACAACAATGAGATCATTTACGTTATGTGGACTAAGATGCTTATAAGCTGATTGGACCAGTTCAATTACTTCAGTGCCATTTTTTACGCTGCCCACGGTAAGAAAATGGTGTATTTTGTATAAATGGACCGGAATAGATATGTTGCTTCAGATATCTTGCTCAAATTAATTGACAGACACCTTTTTCAGCTCCCATGTATAGTAATCATGGTCACAATTCCCTCCTAACTTAGTTGTCGAAAACAACCACCTATTCCTGTTTAATATTGGGATACATGTACACAATTCTTCATTGTAACTTTGATTACATGTAGTGCTGGAGCCTGGAGGTGCTTTCTGCGGAACTTGTCTGGTTCCTTGATTGAAAATTTGGATAGTATCTCTGATTCAACTTTATCAGAGTGAATTCTTCTTAAATGGTATAGAATTTATTTATTTTCTAATCTGTATAGCATACTATTATAATTTATTCTGTTACACCGATCACTTAGTTATACTGTATAAATTATTGTGACTTTTATGTGGAATATTTTTTTAGAGATAAGATCACCAATACTCTAGAAAGGGGTGAATAGAGTATGGTAACTGGATTCCAAAGCACTGAGATGACTATAAAGAATGAAAACAAGTCTTAACAAGGCGAAATGAAATAATAAAACTGAATGAAACTGATATCAATGCCTTTGATATAAGTAGTGTAAGCAGCTAACAAGGCATGACAATGCATAAAAAAAGTGTTAGGCTAAAATAAAAAGTGCGAAAAATTAAATGAGAAAAAACAATCGATTTAGTAACGAAGTTCCTTCAACAAGTCTATGTCTCTTAGAATATAAATATTACAAGTTTTGAGAGACTATACTGATCGCTGTAATTTTTTGGAGTAATCTATTTATGTGTGTCCTTCTCCTTGTTATTTGCACTTCAATTACTCGTACTTAGACTTGTGTATTGGGTCGGGTCAAGGCCGGAATAGGTCACAAGCAAAACGAGTTGGGTCGGACCGGGCGAAAGGAGATATATAACGGGTCGGGTCGTCCAAAAAGAGTATAGTTTTTATCTATAAAGGGGATAGTTTACTTGTATCACCTCCAATCTTTGGTAATGGATCATCTGCAAGTAAGTAGAAATAATTCGTTACCTAAAAGTGTTTAAAAGTCTTGGAAACTATAGGCCCAATATTGACCCGACTTGACCCATTAAAAACCTAATAAAACATGACCCTTTAAGAGACCGATCCATTAAGCCCATTATTGATTAGGCCCTTTTACAAACGGGTCGGTCAAGGGCCCTTAGCGGGTCCCACCCGTTTAAACAGGTCTACTCGTACTTATATTGCAGCCTTTCCAATTCAAACTTCAACACAGAAAACTTCAAGTGTATGTTAGAACTTTGCTGTGGACTGGCAGGAGAACTGCATGGGATATTTCAATTCAAACTTCAACACAGAATACTTCAAGTATATATTGAGCAAAATAGAGCAAGAATCTTCTGGCCTAGAAAGTGGTAAAAACGGGATCGTCTGTGGCTGTGGACTAGCAGGAGAACTAGTTACATGGGATATTTCATATATGAAATTTCTAGATAGCAGAGTTCAGTTGCTTCCACTATCTGACGACTGTATGAGGTGGTTCTTGTTCTTGTATAAGAGCTTCATCCATCATGCTATGTTGACGAGATGCCTTTGAAAATTTCGTGCTTGCTGGTTGTGATCATGTGATGTTTCACTTCAATAAAACGTATATACTCATAATAGGTCACAAAAATTTTGTATCACGCATAGTACTTTCTGCCTTGATGACGAGTACCAGGGTCAAGCACGTCTACTTTTATCAGTAACTGCTCTATCTGAAGAAGTGGAAAGCCAGTCACTGTGCTCAGCCGTGCAATTTAGAAATTGTAAGCTTTATAGTACGTACTCAAAACTAGGCGCACGTTCCTTAGCTTGAATTGGAGATGTTTTCCTAGGATTAGTTGTTCGGGAGATTGGTGAAGACGTATTTACTTGTCTCTGAAATAATCATGTCATCATAAATGAATGGTTTAATGCTGTGCAGTGTGCACGTTTGAGTTAACGTTGCGGCCGGCGGCTGCAGTGCAGGTCCGCACTTTTGATTAGATAATTGAGTCCCTAAACTGCACTTTTCATTCAAAATTCTAATTCTTGAAATTTCGCCCAAAAAATAATTTGCAGCCACAACTTATGTGCTATGAGTCAACAATCGCATGAAGAGTGATTGTCCTTATTTCACTTTACAATATAGAGTGATCGTATAAACTTGTTATAATCCCTATTATTAGGTACCTATTAGCTAGCTAGGAATGAGGCTATCCGAATATATGCAATAGTGCACGTCTCGGAAAGTCATTAGTAATTTCCTTTCATTCTTTTCTTTGAAGTTGTACTTTTGAGAATTGAAATTATACTATTGCAAATAAAGTTGTATTTATAAAATATAAAGTTGCATATATTATCGAAAAATTGAAAATTGTACTATTTACAAATGAAGTTGTACTAAATAAGAAGTTCTACTTATAGAATATGAAATTCACTATTGTAAAATAAAATTGTGCATAGTTTCACCATTTTCGTGTGACCCTGCGCTATACCTTCGTTTTCTTTTTTAAAGTTGTACTTTTTAAGTTTTGGAATTATATTATTTGTAAATAAAGGTGTACTTATAGAGTATGAAGTTGTACTATTATTGAGCATAATTTCACCATTTTCGTTGTTTTACCTTTATTTTTTTTTAAAGTTGCGATATTGCAAATGAAGTTATACTATTGCAAATAAAGTTATACTAAAAGATACAAAAATTGCAATATTACAATTTGTAATATATGTTAACAAACGTATCTTTGAGATATAGTTGGAATTTTCCATTATAACTGGCCCGTGTATGTGAATTTTGAAGGCAACAACTAGAGTTGTTACATTGTTCTCTTCTAAACTCTTTTGCTCTTACTTGGTATTTCATAAAATGTGCTTATTAAAAATGGGAAACGCCATGAGTTCTCATGCCTCCTTTTTGGCATATTCCATAATATTGATGTTAAGTGTTACATTATGCCTTATCAAATTACGTACCTAGCTAATGAATTATCAAGCTTGTTTGGTTCAATTAGCAAGCAACTAAACTCGTGACTTTGTTCAAGCTCCTCTAAAAGTTAGAAATTTGGAAGCTTAAGATCCCCATTATCGTCTCGCTCAACTCCCAAGAGTTAGGGCTAATTAATAGGGCTCAAACTACCCCATAGATCCATTTCATTACCTTGAAAAAATTATTTTGCACATAAAGTTATCGATTCCTCTAATATGTATCTTACTATGGTAATGAAATTTTCTCATTTTATACCTTATATAAATATATTAGGGATATTTTCGTAATTTTACTTATATACATAATATTATAATATATATGCCTGATATATGTTTTTCTATAATTTTATATATGATATAACAATAACTATATATCTGGTATAACAATAACTATTTATAGTATAACAATACATGTATATATCTGATATCTCATTATCATGATATAATTTATATCAGATATGAATTAGAAAAATCTCTTATAGTCAATCTCAACATCCTAGTAAAATATTAGGTTCTTTGAGTGGTATCCTTTCTAAGTAGTGATATACTTTGTAAAGTAACATTTGTGTGGGTTTTTAACTGAGACCCTTAAAGAAAATTTTGTACAAAATTAATTGTTTTTCTCTTTTTTACACATAGTAAACTAATATATATTTTAAACTTTGTTGTCTGATATGCAATAGTTTAGAAAGGAAACAAATGTTTTAAAATTCGCAAGTACTTCACGATGATTAACCCTTTGAGTTGTAAAAATAAATAAATACATACATAAATAATTTCAAGTAGGGAAGATGTGATTACAAATGAGGACTGCAGGAAAGTGATGGAGTTTGGTGGATTCCCTTTTGGATTTTCAAGCGTGATGCTCAAGAATCGAGATATTCCCTACATGGATTATGGAGTACGTAAAGTATGAAATTCACACAAAAAGTTTACTCAATTTAATTTGTTCACATTCTAAAATTAGAAAGGACTATGGAACACTCCTCAGAAAAAGTATCTCTCTTCTTTCAGCAAAATTGTTAATAGATGTTTGGTGCATCATATATGGTGTTCGTCTGCAACTCCACCCATGTATGTTGACCTGTGCTTGGATACTGTTGGCTGCACCATATATAAGTCCATGACACACCATTTTCTACTTCTATTCAAATAACTTAAAAATAATCCAATTTAATTAAATTTGTGCATAATTAAGCAAATGCATATATAATTCGATTAATGTAGGGTGAATACATTAGTTAATTATTCTCATATGATTGTATGATCTATTAATTTTTTTTATTCCATGAACATATATAAGATCGAATACTAATACAGATGATGTAATAATAACTATAACAAAAATGCAGGATCAGAGATGTTAAGTCATCGATTAATCAACATATGATGCATGGATGAATTCAAACATTACACTTTTTTGTATTCCATATTAGCGCGCTTATATATAGATATATATTAAATAAATAAGTGAATTACAGAGGATTTAATTCTATCATCAATCAGTGCATAGGGTCATATGGTTCGATAGATTACAGTAGCCTGCTGCTAGCAAACAGGTTTTTGAACAGTTACAGAGAAAAAAATCAGAAGATCGAACGTACAAAACATTTTGCAAGGATTTATACAATGCAAAAGGAGGAATAAGGCACGATCGACGATGAAAGCTTTTTGCATCATGAGCTTGAGCTCCAGATTTTGATCTTCAATTGTACTTTGGAGCATGAGTTAGGAACTTGCTATGATATTACGCTAGTTATACACATCATTATACATTCCAAAGTGAAACTAATTTAACTTACTTTTTGAGCAAGTTTGAATACTTTCTTATGACTTATATCCTTTTACAACATAACTAGAATTCACAATAGAGAAATTCATATCTTTTACCTGATATACATATATCATGAGATATTTTTGTAATTTTAGTTCTATACATGGATCATAATATTTATACCTGATATACAGTTTTTTATATTTTTATATCTGATATAATAATTTCTATATTTAATAAAGTAATAGTTATATATATTATATACAACTCTTATATCTTAGAACTCAATAGCATGATTTATATTAGATATGAATTAGGAAAATCTCATTCACAGTATATATATATATATATATATATATATATATATATTATGACTCAGATTAGTTAACTAACATTTATGCAACTAACATGATATACATATTCACTTAGATAATGTTAGATATAATGATGAGAATCCGAGATTAGCAGAAAAGGAAAAGAATAAAGTTCAGCAGTGCTTAGTGCTTATACAGAGAATAAACTGAGGTGTCATAATAAAGTTGATTGTTAGTTAGTTAGTTACAAAGTTGTTGTAAGAAGCCAGCTGGCAATATTATGTAATATTTATAGACGCTCAAGTATAAATACAGCATGATGTAATAATCATAATTAAGATATAAAAAATATTCCTCGCATTCATCTCTCTCTAGGTTTGACAACCTTTGCGCTTTTGGGGTTGTATTCTTGTTTGAGATTACGTGAGTTGATCCTCACTGATCGTTCTCTGAGTTGATGTGTTGCAATCTTATAGATAACATTGTCCAGTCCTAATTATGCTAAATGTATTATGGACATTTTGTAATTTTGTCTACAGAACTGAGTAAATGTAGTAATTTTTATTCCCCATAAAAGTTCGGTTGAAAACCGACTACTCCTAAAACTTTGGCACATCTATCAGATTATTGAGTTCCTTTTCTAAAAGTTGGCCCACCTTTCTAATTCTGATCTCTTAGTATACTGTATTCACCTTAAATTGATGTCTTTTATATTTGTCATCTACTTCTAAATATGACCTTCCAAGAGCTAGCTGTTACTTAGGTTGCAATGACAGTGAAGCAAATTAAACACAATACATTAACCAAACTCCTGTCTTAATCTTTATTATAAACCACAACTATATTAGTGCTAGCTAGCCATTATTTGAGCAATATAGCAGCAAAATTCATGTGCATAGAAATGGAACATGATTCAATGAACTCCACAAATTACATGATCATCACTAAAGATTGTTCTTCTAATGAGGAGAGTGGTTGGACTACGTACCTTGAAGATTTCATTACCAACAGAGATGATGTCATTAAGGATGAAGAAGCCTCCTCTTCAGTGATTTCTGAAGCAGCTTTCAGAGATGACTATGATCGATACGACGACGAATTGAAGGATACTGCAACTAGTCCTTTTGCTGGTGAATGCCCAGATGTATGAACAAATTAACTATAACACATATATAGCTCTTTAATCTCTTTCTTATTCAGTTCTTTTCAGGTTAACAGCAATTGCAACAGTTTTTTCTCAGGCAGCTAATTCCTTGTTATAAACATTCAATGCATGCAATAGTGGTATTGTTACAATATAATACTTAGCTTTTCTTGTTATAAACATTCAATGCACGCACTATTGTACCATACTTGGCTTTTTCATGGGTACGATACTATGCTAAAACTCCGTAGCTAGCTAATTTAAGTGAGTTTTTCCAAATTTATACTTGATATAATTATATCAGAATATCGAATTCTCATACATAAACATTGTTATATCAAATATAGCGACCGTTATATCAGATATAGTGGTATTGTTATATCGGATATAAAAATAAAGAAGACATGTATTTATAAAAATATTTCTAATATATTTATATCAGATATAGATTAGGAATTACTCAATTTAAGATAAGACATGCATTTACGATTTCTATTGTGGCAGTAAAATTATTTTATTTCTTCTTTCGTCTTGTAATCTGAAATTTATGGTATTTTCATGTGGCTGTTGTACAGGAAAAAGGACATAGTAGTGCTCCTCTGCAAGCAGAACAAGGTACTGAGAAGGGCTCCCATGAAAAACAACCAAGGAAGAAAGGATTATGTTTAGTTCCAATATATTTCTTTGTTACTAAAATATATACATAAAATGATAAAAAGTAAACAATATTATAAAGAGAATAATGCAGTTCAAAATCTGGTTTAGCTGTCGGCTTAGGCCCCTTTCATATAATTAAGGAGTATTTACATTAAATCGAACATGGGATCATAGAAAGAAGAAAGAGAAAATTTAAGGTTAAAGCTTTCTATATATTCATATATATAAGAAAATATGAAGCGCATTATATATTGCATAGCATAACGTGAAAACTTATTACTCCGTAAGAGACAAAGGTCGGTTTTGCTGTGCGTCTAGGAATGAATGTATGAAGATGTCTATAATGTTATTGTTACTTTTTGCACCATTATTAAGCTACAAAATAATATTTGTTCTCGAAATGAGTACTTCACTGCTTGAAACTGTAGCTCGTAAGTTTTCTTACGTGAATTGTTTATATACATACATATGTTGCAATGGTTTTACTAAGATTGCAAGCTTTTGGAACTCTAAGTGGGTGATCAATTGCATATTTATCAACTCTACATGGAAATTTCAAGCATAAACAATTGGGAGTACTAAGTTTAGTACTCTTCTAAAAAATTTCCTATTAGGCTTGCGTTGGTATTTGATTGCTACCAATGTATTCTCAAATGATTATGTACTAACAGTCAGGCAAATACAGTTGTTGTCCTAGTGATCGAATCAAACAAAAAAAAATATTTGAACATTTAGTTGTATTTTGTATATTTTTTAATATTTGGATGTATTTTTTAGTATTATTATTTGATTGTTTGATAAAAGAAAATTATTACATGTGTTTTATTATCAATTGTTACTCATCAAGCAAAAATTCCTGGATAATAGTACTCTTTAACAAACAAAACTATTACGGAGTGGTATATAAATCACAACAACGTCAGTCTGCCAACATATAGCTAGATTCGAAATTAACAAAGTATGGTCCTTTTTCAATGTCAAATCAACAGGATGCGAACACTAATACAAATATTTCATGTCCCTGTGGAAATTGGTATTAATATTCAACATGATTTTACAAAATATCTTGTGCTACTTTTATGAGTGATAACTGATAGGATTGATTTATTATCTTAGCCAGTGAGATGCTCCATATTATTCAAAATAACACAAGTATATATATCAACATTATTACATAAATACTCCATTTATTCTTTTTTTTCTTCTCATTTGGAATCCGAAAAAAAACAAAGATAATATTAAATATCATTAAAATACTATAAAAATAATTTAAATAATAAAAATAAGATTAGATTCAATTAAAAATGATGCAAGTGGATTGAATATTAAATAAGTAAAGAAACTTGTAAAGAATTAAAAAAAAATCACTAAATCATAATATTAGACCAAAATAGAAGGATTTTATGATAACAATATTTTGAAATTTTTGAATGAAAAAATAGAAAGAAAAAAAAACAAAAAGAGTATTAGGTAAGAATTTAATGTGGTCTTTTTTTTAACATTTTACAATACACGATTAAAATTACGTGTATGCATCCGTTGGAATTGAGTACTCCGTAGTTATATTGAAAACAAAGAAGAAGAAAAAAAAACACACGGTTTGAAGCCACTTTACATCCATTGGCATGCCCGGTTATATGATACGGAGTATGATATCTAATGAAATTAAAGCCTTTGTCTTGTTCAAGAAAATCCTTAATAAGATAGGCGCATGGTGGGTCAAAAAATTTTGGGCTGCAACTGCACATGTTGTAGCATGTGGTATGAAATTGTTGGGTACACGTGTGCTTGAATGCTCCATGTGCATTGTTGATTCTTGATTGGGCATTGAAAGCTCCATTTCTCCAACTTATGGCCCATCAATGCTCTTATTATACAGGAGACAATTTTATAATTCTTTTTGGGTTGATTATATGCCACAAGATGTAGACAGATTCCCATGTCTAACCTCAAGCAATATGTCCAAAAACCCTACTAATTTAAGCAATCCTTTGAATTTGACATGAATTGGAGGTTTGGACACACTAACTTAAAGACCTACTTCTTTTGAACTCCATCAAATTTGACAAAAATTAGGGTCTAACGGCGTGCAAATTGTTCTAGTGAGTTTTATTGCTATAAGGATAGTTTTTGTATGATTTATAATGACCTATTTAGTAGGTAACGATAAATGACGGTACTAAAAATTGATTTTATATATTCTGTGAGAAAATTACATAGCAAATTCCTTCATAGTCTCGATAGGCATATGATTTTCATTACAATTACTCATAATACATTATTATTCATCACTAGGCATTTCGTAATAAGTAAAGAGTATTAAGAGCATCATTAAATAGGGGCTCTTGTAGAATTGGGATTAGGGTTAACCATGTTCATCCTAATACTCACTCAGTCTTGATGTGATACTCAAGACAACGAAGAGTCCCTGTTGATGTGGGATTTTAATTTTGAAAGCAAAGTGTAAATGTTTCTTAGTAAACTCCAAATGGGGTGAGGGTTTTGTCCTTTTAATTTATCGACTGAAAGTATATACTTGGGAATCAATTACCTTTCTCCCCTGCTGAAGTCACTACTAAATTGCACCTATGAAGTGGCAACTCCTTGGAATTGTGAGATCGAGTGGCTAACTTTGATAAATTCTACCAAGACCTTTGCCAAAAACATTTCAACACTAATAATTAATATGGCCTTTAACCCTCTTCATGAGCCAAAAGATACATGCATGGGAGGACATGACACATGAATGACTATTAAAACTGGAAAGTGATCTTTCATGCAAAGCTCCTTAATCATTTTACATTTCTCAAATCAGTATTTGTTTAAATATAGTTAGACAGATACGCATGTGTTCGTACCATAGTTCTTATGGATATATTGAATTTAATAAATTCAATAATAAGATTGAACCTATGATAATAAATTCGGAATTAATTTTTTGAAATCCGAATGTGCACTTGCCACCAATTAGCTAGCTAGACAACTAAGCCAAGATTGTTAAAAGAAAATGAGTAAAAAAATATATAGCTAAATTGGTAGCCTATCACAAATGATACGATGGAGTGTCAAAATAAGCACTCGGATACTGAAATATTAGGTTAAAAGATACTTCATTCGTTTTTTTTTGTTTTTCTTATTTGAAATGTATAAATTTTATAGTCAAATTTTGAGCATTAATGCTTCCTAATCAATACGTGAAGTTTATTACTTTTTTGTGGGTCAAAAAACATATGAACTGAATGATCATCTCCTTTTGACTTTTGCATTGCACTATGGCCCTAGGAAGGGTATGCCTCTTTAAAGAATTTTGTTTTTGCAATAAAGTTTCTCAGTATCCAAGGAAATTAAATTGATAGTTAGTTAGCTGGGACGAAACCTAAAATCAATGAGATCCATATATGCACAACGGAGTGATCTCATCGATCTCGAACATCTTTTTGTAAGATAATAGAATCAAACAAGGTAAGGACATAAAATTTGAGTATAATACGGAATTAATGTCTCGTGTGAATGCATTTGCTATTTAATTTGCTATCATTAGATGTGTGGACATAATGAAAATAATAAACATGCATGCATAAATAACTTTGCATTATGTAATTGTCTAATCCATTATACTTTCACTATAACGCCCTACTTACTAACATCAAGGTCTAAGAGGTCCAATTGAATTTTTTTTCATTTCCAAAGAACCCTACTTAGTCCCAAATCGGGTATCAATTATCGAATTCTCAAAGGAAATGCAACTACCACTCCACCAGTCGACCGGAATAAAGCAATAGATATTATCAATAGAAAATTTTCTAATTTATACCTGATACAATATATAAGGGGTATTTTCGTAATTTTATTTCTACATATGAGGTTATAATGTTTGTATTTGATATGAGTTTTTCTGTATTTCTATATCTGATGTAATAATACCTATATCTGATGTAACAATAGTTATATTTAAAATCTTAATGTATTAATATAATTAATATCAGATATGAATTAGAAAAGTTTTATTACTAATATATATATATATATATATATATATATATATATATATATATAATAGGGTATTTAACTTGTATGTGCTGACACTGCAATCAGCTCCTTTTGTAGCATGCAGACTTAAAAGGACAGAAATAAACAGATGAATAGATGATTGAGTAATTGTACAAAAACAGGAAGAACCATAAACTAGTTTTCTCATATAGGACCCATGCACTGTGAATGAAAATGACAAAGGTCGGTCATGCATAGAGGATATAGTTAATTAGTGGTCGTGAGAAACCTGCATGTTGGTATGGTGTAATGGAATGGAATAGATACTTGGTGCTAGCAATGGACGCGATGATGGAATAGTGGACGCATACAATTGTGGAGGTTAGGTAGCATCGTCATGATCATAGCGAAGGTGGCTATGAGACGGAAGATCAAACTAATTACATGACAAAAATAACGTACAAGATGTACATATCATAATTGTGGAAATAAATAAGAAAATATCATGGCTATAAAAATCACGGTGAAATCATACATTATGGTAAATACAAATTGGACTGTACTATCTATGGCACTATCAAACTAACAATATGCATTGCAAAATTCTATAATTTAATTTGTTTTCATACAAGTGCCTTGTACACTATCACTCGTTAATATTTGTTGTTTTAGATGCTACCACTTGCTTTATAGATCTCTTTATCAAGTAGTGGTGTGTGTATATATATATATATATATATATATATATATATATATATATATATATATATATATATATATATATATATATATATATTGGCTGAGACGGTCACATTATGCGAGTGGTATGACATTAGTAAAGTATAAAAGGTTTCCGCGCTAACAATTAAGTTTTCATTATTCTTGACTTCTAGTTTTATTTCTGACAACTTTCTAAAATTTTGCACTAATATATGTCATTATTGAACTAAGATCTCGCATTCTTTGTCAATTACGGTTGTAAATATCGTGTTCTCTCTCAAATTTGCTTAAAGTCTCTCTTAATTTATCTCAAAGTCTCTCTGAATTTTTGTCTGGCAGTAAAGTGTGAGTTATTTTTTGAAATTATTGTTAGCTTTTGTTAATATTTTTGAATTTAATAATTATAGTAAAGATTAGAAGAACTTATTATCGGAACTGATTTTTTTGAATTTTCAGTATTCAATGGAGAAGGGATTGAATACTTATACATAAAAGCAAAAGATATCAAAAGCAGTTGAAGGTGAAGAGCACGAAATTATAATGGTTAAATGTCAAGAAGTACATTTGAAAAAATTTGGTCGTAGACCTAAACCTAAATTCGAAAAAATATAAGCAAGTTTTTTTTTTACGAATTACACTTTTTGTTTTGTTAATTTTGTATTTAATTGTTTTAGAAGTAATAATGTCTGGTATAGAAATTATTATTTCAGTTTACGTAGTTACTATCTCTGATATACTATTTCTAATCTAAGAATTAGAAGAAAAAAATTATGAGATATAAGATTAGAATTCATTATCTTTAGATTAGAAATTAATATCTCAGTTATAAATGTTCTTATCTTAGGAGTATAACTTATTATCTCAGTTTTAGTACTCTTCCTTTTTAAGAATTAAAGATTTCAATTATAGTATTTATTATATTTGAAATAGAAATTAATATCTTAGTTATATAATTTCTGATCTTGAGTTTACCTGTTAAGATCTCAGTTATAGTTAGTAACATCTTAGAGATATAAATTAATATCTAAGTTATAGATATTCTGATCTTAGAAATAACTAAGTTGTATAAATTAATATTTATATTATAGATGTTTTGATCTTAGTTATAGTAATTAACATCTTAGATATAGAAATAATATCTAAGTTATAGATATTAATATCTAAGATATAGATGTTTCGATCTTATTTATAGTAATTAAGATCTTAAATATAGAATTAATATCTTAGTTATAGATTTTTTATCTTAGGAATATCAGTTATGAACTCAGTTATAATAATTAACATCTTAGATATAGAAATTAATACCTAAGTTATAGAAATTAATATCTAAGATTTAGATTTTTTGATCTCGGTTATAGTAATAAAGATTTCAGTTATAATTTTTCTGATCTTAGGTATACCATCTATTATCTCAGTTCTTATTTTAGGAATACAAGTTATGATATCAGGATTAGAATTTATTATATAGGGTATAGAATTTATTATCTTAGGATTAGAAATTTATAGATTATATAATTTATTATATTAGTATATCTATTTATTTAAGGATAGGAAGTTATTATCTTATGTATAGAATTTATTATGTCAGGATTTATTATCTAAGGATAAGATGTTATTATCTTACATATAGAAGTTATTATCTAAGGATTATATTTTATTATCTTAGTTATTATTTATAACTGTTAATATTATATTAAAGTGATTTATTTTTTATTAATTTATTATAGAGACGAAGAAATTGAAATTCAATCACAGTCTAGTTGTTCTAATATCAGTTGATTGTCAGTATTTTTACTATAGAATAGAAAAATGATATTTTTGAAATTGGATTTGTATCTTTATTGGATTTAGATCTCAAGAAAGTGCCAAGAGTTTTATATCCTTATTTGGTAAGGAATTATAATCCAAATGGTCGATTTTTAAAGTTAGCAGACAAGAAAATTGTTTAGATTAATGCTACTAATATGAATTCTGTGTAAGGAATACCTTATACTAACAAAGAAGTTGAGTTAGTAAGTGGTCTGAAGAACAATGTTCTAAATCCATATTATCCTTTAAAAAAGTTTTGGAGGGATTTTTTTTTTTTGGATTAAAGGGTAATAATAGTTAAGTTCGTGGGAGTCCAAGTTTAAAGAATTAGAGAAGGGGGGAGTAGTGTTTAAGAAGATGTTTGTACTGTTTGCAATGACAATATTTCTTGCCCCAACTTCTTTTAAAACAGTACCATTGAATATTGTAAAATCATTGGTTAATGCTAATGATATCAAATACTATAATTGGTGTGGTTATATTATGATATATTATATGTGAATCTATAAAAGATTTTCAAGAAACAGAGGCTAGACAAATGAAGGCTATCAAGGAGGAAAAAGCAAAAGGTGGTGTGAAGAGTTCTAAAATTATAAAGTCAAAGGTTATTAATGATTTCCTGCCTGGGTTTTTGATAGCATACATTCATAGGGTTCAGTATGGTGATCTTTATTTGTGAAGCCTCCATTTATTAGATATTGGGATAGAAAGAAGTTGAGTTCTAAAGTCAAATCTTTAGAATCTGAAATTAGTCTTGGAGTTCCTATAGTTATCCCTTCTTTTCTTAGTGTTGTAAAACCAGTTGATGTCATTAGAAATGTACTAAAAGATAATGAAAATAAGGAGGATATTGAATTTGAAAAGAGGAAAAGAAAATTTAATGAAGTAGACACATTAGAGGATAGATGTGTTAGTAATAAGTTATTAAGAATGGATGATGAAGGAATGAAAGTTGATACAACTGGAGTCAATATTAATGAGCTGCAAATAAGTAAAGTAAGTTGTGTTTTTATGATTTAATTTTTTTTATTATGATATTAATAATATATAATTTTGTTCATTTTAATAATATCTTTTCTTGTTTTTTATCATTACAGCCTTTGGATGTTATTTTTAAACTCAATAACAAACTAGTTCATGAAATATCATTGGCAACTTCAAGTTATTTAATGAAAATTGAAGCTTTGAAGGAAGAGGTTGAGAAGAAATCATCCCAAGATTCCCTTTCCCAAGAAGAAAAAGATTTATACAATGATCCTAACTTTTGGAAAGTCATTAATGTAACTGTGGTAAGAGTGAATAAATTTTACGAGGAGTTTAGTAAGAAAGTGGATTTAAGTGCATCAGTAAGTTATTAATTATTCATATTATTTTTTGTTTTTAAAAAATACTATTAAACATAATTTTAATACTGTTTCTTTTTTGGTACAGAGAGATATAGTTACAGCAACTCCAACAACTCCTATTGAAAATAGAAATGATTCAAGTATTTTTTAGAGTAACTCCTCTAAAAAATCACCTGTCCAAGATGAAGTTTCTCTTGAATTGACTTATATTCCTCAAGCTAGGATCATTGGAGAAGATGATAGGAAGAATTTTTAATGCCATTGATAATTTTAAGTTATTAAGTTCATCAGAATGTGAAATGAAAGATGAACATCCAATTAAGAAAATTGTAAGAGAAGTTGATCATGAAAAGCAAAAGGTAATTCTTGATTTATTTATATGTCAGAGATAGCATCTATGATCTCAGTTATATGAATTATTATCTCATGAATATAAGTTATTATCTCAGGATTAGCATTTAATATCTCAGAATTAGAATTTATTATCTCAGGATTATAAATTATTATCTCAAGATTAAAAGATATTATCTCAGATATTATCTTAAATATAAAATAAATAATTTTTATTTTAAATATTATCTCAGGTTTTTAGTATTATCTTAGGATTAGAATTTATTATCTCAGTTTTAGCAATTACCATCTAAGATTTAGAAATTAATATCTCAGTTTTTAAAGTTTTTATCAAGTTATGATCTTAGTTATATTCTTACTTATATTATTTATTATCTTAGGAAAAGAATATATTATCATTGGTATAGATTTTATTATATCATGTTAAAATGTTATATAATTTATAGAAATTAATATTTTAGATATAACATCTATGATCTAAGATATAAGAATTATTATCTCAATATCAGAATTAGCATCTATTATCTTATGATTCGAATTTTATATGTCAAGAATAGAATTTTTTATCTCGTGATTAGAATTTATTATCTCAGGATTAGAAGTTAAAATAAATTATTTTTATTTTTAATATTATCTCATATAATAGAATCTAAAAAGGATGAACAGAGAGAGGATTTTATGAATGAAGAAGAACATAATTAAGAAAAATGTTCAATTGGTGATATAGCATTAATGGTATAATTTTTTTATTTTCAAAAAAAGATTATGGTTTTCTCTACTAAATTTTTATCTCTGAATCATTAGTAATTATTGCTTTTTACATTTATTTTTTAGAATTATGAGAATCTATTTGGGAAAGAGGATGAGTTTGAATCAACTTAATAAGAAAAATATGAAAATAACCAAGAAATCTAGTCTAGTATCAGGCCTAGTAGACATGAAGGGTGTAAGTTATAGATATATAAATCTCAACTATAGGCATTGTTGTTTAATTTAAATATGAGAAAGAAAAATTATGATCGCAGTTATAATTATAAATCTCAGTTATAATTATAAATCTCAGTTATAATTATAAGTATCTCAGGTATAGGATTTATTATCTCAAATAACTCAGTATTAAAATTTAATACAAGTTATTATCTCAGAAAGTCTTTATGATATAATAACTTTTAAATTGATTTTAGATTGTATATATATATTTGGATTAGTAATTTATAACGTGCTTAGGATTAGAAACTAAGTTATAGATATATAAATCTCAATTATAGGTCTTTTTATTTTATGTAAATATGAGGAAGAAAAAGTTATTATCTCATTTATAGTAAGTAAAATATCAGTTAAAATATTAAGTATCTCACGTATAGGATTTATTATCTCAGATAATTCATTATTAAAATGTAATACAAGTTATTATTACTGAAATTTTCTTTCACTTTATATGAAAATCAAGAAAGATATTAACTCAGGTATAGATATTATAATTTCAAATATATAACCAAGGCCAAAAATTTATAACTCAGTTAAGGAAAACTCAAATAAAAAGATTATATCATATAGTTATATATATATATATATATATATATATGAAATTTAAAAACATATATAATAACTATACATATATATAAACTAATGATATTATTCAAATGATGTGTTCATTTGGAGTTTTTGTTCCAAATTCATTAAAATGACTAGTTTTGTTTTGTTCTTGTCAAAATGGCGTATCAATCTCTTTATTTTCTTTGGTCTACCTTTTGTTTTCACGTTTTTTTGATATGAAATTCTTTCATTTTGCTCAGATTACTCAATAAATTCTTCAGACTGCATTATTAGCTTCACGTCTCTATATAACTCTGATAAAGATTAGTCACATTTCATTCTTACTTCTTCATTTCCTTGGTATGCTATTACAAAATCATAGAATACACGAACAATATTTTGTCTCCAAGGAGTGCAGATAGTAGACGATTGATTAACTATTGAAGAATCTTCTCAATCATTACCTTTAGAAGAAAATAGAAATATTATGTTAGTATTGAAAGAAGTCTCACAAAAAAATATGGTAAAATAATTAATTATTTTGCAAAATAATATACCTTCCCAAACCACTGATTTTGCAAACTTAGTCCAACGCTTTAACATATCTTTTTGGAATCTTGAAAACAGAATGAATATGCATCATTCTGAATATATGATAGCATAGTAAACCAGCTTCTTGATAGCACATACATGAGCATGTAAATTCTGTAAAATCAAGAGTGGTTATAACAGTTTTGCTCCTTGTCATCTTCATTCTCAGAAACTTCAAAAAATCTAAAACCACCTTCTTCCAATAAAGGCTTTACATATGTGCTCACACTTAGATTAAACTCATATAAGAAGTCATTATATATCTTTAATGTATATCCTTCGGCTGCATGTTTCAATAACTTACAGTTTAGAAGTGAAGTTTTTGGTTTTTCAGTATCTTCAAATATGTGAAAAAACTCAAAAAGACTGGTACTTCTATTATCTTTGAAAGAGATAGCCTAATTTATTACTTTTGACCTTTGAGGTGATAATTTTTCAGTAGAGAACATATCTTTATTCAATGTTGTACACCACATTTGACGCAAGTTATGTAGCCTGATAAACCACTCATTGCCACTTAAATCATATTTCTCTATCATTTCAACCCACAAATCATTGAATTCTTCTTCATTATCACATCCCATTAGACACTTATCTAACATTGCTTTGAAATCATAATCACTTTTCAAGTTACCAAAATGTGATACACAATTCTTTTGCAGATGCCATAAGCATAAGTGATGTCTTGATGTTGGAAAGACCTATAAAAAGTAATCTTTAAAATAATTATTTTATATACATAGAAAGATCTTGATTGGTAAAGATAGATGTTGGGACTAGACCACACATAGACTTCTTGAATGTGTCTAATAACATTCAAATGTTTCAGTTTTCTCATTTTTAACAAAAGCAAATCCAAACATTGTTATTCTCCAGTGGTTGTTGATGCCAATAAACGGAGCACAAATCAGGTTGTATTTGTTTTTATTGTAAGTTGTATAAAATATCAAAATATCTCCAAAACATTTAAAATCTTCTAGCATCATTGAATCTCTCTAAAAATATGATATTATATCATTTAAATCTCCAAACTTCAATCTGTAAAAGAAATTATGATTTTCTTCTGCTTTTTGTTGCAAAGTATCTAACAAGACTTGATTATCTCCTCCTTCTACTATTTGTATTTTGTATCTTGTAATGTAATTTAAATTATCTCTTTTAGTGTGTCCAAGATTTTCTTCTCCACCGGCCAACTTCATTACAAAGATAATTATATAAACCTATAGGTTTGATACCACTCTCAACCATTTTCTCAATAACTTCTCCAATCTTTTCTCTAATATATCTTTCAGACTTTAGATTATGACATACTGCTTTATCCACGCATTCATGATTATGAGTTACATTATGATCAACAATAATGATTATCCTTCCTTAGAGCTCTTGAATCTGATATAAGCTTTTTAACCTATCCAAGTATCATTTACTATTCTTATATTTCTCTTTTTCAAATCAAAATTGGTATCAACATCCAATAAATGTATATCAACATCAACATTAGTTTCATTCTTTTTCTATTTTCCTTTATACAATCCTTCTTTTGAGCATCAAAAGTAGCACTCTTAAATTTTCATTAACTTTCCTAGTTGTGGATTTTCTAACACATAATCCTAAGAATCTTGAATGAGACTTGTACAACAAAAAAGTTTCATCATAATTAGCCATTGTTTTATTCAAAAGACATCCACCAATATTTTCAATATTATCAAATTTGTAGTAGTCTTTTGTATTGAATCCTGCAATAGAAATGATATCTCAGTTTTATAAATTAATATATCAGTTATAGTATTTTCAATCTAAGAATAAGTTTATTATCTCAGTTAATATGAAACACATATATACACATATAAACCTCAGTTATTTCTTGGTTATATAATAAAATGAATATCTCAATTGTAGTAATAAGGATATCAGATAAAGAAATTAATCTATTAGATATATTCATTTATATATGAGGTATAAAAGTTATCATTTCAGTTTACAGATATTATGTTTTAATCATATATAATTTATTATCTTAATTATAGAATCAAACGTTTAAAATATTATATTTATTATCTCAGTTATAGAAATTAAGGTCTCAGATATACAAGAAAAGATCACAGGTATTGTATATATTATTTTAATTTATGTTCTGGTCATATACAAGTTATTATCTCAGTTATAGAATCAAACGTCTAAGATATTGTAATTATTATCTCAGTTATAAAAATAAAGGTCTTAGTTTATATAAAAAAAAGATCTCAGTATTATATTTTTTTATTTCAATTTATGTTCTTATCGTATATAGGTTATTATCTAAGTTATAGAATCAAACATCTCATATTTTTAATTTATTATCTTAGTTATAAAAATAAAGGTCTTAGATATATAAATAAAAGATCACAAGTATTGTATTTATTATCTCAATTATACATATAATGATCTTTAGATTTACTGCCTGAGATCTTTATATCTATATCTATACCTATACATGAGACCTTTTATTTGAATAACTGAAATATGCATTCATTATCTCAGATATACAATGGATTTATTATTACCAATATACAATTAAATAGGATTAATAATTTATTATCTCACGTATTGAATTTATTATCTAAGTTATAGAATCAAATGACTCATATATTTAAATTATTATCTTAGTTATAGAAATAAAGGTCTCAAAAAATACAAATAAAGATCTCAGTAATGTATTTATTGTTTCAATTTAAGTTCTGATCGTATATAAGTATTTATCTAAGTTATTGAATCAAACGTCTTAGATATTTAATTTATTATCTCAGTTAAAGAAATAAAGGTCTCAGATACACACATAAAAGATCTCAGGTATTGTATTTATAATCTCATTTGTTGACTTGATGAATTCTACAAGGGGGGGGGGGGGGGGGGGGGGGGGGGTGAATTGTAGATGGGAACAACTTCGGGAACTTATAGCAAATATTGCGGAATTTAAAACGCTATAAGGAACAAGAGTGTAAAGAGAGATTTTTACATGGAAAACTCCTTGTGCCCAACAAGGAGAAAGACCACGACCCACTCGGGATTTTAACACACTTTCACTAATAGGGCAACAACTCAGTTACAACCTATGGAACTCTTCTCAACTTAAGTTCCTCTACAAACTTAAGTTCCCCACTACAATCCCTCAATTGTAGTGCTCTCTCTTTCTCTAGTTTCTACTCTGAAACTCACACTCTAGACTCACTCAAGTCTCACTACAAGGTTCACTCAAACCCTTCTCCCAATTACAACTCTGTAAAATTTACTCTATGTGCAAGAGGAACTTGGAAGTAATTAGGAACTTGGGAACTCTACTCAAGGATAAACGTTTGAAAGCTCTTGAGAAAATATATTGTAGGTCTGTGTACTTTCATTGAAAAATCAAGTCTGGATTTATAGAAAAACATAATCTCTAAACTGACTCTCCACTTCTCCCACAACTGCCAAGTTCCCTTGGTTTTAGGACATGTTTCCATGTCCAAGCAGTTGCAAGAAACGTGGGGTGAGTGCTCTCCAAGTTTCCAGAAAACTTTGAATGTTTTCCTAAAATCTCGCCAACAATATGCACGTTCAACATCATCAGTTAAGTAGTAAAAAGATAATCTTGGAATTAGGATATATTTTTCAAAATGATAAAAAAATCTTTTTTTTTTTAAATATTATCTTAAAACTTATTTTCCAATAATAATAAAATCTTTTTACTAAAGCAGATTTTATCAAATCCCATTTTTTAAGTAGAACAGAATAAATAAATTTTCTTAAGCTTTTTAATAAACTGACGTTTTAGTTCATGTCAAGATGAGTTCCTAATCAAGTTCCCATTACCTAAGTTCCTTCACACTTACATAAATCCTAAACTCGATTTAGTCTTTATGTCTTCACTTCTATGAAGTTTCAGCTCAGCAACTTCAAGTGGTTCTCCTCTTGTTCCTACTTAGGAACAATGTGATGCTTGGCTTGAATAGCTTCTTGTTCCGTTAAGGCTGCTGCATCTTCTCGTCACTGCTCAGTTGTGTTCCTACTCAGGAACTCAGTGTGTTCCTACTCAGGAACTCAGTAATGCACAGGAACTTAACAAAGACATTAGTCAAGTTTTTTGGGTCATCATCAAAACATCATAAGGATCAACATCATTTATACAAATAAAGGTATAAGATTTACTTCCGAAATCTTTTATATCTATATCTATACTTGAGATATTTTATTTGTATAACTGAAATAGACAATGCATTTATTATCTCAAATATACAAATAAAAGTCTTAGAAATTAAATTTATTATTAAAAATATACAATTAAATACAACTACCAATTTATTATCTCAAGTATAGAATTTATTATTACCAATATTTTTAAATATACAATTACCAAATTCTAATACCAATTTCGTAGCAATTATTATATCAGATATGTAAATTAAAAATTAAAGATTACCAAGTGAAAGATATTCAGATCGTATAACAATATCATTATATCAAATATGATAGTTACCTTCATATCTTGAGGTTTTCAAATCTTCATTATTTGATTTAGAAACATCATATATTTCCAGTTGCAATTCTTTCGAACCCGTAGCATCGTTAGATTTTTTAGCAATGTATTCGAACTTGTTGTTTCGTAAGATTCCATAACTTTGGTAAAAATATTGTGAAAAAAGAGAAAATGAAAGTGTGAATGAAATGTAGAATGTAATAATGCGGTGTACTATTTAATGCTCACGGAAACTAAAACCTATTTGTCAGCGCATTTAATTAGATTTGTCACATCAATAAAATGGTGTGACATGTCACAGTCCATACCAACTAATATATATATATATATATATATATATATATATATATATATATATATATATATATATATATATATATATATATATATATATATATATATATATATATTGTAGAGATGTAAATGTGATTCAAACAAGAAGGAGCTAACTCAAATAAAATCCTAAACGAGGTATATACAACATTATTGTTGTCCAAATTCATTATCTGTACCATATAAATTGACAGGCATAGGTTTAAATAGCTCCAACTTTATATTTGTACAAAGAGATGTATTGTCACACCAAAATAGTACCTCCACAAACCAATAATAACGCCACGTACTAACAAACATCAAAACAATTTCTTGCAACAGGCGGCAGGTGTGTATGCTTGTCATTCTTTATTACTTGGTTTTAATTATTTCTCTTATACTTTATACATGTGGAGCGGATTATTAAATCTGATTGGTCTGTGCCTCTGATGTATTGCTAGGTTCATATAGAAGAGTATATGATAGTGTAGGGTGACGCAAGGAAACTCACAGGTGGCTAGCAAGTTATTAGTGACAAGTTAGATAGAGAGCGATCGAGAGGTGTGGGAGAGAAGTAGGAGTAGATTTAAATTACATGTACCAAATAATATTGACAACAAAATCTTATTAGAAACAAATATGTTGAACAGAATCTTTCATTAGAAAAATGTCATTACGAGATGATAAGTCAATGATTAAAAGAATATAATTAAATATATTATCTTATTTTTATTAATGTATCCATCGATGATATTTGAAATTAATGTACTTGTATATATCGGATAGGTTGCTCTCTTTTTAACGGTTTTAAAATTATTTAGGTCAGAAAAACTTGACACTTAAGAAATAGTCTTTTGCTTTCTTTAGGTTTTTTTTTTTTAACATCCCATAAATTTAAAGAAATTAAACGGAATTTGTTCGTGTAAAATCTTTATTTAGATATCCGAAATGTCATTATAACTATGGTGAAGAGCATAAAATCAATAGTAATAATATACCAATAATTTCAATTCCCGAATTAAATAAATACAAAGAAAACTATCATATATAACTTTGTTTTCTTCTTTTCTCCTTATAATATAATCCTCCCTTTCATGACCTTCTTGCGTTTTATGCATTATATAATTTAGGTATATTAAAATCTAAACAACTTATCGTGAGATTTAGAGCTATTTTATGAGACCCTTCACTTCATCATTCGCCTCTCAAAACTATAGCAATCTATGAAGGTTTTCTATGTTAGTTGCATGTGGTTAGCTTTTTCTTTTTTTTTTTTTCTTCTGGTAATTAATTATATGCTGAACAATTAAAAAAAAGTGTATAAAATATCAACAGCTGAATAAGGAATGAGCGTCAGCCAATAGCAAATTGTGTTTATAATATCAAACAAATAATATGATAAAAAACATAGTAAGCATTTACTTATTAAGTCATGCTTAGATTGAGGGAGATAAATTAAGGGGTGATAAAAGTCAAACTAATGAAAAATGAAGGCAAATAGAGGTGGTGATAGGGATGAGGTGGAAAGGAAAATATTATAGTGGTTGTATGGGAAATAAGAAGAAATTGAGAGATTGATTATTACCCTCATTATGATGGTAATAACAATCCTAGTGGTGTGGTACGTATCTATTACCCCTTAAATGAGAGTAGTAGTTCTCCTTTCATCATAATACTAACAATATATTTACCTTATAAATCACTTTCACTTACCTAGTTTTTCATTACTTTGACTTTAATTACTCTCCTAGTGTATTAACTTTAATCCAAACATGCCCTAGATTTGAAATGGAAAAATGCAAGTCATGATTAGCTTATATTAGATGGTAACCCACTAATCCACCCATTAAAGTAAGGTTTGATTCGGGCTGAAGTCATACATTATCTTCTCCAAATCATAAGGGTCCTTTTTGCTTTATTCAACAAGTGACTCGCAACTAAGTCGCTGAAGTTGACATATCTAAGCAGTGTGACCAAATTTCGAACATTACTCTTTATATCGCGATATTTGTTTCTTGACTTCTCATACGTACTCAAAACTCAAAAGTCTATGTTATACTATTCAAGTATTCAGCTCGTCTCTCAAAAAACCAAAAAAGAAAAGTATTCAGCTTGCACGCTCTGGTATAGTACACTATACGGATCGGATCCCCACATGATTTATGGTCTGCAATCATGCATGTTTTTCCTTGCTTCCGGAGTTTTATTGCATTCAAGTATACATTGCAAGTTTCTATGATTGACGACTCCCCAAATAACAAAGGTTTTCATTTGTAATTTGTTGTACTATTTTATGGTGGAAATTTTAAGAGAAATTGGAATTGTTTTTTTTTTTTTTTGGCAAAGAAGATAAGAAAGATTACGAACAAGTAGTAAGACTCATTCTAGTTGTCGTAGCAAGTTTATAAACAGTGCTAATAAGAAATCTAAATTTTAACACTCGGAAGGAATCTAAACTTATAAGCATCCATTCTAATATTGGAAATGGGCTTGTGCATTATTTGTATCTAATAAGAAGTAGAGTATTGACTATTTGATAAATCCATTCGAAACATGCTTCACTCTAATGCTAACATTTTTATTTTCTTTTTTTTATTTTTATTGTGGGACAATTTACTCTTTTTTTTGACAAATAAAGTAAAATTAGGGACAACTTACATATGCCAACATGACAAGATCGTATTTAACATGTTTCAACTACTTACCCTATAAAGACACTTTGTATTTGTTTAACCGTCCCATTATTTTTGCCTCATTTTCTATGGAGCCAAAGTTTAAATGTTTGATTACAAATTATCATTATATTATAAGAAATAATATATTTAAGTGGAAATATAAATTTTTATAATATTAAGTTTTCATACTTTTTTATCTTTCAGATTTAGAGATAAAAATATTTTGAATTGTGTTTAAAGATCATGAAAAGTCAAATGGGACAAAATATTAGAGACAGAGGTAGTATATAAATGACCTACGGCCTAGTACATACGATGTGTCTCTTTGAATTGTTAACATATGTGTTGAGATTATTTTGAGTTCTAGTTTAAGAAATATGGAATATTTTCAATTTTGATCACAGTTGGTGTCATGGTGGTTGTTAGGGCAGATACACCTTCAAATTAAATGTTGTCCTAATTATATCATAACAACCTAGGTTCCACAAATTACCTACCCTTCTTCTAATGCTACGCTTAAAGTTATTGACCTTAACAAGCTACGATTCTCCTCTTACTTAAGTCAATATAGCATAATTGGAGGAGAATTATCAAAAACATTGATATTCTCATGAGATATTGAATCACTCATTTAAGACTTTGTATTATGGTGAATGTTTGAGTTCAATATTTATTTATTTGCAAACCTTGAGAACAAAAAAATAAGAAGAAAAAAAAAAACTTGCAACTTGTAATAATTAATCATGCAATGGGCCCACAATAAATTTCTAACCACAAAATACTAGTTTACAACTATTGTGCTATAAATGTGACCTCCCCCAAGAGCTTTTTCATTGGAGTTAAAAAACAGTTGAATCAATATATTCTCAAAACTAAAAACTCTAGAATTTATATAACTATATAGTATTTTATAGCATATAGTTAGAGTGTGGTGTTGTTTTGTTTGAGATCAGATAAACAAGCATGGATGATTCGATGAGCTCCACAAATTACATGAGCCAATGCCTCTCTTCTGAGGAGAGTGGTTGGACTTTGTACTTGGAAGATTTTATAGCCAACAATAACTATGACAACATGGATAATATTCAAGAAGTAGAAGAACATACTTCCTTCCCATCTTCGGCAAATTATCTTGCCATCAGAGAGCTTGGCGACAGGAAACTCATCTCCAAAACTAGAAAAATTCAGGCCAAAATGTTTGTTGATGAGGAGTTGGAGGATACTGCTAGTTCTCCTTGTCACAGTCCCAAGGTAATACTCAGCTCGTCCTCTTCTTTTAATTTGTGTTCTTCTTAATTCCTCAATTCTCCTCTTCGTTGTCTTCCTGCTTTCTTAAACCTTTTTATTTTGGTAACTTTTTTCCCTTACTACTCATAAATATATGCTTAACGTTAATGGAGGATTAGGAACAACTTCAACGAATTGAATGAGGGAGTATACATGATTTAACAAATTATGTCATACGAAGATATCAACAATTATATTCCTTTTTTGATAAGTGATATTTGTCGGAGAAATTTCTAATTTATACCCAATATAAATATATATTAGGAAATATTTTCGTAATTTTATTTCTATATCTAATATCATTATATGTATACCTGATATACGTTTTTTAGTTTTTTTTTATATCTTCTGTATTTTCATATTATATCTGGTATAACAATAGTTATGAATTATAAAAGCGTTCATATTTATTGTCTGTATCGATTATTGCCTAACACTTTTTCGTCCTTCAATATGATGTGTAGGTGAATAATGATTTGAATCACTTATACAAGAAGTCAAAAGAGTTGGATACGACTATGGATAGCCAAGATGCTTGCCAGGTAAACAGCAGGAAATTATTTATTCAACTATTGACGAACACATTAACTAAATATTGTAGCATTAGACGAATAAGCTTACTTTTGTTTGTTAATTAAATTGTCTTGTATAGCCATATAATTCCGGACATTTTCAGAGGGAGCAGACGAATGTTAAGGACACTTACTCTAGTTTGTCACAGGTAAAAAAAACTACTATGTCTACACTTTTACACGGTATCAAAATTTTGAAAATATTTTTCTTGATTTTTTACATTTATGCAGGAAAAAGGACAAGTTTCACAAAATGCAGGAGATGGCATCGATATGGATTTCCTGCAGACACAATTGAGGAAAAAAGGACTTTGCTTAATTCCAATGTCAATGCTATTAAATCACATTAGTTGAAATATTTAATTATGCAGGCCTAGTTTGTCAGTGTAGCTTCCCTCATATGTATGTAAAATCGTAATGAGTAGGGGAGAACAAAATGGAAATTCTCTGATCTCCATTTTCTCCAAAGTTCGTTCTTACTATGTAAAAAGTATAACTCAGGTTCCATGCATGTATTATATATATATATATATATATATATATATATATATATATATATATATATATATATATATATTCATTTGAAAATAAAAATTATGCCCTCTAATCCAAAATCGGTACTGTTTTTTGTATAATGATATATGGTATGGAGTAATTCACAAGAATATATCACAGCAAAAAGGATTTTAATTTAGTTATTTATGATGATTTGATTAAAGATAACACTTGTGTAATTTTTTTTTATTATTCCTTCAGTTTTTTTTTTTTCTCTTGGAATTTATAATTTAATTCAGAGCAAAATTTTAACCATGGATTTTCTTGATCTACAAGAAAAATATAATTATATGGAATCTTAATAAATTTGTCTCAATATATTTTTCTAAATATCGACTTTTAGTAATATATTTAAGTGTTAAATTTGCTTTGAGATCTAAAAAAATGAAAATAAGATAATTAAATAAAGGAAGTATTACTCCCTACTTATATGTTTTGAAAGAAAATAACTGTCAAATGCCAAATTAATATAGGAAAAGCAGCAAAACAAACTTCAAGAGTTGCTTAACTCAAATATATAGTTTAGGAGTAGAAGAAATTTAAATTATTTTTTGGCTCACATTTTGGGGAATTGATACGTGGTACTCAGTAGTTGGGCATTTGGTATAACCTAATATTCCCTTCGTTCTATTATTATTTTTTTTCCATTTTTTTTATTTTTAAATTTCAAAATATTATTATCATTTGGAATCCTTCTATTTTGGTCTAATATTGTGATTGAATGGAAAAGCTTAGTTGCGATTATTATTCATGTGATATATAGCTCATTGGTTGATTTTTTAATTGTGTTAATACCATTGACTTTAGAAATTAAATTCTACTACATATTTAATGTCCATCCCACTTGCACCTTTTTATATTAAAATTTAATCTTATTTTAGATTAATTTAAATTATTTTATAAAATTTTAATGATAGTTAATATTATCTTGGTTTTTTCCCTAATTTTAAATGGGAATAAAAAAAATAGAGAGAGCACCACGTATCACCACAACATAAATTCTATTTTTTTAACTTATTTTTACCGAACTTATTTTTTTAATTTTTTTTGAATGTAACTTATATTTTCTAAAACTAGTTTTATTTTTGCTACAATAACCTTTTTGTTGTATTTATTTTATTTTTGATGAACCTATTATTTTTCTAAACCGTACCCATCTTCTAATCTTTATAGAGTACTACTATAAAGCCTTCATTATCCCCAAAATCAAAAAAATTATTCCTAAAATTGAATATCATAACAATAAAAAAAATCATTTACAATTTAAAAATATGAATCATCCTTTAAAAGAAAAAGAGAATTCCTCCCATTTGCCTCCATGCAAATTAAAGTATGAGAAATGGTGAGTAATTTACTATATATTTATATTAATCATTAGATTCAAAGGATTGATACCTGTTATCCTCTTCTTCATTTGTCTTCGTGGTAGTTGGGATTCCGGGCGACCAAATTGTACGATCAAAATAATTAGCTGACATAAATTTAGTCATGGCAATCATTTGGCTGTCGTATATTTACTTGTGTTAATAATACAACACTAGCGAATAGCAACTTGCCTCAAATTTTTTATATTATATATTTGAATAGTATAATTAGTATTGCATTTCTTTTGAAGCCACAATGCAGCTGTAAAGTGCCTCTTTAATTTGTTTGAGTGGACTTTAATCGGTAGGTTTGTTACATATACAATTGGTGGTTCCATGGATTGGTCCATAAATTCTTCCAATACTTGGATTTGAGGATATTATTTCATTGAATATTTTGTGAAATCTAATTTGTCCTCAAAAGTTATATACGGAGTAGGTGTCTATGTAACCAATTTATCATATAATAATATTTTAAATTTTGAGTTTTTTTTTTTTTTTTTTTTACCAATTTACCAACAATATTTTAACTGCTTTGTTTAAATGTGCATTTACAAAAGGTATGAGGGAACGAAAGGACAAGGACACATGCTAAGGGAGTGATGACGCAGAAAAATCCTCAAAACTAGGTAAAAACCGTGAAATAATTGACTCCACCAATCTATTATGTTTGCTGTTGTTACAATGTGTAGCTAGTGATTACAACTCATTTCAACTAGGATACGAGATGAGAATGCAAGTAGTCCTATTTGAATAGCTATAGATGTGTTATCACTTAATACAATGCTACAATTTATATTTGAGCTAGGACGAACATGCTCGACTGCTCCATTAATGTGGGTAGTTTGAATCGTGGTTTGATATGAACTTCGGCGGTTTTAATCTTAAATTTTTTTGTTGATTATCACTAGTTAAATGTAGCAAATAAAATAAGATAAGGACTAATAATGAAAAAACATAGCCATACTTGGAGCAAACTAGCCTCAATCATATTGTTAAATAATAAAATAAGAACATTACAAAAATTCTGATGTTGAAAACTTGTTTAATAATGAAAAAACAGTGCGCATCCGGGGAATCGAACCCCGGTCAGTACCGTGGGAGGGTACTATGATACCACTACACTAGATGCGCTTTGATGTCTATGCGGTTTACATAGACAACATGTAAAATTCCAGAAGAGTACAAACTTGCTCTCAACGTAGTAATTTCTATTTCGTTTTTCATGCAATTTATTATCTCTCACAAATTTCATTTCGTATTGTCATTTATCCACGATTTTGACATCTTGTTAAAATTAAATTGCTACTAAAAAACGTAAAAGGTAAACAAAAACATTTGTCAATTAAAAATTTAGTTTAAAGTTCAAATACTTGACGAACTTAGCATCATGCATATTTTGCATTTTTGTCAACGTTAAGTAAACGACCTTCTCTTGGGTGTTCAAAGTCGTGCTGTAATGGTGCTCCCTCTGAGCTGTTACTCATGGCATCAGCGCGCTTTTCAGCTGAAAAAGAAAGTTGGTGGTGGTTAAGCAAGTGATAGAGGTCTGGCATATGGTGGCCGATTTGTGTCAATCATTGAACTTTTATGGATGAATGATGACTGATAGTAGTGGCTCAGCAAGTGATGTAGGCCTAGGCCTAGCTGGTGGAGTGGTGTTGGTTTGGGCTGGTGGCTGGATGGTTTTGAAATGTTGTATCTAACCATCAATAACAAACTACATACCAGAAATTAAGCATAACCATTATATTACCCGATAAGATTAGAGTGCCATATCCACAATAATGCATAGCCTTGCTAATTGATGACAATATATCACAATTAATTCTATTATTTACTATGCTGTCTCTTTTTTGTCCCATTTTCTAGTTTGGTTCATCTCTAAAGATTTTCCCACGTTATTAAATATTTTTTTTTGAGTTATCTTCTAAAAATTTTCAAATATTGATTTTTGTATTTAGGGCAAAAAAAGGATAGAAAAACTATCGGCCTTGCATTTCTCTTTACCCAACAACCCGACATCAAGAAGGATTCATCGAAAATGGGAACCATGAGTAAACGAAGCAGGTGCAATGCATTTTGGACTGAAGATTGCGAGAAGATACAACTTAACGCACATATGACTCAAAATTATTTACTAAGCTTTATCCAAATAGTGAAAAGTAGAGAAAAAGGTTTTAGTTATTTACATTTGTTTCTCGATCAAATTGTTAGTTTAAGATTCGAGCCATTTTCAAAAAGTATTCTAAGACTTACGAAAATGGACATTGATTAATGAGATTGCCTCGCTTTTATTTCAAAAAAAAAAAAAACAATCAGAAAAAAAAAGAGAAGATTAGGAGAGGTCGGGTCTAATCAGGTGATCCTTTTCATTTAAAAACTCAGGACTCAGGAGTCTAATGTCATAGGGACATCAGTTCAAATTTCAAGAATAATTTCACCCCGGTCTTCGAGAACTGTCCAACGGAAGTCTGGAACTCCCGCCGGCTTCTGCTTCTGTTTCTGCTTCAACTCTCGGTTAAGGTAAATGCTCTGTCCCTTTGTTTATCTCATCGTATCCCCACCCCCCTTTTTCATAGGAATTGTAGGGTTAGAATGCTTTGAACTTTCAATCCCAATCGACAGGGCGAAGAGCTCCTTTCAATATTGAATTTGGAATATTTTGATTTTTTGGGCCTGTACTTGTCACTAATGGTTAAGAATTCTTTGCATTTTTTGTGCTTAATTAGAATATTGGCAACATTTTATTTGTAATACTTCGTCCGTTCCACATATATCCCAACACACGGAGTGCAATGATTTTTGAATGATGACAGAGATAGAGAGAAATCAAAAGTCTGGGACTTACGTGATGAGAAGAGCGATGGATAGAGAGAATGTAGAATAAAGTAAACCTTGTGATGTTTGTGTGAGACTTCCTCAAGTAGTGAACGTTGCAATATTCGAGTAGGGTAAGATGGGGTTTTGGGATTGGATTAAATTTTCAAATTTTAACCTAAGATTGATTTGGTTATAAGAGTGTTACTGGAAAAAGCAAACTTTATGTAGAATAAATTTTCATTTCCCTTTTTTTTGGGAAGTCGTAGGATGGCAACGGAGTCATCTGAGGGAGAGGATGAAGGAAAGCTAATCCGAGGCAGCAAGGAATTGGTTGTGGATGGTGACCTGCGAGAGATGACTAAAAATGCAGCTTGGAGTGTTAGTTCTTGCAAGCCTGGTAACGGCGTTCAGTGCCTCCGAGATGATAGTTTTGAAACCTTTTGGCAGTTAAGAAAATCTTAACTTCTCTTGATTTACAGTTTTATTAGGTGTTAACTAATGTATTATGGATTGATTAACATTCAGATCGGATGGAGCGCAGCCTCACTTGATTAACATTCAGTTTCAAAAGAAAGTGAAATTGCAAGTAATGGGTTTACTTAACCTCTTGCTGTTGCTCTATTCTTTGATTTCTGTAGCATGATACTCACTTTTATCTTGAACTAACTTGGCTTCAGCTTATTGCGCTCTATGTCGATTTTAAGCTTGATGAGAGTTACACACCAAGCAAGATCTCCATCCGAGCTGGTGATGGCTTTCATAACATGAAGGTAATTTTGGAACATCAACATCCAAAATTTGAATATTATTCTTCCCCATCCAAATTATATCACGCTTTTCCCTCAAGTTAATACTTAATGTTACCTCTAAAAATCTGATATTGCAATGAATTACAATGTAAAAGTGTTGGAATTGTATTCAAATAAACATTTTTTTTATAGTAAACTTACTACTAATGTTAAAAGATGCTCAAAGAAGATACTTTTATGCCAATTTTGTAGTTTATGTGGTTAGAATGGAATGTGCGAATTTTGTCAGAAATTTCTTTAACCAGTGACTTGCTGTTGGAAGAATAGCTTCTTTGTGGGCTAAGTCAGGGGGGGAGGGGCTTTCAGTTGTTCCTCATAGGGGGAAATACAGGAAAGGGGTAACTTTGTTTGACACTTTGACATATATCAAGATCTTTTTAATGGGATGAAGGCAGTTTTATCACTTTATGTGTAATGTATACTGCTTCTGAAACACTGCATGATGCTTTTAGTTCATGTTTCCTTTGGTTTTTCATCATGCACTGATATACTCGTGCCCAAGTCTCCAAAAGTAGCTTAGCCCAATTTTTTTTCACACAATGGCATAACATCTCCTATTTTGGAATGCATCTTGAAACTTCTATTTATTTTGGTTAAATCTGTCATTTCATGCCATTTTCCCTTTTAACAATTTTGTAGGAAAAAAAAGTTGTGGAGCTAGTCAAGCCCGTTGGTTGGGTGTATATCTCATTATCTGGAAACGATGCACGGTGCGGCATTTTGACTTAAATGATTGTCCAATTTGGTTTAATTGCTTATCTGGCATTACAATATGAACTGAATGCACTGATCATTTTCTTGTCGTTTCAGTGGCTGTACTTCCAATGTAAACCCAATTCTTGCTCCCCTGCCCCCTAATTTTCTGATATCCCTTAATCATCGTTAAAAAATTGTAAACCTACATTTGTGTTTATTATGTCTTGCTGAGATTTCTCATCAACACTCAGAAGCTTGGGAGTCAGGAATGAACGCAGATGAGGATTTTCAGCTTTCCCGTAGCATAGGTCCTTCTATAGTCATAGCTAAATAAGAGATTATGAGGCAGTCTGGTTATTCTGAGAAAATAGAGTATTCAATTAAGGATGATGAATGAATATACTAATTTGAATCTTTTGAGTTTTTCTTGTGTGCGAATTGAGGCTCTAGTCTATTCAATCCATTTTGCCTGAATAAAGCTCAACGTATTTTATTTTGTCTTAACTTATTTTATTTTGCTGAAATAAGTCCAACTAAGTTGAACATAATGGACTCTAAATGTATGTTGAGACTTTCTTGAGTTTCAGGGTAGTAATTATTTTCAAAAGCATAGATAGTGCTTCTTAACATAACGATATTGTCAATCTTATCTATGAATAAAAGTCAGAAAAAAGTCCTTTATCTTCCGTGTATGCATGCCTAGGAGTGGAATTTATTTTTGTTATTTTTGAATGGAGGGGTAGACAAATTCTTCGGCAAGTATGGACAGTGGTCAAGTCAAGAGCACAGATCTTTGGGAATCTTCTGTTGCCAAATTATCTACTTGGAGTTAGTCCTAGCTTATGTAGTTTTCTAGTGCGAACTGCCAATTCTTTCGACCATGGTTGCTTCTTGCTTTGCATGAAGATATCAAGTAGTGTATAGAGTATTACTGAATAGATTGTCAGGTTGCATAGCTGTAAGGATTCACTGTTCTGTTTTGCTGCAGAGATATTACTGGCTAGACATCTTCCTTGATTAACAAGTATTGGACTCAATGCCCTATACAATCATCATATTTGCAGGTCTAGCTGCCTTTGCTTCTGATGCAGCCAGCTAGTCGACTTTTATCTGTTGTGTGCAATTTGTGCTTGACACATGATATTCTGCATTTCGTTCTGAATAAATGCTAAGCAATATTTGGACCTTCTATCAGGCTGAAACTTATTTTATTCATTAGATATTTGATGCTGGATTTTCTGGAAACAAGATAGGTTTCCATTTCATATGTGAATTTCTTCTTCTGCTGTGGACTGAAACTAGGCATTTATTAATTCCTCGCACATCTTCTAATTTTCGTCTAAACTACACCATAGTTCCAAACTCTGTACCTCATCTGTCAGGGGCTGAAGCCTATTGTGGCGACTGAGCTGAAAAATTGAGTCTTTATTTTTTTGGCAAGTTAGCAAGTATTTTTATCAATTCATCAAAAGTCATCATTACAGCACAGGATGGTAAGCATAGCCAAGCAAAAGGAAAAATCTCCAGACTTCCAAAGGTGAGTAGACCCCTCTAAGTTGGTCCCCTAAACCTATTCCTTTGGAAGCTTACACACAAAATCATGCATTCACTTCCAAACTATTAAGCCAACTAACATCATCCCTTTGTCCATTCATCAGATACAAGGGGTTTGGCTCTATTATAGGTATCAACTCTAATTCTTCTAACTGTAGTATAGAGTTCCATAACACATTATTTCTAAGCTTCCACAAATAATAGATTGTAGAAGTTAGCACTGCAAAGCATGATTTCCTTCTAATCTGGGACTGAAAACTTTGTTTCGTTTCTTCCAGTAAGTGTGCCCCTCATCCATGCAGTGGAACTTGATTCTCAACCAAGCACAGATCTCTTTATCTCATCTACTGCTGTAACCTGTAGGGATATCCAATAACGAGATGTTTTGTAGGTTCATCATGTCGTCCTCACAACAAACTAGTAACTTTGGTACTTATTCCAGCTTTAACTAACCGATCTTTAGTTCTTAGATTACTAAGAGCTGTTAGCCAAGCAATAATTCACTGTTAAGGGATATAGTATTTGCTCCAAACCCATCTAGCCCATATAACTCTCTCTTGTTCACCTTTCATCCATTTGTAACTAATGGTACTTGAATATATCTTGCCCCTGTCATCCCATATATTCATGACATGATCATTATGATAGCCACTCGCATCATTAGTATTCTTTCTGTATACATTTTTCACCTACTTCATCCATAGCATAACAGCATTTTAGGTCACCTGCCAAACACATTTACCTTGAGCTGCTATATTCTACGCATAGCAATCTGTTAGCCCAATATTACCGTTTGTCTTGGATCTTCTGTCATTATCTTTGTAGCTAGCAGTTGCTTTGACTAGATCCTATCCCAGTCACGTTGGTGTGAAAGAGCTTCAACAGTTCACATTTTGGATCCGAAAGTGGAACTAGGCTTGAAGTTTGGACTCATTAATCCGTAAACCATATTATCTTATGTCTTTTCAGTTTTAATCCTGCGGCTATATCCTATATCTCATTGTATGCCTTGTGCTGATTGATTGGTAAGAGCTTAAGCATTGTGTAAATTCACTTCAGATTTGGAATGTAAACAGTGACCTTTGTGACATTAGTGATCTCAAAATGTTTTAGTTTTGAACATCATTTTCCTGAGCCATTTTCTGATAAGTGTTTTCGGCATTTACAGGGAAACTTTTGTCAATACTTTCATGCTGCAAATTGCTGTATTAGCTAATCACCTTAATGGAAGGGACAGTCATGTGCGCCAGATAAAAGTTTATGGACCTCGACCGTACGTTGGAATGCCTTTTTATTTTCTCAGTTTTTTCTTTACTTGTTCCCTCTTCTCTGTCTCAATTCTTGTTTTTGGCTATGAACTGTACAGGAATCCTGTTCCACGTCAACCATTTCAGTTCACCTCTGATGAGTTTTTGACCTACTCCACTGTCAGATAAGGGAAGTAAGATGCTAATGTGCCAGTATCAAGCACTGCATTGCTGTGTTTGTGGTTCTTATCTGAGGCCCTCTTTTTCTTTTGTGGCAACCAATACAAAGAGGTTATGATGTGATTGCTGTTCAGCTGCTTGGCAAACCTTGATTTAGATGTAAACCAAGCAATCTGCCAGAAATATTAGGAATTAACTAACTACTGATTTAGATGTAAAAACCAAGCAATCTGCCAACTGAAAATGTGTATCAGAAGGCTTTATGCTTTTGTCCATAATGTTGAACAATAGATAGGTGTACCTTGTAGGCTTGTATGTACACCTAAAGGATAAACTCATAAAAGTTGAGGCTGTTGATTTTGCTTGCACCTGATTTGGTAGTTGGAAGCATTACAAAAGCCATAAGAAAGATCCTTCTCTGATTTCAGTAGTCTGGACCAAATATGAATGGAGTATTCAACATATTGGAAATTCCCATGGATTTCTTTTTTATTTTTATTTTTATTTTTATTAATTTTTTTTTGAGGAAAAAATTCCCTTGAATTTTTTTAATACATATGAAAGCCTTAATCATGTTGGAAAATGAATGTAGTCTATATTTATCATACTTTGTGACATTTTTGTTGTTGTTTGCACTTGATATGGAACATGGGTTATATTACCGAGGTGTTGATTGCTCCAACTAATTACAAATACGCAGATTGGAAAGTTTGTCAACTTTTCCCAAAGGAAATGGTATATATAGTTTTATTTTTGGGAACCGCATTGGGTGATAGAACAAAAATGTCAAACCCAAAAAGTTTCCGCTATAGTAGTATTTGGGAAGGTTTAATTTTCTGCAGCCTTACCCGAATTCTCACAAAGAGACCATTTTCAGGGCTCAAATCTGTAACCTAACGGATAGCAAGTAGACAATTGATTATTGCGCCAGACAGACCTTCCCTAAACATCATAAAGAACTTGGTTATTGCTAGTCACAACTCAAATTTCAATTCCCCAAATATGGGTGATCGGATTGCATCTGCATTATATCAAGAAAACACCTGGTACAGTTTAGCTCGAAAACATAAAAAAAGGCTCATGCACCCTTAGACGCAAACATACTAAACAAAATTAACCTTGCTAACGTGAATTAAGCTCACAACTTACAAGTTGCTTACATAAAGGTTTACAACTTTCCTTGCATATACCTACCCTCTGTTGCAAGGTATACTTTCAAGCATACTTCCATGCATGCGTCTGCACTAGGCGGAGCAGATGGGGTTCCTGATGCTACTTTTTCCAGAGGACATTGTTGAGCGTTACTTGGCGGCGGTGGTCCTTTTCCATCTTTAGGTGCAACGACTACCGGATGACCTTGTTTAGCAATATGAGCATTACTTGATCAGTTGATCGTGATGATAGTAAAAATAATACCGTTTATATTGAATTCACCCCCCTTATTCCCTTTCCTTTTGTCTATCTTGTCTTCTCCTGTCCTAAGCTTCCCATTTGCAGGGGTATTTTTTAGGTTTGAGTTGAAAACATGAAAGGATAAGAATGAAAATATATTGAAAGGAATATGAGAATGTATGAAGATCTGATAATATAATACTTGAACGGGATCAATAGTTCTAGATGATGGTCTATGAATTAACTTCGCACTGTTTGAAATTTGTTATTCTAAGGTTCACTAGCTGGTTGTGTTGTTATTGTGAAACATGATATCAGTTCCTGATAATTTTATGGTTGTATTTGAATTTTGCAAAATGCCTATTCTAACAAATTAAATATTTACCTAGAATTAGAATACTAACATCACTATGACAAATGACAACATTTGTGTATGTATTTTGAGATGAAGTGTCATAATCAATTTACTTGTAAACTAATTACAACATATCTACGAGACAATCATGATTTGAATTATGGAAAATGATAACTGTAGCTTTTTTATCAAAAATAAATAAATAATAAATGATTTATAATTTTCTTGGGGGTAATGAAGGTATATCTTGGTTGAGTTATACTTTATACTAATCACAATTTTTTTTTATAATTTTATAAGAATCTAATAAATGAGATGAATCCAACACTCTTTATTTTACTTCGTAACACCAAGTAAAGTTTGGCTGAATAGCAAAATTAGTCCTCGTCTGACAATATATAGTATGTGAGAGATTTTTTATATTTATTTACCAAAATATTATATTTTTATACATTAATAAATATGGAGTAAAATACAAAAGACCATAACTTTATTAATATGATAAAACCAAATCCCCTCATCAAGTAGTCTTTTTAATTACGAGCCAAATCGGAACTCATTTATTTTAGACTCTCAATAATCCCTTGTCATAAAATTTGAAGGCATGGTAGACTTGTTGAGCCTCACTGGCTCACTGCCTTGTGCGTCTATCCCATTCTCACATGATACACGCTGCAATAAATGCACTAATCGAGTGACGTACGGTTGACACTCCTATTCTTCATCATCTCTTAAGAATGAGATATCGAAGCTTCAGCTTCCTAATTTCGCATTGAGATCTCCATCTCTCTCTCTCCCCCCTCATTTCTCGCTCACCGGATCCCTAATTCCCCAATTTCTACTCTCCAATTTACTCTATTTCACGCGATTCTATTGTCGGAACGCCATGATTTCATCTAGCAAGCTCAAATCCGTCGATTTTTATCGGTCTGATGATGTTTTGATTGCATTTTCTGCCTTCTATTTGACCTAATTTGCAATGCGTTTTTATACTTTGAATTATCGTCTATCGTTGAATTCTATGCTCTGAGTTTTGGCATGAGTACATTAATTGAGGTTGATATTGATTGTGTATTTAATATTTCATGGAATTCGGAGTACTGAAAATGAATTTTGGATAATTGATGGAAGGATAAGCATTTGAGTGAATGCATTATGTTTTTTGTGTATGTCTGATGGAATTTTGGGCAATTTGGTCAGTGCATTGTGTAATTAGCTGGATTTGGATTATGGATTTGAAGAGCTAGCTATCTGATCGTTGCTATTGAATTCTTGGTTTGATTATTGGTAGTTGTCGATTGGGGGTGGATTTTTTGGGTGTTGTTCTGGTTCAATCGTAGTGATTAGTGAAGAGGCATGAACTTAGGTCATTTCATATGCACATCTTGATGCCTGCAAATCCAGTACATAAGTCATTCGAAATACGTATTTTAGGAATGGATAGCTATTATCATTTACGAAATGGAAGAAATATCCCTAAAAGTTTGGCAGCACATTGTTGTAATATGTTTGCTGATAACATGAGGTTTTTTGAAAGTGTGTTAAACCTTGGAATGACGTTGAGTCCTGGACTCCTGGTTGGTATATTTACCTAAAGTCCTATGTATGTTAAATCGATTATTTCTCCTTATTTGCGTGCAGAAAAATTCCTAGAGATTTGACAGAGGCATCATTGTCAGGTGCAGGATTGTCCATTGTAGCTGCCCTCGCCATTATTTTTTTGTTTGGGATGGTAGGTAGCTCATAACTGGTAACACCCACCCCCACCCCCACCCCAACATACATGCTTGTTAGTATGATCTACGTTGAAATGAAGTGTTTTCCTGAGGCTGACATTAATTGCATCAATGATGGGGATATAGTTATTACTATTTCGCTAGAGCATCATGTTAGTATTTTTTTCCTTGGTTCTTTCCTAAGCCTATTATCGTCATGTTGATTTCTTTGCAGGAGCTAAGTAGTTACTTGTCTTTGACTACCTCTACAGCCGTGGTAGTGGACAAGAGTCCTGATGGGGAGTTCTTGCGCATTGATTTCAATATGAGGTTAGATATAATAGTATACAAGCTTATCAATCTGTTGGTTCTAGTTCTTTTAGGTTTTGTTGCTGCATTTTTTTTGGAGGAGGAATGGATTGTCAATCAACAACCAAATCAATGAGATTTATATTCTGACTTATTTTGGTAGTATTCAGAATGATGAACAAAATATTCATAATCATTGCATACATCTGCAATATTGGCAACTTGCATGCATTTATGTTTCATGCTGCTGCTTTACCAGGATTTTAAGCTATATCCTGATTACTATACATGATTTATGTAAATTGGTGTATACCTATTCTAATAAGAGGGCATGAACTCACATAAATAGAATTTGTTAGATGTATGTAGTGAAAATGTACTTTACTTTCATGATCTTGCTCTATGACCTATCTTTTGTTGGTTTTTGAAGTGTTTTTGATCTTTGAATGCCTTCAATGAGCCAATTAATGTGGAGAAATATTGTAGCTTAATGCCAATGCATATGTGACTACTTATTCAATGTGATCATACACAAACTCTGTGGAGTTTTACTCAAGCTAAAATCAAGGATAATTAAAAATATAGGCTCTAGTCATAGGAATTTGATTTTTATAACTTGTGGAGGGTCTGTATGATTTTGGTAGGACAACCCAAATGACCCATTTCCCATCCATTTCATTGAAAAATAAAAAATTATGCGACTTTTATTCTTGTTACTAGTTGTGTATAAGAGTGTCCCCATAAGTGTATATTTTTTTTTTTCCCGTGAGGAAAATAGAATTTTTTCCGCAAGGAAGGAAAACTTACACTCAGAACTAGTGGAAGTGGGCCCCACTGGGTCTGACTTTATAATATTTTTTTGTTCCACACCTTTCTGGAATTTACGTGTTTCGGAGAAAATTTATCCAAAACTCGTAGTTTTATAGAGACAACAATAACAAAATAAATTATTTCTGGTGGCTGACTGAATGCATCAGTCTGCTATATCACAAGGCAAAGTGTGTCAATCATCCCATAGCAGTCAATGATATTGTTTCCCAAAAAATGCAATGGATATAATTTTATAAAGGTAATTCGGTAATTTCAAATATCAAAAAACCAAAATTATGCCAAAATATAAAATTTTGTACTTTATAAATAGACAATCATTTTGCTATATTTGGTGCACTTTAAAAATTATCTTTTTTCTCTCTAATTTAGTATAAATTATTGTTCAATAAATCATTATTCAAGTGCATAAAATTATTATTTACAACAAGTTTTCTAATTTTATTAATTATGCAGTAAACAAATATATCTTGCATTTAAAAAATTATTGTTCTATATTAGTTTAAATCATTACTTTATAATATTGACTAATTACATAAAAAGTGTGAAAGAATATAATTAATTATATAATTTTGTAATTAATTATGAGAAAATAATATTATGAGATGATTATTAATAAATTAAGGTGGTAATATATGTTGGAAAATGAAAATTTCAACATATAGTAAAATTTAAATATGAAATTAAAAATTATGAGTAAGAGAGAAAACGTAGTGAGGTATGATGGGAAGTAGGAAAGAAAGTGATGGAAAGAATTTTGATTTTCTCATTGGTGGATAAAAGTCCCTTCACTAAATATTTGAATTGAATGAGAGATTGAATTCAGAGAGAGAGTGGTGAGGAAAAAATTTCCTCTCCATTGAAAGTGCTCTAAAAAGGTGTGCCTATGCAATGAGATAATGAGGCACGGGACACAAGGGGTCAAGCGCCTATACGAATTTGACTCATGACAACTTTTCATGAATCTTCTTCCTTTGGGCTAGTTCCACAAAACATGCTTGCATGTCAGCAACTGAAGATGTTAAGGAAAGGAAAAACTTCCCTTGGCCTATATTATTTTATGCCTTATAAACCATGATTGCAAGAGAAACGGAGTGATTGATATGGGAGTAAAACTACATTGGAAAACAAGTGATGGCATAAGGAGAAGTAGTAGGATTCTCATCTCTGAAATATTTAGTAGTCAAACGTTGACAATATTGCTTTTATCTCTTATAAGGTTGAGCAGAATTGATGACACTTAACCGATGGGTGCTTACTAGAATCTTGATGTTTGTTAGTTCTTGAGATAAGAGGTTATAGCCCTTTAGATTTAGAGTACTAGTTTCTGATTTTCTGCTTTATATAATCTGTTCAATGCAGTTCTCTTCACTACTACTACTACTACTACTGTGGATTATTCAATCCATGTTGCCTGTTCTTTATGTTTTTGTCGTTTCCATGGTACTACTCAAGGTGTAGTCTTTCATGATGCTAATGGCAAGCTGATATTTGATGCAACTGATCAACTAAACTCTTGGGTAGCTTATGCTGTTGTTTCAACCCATCCTTTTCCTTTTCGTCCCTTTATGTATTTCAAATAAAGTTTGAATAGTAATGTTTTATGCTAACTTATTCGATACAATCTTTGTGTAGCTTTCCAGCGCTCTCTTGTGAATTTGCTTCTGTGGATGTGAGCGATGTGTTGGGAACGGTAATTACTATCATTATATTGCTTCATGCTTGGTCTTCATATTTAAATATAAAAATGTTTATGTAATCATATGAATACTGCATGAACCCTGTTTAGTGACTGACCAATTAACCATGCACTTTATCCGTTCTAGCTTTGTGGGGGGAGGGGTTCTTTTTTTGCATAGTATGAATATTGCCGAAGATTTCTACATTGTTACCAATTCAGTACTTGGTTTTACCCTACAATGGTTGTTCAGTTTCCAAATTTAACGGTAAATTCACTTTTGTGAAGCAATTTTACTTGTCTTAGAACCTAAAAAAAGGCAGTCTCTTCTAATGAACTGAATCTGAACATTCTTCTGTATGACTTGTGGAGAAAATATTTTTCTCCTTGCTAGTAATTTGTTCAGTGATACTTGTGCATCTGCATTTACCTCTAAAAGGGATGGCCAGAAATGTTTTATGAGTTTGTTTGGACTAATTGGTTTCTTATTCACCCATATTTCGTGACATCAAGATGATTGCTATCAGATGCTTAGTGCAATATATATTGTGGGTCTGATAGTTGCAAGTTTGTCTTTGAACTCAATGTTGTGCTGGAATTATGCAACTCTTTGGAAATATTTGTTTATGTTCAAAAATAATGTCTGTAATTTTGTTTGGATTGATGGTTGCCGAACCTTTTTGGTGTGCGCCAGTTGTACTCCAAACTCTGATTTACCTTCATTTCAAATGCTTCATCTAAAATTTTGATGTTTAATCTGCAGAACAGGTTGAATATAACGAAAACAATCCGCAAGTATTCAATAGATAAACATTTGAGATTAATTGGCTCCGAGTTCCTACCAGGACCCACTGCGAACATCATTAAGCATGATGATGATGGTGAGGAAGACTATGGTGAAGGTTCTCTTACTCTAAATGGGCAAAATTTTGAAAGAGCTGCACAAGAGTGAGTGGTATTCAATGATTTTTTCCTTTTAAAGCTTCTGTTCCTCCAGTGTTATCAAAAGGTTGTTAGGTATAGGAATCTTCAAGGATTGGAATGTAATGTAGAGTTTGCCCTCCTTTTCTGTACTTTTTGTTCAGCTTTTCCTTTCTGCTCTTTAGCATAATCACTTCAAAGACCTCTATACTGATTCCCTTCAACTCCGTTCTCTTTTCTCTTGACTTCCTTGCATGTTATACCTTGTGATGGTTAGATCTGACCACAAGGTTTTCCAATTTGAACTTTGGTGGATTGGTAGAAGTTATAAAAGTCTCATTCTATGCCACAATGGTTGTGAGGGAGGGGTAAAACGAGATGTCTGTGAATCAGGCGTGAAATCGATGAAGAAGGCCATTGCCTGGCTGGGGAGTTGGTCAGAAAGGTGGTGATTGGTGAGCTACTGTTTGTTTAGGAGGAAGCCAGCAAAGGGATGGACTATACCATTGCATATATTAGATTTTGAGAATAGTATGATAAATAGTTTATTCCCCTTTCTTTAATTTCTAAAAATCATACCTTAACCAAGACAATTTTATTCTAATCCTGGTACCAACAACACAAAGGTTATTGTGGGTTTCATTTCTTTCTCTACTTATCATTCTTGATTTCTTTCTATTTGCCCTTCTCATACTAAAAGGCCTCTAATATTACTGGTTTCACTGCTGTTTTGTTCAGACTATCAATAGTAACATATATGTTTTGAATGTCTAGCGTGATTTGTTGCTCAATTGAGACATTCAAGAGAATTTTCAGTTGATTGACTTTAAGTTTTTCTTTTGCAGGCATGATATTTTGGTTGTCAACTTTTATGCTCCATGGTGCTATTGGAGCAAAAGACTGGTATTCCCTCTATCATGCAAATACTGTTGTTTTAGGAACAATATTTCCTCACATCATTGTCGTTCTACATTATTGGTGTAATGTTTTGACAAGCTTTTTTGCTATAGACGCTTTCCTTATCAATAATTGCAATTGATTTTTTTATATGATCTTCCAAGTATATATAAAACATAAGGCACCAAAGTCACTTCAACAATATTAATTCTTATTAATCTACCTCTTTGATCTGTGAATAATGCTCTAAAGCACCATTTATGGTTTGATGGAGAAGTGTATGTTTTTGCTTTTGCTTCTTCTTGAAACTTGCTTGACTACTAGCGTTGATATGTTAACTGTTTAGTGAAGTTTTGACTCTGGGAGCTGTCTATTTCCTTTCCACATGTTTGTTTTGATTTGGAGGGACTGATGTAGATCTTAGTTGACCCTGAAAAACCCAAACTTAAATATTAAAAATCCCACCAAGATAATTATTTGAAAGTGGATATGTTGTTGAAGCCTAGGCTTGAACATGTTATGTTTGAAACTTAGACAACGCAATATCTCAAGTTGTGCTAATATCAGAAGTTTTAGAATAGGGTAAAAATATCCTTTGCTTTGCTTTTATTTCAGATGGAGTTTTGCGTTAAACTTGGAGTTGTTTGTAAAATCTCCATTTTGAAAATAGATGGCAATTGGTATAAGAATCATTATCCGTCTAGGAGCAAATCCTTGCTTCACTAGGTCAAGCCTCAAAACCCTAACTAGTTGTTATCTGGAGTAATAAAGCACTGTCAAGTTCAAGCTACACTGTATCTTTGAGACTAAAAACACCATAATATGCATCACTATCCATATATAATGTCATCTGGATGGAAACTCATATGGCCATTAGTCTCAAGTGTCTCAGCCCTCTCATCACATCTGGGCTGAAATTTTGAATTTTGAGCATTAAACTAATGTGGTAAGGATTGAGGCCTTGGCACTTTGACATAACATGTAAGAGAAAAGACCTAGGTCTTGGCCTCTGATGCTGCTTATGCATATTAGCTAGCCAACTTGACAGTATTGAGCTCTTGGCTGTTTGTCCGCAAAGAAGATCTTGCTGTGGACTGGATCCTGGGAACTCAAGATGTGCATAGCCTTGTACCAGATGATTTAAGATTGTTAGGAAGGCTCCAAATCATCTCGAAAACATTTTATGCTGACGTGTTGATTCCTCAAAAACAATATATGTTCATTAATAGGTTAATTCTTCAAGTTCAATGTCCAAAACAAAAGGCCAGTATCTATAAATTGACATTAATGGTACCCGAAAGCTCTGTTTTAACTTTAAAGACCTCTAGAACTAACATCTTGCAGATTTGAAATGAAAATGCTTCTGATCATAAGTGAAATGGTAAATCTGATGCTCTTAAAATCTTTATTTATACACCATATTTTAGGTGTACTTTACTTTTAATCAAGTACTACAACAATCTTGTATTACAACAATCCTGAATTGGAAGAATTTGGAATTGCATATTAACCGCTATGTTTGACGTTATTAAATATATGCATATGAATTCTTTGGAATGCTTTTGCAATTCATACATATTTTCTGAGTTATTCTCTGTAGAAACATATCTCTGATAGGAATATTTTTATTCTCCTTGCAGAAACCTTCATGGGAAAAAGTTGCTATGATCATGAGAGAGAGGTATGTTTTTTTTTTTTTTCATTTTGTTACCCCCTTCTTGATGCATGGTGATGGGTCAATGGCACATTCCTCATTATTATTTAGGTTGTTGGTTGTGTTTGATTTTGTCTGTTAACATTTATGTCATTTCTGTTTTAGACATGATCCAGAAGCTGATGGGCGTATTCTTGTGGGGAAAGTAGACTGCACTGAACAAGTTGATTTGTGTAGGAGGTACTTTAATTCAATTTTTTTTTTTAATGGATCAATGTGATGACTGATGAAGATATCTATAAAAACATACTAATAATAATCTCTTCATCTTCTATTGGACTGCTTTTACAAGCAGGTTCTATTTCTCATGTTGTCCTTTTGTAATTATTGGATGTGGTTCTGAGCAGCTCTTCTATGATGATGAAATAGTTGATAGTTCAAGTCTTGTAATTTGAATTTGTTATTTGAGACAAGCATGAGATTCAGTTGAAAATTATTGCTGCCGGCTGTTAAGAATGGAAGTTTATATAATGTGCAAGGTGAAAGAATTAATCATGAGGGGGAGGGGGTTGGACACTGCAAATCATTTGTGTGATAAGTTCCTAGAATTAGTGGGTAGGTTTCGCTGTTTCATTGTCAGCTGATCAAATTTTGTTAGAATATAGGAGTCTGTGCCACCTTGATGCCCGAATATTTAAAATAATAATCCTTCTTTCTAAAATGATATGTGTGCCTCCATTGTCTATTTTTCTGAATTTCGGAGGGAAAAAATCGTTTACTCCTGCTGCCACTCAAGAATTTTGTTTCTCTTGTGAAAATCTTCCTTGCAATGTCATTACATATATTTGTTCGGATTTTTTTATTTATCAACCGAAACTACTCTGTAACAAGTTTTTTTACTTTTGGAAACCTCTAAATTTTCTCTTTGACTAATACTTTTTTATTATTATTGTTGTTAAATAAGTTTACTTTTTTTTTGCGGATGATATTCCTCTGGTGGACGAGAATAACAGAGGTGAATACTAAATTAGAGCAATGGAGACAAACATAGGAATCTAGAGGTTTTAGAATAGGGAGTAAAACATAATATAGGAAGTATTGTTTAGTAATTGGATGAGGCTAATTGAAGATAATGTGACTTTGGATGGCAAAGTGTTACCTTGAAGTGAATGTTTTAAATACCTAGGATTGGTTGTCTAAAGGAATAAAGGAATAGAGACATTGATCAAGATGTCACCCATAGAATAAAATTTGGGTGGCTCAAATGGAGAGTAATAATGATATTATTGTGTGATCACATTGTACCCTTAAGGTTAAAACAGAATTTTTATAGGGCAACAATTAGATCGGCATTACTATATGGGCCGGAGTGTTTTACTTTGAGGTTCTGTAATGGTTTCGGTCTGCTACTCTCTTCAGCAAGCTATCCAGTATCAAAACAGTCACATTCAGCAAGTAAGCGAACTACGGATGGAGACAACTATGGAAATAAAGGAAGTATTGTATATTATATTGTATTGCTGTAATATTGTAAACCTATAACTCCTGGCTTTCGAGAGGCCAGTCCCTCCCTTGTATAGTTCTTACAAAATACAGCCTGCTTTGTCATTCTTGCATTTCTCTACTTATACTACTGTTTTCCCCCGTTACAGAGAATTCCCACTGTACCCTTTTCTAACAGAAATTAGTTACATCATTTATTAATACTTTAGCTGGTGTCATGCTTTCCTCGTCTCCATTCTGTTACATATTCTGTTGTGCTTGTGCTCGCGTTGCTTGTCCCCTTGTCTCTGCCTTGCCTCGCCTTTGATACGTATGCATGATGCCTCGTGCCTTCGGGAGGTTCATTAGAGGTTCATGTTAAGTAGATGAGTTTATTAGTGATATTTATGTTGAGGTGGTTGGGGGGAATACCTTAAGGGATAAAATCAGATTTTTGGATCTTCAAAAAGACTGGAGTAGCGAATATTGAGTATAAGATACAGGAGAATCTGTTACGTTGGTTTGGACATGTTAGATGCTCAACAATAGAAAGGTGGAGGGTTCGGGTAACGAAGACTTCAAACATGGTTTAACTGTTTAAGGTAGACCAAATATTACATGGATGGAGGTAGTTAAGAAAAATATGGAGAAAATGTATTTAGGATAAGATGTGGTTTTAAATTGGAAAAAATGGAGGAAAACTATTTTTGTAGCTGATCATGTGAGATAGATTCTTGGTTCATGTAGCCGATCCCATGTTTTGGGAGTAAAGCTTGACTTTGTTATTATTGTTAAGTAGAAAATTCTATTGCAAACAAAGACATATTATATTAACTAGAAAGCACAAAGCTCTCAGGGCGAGGCTTACCTTCTAGGATGGGTGCCTTGGAGCTCAATTTTCTAGGTAAGAGTTGAATAATTCTGGCAAAGACATCAGATATGATGTGCTGAGTCAGAATATGATGGCTAGTGATAGCACCGTTCTCTGTGATGCTCCTCAGTGCTCATTGTGGTTTCAATTGTGGTAAAGATGTTGAGTTGAGGTGCCACGTAGATGATTAGGGTTGTGAAGATTAATCAGAAGCAATTAAGATGGTAGGTGGCCCATGTGAGAGATGGTCATGCAGGCAACTACGGCAGTTAGTAATGGTCAAGAAGGGAGAGACTATTGACAGGGCAGCGGTTACTGGTGGTTTTGTCTTTAGGGTGATTGGTGGGAGGGTGAATTGGGCAAAATAAATAGAAAAACTCGTACAAACATTTGGAAGTAGTTTTCATTATGTGACTGATGGAAATTTTTTTGTGGTTGTGACATTCTTTCATGTGTTGAAACAGCTGTTCCCGGATATAAGATAGGAACCACTGTTTTTTGTTTCTAAAAATAATTTCGAATCCCTGTCCGAAAAGGAAGGATGCTAATTGTCTTTTGCATAATTTGTAGCCTTCCTTGTGTATTTTTTATGCTTCAGCATCCTTTCAAAGAAACTGATAGGCCATAGAGTGAGTTTAGTTTCTTTAACATGGTTATAGCTTGATTTTTTGTTTCTAGTCCAGGTGTTAGGTTACTGGGGGGATGGTGGTTATTCTTACCTATCCCTGCAACCCTACTTGGGCCGGGCACCTCAACCTAGAAAAGATGAATTTGGTTGGTCTCTTTCACAACTTTGTGAAGATTGAGCTTGTGCTAGCAATGCATGCAGGTTCTGAGGCATTCTGAGTTTCAGACTTTCAGACAGCTTTATGTGCTTGGAGGAAATCACATGATAATAATTGAAAAAGTTGTTAATGAAAATAAAGATCTATTTATGTTAAATGATACGAATTAATTTTTGAAATTTGATATATTGAGTCTCTCAACAGTGTAGCATGGCACTTCTGTGATGAACAATATTAGAACAATGAGTTATGGAGTCTCCGTATTGGATAGTTTTGAGAGCTTCTGTATATTTGCAAAATTTTCCCTGGGCTGCCAAATTTTGTATCAATTTTCCCATTGTTTCTGATCACTTGGTGTTGAGAATTGGTTGATGCTCCTTCTATAGTTCTATGTGCTGCTATATCATTTTTATTTTGGTTTTGATACTGTCTTTATGGAAATTTTCAGGCATCATGTGCAAGGCTATCCGTCTATCAGAGTTTTCCGCAAAGGAACTGATGTGAAGTAAGTCCGATTCGATTTCCATTTATTCTTTCCATTTTTACAAACTAAGCTATTGCAGAAAACAAAGTCAAACTGTGAAATTGTGTCAAAAAAGTTTATCCTTCGTAAGTGCTTTTTTCCCCTTCATAATAAAGATATGATTAATGTACATATTTTGTCACTTATTCAAATCCCTAACTAACCTGCCACTTGTAGAAAAATGTTAATTTATGGTGATTATATATGCGTAGCAAATATCTCGAAGTCATTTGCGGCGGTTACAAAACCAAGTAAAAAAACTATTATTTGCTGCATTTTTAGCTTGTGGACCGCTGCATATTGTCCGTTTTCATGCTGCATTTTTCACTCATTTGTTGTGGTTCTAGTTTGTAACTGCAGCAAATAGTCCGTTTTCTTGGCTTATTTTTGCTTCATTTTCATAGCTTGCCGCTGCAAATACTCTAATGTGGCTTGTAGCCTACTGTTCATGTATATGCTCTACATTATATAATTTCCAACACAAAAACTGATTCCAAAATAACCTCTAGCATGTGACATAGATTTCCTGGAACATCCAAAGTGCTGTATACATCAAAACATTGAACCACATGAATGACTCTTGGAAAGAAAAACAGCAAAATTAATCCCCAGTTTTTCGTGCTTCTTTTTTCTGGTGGAGTTATGTGATTAGGCCTTAATGTGGTATATGTATGTGGTGACTCTTGTCTGAAAAGTTCAGGCATTCCATTTGGTAAGGTACTCCCTTAATTCGAGAGATGTGAAAAGTACCCCAGTTTCAATACTAGGGGCATTTTAGTTATTTGAAGTTTGAGTTTAGTGGCGTTTTAGGAAGACCGTTGTTAAAATAGGGGCAACATTTGTTTTCACGATAAATATATCAGATTCAATCCATTTAGGTCTTGGTTCTTAGTTCTTAGTTCTTAGTTCAACTGCTGGGCTAAGTAAAGCTTCTTAGGTTCTAACCCTCCTTGAGTCTGGACAATGGCCCAAAAACATTATGTACACATTATGTCAATGAATTTTTAGAAAGCTGGGCTAAGTAAAGCTTCTTAGTTCTTTTGGTGATATGTTAATATGTTATGGTTACGAAATCAAAATGGATATCTTAGAAATTAAAAGGTCCAAAAGGCCACCAAGATATCACCTGAAGAAGCATATCATGTGAATTTGTAAGGTTCACAACTCAAGCACTATCATGTAATTATAGGGTCCATCATCATTTACCTTTTATGGCTCTGTTTACTCAAAAAACAATATTGAAAAAAGAGAGCATTAGTATAAAGAACAATAAGTTTGAAGAAGACAAATATGGCAAATTAGCAACACTTCACTCTTTTGATTGCAATTTGGATAGGATTCAATCAACCTTACAATGAAACACAACATCATCAATTACCTGTTCTATCCATAAAATCAGTTCAAATCTCTAAGAGAACAAAAAAAAAATACCTAAATTCAACAAAAACCATTTGAAAAGCTCCCCTATAATTCATCCCGAAATTGAAATCATTTAGCACCAATTTCAGATCTAACATTGCATAATACACCATTGTCCAGAGGTCTCATCCAAATTGAAAATGTCAATTCCAATAAACAAGTATCCCTATCTCTTGACTTAGTAGTGCCGAGGGCAGCATTTTACTATACACATTGTCATCATACAAACTAACAGCTAAACAAAATCATGCAATTAAGAAGGTATCAAACCTAAAATCATTAGGGTGCAACAATGGATGATTTGATTCATCGATCTTCTCAAACTCTTCGTCAGCATCATGAACAAGCCTTAATGCTGAAGTCAACATTAACCCGTCTTGACATGGAAGCTCGTTTCCACTGCAGCCCTTGAATTGTTTCTGGGGAAGTCAGAGGTTTGGTGCAAACTCAACTCAGCTGACATTAGATAAATGCTCAACTATACAAGGAAACAATTCTTAAGAAGTCAATGGTTCATAAACAGCAAAAAATTAAAATGAAGAAAGCAATTATGGGGAATTGGTGCCCAAACAAAATATACCAAAAAATATAATTGTTATTAGATAAATCCTATAAATAAACAATTTAATTTTATTAAAGTTAAATCATTGCCGAGCGGAGCAATACGAAATCTCAGATTCTCAATACCTGAAATTTTCAAGTAAAAGTCATACAAACGTTACAAAACCCATGTTGAACCTTGATTTTTAATAAATTCAAAACCAACCTGATGAGCAATTGAATTGCTTTCTCCTTCAAATGGTTCGTCGTCCTCCAAGCTTCTCAAGTATATAACTTCCCTCCCCTCTGTTGTGCTTCTCTTCAACTTTCTTTGTATCTGGTTTGCTCCCCAGCAGCATTAATCAGTGTAGAGAAACTGATGGTTCGTCGATACCAAGTTTTCATAGTTACGGTGCTTCAATTATGGCATGCTGGAGTGCAAGGGAGGCGGGTGAGCAAGCAAATCGAATTTTCAGGAAGGGGAAGTTGGAAAATGTAGATGCGAACGGCTGTAAATTAATTTGAGAGGCATTATTTGTGGCAGTCAATCGCTAAAACCGAAGTAATTAATTTGTTATTTGCAGCTGTCAGCGTAGAAAAACCATCTACGCAATTGTGTAGCATTTTCTGGATGAGCTTATTTGCTTTGATCATATGTTAAATCCACCGCAAATAGTTGACTCATTTGCTTTGGTTACCTTAAAAACTGCCACAAATAAATAGATATAGTTTTATTTATTTGCTTCATTTGCCTAGTTAACCGATGCAAATAGGCTATTTTCTACTAGTATGTAGTCTGCAAAGTAGCTGTGAGTTGACCTGCTTGTATGTTGTTGAAGCCCTTTAGTTTTGAGTTGACCTGCTTGTTGTTCTAGACCATCATGATGAACTTGTATGTTGTTATCTCTTCAAAATTGTTCCCTTATTTCGAAACGGGAATCTCTTTTATTATGTAAGTATTGTGTATCTACCACTTGATGTGAGGTATCCCCAAGTTTATGAAGGTACCTTGATAAACTCTAAAAAATGGCATCAATTATTTTTTAATAAGTGAATGTCTCTTTACTAGGCAATATTTTGAATCTTGTCTTGTTTGCTACTTCCACCTCTCAAATTTTTTCACTTAAGGTATGTTAGAAACAATCCCTGACAGTCTTAAAAGCTGCATACATCTTGAGATTGACTTCTCTGGATGTGGCTGTGGGATTGAGATCAGTTACTCTCATTCTTGTGATTCTGGCTAAAAGCAAAACCACTTGTTAGTCCCTCTGTTATCCGGCTTATCTCAGCTTTCCCATTTTTATTAAATTTGTTTCTCAAACAGGAATGACCATGGACATCATGAACATGAATCTTACTATGGGGACCGGGACACAGATACTCTTGTTAAGGTAAGAAGATAATGCATATCAAATGGGCATCTATTTTAGCTGCTCTGCTTTTTTTCCCCTTAGATTAATTTTTGTTGCCTAGACATTCCATTATTTCTATAGATGGGGGATCTGTTGAAGGAGTTTGTATATATTGAGGTTACTTATGGGCTTCTTTATATTGTAGTTTATGGAGTCTCTGATTTCATCAATCCCATTGGGAAACCAAACTCTGGCTCTTGAAGACAAATCTGGGAATAAGACTCAAAACATGAAGAGGCCAGCTCCACCTTCTGGTGGCTGTAGAATTGAAGGGTTTGTCCGTGTTAAGAAGGTAATCAAAACTTATCTACTTGCCTTGAGTTCATTTTCTACCAACAGTTTACAGCTCATTCCCCGGAGTTTATTTATCAAATCATTTTAGCACTGTCTGAATCTTCATTATGTAGTTAATGTGAATCTTTGGTGTATTGCTGCCATACGTTGGTTCTTTTATTATATTTGAAGCTTCTCTTTTTCCTTGATGCAATAGATTTTGTTTTTCCTGGGTATTTTACATTTTCTGAACATATAATGAGGTTTTGATTATGTGCCTTGCAGGTCCCTGGCAATCTAGTTGTCTCTGCTCACTCTGGATCACATTCATTTGATGCATCTAAGATGAACATGTCTCATTTTATTACCCATCTTTCATTTGGTAAGAAAATTTCGCCGAGGTTGCTGACTGATGTCAAGAAGATTATACCTTATCTTGGTGCAAGCCATGATCGGTTGAGTGGTCGTTCATATGTCACCCAAGACGAGACCTCTGATGAAAAAGTTACAGTGAGTTTCCAGGCTATCTCTATTTGTTTTATCTGTCTCTAACAGTGATTCTCTTGCAACTGCTGGCATGTGTGTTGGTGCATAGAAAAATTTAAGTGATGCAAGGAGTTTAACATACCTGATTAATTGTTTATGTAAACATGATTCATTGTTTGGGCATTTGATGTATAACTAGGCCTAGGGTTCTCGGAGCCACATTGAGTCCAAATAGATCAGTGTTTTTGGGACGTGAAGCTCAAACTGGACTTAGCCTTGTATTCCAAGGATTTAATCGAAGGAATTCTCGAGCATTTTTTGCTCGGGTAGTTGAGTGGTTGGTAAACCTGAAATAATGAGACATCTGGAAATGAAATATGGAAATCAATAAAATATCTTCTAGTAAACAGTTTCGTGTGATTTGTTGCTGCAATATAAGGCGAAACCGATGTAGTCAGTGAATTGCTAACAGGATTTTAAAAATTTATTTTGATGTTGCGCAAATGACCACAGAGTACTTCAATTCCTGCAATGGCTGTTTTCTATTTTTCTTTGATACGCTTTTCTTGGAAATATCTTATCCTTGGATAATTGCAGATTGAGCACTATCTTCAAGTGGTAAAAACAGAAGTACAAGCATCAAATGGACATAAATTGGTGGAGGAACATGAATATACTGCTCACAGTAGCTTGATTCAGAGTCATGACATCCCAGTCGCCAAATTTCACTTTGAGCTCTCTCCCATGCAGGTCTTTATTATACAGTGCTAAATCATGCCTCTGTGTCAGACCTGGCTTCTTAAATCTTTTTCTTTTATGTCTAGGTGCTGATAACAGAAAATCCCAGGTCTTTTTCGCACTTCCTTACCAACATTTGTGCTATTATTGGGGGTGTTTTCACGGTAAATGTTCTTGTACATTATCTTCCTCATTAACAAAACTTTCATTTGTCACATCGAGAGGTCTTTGTGCTGTTTCAGGTAGCCGGGATCTTGGACTCTATTCTACATAATACAATGCGGATAATCAAGAAGAAAGTTGAGTTAGGCAAAAACTTTTGATAGGAAAGTGAGATATGCTCCTTTTCCCTCATTGCACGAAGTAGGGTCTGGTGTTGCAGCCCTTGCAGGTGCATAGTATCCAGCTGTAGAAGTCGTAACTGTGCTGTTGGCTGCAGACTCTGTATAGGAAATGTTTGACCAGCACCCGGACCGCACTCTCTTTATTTTCTTTTGAGAAATTACATGAATTCCCATGAGATATAATCCCTTTGATAACTCCATATTAAATTTTTGAATCACTCCGAATTTTACCCCGTTGGTAAGGAAATTTATTTTATGCTTAGTCTACTGGAACTGGACGTCTCTCTGTTTGGGTTGCACTCAGAGACCCGGAGGTTTTCGTAGATTTCTTCCGAAGTCCTTATTACATACTCGTATTTACGAATTAGTTTTCATCAAACTTAAGTTTCGGACAACTAGAGTAAATTTTAGAGTCTGTTAAAATTACTTTGAGTTGAATTTTCCTACTAAAGTTGTCCAAAAAAAAGTTAGTTACTTCTTTTATATTTTGCCATTCATCTGCCTTATCTATATTTTGCTATTTCCCCTTATAATTTGTTTAAACATCATCTTCTCCTGACTCTATTCCAACTCCCATCCTCAAGTTTAACTGCATTTCACCAATTAAGGTGAAAATTTTGTGGAGATCATTGAGCTTCGTTCAGAAATTGATGCCAGAATTTGTTGTCAGCTTAGGATCAGAGCTACCAAAAATACCTGGTCATAAACGCAAGGCTTCTAAAGTCAGCAGCTGCTACATGAATGACTAAAATTAAATCGCCCACCGTGGGGCTCGAACCCACGACCACAAGGTTAAGAGCCTTGCGCTCTACCAACTGAGCTAGACGGGCTTTTTTGGTATGGAGTATACAATAAATAAATTTATTGTTGAATCTAATCACCCAATTGTCGGTTTGACAGAAACGATTGGCTTGCACCAGATAAATGCGTACATTGCATTTGTAATTTGAACAAACTAACTAGCAAATGAAATAATCTTTGAAAAGACAGTCAAGTAGTGTTACTTGGGGCGCATTCTCGAGCACGGTTTGCAAGTGTTTCTTTTTCTTCTTCTTTTGTTTTGGATGTTTAGTTGTATCTTTCTTGAATGTCAAAATATATATGTGTGTTGTCATTCATGTATTTATGCCTATACACTTAAACGCTCAACTTGAGTATCACAAGACCAATGTGATCCCTTTTATTCATTCAATAGAATTATCAAACATATCACTAAATGCCAACCTTGAGAATCAAACTCACAAGACAGACATGAGACATTCATCATCACATGCAAAAAAAGGGGGGAAAAATAAATTAAATCCCAATAAACATATCTTCAACTATGGAGGAGGACCAATCAGAAAGCAAGGATTATTGAAGAACCCACAAAAGCACCAACAGAGCCCACAAAACTCATCATAAATGAGGCAGCACCATTCTTTGGAGGGTTAGACTCTGCTGAGGGAGCTGAGGTAGTACCGTCGTCTGTTGGCGGGGATGCGACAGGCGGCTGTTGATCACTGCTGGTTGTTGGGGCAGGGGAAGGTGCAGAGGGCGTAGGGGTAGGTGGTGAGTTTTTGCTGCTTCTGTCAGCCAAAACCACTGCAGTAAGCTTCTCATTCTTGTTGCAGTTGTCTTTGTTGCCACTGATGAAGTAGTAAGGGCCTGATTTGGTAAGCTTAAACTCTGTATGACCGTCATTGAACTTGGCAATGGGTGAGGTTGTGGTGCAGCTGCTGTAGTCTTCTTTTGATACTTGGAGCACTGAATCGCTTGATGATGGATACACAAACACTAGGAAGAGGGAAAAATCATGCATGTTCATTGTTAAAACTCGTAATCCAGCTTGTAAATCACGACTCACTTGTCACTTGTTCACTCGAAACTTTTTTTCAATTGTATTGGTAACACTATCAAGTGATGTATAAAATTGAGCATAGCATAAAGGTTCAAGAATATAGAGAAAAGTTACAACGTAGTACCGAGAACTTTGTTAATTAAAGTTGTAGTACAAACACATAATCTTTATGTGAACTATGGTTCCTTTGGTCGAGGTTGCGTACAAAGTTTGAAGAGTTACATGCAAACTCACATAAATCATACCATGCATGAAAATTCGTTGAGAAAAAAGGGATGTTCCCAGAAAGTTTGATAAGAAGTATGAAAATTCATCATGTCAGAAATTCACATACAGAAATTGTAAATGTTAGAGACGATTTGTTGCAAGACCGAAAATTTTTACGTTGAAGTTTTCATTCATCATAAGAAAATGAGAAATGAAGTAGAAGTTGTGCAAACTTACATAATGAATCACCAACTTGGAAACGCATTTTTTCAGCCCATTGATTAAAAACTGGACTGTTATCAGAAGGAACAGACCAACCCTTAGAGCCGCCAACTGTAAATGTAGTTGCTTCACCTCTCTGCACGAGTAGTGCAAGACTAATGAGCCCAAGTGCGTTGACAAAGTAGTTAGCATTAGCCATGGTGATGGAAATGAGGAAAAAATAACTATCTGCCTGTTTAATTAACAGAGCTTTTATGTAATTGAAGTGATACTCTTGGTGAGGCCAGGTGACAAGAGTTGGAGTGGCGGAAGGGTATATGTAGAGGAAACCAAAAACGAGAAGAATGCACTTTAGAAGCTGTGGCAGTGAAGCTTTTCCTTCTTTTACTTGTTGTTATTCTGATTCTTGTTTGGGTTTCTTAGCATTTTGAGCAAAGCATAAGACATGCACTTTTTGCCTGAGCTATTTCTCCTCCTTTTCACGCTTTCTTTAGGGTGATGATGACTTTGGATGGAGGTTAATACTTTGCTTTGACTGCCATCCAGAATATTCATATCTTGCTGTTGAGGTCAGATGATGGACACACACTCAGCAAATTCTATATCCTACCATTAGAAAATAATTGTTGGGTGGATGACAATTAGCTTATTTATTGGTTAAAGTCTTGGAGAATAGACATGGGATTGAATCCCGTCAACATTAGTTGTCTTATCGCTTACGACTCTCTTTGCCTCAAAAGAAAATAATAGCTTGGGCTGTTTCTGTTTAAATTAGGAACAGGTTCGGACCATACAGCTAGTGATCATGTAGCATGATAAGAAAAACTAATTATAAGTAACAACTAGCTGTAAATATAAAACTATTATTAGTGCGCTATCTTACTCATTATTTACAATATACACAGTGGGTTATGATCAATTTTCTGTGGAAAAATCCTCAACCTTTTGAAATATGGCACGAAGAACGAGATCAACTATCTCGATCTCCTGAGAAATCAAAGCGAAAAACCCCGCATTTGATTTTTAGTCATGCACAAGATGAAGACGCAATAATGGACTGCCATCAGGGTAATGCTGAGCAGTGAGCACACTGCACCTCTGTTTGAAGCTGGCAATGCACAATCGTCTCATGGACAAACCCCATCGTTCAGGTTCTAGTGGCTTGAAGCCGTATGATCAGCATACCAATTGGTCAGCAATTCCAAGATGATGAGGAGGAGATGTCTGACAATGACGAAGCACCAAAGGAGATGAAGAATGACGAGAAATACCCCATCATTCTCCTGACTAAAGAAGAGAAAAGAAGACTATGACAACCCTGGAAGCATTCGCCATTCGGTTCCCTATTGACACTAACAGTTTTTTACATCATCAAATACTAAGTTAATCGGAAGGCGTGGAGTTTTCATCAAATAGAAGGCGCTACCAATAGGTTAGGCTGCCGTTAACGTAGATGGAGTAGCAAAAGGGTACTTGGACTAATGGGAGGTGGAGGAATAATACGGGACAACAATGGCTAATTTCAGAAGGCCTTTATGTAAGGAAGATTTTGGCATAAGCACATCATATAGGGCTAAGATGGTGGTTGCATCCATTTGACTTGATATGGTAAGGGAACTTGGAGTCAAAAAACTGGCCGGTTTTGCAAATGGACAACACTTCATGCAATCATGCATTCAATTAAGTTCTAAGAAGCGAGAAGTTTCAAGGAGGCGAACGCTTCTACATTATTAATTGTCGTCGTAGCTTAATTGAAAAAATAGATTGAGATGTTCTTTAGAAAGTGTAATAAAATAGTATATTGGTTGGCTAATAAAGTCATGGAGCAAGAAGAACGAATTAAGATTTATCAAACTCCTACTCTTGATTTAGCTAGACTAATCATAATGATGTTGTAGAAGTACAAGCTAGCCACACTTAGTATAATTCCTATATTATTTTTAGGGTCGCACACACACACAAAATCTTCCTTATTATTTATTCTCATTTTATCATTTTTATATATAAAAAAAAAGTAATTCTTAAAAGCATGATATTGATTAGTGGACAGTACAATGATATTATTTACTGGACAGTATATATATATATATATATATATATATATATATATATATATATATATATATATATGCGCGCGTCCGTGATGAGTGAAATTAATAATTGATTTTTTATGACAATAAATCTCCAATTTTACGACAAATCATAGCCTCCGAAACGACCAACCTTTGCCCAAATCGAAAAGAACCTCATTGATAATATGACTATTGCCCTATCCGATGTTGCAAATAGACCTAAAGAAAACAAATGGGTGGGGGTTGTTTGGAAGAAAAGAGTGGCAAATCCCTGCGAAAATGGCGAGTCAATGAGGGGTCAGACGCCACTGTAATTTTTCATCCTTGTCACCTTCAAATGGTATTAATGCAAAATATATAACCATTGACCAATTTATCAAAAGGAACCTGTAAGAATAAACTAATCACAATAATAACAGATTCTGAGGAAAAGTCAAAGTGGGAGAGAGAGAAGTTGAGGACATCCTCCCATTTCTTTGACAACCCCTTCAACATCTTTCATGTCGGATATTATTTAACCCATTTCACAAAAATCATTCAATCAATAATAAATACCCTAAAAAAATATCATACATTTTTTTTCTTGTTTCCTTTGAATTTGTGCATTGGAAATTATTCAATAACCCAACTTCTGATCTGGGTTTTCCTTATTTTGTATACCCATTTCTTGGATTTGAAGTTTCTGTTGGGGATTTCTAACTCAGGGTGTTGTTGGGTTTAATATCATACAATTTTTTCAGCTGCAGAAAGAATAAAGATTGGATTTTTATTATATAAATCAAATTTTTATTAAATTTTGGTTGTACCATGATGATATGGAGGGATCCTGGACAACCTGCAGATTCATATTATGAAGTCAGACCTGAAATTACAGATGCTCCAAAGACCAAGTTCAGGATCAAGGTTTGTTGGGTTTGTTTTTATTTAGTTTTATTTATTTATGTTAAGCCGTTAAGGTCTTCATTTTTCAGTCATTTGCAATTGGAAATATTGGTTTATTCATATGAAAATGACTGTGTTCTTGTATGATGTGATCTTCACTATTGCACTGGATGAATTGAAATGAGGATTTTTGGGGTAATGTTGAATGCTACCATTTGTTTTGCTAGGTTGATATGTTAGCTTTCATCATTTGTTTGTGTTGAATTTGTTTTGTTGGATTTATGATGATAAACTAGTGGGAATCTGTTGTCTGAAATTAGCATCATGGCCATGGCCCTCTATACATGCTCTCGAACGAGCTTTATGAATGTACTTTTGATAGGCGAGTGATAATTCCAATTGAATGCATTAGACAAGGGGAAACATCGTAGATTTTTTACTTTTTGATTAGGTTGAGTTGAATTGCTCTGAATGTGGATGACTTGAGTTTGTGTAGTGTTGTCTTTCTGAGATGTTTGGTTTTGAAAGAAGTACTATGCAGGAATTGTTACTTCTCTAAGATGACGAGTGTTAATTTCATTTTTGATTTTCAGGTTGGTAAAACATTGAGTGTAAGGAAATGGCAATCGGCTTTTAATCCCGATGGTGAACTTGATATAAGCAAAACACTTGGTAGGATACATCGTGGGGTAAGTTTGATCAGAAACTTTCATTAACTTTATGTTTAATGCTTTTATATTGCGCACCATCCTTGGTTGAATTAGTAGCCTTAAAACTTGTGGACATGTAGTGCTTAGAGAATATTAATCACATTCTTACAATTTCAAGATCATATCTACGAAGTAATATTGAGGCCTATTGTCTGTCATTGTTGCATAGTTTCAAAATCATCATGAATAATGTTTATGACTAGTGTTCAAACCATTCAACCCTTTTGATATTAAGATTCAAAAAAACATTTACTCAACTACAAAGAGCATGCTCAGCCCTGAGTCTTAAGACTCTAGATGACATCGTCAAATATATAGGGACCGCGAGTCTTAAGACAAGATTTTTGACTTTTCTCCATTGATGTGGTAAAGTTTAACCCAAGACCTAAGTGGATGTGGTAAAGTTAACCCAAGACCTAAGTGGAGTCTTGGAAATTCAAGACCTAACTTAAGATTTGTTGGGAGAGTATGGGGACACACTAAATTGAGTAAAATATGATAGTGGATATTTTGATGAATCTTAAGGGGTGAAGTGTCAAAAATGGGAGAGTTTGAAAGACTATTAAGAAGTTTTAAGTTAGTGGAAATTTGATGTGGCATGTATACAAAATCTTAAGACAAGATAGGGGTGATCATGCTCTTATTAGTTTCAGTGTGAACTACCTGGATCCATTCTTATCTCATGTTCCCAAGGGTCTAATGTTCTTCTTTGTCCTGGAAATAATTAATAAACTATAAAGCAGGAACTTAAATATGATAATGAAACCAAGAGCCTCCGGTGATTGGTCTCCAGCATGAATATTTTCTTCTTTGGAAACAATAATGCATAAGGATCTTATGTGTACACTTTTTTAACAGGGGGTCCATCCTTCAATAAGGGGAGAGGTTTGGGAATTTCTGCTTGGATGTTTTGATCCAAAGAGTACATTTGATGACCGATCCCAACTTCGGCAAAAAAGAAGGTACTTTCACCCATGATTGTGAAGTTAGTTCTTCTAAATTTGGATTATATCTGATTGTTTCTCAAAGAAAGTAGGAACTAGAGAGTTTGTGTTATTGCTGGAGAGTTTATTGGCACTTCAAGGAGTTCTAGAAATGTGACTTTACTTATTCCTAGGGATGTAGCACACAAACTACAGACACCAGTTTTTTAGTACAACAAATTATTAGATGTGATCTGCAATTTGTATCCAATACAAATATTTCAAACTGATTTTGAAGCTGTAGATATGATATATAAAACAATTTCATGGTGATTACAAATGCGTACAACATATTGTTGCACATCTAAGTTATTGCAAATGCCTGATCCGCAGCAAGTGATTCTCCATAGTCTGTGTGGTATTATGGGAATAAGGTCTCACTGTTTATTAAGTTCTTGCTTCTATATCTATGGACAATATATAAATCCTGAAATTAGAGTCCTTTGATTCTGGTTCTTCTCTGAGCTCATCTATGCTTTCCCACATTCTAATCTAGGGGAAAAAGAATTCGTTGTATTTACTGTTTTGACTTCTGAACCTCATGGAATCTTCTGCATGTTCTTGGAGATAAAATTTGGTTTATTAGATTTACCTTCCATTACGTTAGGTCAATGGTATCTACAAATGTCTCGGTTCCTTGATATTTCTATGAATATTTTATGTTAAAATTCTTAGCCTCTATGCAGCTTCAGAAAAGTGACTGCCTTGCTTGATCTGCTGCAGCTACATTTGTTGGCAGCTACATTTGTTGATTTGTTGCTAATTGTTAGTCTTAGCCCCTGATTGGTACAGAGAGTTTTGGCCAAAAAACAGAGGAATGGGGTAGTTTGAGAGTTTTGTGTCAACTATTTGATAGTCTTAGCCCCTGATTGGTACAGAATATTTGATAATTAGTTGATGTAGAGGGAGGTTTGAGTCCTCAAATTCTCTAAAATGACGAGATTGGGAGTATTATTCACAAGAACGGACTGCAATTTGAGATTTAAATGACAAGTTTGTCCAAAGTTGGCCAAATTTTTTTGATATAGGGTACTTGGCAAAAAATCATGTTAGTATTCTTCTATGTTATTCTATATTATCAAGCAGCTTACAATAGTTTCCTGTCAATTTGATTTTATCAAACCTATTAGCTGTTCGATTGAGAATAAACTAACAGAGAAAAAAAATAAGTTAGTAGCTATTGCCAAACATGTACTGTCTATTAACTTTTTCTAAGAGGATAAATAATCACATACTTTATGGTTGAGAGTATATTTTTATCGTATTGCAATGTTAAGCAGAATAGAGCTTTTCTGTTTTTTCTGTTTACTTTTCAGCTAATTATGTAAATTTGCAGAGTGCAATATGCTCAATGGAAAGAAGAATGTCGTCAGATGTTTCCACTTATTGGCAGTGGTAGATTTATAACAGCGCCAATTATTAACGAACGTGGAGAGCCTATTCAGGATCCATTGGTACTCTTAGAAACAAATCTAGAAGATAATGCTTGTGATGGGACCACTGCTCATGGTACAGGAGATTCCAACGTTCCAGGAACAGCAAATAACAATGGTCCCATGTCCAAGAAAGAGCTTCAGTGGAAGCTCACTTTACATCAAATAGGTTGGTATTGGATATACTATGCTAATTTGTGAGATAAGTTTCAAATTGTTGGTTCAACTGCCAGTCACTGACCTGGTATTTTTCATATCCTAACTCATTACTGAAAACTTCCTTGAAGTGATGTCTAAGTGAAGACCTCTTAGGGTTTGAACTTCTTGAATTACACGAGATTGAGATTTTGGGTTCAAATTCTGCTATACTTTATGGTTTTAGATTATTCTGAGCTATCTACATGTTGCTTAGGCTCCCCTGTCCAACATACAGGGTAAGTAGTGGCATTGGTTGAATAGGTTTATCCATTTATCTTACTTGTGCCCCTTTCCTTCTTACTATGTTGTACCCATACTTTTCGAGTTCAACCCTCTCTGTTTATTTTTCTGAAAGTATATTGATAAAATCTTTTTAAAACAAATCGGACAGTGTTTTCCAATACAAATTTTATAGTTCAAATAATTATTGTATGATTACATTCCGAGAGAGATTGATAATCAAATTTTGATCTTAATAAGTTCCTCACATTGTAAAATAAGGGATTTTATTTGGAGGGAGGGGGGGAAGTCCTCTGATTCTAAATGTTGTCAACTCCTTTTATTTTTTTTCTTCTCTAGAAGATGTAGCATTTGTTTCAGTTTATTTGATACCCATAAGAAGCATGGGTTGAGGTGTTGTGTGATATACCATTCTAATTATAAAGCCCTTCATGCCTTCTCTTTATGCTTGATGGTCCATATGTTCCTTTGGCTAGACACTTGTTCCCTATGGTGGAAGCCACTTGGATGGGAACCTTCCTTGCTAATATTTTATGTCCTTTACCGATTGCTGCTATCTCAAGATGTTTCTCTCTTATAATCATGAAATCGTGTTGCCACTATTATGTGCAGTCTCTTCATTCCTTCTGCTGGTTAGTTCAGATGATAAGTTGTGTTCCTAAAAGAAGTGAGAAATTAATTTCCTGCCCTAGTGTTGGAAAAGCTTTTCTGTACCTTGATGAAATCCTTGCAAGTAATTTTTTTAATGAACCTTTGCCTTACCTCTGTGAGTATCATAATTTTGGACAATTTTGCTAGGTCTTGACGTGAAACGCACTGACAGGGCTCTCATCTTCTATGAGAAGAAAGAAAATCTTGCTAAACTTTGGGATATATTGGCTATTTATGCCTGGATAGATGGAGATGTTGGGTACTGCCAAGGTCAGTTGTCATCTAACTCCCTCTTCTTGAGCCTTATTGAACTGAAGACTGAACTTTTCAGGTTAATCCCTGGATTTATATTACTTTGTATTTGTTTCATATGGTGGCTTGAGTTGCATTGAAAGTATCTTTTTACATTAAAAATTTGGTACTATAGAATTTCCTACAGTGTCATGAGCAGGAAATATGCCTATGCTCATTAGTAAGAGAAGAATCCTGTGGATGAAGATGGGTTGAAAGTGACCACTCAGAATTGAATTTGGGTTATTGTTGAACTTTGCTCTGCTTACTGAATGAGCATCCCATTGGGATACATTTTTTTACTCAGGAATGAGTTCTTTCATGCCATTCACTCATTCCAAAGTTGACTGTGGCACAGCCTGAGGTGCTTCGGCATAAGAGTTGATGATCTATCATCTATTTATGTTGTGTATTGGTCATACATTGACTTCAGGCTGTCAGACCTCCAAAAAGTTACGTGTACACTCATATTGGTAGGAATCAACATATGTGAGGAGAGTACTTTAGGAAGTAGCTTTATTATGTTGTTGGTTTTGGCGTGAATAAGAAGATAGGTAGTTGTTAATGGGAAACTCCTAGATAGAGAGATAATTAGGGAAAGAAATGCATGTTGAATGCTGAGAGTAAATCAGTAGAATTGTAATTAACTAGGAGATTTCCTTTATTGATCTTTACCTTGAGCACATATCCAGGAAAACTTATCAATCAATCTAATATAGAGGGTTTAGAAGTGGGGTTAGTTGGGTATGAGAGCCAATCACACGTATGTTTTACCTGGAATGGCTGTGTTAGTTGACACATTCCTGGGTAGGGCTGAGAAAGGGGAAAAAAGTGCTAATTACTCTATACTTTTTGACAACTGCATTCACCTTTGAATGGGAAAAATTGTGTCCTCAGACACAAAATTTACAAGTGAAGAAGGGCATACCGTATGAACACCAGACAGTATTTGTATTACAAGAAGACAGCCCCATAAATCACAGAACTGATAGTTATGTGCCTGTCACGTGTGAAAGCTGCAACATTCTGAAATTTTGTTTTTTTAAGCGCAGGAATGAGTGATCTATGCTCTCCCATGATAATTCTCCTTGACAACGAAGCTGATGCTTTTTGGTGCTTTGAACGCCTTATGCGACGATTGGTACCTTTTCTTCTTCTGCAGCCTAGTACTTGAACTATTTTTATATGCCAAAAGCCCTAACCTGCAAATTTTATCTTATGCTGACAATACAACCCATCAGAAATCTGGCAATCTAATGTGTGGGTTACCGCCCCACCCGCCACACTCACACACACACAAAAAGATGGATATGTTCTTCATCTCAGGACTCCTTGTCTTTTGGTTTTATATGAGATGATATTTGGTGCAGTTGCTCACAAATGTTCTGTATTTTGAAATTTTATAGCGAGTAAATTTCAGATGCACTGGCAGATCTGTTGGTGTAGAGGCACAACTTTCCAATCTAGCAACAATTACTCAAGTTGTTGATCCGAAACTTCATCAGCATTTAGGTATGCCTCTCTTTTTGTTCTATTCCATCATTATCTTATCAAACGATTCCTTTTGTTTATTGTAAGTGGATACGTTTTTCATTTCATTCTGTTATCTTCAAAATTTACATTACAGAAAAGTCTATATTGAAATTTTTCTGTTCTAAATCCTTTATTTCTCTCGTGTAGAGAGATATTAGTTAAGGAGAAAAAGTGTAGAGGAATAATTATATTACTTGCTCTGAGATTTCATGTTACTCTTTTTCCATTTCAATTGCATTGATGAAATGTTTCCTGATTCAATGACATGACCATGAACTCCCTTTTGAATTTGGTAAACAGAGACACTTGGTGGAGGTGATTATCTTTTTGCTATTCGAATGCTCATGGTTTTGTTTCGCCGAGAATTTTCTTTTGGTGATTCTCTGTACCTTTGGGAGGTATGACTAAATCAGTTTTTGAATCTCTTGTTTTCTTTATGATTTGGACATCGTAGTATAAATCAATTCTAGTTCAATCGTACATGTCAAATCCCCCAATTGAAATCTATTTCATTCTCACCTCTGAATTCCTCAAGTGAAATCTGTTGTAACATGTTTAACTTCCTTGTTTTCTTAAAGATATATTATGGTGGTTAAGTAGTGTTTTTTTGGTGATTGAGCCTCCCTCTCTTGTCTTACTCACAGAAAGATACCCATGATGGAATGATATTTTATTCTGCCCCTTCATTGTCTGGTGTATGTTAGTGGACATGAATATGGTACTTTGTAGCTTCAAGCCTCACTGCTTTGTCCTCTCCAAAAACTTAGGAAATGAAATATTTGTGATTTTCAAGGTCGATATGGATATAGAGTACGAGCATGATTGTGTTCCTGGAAGTAATCATAGTACTGGACTCCTAATTATATGCTCATAACCAATGATGTTGCTACACAGTGAGCATGTACTCTCCAGAAAGTGTTTGATTCTATTATATATGCTCAAGAGATCAAAACTCTTTTAGTTACTTTCTATAGTCTTGTATCCCATACTCAATAGTCTTAAGAATTTTGAAGTTTTTAGAGCTCCAAATGCTTAGAACTAAGTATGATTTTAGGGACTCTAGGAGGCCTTATGGTTATGGGTGATTGGAACCCTCTCAACCACCTCTAAACTGTCATTTCAATCAATTTCCAAGATATCTCTAACTGGGGCTGTAAGATGTTCTTTGGCATTTACAAACCGAATATTAGGCAGTGAATGATTCCAAACCCCTTTAAATGACCTTTGGAGACATTCGGTTCCATTAGTTCATTTTCAGATGCTTTTTCGAAAATATTTCAAAATGGTGTACTATAACTAGAAACACCTTCAAAATTCAAAAATATTTCAAATTTAATCATATGTTTCTCATAGGTGTGATGAGGTCGTATTAGACCTTATGAGTGATCAAGTCATCTTCATTGACTTTAAATAGCCATTTTAACAGATTTGTGAAATTCCAACAATGGGGTTATAAACTCAATCTTAGGTCTTTAATGATCTAGTATAAGACAATGAATGATTCTAAACTTTCTCATAAGACTCTATGAGGCACACAATACCATCATTTCAGTTTTGAAAATTATTTCAAAAATGGTATATGATCTTCAAATTTCTGTCATTTTGGACAATTCTAGACCTAGTGTGGGAAACCTTGATAGTCTACCATGGGTTTTATAGGGTCATATGAGATCCTATGAGTGATTAAAACCATCTACTTTGACTCAAAAGCTCTAAATCCTTATCTCTAGATAAGAATCTGGGATGTGATGGGATATACCAGTTAAATAGAAATTTCAAGTTTTTTGTTTATGGAATTAGGTTATGCCTGGTTTTTAAACTAAGAGAAACTATTTGCAGTCTTCCACTTTATCACTTGGTCTGACATCCTCCCCTTATCCAAAATACTTAACTAGTTAAGCTAGTTGGTACACGGATCCCCATATTTAAACGTCAAATGAAGTTATTTTTTTTTGGGTTGAGGCAAGAGAGAGAGGGGTGAGGGGATGGTATAAAGATTTTGTACATGCTATCTTCCAAGCCATAATAATGGGATAACTGTAGAAAAATTGAATAAGTGAGATAGGCAGGGTAGGTATACCCTACCTTTCCACATTCCACATCCCTTACTAGGCAAGGAGAGAGCCTCATGTGTGATGCTCGCCTGCAGTTTGATTTCAGCAGCAACAATCTAAAGATCTGAATAGAACACTTGTAAGAAGTAAATTTGCTTTCAGATTTCTGTCCCTCCTACCTCAGTGTAGAGTTGTGCTGCTTTCTCGTTTTACTAAGAGGACTCATAAAAAAATCTCTGGAATTGTTTCAATTCTTGAGTGATCCCCCAACACCCGTCCTGATTCTCCAATAACAACAAAACACAACTGGGGACCTGGTGAATACTGCTGCATTTTAAAAAAAAAAAATTTATTTTATTTTATCTGGTATCAAAAAATGGAATACAAGTGGCTTAACCTGGTTGCCTCTTGAAATGAGTTGGTCACAAGTAGGTCTTTCCTTTGTTGCCAAAAATGCCAACCAAGCAATGTAGGAAGGCCTAGGTCTACACAATCAAGAACCAGATAACTCTTGCAAACATTGACTCCTTTCTTGATTAATGTATTTTTTTTAAGAGTGGAATATTAGTAGGTAAAAATTGACTCTTGCAAACATCTACTTCATGACTTTGATATTTTTAGCAACAGCTTGAAGGCCATGGTATCTTTTTAACCGGAGGGATTCCTCAAGGTAAATTCAAGAAAAACAAAGTAATGTGGTTTACTCAAATGGCATATCAATTGTAGAGCAGAGAGATTTCACAATTTCAGAGGGGAGGGAAATGCTTTACTGATTTTCTAAGTAGAGAAAAGTAAAGGGGAGGGAGGGGCAGAAGCAAAGTTCCCCGAATTATATTATGATGGTGTCTTGTGAAGAATATTAGCAACAGAACTTGCACTCACCTACCCGGCCCTTAGGAAGCAGCTTCCTACACAGAATGGGAAGTTGAAGATTCAGGCAACTTTGCCAACCAAACAATGGTACTTAGTGCTCTTCTACAGAAGTTCAAGGCCTATAGTGAGTTACAATGAACTGCACAGAAACCTTAGACTCCTCCAAATTCCACAGAAACCATAGATTCCTCCCCCAGAGTCGCAACTCCATAGAAACAAATATTAGACTTTGGAGGTATGGGAATGCAGACTAGACTATGTTTGTGTATATCTAGAAAGATTGGAATTCATTGTTATTTATTGTCAAAATGAATGTGAACCTAGGAAACATACAAACATTTTTTTTCAAGAGTATTTGATGGCTCACATGGAACCTAGTTTCTTTTGATTACGTGGGTTCCTGCTGGAATAGGAGCAGATTTCAGACACAGACCTCTAATTTTCCAGAGAAGTCTCAGTTTTGTTCGTACATAAGCTCCATACTTTTGGCATGTTGGTGGTTTCTTGCCTTAACATATTAATGGGTAGGAAAAGAGAAATGCAAGAAGAGAGACAATAATTGGTCGCTGTATATTCATATCTTATGTGCTAATTGTGAATCATAGTGATTAGTTTTTACATTAGTAGTATTTATGTTTCTGCACTTTCTTTTCTGAGATTCAGTAGAAAACATCACCACAGATTACCCTTTATTATTGAGATTTTGATCTTGTTTTATGTTTAAAAGTCAGAAACTTTGTTGTCCACTTTCAAAATGTTACAATCAAACTGATGAAATACTGCTGCTTCCCTAGTTCCCTTTTTTTCAGTTTGATATTTTGTGAGTATATTGAAACATCTCTAATCTAATTCAACTTTGTTGGAATGAATAATGGTAAACAGATTATGTGGGCTTTAGAATACGACCCGGAACTTTTCTTGGTGTACGAAGAGCCTGATTCCGCTAATGAAAGTGCTGAGGGATCTAAAGGAAAACCAAAATCTATTCGTCATTATGGAAAGTTTGAAAGAGAAATTTTGAAAAGTGGGTCAAAGGAAGACGAACCTCTCCCCATTTCTGTCTTCCTTGTTGCAAGTGTATTGAAAGAGAAGGGCCCAAAACTACTTAAGGAAGCTCGTGGTCTGGATGATGTTGTAAAGGTTTGTCTCCAGTACTTGAGAGTACTTTATACACCGGAACCTTTGTTGGCTTTATGTGTTGCTGTAAATTTACCAGCATGAATATGGAGTGAATAAAGGTGGACACACAAGAATTTTCACAGACACTACTGATAACTAACTATTGGCATTACTAATGTACAGAACATTTCCTAATACAATTTAGCACTTTTTATAGTTTATTACTGAAAAAATCATTTCTGCTACCATATATGTTGTACTGAAAAGCCTAAAATGCTGACTGTAGTATTGTAGATTTGTCTTTTCTTATTTTTAGGCAGTTGTATATTTTCTTATATGAAAGCGGTTGTATATTTGTCTTTTCAAATGTTCTTCCTGCTGATTTCTTTCGTCTTCCATTATTCAGATTTTGAATGACGTAGCTGGAGATATAGATGCCAAGAAAGCTTGTGCCAGTGCAATGAAGTTACATAAGAAGTATTTAAAACAGGTATATTTCGTTCCTTGAAAACTCCTGAAATCTGACAATGGGCTTTCGTTTTTAAAATTAGTTGATGGAGACTACAGAAAAGGAATGCAAACGAAGAATGTTAGTGAATGTGCATGTTGAGATGACTAAGTTTACCCATTTGTTGATTGTTCTCACAATGATAAGCCATAGAAAATTATCCTGACTAAACATCTGAATTAGACAGTGCTGTATGAGATTTATCAAATGTCTGCCTATGTTTGAGAATAGGTACAGTTAATGTGTGAAATTCACCCTATTACCTATCTACTTTAAAATCTATCATGATACTTGTTTCTGCCAAAAATTGTCACCTAGTGACAACTTAAAGTTGGGACGTTTGACAACTAGTTAAGTTACGTGTAGGCAATAATAAATGAAATGTAAGGAAAAAATAACACAAACGACAAATTTGTGACGCAGAAAACGTTGTTAGGTTGCCTTTTCACTATGAGAACGTAAAGTACACGTAGATACAGACGTAAAAGAAGATAGTAATGCTAAGTGACAAATGTAACAATGCGTAAATGATTGATTGGAGAGTAAGTGAGGGAGGTAGTTGAGGGTGTTTTCTAGTCAATTGGCTGTGTTGTTTCAAGTCCTTTAGCTTCTTTTTATATGTCACGTCTCCTAAGAAGTCCTTCATTTCCTATCTTCCCGTTTCCTGCTGTTGTGGGTCTCTTTGTGTTTGAATTGGTTGGTCAACCCGCTTCCTGCGCTATTCCTGCTTCAGTTGTTCTTGATCCTTATCTTCTCGAACTGAAGCCTAGAATCTCGGAGACGGTTACAATTGCTATCCGTTTGCAAAAGTTTATCACCTCCGGGTAACTCACCTGGTAACTTCCTTACGTTTAGCTATCCTACGCTTCGGACCACCTTCACATCATGTCGGATGTACTAGGCGGTTTTTTACCTATAACAATATTAATCAATAGATATCATTACATATGAACTAGTTAGTTATGTTTACACTGTAGCAGCCACCTCCAGGCCAAAAGATGTGTCATAACATATATATCTGATGTACCCTAAAAGTTCTGCATGAAAAAACAGCTTAGTAATTGCTTGATGATTGTGTGTTGGGTTTCATCTTTGAGATTGAGTTGCATCTCTATATGCTATTGTTGGAGGTTAGAGCTGAGTTTTCGTTATCTGTATGTTGATGTAAGGTTTGTATTGTTTTCAGGTAAAGAAGACATAACAACGGAAACGTGAAATTTTTGGCAACAGTCGAGAAATAACCTATCATATTTTTTGAGTGCACGACGAATAATTGTATCATAGAAATCTTTTGGCCAATTCAGCATTAATCCATATGTTATCTACCAAGGATTGATGTTTGTTGTACATCTTTAACATTTTTTGTACCAGATTTTGCGGAATTCATGAATATTTACCCACTGCTTGTGGGTTGTAAATTTTATTGTAAAAGCACTTCAATTCTTCAATATGAATGAAATTTTTCGAGCTCTATAATTTCGAGCACTTCACATAGATTGTCATATTTTCCAAATGGTTATTCTAGCAACATATTACTCACGTAAAATCTGAAAATTACATTACTTTCCTAATATCATAGGGATTTAAGTAGTCACCAAACTGAAATGCTCGCCATTTTATTGTGATACACAAGCATCCATCAAACTTGAGACTAGAATTCCTAGCTCCTACGCGCCCCTCAACTTTTCAAGTCACGAATAAGTAATCAATTACATTGTAAAAAGTCAGGTCAAAAGAACATATTCAAGAATGAAACTCTTCATAAATCAATTTTTTAAACTTCACTTAAAACATGTGCATTATTAATTATCAGATAACGCTAGCTAACAAGTAACAACATTTTCATAGGGAGAGACAAAGAACTATAGAACAATAAATGAAAAGACTATTGAATTAAAATAAAATTAACAAAATAATATTCAAAAAGGAGTATAAGCAATATAATTTTGAACAAGAGGGAGAAGAGAAGAAAGAAGTCATATTTCTTACCTCTTTGACTTTTACATTTGCCAATGCACTCGTTTGACCATTAATACATTTGATTATCCATTAGTAAATATTAAAAAAAAGTTTATATTTTAAAAATAGACTATGGAACTAATCCAAAAAATTACATAATAATATTTTTAGATTATATATATATATATATATATATATATATATATATATATATATATATATATATATATATATATATATATATATATATATAAAGATTATTTAAGTTACTATATAAATATCTCACATCATAATGTCTATATCTGATATTTGACTTTATTTGTTTTTATATCTTTTGTATTTGTATATCTTATATAACAGTAGTTATATCTAATATAATAATATCTATATATGAGATGTTAATATCCTGATATAATTTATATTAGATATAGTAAATCATCTTACAACAAGGAACATCAAATTTGGAAGTGGAGTACAGCACCTACGTCCAAGCATAACGCGTGGAATTCATTCTTGCCTAAATCTTGTTTCCTAATTCCAATAGGAAGTTTGATGGCTTTTTGGTTTGTACGATTACTCTAGCATTTTAAACTTAGGAGGCAAGTTTATTCATCTAGTTTACAAGGGTCGTTAGTAAGAAAATAAAAGGAGTTTAGCTGTAGTTAGAAAATTTAATGTTAAAAGTTATTGATAGGAATTAATAATTGAAGGTGTACTGTGTTATTATGTAAGAATTTAAGCCTTATAAATGCTTGCATCTTTTTTTAACCAATTATTTTACTATTTGTTGTACACTACTTTTATAGGGTTAATTTCTAATCTCTCGTGACACGTTGGTTATAACACTTCTATGTTCTAAAGTCCAAGTGATTAGGGCAATGTGAAGATTGTATCAAGGCATGACAATTTTCCATATTCAAGTCAAAGTTTATTTTATTTAATTATTTTTATAACTTTTGCAGGAACCTTTTTATAATTAGAAATATTCTACTTGTCATTCATGACTCTCTTTACACTAAAAAGAATAATATTGTGAGATTTTTTACTCCTATATTAGAGGAGTAAAACCTTAAACAAAGTGAAAAATCTAAAATTAGAAACCAACTAAACTAAATGAATAATAATATTTATAAACAAAAATCCTCCGAAAAGTTAGTAAAAAATGAGAGGAAGAGGAAAAAACTTAACCTAAATTTGACATTATTACAAGGAATCCCAAGTGTCATACCTCTCCTCCTCTCCCTAGAAAAACAATTCCTCACCTTCACTTTGGGGGGGTTTCCTTTGAACTCCACATTTTACACCATTTTCATCACCCCCCACCCCCTCTCAAACAACCCATAATCCCCCGGCCCCCTCCTTTGTCCTAGCGGTGAGGTGTCCGGCCTCCGGTACACCATCTCCTCGTATTTTCGATTCCTTCTCCTAGTCTAAACCTCTACCCTGCCTCTAATATCATTGAAGACAACAAAATATCAAGCAGAATAATAGAACTAAAAGAGCTACGACCTCCTACAAGTGCTAACAAGGCAATGAAATCATACACAAAAACAGCATGGAGGACGACGTTAACGTTTGCCATTGCATTTTTTTTCATATGTTCGTTAGTCGAGGTGTGTCAAGCCAAAGACAAAGACGTTGATGAATTTGGTGACCCTATAACAGGGTCTGCTGATGTATTTGGAGGGAACTCCGGCTCTGGAGGCAGTACCGGACGTCCAAATATCCCCAAAGAAGCACAAAGTTGCGATGGAATCTACATCTCCTACAACTTCCTAGGACGCGAGAAGGAGTACCCCCATGTCAGGAACACGACAGCCCAATCTTGGGCCTTTAAGTCCCAACTGCAGCTTGTGAATATGGGGAGCACCGAGCTCAAGACGTGGAAGGTCTTCATCGGGTTCCAACATAAAGAGCTTTTGGTGGCTACTGATGGAGCTGTTTTGGTGGACGGGGATGACCTTCCGGCCCAAGTAGGTCTCAACGGTACCACTTTAGCAGGGTATCCACAAGCAGATCTCAAGACCTCTATTGACACAGCTGGAGATTTCACCCAGATTGCGGTGCAGGTTGGTCTTAAGGGCACGCAATTTGGGGTCAAGCCTCCAGGAATCCCGATGCCTAAGACCGTCAAGCTTCAAAATGATGGCTTCAAGTGCCCTGCTCCCTCCAAACGCAGTAAGTTACATTGTTGTGTCTTTTATGAAATGAGAATGCAATTTTTTTCTCACCCCAGTTTCATGAAATGAGACGCCTACCGAAATTAACATGCACATCCTTAATCATTTACATGCAAGATAATGAAGTACTACGGTTTATGGAATGCGACAACCAATATACATGCAGGGACGGAATGCTTCTTGACCCCTGTCTTTTCGCAAAATCATTATATTAATAACAATCACCCAATGTCTTGAATCATCGTAGAATGCAATGCAGCAATGCATTACTATACATAAATTACTGGAAAATGTAAAGAGAGCATAGGCAACAACTCCATTAAAGAGGAAGAAATAAATATCTACAAAGAGGTTTCCCTTTCCCTACCTTACGTTGATTTTCTCAGTTTCCGAACCAAGAAACATGGGAGCCTTAAACAATCTTTGCCCATAATATGTGCATTTTAAGTTTTAACCCAAATGAAAAATGTTCTATCTTTATTTTTTCTAATTGTTGTTTTAACTCATGCATGCATTAAGCTATTGATTTGGGCAACACTCCTTGAGGTGTCATAAAATGCGATACTAGCATGACAATTTTGATACTTTACTGTATTGTCACCATTCTGGATCATGTCGAACAGAAAGCAACATCTATTTGTGTTGTCGAAAGGACCCCAAGTTCAAGATAAACAACAAGCAGAAGTTTTCAAGAAAGCAAACTGGTGACCTCAACATAATGTACGACGTCTTGCAAGCCTACGGTAATAACTACATGGCGCAAGTAACAATGGAGAATAATCACCCTTTAGGTCGCCTAGACCACTGGAACCTAACATGGGAGTGGATGAGAGGAGAGTTCATCTCGACAATGCGAGGCGCCTACACCCACCTCAAGGACCCTGCTCAGTGCCTCTATGGGCCTGCAGGCCAATACTACCAAGACATGGACTTCACCTCAGTGATGAACTGTGAGCGAAAACCTGTAATCTCAGACTTGCCTGCTGAGATGAAGGATGACGAAAAGGTAGGAAAGTTGCCCTATTGTTGTAGGAATGGCACCCTGTTGCCCAAGACTATGAATGACAGCGAGTCAATATCAGTTTTCCAGTTGCAAGTGTTCAAACTTCCTCCCGACTTGAACCGTACTGCGCTATACCCACCCCAGAACTGGAAACCCACTGGTATTCTCAACCCCGACTACAAATGCGGGCCTCCCATAAAGGTTGAACCCTCTGAGTTTCCAGACCCCAGTGGATTGCAGGTACTTCAATAACAATATTTTGTAATTGTTACTGACCCTTAAAAAGAACTGTTGCATATACATTCCAATATGAATTGTCACCATATTTGTTGACGCTTTTTATTGCTTTCAAAGATTTACCTCCACATAAGTTAACAGAAAACAGGCCTTAACAACATAAATATCTTACTGTTTTGTCAGGCCAAGGTTTTGGCTGTAGCAAGCTGGCAGGTGGTATGCAACATAACCCGTCCAAAGGACAAGAATAACAGATGTTGTGTATCGTTCTCAGCCTATTACAATGAATCAATCGTGCCATGCAACACCTGCGCCTGTGGGTGTGACAACCTTCCTGACGATAGCCAATGCAGCACCAAAGCCCCCGCCATGCTCCTCCCACCTGAGGCTCTACTTGTGCCCTTCGCAAACCGGAGCGTGAAAGCTGTGGCATGGTCAAAGATCAAGCACTATCAGCTCTGGGACCCGATGCCCTGCCCCGACAACTGTGGGGTCAGCATCAATTGGCACATTGATGCAGACTACAAAAACGGGTGGACTGCCCGCATTACCCTCTTCAATTGGGGTGACACCTCCTTTGAGGATTGGTTTGTCGGAGTTCAGTTAGGCAAGGCATCACAAGGGTACACTAAAGCCTACTCATTCAATGGTACAATGTTGACGGACCTCAACAACACTGTATTCTTGCAGGGGTTGAAGGGATTGAATTACCTGCTTGCCGAGACAAATGGGTCTAAACCCAGTGACCCAAGGGTGCCTGGGAAGCAGCAATCCGTGATTTCCTTCAACAAGAGGCTAACTTGGCATCTCAACATTCCTGCAGGCGATGGATTCCCCAAAAAGCTGCTCTTCAATGGGGAAGAATGTGCACTACCTGATTTCCTTCCGACAAAGAGTGGAGGCATCCAATCAAAGCGGATAAATAGTATAATTACTTTTATCTTCACTTCAACCATCACCTTGTTCTTGGTGAGATGACTGCAAATGTGTTCCTGTTTAGCTGATTAATTGAACAATTTAATGTAAATTATAAGTCGGTCAAAAGGGGTAGTCTCTGACTAATATTCTTGTCAACTCCAGTCAAAAGAAAGCTAGCGTATGCAGAAGTGAGGTCTATTTTTCTGTAAAGTTCACAGGATTCATTTTTCGGTCATACAAGTGAATGGTGGTTGATACTGACGAAAGTTTGGGGTGAATGAGACCAGGAATTCATAAGGTTTGTAATCAAAGTACTTTGATTCCTAAATTAAAAAATACCGGAAAAAGAACACAGAACGACCTCAAAATTCTTTTAACATGGCTAGATATATTATGTCAAATTCAGGCCTAGGTGAAGATCCAATAAATCATTGTATCAAGTTAGTCTGGAAAGTCTTTCTTTCCCCCTTTTTTCAATTCTTTTGTTCTACTACTAGAGTAAGTGAAGAAATTCTCTCAAAGAGACCACTGGTTAAAGTTTAAAACAGCTCTCAGAAAAATGTGGCATAAGGTTTCGAATATCGCTACATTTATTTCAACAACAAAAAAATAAAGTTATAGGAAAAAGAAGTGCAGACTTCAGATAAAGGGAAATAAGTGCTGATAAGCTCAATTAAGTTGAGCTACACTAAAATAGGTTTAGAACTTCAGATAATGGCTATAGGCTACTAAGTTAAGAAATTCAGATAAGCAGATTACTTGCTTCCAAATTTTATTTATCCTGAAGAAACTAAGAAAAATTGAAGCAGGATCTTGAATAACCAAAACCTATTTGCTCAAACAGCAGAAATTACATTCGACTTGCTAAATAACAATACATTAGCACAAATAAAAGTGTTTGCTTGTAAGATAATTCTTGACTAAAAGAAGATGCATGTCTAAGTTGATGTTACATCCAGAGGTTGGCTTTAGCTAAAGCCGGTTTCATTCTAGTCCAGCTTAATATTTGCATCATGTGAGTCACACAAGGATACATACAATCAAGACTGAACAAAGATGTGAAGCAATTTAATCACCGATGATTTTCCTTATTCCCAGCATCTATTCTCTTATCAAGTAAGTTGAGAACCATTAATTGCCGAGAATTAAGTGTGAAATCAAGCAGCTACAATCTCATCTACACTGGTGATCTCATATTGGACTTTGGGCTCCAAGTCAATGAACTGGTTGGATTTACTAGCCAAATGAGAGATGCTAACCCTGCCTTCACGCTTGATATAATCAGCAACAGCTTTCATTTCTTCAAGCGAGATATATATGTACTTTCCTCTATCATCCATGACTCCTGAAAGCCTTCCTGCGAATTTCAGAACAAATATGATAAGACATTAAATCTTCGATGAAAACTGCACAATAAATATAATTTCTGATATCTTCATCTTGGACAAAATTCGCAACTCTCACATAGAAGTGCCTCAAGAGTTGTACCAGCATACAATATAATACCCCAAGAAGTTAATCCCAATCAAATAAATTATCAGCTGTCAATACTCCATAATTTTCTCAATAGACCAAAACACAGTAAGGCCCTATAACAAAGCATTAGAGGAAACAGTAACAGAGTGCAAGGACTCAAATGAAGCCTCCAGTGATTCTGACATACGCAAGGAGGAGGTCAGGGGATACAGGAAGGAATTCGGACCAGAGATGGGTGGGAGATCATGATCAAGAGATCGAGGAAGCAAATTAGCAAAACAATGAGCATCAGTGTGCAGACATAGGAGCATCAGTGAGCAGCCATAAGTAGAATGATGTAATGACAGTTATATGTAAGGATGACCTCACGTAGGAGGGGCATCTTAGTCTTCTTATTAGAGAATAATTTCTGTTACAAGTTGTTAGGGGACAGTGCATGTGTGCACGTCGGGGAGGGGGAATATTTAGGGGAGCAGAGCACAATGGCAATGGGGGGAATTAAGTACAATCTAGTAAAGGAGAGCTCCTTTCCTCTCGAAAGAAAGGGTGAATACAGTCTGAACACTAGTATCTATAATATTCATACAGTTTTCTCACTTATAATTACAGCACGCGTGAGTCGTATTTTTCTTGCAACCTTAATCTCAACCTGATTCTCGGAGGGATCCTCCGGTTCCCAGCACAAGGTTGCAGGGGATCGTAGATCAGACAAGATAAAATATTACAATGAAATTTCTTGCAGAAAAATACTGGATGATTCAACCTTCTTTCTGAGATGCAATACTACCAACCCCAAAGAAAGCCCATAACAGAGTGAAAATACAATAAAAGGGAGTGATTCAAATATATACCCATGTTTTCTAGCGCTGTGATACGATTGATGCAATCCTGTGTGAAACACAAGGAGGCACATTAGCAAGTCGAATATCAGAAGAGAAGAGTTACAATCAAACCAAAAACTAGATAGCAGATAGCTGAACAATACTAGACCCATGTTACTTGGACTCTCCATTTGACCTCAACTATCATTTATCACTCAAACTACTTTATGCCTTAGTGACCAAATGAGTACGAGACTAACTAGAATTTTGATATTTCAGTAGATATATCTGTTCTTTTTTTTTTTTTGGTTATTCTACAAAAGTGTGTCTAGAAGTAGAACGGATGTTCCAAAGGAGAAGAATAACGTACCTGAGTCCTCAGCCTAAACTCTGCAGCCAGGTCTTCTAGGGGTACACACTTTTGCTTCTATAACAAAGGGCAATAATATAAATAATGCTATGAAGTGAATGCATATATAAAAAGTAGTTGCTAAAACTACACAGCATGCTTACAACACATATTTAGAAAATATCTATTAAAACAGCCAGAATATGACAACCTTGATGTATTCCACAAAGTCAGAAAGTAGATCCTGGTTCTCTTGTGCCTCATTTTCTGTGGTGCCTTCAGCATCAATTGAAAATGCCCCCTTCCACTTTTCAAACTCTAATGCAGCAGCAGCTTCTTCCTTAGCTTGGCGAGCCTTAGCTTCTTCTTCCTAGGAAAAGGGGAGTCATATCACTAAAGAAATAACCAATTTCAAATTCAGAATGTAATGATTCGAGCGAAGCATACCAGCCGATGCTCTTCTGCTTCACGTTCCTCATCTTTCCTTCTTCGTGTTTCTGCATATCGATCTTGCTTAGCTACCCTTGAGTCACGAGAAGCTTGTTCAGCCTTCAAGAAAGATCACAGTAGAAGGTCACAGAAACAATGAAGAAAGATAAATTGGACATATCAGTAAGTTTGACAGATGGCTGAACAATACAAGATATCAAAAAATACTTCTTTATCCAGCCAACTTTAAGAGGTCACATTTATATTTTGGGATGTCCCAAATTTAGTAGGCAACTTTTCATAACTAGTAAGTTAAACTATGAATTTTTCCAGTACTACACTTACTTCTTTAAGGATATTATCCATACACCATACTGTAAAAAGATGATTGTTCTAAATTGTATGGAGTAAAAATATCACGCACAATTATGGTATTCCGATCTAATTCCTTAAAAATGACATCTAACCAAATTCAGTCTATTAGAGAGGAAAATTGTCAATACCCTTAAGCTTACCCTTTTTATTTACGAGTAGGTAAAAAAGTAAACAAACCAATACATCTCAGCTACAACAGACAAAGGTAGCAGCTCATATGAATCGATGACTCAAGCACACAACTAGCATTTTTTGGTCAAAATTTTTGCTTCATAAACCTTCACTCATAGAGAATATGAAATCTTAAGATACAAAATTTACAAATGAGGAAGCAACATCAATTTCACCTGTCGTTGTGCTTCACGTTCTTGTCGTTTCTTATCTCTTTTCGAAGACCCCCTAGCATCATCATCATCACTCTCATCCTCTATCTCTGCATCATCCATCACAATAATATTACAACCTCAAACGACACACCATTCAAGCAGAAGTCCACATAAAACTTGGTTGGGACTTGGGAGCAAACAATCGATCAAGAACAATAAAAAAAAAAAAAAGTAAAAAAGCACATTCCATAAACCTCAGTCAGTGGATAACCAACCTTCCCCAGCTGCTGCTGATGTACTCGCCCTAGCTGCTGGCCTACGACGCATACGACGAGCTCCAGTAGCACGAACCACGTTCTCCCTCTGAGGAGCCTGCTATATTATACTTATTCAATAGCAAGACAAAACACCGAACCTCATTCTAGAATCACAAGACTTGCATAGATACATCGGGTACATTGCACTAAGCATATACTCCAATACAATTTACATATTAACAGGCTCAAGTCACTTCGAATTTCGTGTACAATACACCTGTCGTATGAAAAACCAAAGGGAGGGTTATTGGGTTACCTGGGGCTCTTCGTCAAGCGTATCGGCAGCTCTAGAATCTTGACGACGTTTCCAGAAGAATAATGGAACTAAAGCGAATAATAGTAGAATTGAGAGAACAGCTACTAATAAGTCGTCCATTTTTCAATTCTAATAAACTGCACATCGAAATTTTACAATTGCTCGATAAATTTAGGCATTAGAAAAATGGTAGAAATAGGGGTTTGATTGAAGAATGAAGAGGAAATTACCTGGAATCGGACTGACAAGTGGTGAAATTCAGTGATCGATTGAGGAACTTTGACAAAATTGAGAGTCTAAGCGGTGATCTTCTCTTTTAATTCTTGACTGTTTTGGAATGTTTCTATCTGACGCAGGAGGATGAGTTCGGGAAATCCGGATAATTTGAGAGGACATTACGGGTCATGCTAGGCTGGACCGGACTTTGGTAAAATGATGACATTAGAGTGATTAGACCGGGCTTGAGTTCGGACTGAAATTCTTGCCAACATGTAAATCCGGGTAAAGCCCAGTATTTTCATCCAAAGAAACGAATCCCTAAAAGCACTCCTATTAATGAGGGAAAAATCCTCACAAGTGAAAGCAATGGTGTAAAATAAATACCTAAACTTTACACCAGTGAGGGGAAAAAAATCATGAGTGAGGGTTAAAGAAAATGCACACCGGACGAGGGGTTTTAATGCGTGAATAGTTGTTGCATGTGAGCCCCATCGTGCAAGAAAAACCGGGTAAAATTAGAAGGTGAGCCCCAATATTCACGCGTGGAGTCTAACGTTATGAGAGCTGTTAGTGGTAGGCCCCACCATTCCTTCAATTTTTTTTCCAAGGACCGAACCATTGGGCAAATGAGAGGACGACACGCGTAATCTTTAGGGTTGCTGTTGATCAAAGTTGTTGCGCATCATGTCGCCATGTGTAATGTTGTTGGCCAATGAAAATTGCAACGATAATCTTATTTAAATGATAATATTACCGTTTAAATTATAAAAAAAATCACCTACAATCATTAAATTTTTTCCTCTATAAATAAACATCCATTTTGTAATATTTTAAAATACTTTTATAAATCACAAAAATCTCCAATATTCACAAATTTTTCAATTTCTTATATTATTATTATTATTTATGGTTATTATTATTATAATTACTACTATTATTATGTTAATATTATTATTATTAGTATTACTATTATTATTATTATTGGTGTTTTTATTTTGTAATAATTTAATTTAGTTATTGTTATTTTAAGTAAGTATTGTTCTTATTTATTATTTGATTTTTCACTTATTATTGTTAAGAGCTTTATTATTTTACTACTATATCAGCTTATAGGTCCTAACAACCCTAATTTCTCTAATCATTTTGCTGATTTAGATGATGATTTTGTCAATAATCCTCGATTTTAGCTTTTTCTACAAAGATTAGGAATGATTCATTTGCAAAATTCACCACAACAAATACCTGTTGAAATTCCTCTCAAAAACAATACATATGAATCACATCCACCTCCGGTTTATCAAGGGAACAATTTTCAATATGATGATAAACTGGAAGAAACTATTCCAAAAATACCACAAGACCCTCCACCTCCTCCAAGAATGTCGTTCAATCAAAAGCAACTACTTGCGAAAGGAAAGCTAATGTGGTCTGTTGCGGAGGATGAAGCTTTAATCGGTTTGTATCTTCAATTTAGTGAAGATGCAATTTTTGGTACAAACCAAAAAGGAGTTGTGCTTTGGCAAAAAGTTTATGCGGCAAATGATTAAGCGCAGGCTGAGAAGCCCCACATCCTACCACCAAAACCTTTGAGGAGTTTGGAAAGTCGTTGGAGAAGTATGGCAACTGATTTAATACAATGGAGTAGTTGTTATTACGAAGCTGGAAGGGCAGTAGGAAGTGGTTACAACGAAGCGGACCGAATTAATAATGCAAGTAAGTTATTCTACATTTCCTCCAAGCTACTCCACATAGTTTTAATTGTCACCATGGTTGGGAAATGGTTAAATGACCCAAAGTGGAGGATAAAAATGAGATGGCATTGTCAAGAGAAGAAATATTAGCTCGTGGTGATGTTGTTAAAGACGATAGTAGTGGAAGTGATAAGAACTGTAGGACTGAAGATGAAGGTCATGTTCCCTCCATCGGTTTCTCTTCTAGAGATCTTTCTTGGCCCGATGGTGTTAAAAAGGCAAATAAAAAGGCAAATGCCAAGCATAATAAGGCAAACAAGTGGCTTATGAAGTTTCAACCATTGGTGAGCAAATGAAGCATAATAATGCAAGTAGGGAATTTGAGGTACAACTACGTTTGAAGAAGTTGGATTTTGACATGAAAAGGGATATAAGGAAAAAAAACAAGTTGAAATTCACCAAAAACAAGTCGATATATAAAAAAGAAGGCTTCGCTTTGAAATGATGCAAGGTCTAATTGCAAAAAAGTACGTACCTAACTCCTAATGAAGAGACCTATAAGGAAAAATTACGTGCACTACTCTATGGTAGAAGGAATATATAACTACTGTTATTGCAGATGTTTTATGATCAGTGTAATGTGTTTATTTATGTTTTATTTAGTTAATGTGAAATCTATATTTTATTTAGTTAATGTAATCCTTTTTATTTTAAGTAATGTCTAATGTAGTCTTTTTTATTTAAATTAGTGTTAGATGTAATCCTTTTATTTAAAGTAATATTTAATGAAATATGTTTTATATAATAATAATTATGCTTTAATTATTTAATTTATTAAATTTGTTTTTGATAATATTCACATGCATCGGTAAATCAAAAATCTGATAAAAGCTATTTACATGCAAATCTCAACAAAATCTTCACAACTTTATGATGAATAGTCATTTCAACTTATCTCATGCGTTGATAATGCATATCATCTGTACAATCTTCACATGCATCAATAAAGCAGCTTCAGAGCAACTCATTAAAGAGATATCAACTTTACATGCATCAATAAATCAATTGTAATTCGAAGCTATGCATTAAAGTGTCCCACATCACATACATTGATAAATCAATTTCATTTCAGAGATTAGCATTAAAGTGTCATATATCACATGCATTGATAAATTAATTTCAATGTAGAGTTACTCACATGCACTTTCACAGAAACTCACATGCATTGATAGTCACTTGTACTATATATACATGTGTTATACTGAATGGAAACAAACATTCCAAGCAACCCCAAACACACCAACTATCAAACAATAACCAAAATATGTCTTTCATTTCCTACACCTCAAGCTCAAGTTCTTCTGGTTTATCAAATAATGTTGAATTTGATTGCTTAGTTAATGATTTTGTAGCAAACCTCCTACCTCATATTTTAATTCCCTAACATTCACCACAAGAATCTCAACTCAATAATGATATTGAATGTGTCATAGAGCCTAAAAGGGATAGGGAAAGAGAAAAAAGGCATGTGCAACTATATAACGATTAATTTGCGAATAATGCAGTGTATAACAACAACCAATTCCGCCGTAGATTTCATGTGCAACGGTTTTTATTTTGTCGCATTATAAACAAGGTGGTTGAAGGGGATCAATTCTTCCAGCAAAGTCGGAATGCAGCTGGAAAGCTTGGTTTATCTCCATTGCAGAAATTCACCGCTGCAATAAAAATGCTAGCGTATGGCGTAGTCCTAGATGTTGTGGACGAATATTTACGTATTAGCCAAACAAGCTCTAGGAAGGCAATGCAACATTTTTGTTAAGGGAACTTTCATGATTTGAAAGTGAATATCTAAGAAAACCTACAGATGAAAATTTAAGGAGAATCCTTTATCAAAATGATTTGCGTGGTTTTCCAGGCATGATTGGTAGTATAGATTACATGCATTGGGAGTGGAAGAATTGTCCTACGACTTGGAAAGCACAATATGCTGGTCATAGAAAGAGTGCAACCCTTATTCTTAAAGTCGTTGCTGATCAAGATTTATGAATTTGGCATTCGTTCTTTGGAATGCTTGGATCATGTAATGATCTTAATGCCTTATATCGGTATTTGATGATGTTCTACAACACCACCCATAAATTTTGCGGTGAACGGACATCATTATGAGTTGGGCTACTACTTAGCCGATGGAATTTATCCGAAATGTTCAACTTTTATACAAGGTATAACACATCCTTAGGTTCAGAAAGACAAGTTGTTTGCTAATCAGCAAGTAGCAGTTTAAATAGACGTTAAATGGGCTTTCGAAATTTTACAAGCTAGGTTTACTATACTGCGATAACCAACACTTACATTCAATGAAGATATTCTGTGTGACATTATGAAAGCCTATATAGTAATGCACAACATGATCATCGAGGATGAATGACACAACTACACATGCGTGCAGAAGTTTTGAGACGATACTACGAAGAAGACTGGCCACAACATACAACAGTGCGGGCGGGACCGAGTACAAGTGCCACGGTGAACAACAACAAGTCATTTGAATTCAATGTCGGGCAGCCACCCAACATTGATTTCAACGCGTATTTTCAGAGGAGGATTGTCATTCGTGATAGAGAAATTCATTCATCTCTCAAACATGATTTAGTAGAGCATATGTGACAGAACTTTCTACATAATACAACCGAATAAATAAATTTGTAGTTTGTAATTGTATGATTATTTAAGTTTTAGTTCTCTTGTATGTGTTTTATTTTAGGTGAAACCGTTTTTATTTAGTTTGTAATCGTACCTTTATTTAAGATTCGATATATTTGTGTACCCATTTTTTTAGTGAATAATGTATATGTAGTTTAAAAATGATCTTCGAATTAAACATTTAAGTTAAAAATAACTTTCATAGAATCTATAATTTTTTATTTTTTAAAATTATTAAATTATAGTTAAAACATAATTAATTAGACATTTTAATTGTATTGAAAAGTTAAATAAAAATTATATTAAAAATTATATTTATTAATTTTAAGCATAATAAAAAATTTTAAAAAAATATTCAATTATATTAAAAACGTAATTAAAAAATAAAATATTTTTAATTTTAAGCAATTTTAATTGTTTTAAAAATTTAAATATGTAGCATAAATATTATTAAAAAATTTAAAGATAAAATAAATAAGGTGATATATATTATGATGGCATATAGAAAATAGTGGAGGAAAAAGTGGTGATGAGTGTTTTTTTAAGTATTGGTGTGGTAAAAAAAAACATCTTATGAGAGGAATTGGATGTGAAAAGTGAGAAAGTGGGTAGAGAGATTGAGATTTTTTTTCCTCCTCACTGGGGTCAATGGTCTAAGCTTGCAGAAAAGACGCTTAGGCACTTCTTGTTAGTTGTCACTACTCTTATTCTCTTAACCTAAGACAAATACCATAAATTTTTTTAACTTTTTTTTAAAAAATAATTTCAAAAATAAGCTATAAACCAAAATATTTTACAAAATAAGTTTCTCCAAATTTGAATAAAAATTATTGCCCCAGACATCGATTTGGGTCAACAGAATTGACTGGCCCTAAACAGCGATTTTCATCAAAATTTAGAAAAGCTTATTTTTTTAAAATATTTTGATTTGTGACCTATTTTCAAAAATATTTTGGTACAATACCAATTTTTGAAAATATTTTTTTAAAAAAAAAGCTTTTAAAAAATCTCCTAATTCCACCACTTCCTACAAGATTTTTCCCTTTCATTAGATTTAACTTTTATAGATCGCCAATATTATTCTTGAACTTGAAACCAACTCCTCCATTATAGGATTTGGTCCATATAAATGGGAATAATCTTAGAGTTGGTCCAAGCATGTAACATAATTAGTTAACTCGACAATTCCAACACTCCTATCACAACATTGATGCCTCTTGTTGCACCATGTCTTTGTTAATCAAGTATAATTCAGCTCCTCCTCGTGGGTGGATGATATGAACAATGGTGCAACTTTGTCAGAGATTGCTTCAATGATTAAGGCTAGGCAAGAGTCGGGATTGTGGAATCCGTCACAAAGAAATGATGAGTGATTGAGTGGTGGTTGTTTGTGAATGGGATCGACATTATACAAAGGTTTCCTTATGAGATAAATGTTGCTACCCGAGCAAAAAACAAAAAATATTCGTGTAGCTAGTATTTTGGGTGATTCTGAGAAGGTTGAGAGGGGTTGGGAGTGACTTGAAACTAACAATTTTGTGTGGGATGTTTTGATTTCATGGTATTTGGGTTTGACCGCTTGAGATTGTGTTTTTATGTAAAAATAAGAGATGTGAGTATGTGACACTTCAGGGATAACTTTGAGATTTCTTTCTGATATTCTTTTTTATACTTGATAATTTTTTTTATAGTTTAACATAGTTTAATATAAGTTGTGATACATTAGGTATACCTCACTTTTTATTCTGCTTGAATGTTTTATAAATTAACATAGTGAGTTAAATAATCTTAATTGTAGTCAGTTTTATCCCTTTTGCTTATTATATAGATGTAGCTAAAGTGTTACCCCCTCTATTGCAGATTAATTGCAACACTTAAATTAGCACACAACCAAATGCTCTACAATGTTTAGGAATATTTTAATTTCTCTGTTTCGAAGAATCACATTCATATTATGTAATAACTTTTGATCTAGTTCTTGAGAGAGACATAATCTCTTAGCCTTCACTATGTAACTTTTAAACCTATTTAAAACTTGAATTGTAAAAATCATACTCGATGAATTAAAAACAAATCTCCTAATCGATCCACCTAGGCATATGACACAATAACCTTGCACAAACAATCATCCAATTAAACTCGACCCATAACAATCTTAATTCAATTTGACAATTATATTCGAAATTCACCGTATTTTCTATTCTAAATCCTACATTGGACTAGAGCTGATTAATAATGGGTAGGATCGAGTCGGATCTGGCCCAAAAGTGTTTTGACCTTAATGGTGGGGTAAGGGTATTTTGGATTTTGGGCCAAGTTGATAAGGCTTCTTGGCCTTATGTTGGGCCTGGCCTTGCTGACGGTTTTTTTAATTAGATCTACATTGGATCACCTATATCAACGATGAACAGAAAAACATTATGGACCATAACAACAATAAGATTACCACAAAACTGAACCCATCCCTATAAGTCCAAAACAACAACGACACCTACAAATCCAATTTTGATGGGCTGAAGGGCTCGACACACCCTCTCTGTATCTATGTAGTCTCGCCCATCAGAGTCAAGAGAGTCGTGCATAAACCGACCTAACCCTCCAATAAAGTCGACTTCATCCCTTTTCATCGCATAGCATCATTACATTTTGTCGGTCTATAAGCCCCCTAATCTTCAACCCTCTCTATACTTGCTCAGACTTATCCGATCTAGGGTTCATACTTCTCCCTTTTTTCGGATCAGGTACCCCTTTCTTTCTCTCCTCCGTCCCTTCTCCTTTTCCTTCTTTAGCTCTCCGTATTTTCTCCAGTTATCTCCGATTCCCGTTTATTCTGATTCTCTTTCAAGGTCGATTTTTCTTTCTTTTTTTTTCTAAGACTTTATTGATTATTCTGGATTTTCGATTGATATTTTGTTTGTTTTTTTGCTTGATTTGTCTGTATGTTGAATTTTCTGCATGTTTTTGACTTTTGATTTTGAAGTAATTAGGGTTTTGAATCGATGCTATGTTAATAGATCTGTTTATTCTGATGTTCATTGAACTGAATTTTGTGGGTATGATTTAATTATTTACTTCTATATGTATTATTCTTGGATGAAGATATTTATCAATTATGATTTTGTCATTGTTTCATTACCCAGGTTTGTTATTGTCAATTAGGTTTGTTTTTTTATTTGACTAGGTATTTGTTATAGTTTGATTTGGTTCCATTGACGTGTTTGATTCTTCATTATTCACTATTCAATAATTGGTCATGATTTTTAAGTTAGAGATGTTTTGAGGTCTATTTTATTTAGTGACCTAATTTGTTGAGTAATCTCCAATTTACAAGCATGAATTTAGAACAATTTGTGTGTTGTTGTTTCATATTATTGTGGGGGATTGATTTGCCCAAGGCCGAGCGCTTCCCTCTTTAGTGAGGGGTGGCGTGGTATTCCACGGGAGAGGTTTTAAATCGTGGCGCACGTTGTGCGATGGGCACACAGTAATTTCATTGGACTCCTTGGCCGCTCCACTGTTTTAGTCTTACAGCATGAGTGAGGGAATTATCCTACATATGGTCTACTGTTTGTTTTCCTTTGACCAGTTTGGCGAACTAGGTATTATAAACTAGTCATGACCACAAACTTGTATTTTGGACTTGGTTCATTACTGCCAACTGAGCTGATTGTGTCTGGGTTAATTTATCTGTCTTGTGTGCCCAAGAACTTCAAATTCTGTTCATTCTGAGCTCAGCTAATCCTTGAGTTATTTACTATAGGAAATGTTATCTATGTTACTTGGTTTAAGTAGTTCAGTATCATATCTTTATGAGGTTGTTAGTCCCCTCCATTCCGCGATTGCCTTACTTATTCCATTGTTGTGTAATGTAATTGTGAGATCTTTTAACTGGGTCTTAAAGTTTTTAATCATCTCTTGTTAGAAAGAATGTTCATATAGGGATTCTTATGAAGGTTTGAGTTTTTGAATTCACTGACCATCATTTGGATGTGTCTCAATGTGATATGTGTGGTATTGATTGAACTTTGTGTTACTTCGTGTTTAAATTGGGTATACTAGAAGTTGGAACAGATTTGGTATAAAGTTGAAATGATTTTGGAATGTCTTTGAAAACAATTTGTGGAACTTTGTATGTTTTTTTTGTTTATTGGTAGTTTAATTGTATTGTGGAGCCTTTTACTTCCCTTTTTCTTCTTGGATGTGATATTATTAGTTAGTTTAGCTCTTTGGATCTGTTTAGATGTTTCAAAATAGGTCTGAAACTTTTATTAGCCTGTGATTGAGGTGAACAGTTATCATTTCTGAATCATTTGCTTGGTGTTTTGAAATGTTATGACTAGTGAGTGTTATGATTTGTGTCCCATCGTTAGATAAGATTTTCTTAGGAGTGTTCTGTCTTGAGAATTTATTTTAGGAACAATTTACAAATTTTTGGTAATTGATTTCTATTTATGCATTTGACTCTTACTTAATTTTCCTCTTTCTTACTTTTCTCTCTTCTTTCGGAATACAGGTCTGAGCATTTTATATTATCAATAACTTTCCGGTTCACAGATCCTTATCCACAAGCCTAGTTTTCATGTCTGATATCGACGTACAGATTCCTGCTGCTTTTGGTATGTTATTTTTAATTAATTTATGATGTTATAACTGTTATAGTGGGAGAGACCGAGAGTGTGACTTTGCAACCAAATATCTTAATTTTGGATGATTGCATTTCTTTTGTACGAAGTCTTAATATTGATTCTCTTTTCCAGATCCCTTTGCTGATGCAAATGCTGAGAACTCTGGTGCTGGGTCAAAAGATTATGTGCACATCCGTGTACAGCAGAGGAATGGTAGAAAAAGCCTGACAACAGTACAAGGATTAAAGAAAGAATTTAGCTATAACAAGATTCTCAAGGACCTCAAGAAAGAGTTTTGCTGTAATGGTACTGTGGTTCAGGACCCAGAACTAGGGCAGGTTATCCAACTGCAAGGTGATCAGCGGAAGAATGTGTCTACCTTCCTGATTCAGGTACAGTCGATTCTATATTTATTTATCTTTGCCAAATATGAGTTTATGATGGTAATCTGATTTGTTTTATTAATTGGGTATGTAATCAGGCTGGCATTGTGAAGAAGGAGCACATCAAAATACATGGTTTCTGAGTTACTGGGATCCTACTTGTTCCTGTTCTGTGTCACAGCTCTATGATAGCTAAGTTGTGGATTCCTTTATCGAAATACCTCTGGTGTCGAGCATATATGTGTGTAGTGTGTTATAATAACTCTGGTGGTTAGCAATTTGTGTGGTTTCAGTTGCTGTGTTATGAAGAGCAGCACATGGAATTTAAGACGGATGTTTATGTCTTTAACTATAATCGTCTATATTATAACATAATAATGAAAGGCTTACATAATTCTGGTCTTTGTCTAATGGAAAAAAGAATGTTCTACTTGCATGTTGGAGAACTCTACTGGCACCTCTGCTCTGGGGTGAATTTGTGGGTTCCTCTAATTGTAGTGCTTTCCTCTAATTTCCTTCTCCTTAGTTGGGCTCTTAGGGGTTTCCACCCCTATCGATTTAGACCGCAAGGAGTTTCTCAAAAGATTGGTGCTTTGTTCTAGTTTCCTTCCCCTCAGCTTGGGGGTTCCTGTGTACAGTTGTGTGACTATTCTAGCATTGTTTCCAGTTTTGACCTCGTCTTGCCCAAAATCAGTTTACTAATTTGAGGTGCTAATTGTTTAATACTTTTTCTGGCTGTAGGATTTGTGTGGTTTAAGATTTTTGGGTCTAATGACCTTTGGTTTTTGATGGTCTTAATTTAGTGTATTGGATGTGGTTCCAGCAGATAATGTGATTTTCTAGAAAATTCGATGATGCGAGGTTGTGCACTTGTGCCAATGCAAGTTAAGTGGTTTGTTGCGGTTGCGGGTCTCGCTTTTAAGCAAAGTGAGTGGGTTTAGTGTCTTGGAAAAAGGAGTGTCGGTGGCGTCGTGGTGGTTGTGTTATAATTATCTTGGGTGCTGGGGTTGTGGGTAATGTGAAACAAATCCTTAGAACAAAGTCATATATACGTAGAAGTTAGAAAGCATTATCAAGTGGCAATGCTTTATTCATTGATCTTTGAATCAGCCGTGTGAATTTTTTATTTTTTGGATCTTGCTCAAGACTTGATAACAAAAATGGCCTGGTCTATTTACCTGGTTACTTTGAACTGTTACAAAACCTAATTTGTTACGGAATTGGAATTTGTGAAATCAGTTGATGGAACATGGAACGAAGGGGGTTTTATGTGAAACATGGCCTGCCCAATTGCCAGAAAGTGGGCATCGTGCACCTTGTGCAAATGCAGGCCAAAACACTACAAAACGTAGGCTGTTCATGCGCTACATGTCTGTTATAGTGACTCCTGTAAAAAACTTTACTTTTCACGTTTACCAAGTATACCTTTTCATGTTTACCAACTTGACGTTACCACATTTTCACATTTCTGTCGACATGTCTCCCATTACTGCCACATATGCTGACCTGTTTTCCACTATTATTGAATTCCAACAAAGCCAAATGCGTTTACATTTTCCTAGCCTTTGCACAGGGTGTGCACGATGCGCCCAATTGCAAGTGTATGGTTCGTTTAATTTTTATTTTTTTCTTCTTTTTCGTGTTTGTACAAAATACAAAAGGACAATGACTTCCTGTCATGTTGTGCCAATTTGTGAATTGTGAGGTCTCAGGTCTGAGCCCTCTAAAGCTGAAGTTGACATCAATCAATCTCTTATTATATTATTTGAAATCTACAAATATCTTTTCTAGTTTAAGTTGTGACATTAAATGAAGAAAACTTGGCTCTCTCTTTTAATTGTCCGGAGTCCTTTGCTTATATATCAATATCCCTACTACTTTGTCAGTCATGTGAGAAATGGTTGTGCGGTTTTAGAGGACGTGCCTTGTAAAGTATAGTTATACACTTACACATACACAATTATGAGTCTAAAATTCTCCTATAAGTAGCGCACAACTCTTAAAGACTTCGTTACGATCAAAGAAGGGTATATGTACACGTTCAAGTAAACATCATGTTTTTCAAAAGTTTGATTGCATTGCATTTTAAACTTGCATTTTTTTTTTCTTTGCTTGGTCGATTAAGTCCTAAGGACTAGTCATAAAGCCATTTTACATCGAGTCAGGACCAATTTGCAAAAATCTTTTACCTTTTAATATTTGTCATATCCCACTCAGAACACATGGCATGAACACTCCCTCCATTTTTATGATTGTTGTTTAAGACCATGAACATTGTGAACTTGTGACCACTACCATCTTAAGCCTAATCAGAATTGTCCTTTACATCATAAGTCATCGCATACAACGTTCGTAGGTTTTATTTCTAAATTCAATGGCAATAGTTACATGAGTAATCACTAAGTCACTAAGGGTTATTCTCAAATCCATTCACCTTCCTGCTTCATTCTTACACGCAAGTTATAGTTTTTCAACACTATAATTTTTTTTTTTAAGTATGTTTACGAAACGGAGAGAGTGATAAAAAAAAAAAAAAAAAAAGAATTCCTAGAACACGTTCTAAAAAGTTGTAGATATATAAGAAAGAGTAAAATGCATAAGATTGAGGGAAAAGGACACTGATATGTATAGTTTTACATAACAAAGTGGACGTCAATTATCAATAATCACGAGAAATCCGAGCCACCAAAATCTTTACAGCATTCACCAAAATGCCAGAAATCGGTGTCAACCTCATCGCGCATTATACTACGCATTGGTGAGATAAGTACTGGGCAGTGGGCACATGACGATGCTGCATCCCTCAGGAAAACTAGCATCAGTTCAACAAATTCGGACTATCCAAAATCAGTTTCTGATCTTAATTAAAACTAACTTTTATTCTATTTTCTTCTTTTTTTTTTTTGTATAACTCTTACCGAGTCCAATAATGTGGAACCCTTGTTACCTTTTCTAAAAGAAGTTTTCGTGGTTCATTGATTTTTCTTTTTTTTTTAAATTTCTAAAGAAATGTATATTGTGGAGAAAATTGAAATCACAGAGATTTTTTTGAGGGCTGTTGCTATCATGCCTAGGACGCTACGTAGCAGATATTTTCCTTCATTGTAACTTTTTGAGTCTATAAAATCCATCACTCCCTTGCACTCACTGTCTCACTTCACTCACTCACTAGTTACTACAACATCATCCATATTTACTATATTCCCAAGTTAACCCTCTAGTCTCCTTTCTTTCTAGCCCTAAAAATGGCTTCAATGGCATCAGCTGCCCTATCAGCCAAGCTAAACAAGCCAGCCTTCTTAGACTCGCCCATCTATGGTTCCCCCTTAGCCACACCCGTCAACAAATCCTTCTCCTATAAGCAATCCAAGTCTGCCATCTCCATGTCCGCCACCCCGGCCCCGCTCCCCTACGACCTTAACAACTACAAATTCGACCCCATCCGTGAGTCGATTGTGGCTCGGGAGATGACCCGTAGGTATATGACTGACATGATCACGTACGCTGACACCGATGTTGTCGTGATCGGGGCCGGGTCAGCCGGGCTCAGCTGTGCTTACGAGCTCAGCAAGAACCCGAACGTGAACATTGCCATCATTGAGCAGTCAGTGAGCCCTGGTGGAGGAGCGTGGCTCGGTGGCCAGCTCTTCTCCGCTATGGTTGTCCGTAAGCCCGCTCACCGCTTCCTCGACGAGCTCGAAATCCCGTACGATGAGCAAGACAACTACGTTGTCATCAAGCATGCAGCCCTCTTCACCTCCACCATTATGTCCAAGTTACTAGCACGACCCAATGTTAAGCTCTTCAACGCCGTGGCAGCCGAGGACTTGATCGTAAAGTCGGGCCGTGTGTCTGGAGTTGTGACAAACTGGGCCCTAGTGTCCATGAACCACAACACCCAGAGCTGCATGGACCCTAATGTTATGGAGGCTAAGGTGGTGGTTAGCTCATGTGGGCATGATGGGCCCTTTGGAGCAACTGGTGTGAAGAGGTTGCAAGATATTGGAATGATCAAGACTGTTCCTGGGATGAGTGCTTTGGACATGAACTCTGCTGAGGATGCTATTGTGAGGCTGACTAGGGAGGTTGTTCCCGGTATGATTGTTACCGGCATGGAAGTTGCTGAGATTGACGGTGCTCCTAGAATGGTATATTTTTTTTTAACCTTTTTTCTATCCTCATTTCTTAATAATAATCCACATTTCTTAATTTAAATTCCGCCTCAACTAATTAATTCGCTACTTTTTAAATTTCAAATGTTAAAACTGGTGCAGAAATGCTTAATACTCTATAGTTTGTAGAATTTTATCATCAGTTTATTTTGAAAAATATTTAAATTTTTAAATTATCAAAATTTTATTATTTTTTATATTACGAATTTAGATAAAAAAAATATTTTAAATTATATCTTAAAAATCGTGAAAAGTTAAATATAGCGATACGAAGGATTTTTGTTTTCCAAACCAGAACATTAATTGATATACCATAAATCTAAGTTTGGGGTTGTTCTTAGTTAAAGGCACATTTTGTCATATTAGTTAGGAATTTAGTACTTGTTTAGTCCTCTTTAACATAAAACTAACAAGTTGGGTATGGTAGAAATAGAGCTATGGTTTTCATTTGATTCATTCATTAGCTTTATAAAGCATGATAAAACCTACATAGATGCTTTTGAAGGTGTGTTATTACTTTCATGAAAATATATAGTTTTAGTTATTATCAACCACTTCATTTATTAGAGAAGCATGGGACCAATATGACTCACTAATAACTTTATATTTAACTTTGTAAAAAGATATTGTGAAATGGATGATAATCACTAACACCATTAATTTGCTATGGTTGTGGGGTATATGCGAATATGGATGACAAATCATTGTCATTATGCAGTATCCCTAAAGAGATCCCCACTAAAGAAAAACGTAAGGCAGAAACCGATGTTCTAAAAAAAATCTAGTCTTCACATGCATGGAAGGACAAGAATACTGTTTACTTGAAACCGATATTTATAATAAATCAACTAAATTAGTATGAAAAAACTCGTAAAATATAGTTTTATATCTCCTAGTAATTTCAAATAGCATATGTTTAGATTGCCTTATACATTCTCATTTGAAAAAATACCAATTAATTACATGCAAGTATAAATTTTAACATTCGTTAAGGTGAAAAATAGAAACTTTATTTTATCATTTGTTTATTTAATTTTACTATGTTTCATTATTAGATACAGAATTGACATGTTCCCCCATACGATAATTTGCAGGGTCCAACTTTTGGGGCCATGATGATTTCTGGACAAAAAGCAGCCCACTTAGCACTGAGAGCATTGGGCCTTGACAACGCCCTTGATGGATCAGAAACAGAGAAGCTACAACCAGAGTTTACACTGGCTTCTGCTGAAACATCTGATGTCGTTGATGCTTGAGTACTAAAGCTCAGCCCATATTACGCCTAATGTTGCAGAAGGCAAGGAGAGGGAATTAAACCTGTGTAATAAGATGGGTGTTGTTAGCTATAAGCTCTGACAAAACCCCTTTGATCATTTTGTGTGTTTGGTAAAAATATGGGTGTCGTAAATGCAACTTCCTGTAGAACTTTCAGTTGTTTCATAAATGGTAGTTTTTTGGTTTGGTTTTTTAATTTCCTAATCTGAATCCGAGCAATTGATCATGATTTATGTTCACAATTTGCAAAAAACAATGGGTAATTGTCTTGTTCTAACTATCAACGCAGTCAAGCTCGTGAACTAATCATGTTTATGGGCATGGTAAAACTCAACACTTCACCAGTTCTAAGCAACACTTTTATTCAATTGACTCTTTTGAGGGCATTGGATTGTTGGTCTAGAAAGAGTCCCAAATGGGCACCTTATGGGCTTTCTATTTCCAATCCCGAAGGATGCATTTGTGAATTGAAGAGTGGGTTTTGAGAATGCATTTAAAGCATGTGAGTATAAGATTGTAAAATAGGAGTTGATGGTTGTACATTGGGTGTAGAACACACGTCTTCAACAAATATTTTCATTAGAGTGTAGAAAACTTTTAATATATGCACACATACATTCTAATAAGTAAACATTATTAAAGGGCATAGTTATAGTATTTTATTTTTAATTTCAATTCTCTTGCTCGATCCAACCCACACAAATCATGAACCATATCAAATAATTGATTCAAAGAAATGTCAAAACTGGCTGGGATAATTGTACAATTTTCATCTTTGTACTCAACACAACTACTCGCTTCAACAAGAGTTCCACCCCCAACAATAAATAAAAGTATATTTTGAGCGATCCATAATGCCTACACGATCAAAAAATAAGTTCAATAACATTACTCTAATATGCATAGATACCACAATTTCCATTCATTACCATGAGTAACTACTAGAAATTCCAACACGGATTCCTTAGTAATCCGTTGTCAACTTACGGAACATCATCATTTCTTCATCTCTTTTTTGCCTCCATCATCAACTTTTTTTAACTTATTCCATACATAGAGTGCACGCTATTCTTTAAAGATTAACTTGAACCTCATCTTGCAATTTAATTTTAACACCATATCTTTAGGATTAATTAAAAAAGGAAATGACATGTACATTAGTGATTGTTCTCTAAAAGATTTTTTTTGATGTTTCACTCTCCTTAAGATATCATTCTAAATAAACCTAGCATTGTAAACCTAGTTAATTATCTCTTCAAGTAAATATAACCAAGTGTGAGTAATTTCTTCAACATAAAGTATTATATATACAGTAAATATATTGTGTCCTCATTAAAAGTTACTTCTTTAAAATTGATAAAAATTGACATATGTTGTGTTAAGGGGTAACTTTTGTTTTATTGATGAGTCACTTTACTGTGTTTCGTGTGTATACAATACTTTTTGCTATTTCAATTTAACTACTAAACATCATCACTTGACATCAACTAATTCTCACCAATCATCATTTCCTACTAATATTAACATAATTATCAACTAATAAAAATCAAAATGATCATAATCCCATTTTAAAATTCAACATACAACAAACTAAACCACAACATACACTAATAACATCAACTAATTCTCATCAATCATCATTTCCTACTACTATTAACACATTTCAATTACAAAATTTAACCTAAACCAATTACCATTTCCAATACCAAATTTCAACCTAAACCAATTATAATAATCTAATAACAAAACTTAACATCCAACAAATAAAACCTTAACATACACTAATGACATACTAATTCACCAAATTATAACACAAACAACACAAATCACACTAACAATATACTAATTCAATTAATTAAACATACTAATTCATATACATTACACATTTCAATCCCTAAATTCATATACATTACACATTTCTTCATTTTTAGAGAAAAAAATGTTAAGACAAATACTTACAATTCACGCCGGAAAATTCACCGAAAAAGCACATTCGGCCGGTGGGACAATTGGAGAAGACAATGGCAGGAGGAAGAAGGACGAAAGCTTGAACAACAGTAGTGTGAGGAAGAAGGCGTGAGTTGGGTAACTTCAAATTAAATCTGGAAATCTGAAGTTAAAACTCTAATTTTATCTCAGATTAAAACCGATACTAACCGTTAGTATCGCTGTTAAGGACATCAGTTTTAAGTTAAATGAAACTGTTGTCCTTGGCAGTAACACAATGGTTTTAACCTGAGATAAATTCGATTTTTAACCAGTCATATATTCAATTAAAATGACTGGGCGATTTACGCCCGAACCTAGTCTTATAGGGTACTTTTTGAATCATGGCAAAACTAATATACGTATATTGTAGTATCAACTTGTTTATCCCATGATCAAATTTATGATATTAAAAAAAATTGAAAATAATTTATGAGTTTACATACTTCGAAGATAGAATATTATGGATAAGTGTAGAATAATCAAATAAAGTTATTGAGTAACCAACGACTTTTGTAAGTTATTATTAATTGGAATACATGGCGGTTTGCAAACAATACAGGGTCGGATCAATTGCCGTATACTGCCATACTGTGCATGCATTTTTGTAAATATTGGGGAAACTCAGCATGCATATTCACAAGTACGGCCTCACACTGACACACTCACACCATATGCCTTTGTTTCTTCTTGTGTGGTCGAGCCACGTTATTTCCATGCAAACGCGTGTAAGAGCTTTACTATATGTCTCCTATTTAAGAGATGGTCCGACCTCAAAACTTAACAACACCATACACATATATTATATTATATACATCCATAAGTTATTCACTACTCTTAATTAATCTGCATATTAGATGGGAAATACCAAGCTTGTCATTCTAGTAACGGCTATGGCAGCCTTGGTGATGATGATCCACGGCACCTCCAAGGTTGAGGTCAAAGACGGTGTTGCAGTCCCGAACCAGGGGACTGGCCTCATTAAGGGTTGTCGCCGTCATCTGCAGTCTAAATATTGGCCGCACCACTGCGAGCAGTTGGTAACGCAAAGCGGGGGGACATTCGATGCGTGCTGTAGTGAGCTGAGACTTTTGCACAAAGTTTGCCAGTGTGAGGCCATGAAAATGATAGTGGAAAAGTTGAAGATTGGGCCGGGAGAGAAATTGGACAATGCAATGCAACTCCCCTCGAAGTGTGGCACCTCGGAAACGAAGTGCACCATGTAATGGCATACTACGTACAACACATGCATGTTGACATTTTGATTCAAAATATCTACCTATGCTGATTGTAAGGACTATGCTGTTAGTGGATTATGGGATCGTCATTTAGTCTGGGTTTGTTGAGATTAATTATGTTGTTAGTAGTCAAATATAAAGTTAAGTAGAGGAACATATTGTGGGATTAGGGGTCTACTTTCTGGCGCGCTCTTAGTTTGTTATGGTCTACTTTCTAGCTCTTGGTTTGTAATTTTTGTAAATTTTCTCTATATATAATGTTATGTGTACATTATGGAGTACACTATATTAGTGGAATGAAACCGTACAGTATTTCTATGTTTTACTTCTTCCCTGCCTTTTTTTCTTTAATTATGGTATCAATGAACTAGAAGGGGGAGACAATCTATTGTCTTTGGGATTACAATGAGATACCTAATCTTAGTGATCCAGTCAGCCACTTTGTTTCAACAGCGATTTTCCCTCACAGTCAACTGTCCCAATTCAGCAATCCAGCACAATCTAACGCAATCCAATGTTCCAGGCAGCGATATTCTTAAACTAAATCATTGCTCTCAGCAGCGATTTCTCTGCAATCCAATGTTCAAAGGCAGCTGTATTCCTAAACTAAATCATTGCTCTCAACAGCGATTTCTCTCCGAATCAAAATACACTTATTTTTTAAAATATTTTAGTGCGAAATTCTAAATTTAAAATAGAATAGTGCATAACAAAAGCATGACCTTCATTGAGTAAATATTAACAGCATTAGCACGACAGACTATATACGATCCCTCACGGTGACTCTCCTTAAGATATTGACAACCCTTTTAAGAAACTTTAAACATTCGCGTAAAAATATCAGGGGATACTAGCTCATCTTAAATTTTTGTGACCTGGGAATGTCTTACAAGAGAAAACAGAGGCATGAAGTCTAACATATATCCACATGTCCCATGCAACACCTTTATGAGCAAGTTCACCTTCACAGCCACTTTCCTGGTCTCACACAAGAATGCAACACAAAGCATGTTAGGGTGTGCCTCGTCGCAATTCTATCAATTTCTTGTGGGACGTGCATTTTTAAACAAAGAGGGTATCATCATACAAAAATGGGTGTATACAAAGTGATCCGTAAGTGATTTTACAACTGTTTTAAGCTCGATAAACAAAACCAGCTTAATTTATATCTACGTCCCGTAATTATAAGAAGCCAGATAAAACTAGGGAATGATCGAGGATAAACAAATCATGTAAGGGATGTAGAAGCCGTTTCCTTGACTCATGGGATCTACAGCTCAACGGATATAATAAAAGAAATACCACAAAATATTTACTCATCAACAATTGCGAGTTTCAGCCACTGTCGGGGCAACACAAAAGAAAAGCTCATTTACTGCACAACGTATGGACATCAAAAACCATACAAAGTATTAGTAGGACTGTGACATATATTCATTCCTAGATATTCTTTTACTTGGAACAACTAAATAAATCCATCAGAACATGTAGTGTAATGTAGGTTTTACCTGAATGGATGGATCATTCTGAGCAGGTGGAGCTGTTGACATGGGTCCAGATGGTTTAGCCTGCAGTATAGTCCCAAACAATGGGAGAAAATTTATCACATTATTCATTTTTATACATAAATCTAATAAGAATATTAGTCATACAATTTTTTAACAATTCGTCTGACAGTCGAAAAGTATCAAGTGACTTTGGTTCAAAGCAATATACCATTAACATTATACTTCGTATTTTAAAAGAAATGTGAGACAAGAGTACAATTGTGAACAATATTCATCACCTGTTCAATCAACGCCTTCACTTCAGCATATAACTTCAGCATTTCTTGGTCATCCGGCTTCAACTTCAAGGCCAATTCTAGATCTTCAACACAACCATCAAGATTGCCAAGTTCTTTCCTGGCAATTGCTCGGCACCCATACGCTTTGAAGTACTCACTATCTAGCTTCAAAGCCTCAGTACAATCAACTTCTGCTTCATAATACTTGCCGACCTTGAGATATGACATGGCTCTGTTAGCATATGTAAGAACGTTCTGTGACAGAGCAATGCTTCTTGAATAGCAATTTATAGCTTCATTGAAGTTGTCAGACTTGAAATCCAAATTACCCTGTTCTTTAAGAATAGTAGCCTCTGCATAGTCAACAAAGTACGCAGAGGTTATATGCTAAAAATGGTACAGCAAAAAAGAAAAAGAAAACCGAATGAAAAGAAATCCAAGGGGAAATGAAAGGCAACCAAAAACTGTCCTTAGGCTAAAAATTGTACAACATAAAGTGCAACGAATACAAAGTTTTTACAATGTTACAAGATGAGAGTCCAGCGAGAGATATCAAAGTGGCAAAGAGTTGCCAATCCTATCATTCTTATTTCTTACAAACTTGAGCTTTTACTCTCCTGTTGTAAGTATACACTCTAGCTTCAAAATTGGTTAGAAAAAAGCTCTACATATCATCAAAAAAGCTATTTATTAAAACCATGAAAATGGAAGGACAAACAAAAGGACAGGGGCCGGGAAGCAAGAAACTGAACTACAATCCATGCTATAAAATCATTGGCCATGGCAAAACGTAATAAACACAATCAAATGCAAACACTAGGCTTAAAAGTGAACATAAAAGAGATACAGATTGGCAGGAGATAGGGCAGAAGTGTTGATAATAGACCTTGCTTGAACTAAACATAAACCCACGCAGTCATAACTCAAAACAATAGCCTGACAAACACTTCAGCAATAACGACATGGAGGCACTACTCAAATTTATTTGACCAGAACAACGTCATTACCTCACCAATGAAAGAAACCACAACAAAATGCAACTACTTTAAATGATTTTTGATTTGTTTGCACAAGTAAAAACAAGAAAGAACTATATAGCAGAAATAGGAAAGTCGTGGCTTCTCAATGCTCCTCATTGATGCAACATTCATGTCTCATTAGTCTAATGAATCTTTCTGCCATAAACAATACTATCATAACCTGATAATGAACTCAAATAACAATGCCAAAGGGGGAGGTAAGGGAAGGGAAAAGTAGCAAGCCCGGGTTTTTGCATTTTTTTTTTTGGGTAAATAACCCTGGTTTTGTCTTAGATAACCATAAACTACAGTTTCAAAACAATATAAAAATCTCATGAAACTCTTACAGTCTAATCACATGTAAAAAAACAACTACCACCTGAAAAAAAACGAAAACAAAAGCTAAAAAGTGCGAAATCCTTTTATGGGGATGGGGGATGAAACTATAGAAAAATAGGAGCAGCCTACGAGGATGTTTAGATATCATAAAAACTAGGGGTGTCAAAAACTAACTTAACTCGCCAACCCGACTCGAACCCGACCCGTTTATAAAGGATGAGGTTGAAATTTTCAACCCGATTAATTAAATGGGTCAACCCAACCCAACCCGATTAATAAACAGGTTGGGTCGGGTTGAAATTTCCAATCCGATTTCAACCCAACTCGACCTGTTTATTATTGGGTCTGATTTTTATATATTGGTCAGGTTTAATTAATTCAACTCATAATTACCACCAGTCAACCCTAGTTTCTACTTTCTATTTGCATTCCGCCACTCTGCCTCTTCACTCTTACGCTCCGTTTAGTAGAGTGTAAAACATTTTTCCTGAAAACTGTTTTCTATTTTACATTGTTAGGTTTAGAATAAAATATATGATGTAAAACTTAAAATGTAAATTCATTTAACATTTTTCCTTCAAAATTGGAAGTAAAACAATTTTACATCCATTCACTCAAAAAAAAAAAATTAACTAACAAACAACTCACGCATTACCAACTCATGCATAGGGGTGGGCCAGGTCGTGCCTTGTCCGTCATTGACCTTGTCATCTCATGTATGGCCTCTTGTCGTGTCGTGCTACCAATTCTGGATGAATATTTTCGATTATCCATGTACGAACAATCGCATCTTGTTAGGCTCCATTGGTTGAACTCGTCGGCGTCAGTGGAGGGTGGAATGACAGTGATATGCTTGAGCCTTCCCCTCTCTTCGATCACCATGAGCATCAATCTGGACCACTTTGGGTAGTTCTAGTGGGTTATTATTTCTGAGACATGCAGTGATGAACCGTAATTTTCAGGGCTCTCGTTCAATTTCTCCATAATTTGAAACAGTTGAGCCATGGTCTCGGGTCCATCATCAGTGTTTTTCGGTGGATCACTATTATTTAGGTAAAGTCATTGGTATATGATGAGACTTCACAAACCGCCGCGAGGTCCACCACGAACCCGATTGCTCTGATACCGAGTATAAATGTTTAATGCTTAATTTATACTGTATTTGCTTGTAATTACAGTACTCTTATTGAATGAATTCATTGTTACATTGAGGACATGTATTTATTTGCCTATGGCTCAGTCTTACACCAAGTCTTGGACTCTATTTTGAACGATATAATTCTAAGCAAACTCTATCTTAACTTAATTCTATCTTCTATTGTTTTATCATTTGTTATCTCATCTTTTCTACAGTTAGTGGACGTTGGACCCGGGTGCACGATGCGCATCGTGCACCCTGGGTGAAACGCAGAGAAAAATAGTACAAAACGCAAGGGGGAAGCAAGTGGACAAAGCAAGCTTTACACGTCAGCGTCTCCACTGACCATTTCCATATTTTCGCTGACCATTTGCGGTTTAAATTTTTCCCCCCAAAAACCGTCATATCTTGGCAGGACATGACGTGCCTCGTTTCCCGGATTTCGGCTGGTGCTTATTCCCCATAAAACTGTCATCATTTCTTCCATCCTTCAATCCACTTCAAGCTTTCATCTTCCGTTTCAAATTATATTTCCCTCACACCACTCTCTCTCTCCCTACAAACTCGCCCAAAGCATTCACCTCTTGTCTCACAGCAAACCTTGAAGACCCTCTCCAAACTCCAAACATCAACATCAAAATATGTCTCATGCGAAGAACAAGTAAGTGGTCAACATTTTTTTTGGCGTTCTCTTCATATTTAGAGTATTGGGTAACTAATATTTTGTACAATTTGAAGGTTTGTTGGCGACCTTAATGAAGAGGAACCCTTAATTAACATAGTGCAAGCCAAGAAGACAAAGAAGAGGAAGACATATATGTACGAACCAGTTGTAGATCCGGCTTTGCTTGAGGAGATAGCAGAGATAGCCGGGAACATAGAGTAATCCCATTTTGCTAATTTTCTTTTTATACAATGTATTTTTATGGATTGTATTTGTGTAGAGGTTGAATTTTGTATGTAATTAGTTGAGAGGTAAGTGTAAGTGACAATATGTGCATTCAATATCTATAAATGGTCAGTGGAAATGATTAAAATGTTCACTAAAAATGCAATTGGGTGTATTAAGTTGCGCGTTGAACATGTTCAGTTGTTTGAATTAAATGTTCATTCAAACTGACCAAATGTTCAGTGCGGAAGAACGTGTTGGTCATTGAGTTTAAGGATTTGGTCAGTGACCATATTGTATATTCAGTGAAGTTACCATAACGTTTAGTGGAGTACACTGTTATTCAGTGGAGTATGTTACATGTTCAGTGGACTGTACAACATGTTCAGTGGACTGTATTACATGTTCAATGGACTGTATTACATGTTTATAATCGTTTTCCAGACCATATGAAATGGTCAGCGAAATATATAAAATGGTCATTAGTTTAACATTCGTGGTCAGTATGTGTAACTAAATGCTCAGTGAATATTTAATATTTATAAATGATCAGTGACCTTTTTGTATAAAATTAGGTGAGAGGTAAGTGTAAGTGACAAGATGTGCATTCAATATCTGTAAATGATCAGTGGAAATCATTAAATGTTCACTGAAAATGCAGTTGGGTGTATTAAGTTGCGCGTTGAACATGTTCAGTTGTTTGAATTAAATGTTCATTCAAACTGACCAAATGTTCAGTGCAAAAGAACGTGTTGGTCAATGAGATTACGGATTTGGTCAGTGGACCATATTGTATATTCAGTGATATTACCATAACGTTTAGTGGAGTACACTGTTGTTCAGTAAAGTATGTAACATGTTCAGTGGACTGTATTACATGTTCAGTGGGCTGTATTACATGTTCAGTGGACTGTATTACATGTTTGGAATCGTTTTCCAGACCATATGAAATGGTCAGCGAAATATATGAAATGGTCATTAGGATAACATTCGTGGTCAGTATGTGTAACTAAATGTTCAGTGAATATTTAATATCTGTAAATGATCAGTGACTATTTTGTATAAAATTAGGTGAGAGGTAAGTGCAAGTGACAAGATGTGCATTCAATATCTGTAAATGATCAGTGAAAATGATTAAATGTTCACTGAAAATGCAGTTGGGTGTATTAAGTTCCGCGTTGAACATGTTCAGTTGTTTGAATTAAATGTTCATTCAAACTGACCAAATGTTCAGTGCAGAAGAACGTGTTGGTCATTGAGATTACGGATTTGGTCAGTGGACCATATTGTATATTCAGTGATATTACCATAACGTTTAGTGGACTATATTAGTTGTTCAGTGGACTGTATTGTATGTTCAGTGAACTGTATTACATGTTCAAAATCGTTGAAGTAGATCAAATGGTCATTGGGAAAAACATTCATGGTCAGTATGTTTAAGTAAAAGTTCAGTGAATATTTAATCATGGTCATTTTAGAATAATCATTGAATGCAATTAGATGGTGGTTGCAAAAAACTAGTATACAGCAGAATGTAATGGAAATGTGCAGTAGACTTGGCTAAATGATTTAGTAAATGCTCATTGAAAATGAATGTTATGATCAGTGGAATCGAGTAGATGGTCACTTGGAAATAATAGTAGATGATAAGACACATAGGTAAATGTTCATTGTAACGGTGTAGATGTTCATTGATTGTTTGGAACAAAAATTTATAAATATTCATTGATTGTTTCATTATATGTAGTGAGCCGTCGATACCAATCCCACTGGCGGTGGAAATGCCAACCCCAGTTTCCGTGGAAGCACCGACCCCCATCGTGGTTGAAAATACTACGGATAAGCACTCCAAGGGGAAGAAAAGGTTGGAATCAATACAATTAAACGAATGATTGAAATGCCATACAAGTGAAACTGAGCAGGGGGAAACAAATCAATCTCAATAACCATTTGTTGTTTACAGGGGGGAAACAAATGCCATCCCAAGCTGAAGAGGTTGCAACTGAAAGGGAGAAGGCACAAACTCCAAAGAGGAAGAAGAAGAAAAGGTTATAATCAACTATTTATTTTCAGCTGACCATTCAACCAATTCCAGTAATCATACAAATAATTCCATTGAACAATTCCGAATGTTTCACTGACCATTTAGACTAAACCACTGAACATCACACTTGTATCACTGATCAATCTTACATTGCCACTGAACATTCCATTCGTTTCACTGATCATTTTGTTAATTCCACTGACCATTCACTTTATTTAGCAGACCACGTAGCATGTTCCGACTGAATCTAACATACCAACTCTTTGTTTGTAGTGCACAAGTAATTCCAACCCAAACGGAGGAGGTTGTAACTGAGCACATGCTGGAGCCAACTGCAAAACCACAAAAAGGAAGGAAGAGGTGAATGTTAATGTTATTCCCATTTACTAATCAACTATATTGCAAATAATGTTAAATTCTACTGAACTTAATGATCATCGCTTTCTAATACAATGTACATTGCATTTTTATTCGTGTGTGCAGTGGGAAATCGAAGCCTTCCACACCAGAACCCTCAGTGGATGCTCCAACTACGACAGAGGCAAAGGAGGGAGCGGTACGACTGAACATAAGGCAAACGCTCATCCCCCTCCAGAACGTTGTCAAGGCCCTTGCCAACAAAAATGACAAGTTGGAGGCAATAAAAAGCATGGGGTTTGCCGGATTACTACACCTCGATTTGCCTACCAACAACCCCGAGTTCTCAGCTGACCTTGTCCGAAACTTTGATTCGGACGGGACCTGCGTTCTACTTGACCGTAACAGGTCAGTAGCCATCAAAGATACAGACGTACACTTGGTGTACGGGGTCCCGAGGACCGGGGAAAAAGTCGTGGAAGCTACCAACCACGATAAGAGGCTATCGCAACTCATGCTTGAGTTTAAGGCATACTATGGAGGGAAATTGCCCTCCTTGAAGGATGTCGTGAAGAGGTTGATGATGGATGATGTCCCTCTTGACGACAATTGGAAGAGGAGCTTTCTGGTGCTTGCGGTTAACACCTGCATGAAGTCCAGCTCCAATTCCCAACAAGTCTTTGTGAGGTTTCTCACCACTTCTTATGACACGAACCGTATAGGTGAGTTCAACTGGAGCAACTACACATTAAGAAGCTTGGCTGAGGCTTCAATGACTTGGAAGAGTAAACCTTCAAGGTTTTTTAATGGCCCCCTCCCCTTCTTGACGGTAAATTACTAAACCAAAAATACATTCTCACTAACCTGCTCCCCCATTCATAGTGTACTTACTCCTTCTAATATCTCTTCAAGTTCAGATATTCTACTTTGATCGGCTTCAAAGATTTGGTAACTGTGTACCAAGGGCTTTTCCATTAACGACAGTCTGGAAAGCTCCTTTGGTGAAGGAAAGGCTTGCCATCGAGCTGAGGTATGGCTTTGGTAAGGGCAGTGTGCTTACCAGAATGGAGGAACCACAATCTCCACAAGCGCCTATACCTATCCACTTGCTGGATGGTGATCAACAACAAGAACAGCAAGAACAACAGCAACAGCAGCAACAAGAACAACAACAACAGCAACAGCAGCAACAGGAACAACAGCAACAACAACAACAACAAGAACAACAGCAGCAACAACAGCTACAACAACAAGAACAGCAGCAGCAACAACAGCAACAACAACAACAACAACAAGCACAGCAACAACACCAACAACCACCCCAACCCACCACCTTCGAGGTATAAAATCCCTAGAATAAGATAGTACTTATTGGAAAATGTTCATTTGTTTATAGTTGCATGTTCATTAATTTTAGGTAGGTGTTCATTGTTCCTTTTATAAATGTGCAATGAATATCAAGAAAGTGTTCAATGACCCTTTTCTTAATGTGCATTGTTGTCTACTTATTGTTCATTGATTTCTAGTGTAATATTCATCCTTTATGTGATTTTTTCTTTGGTTCTATATTCAGGAATTCAACGACCTCGTGAGATCGCTAATGGAGAAGTTGGCATCTGATTTTGTCAATCTCACCGAGGTCTTAAAAGGCGGGAAGAAATTTTACCCTGGAGGGCTTTTGAATGATAATACCCTCGTTGACGTTGCATCGATGTGGTCTCGATGCTCGGGAACAATTCTTCCACCAGACCTCAATCAACTGAGCCAGAGGAGAGTTGAAGTCCTCCCCGTTAGCCAGGATGATGACGTATACGGTGCGTCGTGGTTTGGGGAATTGGTTGATGAAGCCGTGAGGAAGGCTATTTGGGATGAAGCATGTGTAGTCCCCCCAAGGTACAACGGATTGTTCAGTATTTTCATCTCCATGTTCATTAGTTATATACAGAATGTTCACTACGATTATAAACATGCATAACAATATGAATTTCAGTGATGAAGCCGATGCATCACAATTTGAAGCTGAAGAAACTGATCACCATGATCAGGAAGTCTTAATGCAAGACCTGAATGAAAGGTAAAATATCGTCTTACCGGAATGAAGTATTTTTTAGAACTTAAACTAATATCTGTTATGACAATGTTCAGTCAAAATGTTGAAGAAGAACCTGAAGAACAAGCCCGAGCAGAACCCCAAGAACAACAAGTCCATGTTGTCCAAGAAGAACCCCAAGATCAAGAAGCACAAATTGCAGAATCTGCTATTGAACAAAGGTACTATTGATTACCAGTAAATGTTCATTGAAGCAATAATATGTTCAATCAAAATCTGTATATGTTCAGTTGAAGTACATTAAATGTTCAGTGAAAATAAGGAAATCTTCAATGAAAGGTATGAAATGTTCAATAAGAAGAAGTAAATGTTTTAGAAAAGAGCAAAAAATGTTTAGTGAAAATAACTTAATATTCAGTGCAGTTTGGACATGTTCACTGGAATATAGCAAATGTTCAGCGCACTATGTACCAAATGTTCAGCGTAATATGGTAAATGTTCAGTAAGGGTAAATAAGTGTTCAGTACAAATAACATTAAATGTTCAGTGAAAATATATTAAATGTTAATTGAAGATATTAAATGTTCAGAGGAAATAACCATATGTTCACTCGAAATTAGTAAATGTTCAGTGAAATATTAGTAAATGTTCATTGAAATATAGTAAAATGTTCAGTATATGTTCTACAGTGGAATATAATAAATGTTCTACAGTGGAATCATTATATGTTCTACAGTGGAATATATTAAATGTCACAGTGAAACAATAGTAAAATGTTCATTGAAATATAGTAAAATGTTCATTGAAAAATAGGGAATGTGCAGTGAAGTATAGGTAAATGTTCAGTCGATATTAAGTGAGTGGTCAGTCAAGTTAATTATATGTCCATTGGAAGGAAGTATATGTTCAGTGGAAGGTGGTATATGTTCAGTGGAAGGTAATGTATGTTCAGTGAACATAAGTATATGTTCAGTGAAAGGTATGAATCGTTCTCTAAAATTAGTTAAGTATATGTCCATTGCACCTGTAGGAAAAGGCGAAAGAGAAAACCTGCAGCGCTCTTATCCCCATTCGTCATGCAGTATTCGAATTTGATTGATCGTGATGACGATGAAGTACAAGCACTATGTGACTATGCATACGCGGAAGATCTCGATCCCGAGTAATACTCCTAAACTAGTCATTGCATAAATGTGGACACATATTATACAGTACTCACTGACCACTTCGTTACATGTGCACTAGGGAGTTACTGTTTGATGATGGCCAAACATTTATCTCCCGGGATCAATTCAAGTCGATAGCCAATGATGCGAACATCTATACAGAGGTTATAGAGGCATGGGCCGCAATACTCAATGCTCGTAAACAGCCAGAAAGGAGAAGAGGATTTTCTTCCCGAATAATCCTTTTATAAGCTCCATCATATATCATTATTTCGAATAATATAAAATTGTCCCTAACATATCCTCCTTTTGTGAATAGAATGTCATGTGTATGAGCGATGCCTATGATGAAACAAGTCAAACTGTGACTGAGGAATTCAGAATGACACAGTTCATAGAGAGCATCGAGTATTCCTCAAGACCTTCGACCAGGTATATTATTTCATTATGCTGATAATTATAGAAAATGCGCAAATTAAATATGGATAATTACATAGCAATTAATATAACTCAACAAATGTTTTAGATCTTCTTCCCAGCGTACGCGTCGGGTCACTTCTACTTGTACTGCGTCAACGTCAAGAACAAGTTCTTAGACCTTCTTGACAACAGAATTCTTCCGGATGGAGTTTTGTTCGAAAACAAATACCATGATCATCCCGGTAAACTGGTTAGTTATCTCCCACTACACTGAATATGTTCTGAACTTTACTGAACAATAACTTCATTTCACTGAACATTTACAGTTCACCACTGCACATTACGTACATTTCACTGAACATATACTCAATTTCGAACATTTACTTCATTTTCACTTAAACATTTACATATTACCAAATGAAACTTTCTGTATATTTTACCGAACATATATTTAGTTTCGAACATTCACTTCATTTTAACTGAACTTTACATACTACCAATGAACATGCACTTTCTTTAGAGTGAACATATTCTTAACTTCAATGCACATTGACTGATTCTCAATGACCATGATTATCCTATTTGTTCACCAACAGTTGAATGCTGTGGCAACCTACATGAGAGACAATGGCAGTAAGAAAAATTTCAACGCTTTCAAGGTAAGGAACCTTGAGATGCCATGGAGATCAAATGAAAATGAGGTTGACTGCGGCATATATGTGATGCGACACATGGAAACCTACGAAGGGAAGTCTAAGTGGGAATGTGGACTGAGTCCTACTGACGTGAGTAGTTGTTTTCAATTTGGTACTCTCCAATTTATCATTTGTCGAAATCCTTACTTACCAATCCTTTCTTATCAATTATTAACGTGCAGTTCGAAATACTTAAAGGTTTACGTTTGCGCTACACATATGAGATCCTTGTCGATGATCTGAACAAGAAAAGGGGCGATGTTCGTTACCTAGCTTTGAAAAGAACATTCTGATGATCGTTATTGTAAAATTACATTGTTTAAAATTTTCTAGATGTATGTTATTACACAATTTACATTCCGGTTGGTTTTGTTTTTGAATGCACACTTTTTTTTTTTAAGTTCAGTACTTACGTATCTAATGTTCATTCCCTTTGGGTTTTATGTTCAGAATCTATATAAAAAGTGTTCAGTATAACTCGTAATGAACATTCCCTTTGGGTTTCACAGATTACATATTACATCTATAAATACAGTTCAAATGAACATATTACATACCCATAATGAACATACTGCATATCCAAAATGAACATGTAAAATATCCCCACATAATATTTATCCATAATGAACATATCCATAAAAGTTCAAATGAACATATTACATACCCATAATGAATATACGTAGTATCCATAATGAACATGTAATATATCCCTAGTGAACATACTAATTACCCAAAAGTAAGAATTGTTTAACTTGGAATGAAAACACTAAAAGGGAGTGATATTGACATCAAAATATTCATCGTGCTGGAAACTTTGAAGTTCTTGGACAGCAGTCACTGGATGAGCAAGAGTATCCCCTACAGGGACACAAAAATAATCCTGCCATTTTTAACCATAGTTACAGTTAGCACGTAATTTCGAAGTTAATGGTCATTGCATATATCACTCATGTTCATTCCCCCTTGACTTATTGATCAGTAGCACTGAACTTAATATTCACTGCCTTAGAAATACAAGTATGTTCAGTTAGTATGTTTTTGAATATAGTGTTCATTGTCTCTGGTTGTTGTGAACATAATGATCAGTACCTTTATAGAACGCGTAGCCCTCGTCTTCATCGTATCAACAGCCCTACCCATCCTTCTTTTCCATGATTGAAGTTTCCGGCCCTTAAGCCTGTTATAAATCTTCTCCTGCGTTGATTTAAGCCGATCATTTCTGCCACCCTTTTTCCTTCTTTTTATTGGGTCCTTTATCTCTTCCTCACGACGCACGGGTTGGTCATCGTGCATTTGTGAACCATATGCAGTGGGTTCTAAAACACCATTATCCTCATTGGTACACTCATTACTATCCCTCTTGTCCGTTATACCACTCAAGTAGAAATCAACCTTCTCCTTACACTCAGCTAAGCACTTTTCTACGGCTCCTCGAGCAGCCGTATTAAACTGAGCAGCATCAACTAGCTTTGTAAAACATCGTAAATTATATAACCTCCAAATTCCAGAAGGTGTAGCACCTGACCCTTCAACCACGTTACCATCCACCTTCGTGCACATAGCAGACTTAGTCCACCTCCTTAGGATGTATCTTTCTGGTATAAAAGTAACATTGTTTAGGTGAAGAACACGAAGAGAATGTTTACAAGAAGCCCAACCTCGGAAAAATACTTGCATGTGCAATCAATTGTCATTAGCCGATCATCGAATGTAACAGTATGCTTTATAATGTCCTTTTTCGGATGGCCCACATGATACTCATAAGTTGGGGGTTGCATTTGGATAACTTTCGCAATACAAGGAACACTATTGACAAAATTATCCTCAAATTGGATGTATAAGGGAATAGTGTAAACCTTCCTTGCATGCTCCAATATACCCACATCCGCCCAAACCAAGTGCCTGCTACCAGTAATGCTGTTGTAGTCATCGATGTTCTCATTACTCCTCCACTCTTCGACCACACCAACAAAACAGTTATAGAAATCACAAAGTCCGTGAGTTTTATGCAATCTCCTCGAGATAGCTCTATTAGTGCTTTCACTTCTTTGGGATGACAATACTCCTCCGCTGAAGTAGTCCTTGGAATACGCAGGGCACCACAACTCCTTGATAAGATATAGATTTTGAATCCATTTGTTGGAGGAACACGCAAACTTCGTAACCATGCTATACATACTACCTTGACCAGTAGTGCTCGAATTCAGATACCGTATCAGTGTATTTTAAAACAATGTTGAATATATCATTGAAACCCTCCATAGACCTCAATCCCTTAATATTCTTTTTAGCATTCTCCCCGATATGCCACGTACATAAACGATGACGCGTGTTTGGGAACACAATCTTTATCGCTCTAGCCATTGATTGTGCTTGATCGGTCATAATAGTAATCGGATGCTTCCCACCCATGGATCTCAAAAATGTCCTAAATAACCACTCAAAAGACTCCCACTTCTCATTCAGTATGAATCCAATGCCAAACATCACATTTTTTTTTGATGGTTCATTCCAACAAAAGGGTCACAAATCATGTCATATTTATTCGTGCGGTAAGTCGTGTCATGAAGTAATAAATCGCCAAATACGTCGTAATCTACTCTCATACGACCATCCCTAAAAAAGAAAGACTCTAGATGACCTTCCTCATCCACGTCAAAATCGTAGAAAAAGTCAACCTCGTTTCTACTTCTTTCCTTAAAGTATTTAATTAATCCCTTTGCATCACAACCATCATATTTCGCCTTTTTCTGCCCTTTCAACGCATCATAAGCATCCCTAGCAAGAAATCCAAGATTAGCTTCACCTCCTGCCTCGTTCCTCAAAACACGGACAGCATCAGCAATAGGTATTCCACTCCCGGCGAAGTTGCTCAGCATTGCAATTTGATTATCGGACACCTTCCTGTGCGATCTTATTAAATGTCGTTGTGACACGGGGACCCTACTGTGATTATGAACCATGTAATGCTTTGTTACTATAAATAAACCGGATTCCTTATCAACATCAAACTGAATAAATGCCTTGCACCCAGTTCTAACATCCCTTTTCTGATAAACCGATAAGTCCCTACTTTTCTTAAACCCAGCTTGGGAGCATACAAATATCCGCAGTCGTGTAGTCTTTTTATCGGCCCTCATCTCCATTTTTCCTTTACGAGTGCCAAACCCATGCTTAAACGAATAATTGTTATATAATTCGTACGCTTCTTCATCAGATTTTACTTCTTTGTACATAAGCTCAGACTCTGTGGACTCTATAAAACACTCTGCAAAAACACAAACATTGAACCTAATATTAACTGCAAATAACACACATTAAACCTAATGTTCACTGTTTTACCCTACATGTTCAGTGCCCGATTCCTTAATGTTCAGTGATAATGACCTAATATTCAGTGCCCTCAGGTGCTTTTTTAAATTAAATGTTCAATACCTTTTATCAAGGTGTACAAATTTCTTCATGTTTAGCCTATCCAGTTAGATTGTTCAGTGCATAAAACTAGTATGTTCATTGGTTTGTCCTCGTATGTTCATTCGATAATACTAGAATGTTCATTCGTTTAGCCTGGTATGTTCATTGGCATAGCCTGGACAAATATTAAAAAATATATCACAATTCTAAATCCCAATATTACAATAGGTCCACTTAATGTCACAATTATACGAGTGAAAACTACGTAGTTATCCAATGAACATGTAGTTGAACATCACTGAACATTATGTAATAAGCAATGAACATTTCTTTACTGGGGTGAATTAGTTCGATATAATTAACTGGAAGTTTAAACAATGAACATTTTATAACGAGTCACTGAACATTTAGTTGAGAGGGACTGAACATTTAGTAGCATGCAGTGAACATTTGTTTTACTTCACAGTAATTGAAAGATGAAATTAACCAAATTCCAATACATAATCATTAAAAATTAATGCTTTTTTTAACTCTTTCTGGGAAGTAAACAAAAGGGGTACAAATGTGTTCATGTTCACAAGTACAATTGTTCACTGCATAAAAGTTGATGTTCAGTCAAATCTTGTATAATATTCAGTGCTTATTAACATTATTCCCTTCCCACAAGTGTATTGTTACCAAATTAACTACAAAAATCAACAATATCACTGAAATTAATAATATTCAGTGCTTATAATATTCAATGATTGCGTAAAAGTGTATTCTCTCTGACTCTTACCAAAATTAATTACAATATTGCTAATTAAATCAACATTAACTAAGCTAATTTAACAATATGCATAAATATGCTAATTACTTTATAAAATCCACAATACACATAATTAAATCAACAAAAACCTCAAAAACAATACAATTCATTTGTAAAATATCAACATAAACCTCAAAAAGAATACAAATCATTTCTAAAATATATGATAATTTGTATTATAAATGAACATTATGCATAAATATGCTAAAATATACCTCCACTTAATTCAATATTACCACTTCGACATTCCTCCACAGATATATCATCAACGTCTTCACCCAAGGGAATCGAAGAAGCCATTGTAGTTCATTCACAAAGATAAAAAAATGCGCCTTTTGTAGACCACATATAAATAATATACAAAATTTACAGTGCCAAAAGCAACGTTGGAAAATCTAAAATAATAAAGTAGATATTCAAAAGATATCTGCCAAGAAAACGCGCACGCATCATCATTACAAAAAAATGCGCCTTCTCAGTGCAATCTCTTAGATTTTTGTGCTGGTATGTAACGTTCATTCAAACAAAAAACGTAAATGTTCATTCGTTTACACTAGTATGTTCATTGGTTTACAAGAGTATGTTCATTGGTTTATACTAGTATGTTCATTTGTTTGTACTAGTAATGAAAATGTTCATTGGTTTATACTATTATGTTCATTTGTTTGTACTAGTATGTTCAGTCAATAATGTCATAATGTTCATTCTTCTAGGCTAGTATGATCATTGGCATAGCGTACACAATATTAAAAATTAAATATATTGCAATCATTAAATATATTACATAAGTCCTCAAACGTAACAATAATTGAAATATTAAATTAATCAAATGCCAATACATAATCATTACAAATTAATGCTTTTTTTAATTAATGCCTATACATAATCAAATGCCAATACATAATCATACATAAGTCCTCATACGTAACAATAATTGAAATAGTAAAACAAATGTTCACTGCATGCTACTAAATGTTCAGTCCCTCTCAACTAAATGTTCAGTGACTCGTTATAAAATGTTCATTGTTTAAACTTCCAGTTAATTATATTGAACTAATTCACCCCAGTAAAGAAATGTTCATTGCTTATTACATAATGTTCAGTGATGTTCAACTACATGTTCATTGGATAACTACGTAGTTTTCACTCGTATAATTGTGACATTCATCTTAGCCTCGTTTCATGATTCCCAATGCAAAACAGTAGTGTACAGTACCTCCTACAGTGAATACTGCAAAAAAATCTTTGCTTTTCACGTTTACCAAGTATATCTTCTCACACTTACCAACTACATACACAAAGCACGTTACCCTACTGCCACAATTGCTGACCTGTACTCCACTACCATTCACCTCCAGAAAACCCTCTGCGTTTCATATTGCTTCTCTTGCGTTTCACCCAGGGTGCACGATGCGCATCGTGCACCCGGGTCCACTATCCTATTTGCGTCTTTTCTACGCACACCTTCGGTTTGTTGCCGAGTCCTCGATATCAACCGAGGGTAAATTGATCCATTCACACTCAACAGTGTCGTCTCTAGTAAACGGAACCTCACAGACAATGATTGCGATTCTAGTATCGACACAAAGTAAGTGTCCATCAAACTCAAAAGTTCCATCAATCCTCCACATTTGCAAATCAAGTGTGTCTTTAACATGTTTCCCCTCCCATTTCCCCGTCTCCGACGAAAAGACCATCATTATAGCCGAGTCAAATATATGGAAGGGTTGATACTCCATGATCCTAAATCTCTCCAAAAGTCCAAAACCCCAGTGGGTCCCACTTTGGCAATGAACCGGACTGTGGACTGACTCTTTATGTAGACAGGTGGCTTTGGGATCGATACTTACTCTAGTGTCACAGGGTTAGCCACAAACAGACTGTCCTCCTCTCTTATCCTAGCGAATTTCCTCTTCCTTAGGTCCCTCTTGACCATCATCGAGAATAGGAGCAGCCCGCCGCTCGACGTCAGCAGGGTAGTGGGAAACTTGTGGTCTTTGACGAGCTCGATCGATTCATCGGCAATCTTGGGAGCATTTACGGTGAGAGTGCTGATGTCGAGGGGTTGGTGCAATTGAAGTGTTAACTCGGGGTCTGACTTGGAGTTGACTCAGACGAGTTGGTCGAAGATGAACCATGGAGAAGAAGGCCGTCTTGCTGCAATGTAGGAGGAGAAGAAATAGGGATGGAAGATCATGGAATTCCAAGCCTTCAAAACGTATTTGAAACGACATATTGATTTGGCGGGTAAACGGGTCAAGATTTCTGGTACTATTTCGTCTGAAAATGGTTCGAATACACCCGAATCAGTAAGATCCGACGTTTTTTAGGTAGGTAGTTTTTTCGGGGGATTTTTCTTTATTTGGAGAAATTTTACTAGTAGGTTTTTCGGACGATGGAGCTAGTTTTTACAAATGGAAAGGGGTATATATAGTTAGGGTTTATGGGAGGGGTGTAAAACTAAGAATGAATTTATAATTTTATGGGATTCGATGGGCCAATTTTATTAGGTTTGTTAAATATTTTACGATTTTATGATTATATCAAGTTTATAAGTCTATGTGATATGAACGGAATAACAAAATGGATTGATACATATAGAGTGTAAAATAGGTTAACATAATCCTTTAATAGGATAAGTTTTCTTTGGAATAAAAAAATAATAGGATAAGCTGGGTTATAGCTATATGTATGGAGTCATTTAAAGAAATTATGTCAATTAAATAAAAATTATTGACTTATTTATAATAATATGACACGTAAACACTATCATAATACGACGTAACTAATTTGTTAACTCTACACCAATTATGTATTTTTTTATGGTTTAAACTTAGGTAAGTTGCATGCAAATCTACTTCATATTTTTTTAACTAATAATGTGAAGGATTCTAAGCAATCCCCAACCCTCACAATTTTTCGGTCCAGTATTTGCAATCTAAGGGGTCTTTAGGTCAAGTATTATGGCTACTATACGTCTAGACAATCCATATTTGTTTTGGATAATAACTGCAACTCGTATTTCTTCATTGTCTTGTGTAAGAGCATGTTGTGAATGAATTAATTGTATTTATCTTGATGAATTTGACAAATTGTAGAATTACATTATCAGCAAAGGTTTTAATATAGAAAGCTTAACGACTATAACAATCTCCACTTTTTTACCAAATAATGTAATACACTTTGTTGCTTTAATGTATTCAACTATTATTGCTCTTAAATACTATAATAGGATGAGTCATGAAATCTATGAAGCCTTATTTAAAATTTTGTTGGAAGTGAAGAAAGCCACAGTTTTTCTTACACACATAAGCCCAACTACTCTAGTGCTCAGGCATAAATTTTTAACAATTCTATGCAGTTGTGAGTAAACAAAATAAAAGGAAAAGAGATAAAACAGATACAAATACAGAAGGAAAAGTAAACCATAGATGTCTCCTTCGTAACTCTCCCCAACCTTTAAAATGCGAGAGTTTGTGTTGCCCTCCATTCATTCTTAATCAATGGATTTTGAAAAAATCTACTCTTTCTGTTCCTTAATATATGCTCAATTTTTACTTATGGAATCAAAATTTAAAAAATTTAACCATAAATTTTCATCATGTTATAAGAAATAATATATTAAGTAGAATGTTGTTAAATGCATCTCAATATAAATTTTTAAAATATCAAGTTTTTATAATTTTTTGTCTTACGAATTAGCAGATAAAAACATTTTAAGTTGTGTTATGTAAACCGAGAAAAGTCAAATGGGACAAAAAATTAGGGATGAAAGTAGTTAATGACTATGTCTAAGCCTTTTCAGCGGACCAATCGAGTTAGAATTGTAACAAGTTGGGGCAATTTGGTAAATAGTTTTGGCTAAATATGCTAAGAGTTCTCACTCAAAAGTTTTCCTATTGGTCAAAATCAGCTTCTTAAAATATTCTTCAATAAATACCATATGTTCTTCTAAAATTCAACTTCTAGGCTTAGCTTCACAAAGGAATTACAAAACAAACTTTTCATGGGACTTTTATTCAACAAAAACGGAATTAAAAATGAAGCAATATTTGAAAACTAACATTTGTTTTGTAAGCACCCAAGTATACAAAATGCTTTGAATTTCCAAACCATTTAACATATTCTTCGTCTTGGAGTTTTGCTTCTCCAAAATTTACGCAAGGTGGAGTTCCTATGGACCCCAGTTGTCACTCAATGACAACATTATTGATCGTCTTAGTTGATCCAATTTTCTAGTATGAATGAAACACTCGACAACCCAAACCTTCCAAAAGCATATGTGATAACAACTCTTTGTAATTGGAAAATAAAGATCGATAAACCATAAAATTAATTAGAGATGAACATGGGTAAAGAAAAGTTGCCACATGTCAATTAGAGAGTGAGAGTTATTAGAAAATGAATTAACATTTCTCTTCTTTGTAGAAGGAATATAATGTTGGTTGTAAAAATTCAAGTTATATATGTGCAACATATCAATTCCCAAACACTAATATCATCATTTTACCAAAAAAAAAAAAGATTAAAAAAAAAGGCAATGATATGGTAGATACTCTATATGGGGTCAACAAGCTCCCAAATCCCAATATTTTGATATGCTCTGGCCTCTCATCGGCTATGAACCTAGCAGAGACTGTTCGGAAACAGGCAAACAGAGGGAAAATTAGACAATGCATATAACAAATATATACAAAACTAAGGAGCTCCATAGAACTATGCATAAACCCCTCAGTAAAGAAATGTCGTGGGGGCTGTTCACTCACCAAATTAAGTATACGAATGGCAGCAGGCCGAGTGAACTTTCTTGCAAAGAGGAAGCAAGGAGAGGGTTTACCCTTACTACTGCACCATTCTCTTCTATCTTCAGTCTCATAGTAGATGTTATCTATCTCCTGCAGTAACTCATCTAATTTATTTCATATCCCTCGTGAAAAAGTGAATCAAATAGGATTATACATTTACTTTTTTTGACAAGTAAACAAAGTAAGGTTACTAGCCACTTTGCGACAGGGCCAACAGTTGGCGATATGATGCTTTGTGACGGACCTAAAACAACCTTGGTGAAGTTTACATTAAAAAATATTTTTTTGCAACGCACATACACCTAACGGGTTTATTATATATAGGCTTAAGGGCTACTCATAGTAATTCATGAGTTGTTGAATGAGTGAGAGCTTGGCTTAAAACTGGTCTTGTTTAAACCAAAAGTACACTAACTGCAATTTGTGTTCCCTGTCTTCCTAGTTGCAATGAGTAAGAGATCCTCTTTGCAGCAAGAATAGAGACTATCCTTCAATATAATCAAGTATATTTTATATTTTTAATAGTTCCTAAATTCAAATTCTCTATAACTAATAGCCTTAGTTTTTTACTCTGAAGGTAGAGGTTCTGATATTGATTTCGTGAATCATACCCTTAGATTCAAATCGGAAATGGTACAAACTAGTGTTGGTGTTTTCAAGAACATGCTAGCCAGTAAGAGACACGACGGAGCAAGCATACCTTAATAGAGAAAATCAGCTGAGATGTTGCATCTGAAAATTTGTAAGTTACTGGATGCCATCCACGTCTTTCATGATCATTAGAGGCTGAAACATCCCAAGCAGTATGTGTCAAAGATCTTCTTGTTATCTCTCCTTCTAGGCCTTCTTGCTGCATTTAATTCAAAAAAAATGTCAATGAATAAGCATTCCAACACTCTCAAATCACTGATAGTGGAAGGTGTGCAAACAGGCTTCCCTAAACGGCAGCAAGTCCTCATGGAAGATACAGGAAATTTCAAATGCATTTTCTTCCCAGTAATTAAGAAATTAATAGTGCACTATTCTTGCTGAATTATTCAGGAATGACAGAAGTTGTAGGTCTATATCACAAGAATGCATTATACTACAAGTCCTGACTCTCAACTACTTCCAAAAGATCTGAAAGGCATAAGCATCAAATTAAATATATCATGTTCTCTATTTAAAGGATAAAGCACTTGTATTAAAAGGGAGTCTAATACTTAATTCAATGAAATATAGAAAGAAAGCATGCTTCATTATTCCATGTTCTCATGTTATGAAACCTTGAATCAATGATTCAGAAGAATGTTATGTTTTATTATTCTATTATGAAATTTAAACTATATGAATTAGGGAAATGATACCATAATGTCCGAGGTATTAAGCATTATTTTTTATGTCGCCACTACCTCCCTTAGGTTGTAGAACACTCCCCTATTGCTTAACAAACTACTCTAGGCCTGGAAAAAGAGCTTGGTAGGGTTTTAACTCGTAAGGCATGCAACCTCCTAATGGTATTAGTATGTCAGAAACAACAGTTCAAACACCAAAGAGATAGAATTAAACAATATTCACCCAACAGGGACCTTTCACCCTAGAAATTCTAAGACAATATTATTTGAGTTTTAAATAAATGGCTTACATGATATTCCAAACAACATTAATAACGACAATGATAATTTGGAAATTCTAGTGTCCACCCCCCCTCCTTTCCCCAGTACTGTTTGGTACACAAAGTACCTCTCTGTTTTGTGTTAGAATGTCACCATGAGCATACTGTTAAACAAGTGTGTACCCTCGCTTATAAAAACACCATTGAAATTCATTTCCCTTTCATTAAGTATTTTTCAGTTAATCTTCTCACTCGCTCTATTTTGACATGTAGGTTATGATTGGCAGACAAATATCAAAGAAGTTAGCTGATTCTTCCTATTCTTAGGTAAATTTTAAGACTCTACAGAAGATAGAAAACAAGGACATCACCCAAAGTTACAGCCCATATATATGGAAATTATCAAACAGGTCACAATCTACCTCCCCCTGCCCTCCAACTTTTCTTTCTTCCAATCCATGAGAGGAAGTTATAACCTTCCTCTGCATAGTTGAAGCTGAAAATGAGAATGAAGACATATCAATGGCATATCCACTAAGAAAACTTCAGTGCAGTTAAAACACAAGGTTTCATGAATCTACTCGATAATTATCTCCAATTACCATTTCAATGATCCATATTGGACAATTTTAGTAAACAAATACAGTAAGTACGCAAGTTCATATGCAACTGAATATCTCATTAAAATAGGCGGGTGGGCTAGGGCACTAACGTAAATATGATGAATTCATTAGGTTAAAAAAATGAAAAAAGGGGGTCCCAAAAGTCAAGTGTGTTTGGTTGTTAGTATTTTAGGAGGAAGTTAGACATGAAGTGGCTGCCAAGGAGATTGGAGGGAAGATGTATTTTGAAGTATTACAAAATCTCGTCAACAGAACGCTCACAGCAATGCATGACGATTAAGTACAGAGATACTATGTGTACAATGCTACTCCCTCCAACCCAAATTAGCTTTGACACTTATCATGACACAGTTTTAAGTAATAAGTTGTTATTTGGTTATCTATTGTTATTTTATTGAAAAAGTAAATGTGAAAAGAGATAATGAAGGGTTTTTTTTACTGAAAAGTAAATGTGGTAGGAGACAAAGGGGTATTTCTTTAGTAGAATGTGAGAGGAGGGTCCGTAACTTTTTAGCAGTGGGAAGCGGGATGTATAAAAATATGTGTGGGTCCTGTCAGTCCTTTGATAGAAGTGTATATACTAATTTGGGACAACTAAAAAAGGAAAGCGTAAAAACTAATGGGATGGAGGGAATATTTATTTGTGTACCAAACAGAAAAGACAATAATACAACAGTACTTTGTAGAATTCCACCTAAAATATTCCATTCAGATAAGTAGCTAAAAGCAAGTAGTAGTAGTTGATTGACTAGCATGGCTTATCATATAAAAACTGTTGGAGAAATATAATCAAAGGAAAAGAATGGAGAATTTCACAGAAGTAAAGAAGGTATTTTCCGAAAATGAACTTACAGCCTATTGCACTAGAATGACAAGCTGCAAAATGCGTATATTGCTTACTAAATAATAAAGTTAGGCCAATTTTTGAAGCTACAATTAAAGAAAAAATTGAGGAACATGACCAACTAACTTACACCACTCCAACAAATTAGTAAACTTGTCATTGACCTGGTTATACACATTTCTAACACACCCTTCATTGCTTATACATGGAAATCAAATTATACTGCCATCTTACAAAGAAAATTGTACTTTGACGAAGAAGATAAGATACCACAAACTTTTTTTACCATGACTCAACATGATCATGAATCATAAAATATAAGCTTTAAAAACTCAGTATTTTAAATTCAACACAATCAAATTCAGAGGAAATTTATCATTTTTAAAACGATAATAATATCTCCTTGAAAATCCAGTGATCAAACTAATTATTATACGGACTTTACAGAAAATAAAAAAAAGTTATATGGACTACTTACGGCGAGTAATGTTTGAACATAATGTTCATCTGGTATGCAGTTGTGCTCCTTGGATGTATCAACAGGCTGCAATGAAGAATTTGAAAGTAGGTGTCAATCAAAATCCATGATCTTATCAGCCAGATTGGTTCAAATTTGTATGTATACCAAGGGAGCAGTAATGAGTTTGCATAAAATTTACTTGGAACGTCTCATGTGAAAATCCATGATAGTAATGTGTCTCCATAACCATGTGTCTTATTTTTTATTCTCAGCACAACTTACTCAAATTCATGCTTCAAGGTAGTAATTAAAATCAAACAAGAAAATCATCAACTTGGTTGTGGAGGGGATGCATCACAATGAAAATTCAGAAGAGATATCTCATGTCATACAAACACTCACTGAACTTTTAATTATTTTCCTTCGTAACAGAAAAGCCATAGAAGTAATAGGTTTGGGCCAAGTGTGTTGATAATGACATCACTTCTTATGCAGCAAGCATTTTTGTTCTAATAAAACAAAGAAAAGGACATCACGCACACCCATATAACCCTGGTCACCAGCAACAATAAAGTGTAGACACACAAACAAGCCCATACACCTAAAAGACCCACGGTGACAGACAAAACAAGATTGAAGAGAGGAGAGGAATATAGGAGTGCACTTACAAAGGGTTGATGACGCCAAAATTCCGGGAGTGACTTTCTCTGCATCATTAAGAGGAAGCATTCATAAGAACCACAAGCCTTAAGTTGGAAGAAACCAATCTAAAAAAAAATTTGGGGATTTAATCAACCCAAAATTGATGAGAATCAAGGTTCAGATCAAGGGCTTAAGAGGATAACAAAATCTAGATAAACTTTCCTAAGCATAGAGGCTGTTGTGGTGCCATATTTAACCCATTGAGATTTACATGAGCAGGTTGAGTTTAGGATTGATATGAAATCTGATCAAACATTAAAATAAAAAGAACCTATTTTTTATGTTTTGCGCGAATTAAAAAGATAGATATTGAAGCCCGCAAACAACAAAGGAAAAGATGGCTATACCTTGATAACACTCGAAACAAAATCAAACACACACTCAATTCAATAATAATGATCAAAATCTATGTCCCTCATCAAAATCTCTATCCCTCTAATGTTACGTACTCACATTGGCTTTACATAGCCGAATACTATGAAACCCATAAATAATTCCAGAATATTCCTACCAAATCAATAAAAAAAATTATCTGAATAAATATTATTCTAATGTAACTATTTGAAGCCAACACAATAAACCCAAAACAATATTTAATTGAAAATATCCAAATAATAATATGTCCAACAAGATAACTACTCCTTCTACACCTGATTACTTCAAACATTTGACTTTTTGCACTATTCACAAATCCCACTTCGACCTTCTTTTTTGGCAAATATATTAAAAAAACACACCACAATCTCGCCGCCTACCTAACCAATCGGGACAAAGCTCGGAGAGCAGCTCAATCTAGGTGTTTGAGAGGCCTCTGATCAGATGTTGCTCAGTTTATCTCAATTTATATTTCAAAATATAAACTGTTCTTAAAATTTTTCTAATATGTAATTGAAATATTAAAGACCAAAGCTGTGCATTGGCAAGCGTATTTGTTCAAACTATGTCAAGTAATTAAGGACAGAGGGAGAATGTGTTAGTAGGTTCTTCGATAACGCATCAAGATTGGATTTATTTGGCATGTTTGTGTCTGCATTGTTTATCATATGTTACTTAGATTAAAGATAATTAGATACAGTACTACCTTTGCTAGTGCTAGGAACCCAAATGGTTTTCCATACTCTAAGAGAGTGGGTTCACATGTGGGCTGATTTATGATGGTTCCACCTTGTTATGAAGCATTTAGTTTAGCCTTCTTAGTTTTCAGTTTAATAGCTTAGGGTGGAATGACATTGTTATCAAAGAAGCTTACACAAGGTTTGTTAGGTTGACTCCTTAGGCGATTGGGATTCTTATTCTATGGAAAGCTCTAAATGGCTTATCCTACTCCCTCTGTCTCTTGAAGATTTCCACAAAGAGGGGAGTTGTAAACTGGTTGGGGCATGTGGGTTGATGAGTGAGAAAATTAGCAGTAGCAAAAGTAGTTTACGTAAGAGTAATGTAGTGGTCTCCCATTACTGGTTATGGTATTAGACAACCTCAAAGAGATATCTTAAAATGGGAATTAAGGCAAAAGAAGTATTAAAGAAGTTTCATATGCTAACGTCAAAGGTAAGACATTTATGAATAAAGTCAATTTATCAGTTTGGCTTAGAACAAATTGAGGTCAGTATGTGTCTCTGCCAACGAAAAATCAAATAGAGGAATGGTTGCCTCCTAAGATCTATCCTTCCCTTTTCCACCCATAAATTACTCAAAATCCGTTCACACCTACATCTAATAAAGGAGCAATTACGGTGACAAACTTGCTGAATTTTTCATCCTAGTAAACACTCCTTAAGCCCCACTACCACCAAGGCTCCAATGGCACAGTTGAACAATGTCATACCATAACAGAATGGTGCCAACTTCATATGCAATTTGTCATAGAATGTCCTACATGAATACAAGTGAATCCATGATGATGCCTTTTGGTATCCTGAGCTAGTGAACTTAACTTACTTTTCCAACTTTAAATGCCTTTTCACAATTTTTATCAAAGAAACCTAGCAATTTTGATTTCACTTCCTTCTCAAAGAACCAACTGAAATCAATAAACCTATTTCAGATTTTGGTTGACCCTTTCAATTTTTTTAGGTGTAATTCATTTTACGTATTTTAGGTGAAGTTTATTTTAACCAAGCCATTCTTGGCAAGATATTACAAGACAGTCTTATGAAGTACAGAAGGTATATTTATGTGAATAATAATTTAACACCAGCCTTTATATTCTTCGGCTTAAGTTGGTTTGCTACACCAATCAAAACACACCCACAGTTTGGATCACAAGATTCTTGTAAGATGTTCTATAACTGGCACCAAGATTCTCATTTGAAAGGATAACCCAATTTCTCCTTTGTGTTTACAATTTCAGCTAGTTCTCACACATCTCGTCATTCAAATCTGTTCCTTTACGCAATTTCAATTTATTTTGGATATGATATAATTATGACACTTTTTTATATCAGGCCAACATATATCATGGACCATAAAAATGTTACATTATCATATCTTTGGTTCCAAATGTGGATACATTTATACCCTTTTTTAAAAAATCTTGCTTACACTACAAATTTACAATAGATAATATTTTTACTTAATACTTTGTATAGGTTTATTAATTTAGTACTTTTATAGATTTACGTGCTTTGGCACGAGCATAGACTAATTAGGAAATTTTAAAAAGAAACCTTACTCTCACTTAAAATCTAATAAATATATCTAGAATTTTAAAAATTTTGTTTAGTTTTTAATTTATTATAAAACTAAAATAAATTAAATTCGTGAATTTCAACCCATGAAAAACATTTGTATTATTTTTCAAACAATTCATGGTAGGCTTGGGTCAAAGACTAGTATTATATTTTCTTTTATAACCCAAAAAATAAAAAAAGAAAAATTTAAACAAAATGTGCTGGCCAGGCCAATCACACATGTTCAGCTAGCTCACATTAGAAAACCTATATTAACACCTGTTCAAATTTGGCATAAGCTGTATGTACAAGTATATGTATGTGGCCCAAAGCCTACTAGTAACAAAAAAAGTGCGTATGCAAGAAAGGCTGAGAGCAAGAAATTTTTGACAATTTCATGATAATGTTTATCATATCCATAAATGAATTTGTAATAGATTTTTTGGAAATGCCTGCAGAAAGATTTACCTTGCAATGCTGCTGAAATACCGGAAATACGGTTTTGTCTTTTAGGATAACTTCCGCATGTTTCCTGTTCAGCACAACCCACTATTCTCGCAGCACAAAAAGATAATATAAATAAAATTAAATAAAATTTTAATACAAAGACGAACTGCTAGCATGGTTTCAAATCTTGGATATGGCCACAACAGCAGACCATGCTCGCAGGCAATGCGGGTGGTTGGCCACCAATATTCAGTTGTGGTGAGCTTAAAGTCCTTAACAATGCCACCGAGATTTAATACCATGATTTCTAGCCTGAAGTAGATCTAATTTCTCAAATAATAAGAGGCTAGTGCTCATACCTGAGAACCTTTTCGCCAATTTTTAACAGGAATAACTGGTTGCATCTTTGGATTGTAACGTCCCTCTTTTGTGTCAGCAAAACTGTTAGCACAATTAAATGCAAATGAATGAATATATTTACTTTGTTAAGTCACTTTGCAAAAAGGTTCCATGATAGGAAAGAGAGATTCCCTTTAATTAATTTCCAGATGAATAAACTAAGAAAACAATTTAATCACAAGCAATTTAGAAAATTAGCTCTTACCTATCAACAAAACTTGTAGATGTTGACATGATATAATCATATGTATAGCTAAAGTTGTATAGAGGTACACAGCTGAAAAACAGATCAGATAGCTGAAATATTGTTAGAAAGAGCTGACAAAACAACAAAGCTCTGATAATCACCTATCAGAAGCATCAATAATCATCTAACACAGTCACTTTAACAACTTTTAGTTAGTGTGAACTCATCAAAACCCACATAGATGAACAGGATATTACAAAAGAACCTTGAATAGATCAATGCTCACCTATCTGACAGGAAAACAAATCGTTCATTAGCAGGATCAACAAGTGCGTTTTCAAGCAAAATTCGTTCTGCCTGAATCATGCTAGCTTCTCCCCAATCTACCTGGAAAGAAAAATCACAATAACAGACCAAAAGATGCAATAAATTCCACAAGCAAGCAAACTGGTGAATTGAACAGAAGAGAAGTAAAGGGGAAGAAAAAATTGAAATATGCAAATCATGGCTGACAAGACTAGACCTAGGAAAAGTCGCATCGTTTCTTACCAGTATGACAAATTAAAACTAGTTATTTTATTGCGGAAACTAGTTTTCTTACACAAGCTCAAACATTTTGGAAAAGATTTATTCATAAAATAATAAAAAGTATGTGTAGAAGTTCAAGATATCCTAAAAAAAAACTATATCCTATATTATTGTTATATATCCTTTCGAATATTGGATGCTGAATTCTAAAAATGAAGGGGAAAACAGTGTTAACAAGGTTTTGCATTTGGCAGATCCAGTGTCTCTTGTAGAAGTAACTGATTCATTGGTTTGAATTACACCATTCCTAACAGGATAAGATAAGGATCAAAGAACTAGATTGCAGGAGAGACTCCCCCCAACCACCCTACCCGGTGTTTGATTCATCCTTAGGTATGGGTTTAGGTATTAAATCCATGGGTTTGGAATGAGTATACCTAAAAACTCATATCTTAAATTATATGTTTTGTTTGCTTTCATCACAAACCCATAATTGACTGAAAAATAAAAATCAAGATTGAAAAAGGAAAAAATTTTCTCCTTCCTTCCCCCTCTCATCTCTCCTTTGTATTAATACCCTAGCCCACAGTAAAATGCTCATAAAAAAGTTTAGCAGCCACAAAAGCATCCTTATTATTCTAAAAAGGGTAGAATATTGGTCTTAACAATAATGAAGACATGGGTATGAAAATGTATGTTCCTTCATGTGGTTGCTTTGGCAAGGCTGATTGTGGAGGAATGGTGGAAGGCTGTCAAGGATTTTATTGGTGGGTGGATGTTGAAGATGGAGGTAGTTGTAAATAAAAAAGTAGATATGTTAATTGAAATGTTGAATTTTATATTATATTTTTCATTCATTTGGTTGATTCTAGAGGATACCCACCTCCCCCCAAAATAGTGGGTTGGAGAAGGTTCCTGTTTTATAAATTGCAAAAACTATGAAGCATACAAGTGGTATTAGTTTTGAGTAATTCCAAACCCATACTTTGAAGTGAACCAAATGCCCAAGGTATTTGGTTCACCTCTAAGTATACATCTAGCAATGGCTACAAATCACCCAAATCCATACCACTTTGACGCATCCTCCTGTAAATCTCCCAGGTATTAGGTTTTTATGGGTTTTCATACCTTGGAGGAGGAGGATTTGGTGAAAACCTTCACCTCAAGAACTCACTAAAAATTAAAAGATGATGGAATCATTTCCAAAAACAATCAATATTCTCTCATCCACATTACAAACCTCACTGTTTGCATTTCTTCGTCCTCTCCATTAAAACCCCCTCTCCATTAAAACCCCCTCATATTCTCAACTTATAGTCATACCTAATTATGTTAGCCAGTTAAAAAAAAAAAAAATTGAAAAAATGTTGCCAACGTTAACCATTTCATTATAGTTAGACAATAAAAACTCTTGTTTTTGTCCATCAAAACTACACAATTAGAACTTCAATTGACGATAAAAAGAGTTAAGGGTCAAAATTTCAGATTGTGTTTTCGAGTAAGATGGTTGTAGTTTTGTTCCATTGCAATACCTTCATAGGAGAGATTAAAGAGAGTAACGAGAAAATAAATATTGAGACATTTTGTATTCTTTTATTTTTTATTTTGGTTGTCAAAGTTGTGGGTTTGACCTTTTATTTTAGCAAAGCAACCACTCAGTTTAAGGTGTGGATTTCTAGGTAGGACTCATCCCAAACCCATAAGTTTAATACCTTTACTCATACCATAGGATAAACCAACGCCCCCACACAGAGGTAACAATGACTCCAAGCCAAAAAAGCTTTGCAAAGTTCCAAGGCCAAAGCACCAATTTTACCCTTAATATCATATGTATTTTTCCCTAGTCCACTCTTTGTGGACGAGAGTACATGTTCATGAGGGCTCACCCAAATTCTTCTTCTCCCAGTAAAACACTTTTTTTTTCCTTTTCTTGTAAAATTCATAGACACGAGGATAATGGGAAGATTATCACCGAATTAAAAATTTCCAAATAAAACAACTTCTATAGCAAAATGGGAAGATTATAGACCAGAGGAAATGAAATTTAAGTTCATAAAAGAATATTCTAAATTTTGAATATCAACTTAATTACACTTTTCCTATTAAGGATATAGTAGACCAAAGACTTAAAGAGGGCATTCCACATAGTTGCCTATTTTAGCTAAGCAACAACTTTACGACTAAAATTCAAGTCTTAGATACTAAGTCATAGAGAGGAAGGAAACTAAGCGTTGCGCCAGCTGCTAATTCAGTCCCATTAAGCCAAGGCATAATATTCTTCCATTCTGGACCATAATGTCTAATCAGTATAAGACAGGTACAATCTAAATTAAAAATGTAAATTAAATACAAATCAAACAAGCTTCTATTACTCTGTCTAGCAAATAGTAAAATTTTTGAAGTTATTGCAGGGGTAATGACTTAACTCAAGAATCATAAAGATATAAGCTACCTGTATACTATCATTGACTTGACGATTTAAAAAATATAAGGACTTTGTTGTTGCCTTATTGAACAAGAACCCAGGCCTTGAGTGAACAAAGACTGTAAACCTTTTTTCCTTGTCTGCCTGCAAAGAGGCACAATTACAAACACAGAATAACACTCCGAAACAACAAATAGCATTATATTATTTTCGCAAGAAGCCCAATGCAAAAAACACATAATTAACACATCATATGTACATTGACATTCTACTGTTGAACACTATAAAACAATCAGATGGACATTATATCCAACAACATTTAGTCATACTGAAATCACATTAAGTTCTGGCTTTTAAATTTATGTGGAAAGCTGAACTGACAATCCCAATTCAACTAAATCATACTTTGGCTAAAAATCAGTTATCTGGCTATTAGATGGACATGACGAGGAGACTCCAACCCCAAATTCCTAATGTGCGCTTACCAAAAGACCAAGAGTCATATTCAAATCTAGGCTTCAAGAAAACCTTTCATCTTTTAGTTTATGATGGTAAGTAACACACATAAATTGACCAAAATGATTCTGTCCAGGCAAAGACAGATCAAAACAGAATAACAAAGACAGACACCAACCCCAAGTCCACAACAACAAAAAATCCAGCCAAAAGCAAGGTATCGAGGTCTAGGATTCAAGATCATGGTAGCTCACATCAAACATAAGATAAATGAGAAGGTTATTTTTATTAAAACCAAAAGTATCGTCAGTCAAAAAGATATTTATCATACACCCATATTTCTACTATGGCCCTCTCTCTATTGTTGGCGGCAGTAAATAACTACAAGATAACTTGTAGTAAAAAGAAACTCACCCGGAAAAAGGCATCCCACACAAAATCAAGAGGAAGACGATTGCGAGCTATGAATAGGAAGGCAATCCTAGGCTTTTGGGGAAAGATATTCGGGATGAAACTAATGGTTGGTCGATCAATTTCAAATACAACAAAGCTCCCAATGCAAAAACACAGCAAAAGCACAAACAACAGCCTCATCTTCCAATTTTGATGATGAGAAGATGACCGACTCTGGAAACTCGTAGTTCTTCGCTTCATCATCAACTGCTTTGCTCCGACTTTCAGATCTACATAGAATGCATTTGAGATAAGAAATTTAGAAGTTTCACACAAAAGGTGGAACTACATCATGTAGAAGATAAATTCTGACTCAGTATCTAGTTAAGATAAAGATTTGGAAGGAGACAGCTAAAATGACTAGAAGAAATTTTAAGACAGAACTGTCAATTTCGGTCCTACGCGATTTAATGGTAAACAAGTCATTTCGGGAAAATAATGTGTGATCTCTTTTTAAAAGGTATGAATAGAACCACGTTACACTTCATGAGCCAAATTGAAGACAGAGGGTACTATGTATGAACTCAACAGTGGACAACAATTCTATTACTTAACCAAGCTTAAAAGACAAAATAAACAGAAAACAGGAAACGCTATATTTTCTCCATTGCTTCCATCTACTTTTGTGTCATAGGCAGAATGCTTTCATCCCAATCCTGCAACAAAACAAATTTCCAAAGGCTACTAATAGAGATAGGCTCATAATGTTAAATGCAAAAACTGAATACATTCAGCAAAGAAACAAAACATACTAGTTAAAGGACATGCTCAAAAGTGAGCCTCAGGAAACAGAATTTGTAAATCAGCCATAGAAATAAAATACAAAAAAGCTTAAGCAAAGCCAACTTGGTTAGTAATATTGTTTCCAAGATACCAAAAATAAAAAAATCAGGAGCTAAAAAAAAGTCAGAACTTATAGGTAAAAGCATGACACATAGTGTTCAAGAAAATTTTACACAACACTTATGCACCCTCGAAGTCAGCCTGAATCATAAAGGTGGTCATGAAAGACCAAGATGTCCTTAATCCTTATCATTGGACCACTCATAATCACCAATACCATCTCCAAATATGAATTAAAACAAGAGCTTAACCACAGATAAAAGAAAAATAGAGGTATATACATCCCTCTTACAAACAATGAGGAACAGAAATGTTAAATATTAAAGCGTAAAGACGAACAAGAAGCATCCATGTTGTCTTCTAAAATTGTCACAGCTTTGAAAGGACATAAACGGGTATCAACCAAGTTAGAAGATCTATTCGGGGCAAAGGCACCCAAAGCTCATTGGGCTTTCAGAGGCATAAGAGGAAAGAGCGTATTTCAAAATCAAAAATGTGATAAGCATACAATGTAGGATCACCTAACCTAGCCACAACATACTTCAAGTATGCACACCTCCTGGTAAACCTCCTCAAATCAAAATACTTCAAACCAAAGCACAGCAGTTGCTTAACCAACTTACCAACACGGCCTCCTTCATATCTCAATCGAAACATCGTCTCGAAAATGACCATAACTATACTGCAGCAATGCCCATTAACACAGCCATTCGGATAAATTCTCAACATGGATAGTTCACACCAATTTAGTTCTTCCAACAAAATCAACAAAAAAATGTACTTTAATATCTAAACCCTATATTTTCAAATATCGCTCCACCTTACCGAGTATAAACCCTAAACAGAAGATATGAACTATAATTAACAAAATAAAAATGTAAATAAAGAGGGTAAATTGGGAGGAAATAAACTCATAGATAAAGAAACCTTACCAAGTGTAAGTAAGCCAGCCACCAGATCTGATGCAGAACTACAAACCCCACAATCCTAAATCATTAACTACTTGAGATTGGTTGTAAATACGATTGATGTTGTTTAAATACTTCGTATAAGATTTCAGCGGTATCTTTGGGAGTTTACCGAGGGTGGGTTTGCGTTGGTGTTGGTGTAACTTTGTTTGAGCATAATTTGATCTATACGTAGCTTTATAGGAATGTACTTCAGATCATTGTTTCTTCATGGATAGAAGGAGTGAAGAAGGAAGGAGACCCTCACTACAATCCACTAAGTAAACCTTTACCAATTCCAGTTATCTACCTGCTTAACAAACCCCGACAAACAACAAGAGATGCGTACTGGTCAAGTGTTCATGTTTATCGTTTATGGGTAGAGACTTTCCTGATTTGCCACGTTTCCATATCTTCACATAGTCCCAGTTGTACTTAGTAATGGCAATGGATCGGAGTCGGAGCGAATCCAACAAAATTCGAATCCGATCCGACAAGTTTGCGGACTTTAATTTTGGATTCAAATCCGAATCCATCAGACTTCCGAATCCGATCCGATCCGTCAGACCTTCAAATTCGATGTAAAAAATAATATTTTCTTACCTATTTTTTTATTAATTTCATTACTAGTACTATAATTCCTTTATAACATATATAGTAAATTAAAAAAAAAATTATACAATACAAGCAAATACTATGGTTTATTTATTTTTTTATTTAATTTTTTTTATTTTAGGTTATTATATTTGTTTTTTTTAATATTATCCTTAATACTACTCATTCGGATCAGACTTGGATCACAATCAGGTCAGATGTAATACAATATCCGAATCCGATCCATCTCTTATTCGAAGTCGGAGTTTTTTTATCGGATTCGGAGTCAGAGTTTTTTTAAACAGGTTTGGATCAGACTTTTTCCTTCGAATATGATTGGACTCGGTTCGGACTCGAATTGAATTGCCATCCTTAGTTTTAATTTGGTAGAATTGACGAGAAAATGAGTAATACAGAGTATTATAAGTCAAGTATATGAGAGTAAAAGTATAATCTCCTATAAATATACCGAGTATAACATACGAAACAACCTTTTAAATGACATTTGTATTTGGTATATAAAAAGGGAGTATAAGTTTAGTAGAATATTGACCATTTGGAATGATGTCATAAAATTGGTTTGTTGATGAAAATCACGCAGAATCACGACAATTTTTAATTTCTCGACTGTAAACGGATAAATTAGATTATAAACATCCTCACATATTGTTATACTGTATCTTTTAAAAATTATTATAATGTATCTCTCGAATTGATTGTGGTTTTTACTAGTAAAACACACACACACAATTTGTCAAAAGATTTATAATTCATAAGATTTCTACTTTTACATTCCTAAGCTTATACTCCTGTTGTCCCTTAATTTTTACCCCATTATAGAGTCAAAGTTCCAAAAGCTTAACCACTAATTCTTATCATATTATAAAAAATAATATATTTTACTGGGATCTTATTTGATGCATCTTAATAATCTCAGCATGTCTTCGATGATTAGTATATTATGATGATGTATCAATACTGGTTTAGTTTTCCATGCCTCCATGGTTGTAAGAAAGGCCCATAACTATTATGTCTAAGGCGATCATTTTCACGAAAATGGTTGTTCAGGCCATAGCTTCAATATGAAGTATGCATTTCATTCATTTTACCTAATTTTGATTGTTCAAGTATAGCTGATTTGTTCTTTCAGGGTAATCATGCCTTGACATATATTGCTCTTCGTGGAATTTCCCTGCTCAAAGTTCAGTTTATATATTACGGAGTATGTCCTTTACATTTGGCGCATATATATATATTATATAATATGTTAATATAATTGTATGTGTTTTTGATTTATTGCAAATTTTTGCATTTCCATGCTTATCTTTTGGGAATTGATATATTTGAGGGGTCAATTCTGCCACGAGGCATGCAGGATAAAGCACATCAAACCTTAATTAATGCCAACCGTGATATTTACCTCAGTTTCTTTGGCGTTTAGTTATTGTATAAATTGTAATATCTTGTAAAAGTTTATAGAAAAATATTTTTAGCATATTTAGTTAATTATACATATATTTTCTGAAAAGTTTATAATTATTTAAGTGGTTTTTTGTAAAATAAAATAATTTAAATAATTTATAAAATGAATTATATTGATTTTAAGGATTACATATAGTTAAAATATTTATTTTAATAAATAAAATTAAAATTACTTATTTTATCTCATAAAATCTGAAAGTTATTTAAATAATTTTGATAATTATGCAATAATTGGAAAGATATTTTAAATTAAATTACTTATTCTAAACCATGTCGGTTGAACTTTTGAAAGCTATTTCCTTTTGCAAATTAGTTTTTGACATTTTCAAAGATAATTGATTTAATTAATTAATTTCTTTTATTTGATTAATTAACCTTTCTTAACCCAACTAAAGCTCTTTTGCATATCCAAGTTGAACCCGAATGAGGCCATACTTCTATTTTATCTGGTTTTCTTAATCTATAGGAATTTATTTACTTCTTTTTTCTATAAATACCCCATAAATCCTAATTATTCTTTTTTCACTCAATTACTCACAATAACTCTAAACACTCGCCCATCCTCTCCAAAAAAAAAAAACACCAAAATTCTATAAAATATAAGTATATTTTTATATAGACCTTGTAGTTTTAGAGTTAAAGTAGGAATTTTTAAAGTTAGTTTGTATTTTTATTGGAGTTCTTATTTAGGATGTAAAATTATTTGTTTAATTATATATAGGATTTTTATCAAAGAGGCTTTACTCCATAGAGTGTTTGTTTGCTATTCTTATTCAACGTACATTCTTAAAAATTGGTATCTTACAAAAATATATTTTATTGTGATTTTAGAAATTAGAATTTAAAAAAAATAGATTATTTTTTGGACTTTTGTATTGACTAAATTTATTTTTATGGAATATTCTTCGAATGATGTTTCCTTTTTTTAAGTGTGGTAAAATATTTTCTTAATACATAATGATAATTTTTTTATTTTAGAGATATTTTTGATGTTTTAATAGACATCTAGTCTGATTTACCAAAATTGTAGTTTTATAAAATAATTACGAAATATTTTTTATTGCTATAAATAAATTGTAAATTTTTTAGAAGTGATCTTAGTACTATATTCGATGCATGAAATCACTTTAAAAATCATTAGGATTTTAAAGTAGTTTATTTGAATTATTTATGAAATTTCTAAAACTTGACATATTTGAAATTTAATTAAATAAAAATATGTTAATGAGTCTGGAAATCTCTAAAACTTTGAGGTATGAGTTTACACTGTTTTGGAACGGTTTCGATGATCCTTGGATATGCTTTTAAGCTATGCTTACTTGATTTATAATTACTTCTTGGAATTAAAGAAGGATAATTGTTATGAGCTAATCTTGCCTGTTACGAAATAACAAGGAAAAACATCCCCAATTTATTTTTATTTAACATCACTATGCCTAATGAAATATTATTCTCCTCATTATGTTGAAATAGATTTTTGTAAGACTATAGGCTATGTATGACATAGTTTTTCTCGAGTATAGACTATGTAAATGATTTACTAGTTTGACGCATGTGGATGGTGTGCGTGGATTAAAGGCATGCTTTTAAGGTGGCTCGGTCATGAAGTTGGAGATAGTTTTACATATAGATATCCTCTCTTTCTCTTTTTTTTTTTTTTATATATATGTGACAAAAAACGAGTATAACCACGTTACGAGAAATCGGTAAAAATCCCTGCTAAATATCTCAAAGAGAGTTGTCAAAGCACTGACTATTATAGATGTAATTGATGAGGAAGATAGCTAGCTACATTTTCTTTTTAAGTAAATAGAAAGTACTTTTGGTAAATAGAAGTACCTAAAAATGTCTAATCTTTTGGTAAATGAAAGTACTAAATTATGTTTAATCTTTTTAAGTATGACCTGGAGACAATAAATGGGAGCATAATAAACCCACTATTTTTCACGGGATGCAAAAAATGTGGAGAACTATTGGAGCCTTATTAGTTCCCAAAAATCTGATACTTTGAGGAATGTGATGGATATGAAGACACAATTCAAGTAGGATGTTTTACAATTGCTCCGAGGGCTAAACATGTTTGGATAACAAATGTGGTTTCTGAAGCTGGACCAAACACACTTAAGGCTAGTGCATGATTGTGGTCTTATTGTAGCTACCCACGACTTATAAGCTAGCTAGCTAGCTATTATTGGACTTTTTAACCTAAAATCATGTTCCCCGTCTTATTAAATAACATATTTAATTAGTATATGACGGTAAACTTGTAAATTTATTAATTAAATACATTTTTATAAAATATTTTAGAAAAAAGTTTGATAATTGACATTAAAATAATATTTTAAATTATATCGTGCATTGTAAACCTACAGCACAATAAAGTGAAGTTTAAAATATTAAAATTAATAAAAAAATATAATATAATTATATAGGCACAATCATAAATATTTTTATTCAACCCCGACCAAAAAAAAGGTAAAAAGGCTGGACTAAGGCAGCTTCCTATTGGTCGAAATAAAGGCACACGGATCACTCCCAAACCTGCCATCATCCGTCGATTACAAGACCAAATCCAACGGTGAGTTTCTCAAACCACACCTTCCCAAAAAAGTAAGCCCACTATAAAACCCAACCCTCCGTTTTTTTCTTAATAATCATCACTTAAAAAAAATCTTACTTATCCATCACAAACACAACCAAAGTAATCCCAGTAATCCCCATTTTAGGAGAGAGAAAATGGATACTGCAGGAGGAAAGGGGAAGAAGGGTGCAGGTGGAAGGAAGGGTGGTGGGCCCAAGAAGAAGCCAGTCACTAGGTCGGTCAAAGCTGGGTTGCAGTTTCCAGTTGGCAGGATTGGGAGGTACTTGAAGAAAGGGAGGTATGCTCAGCGTGTCGGTACTGGTGCTCCTGTTTATTTGGCCGCAGTTCTTGAGTACCTTGCTGCTGAGGTATGCTTAATCCTCTCTTCTGGCTTTTTGGTCTATAGGTTGAACCATTTGGGCTTTTGCATCCTTATTTGGGCTTTTGCATCCGTGTCGGTTGTGTTTGGGTTTGATTTGAATCGTGTAATTTGGGGGTTTTGTTTGTTGATTTTGCGATTGGGATATTTGATTTCGGAATCGTAAATGTCAAAGTTCCGATTGGATTCGAAATGGTGGATGTAAATGTGTGATTTGGGAAATTTTATGTGTTTTGTTAGATGGAAATGTTGGTTGTTTGAATTACGATTCGTAATCCTAAATGTTAGATGTAATGATTGATGTTTATCTTTCGTAGGATTAATGATGAGTTACGCTAATTTTAATAATTCTTCCATTATACCAAAATCATAGCTTAGATGTAAATTACAAAACAAAAATTGTGGTGAAATGTTGTGTATGACTGTATGTGTGCGAATTGTGAAGGTGTTGGAGTTGGCTGGAAATGCAGCAAGAGACAACAAGAAGAACAGAATAATACCAAGGCATGTTCTGCTCGCAGTTAGGAACGATGATGAGCTCGGAAAGCTTCTAGCAGGAGTAACCATCGCACACGGAGGAGTCCTCCCCAACATAAACCCGGTGTTGCTTCCTAAGAAAGCAGCAGAGAAGTCTCCCAAGGAGCCCAAGTCTCCATCTAAGGCTACCAAGTCCCCCAAGAAGGCCTAGGCTCCTTATTCACCCCGCTTCGACTCTGTGTTTACTTGGATCTTTTGTATCTAATGTGGGTAGACGTCCGTAATTAGGCTTCTTTCTTTTTGAGGTTTATGAATGAGATGGTGGGAGGAGGGTTGGGTTTAGTTGTGTGAATTGAGTCAAATTAGTTTGATTAATGCACATTATCTGTAATGTTGTTTCCATCAAATCAATGACAATAACTTAATTGCACATCTCTGTTCTCTTATTGCAATGCAAGTTTGGTGATTTGAAATGTGAAGTCTTAACCATTTGGTAATCCAGGCAGGCTGAAATTTCATGAAGCTTCAGTTCTACTATTAACATTCTCCGAGAAGTATTCATAGCTGATGACAAAGCACACTTCCCAAGCCCTGAGCCTGCATGTAAGGTTCTGAACAAGGCACGAAGAAGACAGTTAGCATGCTCTGGCCTGGTTCAGTGTGCAAATCGATCATACTCCGTATCTTGCTTAAGACACTTGAGCAAACATCATCTGATTTTGAAACTTCATTGATTATGCGTAGCTTGCTATACCTTACTGTAGCAGCAATGTGGGTAAAGACGATCAATATGTAATTTCAGTTGAATCATTTAGATTGATAAACGCAAAGGCCAAGGGGGACTGAATTTCGTTTCATTATTTCTGGATAATCAAAGTAGACTGCACTTACAGACAGTGAGACAGGAGTCACAGGACACAGTGCAGTCAACTTATTCTAATTTGAACTGAGATTAAACTTACGGAGTTTATATAAGGAGCACCAAAATAACATGGCTACTGGATTCTCAACTTCATTCACCATTAGTTGACACTCTTCTGCTAACAAGTAACAATCATCATGATACTAGTGGGTTATCAGAAGAAGCGGATCACGAAGGAAAGATTGCAACTGCTGATTTCACTTGCGTCTACTTGCTTGTCAGTGAGCGCTAGGTCCCTTCAAATGGAAGGAGCGCAGTTACGAGTCTTTGATCGGTCCGTTTATAAAAGGGTTTAATTAATTACGTGTTTAATTTGGTCGATTTTTTAAAAAGTAATGTTTTATTGAGTTTTTAATGCGTCAAGTCGAGCCATTAAAAAGTCACTTGTTTGTCAATAATCCACTGCTAAAGATTAGAAGTGATATATGCAGACAACCACCCTCTATATATAAAACTATACTCTCTTTAAATTGACCCGACTTAACTTTTTACCGGCTTGACCCATTTTGTATCTTATTTGACCCGACTTAGCCTGATCCATTTTACATGTGATCTCATCTCATTCCCTAACTCAACTCAATGTATCTCGGTCTAGGAGGTGCTACTTTAATTAAGCTTCTCATCAATAAAATGGTAAACAAACTATAACAAATGTTACAGCGAACGGCCATCTCACGTATACAATCAAACAAATAAGGCTACAAAATCAATGATTTTAATGGAAATTTATTAACCTAATAACCTGAAATGTGTAGATAATATATTACTCTATATAATTAGACTGTTGGCCACCCACAAAAATAACATACGTTACTCCGTATTATAATTCGATAGAAAAACATTTAAGTGCTATATGAATACAACAATTTGAAAGATAATACATAAAAACTGTAATAAGGATAATTTTTATTGTATTGAGGACTAATTTTTATTAGTCATATATTGACTGTATTGTATTCTTTATAAATACAAAATCTTTTAAAGATAATAATGACAGGCAAGATTATATTACATAATGGGTTGCACATATTCATGATACATAACGTGGTATATAAAAAAAGTATTATTTTTTGATGGAAACATATCAACATATATAGTGTCATATCTTATTTTTGTACATTATAGTTGTAATCCTTTGACCTATATGATAATATTTAGACATAAAAATAGTTGGCGATAGAGGCTCCGTAGAATTATCGACTTCCCCATAAAAGATGATTTGTTGGAATTCAATTATTATTCCTCCTATAAATGCAAGACAGAACAATTAACATTATCTAATTTAAAGATCATATAGCTAGCTTCATCAACTATATATAGGCATACTATTTCATTACATATTATATATATAAAGAGTATACCCCTTCATTTTCACATAGCTTCATCCTCAATTCATTATTATTTCATACGTTATCAATATTTTCTAAAAAAAATGGCTAAATTATACGCAACCAATGCCCTAATTTATGTCCTCCTTTTTTCGGGTATACATTATTCTTCAAACTTTCATTAAATAGATGATTTATTGGTATTAGCTAGTTTGCTTTATTATTTCTTAAACATGCCAACAAAAAATTCACTAATGTTAAAATTTAATAATTGAATACAGCAATGATGATGATGATTACAGCACAAAGGATATGCTCAAGTCCATATGACCCGAAAGAGAAACCAAACTGTGATCTTGCTACTTGCAGGAAGAATTGCTTTTTAAATAGGAGTAAGGCGATGGGCCAATGTCGAGCAGTCAGTGGAGGGATTGCGCCCCTCTACAAGTGTTACTGTAACAACCCATGTTAACCTTATTATACCATACTTGGTATTACTATGTGATGTTACTAAGAGGCTTTGAATAAATCGTTGGAATTATGCCCAATCACCAATTATTGTGTAATAATATGTAAAACACCTTTTATACTATATTTGTGAACCTTGTTTAATAAAATGGCAATTGATGTATTATTAAGAATTAAAACACCTTGTATTATTATCAAGTATGTATTATCAATGTTTAACACTAAGTTTAATTTAAAAACCGCTTATACTATATTTGTTCGGATTCCTTTAACTATGAATCTATTTTTTTTTATTTGTTTGTCTATTCTTATTTATATCATATGTACAAGTATGTCTAATATATTTTTTTATAGTAAAATTCCAACATAAATTGATAAATAGTCATACGACCTTTATAAAACAAAAATTTTAATTAAACAAATACTTAACAATAAAATTAAATAAGGGTTCCTTCCTCAAAACTTAGGTCATTGAAATGAGCAATTTCCAGATGATATGAGCGCGTTGTTCTTTAAATATTTCAAAAAAATTCCTAGGAAACCTATAAACTATGAAATCAAGTGATCAATGAACATATTCTAAAATCTAAAATGGTTAACAGAGCTAGTAAAAAAAAAACAGCGACTAGGGACTTTAATGATTACTCTCGGCTTTCTAAAATGAAATTTCTTTTTGGAGTATTAGCAGTAATCATCAACTTGTTGAAAACTATGATCAGATGCAACGTGGAAATAGTTTTGTTTAAATTTTCCCTAAAATATACTCGTAAGAGTGTAAGATCAAACACTGGAAGCTCTCCAAAGATGACCACATTAAATTATTCTTCCACTGTGATATGTTTAGTTTACGAATGTAGTCGAATGAGGTTGGTTTTTGGGGTTGGATGATGGTGATAAGTATGCTGGACTAGCTGTTTCAAACCCAGAAAGCTTAGCAAAATTGCTTCACCTTTAAGGTATGTTTTGACTGTATGCATTGCTAGTTAAGGGGACTGCCAATAAACTGACTGATAAATTTTGTATCTTATCTTGCGCTAAGTTTTGCAGCGTTTGACAGTCATGTACTCATGTTATGTTATGTAGTACGTCTCATGTTCGGGAATTTCTCATAAATTATGTTATCTTACAATTTTCTACTCAGGATGAAGTTTGATGCTGATATATGATGGCTGCTGATTTCACAAGTTTTCTTAGTTGAATAATGTTTTGTTTCTGTGTAATTTCTACGCAGAGTAGCCCTAAAATATATCCGGTTTTAACTGTTGTTCGTTGTTGCTTGTAGATTTTAGAATTTTCTCTATATGTTGTTGGCCACCCTTTCACTCGATTGCGTCGCAGTCTAAATAGCCAATTTAGATGTTTCCTCTGTTAAAGTCTTTTCTCCAAATGTAGAACTATATAGTTGTGTGTTGACAAGGATGAATTGCTAGCTCATCACCTAATGTCCTTATTCTCTATTTAGGGTTGTTTGAGTGTGTGACTACTAAGTTGTATATTTTGAAGGATTTGTGGGTTAAAAGCTTAGAACTTAATAAATATTTTCTTTATTTTTACCATTGTTTTATAAGAGATAATCTATTCAACTGAGATTTTATTTAATCTTATTATCTAATTTTATTTAATGTATATTCAACTAGTACAGTGCCAAATGCATGCTACCCTAAACCGACTTAGAGATACATGCTGGAAATGTAGTACTAGTAGCACCACGTACAACATTATGCTAATGCTCCAAAAACTAACTTATATTACAAATTAAAATTGAATTCTTTGCGAAAATTAGCCATAACTTAAAACTGTTTTTTCTATATTACGTTAGTATCAAATAGATTAGTAACCCAAAAACTTGTAAAATCTTCCAATTTGGGCCCAAAATATAAGAACAGTAGACAAAATATAAACCGCACCCTAGTTTGAACTCATAGAATTTCAATCTATGCTAGCTAGTTATTAATTTAATTTTGTACTCCGTATCAAAAAAAAAAAACAAACAGACTAATAAGAAGCAAAGTTAAGTTATTGTGGACAAGTACTAGCGTCAACTATCTGATAAAACTAACAAAATAAACACCCCTAGAATGGCAGAGATTGATTGGTAGGTATATATATGTAGATAGGAAAGCAAGATAGTGTATTGGAGCATCACCAACCCCTCTCTTTGAAGCGCACATAACGATTGAAATTTAAGGACTAACGGTTCAGAGTAATTTTTGGTACTAGTACGTACAATTAGTTAGGCCTAAACTTAGATTACTATCCTCGTTGATTTTTCTTACCCAAGAAATTAAAGAACTCCTTTCATTCTTTTCTATTCACGTACTTATGTTTTTCGAGATCCTGTCAATTACAGGAACTATATTAATTGAATTATATAAATATATAATAGATTCATATTAAAAAGTCCTTTACCATATTAAAGATACATATTAAAGACTGCTAGGACTAGATTTGCTTAATCAAAGAATCAGAGGAAGCCATGACGGACAGTAGGAGTAACATATGTGAAGAACGCAAAGGTTGCTTTAGGAGGAATTTACCAAAGTATGGTAATAAGGCATGGTTAGGACTAAATTAGGAGGACGAGAAGCATGATTGAAAAGTGATATTACGTCCGTTAAACTTGTTGTAGTTCCCCACGAATAATTGCATGGCTGAAAACAAGTTAGATATTTAGAGGGGATGTGATGTACGTGCAGTGTATGTAATATTTTGCGCCTTTGTCTTGTTTGTTGGTGTACATGAACATGATGATAAAGTAACGTTTATTTTTGGTGCACTCACAATAAAGTAATACTGAGTGTTGTATATGACACGTAGTGGTATGTGTTGTGGGAAAAAAAATTTCAAAGGGGTAGTTGGTTGTAACGAGCGGAGGAGAACAAACCAAAGATCAATTTACTGTTCTGTATTTGGGAGATCCCAAAGAAACTATCACTACTAATGTACGAGTACGACTCTCCATTTATCATCGTCACGTTCATAAATCATTCCTTCTTTCTACTGTAACTGGAAACCATTTTACCAATAATATTAACTACTTAGTCATCGTAAATTTGAGAGTAATGAAAATCGAAACTCTTCATTTCAGTGAAGTGTAATTTATTTATAGTAAATTTATTAAGTTCGATTGGATTCGTTCGGGTCTAGTTTACTAAGCTATCCTATTTTTACTTATGGAATTAAAGCGTAAAAAATTTGGTTATCAATTCTCATTATGTTATAAGAAATAATATATTTAGTTAGAACTTTTTTTGCCATATTCAAGATAAAATTTTTGAATGGCAGATTTGCAGTGGAATGTTTAGCTTTGGACTAGGAGTGTTAACATTCATTAATTTATTTATTTTTCCTCAAATTTCTAATTTGGAGGGCTTACCCGCAAACTGTAAAAACGTACGTACTCCGTATATGTATCTGTAATTGACTGATTTCTCTTCCTGGGTCCCACATTCACATCTTATGCAACAAAATGACGCTATAAATGTGGTTCTGCATCTTGCTTCGTGAAACATCTCAGTCTTATTACTCTCATTTCTCTCACCACACCCGCACCACTGTACATCTTACTGGTCTGTAACAAATGGCTGGATCACTGCCTGTCAGCGACGAGAAGGTGGACGATTACGTCTTCCCAGCGACGGCCAAAGCTCCGGGCTCTGATAAGCCGTTCTTTCTTGGTGGTGCTGGTTAGTATCCTACAGCCATGAGGGCATATTCATACTTTCATTTTCCCAACTACATGCCAACATGATGATGAAAAATTTAAGGTCAAAATATGTTTGGGTTGTGTACATCTTAACCGACAATATTTAGACGACTGTATTTCATTTAATCATATTATCTAAATACCTAAACTAATTTAAGTAGTTAACATTTTTCCTTATGAAGATCAGGTTATAACTAAGCATATTAAAAAGAGGAGGAGATTTTTTTACGTATACAAGTTACAATAACATTATCATGGTCAACAAAAATTACCCCCGATACGACAATATTTAAAAACAAAATATTAGATATATTATACAAAAATTATCCTTTAATAAAATAAAAATCATCTCGTAAAAATTATCTTTTAATTTAATAAAAGTGACTTTATGGGATCTGTCATTTAATATTATATATATATATATATATATTCAATTTATTAAAGTATTTGTGTATTAAAATTTGAAACAATGGGAACAAAAACGTGATATATTTTTGTGGCTAATATTATAGGTGTGAGAGGATTAGAAATACAAGGGAAATTTGTTAAGTTCACAGCAATAGGGGTATACTTGGAGGACAGTGGGATCTCGGAGTTGGCTAGTAAGTGGAAGGGTAAAAGCTCTACTGACTTGATGGAATCTGTTGAATTCTTCCGTGATATTATTACTGGTAAGTAATTCTTTTATATCTTGGTTAATAGTCATAAAATTACTTGCATGGTTATTGATTTATAACACGAAGATGGTATATGCAATGGAATACCATGATCAAAATTACTTATAATTATATACAATTTTTTAAAAAGAAATAAAATAATTAATACAAGAATTGATAGTGTGTATATATATAATTTTAACTTATCATTAGATATTTTATATTACTTGTATATATAATGCCGAATAAACAGTTATGATATGCCAAATAAATATGGTGTCTTTTCATTTCGTGAATATATTGAGGAAAATATGAGAGGTAATGTATGTCAAAAATTTAAAGATTGAAAATATGCAAGGACGATGATCCTTATTTATTTATGACGTTTTCATGTGTGGTTGATATTGCGCTGTGACACCGAATAATGATGGGAGGAAGTACTGGCTATTACTAAAAATCTATAATATATTCTTCGTCACACCTCTCCAAAAATAAAATATCACACATCCTTACATCAATGCATCACAACCCATAATAAAAGGTATTTATTATGACAACGTTTTCGTCTTTTTTTTTTTTTTTACATAGATCACAGAGTAAATTTTAATTTTAAATATTTTTAATTATGTATTTGCAAAAATTATAAAAAGTTGATACTTGAAAAATATATCTTTTAAATCATATATAATTATGTTTATTTTTATAGATTATGAAAAATTAATGGTTAAAATTTGACTATAAAATATATGGCTCGAGTATGTTAAAGACTTATGTTGTAGTGATGCCCCACCTGCCTAGTTACCCCCACTAGTCCACGCACTGGGTCTTTATACTCAACTCGTTTGAGGAACGATTGGTAGGATGACTGAATGGAAAAGTAGGTAACCTAGTTAAGATACTTCATATTCATATATTGCTCGTTTGTGGATTTGTGGTTGTTGGCGTGAGCGGCATGTCCTAAGATGCTTGCTTGAGGTCTCGACTGGTAAGTATTATAAATCGTAGCTCACTCGTGTTAGTCATGTAGATGATGGACCAGTTGACAAGCCTGCGTTAGTACACTGCACATTTGCACGTCATTGGGGTTAATCCAGTGAGCTGTATTTTATAAGTTAGAAAGTTCTAATTACAAAAATAAGCTCCAAATCAAAACAATTTTAAAAATAAACTTATTTTGGTTCGGGTAAAAATCGAACAGCAATTTAGGTCAATTAGAATTTAACTGGTCCAAAATACTATCTATGTGGTCTACAAAATTCGAATCGAAGGCAGTGATTTCAAAAAATAATAATAACAGTTTAAACAAAATCACTGCCTTTTTTTTTTTATTGAAATAGACTGTGATTTCCAATAGGCTGAATTCAACCTTAAAATTTTGCCCATTAGAAATTGCTACACTGAGTAGCGATTTTAATTAAGTAAAATCGATATCCTAAGCAGCGATTTCAACCCGAATCAAAATAAACTTATTTTTTAAACTATTTTGGTTTTGAGTTTGTTGCTTAAAAATAAAAAATTCTCTAATTAGGTTGTCCCACATAAGTTCGTACTTCGTAGATTGCTGGTTCACCTCTTTATTTGATTACTATGGGAAAAAACTTTTCATAAAAAATATAATTTTATATGAATTTAATTTCCACATTAAAATCATGGAAATTGTCATAAATGTATATGATTGACCCATGGGTATAATAGTGTGTGAATTAGCTAGCTCATCATAGTCACTCAATATTATTTTGTGCAGTATTGGTAATCAACTAATCATGCTCCATATGTCACAATAAAAAAAAAAAAAAAAAAAAACTATTCATGCTCTCAAAATCAGCGTAGAGTTTTTGACTAGATGGATCCAAACCATTTTGTAGGTCCATTTGAGAAATTTATCCAGGTCACCATGATCTTGCCATTAACGGGACAACAGTATGCAGAAAAAGTGACAGAGAATTGTGTGGCAATGTGGAAGGCCATCGGAATACACACTGACGAGGAAGCCAAGGCTGTGGAAAAGTTTATCGAGACATTTAAGGATGAGAAATTTTCACCAGGGCACTCTATTGTGTTCTCTCTATCACCTCTTGGATCACTAAGGGTTAGTCTTAGTCTTATATTTACTTGCCATTCTTTGTTTATAGTATGAATGCTACTCCTAAAACTTGTGTATCTTGACTTTCTTGCTTTCTTCAGATAGGATTTTGCAAGCATGATCGCATCCCAAAAGATGGAATTGTTGTGATCGATAACAAAAACTTGTCTCAAGGAGTTTTAGCATCCATCATAGGCGAACATGGTGTTTCTCCCGCAACGAGGCAAAGTCTAGCTGCTAGAGTATCAACATTGCTTAATCTCGAGAATGTAACACTAGGTGAACCCGTGGAAGATGCAAATGTGAAGAGCGTCAATCAGGCTTCTGATGATAAGGGTGCTCTTACTGGTCTACTCCAATCCCATCCTAACTAATTGGATTGATAAACACTCTTAAAAGTTTACTATTCTTAAAAGTTTGGATTAAATTTGGATTCAACTATTGGAAGTTTGATGTCCAACCTGTAGTCTTTAGTTCTACAAATTTCGTTGCTACAGATGGATTTTCAACCCTTCTTTTGCTTAGCCTTGTCTTTTATTTGATTTCATGGAATTTTAAATTAGTGTTGTGTAGCCTCTTCATATTTTTTTTCATAGAAAATACTCGTAACATTGCTTTTAAATTAGTAATGATTTTTAGCAAAGGATTGTGAAGATTTAACTTTGCTTTTGAATTTTTGTTGTTCCTCCCCCTTATGAGCTAACATGAATAACTCCTCAAGTCCTCAAGTGTCGAAAATGGGTGTAACTCCACTACATGTGTTATCCTCGAATCCAAACCTCCCTAAAATCAAACCAAAGTTTGGGGGCTCATCCTAACTAATATTTCATCAATAAGGGTTCGAACTCCTTAATATAATCTTCTATGGTCATGAAGTTGAGTAAAGTTCTCCTGAACATAGTAAGTAGGCATGAACTTGACCTTCAAATGCTTCTTCATTTTTTGCTAAGTCCTAATTCTCCTTCCCCATGCGCTTTCGCGTTCGTCCACCATGTAGATGCATACTTCCTAAGTTTCAAGGCTACTATCTTCCCCTTCTTGTCGTTGGGAGTAGCTTTTTTGTCAAATACATTCTTAACCCCTCAATGAATTCATCAGAGTCTAATTTATCATCATAATTTGGTACATCAACCTTGATGTCACTAAATCCCCAAATGTTTTTTAGGCGGTTGGGTGTAATTGGTCCACTTCCCTAAGGATTTTCACTCTCATCCTCATACTCAGATTGTGGGGGTGTGGATAAGTCTCCCCTTTATGTCCTAACCTTTAGACTAAGCTCTCTCACTTACTCTTGCATGTATCTCATTCTCCTTTTCATAGCCTCTTTCTCTAACTCTAAGCCTGCAATCTTTACTGCCCATGGATTATCAATACTTCTAGCCATTGTTTTAATGCTTCAAAATCAAACTAACGGCCTTAAAAAATCTCTTTCTCTGATACCAAATGTTTTACGGATGCTTCCGGTGAGTATCTATACAATTTAGGTTGTGTAGACACTAAATTTTGATCTTTTTATCCTATTAATAATTTACGGTGTCATTTGTTCTCACTCTGATTGTGCTAGTGAGCGAAGCATTTTTTTTACAAATCAATGCTGATAAAAGAGGGAGTAATAACGTTTTGAAGTTTATTAACCAACGAAAAAGTATAAATCAGGTAATATTGTTAAATTATTTGTACGGCCATTTTTCACTTATCAAAACACGGAATAATATACTAGATACATATACTACTCTGCGGTATGCTTTGTACTTAGTATTACCTTTTCTTTCCCCAAATTTTTCTGTATAACTAATCTCCTTGCAAATAATAAAGGATATACAAAATAAATTAGTATGAAATACCTCATGTAGATGCTAATCTACATTATTTAAACTTTTAATTAATGTGTCCTTCGTTGTTTTTACAAACTAAATCTTCTCAATAAACAAACAAAAAAAACACATATATAAAAACAAAAGTAATAATCTTTATTAATACACATGAGTTTGTTACAACATACAAAAAAAAAATACAAATCATGAGTAACTTACGACTAATCAACTACAACCATACTTAAGTATAGCTAGCATCAACGCCATTAATAAAATAACCAACGCCATTAGCCGCACCATGTATAGCTTTGGCATATGAATATTTTCTTCAAATCAAAAATCTTGAACTTAGTGTGGTTTGTTTTGGAACATGGTGTTTGAAAGAATGAGGAAAAATAAACGGCTTTGAGTGAAGATAAAAAGGAATAAGATAAGAGTGTGTGATAAAAGGATAAGGGCAATCCCCTTTTATGAAGAAATTATCCGGATAGTATAACTTAACCCTCATTAGTATCAAAAGAAAAGATTGGATGGTTAAACTCCTTTATAGTTTATATGTGCACTTACAAAAAAAAAACTTATTTTGACAAAATAACTTACAATAATTCGGTTTCTAAAATAATTATATTATGGAAAGTTTAAGATAGAATAAATAATTTGCCAATAATAATAATAATAACAATAAAATAAAAGAAGATAAAGTAATAATAGTAATATAATTATGACAACTTTCTACCTGACTCGAGATCCTACAAATTAGCATATTTATAATTGTAGTATTTGATTCACATTATACTACTAACTTCTTATTTTATGACTTAATACTTGAATTATATCTGATAATTTGATCTTATGCTAATTTAACCTTATCTGATCTTAGGTTAATTCTATCTTTTCTACACGTTACATTAAGAAAAGTTGTCCTTTCAATTTACTTTGTCTCTCGCTAACTGTTTGGCCACTTTCATGTCATTTCTTCATTTTGCTCGTGACTTTACTAGTCTACTTTTTGTGTCCTTTGACTCTTTACTTTGTCCGTCTCCTTATTCCTTTGCATCTACTTTTATTTTCTTCCATTCTTTTAAAATCGTACATACTATTTTTCAATTCAATCACTTACTTTCATCATGAGTTGATACAAGAAGGATAGTATTTGGTTTCATCTGAAAGTTCCTTGTAATATGGAGTTAAATAACTTGTTCTTTAATAAAGGACTTAAATAACTTTCTCGTTCTCTAATTAAGTTGAGAGTGAAAAGGGTATAAAGACATTCAAGTTGAGTAAGCTTATTCTTACATAAGAGTAAGAAGAATCTATGTAGGATCAATAAACGTTTTTTGTCTATAATTAATTAAATGAAATAAGTAAATATTAAAATACATAATAGATAATTATAAAATTTTATGTTTAATCAAATTATGTCCATTATGCCACGAATTACGGAGTGACTATATCATTGTTGTCGCCAGCTCATAAAATTTTCATTGTGATGAGAGCTAAACTTTTCTTTTACTTGGGAGTATGAAGTAACTATTACATATACAAGTATCTTGCGTAGCTATGTTGTACCTTACCCATGGACACACCACTAAGTTTTTAATAATGATTATTGTGTTATACTGATTCTATTTATAAATAGTTAACAAATAAAATCACATCTAAATCTATAAACTAAATAGTTTGGAATACTTCTAATTTTGATTTCTTTAAGTCAAATCACATAATTGAGGTATGGATAGATACATTAAAATTAAAATGTTACAAAGTAGTAACTAAAGTTATAACCCTTAAACTTTTAGACTAGTTTCAAATAATAAGTCCAATAGTCAGTAGTTTAATTAAACTTCTTTGAAATTATTTGAACTTGATGTCACCCAATATAAATCATAGAGTATAAATTATTCATACTTATAAGATTACAAAGATACAAATAAGAAAAATAATTTAATGTATAAAAAGCAAAAAAAATTATTTAATAAATTTAATGTCTCAAGAGCTTCACGTGAATAAGCAGGACAATTTGTTTTAGTAAAGTTTCACCACTTCATGCCAAGTACTATGTAATGAAAATCTTAACCTTAATTTAAAAAAAATATATATAGATGGAAACAAGAAAAAATCAATAAAAAAGGGGAAAATTGAAATGAAAATTACAACCTTTGACTCATATTGTCCATAAAAGCCAACCTTCATTTTATTTCTGAAAAATCCCCACCTTAACACGTTTTGTATTTTAAAGATACTCTTAACTGATTATCTGTTGAACTGATCATTCGACTTCATTTCTTCGTCTTCCTCGCGTACAATGGTTTTATGCAAATATAATTGCTTTGTTTTATTTTTGTTTGTTTAGGTTTGCCTAGCACTAACCAATAGCAGCCATTCATTCATAAATCACAAGCCCATATAAATTCAAATTCTTAGGCTTGCTAACTTCTTACAATTTTGATCTAAGGGATTTCAAACACGAAAATCTTATCAAACAACGAGAAGCATACCGTATTACTACATACAAGCTAACACTTAGTTTGCAATAACATGCAACAAGGTAGTGACAATGACTCTTCGTTTTCTTTCTCTTCGGCGTGCTCTCTCAACTCATGCTATACAATTCTTGGAGCATGCGTTGCCGAAGACCCATCTTTTCTAGCGCAACAAAAAACCGAGACCTGACCTAACTTGGGAAAGTTGATGATGCACACCATCTGTTTGACAAAATGTCTCGGGAGAGATTACGTGAGTTGGGACACTATGAAATCTAGGTATGCTCAGAACAATCGGATTGTGGATGCTCAAGTCCTTTTTGATGCGTTTTCTTGAAGAAATGTGAGAACTCAAACTGTAATGTTAGTTGGGTACGCAAAAGTGGGTTGGCTTGAGGAGGCTAGGAGGGTGTTTTATTCTATGCCTGAGAATGATGTTATTACTTGGAATGCTTTGATTACTAGGTATGTGCATAATGGTGGTTTGATGTATGCTCGAAAGTTGTTTGGTGACATGCCTCTGAGAAATGTATCTTCTTGGAATACTATGATTACTAGGTATTGTCATTGTGGTATGTTGAGGGAAGCAAGGGAGCTTTTCGAGCGAATGTCGGAGAAGAATCATGTTTCTTGGATGGTTATGTTATCTGAGTATGTTGAGATTGGCAGTTTTTCAGAAGCTTGTAATATATTTAGGAGGATGCAACAAAGTGGTTTAATGCCTGATCAACCCATGTTTGTTGTTGCATTATCAATTGTAATAGGTTTGGAGGCTTTCAGTTTAGTTCATAGTTTGCGTAGCATTGTGGTAAAAACTAGGTATGAAGAGGATCTAGTTATTGGCACAGAAAGTTTAAATGCCTATACAAGAAGTGTGTAGCTGGACTTGACAATTAGCTTCTTTAGTGTAATTCCACAAAGGAATGAATACTCATGGACGATTATGATTACAACATTTTCTCAGTGGGGAAGATTGGATGATGTGATTGCAATTTACAAGAGGATTCCTGAGCTTTGAACATTTGAAAAAGAAAATCATTGTAGGTTCGGATGAAACAAAAACTATAACCACCATGCTTTGTTTTTTAGATAAAGTTCTATGCTTTGTTTTATTTATAAAAAAAGAAAGAAAAAAAGGATAAAATTCTATAACTGAAATATCAGACTTCACCCCATAATTACCATTTTGATTCAGTTTTTTTTAAAAATAAATACTGAGGATACACTCCACTATGTAAAAACAAAACCAACAAACCCAATATTACTCATTCTATGCCATTTAAAATCTGATCAAGAAGACTTGGTTAACTATCAAACTTCACCCCTTACTGATTCATGGTGTTTTCTTGCTCCGTTCTCCACAAGTCTCTAGTTATCATTGTCGAAATCTTCTCAACTTCACCCTTTTCTTACGCAGGTTCGTTTACGTTTGGGTAAAATTTGTACCTTATTTATTTGTCAATTTTACTATTTTTGTTTGAAAGGATAAAATAGTTATGGAGGGAGTACACATTATTTTGGGTTTTGAAATATTGTGGTGAAAATCAATATTTATATTTATAAACTTAATTAAAAAGGATAAGAGTAGGTAAATGAAGATGTAGAGTACGAAGGAGATCATATTAATACATTATAGCTATTTATCGTTTCAATTGACTAGATGTAAAATACAAACACATTATCGATCTTTGGTTGTAACTACAATCTACTTTTCCTTTCCTTTTCTTATTTTTCATAGCTTTTAATTATTTATTTTTAGGGATGTTGTGCTATTTTTTTATCCTTGCGTAAAGTAATTAAAAAATAATTACATTTTAACACAGTATTTTGTTATTCTATGTTAATAATCCAACTTCTTCAGTTTCGTTTATCAAATTTAATATAAATGAAGATGTAGAGTACAAAGGTACTAAGACATTATCGCTATTTTATTGTTTTGATTGGATAGATGTAGAGTATTAAAAACATTATCTTATGTTGTAACTACAATATACATTTCCTTTCCTTTTCTTATGTTTCCTAACTTTTAATTATTTATTTTTAGGTATATTATGTTGTATTTGATCCTTTGCGTAAAGTAACTAAAAAAATGATTACATTTTAGCATAGTATTATGTGATTATGTGTTAATAATCAACTTATCCAGTCTCATTTACATTAAATTTTTATTACACTATTTGGGAAATGTGCTTAATTTATTATGGGTTGTCAAACTTTAATTCTTTATTAAAAATTTTGTGATTGATGTGAGTTTATAGTTTGTTAATGTTATTAGTGTTGCGAACAATAAATTAAACATATTCGTCTAATGATGATTAAAAATTTAGAGGTACCATTATCAAAGAAGAACTCCAAAAGCATTTAATACATTTGTTCACATTTATCCTCTATGCTCCAAAAACAGAAAAGCAAGAAATAGGAGTTGCATCGATTTTTTGCAACTAATGGATGAAGTGTTATTGTCTAAAGGAAGATATCCAAAAAATCAAATCATCCACATAGTCAATTTATAGTTTTCATTTATTTAAAGTATATATATGACTTTATTTAATTATATTATTAATAAATAATCGTCATGATTTTTTTTAACTTTATTTAGTAATGTTTTCATTCGTCCTAGGTATGATATAAGTCAAAATATTATGTTAATGTCAATTAACAAATATTTTACAAAATAATTGGTACAAATTTCTTATATTCGTAATCTTATAAACTTTTTGTACTTTGGCACCCGCACATACTGGTTAATGTTTAAGCGATAATCTTTTAAAATAAAAACATAGCAAAAATTTTAAATAATTCAGGGGGAATATCTTAACCTCTAAAGGGACGGCAAGTCGGCAACAAGTGTTCCCTGACCCACCCCACCACTCAACTTGCTATCTTCTGTGTTCTGTCACACCAACCGTCCAATTACCCTAAAGAATCACAATTCACAAACAATCACCAGCAGACAACACCAACCCAACCAAACAGGGAACTCTATCCCACACCGCCCGATCACACCCCTACAGTGACTACCCTAAGCTTGCATGTACAGTATTTTAATCTCAAAGCGAAGAATAATGAGAGCCTCCGTCTTTGTTGAACCACCTCTCAAGAAAAGTGAAAGGACCCGTAATCAAGAGGACTAGGTCAAGCCACGTCACTATCCCTAAACGTGGCAGGTTATGATTGGAATAAATGAGGTGTATTTTATTGAATAAGTCGCTTTACCAATTCTTTAAATACGGACTCCCTCCGTAATCATCTCATCTCATCTTTCTATTCTTCATTCTATCTCTCATTTGTCCCCAATTCTCTCTCAAGGTAAGAAACCCTAATCAACCCCCTCTTTTCTGTTTCATTTCCGATCGTATTTGTTTTGGTTTTGATTTTGAATTTTGTGATCAATCTGAGTTCAGTCGTCAAATCAATTCGTGTTTATTGAGGTTGTAGTTTGATGAATCTGCTCTGAATTTTATGATGTTTGTTTGCGACTCTGGATTCTGCAATCAAATTGAACTTTGTCTTTGATTTGATAAATCCACCGCATATAACCGATTCGATTTTGTTCTGATTTTGATTAACCTGCTGAAAATATGGTTTATTTGGTCTCTGTTAGGGTTTAGAATGCATATTTTGTTGCAAATTTTAGTTTGTTTAGGTTTTGCTTAAATAATATGCTCAATTTCGGTTGTTTGCATCGCCGATTTGAATTTAAAAATTGATAAGTCTGCTACGTAATAATTTTCATTTGAGATTTTGAATTTTCCAATTTAACTAAGGTCTCCAATGAATCCATGCTTGTTCAGCTTCTAGGTGATGAATTTGGTCAAAATGAGATGTTTTTGGTTACCGATTTGAGTTTGCTGGGTTAGGTGATAAGACTGCTAAAAATTGATAAGTCTGCTAGGTAATAATTTTCGTTTGAGAATTTGAATTTTCCAATTTAATTAAGGTCTTCAATTAATTCACGCTTGTTTAGCTTCTAGGTGATGAATTTTGGTCAAAATCAGATGTTTTTGGTTACCGATTAGAGTTTGATGGGTTAGGTGTTAAAACTGCTATAGAGTTTCATGTTATTTGACTACGATTCATCGATTTTTTTTTTCTTTTTTCTATACTGTGTGACTGAAATGTCTCCGAATTAGGGTTTAGAATTTAGATTGTAATGGATTGTTATTCATTAGATTCTGGATGAGTACTGATCTGGTCGTATTTTGTGAGTATAGATGCAAATCTTCGTGAAAACCCTCACTGGCAAGACCATCACCCTCGAAGTCGAGAGTTCTGACACTATCGACAACGTCAAAGCTAAGATCCAGGACAAGGAAGGGATCCCCCCAGACCAGCAAAGGCTGATCTTCGCCGGTAAACAGTTGGAAGACGGGCGTACACTAGCTGACTACAACATCCAGAAGGAGTCAACACTTCACCTTGTGCTCCGTCTCAGGGGAGGGATGCAAATCTTCGTGAAAACCCTCACTGGCAAGACCATCACCCTAGAAGTCGAAAGCTCTGACACTATTGACAATGTCAAGGCTAAGATCCAAGACAAGGAGGGTATCCCCCCAGACCAGCAGAGGTTGATCTTTGCTGGTAAGCAGCTCGAGGATGGCCGAACCCTTGCTGACTACAACATCCAGAAGGAGTCAACACTTCACCTTGTGCTCCGTCTCAGGGGAGGGATGCAAATCTTCGTGAAAACCCTCACGGGGAAGACCATCACCCTTGAAGTCGAAAGCTCTGACACTATTGACAATGTCAAGGCTAAGATCCAAGACAAGGAGGGTATCCCCCCAGACCAGCAGAGGTTGATCTTTGCTGGTAAGCAGCTCGAGGATGGGCGAACCCTTGCTGACTACAACATCCAGAAGGAGTCTACCCTTCACTTGGTCCTTCGTCTGCGTGGTGGTATGCAGATCTTTGTCAAGACCCTTACAGGAAAGACCATCACCTTGGAGGTTGAGAGCTCTGATACGATTGACAATGTGAAGGCAAAAATTCAGGACAAGGAAGGGATTCCCCCAGACCAGCAGAGATTGATTTTCGCTGGTAAGCAGCTTGAGGACGGCCGCACCTTGGCTGACTACAACATCCAGAAGGAGTCCACCCTGCATCTGGTTCTCCGTTTGAGAGGAGGTATGCAGATTTTCGTTAAGACCTTGACGGGGAAGACCATCACTTTGGAGGTTGAGAGCTCAGACACTATTGACAATGTCAAGGCGAAGATCCAAGATAAGGAGGGAATCCCCCCAGACCAACAAAGGTTGATCTTTGCTGGGAAGCAGTTGGAAGATGGGAGGACTCTTGCGGATTACAATATCCAAAAGGAGTCTACCCTTCACTTGGTGCTCCGTTTGAGGGGAGGAATGCAAATTTTTGTGAAGACCTTGACCGGCAAGACCATCACTCTGGAGGTGGAAAGCTCTGACACTATTGATAATGTGAAGTCAAAGATCCAGGACAAGGAGGGTATCCCCCCAGACCAGCAGAGGTTGATCTTTGCTGGGAAGCAACTTGAGGATGGACGTACCTTGGCTGATTACAACATTCAGAAGGAGTCTACCCTTCACCTTGTCCTCCGTCTTCGTGGTGGTTTCTAAGCTCATGGTGTACTGTCTCTGGTTGTCAGTGTGAAGGCTATGGCGTTGTGTTGTGTTTTATGGTATCATTTCTGAATGTTTTCAGTGTTGTTTGGAACAATTTCAATTTCAGTTCTTTGGTTACAAATGTCGGTACTCCTATTATGATTCCTGTTTAGTACTATCGAACTCGTGAAGTTCTGTTGTGAATAAATTGTCTTCTGATTGTGGTACTCCTATCATTGTTGCAAATGTTTCTGGTGTTTACCCTCCATATGCTCTTATTTTGTAAGGGTATGATAGCTATATTGCATGTTTCTTTAACGGTTGTTTCTATCAACTCTTAGAGGAATCTAGCAAATAAATTCCAAGTTGTGGTTTTGATGTTATTTTTTTGTTGATGATTGGGTGCATATCGTGCCTAGACTTGTTTCAATGATTGGGTTTTATTCCATGGTTGTAGGCTAGCTTGCCTAGTGATTTCTGTCAGAGAATTCTATTGTTGTTTGGCATAGGTGTGTACAGTTGAAGGAAGAGAGCTTTGAATTACAGCTGAAGGATGAGGATATAGTCAATTTACTACTTGGAAAATGAAAAAACGATTGTATATTTTTGGGATTTAAGGTATGATTTTCTATGTTTGTTTAGAATACTTTAAAGGAAATATTGTTGCATGAAAATTAGTAAATTTGACAAAACACTTCCTTTGGGGTGAACTAAGTGGCACTGCCGAGTCCAATATAATATCTCTATTGATCTAATAGCTAATGATCACTGAATGAATATTTTCTTTATTGATGAGCTCATTTGGCGCTCTACTGATATAGCAGAAGAAGATTGTTAGTACCATAAGGTCATTTATTTTGTAGACATGGAGAAAGTAAAAACTATTTGTAGTTCTGGGTTTAGAAATTGTTTTCACTGTCTATGATTGAACTCTGTATTACTTAAATGGAAGCTTGATCTCGGTTCAAGAAATTTTGTTGCTTAAAGTTTAATTATGCCGGTAACACTCCGATTTTTGGGTGAGTTAGGACGGACAAGTGGTATTGACTGATTTTCTGAGAAAAGAAGTGATTCAGTTCTCGGCTAATCTTTTGCGGAGTATACTCCAAAGTAATTTACTCTGAATTTTGAATTTTTTTTAAGCAGTAGTGCCGTGTGTTGGATAAGCACAATCTTTCTTTCTGTGGCTGTTTGGTATTTTTAAGCCTTGTCCTGTGCTTTAAGAATCTTGAACATCATTTCTTCAAAAGGCTCCTTATATGATTTTTTGATAAATTCTTCACCTGAAGACGGACCCCGCTTTTTGGCTCTATTAAAGAGATATAATGGCTGAGGCGATGACTTATTATATGAAGTTTTGACAAGTTATTACACTTTTGGCTCTATTAAGGTGATGTAATAGCTGAAAGTTGCCGGCAATTAATATCTATTGATTGATGAGCTCCTCTGGTTGTACAGAGTCTTTCTAGATTATATGACTTTTTTTGTGCATGATCTGGGTTGTATTGATTAGTGTGGTAGTAGGCAGCTGAATTTGGGCTTATATGCCTCCGCGTTCTGTGTTCTGTATTCTATATGCTAATTTGCTTCGCATTGTTACTGTCCTCCTTTTGGGATTGTGTGGTAGAATGTTCTATGGAGTAATGATTTTTTGTAATTTTAGAACTGAAGGATTTTGTTGTATCTAATAAGCTATTGGATGCAAAGGATGCTGAGATATCAGGTGGTTTAAGTTGTACCATAGGCTAGAGTGTCTTTAGTCTATATTGGTTCTCATAGATTTAAGTGGAAGTCATGATTGCGAGTTATATTTTCGAGTGTGAAGTATGTGGTTGCCTGCCTTTGGGGACAGTTATTAATGGATTCTTGTAAGAGTTTCAGGTTGTTTTCCCATCTACCACTATAAAATGATCTCGATGTTACTGCAGGCAAAATATTTGAAGTTTAATTATATCTTGGTGGTTTTCTGTGTTGAGGCAGTTTTTGATTTTGCATTGTTGATCTTTGTTTGAGGTCACTGAAAGCGATTCTCACTCGGAATTTTGTCGGCAAATTTTGCGGTAGCAGTGCATTTGCAGAAATTTTCTTTATGTGGGTTGTATGGTATGATTGCACTTGTTCTATGCTGTTGACAGGTTGAGCATAATTTCCTGGAAGAGTGCTATTTGTATTTATGTAAAATGCTGGACATCACGAATAAGTTCCTCATCTGATGTGAGAATATATTTTTGTGATACACGATCACCATGATCTAGTACAAGGTGGCTGGTGGTGAATCCGTTGATTGATGAGCTGTTTTTTTTTTGCCCTTAAGTTTCTAGTTGAATGGCATATTGAGATTTTTAGGATTCATGGTAATGATAACGCGTAGAATCTGTATATGACTTCTCTATACGTAGACATAAGTTGGGGGTGCACATGCATCGCTGTTTCATAGTTGCATTTGTGTCAATAGTTTGCTTCCTTTTTTCTTTCCGTTGAAATCAAATTTCTAATACAAGTTCTAATTTTGCCTCTGATAATTTCTTTTTCCTGACAACAGCAGTGCGTGTTGTTGAAAACTAGGGGTGCTGTGCATGGGTTGTTGGTCTGCCACGGCTGTTGACACTGTGCAGTGGTGCTTGAGAGAGAATGATGTAAACTTCCATCTGCCATGGCCACTGATGCTGTGCATGGTGCTTGGGAGAGGACAATGTATACTCGAAGTTTTAGGCAAGTATAAATACTGTGCTTGAGAGGGGATGATGTATTCTCGAAGTTTTAGGCAAGTAGATATACTGTCTGAGATAATTTCTTGCATTCATTATGTTTGGTATACCTATCGTATTTTCTTTCATTCATTAGGTTAGGTTGCTAGAGACGATCCTTTGGTGCGCTTCTCTCTGTTTCTGGTTGTTAGTTATGACTGGCAGGGTTATTCCTTTCATTTAAGGATTGATACTTGAATGTGCCTTGTTGTGGATTGTGCTTCGATGTTTGAATTAATTTTTCTGGGATTGTTTAACCTTTGAACCCCTTCTACCCTTGGTTTTCGAAAAAATATGTATTTCTGTCTCTGAGAATATTTTTTGAGATTTCTCTTGAGCAAATATTTGAAAACTAGTTAGCTGTATGTTTTGGATTTTACAGAACTTTGTAGTTGTCCTGTCTCCTGAGTCAGTGTACTGCACTTTGTCTTGTACATAAGCAGGTTTATCATTTCCTGGATGGATCAGTTTACAGTTGAGAGTGGCTTCTTCTGAACTGCTGAAATGATTTTCTAATGTGAAGTTTGGAAGATTTTTTAGGTGCTCAAGTGATCTTTATTCAGGATTGCTCAAGGTTTTTCAGCGTCTTCTGATTGTTTGGTGTTAGCAATACTTAGGCTAGATGGCAAGGACGGATGGAAGATACTTTATGAATTATATTGACGTAGAAATGGTATAGTTTAGTACGTGTGGATTGACGTCTACTTGTGCGTTGTTGCCTTCGCTTGCGTATCAGTGGTCCATCCTTTTTTAAACTACGGAACAGTGTAGTTTGCTTGGCTAAATGACGTGTACTCTTTGTTCTTTTCTTTATGTGTGTGTTGTATACCTGTATTCTTGGCTTCTTGCTGTTGATCAGCATTTTTGTGATTAGTTTTAAGTTATACTTAAAGTACTAGGTCATATACGTATATCTTTTAAATATTTGACATGCATTCAGTATAATTGGTTTTCTTTTCGTACACGGTGAATTTAAATTGATTATTGGATATAGAAGGTTGGGATTCTCTACTATCTTGTAAACTAATGTAATTCCCCTTTATTGGAGCTTTTCATTAATCACCTATATATAGTGAATGTACAGCCTAAGTATAAGAGTTCTAGTATAACTAAATTACGTTGAAAATATATCTTTACAAGATAAAATCTGTACATGATAATATTTACATATTATTTATCACACCCCCGCAGTCGAAGCGAGAGAAGGAAGAACGCTTAGATTGGATATGAACTCTGTAAATAATTGTCGAGGTAACCTTTTCGTGAAAATATCTGCGTACTGTTTAGAAGAAGGTATATATTGTACTTTGATAAGGCCAAGTGCAACCTTATCGCGTACAAAGTGTATGTCCGGTTCAATGTGTTTGGTACGTTGATGATGGACTGGATTGCACAACATGTATATCGCAGATATATTATCACAATAAACCAATGAGACTCGACGCATTGGGCAATGAAGTTCCAAGAGTAGGTTGCGCAACCAACAAATTTCGGCAACAACATTTGCGACTCCACGATACTCGGCTTCGGCACTGGATCGAGACAAAGTGGCTTGGCGTTTAGCAGACCAAGAGACCAGATTATCACCCAAATAAACACAATAACTAGAGGTGGAAAGCCGAGTATCTGGATAAACGGCCCACCAGCATCTGAGTAAGATGTAAGGCTAGTTGGGGCCGATTTGTATAGATGGAGACCATGATCCAATGTCCCTTTGACATATATAATAATGCGCTTAAGAGCATTGTAGTGTGGCTCTCTGGGGGCATGCATAAAGAGACAATTCTGTTGAACAACATAAGCAATGTCAGGCCTGGTGAAGGTAAGATATTGTAAAGCATTTGCAAGACTATGATACAACGATTGGTCATTTATGGGCTCGCCATCATGAGCTCCAAGCTTAGCCTTGGTGTCCACAAGTGTTGCAACTTATTTGCAGCTGTCCATCTTAGCTCTACGGATGTACCCAAAAAATGTAGCTTCCCCAAGCCGGTCATCGAAAATTCGGACTTAAGGAGGGCAATGACGTTCCGAAGATGCAGTCAAAATAATGTCGTCTACATACAATAAGAGATATGCAACATTATTGCCACTACGCAAGACAAACAGTGTAGTATCACTTTTGTTGGAATTAAAACCAATCTGTAGAAGGTAAGTACCAAACCGTTGGTACCAAGCTCCAGGTGCCTGTTTAAGGCTATAGAGAGACTTCCTGAGTCGGCAGACATGAGTTGGGGTCGCAGGATCAACGAACCCTGGAGGCTGATGCATATAAACTGTTTCCTTAAGATCCCCATGCATTAACACATTTTTCACATCTAATTGATGAATGGGCCAATCACGCCCCATAGCAATACTCAATACAGTCCAAATGGTTGCTGGTTTAACCACAAGACTAAATGTCTCATCACAATCAATGCCAATCTGTTGAGACTTACCATTGACAACTAGTCTTGCTTTATGCCTCTCCAAATCACCATTCTCCTTGTATTTGTGCTTAAATAACCACATGCAACGAATTATGTTCACCCCTTTAGGCCTAGGCACAAGATCCCAAGTATGTTGTTTAAGAAGAGCATTAAATTCCTCTGTCATAGCTGTATTCCAATTTTGATCAAGCAAGGCTAATTTGGGGTTTTGGGGCAATGGAGATATGTTAGGAAGGAAGATATGAGCTTGATATTTTGGATTTGGCTTGAAGACTCTACATTTAGCGCGAGTCTCCATTGGGTGGGAGGGTTGAGGATCATGCCGAGGTGGGGAAGGACTCAAATGTAGTGATCGGTCAAGGGAAAGAGGAGGGGAAATTCGAGCCGAAATGGGTTAGATAGGAAGATAGTTGGGTAATGGTGAGGTTTGGTAGGTATTGGGCCGATCTACTTAGGGCAAGGAGGTATGTTGAATATGATGTTGCATTAGGAGAGGGTGAAGGTTGTAGGTGTCGGATGATTGTAAGAACTCATAGCCATATGTAGAGTTATGATCAATAGTTGAGAAAGGGAATTGATCCTCCACATATGAAACATGCCGAGATATGAGAGTCTTATTGGAAGACAAATCATAACACAAATACCCTCTATGGTGTGGTGGATAGAAGACACATGGTGTTGACCGAGGTGCAAGTTTGTGTGGGGCTGTGGCACTAAGATTTGGGTAACAAAGACATCCAAAAACTCGTAGGTGATCATAGGTAGGAGTCCGAAGATATAAGACCTCGGTGGGTGTTTTGTCATGAATGGAAGAGGAGGGTAAAATGTTAAGTAAGTAAGCCACCATGTAAATTGTATAAACCCAAAATGATGGTGGGAGCGAAGCATGGAAGAGAAGAGTTCGTGACATATTGTTGATGGTGTGACATATTGTTGATGGTGTGAATCATCCTTTCAGCTTTACCATTTTGGGAAGAGGTGTATGGGCAAGAGAAACGAAACACCATGCCGTTGGCTTCACAAAATTTGTGAAATTGGGAATTATTACATTCCCTCCCATTGTCACATTGAAAGGATTTGAAATCTCTTTCAAATTGAGTTCTAACAAAAGCCCGAAAGTGGATAAAAATGTCAAAGACTTGGAATTTATATTTGATAGGAAATATCCATAGAAAATGGGAAAAATCATCAAGCAAAACTAAGATATTTATGACCCAATTTACTAGAAATAGGAGACGCCCAGAGGTCTACATGTATAATGTCAAACGGTGAGTAAGTAACAGACACAGATGGCTTAAATGGAAGTCGTACATGTTTACCCAAAGGACAAGAATGACAAAAATGAGAACTATTTCTCTTATTACACTGTATTAAATTATTTTCCCTAAGAAGATAAAAAATAGGGTCGCTAAGGTGTCCAAGTCTATGATGCCAGATTGAGGGAGATAGAGTAGCAAGTGACAGGTGACGATTATCTTGAACAAAGAAAGAGGCCGAGAAAGGGTAAAGTTCGCCCACACTATTGCACCTCGCTAGAGTTGCCCGCGAAAAAAGGTCCTTCACAGAAAAACCTAGAGGATCAAATTCAACAGACACCGAGTTATCACATGTAAATTTCCTAACGGAGATTAGATTTTCGATAATGTTGGGTGCGAGCAAGGTGTTTTTGAGATGGAATGGGTGATTGGGAGCAAGAGTGGTAGTGTTGTCATAACCAAGAATTGGAATACGAGTGTCATCATCAACTGAAATAGATTGAGGATTGCTCATATTAAACAAATTAGGGATGTTACCTGAATTGTTTGTCAAATGTGAAGTTGCACCTGTGTCCATATACCACGCATCATCATTGGGCTGCAACGACATTGAACTATACGCCAGGCCCAGATCCGTTGGGGACATGGGCTGCCCGAATAGAGGATGGGTCTGGGCCGAGTAGTGGGCTTGCTGCGGGTTAGGTGGGCGGGGGCCCAAAATGGAGGGCTGGACCTGTTGGGCTTGCGCTGTTCGGGGTATGGGCAAGGGGGAGAGGCCTATTGCTGCTGTTGAGGCTAGCTAGGCCGAGAGGCCCATTGATGATGCTGTTGAGGAAGCTGAGCTGAATAAGGTGATGGGCCGAAATATTGTTGTTGAGAGTTGGGGCCATAAGTGAATTGTTGAGGCTTGGTGTTCGAGTACCCCCGGTTTCTTCCTCGTCCACGACCTCTACTATTGCCATAGCGACCTCGACTATTGTTATTGCGACCCCTACTATGGCCCATATCCTAACCCGATGAACTGGATGTGAACAAAATGAAGTGTTTTTTGGTTTGGGCTGTTACATTCACCAGCATTGAAATGATCTTCAGTTCGTTGTAGGTTGAAGAGATTAAGGTTATGTTTTGTATCATAAAACAAAAACAAGTCATTGATGTGTGTTTTTTTTTCGCATACCAGTGAGCCAGTTTGTGATTTGTATTGCTGTCACCTTTTGATACATCCTTGAAGTGCTTGAATTATGATTCATTTTTCGAAGAAAATAGTGTTTGTTGTTTCTATATAAACATATGGTACTGGTGAGGAGATGTTTGCTGTTGAACCTGAATTTTTGAAGGTGTAATTGCTAGAACCCCTACATCGTTCTAGTTTACAGTTGTATACTATTGGAGGTTGAGAGCTTTGAATTTCAGTTTAAACGGTAAAGCCTATCTTGCTTCTTGGTTGTTTGGAGACCTGGTTGATCTTTGAAAGGGGATATATTCAGTTAGGGCCTAAATTCTTTTATCCTGCACAGAACAATTATTGATTTTAAACAATGCTATTCCCCTGTCTATGTTGGTGCTTCTTTTTCCTTTTTGATGGAATTGCTTTAAGAGAAGTTTGATCAGTGTTCATTGTTTTTTTTGGTAAACATTCTTGCATGAAATTTGATCTGTCAGAAATTTATCCTGACTTTATGGTGAACCAAGTGGCAGTAACAATATTCTTAAAAAAATTCTACCAAAAAAAAAAAAAAAGTGGCAGTAACCACATTTCGTTAGGAATTTTTTGTTTGCAGGTTGTATGGTGTATAGTGGATGTGCTGGATTTATTCTTCTATGGGTGTCTACTGTCATTGCACGGAAGGGATCCGCTTATTTATTTGGTCAGGCAATTTAAACTTGATATGATTTAATATTTTTATCTGTAGATGTGGTTCTTAATGTTTCAACATGATTTTATACTCCCTAACTGAAATTTGGTGGTAATTGATGAGCTCTTGTTGTTCATTGTATTTCTTGTCCTTACAATAGGAAGGAAGGATCATCTGTTCATGACTTTGTAGATGTAGACATGGGTTGGTGTTTCGGGTTTGTTGCCGTTTTTTTATGTTCTGTAAATGTGGTTCTTGATGTTTGTTTTCTGTTATTCTTTCTGAAGACAAACTTGTAAGCAGTACTGTTTTGCTACTATCAGTATGAAGGAGAGAGAGACACCAATATAGAGCGTATTTTATTTATCTAATAATAACACTCCAATTATAAACTCAAGTTAGGATCTGTCGAATAATGTTTCTTAATCACAAACAAAGCATATTCTAAAAAAAAGGTTTTTGCTTTGTACATGCATGACTTAATGGAAAGACAAAGGAACTTCGCAACAGAAAGCAGTCCTTAAATCATGTTTTAGAAGGCATCGTTTGTGTTATGGCCCCCCAGCAAGCAAATTGAGCAACATGGTCCACACACTAAAACATTGACTCCCTCCAAGCTTAAGGAAGTTAGGAACCGCGTTAAACATTTGTATATTACGCTCATTACTTCGTTGCAATTTACATCAACTTACCTGTCCCAAGTCCCATCGCATTCAACTATATTACTACACTACCAGCTGTTCACCACACACATTTCAGCTCAAATTCAGTCATTGAAAGTCTTTCACCCTCTTAGCGGCTTTGGAAAAGCGAAAACCGCCTTAATGGTGGCAGAAGAAGGAGGCTGCTACCGTTGTTGCTGCCGCTTCATACTCACTTCTGGCTTTACTGCTCTTTTTGTTTGGCTAAGTCTAAGAGCCTCAAACCCAGGTTGCTCCATAGAAAACTTTGACGTTTTTGCCCTCAACAAAACTGCGAATTCCAGCTACCAGAACCACAACCACACCATCCGCTACGATTTGAAGCTGAACAACAAACAGAATAAGGATAAAGGAATTTACTATGATCCCCTTAACCTCACTTTTTATTACCAGCCTAATACGAGTAACAACAGCTTTGTCACCCTCGGATATGCTACTGTTGGCCCTTTCTATCAGGGGCATGGGAAGAATACTCATCGTATTAACACCATTGACGCTACAGGGGTAAGATGGGAAAATGATACCGCGACAAGGGCTGTGTTTAGGGTGGAGCTGAACACAACAGTCAGGTTCAAGATCTTGCTTTGGAAGACTAAACGGCATCGTTTGGCGCTTAGGGCTAATCTGCGAGTCAATGAACAAGGGAGTTTGGTTAAGAGGAAGAAGAAGGGGATTAAGTTTACTTCAGGTGTTGGGAATAGTAAAGTTTGCAACTTTGCGTTGTTGGGCATTTTGGGTATTTTGTTGCAAACTCTTATAATAGGTTGATTGGCTATGAATTTATTGGTTCATCAATTATTGTTTGTATTTCTAGCAGAGTAGCAGTAGGTTTTAGTGCATTGCTAATTATTCAACTAGTGCCTACTACTCCCTCCGTCTTTATTTAGGTGCTACGTTTTCCTTTTACGAACGTCTTTAGTTGCTACGTTTTCCTTTTACGAACGTCTTTAGTTGCTACGTTTTCCTTTTACGAACGTCTTTATTTACTTGCTACATTTCTTCTTTCGGTAATTTTTTTTACCACTCTACCCTTATAATGCAATTGTATTTACGTAATAACCTACCACCTCACCCTAATATCTCGAGGCTTTTGACTTCCACCTCATCAAATCCCTCAAATCTCTCGAGACTTCTAACTACCACCTCTTACTTTCACATTTCTCCCTCTAGACTTCTGACTCTCTTCTCGGTGTTGTTCTTCATTTTCCCTCAACCTAAAATCCTAGATATATCTGTTTTCACTCATTATTTTTGGATTTTTTCATCGGGTTAATACTCTACTCTTTGCAACTCACATTTTGGTACCCAATTCTTACGGTTTTTTTCGGGTTTCACTTTAGGGTTTGTGGGTTTGTAGGGTTTTTGTTGAATCTCTTTCACCAAACAACCATGGCTGATGAAGGGAATGCTCCTAAATTTACTAGTAAGCATCGTTTCTTCGGTTTTAAAGAGGATACCTTGCCACCACATGAGATAAAACGGTTACATCAAATCTTGACTAAAATTGATGCTGAATCTCGAGAGAAAGCTCGATCCATTTAGGTACTTGCTCCTTCTACGGTTAATCCTCTGATGGCTCTTCTCAGTGGGTCTGATCCCCCACCATTGCGGTTCAAAACATGGTCTGAGTACTCCTACTGGTACTCAAATGCACAAGAGCGTAAAGAGTAACCCCTAAAACCCTATTCTTGAGTTTACTCCATATTTGACTCCTACGGGTGTTTTGATTTGTTTTTTGTGATAATTGATGTTGTTGAATCTTGTGTGATTTTTATGTCCTTCTCTGTTTCGCCTCTTGGCTTTGTTATCCCCTTGAATTTTCTCTGTTTCTTGGTTTCGTCTCTTGGCTTCGTGTTTGGATCTGTGGGTTTGGATCGATGGCTCTAGGTCTATGACTGTGGGTCTAGGTCTATAGCTTTGGTCTGGGTCTATTACTACGGGTCTTGTGGGTTTGGGTATATGGTTTTGGATCCGGGTCTATGGTCTAGGTATATGGTTTGGGTGTATAGGCTCTTCTCGGTGGGTCTAGGTTGATGGCTCTAGGTCTATGGCTTTGGGTCTGGGTTTATGATCTGGGTATATGGTCTAGGTCTATGGGTTTAGATATGTGGGTCTAGGTCGATTTCTCTGGGTCTATGATTGTTGGTCTTATGGGTTGGGTCTATGGCTTTGGGTCTGGGTCTATGGGTTTGGATATGTGGGTCTAGGTTGATGTCTCTGGGTTTATGACTGTTGGTGTTGTGGGTTTGGGTATATGGATTTGGGTTTGGGTCGATGTCTCTAGTGCAATGGCTTTGGGTCTGGGTCTTCTTGGTCTCTGACTTCTGTGTGCTTCTTGGTCTGGTGCAATGGCTCTGGGTCTGGGTCTTCTTGGTCTCTGACTTCTGTGTGCTTCTTGGTCTGGTGCAATGGCTCTAGGTCTGGGTCTTTTTGGTCTCTAACTTCTGTGTGCTTCTTGGTCTAGTGCAATGGCTCTGGGTCTGGGTCATCTGTGTATCTTAACATTACCAATATAATGCATATCTTACATAAAAGATGATTACATTACTTGACATGTTTAGTTACAACAAAAGATGATTACATGACATGTTTAATTATAACAAAAGATGATCACATTACATGTTGAATTACATGATTAGATGAGTACATGACATGAATAATTTCCTTGCTTTGCATTATCTTCATGTTGACACTACTCAGCTTCATTTTTCTTCCTATGGCTTTTGATCAATTTATGCTTGGCATTCTGCTATGAGTTCCTTTGATATATGAATTGATGTTGGTATCACCCCTCTTCTTTCTAGTGATTGTTTGTTCATATGTGGAATATGGTAATTGTTGTGCCCTCTAGCCTTCATTACTTCGACCATGCATTGTTGGAGGGTTAGAAAAATGTGGTTGATTAACTTTGGATCATATTCATTGTATGCTTTCTCCATCACTTGCACTAGATTGTCTACACTTTTGGTTGTTGTTTGGTCTTTAAGTGATTATATTGCCCTAAAAAATCCAAGGTGAAGTACATTTAGGTCTGGACTTTGTGCTGGCTGGTTGACTAGATTTATTGTAAACCCATCTTTGGTAGCCTCATGCATAAAATCGGGATCATCTTTACTTATTTGTGGCTTTGCATTATCTTGAACTATCCAAATGTGCTTACTCCCCCATTGTGACCACTTGGCCCTAATTGCTGGTAGAATGCAGTGAATGAGTTTTGCCTTAATCACTTCTTTTGTAATGCTTGTTGTAGCCTTAGTCTGCAATGTGCATGCTGGTCTATTTTTACTTGATCTTTTTGCTGGTACTAATTCTATGAAGGGAAATATCCCTATTTTCCCATCAAAGGCCACATCATCATTTGGGTGATATGTTGCCTTGCCACAGCTGCTATGAACATTACTTTCTCAATGAATCTTTTACTATTGCATGTATGTGGCTCTGTCTCTTCTGGTGCTAAGTAGTACCTACTAGTGAACTTAGACATGTAGAACCACTTTTCATCCATATGAATTACATTGTACATGTTTGAAAATCTTGGAATTGATGTCATTGATGCTGGTATTATTGCTTGTAAACACCACAAAACTCTAGCAACCTTGTGTGAATTTGACAACTCTGGTTTGATGACATTTGTGTGTTTCTTTATGTCATCTCTTTTGATGAGGCTATGCATGGTTGATCTATGTTTATCCCCATACTTGATGATGTTGCTCTAATTGATGTTCTCTTTCTTAGTGGGATCATCTTGATTTCCTCTAGGTTGATTGATATTCTTTTCCTTCCTACTCTACCTATTTTGTGATTGTTCACATTGATTGCTACATTTTTATCCATTTGTGCTCTCACTGTGTGCCATATTCTGCTGATTGTCCATCTTGATACTCGGAATTCTTGAGCTAGTTCATTGATATAACCTGTTGGTAGCTTCTTGTAATTGTTTGTACTGACTTTGTGATCTTCTTGGCAATATTGATGTAACTTTTCAACAACATGGGCTCTGTCCTTATTGCTAAGCACACATACCCTCTTAATGGAGCCATTGGCTTCTGCTGCTGCTTATGTTTCTGCTTCTGGTTGTGAATTACTATAGTTGTAGCTATTGGCTCCTATTTGTCCTCTTAAGTGACTGCAGTTGAAGCCACTGGCTCTTGCTTGTCCCTCTGAGTGACTGGAGTTGAAGCTAGAGGCTCCTGCTTGCCATGCTGAGTCTATGCAGTTGAAGCCACATGATACTGATGTCTGTTCCGAGTTTCTGCAGTCGATGCCATTGGCTCCTACCTGGTCCTCTGATTGACTACAGACCATGTGTGCTTCTTGAGCTGGTTGATTCAAGTCAAACATTACCCTTCTTGCTGATATGGAATATGTTGGAAGAATCTTAGATGCTCTGTCAGCTTCAATTGTATTTGACATGATGCGACTTAGACTTTTCCAACAATTTCTACAGTTGATGATTTGATTATTCCAGAAATAAATTCATAATCTAATGGTAAGTGGTCCCTAATCACTCGATGATAAATCTCAAAAACTTGAGAGTGATATACGCCCTTCCCCTAACCCTACCAGTTGAATGGATGTGGTGGAATTGTGGAGCAAAACTTGGAGATATTATGACTTATATTATGGCTGTGAACGTCAATTGGAGCATTTTCAAAAGTTAGAGCCAAAAATTCTGTTATGCACCACTTTTTGGAGCCAAACATTACACTTTTTGGAGTGAAATTCAAGTTATGCACCACTTGTTTCTTCAAAATTCTTATATAGGTCCCTCCAAATTTTAATGTATAGACATTGAGAAAAGTGTATGTAATTTTTACTTTTGTTTCTTCTTCCAATGTAGTGGGCCATTGTAACTTTTTACCCTCCTAAAACTTGATGATTTTAAAGGTGTAACATGTAAATAAAGACAGAGGGAGTAGTAGTTTGTAGTTTGTACTTTTTACTTTGTGATGGAATATTAGAGCTTCATTGCAGTTTTGAAACAATTGAAAATTTAACCTTCTTAGTTATTCTTCACTTATTTGCTAGATTGCTAGTACCTAGTAGTATTAGTACTCCATCTGTCTCTAAATTTTTTTTGCCCTATTTGACTTTTTACGGTGTTCGAAACACGACTTAAAACGATTTTATTTCCAAATATATAAGGAAAAAAAATTTAAAAATTGGATATCCTAAAAATTTACATTGAGATCCATTTAACTACATTTGAATATATTTATTTCTTATAACATGATGAGAATTTATGATCGATCTTTTTAAATTAAGTTATAAGCTCATTTTCAGGTCCTAAAGAGACCAAATACAAGGATATAATTTGTTTCAAATCTCTAAATATGACCTTGAGAGGAACCATATACCTTTATTTCAATTAGAAAATATCTTAATAATGGTTTATAATCAAGTTTGCTAAGAACACAAACAAACAAAAATTGATAAACACGAATCAAAGAAAAAGATTAGGCAAAGTATAAGAATGACTCTTTTATTGATGTTTAAAAAATTTTCTCAAAAAACTAAACACCTCTTTGTGATTTTCTTCATGTAATTTGATACAACTCCTCAAAGTATTTATAGAGATGGTATAACACACCATGTTCCTAAATCTTAGGATCTAGATAACACTCCTAGATTAACTCTATCTTATCAAGTCTATGCTTATCCTTATCTCGACAACCTTATGAAATATCCCTACAAGAGTAGACATGATCATAGATTTGATGATTAATTAACATTGACCTCCTTAATCTCCAAATGAGATTCTTCTACTCTTATTCATGCATGAAGAGACGAAAATTTTCCTTTTGAGTTTTAGATATGTTCGTTTCTTGTAGTTGTTGTAATCTTTCCAGTCATAAAGAAGCAAAGTGACCTGGTTTATCACATCGATAACAAATAATCTTAGATTGTTTCTTCTTAACTTTATCATCTTCGGTTCGATTATTACTATTCATCCTTTCTTTCATTTGTCTCGATATTGCCATACCTTACCCTTGCCTTTGTTGTTGTTGAATCCTTCATGCGTGGTCTTAGTGTAAAGAAGCTTGTTTTGTCCTTCCTCTTCCTCCTCTTCCTTCACTTTCTCACTTATACGCTCTTCTTCTGCCTTCAAACATCCAATAATGTCTTTAAAGGGTGTTGTTTTAAGGTCCATTTCAAGAAGAGGCAATGATATGAATATACTTTCTTCTAGGGAGACATTTGAGAAACTTTTTAACTAACTTTGTTTCACCAATGGTCTCTCCTAAAGATGTTGACTTTGATGCTATGTTAGATAGCTTACCTGCAAAATCATCAATGAAATCTGTGTCACTTATCTTCATACGATCAAATTTGGCATAAGAGTTTGTAGCCTTGCTTCCTTTACACGGTCAGCACCAAATGTTTCGAGTTTTGATAGCTTCACATATACCTTTCGAGGTGTCTTGTTCTCCTAATTGTAGAATCAAACTTCCGGGGATAGATTGAAACAACAAGGCTTTTGCAATATTGTTCTTTTTCACATTACTCGCGCCAAGATCAATTGTATCACATACTTCATGCACTTTAAGCAGCGCACACATCCTTATACCCCATACCGTGTAATTAGAAGCATTGACCATAGGGCATTGCATAGCAAGTCCCCTTGATCCTTTCTTCCCTTGTGCATCACCCATTACTCGAGCAAGCACTATACACGACCCCTTGGACATATTATAGTTCTGATACCAAATGAAGTTTGCTAACAACACAAACAAACAAAAATTGCAGAACACGAATCGAAGAAAAAGATCAGACAATATATAAGAATTGCTCTCTTATTGATGTTTAGAAAATCTTCTCAAAAAACTAAACATCTCTTTGTGATTTTCTTCATGTACTTTGTTACAACTCATCAAAGTATTTATATAGATGGTATAGCACACCATGTTCCTAAATCTTAGGATCTAAATAACACTCCTAGATTAACTCTATCTTATCAAGTCTGTGCTTATTCTTATCTCAACAACCTTATGAAATATCCTAACAAGAGTAGACTTGATCATAAATTTGGTGATTAACTAACATATAATAACTTAAAATTTGATAATTTCAAATAATCTGCACTTAGTAAGGGAGCGCCATGAAAATCTTACAGTGGGTATTCATAGGTTCGTGTTATGCCCTAGGAGTAATTGACAACATCTATTTTGACTCAAAATACGCAATTCATTGATTTTTAAAACTCTGATTATTGGATTACAACTAGTTTTCAAGGCCTGTAAAGACCAACTATAAGGAAATAATTGGTTCTAAATTTCTTTATATAACCCTAGGAAGCACACAATAACTTTATTTTAATTTTTAAAAAATTCAAAATTATCTCAAAAAAATGTATATTAAATTCGATGTGTGATAAAATCTATAAAAATTCAAGATCTTTGTGAGGGAGCATCTTAATATGCTTATCACGAGTCTTATAAAGTCATACTAGGCCCCATAAGACTTGGAAAGCATTTATTTTGACTTTAAATATCCATTTTAAACGATTTTAAAAACTCGTATAGTTGGGTCATCTTATATTTGTTTTCAAAATCTTTTAAGATTGAATAAATGACAATGATTGGTTCTGAATTTTCTTGCATAACCCAAGAAGACATCTAATATCTTTATTTTAATTTCAAAATTATCTCAAAAATAGTTTATAAACCTTCAAAAACTTTGAAAAACACTTTGATATGATTAATATAAGTCTCATAATGTCATAATAGACCCTTAAAGTGATTGAAAGCATCTACTTTGGCTCTAAATATCCATTTTATTTGGTTTTTTTAGCACTTACTTAATTGGTACCTTTTCTCATTTTTAAGACCTTTAAAAATCGAACATAAGACAAGGATTGGTTCTAAACATCCTTATATGATGATAGGTGGCACAATTAATTTAAATTTAATTTTTGAAACTTTTTAAAAATATTTCAAAAAGGTATTTGGTAATTTCAGATAATTTTGGGCTTGGAAATACTTTAATATGTTTACTAAGGGTTTTATATGGTCATTGGAGGGATAGAAATCATCTATATTAATTTTAAATATCCATTTTTAAAACCCTTAATTACAATTGGGTGTTAACTTCATTTCAAGGCATTGAGAGAAATTCAATATAAGAACAGTAATACAATCATTTTAATTTATTATTTTATTAATAGTGTATGTAATGCATGGAGTGTAACTATGCTATAAAGTATTCAATACATATTATCTAGTAACATTAAAGCAAATACGAGCCAGTTTACTATGGTAACATATAGAATTACAAATATGTATTGAATTATCAAAATGCTAAAATTTTGTATATTCAGGAATTTGTTACATCTTCTAAGGTAAAAAAAAATATTGGCTAATCTTTTAATTCGTCACCTACCCACTATCTATGATAGTTTTGACTCGATGCCCCTAGTCACTGATATTGGCCTATCTAACATTGTTAATGATACAATATAGACATCAATTCGCCTATGATTGTAACGGTAGTTTAAACGTATTTGACAAATGAAGATTTGGTTGTTGAATTCGTAAAAGGGTCAATGACAAGGTTAAAGTACGAGTCCTGATAAATTTATCTTTAAATTAAGATTCGTAAATCTTTGATAAGAATGTAACAATATGTACAAAGATTTTCTCGTTGCGAATCTTTGAGATACATAATTCTATTCATCTATTGTATAGTCTTGAACCAAAGAGGACTTGGGAATAAGATATGAACTACATCTTAAACCATAATCCACCCACGAACAGCCCTATACTCCAGTTCAATCATTATATCCAACTTTTTCAAGACTTACACACGAGCAATGCGTTTAAAACCCTAAGTTTAGACATAGCTACAACCTATTAAAAGTTGGTTAAACTTAAAAGTATATACATAATAGTAATTAGTGATCACTTTATACAATCATGTTAAAAAGGTTCCTAATTCGGTTGTCCATAATTATCTTATAAGTTTTGATTTTCATTTGTAAGTATTGATTAGAACAATCAATATAGGTTAGATCATGCAAGTAATATATATAATAGATACATAAAAGTATGATAAAAGCATGAAAACATGAATCAAACATAAAATCCATCATAAATCATACAAATATAATCATCATAATAATGCAATAAAAGCTCGTGCAAAAAACATACAATGTAGATCTTGTTAATTAGAGGTGGGCATGGACTATGCAACAACAGTTCATGTTTGACCTATAACCATGTCTACTTCTGCGAAAAGGCGACCCATGCCCATTCCTGATTTACTGCGTCAGTCGGTGGGGCAACCTAGTAATTTTTTTATTAATATTTAAATAAAGTATTCAACAAATTCTAAACAAATAATTTCGAAAAATTGTATTTAATTTTCGGACAATTGCAACAATTATTCAATGTAAGGGGAAATTTTTCTTGAATAAGAAAAGTTACTCTTATGTAAGAAAAATAATTTATTCAAGAAAGTTGGTGGGATTAACCGCAATTGTCCAAATGAATTACAATTAATCCAAGAGAAAGAGGTAACTAGCAATAGATAATATTCATGCAAGTTGCAGGTGGGGTGGGATACTCGCAATAGATAATATTCATGATATTTAACTCTTCTGTTACTGCCTTACAGCCATTACAGGTACTCCAAGTTTGACTAGATTAGTTCAAAACTAAGACCACTTTATTTTATTTCCAAATCACAAATTGCCTTTTCCTTCATACTCATACTCTGCTACTCATTACTCGTATCCAATTAATATCCATATAAAGATGAGATGACAGGGTTGCCATGCATCATTACTTCAAAAAATATTCATACATTTTAATGGCAAAGCCGAAACACGGTGGTTGTGGCGGCGGCTTAATCTCTTTAAGCTTAAGTGCCGCAGTCCTATTATGCCTTCTTCTTCATCCCTCAACCGCCCTTCCTGACATAACCATAGAAGATTTTACCGTTTCTACCCTCAAGGAAACTAAAAACTCCTCCAACATTATACACTTCGATTTGAAGCTACGAAATACGAATAACGAACAAATGTACTACGATGCCCTCAACCTTACCTTCTATTACAAATCTAACTTCAGCAACTTTGCTATTGGAAATGCCACTTTTAACCGCTTTACCCAACGCAAGTTTGGCCGTGATCATCGTGTTGGGAACATTGAGGCTAGAGGGGTAAATTGGGAAAATAGTACCACGCCGGTGACTTTCAGGGTGGAGTTGAAGACGGCGGTAAGGTACGATTTCAAAGTTTATTGGAAGACCAGACGGATACATCTTAAGCTTGGAGCTGACTTAAAACTCAACGATGAGGGTAGTTTGGTAAAAAAGGGTGTTGAATTGACTTATTCCAAATCTGATAGAAATATTGTTGGTCGTTTTGAGATGATTGGCATATTGTTGGGTGTCTTGTTTTTCCTTCAATCTTAGTGGGCTGTAATTTTTTCTTCGTATTTCATGAATCCCTTCAAAATTATGTCATTTTTATTTATAGAGTGAAACTCAAAAAATTTGACCACAAATTCTCATTGTGTTATAAAAAATAATTTATTCAAATGTGAATTTATTAGATGAATCTTAATGTAAATTTTTAAAATATCAAGTTTTCAGAATTTTTAGCTCAAAAATAAAAGCATTTAAAATAGCGTTTTAAAAATCGCGAAAAGTCAGATGTTGGTTGTTTTTTTTGGTTTATTCCACAGTGTAAAATGGATAAAAGCTCGAGGAAGGAAGGAAACTTTTTTCCCAATCAAAATGTTGAATGCTTTGCCTTCTTTCGGATATACTATTGTATTTCGTTACCTTCTACCCAATAGCCCACTCTAAAGAATTATGTGCTCCAATCAAACTTGAGCTGGGCCAGTAATTGTTATTCAACAAGTTCCTACCAACTCTATTGTCTTGCAAGTTGCAAATCGAAGTTAAATAATTAATACTGTAATTAAGGTTATAAATGATAATCATAAATCCAGCATTGCTCTCTATTTATGTTCCATGTTGGATAGCTAATTATATTATTAGAATTATTGCGTGCAAGTTGCTCTAAAGTTTGATTAGATTAGCTCTATTGAAAAAAAAAATTATATTTAAAAATTACAAATTACAATTTCATAATCATATTCATATTATATATAATCGGGATAATCACTAATAGCATGTTTATTTTAGTATTTTTTTAAGGAGATAACCACTAGTGTTTGATATGATAGATGTAATACCCTAGCTAATCCTTTTTAAGAGTAATCATTATCATTCACATAAAATCCTTCTCAATTCCAATCAATTACAAGGTGTCTCCTTTTCTCAAATATATGGTAATAATAAAAAAATCATTATTAATTCCAACTCAAGTAATTTCTAAAGGCACATAGCTATAGGCCACTTCTTATGGCATGAAGAGTTATGCCCTGCTCCGATGTAGGTATTGAAATCATTTCTGTGTTGAATTTGCCAATGTAGTGGCGCATGCTTTCACCAGCCTCTCGCTTGATAGACATTAGCTCCACGAGACTTTGTACTGAATATACTACTGAAAAGTGCAATCTTGGGTCGCCTCGGTCAGAGTGGTAGCAGGAAAATACTTGCACCACGTTGCATCTGTAGACTCTCCAAAGAAAAGTATACCCTCCCCGGCCACTACGTGACCTAGGGGTCTCCATTGCCATCATACTTGACATGACTTGGCAACTTCACTTTTGAGGCTCTTCATAAAATGGAGATCTTGTTAGCAACCCGACGACTCTTATTTTAGTCACCTGGACAAAGGGATTCGATTATCCTTAGGATCCCAATATGTTAAGCACCATTGTCTTGGTTCTACTTTCTACAGACTAATTAATCACCTTGGCGTCTTGGGTCCAAAGCCCTTACACGTACGTCTCCCAAATCATTCCTTCACAAGTCTTCTGACACTCGACCCTTAAGTCTGGTCTTTAGGCTTAGTGTTTTACTGAATATCTCTTCTCTTGTTATGCTCTCTACTACTGTAACATTCCTCGTCATAGTCTATCGGGAGACAAAATTCTATAAAATACTGCAGGAGCCTCCTTTTTTGGGCACTAGTCTTCTACAGAGACTCCTGCTAATATGTGTCAAAGCACATGTTTAATAGCAGACCACGCGACTTCTTCACCAATCTGTTGGTCCTTCTTCGAAATTCGTCTAGTGATAGGTCCATCCTTTAGCGATTTGGGTTTTTCCTCTTGGATAAGGCTTCACCTCTTCTAGGAGCATGATGACTGGACAGACCTTTCCCACTCACCAATCTCTTTCTCTTTGGATGTGGCCAAAATTTCACGTGCTCTATGCTGGGTTGATATTGTCACATCAATACCCTTAAGCATGAGCAGGACAAGCTTAGTCTTAGGGGCCTTCTATTCATGGTGTACTCGCCCTTTTGTCTGCGATAGATAAAAGTGCATGCTCTAGGTCTCACCATGGCGATTCATGGTATTCCCTTCTATGAGTGTTACCTTCTTTGTCTGACCACTCTTGTAGGATAACATACCACCTTGATGGAGGTGTATGAATAGCTTCCTATGGAATTTCATGCGGTGTTGGACTGCCAAAGGGTTGTTGTGATCCCAAAGTATTTGTGTTTATGGTGTGCATATTGCTTGCCATGATTCACAAGTTTCAAGAAACTTGGTTTCCCTTTCAAAAGGCCCTCCTCGCGCTAAGTTGGTTTTTTGGAGACTAGAAAACAATTATGTGTTGGAGAACTAAGGCGATGTTGGTGAAATTTGTTAGAATGGGCCTAATTAAGAGCTTTTTTGAATCTTGATTGATGGAGCCTACACAAACGATGTTAACTAGTTTCAGGCGTAATGTTTCAGGAAATTCACTTTGATGCCTAAGTTACTAAATGATACTTGGATCAATGGGTAATGTTCCTAACCAATGGTGTGTTTTTGGTGCTTTCTTAATAAATTAGAACATACCTTAGCTCATGTCATCAATGTTGTAGTTGTAGGCATAGAAAGATTTAGAAAGTGATGGAATTTACATGACTTAGGATTAATGGGCCAAGCCTAAGTAACTCCTTCTCTTCATGTATTTGAATTTTCTTAATGAGGTTATTGACCATGAGCCTTTGAACTGGCCCATCTTAACTTCCAACGCATATACAAATAGTATACTCATACAAGTCATACAGATGGTATCACTTATGAGTAGATTGCTCACTATTGTCAAAGTGAACATGCAAAAAGTGGAATTTCCACAAAATATTTTTCGTCGTTTGATTATTATGATTTATGAAATTTTTGTAGTTCGTATGTGGAAACCATATAGTATTCACCGCAACTAATGTTTGGGTACAATCTACACTATTTTATGTTGTTGAATTTCATGAACTCCCTTTCGTTTTAATATTTAGATCGCTTTCTAGAAAGTATTGTCTCAATAGCACTTTTATCTTCCTTTGTTGGTTAATTTTCTTTCATAATAAATTACCCCTTTTAAACAACCAGATCCACTATACGTTAGAGTTTTCATTCAAACCTAGCACACCTTTTTTAGACATGGAGCGGATGTATGATTTTGATAGGTGATGGGGCGAATATAGATATAAAATTTATATCAATCACGGGTTATGAGACCTGTGATTGATTTTATGTATAACCCGCCATACTCGCAAAATCTATTAATATGCTTATATTTCACCCTAAATAATTTAAAAGTTTATCCCAACTCTATAGGCCCAATTAATCCTAATTAAAGTGACTCATTGAGTGAGAAACACTAATATAAATTTGTCATTTGTGATTCGTTATTTGAACTAAACAAAATATGAATTTTATGTGAAGTAAAAAAATTTGTAACCTTTATGTTTCCATGTTAAAATTTCCCAAATATTAAAGAAATGTCATTATTCTCTAGTTTTAATTATAAAAGCTCATCTGAAAGAATGGTTTTGACATACTTTGTATAGGTGGGTGCCATTTTACAAGTCCCAGCCCACGTCCTCCTGTAGTTGGAGGTGACTTGAATGTTGGCTAAGAAGGTAGTTGGTTAAATTAAGCGTCAATAAAGGAAAAAAACATTAATCTATAGCTAAAAAGAATAATCGTCACTTGGATTAATTTTGGATATTTTGATTTTCATTCATATACTCCGTTGGTAACTTGGATACCTTACTATGAATAAAGCTGACAAAGTTATCTGTTGGACATCCATAGGCCATAGATATTTAAGATATTTAGCCAACGTGGATAGTTTCTTCCATGTAATTATTTTTGGTCAAGTCAGGTCAGGCCACTATCCTCTAAAAAAAATACTCCGGAACATTGGTATGAGACTATGAGCTGATGAGCATGTGGCCCAACTCCCAAGTAATATTGGTAACGGCCACTAGGCCACTATCCTCTAAAATACTTCTCATCTAACACAATATAGGGAGCCCCTTCTTATCTTTGTCACCCTTCTCAACTCAACTGCCCTAAAACCCAATGCCTCCAAGATATCAAGAAAAAAAACAAGGTTGCTGCTGCAGCTGCATATCATTAGCCTTGAGCGCTGTTTTAATCTGGCTTCTCCACTTCAAAACCTCTAGCCCTGCCTGCTCCATTGAGGTTTTTGACGTTTTTGCCCTCACTGGAACCCCTATTTCCTCTCATCGCAACAACACTATCCACTACGATCTCAAGCTCAAAAATAGAAAGTCAAATGTTAATAAGGGAATTTACTACGATCCCCTTAACCTTACCTTCTTTTACAAGCCTAACTTGGACAGCTTAACCATTGGAAATGCCACTTTTAGCCCCTTCTACCAAGGCCACGGAAAGGCTACACACCGTCTTGGGAATTTTGAGCCTACAGGGGTACAGTGGGAAAATGCTACGACGCCGGTGGTTTTTAGGGTGGAGCTGGCGACGGCAGTGCGCTACAAGAGCTGGTTAAGGAAGACTAAACGGCATCATTTGGTGGTAAGAGCCGACTTGGAAGTCACCGAGCAAGGTAGTTTGGTCACAGGGAAGGACAATAAGGGAATTAGACTAACCTCTAAATCTGGAAGAAATAGTAAGAGTCGATTAGAGCAAGCGAGCATGTTGCTCGTTTTGGTATTATTTCATTTACTGTAATTTTGTACCTGTCAAATGTTTGCCCCGCTGCCAAAAAGTTTACTTTTTTTATATGTACCAAAAGTGAAAAATGCCTTGGTAAAAATAATGGAAAAATTAAAGCGGTCGTTAATTGTTTAAATAAAGTGGAAGTGGGGCATGCAAATTGCCCTCACTTCTTCCAAAGGGAGTGTTTATCCCAAAACAAATCAAAATCTCTTTACATGCTGAGCGATGGTTGCTTGGGAACCGTATAGACATGCAAAATCAAAGCGTTTCATCACAAAAGTTATGTTTCTTACAGCAGTTGTAAGACCAAGATTTTCAAAGGATGCGACATGCCTATTTGATGGAAAAATAGGTTGTTAGCCTTTCACACATCAAGTACCAGATAGAGAAGAAGCATTCACAAAAAGGCAGGTACGATAGAAGTAAAGCTCATTAAGAACATTACAAAAAAAGTCATAAAAGTGATGCTCATAAACAATGTAATTCCAGCAATCAAGTCCAAATGGCCACTAGATGCAAATGGAAAAACCAAAATCCAACAAGACAATGTCACACCCCATATACTAAACACTAATCTTGATTTCTAACATGCAACACAATCAAATGGGTTTGAAATGGAATTGGTAACATAACCACCAAATAGTCCAGACCTAATTGTTCTAGACTTGGGCTTCTTTACACCTATTCAGGCCATCCAATATGGTACTTGCATTGATGTTGCTAATTGAATGTTGTCATTAAATGCTGCAACATCAGTGCAATTAAATGTTGGTAATTAAATGCTGCTAATTAAATATTACCATTAAATATTTATAATTTGCTATTAAATATTAAAGCGCACTGAACCATTGAATTATTTTGATAAACGGTTGTAGATGAGTTTTTATATAACATAGGGGTTAGTTCTTACCTAATCCCATTATATATATATATATATATATATATATATATATATATATATATATTTGCGATTTTCATGAAAAGAGTAAGTGTAAGATACCCCCAATTATAGCCATTTACCATCAATTACTATGGAGTACTTTATTAGTACTATCTCCACCAAAGCTTTCATTCCAATTCAACATATTCATGGTCATACTAAAAAAAAAAACTTAAAAGGAACGAAAGTAGTTTGTATTCATCACGTCCAATATTAATATAATTTTATAACTACCTTGTTATGGTAAGAAATGAGATACGAAGCACAAAATCATTGACATATTATCAACTAGTAAGCTACTTTACGTAGCTTGATTTTTTTTTTTTTTTGTAATTGTAGTCATGCTTCTTTTATGTTAAATATAACGTTAGTTAATACTTTGATTTAATTGATTATGTCTTCCTTTTTTCGATGGTACTAAGTTAAATTTAATGATTTATAATTGTTTAGACTGCTGATTGATTATATTTTCCATTTATATTTATAAGTTGAATTAGACCTGTGTATTGGGTCGGGTCAAGATCGTTATAGGTCACAGACAAAACGGACCAGTCGGGCCGAGCCATAGGAGATACATAACGGGTCGAGTCGGATCGTTCAAAGAGAATATAGTTTTTATCTATAGAGGGTGATAGTTTGCATGTATCACCTCTAATCTAAGGTAGTGGACCATCGGCAAGTAAGTGAAAATAATTCATTACCTTATAGTATTTACAAGTCTTGGAAACTATTGACTCATTATTAACCCGACTTGACCTATTAAAGACTGAATAAAATATGACTTTTTAAAAAACTAACCCATTAGGCCCATTATTAATTAAGCCTTTTTTCAAACGGACCGATAAAGGGCCTAATAGGGACTTTTCCATTTGAACAAGTCTAAGTTGAATGAATTTGATCTGAGTTGATTTGGTATTTGATTGATTTAAGGTGAATAATACCGAGGCTTTAGAAGTTGAGAGTTGAGTACCGAGGGTATACTCAACTCTCATTAATTTTAGCTTTAAAATATTACGATAGATAGAACTATTTTCTTAAACAAAACCTCAAAAAATTTTGGACTAATGAGAAAATAATTTCATGTCTAAGCAAAATGGCAACACTCGATTAACAATTTTCAACTATTCCTCCCCCTTTTACATTTTTAGTCTTTGTTAATAATTGCTATGCGCAATTAATCATTGTTGGACAACCATGAACAAGTAAAATTTATAATATTTCCTTTCATTATACTTCATGTTATGTTACTAGATAAAACGTTTTTTTTTTAAATGTAAACAAAACTGTAAATGGTTAGACAACAAGCGGAATTTAATCATAAGTCATGGATACTAATATACCATAGTCCGAATAAATGTTAGCCAAGATGCTTTTACAGTTTTACCCCCCAGGGGTTTAAAATGAAGGTACATGATGGAGAAAAACAATAAGTTGTACACATACACATCGGAGTTGCGTTTTTTCAGTGTCTTATTGTTTTATTATTTTTTTATTCTAATCAGTAATCACTTGCACGATTGGTATCACCCACTCTTTACGAAAGAATAATATAAGTTAAAAAGAGCAAAGTTCCTAACATTGGTATCCACTACGTTACATTTCATCTAAAAAAAACTGAAACTAAGCCTAAAGGCATCTTCCGCTTGGTAATCTAGGCGGCAACCAATGGCGACGCCTGCCAAGATTAACAAAGGTGGTTGTTGCGGCCTTGTTATCTCAGTAGCCATAAGCCTAATCTTATTCTGGGTTCTTAGCAAGTCCACAAAGCCCATCTGCTCCATTGATGAATTTGACGTTTTTGCCCTCATGGGAAAAACCAGTAATGCCACAAATCTTAGTAACATTATCCACTATGATCTAAAGCTCAAAAACAAGAATTTCAACAAGGGAATTTACTACGATGGCCTCAGCCTCACTTTCTATCACAAGCCTAATTCCAATAGCTTCCTCGTTGGAAATGCCACTTTAAAACCCTTCTACCAAGGTCATCGTAAAAGTACTCATCGTGTTGGGAATATAACGTCTGCCGGGGTGAAATTGGCAAATGTTGCCCCACCGGTGGTATTCAGGGTGGAGCTGGTGATGACGGTGAGGTACAAGAACATGTTGTGGAGGAGTAAACAACAACACTTCCTCGTAGGGACTGACTTGAAAGTTAATGAGCAAGGTAGTTTGATTAAGGGGAAGTACAATAAGGGATTTATACTTCACTCTAAAGCTATAAAGTATAATAATGGTCATTTTAAATTGGTAGGTATGCTGGGTATTTTGATTTTCATTCATTCTTGGTAACTTGGATTTATGACTTTTCATCTCTTTATAATGTACTTATCACCTCCGTGGAATAAAATGTCAAAAATGTCAAATCGGTTTTACTTTCGCTAGTTTATATAGATTAATTTAACCTATGTAGATAACAATATGTTAAAGTCATTTTTCAATAAACCGAATAACACATGCATAAAATTACACTTCAAAAAGGATTTACATTGAATATGGCGAGAGATATATAAATGACATTTTATCATAAAATACATTTATTGACGAAAGAGATGTTATTTTCTAAATATTCTTGAAATTTATCATCATGAGTTAGACAACAAAATGGTTTGACATTGAGTTGTCTCTTGGTGGCTTCATTACAACCCCATTTATTCCAAAAAAAGCAACAACCATCTAGCAAATACGGTAGGCAACACCAACCCAACACTAAGAGGCAAAGATTGGCCAACAAGTACTAGAGGTGGTAGTAGGCCATCATGGAGCAAAGGCAATATTTATTCAATAAGGGACAAAGGCAACAACTAACCAACAAGGAGCAATTCAAGGTAATTTATCAAACTTTCAGTAACTCGTTGCATGTTCACACAAAGAGCATGAGATGAAAGAATAAACATATATGAATGATGAAGAAAGATTAACATACATAACACAACTACTCCAACATAGCACCAATCTCAAATCACCACATGGTCTCATAGCAAAACTTCAAAATGATTACAATTGTACTAGATGGACTATACAAAGAGTTTGGATAGCTGCCAACGATAGTGTTTTCTCAAACAACACCTCAAGATAGAAAAAAAAATTATAAGGGAAAAGTTGGAAGAGAAGCAATGAAATTAGTGGTTGAAGATTTAATGTCAATTCCACTAAAAAACAGAATTAACATCAGGTCCATAATTGACGTTAAATATGAAGAAGAGTTACGTTCATAGGTTCATTATGTTTGTAGACATGTACAACACCATTCATACAAATGTTATGAACCTCAAAATATAGAGGATCCACTATTGCATGGCACATGTTACGAACCTCAACATATGTTTTAGACATGTACAACACCATTTATATAGATAAAAAAATTTTATGTTAAAAACCAGCCAAACATTTTTTTTTCCAAAACTATTCCATATTCTGCAAGTTCCAAGACTAGATCTATTTTTTACTCCTAGTGGTCTACAAAGGTACTTAAAGCATGAGGGATTGTTGGGGATGAAAATTACAAAGGACTTCTTGGAGCTAACCATTTCTCCTTAGAGTGCACATTATTCATCAAGGAGATTCATAATAGGCTTACCCAACTCTAGAGTAGCCTTAAAGAAATATGGAGCACCTTTCGCATAAAATATATAAGAATTTTTTAACACTCTAAGTCCGATCCCTCTAGATAAACCATTCTCTTAGATAGTACTTCCATGACGAGAATGAAGATGTAGAGGGATAAGGGGTTACCTTGTCTTAGTCCAACCTACGGTAAGAAAAACTTAGTTGTTTCTCCATTGGTTAAATTTGAGTACAAAATAGATGAAACACACTTCATGATCTAGTGGCTACAAGTTGGAAAACCATGTAATTTAGAATTTCTTGGATGAAATTCCAGCTAACTCAATCATAATCTTTATTCAAATCAACCTTTAGAATTACTGCAAAATCTATACTCTTTATTTTTTTGTGGACACTAACCAACTACTCGAAAATCACCTTAAGCTTCATCATCATGCATTTGGACATACTCTTGTACACTATATTACAAAGCCCAGTAGGTCTAAATTAGTTCCTCTTTTAAGAATGTCCTCTGGAGGCGAGAGATATGGTCTTATGAAAGGGTAGGATGACAAGAGAAGTAGAAACTTTTCACCTATTTCGAGAGTTATAGGATTCTTAGAGATGATTTAGATGATGCATCACCCGAGGTCTAATCACTGCATTTGTATGAACTCTTAAGAAATGAGGTGGGTTCTTCCCTACAAACCGAATATTTGCTAAAACATATTTAAACAAGTTAAGGAGATAAACATTCACTACAAATCGAATAAGACACAAGTAGTACCTAGTTTCGTTAATAAAATTCAAATCCCACTTCAAAAGTATGGTAAAAAAGCTAAGCAAAGTCCCCCAATAGAGAAACCAGCAACAAAAGCAAGCCTAGAACCAATAATAGACAGACTTACCAAAAACAACCAAACCTTGCCCAACAGTCCAACACCCCCATCTCTCATCATCCCAAAAATATACACAACAATTCAACCCCAATAAATAAAAAATAATCAACAAAACCTCCTTAAAACCCCCCTTCAAAAAGCAAGGCCCAAAAGAGGGGAAATGAGCCAAATCAAAGTCAAGAATCTCAGCCACCTCTTTCGCTCCGTCGTCAAAGACACCCATCCTCCATCCTCCGCCGCCGTCGTTTCGTCATCTGAAAAGAAATCACGCCCTCCTCCTCTGCCCTCCTCTTCCTCGTCGTCTTCTTCAAGGGTAGAATCGTCTTTACACAAGAAGCCTTGTGAGCAGAATCTTCAAACCGCCGCAACCGCTGCCGCCGTCGACGATTCCGACTCCGTTGACGAAGGTTCCCTTTTCTACCTCTTTCTTTCTTTTCTTTTCTTTTCTTTTTTTTTTACTTTCCATTCTCTTAGCAACTGTGCTTAATTGTGAAACGTAGTGTTTTTCCTGTTCATGTCGGAGTTAAAAAGTGGAAATATTACGCCTAATGGAACATTAATATCAGCAATGAACGCGGCTAGGGTTTATATATGCGGCCTTACGTTATTAATGCGATATTCATATGTCAAAGGCTCAGCAGCATACATTATTATTGTGAATTTGATTGATGACATTTATTAATGTTAAAATGTGGATATTATTCTCATTCATTTACCTTCAGTTGACGAGGATTAGTTGATGATATGGTGACATGTAAGCAAGATGTGATAAACGAATTGTGATGGATTGTATTATTGGTCTGAGTCGAAGTGTGTGTTGATGGGTGTCAAGCATTTGACATGGGTGTTTCAAGGTGATATTTTATCTAAGTTACTTAGTGCTTAAAAAAACTATGCGGAAGGGTGGAACTTGCATTAGCTTTCTTGGTTCACTTGCACAGCGTGTAGAGGTGAGTGGTCATTTGTGAGAGTTAATTGTGCAATTACTGGCTTTGTTTTTTAAGCTGTGATTCCTTCGAGCTTCTCATGGAGGAAATTATGATGAGTTTGTTCACCTTGCTTTCAAATGAGGAGTGTATCTGGTTTGTATTGATCCGATACTTTTTATTTGTGCAGGGGATCCAGATAAGCTTCTATCGCATAACATATCTACAATATTGTGTGGTATGATTTAAAAGTTGTGATTTGCTTCATGTTATTTTGTAATTAATGTGGCTATTAGAGACAATTGCTCCATTTTCTATTTGCCAATTTCAACATAATTGGGGATTGTTATTGACTTAAATGATAAGAACTAGTATTATCTGCAAATTATCAGTTCCTGAGACCATGTTGACATCAGTTCCTGAGACCTTGTTGATCACGTTCCATTATATTTCACAACATTTCAAATTTATGGTGTTTCTGGACAGAGTACTCAATGTCTTGAAGTCGATAAAGAGAAAGTTTTATTATTTTTTTTTTACTTTAACCTTAACTTTGTAAATGTATATTGTAATGTGGTTGCTCAGTTGGTTATCAAAAGTTTTATTCTACAAGTATTTCCGTGGTTTCCTCTTAGGTTTCAAGGTAAATGTAAACTCAGATATATGGCTAAAAAAGGAATAAAATAAAGGCTGTTATGTTATTTTGTGCATGGATAGGCTGTTATGTTATTTGTGTGCATGTATACTATTCATATTCATATTTTCTTGAAAATTTTACCATCAGATTTAGTCTTTACAGATATTTTAACTGGTGTTTTCTTCAAAAAAATAGGAAGATGCTTGAATTACATGTTCAAGTATAGTTTGAAAAATATAATTCGAAATCCTTGAACTACTATGAGGAAGTGGAAAAATCTAACTTGTAGTCCATGAAGTGTGACATAGTAGAGATGCCACTGCTGCAACATGACTATTGCTATGGTAGCACCCACATCTGTGATTTTCTCTTTTAATGATTAAAATCTAAATTTTACCGTTAATCTCAAAGAGCTTTTGTGTAAGCAATTAAGTTTTTCTTCATGTCTGTAGGCCGTCTGCCTAACATTAGGCATTTAAGCTGCCTTGATTACTGGCTTTACTTAGAACCGGGTTTGGTTCAGTCTAGAAATTTAATTGTTACCCTGGAGCTCCCCCCTCCTTTCCCCCATTGGTCCCTACCCAATATAATTTTGAATATAATAATTAAATATAAATTTGACCCCTCCTTCAGTTTCCTAAGTTGACTATTCAGTAAAAAAGTGAATCTTGGGTTGCTTTTATCAAGTAACAACATGTGTCATAATACCTTGTGTGTCTTAGGTATTGCTGGCTGCGAGGTTGATGATCCATCTGAGGCTGAAGTGGATAATGATTATATTGTATTGGGGGATGATTCTGACGTGTGTGAGTTTTCCAGTCTGTTTAGCAGCATCACACCACTACGTCGTAAAGAGCTTGCTCGAGATCGAAAGAATAAATGGGTCTTCAAGAATAATCAAAAGCTACGTTTTGATAAGTTGGTTAATATGTGCTTAGATAAAGTGGGGTCAGGTTCAACTTATCATGTGCTGTATAAATTAGGCCGAGAGACTAGTTTGAAGGAGTATAATGCTTTCATAAAAGGTTGCATAGAGGCTGCTCGTAAGAGCAAAGATGAAAAGGTCCAGATAGAACTGATTTTGGAGGCATATCGGCTGCTTCAGTCAATGAAGGAACGAGGTTTTCCAATAGAAGAGGATGCATTTGGCCCAATTTTTATGCTTCTAATTGACATGCATATGGATGACCAATTTTTAATTCTTTTCGAGATTGTCAAGGAAGAAGATCCTATTTTACATCCACGATTAGGGTACTATGAGATGCTTTTTTTGATTGAGAGCAAGAATGAAGAAAAGGTTCATGAGATTTGCCAGCTTATTGCTACTGGTGAGAGTGAAGTAGGATCCTTATTGCATGGTGAGCATCTTCTCTTTTCACTGTTTTTTGCTTTCACTGGGTTTGGCTTCTTTCCAATGCAAATTTTTTTTTGTAATGAATTATTTCTACTACGTACCTGCACTTTATTTGTCATCATCTGTCAAGCACTTTCTTGCTCGACTTTATTGCATCGAATTGCACTATTGCCTTCATTTGTTGGAAGTGTATGTTCAACTCCTGCCTCTGCCACTCATTCTTACTTTTTGCTCCATAATATCTTTCTTATTTTTGGAATTACATATATACTCTCTTGTAGCCTATTTATAGTTGTTATCACCTGATGGAGGGGATCACATTTTTAATTGAGATATGAAGCTAATTTTTTAGGGAAATATATAAAGCTGCATAATTATAGTTAATCCTTTTGTTGTTGTGTGTAATGGCCATTGGAATGGATGTACCATTTTTTTATATTTTACTTCCTCCTATAGTTGCTCCATATTCCTTTTGAGAAAATTTCTTAATAGTTGCACCATTTCACTATCCTTAAGCTTTTTTCGTATGAAATGATACATTTGCACAAATTCATTTTGCCGAACCCACATGTAAGTGGGGACCAAACCCACATATTTTCTACTTTAGTTACGGAGCACTTAACTTAACATGTTAAGTACTACATTGCCAAATTCTTGTGCCATTTTGAAATTATGAAACTATTTAGTTACCGAGGAAGTTCTTTTTCAGTGTCATAATATCTTTTTGACTATTGTAAGGGCCAAGGGGTTCTTTTTGTCAGCAAGAACTCTGAGTCATGACCATTGCTTTCCTAAACTCTTTGCATTTACAAGATGTTTTATTCTTTATGCCAAGGTGTTTCTGTATTGATTCTAATACATTATGGTTTGTCTTGTGCTGCAGAAAATTATTTGTTGGCACTGTGTGAAAGAGATAGGAAGCAGGAACTTCTTCAGTTGCTAGACATCATCGACATAACCAAAATTTCGTCTTTGGATAATGTAGCTTGTATTTTCAGATCTTTGGGTCGGCTATCACTGGAATCTTTTGCAGAGTTGTTTATATTGGTACTGAATGATCGTGGTATGGTCTAGACTTCTTCTGGAATCATCTTTTGATCTTTTCAACCTGTCCTCTACTTTTATTATTAATTTGTGAGCTCTCAAGTATAGACTTCTTGAAGCTTTGGGATGGGAAAGGGAGGGGATGTGTTCCTCTTGCTTGGACAGATCGTATTGAAATGGGAGGAAGGGTAGGGGACTGAGATAATTTGTAAGGGCAAAGAGGTCATGACGGATGTTGTTTGTGTGTATGGATCTTGTTGGTTGTAGACTTGCAGTGTTGGAGGAATAATTTGTAGTGGGAAAAGGGGGGTCCTCTTGTGTGAAAAATTTAGTATTTAGAGTGGAGGAAAGGGGAGAAGTGATAGAGTATGGCTAGGGGAGGCATGTTTTTGGTAGTTTCTTTGGTAATTGGTGGAGGTAAATAGCAGGAGGAAGAGTGTGGCTAGGAAGGCTGAGGTTTTGATGAGTTGTGGTTATTGATGGTGGAGGATAGCAAGAGCAAAAAAGTAGTAGAGGTCTGGTGGTTCAATGAGTGGCGGTATGGGTTTTACTTGGTGTCCTTGGTGGTGCTGAGTAATGATGGTCTGGTGTTTGGTTTGGGTAGCAAAAGGAAGTGGTGATGGTCAAAAGGAGATCATATTTCTCTTTGCAAGATAGGGAAATTTTTTTATTAGTTTGAAATAGGTTGTTGGTCAAATAGGATCATGGTGGGGAGATTATTTCTCGTTAATCAAAAGATTTAACTATCAGAAGGAAGAGCATGGTGGGGATCGGGGACTGTTCTTGAGAATTTTTCTCTTTTTGTGTCACTGGATTTTTCTATTGCCTTTATTGTTGATGAAAAGATATTTCTAGTACCTTTGACCACTAATTGTTTAAAGAGCTACAATTACTATGTAAAAAAGGCTGATAGATTCATCCAGTTCAAATAATGGTTTAAGCGTATTTACTGATTGATAGTGATCTGTCCTAAGGATAAAATTTTGGTTGATCTTTACCAAAAAGAGAAGCTGAGGTTGATCAGTGAATGTGAAAAATGTGGTTGGACCAAAATTTATTTCTCCTTCCCTTTTCTTTTATTGTAACATTACCTTGTTTTGGAACTTCACTTGTTTTTGCAACATTACTATGTTTGGCTTATGGGATATCTCTATGTCTCTTCACATAGGTCCCTCTTTTTGTGTCCATCTATCTCTTTCCTCACATGGACTTTTTTAGAAAATTGGGTGCATCCTTTTGGTGTTGCAATTAAAAAAGAATGGAGGAAGTATCTGCATAAATTTCAGGTTATTTGTAGATTATCCTTCATAATGGATGTTCTTTTCCCTAAATGAGATTTTTTGATATCTAGCAATGAGTTCTGGTAGCTCCTCTGAACCTGTGAACTAGATATTCTAGCACTTCTAGTAACTTGTTATGGTCCTTTGATATTGCATTTGGAAATTGAGGGAAATCTGGATTCTAGATTTGAACATCTATGTGAATTCTTAAGAAATTTGATTATGTGGTGGCTTATACTTCATATCACTTTGATGTTTACTTATTCACTTGTTCAGGACTGTAGTATTCTATTGTATTTCACAGATTCTAGCTTTTTTGACTATTAAGTTGTTTCTTCCATTCTCATCTTTAATCAGTTAAACAATTTAACAATTTTCTAATCAATGAATATTCACTACCAAGAGCTGTTGATTTTTCTTTTCAAGTATATTCTAATTTTTCACGTTCAAATCTTTTAATTTTACAGGTCATAAGGCCCAACGTATTTCAGATTTGATCTACTCCTATGTGTCTAGCTTAAAAAACATAGTGGTGAGGATCTTCTCATGAATTTACTGGTAATTTCCTTGGTTCCATCATTTGGCATTTGTTCTGAAACTATGGGTGAGCATTATAAAGCCTCTGTTGTGCTTCATTCCCTGGAAGGATCAACACAAAGATGTGTGTGTGTGTTGGTGGTGGTTGGGGGGGGGGGGGGGGGGGGGGGGGGAGGGTTTAGCTAGGTAGGGTTATCCTTATCTTGTGCTACATGCTGTGTTCTGATGGTGCTTATGGCTTTGCCTTTTGACTTTTAAGCATCACCGTTATTTACTTTTGTGGATTTAGATTATTAGCATAGCTTCCATCATTCTTGGTATTTTTCTCTAACATCAGTCCACATTACTGGATCACTGTTGTTCAGGACCTTGGGTCATCTAACAAGTTGGCTATCTGTCATTACTTCTTTAAAAATTTTGATTGTTAACTTCCATCATTTATGGTGTTTATCTTTAACATTAATTTGCATGACTGGAACCCTGTTGATCAGGGCCAACTATCAAAAGGGTGTACCCTCTCTTTGTTTAAACTGGAGATTCTTTTTTCAGTTGCTTGCCGCTATTTTTAGTTTTTTATAATTCGTATACCCTTGCCTTTTCCATATGTCATTGTTTCCTAATTCTCTTTCAGGAGGTTGTCTCTTTTTTTTTGGTTCAGGAGTTCTGGGATGAGGAAATTAATTAAAATGCGATCAACCCTGTGACTAAAAGAGGCTGTCATGATTCCACTTTTGTGCATTCCATACACATGGGGACATTGATCTATTTTCTTAGGGTTTAGGCAATTTTTACTTTCAATGGGATTCTGCATAAAGAGGGTTTTAAAAAGATAACAGTTTATATATAATGTGAGTTTGAGAAGATAGTTGATTTTCATGATTCTTAATCTCCCAAGTCCGTCATGTGCCTTCTTTGCAGGATCCTTTTATGACACTTTGTTAATTGACCCAAGGCCCCAAACAAGAGTTCTGCAGAAATTGCAAGCTTAAAATTTGTTCTGATATGTGCTCTCTATTCTTGAAACAAGTAGTTTTGAAAACTATAATCATTTCAAGTTGGCTGTTGCTTAGTGTTTATGGAAGATATTGGTTGGTAATCGAGGGAAAAGATTGCTCATCTTGGAGCCTTATTTTTCATGCTCTAAAGAGATATGCGTAATGCACAAAAGAAGAGGATAAATTCTCCTTGATTGTTGGTTGCAAGGCTGGCGATGCAAGCTTTGTTAGTTGGGCAAGGTTGGCCTTTTGAGATAGCTATTTTTTTTTCTTTTTTAAAATTGAGGACTGATCTCCTTCCTTACACTGTACTCTTATTAAACATAATGGTGGATATTGATATTTTTATAAAATAATCCTTTTATATGATCAGCATCAACGTTATCTCGATGCCTCTATACTGTACATAGACATTAGAGGCTATCACCTTGGGCAGGATACGGATATTAAAGCTCTGAAGGTTATTCTTCTCTCTACATCCACTTCCAAATTTTCTATTCACATATAACACCTATTCATACTAACCTAATTGTGAGAATATCAATGTCAGAGGGAATAATAAATAAGCGCAATGAGCCTAATCCGTTAGTCGTCCTCTCTACAATAACAGCTAGGAAAAGGCCTTAGAGCTCATTTTTGATTCTTGGTGTGACTAGATCTAGATTCTAGACTAAAGCTTGGTGTTAGCAGGGTATATTTAACTGTCATTGTCACATTGAGTGGGACTTGTAGATAGAGATTAATGTCTGAACTTATGAACTTCACAAGCATAGACAACACACACTTCATCTATGGTTTCTCTATGGGCAATGGCTCCTAGTCTTTTTCAATTTTGTAGTCTATGTGACATGAAAACTGTATTGCTCTGCAGTTTCTGACTGGTGATGGGCCTCATTTGCTATAAATTACTCCTTTTTAATAACAATGTCATTTTTAATGAGAAATGATCGCTAAATTGTGCTGGTTAATTCTGTACTGTATTGTTGTCATACAGTGTAGAAAATTTCAGTCTTTTTCTTCCATGGGGATAGCTGTGTTCTTGAATTCCTCCTACTAGATGAAATATCATTGCTATTAACTTGGAAAGTGATTTTGTTGATCCTTAATTACTAGCATTGGAGATTTGCTAGTTGAACTTTATAAGCATGCCTTATATTTCTGTTTGACTCTTTGAAGGTTGAGGATGTAATCATCAAATTCAAAGAGATGCATGTGAAATTGGATCTTGCACTTTTGGCTAGACAATATGGGATTCTCATTAAATTTTGTCTTGATTCCATTAAGGTATGTGCAACTGCAAACTATAGAGTATTTAGGTGGCTCTTCTAGTATCCTGCAATAATTGTTAAATTACTCCTCTACATTCTTTTGTTTATCTTGATTTGAGCATTCTTTTTTTTTTCTTCTCTTAAATCAATGTAGGTTCATATGGCTTTGGATTTAGTTGATGAGATGTATGAAGCAGGTTTATCTTTATCCACGGGAGTACTCAATGCAATTTGTCATGCTTGTGAGGAGAGCTGTGAGTTTTATCTGGTATGCTTTCTTTCAAGCTGTAGTTTTCATGTCTGCTATGGTTCGTTTCATTTAATTCATTGCTGCTAATTTCATGTGAAGCAATGTTGTGAATAAATCTATATTATGAGCTATTGTTGTAGAATAGAGATTTCTGTGCCGCTGATCTCATTGTTACAGGGGCCATACTGAGGTGAAATGCGTGGAAGAACTTTACACTTTTTGGAGCAACATTTAGAGACTGAATATTTGCTGATTTCAATGAATTGCTATGACCTTATGTTAGGTGCAATTTGTTTTGCTGATTCTTTCTGAAGTACTGAAATCTTTTCAATCATGGGTCTTGTGGGTACAGCTTTCTGCAATTGTTGGAGCAGTAATATGTATTTATAATCGGTCGTGGTCTTTATCATAGTAGGTTGCTTTTGCATTAGGTGGTGCTGACTTGCTGCGTCCAATAGTGTTATCGCCTTACTGGAATCTGATGTTTTGTCCATGCTTAATGTTATCCTGTTTTAATGTCCTGAACCCTGATCTTGTTGGTGATTCTGAAGGTTTTTTCCTGCCACCACTTCTGTTAGTATAGGTCCATCGGATCTATTCACTGATCAACAAACAAAATTTGAAGCCAAATAGCGAAACATTCAGAAGCATTATCAGCTTGTATGTTAGAATGAAAGATGTAAGTTTGCACAATGTACACCATCTCCCATTTTTTATTTCACTGTTTCAGACTACTTTTGGTTTGCTCACCAGATCATCTTTTGTTGGTCTTTGCAGTTTGAAAATGCATATGCCGTGTTGAAGGATTTGGGAAAGATGAAGTTGAAGCCTTCAGCTAGTATGTACAATGCTATATTGGCTGGTTATTACAGAGAGGTGAATTTCCCAGTCTTTGATGACCCCCTTCCCTCTCTATTCTTCTCCTATATTCAGTGCGTGACAATTTTCATTATACGAATGGACTAATGGAGCTTCGGTGTGATAAAGTTAACATCAAAAGATGGTAATTTTTATGCTTGCCCATAAACTGCTGAAAATTTAAACTTCTCAGTATCAATCATGTCCCTGATCAAAGCATTATAATGTTTTTTCCTAGGTTATGGTCTCATCATAATTCCAACACCCCTAAATTCTTTCAATCTAAGCTAATTATTATCACCAATCTAGTAACTTTCTTTTAAACGCCTTGCCTTTACTGCATTTAACCAAAGTTGCTATTACTGTTATTATACCTCTATTTCTTTATTGCTCTCACCACTTGTTCCCTTTTATTCGTTAGACTAATCTTTCTCGAGCGCAGTATTTACAATTCAAGTTGGCTTGTTTTCTTGTTCTTGTTTCGCCTACATGAACTTTGTTTTTTAGACTCAATTACTAGTTACTACTAGTGCTAGATGTGACAAGGATCAAAATTTTCAGACGCATCAATTCATTGAGCTTGTTCTAGTGTAGGATATGGTAGGAACTTGATTTCTGATCAAACATATTTCTGATCCTCAAAGACTTTGATGTCTTGTTAAAATCTCTGTTTGTCAGTGGTGAATACTTATATTGTATATCTTACCTGGCTGCTTTTACAAAATTAAAATAAGAGTAGATCCATAACAATTCCTCAGAAATCATCTATGCTTGATTTGAGACCAATTTCCCCTCTTGGCCCATTTTTGGGAGTTGTATTGTTGATTTTGATGTTCTCCACTTCCCCTTGATGAAATCTAGGTCTTTCTGCCTCAGTTTTGGCCCAAAGGTTTAGGGGTTCTTTTATCTGGTTCAAGGCTTCCCTTGTCTATGCAGTGTGATGCCTGTTCTGGTCCATGACCTCACACCTAAAACCCTTTCCCGTAGCTCTGGCATGCTGTTTGTTGGCACGAAACGTTGCATTTCGGCCTTGCTCTTTACGATATCTTCCATCAGCTTGAGCAATAGTTGGCCTTCCATAATCGCATTTTGAATTAGACGTGTCCCCCCTGTTTCATCTGACTTTCCCCCCTGCCAGCTTCCTCAATGACCTATGCAGCCTTTCAGCTGTCGTGCCTCCACTCCGCACCATTGATTGCTGTAGGCTGTGGTGTCAACCCCATTCAGGTTGCTCATTCTACGGTGCTGGTCTATGGCAGCCACCTTTTATACATCCCTTTTGCTGTGTCTTGATACTATGCCCCTTTTTCTTATTTGTTTTTGTCTTGTTTTCTTTCCTTTCCCCAACTTGTTTTTGGGTGTTTTGCTCCTCCTACTGTGTGATGTAAGGGTTTTTACTAGACTACATGTCTTGTTTGTTCCCATTTCCTTGTAACTAATGTTATAATTTAGTGTTTGTCCCCGTTTGGCTTTTATTAGTTTTTCCTAGTTAATTATGGCTTGTTTGGCATCATTTTTGTTTTTTAGTTTTCAGTTTTCCTAAAACTCAAACTCGATTTTAGTTTTATTTTTCAATTTATTAAAAACCAAAACAAAACTGTTTGCTCTTATGTTTTTTTTAGCATCTAGATACCACTTTGGTTTACACCAATTTTTCCTGAGTGTTGACAATTCACCAGACCCCCTTGATAATAACCTTGAGATATAGTTTCAGACAGAAATTTAGAGACTTTAATTTTCCGTAAGGAGTTCCTGATGATGTTTGTAGCTGTATAGCACTGATACTGCTATGGCTATGGTTACTGATACATGTACGGGGACGTAGCTGGCCCGTAATTTACCCAATACAAGAAACAGTGGGGTACTACTGCCGCACCTGTGCTTCTTAGGTTTTTTGCCTAGTAAAACATTTGTGGCACAAGGTATCTTGTGATTTAAAAAATGAAACTATCTAAGTGAAAATATCTTTTCCTTTTAGAAAACTAGCCAAGATTTTTTCTCAATTCAAAACGAACAGCTGGTGAAATATTGAAACCATAGGAACTTGTGAATCTTATGAAAACCTTGTAAAATTGCTTGTAGTAAATTTCAGTGATCCCATTTACGAAAATTAGGTAAATTAGTATAATCAGTGGGATGCAGTAAAGATGATAGTTATCAGCAGAAAAATTATTTTTTATCAGTATTATTTTTACTTTTTGGTCTAGTAGTGAATTTTTCTGAGGTGTTCTCTTGACTATTATTATACCTGGAAAGAGGGGGGAGGGGATGAAGTAATGATGACTATGCTCTTTTTTCTGATTTGTGTTTGAATTTCATTTGACTTTTCTTCCTTCCCCTCCCATTCTGATAAGTGTTTATACTGCGATAATATCTTAGTATGTATTTTATTTGACATATCTTCCATCCCTGTTCTCCATTTGATAGTGATGGGATGATATCTTAGTATGTATCAATTGACCAAATCTATCTATTGATATTAAAGTTTTCAACTCTCTTTTGGTTGTTAAGCCCACTTGAGTCTAGAAGTTACATGTTGGATGCCCATCTACTAATGAAGGTGTTCATGATAACTATCTTTCTCTTGTATCCCTGCAGAAAAACATGGACGGTGTGCTGAGGGTCCTCAAAGAAATGAAAGATGCTGATATCAAGCCAGATTCTCTGACTTTTGGCTATCTGATTAGCAACTCTTCATGTGAAGAAGATATTCTTAAGGTTGTCTTATGTTGTAGTGCAGAAAAGTAGAATTTTGATTTTCAAAACTTCTTTAAGATTTCGGTCACTTGTGCTTTTTTATGCTGTGTGATCTATCTGGCGTGATATGTGAATAGAGGCTTAGTATTGTTTGATGTGTTGTAGTTTAGTAATGAGATATTTGTTGTCTGAGATTTTGCTCCATAATAGCCATTTACTTTGTGGGCTCTTGCTATGGAACCTAAGTTGAGGAAAATGATAGTGAGTGCTGAGAAAAGTAGACCAAGTTCAATGTATAAGTTTAAATTTTTGGCTATATATTGTAGCTCGTTTTGATTGAATCATTGGGTTGGGAACTTGGGGTGCAGAGAAAGGGGGTTGAAACAATTGTGTTGTTGAGTTTTGTTAGGCATATTCATTATTTGAAGATTTGTTTTGTTGTGTGTGGGTTTTGGAACTAATGTTCTTTGTAAACTTGTGTCTTGATTAATGATGGCCTTATTGGTAATGCTTCATAGTTCATACATCTAGACTTCCGGAAGGGGGTGTTGAATGCTGTTATGTTGTATTTTTATGGCAGTTGGAGATGTCATGATAATGAATTTCTGGGTTATCTCCTTATTAATTTTAAGATTATATCTATAAATATGTTTCTTATGCTACCACTAATACAAACTAGAAATCCTTTATGAATACTCTGCCCGTAAATCCCTTAAACTTTTTGAGAATCTTCAGTAATAGCCATTGTTTGGTAAAGGAGAGATGTGTAGTCTATATTGGAACTGCATCAAAAATTCATCGATAATTTTGAATCTTGACGAAGAACTAGCATTAGCTGAATAAAAATTCCTTGATTATTTGGATTGAGTTTTTTCTGTGCAGTATATTTGTATTCGTCATACAAAACTAAGTGCATTCAAAGGTTCTGACAATCTTTAGTTTTAAGGAGAAAAATAAAAGTGATATTGAACGTGAAGGAAAACTTGCTATTGTGTGGCTACTCAAAGTGGCTTTTGTAGTAATACCCTGACAAAAAGTCTTTTCCTGCTTCCTATGTTCTTTTGTTTTTTTGTTGCCTTTGACCTGTTGATTCTTTTTGTCACCCGTAGAAGTTGTCTTTTAGACTTCTCAAAGTACATGCTTCAATGTGTAAAGCACTTAATATTTTAAAGGAAATAGAATAAAGAGATGATGATAGTATTTTTGTTTTATGAAACTGACTAGAACCAGTGATGATAGTATTTTTGTTTTATGAAACTGACTAGAACCAGTGGTAGGGGTTGATTCTCTTGCCATAGTACTTGGAAAGTCTTAAGTAGATCTGAAGGGTGCTAGTCGTAGCTTGGGCAGATAATACAGATTCCTGCAAAAGATATGTGAAGGTTTTTCAAGTCGTTCTATACATTGGGAACTTAGAGGCTTTCATAACAAAGTCACTGCATCATTTGATTTAAATGTGGGTTGCATGACATTTTCCAACTCTAAGAAGATACTGATTTTATTTCTCATTCACGGACATTGTTACTTTTAATAGGATTGAAATTCTTGATATACCATACCAGTGGTAACTATAATACTGTAGTTTCTTATACTGGCAGGAAATAGATTAAGGGTGTGTGTTGGGGTGGGGGAGTTGTGGAGCCGTGGAGGTACAAGAGGATTCAAATGGGAGCAATGTGATAACTTTTTGTGTAATGATTCCAAACTTTGTGTTAGAAATTTGGTAGACTTCAATCTTATGCGAAGCTCAGGTTTATTTGATATAAATATATATTATGTTATTTCTTCATTTAGTTTTGTGTATTCCAAATAGTAATAAACGAAGATATATTTAATGGTTTATTGCATCTTTGTCAATACTAAATATGCGTGCATGATGTGAACTGTGGCATTATTTCGTCCATCTATTACTATTTCTATCCACTTGAACTTATGATAAAGTGGTTCTGAATCTCGAATTATTGAATCAATTATCCCCCCTTTGCCTTTTTTTTTCCTGTATTCTCCCACAATATTCATATTATATATTTGATTTTGTATTTGTTTCATTGTCCAATATGGCCTTATCTATTCTAGTTTGCATCCACTAATTTTTGTTAAGAGTCATATATGTGAACATATTTTAAGGTTTGAAGTGTTTCTTTATATTTTTGTTTAGTGAGGTATTAGTTTTCTTTTTATGCTCTATCAAAAAGACAATAAATTGTCAACTAAGAGCTTTAGGTGTGTAATAATAACTTTTCACAATCTAATATGATATTTTTGTCAGCTGTGTTTGTTCATTTTATGTGCAACTTGCCTTTTTAAAGTCTGCCTTCCTGGCAGGGGAGAGGGGAGTGAGACTGAGAGTATCATTTTCAAGACCGTTAACCTCATTCTGTCTTATTGTGTATAATTGGCCTTAAATTTTTGCCATTTTTGATTGTGTCTAGCTGGATTGGAATGGCCTATTTTCATTGGTGTTGCTGTCCTGAGTGATATTTTTGAGGTAAAGTGACATTATTGCTTCTTTATGGCTTAGGTAACCTGGGGTTTCCCAAGTTATCTTATTAGGGACATACAAAGGAATTGGGCTTACTTACATGAAGTTCTGTATTTCTGTCTGTTTGTGAGAATACCTTCTTATCATGATGTTAGCTTACTCTTGTACAGTTTTAATGAACTTTTTCTTACAAATAATTTGCTCAATAATTTTTTATTTGGTTCCCTCCACAGTATTATGAACAATTAAAGGACGCAGGTGTTCATGCTACAAAGCATATTTTCATGGCACTCATAAATGCTTATGCTGCATCTGGTCAATTTGATAAAGCCAAGGAGGTAAACTATAATTTAAATATGTTGTCTAGTTCTTTTATTTTTATATGCGACCATGAATCCTTGACATTGGTGTGAATTTACATGAAAAAATCGTAGCAGTGATACATATTTGAATCTAAGTGCTTGTCATTAAAATCCTGAAATTCTGGAAGTTCATTTTCTTGCTTCTTGTTTCTGACGAATCCAGGAATTAGCTCTCTTTTAAAATTGTGGTTGTAATAAGAAATTACATGTATAGAGTGGAATATGAGAACCCTTTCCTCCCATCTTCATATCTGGTCCCTTAATAATTAGATTGACTTCCTTTTTTTTGGCTTGGTGAAATTTTGTGAGGAAATTGAATAATTAGATATTATGCTGTCTAGCTTTGTATATGCATAAACCGTGTGCAAACTTCCAAGAATAAACTACAAGTCTCCTAGAGCATATTTTAGAACATGTCGTATGAAGTGATATTTTGGTTCATTTTGTCGTGGACTTTGTCATTTATCATTCTCTTGGATTGGGTCTTGTTTGTTCGTTGTCTGTAATGCTCCTGGCATCCATGAATCAAGTCCACTTGATGTATCCATCTATTCTTTCTATCGCCTATACTGGATGAAAAAAAGAAGATACCATCATGGCTGTACACTGGAGCAGTGTTCTTTTTATACTAGCTACCTGAAATTTTTTAGTTATCCAAACAAATTTAGGGTTAGGACACCAGAAATAAATAATGAAGCCAGGCATTCCATTCATGCTTAGAATCTTTGGCTGGTCTCAAGGTTAGGATTTGTAAGGGATGGCGCTCAGCAAGTTTGTTGCTTCCCTCCCTTACCCTCTTCTGGTCTCCTGTTCATTTGTACTCAGCTCCATGATAGGGCATATTGTTTGCTTACCCCTTTAGAAGTAACCAGTGAATATTCCTTCACCTGCTTTCCTCCCCATACTGTCAGTTGTGAACTTGCAATAGTATGAAGTCTTTCTTTTTTAATTCTAGGTTTTCACTTTTTTTGATTGTCACTTTGTCCTGTGACTTGAGCTTACTACTAACTGTATTGTTGACTCCTCGTCTTGTTGTCTTTTATTGTGTTAGGTTGTTTTTGACAAAGGAATACCAGAAAAGAACTTAAATGTTGTCAAAAGTGCTCTTGTTTCATCCCTCGCAGCACATGGGCAAATATCTGATGCCTTGGATATCTACAAGGAAATCAAACAGAGTGGTTGCTCTTTGGAGCCAAAGGCTGTTATATCTCTCATTGTGAGTTTTGAAATTTCTTATGCTTCTTTGTAAGTTATTGTGAAGTGTGCTGTGAGTTGAACATAACCAAAGATAGCTGTTTGTATGCTGCTTCCATATTACAGGAACACCAGACGTCTAAAGGACAATTGAATATTCTGCTTCAGTTGCTTGAGGAATTGGTTGATCCACACTATTGGGCTGATGGTTGCTGCAAAATTATTTTATACTGTATTAGATACAAGGATTTCAGGTTAATTAGTGCCAAATTACTACACTTCCCTATGTAGCACATGGGAACTTGTTATTAATCACCAGATTCCTGTTTCCTTTGTGTAGGTCTGCTGTTGATTTGTTGAGGAAACTCTCCAATAATTTCCGGGATGATGATTTGGCTAGAGAAGTTATTTTTGATGAGGTTTTGCTTCCTTCAGCCTCCTCTTGTTGATACATGTCTAGGCCTTGACATTCTGTTGGAAATGAGGGTGAAACTATTTACGTTGACCCGAGGGCCTTGAGTTTAATTAGAGTTATTAACTTTGCTTTGTCTGTTTAGGTATTTTCGCAAATTGCAGATATGGGGAACCCCAGTTTGAAGTTTAGCTTAAGCTTGATTAGAGCTATCAAGCAAGATCTGAAGTTACACCCTTCACGGAAATGTCTGGATTTTCTCCTTAGTGCTTGTGTCAAGGTGAAGGATCTGCAGAAAGCTCAATTGGTTTGGAAGGAATATGAAATAGCAGGCCTTCCTTACAACATTTTAAGTTACCTTAGGTGAGTCTTATTGTGATGTGTTCACAGATCCATTTCTTGAAGGAGTTACTGTTTTATGCATTGCATTCGCTTGTGTTATTGGTCATCACATGTCTTATATTGTGCAATCTTAATACAGGATGTACCAAGCATATCTGGTTGCAGGAGATGTGGAGGCAGCAACCAGTTTTTTGAGTAAAATACCTAAAGATGATCCCCATGTTCGTTCTGTGCTCCATGCATGTCGTGTAACTTATGGAAATCCCAAAGAGGGGAAGAAAAAGAAGAAGAAGAAGAAGAAAATAGAACAAGAAAACGAAAACTTAGGGAAAGAAGAGAGGGATGATTTGGATCATTGAAATTGTATAATTGAATCAACTGAGAATGAGTTCAAGTTCTCTTTCTTGTACACATCTTGTTTTTGGATCTTCATCCCACTTTCAGTTATTGGTTAACGGAATCAGAGTCTATTTCTTATCCTGCTTCTTATGGTGGTCCTATGGTCCATATCGAGTGAGAGCTTCATTCCAGATTTTGAGTTCGCTTCAGGTTAAGGCTGCAGTAATCGTGTGAAAAGTAATGTGGTTATTTCGTGTAGCCTTGTAGATGGAACCTCTATCCCGTTGAAGTTCTAAAAGCTGGAATGAGAACTTGGTTTCTGTCCAAGTTTCTTTAAGATCGTACATGTAAGATAGATAGTTGGATTATCTATATGATGATTTACTGAAGTAGGCCTTTAGTCTTTTGCCCTGTTAGCTCTCCTGTGCCATGTATTTTTCACTTTGAAGTGGCTTGTCGTATCCAATAATATAAGAGGGAAATGATCCATTGCAGTACAGGGTTTTGTCTTCATTACTGTGATAATTCATTTTACTGTTAAATCCCAGAAATCTGAGGTGGGGAGTAATCTCACTGTTTTACCACCTCGATCTCATATAAATGTAGAATGTCCAATTCACCATGGTCTGGTAGTGGAATGGTGGAACATATTGCATCACTGTATATATTTTCTCCGTGCCTCCTATCTTAAAGTATTTGCCTGATTAGCATGCATGAGGCCTATGACTTGCAGTATTGATGATTATAGGGCAACGGGTTATGCGTTGCTGATATCAAATTGTATAAAATCGGAAATGATGTGCAACTTAAAGATTCTTTTAATTAAATTAATATCAGTACGTGATGTAATTGGAATTTGAAGCACAAGATGAGTATTTTTTGTGTGTTTCAACTGTCAATCTGCAAGACTTCCCCTCTCTTTTGATACATTCAGCCAATGATCAAAAAGATTTGGCAACCAAAATAGCTTGCCTGCACCTAGCCTTAGCTTGTTCAAGCCTCTCATCAAGAGTCTCCTCCTTAAAGGCAGCTTTAACCATTGCTAAATCCATCTCCATTAACTTCAACACCCTGGAGAGTTCAGTGACCATCCTATATATCTTCAACCGTGCCTTCATCTCTCAACACTTCAGCTTCTTCTCTAGCACTTTCAGCCACTATTTCTCCTGCCTTAGCCAGCAGATCAGTCGAACCGAATTCCATACTCATCAACCCTTCAAACTTATTCAAAAAATCTATGATCATGTACCCCTTAGGCTTCTCTAGGTTGATGGGTTTAGTCCTCTTCCACCCTATTTCAAAGTTGGGAGGGTCCGGTTATACGAGCTGTGTTCGAGCAATTCAGTCCTGTATGATTTCAGACCTTCGTCTCTTGTCTGTCAATGGTAAAATTCTCTGCTGGGGTTGTGGCCACATTCTCAGGTCTTGGGGTTGGAAAGTTGTCAGCTGCTGTCGCTGGTTCAAGAGGTGACATTGACGAGTTTGTAGTACATTTGGTTGAAATAAGGTGGAGTCATTGGTGTGTAAGAGGTTGAGATGTAGGGTGGCTGCTCAGGTAAGATATTGGAGAGTGGAGGAAGCCATTCTATGTTGATTAGATGATGAGCAATGTGAAGGATAAGGTATTTGTCTCCTTTGTTTTGTTCGTGGGAATTATCTGATTTCTAAATTAACTGAACAATAATGGTTTTATGGCCTGATGTAATTTATAAGTTATAAACCCTTATCCACATACTACATAGTATTTGTGTTTATATTTTACTATTGACCCCAATTTATAAATTAAAGTTTTTCACTACCTATTTTGTTACCATAAAAACAAAAATGCAGTTATCAGTCTTTAATTTAGAGAACATGTTACGCAATTATCTTAGTATGTACTATGATATTTTACGAACACATAGCAGCCCTTTTTTAACTAATAGTGACCAAATAATTTTTTTCACCTATAATAACTCTTTTTAATGTTATATTGACTCTTTTTTATTATTATAGTGATTATTTTTATTGTTATAGTAACTATTTTTATTACGTAAAATCTCTAGCATTGAATCTTACCATTTGAATGGTCAAGATCTCTTTTTATTCTTTCTTATTTTTTTTTTTATTTTAAGCACCCTTCTCATTGGATCTCTTCCATATATGACTATGATATGACTATGATATTGTAGCAATTGATTTCATGGAGAGTTTAAGAAGTGGTTGGACCAGATTTTTTTAAGGTTTATTTAAAAACTTATTTAAAAAATAAGATATGGGTCAAAATATTTTCAAAAATAAGTTTCGATAGGTTTGAAACGGGGAAGAGATTTTGGTTAAGTGAAATCGCTGCCCTAGTAATGATTTTGGTTTGATTGAATTAGGCTGACCCAATTTTTAAATTATCATCGTAGCGATTTTGCTTAGTCTTTTACAGCAAAAAAAATTTAGACAGTGATTTCGATTTGAATTTTAAAAACACAGATAATATTTGGGCTAGTCTAATTCAGGCCAACTCAAAATTGTTGCCTAAAACAGCGATTTTACTTAGAGTTAAATCGGAGCCTAATTTTCAAATTACTTTTAAAAAAAGCTTTCAAAAAGTGACCATGCATGTACGGTGCTTTCACTGGTTGGAAGAGAAATATTGAGCATATGAGATCTATTAAAATAACACAACTAAGTGGGGAGAATTTTTTATTTTTTATTTTTTACATAGATTACAATTTGGAGACTAGATTTAACAAAAAGTGGTCAAATCAGCTAAACACAAAAACAAACACTAATGGTCGCTGAGGATTCTTTGATTCTACCTTTTTCAATTAGTCCCTTTGTTTATTTTTATTTTTTAGATGGTGTTGGCATGACAAGTCACGTCATTTTATTGGTATGATAATTCTAATTTAAACAAATTCAATCTCGCTAATAAAAACCTGTAAATGATTTTATATATTTTGTATATCTTACAAAAACCTGTATACCTAAGGCTTATTTTTGTAAATATGATATTAGAATTTTTTTGCTTGGTATTAAAATGTCTATATCTTAAATTATAATTATATACTGAGATCTTTATTTGTATATTTGAGACATTTATCTATATATCAAAGACCTTTATTTGTATACCTAAAATCTTTATTTATATACCTGAAACTTTTATTTGTATATCCGAGATCTTTATTTATATACATGAGACCTTTATTTGTATATCTGATATCTTTATTTGTATACCTGATATCTTTATTTGTATATCTGATACATTTATTTATATACCTAAGATCTTTATTTGTATATCTTAAACCTTTATTTGTATACCTGAGATCTTTATTTGTATACTTGATACCTTTATTTGTACCTGAAACCTTTATTTGTATATTTGAGATCTTAATCTGTATACCTAAGATCTTTATTTGTATACATGAGATAAAAAAAAAATGTCCAATGGGTTATTTTTAATCATTCTGATCAATTAAGATGCACACTGTGTAAGCAAATGTTTTCCTTTCAACAATAATACTCCAGATAAACCCAATCCACCAAGTTAGGCTGTAGCTTCTTCAGTGCTTTGTCTGATTCAACCCTTTCATCTTAGGTGAAGTAAGATTTAGAGGAAGAGGTTATCAAAGTCATGCACACATTCATCAGCATAAATTTTGGTCAATTAAAAGCTAAAGTATCCTCCTAAAGTGTCACATTATATCTACGAGCTCTTTTGATAACGCCCACAGGAGTAGAGTAATTAAAATGGAATAGTATTTCCGTAACTCCCTCACCCACTCATTCCTCTGCCAGAAAATAAAACTAAGAACAAAGAAATTAGTGGGCATTGACAGGGCCAAACATAGTGTTAGCCACTAAATAAATAGAGGTCCACCCAAGAACAATGCATTTCAGTTTTCTATATAGTACTTGCTTTGCTCTATACACGACTGAAACTCGCGTATATCATCGAGGTTTGGATGCGGCTTTGATGAAGAGATGTGGACGGTGTGCATTGGTGACAGTAATGGAGGGAAGAGGGGTGGTGGAGTGACTTTGGGATGAATGAAAAGACGTTGGTCATGACTTAAAATTAAAAATGGACTGTTGCAATGTTGAATGTCACACCAATCTGTTAATGTGACCAACTCATCTAATATTTTCACTTTATTTTTATGTTTATCTTTTGGCAATTTTCTCTTTAGTGTATTAAAATAATTGTAAAAAAAATACTCCCTCGATTCTTTTTGTTCTTCATATTTGCTTTTTATGCAAATATCAATGTATATTTAAAATTCAAATATCTTTAATTGTGCATTTGTAAAAATTATAAAAAAAAACTCATATTTAGAAAATATACATTGAAATGAATCTTTCAAAATTCTAAATAAATATATTTTTCATCTAAATTGGAGAAAATTCATACTCAAAGTTCGACTTTAAAATCTACAATATTTCAAATACGAAAAACAAAAAAGAAGAGTATTAATTTTAGAAAGAAAGGAATAAGGGAGTGTTACTTTTTAAACCAATTCACAATCATCGTTGTTAGCTTATAGTCTTACACACCCTATCTATATGACTATTATACAGTTGGTGAACCAAATCACAATTATTGTTGTTACCTTATACACCCTATCCATATACTAATATACGGCGAGTTTCACAACTATGTAATGTCATAATTGATATTTATAACAACAACAAAAAAGCAAGGGAAAATACCATACAAAAAAAAAGATTAAATCTTTCATCTTAGGTGGGTCTCTTATATATGGCATCAATATCATGGAATCAGCATTCACTATTGAATCGTTTACTATAATGGAGGAAAAGCAAGGAGAGACCGTCATGAGAGGAACAGAATTAGGTGTCCCCAGGTTAGTCATCGTCAATTACAAACTCGTTAATTATTTTATGTTATTATGATTTGATGATCAATTAAATTTATATTACTGCACATGAATTCACAAAAGCCCTAAAAATGTAATGCAAAAATATGGAGTCCAACGTAACCTTTAAATACAAAACCCTAAAATATTACAACTATTCCTCATTATAGTTAATTGTAGAAGAGATAACCCCAGATCCACAAGAATTTGTTAGAATAAAAAAAAAACAGTTGGCCTATACTCAAGCACTTGAAAAAGTTTTTTTTTTTTTTTTTTTTTTGGGTTTAACTAATTAAGGTTGTATTTCATTGAATTCCCTTGATATTGGTGTTGTTGATAGTAACCCTATCTTTGCCCGCACATCTTTCAATTCGTGGCTCAATGCAGGGAGATGGTTGAAAAACAAGTAGGGATTGAACCAATCGCGGGTTCTCTGGACACACCTACGAACAAGGATTACCATGTTACTAATAGGATTCAAGAAGGAAAACTTCCTCTTTACGCTATCGTTTTCAACTTCTTTGACTCCCGCTTTTACAGTATCTTTGCCACTGTTGGTGCCAATAGGGTATGTCTCCTCTCCTTTTTTTTCTTTCTATGTCCTATAAAATACAAAATATATAAAAGTCGAAAAAATATTTTCAGGTAATAGACATATCATATTATATTAGCTTGTATATAAATGAAATTACGAGATTTAAATTAGGATTTTTTTTATGTGAAATTATAAAAAAAAAAATAAAAAATCCAGTTTTGTTTTTACAGCTCTTAGTTTGGTATATTTGAGTTGTGAGTGTAATCCATTTACCTCTGCAGGTGACTGTTTATAGCTGCCTTGAAGGTGGTAAAATTGCAGTTCTCCAGTCCTATGTTGACGAGGATGTAAGAACGTAACATCCGATCACCACTTCTGTGCATAATTTATTAACTTTATTATACTTTGATCTTATCCAATTTGTTACATTAATCAGGAGGAGGAGTCTTTTTATACAGTCACTTGGGGCTGTGAACTTCATCGCACCCCATTGCTAGTTGCTGGAGGTACCAATGGCGTAATACGTGTTATCAATGCTGAAGATGCCAAGATACACAAGGTCTTTTTTATACTAAATTCAGCCTTTCAGTTTTTCTTCAACTAGTAACGAAACTTGACCCTGTACCTGAAGTTACTATATATCCTGCCGTCTCCGTGTTCATTTGCTCTTCACCATATCCACAAGACCATCACTTCCAGGTCTTCTATCATCAAAATCACCAACACACCGCCACCACCCACCAGTCCTCTTTCTCATCTACTGCCTTCGACAGTCCTACCCACCCTCGATAATATACCATAATCTAAACAAACTCAACGAAAGGATTGAATTTGGGGATAAGAATTTTATGATTTCCACTCAAATGATTTTTTCATTATATTTCAGTATTTATACGTACTCTATCATAACTTTAACTAACTTTCTAGAATTACGCAACTAATCAACCAACTTATTAATAAATATATAGGCTATATCCTATAAATATCACTATTCATATATATAGACTAAATGCGTATAAATTAACACTATTTAAAAATAAAGTAATAATTATAATAAAAAATTTATAATATTATAAAATAAAATTGTATAAATTCTAACTATTTCAGTCTTACTTTCATACGAGTTAGTTGATATTTTTGTTATTTTCTATACTTTTTCCTTTATTTCTAGGATACTATTATTCACATATATTATATTAGGAATTATATATTTCAGTGCATAGTACTCTATAATAAGCTGATTGTTCGTAGAGTTACGTTGGTCATGGAGGCGCTATTAATGAAATCAAGACTCACTATGTGAAACCACAACTTGTACTGTCAGCCAGCAAAGTGAGTACTGAGTATATGGAATGTTGTAAAATTCTGACTTTCTTTGTAGTTCACGGTAATATTTCATCTATTGTAAAATTGTATCAGGATGAATCAGTTCGTCTGTGGAATGTTCATTCTGGAGTGTGCGTTTTGATATTTGCTGGAAAAGGGGGTCATCGCAATGAAGTCTTGAGTGTGGTAAGTGAGTCTTTGATTTTGATGATCTGGACTAAACTCTTTTCACATGTTTTCCTCTTCTGTCTTTACTACTCGTTTCTGTCGAAACCATGATGAACCGACGATGCACTTTCTCTTAGCGATCCTGTTCTTTGCTTAGGATTTCCATCCTTTTGATATTCATCGCTTTGCAAGTTGTGGAATGGACAACACTGTTAGGATCTGGTCAATGACGGGTAATGCTTCTCTCAATGTTATCTGTTCATTAATTCATGGCTAGTTGAACCTTTTTTTTTTTTTTTTTCTAATTTCTCCATAGATAACTAACTACTGATGAATCAACCTCCTCACTATGAAGCACTTTTCCTTTCATTTTGTCACTCCACCTGGGATGATTGTTATGATTTGATAGGGGGAAAGAAGAAAGGAGTTGACGCTTGTATAGATGCCTTTTGATAAATATCTGTTGATAGGTAAGCGTTGGTTCAAGGCTCATTTTACTCGAGAGACGGGCGTTTACAATATCTGCAAACTTTAATTAGGTTATTGTTACTTAGTGATATGTGTGGTTGTCCAGATTATGGACATGTTGATGATATATTTTAGACCGGAAATTGTTGAGCTAAAATTGCTTTGACAAGGGTCTGTTGTGATACTGTGGAACAGGAAGAACCGGAACAATTTTAAGTTTATGTGTGTATGGTGTTTCCTGCCTGTTAACTGTTACATATGAAGTGTAAATTTTTATCTGCTGTAACAAGATTTTTATTAGAATATTTCCTCATTTTCTTTGTAACTTCTAATAGACTTTTCGGAACATGTGGAAAAATCTTTCGACTGGACAGATCTTCCATCAAAGTTCCCTACAAAATTTGTACAGTTCCCTGTAAGTAGATGACGCCCTCCCTCCCTTTGCTAATCTACTTTCTCCCCAGTCTCCTATGCCCTTTACCTATTTCCTCTGTATATATGTGTGCCTTCCCCGTCATGTCTTTAATATTTGATATTGATCTAACAAGAGTACATCACTCCAGATGTTCGTGGCTCCAATTCATACGAACTATATTGACTGTATACGGTGGCTTGGTGATTTTATCCTTTCTAAGGTACATGTTTTATCAATCATAAATCTTCATAGAGAAGGAAGGAGAACTTTTTGGTATAGTTTGTAGGAAATTTGGAATGGGTATGACTACTTTCTTTTGCTGCTAATTGTAGAGAAATTGGAGGGGAAAAAAGGTGGTAGTACGTATTATACATAAAATTGTGCCTACTTGAGAAGAAAGAAAAATGAGGGGTGTTAAAGAGTCTTTTCTATCTATTCGGCAATTCTTTTCCTTTCCATTTCCTTCTGGCCAAGTGCCAAGCAAGCAACAAGAAGTTACAAAGTATGCTGGTCGTACTTGAGGCACACAACAAGCTCACCTGGATTTAGTCTGGGTTGGAATTCTTATAACAGGAATTTTGTTTAGATCTCTGCTGATTCTGTTATTTAATTTGCTTGTTTGATCAGAGTGTTGAAAATGAGATTGTATTGTGGGAGCCTGTTATAAAGGGGGACTCTCAAAAATCGAAAAAAAAGAAGAAAAGTTCGGCTCATGTCACAAAGGTCAGTATATCTGTATATGTACTGTTGTACTCTATGAAGTGATAATTTACAGAAATGTTCTTCTTGCATACCACACACATTTTATGCATCATTGTTACAAGGAATTTCTATGTTCGAAAACATAGTTTGACGCGCATTAACTGGATCCCGAATCTCTCTTTTGGATGAAATAACTAATGAATGTTGCATCTTGTAGAGCTCATATAACCGTCTTCTGAAATATCCTGTTCCTAACTGTGATATTTGGTTCATTAAGTTCTCCTGTGACTTTGAATTCAAAGCGACAGCAGCAGGTATTTTCAGCTCTAAGATATATATTTGTTGCTCTCTATGTGGAACAGGAGCATATCCTCTCCACATAGTAAAACATAGATTAACAGATGATCAGTTGGTCACAGAAGTGCTAATTATTGGCTGAATGTGCCAGTTTTACTGTTTTAAAAATCATTTTTGTGGTTCGATTTGTTAACAGGCAATAGGGAAGGGAGCATCTATGTCTGGGAGCTGCAAACCTGCCCTCCGGTTCTGATTGCTAAGTATGTTTTTTTTTTCTCTGTAGAGTCCATGTTAGTTTTCTTGGGATGAGTTCTTGATGCTAGTTATTGGAGTCGGTCCTCATTGTTATCAGCCTTTTCTTTTTTCTGTCAGGCTCTCACATCCACTTTCGAAATCCCCCATAAGACAGACTGCCATGTCTTTTGATGGAAGGTAATCCAGAGTTTATAGCAACAATTAAACTTCTTGATTGATCTTGTACATGAAGCAAACTAAAAAAGATTATCCTTCCTGCAGCACCATTCTTGCTTGCTGCGAAGATGGAAAAATCTGGCGATGGGACGTAGTACCCTCTTCTTAGATTTGGGAGAGCGGATTGTCAGAAGATTCCTAATCTACAATAGAAGTTTTAAAAGGAAGCCTGTTGGTCAGTGCAACTCATGTAATTGGTTGTGTGATATAGGCATGCTCTAAATTTTTTATTTCACCTGGTCTTTGGTGACCCTCAATAATTTGGAGATGGTACTCAGACTTGACTATGTTATTACGACAATTAAAAAAAATGACAAATTATTAAAAAAGAGTACACACAAGAGATATACTAATGAAATTTAATTTTTTTTAAAGAAAACTAATCAAGTAGAGTAGAATATTGATGATATCTTTAAATAAGTATTAGGAGATTACTTATAACCTCCAATAAGTGGGTGTGTCCATTGAATACTAAAGGTATATTTAGCAAATGATAAAATTGCAAAACTCGAAAAACCCAACTTTAATACCAGAAATAGTATACATGCAGTACACAATATATATTTTAATATCCAAGATACTACTACATACAAACCTACCATTATCTAATATCCATCAAGATAAAATTTTTATAGCATTTTATTAAAAAACTAAAAATAAAAATATTAAATTTGAGATATTGTATTGACAAAAGAGAAAATTTATTCATTTATTTATTGCCCTAGGCGGTAGCAATTCTTACCTAGGCCTAGACACGGTCCTACAATGGTCCTGGCTGCTATGTTATGAAGTGCGTGGAAATTTCAGTCTGATTCATTGTACAGTTGTACTCCATAAACTGTTGTAGTCAATCATTAAAATTACTATATATACGTGGCTATAGAGTCAATAATTTAAGACTACACAAGGTCAAAATATTCATACCTATATAGTTTCTCATGGGTGGCGCACATCTATCTTGGTTCATTCCCTTGGCCCCATCCGGATTTAAAGTGAAGATATTGGGGTCAATATTTTCAACGTCGTGCACATCAGAAGTAACCGGGCCTTTATTCACTGTGCTGGACGGGTTCTAGGACCAACCACCGACGTCATCTTCATTTTCAAGCAAGCTGCATTGGACGGAGACATGGACGGGAACAATAATTTTTTTCACTATGCTGTGCGTAACTATGATAGAAAAGCACTTGTCAAAAACGCTGTAAGGAAATTGCCGAAACGAGACGTACAAGTCCTCCTCTCCGAGCAATCAGCTCTTAGAAAGTGGAACCCTTTCCATGTATGCGCTTTCTGGGGTAGCCTTGAGACACTCCAGCTCATGCTCTCCGTTTACAGATCTGGTTTTGGTGTTGTCGAAGATCCTCCTGGAGGGAAACCATGGTTAGCTCGTGCTAATGACGGCCGAACACCGTTGCACTTATTCCTTGAATACAATGATGAAGAAGAGTGTGCGTTGGAGTTATTGTCAATGGATATGGAATTGCTATGTGTAATGGTCGACAATAAAGGCTACAGTCCCCTTTACCATGCTGTGAACAGAGGGTTCAACAGATTCGCTCTCAAGATCTTGAAATCTAATTGTTCTTACAGTGTTAGTGGTCAGGATGGATTCAATCCGATTCATGTATCCAACAGATGCTCGGGTGAGTAGTAGTAATAGCATCTAACATATATTTGGTGTATCCCTCGCATTTTCCTACCTACATTCTCAGCAGCACATAGATATGTGAGCTTTTTTATATGAGAAGATGCACATAATACATGAAATTCTACGTTTTCTTGGCTTGAAGTTAGTAGTTTGAAAGTTGAAACATTATTGCAGAAATTGTCATCTACATTTCTACACATACTTTGGTCCTAAAAACATCTTTCTCCCCTGTCACTGAATTTATACAACAATTGCGCCATGCACAAAATTTACTGTTCCGTGGAGTTGGTGAAAAATAATAGTGTGTTCATAAATCCATATGGTTTTGATAAGAGTAGAATAATGTAGACCACGTCTCTAAAATAGTGTGTTCTCTCTCAAGTTTTAGCCTTCGTTTTTCTCTTTACTTGAGTTGATAGGATTTCTCTGCCTGAAAGTGTTTGACTTTTTCTTAAATGTGATTGTAGAAGAAGTGTGGACGGTTCTATACAAGAAGTACCCGGACTTTCTGTACTTGACTATTGAAGACAAAACCTCTGTGCTCCATGAGTGGGCTAAATTAGGCACATTACGGCCGCTTTTACTGCTGGAAAAGACTATTAGCATCAACACTCTCCAAAATTTAAGCCGACTCCCAAACGACGTTGGTGATAACCCTCTACATGTTGCAGTAAAGCATGACAATCAAGAGTTTGCATACTTCCTTGTGGAAATATGTGGCATTCGATCAGATACTCCTCTATGGCTATGCAAGAATTACACCGGAATTACACCTCTTGACTTGGCGTTGGATAAGTGTTGGGAAAGTCTAGTGTTACGTTTCATATCAAACTTTTCATGGTCTCATAAGGAGCCTATCCGTTGTTTGAACAGGAGGCTCATTGTTGCTGCTACAAAGAAAATGCGTCTAGTTGTGGAGATGCTTTGCAGCTATGCTGATTTAGAAATGATCGTTGTTGATTTCTTGTCAGATTCTACTGCCACCGATAGAAGCTACCGTGCACAGGCTATCTTGTACATATTGTCGCATTGCGCAGGTGAGACTCCAATCCGTAAGTGTGTCATTCACTTTTGTATTCATGCCACAGGAAATTTGTGTCATGAAAAATTTAGTCGGACAATATTGTATTGTAACCTTTTTAAAAGAAAAAGGGTGACAAAATTCTAATCAGTACTTAAAAGTTTTTTTTTGTGATCGATTACAGACGAAATTTATTGGAGGATGATGCACAGGAAGCATCCTGAAATCGTACATGTAACTGGTGAAAATGGAAACACAATGCTCCATGCGTGGGCAAGAAAAGGTGAATTGTGGCCTATTCTATTACTAGAAGAGGTTGACATCAACTCTCTCCAAAGATTAAGCCACTTAGCAAACAACGACGGTGATATACCTCTACATATTGCAGTTAAACATGATCACGAAGCATTTGCTTTGCGCCTTGTGAAAAAATGTAGAGTACTAGATCTCCCTCAATGGCAATTCGAGAATGCAGATGGAATTATGCCTTTTGACATGGCCCTGCATCAGCATTTGGAAAATTTAGTGTTGCATTTCATATCTAAAGATTATTGGATTCATAGAGAGCGTAGTAATAGAGGGGAGAGCCGACTCTTTACCGCTATTGAAAAAGGAATGGATCAAATTGTACAAGCGATTTGCAGCCATGTTGCTGCAGACTCTGCACCATCAACTGTTGTTCCCACTGAAAACAGAGACGGGCGAACAATCCTTTATGTCCTGTCAAACTGCACAGGTTAGAATCCGAATTGGAATTTCAAATTTCTTTTTGTTTAGTCTTTAACATCTAATATTGTGTATGCAGAGACGACTGCAAAGTTGGTTTTTAAAACGTTTCCACACTTGATCAACAAGCCTGACCAGAATGGAAGAAGGCCTATTGACATAGCATCAGAATTCGGTGTTGGATGGCTAACCAAATTGCTGATAACTACAGACCCATCCTCAATCGCAATCTCCCCCAATGTATGGATTGAGTTGTGCAAGAGAGGCCACTTGGAAGCAATTGAAGCCTTTATAATACATTACGACGATTTCAGGCAACTCTGCATAGAACAAGAAGACTCGCCCTTACACCGCATCAAGCTAACCACTTACCAAGAGTATGAGAAACTTCTCTCTATCCCATTGATATGGGAGATGAAAAATAGACGAGATTATGATGGTAAAACACCCTTGCATCGAGCACTTGAACGTAAGGATATACTGTTTGCAGAATTACTACTCCATAAAGGTGTTAATCGCAGCATTAGAGACAGAAGGCGTAAAACTGCCACAAAACTGCTGTCAGAGCTATGTGACCAATACTATGAATGGGTTCGCTTACTTTTTAGATTACTGCTCTCTACTAATACTTTTTAATTTTCCAGTCATTGTTTGTTATTGAGTATGCATCAAACATTTTGATTTGTTATGTATAGGAGGAGATGGCCCAACGTGTGGGGATCAATCCACGGCTAAGAAATTTGGGATCATCAGCAGGAGAAATGCGAACCACTTTGTCAGTTGTAGCAGCCCTTCTTGCAACCCTTACATTTGCAGCAGCATTCACTGTCCCTGGGGGCTTCAACCAAGACACTGGAGAAATCATCCTAGTTAGGAAGGCATCGTTTTTAGTGTTCATACTAGCAGACACATACGCAATGTGTTGTGCAATGTTCGTGTTGTTCTGCCTCATATGGTCTATGGTTTGTGATCAAGATGAGTCACAGCTACTAATTGATCGAAGTGTGCTAGTGCTCATCCAATCTTTTTACGGCACATTGATGGCGTTTATGACTGGAGTCTACACCGTAGTGCACCACAAATCCTTGTGGGCTGCCATCCTTATCTGTGTTATGTGCTCGCTCGTAGGGATTTCAACCAACAGGAGTATTCTGTTCAGAGTGCTTGATAAGTTGGATAGAAAAGAAGAAGCTCGCTCAAAGAACAAAGCAAGTTTTTCATAGTCTCATTTGTAGTCTTTAAAAGGGATTGATTAGTAACACATAAAATTACTTGTTGTCTCATCACCAGCACTGGAAAAGGTCTGCTGGTAAGTATGCTCTTGTATTAATGTCTTTGTGTGGTTATGCAGATTTGGGAACAAGTGGAAGTCAAGCTAACAGGACGGAAAGGTTTTCTCACCAAGAGGGTATGTATTTCTCACTTACCTTTAACCAGGAAATAGTTGGTTTGAGCTTTCAAATCCATGATTTCTAAATACTGTGTACATTTTTTTTAGAGTAGGAAGTATGTAGCAAGGTGAAACTGAAGTACTGAACACAGTAAACAACCTGCTCTCTTATGTTTATAATCATGCTAAGCCTAAAAAGTTCTTTTCAGGTAACAGCTAGGGAAGATCATTCAGAGAGAAGCGACCCTCTTGCGAATGTGTAAATTTTGTAGTACTGTACGAAGTATATACCAAGTTTTTTATTTGACGCAATTTGTTATTTATCTGTTAAGTTCATAATTCTTTTATAAATGTGGGATGGCAATTTCTTGATGAAATTAAAATCACTAGATTCTAATATTTCTTCAAAACATCTGAAATCTAATTTCTTAGTGGGAAAAATGTCAAAAACTACTTTTTAAAATCCGGCTGTTGTGAGAAATTTTTATAATTTCTTGGCAAAATTACACCAAAACCAAATATGATTTGGCAAAGTGAAATGTTATGGTAAAAAGTGTAGAATGTGGCGTGAAATGACTATAACATCCTTTTTCTCCCTGTTTTCTTCTTTATGCATAAGAAGGGAAGGAAACGTGGGAAAATGGGAAAAAATGAATGAAAAAGAAAAAGGGGGCACGCGGATCTTCCGTCAAAGTCAACATCAGAAAAGTGACACTAGTAAAAAAAATACGTTTAATTATTTCGGATCAATTGTTGCAAGTCAATTGAAGAAAAGAAATAAAGCACTCTTTAATTGCTTTGGTTTTTAAAAAATCGAAGTACATAGTGTTTTGTTTTAAAAAATCGACCTTCTAATTATATAACTGCATGATTTTTACATTAGAACTCTTCAATTACTCCGCAATTTTTTTGAACATATATTGAAACTCCTTCAAACTCTAACTCTCCCATTGAAACTCCTTCAAACTCCAACTCTCCCATTGGAACTCCTTCAAATCACAACTCTCCCATTCGAATTCCTAAACCCTAGAAATTTTGCTCTCCTAATCCTCCTTCATTGGAACTCCTTCAAATGTCTTCTCCATTGCAATGAATTTTAATTGAATTGGTGCAACTCCTTTAACTCATTGTCCTTAATAGCAACTCCTTCAATTTTGATTGAATTACCGCACTCGTCGCCCTCCATTGCAACTCTTTCAACTCGTTTAATTAGTGTTTCTATTTAGAGGTATGTGCATTCTTTATAATTGAACATGACATTTAGGGTAAGACTCATATCTAGACTCTTTCATTTCTCATTAGGTTTAGGTTTCTTGTGCAAATTTGAGTAGCTTAGCATGGATATATACTTGACATCCATAAATTTAGGGTTCAATTCGTATTAGGGTATGTGGATATAAACTTGATATGAAATTTAGGGTTCAATTCGTATTAGGTTTAATATCCTTGTGTAAATTTGAGTAGCTTAGCATGAATTTAGGATATATCAAATTTAGGCTTGACTTTAAGTGCTCTAGGCATATAATTTCTCTAAACACCTCAAACCCGAACTATACCCCAATTGCTCTAGGCATAAAACAGCTCTAGGCTTGACTTTAAGTGCTCAACGGATAGCACCGGACTATACCCCAATAGTGTAATGCAAATTATATCCTAGCTTCTTCATTAAGCTTTCTATTTTGAGAAAATAATGTTAGACAACACGCATCACTTCTCATTCTATCTTCACTTTCAAGTACAAAAGTTTTACGGGATGCTATTTAGAATTTTGTAATTTCTGATTTAAGTAGGCATATTTATATGCTAGGCCTTTGACTCTTTGAGGGCTTTTTTTTTAAATGCCCACGAGATCAATTGACAATTGGATTTCAATTACTATTCTAAAGTTAGACTCTAAAACAATTCCAATATCTTGAATTTGCTAAAGTTAGACTCTAAATTAATATCTTGTTATCTATTATTCATCCACATTTAAAAAAAAATTGATTTTCTAATCTTCTTAAAACTCTTAATCAACTTTTATGTGGAGTGGGAATTCGTATTAAGTTTTTGTGTTTTTAAACTTTTAACAACCATACCTTAAATGTACGACTTATCATCATAGAATTCTCATTTTTAGTTAGCTTGGAATCTGCCTACTTTACTATCTCTTATGACTCTCTTCACCTCATAAATTATGAAAAATTTCACTTATTAGAAGACTAAGCTAACTATATCATATTGATCTTTCCATAAGTCGGGTTCTTTTTGTTTTTGTCCATGCTATTAATACATATAGATATTACAAATAGTAAATGCAATTGGCAAATAGAAGTCATATTATCTTTACTTAAGTTATTATTTGTCTAGATCCAAGAGGATAGGTTAAACCAAAAGACAACCATTATTTAGGGTTCGTATATTTTCTTGAGTAAATCCCCTCCATATTAAAATAGTGGTTGAATCTTGTATCTTGAAGTGTGTGCTGGGATTCATCCAGCTAGGGTCAATTCATTTGCCTTGCTTAGAAGTCTATTTTGAAGAAATCTCAGGCTCCAAATTGAATATACTTTTCATGTTAACACTTGTTTTGGAGAAGAAAATATCTCTATATATGAATAAATATGGAAATTTTCCTATAAAAGAATATGCAGTGTTAGAAAACTCATGTTATGATTAGTATTTTATTTGTCGGACTGTGTTTGGTGATTATTAAAATATTGGTATGAGTTTATGATAAAAACTGGTTTGAAAAAAGGATATAAATTGTGGGGATAATCTTATTATAAAAACTCTGTTGAGTTTGTTTATGGAAAAGTATTGTCAACTTAACTATTGAAGTTGTGTCAACTTATTTGTCTTTACTCCTAGTAATGATTAGAGCCTCAATATGAATTAGCATATGTATATCGATCATCTCAACTTTCTATTCAAGTTTATTCTTTCATATTTTTAGTAGTTTAAAATAGATCAAGATTGGATGTACGATAAGTAGAACTCAATAAGTTACTTACAAGGGGTTGAGGAGTTCAAAACGTAACATTAGGTATTAATAATAAATCTTTCATAAGAGAAGCTAACATTTCATTTACAATTTACTAGCCATTTCAAGGTTTTACAATATTTACAAACAATATTTCTATTCACCTCATTTTTTATAATTCAATTATATAAAAAGTTGTTACTCCATGTAACTTATTTCTCTATAAATTATACTTAGATAATCTTTATATTTTTCTTAAACGATCCCTAGTTATCAATCAACTTATATCAAATAAAAACATTAAACATCATACAATACTAAACTATCCATCTTTATACAAGTACTCCTTCCGTCCCTTATTATTTGCTCCATTTCTATTTATGGAGTCAAAGTTTAAAAAATTTGACCATAAGTTCTTATCATGCTATAAGAAATAATATATTCAAAAGAAAACTTAATGGATGCATCTCAATGTATATTTTTAGAATATCAATTTTTCATAATTTTTTATGTTACAGATTAGGAGACAAAAAAGTTTTAACTTGTGTCTTAAAAACCGTAAAAAGTTAAATGGGGCAAAAAATAAGGGGCGGAGGTAGTATTACTTTATGCAACTTTATTCAACAACACTCGAATGTGAGTTTATATCATAGAAGGACGACTATGCAAAAATAAAGGGCGTTGCTAAATATCGCTCGTGACTCTTTATCTGTCACACATATTTTGTACGTCTTTTACCAAATTGGTCCTTATTCCATACTATCTTTATTTATCTTACTTTTACTCATTTTCACTTACTTTTACTCATTTTCACTTACTTTTACTCACTTTCACTCACATTAACTCACTTTCACTCTCAATTCATTCTCTTTCACTATCGGAAGAGTGTAACTCTTAGCTTGGACGTTGAGTGACGTGCTTTTTTAAACTCATGTATGCACCCATAAAGTAACTAAGTTGTTCAATTCACGAAATAGAAAATCCACATAAACTTCAAAGGGACATACACTAGTAGAAAACCATTTAATTGCTTCTGTTCAAATATTGCGGTTATATGCAACTCGAAGCACTTAATGGTTTGAAATATACCTTAATACCAAGTGCTACTGTTTTTATTTTAAAAAATGTAGCACTTGAAACTAAAAATGATGCGGTCATTTAAAAAACCACGGTATTAGTACCAAGTGCTGCAGTTTTTCAAATAACCGACTCATATTACAAGTGTTGCAGTTATTTAAAAAAACCGTAGCATTTGTAACTCACTATATATACTTTTTTTTCTAACGGTTTTAGTATTATTTCAAATACGAAAAAAATATCAGCAGCATAATACAACATGCATTTTCCTTATTTATACTAGTGAACCTGTTTATACTTACTAATTAATACTAAATATATTAACATGAATAAAATATTTTTATATTGTTAAAAAATTAACTATTTTTACTTATTTATACTAATTATTTTATATCTTACTTTTGTAAAAAATTTAATTTTGTTAAAAAAAATTACCAATCGTAATTATTAAGTCCTAAACAAATATGTATAATAATCTTAATTGAACATAAAAATCAATAATAATTACTACTCAAATACTAATTACTATTCTAGTTATCACTAATTATTTTTTAAATATAAAAATATAATTTTAAAAGAAACATCCAAAATGTAGGTTTCCTCTATGAAGGAATCACCTAAAATAAATGGTTTATATGCGAAAGAACCACAAAAAATAGGTAGTTTCTCCATGGAGGAACCGATTAAATTAGACGTTTCTTCCATTAAAGAACTGTCCACTTTAAACCATTCTACTATAAAAGTTCTTCACGAGGCGTATAAATTTTTTAACCTATAGTATTAATATAGTTAAATAATATGTAAAATATGTATTTATACGAAGGATAAATAGATATTAACCCGGCGGGCGGGGAGGAGTTGGGCGTTGAAAAAGTTCAAACGGCAAGTAAAGTATCGTGTGCGCGAGTCAGCATATTTCCTATTCCGATTCCTAAGAAACGTAACGTCTCTTAAGAAATTTTAAAACTCTGATCCAAATTAAGTTTCACTTATCCAATCCATACCTTCTCTTTCCATTTCCATTTTTTATCTCCTGTATAGAACCTTCTCTTGTACGATATCTCATCCTTCTCCCACGTTTGGGGGCAACCCAACGGATTACGGATCTATCTTTCTTCTTAATTTTATCCAACTTTTTCTTTACTATTTGATTCTATTCTAAACTTATAATTTCACCTTTCTTTTTTTAAGAAAAAGTATTTGATTAATTTTCTCCCTTCTCTTTTTTAATTGTAAATACTGTAAATTTGTTCATATTTTTTCATTCTTTTGTTGATTTTGTCACTGTTTAATCAATCAATTTCAACTTTTTAAACGAAATTTGTGATATGATTTATTGTTTAATTAATTAGGTTTTGATCAAATTAAAAAAAAAAAATTGACGGTTTTTTTGGTTGAGAATGGAGATTTTGTGATCGAGAAAGAGTGATATGGAAGAAATCGTAAATAGTGTTTGATGAGGAATGAAGGGAAGAAATCTCACGGAGGAGTGGCAGCGGCTACTTCTTCATCGGGCCGGGTTAACGGGTTCTTACCGAGCTCGTTCCGGGCGATTTCGAGTTATTTGAGGATTGTTTCGTCGGGTGCTTCGACTGTTGCTTCTTCCGTGCGGTCAGCGGCTTCGTCGATTGTGGTGGACAGAGACGACGATAATCGTTATGATCAGGTACGTATTGTTCGGTTGTAGTTGAATTTAATTGTTTTAGTGTATATTTCAAACTATAGGTTTAGTTGAATTTTATTGAATTAATGCGAAGTAGTTTGTGTATGGATAATGTATTCTAGTGAGGTGTGTTCCATTATCAGTTGATCAATGTGTATTGGTTTCACGTAGTAGCCATTTTTTGGCAGTTAAAGTTCAGGCCAGGATACTTTACTGACAGCTTGGAAGGTTGCCAGTATATTGCTGCTTCTGTGTGTTGCAATGTGTTGATTCGATGGGTGCTAGTGTACCGAAGGTTTTGGTGTATATGCATGGTGGGATGACATTCTTGTCAAGTGAACTTTTTTAGTTGATGGTTGTATATATGGATTTTCTTGGTGTTGTTTTGATTGCTGTTAGAGAACGATTTGCTGAAGTTTGTGTACTTATGCAAAATCTTGGATTGTGTTCGACTGAAATGCTGAAGCGTGGTTGTGTAACATATTCTGCTACACCTTGTGAGAGAGTTTGTGGAGTTTATTTGTTGCGACTCTCTGAGTTTTTCTTTACCGAAGAGTGAAGTCTATGTTATTGACTGTGATTTAATGTATAAGATGGTGACATGAGTATACAAGTTAGAGCAGAGCTATTCGTTTACTGTGGTGATGTGGGATGATGGTTGAGGTCTTTTCTGCTCAGAGATTTCTGGCAAGCATTGCAATGCTATTGGTTCTTAGCATGATGCTGTAGATAAATTCCTTGTTTTCTCTGCTGTTGCCATGAATGTTGGTGGTCACTTGTGTCCTTGGGTAACTATTGTTACATATAACAAAACATATGTTTTGAAACTTATTGCAATTATGGATCTGTATCCAAATTCCGACTTTTCATTTTGAGAATTCTGATGTGGCTCTTTGGTGTTTTTCTGCTGGAAAAAATGCATATTGCATTTCAATAGTTTTTGTCGTTGAGAACTTTTTGTTTTTGATATTCTGGTAGATACTAAAGAGAAGTAATGTATGTAGTGAACTGCACAGAAGAGGCATAGGATATGCTTATGCAGAATTGGACTATATCAACTCAATGAATGTTGATCCTCTAGTGAGGCATACTATTTTTGCGCTGTCCAGTATAATCTTGATTATATTTTGCAGGGTTTGGGATTTATATCTAAACTGGGTCTCATTGTTGAATGATCAAAACATTTTATATGGTGCTTATTTTGTTTGAAGTAGTGAAATGCTGCCCTATTGGATTCATCCTTCAAAGGATGGCAGGGTTGAAATGTGTGCGAGGACTGCAATCTTAACATTGTTAGGGCAAAGGTGCTTCAAGTTATTTCTTGTACATTGTGTGATTGGGAGGTTTGGTGTTCTATATGTCTAGAAGGATTATGAAGGACCTATGAACACAATTTATGCATGTAAAGGAAGTTAAAGGCACCAAATACATCCTTGCATGGAAGCCGTCTTAATTTTTAATTTTTGTAATTAGCTCCTGGTTCGTCTACATCCTCATTGAAACTGCTGTGTGGCCCACTGGCAAGTGGCTCCTAATCTTTAGAAATGAAAAAAATTGGGGTAAAGGAGCTTCTTTTCTGCAAAGGGTACTTAAATAATCTGTTTCAGTTGACTGTGTTCTTTAGGTAGCCTTTTGCACCTTAGTTATTTGTTCCATAATATCCTTGCATGTGATTTTTCTCTAAATTTACAATTGTTTGCTCCAGGTTCTTTCACAGAACTGCCAGGCCCCTAAATTTATGGCAAGGATGAATAAAGATGACAGTCTTACATTAGGGTGTTTTAATGTTTTTCTCTAATTTGATTACTTGATCAGCTGTGTATGCTTTTGCACCTGGAGACAGTGATTCATGCATGTTCAGCTAATTGAGCTAAAGATTATTTAAACTCCAATTTAATTGTTCTTGGAGGGGTAAGAAGTAGGGAGATGATTATGATTGTGTTCCTGTTGCTCTTTAAGAGGGTCTTTTTAGGCATGCATTCCTATTGTTCCTTAATTTTCTTCACATGTTAAGTTTGAGTTAAAATAACTCTTTTATCTATCATCATATCAATCCTTTTTCTCTCCATCCCAACACTTTCCCCTCTTCTCTTTCTCTCTTGACCTCTCTTTATTCTCTTGCGAATATTATACTATGCTTTTGTTATCGTTCTTGATCTATGCCCAAACTTTGTAGAAATCAATTTAGGGACTGAGCTGTATTTTTGTTTGTTGCTAGAATTGCAGCATCCTAACTTTTACTTCTTAGGTTTGACTTAGGTTTGCCAAAATCTTTTGCAATTTTAGAGAAATGAGATATGCTTTTTAAAATGATGAGAATTAGATGAAATGTGAAGACCTGAGGTGGAACTAGTTATTGTGTTGGGACATTATTTTGGAGTGCTCTGTGTTATTCTTTTAGAACTATTTTTATCGCGGAGCATTGGGAAGCAGCCACGCTGGGTAAGTGGTAATGCTGTACATATCTGGACCTGGAAAATGTGTCACTGGATACTTCTTGGGTGGGTTGGTTCTTTTCATGCAAGGGTAATCTTTTTGCAGTTGTTTAGTTTCATTCTTTCTTATTTTTCTTTCATCAAGATACACTGGCATATTTTCTTCATGAAGAAATTTCTTTTCTACTGTTTGGTGTCTTTCCTAACTCCTAAGTTTATATATCATTTGTGCATTATGGTTTTACCCATCATACATCAGAGGTTCAGGACTTCAGGGCTGTGTTTTTCCGTTAACCTTCCCCCATTTTTTAAAGGTATCGTCCAGACCAATGTTGATGTGTTCCTGTCAATAACCTTATTAACCTCACCAAATATATCTCCTTGTTTGTACTATGAATTTTCACTTATATTAATTTACCCAAATGAAGGTACTTTGGGCTGGGTTCGACAAGTTGGAATTTGAGGAATGCAATGTACAGCAGGTTCTGCTGTTGGGTTATCAATCTGGTTTTCAGGTATGGGATGTGGAGGAAGCACACAATGTCCATGACTTGGTATCCAAATATGATGGCCCTGTTTCATTTATGCAAGTGCTGGAAAAGCCACTGCCAACTATGGCATCTGAAGACAAATTTTCTGACAGTCGTCCTCTGCTGGCAGTGTATACAGATGGTTCTCGTCTCCTGGATGGAAAAAGTGCTCCTTGCAATGGAAGCAACCCTTATAGCAGTTCCCCTGGAAATGACCTCTATAGCCCTTCAACTATCCTATTTTATTCTTTGACTTCCCAGTCTTATGTACATATTTTAAAGTTTAGATCAGTGATTTATTCTATTCGGTGCAGTCCTCGGGTTGTAGCTGTTTCCCAGGCAGCTCAGGTATTGTTATGTTACATTTCAATATCTTCCTCTAGGCTTACAGAAGAAAATGCTTAAGAATAATACTCTTTCATTTTAGGTGCACTGTTTTAATTCTGCTACCTTGGAGAGGGCATATACTATCCTCACAAATCCTATTGTGACTGGCTGTCCTGGATCTGGCGGTATAGGCTATGGACCTCTTGCACTGGGTCCTAGGTGGCTGGCATACAGTGGAAGTCATATAGATGTTTCTAATGCTGGTCGTGTCAGTCCACAGCATTTGACACCTTCAGCTACATTTTCCAGTTCAGCATCACATGGAAATCGTGTGGCTCACTATGCAGTTGAGTCCGGCAAGCATCTTGCTGCAGGAATTGCAACCTTGGGGGATATGGGTTATAAAAAGCTGTCCCGATATTGCTCTGAGTTATTGCCTGATTCTAATCACTCAGTTCAATCTGGATTTAAAGTCAACGGCCCTGTTAATGGGCATAGTGGACATTTGCCTGACATGGATAGTGTTGGAATGGTGCGCATCTTTTATTGTCAAAGTTGCTTGTCTTGATTTTATGCTTCTGCATTGTAAGCTATTTGCATCTAAAATCATAGATATTATGAGGGTTTTTTCCATTCAAAGGGCTATTATCCCCCCCCCCCCCCCCCCCCCCCCCAATGGATTGTTTCTATTCATTTCTGACTTCCAAGTATAAAATGTAGGCTGATTAATATGTTTTCTTTGCTTATCTATTAAAGGCATATTATGTATGTCTGGTTAGTGAATTATGTATTATTGTGTTTTCTAAAAGTTTAACCTTTTATTCTTCAGGTCATTGTGAAAGATGTTGTCAATAAAGCTGTGATCACTCAGTTTAGAGCACACAAAAGCCCTATTGCTGCATTATGTTTTGATCCCAGTGGGACCATATTGGTGACAGCTTCAGTTCAGGGTCATAACATCAATGTTTTCCGCATTATGCCTGGACATCCTGCATCTGATGCCAGCGGATCCTGTGTGCATCTTTACAGACTGCAACGTGGTCTTACCAACGCGGTGAGGCTACTGCTTGCTATCCTCTCTTGCCTAAATGTTGGACCATTTATTTCTTTGCTGACCCTTCTTTTCTTGTTTGTAGATTATACAGGACATTACTTTCAGTGATGACAGCCGCTGGATCATGATTAGTTCCTCCAGAGGCACAAACCATCTTTTTGCTATCTCTCCTTTCGGTGGTACTGTGGATCTTCAGTTTGCAGGTACAAGTGTCGAAAGTAATGGCTTTAGTGCCATGAGCAATCCAGTTGTCCCGCAGTTGTCTAAACCTGCTGCTCAAATGTTAAATCGGAACAATACTTTTGTATCTGGCCCGCCTGTTACACTGTCTGTAGTCAGCAGGATAAGAAATGGAAATAATGGTTGGAAAGGCACTGTAAATGGTGCTGCAGCTGTTGCAAATGGAAAGAATATTTCACTCTCTGGTGCTTTTGCTGCTTCTTTCCATCTTTGCAAAGGCAACGACATGCAACTTAAATCATGTGCTATGAAGTCTAAGTACCACTTGTTGGTTTTCTCTCCTGGTAGTTTGATACAATATGCAATGAGAGTTTCTATTGGACAAGACATATTAGCTGCTGTTACTGGAGCTGGTCCTGCTTATGGTCCAGCTCCAGGTAATGATTCAAAACTATTGGTTGAGGCCACTCAAAAATGGAATATATGCCATAAATGGAGGGAAAGAGAAGATAGCTTTGATATCTATGGTGAAAATGGTTCCTCAGAGTCTGCTAAAATACATTGTGAAGGGACCAGAAATGGAAATGGTGCTAGATCAAAGATAAGTGATGAAGAAAGGAATCAACTTTATATTTCAGAAGCTGAATTGCAAATGCATGAACAGCAGGTTCCACTTTGGGCAAAATCGGAGGTATCTTATGGCAGTTAGTTATGTTCGTATTGTGTAGTTTGCAAGATGATTTATCTGTTTCATTAAAATTTACAGATTTACTTTCAGTCAATGGTAAATGATGGCATTAAGATAGATGGTGAAGTTTCTGGAGGAGAAATAGAGATTGAAAACATTCCCTACCGCTCGATTGAAGCAAGATCTAAGAAGTTGGTTCCTGTTTTTGATTATCTGGATAAACCTTAAATCTCAAATGGCAAGGTAATCTGTCCTTCCTATCTCCTGCCATTGGGGTTGAAAAATGGGGGGTCTAAGCATGATCATTTCGATTGAATTAATTTTATTTTTACAATTTGGTGATACTGTCAATTCTTCAGAGGGTAGAGGACTGGTGGATATATGGCTTATGTTCAAATTCCAATGATAAAGGCACCTGATGCTCATGGTTCTCACATATTATGGATATTGTTTTTCAGCTTGTATTGCATTGTTTGGTGTGTGTGTATTATTGATGCTAAGCAGTTTCCGTTGTTCAGAGTTACTGCTGCAGATAGCAAGTTTGCATCCCAGCAATTATCTCAACTATGCAGCGTGCCTCAAAATGGGGATCTTTCTGTTAGGAGAAGGCCTTATGATTATGTCTTGATGGCTGAAAATGGCCCCTAAGTTGGTGTAGGAGAAAATAAGTACGGTTTACTGAAGCCTGTAGATGCAACAATGGTTTACGTAAATTATAATGACGGCCCTAAATGAAAGTTGCCTGAGCTTCAGATTGTGAATAATAGAGATAGAGAGCTTGTGAAAATGGAGGACCCATTCCAAGTTTTTAAATAAATTACAGCGAAGCCTTGAGGATGGAGAATAAGTTTGACGGCTCATATTTGAGAGTTTGATTAGAGGTAATGATCCTGATGGACGTTTCACTTTTGTGATCGGTTTGCCATTTTTTTTTTTTCTAAATTGTCGATAAATACAGAAACAAACCAAGTGTACAAATACTTGCACAAAAATAACCCAAACGAAATAAAGGGTAAAATACTGGTTAAAAAAAAGAGTTTTTTTCCTTTCCCCATTTGTGTTCCTGCATTTATCAGTTATGTATCTTTTTTGTCACTAAAGTTTGCTTAATTTCCTGCAGGATGCGGCTATTCTTTTATTCTCAAGTGTTTGAAAAGTTGTTCATGTTTGGCGTAACGTTGTGATCGTTGTGGTGCTCAAAACTTTGTTAATATCGTGTTATTGAGCGGTATCCATCTATTATTGTACATAATAGGCTGTCTTGTGAATAATCTATTTTTTTTTTTTTTTTGATGCTGTGTCTTGTGAATAATCTGTACACTGTACGTAAAATCAACATAATCGCATCTTGACAGCGTCGTTTTTCGTTAGATTTGTTTATTCTGCTTTGATATATGCAGCAGTCGTTTTCCATGGTTAGGTTTTGTTACAAGGTACTCCCCATTTTGAGAAATTGAGAAGTCTCTTCCTTTGGTTGGTCTGCGATGGAACATTTGTTTATTTTTGTATGCATGTATTGTTGCTTGATGCTGAGAATTGATTTTTGGTCTTTTAGGACTCCTGGAATTTGACTGTCTGAATCTCTCTGATGCCTTTGCCTAATTTAGATACTTGTGGGGTTAGTTGAACGCAGTTACTCGCGTATTTTTAGAATACCTTTGTTTTGCAATAAGAAGGGCTCATTTCCTGCGCTGAATGGAGAGTTGTAGAAATTCATTAGCTCATGTAGCATTCTTTGTACTACGTATATTGATTTAATTATGCCTTTTATCAATTTAAGCTCGGTAAATCCATTGTAGCCCAGTATAAGCAGCTTCATCGGTGAGAAATTTGGTGGGGGATTTTATTCTGCAGGGATGCAAAGATAAGATCTCTACAGACCAATATTAGGTGTACCCTTTCCAGTCATTGCCAGTCTTTATTCGAGATTCGGACATTAGTTAACAAAACAGATTGTATGAGTTAAGGTTCAAGTTAGTAAAGGGATTAAATAATGGATCTGGTGTTTGTTTGATTATCTCACGAAAATGAGCTCATTTGGAGGAAAATTGATGAAATCTTTTTTATCCCACTGGCCATAAGATAGGAAAAAAATCACTTGAGCCGAGCTTATGGACGCATGCATTAGTAATTTAGTATGCTAAAATGTATGTAAAATTAGGTGCGCCTTAATAAGATAACCCTTCTAGAGTATACAATTATAGTTTTTCAGAGTACTTTATGTGTTTGACGGGAGGATTTTAGAGTACTTTTCTTTTAGTAATTGGTTTCCGGAATTCAAAGATAGAAAGATTAAGAAGTTGTGTTGTGGAGGCATATCTAATTATTGTCTGCCACCAATGTGGCCTAACTTAGCTTTGCATGCAGCCAGAAAATAAGATTTGTGGAGCATGCAGAGAAACATTGTCAATTAACAAGTGTAATTATTCCAAAAGCGAATATAACTAAAATATAAATACAAATATGATCGAAATTACGAGTATAATAAGCACAAAATAGAGTTACCTACCTACCAAAACATGTTTCTGAAGCTTTTTTCAGACAAATAAAATAATTAAGAAACCAAATACAGAACTGAGTGTCATTTTTTTTATGTAGAAGGTCTGTTTCTGTCATGAAGTCTAAATTACGATGAAAACACTGTAAAAGCTTCTAATAGTATGCTTCCACATGAACCTTTTGCATTTTCTGAAAGAAATGTGGAGTTAAAGATAAGCAAATAACCAAACAGCTCCTTCTCATCTGCTTCTTGTTTTACCATTTCTTCATTCCCATATTTTTAACCTCAAAAAAACAAAAAAAAAAAAAATCAAGATCCTGAAATGTGTGACATATTTTAATTTGCAAGTCCAATGTCTTAATCTCTCAAACAACTTATGTCAACTTCAAAAAGCAATAGCCAAATAGTCAAAAACATATGATATATGCACAGTTATATAAGAAGTCTATTTGTTAAGCAATGTTAGGTGATTGACAGGAACTTTGAACTAAAACCCAAGAACTTTCCTTTACACATTTCCTTCGTGTTACATGTTTTGACATTTCAATGCATTACATACTCTTATTTTGCTTGAGCCCTTCCCACATGACAATTAGAATATAGGAAACAGGAACAAAACTCTTGTACCGCGTTTTCGTTAAGCTTTATTAGCTTGGGTTCAGACGATTTTTTGTGTTCTTCCGTATCTTTTACTTCGCATTTTTTGGTTGAAGTAGTATTACAATCTCAAATCACAATGCAGCTACATATATCACCGAGTTTAAGGCATGTGACTGTTTTTCCGGGCAAAGGAGTCAGAGAATTCATTAAATTAAAAGCTGGTTCAAGAAGGTTTTCTTACAGGATGGTGTTGTATTCCCTCTTATTGTTCACATTTTTGCTGCGTTTCGTGTTTGTGTTGACAGCGGTGGATACTATTGATGGCCAAAGAAAATGTTCTTCCATAGGTAATTGCACTTTTCTTCCTGCTTGAAGTATTGCATGTTTTTGTGAGACTACTCTTGTTTGCATGTTATCATATATCCCTCTACATCCTTGATGAAAGTCAGTTGATCCTTGGGATTGGATAACATGCCTGTATCAATGGGAGCGTGTTTTACCCGTACAAACTTGTGTTTAGTCCAATGTTTGGTTTCCTTTGCCCTTGAGTAAAGTAGGGCTATGAATTAATGTATCCCAAACAGGATGTTTAAATTTAGCTACTCTGATTCATTCTATCCGTTTATGATCAAGTACTTTTCGTTGATGAAGGTTGCTTGGGGAAAAGACTCGCGCCAAGTATTCTAGGAAGAAAATATCCAACTGTAATTTCCTCAATCTTTTCCAAATTATGCATACTTTTCAACAGTTGAAAGTTCTTCTCAGTCTCCAAAAATCAAATGATTCATCTATATCTTGTATTTGTTGCAGGTCCCAGAAGTCTTATATGAAGTATTTGAAGAGCCTAGTAGACATATAGATGAGAAAATTCCAGAACCTGATATTCCTCAGTCACTAGAAGAGTTTATGGCCGAAGTGAGAGATATTAGACCAGATGCCAGAACGTTTGCAATCAAGCTTAAAACAATGGTAAATCATAGCATATTTCTCGTCATATTTATGCGCATGATTTTCCTTCATAAAACATTCTGATTTACCAGGGTAAACTTTATAAAATATGCATTTCATTTTACAGGTGAACTATCTTGAACAAAGGACCCGAACAGCTAAGATTCAAGAATACCTATACCGGCATGTAGCATCGAGCAGCATTCCAAAACAACTCTACTGCCTAACACTAAGGCTAGCGAATGAGCACAGCATGAATTCAGCTGCTCGCCTTCAGCTTCCAAATCCCGAGCAAGTCCCTTATCTCGTAGACAACTCGTTCTTCCACTTTGTTCTAGCCTCTGACAACGTTTTAGCTGCCTCAGTTGTGGCCAACTCTCTTGTTCGTAATTCTCTCCGGCCTGAGAAGGTTGTTTTGCACATCATCACTGAAAAAGAGACCTTTGCGCCTATGCAAGCTTGGTTTTCCTTACATCCTTTGACACCTGCTGTCATTGAGGTCAAGGCATTGCACCAGTTTGATTGGATTAGTAAAGGAAAAGTGCCTGTTTTGGAGGCCATGGAGAAGGATCAGAAGGCTAGGTCACAGTTTAGAGGCGGATCTCAAGCAATCGTGGCAAGTGATTCTGAAAGGCCTCATGTGATAGCTGCAAAGCTTCAGGCTATGAGCCCCAAATACAACTCCATCATGAATCACATTAGAATTCATCTCCCAGAGGTACATTCATCTATAGAAATATCAGCTTAATATAATCAAAACTCTTACCGATAATTGGAACATAATCTGCATAGGAGAAACTTCTCCCTGATACAAAAATTCCAAGACATCAGCCTCAATGTGCAAAATGATATGACAGTCTAGATTACTGTTGAAAAAAAGCTTTGCTGCATGCTTTTTGGAAACAGTATGTCTTTCATTATATTCTGTTAAGGGCTAGACTGTATATAATCCTTAAACTTCTCAGAATCCTACCAATTTGCTCTTCTTTATTACTTGTTTCATCTGATCTTCCATATTTATGTTTGTTGTCTACGTTTCATGATTTTCAGCTGTTTCCGAGCTTGGATAAGGTTGTCTTCCTTGATGATGATATCGTGATACAAACTGATTTGTCCCCCTTGTGGGACATTGATATGGCTGGAAAGGTCAATGGAGCAGTACAAACATGCAGTGGAGATGATAAGTTTGTGATGTCAAAGAGACTAAAGAATTATCTGAACTTCTCTCATCCTTTGATAGCAAAGAATTTTCACCCTGATGAATGTGGTTGGGCTTATGGCATGAATATCTTTGATTTAGAAGCCTGGAGGAAGTCTGACATTACTCAGACCTACAATCACTGGCTTCAACTGGTAAATATATTCAAAATATGACTTGTTAATTACAACTCAATACACTTGAAAATCTGTCATAATTAACTGATCATATAATATGATTCTTTCTACACAGAACTTAAAGTCAGACCTCAGTTTATGGCAGCTAGGCACATTACCACCGGGACTAATAGCATTCCATGGACACGTTCATGTCATTGCCCCCTTTTGGCATATGTTAGGTCTTGGATACCAAGAAAACACAAGTCTTGCAGATGCTCAGAATGCTGGTGTCATTCATTTCAATGGAAGGGCAAAACCATGGCTTGATATAGCTTTTCCTACACTCAGGCCATTATGGGCTAAATATATTAACTTCTCAGATAAATTTATCAAAGGTTGTCATATTAGAGAAACTTGAGAATTTACATTGGAGGGAAATGCGGTGAATATTCTTGTAAATGAGCTAGGGAAGCACGCAGAATTTTCACCTCTGTGGAGCTGATTGCAAGATGAGGAGGCAGAACACAAAAGCAGCTGTTTTTATTTACTTGAGATAAGCCTCCATAGACTAGGAGTTTTCTTGATTTTGTGTATTCTCTTTTCTTTTATTCTTTCATTTCATAAGATACTGATAATTCTGATGATGCATTATTGCATTACACAGGGAGAAATTACAGAAATCTCAATCATAGTCAAACATTTACAGGTCAAATTAACTCGCTTTTCTACCAGTTACATTGAAAACTAAGTCCTTCAAAAATTTAGCCTTGTGAGGGGTGAATTAATTGCCATCAGATTAAACACAACATTCTCAACTTCAACGACAATTGAAGGGCCGAGACGGAAACCTCGGAACCACCTTCAACTGACGCGTCTCCTTCTTCTTCCACTAGCACATTCCATTTCTCTCCACTCACAAGTCACAACGCCAGTCTCTAACACACTTGAAACCACTCCTCTTCTCCAACTCAAAATTCCTCTAACTTCCGATTCTAGGAATGCATAAAGCACGTCGAAAGAGTCAACAAAACCTCAAGATTCACCAAAATGTTCCTCCTCAAATGCCCATTTGGGGTTAAACAACAGCAAAGTCCATGGCTACATACTATCATTAACCAACTTCATAACTGTTAGCTGTGAAGAATTTGGTGCCAAAAATATAGCCACGTCGGCAGAATTCAAAATACCGTTGTACACTCTAACCACAGTTGTAAGCTCAATGGGAGAGCTTGAAAAGCCTATACTCCACGAGTTATCGAAGTGGGATTAGGCCAAATGAGCAACACTTTAGTCGGCTTGCACCTAGGTTATAAACGAAACAAAGGGTATATAGCTGTAACAGCTTGCACCTAGGGTGAAATCTGAAGTTACTCAAGCTACCCTTTTGTTTCAGTACTCCAGTCAGGTATTCCATACAAAGCACAAAAAGGAGGGGGGAGAGAAGGTCACCCTGCCTCAAACCCCTTCTTTCAGGGAAGAAACCATGATTCTCACCATTCAACAACACAAGGGTGTCAAAAACAAACACCATCACAATTTTGATTAAAATACTGAGGAAAACTGAGAGCTACCAGCGCTTCCTATAAGAAAGACCATTCCATAGTATCATAGGCTTTTCTTAGTTCTATTTTTTTTAATCAGACAGCTCTTAGGCGCATTCTTTCTCCTGTAATGTCTAACATTCTCATGGCTCACCAAGACATTATTGACAATACTCCTTGCCTCCTGACATTATTGTACGGGTGGTTGTAGTAATTGCATTTAATAACCTGCCATTACTGGAAAATTCCTGAACTGCATCCACGACATCCTGTCCAACGATCTCTCAAGTTGCACTAAAAAAAGTCAATGCCATAACCATCAATAACAGGTGCTTTAATCACCTGGAATAAACATAACATTCTTTATTTCCTCCTTTGGGAACCTCAAATCCAGCTGCCTGTAATGATCATCTGTAAGCTCTCCTCCCATATCTATACACTGATCAACACTTCTCTGTGCAAGCTCCTACAAATTCTGTGAAATACTTTACAAAGACCTCTTGAACCTCCCGACACGTCGTAATCCACTCACCTTTCTCCTTGCTTTAAGGCTCTGGTGGAAGATGTGAGTATTTTAGTCTCCATCAATCACTCAATGCACCTTTACTTTCTGCTTCAGGAAGGCAATGTAATCGTTTTACACTTGTTTATATGTTGTACAGGCTTCTTTCTCCTGAATTGCTAAATCCGCATCCCTAGGGTTGAGATGTAGTATGTTTTGAATTTTTATCAGAGCCGAGAAAGCTCGAGTCTTCAGACCGAATATAATTAAATCCCTGTCTACTTAAGTTTTTGAAATCTTGGTTGAATAACTTCATTTTCTGACACACCTGATACATCTTATGTCCCTGTACATTAGTACTTCACCCCTTCTTGGCAATACTTACATACTCAGGAGCTGATTCTCACATCCTGAAGTACCTATAAGGCTTCCTCCCTTGAGACTGGCCCGGGAAGAATTTTACAAGAGCTGGGTTGTGATCAAAAGTCCCTTCTGGCATAAAGAAAACTTCTACATTGGGGTATCAGCCAACTCCTCGTTATTCATCACTTTATCCAACTTTGACACAACTCTATCGTAACCTTGCTGTTTGTTATTCCCAGTAAAAAACTTGCCTTCATACTTCATATTCTTCATACCACAATTTCCATACATTGCATCATTGCCTAAAGGGAGCAACTTCACTGTCCCTCACAACACTGCCTATCCTTTCATCCGGACTCAAAATAGTGTTAAAAGTCACCTAAAATAACCAAGGTCCCTTCTGTTAATCTGCAAGTGCTTGAACTCTTGAAGAATACTCCACAAATATTCTCTTTGCGTCCTGTCATTGCTAGCATAAATAAAAAAACAACCAAACTCCTCCCCTCCATTTACAGGTTTGACTTGACAGTGTATTAATTGATTGGTTGGTGCTAACCAGAATATTTACTCTAAATGATGTGGCCTGCCCCCCCCCCCCCCCCCCCCCCCCCCCCCCCCCCCTTATGCTGATCCAATTCGAAGTAATACACCACCCAGGACAAAGATTAAGATACAAGGCACCTAGGGAAGTACCCTAGATCTTAGTCTCTAAGAGCCCTAATAGTTTTAACATTCTGAGAGTAAAGGAAATGCCTCACTTAAGCCTGTTTAGAGATACTATTAAGGCCCTTGACATTCCAAGTTGCAATGTTATCCATACTGGGCAGGGGGAGCCACCCCGCACCAGTATTCAGATTACACTACTGACACTTCTCTACGCTTCAGCATTCTCATGCGTACCAGCATCTACTTCATTTTCATTCCCTCTATCACCTACATTTGGGTCTTCCTCCAGAACTGCAAAAGCATTCCCAGTTTGCACATCAACTATGGGGGTCTTCACAAGCTGTTTTCTAAGCGGGCTAAAATCCATCATTAGTTGTTGATTTAGGGACCCAGACTTTCTCAGTTGGTTTTTTCTTCACTACCCCAACACCTCGTACCCTTCCTTTGTGTACTGATTCTCAGTATAGCCCATACCCCTATATCAGTCAGGTAATAGACTTCCACTCATACACAATATGTAGGTGAACCTCTTCCTCATTCTCTTTATCAAACACAATATAATCAGGGAAATCCTGATTGAGTTGTACATCCACCAGTATTCTTGCATACAGGAGTTTATCCCATGTACGAGTTGCCTGGTCAAATGGTTTCTCAATTAGTACTGGCAGATTAAACACTCTTTTCTCCCCAACATATCAATCCGAGTGGCATCTGAATCTATAATGGTACTGACTTAATGTCTTCCTTACATCAAATTCAAGTTAGGAGATCGATCCTTAACAGTGAAAGGTTTGATATCAAAGTAGTGTCCTCCTACCATTACTTTTTCTTTGTATCCTCCATCCTTAAACCTCAAAAAGTATACTCCATCACCCAATCCAACCGCTTTTCTACTTTGTTTTGACCCCAAATTCGATTTGCAAAACCCTCAATCATCAGTTGAGAAGGAAAACTCTACAAACAACCGCATTTTTCCAATAGCGGACCTCTTCCTGAATATCATCCGGGTATATTTTGACTTCCAATGGAGCAGTAGAATTCACATGATCACCACAATTAACATCATTGAATGCATCAGGTTGGGGGGTTCGCCTAGTATGACTACTTGATTGCATTTTAAAATAGTCAGGAGTCATAACAACAGGGTATGTATGAATGTGGGTTACTTTCACCCTCCGCCAACCATGAAGTTTTCGGGGTCGTACTGCCATAATAGTGTTGATCTATTCCGAAAACGTTGCCCTCTTCTATAGATGATGTTGCTGGTCAAAATACGACGCTCTTGGAGTAAGAATGTCGTACTCATTCTCATTTAGGTCTGAAGAATCTATGTTGCCGGGTTGCACAACTCTCATCGATTTCATCTTCTTGCCTTGGTCTGGTGTTGTTGGACCCTTTGACTTCGTGTTAATCGAATATCAAACACACACACACACACAGAAGAGAGAGAGAGAGAGAGAGAGAGAGCAAAGTACTTGATGATAAAGATTTTTAGCCAAAATGAAGAGGCTTAAAAAACATATGTATGAATTGATCGATTCTATTAACAATTTAACATAGATTTAAAGATTTATGTATGAAACACCTGTGCATAATAAATAGACTAAGATAGCATGCAAATATGCAGCAAAACCTACTACTCAAACCGGCGGCTATGGCAACAAGTCAACAATGGATTGCCAAACAAAACCATGGAGATAAGACCAAAGAATGTGTATAGAGTAGCAGTTTAGTAAATGAACAGGAGATCTTGTACTGAACAAGCATTCGACATTCCATATGTAATGCTTCATATGGATGTCAACATGACATGACAAAGTTCATACAGTCGCTTACATCCAAACAAATGAGATCTAGGTAATAGACTAGGGAGTTAATCAAGGGACCAGAACAGATTTACAGGATGGCCAAAACAGGAGGGACATTCTAATGCAGACATTTTTACAATTTCATTTTCAACCACCAGAAGCGGCATTTTCATTGAAGTTCCACTGTTAACATACACATTCTACATCGCATAAAAATGTAATTTGTTAGTAGACTTCAGCACAAAAGTAGTGCACAGTCAAATGGCAAATTGACAAATGACCCTGAAAAGCAAAAAGAGAGCTGGAGGAGAAAATCATTAAGTGATAGTAATCCTGAAGAAAGGACTAATGGCATATCCAGTTAAGCCACCGGTGGACGGAGCACATGGTCCTGAGAAGTATCGACTGAAGCTGGAGGCATGAACTGCCACATGGCAACTCCTGGGTATCCCATAAAGGGCACCAACTTGCCTCCTGGTGCTTGAGTAGGCGGAGCAAAGGCTGCTGGGATAGCAGCTGGGGCTGGGAGGTATCCTGGCTGGGGGGTATTCATGGTTTTCAGTTGCTGCTCTAACTTGTCTTTCTCGGCCTTCAGCCTTTGCTTCTCATCACGGAGCTCATTCTTCTCAGTCTAAGGAAGAAGGTCAACAGACAAACTTAGCCACATTTTGCACATAAATCTCAAAACACTTCGCAACAAATGCCAATCTAATACTAGTTGCAATAAAAGTTCACCAGTGACTAAATAATTGAAGTCAGCACAGACCTTCAATTCCTTTATCTTCTCCTGTAAATTTGAATTTGAGTCCTTCAACTTTTGGGCCTCACTCTTTAACTGAGTCACCATTCGAACAGCATCGCTCAAAATGGCGGCCTTGTCAGTCTTGGGAGTTCTACCAGGTTCCAATATCAAACCTAATTCCATAAACCTACGTATAGTTTTTAAACATTATTTTACAACATGCAGACTCACAAACATACATATAAGATATAACACCCAAAGCAACAAGATGCATCCTGCCATAAGCAATTCCAAGATAAAGATGTATCTCTAAATAGAACGAACCGGTAAATCTCATATACTTAAACCCCACGTATATTAAAGGAGAACTAACTTGTCATTAAGTCGGTCCCTCCGTGCCTTTTCCCTGCAGGCTTTGGAGCTAGATGGAGCACATGATTCAGATCTAACCCTGTAATAAGGGGAAAAACAAAAGTGAGCTTGTGACCAGGGAACAGGATATGATGGAACACTACTATCCATCAAATAACATACCTCACCACAGCATTCCCTCGGTGCCTCACATGAGGCTCCCATGGCACAAACAAAGTGCGTTAATTGGGAAAATCAATTAAATTTGATGGGCAAGAGATGAGTAATTATATTAGTAAAGCCCAACCTTATAAAGAACCCTGAAGCTCATATATTGTTGTCATAAACCAAAAGAAGATGCCTTGTCATTTAACAAAACAACAATGAACTGTGAAGACCAACAAAGGCTCTACCAGTTGGATACATTCTTAATCAATAGGTCTTTTAAGTTCTAAGTCATATAACATATATGTTCTCCAAAACCAGTAACAGCAGAAAATTAGTCAAAATTCAAGGACAGCAAATATACAAAACCATAAGAAGGGGAAAGAAAGCATACCTCTTTTTTGAGTTGTTCTCCTTAACACCTTCTGAATCACCATAAGTTCCCTCTATTTCCGCACTGTAACAAACAAGGTGAACAAGCATAAGAGCTAAGAACTGGAAAACACCGATAGAGGATAAGTGAGCATGATCACAAGAATATTTCACAAAACTATCGAGAAAATATGCGAATAAAGGATAATGGTATCGTGATTGCAAAGACAAGCACAAAATTGCAATTACCTGCACAGAAAACAATATAAGACTTAACTCATCCTAGTACATAAATCCCCACTCATCACAAAATTGATCGCTTAGGTTATGACATGCACAATGAAATCCTAACATTGTTACCACATAATTCAAAGGCAATAACAAGAATGGAGATATTCAATCCATATTCCTACATCACCAGATGTCCAGATCACAAGAAAAAATTTCATTTATGGTATATGGTATAAACATATAGAAAATATATACTCCATTTCAGCATGATCCCCTTCACCTATTTTTCCTGAATCCTAGTACTCAATTCTCCCCAAATATATGCAACAGCCAGTCAGCACCCAGTATCTTCATAATGTTTTACTTGACTGTTCAGCATTATTACCTCAAACAACCCAGTACCGTCTCCACACTCAAAAGGTATTGTCACTTCAACATTGAATGAGACATGTCCATATAGGAACCCAAAGAAGAAATAAAAAATCACTAAGAACGAACTTCTCCACCGAACCAAAGCATTCAAACAATATCTCCAGGCTTTAAACCAGCTATACATAAATATAATGATACTTAAAACAATAAACGAATACAACAGATGTTTTGTAATTCAATCAACTTTTTCTAATCAAGACAAACACTAACCATCATTCAGTTTATATATTCAATCAAAGTAAAATTGCAAAACCTAATTATAAATTCTATCAGATTCTCACAGAAGATCAGGGAATAAAAAAATCAACAAAAAGGGCATACCCAAAAAAAAACACAAATAATTCACCCCATTAATCAAAACAACCTAAAATATCATAACACCCAAATTTCCAAATTTTCAATCTTGAGCCATAAATTTCAACAACTACATCAAATGGGGTAAATTATTGAAAACCCTAAACTCTAAATAATTCACCCCAATAAAGAAAACTACCTCTGAAACTAAATGGGTAATCCCCAAAATTCCCAATATTTTAACTGTGAACTACAAAACCATCAAAGTGGGCCCGAAAAATGAAAACCCTAGCTTCTTCAAAATCACATGAAAACAACCCAAAAATTAAATTAGAGAAGAACCCAATTGAAAGGGGGCAAAAGGGTACCTGACATTAAATGGAACAGTCAAAGGCTGCTGCAATTGACAATTATTGAAGGCAGAATTTGGGGCAGAGAAGTTGCATTCAGGAACAGAGATCTGAAGGTCATCAATATATGAGTAATCGTACAACCAATTCGGATTCTCCTGCGACACCATTTCCGGCGAATTCCGGGTAAAAAGGTCGGAATTTCCGGCCAGATTAAGGAGAGAGAGGGGTAGGGTAGAGAGAGAAAGCGGTGGAGGAGGAGGGTCGTTTTTTATTTTATTTTTAAAATTTAATTATTGGGGGCATTTACGGGTTTATGTAATTAAATAAAATGGTGGAAGTGTGTCAAAAATAATGGGGGATGAGAAATTGAGAATCTGAAAATTGTGTAAGACGTGTTGATAAATTATTGAAATGAATATTGAATAGTGACTAACTTTTAGGGGAGGAATACAAATAGTTGCTAGGGATTCCAAGAAGCATCAACCAATGATGATCACTTTCTTAAAAAGGTAGAACCTTCCCTCACTTGGCTCTTGGATGGTTGGGAGTATGACTGTGTGACTCTGTTCTCCTCAACTTACTTGCCAATTTCCTATTACAATGTCATGGATACACTGTTAAAACTTCATTTGACTAGTTTCATCATGATTTGAAGGTGAACTTGTTCAAAATAATTATTCATAATTTTGGTTATACATTTAGCACTAAAAAAAATATATATATGAGGTTCACCAACTGATTACTTGTGAAACTTCCTGTTAAATTTGTAGCTAGTACAACCATCTACTAAACATGAGTAGTATTACCCATTTTTTAAAAATAATAAAGGTTTTTAAATTTCACATACAAAAGTGTTAAGATTGTAGGAAAATGATTTTATCATTTTTGGTTCAGTCTTTTTAACCCAACTAACCTGTTTGTCACACCGTCGGCTGATAAAGAACATTTCTTTAAAAACAAAAACCCACAATTACTAGTATTGTTACATTTTGTATGGTATACTACATTTACTACCTTCACAGCATTGTTTCTAATATTATAGTCTTTATGGTAATCTATAACACATGTAACTTGAATGATCAATCCCATATTTTAAATCATTATTCCAATTATTTCTTATTTTTCCAATCCCACAGAAAGATATTTTTAGTGTATTTCTATGATTAACTACATGATTTATAATTATTTATTGGATTTTTAGAAGAAAAAAAAATTATACGATATAAACTCACTTTATAGTAATAAAATAAAAGGCAAAATCTCTAATTTTTTTTATTTGTCATTACTATTTTAGTGGATGATTTTCCTCATTATATTGAAGTGAGTTTTTATAAGACTATAGATTGTGTATGACCTAATCTTTCCACAAGTATAGACTATGTACAAGCTAACTTATGAGGTGAGAATACTTAGAAAGGTTTTAAATATAAATTAAGTACTCCATTATTATATCACTTGTTGAATTTGGATTTTTTTGTAATTTGGTCTATGACCTCATTTTGATTTATTATTACTCCCTCTATTCTTTTTTGTTCTTCCTATATTCTCCATCCAAAAATTTCAAAAAGATCTTCCCATATATATTTTAGTCTAATTTATTAGGACTAAAATAACCTCAATTAAATAAAATTATTGACGAAAATAACCTCAGTATCCACCTGAACTACTATAAATATCTCTACTAACCCTAAAAGTTTCCACCAACATTTACTCCTAAAATAACTCAGTTACAAATTCTCATGAATATTTAATGCATGTCCCATTTATAGCTTCTTTTTAAGGGAATTTGATTTTCTTTTCAGATTATTTTGAATTATTTTAAGAAATCTTACCTATATTTAATCATGTCTTGATTTCTTCTCTGATTCTAAATGGGAAGAACAAAAAAATCAGAGGGAGAAATGTTTTAAGAACTTTGGATTTGGTTTGGTTGAAGTAATTACCATTGGTTTATGGTTGGATGAAAATATTTGGAATTAAATATTTTAATTATCATGCGTATATTTATACTTAGTTTTATACTTATTCTAATTTTATTTTGTTTTTTTTTTGGCTTTCCCCTATTCATTAGTATGATTAGTTATAAAGGTTGGATAGACTCAGTAAGGTAGACATCTGTATCATGAAAATTGAGTGTAGAGTGATCACTACTTAGATAATAGACTCTACTTTTAGCATTTGGATAATATTACTATTATCATTATTATGTTCTTTGACTTAGAATTACATATTAGATTACTTCACTTAGTTAAGCTACGTGTTTATAGTTGAGTAATAGTTAATATCTTACGTTATCATGTATCAGTAACATTCTTATATTTCTCTGACATTCTTTTAACATAAATTAATATTTTTTTTATGGAACAATACGAGGGTGTTAAAATTGTATGACTCGTACTTCCTACAACGTCCATTTAATCACTACCGGAAGAGGATGCTAAGATTTTTTAGGAGAGGAGAGACGTAGAGACATGAAAAAATGGACTAATGAATATGGAGCGATGAGATCGAGAACTACTTTCTTAATAAAGTAATGTTGTAATCGACATTATGAAAAAGTCATGATTATAAGAGAATTGAGAAAGTAATAATTTTTATATTGATTCATATTAGGTCAATTTCAATTTATATCACAAAATTATCTAAATATTTGTCCATAAATATGATAAAATTTAATCATTGGATTCAATTAATCAATTACGATTCACTTTTAGATTTGTCACGATCACATTTCTACCTAAAAACACCTCTACGATTTCACCCAATTCTTTGAAAAAAATCTTGAAAGTGGAGACCAGCTACTTTAATCTCATCCATCCAACGTACTATTACCTAAGTATTGAGTGATTTATCCTTTCCCTAGCTAGCTAAGAAGAGAAGGACTATAGTCAAAGCTAAGGCAAAGAGACCAATAGAGACAATGCAAATTAACAAGTGCATATCTTCTCCTTTGATGAAGTGGAGTTGTAAAGAAAAAACAAAGTGGAAGGATAACGCTAGCTGATCTGAAGCCTGAAGGGCTACTCACAAAGTGAAAGGAAAATATAGGCCACCAAATGATTAAATCAATACAAAAGGGGGGTTTTTATTTGTATGGCGACTCTGTGGCTAAACGTAAGCGTCTCATGTCCTTTTCTTTTGATTGGTATATTATGCACACGTTCTCTTAGCATTTGGTCCATTTAAATTGGAACTTGATTCTTTCATAAGAAAATGCTAGGGACTATTACCTTGTTTCAACTTGCACTCATTTATTAGTTACAACCAATAAGGGTATATTATGGCTTTTTGTGACTTCGTCTGAGTTGGGTTTTAACATTCTTGTTCATAATATAAAATCATGTATACAACTTAGTGTAACTTGTAATAAAATTACGGTGAAAGTTAGTATGTTTATAAAATTGAAAGTTAAATATAATTTAATATTGATTAATAAAGGACATGTTGATTGAGTCGGATCTTAGAAGGGGTTGGCAAGGGCCTGGCCCCCTAAGATATTCTCCCATTTCTATTATTAGTCAGTTTTTAGACACGTGATATCACATTTCCTAAGGTGCACTCGTTGATAATTTTGTGAATGTAATAAACTTAAGTGGCATAAGAGCAAAGCATGCTCTAACTTAAACATGACAGTAACTTCAAACCCACCCACCCACCATTCCACCCCACCCCACCTCACTTCCTTTCCATCCTTTTGACTTCTTCTCCTACCAATACCATAACATGATGAGCCTCATAGCTGATTGGGCCAAATCCATTCGGCATTATCTCACAATGACACATGTAAGCCCACAACTTTCTTACTTATCAGCCCTATAAATACACAATTATTGATTGATATCAAGTCATATACAAATATTTAAGATCCTAAACTCTTTTACTAACTTAGGCATCAATATGAGTTTCCTCATAACACACCCCTGTTGCTAGTTAATGTGTCTCTTTTACAGGTTGTTTACCACGTAATATCAAAAGTTAGGTCTACCGGTTGACCCAAAATATTCTCATTCAACCACATCGTAACTCTTACTTGGCAACAAAGTAATTAGTTTTGATTTCTTGATGGAAACGATTTGGTGCTAAAAGGAGGGTCTACTGGAGATGAAGTTTTACAAGAAGGTCCGTGAGAACTTCAAGGTCAGACAGACTCAAAGGCTGGCAATGGCTACATGCTAGATAAGGCCATCCAAGGGGCAGTACTGGCCATCCAAGAAGTCATCCGAGAGGTGCTGGTTAAACAAAATCAAACGATTAAAGTTCATACTAATACTTCAAAATGTAGCTTTTGAAATCCAAACAAAATTCATACATAATTGAAGAAAAACCTATTAAACTACCACAAAATCCAATAAATTAATAGCAACAAGGAAAATCCAAAAAATTCTGTGTAAATAAAAAATGAAAAGTAATAAACTAATTAAAACACGTAATAGCTATACACTTATACTATGCCTGATTCAAGTCCAAGAGAACTCCAAGTCTTTGCGGGTAAGTATTTAAAGTGCAGCATATACAAGAAGAGTTTTTTTTTTTTGTCAAAGTATATAAGAAGAGTTAAAGTGAGATTAGATGGTGATAGTTAGACTTAACAAGATCCTAATTATGTACCTTTTTAATAGATCCTAATTATGTACCTTTTTAATAGATCCTAATTATGTATATATACATTATAAAATTGCATTAAAGTTTAGTTCTACGAAATGAATCAGTTATGAAACTAAGTTAGCCAGCAACTATTCCATATATATTTGTGTAGAAAGTAGCATAGACAAGTGATATAGATATGATTTGATCTTATGTGTTGAATACAACTACTAAATTTTTCCCGTGTTGAAAAAAAAAAACTATTAAAACTTGAACCATGTAAACTCCTTGACATTCATAAATTTTCAATTATTTGAAAGTCGATTGTTAGATTTAAGAATCAAGAAATAACTAGTTTTAGTTTAAAAAGCAGGATGGACAAGAATTTAATTGATTGAATTATTTTAGGAAAAACTTGTAATATCTTTACTTATCACTGTTATGATCATACACTGAGAGTCTAACATAATTTTCCTGGCTTCACTAGGCCATTGTGTTCCGGCTCTATATAGAAAGCATAAGACGATCCCACAAACATAATTTTTTCCCCACCTTCACATTTGAGGATTTACTATAATACCCTCAATAAATATATCATTTTGGGTGGTCAATAATGACCAAAAACTCATCCAAATGGACCAAAAACTTGAGACTGGAAAAAAAAAGTCAGAAATTATATCCACTCCTAATCTTCACTCAGCACTCAAAAAATAGCTAAACCCATGGCTCAAATGGGAAACTTATATGGTCTTACAGAGAGCTTACCAGCAGCCATTCCTAAGGTTCCCAACATTTTAAGGACACCTACAAAATCATGCAAAACGAAATGCCATGCCAAAAAGTGGGATGATTTTCAGCAAGATGAGCTGCATTCTCCAACTTTAGCATTCAAAAATACATCAAGAAGGTCAGTTCTAAGCACTGCCGCTTCCGTTGCTCTACTTGCTCAACTTGGTGCTAATGCTTCTCTAGCTAATGAAGAAAACAAGTATTGGATCGATGGCCCTCTTCCTGGATTACCTCCAGTAGATAATAGTAAGTATGTTGGTCTTGTACGTAGTTCTAAGTTTCTCTGTTTTGATAGGTGGCAGAACTTGTTTTACATATCATTGTACATATTACCTCTGTATCATACTTAAGACTTGTCCTTCCCTCAACCATCTCAGTATTTTTTTGTCTAATTTTGGTGGCGTCTAGAGCCGTGGGAATTTTTTTACTGTCGGGAAGATAGTTTTAGAATAAATACATGTTAGATTTAGAATAAATATATGTAGGGAAGATAGTTTTAGAATAAATACTTGTGAGATTTAGAATTTTTTTTACAAAAAGTATTTTAAGAGAAAGAAAGGAGAACAAGAGAGAGTTAGAGTGAGAAACTCTAGTTCTAAGTGCTACCATGAAAGATGAAATTGACGTTCTTAAGAAAAGTGACACGTGGACTCTTGAAACTTTACCTTTGGGTAAGAAGGCGTTAGGCTGCAAGTGAGTTTATAAGATCAAGTACAAGGATGATGGTTCCGTTGAAAGATACGATAACTTTCGTTATTTTAATGACTCACTTTTACTATGATACAATAAATTTATTGCATTTTGTATGTATACAATACTTTGTGTTTTCTTTACTGTAGGGAAGATAGTTTTAGAATAAATACATGTGAGATTTGAATTAAACATACGAATTGAAGCAAAATCGGAGATGGGCGTTTCTAGATAACATATGGACATAAAGAATTTTGAAATTGGCTACTACATGTTCCCACCTAAGATAACGTTGTTTAACCATTAAAGAATGATTCTTATATTGCAAAAGGGTATCTTTTTTGAAAAGAGTATTGTGATCTACTCAAACAACGACTAGTTACTACCTAATCAAAAAAATTTAATAGGACTTTGATTTCAATAATAATAATAATTGGACTAGTTGGTGTATTTTTATAATATTAAAGTCAAAATGATTCAGAATTATGCAGCCAAGATCATATGATAACTAATTGTTTGATATGGTTAGTTCAAGCGGGAAATAGTAGGGTTGAAAATGATAGTGACAAAAAAACTTTGTAATATTTGAATTACATATTCTTTGTATTGTGGAATGATTATATATTAATACTCCATGGAATATAATATGCCCTTAGTGGAAGTATGAGAGAATTAAGAAAGGCCATTAGATCGAGTTAATCTATAGGTAGAATTCATTATTAAGATATCAGTGGATGCGATTCCATGCCATTAGCTTATTGCTACTTGCATACTATCTACGAATTTTCATACAAAATCCATCAATATTAGTAATTTTATACCTAAAAAAGATGTCACATTTCCTAGTAAGGAGTATATAATACTCCATATGTGCTAAGATTGATCTGTAGAGAGTGAGTGATGATGCCTTTTGCTGCTTCTTTCACACGAACATAGGCTAGTATATATATGGTTCTCTTTATCTATATGATTGAACCAGGTCTTGTTGTTCTTCATTGCAGAGATTGCCAATGAGAATACAGGAACAAGGTCATTTCTGAAGACGGGACTCTACATGGCAAACATTGGAACTAAAGGAAGTGCACTTAGGCTTAAGAAATATGCCTTTGATCTCTTGGCAATGGGAGATTTGATAGGCCAAGATACCTTGAATTATATTAGGAGGTACCTCCGCATTAAGGGTACCTTCATGTACTATGATTTTGACAAGGTCATCTCTGCTGCACCTGTCTCTGATAAACAGCCTCTCACAGACCTTGCAAACCGACTCTTCAACAATTTCGAAAAGGTAAACAATTAAGATAAACCATAGCAATCTAATTAAAGTTCTGTTTGGCTTGATGGAAATGATTTAAACTCTTCATATCACAGCAGAACAGGCTCCATCCAACCAAACAGAACTTTACCCTGACTACTGCTTTTACAAAGATACAGTTTTAATGTTTCATCAAAATCTTGGCAGCTTCAGGAAGCTGTGAGACTGAAGGATCTTCCTCAAACACAGTCTTGCTACAACAACACAACAGTCATCCTGCAAGAAGTGATGGATAGAATGGCATAACTCTGCAGATATTTCTTGTTCCATTTTTATTTCATCCTGCTATTGTAAAGTGAATTTCGGAGAAATGAACAGAACGAAGATATTGAGCAAGATAAAGATCATCGATATATCCGTGGTTCAAGTGAAAATACAAGATTAGAGATTCACCGAAAGAATTAAAATTATAAATACACACGAGAGGAAAAATAAAAATCAACCCTAGTGTGTACATCTAGATGATTCCAGCTGGGTTACAGCCCCACTTCCCGACAGTACAAATTCAACAAATTCCACTTTTACTAATCACTATACAAGATCATTTCTCACCTACGTTAGAATTATTGATCGTTCTTCTTTTCTTCGTTCTTCCTTGCTCTTCAAGTCTTTATTTTTGCTCAAAGGGAAGATGATTAGCCAAGAAAAATACAACATGCACAACCTGATATATCACAGGAACAAAGCTGATCTCCATCCAAAGATCAGCCATAGCTCAGACGAGATTCTGTGGATCGCACATTGGTTTGACGTCGAGGAATTCCGATCTCACAAGCATTAACTCGGGCTGCGAACCGGAGCGAACACAATGACTCACCCAAGGAGGAAGTTTCAGGAGAGATGTTAACAAACATCAAGGTCTTCGAGTCCCCACCAAGGCAAGGCTATTACACAATTAAGCTAATAATCAAACACCAATCGATGATTACAGAAACTTATTTCATTCATCAGTGAAGATAATTACTCCAACTGCTTTTCACATTATTACAAAAATCAAAGTAATATCTATGCATCTCAGAAAGTTTCATAATTCCATGTGGATTGCTGATACCCCCTCCATTCTAATATGACTAATGGGGTTTCTTTTAACAACAGACTAACTTCAGGTCATGACATATATTGAGCAATAAGTTATTGCATTATGTTCTAAGAGACGTGACAAGGAATAAAAAAAATGTATTAAGGGGATAGATAATATGGGATGGAAAAGGGCATATATCTAAATGATAAAGGTTGCTAAGAAAAAAGACGCCCTCAAATTAAAAATATATCAAACTATATTGAATATAATCGTAGCTCAGAAAGCATGAAAAACTCAAAAGCAACAAGGGATTTTTCATATTTTTTTTCAACTCCTGAGTCCAACAGACCAAATGTTATTTTCTCATGCCATTGCTGGAAAAGTTTGAAGGATCAAGATTTCCCAGCATATTATCAAAATAGAAATGTGCCTCACTTTGTTAGTCAGAATTCTTAATAACTCATTATAGGGTGATGCATCATCTCTGCAAGTGCCACTAAAATAATCTGGCAAATTCCATATTTCAAACTGAGTTCAAGCATATGGATTTACATACCTGTAGGAGATACGTCAGTTTGGAGTTTCTAAATGGTACATGGTCTTCCCTTTTCGCCAAAGAGAATATGACATCGCTTAGAGAGGATAAGCTTTTATTGATGGCCTGATAAATAGAAAATGAGACCATAATGTTTTGAGAAGCCAACTCAAGTACCATCAACTTGACATCACAATCAAGAAAGAGAAGTAATACCTGAGTTTCCTTCAATCGATCACCAGTAGACCCACTCTTTGAAAGACGCTCACTTCCGGCAAGGTCAATCAGGTTAAGTACACCTTGTACTTGTTGCTCAGTGCTCTAACAAAGTTCAAAAGCACATTAATGAAGATCTTAATACAATTAAGTAAACAATTTGACAACACTATGGCAACTGTCAAATCTTAAGTTACCTCGTTAATACCAGATATACGTAAAGTGAACACAAAATGACTACGTGATGATTGTTCATTCATCATGGTCTTACCCACTGACCTGAAAGAAACCACATACAATAATGTAATTATGAACTCCTATATCAAAATGTCAAAACAATAATTCACAACAGTGAGAGACTTCCATGAAAAGCCCAAAAGCCTTTGACATTTCTTCTGGGTAGGTAAGAGGGAAGTATTAAGGCAAAGGTTTATGGTATATAACTATGCCCTGCTTAAGCTAATAATGAAAGTATCAACACCTTGTAATATTACCTGCTTTGGGCAGCCTTCTCCAACAGATATGCAACCTCTTTAGAACTGCGAACATCAACTAGGGTAAGATCAGACACAAGTGTGTTGCCATTCGCATCATGTTTGATAGTGTACTGTTTTCCAGCAACGCCACTGTCAGTTGAGCTTGATTTATGCGTAGATAACAAATCACGGATGGTCTCATTATAGATTTCCAACATGGACACCTACAATGAAAAGTGTAGATTAGGAGTACATCATGGTTTTCTAACAATATCATTTGTAGCCCTTTGAGACTGAAATAATAATCTTGTCAAGCATAGATATAGGATTCAATATTCACCTGCAAATCATATTTCCATCCTTGCAATTTTAAAGATTGCCTAGTCTCAAAGATCTGCTCTAATGAGCGAGGAATCAACCCCTTCTTCTCAGGGTTTCCAGGACTTCCCATCATGGTAAATGTTTTGCCTGAGCCAGTTTGACCATATGCAAAAATGCAGACCTGAAAGTATAAGCAATGTAGAGTTATCACAATAAGTTCTATAATATATCAATCTATTGTGCACCGTACAAGGACTTTAGAAAACAAATTCTGCAATCATTAAAGTAGCAGTTATGAATTGTTGTTCATTTACACTCTTCATCCCTAAATATTAGGCCAGATTTTTATTTTGCAACAACCCAGAAAAAGGGCAACTTTCTAAAAGAGTAAGCTAAACTTGGAAGTTTCCCATATTACTGCTGATGACACATTATGTAAAAATTCTCATGAGAGACTGGCTTAGTGGAGATTTTAAAAAAAAAAATTCAAACAAGGATAAGGGGTGACTTTGAATTCTAATAAAGTCACCTTATAGCCATCAAGTGCACTCTGAACAAGCTGAGAAATCTCCACAAATACATCATCTTGTGAAGCATCAGGGCTTAATACCTTGTCGAACATAAAGGAATGCTTTTGCCCTAGTTACAAAGTCAAAGGAAGAAGCACCAGAGATTTAGGATTCGGTCTAGATGCCACAAAAAAACAACATGATAATGAAAACACATAGATAATAGAGAATTCTTTATTCTACCATTTTGCAACAAGTCAACTCCCCGTCCCGCAGCTTCCGTAGATGTGGGAAAACCAATGACTTTGTTATCAGCACTAGAACCCTCATCAGGTAATAAAGGTCGAACTCTGCAGAAAACGCGAATATTCCCCTTGAGTTCCTGCAGGAAAAAAAAAAAGAATAAGTAATCCAGTACCAAGTCAATGGCAGAAAAAATGTTCATGATTTAGATGTACCAATATGGTGTTGTGCAACTTTTTACGCAATTTTTCTCCCTCAACAAGTTTCGCTTCTGCATCCTCCAAACGATTCCGCAAATCGCATATGATCATGTTTTGCTCTTCAAATTGTTTTCTCGTCTCCATCGCAGATAGATCACTCATCTGTACACAAAAATATTTTTCCATTGACAATAATTTTGAAAGATGAAATTTTATTATTAGTGAATTCCACAAATCATTGCTTTCCCAAAAGGCAAAACTCCTTTTCCCTCTCAAAAGACCAATATAATTTTAACAAGAGAAAATATAGAATCTTTCCAAAGGGAGAAAGGATGTAGAATATTAGCCACAATCTAAATTGTATCCTGAAAAGTAACACAGAACTTTATGAGCCATGCTCCAAAACTATGAGCAGTGATTTACCATTCATTGGTTTATTTAGTGATAGTGTGATACTGGACAAAAAATACAGAACAGCAGGTTACCTGCAATTTTTTATGCGCAGCTGCCAGCTGATCTTGTAAAGTCCTCACAAGATCATTCTGTGTCAAGCACTTGGCCTGCTCAGGAAACAATTTTGTAAAAGTGTGAGACCATAGAAAAATGGATGGATTTTATGAGAGGCCACACTGCCAAATTGTTAATACAACAGACCTCCAATTCATTCGATTTCTCAGTGAGGCAATCCAGCTCTGAAACAGATCTGCCAGTGTAGTCTTTGTACTTGCCTAGTTCATTTGTCAAAGTGTGTACTTGTGACAACTGGCGATCCCGATCATCTCTAGCCTGTTGCAGCTCTGTCCTAAGACATCCCACCTCATTAATTAAAGCCTCTTTTTGCTTGACAGCCTCTTCTTGAGATGCCTATTGACATGATTCATGGAAATGTACATCAGTCACCTCTACAATATGACACTATATTAGGGCTTCCCAATCTTAAGAAACACACAGCTGTAGCTCAACGTGACATAATGAAGCATAGAGGAATTAAGATTCCTACATATTGTAAAAATGTGAGATGGTTGACCATTGAATATGCTTTCCATCAACACTAACTGTTGAAGAGACAACCAAGGGAGTAGCATGAAAATAAGTCAGCTAAAAATAACAGTTCCCACCCATCATTTACCCCCACTATGTTGCAATTCTCGTCTACATGAACTAAGTGTATATCTCATGGGATCATCCAAAAAAATTCTCCTCCTCTATTCCTTCCTAATTAGAGTCATATTTTCTTGCAAATCAATTTTCTCCATATCTTTGTTAACTCCCTCCATCCAAGTCGTCTTTACTCTACCTCAACCACAGTTGAGGTCTCCATTACCCCAACACGCTGTCTTCCTCACTGGTGCCTCTTCTGCTTGGCATCTCACATGCTCACACCATGGTAACCGATTTCCCTTTATTTTATCCTTAATATTCACTACTCGTCTTTCGAATATCCACATTTCTAATTTTATCCTTCGAGGATTCTTGCACACCCATCCTAAAATATGCATCTCGACTACACTCGTCTTCTTAATATGATAACAATATAAAAGAAACACTTGAGATATGACTATGACTCAATGGCATAAGAAATGAAATCTAATGGTTCTGGAGTACATAGCTGCACAAGTTCCACTCTTGCATAGCAAAGGATCAGTAAATTCATACATGTTACATGAAGCCAAAGATCACCAATGACAAGAATACTACAGATGATTGCTTAAGCATGAAAGGCCAACTAATAATATTCTATAAATAATAACTACAGTGAGCCTGAAGTCCATAAAACTTACTCTGTAATTCTTAATTGACAATAACTCGGGTCATTGCCTATAAATTCCAAATAATATAGACAGTGAACCCTAAATGCAGGAGTCCCCAAAGAGAAAGTCACATATTTGACAAATACTAATGATGCAAACCAATGATTAGGTCATGTTCCTAATTCAACAATTTTTTCAAACGGGAAAGCCTTGTTCTCCAATGTAAGCTTTTTGTGAATACGAGAAAGCAGTGTTCCCACATTTTTCTTGCATTTCAGGGGAAAGAAATCAAGGGATTTTGACATATAATGAAGGAAAATAAAGGCCAACCAATCGACAAATATGTCAAGGACAAAAATCTTGTTGATATAATGATCATGACTACCATATAAATATGGCACGATGCATTTGGTCCTGTAAATGAATAACTAGCAGAAAAAAGTATTTTATTCACCTTGAATGAAGTTAATTGCTCCTGCAATGAACTGTACTGTCCCCTCAAGGTACTGAGGTTTTCAGATACAGCAGCTTTCTCACTCTCAACACGTTTCAACGTTTCATTGGCTGTAGAAAGCTCTGTTTGAAGTTTGCTATTGTACTGCTGCAAACTAGTATTGTATTCTTGTAATCTCTTGTACATGTCATTAAGTGAAGATATCTGCTTATCATACAGATACAGGAAAGAAATCATCTTTCTATCAGTTGATTATCCTAAAACACAAAGTAACATCAGCACAAAACTCACCACCCATTTTGTCAACCTACCTTTTGATTGGAAGCTTGCTGCTCTCGACAAACTTTTTCAAGGTCTTCAGAGATGGATGTTTGCAGTTTTTCTGCAGCAACCCTGGCCTCTTTTTCCCTTAACACATCATCCATTAAAACCTAAACATGATGATCAAATTCAATTTACTTGCAAGAATAAGCAATATAATTTGACTTATGCTAACTATATTTTGGGCTCACCAACTTATCTGATTCTTCTTTTGCACATTTGTCTTGCAACAAATTGTAGTTCTTTCTCAACTCCATAATAATTGCATTCAGTTCTTCCTCCTTATTTTGCATCAACATCTCTAAGAATGTAAAACATCCAGTTCAAATCAAACAATCAGTACATATTGTAAAACTACTCCAATCCCACTACATTCATTAAGATAACTAAATGGACATACCTATGTCAGAGCATTTTCTCTCTGCATCTTCCAGCAACTCTCGGAAATTATCTTGCTCTAAGAGATACCCTCCTTCAATTTCTTGGAACCATTTGATACAAAGTCGAAGCCTTTTAATGTAATCCAACATTTGTTCACATCTCTCCTACAGTAATCCAATCTCATAAAAAATAGTTCAAAATTCTGAATTACTGATGCAAAATCTTCATCAAAAACACAAGTAAACGGCCATTATTCTTAAGCAAATTTAAACTTGAGTGAAACCCACAAACTTGTTTCTTAATATCAAGCCACAGCAAAATAAAATTCCTTAAAAGTACTGTACAAGGATTAATTAAATAAATCACAAAGGAACAACACACTTGGAGAACAAATTTGTTACCCCTCGTTCAATTCCAATAAATTTATCTTTAGTTAAGTCTGCAGTACAATTTAGAAATAACCTAAACCAAACACAGCCATAAATTTTATGAATTTAAATGAAATAAATAATTAATATAATTGATCCCCATAAACTAATTCCCCTTTTCTTATCTTATGATAAAATTTAACTCAACAATCTCATAAACTAAATCAAAAAAATACATCAAAAATAACCATAAATTCTACAAATTTAAAAGTTCGAATTAAAATTCAAATGTACCCCACAAGCATGCTTCCTCTACTCAGATCATAACCAAACATCTGAACACAAACACAGAAAAATGGTACTGAACGAGCTCTATCTAAATCAAAACCCGAAATAAAAAAGACAGAAATTTCAACAAAAATAATTTGCAACGCATTTTTCTGGGTGGGCGCAAATAGTTTGTTACTACATTTTCAAATTACCTTATAATTGAACTTGTTCTTGGTTCTCATCCTCTCATTCAACAAGACCTCAACATCTTCTTTGGTAAAATCAAGAGCACCAACATCCGAACCGGCATTACTCCCCGGCGCACTCGGTGGCGCGCTAGCTGGGAACGATTCACGGCGGCCATTAATGGAGGAAAACGTTTGCCGGGGCCGAATACCGCCACCATTTGATCTTGGACCCACCATTATATCTCTCCTCCTTTGGTCCAAACCCTCAACACCGTTGAACTGATTCTGAAATTTCATCATCATCCCTAACCACCTATATTACATTTCTACACATATACTCCAAAGTATTAAAAAATTACAAAATAATTGTAGCTTTCATCTAGGTTTTGAAAAATTCAATTGTATTAAACTAAGGATTAAAACTTTATTATAGATTGAACCCATCAACGACTGTTCAACTTCATTGTTGTATAATTAACTTAATCCAAAGTTAACTATGATTAATTCAGCTGAAAGTTACAATTTTTGAAACACCAAGAAAAATGCAACAGATTTTACACATCAATTAGCTAAGCAGTAAGAAGAAAATGGGTAGTTTTAATATTTATTACTACTATATCCATCACAATAATCAAACATGATTATTAGTTGAAAGTTTTAAACTTTAAAACCCAGTAAAATGCCACAATTTTTATATATCAAATAGCTAAGCATTAAGCAGAAAATGGGTAGCATTAATATAAATTTCTAATATATTCACAATAATTATACTAGAAATTTCAACAAAATTAAAAAACAATAATATCAATTGAAAGTTTCAAACTTTAAAAATACAACAAATTTTAGAAGAAAATGGGTGACATTAACGTTTCTGACTGACAAATTAAAGAATTATAATAATTATTAATAATGTTAAATAAAATAAAAAGGGAAATGAAATGAAGGGAAAACATAAACGAAACTTACAGAGTTGGATTTGCAGTGAGAAATAGTCGAAGAAGAACAGAACTGGAAGAAGTGGAGAGAGAAAGACAGAGACTGAGGTTTGAACTTTTAGGAAGAATTTTGAATTTCTTTTTTCTAAATTTTGAGAAAAAATAAACAAAATAAAAACTTTACTGTTGTGATGGTGGGCCCATGGATTGTAATCAAAGCAATCATGTGAATCGCAACCGTTGCTTATGTGAGCAGTAAACTACAAGGCGAGGAGTGAGGAGTGAGGAGTGAGGACTGAGGAGTGAGGACTGAGGAGGTGATCATATATCTCATCATCCTAAAGCATATTGTATAAAACTAACTAAATACGGAGTACTTGTTATATTTTAATTGTACTATTAGTAGATCATGAAGTCCATTGAAACCTCCTTTTTCAAGTTCACTCCATCTTTTTTAAAATAAATAGATTAAGACTCGTCTATATTATTTATTTTTTTCACTTTTAGACTGTATTAAATTATCTTTTTAATTTCATCGTAAAAATCTTAAAGAATAACTATCTTCTCAAAAATTACGATTTACAACATAATATGTACTCCGTTCTTAATATAGATTAAAATGCTATCACTTGCACATTCGAGTAGTTTGTACAAAATACTTTCCAAATTAATAGAGCACAAAATGCAACCCATCCATTCATAATACTTCTATTAATGTACTACTTCAATCCTCCAATTGTATTATAACATGTTGGTTTTTTAAAAAAGAAGATCTGGTGGTTTGTGCAACAGTGCTACTCGCTTTGCTTAGATTGCCTATAATGACCCTGCTGATTCCATGCTATTCCCAGTTTCCCACAGGCCACAGCGTCCCCCTGACCAGAAGAATGTTCATTAAATATCTTCCCCATTTCATTGACTTTGATTGTGTTTTCATATATTAATGTACTTTTACATTTTCTAAATATTAAGTTTTAAGTATACATTCAAATAATCTTCACCTTCCAGAAAATAGAGAAATTGTAATATACAAATATACAAGGCATGCGTGTAATCGTCACACACTTATAAGATACACTCAAATAATTCATAAGTTCATGCATATTATATTATACATAGTACAATTTATATATCTTGAGACTTGACAAATTGGTGCGACCATCTTTTTGATAATTATGACAAAAGTGATGGATTTGCAATTCATTTTGGTTAATATTATAGGTTACTACTACTTTTGACATAGTTTGTTGAACATCAATCGTTTGGTGTCAAAAGATCGAGTATTATGGAACACTATTAGAACACAAGTGATTTATTCCTATGTTACATATTTCGTAGTTCACTCTCTTTTGCATAAAAATAAAACACCATATTAATTATACTCCTTCTGTTTTTTTTTTTTTCTCATTTTCCTTATTCGAAAATTTTAAAATGTTGTTCTCATTTAAAATCCTTCTATTTTAGTTTAATATTGTGATTTGGTGAAAAAGTTTGATTGGGATCATTATCCATGTGATATGTAGCTTATTGGTTGATTTTTTAATTGTTTAATGTCATGAACTTTAGAAATTTCACTATTTATTTAATGTTCAACCCATTTGTATTATTTTTTAATGGAATCTATTTTTATTTTAGATTAATTTAAATTATTTTATATAATTTTAATGATATTTAATATTGTCTTGATTTTTTCCTGATTCCAAATAAGAAAAAAAACAAAGGGAATAATCTTTTTGGTTCTTAAAAAGATACAGTTCGAGAAGGTTCAATTGTACGAAATGAATGTCTAGATTTGTGGATTTATTACCACGTAATGTCTCCACTTTAGCTTTAGTTTGGTTGGTATAATATCATGCCAAATCGGCAAATCATTATAAGCTAGGACATTTGTGACTTTCAACATTTTATCACATTCACCGACCACTGCACCTTTACATCTATAATATATATTAGAAGACAATTGAAAATAGAAATATTTTCCTTTAAAAAGTTTCTTTTATCTCATTTTCATTAAAAAGTAGTCCCTTATTTTCATTACGATTTTGAAAAGTATCACATGGAAATATAGGAAATATATGATCATTATCTTTTAATTTTTTAGGAAAATATACTTCTTTGTGCATAATATTCTTATTTCTTTTTTATTTTAAATGTTTTATTTTTTATTTTTATAGTCTTCTATAAGAGTTCCCCTTAAATTTCGTTTCATCGACCTTACAATCTACAAACAAGGGGTCTTATCGGCAAAACTCTAGTATAAGGGTCAGTTTGGATTGATTTAAATTTTTTAATAACATATATATTTAACTTTTATATTTTATCATATTTACTCAAGTACACATGAAAAAATTACTATATATCATTATAACTTTTTAATGAAATTATTAGTTGTTGAACTAATTAATGTGTTTGGCATTATCCATGCATTGTAGAACTATAGAACACTCTCATGAGTTTACAAGCAAGTTATAATAGAGTTAAAATTAAATGTAAGATTGTGTGTGTATTTGCAAGTTGTAAAACTCAATTAAGCTGTTGAAAACTTACATGAAAATGTTACTACCATAGGAAAACGCATAGCCCTTCTTTTCTAGTCTGTTGGTTTAAGGCCGGTATGTGATCTTTATGGTAGTACTCTTCACTTCAAGCTTAGTTGATGCTAATATTTTCACAGCTCCTTTCTTCCTTTCCCTATAATTGTAGGGTATCCTTAAGTGAATTGGAGGTAGCTACTTACCCTTCCAATGCCATGCCTGTAGCACGTTCTCTGTGTGTATGGACTAATGGAGCAAAAATTAAATCATACCCCACTTATGAACAAACACTTAACAATTTATTACTATAGACTAGATTAAGTTAGCTACGCACGCATATACACATTTGGTCATGCACTTCATAGTTTGGAAGCCATGTACCTTATTACCTATCCTAGCTTTCAAAGTTTTCTATAACCTCACTGACTAATTTGGCTTAGCACTTCCTCCTTGACCTTTTACTAGTCATCTACATTTAAAAGATGAAATACTATTGACGTCTGCTTCCTAATTAATAACTTTTACCTTTAGTTGTATTACCTTGTGACCGTTACACAAACTCAATAGTAGGAATATCCAGTAGAAACAATATAACTTCATCTCATATATCCTCGTGCATAATCATTTTAAGCATTCCATCCATTCAAGGAAATACCTTTTTTCCTCCGTTGCTTAATTAAGATGGGAAATTTTAAACTATAGCTAATCAAAACTATCAAACTTGTGCAAATCATATTATTGAATTCCGAAGTTTGGAATCCCTGCCTCTCTTTTGATGTATTTGATTAATTGAACATTAAGCAACATGATGCTTTCAACAAGTTCAACAAGTTAATGGTGTACTTTGTGCAAATATTATACTCATGTTGATACTATTTGGTAACCACAAGCTAAAGAAATAGTCTGGTCAAATCTTAATTACCATGCTGATTTTTCCAATAACTATAGTTAATTAAAATGAAATGTAGTCTATTGCTAAGGCAAAAATATGATACTAATTTAAATTCTATACAAGGTTGTTTATTTAATAATTATACAGTACTCTATGCAAGTAAGGAGTTATCCATCCATCCAATGACCAACTTATTGTATATACCAAGGTATTAAGAAATTAGTGAGAAACGTGTGCTTCAAAATGTCAAGCAATTTGAATCAACGTGGTTGCATTGTTGGCTCTGATGGAGACTAAAACATGATGGAAGCTCCGACCATGAAGGCATGAAGTTGCCCCCTTTAATGTCTTTGTTGGAGCCAATTATGTCACTTACTTAGAATCTATAGACTATGTCACACTACCCGACACCTGTTTAATGTTTATATTGTTATTGTATACAAATCGAGTATCTAGCTTGTAGTCTATACTTCCTACGCTGTATCTTACATACATCATGTGTATTGTACAGTATCTTTTATATATATCTATTATACAGTAGGCATTAACTTTGAACCGCGTGCATCTAAAGCACCTTTTACTAAGATTAATGTAGTTGTATGTAAACCTAGTATATATATATATATATATATTATATATATATATATAAGGGAGTTTAATGAGAAGGGTGCTTAAAATAAAAATAATAAAAAGCGATATTGGCCATTTAAATGGTAAAATCCAACTCTAGATATTTCACGTAAGAAAAATAATTACAATAACAATAAAAAAAATAATCACTATAATAATAAAAAGAGTCACTATAATAATAAAAAGAGTCATTGGAAAAAATTTGTCCTTCTCATTTTAAATATCATTATATATATATATATATATATATATATATATATATTGGTATACAAATTTCTACTAAAGTACTAAGATAAACTCGGAGACACTATATAGTGAAATTCTCTCTAACCTATGTGAATATAGTTTTTGCCGCTAACGCTATTATCTCATCACCGTGAGCACTACATACTATAAATTATAAACCCCATAGTGTTACAAAAGAGTTGTTGACAAAACTATGTCTCAAGTATTATGAATTGTAGTTTTGAGAAAAGAAAAGCCGCAAGTTCTCCCAAGGTCTGAACTTAAAACAAAATAGTTGAATTCAATAGACCCCCTATTTCCTCTCTTTTTTCATGCAAAGCAATGAATGTGAATAAATTCATAAATTTGTAATCTTTCTTACTTTTTTTTTTTCCAAATATGAAATTTTACCGATCAATAATAATAATGATAGCTATTTTAATCCGGTATACTTGATTGATTTATTTTATCAAATAAGCTTAATAAAGTGTATTATGTTGATTTCAGATATAATATAGACGTCATTGAATTAGTATCATGTATGGGAATTGAAGGTAAGACAAGGCTTTTGTACATCTATATATTTACCAAATAGAATCTATTAGACAAAGTATCATAAATTTATTTTTTATTGTAGACTAGATATATGTGTGTTCTTAATATACTATATAACGTTTTTTGTTATTAGAATCAAACCAATCACGGTTTATACAAGTTAAATCTTCTACTTACATAAGAACTTGAAAAAAGCAAATTCATTGGTATAACTCCCAATTTCAATTTATATGTATTATACAATAAGACAAATTAAGTGAAAAGGCCAAAATTCTAGATCTAATATGGTATTTTGTTTAAAAAAAACTATAAGGATTATTTTTTTTAGCTTTTGAAATAATTTTTTTTCCTTTGATTCTTTTTCAAACTTGGCATCGCCCTTTTCTAAGTTTATGAAACATTTCAAATTGTTTGAAATTGGCTATAAAAAGGGCGTTTTTTAGGAAGAACATGCAAAAAGTCAGTTTTCAATCCCAAATCTATTCAAAATAAAATTCATCGTTTTGATTTTCTTGTTTAATGAGATCTTAATGAGAAGGTTCTATCATATATCTATGCCAAGATTTTAGACAGAAAAAGAAATAATATATTTATAAGAATACCATTTGTTAACTAGTTTATATGATATCATATTTTTGATAATTGAGTATCATTATAAGTACATTTAACAATGTATTTCATAATTTCGCTCTTTGAAATTGTCTGACCACTCGGGTCATTGGAATAAAAATAGATACTACTTCCCCAAGGTAGTTCTTTTCACCCTTCCCTTATGATACTACTTCGCCATCGGTCACCTAAGAGTATTTAGCCATGCAAGGTGGTCCTTGTTGATCCACACAAGATTCCACGTGTCCTATATGCTACTCAAGTCAGAGCATTAGCTAGTGATGCTTTTAGCTATTGGACTTTCACCATCTAGGGTATTGCACTCTACTGATTCGCCTAGTGGTATGACGCTTGTATTATTCTCCCTCAACACCTAACTACAGAAATCACTTTTACTTTCAGGATGTGTGAGTTTGTCGGGTCAACTCTTGTCTGCCCGTGGATTCAACGAAAGGTTGACCTATTTGAAAATCTCCAGATCTTTAATACCCCCTTCCTCGTGTTTGGGTGCTTAAGTTTCCTCCATAAGCCTTTCCTCGTTCGAAACTCGCCCTTAACTTTGAGGTTAAAGCATCAAATATAGCACTACGCTCCTACTTTTATTTTCCAAGCTGTAATCCTTGGCAAAATCCTCCTTTCCTTTTACAAACCCAAACACCCTTTAATTATATATAGAGTAGTACTAATTAACTTTTCAATAGAAAGCCTTTATAGCACTAACCCTGCATTTGGTAAGCTAACAAACATGTGAACTATGGAACAGCATCCACTTTTATTGTCGCTCAAATTAGAAAGTTGGTACATCAATTCGTCAGCTGGTGCTTAGTTGCATTCTTGCCACTCTAATCTTATGATTTTTTTTTTGTAGCTTCCTCTACACATTTCTCTCTCCACATTTATGCCAAACGTGTTGCAGTAGAGAATCATTGATATGAAAAATAAAATGAAAGGCATATGATTAGCGAGCTCTTTTTCATTATTAATTGTAATGTAATTTCTTAAGGCGCACATAACATCACATCAATGAAACAAAAACAAACATTGTGGGAGTCGATTTTGATGTAAACAACTAGTCTGTCTTAGGTATAGGGGGCCATTTGGAAGTTCCATTATCTGAGGAATTTGCCAGTTCTATGTCATATCGATTGGCCACCTTTCAAGTTTCAACTGTTGATGATAGTACGTTTCGTGCCACCACATTATGGAACAAGATCGACTACACGAGGACAACATATTCACATACCTTAGCTTGGATTGAAGATTGCGATATGCAAGTACTCACTATTATTATTTATTATGGCTTTAATGCATTATATTCATATTGGTATGTCACCTACCTTGAAACATCCATATGAATTTTTCTATAGTGACGTGTATGATAAAATAAATTTTTTGGGGGGTTCATTTATAACATCTATCTTATTGTTTAGGGGCTGATATGTATAAAATTATTTTAGACAAGTAAGTACATATGAGAACAAACAAACAAACAAAATTTTATTCATTGATTTCTATGTTTACAATATACTACAATAAATTTCAATTATGTTAAGAAAATTTAAGATGATTAGTTCAAGGATTCAAATTCTTTCACTCTATTTGTTTGTGTCGTGAATGTATTCGTACATAAAACATTTCAATTTCAATCCATTTGAACGACAGATGATTAAGATTTAGAGGTTTATGATTGTTGTCACCCACAACTTAACCCATCACTCGCGTTTGTCATCTACGGAAGATGTAAGTGGATTGAGTGACTAAAGTCGAATTTTTTTATAATATCAGTTACATTTAACTTTGATATATATTATAGAGAAAAAAAAATCAACAAATGATTTGGAACTGAAAATTGTTAATAAATTCCTTCAAAAAGTTATAACTAGAATTAAAGCACCACTACTAATAGTTAAAACTTTTGTTTGATATTTTATTTTCTCCTACTTTGAATCTCAATTATCTATTTTATTTTTCAGCTCACTTGAGACTTAATTTTTTGATTTACTTCTAATTTTAAGTAAAAAATTTTTTTTAAATAAATTAAAGTTTTGAGCAAAGTCATCAAATATGATAAGTTGATAGTTTTTACTAAAAGTTGTCATTTTTTATAGCTCCTCCAACAGTGATCATATATTTAACAACACTCTATCCATTTGGGCCCATGTGGGAGGCGAGCTTATGTGAAGTTATTCATTTTTAATTATTTATGCTATTTAAAAAAAAATATTATTTCATATTATGTTTATTAAATGAGTGGATAAAACATCACCTATTTAACAAAATTCATTATTCGCTTTGTCAGTCATGCGTCTTTCATCCACTTAATGAGGTTACCAAATTTATTTAAAGTAGGGGATATATAATCAAATATTCATTTAATTTTTCAATTCCAACACAATCGATTTATGGTAATTGCATGATTGGACTTAAAACGAAGTAATATTGAAAACCTAAAATTCAGGTCAGTTTATAAATCGGGTCAAATTTGATTTCAGGCTCATCTATAGTACTCCGTAGTTGTCAAATCTAGGGAGTTGAAGCCGATCACAGACTTCAGTTGTGGTTAGTATATTAAGGAACTTAAGAAGTATATTCAACAGTCAATACCAAAGTCTTATCCTTAAGGTTTAGTACATTATATTATAACTGTCTTCTTTACATTATATCCTTTCCAACGGCCGTGGGGGGAAGAAAAACAGATGCTCTATTTACATTATATATATTCTTATGAAAACATTATTGAAATGATGATTGTCACGCACTTTTGGGTTGTATTTGCTATTTTGAGCATCAAACAAGTTATAATTTGTACGTATGTATCTAATTATTTACTATCCCTTTTAATTGATTAAATGTTAGTTGACAAATAATTCCTGCCGTTGGATATTGATGATTAAATTGGCTTTATCCTATTCCTAAGTCTAAGCAAAATCCTAATTCCATTGGTTATATGCTTGACTAGTCTTTGAAGGAAAAAACTACAAAGCCCATAAAGACACCCAATTTGATTTAATATCAATAGAGATGGCTAGTGTAGAAGCTTCCATTGACGTAAGGATAGTTTAACAACCCAAGTGCCCCTACTCAAAACTAAGATTAATGTTGCTAATGATGAAAGGTTGATGCAAATATATAGGGTTGTTGACTTTTACAAACTACGAAGTAGGTTGTTTGCGTCAATTTGGGCCTAAACCCATATTATCGTTTGTGGGCCTTAGTTATACAATTAGCAATAAGAGTTTACATTGTGATGTTACCTTGTGAAACATATTCTTAAGAAATTTGTTTTACCACAATTTCAAGAGTTATATACACTAATCATGATTCATGGAACTTGTTGAACACATAATATTAGTATGGTACTTACATACCGAGGTCCTTCGTATAAAAACACATACTCAAATTCTTAATAATCTTTAAATGCAGAAGAATCACTATATGATATAATTAGATATACATATATTAAAATTTACTTTCAATTCACCCTTTATACGAGTCACTAGCTTACAAGCCAGCATCGAGGAGTCTGCTTCATGCCATAAAAAGAATCTGAATAATGAAAATGTGGACATTTTCCAGTTCTTTAGTCTCAAATTTTGAGGGAAGTTTTATTTAAAACCTTCTAGTCAAGATCATCCTGAATAATGAAAATGTGGACATTTTTTTTTCAAAGGAAAAAACTCCGTAGTCCAAGTACCAACTTCTTCCAAAGCATTGATTTATTTTTGTATTGCTTTACGTCATCCTGCATCTTCCATAGCTTCTTCAAAAGATTTTGGTTTTTTTTTTTCTGCTGTAACAGTAGCAGGAAAGCGCTGATGCCAAAAGAATCTGTCACAATAAACATAAAGTGTTATAGGAAAAGGATAACCTAAGGCGGATTGAGGCGCAAACGATTTTGGAAATGGAATCACAATATGAGTCTCACCCTCCTACGCTGCTGCACCTTTGCATCACTCACCTGCACTTCTTGATACCTCACTCGTTTGTGTCACATTATCATGCACATGCACAAGAGGTACCTCTTGTACTACTTAGTCAAAATCAGCGGTTGGAATTGAATGTGCATTCCCAACAATATCCTGCTTACACTCATTGTCACTCTCACCCTCATTGTCATACACATGTTATTGTGGATATAGTTTTAGAAGAATTTTTTTGTAAGCTTTTTTAAAAAATATTTGCAAAAATAAGTCGGTTGCAAAACTATTTTAAAAAATAAGTTACTTTTGGTTCGGAGTAAAATCGTTGCCCCAAGCAACGATTTGCATGGAGCTGGGATTATGGGCTGGAGAAAGTGGGGCAGAGGAAATCATTGCCCTGGGCAACTATTTTGACTTGACTCAATGATTTCCTAATTGTTTTTTTTTTCTTTCTTTTTTGTCCCTACAACGCCATAACACAAACACCAACTTTCCAATAACAATTTCAAACACAACCAAACAACAACTTTCCAATTTCAAACACAACTTCAAACCATATACACATCTATTCAATTTCAACTTCAAGACATCAAATCTTCAACTTCAACACACATCAACACCAAAATCTTCAAATTCAACACCAACATCCATCAACACCACTGATATCCATGGACTTCAACACAAACTCCAATAACAACATAAAAATAAAAACGAACACAAATCGAAACACAACCATAACTCAAAATTATATATTGAAATTAATAATATTTGAATTACACTAATAAATTTTGAATTGAATACCTATCATAATATATATATATATAGAGAGAGAGAGAATAAATTGTATCAATGAGAGCATTATATTCATCATGCATTGCCGCATTCCAGTTGGGGTCACCAAGGACAGATTTATATGACGTAGGGAGCGGTGATGGGTGAGGGGTGATGGTCAAGTCAGTTGTGTGATACTAAGAGTTTGGTTTAAAAATGCCATATTGACCCCGAGTCACATGAGAAGAGGGAGGAGAGGGTCGAGTAGGGTCAAGAAGAGTCATACCACGTAAGGGAGGGTGTGTGTATGTGAGTTGAGGTTGACGGGAGATAGGGAAAGAAGTCTCGGCATGAAGAGGGTAAGGGTGAGGCTGAATCAAGTGGGGCTGCCAAGGAGGAGTGAGGATAGGGCTAGGTGCCAAATCTTCGAGGAAACTGTAGTTTGTTTTGTGAAACTGTGAGAGGTTTTGAAACGGGAATGTAGTTTCATCGAATGTGATATGTCGGGAGATAATGACTTTATAGGTAGCTAGGTCTAGGCATTTATACCCTCTGTGGTTTGTAGGATACCCCAAAAAGACGCACGAGGTTGATCGTGAGGCTAGTTTGTTATGAGTCGTTACTGATAGGTTAGGGAAACGTAGGCACCCAAAAACCCGAATGTGATCAAAGACAGGCATTTTACGAAACAAAGCATGCTATGAAATGTCATTGGCTATGGCCTTGGTTGGTAAAACATTTAGAAGGTAAGTTGTCGTTTCTAAGGATTCTACCCAGTAGGGGGAGGTAACGAAGCATGAATGAGGAGAGTGCGGGATATATTATTGAGAGTACGAATCATGCGTTCGGCTTTCCCATTTTGGGAAGAGGTATATGGACAAGAAAAACGAAAAACTATTCTGTTAGTCGCACAAAATGACTTGAAGGTGTTATTGTCAAATTCCCTCCTGTGATGACACTGAAATGATTTTGGGTCTTTCAAATTGAGTTAGAACATAGGCTCTAAATTTCAGAAAGCATTGGAACACTTGAGATTTGAATTTTAATGGAATATTCCACACAAAATGGGTAAAATCAACCAAAAGAACTAAATAATATTTGTGACCATTAATGCTACAAATAGGTGAGGTCCACAAATCAGTATGAATAATTTCAAAAGCTATAGATGTTGAACTATTGGATTTATGAAACGTCAAATGCACATGTTTAACTAATTGACAAGAACTGCAAACTATGGAGTCTGGCTCCTTGATACAAGAAAGAAAATATCTAGACCTAAGTAAGCTTAAAGTTGGCCTATTAAGGTGTCCAAGGTGCCATGGTGGTGAGGATGTTGCAAGACAAGCTGATGAGCTGGCGTCATTCGTAACAAGATATAATCCCCCCCCCCCCCCCCCCCCCCCCCCCCCGCGCGAACTATTGCATCTCCTTAGTACCTTCCCCGTATAAAGATCCTTCACAGATGACCCCAAAGGATCAAACTCCATTGAAACAGAGTTATCAGAAGTGAATTTACGCACAGAGATGAGGTTTTTGACTATTTGAGGGGCTACTAGCACATCACTCAGAGGTAATGGGGGGTTGACTTAGGAAATTTGGTTTGACCAATCCATAACTAGAATGCGATTACCATTACCAACTAAAACATGATTATTATTGCTCAGATTAAACAGGGGCATGAGAGTACTTGAGTTGTTTGTCACGTGAGATGTCGCACCAGAATCCACATACCAAGAGTTGTCCTGCGGCAATGTCATGGTGGCAAGTGAATCATTCAATTCAGTAGGAGTCGTCAAGGGACCATATGCATAATATGGCGGGGATTGAGCCGAGTATGCTTGGTGAGTGGAATTTTGTATTCTGGGCATAGGAACATGTCCATTTGGTCTCGGTGGATTTTGCTGAGGAAAGGGGAAGGGTGCTGGAGCCCACTGTTGATAAATTGGAGGTTGGTCAAAGGAAGACCACGTGGGAGCATGTGTAATGGAACCCCTAGTGAGAGGATGCTGTTGGGGGGGAATTAGAGACGACGACGCCCCCACTCCCACCCTGATTCTTGCCACCATGACGACGCCCTCTCTGCGAATCTCCTCTACCGCGGTCCTCTCTGAGTGGGTGTTGATTTTTGATAGGGAATGTCGGCGAGAGAGGTTGAGGGAGCATGGGCAGCGAATGCGTGGCCTTGCAAGGATGTGGCTTTAGCACGCGTAGCTTCTTCAAGAAGAAGCCGAGATCTTGCTGTCTCAAATGATGGGAGAGGGTCAGTATGTAGGATAATAGTTGCCACCGTGTCAAAGTCTGTGTTAAGAAGACCCAAAACCAAACGAATCACAAGCTTCTGATCTGTGATGGGCTGATCAACGGCGGCTAGTTGGTCCTTCAATGTCTTCAATTATCGACAATAAGAGGTAATGTATGAGAAATTGGAGAGATGGAGTGCATTGAATTGATTTTCAAGAAACACTGCCTGTGTGTTCTTGTTGTCCTGAAATAGGTTCTTTAATTTGTCCCAGATTTGTGGAGCCGAATCACCCTTACAGAGAATGGTTTGAAGAAGATCGACCGAAATCGTTCCATAAATCCATTTCTTAACAACGGAGTCAAGCCGTAGCCACATTGAAGGTGAAACGTCAGGAGGGTTGGCAATTGTTGGATTAATGTGGTCAAGCACATTGAAGGCATGACAGTGAACTTCGAACAGTTCCACCCAATTTGAGTACTGAACACTCTCACTATCAAGAATCAAGGGAATTGCATTCTTGATATTGTTGACGGAGAGGACTGGGTGGTATTCCGTGGACTGTCGAGGTGGTGGTGTGTCAGATCCGAAGGCATGGCTCCAGGGAAGAACTGCGGAAGCTAGATGGTAGAATAGGCCACGGCACAGGATGCAAAGAAAAAAGGCAGAGTAAAACAGAAAAAAAATTTAGAAGAAAAATACCTAGAGTTGTGATACCATGTTAGATTTTAGAAAAAACTCCCTTCAGATGGAGTGTGTACTATTGATCAATATTTATATAATTACAGGAAGAGTTCTAAACATACCAAGAGGCTACAATTTATATCATTAAAATGCTATCTATCAGAACTAATTTTTTCCCCTTGTAGTCTACACTCTTCCTCTAATACTTCGCTGCATTATCATGAAAAAAGGGCAAAAAACTCATAATATTTAGTTTTAGATTAAGCCTTTCTGATGTTTCCTGAATATGTGCTCTTCATCCTATCATTCTTTGAGTTTCTATCGATGTTTACTGTTCTTCGGTCCTGTTGTCTGTGAGTGCATCATAAATAAATACAATCTTAAAGCAGTTGGCTCCAAAACAAAATATCTTATTATGCTCATCACGATGTGTTGTATGTTTCATCAAGTTGCAGATGTACTGAACAATTCTCATTCGGTATCATCACCTTGTCGAGATGGACTAGCTGATGATTTAGATATTTTTATCTCAAAGATCTTGTCATTTTTTACAGTTACCTCAATCTTCTTCCAATCTGCATTCTCTGGCAATTCAATCCTTCGAACAAACCCATGCTCCCACCAATGACTAGTTTTCCAGTCCCTAACCTTTGGATCAATCACTTGCTTACACTGCCCACTAATTTCTAGTATCTTTCCATTCTCCACACATACCTGTACAGAATCTGCTCCTACACCTGTAAGAGCAAAACACTTGTGTTATGTGCAGTAACAGTTATCTGATAGGAAATTATATTATATGTGCAAGTTTGAGTAACAAGCTAGTATTGCGCATCGACAGATCTTATCTAATATGCACCGGTATATTAGCTCTTTGGAAAGAAGAATTAGTAATTAGAGTACCAATTATGTTGGAATATGTGCTTCACAATTGTGGTTCCTAATGTGTAGGAGTTGGTGAAAACCTAGGATTCTAAGCTGTTGGCTGAATATGTTTAGTGGGTCAATATAGTTGTCCACTATCTAAGATCGGAGCCATTAAAGAATTTGATTTAATGGACAGCACCGTGGTGTTAAAAATGTCGAAATGCGAGAGGAATCATTACCGCAAGGCATAGAGGGGAGGTCATAAGCGTCGGGATTGTTATCCTTATTTTTAGATTGTTGAGGTTATTACCTTACCTTAGTGTTTATAGCTTGTATTGTACTATTCTATATATAAAATTGAACAAATTAACGTATACAGACAACAGCATACTCCGTGTACGGCAGATAATTATTGTGTATGTCCATGTTTGTTGTTTCTTTTAGGGGAGTCATGCCAATATTCAGCAAATAAGGAGTCACTCGTGTGACCATTTTGATCACTGCAAGTGAAAAATGTTCAGAACTTCAGAATATCAGAGAAAGGAGGAAAAAACACGACTTACCTGGTAATTCAGCTTTCAGTACATACTCTTCATCATTCTGAGCCCACTCAACTTGATTATAGCCAGAGGCTCGTAGAATGGAGAGTAAAACATCAGCCTCAAACTCCCACAAGGGGAAAGCATCAGAAGGATCGAAAAACTTGCCAAACAGCATAGGACTAAAGAGTGAACCATCACCAAATACTTTACTTGTTGATTGATTTTCTTTCGCTAAGAAGGCTTGGAAATTATTTTCTGTAAGGGGAACGACCCATTTACGCCTTGGTGTCTGATCTTCCAGGAGAACTTCAATTTGTCTGCTGCTAGCCATCATAGGAGCTTATTAGGTTGTGTAAGAACCTGAGTTTAAGTTTGGAAATTTGGTATTTAGTTGGGGTGCAGTTTTAGTTTTATTCTTCTTATAGTTTTGATTTTGAAGGCAAATCTTTAGCAAAAGTAAAAGAGAACAAATTCCTTTATAATCTTTTCAGGATTTTAAAGGTTACAGAATACTCTTATCACTTTCTCATTGACATGTCACAACTTGTATCACTGGCTCTTTGATGGACCTGAAACTTACCCTTTTTTTACGTCGTAATTTTGAACTTTGATCCTCGCACATTTCCATATTTGCGCACTTACATGGTGAATACCATTTCACTAGCTAGTTGCTGTCTTCACCTGTTCTAATTGTTCTGTAGCAAAGGAGAAAAGCCTAAATTTGACCTTTTTATTGTTTTTCTGCATATATTCTCTTAGTCTCACCAGTAGGTAAAAATTGTTGGTGTTTGTATTAGCCAGAAAATCTGGATAGTCTGCTTAAGGACACCTATACATAATCACCTTCTCAAGCAAAGTCACGCTAACCGTTGCTATCCATCACTTGCCTGTAAAAAACATTTTGCTATTGAAAGAACATTAAGGCCAAATCAAGATTTAGAACAAAAATCTGTATTGTTCAGTAAAATAAAATCAACTTCCTTCGGAAACAATCCTTAAATTACATTTTCATAGCAAAAAAACTTTTAGCTTAGCAAGAATCAATTTTTGGGAAGATTCAGCTTAATCAGTAGAAAAACAGTCGTGGTTAAAAAAATATCAAAAATTTTGATCGGTAATAATCAGTTGAGTTTAGGAAAAATCAGTTGAAAAAGAATGGGATTGCAATGATATAGATGTACACTATCACACTTGCAGTTTCTGATAACGACTCCATAATAATCAAGCTATATGATTTAGTTCGTAAAGCAAAAGATTTTGTACAGTAGATTTTAGTTCTGTTTCACCTAACGTACTTATTTATTCAGGCTTTGATCGATGTCAGTAACTGATTATGCACGCGAATATGTAGTTTTTAATGATAGATAAAGGGAATATGTTACGCTAGAGTGTGATCGTCATGAATGTATGAAAGTCATAGCAACATGCAATGTGAGAACAGAAAATTTGTCCTGAGTTTTTTGGATGTGTGTTTGTGATGAGGGCATGAGGCATGTTCTCGCATCTTCAGTTGCTTCTTTTCGATTGAAAATCAGCTGATAAAGAAAGTGAAGTGTGGCTGGCTTATGGGTTTAGCATCTTAAGGTTGCTTTTTTATTTCTTTAAAGGAGGGTTTGGATCAGTTTCATAGATGCCTTGTCTTCATGACCTCAAAAGAATTGTAGTCACTTTCTGAAGTGGTTAGTGCTCCACCAGTATGCATGACTGCATGAGATCATGGCTAATATAGGCAGTATCCATCATAAAATACTTTCATTTCTAGTTTTCTGATCTACACGTAGATAATGACTGATGTAGTACTGGTTCGTTTCATTTATTTGTTGAACGTTTTGTCTATTATATTGTCCATTTCTTCGTTCTTAAGTGTCATTTTAGTCATTGTTAGCTTTTGAATGCACAAGGATCAATTTTGAGATGTCCCATTTGGATTCCTCCGAACCTACCTAGTAATCATATTTTTCATTTTTAATGCTTCACCCCATATTTGACTAATCCTAATTCTAGATTTCTAGTCAACTCGAGTTATATATAGGCATCAACAATGAGAACACTAGAGCATATTATATGTGTCTTGGTATACTATTCAACAAGTAAAGCTAAGCCTTGCAAGTTGTTATTTTCTTTGATTTGGATTAATTCTCGTGAACTTACAAATTTTTACGTAAGCAGTGAATTAACATGTTAGTAAATGAGTTATATTCAATATAGGGTTTATAATATATAGACTTTTTTACCTTTTATAATTAAGTTGGTCATGTGTTATTACAAAAAAAAAAAAAAATAATTCATTTCTCACTTGAAATAATTGACAATAAACTCAAAGTTTTCTTCGATCTCTTCTCATATGGAAATTGGTTCAATTTCAACTATAGCTATCTATGTTTACTAATGGGCTTTCTATTTCAAACTATAGAACGATAATAATTCCGATAAGAGATGGTACCAAACCATTGAAATTTGAAATTGGTCACCATCTAATGCAGGAGCCTTTCAATTTTGATTTGGATATGTTGGGCCAATTCCACAGTTAGATAACTTGCCATCAATAAACCAATTAGAAAAATAATAATCCAAGAGATGTTATCAAACCATTAAAATTTGAAATTGGTCACCTTTTCATATAGGAGCCTTTCGATTTGGATTGGATATGTAGGAACAATCTTGATTAGATAACTTGTCATTAATAGACTTGTTCAAATGGGAGGGACATATTAAAAAACTCTTGACCGGTTCGTTTGTAAAATAGTCTAATCAATTATGAGCATAATTGGGTCGGTCTTATAAAGGGTCGCCATGTTTTATTGGATCTTTAACGGGTCAATAATGGGTCAATAGTTTCTAAAGCTTTTAAACACTATTATGTAATGAATTATTTCCACTTACTTGTTGATGGTCCACTATCAAAGATTGGAGGTGATACAGATAAATTATCCCCTTTATAGATAAAAAAAATATCTCTTTGAACGACTCAGTCTGATTTGGCCCGATTTTTATCTTCGACCCCACTCGACTTGTTTTGTATCTTCTTTAGCCCAACTCGACGCAACCCGTTTTATGTGTGACTCATCCCGACCCAATGCACAGGTATTGTGATCAATAAATCAATTTAGAAAAATTATAAAGTAGTTTATATTAGATCAAGTCAATTTCGGGTCCTTTAGTTTTAAGCCATATTCAAGTATGAGTCCAACAATCGAGCTAATTTGGTCAAGTCTACAACCAACCCGACCCAAGCCCGAAATACGTAATTGCAGTGGGACTTTGGTGGTATTTAGGCGGCCAATTCCGCGTTGTTATTGGGTATTCTTCTCATTTTCAAAGGGAATGAACATAGATTCTCATTGAATTTTCTTGAGTTTTTAAACCCACCAAAATATCCCAAAAATTTAGGGAAAATTAAAATCAATTCAAATAAATGTTACAACTTTTCGGATCAATTACCCCTTCACAAGAATAACTCGGTCATTTGTATCTTCCTTTTGAAGTTACATTACATTTCCTCCACATTTGTCAGATCCAGTCAATTTTTCAAAATTGAGGGTCTAACCTCCAATTTTTTTAACAAAATAAATGCATGCAGATTGAAATTTAATCAATCTCCTCAACTGGGTTCTTCATAATTTTGACATTTTGTCAAGAAATTTCTGCAATCGGGTTGAATTTTCTCAATTGGGTATTGCTCAAAAGTTCAAAATTTTGGGGATTAGGGTTTGTGGTCAGCTTGAAATCAGTAATATTGTTTTAGAGTTTGTAATTTGAGGGTACTTTGTGTTGAGAATTGAATTGGGTATTGCTCAGTTACTGCAAAAGGTGGGAAGTTTGTTGAATTATTGGGAAATTATTGGAATCGCAATATAGGGTTTATGTTGTTGATCGGTGCTGAAATTTGAGGTTCTGGGTTTATTGATGAGATGAGAAGGATTGTTTCTGTTTGTGATAGTGAAACTTTCAATGACGGGATTGAAATATGTGGGGTATTCAGTTGTTTTTGTTCTTCTGTTTTGGTCGTTTTTGGGAATGACCCTGGAAGATAGGACGGTGATCGAGGAGATTCATTCAGGGTTCGATGTCGATTACGTTTCTGATGAATTAGGTGAAAATCTGGTATGATATGTGCCTATCTTTTCTGTTAAATTTATTAGTTTGATGTATGATATGTGCCTGTCTTTTCTGTTAAATTTATTTGTTTGATGTATATGTATTAGCTTGTTCAAAGTATCTTGTTGTTGTGATTTAAGTACTCTTGCAATTTTATTGCTACCATTCCTGCTATGTTGGTTTGCTAGTAGACAGTAGCAACTTACAGGCTAGCCGAAGATAGCAAAAACTTACAATGGATAGATGTAGATTTTGTGGTTTGCCATACTGTAGACGATGCATTGCTATAGTTTAAGATTTTACTTCATCGTGATGGCACTTGGACTTTCCATTTCAACTTTGTGTTCTGCTGAGAGCTAAAGTTTGGGCAGCAAATTTAAACAAACTCATAGATGACTTATTAGATTAGCTACCTCTAATTGTAGCCATGACTTACTATTTCATATAAGACTATAAGTGGAATCTAATTGCATTGTGATCCTGCACCTTTGGCCTCAAGATTAGAAGAACATAACCATGTAGTTGGCTTATGATTTGTATTTTTTGTGTTAGGCCTTTGATGCTTTGATTACCTCCTCTTTGGTCCTATCACCACCCCAAGCTACGTTCTCTATGAGTTAGGATGATGTTGTTGTGTTATGCCTATAAGGACATTAAGGAGAAACATTAAGCAACTGAAAATTTTCGAAGGGTGATTATTATTATCCCACCTCAACTACCTATCACAATCTAGTATGAATGATAGAAATTAATTTGAATTTGGTTCTGATATACATTGTTCCTTTTTCTTTTTGGGGGAGGGTGGTTACATCAATGTTGATACAATTGACTGATCACAATCCTTCTCTGATTTACCAAAGTATATTTAGTTGTTCAGGGATTATGTATGCACATGAACCTGTTATGGATACTTATAGAAGCTGCCCGGTGCCAAGATCATTACTTCTTCTTTTTAGTGCTTTAACCTCAAGAATCACAAAGTTCATAGATGTTTAGATTGGGCTTTACAAATGTTCGCATTGCAATTTACTCGAATATTTTGTCACCAGAGTTGTAATTTGAGTCTCTTTGGCTATGGTTTCACTTTGGAATTTTTAACCTTCATTCCTCCCATCATCCACTTTATTCTTTTGCTCCTTTTCTATCACCTCTTTTCTTTTGCCTAGGAACCGGAGGAATGGGCTTGCAGTTTCTTTTTTGATATTTTCATGCATCCTATGAAGTTAAGTTATGAGCCCTTTGTCTAACTGTATTTTAACTAATAATGTGTTGTTGGCAGGTGGAGATATTAGCTATCAGATGCAGGCTTGAGTTGATTCATGTGAATCAAATCTATAGCAATCTTGGCTTTAGGAATCCGGATGCTTCAAGTGCAATAACCGGAAAAATTCTCAACAATCAGGCATTGACAGAGGAGAATGTTGGGAAGGCTCTTAGCTTTCTAGATCCCCATGTAAAGAAAAATCTCTTCAAATGCTTCAGGGAGAATCAACATATCTTCCCAATCTCTGGTGAAACTGCTAGTCCTGTTAGTTGGTTCCATAAAAATGTGAATTCCCAATTCCTAAAGTTGAATCCCTCTACCGATTCTAGAAGGATTCTGGCTGAAGCTCCTTCTTCTCCTTCTCCTTCTCCATCTCCATCTCTTGCTCCTGCCCCTTCTCCTCAACCTTCTGGCTTTAAACGCTCTGGTTCAAAGTGGAAAGCTCCACCTCCAGAAGACAGTTTTTTCGTTCCCGTTGCAGTTCCCAATCCTCCATCAGCAAAATTAAATAGTGCAGCAGACAACGGCAATAACCACAGTCGCACTACTATTGTTGTCGCTGTTGTTGTTACAGCATGTGTTACATTTTTTGGTGCTTTAATCATATTCTTATGCTGCCGTAAAGCTTTCGGTGGAGGTTCCAAATTGGAACATAAGGATGACAGGCCCCTTCTAAGCTTAAGCTCGAGTGACTTCTCTTCTAATGGTATTAATCATCTGAGTCTTTTTTTGTCATACCATGTTGAATATCCCATTTCTAAACGGTGTATTGATGTTTGGCATTGATCTTTCAGGTTTTTCGCCAAAATATTGGGCTTATGAAAATTCTATTCATAAAGGAAATTCTATCCATTTGAGTAGCTCAGTTGGTAGTGTGCCTTCATCAGACCTTAAGTTATCTATAGGATCTGCTTACAATGTGACAGCAAGTACAACTTCCATTAACACTTCAAATGTGTCAGGCAACAGTAACGTTGCGCTGAAGCCACCTCCTGGAAGAAATGGTGTGCCCTCTTCTGGAAAGCCTCCATTGAGGCCTCCTCCTGGCAGAGCAGATCCATTGCCACCTGAACGTCCTGCTTCCTTGAGGCGAGCTCCAAGCACAGGAGGCCCACCTCCTCCTCGTCCAAAGCCCCCAGCGGCAGCCCCCTGTCCTCCGCCCCCTCCCAAAAAATCAGGCCCACCTCCTCCTGGGCCTCCACCACCACCACCTGCCCGTGGAGGGAAGCCTGGTCCTCAGGCGCCACCCCCACCAAAGGGAGGTAATACACCATCTCGGCCCCCACCTATTGCAGTCAAAGGTAACAGTAGCTCTGCTAAGGGAGATGATGCTTCAAAAGCAAAGCTAAAACCATTCTTCTGGGACAAGGTTCAAGCCAACCCTGAACATTCAATGGTTTGGGACCAACTTAAATCAGGGTCTTTCCAGTGAGTTTTCTACTTCAATTTGTTTGTCATGCCCCTGGCCATTTATAGTATATTACCTTTAATTTTTGGACTAACTTTGCAGATTCAATGAAGAGATGATAGAATCATTATTCGGTTTTGCTGCTTCTGAAAACCAAAATAATAAGAAAAAAGAGTCTTCCTCTCGTGACCCACCATCGCAACTTATTCAACTTATAGATCAGAAGAAGGCACAAAATCTATCTATACTTTTGCGGGCTCTAAATGTGACTACAGAAGAAGTTCGTGATGCTCTGCTAGAAGGTTATCTTCTTACCCCCTTAACTGTCGAGCAAATTGCTAGGGAAGGAGGTCTTTCCCATGCATAGTCAAGCTTGTCATTGCCATGAGCAGTTTATTACTGTATTTAGCAGGATGATTTTCACTGGATGAAAGGTCTTTGTCATATGATACTTCAGGTTTCCCAAGTCATGTGACCTGAAAGCTCACCTTGCTAATAGCCTAACATCACTTTTCGTATTTAAAAACAAGTGTCCTCACGCTTTGAATTCTTTTGCATTTTCTTACACTGACAGAGATTAATTATATCTTGCTATCTTTACACATTATCTCTTGGTTCAGTTTTTCAATCTGTATTGCAGAGTTCTCTTGCTCCTGCTTTAAATTGTTCAGTTCATGTTGTCTTTAACTTTTGATTAAAAAATGTGCAGTGGTCATATTGTTTATGATTGCATACTCTTGACCCTCCTATTTTATTCGACTTTAGTCATTTTCTCTTATTTGTTTCCTTATACAAAGTATGGAGTATCAATTTTACTATTCCCTTATTCTTTTAACTCTTAACCTCAAGAACCTATCCTTATATAGATTGGCAACTAACCCTAAACCTCCAATAACTCGACCGATTTATGTTGCTGTGAGCAGGTATAAAGACCTTCATCGGTTTCTTGCTATTTTTGGTTTCTTGATGGATGGCCAAAGGTCTGGTAGGATATGGATATAAGGTGAGTTGCAGAGGTGGGGATTAAGAAGGAAAAACTGTGGTTAAGGAGTTGTTTGAAAACCTTAACTGATTAAAAGGGCCTGCTATGGGTCTGTGTTGGTTGAGGATAGAAGATGATAGGGAATGGGTTCGGTAGAAAGAAGAGACTAGGAGTCAGGGTATGACTATGTGGTGAAGGTGATGGGGTAGGCAAACCCTATTTTCCTATTTTAGGGGAGTTAGTGAGAACATTATAACTATTAAGTTGATGTAATCATAGGAACGTGAGTAATTAGTCTACACATGCCTATTACCGCCTCTCCCCGCCCGAATAAAAAAAAGAAAGAATAGGGATAATGTTAAATTTAGCCTTATGGCTGTTATGGGCTATGTATAAGAGGTTAAATACTAAGCATTTGATGACACTGAACAATGGCTGAGCCAATCATGAAGTCCACATTTATAACCAATTATTGGAATTATAAATTTGATGCCCTTGGGATTATGTAACATTTTTGTTATTTATTTGTTAATCTACTAAATAGGGTCATGTTTTGCTGCATTTGCAGTCTTATCATTCTACGAACTTAATTGCTGAAATTTGGTTTTTTGCCTGTACATCATTTGTCAGGGTATGAGCTTCCTCCAGAGCTCCTTGAAACTCTGTTAAAAATGGCTCCAACCCAAGAAGAAGAATTGAAACTGAGACTTTTCAGTGGTCAAATATCTCAACTTGGACCAGCTGAGCGGTTTTTGAAGGCTTTGGTGGACATCCCATTCGCCTTCAAGCGAATGGAGACATTACTTTTTATGTGTACTCTTCAGGAGGAAGCTACATCAGTGAAGGAATCCTTCGTGACTCTAGAGGTCAGTTATTCTGAGCATTTTAATAACTTTTATTTTAATTTTCTTATTCTACTCTATTCAACTCTTGCATATCTGAGCAGGCTGCTTGCAAGGAACTCAGAAACAGTCGCCTTTTTCTTAAGCTTCTAGAAGCTGTTCTTAAGACTGGTAACCGTATGAATGATGGAACATATCGTGGTGGTGCTCATGCATTCAAGCTGGATACACTGTTGAAATTGGCTGATGTCAAAGGGACAGATGGCAAGACCACACTTCTCCATTTTGTTGTACAGGAAATAATCCGTTCAGAAGGTGTGAGGGCTGTCCGTGCTTCCCTAGAGAACAAAAGTATGTCCAGTGTGAAATCAGAAGATCTTTTGGAAGATGTTCCTGATGATTCTGAGGAACACTATCGCTGTCTTGGTCTTCAGGTTGTTTCAGGAGTAGGGGACCAGCTAGAAAATGTCAAGAAAGCAGCATGTTTGGATTCAGATATTTTGACAGGAACCCTTGCTAAGCTTGGAAATGCTTTGCTTAAAGCAAAAAACTTTCTCAGCAAAGAAATGTCAGGAGTGGATGAAGATGTTGGTTTCCATCGCACTCTGAAAAACTTTGTAGAGCATGCTGAGGGTGATATCACGTCGTTATTGGAGGAGGAAAAGAGGATAACGGCTCTCGTTAAGAATACAGGTGACTACTTCCATGGAAGTTCTGGGAAGGAAGAAGGGTTGCGCTTGTTTGTTATAGTCCGTGATTTCTTGATAATGCTGGACAAAGCATGCCGAGAGGTGAAAGAGAAGCCAAAGTGGCCTACGAGGAATCAAAAGAAACGAGAGCCTCCATCACGGCAAACATCTTCTGAAACCCCTCGAACACCATTTTCTCCGGATTTTCGCCAAAAACTTTTCCCAGCTATTGCGGAGCGGAGAATTGACGATGATTTCAGTTCAGATGATGACTGAGGGCATAGTGACGGAATAATCTCTTGTCATAGGTAGGTGAATGTGCTGTATGTGTAGTTCAAGCTGAAGTTAGAACGTGTTATGTAGATTTTTCTCAACCCCTACCAACAATTTTCTTCTTCACCTACTCTCTTCTGTCAAATATTTTTCTTAGTTTTGTTCTGTTAAGATTTCATTGTTACTGGGGGATCAGGAGACAATTGACCCTTGTCGTTTACAATCATTCTGAAGCGAGTTTTACAGCAGCTTTTACCCCAAGCTTATGGAATTTTGGTCCTCCATGCCTTGTCTATGCACCAAGCTCGTAGATTCCCCTTGTAGAGATATACCCTTCAGCTCTTACTCTCTAAATGACTGTAATTTATTTTAATTTCATTTATTTAGTTCATTATTTTGGTAAGTCACCTTGTATACTATCTATGAAACTGCCTTGAATTTAGCCATGCACATGTTCATTAGAGTAATAAGACACAGCATTCACCTAGAGTTAAACCTCTACACCTAAACATTTCCGGACTTGAGACTGCAGATCAGAGTTTTGCTTACTCAAAATAGTTTGATTGAAGCCCGATAAACAGACATCCACATGAGATTTAACTTTGCACAAAGTATAGACAATGGACACCTTATTCTCAACTTTTACTACCAAGAAAAATATTAAGCTAATGGGTATCCACAGCGAAGTAGAGAAGGTTGGCAAGTCACTGAGCCGAAACCGAAAACTGAACGAGTTAAAGTTAGAAAAGGCAGCAACTTTGGGGAGATATAACCACAAATTTAATTGTTGATTCATTCAAATAGTCAAGATAATCTGGAGACAAGAAACTTATACACAATAATAACAATCTCTGGAAAGCCCCCTGCTAATACAGTAGGGGAAACCCAACTACACCTTAACCCAAATCCCCAAAGTGACAACAAGCATGATACAAAACACATAAACCTAACTAAATCCTATAATCTACGATGATAGAAAACAAACTAAGTCTATTTATCAAGTCCCCAAAGGAGATGATGAGGCATCACACCAACTTTGGCCTTCATTAGATCATCAATCGAAATAACTTTTTACTTAAGCGTCATCTTCAGTGGACTTGCTACCACCAGCCTTCTTCGGGAGCAGAAGGTTGTGGATGTTAGGCATCACACCACCATTCGCAATTGTCACATCTCCAAGCAATTTGCTCAGCTCCTCATCGTTCCTTACTGCCAACTGAATATGCCTTGGCACTATTCGGGTTTTCTTGTTGTCTCTTGCTGCGTTTCCTGCCAATTCCAACACCTACCAGTACCAACAATCACATTCAACATCTCAATCCCACACTTATTCAACACATTACCACATTCATCATGCTTAATCACGTAACCAATCTAATACACAGTATTCAATTTATTCAAAGTCAGCTTTGATTCGTCATCGTATGTCGAACATCCAAATTCATCAAGTTTTTTTTTTACAGATTTTCAAACATTTTAGCTTCGATTGATGATCAATGTTACACAGAAACTCTACAAATTCATGCAATCTCTAGTTACTTTAGCTTTTTCGCAAATTTAACAAATAGATCAATCGAGAACAATTAAAGCGTTCCAAAACCTAATAACAAAATTCTGCAAAAAAAAAAAAAAGGTTGCAGAAACCCTATATTTAACAAAATAAGCAACAATCTGCAATTTGCAATCAAACTCAACTTGAACTCCACCAATTGAAAAAAAAATAACAACAAATCGAAGCCCAAGATCCATCATAAATCATCAAATTAGGCGCAAAAATCAGGCGAACTTTACAATCGAACTAGGAGAGAAAAAGTACCTCAGCAGCAAGGTACTCGAGAACAGCGGCAAGGTATACAGGAGCTCCGGCACCAACACGCTCGGCATATTTGCCAGCTTTCAAAAATCTAGCAATACGACCAACAGGAAACTGCAAGCCAGCCTTACTGCTTCGCGATGTCGCCTTCTTGGCTGCGCCAGAGCCTAGGGTTTTGCCTCTTCCAGCCATTTCTGCTTAATTTCAGATAATCTATAAAGTGAGAAAGTGAATGACTATAGGAGAGCCGGAGAGGGAATGGGTATTTATTATGGGAATGGGTGGGTTTATTTTATTTATATAGTGGTGATGATTTGGGTGTTTGAAAGCTGGCCAATGAGAGTGAAGCACACGGATCATGGAGTTTTTCCGTTGGATTGGTTTGAGATCCACGATTGATAGAGTTCGTTGGATTCTTTTTTTTCTACTTTTGTTTTTTATATTTAAAATTTTGGGATTGATTATTGAGCGCCAGCGCCTAAAATTTTGGGGCCTAGCCGTCTGTCTAGGAGCATGTGTACGTTGCACTCGGGTGTACTATGCGTATCGTGCACCCAGTGTAAAACGCAGCCTAAAATAACACAAAACGCAAGTGATTGGAAGGGCTTTTACACGTCAGATAATGCACTGACTATTTACCCTTACCCAATGACCATTTGCAGTTCCCCATAAATCGTCATATCTGGACATGACTGAACGTGCCTCATTTCAAGGAATACGACAGTTGTGCATTCCCCATGCAACTGCCATAATTTCCTCTCTATTTTCCCAAATAAAAAAGACAAATCTTTTCATTTTCAACCCTTCCACTTCCATTTCACTCTCTCTCTCTCTGTGCTTCCCTTCATTTCAATTAACTAATTGGTCATTGAGTTAATTTGATGTTCAGTGAGATTACTAAAATATTCAGTGAAGTAGAAGACATGTTTAGTGGAGTCAGAATGGATGTTTAGTGAAATTATCTAGATGGTCAGTGAAATTTATCAAATGTTCAGTGAAATAAAATACGTGGTTAGTGTACATAACTAAATGTTTAGTGAGAGTTAAAAAATAGTCATTGAAAATGAAGAACATGATCATTGAATGTAATTAGATGTTCGTTGCAATTAACTAAAATGTTCGGTAAAATGGGAGTAAAATGTTTAGTGGAATTGGCTTGATGATCGATAAATGATTTAGTAAATGGTCAGGAAAATGAATGTCAGTGGAATTATGTAAATGGTCATTGGAAATGGAGAAATGTTCAGTGGAATAAGGTAAATGATATAGTGAGATTTAGTAAATGGTCATTGAGATTTAGTAGATGTTTAGTGAAAAAGGGAGATGTTAAGTGGAATTATGCGAATGTTCAGTGAAATGAATGAATTGTTTAGTGGAATTACGAGAATGATCAGTGAAAATAGACAAATGTTCAGTGGAATAAGCTAAATGGTCAGTGAGATTTACTAAATGGTCATTGAAAATGGTTAGTGGAATTATGTGAATGATGAATCGAAAATGTATAAGATCTCTGCAAAAAAAACCCACGCATCATCATTACAAAAAAAAATGCTCCTTCCCAATGCAATTTCTTAAATTTTTGTACTGATATGTAATGTCCATTCAAACAAAACCGTAAATGTTCATTCGTTTACACTTGTATGTTCATTCGTTTACACTAGTTTATTCATTCGTTTATACTAGTACGTTCATTAGCCTAGCGTGTACAATATTAAAATATAAATGTTCATTCGTTTACACTAGTATGTTCATTCGTTTACACAAATACATTCATTGACCTAGCGTGTACAATATTAAAATATATCACAATAGTTAAATACTTTTACAATCATTAAATATATTACAATAGGTACTAATACGTAACAATCATTGAAATATTAAATTAAAGAAATCCCAATACATAATCATTACAAATTAATGCTTCATCACAATGCTTTCTTTATGAACTTTTTCTGTCAAATAAAACAAATGTTCACTACATAATAATAAATGTTCATTTTTGTTCAACTAAATGTTCAGTGGCTCGTTATAAAATGTTTATTTTAAAAACTTTCAATGAATTATTTTGAACTAATTCACCCAAGTATAGAAATGTTCATTGGATTCTCCTTACATGTTCAGTGGTGTACAACTAAATGTTCAGTGAATGACTACATAATGGTCATTCGTGTATTGTATCATTAATTCTGACCTCTTTTCATGATTCCCAATGCATAAAAAATAGTATGTCCATGCGCTACATTGATTTCTGCAAAAAAAATCTTTTTTTTCACGTTTACCAAGTACAACTTTTTCACGTTAACCAACTTTTGCAAGAAATCATAGTGACTTCTAGAAAAAATTTTGCTGACATGTCTCCCACCCCATGCTAACTTGTCTTCCATTGCACAAGCACATCCAGTTACTCTGCGTTTTATGTTATTTCCCCCTGCATTTTGCACAGGGTGCACGATGCGCATCGTGCACCCGAGTGCAGGATCCTATTTGCGGCCGTCTAGTGGTCTGTTGATAGGTTATTCATAGTCAGGTACTCGGATTTTTGGAGACCTGGTATACCAGGTGGTTTGAAAATCGGCCCATAATCCTCGATTTATTTTTATTATTTTTTATACTAAAAACCTTGTGTTTAATGACTATTTTTTTGCTAAAAATCTAATTTTTAATAGTAAGTGTTACGTGTATCATGACTCCATGATTTGACACTACTCCATAATCAATAATCATCTCATTTGAAAAAATCAAGATGAATAACTAAATGTCATCTACTAAAAAAACACTAATCAAAAGTTCACACCACATCCTAATGATTCCATAATATGATGACCACTTGACCAAGCATACTCTCAAAATAGTTCATGTTTCAGTGCTTCCAAGCAAAACCTCAAAATATAGTGTACCAAATTCAAACTTAGTGACATAACATTACAAGTTTAGTAGTTTAAACTTTACATAACCACTAAATTAAACTAATGGCACAAACCTAACTAAATGTACATGGGAGAGGACATTTCATTCATTTGTGAGATCCAAAACTTTAATTGTCTCATCAATGATAATCGTCGGTGGCTCCAAAACCAAGTATTTCATTCCTATAAAAAGTGCAAATTACAATAAAATAAGTTAGTATTGATTAATTACATACATCATGTATATTAATATTATAACACAAAATTTTAAAAAGTAAGAGATTATGTTGATAAAGTCACCTTTTTCATACTTTCCAACTCCAACAAGTTCTCCTCGATTGTAATAGGTACATTAGAATGATGCATCCAATATTGGCCACAAACATGGGCTTCTACCATTTTAGTGCTCAAGGAAGTGCGAAAAGAATCTAGAACACGCCCTCTCGTGTTAAAAGCGGACTCCGAAGCAATGAAAGAAACTAGAATAGCAAGAACATCACGAGCCATTACCATAAGAATTGGATATGTTTTTCCTTGTGCACTCCACTATGCCAAAATATCAAAATCTTCATTATCAGGTTCTAGGTTATCTCCCAAATATTTCTCCAATTTAGTAATTCCCTCGGAAGTATCTTTATTCCCACTCTCCCTCTTAAAGTTATTCCTCAATCTAGATACATTAGCAACACCCCTTCCTTGTTCTATCCTACACCTTCATTGTACTTTATAGAGGTACAAGAAGAAGATAAACCCATTGTGTTTGCATAACAATCAAATAATGAGTTCAATGTATCTTGAATTAGTTCGCACAAGATGTAGGAATTACTAACATCATACGAATTGCGAACAATGTAATATGTGTACTTGAACTTGTTCCTGAGATCAAGAATCAATGCAATAATCATTAATAGGTTGATGTTATGAACATTTGATCGATACTTGTCAAATTTGACCTTCATTTGATGTGTCATACTCTTGATATCATCATTTGGTTCACTACTATAATTAGATATAAAATACCTAATTTCATATATTTTTTCCACAAAAATATTACCCGTAACATAACGAGATTCAAACAATTTTAATGTAGCATCATAAAAAATCTCAAGAAAAGGCAAGAAACTCGCAATTTTATCCCAATCCTCATCATCAAAAGCACTCACCCCTATTGGTTGCTTCCTAAGCTCTCTCATGTCAGGAATGAACTTTGTTTTCATGTTTTTAAAAGCTTTTCTAAACAACAAGGAAGTCTTAAGCATCAAATAGGTAGAGTTCCACCTTGTTTCAACATCTAAGCAAACAAGTCCTTTAGAGCAAATAATTTCCTCTTCAACACAAGACTTGAACTTTTGAAGCCTAGAAGGAGACGACCTTACATATTTCACAGCAGCACATATTTTTAAAACTGAAGCACTCATATCTTTTAAGCCATCTTCAAATACTAATTTCAAGATGTGTACAACACATCTCATATGCAAAAACTCATAATCTAACACACAACCATCCCAAAGGTTAAGAATCTTTTTCAAGTATTTAATGGCTAGATCATTTGAACTAGCATCGTCAACCGTAAGAGTTAAACTCTTTTCAAACCCCATTCTAACAAACAATTTTCAACAGATTTATCAATAAGTTCCCCAAAATGACCACCAACTTGAAAAAAGTTAATGATTCTCTTGTGTAATTTCCAATCATCATCAATAAAATGAGCAGTAAGACAAATATATGACAAATTTTGAGAAGCAATCCAAGTATCTATAGTAAGACAAACCCTAGAAGACAAGTTCTTGAAATATTCTTTAATTTTTTTTCTTTGTTTAATGAAAAGACCATAGTAATCCCTAGTAATGATAGCACGAGAGGGAGGAACAAACTCGGGACAAATAATTTTGCAAAACTAACGAAAACCTTCACGTTCAACAAAAGCAAACGACAACTCATCTACAATCAAGTGCTTTCCTAGCCTCATCTTGATTAAATCTCCATAATTTAGGAACATTATAGGTCTCAAAAGTCCCATCAGTGTTAATCTTTGTCCTAGACTCAAAATCCAAGATTGTCTGTTTTTTATCCATGTAAAAAGGGGATTTCTTACACCTATTAGTATGGCATGACATGGCATTAGTACCATTTAGCATGATTCTCATCACTTGGAATTGCCTCAAAATGATCCCAGGCAGAAGAGGGTTTTTTCCTTTTACCTCTTTTATTTACTACTTGAGGTTTCTTCTCCTCTCTTTTCTTCTTTTGTCTTGTTGAAGTCTCCTTCAAGATCTCACCATCGGATTTGTCATCTCCAATTGTTTTACTTGAATTCACCTCCATTATATAATCAGGTTCATCTCCAAATGATGACATTCCTGATTAAAAAAACCTTAGTTAAAGAGGCTTTTGAATAGAAACAAATTGAATTAATAGAAACTATTAGCCTTTTGAATAGAAGATGCATAATAGTTTAATTTACAAGTCTTGCAACCAAAACTTAAAGAGGTTTAATTAATCTGATGATTGTACAAAACTAGACAAATTAATCATTCGTTTATTCACACCTTTTGCATGCAATCTGAAGAAACCTGCACATATCATTATATCCTACTCTTACTTTGGGGTTAAATAGACAAAAGTCAATTATGTTGTAGTTACAAATTGCATAGTTTGTGAAAAATTACTTCTTCCTTTGTTATACTAACACTAGTTTATGAACTCTAATTAGGAACATCATATCCGGAACTACATCAACTTGTACTTTGTAATTTTCTGAACTAAAGGATGATTTTAGTTTTAAAAGATTAAAACGACATCAACTGATAATTCAATTTAAAAAAGAAAGAAAACTAAACTAAAAGAAAAAAAAGGGGGATTATCATGCACAAGAAATGAAGATTTTTAGGAATTCTCCATTTTAATAGAAGCATAAGATATTCGGGAATATTTATGTGAAATATAAAAAATTATCCACCTTTTATTAATTCAAATATGTTCATAATCTAGGATGATCATGTATAAAAAAATGAAAATACAAACTAGTTAGCAAAAAGAAATGAAATTCAATCACCATAAAGTAAAAAAAAAAGTTGAAGAATTTACCAAGAACTAAGAAAATTACAATCCATGCGAGTGAAGTAGAACGGAGGTAAGATAACATTCAACTGAGCAAAATGTGAGATAATGAAAGACCAGTAAAAGAAGAGTGATGAAGAAACAAAGAGACATTTGTATAACCCAACAAAATTGTAGGAAAAATGTAATGGAATTTGAATACCAACAAACAAGAAAATTAAAGAATCCCACTTACCCAATAATATTAAGCAACAAACTCAAACTTTGAAGTTATGAATTATGTGTGCTACTTTTTGTTACATTTTCCGGTTGATGAAAATATTTGTCGTACTATTATACAAGTCAAAGGATGATATTTGTCTAGCGTTAGCGACATACAACAGTTTAATTCAAGTAATTCCTATCCTATCACATTCATGGAATTAAGCCCCCTTTTTTAAATTTTGGACTTGAATGTGAGAACTCTAGCGAGAGTGTGAGAGAATGAGAGGCAAAAAGCCGAGAGTGAGAGGTGAGACTACGAGAGTGAGGCTGTGAGGGAATGAGGGGATGGCTATGAGGGGCTGATGGCTGCTAAAAAACTCAAAGAAGAATTGAAAAACCTTAAGTAACTAAGGCTAAAATAGTAAAACAACAAAAAAAATTAAATATATATATACATATATATATATATATATATATATATATATATATATATATATATATATATTTCGGGTCGATTATAGTTTTATTCGGCCCATGACCCAACTTGATTATTCTATTTTTTACCAGACTAGGTACCTGACCCAAAAAAGCAATTTTTTTTAAAAAACCCGATAATTTATTGTCTGGTCATCGGGTCAGACAGTTTTAAACACCCTTAACATGGACTATGTAGTATTCGATTTTACAAATTTTACCCTTAACAAGAATATATACTTAGTCTCACGTAGAGGTGGCCATGGTGTCGAACAGGTTGGGCTGGGCCGAGCTTGGCACCTAGTTGGGCTGGGAGTTCGCAGACTAGAATTGGTCTGGTCCAGGGGGCGGGCCAGTCCGAGTTGGGGTCGGGGTTTTTAATTCGTACCTAATCAAATCGAATCGAAAATCAAATCATGAACCAAATCACGAACTAAATCAAACCAAATTAGCAAATAAAATCGAATTCACGAATCGAAATAACTATTCGAATCAGAACGAATTTGATATCCAATCAAAACGAATTCACAAATCAAATCGAATAGAATCAAAACGAATTACATAGAAAGACATTTACAAATTAGAATAAATAAACTGTTTCGAATGTAATCAAACATTTATATTCACACTCGTAATGACATTTGTTGCAAACTTTTAAATCATATTAAATTTTTATATATTTTCTTAATAATTATGTATTATTAAACTAATTAAGCTTATATAGTTGTATATTTACCTAATTTCATATTTACGTAATATTAAACCAAATAAACTAATTAACTAATTATTAAACTAATTATGAATTATTAAACTAATTAACGTATTAGCTAATTACATATTTACTTATAATCCACTATCAAATTAATTTATTTTAATTAAACAAGTACGTTTTGGGGTGGGGAAAAAAGAGAGGGCTTGTACTTAATTTTGAAAATCAAAATTTGATTATATAATTAAATATTTATTTTCAAAATTAAGTTGCATACATATTCTAAATGAATCAAAACCCACATAGTTATGTTATGTAATTCGAGGGGTGCCTAGCCTAGCCAAGGACAATCCCTGAACCTCCTTCACCTGTTGCGTTGTCGCTTGATTCACTCATGTCCATCATCATCCAAGGATTGTCTTCGTTGTTGTTATCCTCCCTCAATACTTGGGTCCTACGCTCCGCTTGATCCCAATCTTTCTTACAAATGCATATTTCTATGCTCTCGGGGGATAAACGGTTTCTATTCTCGTCCAATACTCTTCTACCTACACTAAAAGCAGACTCGGAAGTAATAGAGGAGGCGGAAATTACAAGGATATCCTTTGTAATTCTCGCTAGAACGGGAAATTGTTGTTTGCGATCGGACCACCCCTTAATAATTGAAAATTTTTCATTGGTTTTATTTTCGTAAGAAAGATATTCATTAATAACATAAAGTAAAGAAGATGAAGAAGAAGAAGCCGGTGATTTTGATTTTTTTAAAAATTCTACTTAGTGTTGGCACGAATCGCGTACCGAAACTTTTACTAGACGATGATATATGTTGGGAATGTTCATAAATAGAAGCATAATAATCATATAAAATGGATAAAATATTTTTAAATTTTTCTATATAAGCATTGACATCGTATTGTAGACCTAGAGTGTTATAGTAAAATTCTAACTTGTTTTCTAAACCTGAAGCCTTAACCCCGAGATAAAGAATAGTCGTTATATCATATATGACAAGGAATTCACTAAAGTAAGCGTACCACTTACTTAGCATATTAGTAAGTATGTCACTAATTTGGGTGACATTGAAATGCTCGCTAAGAGTGTTAACAACGCTAACACACTCTAATATAACTAAATGAATGTTAGGGTCGTAAATATATGAGAAAATTTTGGTTGCATGGTCAAATGCTACTAAAATGTCATGAATGAAAATAGCAGTAATCCACTGGAAATCAGTAATAAGTTCATCAGGAGTCGCTCGGGTTTCGTTATAAAGAATGGTCAAAACCTCACGGTATTTAATGGCATCATTTAACAACCTATATGTTGAGTTCTAACCGGTCGGTGTATCGAGACACCATTTCCTCTTCGTAAGGCCTCTTTCCTTACATAAAGCTATATACTTTCTTCTAACTGAGGCTATAATCCTAAACCATTTAATTACACTCCTAATGCGGTTAATCAAGTCACTTAACTAAGCTAAACCTTCTTGAACCGAGAGGTTCATAATATGAGCCCTACAACATAAATGTAAAAGCTCTCCACTGCTCAACAATTTTAAGTTAGGTTTGGTTATTAAATAATCTATACATTTTATATTTGTTAAAGCATTATCTAAAGATAGGTAAAACACTTTATCAAGCAAGTGAAAAAGGTCTTAAGGCATTCTATTATCATTACCTTAAGGTTGTAACTGGTATATCTCTCCTCCATAGCCTCAAAGCAAATGATACGTTTTTTAATATGTCACTCGTCATCTGTGCAATGGGCGGTTATACAAAGAAAAGGTTCACCAAAAGTAGAGGTCCATGTATCATTAGTAAGGCTAATACGACCGTTAAAAGTGCGAACATTTCTATTAAACTACTTTTATATTTGTAATAAGCAGTTTGAGTATGGCGCTTAAGTGTGTTCCTACTTCCTAAGGACACTTTTATAAGCGGGTTGTAAGGAGGTTCTAGCAAAATGTTTGAAGTTCGGGCTCTCACCATGGCTAAAAGGTAATTCGTCGGCAATTACAAAGTTAGCTAATTCACCAATCTTTCTATCTCTATTATATATAAAAGGCATACCTCCTCTGGGCATGGTACCCATATACCCGTGATTGCATTTGACTTAATGATTCAGCTGCGCCTACGGATTTAACTGCTTCCAGATCGATTCCGTGTATTTCGGTCAAGTGACGGGATAATGTCTCCATTCCATTACCGGTCTTCCATGCACGCCGCTATCGACGTTTTCCTTTGTTGCTTGCATATCAAGCAATAGTTTATGAACTTCTTCCCTTTGGAAGAAGTGTCAGTCATTAGAACTTTCTCGAAATATGATCATACCGGTAAATATTTCATTCTATAAAGAGTGGATTTGGGTACTCCATATTCACCTTCATTACATATCAAGTTAGAAACATTAAGTCAAAAACTAAAATTATTAGTTCATTAACTAACTAATTAATATCATGAATCTAATTAAAGTAATCAACTTAATATAACATAATCAACTTCATAAAACAAATTTATCAAAACTAATTATCAAGATAAATATTATCAACTAATTAAACATAATTAAACATCATCAACTTAATATAACATAATCAATTTAAATTAATTTACTTAAACTAAATAAACTAATCTAACTACACTAATCAATTTACTTAAATCAATTCACTTAAACTAATCTAACTAAATTAATCAATTTAGTTAAATCAATTTAGTTAAACCAATTTACTTAAACTAATTAAACTAATCTAACTAAACTAATCAATTAACTTAAACTGGTTAAATAATCTAATCAATTTATTTAAATCAATTTACTTAAATTAACCTAACTAAATTAATCAATTTACTTAAATAAATTTACTTAAACTATTTAAACTAATCTAAATTAATCAACTTATTTATTATCATCAGTCTAATGTACTTAATTAAACATCATCAACATAATACCATAATAAACATATTATCTTTAACTAATTAAACATCATCAACTAATTAAATATTTTCACTATAACCTACTTAATTATCATAATCAACTAAAATTAATTTACTTAAACCATTAAACTAATATAAATTAATCAACTTAATTATCAACATAATGTACTTAATTAAACATCATCAACATATTACCATAATCAACATATTATCTTCAACTAATTAAACATTATCAACTTAATCTAATATTACTAGCTAATTAAACATTTTCAACATAATCTACTTAGTTATCATAATCAAATAAAATCAATTTACTTAAACTAATTAAACTAATCTAAATTAATCAACTTAATTATCATCATCAACTTAATGTACTTAATTAAACATCATCAATATATTACCATAGTCAACATATTATCTTCAACTAATTAAACATCATTAACTTAATATAACATTATCAACTAATTAAACTAATTCAACATATTATCATCAACTTAATCTAACATCATTAATTAATTCAACATTATCAGCATAATCTACTTGATTACCATAATTAACTAATTAAACTATTTAAGATAATCAATTCAATTAAATTAATTGAACTAATCTAACTTAATCTACTTAAAATTATCATCATTAACATAATTTACTTCATTAAACATATCAACTTAATCTACATATTTCATTAATAAAGTAAACATTATCAACTAATTAAATATTATAAACTTAATTAAGCTATCTAATTAAACTGACTAGTTTTTATATTAACATTAATTAGTTAGAAGTTTAAGAGTTACCTTGACCAGTAGAAGGCGACAGACGCATCTCTAAAGTTGGAGTTTGAGGAACTTGACCAATAGGAGTACCGAAAAGTTGTTGCTCCAAGTTTTGAGCAAAATATACGGTATCTTCGTACGAGCTACTAATGCCGAGTCTACCTCTTGAAGTCATTTCTTTTATAAAATGTAGTAGTAAACAAGTAAATTAAGAATAATAAACCAACTAATTAAGATAATTAATAAAGATTAAGAGAGTAATTAAGAAAAAGATTAGTACTAATTAGTAAGCTAATTGTATTTAGTAGTAATTGAGAGAATGAGAGTTTGAGAGATTGAGAGTGAGTATTGTGAGGATTGGAAAACCAAATTCATGTGTTTATATAGGGGGATTTGCAATGGCTACTTCTAACGGCTAGTTTTTAGCCGAATAATTTCGATTCGGTCTGGGCCGGGTCAATCCGAATGGATGGGACGGTCCGATTTGAATAGCGGGACAAGTCAAATTTTTTAATAAACCAAATTAAATAAGGTTAAGGAATTAGGATTCGGATTCAACCCATTATTTTGACGGACCGATCTAGATCGGGCTTTGGACGGGTCGAATTGGGGCTGGGCTAGGCTAAACCGGCCCAGTGGCCCCTTCTAGTCTCAGGACTAGAGGAGCATGTGAGAATTAATTATTTACCATTAAAAAAACCTTTTTAGGGTTTAAATTGAGTTATGAAAATGGGCTGACTAAGAAAACTCAAAGAATCACTTGAAGTTTTCAAGTGATCAAGTCTATAATGGGCGTAAGCGAATCACTATAATCCGTAATTTTTTTAATAGATTTGAAACTTTATGTACTCTCTTCTTTCTCTAAATCTATCGAAACTATTTTACTTATACTGTCATCTCACATTATTTGCTATGTTTCTACTCTATGTAAAAGGCCTAATTCTCTCTCTTTGTTTTTTATTTTGTCAAAGCAATTCTCCTTTCACTCTTATTATTCTTTCACTTTAAAATCGACCTTCCACCATTAAGCCTTTCTTAGGAGCTTCTATCACGATACGTTTTCGATCATCATTGTTCCTATTTTTTCTACAATTTCATTACAATTTTTCTCCAATTTTGAAAATTATGCTTCAATTTCTATGTGATTATGTTATTATTATGCTTCAATTTCTTCTAACTTTCGGTATGATTTCATGGAAAAAAGAGCTTAAGGTTGGGTGGAGAGCATATTGCTGTTGAAGTAGTATGAACAAAGTTTCAGCCAGTTCATGCTATGGCACTACATTAGAGTAGTCTTGACAAACAGAGAAAATGACCATAGTCATTAAATATTTAATTAGATATCTTTTAAATATTTAATTCATTCATAATTAGAAATTATTAATCACATATAACACCTACTTAATTATGATTAACATAATTAATTTTAATAATCATAATTAATTATTTATTTTAATTATTGTAATTAACTGTTGGATACAAGATTTAATTGATATAATTAACATAATTAATTATATTGGACGCAATTAATTAAAAAACATAAATTTTTTAATTAAATCTAAATTTTTTATTATAGAGAAAAAAATTAAGAGCGTTGGTACATTTTTTTTTAATTGTATTTTTTAAGTTATAGCCATTACAAATTATAACGTTAAACCCCCAACGGTCAGTACACATGTCACTCCACGACTGGGCCAAGTGTCGCGCTCCCAGCCACTAAAATATGAATTTTTTGGCTGAGCATTTTGATCTGTTTTTTTTTATCAAAACACTGTGTTTTAATCTATTTTCAGCCAAAAATAGCCGGGGCCCACATCCACCAAACACACATACCATTTTAATCTGTTTCACTGGGCAGATTCATTCAAAGCATGAACACCCATGCATAAACCTTTTCTTTTTCATTGTTAAAGAAGCCAAAAAATAGTTTGTCCCCCACAAACTAAATTTTTTTTTTAATTGTTAAGGAAGCACTTATGTACACCCTGAATTCCTTCCGCGCCTTGTATTGGCTGTACAGCTACTGAAAGAGATTTAAAGTTTCTAATCCACTTCTCTATCTCTTCTCCCTATAGGCAAAGTTGAAATAGTGGAGTATCAAAATAGAGAGAATAATAAATGGATAGGATTTGGCGGATTTTGGTTAAAAATTGAGCATTAGTACCCCTTCATATGTGATACAGGTGGATTACTAGAGTTTATTGATGTTATTCATATTCCAGTATGTACTATTGTATATAATGAATCGTATGCATCATGATCGTGTAGAGTTGTAGATGTATAAAAGTCAACTAAAGATTGTTCATTTTAACTCAGAATTGTTAGTTGTCTTAAATAATTCGTTTTTCATTAGAAATTAGTAAGGAATAGTTCATTTTGCCATTGTTTAGTTTTCTATAAATATGTTTAATAGGTGTAAAAATGTTTGTTTTCTCTAAAGTTGCTCATTTTGCGCCCTAAAAGCACCTTTATTTATGTATTCTCAAATGTAGAATATATTTTTTTAGTAAATGATGAATTAGGTTTTGGTTATACTCTTTTGGGCTTTTGAGCTTTTGAGCTTGACTTAATGGAGTTAGCTCAAAAGGAATTACAAAGACCAATTAAGGAGATCATCTAACACGTATGGATGTTAGATCTATGCATTGGGTCGAGTTAGGACCGAGATGGGTCACAAGAAAAACGGGTCAGGTCGAGCAAGGTCAGGCCGGGACAAAGGAGATACACAACAGGCCGAGTCGAGTCGGACCGTCCAAAATAAAGTATAGTTTTTATCTATATAGGATAATAGTTTACATGTATCACCTCCAATCTTTTGAAGTCGTTCATCGGCAAGTAAGTGGAAATAATTCATTACTTGATAGTGTTTAAAAGTCTTGGAAACTATTGGGCCATTATTGACCCGACTTGACCCATTAAAGACCTAATATAACATGATCTTTAAAAGACCGATCCATTAGGCCTATTATTGATTAAACCCGTTTACAAACAGGCCGGTCAAAGACTCCTTAATAGGGTATCTTCCATTTGAACAGGTCTAATGGATGTATCAGGTTGAATATAGAGTTATGTGCATTCTTGTATATTTTACTCTTCGTAAAGCTTTTACTTTGAGATGAGCGAAACATAAGCCCTTGGGAGCACCTACTATCGAGTGCAATCAAGAAAATCTATTAATTTGACATCAGGGGGCATTTAGATCCAACATGGATATTTGTTTTGATCCTTTGCTAAATGTTCACCCGTTGAAGTTGTAAATGAGCAGAAAAACCCTTAGGGTGTAAGTGTACTAGAGTGCAAGTAAAAAAAAAAAAAAACAAGCATCTAATTTTCTAGTTACTAGAACTTCGGAACTTTCTTTTTTGTCAGCAAAAAATCAGTTTTGTTAAGTAAAAATTAAAATTGATAAGAAAAATCAATTTTATAAATATAATTTTGCTAGATTTTAAATAATAATTAGTAAAATTCAATTTCGATAAATCATAATAGTTGATCATGAATTTTATTGGTAATAATTGCAGTTAATAATAATTATAGATTTTAATGACAATAATAATAAAGTGGTATTGTATTCTTTAATATCATATATAACACAAGACACGACTTCAAAATAGTTTACAAGGGGAATACCTTTTTATTGTCACTAACTAGTTTACAATGAAATACAATGACTTTGGCCCTCGTACTTTGATATTGTAGCTTAAGAACATAAATTATGTCATAGTAGTGAGACAAGTTATCATTGTATATGATTTTCTTACAATGCGTTAAGGTAGAACATGTTCAAAATATTAATAAATCAAGGTTGATAGGTTTGAAGTGCTACCTAGCACAAACTTTTGGCGGCAACAAAGGCAATTGCATGGCTAAATCTTACATTTAACCACAACGTATATGGAACATTGATAATATTGTTAGTGTGGATTTTAGATTTGTAGTGGTTAGATTTTAGATTTCAATTGTTTATAATTGGTGAAAATGTATTTACATAGTGTCTGACATTATAATTAAGGGTATAATCTAGTAATAATGATGATGATAAACAATGAAAATATATTTGGTGATTATATTGAAGAGATAAAACAGGTTTTTATAATACTAATAATGATAATGACGACGATGATGATAATAATAGTAGTAGTAATAATAATAGTAAATTATGATAATAACAATATTAATAATTATGAGAAATTCTTAAATCACTAAAAATCACATAAATTCAACTTGAATAAGAAAAAATATAAAAAGTTATTTTTAATCAATAACATTGGTTTAAATCGAGAAAAATACAATTTTAATCAGTAAAAATAATTTTAGTTTAGTAAAAATCAAGTGAAGATCGAGAATAAGGCCTTATTGATAACATAGTCCATACACAAGAATAATATATTAACTTCAACACATATTAAATTGTGAAAAGTGAAAATTTTAAACTTGATACTCTAGTATTGGGTTAATGGGCTAGCTTAGTTCCGTACGACTGGACTTAGTTCGAACCTTTAATTGTATTCATGTTTTTTTTTCTTCTTTTAAATAATATCATATATAGAGATTATGATATTAAATATAGAGTTTATGATATCAGATATAGAGCTTATAATATCATATATATAGATTATGATTTTAGAATATGAAATATGATATGATATATAAAGATTATGATATTAAATATAGAGCGTATAATCTCAAATATAACTCGCGATTATGATTTCAAGTATATAAAATATGATCTCACGTATATAAAATAAGTTTTTAGGTGTAAAAATTATGATATTAGATATATAGTTTGTAATATTATATATAGAGTGTATAATCTCAGGTATAAAACTTATGATCTCAGGTATATATAAAATATGATCTCATTTATATAAGATTTGACCTCAGATATACATATTATAATCTCAAATATAGAGCTTATGATCTCAGGTCAAAAGCTTATGATATCAAGTATCTAAAATATGATCTCATTTATATAAAATTTGATCTCAAGTATAAAGATTATTATTTCAGATCAATCAGCCTTTATAACTTAATAGGTTGAACCATAAGTTAAGATTTAGAACAATCAATCTCTACAACTTAACAAGTTAAACTACTTAATCAACCTTTACAATTTAACAGGTAGGAAGGAGGTGGTTACAATGGAGGTCGCTCGTGATGGTAATTATTGCGATTGGTGGTGGTGATGGTGGAAATTGGGAAGGTAGGATGAGAAAGGAAGATATAAGGTTGATAGTGTAACTTGTCACACTAGTAACTAAGATGGTATGTTATGTCTCATCTAATACCAACTATATATTTTGACAATATTAATATCTACTAATGATATTAATGTGATTCTAATTGTCATGGAAAGTAGACTTCAAGAGATTTTCAATTATATATCATGCGCCTCAAACAAAAGTTTCAAACAAAAGTTTTGGATTTCAAGTTATGATCGTTTTAAACTAAACTATGCACGTAAAATGCTTTGATGTACTACTACATAGTTAAGAGGATATGTTAGCAGCGACCTCATCACTTATAGCTTTGTACTCTAGCCTAGTTCAAGGCCACCTATTATAGAGTTCGGAGGGGTTGGGAAGGGGATCCTCTCCCATAAGGGATTTTGATTTGTATTCTCTTTTACTAGGAAAAAAAAGGGTTCTATATTGATGAATATGGGATAGACTAGGCATTGTCTATATTAACAGTAAAAACTTCAGACATCCGAAATTCTGAAAGGAATGCGGAGCTTATGTAACAATTATAGATTATTACGGACTACATAGTACTCCTTAGGGGAAGATAGGAGCCTTTCCCCTTTTAGAAACAGAAGCATATTGGAACCATCCCAAATTACCATTGGAAAATCCAAAACTTTGAACAACAAACAAACCCAACTTTCCAATCAAATTTTATGTTAGTGTTTTGGACACATAAAGTCATGTTTATAGGGAGTATTGATCTTTGTAAGTTTCATTGATATGATTTCATTAGTATGGATTGTATGGTGTAATATTTTCAACTTATTTCTCAATTACATAATTTATTCAGTTTTTTGAAATAGTGACATAAGGATATGTTAAAATTTCTATTGTAGAAATTAAGTACTAAGTAAATATCTTGCTATAATTAGATCAACTTTCCTTTGAACTATTTAATTTTTTATGTCTTGACATTCTAAATACTTCGTAGTAAATTAATATTAATAGTCTTTTTTTTGGACGACAAAGAGATAAATGGAAACGTCTATCAACAAGTTGCGGAAAGAGAATAGACATCGTCAGCCCTACACTAAAAACTTCAAGCTATATGAAAAAAGTTACGCCAAGCAATCAACATTGGTCCAACATGGGTTATAAGAAATGACTATCTTGTAGCAGTGGAGGTTATTCAAAATCCTGATATGCCAACAAAGGAAGTTCAGACACTAGTTGAAAATATCATTTCCTTTGCTAGGTCTTTTGAATTCATCTTTTGTATCAAAGTAGAGAAACAGTCCGTTAGTAAAATCAGACGTTCTAGCTACAAAAGTCAGGAAAGAGTATTTAAGTTCCTTTCTTTCTCCCTTGCCAAAAAAAAGTTTTTTCTTTTGAAATTTTTTCTATGGTGTGAAAATTTCCAAGTCAAGATAAAAAATCCATATCGTGGGGAAGTTGAGTCTAATTATTCAAGTCGACATACTAAACATTAAAACGCTCCCACACCACCTGGATCGAAGTATTTCGTCAATTCATACACCATAGTCTCTTACTCCATACATGGATCCAAGTATTTCGTCAATTCGGATTGGATTTAATTGAAATTTTGGCATGGGATAGAATAGACTACTAAACATTAAAACGCTCCCACACCACCTGGCATCTGCCGTCAGAGAAGCCAAAATTAAATTTTTACCACCATCCAATTTATTACCCCATCCCCTTCTCCACTTGCCACTGTAATTCATCTTCTGCATTCATTTATTTCCATATTTCACTCAAAATTAAAAACCTCGTTAGATTCACTCATTCAAACCCCAAGAATTTTGTTGTTAAATCTTTCTATCTTCCTCTTTCTCTTCTCCCCCACCCCCGGAAAAAACCCACTTCAAAACCCTGCATTTTGCATGTAATTTCTTCACTTTCACACCCAAAAAAAACTTCTAAATTTTGGACAGTTTGCTGTCCATATTATTGGAATAGCTGTATTTCATCAAAGTAGAAAAATATCTTCTTCAAGAAAATTTTTTTGTTACACTCTTGTATTAGTAACATTTAATTGACACCTTTGACCTTTCCCATTTTTAAATTATATTTTTTAAATAATACAAAATATAGCATTAAGCAAATTCTAGAGAGAGGAAGCTAAAGAAATGGGAGGGGGGAAGCAGGGGAGGAGGCAACAGGGGAAGGAGAACAGCAAACCCAATGTATGGTTCTCATTGAAGAAATCTCTACACTGTAAATCTGAGCCTTCTGATGTGCATGATCCAAAATTGTCAAAGAATAATAATAATAATAATAATAATAATTATATGATGAACTTAGTATTAACAAGAAAGGTAGGGAGGTCAGGGTGTTCAAGGTCAATAGCAAATCTCAAAGATGTTGTGATTCATGGGAGTAAAAGGCACATTGAGAAGCCTCCTAGTTGTAGTCCAAGATCCATTGGGAGCAGTGAATTCTTGAACCCAATCACTCATGAAGTTATCGTGAGTGGTAATAATAATTCTAGGTGTGAGCTTAAGATTACTGGGTATGGCCCTTTCGGTAATTTCAATGATGGGTTCGGAACCGTTGCTGGCGGTGGAGGGAGTGGCAATGGTGGTGGTAAGGAGGATTCTACATTTGTGGGCACTTTAATGCCTGGTACCCCTGGTCCTGGAGGGCACCCTACAATGCATTACTTTAACAACAACAAGAACAGCCCTACAAATGGGAGGGGTGGAGCAAGGAAGTCATTTAGTTTGGAGAGGGAGAGGGAGAGGGAGAGGGAAGGGTCCTATGTTTTTGGGGGTAGTGGTAGTAGTAGTAATAATGGGGTGAATGCAAGGAAGAGATTTTCACTTGAGAATGAGTCAAATGGTTCATCATCATCATTATCTGCTCATTTGAGTTGTCACAAGTGTAAAGAGCAGTTCAACAAGTGGGATGCACTTGAAGCTCATCATCTCTCTAATCATGCTGGTATGCTTTCTAATTTCCTTGTTTTAGGTCGCTAAATTCCTTGTTTTAAGTCGCTAATTTCAAGAATTTTAGATGGGTTTGGTTGTATTGTTGTTTACAAAAGTTGTTTGCTTTATTGTAAAAGTGGAAAGTGCTTAAGTTTGATTTATCACTTTTTTTGGTCCCTTAGTTTAGCTTCTTGACATTCTTTTTTGGAATTTAATTTGGTTGAGATCTTTTACTTTTTCTTTGCTTAGCTTATGACCTTTAGGTTTCCTTTTCATGTGAATACACTTAAAACACTTGGCTTTCAGCTGTTGTAGTTTGTATATTTTTCTGGTAATTCTCACAGTACCCCTTACGTACACAAGTCTACAGATGTTTGCTATCTGTTTGCTGATAATAATCTGAGTTGACAGACGTGGTTACTGTCATTGGAGGTGGCAAAAGAGTCTCGTGTCAAATTTGGATATTTAGCCAACTTTCATAGCTTTTGTTGAGAAATCAATATATGGATTCCATGTTAGTTTTTGGGTCAGGATAAATGAATTCAGGTTCGAGTTAGTATTGTCATACTTAAATTAGGTATTGATTACTTTTGCTAATATCCGGGTCCGGTGACAGTTCTGAAAAAAATTCACTCCTGAATGCATAGATGTCTTGGATTCAAAAAGATTTGATTGGCTTAAGGTAGCTTTTTATATTGAATATACTGATGTTTGCTGCAGTCACTGAGCTTGTGGAAGGCGACTCTTCAAGAAAAATAGTGGAAATCATATGCAGAACAAGCTGGCTAAAGTCGGTGAATCATTGTGGCCGAATCGAGAGGGTGTTGAAAGTACATAACACTCAGAAAACAATAGCTCGTTTTGAAGAATACAGAGATATGGTTAAAATCAAAGCCAGTAAGCTCCCTAAGAAGCATCCTCGATGTCTAGCTGATGGAAATGAGTTACTAAGATTCTATGGGACTACGGTGGCCTGCTCGTTAGGCATGGATGGGTCTTCCAGCCTGTGTGTCTCGGGAATATGTTGTGTTTGTCGAATCATAAGGCACGGTTTCTACACCAAGAAGGAAATCAAGAGCGGAGTTGGTGTTTTTACAACATCAACTAGTGGAAGAGCGTTTGAAAGCATCGAATTTTTCGACGATGATCCTTCGATTAAGAAGGCGCTGATTGTATGCAGAGTAATCGCTGGAAGAGTTCATAGGCCGTTGGAAAACTTGCAGGAATTAGCAGGGCAAACAGGGTTTGATTCATTGGCTGGGAAAGTTGGTCTATATTCAAGCATCGAGGAGCTGTACTTGCTCAATCCTAAAGCTTTGCTTCCTTGTTTTGTGGTAATCTGCAAACCCTGAAACTGATGATTCAATACCTTTTAGGTGTCTAAATACCATTTAAAGTGTATAATCATGATATTTTGCCAGCATTTTGTGAACTTTAGGTTAAGGCAAAAGGAAGATATTAATAAATAGTTTTTGTGAAATCACAGTTTCAAAGGTTAAGGCATAGGCCTTTATGTTCTTGTTCAACTTGTCTAGAATGTAGACCATTGGGTGTAAATCCATGGGCGGTTCAAAACTTTTAGGCATGATCTGAACCCTATGTAAAGTTATACGGTTGTTTGAATATGAGATGATGGAATATCCATCCCTGCGGATTATTTCATACGCTTGGGAGTATCTGAAATAGCTCTCTCATTCGTCACTTGGGAACGTGGAGTGGTGCATGAGTGCGTCGTGCATGTCTCTTGGCTAATGTGGGTGTATAAATGTGAATATTTGGTTAGAGGTGCCCAAACTTGGGGACATTTTTAATATAAGCCTAGTAGTGAAGATGTTTAGACAATGATTAGCAGATGAAGTACATGAGTCATTATGTTGAGGTAGTGAAGATGTTTAGACAAAGATTAACAGATAAAGTACACGAGTCATTCAGCTGCCAGAAACTAACTTTGGAGACATCTTAAGAGTGGTAGATATACTTGTATTAGTTATGAGGTGGGGCTTGATATCTACTTCACAGCACTCAGCACTCTCGATGACTACTTGGTAGGTGTTGTTACAGTTGAGGATCTTTCAAGCGACTGATGTTAATGGATAACTGTTTATTTGCTAACTCTTGGATAATAGTATTATCTTCCAGTCTCTATTTGTTTGCTATATGAGTTAAATTTAAAAATTTTGACCATAAATTCTAATTACATTATAACAAATAATATATCCAATTGAGATGTTGTTGGAAGTATATTAATATAAATTTTTAAAATATCAAATTTTCATAATTTTTTTCTTATGAATTTTAAGTTATATCTTAAATATAATAAAAAATCAAATGAAACAAACAAATAAGGACAGAAGAATACTATTTACAGCTTAGACACGCCATATTCGTTACTTTCCTAGGCAACTATAAACAGGCTGTAACAATTATTTCTTTAAACTCTAATAATAAGAAATATTATGCTCTTCTCTCCCCATTTCTCTATCTTCCTCTCATTAAAACTCCATTAATGGAGGAAGCTTTAGGGTTCGTGTCAGCTACGTTTGTCACTAACTGTACACTTAAGAATGTAACATGTGATTAGTTAAGTAGTGATGACTGAAATGTTTGAGGGATTTGAGATCATTAATTATTGCCTGCATTTGTAGTATTGTGAACTTACTGACGGACCAGCCTAGCGCCGTCATGAACTGCGAAGTGCTAATTGTTTACTTAATTTGACTAGTGTACTACTAATACAGTAATTGTATGATGATCAAAACGTGCATCCTAGATTCCTCGAATCATCTGATTAGTTAAGTAGTGCTAATTGTTGAATCAATTAACAGAGGTTTCCTCGAATCATGATTTGTCAGGATTAGCAATTTCAAAAGATTTCTTTAAGATTAAAATAAATGTAGTGAGACAATGAGATAACCTCACTTGAAAAAAAACAAGAAGAAAACATTGATACTTCACATATTACTGGAATTCCTATTACATTACTCTGTCATTTTTAGTCTAATTTATCATAAAAACGTGATATGCACTTTTTTATTCGAGATTAGTATAGAGTAGTAAAAATATTGTTCATATTACTCATTGTTAATTATGGAATATTGTTTTAATACAAGTACACAAGTATTAATCCTAAGGCAAAGGGTTGTCCAGTGGTCCGATCCTGAGATACACAAAATAGACAAATAAAAGGAATCGTTTGCAGCATTAATAAGATTTTGAATCACCAGTTTACTTGCATCATACGGAGAAGGACAAAAGAGCACGGTCCAATCAAATTATAAGTTTATTTTTAGAAAAATTGTAATAATAAGCTAACAGCCAAAATATTTTGAAAAATAAGTCAATTTAGGCTCGGAAGGAAAACGTTGTCCCAGGCAACGATTTGAAGTGGGCAGGATTAGGGTGTTGGTTGGAAATTGGGCCAGTAGAAAACGTTGCCTGGTTAACGATTTCAGTTCAAAGAAAATCGTTGCCCGAGACAACGATTTTGCTTTAACTGAAATCTTTGCCCCGGGCAACGATTTCTGCTAATCGAGTTTTTTTTTTTTTTTTTAATAATCTTTAGAAAATCATTGCTTGTTGGATTTTTTTTAAATCATTGCCCCATACAATGATTTTCTTTGAACTGAAATTGTTGCCCTTCTACTAGTCCATCTTTCTGCCAGAACCCTAATCCAACTTACTACAAATCATTGCCCTAGGCAACGATAAGGAAAATCGTTGTTTGGGACAACGTTTCCCTTCCAAGCCTAAAATGACTTATTTTTTAAACTACTTTAGATAATAGCTTATTTTTGCAATTTTTTTTTTTTAAAAAAAGCTTATAAAAAAATTCAAGCAAAAGGGTTGGGTTACTAACTTATGGTTAAACACCAAAACAAAATTTTGCACCAGCTTCACTTTGTCTTCACTATCGGATTTTCATTTACCTCTGATATAAAATAATGCTGTAAATGAATGTTTCACAGTTTCAGCCACTGATTAAAACTGTCAAAAAAACAGGGCAGTTAGCCACATGCCCAATGCCCATAGTAGTGTTAGAAGAAACGGTCAGGGTCCCCCTTAATGGTACCACATCAATCCAATATTTTTATATACATAGAGTAATAGAGAGAGTATGAGTAAGTGAGTGAGTGTTCGCGCATTCAATTTCACTACTTGGGAGTTGAGAAGTTTGGTGATATCTTTGCTGCAATTATGCATTATGCATAGTTTTTAAAGCTTCCTGGTCCCTGCAACTCTGCAAGGAGCCAAGGATGCACCATCCAAAACTCATAATCTTCAAATCTATAAATTGGAGCCAAAACTTTTGAATACTTTAAAGTTGAATATCGTAAAGATACATCTCAATGTAGCTTTTCAAAGGGATTTATTATATACAGATTGAATGTTTAATAATTTATGGGGTTTTTAGTTTGATATAAAATAAAGTGATTCCCCCCCCCCCCCCCCCCCCCCCCCCCCCCTCTTATTTTCCTTTGTTTTGTTTTTGATAATGTTATAAAATTGTTTTCTTTAAGGGTGGAAGTAACTCTCCTTAACGGGAAATATTTATCTTGTTGAATAAAAAGGAAGACACATTTTCCTACCTTTTTCATTAAATCTCTTTAACTCTTCTCTCTTTCTCTTATCTCCTTTTATTTTTCATTTAAATTTGATGTACAACTTTTTATGTAATGAACCAAATGACGAACAACTTATTTTATATCTTTATATTTCTCTAAATAAAGTATACAATTAAAATCCAACTATATATCGTTTTACTAGAACACTTTTTTCAACTTATAATGGGACCTCATGCACTTTTCAAGTCAATATTAAATCTAAATGGTTCAAAAACGTTAGGTTCTTGAGTTAAGGAAAAAAAATGGTTACAAAAATAATAAAAAAGTTAATTAATTAGTGATTATTATTTTAATTTTCTATCCACGAGAGTCCCCCTACTCTTCTAGCAGTCCTTACTCCTTAGGGTTGTTAAAAAGGTTTATTCATTTTTCTTTTAATATATGATGTTATCATTGTATGGTTAAAGGTGATTAAGGGTGAGTCAAAATCGAAAATATGAAATGAGTTCCCAAAAAGTGAAAAAAAAAACGTGAAAAAATGAAAAGGTAAAAGATTAGGCTTTACTTGTATACTTAAACCGTGTTTTTCCTTGAAAATTATTTTCATGGAAAGTCAAATATTGTCGAATTAAATGAAGCCTTAGTCATGCTTTGACCATATTACGAAAATTTGTAAGATACTCTGTATTCAATCGTCTTAAAGAAAGTATGAGTTGGGTGAAATTTTCATATGGACGACACCAATTTTGTACTCTGTACTTTACACCTTAAAACTGTTTAAATGTGAAGGACTTAAATAAGGTTGGTACTAATGTCTACCTGTGCTTCAGACATGCTAACATTGCTAAGCCTCAGTCATGTCAGTTTTCTTATTAATTCCACACTCTTCTTTGTTACATACTTACATCTTAATTAGTACCGATCACACCCCAAAGTTTCTTCCATTTTCGTAAATTTCGAGTTCGTTTAATCATCACTTTAAAGCTCGTAAGCAAACAGGATATGAGGATGTGACCATTGACAAAGTGGAAATAAATGCCTCACATCACCTAAAAATGCAAGACAATGCCTTCTTAAATTGTCTGCCAAACCTAATCAATAACTCAATAAGGCATATTGTTCTGTGAGTTATACTCGAACATACTTCCTCCTACTTGAATTAAATGTCATATTGATGATTTAATTTCTTAATGAGAGCAAGCTAAAACCTTAGATGCACAAGAGCCTGTATTCGTCGCATTTACTTTTTCCTTATTTTTCAATGCACATATTATAACTTTAATATCTATAAGTACGTATTATAAAAAAATATATAAATTTTACATATTAAAAAACAAATTTCAATACGAATCTAGCAAGATCTCACATTAATATGTTTTAACTTGAATATGTTAACGAAAAATCATATTTAAGTTTCTTACTCTTAAAATGGAATATTCTAAATAAGACAAATAAAAAAGAATGTAGAAAGTAATACAAGTTTACAACAATATTTAGGTTACTCTGCATTTGAAATAATTAAGCCTATTATTACAATACAATTAATTAATTACATCTATTGTTATAATATATTTATTTCGAAATAAAGATAATATATCAGTATTAAGTTGAGTGCAAAACCCAAGAATTACTTACTGATTTTGCCGAGATATAGAAAGTTGTTAAGTTGACTAAAACCTGGCTATATCCTAATTTTATCCAAACAATTTATCTTAGTTAGTCGTGGTTAAAAGAAATTACAGATGTTATTATAATAGCTTAAAATATTATTACAGAAGGATGATGAAGAGGATACTAAGAGCTTTAAAAATCTATACAATTCTACAACATCTAATTAAGAGAACTAGCACACCAGCCTTGGCAGTTAGCCTATGAATTGACTGTATCTGCTCAATCTGTGCCCATTGGTTTCACGCCGTATATTATCACGCCTTCCCGCGTCTAACTCCCACTTAGACAAGGCCTAAGTCACAAGTAGAGCATCTAATAACATGCACCATATGCATATAGAGATATGTGCATGAATGTATTTTATTAATTTACTAAATTATTTCTCCATAAGATCGAGTTTCAAATAAGAAAAATAAATATAAATAAATATCCATAAATATAGGTGCACCTTGACATTTAGATGCATATAAGAAATTTTAAGACATAATCTTAATTTTCCTTTTAATATACCTTGTAGTAAAATTAATTAATCCTCTCATTTGTTCTCAAATATATTAATTCGTATGTCACTCTTGAAAGTGGACATGTCATGCTTGATACGTGATACCGTGTTGTGTAGGCATTAATTGGTGGGTTAGTCCTAATCAAAATACCGTTCTTCGATGTGATTATCCAAATACGAAGTACAAAAGTATTTAAAATTATATGGGTCAATTCATCAGTCATGAATCATAAATCATTTGATTTCATTATGTAGCACATGGTTGGCAAGCCCAAACTTACTACATTACATGGATCACAAGTATGAAAAAAAATGTTCATACTTACCTCTTGGATGATCCACTAAGTGACACATATAAGCTCAGTTCACATTTGAGGATCCTTTGTACTATAAATATGCATTTGTGGACAAAGGACAAAAATGTTCAAGTCTTCATAGATAAGCATAAACGTTCTCTCTAGTATTTATTGAGAACGTAACAAACAAATACTGAGCAAAAGGCAAACATTTGATCTTAAGATTATTTACTAACTTAGCTTAGGCATCAAGGTGAGTTTCCTCATATTACTACCTTTGAAGCTAGTTTCTTTGTTCTTTTGTAGTTATTCATTTGTTTAAGCTCAAAGATAAACTTTTCACTAGGTCCATCATCAATCCTACTACAATAAACATCCTCATTCAGTTACTTGATTACCAAATAAACCGGCGGTTTCAATACCCTAGATAGAAACAACTATTATGAACTAAAGTGCTAGCATATTGAAGCCTTGTTTGGAATATCCCAGTTGTCGTCCTCTTAGATGATAAAAATTCTTAAATATTTAAATAGCCCATAATTATTCAATGTAAGGTAGGTAGGTAGCCACACTCCAAACAATACTTGATGGTTTGGTTGATTATAGATTCTATGCCATGTTTATATTCAAATCCCAAATCCTTCAACTTCTTTGAAGATATCTCAGATGGGATAATACCTCCATCATTCATCCTGCGAAATCGAAAACGACATACCATAAGAAATCAAACACAGAAAAGGGCACAAATAATAAAAGATGACAACTAAAAGATGCACAAGAGAAGACCTATCACCAGCTAGTAGTTGAAGGACAAGGATAGGCTTGCGCAAGAAGTTTCACCAAGTGAGACACATGACAATTTTGAGTACAACACATGTAACGGCCTTCAGCTTTTGGATGTTCCATGAGAAATATGTGAGCATTGCATATGTCATCAATGTGAACTAAACCAATTGAGCCCATTCGCGCGTTCACAGCTTTTAGGATTGGAGATAGATCAGGATTCAGATCACCTGTGCATTAGGAACAGCCAGCCCATTTGAGTTATAACTCGAACAATATATTCTGATAAATAGCAGAGGGAGAAACTTGGTAGCAAAGATGGTAATTAACAAAGAAAAACCTAACATTTGCACTAAATTAATTAAACAAGCAAGCATAACTTGTATTATTGAGGCAAACATGCATTTTGATTTCTTTTAATAAAAAATCGAGGGAGTATTTTCCAACTTGAAACCATATAATGTAAGATGTCAGCTTCAATGAAGAGACGCAGACCTGTTATGGGCGACAAGAGGACTCGAACACTCGCTGGAACGGTCGAAGTTAGGAAGGGTCCGGCTACGGTAGTAGTGATGATAGACAAGAGGTCAAGACCGTTCTCCTTAGCAAATTTGAAAGCTGCTTCCTCAGTTGCAAGCTTGGACAATACATACACCTAAGTGTACAAACATATTTTGGTCTTAGAAAACTCAATAAAATCATAGAGTAAAATAGGTTTATCCTATGGTATGAATTTGGAAGGTTGCATGGGTTTTCAACAATCTCATTTCATAAAAAAAAAATGATTTCGTTTAAACTCACAATGAATCAAAATGTACTTATGTTGCATAAAATGGTCAAGTGCTATACTTTTTGCATTCAAACATGATTAAGATTTCATATATTTCTTATTTATATAGGTTGAAGGTATATATGATTACACATACATTTACATAAACTAGCAAGAACAAAGTATCCATACCCATCCACTAGCTCTTGTATTCCAAACATGATCAGTAGAAACTTGACAAGATTCATCAACTACAGGCTTCCAGTTTCCGTGGCTGTCTTTAGCTGTTATGGTGCTAATGGAAGATGTAAAGACCACCCTTTTCACTGATTTTGATCTTTTGCAGGATTTCAGAAGGTTTAAGGTTCCTCTGATTGCAGGGTCGATGATGTTCGATTGTACATAATTTTCTTTGAGAGCCATATTAATCATAAGAAAGAACAGAACATTTAGCTTAGTAATTGAAGTAGCACAGCGGAGCAATGAAATATGTGAGAGTACTTAGCTTATTCCGTTCCTAAATGATAGGTCATACGTAGTATATGATAGGTATTTTAATCTACTACGAGTATATTATTCACTATTCGAATGTAACTCCAATTTGCTCTGTATATATATACCTTTGTAATGTTTGGCATTAGGATTGTACTGAGAGTAATCTAAAGAAGTACAAATCTTACATCAACTACGCGACGTTTCATGTAGAAGTCTAAGCATGGCATATTATGAGGATTGGAGTTAGTTCAATTTATGAGTATGCATGTCGTTTTACAAGCCTTACCGACATTGGTCTGATCTTGAATACTGAATTCCATGGTAGCTGCTACGTGGAATACCCCATCACAGTTCTTCACAGCTTCGTCGAAACTCCCTTCAACTTGTAAGTCGCCCTTGAATAGTTTCAATCGGTCTTCGTTTTTCCATTTGGACACTAGATATGAAGCCTTCTCTAACATGATGAAGAGTTCACACCACAATCATAACTTAAATCAATGGTTTTCAGATACAATGTGTGCTAACACTCAACTTAATAGTATCTATGAAAAGAAGTGTATTTTACGAAAGAATGGAGTAGTTAATGGTTCAACACATGTTTATCAAATTTTAAAATCTTGCAATCTTGACAGTGTTTGCGTTGTAGATGTACCTGTTTATTTATACCTAAAGAAAGCTTAGATGACCAAGAGTTATATGGATCTGAGTTTAAGTTAGCTAGTTAATTACGAAAGATTGTTCAATTCAAGTCATATAGTTTTTTGCGTTATTTTGGATCAATTTTGGTACGTATATGTATATAACCAGTTGGCTACATGGGATGCTATATAAAGAGTAGACGATAGAACATCTAACATACACCCGGGGTAGGTGTAACCAAGTGTACATTATTGCTCATTTGAAACTTCAATGTGCAAAACTTAATCAAATGAGCGAAAATATACCTTTTGACATAGGGCGGCCGGATACATCTAAGTAATTCTAGTGTATTATGTATTATTGTAGTTTGAAGGCTAAGGAGCAGCTTGCCACATTGGGCTGTTGTACAGTGAACAGATAGACGGGCAACGTTGAGTATTCGCCGGGCCTTTCATGCTATGGCGTGATGGCTGTATCGCCTGTATATCATCTGTGCCCAAGTTCTGTTTAGGGTATTCCCGCCTACCACTAATGGAGCAAATGCAAATCCAAAGAGACCTTGAGATTCCCAAGTTGTATCAATCTCCAACTACTTACACATGCTTACCAACCCCATTACTATGACTAATGGCTACAGATCAAGTGAATCACCAACATCTACTCCACAATATTATTTCATCCCTCATTACGCTCATGATAGCAGATTAACTCAAAAAAAAAAAAAAAAAAAAAAAAACTTTTTGTTTATACTATTTTACGCGTCATGATTTACTAAATATGGAGTATATAATTTCTGACAACTTAAAACAAATACGGAGTAAAATTTTAGACTATTATTTTTAGATATTTGATTAGTAAACACTTAACAAATTAAGCCCTAAACTTCCTTGAAAAAATGATTAAAATCAATTTAACAATTAGTTCAAAATTAATCATGGTAAAAAAAAAAAAAGAGTTGTAGTTCGATAAAAATCATGTAAAGAGAGTAAAATCTTAGATCTGAGAAGTGTACAAGATTGCAGTAATTCCAGCTACTTTGTTCATTAGTTAATTGGTTGGTCTATCTAGGTTAATTTTCATGTCATAGAGTTCAAAAATAAACAATGAACGTTACTAGTAATAATAGATAGAGTGTAATAAACCAAAAAAAGAAGTAGAGACTAACCGAGATCTCTAACTGTAGCATGAACTCTGCATCCCTTATGAAGTAGAGCCTTGACGAGCCAGGATCCAACATAGCCAGTGGCTCCAGTTACGCAGTACGCTGCTGCTTCATCTACTTCCACAGTAGTATCATCCATTATTGTCTTTACCAAACAGTTATTGAACTCTGCACCCCAATGTTTACCGTGACAATAGACTATTATTATAAGCTTATTGATATAGTTTTTAATTAAAATAATTGTTAATTGTTATGGTGAGATCTCACCACCGTTGGCATAAGATGATATTCACAAGAAATTAACCTATTTTATTGTTAATGGAAGATAGCAAACATTTTTTTTTTTATTTTTATCGTTAGAACATATTTTAAGTATTGTTACTTGGAAATAGGTCCATCCTTCCTAGTTACTATTTTCCTTACTGTTTTGTCTTGGAACTCTCCACATTTGAATTAAAAAAAAAAAATTTGGAAATACGGTCCAAAGTGGTTGAAGAAAATCTGGAATATTGAACAAGTCAAAAGAATCGTGTACAATCTGTACGTAAATATTGTGGAGCACTATTTACTATCTAGAATTTGCTCAAATTGTTCCTATAAATTACCTTTTCACCCTTATCTTTTCATAAAAAATAAAAATATTACTCACCAATTTGCTCAAATTGTTCCTATAAATTACCTTTTCACCCTTATCTTTTCATCAAATATATCACTCACCCTTCTCTCGTTTTCTTCTCACGACCACCGAACCATCTAGGAAGGACTAGGACTACACCACACCACCCGCCATGACCCGCCGCCACAATCTCCTTGGAATGGTCGACGAGCCGGTGATGTACAATTCTCAGGATATTTTTTTAAGCTCTTGGTTTGGTTGTCTAATGAAGACGACCAGTCCATGGCAAAAAAATAATAATTTTATTTTATATATAAATTTTAATAGTTATAGCCAATAATTTTAGTTAGTTATTTAATTGTTTGGTATTAATATTATAAATTTGCTTAATAATTACTCTCTCTATTTTTTTATTTTTCTCGTTTAAATCTTTATATTTTATAGTCAAACTTTGACCATGAACTATTCGTAATTTATAAAAAAAACATTTATAAAAAAAACATAAGCATATGAGGACTTAAAAGATTCGTCTCAACGTATATTTTTCAAATATCAACTTTTTAATTTTTTCAAATACACATTTAAGAAATTTAAAATTTAAGTTTGCTTTGCGATCTGTAATAAAATGGGAAAAACAAAAAGGAATGGAGGGAATATAATTAATATAATACTATAGTATAAACATTTAAAATAGTTATAATTAAGATAATATTCGTATATTCATATGTTTTTGTTTCTCCGAAATTAGTAATTAGTTAATAATTATTTAGAATTAATGTATTTATAATTGATTTATTGATAGGTTCCTTAAGGAAATTTCGGAGGCGATGATATTAACTACTACCATATTTCATCACTTTGAAATTATTTCCGACCAAGGAAGTTGCAACTAACTGGGCTAAATCAATCGCCCTTAAACACGGTTTTAAATTGGTCAACTCGTCGTATTAACACGAGATACTTTATCTAAGATGCAATTGGGCGGCGCATGATTTTAAGTTCCCGGTGTGGTTTGTTTTGAAGAGAAGTGGTCCATTATTTTGAGTACCAAACAGAACAGCGTGCACAATCACGAACTTGTGAAGTACGTAGAGGACAATTACAGTTCTTCATAGCTTCATCAAAATTCCTTCATCTCGTTAATCGGCCTTATGGATACTAGGTATAGGAAGCTTTTTCTACATGATCAAGAGTTCACATAATAACCAAAATTTCAACGGTTTTCAAACACTAATTCATTAGAACCTATAAACATTGCCATTTCTTCTTTAGAAAAAATGCAGGGGGGAAAACATAGAACTGATATACTAAACTCTAACCGAGATCTATTTCAGTGGCATGAACGCTGTAGCCATTGTGAAGTAGAGTCTTGACAAGCCATGATCAACTTATAGCCAGTTGTTCCTATCACACAATAAGCTCTACCTTCAAATTTTTGTTTTTTCTCCTCCATTATTTTTTTTTTGCTACACAGTTATGTGAGGTACTCAATTCATGGTTATAGATGCACAGATTTTATGGGGAACTAAGCTTAACCATTGAAAAGTACTTCCTCTATTCTTTTTTGTTCTTCTCATTTTTTCCATTCGAAAATTTCAAAATATTGTTCTCATTTGAAATCCTTCTATTTTAGTTAATATTGTGATTAGATGAAAACGTTTGGTTGACATAATTATCTATGTGATATGTATGTAGTCCATTGGTTGATTTTTTAATTGTTTAATGTCATTAACTTTAGAAATTTCACTACTTGTTTGATGTTCAACCCACTTGCATTATTTTTTAATAAAATCTATTCTTATTTTTAGATTAATTTAAATTATTTTATAAAATCTTAATAATATTTAATATTATCTCGATTTCTTCCTTTATTCCAAATAAAAAGAAAAAAAAGAATGGAGGGCGTTTAAACTATATTGCATATGCATGCATATTTGACTTGCTTTGGTCTTACTTTGTAGACTTTGAGTCTTTGACACCATTAAAGCCAACAAATATCCAGTTAAAGTCCACAAACATAACATAAGTTGACGGTTTTGCCCTTTTCTCAGTTTTTCTAAATTTTCTCAACCGAGCTACAGAAACGTGTAAACACTAACTGAATCATGCTTCGGAATTCAGAATAATCTGAGAACATGGAAAAGTAAACGCCGCTGCAAAATTCAATAAGTCGCCGGATATAGTGGCTGGAGTAGTGGACACCACTCCACTAGTAGTGGCTTCCAGACTGGACACCACTACACTGTTTGTGGCTTCCAGACTGGAAGCGAGCCACTATATCCGGCGACTTACCGAATTTTGTGGCAGCATCGACAAATCTTCCGTGTTCTTTGGCGATTCCAAAGTCCAAAGCATGATACAATTATTATTTATGAGTTTTTGTAGCCCGGTTGAGGAAATTAAGAGAAAATGAGGAAAGGGCAAAACCGTCCAATTGCATTATGCTTGTGGGTTTTAGTTGGATATTTACGGACTACGTTTAGTAACTCTCTTTTTTAACAGAGTACTAATATTATCTCCTACATGAGCTATGACATTATCATATACTTGGAGATAGTTGTTAGCAATGAGCTACTTTATTCCTTAGTGGAAAAGTTGTCGTGTGACTTGTGTCCTTTTATGGTTATGTTTATAACTTTATATCATAAACCAAATGGTAGAGCTGTTAGAATCAGACCCGACCTGGTAATTTACCCGAAACTGACCCGGACCCGACTTGATTATGACCCAAAAAGTGAGACCCGAAAACCGACCAAACCTGACCTGAAGTTAACCCGAAACCGATTTGACCCGATATTCAAAGACCTGAACCCAATCTGTGTCCGACCCGTTAGGGACCCGACTAGTCACAGACCCGACCAGTTACAGACCCGACCCGACCCGAAAAGAACTTGAAACCGACACATGACCGATATAACCCGATTTATAACAATTCGTTACCCGAATTCACTGGATGTGTTAATAATCTAAATATACATGAATATGACCTAATCTTGACAGACCTATTTTTTTTACCTAATATCTAATAACTTTGAACTCAAACTTGTCATTGTCGATATCAAACTAAACATATTACAAGTTCTTATGTATATGTAAACTTAACATCGTATGTTATAGACTAGTTTCATAGGATAATAAACATTTAATAATCATTACCTCATAAATATTTTATTTTTAAATGACTTATCGACATCATCATTGCCCAATTTATGAATTAACCATCATCATTGTTCGATTTTATCAAAACCGACCTTGACCCAAAATAACCCGTTCAGGAATCGATCTGATTTTACCAGAACCGACCTTGACCGGAACCCAAAATAACCTCGCTATAACCCGTTCAGGAACCGACCCAATTTTACCAGAACCGACCTTGACCCACATCCGAAATAACCCGATATAACCCGTTTAGGAACCGACCTGATTGTACTAGAACCGACCTTGACCCGAACCGAATACAACCCGAACCGATCTTGACCTGAACCGAATACAACCCGAACCGACATTGGCCCGAACCGAATACAACCCTTCCTGAACCCGACCAAGCAAATAACCGATTTAACCCGACCCGATAATGATCCGACCCAAACCGAAATCGACCCGATAGGCAAAATTGACCCGATAAGAACCGACCTGCGATGGATCAACACAGAACCCACCCATTGACCCGATTTGACACCCTACCAAATGGTAAGCCCGTGATATGACTTGAGATGGAATGCGACTTAATCATTAGCTCCGTTTAACTTTTATTGATCAATCTAGGGTTAGTTCCAGCTTATTTTTTTTTGAAAGAAATTAAGCTCCTTAATTTTCTCACATACTCCCTTCGTGTCTCGGGAAATGGTTTCATCGGCGCATAATTTTAAAATTATATAAAAGTTAGTTGACTTAGTATTATATTATATTATTTTATTATAATTAGTGGAATATAGGGACCAATAAATCATTAATTCTTATGGATTTAAGGGGGTGTATAAGTTTTGAATGTTTTTGTCAAAAGTAGTAAATAAATTGGGTCATGCATGTGAGAGAAATTTGTAAAAAATTGTGGTGTCATTCCATTCAAGGACACATTGCAAATATTATAAGATGGCTTAATAAGGAATACGTTACAAATATAGTGTGACAGATGGAGTTCATTATCAACAACAAATAAATTAAATTACACTTACACTTATGAAATGATGTAACAAAATAAGACGAGGCTACAGCTTAAATTACATGCTCAAATAAACAAAATTGATAGGGTTTGCAATAAATTCTATCTTTTATGTTACTGATAGGCCAACTATGTACGTACATTGTAAGAATTATTAAGCTTGCACTGTAAGAGACTACAGATGAACAGTTTAAAACAGACCTGGCATACTAACTCCGGCTCAATACACAACCTAAACCTTTGGGAATGGGCTGTTCAGGAAATCTCCACCCCTGAGGATTTTTTGCTTGAGCTGTCTCAGTTATCTTTGCAGACTTATTCTTAGACCATGTTTGAATATGTGATACATAATAAAATACTGTATATTACATGAGCAGAAATGAAAAACTTTGAGGGCACAAATCATGGTGTCCTCATATATTTATGTGCGATTTGCCAATTGCCATTTTAGAGAAAGTACATCAGAGTCCTGCGATTTGAGAGCAGGATAATGAATTAAAGCTTTAGCTTCTTCAGAAACCTTAGCTCGAAGCCTCAACCTCACTCCATAACAGGAGAAAGGGGATAATAATGACATATAACATGGACTGGTAATCCCGATAGCTACAACGATTAATATGCCAATAGTTTCTTTACAAAAAAAGATGTGGAATGACTATTCTCTGGCAAAGCTAGCATCTTGCAATAGCTTTGAAAACATGGAAGATTGGGTGTATCACACAGAAAAGGCATCTAATCAAGTAGAGCTTTTCTAGGAAGCTGGAGCAGCAACCGCTGTTTCAGATTCCTTCTTACTCAAGATTTCCTTCAACCTTTCAGGAGTGTCAACTATCTCCCCTGTTTTAATAAGGTACCGAACTTTTCTCCCATCCTCGAGTATTTTATGACCCACCCGGCTGGCTACTTCTTTCTCTTTTGAGTATAGCATGACATTTGAGCTGTGGATAGGTCCCTCAATCTGGAAACGAGAATAGTATTCAGTAAGCTTTCAATTCAAATACTGAAATTTTACTAAAGATGAATTGGGGAAAGAGTAAGGGAAAAGATGTTTGCCAGAGTAAACAAATGATTGAAATGAATAATTTGTGTCAATGAACGGCCTGCCTTAAATTCACATTTTAACAAGTTCTGGTATGAGAATCAAGTAAGGACCGCCAAAACAAAAATCATTCTACAATTTTTCTTTAAAAAACTGTCCATATAAATTGACAGGCATTGTGCACTAGAACAGGGAATACTAATAATATAAAAATAGCAGCAGGTTTTCTTTGTTGCAAAAACAAGCATCACAGGCAAAATGTAGGAATGGATGAATAGTCAACATACCTTGATTATCTGACCTGGTTCACCTTGTTCTTTGCTCTTCACATGCTTTGTCTTCAAGTTTATATCCTTGACAATCACTGTGCTGTTGTGTTTGTAAATCTTACTGATCTCTCCAATCTTGCCTTTTTCTCCTCCAGCTATAACTTTCACCATATCACCAATCTTTACATGCATTTTATAAAGTTTTGGGAGACTGTTTGGTTTACAGTCCTTCCGCTCCCAGCGCTTGAGCTGCATGACAGGAAAAATAAATGACTCCATAGAGAAATATTTGCTTAAGTTGAAAAATAGTTGGGTGTCGATACCCAGTATAACATTTTGTCCCGATCATTTTTAATCACTACATGGGAAACACTAGAACGGCTTATTCCCACAAGGCCGCAAGACATATATTTCAGAGTATCATATTTTGAATGTCAGTAGAATCTCCAATTTGGAGACATATAATTGGTTGGCAACAGAAAAAGTGCAGTCATCCAACACCACCCAACTTCCTACCCACAATGGATTATCACATCAAAGATCAATTTACAGGCAACACAGCCAGACAGGGGAGGGATTAGTGAAGATATGAATAAATCAGCATCATTAGTAAGGTCATGCTTTTGACAGTGAAAACAAGCCTAGCTAGCCGGTCATTTGTTGAGAAGGTTATTGCACCACGAAAAAAATAATATTCATCATTTGTCCAACAAATTCATTAGGTTTAGATATACAAGTAGACAAGACAAAACTCAAACAACGAACATATACAAAAAGAGTGAAAAGCACCAACCCTCATGACAATAAGACATGGTGGAAGACCTTCTGTTTTAACCTGCAAGTAGCAAAGTCAGATGATTAATCAAACAAAATGCATATATGATCTCACATGAGAAGCCCATCACATTCATGTAATTAGTCAGTAGAAAGAAAGATAAATTGGGTACTATCAGATTCCGTTCACAGTGAGTTGGTGAGTACCACAATATCTATAACCATAGAAAGCAACACAAGAAATATCAAACTTCAGAAGGTAGACATTTAAAATTAAAGTATTTCATAAATTGAGATGCACACAATTTGTTCATGTGATAAGAAGACTAAAGTTTTACCTCCTTCCTCGTAGAAGGATGCTAGTTTTTTTTTTAAAAAAAAAAAATTATATTAGTAAAGATCAATATCCGCCAAAGATCGATTGCTTTGCTTAGGATGCTAGTTTACCATTCAACATCCACAAAGTTACAAGCTACAAGTTGCAAACCCATAATTTAGCAAGTAATCCTCCAAGCTGTCTGCCTCCCCCAACCTCCCTTTCCAAGCCCCCCGGGACCATTTCCCCTCTTTTCATACAGATTTACTGCAAAACAACTGAAATTTTCTTCTATAACTCTCCAGCCTACAACTTGGTCACATGATATTTTCTACATTTAGGAATAACAGAGGAAAAGGACAGGAATCCAAAATGTTTACATAGCTTGATTGCCAATAAGAGTAATGCTACAAGTTTTAATCCCTTCTTGAGTAAGGGCTCACAGTTCAATACTCAGTTTCTAAACATATAAGCATTTTCTATGCAAATATGACCTTTAAATGTTCATTAGATGTACTCGTATTAATCAGTATGAGGTTACAATCAGAAACCCACGATGAAGCATTCAAGCAAAGCTCACTAAGCGAAAAGTCCTTGCTCTAACCAACTACGATAGGAACTATAATACCAGCACAAGTTGCTTCATAGGTTATCAACAATAGTTAAAACAAAGCTCCCTCTATCAAGCATTAAGTGAGATTCCCGGCTTTCACTTTTCATTCATGAAAGTGACAATGCACTCCTTCAAAGTGACAATAATATTAGTTATCTCAGATCTCTATCACCCTCCCGCAATCGTAACGGCAACACAAACGTTGCGATTGTAAATTCCTCTCTTTGTTGAAGTCGAGATGCACTAGTTTGTGATGTCGCCTTCAATTTTTTTTTATGATGAGAACGTTTATCTTTTTCGAACCCATCAATCATCAATCAAACAGGAACGTTACTTTTTTTTCGAACCCACAAATATAACATTACAATGAGAACGTATCTTCTTCTCGAACTCATCATATTTTGGGTTTTCCTGAGCAAAATCGTGCTCCATTCAAATATTGGTTTTTTTAGAGCAAACTACACTCAAATTAGAAAAAAAAACTTTTTCTGACAGCACAATGAGAACCAATAAACCTTCTCTCACAACAGAAGGAGAGCTGAAAAAACATCATATTAATAGCAGAACTAGATTGAAGATACAAAATTTTGTAATTTTGACTAAAGGTTCATCCTACCGATGAGTTTAATTTTCTAACCCATCGGCAGGAGGAATTTTTGTGAACTCTCCCAGGATCAAAACCATAAACTGCTGAACATTCTCACAACCTTCGTCACAAAATCGTTACAGTCTTGTAAGCTACAAGTTCATTGCCCATCATTTATTCCATACGTCGAAATTTTTTGGGTGAAGATTTAGCCAAGGCATCCAATTGCTCAACATTTTCACAATTCATTTCACCACGAAACAAACGTATTCGATTTAGCTAATTCGACATCCATCTAATTCCAAGAACGACGGGCACAATCAATTTAACATGAAACCATACCATATAATATATATCTACCAAATTATAACATTATGCATCATAAAATTAATTCATCCGAACGTAAATTAAGCTTTCATACCATAAAAATTCACAATTATTCACTACTCAAAACAATTCAACAAAAAATGAAAATTTGATCAAATTGAGGAATACCCATGTCCACATTTTCAAAAAAGATGCATAATTTATCAATTTAATTGCAAAATAAACACCCAAAAAAGGAAAAAAAATTAACTGTATGAATTAAGGGGAGATTATAGGGTACCTGAAGAGTGGTGGGAGAAGAGAAGAGGCGTTGACCAAGGAAGGAGTTAGAGGAGAGAGAAATAGAAGTGAAGGAGCTTTGAAGAGCAGCCATGGCTGCCATATTCGCAACTGTTGAAGCTGTGTGTTTTTGAGGAGTTTGAAGTGAGTTACTTTTTGGTTTAGAGAAGTTTTGATGAATGTACAGTTGGTGTTTCCACGTTCTGTTTGTTGATGATGGATATTGTGGATAAGACTTGCCTTCTCATTGTGGGCTTCATGAATGTATGCAAATGTTTTGGGTTGTTTCAATCTTATTGGCACACCGCACAGCCCATCTACACTTTGCTTTCGGTCCACATTTTCAGTTGGTCATTGAATTACTTCTTCCGTGCTTTTCAATCGTAACACATGGTTTGGGATCACAAATTAAAGGGAGAAACAGGTGAGGCCTGACTATAGCTGTCAATTCGGGTGCTCCAGTCGAGTTCGGATCAGGTTATGTCGGGTTTCTGGTCATATTTGGGTCAGGCTATGTTAAGTCAATTCTTAGTCGTGTCAAGTTTGGACTTCGCTCGGGTTTAGCTTAAATCAAATCATGTCAGAATATTCATCCTTTTGGGTACAAGTCAGGTTCGGTTCAATTTCGGGTTTGAGTTGTACTAACTCGGGTTTTAATCAGGTTTGTGATGGGTAATTTTGATTACAGGTCATGTTGAGTTCATATATTATTGGATCAGATAATTACCAAGTTAGATAGCACCAAGATTGACTCAATATATATTTGGGACGTTTAATCGACCATTTTAGATTCAAGTCTAATTTTGGTCGTATGACTAACACAATGAAACATTACGTTTCAAAAGAGATTCTATCCCTTACAAAATCAACAAAACATTACAAAATGTTCAATCAAAGTCAATTCAAATAATTATTAAGTGAGATGTTATATTATGCAAATCAATTATGGATAATTCATAGAACGTTTTAATCTTTCTTGGAAAAACAAATTAGAGAAAAAGCATGTGCATCTAATAATTCGAATCATATTTGAGATTTGTAATAAATAAAACTTACTTTAACGGATCTCCTGGCCCCAAATTATGTTAGTCGGTCGAAAGTTATTAAAATGTATTATTTGATCCTTCGTATACTTTATTTTAAATATATTTTTAGAAGTAAAATTCAACAAACATAATGCAATTTCTCCAAAATCAGGTTATAAGTTAGTAAAGCTTCAGTTAATAACGGGTCGGATCAACAACGAATCAAAATAAAACGGGTCATGGGTCACAATAGGCCGAGTTTACAATAGATTATGTCAGGTTATAATATGTTTTTCTATAATATGGTCGGGTGTCATTTCGGATTTGCTTCATTGTCAAGTCGGTTTTAGTCGGTTATTGGTTTATGTCAAGTTGTGTGTAGGTTTGAGTTCAGATCAAATAATGATAAAGTCGATTGTCGGTTATTATCAAGTTCGGTTCAGGTCGGGTTACATGTTAACAATTTCACATTTAAAATAGGTAAAAATCGGGTTCAAATCGTTGTAGGTTTATGTCGGGTCAATTTTTGACAGCTCTAGGCTTGACCACTTATCATGTGAATATGTATAAAGACGAAAAAGAAATATAATAATGTAAGAACAATAAATTCATTTTAGATGTCAAAATTATCTTAAACTAAAAATGTTACAATTGATATTAAATTTCCTAAAGAAGTACTCCGTGTATCTTGCAATTGAACAAGAATAGAGAAATCAATAGGATATAGTTTTTTACGGTTGGTTTTACTTGGCGTGAAATTATTTTTTATTACACAAATATTTATTGATGGGCATTGATTATTGTTGATTTAAACTCTTTTTATTTTTTGGTATACCAATTTTACAGATTGTTGAAGTGTTTTTATTGATTACATTGAATTTTTTGGTTGCAATTGAATTTTATCCATCATAAATGATTTTTACTGATTGAATATTTGTACTTTATTAAAATTGGTTTCAAAAAGATACATCAATGCAATTTTTTGTATGAAGTTATCAATTTTCAAAAATTAAAATTAATAGTCTCCACTGATGTTGTTAATATATATTTTAGCTAATCCCAATTAAAATATGATGTATTTTCATATGAGGGAAGGACAATTAAATAGGTTTAAAGTTCCACAAATCAAATGAAAATATTTTATTTTTTGCCCAAAAAAAAACTTTCCCGGGCAAAATTGAGTTGAGCAATATCAAAACTGAATCTAAAATAATGTAAATAAAGTTATCATTGTCTCAAAATAAAATAATTCGAATTCAAAACTAAAAATTGAAGTTAAATAAATGTACAAGAGAAAAATATATAAAAGTAAATAAAAATATAGTAGGAGTCCTCAATTTCAATTACATTCTTGTGATTTTGAAATAGTACGGGACATAAACTAGTTAATTTAATATTTTAATAGATTTAACACTATAACGTAATATGTTTTTATCATACATAACTCGCAAATACAAAACATGCAATATAACTTCCTATTTTTTTAAATTTTAAAAAAAAAAAATCTTTGACCTCCATCAACTTGTACTTGCACAATTTTATGTTATATTCAAATATATATTGGCTATTTATGCAATATTTATATGTATAAATACCAAATGTGTTTGAAAATTTCAAATGTGTGAATATAATGGAAACTTTAAGAATAGTTTAGCAAGTGACGAGCAAGGCATATTGAGCTGACACGAAGCATAATATCTTAGAATACCCTCGCATAATGAAACCCTAACGCTTTCTACTATCTAACCATGTCCCCATTAAGCGCCCCCAAGGCTGATAAATAAAATTTTTTTTCTAGGCTTTTTTTGAAAAATATTTGGAAAAAAAAGCCACTTTCAAAACTATTTTAAAAAATAAGCCGATTTTGGTTTGAATTAAAAGATAAGGAAAAATCATTGCCCAAGGCAACGATTTGTAGTAAGTTGGATTATAGGAGAAAGCTAGGCCAAGAGAAATCGTTGCCTAGGGCAACAATTTTAGCTCAAAGAAAATCGTTGCTTGGAAAAATCGTTGCCTGATTTCAGGCTGATTGAAATCGTTGCCTGATTTCAGGCTGATTGAAATCGTTGCCCGATTTCTTTTGCCCTAGTTTCAACCAGCTTTAATGTTAGTTTCATGCAAATCGTTGCCCTAGACAACAATTTTTATCCAAACCAAAAATGGTTTATTTTTTAAAATAGTTTGGGAACCAGCTTATTTTTTTTAAATATTTTAAAAAGCTTATATATATAAAATTATGATAAATAGGTCGTGCGTCGAAACCGCTCCTCCACAAACACAGTGATATAAGGTTTGAATCAAGGAATCAAATCTCATTTTCCGATATATAGCCTTTCCATGACAAACGTTTTCTTAGATTTGCAACATTAGATTTCAGCATGCTGCAAATATTTCACAACACTAAGCAAATCTAACAAACACCCCAGAGAATTAATCAATTAATGATCAAGATTAGCCTATTAATCAACTCTTATATAGTATAAATTGGAACCCATTTAAAGGCCTCAAATTTATTAATCTAAATGATAAAAAAAGTTATTAATAATATTAACTGCACGTAAAATCTTTAACTTTAAGAGTAAGTTAAAACCATACAACCCATTAAAAGCAATAAAAGATAAATAACATGAGATTATTCATTATGTTGTGGGGGAGTAAGTACTCGAATGAATCCCATAATGCTGAAGACTGCAACAGAGATCGATTATTTTGCATCATCAGTTAGAGAAGAGAGGATATCCAATCGATGGATTCGGCTATATATTCCAAAAGCTGAAAGAAAGATACAACAAAAACAAAACTGTGGCTGTTAAACTCGAACGACAACTTCGTACATCACTTGCTATATCATTACAGGATTGATAAGAACTGCTTCAACTTTAGGTTTCGAATACTTGCTGGTAGTGTAGCCATCTTCATCAATCTGATAGAAATCATATAATACCCTCGATAGGTTAATTACCCGAGCTAGTAGAGGCATCGGAACAGCGGTTGGTCGAAGCATTTCATGATTCATGTCCTTCCATGTTTCTTCAATGTGTAATTGGATCTCTTTATAGGCTTCTTCCTCAGTAGTACCGAATTGCTTCATGTAGCATTCTATAGCCGAAGCAACATGATCTCTATTTCTCTCAAACTACAATATGTCATTGTTTTGAAGTTAGTATGGACTTTTTTTTAAAAAGTAAATTAAAAAATAGTTTTCAGATCAAAATATTTTCAAAAATAAATTTTTGCAGGTTTGGATGAAAATCTCTGCCCGAATTGTTGTCTCAAGCAACGATTTTGGGTCAGCCTGAATTAGACTAATCCAAATGCAATATGTGCATTTTTCAAAATTTGAACCGAAATCGTTGCCTTAGGCAATGATTTCAAATACTTTTTTTTAAAAAAAAAAATTCAAATCAAAATCGTTGCCTCAGACACCAATTTTTTTTTATTGATATAGACTAAAAGCATTGCCATCCCAATTCAATCAAGCCAAAATCGTTGCCCAGACAACGATTTTTTTTAACCTACTTATTTTTGAAAATATTTTGATTTAGAGATTATTTTTGAAATAAGTTTAAAAATAAAGCTTAAAAAAACTCGTTAGTATTACCTGAAAATATTAACTTTGGCTCAATAATTAAAGTAGTACTTCCTCCACTATAATGAATTTTTCTTACAAAAGTTTTATATGAATAAATTAAGGCTAAAAATGTATTTGGACATCAATTATGAAGATAAAAAAAATCTCACAAAATTAGGCATAATGTTTGATACGCACGTACCTTATGGCTAGAAATGTCATTCACGAGCCTACCGAATAAACATGAAGCTTTTGGAGCCTTGGAATCTTTGTGGATCCATTCAAAGGCATCCTTAGTAGCAATGTTCCCCATGCCCAAATAAGATGCAGCAAAGGTATACAGGTAGCCACAACTTAAAATGCCATTCTTCACATAGTCGTCATATGTTGGGACAAATTTTTCGTGACACCATTTTGCTTCTTGTAGGTATCCTTGGCATGTGGTACTCAGCTAGAAACATCAAGATTCGAATGCAGGTGAAAACTATTAAACAATCTCATAATTATGGAAACAATAGAAATAAAGATCATACTCATAATCATACCTTAGATATTCTAGGATAGAATCAAATCAGTCCAATATATTCCATAAATGCATGAACATAAGTTAGGAAATTTTGCATGTATAAAAACCCTTGTAATCTTCAGTAATGAATGTATTGAAAAACATATTAAACTTACTTGCATGGTATCAAGAGCCAACGACGAATCCTAGGGATTTTGGCCATTAAAACAGTTCTCATCATCTACCATTATACTTACCCGATGGAGGATGATACTAGTTCCACAAACACAACCCATAATGAACAACAAGCCACGATTGAGAGGTTGGTACAACTGTTATCACAGTATAACAAAAACAAACCCCAAAAAATCGAGCCTACCAATCCATCTATAGCTTCACCAGTAACTTTATCAGAAAAACTGAATCATCACAATTACACCAAATGGAGCAAGATGATGCAACTAAATCATCATTGCTTCCCCACCAACAAAGAATGAACCAGAATACATCGAATGGTCCTAGAGAGACTCACTAGTCCTCTCAGGGATCCTCGACACTATTGACCCAGACGTGGTTAAATAGTATCTCGACTACCCAATCGCGTATGATCTATGGAGAGGATTGGAAATCATGTTATGTAGCGGAAGGGATGGGCTACAGGTATATGATGTCATGGTTAAATCCAACAAAATCACACAAGACAATGAAACCATTTAAGTGTACTACGGTAAACTTACGACGGTTTGGAAGGAGATCGACCGACAACAACCCAATCCCATGAGAGATCCCCTGGACATCACCATTTTCAACAAATTCACACAAACTATAAGGCTCTACCAATTTCTAGCCAGACTCAAAGATACCTTAGACAAGGATCGACGAGATCTATTGAACAAGGAACCTCTACCGATGGTACAGGTGGCTTATGCTACAATTTGGCGAGAAATGGCAAGGCGGCGAATCATGAAAGGGGAAGCACCATCATCGGAAGTAAACACCTCAGGGGGGATTGGGAGTGGATTACTAACCAGAGGGAGAGTCAACAAGGGAGGATCCCAGTGAGAAGACAACATAGCACATCTAAAATGCTCTCACTGTAGTGGCTCGAGACACACCAAGGAGGGATGCTTTAAGATAATGGGGTACCCAACCTGGTGGCTTGATGCGAAGAAAAGAGGAAGCAAAACCAGTGGTATGGCTGGGCTAACTCAGAACACAGGTGGAGGAGAACCAGGGACAAAGGCAGAGAAGGTTCAAGAAATGCTGAAACAAAGGAAGGTAATGAGACAAAGAGAGGTAAAGAAACCCTAAACCTAAAAATGCCTCCTTATACCTCTTTGCACCGGTATTATAAGGCCTAAACCTTTGTGGCCCAAAGGCTTGCTTTAACATGTCAACAAGCACAACCAAAACCCAAGAAAAAATTAACATGGATATTCGACTGCGGAGCAACATACATGATGACATTTGGCCTCTCTGATTTTATGACTGTTATCAAAACCCATATACAAACAGCAAATGGGGAATCATCACCGGTTCATGGAATTGGAAAAATAAAATTGTCACCTAATATATCTCTGTCAAAGTGTTTATATGTTCCTCAATTGTCACATAAATTACTTTCAGTTAATCAATTGACTAAAGATCAAAATTGTTTAGTACTAATTTTTCCAAACTTTTGTTTGGTGTAGGATATTCAGACAGAGAAGATGATTGGGTGTGGCACTGAATATAATGGGTTATACTAGGTTGGTGATGTGATTCAACAAGATAAAGCAATGCTTGCTCGCGGGACGATGGATCAACAAGTCTGGCTTTGGCATAGAAGGCTAGGGCATCCCTCACCCAAGTATTTAGATAATTTATTTCCAACTCTATCTACATATAATAAATAGTTTTCGTTATCCTAGCTAAGAGTCATAGGCATACTTTTAAACCTAGTAGTACGAAATCAAATGTACCGTTTCACTTAGTACATTCTGACTTATGGGGACCATCTTCTGAAATTGGAACACATGGTTTTTCGTATTTCTTGTCCTTTTTTTATGACTATACTCGTATGATTTGGATATATATTTTGAAGAAAAAATCTGAGGTGTTTGAAAAATTTGTGATATTTTATAATTTAGTTAAAACCCAATATCAAAAGTCAATCCAAATCCTACGTACAGACAATGGGGGAGAGTATGTAAACACAAAAATGAAAACCTTTATGACATACCATGGGATGATTCACCAGACAACCTGCCCTTATACATCTCAACAAAATAGAATTGCTGAAAGAAAAAATAGAACACTTTTAAATATGACTCATGTAATTATGATTGAGTCAAAAGTTCCAAAAGGATTCCGGCCAGAAGCAATAGCCATATCTACCTATCTCCTAAATTGTCTTCCTACCCGAACATTGGACTACAAAACTCCCATTAATGTTCTAAACCTATCCTATCCTGTACCTCACAACCTTTCTCTTTCTCCAATAATTTTTGGATGCACTGTTTATGTTCATATTAACAATATCGTACTAAGCTTGATCCATGTGCTGTCAAATGTATTTTCTTAGGATATGGGATAGATAAAAAAGGATACAGGTGTTTTGATCCACTCACAAACCGGATGTATGTTACCATGGATTATGATTTTTTAGAGTCGGAATACTTTTATACCCAGATTAATCGTCAGGGGGAGACATCTAAAAGTGAGTCATTAACCTGGTTAAATAATTCAGACTTATATGATCATGTCCCACAAGAGCTAGTAGGAAGCATCACCGAGTCTGAATAAGAAAATATAGTACAACCAGAAATATCATGGTCACAAAGGTCATTTACCCCATCTAAAAATCCAGAGGTAAGTACTACTCCCATAGACATAACTAACATGTTTGATCAGGAACGACAAGAAATATCCACAAATGTGGAAGAAGGAACAGAAACCACATCTGAACCTCCTCAAAAATATCAACTTCCTGTACGAAAAAACAGAGGCATACTACCAAAAAAGTATGAGCCTGAATATGAATCAAGGCAACTGAAATATCCTTTGGCAAATTAGGTTCAAGGAGGGAAGCTTTCAAAAAAGGCAAAAGCATACAGTACATCAATTTACTCAGAAAAATTCTGAAAAATACAGAAGAAGCTTTAGAGAGTAAAGTTTGGAGAAAAGCTATGGAGGATGAAATTCAAGCCTTAAAAAAAATGAAACTTGGGAAAAATGTATCATTCCTCCTGAAAAGAAACCTGTGGGCAGTAAGTGCGTCTTCACTATCAAATACAAAGCCGATGGATCCATAGAAAGGTATAAAGCAAGGTTAGTTGCTAAAGGGTACACTCAGACATATGGTATTGATTACTCCAAAACTTTCTCTCCAGTAGCAAAAATTGATACCATAAGGGTGTTATTTTCCATAACATCAAAAAAAGATTGGCCACTACATCAGTTTGATGTCAAGAACACATTTCTTCATGGAGAACTATAGGAAGAGGTTCATATGGAGGCACTTGGAGGGTTATTAGATGAATTCAAAATTAGGGAAGGATGCAAACTAAAGAAAGCTTTGTATAGTCTAAAACAATCTCATAGGGCTTGGTTTGGAAGATTCATCCTGATTATGAAGAAATATGGGTACAAACAAAGCAATGCAGATCATACCTTGTTTGTGAAGAAGAAAGGGGAGCTCATAACAAGCCTAGTAATATATGTTGATGATATGACACTGATAGGGAGTGATATAGAGGAAATCAACACAATCAAGAGGCAGTTGTTCACAAAGTTTGAGATGAAGGATCTAAGAAGCCTAAAATACTTCCTAGGAATAGAGGTACTTCGGTGTAAGATAGAATATTCATTTCTCAGCAGAAGTATGTTCTTGATCTCTTGGAAGAAACTAGGCTCATGGATTGTAAACCTTTAGAAACACCAATGATGGTCAATCATGGGTTACAAATCAATGAAGAAGTAGAATCTACAGATCAAGGTAGATATCAAAGGTTGGTAGGAAAACTTATCTACCTAGCTTATACACGACCTGACATTGCCTATGCAGTTGAAGTATTGAGTCAGTTCATGCATAGACCACAAGTTGATCATATGGAGGCCATCCTTAGAATCATTAGATATCCCAAGGGAACTGCCAGAAAAGGCATCTTATTTTAGAAACATGGTCATCTGGAAATGAAAGCTTATACAAATGTAGATTAGGGTGGAAATAGAACTGACAGAAGATCCACTTCAGGTTATTTCACTTGTGTAGGAGGAAACTTGGTCACATGGAGAAGCAAAAAACAAAAAGTGGTAGCACTCTTAAGTTGCTGAAGCAAAATTCAGAGGCATTGCGAAAAGAATCACTAAGATACTATGGGTGAGAAAACTCTTAGTAGAACTTGGATTTCCACCATAGGGGGAGTGCAGGCTTATGTGTGATAACAAAGCAGCTATTAGTATCTTAGAAAACTTGGTACAATATGATAGAACTAAGCATATGGAAATTGATCGACACTTCATAAAGGAGAACCTTGAAGGGAAAGTCATTAGTCTTCCATATGCCATATCAGAGGATCAACTTGCAAATATCCTAACAAAAGTTGTGCAATTAAGAATCTTTGATGATACTTTAATCAAGTTAGACATTGGCTACCTAACATGAGGGGGAGTATTAAACTATCAAAGATACAAATCTCACAATTATGGAAACAATAGAAATAAAGATCATACTCAAAATCATATCTTAGATATTCTAGGATAGAATCAAATTAGTCTAATGTATTCCATAAATACATGAACATAAGTTAGGAAATATTGCATGTATAAAAACCCTTGTAATCTCCAGTAATGAATGTATTGAAAAACATATTAAACTTACCTGCAAAAACAAATTAAATTGCTAAGGGTGGGAAGAAATATCATCAAATCTTACTTACTTGTTCACGAAGGTAATAGAGGGCATATGATCTTCCTTCTATAGCTAAATCTTTCTCAATTTCTTCAGCTGTACAAAGGATAGCTTCATAAAATACTTTCATGTAGTCAGGAAGTTCTTTTATGCAGGTTTTGTCCCACCTTCGGATCGCTTTGGTGAAGGATTCCAATTCTTCTATGGTTCCATATGAGTCATAAATGTCATCTATGATAGATGCTATTCTGAAGAACTTGTTCATGCACATTCTAGCATATGCGTACTTTGGTTCGTGGTATGTACCCAAACTCCAATAGTAGGTCTCTACTATTCTATCCCTTGCAATGCCATCTAATTTTATTTTCATGTCTAGGCTCCTTGACCACCCGCTCCAAAAAATATTAAAAATTAAAATTATTGCCAATTTTTCAATTGTTGCCTCTCAATATTCTGCTGAAATTTTTGAGAAAATTGAGATTCAATTCAACTAACGGAAATTTGACATATTTGCCAAAATTCGACCAAAAGTGTTATTTGAAATAACCGCAGCACTTGTGTCTATAAATTCTGCACAAATTTGTAAAGTTAAAATTAATGTAGGTGTCATTTGAAATAATGATTTTTTTTTGTTAGGTATGCGTAAGATCGGACAAAGAGCGAATACAAAAACAGTTTCCTTATTCAAAAAACACATTAGTACCTGGTGAAATCTTTGAGCTCCAATTTGTGCAGAATTTGAAGCAAGTTGAAATCTAACTTTGCAAATTTTAGCAAAGTTTTGTCATGGGAAGACATTGATTCATAGAATGAGATCTGTTGCATGGATTCAAGCCTTATACTACGTCTGTGAAGGGGTAGTTTCAAGGAATGTGCTATTTGTTCAGCCAAGGGAGAGCCAGATTGTGCAGCGAAAGAGGTCAGATGAGTAGTAGCAAATGCAAGCGCAATGTCAAGAACATTCTCCCCTTTTACTCTAAGATACGACGCTTCGTATAAGCTCAATATGCCTTGCATATCACTTGTCAAGCAATCCTTGAAACTTCCATTCTCAGCTCTGAATTTTTCAAAGACATCTGCAGGTTTTGTTCATGAAATAAGATATTGTTTCAATAACTAACGTTGACAACAAAATGTGTTTGTTAATGTCGAAATGTGAGTAAGAGTCGTGTTGGTGACATACCACATGATACATGAAAGCCGTGTTGTCGTAAGAGTCGAAAGCGTAATGAAACATAGTAGAGATCATCCTCATAACAACCATCAGAATGCAGCTTCTTGTGGAAACTTTGTAAGTTGTCTTCAATTTCATTCTCAAAATGGTATGCCACTCCCAGTCTATGGATAGCATCTATACACTCAAGTCTTTCCTTAGGATCCTTAACTTCATCCACAAGTTTTTTTCGCACTAGCTCTTTAAGCTCTTTAGCTTCTTGCTCCATTTGCCTTTGGGTAACCTATCCATGAAAAATCACCACTAATATCACTATAAAAAAAAAGTATTGCAAGAACCCCAACGTATAGAGAGTAAAACACTAATTATTGTTAGTAAAACTAGGGGTTTATACTCGAAAACTAGGAATTATATATATTATATGTACATTGTTATCTTCATTGACATCATATTTTATATGATAGAAGATAGATAACATTTTTCTTATCTTCGTTAATATGATATAATTAGTGTAATATAGATAACCTATGACTCTTTGTACATATAAACACTATATATTTAAGTTTAATGACAAGCTCTCAAATTCAGAGAGAATTACACAAGTTAACATGGTATAAACAATAGCACCTGCTCTGGTGGAGTATAGTTGAGGAAGCAATCGCCCCAAATGTCAGGTTGAAAATTCGCAAGAGCACGACTCACTCCTTGAAGAACAGTTTGGCACTGCATATTCATTTCTAATGTTTGTTTCGAAGTGTTAGAACGATGTTCAGACAAACTCATAGCATGTCATTTTTATATAGGCGCTTGTGCACGAAATACTAACATAAAAATCAACAATGCGCCAAAAAAAGAAAAATTAACATCAAAGAGAAACATATAGTGTTTTTCTCATTACGTCAATGACGATGGCTAATTTATGTGGTACTATATTGATAGCTAACAATTACATGTTTACTCTTCATTCGTGACCAGGCCCGTCCCTTTTGAATGGTTCATTTTTTTTTCTAATATCAAGATAAAAATAAATGAGATATAAATATAATGTGTATTAATTTTAGCATATTAGTTGAAGCAACTCAATGGAAAAGGTCTTATTTTACGAAATTTTTAATGTAATTTGACATGGGTTCGATTCCCTTTACCTCAATGATTATTGCTTTTTTTACAAAGAATGATTATTCCTCTTTTCTTAAGACAATTTTATCTAAATTCATATTTTATGAATTTTTATTCAATTTCTTTTTTCTTAATCCCATGTTATATATATATATACTTCACATCAATTAAAAAATAAGCAACAACCTATTAAAATTAAATACAACATACAAAATATTATTGTCATTATACTTATTCAATTATTAACCTTTAATTAATAGCTACTTATATCACCAATAAGGACTATAAGAAATTCAACCAATTATTTTGTATATTAGTTGTGCACAATTATCATTGTTCCTCATTTTGTTAATGCAATGACATCTTATTAATTCGTTATATTTAGAATGTTGACTAATGGTATGCATTTTGGCTATATTTATTAATTTGTGGAGAGAACCATTCATAATATTATGAAGAAAAATGATTATAATAATAAGATGACTTGATAAATAAAAAAACTTTTATGAAGTGGAATGCTCATGGTATTGTTTAAATTAAAATTTTTATTAATGATTTTTATTTTTTAACACTATTAATGATTTATATGTGATTAAAGTATTATTTTTAATCAAAATTTTTTAATAGTTTATTTAATTTGTGAAACCACTACTTAATTTTTTTTGTAAAACAAGCAAATAAAATTATAGGAAGTATAATTTTAAATTTTAGACTCCAAATTTCTTATTTCGTCCTAAATCTCTTAAACGTAAGGAACGAGCTTGTTTATAACCTTGGACTTCCAATTCGAAGCCATAAAGTGATTTACCATTCATTAAAGTGATAACCCATACAAGTCCAAATCATAATTGTCAGCAAATGTATTTGACGTCAAAGGCTTGATAACAATAGAGCATGACTTTATTCTTTCTTCTCCTTACAAAAGTTACAATTAAATTGTACTAATTTACATCTTTCCATAGCAGTGCATACTAATATTAGATCATTTTTAATAGGGCTTTTAATAAGGGTTTAAATGGAGACTTTATGTTGTAAAAAAATGAGTCCCCTATTAATTATATGAACTCTCAAAAGTTTCAACTCTAATAAAAGTAATCAAATTTTATAACTTTGACTTGTGAAGGAAAAATTTTGTTATAAAAAAATAAAAATAAAGATTATGTGTTGCCTATAATAAATCTCATTATCGATTGATTAGAATATAAATTAAGCAATTTAGAAAGGAAAATCAGCCTACACTTAAAATATGGAATATGTGCAAGGAGATAGAAGCAGTAAACGACAACAATGTTAACGTTATAAACAAAACTATTTATTCATCAAAATTAAAATCTTACGTAATAAAGTTTGACAATGACACTATTGGTTTAGCTTAAACTAGAAAGAGTGACGAACCACAATGATAAATTACATCAGATTAAATAAAGTAAAAACCAAAGTATGCAAAACAGACTCTATATTACTACATTTATATTATTTAAATTTTTTAGCAGTTGAGTATTATTAGAGAACCAAAATAAAAATAAAAATGAAATTATAACCTTGAACATTCAAATATCAAGGACCGAGTAATATTTATCGATCGTAAGCACTTAAAAAACGAACCAAAGAAAATAGGCCAACAATGATCTATTATAAATTAATAATGCGAGTAACATTTTACAAAACACTTATTTCCATTATATTCCCTTCGTTTTTAGTTATTTACTATATTTGACTTTTTATATTTTTCAAAATACAATTTAAAGTAGGTGATTTATTTTTCATTATAAAAAAACCAAAACTAAAATTTTTAAGTAATTTTTTAATAAAAAAGTTATTAAAAAAAGTAATTGTCTTAGACATCAACATTATACCAAACCTGTCTTTAAGGTTATTTTTCGAAATATTTTAATTTGAAAGTTATATTTCGTATTGTTTTTCAAAAAAGAGGAAAAAAAAATCTGAGTGTATGTAGAGGTTCCTACTGTACCTTTCTCAGGTGGTGGGTTATTCACATGAAACTTGAAGTTGTCCAACCAAAACCTTTGAAATCGAAGCAATGCGGCAAACAACATGAAGAACCAAAATAATCCGATTTTTTTTTTTAAAAAGTCACTGTATAATCTAATCTATATATTTGTGAACTTAAGATAAAGGAGATTTATTTGTCGGTCTAATAACGTACCACTTGGCATTGTTGGTGCCTGACACGTATAACGTCATTCAAGACGAGAACTAGGAAATTATACACATGAACATATATTAACAATCAATTCTTATTGTAAAATAATTCTTTTCACAATCAAGCATGAACCAAACTTAGGTTAGGAGATAAAAGATTGCATCAAATTAGTAAATAATTTAAGTATTAATAAAATACAATTGTTTTGCATCTATTAGATCAATCGTAAGTTTTGCAACGTAACTAATAAAATAAAACATTGATTATAGAGTCGTTAAATTTATCTTAAAGTACTACTTTAAAGTAAGATCCACTTATAATATATTCGATTAAAGAAAAAAATTATCAACTATTATAGAAATTACAGTAAATTATAAAATTAGTTAATATCAAAGTACCGATTAAGTATTAGTACAATAATGAGATGTGTGTAGTCCTTGGATAAATTAGTATAGGAGATCAAGGTTGTAGTTTAGCTTAATATTTATGTTGCATACGTTTATATAATTATATTAGGATACATACTTATATCAAAATATCTGTTTAAATTTCTATAATTGTCTTAACCTATTTTCCATATATATCTAAATATAATTATATTAAAATACATATTACATATTGTTGTAACCGATACTTGCAAAGGCGAAAATAGTATGAACAATATTATCGGAAATGAGACTGAGTCGCGGACTATGTCGCTCTCTTTAGAACATTCGCGGTACTGCCTTAGATTTGTGCAAGCAGATCGTACGTAACCGGATGCCCCCCGGGATAAAACAGTCTCTCAGAAGTATAGAAATACCGATGGTTCTGCACTGTACCACCGGGCAACGAAACACCACAAATAGAACTGCTCGAGTCTTTTGAGAAGAGAGAAATTTTTTGTTCAAGAAAAAAAAATGTTTCTGTTTTTTCGTATATACAGAAAATTGTGGCAAAGAAATGTTATACTAAAAACTGTAAAGCAGTTATGCAAAACGTTTTTTTAAAAAGACTAAATTCATTCAAAACTGCCAGAGGAAAACTGAACAAAACGGTTAGAGGTAGGTCCTCCCTCTCCACAAAATGTGGGTAGCCGAGGGCCACATCCAATTATCCCACGCACAATATTATAAAAGAAGTAAAACTTCCATTTTCCACCAATGTGGGACTTTGAAGTTTTCACAAAATTCACATTTGTTCCAACACATACTTATATTAAAATACATACTTATATCAAAATATTTATCTAGATTAGAATGATTGTATTATTCTAATTACCGCAATTCAGTTGAGACTAGAAAATCTCTTACTCTATTCACATTATGATTCTACAAATCATAATATGATTAAAAAAATTAATTAGTTGGTATTCTATGTCAAATTTTATCACAGCTTTATCTTCAATTCCTACTACATCTTCTAATTCATACACTCTTACATTATTAATAAATCAAATTCTGATGGATACTTTAACATCTTAAAATATAAATTATATTTTATTGGTTTGTTATGATTATAATTATGTTAATAATATCTTGTACATGCATTTGATATTTTACAACAAAACATCAATACGATAAAATGCTTAAAAAGTAAGGAAAATTGTTCACCCTATTACTTAAGAAAACTCACTTACTCATTGGTGAAACATATGAGTAGAAAAATACGAGAAAGTGCACTTAAAAATAAGATTAGCTCAAGTATATTTCTTGAGGATGAACCTTTAATTTCATTCATCATTCATTAACCTAGAATACCAACAACTCTAACTCTTTCACTAGTTCCTTGTTTACAGTTATGCACACACATTGGCGGACCTAGCTTATTTTTTGGTGAGTCAAATGACTCACCAGTCAGTTCAAAAAAAATTTTGCATGTATTTTTTTAATATTATTATTTGGTTGTTTGGTAAAAAAAAATTATTATATGTTTGATTATCGATTGTAACTAGGGGAGGCAAAGGGATCAGGTCGGTCGGGTTTGTGTTCGGGTCACTTTCTTTTGGGTCAGCTGTCCCTCAATCCGAACCTGATCCATTTAAGTTTTTGAGTTGAAAATCTCAACCTGAACCTAACCCATTTAATTTTGGGTTGGGTTCGTGTCAACCCATTTAAGTTTTTGTGTCGAAATTCTCAACCCTAACTCACTATTTTCGGGTCGGGTTCAAGTTGGGTTTTTGGGTTGGGTCACTGAGTTGTGGTTATTCAATAGAGTGGATGAAGAAAAAGAAGACTTATAGGATTGAGATGAAACGACTAATAAGTTGACAACAGTAGTTTAATTGTCTTTTAGGGTTTTTATTTGGGCTTTAGGTTTAGGCTGAATGACTGGCCAATTAATTTTTTTTAATCTATTTAATATAGTTTGGTTATAAGTTCGGGTTTGGGTTAACCCGACCTGGTTTGGACTTGAAAACAATTTTGGCTTACGTGGGTTATTTTCAGGTTGAAATTTTCAACCTTAACCTAACCCATTTAATTTTGGGTCAGATTCGTGTCAACCCATTTAAGTTTTTGTATCGAAATCTCAACCCTAACTCACCATTTTCGGGTCAGGTTAGTCGGGTTTTTGGGTTGGGTCAGTTTTTGCCACCCCTAATTGCGACTCATCAGGCGAAAAATCTTAGATTTTCCACAGTGCACACTACCAATATCTAATTAAACATTTTTGTTTCAGAACTGTAACAAAATTCCCTACCTTCACTAGAGTTTCTAGAAGAGCACACAAACTAATTTTGTTCTCCAGCAAAAAGGGCTTAATCTCCTTTTCCTTAAAGGGCTTACTACATGCCCTCATTCATAGGTGTTTTCCCTTTATTTACTTGCACAACCACCTTAATAACAGTATCATAGTAAGGTACAAACTCGTACATATTCTTTGTAATGAGTAGCACACCAGTAGTAGAGGTTGATATAGGAACTCTTGCAACAGAATTTCAAGGAATAGATCAGCCAACATCAACTTCATTATGTTTAGTACATGGAACATTGGTTCACTGTTTAGTAGACAGAGGGACAACTTTTTTAGGAACCATGTTGTTTCCTAATAGTATGCTGAAAAGGTTTTCTAGTGTCACCTCCACCAATATTAAAGGATTTAAAATCATAGTTTGATTTGAAGTACATTCATCAGCAAAGAGGGGATGTACCAAGGGTGCTTCAAAGAATCTATACCCTAACAACTCAAAGGTAGAATAGGAAACTGTACCACAAAGGCATAACCCTTAAGAATTTATCCTCAAAGAAAAATTTAGCTTAACAGGTTTAACAATGATTGGTTTTTTTTGGCAATGGTATAAAACTTCATTAGGCTAAGTCATTATTTTGAATCAAATCACAAAATATCACTCGTTATGATCAAATATCTAGTGAGGCTGTCACAAACTTACCAAAAGTACCTAGCTATTCCTATACTAAATAACTGGACAAGCGAGGGTTAAATTCTACGGAGAAGGTTGGACATCCAGTTCAATGTATTAAACTATTATAAATCTAATAAGTTGAGCCAATCGAATAGTGGATTGACTAATAAGGTCTAAAAATCTAAACAATGAACTATATATGACTTTAGTAGTATTAAGGAAATATAAATAAATAAATATATATATATATATAAATATAAGAGAAAAGAAAATACTTGAATTAAATTAAAGGTTGAATAATACAAGTCTTCATGAAAAGGTCCTCAAAAAGAACTTAAAAGAGAAGAAAGACTCCTAAAAGTCATCCCACAAAGTGCCTAACAAAAGCCTATTTATACTCTAATACATTAGAATAGTTTAACCTAAAATAAGACTCCTAAACTCTTCCTACAACCCATAAAGCGTCGGCTGAGATTTGGCCAAGACCATGGGATATAGGCCACATCCGTGCTGTGGTGTTTATTGATATGTGCAACCTTCTCTTGCATCTTCCTCTATTGCAATGGTGTAAGTCAAGGGTAGACTAGGGCGTCGTGTTTGACCATGGCTAGAGTGTGTTCTTTACTATTTCGGATGATTTTGAAGCTTGAGAATGAACAACGAACGACCACAACTAAGGCAAGGTCGATGCATTAATCCATGAGTAAGGCAATATTGTGTATCAAGGGGTTACAAGCCGATGTAAAGGCTTCATTCGTTCCATGCCATAGCTCTTTACAAGAACCATCACCATAGAAATCCTTTCTTAGGTTAAAAACTCAAGAAATTACCTACAAAATAAAGAAAAGCATACGCGAGAAGAAAAGATTAAATATTTAATATATTTAAGATTATAAAGAAATAAGACAAATAATACACAAATATACCACTTAAAATGAGTATTAATAACACTTATCAATGTCTCATATTTATCATGTTACTTTCTTATCACTATCGTGTTTCATCTAATATATCTTTTGAAGTAATAAGCGGCGTTGGAATAATATTATCTTCATAATGAGAAATGTAATATTATATTTAATATTGTGTCACAATAGTATTTGTCGTTCCAAAAATAAAGGAGAAATGTACAAAATAGGAAAAAGTGTCCCCACAAAAATTAAACTGAAATGAAGAGAATAATTTGTATAACTTCATTTTTTAATAATACAACTTTATGTTTTATTCATACAATTTTATTTTTTAATAGTACAATTATAATTTTAATAAGTAAAACTTCACCAAAATATAATTAAAATACCTACTCTACTCCTGATATATAAAAAGTATATTATATATCATTTTTGAATTGGGGAGCTCTCTATCCCTAATGTATAAAGCAGGGTTTTGATATGTAGCTAGGCAAGAGACATGCTACGATATTCGAGCACAAAATTCTACCAAAGTGTTGCACTGTGTGATCCAACTACATGTAGATTGCATCGCTAAACACCACATAAGTGATACTAAAGTTTTTTTGTTTGAATTTTAGATGCATGGAAATTCACAAAATTTATGTTCTTAAACATAAAATCTATCATGAGTTCTATAATATAACTCATAAATAATTATATTTACATCATTAGATTTATATTGATAAATTACTTAAAATAAGATCCATTTATTAAATTATCATAATATACTACAATTTAATTTTACTAATTCATTACAGATTAGTTTTTATATTATTTTATTTCTTACTTTCGAATATACTACAATGTACTTTCAAATTTCCTATTGATAATTCATTTTCTTAAAAAATAATAAAATAGATGAAATTTGAGATAATCTAAAAAGTTTCTGAAATCAAAATAAGGGAGTATGGAACGTGGTCTAGAGGCACATACCATTACTTGTGTAATTGATATTGATATCGATATAGATAGCTTTGCAACTTTCATACTAGACCAATTAGAAACAAATACTTCTTAATTTTGTTCTTGTGGATTATTTGTGGCCTTGTGTTTCTACCTAGATTTGTTTACATTATCTTCACTCATTAAACAACTTGTCAAAAACGTCGTCGTCCTTGCAATTATGATGAAAACAACCATTGCAATTGTCAAATTAATTCTAGACGGTCCCTCGACTCCCTCACAAAAACACAAGTGTAGTGTGCATACGTGCGTGACCAAATATAGTTCGCCCACATCCTTGCATTATATTCACCAACCAAATTCTTAGTAAAAAAAAAAACCACATCGTCCTTACTATTCTAAAAATCACTACCTTAACCATGACTTTCAACTATTCCTTTAAAAAGTCACGAATGTTGACCAGGCACATGTGAATTGGTTTTAGTGACATTTAGGCTCCATTTAGTCGGGTGTAAAACGTTTTCAACTGAAAATGGAAAACCTAATTTACGATGGAAAACTCATTTTCATAAAACTTTTCCGTTGTTTGGTTGCATAGAAAATGATTTTACCTTTAACATTTTCACATACAGATAACTTGTTTGTTAAATCATTTTTAGTGATTGATTTGTTTTTAGTCAGTCGTAGTCAAATTATGTTATACACTTCATTTGTCCCAAATTACATGACACACTAGGTTAGTTACAAAGTTTTAAATAATAAACAGTAAAGGTGTCATCAAATTAAATGTTATTTATTTTAATAAATAAAAAAATAGATGTAATAGGCATTAGTGAGATATCATTTTATTTAAATGAGAGAGGGTATAAGACCTTAACAGTACATTTGGTAGTGAAAAGAGAAAAGTAATAAAATATTTAATAATAGTAGCACCATACAAAAAAATTGTGTCATTTACATCCATATCTGAAAAGTATGTCATTCCTTCAAATACTCCCTCCTCTCCATCCAAAAATAAAATGTGGTTATTAACTCCTAAACCACTATAAAGTATATGCTCCCTAAAAATGTCAACGCTATTGACGTTTAATACATTGCCACACTTAACACATGGGAAATAGAAATTATTTTCCTTCGTCTTAATTAGCTTGATGGTCCACACCAATATTATAAAATTTCAATACGACATCCACATATTTTGACAATTCAATGGTACTACATATCCACAAACTATTTTTTGTCCTCCTCTAACTAATTAAACACTTATTATAGCTCATTGTCACTCATTTTAACATATATGAATATACAATTTTGAAAAATGAATTCTGAGATATTTTTAAATGAATGCAACCCAAGGGTTCTTATCCCTCCAACCTAACCAATCCTTGGACATCTAATCTCACTAGTGAATACTCCCTTCATTTTTTTTTCCTTTCCATTTGGAATCAGGGAAGAAATCAAAACAATATTAAATATCATTAAGATTCTATAAAATAATTAAATTAATCTAAAAATAAGAATAGATTCTATTAAAAAATAATGCAAGTGGGTTGAGCATTAAATAAGTAGTAGAATTTCTAAAGTTTATGACATTAAACAATTAAAAAATCAACCAATGGACGACATATCACATAGATAGTGATTCGAACCAAACTTTTTCAACCAATCACAATATTAAACTAAAAAAGAAAGATTTCAAATAAGAACAACATTTTGAAATTTCTGAATGAAGAAAATGGAAAGAACAAAAAAGAATAGAGGGACTATATGCCAACTTTCCAATTCCATGGAAAATCCGACAGCATTTCCTTACCTTAAAAAAAATTAAGTTTTAGGAAATTTTCAAATTGGCAAAAAAGCTTTAGGAAAACTCCATTCAAAAGATTAATCTTCAAATAGTACTGTAAAAATGACAAACCTCACAAAGTCACAATTTTTACTAGAATTGTAAACTTAGAAAAACATGATTGATTAGACTTGGATCAAACACATTACATACATGTTTAACTAGTTTTAAGAGTTGATTCACTATTTTTGTAGCTTGCTCATGTTGTATGGCTTGGATTACCGTAAAAAAATTCAAGGTTAACATGTTAGTGTTTAGGATATTTGGAGGCTGTAAAATTATTTCTATTTGAAATCCATATGAGTTAGCTTCTATTTTGAAGTCCTTATCTCATTTCATTATATGCGGTGTTGTATTGCCTTGCTAAATTTAAATACTTCCCCTTGATTCAAGTGGCTATTTTGCCTTGATAGCTGATATTAGTTTCTCGATAAACATTATTGTAATGAAAGCCCCTATTATGATTTTAATTGGCTTTATTTCTAATGTACCTACCTTCCTATGCACACTTCTTTATTGTGTTGGTACCTCTTTTGTAAAGGGCTAGCAGCCTATGTTCCCATCGAATGTGCGTACACCATCTTCTATGAACTATGGTCTGGTTATTGCTATTAAGAATATTATTTTTCATGATGAAACTCTTTGATTTTGTATGCCTTTATGGGATCTGCTTCACATCATGCTAAATAGTAAGTTTAAATTGTTTTTGACATGAAAAACTTCTCATCTACATGAATTGTGTTGCACATGTCTTTGAATGTTGGATCTGTATTCGCATTCACAACATAAGACATACACCAATTTAGATGTTGTAGTTTGTTCTTTGATGTGAGTGTTGATTTCATGGCATTGCTATGTTTTCCTATTGTTTCCTTCTTGATGAACTTATGCATACTTGATTTGTTTATATTTAGAGCTTTAGCCATTGACCTTATGTTGGTTATGTTCTTTAATGGAATAACAATCAACTCTTCTACACCCAAACGTATTGTTTTTCTGCCTATCCTTCCCTTGTAATATTTTAATACACTTATGTGTTCTTTGTGTTGAACACTCTTCTTGACAACATCCCACAATCTCTGTATTATCCATCTGCTATGGTACGTTCAATGTTTATGTGACATATGATATGTATCCATGAGGTACTCTTAACACAATGTTGCAAAAGAAGCACTATGCAATGAAATCATCCTTCATCACTCATATCTTTTCTTTGCCTTGTTTTTTATTGAGAAACTATATATCGTGATAGGTAGGTGTGGAAAAAACTCTTCAAAATTGTCATAAACTACCTCTAGTGAAAGCATAGATGATGTTGGCCCAATTGATGTCCTTGCTAATGTCCCTTTTGATGCCCTTGCTTATGGTGATCCATTTTTGCCCATGTTATTGTCCTTTATACTGACCCTACTGTTGTCCCATTTATTGCCTCTACTATAGTCACATTTGATGATGTATGTGTTGATGTTGTTGCTCCTATTACTTGGTTTGTTGCCATTAAATACCCTCCAAGGGACGAATCATCTTTAAACTAATTTGCAATCCATGGTTCAAACTGTGGCGTAGAATTATGTTGTGAATTAAAGCCTCCAAGTGGGTTTAAAATGGACATCTTTTTTGTTCTCGATGATGATTATATCTTAGAGGGAAAAGAAAAAAAGCATTGTAGTATTTGTTTTAGTTGTATTTGTAGTTTTATGAAAATTTTCTCTATCCCCAATCCATGTAAGAACTCTTATGTAGAGCACCAAGAAGGGGCAGTAGCAAGTGTAAAGTTCCATTTGAATTTTTGCAAATTTTGAAATATAAAAAGTTTGGCGGGAAACTTCAAAATATTGAAGTTTACCCTCACATGAAATAAGGAGGGAAGTTTTGGGTTGCCCCCACCTTTTATCTCTCCGATTGTCTTGCTATATGCATAATAGTTTAGTAAAATGTTGCTTTACATGTACCCAACCCCCTTAACTTTTTTTCCTTACTTTAATTGTGCACAGCAGACAATGAGGCACATAGATGGAGATAGAGGAAATATGTTCTAAATTCGTTTGCATATCCATTTGATTTTAACTCTGTTATGTCATTCTCCCACACCCCAATATTATACGTACATCGACATATTACACAAAAACCAAGTTAATATTCTAAAATGATGGGTTTTACCCTGAAAGATTTATGAACATTGATATTCAAATTCGAGGCCAGATTTAAGCAGATTCCATTTGGTGGTGGACGGAAAGGGTGCCTAGGAATGCAATTTGGACTTGTTACAGTAAATAGGGGTGTTTATAAATGGTTTACGGTACTGTTAACGGTAGTATGGTTAACCATTATAACGGTTATTAGTAAATGTTAATCGATAAACGGTTACCCGGTATTTAACAGTACGATTAACGGTTAATCGTTAGCCGTTTTATTTCATTTTTATGCACTTGTACACCTAATATTGTGAAACTACTTGTATGATTTCTTATCTCATTCGGGTCTTCTACAACAATAATAAATCATATTTACACAAGATTTGATCATGCATTAAAAAAACATGTGACATTCATTCATATTTCAGTCTTTTAAGTTTATTTTTTTAAAAAAATAATATCGGTTAACCGTCTCAAAAATTTTATTACCAAAACTGTTAATTGTGACCGTAAGGTCCGTAACCGTTAATTCTTAACACTCAATAAAATAACCGTTAATATAAACCGATTATACATGTAATAGTTATGGTTATTTTGCGCACCCCTAGCGGTAAAGATTATATTAGCTCAATTGTTGATTGTTTTCATCGGGAGCGTTCTCATGGCCCCAAAACTCATGAATTGCAATGAGTGAGACGTTCGGGTTCACAATGCCAAGAGCCAAGAAGTTGTTAGTCGTACCTTCATGCCGCATAAATTAGTTTCCATGCCCATAAGAAACTATAATGTAATAGCACCAAGTCCATCATGGTTTGAGATCCAGGTAACTTTTTTTCTTATCAATAGGAAAGTAAATAACACTGGAATGAATGGTAATTTGTTCAACTTTACTTAAAATTTTACCATGTTGGATATGTTATATGAAATTGTTAATTGATGCATGATATGTATGGTAGGTTTTTGAGTGATGATGTTGCGAGAATTGTTTCGTACAAAAGTCCACGATGATACAACTATGCTCTCCAAAATGCTCTTATGTTGATCAATTTTTCATCCCGATCGTTAAATAGCATTGTAGGAGTATCCCTGCATTATCATTGATTTTAAAATGAACTTTCCAAACATTGCCCATAAACTCACCAGAAGTTACAATATTTATTAGGGTAATTCTCATGATACCCCTCTCTTCTTTGAAATTATATTTGGTGAATTGAAAAAATAACTTTATTTTTACTAGCCCTTTTTTAAAAAAAAATTATTGTACATGACCTTAATAAAAGGTTTTAATAAGATTGAATTTAAGTGACATTTAACCATGGTAAGACATAGTTAGGTATAACCGATGAATTTCCACTCAATTCCCTCTCACATCAACATCCATCTTATTGAATACATAGTTAAGTTGAATTATCACGTGAATTATGCAATAATTTCATAAAAACTAACATAATTTACCAAAATTAAAATGCCATACATCTATAGTGTCTTTCCTTCAATTGATGCAGCTCTTCACTTTGTAAAAAAGAGGATTAATATTTGATAGGAGTGTTTGGAAGTTTGAGTGAGTGGATATTTATAAGGGGATGATGGTGGGAGAGGAAATTAAATGGAAATTTAGTTGAAATACTACTTAATTGTGCCTAACCCCATGGTTAAATGCCTCTTAAAAAAACTTCAATCTTGTAAAAACTTATTATTAAGGTTCATTATGCACAATGATTTAAAAAAGAAGTGCTACCATTGATAAAATAATTTTTTCAATTGAGCAAATATAATTTTAAAAAATAGAGAGAGTTACCAATGAGAATTACCTTATTTATTACCAAATAAGACGTAACCGATGAAAGTAAATTGTTTATTTTATATCAATTAAACAAACTAAATTAGGAAGCATTAAAATAGTTATGCGGTCGATCTGTATACTTTTGGACTCAACCCCCTTAATTTCCTCTATTCGGCAAGAAGTTCCGCATAACTTTGAAATAGTAACTTAGTATATAGGATTAGGAATCTTGGAAAATCTTTAAGAATATTCTTTATTCATAAAGTAAGTAGGGATTATGTTGCCAAGGATCACACTCGAGCAGTTTCAATATGACTTTCAACTTACTTGTCCTCTTTATAGGATTCATTTGTTAGTCTCTTATGCGTCAAAAAAAATACTCATGAGTCTTTCAAAGTATATTAACTATTCATTTGCTCCTTTGTATAGATTTTTTCACCATGAAATAAAATAAAATAAAAGAAAAGAAAACTGAACTACTAGAAAAAATAATACAATAAAGATAAAAGAGGCAGGCAGAATTGCAGAAGCCACTAGAAACACAAACACCAGAGTCAAGCCAGAACTAAACCTATACTCCTATTCTATGCATTTATGTTGGTATTAAGTATATAAATCCAATACCCGCATGAATTTCTAAGTTTGAATTATGCCAGAGAAGAGACTTATCATAGCATGCACAATAGCACACTAAAATTCGACGACTTATCATAAGCAATATTACACTTTGGTATATCTAGAATGGTCATCAACAAAGGTTATATAATATTGTTTTGCCACCTTTACTCATAGTATTCTTAAAGTCAGCTAAGCCCGTATGAACCAATTCAAGCAATTCAGTTTTTCTACTAATAACAAGTTTGAATGGTTTTATTGGAATGTTTAGCTTCAACACAGATTCCACATTTATGACCATTACAGACTAGACCATGAATTAAAGACATGTTTTGCAAGCATTTCATGGAACCATAGTTCACATGTCCTAATCTAGCATGCCAAAGATTAAAAGTCTCAACAATATAAGCAGAAGTATAAGCTTTATTAATAGAATCAACAACCAATACAGTTTCTAAAATAAATAGCTAGCCCACCCGACAAATATCCCTTCCCCACAAATTCCCCATTACGAGATAACACTAACTTATCGCCTTCAAAAACAAGTTTCACACCAGCCTTGTTAAGAAGTACACCAGAAATTAAATTTCTACAAAGGGAAGGGACATACAACACATTTTGAAAAGACAAAGATTTTCTAGAATTTAATTTAAGGAGTATTTTTCCTTTACCAAGAACTTCAAAACTGCTAGAATTACCCATGAACATCTAATCAGCTTCTGCATACTCATGGGGCTCAGTGAAAAGGTCTTTGTCCGAACAGAAATGTTTGATGGCTCCAGTGTCAACAACCCATTCTACTTTGTTGTCGATGAGGTTAATTTCAGAAACTACGCAGCAATGACATCATCAGATTCTTCAGCAATATGGGCTTGGTTCTTGTTCTGGTCTGATTTCTGCCCATTGTTAGATGCACCTTTGCGGTTGTAGCATTGTCATGCCTTGTGGCCTTACTTTCCACAAACATAGCAGCACCATTTCCCTAGTTTTTCTTAAAGTTGTTGCTCCTTTTGTTTTGAACTCCAAGTGGTTTCTAATTTTGGTTCTTCTTAGAAGTTGGAGCAGCTTTCTTTTGTTTGTTGAACATATCATGTTTTAGAACAAAAGATTCCAAAATGTTAGCTTTAACAGAAAGTTCATAAGGGGAAGAATCCTTATCCTTAGGCAGTGGCTTTTTCAATCTTCATATGACCGACTAGCTCCTCAAGTGGCATATCCTTCTTCTTGTGTTTGAGATGGTTGCAATAGTTAGACCACGAATCAGGGAGCTTTTCGATCAGAACATTGGCTTGCAGCACCTAGCACATCTTCATACTCTCGGCCATAATATCAGCCACAAATTCTCGTGGTCATGAACTTGCTCCATGATCGGCTTGTCATCAACTATTTGGAATTTTAGCCACTTTAAGTTGCATACTTATTCTTTCTCGCATTATCATTCCAAATATTTCTTCTCAAGAGTCTCCCAAACAGATTTAGCAGATTTGTTGTTGATCAAGAGATCAAATAGCGGATTGGACATGTAACTCAGAAGATGACCTCTAACGAACTTGTTATGCTTCTCATATTTAGCAATTTGTTCGTCTATGGCAGAAGATGAAGCATCAGAGGTATCTCCAGTTTGAGGGCAAACTAGACAGTCACGAACAAGAACATAATCGACCTCCAATTGTTCTAAAAAGTTTAACAGTTTTTTAGACGAACGTCTGTAGTTAGTCCCATCAAGGGGTTCAAGTTTAGAGAGATCAAAAAGGGTTTTTGTGATTGAGAAATCCATTAGAAAATTTGCTTCTAAATTGTAGGTAGAATTACTGCAAAATCAGAGAAACAAAAAACTTGAAATATGGGCCAAATTTCTTAATGTATGTAATGTTGTGACGTGTTAGGAACACCATCTTAGAAGCAAATTCGCTGCCGTTTATGGTGCAATCGGAGATGGCGTTGCTCTCCAAAATTTAACACAACAAACTCCTTTAATGTGCACTCAAAAAGTAGGATAGGAACTCACAATATGCTCTGAACAACTGTAGAGGAAAACTAAGAGAGAAAGAAAAAGAATGAGGTTTTTTTTTATTTCTAAAGGCATAAAGAACAATTTTTTAAAGAGGAAGAAAACTATAACCGTTGGAGAGAATCAAGCCACGGAAATAAATGTTGAAAAAAATCAGTAACAGTTACAAACGTTGTTGCGGGTTTCATAACTGAACAATCTCATAAAATTGAAACCTTAATTATGAATTTGCCCAAAAAGGTACACATTAAACCAGCCAAATGATGGCACACGCGTGGGAATGCCCTCTTCTAGCCCACAACAATAGGATATGCACTTCAAACAATTAAGTGTAAACAGAAATATTTAAACCAAATAAAATTTCTTTCTACCACAAATGTGATGTTTTTCACCAAAAAAAATAAGAAATTTCTTAGCATTATTACCAACAAGTTTCACAAACCCAATTACTGCCACAAAATCATCCATCTTATCTTTGGCAAAAAATTCAGCTTCAATCTACGAACCACTCCGTCTATTCTCTCGTTGTCGGAAGAGTACTGCCCAGAATTATTGATCTTGGTGTTTCTAGGTTTCACAGTGGGGCCCATGTGCAAAAAATTTATCGTAATATGGGTAATACGGGTAAGTATAATTTCTTTGCAACTTCCAACAAAATCTCAAGCTCAAGTCATGTATACTTTCCCAATTTGTATACATATGTTTAGTTATGTGAAGGCTCTACAAAATGTCGGAGTTTAGCAATGTGTCCAGATTGTTTCCAGATCAGTATTATGCTCCAAATAAGCGTTTCTTTAAGCAGAAGCTATTGGATCGGAGAAATCTCGTGTATACAACACTTTATGTTATATTTTAGAAGGCAAAAAATCTAAAACTGAAATTTGACAATGATAAAGAAAACCTCTACAATTAAATATCCCGCTAATTTAAACCAAATTTAATCAATATCTATTTTTATTAACGTCATAAATATTTAAAATAAACATGAGAGAAAAAAAATACTATCAAACTATAATTTACGGTTTGGTTTGGGTTTAGTGTCAATTATCAAACCACGTATACCCATGTTCACCTCTAAGGCTCTAATGGCTCTATCCCTGACAAGATTGACAACTAGAGTACTAGAATGATGTTTTGTCACATAGAGTCACATGCATCGCAGAACTTTGGTTGGTGATGGTGGACTTATTCCAACAACGAATTTTGGCATTTTTACTTTTCCTCATCCACATCCTCTTTTAACACTCAACAATATCTTGTATGCATCCCACATTATAAACAATTTCATGTCTATCAGGAGATTTGCTATAGATAATCGTATGACTATTGAGTTTAACCATTTCGGTTTTTGTGTGAAGGACCTTCGAACTGTGATCCTACTTGCGAGTTGCAATAGTGTGGGTGACCACTAACCTATCAATTGCTGCTGGCGAATATGCCCCTGCCCTCCGGGCCTGTGCTGTAGCCGTCATGATTACTGTGGCACTGGACCTGCATACTGTGGTGCTGCTGAGGAGCAGGCTGTAGCCCACCCATCTACTGATGTTCCTCAGCCTCGCAAGGTTGCTGCTGGAACCCCTTGATCAATCTTTGATGGTCCGTTTGATCATTATAATGGGTTATAACTATAAGATTAGCAAACTCATTATTATGGCTTGAAAAAATAAGCTCCTTGAGGAGTATTTGAATTAAGTTATCATCGTGACTTTGATTGTAATAATCAAAGGAACGAATGTTGTTGTTGTTATGCTGTACGTACGTGAGTACGTCTATCATCGTAAGCGTACTGGTTTGTTATAAAAATCCTTTGTTATGTAATTGCATCTCTATCTGCTGATATGATTGGCGATCTCTAGTGAAGTTGGGCCTTCACCGGTCCCCTATAGCCCAGTCCCCCACTCGTCTCTCCATCCCAGTTCCTCAACCTGTCTCTAGTCAACGGGCCACTTTATTGGACCGACCCAACAATCGGTCTCTATCTTCAGTCCCCGCAGGCCAAGCTTCATCTTCTCCTAGGAGTCAGCTTGTGATTCTCAAACCAAACCCGAAATATGCCAGTGTTACTTTAAACTCACTACACCCAATAAAATCTCCACTTCCTTGGTCCTATACTCAAGCCATTAAAAACCCTAATTGGAATACGGCTATGTGCAATGAATATATTGCATTCCACAACTTAAGATAAATAAAAGGGTTTTTCATTCCCAAATTAGCTCCAACCTTGTTGATTGGACCGCTCAGGTAAAGATGAAAAAGAATAAGTAAACAATCCAACATGCAAGCCAATACTGAAGTAGTAGCGTTTTGAAAGGAACCTTTGACCCATACCAAGGGGTCCTGATCTGGAAAAGAACTTTCCAGGCCCGTTGTAATGCTTAGCTGCAATGCTGCAATGCTGCTAACCAACAGCAAGTAAAGGTTTAACAGGTCAACATAGTAACAGGTCAACAAACTAGGAGCAACTGTAACTCAAACTAACATGTGGGACTGCAAAATGTACCTCCACAGAGTCCATTGTCGCCCTTTAAATGTGGAAAATTATCACCCCGCCTTACACACAGACTGTTGCATACAAGAAATTGCCTAGACAAAGGGATTCAATACAATATTGAAAAAATTAGATTTACATCTGCAGCATTGTACAACATGAAAAACTTAACAGAAATGACCTATATTACAACGAGCTGAAAAGAACCAATAAAATCCTAATTTTCCTATACCTGAAATCTCTACACCAAAGAAGAAAATAACAGCAAGATAGCTGTACTCCTCAGCAGCATCTTCAGAGGCTGTGCCGTACCAAAAAGAACCGGGAATGCAAAGAAAAAAATCTCTAAAGAATCAACAATTAAAGATCAGTATCCACACTGCTTATAGAGTTTTCTCTCCTGAGAACACTTTCTGAAGCCTGGACTTCTACTTGATCCACATCAATAGCCACCTCCTCTGGTGTTGCAGATAAAGAAGTCCCATGAGGCTTCTTACTATGCCGGGTTTTTAAAATCCTAGACAGTACTTGAACAATATCTCGCATAGATGGCCGTTTTTTCGGGACACGGTTCACACATTTGTAAGCAAGAGTTGCCATCTCATTTAGCTCCCAAACATCAAAGTTCCCATCAAGACGTGAATCAACAATTTCTTCCCACCCTGTGCCTCCTTCGGTGTTCATTGCAGCCTGTTTATTATCAATTTGAAAAAGGACTGTCATGAGCAATTTATATAGATCATCAAACAATTACACAAGTCTAGGAAGAAATTCTTATGCAATGGTTTCACCATACTGATGGGTTATATATTTCTGTTACAGAGTACAAAATCATGATATTAAGCATTTCATTCAACAAAACACAGAAAATATATAAACTTTGGTAGCAACAGTAAACTAACATCTAACAGAGGATCAATTTCTTGGGCAGAAAAGACAAATGAATAATGCTACAATGAAGACTCTTTGTACCAAAAGTCTAAGCTAAAATTAAACAGCATAAGCAAACAAATATATTCAAAGAAATTTAGAAGTCATTCATAAAACCAAATAAACCCCAGTTGTGGAATATTGCAGTACTGGTGGAGGTAGTGTGATGATAGCAGTGGATTGGCGGTCCTGCTGACTAAGATAATGGTGATTTTCAAGGGTGGCACTGTGGCAGTGATATTAAAGGGATTTAGAAGTCAGATGAGTTAATAAATGCATGAAACAGGGTACTACTGATGGGCGTGGATATTTTAACAGGGATGGTAGAGGTGGATGGAGGAATTAAGATGGTGTGTTGGTGCTGGTAAAGATGAATGCCAGTGTTATTAATGGCTTTGTTTTTCTTTCACTGAACATGGAATGGATGCAATTTCCAAAATTATGGGGTTTTAGAATCAAGTCCAACTGTATCAACTTCTCAAGATTTCATCCAAGCCTTGGGCTGGGAATGTTATCACTAAACCCATACCAGACTTGTACAACCCTTCTAACCAAATGGGAACAAATGGTATTTGGTTGTGAGGCTTCCATTTTAAACATATAAAAATGTTTAAGAAACCTTACTCCAAACTCCAAAGTGTACTTTCAAAGTGGAGAGATAATGCTAGGACTTAACTATGACAGGCAGATATGGTATGGGTCCAAGAGGCTGACATAGAAAATCTTGCTTGATAATGCAGGGAAACGAATATGAACGACCTAAGTTATAACAGGAACATATGGTCTTACTTTTATAGATTTGGTTACATTGCCTTGGCTTGTCAAATCCAGTAGAATTGTAGAAACATGCATACTAGAAGCATCAACTTACCAGCTCTACATATTCCATCAGACCTTGAAGAGGGTTCCTTGCCGCAATGAGTTCAAAAAGCAAAACCCCATAACTGTAGACATCACTCTTCTTTGTAAAGGTTCTTGAGGATATATACTCAGGATCAAGATAGCCAAAAGTTCCCTTTAAATTGCAAGCCTTCCCATCAACTACCTCCTCCCTTGAAAGCCCAAAATCAGCCACCTGAGTACAGCAGAAAAAATTGAAAATCAGGTATATATCAGACTAAAGTAAGAGGCTAAGTGTAAAACCAACACTTTATCCAAGGCTTCTTAGCATTTCAATTCACAAAATCTGTGTAGCACAATACCAGTCCAGAGACAAAAAAGATAGCTTACGTACCCTAGCTTTCATCGACTGGTCCAACAAAATGTTGGAAGATTTAATGTCACGATGTATTACGGGAGGAACTGCCTAAAATAGAGGAAAGGAAAATCAGATTAAAATAACCATAAAAGAAGCTTTGGTTAGTTTATGCTCATCTGAACCCAACTTAATAGCAGGTCAAAACAAGTAAAATACCCCATCATGAAGATACTCCAAGCCTCTTGACACATCCAATGCTACATGGACCCTTCGTTCCCAGCTCAATGGTTCCATCGTCTCATCTGGAGTAAACAAATGATGACATGACATTGATCAACTCCGTGCATTATGGATTATCTAATGATACCTAAAGAAAGAAAACTTGAGACTAATTTGCTCACAGACTCTTATTCTTATAATAATTCATAAGCCACATTGTGACAAATTTAAGAAATTCAACCAAAGGAGTTATGGAAGCAATGAAGCATAACACGACTCTATATGTTTGAAAAGTAGAAGCAATGGAGTCAGCAAGGTTAGATTCAATACACTCTGATCCTAAAGAGAACTCCGAAATTTGAATCATTCATCAGCCTACAGCATTCAAAACTTACAGTCCTACAACATGTATTTTCAATAATTAAAAGTTGAGATAGAGGCTATAATAAGTTTTTTCATAGCCACAACACTACTAGGACAAAGAGACTAAGACATATGACCGAAATATAAAAATGAAGCGTCCCAACATTTAATAATAAAAACACAACACTTTATTTCTCAAGCTCTAGTCTCAAAGTGAAAAATTCAATTCTCCATGTACAATGAAATACCGCCATACTAGATTCAAAAGAAAAGGGTGCAAAAGAGCAGTCAAGAAATCTTGAAACCCTTGTAAAATGCAAGGGTACATCACATATAAAACTAGAATGACAAACAAAAGTCACTTTTGTCTTGTAGTTCTGTTTCGCAAAAAACTTGTTCCCATTTCCTAATCATTGAATGTCACCCTCCATGTCTTCACATAGGTAGCATAAGAAATATGCTTCAGAAGCTCATTCGACAAAAGAATAGAATAAATCTAAGTCGAAGGATAAAATATAAGAGAAACAGTATCAATCTTACCGTTGATTTTGCAAAGAGGACAGGTCTGCAATGGGAGGATAAAAAGAAGGCCACAAAGCTGAGCCTCCACATTACTTTATATTCAAACAACATGAATTTTTCTTATGGAGCCGCTTTGCAAAGGACAAACCTAAATAAACTAGCATGCATGGGAACAGCGATTTGCAACTATTCTAGATCAGGATCATCCAAGTTTGGGTAGCTGTCCAATTGCAGCAGCCATGTAAGAAAGTAACACCAAAATTCTACATTCAAACTGCACTGAAAAATATATATATCACAACTACATGATACATCAAACAGTTTCATTGACTAATTCTGAACAAAATAGCTTATAACTCGTCATTCCATGTCACTGTAATAATATCTAAAAGAACCTTTTAACTGGGAGCCCAACTTGCAGAAATATTAAAGATATGGCTGGTTGACTTACTGTATAAATGGGAAGCTAGACTGCCATAGCTCATGTAGGCGTATATAAGCATATTTTTTCCCTTCTCTGTACAATATCCAACCAAATTCAAGAGATTTCTGTGATGCAGCCTCCCCAATAGCTTAACCTGAGATCGACAGGAAAAAGACATTGAGAAGATGAAATCAATAATCTATCAACTCAATAACTACCATTGCCAAGAAAAAAAAAACTCATTAAGTACAGTACAAAGGAGTAAACCGGATATTTACATAGAGCAGCCAAGAAATGTCATCTAAATAAGTTTTGGTGTGAATAATTACTGACACTAGGAAGCAACAGTGTTTAAATATGTGTCAATACCTCAGTTTCAAATTCTCTCTCCCCTTGCTTTGAGTCAATTGCTAGCACCTTCACAGCAACTGTTTCACCAGTTGACATCTGAGCTTTATACACAGGACCAAATGCACCCTGGCCAATCACTGTTGTGAAATTTTGAGTAGCCTTCTGCAAATCCCTGCAGAATAAGTAGCCATCAAATCAAGTGCACTTCAAGATATGTACACATTGGTAGGCTGTGGCAAAGACGTGAAACTTTCGATACAATTTCAATCTATTATGAAGCACGTCCAAACAATAATAGGCTGACATAGAGAGGAGAAAATGGTCCCATGTGCTCCAATTCATCATTCATTAAAACTTAGATTCAAAAGCACCACCAAAGAGTTTCAAATTAGTGTTATAAAGCTAGATCCAAGGTAAATGTTGTCTTTATTATTCTGCATCAAGAACTCAATGCAAAATTTCATCCACCTTAAAGTTCATAGGGCGAAAAGGAATTTTTTTAGGCCTTTAGAATATGCTTGAGATCAAAGCTCGCACCAAACATCAAATTAGGGTGTAGTTTATAAATTGTTACAAGAAATTGGAGTACACAAAACCAGCTGAACACATGAATGTGACATTACAAGTAATAATGATATATGCTACCACATTTAATTAATACCATAAAAAAACACATATTGCCTATTTTTCTCTTTATGTGCGAATCTTGAACACAAAGAAAAAAGCACCATAATTAATTTTGCATCAAGATTTAAACATCATGTTTAGAAAACATAATCAATACGTTAACAACATTAAAAAGCCGTTAATCAGATATTCAGATCTATAAGATTTCTCATCAACACTCCACAAGTTCAGCTCTGGCCCTCTGATGACCAAGTGATGTTCGCCACAAGCCATAACTTTTATTCCCAATGTTTTATAAGGGTCAATATGGTCTACCAAAAACCAAGAGGAGTTACAAAAGGCAAACCTGTAAGAAAACTCAAGTATGCCAGATGCTGAAACAACATTACTCTTCTTAAAGCCATCAAGCCACAAGGACATTCCACTCACACTTTTCCTGTATCGTCTTGGGGAATCTGGACCAAGGGTAGAGTCTGATAACTCGGTACAAGTATCTATACCATTTGCACGAATAGGCATTGTCGCTGATCTTCTTGAACTACTATTGTCAATCTGAGCACGCTTTCTCTGATATCTAACACAATACAACGCGAGAATTGCCAAAAACACACCAATCACTACTCCAATGGAAATACCAAGTATCAACCCAGACGATTGGTCAGCCATTTTCTTCCTTTGTTACACTATCTCACATTGAAATCCATTGAATCACACTGCAACACCTAATCTACAATCAGTCATTATAACACAAACTATAAGTCATTCACTAGTGTTAAAAACAAAATTGATCATAGAAAAGGACTTAATCATCATATCCAAAAAAAAAACCCAAGTTTTAAAAATGACTACCGAATCTTTGCGAACCCATTCCAGGAAACTATACACAAATGTGAAATGCCCAAACCATTCACGAAATCGTAACACGGGAAAGACCATGTTGATCCAGAAACCAAACCCATGGACAAGTAAAACATATAATCCAAAACGTGCAGCCTCCGGCATTGACTATTCATCTATACTTAATTATATTAATGAACCACCAAGTATGACTGTAGGTGGCGTGGAAACTGTTCATACTTCATATTTTAAGCAATCATCCCTCCAAAAAATGCGAAAATTTTGCAAATCTAGTGATTCTAGTCCAAATTCATCACATCAAAAAGTAATAAAAAGTTCCAGTTTCATCTTTTAGAAGATAAATCACCCAAAAAATTTCCAAATAATTCATATCATCGAAATGCTACAAGATCATAATCCATCCAAAAATATAATTCACACCCATAAACCCAGATAATAAAAATGGACCAACATCATATTCCACCAAAAAGTAAATTCACACATTATATTATACCAAAAATGTACCATGATTACGTACATAAAAAAAATTCTAAGAATTTTCACTTAACTCAATTCCAAAATTATGAAATTATATCAAAAACCCAGAAAAAAAAAAGAATTATCTCATACAAAAAATGAAATTGATGCATAACAAAAAGAAGAAAAATGACATGTAAAAACAGAAATGAGGTAGAGAAAAGATAGAAAATTGAGTTACCCCTGATGAAATTAAAAGAAGGGGTAGGAGTTAGAACTAGCTGGTTTCAAGAGTAGAAGAATCAGGGTGCTGCTTTATCTAATTACCTGCATTATGGAATTTTTGCCAGTTTTTAGAGAGAGATTCCAGGGGTCATGAAATTTATTTTTATTTTTTTTTAAAAAAAAGTGAGGGGACAAAAGAGGAAGACGATCTAAAATTCACTTGGAGACTGCGCACAACCTGCTCAAAGACCACTTTATTCTTTGTCCACCCTTTGGTTTTTTTACCGGTATTCATTTTTGCTAATGTGATGTCGACCCAATTCTTTCATTTCGTTGCATCTACCGAACTACGGCGTAAAACAATTTCATACAAATAAAAGTATTGCAGAATAGTCTATGTTTTTAATTTCTCTTACAAATTTGAGATTTAGCAGTAGAATCACCGCGCCAAAAATACCTAAAACTAACGTTTCCCTTCCTTGTTTTCCCACCCATCTCTCTATAGGGTTTGAAAAGAAAAACTAATAAAAACTCATATTTGATACTCCTTTCCTAGAAAAATTCTCCCAATTTGACTTTTACGGTTTTCAATATATGGCTTTAAACTTTTTTATCTCCAAATTCGTAAGATAAAAAATTATGAAAACTTGATAATTTAAAAATTTACATTGAGATGCTCTAACAAGATCTCACATAAATATATTATTTCTTATAATATGATGAGAATTTATGATCAAATTTTAACAAGATCTCACATAAATATATTATTTCTTATAATATGATGAGAATTTATAATCAAATTTTTTGAACTTTGACTTCAAATAGTGAATTGAAACGTTCTTTTAGGGACAAAAGTAGTAGTTTTCTAAGCTTTTTTAAAGGTTACGAATATAATGACACATGACTGGTTAACAATTTAACACTATAAAATTGGTCAAATTACAACATTCGGACAAAAGTCCTTCTTTACCACTATTTGTTACTCCTTTTGTTTTTTCTTTCCATGCAAAACTCAATGCAAACTTAAAATTTAAATATCTTTAATCGTATACTTGTAAAGTTAAAAAAAGCTATTATTTGAAAAATATACATTGAGACTAATCTATCAAGATTCCAAATCACTATGTTTGTTCATTTAGATTTGAGGGAATTTATAATCAAAATTTAACTCTAAAATCTATAATATTTCAAAGAGGAAGAAAAAAAACAAATAGAGTACATTAAGACTCTTTCTGATATTTTTTAAGAGATACCTTGTCATAAATGTCATAATTTTTCTCAAATTATATTATATGTTAAATTGGGTTGTAAAGTTTAAATTTGACACCTAAGAAAACATATTCAAATGTAAACGAGGAACCGAGTACAAAATATTCACTTATACATGCTTACAATCCTTTCATATCTCGCCGTATAAGAGACCCACAAATAAAAGTTTGTATTTTTGTTCACTAAACTAAAGAAAAAGGAAGTAATGTTTGCAAAATTGGTGCGGTTAGTTTTTCAAACAAATGTCCTCGAGCAGTGTTATGATAACTGATTTAGTAATTATCTTACTTTATTCTTAATTTAAAGTACTTGATTGGGATTTGGACAAGCTTACCCTTGTAGGCCAATTTTATCTTTTTTGGGTGTGGGTTTGACTTTTAGGGTTGATGGTCATTGATGCAGCATTGAATTGAATGTACTTTTTTATTTAGTTTGGCGGGATATGGGATATGTATAGTGTATTACTCCATATTATTTATATTTAATTGATCTTTGATCATGTTATGTGTAGATTTGCCGGGCTGTACGCCAACAACTCGGTATGTGCAACATGTATAGAGGATTTAACAAAACTATCTTAATGGATTACAACTTACATTAAGCTATGCAAGTCCTCCACTTAATGCGATATACAAATACAGACTCACTTCATTTCTTTTGTCATTTTAAATGACAACATGACAATAATGATAGTTAGCCTAAGACTATTAACAGCAGTGAGGAAAATAAAACTTACAATCTCTCTCTATCTACTTTTTTACTCTTTTAATATAATTTTTTATTTAACTTTTCAATACAATTAAACTATCTAATTAATTATATTTTAATTATAATTTAATAATTTAATAATTTAAAATTATAGATTCTACAAAAGCTTTATTTTTTTAAGTTAAACGTTTAATCAGAAGCGTATTTTTGAAATATATGACACATACATTATTCGCTAAAAAAACTGTTACACAAATATATCGGATCTTAAATAAAATGTATGATTACAATTCAAATAAAAGCGATTTTACCTAAAATAAAACACGGATAAGAGTACTAAAACTTAAATAACGATACGATTACAAACTACAAATTTATTTATTCGGTTGTATTATGACGAAAGTACTGCCATATGTGCTCTACTAAATCATGTTTGAGAGACGAATGAATTTCTCTATCACGAAGGGCAATCCTCCTCTGAAAATATGCGTTGAAAACAATGTTGGGTGGCCACCCGACATTGAATTCAAATGGCTCATTGTTGTTCACCATATCACTTCTACTCGGTCCCACCCTCGCTGCTGTACGTTGTGGTCGATCTTCTTCGTAGTATCGTCTCAAAACTTCTGCACGTGTGTAGTTGTGTCGTTCATCCTCGACAATCATGTTGTGCATTATTATACAGGCTTTCATAATGTCACACAAAATATTTTTATCGAATGCAAGTATCGGTTGTCGTAGTATAGCAAACCTAGCTTGTAAAACTCCAAAAGCTCGTCCAACGTCTTTCTGAACTGATGCTTGTTAATCAGCAAACAACTTGTTTTTCTGAACCTGAGGATGTGTGATACCTTGTATAAAAGTTGGCCATTTCAGGTAAATTCCATCGGCCAAGTAGTAGCCCAACTCATAATGATATTTGTTCACCGCAAAATTTATGGGTGGTGCACAACCTTGTAGAAAATCATTAAACACTGATGATCGATATAAGACATTAAAATCGTCACATGATCCAAGCATTCCAAAGAATGCATGCCAAATCCATAAATCTTGATCAGTAACCGCTTCGAGAATAAGGGTTGCACTCTTGCTACGACCGGCATATTGTGCTTTCTAAGCCGTAGGACAATTCTTCCACTCCCAATGCATGCAGTCTATACTACCAATCATGCCTGGAAAACCACGCAAATCATTTTGATGAAGGATTCTCCTTAAATCTTCATCTGTAAGTTTTCTTAGATATTCACTTTCAAATTGTGAAATAACCCCTTGACAAAAATGTTGTAATGTCCTCCTAGAGGTTGTTTGCCCAATATGTAAAAATTTATCCACAACATCTGGGGCTACGTCATATGCTAACATTCTTATTGCAGTGATGCATTTTCTGCAATGGTGATAAACCAAGCTTTCCAACTACATTTCGACGTTGTTAGAAGAATTGATCCCCTTCAACCACCTTGTTCATAATGCAACTAAACAAAGACCATTGCATACGAAATCTATGACAGAATTGGTTGTCGTTATACACTGCATTATTAGCAAAATAATCGTTATATAGTTGCACGTGCCCTTTTTCTCTTTCCCTGTCTCTTTTAGGCTCCATGACACATTCAATATTATTATTAAGTTGGGATTCTTATGGTGAATGTTGGGGAATTATAATACAAGGTAGGTGGTTTGCTACAAAATCAGCAACTAAGCTATCAAATTCAACATTATTTGAGAAATCAGAAGAACTTGAGCTTGAGGTGGATGAAGTGAAAGACATATTTTGGTTGTGGTTTGGTAGTTGGTGTGTTTGGGGTGTTTAGAGTAATTGTTTTCATTTAGTATAACACATGTATATATTGTACAAGTGACTAGCAATGCATGTGAGTTGCTCTGAAAGTGCATGTGAGTAACTCTTAATTGAAATTGACTTATCAATGCATGTGATATATGACACTTTAATGCAAATCTATGAAATGAAATTGATATATCAATACATGTGATGTGGGACACTACAATACATAGCTCTGAATTGCAATTGATTTATTAATGCATGTAAAGCTGATATGACTCTTCAATGAGTTGCTTTATTGATGATCTGAAGCAAGTTTTATTGACTTGCTTTATTGATACTTTGAAGCAAATTTTATTGAAATTGATATGACTCTTTAATGAGTTACTTTATTGATGCTCTAAAGCATATTGTACAATTGCTTTATTGATGCATGTGAAGATTTTATTGAGATTTGCATGTAAATAGCTTTTATCATATTTATGATTTACCAATGCATGTAAATAAAAAGGATTACATCTAACATTGATTTAAATAAAACGGATTACATTAAACATTACTAAAAATAAAAACGATTACATTAACTAAATAAGACATAAATAAACACATTAAGTTGATCATAAAACATATGCAATAATTATAGTTACATGTTCCTTCTACCATAGAGTAGTGCATGTAATTCTTCTTTGTAGGCCTCTTCATCAGGAGTTACGTCCGTACCTTTTGTGATTAGACCTTATAACATTTCAAAGTTGAGCCTTTTCTCTTGTATGTCTACTTTTCTTTGGTGAATTTTGACTTGTTTTTGTTTCCTCCTTTCCCTTTCCATATCAAAATCCAACTTTTTCAAAAGTAGTTGTGCCTCAATTTCCCTACTTGTATTATTTTGCTCCATTTGCTCACTAATGGTTGAAATTTCAGAAGCCACATGTTTGTCCTTATTACGTTTGGCCTTTGCCTTTTTAACACCATTGGGCCGAGAAAGACCTCTAGAAGAGAAACCGGTGGAGGAAACATGACCTTCATCTTCAGTCCTACACCTTATCACTTCTACTACTATCATCTTCAATAGCATCACCACAAGCTAATCTTTCCTCTCTTGACAACGCCCATCTTAGTTTTATCCTCCGCTTTGGGTCATTTTTAACATTTCCCAACCATGGTGACAATTAAAATTATGTGGAGTAGGCTTGGAGGAAATGTACAATAACTTACTTGCGTTATTGATTCGGTCTGTTTTATTGTAACCACTTCCTGTTGCCCTTTCAGCTTCGTCATAGCAAAACTCCATTGTATTAAATCAGTTGTCATCCTTCTCCAACGACTTTCCAAACTCCTCAAAGGTCTTGTTGGTAGGATGTGGAGCTTCTCAGCCTGGGTTTGATCATATGCATGCCGTAGAAAAATTTCACCAAAGCATAGCTGCTTTTTGGTTTGTACCAACAATTGCATCTTCACTGAATTACAGATACAAACTAATTAGAGTTTCAGCCTCTGCAATAGACCATATTCGATTCCCTTTCGCAAGTGGTTGATTTTGATTGGCCGGCATTCTTGGAGGAGGTGGTGGGTATTGTGGTGTTTCTGGAACAGTTTCTTCCAATTCATCATCATATTGAGAATTGCTCCCTTGATAATCGGGTTGTGAATGTGATTCATATATATTGTTTTTGAGAGGAATTTGAGGAAGTGTTTGTGGAGGTGAATGTTGCAAATTAGTGTTTCCTAATCTTTGTAGAAAAAGCTGAAATCAAGGATTATTGACAAAATTATTGTCTAAATCAGAAAAATGATTACAGAAATTAGGGTTAGTTGTTAGGATCCATAAGTTGATAAAGTAGTAAAATAATAAAAATTTTAACAATAATAAGTTAAAATAACAATAATAAAATTAAATTTTTATAAAATAAAAACACCAACACTAATAATAATAATAATAATAATAATAATAATAGATTTAATAATAAAAATGGTAATAATAATATTATTAATGATATTAATAATAATAATAATAATAATAATAATTCATAAATAATAATAATTATAATAATAATTCATAAATAATAATAATAATAATAATAATAATAATATAAGAAGTTGAGAAATTTGTGAATATAGGAGATTTTTGTGGTTTATGAAAGTATATCAAAATATAACAAAATGGATGTCTATTTATAGAGGAAAAAATTTTATAACTGTTGGTGAATTTTTTAATTTTTTATAGTTTAAACGGTAATATTACAATTTAAGATAATATTACCGTTACAAAATTCTGATTGGCAAGAGAAGGGACACGTGTCGCTTCGTGATTCTTCCCACTAACACGAGTAGGAGCAGCTAGACATAGGCCGCGTGTCGCTTCGGGGTTCATCCAGCGCACACCTAAGCTTAGACCCCAATAAAACCATTTCGCACGCTCGTCGAGAGGAATTCATGGACCATTTGCAGCTCCACGCGATTCTCAGTGGGGCTCACATACATTCACTATTCACCATTAAAACCTCTCACCCGGTGTGTGATTTTATTTTCCCTCACCCGTGATTTTTTTTCCTCTCACTGATGTGAAACTCGGACATTTATTTTACACCCTCACTTTTACTCGTGAAGGGATTTTCCCTCACTGGGAGTGCTCTAAATGCAAAGATGGGCCAGCCAATTAACTAACTGTGTATTATAACCATTTAATCAAGGTTTGACCAGTTTGATACGTTGATTAGTCTCTGGAACATATGGCATGTTTAGTTTTGATGTTTAGCCTTAATAGTCAAAACTAATGAATTGTAATTTAGACAGTAAGGTCTCCAATGATTGTTCAAGCATGACCGTGCTGTTGAACGAGTGTGGATGAGTTGAAAGTTAAGAAGAGTTGCTCGGTGGAGAAATTTATTGTGTAGCTTTCCATTGAATTAATCTTGCGAAAATTTACTATATTTGAATTTTTAGTTTATATTGGGATTTGCACAAAAAAAATAATTAGAAAGAAAAAAAAAACGAAAAGAGTAATTATCAGCAGTAAATAAATAATTGGGATTATTAGGTGACAGAGATGTTTAGTTTATTTGGGGGATTCCATTGATTAAAATGTTATATACGAAATGAGTATTATACATGGTTAAAATTGTATTAGTTCTATCAACAAATATACTACCTGAATCTCAAATATCCATGCTAATGTAGCTGATCCAAGGAGGGTGAGGGAGTTGGGGGGGCATTCAAGTCAGGATTAAATTAGAGATCAAAGCAATGTGGTAGAAGTTTGGCATAAGATTATTGAATATTTAAAGAGAGTAGTTGTTGATGTTAGAGCCAATTAAGGAAGTTATCAGGTGAGAAAACAATTCAACTGTCAACCAAAAACACCACCTAATCTCACTACCACCCAAGTTTCCTTGTCTCAACAGAAACTCCATTGACAAGGACTTCGGAATTCCCACACTATTTCTGAAGTTGGTCTTCTTCAATTTTACTTATTTCATGTATGTTGCTTCAAAACGTCAAATAAAACATCCATGATAAAGATAGGTTTTTAATTTAATCTAGCTAAAGAAGGGTTACATATTACTGTCAAAGAAATTTTAAGTTGGTCTACACTTATTCGCTAGGTTGGGTGCTTGATACCATATACCTGATCATGCATCTTCACTTTTACGACCATGTACCACTTGAATTGTCATCATGCTCTTTTGATTTCATCTACTGCGCTCAATATGCTTATTGGAGATATAATACACCTCTGTATTATACATATCAGGTACAACTCTGTAGTATACATATCAGGCTGTGTAAATCAAATAGTAAGGTTTTTCCCTTAATGTAAAAAGGCAAGTAAACGCTTATGCATGAAGAACCATGGTTGCTAGAGTTGGCTCGCCACCTTCTAACTACCCATCCTTAGTATTATCACAATGATTTCATCATGATATAACTCTTGCACCAAGACCCATCTACTTGAATTTGACTAAAAAAAAAAGTCGGGTGAATAACTAGTTGCCTCTTCTGGAAAGTGAAGGAATTCCAGAATATAAAATTCTGGTATAAATCCTCCTAATACATGTCATTTAGGATGCATGGTTACATCTCTAATTCCCAGGCCTCTCATACCCTTGGTCCTTTTGAACTACCAACACCTTTCTCCTTCCCTCAAGTAGTGTTACTCTCAAAGAAATTGTGAGTGACAATCTAATTTATTTTTGAAGAAACAAAAGCTGTAATATAATTGAAAGGCAACCCAAGATATGTGAAACCAATTAGACATTGCAAGCACTCTATTAATTAGAATTAGTTTAGTTGATTATGGGTCGGAACAACATTCCAAGCTACAATGTTCTGCACAATTCTTTCCGCCAGTATTCCTTCCAATAATGTAAATGGGTACCCCTAAACGGCTTCCCACATTCTTCACAAATCTCATTTTCAAACATTCCATGATAGAAAATTTATCAGGACCCGCTCGTTGTGTTTGGACTAAATTTCACAAAGGATTTTCAAATATTCAGCAACAATTTATGAAAATAGTTTCTTGATGCACCAATAATAGGTGGATGGGTCATATTTTCGTAAATTTTTTTTTTTTTAAGTACGTGATATGAAATTCTATTCTCATCACCAAAATTGTAGTATCATCATTCAAATATATTCAAATCAACCAACAATATAAAGGAAAATGGTACATTCCAAAAAAAAAAAAAAAAACTTTGTACTTGGAAATGATTATTTTAGTGATTAGCTTAAAAAGTGCAAGGATTTGATTAGCTAAGAAAAATACTTTTAGTAAAATATACAATGCGTTTAGATTAGCTAAAATAGTCACCTTCCCTCGACATTTCTTAATAATGGTTCAAATCAGTGACTAAGTTCTAAATATACTATTTTTTTTTGTTGATTTTATAGCCATGTGAATACGCATTTTTAGATATGCTTTTACATGTGTTTTATGTTTTTTTATTCTTTATTATTTTAGCATGATTTTTAACATGATTTAACCGTATTTTTTGCAAGGGCGTTTGATATATTATTTATATTTTGAAGTGCTTTTTTATTTTTTTATAATAATTTCATGTATTTATTATATTTACATAATTTCATTTTTATTTATTACACTAATAAAAAGTACTTGAAAATCACGACTTATAAGATACTAATGAAAATGATTTAAGAAGTAATCATAATTATTGGTATTTTATGTATAATAAATTCAACCCACTGTAAATAGATTGTAGCTATGTGTAATCTTAGGGATTTAATCTGGGTAAGTCATGGGATCTTGAATAAATTACTTAGTCAAAGTAGAGCAATTTAATGGTGGATATTGGCTTAAGGCATAATTCATATCTCATTTATGAATTCACTATGATTTAAGACCGTGAATTAGAGGAGTTATATATATCAAGGATTGGTAATAGGAAAATCTTTGTTATGGATAAGTTTATTTGAAATTAAATGTTCCTTGATATTGTCCTTATCTTTGAGTTCTTATCAAAGGTTTATGAGTATTCTTGTTAGGATTCTTTAAAGACTCGTACTTTCACCTTACATTAACCCTTTTGAAGAGTCAACCATAAACTCCCGTATTAGTTATATGACTCTTTGTTAGTCCTAGTCATCAACCCTTTAGCATTTACAATTACATTAAGGATCGTCACCTACAAAAACATCTAGACACATTTTGTAATGGAGTTGTCAAATATTATTGCCTCGATCCGGAATTCCACGTTAATAAAGTGTATAGCAATTTAAAACCAAATGAGTGTGAAATCAAAGGTGATCGGATAAGATCAAATAAGGAACTTTAGAAAATGACGATTTGTTGTTCAGGTGTAGTATAGCCATGCGTTTGCCCATTCTCTAAACTAAATTATTTGGAAAGTTATATGACCCAAATTGGAAACGTGCAAAATATGGGATTTTTTTTTTTTTTTTTTTAACTTGCAAGAGTTGCAATACATCCATTAAATTGGTACGCAACTTAATAGAGTGGATAGAAAATGTAAATGGATAAATTATGTATCGACGTATAACTCAAAAAATAAACAGAGAACAGGGTTTTGATTGACAAGGTTTAAAGTAATTTTAATCAGAATTGTTTGTATACCTTCTCAAGTCTCAATGGAGTATGCACGTTGATCCCACATACACGTCATACACACTATTAACTCAAAAAACTAGATTTTTGGATTCAGATGAACCCTGAGTAATTGTACAAATAACATACTACGGAGTACTATTTCTTGTGTGTGTGGATGGGAAGAGATGTGATTTTGATCTTATTGTTCCATCTGTCTCTAAAAAAAAGGCTCATTTGTTCTTTTATGATTTATAAGACATGATTTAAACATTTTTATCTCTAAATACAAGGTAAAAAATTATGAAAATTTGATATTTCAAAAATTTACATTGAAATGCATCTAACAAGATTTCACTTAATTAAATAGATTATTTCTTATAACATGATAAGAATTTATGGTCAAATTTTTCGAAATTTGACTCTAAAGAGTGAATTCAAGTTTTTTTTTTTATAAGGACGTAAAAAGTATTATACAATTAAAGTCTTATAAAGTGAACATTACGTGAATCCATAAAATAACTATAAACTAATTTTTTTAGTTTCACGTGCGCATATACTATCTAGACTTAAATAATCTTCTATAATAAATTTTAAAGATTACAGAGTAATATTATTTTTCACACAATTGATTGAATAGTTACCTAAAGTTTCAAATATGATCATGTTGTATCCTCAATAATACGAAGTTTTGATAATTGTTTCTACTTTCATTCAACTATGCAATATTTCGAAATCAGAAGTATGCAAATATGTAATACTGTGACAGTGTGCACAAATTAAAGGGTGGGCTTTAGCGGCTTTATCAAGTATAAATGTATGATCATCAAATATTCTTTGCAAAAGGCAATTATGTCATCCATGATCTCAGTTGTAATAACGCCAACGTACATGGTCTGTTGTCATGCATACACGAGTGATCCATCATTTTCAAACGTGAATGATCAACTGGATCATCAAATATATGGAGAAATATTTTTAGATTTTATTGCGCTTATTTATTCTCTATTTGCTATCATTTGAATGTGAAAATGAAAAAAAAAGAAGAGATGAATTGAATTTTCTTCGTGTTGAAGGATTTTTACATCCAACTCGTGTTCACTTATGTATCACAAACTAAGTTTACTTGTTCATTTGTTAGGGTGCATATAAAACCTTGTCTAGCTGTAATCTCAAAGTTGAATGATGTCGCCTTTAGATCAGCATAGATCAACTATATATTCAACTTCGACTCTGGATCGGAACTTGAGACATATCCTTGAGCAAAACTTGATTGGAAAGTCGACTTAAATAGTATTTTCACCAATTCTTTTTATTTTTCTCGTTTGAAATTTATAGGTTTTAGAGTCAAATTTCGAACATGAATTCGTCTTAGTCTATAGGAAAAAATATAATTAAAATATTCGTTTTAATGTATATTTTTCAAATATCAACTTTTTATAATTTTTACAAACACACAATTGAGATATTTAAAATTTAAGTTTAATTTGAATCTACACAAAAATAAATAGGAATAACAAAGAGAGAGGGACGAAAATTATATCTACCACTTTTAGTCTCAAACTACAATAGACAATGGTGGTGAAAATTATTTCTACAACTCTCAACAAGTCTCAAGAGTCAAACTCTCATGTGCCTATATATAGGTAAAAGCAAGACAAGGCAAAAAAATAAAATATAAGCAAGATACCTTATGTACAATCATAGTATGAATAATTCATAAATATGAAATTACTTAGTTTACCCATAATCGGTTTAATAATTAGATTAGATAATTTCTTACCCGTGGTCGGTTGTTAAAAATCTCAGAGCTATATGTGATGTGATAGCATTTATATCATGAAGTGATTTCTAAGATAAAATTAACTAATCATTTTATATTTTCATTAGCAAACTCATTTTGATGAACATTTAATCTACAATGGCTCTCATAATTCTAAATTTAATAATGAATATAATCTAACAATGTATTTAAGAGAATAATGGGAGAGAAAAATCCCCAAATGTCGTACTTTCTTTTAGTACTAGTTAATATGTTTGAATACTAGCTCATAATCATACAAAGACATGGACTTACTTAGCTCATAATCATACAAAGACATGGACTTAGCTCATAATCATATAGAGATACGCAAATTAGATGGTATGCAAATTAGTTAATATGGTTTAGTTGGCACATGCAAAAGAAAAAATTGGTGTTGTTGGCAATATGCAACAGAGAAAAGAGTTTGTTTCCTTGAAAAAATAATAATGATTATAACAAGAGCTCTGCAATAGAGATAATGATGGTTTGCTTTCTAAAAATAAAAATTTCAATGTACATTTTATATGAGTTCAATAACTAAGGGGAATCACTGTTTACTAACATCAATTTTGATACAATTTCAATATACATCTTATATAAGTTCGATGTATATCGTATGTAATCTCAATGAACATAATTTTCTTTATCTATAACTTATATAAAATGTTTAATGTATATAATACTCAATTTTAATGTACCTATTTTATAAAATATTTAATGTATATAATACTCAACCTTAATGTACTTTATTCAAATTTCTAATGTTCATAACATTCGAATTCATTGTACATGTAAATTTTTTTTTCACCTCGTAAATAATGAAGAACTGAAAAATCAGTTGTATTTATTGTTCTGCATTTTGGGCCATTGAAAATATAGTTCGCTTCCCCAAAATTAAAAAAGATGGTTAAAATATTTAATGTATATAATACTCAATTTTAATGTACTTTATTCAGATTTCTAATGTTCATAACATTCGAATTCATTGTACATGTAAATTTTTTTTCACCTCGTAAGCAATGAAGAACTGAAAAGTCAGCTGTATTTATTGTTCTACATTTTGGGTCATTGAAAAGACAACTCGCTTTCCCAAAATTCAAAAGATGGTTAAAATATTTAATGCATATAATACTCAATTTTAATGTACTTTATTCAAATTTCTAATCTTTATAACATTCAAATTCATTGTACATGTAAAATTTTTTTTACCTCGTAAACAATAAATAACTGAAAAGTCAGTTGTATTTATTATTCTGTATTTTGGGTCATTGAAAAGACAACTCGCTTTCCCAAAATTAAAAAAGACGGTTCTATTTGAGGGAAGACTGTGTATTTTTCGCATATATTACCCAGCCACATGATGTACATTATTGTCTGCGTTTTTGTCCGGATGTACTATCCGATAACGTGTCAACTAATCCGTTTTCGTCAACTTATTTTTATTAAGTTTAACTTAATTTTTTTTGAATTTATTTTATTTTTGCTTAACTTAACTTAACTTATTGTTACTAAATTTAACTTATTTTTCTAAACTTATTGGTTTTCTAAAGTCACTCCTTTACCAAATTTAACCTATTTTTCATTAACATATTTTTTTTTTGAATTTAACTATATTTCTTGAACTTTTCTTTTTCTAATGTACTTAACTTATTTTTGTCGAAATTTAGTGTAAATAAACTGATGAAAATAGGGATTTCTTTAGTGTAAAATAGTTTATCATACTTATAGAACTTAAACAATCTTATTTTATCTGATTTTATTTGATATACAATAATACAAAACACTCTAAAGTAGTCCCACCTAATTCATCAATAGCTCATGACACCATGTCAATTAAACTTGTTAATATTCCTTCAAGTATGAAGTATCATGTGTTCTCTTTAATTCACAAGTTTTTATTTATATAAATTTAATATAACCTATTATATGTAATCAATTTATTTTGTGTGAACTTATGAGCCGCAAGTGTCATAAGTCATTATTAATCACTTGTTTCATCCAATTTCTTAATCTAAAATGTCAAACCAAAAATTTCAAACAAAAGTTAATTGGTTACTCGAAAGTCGTACGAATTCTTTTACAACAATCACATCAAAGCAGCTCAAAAATTTGAAATTTTAAGCTCTTACAAAATTGCTAAAAAATGCATAGAAAGTTCATTATAAGTAGGAGTATCTTTTTTTCTCAAAAAAAAATCATGTTTACAGCGTGGATATGGGCCCATGAAGAAGGATGGGGCCTACAGGACATGTTGAAGGACTTGGCGCGTGCCACGTCAGGGAAAAGTCAAAGGTGATTCGGGTTCATCTTCATACGTGGCATTCCATTGTGAGGTTTAAGTTGTCATTCGTATGTCACATGATCAGCATCGGTCAAACACGGCAATCGCACCTGGTTTTCACATACCATCATGTTACCCCCACTCTCATGGATGGCGCGTCACGTGCGGGATGTGGGAATGGGATTCATGGGTTACCTCATCCTTCACGTTGGCTAACTAATCATCTTTTCTTGATCTTGTTGATGTATATAAGGGTATGAAATATCCTCGTTGTCCATTAAGCACACACATTTTATTTTATTTTTTTTTAACTTTGATTTCCCTTCTCAAGGTGTAAAATCAATATAGTTAGTGTTATGACAACAATTTGACGGTAAAAAAAATTGTTAATGACATAAATGAGAGAGTCAAAATGAAACAATATGAAAAATTTGGATAATTTAAATAAAAATTTACACAAATTTTAAATATTCAAAATGATATTTTACATGATCTTATACTACATCTAAAGTGAAAAATCTCCTTCAGAATAATTTGCTCATTTAATCAACAATGTATAAAATCTACGTGAATTCTAACAAGTGTCTTTGCATGGACACTTGCAAGACAAACCATATCTTGAAATACAAATAGTCTTTGTTCTTCAATTTTAATTTGTTGATCTTGTAATTCATCCTTGTAGATGTATTAGGTTAATACTTATTTTAAAATATAAGATATAGGATTTTAATTTTAAAGAAACTCACTTTATTTGTATATTACTATGGAGTAAGAACTAACAAATTAAATAGATACGTATTAACCATTATTTAATTAATAAATCATAAGTTTTATAATATATATATGAAATTCCATACTCAATTAAGAATTGAGTAAAATCACTCAACATTCATCTCTCATAAAATTTAAACCAAATTAATTACTCCTTGTGTTTTTATGTTTTTCCCATTTATTTTTGTTTAGATTTCAAAACAAACTTAAATTTTAAATATGTTTAATTGTATGTTTGAAAAAATTATAAAAATTTAATATTTAAAAAATATATATTGAAATGAATGTTTTAAAATCCTATATAATTATATATTTTTTATTAAATTAGAAAAAAATTATGTTTAAAATTTAACTTTAAAATTTATAAATTTCAAACGTTCTTTTTACAACTTTGTGGGACACAGGGACATAATGCTTTAATGGAAATTTTTTTGGCATAAAGACACCAAAATTACCATTTGCCAGCTAGATAAGGGGCAACATCGACGAGGCGCGTAGAGAAGCTTCACTGCTGGAGCTTCAAGAACACTGGGTTCTTTTATTAAATACGAAGGTGCAAAGATATATCGTCTTAAAAGTTAAAATCCAACAGTTCCAACCCCGCCGTGTGGTCGGCGGTAACATTTCCTCGGTTAACTCACCAATCTCTCAACTATAAATATCCTAAAAGTTGCCTTTCTTCTCATTTTGAAACTCCTTCAAATTTTCATCAAACTCCTGTTCTGTTTTTTATTCTTGTCAAACTAAATTTAAATCCCAGTCAAAATATTTCAACTTCATACTTTGACTCTTGTTTTTTGTACCGCCCTCTCTTGAGTTCCTCCAATTTCAGGTACTTACTTCCCCTTTTGATTAATTAATTAGTAAATTTTCTTTCTTGCTTCATTCATGTATCTTCATTAGCGTATAAAATGTTATTGTCTTGATAGTTATCTGTAACTTTCTTTTTTGAGTGGTTTTAATAGCTTTGTTCATACGGGTGTTGATTAATTTATCCGTCGATTGCATGAAAGTATCTGGGTATAGTTGGAATTTCTGAATAGGAGTTGGGTTTAGCCCGAAAATTAGCATGGGTTGAGGGTTGCTGAAATTGAGTAAAGTTTTTGTTTTGTGGATTTGTTGTTTTCGATTCCTGAATGTTTACTGTTTCACGAATTAATAGGGGCGTTGATAATTCAATTTGAACGAGTAACGTTGAGTTTCTGAAATTTTAGAAGCTCTTGGCTTAATAATATTTATGGGTCTGTAGTGTAAAATTTTCTATTATTCATTTCGAGACAGTAAATACGTATAGATTATATAGAATATATTTATTTTATTTTATATTATTAATTTTATCCGTAAAATAATTTAATCATTGTGAAAATAATTGAAAAAAATTATTAAAAAAGGTACACAAAATATCTACTAATGAAATAATGTTTTTTTAAAGCAAACTAATCAAGTAGAGTAGAATATTAATGATATATTTAAATAAGTGTTAATAGAATATTTACAACCTCCGATAGTTGGGTGTGTCCATTGAAAACTTAAGGTATATTTAGCAAATAATAAAATTGCAAAACTCGAAAAACTCAACTTTAATACCAGAAAGAGTATATATGCAGTACAAAGTATATATTTTAATACCCAAGATACTACTATATACAAACCTACCATTATCACTATACCTAATGTCTATCAAGATAAAATTTTGATTGCATTTTATCAAAAAAACTAAAAATAAAAATCTTAAATTTGAGATATTATATAGTTTATATGACACAATTAGATTGATAAGAGAGTAGATTTATGCATTGTAAGACTCCATAAAGTAAATAATTTATAGAGCATAATTTTAGGAATTAAAAAAATAGAGAATGATAATTAGAACTAGGGATAAAGGTATACATTTTTATCAAAAATTAAAACATTCAATGTAAATAAATATCATAAACTAATTATCATTAAAAATTTAATTAAGAATTTTTTTAAAATTATTTAAACACTAGTTTTAAAATTATTTTGTGGGCCCTTTCGAACCCTGGGCCATATGCAATCACACTTCTTGCCTAGGCCCAAGGACGACCCTGCTAAGACTTAAATAGGATGGTGGTTGGAATAGTTTGGGATAACCTTATATTTTTGAATAATTTTGTTTGAAGTTGAATTGAGGGATGTAGCCTTGTATTTTGAATTTATTTGTTTGAAGTTGAATTTAGGGATGTAGCCTTATATTTTGAATTTATTTGTTTGAAGTTGAATTAAGGGATGTAGCCTTATATTTTGAATTTATTTGTTTGAAGTTGAATTAAGGGATGTAGCCTTATATTTTGAATTTATTTGTTTGAAGTTGAATTAAGGGATGTAGCCTTATATTTTAAATATATATGTTTGAAGTTGAATTAAGGTGTGTAGCCTTATATTTTGAATATATTTGTTTAAAGTTGAATTAAGGAATGTAGTCAGCTTAACAATGTTGAATGAGATGTGTTCATACTCATACTAGTGTGGATTGGGGATAGGTATGTGTGCGGTTAAGCTGAAAAAATGAGGAGTAATTACATCAAAGTTTGGTGCCTTTATATCAAGGAGTTTCTTTGACTACCCTTATGAGCTACTTCTATAACATGGTAAGCACTATTGGTGCGACAAGTAGGGAAAAGAGTGCAGAAACAATGGGGAGGGTTTAAAAGTATGTTGTTCTTCCATGAGTTGCAAGACATGTTTTTTAGTTTGTAGTAATGAGATTTCGAGTTGAGGTCAAAGTAAACAGAAAAAATGAGTTGAGATTATGCGATGGAATGTCCGAGTCCAGTATTTTCTTTGAGATTTTAGTGGAAAGGAGATGATCATGAATGATTCTTGCCTTCTTTTTCGTCATTCCTGCATCTTTAAAAAAGCTATAAAGCAATTATCTTTAGTTGTCTTCTTTTCATCATCTATAACTATACTTACACACAAGACACTACAATATTAAGATCTCATAATATACAAATTCCACTCTTTTGCTCGCACCTAAATAAAACAAAATCTTCTAGCATCCGTACAATATCCTTGACATTTTTGTAAATCCGAAAAAAATATCCTTGTAATTGTGTCTATAAATTTGATATAATTTGATTATGTTAATACGTTTACTTACATGAGTTGAATAACTTAGTCTTATTTATGTGCTTGTTATCTTAATTAGAAAATAGAATTTAGGTAATATTTTCTCCTATTATTATTTACATAATATAAAAAGAAAGAAAAGGAAGATATCATTCACCTTGCACGATTTACTACAAAGTAGTAAGGAAATTCTATGTAAAGAGGATAATTGACTAACAAATTATAGCAAATAGCAATAGTTGTAAATTTTTAGTTGGGAAATATAATCATGATTGACCTTGGTTATCGACCAAGTTAGAGGAGACTTTTTAATTTTATGAATTTTTTCAACTTATTTGATAGTAAAAATATTTTGTTCATGACAAATTATTAATTTTTACATCATCCAATTTTATTATTGACAGATTCATCACATTTGCAATTTATATCATAACTATTTTGTATAAACACATGAGTTTTTTTTTTACTAAATCAACCATGGTGTAGTCCCTCATAATACAACTATAGCTATATGGCCTATATCTTCATTTACAGTTTATATGTGTACTATCTAAGTAATTATAATTATTGATTTTACATTCCATATTTTAGCTATCAATCACTCCAACATTAATAAAATTTCGACCAACTTTTTCATTATGGCTCATTCTGTTATAACTATGATTAATGACATCACTCTCTTTAAAGATAATTATTAGAAAATAAAAGCGAAAGTGTTGGAAATCCTAATCACAACAACCGGAAGGTTATTAACTTTATTGAAATGATCATAGTTGATGAGAATGTCAAATATTGAATAAATATAATCTAAAATATTAAATATATAATTGTAAATTCTGATAAGTGTTTCACTTTTTATCAAATACCCAAATGATAAAATTTCCACCTCTTTAACTCTACAATTTTTTTCTTACATCTATCACTGGAATGAGAGTACAATACTTATTTCAAAGATTCATAGTTTTAGAATAGGTACTGTGAATCTGTGATGAATTTTATTAACGAAACTGATTGTACTATTGCACATTTTAATTAACTGCAGAAATACTTAGCACACTAGCATTTATAATTGTCATGTAAATGTACATTGCATGACTGTTACTCCATGTACCATCAAAATTACTTGGGTAAAAAGAGGGTTCAAACTGATCGGAGTAGTCTCTTAATGTAATTGATAACTGCCCTTGATAATAGATAGGTCAACCAAATGAGAGTAATCTCTTAATGTAGTTAGTAGTTGCTCGTGTTAAATGGTTCAAGCAGATAGGAGTGATTTCGTAATGTACTCCGTATAGAGTGTAATCTTTCAATTTCAACTCTGTTATTGTTAGATTTATTAAAATATGAATTACTCCAAAATAATTTTTATATTTAGTTATTATTTATATTTTGTATTTATTTAGCTAGTATAAAATTATTGCTTAACTCTTAGGTCGTGCGATTGTGTTGGTGCTATACTAGTAAATTTACTAAAAGGGCTAGAACATAAAAAAGAGCCTTTAAGCTAGTGCCTCTCTCATGAGATTCCACTGACGAAAAGGTATGGAGTGTTGGCATAAATCATTACTTGGATGGATTGGCTGTAAGAAGATGGAGTTTGTTACATTGGAGTCCAATTTTTATCAGCTAGTTTACTTCAAAAACGTTGATATCGCTTCTGAAGTCTGCAGCTACTTTTCAATTGAAAGAATCTTAAGTCTAGCTGCCTAAATTGTCCAAGAAATTGCTTTGTTATTTTCTGTAGTGTTACCAAACACATTTCATTTTCTGTGTTAACCAGGAAAATAAAAAAAAATGCCGATGCTACTATGAATCTAACTAATCTTATTGTTACTATGTAAAAAGTAACTGAAATTACTTTGATTGTATGTGTAGTTCTCATCTTAATTTTGCAACTTTACATTACAACACATCAAGTTTAATTGCTAAACTAACCTGTTGCTGTGAATAGAATGAATATCATTTTGATTGATATTGTCTATTAAACCCCAGCTAAAAGTTCAAATTTGTTGCGAGTTTTCAGTTTGGATTTCTAGGTACTGTAATATCTAAGTTTGAAGTTGTTATAAACTGTGCTGCCTTGTCATTACAGGTTGGTATTGGAGTTCAGTGAAGCTATTGATCCAGAGCATTCTCTTTTCTTCCTCCACAATTGAGGGAAGCCGGAAACCTACCTTAGCTGATAATACATACAAAAGCTAAAACTAATGTTATAGCATGGATTCCCACAAGGTATTTGGATACAATGTTGCTGGTGCCGACTCATCTTATATATCTTCTCAGCACACCTCTTCACCAATTCAGAACAAACTATTTGGACCATTGAAGTTCAATTTTAAAAATTCTCCAATCTCACCTTTTTCTACTCACTTTGATTGTGATTCTGCCACAACATTGAGTGATAGCCTAGAGCATCACAGCTCAAGTGAGAGTCTCTCCGGAAAAAGCCTTTCTTGTAATTCACCCCTTGAAACTGGCAGTTACAATCAAAGGTCGAACTCAAGAACTTCAGAAGATTCCCATCAGAGTACTGTTCTACGGACTGGTAATGGGACTTCGTTCTCTCAAAGGTCAGATTATGAAGTACACATTAAGCATGCTTTGCAGGAGCTAGAGACTGTTCTGATGGGTGATGAAGCGAATGTAGGAGGGCCAGGAGGTAGCCTGCAACCCCAAATCCCTAGTCAACGATTGGGATCCTGGAATCGGGAGCCACAGGGTTCACATGGGACTCAACTTCAGTCACCCTCTCCTTCAGAGGAAAGAAGGTCGGAGGATGAAGGTCAGAGTGAGAAACGGCACAAGGCCATGGAAGAAGAAAGTGGGCAACTTAAAAATCCATCAGGCAATTTGAAAGAGTTGCTGATAGAATGTGCAAGGGCATTATCAGAAAACAGAATAGATGATTTTGAGAAATTAGTTGAACAAGCAAGGGGAGAGGTCTCAATCTCTGGAGAACCAGTACAGCGTCTTGGTGCTTATATGATTGAAGGGCTAATAGCAAGGAAACAATCCTCTGGAAATAATATCTACCGGGCTCTTAGGTGTAAAGAGCCTCTTGGAAAAGATTTGCTATCTTACATGCAAATCCTTTATGAGATATGCCCTTACCTGAAGTTTGGCTACATGGCTGCAAATGGAGCTATAGCGGAAGCATGCAGAAATGAGGATCGCATACATATCATAGATTTTCAGATAGCTCAGGGAACCCAATGGTTGACTCTCTTGCAAGCCCTGGCCGCAAGACCTGGTGGGGCACCATATGTGCGAATTACTGGAATCGATGATCCCGTTTCTCAGTATGCTCGAGGTGCCAGCTTGGAGGCAGTGGGGAAACGGCTAGCAGCTCTCTCTGAAAAGTTCAAAATACCCGTTGAGTTTCACGCAGTACCTGTTTTTCTTCCTGACGTCACGAGGGAAATGCTTGATGTGAGGCCAGGGGAAGCTTTGGCAGTAAATTTCCCTTTACAACTCCATCACACTCCTGATGAGAGCGTTGATGTGAACAACCCAAGGGACGGTCTCCTTAGAATGGTGAAGTCACTTGGTCCTAAGGTAACCACTTTGGTAGAGCAAGAGTCAAATACCAATACTACTCCTTTCTTGACTAGGTTCACGGAAGCACTCAACTACTACTCTGCAATGTTTGAGTCTATTGATGTAACAATGCCTCGAGATAGGAAGGAGAGGATCAGTGTGGAGCAGCACTGTCTGGCTAAGGACATCGTCAACGTCATTGCTTGTGAGGGAAAGGAAAGGGTGGAGCGTCATGAGCTTTTTGGGAAATGGAAATTGAGATTTACTATGGCAGGGTTTCAGCAGTACCCTTTGAGCTCTTATGTAAACTCCGTGATTAGAGGATTACTTCGGTGTTACTCCGAACACTATACATTAGTGGAAAAAGACGGTGCTATGCTTTTAGGTTGGAAAAATAGGATGTTGATCTCAGCTTCAGCATGGCATTGATCATACAGATAGGAAAAAAAACCACAGAATTCAGAGACAGATTAAAGTAACTTCTCCTCTTTCTTCAAATTCTTTTAGCTGAGCAATGGCAACGGAATGCTAAACGAGACAGTATAGAATCTTTCACCATTGTTGTTTTATGAAGAAATGTTTATTAGCTGTACTTACTGTGTGATGCAGGTGTCAATGTTTAGAACTAAGTCACTAACATATATAAGGTATTATAGTTTGTTGTAATCTGTAGTCTACAAGTATAAACCCTGCTTAGGTTTCGTCCTGTTACTTTTCAGTGTTTTTTATTCCATCTGAGAAATGAAAGAATGCCTCATTACATGTATAGTCCTATAGCTGGAGCTTTATGAAATCTGAAAGTTGGTGACTTGTGACTGATTTGAGTGGGATCTATGAAGACTACACTTTCAGATCTGTGAACCAGGTAATAGTATGCTGTTATAGTCCCTAATTTCCTCCTCCGGGAAAGTTTAGTCGCATGCATATTTAGATTGTTCAGGAAAACATTTTCCAGTTTTAGATAGTGGTAATGATCTGAGATTGATTTTAACATAACCGTTAGTAACATTGAGTGAACGGTAGAACGTATGAATGATATACTTGATTACGAGGTGTTTGAACAAAGTTAACCGTTATTTTCATACGGAGCAAGGGAGGAAGTAAATCCAAAGCGTATATGTAGTATGTGAAACTATTTTTTAAGTGATTTGGTGGTGTTACTAAAAAGAGACATTTATAATGGTTTTACGTACATTATTGGAGTCTTGAGGTCATGAGGGAAAGAGGCTGAGCCCAAGTAGAACTTGTAACATTAAGATCCTTGATGACTGAGGTACGCTAAAGTGTCAGTTTGTTAGGTATTGTAGAATTGTATCTTTACCCAACTAGGCAAAGTACAGCGGAAGCAAATGTGCTCTTTTGCCTTGCTTGTATCATGGGATGGGAGGGTCGTAACCAACCACTAACAAACCAAATGAGCTATGAGAACTGGACACAAACAACATAAATCAGAGATGATAGGACATACGCATTTGTCTGTCAAACCCATTATGGGTTGGAAACCCATGAAATTTTTGTGATTACCATATTAATTAGATTGTAACTGTTAACCGTAACCATTAATCGTTTATAACCGGCTCATGTTAATGATTATTTTACCGAACCGTTAAGAATTAACGGTTACGGTTAACGGTTACGATTACAGTAATAAAATTTTTGTAATAGTTAAACGTCGGTTAACCGATATTATTATTTTTTTTTAAAAAAACCTAAAAGCTAAAGGGCTTAAACCTAAGTTAAGCCTATGTCATCCCTCCCCCATTTCGCGCTTTCATTCAAATACTTTGCTCTTCTCTTCTTTCCCAACAAATCCATCTAAAAATTCCGGTAGGGTGTAGAACATTTTCAATTGAAAATGATTTTCCTTAAAAAAACCTTTTACAGTGGAAAATTCATTTTCATGGAACTTTTCCGTTATTTGGTTGCATGGAAAATGATTTTACATTTTAAACATTTTTCGTTGATAGGTTGATCTGAAAATCAATTACTCCTATTAATTTTTCTAATTGTATTCTCTTGTCATTTTTTAACTATTTTTTCTCCACTTTATTATCTAATTGTTTTTCATTAGCTAAATTTATTATACTATGATAAATTTTTTTATAAAATCTACAATATATTATTTTTATTTCAAGCAAAATAAAAAATAATTAAAGAAACTAAATAATCATTTTTATAAACATTTTAAAAGTCTTAACATGATAATAAGATACTATTAAGATTAAAATAATTCATATAAAAAACATTTCAAAACACCCTATAATTCTCATCACAATGCTGGTAGAAAAAAAAATTAATGTAAACACTTGACAAAATATTCGAGCCAATACTTGCAAAAAGGTTCACTTTTTGTCAAAAAAGCCTTAGCAAGCATTTCACGCTCAATAGATAATTGAAAAGATGATATTATTGACAATAATCAAGGGTTTTTTTTTTTTAATTTTCCTAATTCTGAAAATACTCGCTACTATATTGGACTCTAAAGTTACTTACAATTGAAAAGTCATTTTACTTGCAAAGATATGCAACTTGACAAAATTTAGCAGCTACAAGCATGAGCATACATATTTATTTTTCAAAAGAACTAACCTGAAAATTCTGATAAAATTAAAGTTATATCCATCAAACTTTGGGCAAAACATAAGATTGGTGAATGATTTTTGAAATCTGGGGATAATCATATAAATAAAGTGAATGGATGTAAAATTGTTTTACTTATAATTTTGGGGGAAAATATTTTCAATAGGGTGTAAAATGAATCTACACTTCAAGTTTTGCATCCTTAATTTTACTCCAAACCAAACAATATAAAATGGAAAAAATAGTTTTTTAGGAAAACGCTTTATGCCCTACCAAACAAAGCCTTAGAAGGCGAAGGTTATGGCGAGAAGGGTCTTTGGTGATGCTTCTTCCGACGGAGGCGGAAGCGGTGGTGGGGGTGCTTCTTTGATCTTTAATCGAGAGCTCCCATGTACTTCTCAGACTCCTCTTGAACAATTTTTCATTTATGGGTCTTCTTCTTCTTTCTTGGGTATGTTCTCTCTCTCCTTTGTCGAACAACTATTCGTTGAATTGCCGACTCATAATTTTTTTATTCCTTTTTTATATTGATATGTTGTTTTAACTGTACCATTAAGTAACGGTTTACTGTTACTTAATAATACAATTACGATTAACTTTTTCCAATAATCGTTATAACAGCTAACCGTACCGTTAAGAACGGTGTGGTTAACCGTTTATGAACACCCCTACTATTAATACTCTTGATAAGTGTCCATCTCTCTATTAAAAACGTAACTAACATCAAGGAAACAACTCTTTATTCTTCACAATAATATTATATGACTAGGACTTAGACTATGTAATAATGTAAATTATCAATAGTTTATAAACTTGAAGTAAGAGAAAAAACCCAATGACTCAAAAAGAAGAAAAAAAAGGAGAAAGATTTCGATATCTTGAAATTTGTTTGAATACCACTATCCGAAAATTGTTATTTACCGCTTAAATTTTTATCAAATCACCCCTGAAAAGAAAACTTTTCCCTATCTTTTTCCTACCTTCTCCTTCCACACTCGCTTCCTCCCTCTCTCTTCACACTCTCCAAGTTTCCATCCACATTATAAATTATAATTACTAATAATTCTAGAAAATAATTAAAACCAATTCTAAATAATAAGAATTTTAATAACAATTATAATTAATAACATTTCTAATCATATTTTTAATAATTATAAAATTCTAAATAATAATTAATAACAATATTTTAAATAATAAGAATTCTAATAACATTTTAATAATTATAATTTATAATAATTCTAAATTTAATATGGGGGTGAGACGTCTAAGTAAGACGTCCATCCTAAGGAGAAGGCGTCAAAGTAAAACTTCTAGACCCCCCCCCCCCCCCCCCCCCCCCCAAAATAAAAAAAAGATAAAAGAAAATTGAGGCAAACACGTTGTCTACTTGTCCATATTGTCATTAGGTATTGCTGGAAAATCCCAATAGTGGTGGCGACAATAGATAGATAGGAAAATCTGGTTGTCAATGAACTCCTATATAAATAACCTCAACTTAATCAAACTAACAAGTAATGGTCAAGTAAGGATCGTGATCAATAGGGAATAACTTTTAATAGACACTGATTTCTACAATTCAACTTACAAGCTAAGTTAGTTTGAAAAAGGGAAGAATTGATTGTTGGTTAAACTAAGAAGGCAACTAAGAACATGAACTTAAACATGGAAATTCCAAGGATGGGAAAACAACAAGGGAGTGCATGATTCAATACCAACCAAACACGAATAAGTAAGGGAGGAATTTAGGAGATAAAAAAGAAATGAATTGTGACTCTTAAACATATAGCACTAGGTAAACGATTCCTAAACCGAATAGATAAGACCATAATTAAAAAGTCTACACCGAAGCGAAGGGGATTCAAGTAAGATTCAATCTTTCAACTCACCCTCAAGAACATAAGTACTCACAATTGAGATTTCTTACCTAATTGCCTATTTTAAGCAACCCAAACGATATAAAACTTAATCAAATAAGGAATTCAGGGTTCGATCAAATCATTAAAGTGTAGGACAATTGCCTTAACATCATTTGTGATTGACATGATTAAGAAAATAAAAGAGTAAGAATCTACATGGCCAAATTTAGGCTCCTACTGATTTCTAAAACCGAAATAATCAATCTTCTAGATCCCTTCTCTAAACCTAATTTATTTTTTGGATTGAGTTTTCACCCTAGATAATCTAACTACTCATTACTCTTCTTGACAAAATCCATTGGAGTTTCAAAGCAAACATCCAAACAAGGATCCATTGAATTGAGATAGTCAATAATTGAATGCTAATGTAAACAAAACATGCAATAGAATAAAACATTAATAACAATATAACAATAAATGAGAAAGAACAATGGGTATTGAAAATTGCTCTTGAAATTTGGCAAATATGATTCCATATTTCATAAATCTTGCTTGTCAATCTACAAATGTTTCAACAAAAGGTTTTCTTTTCTCTAATTCTATTCTAGGCTAAAACTAACTACCTACATATTGCTTCCCCTTTACATTTATACCTCTCCTAAAAAATCAAAATCTTAAAGCAAAAGACTGTGAAAATCCACAGCTTCGAATATCGCCTCAAGTGGTCGCTTAGAAGGAAAGGCGAGCGGTCACTCATAAAGATTCATTGTCTATTGTAGTGAACAGAGTGGCCTCTCTATACAAACTTGAGCAGCCGCTTAGATGAAAATTTTGCCTTCTAATAGGCAACTTAATACCCTATCAAAACTCTCAGAAGTCACTGAAAAATGAACCGAGTGGCTGCTTGGAATTATATTGTGCAACCGCTTGGCTTCTTTTCCTCTGAGAGGCCTCTCGGATAAATTCCTTACATCTTCCACTCTTAAGACTAGCATCTTTGCTCCATCTATGCTTATACAAGTTGTGATCCAACAAAATATAAATGGAGAAGCAAGTAATCGTAGAAAAAGAGGGAAATCATAGGGTAAACAAGTAGGACGAGGTAAAATGTCCAAAATATCCTAGGGTAGAGCCATGTATAAAATGAGGTAAAAGAGAAACTCTCTCAAAGAAGGTTAAGTGAGTGACATAAAAATGTCACTCATCATGAATTGCGGTCAAACGAGTAGACCGTGGTTAGCGAGGTGAAAAGCGAGAGGAACGTAAATTCTTGAAGAGAGGAAAAATGATCTTTTCTATAAGAGATATGATCAAAATTCGGGCAGTAAAAAGCGCTCCACTATCCTTATAGTTCCTCTTTATTTCAAAAAACAAATAGTATCCTAGAGAATCTTGAAATTCATCAACCGTTCTTACAATAAACAATGAGAATTTACAGTAGTTAACATCAAAAGAGAAAATATTCCCTTATTTATATAGAATATCAAGCGTAAATTTGCAGAATCAACACATACGGAGTAGTTAATTTGCCTAGACATTACATTGAGCTATAGTTGATGGTGAATCGTGACTATAAGGCTTACAAATCACTCTAGACCTCACAAGAGTAATCTTCCTCAACTTGATCTTGTTTTCCTCAAATACTCAAATTATTGTCCACTACTATAGAATATACCATATGCTTTTAACCTTTGATTATCCTATAGTAATTGACTCAGGCATAGGAAATAAACCCGATATTAACCACCTATTAATCAATAAATGATAAGTCTATTTGGTAGCTAGTAACGAGCCATGGAACCTTCTTGTTGAGTTCATTTGGCCCATTATGTTTTTGATGATGACAAAATAAGTAATTATCTAACTTTCTTATTGAGTTATATGTATGCATGGATCATCAATAAAAGATAGTGCCCATAACATCAAGTGTACATGCCACTTGATGTACTGACCATGAAATAGCTAAATATCAAATAAGCGTGAAGTTTCTGAGAGGGAATACCAAGTGAATTTCCTAATAAGCAAGAACGACTTGGGGAATCAAGGAGTTTCATAGCACAAGCATTTTGATGAAGCAACAAAAATTAAGAACATTAAGAGTTTAATTTTTCTAAGCTCTTGTAAGTATATAAAGTCAGTGAGTTTGTTTGGAACATAAAAGTTACAATGGAACTTGCTTAGTTCAAGCCTAAGTTCAGCATCAAATCAATTCACCTACCTTAGCTCCAGAGTCTAAGGAATTCTAGTTTATTTTAGGGTTTTAGTTCCTAATTGGTTTGTTTTAAATGAATTATGTTTTTAAAAGGTGCATTGAAATAAAACAGGATAGATTCTAGTTTCTAATTGATTTAATCTCAGTTGATTAAGCTTGATATGAACCTAACTTATATATCTTATAGCCACATTTATGAGGCCTAAGAGAAAACCCAAGTGAGGAAAACCCTTAAGCAAACACAAAGCCCATATTTCATCCTTATAATTACTCCTCAAATAGAAGTGATTAATACATGAACTAATCCTTTCCCAAAGTGGATGTAGCTCCATTTGAACGAACCACAATTGTTCTTGGGTTGATTAATCTAGCTGCTGTTTCACCATTCAATTAACTTTGAATCAACAAGCAACTAAGCCTAATACAAAAACTACCATGGTGCCAATTGTTAAAGATCATTGCATGAATAACAGTCTTCATCTTGTCAAATTCTTCAAATTTTTATTTTGTATTAAAGTGAAATGACATATGGTTGTCAACGCTCATTGTCTAGCAACCACTGCTAGAATGACTTGTAATTTTCTTTCCTCTTCCCCTTGCCAAAAAAAAAAAAAAACAGAGATCATACAAAAAAAAATGCCATAGAGGCTGCGGCTTGTTTATAGTTGGTAATTCACTAGTTTTATCTAGTAATTGGTTTATCCTCATTTTTCAGGGTAAGAGATAAATTAGTTAGTATGTTAATTTGTTGTAATAACAAATAAACTTTTAGTCAATTAGTAATAAAGTCAGACAGTTAGGTACATTCCCCGAATCAAGACTACAAAATATCATCCAACATTTATTTCTATATAATGTTGGAGAAAAAGCAAGAATGTTGTAATGCTCATATGAGTTGAGCATCATATAATTAATAATATCACCAATTCACAATTAATTATTAGATGGACCAAAACTCTGGATTGTTTCACATGGCAGATGGCCCGGCACACCTAGTGGCCTAAAGATTCGTATCCAATTATTCACAAGGAGCAAAATTGCAAAGTCGTCACTCTCCTATCGTTTTCAAGCTACTCATCCAATCAACTACTTATGTGACTTGCTGATACAACAATAGTCATCAGTTCATGAATCATGACCAAGTCTCTGTCTTCTTCTTTCTCTTTTTACCTGTTATCTGGGACAAGCAGGAAGGCATGTACTCGTACAAACATTTACCTACATAATAATTTTATCTCTTCTGCAAAGACTCACTAGGTATTGTAAATGTAAGTTAACCTAGTTGGTTATAAGAAATGAGATCATATCTCGCCTGTATCATTTCTCATCGGTTGTTCCTAATAAATGTGGCACCAAGTCTGTTTTGGATCAAATTCAGATTATATAGCTCTTGAATAAGGTCGGAGTCCTATAGAACTTTTCCATTAATCACATTTTTAGTAGAAATTCTTCTTTAGCTGGAGATTAAATTGTCAATTTGTCATCTCTAACCCAGACAATGATGATAATCTCGCACTTAAAAACAATGTAAAAGTGAATGCTTCAAGCATTATAACCCACTGTTAAAATAACATAAAAAATTGTTAAAAAGACACTTACCTAGCTAAGCTTCATTTCCAAAGAACGCATTGCATAACATATTTACATACGGAAAGGGGAAGGAAGGGGGGTAAGAGCTGCTATTCAGCCTGAATTTCATTTCCTCACATTCTTCACAGGGAAAACATGAATGGCGCGGCAGAGAAAGCAGGGAAGACCATTGGAAGGGGATATCGGCTGTAAAAATGATAAAACATGTGTAAGAAAAAATATACCAAGTGCAAATACATTATTTACTCATTTAATCATCATAACCTCATTTAAAGTTCTCTAAAAGACCACACACACACTCACACAAAAAAACCCTTAAAAGTAGACCTAATCTAGGTATACAATGAAGATTTACTCTATACCGCTCTCTGCAGAGTATAACTTCGTGTTAAATAATAAATAGAGAGCAAATGGAGTAATGGTTTTCATAACTAGTGGAATGAATTTGGAGGCAATCCTTCATATTAATTATGTCTTTGTCCATCTACAAATTTCAAAGTATATGAAGTAAATGCAATTATTTGATTAGATAAGGATAAGGAAAATCAGTAAGTCTGATTGATAGCTGACCTAACCTGTTTTGACTAATTAGACCCTCCCAACTACATATTCCAAAATTCTCCGTAACATGAATAATACTTAATGGGCAACTTGATGGACTCTTTATAAATCTTATCACACCAAAAAGTTGTAAATTGATACTGAATCTTGTGACATTTTTTAAGGTATGAACTGGCAGCAAGAAAAAGTCTACAATCTTGCTCTTATTATTAATTTAAACTCTTGTATATCATCGACGGATTATGCTTGTTATATTCAATAACTTGGTTGTGTGAAAGGATATTATAATAACATGAGGAGAAACAAGTCAACAAATCAAAGTGAGGTTTTTTTAAATAGAAATAAATTATTGTTGTTGAATACATACGCAATACAGTGAAAGGTCTATACTCCAACATTTAGAGTTATCCTTCATGAAAATCCATGTCTCAATCCTTAATTTAATTATTTTTACCTTTACATTTTTACTACATCAAGGAAAAAAAAGAGACTCTTTATTCTTTTTAATATAGTTCAAATGACTACATAATTTTTTTTTAATATAGTTCTTTGAATTATACAGCATCATCAATTTCTCATATTGTGATATACCAACTATATCTATACACGTATTCAAAACAGCCACATTAGTACTTGCATATCAAAACCTTACCAAATCAAATCTAAGCAATTCAACTGCCCTACTATTTTTCAGATATCTACAAAAACTGCCGTTTGTGATACTAAAAACAATCAACGATTCAAATTTTACAATAAATATGTCAAAACACTCACCATTTTTCTTCCAAAACATGTACACAATATGACGTAAAGCCGCTATAAGAAATACATTGATTGATAGAACTCATTTTTTTATTTTTTTTGACAAGGAATAGAACTCATTGCTTCCTAATGTTTTGTTCACGCTAAAATAAAGAAAATAATATTGACACAACCCATATTAATAGTAACAACCCCTTTAATGAGTAAATGACAAAAAAGCTATACCATCCCCTATAGATGCGCTAATAGTCTTCTCCTAGAATAATCCTACTGTTTTTGGTTAGCTACTCAACTACTATTTATGTCTTTTTATTTTTGTCCCAATTCTATTTACAAAGTCAAACTTTAAAAAGCTTAATCATAGATTTTCATTGTATTAAAAGAAAAAAAATGATACATTTCAATGTAAATTTTAAAAAATTAAGTTTTTTATAATTGTCATACAAATTTAAAGATAAAAATATTTAAAAAATGTGAGGGAGATCATAAAAAGTCAAATAATAGGCAAAAAAAAAAAAAAAACTTTTAATCATACCACCCATCTCGTATTATAATTTTTGAGCAATTCAAATATTTTATCTTTTTTTAATGGGAAGCTTCTTTCCTTCTTAAAATTGCATATTAAACAATTTTCCTAGCAACTGTTTAGCAATTAAGGACCTAATGAGATCCCACTTTGATGAATGTTACTAAACTTTAAAGCAAGAGTTTTGGTAATTAGTAGATAAAAGTCAATATGATTGAACTTTTAAAGTATGTTAGCTTTATGAAGTGAATACCTCCATTCCTTAATAGTTGCCACAACTAGTTAGAGAGTCTTTGGCTGATTTGATAGGGGGTTTTAGACGATGATAGTGGTTTTCATTTTCAAACACTCACATATCACTTTTTAAGATGTGAGCACCAGAACTTTCTTACAAAATCACCTACGAATTTATTAAAATTTTATGTAGTAGTTATCTACCAAACAGCCCAAAAGAACACTATATTAATAAAAAAAAATAAAAAATTAATGATTAAACAAAAGATAATTGAACATTATTTTCAATTGCTACAAGTTTATCGTTTCTTCCCACTTGGCAATGGGAGAGCTTTCTATTTGATGTGAATCATGTGATAGGTTTCTAATTCTAACAATAATACGACAAATAATGACTAGACAAGTTTTTTTTTTTTCCCCTGTTATCCTTCTCTAAATAACATATCCCGAATTCTTGGAAAGAATATCAACCACATTTTCAAGTTACGAACTAATAGTTTAATAAGCAGAGTAGAATTTTTAACCACATTTTAAAGATATTTAGCTTGTCACTGTAACTTATAATATTATCAATTTTATTCTTGAAATCATGGAAATTTTTAAAATATTAAATTTTTATTATTTTATTATTTTTTAATTTATATTTAAAAAATTGTAAAAAATCAAATAAAATAATTAATGAATACTTATATGCTGTAACACAAACGTTATTGTCATGACCCACTAGTTTTAGGGAAAATTAATTAATTATTAAGAACTCTTCTTGATATGCATACATTTTATGAACTATCAAAGATCAGATTTACTCCTTGAATTGTACAAGGAAAAAACGCATGCAAATCATCTTTAACTAGTTAAAAATAAAAATATATCTAAAGATTAATCTTGATGGACCTACAAGAGTAATTTTATTTAAACAAAATAATCTATAATCCGGAGATTTAAATCATTTATGTACTGAAAAATTAAATTAAGAAAAAAAAATTGTGACAAAGATAAGCCCTCAAAAAATAATTAAAAAATAAGAAAGCAGTTAGTAAAGGGCAAATGATCCATACCCAAAATCATGGGGGCGAGAATGGGCATTGATCTCAACTGAAGAACGAGCATAGCGCTTGATATTCCTTTGAGACAGCACTTGACCAAGCGGTTTCCTGTCGGACGGCTTCTGCAGGGTAGCCGACACGGCGTTATCCTCGGATATCGCATAAAGTGACGGCTTCCAATCTGGCGACGACCTCCGTGGACGATGACTTGGCGCAGAAGAATGTACAAGGGAGCGCGTCTCATCCGTCCTAGGGGTCGGAGAAGACGACGGCTCCTCTGTCGTATTAGACGAAGGGTTCATCATTGTGCAACACGTTACACATTCTAAAAGAAACCTCATCCTCTCTTTCTCTCTTCCTAACTACCAGAATCGCAATCGCTAAACTAGACTAGACTAGACTATCTGAGAAAGAAAGGGCCTAAATATATTGCGTGATATGATTTGGATAGATTTTCATTTTGTGTGGGTCTTTCTCTGTGAACATAATGTTGAAAATGACTTCCAACTTTCCAAGATTGTGAATTTTGGACGACTTTCTTGGATTTGATTTTCGTTTTTTTTTTTTAATTATTTAGGGAAAAGAGGGAAACATTATTTTGTACTGTGTATTTGTGTATTGTCTGTTGTAGGATTGGTTCCAATTTTTATCATGAAAATGACGTCTTTGTATATTTATATATTCAAAACGCAATTGGAGTATTTTCGTTGCTTTTGGTGGAAAAAAAAAACCTAAAATATTAGCATCGGGTAAATACTTAATCTTATGTTCGGATAAAACAAAAGTAAAAAACATTTGCTTCGGTTTAAGCCCAAAAAAAAAAAAACAAAAGAGATAAATATGAAAAACATTTTAGAGGATAATCATTCATAACTGAATTCAGAAATTTTGACAAAAGTTTTATATATATATATATATATATATATATATATATATATATATATATATATTATATATATATATATATATTATATATATATATATATATATATATATATATATATATATAATACAAAAGAGATAAACATGAAATTCAACCATAGTCAATATAAGACACAATTTTTTATATAAAATGTGAAGAAGGTGAGTGTAACAAGAGTTACAGAGTAGAAAGCAATGACTGAGAATAAGTGAATAACATAATATACATATTTATAATTGGAAGTTACTTTTAGGTTTTTTTTTTGGGTTTTCTAACAATTGGACATGGGTGGACACATTGTTGTATGTTGAGTGTTAAGTGACTTGTCTAAGTTGTCTCGACTTGAGTAGAGGTTCAAATGTTCCAACCAATACATGGCTACTCGCAGAGTCATTATCCAATTATGTACTTGATGAGTTATGGTAAACCTTTTCAAAATAATTTAACTATCTTATCTTATTATTTCATAGACAATTAATGTGATGCCTCCAAAAGCCAAACAGAGGTTTGTTGTTGTTTCAGGTGAAAAAATTTAAAAAAAATATAAAATGTTGCTTTGGGTAATTACTTAATTTTAGGTTCGGTTGAAAAATGTAGATTTGGTTTCCTTTAACTGCCTCTCACTATTAAAACTATCTATCCACCCCATTCTGCTTATCATCACAACTATTCTCATTCCTCTCAAAAATTATTTCAAAAAAATATAATAAAAAATACAAGAAAATTGAGGAGAATTGACCCGTAGAAGGTAGGAGCTCGGCGGTGATGTTGAGTGAGAGGACATGAGTTATGTGGATTGCGGATAAGAGAAATAGGGGAGGAGATGGGAGAGCGTGTGTGTGATTGTTTGGAGGAATTTCCTAAATTTTATGATCGTGGAACTTCACTTTTGAAGGGATGTGTTAAACTAACCATCCTAAATTTTACAACCCAACATAATAAATGGATGTATTATTTATTTTTAGTAAAACCTGTAAGGTGTGAGTGTGTGACATACAACAATAGTGTCATAAGCTATATTGCTTTTCTTTTTAACTATGGGTTGAAAAGTTTAGCAATGATAGCCAATTTTATCCAATTTGGACATGTTAGTAATGTCATTTGAAATTTGGAGTGAGGATCACTGAAGAAAAAAATGTTAAAAAATAGCAAGTTCAAGAGAGAAAGATGATAAATATATTTTGTTAGGATTAGAGAAGCAAGAAATATATGTGAGAATATTCCCGATTGAAGTTTAGGGGTATAACTTTTTCATTACTTGACTTTTTTAGTGGGACCGTTTGGCTCACTAATCGAAATTTTGAGGTTTATTTACTTATTTTTGGTTTTTGGGAAAGATGCTAATTTATTATGGGTTGTCAAACTTCAATTCCTTATTAAAAATTTTGTGATTAATGCGAGTTTATAGTTTGTTAATGTTATTAGTGTTGAAAACAATAAATTAAACATATTCTTCTAATGATGATTAAAAATTTAGATATATCATAATCAAAGAAGAAATACAAAAATATTTAATACATTCGTTCACATTTATCCTCTATGCTCCAAAAATAGAAAAGGAATAAATAGGAGTTGTATCGGTTTTTTGCAACTAATGGGTGAAGTGTTATTATATAAAGGAAGATATCCAAAAAATCAAATCATCCACATAGCCAATTTGTAGTTTTCATTTATTTAAAATATATATGTGGCTTTATATAAATATATTATCTATAAATGATTGATCGTCATTTTTTTCAACTTTATACTAATGTTTTCATTTGTCTCGAGCATGGTATGAGTCAAAGTATTACGTTAATGTCAATTAACAAATTTTTACGAAGTAATTGGTACAAATTTATTATAGTCATACTTTTATAAACTTTTTGTGCATTGGTACGGACACATGCTAGTTTAATGTTATTATAGGGCCTGCTTGGAAATTAGAATTGGGTTTTAATTATTTTCATTTCGATGAGCTGATGTAATTCTTGTGTGTATCATTATCTAAAGCGAACAAAATTGAGTCACACATGAATTATCTTACGTACTAATCTTAGGAGTCTTATAATCTTACCTATGTCTTTCCACCAAAAAATTATCTTACTTATAACTGATTAAAATGGGTGACTTGACTTAATCCAAATAAATATGGCAAAAATCAAACCATTTATGATAGCTAGCTTATGAACTATTGACAAAATCGAATCTTCTTGACCTAAACTAAATCAAATTAAACCATTTACGATATCTAGCTCATCAGCTATTGACATAATCGAATCAACTTGAGCAGTTGACCTAGCCCAAATCAAAAAATTTATCATCACCAATCCCCTAAAATATAGTAATATGGAGTGACATTATACAGTGTCCAGGCCCAGGCCTAGGCCTTGTGTCGTTTAAGGGAAATAGTCAAATAGTGAATACGGCTTAAGAAAACAAGCTGCTCCTTTGTTAAAACTAGTGCGCTTCGTAGTTCTCATTCTTCTCTGGAGTAGAAATAGAATTGTAAAGAAACAAAAGAGTTGATTTACCTCACGGTACTTAAGCTTAGGGAGTCTTCCTGTAAATCTGTAATAACAAATTTTCCCAACACGGATACACTGTTGTAATACTGTTTACTGTCACATCATCCGTCCCTAAATATTACACCATTTCTATTTATAGAGTCCAAATTTTCATCATGTTATAAGAAATAATGTATTTAAATGAGATTTTGTTGGATGCATCTCAAAGTAAATTTTTATAATATAAAATTTTTATAATTTTTTTATGCTTATGGATTTGGAGATAAAAAGATTTAAAGTCGTTTTTTAAAGACCGGGAAATCAAATAGAGCCATATTTGAGGTATGGATGGAGTAGAAATTAGAAAGTCAATGGGAGTCCAATATTAATTACGTTCCTATTTTCCTAATACACTAGTACACTACGCAAGATGAGGCCTGAGGCTGAGGCCTGTGAATGTGACGTGATTCGTCTAGTCACATATTGCTTACTCATTCCGAAAATATTTAACATTTATTGCAGGCAATATATTCAATATTACCAATAAATAGGTCGATCCAGTAAGTTACCTAGAGGAGTTGGACTGCCTTCCTATCAAGTGTCAAACCATCAAGGGAATAATTGATGCAGCTGAACACCAAAACTCTTTAGATCCTATTTGTGGACAAACTATTGAGGGTCGAAATTGTACAGTTTGAGACAAGCTAGCAAATGCAGTTTTATAAACGACAACTAGTCACACTACGTGCTAGTATTACTTTCCATAACTGATGTATCCAGGTTTTTGTCATCTGAATTATTCTTTTGATAGCGATTTAATTGACATTTTCCTAAATAAATACGGAGGACTACCCCCAATGTCGAACAAGGCATAATGGAGAAAGGAAAGGGATCCAATGCTAGAATCTCTTATGCTCATCAGCTCACGTATTTGATCAAAGGTAATTTCTTATTTATCTTTAAATTAAATGAGCAAAGATTTACCGAATAAATTAGCCCTTAATATATTTATATACGTGTTAAATACTCAATTCCAATGGTTTGCCACATTCTATTTTTGGAGACATAAGTCCCCCACATATGCACGCAAATTTATTATTTTAAATTGAAAATAAAAAATATGCTATTAAAAAATAAAATTATATAAATTATCACCATTTTAATTATATTTTTCTTACGGCCAATTTTGCTATTTCTATATTTCTCTTTTTTTTAATAATAGAATTATATATATTTTTTTTTGTTCACATATAACGAATTTTCCTATTACTCCGTATCTGCATACAACCAAGCAGGGATTCACCTGTCTGACTTCTTGATAGTGACGTTTTGCAAAGTGCCACCAATACCCCAATTGTCCCGGCTACAATTTTATTAGGGTTTGTCAAAAAAAACAACTAATTAGGTCAATATATTTTCGGGTTGATTGTGTGCTATCACCATCAATACTCTAAAACGCATCCGTAATATGTTCATGCTACCATATTCAAGCATCATGAACGATCTTTTCACGGCAACCAACGGGTTTTATTCGAAGGACATTTGGCAACGGTAAATAAGAATCATGAACACCCATGTTTGGACGAAATGCTACGAGAGTCCTGTCGCATCTTTGAGGGATCCGTATCGTACGTGATAGATGATTGAATTGGACGAAATGCTATGAGAGTGCTACTAATAATATTCGAAAATCTTTTTAGAATGCATGAAATAAGCATAAAATATACGACGACGCACCAACCTATGAACAACTCTTCGTATGTACGACAGGTTTACATTACGATAACACTTTCAAATTTCAATGCAACATGTACAAGTTACTCTTCTATGTTTTTAAGCAGCATTCTCAGGAGATCATGTTAATCTACTTGCTTATTTATGCATTACTGTACCTACAACGGGTAACTCAAGAACATTATTCTAAATCAAAGTGGATAACTTGTGCAAAAATAGAATAGTAAACAATACTCCTTTTGTCCTTTGTCCCTTAATATTTGTCTCGTTTGACAATTTACTTTAAGGGAAAGAGAGTAACTTATACTTGACCCATGATTTCCGTTATAGTGAACATCAGTGTGTATAATAAACATCTACCCTAACATATAGGGGAAAGGAATATAATTTACCTTAATGATTTTCACACAAGTTTTACCCCTGGAGCCGAGGGGTTTGGGCTGCTCGCGTTAACCTGAAGGGAAAACAAAAGCTTACAAGTGACTATCTTGTCACGTAGCAAAAGGAAGCAAGCTGCTGGCTTCCAACATGTGATTGCCTCTTGTATCATTACAGCCACTTCACAAACAAATAGGGAGCTCATCGAGCAAATAAACCAAGCATAGCTGCAGAAATGGTAGCCAGATGACTGGGAGTGCAAGGGAGGTAAAATTTTATTACGAATTCCTCAATTTTTTGGCAAGTTTGATTCTCTATTAAAAAAATTAGTTTCGACCATATTACACTTCCATATTCAAGTCCTACACTTTCATACTGCAGAAAGACGGATTTCAACTTAAAAGGAAATAAACTGTTCTAGACAAAATCAGATTCTCTTTATGAGATTACAACCAATAGATCAAAATATAGAGCAAGTAATTTCATAACCATTTAAGCTGAAATGCTGAATGGAGGGTTTCCAAAGTGCTGTTGTGTGCCAGGTGTAGGTCGTGGTATCGCAAACTCGGCAAAAGTAACCCAAACTGAAACCATCCAAGAACTGCAGCAACAGTGAAGAAAACATGTTAATATATCATAACTCAGCGAATCAGTTTCTGTTTACTAGAGTAAGGAATTTCTCCAGTTCCAAAAAAGTATTGTACAGTCAAAAAAATAACTGTGGTATAAACTCCACCCCTTTCCCTCTGACCAATTAAACAAACGAGAAACTAGCAGAAGCCTGGCATCCAACTAACAAAATAATATGCCTGGACAACAAGAGCAGCATTTGCAGCGAGCCACTAAGAATTATAATATCATAGAAAAGCAGAAACAGAGCAGGACCTATTCATGAATTGTGACCAAATACTCCACACAAAAACCTAGTTTACATTACCAAAGAGAGGAGGAAAATTACACAATTTTAACATTGCAGCTAAGATATTCCATCAAGCTCTGTGAAGCAGGAAGAGTCCAATAAAAATCGCGGTCTCTTGACTTCTATCTTTACTGAACTTGTACTCTTTGGGGATTTATCCAACATTCCAACAGTAAACATGAAGATGCAGAATATCTTATCTTTCCTAGTAAAAACATTATCACTGATTTGCCTAGTCAATTCCAGATTGCTTACTTCTATCTCTTTTCCTTTCATTTTCTAAAATCTACCATCTATTATTCATTGGGGATGGTGGCAAGAATGGCAAATTAGTCCACCAATGCCCGAGAATTTTATGAAGTCTGAATACAATTGTCACTTCATTAAATAATACGTTTAAATCATATTGCAATATTTGTATCATAAAAAATCCAAGTCATTCTAGTATACAGTTTTCTGAAACTCTTATTTGTTAGCTTAATGATGCTATAATCGAATCCTAATTTGCTAATCCCCCAACCCCACGAACTGCAAACTTGTAAAAGGCGTATCATATCGAAAGTGGTTCATTTTGGCCTAATTTAAAGCAAATCTCATACCCATACCGAGTCTCATTCTACCGAATTAGGTAACACCGACTCAATCTGAAGAAAAAATCCGATCCAAATCTGAGATATAGGTAGGACTCAAATCCGAAATTGATTATAAAAATCTGAATCCAAACAGAGGTGGATCGGTATGGAGTCTGGTACATCCAATATAAATCCAACACAATGTCATTCCAAGTAATGAGGTAGGGAAGTAAGACTTCAAACAAATCAGACTTTCACAAAAAGGTGCCAAGACTGCAAACCAGTTACAGTAAAAAAAATTATCATAACCATGCAGACACGAGATATCTTTTCTACAAAATCTGATGAGACCTATTCATTTGCTCCCTTTGGCAAAAACCATCTCCAGGTTTGGGTAGCAATCCTATTTGGGGCAACTTGTAAATGCAACCTCACATACGGTAACTCTAGACTAAAACTAGATACTAGTTGTAAACAAAGTTAATATAGTACTTTAAGAAATATTAAGGAAGTACAATACAAAATGTTCACACACCTGGCCATCCATGCCTGCCTTTCCAGCAGTAGCCTCTTCACTAGTAGCATATCTGATAAAACCAAATCCTTTAGAATATCCTGAGGCACGATCAGTCACCACTTTGGCTGCAACAAGGTAACCTCATCAGTATATGTTGACAAACCTCAGAAAAAGTTTCCAAAATATATAACTCTGCAGAAACTTACCATGAACCACTTCACCAAACTTTGAGAAGGCTTTCCGTAACCCTTCTGTAGTAGTACGTTGCGAAGACCTAGAGCCATAAGGAATGATCTCATCTACATATCAACATTATTAAAGAGACACCGTCTAAACAAAGATCTCAGCATCGTATTATTGTTCAAGAAGGTAACAATGCAATACGTAAGCCAGCAAGAGTCACAAACTCCACAGCTTATTGCATACACTAGTGGGTTGACATAGAGATTATTCATGCATGTTGTCAAAAAAACAAAGATAGAGATTGCTGCAAAATACATAACCTAAGGACCTACTCTATTATAAGGAGGAAAAGGAGAATATATCACATGAACAAAGTTCTAGGTTAAAAGGAATATAAAAAGCAAAAAGCAAAAAAGAGAAAGGGCCCTTGGGAAAACTCCTAATGCAATCAAACAAAAGAATGTGGCCATTTACATGAATTGCAACACACAAGAAAATTAGAAAGTAACTTGATCCCATGCATAATCATTTACTTGTTCATTTGTTATGAATACAAGGACTTCTCAATCACATTCCACAAGGAATGAAAGTGCTTCACCAAAGAAATTCCACTTTCCATAGCAAGAATTACCGGTAAATGCCAAAAAAAGTTCCTGCCAACATCCACTCTGTTTTTTTCATACACAGTCTACATCACGTAGATATTTCCAGAGAATTCAATTTATCACCAACAATATAAACAAATGCTTAAATCATTTGTTGCAAGGACAAATTGAGTTGGGCATTATATGCGGGCCGAGCAGGCAAGGCACGTTTTGGCCCGAAACGAGCATGATCGTGGCACGACACGAGCACAATCGTGGCACGGCACGCTGTCCGTGGAGTGGGCTGCAGGCTAAGCCGCAAACAGCCAAAAAAATTTTAGGCATGAGCACGCGAGCGGTACGCCAATTTGGCACGAGGCACGGCCCGAAACACGCCATTATTTAGTATTATTTAATACTATATACTAGTATTATTAGTAGTAATATTATTATTACTACAATTAATATTACTATTATTTTTAATATTATTATATTTTAATAATATTATTTATATTATCTAAAATTATTTTTTCGATTCGATTACGTAATTCATTTTTATTAAAAAATTAGGCCAACACGAGGCACGACTGGCACAACTGAGTTTTAGGGAAAGGAAGCCAGCACAAAAAGTGGCTAGGCACGAGCAGGCACGGTACATGACGGGCACGGCTCGGCCCTTGTCCACCTCTATGGGCAAAGCTCTGCATTCCAAAGGCTGTTGGAGGATAGAACTTAAGGAATCTAGTCTTATGGAATAAAGCTACCAATCATAAGATGTAATGGGCTTCAAGCCACCAAAAAGATTCTCTTTGGGTTAAGTGGGTGAATAGCTTAAACAAAAAAGGGAAGGGAAGTCAATAATCTCGATATTCCAGCAAAGTATGTCTTGTGAATTAAAATATGTATTACTGAGTGTGGTAGATTGGACAAAGTGGAGAAAAATCAGGAATTTCAATTCAAACATTGTTTGCTTGGATCAATTCCTAAGGTTTTATGGAGAAGACTTATAAGTAACAGCCAAGCTACCCATAAAACCCTTTGTATCTCCTGGTTAGCTTTCCTTAACACATAACCTACCACTGACGGGCTTTGTCAATGGAAAATTCTAGGCATTGGATGTTTTCTTCACGTAGTAATAAGCGTAAGTCTATTTTTCATATGAGACTTTACAAAAGGATGTTTATGTCTCACATGATGTTTAGCAGAGGCCAGCAGAGGTAAGTGAAAATCCATAAAGCAATAAAACCATGAAAGAGGAAAAGGTTTGGAGTCAAGTCACTTTTCTTTACCCTTTTGAACTTGTTTCAGGGCATTAGGTGTCTCCTTAGAGGCTTACTTACAAAAACAAAAAAGAATCGACATTGAGAATCTAGTAAAATGATCTGGATTCTAGAATTCAGCTTATTAGACTATCCAATCACAAGAGCTCTTCATTTTTGGGATTTGGCACAAGTGTTGAAGGCAAGATTCCAAAGTTGGTGACAAATTTTATAAACTCAGTTGAGATGGGCTTAAGCAAGGAGATTTAGGTCTTCAAAAATTTACAATTCAAGAGAATGCAAGGAACTTGATTAAACTTCCAATCCGTATCACCTATGCCAAGAGGAAGAAGGGTAGAGATGTCTTTGCAGAGTCAGTTAGAAATCTTGGTAGTTTTTGGGGATATGTTCAATAGTTTGTTAGGGAGGTCTGTTAGCTTAATAAATAAGGAAGAAAAAGCACGTAGGGGGCATCAAAGAAAATTGTGTAAGAAAGTTACCTTGGGAGAGAACCTTCCTCTCGAATTGAAAGTTATTTGTAATAACAATCGATTTGGGTTGGCTAGTTCCTAGCAGTTGGTATCAGAGCAGCATCGATTCCGGTGACGATCATGGCTCTGACAACTCGAAGTCATAATCAAGATGGCACGGAGATGGATCTGGCGCATTTGGATAAACGAATCGCGTTAGCCATTTCTCAAGCCCTAGGAGCTATGGAACAGAGGTTGTCAAATCAGTTGGCTGTGGGGTTGGAGTAGCAATCACAACGGTTACGAGCGGAGATGTCATCACTATCCTTACATTTGGATAACAAATCGGAGTATGAATAACCACAAGGGGAACCTAACCCAAAGCACAAGGGTGATGATTGTGAATCAGGAGTACCACACAACACTTACATGCCAAAGGAAAACGGAAGATCATACTCAGGAGGTGCACCACCAGACGGTGGGGAATGATGGCCACCTAGCGAATGAGAAAGCTTGATTTGCCGTTTTTGAGGGACCAAATCCTGACGGGTGGGTCCTCGAAGCCGAGAGGTTCTTCTGGTTCTACAACTTGAGTGAAGAAGACAAGTTAGAGGCCGCCGTGGTGGCGCTAGATGGAGAAGCCCTACTCCTCTACTAGTGGGAGCATCGGAGGAGGCCACTGGTGCGGTGTGAAGAGCTAAAAGGCTTGGTTCTTCGCCAATTTCGAACCATATCGACCGGATCTCTCAAAGAACAATGGCTAGCTCACCAGCAACCGGGAGACGTCTTGGAATATCGCCGGAAATTCATAGAGCTCATTGCACTTTTGGAAGGGGTACCGGAGGATTTGGCACGCAACCAGTTTATAAACGGGATCATAGATGAAGTGAAAGCCGAGGTACACCTTCTTAACCCTAGAACACTTGATATTGCTATGGATTTATCCATTAATGTGGAAGAGAATATGAAATGTGGGTCGGGTCGAAGGGGGGATGGTTGAGCAGGAGAAAATGCATTCTAGGGGAAGTCAGGACCCATAGCCCCAAACCTTGTTATGACCAAGCCCAATTATAACCCTTCCTTTGGACCTAGTCAGAACATTGGAAGTAGACCGGTGCAAAGAAACCCCATACCTGTAGCAAAACCTTTGGGTGAAATCAGGATGCTCACCGACAAATAGATGCAACTCGAGAGAGAGAGAGGATTATGCTTTAGATGTGATGGGAAATGGTCCTTTAACCATCGTTGCCCTTGAAAGGAACTCAGTGTCTTACTCACCATGGATGGGGGAGATGGGGAAGGATCCTATAAGGAAGAGGAAAGGAGCTAGCGCGAGAGGGACAAAGAGGAACTGGAGGAGCATACAGAGGTAAAGGAGGATAGTACACCGATTGTATCTCTTAACTCGGGTTATGGGGATCACGAGTCCCAAGACAATGAAGATGGTAGGGTTAAATAATGGCCAGGAGGTAGTAGTTATTATCGACCCAGGGGCTCTCACAATTTTATTGCATCGAGGGTAGTTCAACATCTGGATTTACCAGTGGTGAGGGGCAAGCAGTATGGGGTGGTGTTGGGTACAGGAGAGTCGGTGCAGGGAGATGGTGAATGTCAAGGAGTGGTGTTGACTCTATAAGGAGTGCAAATAGTGGAAAATTTTTTGTTATTGCCGTTGGGCAATTCAGATATTATTTTGGGTATCCAGTGGCTCGAAAAACTTGGTACAATGACTACTAATTGGAAAACTCAGACAATCAAGTTTCAACTGGAAGAAAATACAGTAGTGTTAAGGGGAGACTCATCTTTAGGGAGAACGAGAATTTCCTTTAAGGCCATGGTGCGGACCTTGCAGAAAGAAGGAGGGGGTTACCTGTTGGAGTTTAACCAAATATTGGATGGAGACTGAGCACATCATGGAGCCCACATTTTTTAGGGAAGTGCTGAGGGATTTTAAGCAATTGTTTGAGATGCCTTTGGGATTGCCGGCAAAACGAGCAATTGAACATATGGTGTTGCTCAAGGAGGGGAGTAGTCCTGTAAGTGTCTGACCCTATAGATATCCACAGTGTCAGAAAGATGAAATAGAAAAGTTGGTGAAAGATATGCTGGCAGCCGAAATTATTCGCCCTTCCACAAGTCCTTTCTCGAGCCCCATATTACTAGTCAAGAAAAAGGACGGATCCTGGAGAATTTGTGTCGATTACCGAGCATTGAACAAAGTCATGATTCCGATTAAATACCCAATACCAATGATTGAGGAAATGTTGGATGAGCTACAACTGTACAATGTTTATTCAAAGCTAGACTTAAAGTCTGGCTATCACCAGATTCAGATGAGACCGGGAGATGTTCATAAAACAACATTTAGGACACAAGAAGGTCATTACGAATTTCTCGTAATGCCATTTGGGCTTACGAACGCTCCAGAAACCTTCCAGTCATTGACGAATGATTTGTTTAGACTACATTTTCGCAAGTTCGTGCTAGTCTTCTTTAATGATATTTTGGTCTATATCTCGGATGAGGAAAGGCATTTACAACATTTGGCAACGGTGCTAGGCGTTTTGAGGGACCATACGCTATACGCCAATTTGAAGAAATGTGAGTTTGGGAAAAAAGAACTCGCGTATTTGGCACATGTAATTTCTCAAAAGGGAGTAGTTGTTGATGAAGGTAAAATCCAAGCAATGTTGGAGTGGCCTCTACCAGTCAACCTTCGGGAATTGCGTGATTTTTTGGGATTGACGTGTTACTATCGGAAGTTTGTTAAGGGGTATGCTACCATTGCACGGCCATTGACTAATCAGTTGAAAAAGGATTGCTTCTGCTGGAACGATGAAGCAACAAAGGCGTTTGACATTAAAGAGAGTCATGACACTAGCCCCAGTTCTAGCAACACTACCTACACTACCTGACTTCTCACAACCCTTTATTATCGAGACTGATGCCTCTAGCTTCGGTTTAGGTGCAGTGTTGCTACAAGGAGCTCGTTGGTTTTTGCATCAAGATTTTGGGAGTGAGGGCTTGCAACAAGCATATATATGAAAAGGAGCTTATGATCATTGTATTTGCAATTCAGAAATGGAGGCATTGCCTTCTGGGGCGACATTTCGTTGTCAGGACAGATCAAAGAAGCCTCAAATTCCTCTTAGAATAGAGGGTGGTAGGACATGAGTACTAAAAGTGGTTGTGCAAGTTATTGGGCTATTCGTTTGACATCCAATATAAGTCGGGGCAGCCAATAAAGTAGCGAATGCATTGTCACGAGAGTTTGCATCAGAAGTAGTGTATTGTGCTCTCTAGTAGCTGTGGGTTGTCCTGGGAGCAATTATATGCCAAAATTTCTCAAGACCCCTGGCTACGGCAATTGAAGCAAGCGGTTCAAGAGGGACAGCCTACTCCCAAGTGGTTTTTGGTTGACAAAGGTGGTTATTCCCAGACTCTCGGAATTAACCACACCAATTTTGAAGGAGTATCATGACTCACCCATTGGTGGTCACTCAGGGATTACAAAACGTATCAACGAATCGCGGTTGAATAGTATTGGCCGGGACTACGAAAAGATGTCACAAAATATATCATGGCTTGCAATGTATGTCAACAACAGAAGACATCCTCATTAAGTCCATTAGAACTGCTTCAACCTCTTCCGATATCGAAGCAGATTTGGCAAGAAATAACCATGGATTTTGTAGAGGGCTTGCCTAAATCTAATGGGTGGAATACGGTGCTAGTAGTGGTTGATAGGCTATCAAAATTTACGCATTTCATAAAATTAAAGCATCCTTTTTCAGCACAAGACGTGGCTAAGGTGTTTATTCAAGAAGTTATCAGGTTGCATGGGTTTCCTCTCAGTCTCTGACAGAGATAAGATATTTATTAGTTTATTTTGGAGGGAGCTATTCAAGTTACAAGGCACTTATATTCACCGGAGTACTGCCTATCATCCTCAAAGTGATGGGCAAAACGAGGTGGTCAACAAGGAGTTGGAAGCGTATCTTCGTTGTTTTATTAATGGCAAACCGAAGTCATGGTCTTCCTGGCTGTCGTGGGCTGAATATCATTACAATACAGCATGGTATACAGCGATCAATCCAGGCGGTATATGGGAGAGAGCCTCCTAAACTGTTACGATTTGAGAGTGGCAGCACACAAGTCTTTTCATTAGAAGAAAGCATGAAGGAAAGGGACGTTGTACTTGATGAATTACATTATCAATTAACTCATTCACAAGATGAAACAATATGAAGACAAGAAGAGAAGGTTTGGAGAATTTGGGATAGGGGATTGGGTTTATCTTAAGTTACATCCATATAGGCAGCATTCCCTGGCTAGAAAATTGAACGAAAAACTGGCTCCTAGATTTTATGGACCATTTGAGGTTCTGGAGCGTGTGGGCACAGTGACCTACAGGTTGGCACTTCCGGAGCAGAGCAGAGTCCATCCAGTCTGAATTGATAACGGAAGCAACTCCAAGTTCACTACAGGGTGTGCGCAGCAGGTTGAGTGATGTTAGATTGGAAGTGCTTATCCAATGGGAGGGCCTCTCTGACTTTGAAGCTACCTGTGTCTCAAATGTTTCCTTCCTTCCACCTTGAGGACAAGGTGGATGTTTGGGTCGCGGGTAATGCAAGGAACTTGTATAAACTTCCAATCTGTGTCACCTATGCCAGGAGGAAGAAGGGTCAGAAGACGGTTATTCAAGCAAGCTAAAGGAAACAACAGTTTTTTCATTCCAATAAGGATAGAGATGTCTTTGCAGAGTCAATTAGGAAGTTTTGGGGGATATGTTCATTTGTTAGGAGGTCTGTTAGCTTAATAAATAAGGAAGAAAAAGCACGTAGGGGGCATCAAAGAAAATTGTGTAAGAAAGTTACCTTGGGAGAGAACTTTCCACTCGAATTGAAGGTTAATTGTAATAACAATCGATCTGGGTTGGCTAGTTCCTAGCAGAGTATTTCTTTCATTAGAACATAGTTATTATCTTTAGGCTAGCAGAACCTGAGAAAGTGAGAAGGAAAGGCCCCTTGCACTACATTTTTCCAGTTTCAGCCACAACCCTTGTCCAAGCTCAAATACCAAGGAGAAAAAAGAGCACATATCTCAAACATCTCCAAACTCACCAAAATGGAGGAAAAAGCATGTCATTTATGTAAATGCGTCACAATCAGCTACTCCTTTCCCTAGCCAATAACCCAATGTTTCAGTTGGCATCCAATCCCCAGGCCCACCTACCATTTCACCAAAACTTAGAAGCAGAATAATGCAATACATCCTTGAATTCATTTGCTGCAGCAATAATCAAACTCTTATACTCCAAAAGAAGCTCGGACTACCATATTATCTACCCATAACTGACTCTTGAGTCTTAACTAACATTTCTTAGTCTCCCTGTCTGTAAAATTAATCTTCCATTTCTCCCGTCCAAAAGCTTACAGCCTCCTCGAGAAAAATGAGGTAAAGCTCATATCTGACTCAGCTCACTCAGACCCATTTCAGAACTAGTCACTCCATAGATCATACCACCTTTATTTCAAATTAAGCTCATCTCACTCTCAAAACCATAAAACTCCTAAAAATCTTTCATCCCACTATCTAAAATCTTCACATGGCATCTCCTAAGACCCTCTCACCAATGCTACAACACTCAAAACAGCATGAAAAGTCACCAGTTGTGTTTTGACATAATGAATTTCAGGGCACTGAAAGTCATTGCTGGGACCGGGAAGATGAGGCCAACAGCTACCCACCTTGACTAGGTGGAAGTTCAGGTACTATTTTATTACAATATTTGTTGGTTAGAATAATATAAGAGTAAGAAAGAGAGTTAGTTAGAGAGGAGACACGGAAGGAAAGCAGAAAACCTATAGACAGGAGAGGGGAAAAAAAGTAGCAGAATATCAACCAACAGGGGAGGGAAGAGGAGAAGATATAGAAAGAGCAAGTCAAGCATTAATTTTCTGTTTAGATGTTTAGCTTAGGGAGCATCGGGTTGTAATTCTCCTTTGTTATAATTTGATTGCATTGTTAATATAACCATTAATCAGTTTTTCCCAAATCCTCTCCTTCACAAGATTAATCATTTTACAATAAACATGTCCAACTTTAAAACCCTAATTGTCATTTCCTTCTCTAAGTCATTATCTTTGAAAATCTGATCCATTACACTACCTCATAATCCAAAATCTTAACCACAACCTCATAATTCTTCAAACATTGTTTGAACCTTAATAGCGGCTAAAATAGCATTAATTGCCAAAAATTAAATTCTTTATTTCAAAACCTTTGATCTTATGGACTAAAAATAACGATGAATCTCATACTCCATCAAGGACAGTTTCTATAGAAAAATTCAAATTACCCAAAAGCTAGTCTCAAGAAACTTTATCCTTTACGTAACTTATTAGAGACTTCTGTTTTGCGTTTTCACAGAACATGACTCGATAGATCAGATTGTTATCCAGAGATTTTTCAGCATATAGAGCTCTAACCTTAAATCCTATAACACAATGTCTGAAGTAATTTTTCGAAAGACTAGAAAATTCACCAAGAGTTCTAATGCCATATTTTTAGTTCATAATTTTTTGGAAACAAAAGGCGAATGATTTCTCTCAATTGTATCAAAATTGAGAGCCGAATTGTAGAATCGTACAATTCTACAATCCAGATACCAACAACAACTTGGATCGTGCATAGAATCAGAACTTGGTAGAATCGTGCATAGGATTGGTAGAATTGTGTAGGATCAGTAGGTTGGCTATCCTACTACGATTCTAATGATCCTACAGAATGGCCTCAAATAAGTGTTGAGTAAGCTACTGGATGAAATCTTGGGCCATGGCCCATTGATCTATAACTATTACTAAAGCAAAACCCCTGTTGATGTCATACTTAACACGTGTCACGCTATTATTGAAAATTTTCCCGCCTTCTTAAAAGATGATGTCATCTACTTTTTTTTCTACTTTACATTAATATTATATTGAAAAATGTTATACATAGAAAATTATGTGATTATAAAACTACCTTTATTTCTTCCTTTTATTTCATGTTTGATCTCTACCTTTTTCTACAATAATTTTTTCATCTAATATGATAAAAAGTACTATCCCAATTAAATTTTTACGGTAATTCTATAAAACCTATAAGTTTTCACCAATAAACAAAAATTTTCTTATAATTGAAATAGTTGACAAAAGTAATTTATTATCAAACCCTGCATCGTACGAGACTTACCTAATACCATAATAATCCAATCTTCCGGTGAAGGCCTTTTCCCTATGTGTCTTCTTTTTTAAAAGTCCTCAAATTTCATAAACCCTTCTTCACCAAAATCTCCCCCCCCCCCCCCCCCCCCCCCACATCATATTTGATTTATATACTCGTACACAATTAAAAAGCTCATTGCTTCAGGTTGCTCCTACAAAATTCAATTATTTAGCTACTCCATCAACTTTCAATTACTCCCTCCGTCTCTTAATATTTGCTCCATTTTTATTTTTGGAGTTCAAGTTTAAAAAATTTGACCATAAATTCTCATCATATTATAAGAAATAATATATTTAAGTGGGATCTTATTAGATGCATCTCAATATAAATTTTATAATATTAAGTTTTCATAATTTTTTGTCTTACGAAATTGGAGATAAAAATGTTTTAAGTTGTGTATTACAAACTGCAAAAAAGTCAAATAGAGCAAAAAATTAGGGACAAAGGTAGTAAAACTCTTTGATCCATAATTGCTCCAAGCCTCCAATCAGTCTACCCTCATTTATAGTCATTTCAAAAACCGGCTATGCTGCTTGCATTGATAGATTTTTTGTTCAATATTCATTGATGTTTATTAAATTGGTGATTTAATTTGTTAATAGAATTACTCACCAATCCTGAAGTTAAGGTAAGTATATTAGTCATGGAAATCTACATACTTGATAATTCTATAAAGACTGAGCTTTTATGAAAAATGTTTCGTGAAATCTCTCGGTGAGTAATTTTCAGCTAGTATAGTACATTATTGGTGGATATTATTGATGTAAAATCATTAGTGCTTCATGGCATTCTAAATTTATATTTGTATTATATGTACCCATCATTTATACAAAATCAAACCATCAAATCTCTCCCTTTGAATATGTAGATTAATTGATTATTGGACAACAAATTGTCCTTCAACGGGCATAGATTATTCTAGATTCCTAGTTATCCTTGTGGGAAACAAAAAGCCTAAAAAAAGAGCTTAATATATCAATATCATGAGAATTATCCCCACTTTAACAGGTAATTCACAATATTATAGCATTTTTAGAGTTACTTCACTCATAAAATGTGCCCACGTATAACTAATGATGTATTATATCTTTATTTTGTAAAATTTGTAGAATCTTCCTGATCTAAGATTTAATCCTAACACTCCCTTTAGATTCAAAGCAGAATCATGATTATGAGAACTTTGACTTCTCTTACCTCTTTTTCTCTCCTTGTTCCCAAAATTTTCCTTCTTGTCACTTTAACCAACCTCTCCACCTATACCAATATCTTCTTCTACCCAAAACTTTCTCTTTCTTCTTGTCCCCTATATCATCCTCTCCTTCCATTCTACCCCAAAACCAATACCAATATCTTTTTCTACCTCATCCAAACCATTCCTTAGCCACAATCAACTCACCCTAGAATCACTTCATACAATCATATCCCAAATCTCCTTCAACACCCTAACCCTCCTCAGCCTTTTCAAAATTTTGGTACAAAAAAAGAAAAGAAAAAAAAAAGAACCTTGAGGTTAATTTTGCCCAAAGTTGAGATTATAATGGCAAAAAAAACCCTGTCGGGTGTTATATGGGCAACCCCATATACCTAGATTGTATAATCCACAAATTCTTCAACTCCCCTAGCAACAACGAACTATGACCATGCTTTATCTTAAGCTTCTAAAAACAATATATTTTACAAACCTTAATTAAAGTAACAACAACAATCATGCCATTGGAGCCGGTAATAAACCCTCAAAAAATCCACTCAATAACAACATTAAACATCACCCGAAATTGGCGAATAACCCATATTCATAACACCATATATTAATCACTTGGTATTGCAAGTAACCTCTTTTCCTCCTTTCCAAAGCAATCAAATTTTATGTAATCCATTCATAAACTACTTTTAGGAGTCATTTGGTTTGCCATGTAGGAATGAAATGATATAAAAGTCCATTCCTTGAGAGTATGGATTCAAATGGCCATGCAACTTTGGTAGTGTAGAGGGTTTGATAATATAGGAATGAACTGTGAATCTTTGGGATTAGGGTGGGTATAGAATTTCAAGGGGTTTTTGGCATGTAATTCCATTCCAAAATGCTTAACCAAACTAGCCCAACTAAGGTATGTGAAGTCTCTACCTTGATGTTGCTACTAATGTGTTTTATTTATGATGGAAGTCAAACTTGTTAGCCCATATCAAATGCATGATCAAGTTGGAGAAATTAAAGCAAGACTATGATTTTACTATATTTTATTTGTACCCAGCCAATATTGCATGGAATGCATGGACTCAAAGCATAGCAAAGTAAAATTTCTCTATTGTTGCTACTTCTCACGTGAATCTTCAAGTTGCACGGATTTTTTGTTCCTAAAATCATGGACTAAAGTAGAGAGGACCAAAACCAATATAATATTCAAGTGTTTGTTGGATAAAATCATGTGTCCAACAACATCTCTTGATTCATGGAAGGATTTTTGGAAGCCAATAACTTACTAATCTTATGTGCTGACAAAGTGGGAAAATGTTGCACCTTATTTTGCGGGTTATTTGAAGCAGTCAGCAACAACTTTTTTGAAGCTGAAAAGTCTCCAACAATATTTCAAATGCAACGGCTCCAAGGTGTTGAAGTACATTTGTATTTCTTCAAATGTGTCGTTAGTCCTCTACTATAAATACTAGTTGAAGCTTTAGCAAATTTCACATAAACCTACACTTGAAAATTATTGTCAAACTACAGCAAAATATTTTTCTCTCTAGCTCTTTAATCTTTCATTGTATTTTAGATTGAGAGAAAAGAAAAGAAAACTATATATTGAGTGATAAAAAGAGTGATAAAAATAAAAGAGTGATATACTTTGAGTAATACTTATAATACTCAAAAGTTCAGAAAAAGTGAGATATCTTTTTATATCTTGGATCTGAGGCGCTAAAGTGTAGCAAGGGAAGCTATGAAGTAGAAGATAAGTGTGAGATCTTCTAGAGTTACTTTAGGTCTCTAAGGGAAGAAATAAAAGGAGTTTGGGTTGGACACATTAGGCGGAGACGTAGCCAAATTGCCAAACTTCATAACAAATTCTCGTGCCTTATCTCTTTTACTTATTTGCTTTTTGTACTTACTTTTTTTTATTTTGTTAAAATGATAAAATAGCTACAGCGAAGTCAAAAGCTCACCAACAACCTTTGAAACATATTTCAAGGTCTTGATATTCAGTCGCTCTCAAAGTATCAATTCCGCTCTTGAAAGTCATCCGAACACTTTTAGTTCCTGATTGCGAAAAACGGTCCTACTCTATTCAACTCCCCTTATAGAGTATATTCGATCCTATTTTTGTCTCCTATTAATTCTTCGATATGAATTCAAAACTAATTCTAAAATGTTGAATCAAACACCCATTAATTAACAATAACATAACAACAAGAATCATATGTTAAAATATTACCTAATGTTAATCATTTGACTACCAAACTTCATGAATCAATCAATCAGGATAGAAATATAACATAAAGTAACTGAAATAATGATAAATAAAAGAATAATTAGTGAGACAGATACCGGAGATGAAGAGGTTGGGAGAGGGATCAGCTTCTGGAAGTTTTAGAGAGGAGGGTGGAGGCGTAAAGTTGAAGGCTGATGTTGCCAATAGACGATTTAGCCCTCGAGGGGCAACCGGCGACGCCATTACTGCTGCTCTCATCGCCAATGCCGTCTTTCAACTTCTCAAAGGCAGGGGTTTATAGTTTGCTTCTTTGGTCTTTTGTGAGGTTTTTGGGTCGTTGATTCTAGATAAAGAAATGAGAAGAAGATAAAAGAAAATCCATTTATTATTGGATTTTGAAATTTATTTTTTATAGATTATTATCTCTTTAACAATTTTTGTAAAACAAAATTGATTAAACACTTTCTCTGGTTTTTTTATTCTTGCGTAGTTTAATATTTTGTAAAATTTTGATAATTGACTTATATTGGAAATTAATTATAAAAAATAACTTTATAAAAATAGTATAAGAGTTAATAAATAGGTGAAGTATTTTAATTAAGAGGCTCAAACTAGTCTATCTTAAGGAAAACAAATATTTTAAATAGATATAAAACCAACCATAAACCCGTTCATATTCATATAATCACTTTACAAAGATTAAGCAAACTCAATATACAATCCAATAAGCATTACATGACTTGTCAGCAGTTAGTAAACCATGAAATCCGTCATTTATGATTTAGAAGAGGTTATCTAATCAAGTTGATATAATATTGTACATAGAAACATTTTTACAAAAATTAACAAGTATTTTACAATGATAGATGGGAGATTTGTCGTCGAATGCTAGTGTTGACCACAATATGAATTGATGGATATGAATAAGTCTGTCTTGATTAATTAAGGAATAATTTGAAATTTTGTCTCTGGCTCAAATATATAGTACTCTCATTAAGTAATAAAATAATTTTCAATAAGAAAATTGATTGTATATCATCCTAAAACAAATGTATTATGGAGTAATTAAGAATAAAATATTCAATAAATAATAGGCAATCTAAAAATGAGTAAGTATAATTAAATCCAAAACACTTTGGATGTACAATTGTGTATAATGACCCAGACTATCATGTGTAAGAGTAAGATCATAACAACAATGTACCACTATTGTGCGATTAGGGTACATAAACATAAGTCAAAATTATAGTCTCGGGGTAATACACAACATGATTGTAGTCAACGAACAACCATCATGATTATGGTAGGGATGACAATGGGTCTAAAATCCGATCCAGACCCGGTTATACCCTATTCATTTTTTAGGGCATGGGTCTAATTCTTTTTTAGATCCATTGGAACCGGGTCGAATTTGGGTCTAAATGTCCTTGGCTCGGATATGGGTCCAGGTCCAAAAATTTTAGACCCAGATCCGACCCATGGACCAGCATATTTTAAAAAAATAAAATTAAATCTAATCTCCATTTATAACTAAAACTAAATATTCATTCACATTGCTCCGACGTCTTCCTGTTCTACTTTTATCTTCTTCATCCTCCATTTTCCACTCTACTACAAGTTTTCAAATCTTTCTCATCGCCACTCGCCATGTAACATATATTTTATAATTTTTATGTATACTTTGTGATTACTAGCATCTCGTCGTCACGTCCCTGCAAACATATCCAAGTAGATTTGAGATTATTAACTTATATGCGATTTTAATACTTTGGAGTAGCAATGCACTTGATTTTAAAAACATTGTAACAGAGTACTGTTGAGTTTAAGACTTTTGATTGAATGTTGGGTTTTAAATCTAGTGTATACTTGTTTTCCACTCACCGAACTAAAATTGTTTTGCAAGTATTTTAACGATATAAATTGAATGCTTAAGAAATAATTTATTAATTTATCCCGTTTGACATTACAATGTAATTTATATTTCTTTATAACACTTAATCGATAAACAGTTCTAAGGTCTGAAATGTGAAAATACATCCAATTATTAAATATGTGAATAATAAGCACATAAAAATAAAAATATGTTAAGGATCCAAATTTTTGACCCAAGACCTATAAGATCTAGTGGATATGGATATGGATATGGGTTTGAAATTTTATGATCCAATTGATTTAGGGCGGATATGAGTCTAATTTGAAAATAATGGGTATGGATGTGGGTCTAATCAGACCCAACCCAAATTTGACCCATTGTTATTCCTAATTATGGATATCAACCACACTTTTTTAATCATTTCTCTTTGCCTATAATTTTTATATAACCGGTAATCAAACTTTCCTTACTGTTCAAATCTATAAACATCGCATGTCTCATAACATAACAATTATAACTCCAAATTGTAATCCAAATGCAATTATAGTGGGAGTTTAACTAAGTTTGGGGTTGAAAAATTTCTTTATCCCTCATTTAAGAGCTAGATGTGTTCTCACATCTCACTTGGTCTATTGGTGACAATGGTGAGTTTTATGCTTAGTTTTTTTTTTATTGATGAGTATTGTTTAATATTTAAAGTGCTCATAATATATGTTTTATGCTAAAAGGGATTAAAGTTGACTTTAAACGAAGTGACTGAGTAGTTGCTTTGGATTTATGTCTCCCTTAATCCTTTCCAAAATAAACAAAATACCACCATATATGATGTATCTCCTACTTTTTAGGCCACAACCTTTATATAACAACTCTATAAATACACTGATCCAAATGCTTCACAGCCACCCCACCTTAGGATTAGCTTAGCCTCCAACCCTCGCAACCTCAAGTAATTACCCCCAAAAGTCCAAAGCATAACTCGCTTTTCATTATTTTTTTTCGTCTTCAAAGCTAAGATATAACACGCACATTCATTTTTGCTTTTTACTTCAAAACTTACTTCGTGGGTGTATATTTATTTTAAATTCCATGATATTGCACCAATAATAATAATAAAAAAAAAATGACACCTGCTCTGAAAATTGCTATGTTTTTAGCGGCAAACTGCTGCATATTCTTCTGTACAATCCCAATCAACTCTGCAACAACTGATGATTTCATTAGCAGAGCTAATTTTCCTGAAGGTTTCATCTTTGGCACCGCTTCTTCCGCTTACCAGGTTCCCTTTATTTAATTTATCTTTTTTCTTATTTGTTTTACTATTATAATTGACTGAGTTTTAATTTTTTTCCTAATTCGTATAGTTTGAAGGAGCTGTTGATGAAGGGAATCGAGGGAAGAGTATTTGGGACACTTTCTCAAGACTTCCAGGTTCCCCCTTTTTTTTTTATCAATTGGTACTTATTATTTACTTATTAATTATTATGTTTTTGGAACATAATTATGTCATATTTATATTTTATGATTGCTTCATAAATTTGTTATTTTTGATGAATTTGAAGGGAGAATATTGGATTTTAGTCATGCAGATGTAGCAGTTGATCAATACCATAGATTTGAGGTAATTTAATTTTTTTTGTCAAGTTTGTTTGTTAAAGTTCTTCCATTTGATGCAAACTTCACATCTCACTTGAAAATTTGCAATTTTTATTTATTTATTATGAATTAGTTAAAATAGGTGTCCTTGTTTGAGGTGGGACTTTTATAAATCTAATTGAGTACACCACTAATGATGATGATGATGATGATATGATATGCCAAGAAGTTGTGATATTTTTGTAGATATACAAAAATTAACCACAAAAATATCTTTCAGGATAAGGATAAGTACAAAAAAATGGCACTTTAATACTTTTAAGTTAAGTTATGTATACAAGTCATGGAACTTTGACTTATAATTTTGTACTCCGGAAGTTTTACAAGTATAGCAATGTAACGTACTTTTGGTAGCACTAACTATTACAGAGAGAGTCTTTGATGTTAGGTCTTTTCGTAACCCAACTGAAAAGGTTACTTTTAATAAATTTATCGTTTTAATATATTGTTTGTATGATCACATACAAAAGCCAAAGCTAAGGCAAGGAAATAGTTGTCAAAATACAATTATAAAGTATCTAAAATGCCAAAATTTACCTGAAGTTAAGTGCAATCTGTAAAATAAAGTGGGATGGAGTGATAGCTAGAGCATATGCATCCCTCTCTGATGATAATGTATAGTAATGGCATTCAAACTGAATGATTGTTAAAATGAGTTTATGTGAATCAAAGAAAAAAGATATGTAGTTAGTGGTTTGTTTCATGATAATATAACCAAAAAGTCATATAGAGTACTATATGTTAAAATGTGTTTTCTTTTATTACATACTAATACAAGAAGATGAAACATAATGTATTGCACGATAGTATTGACATCATGACATGTATTGTTTTCTTTGTGTTTAATAATTATCAGAGTGATGTGGAGTTGATGAAGGATATGGGGATGGATTCTTACAGATTCTCAATTTCATGGCCAAGAATTTTTCCTAGTAAGGTTTCTTTACCTGAGTTAACCCGATTTTTATTTTCTCGAGTCCATCATTATCTTAGATCTTTCTCTTTTATCTTTATATTACAACACTATTCTGGAAACAAAATATTATAAAAGAAAATTTTTAACTGCTTTTTCCCTTTTATCTCACAGATGGTACAGGAGAACCAAACCCAGTAGGGATAGATTACTACAGCAATCTTATTGATACTTTGCTTGAGAAAGGTGACTTTTTTACGCCATACTATATAAGCAAACGCTTTGCCCGTCTGGAATTGATTGTCATGTTGGTAGTATAATTCAAATCAGCAACGTGATAACTTAGGTAGTGTATTCTTATAATCCTATAAAAGGAGAATGTTCAAAATATTTAACTAATTTTTACTCAATCAGGAATCCAGCCTTATGTAACCTTGTACCATTGGGACCTTCCGCAGGCTCTTGAAGATCGTTATGAAGGATGGTTAAACAATCAAATTATGTGAGTAACATTAACAAAATTAAGCAATTACTTATGCAATTATGTGTATCAATTCTAGCTAGCTAAATATGTCTGATGGACCATACTTGCTTTTCCAGTGAAGACTTCAAAAATTTTGCATCAACATGCTTTGAAGCTTTTGGGGATAGAGTAAAACATTGGATCACCTTCAACGAGCCCCATGGGTTTTCCATCAATGGATATGACTCCGGTGTCCAAGCTCCCGGAAGGTGCTCATTACTTGGTCATTTGGTTTGCAAAAGAGGGAAGTCATCTGTTGAGCCTTATGTGGTAGCTCACAATATCTTACTTTCGCATGCTGTTGTCTACCATACTTATCAAAAGAATTTCAAGGTATTACTTTGCCACACTCAACCACCTAACCTTTTCTCTTACGTTACTCTTCTTAATTTTGTGCAAATCGCAACGTATATATTCATGGAACTGAAGTAGTATGGCTCATAGGATTCACAAGGAAAAGAAATTAAAGAAAAAAGCTCTTCGTTTTGCTAGGAAACACAAGGAGGATCAATTGGGATTGCATTAGATGCAAAATGGTATGAGCCAATAACAAGTAAAAAAGAAGACACAGATGCAGCACAACGGGCAATGGATTTCTCTCTTGGATGGTGATTTCTAAAGTCCCACTCTTTTTTTCCTAGTGATCAATTGTGTTCTGCTGTGAACTGTGTAACACTTAGGATATAACATTATCAGGTTCCTCGATCCATTGTTTTTTGGTCAGTATCCAAATTCAATGCAGGAGCTTGTGGGAAGCAGGCTACCTGAGATTTCACCGGAGATATCAAAACTACTGACAAAGTCACTGGATTTTGTTGGCATTAATCATTACACGACAATGTATACTCGAAATGACAGAACCAGGTTCAGGAAATTTGTACTTCGAGATGCCTCAACTGATGCTGCAGTCATCACTTCTCGTAAGAGATTGATTACCTTTGAATCCCTTCTTAATGGTGCCAACTATGATTTCAAGTTTAATTCACGATGTGGTTTCTTGGATGCAGATTATAGGTTTGGCAAAGCAATTGGAGAGAGGGTAGTCTTCCTACATATTTGTGACAAATATACCACATTGTTTTCATGATGATTTATGCCGACATGTTTTGGGTAATTGACCTTTGTTATGTTCCTTTCATAGGCTGCTTCGAGGTGGCTAGCCATCGTGCCTTGGGGATTGCGTTCATTGACAAAGTATGTGCGGGATAGGTATAGCAACCTACCAATGTTCATTACTGAAAATGGTAACTTTTATCCGTGTTTTAGTTCATTGTATAGCTAGCTTTCAACCTTTTGAAAGTTTCAGACTGAACAAAGAATGAAATGTGTTAGGCATGGATGAAGAACACGGGCCACATGTAGCCTTAGACGATGCCTTGCAGGATGATAAAAGGATAGATTTTCATAGAGATTACCTCTCAAATCTCTCTGCAGCCATAAGGTAAATTTAGTTCTATGCTTGGTATTAAACGAAAAAACAGATATTTCAGGTGAAAATTTGTAGCTCAGAAAAAATTTGAGCTAACTTCATATGCATATCCAGGCAAGATAACTGTGACGTACGAGGATACTTTGTGTGGTCTTTGCTTGACAACTGGGAGTGGAATCTTGGCTACACACATCGATTTGGACTTTATTTTGTAGACTACAAGAACAATCTTACTAGAATTCCTAAGAATTCTGTCAAGTGGTTCAGAAGTTTTCTTAGGCCCGACTATAATGGTCTTCACAGTGAATCTTAACTTATTTTACCTTGTTTCTTCCTCTATTCTGCAATTCTGTATATCTCTTGTTCTAGAATTTGCAAATACACATCACACATTCACTCAGTGTATATGAGAGGATAGAGTCTATTTCTGGAAAGAAGAAAGAAATTGTCAATAGATCCGAATTACTGCAATGGTATCAGATTTAGAGTGCCACTTTATAGTTGATACCATATCAATATGTGATTATACAAAGCCAACTCATTTTGAAGTTGTAACTACTTATGTACTGCTACTGAATTATATCATGCATATGCTCAAACACACAATTACACAAGTGTTTGGAATTTTGGATATTTGGGTAAGGAGATGCCTTCTATAATGGGTTGCAACTTGCAAAATTGCAACTGATGAAGGCATGTTTGTATTTTTGTTTCGAAGCAGATGTCTACCCGAAAAGGCTCTTATGTGTATCATAAACTAATTTTGGGTTTTCTTGCCGATCTCTACAATAGATGTATCATGCCCGGAGATGAGGTGGTTTCTCAATAATTCTAATTCTATTGTACAAAGTTACCCTTTAATAAAACAAAAATCATTTTTTTTACAATAAAAGTCATTCCTCAAATTAACAAAATCGACTCTACAAAGATTTGTCATTTAATATAGTTTATGCGTCTCTACTTTACTCAAATTTTTGCGTATTTGTTTTATAAATTCGAAGGTGTCTTCTCTAGCAAGTAGCAACCATTTTCATATACTCATATCCCCTATAGTTTTCTATAACAACAGGAAACTAGAATGTGCCCCGCTAATACATGGGGTTTTTATAACATTAGGAAGCAATTAATTACTTGCATTTGCTCTACTTATATTTTATCTTTCTTAAAATGTCCACATTTTAACTCATTCTCTAAGTTTAATGAACTTGCAAAACAATTGTTCAACTAAACCAACTAAAACACTTACGAGACAAAGCAACTACGACATAAAATATTGAAGTGAAACAATTAGCCAACTATAAAAAAGGAGACATAAAGCTTACTTGTTGGGGGAAAAAATAACATTTGCAAATGATATGAGTTGATCAAGTAATCATATATTGCATTCATGAGTAGGTAATTAAGATTTGTTTACCATGTGTTTGTCAAATTAATCGCATTGGCAATAGTGCACTTAAATAATAGTTTGAAATTAAATTTTTTTTTTGTGGCATTAGAATATCTTAGAATGTTGCTTAACATATTGTTGTGAAGATGTTCACATATTTCTTCATCATCTCATGTTGTTGATGCCTACAACCTGAAATTACGTCAAAATTATAAATCGTTAACTAAGGTAGGGCTGAAAATCACATGGACTACATAGTACTAATACTACTACTATACATAAAGGTATATGAATCTATTGGACCACAAACAAAAGGTTTTGAGTTGTTATATAATACCAAATTTGAAGGATCTCAACTTTTTTTTACTAGCACCTTGTGGAGTTGTGGCTCACTGAGAGTCAACAAAAAAAAAAAAAAAAAAAATTCTTACCAACAACTTGGCCCATTAAGAATCATATTGAGAAATGATATTCCAATACGTAAGTAGGTGTTAAACCTTCAACAATCAAATCAACGCAACATTATTATGTTCAAATATGCCATAAAAGAAATTTTAAAATTAGCAAAATCATCATTGAAATGAAAAAATATTGAAAGAACAATTTAACTGACTTTCCCTTTGTGGAAAAAAATCTAAATCATGATGATTATCTAAGAAATTATCATGATTTTATAAATGGCCATAATTTCACCATAAAAACTTTAGTAAAGTGGGAACACATAATCCATATTAATGCTAGATTTATATAAAGTCGTTTTCGTTAAATTGAGCTAAAAATTGGTATTACCCTAAAAATTGAGCTAAAAATCCTTATATAATAAAGAGTAATACACAAGCTAAAAAATTCTTTAGAAATATCCACATTTCCACCACAGAATAACCAATATGTTTTGTACAATCTATCCATTAATGGTGTTTAGTATGACTAATTGAATGTATGAGTAATAATTATCTCATTAAAATATATAAAAAATTCCAGTAATGTATTAATAAATGACAATCGTTTTATACAAATGTAGTTTTATAAAAGTGAAAGAAATGTCGGGATTTTCTTTGATGACCTGTCTAACACTTAAAAGGCTATGGCAAAATGGAGATGCGGGGGATCGAACCCCGTGCCTCTCGCATGCAAAGCGAGCGCTCTACCATTTGAGCTACATCCCCTGTTCTTGGTTGTATGACAGATGTTTTGAAATTGTTCAGAACTAACTCGTACATTCCGTTAATCTTTCGTGTAACAGTCGCGCTTTTTTTTTTTTTTTTTCTTAATCTGTTTTCGACGTTTAAGTTCATTATAGTAGATAATCTTCTTTCCGATAATTAAAATATCATGATTATTCATATCAAAGTATAATACTTTCTATGATTTAACTATTAAACTCTTGTTTAAAAGTATTCAGAGATTGTTGTAAATTGCAATTATCTTCACTATATATACTTAATGTGAATAAATGTTTCTCATGATTGTCCATTTAACGATGCTTATGACTTTTGAGCCATCATTCTCGTGGGTCAATGTGTTGCTTGAACTAGATGATCATTGTCTTGTTTTGTTTTTCTTTTAAGACGACAAATAATGTAAATGAGATTTGATTTCGAGTTTTTGGTTTCACCCCTGTACTTTAACCAAATCGAAATTTCATGAAGCATTTTCGCCAAACCCATCTAAAGAGATAAACTGCCTTTTTGATAAAGCCAAATAAGCTCCAATTTAGCTTTCGGGTAGTTGAATTAGGTTTGCTAAGAACAACTTAAATCCACCACTACAAAGACACATTCAGAAAAAGGTGTGTGGCTAACCATCAACGAGGATGTGGAATGGATGATGGATACTGACTAACTACAAGGAGAAGAAAAGAGATAACATAAAAAAGAAGAGACAACGTAACTATTGCTGTAGGCTACGAACAAAAAGAATGGAATCCAGAACTTCATTTTTCTTCTACAGTCACTTTGAATTTTGAAGCACAAGAAACACAGCTACAAAGCCAAAACCTAAAAAAAATGACATTATCAGTCATTGGGCCAAAACCATCATAAGCTTAGAGTTTAATACTTGAATTACATCCCTGCACATCTACATCAGACCATCACCAAGAAGTCAAATGATAAGTTAAGCTACAAAAAGGATTTTTTGGGTTTCACAAAGTTTTCTACACTTTTCTTTTCAATACAAAGAGTTTAAGAACAGACTATCTTCTCAGACTTTTAGCAACTCCCGGTTTCAAGCATCCCTGTTCAGGTTCAGGAAAACATAATTATCATGCAACGCAACGATAAAATATGAACAAAGCATTATTGGTTTGAACATAAAAATGTTATTTGTAGCCTTTTGTGAGGATTATTGTACAATGCAAACTGAAACATTTGGATGTGAAATGTTTAACCTGATCTGAGTTCTCTATGTTACTATCCTATCAAATGCATGGTGTATGGGTCTTCAATTTAATGACATTCATGCTTCTTAGTTCCTAAGCATTCCTCTAGTTCCTATTTATTTACTACATCTGACTTTTCAAGGTATATAAGACACAAATTAAAACGTTTTTTTTCCACTAAGTTTATAATATAAGTTAAAAAATTATGAAAATTTAATATTTTAAAAATTTACATTGACATGAATCGAATAAAATTCCACTTGAATATATTAATTTCTATAATATAATTAGAAATTTGAAGTCAAAGTTTTAAAATTTGACTTAAAAAATGAAAATTTAGCAAACATGTTGAAACGAGTGGAGTGCATTCAATAAGACAATAACTGTGCAACAAATTTTGCATATCCATATTAATGCAAAAGGATTAGGAATTACCTAGAAAGTGTAATTAGGGGTGGTCATGCGGCAGGGCGGAGTGGGCTAGGATAAGGCGGTCCAAATTCACAAACCAAATCAAATCGAATTGAACCGAATTTCACATAATGACATTTAGAAATTAGAAGAAATGAATTGTTTCGAAAGTAATTAAACGTTTATATTCATGAATCACATAATAACATTCATTGTAAACTTTTATATTCGACTAATCATATTCATTTTTCATTTCTTTTGTAGATTTTTTTCATTTTTTATTACACATTTACATAAATTACATCTATTACATATAATCACAAAAGACATAATCATATTCGATTCATATAAACTAAATTATATTCAACTAAACTAACATTCATTGATTCATATAAACTAAACTATATTCAATCAAACTTGCATTATTCATATAAACTAAACTATATTCAACTAAACCAACATTTATTGATTTATATAATGAATAAACTAAATTATATTCAACTAAACTAGCATTCATTGATTTTTATAAACCAAACTATGTTCAACTAAACTAACATTCATATAAACTAAACTAAATTTTATTAAACTTCAACTAAACTAAAGTTCATTGATTCATTTAAATTAAACTATATTCTTCTAAACTAACATTCATATAAACTAAATTATGTTCAACTAACTATATTAAACTAAACTAACATTCACTAATTCATATAAAATAAACTATATTCAACGAAACTAATATTCATTGATTCATATAAACTAAACTATACAATTCAACTAAACTAACATTTATTGATTCATATAAACTAAATTATATTCAACTAAATTAACATTCATGTAAACTAAACTATATTCAACTAAACTAACATTCACGTACTGATTCATATAAACTAGAATATATATAATTTAACTAAACTAACATTCATTGATTAATATAAATTAAACGATATTCAACTAGACTAATATTTATATAAACTAAACTATACTCAATTAAACTAATATTCATATAACTAAACTAATATTCATTGAGTCATACAAACTAAACTAAATTTAACTATACTAACATTTATTGATTCATATAAACTAAACTATATTCAACTAAACTAACATTCATTGATTCATATGAATTAAACTAAAGTATATTCAAATAAACTAACATTCATATAAATTAAACTATATGCAAATCAACTAACATTCGTATAAATTAATTTATATTCAACTAAACTAATAATTATATAAACTAAATTACATTTAAATAAACTAAATTTTACAAAATTAGAAGATTTAGGGGGGTCGAATAGGGCCAGGCTGGTTCACTAGGCCGAATCGAATTCTTTTGGTGGGCCGAATCGAATAAGGTCAGGGTTTGGAAAATCGGATTCGTATTTGACCCACCTTGCTAGCGGGCCTAACCGAATCTGAATCGGGCCTTTAATGGGTCGGACCAAATGGGCTAAAACTCGGGCCAAATTGGTGCTTGGCCGGTTCGGACCAATGGCCACCTCTAAGTGTAATACATGGTGTTGAGACCAGATGGATTATGAAGACTGACAACCCTAACATACAGCTTTTCATGGCACAAAACTTTAAACAACTACTACTCTAATACGTGCACTATTCATGGATAGGGGGAAATTTATATTTTACAAAAGCTTAATATTGTTCTAAGTGTTAAAATTTGAAAACACTTGGCAAATTCTACTAGGTCTGCAAATGTTTGATTCAAAAAGGTATAAGACGAGTCCCAAAAAGATGATATAATAATTCTCTCTATAGCTATCATTAAGGGTACCATTGTGAAAGTAACATTGCTTGAAATTTGTAGATTCTAAACTCATTCCCAAGTACACAATCACATTAAATAATCTAGACAAAACACCATCAATTCAAATAAGCTAAAATATAAATCAATTTATCAATAAATACGAAACCTAACTTTAAAAAGAAAGCAATAATCAATCAAAATAGGATTTCACAAACAAATAAGCAATATAAAATCCAACGATTGAACATAACCAATTCGCTCAATCAATGAAAATACAAAAATTTTCCGATTATCAAATAAATCAATAAAGTGTAATATTCCTAAATTAACAAAAAAAAAATAATTTTTGTTTACAGAGCATGCGAAATAAATGTGAACAAATTTATTAAATGTTTATAAGTTTCATCTTCTATAATGATATCTCCAAATTCCTAATCATCATTAAAAGAAAAGTAATATGCACCTCATCACCCAGCGACAAAAATGAAGTAACAAAGTCTTTGAATTGTTAAGATGGATATACAAAACATAATAATATACAAATGAAGCTTTAGTAGTTTTACATCTTTATTCATGAACACCAAATTCAATTTCATGAGTGGTGCGTGTATCCACCTTTGTTTCTAAAATGCTCATTAACCTTCTATAGTAAACATACTCTCATATTTGTTTTTGATACCCTAGGGATAGGGATGATGAAGAGACATGATACATGCACTATATCCATATCTTACCTATGAATATATCAAGACCATAATTATGTTTTTAATTTTATTATTTAGTTACAATTTGATGAATTAAACAAAAAATAAAGTATATAGAAAATAAAATTGAAGTATGCAAAAGTTAAAAAGGAATCACGACACAGTGTACGTATTGAGAATAAATATGATACTATAAGAATATAAATAATATAAGAACTAAAGCATTAAATGAGTCACTAGATGACATTGTTAATACTCCGAACTTCATTGCACATAATGTTTTAAGTTATATTATTGGATACGCATTTCTTGTTTTGGTATAAAAACTTTTGTTCATTAGTATGTGTAATTCTTTATAGGGTTACAGTTTATAATGACTAAGAATAGCCCTTAGAAGATAAACACGAACTATGTGGCGCCCACAAATTACATTTGGCTAACAAAATTGCCCACAAAATTATTTTAACACCCTTAAATTTAAATTTTCAAGATTGAGTTCATTATGTTTAACAATTATGCTAACCTAATTACCTAACTTCAAATCAATACATTAACACAGTCATAATTACACAATAAACTTAATTGATCCAACCTATACAAGTAACAAAACTCTTTTCCATTCCTTTTAAAGCATACTTCATACAATAAATAAAAAACACCAATCACTAAAAAAAACAGTCGATAATCTCCCATTGCCAATTTGAACAATATGCAGCTCAATCAATTACACTCACACAATCACACTGCATTTTTCATGTTTGGAGGCTGCACATTTAAGCCCTAGTAGATAGTTTTTTTTAAAAAAAAAAAATAACGGACTTGTTATTTAGAAGAACAAAAGACAAGGAGCAGTATGTTAAAATCGATATTAGTTTTTCAAAAAAAATAATAATTTAATTTCCTTACATAGATTTAGGTGTGGTGAAACAAGGAGAAGGTTTCTCTTAGGGAATTAGGGGAAAAAAAAAAAACAAATTGAAAAAACAAGGTGTCGCTTCACTACCCTTCAAACTCCACTTTCACATTCAGCTATTCTTCCAGAATCTATATATAAAAAAAATCTTCCAGAATCTATATACAAAAAAAATCTTCCAGAATCTCTACCCTTCTTTCACATTCGATTATTCGGTTCTATTTCAGAGAAATCCCTCAAATTAGTTGAAATTTTCGAGTAATGAAACGTGGGTATCAAGGTTCTCCATCTGGGCCTCCTCAAACCCGATTCAAACCTAACCCAGAAGGTATATCTTCGCATTTTCATGGTATAAGATAAAGTTCTCTTTTTTTTTTTTATTTGCGACAAATTCATGATCTGGTTAGGGCTATATTCCGCGTTTCTATTAAATTTTCTGTTTGATTTTGTTATTTTTATCTTACAATTGATTGAATGTAATTTAATTGCAATTAGGTAAGATTTTTTGATGATTACATAGTAGAAATTCTGAGAATTTGTGGTACTTTCAGCTGAATTAGTGAAAATTTGAAGTTTCGTAGAAATTATTGGAATTAGAAATACTGTAGAAATTGTTGCAATTAGTGATATTGTAGAAATTTGTGGGAATTAGTTTATCGAATGACACGCTGTGTAATGGTAATTTAGGGGATGGGGAATTTCTTGAGGATGAAAGTACAAAAATTTCGGCTCGGGCAGTTGCTGATCATTACAGTGCAAGAACTAATCAGACATTGGAAGAACGAGAAGCAAGCCCGATTATCCATTTGAAGAAACTTAACAATTGGGTATTCATCGTGAGCTTGAAATGAGGTTTTGTGTTTTTTTTGGTGTAATGTAAAGTTCTAAGGTTTGTTTTAAATTTGGCAGATAAAAAGTGTTTTGATTCAGCTTTATGCTCGACCTGGGAATGCTGTTCTTGATCTTGCTTGTGGAAAGGTAATTTCGGTTTTTTTCTTGTTAGTGATTATTGTTTGATGATGTGAATATGTTACAAATTCCCAATTGTTTCTTATCATACCGTGTGTTAGGGTGGGGATCTTATAAAATGGGACAAGGCAAGGATCGGATATTATGTTGGAATCGATATTGCTGAAGGCTCGGTATGGAATAAAATTTTCTTAACTAGTAGCTCTTTCAGTTTTGAACTTCTTTAGTGATGTAAGCTGCTGATGGCTTACTAGTCTGACAGCTATGCTTAGGCTCTCTTTCTTTGTTCTGCAATATATCTTAAACTTATATACTGTGCAGATTGAAGATTGTCGTACGCGGTATAATGGTGATGCGGATCAGAATCAACGTCGTAAGAAGTTTAAATTCCCTGCCCGCCTCTTATGCGGAGATTGCTTTGAGGTAATTTTGACAGTTATTAGTTAATTGTTAAGATTTCAGTGGTCATAGAAGGACTAATTATGCTTCTTGGTATAATTATTTTTAATAGTGATATAATCAACAAATTAATTTTAATGGTTATATAACAACATAACTAATTTGTATATGCTACAATGTCAGGTTCGCCTGGACAGAGAATTGGCAGAAGATGGCCCTTTTGATCTTTGTAGTTGCCAGGTCCGCTATATTACACAGCTGAGTTGCTTTTTATCTTATCTATTGTAAATATAGAATTCATCATTCCTAGTGTTTTCTTTGTTGATTACTTAAGTAGCCTATTTTATTTCTGTTGAATGCACCTGCTAGGGAAGATTTGTTCCTTTTTACTTATTTTATTGTATACTTGCATGGGAATTACTCATCTTAATTTGGGGTGAACATATGGACAGAAAAATGCATGTCTATTGGCCTTTGTATTAAGTATTTGAGTCTGGTCTTTGTATTTTTTATGCTTATCTAAAATGATTTTGAGTATTGGTAAATTGAAATGCTTGTTTTTATATAAGACTCTTTGATAAATGCAGTTTGCCTTGCATTATTCATGGTCTACGGAGGCACGTGCACGGAGAGCTTTGGCTAATATCTCAGCATTGCTTCGACCTGGTGGCATCCTAATTGGAACAATGCCTGATGCCAATGTTATCATCAAGAAATTCAGAGAAGGTTTTTTCTTTTAGTTCATAGATTCTTGTTTCTGTTTTTGAATTTGTGTTTATGAGAATTGATAAGTACCATAAACCCTAGCAGTTATTTATTTTTTAAATGTTCTATCATTTCTCACACTGAAGTACCATAGCCCTTTTTCTCCTTGCTCTTGTGTTTTGGCATGAAATAAGCATGTGGAGTTGAAGTTTGTGCGAAGTAGGAAACTGTTGAGTTGTTTGGTTGCCTGATTCGAAGGAAGTTGCACTTTCATTGAGTTAATCTCTATTCTCTACAAGTCGAGGCAATTGCTTATACCAAGTTCACACCCCCCCTCCTCTCTGAGCACACACATGAGACATGACAAAGGAACTAGATGGGAAAAAATTGTTACTGATCACAGAGAACAAGTTATGTTGGGGAACATAAAGATAGAACATCATATTTTTTTCTTGCAAGTTCGCAACCATCTTCACTTTTGTACAAACTTCTCTGTGTCATTCTTTTTATCCATCTTCCCTGTTTGTCAGGAGTATCTTTCTTTTGCCCCTACACTTTCTAACAGAATACCAACTGCAGAGTTTGAAGTCTCCTACAATGTTTGTGTGTTTGTTATGTATAAGTTAATTACTTTCATCAAGTTTCTTGATGTATCAAGCGATTGATGTATTTCAATAGGCTGCTTGTAGTTCCTTTCATTTAAGCTCTATGTTTGATGATTGAGATCGATACGTCTTTACGTATCTCAAATTAATTTATTCTGAAATATGGTATCCTGTTTCATTTCACTTAAGTATTTTGAATGCTTGATCTGGATGCTGATTTGGTTTGATGTCCTTAGTCATCCAATTTGTTGTGTAAATAGATGTTCATCATAAACCCATGAAACCTAATAAAGAAATGTGTCCTCTGCTTCAGGATAATGTTTTAAGTATACAAGAAAGGTATGAGTGTATAACTTGGATTTAGGATTTCCATTTGAAGGACTAAATAGTCTTCTGAGGATACAATATTTTGCTTTTCTTAATTGTAAGAATTGATGATATGTTAATTTTCGAGTGATTCTTCATCGTTTTTGCCTCATAAGTGGTCAAGAGTCTTAAGATGCACCTTGTAGGTTTTGAGAATCTACTACGGATAATATCTTTTTATATGCGTGATCATATGAAGTAAATATGGTTTCTATTCTGATAGCTTGCTTTTACCAATCCAACTTGCAAGTTTGAATGAAGTCTACTTGTAAATTTTTTTGAAAAAGTTATACAACAGAAAGAAAAAATGAGTGCTAACATAGCTATAGAGTTACAGCATCTTAGGATGGATTAGACTTTGTTTAAAATTTTCTTCATTTCATATATCTGAGGTATTAGGAAGATTATTCTTTGTTGAAAGAGTGCTTCAATTTTACATATCTAAGGTATCAAAATTATTACCCTTTCTTGGGGAGGTCCTAATTTTTCTTTTATTTCATCCAGTGCAAGGTTTACAATTTGGAAACAGTGTGTACTGGATACGTTTTGATGAGGAACATGCTGATAAGGTACTATTTTCTAATGATGTTATCCCTTTATTTTTGTGATGCCTCTTTTTCCAATTGCTGAAGGTTGCCCCTTTCAATGACTGATTACTGTTTTTGGATTCAGAAATTCAAAGCATCCAGTCCATTTGGTATTGGGTACAAGTTTCATTTGGAGGTATTGTTTATCTGAGTAATTCTTGTACATCGCAATTTTGTGAGAACTTTGCCTGTATGATTCTACAGTTTGTTTAGGCAAGGCTTCATAATATCATCAAAACTATTGTGATTTCTATTTCAATTCACTAATAATACTATCCATTCAGAGAAATGTGTGCATGCCTTCAGCAAATAGTCGTCCTTCTAGAATTTCTTGGGAATCTGTCTTAGACCTCATGGCTCTTAATTGGTCATTTCTTTATGCATAAAATATCCGCATTCTTATTGGAGTGGTGTTAACATTAATATGCTTTGTATGCCAGGAATTTAAATTGCTTCTTTGGGTTTGGGTTTTGAGGATCCATGCCTGCCATGTGTATTCATCTTTCTTTTCTTAATATTGTGTCTGATAAATAGCCTTATTTCCTTTTATAGGATGCTGTTGATTGTCCTGAATGGGTTGTCCCTTTCCATGTCTTCAAGTCACTGGCCGAAGAGGTTTGGATTTCTATCTGGCATTCTTTAACCCGTATACATTTATATCTTCTTCTAACCGTCAGTTCAGGCTTAGAAATCTGCCTGGTTATTAGACCAATAGCAAGCTTGCCATCCTGAACTCAGTTTGTTATTCAATCTTTTATGAGCTTTGGGTACCTCTGTTTGCCAACATATCATCGTTGATAAAAACAAAGGTGCTAAGAATCTGATGTTATGTAGAAAGAAACTTATAAGCGAACAGAGGGATAGCTTCAAATATGTGATAAGCATGTGAGGATGATATAGGTTTGCTTCTCATTTTAATAAAGCTTTTTAGTTTTTTATGCATTAATACCTTTCTATTGGCAAACAGTTTGAGCATTCAGAAGCTTGAAAACTGTAAACTTGTGATTTGAGTGGCAAGGAGGGTTGTTGGTTGCTAATAATATTTAAAAAATAGGAACGTGTAAAATTTAGCACAATTTGTAAAATTTAGGGTGTGTTCTCTCACCTTAACTAGGGGTGGCAAAAACTGACCCAACCCGCCAACCTAACTCGAACCTAACTCGTTTACAAAGGGTTGGGTTGAAATTTTCAACCCGATTAATTAAATGGGTCAACCCAATCCAAGCCGATTAATAAACAGGTTGGGTCGGGTTGAAATTTCCAACCCGATTTTAACCCGACCCGACCTGTTTATTATTGGGTTTGATTTTTATATATGGGTCGAATTTAATTAATGCGGGTCATAAACTCAAGTCATAATTACCACAAGTCAACCCTAGTCTCTACTTTTTATTTGCATTCTGTCTCTGCCTCTTCACTCTTAGTTTTCAATTTTTCATTTTTTCATCTCTTAGTGCCTTCTTCACTTCTCAATGCTCTCTTCCTATTATTCACTTCTCAGTGCTCTCTACCTCTTCTTAACATATTGTCAAACTTTTCAATTTGGTTGTATTAAGACTATGTTAAGATTTGAGATTTTTATTTTGCATTAAGACTTGGAAAATTAAAAACTTAAATGACTTTTACTTATTAAATAGGTTGGGTTGGGTCAACCTGAACCCACCATAGCGGGTTGGGTTGGGTTGAAATTTTCAACCCATTTAATAAACAGGTTGGGTTTGAATTGACATATTTCAACCCGAACCCAAATGGATTGAACCCAAACCCAACCCAACCCATTGTCACGCCTAACCTTAACTTCATAAGAAGCTCATAGAACTCTTGAAATAGCATAAGCAAATGTGAGGGTGCACTTATCTTTATTTATCTAAATGCATAAGACAGTTATGAGCGTATTTGAACGTACAGGCTCTTAAGATAAATTGTTTGGAATTAATTATAACTTACTGTACTTGTGATATGAACTCAGGTCCTGCTTATTGGCCCTAAAGTTATTTAAACTCACTAGCCCTGAATTCTTTGTTTATTTGCACAAAATAATTCTGAACGTGAATTTTTCCTGGAATTAGTAAAAATAAGGTGAAGAGTACAGAGCTTTAAGGTGTCATAGTAAAAGATAAGGTACTTATGAAGGATTATATTGTGATGTAGATTATATATGTTTACAGTTTTCAATCTCCTTAGAAAATATTGTTTATGAATGTTGGCTATTCTTACCTCACTAGCTATTACAAGTGTAATGTTAATCAGGAGGCTTTCGCCTGGGTCTTTATTTTTTCTTTTTATTTAGGTGTAGGGGGTGAGTCCCTCACATTGAGGGTTGTTATTTTGTAAATATGGAGGAAAAATACTTAGAAATCTGATAAGAAAAGCATTAGCTATCTACTGGCCTGCTATTTCACAAATATGGAGGAAAATTTCTGAGATATCTGATTATGCTACACTTTTGATTCTGTTAGAACCTTGAACTCTCTAGCCTATTATTATTTGGCACGTCTTTCTCCAAATTTTTTGTGAGATTCTGATAGATATAAAAAAAGGCCTAATCTTGAAAGTTACATTAACCTCGTGGAAGAATAAGCACTTATTCTGCTCCTTTTTTTTTGGTTGGCAGCATGACTTTGAGCTAGTGTTTGCAAAAAACAATCATCAATTTGTTGATGAATATTTGAAGAAGCCTGAATTTGTTGATCTTATGAGGAAGCTGGGTGCTTTGGGCGATAACCATGATAGAAGTAAGTTCCTTACTTTGTTGATCATCTTCCCTCTTTCCACCTTCTTAGTTTTAACTTAAATTTCTATAAAGAAACGCAGCAATGTTTGTTGGAGTGTTGGATGTGGAATGATTCGTTTTCTGCATGCCTTTATAATTATACTAAAATACAGTTCCTTAAGGTCTTCTTTTAGGTATTGTCCTTTCCATATTTTTGATTCCTTCAGCTGCCTGATTTCAGGTTCACTGTCACCAGATGAATGGGAAGTAGCTTACTTATATTTGGCTTTTGTGCTGAGAAAGGTAACTACACTGTTGATTTAGGTTACTATTGATAGATTTTGTAACAGCTCCCTGATAAACTTGCTATAAGACTTTACTTTGGCCTAAATTGCATGTGTTTAAGCCTCTTGGAAGTTATCCCAGTGACCTGGATTCAAAAACTTTTTGCAGCCTGCCCTTTATGTCTCTTTTGTACCAAAAAAAGAAATGTCAACTGTCAACTTATCTTTGCTTGCTAGTATGAGTTTTCCTATGTATTAGATATACACTAAATGTTTGCAATTGTGTGGAGTGCTACCTTTATTTGATATATCGGGTGATATGTACTAGAGGTTTTGTGAATATTTTTTGTTTCCATTTCAGCGAGGCCAACCAGACCCAACACTAAAGCGAAATGTGAAAAAGGGCGACAATGATGCACCCATACGAAAGGAGGATATCATGTACATTACTAGTTGAGTTTAACAGGATATTATTCTGACTCAAATTCAATTCCGATGGTGATCATCAACCTGGGCCAAGTCCTATTCAAGATGCTAAAATACTGGCGGATGTTCAGACCTGAAACTTGGGACTTGCTTTCAGCTACATGCTTTGCTGAATGTAGATTACACATTGGCTCAATCCAGTTTTGCTATCACAAGCATCCTCTTGTAGGTAGCAGAGCAGAACTGGATAAGATATTTTCCCTGGTTTACGAGAAATTATTGAACAAAACTTAGATCTTGTGGCCCTTTTCTCGAAAGGTGATAGGTTAGTGTGGTGTAACTCCTTTGTTTTATTAGAACTGCTGAAAAAAAATACTGATTTTATAATGACATTTAGTCTTTGGATCAGCGTAATAAAAATAATTATAAGAGTTTTTTTTGTTTCTTAAGTATTGTGTTTGCTTTGAGCTTTAAACTAGTTTTTTATTTTTTGTATTACTTTTCTTTTTATGATAAAAGGCTTTAAACATAATGATGAAGATATTTCCTTTGCCTCATGCCTGTTGTGTCGCATGTTAAGTTATAAACTATCCAGTGGTATAATTCCTGTAATTCTGTATGTTTTTTTTGAGGTACTTCTACATCATCAGTTAGATGCATGTGGGTGTAAGATATGATCACTATTACACAAATATTTTGACTGATTAGTGTTAATGCAATTCTAGTTAAGCATGGTGTAAAGTAGTCCTAATTGAGTTAGCTATGACGATGGGAAATACATAGGCTAAGCATGAGATTATTGGTAGTTTGATTCTAATAATTTTTCTTCCACCTCTTTGATTGATTCCCCCAAAGAAATTAAAAAAAAAAATTACACTTAATGAAGCTTTTTTTTTTTTTTTTTTTATCTCACACATTTTTTATATAATTATAAAACATTACCTTTTTAAAATCTATGAATATTCAATTGACCTAATGTGATCTAAATTTCTTTTATTGGTTTGATTATTAGTTGTTACACAATGGGTTAAGCTCATTTTAAAAAATTCTTTTTGAAAAGAATTAAAATCATATTTTGAGAACTTAATACACACAAGTTTAATAAATTATAATATATACCTAAATGGATGTTGTTTTTAAGTAGTTTTTTGTGCAAATATAATGATGTACTCCTTCCATTTTGTAAATATCTTCCTGACATAACTAAATAGATGTTGAATTAAAGGACTTTTCACTACAAATATAATGATGTACTTCCTCCATTTTTGTAAATATTTTCGTGGTTATTGTAGCTCCAGAGATCAAGATACAATGTCAAGTTAATGTTAGTGGGTCTTTCTTTTTTACTTTCGGATAATAGTATTGAAATAGATTTACAAACACGAGTAATATTGAATTGTTAAAGTGGAGCCATATGGTAGGATAAGGGATAAAAATAGTTATATTTAGTTGTCATAAAAAGGAATAAAGTAAAAAAGAACACCCTTATAACGAAAAAAATAACTTTGTAAAACAAAGTGAGTAAAATTAAAATTATTAGATATATTGTGAAAGTCATAATAGATATAAATTATGTTGGAAGTCTATAAATAAAAAAATCCTCTTAAATTGGAAATCCACAGATGAAATTGCATAGTGATAGTATATTAAACGATGTACATTTATTTTCTCGTATCATATACTTTCTCTATTATATAAAAAGTTCACGATAATTGTAACTACACAAACCAAAATATAACTAGAAAAAATTACTTAGAAATGAGTATTATTAAATAGATAAAGTGGGCCCACAAGGAGAAAATAGATCTTGAAGTCTTGAAGACAACGAAGAGTTGGACAGAAATTTGAAAATCTTCTGAAAAAAATAATGGAAATCAAACCTCAAGATCTAAAAGTACTCCATAAAATGAATTACTATCCCAAAAAAAACTAAACCCCTAAAATATCTAAATATCTACTTTTCACTTATTACAAGCTCATATACACGAGAATACTAATTTTTAGGTGCAACATATCACATTGTTCTTTTTACATACTTTACACCTAGACATGTAGACTTTCTTAAGTATTTCCTATGTTCTTTTTTTTTTTTCTATTTTTCCATCCGAAAGCTTCAAATGTTGTTTTCATTTGTAATTCTTATAGTTTAGTCTAATATTGTGATCAGGTAGAAAAGTTTGGCCGAAATCACTATTCATATTTTTTTTTATTCTGCAGAGGATAAACCAGAAACAAAAGTTTAAAAATAAACAAAAAATTTAGCGAAGAACAAACCTAGGGAGAGCCACTCCTCTAATGTCTTCGGACATAATTCTATTGAGTTCAATGGGGAGCTTCATCAATGAAGCAAATTCTAGATGATTGTTAAACACCCTTGTTGGCTAGCCAGTCCGTAACTCTATTTCCCTCTCAATAAACATGTATTAGCTCGACCTCTCCTTCCAAAGAGGAGATGATATCCTTACAGTCTTTCAATAAGTAGTAAGTTCATCTTGCATGATAGTATCCTCGATAATGGCTTGTATGCAAGCTTTATTGTCCATTTGAATAACCAATCTACTTATTTGCAGCTCCTTAGCAAGTGCAAGTCCCCTAACTAGAGCCATCAGTTATGCCTTATAAGCTTTGCAATAGCCGAAATTTGCTGAAAGAGCTGATATGAGTTTGCCCGATGTGTCTCGAATAATGACCCCTCCACAAATATTCCCAAAAACTTTCTTTGTTCCAATCACATATATCCTTCAAGAGCTCATCCAAGGCACTCATCAACGAAATATTATTATTCCATTCTGCTTGGAACTCTTTTCATGAGTGAGCCACGCTGCTTGGAACTTGAATGGCTTACTCATAACATTAAGGGGAGCAATTCCATTCGGGCAAATAAAAATAGGGAAGTGATCAGAGGAAAGAGCAGGAAGATGTTTTACCTTAGCTTTGGAAAATCAAATGCTCCAATTTGCATTACATAATGCTCTATCAAGCCTAGCATTGCGTCATGTTTCCTTGGAATGCCCAAGAGCCCAAGTATGAGAGGCACCAGCAAATTCTACCTATAATAATTTCATGCAATCAATCCAATCATTGAACATTACATTCCTTCTTTGCGTACTTGAACTGCTGGTGTTTCGTTCCCAAGCAAAGCGAGTGTCATTGAAGTTCCCCACTAACATCCAAGGTTTGTTATGCGTAGTAGCAAAATCTTGCAACTCTTTCCATAAATCTTTTCTTTTAACAGGATTAGGACTTGCATACACAGCTGTAAAGTACCAAGGTTGTCCACCCACTCTAGTGGTGTCCATTGTGATATATTGATCATGTTTCATGATATGTTCGACTGTAACCAACTCCTTTCTCCAGAAAATCCAAGTACCTCCACTGAAATCATAAGCATCAACCCTAGTATGACCTTAAAAGCCTATTATCGTGGCTATTTTCAAGGCTTGATCTCCTCCTATGTGAGTTTTAACAGAGCAACCAATGCTGGCTTATTCATTTTGATAACCTCTCTAAGTGAGGCAATAAAAGATTTACTACCAGCATCTTGAACATTTCATACCAATAAAGATATCAGGAGCCAAATTTGGAAAAGCATCTTCCATTAATCTAGGTATAGTAGGGAGCGTGGACATATATGCTTGACAGATAAGACGAATTAGTCTCCATATTTCATTGGGAAGTTGTAACTCCATCATTAGTTTTGGAATCGCTGGTTCTGGCGCTCCAGCCAGGACTCCATCCGCACCTCCAATATGTGGGTCAGGGGGGTCGCTATGATCAGATACGAAGAATACATTGTTTGTTCTACAAACAAAGTCTTGTTTGTGGGAACTGCCAAAGCTGTTATTTCTTGAATTGAGACCCTTGCTTTTTTCTAAGATACTATGTGATATCTAATATATTAATTGATTTTTTTTTAATTTTTTAATGCTATAGGCTTTAGAAATTCCTCTACTTTTTTATTGTTAAATTCACTTACATCATTTTTTTTAATAAAATCTATCTTATTTTCATATTAATTTAAGTTATTTTGGTAGATTCTTAATTATATTTAATATTATCTTAATTTTTTCCCAAATTCCAAATAGAAAGAGAAAAAACAGAGAAAGTAAAAGAGTGTGTCATATTTCCAAGTATATACAACAAATTATCTTTATACATGTTGTATAAATACTAAAATCTTATAGAATAACAACTTGACAAATTAATATATACTCCATTCTATTTTTTTCACATAGCAATTCTCTAACCTAATCGCAATCGACCGAATAATAAATTATTCACCATATCGTATTCCTTTTCCCCAAAGTTTTATTTACACTTTTATTAAAAAAAATTCAAAAAAAAGTCCTCCTCTAAGCAAAAGATATAAACCAGAATCCAAATTATTAAAAAATCACACACACACAAAAATATATTTTTCACACGTGTCGTAAGTTGAAGTCTTTATCCCTTCCCAATAATATCTTCCCCAAAATTTTCCATTAGTTCTCATTCCATCCTTCACTCAACTCATCGTCTCATCCCAAATTTTCACCATTTCAACGTCTTCCATCAACCCTATATAAAGTAGTGTAAAAAAATATTTACACGTCATGGGCGGCGGAGGAGCGATGAGAGCGGCAGCCAAGGTGGCCGGGCTTGGAGCTATGACGGGCGGGTTTCGGGCGGGCGCGGGTATTGAAAGCCCGGTTAATTTTACGGCCCGAAAAGCGGTTAAACAAGTTTCTGCAGGATTGTCCTCAAACGGGGGTGGGTTGACGGTTGAGGAAGCGGTTCAGAGACCGGTTTGGGAGATTGATGAGTGGGAATTCGCTGGAGGTGAGGATGATTTTGTTGTGGACCGGATTGATTCGGGCAAACCGAGATTGGTATTTGGACCGGTTCCGACTATTGATGAGACCAAGGAAGCTACTTCTGAACTCAAGGATGCTCTTGATCAGTTATTATTATTCTAATATCTTCATGGGTTTTTTTTTATTAATTTACGATTTATTAATTTAATTCTAATGTTTTATGTGTTTGATTATTGTCTTGGAATTGTTTGGTTGATTATAGAGTAGGGTTTGCTTATTATTGGTTAATGTTTCTGATTAATGATGGTAGTTGTGAAATGATTTTGTTTGTAACTAGGGTTGATTAATTAATCGATATGATCATCAGGGTTTTTGAATAATTGCATAAAAGACGGGATTTTTTGATGGATTACTTATTACTAGATTGGAAAGATCGTTTCTTTGGGTTGTTTGGCAATAAGTTTTAGTGTCCCATTTCGAAACCGGTCTTGTCTTGGAAGATTAATTTCGTTTTTAGTTTAACTGCCGGCTTGATTTCTGCAAGCCACTACTGTAATTTGATGAATGCTATGTTGACAGTGTAAGAGGCTGCTTGTTGATCGAGATTTTTTGATGGGTTTATGGAATTAGATTGAAAAGATTGCTTCTTGGTATTCTGTCGTTGATTCTGGATGATGGAAATGCCATTTTAAGTGTCCAATTTCTAAATGGAGCTCGTGTTGGTAGTCTTTTTCCTGTTGTAGTACATTCTCTCCGACACTCAACATCAATTTTCCAAATCATTTTTAGTGTATGATAACGAAATGAGATCATGTTGGAAGTCTTTTTCCTGTCATAGCACACTCTCCGCACTCACCAAATTTTCGTGTATAAATTTTTGACTGTGTTTGATATACATTAGAATATGTGGTGGTTTCTGAAAACTTTTGAGAACTGAAGTAGGTTGTTGAATTTAAGTGATGGAATTTTGTGTTATGTAATTCGGCTGTAACTTTATGTCCCTTTATACTTCCTTACAGTGGGGTTGGTCGAGGAAATTACTTTGTTCTTTGCTAACCAGCTGATTAGCTGGGTCACTTCAACCGTTGAGTATTTTTGGCACAATAGTGTGTTATTTTTTTGGATCGGATATTTATAAATGGTACTTTTTTGTAGGGTGTATCTCTCTTCACCAAAATCTTGTGGAAGTGTGGAGTCTTTCCCAGTTCTTCATGAGACCAAAGCTTGCATCACGCAGCAATCACCTGTACCAAAAAGTGCAATTCAAGCATTTAAGCTGCTCAAAGAAAACCCTGCTGCTCAGGTGTTTATTTGTCATCCATGTCTTTCTAATTGCCTTCTGCTGATGTCATTGCTGTTTACTGGGAAATTGAATCGGAATGGATCATTAGCTTATTGGTTAATGTGTAGTTTGTAGGGATATTATCAGACATCTATTCCTAAAGACGTCTTTGAAGGCTGAATGAAACAAAGTGGTGAACTGATTTTGAAAATGAGGAAGCTGCTAGTGGATGAAAAAAGTCTAATTTAGGTTACTTTTAACAGACTTGAATCTAGAATCTATTTTCTATTTACAGTAATCATTACTATGTATTACTACCTCTAGTTCAAAATAATTACATTGTTTCTACTTTATACGTTATTCATAAAGTCACATAAATACATCTTTTTTATAAAAATATAGTTATGTATTACTTTTATGAATTAGTCTCATTGTATATTTTGAAAATATAAACTTTTTTTTTGCATTCACTAATAAGTCAAAGCACTACAATTATTTTGAAATGGAGGTTGTATTTCATAAGAGTAGCCATGCTTGTGAAAAGTTGAAGTGGAGACCCAGCTTGATCAAACTCTTGTTTTTCTGATGGTTGTAGCCCTGATACATAGTCTTTTGTAGCGCTGAAAGTTTGTGAAGTAGACAAAGGGTTATTGAGCCGAGATAGTTGCAACTTTTTAGAATGTATTGTAATGTGCTAGGATTTACTGTAGTGCGCTTGTCGTTTCACTTATGTGTGGTTGCAGTGTGAATTGTTAAATTTTTGGCATGCAATATAACCTTAATGTGGCATGTATCACATTTTCTTGCTTCGGGGTTAGTTTTTTTCTCAGACTCTGATATAAGTGATACTTCGTATTATGTTTTGAAATGATTGCTTCCTATACAAAATGGTTTTGACTGCTTTGTGAAGTATTATTTAGATGAGTTCCTTTGTCTCCAACAACAAAATTTCAGACGTGATTTTCTGTCTGTTAGCTTAGCCTTTGCTGGAAAATAGGATTGTGTTGGTGTAGTTTCAATTTTATTATACTTTTTACAGCTCAGTGATTTCTGCCGTTTGAGTGTTTTTACATTCAAATTCAGAAACTGCTAGCTAAATTCAGCTGAATAGATATGAGCATTTGAAGAATTGAGGGGTTATCTGTCTAACGCTTGATAGATTTAGGAAAGTACTACAGTTTATCATATATATATTTTTTTTTTGTTTTATTTCTCAATTTTTGTTTCATATGACTGCAAAACACACTCGAATCAAGTACTTGCAAGTGCAAATTGGATTTTCCATTTATAGCAAATGTTAGTACACTTATACATTCCCCACTTCGTATAAAACTTTTGTAGTATATGGGGCTTTTTTCATGAGGACAATTTCTTAGCTTTGATTTTTATTCTCGTTTCCTTCTCTTGGTAGACTGTAGTTGCATCAATTGCTTGCGATCCTAACGTGTGGAATGCTGTGATGCAAAATCCTATTCTCGTGGAATTTCTCGAGTCTGAGAAAAAAGGTGAGAAACTTTCAGAACCCATGATTCAATCCAAAATAGATTATTCCCTATGCTTTCTATTCTATTTGTATATTTGAAGTCTGATCTTGAAGTAAATTCCTTACAGCCACAGTACTTGAGACTCCCGAGTTTGACAGTCAAGAATCTCTAAAGAGTTCTGTAGGTTCTTCTGATTATGATGGCCATGAAAGGCCTGATGGCCTGATGGCCTTGCTTGAAAATGTGAAACTTACTGTGGTTGACATGGTTCAAAGTTTGACTGATATGGTCCAGAGCTGGTTTGCGGTCCCTGAGGCGGACAAAAGAGCTGAAGGTACCGATGATAACACGAGGAGTTATTTGGCTGGAGGTTCATTTATGGCACTTGCCATGATGGTGATCATGGTGGTGGTGATGAAGCGAGGTTAAACTTGAAATCCCAGTTTCCTAATTTGTCGATGCTTCGATAGTTTAAACTTGAAATCCCAGTTTCCTAATTTGAGTGCTGATGATGTGAGATATATGAACCGTTATGGTATGGCATGGTTTTCTGAGAAATATTAGTAATACATCCAGAAGGGGTCCGTGTAAATGAAGAATAATGGGCAAGTTTATCAAAACAGATGTTAAAGAACAATATTTTGTTTTCATTATTCTCATATTCCGTGCCCTGTCCTTGAGAACCATTGTTTTGGCACTATTGAATGTGACTTTAGAAAGTTAGAGGCTACTCATGTCATACTAGATTTCAAGTACACCACATCGTCACTATATTGTTGCACAGTCACTCAAACTCGATTGAGCCGTGTGCCATCATGATGGATACTTGTACTCCGTTGTACAAGTATTATCTATGGATTTGGGTTATTTTTTCTTCATGGAAATATTTGGGCCTCTCTGTACATTATTTTTTCTTCACTCATCCACATAAGCCGGCCTAAACCCTTCCCATCACCTTATATGGCAGGCTAAACGTGATGGTCACAACACACTGCCGTGGTCAGGACCCAAATATTTTTTCTACCGTGTGCTCAAAGGATGGTCATGGTAAGTTCAAAATTGGTTTTCCATGTGTCATTGTGGTATAATATGGCTTATTGCTTAGGGACAGGACCAAGGTGATACTATACTTCCCTCTGACTTGATCACACGCAAAATAATATATTTGTGAAACCCGGGAGCGGATAAAATTGAGAAAGGTTTGGGCGTCTCTAGAAAGTCACCATATCCAGAAACTCCAGGTTGCGAGTGATATGAGACAAACAGCTCCTTAATGCCAGCTGAAATTGATGTCCATCTAATCAATCAAGTTGAAAGAGACATAAACGGTAGGGGCTATGATTATTAACAATATTTCATAGCAAATAAAGTAGAAGACTAATCACTTTTGTTGGTTGTGGCCCAAATTTTGTGCTATACTTACTAGTGGCTCAAATATTTTTGAGCCCAACTAATGAAATTTTGGTATAGGATCATGTTACAAGATTAAAAGAATAATCTAGCATGGTGAGGAAAATACTAGAAGATCCTAGTACGTGAGAATGATTTAGCATTCTTGAAACTTCTAGTTCCATCTTTGCCGACATATTTCCACCGCCATGCATGTGTATAAATAGGATGTCATGCATGGTTTCATTTCAATCAATCCAAGCCATCAAATACAAAACCTCAAACATTAAGCCTTCTTACTACCAAACACTCCTAAATACTACTCTCATTATTCCACTATCCTAATCTATTTTACATACTCCTTTGTGAGTTTATATTTGCGAGAATCAAATTGTAATATTTATCACCCTAATTATTTAGGGTCCTTCTTGTATTCTCGTTCCTTTTAATATAGTGGAATTATTTTTCAAGTGCTCGGTTTGTGTCATTTTCTTAATAGCTCTTCTTGCCCTTTACACTTTGATAATTTCTCGATTAAATTACGTTTCCGCTAGCGCTCTTACCCTAACAACTTCATCAGATTACGAGTCATTCTCTTAACTTGATCTTCTAAATTAATCATAGTGATAAACATTAATCAAAAATTTTCTGCACATAAAGATCTCTCTCCTTAGGTTTTGTTCAGAATCGGTTGGATAATTGAAAGTGCTTCATATGTAAATAAGAATTGTGGACTAACGTTAGATGCACTATGGAGTACTTGGTGTAACGTAGTGATAATTTAGTCATTATTACTTAATTTACTGGAAAAGCAGAATTACAAGAAACACTATTATAACAGGTGAGCTTCAATATGTAGTTTCTTTTGCAATCTTGTGATGGTCAGATGAAGGGCCCTATTAGATTCGGAATTTCTTCCAACACACAACACCCACCCAAGCTTGGCGTAAATTCTAATAAAGTTGATAGGTAGAGTTGCTATAGTGTAAATAACTACGGAGTAGTACGTGATAATTAGGTATCTAAATCTTTATCCAAAAATAGCCTGAGAAATGAGAAAAGACGATGTGCATTAGCATGAAACACGCTAAGATATGAGAAAAAATGATATGATATTGCTAAATAATACTTTGTGGCATTACTTATATTGACTAATGTGTGATTTGAGGAGGTGATTAAAGACTTCATATGGGAGAGGGTGTGTTGAATCATAGACATAGAGTAGACGGGCAAGAGAAGATTAGACAACCAGACAGCCAGTAATGACTATTGTTGGAGACTTGGGGACTAGGGGGGGGGGGGGGGGGGGGGGGGGGGGCAAGAGTCACATTTGTCTAAGGCCTCTGAAGAATTGATGACAATTGTAAAAAATCAAACAAGAGCTACATGAAACCCAGTTGACTGAAACATACAATCAGCTTCAGCTCTGAAATTTGGTCAGACTTGAGTTTTTAAAAGTTAGAGCCAAGTAGCTGATCCCCTTATTTTAGATGCTAACTCTATCGTTAAAAATGAGATTAAAATAAGTAAGTACAAATCATCATAATCTCTAAATTCTTTTTGCATAAACTCTTAAAATAAAAACCAAAACCCTATAGAATCAGTGACAAGTAACAAGCCTACAAAATTTCAACACCCACAAGAAAAATGAACAAACCCTGAATATCAAGCAGCAAATGAAAGTGCACACCCATATATCAAATCATGTCCAGTAATCAACAACATATAATTCATTCAAGTTCAAAAAAATTAAACCCAGAAATTCAATTGCCAGTTTTATTGTCATAACTTTTAACCATCATCTCCAATCAAGGAGAATGTTAAAACATAAAATGAAAAAGAAAATCATCACCAAATATACAAATGTCCCAATTGCAATAAACAAGACCAAATTCAACATGTTTCATGGGGAGCACCCCGTTCTGAGCTACCTATTTAGAGCACCCACATTCATGAACAAAATAATGATTTCTCATGGACAAACAATTATTTTATTTGGGGCTGTTAACAATGAAAAGTAAAAGTTTGTTCATGAATTGTTGGTGCAATAACTCGTACAGACGAGTGATTTGTCCAAAAAAAAATTTGTTGATGTGGAAGTGGGGTAAGGGTATTTTTTGGCTGGAAACAGATCAAAACAAAGTGTATTGATAAAAAAACAGATAAAAATATTGCGTCTTGATCTGTTGTCAGTCAAAAAAAATTCAGATTTCGACGGCTTAATTAGGTTAATCACGGTAATTAAAATTAATTACGTTAATCATAATTAATTAGGTGTTACATTGATTAATACTTTCTAATTATGAATGAATTAAATTATATTGAAAAAGAAAAAATAAAGTGGGGTAGGGGTATTGATGATGAACCTTTTTTATGAGCACCATTATTCATGAACAAAAAAAAAATAGTTCACGGGTCACTATCACCCATTCTCCCTCGTCCACATCACCACAACAAACAATTTACCAATTTCACTCTTAACAATGAACCAAATAAAAAGGTTCATCATCAATACCCCTATCTCACCTTATTTTATCTTTTTCAATATAATTTAATTCATTCATAATTAGAAAGTATTAATCCATATAACACCTAATTAATTATGATTAACGTAATTAATTTTAATTACCATGATTAATTATTTTATTTTAATTATCGTAATTAATTCTTGGATACAAGATTTAATTATTGAATATAACTAACATAATTAATTACATTTGCCGCATGTAATTAAAATAACCTAAATTTTTTATTTTTTTATTTGATCGAAACCAATTACAAACCGTGATTACCATAATATAAATGAAACCAATTACGCATCATATCACTAACTTCATTTAAGCGAAACCAACTAATATTAGCATCCATACCAGCTAAAAATTTTTAGTCTAATTTGGGATTGGAAAAAATAATACAGTAATTTGGAAGGGGAGATTAAGAATTGAGGAAAAAATGATGGTTTTTTGAAGATGGATAAAATATATCAAAGTGGGTCTCTATTTATACAGAAAAAAATTTAAGGTTGTTGGTATAATTTTTTTTTTTTGAATTGTATTTTTTAAGTTATAGCCGTTACAAAATTGTAACGTTAAACTCCCAACGGTCAGTACACGTGTCACTCCGGGACTGGGCTAGGTGTCGCGATCCCAGCCGTCGAAATCAGAATTTTTTTTTGACTAAAACATATCAAGACGCGGCATTTTGATCTGTTTTTGATCAAAAAATTGTGTTTTGATCTGTTTTCAGCCAAAAAATATTATGGCCCCACTTACACCTCAACAATTTTTTTTTTCAACAATTCACTCATTTGTAGGAGTGATTACACCAATATTTCATAAACAAACTTTTATTTTTCATTGTTAAGAGCCCCAGATAATGGTTTGTCTACAAGACATCATTGTTTTTTTCATGAATGTGCATGCTCTTAGATTCAACTGATGAGATGACGATGGCGTGGCAAAATATATCCTCTAAAATAATCCAAAAACCACAAAATTATACTGCACATCATCAACAAATGAACCCCACCAACTCGCCTTGACAGCGATAGTCCAAATATCATGATGCCCACGCATTTTCCTGCAGACAATCACAATCAAATACTTCTTTGTAGCTGCGATGCCATACCTTCCCCATTGCAGGGTTTAAGCCTGGAAAATCTAGTGAGAAGCAAGAGAGTCCCTAAAACGACAACGTCTTGAATAAAAAAAATACGAAAAACAAAGATGATCAATATGTCAACGCCACTGATTTATTCTAACTTTAGAAACATCCATAACTATAATAGGTGCAAATTTTCTAATTATGTCATGTTAAACGTACTCGCTTTAAATATATATCCGATACATGTAACAGTTCATATATCAGAGAGTAAATTGGCAATTATTTTTCACATTTTTATTGCAAATAAAGTTATACTTATACAATATAAAGTTACATTATTAAGAAACAAAGTTGTGTATGATTTTACTATTTTCGCGTAGCCTTATTGTTTTACCTTTATTTTTTTAAGTTGTATTTTTTAGAATTGAAGTTTTACTACTTGTAAATGATATTCTACGTATATAATATGAAATTACACTATTAGAAAAATGTAATATTTATAAATAAAGTTGTACTTATAGAATATGAAATTACACTATTAAGAAATGAAATTATGTATAAAGTCACTATTTTCAAGTGACCTCGTTGTTTTACCTTTAATATTTTTAAGTAGTACTTTTAAAAATTGAAATTATACTATTTACTAATAAAGTTACTATATATAGAATATGAAGTTGTACAATACTATTTGCAAATGAAATTATACTTATAGAATATAAAGTTGCACTCTTAGGAAATAAAATCGTGCATAATTTTATCATCTTTGTTGTTTTACCTTCATTTTTGTAAGTTAGACTATTTAAATATGAAATTGCACTATTAAAAATAGAGTTGTACTAAAATACAAGAAAATTATACTATTAAAAACCGTAATATATATTAACAAACATATCTCAAAGATATATTTGGAATTTTCCTATTAAACATATGCCATTTTCTCATGTAAAATTTTCCCACTAAAATAAAGCATGACATCAATTTTTTTTATGTGTTGTTTTGGTTTATCATCCTTATTAATCTTGATGTTACAATTTCCAAAAAAATGACTGACTTTCCTCTTCCCTGAACTTATTGACTATATTAATTCCTAATTTTTAAAATCATTACTTTATCTTTATTTTTCTTTCCTTCCTCCGAAAAATTACCTTCTTTAATTTTAAAAATCTTAATATTGGATCCTACTTTGTTAAAATTACAATTATAAAAGGAATTAATTTATATTCTGATTATGATATGAGGTGTATAATAAAAACAATGATAATTGAAAAACCTTGAACTTTTGAGTTTTATCTCTAAGTCTTGATGAATGAAAATATTTTAATAATTAATATATTTAACAAATTTATTTATTATACGAAATTAGGCTTCGTGTATGCTTTACACAAACCCAATTCATATGTATCCCCTAAAAACATGCTAAAGGTCCAATAGCTTGAGAACAAAGCTTTCAAAGTTACTAACCCCATCCGTCAATTAACATGCAGATGCAGCTTGCTGTCTTCCATTTGCCAGTCAAATCAGCAATTTGCTTTGCGGGTCCACCCTTGTTAAATAAAAAAGGTTGTCATTTGGGTCCCACATTCCCCAAATAATTACTAGGCTGGCCCCATTGTCATTTGGCTTTTCCTCTCTGGCATGCAATGTTTGTTGCTAAATTCGCAATAATTGGATTTGACTAGGTATCCTATGACGATGATTCTTCTTTAAATTAATCAATTTTTGACGAACTTTTTGCCGTTTTACACATTCCTATATATTATACTTGCTTTAATTCAATATATATATATATATATATATATAAAATATTATATTTGCTTTGTCTTATCCAAAGTATCCTTTTTATATTGGAAAATTTTTAGTATAATTATAAATGAAAAATCTTTAATGAAATGGGACAATTTTTGGCATAAAACCATAATTAGAATAAGACGATATTTAAGGATGAACAAAGTACTCTATAATAGTGTAGTTTGCAATTTCTTTCTTTAATAAAAATGTTGAAGATTTCGAAGCATGAAAGAAATTTCACTAGTAACAAGTAATTAATTTAAAAAAATTCTATAAAGCGAAATTTTAGCATGATGGTCACAAATACTTTACTCTTAAATTTGTGGGAAATGAAAGAAGGGAAAAATGTAGGTAAAGCAAAACTTTTCAAGATGATATAGTTCAATTTTAGTATTGGGTTCTCATACTTATTTTCTTCTTAATACTCTATCTGTTTCTAATTATTTGCTATATATATTTTCTAAACTAGGCATGTTTTACCTTGCAAAATTAAGCTAAGATTTCACACAAATCTCACTTACATTTTCTCTTTATCTTGAAAAAGTAAATTTTGTCAAATGAAACAAATAAATAGGCACGGAGAGGGCACAAAGTTAACATTATACAACCTTTAAATTAGGCATTGCCAACGTAAACTAGATCTAAACTCAACAAGGTACTCCCTCCGTCTTTTTTTTTATTTGCTACATTTTCCTTATTCGGTAACCTCGATTTATTTGCTACGTTTCTACTTACAATATGAAAAAGACTGAAATACCCTTATTCACCACAAAATGGCTGAAATACCCTTTTTTTACCTCCCCCCCCCCCCTTAAACATACCCTACCCATTATAAACCCTTGAACTACCTTACCCTAATCACTCCCTCACATCTCTCGAGTCTTCTGGTCTGCTCTCTTCAGTCGGCGCTTTCTTCATTGTTAACTCTCAGATTTCGTCTGTTTCTTTGCGTGTTTCCCACAATTTTCACTAGATTAATTATCTCCATTCGATGCTGATCATTTTGATACCCAATTTGCTTACGATGGGTGATGAAAAAGCTCGAGTGTTCCTCCTCCTAAACCTAGATTCTTTGGGTTTGAGGAAGACTCCCTTCTATCATCTGAAATGAAACGTTTACAATCCATTATTGCTAAAATTGATGTGGAGAGGCGTCAGGCTAGGTTTCTGAGCACTTCGAACCACCAAGTGAGGGCTTCCACTTCGACCCTTGCTCCACCACTTCCCAAAACACCAGATCCACCACCAATTGGGTTTAGATAGAGGTCGGAGTACTCTTATTGATACTCTAATCAACGAGAGAAGCGTGGCTAAGTCTTTTGGAACCTTTTTCTTTTTCAATTCACTATAATTGTTGTTGTGTTTGTTGGGACTGTTGATTTCTTTCGCGTTCTTGTTGATCTTGTAGTTGTTCAATTTAGGATTTTGTGTTCTTGTTGTTGTGCCTTTTTTGTTGGGATTGCTGATTTCTTTTGTGTTCTTACTGATTTCTTTTGTGTTCTTGTAGATATCTTGTGTTGGTGTGGTGTTGGTGTTATGTTACTAGTGTCCACTTTGGGTTTGTTGTCCTCCTATTGTTGTTATGGTACTGGTGTCCTTTCTAGGTTTGTTGTCCACCTATTGTTGTTATGTTGATGGTGTTGGTATCCTTAATTTGAGTTAATGTTGTGTTGTTGCTATTGAATTCATCTGTTTCCTTAATGTTGAGTTAATTTGTACACATAAAGTTTTAAACTAAGGTTTGTAGACAATATAAACTCATAAAAAGTAACAATATGATGTTTATACAAAAGATAAGTACACAAAAAGTACTTTGGTATCTCGTTTAGATTGTCTTAGTACACAAAAAGTGATTTACTCTTCATTGTAAGATTGATTCTTTAGAATATTCAATGCCTTCTCCTTCTTTTTCTTCTACTACACTATACTACGCTGCTTCAAGCCATGATTTGCATTCATCTACCACATCCTTTGTTACTTCTATTGATGTTGGCGATTGACCTAATCTTACAAGCTGTTGCTTGTTTATGTGTGGAATGTGATAGTTATTGTTACCCTTTATCTTCAAGATTTATACCATGCATTATTATAGAGTAAAAAATATATGGTTGATTAGCTTTGGATCATAGTCATAATATGCATTTTCTACAACTTCAACTAGTTTATATACTGTCTTGGGTGCTGTTTGATTTTTCAGTGATTGAATAGCCCTGAAAAAGCCTAGATCAAGTATATTTAGATCAGGGCTTTGTGGTGGTTGGTTGACTAGCATGATCTTGTACCCATCTTTTGTAGCTTCTTCTATGAAATATGGGTCATCTTTCTGTATATATGGCTTTGTATTGTCTTGTACAATCTAGATTTGCTTGCATCCCCATTTTGGCTACTTACTCCTTATTACTGGCAGTATATTTGTAATGAGGTTTATTTTAATCACTTTCTTTGTGACTTATTGTTGGTTTGATTTTCACTATGCCTGCTGGTCTGTTCTTGCTTATTCTCTTTACTGAGACTAACTCAATGAGGGAATATATCCCTATTTTGCCATCAAAGACCACATTCCTAGTTGGGGTGATATGTGGTCTTGCCACTACTACAATGAACATAACCTTCATTATGAATCTCTTGCTTTTGCATTGTCTTTGTGGCTCTTCCTCATCCGGGGCTAGGTAGTATCTGGTTGTAACCTTTGACATGTAAAACCATTTTTCATCCATATATACAACATTATACATGTTTGAAAACCTAGGTGTTGTTGTGATGGTTGCTGGTATGATAGCATTAATGCACCATTGAACCCTTGCTACCTTGTGTGCTTTTGACAACTTTGACTTTATTGCATTTGTATACTTCTTGATTGCACCTCTCTTGATCAGCCTATATATTGTTGATTTATGCAACCCTAAACTCGCAGTTGATGCTCTAATTGTTGTTCTTTTCCTCAATGGTATGAGCTTGATGTCCTGTAGGCTGAAACATACCCTTTTTCTTCCAACTCTCCCACTCTTGAGGCTATGAACAATGATGGGTTCATTACTGGTCATTTGAGCTCTTACAATTTATTATATCCTACTTATTATCCATTTGGACACATTGTATTGTTCAGCAAGGTTATTGATACAACATGTGGACAATGGCTTCTGAAGATGTTAGGGGGTAAGCTATGATCATATGTACACAGCTGTTGCAGCTGTTGCAACTGTTACCCACCACAACTGTTGTATTTATTCTCCTTTTCATTGGCTTAGTTCTGAATTCACTTTGAATTTTTAAATTTTTGGGGAATTTTTAGAGGTAAAATGTGGAAATATGCAAGTGGGGAGCCAAATTTCGATAAAAATGTGCTTTCCCTCCAAAAAATGTCAACCGTAATTCTCATGTTCCAAGAGCTGTAATTCCATTCCAAATTTCTGATTATGTCAACTTAACTTTTGATTAAGTTTATATAGTCGCCATGTAATCATCACATTTCTTAAAAATAGTTATAAACTCCATGTAGGATACATTTTGTATAGTCGAGAACCCACAAAACATTACAAATCCATAAAACAAATGGATCACCCGAATTCCACTCAATTAACCCATTATGCTTGTACTACGGAAATTTAAAAATTAAAAACATGGTGCGTGGGGGGTGGCCAATCGATAAGAATACCAAGCACTTGCTTTAGAATATGAATACTCACTATTATGCTTTAAGTTAACTATCGCTTTTCATAATCTAACTAACTATTCATGAATCCTTTACGCTCAAAATCAGACAATACAAATCCAAGTAATTGTTACATTCATTTATCCATGTTAAGTGCCACTCAAGGATTCCACAATTTGCATCATTTAATATCATTTCATTTCTTTTGAAGTTTTAGTCAGCGAAGCGTTTAGCATATAGAGCGTTTAGCTAAGTTTCAAGTCATCAAACTCTAATAACAAATTAACAACCATAAATCCGTCGAATCTTGCTTCGACTTCTATAACGAGTAGAATTTACTCTTCTAATCCATAAAGAGTGTGTGTAAAAATTTAGATAAGATGTTCAAAATTTATAAAAAAAAAGGAGCAAAAATCTAGTAAAAAGGGATATTGAACATTCAAAATTTGATACCAAAATTTCGGATCTATACAATTTTATCCAACAAACCCCATTCACGCACTCATTTAGATCAACAATACCACATTATATCATCAACAATCAAACCACACAGTGGGAGAAAGGGGGAAGATTTTCATCACATAGTTCATTCATTCATCTTTTATCTTTCAGCTCCAAATCCTTTGTCCTTCCTTCCACTATAGTTAATCAAACCTGCAAATAATTCAAAACAACATTAAAATTAATAATTATAAAAAAAATATAACGTTTCATATTAAAATAACACACTAATTTCAATCAAAACAGCTAGTAGATTAAGCGTAACATAACAAAAACAATCTTAAATTAAAACAAACTCAACCAATTTAAATCACCCAAAAATGTTCTGTACCAAAATTGTGAGATTGGAGCTCAGAAATCTTTGATTAGACAAGAAATGCCTACACCCAAATCATTAAAACATCCAATTTGACCAAATTAAAATCACCAAATTAGCCGAGTTGAGCTCAGAAATATTTGATCAAGCAAGAAAGGCCTAAACCCTAATCAATTACACACTGTGTTTGACAATTGAGCAAATAATTCCAATACTCAAAACAATTCAACACCTACTTTAACTAATTAAAGCTCAAAAATATCTTATTTACTACCAAACACCCCGATAATCTTCAAATCACAAAATCAAACACTCCAAATAATTATTCTCAAAAAAAGGACAAAATTATGCACTAAAGATGAAAACTTTCGCCTAAAATCAAACAACCCAATAATCTTTTTCCTAAAATCAAACAACCCAATAATCTTTTTTCATAAGAAGCAAAATTATACACTATTGATCAAAACTTTATCACAAAAATCAAGACCCCAAATAATTATTTAAAAAAAACAGCTCAACTAAAGACTAAAGATGAAAACTTAATAACGAAATCAAACCCAAATCCAAATGAATTGAAGGTTAGTACCTTCTTGAGGTCTGCAACTTGGAGGATCTTCAAAAAGTGACAAAGAAAGCTGTTTCTGAGCCATACCAATGTCAAACAAAATAATCCCAGATTTAGGATCGAACACAGTGATCTCCTTCACAGGTAACCAAATGAAGAGTTCCTCCTGTGACAAACCTTCAACGCCCATTAGCTCACCGTATGTGAGATTAGCCTTTACCACACTGTCAAAAATAACCCGGTTCTCGAATTTTGCCAAGCATGGACCATCAATATTTACCGTGAGCAGACCGTTTAAGTCATCAAATTCATAGGATTTAACTTCTTTTGGTAGTAAACCGGCAGGCAAACCCTTCTGTTTTAGGAGGTCGTGGACTGTTATGGATGAGAGAGAAAATGAAGAATATATGAAGATTGTAAGAATTGTGATTTGAAGAAAGTGGTCAAGTTTTGCCATTTTTTTGGGTTTTATTTTTGATGGGTTTGTGAGTGAAAAATGAGGGTTTGATTTCGTTAAGGAATTTGTATTGTTTATGTTTAGCAGTTTAGGTGGAGAGATTTGGGGAAAAGATGTCGAGTAATGAGGAAAGTTTTAAAAGGGGTATATGAAGTTGTTTGTGAGATTACGGTTTTGCCCCTTATTTGCGATGGATTTATTTTGGTAGGAGGTTGTTCAATAATTTTGGTTGATGGAATGATTTAAGGGATCTCTATTGTACTACGTACTGCGTTTTTTCCCATTCTATCTAATAATGGAGTATTTTGAATTTTTCTTTTTGTTTTACAAAAGGTCTCTCATCAAAATATTATAAAACAATTATTCATAGAAATAATAGGTTTGTCAATTGAGATTCTTGAGTTGAAGTATCTCTCAATACCAATATGTAATGGGCTTTCACAATTTGTACTAAATTTTGGTCAGTTCTTTTGGGATCAAATTGTTAATCTACGTTATTTACGCTTTAGGTATTTTCGTATTTACTTTGTAAATAACTTTTCATCCTTCAATTACAGTTTATTTTCGCATTGAATCAATTTAAAACTAGGTTAAGTAGTGGACTAAGTGCTTGACTCCATTGAAGAAACTTCTCATAAGCCTTTACAAAGAGAAAATGAAAGTTCCCAATCCCAAAAACTTGCACTAAGACTAAAACAAACTTAAGAAAACACCTATCTAAAAGTAAGAAATGAAAAAAAATGTGTCAATTACAATAATCGCACAATTAGAAATACTTGAAATGGGCAAAATTCTAATGGCAAGAGTAATTTGTTGATTGTGCCCTTCTATGATCTCAAGTGACCAATCTCCATCCAAAGCATACAAGAGATGGTTTGACCCTCTTCAAAAATGTTGCTTTTTTTTTGGAAATGAGAGTGCTTCATGCCTTCATGTATACCATAAAATTACGGAAAAAAGTTAACTATGTTGGAAGTGAGTTTGTTTTGTTTTTTGTTTGGATGTGATTTTATTGTTTGATTGTTGACTTGTCTGGGATTTTATCAAATTAATCAGTTATTCTGATTCTAGGTTTAGGGTACTTAATTCATCAAGTTAGCTGATAACCATGCAAAGATCAAAGGACGATTGTGCCCACTATAATACAACCAAGGAAGGAATCGCGAATGAAGGCTATGAAGGTAAATCTAATCCCAAAATCTAGATGTCATGCTCTAAAACTCTAGTAATTAAACAAGTTGCATGTTGACATTCACTCATCAGAAAATGATGTTGCAACTGTGTCTCGTGGTTACGAGCAGTTGTTGAGGCATGATTTTGGGAGGAGAGGCTGGAATGAGGTGTATGCGTAGGTAAGGGGCAGTGATTGCTGTTAGGGCCCTTGAGTTAGGGGAAGCTAGCCATTCTATAATTTGGTTGATGGCATGATTTTAGGGATTTGATATGGCACCGGTAATTACATTATTAGACATCATGTTGTCCTTGAGGAGGATCATGGAATATAATTTAAGTAGGATTTACTTTGCTTGCTCGTGTAAACAATGCTATACTATTTATTGGTTGGCCTGCTTACGCTTTGATGGATGTTTCTCTCAAGTGTATAGCAAAACACTTGAATGTGAGAGTACGTGCTCCTTAAACAACTTAATATATTTTATATGGTATTCATTGCAATCTTCAACTCAATACATTTTCTATAGTATTCATTGCAAATTGTTAAGCAATTAATATTATGAGGGTAACACTCAAATTTCTCATCAAATTGGTATAAATTATGAAGAAATACTTAATGTTTCGTAAAAGAAAATGTAGAAATATTTAATAATAACTTTATTATTAGTTGAACAACTGAGATGAAGCCAAATACTAAAATAAAATAATTTGTATAAATTTTCATACTAGCTACTTTTTTGACACGTCTAACACAAAGTTACTCACCTCTCTAATGCCTTTTATCCCCTTAGGTTTGCTGAACTTGAATTATTTTACTAATCAAATGTATTTTCCAAACTTAATTGATTTTTTTGATTAAAAATAACTGTAACTAGTTCAAATTAAAGCTTGTTTTGTACTCAGAAGTTATCAATATTATGGCGTACTTGTAACTGTTGACATGTTGTAACTTGTAAGTTGTACCAAGGGATTACATTAGCTTGGATTTGGGTCGGGTATGCTTCGACCTACACCTCTTTTTTTAAAGAGTAAATCTAGACCCGTCTTAAAACTCACCAGATCCTAAAAATTCATATCCTTACTCAAATTCATCGGATTTAATGGGTCTTGGGTTTAAAATGAGTCCTTAACTTGTATACATTTTTTTTCTATTTGTCTATAATTCTTTCATTTTGTAATTGGGTGTATTTTCACAAAAAAAATTAAGTCAAATGAATTATACAAAGTTAACATTTGAAAAAACTATTAATTAAAAGAAAAAAATTACAACGAAAAGGTATACCAGGACTCACCTTAGATAGATGTCAACGTAAAACCATGCGCTCTCATATCAAAACACATTACGTGACTATGATCGCGATTATTGTGATAATAGTAAAAAATAGCTAATAATTGCTTAGTCTAATATAAATCAAAGCAATTAGAATTGATTTGAGTAAAATAAATAACATTAAACAATTAGTAATTTAAAGATATATCTTACCATGATGTCAAGTTGGACAGATTCTGGCGGAAATTATGTAGGAGGCCTCGGGAATACTAAGCTAACAAAACTCTACGATATCACACAAGGTACGCTTTGGAATAGTACATCTCTACTCCTACTGATCCCTTGAGGGCGACCAAGTTTCTGCTACAAGAGGTACAAGGGGAATATTGAATTGCCACATGACTCACTTCGGCAAATACATCTCTACGTCGACATAGCAAATGGTGGCAGAATGAGACAACACTCTGAATCACTCTCAAAATCAGGGTACGTAGGGGTCCTAGGTCATCTTTATAAGAAATAAGAAATTACATACATAAATAAAATACTTATATACTATACTTACGCAAAATAAATGAATGATAATAAAGTTACCTGCTCACTTGTCATTCTATCAAACAAATCTAAAGGAGAATTCTGAGTATGAAGATAGATGCCTGGATACTCTAAAGGAGAAATCTGAGTTCCATTATCATCCAAAATGCAAGAAAATGGATCTCATTCATGTTTGCTTTAATTTGTGAATGATATTTTATTCTTCTCTAGAGGTGATCTCAGTTCTGTTAGACAACTTTTCTCCTCTACGTACATTTGGTCTTAAAACCATTAAGAAAAGAGCTCCATTTATTACGGTGTTGATATATTTTAAGCTTACTGGTGTTAAAATATGTTGCAACTCATTCAAAGCGCTTGCAGAACTTTCCTGTAGCCAGAACAATTGGTAATCTCTAGTGGTTTGATTACTTGTGCTTACCTAAGTTGGCGGGAGGGGAGGGGAGGGGGGGTATTCTTACTTGTTTCAAAACATGGAACATATCAACTATTGGACAATAGTAATGCATATTGCTAAAAAGCAGATAAGGTGTGGATATGTTGGATTCGTACTTATTATGTAAAGAATAGAGACCTCACAACCATCACTACCCATCCCTTCTCAAGCTAGTTTTTTATTTTTTTGTGGTTTCGTTGTCATCATCTTATGGAGCCCTTCCTATTCAATTAGGAAAATGTATAAGAGTATGCAAGGTGTAGTCACAACTGTTCCTTGGAAGGAGAAAGCTTATAACAATCCTGCCCCTTCGAAGTGCATTTTTATTTCCTAGCTAGCAATTCTACAAAGAGTGAACACCTGTACTGTAATCTTCTGGTAAAGTTTGGCGTTGACGGTGATCAATTATGTTGTTTATGCGATAGAGAGAAATCATAGAATGAGTTCATGGATCACTTGTTCTTTATTTGTGATTTCTCTAGAGATGTTTGGAGATTATGTCTAGATTGGTTTGGAATTCACAAGTGTCCTGCAAATTGGTTTTCCTGAGTACCTCATATTTACATAATTGGTTTCAATCCAATTCTTGCAGACACCAGAAGTGCCGAGTGGTTTTCAGTGTTAATCTATACTTGATTTAGAATGAGAGGAATTCAAGGAAGCTTCAGCAAACACAACAGGATGTGAAGACTTTGTTTGAACAGATCCAGTTGATCACTTGTTCTAGATCAATGTATTTTGTAGTGCTTTTGTAGGCCTGTTGACTGTTGGTGATTGATCGTCTCTTTTAGGTTACGTTTGTAGCCTTTTGTTTCCATGTGTTTGTTTTCCCTTCATTTGGTTCAATAAAATCTCTACTCTTTTATCCAAAAAAAAAAAAAAAAGAGTATTGAGTATAATATAAAAATTTCCTGTCTAAAGTGTGATTTTGTCATGCATTAACTTTTTATATTATGAAGCAGACGGATTAATGATCTTAGATCAGTTTTCATAATCCACGTCATATTAGTTTCTCATTTATGCCTCATTCCTTCTGATTTTAGATCAAATAAATGTAACAACGTACGAGAGCACAGAATATGCTCTGTATTAGAAAAAGCTAGACATCATACGATTCATATTATAATTTGGTGACAACAATCCCAAGCAATTCAAGTCAGTGCTAATTACCTCTGTGAAATAATGCTGAAACAGGTGGTGTGGTTGTGACTTTAGTGTCTTTGTGATTAGAGCTGTGAAAATTAGACCCAACCGATAAGTTATTTGAACCAAATCTGATTATGACCTGAAAAGTGAGACATGAAAACCGACCCAACCTGATATTCGAAGACCCGAACCCGATTCGTGTTTGACTCGTTACAGATCCGACCCAAGGAGAACCTGAAACCGATTGAACCCAACACATAACCGATATGACCCATTAATAACAAAACCCGTGACTCGAATTCATGTTAACAATCTAAATATATGTGAATGCGACCTAATCTTACCCGACCTATTTTTTAACCTAATTTCTAATAACCTTGAAACCAAACATTTTTCACTAATGACTCGATACGAACCCGATAAAGCCCAAACCGGATTTCAACCAAAATTAAGGCGAACCATTACCATAATTGACTTGACCCGAAATCTATCCAAACTCGAAATAACCCACTGTAACCCGGTCAAGAACCAACCCAATTTCATCTGAACCGACCTTGACCCGAGCCGAATACAACTTGACCCGAACCCAAACCCGAGCAAGCAAATAACCGATTTAACCCGACCCGATAATGACATGACCTAACCCAACCCGGCATGACAACCAAATTGACCGATTTAACCCCGAATTGATAAGAATAGACCCTCGATGGGTCAATTCAAAACCGACCCTTAGGTGTGATGGAACATTTTCAAGAGTAGCCGACTATGCTGGGATGAAACCTGTGAAGCATTACAGCATGGCTGTTGTACAATGCAATTGGACATCAACTTACAGAAATATTGTTCACTCGAACAAGAAAGGGAAATAATGTTATGGTTGGAAGAATTTCAATGGGTGACAACCTCATCGGATCATCTACTGGTTCGTGACTTTGAAATCACCTACTAAAGCTGCCCGTATGGGCCGTATCAGCGTATGACTGCTAAAAATATAACTTAACTACATCACCGCAATCATACACTTAAAAAATGATTTAGTTGTGTAGTTTCATACATGCCTATATATATGAAAAATCTTAGTGCACCACAAAGAACAATTTGTTCATCATAGTATGTGTAGTCTCAATATACACAAATATACTCCCACGTCATAATATAAGTTATATTTTTATGTACTCGATTTTTGCAGATGAATTAATCTTTGTATTCTTACTTTCATATTTCACCTCCCTTTTCACCCGTCAATAAAATATGTTCTCCCTCTGCCAATAGACGTAGCTAACACATTGTTAGTAGACCATGTAAATTTTGTGTGTTTGTGTGATATTTATCATTGTTTATCATTTTTGTATTCGTTACAACAAGCTGGAGATTTCCAAGTATGTATGCTTCGTACAGTATGTATGCTTCGTACAGTATGTATGCTTATTGCTTATTGCTTATTGCTTATTGCTTATTGCTTATTGCTTACAGTATGTATGCTTATTGCTTACCAAGATCTTATATTAAGTTCTAGACCTTCTAGTCATGTAATTAACGACTTCCGAAACGAATAATCCATATGTACAGAAAATTTTAGTCGAGGATGACTTATAGCATAGTTATTTGATGGATGAGTAGATGAGTCATTGCAACAAGTATCAACCAAAAAAATACTAAACAAAAAATTCATAATGTTTTGATATTTAATCTTGATGTTGAATATTTCAGAAAAATAGTTAATTGAAATAATATCTCAATTGAATAGCTGAGATTATTATTCTTCATATATTCTTTTAAAACCAATTATTTACCCAGATAAACTTAAACATATATTTACATAATGTTCCTCCCACGTACATATATAATCTCATAGAGTGAAATGAGTTATCTATGGACTTTTTTTTATTGTACACATGGACCTTATTAGTACTTTGAAATTCCCATATTTGTGTGTTATTTATCCAAGTGAATTGATTTGACTGCATTTACCGAAATAATATAGTTTTAGGTTTATTTTCTGGAACTAACGTGTTTGACCTGAAGATGTTTTTCGTTAAAATATGCGAGTGCTCTCTCAGTCACAACTACCTTGGCAATAGTAAAATTAGTGTGCATTTGTATTTGTCTTACTCCCATGGCCTCCCCTACATTTGCTAGCTTGTAAATTTGTAATATCACCGATACTTTATGTGTGGGAAGATTATCATAGGCCCACATGGCCCAAATTCAAGATCATAGACTAGTCCATCGGAAGCAGACTTTGCTAATTTGAATGGACTTTACGGTTTTAAGCTTCTGGCCAGGCCAAAGAAGCCACAAGATTGGTTCATCTAATGAGGCACCTATAAGCCCACTGAACCATTATCATTAGACCTATAAATATTAATTAATGGGATAAGGAGAAATTTATTAATTTCTCTCGTACTAAACGTATAATATTTTCTCAAGCGTTAATTAAAAACTATCCAAAAACAAACTCTGAGGTAGGTTCAAGATTCTAGGACACGTATCGCATTAGAGTGGGTTTTCTCGGAACCACCCCGAGGCTAGTTGGTTTTGCTCTTGTACATGTTATTCACTACTATTTGCGATCAACCCATTCACTTGATCCACCAACAATCATCATATCAAAATCCTAATTATTAATTAACTCCTGAGTAATTGCTTCACTCTTTGGATAGAAACACTTCATATATCTTATTGTTCGTTAACTTAATGCATGATAAAAGACTGCATTCTAGTTTTATTTCTCAAATTCTAGTTGATTTTGATAGTTTAGTGTCGGGCATGGAGCTAAATTCGGGTAGAAATAATTGGGTGGGAAAGTTGGAGAAACCTTTTGACATTATCTACAAACATGTAAATCTATCCAGAAGGCTCCCTTGATAGTCCACAAACACGGGCTTCGATAGTCACTCTAGGGCCAATTCTTGTAAATGAAAGAAATATATTTATGTTTTATGGATAATGACATATACAACATTTAGAATAGTATTTAAACTTTTCTTTTTTGTTTTCTTATATATTGTCCTAAAGGCTGGATTCGAATCACAGTAGTTATGACTAGAATAATAAGGCTACATCTCAATATTAATCAACTAGTCAACTGCATCAGGGGATTATAATTTATAGCTAGGCAGTATGACGAATTTCTTTATTCAAGAACGTAATATGATAACTTTATATTTGAGGGGAATTTTTTTATTAATTGAAACGTAGTTTCGTAAAAGTAATGGATTCACGGAATATCTTGTAGACATACAATTAATGAACCATCAAGTAACCACTTTGCTCAGGGGTACAGATAAAAGAGTGGGAATCAACTGTCAAGTGTCAAGTGCCAAGTGAGTGAACCAGTCCTTTTCTTGTATCCTTAGCACAAAAATCAGAGAAAAAAGAAAAGAAAAGTAAGAGAAAATCTTTCAAGCCCTTGTTATTCTTCGTATGACACAAAACTCTTTAATTCATCTTCGTCCTCTTTCTAGATATTTCTGACTCCACATACACACTCCAACGATGGAATGTTCAAAACCTTGACTTCCTTAGTACAATAATGACTGAATGATCAAAACATGCAAGTAGTTAAATTAGATAGACTATCTTACATGACTGAATAATCAAACCATCCAAAGAATTAGCTTGATCTACTTCGACTCCTTAAATGCATGGCATCGAATAATCAACAATGCCACCCGGTTAATGTCTTCATTTACTCCCCATAATATTGAATTATTGATCAGATGATCTCATGAATGATGTCAGTATCTCGACTTTTTCACACTATAAATTAGCATGAACATCACAGCAACAATAGCTAAAAAGATTTATCTACTTGATACATATACTCTTCCAATTCATAGGAGGGTTTGTATACTTTACTCTATTTCTTTATTCACATGATTATTAGTTCAATACATATACATATATAGGTAAAGAAGGATGGATAGAGAGGACATTGTGATTGTTGGAGGTGGTCTGTGCGGCTTAACAACAGCATTGGGTCTTCATAGGTACGTATAACCTGGCCTTAACATTACGTACGTACGATATACTTATGCATACGTTCCCCGCCCCTTACGAGCTTGTTTGATATTCATAATTACTATGATTTAATTGAGCAGGAAAGGGTTGAAGTGTATAGTTCTTGAAAAATCTGAGACATTGCGTGGAGGAGGTCTTGTTATTACCATTTTCACTAATGGGTGGCGTGCACTCGATCAACTAGGTATCGCCTCCAAGCTTCGAGAAATCTCGTTTCCTGTTCATGGGTATGTATCTTGCTTCCCTTAAAGAGTGTGCTATGCATGTGGTAGCAGACTGTGTTTTTCTACTATCACGGTCTCACCCTTGACATCATCTATTGTATTCTCACTCACAGTCTCTTTGAATTGTACAATAACTTTAATTAATGTTTCAAATTCTAGGATCCACGACATAGATCTTGACAAGGGATCAGAACGGAGGACACCAGCAAGGTATGCCTTGTAGATTTGTGACGCATTGCTAATTAAACCTATACTGAGGCAAATAGGCTCCATACAAGTTCAAGTTGTAGTTGACTACTTTGATAACTATTACTACTACGACATGCATTATTTAAGGGCAGTCGAGGCAGCAACAATATTGTCCCTATATTTTTTGCCCATTTATTTTTTAATATCTTTAAAATACGACTTAAAAGAATTTTATCCCCAATTCCGTAAGACAAAATCATGAAAACATAATATTATAAAATTTACCTTGACCTGAATCAAATAAGATCCCACACTTGAATATATAATTTGTTATAATATAATTAGAACATGTGGTCTAAATTTTTACACTTTGACTTTGAAAATGAAAATGTAGCAAATACTGAGGGATGGAGGATGTAATATGACATAATATAATCATATTGTAAACTGATACAAAAATTGTCCCTGTCGCTAGGGTTAGAGAGCAACAAATTCGACATAAATTTGGATAATTTACAATAGTAGGGTGACGAAGGAGACAATTACGAGTACTAAGATGCAAGAAATTATCCAGGTTTAGGATAATTTCATTATGTTATAATAACAATTTGCATGTGGGTTCAGTACAAATATATATGTTAGTAGGGATCCTAATCATCTTTAAAATTTGACCAGTAACGAAGAAATACGAAGCTTCCGGAGAATTCATCTTATTGAGACCTTAGCCAAGGAGCTTCCTGAAGACACCATACGCTTTGGATGTCAAATTTCAGCTATCACTACGGACCCTAATAGTTCCTTTCCAGTAATTCATCTCGATAATGGGACCGTCATAAAAGCCAAGGTAAAACATGATCGATCATACCATAGTTATATTGATTGACACGTTATTTTTATAATACATTCCTTATATCATACGGAGTGATAAAAATGGATGTACATAAGGTCTTCGTTCAGGTAATTTCATATTAGTTTCTCACCTATGCTTCATTACCTCTGGGATTTTTCTTGTGGGAAAGTGTAGTAGATCTAATAACTGTTAAGACAAGAACAAAATCGTACACTCCGTAAAACTTGGCATCACATCTGACATCTGTATAATTTGGCCGGTGACAGTAAATCCAAGCAATTCAAGTTAGAGCTAATTATTTGTGTTAAAACAGGTGGTCATTGGTTGCGATGGAACATTTTCAAGAGTAGCAGACTATGTTGGGCTAAAACCTGTGAAGGATTATAGCATGGCCACTATACGTGGTTTGACAAACTACCCAACTGGACATAATCTTACAGAAAAATTGTTAACTCGAACAAAAAAGGGCCACAATGTTATAATTGGATGTATTCCAATGGGTGACAACCTCATCTATTGGTATTTGGTTATGAAATCACCTACTAAAGGTAAAGGTATGTCCATTTGAGCAAGTAAATTTTTCCTAAAAATATTACTTAATTACATATATACCTATTTACATTTATGTAATAAAATCAATACTATGTCATACCTATGCATCTAATTTAAGTTTTACACTAGAAACACCATAACGAATCTATATTGTCTTGCACATCCAATCTAATGTCGTAAAGTGAAATGTTTAGCCATGCACTTTTTTTTTTCCAATCACATTTCCTCTAACATGGTTCTTATTACCTGTTTGAAATTTGATTTTTGTGCGTAAAAGTTACGATATTATCACGAAATTTATTCATGCATACAACCACGATAGATAATGCTAAAAGGTTATTGTCAAAAATTCAATAGTTTTGATTTCTTCTCGTCCTTATGTTGAATATAGATTCAAGTACCTTGAAAGATTCAGACATTAAAAGATACGCCATGCAAGCTGTTAAGGATTTTCCATCGGATATAACGGACTTGGTACAACAATCTGACAACAAGTCCTTGCACTACAATCGCTTGCATTATCGTCCTCCATGGAGCATCTACCTTGAAAACTTCCACAAAGGAAATGTAATAGTTGCGGGAGACGCTATGCATGTAATGGGTCCGGCTCTAGCACAAGGTGGCTCGGCCGCTCTTGAAGATTCCGTGGTTCTAGCAAGGTGCATGGCGCAGAAACTGGTTGTTGAAGGATCACAAAATGGACACCACCAAATCATAGATTGGGGAAATGTGAGGTTGGGATTTGATCAATTTCTGAAAGAGAGGCAGTCAAGAGTTTGGTGGTTGTCCTTGAACACTCACGCCGTTGTCTCATATACTGAGAGTTCATCTAAGGCCATTCGTATCCTATGCATATTGCTCCTCATTGCCCTATTTCGAAAGCCTTTATGGGACGCGCAATATAATTGTGGTCGCCTCTAGTTCGATCGTACGTAACATATGCATCACACTCATCGAATGCGCATACAGTTTATTCTTCGAAGTGAACTGATTGTTGCAACATAAGCCGAAAGCTTTTAGTTAAATAAGAACTTGATGAGAATCAAGGGCCCCAAGAAGAATAAAAACATTTTTCAATTCTACTATTAAACTCATGAATAGTGTGCCTTCTTGTTTGAGTGCTCCCTAAGCCCCAATACTCTGGCAATAATAAAATTGTATGTGTGCATATGTATTTCTCTTGCCTCACCTACAATGGCACGTAATCTCTCTATTTGTTATTGTACTTTCTACTTTTTGTAATACAAAGTAAGAGATAGAGAGGTCCATATTTTTTCTTTTCAAATAGGACAGAAAAAAATTTACTAATTACCAGACATTTGTATTATTAAATAGTATAATTAGATTCATATTGTGAGATTTTAAAGTATAAGTGGATTCATGTTAGTAGCTTCTTATTCTAATCTAAGAATAATAAGTGTACGTACTCTACTAAATATCTTTGCGTCTCTAGGAAGTTACTTAATTCTTTAGTTCAATAGAACATGATTACTTGATCGCATTATCCTCAAGTTGGATAGTCCTTGTCTCCTTGCAGATAGCTTTGGATTCTGTTAAGCACTTATTGTAAGGAACTCCGGCTGAAACACTAGTGAATCGTAAAATGTAACGCATGCACTTGGTATTTACAACGGTCACTTACGTTGAAATTAAAATTGGACATACTATAATTATAAAAAAAAATTTAAAGATCTAAAACTCGGTATGTCATGACAGCAAACTGCAGGATGCATGTGGAAAAAAATTGTTCTCCCTAATCAACAATAATATCAAAGAGGAATAGCCCAGTTAGACGTGCAATAATGAAAATTTAGGTTCATTACAAATTCATCAGTCGAACATTATTAGAGGAGGTATCTTTTATTTGAAGCATGGTGCTTCAACTCTGCAATAATGCTAATTAATGCAGCAATGGAAAAGGGGGAAGCCCTATAAAATGTTGAGAGGAGCAGGCCGACCTCATTCTCGAAGATGATGCGACGAGCTTCGACGAAGACCGGCGGCCAAAACAATAATAACAGCTAGAAGGAGGCGAGCAAGGACGGGAAAGACAGCACGTCTAAATACTCATATATAGAGAAGATCTTAGGGTTTTGAGAAGTATTTTTGTATTATTGAATCTTGTATATAATTGAGTACGATACACATGTATTTATAGTGTTGTATATACGCATAAGATAATCTTATCCTCCTTAATCCTAGCTTAGTTATGTATTTGATTCTATCCATACTTCTATGTATTATACTCATATCATACTTATTCTACACTCCCCATCAAGTTGGATGTAGCGTCTTCAACACCTAACTTGCTCAACACTTTCTTAAAGGACTTAACTCCTACTGCTTTTGTTAGAATATCGGCCATTTGATCATCTGAGCGCACAAACGGAAGACTGATTATGCCTGCTTCTAGATTATGCTTGATAAAGTGCCTATCAACTTCAACATGCTTAGTTCGATCATGCTGTATAGGATTTTCAGATATACGAATCGTAGCTTTATTATCCCAAAAAATTTCACAGCTCTCCTCTTCAGGAAACCCAAGTTCCATGAGAAGTTTCCTAAGCTAGAGAACTTCTGCAATTCCCTTGGCCACTCCCCGAAACTCAGCCTCCGCACTTGATAACGCAACTACTTTATGCTTTTTACTCTTCCAAGTTACTAGATTTCCTCCAATGAGGGTAAAGTATCCTGAAATAGATTTCCTGCTATCCCTATCTCCTGCCCAATGTGCATCTGTGTAAGCTTGAAGTCTAAGATGACCATTTTTCCTGTACATAACTCCTTTTCCTGGTACCCTTTTGAGATATCTTAAGATTCTGTAGACTACTTCCATATGTTGAGACTGAGGTCTGTGCATAAACCTACTTACTACTCCAACTACATAAGCAATATCAGGTTGGGTATGAGATAGATAGATAAGTTTCCCTACAAGTTTCTGATATTGAGTCTGATTCACCATTTCTGCTTTTTTATCAATTTATAGTCCATGATTGACCACAATAGGAGTATCAGCTGGCTTGTAGTCAATCATACCAGTCTCAGCCAAGAGATCCATAATGTACTTCTTCTGAGAAATAAAAATCCCTATTCTTGATCTGAGAACTTCGATTCCGAGAAAGTACTTGAGTTTTCCTAGATCTTTCATTTCAAATTCTTTAAACAACTTCTCTTTTAACCTTGCTATTTCTTCTCTATCATCACCAATAATGATCATATAAGCGACATAGATAATCAGACATGTAATTAAGCCTTCTCTTTTCTTCAAAAATAGCGTATGATCAGAATTACTTTGATAGAATCCGAATTTCTTCATTGCCAAGGTAAATCTCCCAAACCAAGCTCTTGGAGACTATTTTAGACTGTATAGTGCCTTTTTTAGCTTACATCCTTCTCCTGGAGATAATCCTTGTATAGAACCAGGTGAAGCTTCCATATATACCTCTTCTGTAATTGCACCATGCAAAAACGCATTTTTTTACATCAAATTGATGTAACGACCAGTCTTTATTTGTTGCAACTGAAAAAATCATCCTGATAGTATCAATTTTTTCCACTGGATAAAATGTCTCTGATAGTCTATGCCATAGACTTATGTATATCCTTTTACTACAAGCCTTTCTTTGTATCGCTCAACACTTCCATCGGCCTTATACATACTTGACAGTAAATACCCATCGGCATCCTACAACTCGTTTTCCTTCAGGGATTCTGCACTTTTCCTAGGTGTCATTTTTTACTAGAGCATTAATCTCATCTTCCATTGCCTTTCTCCAAGGTTCACTTCTCAAGGCCTCTTCAGCCGTAGATGGAACCTCTTCTGTGTAAATTGCTGCGCTAAATCCTTTAGCTGTGTGAGATATATTCCCATTACCAGCTGCATTCTGCACTGGGTATCTTGACCTTCGAGGCTTATAGGATGGATCATACCGCCTAGGTGAAACTCCTCTGGTGCTTCTTGGTGGTAGTTGATATCCTTCTGAGGTCCTCTCCAATATAATTTCCTGTTCATTTTCAGTTTCAACAACATTAACACCATCAACATCATTCATAATATTATCTCTCCTTACCTCTTCTTCCTCCTCCAGATGCTTAATAGAAGGATCCATTAGTTGTGGTACTGTTGGTGTAGTCTGTACTATCGTATCAGATATCGTACCTGTATCAGCTGACAAATTTCCTAACAACCAACTTAGATCGTCTCTAGGACTCTCTAGGACTCTCCCCCTGACATCAAAGTTGGGGGTAAAAGAAACTAGTTTCAACAAACTCACAGTCCATGGTGGTGTGTAACACTTTAGAGACTAGATCAAGACACCAATATCCTTTTTGGTTTATCCCATAGCCAACAAATAATATGCACTTAACTGCCTTGGGTTCTAACTTGTGACGTTGTCTCTTTGGTAAATGAACATAAACAACACACCCAAATACTCTTGGAGGCAAGGAATGAAATGGTGGAATAGACACAAATGTTCCTAAAACATCTAAAGGGGTTTGATGGTGGAGTTTTCGAGTGGGAAGGCAATTTGTAAGATAGTTAGTTGTAGCAATAGCCTCCGGCCAGAAGGATTTTGGGACATTAGATTCAAACATTAGTGCTTGGGTCATTTCTAATAGGGTCCTATTTTTCGCTCAGCTACTCCATTTTGTTGTGGAGTATTAGGGCATGAGGTTTGGTGAAGAATTCCATATTTATGACAAAAGGTTTTCATGTCATGGTTGATATATTCTCCCCCATTGTCTAATCTTAGTATACTGATTTTTGTGTGAAATTGGGTGTAAATCATCTAATGAAAATTAACAAAAATTTCATAAACCTCTGATTTATGTTTCATAAAGTAAACCCAGCACATACGAGTGCAATCATCTATAAAAATAACATAATATAGAAAACCATGAGCACCATGGTCTAGAGTCGGGCCCCATACATCAGAACGAATAATGTTAAATGATTTATCAGCATGACTTAGACTGCTAGGGTAAGAATTCTTATGACTTTTAGCTAAAGCACAAGCTTCACAAATAAGGTTTATTTTTTACCAAGAAAAAATAGGAAAGAGACGTTCCAAATACCCTAATGATGGATGTCCTAGATGTCGATGCCTTAATTGGATTTGATCTTCCATGGATCCATTACTCATCATTACACCTCCATTGTTAAACATCTCATCTACATTGTACAGACCATTTCTTTCAGTACCCCGCCCAATGGTCTTCCCTGTTTAAGCATCCTGCACAATACACCTAACAGATGTCATTAGAACATTACAACCCAGATCTTTCGTAAGTTGACTGATAGACAACAATTTATACGAGAAATTAGGTATATAAAGACAATTATTCAAAGAAAATTTTTCTCCAATTTTAACAGTGCCTGCTCCAACAACATTCATAAAATCTCCATTGGCTGCTTGTATTAGGGTTTTTTATGGGGTTGCATAGGAAATAAAGTCTTTTTTATCGAAAGACATAGTGTCTGTAGCACCACAGTAAAAAAATCCATTGACTTCTTGACTAAGTGTAGCACGTGACCCCATGAAGATCATTAGATTTGGGTTTTTTTGTCACTAAATGTGCATGGGCTAAGGTGGGGTTTTGGGTTTGTGTTGATGTGAGTTGGGCCTCGGTCCTCAAGTGGGCTGCTGGGGTTAGGGGTGAATCTGTGCCATTGGATTTTAGGGTTTGCTGTAGGCCGTAGGATTGGGAAGGGAGGTTAAATGGGAAACGTGCAGTGCCTTGGGTGCCATTAGATCTTAGGGGTTGTTGGAGGCCATTGGATTGAGGTGGGGGTGAGTTAAATGGGCTGTTTTTAGGGTAAATGTTCATACCCTTACCTTCTCTGCCTCTTTCGCTCTCAACCCTACCTCCAGACTCTTCCTTCGCTGCCTCCTTCTCCCTTGTCTCCCTGATCTCCCCGGATGCATCTTGTCCCATGGAAGTTGTTCCTCTCTTCCTCATGTCCTCCCCTTTGCTCCCACCTTTGTCTCCTCGTTTCTTAATATCAGGCCACCACTCCGGGTAGGCCACTATCTTGAAGCAACCCTCTCTTGAGTGGCGCGTGCCTCCATAGTGAGTGCATCGGAGGTGAGCCTTATCATCAATCTTCCGAGATGATGGCTTATCTGATCGTGATTTGATGCTTAGACCACCCCCTACTCCCGTGTTCTGGTCCTCCGGTAAGTCTCCCTTCATTATCCCCTTTCTTGATATTTCTCGGTGAATTGCACTGTATGTTATATCCACCGTGGGTAGGGATTCTTGGTTCACCAAGTCCCTCATGTCCTTGTATAGATCTTCTCCTAAACCGGCTAAGAACTGGTAAAGTCTATTTTGTTGTATTTCTTGATTGTAAACTACTATGTCTTCGGGGCACCTCATCGAGTTTGACTTGATTATGTCAATTTCTTTCCATATGGATACTAATTTTCCATAGTATATTTCAATTGTATTCCTTCCTTGCTTTATGCTGTTGGCTCTAATTATGAGATTAAATACATGCAGGCCATCTTTCCCGTTTCCGAACGTGACCTCGATCCCTTTCCATAGGTCTTTGGCTGTTGGAAAGTCCAAGAACTGGTTTACCGGTTTAGGCTCTATATTTTCAATGATCCAAGCTTTGACCATTGAATCTTTTTGAGCCCATTAGACATAGTCCGAGGATTCCTTGGTGGGAGGGTCGACAATGATATGATTGAGCCTTTCCCTCCCATCAATGGTTAATTGCATTAGTTTTGACCACTTAGTAAAATTATGAGTGCTCAATTTCTCTGCAATGTTTATAGAACCTCCGTGAATCTCCATGCTCCTATTGGAATTCATTTTTTCAAAGAATCGCCATAGTTGAGCAAGGGTTACCGGTGTTTCACTCGGATCCTTGGGTGGTTTAGACATTTCTCAAGTAAGGATCTTGGCATATGATAAAGCTTTAGACCGTGAGAAGTCCTGGCTCTGATACCAAGACAGCACGTCTAAATACTCGTACATAGAGAAGATCGTAGGGGTTTGAGAAGTATTTTTGTATTATTGAATCTTGTTTATATTTGAGTACGATACACATGTATTTATAGTGTTGTATTTATGCATAAGATAATCTTATCCTTCTTAATCCTAGCTTAGTTATGTATTTGATTCTATCCATACTTCTATGTATTATACTCATATCATACTTATTCTACAAGGAAGCTAGGAGGCCGAAAAGTCGGGGGGTGAAAAGGAGGCAAGCTAGCTAGGAAAAGTACGTAGAAGAAAAAATTAGAGTCAAAGCTCGTAAGAGAGATGACCAAAGGCAAAGATAGTGGGGCAACTGTTACGTCTGTGAGGCTGAGTTTGAGGGAGAGACGGACAGTGCAAGGGCAACATGCTAACATGTAAATTGCAAAGTTTAGAGGGACCAAAAGCCAGACAATTATCTCAATGCTTAATTTCTGGTTTTTGTTATTATTGAAATTGTGTGTATTGTTCTGTACATCAACAACAACATATTTATACAATCTTCACCTAATATCATACCATGCTACAAACTCTATCTTTTGCAAGGTATTCTACTGTTACTTGTAAATTCTATCCTTTGGTGTTCTGTTAATTGTAAACTCTATTCTTATCATTTAATTTTATCTTTTCTACAGTCCCCCTCAAGTTAGATTGTCAGGTCTTCAACACCCAAATTGCTTAATATGTCTTCAAAAACATTTGCCCCTACTGCCTTGGTTAGAATATTTGTGAATTGATCACTTGATCGACAAAACTAGAGACTAATAACGTGTGCTTCTAAGTTATCTCTTATAAAATGTCTCTCAACTTCTACATGCTTTGTTCGATCATGTTGAATAGGATTCTCATAAATATTGATTGTCGCTTTATTGTCACAAAATAATTCATACTCTTCTTCAAGCTCAAAAAGACGCTTCTTAAGCCGAAAAACTTTCGTTATCCCTTTCGCAATCCCTCTGAATTTTGCCTATCCACTAGAAATCGCGATAAACTTTTGCTTCTTACTCCTATAAGTGACCAGATTACCTCCTACCAGAGTAAAAAACCCTAAAGTGGACTTTCTACAATCTCGATTTCCTGCCCAATCTACATCAGTGTAAGCTTGAAACTTTAAGTGACCATGAAATAGCACACCCTTCCCTAGTGTTTTCTCGAGATACCTTAAGATTCTGAATACTGCCTCTATATGTTTCCTTTGCAGCTTATGCATGAACCTACTCACGACACCAATTGCATAGGCAATGTCAGGACGAGTATGCGACAAATAAATCAACTTTTCCACCAGTCTATGATATTGACCATAATTAGTAGCTTCTCTATTTTCTTCAATCTGCAATCTATGATTTACTATCATTGGTGTATTTATAGGTTTGTAATCCAACATCCCAGTTTCTGCTATTAGATCAAGAATATACTTTCTTTGAGAAATAAAGAAACCTTCCTTAGATCTAAGCACTTTAACTCCCAGAAAGTATTTTAACCTCTTGAGATCCGTCATCTCAAATTCCTAAAATATCCTTTCCTTCAACTTCCCAATCTTTTCTTTGTCGTCACCAGTAATAATCATGTCATCTACATATATGATTAGGCAGGTCATCAGCTTACCCCACTTTTCTAAGAAAATGTATGATATTAGTTTCTCTGATGATACACGAACTTCTTCATAACTATTGTGAATCTTCCAAACCAAGCCCTCAAAGACTGTTTCAACCTATACAATGCTTTCTTAAACCTACACCCTGCTCATTGTGAAAAACTCTGTCAAAAACCAGGGGAGCCTCCGATCCATATATAATTCTTCAGAAATCTCTCCATGAAGAAAGACATTCTTTGTATCAAACTGATGTAATGGTCATTCTTTGTATCAAAATTTATGGGAATAATTCAACTTTTGGCTAATTTATAATTAATAATCCAACGTACATTTTGTTTATTTTTGAATAATACCACCTTTGAGCCCTTGTGCTTTTACTTAGCCAGTTTTTAGGGTACCTGCTAAAAAGGTTGTTTATATGTTGATGTGACAACTTAAATTTGATTTTCACCTTTGAGCACTATCTAATCATACACATTAATCTCAACCCCTTTGATTACCGTTCATCAACATTAACCTCCCAAATTTCCCACTTCCTCCACACTAATGCCAATGTAGATAGGTGATAACTAAATACATTGACTCGTTAAGGTTCATTGTAGAGGAAAATGCAACAAACAATTGTTAGAGTCAACAATAAAAATAATTTAACACAAGATTACATAACCATAAAATCAACATTTGTCATAAGAATTAGAGTCAATAGTAAAAAACTATATATATTTAACACAAGAAGGGGAGAGGCAGTATATAGACCAAACATTGAAAGTAGAGAAAAAGGAAATGAAACTACTAATATTCTTCAAAGTAAATAAAAGCTCTACAAGGAATATAAAGGAAAGAAAGAATATCAATAGTACAAGGCAAAGTCAAGCGAGGTTGACTAATGGATTAAGTACAAGCCAAGAAGTAAAATCATATACAATGAAAATTAAGTTAGGAAAATCAATTACCAAAAAAACAATGAAAACCAAGTTAGGAAAAAAAAATTTACTATTTAAATTTGAATATCACAAAATCAATCAGATCGCACACAATGTTGCTCTCTCACCAGAATTTGAGTGAAATCGAGCTAAAAATCAATAAGTTTCCAAGTTACAAAATTGAGAGATAGAGAGAGAATCTATGGAGAATCCTTCAAACAAAAAGCCAAGTTACCATAAAAAAGGAGAAATAAGGATAAAAAAACAAAAATTAAGGAAAAAATAATTAAAGAATATACGATTATGATTACAGGACATTTTACTGGCATTTGCAGGTCACATTTGGGATTGGTTCAATAAAAGCGAGTGGGGGTCTAAGGTAAGATTATTAAAAATGAACAAAAGATTGGATTATTATCGCGAAACAACCAAAGGTTGGATTATTCCCATCAAATTTTCTATTAATCCATCAATATAATGAGTGTAATTATATGATAAATACACGTCTTGCTCTCAATTTTTACCCTTCACTTGAGCAAAAGTTGTTCGAATCTGCCGCAATTGTTGCACAAATGCAAAACTTCGCACCGGTTATGGCTGGGCTATGGCAGCTGGAAGGTTCTTGGGTCACCAAAGAGTAAGAGGGTGGGTTCGGTTTTTGATGGGTCGCCGATAATGGTTGTGAGCAAAAATTTTTTGTGCTTGCTGTCGGTTGATTCGTGATTGCGAATTACTTGTTCTTGACCGGCAATTGCAAGTCACAATTTGGAGTGTCTCAGTGAAAACGAAGAGTGGCCAAAGGTACTGTATTCAGAAATAAACAAAAGGTTGGATTGATAAAAGTGAATTGGGCAAAAGTTGGATTATTTCCATCAATTTTTTCCTTTAAATTATCTAAAATTATTTTTTCGATTATATTACGTACTTCATTTTTATTTTATTAAAAAAAATAAGACCAACACGAGGTACGACAGGCCAGGCACATGGGTCGTGTTAGGCAATAGACCGAATTTTAGGGAAAAGTCGCACAACACGACACGACCACTGTTAGGCACGGCATAGCATTCCACAACAAGAGATTAAGATGGTACATGGCGGACATTGGACGACCCCGTGGCCATCTCTAAGTGTGTGTGTGTGTGTGTGTGTATATATATATATATATATATATATATATATATATATATATATATATATATATATATATATATATTATTTTGCTTGGTTATGGGCATACAAGTTTTGCCCAACAAAAAAGATATTTTGAATCTTGATTCGTTTAACTTGGTTTAAAATAAATGTTCAATCATTTGGGCCAGGGGTTGGCCACAACTAAATTTGTTGGAATACAGAGTTGGTTGGGTGTCATAGTGACTTAAGTTTTTGCTCTACATTTTTATACATGATATAAAGGGATTAATTGTACACGTAAAATTTGTATACAACCATGTGTTTCTGCACTTATAAACAGGAGACATTGTATATGGCTAACATTCAATAAATTGCCCAAAACATGTTGACAATTGACCAATATTGCTTGAGGTTTCATGTGAATTCTTGTTATTTCGTTTTTCTTTTTTTTTTTTTTTTCAAGATTACGCATGTTCTTAATAACTGAGGAGAAAGTTTTTCTTGGTTTCTCTCCAGTCATGTTGACCAAGGATTTCATATGCTTAATTTAATTTGGGAATTAAAATTGAGGGAATTAGAAATTGTCTACATGAATTTTCACAAACTGTTTTTCATGGAGTTCTGATACAAGACATGCATACATACTCTATTGTGCATCTCACAAAGAATTATGCACAGAGCAAAACAAAAAAAAAGCTAGCAAAACCCTCCACACTAGACCTATGCATTGGGTCGGATCAGGACCGGGATGGATCACAAGAAAAACGGGTTGGGCTGGGTCAAATAATATCCAAAACGGGTTGGGCTGCCGGGCCAAAGAAGATACATTACGGGCCGAGTCGGCCGGACCATCCAAAAAGAGCATAATTTTTATCTATAGAGAGTGATAGGTTACATGTATCACTACCTATCACATCCAATCTTTGGTAGTGGATCATCGGCAAATAAGTAGAAATAATTCATTACCTGATAGTATTTAAAAGTTTTGGAAATTATTGACCCATTATTGACCGGACTTAACCCATTAAAGACCCAATAAAACATGATCATTTAAGTGACCGATTCATTAGATCCTTTTACAACTGGGTCGATCAAGGGCCCTTAACACGGCCCCTTCCATTTGAATAGGTCTACTCTACACATATAGTATACCCAGCAGCAAGGTCATGTCATGCACACAAGAGTGTGCCTCCTTACGTTACTCTAAACAATCCAAATTAAAGTTGTGATTTCACCTTTTGTGCATCATCTATAAATCTATAATATTTTATATGATTCAAAACTTATCATGAGGTGAATCACACAATAGTTTCTTCTACGCATATGGACTAGGTATACTAGAAATTGAAATAGCAAATTAGTAGTCGTAGTACTCGGGATTCGGTAATTGGCATTGCAAGACTTTAGGAGAGGACAAACATTTAAGTCTCAAGCTCTCAGCTTTTCACGTCGAAGTTTACTCATGATAGATAATTGCGTTTATTTGCATAATTTCCTCATCACTTTGCAAATTGTTGCTGCATTTAAAAATAAATTCAATCCACTTCATATTCGGATTTTTGTGTAAATTACCTGGGTTGTTAGAGATTTTGAGTGATGGAGAATATTCAAATCAAAGGCTATCAATTATTATAGCAGGCGCTTGGTTCTTGTCTTCTTTGTTAAATACATTGTTGCGTTGAAGAGAAATGACTTGGTCTATGCAACAACAAAAAATTCAAAAAGTAAAAGTATAAAGAAAAACAACAGTGAAATTATAGAGAATATAACTTTATTAAATAACTAATAAATAAAATAATAAAAAGAAGGCTTGTACATCACAAGTCTCCCTTTATCAGGAACATTTTAATTCTTAACAAATAATATTTAACATGTACGTTAAACCTATAATTTGTTATGTTCACATGCTAGTCAAATTTTAACTAAGTTAAGTTTTAATAAGATTCGATAAGATAAGATTAGAATATATATAAAAATAGGTATATACTATTAATGTACTCTTACTAGTAAACATTAGCATTTCTAACTTAATATATACAGAGTAAAAATTTTAATAATAAAAAAGGTTAGACAAGAAAATTTGAAAACTATATCAAAATAAAAGGAGTATTTTAAATTTAATAGATTAATGTTGGTGGTTAGAGAGACAAATAACCATAAAACAAGCCTTACAAGTTACAACGTATTTATCTCACGTATATGTTTGTGTGTGATAAGTTTTTTATATCATATATATTAACTCCAATCCGTATGTGATAATATAAATATGAATATATGTGATATAACTTAAATAGTTCCGTTTAACATATATTGTCAGATTAATTAATTAAATGTACATGGTAAAAATGTGAAAGTATAAAAAACTTACAAGACAATGTAACTTAAAAAAAACACACATATCCCCTATTCAATGTTCCAAGAAAATCTTGGAGATTTAAAAATGTTAAAACTCAATAATTTTATATCGAGATTGAGGGAGTGGAAAATAAAAGTTTTTCAAAAATATAAATTTGTTTTATGTTAGTACAAGCGGATGCACAAAATGTTATAAATCATGAATTTTATTTGATTTTTTAATTTCTTACTTACAATCTTAAAAATTGTGTTTTTTTAGCATTTTCCTATACTTATATAATTTGTTTATGTACGTGTATAATTGAAAATTTCACCTATCAAGAGTGGTCGGCCACTATGATACATCACTATTCACTACATGTGGTTCACACATTTAATAGACCACACGTCAGCACGTGTGCTTCCTGAGGTGTAGTGAGATTTGAGTTTGACAATGAGGCCCTTCAAGGCGTCAATAAATGTGGATTAAGCTTTATCTACTCACCCCGCACGTGAGGAACATTTTCCCTGTCGGGTTTGTTAACTGGGCCTTCTTGGGCCCAATATGGGCCCATAATTCCTAATCAACACTCATGAGTTAGTCAACATTGGTGTTTTTTAAAGTGTTTCCCTCCCTTTTGTTTACTTGAACAAGATTGAGGGGCACACTGAACACACATTACCGCATAATTCTTTGTAAGTATATGATCTTTGAACATATACTTACTAACCATTTTTGTTCCTTCCATGAAGCTTAACTCATTTTGCCTTCACTTCCGCAAAGTTTATTTCTACATTTTTATGTTCATTTTAATTGTCCGATGGATCCAAACTCTGTTATTTTGTCCAAAGAAAAAGAATTATAATCGAGTCTATTTTGAAAATTAATGACATTGAAATTTTGAAATTAGAGAAGACTACACTTGCAATTGAAACCAAAACTGAGTTGATGAGGATCGACTTATGGTTCTTAGAAATGAATGAAGAAATCTAAGTTGAGATCTTTATTAGAATCTTGTATATGATATATTGAAAATACAACTCTATGTTGCTAATAATATCAACATGGGCCTTCAAATTCCTACCAAAAGACACAATAGGATATATTGAAAGGATATAATTGTAAACCAACCTACCCTCCTTTTGATATTAGGAATCACCTTCAATAAAAGATTTATTCAAATTCAATTCTTGACCTAAATCCAACAATAGCTATAATCGAAGCACATGAGGAACTGCTTGCTTTAAGAAACAATAAATCATTATTTGTGTTGAACAAGTTATATATCATTTAGGCCTACAAGTAAGCTTAATTCCTTGAAATTCCATCTTTCCTCAAATATCCATACAAATAGAAAGAGAAATAGTGATTGAGGTCCCTTGACATAATTCACACTTTGGCTTATAGTTGTCTAAAACTCAACTTTTAGGAAACTATAGAAAAACATTGTTAACTAAATGAGCTAATGCCGCAGAAAACCATAAGCCAACAAAACTCGTATAAGAAAACCTCAATATACCCTATTATAGGCCTCACTCATGTCTAATTTCAATGAAACAAAAAAAACACATTACCTCTTTTCTCTTATTGATATCATCCATTAATTCATGGCTCAAAATATTGTTATCACTAATAAAACGACCCAAACAAAAGGAAAAATGACTATTTAGTAGAAGAGAAAGAAGAATCCTCTTCAGCCTGTTCACCAAACACTTGGAACTGCACTTATAAACCATGTTACATGGTCCAATATGGTACAATTAACCTATTTCCTTGGTGCTCCAACTTTGGAATCATAACCAAAAGACACTGACTTCATTCTTTTAGCATACGACTCATAACAAAGAATTAAAAATTTGACTTACCCATAAACTTCCAGTATTTAGCAGAACGTGAAAGAAAGTTACCCAGACTAGGGGTCGAATTCCCGCTATTCATCCTCTTGAAAAGATAAGGGAGATTACTTACAACCCCTCAACTTGATCTAAAGACAATTGTGGTAGATCCATTTCCTAAAGAACAACATCCACCTCTGAATAATCTCTGGCCTCCATGCACTAGACTACTTTCGGCTAATCCATAATGATATTCTAAATGTGGTTGGGGCCTTTCTCCCATTCCCAATTAGCATTTCTAATGGCATAATCTTCTGTTTTTGTTGATGGTATTTTAATTTCAAGCACATCAACTTTGTAGGAAAATCTCCATAAGTAATATAGCCATCTTGCTTTCAGATGCCAGTACCAATATTGAACATTGGCCTCTTCTAGAAAGGAGATCACTTAATTAATGTAGATACTTCATGAAGTCATAGAGTTCACCCTAGAACCAACATCCTCTAATGACTTATTAAAATGCCTCCTATTTACTCATTATCTAAACAACAAACCTTTATTTTTCTCCTTAAAAACCCTAATTTCCTAAAAAGAATGAAAGGAGAGGAGAAACTTTACTACGTAAGTTCCAAATATCTAGAATCAAACCACAAATTTTCAAAAAATAAAGGCATCAATATTCTATCTGTAGGGTCTAAAGGCTTCCAATACACATGAAGCAATTTCAAAAATTATGGTTGTATGATCTGACACCATAACAAGTTCATTCACGACCCTACTTTTTGGGAACAAGTCTACACAGTCTTAGATGATATGGATCGTTGAAATTTACTCCTTAACTATTGTTGTGAATTCTAGAAGCTTCTCATAAGTGCATTTATTTGCAGTTTTTGGTGTTAATTCAAACTCCTTTATGGGTGAGTTTTGGGTGATTTCGGGTTTACTTAGTTGTATTTATGCTAAAAGACCATAGTTCTATCTTAGCTTTAATCATATCAATTATTGCTAATTTTTAAGACTTTTTAGTATAAATGCATATAAATAGGTATAATATGATAAAATATTGGTTTGTATGGTGAAAATTGGGCCAAGAAAGGAGAAAAAAGGAAATTAGTCCACAAGGTTATAAAATAAAAAAAAGAGTAAAGAAAAGAAAAAAATAATAATAATAACAAGAGACAATTAGAGATCTTCACGAAAGGAGGAAGCCTAGCATTTGGACGACTCTATTGAAGAAATGAAAAGAGATTTCCTCTTTTCTTTTATGTTTTTTTTTGAAATTAATAATTCGTGGGAAATTAGAATTAGGTTAGTTTTATGCTAGGTTTTAGTCTTATGTAATTTTTTTATTCTATTCTACTCTTCTTCTTCTTCTTCCTCTCTGTTCTCCAGGGTTTTGCTCGTGGTTTTGTTATAGATCTTTCATTCTCCGAAATCTTGTTTGTTCTTCAAGACTCTAAATTTGTTCCTAGTTTAATCATTAATCTAAATTTCAAGTAAGTTTCTCTATTTTCTTTAGTTGATTATATATTTTTGTGTATTTATTCATGCTTCTTTGTTATTTAATTTAATTTCTCTATAGTTTTATAATTTCTATGTTTATGCTTAATTTTATTGTTGTTCATATGACTTTAATTATGAGTAGTGAGTAGTTCTCTTTCTAGGATGTTAATATATGAACCCAAGCATGTGTTAATTATATTTTAGTATCATCCCAATGTCAAATTAAGGTTGGTTTATTAGGTTGTTAACATTGTTCATTAGGTTAAATTCATTGGTTTAGTTAGTCAAGAAGCGACAGTTGAGATTAATTAATTACTTTGTTTTAATGATATTTTCTAATTAATCAAGAAGCAAAAATTTGAGATTAAAAGGGCTACACCTAATATAACTAGATTAATCAAGAAGCAAAAGCTGAGATTAGGATAATTGAAGGAATGTTTGATTTGATCATTGGTGTTGGTTTATTTGATGATAATTAATACATGTTAGTAGGGATGTATTAATATCCTAAGTCTTTTTATTATTGGCATTATATTGTTAATTTTTCAATTGTAGTTGTTAGGCTTATTTAACAACCATTTTCTAGCGTAATCTAGTTGAATTGAGCTAAATTGACTCTTTATTAGCTTCCTTGAGGATGACTCGTGATTATACTACAATAACCATGCAATTGCAGTTATAATTAGTGACTAAAAATCATTCATCAAGTTTTTGACGTCGTTGCCGGGGAAGCTACGGTATTAGTTTAGTTTAGTTGATTACGTTCTTTAATTTTAGTTCCTTTTGTTCTTTACTTCTCTCTTTTTCGTAGTTTACACTTGGGTTGTCTTTGTTTTTTATACACAGGAGATCCATCACACTTGGACATCTTGATATTGGTCAGTTTGATCCTAAGATAAAAGCAACTACGTGTAGATTAAACGCAGAAAGAAGGAGAAAAACACAGGTAGAGCATGTGAGAGAGCAACTAAACCACCTCCAATGGCTAGACCTTTTGGTGAAATGGGGATACCTTCTCCAACGCACTATTCCACATCCTGCAATGTTAAACCTATGATTGGAGCTGACAATTTTGAATTGAAAACACACTTGATCCAGCTCATTGAGAGACATTAGTTTGGAGGAAATGCTACTAAAAGTCCTTATGATCATCTATCAGACTTTTTGGAAAAGTGTAATATAATTTCCTTTGGTACTATGTAAAAAGGTGCAATTAGGATGAGATTGTTCCCATTTAGTTTAAGGGACAAAGCTTAAGTTTGGTTGAAGTCAGAACCCCCAAACAAGTATGCCACCTGGGATGTTTAGCTACTGGTTTTCTGACAAAATTCTTCCCACCACGCAAGACTTCATATCTTAGAACATAGATTCAAACTTTCAAGCAACAACCATTTGAATCCTACTATGAGGCGTGGGAAAGGTTTGAGGACCTTCAACAGCAATGTCCCCATCATGGGATACCCAATTAGCTACTAGTACAATCCTTCTACTCGGGCATTTTTGATGAGCATAAGTCTTCAATCAATGCAGCTATTGGACGGGATATGAGTTCTAAAACTGATGTGCAACTTCTTCAACTCTTTGAAACAGTCTCACAAAATGTAGTCTCTTGGTGTAATGAAAGGGAAGCACTAACTAAGTCATATATAGGAGCTGATAAGGATATCATAGGAGTTCTCACACAATAGATCATTGTGATCACTTTGAAGGTTGAGAAGCTCTATGTTGTTTCACCTACTTTTGCTTCTTTTTCTCATATGATACAACTTTGCGAGATCTGTGGAGGTAAGGGGCATGTATCTGAGGCATGTGCGATGGTAACCCAACAACCAGAGGAGGTTAATGATTTATAGGGTAATTCTTACAATCTTGGGCATAAGCATCCAAACCTCTCATACAGGAGCCAAAATGTGTTAAATCCACAGCTTTCTCCACAACCATAACTCAGCCCTCCTAGCTTTAATCCTCGAACACCTCAATACCAGTAGCCTATGTTTAGACCTTCAATGTAGCAACAACAAGCTCCTCTTCACAAGTCATCTTTAGAGCTAATGATGGAGCAGATTATGACCACTCAATCTCAAGCTAATGCTGATATGAGAAGTAGTATCTCCAAACTTGAGTCATTCATGACTCAAATGCAAACTCAATTTAAAATATTGGAGAATCAACAAGTTCAATTGGGACAACAAGTGGCCGCCCAACAAAGGGGCCCAAATCAGTTGCCATTTCAACCCGAGCTTAACGACAAAGGTTCTAGTCAAGTGAATGCAATTACCATTAGGAGTGGTAAGATTTTAGAGGATCTTACTCCTGTGGTTAAAGTGAGAGAGGAGATTTTTAAGAAAGACAAGAATGTAATAATTAAGAACCCCGAGAAAAATGTTAGCAAGCAACCATCACCTCCTCAACCTTATATTTAACCTGCTCCTTTTCCTTAGAGGTTGGCACAGGCAAGGCTTGAAAAGAGATATGGAAACTCCTTTATGGGTGAGTTTTGGTTAATTTTGGGTTTACTTTTCTAGCGTAATCTAGTTGAATTGAGGTAAATTGACCCCTTATTATCTTCCTTGAGGACGAGTCGTGATTTTACTGCAATAGCCGTGCACTTACGGTTATAATTAGAGACTAAAAATAAGTCATCAACTTTGCTTGTATCCATTGCAGAGTTTTAATGGTGAATTTCGTGCTTGATTAAGAAAAAAACATAAATGGGTTTCCAACCCACTTTCACACTTCTTCAAGAAATCTATATCAATGTGAAGAGGAGATCAATAGGAATCGATTGAGCAACATCAAATCGTATGCTCTGATACCATGAATGAACTAATGTTTTGATTGAAGATAGAGCAGTAGAGAGAAACCAGAATTTGGAATCAAATTATGTTATTTCGTATTATGTTCTTTGCTCTTACATCCTTCTATATATATTCAGTTGACTCATTCCTTTTCCAGCTCAGTATATTATGTTTTATTATACATATTAGCTTTACACTTAAGTCATTCATGCCTCATCTAATCTTTTCATAATTTGTCATGGTCAATCCGAAAGTTCGAACACTTGAACTTCATTCCCGACTAGTGAACATCTGAAACGAGAGCATTCACTTTTCAATCAACAAAATCTACCCAACTTAGAGTATAACTAGAAATGCCGAACTTATTTTTAATAATATTCATCTTGATTAAAGTGTCTTATAGTCAAAAGACAATTGCGACAACAAGCCAAATGTTTCAACAATTCATTTTGTAATCAAATTCTACCTTTTACATTCTAAGCTCCATAGACAAACATCACATACAACATAAATCTATTGGTTATAAAATTCATAGAACAAAACACATTGGAAACATCCAACAAAGACCAACAAAAAACATCTAGACCCCCACTCGTCCCTCTTACATCTACACCACAATTGAGCAGAGGATCTAACCTAGCAAACGTTCATACAATAGAAGATAGAGACATTTTAGGCATTCAATAAAAACAAAATCATAGAATTAAACGGCCTTATAAGCCAAATGGCGTGAGAAACTTTTGAGGATTCTTGGTCATTAGTTCCTCTATAATTCGAGGCAATACACATGACATTTCCTTGGAGGACTGTGAACAGCCGCCGCACCTGGAAAAGAGCATCCTCCTCCAACTCTAGAGTAGCACCCGTGGTCGTTTCCATTTTCTCTTGAAATGACATGCTTCATCATGATCCACCTTAAAGCTGCTACTCCTATTTGACGTACACCATGATCTTGCCAGAGATATATAAGCAACACATTTTAATTGCTCTTTCTGCAATAGTCATTCTCCATCTTTCCTTCGTAGCCTTCTTCTTTTGGCGAACAAAACCACGACTAGAAACTCCCGAATCGTAAGAATGGGATCTATGTGTGAGCACGACACCTTTCCCCTTCCTTAGGGTTTCTAGACTACTCGCAGGTGCCAAGATTCTCGGCACAACAATGGAAATTGTAACAAAACCTCCGTTTGACTCCCAATGTTTTTCGTTTAACTTTAAGCTTTTGAGACAAGGGATTAAGACAACCATGAGAAGAGGCGACCATCACGCATAAGTTAATGAGAGATTTTCATCCCTAACTATTACTCCATACTTGGAATGTATATTATATAAGTATTTAAAAAAAAAAATAGCATAATAGATGTTCGTAACACATCAGGAGGAATGATTTCAACTAAACTCAAATAAGGTTCATTCAAGTTCAATTCACAGTTACGTGAAATTAGTCGAATTCGTATGATGATGAAGACATATTAATTAAAGATGAAGATTGACATTGAAATCATAAAGATAAATACAACTTCTGTAAGTTCATCGATCAATCTTATCAGTTATCAGTTATCAGTTGACTAGCAAGAATAAAAATGTCTACTGTAGGACACATGCATATGATTTGAACCCCAATGCTAAAAGCTGATAATAACATTATTAATGTTATGTCTTAAACCAAATAGGCTGAACATTGAATTAATTGACTTGGCTACGTTTGTTTGTACTTGCGCTTAAAAAGGAAACAATGTGTTGAATTATCTTCCAAGTATCTCTCAATTGAAATCTCCAAAAACCAAAAATCAAAGACAACAACTTCTATGGGCATCATAATTAATCTAATAATGAATAATACATTGCGTGGATTGATAAGATCTCCTTTAATAAGGGATCAACAGCTCAAATATCAACTCAAGTAGTCAAATGGAGAGAAAATTGTGTCAAATTTTAGCACTCTCGGCCCATAAGCTCACTTAATATATTACAAGTCGTAATAAAAGTTACGGAGTATAACTTTTCTCAAAACTTTAACAAAGAAAAGTTTTTGCTCAAAAAATTCATTTATTAATATGCATCAAGCAATCACAAATTAAAAATATTAGCATATGACCTAAGCTATTTTTTTTAATTTATTTCTAGAATAAATATTTGAACCCCCTAACCCGGTAAAATATCATTTGGAGATAGTGAAGCATCACACCAAAACACTACAACCAAAACTTTCAACTACAAAATTTGAAACTAATTGAGCCATGTAAATTAGGAAAATTGCTAATCCTCAAAATTAGTCCAATGAAGTTTTTTTTTTTTTTTTTTTACAAGTTGAAGGTATTTAGAGTAGTGTAAAACTCACGCGTAATATATTTTTCTAAAGTTCCTTATGAAAAACAAAACAGTGACTATATTATTATATATACTTTTTGCTTTATTTTCTTCTAGTTGTGCAAAGGATGTATATCACGCATCGTCATCTTAATTTATTCTTTTAAATTAGCTGAATATTCTCACTTCTAAAAATTACCAATAGTAATACTAGGCATTCTCGTATGTAAACACTCTTGTCTCACTTATTAAGAAAAGCTCTCCAAGAATACCCGGATTAGGCCCGAACACTGGACTAATTCATACAATTAGTTTGACTTTCGGGAAAATGGATTATAATATTCATTAAGCATAAGAACATCATGAATTATGAATGTACAAGAAAAAAAAATTTGATTGAGATAAGCCATGATTTGCTAATTAACATGTCAGTGATGAGTGATGCACGAAGGGTAATGACTTATTTATGAGAAATTTTTGATATATACCTGATATAGATTATATCAAGACATTTTTATAATTTCATTTTTATACCTGTCTATATCTGAAATTATTTTTCTAAATTAATATATATATATATATATTTGATATTTCAATCCTGATATAATTTATATTTAGCAAGAACGCCTCCTTATTTATTTATTTATAATTTTTTTAACAAAAGTTGTAATTGAAAAAGTAACAATTAATATAGATGGAATTCAATCTCTTATCTTATCTTGCATATCACGTCAAGGTTTAGCCGTTTACCAATTAAGTTAATATGAGTCAAAATATGTTGAATAAGCAACCTACGCCAATATTTTCCCTAGTGTAACAAGAAAACAAGAAACCAACATGCCAACAAATTGAGTAGGTATACTAGCATGTCGATAAATAATAGTAGGATTCGTATCTTCGAATCAACAAATTTTTTTTAAAATAATTTAAAAAATATGTTTCGAACCAAAATATTTTCAAAAATAAGTTTCTTCATGTTCGGATAAAAATCGTTGCTTGTGCCAATGATTTAGGTCAGCTGAATTAGGCTGGCCCAAAGTATTTTGTAAATTTTTTTAAAAAATATCAAACCAAAATCGCTGCATGGGGTAACGATTTAGATCTCCTTCAATAAAACAAAAAATTAAAAAGAAACTATTTTAATTATTTTTTTAAAAAAAAACAGGTAGAGATTTTGGTTCGAATTTTTAAAAACTTACAGTTTGTATTTGGACCAACCCAATTTAGGCTGATCCAACTTATTTTTAAAAATATTTTGGTTCAAAATCTATTTTAAAATATTTTTTAAAAAAAGAAGGCCCAACCGAGACCACATTGAAGCTGAGGCAACTACTTTACCAATTTTTGTATTTTAACTATACGAAATATGGTTTCAGAAAAGACGTCAGTCAGTTCATCACACATTTCATCTACTCCTATTAAAACTTTTGAAACGTTTTACTAAACTGAAGTGAGAAGAAGTTGAAGAACAAGAAATTTGATAGTGGAACTTCATTTCGTAGGAATATAACTAGATTTTGTAATTATCCAAAAATAAAAGTATTGTATACTGAACTTACCACCAGACCTTATTACATAAACTTTCTGATTGATACTTTGCTGCGGTGGTGTTAAGTTTTTTTTTTTTTTTTTCATTCAAATGTGTTGTTAAGTTGTCTAGTTATTCATTTAATAACTTAACGGGGCCTATCTAATTAATCAATTCACGTGAGCTTGTCAATCCAGTGAGCTGGTGGTCGGCCCAAATTCAGCAAACACTGGTACATAACCATATAAGATATAGTTTTCCATAACCATAATTTTTTGACATAAATTGACACAAGAAGGATCATTAGCACCGTAAAGAATACTGTATCACAAGTTGGATGTGATAATCAACCTAATAATAAGTCAAACATTCATAAAAACTTAATAATTGACGTCCATTCCGCTAATCTGTTGATCACCACGAATTCTTATATAATGTGCAATTACTTTGTTTACATTTGTTTCATACTTTTCAATTAACCAGAATTTTAAGGTTCTAGCCTAAGATATGCAAAACATTAGGGAGAACTTTTAATTTATATGTTTATTGAAGAATTTTTACAAATAGGGACAATATTCCCCTCAGTCTTGGTCTTTGACTCGGCTCGTATATATAGATACACATACACAAAGAATTAGTTGTAGTTTAGTGAATTTTGATTCAATGGTTTACCAGAAATAATACTTCCCAGAAATATTGTAGCATGTCAACTTTTATATTATTCACTCACCATTTTGTGACTATTTTATCAGCCCCGTTCATGAGTTTTTAAGGCCCTGGACAAAACGTAAGAAGGGTCCCTTTACAATAAATATAAATTTAAATTTTATGGCAAAAAACTTAGTTTAATTGAATATAACAAGTCTTATGAAAATATAGTATAGTTTTGTAAATTTTTTTAAAAAAAAAAAGCAAAGCACATTAATTCACTTTATGAAAATGCCTAGCATTAAGAAACAATATCTCCTGTCAAATTTACAAGAAGTGATTTTTTCGGACATTTTGAAATGCAAAATCATTAATAATATCATCAACATTAATGGTTTCTAGCATATCCTTCTCAAGTGATCTTGTGACATTGTCAATCTCAAATAGCTTTTTATTAATTTTTTCAGGTTTAAAATTACGATAAACTTCACCATTGTATGAGTATTTAGTAAGAAGTGGGATTGAGTTAAATCAGCTTCCAACACAAATAAAACACGAAAGATCATAATAGACGTATAAAATATCCTACTAACGAAATTACTCAATAAATATACTTTAACAAGAACATTATTAAGATACTCATAAAAACTCAAGTACACCTTAAAACTTTTTAAAAAATGAAGATAAAACACACGATGAAGATTTCTAAATGTACTCTTTGACGGAATATATCATTGAAAACCCTGAAATTAAACGATGGATACGCAACAAATATTCTCAATACAACAAAATATAAGAGGAAAAGGAAAGGAAGAGGTTAGTAGTTGCAGGCCTTGTAGCCTTGCGGGATAAGGGAGGAAAAATTAAGGCAAGAATATCTTTCCAACGGTTTCTATAATCTGGCCGATGAAATCATGAAATGATAGTTCATACTTCTTATACGTTGGTATAATTTAAAAATAAGTGTAAATCAATTCATTAGAATACTGAATACCTCCAAAATATTCAATGAAGACGACACAAATGCATGGAACAGTTCCTAATAGCACTTCAACAGTTTGTAACTTTGTACACGACGCAAACCTTATCAAGATCAGGAGAAGGGGAAAGATTTTTTGCTTTTATGAATTTTCTAATACTCCCTCGTTCATCTGATTGTCCCATTGCAATTTTTAGGTATTAAATTTTAAAAAATTTGATTACAAATTCTCGCTGATTTTATATATCACTCTCTCTACCTCTATAAGAAAACCTCAATTTACCATTGTCAAAATTTTAAAAGTTTAACTGTAAATTCTCATCATATTATAAGAACAAATATATTTGAATTGGATTTAATTGTATATATCTTAATGTAAATTTTCAAAATATCAAGTTTTTATAATTTTTCTGCCTTATGAATTTGAAGATAAAAAAAAAACGTTTAAAGTCATGTTTAAAATACCTTTAAAGTTAAATGGGCTTTTTTTGAAGAGAAGAGAGAATATATAAAATAATACATTCAATTTAAATCTTATCAAATGTTTTTATATAAAATTCAAAATAAAATATTTTAAACTATACATCGTGACAAACTGAGCAATATATCAAGCATATATGTTTCAAAAAGTATAAAGTAATGTTTTTAAAATATTTTGTGGTACAATATGAGTCTCTTTTTCAGGGCTGATCAGAAAACAGTATAGTTGAGCATTTAACGAAACAGAATTTGTTGGTTTGTTGAGACAGTGGGTCAGTGGGTACTATTGGGAAACATCTTCTGATATTGATGACTTCTTTATCTTAACTGTCTTGTAGTCACTAACAAACCATTTTTCTCTCTTGTCTCGTCACTTCACCCCTTCTTGTCTCTCTTTTTGACCCGTTTCCTCGGTCCGAATCTCCGGTGACCCTATCCTTTACTACTGGACGCCTTCTCTCTAGGGCCTAGGGTTTAGTGGCTTACGGAGTCTTCTTATTGGCTACGTGAATTAGGCTCCCTTACTTTGTTAAGGACATGGCAATATTGGGAAAGTGGGTTGACGAAAGAAAAAAATAATGGAATAGGAGTACAGGACTAACTACTTGTGAAAGTAAATTAGCGGTAAAAGGAGTACTCGGCTTGAAGTAAAAAAATTAATTTTATTTTACAGTTCAAGTTTGAACGGAAGATGATAAAATAGTGTTATAACGACGATATAGACGTCAATCATCTTAAGACTTGATTTACTTTAATTGCAAGTAAAGCAATAGGCTCACGTATATATATGAGAATTAGGGAACAGTCATACATTAGCATAAACAAGTTACAATCATGGGCCAAAAAATGTTTTATTGCACTACTGCCTCATCTTCATTAACCGCCTTCCTTCCATAGTTCCAATCAGGTAATCATTATTTAATGGAAAATGTCAATTTCAGTCGACACTTCCCATTAGCCTAATATCACTATTAATGTCTGGTTTTCCTTATGTTATGCACCTTATTCAAGAAGCTATAGTTATGAAATATTTATTAAGCATCAACTAAATATCATTAACACTGAGTTACTCTTTATGTTTACATATATTCCTAAACTAATAGGAAGTAGCATTTTAGATTATTCATAAGATGCTTCTAACTAGCCTTTAACCATACACATATTTTTCCTCAAACAAGGCTTCATATGTCGTAACTTAAGTTTAATTATGGTGGAATAGGTAAGTACAGATGTATAAGTACGAGGGAGCAAATACTTCACAGTATAATAGTTTTTTTTTTTTTTTTTTGTTGCGAGAGATCTCATTTGGTAGTGAAGCCTATATACACCCACTGATCCACCATCCACCATCCACCATCCACATATGTAGGACTGTAGGCATGAGAAGGCATTCGTCTAATTTTAAAGGTTTGACTTCTCTTACTACTTAAATGTTGAGCTCAACCAATAAGTTTATAGTCTATATATAAACGTTCATTCGACTTTAATTACTAAAACTTAAGAACCACAACATGGACCGATGGACGTATGAACTATAGAAGAATGGGAACATTTTTTTTTTGTGTGTGTCGAGTTCAATTTCTACTAATCTACCATAGCATATATTGTTTGAAATCACTTGTCACTTTTGATATGATTCGTCACCAAAATATAAAATAACTTCCAATTATTATTTAGAAATGAATGAAATATTTCATGAACGTAATATTTTTTAAAATTGGAATATTTTGGAATTTTGATTGGATGCCAGGTATTTTCATTGCATGCATACGTGGCCTCAGAATTTGTTATATCCAGAATTGTTCTCCCCCGACTATAGGCTATATTGCACAAAGGAGAATATAATATATACTATATTTTATAGTCTATCATATATGACGAGAAATTAGGGACATTGACCATAATTATTGTTCTTGAAAAAGCTCATCTTATCTTCATTGACCACACATATAATGGATACTTCATCACTCTATTGGTGAGTATCCATATTGAATTTATAAAACCCGTAACTTTTTGCCAACAAATTTTAAAGTATCTCTTAAATAAAATAATCATATATATTCTATTGTTTGATGTTATGACCGATGAAATATAGATATAGATGGAAAAATAAAAGAAACATACATCTTATTTGAGTTTGATTTACGAGTAATTAGTTTCACAGTACATACGAAGTAGAATATATTATGGACCGATTGCGGCTAGTCATAACTAATAAACTTCTGATTTGATTTCAATGAAGGCGCGGCTCAGACTACACGGAATGAATACAATTTGAGGTATGATTCAAAATATAACTTTGGGGTTGATTGTAATTTAAATGAGGCTTAGACTATACGGAATAAAAGTTGAAGAATGACTCAAAAATGGGTCCAATAATTTCTGATTAAGAAAATCTAAGCGGAAGATATAAGATTAAAAATTGAAATTCATGGAGAAATGCATAAAAGGGCAAACTGTACTCTTTGAAAGGAGGGAGGAAGAAACAACTAACTCTGGCAATTATTATCCCTATTATGAGCGAGTACAAGGGAGTGTGGTGATCAATAATTGACAGGTGACACTCGTAATGGTGCGAAATGAATCGTATATATTAATATCTCGAGTTAAGCACTTAAGCACTGGCAGCACCAACTGATTTATTTAAATGAGAGAAGATGCTCCTGTACTAGTCAATAACGAGAAATGTTGACCAACTTTTTTTTTTTTTTTTTTGCATCTTCATTCCTTCATGCTACACAGTATAAGTAAAAAGAAAGTAAACCATGAAAAATTATTGGAATTCAGTCAAACGACCTAAACAGATAATACTAATCCAATAATTAAATCGCTTAAATGTCAGGCAATTAATCTAACTTATTAAATAGTTAAAAATTAAAAGAGGAGCAGTACTAGTTAATGCTTGTCACATACGGCTAGTCCTATGACAACTTTTTGGGTTATAATGAGATTATGTGTATTCACTAAAAAGGGGACTTAAACAGATGGCTTAGATTCAGTAGCAAATACCTAAATTGATGATGCAGAAAAGTTAAGTAAAACATTAATTAACAAAAAAGAGCAGGAAGAAGAAAAATAATTAAAAGAAATGGAGTTCAAAGGGAGGCTTGGCTTTGCCGTTTTAGGAAGTGGCCCATGAGACTTCAGTGGGCAGATTTTCTGGCTGAATTTGTGTAGGCAACACCCTTTTTTTATATAAATTGAAAATAATTAAAGTCAATAAACTTTTCTGTCTTATAAACTAATCGCAGTAGTAAGTAAGTAATAAGAAAATGTATTACACCTTTTATATATACATCAAAGATAACGTATTAGAGTATCATACATCATACATGTTGGTGTTGTCATCCACATGCATGTTTACATCTCAGCAAGTAGTACCATAACTTGTTTGTATGTCATCTAAAAAGCATGCTTGCTATGTAGTTTACTTAACTTTGGACCAGATTCAGGATTCGTCCATGATTTATTGTTTTAGTGAAACTGCAAATAGTTTTTCCAAAACAGTAAATTCATGCACAAGTAATTATATATATTTATTCGAAATTACAAAGTGTTAAGAGTACTTGACTTGATCATTAAGATTGGTTCTAGTCATGTGAAAAAGGTTAATGAAATGGCACAATGAGCATCTGAGAAATGATCATTGGCTGTCTAGACAATCATTTAAATTCATTCGAGCCACCGTGACATAACGAATTACGGGGTATTTTCAAGGACAGAATCCCTCAAATACATGCAAAGAAGTAAAAGGCAATTGACAAGTACGAGTACGAGTACGGTGTTTGAATAACAACTGTAGAATAAAAATAAAAAAAACATGTGTGCTATGAAGTGAAACGAAAAACAAGTTTATGTTAAACAAGAAAAGAGTTTCTTCCAAGATTAAAACTGGTAGGAATAAACATATAGATGATAGAGTTGGATATGCTTCATTATCATATACCCACCTGCTTTTAACAGTTCGGAATAAGTTGCAGTCACGATTATGCAAAATAGATAAGATTAACTCTTTTCCTTATAAATAAGGAATTAATTAACTTTGTACAAAAGGAGGCCTAAATTTCTCAGAGTCCCTAGGCATTGCTCAAGAACAAGTGCTACAATAATTCATACATAAATATCAAAAAAAAAAAAAAAAAAAAAGTAATTAACATTAGACGCCCTTTTTTTTTTTTTTTTTTGGCTTTCCCTACCCAAAATAATTCACAAAAACAGCTCATTCTGATCTTCTTCACCTTATCCTCCATTTAACAACCATAAGTGAAATTATGGTTATGCCCCTCATCTCTCCTCATTGCCATTGCACCATTGCTTGTGACCAGGAACCCATTTAGGACATTTCGGACTACGATAACTTGACACCACTCTTGAGTTCAACAATTCCACAATGGGTGCAAACTTAACACACCTAGGGGTTTTGTACTGATTAATAGATGCCCCTAAACTAATGGCATAATCCATAAGCTTGTCAAACGTCCCATTCTCAACTACCTTAATCTCTAACGGTCCGATTGACTTGTCCGAAACCCGGCCTTGCCTGTACACACTGTTGAGAGACTCCTCGATGGCTAGACAGCAGTCCTCGAAAACCGATGGCGGCACAGTGGTTGAGCCATTGAGGCTAAGCTCCCAGAATAGCACGTAGTGGCCTGGTATGGTTGTTAGGTCAGCGTAGCTAGTGTACTCTAGCAGGGTGGCGTCAAATGGCTGAAGATGGGTTATTGCATTCTTCACTGCGTTTTGGAGCTCAACCTCGTCTGTCTTGTCAGAATCTATGCTTAGGACCACGTTCTTGCGGCATACGAAGTTGAATTGTGGTGCCTTGTTCTTGAAACCTGCCACCCTTAACACGTCGCCTACTCTGTATCGGTACAAACCTGTATAAAATACACGAACAAGTTTAGCGAGGTTCTATGTTAATTTTTTGTTTGGCAAGGAGGTTCCATGCTATTTTTTTTTTTTTTTTTTTTTGTTTGGCAAGGAGGTTCCATGTTGAAAGACGTTTATTATAGTGAAGTAAGAAAGAAATAGTGATCAATGAACTCTACCTAAATGTTACGTTCATATTTTTGGGCTTTTGGGAGACTCATAATGGGTACTTTGGGAAATTGAAAAGAGGATATTTTTATTTTTACGAAGCTCGAAAATCATTTGGGATATGTTATAAATTTTCGAGTTATTTTAATTAAAGACCTGATCTTATAACTAAAATACGGTCTAAAACACTTTTATTTTTGTCCTCCCTAAGATGTCTCTATAATTAAGCTGATTGTGGATCCCTACAAATTAATCTACGCATCATGTAAGGGCTGTCACCATTCATCTGTGACAAATAACAATCAAGTAGGTAAAAGATAGTAATAATTAGAAAGTTACCAGCATAAGTGGTAATAACAAGCTCATACTCATGGCCAAGCTTGACATCAGTGAGCTCGACGAGGTCCTGCTGCTCCTTCTCGGTGAGGGATTTGGGTATAGAGATGGAGTTGGTAACACCATTGAGGTTACGTTGGACAGGTAAGAACTCGAAGTAACCCATAGTAGGAATAAGGGTGTAGGAAACTTCGCTTGGCTTGCAGAGTGGGTTAAGATTAACACCGAAGTAGCATTCTGAGGAGGCATACATAGTGCAAACAAGGGGTAAACCGTTGCTATAATAATCAAGTGTGGGGATGTACTGTGCCATGGTCCCTGTCACAATAACATCAACATATTTTGTGTTAGGCCACAGCCTAGTGATAATCCCTTTCCATGACTCCTTCTTACATTCGGACTCTATTACGTCCGCGAGCTTTGGGTCGGGCTTCAGGGTCCGCTCCACTGCATCCCGGACAGATTGGTCAGTGATTTGCGGGCTCAGAAACCCGGACCGGATGTCGCGAACTAAATCGGCCCAGTGTTTCTCAAGGAATTTTATGGCCCGGATGAAACCCGAGGCAAAAACTGCCCCGACCCGAAGAACCTCATTCCGCTGGCAAAGGCCGCAGAGCATTTGGGCGTACATGGACTGGTAAGAGTCAGGGCAGAGGATGGCTTCATTGGGGCTTGTGTAATTGGTGTAGGAGTCAAAGGGTCGGTTTTTGAAATGTGAGCTTTTATAGTAGCTGGTTAAAACGGGTCGGGCCAAGAGTCCACCTGGGGTCTTAGCCTCAGATTTTATGAACAAGAAATACATCCCTTTGCCTTTGTCTAAGCCAGGAACAAATTGGCTCATGACTGGCATCAGTAAGCTGTACAACATGCACCTCCTGTCCAGCTCCTCTTCAATAGTTGGCATCAGCTTCCTTTCACCCCCAGATGTTCCAGAGCTACAACAAATTCATACGAAAAAACCAATCAATAAAACTATCAACTACAGAATATTAACAACAAGTTCAACGGAAAACATTTCCACATTAGTTAATTTTGACATTCATATTCAATTCAATACCAGATAACTGAAAAGAAAAAAAACCAAACAGAGCCTTAATCTGGGAATAGTTTCTCCTTTCTGTACCTGGTAAGAAACTCGGAGATGGGTTGAGAGCAGAGGATGGGGGACTTATCGCCATTGGCGATACGAGTAACATCAGACTGTATGTCTTCATATTTGATGACAGGGATGAGTTTCTTGAAGTTATCCCTGTCAGTGGCACCATTAAGGCCATGCCTCTGAAGGTACTCGACGTTCGAGTTTCGGGTCAAGATTTCATTCAGAACCCTGTTTTGGAGGTGATCGGCATTTTGGGTTACCTCCTCAATGAACTCAAGGATTTTGTTGTTCTTTTCATAGTTCATGTTGTAGACTTCCTTTTCATTCGGAGCCTCAGGCATGGTTGTTGGTTGCAGAGAAACTTGAAGAAGAAGAAGAAGAATAGGAAGAGAAAGAATGGGGGGGGGGGGGGGGGGGTTTTGATGATGCGAAGGGGGTTGTGTTTGTTGTTGGTTAAGGGAGTGTGGCTGTAAAGGAATGAAGGGGGAAAGTGGGGTTTTATAGAAGGAAGGGGAAAGGGGGAAAAAAGGGGGTTGGCTTTGCTCCAACTCAGGGCTCAAAATTCATATTAATAAAATATATATTATGATTTATAAAAAGGAAGATATATTGGTGGGTAGAGTTGTCAATTTGTGTGAGGTTTTTGATCACTATAATTTTGGGTTTTTCAATTTGTTAACAATTAACGTCAGCTAGCTTGCTTGACCGACCAACACATGGATGTTCCATGCTCTCTTAGCTAAAGGTCAAACTACAACTACTCTTGGAGGCATAATTGGTATGTTAATTGGATAAAATTTTCTACTTTCTCACATTCTTAATTGCACTGTGTTCTTTAGAGTTTATAATTTGCTAGCGATTCAGTGTGTTGGATTACAAATTGTTTTAAGTTTTAGTAAGAAAATACTCCTTCCTATCCAAATTCTGAAACTAATGGCTGCACTCTCCATTCAATTTCTTTCCAACTATGGATTTACTCTTATTTCACTAGAGTGCCATCCTTTTCCCCGCTTCATTGAGCATGGCTATGTTACAGGTTTTAATCATATGCCCCTAGCCTATCTTACTCCCAATTAATCTACTACATCGTATATTATCCTTAGCATATGCGACTATTGTTTCTACCTGGAGTAACGATGTTTTTCTCATCATTTACTAAGGTAATATAATTGGAGTGGATGAAGATTTTGATTAGTTACGATGAAATTAACAAGTTTAGGGAAGTACTTAATTTACACTTTGGTAAATTTAATATTATGTATTCCTAAAGATATATTGCTTTGTTCATTGAAGTTTTAAATGAGCAAAAACAATGTCCTAAGTTTAAATACGTGAGTATATGCAAGAAATTCCACAAATTTATTCTTAAAGAATATAGATTCCTAACTAATGCATGCTCAAGAACCTTGCGATTAATTTTATGAAAATAAAACTTAAAGTTATTCCATACTACAAAGACAAGGTCTTTTTCACTAGACTACGGTGTCGTATGTGATATGTGTGCTACTTATAGGGTTCCTTTGGATAAAGATGAAGGGATTGCATTATGATAATTCTTAACAGAGTATATTCCATATTTAGAAGAAGAAGAAAAACTCATTTTTAATGTTTTAACTCTTATATATATTTGTCGATTAATCATTATCCATTGATAAAATTTATTACTTATAAGTTCCCCCCACGAAAACATTATAAAGAGGAGTTACAAATTTTATAAGACTATCTTTACAATTTCTTTGGAAATACTACGGAATATTAATTAATCTTTTTTTTTTTACAAGACTATTTTCCTTATAAAGAGTACTTCACTTTCTTCAAAACCATAATTATGTTTAGTTTGTTAATAAAAAAAAAATATACGAAGCATATAATTAAGAGTAATTAATCATGTAAATTAAAAAATTCAAATGTAGTTTGAAGTATGTAAAAATCGATTTTATGGTTCGTCTATATTAAATTATATATTAGGATAACTGATAAATGAGTTGGTCTACCTTAAACTATAAAAAGTGCAACACCCTTGGGATTTAGGAATGGGTGACTGAAAATATTTGATCGTCCGGGGCCTCGCACGCAGCCTGAATCTTACATATGAGCAATTAACGTGCTACCGGCCACTGTATCCTCAACCTTCAACCAGAAAAAAATTCACCAATCAAATAAAAAAAAATCAACAAGAAGAAAAGGGTGCAGTGTTGTTTAGAATGTATGACTTATCGACGAATATAGTAACCGTAAAAAGGTGAACGGAGAATTTCTAAGACAATATAATGTCATCTAAAGTCTAGAGTTGATCATTGCTAAATGAGCTGAATGTATATACTAAAATTTGATCGTGCCATATAGTATTTACCAGGAAAAGTTCATTACGTAGTTTATTAATTGTAGGTTAGGCTAATACTAAGGGCCCCTCTTGTCGCTGAACACACTGGACACTCTTATAATCAAAGTTTAGTTACCATGGCATTTTGACAGCAACTCGCTTAGACAAAATTATACCACTTTTTAATCCTTTCAACCAAGTTGATTAGGACCTCATGTTAGCCAATCTATTTCTTGTTTATTATTAATTATAATTATTATTTCACAAGCAATTTCAACGCAAGTTATCAAGTCGTCTCTTATCTCTTATTAATTAAAAGTCATTGGTTCCAAAATAAGTCACCTTATGTCTTTATTATGTCATTATATTAGTAATCCTTATTCATACTACATCTAACATATGCAAGACCTCATCAAAAGTAAGAATTTGAAATGACATGCAAGATATTTAAGTGATTTTTTAAAATAAATAAATAAATAAAATTCACAATGGCCCATCAAATAAATCTGAACACTATTTGATGACAAAAGAATCGATCTAGACCGTTTATTCCAATTACAATGTTTTCTTCACCATAGAATTGAAAAACATTTCACTGTAAATAAATTTAGATGAAATAAATCAGAATTAGTTAATTATGAAACAACACTAGGGACAACACCGTAGCTTAATTACCTATTCAAGAAGTGCAAATTAAAGTTCCTCAAGTCTCGAGAGAACACTGTCCTAACTTCGTTTGTCTCCTTTCTTTAGAAAAATAATAAAATTTACTTGGCACTTAAGTGCACGTATATTTTTTTATGCATGGTTCACACTACAAATGTGCTTCAATATAAGCGCTTACAATTAATATATACATAATTGGATATAATGAGTTGAATGTGAATTAACATATAAATATCAGCATAAATGAAAACTTAAATATGGTTATTGACTTATTGATTAAAATGGTTTAGGTGCAAGAAACTGGTGCACTTAAATGACTGTGTAAGAACCCCGGGGCTCAAGAAATTGGTAGATACTCTGTAAACTCGCTACGACTAAAACACGTGCCCTTGCAACCGGTGTGGTATTTCTTCGTACTACAAAAAACATGAATTCACATTCTATCCTATTATTCCAATTTCTAAAATTTTCCTTAATTATACTCCTTTTTTATTATTATTCTTCTTCTCATTTTGAATATATAGGTTATAGAGCCAAACTTTAACCATGAATTCTTCTTAATTTATAAGAAAAAACATAATTATATGGAGTTTTAAGAGATTTGTCTCAATATATATTTTTTAAATATCAACTTTTTTTAATTTTTTTAATATATAATTGAAGATATTATGATTTAAGTTTGCTTTGTAATTTTTACAAATACAAATGGAAAGAACAAAAAAATAGAGGGAGTACCAAAGAAGATTTGTTAGAATTGATTGATAGTTTTGAAATTGGAGCTAAGATTCAGCATCTACGTATGACAAATTAATCTCGTTTAGCATAATAATTTACTCCTTAGGATTAATGAGATCAATTTGATTACTTTTTTTTTTAGCAAATACTTCCCTTAATAAATAAATAAAAGACTTCCTCCGATATGTATTTTTTGCAACAACATGATTTTGATACACGCTTGACAAAGCACATTTTTTAACATTGACATTTATAATTTGTAGTTGTATTGTGTGTGACAATTCACTCTAATATATTGGTGTGACGAAGGAAAAACAAGTCAACAAATGAGATAACAAGTTCTATACCTGAAATCATAAACCCTAAGACTATAAATTGTGACAAAGATATACATAAATCAGAAAATATAGTTCTAGGCAAGAGAAACAAGAAATTCAATGAGAAGAGTTAGTTCTAGGCAAAGTCAAACTGGTTGTTTGTGTAGTATAAATACATATACAAGAGAAACAAGAAATTCAATGAGAAAGTTTTTCACATAAATTAAACACAATCAAACACAACTCTAACCCTAATTTGGTATCAGAGTCAGGGTCACGATTTGGGATCTTTAATGGCTTTAAAGTATACTAGGTCAAATTAAAAATGAGTTCACATATGAGGGAGAGTGTTAAGAGGTAAAAGCCCACATGTGAATTGGAATAAATTATTTCACATCGATAAAATGAGTAAGAGTTAAACATTTTATAAGGCTTATGGACAACTCCTCCTATTGCCATATGATTTTAGAATGGAATCCTTTTGAACCTTACAAGTGAACCTGACATAATAATATCTATACATGGAAACTGATCATATGTTTTACACCTGAGATCATTAACTATATATCTGAGACCATAAGTTTTGTACCTTTTTTTATACCTTAAATCATAAATTCTATACATATGATCACAAACTCTATGTCTAAGACTATAGTCTCTATCTTGAGATTATATACTTTATACATGGGGTCATAAGTTCTATATCCAAGATCATAAACTCTGTACATAAGGTTATATTTTTTCTATACCTTAAATCATAAACTATATACCTAATATTATATATTAGGTCATATTATATATATTGCTCTATATATATAATTCTATATATTTAGTCATGTTATAATGTTATATATAAGTTAAATATATTTTTTATATCTGAAATCATTAACTATATAACTGAAATTATATTTTTTTATACCTTAAGTCATAGATTTATTTCTAAAATTATAAGCTCATACATGAGATTTTACATTTATGTTTTCAAAGACACACGGGGTTGAACAAAGGATAATGCCACAAGAACAAAGGAGTTTGGACCTTTGCAATGACACGTACACAACTCATAGCAATCGAAATGGATGTATCAGGAGCATGGCACTCAATCCAATAATATGTCTAACCTAATAACTGAAACTCGTTATTATTTAAAACTTGAGATATAAACCCCAATAGTTTAGCTAACAAGTAATATTCTTTCTTAATGATTCAGTCCAGTACTATGGCGCTCAATCCAATAATATGTCTATCCCATAAAACCCCATAGTGATCGTGATGATCGTACCCATTGATGGACTTCTATTTCTCACGTTAACAAGTTTAGCTGATACTTGTTGGACTGCTGCCGCCACTACCGCCGGACGAGTTGTTGGAATCGACCATGGAAATAAAAAGTAGTTTTGTTTTGGAGGAGAGAGATTGGGGGAAGTAGGGAAGTGCAGGGATATATACGTCGGATTGGGGGAAGGAGGGGAAGTAGGGAAGTGCAGGACACGCCGGATTTGCGGGAGTATTGATAAACTTTCATATTTGGTATGTCAAACCAAGCATACGCATTGACTAAATATTTATTTTCACATATAATTATCTATTAGAAAAAACTTGATTAAGTTTGATAGTTTGAAATATATATGTTTTATTCCAATACTCCGTCGTATTTTACCTAAGAACTTTCTTAGTATCTTGCAGGGATGTCCAACAATATCGATTGTCATAAGTTAGCTATTTTGTTTTGATGTTTCAACAACTCTCTCCATCCCGCTCTAAATAATAGAGAGTAATTATTATACCATGTTCTTGCAACTTGATTTCGAGATTATCATAATTATTTGACCATACATATGTGATATGTGTAGAACGGAGTATAAGCTTTAGGCTTTTCCTCCGTTCACCAAAATCCATTTATCATAATTTTAAGGCAGATATGGATGTTTTTATATATGTATCTAGCTTAGTCATAGTATGAACTAATGTAACCTTTTCATAAAAGGTAATCGTTATGAAATACGGAGTACTCCCTTTATTTATCAATGTTCTTCCTATTTTCGTTTTGCATGGTGTCTAACACGTACATATTTGACTATTAATATCTTCACTTCTATTTAAATAAAAATTATTAAAAGTTTATATTACAAATTTTCAAGTTAAAGTAATTCTAATAATATTTCAAATAATAATGTTTTTCTATAAATTACAATATATGGTAAAATTTTTGAAGTTTAACATTATAAATAATAAATAATAAAGTATTTATTGGTTCTCATCTTCAATACTTTGTGTGGGAAAAAAAACAATAATACATATCAGTTGTATGTACTCTATATCTTTGAACTTGATTGTTTTATTGATCGAATTGGCATCATTAACTTAATTGTTACTTAACAGCTAGAATATTAAATGATATCAAAGATTGTCCTCTAGAACTTTGAAAGACTACCACATATCTACATAGAAAGGGTAGCTATGAAGTATGAACAAGTGAACAACTGGATTAATTACTAAAAGCACGAATTGAGATCATTGCATCTTTTAAGAAATTTGAAATTTCCCGTTCCGTACACAAAAGAAGAAGAAATATTCCAAAAATCAAACAAAATTTGGACCTTAGTTAGCAAGTCAGAGGTTTAACCTAATTTAACTGAAAATTGGATCATCCTACGTAAAGGCTGTCCTTTGTATATTTTAAGGGAAAGAGGAAAAACCTGATTAGTCCAAAGCCAAGTAATTGCCCTACCCAAGAAACGGTGTTAATTACTTGTTCAATACTCACTCATGCATTAACAAAAATTAGAAGTTTTGTCTTTATTTTAATTTATTTTTAATGACAGATTAATTTGAAATGGATCGAGAAATATAGCTAGCTAACTATATATGTGATGAGATAATATGAAAACGTCTATGTATGGCGCTCCACGAAACAATATAGCTTTAACTAACAACATGTTTATGAATAGTTAAGATGACAAAAATTTAGAAGCAGCAGATTCTGATGGATTTAATTAGGCGTTTGACTTAGTCATCCAGTGGATAATAGGTTTCCCAAGCTGTACGCTTGTATACCGTGTTAGGGAGGTTGGTTATTATGATTGTAATTACGGGCTACTAATTGGAGTTTCTTGTGAAAGTATCTTGCTGTTTTTAGTGAGAAAATAACGTACTACTACTACTACTACTTGTACACATGCCAGCTGCCTCTAAACTTTACCACTTTGACACGTGTACGAATAGGACTTCAATGCCTTCACGTAGCAATACTCTATCGAATTTGTCCTCACAGGTTTCGCGACTTTCTCTCAAAGCGATCTAGCAACTTTAGAATATATAAATAATTATATTAGTTAATATGCCCCATCTAAGATAATCATATTTATACGGAGTCCTATATTTGTATTCAAAGGTATGGCAAACTTTACCCATCGCTAGCTAACATTGACTATATATAATTATTTACAACTTTTTACTTTGTAGTTATTGGTTTGATTGTTTGGATTGTTTGTATGATCATATCAAGTAAATTTCCAAAATGTGGAATGAGGATGCATGGCCTATTGATCAAGCTTTTTACAAGCAGTAGAGCCTTAGTCTATCAAATACATACGAAAGCATGCTATAATCAATAATATTGCATTAGGTTAAGGATATTCCAAAGTATTGATGAGCTAGCGAGGAAATGAATGCAAGAAATTGTAAGCCAAACGTGCCAAATTCACATTATTTGCATTGCATTGCATATCCATCCGCTTGAGTTGTATGGTTGTGACTAATAAAGCAATGCAAATTGATGATGATGGGGTGGAAAAGAAAACACATGCACAGTGAAGTAGTACAATGAAGTCTTGGATTGTATTTGGGATAGCTTTAAAAGTAAACGGTGGCTTAGATAGTGGGAGACGGTTGACCTAACTAAAATTAGATGCCGTAGGACAATTGTGACCAAGATTTTCGAGCAATGCATGTCCAAACAATGTGGTACAAATGTACAATGTGGTGGCTCCTAAATTGATTAGTCCAAACTGAAATAAATTAGATAAAACTGACAATTTAAATGATGAGGTAGAAAACAGAAATGCCAACGTACGGTGGGGAGCAAAGGCAGGTAGGGCTGCAAGCAAATGGGCAGGGCCTTGTGTTTGATCAAGGATGGATCGGAATTTTGTAATTATAATTAGTGCCTCTCTCTAAATTTAACAATTAATGTAGTTATGTTATCTGTTTTCCGAAAAAATGGACGTCCAAGGTCGAGAATGTTGTGGGCGCTTAGTGCGCGTGTGTAGTTTATGGGAGACAGGAATAGTAATGCAAATCTTTGACTTTTGACTTTTTCCAACTTACAATTTTATTTCATTTCTTCCATTTTCTTTGAAATTTCATGAAAATTTTATTGGCCATCTAATTACTTGGGTGATAGTTTATTGGATCCAATGTAATTATAGTACTCTCAAGAGTCCCATGAAGTTTACATTGGGGCTGGGTGTAGAGAATTATACTCCCTCCATTTTACAATGATATTTCTACTTATTTTCTATTATTTATTGGATAAACATATAATATATATATATATATATATATATATATATATATAATCACTTTTATGTGCAGTCTTGTTAAAATTATTTTAACTTAAAATTTATAATATTTAATAATTTTCATTGTATTAATTAAAAGATAATTATGGTTAAATTATATGTTGGAGACCACTCTATATTCAAATAGAAAGCTTATCAAAGAAGTAGAGGGAGTACAAATGATTATAAAATGTGTGAATTATATTAAAAATTTAAGGAAAGGAAATGAACTGTGGGAAAATAGAGAAAAATATCAAGGTATTTAACAACAATCTGTAATGAAAAATTAAAGCTTGTTCCATGTTTTTATTTTCAAAGTAGGGATGCAAATAGCATAAAAATGAAGGCTATTACTAGTGGATATTTAAGTACACGTATTATAAATTTTGGACAATCTACTTTCAAATTGTTATCATACTGCGTATCATAACAAATGAACAATAGTTGATTGACTGTAGCTAAAACACCACTTATAAATTATTGCATGTGAAACAAAGTCAAGAATATTAAGATATTTTTTCTTGCTAATAATTACGTAAATTTATCGAGGATTTTCAAAAATGTATAAATATATTTTTATTAAAAATAAAAAAGTTTAAAAAAAGAAAAAGAAAATAAATGGAGCCTACCTGAAAATATATACCTTTATTTTCTTATAGTGCAATTTTATATCTATTATTACAACTTTAATTTTATTTACTACAATTTCAAAAAAGAAAATAAAAGTAAAAGAGTGAGCCCAGATAAAAATAATAAAAAATATGTGTAAATTTAATTTCTTATAATACAATTTCATATTTTATTAGTACAACTTTATCAACAAATAATGTAATTTTTTTTAAAAAAAAAACCCTTTAATCTTAAAATGTTATTCTCATTCGGAAATTTCAAAATGTTATTCTCATTTGAAATCCTTCTATTTTAGTTTAATATTGTGATTGGTTAAAAAAGTTTGGTTAGGATTATTATTCATGTGATATGTAGCCCATTGGTTGATTTTTTAATTGTTTAATGTCATAAACTTTAGAAATTCTACTATTTATTTAATGGTCAACCCACTTACATTATTTTTTAATAGAATATATTCTTATTTTTAGATTAATTTAATTTATTTTATAGAATCTTAATGATATTTAATATTGTCTTGATTTCTTCCCTTTTTTCAAATGGAAAGGAAAAAAAGAACGGAGAAAAACCTCAATATGAATCCGCACATGACGTATAATGATAAATGGATGAAGCCATTAAATATGAAATGAAAAGACGTGAAGTGGGTCATTTAAATAAAAATTTCAGCAAATCCCTGCTCTTTTCCTTTGTCTCCCCATCATCCTACGCCTACCTCTTCCTATGCTTCTCTTTTTGATTTCTGAATTCAACCCTCTATTCATGGAGAAGACCCAAAGCTAGTGGCTCAAAACTAGGCTTAAAATGATGTGGTCCATTAACAAAACAACTATACTATAAGGATAGATATTTTCTGAATGATTAACAGTACATGAAAGTGTAGTAAGGTTTTGTGGTCCATGCTTAGATTGCTTACCACATCTATTTATGTGCTTGACCCTGAACTTATGAATTAATTTCTCCCCAAAAATAGTGACATTATTGAAGGCTTAGGCCTTGGATTTGCTTTGTTGCATGCAATCGCCCCTTTTCTCAGCTTTAGTTGTTCCCTCGTGCATCTTCCTGTCATGAAGGATTATATTAGGCCTTAATTATTTATTAACTTCTTGTGTGTGATTAAAGTAGATAGATAACCCTTTAATTCATGTCTGTTGCTCCTGCTCGATCCAGAGCTAAGTGTTTTGCTATTGATAGCAATGAGTATCACCAATCCCTTTTTTATTCCAACTTTTGATAAAGTAGCTGGGATTTTTTTGAAGTACTAAGTGTTAGCTTAGCTTGTTTTACCAGACAGCTAGCGACTTTCATTAATCCATTTTTTTATTCCAATTTTTGAAAAAGTAGAATTAATTTGAAGTGTTAGCTTGTATTCAGTGATTTCAATATTGTTGTTGGCATGGAGGTGACAATGGTGTTAGAGTAGAATATTATTAGGGTTGAAGTAGGGAAGCACTATACATACTGATCTAGGATCCAGAATGTAATACTTGGTAGTTATCATCACATTTTTTAATTAGGCTGCTGGGTATGTATAACTTGGATCATGTTCAAGTTAGGATTATTTGACCCTATGTTATTATGATTCTATTCTTCTCCTTCTATTTTTCTTAAATTTATTTTATTTTTGTTGGATCTAGCTTACTTATGTTCTGAAGTCTGAACTCATCTTTTATCAAATAAATTTTACTTATTTTATTAAACTTATTTAAAAATTTTCTGATATTAACTTATTTTATTTTTTGTAAACGTAATTTAAAAGTTGAGGAGAATAAACCTAAATCACGACTTTAGATAATAGGAAAAAGGTTGCAGTTAGGGTAAATTCTGCCTGGTGCATGTAGGGGCAATCTCGACCAAATTTTAATTTGAAGGATATTCCATTCTGAATTTCTTTAATATGCAATGTATATGCAAGATAATTTGTCGTTTCTTCAAGTTCTCACTTACAATGAAAAACCAACCATATCTATTGGAGTATGACAATGAAACTGTTGAATAGCTAAGGAGGTACTCCGTATCTACAAAACTTGCATATTTGGGAAGCTATAGTAGTCGTCAACTCGTCATATAGTCTTGCCTGTTGTCTTGTGTGTAAGTGTGTTCTAGTTTATAGTAGCTTCATTACTTGCTGTTTTGCTTATCTTTATTAGTCTTTTGGGATCGGTTAGACCAGATATTGGTCTAAAATTAATCAACAAGTTTTCCTTTGCACCCATTTACTTTTTCATGTATAAGTGTGACTTTTCAAGTAATTATATAAGTGGCGAATTGTTTAATTAACTCGTTATGCCTCGCACTTACGTTGATTTCGACACTTGAATTTTTGAAAGTGGAAGTTGATAGAACTACTATTGCAATCACATTGATAGTGCTTACTGGGAAAATGCTCGAAATGAGTAGTCTAATTCTCATTTGATAAGTCAATTTTAACTTCTTTTTTTTTATGCATAAATTATACCTTACATATTTACATATAATACCTTTATCACTTCATTTAAATTTTGCGCCTTTACTTACACAAGATTCTTACATTGTTGTAAATGTTTGATCGCCTCATCTTTTTGCACCTAATTCAATACCTATTGAAATGCAACCATATCTAAAAAGATAAACATTGGATAACCAATTTTAGGAGACCTTAATTATAGGATTCTTAAGAAGTGATCACCTAATCTAGATAGTTAACATAATTCTTAACTTGTGAACCCATTAAATCTAGTGTGTGCTTTTTATAATTTTGCGTGTGCCTTAAAAACTATCTAAAGTAGCTCCATCTTAACTAAATTTGTAGGTGCATCAAATTCAAATCGACGTAGATTGCTCATTCTTATACTCTTCGTTGGTTTATTAAAACCATTTATATGAGTCAAACCTTGGAATTTAAAAGAGGATAACTTATCTGCGATGTCAATTTTTTAATGGTCATGCAAACCGTAGGGAACTACTAGGAAAAGATCCATTCCTCTTCTTGTCATTGAAAAAGGAAGGTTTGGTTGTGAAAGTCGGGCCCTTTTAGAGGTGATCCATCCATAACCCTAGACTATATCCAAAATCCCCCCTGCACCCCTACAATACCTTTTTTCTATGAACACTATCAATTCTTCTGTTAACGTAAATGCTTCCTCTACTACTGTAAACCCTGGTTAGCCATCTGTTATGGGGTGAACTATGTAGCCAATCCCTAGTCCGACCTTTTATTAGGTGGTGCCAGCCTCGATGATGGTGTCGATTCTATAGTTTCCCTAATGGGTATGCCATAGTGTCGTTCAAAAGATGCATCTTGAATGGTCTTCTCTGTTCAAGTGATGAGTGGGATGTTGAATGATTGACTTGTTGGGCGATTCGATAGACAAGTTGATTGGCTAGTGGTGACATGGGGATTTGTAAACTAAGGGTGCTCAGTCCTTGATCCTACATCGGGCTTTTTACCCTAATATTCTTATCCGTATTTTCTAGACTTAATGTGTATGCTCGGAAGCAAGGTAGTCAAATGACCCTCCTTCTAGCGTTCGAGTGAGAGTATTCTGATTGTATAGACCGATAAACTTCTCCTTGATCTTGGGTAGGACCTAAAAGACAAACCCTAGCCTTCTGGGTGAGTATGAGAAAACTCCCTTTGATGGCTAAGTTATATCAACACTGAGGATTCTGACACTAATGTCATTGTATCGAATAGTACATTATAGGTGTACAATTGAATCCCTCAACCATCGATGAGTTACTATATTTATAAACATGAACCTATATATGCTAAGGTGGCACGTGAATCGTGGGGGTGTTATGGTCGATCATTAGGGCTGAACGAGGGAGGTCCAGGTGCTTCATTCCGATTTAGTGCGGATTAAAAAGGATCCATCCGTGTAGTCTTCCTAGGCTCGTAAACTACTCGAATTCATGTACTGAGTAATTATGTTTGGAGACAAAAATGGTAAGAATATCCTGTACTTTTCCTTTTCGATCTACGCTAAATAATTAATGGTAGTGATCATCGTTATTATAACGCATGCAAAATACTAGTGTTTTCCAAAAGTTCAAAACTAACAAAAGAGAACCGACCATCGTAGTATTTTTTTTGTAATCCAATCCATATCGACCGTCCGAGCAATGTACCTGGGCAACCTGGCCAAGTACTAGGTGTTACACAGCTGTTGTGGAGATTTTCTCATGCATTTATTATTTTATCTCTACATAGTCGGCATGCTTGGATTTTCAGCGCACAAATGAAATTGAAGATTCTACCACTTCAAGCCGCCCTTCCAAGGCCTTCAAGATGCACACAGCTAATGAAAATTAATTAGATCATTAAAACTAAATCACACAACCATGTGAGACAGCCCTTGTACTTATGCGAGAGATTGCGGCACGAGGATGACGAGAGGGATTAATTAATTTATTTAGCTACCTAATAAAAGTGTTTATATTTTAATGATATGCACCAGTTGTCATTAGTTAAAAGATTAAGCCCATGGTATTAAGGCTTCCTTCCTGCTAATATAATTAGTGGTCCCTAATCGCGTGTCGCCATTAAGGTGTGACAAGAGGGATATTGCCACTAACTGTGCCAACAGTATGGGAACACACTTTTACATAATCTACAGTAGAGGATTGATTATGAACGAATCGTCGTTAAGGCAGGATCTTGCCTTAAGCGCGTAATTCTATGTTAATCGATGCATAAAATCTTAGTTTATAAGTATGTTGGTATTACTATAGCCTTTAATTGGCTCTCTAAGATCCATATCAAGACGGTATGAAACAATAGTACTTCACACGCAACTAACATTCGGTTTGAAGGTAATCTAATCATGAAACAGCTCTGCTCTCAGGTGACACTGTTTTAAAATCATAACCTAAGTTTTCAATACTCTCCTTCAAACAATATTATAACTAGCCCTTGTTGTGAATCTCCTCAAAAGGGGAAAAACATAATCGTGTACACGAATGGTTTTCGACGTATAGCTGTTACCTGGTTAGCCCTTTGTCCCCATAGAATCATGATAATAATGTCAGTATTATAGGAATGTTTACGCCTGTGTTCGGATCAGCTACTGGAATTGTTTTCACTTCATTAAATGTCTCGAATTTTAGCCTTGGTTATACGTAACTCCACTATTTGGGAAAACTCTCTTAGTTCTGAATGTATAGTATGTGCTCTTCCATGCGATTCTCCATAATCTAATATGGATAGAGGTGGTTATGGGCCGAAGCAAGGTGTTCGACGGAACATGACCCTAAATTTGAGGGGCCGCAAAATTCAAATATATTTATATTAGTTTTGTATAATAACATAAAAGTGTAATTTAAACATTGATTTGAATTCTTATGAACAAGGCCTCATAAATAATATGTACATATTGTCGCGGCCCTGATTACTACGATATCTACGAAAAAGAATGTCAAGTGTTTTTACATTAGTAATGCTATGAACAATGTTAAAAAAAAATCATCTAGACTAGATAACTTATTGCCTTGGAATATAAATCATGGATCTTATCACTCCTTATGGAACAATAATGACACATTAGATAAAAGCAATTATTGATGTTTGTCTTGGAAATCAGTTACATAAATGCACATACATTATCTTTTTCATATGTATTAATTCACAAAATTGAACATGACTAGGGTATTACCTAGTATTTAGTATCTTACAATATTAAGAATAAATTTTATTGAAAGTGAAGGTTGGTTTGGGTAATTCCCCTTAGGAATGTGTGTTTCCATTCATTCAATATGTATATGCATAGGTACATCCGAAATCCTAATGAATTAGAAAACCTAATAAAATATAGGAAATTAACATATTTACCCACTCCACAATATTATCAAGTTTTATCAGAAATATTTGTTTATCTATGGGTGGATAAACTAACATATACTTGAAGATCGATAATTTGAAGAGTCAGTATAAACAACAATTATATGATTTCATATTAGGATAATCTAACATGATGTGCATCATATTCATTAAGTTTATAATTGAACATTTCATGAACAATGTGATGAGTATAGCATAAATAGATTCCATATAACAAAATGAATTTAGAACTCCGATTTTGAGACGTAGGTACAACAATTTTCTCCCTGCAAGTATAATTCAAACTTACTACAAAGCAAGCAAAAATAAAAAAGATTTTACTAAACCTTTGATAAGATGACAAATGAAGGTGTAAAAACGTCCATGAAGGTTGAAGCATAATTTTTAGAAACGTGACATTTTGTTTGACATCCCCACACGCAGTGTCATCTACCAATTTAAGTTGGAAAGTACTAGTAATAATCATGGGATTTCTCGTATCACTACAACATTAGAATAATAATAATTGGGAATCCATGTTATCTGCTTTAGGTGAAAAGTAAGTAAAGTTGACAAACATCATGAAAAAGTTGGAAAAATATTCAAAACCTAACCCAATAATATGATGTTTGTGAAGGGTAACACGATGTTTTGCATCATATTGTAGATATAACGTCGTATGTTTGAAGTTTGAACTCGAGTACTTTGCTAGGCTTGATGCAGTTCATTCGTTCTACGGTTTTACCAAAAAGGAATCGTGCATATACTTTACAGAAGGAGCAACAATCAAAATAATAACTACACTGCCTTCTCTGCTTTTCATGTTTCTACTTTACACTTATTGGTCGATAATTTGTCAAAAATATTATCCCAAGGACGATGAGAAATAAACCTGGTATTTTATTTATCTACCTGCCTACCTTCCTATGAATCCTATCAATGATAGTAAACATTTTATATGGCGTTAATTTTTAAGTTACTCCAAATAACGTCGTACCATCACTCTCTAGAGTCCAATATACGCGTCACATTGTTATGCTATTATTGTTTTAGAGATATGATCTTTATAATACTTGTCTCTATTTATTTTTAATAATTTTTTAACTTTAACCTTTTAAAAGTAGAAAAAAGGCAAATAGGTGACGACAATAAAAGAAATGTAGCAAACTTTTAGAGACAAACCAAAGCAAAAAAAAGATAGAGATAGTAGTTATTTAATAGCTTAGTTTACTTTTTTTGTTTGTCCGGTTCCCGTATGATGATCATATATTGTTAAAATTCAGCACAAGAAGTAATAATAATGTCATTGAATGAATAAAGAAGATAACTCCAAAGAGAGGTAGTACTTGGGTTGTACCATTTTCAAAATTTGTCAAGTCTTTTCCCGTCTCAAAGTAGCATCCTCATCAACTAAATAATTAGCTTTTACGAGTGTTATGTGACGGAAATGTCATGCGCACAATGTAGTTGATTTAACACAAAACTACAAAAGTGATAGTCGCAAATCAAAATTTACAATCATCCTCATATTCATATTTACATAGTAACACATAGATTATATTGTACATTTTTATGACTTTAGTAGGGGATAGACTTAGTTTTCACCCTAAGACCCTATCCTTTATAATTGAAAGGTGTAAAGGCTGATGCGCAATCCATCCTTTTTGTCGGGCTTTTCCTGTTGGAGATGACTAATGAAGTGATGCTTTGATAAAATATCTGTAGATTCATGCATTGCGTGGAATACTATTTTGGTTGATGGAGAGCACACTTGGATAATCCAAGTACATTAGTACATATAATCGGTTGAATTGCTGAAAGCTCAAAAATGTACTCCGTATATCCTAGCTAGCACTCTAGCAGCCTATTAGCAGCTACTTCTCAATTTGATGATGAACCATGCCGCTTGTTGTTGGGTAAATGCGTCAACTGATGATATCAGTCAAAAAAATCTGGCATACAAGACCTATATAACACTCGATTCCTTCCACACACACACACTATAGCCGAGAGTTAAAACTCACTGCTATCGTTAAGCACTCTCATGCTTGCAATTATCTATCTTCTGCTGAGTATCTGAACCTTTTCGTTTACCTGAATAGCAAGTGTGTGATTTACAAACTACTTGTTCATTTGCTCTACTGTAGGAGGGCCCAAGTAGCCAAGTCTAGACCTTTCTAATTGTGAAATTTATATAATCTAACTCACTTTACAAGTTCTTCTAATTCTTTCCCTTATCCACAAAATTGATTGTAGGCTACAAAGCTTAAATTACATTTGTGGTTAGGCAAAAGAAAAATAAAATGAAATAGAACTACTATATGCTTATCTAGAGTAAGAAAGGATCCACATATTTAGCGTCCGACAACATATTTACGATTTTGCCATTTTTACACATTTTCCTTGTTTCTCTCTAAATTCTTATGCCAATATTCTCGAAAAGCAATCACGAACATGTCGGCGCCTTTAATTAACTTGCAATCGCAATTATCGAATGTATTTGGTAAGGTAAAAAAAATTTACGGTGAAAATGATCAAAAAGCCCATTTTGGAAGGTTTGACTATTTTCACCATAAATTTATTTTTACCTCGCTAAAAATATCCGTACTATTATAATAATACAACTTCTTATCTAAATAGTATAATTTTTTAAAAAAATTAAGTTAAAATAATGGATCCAGACAAAAATGATAAAATTATGTACAATTTCATTTGCAAATAATGAAACTTCATATTCTTTTTGTACTACTTCAACTACAAATATTACAACTTAAAAAAAATTGTTTACCTTCCGATATATACACTGTTGCATATCTCCGATACACCCTTTTTTCTATCCAACATTGACCAATGCTTCAAGGATGATAACAAGGGGCAGAATTCATGGCCAACCAAGGTCATCATCATGATCGAAGGGCTACATTGGATGTTTGCAGTAAACGAGTTGCCTCTTTCCTTCGTCATCTGAAACGATGCCAAGATAAATAAATATCACCTCCTATCTCAATGAAGAGCATGGAAACCTTACTTATATAAAGAAGATATACCTAATCTAACAAAAAATATATATAGAAAGTATAAACAAGGAACTCTTCAATGAGTATTGGGAGTGTCACATAGGAAACGAAATCAATTATCATTTTAATTAATTGTAAGTATCAAAAGAAAAATATCAAATTTTCCATAAAAAGAAAAACTAATAACTTTCCCGACTACTACTAATTAATTTATAATTTTTATATGGTTATTTTTGTGTGAAATTAAATACTTCCAAACAAGATCGTCCATTTATGATATGTTTTAATAAATTTTGAAATATTCATATTATATTGATCAATATTGGGTATATGTGTACTAATTTTATTATGCCAAATAAGTTCCATAAAATCTAGATGTTATATTTAGATCAAACATATCTAAATCAATGTTTCAATCAAACAATTCAAATAGTAAATCATCTACAAATGCTAGATTGGGCAAATAAGTACTTCACCTACTCTCTTAAGTTTTTTTTATAAAACTCAAAACTTTATTCCAATCACACCCAATAAAATAACCAACTTAAGGCCCTCTATATACGCAATGTAAATTATAGGATAACTGAACAAAAACTCCTATTTAAATTATACATTTAATTGAACTAGACTCCTAATAAAAGTAAAATATACGAGATTTTGCTCTAGTAAATACCTAACTTGTCATGTATTTTAGTTTCATGATATTGCTCTTTGACTCAATTCATAATATTGACTTTGAGTTTTGACTATAGCAACTCAAATCCACATGTATATGAGAATAATTAAGACTCAGTGAGTTATTAAATGGAGAATTGTGTTGTAGCTTAGGTTGTGAGATCCAAATCTTACACTGTATCGATGATAGGGGTAAATATTAATCAATGGACTTGAATTGTAGAATTGTAAAATTCAATTTATTAAAGTACTTCATTCTACTAAAATAAGATCGGTATAAAATTATTGAGACATTCTACAAGTATTTTAAGCTTACATAGTCCACATAGTATAAGAAATATATTATGCTTAAGCATTTTTCTTACATTTTTAATTTGAGTTAACATAAAGGCACTATACAAATATGAAAATGTTTGAAAATTAAATTATGGTATTGCATATGGCTATTCAAAGGCTATAAAAAGAGTTTATGATCCAATTATACGAGTTTTAAAAATTAGTTAAAATAGATATTTAAAGTCAAAGTAAATTATTTTTAATCACTTTTAAAGCTTATATGGTGAGGTTTCCTCACAAAATCCGAATTGTCCTGAATGATGGCGAGTTTCGAACTTTATACAATATTTTGAGATATGTTTGAAATTTTTTTAATATTGAAATAAAGGTACATAATGCTTTATATGGTTATATGAGGAGATTTAAAACCATTTAATATCTTATATTTAATCTCTAATAGTCCTAATAATGAGATTATAACACAATTGTAGGATTTTTATTTATCAAACAAAATAGATATTTAGAGTCAAAGTAGATTAGTTGAATTATTCATGAAATCTAATATGATCCTATAAGATATATGGTAAAAATATTCACAAGATCCGAAAATTTTCCAACATTATCGAATTTGAATGTTATAATACACCATTTATGAGATATTTTTCAAAAAGTTTGTGAAATTGAAATAAGGATACTAAGTCCATCCTAGGGTCACTTGAGAGAATTTGGAACCAATTACTACCTTATATTAGTTCCCAAAACCTTGAAAATGATTTTATGACCTAGTAAAAAATGATGGAAAATGATACAAATGGATGTTTAAAATCAAATTATATGCTATCAATCACTTCAAGAGTTTAATATGACCCTACGAGACCTATGATAGTCATACACTAATTTTGAATTATTTTTTTATAAATTTCAGAAAATTAAAATAAAATTACTTGGTGGATCCTAGGATCATGTAAAGATGTTTGAAATCAATCACTTTCTTCTATTATTTCTCATAAGGCCTTAAACACGAGTTTAGACTTAATTATGGGAGTTTTTAAAAGTGATTTAAATGGATGTCAAAAGTAAATGCTTTCATTTACTCTTAGTTTCTATTACGGCCTAATAAGATATAAAGTAAGCATATGTACCATTTTCGATATGATTTCACCAATAAGATGAGGTGAGATTAATATGCATCAAGATTGGAGTCCTTATACGATGTCTTAAGGATCTCACACCATCACTACGCATTCCTTTAATTTCTAACCTAAATCGTAATAAGTTGATCAATACTATCATAACTTAAATTAAATTGATCAAATTGACTCATCTTTTATTTTTCTTCATTATCATCGATGAAAATTATCTTTGACATGTTGAAAGTTATCAAAAAAAAAAAAAGTTAAATAAAAATGGAGGGAGGCTGTTTAGGGTAGTTGTTGACGTCCTTATCTAAGCTTTGTACTTTGAAAAAATTCCAAAAGAAAGCATAAACTCCGATGACTTTGGCTTTTAAGTGACATGATATATTGCGATGCCATATCTTTTCACCTTTATGTCTACTTATTGTAAATCTGTGATTCACTTCCTCTGATTAGTGTCAAACGTGACTTTAAGCTATTTGTGAGATGTGGCTTCACTTTCACATATAATTCCCTTCGGTGCTTCCTAATAGTTTGTGGCCCCTAAGCAAAATAATATTAAAGGGCCATTAATTAATTAATTAATTAAATTGACTTTTTTTCACTTTACAATATCTCAATAGATTGATCCAAATTTTCATGTGATTTTGAAGATTCAACTGTCTAATTATATGCTATTACTTTGTAATCAAAACTAAAGTAACATGAAAATTAAAATGATTGATATAACATTTAGAAATGGAATGTTAAGCCATATTATCCAAACACTGACAACTCATTAGAAGAATAGAAGCCATGAGAAATAGGAGTAAAATAATTTAGTGTGCTACAATATTCTACTCATTTAATGTTTGTATTAGTAATAATGAATAAGTGATACATACATAAATATTAGGAAACCCACATGTTGAACACTCCCACAGGCTAGAAAGTTAAAGAAAGAGAAAGATTAGGACTCCTTTCACCAAAGTAAGCGACAGAACCCTACAAGCCATAACACTAAGGCGGAAGCAATCCTTTCAAACTGACAGAACTTTGGGTCTAATATCCTCGTAAAAATTCTTTAAACATGTTGTGGTATCATAATCAGGAAGGTTTCTTCAATTAAATTGCACTTCGTTAGCTTGTTGAATTAATTATTTTACATACTAAAATTTGGGAATTGAAGTCAATTTATTGGTGGAGAGGTCATAGAACTTAGAGGAAGTAACTGACGGTAAAATTAAGGGGTGTCTAATATGCTAATTGCCTAATTTACAAGTAGCATGTTGATTTGTTGATGGATTAATGGGCAGTTAATGCCTAATTATTTCATCAGAAACTCAGACTCACAAGTCACAAACAAATACATAGGCCCTAGACCATCGCACTTCCCGCCAGAGCTAGGGTCCGGGCTGATTCCCTTTTTCTCAGACCTATAGGGTCATTATCCAAAACACTTTGTAAAATTTTTACCTGATTTTCCTATTTTTCCATGCACTATTGTCGGTCAAGATGCGTTACCAAACATTTACTTGGACTGTTGGAGCACTTTTTGTATTGGACAGTCAAACAGTTTGCATTTATTTAGCATAATTTGTTGCAATTATTTGTCTGGCAAATGGAATCAAATGATGACACATATTTTTTTAATTTTTTTTTAAAAGAGAATTAGAAGAAAAATTTAATGGATGCAATTTCATTCACATCCCGGGTATTATATTTAAGACTTTAACCAATTAATATACTCAATAATTAAAATTCACAGCATCATAATCACTAGTGGCTCAAAAAGAAAACAAATTTATGGATCCTTAATCGTAAATTCTTTAATTATTTCTCTTTATTGTATTGTACTTGTTTCTCAACATATAACAATCATCATGATATGTACTAATATTTCTTTCACTGTTTGCTACCTAAACCACTGCAATGAGCTATATACTTCTACATCTTACTTCCAATTTAATGGCAATCCCAACATGTTAATGTGCAATTAGTTTTTATAATGAATAAAACGTCATGGCCTCAACTAGTCAACTATATCCAAAGGTTATAACCAAAAATTACTGACACATGCAGGCGTTAATCTTATTTTAATTTTTGACGAAAAAATGATATGCATAGCTATTTGCTTAAAATGGTAAAGAATGAGGTCGTAATTATCGGTTTGGTAGAAATTATAACCGTTGAAAGTAGGTGTATGCCTGAGATTATGCCAAGTTATGTGTATATTGAGATTTAAATTTGCAGTGTTTATAGCAGGTGGAAAACTACTAAACAAATTACGAATGTTAAAGTCAACTTATTAGATGCCGATTGATATACTCTTGAAATTTATCGCCTTAGGGATTCAGATACCATGTTTAAAACTGGATTACCAAGTACTAAAATGTCACAATGTGGAGGAATTGAAGGAAATACAAATCTGAGGATATTAATCAACTGAGGTAATAAGCTGGATTTTGACACCTAAAAAGCTACAAATCTGAGGCTGTAATATTTATGGACCAAACTTCTTGTCGATGACTTTATAAGGCATCATTACGTTAACAAATCCTTTATTAAGCACGAAATTTATAAGCAATCATGATTTGTCATGGTTGTGGAGCAGATTGTACACACCATGCTGCATGTTGCATGTAAAATGAGAAATTAATTAAATTTTTGGATCATACGGCGTAGTACAGCGTCTATTTTTCTTATACTTTAATTTCAAAAATTATGAATATAAACTCACATCAATCACAAATTTTTAATAAGGAATTGAAGTTTTATAACCCATAATAAATTTAGCATCCTTCCCAAATAGTATAATAAACTTCAATGTAAGAATACCCAAAAATAAGGGAATAAACCTCGAAATTTGATTAATAAGCCAAATGGTCCCACTAAAGAACTAAAGTAGTGAAAAAGTTATACCTATTAACTGCAGTCGAGATTATTCTCACACGTATTTTCTTGCTTCTCTAATCTCAACAAAATTATTCATCATTTTTTTCTCTAAAACTTGTCTATTTTTTAACATTTTTTTATTCAGTGATCCTCACTCCAAGTTTCAAATGACTTTTCAACCCATAATTAAAAAGAAAAAGCCATATAGCTTATTGTAGCACATGATTTGGGTTATCTAGATAAAAGTATAATAATAACTAAAGGGATGAACACTGAAGAAATCATCTTGTCTTTTATAAGAGAATGTTTGGCACCTGTGTGTAATAAAATACCTAATCATAAAAAAAAAAGGAGAAAAATTGAAATGTGACTCGTGACGATTAAAATACAACATTATTTCGAGAATTTTTGGTTTAGGATTTAAAAATATAATATATGAAATATAGATAAAGTTTCTAATAAACCTAAATTACCTTTTAATGACTTTAAATTGTCATACAAAGTCAAATAGTATATTATAATTCCTAGGGAAGATTAAAAACAATTACACCTAACAATAATTTAAGAAAGTCACGTACCTTAGCATTATAATATGTCATATAATTGCAAATATAATATCAAAGCGCATATGAATCTGATTACATATAAGCGATATAGTTACGTGGAGATTTCGTGTGATTACACTAATAAATAAAATAAAACAACTTGAAACGTGTTCGTATCGTTATGCAAATAAATATAGCAAACAACTCCAAAATATTAAATAAGTGTGGTTATTATTATTAACAAAATCATATAACTCCAAAAGTATTAGTGTGAATAGAGATTATCAAACAACTCCGATAGATTATGATGCTCATGACCATAGTGCTATTTGGTTTTTTATGATAAAAAAAGGTAATTGATTTTGATGATAAAAAATGGTATTGGGTATATATTAAATAACGAATGAATAGAGATTCTTATTTGATGAATGGAGGGTGACGACGCAATGCTATGATGATTGTTAATTACTATGATAGAAATTAATGTGATCGTGTCTCTCATTATAGAGATGATTAAAATTATAGAGACATTTAATGAAACAATAAAATAAACATTCGATCTTTCTATCTTATTTGACCTCTGCTACTTTCTCTAAGAATTATCTTACGCCAAAGTTTATAAGAGAATGCATTCAGTTAATATAATATTTTCAAATATTAATGGGTAAACACGGGCATGTATATTACTATTGACGAGTTTCTTCGGTTGAAGTAGTCAAAATAATTATCTATGTTTATCCATTTTTTTATTTCTTTTATAATTTGAAGCAACATGGTTTGATTTTTTATTTCATCCGAACCAAATATTTTGTACTTATCCAAACCAATATTTTTTATTTTTTTAAATTATTTTCACATTAATTCATGCTCGTAAATAATAATATGAGATTTTCAAATATTAATGGGTAAACATGGGCATGTATATTACTATTGACGGTTTTCTTCGGTTGAAGTAGTCAAAACAGTTATCTAAGTTTATCCATTTTTTTTTTTTGTAATCTAAAGCAATATGGTTTGATTTTTTATTTCATCCGGACCAAATATTTTGTACTTATCCGAACCAATTTTGTTTTTTTAAATTATTTTCACCCGAAGCAACGACAAACCTCCGTTTGGCTTTTAGAAGCTTTACATTAATTCATGCTCGTAAATAATAATATAAGATTAATTAACGACCATTGCTAATCAGTAATCATCAAAGATCTAGTGAAATAAATACCATCATTCTATAATATGTAATCTTGATCAATTTATATAACTTGTATGGAGTAGTAGTATTTTCAACGTAATTGATTCGTAACTTAGTCTTGGGCTTTTTTTCGAGGGGGGTGTATTTGGTGTTTTCATCATTGGTCCTCTAGTTTAAAAATACAAAGCTTTCCTTTATTTATAAATTTTCCTAATTGGTGGTAATTACTTTGTTTAGTTTAAAACCACAAGAAGGAACTTTTTTAATTGGGAGTAGAAAAGGGTAATTTTTTGTTTTCTTTTGCCATATTATCAAGTTTGTGACATCATTAAAGAAGACTAAGAAGTAAGTATCTTTATTTATAATTTTATACTTGGTACAATTTACTCGTACATAGTGAAACATTCCCGTAAAAAATTCATATAGTTAATGAATTTTTAGATAAGGGAGAGTTACTTATCACCTTTTTGTTCCTTGTTATGAATTTTTTCCTATCAAACAAAGAGTAAATCACAAGAAAAAGAAGGGGGAAATAGTTACGGTTAGGGATTAGAAGAAAAATGGTTTTTGAAAAATGATAATGAGCTGAATGAATAATTAATTATAATAACACAATAGAAAGAAGTTCAAAAATTATCTTGTAACTACACTCACTAGCCTAAAGGATTGCCTTAGTCAAGGATTTCAGTTTAAAGTTGGAGCATTACCAGCACTTATGTAGAGCAGTGATTTGAGATACTTTTAGAAAGAAGTAAAGTTTTATGATGGGCCATTTCAACAGGATGAGATTATACATTAACTATGCCACGATTATGACTAACGACACCACATAAAAGTAGCCTCAAAATTCCCTAGCTAAACCATAGTACACATTAATAGGATAATTAGAATCTTGTTCAAAGGTTTAATTAGAATTCTAAGTGCTCTTAAATGACAAAGACTAAGAAAAGTTCATGTCAAAATCCAAGTGACTAATGTCAAAATCTAAGTGATTGGTTGACTAAACAACTTTATGCCCATCGGTTAGTGTCCCCAATTAGGCAAGCCAAAAGGTCCTACATGACACGAACACCCGGTTGTCCACAAACTTAATCCCTCCCCTCTAATAATCTCTCTTTCTCCTACAAGATGATTGCACTCATATGGTAGGGGAAGGAGGATGGGGGAGCATATTATGCCACACTACTGTACACTTGTGGCTTACTTTATATCCTATGCGATACAATTCATTTTCATATATTATTTTTGATTTTTTTTTTTGTCTTTTTCATCATTTTGCATGTTGCTCTGTTAGGAAGATATGATGCTATGAAAAGAAGAGGAGATAAAAGAGAGATTTAGATTTGAGGCAGGGGGAGGATGACGACTTTTGAAGACTCACCTGACCGATCAATGTGGGGAACATATTGATATGCAACTATGAAAGAGGTACAACAAAACGGACATAAAAAATTGAGATATACTCCGATATAACATAGCCTAAGAAGATAGTATAAAGGTTGCATAAGTTTGTTTCCAATAGCTTCAAACTCAATGAAGGGACTAGGAAGTCTTGTCTGCCTTCCGATATTAACAATTTCTCTTTTTGGAAAAGATGACTAGTGTGTTTCTATGGTCCTCATAAATGTGAAATCAAAGAGGAGGTGGGTAGTGGGTACTTCCTTATTTGTAGATATGAGTAGTAAAAGATTGGTTCCAACTTAATAGGGTTTGAGCCCTTAACATGTTTCAACATTGTTGGGTGAGAGCTTTTTCTCCATTGGGAGTCCATTCCAAGACTACATATAGGGTATACCTTGCAATTCTGTGTTTTTGGCTAAATCGGTTTATCAGGTAATAACTCTAACAAAAGTACGTCGATTAATTAAGAGGATAATTTGATAAAATAAACTGGATCAGTAAGTGTTAAGTAGACTAATACCATGGAAAAGAGAGCCATTGAATAGTATCTCTTTTTCTGATTAACCATTTTAATAATCTCTCTTTTGTGATTAGGGGGGGGGGGGGGGGGGGGGGGGGAGTGAGGTAAGCCTAGTTGTAGTGGACCATAGACGATACAGTCTTGCTACTTATAAATGTCCGGAATCTAGATAGTGCTAAATGAAAGGTGGGCAATGGGTGTGTAGTATTAGTGTTTGTTATTTAATTTCCCTTTCCAAATAATTACATTGACCTATGTTTCTTGTCTGTGAGGTGTTGTGGAGAGATAGGGAAGTATAGAGAAGAGGCCGTCCCCACCCAAGCAATGAACCAAAGAGATAGTATAAGAGGAGGGGTATGAAGTATATGTTATGTTTCTCCTACATTTTGCAAGACATGAATTGGTAGAGAGAGAAGTTGTGCTGATATAATTATGTCCCTTGTGTCTAAGTGTCCCTTCTTTTTTGGCCCCTACCTCTCTTTCTTTCTGAATTTGTTGCATGACCAAAAGAAATATTTAAAGTTGGTTATGAATTTGTGCATAGATAGCTCGTAAGGGTGTCCCCTACCTTCCTCTCCTCTAGAAGCCTTCATGTTATGTTTGCCAATGGAGGTGGGTGGAGGTTCATAGAATCAAGACTTTCTATTTTCGATTTGAAACATTTTTGTTATGCCATTCTTTTTCCTCGTCCGGCATGCCATGGGGGTCATGCATGCTTCACTTATATCTTAACAAAATCTTGTCTGGTTTTAAATACAACTTCTATAATCTTTAATTTAGAGGTCAATTAAGTTAGTTATTGCAAATCAGATGGAACTTTTCTGACCATTTGTTAGGAAGTACAAAGAATTTATATCAATTATTATTTGAACGATAATGTAGTCATTAATGCCTATGTTATTTATTGCTGACTATACCATGAGATATTTTCAATGAATTTGATTTCCCCAAGAATTGTAGGATGGAGATATATAGCATCATTTAAGAAAATAAAGATTAATTAAGATCGAAAAAACATGAGCTTGTAATATAGCTACACCTAATTCGTGACCTGTAAGGGCCAAGATCTCCAATGAAATATAAAAGTTCAAGCAAACCCACTCAAAAAAATATTTACTGAACGATAACCGGCCATCATATTAGCAAATAAACGTGTTCCTGAGCTTAGTGCTTGATAGGCGACAAGATTGCTAACGCAATGGGCTCCTACACGTAATATTGTAATAAGAAGTTGTAAACCATGTATAACTGTATAAGTTAAAATTTCATAAATTTAAGGATCCATGACATAATTAAGGGACCTTTTTCTAATATATGTAGCTCAAACCGAAAATTGGATAAGCTATACAAATGTAGAGATGCTATTCTCCATGAGAGAAAGTGTACAGCAGGTAAACGGTCAGGGCCTATGAGATTTTGTGTTTTTCAGGTTTCCAGATACTTTGTGCAAATTTGAGTCAGATCCAACTCAACAGCTCTAGAAATTGCCAAACTCTGAGCACTTGAGCAGGGAAGATAAAACCAATCCTTCGTCTGTTAAACTTTGAGTAGGATTTAATGTACAGATAATGAATAAAATTCAATTATTGATTCCAGCCACGTTTATACAGTCTACAAAGTGGAGGTTTTTGTGGAATTTTGGCTAGTTGTCTCTTAGTTCTTGGTCTTGTCATATCCAATTGACAGTTAGAACGAAAAATTTATTAAACAAATGTCAACTTCGTCAAAAAATATGACATTTAAATTTTACTCCAAGCATTAATGCTCAAAAACGTTTAAAATTTTCCAATTATACAGTACATAAAAAAAAAGTTATTTATCAAAAATGTCCACATAAGAGCGGAGTTCACCCCTAATATTTCTAATGGACTCTCAACAATATAAAATTATATGTAAATTACTCTTTTTTTAAGGAAACAAGTCTCTAAGTTATGCCTTACAATTAAGATACTTCATACTCCCTCCGTTCTTTTTTTTCTTCTTCCCATTTAAAAGCCAGAAAGAAATCAAGACAATTTTAATATCATTAAGATTCTATAAAAAAATACTCTAAATTAAATTAATTTAAAATTAAGATTAGATTATATTAAAAAATAATACAAATAGATTAATTATTAAATAAATAGTGGAATTTCTAAAGTACACAATATTAAACAATCATAAAAAAAAAACTTTCCCATTCAATCACAATACTAGACAAAAATAAAAGAAATTCAAATTATAAAAATATTTTAAAACTTACGAATGAAAAAAAAAGAAAGAAAAAAAAAAGAAGAGGAGATCTTAAACCCTAACCGTTGTACAAAGCCACAACCCAAAAATTATATAAGATACACAATACTCCCTAGGTACCCCGCAATTTACATCCCTATGCTTAGATCAGGAAAATGCACCACGGCCCAACTATCCCTTCCCTTTGAAGCCTAGCGCGGTTGTTTCGTGGTATTGTGAATGACAATGGGTGGATAGTGCACCCAGGTGTACCATGAGCATGGTGCACCCTCTCCAAAAAAATGTATATCACGTACATGAAAAATGTACATTACGTACATGAAAAATGTATATAGTACACATGTGAGTTATGTGGTCCACATAACTCACATGTGTACTATGTATATTTTTCATGTACGTGATGTACATTCCACATAACTTACATGTACATAATGAACATTTTTCATATACATAATGTACATTTTTCATGTACGTGATGTACATTTTTTTGGAGCGGGTGTACCATGAGCCGGATGCACCTTCGAATTTGTGTGTGAATGGTACTAACAATATATATGTTTATGAATTAACATATATTGAGATTATAAATAATATTGTCCTTTGAAGTACAAACATTGTACTGTTTAGCCACTCATACATCATTTATTAAAATCCAATATACTTCGTAAATCACTTTTGATACTCTCCTGAAAGCTTAGTTACCACTAAAAGCATTAGTCCTAGATTACAAGTTTTTAGGAGCATGAACCCTATGTGGTCATGATGTATTCACTGCAATGGGCATCATGGTATAGTATAACAGTTGCGGAGATAACTCACTCTCAGACAGATACCATCGATTTCATGTCGTGTTCGACAAAGATATATTCCAACCCCCAGCAACAATCAGTCATCATGAACCCCATAGTTAGCCACCAAAAAAATGTGCCAATGAGGTAATGTGAGTCTGTGACCACAAGGTTCATTTTATAGGTGCATCATCTTCAACCAGAACTTGTAAGAGCATCTAGCCAGCATTGGACGAGTGTTTTTTTTTTTTTTTCTCCATTTAAGATTACATGACTTGAAACCTCATCTCGCATTAGGTAATTTTACATAACACTTTCTCCAATTTAACCTAATAAAATACAAGATATGTAACCAAAAACTCATCAAAATAGTAAATTCAGTACCTTCATTCAATCACTGTAACAGATCCACCCCAACTACAGCATGCAATAACATTAGGGATGAAAGGATGAAAAGCAACATCTATGCATGGCTGACTATAAGCCTTTATTTTCTTTAAGAGTTTGCAAGACTTGACACTGTAAAAATAAATATCACCGTCTGAGGAGCCAGAGGCTAGAATTTCTCCATCCAAATTGAAACAACACTTGACAGGGAATCCAAAAACACCATGCGATTCATACCTCTTGTACTTATCCAGTCTGAATGGATGTTTAGTAGAGAAGATAGCTATGTAGTTTCCATTGGACTGAGCCACAAAACACGGTTCAAAAGGATGACATCTAACACTAGGGCATGTATACGCTTCCACATAAACCTGTGAAAAAAGAATTGAAGGACTGTCAAGATACAAATTGGAGTTTCTCTGACAAAAACAAAGAGTGAAGCCTCCTCTAGATTCAGACCTAGTCTAGTTCACCTTAAAACAATAATTTCAGGAAAAAAAAAATACTTTGATTTCAATTTTTTTTTAAAAAGTGGTAAAAAAATAATTTAGGTTCAGCAAAATTAAGGAGCATAGCATTTTTAAAAAAATAGATGACTTGACATTTGTCCAGTTTTAAAGATAATGAAGGATCCAGGGTGCAACCTGATTGGAGAGAGGCACCTCGCGAGAAGCATCCCAGACAATGAGAGAGTTTTCACTAAGGTTGCTTTGTGATACATCACTTGAAGAAATAAATTGCTTGCCATCATTCATAAACTCAACATCAAGTATCGACCCTAGGCGTCTTACATACTCATGAGCCACCTTTCCTGTTCGGATATCCCACAGTTTAAGGAGGCCCTTTGATCCACCCGAGAGGAAGAGATTGGAGTTGTGCGGATGAAACTTAATAGCTGTCACGGCCTGGTTCTCTGCAAAACTCTGAGTTTCTGAACCCTTCTCAATGTCAACTAATCTTGATGAGCAGTCATAACCACAAGAAAGAATGAAGTTCCCCTGAGGCGACCACCTCACATCTTTCACAGCTGCATTATGATGACAAAATACACGAGCCTTTTTATGTTGCTCAGTCCAAACGTTCCATATGTAGACAGACTTGTCCATTCCAGCAGATGCTAAGAGGTGGGCTGTATGCTAGATTTGATGAGCATATCAAAACAAAACCTCATGAGGCAAAATTTTGAAGCATCAATAGCTCAAATAAGTTGGGAACAGATCCAACCATTTCCAGAATAGAAGATCACATTAAAATAAAACAAGTATATCATTTTATCACCCTTACAAAGGTCATATATTGATATAATGGCATTGAGTTTGAGTAAATAATTATTAACATCCCATGCGGCTGCCATTGTTAATGCACCTTGTCTACCAACCAATTATTTTCCTACATTGACTCAAATTACTGCCTAGAAAACTAATGAAGAAAAAACAATTGGTAGAGATCTTGCATAGCCATCAACATCCACGAGGGAAAGCATACATAGAAGTACACAAACTCACAACAGACCCCCAACTTATGATTCCATACCAAAGTGATATTATATGTTATCAACTGAAGAGGCAATCATGTTACATACGTCAGTGTAGGAACATTTACTGATACATTAGCCATACATACGGATATTATAATAAAAGAGAAATTTGCAACAAGTGAAGACCAACAGTAACTAAATAGAAACAAAACATTAATCAACAACCAAGTCACTCAAGTGGCAACATTAGTAAACAAAAATCATACATATAGATGCTCATGATACAAAAAGATAATCTGAAATAATAAAGGACAATTGGTAATTTTACGTTGAGCATGCAACTCTTACTCGCATATGAACACACAAAGATACATGCATGCAAGAGCGCACACACTACACAATGACAACAAATATCTCAATTCAAGTACTTTTCTGCTTCAGAAAGTATAAGTTTCTATGTGAAAGCAGTTACTAGCTTATATCCAACACCAAGAGCATAAATTGTTACAAATTAGTCATAAAGCTTAGAGCTGGCTGCTCAAATAAATATAACCACATTCTTCATTGGCAGGCTTCAGAGCCTAAAACCGCAATTGCATAGAGAGACTCATTCTAACCTAAGATTTCTGACTCATTTAGTAAGTCAACATAATGGAATTTCGTGGTTTTGTAATTTATCAAAGACCAATTGCATTCCACAAATTATACCAAAACAAACAAGTACACCCCACCAAAAATTGCTTCCATATGGCACCTTATCTAAATGCAGAATTTTTTTTTTTTACTATGGACACCTATAACTGCTATCAATGACCATTTATTGGTTCTTGAACAATATTCCAACAACATATCTTCTACTTGATCGCAATTAAAAAGGTTGATTATTCCCTCATTCTATATTTATATAAAAGCAACATGAATAGGACCACCTTGCTAGCTAAACTGGGAGGGTAAAGATACAGACATCATAGACAAAAAAATAGGAAACAGTACCTGACAGAAAATAGCACTAAAGATTTCCTTTCGCTCACTATGTACGCCAAGATTTCATTTAATTATCAGGATCATAGAGAATTAAACTCACATGCTTTGGTCAAATAACTCAAGTTTTGCCTATCTTATGAGTTTAACTACATCAGGCTTGACAGGAATTAGAATGGGAGTTCAGTTTTCCCCTTTCTGAAGATGTGTTGTATGTTTCTCTATTAATTTGTCATAGTTTTCCCCTTTCTGAAGAAGGTAGAGTTGCTAGCACCGAAAATAGGGAACATGCCCTTACTCATTTCTCTTCACACTCGGCAATGTGGCGTGCCTTTTCATGGCAACAAACTAGCAATCCTTGCATCCTTATCACTACACCAACTGAAATATCATTTTGGTTTTGAACAAATCTTTCAATAACCCATATTTTATAAAAATCAATTCAAGCTCAAAACTTGACTTTGAAATTTTTGATTTTGAACAAACTTCCACATTTGAAATTTCAATTTTAACCTAATTCTAAACCCCAAATTTAGGGTCAAATTTAATCATATCTTGATTTTCTACTTAACCACCATAAAAAAAATAAAAAAAAAACATTGCATTTAGGGTAATAAAATAAAGCTATGAGATCTTTTTAGCTAAAAATACCTTTAGTATGCAAGAAATGTTAGACATACCATGATTTTTTGTTAGACTTGGCATCAATTGTATGAATTATTTGGCTATGGATGACGGTTTTCAAGACTTGCCACTTATGTGACATTATTTTGAGTAAAATGTTTGGATAGACCAATGCGTACATGTCACATTCACAAATGACAAAAGACAAAGTGTTTTAGAATTCCTCTGTATCGATTTGAACCTAAGCCTATAATCGCTTGAACCAAAATGATTTGAACCGATACTGATTTGAACTTGACTTGACTCCAACAACACAGTAGTCACATAAATTACCTACTATCCTATACAAGAAGCTAGCCTTACTTCCAAGCATAGTAATGTTAATTCTCCATACAATGATTCTAATTTGAATGCGAGTGACCCTTTTCATCAAGGAAAACTATTCATAATTTCAGGACAAAGAATACAACTCTAAATCCCAAATTAATAAGAAACTAAACTAAAAACAATAGATTCAATCCTGAATCTGGAACTCTAATTTTGGTTGAAGCTCACAAACCCGTAACTCAATATTTTTACTTATGTCTATCACATATGAGCATGCAAAAACCCCTTGCATAAGGTTATGTCACTAACAAAAACCTTAAACTATAAATCTTTAAACCTAATAAAATATATTTAACTTTAACATTCCTAAAAAAATAAACAAATAATTAAAGCTAATCTAGAGCCCTAATGTATCACTCAAATATTAATATTGTAAATCCACATATTACTTCCCACATCATCCTCCCCTTCAAGGAAAAAAATAATTTCAGCACATCCAATAGGACATCATAGACATGTCAAAAAAGATACACTATGCTATGTACCAAACACTGTCATGAACAAGAGGTATCTTCGGATCAAATTCAAAGTCTAACTTCAATTTCAAATTTACCTTGAATGACCTATCTTCCTAGTATTATCCCATGAAACAAAATTTCCAACAAGAAAAGAAGAAAATATCACATAATTACATGCATAATTAATCGAAATAACATTAACATGAGTTTTTGCGTTTCTTTGATAGAAGATAAAACCAGCTAGTGTATACCCTTCTTGACTTTTCTTTTACACTTTGGCAAATTTGGAACTTGCTTTACTAACATTATTCCATACATATCATTGTGATAAGTCACTTGCCTATCTTGCACCATAGGTTTTCAAAGTAACAACTATCAAACATTGTTGGTTCATAGGACTATGTCACAAAATAATGCATCAGAAAAATAATGAAGGGAAAAAGTAAGCACCCCTTAAAAATTACCTCAAACTCCATCAAGATCACAAAAATTAAGATGTTCCATAGTTTTTACCAAAAGACTAGATGCAACATTCATAATAATATTCTTGTCAACAGTATAACAATAAATTCTACTTGACACGAGACACTTGAATGAAAATTTCAAATTATATCTTCATGTTATAGTGCAGAGCATATGCACAAATTGAAACACCAAGAGTCCAAAGTCCCTCAAACCAAAATCAATAACACGAGATAAACGGATATTCACTTTACTTTGTAGCAGACAACAATTTTTTTCTCAAACTCCAAATGTTAATAAGTGCCCATCTAAATTTCCTACTGGAACTTATTAACGCAAGAGTATTACATTACAAAATCCCAAAAAAATTGAACCACAAACTCGCAAAACTAAGCAGCCATTTCATACATTAAACCTAAAACTCTATCACATACGCGCAAAGAATTGGATGAAGTGCACCTTGAATTTAATTTGCACTCAATTCTAACCTAGCTCTTGATAGCGTAAGATGTGAATCCTTAACGGATCTCTACTTTTTTTAATTGCAGTATTTGGTTGGGACACCAAATTTTTTAAATAAGGTAAACAGGGGAGTTCTAAATTTGCCTTTGTGACTACAAACAAAAGAGAGAGAAAAGGGTGGGTAATTACGGTAAATACAAAAAGTTATCAAGGTGGGCAATAACTAAGAATCTCATTCTAATGCGAATCAAAACTCAAAACTCTCATTTCCTGAACCTGAAACTCTAGTTTGACTAAGGCACACAAGCTTATAGCTCAATAAGCTTATTTATTCACGTCTATCTAATAAAAACAAACACGCCTTGTATGGGATTATTTCCTATCACTCCCTAAATATGTAAACCTTTAAAGTTTAAAGCTAATAGAATATATTGACCTTTAAAATCTTACAAAAATAAACAAACAGTTCAAACTAATCAAAGAATCCTAAGACATCACTTACTAACACATCTGATTCTTGTATCTACTCAAATCCTCGCAAAGAAAAAATCAACAATTATTTTTGAAGCTCTGTCATATTACTAGGTGAATATGAAACTCATGAAATCACATCTGAAGCAGAAGACTATTTCCTATTGATCCTAAAAATTCAGGAAATATCTTTAAGGATACATATCCTATTAATCTTAAATGTAAAAATAAGTTTCAATCTCAAAAAATTAATTAAAATCAGTATAAGAAAAAATTTAATCCCTAAAGCCAGTAGCTTTGTCGAACAAATACAGCATATCATTGAAAATCAATCTAAACTAGAATAATCAGTTTCAATCAATCAAAAAAATTTAAGTTCAACAAAAATCAGGTTAAGAGAATATGATCTAATACTATGTGTACAAGGATAGATATATTACCATATTTATATTTATAGACGAGATCTAGAACTGAATAGAAGAGGCACTAAGGATACAGGAAAAAAACATCAGATCACGTCCAATCATAAGCAATTTTGTCCCTGAAATTGTGGAAACGCCAGTGCCTCTACTGTAGTTCTAACTACGCAATAGCGTCAAATTAAAAAAACTTAGAATGTGAAATTCATTCCCAGAACCGTTGCTCGTGTCTCTCCAATAGTTATATCAGAATATTGTACACCTAATATCAATGTAGGTTCACCAAACAGCTATAAGTTTTCCAATAGACTCATAGGCAAACCCCTACAGTTCTGTGTAAACAAAAAATCTTCACATAATTCCAGTGTCCTCTGAGTCTCCAACTCACAGATGACAAGTTCCATTTCAACAATTTACATAACCCACCAAACACACTCAATATTACAGGCCCCAATAAAATCACAACTCAGGAATCTTCGTTTCTCCTCAAAGTATTCGTTTCTGCTCTATACATCAACCAAGTGCATTCCTATAGACTACATACCTTTAATGCAACTTCATCATAAAACCTTGCACATCTCATTTACACAAAATTCACTGGGAACAGCTACACCAAATTCACTGCACACTATATTTCATATCACATGATTCCAGTCATCCATTGACCCCTAATTGGCGGATGTCCTACAGCACTGAATTTTGACGTTTCTGGATACAGTGGAGCTCACTGATCATGTACCATATCAAACAATGTATGCACTACACAATGCAAGATTGAAACCCCACAACTTTAGAATTTGGGTGAAAGAGCTCAACTGAATCACACACTTTGAGAGCCTCCTACTTGAAACCTAGAGACTCCTTTGTCAGTCTTTAAGTTATGGAAATGAGAACAAAATGATGTCAATTTTCAAAAGCAGTAGATACATAAATGTTTTTAAATATTTTAAAACTATCTTATTATTTTAGAGTCCAAGAGTCGAAGTTACCTTGAACCTTCCAAAACCCCTATGCTCAACTCTTAGCGCTCGGTATTTTAGGAAACAAATGTTCTTAAAAAAGATAGATTTCTAATAAATTTAATAAATCTAACAATTTAATAAATTTCTAATCCAATCTAACAATTTTTGGAAACATAAATCTACCTTATTATTTTGGAGCCGAAGTTAACATGGGTCTTCCAAACCCTCCATCCTCACCTCCTATGAAGCACGTGTACTTTATTCGATCGCCATTCCCTATACCCGAACGTATCAAGGGACATTTCGTGTGTATCACTTAATAGTGTGTCGTACCCATTGTGTAATAATTTTCAAATTTGATGTTTAACTCCCCTATTCCCATATCATTTTTCTGTCCCTGAGTCTAGCCCACCTCTTAGCGCTTGGTATTTCAAGAAAAAAATATATCTCCAAAAAAAATCAACTAAATAGATGGACATATCTTCGAAAAAACGACACTTGATAATTTTTGATAATTGTCAAAGGTGCCAAATCATTATATTTTAATAATTTTCTAATGAATCCAACAATTTTTGTAATCAATCGAAATATTTTATTCCAGATATACTCCCTCATTTATGTTCTTCCATTTTCATTTTTGCACCAATTTTCAAAGTATGTACTCAATCCTTAATATACAACTTTAAATACATAATACAAAAAAATAGGAAGAAGTTGATGATGGTAATAAAACATACAACAAAAAAGTTTAAAAAGATCCTACATAAATATGTTTTAACTCGTATATAATATAAAGATTTATATTTCAGTTTCTCTCTCTTTACAAATAGTAACAAGAGAGTACTCAACATATCAATTTAGGAAATTCACTAAAAAACTAGAATCTACAATTTATAACTTTTACTTCTGTAAAACATTATATTTATTCAACTGGGATGAAAACAAATATGGTTGATCTAAGAAGGACAATAATCATACCCATAGGTAGCACAGCGTGTGGCAAATTTGATGTCAAATCCACCACTCACCCGCCGCCTCATATCCAACTGCCTCACCCTATACTTGTAGACCTCCTTAATATTCACTACTTTTGATAATCTAATGTAATGAGCTTTTTCAGCATATTAAAATATGTGTGATTTTATCAAAATTTTAGTAAACAATAGTAAGTAGTAGGCGGGTATAACGATTAGGTTTATACCAATTTAGACTGGTAAGAGTAATTAGTTTGTACCCGCTTTAAGTGGAGTGACAAGCAGTGGGTACAAATACGTTATGGTAAATATGAATATGAGGGAGGGGGATTAGGGGAACCACCACCTGCCCCACCAATTGCCATCCTACACCACACTTTTTTAAAATATTAAATTAGGTACATGAAGATTCAAAGTTCTACAAATATACGAAGCATGCTTCAATAAGAATCTTCAAAAAGATATACATCCCAAAATTATACATCTAGTCTTTCTTCTTCATATTTTCATGGATTGATTTGAGTTTAGTTTTTGTAACAAAACAAACAACTATTTTCACTCAGATAGCCTTACATTTTAATTATTTTACCAGAGTGGCTTAATAATTAAGTATAAAAAATATTGATTGATTTCCTCCTTCCCAAACACTAATTTTAAATGTACAAAATATATTTTTTACACAATATATTTATCTTCAAAATGTCAACCTATTTATTTATTGCATTTTTATTAATTTGATTTATATATTATATCCATGTTTATTTTGATGATTCTTAATACAATAAAAATTGCTAGTTTATGATTCTGGTACTATTATACAATTAAAATCTACAAGTGCAATAGCACGACACAAACTAGTATAAGACATTTAATATCTCAAAAGTCAAAACATTAAACAAATATAAGATTTTTTACAAAAAATAATTTCTCAAATTATAGACCATAGTATTTTAAAGGTAACCCACGGGAAATAAAAATCCTACCAAATACTTTTGTTGACCAATCACTTTTCTTTTTAGGTAAATTACTTCCATTCGTCAATCTTGTCCAATTATGTGTAGCTGAACTTGTCCAATTGTAAAACTTGTCCAATTATGTGTAGCAAAACTTGTGGGGGTGATAAAGTTCCTTTTGAACTCAATTTGACTCAAGCTCTTCTTTTTCTTAGAGCTTACTTTAAGAAAGCCAATGCAACCAACTTATCTTCAAGAGAAGATTCAACAAATCAAGAAAAGTAGCGGTCAACTATCCAACAAGAAAAGTGATATATAAGTAGCCTTTAAGTACACTGAGGTTTTTTCTCATCTATCAAAACTCAAACAATTTTTTTTAAACTTAATTATGATTTACAGGCATGGAAACACACCCTTAGTCTCACAAAACATTTCAAATGTCTTTTTGTAAGCCCAACTTTGGGGACAAGAGGCAATTTTATACCTAAATAATCCTTTTACTTCTCAAAAAATACCCCCACACAAACAAAGAAAGAAAAATTTGTAGAGAATCTATTAGGAAATGATACCTCAACTTAGAGAAGCTTAAAGTAGATGCTTGGCCAAAAAATATAAAAAACATGGCTTAAATATAAAATAGTCCAACTCAATCCATAGCTAAGTACAAACAACATCAAATAAAAGTAAACAGAGGACTTGGGCATATAGGGAGATAAAAACTAACCATGACTTGTAGACCACTGCACAGCATTTATTGCTTTCGCATGCCCATGTAAATTAACAGACAACCTAGAAGGTAATTCGTTCTTCTCTGCTAAAGTACTTGCTCGTCTCCTCAAAGATAATAATATATCCTGACGCACAAATGCACTGGATATACTCCCCATTTCTGCCGAAAAAGTAACAGTTAGTGAGAGACTGTTACTGAACTTCAGTGATTTACGAGCACATTTTCTTCCTGAAGTGTGAAGGTGTAATTCATCATTCGTTCCAGGAATAGAGGGAAAGAACTAGTGCCACACCTCAGGTACAGAAGTATAAAGAATCGCAGTTATGGTACACGCTTCAAAAAAAGAATTACCCATCCACTTCACTAAACAGGAAATTTCTTCCACATAACATCTTTCAAGACCCCTTTATTCACCACAATGGTTACCCATGGTCAATACTCCCTTACTTTTCACATATAACTCACCTCCTACTAATTACTTCTTTCATATCTTTTCTTTTATTTTTATTGTACTTTGGGGATGGTGAGGGAATACAAAAAAAGTGTCTGATTTACCTTACTTTTGCATTTATTCATAAATTTGCATTTTAAATGGGAGAAGAGACCTAAGAAAGAAATGGAAATATTCAGAACAAAGGAAAACAAAAAGAAATGGATAAGAAAATGAAGGGAGTATTACTCTATTGAACTAGCTAAAAAATAATTAATATTATTATTAATGTTAATTAATATAGATTCATAAAACATAGTTAGTTTGAATTCTTCTTTACTTGGAGCCTTTAAAAGGGGAAAAGAGTCAATGGTATTTCTATTGCATAACATATACAAAACTCTTACACCCATTAAAAAATAAAGAAGTATTGTTCATTATATCTGAGTTTCAAGTATTTAGAGCATTTCTTATAATGCTAGTAAAGATAATGAAATAAAGAACAGGATGCATAAAACAGAAGATGGGATATGTGTCAATAGGAAACCACTTAATCTTCTCTTGATTTGCATGCATGTCAGGCAGATCATCCCAAATGGAAAAAGGATCATGTCTTACCCTTTGGTTTAAAGTGGTAATCTTAGTGTAGCTTTGTTATTCTCTGATAAAGTACTTGCTAGTCTCCTCAAAGTTCTTTTCTTACAAAGCTACAGCATTCATACACAAAGAACCTACAAGGATCATTGAAAGGCTCATGAAACTAATAGAAATGGATAATTTTCATAAACACTAAGTATTATAAACTTATATTGAGAGAAGACAAAGTGCAGACTTGTTTCATTTAAGGATGGGGGTCATGAAGACTTGTCCATAGCTTTGTGGAGACAGAAAGAGAGATATTGACCCTAAGATTTAAAGGTTGGAGATCTCATTCTCATCCACAGGAGCTTAGAGAGAGCCAGAAGGACAAAATTTTTGGCATCTCAATTAGGGAAATGACCTTAGTAATAACATAAGCAATGAAGAGAGAAGATAGTGACTGTGGAAAGTAAGAGTGGGGAATGATAGTTAAGTAAGAAGAAGGAAATGGCGGTACCTATATACATGGAGTTTGGTAGAGAGATTGCCTAGACAGTGTCAAAGGAGATATAATTCAAATCAAACAAGTTCAAGTAAAAGCTACTTCAGTCTCCATTTTTCCCACAAAAACCAACTTTTTGTCTGTTTAACTAAAAAATTTCCCTTCTCAAATTTCCTTTCTTGGTTCCATTCCATATTTGAACAAAACAGCCCCTTAATTCCCCCATACAGCACAACTGTTCCGTTCAAAAATATCCTTTTTCATATCCAATCCTCCCGATTCTTTTTGTCAACTCCTAACCATGCTCTAGTGACACAAACAAGTCCTTAACATTTGATCCTATTAAAGGTTTCAGGCTTTCAAAACTAGTAGAACTGCACGGGATCCTACACAGGTCATGGAGGGAGAAATAACAATAGAATGAAATTGTCCATAATTTAGATGAACAACCACAATAACCACGATTGGTAATTTTCCTCCTACAATATCTAATTCTTCCTTCAACTTTAGATGACATTCACACTTCACCAAGTCCTTGTATTACCTCCTCCCATATGAATATATGATCATATCATATATACCATTGATTTCATTACCTATCCCCATTCAATCATCAGTTTTATTTTCAGACTTCACCCGGGTTCATTCAAGTACTTGTTATTTGCCGCAAATTCCTACTACCATAGTACAATGCACCTAAAAAAGTCCTAATACCTTCACTATTTCGAACTCATTCCATACTAGGCATCTCAGTATAACACTATCGACCCGAAACCCGATTTTGACAATAATTACAATCTATCATCATCTCACGAACCATCAAAACCTCACAAAATCATTATTCTGTAAAAAATATTCATGACAAACTCAACTAATAATTAACGACAACATAAATTCAATTAAATCAAATTCCCATGAATAGAACCAAACAATTTTTTTAAAGGCGAAATTAGGGTTTACCAGGTGAGGAAGGCAAGGAAGGAAGAGGTGGTGGTTGAGTGGTGATTGAAGCAGAAGCCATGAGAGCTTTCTCTCTCTTCGAGATGTACCTTCCGTTTCCAGGAATCGGAGCTCCGAATTGGGCAGTCAGAGTCTGAGAAATGGGCCTGAGAGACGGAGAGTAATCGGGTTTGGGCCGCTTCAATGGGGGTGGAACATTTCTGGAAGATTCTTCGTCGTCGTCGTCAGAAGTGTGTGAGTATGTTTTTCGGAGTAGATCCATTGGACGGAACCCTTGATTGGGTTAGAGTGCTTCTTGGGGATAGAGGGTGGCTTGTTGAAGAAGCTTGTGCCTTCTTAATTTGTTGAGACCTTGAAATCTTTAATTTTGTTAGTAATTTCCCGAATGTGCGACCCTCTTTGACTACCGTGCGAGTTGCGAGTTGAAAATTGAGAATTTGCGATTATAAAGAATGAGAATATCACTAGTATACGAATCACATAATATGGAAATATAGAAGTTTGACGTACTCCTCCATCCTTAATAATTTGTCTATTTTCATATATTCATTTTGCAAGTATTTGTTCGGTAAAGTTAGTATGAGAGAAATTTGATAGGAACACAAATTATATATCAATATATATTATATATGTAAAAATAAATGTGTATTTCCTTATTACAATGGGGGTTTTAGTATAAATCCATACTAAAATCCAAAATTATATATATTTTGTAACATTTTTATACATATATACATTTTTCAACTCAAGAACTTCAACCTCAAACCCGGGATTTCAGGTTTAAATCTCCTAACTACCCATTTATTTCCCCCTCCTCTTTACTTTTGTCTCTTGAATTGTTTTCACTCTTGTCTCTTGAACTGCCCTACGCCCCTATCCACACTCCCGCAACCGGCAACCCCTTACTCCCTCAGCCTTAGTCATCACTCTCTTAGTCTCTGTTGCCTCCAATCCTTAGTTGGTGAGTCCTCGCTCTTATCTCTCTTCAAACAACTGCCACATAATCTAGGACTAGGAGGCCTGCCACAACCTAATGACTGAACGAACATGTCATGTCGGCACACTATGACACGGGCACAGTAACACAGACTCACCAATGGAAGGCAAGAAGGAGACAACAACCATGCACTAAGATAAACCGGTAGAAATTACGAGCACACCCACAGTCGATTTAGGTCCATCACATACTTTGTTTTAGTTGGATTTGGAAATTGGGAATTATTTGAACTTGTGAGTTGCCATTCAAAAATTGAAATGTTGTTTTACTTGATGAATTATTGTTTATTCAATTGATTAATTTTTTTGATGCTCAATTAGGCATGTTAGTATATTGTTGTTCATTTGTTTGGTTTGTAATATTGATTATTGTTATTGTTCAATTAACTTTGTTAGTCACTTAATGTATTATTGTTGATTAAGCCCATGTTGTCATGTGTTGTTGTTCAAGAGATTAAAATGCTTTTGGAAAGATGAACATGAAGGGATTAAAATACTCCTTGATTTAGTGTTGTTTTTGAATGTTGATTAAGCTCATATTGTCCTCAAATTTGCAATTTGAATATGAAGAGTTTAGAATACTTTTGAAAAGATCATTTTTCAAAGTCTAAAAATTATCCACTTGTTCTTTCCCAAATTAAAACCCCGTAAATCACCTCAAAATAAACCTCCAATCCATGAAAATGAACATCCAATCCAAGAAAATGAAAATTCAATCAAAGAAAATGAACATTCAACTACAAATATTACATATAATGTGGAGGAGTGCACTTATATATTACTTGATTTGAAAAACATCGCCATTGCCCTTTGATCATTTAAAGTATGTGGAAATCTTTTGAAACATCTATTTCTAGTATATAAATCAAATAATTAGGAATAGAGGGGGTATTGGATATAAGTTTTAGGGTTTGAGTTAAGGATCAAATTATGTTGTCAAATGTGAGTCGCTCGATCGCTTTTGGTCAAATGAGAGTATTTTTCTCAATTATGGGGTTCTATGCTTAATTAAATTGCTACCCAACTGTTGGTCGTATAAAACGTTGGTTACCAACCGTTTCATTCAAATATGTTGGTACACTAGTTTTAAGAATGATGGTTTATGTTTTCACGTAGCTTGTAAAGACGATATGAACAACATGAGGTTTTAGAATATTAGGTATAAGCACGTTGTTCTCCCGATTATTGAAAATACATTTTTCTAAAGTAATTTATGATATGTTAGTGTATGTAGAAGAAGAATTGGCGTTGTTAGCGGTTGAATTAAAAAATTGAGCAATAGGGGAAAAGTAATTTCAAAGTGTAATTCGAGAGAAAATGAATGAAGAATTGAATAAAGAGCAAAGAAAATGTCACATTTTTGAAGAATAATCAAACAAAAAATAAATCCTATATATTATTTATGAGCAAGAAGGGATATGAGGCCTTTAAATTACAAATTGAGCATTTTTATTGCTTTGGGTGAAAAAAAATTAATTTTTTTTTAAAATTTACTTCGATTATACCTAATTAATCATAGGTACAGATGTAAATAAATTAAAAAAATTATAGCCTTGAGATATTAAAAAAAATATAAAAAGGTAAAATAAAGATAAATAACTGTCTAAAACTACATTCCCAATCCACACTCTCACTGTCTTCAGCGAAGAACACGCACACTTGATTATGGGGTTTGCTGATTAAGTGTGCCATTTGACGCCTTAGCAGTATATTGATCATCATCTTCTCACAACCGGTCTTTAACACCACTATCACGTTCTCATCCACCACTTTTCTCGCCAATTCTAAATGGCGGAGGTTACAAAATTACAAAATTTATTCACACAATAGCGCCGAGAAGAAGAAAGTCCAGCGATCGGTCTCATCATTCTTCCCCTAGACGTAGAAAAATGATCCCCAAAATTCTTGCTCAAATGAGGGCTGATAAGGTTGCCCCGTCATGTCTCAACTTTCAACATTCTTTTGAAAATCGAAGCTAATGATCATAACATAGAAGGACTAATGAAAGTTTTTGAGGATATGAAGCGGGCAGAGGTTGAACCAAATGAAGTTACATACTGCATTATATAGAAATATAGCCTAAACAAGGGCTAGCCAGAGAAGCATTTGGAGGAGATTTTTTTACCAGTAGCCTTTTGACAATTTAATACATCATGACGACATGGCTAGCTTGTCCATTTCCCTCATTTCAAAGTTGGAAAACTTCTGAGCAACCAAATTTTAATTTGCTTTAGGACTCTTCTAGACGTCGCATTCTATGTTCAATCCCTAGGCCTACGGCCTTATCTTCTTTGATGGGTATAAATGGTAATGCATTTTTATCTTTGTCAAAAGCCCGTCCTTATTTTGTCAATGGTTTTTGTGTTATAGACTTATAGACTGCAGTTTGAACTTTGATTTTGTTTGCAGCAACTGTATTTGCTTATGGACAAACAAGTAGTGGCAAGACATATACAATGCGAGGAATTACGGAAAAAGCTGTAACAGATATTTACAACCACACTATGAATGTAAGGATTAACGATTAGTATGTTTCTTGCTGTAACTGTCAGATGATGCTGCCAAACGAATCAATCTTTTGTTCCTTATTACAGACTCTGGAAAGAGAATTCACAATCAGGATATCTGGGCTAGAAATTTATAACGAGAATGTCAGGGGTCTTTTAAATTCCGAGTCTGGTCGTAACCTTAAGCTGTTGGATGATCCACAAGTATGCTCAGTCTAGCAGAACATTTATTCCATCACTAAGAGATAATTCATAATATGATGATTGCTAAAATAATAAATTCTTTGCAGTAAGGCACTGTTGTTGAGAAGCTGGTTGAAGAAACCGCTACCCATGACCTGCATCTTAGACACTTGATTAGCATATGTGAGGTTAAGGGGAACTGTTGGCAACACGTAATTTCTTATCAACTTTCTTACCTTAAAGTATTAAGTTATGTGTTTGTTTCTCAGCTCAAAGACAAGTAGGCGAAACTGCACTTAATGATTATAGTGTAGGAATTTAGATGTCATTAGTGGAATTGCAAAAAACGATTTCTTAGCATATAAAACAGGATCTCATGCATATAATTCACAATCTCACCAAATTCTCAGGCTGGTTAGTTTTAAGAATATTTTATTGCCACTGAGCCAATGTCTCAATTTTTACTGAATTTATGGCTAACAATGTAGACTATACAAAGCTTTTCTTAAAAATAGTCTCCGTAAATGATTATACTTGGATTTTCCTCATTATGTAGGCTACTATACAGTTATGATCCTATTTGATCATTCGTTATGTGGGCATTATGCGATAAATATTTCAGGACGAATTGTATACTTTAGAAAGGATGGTATCAATCATATAGGTTTTTTTTATTCTACTTTCAAACATAGCCAAAGATGATGTAGGTTTTCTAAAATTTGTTTAATTATATGACGAGATTCTATTTGCTTAATTTGATGATGGGTATTAGTTCTAATGTTTGTGCTATTTTATTTTGGAATTTTTAGGGTTTTTGAAATTAAGTTTAGGAATAATGACATTGCATTTGTTTGTGGTTTGCTTGAATTATATTTAAACATTGGTGGTGAAGATTGACATATTGCGAAATCAACGATCCGTGTTTCGATATTTGAGTAAGAAATTGAAAAGTGTCAATTATTAAACTTTTTCCTAAATAATATAAAAGGATACCTTTATTGGCTATATGAACACATAATTATATTAGATTTTTTTTGGTTAATTGCTATGTTTGATGTCCAAAAAGTAATATAGTTTAAAATATTATTTTAATGTCGATTATAAAACTTTTTACTAAAGTAGTTAATAAAAATGTATTAAATTCATACTTTTACCTGCTTCCCGTGCATTGGCAATGACACATACTAGTTTTAGTTAAGTTTAAACTATGGGTCAAACCTTAGACCTCTATCATGAAGGTACACTCCTTATCATCTCCACCACTTATTTATTATGCTTTTTTTTTAATCCATTAAAAATATATGCTAATCTTCTTCTTTATAATAAAAGAAAAAAATTTACTGAACAACACACCCCTTAAACTTAAATACGGAGTTTAAATTGGGTTTAACAAAATAATTATATTAATTTCGTAGTCGATAAATAACCTATATATTTTTTACTAAATATGAAAACATTAAATGCAACAATATGCTACTAAACGTAACCATCCACGATACACACTAGTGATTTATTTATATCTGACACCTAAAAAAGAACTAGCAAACTGTTGTTTATGCTCTAAAATTTGTATTACTTTACTGTGTTAGTTAAACTTGGTGCCTTTGTGTTTTCTAGAAGATGTTTGTACCTAGCTTGCTAAAGTATTATGGCTTAAGGTGTATTATATAATGTTTGCACAAATCTTCTATTTTGTTTCAATAAATTACTATTTTACAAAATATAAAAGGAATTTTACCTTTGTTAGTCAACATAAATTATTTTCCGTTTAATATTTATATATTTATTATTTACAAGTTTCTCTATCAACTTATATATTTATTAATTTAATTAATTATATAAGGAGTAATTTTATCTTGGCTTGGTAATTACTTGTTTCTTTGTTTCACAAACAGATAAATAAATACCTAAGCGTTTGTAGTCCAACTGTTAGGATAATTGACTTCCAAGCAATAGACCTAGTTTGACTCCCGAGAAACGCAATATTTGTTTTTATAGATGACAACTAGCTTAATTGGTTAAAATTTTAGAGGGTGGTATCCAAAACATGTGATCGAATTTCGTCTATATCAATTGTTGTCTCGTCATTTACGACTCTCTTTATATAAAAAAAAAACAAACATATAAATAAAGACTTAGAAATTACTTAGGTTTATGACTTTCTTTTAAAAAACTTATGTACCTTAATTTGCTTCAAAAACCCCCACAATTCGGTTGCCGAGGTTTGGAGTCATCTCATTAAGGTACTTATGAAACATTTTGAATTCTGTTATAATTGTAATATTGCATTCGCAATTTATGATTTTTCGTAAAATTTATTGGCGGCTCTTTTGCTTTGCAAGTCTTACTTGGATCTCAATCCAACCCGTAGATGAATTCACTTCTGGAAGCCCATGGCCTATCCAAAGCCTAGTTAATGTATGACTAACATTTTGTTTGAGTGGGAATTTCTACAGCTCCTTTATCTAACTTTGAACAAATCAAAGCATCTGATATGTTAAAAATATTAAAAGCAAAATAAGCTTACTAGACATAGTACTCCAATAAAATACCACGAGTTCTAATATCTAAATACACCACCACATCCCACTAAAAGATGCTCTTATTTCCCAAGTATCACAAATGGAATCCCAAACACCAAATCAGCAAAATATCGCTAACATATTGTATATTAATATTAGTATTAATATGCATCTTAGTGATAAATAATACAAACAAAATTCGATTCAAAATATCACAAACTACTTTTAAAATTTTAACCAATTAAAATAGTTGACTTATGCATAAATTATTTTCTTTTAATCCTATAACGTTAAGATCGAGAATTAGAAAATCCTACACAGTGGTCTAATTGATTTTAAAAATTACAATTGATGCAACAAAAATAAAAAAAAAAATATATTCTAAATCATAATTAGTATTCTTCATATAAATTGAGCAGTCACATACATATAGAAAATAAGACAATCTTAGTCAGTAATATTCTATGGTGTATATATTCATATATGTGTTACGTTGAACGTCCTTGCGACCTCTTATTTGTAGCATACAATAATGATACCTTTGCTTAGCTTAAAGCCTCTTTGTATGGATTATCACACAATTGGTTGATTCCCTACTCAAATAAACATATTTTAAGTAGTGGCTATCATACATCAGCATAGAACAATCAATATAATACATCTCTCATGAGTGTGAAAGAAATTAAACAAAGATAGTACGTTATAAAAACCATGGTCACCAACCACAAAGGCACTAAAGCTTGAGAGTTGAGACCTTAAAAGAAAATATATAGACCAAAATATAGGAAAGCCGGAGTGTTTCTTTTTCAGTTTTTCCCTCCTAATCTAGTCTGAAGTCTGAAGTCTGAAGTCTGAACTAAGCCTATTATACAGAGGATCACAGATGAGAGGACGTAATAGTGGCCACTCTGCGGAAAACATTTTTCTAAACCACAAATACGAATATAAAAGTAGAAGAGGACAAAAGATTACAACAGTCTTTAAACCCATGCTTTCAAATAATTTGTACAAAGATTGTGATTAGTGGGACCCGCTTTGAAACTTATCGAGGAATGTTTCCTGCCGAAGATCAACTATCCATGTCAACCACACCTGAGGGAAGGAGGGGTTGACTACTGAGCTGGCAACATCGACAGGAGGGACTCCACTAGTAGTAAAGTATGTACATTTCACATGTCAATTGTAAATTGTATATACTCCACATTTCACATGTCAATTTTTATGGGATAGATGAAGAAGCTTGCCCTTCATAGTGTTGGTGGATCGTTCAATAAAAAATTCAAGTTTTACACGTGATCGAAGTCGATTAACCTTATATATCATGGTGGTTTACTGATTTAGTAGTAGGTTTCTATTCAAGTTATCATTTAATTACACTTAAAGTATTAGGCGTAGCCCAACAACTCCTTCTCTTCATGTTTAAGAAAAGTTTTTAAATGAGACTGTTGGTCATGATCCCTGACATAGCCAACAGGGCCTCCAGCCTTGACCTAGTAACAGGTCTATACAATTTGCCCCCTTAAACCCATTAGTTTGCTAACAAGCTGGTGGGTGTTGTTTCTGTATTTGAAGCTTATTTTGAAAGTGGCAACGTCTTTAAGTGTATTCAAATTTTGTGGACTATTTAAATGTCAATTTCTCACTTATTAGGTCCATAACTTCAAAAAAAATTGCCTAAATGTGGGGTTTGTCGCCACAATTATTTGAACCGTCGGTTATCTTCTATAAATACGACACTTTTCTTCTATAAGTACGACACTTTGGTCAAAGAACTTTCTTTAACCCCCCTTCTTCCTTCTTCGTGTAGTTTATATCTTAAGTTAGATCCGTTCCCGTTCATCAAGGTAATCTTTTTATTCTCTTTTGAATTCACTTTGAGCATCACTAGGAGTACTCGCTGTCAATTATTGAGTCATGGCGGCACTTGTGTCAACCAACTTCTCAGATGCAATAATTGAAGGCGTTGCTCCAAAACCTACTCCTTTCAAACAACATAAAATTGTTCGTCCCTCTTCGTTCTCAAAATCTAAACCATAAGATTATTCAAGAGCTATGGTGACTATTGGAGACCTATCACCTTCAGATAACCAGCCATTTGATATATGGTAAAACAAGTGTTCTTTGTTTTCAAAATGGATTCACCTTTGTATGGGCTATAAAAAAAGTATTTTATACACAAAAATTAGGTCAAATGTAGAATGAACTCATCCTTAAATAACACTATATTGGATTAACATGATTCAAGGGATCGGACTTGGCACAATAACTCCTTTTCTTCATGTATTAGATAAGTTTTCCAATGGGATTGTTGATAATGAGTCATTGGATAGGCCCAACAAGATTTTCAACCGACAATCCTGTAACAGACTGATAAAATAACTTATGGAGAAATTCGGTATAAATATCACCAACTAGAAATATACATATGGAGTATACAGCGCAGGAAAATATCTGTTGTATGTAGCTTTGTTTCTCCACTTTGTATTTTAGGATAGACAAGGAGATGTACAAAAACAAACACTCAGCAATTATGAACAAACGTATCGCTAATTGCAATGCGCATAATTTGTACATATATTGTTACCGAGAACCTTGGTCCTGCACTACTATAAGCAGTATTTTGCGAAGGCGACCTCTTACTCATAATTCAGAAGTCCAGAATCATTTGATAATAGTTCTTTTGTCTAGTTTTTATATTCTATGATATAAAATAAAACACATTTAAATGAGTTTTTCTCCACTTTGGAGTGCCCCATCTTTGGCGTTAGTGACTGATTGAAAAATTTTAAGTACCAAATTTCTAGCTCGACAGAACAGTTTGGTGTAGTACTAGACTTGTTCTTATACTCCACTCCGTAAGTCGTATCATATTAATTAGCAGACACTTCCTTTATGTTTTGGAATTGATGTATAGATTCATCCACCTAATTTTCTTTGCTCTATATACTTAGCTTGGTGCTACATACTATGCACTGTGGCGACATGCAAGTCTGGAACACGCATCAATTTGTGCATGACATGCATCACACTTGGCTTGTAACATTGTATGTGGAGATCGATGCACGCATCGTTTGATTGTGATGCATTCGGTAGCAAGTTTCATGCATGCACCGCTTGATTATTACCAATTTATCATAATGTGATTTTCTTCTTTTAGAGGCCGGCCTGCATATTTCACAAAATTTTATCGTACCCTTACAGTCTTATCTACCTATATATATATATTCTTTCTCGACACGCACCATTGTATTTAGAGGCTAAACAATGAAATAATATTAAAAGTTTGGTAGGTAGTTGTAGCAAATCATGGAATCTACATCACATAATCCACATACATCTATTTCATAATAATACATCGTCCTCGTTATAATTAATCTACATTTTATGTCTACATCCTAATCATTCTACTTGTGATTAAGTAATAAAATTACACCACCAAGAAGTATTTTAGATATGGCCTCTTATGTCTTGTAATAATGCCAATAAAGAAGGGAAAGAGTTCAGCTTTCAAAGATAAGCTAACCTCATTCCGGTGGTAAAAGCTGTCAAATGGTGGTGGTATGCTTGTCTAGTTCGAAACAATGGAATTCTTAGTTGGATTTGTATGGATAAATTATGGCAGCTGGTACGGTAGTGGAGCACTTGGATAAAGCATGTTGTTTTTTTTTTAACCTTTTTTCACTACTAATTTGTCCGTTGTTTCATAAAATATCTTGTAGACCAATGCAAATATTTTATTTACATCCTTCCCTACTCAGCACCGGCTTGCCTATTTTTCCGACACATGTACGTTTTTTTTAAAAATTTTTTTTTTATGCAGACCGACACATTTATGTGACAGCGCTAGTATAGTTTCTCAAAGATTTTGGAAAATCATATATTCAGACACTTGAAGAAAGTCTATAGCTAAAGGGGAAATAGTTGTGCATAATGATCGAGTAGTGTATTGTAATATTACCACGATATAACATTACGGATTACGGAGTACTTAGAGAGGAAAGTGATTTCGCCTTAGTTACTAACAAAGCTGATCTTATTACCTTCACAATTTATCATAAAAATAAGTGTTTTTTTTTAAAAAACCACTCCATCCTTGAATTTCTAGATTTTATAAAAAGCAGAGTACTATGTAAAGGTTTCGGGGTGTGTTATACAAAAATATTAAATCGAGGTGGTACACAACGAGCAAGAGGTCAAACATAAAATTCCCACAAGCTAATGAGCTGATTGAAATGATATATACGATGAGAGTCAATAATGCTTGATATTAATAAGCTAATGAGTTTGTTGAAGCTTTAAAAGCCTATAAAATATTATTTGATTGTATTTTATATTGATAAATTAATAGAGAAATACTCCCTCTGTTCCCCATTTTTTGTCCCGAGTACAAATTGTTGCTTTTTTAACATGACTTGAAATTGGGTGGAAAATTGAGGTGAATTATGAATATAATTAACTATGATCAACTATTAATTAATGATGGTAATTGGACCCCTTTTTTGGTAGACATGAGTTGTCCATATGCAAAGAACAGTAAAAGTAAATAGTGATGTTGAGCTGTCATTATTTCTAGGTGTCCATATTTCCCTCCACTTTTTGGAGGTTTATACTTTTCACCCAATTTTTACAAATTTCCAACCAAATTCAAAGTTTCCACAAAAAATAAAGTAATAGGAGGTTCTAAAATCGAAATGAGGCCTATTTAAGACCCCATTTTTACAATAAATTAGGAGAGAGACTGCACCGCACCTTTAAAATAGTGCATTCAATACAAAAGCCGTGACATACTCTCATAACATATTATCATCGAGTGAAGCAATATGGAGGTTGAGCTGTCATTAAGTCTCTCAAGACCAAGTAATCCAACAAAAGCATTCACTGGGAAGCAGAACAGATCAGGGGTCTTCACTGATGAAATAGAAGGAGACGATGCAAGGGCAGCATGTGTTCAACAAACCACAACAGAGGGCACACCAGAACAGTGGCCAGAGTACATTAGAGGCCTTTTCACAACAGAGGAAGCAACTGAAACCCAACAATATCCAAATCAAGGTAATGTATCAAGTTCTCATCAAGTTTCATCATGTTCACAATTAGAGATGTTTAGAGGAAAAAGGAAAGACATGAATGATGAGAAACGATTAAGATGCATGACACAACTCTTACAAGATTGCACTAATTTGAAATTGCCTCATGGTTATATTAAGAAACTAGCTTGTGAGTATAATTGCTCAAGATGGACTATACAAAGAGTATGGAGAATTGTCAAAGAGAGTGTAGTACAGGAAACACAACTCAAAGTGGACAAAGGTTACACATGCAAAGATGGAAATAAGCCATTGCCATTAGTAGAAGAAGATATCATGGCAATTTCTTATAAGCACATGACTAACATAAGATCATTAGCCAATGTACTTAACATGAACAAGTCAACAGTCCATAGGTTTATAAAAAATGGCCATATTAGGAATTACACAAACACAATGAAGCCCACATTGACTGCCAAAAACATATTGCAAAGGCTGCGCTGGTGCATATCACATGTAGACAACATCAACATTTCACAACAATTCAGAGACATGTATGACACTGTGCATATAGATGAGAAGTGGTTCTTCATGTCAAAAACAAGCCAAAATTACTACTTAGCCCACACAGAAGCATAACCCTATAGACATGTTAAGTCTAAGAGGTTTATCATGAAAATAATGTTTATGACTACTATAGATAGGCCACAATTTGATGAAGAAGGTACATGCATCTTTAATGCCAAGATTGGGTGTTGGCCCTTTGCTCAAGAAGAACCAGCAAGGAGGAGATCAGTGCACAGAGAAGCAGGAACAATGGAAATTAAACCACTAAAGAACATAACAAAAGTTGTCATCAAAGACTACATCATCATAAAGTTGATTCCAGTAATCAAAAGTAAGTGGCCATTGAGTCCACATACACTAGACTCAGATGAAGATTTCAAGAGGGTAGCAAACACAAATGGATTTAATATCAAATTAGTTTCACAGCCACCTAATTCTCTAGATCTAAATGTGTTAGATCTAGGATTTTTTAGAGCTATACAATCATCGCAACATGAGCAAACACCAAAGTGTATTAGAGAATTGATAGAGGCTGTGAACTTTGCATTTACACATTTTGATCCAACACTAATCAACCATGTATTCTTATCATTGCAATATTGCATGCTAGAAATAATGAAACAAAGAGGGGGAAACAATTACAAGATACCACATATTGGTAAGAAAAGAATGGAAAGGGAGGGAATCCTTCCTAAAATAGTGCAAGTACCTACATCTTTACTTGAAGATTGTTCAAGATCATTACATGAACAACACTTAAGACTCACTAGACAATATACACAACATGAAACACAAACTGATGGGCCATATTTCACACAACAAGAAGATGATCATGCAAATGCAGGGGATTTAGGCTCCGTTTAGTAGCGTGAAAAACGTTTTCAACTGAAAATGGTTTTCCATGGAAAATCATTTACGGTGGAAAACTCATTTTTATAGAACTTTTCCGTTGTTTGGTTGCGTGGAAAATGATTTTACATTTAATATTTTTCGTTGTTTGGTTGAAATCAATTACTCCTATTAACTTTTCTAATTGTATTCTCTTGTCATTTTTTAACTTTTTACCATTATATTTTCTAGTTGTTTGTCATTAGCTAAATTTGTTATGGTATAATAAATATTTTTTTTATAAAATTTACAATATATTTCTTTGATCTATGAATAACATATTACATTATACATAATATTAGAGAACTTTAAAAAATTTGGTTCAACATTATAAAATATCTTAAGATAACTATAAAAGAGCATTCACAATTGAATAAGCAAACCAATCACATAGGTAAACCTATCAACTCGTTGTTATGTAATAGTTTGTACTTTCATATTTTAAATTCTAATAGAAAGAAAATTTCTACTCTAATTTCAAATAAACTATTGATTGTCCACATTTCATGAAAAACTTTCATGATTCAATCGAATTAGGGGGAAATCTAGGGTTTTTTTTCCGACTAAAAGGGATAAAATTAGTTCAAACCCATGATATAGTTCAATAATTTAATAATCAAGACATGAGATTCGAAGAAAACGTACTAAATTGATGATATTCAAATAAGATAAAAAGAAATTATGGATTTTTTCCCCAATTTTAAAGAGAGAGAAAGTGTGGAGTAGAGAGAGGGGTTACCGAGAAGATGAGAAATAAAGAATGTGTGAATAAAACAAGGCATGGGTCGGGCCGAGCAGGTACGCTTTTGGCACAGTATGACACAAGTAAGGTCGTGGCACGGCATGACACAATGTTCGTGGAGTAGACCGCAGGCCAGACCGCGGACAGCAAAAAATTTAGGCACTAGCACGCAAGAGGAACACCAATTAGGCAAGAGGCACGACCAAACACGCTAGTATTTAGTACTATTTAATACAATTAATATTGCTATTATTTTTAATATTATTATATTCTTATAATATAATTTATTTTATCTAAAATTTTATTGTGTACTTTATTTTTTGTTAAAAAAATTAGGTCAGCACGAGGAAAGACACGACACGCCAAGCACGTGGGTCGTGTTAGGCTATTAGCCGAGTTTTAGGAAAAGGTAGCACGACACAGCGCAACATGACTACGATTAGGCATGACACAAAAAGAGGCCAGACACGAGCTGGCACGGTTCATGACGGGCACGCCACAACTCGTGCCCACCTATATGCATGAGTTGGTAATACGTAAATTGTTTGTTAGTTGGTAATTTTTTTGGAGTGAATGGATGTAAAATTGTTTTACTCCTAGTTTTGAAGGAAAATGTTTTTAATAGGGTGTAAAATGAATTTACATTCCAAGTTTCACATCCTATATTTTACTCCAAACTAAACAATGTAAAATGGGAAAACAATTTTCAGGGAAAATATTTTACATCCTACTAAACGGAGCCTTAGAGGAAGTATATGAGGACTTCATCCACATGTAAGTAGTATAAGTACATTTCAATACATGTAAGTAGTACAACATTTTGTACATGTAATGAAATAGATTGATGTAAGCATTTTGATGTATGGAAATCACTTGAATTATTTAATGCAAAGATTATTTTGGAATTCCTAATGTCCTTTCAGATTTTATGTTGTGTCATCACAATACTGAAACAAGTCACAATAAACCATCAATGCATACAACACTCAAATAACATGTAGTACAGGGTGGCTTGTGGTAACAAATATTATCTAGGGCCTTAGTAATTCAATGTTAATTAAAGAAAACTCATTCATCATAGAGATAGTATCTCTCAAGATAATCATTTCATATCACAAAGTGAAACAACTAAATGCCCTAATCATTTGCTTCCCTACATGCCTCTACACTGAACTACATGCGAAATGGGTGAAAGAGCAACGGTATGCTATGACTATTTCGATATTATTCATGTCATTAGTGCCCATTACATCATTGAGGAGCTCTATATGCAAAGAAAAAGTACCCAAAAGAAACAAAATAGCAGGATAACAAGTAGGAATAAGATAAACAAGCAGAATCTTCAAAATAAATAATAAGCATGGAAAACATAAGAGGAGAACATAACATGATTTAACATCCAGAAGTATCCAATTAAACACCTACAATAAGCATGGAGAACGAAATTAAGTTGAAATTAACATCAAATGAAATTAACATGAGCAACAACAGTTCATAATTAACATCCACACTCAGCAAACGAAGCATAGTGTAAAGCAACAGTGTTATATTTAACCAAATAAGCACCCCCAAAGATTACACCATCAACATAACTAGTAAGAGTACCTAGTAAGCAAAACTCCCAGTAAGAACCAATTAAAAGGAATCAATGTCCTAATTAACATCATGGAATGTCATACTGGCCTAGAACACCAACTACAACAACAATAAATGACCAACGAAATGGCCTAGAACACAAAAATCAGCAAGACACCCAGACACATACACAAATCCACCATCATAAAATCCACCTTGACAACATAAACACTAATCCACCATCAAAACATCCATGAGCACAACATAAACACAAAATGAACATCACAACATAGACACAAATGGAGCAAAATGAACACACTGAAAATAAAAACGCCCAAAATCATAGCAGGAATGACCCCCATAATGCAAATAGTACATTAAATATACAATTAATCAATACAAAATCCAAATATATGAATATAATAGTAGGAGAGAAGAATAAACTTATCTAGGGTTTCCTTAAAAAATCAGGAACCAAGAGTTTCAACATGTCATGACATCTGTCATGACATGGACCAGGTACATAATCAGGAAAGAGACACTGTGCATGTTCCTTTGTACGGTCCACAACCGATGACTCACCACTAGACTTAGAGCTGTCCAAATTCAGCTGACTTTCGACCATAAAGGAATCTCATTCCAACTTCCTCTCTGCACTCCTTTGCAACCGCCTACGGTACTTTGGCGTGGACCATATCTCCTCTGGAGTATCAAGAACCACTAGATGTGGTGGAGGAGAGGTGGAGAAGGTGTATAATATGTGGGTGTTCGAAGAGGTGGTGGAGGGGGAGTACATACATTAATCGGAAGAGGTGAGGGTGGATAACACACTAGAGGAGATATGGAGAGTGAAGACGGCGGTGTACAAGGAGTATCTGGGATGAACTCCAACCAATCAGGGCACGAATCACCCACATCGGAATCCATGAGCTAAAAACCTCAAGATCCGAGTAGCGAGAGCCGTCGAAGAGCAAGACCCACAAAATCCCTCACTAAGCTTGTTTCGAAATGGTCCAATGTGTGTGGATTTGGCTTTGTTGGGGATGTGAAAACCACCAAAAGAATTCAAAAGGTGCAAGGGATTCAATGGTACCAAAATCTTTGAGAGTGAGGCTATGAGTGCGGTAAGATTTAGGGTATTCAGAGAGGGAGAATGGAGGTAGGTAGAGAGGTTTCTAGAGAGAAGACGACGTTGAGAATAACGAAGCAAGGGGCACTTAGGGTTAGGTATAATAGGAGGGAACTGTTTGCACACACCCCAAGACCATTAGCCTAGCAAAACAAGCTCAGTAAGGGATATACCAAGTGTTTACTCCTTTATTAATGTGGCCCAACTATGCTAAAATTAGAAATTGGACAATTTATAAGGGACAACCCAAAAAGGAAAAAGGGGCAAATTTTGGGGGACGGAGGGCACTTTATAAGGTTGAGGGACTACTCTTCTTATTGCCATATGATTTTAAGATGAAACTCTATTAATTATGTAAAGTGGACTATTTTCTATAAATGGATATTGCCTAACTCCATATTTAACAAAGTTGCTCCTTCAAATCACATACGAAGTAATTCAAATTCATCCAATAGATATTTTATTCAAATTATAGAGTGACTTACAGTTACTTTCAGTAATGATCAGTTGGACCTAATTATCTGCGGTACAAGAACACAAGTTCTTGTCACAATTCATAACAAGATCGGAATTTTACCAAACTATCTACAAATGGAAACCTAATTATCAACATCACTTTGACCCCACAAAAGTCGTAAAAATCTATTTCTCATGGTGACCATGGGATGAGTCAACCTTCAAATCCATGTTAGTTGACTTGGCAAATTAAAATATTCATTATACATTGACTTTGTGACATTAGCAAAGTAATGTATGAATCAATCACATCATAAATGTTAACAAGTCATATAGTAAGCATCTTTTTGCACCCCTTTAAAAATAACTTCTCTATGGCTTCTATGGCCTAATTATAGTTGGATTAGACCAATGGAAAAGCTTACAGATATAAGATTACAGGATTTTTGTGTTTGGTGCGTGTATATCTATTGACTATTGTATATTTGAGGTATTCTTGGTTTTAAAGATAAGAGTGTTATTTTTTTGGGTAAACCTAACTCATGACAAAGATAGATCATACACACTCAAATACAAGTTAGAAATATTGACACGAAGGCTGTAACACGGTGCATGCATACTTGGATTATGTCGTTGACTCTTAAAATCAAATCGGTGGTGGGATAAAAGAAATTTTTTCCTCCTGTATATATATTTTTTTACTATAACTTAGAGAATAAAAGAAATGGAAAATGTTGGCAAACACAATATACGACTTACAACCATCTGTACGTAGCTGTCGCATAAGAAAACCCTTAACCACAAAATGAAAAATAATAATAATAAACTTTGTAACAAAATCTCTCTATTTGGGCGCTTTATCGATATTACACCCATTTATTACCATTTTTACTTTTTACGTAAAATTTTCAGTAATTATCAAAAATGAAAATTGATTTGTATTTTAAGTTACTATGGTAGTTTCTTTTATTGATGATTAAAGTTCAAGGAAAAATAGAAGCAAGTGTCACTCTTTTGAGTTTTGATCGAGTTATTAATTATGATGTCACTTTTAATATTTTTGTAGGAAAGCTCGCTCTTGTAGGTCGCCTTTTCCATAGGTGATAGGTGCATATTTAGAGTAACTAACCCTTCTCTCGTTCACCATCCATATATATTCCCAACAACAAAATGCATAGAAGTTTCGATTACCAAATTAAGATATATCCACTTAATCATTGATTTAATTAACATTCTAACTCATATGATAAGATTGATAACCAACTAGAATAAGGCTAGCTAATTAATTATTAAAAAAAATTGATAGCTTAAGTGTTGATTTGGCAACCTTTTGGAGCTTCAATAAAGTAATATCTCATACTTTAATGTGCCTTGAAGATACAGGGGAGCTGAGGTTTAATCATACCCGTTAGAAATTATGAATAGAGTTGAAACCCCACCTTGTTCGTGGGGCTGTGTATAAAATACGGACTATGATATAGTCCATAACTACTATTCTTCTAATATAATCAATCCTCGTGTGTCTAGCTAGCTTACTGTCCCACTTTGCTCTTCTTTCGTTTCCTTTTCTACTCCATCAAAATTTTTCGGTTTTCTGTGAGAAGTTGTACACATTTTTGTCACCTAATGTACCTCATGCCTACCAAATGATGACATCATCTTATTTGCCCTTTTTTTGGGAATGCATATAGAGAAATTTAGGGTTGATGATTGTTTTGATTATTATCTTAATATAGCGGTCCATTGTTCAAACGATTACGAAGTTGGAGAAATCGAATTCATAACTAGGTTTTTCTTTGTAGATGTTGATCATGTTGTTCAAACAATTACGTCAAAATTTACTTTGAATTGTTATTGAATTTAAAGACTAATAGTTGATTGTGTTTACGACAATCTCGAGTAAAGGGAATGTGTGGACTAAGGTCAGGATCTCCTCAGAATTTTTTTTTTTTTTTTATAGCATAAGTAAGTTTGATTCGACAAAATTAAGTAAATTTAAGCTAAAATACAATCAAAATCGAGAGGTAAAGATGCAACTACGGCTAGCGACAAAAGAAATAGAATTTGTGGCAAGGGGCATAAAAATATATTAAGTGGGAAATATGGTGGAAAGGTGAAATGACTAGGTGATTACTAGACCTACACATTACCTAAAAATATGAAAACTTACTTAAAATGAGCTCCTTCTAAAAGAGTCTTTAAAATGAGAAAAATAATAAGACATTTTGAGTCTTCAACATTTATCTCTTAAATCCAACTCATGATATTTTACGTACATACAATGATTTTTTTAACTCATAGTGACTAAATAATTTTTTCGTATATAATGACTTTTTTCATCGTTATAGTGACTCCTTTTTTTTTACTTGAAATCTCATGTGTTGGATCTTAGCACTTAAAGTGTCAAGATTCCTTCTTATCATTCTCATTTTAAGCACATTTTTCATTGGATCTCTCCCCATTATATGACTTTAAAACCAGATATAGTCTATAAAGTCTTGTTTACGTATCAGTTAACTTGGTGTTCGTGATTTCTGAGGGGAAAAAATAGTCTCCCCACTATGCTTGAGTAGGGTCTCGAACTTAGGACCGCAAACGCACCAAATAAAGTTCTCAGCTTGTTACTTAACGGCTGAACAAGTAATACAATAGGCAGAACATAGTTTTTGAAAGCCAAGCGGAAGCTGGTGTCTTTCTCTGTTCCTCCGTCGACCAACTAATGCAACAGTCAAGCGATATCATTTCCCAATCATTCTTTGGTGAATGATATCTCTGTTTCGATCGATCTCGACAAAGTAGCTTATATTGCCCTAAACACAAGGAAACGTAACCCAAGTTCAATTCATTTGTGATGATTAATCACATTATCTCAACCTCAATCTAATAATTACTCTATAGAAGAATACGGTGTATGCACAATAACATAATTTGAAACAGGTGCATGAAATATTGGTATCCTCAATCTAATAATCTTAATAGGAGTTTTATGATGAAATCCTAATAGTCTTATATGCCAAAATTAATAATGCTTTTATGATAAAACCCTAATGTACTTATCAAAGGGTTCAACTGATCCCTTTTTTTTTTATAATATTTTATCAAATTTGGAATAAAATAAACTAGTTACAAAACCCTAATACACTCCCCTCTAATCTCATGTAATATAACAAATAACTAGTTACAAAATAAACAAGTTTTACACCTACTACGTAATTAACAAAAAAATATTGATATCCACCCCTACTTAAGTATAATACAATGCGCATAAAAACCAGTATTGAAGTCAATTCAGAATGGTAAAATAAAGGGTATAAAACTTGCTAGCCAAATAGCCGAATTCTTAGAAATATGCCGTAGAAAATAAGTAAAAATATCGAGGATATGAGAAATTAGGGAGGGGTTAATGGAAATGGTAATGATGAGGAGAAGAATAAGAAGTCGCTGTCTGGCTCTGACTCTCAGAGAAAATAGTACAGTACATGGACTAACGACTCTCCCCCAGACTGCTCTTGTCTCCTCGTCCTACCCCCACGCGTGCGCCGTGTAGACCCCACTTCACTATCCCACTCGTTGACTTTTCCCATTCTTTCAAACCCGACATTTCATAAAAATATTCAACCGGGTATTATTATTTAATATGGCTCGTAGTATAGTGAACTCAGTATGACTAGCTTTGTAATTGTATGTGACGCCTTCTTGTGTGTCATCCTTTTCATTAGGTCAATCATCTATGCCGCCTTCTTAACGGTGTTTATGTTACTGGCATTGAGCAGCTGGCCTACTAATCTGTCAACGTGTAATCAACTTGATCAATTGGTAACTAACTTGGGCTTTGACATAATTTGGTTTTCAACTCGGATATACAAACACATAGTTGAATTTTTTAAAGTTGTTCCAAACACACATTTTGTAAATATTTTGAACTCGTGTTAGAAATATCTATATATATCAAAGCAATTTGACTACATGTCTTAGCAGTATTAGCACATTTATGCAACTTAGAGATATTACAACTTCTTTAAACTAATTAATTTAAAGTTTATCAAATTTTCTTCTTTATTAATTATGTATAATGTATAATGTATAATGAGGTTTCTCAAAATTATCTTCAGGTTAAATTAACATTTAATAATTACTAAATAGAGGGGATGGAAGAGACTCCTCGTTGATAAATTAGATTAAAATATTAAAAATTATTACTCCCTTCGGTGTTTTTGTTCTTCCCATTTGTTTTTACACATATCCCGAAATAAATTTATTATTTAAATATTTTTAACTGCGTATTTGCATAAATTATAAAAAGTTGATATTTAAAAAATATATATTAAAAAGAACTTTTTAAAATTACATATGATTTTATTTTGAAGAATTTTTGGGTGTGTTTACTTAGGTTAGGAGTCCTGTTTGATGTTTTACAAGTTCGAGTATATGAATGCGAGGCTCTTTCTCGACCCTGGTGGAAGTTGGTTTTCACTATTATACTATCTACACATGTAATACGAAGTTGTAATATTTTTTTTTTTTTTTAAAAAAAAAGGCAAACTTCCTTCAGCTCACCATTCCTCATGAAGTTCACCTAAATGATGACAAATGTTTTCATCATTTCAAGAGAAGATCTTTGAATGGCATATGCAAAAGCATTTTCAAATCATAAATACATGTTTGCGGATGAAGCATATGTCAAATATTAATTACTTAACGTGAGAGGTACTTGCACTATGAAGTGCATATACGGGATGTAGCTAGAAAGTTTGGATTTTGTGTCCACTTATGTCGTCTTCCGATTCCATCACCTAAGTTTTTTCTTCCGGAATATTACACTTCGCTCCCTAAAATGACTAGTGAAATTAATAATCTTAAAACATTAGAGATACTTAAGATTATTAATCAATAAATAAAATATTTAATAAAAGATCATATTTTTATAACTATTTACTGATTAATAAAAAATTGTGCTTATAATTCCAACACAATTTATTAATTTAGTGAAACTTATTAGTTAAAGTATTAAGAAGAGAATTTTGGTAAAAAAAGCCAAACATATTCTCTTTTAATATTAGTTAATAGATGATTATTTTAAAAGGTGTGATTTTCTTTTGTTTGATATGATCTTGGGTTTATGAAACTATATCTTTTTTATTCTAATTCTCTGACATTTTTTTCCTCCTAAATTACTTACTCACTTTGTAAATAAATAATCTTCATATATTCCTCTTTGGGATGTTTACTAAAATCTTCCTTTTAACTAAAATGAAAAGTTCAACCATTAGATCCGTATAATGTAGACCTACCCCTTCATTAACTCTTTTTCTCACATTTTTTTTTTATACTCATGTGGTATAAGCACTTACCCATACTAACTCGTTTTCACTATCTACTATTTTAATCTTATTTTTTCACTTTCTACTTAAAATATTAACTCTATCAAATTAAAACTTTTGATATGCATGTCAATATTAACAAGAGGATCTTTTGTGGAAAAAGAAAGTGATTTTTTTGTGAAAAGATCAAATATGCGTGTCAAAGTTTGTATTTTTGTACTTTTGTTAAACGATCTTTCCAAAACCTAATATATAGAAAGTATATTGCATGATTCCGTAAAAGATTGTAAATCATGCACAGCCCTAGTAAGGAGATTACTATAGATAGTTGCATGTGTATATTATATATAAATTGTGTGAATTTTGTTCTCTTTATATAGTTGCATGTCTACTCGTAGAATGTAAAATCATAATACACTTGGGATGTCGGAACGTTGAGTAATAACACTATCCTGGCGAATAAAACTTTAATTCCCATGCATATTTTATTACTCACCAAATCTATAGTCACCATCTCCAGAACTAGGGCAGTATCAGCATTTGTTAATTTGTTACGCATGTCTCACTTGACATTTCTAGGGAATTCTACCCAGTTTGGTATGTAAGAAATAATTTGTCTGATATAGATTTTGCCATTTTTCTAATAACAAAGAAGAAATGTTCGTCACTCTATATATTAGCACATTTAAATTACTCCCTTTATCCTTATTTTTTTTGTACTATTAGACTTTTATAATCTTCAAGACACAATTTAAAATATTTTTATAATTTTATCTCTAAATTCATAAAACAAAAAATTATAAAAACTTGGTATTCTGATAATTTACATTGAGGTACATCCTATAAGATCTAACTTAAATATATTATTTCTTATAATATGATAAAATTTTACAGGACTTTAAAAAAAAAAAAAAAAAAAAAGCAGAGTAGAACATAACATAGCTTTTTATCATCAATAAAAGGAAAAAGGAAAAGGCAGTAGTAACTGGCCGAGAAAGGCGAGAAGTAAATGAATGAGTTGTGCAGATTGAGAGTATAAGATAAACATCCATTTGCGCTTTCGAAATTCTGGGCACTTGTATTACCAAGGACACCCAAAAATCCCTCCTTTTATTATGTCAGAACCAGAGGAGCACATGAGCATCAATAAGCCTTATGATTAAGCCACAGGACTAATAATTTATAATAATGGCATAGAATCTTCAATCTTCTTAAGATATTTTGTTCGACAAATACCATATTACAAGATTTTGGTTCCCCTCATGATTTAAAACTATTTTTTGACGTAAAATAAAATTTATTAATGTTAATTGTCAAACCACACAATACGTAGCTAAAAAAAAACTTTATAAATTTCATGTCCACTTGAACAAGTGATTTTCGTGCAAGGAATTAATCCTATTATGATGACAAAATTGCCCCAACTGTTAAAACTTTTTTCATTTGAATGACAGTAGAAACTTAGTTTTATTTAGGTATGAAGTTTTGGCCAAACCCAAATAGCCAAACCTTTTCATTGCCAAATGAAAAAAAAAGAGGCGTCCACCAATAAAGTAAAAAAAAAAAAAAAAAAAAAAAAACATAGAATACACACCTCTTTTCCCTCTGTCTACAAGATACAATTGTATCCTTTCATAACCACAAAATGAAAAACTAGATATTTTGGAAACCCCTTTCATTTTAACGACTTTCAAAATTATCAAAAAATTTCTGTTCATTACAAATTTTCCTTCCTTATTCGCATTGGTTCAAATTATAATATTAACCTAATTAATAACGAATTTCATTCGATGAGATTGTATCTGGCAATGGGAGTATAGAATAGTTTGGAGTTAGAGGTTCTACTTATCACCAACCTTAACCTTAAATATAGCTACTACAAGACACCCATAGAGAAAACTATAACAACAACTTTACAGAAGGCAGATTCTGATTTTCTCAATTTAGTACCTCATGATTAGCATCCAAAAAGAATTGCGAGCACTCATGATTAGCTAACTTGGCCAATTTACACAATCTTTTTTTACTTATTAATTGGAAATGAACATTTGTTTCGCATAATCACCAGTTTTGTGGGTTATATTCAATGACTCAAAAAAAAAAAAAAACGCTTTATTATTTGTGGCACCATTTGATTGACTTTAAAGCAAGTGACACCAAGCTTAATGAAACAGATAAAACATTGCACTCAATAGTATACAAAAAGTCATTGAACATAAGGATTAGCTCGGATGATTAAGCCAAGATAATTACGCTTGAGAAAAAACAGCATTAGCTAGTAGCCATCGTTTTTAAATATTTTTACAAAGGTCAGAGAATTTCATCTTTAAATGACTTTTCCTTGACCTCATGATCACCCTAGAAACAACCCCCCCTCCAATAAAAAGAAGAAACATTGCATTGTCAACCACATTCGTCTCAAAGGGTATAAAGTCGGTAATATAAATATGTGGTCAGATGTAGCGGTCCATTTTTCATTATTTTCATTTTTATCATCAACCCTATTACCCTCATATGCTATATCACTTGTAACACGGGCTTAATTAGTACAAGAGATAGGGAGAATAAACCAAGGTCTACCTTACACATTACACACAACATACACTATTTTTATCAATATGGCTGAAGAATATTGTGGAGGGGCGAATTGGTGGGATTCTACACCATCCAATAGAAGTAGGTTCGACGGTGGCAGTAGTGGTGGTGGTTCCTCCTCAACTTCCTCGACAACAACCCTCGCTAACAGAGGTGGTGGTGCCGGGTATGGATGGTTGACGGAGGATCCAGCAGCGGTGGAGACTAAGATAGATGCTTCATCACTACAGCTAGTGGGCCTTGGCCTGTCTTCTCAAGCCATGGTAGAGTGGAATCAGCAACAAACTTCTATACTGTGAGTATACTACAACAAAAAAAATATTTGGACTAGTTGAAATAAAACAAATAACATCATGAGATGGAGAAATAAAATCCCACAAATTAAGGAGAATCGTGTATAGTACGGTACACTAATTAAGTGGACTACTTGAGACTTTTCAAACTGCTGAATCATAATTTTCTTTTGAATTTTAGTATCTTATTTTCTTTGTTTTGACAGTAGAAATCCAGAAAAAGCTGAGAACAGCTTCAGGTCCATGCTGCAGGAAGGCATGGGGCTAAGCGCGAACTTTCAGCAAGACGCGAGTGGAGGAGGAGGAAGTGGAGGAGTGATGTTTGGGGGCAGTAATTCATCACAACTTCATCAATGGAGGCCAGACAAACTGTTTCCAAACAATGAAGATTCGAACTCAGAGTTTAAGCAAATAGGCCGCGGGTTCTCCTTGGATAACCAACCACAGTTTTCTCCTAGTGGTAGCTCAGTAGAAAGCACTGTCACTTGCCAAGGGCTAACAACGCCCTCAAGCTTCCAACTCGATTCGTCTTCCACAAGCTCGGTTTTTGGTAACCCCTCGAGTATCTTGCAGGGTCTTATGGGGACTGAACAACAGAACCAGCAGCAACATGCACAGCAGCAACAGCTTAATACTAATAATTATCAGCAGAATTACTTTGGTATGGGAGTTTCGAACGATCATCAACAAAAGCAGTCACAACTGCCGTCTACTTGGGCAAAAGTGCCTCAGTTCCTTAGAGCAACTTCACCAAAGCAGCAACAACCACCGCAACAGCAACAGCAACAACTTCATTTCATCAACAACGCCCCTTACTGGAGTGCTTCAGCTCCATTGACTGATATTAGGCCTAACTTCTTTTCGTCGTTGCAAGGTGCCCAATTTCCTAACATGCCAACATTTGAAGAGAAACCAAAGGTAACTATACTGATACTTTTCCTAATCAACTAGGGTTTTGACAATATAATATCTTGTTTTGTTAACAGGACCATATTTCCTTAGCTAAAACGTCTTGACAGCGATAAGCACTATCTTCGAATCTTAATAATTTGTTCATTATTTTTTTTTTCTTTGAAATGTTATGGTAGACTACAATGGAGGTGAGAGATACAAGCTCAATAACGAAAAAGAATGGTTCTGAGAATAATACTAAACGAGCAAGAAACGATGGTGCTTCATCAACTTTGCCACCATTTAAGGTATGATTAACTCTTACACTAGTATGTATAATTAGTGAGATATGTTGCTTAATGAAACAATTAGTTCAAAGAACACATTGATGAAAGAGTTGGCTAGCAATTGCTAGGTATGTTTCGTTATTGATTGATTGTGGTAAAATCTTTTTACCAGGTAAGGAAGGAGAAGATGGGAGACAGAATCACTGCGCTCCAACAATTAGTTTCGCCTTTCGGAAAGGTAAACTTTTTTTTCAAAGAAGAATGACACCAAAATTATAATTGTAAAATAAAAACTAAAATATGAGAGTATTATGCCAAATCATTTCCTCAATTATTTAATCTTTTTTTTATCTAGTTATAATATCTAGTTCATGTCATGAAGATCGATTACAAAAAAAAAAAAAAAAAAAAAAAAAGAAGCTTATAGTTACAATTAAATAATGGCAAAAACTTATATACGGAGTACAACGGTTATAAGTTTATAACATAGTTGTATGTATAGTACAAGGACTATGTAATCGAGTCGGTCACCACTTATTATTATGAGTTGATTGATATTGTATACGAAGTACAATACATGCTACGAAGAATTATTGCTTGTCATTATCTTACAATAATAAGAAAGAGGAAAATAAACTTAGAAATATCAAATTTAGGATAAAATTAGCTAGGGATCCTATGGTGCTGAATTTCCCACCGTTTCTTTCAGCTTTAGTTATTTACTTTTAGCAAAAGAGCTAAGCATGGCACTGATTGATGATTCATCATATGTCATTCTTCTGTTTTTCGATCAATTTTTGGTAGAAAAAGCTTACTTTTTAGTCTTTAATTTTATTTTTTGCCCGTCCTTAGGTATTGCACTAATTAATAATATTGGTCCATATATGAATCATGGTATATTTCTTTATTTCCTTTTTCAACCTTTTGCAGACTGATACTGCGTCTGTCCTCTCTGAAGCCATTGAGTGTATCAAGTTCCTCCATGATCAAGTCAGTGTAAGTTAATTAACTTTAAAATATAAATACAATAGAAAAATATAACTTTTAGGAAAATAAATAGGTCAAAAAGTGTCATTATTTCTAATATACTAAAAAAAAATTAATAATTAACATTTCTTTCATGCATTTACAGGTCTTAAGCGACCCATACTTGAAAAGTGGAGGCTCCTACCAACAGCATCAACCGGTATATATTCTCTTCAATGTCATAGTACTATACTTATATTTAACTAATTAAGAAGAAATCTTAGGGTTGTGTTTTTGTCTTACAATAGCATAATACGTAATTTCATGTGGGCCATATACACCTTATTATTGTAGAGAAATGAAAAGTCGAAGATCGATCCCGACGGTCCAAAACAAGATCTAAGGAGCAGGGGATTATGCTTGGTACCAGTTTCTAGCACCTTTCCTATAACACATGAGACCACGGTAGATTTTTGGACACCTACATTTGGAGGAACATTTAGATGAAAAAAAAAAGTGACCATTTCCAAGAACATATTCTTGATACGATGGTGAAAAAAGGGAAGTATATATCTATCTCGTAGACGGAATCTCCCTAAGCAAGTTGAAAGATAGGGATTGGTGGAATGATCGATGAGATTGATCGAAGAAGAAAAAGGGAGAAAAAAAAAGAAGTTAAGGCGGATTTGATGACGTTATTAGAATGCAGCCATATGATTTTAACAGTGCAGTACTGGCAAGGACATGGGAGCAAGAAAAAAATGGTGAAAAAAAAGGGAAAGGAATATGGCTTTCAATCAAATGGATAGACAAAAGGAAGAAAGCATACATGCATGGACCATTCATTTGAATAGCCAAGGGGAAAAAATATATAAAGAAAACATGATAATCTTGGGGGACCAGAGTGCAGGCTCAGAGCTTGAGAGATATGAAAATGCTCATCATCTTTGTAATTATTGCATGATTATGATTAGTTTCAAGTTTTAAGGCAGTGTTAAGGTTGGTATGAGTTTCACCAGCAAGGAATGTTAGAAAGGCATAGATATTATAGGAAGTTTAGGATCGACTTAATTCTATTAGTTTTTGGATGAAGATATTAGCACTCCATAGACAAGTCCTAACTCGATCACTCATGTCTTGGAGTGCTAAAATCCTCATGCATTTTAATTGTTTGATCCAACATCACACCAAATTCTCGTATGTACCACAAGAAAAAGAAAAAGAAAAAGAAAAAGAAAAAAAAAAGGTTACCATTTTTTTAATGTACATGCTAGTCATTTGTCGACATTAAATAAATTTCAAATTCTTTTGACTAAGTTGATAGAATTTGATGCAAGCATCTTGTTTTACAACTTTATGATAGCATAATGAAACATGTTATTTATTTGTCTGAAATTTCTCTACATTTTTCTAAGGAACGTCTTAATTATAGCACCTTTCAATGTGCACATGTATGAATTACTAATTTGCAACGTATATGATGATCATAGAGATAAAAAGGAGGGAGAAGGGATATATAAGGTGATCGACTGGAATAATTGAATTCCAGAATAGGGAAAAGAGAAAGAGAGTGACTGTGGGGGTTGTCATTGGATTGGAAATCTAACTTTTTGATTTGTTTATGTGATTGGGAATATGTTAGTGGGAAGTGCTGAATGGGGTCCATGATTTCCTACTTTTTGGGATTTATTTTTATTAAAAAATTTTGGTTCTTGTAAATTTGATAAAAGAGGAGGCAGTAAGTGTAATTCCTGAAGGAGAGCCATCATCATCCATACTTTAGTGCTTTTCATCAAATGGGTCACATTGTGGAGCGTCCATTGGAAGGTTTCATTGGAGGGGCTAATTTCGAAAACAAGAGTTCTTTCTAAATAAATATTTAGCAATCAAAAGTTTTAGTTTGACTTCTCATCTTGGATTGTATATTTTTAAGTTTTTTGGTGCTAAAGATGGCTAACAATATAAAGTTATGTTATCTTCTGCATATATAATTTCGTCTATATTAGTCCTTGTGTCAAAATAAAGGTGTCGATTTTTTGAAGCAAATTCTTCAAATCTAAACCTTTTTATCATAGAATGTCCTACCATAGTATGTAAGGAACAAACGTTACCTAAGCATAATTATTCTCGTGAGTCGATTAAGCTTGTTCCCAACTGAAAAGATCATATGGTATTCAGGTCCCGGGTGTTCATCATTTCCTCTAGTACTCGTTTGTAAATCTGGTCAGTGCATACCCCCATACATAAAGAATAAACGAGCTCAAAGGTGCATATCGTAGGCACTAGGCAGGTTATAAGAAAGGAGAATGTTTTTCATGTATTTATATAATGATTACTCCATATGAAATTGAAAAGCTTCTAAGTGACGAATCCTTTGGGATAAATAACTAATGATTAAAAGGAAAATTTTCGATTTTATTTCATGAGCAAGTAAGAATGATACACTTTTATCCTACATATATCATTGTAATCGTACCATAGTTCAATAATAAGGGACCCTATCCTAATTGATTATTATTTATCCATGTATAATATTTTGCCTCTTTACAAACTATTTCTCTTTTTTTTTTTCAATTTTTCTAAAGCACAATAATGAAGGCAAAGCAATACTCCTATTGCCTATATATATATATATATATATATATATATATATATATATATATATATATATATATATATATATATATATATATATTATTACTTTTGAGTATGTCTAATGAGAGCTCTCCTAACCCTCATCTCTTAGCATTTAATAACAATCATATATGACCTCTATTTAAAATTAATTATACCATTTTAAATTTTATATTTGCCAAAACATAAGTTTGACCTATTAATTCTATGATTATCTATTCGTAAAAGATTAATAAATTTGATAGTTTGAAAGGATGTATCAAGAATGATCCAATAACTATTTAATTTACAACAAATATTTTTTTTTATATACAGCAAAATAGGGATCAAAGTAATTATATGAATAGCGAAAAAGGTTAATATGGTGCAATAGGATATACTCAATAATTATATATTTTTTAAAATATAATCCGTACAGTAGGTTGAAGTTGGAAGCATGAGTCACAATTTGAAAGTAATGACAACTTGACAAGTAGTGAAAATCTTATGGTAATTGATGGATCGTATTGTTGGGCCTTTTATTTTGGACTCGCCCAAGTCTGATCTTTTGCAAGTTAGTACTTTTACGTGGGTTTCTTGACAGCGCCTCTTTTAGCCTATTTTTGGGATAAAAGTTGGGCTTGCGCCATTGGCTTATTTATCCGTGCCCAATTTTATTGTCTCATGAGATACAAAATTTGGGCACGTATCACAAATTCACAAGTTTATTCCGAGTACTCGTAGGTTCAATCAAGGAAGTCTTGTTAGTCAACACATCGAGCATACAAGTTTTGGGAGGTTTGGGAATAAGGGTAAACTTCAAACAGTCATACAATATAATCTACTAAAGATTTGATGGAAGTTCAAATTAATAGCTTCCATTTAGTGGTTGTACGCTTGATTTCAATGAGTAAAGTGTAAAGTAAGTCAAGTTAGGAAAGAACTCAGAAGGGAACTAGTTCTAACTTCTAAGCAACCAGGAACAATATTTGGTGACCAACATGCTTTTATTTATCTAAATTTGCTAAATAAGTAAAGTTTATATATGTTATAACTAGGTTAGTCTTGTGCAATCAGTTTGATGATAAATAAATTTGTTTTATAATTTTAATAATAAGAATATTTTCATTTATTAGTAAAAATTTATAGTTTTATTTTTTATTTTTTCTGACATCCAAGCTTGCTGGTGCTATAATGGTGTTATCACACCTTTATAGCCACTGGTGAGATCGTGGGGCAGTTGGCAGAGAAGGATGAATACAATATGCTAGTTGGCAGTTGGGAGGTTTTAGATGGGGGTATTTGGAGAGAGACTTTTTATTATACAACAAAAAAGGTTTCTTTAAAACAAACAATAATAAGAGTAGTTATCAGTAGGGATACTTATTGAGTTGAGTTGCTCGCGAGCTACTTAAACTCGACTCATTCAAAACTCGGTCAAAGCTCGACTCGGTTAGATTCGACTCGAGATCGAACTCAACTCGATAAGTTAATTAGCCAAGTTGAGCAAATCAAAGTTCGACTCAAAAAGCTCAAATTTTTATTTATAGTATATATTTATAGAAAAATATACTTAAGTTATAAATTTGAAATAAATAAAAGATGGTTTGATACATAAACCAAAAGTCCTCCATTGGATTAAAATGAAAGATGGTTGAAAAGAGTTTTATATATAAACTTAAAGTCCCACATTTTAAAAAAAAATGATAGATAGTTTTAACCAATTAGTATATATAAACCTAATAGTATTTTCTAACTAAAACAAAATTAAGCTTATTAAAGCTAAAACTTAGCTTTCTTGTTGGCTCAATTGGGTATAAGTATTTAGGCTTATTGAGCTTTTTAACAAGTTGAGCTCGAGCTTGAAACGAGTTTTAATCGAGTTCGAGTTTAAGTCGAGTTTAATTACGAGTTGCTCGAACTTTAGTTTTTTCAACTCACGAGCTTTGGAGCTCAAGTCGAAATCTTTCTCTGCCAACTACCATATTGTATTCATCCTTCTCTGCCAACTACACCACAAGCTCGAGTCTAGTCGAGTCGAGATCTAAACAATTTAACCTTTGACCCCATCCGTTTTGATCGAATATGATTACATGTTACCAAGCAAAAAAGTTGTTTCAATGTTGAAGTGCAGCTTAATTTTAATTTCTCCGTTGACCACTATTATCACATGTACTATCATCAACCTAATTACTATTCATAACCATTCAACCTTCCAATGCGGTTCTCTCTGACTAATCCGAGATGGAAACTCTTGTGTTCTCCCTTACCAAGTCCATTCTCATCGGCAAACGACTTCTCCTCATTTGATCCATCCCCATTCCCTTACGCGCCTCCCCGAATCACCTCTATATCCCCAACTCGACTACATCATTCTCAAAGACAAATCCATCTCCTGTCCCATCACCGTCATTGGGTCCATCCGTAAAGCTACCAGCACTAGCTATTACATTGAGTAATTCGCTACTCTTGTATGTAAGTCATCCTTATTTATCTTTAATTCGAAACAAAATGCATGCTTGTATATTCTTCTAAACTGTATTAATTAATACCAGGCTACAATGCCTTGGAAAAAAGGATCTACAAACAATAATTTCTCCATTCTGAACTGCGAGAAACTGAAACTAACATGAGAAATGTCTTGACATAAGAATAAGATCCAAAGTTTGTCTGCCAAAGGACTTCAAGATACTTACACCCCACTAGGTAGCTAGTAGCAAATTAATATCAGTGATACTGATGAAATTTTGAAGTAATTTTCTAAGTTCCAATCAGAATTAAGTTGCCTTCTTATTTGGTAAGTAACAAACGAAATTTTGTAATGTTGTTTTAGTAATGTCGTTGTTGTTCACATATTATGGCACGCCATACCATAAAGGCATTGATCATCTATATCAACCCATTGACTCAACGACACCATCCAATGCCTTTTACTAAAATTGATGATCATTAAAACTACTCATCCTCAATTGAGCTTAGGGATTATGATCACTTCTCTATTGCTGATGAAGGACAACATTTTACCCAAAACATTCTTAGTAAACTTTAATGGGAAAAATCACTTTTAAACCATGACTTTATATTTTACTCCCTTTTTTTTGTTCTTCCATGTTTTTCAATAGCGAAATTCATAAAATTATTCTCACTTTGAATCTATTCTACCTTAAGCGAATTTTTATGACCATTTTATCCTTATAAATTATTATTTTAAATCTCATCCACTAACTAATCCATTCTCTTAATCTAATCTCCTCTATTTACACAATTCTCCAATTTCAATATTTTTTCTCTCTCTTAAATGAATTTCTTTTTAATTTTACTCATAAAAAGAAAGAATTATAATATTTTAATTATTTATTTCAGGAAAAAATATTAAAACTAATGATCATGTAAACTTGATTCTATTTTCTTCGCCAATTCCAAATAAAAAGAAAAATAAGAAACAAAGGGAGTTTTATATACTACTCCATATAGTAATAATTATAATTTTTGATAAATAATACATGTCCACAAAAGTCATTTTACAAAGTAAAAGCTAATAACTAATAATTAGATTTACAAAACACATTTATAATTATTCAATTACTAAACTAGTCAAATAAGACAATATAAACAATAAGCCAAACAAGACAAATAAAGCAGGTAATAGCTTATTACCAAACAAGACCTTTAACTTATGAAATACTCTTGCCAAAAAAAAAACTTATGAAATATTATTAACGGTTTTGTTGCAATGGTCTAATAAATGTGAACCTCATCTCCGAGTTTATGCTAGGAATTGCAAAAGTTGGGCACTCGTCTATAGCAACAAGGAAATAGAATTGAGCAAAGAAAGAAAGTCCTCATCAATAGATCTGTTTAAAGGGAAAGGACCCCATTAAGAGTCCTTAATCAATCCGCTTATAAAAAGGTCTAATCAATTATGGACTTAATTGAGTCGTTCTCCTAAAAAATCATGTTTTATTGGGTCTTTAATGAGTCAAGTCAGGTCAATAACGTGTCAATAATTTCCAAAACTTTTAAACACTATCATGTAATGAATGTTTTTCACTTACTTGACAATGGTCCACTGTCAAATATTAGAGATTATATAAGAATATTATCACCCTCCATATATATAACTATACTCTCTTTAGATCGACCCGGCCCGACTCGGTCAGTTTTATATCTTATTTGGCCCGGCCCTGCCTCGTTTCGTATCTTTTTTTACCCAACCCGACCCATTTTGCATATGACTCATTTCGGCCCTAACCCGACCCAATACACAAGTTTACTCATGAATAATTCCAAACTAGCAGAAAGGTATTACTTCCTCCATCCCTAATTGTTTACATTTTCATTTTTTAAGTCAAAGTTTGAAAATTTTGATCATAAATTCTAATTATATTATAATAAATAATATATTTAATTGAGATCTTATTTTATTCATCTAAATGTAAATTTTTACAATATAAGATTTTCATAATTTTGTATCTTATAGATTTGGAAATAAAAGTATTTTAAGTCATGTTTTAAAGACCGTAAAAAGTCAAATGGAACAAATAATTAGTGACATAGAGAGTAAGATATAAATAGCATAACCTTAACATTCCAAAGTACCATAATCAAACATATTTGGAGCATTTATTGCAAAAAAAAAAAAAAAAAAGATTCGAGACAGTAATAAAATCGAAAACAAATAGTGTACATTTCTAATGAAGCAATGAGTATTGTCTGCTGTATGTTTTTTAAAGTCTTGAAATCATCTAAGCACTTCCCTTCAGCTTCTTTGTGATAGTAGCGATATGCTTGCCCTGGTGGAAAGCCTGCTGCAGTTCAAGCTCTGTAGGCTGTCTCGAACCATCTCCGGCATAAGTTCCCGCGCCATAGGGGCTTCCACCCTTGACATTCTCCATCTCAAACATGCCGGCACCAAATGTGTAGCCAATTGGGACGAAGATCATTCCATGGTGAGTCAACTGAGTGACGGCAGTCAATCTGTAACAAATAACAAAAAGAACAAATTTCACCTCCAAATTAGTGTGTCCTGAATAGAGGAATTAAATAATATCAATTATCAAGAGGCACAGCAGTAAGGAACTTACGCAGTGGTTTCTTGTCCGCCACCTTGGGATCCTGTGCTGAAGAATAGTCCAGCAGGTTTGCCAGCTAGCTGCTGAGTTCTCCAAAGACCGCCGGTTGCATCAAGGAAAGCCTTGAATTGGGCAGCCATCATACCGAATCTAGTAGGGAAGCCAAACACAAAGCCATCAGCTTCAGCGAGCTCATTTGGATTGATAATTGGAGCATCGCTCTTTGGTGGTGCTGTCATTTTACCAAGCACATCATCTGAAAGAGTCTCAGGAACCTATTTCATACATTTCAGCAAAGTCAAAATTTAGAAACTACAAAAAGGACTAGCAATCTTAAGATAATAAATCATAATTGAAGCTCAGAATGATTCAAGGATGTAAGACAGACATATAGAGGATAATCGGCAGAAAATGAACATAACATGTAAACTGGTTGACGGAGTCTAAGTTAATGATACCTACGGACTCTAGAAACTATGTAGATAAGGATCATCCCTATCGAATTTTATATTATCCCGTATCAAATAAAACATCCAATGTCTAACTGTTTGATGTCGTATGTCATTCTCAATATCAGCATTGCAAAAGGAAAGAAAATATTTCATAAGAGATCCTACTTGAAATTTGCAGGTGAACCTTGTAATTTTTGCACAACTCTTGAACAGTGCAAACATAGTTACTTAGCAGATGGGAGAATTGACAGAAATCAAGATATAATGAACAGAGTGGTCAGGAAGCCATATTACATCTTAGCAAAACATTGGCAATAAGGAGACAGTGTCAAACAGGAAGGTAATCACTAAGAAGGCCATAAGCTCCATCAATCAAAAGCATCTGCAAAGTTGGCGATATTGCGAGCAAGAAAAAATATCTTATAAGTTGATATCACAAAGCAGAGCTAGACCAGCAGATGGCAATCCAAATAAAAAATTGCCTTTTGCCTTTCTCGTAACTTAGGGAATTAGAACTTTCGAAGATTCTCATTTTGACTGTTCATACTCCATACTAGTCTAAATGATACAATTAACGGTTCATTACTTAAGTCAAATGCCCATTTCACCTGCATATTACCTCAGTTAAAATGATCTACCAAGACAAAATAAACCTGCTGATATTTACCTGCCAGAGTTTAGCCTCAACACCTTGTACAGATGCAGCTCCCTTCTGGATCTCCTCTGCCAGCTTCTGTACGTGTCCGTACATGGAGTAATATCTGTAAATGACGCAAAAACTGCGTTAGACAACCACCTCAAAACCCACGAATGACCATTAGAAGACAAACCGAGGCAATGCCAATACGATGATACATCTTATGCTCAACTTGTTCCTCTTATTCTGAGTCATTATGCGTTATGCATTTAATCCAAACATATTACATGGTTGAGCCTAACGCATTAGTGCATTACGCATTCCGCACGATAACATGTGACATTCCAAATTCCCAGAAAAAGGCAACCAAAATCAAGAACCCCAAGATCATAAAGAATCGAGATGAAATTCAAGAAAAAGAAAAGGAGATAGTACGAAGCATACGTACACAATGTAAACTTTGGTTGCCATTGGAGAACTGTGAAAATATTTGAGGTTGACTCTCTCTATCTCTAAAACTAACAGTTATGAGAACAAGTGATCTGATTTTCTGATGGGATTGAATTGAAATGATGTGCGTTGACGAGAATGGGAGAGGGGAATTAATTGGACATTTATAGTAGTAGCCTGGCTTTGTAACAGTGGGGTCCATTTGTTTCTGATTCATTCTTAAACGGCGTCGTCTGGGGGGTAGGAGCCTAGTAGCTGGCTTGTTAATGGGGGTCCCTTTAACTTTAGATTAGCTAACCTAATGCATGAACGGCGTCGTATAGCGGTAGCCGGTAGCAGCCTCTCGTGGTCGTGGCTGGCTTGTTGTGGAATGGTATATGTCAATATGTGTAGTGGTAGCAGCCTGTGAGCTGGCTAGTCTTGATTTGGATCCTCTGGAAAATGGGAATGATGCCATCACACTGTCATGCTTATACTCATCATCATGTCATTCACCGTCACTTCTCTCCCAACCTAATAAACAATGCACCTATTTTTTTTTAAAAAAAACCACGCAACGTTACTTCTACTTATTTTCAGTAAAAATAAAAAAATAGACTTATAAAATAAGCTTGGATGTATAAATTTTTAAAAGACAACATTAAAAAAATTAAGTTTAGGTAAAATAAAATAAGATAAAATAAGTTGAATAAAATCTTAAATTCTAATTTGGTTAGTTGATAACAACTTGACATGGGTTTTTTATTTATTAGGGAACTAGGTAAGTCCTATGTAATATATGATTTGATAATACATTATGTTTGTTAGATTTTTAATTATAAGAATATTTACATTTACTGGTGAAAACTTTTAGATTTTATAGAATTATAGTAGAAAATTTAATTAGGATAATACTTTTTATCATATTAGATGAAACAATCTTTATAGAAAAAGGTAGAGATGAAACATGAAACATAAGGAAGAAATAAAGGTAGTATTATAGTAACATGATTTTCTATGTATAACATTTTTCAATCTAATATTAATGTAAAGTAGAAAAAAATAGATGACATCATCTTTAAAAAAAGCGGAATTTTTTTTAATAATAGTGTGACACGTGTTAATTATGACGTCAACATGAGTTTTGATTTAGTAATAGTTATAGATAGACATTATTGATACTTGATAGGTGTGAATGACGGGGATAAGAGTTCTTTAATTTAATTTTTGTTGACGTGAAATTATTTATTAGTATCTAATATTATTATTTATGAGTAAGGATTAATGTGGGGCCTTCAAATAGCAAACAGAGCATTTTCATTGCTTCGGGAGAAAAAACATCCGAACATACGATTAATTAATTACCCGAAGCAACATTTGGGTAATTAATTCTAAAAAAGAGATACACATTGCAAAACTTTATTTAAAAAAAAATTAAAAAAAATAAAGACATATATAATTGTACATTTGGGTTAATAAATAGATAAATATTCCCTTTAATTGCCTTTCACTATTAAAACAGTTTATCCACCCATTGTACTTGTTTCCACCGTTTCCTATCACCCACTCAACATCTTCACCGTCACTCTACATATATTATTGAATGGGTTCTTGGTCTATTGTACAAATGCAACGAAATGGAATACGTACAACCTACAAAATCATTTAGAGGAATTGTTGGAGGCAAAGTGTGTAGTGAAAGCCATTATAAATTTATGATACATGACGTAATGGCGAATATATGATACATAAAATAATATTAGATGTGGTATGATGAAGGCCTATATGGTTGAGTGGCACAACACATTTGAGATTTGACACCGTGCCATAGTTTAGAATTTGTCTCAGAAGATGTGATTAGTATTTACCCAATGCTCATCATTTCATCAATATAACTAGACAACCAAATGTGGCCTGTGGTATTTTTAGTTTCTGATGGATATTGCTACTTAGTTTATCTAAATGTATGTTTTATATTAATGATTTCTCCAATTTGGATTTATTTATGTACATTATATTGCTATTTGTGGAAGAAGTTTATGAACATAATATTTGTCAAGAAATAATATGAAAATATGAAATAATAATGAGTGATGATATATCCTTGATAATTTTTATTGGTTATGGGCTATAAATTTCGAAAATAAATGATATTCCATATATTTTTGGTAAGGAAATAATACTACATATTGGCTATTAACTAATGTAATCTTTACCTCTGAATATTTTTTTTATAACTTATTTATAAATTAGGATTTTTAGTACAAAACATTAATAGGTTAAATTTATATTGATTACCATAAAAGTTATAAATTATTGTAGAAAAAATATTTAAGGCATGATTGTGTTCATGTGTTATATTTAGAATATCTACATGAATATATAATTCTATTAGAGATTTTTTTTATTAATTGCCATATTTTGTTCAACTGTTAATGTCAATTACCAAAAAATTTTCAAAACAGTTAACCAAAAATTATATTAAATTCATATTGTTATAAGTTTCTCATGCAGTGGTATGAGCGCATACTAATTTTATATTATGGAGTAGTAGTAATTTGTAAAAATTGATTTTGGCAACCCAAAAGTAACATTTTGGACTCAATTATATGCTAGGCCCAAAAAGTAAATTTTTTTGAGCCCGATATTATGGGTTTGGGTGAATATAATTTTACCAGATCTTATACTTGGCATGATTTTTCGATAAAAAATAAGCAACATTTTAGCAAAATTTCAACGTGACCCGACATTTAATCACCTCTGCTTTAATGAATTGCATCCGGCCAATCTAGGTGTATAGAAGAACCGTAGAGGAGGTTCAATGAAATGGGCTAAGGGATCTATACCAAATATCCGAATCATGATGGTGGATAGTACTCTTGGTAGTCTGGCAAAGTAGGAAACGGGCCGTCCTCTTTGCACAAATAGTGGTTGGAGATTTTTTCTTAACATTTGGACTTCTAAGTCATCAACTACATGACTAACATGATATTTTTTCCTTTTTAAAATAAAAACTCTTAATAAGTAGTTATGCACTTATACCCCACTTATATAACATTTACATTAAAAATCAAAATTAAATCAATATATGTCAAAGTAAATTAAGTAAAATTCTACTTCAATAAAATCATAATAGTTGTAGATGGGATATGATACTTCCTCTTCCACATCACTGTTCGATTTGGCTAAAATTATATTGTAATTAGTGAGAGACGAGAGAAATAGCAAACAATGTATATTGCTACATTCAATCTAAATATAGAAGCTACAACATAATATACCTTTATAAGCTAAACAAGGTAACTAACGTGCAACTTAAACCTAGGAAATGATGAAACTAAAAGCTTACTAGTGGGGTACATTATCCTTATTGATCCACCACTATATTCCATATCTTGACCCTACTAACTAGGGCACTAATTCACTGTTCCTAAAAATAGCGTTTTGACGCAATTGATTGCACATAAATAACTAACGATTCAACATTTCTTTAAACTCTCACATGAAAAGAGATAAAGCCGAATATGTGAATAGATATATCATATAACCCAAATTAATGAGTATGAAAACTCCCATTGAGAGTAAATAGAGTTTATTGTAAATAAAAAAAACCTAAAATTGATAGTGTTTTACAAATAGGGGGGGATTTACTATCACCCAAAAGAATGATAGTAGTAGTTAAATTGACAATGAAAAGTTAGTTTTTTTTTTCGAAGTGCGAAAAGAGAGGACTAACATGAGGGACTAAGGCCTAAGGGAAAGCCAATGACGAGAATTCCTTTGCTAATTGCTATGTGACCTAGAAGGCGTTACTTCCAAACCAATTAGAGGATTCAACGGCATAATTGGCCGCACGACTTTACAATGGACATTTTTTTTTGAAAAAAAAAAAGATAAAATTAATCAAAAACCATACAATTGACATTTGTATTCTTTAAAACACACCTTCAGGTATTAATAAACCGCATGAAAATTCAATTCGCCAAAGTGATAGACGTAGGTATCTCTTCATTGCAATCTAATGAATTTGATTAGTTGGTGGCTTGGTGCAGTTTGACACCATAGTTTTGTAATTGGCTAGTTGATCAGTGATTCAATTGCCAGATGTTTCTCAACATTGTTCTAGAATCTTCCACTTTGGTTTTTCCGTTTGTCATTTGCGTCCTGCATTGATCTCGAGTTTCTCGTTTCTCGTTTCAGTTTCAAATTGTACATAATGGATACAAGAACACAGGTGATATTTATGTAGCTTCTTGATAATTTGTTCGAATTTCTACTCTCTACAACACAAAGTTTGAAGAAGCCCGAAGGACCTTAAAAAAATATTGGTAATAATAATCATACAGTATGTATAAACCACTCTTAAAGTAGTTAAAGAATCATGAATTACAACTTGCTTCAAAATAGGAAGGCAAGCCTAAATAATTACCATTCACCAACTCAAAAATCAGAAACGAAACTCAATTCTTGATGGAGCAAGAACTCAGCTTCTTCCATCAACTCAGGACTCAACCTAAACATCATCACACAAAATTCCATCTCACTAAGCGCGCCATCGCCATCACAATCCCCTTCTCGCAGCATGCTTCGCAGATCCTCATCCGACATATCCTGCAACCCCAATATAGCCGCGTTCTTCTTCAAGCTATCAAACGTGATCACCCCTTTATCAATATCCATCAATATACGAAACCCTTTACATAATTCCCTAATCATGCCGTCCCCGCCAAGTTTCTCCACCATCAGCGGTAGTTGATCTTGGAACAATACTTGTTGTTGTTGTTGTTGGTGCTGGTTTTCGGCAGACGCCATTGAGACGGAAACGTTGAAGAATAATCTGGGTTTTCTGGGAGGGTGGCGTTTGGTATATTTGATTGTTTTAGGGATTGGAATTGGAATATAAAGCCGGGGAGGGTCGGGGGAGTTGCGGAGAAAGAGACGGGGCGTGTACCGAGTATTTGTTTAACAGCCTAGTTACAGGTCGGCGGAGTTTCATTAACTTTTTTTTTTTTTTTGGGCAACAGGAAATAAGCAAAACAAACGTAAGGTTACCCACGCTTCCTAGCCTGGACGGGTAGGTTATGAGCAGGAGTAATAACAAATTTAAAAACCTAAAAACAAGCAAAGAAATCAAAACCATCAGCTTTAGATCTGACATTATCAATAAGCGTTTGTAAATCTTTTGGAGCAGTAGATAAAGTCTTCAGTGCCTATATAGCTTCGGAGCAGTTAGATTACACGACACACTGGTTCCTCCGCTTTTCGGCTTCAATAAAACCTCTCCAAATTGCACGAGGTTCCTTTTGCAGTGGACTGGATGCCCGAAATCGCTCCCCACCACCTTCATACCTTCCATCACTGCTATGAATAACCCAGCCAATTCTCGCTTGCCAAATCTTACCGCTAGGTATAATGTTTTACTCGTTGTTCAATGCTTCTACTTTCAGCTTTTTACAATGAGTTTGATCTTAATTAAGATTTTTTGTTTTAATACCCTAACTTCTCTGGTATATCTTTGGGTCCTTTTGGTGAGATTTGACTGCTTATTTTGCTAGTTTTTTATAATAAATTTTCATTATGTGAAGTATTTAGATATGTATTCGGAAATTTGTCCACTTCTTGTAGATTTTTAAGGTTTTTATTTAGTGGATAAGCATACAAATCAGTTCATTGATGATGATTTATTTGATGCCACAAGAAATATCTAATCTTCATCTATAATTAATTGAATTAGGTTAGAATCTCCATCAAAATCGTACGAATCTTTAGATTACTCGTTGAAAGTTTTATCAAACAATGATATAAATATATGGTATGAAATGATTTTTAGATCTAATATACAATGATGTGATTTCCTCGAAGTAGAATATCATTTGATTCAATCAATATGTATTTGTTAATTTTTAACTTATTTTATATATGTCGTCTACCTTTTTATTAATAAAAAAAATTAAGACTATGTTTGTGGTCTTCCAAAATCTTTGTATTATATACTTCAATAGTTACTACTACATTTATAAATAGTTTCACTTTGGTTTCTCGGACAACAATTCACTGGTCAAAGGAAAAGTTGATTTCTAGTTTTCCACAGTAGTATCCTTTCAGGGTAAAAGTTTAGGTGATTTTTCATTCTTTTTTGTTTTTTAAAATATATTTGATTTGTTCGATTTTGACTATTTTTTTTTCTTTTTCTTGAAATCAATCTTATTTGTTTGTTACATGATCTAGTAGAGTAGTGCTAGAGCCGTCAAAATCAGACCCGATCCGATAAGTTACCCGAAATCGATCTGATTATGACCCAAAAAGTGATACCCGAAACCAACCCAAATCGACCTAAAGTCAACCCGAAACCGATTTGACCTGATATTCAAAAACCTGAACCCGATCCTGGTAGGACCCGTTATAGATCCGACCCATTTCGAATCGATCCGTTACTGACCCGACCTGAAGAGAACTCGAACCCGACACATAACCAATATGACCCGATTTATAACAACCCGTGACCCGAATTCACTCGATATGTTAACAATATGAATATATGTGAATGTGACATAATATTGCCCGACCTATTTTTTACCCAAATTTTAATAACCTTTATACCAAACATTTTTCATTAATGAGCTGATGCGAACCCGATAAAGCTCAATCCGAATTTCAACCGAAATCGAGGCGACTCATTACCATAATTGACTTGACCCAAAATCTACCCGAACTCGAAATAACCCGTTTAGGAACCGAATTGGTTTTACCTGAATCGAATACAACATGACACGAACTTGAATTGAACAAGAGCAAGCAAATAAACGATTTAACCTGATCCAATAATGACCCGAACCAATCCGACTCGACATGACAAATTGAACTGATTTAACCTGAATCGATAAGAACCGACCCGTGATAGGTCAATCTAGAATCGACCCGTAAATCCGATTCCACACCCCTAAGTAGTGGTAATCAAAATTTTAAAAACATTTTTGTATAAGTAATTCTGGTATCTAATTTTTTTTTATTTTTTTTTACTCTGTTGAGTATGTGAAGAAACAAGAAAGTACTACATACATTGTTCAATTCATTATTTGGGATAAAATGTCATTAACGATAGAAATTTATATACACAATGTCAAAATTGTCATTTATTAAGGAAATTTCATGTAAGGTCATTCGCTTTTGTTTGGAACTAGCATTTGCTTTCCAAAATGAATTATAAATTCATGCACATATCTTCCATGTTTCCTTTTGGGTGGGAAAAGCATAGAGAATAAATTAAGGAAAAGGAGAGGAAAAAGAAGTCGTAAAGATAGGGACAATCAAGAGAATAATTGCATACAAATTACAAATTGGCCTTTAGTTGGGGACTTCGGGGGTGCATACAGGAAAAAAGGAGGAAGCTCATTAACTCAATATATACGTGTCTATTTGTGGTTGGCTATGATCGAATTTTTTACCGGCCAAATTGGATTGTGTACAAGTCGATCTTGTATTTTAAGATTCTTGCAAAAAAAATTTACAAACCTACAAGTAATTTTTAGAATTAGCAAAATCATAGGATTCTTATAAAATTAGAGTATAGTTCTATCAATTAATTCCCAATATCTTATTGAAATGACATTAAGTTTTTGTTACAACATATGTACGAATACTTTTTTTTTTTTAACTCTTTAGAATGTTGAAAAGTATTTCAGTTATATTTCTTATAATTTTCATATCTTCTTTATTTATTTTATGACAAATCTACTTATACTTTTGAACTTTCACTATATAATGTACTAAGAGTAAATGTATATGCCATAGTTTTGAAAATCTCATTGTGGTTTTATACACGAAATTATCGAACATCACATGCATTTTTAGCATGAAATTAAATTCCTCTTTTACTCTTAATATATACTTATTTTTTTTTTTTTTCATTTTGTAATCACTCATCATTCAGCTCAACCACCATCAATGCTAACATTTAAAGCAAAGGGCTTGTGATGACATTTATGAATATACATACTCCATGCTATACATTTCGGATGGTATTTTAATGTAAAGATCAGATTTGCACATTACTTCAAACATGATTCAAATACTATGACATGCATGGCCGGAAAAAGTATTCCCTTGGGTAAGAGCTTAGCTTTAAACGTTGTTCAACGGAAATTAATAATTACTCCGGTCCTTTTTTGAATTCATCTCAAACACTTTTGAAACATTCGTATTCATCTTATATGACTTATTTGAGCTTAAGTGTTTCAACATTGTTGGACTTATAAGTATTCGTTAAAATTATATGTGTTCAATTTAACATGCATTTACATGCGGTCGAAAATTTTATCAATAGTATTTCTGTATTTGAAGATAGCACTAGTTACCTCACCAAAAGTAAATTCCACCATATGATGAGTATCAGAGTGTTTCTGTATTTGAAGATAGCACTAGTTACCTCACGGCCCTTATCTTAGCTTCATGCCTCTTACAGTTGCCTCTTTCCTTGGCATGGGAGAGGTTGCGTCGAGGAAATGAGCGTGTCAGAATCCTACGCCTAATGTTATTAAAGCTACATTTATTGATCTACTGATCTACAATAATACGGAGTACAACTCATGGATGACAATGACATGGGTGCCCATAAGGTACCTTCTTATTAAATTTATTAATAGTTTAGTCTTACAAATTGAGCACCAAGTATTTACATGGCTCCCCCATCTGTAGTATTTACCAAGTAAATACACATCGTGATATGCTGATGCTACATATATATATATATATATATATATATATGGCAAAGATTGGGGAGCATTCTACATCATGTATCCTTGTGGCCCTCTATTATGAAATCATGGGGGAATTTATTTTTTACCTCTTAATGAAGAATGCCACAATGGATACGTAAATGAACGGGGAGGTAAAATCATGTAAAATGCAAAATAGAATAATGCATATATGCACTAGCCAATTTGCATACATGTCAACGGCTGTAGGTTGACGTCATCCTCGACTAACCCGATCAAATTTGAAGACACAAAGAAACTCTAACCAAATTAAAATATTGGGATTTTTTTCATGTATGATTCAGATATATTGTCTCCTATCGGAAGATCAAGGTGACTAACATTATTTCGGGCTAATTTTTATTTTTGACTTTTTTTTTAAAAAAGAAATCGAAAACTAACCCTTACCTAAAAGTATTTCGAAATATGACCATTAGCTTTATGGGACTTGAATTTACCAAGTGTAAAACCGCTGTCCTTTACACTTAATAAATTTCCAGACCTCATTTTCTCATCATCAAAGAATGTTTAAACACTAATGTAACACCGCTGCCAAGGACAACAATTTTATACCAGGTAAATTCAAGTCCCATAAAGTCAATATATTGACTCTCTTAAAACCGCTGTCATTGACAGCGGTTTACAAAAGAAGGTCATATTTCGAAATACTTTCGGGTGAGGGTTAGTTTTCGATTTTTTTTTAAAAGAAAGGTAAAAAAAAAATTAGCCATTATTTCGTCAACTGCTTCGTCTGTTCACTAAATTGTCTTATGGTAATATGAAGGAATTTCACTTGACTTGTATATGGATCGTCTACATAAACAGATACCCCTGTTTAATATGTCCATAATCAAGTTAATCCAATCCACACGACTTGAAAACTTACACTCTGGGCTCCTAAACTGTTAGGAATTTCCATGCATGGGGAGAGAAGTATTGTTGATGGGAACATAATTAGAAAAAGAAGATTTGTGAACAAGTCCTTCTACCATTACCGTAGGAGTACATAAAAGAAGGTATTCCAAAGACTAAATAATTTTACACAAAGTTTATTGATTCAAGCAAGGAGCTCAATCTCACGCGTCAACCTTACTCGCATTCACTCAATACTCCATTATAACTTTTGGCTACAAAACTGCGCAAGTTCACAATTAATGGTGCTGTGAGCATGATGGGAAGGATTGTTGAGAGTAATTTAAGAAATTGGAGACAAAGCATTTCCTTTGGGCGGGGAGGCAAAGCATGCAATCAGGAATCCAGACTTGAGACTACCGTCTTCACAATTAATGGTGTTGAGAGACTAAGTGAATCAAATTGAGGAGAGTAATGACAGTCTAAGTGTAGAAATAGAAGAGACGCATAAGGTTTGGGGGGAGAAGGCAAAGCTTGTAACTTGGAATTCGTGGGACGACGGCAACGAAGAAAACAGAGCATCCGTAGTTCCATTGTTGAGGTTAGTTTGTAAATAATTCAGCAATGAAGTTCATAGAATAGTGTAGCGGTAATTGTCGGCGGAAATTGTTTCCTTATTTAATTGGAATTCTGTGAAATGAGACCTTTATTTTGAATTTAACAAAGTGAATGAAATCGGCCTTGATTAGTTGTTTGGATTCTTTTGAACTGGTTACATGATCTTGCATGAATATTTTAGAAGGGACTATTACAAAAATAAAGGAGAAGTACTCCCCAGAGTCTTACAAAAATTCTATCATATCTCCTCCTATAACGGGCCTTGATCCAGAGCCCAAAAATTGGTATAATAAGTTGCCACTTGCCACTAATTGCCATGACTTGAAAACTTACACCTCACCTGCCCTCAACATATTATTGGCACAATTGATAGTGCAGCAAACTTACATTATTAAACATAAAGAGTATTTTTTTTTTGCTTTAATAAACACGGATAATAAAAAAGAGTAATTAACGCTAATGAAATTATTGAAAGATGTTGATGCCAATTTTCCCGAACAAAAAGGCTAAAGTGCCAATAGTTTTTGTCCAACATCGCCTTTTTTGTATTTCTTTGAAATCTAGAGTTAAGATAATAATTAAGACCTAAACTTTCATTTTTCACCATTTGTGACCTAGAACTTTTTTAGCACTTTTAAGTTAAGGACCTGAAGTTGACTTTTCTACTAGTTTACTCAATGTTAACTCAACTTCAACAAGTTAGAACAAAAAAAAATAATTGTTTTTATAAATAAAAAAATATATGTTGGAAGCATTTAAACTCAATGTGGTTATTTCACATTATAAAAAAAAATAACAAGGGAATTCATTAACAGGGAATTCGCGTATTGTCCAAAAATATATTATTTCACAAATCCAAAAAAGTTAATGAAGGAAGTCCAAACTCCATTGAGCAATCATCATCTGCTTTTAATTTAACAGCAAACCTACAATTTTTAATCAAACATATATAGATGAAAGAGTATTCTCAATATTGCTAACATCAACTAACATTGCATGATTGTATAATTTAATCTCAATTAGTCTTAGCTGCTACTATTCAAACAAAATGGCAACAATAACAAAGATATCCACAACAAACATAATTTAATAAAATCATATGGAAGAATGAAGGAATGGTTGATATGGTTCATGATTTTACATCTAAAATATAAATGTACTATATATAGTGAGGGAGCTATCCCTCATGAAAGAATGAAGGAATGGTTGATATGTTTATAATGTTGTTTTTACTAAGAATTATAGTTGGCTAAGAATTGTCAAACAACCATGGAAGATGAAGAGTTTGGCTTGAAAGAAAAAGAGGAGAATTCTGGTTGTGACACCAAAGTATATAGTTGCAAAAGAAACATCGTTTTATTATCTTTTAAATTAGATTAATTATTTTTTTAATTTTCTATTTAATTGATATTGGGTGGGCCCCATGCTTAACCATGGTTAAAAAAATATCGAAAATTCATTATAGGTAGCAAAAGGTGTAAAAATAAGTATCAGATCCCAAATGGTGAAAAAATTAAAAATTTGGGTCATAATTGTTATTTGAACTCTTGAAATCTAATACTAGCACCCGAGATTATCCTTATAATAAAATGATAAATGCTTTCAAGATTTTGTTTCCACATTAATCGCATGTACAACTGTATATTCATAAAAAAATACAATAAAATCAAAAGTGGTTGCTAATAAAGTTTGCAATAATAGCGTGATTGGCGTCGATAGAGATATGAATCATTTATTATAGGTTGCGCTTCTGCTATATAATATGGAGATTATTCAACCATTTTTTTTCCAAGCTAATCTTATTACATTGGAAAGGTGTTAGTAGAGACTCAAAAATCTTATTTCATTCCGTTAATAAAATGTCTGCTCAAAGCTCACAAAACCAAAAACCACGTCCGATCGCCAACTTTCATCCATGCCACTGGGGTGATCACTTTCTTAATATAACGAATCCTCATCACGACGAGGTAAATTATATTTTCACCATCTCTTAATTTAATCATTTTATTGATCACTTTTACGTCTATAATTTCACATGTAAGGTATTATGTGGTAAGTATACGAATTTTAGAACTAGTCCTGTGTAAACTAATAGAAAGGAGAAGCATTTAATATAATTAAAAGTCCAAAGAAAACTTTCTACTAAAATAATTTGGTAAAAGTAGAATAAATTCTCCAAATTTGTAAAGTTGTAAAGTGGTATTTCCTTCCTCTTATTTAATGTGAGACAATCGACGTAAATGTAGATAAATATGGGTAGTTTAAATTTGATGAACCCCTTATATACGGAGTAGTATTTTTTTTTTTCTCTTCTCATAAATATGATGAATCAGGAAGTCCAAGCTCAAAAGGAGCAAGAAGTGAAACAACTGAAAGAGGAGGTGAAGAAGGAACTGCTGGAAACTAAGAGCATCCCACTTAAACTGTTGAATTTAATCGATGCCATCGAACGTCTTGGGGTGGCATATCACTTTGAAGAGGATATTATGGAAGCATTGGACCAATTCTACGACAGCTTCGTTGAGCAATGTGCCAAAGATGATCTCTATCATGTTTCCTTACGATTTCGTATACTTAGACAACATGGTTTCTATGTGCCTTGCGGTAAATAACTCGGTAACTATCTTACATGCATATATAAGTCCGCGACATATAAAATCAAGCATTTTTTTTAAAACCACGCCGTCATAAACTTTCAAATTTGTGAAAATCAATTTTTCTCTTTAATACCATTATAAGGAACCATGTATAAATTTGGATTTGTGATTTCATTTTTTTTTTACGAGACTTCATACCTAGAATTGAATAACTTGGTCGTCAAGCCACGTAACGATAACAATAATGACATATATACGACCCCATGATGTAGTGCAATCATGGACTCATGGATAATATTCGTAGTAAGATTATATTATACACCATATATATAACATTAATCAAAGAAATTCAATTATCAGAGTTGATAATATTGAAGTATTAAGCTATATTGACCTAGCACAACTAAAACACAGTACAATTTATTTTGGACATGAAACACAGTATAAATTCGTCCATAAATTAGTGATATACATGCTTACACACAATTTATGAATATACATAAACTTAAACTGATGGTGCAGATGTGTTTAACAAGTTCGAGGACGAGAATGGAAGCTTCAAGGAGTCAATAACAAAGGATGTTCCAGGACTATTAAGCTTGTATGAGGCTTCCCATGTTCGAGTTCATGATGACAAGATACTCGACAAAGCCCTTGTTTTTTCTACAACTCATCTCAGTGCTATGGTTGACAAGTTAAGCTCTCCTCTGGCGGATCAAGTTGCTCATGCCCTTCACCAACCTCTACATAAGGGGATGCCGCGAGTTGAGTCTCGGCATTACATCTCTATTTATGCAGAAGATCCTTCACACAACGAAACTCTCCTCAAGCTTGCAAAACTAGATTTCAATTTGCTTCAAGCCTTACACCAAAAGGAGCTCAAAGATTTGACAAGGTAATTGATTACATCCGATTAAAGTATTTTGATTCAAAGAAACATGATGAATAATGGGACTGACTTATAATTATTAATATACGTAAATATTACTCTTGTTATATGATTTATGCAGCTGGTGGAAAGGGTTACATATGAAAGCATCATTTGGTAGAGATAGATCAGCAGAGTCCTATTTTTGGATTCTAGGTTCCTACTATGAGCCTCAGTACTCTTTTGCTAGAAAAATATACAGAAAAATTTTCAAGGCAACAGTGCTATTGGACGATACATATGATGCATATGGAACTATTGAAGAACTAGAACCTCTTACTGAATTCTTTCAAAGGTTTGTCACTAACTTCATGAATGTTGCCTTCGTCTTGTAATTTTATTACTGAAATATATGTGGCGACGCTTACTTTTACACTATTGAATATTGATTGTATAAATGACTTATGTTATTAAAATGTTCAGTTGGTCTTAACGAATGTCGCAAAAATAACATTTTATAATTTTACTATCTGGTAATGAAGAATATGAGTTGGAAAGAGTGATAATCTAAAACGTTGCGTTTATGATCAAATTAGAAACTGTGAAATTGCAAATGCTGTTACAATATTATATTTTAACTTTCAGTGTATTGATTATATCAAAATCAATATATATTTAATAGAATAATTACAAAAGTGAAATTTCTATGTTGTCGGAAATAATACTTTATCAACATTTTATGTTTTTCATATTTGGACTTTTAACAGTTTACCACTATTTACCACATCATCCTAACCATATATTTTTTTACGAAGAGTAATACGGAGTACATAAAACTAAATATTATTATAGAAAGTGACGTAGAATTCGCTCAATGTGTTTAATTAGTTAAAAATTTTGCTAAGATAAGCTCACAGATATAATTAATTACTGATTTTGTGGGTTAGAAAATGTGCCCGGTCAAAACAAAATAATTTATAGAAACAAAGTGGATGAAGTAATGTTTTTACATCCTTCATTTCAATACGATATTCCTACTCTCTTGAAATCATGGGTCTTGAGATGAAAGAGTTAATTTCAGGTCATCATGGGACAAAACCTGTGTGAATGACCTGCCGGAGCACGTGAAATTGGGTTATTATGCTATGGTTGAAGCTTTAGAGGAAGCCGAAGAAGACCTTGCTACAGAAGGGAGATCATTTTGCGTCAGCTATTCTAGAGAGCAGGTAATAACAATGACAATGATATTACGTGGAGCACTTAATATTGATCTAAATCACTTTATTTAATTTTAGGAAACAATAATCTAATCACTTGATAGTTTTATATTTATTTTATGAATCTTCATCTATCTATGTTACAAAAGTAAACAGATATGCAAACCCTTTTTTTAAAATCTTTTTTAATTTAAGTCGGTATTCTGTATAATAAGTGATTAGAATTTAGTAAATTAAACAGAGTAAATATTTAATAAGGCAAATATGATATTCTCTTTACTTTTTTTTTAAAAAATTTTAATATGTATATATATGTAGGTGAAAGCCTTATGCCAAGCCTATTTGCAAGAGGCAAAATGGTGCCACCAAAAATATGTTCCCACCTATGATGAGTATATGAAGATTGCTCTGGTAACCTCTCCCTATCCTCATGCCACGGTTGCCTCGTTCCTTGGCATGGGAGAAATAGCAACGAAGGAGGCATTTGAATGGGCATGTAAGAGTCCTATGCCTAATATCGTCAAAGGTGCTTCTACAATAATGAGACTCATGGACGACCTAGGTGGCCATCAGGTGCGAACTCCAATTTAGTTCCAAAGTTATTTATACTCTAACATTCGTGACATAGCTTAGGAAAAAATATACACATAAAAGCACCGTTAAATTTGTCTCCAAAAATTATAGTTTTTTTTTTTTAGAATATCTAACATTATCCAAATGCACCAAGTTTTTGTGCATCCCCTTACAAGTTAGTTCTCGCATATTATATACGTGGCATGTAAAATGCTATTTTATATAAAGGAAATTATATTGTTTTCTGCTGAATGATTGATCAAATTCATTGTATTTTGGGATAGTTTGAGCAAAAAAGGAATCATGTAGCCTCGGCTGTGCAATGCTTAATGGAGAAGCATGGGATGTCTGAAGAGGAAGCAAATGAGAAGCTAAGAGAGGAAATTGAAAATGCTTGGAAAGATATCAACCAGGCAATGCTTCAACCTTATGTCATCCCAAAGCCTTTACTAACTCGGGTTCTGAACTTAGCTCGTTCCGCTGATGTTATCTATAAGGGTGCAATGGACGGTTTTACTCACGTAAACCAAACTTTGAAGGACAAAGTTGCTTCCGTTATGGCTCATCCTATTCCCATGTAATCTAACGTTCACGTTTTCCCATCCTACAAATTCGAGGGAGTGTTTATGTGATGTTTGTCGGTGAGTGTGTAAGCTGAGATTGTTAAAATTTGAGCTTGTTTAAGTGAAACCATCCTCACATGTTTGGGGAATGAAGTCACTAATAAAAATGTTTAATGTATTAATGTTTGTTTGATTCCTTGCGAATAAAATGTACGTCCGTTTTACTTTTATTAATTACTAAATTTGATAAGATTTTAATGCTTATTTTAGATGAAACATTATAAGGCGTCACTATTGGATCTCTTGTCTATAGTTATGTTGTACTTAAAGGTGTTGTTTTTGCTCATTTGAAGATTATGAAATGAGGACAAAGCATTAATGGAAAAGAAAAGTACTGATAGATTATGTCAAATAATCGGCTGTAATTATCTTTTAGTATCTTTTGTATTTTTGGTATTTATCTTTGCTTGGTAATTATCCTATTTTAGTTTCTACCTAACTAAAATTATGCTCGCATTCTTCGATGCTGCTGGTGGAAAGAACATGAAAACATCTTTTAGCAGAAACTGATTAGCAGAGGCATATTTTTGGATTTTAGGAATCTACTTTGAACCCCGATATCCATTGGCCAGACAACATATTACAGAAATTTTGCAAGCTAACATCTCCTTTGGATGATACATATGATGCATACTGGATATTTGAAGAACTTTTCTGAAATGTTTCTAAGGTTTGAGATCTCATGCATATTAAAATTTATCTTAGCCATCCAATAATATGGGACATTTCTTTAGTGGTGATAACGAACAAGCTTACTTTGAACAAAAACAAATTTGTTAAACTTCACGTTGAACTTGATGTGAAAAATAACATTTCAAGATTATATTCATGTGATTTATAGTTTTACTACTACGTATTATATAGTACGAAATTAATGATAGAAATCAGTGAAGATCAAAGTTCAATGGAAACTGGGTATCAAATTCTTAAGCTAACCTACTCCCAAAAAGTGTGCAGATGAACTCCACCCAGAGCATGTCATATTGTCAAGTGGTCTTCTTATTCTGAAGTTGAAGCATGTGAGGAAGCAGAGGAGGATCTGGCCAAAGAAGGACGATCATTTTGCGTCAATCATACAAGAGATCAGGTATAGACATAGTGAGGATTAATTCAACACATCCAAATTTTAATAACAATTACGAACGAAGTATTGTCTTCATCGAAGGCCGACTTGGGTTTGATCATCAAACTGTGAGGATTAAGTTTGATGAATTATTAATTAACGTCACTTCTCATACCTTTATGGGTAGATAAAATATTTGTGCAGTGTTTTATTGATTATAACTAATTTTACTAATCAAAATGTATGTTTACTAATTATAATTTTTTTAAAGGTCAAAGAAAACAGGGCCTTATTGTATAGAAGAAACCTAGAAAAACTCAAATAAATAAAGATAGAAATCATAAAGATAGAATTACATAATTGATAGAATTACAGAAATTATAGCTTAGTTAATCTCTGATCAGGAAAACAACAATTATATGCAATATCACTAAAATAAGTCTATTCTTTCTAGCTTAGTATCAGAGCCAGCTGTCATATTTTCCCATCACATACCAAGTTCTTACCTGTTTTTGGAACCATAACCATGACAAACCTTTCAGAGCCTCCAGTAACTATGATCCAATTGCTTCACCTCTTTGACAAGTTGGGCATAAACAAAATAGGTCAAGAAGGTGGTTCGGTGATTGTCGCAGAAAAACTCAATAGCCACAATCATACCAAATGGGCAAAACTGGTGCATATAACAATCCCCCCCCCCCCCCCCCCCAAAAGATGCACCAAAATATGCTCAAAGAGACTCAACTATCATAACATGGATAATCGAAATCTATAGAATCTAAATTCGTTAACCAATTCTTAGATTTTCCAACAGACAAAAGCTTATTAAAGGGGATCGAAGCTATTTTTAGCAGTGGGAGAGATGGACTTCAAATTTTTCAATCTCACGATAAAAGAAAACACCATAAAACAGGGACATGACATCATAAAAATATATTATGGTAAATTAACATCAATTTAGAAAGAAATCGATCGGAGGTCTCCAAACCCCATGACAAGTCCAGATGATATGGTAATACACAATCAACTTATCCAACAAAATAGATTATATTAGTTTCTTGCAGGATTAGGGGACGAACTTGGTCAAGACAGAAGGAATCCCATAAATCAAGACCCATTACCAACATTAGAGGCAACATACGACATAATTAGGCGAGAAATAACAAGGAAGAAGATAAAGAATGGTAGCTTACCTGACTTACCTCCGGCGATGGCTAAAACCATGGGGATTGGAAATGGGTTAGGGGCAAGGTTCCGATCAGACAAGGCATCACTTTGGAAAGACGACGAGAAGGCCCACCTTAAGTGCACTTACTGTGGTGGAAGTCGACATAACAAGGATGGTTGCTTCAAACTCGTCGGGTACCCGGAGTGGTGGCCTGGTGTCCAGAAGTGAGGAGAGAAGGGGTCTGGAAGAAGGGAAGATCCGAGGAAGAAGGGAATGGCAACCATTGCCCAAGAAATAGATCCAAGTAAGGGAGTGGAAAAAGAAGGAAAATATGTCGAGTAAGGAGAAGGTAATGAGATATGTTACCTACCTAACCCTAAAGGTGTTGGTTTTGTCTCACAGATGAAGGGCCAAGATTTTAACCCTAAAATCAACAGCATGATTTATGGGGACAACATGAGTTATGGGGAGAGCAACAACCACTCACATGAAGAACGCGACCCAACTTCAAAACACGACCCAGACTCAAGAGGAAGTAGAATCCCACATGCAAAAGACTTCATGCAACCAAAGTCAAATAAAATAACAGGCTGGGGAATTACGTTCCCTACATACTCGAGAAGTCAATGGGTCCTAAATTGTGGTGCAAACGATACCATGTCTTATGACAAGAGATATTTCTTAACGCTTGAGAAATCTCACAAAGATGTTATTTAAACTGCTAACGGCGATTGCATGAATGTTGAAGGGACTGGAGTTATTAAAATTGGGTCTCTTTTATCATTACGAAACTGTTTTTATACACCAAATCTATTGTATAATTTGTTGTCAGTTAGTTAACTTACGAAAGAATTGGGTTGTATCGTACTAATAAGATCTAATGGGTGTATTGTGCATAGGGGTACGTGTTCATAACCAGTAACTTGATTTTCAGGTATCCGGTAGACCGGGAACCCACTTTTTTGGGTAGTTTGACAGTCAACCCATGACCCAACCCATTTAAGCGAGTACTCGCTTAAATATTCTATGCAATAGTGTCATTTTCAATTGATCCCCACAAAAATACTATATAAACCTCAATTTTATTTCACCAAACACGAGAAAATTGCCATCAACATTCGACTCTCATACATGTAAAACATTACTTACTTCCTGTTGTCCATTAAGAAGAAAACTGAACTAATTGCTTTCCAAATATTTCTTGCTCAAAATGATGGTTTATGTTCATACCACATGTAGAAGCATAAACTATTTTATAAAAACAATAACATTCTGAAGCAAAACAAGTGTTATACTTCTATGTAATATATATCTATAAGACCATAACAGAGTACATGCCAATTCAGTTGCAGAGGAATTGAACTAACAACAAAGTATCTTAGTACATTATTAGTATAAGCAATATATGTCTTTCTCCCAGTTTTCACCACTATACTTTAAGCTAAAGAACAAAAACATCAAGGTTGTTTCTTTATCAACTTAAATACAACAATAATTCTCCTTTCTAAACCAATAATGTATCCTTGTCAATCCAATGCATTTCAATCATCCTTAGTCTGTAACATCACCAAGACACCACCTTTCATTGGCCTTATTACAACCACATGGACTACTATCTGACTTGTGTCTCACTCTTATAACTTGCAACCCAATTAGACATGGGTACTTAAGGTGAATGAAGTGTCTAGGTCACTTATGTTTTTCTATCAACTTAATTACAACAATAGTTCTCTTTTTATCCGACAAAACTAGATTTAAAAAAATATTTTGGGTATCCTTTTACCCGACTATTTATCTTTGGGTCATTGGGTAGTTTTGAACACCCCTAATTGTGCAGGATGCTCAGACCAAGGAGATCATTGGGCATGGTATTGAAAAGACGGTATGTACTATGTTAATGAGAAACCTAAATTTGGTGGTGCATTAATTGGACGAGAATCGATTAAAGATTAACTTTGATTATGGCATCGACGCTTAGGTCATCTTTCACTAGGGTATTTAGAACATATTTTTACTTCTCTTGCTGGAACTAAATTAGTACTTAACTATGATGCTTGTTTTCTGTCAAAGAGTCATAAACATTCTTATCCTAGTAGTATAGTAAAGCCAATAAACCTTTTCATTTAGTGCATTTAGATGTATGGAGACCAACCCCAGAACTTGGTTGTTATGGTTTTTTATACTATGTAATGTTCATTAACGATAGCACCCATATGAGCTAGATTTATTTTATGAGACAGAAATCATAAGTGTTTAAAATCTTTGTCACTTTTTATCAAATGATACTTAGTAGTTTCAAAGAAAGATTAGTATACTACGCTCAGACAATGGTGGGGAATATATAAACCATGTTCTGAAATCCTTCTTTATTGAACATAGCCTCCTTCACCAGACCACATGTCTAGACACCTCGCAACAAAATGGATTTGGAGAACGAAAGAACATAACCCTCTTAGAAATTACCAGAGCCATGGTATTTGAATCTTATGTACTAATATATTATTAGCCCGAAGCAATTGCAATAGCTAATTACCTTATTAACCATCTCCCTTCGAAAAAGCTACACTATAAGACCCCCTCGTAGTTTCAAAGAAAGATTAGTATACTTCGCTTAGACAATGACGATTCCTTCTTTTCATTCCTTACCCCCTCAAGTACTCGGGTCTGTTGTGTATGTTCATCTGTCAAATTGTAATCATCATAAGTTAGAACCAATGGTTGTCAGGTGTGTTTTTGTAGGATATGGGGTAAAGTAGAAGGGCTATTGGTGTTTTGATCCTGTCTCAAAACACTTATACACTACCATGCATTGTGATTTTGTTGAGAGAACCAATTTCTACCCCAACTTCGCCGTTAGGGGGAGAATACTAGAGACGGTGATGACTGAGTTTTTAGTCACTAATTATAATCGCAAGTGCATGACTGTTGCAGTACAATCACGAGTCGTTCTCAAGGAAGCTAATAAAGAGTTGATTAGTGAACCTAACAGCTAAGAGTACAAGAATTAAAATGTGAGATCAATAATAAAAAGACCTAAGATATTAATAAATCCCCACTAACATGCATTAATCATCATCAAATACACCAAAACCTATGATCAAATCAAATAACCCTTCAATTATCCTAACCTCAGCTTTTGCTTCTTGATTAATCTAATTGTGTTAGGTGTTGACCTCTTAATCTCTTCTTTTGCTTCTTGATTAATTCGCAAATATCATTGAGACAAAGGAATTAACTAATCTCAGCTGTCGCTTCTTGACTAATTAAATCAATGAATTTAACCTCATGATCAAAGTTAACAACCTAATAAACCAAACTTAATTTAACATTGGGATGATACTAGAATTTAATTAACACATGCTAGGGTTCATATATTAACATCCTAGAAGGGGAAATACTCTCTACTCATAGTTAAATCCATAAAAATAACAATAAAATTAAGCATAAATATGGAAATAAAAAACTATAGAGAAATTTGATTAAATAACCAAGAAACATGAATAAATAAACAAAAATATAATCAATTAAAGAAAAATAGAGAAACTTACTTGAAATTTAGATTGATGATTAAACTAGGAACAAATTTAGAGTCTTGAAGAGTAAATAATATTTTTAAGAGAGAAAGATCTAAAAAAACACCATATGCCAAACCCTAGGAAAAAGGAGAAGAGAGGAAAAAGAAGTGAAGAGAATAAGAAAAATTGCTTCAGAATAAAACCTACCATAAAACTTAAACCTAATTGAAGACTAATTGTCAATTTCTGAAAAATAATAAAAATAAAAAAAACTTAAAAGTCTTTTCTTCCATTGTGTCGTGATGTCCTTGGACTTTTTGCTCCATACTATGCCATAAAGAATTTACCCAAAAAGAATATCAAAGTGAAAGAAAAAAAAGAAAAAGAAAAAAAAAGTGAATTGTATTTTCTTGGCCTAAATTTCACCAACAACTCAATACTAGCTCCATCATGTCTTTGCCACCAAATATGCATTTATACTAAAAGCCTAAAAATTAGTGATAATCAAAATAATTAAGACTAAATTAGAATTATAGGCTTTTAGCATAAGTGAGTTTAAATAAATCCAAAATCACTTAAAAGTCACTCATAAAGGAGTTTTACTCAACACCGAAAAGTACAAATAAATGCACTTATCAGGCGACAATCTCAATTGGCTAACATATCATATCTCAGAGAAAACTGAAGAACCTATCTCTGAAAATATAGTGCAGTTTGTACCTTTTCCTATACCACAATCAACAAGTCCCTGGCCAGAGCATCATGAGGTAGAGGTAAGGATGTTTGATCCCTTGTTGAGTCTTGACACTATTCCACCAATAGAGAATGTTGATGCACTACATGATGATGAGAATGAGGGGATGTAAATCAAGGAGGTGAGAACTGAAGAAGATCCGAGGAAGTATCAATTACCTGGCCTCCGAGAAGCACGAGATGAGTTCCTCCAAACCGATATGACCCTTCAAATGAGTCAAGAACATTGAGATACCCTATTAGAGGCATACCCGAAGATGGCGTGTCTAACACAATAATAGCATTTTGTACTTCAATATATTCAAAGACAATTCCATCTACAATACATGAAGCACTGAAAAGTAGATGCTGGAGAAAGGTAATGAAAGAAGAATTTAATGCCCTAGAAGTAAATAACACTTGGGAAAATGTAAAATTCCCAAGTAAAAGAAAGTTGTAAGGTGTCGTTGGGTGTTTACCATAAAATACAAAGCAAATGGAAGTATTGAACGGTATAAGGCAAGACAAGTGGCCAAAGGATATATACAAGTTTATGAGATCCACTTTCAGAAAAAAATTTCTCTAGTGGTGAAAATTGATACTATAAGGGTACTTTTTTCACTTTCAGCAATGAAGATTGGCCCTTACATCAATTTGATGTGAAAAATACTTTTTTACACGGGGAAATTACAAAAGTAGTGTATATGGAAGCACCACCAGACTTCTCTCATAACTTTGCTTTAGGAGAAGGGTGTAAGATAAAAAGGGTATTATATAGATTAAAGCAGTACCGGAGAGCATGGTTTGGAAGGTTCACTGTAGCCATGAAGAAATTTGGATACAAGCGAAACAACTGTAATCATAAGTTGTTCCTCAAAAGAAGATGTGGGATGATTACTTACCTTATCATCTAGGTAGATGATATGATCATTAGTGAGAATGACAAAGAAGAGATAAGCTTGTTGAAAGAGAGATTGTTTCAGGAGTTTGAAATGAAAGATCTGGGAAAGCTCAAATACTTCCTCATAATTGAAGTTCTTTTGTCAAAGATGGGAATCTTCATTTCATTGTGAAAGTATATCATAAGTGCTTTGGCTTAGGAAACTTCTTTTTGAGGTAGGTTTTAATTTCCTCCAGAAACTAGCTGCAAGATCTTTTGTAATAATAAAGTTGTGAATAGCATATCTGAAAATCTTGTTTAACATGATCAGAATAAGCATGTTGATGTCGAGAGACACTTCATCAAAGACAACTTAGAGGCAGGAGTTGTTAGTCTTCCATTCTCGCGAATAAATGACCAAATGGTTGTTATCTTAACAAAAACAGTTGGGTCGAGTGTATTTGAGAAGTTTTTGTGCAAGTTGGGTGTTGAAAACCCTACAACCAACTTGAGGGGGAGTACAGAAGAAACCTAGTAAAACTCAAATACATAAAGATAGAATTACATAATTTTTACAATTACAAAAGTTGTAGCTTAGTTAATCTGTGATAATTGATTGCTGAAAATAAGGGGAATCAGTTAAGGATTAGTAGTATAAATAGGAAATTAAGCATTGAAAATTCTCAGCAGAAAAACAACAGTTATATGAAATATCAGTAAAACAAGCCTATTCTTTCTAGCTTATTGAAATTTGTTAGAAAATCAAGAACATGTTTGCTTACTCATTTTGAGATATAGAATTTAACTACAGGTATTTTGGTATAAATGTTGTACATTCAGTTTTTTTGGAAAAAAGACTACTCCGTATTAGATAATCTATATTGTTATTAGTTTGTATTTAGATGTTAAAAGTAATTTAGACTGGAAATATAAATAAATTTGCAACATTTTTCTAGATTTATGTACAGTTCGAACAAAAAAGGAATCATGATATAATGTTGGGCAATGCTTGATGGGAGGCACGGAATGTACGACAACGAAGCAAATACGAAGCTTAAAGAGGATTTTAAGGATATGTCTTCTTTTACTTTGGTTAGCCTCTCTGGTTCCAAAGCTGCAGTAAAAGATCAGGATTCATCTAAGGTAAGCTTGGATTTCAACTCATTAACATGGTAGAAAGGCTGCTTGGTCTGATCTTCAGCCTTCTCCACTTCTTTACCGACAAAAGAATGGAAGAAGGAATTAAGCAAGCTGATCACCCCAAGAAAGACTTCTAAGACAAGACAAAGACATCTTGTCAGGGCAACCCGCAATCGACTCTATAGGGTCCTCCCTGACATGAACAGAAGACTTAAAGGAATAAGAAATTAGAATAACAATAGTATGAGCCTTACAACTATCATTGGGGTATGCTCAAGGAGGTGAAGAATGCTCATAAGAGGAAAAAAAGACATACACGAAGAAGAACACCTATAAGAGTCAGAGCTTCCAGTATTGCTGTTAGGCTTCTAACTATCACAACAATCTGACATGATAACAATCAAAAATGAAAATGAAATTTATGGGCGGCACGACAAAGAAAAAAGATTCACTAGAACACTCAAACACACATAAAGTTTCAAAGAAAAAACTTTTCTGACTCGAACAACAAAGTAAACGTACACTACCCCAAAATCCAAAGAGAAACAAAGAAGCTAAGCAAAATGCACAAGACAACAATGAATTGATGTAGTGCAACGCTAAACGTCGTAGACATTTTACTCCTTAGCGTCAATATTTTAATTACAATTTTACCATATATCCTTCCATTATTTCCCTAATTTCACTCATTGTCCTTCACGTACACCCTTCAATGAAGCACCATGCCACCACGAAAGAGAACGACAGCCACCAGAGACGTCAAGGAGGTGGCGGCAAATTTTGGATGGCTCTACCATGGTAAAACCGCTCATTTTGGGCAGTTCTACCACGGTAGAAAAGCCCTAATTGGGTGTTTCTATATTTTTTTTTAAAATTATGATTTTTGTATTATTATTGTTAATATTATTGTTGTTATTATTACTGTTATTATTAATTATTAAGCTTAATTATTGTTATTATGTTTGATTATTACTATTGATTTTATTGTTAATACGCTAATATTATTAATACTATTAATTATTAGTGGGTAATAATAATTAATAATTTTTTACAAGTAATTATAGTAATAATAATACGTAATTATATGCATGCAAATGAGAGAAATCGAATTTCATAAAATATAGCATGTGTTCATGAAGGATGTAGGAATTAACCCTTGGAAATCAAATTTTATAAACTATATGCTATTAGAGACCTTTTTTATAAAAAATAAGTGGACAAATCCTCCTATGAGATATTTGTCATGCGCAAATCTTGAAAATATACACAATTTCGACATAAAATTCACCCCATTCGGAGTCCCAAAGCCTGTGTTATGACTTGCCAATAATTTTTTTTATCATATCTCATATTTAAATAAATTTATGATACTAAAGGAAAACATAGTTGTATAGTACCTTTCAAAATATGGGATTCGAAAAAAATTGCGCCTTTCAAAATATCAAACTAAGAGATATGCCTCTCCGAATTTACCGAAACCTCGTAATGCACCCGAAATCTATAAAAAATTTAGTTGGTTGTCCATTTTGAGTATATCATCGCGTAGATCGTAATTTTGCGAGCCAAATCGAATGATCATAATAGAATATTAGATTTATATACTTCATGTTAGGTCATTTCTTAACTTTAATCAGCTGCGATTTTTTGAAAATCCGTAATATTTAAACCATCAAGGCATCAAGTGCTACAGTTTTTTCTGAAACAGAAAAAATATTAATTATAATTATATTGTATTATTTACGGTGAAAATAGTCAAACTACCCAATTTAAACGGTTTTACCATGGTCAAAACGCCCATTTCGAGATTACGTAACGTGCAGCAAAAAAAAAAAAACTGCGATTAAACTTAAAGGGATTACGTACATTTACATCCTCCAATTTAACTGAATGCATTGCAAAAAAAAAAAAAAAAAAAAAAATATTGAATTGAATGGTTCCAAAATATCTTTAAGGTGGCCGCAAGTAAGTTAAGGAAATTGTCACCTAACTCATTTATTGCGATAGTGAAGCTCATTAATAGTATATAAAACTTAATGGTGTTTGCACGTTAAAATAGTAGTTGGTAACACAATACTCTTGCATTACACCGGCTTAAATAAAGAAAGTATAAGATGCGAAGTATACTTTTTAACCTTAAATTAACATCTTTGATTAAATTTTACACATGTTTTGCAAGTTATAAAGAGGTTACTTTGTTGGGTAATTTGCAAGAAACTATCACTTAAAAACACCATATTGTGAAAAACTAATGCATAAAATCAATATTGCAAAAAATTACTGTAATAAAAAATCCAAGTACATCTAAAACCTTTACCTTTATATTATAGTGAGCTACCGAAGCTATCACTACTGGATACAAAATTACAAATATAAAATAGACTCGGATCCGTAGGTACTTAACGTTTGCATGTTTCACGTTTCATTTGCAATAGCTCACTTATCAGTTATCACGTTATCACGGAATTCTTCTATGATCTGATTATAATTCTTTTGACATATAACCAGACCAGAAATTTTATCAACGATGAAATTGACATAATCGATCACACCATCCTACATTTTGGGTTTATGTGAAACAACTAATGTTAATTGAATAAAGAGATGCTTTTAATACCTATGTATTTCATATTAAGTGAGCTTAGGCCATTTAGTATTTACTTCACCTTCATTTGGAGAGATCTTGGTTTCAAATCCAATTATGATTGTACAAATTCAACAAATAAATAAATATATGAAAGTTTCATTTAATTTGCATAAAGTAATAAATGTTGTTTCACTCAATTTGCGTAGATTTGCATGAATTAACAATATCAGTTTCATTCAACTTGCATGAAGCAGGGGTCTCTACTTCATACGTATCGCCATATCAACGAAATCAGGTTGTATTTCAGAAAAACAAAAACCACACTTTTAAGCTGTGTATGTCAAATAATACATTGCAAGTCCTATATATTTTAAACTTTGATTTCGATTTTGATTTGTACTTACTACTCATTTTTTTACCCTTCTCATTTAAAATATTATAGATTTTATAACTAACCAAATTTTACTCTGAATTTTACCCAATCTAGATGAAAAAACATATTCATTTGTGATCTTAATAGATTCATCTCAATGTATAATTTTTAAATAATAGATTTTTATAATTTTTAGAAATGTACAATTGAAATATTTGAAGTTAAAGTTTACAATGAGATTTGCTCAAAAACCAAATAAGAAGAAAAAAATTGAATGGAGTGAGCAATGTATTAAAATCGTCCATAAAAATGTGGGTATAGTGTCAGAGTCCCTTTCATTAATTACATTTCATTTATATATATTCCATGTTTATTTATTTACAAAATTAATAATTTTAGTGCTAACATGACCTCGTATTCAAAACACTAGGTAACTTCACCATTGAGTTTTATCATGCTTTATATTATATTTTCAAAATAAAAGTGTAATAAATGCTTATATAATAAAGAAAAGTGAATAAAATAATTAAATTGTTAATATCATGTATTACGGCATTATTGAATCAGGACATCGCTTGGGAGGCTGGGACTGATAGCTAGTTCTTCTTCTATGATAATATAGTTTTACATATATTGTGCTCACGAGTCCAATTTTTGTTTAAAAACAAATATTATGCCAAAATATAAAATAAATTTGAAAGTGTAAATATCACTTTTGAGTATTTTATAAGCTATTATCACTATACCTGTTCAAATGGGAAGGGTCTTATTAAGGGTCATTTACTAGCCCGTTTGTAAAAGGGTCTCATTAAATATGAGTTTAATTGGGTCGGTCTAATAAACAGTCATGTTTTATTGTGTCTTTAATAGGTCAAGTCGGGTTAATAATATACTAATAGTTTTCAAATATTTTAAACACTATCAGATAATTAATTATTTTCACTTGTCGATAGTCCACTGCCAAATATTGAAGATAATATAAGCAAATTATAATCTCTATAGATAAAAACAATACTCTTTTTGAACGGCTCGGCTAGCCCTTTTGCATATGACCCATTTCGCCTTTGACACGACCCAGTGCACAAGTCTAATTTCATCACATCATTTGTATTTACAGTTTACGTTACTACAAAAAATATAATTAACAATTCTAGTTTTTTCCATCATATTCATTGGAATACATTTAATTTCGAGGTATTGCCCATGTAAGGCATTGAGGAGTCGTTATTTGGAGTGACAGAAGGGATTAATCATATCTCTTTAATTTGTTTTTAGGAAGATGAAGAGGCACGCACGTTCGTGGTTGAGTCATTTGGAAACCGGAGGAGTTAAACACGTATTTATAATTGTTAGATATTATATTTCATAAAATATCGTCGTACATATTTGTTTATGTAAAAATTTCTTGACTCATTAAATTTCCTTATATAGTGATTCATATACATATGATTAATGTATAACACAATCTAACAATATTATACAAACTAATGTACTAATCAGCTATTCCGTACGATCTACATCCTTCATTTCAACTGCTTGCAAATGTGCAGCAAAAAAGAAACTGCGATTAAACTTAAAGGGATTACGTGCATTTACATCCTTCAATTCAACTGAATGCATTGCCAAAAAAAATATTGAATTGAATGGTTCCAAAATATCTTTAAGGTGGCCGCAAGTAAGTTAAGGAAATTGTCACCTCACTCATTTATTGCGATGGTGAAGCTCATTAATAGTATATAAAACATAATGGTGTTTCCACGGTAAAATAGTAGTTAGTTGTTTCAATTACGTTGAATAACTAATAGATCTCTGTTAATTTATCCTATTTATATAAATTTAATTTATTAATTTTGAGTTGGAAAAATTGATGAGAAACAAATTTAGTGGAATCATATATTATTGTCGTGGGAGTAAAGTTGGTTAATTAATGATCCAACCTTACCCAAAAAGAAAATGGTGAAAAATATAGGGTAATTTTTTGTAAACCAATAGAGTAGTTGAGTAATAGCTGCTTTAATTAAGTTACTTTGTTGTTGATGTAATTGTTTGAAAAAATAAATCGATAATAATAGTTGCTTGCTGAGAAGATGATGATAAAGACAAGTTAAGTTCAAATTAGAATAGCATGCAAATCAAAAATCAAAAAAGAAATAGATAATGCCGCGCATTTCGAGCATGGGCAATGGAGGGGATGATATATACTTCCCCGAAAACACTCTCTCTACTTAAAAGAGCTTGGCCTCCATTGTGGGTACTTGCCCAACAAGTGGAAGGAGGAGTAGAATTCAACGGGGTGTCAATTTGCAAAGTGTTTTTTATTTTCCAACAGAAAGATGTCACGTGTCATGATAAAGTAGACTTTTATTGGACAATTTCTAACGGCTAGAATTCTTGTAACGACTATTATGAAAAATCTGACTTAAAAAAATTAAGCATATCTAGTTTTTTTCTCTATAAAATGAGCCTAAATTTAATATATTTTCTCCACATCAAAATTCATCATATTTCTCTCAACTATATTGTACTCATATTCAAATTATTTAATATATCAATATGAATTTAACTTTGTAACTAGTTTTTTTTTTTTTTGAAATAAAGCCTCAATTTTTATTTGTGGAATTATTTTTAATGATTTACCATTAGAAAAATAAATCATAAAATTTAATTTAATGTGCTAATTATCTAATTTCATTAAAACAAAACTTATTTATTGGTGGATGGGTATGCAAAAATAGCAGAGAGAATTAGTCATTTACTTGAGCAAGCTTAGCATTGTGAAGTATATATAAATTTGAAGAAGTTGTGGAATAAAATTAGTAGAAAATGAGGTGGATGAGAGAGAACATGAGGTGGATGAAGGAAAGAAGGAGAAAAGAGTTGGGCTTGCCTCGCATTACCCAAGTTCTCATGCACTTGATTTATCAAACTCATAACTAGTCCATCATTAATGGTCTTCTTCAATTTCAAGTAGAGGTGAGAGTTATTTGAATAACAACCGAAAATCCAATTTAAATAAAATCGAATTAATAATTTGGATTGAATTTATTTTATAATTCTATTTAGATTGGATTAGAACTATTTTTTAGAATTTGGATTTTCTGATTGAATTGAAAGTAAGTTTGGATCCAAAAGAAATGAACTGACCTATTGGATTATACTATACTCTCAACCCACTTTGACATTTTGAATATTTTATCCAAGTAGCATATAATAGTTTATGCGTTTTTTAAAGGAATTGTATTGTACTATTCTAGTGCTATGTAATATTTAAGTTATTTGATTTTATTTGTAGATCACTTAAAAACCCGTTTTAACTTATTAAATCAGTAAAAAAAAATACTAGGCTGAAATTCAGTTTTACAAAAATTTTGGATTTTGGTTTGCATTCAAACAAACTAAAATAATTTCGGATTGGTTTAAATGGGATCCAAACAGTAAATGATTATGATCGAATTTGAACCACTTAACTTTCACCCCTAATTTCAAGAAAAGTTGTCTAGAAATAATTATTGTACGTTCGTAGACATAAAAAAGATTAGTTTATTTACAAAAATGTTAAGGATAATATTACGTACAATCGTAAAGATTAGTTGTAATGGTAAATTTTCTAATTAATATGGTATTAGTTTCATTTGTGAATCGTACGACAAAATCATGTATAGATCGGTGTTGTAAATACTTTCCCCCTTTTAGTTTCTTATTTATTGTTCTAGAGTTTGTATGTAGCATTATATTTTTCATAAATTAAACGGGATAAGTTCAAGTTTTTTTTTTTAATCAAAGCTATGTTATATGCATATTGATTAATAACGACCACTCACGTTCCTATACATTTTCATTTTCGATCATATTCCTTAAAAAATTTTAAAATTTTGTTAAAACATAATTCTTTGTTAAACCCTAAACTTATTCTTGTCCAAAAAGGAGTTACAAAAGCTTCACGAGAAGTACTTTGTAGTATAACGAGCGCAATAGGTCGTACACTGCATTTAATTACACAAATTTAAATATATATACATCAATACGTGAATTTCGTTTTGTCTACCAATGCGAAATCTGTATACCTACCTAAGACACGAAGTCCCTTGCTGTTGACAGGGACATCGGTATTATTTATCATCATCCAATGCAACTTCCAGGAAGGAGAGATTTCCTCCTGATAACCTCATAATAAAAATAGCAAATCTGATCAACAAAAACGAACCTCACCTACAATCACTAGTATTATCATTCACTTGTTATTTTGTATATGTCATCGTATCGCAACTTTCTAGTACGTACACTCTCTGTTCTCACTATCCCCTCAGCTCTCTCACTTTCTTTCCTTAAGATTACACTCAAAGATGGATCACCTAGCTAGAGTCGTACCAAACATGGCTTTGGTCGAAGCTTGTTACGATTTCGAGGATTATTTCCCATCGATGATTGCAGGACTGGGCGAGGAAGCATTCATCGGAGAGCTATGCAACGGATTTCTTCTTCTGATGGATGTCGAGAGAGGGCTTATAACATTCGAAAGCTTGAAGAGGAACTCCTTCTTGTTAGGTTTGGATGACATGGGAGACGATGAATTTGAGTGCATGCTTAGAGAAGGAGACCTTGATGGTGACGGTGCGCTTAGTCTGATGGAATTTTGTATTCTCATGTTTAGGTTAAGCCCTGGTCTTAAGGATGAAACAATGCTTTGGATGATGAATTATGGTGCCCTTCCTCTCTTGTCTTAGGCGGCCTAACTACCGGCCTTACTATTCACGGTTTCTTAAAACAATCGCTTGTAAATTTCTAGGAATAATAAATCATATCATTGTTAGTCTTCAAATAGATTAATAATGTTCAATTCTCCCTTTGTCTAAAATTATTTAAGCATGATCAATTTGTTCTTGCATTATAAATTTGTTGCGCTAGCTACTCATTAAATTTTAAGGATCACTACATCATCTATGTGTGCTTAGTATTAAGGCTTTTGATTTATGATTGACATATAAGTTGATCAGTGTTCATATATAGTTAAGGAAATTTTTCTAATTCATACCTGATATAAATTATATCAGTATATTATGATATTAGATATAAATATTGTTATATTATATTATATATAGGTGTTGTTACATAATATATAAAAATACAGAAAAATGTATATCAAGTATAAAAATTATGATCTTAGATTTAGAAATAAAATTATAAAAATACTCCTAATATAATTATATCAGATATAAATTAATTAGAAATTTCTCTATAATTAAGGTTTGACGCTCTCGCCAAACTTAGACACTTTTCATTTGAACTTTTGTCCTAATATAACATAAAAAAAACTTATGGATTCATTATTTGCAAGGCCAGGCCAGGCCAGGCCAGGCTCAGCCCTATACATTTATCCATCAACTCTAAACCTTAAATTTTAAATTCCTCATAGCTTGTGTCAAAACAAAAACAGAAACTTTCGTACTCATTAAAAAAAATCAGCAACTTACATATTCATATACTTTTCTAATTTTCTTGGTTTTTAAATAGTGAGGTCTGAGGAATAGCTATCAAAATTAAGGGAAGTTATAAATTTTATCTAACTGTTATCTTATCTTAAATTTATCTTTTATTGAAAAGGTTCTCCACTTTATCTCCTTTAAATTATTCTCTTTAATGATATGAAGCGAAAGTTTAGAAAACATCAAATAAGGAAAAGCAACCTTAAAGGAGATTCTGATGATAATAGTGGGAGGTTGTTACATGAGTGTCGTCCCTTCGATTTATTATGGCTTTCGATTACATGCTCGAGCTTAGATAATCAACAACCAAGATTTCGCAAGGTCTTTCATCAAATACTATTCATAATGTACGTTAAATAGGGGCTACGTACTATTTTCTAGACAAGATTTATGACCTTCATGAGTTGAGCTTAGAAATTCAATACTAGGATCATCTATAGGGAAATAAAAAATATATCAGATTCATATATATCACATTTTTTATATTTTCTAATAATACACCTTCATATTATATAAGTAAATTTTTATTTATAATTAGTACAATTTCAACAAAGAATATACGGGCCCATGCAAAAAATGTTGAAACTATATAAAATTTTATTTCTCAATAGTATAATTAAGACCTCCAATTGCTTATCAAGTACGTAGCCTTTAAGACCTCCATTTGTTCTTGTTCTTTGAATGCTTATCAAAATGAAATCCGTCGACCTAGCCTTCCCTTAGCTTTCTCAAATTCTCCTCTCAATTGTCAAGATCGAGCCTGCTGGTAAGTCAGTAACTCGGCCTCGAGCCTCGTCTCCAGCCCTTGTTGATGGCCCTTAAGCAGCCTTAGGAGTGCCATTTCAGTAGCGTTTACAGTGGCCTTCATTATCCCCCTGTTAGTGGCATTTTCCTTGGCCTTTGTCACGATTAATTATTAGATGATTTTTGGACTGTTGCCTTAACCTTAGTTGGGATAAACTATGAGATTATTTATCATTATATACTTGTACGTAAATTTAAATTTAGCTCATCAAAGGCAATATGATAACATGTCTTCTGCTCTCGTACTAAAAAAAAATAAAGTCGGACGCGTGTCATCCACGTGAAATTAACATGAAAGTCAATGACGCAAAATCGGGTTAAAGGTCAGAAACTATCTTATGGTGATATCGCAATTTTTTTATGTGGTAGTTTTCCACAAGTTTGTTTTTCTGTAATAGTTTTTCATAAGATGGTGTTTTACGTAGTAGTTTTTTGTAAATTACCCTATAAAAAATTACATTTAAGACAATGTTATACGAAATGTGTAATTGATATCATAATGACTAGTATGTGATTGGATCAACCAAAACTTCCCTTCATTAAGTAGTCTAATATGGAAAAAAATCTATTACTTGAGGAAACAAGTAATCTATTAATTTGTTGTACTTTCGATGTTACTTTTAGTTCAAGTCAAAGGGTAACACACGGAGATTCAACTATTTTTGAAACAAAATAAATCTCGAATTATGCTTCAATTTACTATACGAATTTTAATTACATTATTGGGGTACTAATATTCTAAAGTTGAACTTAAAATGAACTCTTATATCGTATAGTTTTATTGGAACTCAATAAACAAACAAAATAAATAAATAAATAAAAAAGAATGTCAAAGTCCTAAGTGTTCTAAGATACCCTAAAGTTAGAACCTTACGTAGAAAAGATAAGAGGAAGAGAACTTGAACTAATTATACTTTCATTATTTTTTTTAAATGAGATTGGACATATACTTAGATTCTAATATTGATTTTATTTAGAATAGTTGAAGGTGTAAATATGTAATACTTCATACAAATTATAAAAGTGAAAATGCTACATTTAAGGCAAATTAGTACTCACTCCTTTCTAATATAAGAGTGCATTTGGGCCCAAGGCGACAGCTATCATTCAAATGGGCTTCCCTCTGATAATTACAATACTGACAAAAGACAAAACACAACTATAAGATTATACTAGCATGTGTGCCCTTACAATAACACGACATTAAATTTGGTAAATGAAAATGAAGTAATTGGATTATTAACATAAAATATAGACAAAATTAAAAACATAAAAAGCGATGATTTAAAATTGTTTATTGCTTAAGATAATAAAATTCTTCCTTTCATTATGAATATTATTTGATCAGATATTAAAAAGTTTAAGATGGATAAACATGACTTTATACATGTTTATCTTCTCTTTTTTTTAACCCGAATCTACTTGTTTAAAAAAAAAATTCATCCAAAACTAAGATTAAGGCTCTGTTTAGTAGAGTGTAAAAAGTTTTCAACTGAAAATGGTTTTCCATGGAAAATCTTTTACAGTTAAAAACCCAATTTCATGACACTCTTTCGTTGTTTAGTTGCATGGAAAATGATTTTACATTTAAATATTTTCTATTGTTTAGTTGAACTGAAAATCAATTACTCCAATTAACTTTTCTAATTATATTATCCTGTCATTTTTTAACTCTTTTATTCCGTTATATTTTTTAGTTGCTTACAGTACATTTCTTTGATCTATTAATAACATATTACATTATAAAGAATCTCGTCATAAAACCAGAAAACCCTAAAAAGTTGGTTCAACATTATAAAAATATCTTAAGCTAACTATAAAGGAATATTCACAATCGAATAAGCAAACAAATTAAATTGGTAAACGAATCAATTGGTTGTAATGTAATAGTTTGTACTTTTACATTTTAAATTACAATAGAAAGAAAATTTCTACTATTATTTTAAATAAACTGTTGATTGCCCATATTTCATAAGAAACATGATTCAATCGAATCGGGGGAAATTTAGGGGTTTTTTTATTTTCAACAAAAATGGATAAAAATAGTTCAAATTCATGATATAGTTCGATAATTTAATGATTAAAACATGAGATTCGAAGAAAAAGTACTATTTGATGATATTCGAATAAGATGAAAAGAAATTATGGATTTTCCCCCAATATTTAAGAGAGAGAAAGTATGAAGTAAAGAGAGAAACTACCGAAAAGATGAAAAATGAAAAATACTTGAGTAGAGTTGGGCATGGGCCGAACCAAGCAGGCACGCTTTTGGCACAGTACGACACAAGCAAAGTCGTGGTACGGCACGGTACACTATCCATGGAGTGGGCAGCAGGCCAGACAGCGGACAACAAAAAAATTTAGGCACTAACACTCGAACGGCACGCCAATTTTGCACAAGGCACGGCCGAAGCACGCTATTATTTAGTATAATTAATATTACTATTATTTTTAATATTATTATAGTCTTATGATATAGTTTATATTATCTAAAATTATTTTTTTCAATCTTATTATATACTTTATTTTTAATTTTTGTTAAAAAAAATAGGCCAGCACGAGACAAGATACGACACGCCAAGCACGTGGGTTGTGCTAGGCCATTGGATGAGTTTTAGGAAAAGGTAGCATAACCCAGCGCGGCATGACCACAATTAGGCACGACACGACACGACATGACAAGGCCATACACGAGCTGACACGGTCCACGACGAGCACGACACAACCCGTGTCCACCTCTATGCATGAGTTGGTAATGAGTGAGTTGTTTGTTAGTTGGTATTGTTTTGGAGCGAATGAATATAAAATTGTTTTACTCCCAATTTTAAAGGAAAATGTTTTCAATAGAGTGTAAAATGAATTTACACTCCAAGTTTTACATCTTATATTTTACTCCAAACTAAACAATGTAAAATGAGAAAACAGTTTTCAGAAAAAATATTTTACACCATACTAAACTGAGCCTTAGTTACCCGAAGTTTAAGAAACTTGACTTCACAAGTATAAAGAATTATATATCCTGTTGTACTATTTTCAAGTAACCTCATTATCCAAGTTCATAATTTACACTTCATACAATTGCTACATGTGCCTCTGGACCAACATTACAGTGAAACTACCAACATTTTCTGATAAGAATTGGTTATGTCGTTGCTGTACAAATGCAAGATTCGCTTATTTAAAATTGCTTAGGATATTATATACTTAAAATATTTGTGCTTTTGAAAGCCAAAAAATTGCTGGAGAAAGAAAGGAACCTATACCTATAGGTTACGAACACTATACATTTGGCTGGAAAGGGAGGGAAGGGGAGTTTGGCTATTATGATACAAAGAGGCTTGGAAACAGGACCTTTTTGGATGAGAGTTGCCACCATGTCAGTCTCATTTAAACGGAGAACAAATGACGGGAAAATTTGAGCAGCAGCTTCACTAAATTGAGAATCTTAATACATAAGATAAATACCTCTTCTACATGAAATAGCTGAGTGAGTTTTTCTTCCTTGAACCACCTTCACCATATAGTTCATTCCATTGCAGGAGCTCACTCATGTTGGTGGACTCTGCTGAGATGCTAGCACACACCTACAGAGGACATACCACAAAATAAAGTGTAAGCCTTGTGAACACAGCACTAACATTCCATTACTACAGTCAGCAGCGAAAATGTCAATAATTAACCACTGATTGTAATATGGGATCACTAATGCTGAGAAGCAATGCATCAGCGCTTAAGCAGAGTGGACCCACTACCTGCTCCTGAGCATATTTGAGGTCCCTAATGTTTTTAGGACGAACATCATCACCACTGTATAAAACGGGTGATCTGTTATCAGCTAATGCTAATGCTTTCTCCTGCAAAGAGAAACAAAAAGTATAAAACAAAGATGCATCACACAAATGAACAAATGAAAAGCTGTATTTTCAACAGTTACACCGATATTCACAGTTAGGATGAAGACAAATTCTAACACATGAAATGGTCTCTTGTAATCCTCATTCCTAATGTTAATATGACCAAGATTATCCGATTTTGATCAGATATTCACACTAATATACCAAAGAGGTAAGTGACCAGGAATCATATATTTGCATGTCAGTGAAGCCAATAAGACCAATGCACATAAAATTATAGGGGCACAAGAATTACACAGCAGACAAAATTCCAACTAGTCAGATGCAAGAAAGTAAAGTAGTTATACCATTACATGGTTTTAATCTACAAAGTCCTAGTCCATTTAAGGGTTCTCTCTGCATAGATTAATAACCCAGTCTTCCCGCATGTACTGTGAAGTAGGATCAATGACCATACCTGCACCCCAGATAGACAACTTGACCCAATGCAGACGATCTTTTTTTTTAGTTTATGAATCTTGCTCATACATAAGTTAAAAGAAAATGACAACTATTCATACTTCAGATCACATGTTTGGCAGAGTCAACCAAAACGTACAACTGAGAAAATGCCAATACCTTTTCTCATTTGAAGTAACCTAACATCAGAAGTCTAAGTAACATAATGGATCATGAAGGATTCTTAGCAAACTCCATGGAAAAGAGGATTTGCACATAGCAGTCTGAGACTTTTGACAGACAATACAAACACCACAAGACAGAGCTATCTTATGGGACAGACTAGACACAGATGGAAGAGAGAACCTCACTTTATCCATTCCTCTCAGGTGCCCCCATATTATTTTCTCAGTGGCTCTAAGAACCGTGGTATCCTAGTCATCCGGAGAGAGAACCTTCCCAATGCAAAAGTGCTTTTTTAATTCATATCTGAATTTGTCGTGCAATTACCTCTCTAGAAACGGCACTAAAAATGATTTATAGTCTCTAGCCTTGGGCTAAAAAAAGCAAGGAATGCAAGATATATGAAGATGCAAAGGATGAAAGGAAACAAAGAGGCTTTTACAAAGGTGTTCTCGCATGTCATCCACAAGACCATTCATTTTTCCAAAGTTAAAGATAAATCATACTTGTACACAGCCCAGACTTCATCAATACTTATGGTATACCCTAAAATACGGCAGGTTACATGGGTTTCAAAAGAGGAAAGGTCCTCCTTGTCCTTCATCCAATCACAACCGAATCAATATGGTAATCGTGGCCTATATCCATTAAATTTTTAACTTCAAAGACTACAGTAATCTATCCTCAATCCATGAATTCAATAAATCAAAATCAAAGTCGACGAATTCACAACCAGTCAAATCCTAGTTGCTTTTCTTGGCATATCAATGACAAAAAACAACACAAATGATCCCAACAAAGAAAAACACTTTTACACAACAACATAAACCAAGAATCCCCGGCAAAGAAAAATTCTTTCTGATCCTTACTATTTTGATTGGTAATCAACTATGAAATCCGACGCACATGTCAAGCCCATAACCCAATTCACCAAAACCCCACCAAAGATTATTGAACAGAAAAACCCAATAAACCCCAGCAAAGAACAATTCTTTCAATCCCAAATGTTTTTCTAAGTACATCAACTACAAAAGCCCGATTCAACAAAACCTCGCTCAAAATATTACCCTTCAACAGATTCTCCTCCTTTGCAAGTCTATAATCCGTTAAACTATTAACTTCAAAGATTAAAGTATAGCATATCCCTCAATCCTGAATTCAACTAACTCAACAAATGAATAAAGTCAAGAAAATCACAACCTTTCTGATCCTAACTGTTTTTCTTAGCATATCAACAACGAAAACAACATACAAATGCCTAACCCCGTTACCCAATTCACCAAAACCCCAACAAAGAAAGAGATTATTTCGAACAGCAGAGCCAAGAAACCCTCGCAAAGAACAAATCTTGTTGAATCTACTATTTTTCTTGGCAAATCAACTACGAAAACTGATACAACAAAGAAACATATAATCTTAAACGCAAACTCCCAGCAAAGAACAATTATTTACAACACTAACCTCAGAGCACTGAGAAATGAGCTGTCCCCATGCCGGCGGCTCGCTCCGAAGATCCTTCTTACCGCGCGGCCTCTTCACCTCCATCTTGGTTTCTTTCTCATCCACCACCACATCCTCTGCACCCACCAAATAAAAAGAATCAAATTAAAAACCCAAGAATTCCAAAATGATAGAAATAAAAAATAAATAAATAAATAAAACATGCAAGAAGCTTTAGCACTCGCTTTTGACTTGAACAGCACCGGATTTCTCATCTGCTGGTTTAGCCGGCCCAGGAGGGAGCAGATCAGCGGATCCAACCTCAGGTGGGTCCCTCAATTCAGACCCCACTGCACCCCAACCGCCGCCGCCGCCACCTCGTCTACCGGCAGATGCGACACCGACTTATCCTCCTCTGATTACGACGCCTCCGATTCCTTCATCCACCAACCAATCAAACAAAAACAACCAATCATGAAAAATGAATAACCCTAATTTCCAAAAAATTACCCATTAAAAATGAAAACGAAACAGAAAATTGGCATCTTAAAAAATAAGAATAACACCTACCCGATAAGTGTACAATTTTATGTAAATGAGAGGCATTCTTTTAGTAGCACTGCTGTAGTGCTTCAAAACCCGATACATGGTGTAAACGAGAGGCATTCTATGATTAGCACTGCTGTAGTGCTTCAAAACTCGATACATGGTCTCGGGAACATCATCACCAAATTGAAGAACCACCACAGAGAAACATCAAAACCAAAATTCTTATTTAAAAAAATAGAAAGAATAAGAAGATTGAATTGAAGAAGGATGGATGAGAGTGGAGGAGTCGTTGAAGAAGAAATTTCGTTGTTTCAGGGATATCAATTTTGTTGGAGAAGAATTTTTTGTAAAATGGTAATTAAGGTTGTCAGTTATCACATTTGGACTACGGTTTTGTAGTTATTTTTTCAGTTATCACACTATTTGATTTGTCCATTTCTTTTATTATTAATCGAAGCTACTTGGTTTTGACCTACAATTAATTAGTTATTCAAAACAAAAAAATTTAGATTTTTTTAAAATATTTTTTACCTGAAACGACTGGCTTTTAGAGATCTCACATTCAGTATGTCTCTTAAATAATAATATAAGATTTTAAGGGATTTTCTTGATTTTAATTTGCGTGCTTGGCTGGTTTCTTTATTGAACATACTAATCCTTTTTTAATTTGATCGTTGATCCATTCAACCAAAAAACATGAGACACAAATTACTGATAATATCTTACCAATAGACTTGTGTACTGGGTCGGATTAGGCCGGTATGAGTCACATACAAAATGGGTCGGGCCGGACCGAGCCAAGCCAAAGAAGATGCTAAACGAGACGGGACGGGTTAAAGGAGATACATAACGGGTCAGGCCGTCCAAATAGAGCATAGTTTTTATCTATAGAGGGTGATAGTTTACAATGTATCACCTCCAATCATTGATAGTAGACAATCGGTAAGTATAAAGAAATAATTCATTACCTAATAGTGTTTAAAAGCCTTGAAAACTATAGACCCATTATTGACCCAACTTGACTAATTAAAAACCCTATAAAACATGACCCTTTAAGAGACTAACCCATTAGACTCATTATTGATTAGACCCATTTTACAAAAGGGTCCTTAATAGGGCCCCTTCCATTTGAACATCTCTACTTACCAAGTGCCCTGGTCTCTGCCAGGAAACTATTATTAAAAATTTAGTGTTGGTTTAATTAATGCGGGAAGTTCATTATCAAGTATTAGCAATGCCAATTAAAAAGAAAATTTGGAAAACTGTCAAATTTTGTTTGATTGAACATAGGTGCTTCTATTTTTTATGGAAAGTTATTGTATTATCGCTTGCAACTCTCATTATATCAATAAAAATAAAATTTTATGGAAAGTTCTACTTATTTAGGAGAAATTAGATAATCAAATTTTTCTATTATGTAAAAAGTTAAAAGTATAAAGGTTTTTAGAAACTTTCACTATATAATTGTCAACCAAACGACTTCTTATACATCTATCCGAAAATCAACTTACTGGCTGAACCAAACCTGACTTATACAACCCGAATTGATAGCTATACATATGAATATATGATGGTATTAGTTGATACTCCATAATTATTATGTTTAGTTTAAACATCATTTTATAAGTGGTTTATTTGTCAATCTATTTTAACATGAAGGCTTGTTGTGCGGGATGCTTGGATCAAGTAGTGGCTTAATAATTTTTGGGCTAAAAGAAGTGATGTGTGGATTTAAGATTGGGTTTCGAAAAGGTGTCAAGTTTGACTTCGAAAGTCAAAAATTTATAAGAGTAACTTTTTTTAATTCTTATTTTGCTTTTGCAATGAGAGTTGTTCTCATTATTTTCAAATTTTCAAATTTGAATATTGCGGTTAAAGAATATTAACAAGTTTCTTACCAATAGTGTGATGCGGAATCTGTCCTGGACAGCTTCGGCAATGGAACAGTGCAATGGGATGCCCTTAGAACAACTCCAGTGAAGAGATGCCTATGGACGATCAAACAACCCAGTGGATATTCGAGCTAAGGAAAGGGACCCACGAGAATTGTATGAGGCAAGAGAAATAATGAGAGAAGAGAGAGATCGAGATTATGAGAGGAGTTTGTAATTTCAGTCCTAGATATTCTATTTACATCAAACTATGTATATATACATACTTTGCCCCCCTTACACTGATACACTTAACTGAATAATTATTACTTTTACTATTTTTTGTTGCATACTGTTTTAGAGGTTGTTTCACATATTCCCTTCCCTACCAACTCAGCTAATCTTCTCCCTTCTGTTATCACATGCATAGCAAATGCATTAAGGTCCTTGTCTGCATCAATACTTCCCCCATGAGAGGATCTTTGTCCCCAAGGATCAAAATGTGAAAAGCTTTGTTCAATCAAACAGGCATCCTCCTATGTAGCATCTTCAGGAATTCGACCAATGAATCAACCATTACACCACAACTCCATTGTTCCTCTTGATGCTTTGCTTATTTATTAAAGCAATAGGATGTTTAGGCTCATTAGTAGTTGGTATGTTGAGCACAACCTGATCACTTGGTGGTGGCAGAGGACCATGGTACCCTTTAAGCTAAGAAATATGGAATGTTGGATGGGTTTTAGCCATTCCAGGTAGCTGGTGTGTATAAGCCACTTTCCCTATCTTCTTGATGATTTGATAAGGACCAAAGTACTTCCTTTCCAGCTTTTGGTTGACTCTTTGTTTCATTGAATGTTGCCTATAAGGCTGTAGTTTGAGGTACACCCATTCTCCTTCCTCAAAGTTTCTGTCACTTTGAAGCTTGTTAGCCAGTTGCTTCATTCTATTCTGTGTTGTCTTCAAATAGTCCTTGAGCAATCGTAATGTGGATTCTCTATTCTACAAGCTTCTATCCACACTTTCAACTTGACTTGTGCCTGACAAGTATGGATTATGCAAGGGTGGTGGATGCCCGTACATGACTTCAAAGGGAGTCATCTTGATAGCTGACTGGAAATTGGTATTATACCAATACTCTGTTAATGGTAACCATTTAGCCCAAACCTAGGGCTTATCCCCACATATACATTTGAGGTATGACTCTAAGCATCGATTGAGTCCATTAGTCTGAGGGTGATAGGCTATGGACATATTATGTTGAATTCCTAGCATCCTCATTAGCTCAAACCAAAACCCACTAATAAACACCTTGTCTCTGTCAGAAATGATTATCTTAGGGAACCCATGCAATTTATATATGTAATCAACATAAGCTTGAGCCACTTTGATAGCAGTGAAAGGATGAGAGAATGGAATAAAGTGGGCATATTTACTTAATTTTTCTATCACAACCATTATGGTTTTCTTCCCCATAGAACTGAGTAATCCTTCAATAAAATCCATTGTATATCTCTTCCTAAACTTTTTCTGGAATAGGGAGGGTTTAGAGAAGACCTGGATATGCAGTGTTATCATACTTTCTTGTTTGGAAAATGTTGCATTGCTTGATGTACTCTACTACCGTCCCCTTGAGGCCTGTCCAATGGAACAATGCTTTGATTCTCTTGATTGTAGCCTCAACTCCCAAATGACCTCCTACGGAAGATCCATGCAACCAAGCCATGATCTTATTCTTGAGAGAGTTATCATCCCCGATTACCATTTTGCCTTTTCTCCTCAAATATGTGTCGTCCTATGTATGATGATTGTGAGAGGTAAGGTCCTGTTACAGCTCCTGGATTAATTTTTGAGCATGTGGATCCTCCTTCTAGGTTTCACAGATTTCATCAATGAGACACAAGTGAACTGATGTAGACATCATATGCATAAGTTTATGTCCTACTACTATGGATAAGGCATCGACTGCCTTATTCTCTTTCCCAGATTTGTATTCAATCACATAATCAAGTCCTGCTAATTTTGACAACCATTTTTGCTAGAATGAGGTCATTATCTTGTAACTCAATAGGTGCTTCAAACTTTCCTGATCTGTCTTAATTGTGAATGACATGGACATTAAATAGTGATGCTATTTTTTAACTGCAAACATGATAGCTAGCAGCTCCCTTTCGTATGTGGACAACTCCAAGTTCTTCCCTGATAATGCCTTGCTAATATAAGCGATTGGATGTCCATCTTGCATCAACACAACCCCTATCCCGTGCCTGATGCAGCGGTCTCAATTTGAAAGGCTTATTGAAGTCAGGTAATGCCAACACTGAGGAAGACATCATGGCTTCCTTAAACTCCTCAAATGTTGATGTAGCATCTTCATTCCATTCAAAACCTCTTTCTTGAGTAAACTGGTAAGAGGTATGCAAATCCTCCCATAATCCTTCACAAACCTTCAATAGTAACCAGTGAGGCCGAGAAATCCTCTCAATTATTTTAGAGTTTTAGGTTTAGGCCACTTGAGAATTGCATCTGTTTTCCCGGGTTCTGTTCTCACTCCCTCCACAAAGATGATGTGGCCCAAATAAGTGACCTCGGTGAACCCAAATGAACACTTCTTGAGGTTGCCTTGCAAAACATTCTCCTTCATTGCTTCTAATACAACTCGAACATGCAATACGTGTTTCTCCCAAGTTGAGTTGTACACTAGTATATCATCAAAGAAGACGAATACAAACTTCCTCAAGAATGTTTTGAACACTGAATTCATAAGCGCTTGAAAGGTAGATGGTGCATTAGTCAGCCCAAAAGGCATGACTAAGAACTCAAAATGGCCAAAATGAGTTTTGAATGTTGTTTTATGTATATCATCATGGTGTATTCTAATTTGATGATAGTCTGACTTTAAATCATTCTTCGAAAAATAAGTGATGCCCTTCAATTCATCCAACAATTCTTCAATTACAAGAATTGGGAATTTATCCTTTTATGGTAACCTTATTTAGAGCTCTATAATCCATACACATACGTCATCCCCCATCTGTCTTCTTAACAAGGACCACAAGAGCTGTATATGAACTATTGCTATTTCTAATAAGCCCTTGATCACATAATTCCTGCACCAATTCCTCAACTACATCCTTCTAGATAGCATAATACCTGTAAGGTCTAAGGTTGATAGCATTTGTTCCCATTTTAAGAGGAATTCGGTGATCAAAGCTATCTCTGACGAGAGGAAGCTCCTTCTTTGGGGAGAACACATCAGCATATTCTATCAATAAGGCCTGCATATATGGATAAAGTGACTCCTTTTTCTAAAGATCTTCCTTGTAACGACTAGGCTCCTCTGTTCTTGACATCAATTGTAACATCGATAGTTCCCCTGAATTGTTCAACAGCTTCGAGAACTTCTGAGGTTGGATTCCCTTTAATCTCTTCACGGTAGCCCCCTTATCTTGATCTTCTATCCTCCTAACTTGAACTCCATCACCAAATTTTTAAAGTCCCATAGAATAGGCCCCAACATAGTAAACCATTGTACTCTTAGAACCATGCTACTACCACTCAAGGGTAATAATAATAAGTCTACTTGAAATGGGTAGCCCTACATCCTCCATTCAAAGCCCTTGATTATCTTATCTTATTTGATTTACCCTCTATCTACTACTTTTACCCATAGAGGAGGCACGCCCTCTACCTTGTAGCTTAACTTCAAGGCAATTGTTACATCAATGAAATTATGTATATTCCCTGTATCTAAGAGTATGTGTAAAGTTTTTTAGTTAGCCCCTTCATTCTCATGGTGTGGAAGATACAATGACCATCCAAAGCTTGTAGAGAGATTTGACCATCAGCCGAATCTTCTGCCATCTCTTCTTCTCTTCCTTGCACATCCTCCCAATCTTCCTCCTCACTCTCCACCTCCATGTGATAAAGTCGTGGTATCTTGCCCTTATAGTGATGGTTTGGTTTAAATTTCTCATTACACCAAAAGCATAAGCCCTTAGATCTTTTCTCATGCAACTCAGCGGGTGTTAAGGTTCTTTGGTTAAAGTTTGGTTTGAATGTGTTTGGGTGGTTGTTTTGGAAGTTGGTGCTGGTAAAGGGTGATGGTTTAGGTGTGGGTAGTAAGGGTGGTAAGGGTTTAGTGAAAGTTCTTACTGGCCTCCTAGCCTTTTGTGAGGCTTCTTGTAACTTAGCAAGATAGTGAGCCTGCTATATAGTGGAAGGTTGAAACATCCTCACGATTAATTATATTTCATCATCCATGCCCCCTAAATAACAAATTTAGCAAATACTCTTGAGATAAGTTCAACCTACTAGTGATTTTATCAAACTTGTCATGATAATCTTGTATCCCACCAATCTGTTTTAAGGCTTTAAGCTCAGCCATAGGATCATCATACAATCTCCCAAATCTTCTTGCATTGTAAAATCTTGCACATATTGATGCCATGTTAAGGGAGGGTTATTTTTAATATAAGCGTGGTTCCATAAGAGAGCCTTCTCCTCCAAAAGAATTGCGGCCAATTTAAGCATCTGATTATCAGGGGTATTATCAAGTTCAAAAAACTGATTGCATTTATACAACCATGAATTTAAATCTTCACCATTGAATCGGGGAAATTCAATCTTAGTCAATCTAGCTGAGTACAAACCTCTCGTACTACCATCAGGATTCTCAACCATTCCACCCACATTACCCTTTTCATTTTCGTTCAAGAGTTTAGTGATTTGCATCGACAAGCCTATCACGAGATCATTAAGTTCAGCTATCGATTTCACATTTTGACCTATGATCTCACTATTAGTCTTGCATGATTTCGTAATCTCTCTATTTTGAGATTCAAGTAAGTTCTTAAGAGTAACCTCCATTTTCTGTAGATCTCCTTGTGTCATCGGCTCTCCTTTATCAGCCTGGTCGTGTTCTTCCTTGGAGGCATTGTTTTGGTCCGAGAATTTTGTTCTCACTCAGATACTAGTGAAGAGATGCCTATGGACAATCAACCAACCCAGTGGATTTCTGAGCTAAGAAAAAGAACCCACGAGAATTGTATGACGCAAGAGAAATAATGAGAGAAGAGAGAGATCGAGATTATGAGAGGAGTTTGTAATTTCATTCCTAGATATTCTATTTACATCATACTATGTATATATACATACTTTGCCCCCTTACATTGATATTACGCTTAACTAAATAATTATAATTTTTACTATTTTTTGATGCATTCTGCTTTAGAGGTTGTTATAAATATTCCTTTCCCCTGCCAACTCAACTAATGTTCTCCCCTCTGTTTATCATGTGCATAGAAAATGCATTCAGGTCCTTGTATGCATCATAGTGCGTGTAGTTTTCATCCTTCTTATTCCCCAACCTTATGTCCAAGTCCCAACCTTCTGTCCAAGTGGCAAAAGGTTCCCCTTTCAAAGCTATAGGACGATTTCTTGTAGCAATCAAGACCTCCTAAATATGCAATTTATAAATTTTAATTGTTTTATCATTAGTTGGTTTTTAAAAGCTAGTAAAGCACAATTTTTTTGTAATTTAACGTCTTTTTAGTCTAATTTTGTATAAACTTGAATGAGCATATGTAAAAAAAATTACTATAAACATTAATTATGTTTTCTAAAATCACCCGAGTCTAAGTTAAAATGGTCTATCAAATTAGTCTTAAAATGATCTATAGTTTGGTTGTTACCATGGTTAAGAGTCTAATTGTTTTAAGTGTAATAAGCGAAACAGAATATGCTTGACATCAATTGTAAATAATAAAAAAAAAAGCCAATTATATATGTAGATAATTGACTTTTTAGTTAGTTGTGATAGTTAGACTCTAGTACTAGTAGAAAAATAACCTTTTATGATGTTTTTATAGAGGCACTTACCAATAAAAGTGTTGATAAATGATATATTTAGTAAACTTTGAGACACTTTCAAAAAGCGTTGCTAAGTAGCTTGGCAATACACAATCACTAGAAAATAAGTTTGGGAGACTTCAAAAACTCTCGGGCACGCTCCTCTCAATACCCAAGTAAACTGCTCTTATAAATCTCGTTACTCTCTTCAATAGTTGATCTCCTTCGCAATTCCCAAGTAAACCCTTCCTCAAGTCTTATTTCTCTTCGTCAATTCAATAGCTAATCTCCTTTGATAAGTCTCGTTACTTTCTTGTCAATAGTTGATCTCCTTCTCAATTTCTCAATCCAATTTTCTCGTTGGTTTCCACCCTTTCTGTCTTATTTACTACTTCTTAGTATTTTTGAAGGTTTGAGATATATTTTAAATTTGTGTACTTATGTTGATGTGTACTAGGAAGATTTAAAAAAAAAAAAATCAAACTTCCTAGTTTTATACTCAAAAACAAATAAATTTGATAAGAGCAACTCATAATTAGGTTGTATATGAAAAGAAATGAGGAAGTAACTTAACATATAAGACATATGAGTAGTATTAGTTTAAGATTGAAATTGTATGGAGCTTGTGATTAAGTGTGAACTCATGAACCACTGAGTTCTAGTTGAGTTTACAGAGAAGTTAAACATGTACCAAAATCCAAACGCCCCTCGAAGACAATAACGGCTAGCTACAATGTATTCACCTCAAATGCATTCCAAAACCTTAGATCTAACAGAGACCTAGTATCTACTGACATCCCTTAATGTCAGAAGTTCTATTAACTATGCAATCTCGCTTGTACCTGTGACTCTGTACCACATCCAAAAGGTCCAAAACATGTTAGGATCTGAAATCTCCCCCTCTAGGGTTTAGCTTTTATTTCAATTAATATATAGTGTATAAATCAATAAATGTACAAGTACAATTATAGTTGTAGAACCTCTAGGAAGGGATACAGTACGTATATTAAGGTACATGGGAACTGACAAGAAATATAAATACTCCGTAGTATGCTAGGTATGTACCGATGTAGGTATTTAGAAACTGCACCTTCAATGGCCACAAATATATTACTAGACTACTACTACGCAACGCATGACGAGGACCCTATATTATAAAATATAAACCCTATTTTCTAAGGACAGGGCCATTGGTTAGCTGTTGACACACATAATAGAGCATTCATTTTAGATTTGAGTCTTGATGCAAGGAACATCTTATCTCTATTTCCGTCATCCACGTTACATTTCCTCACCCTCTGATAATTTCAAGTCAATCCATCAATATTTGGGCACACATGGGCGATTCATCCGTTAACCATTCACGGCTCGCCATGTAGGATTTTGTCACATGGGCGTGTGCCATGTCAGCAGGCATTTCTTGGGAAGAGCTGAAGCTGTGGTGGTTGTTATGCCATGTCATCTACAACCTCACCCTGGGCCCCATCCTATTCTCGTTTCATTGGATATTTATATATAGATTGGTAAATTATTAAAGTGGATAAAGTTAAGTTAAAAGTAAATAAATAAAGTAGTTCACCAATTTTTAGGTTTTCCTTTAACTTACAATTTAGTCACTTGGACCTAATGATCCTAATCATTCTAGTGAAAGAAAAAAAAAATGATATAAAAGATTTCTAAACCTTTCTTAGGTACTTGCAATAAATCAACTCCTCATCATATGGTTTGGAGTTTTGTCCATTTAAAAACATAAACGGAATTTTTCTTCTGAATTAATTATTAGGGTTTTGTTTTATTTCTAGAAATCTCAAACATTAACGTAGTAGATTTTAAAAAATACAATTGTAAATTAATCTTGTTAGGTCACCCTTAAATTATAAATGAGTTTTTCCTTGGACTATAATTTAATTAATAATTACGGAGTAATTACATTCACTATTTCAAACATTTATCTACACAATATTGTTATAACGCAATTTGGAATATTAATTAATTGCTTACTTCTTCCATCTCCAAAAAATTGACACGTATTATATTTTGATTTGTCCAACTTTATCTTTTTTGGATAACGTTAGACTACTAACTAATCAATTTTAGTCCGCAACAATTACATAAAGTCCCACTAAATTTCTCCCTCATCAAATTTTTTGATTAAAAATTAATAAAATAAGTTTATATAGAAGGCAGATAAATAGAAACTTAGAGAGTACGTATGAATTTTGTCTTTTTTAAAATCTAAACTAATCAAAAGTTGCTTTTAAGGAGGAAAAATGGAAAAAGAAAAAAGAAAATAGGAAAACAGATAACTAATCAAAAGGGTAAGATTCGCATGTGGAAAACATATTCGCAAATAATATCTCTAAATTTAGAAATGCTAATGTTTTTGAAATCTCATAAGTTATAATCTAAAAATGATGTGAATACTTCTTTCTAACTTTTTACAAATGAGAGAGAAATAACTATGACCATTCATAACAAATATGCTAAAAACAGGAGACACCTCATAGAAGTACAGTAAGTCGGTAAGCTTTATTTAGAAACCAAAAATAAAAGTTAACGCAATTGAGTGGCACAATCTCGCAATTGAGTGGTACAAACTTATTGATTCGTTGGTCGTGAAAAAGTTACTGCAAATTGAGTGGTGCTAACTTGTTCAAATATTGATTCCATGGTCCTCAATTCAAAGTTGTGTTCCAAAATATTTAAAGTTAATATATTTCAATTTAAGTACTTTATTGTATAAATTATGTTGATATTCTATGTTATTTTTTTATTATTGTAAATACTACTCCTTTCATCACTATTTAGTTTTCAAAACAGCGACTTTTTCTCTAAATTTTTAAGATAAAAAATTATAAAAACGTAATATTCTAAACATTTACATAAATATGCATACAACAAGATCCTATTTAAATATATTATTTGTTATAATATAATCAGAATTTTTATAAAGCTTGACTCTTAAAATAAAAATATAGCCATTAAAAAAAGAATGAGGGGTATTATTATTACTGAAATTTCTCTTCCCATTTATTAAGAGCATGGGCAATAAGGGGTATTATTATTACTGAAATCTAGTACTTCAATTTGTATATGATTCATAGCAGTGAAGTATTGGTGTACAATTTGGATTAGTGCCAATAAATAAATTGTAAGAGTAGCAGTAAATTATATTATTAGGACAAAATCACAATAACTATAATAAGAACTAGGTAAATCACATATGATGTACGGTATGATAATAAATTATCTTGTTAAATATTTCAATTATAAGTTTCATTTATTGGTGAAAATTTATAGGTTTTATACAATTACCGTAGAAAATTTAATTGGAATAACACTTTTTATCATATTAAATAAAAAAATTATTATAGCAAAAAAGTAGAGAGGAAACATGAAATGAATGGAAGAAATAAAGATAGTTTTAAATGATTTAGGACACATAATTTTCTATATATAATATTTTCTAATCTTATATTAATGTAATGTAGAAAAAAAAAGTAGATGATTTCATCTTTAAAAAAAGCGGGAGATTTTTTTATAATTATTTGACACGAGTTAAGTATGACGTCAATAGAAGTTTTACTTTAGTAATAGTTATAGATGTAGCATTAATATATTTTAATCATGACCTTAGTATTTTGGTATTAAATCTTAAGCATTTATTTGGTTGACAAATAATTAAATATTACTTCTTTCAATATCAATTGTTTATTTAAAATTGGAAATTTTGTAATATCAATAAAAAAAAATTTAAAGAAAACAAAACAATTTATTTCTATCTATGAATGAAGATCGGTAAAAGTATTTCCTTTTATCAAATTAAAATATATCTGTGTAATGTACAATATACATCTAAAATATGAGGAATAAATTGAATATAATAGCATAGTATTGGACATATGTTAAAAAGATGGTTCTAAATGTGATTGTTCTAATATGAAGTGTATATCGATAGAAATAAAATAAAATAATAAAAAAGCTACACATATTTTCCTTGATCATGAATCTAATATTTGCTAAAAACAATATTTTCTAACCTTGGATATTTTGTCGATTTCAATTCCCAAACCACCAACCTTTTTTTAGTATTATTATGACTTGATAACTCACAAAAAAAATAAAGCAATTAGCACAATGACAATACATATAGGCAAAAAAAAAAAGGAGGAAGAATATAGAAATACATACTTGTAAGTAGTGAAGGCTATAAAATTGGTAGTCATGTACAATAGTATTTATATAAGGAGTGAGTCTTTACACTATATTCTATGTTTTTTTACCAAATATAAGAAAAAATGAGAGAAAGAAAATTAGCAAGGTAGAGATATCAATTATAACTTTTAATTATCTGAATTTGAATGAAATGAAGGATATAATTCACTTTTTTTTGTGTGTGAAAGAGTGAGAGATTGCACATAAGTGCTTCATTGGAATTTGAAAGTTTTCTCCTTAAAACTATTATTTTTATTAATCCGGTAGATACATATAAATACATTGAATAGTGTTGAGTTCCCTTTGATAAGTAATGTTAGTTGATCAAAGGTATTAATTATTGACTTGTTGAGGCATATTAATAGAGATTGCCGATTTTTTTTTTAAAAAAAAAACATAATAAATAGAGATAGCTGAAGTTTCGAGGCATTATCAAATATGGAAGATTAAGTGGCAGTTACTTTTTCCACAATAACAACATATATTTTTTATCTATTGAAAAACCTTCCTCATATTATCATCTACGTTGTGGATGTCAACTATATTAATTGGTTAAAATCTTAAAGGGTAGTATCTAAGATATGAGATTAAATCCCATCTACATCAATCGTTACCTTGTCATTTATGGCGCCCTTTATATAAAACAATATTATCATCCACGTTAGTGATATTACCCCAGCAAAAATCTGTACAAATAGATGTCCATAAAAAAACGCTGTGCACTTAAACACGTACAATACTGTATTACTGTATAAAAAAATCTATAGGCGTTGAATGATCAAAGCCAAGTGAATCACACTCCACACACTTTTCCTCCTTCAATTCGAACCCAAAATAGGTAGAGAATCCTACGGTACTTTTAGTCGGCTTAATTGGATTAAATATTGTGAATTTCCGCAATACAGCAAGTTGCAAATTACTTGACTCTATATATAATATATCAACTCAACTCCTTAAAATAGTATACCAACAACTCCCAAGTCCTACCATTTCCATCTAAACCTCTTCCCAACCTAATAAAACTAAACTAGCAAAAGAAAAAAAGATAAAGACAACTTCATTTTTTTCTTAACTCATGAAAACAATGGGAAGTACTTTAAAGAACAGATTGGCATGCGAACTATGCAGCTCGCAAGCTACCACATACTGTGAGTCGGACAAAGCTCGTCTATGTTGGCACTGCGACAGCAAGGTTCACAAAGCCAACTTCTTGGTGACTAAACATACTAGAACACTTCTCTGTCATCTTTGCCAAAATCCTACCCCTTGGACCGCCTCCGGTCCTATTCCCCCCCCTTCTTTATCCGTCTGTTTGTGTTGTGCAAGCGCTAAGTCTCATGCTCCTGCTGCTGTGACGACACATGGGTTGTCTCCGCCCTCACAACTAGTTGATCACCGCTCACACCATGATGAAAACGGTGGTGTGTACGACAGCTATGATGAGGATGAACACATGCAGGATGATGATGAGGACTCGGAAAATGATGTGGAAGAGAACGAAAAAAGAGAAAATAATCAGGTAGTGCCGTTGAAATTATCAGTAACATGAACAAAAGTTGGGGCTACATGTGATAATTCTTGTTCAGGCAGCACTGAAGCAGATGATGATGAAGAAAGATGAGGACTGTGGTAATGATGATGGCCGCACTTCATCAATGTTACAATTATCTTTGAAGCGTAGGCGGCAGTTTAATATTAGGCGATCATTAGATCCTTTTTTTAATTTAGTGTTGCACTAATTAACGATATTAACTTTAGTTCAATTCTCAAACCTATTAGGCAATTAACATAGTTATAAGTTAATTTGTTATATTTGTACAACTGTTTCTTAAGGTTTAGATGTATTGACGATTTTCTTTTGTTTTGCATAATGTATAAAATGTGAATGCAAGTAGCTAGCTCAACTAGTAATCCAATAGAATTTTCACTTTCTTTAATTGAATTTTCTTTATACATATATATACTATAATTACTTAATAAATAATATAAATTAAATTTTTTAATTGAATTTTCTTTATACATATATAAACACACTATAATTAGTTTATAAATAATGTAAATAAAATTTGATATCGAATTAAATATTAATTCCTTACCAAGACTTTGTCGTCCTTGATAAGATCATTTTTTTTAAGCCACGTCCACATATATCATTTTGCACAAATAAACCATTGCTCCAAGTTCGAATTGTTTTCGAGTATCGTTCATGGTAAGAACAATTTTAACAAAAGAAAAAAAAAAACTTGATGATTGTGAAATTTTGTTCTAAAAAAAGTTCGCAATGCATTTGTAAACCAGAAATCGGGTTGCATGGAAAGTTCTACACCCTAGACTAAACGGTAGCCTGAGGACATGATCAAATCAGAAACCATGATGGCAATATATATGGGCATCTTGTTCTATCTGTCCATAGCACGTCATAAAATATTGTCATAAATGTACCTTCATTATAAAGTGATCAAAATTATGAGTAAGAAATATTTGGTCATAGAGATCATAACAATGTGAGCTAAGTTTTGTTAAGGAAATCGAAAGGATTTTGTGAATTACATTGCGAAAAAAATCATAGATCAAGAAATCTAACGAAGAGTAATAATAATAATAATAATAATAATAATAATAATAATAATAATAATAATAATAATAATAATAATAATAATAATAATAATAATAAGTCTTTATTGATGGGAATAATCCAACCTTTTGTCAATTCGCCATTAATAACCCACCCTTTTATTTATTCCTAAATAATCTAACCTTTGACCCCAATTCACTTTTATTGAATAATACGAAATAGTAACCTACAATAATCAGTCAACAATCGGTTATTTATGTTTTACTTTTTGATTTTTTTGTTTTTTCTCTTTTTCATCCCATATCCATTTCTAATCCTTAGTCCCCCTCTTTCTTCTTCCTTTCTTCATCTTTTTCCTTCTTATTCCCAATATGAATTCAAGCACCAATATAATGGGTAGAATGAGAAAATGCAACGACTGCAAAATCAGACAAGCGAAAGGAGCAAAGTAGTTATTAAAATTCTAATTCTTTCCATTTTCTTTTAGTTTCAATCATCTACACTTCCTTTCCTAGTACTTCCAAGGATTAATTTGACAAAGTGAGGAAGAGAAAGATAAGGTTGATGAATAGCAATCAAAGGGTTGATGATAATACATGTAATTAGATAATTAACTCGTAAAATGGCTCAATAAGAGGATTGAAATTACCGCTTACTGTCTCAATAGCAGATAATACGTAAGCTGGCTCAATGAAAGCGGATGGAGGTTAAAGGTTGGATTATTTGGGAATAAACAAAATGTTGGATTATTAATAGGGGAGTGGCCAAACGTAGTATTAATCCTAATAATAATAGTAATAGTAATAATAGTAATAATAGTAATAATAATAATAGTAATAATAATAATAATAAGAATAAGAATAAGAATAATAATAATAAAGGGTTCACTTTAGGTATCTTAAGTGGATTGAAAGGGAAAAACTTCTCCAGGACCATGGCAAGGTGTTATGCGAAAGGCTTTAAAGGTTTTAAAGAGAGAAACTTGATAAGACTTAAATATTCGAGGGAAACAAAAAGAGTTTTATACTAAAAGTAATGTTTAAAAGTAGTTGGCGTGACAACGATCCTTAATTTTAGGTACATGGTTTTTTATACTTAATGTTAGTATTAGGATTTGTAATCGTGATAATATATATATATATATATATATATATATATATATATATATATATATATATATATATAAAAGATATGCATTATCTCAAAGGGTAAATCAATAGCTTTTATTATTTTTAAAAAATTTGTACTTTTACTAATTAAAATTATATTGTTGCAATGAAATTTTAATTATAAAATATAAAGTATCACTATTAGAAAATTAAAAATTATAATATTAGCAAATAAAGTTGTGTATAGTTTTACTATTTTCGTAGGCTCCCATTGTTTCTTTTTTTAAAATTGTATATTTAAGAATTGAAATTATACTATTTGTAAATAAATTTATACTTATAAAATATAAAGTTATTATACTACTAGAAAATTAAAAATTATACTATTTAAAAATGAAGTTGTACTTATATAATATGAAATTGTGTCTGATTTATCCATTTTTGTTATTTCACCTTAATTTTTTAAAAATTTGTATTATTTAAATATGAAGTAACATTGTTATAAATAAAGGTGTATTAAAATATATAAAAATTATAATATTACAAATTATGAGATCTCATAAATATATTTGAAATTTTCCACTTTTTAGTGAGGGTACTATCATACTAATTATGTTAGTGTATTTTATGAACCTATAAAGGTTCACTGTATTAAATATTTAATTGAACTAGATTAATTACTAATATTAACTATTTTCTATTTCTTTCAAAAATTACAATATAATTTAAAAAATTAATTCCTATAATGGAATTTCCACGAACTCCCTCAAAAAAAAAGTTTCTTAAATTACTCATAACTCATAAATAATCAACACCTTTAATAATTAGGAGACAAATTCCAACTAGATTATTGTCCAAACATTGAGCAGAAATCATTAACATTTTAATCTTCTTAGATGAGAAACAAAAAAAGCCTAATCATTCCATCTTTTGTTTTATAACTTATATCGGAGTAAAACTTGCATGTAATTACGCAGAACCTTTTTGAGTTATATAAAACAAAAAATTAGGTTCACTACTTATTTGATATAATCCAATGTGAATTGTACGATGAGAAATGATTTAAAACCAAAGAACATGCAAGGAAATATCACATCATTAAGGGAAGAGTTCCATAATTATATTGATGTGAGGAGAAACCTAATCTATTTTTTGGTATCCATTTTATGCATGCTGTTTTCGCGGCATGACTTGGATCCTTACTCGATAGAATTAGGTAATAGATCGATATATTTCTGATATAGGTTTAAAACTTAGTAGTATTAAGTTCTATAACTATATAAATAGAGTTTTAAACGATAATATAGATGAGATTCAATCCATATCTTAATTACCATCACTAAAACTTGAAATTGACATTCGAAGTATTAAGTGTAAGTATAAGTTGAATCCGATTCCAAATAGGTCCCCTTATGGTGCTATTGTGCCCACTACCAACTTGGAGGGATATAATGGACTAACGACCACGAAAAATCTTTCGAATGAAGCTACTTCTCCTTTCTACTACTACATAGAAGTATAGAACACAACACACGAATTTTTTCGCCCAAATCCATAAACTGGTTCATTTGATATTTGTTTTGCCCATCCCACACCACTTACGCTACTACACCATGGATAGTGGGCAGAAATTTAAATTATCTGTACAGGTTGATTTCATTACGGCCACCTTGATTGATTCGATTAACTTTAAATTGATTACGAGTGAGCTAGAACTTTGGAAATTTTGATTTTTTTTTTCTTTCTATTTTTGAAGATTAACATTGTTTTATTCCTTGAAAATAGCTACATAAAGAGAGAATATTCAATTTCAAAATATTCTTGAGTATCAATTCTAATAAATTAGAATTTGAACTTGTTTAGAACCACCGACACGCAAGACAATGTATAAATTGATGGAGTAACTTGATCCACTAGCTATTTCATACAATAATCTACATAGTATAATTATAACGCAGTTTGCAGTACTAATTAATCGCTAGCATTATGGTTGGCCTCATATTATATTTAATCAAATTAAAAGTTGCTTTGACGTAAAGAAAAAAGAGGAAAATAAGTTACTAGTATTACATAGTCAAATTAAAGAAGGTGGACTTCACATGTAGAGAGATAAAAATAAATAAATAAAGACATCATTTAGATTTGTAAACTAGAATTTGGGTCGGAGCAATGGCTAGATCATAACATGATTAACATTTATGGATAAAATTCACGGTAGGAAAATTGTTATTAGATATTCTTCATTGTATTGGCATTTATATAATAACATGTAATGTGAAATAGATCAACGGCTGAAACTTAGAGTATTTTAACTTGAAGTCCTTCTCAAATTTCTTTATTATTAATGTATGATGGACCTATAATAAGACTTATTGAATGAGGTAAGAAAGAGTGACACGTAATAAACAAACTAGCTTGTTAAACATTTTTACTATCAACATATATTGAATAGATTTTATAACATCAACTCATATTCTAAGAATTGTATTACCTCCGATTTTTTGAATTATATTTGGTTATCAAAGCAATGAAAATAAGAAAATGCATATATGTTTACTTTTAAAAAGAAAGAAATATTTTATATAATGAGTTATGAAGAGGTAGGGTATACAAATATATAATGATAAGAAAGTGACCTAATACAAAAAATTATCATAGAAGAATAGATTAAAAGATAATAGAATTTAGAATTCGGTATAGTATAAAGTAGGAAGGATTCCTTTCTTCTTTAATATGATGGGATTAATCTGACTTTCTAAAAATGTGGGAGAACGAACTATGTCTAGTCATAAATATGCTAAAAACAGGAGACCCCTCATAGTAGTATAGTACGCTTTATTTGAAAACCAAATAAATATTTTTTTGACATTGGCATATAAAATACTTTGTCCTACAGACGTGTATATTATACATATTTGCGTGGTGCAGAATTAACGATTTGATGGCCCAATGAGCACATCATGGATCTTTATCGAGCCCATAATGAAGCCACGTGGGCTCTCTACTATATGTGGACACTAACAATTCCAGGCAAGCACACTACATGTAGTTGGGCCCCATGTCAAATACATGCTTCACGTAACAAGTACAAGTACAATCCTCTTACAACCTCTAATTTCAAAAAATTGTATAATAATGGTGGATTAAGTTTTATACTTTAAAATTAACAAGAAAAATCAATACTGCCATTAAAATTGTACAAATAACATTATAAAAATAGCTTCATCAATTCGCAACTTGTAATTGGCTACAATTGATAAAATGTATGTGTTAAGTGGTGTGTAAAAGGACATATAGAGTATTGGACAATATCAAATATAAACGCGCCTATTAAAGGAGGTCCTAAATTATTATTTTTTACTTTTCAAACTGAAAACGAAGTACTTGTTAAAAATAATCGGAAGACATATTTCAATGACTCAGCGAGCTAATAATGTGTTATTACAAAATGATTGCAAATACATAGTAGCACCATTGTCATTGGGCAAATATTGTACAAAGATATCCACACAACTATATGGTAACACCATTGCGTACATCCACCTTAATCGGGCAAATATTGTACAAAGATATCCACACAATTATAAAGCTCGTACGTATGAACACCTAATATACAAAATCTCCACGTGTTGAATGATCAAAATCAACTGCATCACAGTCCACATACTTTCGTCCTCCCACCTCAAACCCATATTACATAGGTAGAGAATCCTAAGGCACTTTCAATTTGCTTGACTGGATTATTTTTGTGAATATCCGCAAATATAGCAAGTTGCAATAGTTTGACTCAATATATAAACTCCTATTAGTAGTATACAAACAACTCCGAAGTTCTGCATAGCATTTCAACCTCAACCTCTTCCCAACATAAACAAAAACTTATATTTATTTTTTTTGTATCAAAGCTTAGAAAACAATGAGAAAAACCTTTATGAACAGACTTACTTGCGAGCTATGCAGTTCACAGGCTACGACGTATTGCGAATCGGATCAAGCTCGGCTATGTTGGCACTGCGACAGCAAGGTTCACAAAGCCAACTTCTTGGTGAGCAAACATAGTAGAACACTTCTTTGTCATCTTTGCCAAAATCCCACCCCTTGGTCCGCTTCCGGTCCTATGCTTCCTCCTTCATTGTCCGTCTGTGTGTGTTGTGCAAGCGCTAATTCTCGTGCTGGTGGTGGTGGGATGAATCAAAGTCAGTCCTTGCACACCCAACAAGTTGATCATGACTCGCACCATGATGAAAACGATGGTGTGTACGATAGCAATGACGAGGATGGGGACGTGGACATGGAGGATGATGATGATGAAGAAGAATACTCGAGTTATTCGGGAAATGATGTGGAGGAGGAAGATAATCAGGTAGTGCCGTTGACATCACCAATAATATCAACTAAAGTTGGGGCTGCACAAGATAATTCGTGTTCAAGCAGCACTGAAGCAGACGATGATTGTGATAATGATGCTGATGGCCGCATTTCATCATTGTTGCCATCAGCTCCGAAGCGTATGAGGCAGTCTCATATGCTTACTTGATAATATACATCAGATGGTTTGTACTAATTTATGGGACTAATTTTAGTTCGATTTTCACACCAACATAGGTATAAGCAAATTTGTTCAAATTTAATTTGTACAAGATGATCTTTTTGGATTTGTTGTAGAAATAACAAGTTTATAAAGTTGCATAATAAAATGTTAAAGCAATTAAGTAGCTCTATTAATATTGTTTTTAAAGACTGTTTACAGACTCCATTCAAATTAATCCATTAGAATCTCACTTCTTTGATTTTCTAATTGCTTTATAATCACTAACTAACGTAGACAAGATTTGATTCAAATTTTGAGTATTATTTTTTCAAGACTTTAGCTAACTTTATTGGACAAACTCATTTCCTTTCGGCTACATATATCATTTTGCTCTAGAATAAAAAAACATATATCATTTTGCACAAATACACAAATGTTTCAATTTCAAATTGTTTTTAAGTATTGTTCATTCTTAAACCATTTTTAAATTATTTTTTTCTTGATAATTATGAAATTTTTTTATATATAATAAAGTTTTTTAAAAAATATCCCTACCCAACCTTGCTGCCTCATATGGGACGTGTATTATAAGTTGTCTCAGACCGACATTTCGAAGGCAGGATTGGTTGCCGGTAAGCGATGATCCCAAGCGATTAAACGAGCTAAGGTGGTATGTCAACTATCAACTAGGCCTCATAAGACTCAGCGTCAATTTAATGTGAATTCGATTTGACTTCGATTCAATCCGAATGAAAAAGTCTGATTCAAATTCATTTAAAAAAACCTTTAAGTCCGAATCTGAATAGGAGATGGATCAAATTCGGATCTTATACTACATCCGACCGAATATGATCCGAGTCCGACCTGAATAAAATCCCGCTCATATTTATATGAAAAATATTAATTGAGTACAAATTTTGTACGAATTTTTTTATTACTAGTGTTTTCCATTTTGTAAAAATAAATTTTCTTAATTTCAAAAAGGCCCATTATATTAGAGCTGTCAGAATTAGACCCGACCCAATAAGTTATCCGAAACCGACCTGGACTTGGCCTGATTATGACCCGAAAACCAACCCAATCCAATCCATGTCCGACCCGTTAGGGACCCAACCCGAAAAGAACACAAAGCCGATTGAAACCGACACATAACCGATATAACCCGATTTATAACAATTTGTTACCCGAATTCATTGGATGTGTTAATAATCTGGATATATGTGAATATGACCTAATGTTGCAGACCTATTTTTTACAAAATATCTAATAGCTTTGAAACCAAACATTTTTATTAATTTAAATAATTAATAAGTACATTTATGAAAATAAAAATTCAAAAAGATTTACTAAATATTCAAATAAAAGCAAAAACATCACGTCTATACCTCTGAATAGTGAGATTAGAGCCTTTCAATTTGGGGTTTCATTGTTTCATAAATCTCATTGACGTCTTTCTCTGTCCAAAATGACAATCATTTTCCTACAACCCACTATTTAAATAACATTAAATAAAAAACTAAAATATAGTTTTCAGAAAATTCATCTATTTATACCAATATTCACTATTGATTTGATTCGATTAAATCTATCATACTTAATTGATTATCTTAATTTGAGTTTGTTTGATAGATATGTCTATATGTGATATTTGATACTTGTTCGTATTTAATAGAATAATTCAATCATCAAATATATTTTATATTTATATGATATATATGCATTAATTTAGATAATTGATATAGATAATAGTCATAATAAAATGATATATATCATACATTGATACACTAAAGATACATATCATATACTAGTTTGATAGGATAATACATATTTAATAATCATTACCTCATAAATATTTTGTCTTTAAATGACTTATCGACATCATCATTGTCCAATTTATGAATTAACCATCATCATTGTCCGGTTTTATTAAAACCGACCTTGACCCGAAATATCCCGTTATAACCCGTTCAGAAACCGATCTGATTTTACCAGATGCGACCTTGACCCGAACCCGAAGCTATAACCCGTTCAGGAACCGATCTGATTTTACCATAATTGACCTTGACCCGAACCCGAAGCTATAACCCGTTCAGGAACCGACTCAATTTTACCATATTCGACCTTGACTTGAATCCGAAATAACCCGTTTAGGAATCGACCCGATTGTACTAGAACCGACCTTGACCCGAACCGAATACAACCCGAACCAAATACGACTTGAACCGACATTGATCTGAACCGAATACAACCCGAACTGACATTGACTAGAACCGAATACAACTCAACCCGAACCCGACCAAACAAATAACCAATTTAACTCGACCCGATAATGACCCGACCCGATAGGCAAAATTGAACCGATAAGAACCGATCCGCGATGGGTCAACCTAGAACCGACCCATTGACCCGATTTGTCACCCTTAATCATATAGCATTAATGCTTAATTAGAGGCTTTAATTTGATCGAAATTTCTCTAAGAAGACCCTTTTATAACGGAGGGTCCAATGGATCGGATCGGGTTGGATTTGACTCTAGGTTAAAGCCCAACTCCTTCGGACTTAAAGTTCCGTGCTTCCCTTTCTCCAGGAGGTTGGCCGCCTATCTTAGATCTTCCCATTTCCAAGAGGATCCCGGTGTAACATCAGAGGATCTAATCAAGGGTAATCCCTGAACTGCTTGCTTTCTGAGATTTGGAAACAACTTGAAAAGAGATTTATGCTTACACATGGGTCGCTCTGGTGATTTAGTTGATTTGCCAGTCATAATATTGACTGCTTGACTCAATAGGAGTTCCAAGGTAGCAACAAACAATGCCCGCACACGCATATCAAGACTTTCACGCCCCTCTGAAACTTCTTTCTCGTGGATCTATGCTTGAGAAAGTCTACGTTCTGTCCTAGAACGATGGAGGATTCTTTCAAATGGCAAGTGATAGATAAATAAGTTCATCACGTTCGAGTGCTTCTGGCTGTTAACTGACTGGTCGTAGGTTCAAATCCTACTTGGGGAGAATTTTGAGTTATCGCTTTTTTGCATTAGCTACAGAATCCAATCCACATCTTAATCCCCCGGGGGGGTCATTCCTTTTGATAAGAAGTTTTCAATCAATTATAGATAAATCCAGACTCTCTCCCGGGAGTGCTTTCGAGAACATGAAGCATATCGCCCCGCCGACCATCAAATACGAGATTGGGCCCCTTCTCCAAAATTGGATGAAATAGCCCACCCCAACCGGGAGGTGGATCAGGCCTAAACAATGAATGAGAATGAGCGGATTACGTTCCTGCTGGCTAGTTTTGACAAGGCATCCTTTCAGACTCAGATTCGGATTCAAAATGAAGATCTGAAAATTAGGTGAATCGGAGTCGAATTTTGCTAGGTCCGACTCTGACTCTGACCCATTTACATTCCTAGACTCGAGCGTTATTTTTTTAGCTAAATCTTTTAAAATCCTATTCATTATTAAAGTTCTTAGGAATCTTAGCTTCTTGTGCTAGAAAAGGGCTCTAGCCTTTGTCACGTTTCTCATCTTGCCAAAAAAAAAATGCGCCTCATACATATATGGACCATGTCCAAATAATATTTATTTTATGGTCTCATTTGTCTTTCGCCTCCGCCATAACCAAAGGTCCTTTTCCGTTTTTATCAACCATATATTGGGTTGGAAAGTTCTACACTCCTACCTTCCACATTCCATAAGTCTTACACCAAATGCTAGTTAAGGTCATGAAAAGAGGTGGTCATAGGCCGGATCGGGTTGGATCCGGGCTCTAATGTTGGTTTATAAATTGTAATCGGACCTTATATTAAGTGGCACGGGCCGGTTTTGAGTCAGGTCAAAACCGAGTCAGGTTGACTAGGTCAGAAAGCGCGCTAGATGAATTCGGTCTACTGGTCATCCCTAGTAAGTAGCCATGAAGAATTCATGATGGACATATGGATGTCTTGTTCTATTTGACCAATAATCCCAAAAATTTCATATCTCTATCATAAAATAACATGTTGTATTTGAACTTGCTATCAAAAAAAGCTTTACTTCATTATAAATCGCTGAAAATTGTGAATAACTGTGGTCGTTAGATTTGCCAATTTTTTGTTGAGAAAGTAGAAAGAGTTTGTTTTGTGATTTAATTTTCCAAATGAATTGAAGTATGAATCAAGAAATCTAGAGGAAGTGATAAAAAAAAAAAAAAAAAATCTCCATGAACTCTCTCAGAAGTAGTGTTAATATCATTTTTAAAAGTCGTAAACCAAACACTGTCCCAAAATCGGACATGAAACACACTAGAAAGATACATGCCCCCTAACATTATGCTTAAATCATCCGTTTTAAACTTTTTAAGCAACCAAAAAGCCTATCAAATGCATCTTTTGTTCTAAATCAGAGTAAAAATTGCATTCAACGTGGACTTTTTGCATCACAAAAAAAATAAAATTTAGGCCCACTACTTTATATGATACTCAGTATCCAATAATCAATACGAGCTGTATGATGAGAAATAGTTTCAAACCAAAGAATACACACAGAATCTTACACGTGGATAAAAGATTTTGTAGTGATGAATTTGTAACCACAGGATTAAGAATTTAGGATCATTAGTCAATAGAATTAGGTAGTAGGCTGATATATTTCCGATTTAGGTACAAAATTTGCAGTATAGAGTCATAAGTACAGACACATGACACATTCAAATATTCCTTCCAAGCAGATCCCTATTCCCTATGACTGTGCTACTAAGTAGACCTTTGCATTGGGCGGCTCAAGGCCGGGATGGGTCACAAGCAAAACGGGTCGGGGCGGGTGGGTCAAAGAGAAAATGCAAAATGGGCTGGGCCGGGCCGGGCCAAAGGAGATATATAATGGGCCAAGTCGGGTCAGGCCATCCAAAGATAGTATGGTTTTTATTTATAGAGAGGGATAATTTACGTGTATCACCTTCAATCTTTGGTAGTGGATCATCGGCAAATAAGTGGAAATAATTCGTTACCTTGTAGTGTTTAAAAGTCTTGGAAACTATAGGCCTATTATTGACCCGACTTGACCCATTAAAAACCCAATAAAACATGACCCATTAAGAGATCGACCTATTAAGCCCATTATTGATTAGGCTCTTTTACAAACGGGTCGATCAAGGGCCCTTAACGGGCCTCCACCCATTTAAACAGGTCTACTACTAAGTGCCCACTGCCAATTTGGAGAGATACATTGGTCACATAAAATCTTGACAATGAAGCTACTTCTACTACTCCATAGTCCATAAAACACAACACACGAATGCACTATCGATTTTGCATGCAAATCCATAAGCCGGTTCATTTGGTTTTTGCTTTGCCCATCCCTTACCACCTACGCTTCTACTCCATGTCTATTGGCCAGAACTTTAAATTATATAAATAGATTCGTTTTTTAAAATATACTATATTGATTGATTTTATTAACTTGATATTGATTTCGAGTGGACTAAAACTTTGGTGAATTGATACTATTTTTGAAAACTTAATTTTTTTTTCTATAAAATATAACTGCTTCACCAAAGCGTATTCTGAAATTGAATCATTTAACTTTATATGCTGGATTGATGGTTGTCACTAATCTTGGTTCAGAAAAGAATTCCCCTCAACCCAAAGGTAATCTTCAAACGTTAATTTACGAGAGGTCGATGTCATATGGTTTACAAAATTGAAAATATTGGGTAAATGGAAGGCATAATAGGTGGTTCGGTCGAATTTGAATAGACAGCTAGACACGGAGGGAAATAAAGAAAATGAGAGGTGAAACGATTGGAAAAATTGTCAGGAGTTGATTGAAGTACCAAACTTAAATCATTAAAGATGCCATCCTCGGTGGGGTTGGATGGTACCTAACTCGTTTACTTGTTAATGCCATAGTGTTCCTAATCTTTATGGAGTTGTGCGGTTAATGTGAATTCACTAGAGATACTGTCGGAACTTCAGGACATTGATTGATCTATACACAATTATCAAACTTTCCAGCTCCCAATATGCTTATTCTTTTCTATAAACCCTCAACTCTAACCCGTGATGGGGGGATATTTGTATCAAAAATTGTCCAAGCTCTCTGCCTCTCCCTACTCCCTTTATAATATACAATCCCCCTACCTAGACGCAAGTCTATAAACCCTCAACTCTAACCCGTAAATACGTAATCATTGTCACTTAAACTAATCAGTTTACAACTCAGATCCATCGTCCCGAAGTAACCTTATTGGGAAAGTCCCAAAATCCTTTCCAGAATGATCCTATGTCATAGCTTAAATTATTCAGGCACCAGAAGGGGGGGTGCAGGTGAGGTTGCCAATAAATCATGAAGCTGCTGTCAATCTCAGTGGCCTATGTAAATGCAGATTGATAGTCTGCTTGTTAGGACTCCCCGGAAACCAGATACCAGCACTTGGCGTTGCCGCTTGCTTGCAAAGTCTGGCCATGTGCCCCTGGCTAGATTCAGCAACTGGAAATTCTAGAGAATATCTAGGATTTCGACTTTCACCAAAATTGTCATTTATTATTTGTATTAATGTAGCGAAACCACATTATATTACACAGTATTCAAATCAAGGAAAAATCAAAATAAAAATTCGTTACCCTAATAGTTCAGTACCACTAGTGAGCTCAAGTGCATCGACCACAGACCATGTTCAAGCTAATAACTCAACACACGGCCAAACCCTCTCGCTCTCCTTCTAGAAGCTCTTGTCATGTATGAACACGGCTATAATGAGGTGAGCATCCTAATGAATTGTAACATGGTCAATCTTGTATAATAACATCAGTACTTGAGATTTGATTAACGCCCAAAATATTACCACTGCATCTTATGGTGGAGTTTTTACAACAGAATATCAAGAGCTAATCTCATCAGCCAAAAAAAAAAAAAAAAGGAATACATGGGAATGCCCCAATATTAAAGCAATAATAGGAAAAGAAAAACCTTTCACAATGCAAAGCAACTTCAAAACTCAAATACAATTTATTTCATATCAGCATCAAGGAAGCAGCAAAAATGTTATACAAGGACCGGGGGAAATTCTGAAATGGCTAACCAGAAATTCACAGCTAATTAATACACATGAAAACAATTCAGACAGGTAAAATCCAGGGAAGTAACAGAATTTGGCACCAAGCTTCAGCTCATGTTGATACATCCCTAATACCAGTTAAACCATTTCTACACAGCAAGATACCAAAGTGAACAATAAATTTCCTTGTTCTTGATATAATAATCTGAAACATTCATAATGACCACAGCATGTCAGAAACATTGAACCTAAAGGCAGAAGATAATGAGAGAAACAAGCAAAAAACACACAAGTTTCCTTATTCCTCTCTAGTTGAGACTCACAATTATAGCAAACATGCAATCATCAAAAAATCACAAAGACTAATTCAGATTTTTGTACCTGCAACTCAATAATCACACCATATACCAATATCAGTTCAGGCTGCCACTGCACAATAAACAGCAACATAAGCACGAAAGGGATATGGTGATACTATATTTTTAATTGCGCAAAAACTGAAATATAAGTTTTCAAGCATCATTTTTTGCTATCAGCAAAGGTAAATGCAAGCAACATACCCTGATGTCTGGGTAGAAAATAAGACAATAAGCCTAACTGGTATTTATTACATCATGTCGCCAGCTAAAACAGATTGAAACTCTTGAAACGGTTCAATATTCTGCATAAAAAAATCCTAAGGGGCTAAGGGCAAATAAAAAAAAATACTACAGCATAGCTTTTATCAAATGTTTGCGCAAAATCAGGATCTTCAAAATCTATGACAGGGTAACTTCGGAAACCATACCTTGAACAAGGATCCTCAACACTAGTTCAAAAATTTGAATTACAACTTCAAGCATGCTTAAGAAGGTTGATACAGAATTACACAATACAAGAATAAAACTCTTAAAAACAAAACCATTTCATACTCTTAGTGGAATCTGAATATCCTACGGGGTGACATTTCCCAAGGGCCAAGGCTACATTAACTCTCAGAAAAGTATAAGCACATTTTCAAGATCTTCCAAATACTATACCAAGCAAAATCCAGATAACATAATCCCCAATTCCCCATCTCACAGGAATGACCTAGTAAAGCCAAGGTACTCAATACTATTATTCACACCCTTTCAGTAAAAGTCCCAAAGCATAAGGTTCATAAAGGCAAAGAAACTGAAGTCCTTCAAATTGACTCAAATTATGGCATTATTAATCATACTACACATCTATGTTACACAGAGTAGGAAGTCTACTGTGGGAGAAAATCCAAGGGTTGAGTGGGTCAGGCTACCTAAGAGTGAAACTATTAGGGATTATTACCAAGGCCAGGTAACAAACAAATTCATTAAGCAGTAACATCTCATTCACCCAAGTCAAAAACCTCAAGAGACAATGGTCTTGTGATAAGATTCAGTTTCAATTGATGAAGCTCTAATATGGGTATAACTACAAGAGGTGGTGATTGGGCCCAACCACCAATTTAGGACAATCATCAGAAGCAAACTAAAATGTGGGTCATAACAAAATTCTAGTATGAGTGAATCCACATACATACATCAAATCATGTTTTCCTAGAGAGCATTGGTGTAAAGACAAAAAGAATGCATCTGATCAAATATTACGGGGAACATGGGACACAGCAGCGTTCCATGAACTGATTCAAGCATGTTGGGAACTTAGGGATATAGCGTCCTGGAAACCTTAAGTGTATTCATCTATGAACTCCGTTAAGAAAAGAGCTTAATGGGGAGTAACAGACATTGATTGGCAAGTAAATTTCAATCAAACTTAATAACTTTTGACGAATAATTAACCACCCCAAAAAAGGAAAAGAACTCAATGTTCAGATTTCACAGGAGGCAGTGTTCTATGTCCTGGTTCCAGTACTACTGTGTACCAAACTGAACCGTGTTCTGGGTAACAATTTTTTATCCCACTCACCCCAAATAAAATAGAAGAGCCATAAATGACACTAAGACAAAATATCTTAAAAACTAAGAGGATCCACATTTCCTGACTAAACAGTTATATTGATATACACAGAAAAGTGAATTATTTCAAAATAAAGGAAATTAGCATAATAATTTGTAGATGATTCACGTCCAGACCAGAAGTCCTCTTGGCAACACTATAGATTATAGAAGTTCAACTCAATTCCTTCAAGATACTTCAACAAAGATGAAGAAGATAATACATGGACATTTTTTAGTGGCTTTGCCACGCATGACTTTGTTTGCTAGAGTATTGTTCCCTTTGCTCAAAACTTTCAACCAAAAACATTTTTCCAATTTTAGACAACTAAAGAATGGTTCACTATTTTGTTCCTGACTTTCCCTTCAGAAGCCAATCAGGCTTTTCTGTTTTAGTTCAGACTACTCGAGTTTTAACCATAAAAACACTAAGGCTACGGAGTGAACATAAAGCCACCAATCAGCATGTTGACAAATGTACACAAGGACATACCATAGTCTTGGAAACTAAATTAAGACAGTTAATTGGGTAAACAAAAGAGGATTTCAACTCTTTTTTGGTCCCCACCCGCCCAAAAAAATCAAGTCCCACCAGACATTAAGAACCCCAAGTAACAAACCACTGGGCACTATAGGCATTTCAATGTTCTAAAATCAATGAACAATCAATCATTACAGCCAATAAGATAAATCACTAACCCTTGCGCTCATCTGAGGCATCATGGTATTCTTCCTCCTCCATAGCTACCCCTTCTTCATCTGCCTCAACCACAGCAACCATTGCATCATCTCCATCATTTCCATCCTTCTCGTCAGGATAACGGACAACTACTACAGGACAGACACAGTGGCGCACACAATAATCACTGACACTCCCAAGCCTACCGTTGCTTGCTCTCTTAGATGCACCAAAACCACGGCTCCCCATTATTACAGCATTAAAACCCAGCCTCTCCACCTCCAAACACAGTCTTTCCTTCATGTCATGGTCTTTTACAATATGAATTTTATATGGCACCTTTAGTAAAGGAAATTGGAAAAAAAATCAGCACTAATCTCACTGCTTGATAAATTCTTCAAACTAGAAACAAAATACAATAAAAGTGGAATCCAACCATATATAGTAGAAAATATAGTAGTCTTATTTTTTATTCCCCAAAGAAAAACACAGATGTCATGACAGGAACATAACAAAGAAAAGTCAAAAGCTTCCTGTTTTCAATATCTCATCGCCTCTTAGAAGCTCATGCCATACTATCATAAACTATTACCAGCCAAGAAAGAATAACGATTCAAGCGGTTGCTCGGTGAATCCCCAGCAGTATCTATGAAACAGGCAAATGCAAGATCCAAATAAACCTGCAAGCATGACTGACCTTAAGATGAAATCAAGTTCCTAACCAACTGACAAATAAGAATCAAGTCAATTATTTTAAAGAGAAGAAATATAAATCAAAGTACCCTGCAAACAACTGACATCCCCAAACATGGCAGCTCCACTTATGTAAATCACAGAACCCCTATTTTTCATCTAGGGTTAATTATTGGGTCTAAAGGATTAACTCGGACTCATGGGCTTAGAATGAATTTTCTACTTGTTAAGTTGCATGTAAATGACGTGATTGACCACTTAAGGGTGCATGGACCATTCATTTCAGTCCAAGATGACTCTAGTATTTCTATCCAAGAAAACTAGAGTTCATTTGGTAAACTCCATTTATTATAAGTGTAAGTTTATTTAATGTAAGTAGCTAGTTGAACTAAGTAAGCTAGTTAGAGTTAATAAAAAAGTTAGCATAAATGAACTAGTTTAATTAATTGAACTACTTGGAGTAAATAAAGCTAAGGAGTAATGGAAGCTAGCTGATTGAATGGTGTGAGTAATTGAGCGTGGCTGACCAGATTTGCAATGGCGTGATTTATTGGTGAATTAAAGAGAGTTACAAGACTTCAAAGCCAGCCATCAAGAGGCGTGAATCCAGGGAATCAAAGTTGATGTTACAAAGCAAAGTTAATGAATTCAAAGCTCAGCAAATGGCGTGTTAAACGGCTGGAATTACTCCCCTTAATTATGACTGAAGTTACGAATTTAATGGGGCCGCAAATGGCGTGTTAAATGGTTGGATTTATTTCCCTTATTGTTGCTGGCTGGAGTTACTGATTTCAAGGCTTTAAGGGGATGTTTTTGGGTGTCGAATGGCTGAGTTAACCACTTTATTCGCAGCAAATTAAAGACAACTTCAATTCTGATCAGTTTCTCCTTTGCATGTGAATTGAAGAGCAGCAGCTTGAAGCCTTTTGGAATGCCGAAAACTCCCAGCTTTATTTTCATCTTTATTCCCTAAGTTATTAAGTGCGTATTGATGGTATTTAGTTGCTGGCTAGTTTCACTTTAATTAAAGTTTCAGATCAGTTTCGGACTTAATTAAGTTAAGGAAGCCTGATCAGTTTAGGGGAGTATAAATTTCGGATTTTTGCTGATTGTAACCTTTTGTTTTTTGCGTCTTTTAGAGTTCTAGGTCAGGTTTAAAAGCCTATAATAAGGGGAAGCCTTTGTATTGTAAAGGTTGTTGATGAATGAATGAAAATAAGTCTTCTTTTACCTAGTATGATTGTGCCAATTGTCTAAGTGAATTTCCTGAAGAATTTGAGTGTGAAGTGAGAGTTCATTCCTCCCAAATTTCAGGGGTTGTTTATACAAGTTAAGTGTTCATTGTGTAATCCCCGTATCTAGTAGTGCAAGTTGAGTGTTCATTGCCTACATATCTCTTAGATTACAAGTTGAGTGTTCCTTGTAATCTACCCTTTTCCCCAAGTCACAATCTGTCTAGATTCACCCCAAATCTCTATGTCCTTTTTCTGTCCATTTTTCCCACTCCCAAAACACCCCAAGACACCCTAAACATGTCCCATCCATAAGCCTAACCATAACCCACGAAAATTCCAAAGAGCCTATGCACATTTATCCTATTTTATCCACAATTTCATTTTTATCAGTTTGGATTCATTTAAGAAAACAAGTAATTTCTAGTATTTCCTATTAGATTTTACATCATCCACCTCCTCCCAACAATTTATTTATTTTTTAGTTTTTAGTATAAAAATCCATTGTACCCAATACTTAAACATTACTAAAATCACTTATATAGGAAGCAAAAACCTTGTTATGTTTCCCATTGTATGGCTTCAAATCTCAAACCACTCTCACCATTTCAGGCTCATACTTGCATAAGTACAATCAAAATAATACACTCGCGTCTCATAGATAATATACCAACAATGCCCTAGACCAACATGCCACGAAACTCAACATATAAATCTCAAATCCAGCAAATGTACAATCAGAATAATTATCATCCACATTAGCGCCTCGGATATTTAAATTAAACCCAATAAACACAGATTACAATTTACAACATAATGATCACAACTCGACAAAACCCCAAAGTCAGCAGCTGTTCACCAAAGTAATTATACACTAACCCCAAAAATGCTAAGAAAAAGCACAAACACAAATCTACATAAAGCTAAAAGAGTTATCAACTTTTTGGAACTGAATTTGGCAGTACAGTCAATCATTACAACATTTGCCCAACCATCAAACCCTTAAAGTTCAACATAGGAACAATCAAACCTTCATAATAAGGGTTTTGGATATATCACCTCAATCTCACAAATTTTTCACACACCCACATACAACAAGCACAAAAAGTTGAAACTTTGGAGCAATGGAAATCCTAAAATCACACATTTCCCAAACCCTGATAGAAAAAAAACCCTCAAATAATCCTGCCAACAATCAAAACTTCAAAATTAGGGTTTTCCCAAAATCAAATTGGGGGTTTTCAATTTTCCACACAATCACAAAAATCCAACAAAACCCCAGTAAAATCAACACAAACCTGAGCTTGAATGAGGGGTTGAGCAAGATCAGCAGCCTTTGAAGTAGTAAAAGCGTCGAAATCATCTTCAAGCTTCTGGTTCGACTCCTCATTATTGGTCCGACCACTCTCAGCAGTACCAATAGTAGAAGCAGAGAAATCGACGCAACCCCAATCAGCGCCGTAAAGCACAGAAGTAGGACGAACATGGAGAAGAACAACAGCGTCGCCGGGTCGAATGTAGTGGTCAACAGCCCACTTAACAGCGAAGGCACTCTCGTCACTCAGATCCACAGCGATTGCGATCTTCCTCGCAGCGCCGGCTGTTGGAGTCTCGGCGGCGGCGCCTGTAGCGGTGGCAGTTGGGGTTGAGACGGTGACTCGAGGGGAGGAGGTGGTAGAAGAGGAGGGTGGTGGTTTGACCCGAATTGGGGGCATTTCGGGGTATGATTGGTTTTGATGGTCTGCCATGTTGTTATTTGTCGGATTTCTGGAGTTGATGATTTCTTTGGGGTATTCGTCGGGAATTTCTTGTGTTCTTAATCGAAGTACGGAGGAGAAAGATTCGAAAGGTTATGTTGTTACTTGTTATGGGATATTTAAAAAATGTCATTTTAAAATGTATTTTTTATTTTTATTTTATTTGGGTTAGCAAATTTGGATTATGGGCTATGCTTTGTTGGATAAATCTGATGGTGAGTTGGAACTTGGAATGATTAACTTTATGTCATGCTCATTCATACTCCATCCCAATTTAGGTGCTACAATTTCTATTCTAGTACGTCCCAAATTATTTGCTACATACCCAAAATAGAAATATTTAATTTACTAATCTACCCACATTTTTGTCCCCATCCCACTAAAACCCTAAACTAACCCATCCAACCCATTCTAACCTACCCCGATATTTACCCTAATCCTTTGCCTCTTTGCCTCTCTGCATTTGCACTGCTTCTCTTTGTCTCCATTGTTTGCTCCCTTAAAATCGAGCTCCGTCAGCCTCTGTGCTCTCTAACCACTCCATTTTCCACCTGATTACTCTCCTCATCTCGACGGTTCGTTTGAGACCCGAAACTCGTGATTTTCTGCCATCCCAAATTTGAGGGTTTCTGAAATTGGGGTTAGAGGTACGATTTCATGGAGAAGGGGAATGGATCTTCTAAACCTAAACAAACCTACTTCGGTTTTGAAGAGGATCCCTTACTTCCTAGTGAGATGCTTCGTCTTCAACAGATCCTCCGTGAATTGGCTACGGAATCCTCTAATAAATCGGTGGTTGTTCCACCTGAGTCGCCTTCGAACACCACTCCAGAACCACCGCCTTCGGGCTTTGCTTCTTGGTCGGCGTACTCCTACTGGTTCTCTAATAAATTCGAGTAACCTCTAACTCACTCTTCTTCATTTGTGGTTTTTTCATTCTTCACCCATTTTGCATGTGGATATGTGGATCTTTCATTTTTCAATGATTTGGCCTTGTTTGGGGTTTGACTTTACTTCATCGATTTGTTTGGGGTTTGGATTTGTTTGGGGTTTGGGGTTTCATTGATTTCGTATGTTGTTTTCATTGGTTTGGATTTCGTATGTTGAGCTTTTTGGGGTTTGGCCTATGCCTATGTCCGTATGTTTGTTGATTTCTTCATCTGCGTTGATTATGTTGGTTTGGGTTTCTTCATCTGTGCCTATGCCTATGTTGATTTCTTCATCTTGCTGATTTCTTCGTCTTCATCTAGTGTCCTGTTGTTTTGGGTTGAATTTGTGCTGGTTCTATGCTCGTTTTTCATCTATTTGTTTGGGTTTACTTTATGCCTATGGTCATCTGGTGTCCTGTTGGTTCTCTGTCCTGTCTGGTTCTTCATGTTGGTGTTCATGTCCTGTCTGGTTCTCTGTCATGTCTGGTTCTTCATGTTGGTTCTTCATGTCTGGTTCTCTGTCCCGTCTGGTGTATTCTCTAGTTCTCTGTCCTGTCTGGTTCTGTTAGTGTTAGTGTTATTGTTCTCTGTTAGTGGTAGTGTTAGTGTTAGTTTTAGTGTTCTCTGTTAGTGTTAGTGTTAGTGTTCTCTGTTAGTGTTAGTGTTAGTGTTCTCTGTTACTGTTAGTTTTAGTGTTCTCTGTTAGTGATGTTGTTAGTGTTAGTGTCTGATGTTGTTAGTGTTAGTTTTAGTGTCCCATGTTGTCTGATGTTGTTAGTGTTCTCTGTTACTGTTAGTTTTAGTGTTCTCTGTTAGTGATATTGTTAGTGTTAGTGTCTGATGTTGTTAGTGTTAGTTTTAGTGTTCTCTGTTCTCTATTGTCTGATTTTGTTAGTGTTAGTGTATGATGTTGTTAGTGTTAGTTTTAGTGTTCTCTGTTGTTGTCTGATGTTGTTAGTGATGTTGTTAGTGTTAGTGTCTGATGTTGTTAGTGTTAGTTTTAGTGTCCCCTGTTGTCTGATGTTGTTAGTGTTCTCTATTGTCTGATGTTGTTAGTGTTCTCTGTTACTGTTAGTTTTAGTGTTCTCTGTTAGTGATGTTGTTAGTGTTAGTGTCTGATGTTGTTAGTGTTAGTTTTAGTGTTCTCTGTTGTTGTCTGATGTTGGTAGTGTTAGTGTCTGATGTTGTTAGTGATGTTGTTAGTATTAGTGTCTGATGTTGTCAGTATTAGTTTTAATGTTCTCTGTTGTCTGATGTTGTTAATGTTAGTGTCTGATGTTGTTAGTGATGTTGTTAGTTTTAGTGTTCCCTGTTTGATGCTTCTCCATCTTAGGCTGATGTTTGAGGCTTCTCCAGCCTAGGTTGATGTTTGAGGCTTCTCTAGTTTGATGCTTCTCCATCCTAGGCTGATGTTTGAGGCTTCTCCAGCCTAGGTTGATGTTTGAGGCTTCTCCTGTTTGATGCTTCTCTATCCTAGGCTGATGTTGAAGCTAACTTACCTGTTTATGTGTTAGGTACCTGTTTTTAAACATGTCATGATATTTGTTGCATCATAAACTTGTTGCTCTTTTACACTAACCATGCTTATACACATGAAAATACATAATTACACAAAATATGATTATCCTTTACACATAAACTTATTTATACACATGAAAATATGATTATCCTTTACACATAAACTTATTTATACACATGAAAATATGATTATCCTTTACATAATTACACTAACCTTGCTTATACACATTAAAATACATAAACTTGTTTTTTACACAAAATATGATTATCCTTTACATATGTTGCTGTGGTACTCCATCATTTGCTTCTTCTGCCATTTCATGCTTATGGCCTTCTTCCACCCAATGTTGACTATATTCAACAAGTTCCTTGGGGACATGTATTGCACTAGGTAACTCACCTCTTTTCTCTAGTGATTGTTTGTTCATATGTGGGATATGATAGTTATTGTTTCCTTTTACCTTTAGTATCTCTCCCATGCATTGCTGTAGAGTCAAGAATATGTGATTAATGAGCTTTGGATTATAATCATTATAAGCCTGTTCCACTGCCTTCACTAGTTGTTCTACTGTGTTGGGTGCTGTTTGTTCCTTTAGTGACTGTATTGCTCTGAAAAACCCTAGATCATTTGCATTTAGATCAAGACTTTGGGGTGGCTGGTTGATTAAGTGTATGTTGAACCCATCCTTAGTTGCTTCTTCCATAAACTGGGTATCATTTCCTGTTATATGTGGCTTTGCATTATCTTGAACTAGGAAGAGTTGTTTGCAACCCCAAGGGGGCCACTTTGCCCTTATGGCAGGTAGTATGCTATATATGATCTTTGATTTGATGACTTCCTTAGTGACACTTGTTATTGGCTTGAGCTCAAGTGTGCCTGCTGGTCTATTCTTGCTTGATCTTTGTGCTGGGAGCAAATCTGTGATTGGTAAAATGCCTATTTTCCGTCATAAGCTATCTCACCTTGAGGGGTGATATGTGGCCTAGCCACTGCCGCAATAAACATGACCTTAGTTATGAATCTCTTACTTTTGCATGATCTATATGGATCTTTCTCATCTGATGCAAGGTAGTACCTTTGTGAAGTTTTGGACATATAAAACCATTTCTCGTCTAAGTGGATGACATTATACATGTTAGCAAACCTCGGGTATGTTGTGATAGTTTCTGGTACAACTGCATTCAAACACCATTGAACTCTTGCAATCATGTGTGACAAAGTGAGTTCTGGTTTGATTGCGTTTGTGTGCTTCTTTATGCATCCTCTTTTCACTAGCCTATGTGTTGATGATTTACTGATTCCAAGTGTGGCAGTAGCTGCTCTAATACTTGTTCTGTTCCTTAGTGGAATTTGTTTGATGTCATCTGGATTGAATGATACCCTCTTTCTGCCTACTCTCCCTATTTTCATATTTTCAACATTAATTGATGAGTTTGATGTGATCTGTGATTGAACTCTATGCCATATATGACTGATTGTCCATCTTGAGACCTCGTACTCTGTTGCTAGTTTGTTTATACAACCTGCTGGTAGTTTTTTATGATTTGTGAATGGCATGTCATTAGTTTCACAATTCTCTAATAACTTCTCAGCAACATTTGCTCTCTCAATATTGGTAAGCACACGACAACTTGTTTTCTTGCCAACGGCCTCTGTCAGCTCATTTTCATCTGATACTAACTCCATCATCTCTGTCATTGAGTGATCAGTGAAGAAGTGTTCCACTTCTTCACATTGTGCCGGTTCATTGAGGTCTATCAATGAGCTTGGTACTGGGTCACTCTCTACAGTAGGTTGAATGTGTTGCAGTCCTGATGAGGAACATGTTGGCTTGCTCTTAGATGCTCTGTCAGCCACATTGTGGGTTGACATGATGCGACTTAGAGATTTCCAACAATTTCCTTACAAGAGTTCCAATTACCAAGGTAAGTTACCACCCGATGATGAAGCTCTTATGCTATATTGAGGGTGATTCTTCACTGCCCCGCTGCTGGTCCTTTGCTTTACTTGTTGATGCCCCTTTGTTTACTGGACCACTGTCCCTCTGTCCCTATGTTGGCCCTCTGTTTACTGGCCCTGTGATGGCCCTCTGTTTACTGTCCCTATGTCCCTATGTTGGCCCTCTATTGACCCTGTGATGGCCCTCTGTTGGCCCTGTGATGGCCCTCTGTTGGCCCTCTGTTGACTGACCCTCTGTTAGCCCTCTGTTCTCTGTCCCTATGATTTGCTGGTGGCCCCCTGGTGGTCCTCTGGTGGCCCTCTACCTCGGCTAATTTGTTGGATTTTTTTACGTTGTGGGACAACTTTATAAATTGGTTGTTGGTTCATTAATGTGAGGGGCTATATATAAGTCCTCACTAAATGTTGTCAAAATTTTGGAGCCAAACTTTGAATTCTGGCACACTTTCTGGTTCATGTGAATTGGGAAAATTTTGGAGCCAAACTCCTATTGGTTCACGTGATTTTCTGGAGCAGTTTGTGTATATGTGGGGCCCAATAAGTGGGGCCACCAATTTTTCTAATTCAATTTAATTACTTTCATTTTATACTAATCATAGGTGGTCCACCACCACTCAATTACAAACCTTAAAAACCGTGAAAAAGGCTCCGTAGCACCTAAATTGGGACGGAGGGGGTAATACATTAATACATACTAATACGGAGTACTCCATAAATAATCAAGTGCTATGCTTATTGCAGAAGACATGGTCTGTTTTGGTAGATACAAGATTTATACCAAGTATATGCCATCTCATAATCTTCCTGCCAGCCATTTCCCCTTTCACATTTCTCAAGTTGACTGGAAGTTTGTCGATCACCAAAAAAGTTATTAATTTTCTTGAATTTTTATATAATCTGTATGACTTTTCTTATTGGAAGTCATCACCTTAAAAGGCCTACATCTAGACATTCAAGAGCCATCATAGGCCCTCCACTTTCTAGAAACCATTTTACATTGAAAATGCTTTTATTTCTATGATCCATAGCTAGTATCATGCCCTAAATTGACATCAACATAATGGAAACCAACATAAAGATGAATATGACTATCAAAATAGGCTTCAATTATCAATTTTCAGGAGATCCTTCATTGGACGCGTAAATTGCATCTCTCTTTTTATGGCCCAATTAAACTACACAACCTGCATACTTGGTCCAAACTAAGAAAAGATGTCGTAAGATTGATTAAAACTTATTAAGATAGGTTCTTAGCCTAATTAATAAGTTTTATACCTAATTATATAAGTCTACGTATATATTTGAACCTAACCCAAAGTAGATCGTACTCAAAGTCTATTGAAACTCAAAATATAGAATATTCTAGAAACATGTCAAAGTTTTATGGAAAAATTAAATTTAAAAATACAACCATTGACCCGTCTTTTTTATAAAGGTCAATATTTACTTTATTTAATAAAAATACAATATTCGAGGGTCATTGTGTTTTAAAGAGTTAAATTACTAGTTATATCATCATTTTTACCTGTAGTTAGCCGGTCCTTTTTTTGTTCATCTCTTTAACGTACAATGTCCGCCTAATTGTTGTATTTTTGTGAAATAAAGTAAAAGTTGGTCTTTATTAATAAGACAATCAAATGTTATATTTTTAATTTCAATCCAAGCTAAATGTTGCATAAAAGCGCTATGTAGAACATAGAGAGCTAAGGTTTTACGCATTGCAAGTTTTCTTGCATAATGTGCTAAATGTCCACACGGCACAAGGCTCTTGTGTCTTACACAACTTGTTTGCACGTTGCGTAGACCTTCTGCCTCCAACTGTTCACGACGGCTATCCTTGTTTGGGCCCTTCTTCCCTATTCCTATATAAACCCACATACGACTCCTTTATCATAAGGAATTATCTACAATTCATTATAATCCCGTTTTTCAAGCATTCTCAAGACACATTTTCTAGTTCGTATTACAACCCAGGTAATCAAGCTATAATCTCTAAGGGCCCAAATCAATCAAATTATATTTCTTTATTGTTATTGACATATTTATTGATTTTGTAACAATGTAAATTTTAGCACTTTGAGTATGCTTGTACATGAGGTTCATGAATTTATATTCTTTTATTATTTAAACATATTTTTTTCGTATGATGGTATGATTTTAGTGTGTTTTAACGATATTTCTTACATGTATTTTTATATAATAATTGTTTGTGCATTTTTCTTGATTTATTTGCTATTTGGTCTATATATTATGTTCTTTATCATGTTTAGTTATGCTTAATATTAAACATGTGATCCACTTTATTTATTGTACTAATCAATACATGTATTTGAAATTACTCCAAATAAGATAATTATGAAAACTTGTCTAGGAACATGTAGTACTTTAAAAAAAAAGTGATCACAACTAGTATTTTAAGTTATTTAAATTTATCCACTTTTTATAGTTTATAGTTAATGTAATCCTAGGATTTTTCAATATTGTTACTTTGTGTGTAAGTCTTAGATTTTGGATATATGATTGAATCATAGTAGAGCAGATTATGGGTAGATTATGGCTCTAGACTTTATCCATATCTTATCTCCAAATTCACTTTGGTTCAAGAACATGCATAGGAATTACATATTTTAGGGGTTCATAAGTTCATAATGGAGAAATCTTTGTTATGGATATGCAATTTTTGTCCCTATCATTAAATCCTCAACAAAAATTTATAAGTCTTTACTTAAAAATTTATTGGTGACTCCTACTTAGATCAGAGTAGAGCCGCTTATAGGTAAATCATTGGTTGGCTCTCTCAAATAATCAACCACGCAATGCCCATACACCAAATATTCACACATACGATAATATCCCCATATGTGAATCGTCCATTACAACAAAAGGATTTGTGTGAAAATTTGTTCTCCTGTATCGGAAAACTATTGCATCTTGATGTGAACCATGTTCAAAATGAGCGTACTCGGTCATGGAGTTATTAAATGGGTTGCAATAAGAGAATCTATGCAAAACACTAAGGGTAGGAACTACAACTAGTGCTGGTTGTGACATTTTTCACTATATTCAGTTGTATTTTCACATACTTTTTCAATAAAATATCATCATACAAGAAATAGTTAAAAGTTAATTCAGTGTAAACAAATCATACAAATTATATTTCATAAAGATAATTTTGAAAATTTGTATGTAGGTAGGGGTATTTTAGGTATTGTGAGGGTGTTAAGTTGGTTAAAATGGGTGTTATGTTTAGCACTCCCCTTCTTTATTCTTTACTTCTCTTCCCTTAAGTCATTAGAATTCCTAAATATCAATTGGATAAACCTTTTCTTAAGTTATGATGCTATTTTGTCAAAGCTCCTTGGAAAGGACTATTTCTAATCAATAAAAATAAGGTTTTTTGTTTATCAATAAAAAAAAAAAAAAAAAAAAATCACGTGAATTAAAGGAGACCTAAATTACATTAAGAATTTATATGTTTGCTGATCGGCGTTATGCTCAAACATTGGCCTATAATTTTCTACCCTTTTTACACACTTTAGTGATTGAGAAGTAGGTCGGCCTTGTCCCGATACGATAAGTCGATAGCCTTTTTTCAGCAATTTTTATTCATGCTTTTCCTTATGATTCCAATTATTTAAAAATGAGCCAACACTTGTTACGCATCTAAAAAAATTCCGTTCAAATTTTATTTGCACTCTTCTAGTCACTTGAAGATACATCAACCATTATATAATTTGTACAATGCCAACTCAAGTGGACGTGCCGGAGTGGTTATCGGGCATGACTAGAAATCATGTGGGCTTTGCCCGCGCAGGTTCGAATCCTGCCGTCCACGGTTTTTTTAAACTTTTAAGTATGGGTCTATGGGAACCAGAAAATGAAGTAGTGGAGGAATATTACAGTGCTAAATAGTAGGGAAGTTTAGTTAACAACTCCTACGGTGGTACGGATATGATGTTGAGAATTTTGAAGGCAAAAAGTCACACATATTTCGATTGGTAGATTTAAAGAAGTTGACACTTATACACCGCCTACAGTAGAATTCAATCCTTAATTGACATATTTCGATTGATATATTTAAAGAAGTTGCCACTTATACACCGCTACAGTAGAATTCAATCCTTAATTGATGTGAATGCATGCATAAAATTCTTATAAGCTAGTTGAATTTTAATCCTTCTAAAATTCATCGTATCTTACTAAAACTTCCCCAATGCTTTTTTCCATGGCTTCTACATACAATACGATGGATAAGACTCTTACCAAAAATAAAATAAAAAACAAATTATAATCCAATTAGGATTAGTAAAGAAATGATAAATATTAGAGAGAATATGGTTCAATTAGCTTATAAGAATTTTATACATGCATTCACATCGTTAATTCAGGATAGCAACACGTCTAGGATTGCTACTGTGCATCAACTGCATGTGAGGTATTGTATTATTCCAGATATTCTGGTAAAATTTTCATAGTCACGGTTGTGAATTGTGATCAAGTCCTTGCTGTATTCGTCTTAAATGACTTGGGAAAAAAGAGAGTGCTATATGCCTATATTCACCCATCGTGTTGCTTCTCTGCTGTGGTGTTTCCTTTTCCCATACTTTTATTTTGGACATAATCGGAATCAACTGTTGGGCCTCTTGGCGTGGTTAGTCATTTGGATCATGACACACTCTGTTATCAAGAGAGTAAAAGCTGACCTTTTTATGTTACTTTAAAGCTAAATTGACATCACCGTCTAATTTTAACTAGTTTTACCTTAAATCATCAGATATTTTACCCACAACAATTACGTACCCCCTTTCCCTTTAAGTTATGATACTTGTGTTGGCATATAAATTGTTGCTAGTTACATTGGTCATTATGTTGTTACATTATGTTCAGATATGGGGTAAATATTATATGCATAAGGGATATAATAAAATTATTGAATCACAGTAAAAATTACTCTTAATATAATAAAAGTTACTTCTCAATATAACATATGTCAATTTTTATCAACTTTGAGCGAGTAACTTTTGCTATATTAATAGGTCACTTTTAGTGGGGATACAATAACTTTATTAAATTTCATGTGTATACAATACTCTATGTCAGGTACAGTACAAACCTCAACAAGTCTCTCTACTTATGATTGTATCATTGTATGGTGTGTTATATTGAAAAGTCACTTTTACGGAAGATACATGACATATATAATAATATTTTTGTAGTGTAAACCAATATATAAAAATATCATTTTTTTGGGCACTTGCTACTAGTTATATTGATTAATAACATATTGATAAAAATATGTTTGTACGAAGTATATACAAAGTAATATAATTATATTTACATTTCTTAACTTAGAACAAAGCTAGACGTAGTGTTGAATCAACAAAAGGTTGGTCTATTATTTATAGATTTCGTATTTTGAAACAAATCATTTTACTAATTCATTCATAAATGTATAATTGTTATTTATTTAGCATTTTAGCTCATCTTGGCTTTGGCATTATTTAACGTTTCCTTTGATACATTATTCTTGTTTGTACCTTTCACAACCAGGGTTTTGTACTAAGTGCTATAAATCAATTTGACCTTAATGTGATCTGTTTGATCTGTAGGCTGTAGCTCCCTCTCTATTTATATCTTCACAACCTACACTCCCTCTTCCACAACTAGGGATGTCAATGGATATTGGATCTGACCCGGATCCGTGGATCCATATCCGTTTTTGCGGATATGGATCTTCAAAATTTAGACCTGATGGATCCGGGTCCTATGATTGAAAAACGGATGCGGGTACAGGTCCAACCATAATACCCGAACCTGGATCCGTTTACCCGTTTTTATTTTTAAAAAATTTGTTATTCTTAAAGGCCCAAATTCAAACCTTAAAGCCCTCACTTGATCTCGGCGGCACTCTCATTTGTCTAGTACTCTGGTTGTCTCTCTCACCATCTCACATTCCACTAGTCTCCAATTCTCCACTCTCACAGTCTCACCTCGGCGCCACAACCAGGAACACCGAACACTGTCTTTGCCGCTGCTCCCGCTTCGCAACAACCTGGTCCGTGGGCCATTTGATTTTATTCATTTGTACTGTGTTGTTTTGTAATATTTGATTAGTTATATGTATTGTATTCAAGTATTGAACTTATATAATTTGTTGGACTGTTGTAGTAAATGCAAAATGTAGATTTATAAATTTGAAATTTATTATTGTCGCAAAAAAATAGGCAAAATATGTAGGATCCGTTTTGGACCCGGATCCGTTGGATTTGGATCCGGATCCTTACTTTTCATACCCGGTGGATTTGAATCTGGATTTGGATCCATCCTTGAAAAACGGATCTGGATCTGGATCCATAAGGACCCGGTCCAGATCCGGTCCGTTGCCATCCCTATCCACAACCCAAATTCACAATAAAGCTTCATAATTTTCAAGTTTCATCATCGTCAAGCTTCATCTAAGGAAACTCTATCTCTCTTTATGTCCTTCGTAAATTTTTTTTGGTTAAAAAATAGTTAGTTCGAGTTTGATTAATGATTATGGATTTTCAACATTTTTTTTTTAAATAAAACTTTATTGACTTTTTAAATTATTTTATATTATTTTTGGTGTAAACTAAGTATTTGCATTCATGGTAAACATCTAAAGCAAGTCTCTCTCTCTTTGTCTCCTTTCGTATTTTTTTTTTGCCTTAAAAGATATTCATAACTTGGCCTTTTTAGGAATTTGATTTTTTCACTGACTTTAATATTATGATTAAGTTGATCGATTGTGTTGTTTAATTTTTCGAGTTTGAATTATTTTTTTATTATTAGTGATTCTTTATATTTCAGAAATTTTCGACTCACCAAGTTATTCCTTTGCTAGGGAGCCCTTAGAAACATCACCCCATTAATGCCTTCAATGGAAATGCCCTAGAACCAACCAACCAGGACATAGTGACATACCACTCCAAAACAATGAGGACTTTATGACTTAAATCAAAAGAAGATACCCTCCTCAATCTAGCTTAACCCCTCATCCTATATTCCTTAGGAAGGACTCCTGGTGTGTTTCATTCTTAGGGGCATATGGAATTTTCAAAGGAATTCTGAACCTATATATGTTTGCCGGCCTAAGCTAGGCCCTAGGGATCGGAGCTTGTTATCTTCAAATTAAACTTCTGCTTGTATTATTTTGTCAGCAAACTGATCTGGCCTGCTACACCTATATTCTATAGCCTGAAGAGACATAGGGACCTTATTCATTTTCTATCATTAAGGAAAAAGTTAGTGCAAATATTCTGAACTAGCACTACCCAAGCAGTCATGTACCATCTTCCCGTTACAATTACTAGTTGTATTTGTTTACTTTCTTCGTTTCAAAATACTTAGACATATATACTTGTTTTGAGTTTCTTATATGAAACTCTCATTTCCGTAATTCGTACTTACTTTTGCATCGTCAGACTACATTCTTTGGTAGGATACATATAACTTTAGCTGTCAACTCTGAGAATGTATTAGCTACAAACTCCCTCTTTGTCCCTTCTTTTTTGCCCCAATTACAAATTTTTTTTTTTTTTAAGATATAATTGAAAATCTTTGGTGAAATAACTCAAAATAGAAAATATATAAGAAAATGGGATAATTTTTTGGGACGGATCAAAATGGAAAATGAGACAAAAAAAAAAAGAATAAATGGAGTAATTCAATGGGATCACAGAGCTTGGATCTCATAACTTTGTGTTCGACTTGTATAAATAAAGGTCACATTATTCTCAATCTCTTCGATGGAGTAATCATTTGACTTATATCCTTTTTAAATTGTTGGGCGTATGCCGTATGGCAGTGTAAAGTCCTTTAACAATTGGTCACTCTCACAGTCTCATTCTACAATAGTATTGTTCAACATCATCAAGATATAATTGGCTGACAAGCTATATCATATTGTCATTATAATTGGAGCAAGCCTTGTATATGATTATATGATTAAGACCTTTTCACATTAAGGAAACAAACCATATGAATAGAGGTCGTGCAAGTTGATTCCTTGATGTTGATCAATTTGATTATAATATATTCCTTAAGTTCCTTTTTTGTCTCGTTAATGTTTCACTTATTTTTCAAAGAAAATGTTTGAACCGCAATTTTTATAATGACGTATTATACAATAAAAGTGAGTGTCAAATACAAATATACATTAGGACGAATCTAATAAGATTTAACAAAAAATAGGTATAAACTCATTTATATCACATAAAATAAAAGTATGTACAAAGTATTTATTTTCTACGTTGAAGATTTAGAGCATATGTCATCTTCTATCATGGCATCTAATAAGCAAATGTCCAAGGTTGTTTGCGGGCTAAATAACAGAGTGTAGTTGAGTAAACAGTAAATAACTTATGAACATCAAAAACTTTGTAAAGTACAAACACACTAGCTGCATTGGCCATCTAAAAACTGTTACATAGATGATAGATCCTGACCACCTTTTTATGTTGCGTAGCTAAACGAAGTCATGCATATAAGCCTATTTATTGATCAAAATTATAATCCAAGAAATGTCTAGGCTTTACACTTATCATTATTATCATAAAGAATAAGATTCACTCATTTATTAATCCACACCCAATAGAGTTACTACTACACCCAACAAGAAAAAACATACCAGTACCATATTTTATTAATATTTAATGGCATACTACAGTTTTGGCAGCAAAACAAGAACAGTCCTGCAGCAGAAAAGGAGAAGCCAAAAGTAGTAAAACTAGACCAGTACTTTTTACGTTTAGGTCTCTGAACATAACACAAAATTATGTAAAATAACAGAAAGTTAATTTCTCTTCTAAAACCAAGAAAAAGTTAATCATAATTACAACTTCAAAGTTTAAGGGAAGATCTTGTAATTAAGGACTAATAATTAGAAAGCTTCAAGGACAAGTCAACACAAGTTTTGGAAGTATTAGTAGTTGTGGTCGCTGTTGTGAGTGAAGATAATGATGATGAAGGAGATGGAGAGGCTGAAGAATTATCTGAATAAAATCCCATTTTTAGATTCAAATCCTCCATTTTATTGTAGTAATTGTTACTGTAGTCATTGTTGTCGCGATCGATTTTGATCCTGTTTTCTTGCTGTCCGTCTGATTCTGATCTTCCTGGGAAAAATCCATACTCCATCATTACATTTACTGATCCACTCCATTTTCTGTGAATTGCTACCACCTGAAAAATAATATTTTCATCATTTTTCTCATTATTATTTTACCAATTTCTCTGAAAAATAAAAACAAACAAACCAGTTTATAAAAATCAAAATTTCTTCTTTCTTAAATCTATCCAGAAAAATAAACCCAACATTATTCTTCATGGCTTAATTTTCTTTAACAGAATATGGATACACATGATTATACATTATTTTCTTTGAGAAATCACTCAAAAACAAATCTTTGAATTTTAGCATTTTACATATGGAGTAGTAAAAATTAAATGAGTGAAAATTCAACTTTTTTCTACATTATACCAAAAACTAATCAAAACCCAGATTGGTCATGGCTTAAAAGTTACAAATTGACCATGTCCTATAATCTTGAAAATTATGATTTTATTATTAACATTTTATTCAAAAATCAAAAGAGATGAAAAGAGATGAAGCAATATGAAAAAATATACCTCACTACCATTGTTTGTAGTAGCATGATGATTAGGAAAACCTTGATAAAGAGACAAGTAGTGATTATAGTTTTCTCCATTTTTCAGATCAAAGCCACCACCAAAACTACCATTATACCCTTTTGAAAACCCTACCGAATCCTCTCCAATTACCCTCTTCTTCTGCCAGAACACCAAGAAAGTTTCATTAAGTCATATAAATTCATTCAATAAAAATTAAAAAGGTTTTATTTATTTATTTAGAAATAGAAAGCAATGGAACAGTAAAAATTACGAATTTACAAAAATAACCTTGAAGGAGAGAGAGGAGTGATCAAGCTGACAAGGGTTTGGCATTGAAGGAAGCTCAGAGTAGTAAGGAGCCGAGGATGACTCGGGAATGCCAACGCGCTGAGTCAGCCTCGGATCAGTGATGGGCTGACCCGGGATACAGTACCGAATCACCGGAACCCCGGCAAGTGGGTTACCCCGGTGATGATCCGTCGTAGGACGGATACAACTAGCATGAATATTACTGCGAGTAGTAGTAGGAGGATGACGAAGGGTGTGATGAGAAGAATGGGAGTCTTCGCCGAGGATGCGAAGGCGTTCAAGTTCAGCCATTCCAACCCCTCGTCGAACAATCTTTTCTTTGGGAGGACCGTTTTGGGACTTTCCATTATTACCACTCTTTCGGCCTCGAGGTTTCGAGGTCGAGGTCGTGGTCGTGGTCGCGTTTGGGTTCGGAAGAGGTCTTAGGATGGGGTAGTGAGTCGGGGGTTGTGTTGGCCAGATGTTGGTCGGAGTGGAGGATGTCTTTGGGTCGTTGTTTGAGGTCATGAAATGTAGGGGAGTTGCCATTTTATTTTTTATTTTTTTTGAGGAAAAGAGTGAAGTGAAGGTGTGGAAGGAAGTAGAGTAAGTGTGGTGTGGTGTAGAGAGGTATATAAAGGGTGAGCCAAATGAGACGAATTTGAGAGGAAAAAAATAATCATCTTTTGGACGCGTACGTTGGTTCTTTTCACTCATATATTTTGTATTTGTTTTAGTTTTTGATGTAACGAGATGTTAGTACAAAGGAGACGATATATGCGACAGATGAATATATGTAATGTATGTTACATTTATATTATTGGAATATATAATTATCAAGACGAGCTCAAAATTAAGTGGTGTAATAAGCACTTCTTGTTAATTTATGGCTTCCTAATTTTATTGTTAATCTCGTTAAGTACGATTTTAAGCGTATAGAATGAATTAGTTAGCGTTATCTAGATTTGTAACAAAACAATCTTATCATAATCACAATTTTACTAAATACTACTACTCTCTCCATTCCACAAATATATTTATGCTTTTAAATAGTTTTCAAGACACAATTTTAACCATTAATATTTATAGTTATATTTTACAAAAATTATGAAAGTTATATAGTTTGAAAATTAATTTTAATAATAAATATATTAAAATCTCAAATAAAATTATTTTATATTATACATATTTAAATAAATATGGTCAAAGTTTTCTTCGAGTACATCTTTGTAGAATGGAGAGAATATTACGTAGGTTATATGCAGATACTAGAGTAACATACACCTTTTTTTATAAGTACATTCTATGTGTTAATTTAATGTGTATATGTTTTGTAACACTAGTTATAATGATATCATGTCTCGTATTTTTCATTCTATTATTCCCATTTTGCTCGCACAAGTAATTAGGGCTGTCTCAGTAGATGGTATTGTACGTACGTCCTTCCAAGCAAATTCATATTTTTATTTTTTTTCTGCGGTTTTTGATTGTAAATCCCATTAGATTTTCTAGCAGTTAAGCTAAAGAGGTACTTGTAAAAAGAAATTAACACAAGTTGTGACATATGTGCGACTCGGATTGACCTACGAAAAGAGCGTTTGGGTTTAATAAAGGGTCGCTTGGAATTATCCATAGTTTGTTTCATTTTAGTCTTTATAACAAAAGTCCTATTTCTTAATTCGAATTTTTTTAGGTCCAGCCAAAATAGAATTGTCTTTGATTATTTCTATTATACAAGGGTTTTGGGAGAAAGAGGGGATATGGAATAAATGTGTATGACTATATCTTTGTTTCAAACAGTTTGCCCTAATTTAATATGAAAGGAGTAAGGAACTAAACCCATGCAACAACCATATTAAAATGTACAATCATAATCAATACGAAAGTAGAAAAGTTAAAATGTATCTTAGGTATGCAACCTCCATTTGATAAAGGTGGTATTTGGGAGATGACTTTGATACACAAAAAGATAATAAATGACTAATATTACTAGTATATAACTTCATAACACGTAAGAAGTTCCTGATATATTATTTCGGGGTCCTACGTTATTTTACGGTAATTATTGAGTTGAATCTGTAGCCTGGTTAGCACAAGATTTAGACAAACTCTTAATCTCAAAAAGTAGATTTTATTAGGAATATGAAAGTTCCTCCACAAATCCAATATGTTTATGTGCATTTTGTACAAAATAACATAGTAATTTTGCGTTAGAAATTGTACTGTCCGTTTCAACCTCCATTAGTTTCATATCAGAATTTTCAGTGGAAAGTTCCTTCATTCTAAATTTCTAATTAGCATGCTAATTCCGACGAATTAAATCTAGCTCACTGAAAGAAACTTAGGAACACATAAATACTATTTTTTTTATACAAAGTTAATTTCATTAAGGGCATGCATGGATTGGAGGTAAAGCACTATGATACTAATAATAAATGTTAAACCAGGCCAATAAAAGAAAATGTTAGTGGAAGTGGTTTACAAGGAAAATGTAGTATTGATAGTATGATAAGAGAGAAACTAATACCTCATTCGAGGAGTGATACATACTCTTCACACCCCTAAAGTAGTTATTATCATCATAATGAGGTTAATAATCAATCTTCTAATTTCTTCTTCTTTCTCATACCACCACTATAATATATTTTCTTTCACCTCATTCACTTATCACCACCTCCATTTTTCTTCATTTTTCATTAGTTTGACTTGCATCACCCCTTTAACCCATCTCCAGCCCTCAATTCAAGCATAGCCTAAATAGTGATAGGTTCGAGTTGGTTTGATAGAAATTAAAAAGATGATATCATAACTTAGCTTCTTAAAAAAAAACACTAGTTGCCTAGCTTAATTGAGCTGTTTGTAATAAAATTTGTTTTTTTTTTTATAAAAAATTTGAATAGTGGTTTATCAGAGTTTCTATTGCATTATATTAGAGAATTTGAAATTAAGTCATCAATATATTTCTAAGACGATCAAAGCTACTAATAAATATAGTCATGGAAAATGTTATGGCCCATATTATTAAAGCAACCTTTCTAAATGTTAAAAGTTAGCAGTTGAGGGAGATAATATAAATGTGATCAAATCTTATCTAAAGGACATTGTTTTCGGAAGAATAGGACGAACTATAAGTGATGATCTAGAGAATGGACCCTCAGAATTTTCTATCATTCAATATGCCATTTAATTTAATTTGTTAGCAAAATTTCCTTTTCTCTTCTCATTTGGTTTGATTCTCGTAACTTTCCCTTTCCTTCCATCGTTCACAGGGATCTCGCAACTTGATTTCTTTTTCTATTAGGGAGTACAACATATGCACAAGCAAAGGGTTCGGTTGGTGGGTTGAAATCTCATCTTGAAAGTCAAAAACGGGGTTTGATTACTCGTTTTAGTGCTGAAGCAGAGTACAGGGCTACAAATGAACTGCAAATGAAGATATTAGTTTTTTTTTTTTAATTTTCAAATGAAGCAAAAGCCAAAGAACAAAGCTAAGAGCCTAAAACAAACTATGACTCTAAAGAAAAAAATTAGGGATGAATAAATTTAGAAAACGCAGCACCCCTAGTATTTTCATCTAAAATACGTACGAAATGAAAATAATACTAAAATATGTAAGAAATGAAAACATTAGTAATAGTACTGTAGATTAAGTGGAAAACAAATATAAATGTCCGTCATTTACTACTAATGTTGCAAATTGCCTTGCAAAAAAAAAAAAAGAACAGATTTAAGGAAAAGGTGGATGTGGATGGACGGTTTTAGCATGGATATAAAGATGATTGTAATGTTTGTCAAATTGGAGTTTCATATCATATCTATTATCTACTCCGTACTTGTAACAGGTTTCTTGTCTTAGTGGGCATACAAATTGTACGAAGCAATTACATGAAGCATATAGTTGTATATGCACAATTTTTACTATAGTATTGAAAATTATCTGTACAAGATTAAAAAAAATTGAGAATATTGATCTGATGATGGAAATGAATTTTACTGTGAGCTTGTGCTGATCGTAGTCACTGTCTGAGTAGTGGTCCCCAACAACAACAAGAAAAGCAGGGAAGGTAAAAAAAAATAAAAATGGTGAGAAGTAGGAGGCGGAGGATGCAGGAGATGGTCGGGATCAAAAGGGACGAGGTGGTATGGTCATGGTCGGGTACCAAAACAAGCAGGTGGCTCATGGTTAACACACCTTCTGTCACCCTACCCTCTTTTGGTAATTTCATCATTACCCTTTCTTTTTCCATCTTTTTTACATGTGTAATTTGATGTTGATTGAAAATATAAACAACAGTGCCAAAACTAATTAGTCACATTACACATACACTTTACTTTACACCACTAGGGGAAACAGATTAGGCCCTAAATGCTATTGTGCAGTTTGTTATACACTGATAGCGTTAAGGTATGATCATAGACTATTTTGACCACTTCGGTGACTTGTATCATATTTCCCATTGAATTCATAATAATTGCAACATGTTGACTTTTCTATTATTTATTTTCTTAAATTATTTTAATTTTAAGAATGTTTTCATTCCGTAATACTTACAGAAAAAACTCGATATTGTTGTTTTTCAATTATCATCACTTTCATTGCACACCTCAAACCATAATCACAAAAATATTTATTTAAAGTGCTTACTGAAGAGGAAAGTCATCTATTTTTTGAAAAATGTAACATTAAGGTTGTTAGGGATGGAAAATAAAGCAACACCCACATGAAAAAAAAAAACTAATAAATAATGACACGTTTTATTTTATTGGAAAATTTTTACATGAGAAAATGTCATGTATATAGCATGACATCATTAGAAATGTTACTTTAGTAAATAGATAGAAGATAGATAATTAAATACTATCTTTTGAAATGTTATAGAACTTGTCTTACTGTATATTTTCATAATATACAAATTTTTTATAATGTATATAATTACAAATATTAATATTTAAAGTTGTGCATTAACATGTATGCCGGTCAAAGTATTGCAATAAATGTAAAATGGAGGGAGGTAGTCCCTGTCAACAATTTAAATGTTCAATATAATTAATCAACTTTTATATGTGATTACGCGTACTCGCATTATTAACTAGCTTCATGAATGAAGTGAAGTACGAGATATTAGTTTATGCATGATCGAATATATATTTCAAGTGATTATATACACTTTTACAGACACTTTATCTTGGTTATCTTAAACCGAAGGATGAACAGTTTGAACTAGCAACGCTGGATAAACAATCCAGTGAGTCAATTTACAAGCAATCATATAGAGAAAGATCGAGTCATGAAAATCCTGATACGCCTATGATGTAGGCGACAGGGTGAGAACTAGTAGTAGATTATATAGGGTAAGCGAGCAACAGCTTGTTCATTTACAGAAATGGTAGCAGTCTAGCAGAAGGCTAACCCTAACCCTAACCCAAGTGCTACCTCTATAAGACGAGCCAGGGTTAAGTTAGACCTTGTCCAACCTTTAAATTTTACTTGTACATTTTTCAGACCACGTACGCAGAATTAAAGGACGTAATATTACCATTACAATTCATAGAAAAAAGAAAATAAAAAAATCTTGGTTCAATTCATCTAATAATGATGTCTCTTTGGTCATCAATGCGGATATCGTGCACATAATGAATTATAATAGCTGGTTATTTAAATGCTAAAGTAGTGAAGTATATGGAGTGAGGGAGTAGATCCTTTGCTCACATAATGGTGATTCTCTCATCTTTCATTGTTTTCCATACACAAGGCAATGTTTCCATAAATTGGAATGTGATTTTGCAGATCCAACCTTAGCTACAAGCTAGAATTAGATAGGTTATGATAAATATAAGCATACATCAATGATGTTCGCACCAAATAAAGAAAAAGGCGAAAATTAAAGAAAGTGTATCTTACAATATAATGTAGTGTGAATTCAGAAACAAAAGATGCTTACCAAACGCTTCCTCCATTTATACATATGACAATCAATAGTCACGCTACTTGCATGTCTAATTTCAACTTGTATTACCAAGTATTAACTTTACATCTATATTTTGACTAGGGAAGTGGTAAACTAAAGGAAAATTTTCAAGTGTTTTTTCGTAAATGCAAGTCTTATTTAGAGAAAATATTTTCACCAATGCACCTTAATAAGTTTCTCTTACAAACAACTTTTGACATTGCAAGCCAATGTAATTTATTATAGTAGTGAGCAAAAAATGTCTAAAGATAAAATATATGACGGTTTAGACTTCAGAGCTGAAAGTGGTTAAATGGTTAGCACTATTGTTGGCTCAAGACTCAATACAGTCATGATAATGGTTGGTTTCAAAGAAGATAAGTGAGTCCCTAATTATTTACTTCATGTATCAAAAATAGATATTTTCAAAAGATTGTCTCATACAACGATTAAAAGGTATCATACTTTTACTCTTAGATACATAATTTATTGGAAGTAATAATCAACAAGATAGGTCGTTCAATAAGTATTACTATGTAATATAGTCCAACCGCGTATGAATATATTTGCTCGACAGCATGAACTTCTCCCTAAATTGTGAAAATATTACTATCGCCGCTAGTGGAGTACTCCGTATAATACATATTTTATTTTAAAAATGGAAACATCTAAATAGAATATCTACATGATAGACTTTTTAGTTTGAGATAAATAGCATATCTTATAGTTTGTATGTTATACTTTATTTAATTTTCTAATTATTTCTTATAACCATTTAGCAAAATTGTGTTTCTTTTTTCAATTGGATTGATGATTTTCTTTTCATTTAATACTTTTAAAAATTATATCAAAATTTTTAAATATAAATTTCAAAGTTTGCCACACTGAAAAGATGAAAGCTCATAAAATTCTGTGGGCCCCAAGAATGGGGATGCTCTGCCTAATTGAGGTACTAGGTAGGGCGAGCTACTCCCTACCTAAGAACTGGAGTCATACGAATAACGGCTGGGAGGGACTTGTGATAGAGACTGTGTGATAAGTGTGATGCAACCCTTTGATACGTGTAGACTGAGCACGAGCTATATGGGTAAGTATCCTTTCCCTTTATTTTTATCCATTATTTATTATAAATTTATATTATATTATAAAAAATACGAAGTAATATATTTAAATAAATTCTTATTGGATATATCTCAAATTAATTTTTGAAAAATCAAATTTTTATAATTTTTTGTCTAATCAATTTGGAGATAATAAAAACGTTCTAAGTTGTATATTAGAAACATGAAAAATCAAATGAGCTAAAAAATATTGAAAGACAGAGGTGGGAATTATTAACTTAAAATTAATAATGCTAGTATATCATGTTGTGTGAAAACAAAGGTGGATATTTGCACATTTTTTTGTTGGTGCAAAGATATTTGCACATTAAAATTAATGATCGATGGACGATGGTGATCCCAAACTGAGGCTTAAAAATAAAAATAGGGACCATCTCTCTCGTGTGAGTGGAGCTCATAGGACATCATTCTGAGTGTTGGCATATTAGGTTCCTCACGTGAGTGCTAATCTCTTTTTTATTTTATTTGACAAAGTGCAATTCTTCTTTATGTATGTTCAATCTCAATTCCTAATGGAGCAATAGAACGTACATAATTTTAGTTGGATATTACCTCCAATAAATTATATGCTCATAGATGCGTAATGATTTGTTCAACTAAAATTATGACAAAATGATTTGTTGCATGCGTGCTTAAAAAGAATGATTTATTTTGTGTTTACCATCCAAGATTGGTTTTGACCCTAGAGTCTTGTGAATACATTGGTTCAAATTTCTAAAATACAACCAATATCTACAATATTGTCAAGTTAAACTATGTAAAGAAAAAAAATTAGTAACTGTACTCAACAAATTTGAATGCTGAAATAATTTTTTTTTCATGAAACTGAAAGGAACTTAAATATAACAACTGAACTGAAGGAACTTAAATATAATAAGAACAAGAGCTGAAATGAGATTGATTTTAAGGAAAAGAGTAAGAGATCTGACGAGAGCATGTCTTTGGCTTTTGAAAATAACAGGGGAGAGGGGGAAGGTTTCATAAGGAGTCGACCTTGTGTATTCTACAGTGCTCCTCTAACTACTAAACCAAACAAGTGCTATAGGTCTACAATCACTCTTATTCGGCATTTTATATAACTTGTCAGTTTTTTTTTATCGCAACACTCTGATTTTTACACTATTACAAGTTTGTCTTTGATCTTATTTGATGAATTATCCTTTAAAAAAAAGATTTAAACACTTTTGATAGTTGGAATACTCTTACCTACAAATGGATATCATGCATACAAATTGGGGCATGTGCACATGCATGAGTGGCACTCAAAACTCCTTTCCGTGAAAAAATTATCTAAGATATACGCGAGTGTGAATAAGAATTTAAGACCCTAATCTGATGCACCTTCCTAGCCATAATATGAGATTGTTATCATGGACCTAAGCAATACAATACATGTAATCTTGCTACAAAAGATTTTGTAAATTTGTAGGAGCAGTTATGAAGTAGGTGAGTACGAATTAATGTGCTCCCTATTGTTTGTCACAAAACAAGGCAAGAGAGACTGGGGTAACTGTTTGTTCTACCTTTACACAAGTTGTGTCAAAGCACATCTCATTTCTTTAGCAAAAAAGGCAGCAAAATCCCTCACTAACTCAAAACCCCCTTCCCCCCCCCCCCCCCCCTATGCATTTGTCTTGGCATCATGACAACAGAGCCAACCCTCTCCTGCATTTTGTCTTCATCCTCAGTTGTTACTTATGATTTGGGATCTGAACTGAGATATGCTAGCTCCTCATCAATGTTGCTGTGTGCCAATTACCATTTTGCCCTTCCGCAGGAGAACTCTGATTGCAGTCTTTTTTTTATATATAATTAAATTTGTTATTTTTTGTACTTTCTTTGATCACAAAAGACAGCAGGTGAAGTGGGGTCCACACAAGTTTTTGTACTGAAGAATTTATGGGTTGGCTGGATCAAAGGGTCACAAAGGATGAATCTTGACCGTCCAATTCAAGTGACAAATCTGTATGCTAAATGTTCTATGTCTAAAATAAAGTCTGTAATTTTCTGAGGATTGGAAATTCTGAATTCTGAAGTACCCTTGTCATATGGTCCACTTTACTGGAAGCAGTAAAACAGTCCCTATCAGAACTCACAAGGTAACTAATCATACGTTGGTTGCATTTTACCTGTTGGTTTAAAAATTCTTTTACTGGGTTTTCTAGGTGGGTATATGATTTCGCAGATTTATACCTCAAATTTCATCAATAGGAAACAAGGTTGGTTAAACAAATAGCTCGCGCTTATTAGGTGCACCAAAGAACATGTACTCTATATTAAGTTATTAACCATTGTTGCCCTTTTAGGTTATTGCCCGATTTCAGGAAATAAATGTACACGATACAACCACAGAAGCAAGAAAAGGTCAACAAAGTTGTCTTCATAGAATGGTCGGTCAGGTCAATCTTAGATTAATCTTTGTGATGAGTACGAATTTCAAGAAAAATAATCCAAGAGCAATCAATCTCAGGGTTCTCATGCTGTCAATTCTCCTAGGACAAACACTGCAGGAACTCTGAAAGCAGTTCAATATTTCGTCATATAACAATATTTTACACTAGTTTTCTGTTGGAATATGTTACTTCTATAAAGCACATATAAAATGAGGAAATAACTGAAACAGAGATCATAGCAGCAGAGAACAGACCTAGAGATTCAACATCGTTTGGCAAATTCATGACTTGTGTAACAGATTGGGTCTCAATCGAGAATGTAGCTTCAATGAATCTTCTCCCATCCATGTTATATACCTAAACACTAAATAAGAGATACAAAGGTTGGCCCTCTATAGTACATAAATGAAGTACAATGCTCTTCGGGAAAAACTACAACTTGACTCGATTCAGTACAAATGGGGCTAGGATCATAATTATACAAGACATACCAAACAAGTTAACCTAAAATGTGCGTATAATTGCAGATGTATATGTAACAAGTAAAGCAGATCCAAACGTCTGTAACATCAGAAATATGTTTCATAAAAACTGTCCCCCCACACCCGTGTCCAGTATCAGGACAGCGTCCTCATATCCAAAAAATTTAGCCTTGATGCGTGAAGCTTGGATATGTACCCTTGGCATAGCTGTGAGTTGCTTGTCATGGATTGACTATATACCACAAGGGGAAGCTAAGGTGCTCAGGTGCAACAATCCCCACAGGTTAGCATGGGGTAAGCCAGGCTCATCCCAATGAAAACCATGATCATACTTCCAATTATCACTTTGAAAGAGTCATGTTATAATTTTCCAAATCATGTGTCCAATCTAAAACATTTTTTTTGTGAAATCATGAAAAGTGGCCTGAGGGGGGGGGGGGGATAACTACAATAATAGAAAACTCTTTTCCTCTCTTTTGTTAAGTGCTCAAGCAATTATCATCAATGGCATATCTTCTTCATCTCTTAGATTCGTCGGAGAAACCATCAGGAGATATGGGTGGTGGTGGTAATGGGAGTGAGTACGGATTCCGATCATTTGCATATACAAGTTTCATTTTCTTTGCTAGCTATTGGACCAACCCCAAAGAAAACACCTCCTGTAATTTGGAAATCAGAAAATTGGTATACTTCCTTCGGGCACCTTTCTTAAACAAAACAAACTACGACCCAAAAGCAAGGAAATTTGACTATTGGCGATTTCTGATTTTCCATTCAACAAATGAAGATCAAATCTGGTCATTTTGCTACAGCAACCTCATCTGACACAGGGAGTTCCTCATAAGAAATATGCACGATGTTCAGACTTTGGAAAAAAGGTTGTTTTTATTCTATTGTATGACTGTGAACTACAAACGCGGCTCCAATGAACAAGCAAAATTACCCATGAAATGACTCCACAATAAGAAACTCAAAACACTAAGTACTGTAAGCATCTAACTTAATCAATTTTTTTACTCTTCCAAGTACACACATATCACAAAATGTGCAGGAAAAGATTTCAAATGGCAAACTGAAAATGGATGAAAGAGTTTCATTGATCTTCACTCACTTCTCCAGAACCAGCCAATAATTAGACTTAATTTACATTAAGGTATTCATAACAGGTGGATTTAAAAGCATAATGATAGATACGCGCACTAACAATATTGAAAGAGATGCAAGTAATATATTCTCATAGCAGAGAAAAGGTGACATAATTTTCACATTAGAAAATAAAAATGAAAAAATGACCACAACAAAAATGCACAGCCTTTACACAAGTACTGTGACGTCAACATACATAATACATCGTCACTTCAAAAGCAACTTATAAGCCTCAGCCTTTCAGTTGATAACCTGTTTTTCCAGTACCTGCATTGTTTAAACAAGGTATTACTCTATGAATATTCCAGGAAACAAGTACTTATATTTCTGAGTATTTAAATTTTGACAGCATACTCGAATTAATTTTCGCGAGTGACTGAAGCAAGTACAGGTCATAATTCACAATGGAAGAAACCATACTCAGATAAGCTAAGGAAGTAACCATACTCAGATAAGCTAAGGGATCAATTATTCACATTTAACAGTCGACGAAGCAAAAGCTCATACAACTTGAAACTCAAAAAATAACTCTGACAAATTGAAGGGGATTGTACTACTATAGCTGGTTGTCATGACTGCAAGATTATCTGTGATGATTCAAAAGAGATTTAGTGTAAACCCATACGGAAAGTTCATTGGAATTTTCTAAACAACCACACATCTATAACAGAATTTACAATTCAAATTCTTCCAGAAAATAAGGATTTAAGTGGACAAGAAAAAATTTCCAATCCGATAAACCCTGCAAAAGATTAATAAAAAGATGTTGGAGAGGATAAAGGACTATTAGTTCCCTGGAACACAACCAGCTTCCCATCACAAACATAAATGGTATCTATATATACTCAATGGAAGAAGATCTGTGGCCATGATCCATGTAACAGAAGAATGCAGCGGAAACATGTAGACATAAAAATACTAGCTAAGCTGTGATAGGTACAAAAGACGCATGTAACTGAAAGCTGCATTGATAGACCAAGATGATCTCTGGAATTGCACAAGTGGAAATGGTACATCTAAAGATAACAACGACTAGTTTATCATGCTTAGCAGGAGCAGAATACATACATTTTTGCTACTTTGATTTGGAAACGCAACCCATTCTCAATGATAGTCATAACAAGGGAATGATTTCCAGCTAGAACCTCTAGCTCCATTGTTCTATAGTCGTTACTAGTAGCATCAACTTTACTTACAACTGTCTGAATACAGCCAATTCAAGTGCATTGTTAGTTTCAAAATCTCAGTTTCAAGTACATTCTTACTCAACTTAGTTTCAAAATCTTTCGCAGTAAATAATCACTGAATTCCCACAATCGAAGTTGCAAGTCTGAATTGCCGTACAATGAATATAAGAACAGATTCAATGACAAAGTAGAACCACTCAAAACTTACCAAGGAAATTATATAGAAACATCATCTTCTAACATAGAAAATTAATTGACCTTAGGGAATAAAGACCTGTACAATTTGTTGAAGGTGACAACATCTATACGAAATATCAGGGACTGAATCCTAAGCAACTCAGAGTGGAATGTGGATATCCTCGAGTTATTAATCAATTTATGTAGGTGAAGCACTAAATTTTCTTAAATATGAAACAATTATCAAAAGAAGAAAGAGAGAAGATAGGCACAAAACTCAAAGTCTCAAATGACCTGTATTTGATGCCTTCATCACCAAAGACACACATATACACGTAAAAAATCAGATTGCCTAACATAAAATAGTCAAGAATCATGGAAGAGGAAACTGCGTCAAAATGGCATCCAACTAGCCCAAAACCACAAACTGAGAAAGATTTGGTAAATCAAAGAATGGAAGTGAATGGATTGAATTTTCTGTAGGAAGTCAAAGAGGTAAGGATGACCTTGTTTTTGCCTTTCGGTTGAAGATGAAAAATTCTGTATCCTGAACTCTCAATACCTCAGGAAGAAACAAGACCTAACCTTAAGATCCAGGAATCACAAAATCCGAAAACAGACATCACTTGCAGGGAAACAAAAAGATTTTCAGTTTAAGAGGAAATATATGTAATGACACTATAATTTGGTAATTTTGCTCCCAACTAAGATCATCTGGTTGAAAAACAATTTCCTTGGTTTCCAGGTTACAAAAGAGTCCTCCAAGAATTTACAATTTCCTTACCATAATAAGCATGTGATGTTTCATCTCTTTACAAAAGAACATGCATATTATCAAGTGGGTTTTGAATTCGGCCTCGTGTCAAGCGCACAGTTGTGTGGTCTGGTATTAATCTTTCCTACTTCAGTTTTTCTTTAGTCTAGTTGATTTAGGTCTCTGCTAAAGCATGTGTCATATGTTATTGTTATTAGCATAATAACCTTCCTCTAACAGGTATAAAATTTGTCATTGTCTTTAATTTTCACACCTTAGATGCAATCTAATAATTGTTTGTTTAATTTGTTTCCACTACAACTTACAAACTACGAGCTTCCAATTTTCGATACAGAATCTAATATGGAGAAAATGAACAAAATTTACTCCTTTTCAACAAATCAATCCTTAAGCCAAAAGCTATAACAACGCCCAAGTCCCATCAAGTAGCCCAAAGCAAATTTGACATAAAAAAAGCTAAACTGAGATAATAGCACGGAAACAAGAAGGGTGACTCAACTTTAAAGACAATTTATGTACCTCATCATTTGACCAGTAATCATATGACAGAGTTAAATTGCACCTCACTAACTCACAACTTGACTTTGTAGCCTCATTTGAGCCTTCCATTAGAACAGCCTGAAAAGCAGATTAGAACTATTAAGCAACAAAACTCAAGCAAGAATTACACCGCAAGTAACATATTCTTCAGATAAAAGTTATCTCAAAACCAAAAAAAAAAAAAATCTGAATAGAACAGACAATGACATGAACATCATAGTGGAGGAGCAAATACCCATTGTAAAGCTTAGGGAAACGTATTGAACAAAAGTAAAATAACTCAGCAAACTTACACCCAAAAGTAACACTGTTTCAAAGTAAAGTAGGGGCCAAGGGTTCAAGTCTAATAGTTGGGGGCATAATGGCCTATCTTTCAAGTTTCAACAGAACTTATATGAAAGCCTTAGCTTTAAGTACAACTAACCTATATGTGAACACATTCTGCTGTTATGTCCACATACAAAACCAAAGAGAAAATACATCTTAGAGTATGTACGAAGCTGTAGGAATGAATAACACAATCAACAAACTTCTCTAGTGGTGCAAACTGCAAAGATTTCCAAGAAATCGCAAAAGTACATTTCTATGGAATCACTTTAACCTGAAAACTCTTAATTCAAGTGTTCTACATTTAGTCCTCCATCATTCATCATATAGCCATTCAGTTTCATGATTGCATTCCACCATACATACGTTGGCACATGATTACATAAATCCTCAAATTAGACAATCACAAATTTAAAGATCTTAATTTAGAAAGACCAGAACAACTTAGGCAAGAACCACTTTAAGAGAATCGCTATCTGCAGGAAAGATGAGTTCCAACTTATATCCAATTTGAAGGCAACGAAATTATCAGAAGTCAAGATCGTAGTGTAATCTCCATAATAAGACACGAGAGTCATGGACAAAATATGTATTTCTCATATAAACTAGGCAGCGATATGTCCATTTTTATCTATATTATCTATCTGTTAAGCAACAAGTGTGTCAACTGTCGAGTAGTATAATATAAATAAAAATGGTTAGAATTTTCACTTAAGCTCATTGCGAAGCACAAAAGTCCGGCTAGCAATGAAAACGAAAAGGGTACTGAATTATCACCTTAAGAGCTTTAGGAAGCTCATCAAAGTTCTTCCCAGCATACGCCTCATCCAAAAGCAACAGCCCAGTAGACGCCTTCCATTTCCATGTCTTAAACTCAACCCCTAGCAACCCACTCAAATAATCACCGCCAACATTGTCACTCTCCTCCACAACCTTCAAAACTATATTCTTCCTCCTCCCATTCCCTTCCGCCCCCCTCATTACCACGATTGTCCCCCTCGCCTTCCCTCTCCTTCCACCTCTTCTTATTATTTGGTCTCGAAATCTTAGCCAAATTACATAACTTGACAAACCTCCTAGGATAGTAGCATTAAACTCTTTAGCAAGCTTACCCCTATACAAAATACAACTCAACTCCTCCCAATCTCCCTCAGTTATCCCATAAACCCTCCGGCTCACCGCCTTCTTAACCTCATCTTCATCCCCTACTACACCTAACTCCCCACCAACAACTCCTGCATTTCCTCATCAATCTCATCCCTATGAACCCTAGCAACATTCGAAACTCGAGGCCAATTCAACAAGAACCCTCTTATCCTACCCTCCAACTCAAAACACCGCACCGCCGGAAGCCGAATAGCGGCATTCTCAGACGCCCAGGTAAACGAACCTCATCAAACGGGGTTTCAGCTAACTCCTCCACATTTTCAGGGTATTGGGTATGCTGGGGTGGATTAAAGATAGCATCTTGAAAGGGGATTGGCGGGGTTGCAAAGGAAGGGTACCCTTTTGGAGGGAAGGAACGTAGGTGGCGGAGGAGATAGTTTGGGAAGGAATAACAGTGGCGGCGATACGGTGGAGGACTGGAGGGTGGATTTTGAGAGTAGTTCGGGGATGAGGTAGGATGAAGTGATGAAATGGGAGTGATAGCGCAGAAGCATCAGTTTCTTGACCAACATCACACAGACGCAGAGTGTGGAGGGCAGATTTCCTGGGGTTGTTTTTGCTATGTTTGGAAGTTGCTCGGGATAAACTATGTCCAACAGATAACATTACCCGTCTAATTTTAGGGAGCAGCATTTTACCTTCGAGTTTCAATGGAGTTTTCGAACGAGTTGCAACCTTGCGAGTAGCGAGGGCCCAGGAGTATTCCTCCCTCAAATTGTCCATTTTCCATCTTGGTTCTCTTAAAGATTGGTACAATGATTTTTCATTTTGAGTTCTTCCACCCATATTTTATTTTCAGTATCTTTAAAAAGTTTAAAATTTATGTTTGGACAATTTATACTTGTCACGCGTAGTTAGTTTCTCTAATTATGCTCCTACAAAAAGGCGTACGGAGTATAAATTTATTATGCCTGTTGTACAAAAGAAAGGGAAACGAAATGAAACGATGGGAGTGCTGAGTGTTGAATGCTATCGTTATGCAACTATGCTGAAGTCTCCACCTTGAGGAAATATATGTTATAATATTTGTTGAGGGATGGAAGTCAAAAGGTGTTACGGGTTTCTTACGTCTGACTTGGGTGATCGATGCAAAAGGAAACCATGCAAATGAAGCTATGTAACAAAGTGTTTATCTACTATATTTTAATCTTGAGCCTTTTATATTTAATTTGTTTATTTAGTCCATTGATTTATTTAATGTAGTTCGTTATGCAAAACTTCCTAACAATTTCACATGCACTAAAAGACTAAGTGGATAAGTTTTGTGTAACTATTTCACTATTCAATTCCTATCCTATGACATCACGTGGAATTTCCTTTTGCACGGGAAGTTTGGTTCCTAAATTCATGGGCTAACAAGAGTGAACCAAAATGTTTCGTGGAATATCTTGTTGTCAACCGTGAAATGCTCAACATCATTTGGAGATATGCATGAGTTGTTTGTTTCCTACTTTTGTGGCATTAAACTTGCACGAGGAGACTTGGTTTTACCAATTAAAAGTTGGAAGATATTTTCTTTTACAACTTCTTGAAGACGTTGCTGATTATTTGAAGTTGTGTTCGAAAATCTTCAAAAGCCTATCTATAACAACCTCTTCGTTCGTGGAATATTTTTATGAAGCATTCAGCAAATCTCATAACAAGATTCTTAAAGCCCCAACAACAATTCAAGTACAACGGTTAATCAAAAGTGTCCAAGTTCGTCCGTGTATCCATTTGTGTCGTTGGTTCTCTACTATAAATAGAAGTTGAAGCTTGAGCAGAAAATAATCAAGCCTTCTACGTGAGACTATTATCAAGCTACAGCGACAAAAATATTTCTCTCTAGCTCCTTACTCCTTCGTTGTATTTAGATTGAGAGAAAAAGAAAAAGTATATCTTGAGTGTTAAAAAGAGTGTGATCAGAAGAAAGAGTGATATTTTGAGTAAGAATTATACTACTCAAAAGTATAAAAAAAAATGAGGTATCTTTTTATTTCTAGGATTTGAGATGATAAGGTGTAGCAGGGAAGCTACGGAGTAGAAGATAAGTGTGAGATCTTTTACGGTTTCTTTTATGTCTCTAAGGGAATAAATAAAATGAGTTAAATCCTACGGGTTGGACACCCTGAGCGGAGACGTAGGCAAATTGCTGAATTTCGTAACAAATTATCGTGCCTTGTCTCTTTTACTTATTTGCTTTTTCATACTTACGTTTTTGTTTATTTTGTTAAATTGTAATAATAGCAATATCGAAGTCAAAGTCAGCAACAACATTTGAAACATATTTTAAGTCTTTGATATTCAGTCGTTTTCAAAATATCAATTCCGCTCTTGAAAGTCATCTCAAGACTTTGAGTTCCTAATTGCAAAAAACGGTCATAATATATTCAAATCTCCTTCTAGAGTATATTCGATCCTATATTATGTCTCCTATTGATTCTTCATATGCAAATGAGTTCATGCATGAATATAACTAGTTTAATGAGAAAAATTGGTTAACTAGTTAAACGCATGACGTTATGTACAGGCATGCCATTTGTAACTTAAATACTACACAATACCTTAATTTATCTATGTCTCATCTTTATATATTAGACCTAGTCGTAAATCCAACGAAAAAACAAAGTCAACATATTTTCTCATATGTGGGGATTTTACAAGAAGTTTTATATATTCTACACAAGAAGTTTTATATATAGAACAAGCAAAATTGATATTGAATTATTAGTTTGATGAGTTTTATCCCTCATTGAGAGCCAATGTTTTTATTTCCTTCTTATAAACATTTAGTAAACGCTTACATGTAAAATATTTATTTTTTTTACATGACTTACTCATCTAAAATAAAAAGAGTATTGGAGAATCTCTTTAGCTTATAAAGCAAGGGTAGAGCTGAGCATGGGTCGACTCGGCACGCAGGTTAAGTAGGCACGACATGCTTTTGACACGGTACAACTCGAGTACAGTCGTGGCACAACATAACATGTTGTCTGTGGAGTGACACAACACAACATACTGTCCATGGAGTGGGCCGCAACTAGGCTGTGGATAACAAAAAAATTTAGGCAAGAGCATGACATAAGAATGCGAGCGGTATGCCAATTTGGCACCGAACCACGACCCGAAGCACGATATTATTTAATACTATTATTATTAGTAATAATATTATTATTACTACAATTAATATTACTATTATTTTAAATATTATTATATTCTTATAATATAATTTAAATTAACTAAAATTATTTTTTCAATTCTATTATGTACTTTATTATTATTTTTGTTAAAAAAATTAGGTCAACACAAGGCACGACAACGACACGCTCGGCATGTGGGCGTGCTAGGCCATGAGTCGAGTTTTAAGGCAAGGTAGCATAGCACGACATGACACAACCACAATTAGGCATGACATGATACGACAAAAAGGTCAGACATGAGCTGATATGGTCCATAATAAACAAGGTTGAATTGTCATACTCGAAATTGGATTTCATTCGATAAAGTGATTTATTTTTTATTTTTAGAATGAAGAGCTGAGAAAAAGTTTTTTTTTTTTTTAATAGTGAAAAAATGGTTCATTTTGGATATAGCGTTGTAGACTGATGTATTATGCTGAAATGACCTAATTGCCCTTGTTTTTGGACAACAATATCCAAATGCCCAAGAGCCCTCGATCTACTTCTAAAACCCCAAAAGATTTTCTGAAAACCCTAGTTTCATACCCAAATTCGCCAAGTTCTCTCACATTTCGAAACCCTAATTAATCGTCAACCAAACTCAATGAAAAAGTCAACGAAGAACCTATTTGACGACGTCGGAGACGATGACGTGGATGACATATCGAAGATCGAGGTGAACACCGAGTTCGCGAAGCGTTACGAGTACAACAAAAAGCGCGAAGACTTGCAGAGGCTAGCCGAGATGGAGAAGAAAGGGCTCGCTCCTAACTCTGGCTCCGAGTCGGAAACAGAGTCCGACTCGGAGGTCGAAGACGATCCAATGCCGTTGGTGAACGCAATGTTGAAGGTGAGGAACAAGGACCCGATTTTGATGCAGCCGGACGCGAAGCTTTTCGGCGATGATGAGGATGATGATGACGATAGAGATGAGGAGAAGAGAGGAGAGAGAAAGAAGAAGCCAAAGTATTTGAAGGATGTGATAGCACAGCAGTTGATTGAGGAAGGTCCCGAGTTCGAAGACGAGGAAGAGGAGAGGGAGGTGAAGAAGGCGAAGAGTTATGTGGAGGAGCAAGAGGATTTGAGGAATGAGATATTGAATGAGATTGCGGTAGCGGAGAGAGAGATCGAGTGCGAAGACGAGTTTTTGAAGGTGAAGGAGAGAGATGAGGGCGAAGATGATGAGGAGGTGAAGGAGAAGTTTGATGAGTTATTTGGGGAGGATGAGAATTTGGATGAAAATGAAAAGTTTTTGAAGGATTTTTTGAAGAATAAGCTGTGGATTGATAAGGAAAAGGGGAAGAATAACGTTGTTTGGGATGATTTAACGGCGCTTTCGGATGATGAGGATGCGATTGAGAAGCAGGAGGACTATGAGAGGGGGTTTAATTTTAGGTATGAGGAGAACGTGAGTGATAGAGTGTTGGGGCATTCGAGGGTTGTTGATGGTTCGGTGAGGAAGGAGGCGAACGCTAGGAAGAATCAGAGGGAGAGGAAGAAGGAGAGGTTGGCAAATGCGGAGGTCGAGAGGCAAGAGGAGGTTAAGAGGTTGAAGAATTTGAAGAGAAAGGAGATTCAGGATAAGCTTAAGAAGATTAGATGTATTGCCGGTGTTGGTGAGGAGTGTATTCCTTTGGATGAGGATGATTTGGAGGGGGATTTTGATCCCGAGAAGTTTGATGAGAAGATGAAGGCTGCCTTTGGTGATAAGTATTATCAACAAGAGGATGTTGATCCTGATTTTGGGAGTGAGAATGAGAGTGAGAGTGAGAAGCCGGATTTTAGTAAGGAGGACGAGTTGCTGGGATTGCCCAAGGATTGGGATGTGATTAAGTCCAGTGATGGGTTTTTAGCTGAAAGGGAGAGGTTGAAGAAGAGTAAAGTGGTGGAGAATGGAAGTGATGATGATCGAGTGCAAGGAGGAGAACTCGTTGATGAGGGTAAGAAAAGAAGGAAGAGGAAGAAGTCGGCAATTAACGAAGCTCTGGATAAGGAACTGGAAGAAGAGCTTTATAAGCTTGATTATGAGGGTAGTATCGGAGATTTGAAGACCCGGTTTAAATACAGGGAGGTTAAACCTGCTAAATATGGATTGTCTGCTGCCGATATTTTGATGCTGGATGAGCAGGAGTTGAATCAATATGTTTCGTTGAAGAAGCTTGCGACTTACAGAGAGAAGGACTGGAAGGTGCCTCATTTGCGGAAAAGGATGTTCTTTGATAAAATACTGAATGATAAGATGGATTTGAAGAAGAGGAAGAGAAAGGATGGCGGTGGTGTACGTGAAACAAACACTGACAAGGAACCCGAGCCCTGTATTGATGAGAGTGAGTTGTCTCGAACACAAAGGAGAAAGCGCCGGATGAAGGAGAAAAAGCTGCCTGAGTCAAGGCTCGTTGCTTATGGGAAGATACCAGCTAAGTCTAAGAACAAGTCGAAGAGATGAAGCTGTCATTTTGACTTGAGCGGAGGAGGTAATTTCAAAGTTACGGCTTTATGTTTGGTTGGCTGGCGTGCAATTTATATGCTTGTATCTTTGTGAAGTTGAATGTAGGATGGAATGTTTCACATGTGTGGATTATGGACTCTTAGTTTATGCCATGGATAGTGCCGCTTACTTGGAAGTATGTATGGTGTTGATGGAGTTTGTGTAGGTTTAGGAATGAGTTGATTTAAGCATGGGCTTTTCACTCTATCAAGATTATCAACTATACCTTACTTCTAAATCTAACTGAGCAATGCACTGCAACAAAGGTCTTGATTTTTTGTGGAGATGTATAAGAGATTACAAATGTACACTTGCTAAAAATAAACAGAAGTATTTCACATCGATTGGTTTGCTGATGTATAGGATAGTCTTATACCATCATGCAAAAATTCATAGATAAACAGTTACGTAGATGATAGATTAATGATTCTCTGAAAGTGTGTGTGTGTGTGTGTGGGGGGGGGGGGGGGGGGGGGGGGAGTGCATGATTTAGCTTGCAGTAAATGTCTCTTCTTCCTCCGCAATCGATTAATAAACAAGCCACGTTAAACTAGCTTTATGAATATAGAGTTTGTTGCTACATTATGCTAGACATTTCAAAGCATACGACATATACCCCCTCTGCCTGAAGAAAATAATATTAATAATTGACAACTTAATCCAGACAGAGTGGTTGACAATCAAGCATGTTTCTCTTGAATCGGCTATTATGTTATATCCCTTCCTGCTACATAGAGAGTGATCGAGTAAGCTTTTCTTTCTACTTGTGTTGGCTTTTGCAGTCCAGATTTGCTAGTGTCTTAGAATCACTCTTGTTATTTTATGTATGGGTGTTGATAGTTCTGAAAAGCTGCTTTTGTTTTCTCCACCTATTAGATTCTGCCGTCCATTAGTGCAAGTATTTGTCCCTTAGGTTAGCATTGATGGTACTGTGTTAATTAGGTTGTGATATTTCTGAAAATCTGGAAAGTTTTGAACTGTTTTTGATGTTACAGATGACATGTTTACAGATCTTGCCTTTTCGAAGATCATTTTTAAACACAGTTTTGAGGCTCATAGTTTGGCTTGTTTGTATAATTTTCAGTGATCTTCAAAACAATTATTGGAACGCTACAATCAAAGTAAGCAGTTGCCTATAGTTTATTGAAACGTGGAGGATTTGAATTGCATATGAGTTCCCCTTCTTGGATACTCTTGTTCTCTATTTAAAGTTTCAGCTGCTTTTAGTAAGAGAGCTCCCGACATTTGTGAACTCAGAGAGAAGAGAGAAAGATCATTGGCTGGAGCTTGTAATCAGTTCTCTTTGTTTGTTGCTATGTCTGTTGAACTACAGCTCTTGGAGCTAATGTTTGACAATGAAATTTTGTCCCACCTCCCTTACAAACATACGGGCCCCATTCAAATTTGATGTTCAAGCTTCAAAGCTTGTACGTCGACCATAAATTGGTCAAATTTTGTATTGAATCATATTGTGAGAATTTTATTATATATATTTTTTTTCTTTTTCAAGTATTTTTGTGGTTGTTTTAACATTGAAGAAAGCATTCTTTTATATTCATGCTGCATTGCTGTCTCAATGAGTAAAAGGGGTGCAGAAAGTTCTTATTTCCACGCATTAGGGGCCATTATACGGTTATATTCTCCATGGTATGGCACTTCTGGGAGGGAACTTACTCTTTCCAGAGTCGGAAGACATTTACCTTACGATTATTCAAATTGATGCCAACCACCAAATCTTTTTCTAAAATTTGCTTGTTCTCAGCTTTGTTTTGTCAGCTTTCTTGAAGGCAGGTACTTGAACAAAAAGGCAGATAAAATTTGTTCCAATTGAAAGCGCAGGATTGATCTGAACTCCCAGGACGATGCAATTGCTGTATGGCGGACCTAAGTGTTGCACTCTTTACCTCTCTGATGGTGATTCTGTCAATTGCTAGCTCCTTTCACACCAGGCTAAAGCATTGCGTAGTTTAGTAATTGCATCAATAAAACTCTATAACAACAAATGTGGCTCTTTCTCTATTATGAATATGCCATCTTTTTGGTTCAGATTAATTATCTGCAATTATGTTGGATATTTGCTTGGTGTTTCCGGAATTAAATGAATCCAACTTAAAATATGAGTCAAGAAAATGATGTCACATATTGATGATTGTGTTTGAGTTTCCCATATAATTATTATTAGCCACACCTGAAAGTCTGAAACTAAGGTACCTAAACAAATAACCAATAACTAGGGTTTGCTTAGTGCTTAACCTATTTGGGAAGTCGAAAGCATCCGCCAAGGTAGCTCGGCTCCAGGCTGCGTTATCATCCACCAAAACTGAGCTATCTTACCAAGTTTAGTGTAAATTTCTACCATATATATAACTAGATTTAGAACTGCGGAAGAGGAGGTTGAGAAGCTTAGACAAGATAACTTGGCTTATGAAATCATAATAGATAAACTACGTACGGTAGTTGAGCTAGAAGAGCAAGTTTCATTCACCGTGATTGAGGTATCATCAATTAATTAAGTTTAACTTAGAAGAAAGGGAAGAAGTGTTCGACGAATAATTTTCGTGTGAACATAACTTTGAAGAGGACATTAAATTGAAATTGCAATAGGTAACAGAGCTAGAGGAACAAGATAAGTTTTCACTAGTAAAGTAGTAATAACGAAGTCTTATAGATTAAGGCTAGTTTGGATGCCGTAAGCAAGGAGGATAAAAAAACTACGGATTTTAACTCAAGAAAAGTTCCAACAGATGGAATGGAGGAGTTAAGAATGTTACCAAAGTGTAAATTAAACTATAGCTCCAAAGTAACTTAAAAGGATGTTAAAAAATATTGATATATTGTGATAACTTTTTGAAGTTCACCACCTATACCAATATAAATCTAAGTCGCAATCAAACAAACATATAATTTTAAAATAAGTGCAACCTGTTCGTTTAATAATTTATTTGGTACATCCAAACGCTTAATTTGTTTTGTTACACAGTGCCTAGCAGTCTAAAGTTTTAAATATAGCACAATATATTAGAAAAAACATTCTAACTCCAACTAACCAAATAATTATATTAACTTTGAATATGACCTACTTTAATTTGACATGGACCTAACTCTTAACGTAATGGACTTTAAATTTTCTACATAACAAGACTCTGAAACGTCAAAGGGCCAATTCAATCAAAAGTCTAAGTTGATGGTAGACAAAAGTTTTAAAAATGGTTTATAATTATGTCACACTCTCTCACATGAGAGTTTTTTAGGTTTGTAGTGTGGATGCTACACTAGAATCCTCATATCCGACGCAAATGGTGGAACAAATGAGATTAGAATCTGTAATCTTCCAGGAGAGGATGAGATTAGAATATATGACTTTCTTGTTACACATTAGCTCTAATACCATGTAAAAAAAAAACCAACTTAACTTAAAATTGAAGCTAATAGTTTCCTAAAACGATCGATCTATCATGAAAGACACACTCCATCCCATGGCACATGGGTCTGGTGCTGCTCCTCGTGACAAAGCTACGGGGAGGCACCCTCGCCCAAAACCCCATAAAAATGGCTCCATTAAACTGTAGACTAATCAGTGGCACTATGAAACAAAGTCACGTCCACATACTCCTATTTTGGTTGAACGACTCAGCTTCCATGCTGCCTCTCACGCTCCCTCCGTACTACCAATAGCCCAAAACCCATGTGATTTCCACCAGCTTGTCCCTTAAACAGCCAATTATAAACCCCCCCCCCCCCCCCCCCCCCCCCCCCCCAAAAAAAAACCCCTATAAATTACCTAGTCCGACCCATTATATTCATCAATATGATTGTTCAATCAACAAATTAAAGCACACAGAGAGCCAACACTTTATAACTCCAAATTTCAATCATAAGATTTGAAAGTAAAAAGGAGATGAACCCAAGAAGTTTGGTAGAAGCGGGAAGAATTGCGGCCATTGAAGGCTTAAAAGATCAAGGATTTACGAAATGGAATTATCAAAGCAGGTCACTTCAAGAAAATGTTAAGAATAACATTCGATCATATTCTCAGGCCAAGAGAGTAGCTACTTCAACCTCTCGTGCGATAGCCAACAAGATTAGGGTTGAAGAAAAGTTGAAACAATCTGAGGAGTCCCTTAAGAATGTTATGTATTTGAATTGTTGGGGCACCAATTGATTGTGTAAAGTATTTTAAATAAATCTAGCCATCAATATGTACATATATCTCATGTTATCAATAGAAAGCTTGTTTTATTCATCTAGTGAGATCTTTCTGATACACTATCAACAAATAGCACTCTGCTTTGAATATTAAAACTAACATGCATGTACTTAATACTCAAAAGATGAGTCTCTAACCAGAGTAAATGATATCTAGTCTTGAATGTGGGACTACCATTCTTTCCATTGTTACGATCACCACTATAACTTCTAAAGTATGAAAATCTTGAGACTTCACTCAGGAAATCGTCTGGGTCATTCACAATTTTTATGCATAATTTGTACGGATAAGTTATCACTCTTATTACATTGGAATATGGGATAGTATCCATCTCCTCCAACTACCTACGATACTTTGAATCAAAAGATCAATATTCACGCAGTTTTCCAAAAATTATAGTTCAAAATAGAGGAAAAAAGTAATATTTATGTCATTTTATATAATGGTAACTCAATTATACAAAACTTTACGAAATAACAATTTCCCACAACCGAAAACAATGAGCTACTTATAATTATGCTACTTCCATATTCAACGGCATAAGTTGTTCATGTTTGTGAAGGGTGTACTGAAGGTGTCGATTCTGATGTTTGAGTCGGGTTCGGTACAAATTTTTTCAATTCTCAAGTTATATCTGGGTCAGGTTAAGTCAAACAAAGTTATCATCAGTTCAAGCTAAGTTTGAGTTTGGATCTCGTTAAGTTATATCCTGTTTCGGGTATAGGTCAGGCTTGGTTTCATACTTTCATCTATTTCAAATTCAGTTCAATTTCGGTTGCAGTTATACTGAGTTGGGTTGGGGCAGGATTGTTGGTGAGTAATTTCGGGTCTTGGTCATATTTGGGTCAGATAATTATCGGGTCATGTAATCATCAGATTGGATAATTTTTGGTTCAAATCAAATTTGGATTGAATAATTTTCAAAAGGGATGCTCAACTAACTAATTTAAAGTACATGTTAGATTTGGGTTAGGACGAATAAAGTAAACTTCTAATGGTTATTTTAATGATTTAAAGCTTACTACTTAGATCAATAACTAGTTGAGTCACCATGGGTCGGGTCAGTAATAAGTTGTATTGCGTTATAATCAATTTGGGTTAAAATTAAGTCGAATGTCATTTCATGGTTGCGTCATTATCAGGTCAATTCAAATCGATTATCGGTTTGCATCAGGTTTGGTTTAGGTACAAATTCATATCATAAAATATCAGGTCAAATCAATTGATAGTCAATATTAGATCATTTTGACAACTCTAGTTTTAGTATGTACCAATACGTTATTAACACATGTCCATCTGGTCTAGTAAACACATGTACCGCTTTACCTCTCATAGACAGTACATTAGACAACCTATTTCGTTCTCTATCCTGTAAAAAGACATGATCGAACTAACTCTTATCTTCGTAATTTTGCACACAGTTTACCTAAATAAACTGAATTTAGTCTAATTCAATTTGCAACCTCTAAATACATCCATGCGTATAGAATCCATACTCCCTTTTGTCTTCTTGCAAGTTTGCAGCCAATCTTAAAAAGACAAATGCATGCTTCAATTTATGCAAATTAATCAATGCACTACGAGTACATCCAAATCTAAGTAATCCCACCTTATCCATATACCATCCCACAAAAATTCTGGGTGCTAGTCTCCAAATTCAATGCAACTCATAATCCTCATTGGCTTTGCCTAGGGTGTCAAATCAGATATATGGGTCAATTTTGGGTTGACTCATCGCAGATCGATTCGGGTTAAATCGGGTCAATTTGGCCTGTCGGGTCGGTTTGAATTAGGTCATGTTATTATCGAGTCGGGTTAAATCGGTTATTTGATTGCTCGGGTTTGGTGATTCGGGTCAGGTTGTATTCGGTTTGGATCAAGATGATCAAAGTAAAATCGGGTCGGTTTTTGAACGGGTTATAGCGGGTTATTTCGAGTTTGGGTAGATTTCGAATAGAATTCGTGTCATCTTTTATGGTTATGGGTCGCTTCTATTTCAAGGTTTGGTTTCAAAGTTATTAGAAATTGGGTAGATAATAAGTCAAGCAAAAATAGGTTACATTCACATATATTTAGATTGTTAACATATCAAATGAATTTAGGCCATGAGTTGTTATAAATCGGGTCATACCGGTTATGCATCGGGTTTCGAGTTCTCTTCGAGTTGGGTATGTAACGGGTCGGTTCCCTTACGGTTCGGGCACGTATCAGGTTTGGGTCTTTGAATACCGGGTTAAATCGGTTTCGGGTTGACTTTAAGTCGGTTTTTGGATTTCACTTTTTGGCTCATAATCAGGTCGGATTCGTATCAATTTCGGGTAACTTATCGGGTAGGGTGCTCTGGCTATCAGTGTGCTCACTTTCACTCTAGCTATCCCATACTATTTGGGGAACCCACCTTCGGACCTCCCCCCTGTCTCCCATAAAACCAGGGGCTAAATTCCTTCTCTAATTTCCTAGACAGTCAACAAATTCAATCCCTCTCATCTCCTATATAAAGCTAATCCCCTTCATCCTTCTCTCAACTCTCAAGCATCAAACGCTCAGTCAAATCAACCAACCATCTACCCAAGTATTTCCAAATTTGTATACTTTACTATTCCAACTTTCTAGTTAAGATATGAGTTCAGTAAAAAGCAGAGCATGGATGGTAGTGGCAGCAGTAGAAGGGATGAAAGATCAAGGATATGCAAGGTGGGATTATACTATAAAGTCTGTTCATCAACATGCCAAGAATAACATTAGATCCTATTCTCAAGCTATAAAATTATCTGGGTCATCTTCCAATGTAATTTCCCAGAATTTTAGAGACCAGAATTTGAAAGAATCTGAAGAATCTCTTAGGAAAGTCATGTTCTTAAGTTGCTGGGGTCCTTATTAGTGTACTTTTGTTATAATTTTTTGTTCGAGCTGTATAGCCCATAAGCGATGATGTAGAAGATATACTGTAAGATTTTGAGTATGAAACTTAGTGAATTATGCTAATGGTATTAAATGTACATCCGCTACATAATTACGAGTTAGAAGTCTTAGAACTTAGAAGCCTATGTGCTGCCTATGCAAGCATGCCTTCCAACAAAATTTTAGCACCGATGAGTGGAAGTGTGTAACTGGATCTTAAAGATAACGAGAGACAAATTGTGACCTTCTTAACTAGAGACAAAATGTGATACTCGTATAGACTATAGAGTAATATACAGAGTAGTGCAAAATTGTCGTTTACAAATTGAACAAAACTAGGCAGAACCTTGGGTGACTGCTGAATGGTCTATACTGTACCATATGACTATAAATTAACATGATTGCTAAACTTAACACTTACATATTCAGCGTAACGTAATGGACATATTTTTTGCCCTTCAAACTCGGAACCTCTTTTCCCCAAAAATCCCCTAAAATGCACTTTTTTTTAAAAAATAAAAATAAAATACAAGTAGCTTTATGGCTCCAAAAAGTTGTTGCAAACTACTTGCACATTTAAGGCAATTAAATCAGACAAAAAAAAAAACACTAATGTTATGTTTAATTAATCTGAATATTTTTAATTTAGCGTAAACTTAATGTTAATGTTGTTATAATATATAGTCTTAACGAATGCTTTTTAATTATATACTATTTGTATTTTTTATTTACGAAAATAAAGATATTTAGCAATCAACCAAATAAATAGATCTACTTTAATCTGATATGATTATTTCTAAAATTAACTAACATTTTCTTAAATAAATTAAACTTAACATAGCTTAAAAGTAGCTACTTGACTGGTCAAACAACTAATTTAGTTCTAAGGCTATGTTCTCTTCATTAACTTATTTGATCTAATACTGTTTTAATTTTTTTTAGCTCTGGTATGATCATTAATTTTCTAGTTTAACTAATCTTCAACCATATTTATATTTTAAAATAATAAAAGTATAATCAAGTGAGATGATGTTAGAATAATTTACACTAACATCAAACTTAAGTAGTAGTAAAATGCTCAAAGTGTGAAAAAACTACTCATAATGTATCACTGTGAAAAGGGTTGGATATTCATCATATCTCGGATTTATATCCATATGATATATCTTTTCACATGAATTTTTACTATGGTAATCGTTAGTAGAGAATAGAGATCCACCAAATGAGAAAAGAGTAAAAAAAAAAAAAAAGCTTTAATTTTACAATTTATACGTTGTATAATGATACTTGCTCATTAAAAGTCCACACAATCATAATAATCTCATTATCATGGCAATGGGTGAAATACCAAGTGCTTTTGTTATTACGGGAGAGGGGTTCAACTTTTTTTTTTAAAAAAAAAAAAAAAAAAAAGAACTTGGAGGCTACCGAGGCTCTCGCATCGTCACCGTGATTAGCAAAAGTGACGGTTCCTAGTGGACCGGTTGACTACACCGTGATCTCTAGAGTTTTGAGTCACCTAGTCACCCGTATTTGGGATGGTCGTGAAAGGAAAATAAAAGCCTATGATGGTGTAGTAAAGTATCAGAATAAAGAGATCATGTTTTATATTGAAGACGTGATATGAGAAGTGGATGTACGATGGTTCTCTTACTTAAAGACATGGTATTAGAAGTGGATGAACCTGGTAATATTTTTTTTTAGTTGAGCAAAATGAAAAAAGAAGGTATGATCCAAGATTTCAAGAAATTAGTTGCTTTTTCTTACCAAAATGACATGGCGTAACAAATTTCATGCAAGTAGGAATCTCAACTTCTCATCAAGTAACACCTTGTTGTAGTTGGCAAATTAATACATCGTTTTATCGATATATGTAGAACCATGAACGACGCAACCCGTGAACTAAAAATAAGATTCCTATAATGATAAGAATATCCCACCACAATATAGCAATTATTTTCGTACAGAAAATATCTACAATGATAAGAAATGAAGAATAGGTACCCTGATGATGCTTTGAAAAAAAACTGTAGCAGCCAAACTTATTGACTCTACAAAACGATGCTTTGCATTTGCTCGTAAAAGCCGTACCACAATCCACTAGTATAGGATTGTATAACATTTCATACCATAGTACGTCACTTCACCCACAAAACTACGCACTTCATAGTTCACACTGAGATGTCCACTGCTTCACCCTGCTGCTGAGCCAAGTATTTCTCTCTGCGCTCTTTCTGGAATTTCAAACGATGAAACATTACCTTGTAAGTAAACATAGAAAGATACTCATTCATCAATTGGGAATTTAACTTTTAGGAGACTTATGCACACACCCATTCATCAATGACGAGGCCTTCACCAACCACCTTTGGACCATTATCTGCTGGAGGTTTCTTTCGAGATTCAACAGCGGCATCTGCTTCAGCCAATTGGCGATTCAACTTCTCCAGTGCCTAGCATGAGTATCAGATACATTCAGAAGAAAATTTGACAAGTTTTGCAAGGATTACAAAGACTCGAGGAAAATGAACAAGGTAACTCACCGAACTAGGATGGTCAGGATCCAAGAAAATGGCACGTAATACCCGTTCTACTGTGGCCTGGTCCCTTTGTTCATCGAACTACATGAGCCAAGGAGTAGTGAGGAAACAGGAAGGTGATTGTGAAATTAACTTTGTTCCAAACAACAATCATATACTAAAGAAGATGCAGAATACTCTCTTCTAAAAGATCAGATAGCCCAAAGGCAATGGTATAGCATTATATTCCAATCGAGGAACTAAAATAAAATAAATATAACATTCACATTTCTCTCAACTATACCACATCTCCCTAAACCATGGTAGAAAAATTAAAAATGACTATTTTTCCAGAATTCAGCACAAGTTGAAATGACCAAGGATTCATACAAATAGAGGTCATACTCAGTGCACAAATCTTCTGCTACAGCAAGGTTCAGAAAAGGTCCCATTATACCTAGCCTTCCCTTTATTCTCATAAACAAGATTGTTTCAGAGTTTGACCCCGTGACCTAATGGATAAAGTAGACACTTGACCATCAGGCCAAACATGAGCTTCTAAATAATACAATTAAAGAGGATCCATTCAAATAAAGAGTTAAATAAAGGACCCTATGTCACACAGCTAGAAGTCACAGAACAATAAAATTCCTAAACTTCCATACCATTGACACTACACGCAATCATGCAGGATTTCTGATGTAGTGAAATGTTTATTATCAATTATGGCCCACCCAGAAAATCAGTAATAACAGAAATGCAGTTGTCTGGAATGGTCAGCAGCTAAAAGCTGCATTTTGCTATACAGATACATGAACATAGGCTAGAGGAACTGATACTTGAAAGCCTTGAACACTCTTGGCAAAAAAAACATTTCACTAAATGTCCATATTCTTGATAGCATAAATAATAACCATAAACCACATTTTTACCACTCTTTGCAGTGTACATAATTAAAGTATCGAACAATTAAGTGTACAAGCTGAGATGACATTTTTCTTATAATACCATATACCAGATTAAAAAAAATTACTCAGGATTTGATTGGCTGGGTCATCTCATGTGGAGACATTTGCAACAGATGCAGATGAACTCATACACTAAGGTCTCTTTGGACAAAGAACAAATGATTCAAGCACCCCACAAAAGTACAAAACATCTCACAGATAGGCGGAGAAGCCAGGTGGTTTCTTGTGGAAATTTAGCTGTCAGTAATGACGAAAACAGAAATAACAAGATATAACATATATGGCATATGGTAAATATGGTTATTGAAGTTTTAGCTTTCTATGAGTTTAAATATAAAACTCCTAAAGTAACTACTTACATCAATTCATGAAATCAGTTCAAGATATGAGTTCCTGAATCCAAATGGAAAAATTGCAGAAAAACAATCCCCCTTTGCTAACAAAAGTTTCACAAACCTACATCAGAAGCCTACAACATGTCCCTACAGAATACAGATAGCATTATTGGTCATATAGACATCTATCCTCAACTAAACGATGTCAAACGAGCTTAAGCTTCTAGAACCCATTTTTTTTTAGTACCGTTACCTCTTACATGCTGACAAAATCATAAAAAAAACCCCTACCTTTCAAGATGTTCTACTTCATAAGTTTGGAGATTTCTGAATATTTATGAAGGTAAAAATTATAACCAATACTATTAAGCCGTAATAACCAAGTAAATCACAACAGAGAAGAATTCAGACAATAATAGCTTAAAGACCAATTAAAAATTCCACCACTGAGGAAAAGGATGAGCTCCTCACCAATTCAGGTGCATATTCAGTTTCTTCTTTCACCTTTAGACTCATAATCTTAAATTTAACCTTCTTTTTGAGTTCTTGCATTTTCTCGTTGTTCTCCGGCTGCTCCATGAACTTAAAGACTGCCAAACTCAAAACAAAAAAATAAGGGTTCAATGACTTAATGACTTTAATTTTACACAGATAGGTGGAGGTCTGGAGGAAATATTCCAACTAAAAAGGAATGCCACTGCAATCACTTGAAGATAAAAATTTCCATCATCTCCTAGAAATTTCGTTCAAGTGAGTAAATAAGCTTTATTATGTTTATAATGCTTCTAATCATTCACTAACTGACTTTGTCAACAGCTCAACGGAGTTGACATCAAGGATAACACTTACACAAATCTTAGATCACAGTAGAAGTGTATAGATTTTCCTAGGAGCGAGGGGAAACCATAGACTTTATAAAAACACAGAAACATTATATATATATAAAAGAAAAACCACAAAACAAATTATACCGCGACACCACAGAAAAACCTTATTGACAAAGAGAATAAGGAAAGGATCACGCCAATATTACCAGTTGCAATAATACTTTCTCCAGGAGCTAGGATGCCACCAGGTGGACGCATGTAGCAGCTTTTTGGTGCAGTTGTTTGAAACTAAGACAGAATGACAAAGTAAATACATATATTACATCATATTCTGTAATTTAGTAGCCAGGCCAGGGATAAAAAAATAATATTGCAAAAGGTGTTGTTTCAAACTATCAACCTAACAGTTGGAACTAAAAAAATTGACAAATGCAAACACAGAATTCAAACTGGCTTGGAAAGTGAAAAGAAGTGATACCTTGAAAGCTACATTGGATTTGCTAGTGTTCTTAATCCTCACAGCACTCTTAACTTGTTTGCCAGGTTCATCTTCAAAATTTCAGAAACAAGCATACATTAGACAACGAACAATATAAAAAAGAACAAATCATATTGCATAAGCATATTATTTCCTCTATCGTAGCAAATTTTATCCCTTACAAACAAACTTCGTCTCTCCACCTTCTCCCAAACCACAAACTAACTTCAAGAAACCACTTTCTGACCTAATGGAAATACAGTACTATCCAATGGAATTTTCCTTTCCATAATTCAAGCATTATCAATTTCCAATACAACTATGAATAGTCTATCAACGTCAAGTCGTCAAGGCTATTGAAGCAAATTCTGTTACAAGCATACAATTAAGATCAACCAACAAAAATGACAACCATCCATTGCAAAAAAGAAAAAAAAATCACAACCAATACTAGCAGGAAATCCTATCCTTAGTACAACATAAACAAATCCTACACATTAAAGTCATATTTAACCTACAAAATACAGAACAACACTCTCCCCCTTACAACCCTCAATCAAAACCTCGAATCATAATTCGACATCTCTTGAAAATCGGCCCAAGCTTATGAATCTTTATAACATAACGCAAGATCTTCTCTATTCTCTAATTCAATTACTACCTCTCACAACCTCAATCAAAACCTGGAATCACAACTAGATATCTTTTAAATTCCGGCCAGAGCATACGCATCATTCTAGCATATCACAACCTCCTCTCTAATATCTTATTCAATTACTCCTCAATTCAACCAACTTAAAACACATAACACCTAAATTCCAACCATCATTCATCTCTAAATTCAAAAATTCACCTCATTTCAACACTTCTATTCAACGTAACCTCCAATTCACACATACAATTTAAAACTACAAACATCAATAAAATATTCAAATCAACAAAAAAACTAAAAAATTATCAACTCACAAGGAAAGTACAAATTATTAGGAGGATCAAAACGAAGCCGACGCTTCACCGGAAGTAAAGAACGGGCGACAGAAGAAACCGTCGGCTTCGGCCTCAACCCACCACCACCGCCACCTCCGCTGCCAATAAGATGATTAGCGTCGTAATTAGAGCGGTGACCAAGATTACTATTCTGATGAAGCTGTTGAGTAGACGAAGACGAAGACGAGGTATGGTTTGTAGTAGAACTACTAGTTGACTGCCAAAATTTGCACAGCTTCCACAGCTTCGTCTCCGAGGAATGCCCACTTCCACTGCCTCCAACAGCGGATGTCATCTGACTACGACGGGAATTTAGGGTTCCGGTGGTCGGAGTTTGGGAATATCCTAGTCTTTTTTACTCTCCCAAATATGATGTGTTTGCCGTGTGGAATGGACTAATGGAGCAGTTAGGTTTTTTTTTTGTTTTTTTTCTTGTAACTTTGTAAGGGAGTAGTTGCTATACTGGGATTCTTAATTTTTAATTGACGCTTTGGAAAAGAAGATAGAGGAATTGAAGTTTGGTTGACTTTTCGTCACGTCCAAATGAAGACTTGGAAATTAATCTTTTAGTCTATTTTTTTTTTAATTCCATTTTTCATCTTAGTTTGTCTCTAGAAATTATTTTGGATAATCTCCCAAATATTTTACATTATATTTTAAAAAAGTTAAATTATTGTATTTGAGGCAAAAAAATATAGAAAATATATGATTTTACTTTTTTTTTAATTCACAATATTTAAGACTATTAAATCCTTTATTAGGAGGAACTAAAATAAAATTTGCAAAATTTATTAGAACCCTCACCAAGCCTATCCCCTTAGATTGACACCAACCCAAAGAATACAATCATGGTAGAGCCTCTACATATAATGTCGAGAAATATAACCGTTAAAAGAACCCTAGCAATGTAGAGTTTCCCCTCCCAAATCAATAAAAACTTGGCAACAAATCCCAACCTTTCCAAAAGAATGCTTCCATGGCCCCATCAGCCTGAATCGAAACCCTGACAATCAAAGGCAATCAGTACCATGTCAAATGCAGTGTTTGGTGCATAAACAAGCTCAAGACTGAAGAGGATGTGTAAAAGCGTAATCCCTCCCTTCTCTGATGAGTAAAAGAGAAATGGTTGTTCATATATGAATCTATCTTAGCTAAACAAAAGGCAACATCACGTTGTAAATTGTCAAAGACCAAATCATTCCTCGACGCCCAAAGAGTAGTTACCAAAAGAATATTTTATAACATGAGCAACATCCTTTTGAACTAACCCATATTCACGACATTCTATTTGAATCCCGATTATGCCCCTTTTATAAAGCTCTGACTCATTACTAGAATTCCCTCATAAGGTTCAATCTCTAACTTATACCACCAAGTAATAGTGTCGTATTAAATTACTAATGCACTAATAATAGTATGCTTATATCATTGGTTCCGGGTTCAGACCCAATTAGAATATCCACCTGTCCAAGAGCTAAGGCTATTCTCTCAACGATAAGCCCACATGCTTCTTGACGGATTTCTCATATTATAAATATGGCAATTATGATTATCGCAAAAGCAGTTTGTAAATATTGGGTTTCATAGTTAGAACTTAGAAGGGGCATTTACGAATGTGGGGTGTCGTCCTGATTGATGGAACTCGCTGGATTAATAGGGTAGTTGGCGAAAATTATTTAATAACTATTTTTGAAATTGGAATGAGGAAGACCTTTCATATGTATACGTTGCTCTCAATTTATTGCAAAGGAAAGCCGCATATTTAAAGACATGATAAATCTTTATCTATTATGGAGTACCCTCCGTATTGTTAACTAGTTATTGCTATGTGACTTGTCTCGACTCTCGATAAGTTTTTAGTACGAAGATTCGGCTAGTGATCAATTCACGAATAGAGAACGTAAGGTAATTTGGTTTTGCTTTATAACATACAGATGACTGAGTAGTACGCCAAAATTCAGACGAAGATAGTACAATTTAGTACTTGTGGACTCGTAGTACGACTAGTATCGTAAAGCCTAAAGGTATGATAATTTTGATGTTGTAGGCCTAATTTGAAGGGATTGCTTAATGCGGTCCCCAGAAAATTAATTGGAGAAGAGTGTAGGCCTTCTCCTCTTCCTCTGGTCGCCAACTGTTCCCCACGCAACCTGAGCCTTTAACTGCAGTCGCAACACCATCATCAACATGGACATTTTTTACGTTTTGGTTAGCACACCTGGCAATCTTCTGCTGTATGGACTTGAATGCTTCCTCATATTTGCAACCCCTGCTTCCATTATTAAAACCACTCATCTCCATGAAATTAAGAGAATAAATAATCTAAATAACTAGTTCAAATCGCCAACAATATTTTTGATTTCTGAATTGGCCCGGTGAGATTTTTGGGTCCAAATATTTAAATAACGTGTAATTAAGAGGCATGTCAAAACTCTAAAGTACTGAGGTTCTAGACTTGTTGGCGGAGAGCCAGAGACGTAGTTTTTAGATAAATCAGTGGTCCACTAGTCATTGTTCTGTTGTTGACTTGTTTGGAGTAATATTATTGGGCTGCCAGCCCCCCGGTATATGGGCTCTGGTTTTCTGAATTCTAACACCCCTACAAAGTTCGTTTGGGATACAGGATATTCGTGGCTTGCTTTGATGGGAAGATTGTTTTTCTACCATTATTATTAGGATGCTTCTAGACACTACTTAACTTTAAAATTCAAAGTGGATTATGAAGGAATACGGTTTAAGAAAATCAGGGACTAAATTGATTTGCTTAACACAAGAAACAGCATGCACACTTCACCTAAGCACATAGAATTGATAAAGCCTTGTGCTTATTCAAAGGACGGAGGGGAAATCCTGGTAGGGATAGGGAAGCCGGTGAGGATGTTTCTACGATATGATCTAAGGAGTCGAGAGTAAAAAAAGATTGAAATCTCTATTTCACCAAATAAGCCATTGCCATATTCATAAACTATGATGCGTTGGGTTGGTACCTTTGTCTCCCCTAACTTGTTAGAGTAGCGTGTTCTTTTATTTCTCCTATGTCATTAGTTTCCTTAGTTTATGTTGTTATCAATATATACACATATTTTTGTTTCTAACATTGAGTCTTGTTCAAATCATGGTACGTATGGTTTGTCAAGTTTGCATGATGCGAGCTAGCTGTGGTAGTGTGGTGCTATATTCAGTCTGTGCTCAGAATGGTTGAGTACAGTAGCTGTTTAAGTTGGTTTTCATTGTAGACTTCACTTTTGGTATGGTTTTCATCGTAGCTGTTTAACTCTGTTGCATCTTGGGGTTCTTCAATTCTTACCCATTTTCGACCAAATCTCAAAAGTCTAGTGAAATATTTCATTTGAAAACTCAAGTACGTGCACTCCCCCATTTAGAATCGGAACTCAAAAATTGGGTTTAAGGTGGGAGGATTTATGAGGGATTGGGTAGTTGGAAAGGAGGGAAGATGTCATACGTGGCAATATTCACTTTGAAGTTTATGGATGGAATTAAGGTTCACTACTCCTGTCTCGTGAACAAGAAGACGTACACATCGTACGTACATTTATAAATTATAAGCAGGAAAAGAACAAGAGTGGGTGGAGCTATGAGAAGCATTCTCTGGAGCCACTTACATGTTTAGTAACCAAAAAAAGGTCTTTATTCCAAGTCCATCTTTTTAATCATCACAAATAGATAACACCATGTTCCACAAATGAGCCTTTGGTTAAACAGAAAACCAACATACGTTAAAACAATACACATAGGTTGCTAAATATTTTGTAATGAAGTTGAATAATCAGTTAATCAGCAGCCTAGAAAATTATGTTTGGTGTACATTTCAACTGGAGCCAGGAAATACTCTCAAAAATCATCTACCACATAATGGCGCATAAAACAACGCCACAAGCAAAACTCCAAGAACTGAAGAACAAAGATTTGTATTCCATATCATATTTGTAAAAAAACTTACATGACTGGGGTTTAAATTCAAAACCCCAACATGACTTCATTATTACCTAGTACTCCGTACTCGATACATATATACAAAATTCTTCAAAAAGAAGAAAACTAATTGGGACCCCAGCAGCTCAAGTACATCACAGTCCTAAGAGATTCCTCAGATTGCTTCAACTTCTTGTCTTTTTTGTTAGAAATCAAAGCAGAGGAAGGAGCAGAGAGCTTCTTAGCTTGAGAATATGATCTGATATTGTTCTTGACATGTTGATGAACACATCTTATTGGGTAGTTCCACCTTGCAAATCCTTGATCTTTCAATGCTTCCACTGTTGCAATGCTTGCTGCTACTGCCCATTTCATCCCAGCTGAAGAACTCATCTTCCTGTATTTTTTACTAAACTTTTGAGGATCTATTTGATGAAGTTGTGAAAGACTTGTATGTTTGATTGAATGAATGATATGAGGACTAAGGACTGACTTTTATCTAAGGGAGAGGTATAATATAATAAGGCCGTCCAAAATTCAGGGGGGAAAAGCAGATGGTTTTGGTAAATACCAGGGGGAGTCTTCCCTTAGTTTGTGGGTGATTGTTAATGAAAAAGTCAAGAAATGGGGATAACATAACAGACAAAATATGCCGCATAAATGCATAATAGATTATTCGAGTGGAAATATCTTAAACAGCTTATATTATAAGGTGCCGTGCCATATTATCATATTGCTTATTGCTTGTTGCTTGTTGCTTGTTGCTTGTTGCTTGTTGCTTGTTGCTTGTTGCTTGTTGCTTGTTGCTTGTTGCTTGTTGCATGGAATATGATTATGTAGTGAGGTGAAACCTATTTGTATTTACTTTATTATTGTCCAAAATTAATAAAAATTCCTCATTCACGATTTTTGGATGTATCCAGCTCTTTTCAATCAAGTTAACTTTCTCTTAAAATAAATAAGTAAATAAAATCAATTATTCCCAGTGATAGATATCATAATAATGATATAATTTGTATAGGATAGATTTTGTTAAATCTTATCATACTAAACTTTCTAATATGCTTAGAACTCTTACTATAATCATATAAATAATGATTCAATGATACACACTCTACCTTAGGGAGTTTTTCCAAAATCTAACATGATATCACAGCTCGTGTTTCCTTCCACTTTTTTCTTTTTTCCTCTGCATCCTTTTCCGTGTTCTGTTCCACTGCCTAGCTTTCGCATGATCCAATGTTGCTCATAATAGGACAATTTATATTTCCTCTACATTGGGTTGTAATTTCCTTTAAATTTATTTTATGATATATTTGGTATTTTGAGTATTTATTTCTTCAATTATAATATGTAAAAAATAATATGTACTTCATATATTAGTAAATGTCATAGTAATAATTAATTTTTTTGCATATATTAAAATTTTCCTATATTATTTTATCTTAATTTCCGCATAGATATGTTATTTTTGTTAATTTTTGTTTATTTGATGGTATTCTTCTTTCTTATTATAGAGTATTATGACCAATTTTATTTTTTTTAGACATATCTAGCAATTTAACATAAATGTACCTTCAAGAAAAGTCTTTGCCATAGCCTAAACCGAACACACTGCTTTACAAAATGTTAAGAGTAGCTTTTAACACTTTATTTTTTTTTTTTGGCAAGTTGGTGGGTTTAGATTTATCAAGTCGGATCAGATCTGACCTGTTGCCATATCTAGCAACGACTAGATTGAGCAAGAAGGTGCAAAAAAGACTTGATGGAGTTTATAATAAGCTAATAATCCTTTACGATAATTTCACTATTTCTCGTTTGTGGAAGCCCTGCTAGCTAGTGAAGGAGTAATTTAGCTCTTTCTCCGTATTTGTTTAAACTAGTAACAGGACAACTTAAATCCGATACAAAAGTAGTCTAATCTGAAATTAGCTGCGTGATCCTTTCTTTTAGCAGTCAATCCATTGAACTCAAGATTTACGTAATGCATCAATGACTCCCCTAATTGAAGTCCAACATATTAGATTATCTGACCTCCTACATAATCTAAACCAAAAAAAAGGGGGGGAAATTCCACCAATATGATTTTCTCTTTATCAGAATCTAATTGTAGAAGGACCAAAGCAATCAATCTCCATAACTTTCTTGATCCTCATCTCCGTCTTCATCATCATTGCTTTCTTGCTCATCTCCGACGACCCCATCTCTCTGGCAGCAGACGACGACGAAGCTGCTTTCGAAGACTGCAAAAAAGAAGAACGAAGGTTGGTTTTGAGGCGATGATGAAGTGTTCTTAAAGGGTAGTTCCAGCGTGCAAAGCCTTGATCTTTGAGGGCTTCGACTGTTGCAATGCTTGCTGCAACAATGTATGATCTGCATGGATTTGCTGCACTTGTACTCATATCTTTGGTGCTGACTATTGTAATGAGTAATGAATTGGAATAGATGAGTGGATTGAGAAGAAATGGCTGTAAAGTTTGACGTAAATTTGTGGGGGTATTAGTTGAATCAATGGTTAAGGTAAGTGGGGAGTTTTATATGAGGGAAAGTGCGGAAGTTTGGGGGAAAAAGCAGGGGATGCGGACAATGAAGCCAAGGGCAAGTGGTTTTGGAAGCCTAGTTGTTGTTTTGTCCGCTGCCTACAGGTTTGTTTAAGGGACGGTTTCCAATGCGTTAATGGTTTTTGTTCGGTAACATTTGGACATCAGATTCAAAGCTGGCGGCAGCGATTCATTTGTAAGGGATTAGACACGTTCAAATGGGTGGGTTCATTAAGGCTCTTAATCAGCCCCTTTGTAAAAAGGTATAATCAATAATGGATCTAATTAATTAGTCTCTTAAAGAATTATGTTTTATTGGGTCTTTAATGAGTCAAGTCGGGTCAATAATGAAATATAGTTTCCAAAACTTATAAACATTGTCAAGTAATGAATTATTTTCACTTACTTACCGATGCTCCACTACTAAAGATTGAAGGTGATACATGTAAACTATCACCTTTATATATAAAAAATATACTCTCTATATTGGCCCGACCCAACTCGGCCCATTATGTATCTCCTTTTGCCCGGCCTAGTCTCGCCCTGACCCGACTCAATGCACAGGTCTATAAGGGACGCAAGTCACAATTCACGAATATATCGTACAGAGTACATTTTCTTCTTTTTGATAGTATGAAGTTTTCTCATGTACTTCATTGATGGATCATTATCGAATTCTTGATTTGATATGATTTGCGAATGGTGTTTCTTTGATTAAAAATGAAGGTTTAGTTCAATAAAATTTCAAACATAACTATATTGTGCTTATAATACTTTATTTGTTGTCTTTTTTCCAAAAAAATTAGCGATGCAATAGATTTTTACATGGTTAAAACAATATGAGTTGAAATATGTATTCCCTTCATTATTTTTTTTTCTTTCCATTTTCCCCGATCGAAAATTTCAAAATATTGAAATCCTTCTATTTTGATCTAATATTGTGATTGGGTGGAATTTTTTTTTTTAATTGTTTAATGTCGTGGACTTTAGATTTCCACTACTTTTTTAATGTTCAACCCACTTGCCTCGTTTGTTTTTCATATAATCTATTATTATTTTTATATTAATTTAAATTATTTTTATTTAATCTTAATAATATTTAATATTGTATAGATTTCTTCCTAAATTTCAAATGGGAAGAAAAAAAAAACGAAGGGAATATCTCACTCCTACATCTTTATAATCTATATATTTTTATTTTTATTAAAACTTCTACTATGTACTTTTTTAAAGATTCATACTGCAATATTCATACCTATATACCTAATAATGTTTATGTATTCACATAGTAACATTTGTTGTTACCCAATCTTTAAGCTAGCCAGTTTCATATTAACTTATCGTACAATCTACTAATCAAGTAACTTGCTAACTTCTTTCAAGGTGAATTTGTGAGTTGTTATTGCGAAAAAACTTTAAATAGGGATTTTGTCCACCTAATTGGAATGCAAAAAAAGAAGTAAAATCAACTGAAATATTTCTATTTTAAGAAATTTCGTTTCAACCAAAAAGTCACAAGTCACTAAAAATATTTTGAAGTTGGCCATACTATAAGTTGAAGAACTCAATAAATTAAATAAGCTCTCATATTGCGAACAAAAAATATATACAATACATTTGATGATCTAATAATAAAGTTTTATACACAATTAATTGGAACCCCAACAATTCAAATACATAACATTCTTAAGAGATTCTTCAGATAGTTTCAACTTTTCATCCCTAATCTTATTAGATATAACACTTGAGGTTGAAGAATATACCCTCTTAGCTTAAGAAAGATGAGCAAGTAAATGGCATACATATTCATCATATTCTTCTTCGAACTATAGACAAACACACACCTGTTGTGTATAAACCACTGCTTATTCGAGCTTCTCAAGCGATGGAAGTTTTTCTTTGAGCTCCTGTGCTTCCTTTTTGAAGTCCTCCAAACGAGTCATGTCGGACAATGCTTGGGCTTCACAAGTAGAAACATCTAATACCTTATGCAATTTTATTTCCAAGTCTTGTTGATGCTTGCTGATTTTTGAAAGTTGTTTCTTAAGCCACTCTTCTTGCTTCTTTGAAGCCTCTAAACTGGCCTTGACGAACAAATCATCTGCCCTAATAAAGGAAACTTCTTTCTGAAGATCCATTACCCTTTGCAATTTCATTTCCATTTCTTCATGAAACTTGTCGCAACTCTGAAGTTGTTCTTTAAGGGTGTTTTCCTCCTTTTTAATGGCTTCATAATCACCCTTAACAGATAAAAACTCAATGTCAGTGTCTGAAAGTTGTTTTTCAAGCTCCATAAGCTCCTCCAATTTCATTTCCACGTCCTCTTGGAACTTTTTTAGAGATAAAAGTCGCTCTGTGAGCTCATCTTCCTCCTTTTTAGACGCTTCTAAACTAACTTTTGTACAGAACACTTCGTCGTTCATCAATGAAACTTGCTTTTCAATCTCCATCACCTTTTGCAACTTCATTTCTACATCCATTTCTAACTGTTGTTGTTTTGAAAGTTGTTCTCTACACTCTTGTTCCTCTTTTCTAGTGGCTTCCAAGTTAAACTTGATATTCAATGCCTCAAACTCAGTCGAACATACTTGTTCTTGGAGCTTACACGCCTCACACAATTTACTGATTAAACTAATACAATATGAATTTTCTTTCCCAAGCTTCTCTAATTTTTGTTCCGCGGTGCTCAATCTAGTCGTAGTATTGAAAAGATTATTTTCAATTCTTGATGCCCTATGCTCAAACTCTCGTATAGCCCTCGAATTGTCATTCCCCATGTTTTCGCCAAATTAATTAGGAACCCCCAAAATAATTTGTAACTTTAGCGTAACTGGATCTACAATAACAGGTCATCCTAATAAATGCATGAGATGGTAAAATTTATGTTAACTGGTTACGTTACGTTAGGCATAATGTTTTATTCTTCCCTTAGCTTGTACATGAGTTGATTCTTTGATTACTTAGAATGACATTACAAGCTACCTCGTGTAACAAAGAGTGAGAAACCATTAAATTTAAAACATGTGAAGATAGGATTTTTTTTTTTAAATAGATATACTTACTGTTAGGGGTAAAAATCTATCCGATCCTAGCGACGTGACACATGAGCAATTCGACGTGTAGAGCAACTAAATGTTAAAGCATATGGTCAGATTCACGGAAGGTAGTACATGGTGTTATGGGTAAAAAACCGTCTAGCACACCCAACATAACGTGAAGATTGTCCGACGTGTTAGATAGCCAGGCGTAAGGAAGTTACCGGTTGAACTAGGGCCATTATCAGATATTAATGAGTAGTTACAATCATGTAGTGATTGTAACCGACCGCATGATTCTAGACATCAGTTACGGGAAGTATCAGGTCAGCATCTACGTGTAACAAGAATATCGATAAACGACTAAAAAATGGCATTTGAATAAGTCAACGAGAGAATATCGGCTATATAGTTGAAATGACTACGAGGTTCTATGAGTCAATCCTGCGTGTCTGAGATTTCAGACCTCAGTTCCAACTGCCCAAGATTCTAGGCGTTAATGTTAGCAAGAGTCTATGCCACAAACGCTTAGGCGTCGGGAAGAGCAGCGGTTATAACTAAGCGTTTGAAGGTCAATCATAAGATGTACTAGTATCAATGAAGCTCCCAATATATTTTTTATAGCTAGTTAAAATATCAACTCAAGGTCATGACCGATAGCCAGAGAAGACCAAGTAAATACACACGTGAAGCTAAAAATCAGAAAAGTAGTTGCAATAAGATAAAAATGATTCAATCATGCTTGTTGCCCACGACCAACATCTATAATAGGCAGCTCAAATCAATGAGAAAGGAGAGAACACTCATTAAGATCATTCACTCTCAAGCCAAGATAAAAACACAATCCATTATCATATCATTTGTACATCTCTTACTAGCTCCATTAACACTTGTCCCCTATTGTACTTTTCTACTCATTTACTCTCAGTCTTTTGCCATATCTCTTGTGTACTCAACGAAAACACTTTTTTCAACATAGTGGAACGGCGGCCTAATAAGCCCCCGCAATTTTTTCCGAATTTAGCTAAAAAAATTCTTATGGTAATAAAAATTGTTAGTTTCTATTTTCTAAGTCCAAAGATTATTCAGCACATCCAACCATAAACGAAGAGGATGAGCTAGCACTCTAGCAATTACCAAACTTTGCACTCTTGTCCAATGTTTATCAATGGTTTATGTTAATAATTTGGCAATTATAAGATCTCTACAACATCAACCAAGTAGGAAAAGACATAGATTTAAGCACATTATATCTATAAAATGAATGACTGAACATACATGATCTAAAGTAAAATTACTCTCTTTATTTTTTTATTCTTCCCATTTACTTTTGTGTAGATTCCAAAATAAACTTAAATTTTAAATAAGGAAATTGATTCTAAAAATCCCACTTTTACCCGATTTTCTCTTAATAGTCCCACTTTTCAATTAACTAAGAAAAATCCAACATTTAAAACTCATCTTCTTTTAACATACCCATTTACCTATTACTTGCTGAAGCAGTTACCAATTTCAATGAAACCTGCTTATTTCATTACCCTCCCTTCTCTCCACTAACTACTTGAAAGCAACTCCCACATTCCCCCTCTTCCTTGACAGTACGATTTCACCACAATTTCTTTACAAATCCATTAGCACAACCAAATTGCACTTTAAACTTCCCTGAAGATGTACCCCCAATTTTTGCATATCCACCAACAGCCAAAACAACCGAAAAGAACAACAATTCAAACCATATATTCTATCTCAAATTGATTTACAGTTTCACTAAGCAAACCAAATGCATCAAACCCTAACTCCACACAACACCTTGAGAAATACCTGTCAAAAAATTAGATATTTAGATTGAATTTTGTAAATAAAACGAAATTCAATCAAAAAATGAAAACACATATAGTAATAATCTAATAAATTACGCTCTTACATGAATTGATGCATAATCCATTAGGAATTGTACTATTTGCAGAATCGTTGATGAATAATCCAGTAGAAATCTTAGAATTGAGAAAATTATTTGCATACTTCAAAAGTTTCATAAAAAGAATTTGATAGAATATAGGGAGGACTCTGGAGGATTTTGGAATATTTTGCGAAGGAATTTCATATCTAAATTATAATATAAAAATTTGGATTGACAGAAGTTGGAAGGGTATGCAATTATAATGGTTTTGGCGGAAATCAATGAACATTCAATACAATAGAGGAAACTTGCATTTAAAATCCATGCAATTTTCAAAGAATTACATAAATGCAAATTGATGTTTGACGCTCTAAAACTCATTCAAATTTGAATGTATAAATTTTGAACAATATCATAAACTATTAGAACAATAGATCAAACGTTTGAAACATTATAATAGAACTACAAACCAAACAAAGATAATGCACTTAGAACAACTTATCAAAAATTTTAAACATTAGGCTATTAATTAAACACAAACAACCATTTATGTATTCTAACAATAAACAATCATATTATAACAAGTACATTTAATAAAAATTCTTAAAAAAAAAGCTTAAAAGTTTTGAAATAATGCATATGACTTTGGAACAATCATGTATAACTTTAGAACATCAGACTAGCATATTTTGAACAACTATAAAAATATATTAGACATTATACACATCAGATTAGCAAACACGAACAATCGGATATGACTTTAGAACATTAAACCATCATTTTTGAACAAATATAAACCATCATTTTTTAACAATTGCATATGATTTTAGAATAACTTATCAAAAATTAGAAAAGACGAACAATCAATCATTAATTTAGATCATTAACTCGTCATATTCGAACAAAAACATAAATATTTTATCATTGAACTTTAAACCATTTACTAACTAATATAACAACAGACTTCAAATTTAGATCAAACGCGCATGAATATATGAAATTAAGGTAACTACATTTAAGGTTTAATTGAAAAGAATGAAATTAAGGTATTTTAAAAAAATTAGAGGGAAAGTTTGCATTTAATACGTAGTTAGTTATTTGAGGTAACTACATTTAAGGGTTCATTTGAAAAGAATGAAATCAAGGTATTTTAAAAAATTAGAGGGAAAGTTGTATTTAATACGTAGTTAGTTATTAAAATATTTCCAGTTATTAAATTAATATCATTTTGATTATCAAAGCATTTACCCCGTAGGATATTAGAAATTTGACGGCTATAGATGTGTTCTCATATATAAAGAGTTCTCATATATAAGGAGTTCTTATATATTAAGGGATTCTTATATACATCCAATCCATTATTTATAGGAAAAATTGAATGGACCTAAGCCCTTGAATTCATAAAGGGACCCAAAAATAATTTGTCCTAAATGAAGTACATAAGAGTGTCTGCTTAATGGCCACAAAATGAAGGGTCTAGCCGTCTGGGGTCCGAATTCCCTCCAATGATTGACCCACTCTGAGCAACATCCAGCAGCAATATATAATCCTCTATTACCCAAAAAGCATTTCTCATTATCCAAGCACAAAAAGTTTCTCAATAGAAGTTCTTTTGCAAACATTTTAGCTACATTTCTTAGGCATATCTCAAAGTTAATTATAGTAAACATGCTAGAAGGAAAGGCAGTCGTGGGAGAGACCGATATGCTCCAAACAATGCAAGAAGATGCCCTTAAGTGGGCAGGAAGAGCCCTCGATTGCTTTGATGTCACCCAGGCTACTGACATAGCTCGTTTCATCAAGAAGGTAACATGAGTTCACTAGCTATGCCTGTATCCTTAAGGTTAGGGCATGATATTATGTTCGTAAAACCATACGCGAGTCTCTTGTACATCAAATAGCTATATAAAACATTGCTTTAATATGCTCGTATACAAAAACAGAAGTACTACGTACTGTACTGATGTAGTAATAATTTCCTTGTCTTTTGTGTGCTATCACTGTATGCAGGAATTTGATAGGGAGTATGGAGGAGGGTGGCAATGCATAGTAGGGACAGCTTTTGGTTCGTTTGTAACCCATTGCCATGGATGTTTCATCTACTTTTGCATCGGAAGCTTAGCTTTTTTGCTCTTTAAGGGTTCGGCAGCTCCCCAAGCTGAGACTAATCAGTTGTCATCTTTTGATGCTGTTAAAGCTTGATCCTTTAATCCTACCCCTTTCTTCTCTCCTTTTCTTTCTCTTTTTTTCTACCAATCTTGTAGTCATGTTTATAATACTACTTCCTTTTTTTTTTTTGTAATTTATTATCTTCTATTTCATTAAATGCTAGTTTAATTTGTAATTTTCTAAGTGGGAATTTCGGTTCCTTTGTAACTCATTTGATGTATATTAATTTGTTTACTTGCATTATGCATCTTTTTTTATTTTCAAGTTTTTGTGGTAGACCCAAATCACTTTGGCCCAGCCCGAGTTTAGCCCAAAGCCCAACCAGCACCAAAGAACTCCCATCTCCCAAGTGGCCTGCTTTTAGGACTACAATTTAAGATCAGCTCTAAGTTTAGAATAATGTACTTCGTATGTTTCTACGAAAACTCACGTACATTATAAACAATACAGTACTTGTATACATAATGTATGGGCTTCCTTTTTTTTTTTTAGATTATGTAGATGTGACTCATGTGAGGTTTAGTTTTTAAATAGGCTCAAAGGTGTATTTCATATGACCTGATTAAGATCAAGCATTATTATAACCCAAAGTACATAAAAATGAAAATTATGTTTGTTTTGATACGTGTGCTAGTCACATGTTCAGATTGATTGAAGTTTAACTTATTAATCTCAAGAGATACATGAATGAAACATGGACATAACAACAATTATTTACATCGTTCCAATAGCATAATCTGCCTTGACAATACAATATATTCATATACATCAATTATCATTTCTCTTTACCCAAAATTTTGTACTCAAACTAGAACTCAAAATCATCCTGATTCGGCTTCGGAGATGTCAAAAGTGCAGTATAAATCCTCAATCTGTCTTCCCCAAGCGAATTACTACGCGACAATGGCCTCCTAGGCCTAATAAAAGACAGCGAAGATAGTGTCAACCGATGCTTATACCTTCGCCAAGCCAACTGAATCGCGACCGCAGCCCAGGTCCTCCAACTAGGGGAGTAATACCTTGCACTTCTCTTGACCTTCTCATTGACAAATGTGTACCGAAAATGTTGTGTTACGTACTTAACATCTGCGGCTTCCAGCCCAAATGCTTCTGTTGTTTCCAGGGTGACTAAAGTCGATGATGAAGGCGGTAATCTTTCGATAAATGGCCGTCTTAGGCACCAAGATAATAGCTCATCTCCACTGAAGTTTCCAGGGCCTAACATACAACAACTCTTTACTCCGTCTCTAAGAAATTGGCTGCTTTGAAGATGGCCTCGGACTATAAATAGCATTCGCTGAACTGGGTCACCCTCTTTGCTTATCTAAATGAGAAAAATAAATTTTAAAATCACTTAGTACTTGAATAATTTTAAACTATCCAGGTTTATATTTTTAAACATTTTTGTTCAAGACTTCAAGCTAAGTGTACTGTTCGATGGGAGTGGATCTTTTGATGTGTTCAACGACAGCATTTTAGAATTAAAGTGCTTAAAATGTACAGGGGAAGAGATTCAGTAAGAAGGGTATTTAACATGAGACCGATGAGAACGAATTTTGACTCTTCAACTCATTAGATCAAATGCATGAAATTTCACGTCATTATCACAATAAAAATGATCACTGTATATTAAAAATAAATTTGGTCACTATATGTTAAAAGGGGTTATTATGTGTAAATAAAATTATTTATATAATAGGTGAAGGATCAAAAATCCCTTCTCATCATTCTCAATTAAAATGTCCTCATTTAAACTTCTACATATATAGGAGAGAGACCCTAAAAAAAATTGCTTAAATAAAAAGAATAAGAAGTCATTTTGGTCTTTCAATTGATAAAATCTAACATATGAGATTTTACGTAAAAAAAAAAGGTTTCTATAACAACTAAAAGAATCACTATTTATATATATAAAAAAAAAGATAATTAATTTGGTGAAAGGGTCGTAAAATATCATGGGTTAGATCTAAGAGCATCCTTTACAATGAAAAAAAATGGTTTGTGAAGGACCATTATTCATGAACAAAAAGAAATGGTTCACGGGTCACTATTATCCATTCTCTCTCATCCACATCACCACAACAAATCATTTACCAATTTCACTCTTAACAATGAATCAAATAAAAGAATTCATCATCAATACCCCTACCCCAAAATTGTAAATTTTAAGTTACAAAATTATAACGTTAAACCCTCAACGGTCAGTACATGTGTCACTCCGCGACTGGGTCAAGTGTCACGCTCCCAGCCGCCGAAATATGATATTTTTTTTTACTGAAAACAGATCAAAATGCAGCATTTTGATCTGTATTTGATCAAAACACTGTGTTTTGATCTGTTTTCAGCAAACCATTTTTTTCATTGTTAAGGATGCTCTAAGGGAAATAATAATTTCGAAGTGGTTAATGAAACACCATGCAGGTTTAAACAAACAATTGTAAAAGCAAAAAGGATGGCTACGTACCGTCTCTCCTTTGGTGAATACGAGGGACTTAACGCGGTCACATATGTTCTCTAGAACTAGATCATCCATGTGCTGAAACAATGGCACCTACTCAAACATATTAATTAATTAATTAATTAATTAATTAGTGAATCGATCACCCGACAATTAGGACTTAAATAGTGTATAAATTTCATCAAATCATGCATGTAGTCATTGGAAAGAGCAATTAGCATAAGGCATGAGTCGACTTAAAGTATACCATAACGCAAATCAAAATGAAGCTCAACCCAGCATAATTTTATTTTTCATAAAATGTTTGGAAAATAGGACAGTTGTACCAGTAACAACGTTTAGAAAGTGACCTGTTTAACTAAATCAAGGCAAAGATGATACTTGATGTCCCTCCTAAGACCTTCAGGAAGGTTCTGGATCATCTCACATTCATCAACCCCTCGCATGGCAGCCCAGCGTTGCCATTCACATGCACGGACCCTTTGCTTCAACTTATACGGCAATTTCCTCTTTTTCATCCACCACTCTATGTTTCTCATTCGAAGTTGCATTGCTTGCTTCTTTGATGTTGTCGCATGCAAGAACACCTACATCATATTTACCAATTAAATTATTATTGCTTACATTTTGCTTATTCATCTCTATATACTAAGTTTTATTCAAATTTTCAAATGCAACCAGATTAAATGTTAGCTTCGTGAATATTATACTTCCATTTTGTGCATTGTTTATTGTTTGATTGTGTTGAATGCTTACTTCTCCCATTATTTATTCTATATGTATATGGTTAAGTATCATTTTAAGAAATATTACCCTTTATTTGATTATACGGAGTAGTTCATTTTTTTTCATTTTTTAGCTTCTGGAAACACTATTTATTTAGAGAAATGGTAAGTAGACCATAATCCTAATCCTATGTTAAAGAGATTTCCAATTGACATATATTACATGAGAAATTCCTAATTTATACATGATATAAATATATCAGAGGGACATGTTTATTATTATATTTTTATATATGAGATTATAATGTCTATATCTAGAGGTGTGCATAAACGGTTAAGTCTTAACAGTATGGTTAACCATTATAGCGGTTACTGAAAAAGGCTAACCGTAATTGTACCGTTAAGTAACGGTAATCGATAAACGGTTAACCAATATTTAACGGTACGGTTAACCACTAACCGTTTCATTCCATTTTTATTACACCTAATACTGTGAAATTATTTGTATGATTTCTTAGCTCGTTTAAGTCTTCTACAATAGTAATAACACATATTTATACAAGGTTTGATCATGCATAAAAAAAACTTATGATATTCATTCATGTTTTAGCCTTTTAAGTTTAATTTATTTTGAAAATAATAATAAAAGTTAACCGTTACAAAAATTTCATTACCGTAACCGTTAACCGTTAAGATTAACAGTTCGATAACCGCAACCTTCAACGATTCAGTAAAATAACCATTAATATGAACCGGTTATAAACGATTAACGGTTACAGTTATTTTGCACACCCCTATTGACTATATCTGATATGATTTTTTCTTTATTTTTATATCTTTTATATTTCTATATATGATAAACAATAGTTATATATAATATAGCAATACTTATATCTGATATAGGGCTGGATATAAGCCGAGCTAACTCTTGAGCTACTCGGGATCGGATTGCCTAAAGCTCGACTCGAGCTAAAATAATTTATATATATATATATATATATATATATATATATATATATATATATATATATATATATATATATATATATATATATATATATATATATATATATATATATATATATATATATAGGGGAGAGATCATGTGAGAACCCTCCCCTTATGTGAGAACTACTTTTTGGTGAGAACTCATCTTATACCCTTGGATGCTTGATGATCTAGGGTTGAAAATACTTAAGAAATTGATGGCAAATCTGTAAATATCTAGAATTGTGTAAAAAATCGTTGGCTGGCAGAGTGTTTCAGAAAAAAAATTTGTACTTTATTTTGCTGGACAGTGACTTTTGCGTGTTTGCCTTTTTCCTCATTATTAGACTTACAAGTCATGCTATTCATTTTTACGTGTTTCACCCTTTTCTTCATTATTAGACTTGCATGTTTCATCCTTTTCTTCATTATTGTGCATCGATTTAGAACTTTACAATACAATTGTTTAGAACATTACGTTCAATGGTTTAGAACATCAAGTTCAATAGTTTAGAACATGATGTAAACTAGTTTAGAACATGATATCCACTAGTTTAGAACATGATGTTATTTGGTTTAGAACATAATGTTCTACGATTTAGAACATTATGTTCTTCGGTTTAGAACATTATGTTAATTGGTCCAATGCTTTGATATTATGTCAAATTGGGCTTAGAACATTATGCTTATTACTTGGTTAACATAATGTTCATTGTATATACCGAATTTCGAGCATTAATCACTAATTCTAACGAAATAATACAAAATTCAGTTCAATAGTTTATAACATTATGTCAAATTAGGTTGAAACCATTACGTTCAATGGTTTAGAACATCAAGTTCAATAATTTAGAATATGATGTTCACTAGTTTAGAACATGATGTCCACTAGTTTAGAACATGATGTTATTTGGTTTAGAACATTATGTTCTTTTGTTTAGAACATTATATTCTTTGGTTTAGAACATAATGTTCTTCGTTTTAGAATATAATGTTCTTCGGTTTAGAACATCACGTTAATTGGTCCAATGCTTTGATATTATATCAAATTGGGCTTAGAACATTATGCTCATTAATTGGTTAACATAATGTTCATTCTATATACCGAATTTCGAGCATTAATCACTAATTCTAATGAAATAAAACAAAATCCAGTTAAATAGTCTAGAACATTATGTCAAATTAGGTTGAGAACATTACGTTTAATGGTTTAGAACATCAAGTTCACTAGTTTAGAACATGATGTTCACTAGTTTAGAACATGATGTTCAGTAGTTTAGAACATGTTGTTTTTTGGTTTAGAACATGTTGTTCTTTGGTTTAGAATATAATGTTCTTTGGTTTAGAACATTATGTTCTTCGGTTTAGAACATCACGTTAATTGGTCCAATGCTTTGATATTATGTCAAATTAGGTTTAGAGCATTACGTTCATTACTTTAGTACATAATGTTCATTGGTTTAGAACATTATGTTCAATGGTTTAGAACATTATGTTCAATGGTTTAGAACATTATGTTCTTCGGTTTACAACATCATGTTAATTGGTCCAATGCTTTGATATTATGACAAATTAGGCTTAGAACATTATGCTCATTACTTTAGAACATCATATTCATTGGTTTAGAACATGATGCTCATTATTTTGAAAAAACACCGAAACTATGGAACTATCACAAACTTGTTTCGAACAATCTACTCAGAATAAACTACCAATCTACTCATAACAATGGTTGCAATATGAAGAACATTATATACTTGTTGCGAAAGAAATGTACGAACTTTTGGGTTTTGAGATGACGAAGTAAGTGGTGCGAAATGGTGGAATTGTGAAAGTTTGAAGAGAGAAGAAATGGTGGAAGAAGATGAAAGGGCTCCGAAGAAGTTTTGAAGTAGTGAATGAAAAGTGATGCGTGTTCCCTTTTTCCCAAGTGTCAGTTACACTTTTTAAGCAATTGCCTTTTGTCAGTTTTTGAATTAATTACAAATTTGCCATTAGGTTTAGTTAAATGTCATCCATTAGATCTGCCAAGGTGTGTGATGTTAAATGGGTTCTCACCCTTAAAAGAGTTCTCATATTAGGGGGGTTCTCACATGAACCCACCCCTATATATATATATATATATATATATATATATATATATATATATATATATATATATATATATATATATATATATATATATATATATATATATATATATATATATATATTGAGCTTAGCTTTTATCGAGTCGAACCCAAGCTCAAATTTTAAAACTCGGTGAGTCACAAGCCTAAGTTTTATGAGTCTTAGGCGAGCTGAGCCACAAGCTACTCAAACTCAGGCTCAACTCGGCTCGTTTTCCAGCCTAATCTAATATATTAATATTTTAATATAATTTATAACATATATGAACTAGAAAAACATCTATATTACATTCGGATGAAAATTTTCGTACCTTGATGTTACCGATTAACATGGTGACTAGAAGCAGCCCACTAGTTAAGACAATGATAACAAATAGAGATTCTAGCCATTCTGCTGTGCTTTCTAAGTTTCCAAATGTACTGCACCATGACACGCAAAAAAAAGAATAAAAAAGCGATCAAAATTCAAACCAATAAGTTATAAGTAGAGGATAAAGTTAAGCACAACATGAATCGACTTTTACAAGCATGGTTGTCCAATCGAATAGTCATTATTATGACAAAGAAAATATAGGCATTACACATGCATCAAGACTATATTAATGTGGTCCTACTAATGAGATACTATGTCATCGTTCCCCAATCACGTTTTGGAATCAAATTAGTGAATTCAGTGCACCACAAATACCAGTAGGCCTAGGGTTTTTAATTTGCAGGATTTCAAATTCAAATTTTTTTTTTATGGGACCAAAATTTTACCAATTGTTTGCAGGAACAAATAAGCGACGGAGCTAGTAACAAAAATTCGACACACAGTCCGCGGACAAACTATAGGTTTGTCGAAAGACAAAATTTGAATGACACTGAATTGCGCTCTTCTGTGCACGTTATATCTTGAATAAGAGATGACTACAACACCTCTGTTTAATGAGATATGTTCCTTATTTACTAGGCTCCAACACTTCAAGATACGTAGCTACGTAAGGTAAGGACTACTTCCTCCGTCTCCCAAAAATTGCCTCATTTCTATTTATTGAGTCAAAATTCAAAAATTTAAACCATAAATTCTCATCATACTATAAGAAATAATATAATCAATTAGGATTTTGTTAGATGTATTTCAATGTAAATTTTTAGATTATCAAGTTTTCATAATTTTTTGTCTTATAAATTTAAAGATAAAAATATTTAAAATTGTGTCTTAGAGAACGCGAAAAGTCAAATAGGGCAATATTTGGGGAATGGAGAAAGTACTTTGTATATGCTACTAGTAGTGAAGTATGTGGTATCACCATGCCTAAACATGATTTCTCTAGGTAGCACCGTATCCTATGTTTCTTGCTAACTTATGTGACATGATACTGTTTTGCTGAAAGTATAGACTTGAATTCATGCTTATACATGCCTTATGCCTAACACATGTTATCACATAATGCATCCCATTTTAGTATCATTATCGTGAATTAAAACGTTACATAACAATCTAAAAGAAGTGTGAATATACTCAAATTTAAAGTCAGTTATTTCATAATATAAGTTGATATATCAAGATATCAAGCATCTCATGTAATTTGAGTGGAGAAGATTAAGAGTTACCTCAAAGTCATTAGCCCCCAAAAAATGGGCATAAGGATCTTTTCGAAACGATTGTTGTTGCAAACAAGATAAATGACCCATTTGTAAGCTCCATATTCATAGTTATTGAAACTATCCAAGCAATTATGCCTTGCTGCTTTACTGGAAGCCAAAATAAGGTGGTCTTGATCTTTGACAAATGAATTACCACCATAATAAATAGGCTCCTGGGAGGCTAACAACCTCGCGCTGCACCCATGTATTTGGCTGCATTGCTCTTTTAAACAATTGGTCACCCTTTGCAGCCCTAGCAAGTACCAACATGCTCCTGCTGCCTGAAATCGTGTAATTTTATCTATATTACCCACCATTTTGTTTACTTGCAACAGAATTTGCTAATACTACTAGTTATTAGTTTCATAATACTCTATGTCACAATCTTCTTTCTAAATTTTCACATAGTCACCCGTATGCTAACCTCAACAATGTAATACCTTTCAAGTTAAAGTGTTACTATTTATTTTCGAGTCAAGTTTTCCACTACACTATATTTAATTTGTGATCCTCATAACTTACCTAATTAAATCTAAATGGTTACTTGTAACTAACTCATAGTAAATAAGTTTAGTTTGATTTGTGTACTTTAGACTACGTACTATTGAACTTTCGAGATGACTTCTCCTACGTTGAATTCTCTAACCTAATCATTGAACTTTGTCCGAGCTGGGATAAGTAACTCCTAAGGATGGTATTTTAGTCATCACGTCTATTAGAAAAAAATGTATAACGAGGGTACTGAGTACATCTTTATTAAAATCTTACACTACAAACGAATTCCCGCTAAATCCTTGAACTGTATCTCAATAATGTTCTCGTTTTCCTGAGTTATTTGATGTAAAAAAAAAAAAAAATCTTACAATGTGCTCCGTAACATGCTTAGGCCAATCTTTAGGTATGTTGTATGACAATCAGAACAATATACTTCGAGTACCTTTTGCTATTCTGACAATAATGTGTAGTACATGCACATTTTCAAACTTCAAAACCTCATCAGCTACATGATCTCAGTCATTTATGTTCACTAACTCAAATTCGAACCGTTTGTTATGTTATGCAACATGTTCATGTTATGTATTCAAAACATGAATTGTTCTAGACAAAACTGAAAAGGAACGTGAAAAAGAATAATATTAACACTGCTCCAATTAGCTAATGGAGGAGAAAACTTACATGAGAGGCGACAAAATAGACAATCATGTTGAGGGCAAAACCCCACCAAATAGTACCAAAGACATAGCCTGAAAACTTTTGCATCCGACGCAGGAGGCAAACTGAGTGATAGATCTTTGGAAGATACTGGAATATAAACAGGATTAACAAGACTGTAATTACTGCATTTGTTGATCCTCTTCTCAGGAAAAATGGAATTACCACCCATAATACAATCTGCATTTACATCATTTGATCATTAGTGGGACCATAATTAGCTTGGCGCACCATAACTTTCGTATTTTTCTTAAGTTACTTTTTACTATGATTATAATTATGACTTTTTACTTGTAAAAACTACTCATCATCTTACTTTAGAAAAATGACATTGACATGCGAAGTTTCCTAGGTTTCATATTCTATCATATATGATAGGGCCATTGCAAATTTGCAAGAATTATATGCGGACGTTTAAAACTATTCCAAGTAATATACATACCACTATACTATGATAATTTACGCTTCAACTAACCATCATTTGCTTATACCCTAAATCAATTAATTAATGCACCCCTACATACACAAACATCCCACCATAATCTGTGATCAATATATACTTCGTAGTACATCTTTTTTATATTGACATTATTGCATTTTCAGCTCGGAATACAACAAATACAATCAATGCGTAAATGGGTAGAGAACTGGACACAAATTTTCAAAACTACGTGTATACTCTAGCTTATTATATCAAAATTAAAATGGATGGAGACACACACATACACACACAAAAAAAAAAAAAAAAAAAAAAAAAAATCCATGTCCAATTCCATTTCACCATTTCCCCTTATAGAGAGGATTTGTAGGATTCTTTTCTTTGAATTCCTCCCTATTTAAACATTTATTTTCTATTTAAGAAAACGTTAAACGTACGTAGTCTAAAGAATAAATCATTGCTAGTATTGTCAAAAAATGAACATATCGGATAACTAAACAAAAATGACAACTTCTATCATACAGTATCTTAAAAGCTATGATTTCTTTCATGAAAAAGGAAAAAGTTTTTGTTAAAAAATAAAAACAAATGAAAAGCTTCATCAATTATAAATTTTAGGTTCTCCAGTGATAGATGTATGGTAAGTGACTTTTGGGGGTCATATTATTGGACATTAGGTCTCAAAGTAGGCCTCAAAACAAAACACATACAGAAAAGTAATTACTATTAAAGACCAAAAATTATATTTGAAAAGTGTTATTCGAACTTCTAAATAGCTTGAATTATACGGTATACACTTGTAAGTTGTAATAGAAAGATGGACACGAATATTTTGAAATCCACTTATATCAAATACAAATTTAGTTTCCTGATGATAAAAGGGGAACATTTTCTAATAGATAAGGAAAAAAGAGCACTACAAAGAATTTCACAATTTTCATAATTAAGTATTCATTCGTTTCTTTTTATTCTTCTCGTTTCATAATCAAGTACTTAATAAATTTTGACCGTGAATTTTTCATAAGAAAAATTATAATTATATGGGATATTAAAAGATTTGTCTCAGTGTATATTTTTCAAATATCAACTTTTTATAATTTTTGCAAATACACAATTAAATATATTTTAAAATTAAGTTTGCTTTGGGGTTTATGCAAAAAAAAAAAATTGGGAAAAACAATAAGAAATTGAGGGAGTATTTACTATTATTTCATTGGGTATTACTATGTACTTTAACCTCATGAATATAGTAAGACATCCATAAAGCCATATAGGCATAGAATAATATTCCCACTTTTTTTTATTTTTGTCCAATTTTTAATTATGGATTCAAAATTTAAAAGTTTTACCTCACATTTTTTTTACATTATAAGAAATATTATATTTAAATGTAATTTTATTGGATGCATTTCAATGTAAATTTTTATAATATCAAATTTTTCTAACTTTTTATCTTACGAATTTAGAGATAAAATATTTTAAGTCGTGTTTTAGAGATGGCAAAAAGTCAAATAAGATAAAAATAATTAGAGATAGAAGGAGTAGAAACTTTAGTATCCTCTATAGAATTACTGTATTCCATTATCGTGCTTTTATTTATAGAAATATTATTATATAAAGTACTCCCCGTATATGTCTTCCAATCTGCTAGATACTTGCAATTAATACATACCTGATTTGCTCCTATTATTGAATTACTCCCTAATGTCATGATGTAAATGTAAATTTAAAATGCTCATATATTTAGTAGCCTAAACCCTACTTAGTAGTTTTTAGTTTACAAAATTAAGACATACTACCATTTAATCACTCAACTTCGAATTTTATAAGCTTGCTATCAAAAAGAAAGTAAAAGACATGGATGAGTCACGTGTTTCCTAAGCTGCAGCTACAGTCGAGTAAGGTACTCTGATTTTGCATGCATACAACAACTTCAACGTCATGCAAGTGTCGTCTCTTACCGTGCATCCATACAAATTACTCGTACCCGAAGGATAACTGCGCTCTGTAGGCTTTATCGATCTCTACTAAAATTCAAACTCACTCAATTTTTGCTTTACATTGAGCATTGGTTTTTGTCTCAGTTTCAAAACCAACATTTTCAAATAGTCACTTTCTTTTACGTACACTCTAGAAAGTAGCTTGGTTTTCATATATAGTGAATTTCAAATTTATCTTTGTGTATAGAGTTACGATATGATTCTAAGAAAAAACTACTAAATTAGTTGTTAATAGCAAAAATACTACTGTCTTAATCAAGTTTATAGATTGAGTGGTCATCTGGTGACATGAAATAACAGAGTGTGTACCTTGAGTAATCGTATGGTAACATGAAATAACACAGGAATCACATACACAAAAATACAAGTTGCACCGTTTGAAAAGCTAAACATTACTCGGTAAGAAACAGGAGATATTTTGTACCTTAATCCTTTAGGATAAGTGGGAATTCCTTGAGGAATACCGTATCCTAGCCTTAACCGATTCAAATGGTTTCTGTATTTCTTTGAAAGTGAAACTCCCTATGAACTGTAAATTTCTAAAAGGTGTGGTTTTCTTCGTCTAATGAATTAGATAGTTCAGCCACGAAGCTAGGTATACCCCCAACAATAATGAAATGAACTAGAACAACTCATTTCATATGATCGAGCAACGTTAAGAAGCAGTAATAGCACGTAAAGCCATCCCAACAAATTAATAATACTAGTGAACTCCCTTGTTTTCAAGTACGTTCTCCTAAAAGAAATCATTTAGGCAAGCAAATTCATCACCCTAGCTACCTAAATAAAAACGGGGTATCTTTCAAGCATTTAGCTAGGTTGACTATCTTTAGGCTATTATATAAACATAGAAATATGTGCACATATTAAAGATTATTATATTGTCTTGCTTAAATAGATATACGTACTAATCAGTGAAGAAAATCATGCCTGATTTCATGGCATACCTGGGGTAAAGGAAGGATGACATAGAGATCGAAGAAGAGTCCATTTCTAGCCTTGATATATCCAAAAACGGTCTTAGTAGCAAAATTGTGATCACCAACCCTACTAGCTGCATTGCGTTCCCTATAATGTGGGTGCTTGGCCATCTTGAGCTGAAGCCACATGTTCCAGACGTGAAACATATCGGGCATGCACCTCAATGCAGTGACCATAATCGCAAACCACCCATCAACAAAGAGGCTAAGGTAGGCCTCGCTAATTGAGAGGGCGTAGACAAATAGAGGGTCTACGAAAAGGCCACTAACACATACAAGGAGGAATATTCTATTCCACTCCTGCACCCATGTCGCCCTTGGGTCCAATACTACCCCAAGGGCCATCAAATTTCCTCGTCGTCGTCCTTGCTCTTTCCCACCACATGTATTCTTAAGGATTCCCCTATTATTTTTCCAAGTTTTTGCTTCTTTATTGCCACCTTCTTGGTATTCACTTCTTTCCCCTAATTCTGTATCTGATTCTTCGTCTTCCTCTTCCTCTTCTAATTCGTAAACTTCCTCATACGTATCTTCGCCCCCACTCTCATGCAACCCAGAAACTAGCAAAATTTCTTGAGTACTCGTCATTTCATATGTCACGCGCGCTCTCGCACACCAATAGATTTCTCTTAAGCTTTGCTTGGTTTGGGAAAACCACTTTTGAAGGGATGAAGAGAAGTAGGAAAGGTTAAACGTCTTTGATTGACCATAATCATTCCATGTAAGAGCCGCTGCTTTAAAGGAACTTGGATTTTTTTTTTATCAGGACATTTTCTCTGAAATGACCATTTTGCCCACCTGGCTGTGATTTTTGAGTAGGTCACGAGCCTGTTACTCAAATGATGTGCATGTAGTAGTAGATATATATACATTATGAATTAATGATAGGTCGTCAGTGTGTGAAGGTGAGGAGGAAATGCGAGTGACCTTAACCGTATTATTTGACATTTTGTATCGACAGGACGAAATAAGACAGAGCTAAAGTACAGCAAGAAGCCGTTTCGTATGTCTATTGCTCCCTTCCACTCTTTCCTCTTTTCATCGGTCACATAATTGAAGTCAAATATTGTCAACTTTATTATTATTTCACGCAAGGGGTGTAAAGGTGAGGTAATATTGCCCAAATACAGTACTGGTTTGATGGTTTCTTATCCCTTATGATGCACAAGTTTACAAATACTCCGTAGGTAATACATATATACTCCACATTACAATTTTCATTTCTTAGGTAAGTTTTTTAAAGACAGGGTCTACATATAATTCTGGTAAGGTTAATTATGACAGATGAAATAATTTTGAAACTACAATGCAACTTAATTAGTATTAAGGGACATATTTTGCAAGTACAAGGCATTCTCTCTTTATTTTTTAATATTTTTCTCATTTAACCATTTTTTGAGAGAATTTTTGGTCAAAATAGAACAGGAACATGTAAAGTAATCAAACAAAGCGTCAATGCCATACATGTGAGACAATACACGCGCATTATGCGCCGTATGTATGTGCTGCAATCCAAGCGCTGCATGTTACATGCACATATAAGATTAAATTACCTTCTTTAGTGAACCCAAATGCACCGTTGGGATCGGGGCATTCAATATAATGCTTTTTTTGTTATGAATATAACAAAATTCAACTCCTAATTAGTATTTTTTCCATTCTCTTTTAATTATCCCATTTTTCTTGTTATACTTTTTAAAAAACGAAGAAAATTTAATGAGATGTAGTACATATTAACCAATCACACTATATTAACAAATCTTTTTAAGAAAATAGCACAAAATTTTGGAGACAACCAAAAAAGAAAAATGAGGTAAATAAAAAAGACAGAGATAGTACTTGTTTATTCACATGCAAATATATGAAAAGTGTAAGTTTTTTGGAATTGAAAAAAGTTGAAATTGTTTGGTTGACAAAAATATAGAAAGTCATTCTCCTAAAAAAATTTCACTTTTTACAACATTATGAAGGAAGTTGCTTAATAAAATTCCATCTTGATGAGTAAAACTTATCATGTAACTTTTTATCTTCAATCAAATAACATTTCCTATTGTGTATGTACGGAAAGAACGTCTTTCCCAAAAAAAATCACTTCTTATGTACATCAAACAAGGAATTATAGAGTTTAGGATTATAAAATGGCTAATCATATGAGTGGTGATTCGAGTGGCATCGCATTGGCTTTGATGCTGACCCTTTGCCCTTTTGGAAATGTGACAAACCATCAGAGCTTAATTAAAGCTTCCAAAGGTTTGTAAAATATTTAACACTATCACAACACTAATTGATTTATGTAACTGGTTACTACTTACTAGCTAGAGTGGATGCTTACCGACTTAGCACTTGAAGAGTAGAAGTACGTACGGTTCCTTGTAGTGAAAAAAAAAAATTGAAAAAATAATCGAATTTAGAGGACACTTGTACCCCATGTGTTGAACTGTTCTTCAAAATTCGGGCCCACCTAATACATTGCAATTCTTCAACCCTATGATACTTATTATATTAAAATCTGTAAGGTTAGGCAAAAAGTTGGAAAACAAGACAACGTAGGAAGGTGCAGTTCTGGCATTATATACTGTCTCTCGACTCATAATGAAGGTGAAAACAAACATTTTATTCAAATATGAACGAGAAAGTACAGTCACGTCTCATGAGTACATTGAAAATAATTCAAGCATGCATGCGAGTCTCAGATACTCAATTCTATGAGGAGAGTTGGTCATATTCTGATCGGTGATCACCAAGTTAGGGTTTTGGTTCTAGTTTGCTATTTCTCCATCTTGATAAAAAATTTCCTTACAAATTATAGAATAACCTATTCCTCAATCCCCATGCCACATTCACTGATTTGATTAACTAATAATCAAAATTCCTATCTATTTTTACCTTTATATAGTCTATTAATTTGGCATTTATTTTATTATTTTTAAGTTAGGTGGGTTCTTCATAGCCTAAAAAACAAGTGTTACTTAAATATCTACGTACTGTTAATCTATGTAGTATTCTAAGACAAAATATTTAGGCCTTAAAAGCATTGAATATTATTGCCGCGTGTCAAAGGCATGTTCTAACTTCAACCTGATTTCACCAAGTTAGGGCATATATCTCAAAAATGGACTCATTTCCTAGGCAAATAACCGGATATCAAACATACTAGATCTATGCATTTGATCGGGTTAGGGTTGGGATGGATCGCATGCAAAACGGGTCAGGCTAAAGAAGATACTTAACGGGCCGAGTTGGATCGGGCTGTCCAAAAAAAGTATAGTTTTTATCTATAGAGGATGATAGTTTACATGTATCACCTCCAATCTTTGGTAGTGAACCATCGACGAGTAAGTAGAAATAATTCATTATATTACCTAATAGTGTTTAAAATTCTTGAAAACTATAGGTCCATTATTGACCCGACTTGACCCATTAAAACATGACCCTTTAAGAGACCGACTCATTAGGCCCATTAAAAATTAGACCCTTTTACAAATGGACCGGTCAAAGGCATTTAACGGGGCCCCTTCCATTTGAACAGGTCTCCTCTATGCTTTCATCCCGTGAGTTCAACATATAGAAGAATCTGAGGAGAAATGTAAAAGATAGCACAGAATATACCACATATAATAGTTAACGAAGGCATTTCATAAGAGTCTAAGTGACACGATCTCTTTGCAACTTCGTGGCTTTGTATTTTTGGTTTACAAATTACAAGTAGTGACTCTTACTTATCTTTGATTCTCAATTATACCATAGAGTGCGAACTGCGAAGAGCCGTTCGATAGTACGTATATTTAGCATTCAACAAAATTCTATTTATCTTGGACGTTGTCCCTTTCCCTCTCCCGCCACTTGGATTGTACGAAGTATACATGTAAAACGACTAGAACTCCGCCAAAAATGTCGTCGTCATACGAACTTTCGTTGCAGTATTATTGGCATGTCACGTCATGCATGATATGGTAGAGGTGTATGTATGAAGTTTATTTTTGGAAAGACCGTCAAAAAGGATAACAGAATAGTATGTGTCAATTTGTTACGTTAATCATTACACGATCCTCCTATAGGAATCTGAGACTTTTGCTATTAATGTCTGATGATTGGGTCCACTATACTTTCTCTGGGAGCTTGGAGAACTCTGTGAAGTTAACCGAAAACCAACTATGCTAACGAGATTCCATGCCTAAATCTTGGTTACAACCTCTAATCGCTTTAGATGTTAATTGAAAATTTAGGAAAATACACATTGAAGTGAAGTAATTTTAATACCATGGGTCTATGGTAATGAAAATGAGATTTCGTTACACACCAATTATTTACCATTCTCACTATTTTTAAATACTTACCAAACGAGTGAAGATTTAATTTCTTGAGATGCATGCAACTATTACTTGCTTGCTTTATTCAATCGTTGGGTTGATTGTAGATAATGGGCAACTTTTATTATTCAACGATACTTACGATACAATACCGTCACTAACCTATCAAAAATACTTAACTATTCCTAATACTATATAATCGGATAAAGGTCGAATTTTACAAAGAATATTATGAATCTATTAAGGATTAAGGTGAGTCAATCAAATGGTGGGTTGAGTAATAGTCTAATAAACTAATTTATGAACTAAAAACATCTAAAGTCAATATCTCCACTAGCATGATATATTGCAATGATAAATTCTACCCCAATTTGACGATTAGTACACAGGCCCAATGCAAATGATCGAAACCCTACAAACAGCAACATCCCTTCCCCATATGGATTTTGGAACCCAAAGGCAGTCGTTGAGAGAACTTTATCTTTTTTGTGTTAGTTGACCCAATCCGCACCATTACTGCTAGGGTGGGGCTCGGCCTTCTCACCGTACAACTCAGGCATAGACAGGGGGAAGTTAGGAAGAGATGAGGAGACCCAGCAGCTGCTGGTCTGGGCAGGGATAATTAGTGAAAAAACAAGCTTCTCCCCCGAAAAACCGGCCCTATAGCACTAACGCTTCGTATTCTTTCGGACAGTAGAGCCCGCTAATCGTAATATACTACGTAATAAGTTAAGTAATATACTACGTAATAAGTTAAGTAGTTTTCTAACTAATTAGAATCCGCTCGGACAGTAGAGCGCTCAAGCCCACCCACTTTTTTCTCGTCCTGCTATTTTTCTAGTGACTTGCTTGAGCTCAGTTGGTGATATGCATGCTGCATGCATTGAAGGTTTGTCTTGCACATAGATCATGACTTTTCTATTACACATTTTTTATTTTATTTCTTTTCTTCATAATTTTTGTACACAGTCAATGCTAAGGTTGTTGCAAGTGCGGATTTTTTTTTCCTTTTCCTTATCTTGTCAATTTGCTCTTACCTTATTAGCTATTTTTTCAGAATATATAGTTCATAATCAGATATCTTACCTCTTGTTCTTTTTTCAAATATTTATTTAATATACGTTGAATTACTATTTTCTTCATCCCCCCCCCCCCAATTACAAAATTTCTGATCGCGCCATTGCACCTAAGCACCCTCATTGGGAGAGATTAGAAGAAGAAAATGGGTAAGAATCTAAACGAATTAGTCAGGCCTTGCTTGGCTAGGACTATATGTACTTGACTAAAATGATTGAATTACAATAAAGTTTCAAAGTAAGTTGAGCGCTTGAGCTTGAGACGTACTAGTCGAGCCTTGTCCGAGTGTCTCTGGCTTCAAAGCAAGTGCAACTAATCGAGCTGGATATCCCTAAACGCAAATTGGCTTGGGCCTCTTGGCTTACCAGAGTCACCCTTATACCCTTAATGCCTAAACAGATGACAGAGATACTTGGCCCAAAGAAACTAGTACATGGGCATTTCAATAAATAAAAAAAGGAACATGACGAATGCCTCATAAAACATGTTTTCTAGCAGGAGGCCCAATCATTTGGACCAACAAGCCAACACTTGAAATGAGAAGAATTTGTTTCCAAGGAAAGAAAAACTTATGTGAGCCCACACTCCAAACTGCCACGTCACTCATCCAAATAACACTTCCCCAAGCAAGACACCAGCCCTTAGATAACGTCCTACAAACGAACACCAACCATTGATTCCAAAATCCAACCCATTTACAATTTTATTAAACAGAAATAAAATAACAAAAGTAAAGCCCCAGGATTAATTAAATTAAATTAATCTCTTATTAAAATCAACACTACAACGTCTACAAGTCTCGGTAATATACCTTCCCATCTCATTCAGACATATCATTCAATCCAATAGCTCATATTCTCATGTAATACAGTGTGTGTGTGGGGTCTCTAAGGTTGTCCCTTCCTCCCCTCAAACAAACAGCTCCATGGCGTCTGATGATTTCAATAGACCTCACAGTCTTCCTCCCTACCCAGAGGTACTCTTCTCCCCCCTCTCTCTTCATTCTTCCCTTCTTTCTATCTCTTCATCAAATCCCATCAAAGGCCATGATTTTGAAATGATTCAATCATGTGTATCTCCCCTCACTCTTTCTTTCTTTTTTTTTTTTTTGAAAAGGGTCCCAATTTCGTTTAATCGTTTTGATTTTAATAGATGAAAGTTCGCATATTTGAAGAGACTTTGGGGATGAAAATGCAGTTTTTGTTTTTTTTTTTTTTTTTTTTTGTTTGAAGTGTTTTTTTTAACCGAGTGAGTTAGCGAGTCAGTGAGTGATGTCCATTTTTTTTAATCTAATTAATTTATTTGTATTGTGTGGTTGACAGCTGTATGCTACCCCAAAAAAGGCTCAACCTTTAATGTTTCTGATGAATTTTTATCACTAAATCTTTCAGTTTGTATTTGTCTCTCCTTTCCAGCGAGTTGAGCTGCCTTTTTTTTAATAAATTATTTTTTTAACACTAAGTGTTTCAATATGCGGCTCATGTGATTTGGGATTTGGATGAATATGTAAGGTACATTAATCATGCAATATCTTACTCTTGTTTCATAAAATTTGAATGCTTGTTAATTTTGTTGTTATCATGGGAAAATGATGAAGTTTCTAGTTACCCTCTTTTGGACAAAGTGGCTTGTCGGAATTGCAAGAAGTGTGGAATTTATGCTAAATGAGAGTTCAGTTGGGATAGAAATAACCATATGAATCTGCCGTTTGCGATACGACCCATAACGGTTGAAATTGGGTTTAGAGAAATTTCTTGATTGCTTTCTCAATGGATATGGATCAAGCAATAGTTCCATAGCTACTACTATGACTTTGGGATGTGAAAAGGAACATTTGGGACTAGAGTAAAGCTGGATGCTTACATTGCTAGATTGTTTTGGGCTGCATAAGCTATTCATTAGACGCGTAGGAGTTCCACATTATGCATCATACTTATGGTATGAGTGGCTTTTAAACATTGCCCTTGATTTAGATAGATTGGATTTGGACTTTACTAATGTGCAGGTTAGATTTACCTTTCATAACTATATTTGTTCCAAGTTTTATAGAAAGTGTATGGTCATTTCTTGTGTTATTGAAAAAACTTGATAGGTTAGTACTGGTTTCAAAAGAATGTGATGGACCTAATGGCTGTTGAGCTGTGGTTCGACACAATTTGGGTTAAGGTCAGCTTGGAGACTTCAGAAAGTATTGTGATGCGCTGATGTCAATGGCAATATTTTGATGTTAGTTGTGTGACACTTTACTCGAGCAACCAAATTCTATATGACTAGCATTCTTCTTCAGGGTTGGGGTGATTTGGGGGAGTTTGCGCTTTTAAGAAGAGAGGGGATCCAAAGAGATGGAAAGGAAAGGAGGAGACCTGAATGCCTTAGTGTAGCAAAGAGGATGAACGTACGTTAGGTGATAGGAGGGAAAAAGATCCTTATGGACTTCTTTTTCTCTTTCTCTAGAAATCGTATATAGTGAGAATTTTATTGGCAGTTTAATCCGATTTCTTGCACCATGCCTAAATTGTGGTGTAATAAGGTTTGTCATTTTGTGGGACTATGGATGTTATTTATTTTGAAGTTTGCTGGTGTTTGTTTCATGACTTGTGTATATGTAGTTTTTGTGATATTGAAGAAGCCATCTGATTCCTCTTCATTGCCGAGTGATGTCACATTTGTCCAATTCGTGTGAAACATTGCTGGGTTCTCTCTCATTTTTAATAACGATAACAACCTTACATTTTCAGTTTTTGACTTTACACCGTCTGTTTAACCACTTTTTTCGTCTTTTCTTGATTTCTGTTCAGTGTCTGCTTGCTTTTTGTTTTTCATCATGTTTCTGGTTGGAAATAATGAGATACAGCCCTGGCACAGAAGGTGATGATTTACAAGTTTAATGTTATGAATTTGAAACAGAGTTTAGTATGTAATTATCTGTTTCCTCAAACAGTCAATTCTTAATTACCTATTAGACTGTTGTTCGTTATACAAATGTTGGCTGACAGAGAGGACTTTGCCTGCCTGAATGTGAGAATTTGGGCTAATAAGCCTTTGGGAGATGGCTGGGTTGCTCTCTGTAGATTGCTGACTTCCTTATCCTTATTGATACTTTTAATAAATGTAATATTTTTACAGAGTAATTACAATAGTTCTGGTGTGTTGCGTTAACCTGTAGTAATTGGGGGTAAGGGGTGTGATGCTCTCTTGTACGCCATCCAGATACGGGAACGGGTATTGAAAACGGCAAAATTAAAATTTTTTAAAACAGGTACGGCAAATTAAATACAATAAAATTTTAAAGTATCTAATAGGTTGTATATTTTCAAACTTTTTAAATATGTCGTATATGCTTTAAAAAATATCAAGATCAAATTTTTATAGCCTTTCTTAACTTGCTTTTAGCAAGTATTGATCCAGACCAAACCCCAGATAATTTGTCGCTAGAAGCTTGTAGACTTGTAGTAGTTGATATGAATGGCTTAAAATCATCGAAAGCGGGACACGTGGTAACAAAAAAGCTCTGGCATGGGGGATGATGATCTTCCAACTATCCCGATAAAGTATACAGCTGCAATTCAAATTCCTATAGAACCCCTCCTGTTCTCTTCTTTTATTCCCCCCTCAGTTCCCCTCCGTAACTTCCTCCTTTCCCTCTTCTCTCTCTTAATTTTGGCATTCCCTTATCTAACCTATATATCTCTCTCTCCTCTTCAAACTCTAAGCCTCCAACCTAAACCCGACTTCTAAGCATATACAAGTTTTGGTGGTCTGCATAACTTACATTTCATAGCATTTGGGCTTCTGATACATTCGGACCTAGCTTCTGAGTATCAAGTATGGCTTCTGAATTTTGATTGTGTATTGTTTTTTTCCTTTTTTCTGGGCTTAAGAGTATGGATACGAGCCAGCCGTATCCGATACGTATTCAACCCGTGTCAAGCCGTATTCAATCATTACGAGCCATATTCAACCCGTATCCGGGGTCTTGGGGACGTATTCATGCTGTATCTGTAACGCATCCGATGCATATCTGTATCAGGTACGCGGCATGGTTTAGACGAATCCGGCGTGCATCACAGGATGCTCTAGCCTCTGTCCTTAATAATGCAGATAGTTGTTTTTTCTTGGAAGCTTGATATTTGACCAAGACTTCAATGGACTATATTTAGGAGCTTTTTGATGATAGAAGTTTTAATTATTTTCAGTTCCTTTGGGCAGATGATCATTGCTGCTATAGATGCGCTGAACGAGAAATTGGGTTCAAACAAGACTTCAATTTCGAAATTCATTGAATCAAAGTACCAGAACCTGCCTGCTGGCCACTCAACACTGCTTAGACACCATTTGAACAGGATGAAAGACACTGGAGACCTTATATTCTGGAAGAACAACTACATGAAGCCTGATCCCAACTTCATCCGTCGTGGTCGTGGAAGGCCTCCCAAGCCCAAGGAGCCAGGCATGCCAACTTCATCTAGTGGCTCAGCTCGGCCCAGAGGCCGGCCCAAGAAGGATGAGTTTGGTGCTGATATCCTCGATCCTGCTGCTGCTTCTGCTACTCTCCCAAAGAAGCAGAAAGTGAATCCATCCAACAACTTCGATGGCAGCCTTGGAATTGGAGCCAACACGAAAACTGGTAGGCCAAGAGGTAGGCCTCCAAAGGTGAAACCTCAACTAGGTGGTGAAGGGGTTTCAGCCTGAGGATAAAAGGACGTTGTTAGCTTGTAGCAAAATTCAGTCTCGTAGCATTTAATCTACTGGATGCTTTAGGATGTTGTTCAGGTTTGTATGTCGACGTGTTATAACCAACGATTTGTGATTGGTGGTGTTTAGTGTTTGGGGTGTAATTTGAGTAGAGATGAGGGGTCTGAGAGAAGCTTTGTGTGTAGGTGTTATTGGGGTGTGTACATTGTGGGCTTGTTTGTTTGTTTGTTTCTGATGATTAGCTGATGCTTTAGTGGTGTTACCTTTGAAATAGGACAACATTAATTCTGATTCAAAGTGCTTATACTTGTACTTTCAGTTTATTTCGGCCTTGTCTTCCAATTATTAGTACTGTACTTGTTAGTTCGTACACTTGATTTATTACGGCTTGTGTTTTGGGCTGACGTAACTGCAAATCACAGCAAATGATTTCAACCACAATAACATTGTCGTAGTACCATATCATGCACTCTTTTTGTTTCTCTTTATTTTTATTTATAAAGTTAAAATTTATTTTTATTTATAAAGTTAAAATTTAAATAATTTGATAAAAATTCTATTATTTTATTTTTATTTATAGAATTAAAATTTAAAAAGCTTGACAAAAATTCTCATAATTTTATCAGATATAATATATTAAGGGAGATTTTCTTAGGTGTATCTTAATGCTAATTTTCATTGGAGATAAAAAATTTTTAAAAAAAAATTATAGTACTTTTGTATTTGTAATTGCTTGTCATCATTATTTTTAAAGCTTGAACTCGTTATTCATGCTATGGAAGATAAGTTGATCAGACAATAGACTTGTATGAATCGACAAAGATAATACAGGTTGATGTTCTTATTGTGGTTGAAGATTACCATTTATACTACAGCTTACTGTAACTATTTCTCAGTCGAGGATTTCAGCTATACTTGTTCAAATGGATGGGGCTCCATTAAGAGTTCTTGATCGGTCTGTTTGTAAAATAACCTAATAAATAATGGGTCAATCTCTTAAAGGGTCATGTTTTATTGGGTTTTTAATGGGTTAATAATTAATCAATAGTTTCCAAAACTTTTAAACATTATCAGGTTATCAATTATTTTCACTTATTTATCGATGGTCCACCACCAAAGATCCGAGGTGATACATGTAAACTATCACCCTCTATAAATAAAAAAAATATATATTTTCTTCGGACAGTCTAGCCCAACTCGACCCGTTAAGTATCTCCTTTGGCCCGACTTGTTTTTCTTGTGACCCATCTTAGGCCTAACCCAATCCAATGCACAGGTTTAATTTCAACTATATCAATTCGCAGATTGGAGCCTTGTTAGTTTTCTATAATATCACTTAAGAATGTACTTAGTTTTGCATAGGAGACCACATTTCACTTGGTATAATAGTAGGCTTCAATTAGATACCGGCAACAGATAAGTTAAGTAGTACATGGACATGCATTGGCTTTCTCATTCCATTGAAACCAAATTGACTAATAAAAATATCAAATCGTTATTTCATGCTGCAAAGTCTTTGTCCTCTTTGACACAAAGCCATCTGATTTCAAAGGTGATTTTTAGGCCTTATTAGCTAGAAAGTTAATGTTCGATCTGGTGCCATTAAGCTGGTTAAGAATTTGTACATTCCTTTTTTTAATGGTTCAAAAAATCAAGACTTTAAGGTTGGTGTTGGCCGAGTCGCCACAAGATATGAAATTACAAGGGGTTTACTGAAGTCTAATTTTCTACATGCTCATGAAGAAGGTTTACATAACAAATATGAAGGGGATTTTGGTATGTTTTTTTTTTAGGTTTTGTTTTGCTTTTGTATATAATTAAGTTTCAAATTATCATGTGTACTAGGGTTTCAAAAAACAAAATTGTCATGTGTAATAGGGTGTAGATGAAAAATTCAGAGACATCTTTTAAGGGTATGTCAAATAATACAGTTAAGCTCCTTGTACATGAAAGTTCTCATATACTTTGTCTCCATGGAAACTTGCAATTTTCCAGTCATAGATGATAGATCATGGTGAAAATGTGATTTATATCATTTTTATTTTCTCATACTTTAAGAGTGTTTGAAGCGTCATTTTATTGAAATTCTGAATACTTATGCACTAATATAGTGACTATGATATGGATATTAGGAGGACTCTTACTTCCTGGTGGTGATCTCTTCCATGAGAACAAGCCATCAAGGTCAACTTTGGCGAGGACTGTGCAAATTCTTCATCCATACTGATCGACAGGTGCAGTTCCAAGTTGTGAGCGACCAGCTTTAAACTACTCTAACAGGTGTGATAACTATCTTTACCTATACAAGTATTGAGAGACTTCGTACAATCTAAAAGTGTCCATTTCATTGTTTGAAATCTTTAAATGTTGGACTTGAATACTCACTTTGGGATTTCTTGATATGATGTTGAAACTCTTATATGAAGTATTAACATGCTTGTGTTGGCATTGAAGTGGAGTTTCTCAAGAATGTTGCCTTGTCTTTTTTTTAATGCATTTAATCTCTCGATCCTCTACTACTATTTTGAACATAAGAGAGTTAGATGCTTATGAAATAAAAAATAATGGTGTAATTTCTTTTTAACTTTGATTTTTTTTTTGCTGATACTACATCCCAGTGTTGCAACTTTTGAGGAATGGGTTTAAATGTATAATAGTCTGGAATTTACAATTGATAACAATAATATTAAACTGCATAAAGTCTTTTTGGTTGTTATTTCCTATATAGGGGGCAATGGTGAATTTCAAGAGAAGTTATGGTGTAAATTTTGATGGTAGTTAGGATAGGAAAAATATAGAGAAGGTAATCTATTTTCCCAATAAATATGTAACTAACAATCCTAGCTGCCCTTAGAGGAACTCTTTCCCTCCCAATTCTTAATCCTTACATGGAGTTAACATACAATAAAATGCATAAAAACTGCTTTTGTTTCCACTTAGGTTCCATTTTCTTTTGTTATAGTTGTGAAGAGTTCTAGATTTTGGTTTTCCTTGATGAATAAATATATGCCATAAGAAAATAGAATGATCTGAAACATGTTGTCATGTCAATCCAACCGTTTTCACGGGACAAAAATGTTTTTATAATTTTCTTTAGTTGATTTAGTGATTTGAGAAAATGATTTTAGAAAAGTAGGGAACTACGAGGGTACATAAATTTGCTCTTCTACTTTGGGAATTCATTTCAACAGCATAAAACTACAATTTGTTGTATGGGTACAAAATTTCCTTTCAAATCTGATGAAAGGTAAGGGAAGTAGCTAAATTGATCAACCTTATTTTGGTAAAATTGTGTTTCTGATTGATTGATTAATTCGGCTACATGTAAAAAGTACAATGATATTTACAATTACTACTCGTTGTATTTTAGTCCTAGATAAACTCTATCTTCCTGTAAACAAGATTAAACGTATCTTATCGTTAGGTAATTCCTTATAACTCTACCTCTAGTTTAACTTATCTTTTCTACACTCCCCCTCAAGTTGACTGTGGGATCTTGCACATTCAACTTGCGCAATACATTCTCAAGGACACTAGCATTAACTGCTTTTGTTAAAATATCTACCATCTGATCATTTGAACTCATAAACGGAAGGCTAATTATTCCACCATCTAAATTACCTTTGATGAAATGCCTATCAACTTCTATATGCTTCAATCGATCATGGTGAACTGGATTTGTAGAGATGCTTATTGCATGCATCTTTATTGTCATAAAAAATCTCACAACTTTCTTCTTGTGGAAAACCAAGTTCAAAAAGTAGTTTTTTGAGCCACAACACTTCTGTTACTCCTTTTGCACCCCTAAATTCTGCCCCCTACACTTGATACTGCAACTACCTTCTGCTTCTTGGTTCTCCATGTTACCAAATTCTCTCCAACTAGGATAAAGTACCCTAAGGTTGACTTTCTACTGTCCCTATCTCCTGCAAGTCTGCGTATGTATAAGCTTGAAGTTACAAATGGCCATTATTTCTGAACACCACTCCTCTCCCTGCCAACTAAGTTGAGGATATAAATAGGTGTTATCTATGAATTCGTAGTCCATAGTAGTGTAAATATGGTTAACACACCTATAGCTCTTCTGGTTTGTACTATATAGCCCACAAAGACACATTTAGTAGCCCAAGGTTCCAACTTATGGTGATATCTTTTTTAAAGATGCACATAAACCACACATCCGAAAACCCGTGGAGATAAGGAATAGAAAGAAAGAACAGTAACATGGGTACTGAGAACTTCTAATGGAGTATTATGATGGAGGATTTTTGTGGAAAGTCGATTTGTGAGATAATTAGCTGTTGCAATTGCTTCAGGCCAAAAATAGTTTGGAACACTAGACTCAAATAGCATGGCTCGGGTAATTTCAAGCAGAGTTCGATTTTTCTGTGCTACAACTCCATTTCGTTGTGGTGTATCAGGACATGTTTTTTTTGGTGAATTAGGTTATTAGTATGGAAGAAGGTTTTCATATTATGGTTAATATATATCCCCCCCATTATCATACCTAAGTATCCTAATATTTCTTGAAACTAGGAAATGATCATTTGATAAAAGGCCATAAACATTTCATACACATTTGATTTTTGTTTCATAAAATATATTCAACTCATTCGAGTGCAATCGTAAATAAAAAGAACAAAAATATGAGAAACCATGACTACTAGAGTTCGGGGCTGGTCCCCATACATCAGAATGAACAATATGAAACAGTTTATTAGTATGACTCTTACTATTAGAATAACAATGTTTGTGACTCTTAGCTAGAAAACATGCTTCATACTCAAGTTTTATACCAAGATTAGGAAAGAGACATTCTAAATACCCAACAGATGGATGCCCTAATCGACGTGCTATAATCAGAGTTGCTCTTCGACCAAACTATGCCCCATTAAAGCCTTTCCTTTGAATATCTTTTCTACATAGTACAATCCGTCTTTTTCAGTACCACGCCCAATAATCTCCCCGGTCTAAGCATCCTGCACAATACAACAATCAGATCTCATTAAAACTGTACATCTTAATTCTTTCATAAGCTGACTAATAGACAATAGTTTATAAGAAAGATTAAGGAAATTATTTAAAAACATATGAGATCCAATATTAATAACTCCGGCTCCAACGCTTCCATGCAGTCCCCATTTGCAGTTTGGACCAAGGCTTTGTTTGGGTTTTTAAGGTTAAGAAAATTGGCTTTATCATATGACATGGTATCGATTTCTCCACAATCAAAAATCCAGTCGCGTCCTGAAATATTTTGGCCCACAACTCCTAGGCTCCGTATTTGGGCCACATTTGTTTTGGGTAATGGGTTTTGTATGACTTTGGGGGTTTTGGGTTTTGTTTGGGCTACAGTAAAATAAGGTCAAGGCCTTTTTGGTTTGTTAGGCTGATTTAGTGTGGGGAAATGGTGGCCATTGGATGTAGGGTTATGATGTGGAGCGTTGGAGGAAGTTTGTGGAGACATAAGGTGATTTTTAGGGTTAGTTTGTTCATTAACCCATCTATTTCCTTCTCCCTCTCCCGTATCCTTCATCTTCTCTTCCTCCTTCTCGTCTTCCATAGTAGTCGTCATCATCCCCCTCTTCCTTGCTTCGTCTCTCCTTGTTGGCCCCTTCTCTTCACGTTTCCTTGCATCTGGCTACCAGTCAGGGTAGCCGACCAACTTGAAGCATCCCTCTTTTGTGTATCTACTTCCTCCACAACACTTTAAATTGGCTTTTTCATCATCCTTCCAAGATGATGTCTTGCTTGATCGAAAGCCAATGCTCAGCCCACTCACCACACCATTCGCCGCCATCAATTGAGGTAAGTAAGGTAAGGTATTTCTCATTATCTCACGTTGAGTTATCTCCCTCCTTATTGTACTGTACGTAATTTCTATAAAGGGTAGAGGATCTTGGTTTATTAAGTCCCTCATGTCTTTGTCAAATTCCTCCCCTAATCCGGCTTAGAACTGGTATAACCGATCTTGTTGTTCCATATTGTCGTCAGTTTTCCATAATATATTTCAATGGAATCTATGCCTTGCCTTATGCGATTTGCCCTAACTTTGAGATCAAATATCTGGGGTCCATTCCCTCCACTATTGAATGTTGCTTCAATACTTTTCCACAACTCTCTTGCAATGGGAAAATCTAAGAATTGGTTAACCAATTTTGCTCCAATATTTTCTATGATCCACGCCTTGACTGTGGTCCTTCTGAGCCCATTGGTTGTACTTGGGTTGTCTTATTATTATTTTTTTGGGGGGGGAGGGAGGTTTGGCTATGATATGATTGAGCCAGCCTTCCCCTCCCTTCGATTGCCATTTGCACCAACTTGGACCATTTGACGAAGATTTGGGTGTCTAATTTCTCAGCAATACTAATAGATGTTGCCCCGTTGTTCTCGCTGCTCTTGGTGTTTTGTAGCTTTTCAAAAAGCTTCATCAATTGAGCAATAGTCACGATGGAAGCATCATTAGGTAGGTCTAGCATCTTCTAGTAAGTTGTCTTGGTATATGATGAATTTTATGGCTGGAAAACACCCCGAGAACAGTCGGTTGTGATACCAAGCTAAATTGAACAACCTGATTTTGGTAAAATTGTGTTTCTGAGTGATTGATTAATTTGGCTACTTGTACATTAATATTTATAGCTATTGCTCTTTTTATTTTAGTCTTAGCTAAACTCTATCTTCTTGTAAACAAGATTAAACTTATCTTATCTTGAGGTAATCCCTTATAACTCTATCTCTAGTTTATCTTATCTTTTCTACAAAAGTGATTGCTTTGGTGTAGTGAGTTTATCTTGATCCATTGGCTTCATATAAATGAGGTTACCTTCAAGAATGTAATCCTATTTTATACAGGTTATGAGGATTCTAAAGGAGTGGCAAAGTAGATGGTATAAAGCTCAGTTTGTTGCATTGCTTAAACCAAAAGTGGGAATGATCAATGGAGATAAGCATTTTTGCTGGTCTTGGGATCGTCCCTGAGTGGCCAATCTATTATAAATGAAAACAGATGGTTCATGGAAGAAAGTGAAAAAGAAGGGAGACAACTAGGAGATCAAAGATAGTATAGGATGGTCAAGAGAACGATGGGATAAGGTGATGTGCAACACAACCTTCCTCTTATAATTACTAAAGGCAATAAAAAAAAAAGGTGAATAATGAACTATTTGCACAAATTGCTCCCAAGCCATAAAGGCTTTTGGTATTTGGATTGAGCACAAAGAAATTAGAATGGTGGTCCAACATATCCTTCAATGAGCAAAATCATTTGTATTTATTAATTATATTAAGATGGATTACTCTTATGTATCTAAGGCTCATAACCTAACATTCATGGCTAGAAAAAGTCTTTAATTATTTTACTAAATTGTTGGCCATTGCCCACAATTATTTTAGTTTACCCGCATTTTTTGTATAAAATGACTATTTGTCCTTTATCTTGAATTTAATTTTTTTTTCTTATTTTATACTTCTTTCTATTTCTTAATTTTTTTATAAAAAATATTTTTGTAATTTTTTTAATTGCCTAAACCTTAATTTTTTTAAAAAAAAGAATCTTAAAAAACTATATAAATAAAAATTATAATATTCAAAAAATAAATAATTTAAACAATAAAATTAGTATTATTTATTTAGTTTTAAGTGTAGGAATGCTTTTGAATTAACTGTTGGGTTAGTTCTCGAGGGAAATTGACAACATTTCAATTAATGATTTTAGAAAGTTCAGAAGGGCGTAAGTCTTAACTTTGGCATCTGATTGATTCCCTTTTTAAACCCCTATTATAGGGTTCTTTACGCACCTATAAAATTGCTAAGTCGTTCAATTTGTGATGGGTTATTTTTAATAACTAGATAACATTGCAAGTCCACGACTGTTGCAGTACAATCGCGAGTCGTCTTCAAGGAAGCTAAAATTTAGTGCAATTCAACTAGATTACACGAAAAACAAGTTGTTGATAGACTTAGTAACTACAACTACAAAATTAAGAAGATAAAACCAATAATAAAAATACCCAGGACCTTAATATATCCCCCCTTACATGCATTAACTATCATCAAATACATCATCACCAATAATCAAATCAAATATCCCTTCAATTATCTTATACTCAGTTTTCACTTCTTGATTAATCTAATTGTATTAGGTGTAGCCCTTTTAATCTCAACTTTCGCATCTTGATTAATTAGCAAGTATCATTAAGATAAATTAATTAATTAATCTCAATATTTTCTTCTTGAGTAATTAACCTAAACCTAATGATCAATTTTAACCACCTAATAGATCACCCTTAATTTGACACTAGGTGATGTTTGAATCCAATTAACACATGCTATGGTTCATATATTTACATTCTAGAAAATAGACTACCCACTACTCAGTACTCATAGTTAAAACCATAAGAGCAACAATAAAAATGAACATGGACATGGGAATCATCAAATTGATAGAGAATTGAATTAAATAACAAAGGAACATGAACAAGCAAAGTAAACAAAAATATATCCAACCAAAAGCAGTTAAAGAAATCTTACTTGATATTAGAATTGATTATCAAACGAATTGCAAATTTGGAATCTTGAATAACAAATTAATATTTGAGAGAAAAAAATCTCTATACAAAACCATGAACAATACATAGGAAAAAAGAAGAAGAGATTGAAAAGAAATACTTGCCTAAGCATATAAACTAGAATAACTATCTTAATCCTAATTGGTAACTAATTATTTTTCAGAGAAATAAAAATAAAGAAAAAGATACTTCAATTATGCCGTGAAGATGATGGACACTTTTGCTTCCTTCCACTTGTCATAAAGCCTTCATTCTCTTTTTATTTATTTATTTTGGTAATTTTCAATGGTAACCATGTACAATTTCATTTTATATGTAGTTGGTTAAAAAAAAACTATGATATCCCTATGTTTTTTAATATTATTTTTTATGGCCTTAATGACACAATTTTTCACCCCCCCCCCCCCCCCCCCACACACACACACACACACACAAAATAGTCTTCCTCTAACTACAAAACCCTAAATTGATTCCCCCAAATCAACCCCAAATTGATTCCCTCCATATCAACCCTAATTTGAATTCCTCTATGTCCCAAACTTCCACTACTCAATTGAGGTCCGCTGAGATAAAGTTGCCTATATTGGTTGCCAAACATGCTTTGGATGTCGTGTTGTCATTCTGATGGAAGAGAAAGATTTTGAACAAGTAGGCCTAATTGCGGAAAACATATGCATGTTAGAACCTTTTTCCAAACTACTTGAGGGTGTTTCCATCATTTTTCTAGTGATAGTTTTGTAAAACGAACTGCCAAGTAGCCTGGCAGGAGAAAGCTTAAATTATGTTCTAACATTGTATCGCTCTCTAAATAAAAGTCCTATGGGTAATCCTCACCATTTCCTTACTTACCATCCATCCATTTGAAAATGAAAAGCTCAAGACAAGATGGAATTTTGGCAAAATACTCCATTTACAGCATCTGTATAACCATAAAAGCATAATTTGATGAAATAGTTAAGGTTTGCGAGGAAAGTGAAGAGTGTACTTACCATGGATTAACCATGGTTAGGATAAAATGATTTTTTTTTGCAAAATTTTGTCATTAAGGTCACAGTAAAGAATATTAAAAGCATAGGGCTACCATTGAATTTTTTTTTTCATTTGATCACGTATAAAACGAAATTATACAAGGTTACCATTGATAATTACCCTGTTTTTTTCTTTGATAAATTTTTGGATCAATTTCCTTCTTTTTCTTTTTTTTGGACCAATTTCCATTGTATTTATACTAAAATTATTAAAAATAATCAAAATAATTAAGGCTAAATTAGAATAATAAACTTTTAGTATTAATGTAGCTAAATAAGCATGAAATTGCCCCCAAACACATCGAAAAGGAGTTTGAAACAACACCAAAAAGTACAAATAAATGCACTTATCAATTTGTTGATTAGGAGATATACTAAATGAACTTCGAGAGATCGTAACTGTAGCTGCGACACTCTGAAAAAGGCCTCTAAAAGGCTTTTAGAAAGAAAAACTGTGAAACTTTTTAAAATTTACTTACTAACTATTTTTTCATACTAATTTAAAAATAACTAAATCATTTTAATTAAGTAAACTTATTCCCATCAACATGAATTAAATATTTTCATTTTTTAAGCAAATATTAACTTTTTATTTATTTATACTAATTATTTTATTCATGTATTTATTAAAATAAAATAAAAATTTAACTTTTGAAAAAAAAATTAATTTTGTAAAAAAATAAAAATAAATTAACTAATTAAAATCCCATGGGCCTTTCCAGAGTTTATATGATTTTATTTTAATTTTTATAGAATTTTAATTTTTTAATTTTTTTAAAAAATTCAGAAATAAAAAATATATAAAAGAGAAAATAAAAAATCTTATATACACTTGACATAACAAAAATTATCCTTTAAAATTGATAAATATTAAAATATAATGTGTTTAGGGTTAACTTTTATTGTATTACATCCTATAATGTCTTTTGAAAAAGAAAATTGAAACAAATTAGAATAAAAATAAAGGACAAAAAAGCCGTTTCATATTTTCAATCAAGAAAAATGCGGCAATCTATAATAATTTGCGAGCCCAAACTCTAAACTGCCACGTCACTCATCCATACCACACACTCCCCAATAAGACACCAACCCTTGGATAACATCCTACAAACGAACACCAACCATTGATTCCAGAATCAAACCCATTTGCATATTATATTAAACAGAAATAAGATAAAATATCAAAAGCAAAGCCCCCAGTATTAAATTAAATTAATCTCTCATTAAAATTAGACTACAAGTCTCGGTAATATACCTTCCCATCTCATTCAGACATATCATTCAATCCAATATCTCATATTCTCATGTAATACAGTGTGTTGTGGGGTCTCTAAGGCAGTTTTGTCGTCCCTTCCTCCCCTCAAACAAACAGCTCCATGGCGTCTGATGATTTCAATAGACCTCACAGTCTTCCTCCCTACCCAGAGGTACTCTTCTCCCCCCCTCCCTCTCTCTCTCTCTCTCTCTCTCTATTCATTCTTCCCTTCTTTCTATAACTTCATCAAATCCCATTAAAGGCCATGATTCAGACATGGTTCAATCATGTGTATCACTCTTTCTTTCGTTTAATTGTTTTGATTTTTATAGATGAAAATGCTGTTTTTTTTTTGTGTGAAGCTTTTTTTTTTTTTTTTTTTAATCGAGTGAGTGAGTGAGTGATGTCCATTTTTTAATTAATTATTTTACGTGTATTGTGTGGTTGACAGCTGTATGCTACCAAAAAAAGGCTCAACCTTTAATGTTTTTGGTGAATTTTTAATCGCTAAGTCTTCCAGTTTGCATTTGTCTCTCCTTTCCAGCGAGATGATCTGTCTTTTTTTTTTTTAATAAATTATTTTTTTAGTTGAAAATAATATAGTTATGGTTTAGTATGTGGTTCATGTGATTTGGGATTTGGTGAATGTGTAAGGGGTACGTTAATCATGCAATATCTTACTCTTATTTCATAAAATTTGAATGCTTGTTAATTTGTTGTTGTCATGGGAAAATGATGAAGTTTCAAAGTTACCCTATTTTAAACAAAGTGGCTTATCGGAAGTGCAAGAAGTGTGGAATTTATGCTAATTGAGAGTTGAGTTGGGATAGAAATAACCATATGAATCAGCCGGTCGCGATACGGACTAGAGTGATTGAAATTGGATTTAGAGAAATTTCTTGATTGCTTTCTCAATGGATATGGATCAAGCAATAGTTCCATAGCTACTAATATGACTTTGGGATGTGAAAAGGGACTTTTTGGACTAGGGAAATGTTGGATACTGACATTGCTAGATTGTTTTGGGCTGCATAAGCTATTCATTAGATATTTAGACGCGTAGGAGTTCGACAAGATGCATCATACTTATGGTATGAGTGGCTTTTAAACATTGCCCTTGATTTAGATGGATTGGATTTGAACATTACTAATGTGCAGGTTAAAATTTCCTTTCATAACTATATTTGCTCCAAGTTTTAGAGAAAGTGAACTCTCATTTCTTGTGTTATTGAGAACTTAAAGTATACATTAAGCTATTTTGGAGAAAAAACTTGATAGGTTAGTAATGGTTTCAAAAGAATGTGATGGGCCTTATGGCTGTTGAGCAATGGTGGGAGACAATTTGGGTTAAGGTCGCTCGGAGATTTCAGAAAGTATTGTTATGCACTGATGTCAATGGTTTGATGTTGGTTGTGTGACACTTTACTCGAGCAACCAAATTATATATGAGTAGCATTCTTCTTAGGGGTCGAGGTGATTTGGGGGAGAGGATCCAAAGAGATGGAAAGGAAAGGAGGATCCCTGAATGCCGTAGTGTAGCAAAGAGGATGAATGTACGTTAGGTGATAGGAGGGAAAAAGATTATTTTGGACTTCTTTTTCTCCAGAAATCGCATATAGTGGGAATTTTATTGGCAGTTTAATCCAATTTCTTGCACCATGCCTAAATTGTGGTTTAATAAGGTTTGTCATTTTGTGGGACTATGGGTGTTATTTTTTTTTTTTTTTGGTTAAGTTTCCTGGTGTTTGTTTCATGGCTTGTGTATATGTAGTTTTTGTGATATTGGAGGAGCCATCTGATCCCTCTTCATTGCATAGTGATGTCACATTTGTCCAATTTTCGCACTAGTTCATGTGAAATATTGTTGGGTTCTCTGTCATTTTTAATAATGATAACAACGCTTACATTTTCAGTTTTTGACTTTACACCATCTGTGGAACCACTTTTTTCGTCTTTTCTTGATTTCTGTTCTGTGTCTGCTTGCCTTTTGTTTTTCATCATGCTTCTGGTTAGAAAGAATGAGATATAGCCTGACTGTTAGCCACATGTTTTGAATTTGAAACAGAGTTTAGTATGTAATTATCTGTTTCCTCAAACAGTCAATTCTTAATTACCTATTAGACTGTTCTTTGTTATACAAATGTTGTTGGCTGACAGAGGGACTTGCCTGCCTGAATGTGAGAATTTGGGCGAATAAGGCTTTGGGAGATGACTGAGTTGCTCTCTGTAGATTGCTGACTTCCTTATCCTTATTGATTCTTTTAATAAATGTAATATTTTCACAGAGTAATTACTATAGTTATGGTGTGTTGCGTTAACCTGTAGGAATTGGGGGTAAGGGGTGTGATGCTCTAGCTTCTGTCCTTAATAATGCAGATAGTTGTTTTTTTCTTGGAAGCTTGATATTTGACCAAGACTTCAATGGACTATATTTAAGAGCTTTTTGATGATAGAAGTTTTAATTATTTTCAGTTCCTTTGGGCAGATGATCATTGCTGCTATAAATGCGTTGAACGAGAAATTGGGTTCAAACAAGACTTCTATTTCGAAATTTATTGAATCAAAGTACCAGAACCTGCCTGCTGGCCACTCAACACTGCTTAGACACCACTTGACCAGGATGAAAGACACTGGAGACCTTATATTCTGGAAGAACAACTACATGAAGCCTGATCCCAACTTCATTCGTCGTGGTCGTGGAAGGCCTCCCAAGCCCAAGGAGCCAGGCATGCCAACTTCATCTAGTGGCTCAGCTCGGCCCAGAGGCCGGCCCAAGAAGGATGAGTTTGGTGCTGATATCCTCGATCCTGCTGCAGCTTCTGCTGCTCCCCCAAAGAAGCAAAAAGTGAATCCATCCAACAACTTTGATGGCAGCCTTGGAATTGGAGCTAACACGAAAACTGGTAGGCCAAGAGGTAGGCCTCCAAAGGTGAAACCTCAACTAGGTGGTGAAGGGGTTTCAGCCTGAGGATAAAAAGATATTGTTAGCTTGTAGCGAAATTCAGTCTTGTAGCATTTAACCTCCTGGATCCTTTAGGATGTTGTTCAAGTTTGTATGTCGACGTGTTATAACCAACGATTTGTGATTGGTGGTGTTTAGTGTTTGGGGTGTAATTTGGTAGAGATGAGGGGTCTGAGAGAAGCTTTGTGTGTAGGTGTTATTGGGGTGTACATTGTGGAATTGTTTGTTTCTAATGCTGATGCTTTATTGGTGTTACCTTTGAAATAGGACAACATTAATTCTAATTCAAAGTGCTTATATTTGTACCTTCTGTTTAGTTTGGCCTTTTCTTTCAATTATAAGTACTGCTCTTGTGTTATGGCCTTATGGGCTGACATAAGTGGATATCACAGCGAATGATTTCAACCACAAAACTAATGTGGTAGCACGATATCATGCTCGCTTTCTCAACTATTTTGTACTTTGTATTTGTAATTGATTGTTGCCATAATTTTTGAAGCTTGAGCTCTATTCATGCTATGGAAGATCAGTTGATCAGACGATAGACTTGTATGAATCGACAAAGATAATACAGGTTGAGATTCTTTTTGTGTTTGAAGATTTCCAAATATACTACGGCTTACTGTAAGTGTTTCTCAGTCGGGGATTTCAACCATGTCAATTCGGTCTTTGGAGATTGGGCTCTGTTTAGTTTTGGGGTTTGTTAAACATCGCCCTAGAATCTCCAGCTATCGCCTGTATTTCATACATGGATTACCAATTTTTCCCTTACTTTGTATATAAATACTTTACATGTATTTTCACTTTCACTACCCAATATAAGTTTATTTTTATTTCTTACTCTGAGTTTTTCACTTCATTCCAATTTTTGTTTTCAGTGTTTTGCACTTTAGTATACTTAACATGTAATATTAACTAATATAAATCTTATTATTAATTTATATAAAAATTAATTATAATTATTAACTATAATAATATTAACCTAAAAACATTAATATTTTTAACTACATCTAATCATTAACTAAGCATAGTATATGATTTAACAACTAAACATGATTTAACTACAAAACACAAACATTATTATACGTATTATTATTAATATTTAAATATTAACTAATTTAATACGTAATCTTAACTAATACGTAATATTAATTAATCATTTATCTCGATTTAACATATTTAATTACATAATAATTAGGGTTCAAATTGAACGGTTCCACCATGGTTAAACCGTTCAATTTGGACAGTTTCACCATGGTTAAACCGTCCAATTTGAACGGTTCCAACATGGGAAAATCAGGTATTTTACACAGTTCTCCTATTTTTTATATTATTCAAATTTTAATCCATCTTCCTATCTAAAAATCGGAACAACACACAGTGCAACACATAATCTTTCTAATTAACTTTAAATATAAAATATAAATTCATGAAAATTAACTTTAAATTATTTAGAAATCAAGATTAACTTTAATTTTTGTTTTTCGTAATTTATTATACATTAATGAAAAGACGAAAAACCTCTTCGTGTTTAGATTTGCATATTATATGTTGTGTTCGTGTAGAATTAACCCTTAAAAATTGAATTTTTATAGATTATATGATGTTAAAGGCTTTTTTGGAGAAAATAAATGGACAAATCCCTCTTTGGAGTATTCGCAATATGTAAATCTCGAAAAATACCCAATTTTGACATATTATATGCCCTATTCGTAGTCTCATAGCCAATTTTATGGCTGGTCAAATATTTTTTCAATATCTCAAATAAGACACCACCAACACTACTAAGGGTAATATGGTTGTGTAGTACCTTGAGAAATAGGGGATTTAAAAAAAAATTACGTCGTTCGGACTACCGGGCTAAGAGATATGCCTCTCTAAATTTTTTGAAACCTCATAATGCACCCGAAATCTATGAAAAATTAATTGATTGTTTGTTTTGAGTGTAAAATCTTGTAGATCGCAATTTTGTGTGCCAAAACGAGTGGTCATAATAGAATATTGGATTTATATTCTCCCTGGTTGATCATTTCTTATCTTTTCTCGTCTTTTAAGACACATTATTTGTAATACATTACGCATGATCTTATTAACTTAGATTAGATTAGGTTCTTGATCAAAGGTGATATAATTGTATATATAATAAGTACATTACTGGATTATATTTGCACATAGGTGATAGGAAAAAAGGGTTAAATTAGGTTAGTAAATTAAAATAAAATTAATAAATTAGGTTAGTAAATTAAAATGTAATTAATAAATTAGGTTAGTAAATTAAAATGTTAGATAAATATATAAATTAAATATATAAGGGCAATATCATAAAGAAAGTGTGAAATACATATAAGATACTGGCAATAGGTAGATTATTACGGGCGATGTTTCGCGATGACGTTAATTTTCTGTATTGTCGCTTATGAATGTACTTAGTACTGCATGGAGGACAAGTGGACAACATTTCATTAGGTACAATAGTAGGTTTCAATTAGATACCGGTAGTGGATAAGATACGTCGTACATGGACATGCATTGGTTTTCTAATTCCATTGAAATTGAATTGACTAATAAAACTATCAATTCATTATTTCTTGATGCAAAAGTCTTTGTCCTCTTTGATACAAATCCATCCAATTTCAAAAATGATTCTTAGACCTTATTAGCTAGTAAGTTAGTGCTTGATCTTGTGCCATTAAGTTGGTTAAGAATGTGTACATTCCTTTTTAATGGTTCAAAAAATAAAGACTTCAAGGTCGATGTAGACATCACAAGATATAAAGGTTCTAATTTTCTACATGCTCATGAAGAAGGTACATATAGCTAATACAAAGGGGATTTTGGTATGTGTTTCTTGAGGTTTGTTTTGCTTTCGGGTTTAAATTTCAAATTATCATATGTAATAAGATGTAGATGAAAATTCAAATACTTCTTTTAAAGGTACGTCAAATAAGATAGTTACTCTCTTTTTATATGAAAGATAAATCATTCTCATATGTTATGTCTCTATGAAATGTTACTCACGAAAGATTAAAGATTCTAACATTTAACGAGATTTATGTAGATGTAAATCATTCAAGTTTGGCATAATAATATATTTTTAATTGAAAGGAGCAGAGTTTTATTATTTGTATAAGTTGAATTTAAATCAATCAAGTTTGGCACAATAATATATTTTGAATTAAAAGGAGAAGAGTTTATAATTTGTATAAGTTAAATTTAGCTCGTGGACTCATCAATTTATAAATAACACATTGTATACAAAATACATGCCTTCCAAATTTTAATGAGATTGGTATAAGTACTTTAACTAAGGATAACACTTATTATAATCCCTAAAGTTCAAATATAATCTAATACCCTACATTGAACTTAGCACTTAAGCCTTGCTCTCTTCACTTTAAGAAAATAGTATTTAATAATAATTAGTTTTGATCAATAAAAATCAGTTATAATCAGTTTTAAAAATAATTAAAAAATAGTAGTATCGTACATAAATAATAGATATTGAATCAATGCAAATTAGTTTAAATCGATTATAGTTAGTAAAGTTGAGGTTTAATGAGTAGGAATCTATATAGAAATAATTTAAATTGAGTAAGAACGGATTAAAGAAACAAAAAGCCACTATATTGATTGAGCCATAGAGTAAAATTCATTTGAACATAAAACAATCATATTATCAATGCATCAAAAATTGAAAGCCATCATATGATCCTTCTCAAATGTGTTGCATTTCTTTCTTTGTTGAAACTTCTAGTTTCTCCATTTGCTTCATTCAAGCGAAAGTCGATACGAATTTCTCCTCTCTCCATAACTCGAAGACATACATGCCTTTTGAAGGGTCAAAACCATCTTTTACCAAAAGTTTTATGTTGTACATGTACAACATTGAATCTAAAAGTATAACTCTTGGTGCTTGAGGCGTAAGGTGTAAGGCGTAAGAAGTTTCATGCCCCTCCCCTCATGTTTTATTATGTATTTCAGAGCGTAATAGTTTAAATTTTCTTAGATTATATATGAATTTTATTTAATTTATGTAAGTTTATGAAATGTAAAAAAAAAAAAAAAATTTGAGAGCCGCGTGACCGCAACAATACATGGTCTAGTACGGCCAGAGTCGAAACCCAAGCCTAATTGAGACATTTGAGAGTAGACTCATTCCCTTCCCGCCAGCAAAATCTTCCATTTCTGAACGACTGAACCCCTCCTTAAACCCTTGGTGTCTCTCTCTCTCCTACGCCCTCGGTCTTATAGAAGCACCGAAGCAGCGCTGCTGCAGGAACCGACAATAATCCGCGCACCAAAAGCAGCGTCATTTCAATGTCAGCGCCACTCCTCTCTGCCTCTCTCTCTCTCTATATATATATTTTGCATATCAATTGAAAATTTTATGGCTTCAACTTCATATTTGTTTAGAAGTTAGGCTTACGGGAATCCGTAAGTTGACTACTTTATTTCAATTAGTTCATTTCTTGAGCTGAACATGTACCTTTTTTTGCTAAAAAAGTAGCTAGGGTTTGTAGTTTGATTACTCGTTAATTGCGTAATTGTCAAGTAACTTGCTTCAGATTTCTGAATTCATTATATTGTAAACTGGTATAGTTGGTTATTTACTCATGTTATTATGTATGTTAGCGATAATTGTTGTTTGTGGACGGTGTTATTGATTCCTTGTTACCATTTCGGACGCGTGGCGGAAGTTATGGTTATTGTTCTGGCTGTCAGCCGTTCGATTGTAGTCAATTTAAGGTCTATTGAATGTTAATTAACTCAAAATAAGGTAGCAAAAAACTTTAGAGACCTGAAATATTTGATTGTTTAGTGTTTAATCATGTTGCTTATGTATATTTTAAGCTTGACCTTGTTGTCAAGTTGTGAAAGATGATGTTTTTCTAACATTTCCTGCTCGAATTGGATCTGTTGGCCTTGTTTTAAGAGGCAATTTCAGTGAAAACATGGTGCTCTATACATTTCTTAGCGGCTTAGCTTGGTTGTCATAGGTTAAGGCTATTTTTTTGTATCCTAAGATGCATTAATTAGCAACATGTTCTATAGATAATTGAGTTTCCTCATTGAAGTTCTGATCACAGATTGCATCAATCTGTCTTCCGTCATAAGTTGGCTGCTTTTTGTTTGACTAGTAGCTGTTATGGTCATATGTTGCATTACAGTGGTGCTCGAGGCAGTTGGCTCTTTATGAGAGTTATCTTGTCGGAGTTCGGTTGTATTATTGTAATTATGCAGTATGATGCTTTTCTTAGGGGGGAAGGCGATACGTTAAGAGTACTTGTAGCAACAGATTGCCATTTAGGTTATATGGAAAAGGATGAGATACGCCGGCATGACTCATTTGAGTCTTTTGAGGAGATATGCTCAATTGCTGAGAAAAAGCAGGTGATTTCCCGTAACTACCTATTACCATACTTTTATATTTAATTGTGTAAGAAACCAACCCATTGCTTTCCTAGTTCCCTTTGATGAAAACTTGCAATTTTTTTTTGTCATAGATGATAGATCATGGTGAAAAACTGAAAATGTGATTTATACCATTTTTATTTTCTCATACTTCTAGAGTGTTTGAAGCGTCATTTTGTTGTAAATTATGATTACTTTTTGCACTTATATTGTGACTATGATATGACTATTAGGTGGACTTTGTACTTCTTGGTGGTGATCTCTTCCATGAGAACAAGCCATCAAGGTCAACTTTGGTGAGGGCTGTGGAGATTCTTCGTCAATACTGCCTCAATGATCGACCGGTGCAGTTCCAAGTTGTGAGCGACCAGACTTTAAACTTCTCTAACAGGTCAGATAACTATCTTTACCTATACAAGTATTGAGAGACTTTGTAGAATTTAAAGTGTGTCCATTTCATTTTTTGAAATCTTTGAATGTTGGACTTGAATCTCACTTGGGCTTTCTTGATCTGATGTTGAAACTCTTGTATGAAATATTAACATGATTGTGTTGGCATTGAAGTGGAGTTTCTCAAGAAGGTTGCCTCATCTTTTTTTGAATGCATTTACTCTCTCGGTCCTCTACTGCTAGAGTTAGATGCTTATGAAATAAAAAAATGGTGTGCTTTCTTATTTAACTTCGAATTTTTTTGCTGATAGTCTGATACTATGTCCTAGTTCTGCAACTTTTGAGGAATGGGTTTAGATGTATAATAGTCTGGAATTTACTATTGAAACAATAGTATCAAACTGCAGAAAGTCTTTTTGGTTGTTCCTGTATAGGGGGCAATGGTGAATTTCAAGAGAAGTTATGATGTAAATTTTGATGGTAGTTAGGATAGGAAAAATATAGAGAAGGTAATCTATTTTCCCAATAAATATGTAACTAGCAATCCTAGCTGTCCTTTTAGTCCAAGGAATAGATACATTCAACCATTTTCAAAATTCTTGACAGTGAATTTGATATTAGCAATAGGGAAATTTCTGGCCACTTTGAGAGTCGGGCTGCTGATGACGGTTAAAAAATTATGATGCGGGAGTCAGTATCAAGGTTGCAATTGACAGTTGAATTGGTAGTGAGGAGGAGAAAAACAGAAAGAAAGAACAAAGAAAGGGGAGAAACTTTTGACTTCTGAAAACATGCCAAATTTATAGCAAAAGGGTCCCTGAATAAATGTGCTCACAGTGTTTAATCTACTCTTTCAATAGAGATATGCCTTCAAAAAGAAATTGAATCTATATTATGTGAATGTTGTTACTATGGATAGAGGCATGTTTAGATGAACTAATCAAATTTATTAAACAAGGTCAATTATGTAATATCAGCTCATAGAATTGATTATCCAGGACATAACCATGTAATCATTACGCAACCATTTTTGATAGTCTGGCGACTCAACAGAGGGTTGAATTAATGTTCCATCAATAAATTCGATTTTATTCCGAGCAATTAGAGCCATCTTGATTGTTCTAGACCAATTAATGTAATTAGAACCAATCAAAATGTGATTACCTAATTGCATGCCAGGATGATCTCCATTGGACAAGTGATACAGATCGTTGAAATTAACAGTTGTACTTGATTCCATAATCTAAAATGATAATGATTGAACTTCTATCACCGTAGCTCTGATACCATGAACAAAATATAGAACATGCAAGGTAAATCTAGAAGAAGAGAAGGAGAGAAGAAGAGAGGAAGAGAGGGAGAATATCAGTTTCAATATTGTCAAAATTGCATTTCTGATTTTCTTGCTTTCTGTTACAACCAACTCTTCTCCTTTTATATTACAGGAAAAAAAAACCCATTTTTTCATGAGCTGATATTACATAATTGACCTTGTTTAATATCCCCCCCTCAAGATGGACTTGGGTTCCAATTCTGAATAGGCGGTTAGGAGACAAGACCAATTTTGAGAGAAAGAAACTTATGTTGATCAGCACCTAAGGGCTTTGTCAGGATATCAGCAAGTTGCAAAGAAGACTTTACATGTGAAGTATGAATCAAACCAGATTGTACAGTCTCTCGAATGTAGTGAACATCAAGCTTGACATGTTTAGTTCTCAAATGTTTTGTTCTTTCATGAAAGCAGGGATTTTCTGCTATGAACTGAGCTGCAACATTATCACAGAACATAGTGATAGGATTAGGAACCGCAATTCCTATCTCATCAAGTAATCTTTCTAGCCATACAACTTTGCTAGCAGTTTGACTCATGCTACGATATTCAGCTTCTGTGGAGCTTTTAGAAACTACCTTTTGCTTCTTTGTTTTCCATGAGATCAAAGATCCTCCAAGAAAGACATAGTATCCAGTCAATGACCTCCCAGTATCAACACAATTTCCCCAAGCAGCATCTGAATAAGCTGTAAGGATCATGGAAGAAGAGGCAGGAAAGAACAAGCCAATGTTTAAAGTACCTTTGAGGTACTTTAAGATATGTATAGCTGCTGAAAAATGAGGTTGTCTGGGTGTTTGCAAAAACTGACTTAGCTGTTGAACAGCATAAGATATATCAGGTCTAGTGAGATTTAGATACAGAAGTTTGCCAATTATTTTTCTGTAAATCTCAGGATCTTCCAATGCATCACCATCATGGGTGCTCAGTTTAAGACCCTTCTGTAAAGGGAATGAAACAGAGGTACATGCTTCCATATGTGTGTCTCGAAGCATGTCAAGAATATATTTTCTCTGGTTTAATAAAATTCCAGAACTGGTTCTTGAAACTTCTATGCCAAGGAAATACTTCAGATCCCCTAAATCCTTGATTGAGAATTCACTATTTAAATCAGTTTTCAAGGATGTTATCATGCCATGATCATTGCCTGTGACTAGCAAATCATCAACATAAGCCACATAATAGAATCCCCAGACCTCTTAAAGAACATAGAATAGTCCTGTTGAGATTGCTTGAACCCTTTCTTAGCAAAACATTTGGACAGTTCTATGTTCCAACACCTAGATGCTTGTCTTAGACCATAAAGAGACCTTTTTAGTTTACAAACTTGTCCTGGCTGCGGTGTAATGTACCCTTGAGGAAGGGTCATGTAAACTTATTCATCAATGTAGCTATGAAGAAAAGTATTGTTGATGTCTAGTTGTTGTATATCCCAACTATGAGCAGCAGCTAAGGCAATTATTGTTCTCACAGTGGTGAATTTAGCCACTGGACTGGACTGAAGGTGTGGAGAAAATCTTTCCCTTTAATTTGCTTGTCACCTCTAGCAACTAGACGAGCCTTGCATCTTTCAACAGTACCATCAGGATTATATTTAGTTTTGTATACCCACTTGGAACCAATAGCCTTTTTACCTGGTGGAAGAGAGGTAAGATCCCAGGTGTTGTTGAGCTCTAAAGCCTTTATTTCATTCTGCATGGCATCAACAATGAGCTGATATTACATAATTGACCTTGTTTAATAAAATTAAATGACCACTATTCAGGTAAAAAAAAAGGTTGCTTGCATTGTTTTGAAAATTTCTCTAGTCAAATCATGCTCCATCACCAAAGACTGGCTTGAACTGAGGCTACAGGCACTAGTAAGGAGAATTAAATAACCTGGCAAGTCTTGTAGTTTGAATGGAACTTCCCAAGAGGAATTTTGTCATCTTCCAATCTGATTTGATCTTGACTGTTGTTTCGAATTTTTAACCAACCATTACAACTCATTTCTTCAATAATTGTGATGATGATTTGTCTTCTGGCGAAAATTACATCTCGTTGGACAAAAGAGTCCAGTACTGAAGTTGGCAACAAGATGGCTGCTTTGTAGTTGTGAATCTCAGGACCCCTTTTTCTCTATTCTTCTTCTTCAAATGAGTTTTTTTTTTTTTTTGGGTGCATACGTTTGGTAGTTAATGTGTTTCTTTGCTCAACAGATTTGGTCATGTGAATTATGAGGACCCTCATTACAATGTTGGCTTGCCTGTTTTCACGATTCATGGAAATCATGATGATCCTGCTGGAGTGGTATGTCTTGTAGCAATTATTGCTTATCTCCTTTTCTCTGTATTTATTCATTCAATATCAGGGTGATTTTGTTCATTGTTCTCTATATATCCATGCAATTCTAGCCCACCAAAACCAAGGTATTTGTTTGGCTGGTTCTTAGCCACATGCAAACCAATTTCATTCCAAGGAATGACTGTCTGTGGACTCACCATTGCTACAGTATGAAAATTGTTCACAATGTTTTATGCTAGCCATCAAATTATAATACTTTTTCCATTATTTTCTGGTTGGCATGCTTCTTTTATTACATTGGCCAACGCATAATTCAAGCACCAATATCTCTAATTATAGTTAATTAAAATTATAAAAAGTTTGATTTTTTGAAAATATATATTGAGATGATCATATTTGAGTATGTTTTATCATATGGATAAATCACAACAGTGAGTAAAATTAGTAAATGTGAATAGTGTTAAAAGTTAAAATGTGTGAACTGAATACGATAGGAGGAAGTATGTGTTATGAAGAGAGTTCTCAATATCTTTAGTCAATTATGAGGTTGAAAGGTTGTCGAAGTTAGGTTTCTTCAATATTTTGAGAGTTTCAATAAAGGCTTATTGTACATAAGAACTTTGAAGAGGTTTCTAAATCTGTACTGGGTATGTGGAAATTTTGATCTCAAATCCTCAATTTTGTTCTTCGCTCCATCTTGTCTTATTCACTTTTCTTGTACCATTTCATAAATGTTTCAGTTTGAATTCTAGCCAAGTTCGCATTATGCATGAGTCCACAATAAATTAGGAGTGATTTGCTCATCATGAGTGTTGTGGTCCGAGGGTTTTCCATATAATGTGTTTTGGTGGAGCCATGGAGTTAATGAGTTAGATATTTACAGCTGAATTTCTGGTTACAGGATTAAAGAAAATGTACTGGAAACCTTGATGGGAAATTGAGTCGAGTGACTCTTGTGCTACTACTAACTCTCCATAGCACATAAATATCCATCTATTTGACTATGAAAATTTCGTAAAAAAAAATATTTAGAAGTGAAGAATCAAAGGGTCGAATATACTTTAGAAGGGGGGTTGAATAGAGTATGACCGTTTTTTTTGCAATTAGGATCTCAAAGCCTTGAGATGACTTTTAAGGGCGGAATCGATACTTTGAGAACGACTGAATATTAAGGCTTTGAAATATGTTTCAAAGGTTGTTACTCGACTTTGACTTCGTAAAACGTAAAAACATAAGTACGAAAAGCAAATAAGCAAAAGAGACAAGACACGAGAATTTGTTACGAAGTTCGGCAGTTTGCCTATGTCTCCGCCTAGGGTGTCCAACCCGTATGATTTAACTCTTATTTCTTCCGTTAGAGACCTAAAGCAACCTTAGAAGATCTCACACCTATCTTCTACTCCGTAGCTTCCCTTGATACACCTTAGTGTCTCAAATCCTAGATATAAAAAGATATCTCACTTTTTCTGAACTTTTGTACTACTCAAAGTATATCACTCTTTCTTTTTATCTCACTTTTCTAAACACTCGATATACTTTTCTTATTTTTTCTCTTAATCTAAAAAATACAATAAAGTAGTAAAGAACTAGAGAGAAATATTTTGCTGAAGCTTGACAATAGTTTTCACGTAAGGCTTGTGTTCAAATCTGCTCAAGCTTCAACTGCTATTTATAGGAGAAATACCGAAGGCTCATGGATGAACTTGGAAACATATGGCTAGCCGTTGCTTTTTGAATATTTGTTGGAGCTTCAAAAATATTGTTATGCCATTTGACTGCTTCAAATAACTCCAAAAATAATCCACGCATGAGAGTTTGATAATGATGGGCTTTAGAAGAATTTCGAATGAAGTTTTGTAACAGAAAATATCTTCAACTTTAATGATCAACACCAAGTCTTTCGTGCAAGATAAATGCCACGTAAATAGGAACCAACAACTTTGAGCATTTTATGGTTGAAGATATCACAAGTCCACTCGTGCACTCATGCTTATGCCATAAAATAAGGAACTAATTTTCCCATGCACAAGAGGATTCCACGTGAGCCATAGGATAGGAATTTTAGCATTTGGAAAAGTTAGGCAAACTTATCCAATTAGACATTAACTGCAAAGAAGATTGTTAGGCATAACAAAATAAATTAATGGGCTAACTAAACCAATTAAAATATAAAGGCCCAAATAAAATTATAATAAATAACACGCTGCAAAATCAACAAGGTTAGATACAATAATAACCGTTAATATAATACTTAGTAATAATGGGCCGACTTGCTTGCATGACGATTTCATATGTGCATTTGAGGCTAGCAAAACTGTATTGTCTTTGACTCTCATCACCATAAAAATAATCAAGTTAAATAGGCACATCAAGGTGGAGTTATCAAGAAGCATGTTCAGCCACATTAGTGATTAAGGAGAGGTATGCTGTGTATTTTCCCAGAGGGTGTTCTCTATTCTGTATTATCTGTCCATTGTCCTTGTTTAATTTATCAATTTATATGATCTTTTGCAATATACTCTTTTGGTATTGGGATAAGATAAGTGAACAAGGACTTGGGTATCATAATATGGTTGACTTCCTGATAACGTTTGCTGCTATGATGAATATGGTTTACACATATTTTGATTACAGGATAATCTATCTGCTGTTGATATCCTCTCAGCGTGCAATCTTGTCAATTATTTTGGTAAAATGGATCTTGGAGGATCTGGGGTTGGCCAGATTATTGTTTGTCCCATTCTTATCAGGAAGGTCAGTCTTTGATATACTCTCAGCTATTTTCTGTTTGTCAACCTTGCTTTGCATAACTGTGTACTATGTTTTGTAGGGTTCCACCTCTGTGGCTTTATATGGCCTTGGAAATATTCGAGATGAAAGGTTGAACAGAATGTTTCAGGTGCTCCCTCTCTCTTTCTTTCTCACATACACAAATAACACACAGACTCTCTCTCTCTCTCCCGTACACACAGAGACTTTGTATATACGAATTATATAGATAGATAACTGTATTTATAATCATGTATTTACTTCGGATTAATACTGTAGTCAGATATAATTTTTTTGCTTTCTTGGTCCCAGACTCCCCATGCTGTTCAGTGGATGCGCCCTGAAGCACAAGAAGAATGTCAAGTTTCGGATTGGTTTAATATTCTTGTTCTCCATCAGAATAGGTACTATGCTGACGATTTCTTTTCAAATGGATTCCTTCTCTATTTATCCTATAGATAACTTAATAAAATGCTCGTGTTAGAGATTTCATAACACATGGTCTTGTGCGGCAGTGTATAAGCGTTTGATAACAAGATCTTTTATTTTTGCAGAATAAAAGCAAATCCAAAAAATGCTATAAATGAGCATTTCTTACCTCGATTCCTTGATTTTGTAGTGTGGGGGCATGAACATGAATGCCTAATTGACCCTCAGGTGCTGGTATTAGAATTCTTGCGGCTTCTCACTTTCAACATTCAATACTATGACTGATGGGTTCTTAATTCCTCAGGAAGTTCCTGGAATGGGTTTTCATATCACACAACCTGGTTCTTCTGTTGCCACATCCCTAATTGATGGAGAATCAAAGCCAAAACATGTTCTTCTCTTGGAAATTAAGGTGAAGTCAACAAAATTTATAGAGCTTTTGTACCTTTTCTACAACACCAACTTCTTGTTTCCTTGTCCTGACATTGTGCTTGTTTAGGGAAACCAATATCGCCCAACTAAAATACCTCTACAATCTGTGAGGACTTTTGAATATGCTGAGGTAATTACTACATTCTAGAAGTAGATATAGGTGTTTATGGTGAAAGACACAGTCCCCTTATCATATCTTGTTCAATCTTCAGGTTGTGTTAAAAGATGTAATTGATATTGATCAAAGTGATCAGAATTCTATTCTTGAGCATCTGGATAACGTGGTAAATTGAATTCCTTCTTGTAGTGTCTGTTCAGTACCCCCTAATATTCTTTCTACCATGCCCATTCTATCCCTTCATCTCCAAAATGTTCTGGGTTCAGGTGCTAGTGATGATTCTTTGCATTTGCAGTGTTTATTTATTTTGGTATTAGCTTTGATAATAATTTTACGTGACTTAGGTCAGAAATCTGATTGAGAAAACTACAAGAAGAGCGGTCAACAAAGGCGAGGCTAAACTTCCGTTGGTGCGAGTAAAAGTTAGTCCTGCTGATTCTATAACTAATGTTATTAATTGTTGCACTGTGATGATTATGTGACTCATCTTTTTCAACGTTATCTGAGCCTAAGCTTTAGTCTCCATACACGCCAATGATGATTGGCTACTATAATTTTCCTGAACTAAATTAGCATCTTTAGTTTAGAGTCGATGGGAGCAAGGTTCTACCAAGTGTTCTGCCAAGGATTTCAGGCACTAAATATTATCCATTTTGCAAAGCATTAACTTTTTCAGCAATATCAATTTTTCGTTCTGCCTCCTATGATTAAGTCAGGAATTCTTGGAGCTAAGTATTGACTTCTTAATCCTTATCTGGAGTTAAACATACAATGAAATGGATAAAAACTGCTGCACTTTAATTGTTTCTACTTTGGTTCCATTTTCTTCTGAAACAATTGTGAAGAGTTCCAGACTTTGGGTTTCCTTGATGAAATCATTGCATTAAGAAATAGAATGATCTGAGATATGTTGTGCCCTGTCTTGCCATCCATTTTGCTGTCATCTTTAAAGTGTTGTCCATTTAGATGTCTTTTCATTAACCCTCTGGAACCTTAAACGATATTGTCATGTGGGAGTGTGGGACTTATAATTGGTCGGTAGGAAATTTGGATCTGTTGGAGGTTAAAAGAACTTTCCTTTTCTGGAAAGTGCAAGATTCTTATACGGTAAAAACTACAGACATGGCTTTACTGCTGCTTCTGCTTCTGTTTCTAAGATTGCCAATGAAGGTAGATTTTACAAGGTTTTGTATGATAAGTAGTAAAATGGTAAGATGAACCACCTCATGCACTTACATTATTTGTTAGAAAACTGGCTTAAAATTGATACTATGTATTAGTGCTATTCAAAAATTGATATGAACTCAGCTATTTGCTGTGGATGTCGTCAACCAGTTGGCATATCGTGTAAATATGGAAAATGGTATAATGATCAATGAGATGCCATGAATATTCTGCGATAAAACTTTATCTCCAGTCACCCCTGTGCAGCCTACCATCTGCGGGAGATACAACCAAAAACATGATCAAGCATCCCATAACATTGACATACTCAAGGAGGTGACCAAGGAAGCAATGGAGCAATGATATGCACGAGCAAGGATATGGCAGCAGTGTGAGCATAGGAACAGCTGGAAAAGAATAATGATGAGGTCAGCAGTTGGTTAAGAAGTTAGAAAACACAAGGGGTTGTAGGGAATATTTTCTGTTAGGGAATAATTTTAATTAAATACAGAGTAAAAGGGGATGGGGGGATTCATTCAATAGTTGTAAAGGGACATTGTGGAGAGTTTCCTTCCTCTCAAAAGAAGGCTGACTTAATTAATTATATATCTTCATTTACAGGAAACCTTGTTCCTATTCTGTGTTTTTGGTATAATCCCGCACAAACCATCCACCCTCAAATCAGGTTCTAGCAATTTGGTATCAGAGCCACCACTCCCTGCAGCGTTACTATGGGCCCAATGACGAATGCGCAACGGATTGAGGCAATGGAAACTGATATCTCATTGTTAGATGCAAAAAGTAACTGGGCAATTCAACAGCCATGGAGGCGATGGAGCTACGCTTTATGAGACATACAAGTGAGGCGGTGGAGAAAACTACTCAGAAGTTGCAAACTGAGATGGAGATGATCACCCAACGCTTGGAGAACCAGGGTGTTGTTCAGGGGTGGAAACTACCACCAGAGATAAGCTCAGAGCAAAACTGAAGGGATTGGGTTGCATATGCAGGGGGAGCCTCAAAGCAAAACTCATAACAGAGGACCGAACATGGACTATAGAGCCATTTGGAGAATGAGACGTTTGGATTTACCGAACTTTGATGGAATCAACCCCGACGGTTAGATCCTACGGGCAGAAAGATACTTTTAATTTTACCGATTGAATGAGGATGATCGGATGGAAGCGACGATCGTTGCCCTTGAAGGTGATGCGTTGTTATGGTTCCAATGGGAACACAGGAGGAGGAAGATTGTGAGATGGGAGGAACTTATGGGTCTTCTCTTGGGTAAGTTTCGACTCTCTTCTCATGGAAGCTTACAGGAGCAATGGCTGGCACACTACCAATTGCAGACAAGGTGGTTGATTATAGTAGGCATTTCGTGGAACTGGTCTGGAAGGGGTACCTGAAGACATAGCAATGGGTTAGTACTTAAATGGCCTAAGAGAGGAGATTAAGGCCGAGATTCGGTTTTGGGCCCAAGAAGGCAGGATGAGGCTATGGGCTTGAGGAAAAGCTAAAGTATGGGCCACGGAAAGGGGCTGAACCCATAAATAATCCTGGATTCAAGCCTTCTCCATTTTACGGCTCGTTTCCCAAATCTCCTCTCAATCAGGTACACACTCCACGCCACATTTCATCTTTTCCTTCATCTCAAACACTGACATTACCTATCTTTGTTGCAAAGACGAACCCTATTAGACCTCAGAATGAAATTCGATGTTTGAGCGAGCGTGAGCTTCAACACAAGCGAGAACTCAGTCTTTATTTTCGTTGTGACAAAAAATGGAACCCAGAGCATCGATGCAAACGAAGGGAGCTGAGTGTACTACTAATGAATGACGAGGAAGGGGAGTCAAATGGAGAAGCAGTAGAGTATGCGGAGGAGTTGGGGAAGGAAGTCAAGCTTCGTGGGGAAATGGAGATGTTGGAATCACCATCTACCATTTCACTCAATTCGGTGGTAGGGATCAATAATCCCTAGACTTTGAAGCTAACAGGGAGGATCCAGGAATGCGAGGTGGTGGTCATGTTGGATCCAAGAGCCACCTACAATTTCATATCAACTCGAGCAGTGAAGGAGCTTCGTTTACCTATCATAGAAACTTTAGGTATGGAGTGACTTTAGGTAATTGGGCAGCACTGCATGGGAAGGAAGTTGTAAGGGAGTGGTGTTGGAGTTACAAGGAATGATTGTAGTAGAGGATTTTTTAACCTTACCACTTGTAGTTGGGTACTATCTCATCTAATTGGAAGACTCAGATTATGAAATTTAGGTGGGGTGAATAAACTGTAACACTAAGGGCAGATCCGTCCTTGGGGAGATCGAGCATTTCACTGAAAGCTATGTGCAGAGCTTTGAGGAAAGAGGGGCAAGATAGTTCGTCAGTGAAGAAGGAGCAACAAATACCTCAGACATTAGGGAGCTATGAAGAGGTATACATTATGCCAGGGGGATTGCCTCCAATTCGTGGCATCGAGCATTCCATTACTCTGAAGGAAGGGATGGACTCGGTGAACGTCAGATCCTACAGGTATCCACAGTCAAAATAACGAAATTGAGAAACTTGTAACGAAATTCGGTGGCGATTTTGCAGTGACTATCGTGCTCTAAACAAGTGTACGGTTCAGTAATTGACGAGTTGCTGGATGAGCTACATGGAGCGACTGTGTTCTCTAAATTGGATCTAAAGTCGGGGTATCATCAAATTAGAGTCCGGAGGGAAGATGTATAGAAAACAACATTTCGCACTCACAAGGGGCATTATGAATTTTTGGTTATGCCGTTTGGGCTAACCAATGCTCCCGCAACATTTCAATCTTTGATGAATACATTTTTCAAACTGTACCTACGCAAGTATGTTTTGGTTTTCTTTGATGACGTGTTAGTCTACAGTCAATATGAAGAAGATCATGTTGGACATTTAGCTTCTGTCTTGGACGTTTTGAGGAGACATCAGCTTTATGCCCACTAAGGGAAGTGTGAGTTCAGCCTTCACAAGGTGGAGGTGGCTTACTTGGGTCTTGTAGTTTCTGCTAAGGGAGTGGAGGTAGATTTGAGCAAGGTGCAAGCAATGATTGATTGGCCTACTCCTCGTGATTGAAAGGACTTAATGGAATTCTGGGTCTCACTGGCTATTACAGGAAGTTTATAAAAGGGTATGCTCAATTAGCTCTTCCTTTGACTAACTAGCTCCGTAAGGATAGCTTCTGGTGGAATGAAGAGGCAGCTTCCGCATTTCAACACCTCAAATCAGCTATGTCCACTGCTTCTGTTTTGGCATTACCAGATTTTAATGAGATCTTTATTCTAGAAACAGGTGTGTGGTAAGGAACTTGGGGCTGTTTTACTACAAAAGGGGCATCCAATAGCTTACTTCCGTAAAACATTGGGAAGTAGGAAATCAACAAATCAATATACAAAAAAGAGCTCATGGCTATAGTGTAAGCCATTGAAAAATGGTGCAGTTATTTACTAGGCTGAACATTCTTGGTGAGGACAAACCAGAAGATTCTAAAATATCTCTTAGAACAGAGGGAAGTGGGGCAGGAGTATCAAAGATGGGTCTGAAACTATTGGGCTATTCTTTCAAGATTCAATACAAGCCCGGGGCTAGTAACATATGGCAGCAGTGGAATCCGCGAGCATAGGAGCAGCTGGGAAAGAATAATTATGGTGTCAGCAGTTGATTAAGAAGTTAGAACACACAAGGCAAGGGTAGTAGGGAATATTTTCTGTTAGGGAATAATTGTAATTAAATACAGAGTAAGAGGGGATGGGGGGATTCATTCAGACAGTTGTAAAGGGAAATTGTGGAGAGTTTCCTTTCTCTCGAAAGAAGGCTGGCTTACTTTATCATATAGCTTCATTTACAGTAAACTTGCGTGCGAACCTTGTTCCTATTCTGTTTTTTTGGTCAAATCCCCCTCAAACCATCCACCCTCAAATCAGGTTCTAGCACCATCATTAGCACTACCACTCTGCTTCATGCCACCACCTGAAATTCTCCCCCTTCTCCTCTCCATGGTCACAACAACACATATACCTATGAGACTTGCTAGAACTCACCCTTTTAACTTTTAGTTTTTATAACTCACCATATAACCTTGATGTTAAAGTGCTAAATCCATTAATGGAGTCACTCAACCTAATGTACCATATAGCTTTGATGTTTAAATGTTAAATCCGTTAATGGACTCACACAGTCCCAACCCCCCCCCCCCCCCCCCCCCCCCCCCCCCCCCCCCTCCCATGCTTTCTTTTTGTTTTCTAATCACTTTCTGTATGCCAAAAAATCTCTTACATACCGAGCTTATTTAAATCTTATGTCATGTTAGGTAGATTACTCAGGATTCATGACTATAAGTCCTCAGAGATTTGGTCAGAAATATGTTGGCAAGGTATGATGTTTATAATTCCCTCCTTCCCTTCATATTGGACAATATTCTGTTCTAGGCTGTTCCTGACTATTGAGAAGTTTTCTATTCATAATGCAATAAATTTTTAATGACATGTTGACATTTATCACAGACTTGACCATTTTTATTTCCTCGAAAACTATTATTGACGTTTTCTTGATCTTAATGCTTTTCAAACTCCAAATCATTTGGGATGGTGGGGATACTTGTCCAGCTGAATTGTATTCATGATTGTTAGTGAAATATGCATTTTTTTAAACTAATAGGTGGCAAATCCCCAAGATATTCTGATATTCTCAAAGGCTTCACGGGTCAAAAATCGAAGTGAAGGTAAATTATCATGGTTGCTGTACTGGTACCGATATCTGTTAAGTTGTTCAACTGGCCAGGTTGAAGCAATGGTGATTTGTTTATGTTATTTCTTGGATTCCCATGTTAAGACTTGAATAAACTTGAGGTGTCTTGAGCTTTTTCTGTTCACTCCCTCTTTCCTCCAATTTTTTTACATGGTAGTTGCCTTATCCGTGCTTGTATACATATAGGAGTGCAGTTTTACGTATAGCCTTGCCATTATACATATACCTCTGAATGGTTTCATACATAACCCTGCACCTTTGTAACCATCAGTTGTACATTAGCTGTGTGTATATGTGGTTGTGCGGTTTGATTGTATTGCTAGTACAGTATGTCATTGTTGTTAATTCTCACAAACTAACTAATGAGCCCATCCAGCCTTATTATCTTCATAAGAACGTGCTGCCAATGCAATGCAGCTCAGGAATCCAAGCTTAGGATCATATAAAATGAAACCCATAGAAATAGTAGAATACACGACGTTTCAAACAGGATCTCATACGGTTTCTAGGATTGTGGATTTACATCTTCGCTAACATCAGATTATTAATTACCTTTTTGACGAGATTCATTATTTGCTGATCGGTCATTAAAATTATATATTTCAACAAAAATATAGGTTTAGAAAGACAGATTTGGTCTTAGTGAAATCCTTTGATGGCCAGGCTCTAGTATCTTTGCCGGTGGTTCAATGCAAGCCTTATGATTTCTTGCCCCAGAAATCAGAGAGCATTGAAGGTTACCACCTTTGGACTTTGAGAAGTTTCATTCACATTCCAGTTTCCAATCATTGGCGAAAGAGTAACATCTTTTAAAAGCAGAAGAAGCATGATTGATTTTGATTGTTAGGGTTGCCAATGAGGAGCAATCAGTGGTTGAAGTCTTTTTGGGATCCAAGACTTTTGTAGTTTTAAAATGACTGGGAAAGTGGAAGAGAGTCAATTCGTTTCTCGGTGGCTACATTTAATTGGTTACAATAATTGAAATCTGACATTGCTCTTTGTTTCCTCTCATTTCAAGATTCCTTTTGCTGTTGCAAACAGGGTCAAGGGTCTGGGGTTTAGTGAGGAAGTTTGTACTTGTGGTGGAATATGATTTTTCTTAAAAGCAGAGGAAATCAAGCGTCTAGGATGTTATTGTGCAGGAAGTGGTTAATGATTGAGGTATTTTCTTCTGGAGTGGGTGATATTTGGCTTATTTTTATGTATAGCAGGTTTGGAAGGTGTCAAAATGAAAGGTTATTCATCATGAAAAGGCTGCTGAAATTGGTCGTCGTATGAAATTTCAAGACTTCAATAGGATGCATGGAGAGAGAGAACCTGCCAATCTGCATCCGTATCCCTCTCCTTTACCATTAGTATGACTCCACTTTGTATGTTGATAATTCTTGGGACCATTATTTACAAAAGCCTCCCCATGGAGGTTTTGGATATTTCATGTCTAAAGCTAATAATTCTTGGGTGTGGATGGCCATGCAAGTCTTTTCTTAGTTGCCTAACTTTGTCACCAGTTGTATTTGAAAGGAAAAGTTTCCTCTTAAGGTTAGATCTTTCATTGGATTTTGGCAAAATTTTACACTTAATATTCCAGGGTACTCTTATTATTTGTTTGATCCAGCATTCCAAGCATTAGTGTTGTTTGTATGCCATTCTTCATTATCAAGGGGTTCAATATCTTTGGAGGAAGTTATTTGATTTATGTGGAGTCTTGCTGTTAGCCTGAAATTTTATTGAGATGTTGTAGATCTGCTATTTAGGTTCTTACCCTACCAAGAGGAAGAGGCTGTAGTGCCACACTGATTTGTTGGTGATCGTTTGATGTTTTTGGGTAGAACATATTTCTTGTTTCTTCTCGGGAGTCACATGATCCTGCGACTTGCTTAAAAATTATTAACTTCAGGAGCATTGCAGGATTTACAGAGCCTGGTTTCAAAGTTTGTAATTTCTTTCTAGCTTATCCTGCTTTATAGGGGGCTAGGGTAGTCAGTACTGTTATCTGTATTTCATTGGTTTTTGAGGCCTTTCCAGGTTGATTGTTATGGGTTATTTCTTTGCCAAGTTTCTCCTAGCTTGTCTAGATTAACATTTAAGAACTTCTAGATTGCTTACCTCTTGCCAAAAGAAAATTAAGCTGTTTTCTAGGCTAGAGAAGCTGGGGCATTAAGAATTAGGCTCTGTTCTCCTCAGCTTATTGTAGCTGAAATTAACTTGTTTTATCTGAACTTATTGCTTTTCTACATTCATCTTTTGCTGAACTTATTTTTGCTTAACCAAACATATTTATGCTGAACTATATTATATTTTTAAACTTAAATTATTTTTGTCGATACTTATTTAATTAAGGTGAGGTGAACATAGCCTTAGTTTTGGCTGAGTTCATAGGATCCTTTCTTCGAGTAATATTTGCTTCTAATTGAGGACAATGTGTCTTCTTCTTGCTTTGTAGTGTTTTTCTTCTGGTATTTTCATTATGTATATCTTTTTTTTGTTTTATGTTTTTTTTTTTTTTTTTTTTTTTTTTTTTTTTTTTTTTTTTTTTTTTGGTGATCAAGAGGGGCACAGCCCCAACATAGAAGAAAAGAAGAAACTAGGAAAAGACAGACTACAAACTGAGTATAAGCTAAACTAGCACCAAGGCCTAGATTAACGTTAGTTTATAGAAGTGCCTTTGATTTTGTTATGGCACATTTTCTGTAATTGAATCACCAGCTGTTTGACTGTATCTTTGGCATGCTTCAATATTTAGATCTAGATCCTTATTCTCTTTTTTTTTCTTCTTGAATATAGGTTTCATTTTTTTGGTTCTGCTTCTTGTTACATCCGTATTGAATTTAATTTTTAAAATTCTTGTTCTATTAACACATTTAAGTTTCCTTCTGTATATTATAAGTAGACTTTCCTTTTCCTTTATTTTAGGGGAAATAAACAACTCTGAGAAATTCCGGCCTGAAGAATTAAATCAACAGAATATTGAGGCTTTGGTTGCAGAAAGCAACCTGGTATGTATATTGGATGTTAGCTTTCTGTCCTTGTTTTCCCTTTTTTTATTCTACCACAATCTCATGCCTCTGTATTGGCTTGCATTGGTCATGGGAAAGGTTGAATTCATTTGGTCCCCCTTAACACTACTTGATTGGGCTATGTATTGGGAGGTGGTGGTGGTTGTTTCTACCAAAATCACATTGAAAAACTTTGCATATTGAAGTTTTGCAATTTGAATTTTCTTACCGCTGCTTACTTCATTTCACAGAGATTGTCTCATCCTTCTCCACAATGGCGGTAATGTCTACTATCAGATTGTATTATTAATGTGCTATTCCACTTGAACCTTTTGCTGCTACTTCACTTCTGCTTTTTATTTTCTGTTTTTTTTAGATTTAGTTTTCATTTGAAGCATGTCAAGCATATAATTCGGAATTTCCGACCAATTTCTAGTTTTATACTACCTCTTTTTCAAAGTAATTGTTCCATTTGGATTTTCACGTTTGCCAATGCACTAGTCTGACCACAAATTTCTGTAATTAGATGAATCCAAAAATACTTTACATGACAATATTTGCTTTTTATACAATAGTAAAATGATGTGGTCAAAGTCATTCCATATATAGTGCAAGTAGTTTGAGGAGGTGCTATAGAAGTAAATGATTTTTCTGGTTTCAGATTTTCTATATGTTGGGGTCACTAAAGAATCAAGTAGACTTTCATTTTTCCATTCCTCTCCCCTTTCGTATGCTGTCCATGCATCTTTGCATGAAGGCTCAGAAATTTGGAGTATTATTTGTATCAGTGACTTAAACAACAACATGAACTGCAGGGAGTAAGTTTAGTAGTATTATGGTATTTTGGGGTTGTTTTGAGTAATATAATTTTTGGCATTTACCTTTTGTAGAAAATGGAGATACTTCCTGTCAATGATCTGGATATTGCACTACATAATTTTGTCAATAAAGATGACAAATTGGCTTTCCATGCATGCTTGCAACACAATCTTGATGAAACACGTGTAAGTAGTTGGAAGCAGAAGTTTTGTCTATCTGCCTCTCATTGTCAACTATCAATAGTCAATAATTTATGATGACGAGCCTCTTTTTTCTTTTTTACTAATCCTTTATTTAATGCTTTTGGAGTGTGGGGGTCACGTACTTACTTGTATTGTGCCATACATCTCTGCAGAGCAAAATTGCTGAGGATTCAGACACAGTGAAATTTGAGGAAGAAGACTTGATTGTCAAAGTTGGAGAATGTTTAGAGGCAAGAAACATGATTCTTGATCCTCATTTCTGTGTCTTGCTGTATCTGTGGAAACTTTTTTGTCTATCTATGGCTGCTAAAACATATGTACCCAATTATTCATAGTGTATCCCCCCTTTCCCCATATCCTTCTTTCGTCTTCGAGGTAAGGCTGGTCAATAATAGTCCAGCTATACTTATTGATTGGATCTTGTTGTGTCAATTTCTTGTATCTAATTAGTCTTTTGTTTATTCTCTTAAGGAACGTGTTAAACAAAGGGCTACAAATCCGAAAGAGACGTTTACCTTCAGTGCTCACTCAGAGGTTGGCTTTCTTTTAAAAGTTAGCTCTGTTCATACTAGCAGTGCTATAGGTTCATAACTTCTAACTGTAACCAAGTCCTTTGGTTGAATGTGATTTTTTGTACACGTTTATGTATCTTTTGAGCAAAAGAAAATCATTATAAAATAGCACTATAATAAGGTAGACTTTGAGATAGATAGGTTGACTGTCAAATACACCACTTTGCCTGGACTCAAATACACCATTTTGCCTGGACACCTTGCAATAATTTGAGGATTTCAATTTTTGTTCTGATGCTCTCATCCTGCTAGAGCACTGAACACTTTTTGTGCGTAGGATTTGGACTCGCTGAATGACGGATACAGCTTTGTCTGGCTTTGATGAGTTGTATTAGTTGTTGATACATCATTTCTTCTTTTGTAGGAGTTCAGGGGTAAACGCATGGCAGGAACGAGAGGTGCAGCATCTTTTAGTGATGATGATGATGATGCCACCCAGTTGTCTGGGGCAAAATCTATTGCTCAAGGTAAGAAAGCTACAACTACAACAGTAGGGTCCTCACATGATGCTTTTGGAACTGATAAAAATTCCCCGAGAGGAAGGGGAAGAGGCAAAGGAAGGGGAAGAGGTAAAAATGCCACTAATATGAAGCAGACAACTCTTGATGCATCTTTGGGTTTCCGTCGTTCTCAAAGGTATGCCTTTTTTTCCCTTGAAGCCTACTTTGTATAATTTTTCCTGTATCTTATCTACCTGCTACTCTTATATAGTTATATATTCACATGATTATTCAAGAAAATCACATAGGTATCAGTCTCTTTTTGGATGGGGGAGCTGGGAGCCTGAATAATAACCCCATTCTCCCAGGAAAGAGTATGTCTGTTTGGATGGCAGATCCATCATCTTTGTTCTTGTATTTGAATCTGTTTTTCTTGAATTCGTTTTTACCTTGGTGAGGATTAGCATAGCGTAATTCTTGGCTGACACTTTTTGTGTTTTTTTTTGTTGGGGAGGGGCTGGAGGTGCCAAGCCTGGTTATCCATGAATAAACCACAGGGAGGTTTCTGCCTAAATATAGGAACCACAAGAATCAAACTTCCCGTCCTCATGGTTGGACCGGTTAGCTCTGTTAGTTTTGAGATTTTCATTTCGTGGATTCCCTTTTTTACTTTAGTTTGTTCTGTATAATATGGGTAGGGATATTGTGCAAGATTTTGGTTTACTTTAATGGAGCTAGATGATTCCTTGTAGTATATAGCTCAAAAATTCTGAAATATTTGTTATAGAGGGATTCCCGTATGTTTCAAAACTTTGAATTGACTGTTTGTGTTAAGGTTTGACCAAGTAAATTGCCACTGTATAAAGAGAAGATGAGAATAGTGCATGTTATTTGTCTTAAGGTGAAATTCAAGTCATTGCTAGTGCTGGAAGCCTGGAAAATATTGTCTACTTAATCACATTGTTTATATCTTTGGTGGTCTTAGATTTCTAATTATAGCTCTTTCGGCTGTAGACCTTCATCAGTTGCCGCTTCAGCTTCAGTTCATAATATTGCCGGTGATGATGATAATGTTGATTCTGCCTTGAGTGATGAAGCAGAAGATTATCTAGTTCAAGAGGTTGATGATAGTTCGGTATGTGCTATCTACTGTTTAGCGAGATAATTTGTACTTAATTTATGAGGGGATTTTTTAGTCAGATGATTATTTTATTGTATAATTTTTAAAATCTTTGAAAGAAATAATAAACAACTTGACATATTTCTTTAAGGGAACACTGAAAACGTTATAAGGTTAACAATCTTTAAACATGTAGAGGGTAAATTTAAACAGCCCTTCCACTACGGTAGAGGCTGCAGCACTGTATCTCTGGTCCCTTATTTTGTCATCGGCGGGAGCCTCTGTAGTTCCTTTGCAAAAACTAAGCAATTTTCTCTCTTCTTATTTTTAAATCCTGGCTAGGGTGATGATGGGAAATTCCTAGGAAAAAGTCGAAAACGATCAGCACCAAGAGGAAGGGGAAGAGGTTCTACACAGCCCTCTAAGAGGGGGAAACAATTAGGGAGCTCTTCACTTCAAAGGATGCTTATGGGCAAAGATGATGAAGATGACGATGATGACATACCCAACCGCTTTAACAAGTCTCAACCTAAGGTTAGAATGCTAATGAGTTGTTGAATTTAGTTTCAACAATTACTGCTAAACAAGTTTTTTTTGTGAGATCATCTTTAGTGTACTATTCTGCTTTTGCCTTATTGCTGAATCAGAGTATAACATTTTGCTGTACGTCCATCGCATTGACCTGTATATTGATTTTCTTAAACTTAAATTAAAAGGCCCTTGACAAGTGAGGTTGAATTGTACAGTTCTGAACAGTGATTGCCTTTGCCCTCACTCTAAAGAACCAAATAGGTTTTGGACCACTTATCAATACTTATGCCACTTTTCTCCGGACTTATTCCTATTTATTTTGTTCAGGCCACTAGGAATTATGGAGCTTTAAGGCGATAGGTTGATGACTTGATGCAGTCTTCCTCACCAAACTGGTGGTGAAGTTACAACTTATACGGAGCCGTCCTAGTGTTGCCTCAAGAATTAGTGTGGAAATCTGCCATATTTGTGGTCATTATAATGAGATTTTCCAAAGAAGGCAGTTTTCCCTGTGGCCAATGTATAGTGCAGTTTTGAAGTTTTCTATATAGGAAAGTGCTTGGAAATTTTTCTTTAAGTCTAAGTAAAATACAACTTGAGTTCATAACTAGTTGGTGTGGTCGTGTGTTATCTGTTCATTAGCAGACCTTAGCGCCATTCATATGTTCTCCCACCATCAGATGTATGCATGGATGGACCTTATCGGCTCGTTTTCTGAGTCTCTTTGTTCATTTATATGGCCTTTTCTACAGCTTATCGAGTGCCATTTTGTTGTGTCCATGTTAAAATTGATGCTTGCTTAGTTCTGGTTTTGGATTTCATAACGAGAGTTCTCTCAGACAGAGAGTGTGGATTTGAACTTTTGAAGTACACAAATGGAGGGAGGCGGGTAATTGCAACTTAGCTTGCTTCTAGTAGTTAGCTAGGAGCATTATTATCTCTAAATCATATTCGTATGTCACCCACATCAACTGCAACTTGTGAATGATAATAAATACTAAAGTAAGTCCACAAAGTATTGATTTTTTAATTTAAGGATTACTTAATGGCAACTTTCTTATCAATTAATTCAAAAGTGAACATAATCTCAAGATTTATTATTTTGCAGGATGATGTAAAGTGAAAATCTAATATATATCTCTAATTAAATTATGAAAAACTTGTTCTATTAAATGTACACATTATATATATATATATATATATATATATATATATATATATATATGGGGCAAAATTAGTATTGGAATAGTTCCAAAACAAAAAGTAATATTTATGAAGTAGAGGAAGTATATACTCCTTCAATTCATTTATCCTCTTCCCACTTTTCTTTTAGGAGTATTTGTAAATGTTCTTCCTAAGTGTGCTTTATTCCTATTGTTGACATAGAAATTCTCTTTTTTATTATTCATAAGCCTACTATATGGGTCTATTTATAAAATTCAATAATACTAATGTAAATAACCTTTTCTTTCTTATCAAAAAACCTAAAGTAGACCCATTTCCACTTGCACACTCTCTTGTTTGCTATAGTAGCTTGGAAGGTCATTAACAAACATAATAAGTAATTGAGTATATACAATGAAAATAAAGACTATTGTGTGGATGTCACCTAGCTTAGATGGTTAAAGTCTTGGACGGCGGTATTTAAGACCTGTGATCAAATCTCGTCTATATAAGTTGTTGGCTCGCCGCTTTACGATTCTCTTTACGTAAAAAAATAGAAGTATTCTTGGGATTTAAGGTGAGTGTTGGAGGTGTTTGCCTTTCACTTGACTATATACATCATGCATCGTAGCTTTGTGATGATGGGTAATTTCCCTGAGGAGTGAGTATGAAAAAGGATTAGATAGGTTTTTTGTGGTTGATGATTGGTATCTCTGTTGTTGGAGGCCAAAAGGTAATCTTAGACTTGACAGTGTTTGAGTATAGTTTAAGCTTAGTAATGACAAATGATTTCATTACCTAGAAAAGTGTTCATCTTAAGGAGGGTCCCCAGTTCAAGAGATTAGGGTTTAGTGGATGCGAGCTAAGACTCCTATAGTCTCACCCGCTTGTGTCTTGCAGTTCAACTATGGAAGTGTTCTGATCATCCCGCTATTTCCATCTCATGTCTACTGCTATGCGAATACGAGTACGCTACCAACCAGTCTTCTATCCATCATTTCCTTCCTTACTAATACTTTTACCTGCCAACAAATGTCAATGAAGAGAACCTGTGAAAAGTGATCATGTTTGTAGGTTGAAGTTTAAAAGCCTCAACAAAAATGTTTCCAACAACCATTGTATACTTCAAAAGTCCAGATTATACGCTTTTGTAATGCTGCTTTTAGTCAGTTTATAATAGGTAGTAAAACTCACTTTAGTTGTATTTTAGTTATTTTTCCGTCAAGTTTTGTATAAACTTCAATGAACTTATGTCAAGATGATGATGATGATGATGATGATGATGATTAATTGATAACTAATTTCACATTAGGCTTAAGCCTTATAATAATAACAATACTAGTGTGATGAAAAGTTAGAAATCTCCAATGCATATAGGACAATAGGACATATTATGAATTTGGAAATTGTTATCAAATTTCCCTCCGCACTCCCTACATATTTCTCTCCTTCACATCACATTTTTTTAGAATTAATTTTTTTCATTCCACCAACAACAAAGTCTTTACTCCACTTTTTACCATATTTCACCATATTATTTTTCCTAATTATTTTTCATTTTATATTTATTACTTATTAAAATTGATATTTTTTTCTACCCAGTATAGACTAATTACATAATAATTATTAAGTTAAAACTTACAAGTTAGTGGAAATTACTTGAACGACCCCATTTTCAATAATTTGCAAAGTGTGGAACAAAAATACAAGTCATAAAATTAGAAATGCATTCGATTAGAGTAATAAAACAATGGTCCATGAAGCGATTTGATACACATACACAACAATTAGATTTTTAAAAATGCTTACTCGAATAATTACGTTTACACTGAACGGTTTTAAACCTGTTGGTTTAGACTTGAGTTGAATAATATACTTTGGTACTTTACAGTAAGGGTCGTGACATATCTAATTTGTAGTATGTTAAGAGTTTGGTTTGGTGAATAATTTTATTTCAAAAGTCTTATTTTTCTGTTGCAAAATTCTTTTTTAAAACTTTAACGTTTAAACATGTGGCGGTAGCATATCGGGAGTTTTTTCAAGGTTATGGTTTTCGAAAAAAGAAAATTACCGGGGTGTTACAGGTTCAACCCTACTTGCCCTTATACTCTTGTATTAAGGTCGAGTTACGTAGTTAACTTTGCACATAGATGTGATGACAACCTATCATGTAATTATGTTAATTCTATAACCAAATTATTTAATGCCTTTTTTTCAAAATAATTGCACGACTTTACATGTTATACTAATTGTAAAAATATGTTGTCATATGATATATTTTTTGATTAATTTCAATGAGTATTTTCAACTTTTTTAAAAAAAGTTTTACTAATAAATAATTATAAATATATATCTTTAAACTTGTCGAGACATATAAAAAATTTTAAATGGTGATATTCCATGATATGGGGTCAGCATAAATTGAACCGTGACCATTTGATTATCAACTTGCAAGTGGCTATATGTGAGACTGTGACAAAGTTCTTTGACTCTAAAGTTTGATACCCATTCGAGTAAATTAAAGTTAAACAAGCACACTTGAAATGTTAAAACATGAGGAGACAAAAGCTTCAAAATCACAAAATTAGCATCACATCTATGTGCCTTCATACCTAACTTTATATCTCTTATAAGAGGTAAGAAAAGGAACCACGTAGATACACTTTCCTAGAAAAACAACTTGGAGATGAAAAACATGTCGAAGCCCATGGACTTATACATAAAATTCCTGATTGGAGTACAATTCCTACCTACAGCATTAGGCCAATCATTTTCAGTACAGCTGCAGCTTTAGGAAGGACCAATGATTACGACTGCACACTCTAAATCATATCAAAACAATAATTATCTATCCTACAATAAGGCTTCAACCCCTAACACTAAAGCCACGTGGCGTGCTCTAATCTAAGCTAGAACAACTTTGAAATGGGAGAGTCCTCGTACGTGACTCGTTTGTAAAATGGTCTAATAAATTGTGAGCTTAATTGGATCGGTCTTTTAAATGGTCATGTTTTATTGGGTTTTTAACCGGTCAAATTAGGTTAATAATGGATCAACAATTTTTAATTTTTTTCAACACTATTAGGTAATAAATTATTTTCACTTATTTGCCAATGATCAACTGTCAAAGATTGGAAGTAATACAGACAAGATATCAACCTCTATAGATAAAAACCATACTCACTTTAGACGGTCCAATCCGTTTTGCATGTGTAATATCCCGACCCTAGCCCGATTCAATGCGCAAGTACTGGGTCAAATCATGAAATTAATCAGATTACCAAATGAATTACTCATATTATTCAATACTCCATGTTTTTTACCTACACAATCCATACAAAGCACACTGCAAAATAATTAAATCTGTAATCATCAAATGATCAAAGAATGAATTATAGTATAGCTTCAGTACAATATATTCTTAATAATTCTCGTAGGTGTCATTAAAAGAAATCTAAGCAACATAAAAAGCAGGCAATTAATAAAGGACAAAACTCTGGAATTAAACCAAAATTATAATACATCATATATCATAGCTTCAATGTAAGATCAAGACAAGAATCTGGGTATACCAGCTGGTTATAATTATTATAGTTATAATTATAACAATTACTACTACTACTACTATTATTATTATTATTATTATTAGTATTAATCTTTTCGTTATTAGAAAGGGTAGTGATATCTGAGCTATCAGCGTCATCATCCACTACCTGCCTGAAACTTCCTGGCCAAAATGGCACCGCGCTAAACACCGGCACACCATTAATAAAATACTCACTTTGCCCTCCAAACTTCGCGCCGCCGCGAAGATCAAGAAAGGGCATAGTGGCTTCTTCATGAAGAGCAATACGGTGGTGGTGGTGTTGGCTGTGAAACTGTTGCGCCTGAATATCACTGCCAGCCGAAGGCGGTTGAAGATGGTAGGGTTGCATCATCATCATCATAGATCCACGATGCGTCTGAATATCAATGGATGGCCTAGATGACATATTAGGATGAGAGCCATGTAATGGAAGAGATGCTAAGCTCACATGCCAGTCAGCTAAAGCACCTATCCGCATAGCGCGTTTGGCAATCGTTCTTTCCCTTTTGTGAGCATTTTGGTGACCCCCAAGTGCCTGTGAGCTGAAGAATTTTTTCCTACAGTAGTTGCAGGAGAATACTCTGCTGTTAATTGGTGGCAGTATCTCATCTCCAGTGACTGTCAATTTATCATCAATTTCATCACCTTCACTTAAGTCCTTGTTTGGCTTGAAACAAAGATTCAAGTCAAGGAAAGGGTTATTGTTGTCAGGATTGTTGCTGTAATATTCTTCAACTACCCCTGAATCTTTCCCTGAATTTTGATGTGCCATGTTTGGTTGAAGGGGGAAATGTTCTACTTATTGACGCTGAAATAGAAAGGTGTGAACTTTGGAGTGAATTGGTCAAGAAAAAACGTGTGAGATGTAGTAGAGATAGCACAACAGTAGCACTATTAGTAAGTAGGAGCATTGGGATTAGGAAAGATTGGTGCGGACTGCGGAGAGCTGTCTAACTTTATGAGTAAAGCATTTTATGAAGGTGAAGTGAAGTGTGAAGTGATAGTGAGGTAATGACTAATTGAGGTAGACAGACAATGAGACAACACTAGAAGAACAAGAGGAGAGTTGAGTGGGGTTCTTTAATTGTCCTTGACACTTACGAAGAAGGTAAGAATGGAGTTGTCAGAATCAGAACCGACCCGATAAGTTACCCGAAATCGATCCGGATCCGACCTGATTATGACCCGAATAGTGAGACCCGAAAACCGACCCAAACCGTCTTGAAGTTAACCCAAAACAGATTTGACCCGATATTCAAAGACCCGAACCCGATCCGTGTCCGACCCGTTAGGGACTCGACCCGTTACGGACCCGACCCGAAAAGAACCCGAAACCGATTGAAACCGACATATAACCGATATAACCCGATTTATAACAATTCGTTACTCAAATTCACTAGATGTGTTAATAATCTGAATATACATGAATATGACCTAATCTTGACAGACCAATTTTTTAACCTAATATCTAATAACTTTGAAACAAAACTTGTCATTATCGATTCAAACTAAACATATTACAAGTTCTTATATATATATAAACTTAACATCATATGTTATAGACTAGTTTGATATGATAATACACATTTAATAATCATTACCTCATAAATATTTTGTTTTTAAATGACTTATCGACCTTGACTCGATTTTACCAGAACTGACCTTGACCCAAATCTGAAATAACCCGATATAACCCGTTTAGGAACCGACCCGATTTTACTAGAACCGACCTTGACTCTAACCGAATACAACCCGAACCGACCTTGAACCCGAACCAAATACAACCCGAACTGAATACAACTCGACCCGAACCCGACCAAGCAAATAACCGATTTAACCCGACCCGATAATGATCCAAACCGAATCGGAACCGACCCGATAGGCAAAATTGACCCGATAAAAACCGACCAGCAATGGGTCAACCCAGAACTGACCCGTTAACCCGATTTGACACCCCTAGGTAAGAAGAGAATAAAGTTGTGCATACATACATATGGTTTTAGGGATCACCAATTTTGGATGATTTTACATTATTTTTCCTATTTAATTTCTCTAATAAGTGTAAACTATACTCTCCATTTCCTCTGTAAAAGAGATGAAATCTATCATGATAATTTTCCGGTTGTTTTTCTTGAATTTTCTTGATAAACACTATCTATAAAAAAAAAATGAGAACAAATTCAATTAGGAATTAATATGCATGATAAGGGATTGAATATACAATTTTAAACTCAGACAGCTTATAAAAGAATAAGACATATATTAATTATTGACTTATGGTAAATTTAAAATTAGGGTCATGTGCTAGACACATGCAACCACTTGTAGACTCATTTATTAAAATTTCTTACTAGGATAAAAGGGTAGCTTCGATATGGTTTAAATTAACTAACTTTAATGATACAATCTATGACATCAATGCTTCTTGTTTTCCCATGATTTGAAACAAGTGTACACTTTGCTGGATACTTTGTTATAATTTGATACAACTTTCAAGGTTTTGAAAATATCTGAATTTAATTTTTTTTCCAAAAAAAAAATTAATATCAAAATTTTCAATCCTTTTTTTATACCCAAATTTTTGGATATTTGAATCAGATAACCACAATTCCATATCCGATAACCACTATCCGAAATTTCTAATTGGATATCCGATTCAAAATCTAGTATTGCTCGGATATCTTAAATTATGGAATTAGTCGTAGTTCGAATTTTCTGGGCATCTGTCATCTTAAAACTTAGGCTTATGGTGTCGTGTTAAGTATGGTGGATTATTTAGAGACGAACGATATCATTCAAAGAAGTGAATTCAACTAAACGAAAGAAAGACACCTTTAGAATCCCTGTACGCTATTCACTACAGTTGACGAATGCAAGATTTCATGCAAGACACATGACGACTACATATTAGGTAACAGGACAACCAATTTGGAGAAATTTATTGTACAGTAGCTTTCACTCTCTGATGATACGTATGATTTTTTTATTTTTTTTTTTACAATTTCATCAAAAAATTAAAGAGATTTTACTTTTAAAAACGTATGATGGCTACAACTTTACATGCACACAACATAAGCCTGTATATTCCATCCTTCAATCCTACATTTGCTAGTCAAGAATACATCCCTAACAACAGCATTTATATACACATTGAATATCCCCACATCTTATCGAGGACTATCATTTTTCAATCAGAGGCTAAAATACACCCGGAGATCATCGGTTACTCCACCAAGCAACAAAAATTGGTAGACATACAACACAAATCTCTCTCCCTACTATACCTTCGTGCAAGACAAACTTGCAGTGTTCCAGAGAACTTCATTGCTCAGGAAATTGGTGAGCGAAGTTCTTCAAAAAAGACTTCGCAGAATACGTAACATAAATCTCTCTCCCTCCTATTTCTATGCTTTAGTGTACTCTTCCACTCAACTTTCCCCACCATTTCCGGCGGTGCTTCTCCATATCTGCATGCCTGAGCTTGTGCAGCTTTCCTTTTGCCTCTTTCAACCGAACTTTGTAGTCTTTCTTCCAGACTTCGAATCTCATCTTCAGTCTCCGAAGTTCAACATAAGAATCCATACCTGGAGCAAATTGCTCAGACCTAACATCAAAAAGGGCTCTTGCATCTTCATCAAAAACTTGTCTCTGCTGCTCAAACTCCTTTGTTAAATGATTGACTGGATTTACACCACCTCCAATGACCTCTCGAGCTTCAGCAATTGGGTTTGGATATTTCGTGGGTGTGCTTTCTCCAGGTGTTCGAGGGCCCATAAACAAGTTATCATCTGAATCATAAGAGCGAGGTGATAGGGAAGCCTCTAGCCTTCCAGGTAGGCCAGCAGCATCCTCTGGGGCAAGACTCTTTCTGGCCGCAGCAAGGCTCATCTGCAATAGTTTTAAGTTATTAAGAGGGTCCTGGTTTAAACGTCTAGTTATTCCACCCCACTGTTCAGATCTATAGCTTTGACCTCTACAACTAGTTAAATAATACAAATCAGCATGAACTTAAAAAAATCACATTAAATGTCTCCTATGTTTCATAATGTAATAATCAACTATACCAACAAGCTAGAAAGATAACATTAAGATTCAAGTCTCTCAAAACTGTAACGATCACCAGACAACAAAAGAAACAGATATGCTCATATGCCCATCATTGTCAGGTATAACAAACACGTGATTTCATTTCCAAGAACTTTACTAGCCAGAAGTTGCCAAGATTGAGATTAGGAATAAGAGTTTAATTTAGCATGAAAACAGCATCTTAGGTTCCATCCTAAAACAAATAGGGAATAGGTGGAGTAACCACCAGTCTTATATATTGGTCATTCTCTCTTCTTCATCAATGTGGGACAACTTGTCCCTGTTCACAAGGAGAGTTTTCCTTAACATTCCCCCTCACATGTGAATCCATCAACAACATAGAAATCAGGTCAAATGACCCCTTCTTTGGGTAATCAATCCTGTTAGGCTTCTTGTCCAAACAGATATTCAAGTCGTCTCCATCTAGCAATCTTTAATTGGCCTTCCCATTTTGGGAAAGGGCCACGACCATTTTAAAGTGGCCCTCCCTCCCTTTTAGAGGCTAATAAGTCAAGGTCGTAGCTGATTTTGAGACCATGTTATATCTTTTTAGGATTAGGCACAAGTCCACGTGGAGAGTTTGACCACATTCAAGACATGGTTTCTCCTGAAGCCAAATAAGAGAAAGAGAATGCCACCACTCAGATATGTTGGTCATTCTCCATTTTTTCTTTTAATGTGAGACAACTAATCCCAAGTCGCAAGTGAGGAATACTGATGTAGTATAATATACTTGAGAGTATCAGTCATTTGTCAGTGAAAAAATCTGAATTAAGGAATTGAACACAAGAACAATATAAAAATCAAGAAATAGCAAGCCCTCTAAGTAAGAAAAACATAAAAATGAAATAACCAGCATCATACACAAATTGCCAATTTTCAATTTTGTTGATTAAAGTAGGAAGAACGTTTAACATGCATGCATTATGATAAGAAAATACAAAAACTTACTTGCAATGATGCTATCTGCTTCTGCCATGTATCCTCCATTGCCTGCATTTTGACCTCATAATCAGACCATCTCATCTCATATTGCTGTAATTGTGTTCTTAATGAAGCATTCTCCTCTTCCTTTTGAACCACAGTTTCTTCAGCTCTTGCAACCTGTCTTTGAAGCTCCTCCACAATGCTATTGAAAATCTGAATGTTTGGGGGTGATAAATCCTGGTAACGAATAAGGGTTACAGTTTCTTTCCTTTGAATGAAAAGACAGCTTTGGCTTTTAGGTAGGTCAAAAGTTAAACAAGAAACACACCTCTTTTAATGATATGCAGTTTATGCAAGCCTTTACTAGAACTTTACTTCATTTTTTCAACAATAACCATGACTTTTCAGAAAGCTATGCCGTAAAAATTAAAAGATACACAAGAGGAATTACTATCCGAGGCAATATATCTTACATTGTGATTCACATACATTTTATTTAAATTCTGCATCTAATCACTCACCAATATGTACACAGCAGTTTCAACTTTATAACAAATTGGAAACCATATAGCTTTCATGGCTCGAGCACACACACACGCACAAGGAACCTGATCTACGTGTTTAGATGATCCTTCTAGAAAATAGCACTAACAAGTTTAAAAAAATATGCACCCGACTAAAGCAAAGCTACAGGGACAAATTTATAGCTTTACACGTACATGCAAGGAGGATACTAATTAATTCTAGACGGCAAATCCATACATAAAGACGTCAGTAAGTGCCACTGCACCAACTCACCATAACAGACTGGGTTGAGAAAAAATGAACCATTCAAACTGATAAACATACATTACCTACCTGCAAGGCATTAAGAAAAATAGCAAGTCTGAGTAAACAAAAAGTACCTTCATTTGTTTGATTTTGCTGTCTTTCTCTTTTGTTTTATTCATATCTTCGACATAGGAGCCTTCAAAAGAAAGCATGTCATCGAAATGCTTTCGGGCTAGCCAACCACGTACCACTATTTGATAAAATATTTAGGGAAATATAATGAGGATGATATAACATACAGTAATTCAATAATTCAGGACTTATCCACAGATTTTATGCCTGGTACTACTTACCGGATTGTAACTGTATGATTGCTTTCTGCTGCTCATCCAAAGCCTTTGCAGCACTATGCTTAAGCCTATGCTTGTCCTTGTGTTTCTGCAAGTGGGCTCTATGCTTCTGTAATAAAGAATCAAACTTCTTCCGAGTATTTTCACCACGGATGACTACACAAAAAAGCAGACATTTAAAACTTAAGACATTGTGAATGTGCAAAACATATAAAAAATAGAGGTATAAGAATCCTACATGACTGCAATGAAGACACTCTTGTCTTCAATTCCAAAAACTGAGTACGAGCCTTGTAGGCACGGTAGCATTTCTGAAATCCAGTAACAGACTGCAGAACTCGTTTTCTTGTATCTTCTAATGCCCCGATCTACATTTTACAACACAGCAGCAAATCCAAGTCAATAAAGTCCCATAAAAGGAATTATATATGCCTAAATAAAAGATTTTGGAAAGGCAACTAATTTTCAGAAGCCCTATTCACACCCCTCTCAGATTCAGAACGGAAAGAGTAACAAGGTTTAGCCATAACAAACCAAAGTTTATCAATGTGAAAGAAAGATAAGGAAGCATTCAAGCCCCATTTTAAAAAGACTGTTCAAGCTACTAAATAAAAGAGGATACATATAAAAATATTTTTTAATTATCATACCTTGAAGTCATTCATCTCGTACAACCCAGAAAAACGAAACCTAAACTTATGGTTTGAAGCTAAGTGAAGCTAGGATATTCTCTAGGTGATAAATAACCCTCAGCATCAAGCCATAAACGTCAAGTACACAACTCAGACACAAATGAGTAGCATACGATAAAACTATAGCTTTCAGAACCTTCTTAACTAGATAACATTGATTACCTTGACACATGAGTTTTCCAGAATTCCTTGTACTTTATATTTAACCAATCACTGCTACCTCACTGATTACTGCAATTCCAACCCCCCAATCTGCTCAGTGATATCAATACATATAACAATTATTTAAAAGCTTCTAAATAATTTCTAGATAACAGACATTGCTAAACAGCTCAAGTTGATCCCGTCCACATTTTCACTAGATATTTTGAAGTCAAGCCCCTTCTACAATGAATCCTTTGTTATATTTTACTAAAAAGATTTCTTTTTCAATTTCTCTAAAATAATGGAAAAGAAAATTCAAAATTGCCCTTCCCGTGATAGTCATTAATTTTATTAGATATATGACTGGCATGATCCCAAAGATACTCTTCAAAATCAACAAATTTATTTTCACATCCCACCTTTTCTATTCTCCTCCATTTCTTCCTTCTCCACACTTCACACTCTACATCCACGTACACCACAATGGCCCCCTTGGTCAACTACATTATTTTCTACTCCAACTAGGTAATGTTGCTTCCAAACCCTTAGACACACAAAAAGGATTTGATTTCGGAATCTCTACTCAACCCTTTGTCTTGCAATTGGCCACTTCTTGCTGCCATGAACCACAAAAGAGGGTGAAATGGCAGAAAAGACTCAGAAAAAGGATTAGAAGACTGTGATCTACCCATGTTGAGCAGAGGGGGTGTAGGAGTGGTCATTCTTCTGATTAATGCATGCCAATTAAATCCCTCCTCTTCTATTCCTCCCCACTCTCTAATGCTTCCCAGCTTACGGAGACTTGGAAGAAGAAAGAGGAAATTGAGGCAAGGAAGAAAAGAAAGGAAAAGAAACATAGCTTTTAAATTTTACAAAAAGAACTAGGATACAATAGTTTAGTACTTATGCTGATTCTTACGTAAGCAGGAACTTCAAAACACAGAACTTCACTCAATGCAGTGAGAATTACAAATAAGAAGATTAAGATATTGACAAGTGTTCATCAAGAGTAGCTTGCAATTAAGATAGATATTACAAATCCCATAACGAAGGAGGTTTAAAAAAGAATATAAGCAGGTTGGCACTATCAATGGTAATAATCTAAATCCAAACAAACTAAATGATGACCAGTAAGTAGTCCTATCGATTTGTAATAACTTCTACTTTGCAGGAATAGCCATCTTCCTTGACACTACGAGTCTACAAATGCTAAACCTAAAATAATCAATCCACCACAGAAGTCGTCCAACTAGAATGTCATATGACTCATATCAGAGCCTCAAGGCCCTCAACCATGAAGTTGATGTAGTTATTAGCTATTGAAACTATGATGTAGAAATCTAATAATATTTTTGGCTGTCCTAACAGTCATAGGCAGAAAACTGTAATAAGGATTCTAATCACCATGACAATCATCTCTCACTTATATTGTAGTCAAAGCATAGTTCATTCATCAAAGCAAGAATGGTCAACACAACCACATCTGGTCACCCATGTATCGATCATGTTTTTGCATTTTTTCTGGATGGGGAGAGTAAGCCCATAGAGGGTGAAGATACAGGAAGAGTGGGAAATAAAAAAAGGAAAGGATTATCAATGATTCTTACCTGCCCAGTTCGGAAAAATAATTTTGTGTAGCCAACTTGGTATAGTTCAGGAAGAATGTTCAACTGCTGCAGAATAGCAACTGATATACTCAAGGGATCCTGAGATACTCTCTTATCCGATATCAGGAAGCCAAACCTGGACATGCCAAGGAATGCATAAGAACCTTTAAAATAGCAAACGAAGTCTAACTAAAACTGTAAGGACCTTTAAATACCTTTGGGAAAAATCTTGATGCGTTATTCGATTCGGATAACCACACCTAGCGATTCTCACAACTTCTAGAACTCCGCAGCACCTAAGCTGTTGCAAGACAAGATCTTTTTCGTACACCCCAGGAAACTGCTTATTATTTGGTTTTATGCATCGAATGAAGTGAGGAGTAGTAGCTTCCAGTTGTTGCATCAGGTTGTAAAGCTGAGTCTGCAAGCAGAGAGAGGGATCTAAGAACAGGTAAGCAAATTCCTTCAACCAAGTCCATTTCAGAGCAGCTGTGCTTTTCCTTGTACTAAAGAATTGCTACCAAATGATGGTGAGAAGAAAGGAAAGGCGAATTGATTGAATATTGAAAACCTCATCAACCAGCATGAACATCTATAATCTAATTACTAGATCCATATTGGATAGAGCATCTCCTGAATATACTACAGATTTAAGAGGAATGTCTCCTTAACCCTAAATAAGACTTAATATTCTAGACAAACCATTGAACAGTTAAACTCAATCTGCCTCATATATAGTGTTCCATACAACCACACAAAGAGAGAGGGATAGACATACAAGAAATATCAAGCAGCATCATAAAATGATCACCTTAAACTTAGTAGCAACATTTTGTTTCTGGGTGTCCAGAACGGACTGGACATTGAGACCAATAGACTTCTGAGATTGGTCAAGCATGCTCGAAGCAAACAGCTGCAGCAGTGGAGAATTGCATGATATCAGCAGATGGATAGAGTCAGAGTGCAACGGATCTCTGTTCTTTTCCAAGAAGCCATTAGTGTCGTAAAGAACCTGGAGAGTTACCAAAGTAGTGAATTATAATCACGAATCACCATGAAAGTTAACGAATGTAATTCAGGCTCAAATAAAATAAAATAAAAAAGATAAGAAAGTGATGAAAATTAGAATACCTAGATTTTTTATGAACGTTGATTTTATATTGTTCATTCATGCAAGTGCAAACTCAGCTTCTCTAAAACTTATTGATTCAAATTATTAATAATCTTGTCCTAATTCATTTATGTAGACGGCACAATTCACTTATGGAGAAGGAAGAAAAGGATAAGGCTGCCTCAACTATCAAGGGATCGCCTTCACCCAGGAAAAGAGAATGAATATCAAATGAAAAGCATGGGTAGAACCAAATATTATTCCATGTTGTAAGCAAACTGCAGTCATCATGTCAAGTACATTCTCATGCTTGACAATAATTTTCCACAATACAATAATAGTTTAAACAGGTCGTCAAACAAAAAGAGAGAAAGAGAATAAATGTGATACTATGTAAATTTGTATAATGATCATTATACTCAATCATTAACTAGAAAAAAAATTCACATCTCACAAACAACCATTTCATTGGAGCATAATTATAAATGAAAAGAGACTTCAAAAGAGCTAACCTGTCCAGCATAATGGCGAATACTAAACGACCCATCTCTACCTCCTTTTAAACAGGAATTAGAGCTCAAGTGTTGCTCAAGCTTGTTGGCAAAACTCAAATCTGTAGCCTTGGGAAAATTTGATTCCTCATCCAACAAAGACAAAAGCCCTAGAGGTTTCTGCATGGCATACGACATCTTATTTGATGTTTGTTCTCAGAACTAGAAAACGGCCTAAGCTATATTAGAAGTATCCACATCAAACAACAGTACCTTTTCAAAGAGGTTCAAGCATTCTTGGTTATCCTCAAAATCAACTTTAGCCCAGTCTATTCCATCAGCTTCATAATCCTAATACCAGGAAGTAAAAAAAACTTGGAACTAATAAAACGAAGTTCTAATATGCATTAAATATAAATATGCTGAAAATTTTACAAAAGCAAAAGAAAATAAAAAAAATAACATAGACGCTGTCCAGCAGCCCATTTCATCAGTTAAGAATGTCGTTTCAAAGGCTCAATACAGACTATTCATAAATTTAATAGTTTGCACTCAATTCATATATTATTAAAACTGAAAGAAGAAATCTTTCCATCAATAAAAACATAAAAGAATTATGGGATTGTATAAGCATAAATGACTGAAGATGGCCTACAGTGATGAGTTGGTGATGTTACAGTGGAGAGTGAACACACAAGTTCTCCTGCAGAAAGAGGTGAGAAGGTTACCAACTTTTTCTTAGGGAAAGAAGGTAACCAACTTAAGGTTTGAAAAGGGATTCCTCTCTTTTCCAATTGATATTTGGAATGGAAACTCTCTTAGTCTTGTGCTGATTCCACTCTTCTCTTTCACAAGTGCAAGCTAGCCCACTGTTGGAGTTATTCCTCCAACAACCATTATAAAAAAAAATAAAAAAAATAAAAAAATAAAAAATTCTTTAACACATAATTAAGGAAGCTGGGAGCTATGCTCTGAAAAATGGCAACCTTGTCACGCCCAATTAGACCTAACATTATTAGCAATTATAAACTAATTTAGAACTGATTACTGCAAGAAAGGATTTGGGTAGACATGAGAGAGACAGGTTCTAGTGTAGTCTTGTAAATTCTTTTAGGTTTGACTTTCACAATCCAATGTTGGATTCTTTTAAAAGAACTTTTGTGAGGAACCAGATCATGTATCTGTAAGACAAATCTAACAAGCATATGTCATGCTATCAAATGCCTTAAAGCCTACCTCTTGTTCAAGTTTGAAGAGATGGCGATTGAAATGTTGCTGCAACCTCTCATTTGCATAATTTATGCAGAATTGCTCAAAGCTATTTTTCTGAAAGAAAAATGCGACAATAAGCAAAAGAAAAAAAAAACTAGTGAAACATTTGACAACTTTGTGCCGTTGTTGAAAACTGCAAACCTGAAATGACTCAAAACCATAGATATCCAGGATGTTTATGGATCTTCCAGTCCTCCTTTTACCCACTTCAAGTGATTGATTTACTTGATCAACAAGCCAATCAAACAATCTGGCATACACAAACTTTGCTAAGGCATCCCTGGAGTCGGTAGCCTGCAAAAACCGTATTAAACACAAAGTCACGATTCAAGCAAAAGGGAGGGCTTTCTGTCAGTTGATGTATCGTTACAGGCCCACTTACCTGCTGTAAAGTAAGTCGTTTCGCAATACTATCCTTGCCAGCTTGTATTTTACGAGTTGATAGAACCAACATCAAGTCCTGCTCGGTACAACCCATTAACCTGGCTGCAGCAGTCAGAGCTGCAAAACAACCAAAACCGACAAAAGTAGATGAACATTGGGCCTAAACTTAAGCATAGTATAATGGAAGGACAAGGTGAAGCAAGTATAAATCCATGGAATCAAACTATGAACTTTATAAATTGAAACTTCAAAAATAGATCAATGTAAATGTCCCTCTTTAATTATAAAATAAAATTTAGAAAAAAAAAACCATGAGTCATGCATGTGATTTCTATTAAGCTACAAATATCCAGCAATGTACAAAATTCCCTTAATGAACACAAGAAATACGGATGAGAAGCTAGTGAAATTAGAATACACATAGATAATGATGTAACTAATGTAATCAACTTGAGACAGCAGAAAAAAAATACACAGTATCATAATTTGTTTGAGAATACTAGGGAGAAAATGCTGCAAACAAAAAAGCAACCAGAATTAGCCTGAACAAAATAACGGAACTGTACTTAGCACTACCCTATAATACCTATAATACGCCATTAGTTCATGCAGATACGTGTTACGAGAAATTTTTTGTCCAAATTTAAGTGTCAAGTTTCACAAATCATGTTGAAGAGTAAAATGTCCGACACTTATGTTTTAAGTAATATGAAGGGTCCAAGAAGTATAGACTTTGCCAAAGAGTACATGAAACTGTGATCCTCAAAATTCAACTATACCTCTAACTAAATATAATAAGACACTTCAATGAACAAAACAGGGAGCAATCTACATTAACTTTACTACACTGAAGCAGTAACCTATACCTTCACCAGCAACCACTTCCACGTGATTTTCATTGTTGATCACTTGAAATGATATGTTCCCAAGCCAGAGAACTGCAGCGAGCACTGCAAACATTCTCTCTCTATCTTCTGTGTGGATTCGAACAATATCTAGAGCTTCCTGATGTAATAAGAGAAGAATGAACATAAGATGACGACCAAATTGGATTGCAGAGTACAACTTGTATCATCGTAAATTCATAATAAATATCGTAACCTGAAGCTCGTGGAATTTCAGTGCATCATCAACATCATCGATCACCAGGCAATCACTCTGGTTAAGATATTTGTAGTCTTTGGCCATTTTTATGTTCAATCTACCTACAGCAGCATTCAATTGATGGTGAAAACATATAAGTACACAGAATCATTGACAACAAAACAAGAGGATAACCATTTCCATGGCAGAGATATTGTACAAACAGAAACTTCTTTATAATTTTCTTTTTAAGCATACTTCTTTCAAATAAATTAAGTGCACAACTACTATGACCAAGATAAACAGGATTATATCATACATCTGGGTAAGAAAAATAAAACAAACAATGAAATAACTTAACCTCTTAGATCAGATGAGGCGCCAGCGCAAAGTTGATAAAAGACATGGTATGATCGTTCCCCTCTGGTCAATTGAACTACTCTTGACTGCAGACGCAACATCAAAAGTAAGCAAAGAACTATTGATAGTATCATTAATATGTACAAAGCCCAAATATGGAATGAGCTGAGCTACCTCGATTCTTACCTTTTCAAGAAGGACTATCGATGGGATCAATTTTAGCATAAATCACAGGCAAAAATGGCAAGTCAGTCAATGCTAATTACTAGAGAGAATGATACATGAATGAAAATGGAAAAGGAATCTCACAAGTTTGAATGAGGGCACCACATATCTTTCCTGTCATACTGAAATGAATTTCGATCAACTTGCCCTGAAAACATCAGAGACAGATACAATTTACATCACGATGATGAGAAGTACCTCAAATATCAGGCATTGATGGTATAACAATGAGAAGAGAAAGAGTGTTTACAAATCTGCTAGAGTTGTCATTCCTGGATGTTTTTGCATTCCCAAATGCTTCTAAAATACAACTAGTTTGAAGAACTTCACGTTCAATTCCCTCACCTCCACCACCAAGAGTAGCCAAATACTGCATAGCAATCTTTGCTGTTTCAGTTTTCCCAGCACCACTCTCCCCGCTGTAAGGAGAAAATGTTGCATCTAGTTATTACAGTAATAACCAAACAATACATATCCCAAGAATATAAAAATAAACCAAACTCACTGGTTGACCTAAAATCTGAGATCAAAGATATAAAGGAACATATTGTTTACAAAATTATTCTTCGTTGAAGAATCCAGAACAGAAGGATCTGAAATCACCTTATAATAATGGATTGGTTCACACCATCTGCGACAAAAGAAACCAAGTGATGAATACAATTATTACTCCTATAAAATGCTCAAATTTACACCACAGAGTAAATTGACTGTATCAGACCTCTCATCATCTCATCATAGGCCAGATCAGCCATTGCAAAAACATGAGGACTGTCCACAAGCTTCTGCCTATAAGCTGTAATATAGTTGCTCCCGTATAATTGAACAGCCTTGAATGGATTGATAGCAATCAAAACTGGCCCTGCTTTACTCTATAGAAAAGAACCCCACAAAATTTGAAGTAAATAGACAATTTACGAGAGATCGTGTAAAAGCTCAAAAATAAGAAGAGAACCCCTATTTAGGAAGCAAAGGTAAACACATACATAGATCAAATCACGTGAATATCTGTATTGTAGATTGCTAAGAACTGCAGGCTCATTCAAAAAACTGAGCTGTATTAGGTCATTCACGCCATCAAGAATATCTGGGTTTGCAGGTAGGAGCTCTGAGGTCAAGACATTGATGGCCTACAGCATGTTAACTCCATTAGTATATAAATTCCAACTGTGCACGAACGTGTAGTTCTCAAAAAGCCATATGGCAGGAAAATAAAACTCACATTTCCAGATGCAAGTTGTAAACAGGATTCCTCGCCTGAGGTTGACTGTATCCTTCCCAATTCCCACTGTCCAGAAGAAAGCTGGCACCACACACGAAGTTTCTGAAACAGAAAAATATCACATCAAGTTTGTGAAAAAAGGATTCAGAAAGAGCAGTGCAGAGTTCTTGAAGAGATGGTAACTCCACTTAATTCATAACCAACCAACACCTGCAGTATATCCTTAAATCTCAGTGGTTTTTCTAGGAAATAACGGCACTTCTAGACAAAAAAAATTATCTCCTAAAGTTCAGTCAAAAGTTCAGTCCTAGGTGATAAAGCCTAGGACAGAACATATTGTCTCATAAGAATTGATTCTGGACACAAGACAATTGACCTCTCCCAATTCCCAGATGCGTACTCTACACTTTCTTATGTTACTTCTACTTACATCCAAATCTTACATCAACAGATTCATAATTTGAGAAAGTAAGCATAAAGAAAAACAAAAAATGTACAAACTTCAACAAAAGGAACACAGAAAACAGGGAGGGTCAAAATTAAACCATTGAGATGTGACTCATCTGCTTCAGTATTGGCGAGCATGGTATTTACTAAATGGGCAACAAGGATGGTTTGTCTGAACTGCTTTCAGATCATGGCTGTCTTAGAGATGATAAGAAGTGGCAGAATCTGTCTTTGATTTGGTGATTTGAAACAGCATAAGCAGAGGAAGTTTAGGTCTTGAGAGCTAGTTTAGGGAGTAACTTCTGTATCCACAAGCTTCCAAGGAACTAACTCAACAAGCTAAACACAATGGCAGATTATAAATTTAAACAAAAAACTAAAGGAGAAAAACTAGATTAATGAGATTCCAGATATTTTAAGGACGTTCAGCAGGTATATAAAAAAATATCATAGCACTTTTCGGTAATAACTCTTGCCAATTTGCATCGTCAAAAGCTCAAGCATTTACACCCTGCAACCACCAAAGCTCACATACTAACTAACGCCTCAATTGGAGCAGAAAATGAGCATATAAAACAGAGGACAAAATGACAGGAAATTTCCTAAGTCAAGAAAATTATTTTTACAATCAAATTCTAATCTCTTCCAATAATTAATAAGCTGAAATGGTCATTCACTATAATCTCAAGCTCAGTTGATGTCAGGAAACTTCAAATTTCCACTTCCCACCCTTAAGTTCAGTATCTTATACTCAGCTACAGATTGATCTGTTGTTTGGTAAAAATCCCAAGTAAGTTGGAGCAAATATTCCACTAATTTGCCAAAATTTTACGCTAATGCAGGGGGTAAAAAGTATCCAATTCACCCCTTAGATCGTCTTGAAACCTCTGTATGCAGTAGTCATGAGTGACAACGATATGATAATGAGTTCACACTTCACAACAACCATTTATAAAAATATTAAAACCCAAATTTCCCAGTTCATCTCTGCTCCCTTCACAGCAATTTTAAATCAGATCCTACTAGACATACCCCTTTCTTCTAAAATCAAGTAGCTCAGCAGCCGATGCACTTTGAATGGCACTTCAACCAAATTCACAAAGTTCTGTAGATATTCGCGCTATCTATCGCCGTATCATGTAAGCTAAAGTTCTAGAATCCCAATACACACACCTTTCCAACAAATAGAATTTTTTTTAAAAAAAAAAAACATCTTTCAACTTATAGTCAGATCAAATTTCATGAACAGGAATGGCAACTAACAAAATCAGAAACAATTTCTAAAAAGTTGGACCATCCATGTAAGAGTAAAAGCCCAATTCATAAATCAGCACCAGAAATAAAAATTAAAGAATAATTATCTATTGATCCATTCGAAAGTAGAAAGTAGACGTCAATTAGATTAGTCCGTCCAAATCTCGGGTTAAACCCAAAATCCGAGAAGGTAAATTATTTACCTTTTTTATAAAATAATCAACATTATCTTCCCACTCAACCACGCCTTTAGAGGTAGACGTGGCCACCTCACCATTCCCACCTCCGCCGCTACAACTACCTTGACTCCCCCTACCCAACACCTCATACGGTGACTGATCCGACTTCGTCTTCTTCTTACTACTCTCAAAACTATTCCTTTTCCTAACCAAGGGACCCACAACAGCCACCAATCTTTTTCTCTCCTCGACGTCATCACTCTTCCTCCTCACCTCCTCCTCCCGACCACCACCACCACCACCACCAACCTTAAACCCAACCGGCAAAGACCGTCTGGCAGAAGGCAACCGAGCTCTGGACGTAGGCCGAGACGGCAACGCAGGCGGAATATCCCTCTGGTGGTCCTCATCCTTCCGCCGGAGATTCTCCAGCATCTCCTCCAATGAACTCCGCATCATAGTCGGAGACGTTGACAACATTTCCCCCTGATGTTCCGAAAACTGAAAGCGCTGGAATCACAATCAAATGGACCACATTTGCATACCCGGATAGGGGAATGGAAAAAATTGAAATGGACGTAGATCAACTTTAGGAAATTTTGAGTAACTGAGGTGAGATTGAAGGGGTTTTTGATGGAAGTCAGAGACGACGAGTGATGATAATAAGAAGAAGAAAGGAAAGGAGACGAAATAAGCTGTGTGTGATTTGAAAAAGCTGGCGGATTTGATGGGGTTTTTTGAAAACCTAATCTTGTTTATTTTGTGGGAAAAAAAGTGGAAAGAAATTTCGGGAGTTATTTTGTGTGGGTGTGTGATTTATTTGAATTTTGAGGTGGGCTTCTGTTTGTTTAGATTTATTTTATTTTATTTTTTAATGTCGTTTGTTTGTTGTTTGAAAAACATTCAAAATTTTCACATAGATTAGGACTGTTACTTCTGGATATGGAATGGCTTCCTGGCTTGCTTCGCACCGCTCCTAATTTTTATGCATTTGGCGCGTGTGCCGTGTGGACTGTGGTTGCTGTAGCTTTTTTTGGTCGAAACTTATTTTGTAAATACAAAATTTTGTATATACATTCAAAAGTTATTTTTTTATGTAACAAAAATTATTCTTTAAAGTTGATAAAGAGGGTTTTTCATTAGATTAAGTAGTAATTTTTATTAGGATACAATAACTCTAATATATTTTGTGTGCATATCAGATTTTTTTTTTTGTAAAATTTATCTTGTTTCTTTTACTCCATTAGGGTAGATTAAACATTTTTTGTCTGAGATTAGTGTTTTTATTAAGGATAATCTATCCATATCAGACATTGTTAAACATCGCTCGTTAAATATCCTACGATCGAGGAACGTGGCCTCTCATCAAGAACAAAGATACACTCTTTCCACGACACATTTCTTTTAAACAAGAGTTGAATTATCAAACTTATATTACAAATGTACCAAAGCATGATATCTCACTAGGTAATCACATGGCTGACTGGCATTTTGGAACAAACCCAATCATTATCCAATAGGCAGTAGCACCATAATAGAAGCCCTACGCTTTTTAAATTTGTGATGCTACGACATTATGAAGTACTTTGTGAACCAAGACAAAGGGATGTTAGATTGTTAGGTTCTCTTTACGGAAAGGGAACATGAACGTATCAGCTTGTCCGTCCCCTTGTCCGTCCCTCTCACCCCAGCTTCTTCATATAGTATTGAGAGAAATTCTGTATAAATATGATTAGAATTACATCTAAGTATATTAACGATTAATGATATTTTTTTTCATGTTCCTTAAACAAATACTTCCTCATTTTCAAATATTTTGTAATATAGAGGAAGTTTACAATTTTTTAAGTGAAGATAGGAATAAAGAGAAAATAAAATGTTCTACGATGAGGAGGAATATATATATATATATATATATATATATATATATATATATATATAAAATTATGTAATTAAGGAAATATTGCAATATTTATGGAAATTTTATAAAAGGTAAATATTGCAATATTTAAAATGGAGGAACTATTATTTTTCCATGTATAAATTGATCATGTTTCTTTATAGTGTTTTCCCTATTTTGAAGTGATGAATTAAATTTGATAATTTTCATGGGAACTTTTTTTTTTTATCTTTTTTCTAGTTATAGAAATAAGCGAAAATAAGGGTATATTTTTTTCATAATTTTTGCTTATTTCAAACAATATAAGTTCAAATCAAACAAGTTTCAATATTGCTCAAGTAAGAGTCTTCTCCTCAAACAAACCCAAAGGAAAGGACATCACTTCAACAATCCACCAAGCAGCTCGCGCCGGTGATTGACCATGACTTATCCCCGATTGCTTGTGAGGTTACTCAGTCGTTGCTCAAGTATTTCTCCCTAGTTATAAGATGCTAAGGGTCGTTTGATTAATCAAATTGCCCCATTTCAAATACCCTATAGTCAAAGCCACTAAAGTCCTTCAACAAACAGCACAAAGACCATCTAAGATTGCCTCAAACAACACGATTTTCCCATCTATTCCTCATAATTGACAAACCAATCCTCTTTGATTTTTGTGATGTTTTGTAATAATCCTTTGTAAACAATTGGCTGAATTAGTCACACCTAACTATTTGATGACATTTAATTTTTATAATAAAATTATCACTATATACGGAGTATGTTTATACAAAGTATTATACTTTCTAATTAATACATGGAGATCTCAAATATGCACGAACATCACTATTGTCGAACATCACTATTGTCGTGAAGGTACCCTAGCCCACTATCGTCTTCATTCAAAACTTGTTGGATTTCAACATTTTACTTGCACTATAATAATGTCTTGTCATATATTATTGTCAATCCTTAGCCTCATTTAATTTGAATATTTTAATACACTTAGTGGTGTTCACTAATATGCTGAGGTGTCCAATTATACGTCCCCATGTTTATGCCGGAAAAACATACGGAGTATTTTATCTACGCCATTAAAATAAAAATAAATATATAAATAAATAAGAAGATGAAGATGATAGTGAAGCTCTTGCGCAGCACTGATTGGGTCATATAAGTTGCGGCTAGGGGTGTTTAGGATTTCATAAGTTGGCCCTAAGCAAATCTATGTTTTATAATGTGGATGGCTGATTGTGTCATTCAAGATGCTAAAAGATCATTTTTCTTTTGGTATATGGTCCGTATTTATTTGATTTTCGGCTCCATTTACTAGGTTGTAAAATTGTTTTATCATTTTATATTGTTTGGTTTGGAATAAAATATATGATGTAAAACTTATAATGTAAATTCATTTTACACCCTATTGAAAACATTTTCTTTCAAAATTGGGAGTAAAACAATTTTACATCCATTCACTTCAAAAAAAATACCAACTAACAAATAACTCACGCATTACTAACTCATTCATAGAGGTGGGCACGGGTCATACCGTGCCCGTCATGGATTGTGTCAGCTCGTGCCTGACATCTTGTCGTGTTGTACCACGTCTAATTGTGGTGGTGTGGTGATGTGTCGTGATTGCTTTCCCTAAAACTCGGCCAATGGCCTAACACGACCTACGTTCTTGGTGTACCGTGCCGTACCTCATACTGACCTAATTTTTTAACAAAAAATAAAAATAAAGTATATAGTAGAATTGAAAAAAAAAATTAGATAATATAAATGATATTATAAGAATATAATAATATTAAAAATAATAGTAATATTAATTGTAGTAGTAATAATAATGTTACTACTAATAATAGTATTAAATAATACTAAATAATAGTGTATTTTGAGCCGTGCTTCGTGCCAAATTGGCGCGCTGCTCGCGTGGTAGTGCCTAAATTTTTTTTTATCATCCGCAGTGTGTCGTGTTGTGTCATGATCGTACTCATGTCGTACTGTGCCAAAAGTGTGCCTGCTCGACCTTGCCGACCCGGCCCATGCTTAGCTATATTCACGTATTTTTTATTTCTCATCGTCTCGGTAACCTTTCTCTCTCTCTCTGCTCCACACTTTCTCTCTATTAAAATTTGGGGTAAAAATCCACAATTTATTTTCATATTCTTCGAATGTCATCTGTTAAGTACGTTTTTTCGAATCTCGTGTCTTGATTATTAAATTATCATACTATATCAAGAATTTGAATAAATTTTATCCATTTTAGTCGAAAATAAAAAAAAACCTAGATTTCTCCCCGATTTGATTGAACCATGAAAGTTTCTCATGAAATATGGGCAATCAACAGTTTATTTGAAATTAGAGTAGAGTTTTTCTTTTTGTTAGAATTTAAAATGTAAAAGTACAAACTATTACATTACAACCGGTTGATTGGTTTACATGTTTGATTGCGAATATATTTACCTATTTGGTTGATTTGCTTATTCGATTGCAAATACTCCTTTATAATAGTTTAAGGTCTTTTTATAATGCTGAACCAAATTTTTTAGGGTTTTATGATTTTATGGAGATATTTCGTATAATGTAATGTGTTATTAATAGATCAGAGAAATATATTGTAGAAATTATAAAAAAAATATTTGTTATAGCATAACAAATTTAGCTAATGACAAACAACTAAAAAATATAACGGAAAAAAGTTAAAAAATGACAAGAGAATACATTTAGAAAAGTTAATAAGAGTAATTGATTTTCAATTCAACCAAACAACGGAAAATATTTAAATGTAAAATCATTTTCCATGCAACTAAACAACGTAAAAGTTTCATAAAAATGAGTTTTCCACCGTAAAAAGTTTTCTATCGAAAACCATTTTAAGTTGAAAATATTTTATGCCCTACTAAACGGAGTCTTCATCTCTTTAATATACAAAGTATGTCATTTACTTGTTATTAATAAATTAATTTGGTAGATTAAAAAAACTTTATATTTTATCCTTTTAGATATCATTTGATTTTACAACTAACTTAATTGTTCGATGTAAAAAGAAAAAAAAGTAACTTAATTAAATTGTTAAAGGCAAATATCTCAAATATAGATATTGTTATACCAGATATATATAGTTATTATTATATTAGATATTGATATTATTATATTAGATATAAGAATATAAAAAATATAAAAATATAGATAAACATATATCAAGTATGAACATAATTTCAGGTATATAAATAAAATTATAAAAATCATACCCCATAATATATTTATTATTTTTTATCAAGTATAAATTAGGTATTTATTCTATATTTTGTATAAATCGTAAAATCACTGACTATACTATGCTAATAAGTATTATAATGTTGCATTAGATATTTTCATCATGAGAAGTACCTCCTAATATTTCTTATTTTCCTTCCATTTTTAATAGTATGATGATATATATTGAACTGCAACCAATCATCACCTTGTTGCTACACAAGATACGATTGCGATTCGAAACTATTTAAAGGCAATCTATTTCAAAATCAAGTTCTTTAATTGTCAAAATAAAGGGACTTTAGTGTAAATTTTTTGGATCTCTTAACTCTTTTATGAAATGTAATGTAATCCGATCATCATTGGTGAATTAATTTGTATTATTTTAGTTCACAATCAACATCTATTTAACAGGTGATGATCCAAAATATTGTCAAGGTGATGATCCAAAATATTGTCAAGGTGATGATCCAGAAGAAACGACACAATCATTGATGTGATTTAATGTAAAGTTTAGCCAAATTAAAGTTTTTTATGAGTTTTTTTTTAGAATACTACCGATATTTCTCAAGAAAACTGTCAACTTTTACAACGTAAAGCTGATATTTAGAATATTGTCTATCAAAAACTATCTTCGTCATGACGTTTTTTTTACACACACAAAAAAAGACTTCCCACCTTACTATGTATAGTTCCTAAATAATTCTATTCATGGAGTATATGTCTTTTAGTGTCCAAAATAGTTCTTATCTTAAACTTCTTTACGAAATGAAAATACATGTATTTATAACGGGTATAAATTATAACTAGGCTATAATAATCAACCGTCAAACTCAATTATTTCCTACAAATTACCATCGATTAGGGATTTTGAGGTATGTAACATATCATCACCCTCTGCAATTCCTTATCTTACGCAACATACTAGCTTAGATATTAGAGAAGTATTTATCAACCAACCCCAAGACTGGTGACATGTGCTCTATGTGCAAATAAGTACACTTGAACACTATAATTATTATTTGAAACTTGATCTTCTCTAATTCATACAATTCAATCGTTCAAGAGGGGATTGAATTGTTTAAAACTCGAAACAGTTTGTATTGGTCTTTCAAAATGAATTCGAGTTTTTCATGAATTTGTTTTGTGAATGTTAAAGTGCATCTTTGGCAAGGGAGTTGATGATAATGGATAGACAATTAGTCATGGAGCTAGGCACTATCAAACATATATGACATGCATATCTATTAAAAAGAAGGTTAATTAATTAATGAGTTGGACTATGTAACATCCACATGAAGCCAAGCAATTAGAAAGTGCATGGCCCCTCATACGGTGGTTAAGGCAAAAGAAGCAATTAGCCAATCAACAAAACTTATCTCAAATATAAAAAGACCAAATAGTAAACAACACAATTATTTACTCCAATCAATCAAAGAAATGAATAAGTCAACTTAAATTTGCCATAAAGCCCACCTAATTACCAAAACTCTTTTACTTGTCTTTTTCTATTCTAATCTGCTTTTTTTATCCATTGCTGGTTTGCTTGCTAGGTAGTGAAATGCTAGGGACACTAAATGGAGTATCATTATCACTTGCATAAGTGTTATTTCTAAGGAATTGGATTTTTTTTTTTTTTTTTTAAGGCTATGGGGTAGTATATACTGTGTTATATTATATGGGTATGAATCAACTATTATTTAGAGTATGTTATTATTTTCTCAATCATTTATGTCATTATTTATTTCAAATTAGTGTATGATCTATTCTACATGTTATTATAATTTCAAATCATATTTGTCATTGTTTATTTCAAATTGGTGTATGATTTATTCAAAACTTGTTGAATATGCTAAGATTCATTTGATTGCAATTAATCTACTCCAAACTTCAAAATGTTAGGCTCAATTATCAAAAGTTGTTACAACTGTGAATTGAACTCATTGGGTCTAATTAATTAACCTAATTGTCAAAAGTTATGATAATCATGGAACCCATTTGCGAGCTTTCTTGAGGTTTGGATCTATGAAGTGGTGGAGCATCATGGTAGAGTACTGATGCGTGCAATAGACATGCATATAGTACTAATATTTGTAGTAAAATCACTTATCTTTTGTCCTGAAAAAGCTAGACATACCATGAGCATTGAGTCATTGACCCCTCTAAAATTTGTCTATCCTAAAATGGCTCCTCCTTTTGGAAATATTGCTTGCGTTCCATGATGGGAATTTATGTTAGGTTTTTTTTTCATGTGGACCTTATCTAATGTTAGATCCGCTTTATATATATCTTACTTATTCATTCCTTGAAAAATAATAGTTGTGCATATAATTCGAGATATTAGGGAAATTAGTGAAGTGAAGTGGTTATACTGGTAGGGAAATGAACCTATTAATTTATAATGAAGTGTTTCATATTTTAAATAAATAATTTTTAATGAATTCATTGAAAAAAATTTAGTTATAAGGGGTTAAGACAATGTACTTCCTATTAAATCTGAATAAAAGGAGAACTTTTTGTAAGCTAAAATTGCCAATGCCTATTGCATCTTGAATTTGCATGTAGTAATTTGTTCATCCTAACTAAAGCAATTCTTCGTAAGAAATAGAATGTAATAATTCTACCATTCTCTGATATTTTAGATTCGAGGAAGTCTTATACCAGATTGAGACTATATCATACGAAATGTTTGAGGAGTACGTGGTTTGTACATATCCTTTTAGTTAGAGGTGCAAGACCTACCAAATAGGTTGTGTGGTTTGAATTTGGTTAAATACCTCAGAATTAATAAGTCTTTTGCGTCGCTTATAGTTGGATCTAGGGGTTTAACTCGAGTTTGGGCTCGACTCAAGATTTAATCGAACTAAGCTAAGTAAGGTTTGTCTCGACTCAAAAGTTCGTTAACAAGCTCGATAAAATTTAATATTTAAATTTTTTTAATATAATTTTTTTAAAATTTAATAAATATTTATATAATTTATATTTTGAATTTTTTATATTTTATTTTTAAAAAAATCAAATTTTTAATTAAAAATTTATTGTCAAGCCGAGTTTCGAGCCGAACTCCTATTCAACTATCAAGCTCGAGCCCGGTCTCAAAAGCTTGTCAAGCTTCGAGCTCGAGCCGAGCATATCTTTATCGAGCTTGGGCCGAGCTCAGTATTATTTGAGCTCAACTCGTTGATTAAGCACCCCTAGTTGGATCACTTTTGATAATGTTAGTAATTAATGTAGATTCTAATAAATCAATTTTATCTACTTTCACAGGTTCAAGTACGAGTTAGATCAACTCACCATGCATAGCCGTATCCAATTCTTGCAACTCTTTAGAAATACTGGTTATAATCCAGGACCATACAATTACTTTTCATACCTTGTCAACAACTTATAAACTTACTGAAAAAAAAAAATTCAAGGTATCTTTGCAATTTGCAAATAATAATGGACCAACAAATAGTAAATTGGAGTGTTTTTATTCAATTTATTCATAGCCCCAAAGCCCAATATGATACTAAACCCATAAGCCCATACTCAAACTACCATTTTCTTTTAAAAACAAAACCCCTCTTATTAGGGTTTAGCTGTCCTTCAATCTCTCCCCAATACCGCAAAACTCGACAACAATGGCGAAGAACAGAAACAAAAGGAAAAACTCCGACAAATCTCAAATGGATACCTCCGAAAACACAGTCACCGATCCAAGCCAAGGTTTGCGAAATTCCACTCAGTTTTCCAATAATTTTTAAGGTTTATGAAATTCCGGTTAATTTATTTGTTTTTTTTTGGGTGACACCGTGGCAGCTATGGATACATCGGAATCCGGGTCCGGTTCTTCCAATCTTCTCGCCAGGTTAGTGAAAAATTCTGGGGAGTTTGGGAGTTTTTATATTGATGCTATGGAGTTTGGAATAAAGTGTAGTTTTGATTGCGGGAAGTCTAATTGTAGTTCTCGCTGTCAAGGGTTTAGTTTGATTTCGCCACTATGTCATTTTGCGATGGTTGTGTAACATTCAAGCTCTCTTTTTAATTTGGTGCATATGATCTAATTTTGGGCAATTCAATCGTAATCTATTGTTGTGTTAGGATAGGTATTGATTATTGTCTGGAGTGCTTGCACATAAGGGTTTTCGATGTTGGATCGTTCGTATCGAACAGTGTCTTGCATAAATTAATGTCAAGTTGCTCGTATGAGTAACTCCTAGTTTATAGCTTGTGAAGTTAGTTAGTCCGGTTGAGATTCTTAGGTAATTCATGTTTGGTTTTTTGAGAAGTAGCTGTTTCTGGTTGTTTTTATGATTTTCCAGGTCTGATTTAGTTGTCTGTATGGTGGTGCATTTATGTGCATAAGATAGTGGCAATTCTGTCATGTCCTAGTTTGCGTTTCCTGCTAGCTTGTGAGTTTTGGTTAGATAGTTAAGCTAGTTATACTGTTTAGTGTTTAGAGGTTACTCAAGGTCTCAAGTCTGGTTTTCTGATTTCAGTAGCTGTTTTTTTTGATTTTTTTTGAAGTGATCTTCTCAATTCTCCTAGTTAGTTTAACCAATGTCTGTCTTTTGAATTGTTCGATTACCATTGTCATTTTGTTCAGTACCCCTTTCATTCGACAAAGTTGGATACATTTAAAAAAAAGGATGATAGGTTTTCAACAAAAACCTTCATTATAACCTTAGATGGATAATGGTGAAGCCCTTTGTGTTTCAAATCTCCTTAATTTCTTCAATTATGGATCCAAACTTGACGTTGGTAGTATTGTGTGATGTTGAGGTGATCAATGAGCTTGTGATCACTGGTTGGTGAGCTTGAAATGGATATTGAAGTGTGAGTTGTAGTCTAGTGCTTACGTTATTGTCTGAGTTAAAATTCTTTTAGTAGCTTGTAGTATGGATGTCATTAAAGTGTTAAACATGAGCAGTGAACATCCTCCTCCTTTCCTTTTGCCTGGGTGCTGGTAGTAGTCAAGAGCTTTTAGTCCTCTTTTTTTTTTTCATTTGTTAAACAGCCAAGAGGGTTTGCGTGTTGATGTCATTTAGTCTCCGCCTCTCTGGTAGTATGACTTTCATTAACTTGAACGTTCATTCCCTGTTTGCCTTGCTACTGGTTGTCTGTCATTGATCTTTGACCAAGTATATTTGCAAAAATTGGTAGTACAGAAACTCCTTGTAATTGTTAGATTTTCATGTTTCCATGTTTGTTTACTCGCTGAATCATTTACCAATGAATTCCTTATTATCCCAATAAGTACCCTCCCACTCCCCATAACCAAAAATAGGAATGAAAATTTAGAAATTTGCTCTGTCACTTTGATTGGTTAAGAATGAACCGGTTATTGTTAATTGATTGAGAGCTTATCGTTGACTCTATGAGCACTCCAAATTCCTGACATCTTTTGATCCTCTATGTTTTTAATGTAGGAAGGTTAAGAAGGGGGTTCAAATGAAGAGGACGAAGAATGTGAGAAAGAAGAAAGCTATAGCAAAAGCAATTGCAAAGGTGGAGAAGCACTCAGAAAAAGCTTCCAAGCTTGAAACAAAGAGAATGAGAGTTCATTCTGCAAAGTCCCTGTACGACTGATTTGCTAGATACATAGATGTTAACCAAAAAGCAGGAGCTCAAAATACTCCATGCCATCACTTTTTACCTTTTGCTCTGGTCATATTTCAGGAGCATCAATCTTGAGCAGAATGCCTCTAGAGTTCTCTTGCTTCTGACAGGTGTAACTACCTTGAGTCTTGATTGAACCGCTGGTGCCATTTCCTGTATAGAATTATTTCACGTCTTTTTTTGTAGGAATAATTTAAATCTGTTTTACCAAGGATAATATGTAAGCAATTTTGGTTAAAATGGTAAGTCTCACTCTTCAGTTCGGGCACAAACCTTTCTCTCTGAATTCTTGTTGAACTCTATCGCTTACTTTTTGTAATTCTAGGTGAACACTTACGGGGGAGGGGGGTTGAATTGGAAATATAAGATTATTGATATTGGAATTACAATCGGAACTTGAAAAAGGAACGCATGAGATTTTTAGCATGGAAACCTTTGTGCCCAACTCAAAAGAAAAACACGACCCACTCGGGATTTTAACTCTCTTTTACTAATAGGGCAAATCTTAATTACACACTATTGTAACTCTATACTCAAGTTCCACTCAGAACTAGAGTTCTTGTCTCTAACTCTCTTCTCTTTTTCTTTTCCTTTCTCTCTCAAAACGTAACTCTAAGTTTTTTACAAAATCACTCAATCTTGTCTCCCTAGTGCAACTTAGGACTACTATCAAAGATTACAATATAAACTAAGTTTGTGACTTTGGAACTTGTCCGAAAGGAACTTGCGAGGTAAAGCCTCGATAACTGACAAAATGAATTTTCTCTGTTTAAGAAAACATTAAGTGCGAGTCAGTTGTGTGTTGTTTTGTGAATAATCAAAGTCCTTTTATAATGATATGCTCATGCACATTAACTTCCATGTTTTCCTTAAAATAAGGTAGATTATGGTCCACTAAAGTCATGGGTCTGAATTTACTTAGTGGCGTGCATAATATAGTTAATGGGGTAGATATGCATACATACAATCTAGCAATGTTCATGGTGATTTAAATAGTGTAGTTTGACTAGGTAAATTCATCAAAGCCGTGAGAATTTGATGTGCATGCAAAGTGTTTATCATAACTACCCACTAAAAGAAGAGTGTTTTTAGGAAGGTAGTTTTATCTTAGCACAAACCCACGCTTGTAATTTTGGTCAAAAGTCGGCACTTTAGAAAAGCTTGACAAAAATAATTAAAGTAAATCAAGGAAGATAATTTTTAGAAACAACAGTTAAAGATATTTTTGCTAAAATACGTTAAAACATCAAAAGGAACTTTGATTTAAAAATACTTAGGCTTAATATTAATCGCTTGTTCAATTTAGCCATGTTTCCAATCACTTACATAAAACCTAAGTACTACCTACTTAGCTTCTATGCATTCTCAACTTTGAAGCTACCTCCATGTTGCTTCATTGAAAGTTCCTACTCCGAAAGTTGATGATCACCATTTATTTCTTGATCCATGACTTGATTTTTATAGCTTTAGCACTTGACGATTTAGAGCTTTTCTTTGATTCTACTTCGAACCACACACCAAAACCTTCACATACTAAAGCACACATTAAATTAGTTTGCAAACTATGTCATCACCAAAACCGAACAACAATTTTGTTGGTTGCTTACAACCTATCATGGTTGTTGTGTTTATTTTCATGTTTAAATAACAGCACTCCAGCAGAAATCAACTAAGTACATCGTTTTGTGGAGGTCATCAGTAGCTGTAAATCACCATAGTACCGATAGAATAAGGAGTTTAAGAACTTTAATATTGAATCTATATAATATCTTGTGCATTTTATTACTAAGGGCTCGTTTTGATTAATAAATTGAAAATTGAAATGGAATGGTATATATTATAGAAGTATGGATTCTCATCCCCATATCATTGTAAACATGTTTGGTTTTAGTTGGAATGGATTATATTTCCATTTTCTACAGTTTGGTTTACTCTTTTTTGCTTGCCTTTAGTTCTCTAATATTATGTTATAATAATAATAAGTAAAATTTCATAGAGCCGAAAAGACCTTGAAAAAAGGAAAAAAATGAGCTTCAAACTAGTTTTCACACCCAAATATTGTCGACATTTCAACCCACTATCATGATAAATTGATATATAAGATTTTCTTCCAAATTTACGATAATTTAACCCTAGATCTAAAACTAACAAATTCAACAATATGGGTTACAAAATAAATTTAAAAAAAAAAATATGTTGTCAAGAATCTATAGAGTCAAAGGAGGATGACACATCATCTAGAAGGAAGGTGATGGATGCTTGGAGGGTGCAGGCCGCCAGATTTTGTCAGCTTCTCTCCCACCTCTCTTGTGTGGGAATGAATAGGGTGAGTATGAGTTCCTAAAAGATAGATACGATTATATGAATTGAACCCTTTAAATATGAAATTCTATAGTGAAATTGGTCAACCAAACAAGATATGTGTATGTATGGGTTCAAAGTCCATTTCATACTATTCCAAATTAGTGAACTAAACATGCCCTAAGTGTATTCAATCATTGGAATTTGAGGGAAGAGAACATTATGGAGTAGTACGTTTGCATTCAATCATCTACTTGTCCTTGTGCCATCTTATTCATGTACATTATTGAACCAATAAATGGGACTACAAAACAAAATAAACAAATAAGAACCACATTGGTGCACATAATTAAGATTGAATGGATGCAATAAATAACATGTCAATAGGGTCAAAGTGACATAATTACAGATCTATTTCCTTCATTAACGATCAAAACCTCTAAGCCTGTGCAATACACAATTTTGTTAATATTTTGTATTATACTTGTTATTTTGTGTAGAGTATACATTTATTAAATGAAATATGTTATCTAATATTTGTCTCATATTTATTCTATTAAAGGTGAATTCATTTTTATGATATTTTAAATAATTCTATACTTTTGAATTCAATCTTGTAGATCTTCAAATTTAGTTCAATATATCATTTTACTCCTATCATCTCAATTATGGATCAATCTTAATTGAATTGTCTTATTATATCCTTTTATTTATCTTTAACATTGTATATTTATCTTCTTACAATTCTATCCAAATTAGAGCCGGCAAAAAATGACGTTACCCGTCAACCCAACCCATTTATAAAGGGTTGGGTTGGAATTTCAATCCAATTATTTAAATGAGTCAACCCAACCCAACCCGATAAAAAAACAAGTTGGGACGGGTTGAAATTTTCAACCCGTCTAACCCGAATATGTTTTTGCCTGGTGTTGCTTTAAGGGTCGGGTCAAAACTCAAAAGATAAACCTTAGTTTTATGTTATGCTCTTCGAGCCTCACTCTACCCGTCTGCCTCTTTGTGAGTATTGTGACTCACTTCTCTTTTGCGGTTCAACTTCTTGTCTCCTCTCCGTTCCTTTTCTCATTCTCACTTCTACCTCCTCTTCCTGCCTTCTCACATATGCCTCTTCATGCCTCACTCCACCTTCTTACTTTTGCCTCTTCGTGCAATTTTTCCTTTTTACTTCTGCCTCTTCATGTCTTGGCAATTTGATTGTACTAGGAATATGTTAAGATTTGAAAATTTTAATTACGCATTGCTTGGAACTTGGAAAATTAGAATTTCTAAACTACTATACTATTAAATTAGGTTGGGTTTGGTTTGACCTAATGTCCCAACCTGTAACAAATTGGATTGACTTAAAATCAACCCATTAAAATAGTTAGGTTGGATTTGATAGAACTCAACCCGAAATAAAATCAGAAAACATAAAAGGTTGACCCGACCCCGCACCGACTCTAATCAAAATTCATTTAACATTGTAGAATTAGTTATTTTATAAACTATTTTGCCGAAGTGTATCACATATCCATGTTGCCTTTTCAATTCTCAAAGAGACGAAGAGTATGGAATTTGACACTAAGATAAAATAAAAACAACAAACCGATGTTACTATGACGCTTCTCTTGTACGCTTTGTCACATGCAAATTGCAATGTGCCTCCTGCTTAATACGCCACCTTCTGTAAGAGATTCTTTAAAATCCTTTTTATATTCGCTAATATTAGTTATGTACGAAACCATTATGTTTCTGTTCTTGCTTGATATGTGTTGCTCTACTTTGCAATATTGCTTTTGATTTGAAGATAGTTCGATATTCTCAATTCGGGGTGCAATGAACTTTGAAATTGTGGGCGAGACTTGAAAGTTTCTTAATTGAGGAATGTATTTGGGAAATTCTTGTTGAAGTATTGAATTAATTGTTTTTATATTGGTTATTGATAGTGCTTATGTTAGGGGATGGAACTCCGAAGATCATATTTTGTTAGGTACATTATTGTTCAATATGTAATTGGTAGGGAAAATTTGGGAGCATTATGAAATACTCGAATTTTGGTTGGGCTTATTTCATCAAGGATAGTCTCTTTTGATTTGCCTCAATCTCTTGATCCCAATTTGAATTATCAAGTTTTTGTTTTTTTTTTTTGGTTTTGTGAACAAGACTTCTGATTTTGGATGATATATGACATTCTTTATCTGGTGCATTTTGGAGTATTTGCGTGCAAGCACACACAGGAACTATTAAACGAGATGTTTTTTTGAATTGTTCCGGTTTCAAATTAATTCTGCTGGTTTTGAAGGATGCGGTGGTTCACAAAACAGAAACTCGGGGGAATGGATTCATGTTAAAAATTTAAGTCGTCAAGGATAAAAATCAAATATTTGCGTCTTGAGTTTCTGTGGAGCTTAGTCATTCGGTTCTCTTTTGTAGGAGTTTATGGTGGTCAACGGATTGTCCTCACCCTGGAATCCTATATACTAAGTTCATGAATGTGATGACTTGGATTTTTTGAACATTAGCTTGTTGCTGTTTTATTGGGAGATTACTCAATTTATGTACGTGGCTTGTGCGGATAGCTGGTTATGCTGAGTTTATTGGATAGCTAGCTTAGATTTCGTAAGCTAGCATATTGAGGAGATTTTAGCTTTTAGCTATGGTTATGTTGGTTATGTACAAGAAGTACATAGCTACATACATCACTCTAATCAGTATTACAATGCAGGTTCTTAATTTTGTTAACCCCTACTTTTCTTCCTCATTGTCAATTTCTCATTCTTTCCCTTTGTCCAACCCGTGTTGACGTTCAAAGTTCCTTTAAAAAGCCTTCATGTGGATGGTGTTTATTTTTTGTGAAGTCAATGTGAATAATTTGCTTTATGTAAGAAATTTTGCTAAGGTTCTCTCCTTGGAGACTAAACCTAGTGAAGCTCAATAAACGATATACTTCTCCTCATGCACCCCCCCTAAAAATAAATGAAAAATTTCTCTCCTTGGATGTTACAGGTTGCTCACCATGACTATGATGGAGGTTGTTTGTAGTATGAGGCAATCTTTGGTTTCCTTGTCACTGTAGTGTATCTCCTTATGTAGCCTTTTCCCGGGGGGGGGGGGGGGGGGGGCTCATTATCTTTTATGTTTTACTAATACTTTTTCTTAATTGTTTGTTTGTGTTTGTATAGAATGGAACACATTAAATTTCATGGTTAAGCTAAAAAATGTAATATGCCTTTGATCTTAAGTGGTTTATTGTTTAATCTTCTAATTTTCTTGAGATGGGGGTGGACTGTGGAGATGTTTCTCTGTTTGGAATTTTGTAAAACTGAGGAAGGGTATAAATATGGCTATTGGAAACAATTTGCTTTCTTTTGAGGAAATGGTGGCAGATTATTCTTTTTCTCATAATTCTCTGATAATACCATTTCAAGGAAATGATATAATGGTTTGCTTGTGAGGTAAGCTTTTGATTTTGACCTGTTAATGTCAAACGTTTGTTTTGTTTTTTGAATTCTGCTGCAGACTTTAACCAGTGGATTTTCATCAAGAACGTAAAATTTAGAACATGTTGCCAGATTGCTGATTCTACATTTGTTTATGGGAAGGAACTGATTCGGTATGTTTTTTAGTTTTAAAAGCCTGAACAATTGTGATAGACTGATAGGTTATTTGTTTAGTGAAGTGGTTCATTTGATATCTGTGTAGATTGATGAAACTGATGGAAATGAAGAAGAGAAAGACACACATTATTATTGGTAGTTTTCATGTACTGCATATAAGTCTATCTAATTTCCTTGTTGTTTCTTTTCTTTTCATTGGCTGGGTGACTGTATGATGATTCAATAAAAAATGTTTGCTGGACTGTTCTAGAGAGGATTTTTTAAGGAATACTTGGCCTGAAAACGAATTCAGAACAATGATATAATGAATATCTAGCAGAATCACATACTTCTAGAGTACTTGTATTGCGATATATAGTCGTGGTTAGAAGACTCCTTAAGTACTTCCAATCGCTTCTGCATTACAATAGAAATGAATCAATTTAGGAAATGACAAAGAGTTCTAAGTTATTTTATGTAGTTATTTCATTTGATTTGCCTGTGTGTGATTAATAGGCCAGTGTATATATCAGATTTTCAGCTCAACATGAATGATAGGTCTGATAGTATTCATTGCATGTTATTGACAATCTTTGAGTGATATTGCAATAATATCAATGCTGTATTCTATGAATGTTAGTGTGGTCATGATTGCAACCACAAATTCGAAATTTGAATTCTTGGATGATTTATTGATGTATTGACTCTAATTCTGTTTCTAGTGAAAGTAGTAATTCATGTTTTCTCATGGCTACCTTTATTTTTGCTGGCATTATGAACTAGTGTATACTTAAGTGTGAACATAATCGTGGTGTTAATTGCATCCCATATAAAGCCACTAGCAGTTGATTTTATCCCATTCTTTCACGCATTTCTTGCCATGTTGTTATGTTTGATAGGATTGTGATACCTTTCCATAAATGATTTTCATTATTGGAACTTTGTTTACATTAAGTCTCTGATATTATTTTTGCTTAACGTTATGAAGTGGTATGGTCTTGAGTATGAACATAATCGTGGTGTTAATTGCATCCCATATAAAGCCACTGGCAGTTGATTTTATCCCATTCTTTCTCGTCATGTTGTATTTGGAAAAATTGTGATATCTTTCCATAAATGATTTTTAATTATTGGACCTTTAATTACTTTAAGCCCTTGATTAGTGGGTGGGGTGAAAACTGTGTTTGCATTCTGCTTATTCTTCTCTCTCCTTTGCCCTCCTTTACTTTGAGTGTATTTTTCTCATCTTTTACAAATTCAATGGCTTCAATTGGTGAGCAATGTCAATTTTGTCACTGCAGTATGGATGTACCCCAAAAAGGCTGGCGCCTAAGAAGTGGTTCCAATGCAAAACTTTGTGTTCCTTGCGCGTAAGATTTAGTCTTGAGTGTTGTACATAACATTATATACTTTTGTCATTGTATTTATTTTCTTCAACTTGTGAATTAACTTGAATTCTTTTTTATTTGAAGTTATTTTTCTGTTAGATCTCTTAATTTAGTTAATTTCTTGTAAAAATATGTCAATTGTTTAAGATTTGATTGTTCTGTTTCTTTTGCCCCTTCATACCTGTTATTCAATCTGTTACTTGTTTTCAGAATATTTTCTCTCTTATCCTTGTTTTCATGGATGATAACTAGTCTCTCATATTTTTATGAGTTATTTAGTGATTCAAGTGGGACTTCAGTGTTATCTCATTCATAAACTCCTCAGGAATTTTTCATTTTGCTTCTCTTTTTACAGAGCTCTCTTTCTCTTCTTAGGGATGGATCAAGGTAAAGCCTGGTGATATATTTCGACAAAATTTCATGACCTTGATTTTTACTTTTTATCTAAGAGATCATTTTGATTGTGTGCTGTCACTTTTATGGATTCGTTGATCAGTCCTTGTACTTTTGATCACTCTTTATTTTCTACACATCCTAGTTGTGGAATTGTAATGGTTTTTAGCTAACATTGATTTGCAGAAACTTTTGAGGTAGGAACTGTTTTCTTCCCGTGTTCCAATTTTCCTAGTTCTATCATCATAAGTTGTGTGACTTGTTACTCGAACTCTTCATATTATATTACGTAGCCTTTAAGTAATTGATAATTTGACTTGGAATGGACTTTTGACACTTACTATAGACCAAAACACTGGTAATTTTTACTAAATGGCTTCATTTATAGCCACGTCTAATCAACATAGGCGATGAATAATTAGCATGGAACAATGACTTATCCAAGTCATGGATTTTGTATTAGCTTCCTTAAAGGACACAAAAATAATTGAAATGAAATACTACAGTCACTTTGGCTGCTTTGTAATAATTGTAAAATTGCGTAAAATATCTTTTTTGTTTTCTCATGGTAGTTTAGTATATTGTAAAGCATGTATACATGGTTTATGAACTGGTCTGCAATGCAGTTCTGCTTATGAGGATGGAACTTTTTGCCACATTTATCATGGAAAAGAAGATGGATGGAGAAACTGTGATGAATGTGAGAAGGTATGTCAGAGAAGTTCTTGTTCTTATTTGTTTTTTTAAGTTATAGCTATTGATCACGAGCCTTTGATTTATTGTCAGATAAACTTCTAATGGTATGTTTGTGGACAGAAATTTCACTGTGGATGCATTATGTCCTTCCATTTGTTTGAAACAAATGATATGTGTGGTGTAACCTGCAAAGAATGCATGGGGAAAAAGACTCTTGTGGTAAGAGTACATTCCCATATTATTAGCCTTTCATTGCATCCAATTTTGAGTCTCTTGTATCTGTCATTTAATTCATATAATTTTTTGTTTCCTGTATACTTGTGCTCTATATAGATTATATTATATACTTGTGCTCTATATTTTTACTTATATTGGCATGGTTTTAGCTTACAATAAAGCACTAAACACAGAGATAGAAACACATAGCTATAGGTTATTGTAAAACTTTATGCCTAGAGTTGAAGCAAAACACAAAATAACTTTAACAACAATGAAGCCTAGTCCAAAACCGCTATGATGAAGAAAACGAAAAGGTAACAAAAGTTGAAGCAATATGAATGGTGGTTATTCATGCAAGACGGTGACGATGAAAGAAAAAGGCTCATGCAGATATTTGTAAGAGTTGGGCACATATGTGAAACTTGGACCCTTTAGAACAATTAGATTATAGAAGAGGGTAGAAGAAATGCCATCCAAGGCAATTAAAGGGGCTGAAAAATTCGTTAAGGGCAAATTGATGTCCAAACATAATTTAATCTTATTGTCCTTCATCCTAATTCATAATCGAAGGGAAATTAAATGGAAGATGATGTTACTTGATGATAATTGATGGAATTGGTCTTAAGAAATTGAGGTTGTTGAATGATAACGACCTAAGGAATGAGAGATGGCACTTGACATGGGCCTACTTCCTTTTGGGTTTGGGAGAAGCCTTGCTTGCCAGAAGAATATATCCCAGGGGATGTAAAGTTTTAAGAAGATGATTTGAGTTTGGGATAAGGTATGAAACCTGAGTGTTATGAGGTTGTAACCTGATACTTGATATGCAAAACCCACTTCCTTCTAAAGGTTTAATCCTCTTGGTACAGATGGGCTTAGAAGACACAAAATTACCATCCAACACATGAACTATATGTTTTAATCAATTGAAGCCCATACTTCATACCAATATCTTGCGACTAAAGGCTCCCTTAGTGTTTGTCTATAAACTATTTATGTTTATATTTTATTAGTAATGTCAAATAATATCTGCATTCCTTTATTAACTGATAAATCATTTAACTTGTTACGAATGATATGTTTATGATATTGTTAAACAATTAATGATGAATTGCCAAGTGAAGGGTATAATCGCCAAATGGAGGAGTATGCTGAAAGACTTAAGGTTACTAAGTGGAGAAGGAATGCTCGAAGAAGGCTTAACAAGGTGGTGGTGGTTCTTGGGGCCGTTAGACAGGGAATCTCTGGGATGGTGGGTGCTTCAGCTACTTTGTTTTAGGTGACGATAAGAGAAATCAATTGATAATTAAATATCATTGTCTCTTTATCTGGACATTGGTGGGACAATGGACAATCAAGTGGTCAATATCCAGTACTGTTATGATTTTTATAGAATTTTATCAATCTTTTTATAAATAGCTAATGCAATCTTCTGGTTTTAGTAGCTCCCAAAAAGTCTTCTTCATAAGAAACCGATTTAATGTGTTATTTTTCATTTCCTTTTTCTTAATTCGAAACTTTCTCTTACTGTTTTTTACAACTCCATAAGTTTCTCTGAATTAGTTAATGCAAACAATAAAGTTGGTTGCCCTTCTAGCTTAGGCTAAAAGTAAACAGATATGGAGTCCCTCAAAATAATTCCTCAATTCAAGTGTTAGTCAGTTTGAAGGTATTGGCCCTATCAAGGACAAACAAATTTTTCATGAGATTCTTTCCTTCCTCCCTGTGTACCTCAAATTTTTCCAAAAAGCTTCCAACAAGCCAGAGTCTTCTTTAGTTGATACCCATGTTAAGAAATTTGTATATCCTTTGACTTGTTGCTCTATTAGTCAGGGTTTCATCATTGGTTTCACAAATTTTTCTTTAGTAAGTTGTTTTTTCCATATAAGCACAATCCTTTAGGTTCCTCCCTATTAAGAATGTGTTAGAAGGGATGATGGCAACTAAATAGGGTTTTACTTGGAGAATTCTTAATAAATTTCTTTCATTAGTATTCTCAGAGAAAATGATTCTAGTGGTAACTATTTTAGATGAACTCCAATTTGGAAAAGAAATATAACATTAATGCATATTGAGGAAGTAACTGATAGAAAATAAAATCTGAATCAGAGTTAATTGTTTAATAATGATCTGAATCAGAGTTAGTTGTTTAATAAACTATTGGTGCTTCTAATGAAATTTTTTCTCTTATTGGGTAAGGATTAAGATTGTCTTTAAGCCAAGTTAGAAAACTTCGACCTTGAAGTTAAGTCAATCACTATCAAATATTGCTATTCAACTTCATCACTGCAATTCAGCACCTTAATAAAAGCTTTAAAATCTTCACACTTTCCTAATAGTATATAAAACCATCACTAAGCTTCATCTTTTAATCTTTTTATTTTAAGAGTACTTATACCAGTTTATCATGTCAATGCAATGCATTTTGTGCAAGCAATCTCATGTATTCTTCACTCTAGGTTGGATAAGATTCACTTCTCATTGTACAACACGTTTTACTCCTTGGATAAGCATTATCTTTTACTCGATTAAGAGGTTTGATGAAAGCTTCTAGCATGTAAGAATAGAGGCCTCCATTTTGAATCATGAATATGAGATCAACTATGTGCTACGTGATAATACTTCGATGTTTTTGTTCTACCCAATAATTGTAGATATAATGTTTTTGTAGAATAAGGACCACCTTTGGAGATAATTTTTCACTTTTTGGAGAAGAGAGAGAACAATGTATAATTTCAGAATATGATCACACCTCATTTAGTGGCCAAGGGAGAGTGAAACATGAAAGTGAGTTTACTTCAAAGTTAGTTAAGTAAAAGTGGATAGAACTTTAAAGAACAGATGATAATGAAAAGAAGAAGAATGAATAGAGGAAGTACATTATGTGTTAGACATCTTGTAAACATGATGTCATATGTGTTCATTAGTTAAGGTAATAAACATGTAAAATTGGAACTTTAAGGCTCAAATATTTAATTGCAAACTTATCCAAAAGGAAACAACATTACTCAATGAGGTAGCAAGATCATATATACACAATTGTTTTTTGAATTTTATTTTTATTTTTTATGGACATATGTATGTACACAACTTAATAAACATGATTTAGTTAAACATAAAGGATAATGTGAAAATATTGGTAAAGTAGCTGGAATTGTATATTACAATTGTAATTGGTAATTTTGTCCTCAAGGAATGGTTATGATGTTGATTATATATTTTTTACATAAATATATCATTAAAGATAGCGAGAAAGGAGAGAAAATTATGATACGGGGTCATATAATTTTCTGTAGTACTTTGTAAAAAAAAAACTCCCACACACACTAATATGACTAATTTATTCATCAAAACAGTCCTTAATTCTCATGGGAGTTGTTTTCATGGATAATCATCTAGGTTTTTGCACTGCATGATGGAGAAAGAACGAGAAAGAGCAAGTTGTTAATGTTCAAAAATTTATTTGCATGGCAACCAAAGGAGGGATAGCTCCAAACATGACCAAAGTAGACCATTGGACTTTGAAGGAGAGATGGGACGGTGAGGGTATTGAGAAGATGTGGACTATGATTTATGTTCCCTAGAATGAAGTACAAATATTATTTATTGAAGTAGATTGTAGATGGGGTCGAAGGCAATCAATTAGTCAGTAAAAAGTCCTGCCACCTCGGATATATCTTCATCTAACTAATTTTAGAACCACCTTCTTATGCCTTCTTTCAAAATTGGCCAAAGATTATGACAATCAACCACTTGTTTGGGTTCATCAATGTCCTAATCAAAGACAGGATATTGTCAAATTACTAACTAAATTCTGTTCTCTTCACTCTAAAAGTCCCATCATCCCGAACATCTCTATCTAATAACTCCTAAAACCACCACCTTTGTGCCTTCTTTCAAGCATTCTTCCTCCGTTAAGTAACATGAGGTCTTTCAACATTTCCCTACGTTTGGCAATCATCATCAGTTGATTAAGAATATCATATCATTCAATTGACTCATCATATAAGTAGTACTTTGATTTCCGATTGCTGGCTAACCAAATAGAGCAAGTTGCCAAAGAAAATTTACTTCAAGTGCTATACGGACTCACTAAATACGTACTAGGTATCATCACAATACAGGTGTCTACAACTATGTATTGATTATGTAGCAGTAAGAAAAAATTCAAATTATGTACACTCAGGCGGGAAAGTGAAGATTTTGGGAGGGAATCCATACCTATCGGATTTTGTGTAATTAGATATTTTTGATACTAGATGATTTTTTTGTTGCATGATTAAACCTTTGTGAATCACCTTCTCTGTCTTGCAATATTTTTCATGTCAAAATTTCTGCTTAATTTGGTTATTTTGTTTATGGGATTATCCCCTTGTTCGGCCAAAAAAAACAGAAGTTCAATATTTTCACTTTTGTAATATGTGACTTATTTTTTAATCACATATTAGTACTGTGTGGATAGGGGGAGTAAAAGATTTTTAGGAAATTTTTTGCTGGTTTTTTAAGTTAATGTGGTGGCGTAGATTGACATTTTTTTTCCTTATTCTTGATAATCTTGAGCTTAATATTTTTTTCTATTTGGTTGGCTCTTGGCATAAATATAGGTATCAAATAGAGGTTCTTCCTCTCCAGTCCCACTCGTGCAGTTGGATGACTCTTGCTGCTTTCCTGAAAATGTTGTCACTGGTAAGCGCTTATCTTAATTAACTTCACAAAACTACTCGTGTTTTTGGTGTGTGTATAAGCTTCAAGGTTCTTGATCATTGTGAAAGCTATTTTTCATTTCTGCCGCATACATCTATGAAAGTAGAAATTTTGGGACCTTGCAAATACTTTTTGTTCTTCTCTCTCCTAACCCTTGAGCCCCTGTGCTCTTAATTCTTAAAAAGAATCTTACCAACAAGGTACATTGAGGGATGGTGAGATCTTGTAATTAATAGGGCAGCTCTATTGTAATCTGTTATGCCATTTTGGAAGAGATTGTCTATTAAACTAAGACCAAGTATAGAGAAATAATCCTTACCTCTTTTTCTTGCAGGGGTAGAGCTTTTGGCATGCCCAGTAATTGGAAAGGCCTGTACATCTGAAGATCCTGTTGTTGAATGTGCTGTTACATCTACAGATCCTTCCATTGGGTATGCTTTTAAAATTCTATATAAATCCTATAGTTTATTGTGTGCATTGTTTGATTTATTTCCATTTATAACATTGATTTGATGTATAAGCGGAGTATATTTCTATTAACAAAAGTATAATGTTTTGTATGGCATACTGAGATGAGGTGTAACCTTTGCTTTATTTGTGTTAATGAGGTTAATGAGAGCAAGGTTAGTTAGATTAACATATGTCAAACGTATGATCCATTGAAGCAAGTTTTTTAGTTGCGATTTTCCTACTCATGTACTCTTTTAGAAAGTTTTTATGAGGTCGCCAGTCAGGCCATCCTAAGACTACATACTAGTAAGAAAGCTTAGTTTGTTGATTAACGAGTCATATGGGCAATTAAGATTTAAGAATGAAGATGCACCTTGGTAAGTTAAATACTGCGGATTAATAACTCAAACTAATTTACTCTATTGAGGGCCACATTTTTTACTGTGCATCTTACTTCAATTTTTACCGTTTATGTGTCTGTCTTCTTGAGTCTCGGCCAAGGGTAAAATACAAAATTTTTCCAATTATACAACTAATCTCCCCTGTGTGGCAATTCTACGGTCACTTTGGTACTCTTTGCAACACTATAGGTGCCTTTTGAGTTGCTTATATCATCCACGTCGTTACAAGACTTTTGACCAACTCCACTCAAAATACTACATTGTGGAATACTTTATCCTATTTCATACACTGCGATTTTTCTAAAGTGGTCACCCATTGTGAAACTACTTAGTCAAAAATGTTTTTGGTATTTTAAGTTGGATTTTTTAAAATCCAAATATACTCCTAAGTGGGGAATCTATTCCCTTACCATATCCTGTAAAATACTATTAATAAGTCTTTAGTTGCATGCTCGAAGTTCCAGCGCGTTCCATCAACATTATAATGTCCTTAATTGAAATAATCCTAATTTAACAGCAACCAAATTAATAAATCCCCCCCAATCCCATGGAACCCAGTTTGCTGAAACAAGACCAGGTTGGTAAATGACCTTAGCCACATGAGTTTTAATATCGTTCTTGTCTCCACAATTTTCTTGATAAAAACGCTCAAATTCCTGTAATGATATTTAATAATGAAAATACAAATATTAGGAAAAAGAAAACCTTGATGGCTTGATCTGTTAGAAAGCTAGACTAACTGATTAAGCGAGAAGAATAAGAAGCTTGTCTGGAATATAGGTCATGATCCAGGCATGAGAGAATCACTTCCCTAAAATGAAATTTTCTCTTACGAATACCCATGAACGCTTAGCAATTGGCCTCCAGGAATACACAAGTTTTATCTCTTCAGTGTGTTTGAAGTAGCGGGTTGACCGATTAGAATAAAGGTCCCACCCTCGTTCACACTCTTTGGTGTTTGTGAAGCAGTACATTGAGGACTAACTGATTTCTACATAGAGCCAAACTGGGCATGAGTGTTGTGTTTAAGGAGTTGTTTATTTTATTACGAGAAAGGAACATGTTGCCAGGATGTTTTTGCCATTGAGTAGCTAACCAACGAAGGAAGAGTGATTTGGTCTGAAGTTATGGCAACATAATCTCCCCAAATGTTCTCATAACATTGGGGAGACTGATCACAAGAATCTTGCAACTGTGAGTATTTTCTTGTTCTTAAAAAAATTTGACAGATCAAACACGTGCTCAAGCACAGTCCAGCCAGCAAGCTTGTTTGCGCTTTTGTGTGTGGTTTAGGAGACTCTCCCCTTATCACCTTATTTAGAGACATATTGGACATCTCAAGGTATAAAGGTTACACAATCATGTGCTTGGTGTTATTAAATATTGAAAGGCATTAAAACTTACTTTTAGCATTTTTGCTTCCAATTAAGGGCTATATTTAGTATTTTCCTTTATTTATTTATTTGGATGAGGGGCTTTGTACCTTTTGATAGTACTCAACTAATTTTTCCCTAAGCTGTTTTTTTTGGTAATTATTTGTGTGATCATGCTTACCTTGAATGAAATGTGGAATCAATTTAGAGTGTCATTAGCCGCATACATATCATAATATCCTCTACTTCTTTCCTTCTATAGTACATTACCCATTACATGCTATACTTTGGAACATATTTTATGGAAGCAAAAAATCTCGACCTTAGTTCTCTCAGTCTGAAGCCCAAAATTTTCAAATTCTAAAAGCTTTCTCAGTTGGAATTTTGGAAGCATTTAGACTTATCTCTTTGCCAACAAATTTTCTCTTAGTCTTTTAGGATGGTGATAGTATCCGAGTAGCTGGCACACAAACTTGATTCAACCTAGTGCCATTGGGCATATGTTTCATAATAAAATTCTTATAATCTTCCTATACCGTGTTTATTGCACTTGGGCCGAAAGAGTTTTTACAATCTTCTTGTGCCGTGAACTTGGTAGTTATAATGGACGAGTCTTCACTTTGTATCCCCATCACCTGAGATGGATTATAATCTAATATGTTGCTTTTTTAAGTTTGTAACATCTGTGATCAAGATTAAGCTTAGAAGCCCTTATATTAAGAATATGCCATGAATTTGTTCTAGTAAGACACTAACATATTCTTGATGATTGTTTTTTTTATTATTTTTTTTAGAACACATGTTCCTGCCGATGGTCCTCAGCTCAAGACTAAAGAGTAAGCTTAGAAGCCCTTATTTTAACCAATTTATCGTGAGTTATCTCTCTTAAGACACATATGTATCTTTAATTTAAATTTCTAGTGTTGGTGGTCGTCTGCTCAAAACAGAAAAATAAGTCTAGAAGTTACATATATATATATTTTTTGTTGAAGCACCATGAATTTTCTCGTTAGACACTATCATATTCTTGCTTTATATTTGTTCTAGTGTGCATGCTCCTGTTGATGCTAACGCTCTGACTCTAGTAAATGTTCCTGTTTGTGAGCTCCTGACAAAAGAGTAAGCTCAAAAGCCATTGTTTGCACAAATTACCATGAATTTGCTCCTGTATGTAAGACATATATTCATTCAGAATACTTTTTTTTTAGTGCTGGTGCTCCTGCTCCTACTATAGCTGATGCTCCTCCTCCCGAGCTTCAGAGGGAAGAGTAAGTATAGAATCCTAATATATTTAAAAATTGCATGAATTTGCTAAAGAAAGACACAAACATATTGTTGTTGAATTCCTTTTTCAGTGATCATGCTCTGAAGCTTAAGGCTGATGAATAAGCTTAGAAGCCATTAAGCATCTTGGACATATGCTTCGTTGTGTTGGTTGCTCCTCAAATAGTTAAAGCATAAAGAATAGAAATCACCTATGGGTGAATAAACTTGTGATACTCGCGGGTTTGTTTTCCATTTGGCCTGAATTGTTTGTTTTATTAGTCCTTGTGACGATTGACCGAAGGATTGCTAGTTGAAGATTAAGAACTTGAAAATTATGTTGGGTTGAACTTTCTCATCTTTTCAAGTAGTTTGTGAGATTGAACTAATTTGCATGATTCTACTAGCGTGTTTACATTTGAAAGAGATAACCTTAGATTTTGTTTTCGAGTTTCGACACCACGTTTCTTTCTCATTGGACTTCTTTGTCTTAGAGGTTATTTTCGTAGGCTTGTAGCCTTATAGGTAGCGTATGTCAACTAAAAAATGGATATGGCATAACGTGTGTATTTTGATGCACTCATATACTGATATAAGTTTAAGGTTCACATATTTAATGATGAGGGATGATTAGTGGTGCATAACATGTATGATATTATCGTCAGCACAAACTTTTTTTTTTTGACGAGACTGGGCACAAATTATGCTATTTTTTATTAAAGCATAAACTTACCCCCCCCCCCCCCCACAATTATCATTGTCCTGTTTTTAATAAAGAGCAAATATAGTCCAATGGGCCAAGTGAAATAAGACGGAGGAATAGTTTTGAGTTTAATTGTAGAGAATTTTCAATGATGCACCAATGTTTTCTAAAATTCTAATGATTGTCTATATCTACCAAGTGTTTCTTTAAGACTAAAAAAATCAACTCGTCATGAGAAGCTCTTTTGTTAATCAAAGTTTGCTTTTATAAAGTTTGGAAGTTAGAGCCTATGAACCACTACCTTTTGTTTCAAAAATACTTTTCTAACACAACAACAATATCACTTGTTGTCACTAAAAACGGCTTTGGCCTTTGGGACATATTCGTTCTTTAGCCAACCTAATGTGCCTTGCGATTATAACTGCTAGACCCACGACCCAACTAGCGTGCTTGATGCCATGCCACAAAATTATAGGACAGTGACCCAATTATGACCCCTAAATCGTATGTGCCCATATGTCGTACCATTCTTTATTATTTTCACTTATTTTGCCATTATTTTTTATGTTATTATATTTATTATCGTATTTATTGAACATAATTTGGTTCAGACAACCTATTATCTGAAATTTTTATAACTCAAGTTAGACATGTAATCAAAATTATGAGAGTACTTAATGACTTAATATAACAAAACATCACTATTATCAGTCGTGGAGCAGAAACTTGCTTAAATCCGTTGAGCTTGTTTCAACACATACCGTACAAGAACAAAGGAGGGAGACTGGGAAAGAAGAGCAAAATCCAACACTCAAAAAGTTGAAGCCTTGATCACCAATCTCTTTCTTCATATCCCAAAAAACATCTGCCATTTTTACTGATGAGTTTGTTGGGTCATTACAATGTTCTTACAGGGAATATCTTCAAGTTTTCAAGCAATAAACTTTCTCCTCCAAGTTATAAAAGTCAGTCCAATTTCATGTGTCCATTATTATTTGGTTTTTTTTTTTTGGGTATGAATATGTAAAGTAATTATCTTTTTGCAGTGGGAAAAAGGATTCCCCTAAAAATGGTAAAGGGGGACTTTGAGCAAGATGCTATCTTGATGTCAAAGAATGATTTGAAGAGTAAAGTGAATTCCTTTACCGTTGTGAATGCGTTAGCTGGTGAGCGCCTCGCCTCTACTTATCAATTCTTATCTTGACCCGATGGTCAGAATTTGGTTGTCACATTACTCGTTTAAATTACTCTATAAACGTGACTATTTTTTTCGGTAGGAAGAATTATTATGTTTGTTATTATGATTATTATTATGTTGTCGTTAAACTCGTTCTAATTACATTATGTATGTGATAATAAATTATTCTGAAGGGAGAGAGTATTTGTTTCTGTTATGATAAATTCGGTTTTGGAATTAGGCAGTAGGTAATAAATTGCTCATTTCTGTTGAAGTTGGAAGATGTTGTACATTCGTACTGCTAGAATTTACCAAATCATTCTCAGGGATTCTACATTTCGTAATGTAGTTCAAACTTATATTATCGAACTTGTAGGCTGTGCTATCCGTAGGAAGTCTGAACTACAGTTGATTAGTGATGTAGTAAACTTCATGATTCACACTGATGTGTGATGCTCACTTGCATAACTTTCTTTTTACCAAATCAAGGACATAATGTATGTTTTCTCCTCTTTCTTATGGTTTGCTATATTGTAGTTTCGTTTTTCATACTCGTGAATAACTGAAAATAGAGTTAAAAAAAATAGTCCGTGAATGAGTGTGCTCAGTGCCTACTTATTGATAAAGAAATCTTACCAATTTGTTGGCATTCATCTTCAAAATTGCTCATCCGGTACATAGTGTTTTGCTAGGGATATTTAGGTCTTCCGTCACATCTTAGTATCTGACACGTAGTTACTTGATTGGAAGTACAATTTTCCCTATCCATCATTGATATTGCTTCTGATTTGTGGAACTTGAATATTGCCTTTTTGTTTCTGTGTATTACCTTATTAAATTTGTCGGTGAAGGTCTCTTAAGCTTGTTTCTTATCTTTTTTTAATAATTTGTAAGAAAACCTTATATTATAAATGCCATAATAATTACACAAACATACAAACATAAAGTATCTTGATTTGTCTTGGGGCTTGTCTCTGAACAATTTAAGGAGCATAAATTAAAATGCGGCACTAAGTGTCCTATTATGCTTATATATATAACCTCAGGGACTGGAATCATTCTTATTCAGTCAGGATAGTGCTGCATCTATCTATGTGCTAGCTGATGGGGTTATTGGAGAGTGGTTTGGAGGTCTTCTATATTCAGCTGGGCAACAGGCCAATGAAGCTGTTCTTAACCAGTTGTTAACGACAAGTTTGGATTGGATATCATGCCATTGTTCTTCGAATTTCTGTTGGTCTTGCTTGCTCTTGTTTCTTCAGTCTGGCCGTCATCTTTGGGGCAGGACTAGTATCCAGTCTTTCACCTTGTACGCTAAGTGTTTTGCCATTAACACTTGGTTATATAGGTAAGCTCTATTTTATATGATTGTTATGTCAATTCATGCTGCTTCAATAGAAATTGTACTGTGTATTTTTTTTTCAAAATCTGACCATACTCATTAATTTCGTTCAGGTGCTTTTGGCTCTGGGAAAAGTCGGGGACAGGTGATGTTTTAGAAAAATAATTTGTTATAATGATAAGTTGCTTTAGCCCAATGCTTTTGAGTATGAAGTGATTCTCCCAATGTCAAATATCTCTTGATGATTTGTCAAGTAGGGTCTGAAAGAAAAAAGAACTTGTCTTGCATATGGTTTCTTGTCTAGTTATTTAACATGCAGCGAAATCTCTTTTGTATGTTCAGGTCATTGGTGATTCCATTGCTTTCGCATTAGGATTTGGAGCCTCTTTGACTGGAAAAGCTTATGGACAAATAGGCAGAGGGGTGCCTTTGGCTGCTATAGTGATGGGCCTAAATCTTTTAGAGGTAATGCATAATGTTCTTGTAATTCTTTAGTCCTGCCATCTTAGTTACTTGTTGACTCTGACATTTATTTCCCCCTTTTTTGTTTGATTTCCTAGATAATTGAGTTGCAGCTTCCATCATTTTTGTATGACTTGATCCTCGTGCAGCTGCTGCAAATTTCTCCTCAAGTAAGCGCATTTGGAGCTTTTAGTTTTTATTGACCAGCCGAAGAATAGTTCTAGACATGGCTTGATGACCGGAGCTTTTGCAAAATATTTCTGTGCCAGGTGTACAAGCATATTTGGCTGGTCTAACTTTTGCTTTGGCAGCATCCCCTTGCAGCACACTCTGCTTGGTTATGTGGCCTCAACCAAGGTAAACTAAGTCCTTTGTCTCTGATGCTAGGGTTCATTAAGTGCTGTTTGATAACTAATGTGACTAGTGTCATTTGTACAACTCAATTTGTGTGTGTAGAGATTGTGGTGTAGGTGTTGCCATTTTTTCCCCTTCCATTTTACTTGTGAGTTTTGGATCTATAAATATTTTTGCAGAGTCTGCTTTCTTTGTTTACCAATACTAAGTAAGCACAATATGAAAATATGATACTCTCTACTCTTTGTATCACTCGGTACATTCTACATAAATGAATTATTGATGGGATTACTACCCAAAATTTGAGCTAATGCAAATGAAAGAATTGCATTCACTAAATAAAATATTAATTTAAACACCAAAAAAGAAACGTACTTATGATATCTTTTACTACCTAAATTAAACTAATAAGCTTGTTTGTTTGCGGACTGAATTGCTTTTGCGACTCTTGCCGTTGGAGCCGCATCTCCTCGTTAAACTTCTTAATAAACGCCTCAACCCGCCGGTTCAGCTCGTCCTGACCCAGCGACGGCTCTCTCCTCCGCCTTGATGAGTTACCGCTGGAGAATGTGTCCGACTTCTTCATCACTCTTACCGGTGACCCCTCCGGCGATACAACGGCGAATGTGTCGGCCTTCCTCAGGTGACGTGTCAGTGGCATTGACCGTCCCTCTGTTATCGTCCGCCACGTGGACTCCAGTGTCTCCTGTTTTTTTGGCCTTGATACTTTCAGCACTGCTTTTCCTGCAAACCAGTGTCATTTTACCGTTGGAATGGCGATTCATTTCAAAAAATGTCATCATTTTACCGTTGATATTCAAATAATTATTTGAAAAATATAAAACTAATTTTATTTTCTCTTGATAACAACTTTTCATTTTATTCCACGGAATAATAACAATGCAAATGTCAGTAATAAAGCAAATTATCCATTAGAACTTCGAAAATCGAGCTTAAATTGGGCATCCACTGCATCAATACTCATATTAGCAAAGTCATAATGAGGTTAATAAATTTCAATTTAAATTAAATATACCTATTAAATTATGACGGAAGGAGTAATAAAAACTATTGAATACTAGCTAGAAATTTACCTTCAGGACTGGCTTTGACAGCTCTCCGATGGCCAAACCTCGCCGAAAAAGGCGGTTTCTCGGCCGAAGCCACTGGCGAAGACTCCGCCACCGCCGGCGTTGGTGTCTCCGGTGAGTTCCATACTAGCTTCGACAACACAAACCCATCACCTTCATCAAATCTTTCACCCTCCTCATCATCTCCCCTGGCACGCTCCGTCTTCAACGGCGGTGTAACCAAATGATGATCTCTATCTTCCTTCATTATTGCAATGGGACTCTCTACATATCCAAACACCACCATATCCTCCTCCGCCGTATCCATCGGCGCAACGTCACGCACCACCGCCGGAATCTTCTCTTTCTCCGGCACAGGAGTAACAGACTCTCCGCCTATGTCTCTTCCATCCCCATGTGGCTGAAGCTTAGTAGACGCGACAATCGAGATGATAATGCAGTTGATGAGGAGGTAAAGATAAGGTGGTCGTAGCCACGAGAGAGCCAACGACCAGAACAGGGGAAGCTCGGAGACGAGGAAGTCTAGGATGATGGGGAGTGAGAGTTTGAGTATCACTGCCATTGAAACGACGCCGCTTGATAGCAGCACTGCCTTCAACGGTAACATTCTCGTCATTTTAGTTTTATTTTTTTTTCTTGTTTGTAATATTAAGGAATGGAATGTGGGATGCAAGGGGGTATATAAATAGGGGAGATTTGAGTGGTGGGGTGTTGATGGTTGGGTTGATTGAATGTAGACCGTTGGATTAGGGAGAGCGTGTGATTGGTGACTGTTTTATCACCGGTTTTAAGTTTTTTTTTTTGGCAGTGTGCAAAGGAACTACATAGCCACTAAAACCTTAGCAGAGCCAGCAAGGTTGTCGAATAGACTATCAATGAACTTTAATACAAAATAAAAACCGGAAAGACATAGTAATATAAAGAATATCTTCTATCAAGTTTTGAACTTTCTTTGGCGCAGAAGATGAGTTATGTAGGATCTCGATCATCACGGTGCTTCAGTCTTTATCACCCAGGACAGAGCTATGTCGATGGCATGACATAAGACATTTCATATTGCAATGAGTTCCGAGTGAAGGGCTGAGAAGGCAAGAACCTTCTCTACATGCATTTGGATAATATTTCCATTATGTAATATTACCCAATCTATTCGTGCTTCAATACCAAGTCTATCACTTTTTGATCTTTTCTGTTTCCATGCCCCATCATTTTCCAGAGAGACACATCTCGATCCCAGAAGTGATCCCGTCGTCTAGAAGGAAACTTTTGAGTTTGGAATAGCTGTCGGTAATGGGGTTAAGTGCTCAAGCCCTGAAGACTCTTTTATCCTTGATTTCTAGTCGCTCAAGATTGCTAAGAACCTGCAAGGATTAAGGTTACTTCAATTGAAATTCACCTCATTTCTATGTAATCAGATACTCTATATTATGAGTATGAACTCGATATCTCTCGATTGGTCTCGGTTTTATCCATAAAGAACATTTGTAGATAATCTATTACCCACTTGGGCAGATTTAGCTCATACCCATCTAATGCTAGAGCGAGAAGTTGCCCATATCCTTTTTGAGAATTCACAATCCCGAAGTGTGTTTTCTAATGATTCCTGATGAGTATTCCCATACCGATTCTAGGTTGATTGTTGATAATGTTGACATGGATAAGGAAAATGTTGATATGTGAATGGGGTGATGGTTTTTTCATTCTTCCACTCGTATAATTTGTATTGTACGAGTGTACGAGGATCTACGTACAAAATCACACATCAATCAATAAATAATAACCGTTGATTAGGATTTTCTATTTGATAAAAATGAATTTCGCCCAAACAAAACACCCAAGAAAAGAGGATACAATGATTACGCAAAATAATGTCATTATTTTAATATAGTATTGGGGACTTGGGGTGAGTTTTGATAATACTATTGATATATGATCATAATTTTTTTCTATGCAAACGATGGAAGATACCCAAAAAAGAAACTAAGCTACAAAACAATAAAGAAACTAAGCTACGAAACAAATAAGAGAAAAATAAGCTGAATTAGTCGAAACCTTGCTACTCAATATCACACCATTAAAATCCTACAACAAAACAGTACGAATATTATGCATTATGCATCGAACATCACCAATTTCTCCTTTAAATTTACTCTGTAGTTAGCCAGCCAATAAGTTGCCCTATTAGCTTCTCTGTAGTAATGAGTCACCTCCACAGACCATCCATTTTGATCCATCACGGCTTAACACCTTTGTGACAAAAGATAATATGGGGAGGAGGAAGGAGTGTCCTCTAAGAGCATTCCAACAACAACCTCAGATTTGCCGGACAATTGAACTTTGCAATGTCTAGCTTCCCAATCCACCACAAGGCCTCAAAAACAGCCAAGAGTTTCGCTTTAGGGCACGAACAGATTCCATAGTTCAAAGCAAAGATTTCGTGAGCTTCTTCTAGGCAGCCACATAAAATACCACCTTGGAATGAAGCTCTATCTGTGTTTAACATCACCTAATCTAGTCTCAGGCCTAACCAACGAAAAAAAAAGGTTTCTTTTCGCCCCAACTTCCTGATACCAACATATATAGATCCCATCTTCTCTAAGGCCTTTTTAACAAATCTTAGCTGGTCAACTGGCATTTTCACCTCTTTGTCAAAGCAGGGACTCACTCGATCTCCACTTCCAGATCCACCAAGTTGTCACAGCAAACTCCAGGGGCCGGCCATTGCTCATCCTTAGTATCTCTGAGGATGGTTTGCTTAGTAACTCACTATCTAACAAACTCAGGAGCCGATGCCAAACCATTTTTGTTGCTGGACAGTGCCGTAAAACATGGTCGATGTTTTTTTAATTGCCCCACAGTAACTAGAACTTGGGTCAGTAACATGGAGAATTAGCCAATTGACATTCGTTTATGCCTATCACAAAGTGCTAGATAAAGGAACCATCTAACATGCATGAGGCACCTGTAGTTTCGTAACAAACGTCCAAGAAGTACTAGAATGATTCCAACTCCTCCCTTATGATTATTAAGGCTAACTTGATAAACAAAATTTCCATAAGGAGTGCCATTCCACCACACTTTATCAATAGTCTCATCGTCTTGACAAAGCTCCAAGGGATCGATTTGTTTCAAGATATTTGACGATAGAAAAATCCGTGAAAATCTCCAACTTCCATCCACCATTAGGTCCCAAATCTCCTCTTATGTCATATCTTGGACAGTTGGACATCTAAGGATGGTTTTCGAGTGACCATAGCAATTAATGGAACTTTTGAAGCCCAACGACGACGCCAAAAGAAAGTCGTCCTGCCATTTCCAATAGCCATGTCTATACCCTTCCCAACAATGTCAGTATTCTTGATGATTCTCCTCACAACATATCCAAGTGACATCTCTCCTCACAACATTTATGATAAAGAACTCTTGACCATAATGCTTCTGGCTCTGCCAACACAAGCCAACCCAATTTGGTCAAGTCAACCCAATTCTTGCCAAGATACCAAGTGCGTCCTCCTATGATCATAAAAACTTTCTTGTAATCTTATCAATCTCAGTCACAAGTTGGAGCACGGGAGTTTGGGTTATAAATGAAAAGCTTTGTTGCAGAGTGATCATGCTAACATATAGTATGATTCACTCATCACATTCTCCTACCGAATCCGCATGTGAGAAGGGGTTGTATAACTGTTGTTTATGATTCAATATTTAGTTGAATTGGGATCAGTTGAAGAAGCTTTCAAGTTTTAATTACCTACTACTTCAATCTAATGTTTTTTTTTTTCACTCCAGGATGTCATTACATGTTTTATACAAAGTAATCTCAAATTTTTCTGTTGCCGAGGTGCAAATTTATTACATGTTAGACGTTTTAAGTTTTTACTTGAACAAAATCCAAACCTATCGAAATTGAACTATGAAAAAATTATTCACGTTCCATACATTTAAGACATCAAGGGAAACGAATCAGAATCAGCTTTTGTATAAAAAGATTCCGGATAAGCTTAATTATAAGGTACAAATGATTTGGTCTATCAAAACTCATCTTTATCGATCCCCCAAAAAAATTACAACTCACAAATCATATAAAAGAGCCATCCCAAACAATTGAAAACTGCCCTACGTATAGTTTTCACAGCAAACCAATGGAGGAAATGCTCTCAAACTTGCATCTCCCTACGACTTTTCTGGCCCTAATCAGGACGACCTCTCCCACAGATTACTTATCTCTTTGAAAACATCCCTTGGGTTAGGGATGAGAAGTCGAAATCATTTTTCATTTCCGTTGAAGTCCCTGTTGTAGATGCAGTAGAGATTTTACTCGTTTCAACAGCAGCAGTGCCCTTCACAGGCAAAGCTTGACCCACAGAATAGAAACTGCATGCAAGAAAACGCAGCAGAAAAAAAATTACAAAACAGAGGAAAATAAAATCCATTTTTGTCCGCATTTAGAAAGCTCAAATTCAAAGTCCCCTTGCCCGATAGAAAACATGCATGTGGAAGAGGCAAATGGGTCAGCTAAATCAGGTTTGGTTCAGATGTAAATCAACTCTGGTCATAGACAGGTCTTTCACTAATGTGGAACAAAAGTTGGCTGAATCAATGTATCTTCTCAATCACTCTTGCAGAGACCATGAAAAGGCTAAATTTTACAGTTCATGCAGAAATCGGCAACACAGAGTTCAAGAATTAAGCTTGTTGCCTTCATACGGGTATTATCTCATACAAAGTATGAAGATTGGAAATGCTCTCAAATTGAGATTTCAGATGATAAGCCATTCCCTTGCAACCTTAAGCCGGCACGATAAATACAGAGAACTAATTAGAGATTCAGAGAAGATGGGAAATATTGGTTCATCTAACTCTGCTAGAGGAGAACAGAACAATATTTGGTATCCTTTTCTAAGTAATAGAAGGTTAATTACTCTGTTCTAAACTCAATCAAGCATTGTCCAATAGACAACAAGCTAATAAGTTCTTTACACTTACCCCATTGCTGGGAAAGATGGAGGATTCCCTGCTGTGTGCATTGATGGAGAGCTTCCAACCTGCTTACCACAAACAAAAAGCAAATTAACAAAAAGCAAAGTCAAAACAAATATGACAAATAAAAAGTTCCAGGTATTACAAGGAATCTTCACCTGAACTAATTTTGGCTCACTCTGTCCCGCTAATGGCACAGTTAGTCCGGGAATTTGATACCCAAGACCTGGCCAGTGTTGAGTCTGCATATTGGTGCCATTTAATCCGGGTTGATGCATATTGATAGGTGATTTTGAAGCTCCATTAGCTTGACCAGCTGCGGCCATAAGAAGACTCTGTTGCTGTGCCAGCATAGCAAGTTGCTGCTGATGAACAGCAAATGGTGATACCATGTTGGACTGGATGTCAATCAATAAAGAATATTAATAATAATGAGTTCAAATAAAAGAGTCAACTCACAACAAAAAATTATAATGGAGCATCAGAACTGTATGTGTGGCTACACTGACTAGCAACTAAAGAAAGAGCTCAGCCAAGTGTAAAAAAAAAAAAAAGGCACAGAATGCTCTTTGCAATACAGGGAGATTCCAAATGAGACAGTGGAAAATCACGCACTGAAGTACAATCAAATTTTGAAAGACAGCTCCAAAATATTAGCAAATAACCATTCTGAACCGGATAAGAATAGAACAGACAAACTCCACAGATATACATCTACGATACATGTTTTTCAGCGACATCCACTATAAAATTAATAACAATCCAGAGTGGAGACACTGAAAACAAGTTCTGGGACCAAGATGAGCAATGGTTTATCCCAGACAAGCGACGAAACTTATTCATTTGAAAATTAAAAACAAATGACCAAAAGGAAAAATACGTCTACCACACCACTTCAAGAAAAATGACATTCTAAGCAAGGGAATCAATGAGAAAAATCACTTTATAGAGAAAAATCCTAAACCTACAACAGTAAGCAGTATAAGAACAAAAACCTACTTCAGGTGGGGTAACTTTGGTTTTTCACCAGTAAAATAAAAATATTAATAGCAAAATAGAACAGTATCTTCTTCATATTGCAAAGTACTCTTAAATTAACCATAATTGCCCCTTCATGGAAAGAAGTATTAATATAGAATTTGAGGATATACAATAAAGGAATAAAAAGAAAAAAATTATTAACAGCAAGTGAATAGATGTTAGCACAATAAGAAAGAGAAAAATTATTAACAGCAAGTGAATAGATGTTAGCACAATAAGGTGCAAACCTTCTCAAAAAGACTCATAATATCTGATTTCACATCTTTCTGAGGTTGCTGCATAATTGGAGCCAAAGATGCAGGAGAATCACCAAAAAGATCTTCAAATGCAGAAGCAGATTTATTGGCACTGTCGACATCCTTCTTCGTTTCAGCTTTCTCAAAAGTTGATGCTTGTCCAGCAGCTGCAGAGAGTGGAGTTAGAGTAAATTTCAAAAAGAAAGGGTGGAACTCTCACATTATCTAACAACATAATCATTAAAGTTAACACACAGACTAGAAGAGGGGGGTGGGTGGGTGTGGAGCAAACGTAGTGTACATACACTGGAAACCTGCCCATGCATTATCATCATTATTGGCACTTTCAGGAGAACTTCCAATAGGATCATCCATGGAAAGGATGTTGAAAAGATCAGTAGCAAAATCAACTTTAGGAGGAGAGGCAGCTGAAGATGTAGATGCCACCTGCTTACTCACTTCTGATTCCTGAACACTTGCTTCAGGTTTCTGGATCTCATGTTGAGGCTGGTGAACTGGAGCAGCCTTGTAAGAAAACCATACAAGATTAGGGTGAAAGGAGCAGAAAACCCACAGGAAAATTTATGCAGAGTGGAAGTCAAATTAAAAACTTCAATTCCAGGACTTCTGAACATTTAATAGTCTAGCAACAGGATCTTTACAGCTATACATACTATTACTGATCATGCTTCCAGAATAAATATTTGTAAATACATTTTCTTTTATCCTTGCAAATATCTCATCGTCGGGCTGTTTCCACACAAAAGTCATGGCCAACAACAGCAATGCACAATTTTGAACATCCATTCCAGAATCAGACCTCAAGTTCTGCCAAACTGGCCACAAAATCCAAACTATAAAGCCCTCTAGTAGCAAAGACTTGGTCTAAAAAAATTTAAGAAAAAAGGAGATAAGAAATCCTACAATGCCTTCAAATATGACACAAACAGCCAATATCTAGTAAGAAACAACCAGAGGACAGAACAAAAAGAAGATTTCTAAGCAATTTAGCCAGTCGTTCAGCATCAAAGGCAACTCTTTTTGCCTATCTTGGATGAGCATTGAAGACCCAACACAATTTCTTGCCCTGATTTCCTTTTTTAGAATGTCTCAAATAACTTGCTCCATTCCTTTTATGGTTGTATGTTTTTACTCTATTTCTTTTCTAATTTCAGTCTCATACTCAATCATCCCACTTATTTTTCTCTACGGAGCAAGTAAAATTAGACATAGGGAGAAATTAAAAAGACTTTTTTCACACCTCATGCAAGTTTTCTTCCTAGGCAAAGTATCAGTGTATCACTATAGTTCATCCGACACCATATAAAGAGAAGGAAGGCAACAAAACTTAAATCAAGTATCAAAAGCATAATACATGACAAACAAAAGAAACTGATATATTGGAAGGCATCCAATATAGAAAGAAAGTCAACAAAATGGAAAGATATCCTTTTGCGCTTAAGGTTATTTGCAAGCCTAACAAAATAAAGGCAAGTGTTTCAACTTTCAAGAGAGAAGATAAAAAACAATGAGGATCTACATATAATCATTTTCATGAAAAACTACAACAGTGACTTGAATACTTCGTATATATATGAGGAAACAAGGGAGTGCAAAAAAGTAGAGCGAACTAGAAGTGCAGGGAATAGTTTCAAGAATTGTTCATATAATAACTGTCATCCAGATGCCATATATCAAGATTTGGAAAAGGCAAAACAAGCACGAAAACTCTTTTGATAAAACAAATGTAGATGAAACACAAAACCCTCATAGAAAGTGAACTGGCACATAACACATGCAATGCTCAAATTTGCCGGAACATTCTTACCTGTTCAACTCCTTTGGGAGGGGATGAGATGGTAATTCTCCCTACTGGTCGAGTCTCCATAGTACTAGGTGGATGTCTGCTTTTCCTCTCCTCGATCACATTTACAGGTTTATTAACATATACATGCCCATTCCTATCCTCCACTCTTGATTGATGTGAAGGCATGTATGTTTCCCCTCCATTATATGGTGATCCTTGACTTCCATCCTTAGGAAGCCACCTCTTTTCTTCATACCTGAATATAGCAATAGCCACGACTTTAACTCTCCGTGTAAAGATCCAAAGGAAAATAAAGGACGTAGAGTGGGCACAACAAAAGCAACCATAATAAACACAATGGTTTCAGGTGAATCAAAATACTTACTTGGCACGGATAAAGTTCTCAATTCCTACTCGATCATAATTGGGAGGCAACTCTGCTTCCCAATAAATGTTTGCTCTTTTGTTTCCCATGGCTGTGTACACAAGGAGAGAGGTACATTATAGTAATTTAAGTAAAGCAAAAGTTGACAAGGAAGACTTCAACTTACAAATTACAATAAAACTTACATTGGATGAATGCAACCTGCTCAGGAAGCCATGTGTCGAGGGTTGCTGATCTCACCTACAAAATGCTCATATATATCCTTTTCAGTGGAAGTCTATCGTGCAAAAGATCACAAGAAAATTCATTGCACAAGATTAGCAAGGACAGAAAGAGAGAATCTTCACATGGAAAAACTTTAGGAACCTAATTGATGGAATACTAAAGCTTAAGCAAATGAATGACAGTTTAGAAAAAAGTCATCACAACATCCACCAAGGCTTTTGTCTTTAACCACTATCATCTTCAATCTCCAAAAGACAGAATGCAAGAGTCGTTAATTTCTAGTAGGCCAAATATAATCCCATAAACTTTTATTACATATACATTAGAAAATTCAAGGTGGACAGAATTCCATTGAAGGACACACACTTTTAACTATTTCGGGATACCTCCCCAAGATATGTAGACTGAAGACATAGTCTATTTTTATGAAGTTCTCACAAGTGAGCTTTGTATATTTTGTAAATTTACGAGGTGGGCAAGATTTAATTTAGATGAAACACACTTTATCTACTTTGAAATACCTCCCTTATAATTATAGAGAAACACACACTCCTTATTTTTGTGAAGTTCTCATCAGTGAGCTTTGTACTTAACTCACAACTCTCACTTATAAGATCCCACTTTGTTCTACACTTAGCCACTCAACACGTTTGTTACTGACAAGGCATAATTTATATTGAAGGACACACTCAAACTATTTTGAGATACCTACTACATAAACAATACACACTCTATTTTTGTGGAGCTCTCACTAGTGATCTTCATACTCAACTCAAAACTTTCATTTACACACACTTTATTACACAGTTGCTTAGCTACTCTATAGATCAAACCTGAGTGACCAGCACACCCATATTATAACACTTCAAAATAAAGTCTCTATTCACACAAAATTAATGTCGTGCCAAACTCAAACATTTTTCATGTACAACAATAAATGCTTCAAGTTTTCTGTGTGCTGACTTTTCCTTTGAACACTTAAGCAGTGAAACTAAAAAAACCCCATAATCTTTTGGATGTCGGTGCAAAACTAAGCACTCTAAACGTAAAGATTCCTATTAATCTACTTTTTCAAGATTGTCTACAAATTTTCAACAAGGGTGAGCTATCATTCTGAGAGACATAGACTCCCTCTCATATCCTAAAACTGATAAGTTTGTCCAAAATGCTCCAAACTGACTCCCCATCTTCCTTTGCAATATGAAGCACCATATTATTATGAAATCATAAGGGGATCCTTCTTCTTATACAGATACACTTTCAAATTAATAAAAATAACTCCATTTGGTCTGTGAATGTACAGCCAACAAACTAATAGTGATTTGTCCAGGCTGCAGTACAAACAGAAGGCTAAAATACCATGTTGCAATATCAATTTAGTTTAACAAGCACTTAATTCAAGAAATTAACATGTTTGGGTAAAATACGTAAGTCCTTTAATTAAGAGGCAATTCATGTTTTTCCTTCTACTATCTAGCTGCTTCTCTTTAATGAATGATGGTTGAACACTCTCAATGATCATACATCTATGAAAGAAGGGAGCATTTGATACTGACACACAAGCTAGCACTAGATATAAATGGTGTTCGCTCTTCTATTGCAGATTTAGAAATCGATGCAAACATGTTCACCCTAGGCGAAGATGTTAATACCAACTGGTTGGTTGTATGATTGGAAAATTGCAATACTTGTAAGTTTGTGACACTATTTCCCTAGGCTTGAGGGCATAGTCCCCAATTGAAAGTAAGAAGAGTAGGGGCATTTTGGTCATGCATCCAAAATTCAATACTGTTAAAGATGCGACAACTTTTTAACATTAACAATGCCTTAGTTCTACTTTTGGAGAAAATAATTAGCTGTAAAGCAGTACATTACTCTAACCACACACTCTACTATATTAGATTGGCAACAAGTATAGACAACATCCATATTTAATAGAACGAAGGAGCAGTCACTATAGCAGATCCTTCTGATCCAAGAAAACACCCGAAAAGCCCTGCTATGGAACTACCAAGCAAGGGCACTTAAAAAGAATACCAGGACATACCTTCGAGATATGTACGCCCAGACTTCTGTGGATTCCAGAACACTGCATGCATATGAAGATACCCAAATTCACACTTGCCCATCTTGGACCTCTGTGCATCAGCAGTACTTGGGTTAGCAACTCAGATAAACTTGATGAAAATCAAAAGATACACAACATCAAAAGGTGTAAGACATTATTATTTTCTCCACTATTACTTCAAAGGAAATGCCAGCCACCAAAATTAGTTGAACATAGACACTTAAAGCAATATAGGTCTAATGTTTCTAGGGACACATAAAGCAATATAGGTCTAACGTTTCCAACAGACCTACCGCAATTTGCAGTCAGCACATTCCCTGTTCTCTGGCAACTTAAGAAGCCCCTCCAAAACCTGTACAAAGGGGAAAAAAGACAAGTGTTTGGTAAAAAAGTAATATTCAACGTCCCTATGATAACAAAACGACAACCAAACCTCACCACAAAGTATTGCCAGTTTGACAGCTAAATAATTTCACATTAGGTCATTAAAAAAATTTCAAAAAATTTTAAATTCAGCATCAGCATCAGCATATAACCCTGCTTAGCTAAGAACTTTGTCTTGATAGGAGCCGAAATTTGGATCTTACGCAAAGATTAATCTCTTATGGCCCATTTCTCAACATTAACAAACTCTTTTAGAATCTACATAAGCCTTTGACTATATAACTCCATGAGACTTTTTCCCAAACCTCCCAAGGACAATTTTACCAAGAAGGAAGTTTTGACAAACACTTCTGTCAAAGCCTGTGTTGCTGGATCTAGCTAGTATATATATTTTTTCAGATATAAGTATTCCTCTAAGATCTAAGAATATTAGTATTATCCATATTGTAAGTGCAACTTTTCACACAAAGGCCTTTAGCCAAGGTCACTTTGCTTGTAAATTGACCCCCATTAAAGGATTCGTAAATTGGAACTTAAGCCAAGGCCACTTTGCTTGTGAATGTGAATATACCCCATTAGAGGGTACGTAGAGGGGAACGTACACTATGAGGAATAGCCCAAAATGCTGAACCACCATTCAACGTCACTACTCACCCCCCAACACTTGCATACCATTACTGTGGGAAGGCTAACAAAGAACTGCAGACCATCAGACCAGCAATAACACAATCGCTCAGAAGTCAGCACAAGTCACCTGCCCTTCCACAAATGCATCAACCCACCACACTATCCACTATAATTCAGATAAGAGGTACAGGTCTTGGGCCTCAAAGACATGTCATATCAACCCAAGATTGTATGTGACAAACCTCAGACAAGGCCATGAGGGCTAACATCTTAAGGAAGAATACAGCCAGAGAGTAGCAAAAACAATAGTAAAAATAGAACCTTAATGGTGGTGATACGGAAAAGTCATGTGTATGCAGCAATTAGACAAGTACTGGCAAAGTCATGTCTATGCAGCAACAATTGCATCATAATTTAAAGCCAGCTCGTTTGAGCTGATAACCTCAAAGATTACAACTTTGAAAGTATCATAAAGTAAGTTCCAAATATTTGTAAGCTAAAAAGTAAAAACTAAAAAAGAAATGTTCAAGATTTACATTACTTCCAAAAACAGTTTGAGTTCCAAATGTTTTTGACAGCAAAATTAGAATAGCTGAATTTCCTGTAGCACCAATAGATGGTACAAGGAATTTGCTCATGAATTGTAAAAGCAGATTGGATTAAATAACAGGTCCACAATACATGTTGCCCCGCGAGTAACCTATTGCATAATGGCATTCCACAATAGTGACCTAAGATTGCTTGATTGACTTTCTGTTACCATAGTGTTTAAATGTGCAGCCTTGGCTCCACCACCACCCCATGTCTCTAGCCTACTTATGAAGGCATGATGGATATAGGGGGCCACGAGGGTGCAGTAGCAATGAGCTTTGAGAATCAAGGGGGTGAGGGACTGCCAGTCGTGGTGGCCATGAGGACATAGTCACAGTGAGGGTGGGAAAGGCTAAAGGGGTAAGGTGGCTTACACTCCATGGAAGTTTGGGGGGGGGGGGTGGAACTAACATGGGTCGGAAGATAGAAGTAGAAAGAGAAGTACAAAATTGAGACGTAAAAACACATTAGTTTCTAAACCAAGCTCTTTCCTTGCGTTTCACCATCAATCTCTTCGGCACTACCCTCCTCTTCTTCAAAATCACGTTCTTGCTCGACCACCATCTCCATGTCACTACTTCCCTTGCACCTAGCTTTCTCTTCTTCCCATTCTTGAGCCTTCATAGTGCGTTTTGAGTAGCAATTGCTTGCTATATGGCCAACACTCCCACATTTGAAACATTTTCTATCTTCGGTCACCTTCTTGCTAGCTTCGTTTCTGGGTTTGTTATCTTTAGCATACGAACTGGAAGAAGTCCTATCAAAGGTAGGCTTGTCACTAGCCTTTGTGAACGTGCGTGTGAACGGCTTCACACTTGAGGTCTTCTTGGCCTTGAATTGTTATTCAACCTTAATGGCCGCCTTGCATACTTCTTCAAACGAATAGTATTCGTGCAATTCAATCTTCTCTTGAATATTTTCGTTCAAACCTGCAATGAAACGTGCTATTTTGTGTTCTAGAATTTCTTCTAAATCACACAATAAACATAGTTTCTCAAATTCACACAAATAAGCCTCCACGGATTGATTTCCTTGCTTAAAAGTTTGCATCTTGAGATACACTTCTTGCACGTACTCATGGGGCACAAATTGACGCTTCATATATTTCTTTAATTGTGTCCAAGTAGTGATCTTGGATCGTCCCTCCTTGCGTCTCTTTTTCTTGAGATTATCATACCATAAACTCGCATAACCCGTGAGTTTTAATTCAGCAATTTTGCACCTCTTTCGTTCATCATACTCCTTGTAATCAAAGAGTGTTTCCGCTCTTCTAACCTACTCAAAATATTTTTCGGGGTCTAGCATACTCCCATCGAATTCCGGAAAATCTAGCCTTATATTTCGGTCATCATCTTTGGCCTTGTTCTTCCGTCTATGCCTTCTAGGTTCATCACTTGAAGATGAATCTTTATGGCGTGATCTACTTGCTTTTCTCCTTTCATATTCGTCTTCACTTGAACTAGAACTTGCAATTGATTTGTTCTTCCTTGAAGATGAAATTTTGTCACGTTCGTCAAGCCTAGCCAATACTTCTTGCAATTGTTGTGACAATCGCTCTATTTGACGATCCCTTCGCAAGTTATGCGCTTGATCAAGGTTCAAACCCCTTGGAATCCCTGGGATTTCTTCGTCACTCATTGTTCCTACACAAACCAGGTTAGTTTATGCAAAAATCTTGATTAAAAGATTGAATCTTGATTGATTCTTGAAGCAAATAAAAACCGTTCTCCAAATCGCAACTCCGTGTAACAATCTCAAAAGTTTGAGGTTGCACAGACTTCGTTACTCGTCCAATTGACACGAAATTTTGATACAATGTTGATCTACGTTTTCTGAATCTTCCCACAAAATTTCAGCCAAAAATTCCAAGCCAAACGTCACCAACAGCTCTGATACCACGATGATGTGATTCTTGATCCGAAAACCAAGTTATCACAAGGATATGTTCTAAGCTTCGTCCTATACAGATAAATCACCAAGAACTAGGCAAGAACTGAGTTTAATTAATTAAGAGTCCACCTAATTAATCAAACCAATGAATGTTTTAACTAAAACACCCAAAACAGCAACTAACTCGCAAGTTAGCCAAAGAAATATTTAGGTAATCCAACCAAAATATCACTCGTAAATAAATGTGTTTGTTATTAATCAAATTCGTGAATGTCTCAAAACCGTGAATTACATGGAGTATTTATAGCAATCCTTTCCTAATAATATTAGAACTCTAACTAGAATAAAACTCCTTCTTTTCCTAAACATATTAGAATTCTAGCTTGAATAAAACTCCTACTTTTCCTAAACATATTAGAGTTCTAGCTTGAGTAAAACTCTTTCAATTTGCCTTGATCTCCAAGCAGCCGCCACCTATAATTCAATCTTGAGTAGGAATCCCTCTTGAAATAGGAAACTTAACCTTGGGTAGGAATCCATCTTGAAATAGGAACGTAACCTTGGCGCCAAGTAACATTACACGGTTTTCTAACTAACTTAATTAACTAACTCACACATACAAAAATAATCAAGAACATAAAGAAAATAAAGAAACCTAGGGTCTAAACCAAGAAAAACCCTTTCAAGTGAAAGGTAAAAACTTGTAGACAAAAATCTAAGAAAGCTTTTAAAGAACCTTAAAGAACTATCAAGAAGCTTCAAGAACTCCTAAGAACGCCACCATACAAAGCGTGGCTTTGTCTTGATGCCCCCGATAGTAAGTTTGACCTATTGAAAAAGCTTCCAAGTATAGATTCATGCTTTCTTGACTTTCTTGGAATAATTTTTCAACATGCTCGTCATTCACATTGATGCACGCATCACAAGAAAATTCAAAAATAGAAACATAAAACTCCCAGATCACAGTATTACACACGTACAACATGTACGTACGCCACACACACACACATACACCCTCCCTAACAACTTCACTATAAGTGGAAGAATTGCAAGAAGTTTTAGGTAAATGGTATAGCTAACTTTTCAGACTAGATACATTCACCACAGATGTAGGATATTTAAACAGCTCGAAACTCTATGGCCCTCCTTACTAAACTCAAAGGCAAAATGGCATATATGTGATTGCTCAAGTGCTCAACCAACATCTACCCAAGATGCAAACTTTCAGAACATGATCATATCAACTCCAAATATAATCCCCAAAAGTCCAATTATAGATAATGCTTACACCAGATCCAATCACACAAACCATCAAACTCGAAAACTCGATAAATCTTTCCCAGTAGTGACAATCCAAATGAACAAAAGAAATTTACTATGTAACATCAAACCCAAATCCCACGAAACAACCCAAGAAAATCCCACAAAATTTCTAAACAAAACCATATTGTAACTTCATAATCAAAATCATAATATTAAACAATCAATTCCCGAAATTCCCACCAGTAAAAAACCAAGATTAAACACATCAATTCCAAGAAACCCATTTCAGAAACAAAGTTACAGATCGAATTAACAAAAACCCAAATCGAGGAGAGAGTTAAAGTGGGACCTTGCGGTGTCTGGCGTTGAGCTCCTTAGTGACGTGGGATTTCTCGTTCATGATTGGTGGATTTCAGACGATGATGTCAGATTAAGAAGAGGAAGAACAGATTGAAGGGCTGTTCCTCCGTCTTCCTGCGTTTGGTCTGACTTGGGGAAATCAAATCAAACAAATCTTTCTACTTATGAATTTCTCATATTTATGCAAAATATTATAATATATATTATTGGGATTGAAATAATTTTGATTATTGGATTATGACTTCTTGATGTAGTGGTGTCATATCTTTTGGGTCTTTGATCTACTCAAGTGACTAGTCGGGGCGGGCTAGACTAGACCTGTTCAAATAAGTGGGAGCCTTTGACCGACCTGTTTGTAAAACGATTTAATCAATAATGGGTTTAATGGGTCGGTCTCTTAAAGGGTCATATTTTATTGGGTTTTTAATGGGTTAAGTCGGGTCAATAATGGTCTTATAGTTTCCAAGACTTTTAAACACTATCAGGTAACGAATTGTTTCCACTTACTTGTCGATGATTAACTACCAAAAATTGGATGTGATACACGTAAACTATCCCCTCTATAGATAAAAATTATACTCTCTTTGGACAACCCAGCCCGGCCCGACTCGACCCGTTAAATATCTCCTTTGGCCTGACCCGGCCTATTTTGCATCTTCTTTGACCCAACCTGACCCGACCCGACCCGTTTTGTTTGTGACCCATCCCAGCCCTGACCCAACCAATGCACAGGTCTAAGCCAGACTACGTCCAAGCTTGGGCAGGCTAAAATCAAGTTGGGGCTGGGCTAGTGGTTTTAAATTCATAATTAGACCATATTTTAAGTGAGTCGGACCAGTTTCAAATCGGACCAGCAAAGGTTGTGTCGTCCACTCACTGACCATCTCTAGTTATATTGTATCAGGCTATATTAAAAATTTATATTTAAAGCTTATTTTCTTGAAATTTCTTGGTCTAAAACTTTTTTCAATTTATGTAAATATTTCATTTGGGCTCATTTTTGTTTGAAATAAGTTGAATATAATATACTTAGAGTTGGGCATGAATCGGGCCGACACGTGGGCCGAGTAGGCACACCACGCTTTTGGCACGGAACAACGCGAGCATGTCAGGCCGTGGACAACAAAAAAATTTAGGCACGATCAGCAATGAAAAAATTTAGGCACAATCAACCAAAGTCCATTATCCCCCCCCCCCCCCGGATTCTTTGTTTTAGTGACAAACAATAACTTCGTTGCTGTGTTTAGTTCTTTTATCTCCTCTCCATCTAGTTTCCTCCCCTTCATAGGTGATGCTTTTAACCACACACCCCCATATCCATTGACAATGGAGTCTGCTAGGTCAATCAGACAGTCCTTTTCACTGTGCCCCATAACACCGCAAGCAAAACAGAAGAAAGGGAGGCATTCATATTTTGAGTCTACTCTCACTACATTGCCCGTCCTTGTCTTCATGTTTATGAACCTTCTCAACGGTTTGTTAACATCCAAACTCACTTTCACCCTCCTACTTTTACATAGCCCAATTTCATCTTCCTCATATTCAATCAATTCCCCCAACTTCAATCCAATCACTCTAACATGATCATCTGATGGACATGAAAACGAAAGATTTTCTAGTCGAATCCAAAATGGAGAATGGGTCAGCTTCACATCTAAAGGTTGTTCATCTCTATTAATCGAATTAAGAAGCAATATGTTATGTTCAAAGCACCAGGGCCAACCTTGAAGAACCCTTTCTTTGTCTCTCCAATGAAAAAATTGAAATGCATACAAATTAACACCCAAACTATGAATGATTACCTTCCCTTTCATAGCCCACGATTGAGTGATTGTACGTCTGAAAGCATCAAAGTTCGTTCCTCTATTCGTTAATAATTTCTCGATTAACATTAAAGAAACCCTAAAATCATGGTCTTTAGATACTATCTCACCTACATCCATGATTTCTGATTCCTCCGCGCATAAAGACATATTCGAATATTGTTTGATTAATTCGTCAGCCATGTCATGGCGAAAAACACCGCCCTTTAAGGTAGATCGCGCCTCTCTCTCAAGGTAGAAGAAACCCTTCTCTCGGGGTAGTCCACCCTTTCTCTCAAGGGAGTTTGTTCCCACGTAAGCTATGCTCTCAATGTTTATTAGTAGTAAGTATATTATTCATTAGAAATATATAGAATGTTCATTAGTATTGAGTATATTGTTCATAGTGAAAAATTATTCAGATTTAAAAAGAATTTCAAAGTTCTGTCATTATCTTACTCCAAATGCAAAAATAATAGAATCCCAAAAGCATTAATGACACAAATTAAGAAGCATTTAATGATCGTTTCTGCTGGGAAATAATAAATTGCACGCGTTCATTACATGTGTTCTTCATGTTCATTGCATTTACCCCCTTAATTAATGATATATGCGTTTTGTACCGATCATTGAATGTACATATATTGTTCATTTAGATGATACAAAATGTTCATTTACAATATATATGATGTACAATAGCAAATCTTTGTGATATGTACATTTATATTTTGAGTTCGCATGATGTAATTATAACTATCTGGATATACATTATATGACTATATAATGAACATTTTCTTTCTAAGTGATATACATTTACTTATCAAGAAATGTATATGATATTTTTTATAGTGTCGTGCATGTATAAACATTAAAATGAAAAATTATTCAGATTTAAAAAGAATTCCAAAGTTCAGTCATTATCTTATTCCTAATGAAAAAATAATAGAATCCCAAAAACATTAATGATGCAAATTATGAAGCATTTAATGATGGTTTCTGCTGTGAAATAATAAATTGTACGTGTTCATTTCATTTGTTCTTTATTTTCATTGCGTTTACCCCCTTAATTAATGATGTATGTGTTTTGCATCAATCATTGAAAGTACCTATATTGTTCATTTAGATAATACAATATGTTCATATGATGTACAACAACAAATCTTTGTGATATGTACATTTATATTTTGAGTTTGTATTATGTAATCATAACTACTCGGATGTACTTTATATGATTTTATATTGAACATTTTTTTTCTAAGTGATGTACATTTACTTATCAAGAAATGTACATGATATTTTTTCATAGCTGTGTGCGTGTATAAAAAACATTAAGATGAAAAATTATTCAGATTTAAAAAGAATTCAAAAGTTCTGTCATTATCTTATTCCCAATGCAAAAATAATAAAATCTCAAAAGTATTAATGATGGTTTCTGCTGGGAAATAACAAATTACACGCAATCAATACATTTGTTCTTCATGTTCCTTTATTTTTTCCTTATTAATTGAAACATGTGTTTTGAGTTTATTCTGCTTGCGTTTTGCACCAAGGACCCGGGTGCATAGTCCTATTTGCGCTTCATTAGTGGACCAAAATCATGTGCAAAACTATAACATAGAGGAAAGGCCTAAACTTAACACTTGAACGAGTATTGAAGTACAACAAGATCCAAATCTTAGAAACATAGCGTATTACATTGAAAGGCCTGAACTTACCTGGTGCAAAACGCAAGGAAACTATACTCAAAATTCATCCTTCATTAAATAAGGCAAAAACGCAATGACATGAAGATCAAATGTAATAATGAGTGTAATTCATTATTTCCCAGCAAAAACCATCATTAATGTTTCGTAATTGCATCATTAATGCTTTGAGATTCTATTATTTTTACATTGAAAATAAAATAATGACAGAACTATTTGGATTCTTTTTGTTTTATTTAATATTGCTGCACATTTTAAAATCTGACTGATTTTTCATTTTAATCTTCTTTATACTCGTACACAACTGTCTAAAATATCATGTACATTGCTTGGTAAGGAAATGTACATTACTTATAAAGAACTTGTTCATTACAAAGTCATACAATGTATATCCGTGTAATTACGATTACAATATGCGAACTCAAAATCTAAATGTACATATCACAAAAAGTTATTGTTGTACATCATATATATTTTAAATGTACATTTTGTATCATCTCAATGAACATTATAGATACTTTCAATGATCATAATATATGATGTATCACCTCGTTCAAAACGCAATGAGCATGGAGAACAAATGTAATGAATACGTGCAATTCATTATTTCCTGGCATAAACCATCATTAATGCTTCATAATTTGCATTATTAATCTTTTTAATTTGCACTGATGAATCATTGAGATTATATTATTTTTGCATTGGAAATAAAATAATGACATAACTATTGGGATTCTTTTTGTTTTATTTAATATCATGTACATTACTTGATAAGAAAATGTAATGAATATTGAGTATATATAGAATGTTCATTAGTATTAACTATATTATTCATTAGAAGTATATAAAATGTTTATTAGAAATATGTAAAATGTTCATTAGTACTGAGTATATTTAATTCCATTGTAATGAGTATTGAGTATATATAGAATGTTCATTAGTACTAAGTATACTGCTCATTACAAATACATAGAATGTTCATTAGAAATATATAGAATGTTCATAGTACTGAGTTTATTTGATTACAATGTAAGGGAAAAATGCAATGAATATGAAGAACAAATATAATGAACACGTGCAATTCAATATTTTCCAATATAAACCATCATTAATGTTTCATAATTTGCGTCATTAATGCTTTTAAATTTGCAATGATGATATATATATTGAGATTCTATTATTCTGGCATTGGAAATAAATAATGATAGAACTATTGAGATTCTTTTTGTTTTATTTAATATTGCTACACAATTTTAATCTGCATATTTGCAATAATGAGTATTGAGTATATATATAGAATGTTCATTAGTACTAAGTGTATTATTCATAAGAAATATATAGAGTGTTTATTAGAAATATATAGAATGTTCTTAATACTGAGTATATTTGATTACAATGTAATGAATATTGAGTATTTATAGAATGTTCATTAGTATTGAGTAGAATGATCATTAGAAGTATATAGAATGTTCATTAGAAATATATAGAATGTTCATTGGTACTGAGTCTATTGTTCATTGAACATGTTCGTGCACATGCTCAATTGGGAGTTTTCTTTGTTTCAAAATTGGGAATATTGGAAAATAAAGAGTCACACTGAGGTTTGTGCTAATAATGAGTGCGTGGGGAAATTGAAAACTAACAGTTGTGCTTCACACATTAATGATTAATGTTTTCGGTGGGAAAATTTAAACTGCTAATATTCATTGCGTTTCAACATCATGTTCATTACGTTTTCCCACATTAAATTATCCATGCATTTCATGTAGTAATGCTTGTCGTTTTGATTAGGATGCACAATCCTCACTGTGCACCGAGGTGCAGTCCACACATTACTAGGTAGGCCTTATGGTTCCGGTTTGTACCTACCTAAACATCGGGCCTTGTTAATTGGTTAGTTATAAAAAATGTTATTGATTCTTGCAACTTCAAACACAAAAATATTAGCCTCATCGAAATTGTTGATTAATATAATTATAGAAATTATGAGCTTTAGGGTTGAATACGCATCCTCATACATTCATCTTTTACATATGTTGAATTTAACACGCACTATTAAGGACATAGATGAAAAGAAAGGCTCATAAAAAACTCTTTCGTCTAACCAGAACATGGCTTATCATCAACACCAATCCCTAGGTGTTAAAACAATGTTTGAGAGAAAAAGTAGATAGACAAGAGAGGCTTACAATGAAATGATGGTTTAACTTAAGAGTTGACTGCTAGTGATTATTCTAAAGCTAGACAAATGAATCAAAATTGTTTATGTACTACGAAATACCCATCTTAAGCACTTTTTCTCATACCAACTTACCATCTAAGCTCCTAGCTACGATTTGCGTAGGTATCAAATATTCCCCCATGTCAAGGGGTTTTAGAAAGTCAATTAGGATAGCGGGTTGTTAATGAAGTTCCAATAAATTAATGAAATGTGATGGCCCTTTGCACAAGGAATTAGGCTAATAAGTTATAAAGAAATTACTATATGGAGACCATACTCTCAAGACTCAGGAATATCAAGTGGGGGTTGTATCTTCAAATATGTGAATTGGTTTGATAAACAAAGATGCTTAAGGAAAAAGAAGTTGGTCAATCTTATGATGGAGCATTCGAAATGCGTCACTGATATGTCTATGGCCCGGTCATGGATGCGTGCAAGTATTTTGGTAGATAAGTGGATGCAAATATCAGTAGTCAGGAGAAGCAAGAGATGGAATGTGGGAAATCTGGAGTTAGAAAGGACTAAAAGACAACGTTCGTTAGAGGGTAGTCTTCAAGGGTGTTTCTTCGAGTGGAGGAAACAAATCAAAGAAAGGATTCTTCGAGGAATTTAGAGGTTTATGTGGGTGTGGGGGTTGGCCTTTCGCATCCCTCTATAGGTAAATGAAGTGTGTTTCTTGGAATTGTCGAGGATTGAATATCCCCGATTCCTTGGCAATTCCCCATGTTTTTTTGTTGTTCAATTCCTTATCTCCAAAGTTTTGGTTTTTTGTCTGAAACTAAAATGTTTTCTAAGAATGTTGATCATAAATTTAGTAGGTTACACCCCTATTTTTTTGTGGCATAGATGCAAGAGGGATGTATGGGGGTTTAAGAGTTTTTGTTGGACTAGTTTAGAAGTTTCTTGTGTATTTAAATCTCCTAATATTATAGTTTGTGAATTAGATGATAGACTAGGAATGGTTTGGCACATTTTGTTTGTTTATGGTGCCCCTAATGTAAAAAATAGGGCTTTGGTTTGGAATTCAATCTAAGATCTTTTGTCTGTTTATCGATTGTGTTTGCTAATAGGAGACTTTAATCAGTTAGAGTATCATTCTGATAAGTTAGAAGGATCTTCTAATATTCAAGGGTGGTCTTCTTTTTTTTGATTGGAAGATTCAATCTTCTCTGATGGATGTGCCTTTTTCGGGACCTAAATTTACTTGGACAAATTTGAGAAAAGGGTCTAGTTTAATTTTGCAATTGTTAGATAGAGCTTATATATCTAAGGATTGGTTTAACTTGTTTCCTAGTTTAGAATTGTTCATCATCTAATCTTGATCTCAGATTTTGCAGTAATAATTCTAGATACGGAGAATTTTAATTTTAAATCCTTTAGACCTTATCAAGTGGAAGAAAGGTGCCTTCAATTTCCTAAAGTGGTTAAGATTATCTCTTTTATTTGGGAGATTGAAGTGGTTGGTTCCCTGGCCTTCTCTTTGTCTAGCCGATTGGATTATTTGCGCCGTCAGCTTAAGGATTGGTGTTAAGCACATAAAAAGAGTTGGGGTATAATAATATGGGGGCACGTCTCCAAATCTTTGGGTGAAGTTGGGGTTAATGTGGAATCACTATCCCAAGGTCAGAAGTATATTGAACAATCATGTCTTCAAGAGAGAAAATGATCATCCAATATCAATATTGGCGTCAACGAATAAATTATTCTTGGTCTACTCAAGGTGAATTTCCGACAAAATTAATGTATTCCAAAGTAAGGAGTCATTAAAATAGAAAGGAAATTCTATCTTTGAAAAATGCGGAGGGAGAATGGCAAACAGGGAAGGATGTCATTCAGGATGTAATTTTGAAATCTTTAAAATCAATTTTTAAGGTGGATTCTAAAAATCCAGATCTTTGAGAAGAATCTGAGGTGGACATTGTACTTCAAGAAATGGACATCCCTTGTATATCAGACATGCATGCTTCACAATTATTAACTCCTCTTCATTTTGCTGAGGTGGAGAAGGCAATGTTTAGTATAATTGGGGGTATCACTCCGGGTCCAGATGGTTTTCCATCTTCCTTTTTAGAGAAGCACTGGCAGGTGGTGGGGAATGATGTATTTGAAGCTTAATCACTTCTTTTCAACGGGTTTCATGCTTAGAGAATGGAATAAATCCATTTTGGTTATGATTCCAAAAGTGGACAACCCCGAAGAGGTAAGTCAATTTCGTCCTATTGGATTATGCAATGTTATTTATAAGTGTGTCTCTAAGTGTATGGTCAATAAGATGAATACTCTTCTTCCTGATTTATTGTTGGATTCTCAATTTTCCTTTATCTTTGGTCGTTATATGTGTGATAATGTAATTCTTAGTCATGAATTAATGGATGCTATCAATAAGAGAAGGAAAGGGAAGATCTACCTTGGAGCTCTAAATCTAGACATGTTTAAAGCTTATGACATGATTAATTGGAAGTTTCTTCTGTAAGTCCTTCGTCGTTATGGTTTTCCCATTCAATGGGTCCATTTGATTAGCCAGTGTATCTCGACAGTTTCCATACAAGCTTTAGTAAACAATAGTGTCTGAAAATTTCGAACCCAAGTGTAGTTTGCGTCAAGGGGATGGTAAATGGTCAAGTTCTAACATGTCGGTCAAATATTTCCTTGACAGCAACAAGAAATCTTAAGGTTACTGATTACATGTTGGCTAATTCAGGATCCTGGAATGCAGTAGAGTATAAAGCACTTCGAGATATAATGAGTATGGAACCACCAATGGTGTAAGATCGAGATTTTCTATAGTGGAGGTTCCATAGCTCTGGAAAGCTATCTTTGAAGTCTTGCTACGCCTTTCTTCAATAGAAAGGAAATTCAGCTTTCAATAAGATTAAGGGGCAACATATTATGAAATTTTATAGGCTGTTGTGGCATATTTTGGCTCCGCCTTGATTGGTTGTATTTCTTATGGAAACTTTCTTATAAGAGCATTCCGGTTTTGTCCCAACTTCATTGCAGAGGAATGATGGATATCCAAGTCACTTGTGGGGATTGTGGAGAGAGAGCGGAGGACATGAATCATATGTTTCGCTTCTGCTCATATGTCATTAGGTTTTGGAGGAGTGGATTATTAGGAATCTGTTCAATTACAATGATATCAATCCTTTTGAGATTGGCTTTCCTACCATATCCAGCTTTTTCATAGCATGGATGGTTTCCGAGATAAGCGGATGATAGTTTTTGTGGCCACTCTATGGGCTTTGTGGGTCACAAGAAACAATCGAGTTTACAACAAACAACAATATTCGGTGTTACAATGTATGGAGATGGTTTCAGCCTTAATCACCCATCAAGAGGAATTTCTGGAAGGTCGTCTAAATGACTTACGTTTTCTTCATCCCCAAGAGGCCACAAGTGATTTTCCTCCTGGGTTTGACATGGTCTCACTAGGAAAGGGAGGGGAAGGGTAAAAAGTCGTAGTCATTGTCCAAACTGATGGAGCATGGAACAGAAAAGATGGTTCTTCAGGGTCGGGATGGGAAGTAATAGGAGTGGGGGATATTTATTTGGTGGGTAAAGGAGGATCTCACTTTGGCATCATGTCGTCTTCAAGCTTGGCAGAAGCAATATCATGTTTAAAAGCTTTAGAATGGTGTGCCTCTTTTAACTGGCACTCGATTAGAATCCTAACTGATTCGAGTGTTTTAATATCTTCTCTTCGGGGGAAAACAGAGGTACCTTTGGAAATTGGGAGTACCATCCGTCGCTTAAAAAAATGGGTCTTCTATTTTAAGAATGTTGTATCTTTAAAGTTGTAAGGGACTAGGTAGATAAGACTCATTGTAGAGCGGTGGCAGCTAGGATTATGGCTAAGTTTTTATTGCTTTAATTAGAATATTTTATGTTGTACATTTTCAGGAATGCCAAAAAAAAGTACTGTACGGAGAAAACGTGTGATAGAAAGTACAAATTGTCCTAGGATACATAAGGTGATCTAGGCAAGATATTAATTCTCTCTAATTTATTCTACATGTAAATGATGTACATATTTATATAAAGAGTTCACCTTCCCTAAATCCCTTGCATGTTCAACATATAATATGTCCGTAGAGAGGTGCCTTGAGCGGTTGAATGTATTAAGATGATTGTTATAGTCTGTATACTTTGAGATGCTCTAATGCACCAAAAAAATACTCTTCAAATTTGGGCAGCGTTCTGTAACCAATACCCGGAGGGAAGACGAGCGGCTTTGGAACACCTCTCTTAACTTTCCCAAACTCTCCAACACCTTGTCTCACTCATGTCTTGTTCAAGACATTGAAAAACCTCCATAGGAAGTAGATTTGGTCATGCCACGCTGCCTATGGTCTCCTTTAATTTGATAATTATATCATAAGATGAAAAAAATGAAGACGTTAACTACTACAAATTGCAAACATTTTGTATTTCTCCACGTAACAAGTTCTTATATTCATGTGGAGTTCATATGAGATAGAGAATGTGAGAGAATTATTTAAGTACACGTTAGATGTTCTTTTAAAAGAATTTCACCTCAATTGGACCTGACATATCTCAAATCTACATTTATTAAATCTAATCCTTTTGGTTTTTTTTTATATGTGTGTATATTATGTGGTGTATCTATATTCTTTCTTTATTCAACACAATTTTCATTCATTAATCTCTCTTCTAATCTTAAGCACATTTTTTTTTCTAGATGGTGGAGTAAATTGTTAGAATATGTCATCCCATATAACTCATACGAAAGCATTTAGATAAGTTGTTAATGTGAATTAATAACGGCATACCACCTTGATAAATCTAATAAAAAGTGTGTCGATGTGACAAAAATCATTTTTATGATGACACGTTTCACTACCCTCTCATATTTTCACCCTCCTTCGTGACTTCGTCTAACCAAGACTAGAGGGGGTTCATGGTTAACAATCTTAACATAAGATTTTTCTAAACGTGGTAAAGTTGTGGCTAATTATACATATTCCAAAGCCAGGTGTCGCTTCATGAAGGAGAGAGGAAGGGACTAAGAATTATGGAGCACCATCAAATGAATTAGGTGGCTGGATCACGAGCTTAAGCACTAATCACAAGAGAGAACATAAAAAGACAAGGTAATCAAATTGCTATTACTTTATGTTAATTCATACTGAAGATTCCCTAACTCTTAGAAATCTAGCAATAATTAAAAGCCCCACTAATGTGGATGGAGCTGCCTTCAATTTGACCCTCCCCTATGCTCACCTCGTTGCCCCTTTGGCCATTGCATGTGACGTAGACTAAGTAATTACGATTCCTAATTATTTTAAAGTGGTCCATTGTCGTGGTTATGCATGCACTGATACAATATGGTATATAATACTATTAAAGAGGATATATCAATGAAGATTCTTACAAACATTTTCTGATACTTCCTACCTCGGTGTGCACATTTAGGTATAATCAATGGAAGCCATTTTTGGAAAATTCATCTTTTCAAAAGTAAATTTTCAGTCACTTGTTCACAATCTTTTTTCTTTTACCTTTTGCCCAATGTAAGTTCATCTGTGTTAAATATCTTATGTACATTCAAGTGATTAACTAATTATTTTTATCGGTATGCTTCATATAACTGAATCGTGTTTTTACACTTTTTATATTGGTTAATATGTACCCTCGTAAAATTGATACGTACACAAACAAAATTAGATTTCTTCTCGAAACAATAATTACGTTAAACTAATTGACGATAGACACAAATATTACCTGAATAACTAAACCATTAAACTCATTAATTGAAACCGATCCAAATTACTCGATTCCTACTTTTATATTTATACCGATTATGAAATACTCAAGATGTACAAAGTAGCAGTATATATAAAAAATGTCTTACCAATTAGCAATTAGTATCAACAAGTTGCATTAATGGCAAATAATACTTGGTAATCATAATATGGTACTCCACTAATCTACAAATTACAGTATCCCTAAACTAATAGATCCCCTTTTCCCGCTTCACCCTTGCTAGTTTACAAACACAACCGCAAGTCACAAGTCTCACAACCCCTTCTTTTACTCATCTCTCTCGCTTTCCTAACTCTGGCGTCCTGAACCGCCGCATCCTCTGAGCGCTCCTCCCGCCACAGGTGTCCCCACCACCACGCCTAGGTGGATTGTTCGGGGTATCATCGTAAATCTACCTACACCTCTGTTACCGTCCACGTGCCAGTCTTCGTCACCTCATTCGCCAAAGTGATTACCGGCTACATTAGACCGTCATTTTGCCACATTTTACATCCCTTGATTCAGGTATTCAATCTCCCTCCATTTTTTTTTTATAATTTTAATGTAGTTAAAATTGATATGATTGTCATTGTGTTGAAATTGAATAATTTGACCGCTTTCGCTGGTCGGGTATGGCTAATACTTAACCGCTTCGATTGATATGATTGACATTGCGTTGATAATGATTTTTCGTCCGTTTATGGAAAAAAATTCAGGTGTTTTAATGTAGGAGTTCATATTAGTTTTCAACTTTAACCTTATATGCAAATATAAAACCTATGCATTATAAAAGGATAATTAGGAGAATTGGTTAGGATTTTTTGGCAACAAACTCTAGATTGGGTATGACGCTTATACATAGTTGTTTTAGGGCCTAATTATGCAAATCTTTTACAGGACGGACATGTCTGACTTCCTGATAGTTGTAGGCATGTCTGAGTAGCAAACTAGCAATGCATCATTAGAGTGTATTTTTAGCAGGCCATTACAGATTTCTCTCTCCATTTCTTTTTATTTTTCTTGTTTAAAATTTATATTTTTTACCATCAAAAGTTAACTATGAGTTCATTTAATCTATAAGAAATATATAATCATGTGTGGTCTTAAAAAATTTGTCAGAATTTAAAATTTAATTTTTCTTTATGTATGTAGAAATGAATGGGAAGAAAAAAAAATGGAGTATATATTAACGTGTGTATGGAAGGAAAGTGGAGCACAATTATAGGATATATAAGTATATAACCGAACATTTTTTAATTATACAATTTGACTAACTTCAATTATGTGTAGGTGTCTATTTTAAGTTTGAACTAGGAATGGTGGTTGCGTGAGAAATATTGGCGATTCTTGGTGAGAATTATTGTTCCTATGGCAGACAGGAGCTCCTCCTCACTGGGGGTTTACTGCTGGAATTCCTTGTTCTATTGGCTTTGTTTGACAACCATCCTCTTTCTACTGTCGTCCTTCTTGGTATTGCGGTCTACTGGTCGGCCACAATTTGTTTTTCGGCCTAGTTCAGATGCCATTCTGAATGATAATTTAAATGTGGGTGGAGGAGCTGCAGTATTATGTGAAAAGGTTATGGCAGAACGTGGTGTGGCCAAACGTGTTCTGAAGGTTTTCATGTATGATTTGCCCCCTGAATTCCATTTTGGACTTTTAGATTGGAAGCCTGAGGGTTCTAGTGTTTGGCCAGATATTCGGACAAAAGTCCCATCCTATCCTGGCGGATTGAATTTGCAACACAGTATAGAGTATTGGTTGACACTTGATCTTCTCTTTTCTGAATACTCAGGTTCTTCCTATTCTCGTGCTGCAATGAGGGTGCGAAATTCTAGTGAAGCAGATGTGATATTTGTTCCTTTCTTCTCATCTTTATCTTATAATCGCTTTTCAAGGTTGAGAAAGCAGGAGAGGAGCAGTTTTGACAAGCTTACACAGGATAAGTTGGTCCTCTATTTAGAAGCTCAAGAAGAGTGGAAAAAGTCGGGGGGTGTGGATCATATTATTATGGCTCACCATCCAAATAGTTTATTATATGCAAGGAACCAACTTTGGCCTGCAATGTTCATACTCTCAGATTTTGGTAGGTATCCTCCAAATATAGCAAATGTTCAGAAAGATATCATAGCTCCTTACCGTCATGTTATCAAGTCATATGCTAATGATACATCAACTTATGATAGCCGTCCAATCTTACTGTTCTTCCAAGGGGCCATATATAGAAAAGATGTAAGTTCTTTTATTTTCTTTAATTTTCTGTTTCATGTGTTAATGTTTTTCATCTATGTCATATTTTCTCTTTTATTTTCTGGCTACTTTGGTAGGGTAGTGAGTAGGTATGATCTGTGAAGTGTGTTGTATTTCATGATTTATTTTTGTTGATTGCTATTATGTTGGCCTGATTTTCCGTTAACCATCTTGGTCAGACGGGCCTATGTTGTATCATATTTCTGAGAAAATATTTGGCTTACTTCTTGGAACAATACTCTGAAAGATACAAAGTATGAAGTATATATTACAATTAACATTATATCCCTACCTTGCTCTCAAGGACATTGTTTATAATGAGTTGATTTTTATCCACCTGTCAATAAGGTTGCCTGTGTTTAATTATTTGAGGAATTAAATCCAATTCTTGGTTGTATTAGCATATTGCAAGGGGATTGTTTTTAACCCTATGCCTTTGGGGTTATTTTAGTGTTATCTCATTTTTCGGATTGTAATGTGACGAAATATGAAGCTCTTTTCCTTTTTCTTACGTCCTAATCAATGATTTAGGAATCAGGTTGAACACAGTCTCCTTCCAAATCTCTCTCTTCCCTTCTGGGAGTTCTAGCCTTCTTATGTCGGTACTTGAGATAAAATAAATAGTCCAAGTAACATTGATCAAGATGGAACACACCTCTCCTTCATAATCTCCTCTCTCTGTCTCTCTCTCCCTTCCTAGGTGGTCTGTCCTTGTATTTTACTCTTTCTCTTGGTTATTTATAGGGAAGTTGCTCAAATTTTGTGCGGGAAAGTGAGGAAGATACACATAATTTAAAACTTCAAAGCTAGGAAGAGGATCACAAATCTAATAAATTTATGTGGAATGAAAGCCTGCTTCATGTTCAGCCTTTGTATGCAGTTACAAGTCAAAGGCCAGTAGTACTGTATAGGTACAGTTTGTGTGGCTATTTTTTCACCCTTCACCCCTAAAAGAGTAACCAAGTATCTGACATTTGAATTCTGCAATGCCCTTAAACAGATTTGAGTTAAATTAGATTGATCAGTTTGGAGAATGATAAAGCTGTCTACTCCTAGTTTTAGGATTAAAGCAAGTCATTTGCAATCTAACTACGGTAATCATGTTTTTGGATAGGTTAAGGAAATCACATTAGGTCCTTAAAAGAAGGTCAACTATCTCATCCTTTGGGATGAGGTGAGACAGTTTAAAATCAGAGATGTTCAGCATAATCTAATTAAAGGGATGAGAGCAATCATTCATGATTCATGGTTCACATAATAGAGATTTTCATTTTTCTGAGGAATTTTCTATTCATCTTCTGTAACATGGTCTTGCTAGCTCACTCTGTAGCATAAGAGGAAAACCATTATCCATCATTTTGATCTACAATGCACTTGAGTTTCCAGGGTTCTTCTTTCTCTAACTTATGCTCAAAGAAGTTTCATTAGCATGTAAGAGTTGTTTTCTTAGTTTCTTTTTATCTGCACTTAGAACTGTGACTAAGGTGGCATTGCTTGTGTGCATGCTTCTAACACAAGCAAAGAGCTCAATTGTTGGATGCTTCAGATACTACTCCTTGTGTTATGGAACTGCCGGAGTAGTTTTAATCTTCTTCTGTTGATTACCTTACTAAATGATGATTGTGTTGTTGAGATTGTTAATCAAGATTAGGAGATTGTTTTGTTCCAGTTACTTTATGACCTTTGGTAATGCTAATTTTGATTTGCGTTATGTAACACGAATTTAGCAAATATATTAAGTTTTCGAGGAACTTACCTTTTGAAATTGCCTTTTTTTTTTAAGATGCATCATTCATTGCGTTCACCAAGTTTGTTTAACTAATTATTTAACAAGTTTAGTGGAAAAATAAAATAAAAATTCCAGACTACCTTCTTATTTGACTTTTGGTAGATTAGGATGTCAAGTTTGTACTTTTGGTTTTGAATATTTAACTATTCGTCTTTCTGTCACTTGTTTAAGATCCATCCATCATCATCTATTTAGTAATTGTGTGATTTCAACATTGAAGGGCCTTTGATATGACTCAATGGTGAAAGTCCTTTTGTACCACGCTACTAATTATATTATTGTTTAATACTTTATCCAATCCACTGCTCCACTTGTATCTTATATGAGTAATGTGGTTCATGAGGTACTCTGGTCACAACCTTGTCTTGAACTGAAGTTTCTTAGTTTGTGTTAAGCTGCAAGCAGTAAAATCCTTCATATCTTCTACCTTCCTTATATATTACTATTTTTTCTGCTCAATGCTAATTGGAAAGAGTGCTTGAAACAGAGTACAATTTCCTGCTTATGTCTGTTTCAATTCGTCAAGGTAGCTGTTCAGGAGCTCTCTATCTAGATGATGTGTCGTCAATTATAACATTAGCCAATGTTTGTTAGTTTATGCTTAATCTTCTGTGATTGTTGCATCCCTTTTTATTTTCTGTTGTTTGTACTTCAATTATACCTGCCCACTTTGAATACAGATTTATACTGTCCAAGTGACTTCTTTTTTCTGTGTTTATTTTAGCAGTCTACTTAACTTCTATATGATCTCATATGCGGGTACCTGATTTGCAGGGTGGAATGATAAGGCAAGAGTTATTTTATCTTTTGAAGGATGAAAAAGATGTGCATTTTACATTTGGAAGTATACAACGAGGTGGTCTCAATAACGCTACCCAAGGAATGCACTCCTCTAAATTCTGCCTCAACATAGCAGGCGACACACCATCGTCGAACCGCCTGTTTGATGCGATTTCCAGTCATTGTGTTCCTGTCATAATCAGTGATGAAATAGAGCTTCCATACGAAGATATAATTGATTACTCAGAATTCTGCATTTTTGTCCGCACTTCTGATGCCACAAAAGAGAACTTTTTAATGAATCTTATCAGGAGTATTAGTAAGGAAGAATGGACTCACATGTGGAGGAAACTGCAAGAAGTGGAAAAGTACTTTGAATTTAGGTATCCATCAAGGGATGATGACGCTGTCCAAATGATATGGAAGTCTATAGCTCACAAGGTGCCTGCAGTGAAATTGAAGTTGAATCGACATAGGCGATATATTCGTACCACTAATGTCAGTATGCATAGGGAACCTCCTGCTTTCATGGTGCCGCATAATTTTTGGTAGGATACATGTCTTCTTTGGAGGCTTGCAATTTTTAGGGTCTGCCAAAGCTGCTAACATAGGTGAAAAATTTACACACACAGAATTTTGTGACCATTCCATCACAAGGGAATAGAGAATGTAGCCATTGAGCCATCTTCCTGAATCCTGACATGATTGTGTATAGCCAATGTTCCCCCCACGCGGCATCTTTTGAAATTGAACCGTTGAAGTTCTACTACTAGTCATAGTTTTGGAAATGGGAAGTAAAGGAACAATTGAAGTTAATAAGATCTATTCATTCATTTATTCATTCGTGTTCTCTTTTTTCATTTAATTTTTTACTTCTCGAGTTTTGCTCAAGGTAGAATGGTGAAGTGTTGTAGCTTGGATGGCGATCTCAGGTTCTCAAGCTATCCTATTTGAGCTATAAACTCCTCCAATGGTATACGTAATGTCTTATCTCTTGCATGGATCTCACAAATTTACTATCCTACTTATGATTATTTTTGGATAAATAATTATATTTCGAAGCTGGTTTAGTTGTAATTATCGGTTACAGTTATGAATGTCTTGCAAGTTTGTTTCAAGAAAACATTCCAACTTGTGGTTCCATTGAATGAATCAATGACATCAGTTGTCCAACAATGAAGAGACTGCCTATATCCATACCCCTACTCAGCAACGGAGAAGAACTAGCATGTCTAGTACCGCCGCCTCTTCAAGAGATAAAAGCTGACCCAGAGTGGAATAGGATAATCCTCTTATGAAGAAGATCCTTTTTCCATTGACCAAATTTGACAGGGCAGGCGAATCCAGCTTCAATATTGACTCTAATGTTGCTTTAACTTTCCAACTGATTAACACACAGCTTTTTTTTTATCTAGTGTCTAATCTACTCCGCATATAATTCGTTTGCACTTTGCGGAACTAGGTTCTCCCGGGAGACTTCAGGAACTGGAAAACAAATTCTCCAAAACGAAAGCGGATAGTACTACTGACTTCAACTCCTGCCTTACAGAGTCTAGGTTATCTCTCCATATGTTTTTTGATTCATCCACTAATCTTTTCCATTGTCAATTTGAAAATCTGAATATTGTATGTTCTGGTACTGTCTTTTGTCTTCTGTCTTGAAGCATGTAAGATGCACAATGCTGTATTCATTCTCCGGGAAGAAGGTTGGAAATTGCTTCTTTCACTACCTCCATCTAGAAAAAATATCTTTGAAGCATCTCAACTAAGCTTATTGCACTGAAGGTATTGGAAAATAGTTGTGCATATCCGACTATATTAAGAAAGCGACCCCTTTTCCAGGAACTGATGATGAAACCATATCGTTCAAGATGAAAAGAGTAATTTATTCGGTTTATGATTGATGATTCATCCTTCCTAGGATTTTTTTTTTTTTTTAATATAAACTTTAGCTTTAGATATGGAATTTTGCATTCTCCATGTCATAGCAGCAGGATAAAATACCACAATCAAAGCTTGCAGCAATCCAGAAAGTGATATCATCTAATGCTCTCCCGAATGCTATGAATGGAAGAACAGAGTTCAAAAATTTGTTACCATACATAATATTACCAACTGACAACTAGCTTTGCATTTTTAACATAGAGAAGAACAAGTAAAATATATGATGGTCTTGGCTGGATAATTTAACGCTGGCATCTTCGGCAATGAAGTATTGTTACTGAAATTGTATTACACGATCGTATGATTGTATCTCATCTGATCCTTCTATACCTTTTAACTCTATATGCACATCAATTATTTCCTAGTAGCTAGTTTTCGACTGAAACACGGGTTGTTATAGGCTAGATTTATCTTCTTTTTCTAGTTAGCCATTAGTCAATGCTGTGAAAAAGAGTTTACCTTCGTATCTATATGAGTGACACTGCTATGGAGAGTATAGCAAAACATTTCTCTCTAGATTTTTCGAATTGCTTTGCATCCAAATACATTCAGCGTAAAACAGAAAAACTTTCTTAGAAGAAAATAGCTTCTTGGACCATTTCCAACTTCACCGCTAAGTATAAGAAGCAATATCATCATTTGACGCGTAGTTTTTCAAGTTACAAGAATTATAGTCGAAAAGCAGAGGACCGAAAGATAGTTGGAAAACTAAGCCAATCATCAAAAGTGTAGGGAAAAAGTCACGAAAGAAAAGTAAAGATGTTCGCTAGTCCCATACATTTCACATATATACCAAATTAATCAATGCAACAGAAGTGTTTATCCCTAAGATAGGGAGCTTACTAATTTTTTTCTTTTTTTTTCTTTTTCTTGACAACTCGGGAGCTTACTAATTTACATAACATGTTTCACAACTAAAAGTAAACTAATTAAAAGTCATCTTATAACTAATATGAAGCATGATTACAGTGTTAATTACCACCACCCTTTTTCGTAAAATTAAAAATAAAAACCTTTGTTCAAGTTATAAGTAAAAAATCAAGTAATACGGATAAGGAAAACCACCATCATAAAGACCATTAGCATAAAAAACATAAGAAGCCAAGTAAAACATGATGTAGTTGAGCTTCGTGAAAAAATATTCATTGCCCTTACATTGGCGTGACTAGTGCTTGCCAAGCTATGCTCAATTGCCTTCTCAGTTGAATCAAGTATCTGAAACCAACAAAATTAAGACGATGAGACTGAATTGAATCCACCAATAAATATTCTCACTAGTGTAAGCCAGGTTGGAATAAACTCAATTAAGCATTTTTTAAATGCTAGAGAAGCAACCAACATAACATTAAAAACCATGGACTCGTTAACAAGGGTGCAAGGTAGAAGCTTAAAATCTTTAACTTCTACGAAAGCAGGCAAAAAAATGTTTCTGGACTGAAGACTTGTGATCTCTTGCAATGAAACATAGCTTGTAGATTATAAACACCATCTGATATCTTCTTCTCCATATCAATGTCCATAAACCTCTCAAAAGTAGAGTCATGAGATAGTGAGACAAATTTCTACGTCAAAATGTGCATTGACAATTAATTATTTAAATGCAGTTGAAAAGGGGTCACTTTATTAACCGACTATTGATTTTGTTGAAAATTCAATGGTACCGGACTTAAATATCACCCTCACTTTCTTCTTTTGTTTCATTTTCAGGTTTTCTAAAAGGCCAATGAAAGTGAAAGGGAAGTTTCGACTCCCAATGAAGGAGGTAGAGATACATAATGGCTTAATGAGCTACAAGGCATAACTACATAACCTGCATGAAGAAGGCCAACCTGAAGCGCAAACATAAAACCAGCTTAAAAAGCTCTCCAGTTTAACCTTATCAACAAATTACACCTACTGGCTTCGCAAGTTGCAACTGTCCACATCATTGTAGAAATTTGATTCATGCTACAAGTAGTAGGGTGTCACTGGGCATGTTTATTTAACCTTCCAATAAAGTCCACATCCAGACAAAAATTTCTGGTTCTTAAGTCTCTAGCCTAAACCAAAACAATTTTGTGGCCAATCCAGTCCTATTCCTAGGTAGGAGTGATAAAGGCAAAGGTAATAGAGCACTATCATTCCCAAAGCACTTTCATGTTCAAATTAGGCCAAAGAAAGCAAAGAGTACAAGACATGTACATACCTTTCCAGAATTCTGCAACGACTGACTCATTAGTAGACTGCTTTCTTTCAGTTGTCGAGCCATTCCTACCATCTCATCTGTCAAGTCTTCTTGAAGCTTTCTGTAAAATAAAAGAAGATAAATTGTATAACAAAATTTTTGCATGTCTGTAGACACACAACATGCCAACTTTAGTATCAAGTGATAAATTATGCTCCAATATCCAGAATTATTTCCTACAAAGAAAGGCTGAGAGAGGATAAATTTACCAAATCAAATCGTAAAGAATTTCATCTTGTACTATAAATGTAAAGAGGAAGCCCTTTGATACATATGTTTAGAAACGCCCGAAAGAATTCAGGTTCAGGTTCAAAGGACAAATCTTTGTAAGAAAAGTGAATGAAACATTTCATCAAAAATTCGAATTTTAAAAAGGCTAATATGTGACTGTTCTTCAAAATGTTTTTTAGTTTCCAATGGAGCTTAGCAAAACAGAGCTTCCTGATGTTTCAACTTCCAAGTTATAATCCCCTTATCCTCTTGCTCCTGGTATAGATAAATGGAAGAAGTGTGTAGTTCATATCCTTCCTCATAACATTCTCTAAGTAGTAAATGTGCTCCATTAAGTAGTCCATGAGCAAAAAATTACTCTTAATAATGAACAGAGTTAAACTTCAGCAAAGGTCCCAGGAATTATCAAGCACAAGCACGGCTATGAAATGGTTATTTTACCTGTGCTTCTCTATATGCGAATGGGCAGCAGCATCTAATTTGACAAGAGGTGAGGAATCAGTTCCCACATTATCACGTGATCTGTCTTCAACATATGAGGATGGCCTATACTCACAAAAAACTTTTCAAAATTTTACTTTAAAATAACAAAATGACAAGCATAAGCACATAGGTCGCAATATAATTAATGAATGTGTTTACATACACTGGCCTCTTTCTAAGTCCTGGTGGGGAGGCAACTTCTACTTTTTCAACTATTGGAGGGCTTGCATCAGTGCAAGTCTCTTCAAAGATTTCCTGCATAATTCGATAACCAAATAGTTATGTACACAGCAATTGACATATAAAAGCTCTCATAAATGACTGCGAAAGGAATAAAGAAATCAGTCCTAAAATAGTGCTGGTTATGCACATTCACTGACAGCTTCATCCTCAGGGGATAACCCAGATAAAGGCAATGACTTTCTCATACGAAAAGGGTCCAGTTACTTCTTTCTTTCTTTACTTCCCCCCTCCTAAGTCCTAACAGATAAAGATAGATGTGAAGTTGCCTTACTTTTTCTTTTTTCTTGTCATTGGTTAAATATAGAATTAAAACATAGGATAAGAAGACCTAATTAAAGTACAATTGCCGATTTCGCTACTCGCTCGTGGGCAGTTCACTCAGCTCCTATTAACTGCCAAAACAATATACCATTAAAAGTTCTGAGCAAGCATCGTTATATCTTCAATTGTCCATTTCACTATCTAATAATATATTATTAATCTCTTCCTCCCTTTAGCAACCAGATTATAAGAATCAGAGTTGAAGATAAAATTTGCAACACTCATAGCTACAGTTAATTTTTACCCTAAAGAGAAGCAGTAAGCTTTGCATGCAGCAATGAGGAGGTTATACCAAAAGCACTTCCTCCCAAGACAGTTTGCTCCTGCCTGTAAGCAATGAAGTGGTAAAGTGGTACCAACCAATTACCATTCTATTTGTATTCTTCTACCAAACACCATCAACGTGAATAATGTTTTAAGATTTTCCTTGTAGCGAAGCACTTATATGTGCATAGAAAAAACCCAGAGGCGAAACCACCAAGCTCTCTTGAGGATAACAAAATTCAGGATCCGGAGGAGAAGAGTCACAATAACAAAGATGTTTTTCCAGTAGGGAGTTAATTGTACCCTGGATTCCCACAGAAGTGACTGTATTCCGGAAAACTCTTATCATTTTTTGCGAGCCAAAGGATAGAGAGGCAACAAACTTTTGGTTATTAAATACCATTGCCACCATCAGCAATGAAAAAGCAGGTATAAAGTTGGATCCACTGGATCAAAAGAGTAGAAACAATATCTTATGAATGCATCAATGTGTTCCCCACTAAAAGGCATACCCTCTCTCTGTTCTAATAGTTGCCAATACGATGCTGACTCTAAATCAGAATATCATCATGCCTCTCAATAGCAGCTCTAAAGCTCCTGGTCCTACAGCATCTCATGAATAACAGCTTCTCTAAGGTTAACTCTCACCAAGCCCACCTTACCATATCATAAAATTATTTAACATTAACTTTACGAATACAGCCATTAACCCCGCTGTCTCAAATAGCATCTCCCACTTTCCAAAAGAAGCCTTTCAAAAACTTATGCTCACTGTTCCTAATTTCTCTAATACACCAGGAGAACATCCTGCCCCTATTAGGGACTGCCCTACAAGCAAGGAGATAAGAAGGGTATATAGCTTAATAAATTCTTGAAATCAACAATTAGGGATTTCCTAAAGTATCCACGATCATGATATTTAAATTAAAACAAACCAGAATCAAGAATACCTCAAGTGACTCAACTTTATGTGTATAATAAATCACTATTACCTTGTCAATCAAAATGTTATTAATCAGCATATCAAGCAATAGAATCTCTTAAACAATTATGCAGATTAAATGAGTAATGTATTGCACAGCAACAACAGCTAAAACTAAACATAATAAATCAATACAAATCAAGAGGCCTTTAATACTTACCACAGGAGGAACTAATTTGGATGCAATTGATTCAATCTTCTCAGAGTAATCATTTATTTTAGCTTTCGAGACCCTACAAGGCATAATCAAGGAGCAATGCATTGATTCAGATCGAAGTATGATAAACTTATACAATTTAGGTGTTTGAAAAAGAAAGGGCAACAACAGCTATGTTGATGATGCTACGAACCAGTTCAAGGTGCCAATCACACAAGTATATACACGCGGAAAGGAGAGGAAAGAAGCAAGTATCAGACATGTCCAACTCAGCATAAGTCTATAAGGAGTTATAGGGATTAAAGGAAGAATATAGTACATAAATATATAGTAAATAAATTGTTATGAAGTTTGTTACAATATGGTTGTGATAGAGTCAGAATCTTTTATGTCCTTGGGGCTACATATAGGGAGGGGATATTCCAGTAATAATTACGCATACTCTAATACAAGAATTCTTTGCCTCTCAAAGGCAGAGAAGGTGTCATCAACCCCAGTGTTGGTGCATCAGCAATTCCCATTATTGTCTTCATCACATTACCAAACTCTGATTCGTAGCATTACACAAAATAAATAACATAACTATGTATTTCAAACCACAATAGTTATCAATTGGATTAATAGGTATTGGTTCTACCCTATGGGAGGCTGGCAGCCCAGGAAAGCAGTTTCACTATAAAATAAAGAAAACCACAATCCTAAACAACATGACCGCTCAACCCGTAAATCAACAGATCTACTTGAAAAGATTTGGTACAGATAACCCAAGACTGCAATCTAGCCAAAAAATATAATCCCGATTCTAAGTCAGTCTACCACACTATGTGAGTACGTGAACGCTGGACATGTTATATTTCTAAAATCTCAGTACTTATTTCTTCTGTAATTCTACTACAGAGGTTATTCAATAGCACCTGCTTCAGCTTTTGCTGATCCCTAACTCCCATTTTTGGGAGAAGAGGCTGTCAACAAGACAAACTCTAAGAACTTTAATCACATCTATGAACATGCAGTCTCTTTGTTATCCACAAACCATTCAAGAATACAAAAACAAGCACTTTCTACACCAAACAAAGAAAGGGGCATAAATTATTAAAGTTGACCTGGGCAAGCCTTCGGGAGTGATCTCTTCTGTTAGTTGTTCCAACAGTTGACGCAATGTAGCAACATACTGCATAATAAAAATTCCAATTTAGAAAATGTTAAGGCAAGTCACAAAACAGGCCAAACAACCATACAAAGTTGCATACATGAATCAATTTGGCCTGATTTTGCTGTGAAGGTGCCGCAGCAATTAACCTCCTAAGATTAATCTCCGTCTTGCTGATCCCCATATACCACCAAATCTCTCACTACACATATCGAGAAGTATCAGAATCCAAATCCAAATCCGAAACCGACAAAAGCAATGTCCTTTATCACACCACTAGAATAACATTTTAAGAACAAAATTCGGGATTAGGGTTATAATATATGATGATCTTCAATGGTCGGCAATAGCAGTTATTTTTATCATTTAAACAATTGAATTAAGGAGAAAGCTTTAACAGAGAATTTTGATGCAAAGTAAGACTTGCCTTGTGGAAGAGAGGAGAGAAGATAATTAGATCGGCTCCACCAAAGTATTGATGACTGGTTGCAGGCAATATTCTCGGGATAGTATACGATCACCAGATCAATTCACTACAATAACAAGGGAAAATTAAATCAGTATGAAACTAAAGGGGTAAGTAATTTAATAGGTTTCTAGGCAGGTATGGAGTAACTCTTAAAAAAGTGTTTAAACACATGTTTAATGGTTTTGTATGGTCATTAACCCCATTAGGGTAGGAAAATTAAGTTACAAAGTACAAATATATTAAAAAAAATTCACTATTAGCCCTATCCAATATCGTTATTTAAGAGCCAAATTTAATGTGAGGCCTCGAAACTCAAATCTAAGCATTTTCTTAGCTTTAGGAGAAACAAATTATTAAAGAAAATCACAAAACTATACTTTGGAAACCATAAATGAAACCAAAATTAAGGAATCAACAACACCAACACATAAGCATTGGATAACTACCAAAATCAAAGACAGAGTTTTTGTTGCTCTACAGTTCTAGTTTTTACGTAACTGTCAACTACAATCACCATTTTAACCATTCAACATTTTTTGAAATCACAATATTCGTTCTTCGTATATTGAATGCACTCACTTTGAAATCACAAGACTTGCTCCCTAGAATTCAAAATAACATAAAAGCAAAGCAATATATATCTGCTAGAGGACAAAGCACAACACAATAGGTATGATCTTCATTGCCAAATCTCTCTCTTGATTAAATTAGTTTAATTCACATTAAACAACACATCATTTTTGGTTTCTAACATGGGGTTGGAAGATAGAAGATGAAAGAGATGTACCAAATTGAGACATAAAAACAAATTAGTTTCTAAACTAATAATGCTGAAAGGCAACTTACATAAAGATGTAGTGCAAGTGAAATAATAGGAAAGGGAAATCATTTTCTATCAGGAAAATTTACTATATAAATGTCACTAATACTCTTATTCATGTACATACACCTCAAAGCCTAAAATGGAAAATATGTTAAATTGAAGCAAGAATTAATTTTTCACACTACTAAGAAAGTCCTATCAAATAACCCAACATATGTCATTCTTAGTGCATTAGTGCAATCCCCATCACATAAGTGAGTTACCAAGAAAAAATCTTTTGCATAAGCTAAGATCCTAATGCTTCATCTCAAAGCTACGGAATCCAAGTGAAGGTACTAAAGGTCAATATAAACTATAATTGGCATTCTCCTACTATATTATATACATAACCCAAGATGATGTGCTACTATTGAAATTCTTAAACACAAAAGGCAAAGCAAGACTCGTAAATTAGTTAAATGTAATACAAAACACCTCAAAGGCTTGATGATAGACAAATTAGAGAGAATGGCATCTTATCTTAAACAAAAGACAAGTCCATCTTCTTCTACATACCTAACAGAGTCACATGGAAAACAGTAACTAAATCAAGCACATCACATAATCATCCTTTTCATCCAATTCACTACTAAGCAGCAAGCTAGTTGATCCTCTTCCAAACAAGTATGCAATCACTCCTTAGCCAATAAACTTTGAAAATAGAAACATAAAACCCATGGATCATAGTATTACACATGTACACCAATGTACGTACGCAACACACACACAAACACTCCCTCCCTAACAACTTCACTGTAAGGGGAAGCCTTGCAAGAAGCTTTAGGTAAATGGGGTTATTATTCGTTGCCACCAAATTGATTCTTAACGCTAACAAAATCTTTGACATAATTACAATTTTGCCATTGTTCAAATTTCTCCCTTTCTCTCCATCACTTTCTCTCCCTAAAATATTTTCCAACATTTTCGGAAAGCAATCCCGAATAAGTCTTCGTCATCGAGTAACATGCAATAGCAATTATCAAATGTTTTGACCATGGCAAAAATGCCCAAAAAGGGCGTTTTGACCATTTTTACCGTAAATAATATAATATTATTATAATTAATATTATAATAATTATAATTAACAATTTTTCTGTTCCAAATAAAATTGTAGCACTTGATGGTTTAAATGTTGCGGTTTTCCAGAAATTGCAACTGATTTAAAAAGTATATTATTAATAATTAATATCTCACAAAATTAAGCTTAATAACAATAATTAAGTATTATTAATAATTAATATCTCACAAAATATAGCACATTATGTATTTATAAAATGAATGTTATGTATTATGAAAATAAACATTATATATCACTAAAATGAACACTAGATGTACTGGTATGTACTGGTAACGTAATGAACATTACATGTATATGTAATGAACATTGGGATAAGTTCTATTCATTATTTCCTAGTAGAAGCCTTCATTAATGTTTCGTAATTTGCATCATTAATGCTTTTGGGATTTTATTATTTTTGCATTGGGAATAAGATACCTACAGAACTTTTGTATTCTTTTTAAATCTGAATAATTTCCAATGTTCACTGCCTTTGAACATAATGTTCATATCTTGCGTTTATGTGTACAATTCTTGCATTTTGTGTGTACAATTATTGTGTTTTGCACCAAATGCACAGTGAACACTGTGCACCCAGGTACATAGTTCAACCATTGGAGGAGGAAGAACAAATTGACAAAATATTCCTCTCGAGTCTCCACTTATGAATTTCTAATATTTATGGATGATGATTTCTTGATGTAATATATATTACTAAAATTGAAATAATTTTGATTATTTGATGATGACTTCTTGATGTAGTGGTCTCTAGTCTTTTGGGTATTTGATCTACTCGAGTGACCTCCAATCGGATAATCCAATTAACACAATAAGTCAGGGTTGTACTGTATAAGGCTATGTTATATTTGATTTTTAAAAAAACTTATATTTTTTAAATTGATTTTAAATTATTTGATCTAAACTTATTTTTTGAAATGTATTTGTCTAATTGAATAGAATAGATCCTTACGAAGATTTTTTTTACTTAATAGAATATTTGGGGTTCTTAATCAATATAAAATCAATATTGATAGATATTGTGACCATCTAGGGTGTGTAAAGAAAATTAACTTAATAATTACAATAAAAATGAATATATAAAAGACCTGTAATGTTCAAATAAATGAGTAGACTACTTCACGGCCTGAATTTAGGATTTTAGAGAAATAAAGAGAGATTTGAACCAGTGGCGGTGCCAGGAATTTTATACTATTGGTTTGTAATCTACGAAATGAAGCAATATATAAAAAAATCTAAAACTTTATATTACAAAGAGCTTAATATACTAATTCTTTTCCTCTACTTCAAGATTTCAAGTAAATAACAGTAATTCAATATAAGATTATATATGTTGTAAAAAATATATAAGGGGTTTTTTTTGTAGTATGGGTTTAGCTGAACCCACTGAACCCATACTAGATCCGTCCCTAATTTGAATCTTTATATTTCTTTGTGTTTAATTATTAATTTTTAAAATATGAAGGAAAACTACTAACATCTCTCGTTCACTTTTATTTTTTGTATTTTTTTGGAAAGGCCTAAACATAAAACTGGAGCCCCTTTCTCTTTATGATTAAACTAATGAATTATGGTAAATTAAGGTTGCAAATAGTGATATTGGACTAAGTTGTAAAAATACAAGTGTCTTGAGAAATTATGACCCCAATTTAGACACTACACTCCATAACACCATCAGTCTCACAATAAATATGTCAAATATTGAATGCGCATATGGGTGCTTCAAGAAGTCAATAATCCCTAAGGAGCAACCCTAGAATAGCTTGATTAAAAGAGATACTTTGATTTAAACGAAAACTATTACGAAAGGTTTTTCATTTGATCTTTATCTCAATATAGGTTGATATTCATTATGTAGGTTTTAACTAGAACTGATCATTGGGTTGAGCTAAGCCCAACCTAAAACATAAAACTTTCTTTTGGCTAAATGGTCTAATAAGGTAATATACAAAGTCAAGTAATTTAAACTTTTAGACCAAATCAAGTCGGGCCTCTAATTCGAGCAACAAAAAAATAGGGCCCTTGAATTATTTTGTCCAATTCAGTTTGGGCTTATCGGGTCATTTTTTTTTCATCTTTAGTTTTTACTTGGAAAATCCCTCCAAGTACTTAATTGTTTTTTTTCATCTTTAGTTTTTACTTGGAGGGATTCAATTCTCTTCTCAAATATGAGTACTTCGCATTATTATGCATTTCTCAGGGCGTGATTGATGGGTAGTAAGACCAACCGCATCCCTCTTACATAACGAAACAACACCCAATCAAAAGTTCAGATAACAAGAGTTAATTGAATATTACTCTTACAGTTACCCTTACAAATTCAAATAAGCTCCTGAACTTGTAAGCACAGCATTAATCATTTCCAAAAAAGTTCGTCATCTACAAAGTCAATTCCCCTGAGGTGAATACAGAAGAGTAAATGAATCATGCTTTTCATAATATTTATTGAGCTCCATCATATCCAATTTGTTTTCCACCTTTATACATGCATCCTCTGTTCAAAAATAAGTGCAACACTTACATTTTGAAAATCCTCTCCACCTCTAGGAGTTGGATATTTCCAGCCCTTCCACAAAATTTGAAAATTTTTGTACCAATCTAATTCTTTATAGAAAATTCTGCTTGCTCAATATACTCCAAACCAAGTTTCGGTAGAATGTCTAGCCCTGAAAAAATTTCAGATCAGTATTCAATGAAAAACAAGCAAGCAGAAGCTTGTGGGTTTTACTTGGATGCTAACCATTGACATCAACAGTTGATCAGACATGATTGTATCATTTCTTTGGCCCCTGAACGACATAAAAACATGAAACAAAGTTACCTGCGGGAAAGGTAAATTAGAATAGACACCATTAAACCTCCATCATAGAGCTAGTCAACAACAAATATATGAAGTATGATAGCAGAACTATTAGCATTTAGCAACATGATCATGATGACTGCTATCAAGCAAGCATGGATCCTTTAGTAATTCACATGTGAATAACTAATTCCAAACTTTTTGAAGTTGAACACATTTTCTTTGATTCCATTCTAACATCTGGGCAATATTCTTTTGAGGTTTGTTCTTAGAAGCGCAATGGCATCTGGGAAGGACCAACTTTTAGCCAATAAAATCATCCAGAGACGGCTCAACCATGTTCTAGAGTATTTGAGGACTGAAGGTAACAAGGTACAGTAGGTCTAGGAGACGCATTTGCAAATTAAAGGAAAAACAATAAAGAAAGAACTCTTTCCTCCCGAATGAACAATCTGATAAGAGTACAAAATTTGGAAAGCAAATTTAATTTTTGAGACATCATAGCACTTACATAGAAAATGGAAGTTATAAAAAGCTTTCACACGTACTATATGATTCAGACAATGCACAAAGCTAGGTTATCACTTTCTCCCATTCTAGCTGCAAGAGTAGTTCTTCCTAGAACTGCTGCACTTGTATGAATATCTATGTACTTGGAAGTTAATATGTTAACTGTTGCTATCAGAAACACAAGCAAAGTAAGATGAATCAAAAAGTTGGATTAGAGTAAAAGACCTGACAAAATACTACCATCAATAAAGGTTCCATCAGCAAAGATCAGTCAATTTATTTTCAAAGCAAGCTTTTCAAGTTTCTGTTCAGGTGGCAATAGAGCAAGCATTTCCAGTTAATCAGATAAGAAAGGAAGAAGTAAAGAAACAGTTCAACGGCAGAATCAAATAAGCGCCTACTTGATCCTTGATTACATTGAAAAGAATATGCATAGGTCAGTAGCTTGAGATAACAATTATTTTTGCTCTAGCACTCATTTTTGTGTTAGGGTGATTCAATGAGTGGATGGTCGATGGCTAGTGCTGTCAAAATTCGATCCAACCCAAAACGATTTGTAACTGACCCAAAAATAGTGGATTTTGAACAAGAATTTCTTAGCCGAATCCGATTGTATCTGAATCCATGAAACCCGTTTTTAACCTGGTTGACATGAAAATATTACAGTAGTATTAATAAAATGAAATCATGAGGACTTTCTTGCAAAAACTCTTGTAACTATCGGAATCTATGATATAAGCTCTAATGGGCATTATTTTGCTTGTGAACAATGACTTGGGCCCCATCTTATATCCTAATCTAGCCATAACATATTACCCATCTAAATATATTTTCTACTGTTTAAAACACTATCTCTCTCACCTCAGTTTCAAATCAATTCAACATGACAAATTCAACTTAAAATTGACACACATTCCATGTTTCCTACTCAATAATCAACCCCATAAGTGCGTTTTACTCTTTCATTTTGTTTGAATTTTTATATTACTTGGTGGTTGCTTAAATAATTAATTACGGATCTGTTCTCGAATTCACTGGATTGAATTTGAGCTTCTTTTTTTTCTTGAATTTTCTGGCTAAAATTAGGATGATGCTCATTTAGAATTTTCTTCTCAATTTACACTTTGACTTTGAATTTAAAGTTCAAAGATGAGCTTCAAGAAACCCTTTGTTGGTTTAGATGATATTAGAGAAGGATGAATTTGGGGATGGCGTCAATATCCACTACTCCACTATGAGCCAACTACCACAATAACTTATATGGTGATTGAAGTGACAAGGGATGGAATTTTTCGATTTCTTTTGCCTCACTTAAAATATTGTGTAATTTTTGGTCTTGTTAATTTGCACTAATGATTTACATTGAAATTCGTGACTTAAAGTGTAACCTAATAGCTGATTTTCTTATATATTTGCGAATAATCGCTTACTTAGAAGGTAAATAACACAAAAAATAATATTTTTAGTGTTGTTTGACTCACAAAATGAACCCACGTTAAACAGATTTGCGTAAAATATCTTAATTTGCAAATTTTGTAGGATCGCCTGATCTTACAAACCAAACCCACGACCCAATCCTAAGAGCCCTTCCAATCCAAAGTGGAATCCCAATCCTGATTTGGCCAATTTGACCTATAAACTAAAAACGGTCACCAATTTGAAAAATAGGCACTTGCACAGACTAACGAATGAAAACAGCTGAAAACCACTAATTATCAGCACTAGACAAAAGAGGAAAGGAGAGAGATAGGAAACAAAGGGAGGACATTGCACTCAACCTAACAGTATGATGATAGAGAAAATATAATCATGACATACGTATAACACGAGAGTACGATGTGATCAAAATTCATGCCTTGAATTCAATCTAGAGGGTCACCTTCAACCATCATTTCCAGACAAATATGACAACACTCCTTAACAATCCAATGGAAATATATATTTAAGTATATTACTATTTTCTACTGACATATCATTCTGCATGGTCAATTCGTGTTGATGCTACTTCACTATTTTATAGTGTCAAGATGTAACACTTAGCCATTGCTCATTAATCAAACAGGAGAGTCATTGCTCATTAACCAAACAGGAGAGAAGGAAGCCTCAAAGCTTAAAGAGGGCAGACTCAATCAATCAAAAATAGATTTCAAAGATAGAGCAATAAAAGAATTTTTATTCTAGTAGAAGTAGAACAGTTATCTATTTCTTAAAAAATTCGGCAACAAAAAAATATAACACATAGAAAGGCCACAATAACTAAATTGTTAAGTGTCAAATAGAGGTGACAGGTCTCCTAAGTCCTCCCAGCAAGACAATGAAAGAATAGTAGACCACTTAAGGTAGCTAAACTTCAACATTGTCTCACTTATTCCTTTGTCAGGTGAAAAAGCTTGACTTTACCACAAAGCCAAATTGAAACATAACAAAGCACTGTAAACCTATTCAAAAGAAAAATCGGCAGCAAAGTTTTACAACTATTATTAGATAAGACCAAGTTTGGACCTCACATTAGCCTGATAGGAGGGAGGAGGGAAAAGAAATATTCAACACATATTCTGAATTTACCAATATGTGATATAAGGTCGGTAACAGTCATAACAGCCATCAGAATTTGACCGTGTCAATATAAACCCCATTAACATTCCAACCTCTGCATGCAACACCAACAACCAAACTAGGGGAAGTGAGGAGGCAACCTAATCTAATAAATGTGGAAAAAGAGAGACACGAAAAGGGAGGAGGGAGGAAGAGAGAAGAGAGGCATTTTGTGTGTGTGTGTGCTGGAGGGGGGGGGGGGGGGGGGGGGGGGGGATACTTTAGGATGAAGCTTTCACAAAGAACTAGAAAAACCAGACATTTGCTATAGGAAACGATTAAATCAAGATATAGAAATCAGATCATGAGATGGCTTTTCATTAGGGCAAGTTATACATCATAAAAACGTTTAGAAAATATATATACATAACACATTTAACCATACCTCTGATGCATATCCAGCAATTGCTCCAGGCACTGGTCTAGTATAAGAACTAATAGGAGAGCTTCTCTGCACAGCCTCACAAAAAGCAATAAGATGTTCTCGATTCCCAAGCTCTACAGCCTAGAATAATATGATTAATAATCAGTCCTCTATCTTCTAGGTTTAGAACCAATGAGAGATTATGTCAATATGTCAACTATTATCCAAGAAAACTGAAGCCATATAAAATCATAACAAAAAGACAGTAATTCGTAACTGCTCTCATCTCTATGATACAGTAATTAAGAAATGTACACATACCATAATTTACAATTGATAAATGACATTCTATTTGACCTGTACTGTGCCATTCCTTGGAACTCGAGGATGTGGCTGAACCTTGAATCCTTTAATCGACATAACCTCAGCAATTAAAAGAAAACCCTGTTCAAGAAAATAAGAGAAACACTGCACGATGAAATAACTGAAAGAAGAAAATGGAATGCTGTTTTTTGAAATCATTGCAAGGATACCTTGATGGCTTCCCCAACCATCTGAGGCGAAAGGTACAATCCCTGAAAGAAAGTTCGCATGATATCACCAGGGATTGAGCCACAATCAATTCCAAGTCCTGGGGCAGACAAACAAGCAGCTGCTGCTTTCACCCATTTTTCCTTCCCAGCAACATAGCCACCACATGGTGCAATTGTCCCTCCAGGGTTTTATTTATAAAACTTCCAGCTATCAAATCTGCTCCCCATCAACCACTAATGAATTCATATTCCTTATCCAGATACACTACTATACCACCATTGGGGGTTCAATTGTGTTCACAAACTGACCATAGCAGTTATCAACCATGACCAGACAGTTTGGGTTTTGCATCTGCAGGTAACAGGATGAACGAACAGTCAATGTAATTAATGACACATGAAAACATCTTTCATATCAGAATTACACATAATTAATGCCTCAAGGTTACAGTAGCTGGAGTCTACATTAACCTTTCATAAAATTGTTTAGCAACATCCCATTTTCTTTTCAGAATAAAACTTTCAACAAAGTATGCTACAGAGAAGGAAGCAGTTTATTAGTAAGTGTTTCTGGCATACCTTTATCATTCTTATGGCTCTTCCTATCTCATTGACACTTAAAGTGCAATGCCATGAATAACCACATGATCTTTGTATGACTGCACACCTTGTTTGATGAGTCACAGCACTAGCCAATCCATCCCAGTCTGCAATAATAAAGGAAAATAACGAAACCAAAATCTTTCAGAGATATTAAACCAATATATAAAGTGAAGATGGAAGACTGCAATAATAAAGGAAAATAACGAAACCAAAATCTTTCAGAGATCCAAGCCCATTGCAGTCTCTCTTTCCAATGACTTCCTCCAAAGTGTCATATGGAGCACCAGCGACTATTAGAAGCTGGAAAACTGGAAAGCTAAGATGATACCCTCTTCCAGGAAATAAATAGCTTAAACCTTAGGGAACAAGATGTAAATATCTCAACTTTTCAAAGCAAGTAGAACAGAAAATGCATTAATTTTGGAGTAGAAATAACTCACCTCGTCTCCTGGCCTCAGCATAGCAAACAAGGCACAGGTGATAGCATGGGTGCCTGAGAAAAACTGATTGAAGGAATAATGAGGAAATGGAGAGGGAACAAGAACAAAAGACTGAAGAGAGAAAAGAAGGAAAAATTACTTGTGAACGGACAATAGCAGAGTCAGCAAATGCTTGATCTAAACCTTCTCGACCTCCGGCTTCATCATGTCCATAACCAGTGCATCCAGCAAAAAACTACACAAAGTAGATTAGAGAAGTCCCTTCAGATCTTTAACAATTATGTTCTTATCAAAACAAGAAATTCACTAATTTACCACTGTTAAATAAAAACAGGCAGGACAATTAAAGAGGCGTAGTAGGTCTAACCAAAAAACTAGCACAAATATGATTTCTTTCTGTAGACATCAGAAATGATTTGTCCAAGAAAAGAATGATAAGAAACTCTACAGTCTTGTTTCCTTTAGTTTGACAAGACAATTGGTACAGGAGAAGGAAAAAGGATATTTTTTAGGGGCAGTTGTAGGCATACAGAAAATTATATAGTACTTTGAATAGAATTTTTGAATCCAACCAATGAACTAATACTAAATTTGGAGGAAATGTCAGAAGAGTTCATCCTTTGGCCTTCTACCACAATGTGAAATCTAGGGAACTGTATTTTACTGATAACATTTAAAGGGCTATTAAGTGGACTATAAGACTCAAATTCATATTCTATAGGTAGCCTAGGTAGCCTTACTTCGTAAACACACGGTCTAAATGTCTAGACAACAAATACCATAACAAACTCCATTGCTTCCATACACCAAATGGTAAAAAAACAAGCCTTTAAACACTATCATGTACAAAATACAACAGAATTTATGGTGTTCACTCACATGAGATCCAACACGAGCATTATGAAAAACTTTCAGAACTCAGGAAGTATTGTGCGCTACCATATTGTCGATGACTCTGAACTCTGAGTGTAGTGAGGCCACTGCATTATCAACCTGGATAATTCATCAAAAGAGACCATGCTTACCAGCAACAAAAATTTCAACCATGTCTTTGCAATCCAAGCACATCTAGAAATATGTATGCAACTCTTCCAGTTATTCAAATATACTGAAGCAGAAAATAGAAATGGATTTAAAACCATGGAGCTTAGGACAGGGGTACATGGTCCTTTGGTTTAGTGAGAAAAAGATGACAGCAACTTTTGTGCACCAAAGGTAAAGGTTAGCTTAAAGGACTTTAGGGCCCCGTATCTTCTAGAATCAATGTTCTTCCATCACGTAAGTGGAAAAGCTGAAAATAAAACGCATGTACCTCATGAAAGCCATAAGTGACCGAAGTCACGACAGTGACCGAAGTCAAGGTATCCATGAGTTAGTTATGTCTGCTTTTAAAATTTTATTTTGTGGCCTTTAGTTTAATTTGATCCTAGGAGCATATCAAGTACTTTTGAACAGATGATGCTGAGCACAAAAGTTTGAAATCTCTTACAATTTCTGGTAAATTTATGAATGAATTGCTCAATAGCGAAGTAAACAGATACACAGACGACGATCTTCATAGATTAACACCCATTCTTAGCTAGATACACAAAGAAGTAGAAATTCGATATCTCCTACTGGTCGTTAATTCTGATGCATCAATCGAAGAACATCCGTATCAACCATGCCTTCTCGTTTCCTCAGATGGTCAGTTACCAACTGACCGAAGCCTTTTAGAAAAAGATAAATGGTTCAAGTCTCAAACAAAATAACGTCCTCCACTAATCCAATTCGAAGACTATACGTTGGAACACCTTGATAGGCGTAATCCTAAATTAAGAAAAGGCTAACGAGTTCTGCAACAAAATTCGATATTACTCTAACTCAAGACCCTTACAAATCCTAAACTAAAACCAATAACCGAACAAATCAGTATCCAAAATTTTTGGCTTTACCAAATCACATAGTAAACGTAATGAAACCAAAAAATCGAAACACCGGTTATCAAAAGCATAGTCTCTAATTAGTTTTTCTGATTCCAAAATGTATTAGGGAGTTGGGGATATTACAATCAATCACTGATTCCAAGGCTGCAAATTAATCCAAAGAAAAATCCCTTCATTGAACACTTTTTAACGCACACAACTTTTATTTATTTATTTAAACACTAGCAAAAGTCCCATTTCTTCATACCATCATACTTGCTGACAAAACTGCAATAAAAATTATACCAAATAGTAGAAATTATCTACAATTTCAATTATCAAAGACACATACATAATTTTTTTTAAAAATCCGAAAAAATTGCACTACTTGAAGATTCACCAGAAGTACAGAAACTTCACATGCAATACCAGTAAATGTTAAATTCATAAATCACCCATGAAAGAATGAAAAAATTAAAATGGAAATACAAACTCAGCCAAAAACAAAAGGTGGAAATTTCATAGGCATACCTCGGAAACAAAGGGACTGTCAATGTGAAAACGAGAAGGAATGGGAGAGAAGGGTGATAAATTTGAAGCTTCAGAGGCTATGGCTTAAATGGAGCACTGGACAAGGCCGTCATCTTCTTCTTCTTCTTCCCATTTCCCACAGAGGATGGTTATCTGTCCTCCGTTTGTAGAGGTTCTGGCCAAAGTGAGGGGAGCTACGGATTACATATTCCGGAGTATATCCTTTAAACTTTAAAGTACGTACTTCCTCTAAACGTTAAAACCCTTTTTAGTTTTTACTATATAAATAGTAGTGAATTGTTTCTTTTCCGCGGTAGAACACTTTGCATCTTAGACGTACTCGAGAGGCATTCATGTTTAGCGGCACTTGAGTGGTCCTAGAGGTGGCCATTGGGCCGATTTAGCCCGATCCAATCCAATTCGGCCCGATTAAAGTTTGGTTCGTCAAAAATATGGGTTGAATTCGAATCCAAATTACCCAATTATGACCCTTTTTAATTCGGTTCGAGAAAAAATTGAACTTGGCCCATGATTCAAACCGACTCAGCCCGTTGAATCGGCCCGGCCCTATTCGGCCTACCTAAATCTTCTAATTTTGTAAAATTTATTTTATTTAAATGCATTTTAGTTTATATAAATATTAATTTAGTTGAACATAAATTAATTTATACGAATGTTAGTTGATTTGCATATAGTTTAATTTATAAGAATGTTAGTTTATTTGAATATACTTTAGTTTAATTCCTATGAATCAATCAATGTTAGTTTGGTTGAATATAATTTAGTTTATAAAAATGTTAGTTTAGTTTATATGAATCAATGAATGTTAGTATAATTAAATTTAGTTTAGTTTATATGACTCAATGAATATTAATTTAGTTATATGAATGTTAGTTTAATTGAGTATAGTTTAGTATATATAAATGTTAGTTTAGTTGAATATAGTTTATATGAATCAATGAATGTCACTTTATTTGAATTATATATAGTTTAATTTGTATGAATCAATAAATGTTAGTTTAGTTGAATATAGTTTAGTCTATATGAATTAATGAATGTTAGTTTAGTTCAATATAGTTTAGTTTACATGAAATTACATGGATGTAATTTAGTTGAATATAATTTAGTTTACATGAATCAATAAATGTTAGTTTAGTTGAATTATATATACGTTAGTTTATATGAATCAATAAATGTTAATTTCATTGAATATAGTTTTGTTTATTTGAGTCAGTGAATGTTAGTTTAATTTAATATAGTTAGTTGAACATAATTTAGTTTATGTGAATGTTAGTTTAGTTTAATATAGTTTAATTTAGATGAATCAATGAATTTTAGTTTGGTTGAATCTTAGTTTGATTGAATTTTAGTTTAATTTATATTAATGTTAGTTTAAACTAAATTTAGTTAAACATAGTTTGGTTTATAAAAATCAATTAATGTTATTTTAGTTGAATATAATTTAGTTTATTCATTATAAAAATCAATAAATGTTAGTTTAGTTGAATATAGTTTAGTTTATATGAATAATGTAAGTTTAATTGAATATACTTTAGTTATATGAATCAATGAATATTAGTTTAGTTGAATATAATTTAGTTTATATGAATCGAATATGATTATGTCTTTTTTGTGATTATATGTAATATATGTAAATATGTAGCGAAAAATAAAAAATATCGACAAAAGAAATGAAAAATAAATGTGATTAGTTGAATATAAAGTTTACAATGAATGTCATTATGTGATTTGTGAATATAAACGTTTAATTACTTTCGAAACAATTCATTTCTTCTAATTTCTAAATGTCAATATGTGAAATTTGGTTCGATTCGGCTTGATTTGTTTCGATTCAGTTCATGAATTTGGTTTGATTTGTGAATTCGATTTGATTCGATACGTGAATTCGATTCGATTCGTGAATTCGAATTGATTCGATTCTTGAATTCAGTTCGATTTGATCATATTTCTGTTCGATTCGGTTCGTGATTTGGTTTTCGATTCGGTACGATTTCCATTTCCCGACCCCAACCCTAGCCTCGACCGGCCTGCCGCCCTAGACTAATCTGGTCCCGGTCCTTCCCCTTCCAGCCTGGCCCAACCCGCTCGGACCGGCCCCGTGGCCATCCCTAAGTGGTCCTATGTCGCTTTAATATTTGTCATTGTTAGTGGAGGAAATAAAACACTTAAAGTCACTGAGCAAGGAAGTGTATGAGCTAATGTGGGTGTTCATACTATATAAATTGCGATATGATATGTGCGTGTCAGGTTCACAATGCACTTGTTGATGGAAAGTTTTTCAAATTGCAATAATTACATCCTTTTTGAGAATATTGAAAATCAACGTAGGATACTGTATAATACAGTAAGATTATCTTGATTCTCCTACTCTAGACACCTAATTTTTCCAATCTCTTACGGATGAGGTTATTGATAGTAATCATGTTGTTTTTCGTCATGTTTCCCCCGTCTCTAACACTCTCACTTTCATCTAGAAAAGTCTGGTTACATTCAACCGAAGGTTCTAACCGAGGACGTCTGAGCCTTGTCGTGATAGGCAATCATGGGAGTACTCTAGTCGAGGACGCGTTCGAGAACAGAGTTTAGGATCTTGTCGTGGCCAAGGGCTCAAGGAACGTTGTGACCTAGGGCATTTGAGTTGAATTAATTTGATTTTCAATTGTTTCACTTTTGTTATTAGGCATTTATTTTCTTATAAATACCCCCTGTCCCATGTTCGTGAAATGAAAATTGTCTATGTTTCATTTCTTATCAGTCAACATGAGTTGAAGGGCAAGAAAAAGCAACCATCTAAAGATAATATCTTTTTTATACGTTCTTATCATTGAAGTATTTTGTGTAATATAAAACTTTTATCATTCTAAGGCTCTATTTTTCCTAACTTATTTAAAATAAGTCAAGTTTAGCAATTTTAAATTAAGGTAGAAACTACTCGTTTATAGTTTTTCATCAAAATAAGTTGAGAAGAACAAAGCTTTATGCTTCGTCCATTCTTTTTCCTTCGCATTTAATGCTAAGGGGCGAGCACAAACATAGTACCTAAATTTTGAGGATCCAGATCAGTACCAATTTGGATCAATTTCTGAAAATTCAGAGTACAACAACCTAGTTTTAGTACAAAGTATCCAATTAGATATTTATTATATTGAAAAGTAAAAATTTATATATTTTTGTGCCTCTAATACTTGAGCCTTTCAAGATGTAAAAATTTATAAAAATTCAAAGAGCCCAAACTGATTTCAATCTTTCAAGATGTAGGTCCTTTTGGGCTCTAACAATATCATTTTGAGTTATACAAAAACCTAAGTAAATTTAAAATTTTAAAAATGGATGAGCTATTATTAGTAGGGTAATTACATTAGTTGGTACCAAAATAGCCCATACAAAATGAGCACCGAGGAAAAAAAAGACCATTTGCAGATAATGAAGAACAGTAAGAATGAATTACCTGGGATGCATGAGCCCATGAGAAATCACGGAGCCACCCATTGATCGTAATAGTACTTTGCGCAAAGTTTCCTCCTGTGATATGAGTTACCTTTCCTTGATCACTTATACTACCCTTTGAATGCATTTTCGAATTGAAATGGAATATTACTACAAAATTTGCGTTGTACATCCAAAATAGCCCTAAGAATACATGATCCCACGCTGATAGTTGGCATGTCCCCCCCCCCCCCCCCCCCCCAGGTCCATCACAAGGAAAGCGCCAAGATTTTCTTTAACCGATATCTAACGAGATTGAGAATTGGAGCCCTTTATTCCCAATTATACTACTCAAAACCAAAAGCCCGAATCCAAAATCTAGTTTTAGAACTGCTAGTTTTGGTTACATTTTTAGGTACCCATTTTTGCTCAGCCTTGTTCACCGTACCAAGAAATAAGATAGTTATTGAAAAGTGTGTCCTATTTTTAAAATTTAAATAGGAAAATTTAAAATTTTTTATAGGCATTAATCTTATTGAATAGTATAAATGAATTTATGTGGTAAGGTTAGGAAGGATAAAAAAAAAGAGAATGCCTTTTTCCATTGAAGTAATAAGGCAAAAAGAAAAAAAAAATGAATATTCCTAAAATGAATAGGAAATAGGAAGGTAAGAAAATGACTTGGAGGTATTATGACACAACTATATGACCTTGTAATTAAATGGAAGTAATAATATAATAATGCACATAACGTATTGCAAAAAGTTACTCCTACTATTTTCAAATTATAAATGTATTGCTTTGACTCTTGAACTATTTATATTGGTCATACTCTATTTATTTCTTTTTGTTTTTCCCATTTGTAATCTATATTTTAGAGTTAAACTTTAACTATGAGTTTTCTAAAATATATATAAGAAAAAACATATTCACCTGAGATCTTAATAGATCCTTAACAATGTATATTTTTCAAATATCGATCAACTTCTTATAATTTTTATACACACACAATTGAAGATATTCAAGTAAGTATGCCTTGAGATATGCATAAAAGCAAATGTTTTTTTTTTCTTTGATTCTATGGATAGAGAGTCAGGTTCTACATAAAAGCAAATGTGAAGAACAAAAAGAAATGAAAGAGTACTTAATAATTTGGACTTCATCTTTTAAGCAATGTATAAAACACAAAAGTTATCATGTATAATGTTGTTGTATTAGTTAAATTACAACGTAAATTTTCATAATTTTGATTTTATAAAGTTTTTCACGAATAGAAAATCAAAGATAGTAATGTTAAACTTTTGCATCGACAAGTGTGATAATCAGATTAATTCATATTGCACTAATAAAACTTGAGGTGTCTCAATCCTAACATACTTCCTCTATTCATCAATGGTGTTCATACAATCCTACGTAATATAACAAGTATGAAAGAAAGTAAGTGAAAAGTGAATCCATTTTTTGCTTTTTGGGTAGGAAAGAGATTATGGTTTGATACATTAATATTATTAAATTATATAATATATAAATGACCCATGAGGTTATGAAAGGTAAAAGAGAGAATTTCACAAGTCATATAAAAAATAAAGCAAAATTAGGAATAATATTAACTAATAACCTTAAACGAAAAGTCGAAAGACCATAAAGGAACAAAAAATTATATTCATGATTCTATGGACTCACAATCCAAACAAATATGGTCATATCTTCAATTATTGGTAAATATATTGAAATTTCGTAATAAATCACATCGGATCATTGAGTTCACATTTTATATGACGTGTCATATCTTGATTAATATATTATTTTTAATTATTAAGGTGTGTGTATATAAATGAAATTTCTTATAGAGATAATCAAAGAGTTTCTCTCCCTCCTTTCTCCGTTTTTCAAGGTCAAGAGAGCATCCACTACACTTTGAAACAAAGGTAAGAGCTTAAGCTATAGTTTTTTCCAACACAAGCCTATTTATTTTGTTATTTAATTTTAATTTATTTGATGTTTTTCTTAACTTTATTTGATTTACTTTTACAAGATTGAAGTAACTGAAATTTATGTATATCAATTCAAGAGAAAAGAGATTAATAAATATTTTTGTCAATGTTTTTTTTTTCGTTACTTGATGTATTTTTCTTTCGGTATTCATAAATTCAAGTTGAAAGATTTCCATCGTTATATAAATTTAGGTTTCAACATATACTTCTCTGTCTCATAATGTCTCATGATAGATCTTAATGCAAAATTTCATGTCTCATGCCTTATTAGACAACATGAAAAAAAATCTTTGAGCTATAGCCCTATTTTCATTATTTGGGGAAGTAGAAGATATATATAAAAAAAAGCCAAGGCAGTTTTTCACTTTTAAATTTCTACTTCAATAAGCTCATGGCATTTTCATTGACAAAAAACCTATTTATTTGCTTAGGCAATGCTATTTTTACCAATGATTGAACTTATTGTTTGGTTCACTAAGATGGAATGGAATGATATGGAGATCCATACCTTTATTAAGTTGTTTGATTCTTTTATTCGTGAGGGTTTGAAATTTAAGGGGAATGGAATGTTAATCCTGGGGGTAGAGTAAGGATAAGATTTCTAAAGAATGAACCGGAGTTAGAATCCCTTATGAGATTCAGGATAAGAATAGGTTCAAAGTCCATTCCAAATTTCTAACCCATTCCTAAATAGGTGAACCAATTTCAAAATCATTTGGCTCTAAATGTTCATTGTGTTCATTAATTCCAAGTTCATTTAAGTTTATATTGATTTAATTGAAAACGGTGTACATAGCACGTTGAATCTTTTGTACTTAAAATTTCTTTTCTAATTGATCCTTATATATATATATATATATATATATATATATATATATATATATATATATATATATATATATATATATATGATAATAAAAAGAGGTTTTAAAATAAGAAGGACGAGAATATATCTTGTTCCTTCATCTCCTAAATCTAACACATGATATTTTATGTACATATAGTAACCTTTTTTGACTAAATGTGACCAAGCTATTTTTTCCACTTATAATGACCCTTTTAATTGTTATATTGACCTTTTTTATTTGATGTGTTAGATCTTACCACTTAGAAGATTAATATCCTTTTTTAATCTTTCTCATTTTAAGAACCATGTGTGTGTGTGCGTGTGTGTGCGAGAGAGATATACAATGCATCTTATTCTTAAACTTTATCCTATATTTCCTCCTCTAATTACATACTTTATCATATCTTATTATGCTTGAAGTTATTTCTATCGCACTCTTAATTTAGGGGAGTGGGGCACTCTAAACATCAATCATTTAGAAGTATAATTATCATAATTTCATAATCATAGTAAATCTTCATAAATGTAATCGAAAGCTATACCATATAATTAAATTATAGCTACTACAAGTTTAATTTATTAGTTTTTCAATTGTGTTTTACCAGCTCTCATAAATATTTCAAATATTATAGGCTTAAATTTTTTTTATATGTTTTTTCAAGGCTTGACATCAGTTTCACAAAAAACCATACATTTTCGTAGCAACATAGATAGAAAACATATTTTCTTTATGAATTACAAAGTGGTAAAAGTTGATTAGGTATTTCTTTGTTTCTTTTTTTGTTTTGTATTTTTACTTAGTTGTAGTTCCTCGCTCTCTTTATTTTTAGATCACCCAAAACGTCCCTTATATACATATATAGATAGAAAATCCACTCTCCATGTCATAATATTAATCATTGATTTTTGTTGATGTAACTAACCTGGTGCAATATATATTGTGGAATAACAGGGGGACAAGGGATTAATGACCCATTACCCAGCATGCACATATTTGATTTAAATGATGATCCTCCAATTGAGGATCCTTTAGTCGAGGATCCTGCAGATCCTCCGTCTGAGGATCCTCTAACTAATAAGGATATTATAGTTGAGAATCCTCCAGGTGAGGAGGATCCTCTAGCTGATAAGGATCTTGTAGCTGAGAATCCTCCAGGTGAGGATCATTCAAATGATCTCTTATTCAGTCCTGAAGAGTTAGATGGAATAGATGTGAACAGAACTGGTGAAGACTTCATTGAGGTTGTCTGTGGATGCACTAATAGAAAATATGGTGATTATGATGGGAAGCTTAGAATTTACCGTAGCGGTAAACTTGAAATATCTTGTGAATGCTCCCTTCTCTGCAATGGAGGTACATACTTCTCTTTAGTTATTCATTGTTGCTTGACACTTAAGTTACTACAGTTTACCTGCAATTGAAGTATATATTGTTTCATTCGATCCCCTTATTCTTGCAATCAATTTAGGATACCCTATAGACGGATATAATTTGGCTTTTTTCGTGCACGCAGATTCTGTCAATTGCTTAAATTTTGTACTTGAATTTTCTAAAAATTGACATATTGATTGATGATTTTGTGGTGAATTTCAGAATTGATGCTTGCACTTAGAATTATGGTGGATACATATAGCTTATAGCAAAACCCTAGAAAAGCATTATGTTTTTGTATCCTAAAGTATTCATGTATGTGACTACTTATTGACAAAGTCACTTGTAATATTTGCAAACCCTTTAAGTTTACTGCATGCAAGGTTGAATGAAATTACCTGAACTTAACAAATCTGACCAAGTTGACCTCGCATATAATTTTCTTTGCGTGTTGCATAATGTTATTTTCAGTTACTCAAGTCCTTGCATGTTTAATGAGTCATTCCTATCATGTTTACATGCACCAAAATATAATACTGGTAAATTTACTGATTAATTTAACTAATCTGAATACTTAGAACTATAGTGATTCAAGTGTTGGACTAATTAATAGTTAGAAACTTCTTCATTTATAAGAATAAAGCAGATTTTTCTTTAAAGGGGTAGGGGTAAACTATTAATTGCAAGTATGTACATGTTTTGATTAATTAAGATAAAGTAAATCTTAGAACACAAAGGCTAAAAATGGTATATAATACGGAGTACTAAGTTGTGTGTAAGGCGGCCTTATAGTTCCATGAAATGTTGGTGCACAGGAATCATAAGCCCAAGTGAATTTGAGAAGCATGCAAGACTAGGAGGACAGAGCAACTGGAAGACCCGCGTATGGGTGACAGTGAACAGGAACAAAGTGCCATTGCGGAAGACAAAGTTGCTCAAGTACTTTAAAGGGTCAAATAAGGACCTCAGTGTTACTATTAGGCCTCATCGATATCGGACTGTTCACAGGGATGAGTTCATGAAATGCACTGCCTGTGGCAAAGAGCGACGTTTTCTGCTTCGAAACAAATCTAGTAATTGCCATCTCTATCACCAAGCAAGCAACGCCAGAGAAAATTGGACTTGCAATGATTATCCTAATAAAGTGTAAGTCTATTATATCCCTCGACAGATTATCTATATCTATATCTATATCTATATATTTTTTTTTGCTTCTTTCTTTAATATATATATGTTTGTCAAGGCATTCGATGCAATGATTGTATGAATTGACTAATAGTATCATATCGATTTCGAACCAATGTTGATATATATGAGAATAATATTGAAATGTTTAGAAATGGATGTGAGGATGAAGAAGAAAGGAAGGTGGCTAAAAAGATAAGGGGGTGTCCCAGAAAGAAAAAATGCAAAGGTTGCACATCATGTGTATGCTTTGGTTGCCTTCTGTGCCGCTTTGAAGATTGCGAGTGTCGTTCTTGTGTGGACTTCATCCAGAACATTCAAGCTTGAAGTGCAGGATTCAATATTAAGGCTATTTAAGTAATTTTACTAGTATTTATCAACAAGGCGTTCTCTCTTATTAGATAATAAAAGCTCTTGTATTTGCTTTTTTTTTTCTTCTTCTTATTTTACTTTGTTTTGTGAGTTGTGGGTTAGCGTTTTGGATACCCTTATGAAAACACATTCGTCATTTAGAGCAGTCTAAGGATTTCAATGGATTTTATGAATTCAATATATATTAATTAAGAGTTTGTTTACTCAAATTTACTTAATACATTCCCTTACTATAATTTCCATTTCCTCGGGTACACCTAATTATTTGCCTTTTCTTTGGTTTAATTAACTTTTCCATTTGTTGGAAAATACTTGTCACATAATCTAAGCTTATGTTTGATGAATCCCACATTATCGCGTACTTAGGTCTATCGGAATTTAAGAAATTATGGAAAAAGGATTACTAGCTAATAGAGGTTTTCCTAATTCATACTTAATATAAATTATATCAGAATATTAAAGAAAATATGAAAATACAGAAAAACTCATATTAAAATTAGACTTTATAATTTCATATATAGAAATGAAATTATGATAATGGTCCATAATATATTTATATTAGGTATAAATTACAAATTTTTCTTTTCTAATAATAGTCGAACGAATGGAGTGTACGAGTCTCATTTATGTTTATTCCAAACTACTACTCCGTAGTCCGTACAATGTATAACTCCTTGAGGAAGTCCACTTTGCATACAATACCTGCCTCTACCTCTTCGTGCAATTTGAATGCCAGTGATCACAGTAGTTCCTATAGCACCCAAAGCACTGCCCCATGAGCTCTATCTAGCCCAGATTGTTGAACAACACATCAACCGATCTGGGTCTCCTTTATTAACTCGTTAGTTGTAGCTCTTCCCCCTGTTCACGAGATACTACTGCGTAAATTAAGCTGCAAAGGAACGCTATAATGCTTTGTAAATTTTGTCCCTTGACCAGTTGACAAACTAAACTACATTCATCACAGAGCTTATAACTTAAGTCCTCAAAAGCCCGAGTGAGCTTCCATTATCTGTCAAAGGATCAAATATAACTAAGAACCTTCTGACTTCTGAGTCAGGCCACCTAAAAAGATGGAGAAGGGTCCATGGCTTTTTTAAGGTTCCTTGAGCCTCCACTCAAAAACGCACCGTTAGTTGTTGCTTCACCAGCAAAGAACAATCGATTTTGAACACTAACAGATAAGCTAGATATCATAGTCAATACCAGTTGAGCAATAATATATCGTAATCAATACCAGTTGAGAGAATATGAGCCATAGGAAAGGGTGTCATTGCCCCACCTTGTGCAAACTGTCTGAATGGGAACAACTGAATACCTTTTAGACTATATATATCTCCTGAGTATATAGGAGCTACGATTTATATATTTATAAATATATAGCACCTTTCTTGTCTCTTTTTTTTAATAAAAGGTCCCTTCATTTACTTATTTTGACATTAAAAAGTAAGATGTAGAAATTTTTTGTAAAATTTCCTCTCCTGTGTTTGATAAAACACACTGCGCAGCTCCCCACCTAGAATCCCTCTTTCACAAATCCCACTCTGACCAACTTAATTTTTTGCTTCTATGTAATCATATATTAGTATGTAAGATGTGTTGGTTTTATCTTGTTATGTGCTTAATTTTTTGACCTTTTTCTAACAAATAATCAAAGTTGTGCAGCGACAAGCTTATTTTATCAAACCGTGTTATTACTGTAATACAGCTAATTAGTCAAACAAAATAATGCATCGGCTGCCCCAGGTGTATTAACACTCCTGACTCTGTAAGTCATGCTTCATTTGCGTGTCCTGACGTTCATATTATTTTTGGTTGATTGCGGCATCAAGGATCTTTGTGGAAGTGACAGCACTGTGGATTTTAAAGATCTCTTTGAAGCTTGGATGACCATGGAGTTTAAGAAACGTCAGTCGGAAGTTGCTGTACTGTGGTTTATATGGGGAAGACGCAATGATAAGGTTTCTAATAATTCCTCACTCCTTGATCATTGATAGGGCTCGTAGGCTAGTAGAGGAGCACAAGGAGTTTACAGAGAGCATTTATGGTCTCAGAAAATAGGTTGGATTGGGCTTGGGGCTGTGCCGCTGTGGCTAGAGAGACAAGGGGACACGTTCTCATTGCGGGTACCCGGAGAGTGGATGTAACGATTGTGAAGAAACATGGTTTTGACTTGTGACAAGATCATTCTTGACAACTCTTCTTACGAAGGCTGCTAAATACTTCACAGACTTGGGTGGGTATACTCAATAAATATCCACACCCGTTAATATTGTATTTGCAATCTAATTACCTATCAATAATACATACATTTTAATTACTTTTTCTAACTCCTCTTCCAACCCCAAACCCATCTTCCACTTTCCACCTTCCACCTTCTACCTCACTATCATTATTCATCTACAACCATGGCTCACCACCACTTCTATCCCCCGTGATTGCTGATCTTGGTGACGTTCTTTTTACTAGTTTGTTTTTAATTTTTGCTCTTTTTGCCATGTAAATAAAATAGAGTTTTTCGATTGTGAACAAGTGTGGAAATATCATGTTCTCAGTGAGATATCCCCATATGTGATTTCGGACAAGATGTCCTTGGATTAATGAAAGCACTAATACATCAGCTTATGATGGCTACACTGATCTATCATAGACTTGTTTTTCAGCTGATTGTTAATGGTACCTATTCAATGAGTTCTGAAATACTTTCACCAATAATCCAATCTAGAAAGACTATCCATAAAACCTTAACACATCTACAAATGAGGTAACACCATAGTTACTCTATAGTCTATACATGATCTGCCTATCCAAAGAATAAGCGTCAACTGTTCCCTGATCATTTTCTGTTCATGCGGAATTCAACACAAGCACGTTCCAGCGTTCCAGATAATCAACAAAGGTGATATCCTTTCATGCAGAGAACAGGACATGCTTCACTCGCAGAAGCCCTTGCTTACTCAACTACTCAAGCATATTATCTGCTCCAAGACAATGCCCAACATCACAACCAAAAGATCCTAAAGCTAAAGTTTGCTATATAGACTGCTTCGCACCAACACGCAGGATGTATGCATAAGTGAGTGCATTTTTTTTTTCATACATGACACTGTTGCATATCCATAATTTATTTTTCACATAGTTTTTCATTGTCTTGACTAACATTATCTTATACTTGGAAAGTATTGAGTGAGGTTTTACAATAACTTAATGTGATGAATGAGTTTCTATTAGAAGGGTACGTGAGATGGTATATCTCACAACAACTTGATAATTGTGAGATATACCTCGCTCCTTTCACTAAGTTTTTGAAACAGCAAATTCAGGAGAATACTATTCAATGAAAATGTGAAAAGGTTTGACTATGAGAAAATCTAAAACGGCGAGGCTCTAACTGCCGTACGAAATGTCATATTTGTTCTAGCAACAAAGTTCTTGTTGAATATGCATACAAGGGAAAAAAAAAAAAAAAGCAAACATCTAGTTAAATGAAAACCAAGATAGTTAATGAAAATATGTTTCCTCTCATTCGATACTGTTTAATCCCCAGAATGAATATAGATTAGGAACTGGGAGTACAACTAGGATACTTTTTGTACGTTATAAGGTTTAGTCAACAGAGATCATCTCAAAATATGACAGTATAAAGAACAGCACATTGCTACATGCTAAATACTCTGTAAAATACTTAAGTTTTAGGATTACTCACAAAAAAAATTTTGTGGCAATCATAGATTGCAAGCCAAATTGCAGTGGACGAGGAGCAGCATGATTGGTCCCTCGCCTCATTGTTGGAGATGGAATAGTTTTCTACTTCCATGGCAAGGCCAATGAACAATTCAGTTTAGTATCAGGCCAAGCTCCAAATAAACGCCCGCTTAATAGGACTCTGACTTTCTGGCAGAAAACGAGATTACATGTGGATACAAGCCTTAGAGGTATTGCTTAACTCACAATCTATCTCTCAAGGCCCTGCCAGCTGCAGCATGGGATGAAGAAGTCGAGCACTTTAAGTTTTCCTGTGACGGACAGGAGCTAGATGTACCCAAACGGTACTCATCAAGCTGGACAACAGCAAATCAAGACCTGAAGATAGAGAGACAGAGAGAAAAAAACAGAGTTATTTTGACACTACAAGATATCGCTGAGATATCAATGTGGTGCCAGTTGCAAAGGAAGATGACAGTATACATAATTATCAAATACCTCCAGATGACTGTTTTGCCCAAATACAAGTGCAATTTCGAATCTTTAAACTCCCACCAAAAGTTGAAGGCATGTTTGCAAGGACATACCAGCCAGATTAAACCCAGCGAAGGCAGGTGTTGCAATGCCTGTAGTTGGCGGAGAAGACAGATATAGAGCCTCAACACTCTTATCAGCAGAATGAAAATCCTGCCTGTTCTGTCCAGTTGGAATGCTACTACAGGATCTCACAATTATGAACGACTAGTGCAATTTAGACTGCAGGGGCCAGCACAAGCATTGGAATAGGCATAATATGCAGGAAATGAGGGTATTTTTTTTTTATCCATGAACAGAACTCATGGGCATGAAGCCTTTTCCTTCTCTTCCTAGTTCCTCATTAATCTCTTTCAAAAAAAATTTAATCTTAAATGAGTAAAGATAAAAATATGCCTGCTTATCTTAGTATTAGTAACCACTTAAGCATAGAGATGCTCTTGTATTTGGTATCAACCGAAGAAATGGGACAAAAGGCCAAAAAATGGGACACCAATACATAATATCATAACACTGCTGATAATTGCAGACTATGTGCTTTTTTTCTACATTGTTGAACAAATGGTTTGAGAATCCATTACATATATCAATATCCATAAGTGTGATACAAAATGGGAAGCAAAATCCAAACAAATAATAAAAACGAGAAAACAATAGGCTTCCCATAGCAATCTTGGGGACAGTATTGGATGGGCTTCATCATATTCTTTCTTCAGTACATTACAAATCAAAATAGGCAAAAATGAAGCCAATAAAAGAAACTTAACCTTCGCTTATGTCTGGATGGAGCAGCCAAACCACTTTGATCAGAGCATCAACTAGCAACCGTTCCTCTCATCTTCCACGGGGATTTACTAATTGAGAAAACACGGCACTCGTCGTAGCATCCTCCCCATCATCATCAGTACCAGAATGAACTCTATTTATCATACTAACACTATTGTCAAACTGCTCAAGTGAGGTCAATGGTAAACCTTGAATATGATTTGTACTGTTATCTTCAGGTTCAGCAAGAGCAGAAGACATCTCCTCCAGCTGAAGAGCATATTCAAGATTCCATAAGACGTCTCCCATTGATGGCCTATCAGCACCATGCTCGGCCAAGCACTTCTCTGCAGTCTCCCCGAATTTCTTCAACGAAGCAGGATTCACCTTCCCAACAAGGTTTGAGTCCATAATTTGATCAAGCATGCCCTTCTTTTGCCAAGTCATTGCCCATTCTGCAATGTTAACTTGTTCTCTTGGAAGCACAGGATTTAAAGCTGGTCTTGTGCAGAGAACTTCCATCAACACTAATACATCTGACTTCTCAGTCAATTGTTGCCTTCTAAAGTACTCAGGATCAAGGTACCCAAAACTTCCCTTGACAGCAGTGCTAACATGGGTCTGATCAAGAGAAGGTCCAGTTTTTGAGAGGCCAAAATCAGCTACCTTAGCTACAAAATTCTCGTCCAAGAGGATATTTGTTGTCTTGACATCTCGGTGTATGATGCTCTGAGTAGCACCAGTGTGGAGATAGTGCAATCCCCTCGCAGCCCCAATGCATATTTCAAGCCGTTGTTTCCAAGAAAGAGGCGGAAGATCAGCACCATAAAGATGGCTCCTGAGGGGTCCATTAGCCATGTATTCATAGACCAATATCATCTCAGACCGCTCATCACAGTACCCAATGAGAGAGACAAGATGGCGATGTCTAAGCTTAGACAACATCTCAATTTCAGTTCTAAACTCAGCTATACCTTGTTCAGATCTTGGATTTCCTCTTTTGACAGCAACATTAGTCCCATCTTCAAGTGTACCCTTGTAAACTCTTCCAAATCCACCAACACCGAGGAGATAGGTCTCATCAAACTTATTAGTAGCGTCCATGATTTCCTGGAAAGAAAAGAATCGACCAAGATTGGTGGAAGTCAATGAAATGCAGCTAGCAGTACCACTCTTTTGAGAAACAGTAGACATTTTTGTCAATGTCAGGGAGTTTCCATACAGTGGCAAAGGCAGCCATGAATGTCCTTGTTGAGGAGTCTTTGACTTGCAAGATACAAAGCAACAACAAAAGAGAGCTATCATCACTAATGTAGCTGCAGCACCTATAGATGAACCAAGGATAGATGAACCAAGGATTAGTGCAGTATGTTTCTTTTTCGGTGCTGAAGGAGGAAGCAGATGCTCAACAGGAGACACTCCATCCAAGCTTCTTGCTTCATTACTCATCTTAATGATCTCAAGACCATTCATGATAGCATTATCAGCATCAGCTACAGGGTCTGGACCAACACTTATGGTCAAGATACCTGAATCTGAAGAATTTGCAACAAAATCTTTGTAGTATGGCACCGCAAGACCCCCAGTTAAGGATGAGAGATCTACACTTCCCCAAACATCCGAGTTAATGTACAGATTGAAAACAAGGGAATTCAGTGATTTGCTGAAAATATCACAGAAATGAACCCTTAGTAAGTAGCTGAAATCTGGATCAACCTCGAAAATCCAAGTCATATTGAAGTTACTATCTGCCACATTTGCCTCTCCCATACTATCAGCCGTGGCATACACCCAGTTCGGTGCTGTTTCAGGAGTAACTGTAGCAGGATACTTGATTGTTGAAGGGCTAACAGAAATATTCACTGCAGAGCTATTCACATGAAGGTACTGCCCATCATTCTGCCAAATTCTGCCTAGGGTATCATTTTGAGCAGTAACCAATGGACCGCCCACGTTCACACGATACACAGTCTCAAGTGCTAACTCTGAAATCCCGCTAACAGAAGTTGATGGCAAGGACAAAGCCTGATCAGGGAACAACTCATCTGGGATTGAAACAACTTCAATTGCGTTCACAAATGCAACTGAATTGTTTGAAGGAATAAAGGTGAGGGATAAGGACTTTGAGTCTACATCGATGACAAACTCCTTCCACATATAAGAATCGTTATAGTTCTCAAATGTGAAGTTGTTTAGGAGAACAAAGTTTTCAGTAACAACAGTAAGGGTCGCCGACTTCAAGTCATGCTCAGAATTAGAAACCGGGAAGAAATAAAGTCGAACCCAATGATGACCCTTTTGCTTAATATCGAATCCATAAGACACACTACGGGTGAAAATTCGGGCAGATTGGTAAATAGGGTAGGGAGCTGCACTAGAATTGGTGGTAGCAACAAGAGAGTTGGCTTGACTACTGAGTTTAACAGAGGAATGCTGTAAATCAGGCAGGTAAGTCTGGCCTTGAAAAGTGATATTTTGTGTAGAACCACATGCTAACAAGTAAGAATCAGCAGGAATAAAGGCAGCATTTGTGCAACAAACACACAAACCAATAAACAACGGTACCCAACTCAAAATCTTCATATTTCTTAGCACCAAATCACCCCAAAAATGGCTTAAACTAGATCAATCACTAAAAAAATCAAATACCCAATAACAAAATTAACCCAAATGATGCAAACCCAAGTTGGCAGCACCACATCATTCACTCAAACATTTTGTCGAACACCTTCAGATCTATCAACAGCAATGCCTCACCAAATGAGTAAACATCACTAAATGTAGAAAACAAGAGCAACCCAGATTGGCAAAACAAGGTACGATTCCTATAAGAAAGATGGGAAAATTTATTACCTCTTATTTTGAGATGGAGATAAGAGAGAAAAGAAGTGGAAAAGTGGGCAGCAATGGCAGGAATCAATCAAGCAAGCAAGAAGGAATAACAGTAGTAGTAGTAATAGCACGAAGCCAACAAGTAGTAGCAAAAAAACTCAGGTAAAGTGAAGCCGAAATTGTGCTAACTAGATTACCAACCATTTCCAGGCTGTTGTTTAGCCTGTCTTAATCAGGACCCACATTAGGAAAAAGATGTGAAACTACAATAGAAAAGAAAGTGCAACCCAAACTAACTAATTATTTGAGCAAACCAGCTGTTTATGGTTTGGGATTTTGGGTGGCTTTCTTACTTCAGATTTGATGAATTTTTTGTCATTAGTTTTCTAAGACTGAACATTATTAGAGTATGTAATTTTGCAATATGTGAATCAGCTGTGAAGATGTTTAAGAATTTTTGGGTTACTTCACTGGTCGGGGACAGTTGATGATGGGCCCCAATTAGAACGCGGCTTTGGTGTACTGAACAGTTGCAAAGAATTATAGCTTTATAGAATTGAATCAATGAGGGGACCGTGTCAGTGGTTGACGCCTCTTGACCGGAAATTATCCCGTTCGTCGGTTGAGTTAGTAGTGGATGCAGGCGTTTTTGAAATATTCCAACTTTTGCCACTTATATTATCTCGTTTTTGTCACATTTTGATTTAAAACGCTTTTATCTTTAAATTAAATATCTTTAAAACGGGGGAAATATATACAATATATACTTTATATACTCTAGTGTCAAGTGTCAACTTGGGAAATGCAACAAAATTAATTATGCCAATAAATTTGACACATGGTGGCTACTTTATATGCTTTGTCCTTAATTATTTGTCCGTTTATTAAAAATAAATATTTTTAAAATATCTATCCATATCTCAAACTATCATAGTGACCATATCTTTACCCCACATACATAATTAGGATTATAAATTATGAATGTAAGAGTAAACATTTGGTGATTTTGGTCTAATTAATTTTCTCTCTTATTAATTTTTCCAAATCAAAACTTAATAAAATGAACATATAGAAACATGATAAATTATTAGAGATGGTGGGAGTAAAAAGGTTATAAATGAATGAGATAGGGTGGAGGGAATGGATATGAAAATGGTTGTTAGGGTAGGTGAGTATAATATGTGAAGGGTACAATATTGTCGTCTTACGGAGTTTCTACCTTCAATCCTTCATTACTCATGAATTACTTTGAACAAACGTATTTTTTTTTGGATTGAAATATGTGTACAATCTTATATGATTGACAATATAACCCAGAGAATTTAGCATATTTACTATTTAGGTACTTGTATGTATTTCACCTCTTAGGGTCTCAGAGATCTCATGTAAGTTGTAGACTTATGATCAACGGTTAATTTTGAGGTGGAGACTTGGAGAGTGCTAGGGACTAATGGTCTCGTGGCGTGGTGAGGCGTCAAAGATGAGTCCATTATCTTATTCCGTACAGAGTAAGCATTGTCGTATAGGCCCAACGCTGCAATCTCAGCACATGGCTTGGGCCTCACGTCCTCTTCATTCCTACATCATTGCTCTTTTAAAAGGTTCTCATATAAGGGAGTTCTCACATGAAATATATATATATGGAGGGATCCAATAAGAAGTGCTTAAAATAAGAAGAATAAGAAGAGATCTTGGACATTCAAATGGTAAGATCTAACGCTAGAAATTTCACGTAAAACAATGGTTGCTATAACAATAAAAAATGGTCACTATAATAATGAAAAGATTTATTATAACAATAAAAAGAGTCATTATAAGTGAAAAAAATTATTTGGTCACTATGAGTTAAAAAATGGTCACTATGTATACTTAAAATATCATCCGTTGGATTCAAGAGATGAAGAGTCGAGATGTCTTCTCATGCTTCTAATTTTAAGTACCCTTCTTCTTCTTCTTCTTCTTCTTCTTCTTCTTCTTCTTCTTCTTCTTCTTCTTCTTCTTCTTCTTCTTCTTCTTCTTCTTCTTCTTCTTCTTCTTCTTCTTCTTCTTCTTCTTCTTCTTCTTCTTCTTCTTCTTCTTCTTCTTCTTCTTCTTCTTCTTCTTCTTCTTCTTCTTCTTCTTCTTCTTCTTCTTCTTCTTCTTCTTCTTCTTCTTCTTCTTCTTCTTCTTCTTCTTCTTCTTCTTCTTCTTCTTCTTCTTCTTCTTCTTCTTCTTCTTCTTCTTCTTCTTCTTCTTCTTCTTCTTCTTCTTCTTCTTCTTCTTCTTCTTCTTCTTCTTATATATATACAGGGGTGAGTTCATGCGAGAACCCCCCCCCCCCCCCCCCATATGAGAACCTTTTTTCCAAATAAGAACCAATCTTACACCATACAATCCTCAAATCTAACGGATGAGATTGAGTGAAAAAGAATGGCAAAAGCATAAATAATGAAAAAACTAAGACACTCTTTAATTTTTTAAAAAAAGCTGACACACGTTTTCCTATTTTTAGAAATATATTGAAACAAAAACCACTTTTTGCAAAACCCTAAGAAAAAGATGTCTTTCTGACATCATTTTTGTTGTACTTTCTCTAAAACATTTGTTCTAAACTTCTGTTCTATTGATCTATTATTCTAAACTTTTATTCAAATGTTCTACACTTTTGTTCTAATGTTTTAAACTTCTGTTTTATTGTTCAAAAGATCTGTTTCGTTGTTCTAAACTTCTGTTATACTTTTCTAATGTTCTAATCTTATGTTCTAATCTTATGTTCTATTATTCTAAACTATTGTTCTAAATTATTGTTTTAATGTACTAATCTTCTATTCTATTATTCTAAACTATAGCTCTAATATTCTAAACGTTTGTTCTAAACTTTTGTTCTATTATTATAATATTCTAAACTTTTGTTATATTGTTCTAAACTATTGTTTTAATGTTTTAAACTTTTATTATATTGTTCTAAACTTGTATGGAATTATTTTAAACTTTTATTCTATTATTTTAAAGATTGACACGTATGTTCTAAATATTTATTCTATTGTTTAAGGTCTAATATCGACGTTCTAAAGTTTAAAAAATAGTGTTTTAAGGTCTAATTATAATGTTTTAAACATTAGAACAAAAGTTTAGAACAATATAACAGAATTTTAGAACAATAGAATAGAATTTTAGAACATTAGGACAATAGTTTAGAACATTAGGACAATAGTTTAGAACATTAGGACAATAGTTTAGAACAATAGAACGAAAGTTTAGAACATTATAATAATAAAAATGCAAGTTTAGAACTTTAGAACAATAATTTAGAACAATAGAAGTTTAGAATAATAGAATAATAGAATAGAAGTTTAGAACAATAGAATAGAAGATTAGATCATTAGGACAATAGTTTGTAACTATAGAATAAAATTTTAGAATAATAGTTTAAAACAATAGAATAGAAGTTTAGAGCAGTAAAACTGTATAACAATAGAATAGAAGTTTAGAACATTAGAACATTAGAACATTGGAAAAGAAGTTTAGAACAATAGCCAAAAGTTTAGAACATTATAACAATCATTTAAAATAATAGAATAGAAGTTTTAGAACATCAGTACCAAATTTTAAAACAACAGAATGTTTGGAACAATATATACTAATTTTTAGAACAATAGAATACATAATCAAAAGATGAAAAGTTTCCAATATCACGAAAAACGAGATATTGTATGTACATCATGACTTTTGCCATAAAAAAGATGAAATATTTTGGACCATCAAATCTTTTTATCAACAGTTGGAGATGGATTCTCATATTCTAAAAAGTTCTCATATAAGGGGTATATATATATATATATATATATATATATATATATATATCATAAATCTTAACTGAATGTGACATTGGATCTATAATTTTTTTAACTTCATTAATTTTCAATCTAGTTCTAGTAAAGTAAATGAAATACATATTCAACTACCAGACGAATCAATGATTTTCCATAATTTTTGAAATAAATTTCTGGAGAAGAAAGGGAAAAGAAGTCCAAAATACTTTGATTTATAACATTTTTGCAAATATATCTTAAGGTGCAATATCTAGTAATCTAATTTGAATTGATAAATGTTAAAATTGGAATTTCTAGAAGAATAATCAAAAAAATATCTATTTATTCAATAAATTCGATTGATTGATACGAGTTGATTTTTGGTTACGATAAATTGAAGAAGCAGTAGCCGGTCCAATAGCTGCTTCAGCGGCTGCAATGGCTATAACAAAAATTGAGAAAATGTTTCCTTTTAATTGGCGACTATCAAAAAAATCAGAAAATGTTACAAAATTTAGATTAAATGCATTCATATATATATATATATATATATATATATATATATATATATATATATATATATATATATATATATATATATATATATATATAGGCGGGTTCATGTGAGAACTCCTCCTTATATAAGAATCATACATATATAAGAATTCATCTATAACCGTTAGTTAAGGGTATTTTTATGGTTGTGATTAATTTTTCAGTAAAAGAAAAGTTGTAAATATAGAAAAGTTTGAAATTAATTGGCTATTGAGAAAAATCCGTACCCCATATTTTTTTGGTAATTTTCAAAACCGGCTCTTTATATTCTTAATGAATCAGACTTTCAATGTTAACTTGCATAATTCTTTAGTAGTTTTCAAATTATTTCTATTACTTTATATTTGGTTTTCATTATTTTTTCAATAGTAATTTGAACACCAATATTGATCTATGGAATATTAGTATTAGATCTTAAAATAATAGAATAAACATTTAAAACATATGTGTTAAGATTTAGAATACTAATATTCAACTTTAGAACATCAATAGTACATATTACAACAATAGATAAAAGTTTAGAACATATGTATTAACTTTTAGAACACCAATATTAAACTTTAGAATAATAGAATAAACATTTAGAACATATGTGTTAAAATTTAGAACACCCTTATTCAACTTTAGAACATTAGTATTAGATCTTAGAATAATATAATAAACATTTAAAAAGTATGTGTTAAGCTTTATAACACTAATACTCAAATTTCGAATATCAGTATTACACATTAAAATAATAGAGTAAGATTTTAAAACATATGTATTAAGGTTTAGAACATTAGTATTGCGTTTTAGAATATCAGTAAACAATGAAATGGATATTAAACTAGTGTTCTAAAAATTATTTTCCATAAAAGACTAAAATTTCGATATTAACTAATAATACTAGAAAACTAATACTATAAATAATCGAACATTCCCAAATAATCAAACATTCGTAAATTCAAAAAAAATAACAAGCAACGAAGAGTAAAAGAGTAGAAAAGAATAAGTATTGTAAAAACAAAAAACACGATATCAGTTGTTATAGCAATGGATTCGAAGAGTAGAAAAGAATGAGTATTATAAAAAAAGAATAAGCACTGATATGGAAAATAATTCGACTATATTTCCATTTGAATAAAAAGTAGGATTAATTGACCGCATTAATCTAACTTTTTCCCGATTTGCGGATATTAATCCAACCTTTTATTTATTTCTAATTGCACCTACCTTTAACTGATTTTTGTTTCCACTAAACCTGGTCCAGTTGTTACCTGTGATAGACAGTCATGAACAAGTAACTCTCTTTTAAAAATATTGAAGGAACTAAATACCGTTGCAGGAATAAGTTCTTCACTCTTCTTCGTCTTCACTCTTCACTCCTCACCCTTCTCTTCCCCATCCTTCTTGCTTCGAGATGGTTCTCTCTTCATCTCTGTCCATTTTTCCTTCGTATTAAGATCTGTCATTTCTGGCTTTTGATTGAATGATCTGATTTTGTACGTTTATTGATTTTGTGTGATTTTAATCTGAGGTGGGATTTATGAATTTTTGTTGTTTAAGTGGAATTTGATTGAATTTTTATGAAATATGGTTGATTTGATAAGTAGCTTTTTGATAATTTTTAAGATTTTGAGGTAAACGTTAGATTTTTGGGATGGAAAATGGGATAGGAGTTGTTGAGGAAACTCCTACGGTAGAAGTGGAGGTGGTTGGTGGTGGTTCTGCTCCTGTGTCTAAGGATTCTGGTGGGTCTGAGGTTTTTGAAGAGGCAGTTGAGTCAACTTTAGATAATGTAAATGATAGTTTGAAACTTGATTCTGAGGATGTTGTTGATGTTCATGAGAGTATTGTTAATGGTGAGAGTGATGCGGATTTTGTTGTGGCTGAGGGGAGTCTGAGACCAATAGATGAAGTGGAGAAGGATGAAAATGTAGCTAAGGGATCTAGTGATGGTGGAAATGGCATTGGAGGGAGTAAGGAGGCGAAGAAAGAAGCTTTGGTGGATCAGCTTCTCATGAGGGCCCCAATGACACTCCTTCTAACTAAAGTTAATTAAGTAGCCACATATAAATTAAACTGCCTCTGTCACGTCAGATAATTCCCACTTGATGTTCCGGTCACCCTTAAAAAGGTTTAGTGGAAGCAAAAATCAGTTAAAGGTAGGTGAAATCAGAAATAAACAAAAAGTTGGATTAAATCCGTAAATCGGGCAAAGATTAAGTTAATGCGGTTAATTAATCCTAAAAAGTAAAGGGACAATATGAAAACTGCTGATTATTATGGAATATGATGAGGCGTTTTGGAAACTACACCAATAATCATGGACCAAATCTTTCTCAACTACCAATTAATTTCTAACTTTTTAATATTTACAACTTCGCCATTAATGTAGATTTAATTAAAGTCATCTAATGTTCTATATTTTTTTTTCAAATGTACTAAGCTAGTGTTTCATAAAATTTCAAACATTTCAAACATTTCGAAACTAATGAACCTTGTTTTCTACTTCTACATAATGCTTCTTTTGTTCTAAATAGGTTGGTTAGTTGTTCTAAACTAATGAACCTAATGTTCTAAAACTTACTTCCATTGTTCTAAAACGTTTATTTGATGTACTTAGATTGCTCTACTATGTTAACATTGCTATAATGTTCTAAAACGTTACTCTAATGTTCTAAGTATATGATTTCATTGTTCTAATTTAGTGAACTGATGTTTTAACTTATAATTTCCTTGTTCTACATAATGCTTCTCTTGTTCTAAATAGTTTAGTGGGTTATTCTAAACTAATGAACCTAATGTTCTAAAATGTTCTTCCATTGTTCTAAAATGTTGCTCTAATGTACTTACATTGCTCTACTGTTTTAACGTTGTTATAATGTTCTAAAACGTGACTCTAATGTTCTAAATAGATGGTTGCGTTGGTCTAATTTATTGAACTCATGTTCTAACTTATACTTCCTTGTTCTACATAATGCTTATCTTATTCTAAATAGATTGGTTAGTTGTTCTAAACTAATGAATCTAATGTTCTAAAAATTTCTTCCATTGTTCTAAAATGTTGCTCTAATGTACTTACGTTGCTCTATTGTTTTAACGTTGCTATAAATGCTCTAATACGTCACTCTAATGTTCTAAGTAGATGGTTTCGTTTTTCTAATTTAGTGAACTGATGTTTTAACTTATGCTTCCTCGTTCTACATAATGCTTCTTTTGTTCTAAATAGGTTGGTTGGTTGTTCTAAACTAATGAACCTAATGTTTCAAAAAATTTCTTCCATTGTTCTAAAATGTTGCTCTAATGTACTTACGTTGCTCTATTGTTTTAACGTTGCTATAAATGCTCTAAAACGTCACTCTAATGTTCTAAGTAGATGGTTTCGTTGTTCTAATTTAGTGAACTGATGTTTTAACTTAAGCTTCCCTCGTTCTACATAATGCTTCTTTTGTTCTAAATAGGTTGGTTGGTTGTTCTAAACTAATGAACCTAATGTTCTAAAAAGTTCTCCCATTGTTATAAAATGTTGCTCTAATGTACTTACATTGCTCTATTATTTTAACGTTGCTATAATGTTCTAAAACGTTACTCTAAAATTCTAAGTAAATGGTTTCGTTGTTCTAATTTAGTGAATTGATGGTTTAACTTGTACTTCCCTCGTTCTACATAATGCTTCTCTTGTTCTCAATAGGTTAGTTGGTTGTTCTAAACTAATGAACCTAATGTTCTAAAATGTTCTTCCATTGTTCTAAACTGTTGCTCTAATGTACTTACATTGCTCTAGTGTTGCTATAATGTTCTAAAAATAATTAACAAGAAGACAATTCTAATATTAATGTACAATAATGAAAAAAACAATGAAAATATAAAGGAAAACCACAATGATGGTGAATATATATAGAGGGGAGGGATCCAATGAGAAGAGTGATTAAAATAAGAATAAGAAGAGATCTTGACCATTTAAATGGTAAGATCCAACGTTGGAAATTTCACGTAAAAAAATGATTACTATAATAATAATAATAAAATATTTACTATAATAATAAAAAAAGGGTCACTATAACAATAAAAAGAGTCACTATAAGTGAAAAAATTATTTGATTACTATGAGTTAGGTCACTTTGTATATGTAAAATATTATCCATTGGATTTAAGAGATGAAGAGCCAAGATGTCTTCCCATCCTTCTCATTTTAATTACTCTTCTTATTTTAACTTATATATATATATATATATATATATATATATATATATATATATATATATATATATATATATATATATATATATATATATATATGGGAGGGATAGACCATCAATCAATACATTCCCTTATTTTTATTTATTTTTTCAATATCTAATCTTATAGATAATTTATAATAATAAATAAATAAATAACTATTGAGAGAATCACACTACTTTGTGCTTCAAGCAATCAAGCCTATGAAAGTACAAATCTAGGATAAGTATGACGTGATGCTAAAAATGAATTAATGGTTGCCAAGTCATAAAACTTCCCTAGAATTTCATCCATCAATAACTAGAAAAAGAATTGGTCGAACAACCAATACGAGTGTAAAACTAAAAAATGAAAAAAATTAAATTTTAGAATTTTGGTGTAAATTAGTTATAATGTGATGTTCGGAAGTTTTATAATGCTAGGAGTTTAGTATTAGGGAACTTATCTAAAGAATAGAGATAGAATCATAGAATAATATTCCAAACTATGGATTCTACTCATAGTGGTGCGGTGGTGCTTATAAATTATGATAATGTCAAAATTTTCCATGTAAGTTGTTTGGTGTTGTAACTGCTAGTCTGCTAAGGTTTCTCTATTGTTTTTCCAAAAAGGTACAATGTCTTGAACTAATGCTCGTATTTGTATACCTATCAAAATAAGACTCGATTCGATAAGTTACCCGAAATCAACCTGATTATGACCTAAAAAGTGAGACTCAAAAACCGGCTCAACTCGACCTGAAGTCAACCCAAAATTGATTGGACCTAATATTCGAAAACTCAAACCTGATATGTGCCCAACTCGTTAGGGACCAGACCTACTACAGAACCAACCCGTTATAGACCCGATCCGAAGAGAACCTAAAATCGATTGAACCCGACACAAAGCCGATTTGACCCGATTTATAACAACTCGTGACCGAATTCACTCGTTATGTTAACAATCTGTATATATGTGAATGTGACCTAACTTGCTCGGCCTATCTTTTACCCAATTTCTAATAACCTCGAAACCAAACATTTTTCATTAATGACCAGATCGAACCGAATTTCAACCGAAATCGAGGCAACTAATTATCATAATTGACTTGACCCAAAATCTACCTGAATCAAAATAACCCCTATAACCCATTCAGGAACCGATCCGATTTTACCCGAGCCGACCTTGACCTGAACCGAATACAACTTGAACCCGAGCAACCAAATTACCAATTTGACCTTACCTGATAATGAGCTGACCCAACCCGACATACAAAATCGACCTGATTTAACCCGAATCGATACAAATCGATCCACGATGGGTCAATCAAACCAAACTCGTGGACCCAATTTAACATCCCTACCTAGTTTATGTAGTGCGTGCAACAGCCCGCTAATTTCGATTCACTTATTATAGAGATTCATGTTACACCAAAATTTGAAATGAATTATCAAGCTGTCACCTTAATATAATGCAACCTAAATTCAATTATCTAAATCATATTGTTGGAAAAAATACTGTAAAGGAACTTTAAAAACATAAACATAAAGTTATATTATAAATTAACGTGAAATTGATGTTCACAAGTTTACGAGACTATTTGAATATATATGCTAGATATATAGTAGTGCATATCTTGGACGATAAATTAGTAATTTTCTTTGATTTTTTTTTCGTTGAAGTTGTATTTTTGGGAATTGAAATTATACTATTACAGAAGAAGTTATACTATTAGAAAATTAAAATTATACTATTTACAAATAAAGTTGTGTTTATAGAATATGAAGTTACAATATTAGAAAATAAAATTGTCTATAATATCACCATTTTCGAGTGGTCATATTGTTTTACCTTCATTTTTTTTTTAAGTTGTACTTTTGAGAATTGAAATTGAATTATTTGCAAATGAAATTGTATTTACGGAATATAACGTACTATTAAAAAATTAAAATTGTACTATATGCAAATGAATTTATACTTATAGAATATGAAGTTACACTATTAGAAAATAAAATTGTACATAATTTCACCATTTGGTATTATTTAGATATAAAAATGCACTATTGAAGTTGTACCAAAAAAAAAACACACGATGTTGTACTATTACAACATAAAGTTTCATATAAAAAATTGTGATATATGTTTATAAACATACATCTCATAGAAATACTTGAAATTTCCTCAAACTTACAAATAAATTAAATACTATTACTTATACTGTTATACATAGCATAGTTTGGTTATCACAAGTACATAGACCTACATCTCGACTACCCAAAAACACCAAGACAGCCACCTCAACACCTCAAAACACAAGCGAGCTTGTTGTGCCCAATCGCCAAAAACCACCCTTAAAACATCCAAAAATCGACCTGCAAAAACTTATCTTTGATGGGTATAAACTGTGTACTTTGTTTGAGTTCATTTTCCGCATAGTTCAGGTCACCAAAATCAACACTAATAACACTTGCACGCACAAATGCCCATATATAGCGAATGAAGTTCCCTATGATGAAAGTCTTCTTTTCCCAGGACAATATTGATGGGTCGCTACTCGCTAGAACGTAAGTTTTGCTGTGGAGGAGGTGGAATTTTTAGTTTCATAGTCTAAAGCTCTACTATAGTTAGGGTTTACAAGTTATGGCAAAAATAGAATATTGATTAATTTGATTTTTTTATATGTTTTTTTTTTCATTCTCTTAGATGCACATATATAGTTTGTGTACATAATATGAATTTCCATATTGTGATGTATATTCCTAATGTTATATAGTTAGGACTCTTATTAAAAATGTTACTCCATATTAAAAATATTGATTCATAGAGCACTTCAAGCTAAGGAGATAGACAACACTTGTCAAAAAATGGATCTTGCTAAGTCGCCATTCTTCTAATCTGATTCAATTTGACACACAACAAAATATTACAAGAAATTTGGTGTTACATTATTAAGTACCATTTACAAAGGTTGTCCTTTCTTTTACTAGCGAATCGATGGCTATAACTTGTGCAATAATTTGTGAATGGGCGAAGAAGATAGGGGGCAATGAAGAAACAGAACAGGCTTATTTGCCTGAAGAAAGGATGATTAACATCTTATCTTAGTTCGGCTCCCACCTTCACTACTTCATAATGTGATGAGGCATTTGCTGAACATGGCATCGGTCCTATCATCTCGAGATACACATACTTGTACTACTACTTCAACTACCCGGCTGCATCTTTGTCCAACGCACTTACCAATCTCAAGTAACGGTGATGTTAAGGTAACTAGGCAAGCAATTGTTTTTCCTTGGAAATCATTCATCCTCAGCCATGAGTAGATATGTTCAAATGGATGGGACCCGTTAAGGGCACTTAACCAACCCGTTTGTAAAAGAATTTAATCAATAATGGGCCTAATAAGTCGATCTTTTAATGGGTCATGTTTTATTGGGTTTTTAATGGGTTAAGTCGGGTCAATAATGGATCTATAATTTCCAACACTTTTAAACACTATCAGGTAATGAATTATTTTCACTTACTTGCTGATGATCCACTATCAAAGATTGAAGGTGATACATGTAAACTATCATCCTCTATAGATAAAAATTACACTCTCTTTGGACGGCCCGACCCGTTATATATCTTCTTTGGTCCGGCCCAGCCCAACCCGTTTTTTTATCTTCTTTGACCCGACTCAATCATTTTTGCTTGTGACCCATCCCGACCCTTATCTAACCCAATGCACAGATCTAGGTATGAGTGACATCTTGGTAGCATGGTATCACAAAAGTTGTCCAGTCTTCAAGGGATAGCTAATTCCATGTGCCTGGTTAGAGGATTGTCTTGTGCTTGAGCCAACGCATTGACTATAATATCGGACTAGCATTCATCATAAAATGATTTTGATTGTGGTGCCCTTTGCACTCTTTTAGAAATAAGCTAAGTTGGTGCGCATTGTACTTGCAAGTGAACCTCTTACAGAGCCGTGCCTTGATCTTGCCAAGCAGAGTGGGCTTGTGTACTTACACGCCCAACCATCAACGTCGTGTACAAATACTCATAGTGACTATGACTAGTGTGTTCTTTTGTTGCGAGAATAGACCTAGGGTTGGAAACGAGCCGAGCCGAGCCCGAGCTCAAGAAGCTCATGGCTCGGCTCTCCTAAGAGCCATAAAGCTCGGGCTTGGGCTCATGACTCGCCGAGTTTTAAAATTTGAGCTCAGGCTCGGCTCGACAAAAGCTCGTGGCTCGGCTCGGTATAAGCTCGTCATTTAGCTCAAATTTTTCAAATGCTTATTCGAGTAATTAAGCACAATTTTATTTAAAGATTGGTTTCAACTACGCCCTTAATTAAGCTCGGCTCGTTTAGGCTCGTCGAGCCCTCGAGCCTGAATTGTTTGAACTCGAGCTCGGACTCGCTTTTGTAAAGCTTTAGGGGAATCGAACTCGAGTAGCTCACGAGCTACCTCGACTCATATCTAGCCCAAATAGACCAGAACAAACCCTTATTCAGCAACACTTCTCTTTTCTCTCAAAAATCGTATTAAGAAGTTTATGACCACAAAAAAAAATCGTAATTAGAAAAGGATAACTATAAGAAGAAGAAAAAAAATATGAGTGATAATTATCAAGTTAAGAACAAGACACTACATTTTTCACCTCTACTTTCTGAATACATTCATCGATAACAAAAAATATTCTTGGAGTCAAAATGCACCTCTTAAAACCTCAAGTGGTGATTAAAAAATTGCAAATTGAAGAAAACCATATGTATATAATTAAAAAATAAAATCCTAACATGGAAATTCTAGCACAAGTGAGTTTTAGAAAAAATAAGATGGTAGAGTTGCTAATTCTTGTTATCAGACAAGCGGCCTTGTACTTTTGGTCAAGTATTCGATCCCCATGGGAAATTACAGAAGGGCAGCCCGGTCCAAGCCCGCATGTTCGTAAACCCTAACCAAAATAACTACTAGTAGAGTGAGGATAACTTAGTTACCATAAGATTTAAGGGTGGAACCACAAAAAGTACAAATGATGACTTTCCAATACTTGCAATGAAAAGGGACAAAGCAACATCTGGTGGCCGTCTTCATATCTGCCACTCTAGCTGCTGCACCGCACCGTGAGCACAACCCTGCCACCGGCCTCTGCCTTCTCATCTCCCTCTTTTTGTCCACTAAGAAACAGCACAACTCCATATGTTTGCTCACTTGGCTACATACAATTCCTCCTCTCTCTAACTTAGCTTCTAAGACTGTACTAGCTTGTTTTTCCCTTAGTATGTTGTTTTCTCTAGTGACCTTTCGTGTGTCCTTGTAAAAGCATTTACTTATAGAAGTTATTGTTACCTCCTAGGGGCATAGGTACGTGGGGTATGACCGAATGATATTTTGGGAAAAAAATGTGTATGATGGATGGATGGATGGATGGATGGATGGGATGTGCGTACTATTCATTTTACTTTGAGGTTTAACCTTTAAACTGTAGGAAGGAGGCAGTGGTGTGGTATAGCTTGGATGGTCGTAGCACAGTACACTCTGAAATACTATGTACGGTGTATAAATTAAGGTTAGCCTCTGACTATAAATCCTCATGCCAACAATAGTAGGAGGGTATTCAACGATGATATAAATGACAATTTGAAATGCAGAAATGCTCAGTCAAAATAATAAAAAGGACGTTTTCTTGTACTTAGATATGATATACTGATATACTCAGTATTCGATTTATTTTACTGAATTGTGGGCGTCTAAATTAAAATATACATGCTGGACACATATGCAACTACAGCTGTAGACTTGTTCGTTTGTAATTGATAAGTTGATGTTGACTGAATGAAGCGGTTAGTAGTGGTATACTAAATGTCCGGCGCTACATCTATAACTTTCTAAGATCTGCTGAAACATTGGCACACTCAATTTGTTTGAACTTGTAATGCTGGGAGAAGGATAGGCTTGCAAAGATTAATTCCACGTAAAAGATGGTTATAATTTGGGATGTATTACATAAGAACCGAAAGCCCCCCTACAAATGTGCTTCATACCATCAAGGCAATTCGGGAAGAGGGTCAGCGCTTCCTTAATTGCACAATCCTTAAAGTCCAAAGAGATCAGATTCACATGACTCACAATATAGCTAATAAGTATAGGACTGCGTTAATCTTGTTTTAGTTGTTTTCGCCACCAAATGTCAAAAAATAAAAATTTGGTAAGCATCTATCACACAAAGTATTCTAATTGTGCAGTTTGCATGAAATAAGTTATTTAGAAAATTGGCTTTTCCTTTACATTTATTGACCTGATGAAATAGAACAACAACTTGGTGTCTTTGTTGGTGGTGGCCTGGGAAATTCAGCTTGGGAACTGGCATGTGATTTCTACTGTTTGGAAGCATAGTGATTTCAGGTTCGAGCCTTCACTAAAATTTTGAATCATAAACTCGATCATGCAGTTAACACAACAGATTCTAATGAATGGACTGTCCTGTAACTTGCTTTTATATTGACGGTTTACAAATTCAACTGTAAACTCGTTAACTGGGAAAATGCTCTACATAGTAACTTTCTGAAATAAAGCGTTGAGAATTACTAAGATATATTTAGAAAACAAGCAAATGTATAACTTGAATTAAGTTAATGTCCATATTTGTTCATTTTATACAACCAAACATATACTAACTAGCAAGTACCCGTTATATACCACACTTTTTACTTCTAACTAATTTTCATATTTTACTAGTTAAATCTGCTGATACAACCCATAATTCTATCCCATTTATAAAACAAGCAAACTCTTTATTATATTCAGCTACCCACTAATTATCGAGTAGGGCCTAAAAAATCTCATCTACTATCTTAAGGTATTGTATCATTTTATTACGTTTGTTCTGAGAAATGTATCATTGATGATTGAATCATAACTTGAGAAGGATGAATTTGAATACAGTTACAGGAAAGCTAGCTTAGAAGAAAATATAATTTGATGGGAATCATCACACAATTTTGGACGGTTCTTGGTTAGAAAAAGGACATACACGTACCACAGGTTGATAAGAATAATGAAATACTCGTATAGGAAAAGTTACTAACTTCTATCAACCTTCCTAAGCTATGCTCACAGGGTGTTGTTTTTGTACTTTATTACTCATATAAATGACCTGACTTAACTGATTCTCCTTTTATCCATGGCCCCTTCATTTTTCATTTTTAAGCATGGCTTTCCAAATGACATGTTCAAGACTTAGAACCATCTTTTTAAGCAACCAAATTAAATAAAGGATTCCCCCTTCATTGAATGTCAACAATAGTGAGAGTAGTGTTAGGTCCATACATTGAGTGGTGTATTTGAGTTTCATTTAGGTCTTGAGATTATTTATCATAGTTAATTCTCTAAATATTGTTCGCTTTTGACCAAGTCCTAATGGATTTGTTTTGTATCTCCCAAAAAGTCTTATACTAAGGTGGAGTTGGATCACTTATGAGATTGTTTCTGCCAAAAAACGTCACCTAGTGAGAAATTGAGGCTGGGATGTTTGACAACTAGTTAAGTTATGAGTAGATTCAAGTATAGCGATAAAACGTAAAGCAAATGAAAATTATACAAAGGATTGGTGACGCGGAAAACCCAAGAAACGGGAAAAATCGCGAGGGCTTGTTAGACCGTCGTTTCACCATGTAAAGTAGTTGTTTGAATTAAAATATTGGAATCAAAAAGAAAACTTCGAGTTGAATACAATGAATAATATTGTTTGGCTTATAAGTAGGCTAGCTCATTTGCAAGTGTTTTTTGTGTGCCCCCCCCCCCCCCCCCCCCCCCCCCCCCCCCCCCCCTTTTTACTCTTTTTTGGACTTATTTATACTCTTTTTAGCTATCTTCAAATTTCAACTCTCTTTTCGTAGGGAATCAATTGCCAAGGAATCTCGGTCCCCTTTGAATCCATCAATCCCTGTCCTTTATCTATTCGTAGATTTTTGCGTGAATCAATCAGCAATTGCAACATAGCCATGCGTCTTACTTTTGCGGATTGACTAGGTCTTCCCGTTATTCTCGCCGCTCATGTCGCGTGTCTATTACTATTGTCTACCCATCAACGACTTTTGGGGGTCGCATCACAAATGTCACAATTTTTAGAGACCGCTTCTAACTATTTCATGACGCGTAGCTCCTTCGTCGCTTCGTGTAGTCAGGCAAGATTTTTACCATGACAAAATAAACTATGTATATATATATATATATATATATATATATATATATATATATATATATATATATATATATTAAGAATAGTTTCTCAAAGGCTGTAAGATCATTTTGATATAAATACAGAATACAGAAATATTTCCTCTCTAGTTCTTCTATCTATCTCTAACAAACTGCATTTAGTTTGTACAGCTTTGAAACTAGGTCTTGAATAACCTCTCCTCCCCACCCCATCAAAAGATTTTCGGTAAGTTGGTTGGCTTCCAAAAATCGTCACCTTTACATTTTGTTACCATAAACACACTAGTTTTTGTTGGAGCAGTTTTGGGGCATGGCAACAGTGATTCTGACCAGTAATAAACTGCATCTTTGGAAATTCATATTCAGTCTTTCCAGAGAAAGAAATCATTCTTACATGCCAAATCATGATTGTAATCACTTTGATATGGGCTATCATAGTCTACTAGTTCCTCTTTTTTAGTTGTTCCATTTTGACTTTACTAACACACTACTTTGACCTTATATAATTATAGTTATTCATAAGTAAAAATTATATAAAAAATAATATCATGAAACTACATTTTGAGACAAATCTAATAAAATATAACATGATTATATTTTCCTTATAAATAAATACTTAATGATGGTCAAATAGAAGAATCTGAACAAAAAACTTCAATTCTCTGCTTCCCTCTTTAAAATATTGAATATTGATGTAAGTTTCAGTTCCTGTAGATGCTAATGGCAAGCAGACAGCTGAAACCATCTTTAAGGTTCTTTTTTATAGCAGAAGTGAATGTATGAAGTTTCTGCATGCCGCTGCTTCTTTCTATGAAATAAGGATGCCCATGAAGAGCCAGCAATAACTTTCCCCGAAAGGAACGGCCAGCTACTAGGGATGCCTAGAACCATCAACTGCAAGATTCTCCATGAATAAACTCTCAGAATCCTCTCGAGACAAGGATTCCAACACAACAGTTTTTTGACACGGCCTTCTACAAGCATCTGGACTTCAAAATGTAATGATTAATTTCTTTCATTTCCCATCCATAGGGATGCCTACATCTTCAAGAGCGTACTCTTGGGATTAGTCCGTCTAAAATAAGAACAAATTCTTTCATTGATTTGAGTACTTGGCATCTCCTGGCTGCCTTCCTGACTTCCTTCAGTTTGAGGTATGTTCACCTTCATTTGTTCCGCAATGCAAGCTGAAGGCAATAAAGTACTGCAGTTTTCTGGTACGCTAACATAATACACATGACAGAACGGGCATATTCGGTTAAAGACTGGCCATTATGGCACTTTTCCCGATTCCTTGAGGTCCTTCAACACTAAGTCACTAATCCTTACGGTTACAGGATTGATGAGATACCCTCACATTTCATCCATCTTTAAAGCCACAGCTGCACCCTTCAACTCATTTGCAACTGAAGTCCCTCCACAATTTTGGGATACATCGAAAATAAACCTATGAAACTCTCAAGCCATGCACGGAAGAGAAAGCTCCGCATGTCCCTCCCGAATCAATAGCATCTTCAAATTTTCTAACATCGCCAGTTTTTCTTCTTACACTCCTCAACCAATGGTCAACTTCCCTCTTCCGCTTCCTGCCACTCTGATGCTCAGTGTTTTCAAGCTCTGTTACCACATCAGCTCGTACAGTCTCTAAGTATTCTGTTTTCCTCCTAAGATGCTGGAGATGCTCTTCAAGGTTCTTCTTATAGTTAATCCACTCCGGAACTTCATCAATAAATTCTATAATTTTCTTCTCAAGTTTGATACCTTCCCATACAGCTGCAGGCTGTATTATGCCTGTTGAAGTTGCTGCTGATAAAAGTGTGGATAATTCTCTTGCCATTGCAGCACCTAGAAGTTACTCTGTTGAAAATCATGATGATAAGTCCACATTAATTATATTTTAATATCAGCTGACATAAAGCTTCACTTATCAGAAGCAGTTAATGTTTAACTATAGCTTTTCGTATTCGTGCAAGCAACTTGTGGAATGACATAAACCGAAATTTGAAACCCCTAATCCTCTCTGACTGCAGCAATATGAGCCATATCATCACTGAAATTGCTTCATTCCCAAATACTTAGTATACGTTACATAAAGTTAGGAAAATCACATGATATAACATTCAGAGATAAATTCGATTTAGTCTCAACATTCCCTCTTCACTCCAACTATTCATATATCGATAATATGTTTATAACAAGTGCAGCTAAGATTTACTCAGCAAAACTACAGTTGTGGCAGTGTTACTCAGAGCATCAAAGTCCTCTAACAGCTATTCCCTATTTTCCAAGGAGGAATTAGTAATGCACTAGCTGAAACAATCTGTCACGTTTCGGATTTTTAGTTCATAAAGATCTACTTTCAAGTACTGCCTAACAAACTACAAAAGAAATGAATAATTGTTTAAAGAAATAAACATACTAGAAAAGTAGTAAAATTAGTAGTTTACCAGAAAAGAAAAGGGCTTTCCACTGGCCTAAGATTTGATGAAGAGAATTCCCAAAAGCCTTGGCTTAATGTAGAAACCAACTGTAGAAAATCACATACAAATTTAGTATCATTAAGCTGAAAAACTACCTCTTTATGCCAAAGAAGAGCCAAGAAATGAGCAGTTCAACGGATTAAATTAGGGGAAAATAAACGAGCAGGAAAACTATCAGTTATAAATTAAAAACACTTACAAGATCTGGTATTGAAGAAGTTAAGAAAGGCAGCTGGGTAGAAGAACAAAAGCCATTTCAGGGTCAAGATTTGGCAGCTGTTATTAAGTAATCCTACTGAAGTTAACTTGGAAGTCTCTTAAGCTATTGGGTGGAAATTCGTCCAAACTAATGGGATGCCTCAACCAAGAAGAGTTAAAGTTAATGCAACGGCTTTAATGTATTTCATAGATTGATCACCTCAAATTAGTTCAGTTTTAATGTATAGGAGGCTATTGTTTTTACTTGCGTTTGATTATTTCTTCTTAGGTTGCTCCTACGATAGCAGACTCGATTAAAGAAACAGTGACTTTTGGGTTTATCTTATTTCAAATGAAATCACCCAAAACTTTTGAAAGCTGCTGTAATGTCACGCATAAAATTCACTCTGGTTTAGCAGAAGACATATTATGCCAATTAGATTATCAAGTAAGTTGACATAGTACTCCCCTAAAAAGCTAACAATCAATACACCCGCAACCTTGCATACACTTGAGATTTGAGAGGTTTCCCAAAGGCTATCAAGTTACGCATTGCAACCAAGCCATAAAACAACTTGCATATTTCGTATGCAATACACTACATATTACGCAGAAGTAAAGCCATTAAGATTAATCTAACTAATAACAAAACAATAATAATAAAAAAAAAAAAAGTCATTCAGTACATCAAACTGGATAACTAGCCATGCACAAAACCTACATTTTCATGTTCCAATATCAACCCCACAAATCACAAAAACCCTAGCATATTCCATCAATTCAATAGCTGATGTTTCTCCAGCCAGACATGAAAGTAGTCAACCAGTTTTCACGAAGTGCTGGGACAGCAACTTTGCAATCTCCAGGAAACCAACTTTATCCTTCCCGCTGAACAACACCTTCAGTTTCTCATCACATATGATCTCCTTCTTATTGGCAGGATTCTGCATGAAACCATTCAACACCATAAGCTCGTGTAAAGCAAAGGCAATGAAAAGGTCAGATACAGAGCACCAAATAGCCAAATCTTAGTTCTAATGAACCTTTCTAAATCCAATTAGTCTATTCTCATAAATGAAGAGAGCTACCTGTGACAGTAACAAACTCCTTCAGAAACACTTGTAATTTAAGCTTGCTCCAATAGACCAATACAAAGAAGAAAAGAAAATGCTAAGTTTGTTGCCATCAATTATGATAGTTCCTAAGATAAACAGTCATTTCCTACAATTGATAAGAGCAAAAATACGAAATAGAGCAAATGCAAAAGCAGACAGGGCACAAGCAGTCAAAGGGAAATAAAAGCCTCAACACATGTAACTAGGCCTCTAGGCATGGTTAATTAGACAGCTTATTAAGAAGATAACTTCACTTTCAAATTTCAGTCATGCCTAAATTTAATAAACTATTAGTAGTACTTACTCAAAGGCTGGACTGAATAGAAAAAGAAGTTGCTGCAAAGAAAAGTCAAGTGCCAAATCTATCTAATGTTTAAACATAGGATAATCTATCATACTATAAAACATTATGCACATATCATGGCAGCAATATGACTGTTTTATCCACGCAAAATCTTTATAAATTGTTTCCTTCGCAGAAAGTAACAAAAACATACAACAAACAATGTCAAACTAAAATTTCAATTTCCAACTGAGCAGAATTTTCTTCAATCCTATGTTCAAAGTATTACAAAACCAGGCTTAAGCCCTCCATCAACAATCACTTGCTAACTGTGTTATATGAATAAAAACAGATGTACCTTCATGTAAAGTAAACCTAAAACATAAATGTAAAGAAGCAATCATAAAAACACATCTACAACAGAGCTCCTCGATCCTTTCGGAGAACAAAACTAAAACACCAATGGAGACGAAGCTAGGGGAAGCCAAGGGTGTTTCAAATGATGCTAAGCCAGGGATACATTCAAGAACGAGTCACAGACTCAAACTTAGCCTCTTAACATATGTTTGAATCAAGACACTTATAATAATATATTCAGTAAGACAGTAACAAACACTTTCATTTTTACACTCGAGAAGTAGACAAAGTCTATGATCCATAACTAGTGTGCACTCACAAGCAAACAAGGAAAAGCTCCAAATCTATTACATCTTTTAACAAGATACAGGAAAACATTCATCCAGCCTGGAGTTATCTTGGCAAGCAAAATGATGACCTTTCATTGATAAATATTAGGTGAACAATCTGCATTGTATTATTGAAAAACAGAGAGCAACAACACAGACTGAAAACTATGGAGTAATATTCTCAACTGCAGCATATTTGCATCAGAATATATTAACACATACACAGGCACGAAATAAAAAATAAAATAAAATAAAGACAAGTCCTCATCACTAGTAAAATTAACAAATCAATTCACATGATATATACCTTCGCAAGGACCGTGGTTAAAAAAGACTCATTTGGGACGGCAATATATAAACTGTGTATCAGACAAAGATACTCCAAACCCACGAGCAAATAGATATATTTCCCAAATCTCATCTCTTCCTCATCCTTAACAAACCAACCTTACATCAACAACCCCAAAACCCTAAATCCTACACCCATAATCCAAACTTTCCCTAATTAATCTACAAACACCAGGTTACACTACCACCACCAGTCCACCACCACCACCCCAACAACAACTCATCCAATTAACAGTTCATATCTACCATAAGCAAAACACGAAACACGTAAGTCGAAATCATCTTCCAAAATAACCGATTAACCATCAAACATTAAAGGACCTTAAACCCTAAACCCTAAATCGATTAACCAACAAATGGATAGAATATTCAGCAAATATGTAGCTAAAATCAAACCATATAACTCAAAAGCCAAATCTTGTTGTCAATCAACTACCAAATGAAACCCTAAATCCGATTAAACATGAAGAAATCAAACAAAAAAAAAAACAAACTTTCATGCAAAGAACCTAAAAGCCTAATCAAAACCCTTATTGATCATAGAAATAGTGAAGAGTATACCTGAAGATTGTGGAGCTTGATGTAATCCCAGACCTTCTTGACAGCATCAGTACGAGAGGACTCAGGGGACCCGATGAAGTCGCGGAGAGTAGGAGAGACAGGGACTGGCTTCAGGATACCCTTCTGAGCGGCGGCACCAGATGAAGGACGCTTAGGTTTCTTAGCGGCTGCGACGGCGGTCTTGGTGACGGAGGATGCGGTGGCTGTCTTGGCTGCCTCCAGTAGAGCTCTGCATTTGCCTCCGATTGCTCTCAAAGTCGACATAGTGGGATGGAGAGAGATTGAGCTGAGGAATGAAATCACGAGAAAGGGTGAATATTCGAGATGATTAACGGGAAAAGATTGGGAGAAGGAAAATGGAGACACCTTGTTGACACGGGAGGAGCGGCAGACTTGGCAGAGCTATGAGGAGTTGAGAACTGACTGTGAACACTCAAGTGTAAGGTCTTCGAACAGGCACCCGGCCCATTTTGGGTTTCATTACTCGCCAGTCGCCACTAGGACATTAGGATCTTATTTTTATGTTTTGTATGAATATATGTGTTGGGTTTCGTAAGAGGAATTCATTAACCATAACTAGTACTTGATTTTAGATGAAGTGTTCGTAACCCCATATTAGTATTGGTACACTCTCTTTATAAATAAAATATTAAAAATATACTCTCATATAAAAATGTGTCAATATCAAAAATTGAAATAATGAAAAAATTAAATAGAACTCTTATGGAGAAATTAGACGATAGATAGTCACTCTTCTAATGTTCCCTTTTAAAATTCTATGAAATTCGATAGGATATCCATCTAAAATTGTCACATCTTAGATGATAGTATCATACCTCCATGAGCAAGCCTATTGACGACTAATTTGCTTTCAAGATACACATGAACCCCCTGAATCACCCAATCAGTCATGCCAATTGAAGTGTGACAATTATCAAGAGAGCAGCATACTCCGCTTCAACCTTCTTCACTCAACAATGCTTATACACAGACCAATCAATCTGGACTTACAGATAGCTAATGAGACACCAACGCACCCTTGGAGACCCTGATGAGTGGACTTCCACCAGCTGGTCCAAATGATGTGAAATTTTGAATAAATCTTTTTTGATAACTGAGATCACTTATGTCTTCCTCTCCAATAAAAGGTTCTATCTTTACGAATTATATCCTAGATGTTTCTTCTCTTAGTGCCTATTCGATCTTCTATAGATCATTGATCTTGTTCCAATGCTTAGAAACAACTACTTCCATTTGTAATTTGATTGATCATGGCTGAGTCGTCCTCCCAAATTATCATAGCCCCATAGACTATATGTGGGTATGTATGAGCTTGCTTGCTTGATCCATCACAGCTCCAATTGTGACAGTACTTTTTGTAGGTGCGACTTGGGATTACCGTACATTCGTAAGAAGAATATGAAATTCACTATAACCGTAGCCTCTCACAATAAGTTCATAATGGTCAGATCATGAAATATTTCAGTATCAAACCAACTAGTGTTTTTAAGGTTAATTGTCTGGTGGTCAAAGCGTTTATTATTATATATGTTTGCGGTATTGCCATGAGAAGCCAAGTGCTTGTTGTATTGGTTTCTAGTTTATAATTCTAAGTCGAATGGTTTTAGATGTGTAGCATCTACTCCGTATTGCGTGGACATTTCTTCATTCTAATATAATGTGATTTGACACTACTTCAAATATCTTCGCAAAATAAACTTCAACTTTCAAGCATAGTGTATTTCTACGTTACAACAATAAGTAGTGTCCAAACCTATCATCTTATAATAAGATAAGCGAACATATCTTCATGTGAAATGCTTATATGAGATGGTTTCACACCAATATATCATGCAAGTGTAAATCTTTTTTTTTTTTTTTTAATAGAACAATGATTTTATGGGTTGGCTTATCATTCCCTTATATTATGCCAATATTTTAAACATATGTATGAATTATTCTTGGAAACTCCACTGTATATTATAATTGTTGTATCTTATATTATGTATGTATAAGCTGCAGGAGTTCACAATTAACAACATTCCATTCAAGTGGCTAGATTGTGTAGACAGTAGGAGTGGGGAGTCTTTTATAGATGTTCAACCAAGCTCCTCGAAGTAGCCTTATTATTTGCAAATAACTCTACTCCTAGGCATTTTAACACGATCACCCCAAAGCTTCAAAGATTCTGAAGCTCGAGTGACAAGTGACCATTCTTAGAGACAACATTCCATCCTCAACTATGGCAATATAGCATTATGAATTGGTCATCCCAAAAAAGAGACTATGTCCCTTTATATTTGCTTTATTTTTATTTATGAAGTCAAAGTTTAAAAATTTTGACCACAAATTTTCATTATATTATAAAAAATATTATATTCAAATGAGATTTTATTGGATATATCCCAATATAATTTACAAAATTTCATATTTTTTATCGTATGAAATTGGAGATAAAAACATTTTAATTAGTGTCTTTGAGATCGTAAAAAGTGAAATTGAGAAGAAAAAAAATTAAGGACATAGTTAGTAATAAAGATGTAAAACTAGGGAAAAAAATTTAATCGTGATTTGGGATACGTATTATGTAAAATGGGTCTGTTAAAATTAAAAGTTGTTAATATAATAGGACGAAGTATGAAGCAAAGTGAAACTGGAATTTCAAGTTTTCAACAGCGCAAATACGAAGTCAAACTAGAAACAAAGTCTGAAAAAAGAAGAATATGTTAATGAACTTAACTGCGGTTAAAAATAGAATTAGCAATTAGCAATTAGCAATTGAGGTGGACATAAACTTTAGACCCTAGTAAGACTACCCTATGATTTCCGTCAACTCTTTCCCACTTAATTTAGATCTAAGAATTACGGTTGATGAAGTGTTTTTTAATCAAATTAAAATTGTGATTTAAGCATGGAATTTTTGGGGTCAGGTAAATTACACCAAGTAGCTATGCACACTTTTATTTATTCATTCTTTTTAGGTTGAAATTAGAAATAGAGGTGCTAGTCAGAGATTAGGCAGACATTGAAATCATGGAATTTAAAATTCATAGTCAAATGTTGAGTTGGAGTAAAACACTTCCAAATAAAGTAACTAGAAACGGACTTAAATATAAAATGGCTATGAGTTAATGAAATGAAGTTAAATATAATGTAAGAAGAATTTTATAAAATAGATAAATAGTAGCTAGTACAAAAATAGTATGAACATGGATAGAGTCAAAGATGATGGAGCCAAACTTAAAGCGGCAAAAGGAACCAAGTACCACCACTTATAATATAAGGTGTACTTTCTAGAATCCAATTACCAGATAATTTAGGTACGTACGTACCTTTGGTTTATACTTACCACTTGCTTCTCTTCCTATGCCTCTTCCAACTTCAAACCAAATCCGCGTTTTAGTAGAAATATATATGGCCCACTCTAATGCCTAAATGTGAATGTTACACTATTCTTAAAAGGGTTTTTACTCACAGATTATTGACGGTGATTATTCGAATTGAAAATTTTCTTATTGTATAGTTTGGATTAGATCATATTTGAAAGCTGAATAAGTGAATGTCATTTTAAACAAGGACAATTCAATACTTGATCATGTTCATTTTCTATGTTTATTATGACTTCGATCACTAAATTCTGGATTGGGTCGGTGTCAAATAGTTTGATTAGAGTTTAAGTTGGCCAAATTAAGAATTTAATGAGAGCTTAAAACGAGAAAAAGGAAAAAAAAATATTAAACTTTTAAGTGATGAAATCTAACGAATAAGATATTATGTAAAAATGATCACTATGAATAAAAATAAATAATTTGATTACTGTAAAAAAAAGTTATTATTTTATATTTAAAATATTATGTATTGAATTTAAAATATGAAAAATAAATATCATATTTTCTCATCTTTCTTATTTTAACTTGAATCCCTCTCAGTATTTGATAGAACGTTAACAATTGGTGTTGATATGTTGGGCTTGTTAATGCTGAACATATCACATATGACATATGTTGGAGAACTTGGATTGCCTTATTGGCTTATTGCTACTAGTGGTATAACTAGCAATTAGTCTGGCAAAGTCACCCTTACACAAATACCATAAAACTGGCATAGGCTAATATAAGTCTACACCAACTAATTTTGTCGAAAATGCTACATACTCATACTTACTGTCACAGAACTAACTAATGACTTGCGATTGACATTATACTGAAGGAGATAGTATGGCTTCTATGATTGGTCAAATGTGGTGCCTATTAAATAATAACAAGATATTAAACGGAACCACCTTATTTATTTCGCGACGATCATTGCAAGTCATTAAGCCATCAATCATATCACAAGCGACCTTCACAATTGTGTCGTTAAGACGTTAACTAAGCACTAACAACCAGTTTTAGGCTTCTACTGTAGTTTGCTACCTATAACTGTAAAATTTACACATACAAGAATTAGCCTATTCAACGTCAACCTGATCTTAGTTAGTTTAATGATTAAGTTGTTTCAAAAATTATATATATATATTTCATAAGAACTGAAACAATCAAATACGGCCTATAGCAAATTAGCAATTTTATCACTTGAAACAAATGACTTCACTCAATGTATATGAAGTTATGAACCGGTTTTATGCAAATGACTAATTTACATCTTTTAATCTTAACATTTAGTACAGCATGCATAGATCTATTCAAATGGAAGGGGCCCCATTAAGGCCCCTTAATCGACTTGTTTATAAAAGGGTCTAATTAATTATAGGCTTAATTAGATCTGTCTCTCAAAATGTCATATATTTATTGGATCTTTAATAAGACAAGTCGGATCAATAATGAGCCAATAGTTTCCACCAACACTTTCAAACACTATCAGGTAATAAATGTTTTTCACTTGCTTGCCAATGGTCCACTACCAAAGATTAGAGATGATACAAGTAGATTATCACCCTCCATACATAAAACTATACTCACTTTAGATCAGCCTGGCACAACTCGGCTCGTTTTGTATCTTATTTGGTCGGACTCGACCCAACCTGTTTTGTATGTGACTCATCCCGACCCCCGACCTAATACACATGTCTAATCATGCAATGCATCTAGGGGTGTCAAATCGGGTCTATGTGTGGGTTATGGGTTGACCCATCGCGATCAGTTCTTATCGGTTCGAGTTAAATCTGGTCAATTTGGTCTATCGGGTCGGATCAGTTGGGTTAGGTCATTATTAGGTCAGGTTAAATCGGTTATTTGCGTGCTCGGGTTCGGGTCAAGTTGTATTCGGTTCGGGTCACGGTCGGTTCAAGTAAAATCGGGTCGGTTCTTGAACAGGTTTTAGCGGGTTATTTCGGGTTTGGGTAGATTTCGGGTCAGGTCAATTATGATAATGGGTCGCCTCGATTTCGGTTGAAATCTAATTTAAGCTTTTTCGAGTTCGCATCGGGTCATTAATGAAAAATGTTTGGTTTCAAGATTATTAGAAGTTGGGTAAAAATAGGTCGGCCAAGATTAGGTCACATTCACATATATTCAAATTGTTAATATATGGAGTTAATTCAGGTCACGGATTGTTATAAATCGGGTCATATCGGTTATGTCTCGGGTTCAATCGGTTTCGGGTTTTATTCGGGTCGAATTTATAATGGGTCGGACACGGATGAGGTTCGGGTCTTCGAATATCATGTCAAATCAGTTTCAAATTGGCTTCAAGTCGGGTTGGGTCGATTTTTGGGTCTCACTTTTCAGGTCATAATCAGTTCAGGTTCAGGTCGATTTCAGATAATTTATCGGGTCGGATCTGATTTTGACAACTTTATGCATCCGACAAAAGTAGACTCGAAGAATCTTGAGTACAAGCCGTAGTAAGCTAGCCTACTAGTATATGGTTTTTTTTTCTTCCTATAATACATTTCAAGTCAAGGATAGTTAGGTGATCGATTGTAATATGGATATTGAGAAAAGAAGTAAACAAATGTGAGAATAGTACGTCGTAATTAATAAGTTAGAGAAACGTCCACATCTTAGTGAAGACAGCCGATTAAAACCGGTAAATAGTGAAATTCACTCATTTCTCTTTAATAAAAGTTTTCGTCAATTAGATTAGATTAGATTTGATATGATTCCTAGACTTTAATTGTCTGCCTCACGGATACATATGGAGCTTAGCAATCACAGTTATTAGATCTAATACCAGAATTCTTCAACACTTCTCTTACAATACTCCTTATTATGTAGTAACCCCAAGCCTCCTCCTCTTCCTTGAGCATAATGTATTTCTATATTTGCCATCGACCACTTTATATAATTAGGGAAATTGCTACACTAGTAGATCAGGAAGCTAACTTCTTGTTGAAGTAGATCTATCATCATATGGATTTGTTCATTTGTCTGCCTTTTCCATCTCCAAATCGTTTCTTGTTCAGACTGTCCTAATATGCTGATCTTAAAGTCAGTGAGTGAGATTCTTTTGGCGTAGAGAACTAGATTGTTAGAGTTATGAATGGCAACAATTGTGTAATTGTATATAGAATAATAGAATTCGATCTTATATGATCTATCATGGATATTATTTATCAAGACTTTAATTAATTTTAGACATCCACGTGCTTTTAGTGAATGAAATGTATTGACATTATATGGTCAAGCTAAACACTTATAATGTGAATCGTTGTTGTATTTTGACTCATTTCTCTAACATAGGGCACCAAATAAATCTAGATGAGGGTTGTACGTCTCACTAAGGCTCTGTTTAGTATGGCGTAAAATATTATCAATTGAAAATGGTTTTCCATGAAAATCCTTTTTATTGTGGAAAAACTCATTTTCATGAAACTTTTCCGTTGTTTGGTTGCATGAAAAATGATTTTACATTTAAACATTTTTCCTTATTTGGTTGAACTAAAAATCAATTACTCCTATTAACTTTTTTAATTGTATTCTCTTGTCATTTTTAACTCTTTTATTCCATTGTATTTTCTAGTTGTTTGTCATTAGCTAAATTTGTTATGCTACAACAAATATTTTCTATAAAATCTATAATATATTTCTCTGCTCTATTAATAACATATTATATTATATAGAGTATCACCATAAAATCAGAGAACCCTAAAATATATGGTTCAATATTATTAAATGACCTTAAACTAATTATAAAAGAGTATTCGCAATCGAATAAGCAAACCAATCAAACATGTAACTGTATTCGCAATCAAACTGGTAAATAATCAATCAAATGGTTGTAATGTAATAGTTTATACTTTTATTTTTTAAATTCTAATAGAAAGAAAATTTCTATACTAATTTCAAATAAACTATTGTTTGTTTATTTCATGGGAAACTTTCATGGTTTAATCGAATCGGGAGAAAATATAAGGGTTTTTTATTTTTGACTAAAATGGATAAAATTATTCGAATTCATGATATAGTACAATGTTTTAATAATCAAGACATGAGATTCGAAGAAAACGTATTGAATTGATGATATTCGAAGAAGATGAAAAGAAATTGAGGATATTTTCCGCAATTTTTAAGAGAGAGAAAGTGCGAAGTAGATAGAGAGAGCCTACCGAGAAGAAGAGAAATAGAGAAAGCGTGAGTAGAGCTGGGCATGGGTCGGACCGCCATGCGGCCATAGCAAACACGCTTTTGGCACTTTACAACACAAGTAGGGGTATTCAAAAGAATCAAAACTACCCGATCTGATTGACCCGACCCGATGACCCGAAAATAACTAGTTGGGAAAATTGATTTTTCGGGTTGGGTACCCGACTTGGTAAAGAATCAGGTACTCGAGTCAGGTCATGAGCTGGATAAAAAATGTAAGCGGGTACCCGGGTACCTGAAATATATTTTTTTAAATTTGATTTTACTGTTTTAGTAGGGTTTCAGTCGAATACCCTATGACCAGACCTAGTTTAAGCAGGTACCCGCTGTGACCCGATGTAACACCCCGATAATTCCCATTCTTCCGAAACCCAAACCTTTAGGAACTACCGGTGAGCTACCGCCACGTGTTCAAACGTTAAGGCTATAAAACAGAGTTTTGCAGCGGAAAAACCAAAGGACTTATGAAATAACATTAAACGTAAATCAAGTCCTGATATAACAAACTGGAACCTCTACGGCCCTTATTGTAATGTACTAAATAACATTTAACTTTAATTTAAATCCAACAGTTTAAAACCAAATCAAACCTAACATAATTTATTCCGAAATCCAAATTTAAATAACGTTTCTCTCCAACCCGCCCATGCATGAATGCTTGTTTAGATACCTGTTAATAATCTGCTCCCCAATAATACAAATGTACGTATTGGATCATTACAGTGTCATTTATAGGCGAAAGCCATGACCAAAACACACGAGGCACGTAATCAGCAAGCTGAGTACATACGAATTACAAAGCACGACAATTGAACTGATAATTAAGTATCTATAAGAAATGTAAGAACGTGTCATGTAACATTTTACTCAACTGACATGATGAATTGATTGATGGTTTAGATTCTGGCACGGTAAATTAATTAATGATTTGGATTAAGCAATAGACTAGGTTGTCTCCCCCATGTCCTAATTAGGACATCAAATAAATAAATAACCCATGCACTCCCGTCGGAGAGCATCAAAATACAGTATAAAAATCCAGATGGTAAACGGGCGCGACTCCGTTACCATAGCTAGATGAGATCTCAACTAACCCCAATTTTAAGTTTAAAACCTTATAAAATAGAGACTCGTAGATCACACGGCCTCTCACAAAAGCCACGGATAATACCCCGTGAACTCCAACCCCTGATTGTCAATACTCTAGACGTGCACTAGCCTGGAGTTTTATTGCTTATCCTCTTTCTCTTTAAGTGATTTACGGTTTAAACTCAATAAACACAATCACAGTAGCACACGATAGTAAATATTACAGTTATTCAATCTATCTCTGTTATGCTATAATTTTTAACCTTTTAATTTCAAACTCAACTGATAAAACCGTTGAACCAAGTCAACTACCTTGTCATTAAGACTTATAAAATGCACCTTTACTCCAATCATACTATAAGTAATGAAGGAGTAATATTAAATAACCTCATGGATTAATTAACAATTAATACCAATTAATAAATCACGGTTTCTCACAAATTCACCAAAACATGCCCCTAATATAAAGAATATGAATTCTTTCCAATGGGTAACCAAACAATCTCATCCAAAGGGTTCCCTAAACATGATACTATGTTTATGATTCACCCTAAATCATGCTCCTAATTAAAATAACGTTCTTCGTAATTGTACGTACCTGGTGTAAAAAGCACGGGTATCCACTTTCTCTATTTTTAAAGGGCCTTCTACAAATTATTCTCCTACACCAAATAATATAATCTAATTCAATACCAACAATCAAATTTACAATTACCATACTAAAATTTCCAAGACCTCAAAATCATTCCAACTACTTCCCAAAATCACAAGTTAGCATTTTAAACGAAATTCACTCAAATCTACTAACACCCAATACAATATTAAAGTCAACAATGAAATATTATTATTTGTGTTATATATCAGTGTACCCACTTAATCGTTGAGCTAAGTAAATAAACAAATTTTGGAATGTTGACTGCTAAATTCTCAAAACTTGTAATTAAAATAATCATCGACGACATACAGACCTACGATATTCTACTATTTACAGTGTCATTTTCATGAGAACAACCGTAAATCATCTCCTAACTTCATGATGATCATCATTAGCAAAATATTGGCAAGTACCTCATGTTGTAAGCAGTAGCATATCAATAGCATATGCATAAGCCGCATCATATCACATTCATGGATTTCATTAAATTAAACTCTCCATATACCATGTAGTAGCATGCCATAACAAAATCCATGAACCTAATTCCCAATACACTCATACAATTGTGAACCTCAAATTCACAAATTTAATTAGATTAGGCCCTAATATTTTGACCTTCACCGAATCAACACAACATATCACCACACCAGTATAATTTTCATGAATTCATACCCATCAAATTACAACCCCAAAACAACAACCAAATCACAAATTAACAACAATAAATCACAAATTAGCAACAATAAATCACAACCCAAACAATCATGCATATATAATTATGCATAAAACCCACAAAATTTCATGTAACTAATACAATAAGAAAATTACTAATCACAACCCAAAACAAAGACAAATATAATCTCATAACACCTCACACATAACTCAAAATAATTAAGAGGAAAAGAGAAGGAAGAAGACCGCAAGAGGAGGCGTGCTCACCGGCGGCGACAGAGACGAAGCGGTGGCGGTGGCTGGGGCACGGCAAAGCAGGGGCAGTGGGGGATTTCTGATGGGGAAGGTTTCACGGGGTTATGGGGGTTGTTTTTCTTTTCTTAATTTCTTTGTGGTTTTGTGGGGGTTTGTTTTGTGGGTGGGGTTTGTTTTGTTGGTGGGGTTTCACGGGTAGTTTAATAAGGGTAGCTTTTGTTTTGTTTTTTTTTTTTTTTTTTTTTTTTTTTAGAGTTTAGGTTTAGATAAAATGTGTATAGGTTTAATAAGATAGAACTTCGGGTATTATAAAATTTGAGTAGGATAGGATTTCGGTAGTTTAATATGTAACGAGTTACCTAGGAAAATAAATAATAACAAAAATAATTGTAGAATTTCGGGGGATTACACCCGACCTTGTTAAAGTGGGTACCTAAGTGAGAATGAAATGAGTTTAGGGAATAAGTCGGGTACCCTGTGACTCGACCCGCATAAATTGGGTCGGGTCATAGGCCAATTTCCAAACTACCCGAAAAGCGGTACCCGAAAATTCGGATATTCGATTATGAACACCTCAAACACAAGCACGGTCATGGCACACTATCCATGGAGTGGGCCATAGGCCAGGCCACGGACAGTATTATTATTGGTAATAGTATTATTATTACTATTACTATTACAATTAATATTACTATTTTTTAATATCATTATATTCTTATAATATAATTTAAATTATCTAAAATTATTTAATTTCAATTTTATTATATACTTTATTTTTATTTTTGTTAAAAAATTTAGGCAACACAACACGCCAAGCACGTGGGTCGTGCTAGGCCATTGGTTGAGTTTTAGGGAAAGGTAGCATGACACAGCATGACACGATCACAATTAGGCACGATACGACACGACAAGAGGCCAGACACGAGCTGACACTATCCATGACGGACATGACACGACCCGTGCCCACCTCTATGCAAGAGTTGATAATGCGTGAGTTGTTTGTTAGCTGGTATTTTTTTGGAGTGAATGGATGTAAAATTGTTTTACTTCCATTTTTAAATAACGGAAAATGTTTTCAATATTATGTAAAATGAATTTAAATTCCAAGTTTTACATCCTATATTTCAGTCCAAACCAAACAATGTAAAATGGAAAAACGTTTTACAATCTACTAAATGGAGCCGAAGATGTCAATGGAGCCTAAGATGTCTCTTTCCCATTGGACATCTTACTTAGATAGTTAGATGTCACCCCTCTCTCCTTTTTTAATTTAGAATTATTGTTAATTATAATTATTAAAATATTATTATAGTTCTTAGTATTTAAAATATTCTTATTTATTCTTATTTAGATTTTTATAATTATTACAAATATTATTTAGAATTTTTATAATAATTGATACTGATTTTAACTAATAAATCTAATAATGTTTTTAATTATTATAATACTAATTTTTAAATTAAAAAAAATAAGGCAATGTGTCTAAGAAAAACATCTAGCCCCACGGCAAAGCATCTTAGTAAGACGTCCCTTGGGCTAGATGTCTTACCTAGACACTTCCCAAATAATAAAAAAAATTAAGGTGAAGAAGTCATCGCCTTATCCATGTTGTCGTTGGATTTTGCTAGAAATTACCGGTGGTGAAATCGAAGGCGGTCAAATGTGTAGAGTTAGCGCACGTGTTGGCAAAGTGAAAAGTTGGAGGATTGTAAATTTTTAAAAAAGGAGCAAATAGTATTTTTCTAGAGACAATTTGGTAAAATAATTTGGGCAATAAATAACAATTCCCAATAAAATTTCAAAAACTAAAAAGGAGTAGTGAACTAATAACCTACCTTAGATATCTAGCTTGTGCAAACTAATCCCAAATACGAGTATTAATGTAGGGAGAACGATGTCAAAAAAATGTAGGGAGAAAACAAAAAGAGGTGATAGGGTTGCTGAGTGCATAACATGTTATTTGTATGATTTTAAGAAGTAAATTAACCTAGTTTTTCAGAAACGCAAATTAACTAGAAATTTTTTTAGTATTGATTACCCTATGTCTTTGTGTAAAACTTTGTTTGTAATGATTTGATTACTGTATATTATGCTAAAAAAGACCTTGAAAATAGACTTGAGTACCAACAAGATACATATTTTAGTGATCGGTGAATTTAATTGCTCATCAATTAGTGGCGAATTTAGAAAATTTTCAATTGGGTCATCACTATAGTCTAAATAGTGAGTTTTGTGATACATGAAAAAAATGAGCTTTTTAAGAGTTTAACAAGTGAGTTTTAGGGAACAAAAAATGCACCCTTAACCACTAGACTTCTTAAAATATAGTGATATTTATTGAATTCCATTGAATTTATAATCAGCCAAGTGAGTCAAGTGCCCCAACTTTAAAATGGCTTCGCCATTATCATAAACTGATTTGGGTTGAGCAAGATTGAACCCAGATTAAGCATTGATCTAAATGTAGTTTTCCATTCGATCCTATTTATTATCCTAAAATTTTTGGATTTGATTTATAGTTTGAAATATGCATATAGCAAGGGGAAAATATCAAATCATTCTTTTTCTCTTTCAATGTGCTGGAAAGGTTATCAGATTGTGGTTATATGTGTGTGTGTGTGTGTTAAAGATAAGTAAATTAGTAAAAAGTATTATGATGTTACAAAATTTGCCTAAATAAGCCTGATTTTAGTTTAGCTAATAGACATGTGGAATTTCACTTCTTGTTTTGACTTGATAAGAATTGTAGACACTTCCAAAGGCTTGATATTCAAACAATTTCAACTCATGGACACGCCACATTGAGATTCACTTGAGTTAAAAAAATTTGTGTTTAGAGCAAGTTCTAGACTTCTAGTTATTACATTTGTACCTTAAAGAAAGTATCAAGTACAATTTATGTTTTTCTAAGGCCAAAGAAAAAAAATGTAATGTGTTGTATTTCAATCTTTTAGAGGCGCTCTGAAAAAAGAAAATAGGGTTTTTTTTTAAGGTACAAATAGAGTATTACCTACTTCAGTCTTCTGGTACCATTTTTCTATCTTAAAAATATTTGTAGGAGCAAATTGTCGGCGTAGTAGCTACGTAGAGTAGTACAATTTACTTGGCAAATTACCGGGGAGAGTCCTAATGCGAAATCATCGGAACTCAGTTTTATTCCACACACTTCCAATTCCCTTACATTTGAATGTTTGATTTTCTGCCTCCAATTCTTCTACGGAGTATTTATTTAACTAAAACTCCTAACTTTTTAATCCGAACTAAATTCAGCCTAAAATATCTAAAACACCCCCATAAATTCATCTCCCCCCCACCCGTATGAAAATATAAAACCCTCCCTTTGTGCCCTCCAATCTCACTCCCCACCTTCCATTATTCATTCCTAAAGCAACCAAAACGCGTCGTCTGACGTCCTGCATCCGTTGCGCTAAAGCTGGCTTTCAGAATCATGATTTTTTGAACCCCACTTCCTTTAAAACTCTACACTCTCTACACTCCGCTCTGTACTCATCCCCCAGTGTTCAGACTTCGTTTCCGAACATCCTCTCATAGTGTTGGTTCATAGAGCTGACCCTTTTATCTATCGGGAATGGGCAAAGGAAGTAGAGACTGGGCGCAGATCTATGCAATCTACGGCATGGATGAATGGCAGACCTTCTTATTCCTACTTTTTCATGCCATCATTTTCTCGCTTCTTTCTCTTCTTGTTCTTCATTACTTTGGCCCTGTTACGGCCTTGGTTTCGACTCTTCGGGTATTCACTCTCCTGCCACCAGGATCAGCCCGGTTCGCTGCCGGATTGACGGGGTCGATCACAGCTTTGATCGCCGTATGCCTGCTATTCGCGGCGGCGAACTTCTTGTACTCGGCGGTTTCGTTACGTTGGGAGATCTCTCAGCGTATGCTCTCCGCTGTTACTGACTGGTCCAATGTCAAAACAGCCCTGGACGTCGGATGTGGCAGAGGTACGGTATTACGGAGTATGATTTTATCATTTTATCGAAAGTTGAATTTTTGCATTTAAGGTGAATAGTAAGGCATTATTTATTATTGCTTCATTGATTATAGTTCTGGTTATATTATTTGCCGATAATGTGACATAAAGAGTAAATTAGTGGGGTGATGGTAAAGAAGAGTATAACCATATAGGTCCCCATAACAAAAAGATAATGACAATTAATGATACCGATCAAGGCATGATCATGTAAATAATAGTTTTACTCTCCGATCTCCATAGTTTTGAGTTGCATAATCAGAGTGAATTGTTTTGGAGGGGATGGTAGAGCTGAAGCGTGATGGTGGTCATAATGATAATAGTAATGGGACAAAAGGAGTTTTATTTAATACCCACTACAATTCTCTTTACTTCTTTTCATCCGTGCGAAAGTCACTCACGATTCGCCAAGTTGCAATTTTTACAGGTATTCTCCTAAACACCGTCGCTTTACAGTTAAAGAAGCAAGGATCATCGGGCCGAGTAGTTGGGCTAGACCAAAAGCGATCCATAACGTTACGAACTTTACGGACCGCCGGTCTTGAGGGGGTCCAAGAATACGTCACCTGTCGTGAAGGTAATATAAGGAGGCTCCCTTTTCGTGACGACTACTTCGACGTAGTCGTCTCGGGTGCAGCCATACGGCGGGCTGGGCCCAAGGAGGAGAGGGAAAGGGTGGTCGCTGAGATGGTTCGGGTGCTCAAGCCTGGTGGGGTAGGGGTGGTGTGGGACCTGCAGCACGTGCCGGAGTATGTCAGGAAGTTGCAAGATTTGCGGATGGAGGAAATTCGGGTATCGGAACGCGTCACTGCATACATGGTTAGTAGTCATATTGTGTCGTTTCGGAAGCCTTGTTTCCAACAACAGTATCATCAGCAGCTGCAGCATTTGACGGGCCCGGTTTATTCGTATGCTGGGGAAGTCAGACTTGACTGGAGATGCCATAATTTGCATAATTTGTGTTAATTTCAGTTAGATATTAAAAAAAAGAGGTTTGTTATTTATAAAAAAAAGTGCGAGATTTTGGCAAGGCGAAGCCAAGCCAAGATTTTTGGAGAGGGTAAAGTGAAATGCGAGGGATAATATTAATACATTACGGAGTATGATGCTATCATACAAAATGAGGTTGTGAATATTGAAAGTATACTCGTATATACTAGTAATAATATTAGTCTAGTAATATAAGTCTAGTATTGATCTCCCCAAATAATTTATACTTTATGGTTGTATATGAGACCCTATAACTATAAGCTACGAAGGGGAATTAGTAGGTTGAATTAATAGGTTATTTGTGCACCCGCCTGCACTATCCTGTTCTATTTGAGTTTGCGTACTTAGTATCCTGTATGTCCATCACTTATTCCATACTTATGTGGTTTACAAAAGTTTTGATTAATAAAAACTACTACGTACATACTGATCACCGACATTAATTATGTATGTACATGTGTAGGGTATCTATGGGTATTAAAGATTCTTAGATAAGCATTTTAAATTTTAGGACTTGCAGAATGCATTAGTAGGATCAATCATATAAATTTGCATGATTGGATGCTAACTTCAAAAACGTTTTGGCGTTTTCCGACCAATGAACATGTGCCTATAAATTAAGTAGAGCACAATAGCACATGATGCATCTATTTAATATTACTCCTATATTAGTTAAGAGTAAACTAGGGTTCCTCTTTCTTTGGAACAATAAAACAAAGTACTAAGTGTTTACAGTTGATGGTACACGTTATATCATTCATTTAAATGCATCTTAAAACTAGTACTTTTATGTTACACCCCAAACATATGCAAAGTATACTCATATAATTAGCTACCTTAAATATGACTTTATTATTGACTTATTGTGACAATTATCTAGTTTATCTTTCTCCTCACAATAACAACTAGTAAGATGTTTTTATTGGAAAAGAAATAATTCAGAATCAAGCACCAGTTCATCCTCTTGTCTAGTGTATAAGTTATACCTTCGTTCATGTCATTAAATAAGTAGTGAAATTTCTAAAGTCCATGTCATTAAACAATAAAAAAAAATCAATTAATGGGCTATATATCACATAGATAGTGATTCCAACTAAACTTTTTCAACCAATCACAAAATCAAATTAAATTAGAAGGAATTCAAAAGAGAATAACATTTTAAAAATGAGAAGAATAAAAAAGAATGAAGGGAGTAATAATTTAACAAATTAAATTAGTTTACATTAACATTGAGGGGTAGGGTCAAGGAAGTGGGGTTCGCCAAGATTGATTATCCGAACCCAAATGGAGTTTGAATTTGAAAAAAAAAATTTAGAGAAGGGTTTCTTTCAGTATTTAATGTTGTCCATTCTATGTGACAATTAGCAAATCCATCGAATGACACGTCATTCACCAGCAATTCCTTAAATTGTGGCACAAATCAATTCTACTTGAGTGGCTTCACTGTATTATCATTTATCAACTTGTTTTAGATGAGATTGACTAATGAGATTTTTGTTTTGAATCCATAGACTACTGAGACTTCATTAGTAAGGCAGTCCACTATGTAAACAGATTAATAACTCTAATAAGACCATAGTTACATACGTATAATTTTTTTTTAAAAAGGCTAATAATATTTGCTTGTGTATGATCCGAGGTATTATTAATCATGAAACACACCCGCTTTGGAAAAAAACGATATGCCCCTCATTCAACAAAAAGTATTGGATCCTTGTTTTATTCTTATGACTTTGAGGAAACAATACACCAAAATAGTGACTAACTTGATGGAAAATATTTCTTGTTAGACCCAAATCAAAAGTGTCTATTTTGTCATTTATACGATGAGAAATTTCCTCATCAACCTACATAGCTAGTACTCATTTGGCCACTATACTCTATACACTAGTACTCTTTGCAAAAATAGGTTCTTTAATTAAGAATCTATATATATATATATATATATATATATATATATATATATATATATATATATATATATATATATATATATATATATATATATATACGCGGACAGTGATGAATCCAGGATTTTCCGTCCGATGAATCACAATCGATAATCAAACATATAATAATTTTTTTTATCAAACAACCAAATAATAATACTAAAAAATACATCCAAATTTTTTTTGAACCGACTGATGAGTTATTTGACCCACCAAAACTTGATTTACATCCACCACTGTACACGGAGTAGTAATATTTTAATCAAAATGACTTATTTATCATGCAAGTATAAAGTATTAGCCTAAGGCATAATGTAATAATATGAAGTAAAATCAATTAAGTAAGGTCGTTAGGGGGAGGCGGCATGTCAAAGAGCAACACCTAGCGGGTTGTAATAAATGAGCAGCATCATCTCTAACGTGGGTGTAGCTACAATTATTCCACGCAGAGTTCACATGAAAATTTTAGGGAACCCAGCCAAAGCTTGCTAGCCATCTGCCTTCGCTTCAATCACTCATAAAATTTCTCATTACATAAAAAAAAAAAAAATATAGAGGAATTTTCAAGAGAACTTTTCTCGTTCCTTTTAATACTATCATGTGATCATGGGACAACTGTGTAACGTAGTGTTGTATATAGACCTTGTATTGGGTCAGTTAAAGTCGGAATGGGTCATATGAAAAACGGATTGGGTCGAGTCAAAGGAGATGCTAAACGGGCCGGGTCAAAGGAGTTATATAACTGACCGAATCAAACCGGGTCGTTCGAAAAGAGTATAATTTTTATCAGTAGAGGGTGATAGTTTACATGTATCAAACTATCACCTCCAATCTTTAGTAGTGGACTATCAGTAAGTATGTAGAAATAATTCATTACCTAATAGTGTTTGAAAGTCTTGAAAACTATAGGCCCATTATTGACTCGATTTGACTCATTAAAATCCCTATAAAACATAGCCCTCTAAAAGACTGATCCATTAGACCAATTATTGATTAGACCCTTTTTACAAAGGGGTTGGTCAAGAGCCTTTAACGGAGCCCCTCCTATTTGAACACCTCTAGTCGTATCTTGTATGGTTTAATTGAATATCTAGGAGTCCAACCACACTGCATCGGATTATTTATTATATTTTTTTTTTGAAAAATGATGGTCATCGACTAATATAATTTGGTAGAGTTACTTTCCTTTTTTCCCTTTGATTATGGGTTATGACCTTAGTGTTTAGCCTTTAAGTAGCTTTTGGATAACTACAAGTGGTATTCGGTAAGATAGCTTTTAGATATTATTTAGTTGTGCAACTAGTGTTTGTCAAAAGTTAAAATTTTAACAAAATTTCATTTTTATATAATTCAATAACTACTTTAGCGAACACTAAATACGAAACAACTAGTTAAAAACTAATTTTTGCTTGACAGTTAACTGTTAGTTATAAAGTAGTGGTTTGGCCTAGTCACTTCAAAACCTAACAACTCACATCTACTGCAGCTACAACTACCACTACAACTAATTTTTCAGAATAGATATATAAGGGAGGAACCGTTATAGGCTTGATATTGGAGGTTTGGTTTGATCTTGGTTCAACATAGCTTTTATGCCGTATTATTTTTTGACGTAAATGATTGAGAAAACTTATTATATAATGAAGTTTTAAACCATTCAATACCATATTTACGATATCTAAAGGCCATACAAACGAGTTTATCACCCAATTTTATAAAGTTTTGGAAATCAGTTGATATAAGTGTTTAAACTGAAAGCAAATAAATATATGACCTTATAAGACCCATAGTAAACATATTATGGCATCAGGATTGAAATAGTCGCAAATGACAAAATTTAAAAGGATATATACACTTGTTCTAGAGATACTTTCAAAAAAATTTAAAAATTGAACGAAAAGAACTAAAAGTTTTCACGGTCATATGTGAAGGTTAATAACTATTCAATACCTTATATTCGATATCCAAACACCCTAAAACAACATTATGATGATTTAAATAGGTGTCTAGAGTGAAAAATATATGACTACAATCTATCCTAGGGATTATAATCCAAGATCCATGATAAGTATATCAATGTGCTTTTTCACCAAGTACGAGAGTGTTCAAAATGAACAAATTATAAAGGTTATATTATAGAATACTTCTATTTTCGTAATTGAAAAAAAATGTACTAAACGCTTTTTTATGGTCACATTGAAATTGATGAATCACAATGCAATGAATGTAATGCACGAGCTTCAAAAATTAGTATAACAAAAAAAGTAAACTATTTTTCTTAATCTCACATAGTCACAAGCCTATGAGTTGAATATAGCTGAGTTTGGCGTTTTTCTCATGGCTTGCTAATATTTGAATTATAATATTGAGCTTGAAACCTTGAAGTTGCTATCATATACTCCATTCCTCGTATATGTACTTTAAACCGAATTGCTATGGCCCTAACAATTTACGAATCACTTATGTGCCTATTTTCTTGGCCATCGGCCCATCCCTAGAGAAGTCTTTATAGCACAACCAGACTCATTGTTAACCCAGCTTAGCTTTGGCTTGGTATAACTACGAGCTGGTAAGAACACCACTATATTTGAAGGTGGATTAGCTCGTGGGACCAATATGTGCAGGAAAGAAAAATCGAACCTCCCAACATAATAGAACTTGTATACGCATCACCTTTGGAACTAGACTCCCCTCTCATGTAGAAGTTGGAGATAGGGAAGAACCAACAAGAGGGGTTGTATTGTTGGATGAGTCAGGGTTCACATGATAGATGAGGCATGCGGGCAAGAATGGACCCATGCAATGTGAACATGTCCAGGAAAATGTCAATGGATGGTCGTAGCTAGCATACGAGCGTGTACAAATTAGACACTATGATTCAAGTGACGTTGCATGATGGCTCAACTGCTGGAGGGTCAAACTAAAGACGTCAAAAACAATGCTGTGTGTGTCTACTGGTTCAATTTGCTCGCCAGTGCACTGCTGCCATAGGTGTCAAAGATAAGATCACAAAGATTGATAAGCTTAAAATGTTAAAACTTAATAAAAGGTTTTTGCTTAGTGTTTGCCATGAAGTTTTTCGGACACAAATTTTGGCAAGGCAAACATAAATTGTAATGTTGCCAAGAGATTTTTTTTATCAAAATGACTTCAGCTGAACACCTTGTACTATGAATGGGAGGGAATAATGATTTAAGTTTATCATGTCATTGGAACTTAGTGAGAAAGGTTACGCCAGAAAAAGAGAAAAACGGCTTAAAAAAAGAACACAATACTCCATAGCTGATGATGGCAATAAACCAATACTCAATGTTGCTGAGTTCTACACAGAAGAGAAGCACCAGGACTCCCACTCAAAACAATGGGAGCATCAGGACTCCAGTAAAAAAGAAAGCAGCAGGACATCACAACTGGTTCTTTTGAGAATTGACTAAACGATAAATTACAGTTACAAAAATTTCCCTCATTCTATATTGTGGTGTTAATTACAGATTGTACATACACTGATACTCTTCTCTCCCCTCTCTAATCAGAATCTATATTGGGCAGTCAGAATACTGAAAATATTCTTATGCCTAATAACCAGTACTGCTATGAAAGAATTAAAAAGGATTGCATTCTACTGACATAAACTACAAAAATCAATCATAAAGACAAAGATAATCACCCTTTTGAATAGTTACGCTGGTATACAATACGAGGAACTTAGAACAGGAGGGAAGACACAGACCAATTGCGGTGCAGGAGGATTACAGCTTATATTTGCCTCATCAATATTAGGCAACCCGAGATGAGGGGGACGTACATACCCAGCCACCAAGGGTATGCACAAGATTGAAATAACAATTCTTGAGCCTGCATATATTACAAGACATGTTACTTCCTAAATAAAATTAAAAAAAAAAACAATAATCAAATTACATTGGATTCACTTAAGCAGAGACTAACTTGTGGCAACCATTACCTTGCTTAGTAGAAAGAGAAATATGCCCGCGCTTTCTCCCAGCAATCATCCAGCTTTCTGAATTCTCATCAACTTCATATAAAACTTCTTCCTGCAGTAGAAAATAGTAATAACTACCAACAGCTACATAAGAAACAAAGCAAACAAAACCGTGGATGCCAACTAGCTTAGTTGGTTAAAGTCAAACAAAACCGTGGATGCCAACTAGCTTAATTGGTTAAAGTCTCGGGAGATGGTACCGGATTGAATCTTTTCTATATCATACAAAGCAAACAAAACTAGCAATAACATGTTAGACATCCTGTAGTCACAACAAGTTTCAGTGACATTCAGTTAGATGCTAGTGAGTTCAAAGTAGAGTACTCATTCAGTTGATAAACAATAGAGATAATTCCTTAAACCTGAGGGTTAGCCATACTTCCATGATAAAAAGTAGGCACAAAGCCAGAAAATATTATCAAGTGCCCTGTTAAAATGGTTGAATTCGAGAAAGAAAGCCACAACAGCAAGCAAAGATAATTGACCATATAAGGAAGCATAGCTTGAAAAAACCTCCTGGCTTTAAAGTTAGGGCTGGTGCAGCTGGCTCTCATAGCCGATCTCCCAAAAATCCTCTATTGGGAAACTATGAAAAAGTGAAGTTTTATAATACTCCTGTGTTTGTTAAGTAAATATAACTAAGCATGAAAAAGACTCACATTGCTCTGAGGAATCATATCCTCAGCATCCTTCAACCTCTCAATCCTCCAATTCACTGTAACAAGCTGACCAACCCTAAGGCCATCTGACTGAAGTGGGATAAAGCCAACTGCCAGACATGGGTCCAGCACAGGTCTCTGTAGAATGAGAGCACTCTTAAAGACCAAATTCTGCTCCACACTCTCAGTCACAGAAGACTTAATTATGATAGGTTTGTGCGCTCCCACAAATCTATCTCCAGTTATTCTGTAACTGATATTTAATATGCTTTCTGCACAAGATGCCTCGACTTCACCTGCAGTAGGAGAAAAGAACAAACATTTTGGAGCATTATAAGGTGTGACGCATGAAATATGACTATACAGCAGTCAACTGAGAAGTGAAGGCTTAATAGTAATATAATGATTCTTAACCATTTATGCAGATACTAATCCAATGCAATAAGAAAAGGGCAGGTGGAATATAATTTACTTTGCGGACATGTTTTCTAACGAGTAACAATATACAAACTATATTTGGAAGAACATCAAAGGGTGTCACTCCAATACCAAAAAGAGGGTTAAGGAAAATATATCACACCCATGAGCAACCAGAAGCAGTTGCTACACCCTCCTTCGGTTTCTTCCAAGTGATTTACCAGATGGCCAATGAAACCATTTTCCACACTTAAGCAAGCAGCAAGTCTACTTTTCTTATTTTACAAGTTACAAAAGCATCCTTCACAGAACAAGGCTGGATTCAGATCATCCCAAACAGGCTAATGACCAGATCCAAAGAAAAAGAACTCAAGGACAGAAGAGTAAAAGAAGATAAATAATATGACTCCTTACACAAACAACAATGGAACGAAGAATTCCTTCCCTTGAGTCGTCCTTAAATAAACCCAATAACCCCTAATTGAAGTTAAAGGCTTCTTGACCAACAAAACTCCTTACACAACTTGGTCTATCCACAGAAGAATTCGGGCAGGCATATGTAGGCCTAAAGTTATAAATTTGAATCTTTTGTTCATTCCATTCCTTCATCCTATATCCTTGATGTTAGAAAATTTGAACGTGTATAAGTGGATGTCAACGAGTCAGTCAGCTAGTGTGTCTATTGCAAAAGCCTGTATGAAAGAATTTACTCTTTTGTTCTATAAGAAGTGATCCCAAGATTACCTTTTTGTAATTACTTCCACCTACTATTTCAAGATATAGACACATCAGATTATCCTAAATTCCTAACAAGTGGGACAGATTAAAGAAGTCACTGAAGACTTTAAGGTTAAACCCAAACCCATCAATATAAATATTCAGTAGTACCATAATCAACAAATCATAATTACACTTATTTATGAAGCATAAATCATTTTACCTCCTTCATGTATGGAACCAAAGCATATACTGAATAGCATGCTAGCTTTTGAAGCAGGAGAAACAGTGAGAGGAAAGAAAGCAGAAGCTGGTCGCCTATCATTTTGACAAGTGTGAACAAATCCATCTTGAAGATTCAGCCAAGCATCATGAACACTCAAAGAAGCCTTAACTTGTGAGTGCAGAGTAACCTGAACAGATGCAAAATCAATGTCAAATTATTTGGATATCAGTCAACTACATGAATAAATTTAACAAAGCAAAATTGAAAATAAAAAAGAGCTATTTAAGAGGAATATGAAAGCTCTCTTGCATTCACAAAAAGAAAAAAAAATTCCTCCATCAACTAAACTCAGCAATGATAACCTAAACAACATTATCATATTCAAGTCCCCCAGACCAGATTGGCCAATACCTTGGATGCCCAATTTGAATGTTTGTGGATAAGTTGGAACTTAAAAGCATAAAAAAGAAGAATTGGCTTAATTTTCTGAAAAGCAAGTTGAGCAGATACTCCATTTTAAATCGATGACACCTAACTTTTTTAGCTCAAACTTTGACTGCTAATTTTTCTAGTGTTTAGTTGAAAATTCCACCAATTTCATCGTGAAAGTAAATTTAATTCAAAGCTACCACCATATTTAAAATATTAATAGATCTAAAGAACCATTATTATCATCGATTTCCCAATCAAATATAATCAAAATGCACTTAATAGAAAACAGCTCATCCCCTCCTTGATGACCCTCCAATCCTTAATGCAACCAAAGTACCACGTACATTATTTAAAATATTAATAGATCTAAAGAAACATTATTATCATAGATTTCCCAATCAAATATAATCAAAATGCACTTAATAGAAAACAGCTCATCCCCTCCTTGATGACCCTCCAATCCTTAATGCAACCAAAGTACCACGTACAACCCTTGCTCAGCAAAAACATTTTAAGCATCAATCACAACAGCCAGCAAGAAAGGAGACATAGAGTCACCTTGACCAAGGCACAGTGAAACGCTAAACCAACTTCTTGGCTTCCCATAAATAATCACAAAGATTGAGTCCTTTACTAGATAAAAGTGGAGTTCACACACTTTCCCACAATCAATCTCAAAGTAAGCATTGGACACCTTAAGTCCTTAAAATATTTCGTTAAGAAGTAATCAAACACTCATTAAAAAACTAGTTATCAAACCATCTGAACCAAGGTTTTTCAATATTATAATCACATTGTAATCCCCCGAAATTCTACAATTATTTTGCTATTATCTATTTATTTTCCTAAGTAACCCGCTAAGCCTAAACTACCGAAATTCTATCCTACTCAAAATTTTATACCACCCAAAACTCTATCTTACTTAAAGTCTCCCTAAACCTAAACTCTCTCACAAAACCCCACTTTACAAAACACCTAAATACTAAAAAAAAAAGAAAAAAAAGAATTAAACCTACCCATATAATCCCCTACCCTGTGAAACCACACAAAAAAGCACAAAGTCAAAAAAACAAAGAAATTCCCCACCCCCACCCCGTAGAACCCCAAAACAAGAGAAAAAAAAACCCTTTCCCCTCTCGTGAAGATCCTCGGCAGAAACCCACTCCTCCACTGCAGCCCTCCTCTACCGCCGCCAGAGTCCTAGCCCCTGCGCCGCCCTCTATTCGCTGGTGAGCCACCGGCGACCTCTCCCTCCTTCCCTCTCTCTTTCCCTTGTTTTTCCTTGTTTTATGCACTAGTATAATATGTGATATGAAATTATGTATGGTGGTTGTTTTTAGTTATTCATATTGGATTAGAGATGGCCATGGGGCCGGTCCGGGTGGGCTGGGCCTCGCACCGGGCTGAGCTGGGGGGGAGGGGACCGGATTCGGACCTGTCTAGGGGGCGGGCCGGTCCGAACCGGGCTGGGGTTGGGGTTTTGGGATTCGGTACCGAATCGAACCGAATCGAAAACTAATCACGAACTGAATCGAATCGAATCACGAATCGAATCACAAACCAAATTAACGAATCGAATTCACGAATCAAACCGAATCTAACCAAATTTACAAACCGAATCATAACCGAATCAAAGAGAATCAAACCGAATCGGATCGAATCAAACCGAATTTCACATAATGCCATTAGAAATCAGAAGAAATGAATTGTTTCGAAAGTAATTAAATGTTTGGGTAATTCTACATTATGACCCTGTACTATTACGTTTTCTACGTTGTGTCCAATGTTTTTTATAAATCTACAATGTAACCTCAAGGTACCTTTAGTAATCACGCTGTAGCCATTCTTAGATCACTTAACTGACGGTAAGTTGCTCCGTTAAGTTTCGTTACTCTTGGTTCCCATTTCCCTCGCTCCAGCTGCTATACATCTCTAAATTAGGGTTCTTGATCCCCCATTTCAATTTCCCTAATACAATACTACCCACTTCCAAATTCAGCTTCAATCTTACATAAATCTGCAATCTTTCCCCCAAATTCCTCTTGAAGTTGACATCTTTAGGGTCAATTCCCTCATTCTCAGGCTCTCAGCCCTCCAAAAATGGGTGCCAAATCCAGTAAAGGACCAACCAACCCAAACCCACCCACAAATGATGAAAACACCAACACCCAAACTCACAACATTGATCTCAGCTCATATCTACAAGCATGCCAATTGGACCCGGATGTCCAAGTCTTCGACTCCCACCTCCACGAGCGCACCACCCACATCATCAACTCACTTGCTAATTCTAGCAATGAATAAGATCAAGGCTTTGAGGTTCATTCTGTATCCCTTGATTCTCTCAGATAAGTTGATGGCTGTTTGATTGACATGAACCAAGAAGTTGTTAGGGTTATACTAGAATGCAAGAAAGATATCTGGAATAATCAGGAATTATTTGGAGTTGTTGGCACATGCTAAAATCGCGCTTACTCAAGAGGGGGATGTTACTAAGGAGATTGAGGAGATCAAGAAGCAGCAGATCGAGTTTTTAAAGGCAATTGATGAGCTTAGGGAGCATGGCAATAAGTACAGCAGAGACATAAGAAGAGCCAGGACAATTATCCTGCTGAGGATAATCAAGCTTCCTAATCAACTCCCTTAGGCCCATGGCATTAAACTAGAGAAAAATGGGGGAAATTGAAATGGGGGAACAAGAACCCTAATTTAGAGATATATAGCAGCTGGAGCAAGGGAAATGGGAACCAAGAGTAACGAAACTTAACGGAGTAACTTACCGTCAGTTAAGTGATCTAAGAATGGCTACAGCGTGTTTACTAAAGGTACCTTGGGGTTACATTGTAGATTTATAAAAAACACTGGACACAACGTAAAAAACATAATAGTACATGGTCATAATGTAGAATTACCCTAAATGTTTTTATTCACGAATCACATTATTTCGACTAATCACATTCATTTCTTTTGTCAATATTTTTCCTTTTTTATTACATATTTACATAAATTACATAGAATCACAAAAAGACATAATCATATTTGATTCATATAAACTAAATTATATTCAGCTAAACTAACATTCATTGATTCACATAAACTAAATTATATTCAACTAAACTTACATTATTCATATAATCTAAATAAATTAACATTTATTGATTCATATAATGAATAAACTAAATTATATTCAACTAAACTAATATTCATTGGTTTTTATAAACCAAATTATGTTCAACTAAACTAACACTCATATAAACTAAACTAGGATTCAACTAAACTAAAATTCAGTGATTCATCTAAATTAAACTATATTCAACTAAACTAACATTCATATAAACTAAATTATGTTCAACTAACTATATTAAACTAAATTAACATTCATGTAAACTAAACTATATTTAACTAAATTAACATTTATTAATTCATATAAACTAAACTATATTCAACTAAACTAACATTAATTAATTAATATAAACTAAATTATATATAATTCAACTAAAATGACATTCATTGATTCATATAAAATAAACTATACTCAATTAAACTAACATTTATATAAAATAAACTATACTCAATTAAACTAACATTCATATAACTAAACTAATATTTAATGAGTCATATAAACTAAAATAAATTTAACTATACTAACATTTATTGATTCATATAAACTAAACTAACATTCTTATAAACTTAACTATATTCGACTAAACTAACATTCATTGATTCATAGGAATTAAACTAAAGTATATTCAAATAAACTAACATTCATATAAATTAAACTATATGCAAATCAACTAATATTCGTATAAATTAATTTATGTTCAACTAAACTAACATTTATATAAACTAAAATACATTTAAATAAACTAAATTTTACAAAACTAAAAGATTTAGGCGGGCCATATAGGGTCGGGCCGAATCGAATCAGTGGGCCGGGCCGAACCGAATCAATGGGCCGGGCTGAACTGAATCAGTGGGCCGGGCCGAACCGAATCGTGGGCCGAATCGAATTTTTTCTCGAACCGAATCGAATAGGGTCAGGGTTGGGAAAATTGGATTCGAATTCGGCCCACTTTTTTAGCGGGCCGAATCGGGCTTGGCCTAGTTCGTTGGCGGGCCGGTCTAGTCCGGGCCAGAGACGGGCCGGGTTGGGGCTGGGCCGGGCTGAACCGGCCCAGTGGCCATCTCTATATTGGATTTTATATGCGGGATTCGAATTGGGTTTTGGTTTGGTTCGTAATTTGGTGGGTTTAATCTATAAGATCAGATCATATGATTCACGCCCAAAACTTTATGTGTTTATTGCTTAATTAATTGTATAATTAGATATATATATATATATATATATATATATATCTAAACAAGGGCCTCCTTGATACCGAAGTGGCTTCTCATAACCTCAACTACTCAACTTTCTTGTTTTTCCATAAAACCACAATGATGCCCACAATATTAAAATACATAATTGGCTCAGTGGATACCTACTCTTATTCTCCAACTGCATCAAGTCCTCTAAGGTCTTGCGTATTCTCCTAGGTGCTCCTTCGAAATCCCACCAAGAATATCCAGACTATCTAACTTTACCATCTTTTCACGAATCTCTCCTTTATTCACATAAACATCAACCAAAAAACTCTGAATCTCTCCCTTCTTCACATAAACATCAACGAAAAAACTATCACTTACAAATATCCCTTTCATACCAAAAACAAACTCATTAACATAAAAGCATGTGGCAAAGTTACATTTGCAACAACAGTTCCTGATGAAGCAGGCCATCGCAACATCAATTAACAAAAAGTTTTCACTTCATTATTTTAATTCAGGAGTTTCCACACATAAGTTGTATGTTCAAAGAATCAACATCAAAGTATCTAAGTTGTAACCATTTTTATTCAAGTTTATAAGTGCCATTGTTTATTTCCTATATTACACTTTTCAGTCAAAGTCATATTATATTTACTCATTATAGGCTTTATAAGGTCTTCTTAACAATGGTTCTGAGCCAAATTACAGGAAAAAATAGTGTAACTGTCATCATCAAATAATTCATTCATCTAGTCATGGTAGCCCAATTAGTTATTTCTCTAAAACTTGTGAGCTTAGTTTATAGAATTTCTTATTTTTTGTAGCTTTTGAAGAAGATATCTCTAACATTTGACATTACAATGGTTAAAAATAGCCCAATGCTAATGTTAGCTGCTAAATCTTTGAAACCACATATATGAGTTTCACTTTCCAGCAACAATTCATGAAATAGCCCAGCAATTCAACTTTAAGGGGCACTTGTTTAAAGATGTTAAAGTCGTCTTAAATTAGGGATCAACTGACCATACCTGGAGAAGCAAAGTACCATCATTGCATTTGTCAATGACATACGTGCTCACATGAAAGGGATCAGTAAAATGAACAGCCAAAGTCCTACACATGACAATATTGTGTTTTAGTTAAGTTTCATATCACAAAAAGATGCAACATCTTCTACTGTACCTATCAAACGTCTGGTTGTGGGATATTCCAAATTTGACTTTTAGAGCCATTGTCCTCATCATATCCACAATACTCAGTCTCTGAGATGCCACTGAGCAATTATATCAAGAAAACAGTCATTAGAACATGCTATTTTTTGAGGTGAGGAGGTGTGGAAGGAGGGGAAAAAATGGAAGCTAAAAGAGTATAATGATATATGAACAGAGTAGTACATATAGTCATACCTCTGGTAATTCCATCACTTACAGCACGAACCGGAATCCACAATACAGAAGTTAGATCACTTGCCCAATCAGGCAACTGAATCTTGCCATCTTGCAAGCTTAACTGCGTAGTTTCATAGGTAACATAGGACAAAGAATTTTGTGTCTCAGAGTCTCTCGTGTCAGCTATGCTTTTATGAGAGGTTGGGTATCTATCCATCTCAATATAATGAGACTCTTCAACTTCTATACCTGGACCAGTGTCAATGTACAAGACACCTCCTTTAAGAGGGTAACCAATTGGCCTTACTATTATTCCAACCCACTGTACTTCGTTAATTAACAGAGGCGATGAAACAGCAGGAGTAAGATCAACCAAAGCTCTGGGTTTGAACACCTACATGATGAAGACTCATCAGATTGCTCATATATATCCATGGTCAGATATAAGTCAATAGTAAGCAGGGGTTAAGAGTATGAAGCATATTAATCTTGAGATCCATATGCCTATTCAACTGGGAAGGAGTATACCTTTAAGATAGGTCTGGTTGGCTTCTCATAACTCATGAAATCATCACTGTCTGCAGGAGCACCTTTGGAGAAACTATGTGATCTAAACCTCAAGTGCCCAATCTGACCAGTAAGGACTCCTAGGACATATAAACCTGGTTTTTGTGGTGGCAGGGTAAAAGTAATAGAATTTCTTCCAGGCTGTAAAACTGTCCCGGCACAGATGCTCATAGCCTGAAAATACAAAATCTACCAAGTAAATCCAATAGATAAAAACAGATACAACTGCTACAAGGAGTTGTCTATGATACCTTAGCACCTTCATCAGCATTGTGAGTTTCCATAAGAGTAAGACTCAGCGATTCAAGGGTTATGTCATCTGGAAAGCCACTCCACACAGTAACCGATAACGTACCAGGATCACCATCACATAGCTGCAACGGTCGCCCAGGATTCCCGGAAAATGCAATCAAAGATGACACATCAAGTGGGACAGGGTGTTTCATTTCACTGTGTGCAAGGTGAATGACTTCTGACTGAAAAGCTTGCCTTTCTTTGGTCGAGAAGAGGTTTTTATCCAGAGACAGTAGCCTTACACAAGATTGCAAATAACCAGCTTCATCTTTAAGCATCTTCTGACACTCAGCCAAGTTTGGAAGCACTTCAGCCAAAAGGTCTTGCCAACCTTCACCGGCATAAAGAGCACACACCTTCTCGTATGAGTTTGCTGCAAGGTCATAATTTCCATGCTTATGGCACAGAGCAGCAATTTCACCATCAAGGACAACTCCATGTCTTCTCCACCAGGAAAGATGGTAATTTTCAGCAGCTCCTTTTGTTAGCTCCAAGTACTTTTTCTGCCATTGTACCCAGAAATTAGAGAAAGACTAACAAATAATACTGCACAGAATATGCAGAATGAAAAAATTTTGAGTCTTTTTTTCTATTTGAAATGGAGGCAATAAGTAAATGAAATAATGTATTCCCTAAAAATGGGGTTAATAACGATAATTATCCAATACCTCCCGCCGAAACCCCTCAGACCACCCCCCCCCAACCTTGATCCCATGGCTAAAGCCTACTTCAGTAGATATGGGTGAGGATAGAGAAGTAGGATAGATAAACCCTCCACCCCCTCCTTTCTCACACCACTATCTTCTCTCTTTCGTCCCAGTTATCATTCTACCTCATATCCTCCCCCCCCCCCACCACCACCACATGATCCACAATCCATACTCCTTAACATCTTATCATCGATCTTCATTGGTGTTGGTTCAAATTTCCTGCCATCATTAGCAGTGGCATTTTGCAGTGCAAGCAAAGGAGGAAAGAAGATGCCCAGAGGAGGATGCAAGATTACCAGAGAAAGTTAATTATAGGGAATATAAGCCTAATTATTCCCAAAAGTAATTAAAAAAATTAGTACCAAACATGTGAAGAGGAATTATTTCTCCCCTGACAAATGATCAAGGCATTATTTCTCTTCCACATTCACCCACTCTAGTGGCTACTTTTATTCCAGGCAACTCCTTGATGAGTGTAATCTTCCACTTTAGATGATTTGATTGCGGATTGAAGGAGTGGGAAAGCTCCTAGACTTCCTAAGTCAGATCAACAGCAAGTCAAATGAAAACTGTATACCTTGAGATAAAATCATAAAAATGCACCATCAAGCTGTGGACCAAAGTTCCTTTAAAGATTGATAAAAGAAAATCTCATGACAAACATGTACAGTACATGCCATAAGCTATCCTGGAAAAGCTTTTAAATGAAGAGCACCAAAATGGAACAAAAACAACATTTTATTGCAAAATAGTCAAGAACCAAAAAACTATACAGATGAATGCAATAATTTTTTTTTCAACCAAAGCACCCACAGCATGATCAAGCGTACAATTGCCAACGATCTTCTACCCCTTAATTCTGCTGAGTATAATTTTATACAACCTTTCAGCAGTTTTCATAATTAATAGGCCTTTTCAAATAAACCATCCACATAAAGGCCTTTTCCTTATCAGAGGCCCAGAATTCAAAATACATGTAACAAGGACTTGAGAACCACTCAGCCAACAAGCTTCATCATCTGAATATTATCCCAACAAGAGCTTAGAATGACAATTAACTAGCAGCTAATAGTTACAAGTCTATTGAGGTTGTTACATATATTATAAAAGAACATACTCTAACAGTCCTGCCATCCTGTAAAAAAAATTTTGGTTCATTTTCTATTTTGATAAATACAAAAACTTCTGTCCATGTCTAAACATAGACGTCATTTTTAAAAGTTTCCAAATCACTCCTGATCAAATGTATTATGCTTAAATAAGTTATTGTAGAGACACATAATGAAAATTATGGATTAATAAAAGCTAAATTTGGAATTCAAAAATGATTACTAATGCATTATCACATATATTGATGTGTTACTCAAAAAGTAGTATACCATTTATAGCATGGGGCAGATAACTGGAGGGAATTCAGTTCATCCTACCACAAGGCAGCTGGCTTTCAAGACCAGATAGATCTACATCAATTGCAGTTTCAATCATGTATGTAATTATGGTACCTCAAAATCGTCAATAGATGATAGAGATTTCCATAGGCCAGGATCAGAAATTGTTTTCCGTAAAGCATGCTCTGCAGCAACATGGATTTCCGCCAGCCTCATAGGTCGACCAATAGACCCTTCAAAGTTTCCTGGAGTAGAATAATTCCGTGACATGGATGGTGCAGGAGCTTTGGTACGAGAATTTGCACTAAATAAAATATCTGAGCTGTAAAATTGTGCAGAAATTTTACTTAGAAAAACTGGAAAGCCCAAAGTATTCCAGCAGGGATATAAGTACGTGAACTGTTTGAAGTTGTGCAAACAGTTCAATAAGGCAAACAAGCTTGGAAGACATTCTTAAACAGCATTCATTTACACACCCTTCATTCAAATTAAGCTGTGCATCTAACATTTCAAACAAATTTCCAGCAGATAGAGAGGCCCTTCTTCTATTAGCTTCACGGAGAAGAACACAAGGCTCTAGAGGCAATAGCTTCCTCTGGATACCAAAGTGCTTCGGTTTTGGATCTTCCTGAAGAATCATCTGGACACACCCAAAAAAGTCAATATTTTTTCAACTCTATCCCATCACATAACATAGAAGCCCATTAGTCGAAGAACCAATAATTGCCATCAAACTCAAACAGAGATAAACTTAGACATATTATACTATCAAAGTAAGGTAATTTTAACTCAGATGCAGAATGGACAGAAACTATAAGCAGAACCAATAAGAACTATTCAGAAACAAAAAGAAATCATAAAAAGCCGTTGGAAAAAGCCATGTAGAACGCCATTCATTGCTCAGATCAATTACCTTTCTACTAGGTATATTGCTTCACTTTTAAATTAATCCCTTTTTTACAGATAAATTGGTGCACTGCACCTCAATTTATCATGATTCCCACAACCTTCTACATAATTGGTGCCCCAAAGTCCAGTTTTGCATCATTATTCACTAATTGAATTGTCATTGCACAACCTTTTAATTATTTTACAATATTATACCATTCCATAAGCCAAATGTTAGGAAGATGAGCAAACCACATACTCCTTCCCTAAAAGAATGGCCACTGTTTCAGCGAACTTCACAAGGGGTGTCCACTGTATACCTTCATGGTTTTAATGCAGTAAATCAAACTTCTTCCATTTTCACCCCTTCATTATTTCTTGTTTTGCATTAATAACAAAAATTCCAATTATATGACCCCCCCCCCCCCCCCCCCCCCCCAAAAAAAAAAAAAAAAGTTATCATTATATTGATTTCTGTAAATCAACTAAGTCATTCTAGGGTGCAAAGGAGTCAAGCATGAAATTGCAGAAGCTCTTTGCATAGTTACTTCACAGACTTCACACTAATCAAAACTTAATAATAAAGATATGCAGTAAGTTATTACTGAATCTCAATAGTATCAATAGATTTGAACCTTTTCTTTTTCAAGAACATCTGAAGAAGCATCAGGTGGAACCAAAGGCCAAACTCCTGGTTTAGGCCATGGCAGCATGCTGAGGGAAGCACTGTGCAGTGGCAACAAAATTAAATTAAGCAACAGAAAAATGCTAGAAGGCATGAATGCACGACACCTAGAAATTATCGCATGCATCTCTAAACACCTTATTAGTAGTAACTTACCTATTTGCAGGACTTTTCTCAATATCCATTCCATATCCTATTAAGCAAGCAAGCCTCATAAACTGTCACAATTAAATATCCATATCAGATGGAGAGAAAATTTTGTGTGGGGAGGGGAGGAGCAGGGAGGGATTGGGAAAGAGGATACGATCCACATACATACACAAAGGCATATAAATATGCATGCGTGTATGAAATAAAAATGAAAAAACTAACATATTTTACATTGGTAATGTAATAAGATGACTCCTACATCACTTAGCATCACTTTAACAAACATAAAATTAAACCTTCCTGCAAAAATCTTTCATAAGAATAAATACACTATATGCAAATAACATCACATGATCTGACCTCAACAATTTCCCTGATGAATAACCATACCCACAAGGCATAAGAAACTTTACCTTGACCCTGCACAATGAAAATAGATCTCCCTGAAGTTGGTAGAACTCCTTTTCCACATCAGGGGTTACTAGTCCATCTTCATAGTTCGCAGTAGTGGCCTTGAGCAACGCCAAGCAAGCAGTTATTACCCAAACTTCCCGTAAACAGAATGGCAATATGCTCTGGATGATGATTAAAGGTTCAGTAAAAGAAATCTGAACAAGTTAAGGCTTGTGTTAAAGTTTAACAATAAACTAGCAAAAGGTTTACCTCATAGAGTCCTAGTGCCTTGGAGAAACTTATGATAAATGAATAGCCCCTAGAAGCTACCTCATATGGACGACTTAACATAAAGAGGAGCTGCAATCATCAGCATAAATCTACATAAGCTATCAATATATGACTACAATCTCAAAGACGTATGAATCAAACACAATCCATGTTATATGGATGAAGCCAGTCTGCTTTGTAGTTGCACGGGTGTCACAAATTCAATAACAGATAGTGAGGATTGTGGAAAAGACCATGGAAAATTCCATCTAGCCAGTGAGTTACATTCAATAATAGACAGAGAGGATCATGGGAAACCCAAGGCACTTGTCCACGAGACAACAGTAATTTAAAACAACCACGCTAAGAGGCCCATTACCAATTTCTGAAGATTATATCATTCCCACGGACCACGATACCCAAAATAAATTAGTGATAAATGTGAAACTTCAAAGAGCCTCCTCTCATTATTGACAAAGATGAGGCTTGAGTTACTACTGTATTGGGGGAATTCAAAGAAATCACGTCAATTTGGAATTTTAACTTCTGATTATGTTTGACGAGAAAATGCCCTCTCTTTTGTTTAATTCCGTAGTTGATTAATATCTTAACTTTCTCTTATGAAAATTTTATTCATATGGAGAAAATATTACATGAGACACCCCAAAGAGTCAACAGGAAAAACTTAAGGTTCCAAAAGACTCAGAGAGAAGAAAAAAACTCAAGAAAACTCAGATTTGTGTTCTCCAGAAAGTCTCAATCTCCAGAGGAATTACTTTGATTTATAATGTTAATATAAAATTTTCTGCAAATATTGGACTATTTTCTTGTACCAAGAAACCAAGTGGTTTGCTCCTCCTTTAGAAAGCAATTGTTGCAGGTATCTAGATCTAACAAAGAGGTATTGCATGTACAATCTGTAGTGACAAATTGCACCATAAAGGAAAAGTATGATGGTAATTCCAAAGATAATGTCACATCCTAATTTCAATGCTAGTAATACGCCATTAATCTTATACCTGTGAAAACATAAAAGTTCTTTTGCTCATGTAAATATGTCTGTGCTTACGATGAAGTACAGACACTACTTACATGAATCATATCAAGACTAAGAAATCCCAACTCACTCAGGTACTAAGAACTTATCAATTCACTTATTCACTCACAGAAGTCCACAAGCAGAAAAAACAAAAGCTTCTCACAAGATCTTTCACATCTCTAGTATGCATCATATCTTCAAAGGCAACAATTCAAACCCTCAATCCTTCCTTGGGGATTAAGAAGAGAGAAGATGCAATGAAAGCAAAACGTGACCTTCTGAATTTTCCTTCACACTGCTCTTAATATTACAAAACATCATCAACATTGTATGGTCTAACCAATTAGATGCCCCCCAACATTGGCAGCCAAAAGCACACAAATTAACACTTAACATGCAAGACAAATAGGATGCAGGATGAGGTCACTTCGATAGAATCATCAAGAGCAGTTGGACATGGATTTAAGACCCTTGGGATCTTAGAAAATTTGGGGAAATCTTGGAAATATGAGCAATACTCATTATACGGGTAAGAAGAGCCTAAAGAAATAACAAGTGAGAAAAGGGTGACTGCAATATGCATTAGTACTAATGGTTGTACGTATATTTCAATGTCCAGGACTTCTTAGCTAATAAGTTACGTATTTGGCTTCAGATTTTTTTTGGTTTTGGTATTAAGTTATTTAATACATTGCAGAAGTTCATTAAATATCTATATTAAAAGCAAATGGACACCTTAAGGCACAAAATAATCTCTCACAACAGATTTACCAAGACTTTTTCCAGTAGAACTGCTAAGCTCAAAACAAATCAACAATGTCCTATTCAAAGCATGAGAAAAAAGGTCGCTTAAATGAAAACAGATGCCTTCAGGATCAATCATTTCATGGCCAAAGAGCATAGTCCTAGACAACATCAGCCACGCACAGAGTAGCTTGCTGGCTAACTAGTTTCAATGAAGTCCAGCATTAAGCGCCTAGATGGCAGCATCAAGTCATCAATAAGATGACAAACAAAAACAGCATAAAATCAACTGTATTGTTTAATGTTGCTTTGCTCAGAAAAATTAAACCTATCCCTCAACAAAAGTTTCAAAAACAAAGACGCATAGTGAAATGAATTAGGCTACAAATATCTATCCAGAATATTTGTAGAGCAAGTATCAGACATAGCTCAAAATTTTGCATTTTTTTTGCCTGAGTTTATTTTTCTGAATGTCAAGCACATCTGTCAAAGTAACAGTCCCACGTCATCTAGAAAATTTCACTCTGAAACAATACTGATAGACTAAACAAAGGAAATAAACCACTCTCATACCTTTGCTTGACATGCAAAAAGATACTGACGAAACTCAAACTCTCTAAAAGAATCATCTTGAACAACTTGTGCCAGTAGTTTGATTCCTGGATTTAGCAGCGCAGCTTGATCATCACCATGGTCCATGCCACCAAAATCTTTCCTCTTTCCACTCACATTTACTGCATAAAAGTTCAGAATTTAAAAGAGTGTCTTTGCCAAAAAAGTAATTTTCTTTTGGAATCAAGGCAAAAGGTGAGTTAACAAAAGAATGCATATAAGGTCAGAAAACCTCAGCAAATACAATAGTAAACAAATTTTTGAACAATAGAAAACTTCTACCTCTGACATAATGTCCTTGATAGACACTGCAGGAATAAGACAAAGAAGAAGCTGAAAAAATCACTCCTGGTATGAGGAATCAATTGATCAACACAACCCTAATGTAAACTATCAAGCATTCAGAGGCCAGGCTAAAAACATATCATTCCAAAAGTTGAAGAAGTCATTCTCTTGACACATTATCCTTTTCATACAACATACCCCTTCTCCATGGCCCATGCAGAATGACATAAAGGAAGGGAAGCTTGTTCAAAACATAAATTAGACCCATTAGTCTACTGTAAATCATTATACACACTAAGAACAAAATAGTAATAAGTTCAACCAAATTCCTAATCAAAGTAATCATTTACAAGTACTACTTAAAACAGAAAAGAATCCTGAATCTTCAAGATCTATTCACAAAATCATGAAGTTCAATTACTCGAATTTCAGATACCTTTAGCAAACCTATAAGCACAAAAATTAGCAAAAGCAATAGAGCTTTCATAGCCCCAGAAGAATATTCTAACACCTTAACAACCAAAAGTAGGCAATGAAAATTTACCTGTTTCCAAATAACAAAGTTCTAGTTCATCATACTCGCGTAATGAATCTTCATGAAGGTGAGCCATCTCAAACATAAAAGCCAGGCTTTCCTAAAGAAATAAGATAATAAAAGGTCAAAAAGGAGAAAAGACATACAATTCTGAACGCCAAGAATATTAGATGAATCAGATTAAAAATATCTACTTTTAGATTCATGAAAGTGGTTAAGTAATATAATGGAAACAGTTTTCACGTAATTTGATAAAAAAAATACAGTAATTCCACAGCAGAAAGCGCACTGAAGGTATGAACTAATTATAGATTCAGAATATTCATTCTGTATCTAGAAACAAATAAAAGTGAGGGGCAAAAATGAAGAAGTCTTGGAAACAACCAAAAATCATATCTGGTTCAAACAGCCGATTCTAGTAAATATAACAAAGATAGAGCAATCAAAACCTTCAAAATGAAGAAGTTACAAAAGTTCCAGATTGGCATGAACCGTTGCTCGCTCAGCTTCCGAATTTCTTCCTCGTAAAATTGAACTCGCGTATCCAGTGTATTACGAATACATTCCATAATCTTGGACTCGAAATTTTCCCAAAAATTTGCTTCTGGTCCATATAGGTCTAGTTTGCAACACCTGAAAGAGAGAAAATTCCCAACAGCAAACAAGGGAAGAAAGTTAAGCAATTTTTCCAATAGAACTCAATTTTAGGATTTTCTCTACTCCTCATCTATAGCTGATCTAGTAGGTGTCAATTTAATGTGAAGAGTTCCATTCAAAAAATGGCACACAAGGTTTTATCCAACATATGTTTAGACCTTAATACATTGTACTAAACTATGCTCAGAGGAGAAAGGGCATAGATCCTCCAAAATCAGGATAGAATCAGTCAACTCTAAAAACATCAGATTTTATTCAGACTAAATCTGGTGGACACCATATACAACCACCGGTAACCTAACGGTGATGGTCAATCCAATGTATTTCATCCTTTCACAATCTCAATTATAGAAAACTTCCAGCATGAATAAACAAAAAATTCCCAGTCAAGCATAGACATCAAATAGGGAAGAAGATTCTGATTTCATACTTGACAGTCGCAAGAGATACTACCTAGATAAAGGTGAGGAGGTCCTCAATCTTAGAAGATGACATGCACATGCAGCCTCAGAAATACCACCTTCTAGATAATTTTCAGATATCTAAGGCAGCGATTAACATCAAGAAAAACTAACAGATTCATGACAACAACAAGACCAAATATCCCAACAAAGAACAAGTGATATGCCAGAAGAACTCTTGATAACTATTCAATGACAACTACAGTGAAAACAATAAATACCCAATGAAAATCGTTACACATCGGCAAATATCCTCATGAACAAGAGATACACCAAGAGTTCAGACAACAAATAGTAATCCCGCATATTATCTAGTATAGTGCACAGTGTGTAAAAAGATGTGCTGCGCTGAGGTGCAGGGCGACATGGGCCAGGCACTATTTTCTGCCTAGGGGATGCAATTTTGATGAGGCAAAATTTTATTTTTCACCTTAGTTTTTTCTTTTCCTTAAGTGCGCTCTCTTCAATGAGACACACCAAGGAGCCCCAAGGCGCAGAGAAATCCTTATTGCCTTGGGCTTTTGTATACATGGGTCTTTAAGCTCTCAAATTTGATTTTTTTATCATACTAAAGGCTGGTGCAACTCCAGAAATATGCAGCTGCTACTTTAAGTACTCATGATCTGAGGGTCATGAGAGTCTTCCTATAAAAAAAAAAACGATATCCCACCACAAAAGAAGAAAATTTTCTATACCCCAAACATAACCAAATCCCAACAAGTGAATTCCAAGCTACACTACCCCAAACCACTAAAATTGGAATTTTATTGCTATTTGTTAGTTGGTCATTATATTTGGTCATATTAGCTCACATAAAGTGACATACAACTCCATCATATGTAATAAACCAGGTAACACAAGCTCTAAGAATGACAAAAAAATAATTTATGCATGAGAATAGTGCAGGAAACATAGATGCTTACTGCTAACCTTTCTCTCTTCTTTGAGCTGAATTCCACTTCCACCTTGGCATATACCCTTTTGGCCATCTTGGTAGCTTGATCATTGCTGGGGTGAGCTCTATTCACAAACACAATAACCCATTCCTTCTCATCATTTTGAACTATTAATTTCACACGAGGTTTGAGGATGGATTTGAACTCATCAAGATCCTGCAGAGCAAGGAAGGTCGAGCAGGTAAACATAAAATGAAGAGAACTGTAACCAAAAACGTAAGAACAAGGCTAAACAAGAACATCAACCATGCCTGTGAATTACTCTTACTCATGCTATATTCCCAATAGAAATCTACAGAAATGATAACTACCACACCAAATATACATAAACAGGAAAAAGAAAAGCTATTTTACACAAGAAACACAATTCACATTAACAGAGAAATGAGAGTTAAAGGCAGGACAAGCAGTCCTTGTTCACATGAATAAGAAGCAAAGAAGGTTACTTTATTCCGGAACAAGTTATGCAATAATGTGACTCCCAAGAAAACATGTGTAATCCACTATAATAATTCACAAAACAATTTGGCAGGATAGCCTTTGTTTTGTTCTTAACACACATACTGTGAAATATAATGGTCACATTCTATTTATCTTTACCCAATATCTTAATTGTGTCCAAAGCAAATGACAGTATGTATAAAGCTTAAACTTCATTTATTTATTTCCTTTAAGATAGGACCTTTGATAGCTACCCTGTTAAAATACACACTCGGTACTAGTACACAATATACATGACCATATCTGTGATACTGACTAGTCAAAAAGGTAGCATATCTTGTATTGATACTGTGTGAAATGAAATGACTCCTCCAATGGGTCAGATTTGAGTTGGAGGGACGTGATCTGTGACTATCATTCTTCAACCTTGACGCTTCATGAGAATTTTACTTATCAAAGTTTTTGGTGAGGCAATCCTTATCAATCATCTGAAGCCGAATCCGAAAAAGCAAAAATTAATATATTACAGCTTTTTTCCTTGAAGCTGCAAACCAGTTGGTGTATTGTACATCATCAGGATATGATAAGTACTCCAACCATAATTGAAAGTGTGTTGTACTTCTTAATTTTGAAGGAGCATAGAGGTAGCATAATTCAATCATTATTCCTGATGACGATGACGAAGTCTTTGTCTATAGAGAGGCTTGAAATATTCTACTCCCATTAGCTCCAACAACTTTTATGGGCTTTACCCATCCCTCTGCACACGGAATTAACTACCGAGTAGGTAACTTTCAGTAACCTTTTCAAATGATATATTATGGTGTTAGTACATGTCTTCCCATTCTATTGTAGTATACCTCATATTCAACAGTATTATATTTATACCAATTTCAGTACCCAGAAGAACGATTACAGATTTTCCCACTCCAAAGAAACCTTACAAGCTCATGAAATGAACTTCTCATTGTTTGGGTTTTCAAGGGGGCATGGAAACACAAACGAACCCTTGAATGGTAATGGAAAATACATAGAAGTATGGAATTAAACTTCCTTGAAATAGAATAAGATCATTGTCACACCAAGTTGATTAGTAACACCATAATTTAGTTCCCCTTCCTTTATTTTTAACACTTAGTCGGGTTGTAGTCCTATCAATATCAACTTTGAACACATCGACCCAAATTTTCATCGAAACCCTACAAGAGATGAAAATTTGATTCATAATGAGGTGACTCCACAACATATCCCTTCATCCAAACCAATCCCCATTAGTGTCACACTGCTGCTTGAAACAGTACAATTAGATTGAACCAAGTCGTTAATCAAGTGTAAAACAATTTATTTTGCAAATTTCAAATAGTAAACATTTTGTAGAATAAATGACATTCATACCTCATCTCTATAATATATATTTATAGTATATTTTTTATTCGGATAAGGGATTTAAATATTGACCAACTTAGCACATCAAAGACTATATGGGAAAAAACGCTAGCACAGACCCCAAATTCTTGTTGTTATTGTCTGAGTACCAAAAAGGGCTTTGTTGATCCTAGATGGATAGTACTATTGGAATAACCTGGATCCACTTTTTTGCTATACACACATTTTCACAAATTAAGTGTCCATCACAAGTTCTAGTGGATGTCTCTTCATAAATTGAAGAAAACTTCAATTCCATATGAATGCATTCAAAATGTTTACAAATTGGGTTGGCATTAAGAAGAAAAATAGATTAGGATTATAATTTCTTTATTGTCAACCATAAAAAATATTAAAACTTAAGTGGATGAAAGATCTTGTTTACATTGCTAATTTGCAAATAATTAGTTACCAAGACCTGATTTATCAGTTACTGCATTGTAAAAGAACATGAAATTTTGTTTATAAGAGCCAATCAATCACTAGATAAGGGATCTTGCTTAATTGATTATAAGAGCCAAATATGATTATTTGTTATCGTTAACACTCTTAAAATCAATCAAACTATCACAAACATTCAGTGTTGACAAAACGCTAGTTCAAAAATGGGCATTCTTTTATACAAAACAGCATAGAACAGCTCCTGGATTATGGTTAAATGAGTGTTCACAGATGGGATAAAGAATGTTTGTCATAGATTTCACATAAAATTTGAAAGAAGCAATAACTGAAAATGAGGCATGGATAAGTATCAGTTCCAGAAGTGTCACTGGGTAATGGAAAGAATGAACTTGAAGGGTGCTTAATTCAAATTGAAAAAAGTATATGATTTAGACCAATGAATATTGGAAAGGAGTCAGAAGAAATGTACAAGTGATAGATAATTAAATATTAATGTTTTACCTCACATGTAACAAGAACCACTGTAGCATATGGCTCTCGAAACCAAAACAGTGAATGCTCCTGTGGAAAGCGACTGCGAAGCCTTGAATCCGTGGTCAAAATATATTCAGCTGGCAATTTCTCCAGAAAGACAGTATTTCGAGTCTTGTTATTAAGACAAGCCTTCTTGAATGGCAGCCGCTCCTCAAACAAATTTTTGACATTTGGCCACAAATCACTCACATCTTCAACTGGAATAAAATTATACACGGGTGCATCAGCAATAATTTTACAAACACCACCATACAGAATATGGTATCAGGACATAAGAGTGAGACGACAAGGATAAATATAACAATATACAGACATAAGAACCCAAACAGAAAAGAAAACAAAGACCTTGCCTATTCACCCCATCGCCAGGCCTCTAACATAGGTAACAAGTACACTCAGAAGTGTCTTCTAAGATCAAGCCATGACATGAAATCATTAATAGAGCACATTATACTTCAAAGGCCAATCATTCCCATTCCGCTAAGTACGACCATACATTTCTCAAATATTGTGTTACTTGAAATGCTCGAATGGCATTTCTACGTTTACGTTAAAAAGTAATTATGTGATATAATCATCAAATAACTCGATCACATAGAAGTGGTCAAAAAAGTTAGCAAGGTTGGCTTGTTATAGGCAAAAAGAGCACGCTTATACAAAACAAAGCCAACACAGCTCGACAAAAGTGAAGCAATAATTTTAAAAAAGTGCAGCTCTTGCGCCTCACACATCACTCGAAACCTACATCTCAAGTCAGGAAACCCTATGCAGATTGCACCGTGGAATGACTCGTTATTTCAAAAACAAATGTTGCTATCCACTTAACCACAAATACATTGATGTATAAATGTTTAAAAACCGAGTGTGTTCCTTATAAACCTTGGAGAAGGCATATTAGTAGCGACATCAACTATTCCACTGAATTATCAAACTTATCATAAACACAGTAATATACAAAATCACACAATTCAAAATATGACGACAAATTTCCCAAGTAAATCAAGTGGAAAACGAAATTCGTCGGATCAAATATACAAATCAAAGAATAGGAACAGAGAGTAACCGGCGACGACGAGGTGATCACGGGTGGACTTGATGGATTGGAACTGTGCTAAGTAATTCGCCATTATTTGATCCCTCGATGATAAACCATGTGCTTCTGATCGCAAGATGTGTTCTTTGGGAATGTCAAATGAAGAAAATAATTTAGTGAGTAAAGGGGAGCACCCAATGAGCCAATCAGAATCGACTTTGCTACTCTTTTGCTCTTCCTCCCTTCGAATATCACAAGCCCCCAGTCCCCCACTTCTCTCTTCTATGGTGTTGTCAGATTTTTGAGCAATACGATCATTATTGGGTAGATTAGCTTTTTTTGTTGATTAGCTTTAAAATGATAGTATTATTATTTGCAATATGTTCGATATGTGGTAACAAATAATGGATATATAGCTTATTTGGTGAAGAAAACCTCATGTTTATATTCATGATTCTTTTTTACGTTTTTTTTTTACTTTCCAATACTATTTTGGGGTGAGTTTAAATAGTATTGGAAATTTATGATGATAATTGTTTGTTTGGGGATTAGTTTTATTAATATAATAAAATTGAGTCATAAAGGAAGATAATACAACTCTCTTACAAATTAATCTCTTAAGCAATTAGTTTTGCTAAATATAGCGTAGCTCTGTTGGATTTAGATATCAATTTAGAGGATAATTGATAGTAATACACGTGAAAAAATCCATCCTATTACGATTTTATTGAGTTTAATGAATTTGAAGTGTTATTGATACAAATACTCTTATAAGTTCAAAAAATAAAATCCAAGAGGAAAATCTACTCTAATATTTAACTTAAAAAATTAAGTGAGAGTATATAAACTCATATAAAATTCGACACCTTTAGTATGTGTATATCATTAATATGTATAATAGAGCCTAACGTATCTTGTATAGCCTTATATGGGTTACTAACATAACAGTAAATTTTCTTAATTATTTTAAATGTGATAAAACCCAATATATTTCATAAAGTCTCAAAATTAAACAAGGTAATTTTTTAACATTTTTAATTATAACTTAAAGATTATATGACATAATTTGTCATTGGAATAATCACTATTGGTTTTACTTGAGATAGTTTTCAAGGTAATTATTTGATTTATAAAAAAAACTAAGCCACCTAAAAATATTATTACAAGAGTAATCAGTATACAATTTGATTGAGGTGAGTGATACAGGCTTACAGCTGATAGTGATGAGATAACGTTCTTGTAGATGAGGCATTAGGTGGCGCGCCATATCTCCTCCTTCCCTGACTCTCCTCCCCGAACTCTCAGTCCTTCAATGGCGTCTTCCCCAATCTTCCTCTCTCCATCTCCCAAAGTTGCAATGAACTCCCAATTCACAACCTCACTACACCGCCATTTCTTATTCCCTCATCCCACCCGGATTCAAGCAACCCTTCATTCCAATGTTCGACGTGTATCCACCCACTACTCCAAGGTTTGTTCTTTCTGATAATCCCACTTGTTTTCTGCACATTTTTTTAATGCACGTTCAATTCTTTTGTGTTGTTTGAGGGTGGTTTTAAATGGGGTAGTTTGTTACTTAGTAATATTGTAAATTGAGCAAAATAATGGTAGATTTGAGGGATAATCATTGTTTATGAATGGGAGTCATTTGATGTTAGTTGGAATCATATGTTGATGAATTTCAAATTGATTAATGTGGGTTTGATCTCTGATTGATTTTGTTGGTGGGAATGGAATGTGATTTTGCTTTAAGTACATTGTGTTGAGGACCTTTGCTAGTGTAATTAATTATGGTTACTCCAGGCAGGGATCAGGTACGTTTTAAGTTTCGTACTGTCAAGCAGAAGAATTGAGTATATTAAGGGCCTAATTGTATTGTTTGGTGTATGTGTGAGTTATTAAACCCCATGTTGGATGATTGTGATAGCGTCTATGTTAATCCTATTGTAAGGTTTTGGTAAGGAACGTCAATGTCGTCTTGGGGCTTGGATATTTTAGGTTGTAATGAGTGTTGGAGGAACATACTATATGTTAGAATAAATGGGGTTCATTGGAATGGTGGTGCTACATGTTTCTGATACCTGGTAGTCTATCCTAAGAATAGCACATACGAACTTTTCAATATGGCTATAACATATGTTCATGCCCTTTTTTTGCATGGCTCGCTTAAGTTCTTTGAAATTGTATTTTGGGATACCATTGTATGTAGAAGAGAATCAATTAAACACTCCTATTTATGAATTTTTCCTGAGCATTTGGTTAACATTAAGTATCAAGGTTCTATACTTCTATATCATGTCAGAGTGTTGAGGTTTTTACACAGATACAGAACTGCCGTAACAAGCTACCTTTTCATTTTCCTTACTAATTTGAAAAAACAAATTTTGATGGGGGACAAAAAAGTTGCCTTTTCTGTTCCAAATACTTTGCTGATTTCATGCTTCTGTCATTTGCTGCTTCTCAGCTTTTTATAAAGCTTAATATAATTAAGTAATTCCATCCTCCATGATTATCCCAATTAATAAATGGAACTTCAGTCATGCAGGAATCAACAGATCAGCATGATACACCATATACCTCATACATGTCCATGGTAAAGAATGGGATGAAAGGACTCCCAAGGGCCCTGGTTGCAGTGCTTCTTGCTGTTCAGATTTCAACTCCTCTACCTATTATCGAATGGAATTCCTACTCTGTCCCTTCTGCAGAGGCAGTGCTTTATTCTCCGGATACTAAAGTTCCTAGAACTGGGGAACTTGCATTAAGAAGGGCCATTCCAGCAAACAAAGATATGAAGACAATACAGGTTAGTCACCTAGCTACATTCTTACACATGATTCTCCAAGTGATAATTTGTTTATCATTCTTTAGCTAGTCTTTTTTCCTTAAAACTTATTTTTTGTTTTGTATTGTTCAGGAATCGCTCGAGGAACTCTCATACTTGCTTAGGATTCCTCAAAGAAAACCATATGGAACCATGGATGGAAACGTTAAAAAAGCTTTAAAGGTATATTTTGCGGAAAAGAACTACTCTCATTCTCTGTGATAAACTGGTTTATAAACTCTGTGCATCACATGCTTAACTTCCTGGCTGTTGCTGCAGGTATCTATTTAACTAAAATAACTGATTTTCCTGTGTGGTATTTTGCCAACTCTTACCGATGCTAACAACTTTATTACAGTAGTGACTCTTATTCTCACACTGAACACTGATTGAATTTAGGACTATTTGTTATTAATGCTCATTGATCCCTGTACTTGGTGATGGTTATGTACACCATCATGGCCTTGTGAAAAAAATAAGTTCCACGTATGTAGAGCTTCTTTCTGTACCTTTTGCTTAAACATTTATACAACAATAACAAAGCCAAGCCTTAATCCTAAAAATATGGGGTCGGCTACATGAATAAAAAATCTATCTCTCTTGATCATCCGCAACAATGCTGTTCCTCCTTTATCTCCTATTTAGATTCACTTCTTCCAAACCCTTTTTTCTCCATATCTTTCCTAACTCCCTCCATCCAAGTCATCATCGGTCTTCCTCGACCGCGTATTTGTAGAACCTTCTAATATCATGATCAAGTCCCTTCTTAAATGACGTAGAATTGTATATGTAGAAGTTATACTTTAGTGAATCAGTCATTTTGCATCCATGATCTTATATAAATATCAAATAGATACAATATCCAACAGTTTCACCCCCTCAAAAAATTTTAAAAAATCCAATAGTTACAACAAAATCCAATCTGTCATTCTAAACTCTGCACTCTCATCAGTCAGTCTGAAGAGGGTGTCATAGTTTTATCTATCTTTCCATATTTGTGGCATCAAGTTACTATTAGTCCATAACCACTGACATTTAACACATTTACAGTTATATATGCTGATTGATCTTCATCTTCAATGACAAATTTCAGTGATCTCCTCCACCTCTTTGTTAAAAAGTAAATTCATATGTAAAAGAGAACTTTTTAAGTGCTAGTATTGCACAGAACATATGTATATATTTGTGCTGGAGGGTAAAGGTTACTCTTGGTGTGAAATGTTCTCTGTTATATAGGGGGATACAGCTTTGATCACTTATTCTTAATGTCCCATAATCCCATTAATAAAATATCTTGTTGCCTTCATAGTATGCTGTACTTTTACAGTTTTATGTTTTAAAGCTTCTCATTCACAACAATGCTAGGCATCTATTTTAATTGTAAATTAGGCTTTTATTTTGAGTTTGGTATCAACTTTGAATTTATACTTGCTTGACCCTTTTGAGTGTATCCCATCTATGTCAAAGAGTTAGAAATGCCATTGTTCATTTTGTTTGTTTGTTTGTTATGCTTTCATGCCAGGTAGCTCTAGATGAAAAGGAAGCAATTTTGGCAAGTATACCTGCTGAGTCAAAAGAAAAGGGATCTCTTCTGTATGCAACTCTAGTTGATGGGAAGGTATTTACATATTTGTTGAGGACATTTTTCCAATGCTAGCTAGAATCTCGCTGCTTCTTTTCTTCTTGGAAGGCAGTTCTTTGTTTCCATTGCCCTTTACTGTGCTTGCTTCAGCTTTTGTTTTTTTTTGACATATGTGGTATATGATAACCCTTTTGTATGCTACATTGGAGCTAAATAGGTTCTTTTCTTCTGCTGTATAAGTGCTTTATTCCTTATCCTTCTAGATAGAAAAGAGAAGAAAGGAATGAGATTAATCTTGAACCCTAATTTGGACTGTGTTTTACCAGGTTTTCTAGGTTTAGAAAAGCTCTGGTGTTTATGTCATAAGAATGTTATTCAAGAAGTTTTACTGCACTTCTCTTACAGGGTGGCTTGCGAGCACTTCTCGATTGCATAAAAGACAAGGATGCTGATAGAGTATCAGTAGGCCTTGCATCTTCATTGGATACTGTTGCAGAATTGGAGCTGTTGCAGGTATCTGTGAGCACTGATATTATTAACTAGAATGTTGAAAATTAAGCAATAGAGTGGCTCATGATTTCATGAATTGTGTGCTTGATTGTTGTGAGACATCTGAGATTGCATGTTCATTGTCTTGGATTGGTAAAAGTGGAATCCTTGTATTCAAATTTCTATTTTCTCTATGTCATAGTACTGTGGATATGAGAAATTACAGAGTTGGCTTAAAAGATAGAGTCTGGAATGAGTTTACAAGCTTAGTCATCTAAGATTATGAGAGAAGCCACATTATAGATAAATCTATATAGTTGCTGTATGATGTAGTGATTTAACCATATTTACTCTGACCATATGGGTAGACAAAGACCTCCAGCTTCTGTTCATCCCTGTTTCTGGGAATATTGCAACAAAAGCCAATCTTAATATACATTGTGGCCAAAGCCTGTCCAAGTGCTCGAAGATCAAATGCTTTTTAGCCTCAAAGAAGCTCTCGGTTGTCATCTGTTTGACAGTTTGACTCTTTTGACTGCCTGGGACCTGTACCATTCTTAGTAGTTTCATTATGTTATGGATTCTATTGAGTTTTGTGAGGGAGGTTTCATGACTTGCATCATGCTGTTGCCTTCATTTCTTTTCATAAAATGAGTTTATTATTTGCTTCTTCTCCATTTTCTTGTCTTTTAGCAGTAAGTTCTTTGCTTTTGTGGTAAGATTTCAGCCACAATTAATTGGCCCAAATTTAACATATTTCCATTTCAACAGGCTCCTGGATTATCGTTTTTGTTGCCCCAGCAATATTTGCAGTATCCAAGGCATGTTTTCTATGCCTTGTCAGCTTTTTTCTTGCTACTAATTGAATTATGCTCCTGCTACTTACGAAAACTCAATTTTCTTACAATTGAGTTTGATCTATTTGGAACCAGAGGATGCAAAGTAGATTTCTTTTCTGTTGTTTATATTATGATTTGTGCTTGAATTTATTTGGTTATTAGGTTAAATGGACGAGGAACAGTTGAATTCACCATTGAGAAAGGTGATGGTTCAACATTTTCTCCTCAAGCTGGAGGTGAAGCCAAAAATATGGCCACCATTCAGGTACTAAATCTCTCTTGAATGCAGTTATGCACCAATATGAATCCAATAATGCTACTGATTATCTAGCTCTGTTCATTATTATCCTGATCATTAAGAATTTCAAATGTGTGATCTTTGATTCGGACAATGTGCGGAGTACTTTGTATGCTTCAAATTGAGTCCCTTAGGCCTCAAGCCTGCAACTCTTCAACCAGAGGAAAAAACTGTTTAATTTAACAGTTTGAAGCATCTATTGGAGTCTTGAGACTCCAGGTGCTCTTCCTTGCTGAGTGATCCATTTGATATTCTTTCTGTGTCATAATGTTCTTTTCTTTTAAAAGGTTATAATCATGTCAATACACCATGTACACATATGTAGCACACACACATAGGTACTACATCGAATGCTCCCACTTGCATAAGGATTTCCTTTTCATGTACAAGTACTTTTAGAAATTGACTTCTATGCCTCTATTTTAATGTTCTTTTCTTGGGATTTGTTCTTTTGTTACTATCAAGCCTAACTTATTAATGATATTTGCATGCAGGTTGTAATAGATGGGTATTCAGCACCATTAACTGCTGGAAATTTTGCAAAATTGGTAAGGTACTTGACTAAAAGTTTTCCGTGCCAGTTTTTGTATTGGTTATGCATGTTGTATTCGTTTTATGTTCAAAATCACTATTTTGAGGCATGGCTTCTCATTGCTCAATCCTCATTATTGCCTCACCCGTATCTTTTTCATTTTAAATCAGGAAAGGAATCTATGGATTTTTATCCTATTGTGGCTCTCCAAATTTCAAACATTAGAGGTCATGTTGTGGCTGTTAGTTGCTGACTGTTTATTTCATTATTTGTTCAATATGGTGATTCCCACTATAAGTTTTACTTGTTTAGACAAATGATATGGTTAATGTAGTATGCTTATTTGGAGGATTGGAGCCCCTACCTTCTGGCCTTTGGGATCTGTAAATAGAAATAGGATTTTCATAAGCTTGCTGTGTTTAAACTTAAAAGTGCACTCTACAATGATGGACGTATGGACATAGAGGTTGATGTCACAAACAGATTTTGGCATTTTCCCTGAAGCTGATTTTGGTTTACACAATGTGAGAAGAAGTAAAACCAGTTGGGTCTGAAGAAAGAGTTCTCACTATTAAAAATTCCAATAAAGAAGTTGAGGCTTTGTCCGGCTTGATGAATACTTGTTGACTTGAGGTCCATATGACCTTACTAGTTCCATTTGATTTGCTGAAATCTCTGAGCGTTCTACCTGAGAAAAGATAACAAGGGTATGAAGCATGTGGGATTTTGAGGAGGAAAAACATTATGATCTTTTGAAATTGCATTTATAGTTTTGATTCAAATGATTATAAGTGTAATGGACTGAACTGACACCTAAACCTCAGTTACTATTGGATAATAAAGCAATGGTGACATGAATACATAAAAATATTGTTATCATTGAAATACTAGTAATTTCCGAATGAAATTATGTGGCAAATCAATAGCATTCGAGTGTGGTTTAAGAATCGTGAAATTGCCAAAATTTGTTCATACTACGCTAGATTAAGATAGTTTGATTAATTTTGCTTTATCATATAGCTTACTGACACAAGATTATCAGGTAAGTGATGGGACATATGATGGTACTAAGCTAAGTTGCACCAGTCAAGCTGTTCTCTCTGACAACAAACTTGACTCAAGCAAGGGATATAGTGTTCCTCTGGAAATAATGCCATCTGGGCAATTTGAGCCACTCTACAAGACATTCTTAAGTGTGCAGGTCTGTGTTCAATTTCGTTTCCTCTTGAAAACTGGCCAAGCCTGATGATATCTTTTGTAATGTAATCTTTCTCTCCATGCTTCAGGATGGTGAATTGCCAGTTTTGCCTCTATCTGTTTACGGAGCTGTTGTCATGGCCCACAGTGATGTTTCTGAGGATTACTCATCGCCAAATCAGTTTTTCTTCTATTTGTATGACAAGAGGAATGTAAGTCTTTTTCCAACCCTGGTGAACTTACCATTAATTTCACATTATTCAAAAAGATGGACCGTTAATGTGCTACAATAATTATATACTTAAGGTTATTTTGGAACAAATAATAAGTTTGAGGTATAATGTCAGTACAGTTATTGAATTAGTGGCTAAATTTTAGCAGAACATTATTTATTTGGCTCTAGAATTAAAGATTGCATTTCATAAATCCCATGGCTGAGTTACATTTTATTCTTATAATCTATTGGTGGCTGACTGGCTACTATGACACATTCCTGCCCCAAATTTATCTCCCTAGATCGTGAAGAAAGTTCTTTTGAGCCAAACATAAGATTCTATCATTGAGTATGTGAAAGGAGCTCAGGTGGCTATTGGAGCTTCCCCTCTAGAACTTTATGTCTCAGGGCCGAAGCTCATTTTGAGCAGGGAGATGGGGGTGGGGTAGGTCGAAATAAGGTGCCCTGTGAGAGGGTGGTGTTGCATGACCAAAATATTATACTTCGTATAGAAGATTTCCACCATCAGCCTAGCTAGCTAGTCTTGGTGGGCTGATGGCAGTATATCTTCAAGGAGTGTCTGTTCCAAAACTATCCAGTGTTGGCATTTTCTTCAACTCTACTGCTAGTATAGGGATTTTCCCTTGGCTATGTCCTCTTGATCCCTTATTGTTGTTCTAGTAATCATTATGTGATGACTCTTTTACTTCCTCAGGCTGGCTTAGGCGGTCTTTCATTTGATGAAGGTCAATTCTCTGTGTTTGGGTATGGCTTTAAAGCTTTATTGATTTTTTTTAATCAATTTTTGACATTCAACACTCTCATATGATTGTGGTTGTACATTATAGTTACACGATAGTGGGGCGAGATGTTCTTCCTCAATTAAAAACTGGTGATATCATTAGATCTGCAAAGCTAGTGGAAGGCCAAGATCGCCTCATTTTGCCAAGTGAAAGTTAATGGTGCTCTCTTGTCAGATTCAAGCTGTATTCTGTAATTGGCTTTCTTCTTAAATCTTCGGCATGATATTCTTTCTTGTACCTTGATAGAGAACTTTTGCCGCTTATAGCTTCCTAGTTCATTATTGTGTAAGCGTAAGCGTGGACAGAATATTCCAGATTTGTACAATGATATGCTCCATTTATTCACAGGACATATTCCTGATTCTCTCATTTCTCCATCAGGTATTTTTAATGGAAGATTTTCTCTGAAGACCTTGTCATCTACAAGTATATAAGAAACCCATCTTCTGTGCAGTGTCTGTTAATCTTTCAAGTGTTCATTCCAAGAATATGTAGAGGAAAATGATCATGAAGAGGTGGAAAGATTCCTAATCTGGACTAGTAGGACTGTCCAGTACTATTTTTTCGTGAATATGTTGTGATCAGTATCAAATGTCATGCATATATTGCCTCCTTAATTGTGTGCAACCAATCATATGATCGTGTCGAATTGTACAACCTGGCTACCTACCTCCTATGATATAGAATTCTTGTTTCATTTGGTTGTTGGTGTCGCTCTCTACTGTGTGATAAGATTGGACTTTGGATAATTGGATACAGATGAGTAAATTATTTTGAGATTTAAATAGACTTCATAGAAAGGCATATGGAACATTGTTCTAAGTGTTGCTTAAATTGTTCAATAACATATTAACATATACTAATATAGCTATGAGAAAAAAAATGTACTAATCGAACATGTCTCGCCTCCATTTGATCCAAAAACTCTAATCTAAAACCTTAATTCAAAAGTTATAATATATAACTTGTTATGAATTATCAATCGCATATTGAAATGAAACTCTTAATAGGAGGATATATGTTAACGATGGAATGAGAGATATGATGCTTATCAAAGATAGGTAGGTTATTAACATAAATCATCTTTAAATAATGCTACTCAAATAAAAACTTCTTATAGATAATACATGTTAAGTATTTTTTTTTTAAACGAGATTCACTGTAGAAATATGACTAGTAATTTTCAAATCTCAATATTGCTCTTAGGTGGTGGTTTAGAAAAAATTTCCTCCATAAATTTTCATTGTTCAAACTTCAAAGCAAATCAGCAAGGCCTATTCGTTCTTTAGTTTGTGACAATAACGAATGACCCGTCGAATTCTGGATAGATGCGTACAAAACTAAAGTTGTTGTGCAATCATCAACCATACAATTCCTTTGTTTGATTCAGCCCTTTGATAAAATGAATTTAAATTACAGGTTTCATGCAGAGGTATACAGATGTGATAACAAGTATACACCCAACTTGTTTTCAATGGGTGGACAGTACACTCGGATGCACCATGAGCATGGTGCACTTACTCTAAAAAAATGTACATTACGTACATGAAAAATGTACATAATACACATGTCAGTTATGTGGAATGTAAAATGTAATTCCACATAACTCACATGGGGAGACAACTTTGTCTATTGCTTAATCCAAGTAATTAATTAATTTGTCATGACAATTGGGTAAAATGTTGCGTAATACATTCTTGCATTATGTGTTTATTCTTTATTTAATTACTATTTCAACCGATTACGTGCTTTGTGTGTTTTTTGTCATGACTTTTGCCTATAAATGGCATTGTGATGATTCAATATTTACATTTGTATTATTGGGGAGCAGATTATTGACAGACACCCAGTTGTCATGCATGGGTGGGTTGAGCGAAGTGTTGCTTTAATTTAGATTTCAGAATTATTTACGTTTGTTTTGATTTGAGTTTAGACTGTTGGTTTTGGACTTGAGTTGAATGTTACTTTGGTACATTACAGTAAGGGCCTTAACGGTTCCAATTTATTATGATAGGAGTTTGTTTTACGATTGATGTTATTTCGAAAAGTCTTTTGGTTTTCCGCTATAAAACTCTGTTTTATAGCCTTAACGTTTGAACACGTGGCAGTAGCATACTGGTAGTTTCCTAAAGTTTTGGTTTTCGGAAAATGTGAATTATCGAAGTGTTACACAATGGATTCGGGACAGATATGGGTCTAATTTGAAAATAATGGGTATGGATTTGGGTCTAATAAGACCTGACCCAAACCCGACCCATTGCCATCCCTAAACACAGGTGAGGTTCTACCTTCCTAATGAATCAAAACTAAACTACGCTCACCCTAGTGCACCACCATCTTCAACTAAAAACCCATTAAAAACCTCAATTAAACTCACTATAAACCCATTCCCATCCAAGGTAGTACATATATCTTGTGTTGAAAATTAAAATGCGTGAAAAAAGTTTTGGATCACAATTTTCTAGTGGACACCAAAATTTTGCATTTCTCCACAATAAGAAGATAGTAGAATTTATGCATCTCTAAACATCGCATGTGAATCTCTATCTATCGCCTGTCTCAATACGTATTTTGAATATTATTTGACCATATTAACCTTATGAGTTGAAAAAATTATATGTTCCCGTCCGTCCAAAATGGACAATTCTTCCATGGAGGAACCATTCAATTTAGGTGGTTCTTCCATGGAGGAACCATCTATTTTAGATGGTTTCTTTATGGAGACACCATCCATTTTGGACAATTTATTTAATTTTTTTATATTTAAAAAATAATTAGTGATTACTAGAATAATAATTAATATATGATTAATAATAATTGGTAGTTGAGTAGTAATTATTATTAATTATTATGTTCAATTATGATTATTATACATATTTGTTTAGGAATTAATAATTATAATTAGTAATAATTTTGTCATAAATTCAAATTTTTTTTACAAAATTAAGATATAAAATAATTAGTATAAATAATAAAATTAATTAATTTTTGTTTAATAAAATAAAAATAATTAATTCATGTTAATATATTTAGTACTTACTATTAATTAGTACGTATGAACAAGTTCGCTTAGTTAGTATGATTTAGCTATTTTTAAAATTAGTAGTATTTAAAATTGGAAAAGTTTCTCAATTTCCTTTTTAAAGGCCTTTTGGCAAAATTAGTAGGTCAAATTACTAACGAAAATTTGGGGTTGTAAATTTCGAAAATACGTAGTTTAAAAAAAATTGAGTTGTTCGGAGCCTCATAACTAAAGTTATGTCCCTTCGAAGTTCATGTAGATCTTCTATTTCGCGAATTAAATGATTTAGTGACTTTACAGGTACATACATGAGCTTAAAAAAAGGGTTTAAAAAAACGCGTCACTCTAACACTTGAGCTAAGAGTTACGCCATTTTGAGAGTAAAAGTGAATGGGGTGAGAGTAAAAGTGAATACATGTAAGTAAAAGTAAATTAAAACGAGTGAAAATAAGATAAATAAAAATTGTATGAAATAATTGTAAATTTGGTAAAATGAGTCAAAATGCTATAGAGATCTATGGACGATTTTTTGCAATTTTCACACTTACCAAAAGTTTCTATCGAGTACAAGAAAGCACGTCGATAAATCCATCGTCCATTGGTATCTTGTATCTTCCTCCCGTAAATGGCTTCCTCTTTACGCTCAATCCCAACTCACTCTGTACCGTCTCTCAGTAAACCCCCTAAACCCACAAACCACCTTCCCAACTCTGTCACCTTTGCCGTGGCAGGCCAAGACTTGCATTTCATCCCAGTAAATACCCCGGATTTCCCTGAGGGAGGCAGGGAGCATTGGTTGGTGGGTTTGACGAATAGTTATCTTTGGAGGGTGGTTCCGGTGGTGGCGACGACGGCGAAGGCGGTGGGAGTGGACAGGGAAATGGGGGTGAGGATTTGGATAAGATGATTGATAGAGTGATCGATGCTTCCATTGTTCTTGCTGCTGGTACTTTTGCTTTGACCAAGTTGTTCACTATTGACCAGGATTATTGGCATGTGAGTCCACTTATGTAATCAAAGTTTTAAGCCTTTGATTTCAAATTATTCTTAATCTAATTTGTGATTAATTGAATTTTTTATATGATTATTATTTTAGCTTAATTTGAGTTATATGTAGCTTAGTTTTGAATTATCTGTAGTTTTGTCAAGTTTTTGTGTTTGAGTTTATTAGACAACTGGGATGATTTTGTGCTAAATTTGGAAACTTGGTGAAACTGAGGAGATTATATGACTTCTTATTTGTATGAATTTAGGAGGAAAGGCCGGGTTCGTTTTAATAATTGTGTTTGGGGGTGAAGCTGAAGAGGGAGATTAGGTTGAGAGTTGAGGATTTTGTGGCTTTTGAGTTTTGAGTATTGTATTGTCTTGTTCTATGCCTTTAAGCTGAAGGAAATGTAGCTTCCTATCAGATTGTTGTTATCCACTTATCCTTTCGAAGGGAAATGTTTAAGATCTATACGCTTTTTTCCGTCCTTTTGGATGATCGAATCTGATAGTCAAACAATTATTTATATGCCTGCCTGTCGTATTGTTGCAAGATTGATAACTAGGTAGTGTTTGTGAAATCCTGAAACATGTTTTGACATTGAAGATAGCAGTTTATTTAACAAACATATCTCTTGCTTTCAGTGGTGGACACTTTATGAAATATTGAGATATGCTCCACAACATTACTGGACTGCTTATGAAGAAATTCTTAAAACCAATCCCGTATTTGCAAAAATGGTTATTAGTGGAGTAGTGTACCCGTTAGGGAATTGGATAGCTCAGGTAAATTCTATTTTTGGTGGTTGTTGATAGTTCTTATTTAGAGGATCATGCTCTGACTGATATCTAACTTCTTAAAATTTGCAGTGCTATGAAGGAAAGCCTCTTTTTGAATTTGATCGTACTCATATGGTGAGATCTGGATGTACTGCATTCACTTTACATGGATCTCTTTCTCATTACTATTATGAGTTGTGTGAGTTATCATTTCTGAACTTGCTGTTTACTTTCATTGTTGCCTCGTGTGATTGTATGTTAACCTTTTTGTCACTTGTAGGCACTTTTTCCTTTCCGAGGTTGGTGGGTAGTTCCTTTGAAAGTTGCCTTTGATCAAACCATTTGGTCAGCAATTTGGAATAGCATTTACTTTGTAGTTTTGGAGCTCATGCCATTCGAATCACCTGCTAGTATTTTCAAGGAACTGAAGGGGAACATTCTGGCCTCTGCTTACTGTAAGTAATATCTCTGGGATTTTTCTTTCTGCGTATTTAAATTATTTTCTTTTTTGCATTTGCTAAACACCTGCTATAATATTATGAGCTGAAAGTTGCAATGCAACTTAAAAGATTCATTATAGTTCCAGTGCCCTATTGATGCTGAAGTTGTACCTCAATAAGCATCTGAGGCCCTCTTGTGGTTAAAAAATGAAAAGCATGGGGCTAAGAAGTGTATGATGTTAAGAACTATTATTAGTAGCATGTTGAGACACATTGATAATTAAAAGCAATCAATACCCATACTTTGAGGATGCAGGAGTTGTTCTTGAATTGCTATATGAATTTTAATTGTTAGCTACTAATTTCTATATTTTTGAAGACGAAACGTGTTCAAGATTGCTCTGGAAAACTGTACGTTTGGATTTACTAATCTTAACTTTGGCTTTTGCAATAATTCTGGAATTGTGCTGATGCTTTAAAGAAGTAGCCTAACTGTTCTCCTTTACGTCCTACTCCGTGTTATTTATGTACTGGTCTGGCTTTGCAGGCAGGATGGAAACTTTGGCCTTTTTGCACACCTTGTGACTTACGGTGTCATTCCTGTGGAACAATGACTGCTTTGGGTTGATTGTGTGGAGCTCATGTGGGTGACTATACTTTCAACTTAAGCTGTGAATTACTTACTTCGAATTCTGTTAAAGTCATGGTTTGTTTGCTCTTTTGATTTTTGCACCTGTCTAGTTCATCTTATACAATGAACAGATTGCTATGTGGATGTTTTGAACCTGTTGATAAATAAGTAAATAACCTAGTTACCCTCTCTGGTCTCTGTCATTTATGGTGGTGAAGTTGTGTTGACTTCAAAAAAGTTCACACTGAAAATGGCTTTAGAGGTTCCTCCATATATTTGCAACAGGAGCTTGTTACATATATAGCAGTATAATAATAAATACATTTTTTGTTGTCATATTTGCTTTTTGGTAGACATGAAATGACTACATGCAGACTTCCTGCTCTATTCGGTAAGTTGGTAGTGCTTGTATGATATACCTTTGGTAAAGGAGATACAAAGATGTTTTATGTTGAATGTTACTCAATAAACAGCTGTAGACTGTTGTCAGATGTGATGGGATAACTTTTAGAGTTATAATAAAAACTCTGAACCTGAATTCCTTTAATGCCTTTGCTTAATTTATTTTCCCATCTACCTAATAGTGTTAATGGCTTACTAATAATTGTGATACATGGAAATTCTGGAAGTCAGATCAATGTTATGTGATTTCTAACTGTCCTGCTAATGATGAAAATAAGTTTGCAGAGAGAACATACACAGAAGTCATAGAGTTGAGTTTTTGTTATGAGTGCATTCTCTTCATTTTAAGCCTTCTGAAGGCGAGAGAAGGGCTCTCCCTCCCTCTCTAAGAAAACTCTAGAAAAACCTAGCATCTCCCAAGCTGTCACCCATAGGCCATAGAAATTCATCCACTCATCGTAAACTAGGATGAGTCAACCATTCTCAAGCCTAATTCTTCAAATTTCTAGACTTTAATTTCAGCTAACACGTAATGTAGTCAACTCGTCATAGAAATTTGGTTACTCCTCGAATCTCTCTTTCGTTGTCCTTTCTCTTCATGGAGATTGGTGGCGATTTTGAGATCTTTCCATTGATGGGTTTTGTCTTCAGTCTAACAATCTTCTATCAATCAAATTCCTCCTCATTTTCAGTCTTTTCGGATCTACTGAGTAACCCATTCCTCACTATCTGTTTCAATGTTGCTACATGGGGTTCTTCCTTGTTAGTTAACTCGAGATTCAGATCTGTTGCAGTTGTTGGGTGGGGGAGTTTTAATTGTGGCATGTTGCTTTTTATTTCTGATCTTTCATTCTCGTTGCAATTCATCCCTGAGGATGATTTGGTTAAACTTCTAGCAAGATTAACCAGTTTTCTTTCCGTATCAAAAAAAAAAAAAAGAAAAATCCATCTTAAGGCTTTCATTTGTAATCTGATATTTTTTCCATATTTTTTCTCCTTTGGTTTTGGTAAAGAGACATTCTCTTGTTTCTACTCATACATGAAGGGTTGACCTTTCATAATGGTATGCCTGAGAATGCAGCAAATCAAAATTCTTTTTAGGATGTAAGACCATGTTTAGATTGCTATGAATGAATTAAGGTAGTTGGAAGTTGGAACAGGAAGGAGCAAAATCAAGGAGGTTTGTCCAGGTCAATAGTGGAGAGTGATTGTAGAGCTTGATGGAGGAACCTATTATCCTTTTTTACGAGTGGATGGCAGGTTAGGAAAACCTATAGTTCTGCATATTTGGAGTGATTATTATTATTATTATTATCCTTCTTAACTATTCTACACAATAGTTTAGCTTAGTCCGGCCCTAGAAGAGAATTTGTCAGATTATTGAAACCTTCATTTGGGAATGATTGTTTAACAAACTTCAATATTATTTCAAGAAATGAATCTTAGACATCAACTGCTTCCTATTCTTTTTATTTCGAATATCGGAAAAGAAATTCCTGTTGAATGTTCGTACTTTAGTTTTTGGCAATTTCCTTATTCTAATACATGTTCTTGTGGGCTTATGTATACTATTGGCTGGATATCATTTGGGTTTTCCTTTGGATAGTATTGTCACAGTATCTGCTTGTTGCTGATATTTTTTCTCTGTATTGTTCTTGTTAGGTTATCAAATGAGAAATCAGAAGCTAGGCTCTCAGAGTAATCTTCTGAATCTTCAAGTTCAAGTCTATCTGAGGTATAGTATTATATCTCGGATATATACTACCAAATAATATTCAGAGGTGACCTATGATCCTCAGTCTTCTGGTTGTTAATGACCTCAATATGGTTAAATTCCAGGAGTGAGAAAGATGTAACACCTTTGGGGACAACAGTCTGATATTTTTCCCACTACTTGTGATCCCCTAATGAAGGTTGAATCAATTATGTGGTACATGGTATTATGCTGAGCTGGTGAGTTTTGGCTTGCGGCCTTTTGGGAATATGTGGCTTTAACCATTGCCAAATCTGGTTGTAAAGGTTAATTGTGGTCATGTCGCTTCTACGTAACACACAAAATGAGTATTACCGACACCATAGCATCTATAGGTAAATTTTTACCATTTTTTGTATTTTCAACTCTAGATAAGTTTTTGTATGTTTTTTTGAGGTAGAGTTATTGAAGATATATCGTACATATGGAAGTAAAAGATAATTAATGTAATTTTATAATCTTGTGATTTATTGTTCTTGTAAAATGGTTCATGCATCACATGATGTGAGTGTAGACACTAAGGATTTAATTACACAAAATGTTGTCCTTCCAGTAAATGAAATGTTTGATTACATATTTGGTGCCGGAATCATTTTATCAGTGTTATGTTCGTTCCTATAATGATGACATGTGATTTACAGAGGATGGTGTCCGAAAAGGTTGGTTTTGTATAAAATACTTGTATTTTCTTTGTTTCATTTCTTAAAGAATGATAATAGTTTTCGAAAGTTTTGATCTAAACAGTAGAAAAAGATATTATCCGTGCAATTATCTCTTTTGGAAACTTGTATTTTTGCTCATTCCAGTGCATGAGCTAATCTTAATTATTGAATCATAATGTCTTAACTGCTTTGTTTGAAACGAAATAGTCTTGTTTTGACCCATACTTAGATTGGCCTAGTTGGTTCTTGATAAAAAGAACGGCCTGTGTTATTGTGTATGACCTGAAAATCCTGAATTGAAGAGGGTTTGAACAGATTACGCCCTTTACTGAATATGGAATGACCAAACCAAAGAATTAGAACTATCTATAGATGTCAGACCTATCAAGTATCTAGTCCATACTTGATGAATGATGAGAGGTACTCCGTAGAAAACATATTCCTAGTGCGGAGTATATTACTTTCAATACCCGAGACTGTCGTCATTTTCGTGGGATAATCTCCTTGCCATAACAAAGAATTTTTGGTGGCAGCATAACGAAAAAAGATATGCTTGCCCATACCTTGCAGAAAAAAAGGCGCCACTTGAGCCTAAAGAGATGGTTCTGGACCGTGCCGTACTTTGTGCCAAGCCCCATGCCTTCTTTACTTGTGCCTTCACGTCTTCTTCTTCTTCTTTCTCTAGTCTTCAATTCCTGAAGTAATCTCACAAGTGTGCACTTATGCCCATATTCAACGTGTTGTCATTCTTTGGCCATTAATTTATGTTAGTTCATAGCATCAAATCATCTAATGCATCTCTGTAACTCTGTAAGTAACCCCGGACTCATAAATCATACCATCTACAACGATAACTTCAAAAGAAAATCCATGATCAAAGATTCAAAGCATTGTTGCTAAGAAAGTAACATGATGGTTACTGAGGGAGCACTATATTACTAATTACCATACAGAAGATGTTGGTATACCTTTTCAATGTTAACATAATATACTTGCTATTAAATCGTTGTGAACTTTCCACAAATTGACTCCAAAATATGAACAACTTCTAAATCATCTGTGATCAAACTGAACGTATGTATATTCTCTGCAAAATCCATTAAAGGCACCACTAGCTTGAGAAAAATGTACATGATCGGCAGTTCACGGCTCCCCTGACTTTAAGCTGTATGCTTCAATAATCTGCTGAAATCTCAACTGAAGGATAAATTCAGCTAATCTGATCTGACATGATCTATGTCAATCAGTACTTTAAGCCCATAAGAAACCTCATTTTTGAGTCAAGTTATAAAACTTATTACACTTTTTTTTTATCCCTGTAATCTCTGAAGTCCAAATATATATACACAGACACCAATAAAAACAAAAGTTCCCTAACTAAAAATATTTTAGGAAAAAAGATAAATGTATGATGAGCTTGGTAGATCAAGCCGTGGACATCATAGAAAGGCGGCTGGGCGTAGGGTGAAAGTTCCGCCACCGTAAGGTAAGCCGCTTCGGTGGCGGAGACAACGCTCTTCTTATTAACATCTCTTTCATCATTTGTTGCTTTCTCAACTTATCACCATAAGGGTAGTCTTGTGTATCATAAACGAGCAATGCCAACCCTTTTGATGATGTGGGTCCCAAAGATCCTCCCTTTCCACCTCCACCAGCCGCCGCTGCAGGCGGTGTCTCTCTCCTCCGGATCCTCATCTGAACTCCCCCGCCAGCAGCAGCAACTGGTGGCTTTGATAGCAACCGAGACTTGAATTGCATACTCTCAACTGAGACAAGTGATGGTTTTTTGTGTGTTTTCTTTGTTGTAGAATAATTTGACCTTGTTGGGTGGGGTTTATATGCGTGTAAATAGTTGAAAAAGTTGGAATGCAATAAAAGACTAATTCATGTATGAAAGACTTTGAATGTAATTAAAGGTGGGATTTATATGAAGGACTAATACAAGCTAGCTTGTTTGACAGGTAAGAATCCACTTGCTTATTTTACATTTGACATTTGAATTATTCAACACCTAAACAAGTAGCCACTGGATTTGACGGATCAAAGAATGGTATTCAACCCGTGATATTTGTCCGCCTACGACTTTTTATATTTATGGAGTATATGCCAAATCTCATGCCTTCCCACATACGAAGTAACTTTTTTTTGGCAACATACGGAGTAACTTAAGGGCATGTTGTTACTAATACGGTATTTTTATTTATTGACCGAGTAAATTTGATGGGGTGAATATTCATTGGAGATCACTAAAATGACTCTTGTTTTATAATTCATATCTCACTTTAATATTACTCCATTTTCATTTATAAAATTAAAGTTTAAAATGTTCGACAACAATCATGTTATAAGAAATAATATGTTCATTTGTTCTCTTATTAAATACATCTCAATGTAAATTTTTAATATGCTGTTTGAGATGTTTCTTTATTTTATTTAATATTATTTTCTCCTATGTGGCAAATAGCTGTCTAGTTGTAATTAGTTGTCCGAAGATCTTAAGTTGGGGAATTTCTATTGGTTGAAGTTGTATTTACTAAAAATGATTAGTGGATGAGAAGAGTACACATGGTTACATAGTTTGGTAAAGGTCCATGTTTTCATAACAGTTTATTCTACCTAAGATCCTGCGTACAAAGGTGGAATTAGTGGGGTTTTTAATGTACTTTTTAATATATATATATATATATATATATATATAATATATGAGAAATTTACTTTAATATATATATTATATAATATATAATATATAATATATATAATATATATTATATATATAATATATATATATTGGAATTTAGTTGAGATTTAACAATTAGATCATCGATGTTCTATTTGCATATGTGATTGAACCGTATTTAATTTAAAAAGCAGCAAAATATTGCAGTTATGTTGATATTCACTTTAGCAACTTTTTACCAATGTATGGACGTTGCACCCTGGTGACACCCGGGCCAAAACGGAGCAAGTAATGAACAAAACGCGAGTGGAAATGTACACGCAGTACGTTGGAAATGGGAATGTCAACTTGTAATGCTGAGTCAGATGCGTGTCCCCACACTCAACTGCCCCAGTTGATCTGCCTTTCCACACTCAACCGCCCCTTTCTCTGTAATATGTAACTGTCAGTTTACTTTTATGGGAAAGGAAATCTATAATAGGCTTAGTCATCAACACAATCATTTCCATTTTCAAAAACTTAAACTTCTCCCCTACCGTACATTATATTTACTATTGCCAGCCACTACTTTATAATGTGTATATTTTACAAGTAGGAAATGTACATTCCTAGAGTAGATAATGTACATTTTGATATTAGTTAATGTACATTTACGCTATATGAATGTCTACATTCAAAAAGTTGCAACACTTGATATACATACTAACTAGATTGATAATGTACATATAATTGATTAAAAATGTATATATTATTGATTAAAAATGTACATATTTCAATCAGGTAATATGCTTTTATGTAAAAGATAACACTGAAATGAACTTACTAATATAATGTAATGTACATATGGCAGTTGTAGAAATTCATAAATGTACATTGTTCAAGTAAGAAATGTACATTCTTATACGCATTATGTACATTTAATGATATGCCCATTTAATGCGATTTGTGTTGTTTAGTTCGCAAGAACAAATGTTGGTATATTAATTTTGGTATGATGAATATTTAATGTGATTTGTGTTATATAGGCATATCGTAAAATGTACATTAGGCATATCCAAATTGTACATAAGGTATATTATAAATGTACATAAGGCTTATTATAAATGTATAAGAGGCTTATTATAAATGTACATGTAGCTTGTAACAACAAGCCTGGATATTATGCGATTTGTGTTGTTTAGTTCGCGAAAACAAATGTTGGTATATTAATTTTGGTATGATGGATATTTAATGTGATTTGTGTTATATAAGCATATCGTAAAATGTACATTAGACATATCCAAAATGTACATATGGTATATTATAAATATACATAAGGCTTATTATAAATGTACATGAGGCATATCCAAAATGTACATAAGGTATATTATAAATGTACATAAGGCTTATTATAAATGTACAAGAGGCTTATTATAAATGTACATGAGACTTATTATAAATGTACATGAGGCCTATTCTAAATGTATATGAGGCTTATTCTAAATATACATGAGGCTTATTATAAATGTACATTACGTATCATTAAATAGGCGTAAAGGCTTTCATACAAATTTTGACAAAGAAATAAATGACGTTTACATAAGTGAAATCAGAAGTATATGAAATTTTTGATTCAAATTCAAAAATATTGGTAATCATTACTCAAGTTGCATATGAAAATAAAATCTCTGCCAAATCTTATTCGACTACTGCCATCCCCACTTTTTTGATCTTCACAACAATTTCTACACATTTTCCCCAACGCATTTCACTTAGTTGCATATGACACCCAAGCCATGTAGGACAGGTGCACCATGCGTCCCATACGCCCGGGTGCACCATCGAATTTACGACTTTTTACATGTCATGAATTCCTTTCTGATCGTACTGAATACTCCGTATTAGAGACCAACAACTCTTAGACTCTTAGGTGATGTATTGTTTACCTATAGTCCCTCATCTCTTATTTTATGGCTAATGTGAATTTTTACAATTTTCTAGATATGATGTAAAATACTTTTATTTTCAAATTTATAAGACAAAAAATTATAAAAAATTATATTAAGATAACATCTAATAAGATTCCATTTGACTATATTATATCTTATAAAATAATGAAAAAAATTTCAACTTTAACTCTATAAATAAAATGGGGCAAAAATAAAGGTATTGAAGTAGTATATTGTTAGTCAATGATACCGTAACGTACGATCTTTGTCAACGGTAAAGTCGAAATACACATAGATGGTTTGAGAGGTAATTATTGCGAAAGAACTTTTAATTCAATCACTCTTCGATACAATTTACAATTTCTTGTATACACTATTTGATACAATTTATTGTAAGAATAAAGATAGACAAATGGAATAAAGTTTAAAAAGAAGTGATGACCACAATTTACAAGGGTGGGATGACTTTGGACTTCATTCACTTTAAGGCTCCGTTTAGTAGGGTATAAAATGTTTTCAACTGAAAATGATTTTTCATAAAAAATCTTTTACGGTGGAAATTTCATTTTCATGGAACTTTTCCATTGTTTAGTTGCATGGAAAATGATTTTACATTTAAACATTTTCCGTTGTTTGGTTGAAGTGAAAATCTATTGCTTATATTAACTTTCATGGTTCAATCAAATCGGGGGAAAATCTAGGTTTTTTTTTATTTTCAACTAAAATGGATAAAATTTGTTAGAATTCATGATATAGTACGATAATTTAATAATCAAGATATGAGATTTGAAGAAAACGTACTGAATTGATGATATTAGAAGAAGATGAAAAGAAATTATGGATTTTTTCCCGAATTTTTAAGAGAGAGGAGTATGGAGTAGAGAGAGAGGCTATCGAGAAGATGAGAAATGAAAAATGCGTGAATAGAACTGGGCATGGGCCGGACCGGCACACGAGTCGAGCAGACACTCTTTTAGCACAATACGACACAAGTAGGGGTGTTCAAAATTATCCGACCCGATTACCCGATGATCCGAAAATAAATAGTCGGTTTTTTAAAAAAAATTGATTTTTCGGGTCGAGTACCCGACCCGGTAAAAATCGGGTACTCGTATCGTGTCATGGGTTGGATAAAAAATGTAATTGGGTACTCGAATACCCAAAATAATTTTTTTAAAATATGGTTTTGCTGTTTTAGTAGGGTTTCAGTCGGGTACCCTGCAACTCGACCCGATTTAAGTTGGTACCCGCTAAGCAGGTACTCTATTTAAGCGGGTACTATATGACTCGACCCAGTTTAAGCAGGTACCTTAGTGAGAATGAAAAGAGTTTAGGAAATAAACAAGGTACCCTGTGACCCAACCCGGTTTAAGCGGGTACCCTTTAAGTGGGTACCCGCTTAAACCGAGTCGGTCATGGGCCGATTTTCAAACTAATGGAAAAAGTGGGTACCCAATCTACCAGGGTAACCGAAAACCTGAGTATCCGGTTAGAAACACCGCTAGACACAAGTACGGTCGTGGTACACTATCCGTGGAGTGGGTCGCAGGCCAAGGCGCACACAGCAAAAAAAAATTAGCCACGAGCACGCGAGCTGCATGCTAATTTGGTACAAGGCACGGCCCGAAGCATGCTATTATTTAGTATTATTTAATATTATTATTGGTAATATTATTATTATTACTACTACAATTTATATTACTATTATTTTTAATATTATTATATTCTTATAATATAATTTAAATTATCTAAAATTATTTTTTTCAATTCTATTATATATATTTTTTTTGTTAAAAAAATTAGGCTAGCACGAGGCACAATACAACACACCACGCTAAGCACGGGGTCGTGCTAGGCCATGGATTGAGTTTAAGGGAAATGTATCACGACACGACCACAATTAGGCATGACACGGCACAACATGACAAGAAGCCAAGTACGAGCTGACACGGTAACGACCAGTTTTTACCTATATGCGTGATTTGGTAATGCGTGAATTGTTTGTTAGTTGATAATTTTTTTTGGAGTGAATGGAAGTAAAATTGTTTTACTCCTAGTTTTAGGGGAAAATGTTTTCAATAGGGTGTAAAATGAATTTATATTCCAAGTTTTACATCCTATATTTTACTCCAAACCAAACAACGTAAAATAGGAAAACAGTTTTCAGGGAAAATATTTTACACCCTACAAAACGGAGCCTAAATCAAAAGTTTCCTAAATCTCTAGTGTGTTTATTCATTGCCGTAAAAAAAAACTATAGAAGATACTGTAATATACTTAATAGTTAATATACGAACTTACGGATCAATTCGTTAAAATGTTTAATACACTATAAGCTATTAATTAAGGAGATTGAAATGAATAAGTATATCATTAATTTGATTTAGACTATATGATATAACTATTTGACATGGCTTATCGTGAGAGTTACTTAAAATTTCAGTTGTACAAAGTCCAAATTGAAATTAGTTAAGAAGCACTTGGCAGCCCAGCAAGGCAGAAAGCTGGTTCCAGGTAAGACCAACACGCAACACAGATGCCCACATTTCCTGCAACCGAAAAATTCCTATTTTGTGATTTTTCAAAAAAAAAAAAAAGCCTAATTGCTGAATCTGAGTCCGTACTATTTTACTGTAAAATAGGGTGATATGAAATGGAGCCAGTTTGCCAGTTTGTGCAAATCGTGCTTGTGCAGTTGTGCCTTCACTTGACAATTCACATAGTGGTTGGCAAATGGCAACAGGATATTGCCATTAGCCAACGCATGCTGTCTTAATAATCTAGGTTGCCCACGTTTTTTTTTTTTAACTAATTGTGTATTAACACTTCTAGTCCATTATCCATAAACAATATTCGTGTCCGTTGGCAGACGTAGCATATAGTCCGGTCAGTTGGCCCCCCAAAAAAATTATGATGTATTTTTTAGTATTATTATTTAATTATTTGGTAAAAAGTTTTTATTATATGTTTGATTATCGATTGTGATTATAGGTGCCAAATGAATCAGGTCGGGTCGGGTTCGTGTTCGGGTCACTTACTTTTGGGTTAGTTATCCCCAACCTGAATCTGATCCATTTAAGTTTTCGAGTGGAAAACCTCAACCTAAATCTAACCCATTTAATTTAGGGTTGGGTTCGTGTCAACTCATTTAAGTTTTTGTATCGAAAATCTCAATCCTAACTCGCTATTTTCAGGTCGGGTTTTCGAGTTGGGTCAGTTTTTGCCACCCTTGAGATGTGGTTATTTAATAGAATGACTAAAGAAAAAGAAGACTTTTAGGATAAAGAGAAAACGACTGACAAGTTGACAGTATTAGTTTAATTATCTTTTAGGGTTTTAATTTGGACTTGGGGTTTAGGCTGAGTGGATGACTGGCCAAGTAAACCTCTAATTGTGATTCACCAAGCGGAAAATCCTGGATCCGCCACTGTCCGTGTCTATGAATCATTTGAGGTGTAACGGTATTAGACTAATGTTCTTTTTGAAGATGGTTAAGTGGCTTTCTCTGAGGGTAGATGGATGGTTTGGCTTACTTTGGAGTGTTTAGCATAAATACTTCATAAATCCATACCTTATCTGGAAATGTGTTTTTTTTTATTAAAGTTATCATTTATTAGATTTAAAAAGTTTTGATAGAGTTGTATTTTTTATAACTCATCCAACCCATAAAGATCTCAAGTGGATTACGAACTCGACTTTGAATTTTGCCTTCAGGGGTTGAGCTTTGATCTTTGATCAAGCTGAATTCAAGTAATTTAGAGGTAGGCTCGTCTCATTAACACACTAACCCTATAATTAAGACTTCAAAAATTGAAATTGAATTGAATTGAATTGTGCTGGAGTAAATTTAAAAGTAGTCTCAGCTTAACACACACACACGCATCTCATCAATGAGCTACCAACCCTTTGCTTTGAGCCTAATATAAATCAGAATACCTCAAGTCTATTGTGTGAAGTACAGCTGCGGGCTCTTGTCCTACGGAACTCAAAGTAATCAAGCAATCCATAATGGGCCAGGCAGCTGCTTCATAACTCGTAACTCGCATTTGGTGGATAAGATTCATCATTTTAGCTTCATAGCATAACTGTTAATTTACGGCCCAATGACAAATCCCAAAAACAAATATTTTAAAGCTACTCTATATCACCTCGTGTATCATGTTCTTCCTCATATATATTGATGTCCATCTCTAATTAGAATTGGTTTTTTTATAAGTAAGAAGCAATTCTATTTATCAACTATCATATTACAACTCAAGAGCAGAGGGGGAAACACCACCTAAGCCCAAGACAAAGCGAACAACTGATGTAGCAAGTCTAGCAACATAAGCTGCCCAACAAACAATATGCCGACAAGCCAACTCTACAAAGAAGTAATCAATCTTATCATCTTGAGAAACTCGATACATAATGCACCCCACTCTAATCTTTAGCATCCTCTGGAGTCTGGACATCTTCAACCACTGTTTGAACAGTAGGAACCGCTGCTTCCCACCAAGCCCTATTCATATTGGTTCATATCATGTACACTCTGCAGCCATAGCAGCATAAAAAATTAAAAAAGAAATAAAAAGAAAAAACGCTTCCTACAGTGAGAAAGTTTAGGTCTTTTACTTATCCTCTCAAAATGGTATACAAATCAGTAAGATTTGATTAAAATGATACGTTGCCTACTGAACATACACTCAAAAAACAAGTGTTTTGGAGTTTCGTCAGTTTACTCACATATCAAACAGTTTATTGTCTGCAATATGTAACTGATCCAACCTTTGCCTAGTCTGTAGTAGCCTATTCAACACAGTGAAGCACAAGATAAACCTATGTAACCTATTCCACATAAACAGATAAACTTGCTCCATGGAACCTTGGTGCCATTCCTACCAAGTCAGAATACATTTTTGCAATTATGTGCTTTGCCTTAATCATCCAGCTGATACCATGTAATAAGCTACACGAGTCCTTAACATTGAAAAATGCACTTCCAGGCCAAACTGGCCCCTTTTAGTGCTTGGTACCTAATCTACTCTTGAAATTTAATTTAATATACACATGCATTGACCCATAGGTAGTCAATTTTCTCTTAGATACCGCCAAATTGGATGGGATAGGAAGGGTCACCTATTTAACTCTTTTCATTGTCATCTCTATTTGTAAAAAAAATAGCCTTAATTAATATAATTTTGTTATAATTTTACAATAAAAATACTCGATAGATACATGAGAGGTCAAAAGTTCTCATACTCTGTTATATTATACCTTTTGTAGTGATCAAGGTTTTTTTTTTTTTTTTTGAAATTCACGTGTTAGGTCTTAGACTTATTGTCGTATTTATCTCAAATAACAGCCCTTTTTAAGACGCTTTGGAGAAAAAGGCATGCTTGTTGTACCACCCTTGAGTATAGGGATGGCCACGGGGCCGGGCCGGGCCAGGCAGGGAGAAGGCGGATCGGGACCCGACCGGTAAGGGGTCGGACTGGGACTGGACTGGTAAGGGGGCCTGGCCGGTCTGGGCTGGGGTTAGTGTCGGGGAATTGGATTCGTACCTAATCGAACCGAATTCACAAATTGAATCGAAGTTACAAACCAAATTCACGAACCGAATCGAGCCGAATTCAACCGAATTCACGAACCGAATCAAACCGTTTACATTTATAAATTAGAAGAAATGAATTATTTTGAAAGTAATTAAACGTTTATATTCACGAATTACATCTTGACATTCGTTGTAAACTTTTATATTCGCCTAATCACATTTATTTTTATTTCTTTTATCGATATTTTTCATTTTTCATTATATATTTACATAAATTACATATAATATCAAAAGACATAATCATATTCGATTCATATAAACTAAATTATATGCGGCTAAGCTAACATTCATTGATTCATATAAACTAAACTATATTCAACTAAACATACATTATTCATATAAACTAAACTATATTCAACTAAACATACATTATTCATATAAACTAAACTATATTCAACTAAACTTACATTATTCATATAAACTAAACTATATTCAACTAAACTAACAATCATTGATTCATTTAATGAATAAACTAAATTATATTCCACTAAATTAACATTCATTGGTTTTTATAAAATAAACTATGTTCAACTAAACTAACATTCATATAAACTAAACTAAGCATCATTACAAATCCAACAATATATGGGCGGGGCTAGGCCGAATTGAATTTTTTTGATCTTGAACCGAATCGAATAGGATCATGATTAGGAAAATGGGATTCGAATTCAGATTCAACCACTTTTTTAGCGGGAACTGGTCCCCTTGTGGGTCGGGTTGTGCGGGCTGGAACACGGGGCGGGTTGGGTTGGGGCTGGGCTGGTTTATCCCGACCCACTAGCCACCTCTACTTGAGTATATATTCTGTATAGCAGGGCAGAAGGCGATGTAATAAAAATCAATTCTATGAAAATTTAACAAAAATATCATAAAAAAAAATATTTTACACCTCTTATTATAAATTTTGACAAATAAATAATATTTTAGCTATATTGTCGTAATAAGATGAGTGGGTAGACAAGATGGCGTCTTTGAATACATAAGCATGGATATGATAATACATATACACATATATTGTTGGATTTGTAATGATGCTCTTCGGGTAATATCGATTGGTGAATCGTACCATACCCAAATCCTTAGCATTTTGACTTTGTATCACCTATACCAACTTATCAAGTCTTTTCTCATTTTATCCCATTCCCATATTATACTATTACTTTCACTTCGGACGACAATTTATAGGGAAAAAAAAATAGCACCCCAACGAGTCAAATTGCAATTGTTAACAACTTGGACGTTTATGGAATCAAGTCTAATGGTCATAAAAATACAAAGTTCATATACATACGTACCCTATTTATAAGAATGATGTAGCCACACACGTATAGCCTACGTATTTCTATGTCTTCTTAGAAACTAACAGCTGGAATTATAAAAAAAAAAAAAAAAAAATCTAAGAGGAGACAAAAGAGAGAGGGGATGGGGGGGATCATAGTGATTTCATATTGAAAATCAGTTACTATAATAAGAAAAAAATGATGCGAAATATCACAAAGTTGGTTTGTACCTTTACCCAAGAAAGGAAGGAAATTAAAGTACATTTAATATGTGTGGTTTTAGGATAATGATTCCTTAGGGGATGATAGTGAGATGGACCCACCTATTATAGTCAGCAAAGGGTAAAAGCCAATTGCGAAGGTAGCATTCTTTGGTTGTTGTCAACTTAATTGTATGACCTCTATATCATGGAATATACTTAAAGCTACTTCTTATCAGTTCACCCTCGCTAAATATATGTGAATTAGACGTCCACCCCCACACTAATATCATCCATCATTCAATCAATGTGAAATTTTTGGCGGACAGTTTCATTGTCCTTTCAGATTTCATACTAACGTTTGATTCGACATAGAATAAGTAAACCTAATAGAGCTAGCTTAGCCTCGCCTTAACCTAATTAATCTAGCTAGCTTCTTCCATTTCTATGTAAACACGGGATTTTAGTCTGTAATTAATTAATGGAGACGTAATTAAAGTAGGAAAATTAAAAATATCATATAAATGTTTTTTGAGTGTTACATGTGGAGAGAAAAAGTAAAAATAGTGCGTAGCTACTTGTATGTATGTATAGAAATATGGATCGAGGGCCACCAACTTTCAAGATATAATCAGAACATATTCTAACATAAAAGGGAGTATATAAAAAGCAATTTTGCTTCCTATTTGAAATTAACCTACGTGTTGGTTTCACAGTTAGTTAAGCCCATTAAATTATGTGGTATACTGGCAGTTGTGTATTATTTTTATTATTGTACGTTCTCATTTTTATTCCTTTGTTTCATGCATGATACAGCAACTATCCACCCGACCGCCCCTAGGCGGCTAGTCCCCTATTCCTTGGATAAGAATCGATCCACGGTCTTGCCCGAGAAAGATTATACTCTCCCTACTATTTCTAATGTTCTAGGTACTATTAATAAAGCATGCAAGTTATTACAGGAAATTCATTTAGCTCTCCCTTGTATTAAATTTAGAGTTTTATAGAAAAAGTATACATTAAATAAGTACGGGAATATTTCATAATTGATCTTCAATTAATTTTTGATGTTTTGCGCTAAGTCTGCACTAATATAATGTGATACTTTTTGATAACTTAGCCATGTATATCATTAATTGTCAAGAGAGGAAGCTAATATTTGTCTTGTCAAATGTAGAAAGTGGCCTACTCAGTTTGGACGATTTAAATTTAAAAGCCTATGATAGAAAGATACGGGGATTGGGGGGGGCGTATTGTTTACTTATGATCTTCTCTTTTCACTTTTAAGGTTAACTTAAATTTACTTCTTTAATTAGAAAAAGATTTTCGTTCAAAAAGATGGCTATCTTATGTAAAAAATAATAAATAAAAACATTTAAAATTCTCGAGGACTGTGGAGAGAAACGAGGTGTTGTCTGATCGATCTATAAAATTGCTAGCAAAATCTTAATTTGATCTTCAGGTGAAGTATAAAAATTGTACAAGCTAAGCTAAGGGATATACAAAAATGGAAAGGAATATAACATGATAAAATAACTGAGACATATACACATGGATTCCCTGAATTCCCACTTTGAGGCTAAATTCGCTTGCAAAGTACATCTATTATTGACTTGTATAGTCCTATGTACTGTACTCTGATGAAGAAAGATATCAACTTTATCCCACAAATATCGTAGTAATGTGGTATATATAGAAATATTACTAAGGAAAAATTCGAGATGGGTGTAACAAAACAATACATACGGGTGCTTGTGCTTGTAGTACGTTGAAATCAACATGATTGATTGTACACACCACGTAACATTTACAGCTATTCAACTAAATATATGTTATATGTTATATGTTGTATAGCTGCACTCTTAAGAAGGTTACCATATCTTTGTCATTACGGAGTACTTCTTAAAGGGAAGATGTGTGTTAGCTTTTGGCTTCTTTGGTGATAATCACAGATGTATTGCGAAGAATTATCGTGGTGAATAGGAGATAGCTGTAAATGACTATTCAGTTCAATTAAGTGATGTGAATATGATAATGGACATCATCAATCGTCAATTCCCATTTCGACACCTGTTGTCATTCCACAAAACTAATGATCCAAGGCATGGAAATTGGAAGCTGTTCATACTTCTCTAATCACTTGAGTAAAATAACTATTTTATTTTCCCTGCTTTGAAACTAATAGTTCAATTTTTACTTGTTTTGAAATTAATTTTCCTTTACCAAAGGCAATTTTACACCATATAAAAAATAAATAATAGAACATTGGATAATATGTTAATACATAATACCTCAACCTTTTGAAATATTAATATTCCTCAAAAGACAGAAAATATTAACCATCTTTTTTGTTTTACTAGGTAGAATAAGAGGTTGTCTAAATATAATTAAATCCGAGATATATATGTAACAGTGTGTATTTTGGTGGGTAAATAAGTTATTTTATTTTATTTTTTTAGACTTGTATTTTTAAGAATTGAAATTATACTTAATGCAAATGAGTTGTATTTATAAGAGTATAAATTAAAAATTGCACTATTTACAAATGATTTTGTTTTTATAAAATATAAAGTTGCACTATTAAGAAAAAAATTTGTATATAATTTCACCATTTTCCCTGTTATTTTACCTTTTTTTTTAATTTATACTTTTGAAAATTAAAATTGTATGATTTGCATATGAAATTATACTTATAGAATATGAATTGCACTATTAGAAACTTGAAAATTATACTATATGCAAATAAAGGTGTACTTATAGAATATGAAATTGTACTATAAGAAAATAAATTAGTTGTACATAATTTCACCATTTTTTCCTCAATTTTTTAAGCTGTACTATTTAGATATGAAGTTATACTATTGCAAATAAAATTATACTAAAAGATATAAAAAAATACACTATTACAAATTATAAAATACGTTACAAACATATTTCAGAAATATATTTGGAATTTTCCGGTAGAATAATGATTTATGAGAGGAGTTTAGTGAACATCATACACGTCAAATGTTTGAAATATCTCCATTGCATATATTTATCGGCTTACTACATTGGACATAGTTTTACGTGAGTAGTTATTCCATTATATTTTATTTGACGTTTCTCATCATTTTTTTTAGCCTAGTATGGCTTTAAAATGCAAGGTGTATAGATTCTTACCTTCCTAGGGTTTCCAAGGGGTAAAGTTACCCATGATTGAGAATTCATAGGTTGGTTTTCAACCACAAGAACCAAAGGCAATCTGCACGGTGCTTTGTCCTATCCTCTTAAGCTTTAAATAAACTGAATATTTTTTAATCAACTTATATAATTATACCGAGTAATACGGATTATGAAGAATCATACAAGTATAGCTCAAGAAACAAAACATATGTCCTTCATAACAAGACATAAAAAGGAACTGTGTACAACAATCACAATTCGATCACAACATACATGTACAACTGCTAGCGCAACTCAATATCAAGCACACATACTTGTAATAGAAATGAGGCAATCTTTGTAAAATAGAGAGAGTATTTACATACTCGTAATAGAACAAAGTGGAAATTCCGTTGCATATGCATGTACACATTAAATTAGCAACAAATTTCTCAATTCTATTAAGCGGATATTATTATAGAAGTATGTGCAAGATAGACACATATGTGGGCCTTAACAAAGCATCAAATTTTTCATAACATGTTCAATACAAAGTAAATAATACCATTTCTCCATTTTTTTTTTTGAAACACTTAAAATGAAAAATACAACTTTTGACCCATCTTGTCTATAAAGGTCAATCTTTATTTTATTTCTGAAAAATCCGACCTTTCCACGTTTTGTATTTTAAAGGGTTAAATGAAAAAATAACCGATTGGCTTACAGGTCATTGCGATGACATGGCGGTTGCTTATCCTCTGTTTCATACTCTAGACCCTCCACCTCTGTTTCATTTTCAAAGCCTTAGCTACTCCAAATCAAACTTAATCAAACACGAAATTATGATTATATACACGATTAAAGTTCAAATTCTTATTCATTGGTGTTTGAATAGCATGTATTGACAATTTGATTGTTGTTGTGCTAAGAAATTTAAACAAATTAAAGTAATTAAAGCCTTAGCTACTCCAAATCAAACTTAATCAAACACGAAATTATGATTATATACACGATTAAAGTTCAAATTCTTATTCATTGGTGTTTGAATAGCATGTATTGACAATTTGATTGTTGCTGTGCTAAGAAATTTGAACAAATTAAAGTAATTAAGTTTCTCGAATTGACAAACCCTAAGATTTGCCCAAATTTGATTGAATATTGTGAAACTTGCGAATTTTCATAATTAGTCAATCACAAACTATGATTATATGATAATTAATAGTTTTTTCCTTAATTTTCACCCCAATTTCGAACAAGAGTTGCTCGAATTTCCCCAAAAATGTTCAACAATTGCGCAAATTTGGAAGCCTTTGTGGCTGCACTACGGTGGATAGCCGGCAACGGGTGCTTGGGATTTGATTCGCCGGTGGATGACGAGTAGATCGGTGGCTTCTTTTTGTTGTGGGTCATCGGTAAAGGTTGTCGACTGGGGATTGTTGTTGTGTGTTGGAAGCTAGTGCGTGGCTGTTGTTGCTGCATTTTCTACGCATGGCCACGACAGGCCAGATCTAGGCTTAGAGCCCAAACGTTTTAGTTTTAATTTGATCAGTCCAACAGGTAACTTCCAAAGACTTCACAAACTAAAAGTCTAAAACAATACTCGAATAAATTCCTTACACAAAATCTTTAAGGAATTAAAAATAAAATAAAATGGAAAACACAAAAGGTTGTGATTTTATTAAACTCCATATGTGATATTGAGTATTAAATTACTAATTATAGATCAATTAAAACGTGTATAAATACTGCAAATTATTAATCAATTATAAAGAAAACTATATATATAACGTTACCTTTAATAAGCGATGATAACTAGTTAATAGGAGTAAGAAAGGGACTACAAACTTATTTAGTGAATGTTGCACTGCATGATGAGATGCTTGCACCCAATACCTTAAGAAGAAATCTGAATTTGCATAAAACAACACATAGACATCAAAGTTAATGATAATTAACCAACCATAAACAAACAAACAAAAAATCATCTTCATATTCATCAACAATAGCCACAATAATAATAATAATAATAATAATAATAATAATAATAATAATAATAATAATAATAATAATAAACTTTTTATATACATAAGGCCTAAGATCAATATGTAACCTAATGCAACTTTATCACAATAATCAACTTTGTCTTATTTCTACAATAATGTTCAATAAGGGTCTATCTTTGAATATATTTTATACAAATATATGTATGTACTATATGTAAACAATTTTTTCCCCGCTTTTGGTGAAAGAGATTAGGGGGGTTGATACTGCATTATCAACTAAATAATCATGCAATTATTGCTTAACTCTACGATGAGGTCCATTAATTAATAAAACACCCCCTAACCTCTCATCAAAACCTCTCTTCAACAACCAAAAAACTCGAATTTTATCAATACGTACATGTCTAATCAAACTATATACTAAGAGCATTCGCTATACACTAATACTAGCTATTCTTTAGCTGCATTCACGGATAAGCGTCTTCAAGATATAAATATCCATCGTCATATATCTTAAAAATGATCATAACTTAAACTTGGATCTCGGAGGCGATTACGAGTACCAGTTTAATCCAGGAAGAGGATATGGCTCCCGGTAAACACCATCCGAAAGACTCCCTAACGACGGTTGTTGTTGGTGCAACGCAGGAGGAGTTGTCTGAGCAGGAAGTTGGTTGAGAAGACTAGACATAGAAGTGATGTTGGTGAGATTGTTGTTGTTATTGTTGTCGTCAGGATGATCACTTCTTGCTCCACTTTCCTCACTACTGTTGTTGTTGTCGATGCTCATCTGAAGCATCGACAGTCTCTTGCTCGGACTACTCGTGTCGCAAACACCAGCATCCGTGTCGTGACCATTGCCGGCCCAATATAGGGACGGCAAGGTCCTCTTGAGAGGCAACAGAGGAAGTGAACCTCCTCCAGGGTCCATCCCATGATGAGCCCCAATAATTCCATCGAACAACCCTTGTTGATCAATATGATTGTTAAGGAAAGAGCCATAGTTTAACGAGCTTGTTGGCTTGGAAAGTTGCTGAGGAATTCCAATATTGTTTATTGAGCTTGGAATTGACATAGACGATGACAAAGATCCCATCATCATCAAATCCTCCATCGAATCGTCTCGCTCGTGATCCATCGGCCTACTCGTGTTGTTCTTCTTGTATATCCGACATAACACCCAATCATCCAACTATATATATATAGAAGCAACATAAATCATAGTGAGAATAATATCAAAAATATATATATATATATATATATATATATATATATATATATATATATATATATATATATATATAAAAGTTAAAATAAGAATGATATTTAAAATGAGAAGGATGAGAAGACATTTTGACTCTTCATCTCCTAAATCTAAAGGATGATATTTTATGTACTCATAGTGACCTTTTTTTAATTCATAGTGATCAAATATTTTTTTTTCACTTATAATGATTTTTTTTATTATTATAATTACTATTTTTATTATTATAATGATTATTTTTTATTATTATAGTAACTATTTTTTTACATGAAATTTCTAGCATTGAATCTTATCATTTGAATGGCTAAAATCTCTTCTTATTCTTTTTATTTTAAGCATCCTTTTTATTGGATCCCTCCCTTATATATATACATATTTCATGTTGATGTTTGTAATTATTCGTTAAATAAAGATTTATTATTGATGATAATTTTCCTGTTCGCCGTAAAAATATGTAAATTGGAATAAATCGAAAGTAAAAAAAAAAATGAAGAACCCACCCTTAAAGATCCACCTTTTTTGTTATTGCAATGATCATAACCAGGAGGCTTATTATTGGTAGGCTTAGTGCTGTCAACCCAACGATACTCATGCATAATCCAATTAGTTTTGACACCTCTAGGAGGTTTCCCTTCGTAGAACACAAGCGCTTTCTTGACGCCCACTTTCTGATTCCCACTGTTAAGCACGGGCTTATCAGTTCCCGTGGCCTTCCAATACCCCGATGTGGCAGCACGGTTCGGCCGTGCCCCGTTGGGGTACTTCCGATCCCGTGGGCTAAAGAAGTACCACTCTTGCTCCCCGAACACGGCCTTGGCTGTGTGAACACAACCACGTGTACTTATTCAGTCTGGTGATCATATTATTCAACAAATATGGTAAAGAATGATAAAAATTAAGGGGGAAATTACCAGGAAGTTCCCAAGGGTCGAACTTGTAGAGGTCGATCTCGGCTATGATGGAGACAGGAAGAGGGGCAGATTGGACTTTTCGCTGAAGGTAGTGGACGACTAGCTCTTCGTCGGTAGGGTGGAATCGGAACCCCGGCGGTAGCTGTGGCTGGTGGGATTGGGAGTGGGACCCACCAGAGGCCGGAGAGTGGGTGCTATCCATGAATGATTTATGATTATGGTACCAGACGATCAATATTTTATGTTTTAGTTGATCTTCTAGAGATACTTTAGAAAATATTGTAGAAAGAGAGGCGAGTGAGGCTTTAAATGTTGGTTGAGGAAGTATGGCCCCATTGTTATATACGCATGACATGAGTTGGCGGGCCCCACTCCGCTCTAGCTTTTGTTGCGCAATGATACTATGCGGTGCTCATTAGTGAGAAAAACATAAGTTTTTCACTACCATAAAACCAGATGATTAGAGTCTGGTTTCAAACTAATCACGTGTTTTCAACATCACACAAATATAGATTGTAAATGGTTTTGAAGATAAAACAAAAAAATATATTAATACTTTACACTTTAACATTGACACGCATGTAGAGAAAATGTTTATGATAAAAAGAGAGAATTTGCACTCATGAGATATAATTTAGGATAGATAAAAAAAATCACTCATTTCATGTGAATTCAAATGTTTATAAGCATAAAGTTTAATCAACGGAACTATTAAAGTGTTTACAAGATCAAAAGGAGTGATACGCAAAAGATTAATACTCCTATAATGTACAAATGTTATTCACATATATAACCAGACCGTCAATTTGTCAATTACATACACCAAACTATACACAATATATGAGGACATGATAGCTGTAATACTATGATTACGACATACATTGGACAAGCTAAGTGAGGTTTATCACACACTTCATGTTTAGGTTAGAATCATTTTAGAAAGATTTTCAATTAATTCTAGTGTAGTCTAGTTCTAATTTACTCAATATTTCCCTTTACAGATTTTGGGTTTAACACTTTAATTTAATCTTTGAGTTTTCGTGGCTTTCTTAGTTTTGTTTCGGTTGGTTTGTTATTATACGTAGGCACGTACCTTAGTGGAACTACTTGATGGGCTGTGTTGAGGACAATTTAACAACGAGCATGGAGGCTCGAGAAGTGGAAGGAAGTGCTGAAAAATCAAGTGAAACCTAGAGCTTTGTGGCTCATGGAGCTAAGAAGAACGAAATCATATCTATGATGGTGCATAATATTTCTGAGATTCATGCACTTTGGAGGAAATTATAAGCATTCCCGAATGGGGATCGGCAATCAGCTATTCATCTTAGTGTATGTCGGAGAGTTTTCAATATCATCCATAGTTTAGTGATAGAAATTGCTTGAAACTTGAATTTAGACTCTTGCATGTAATATAACAAGAAATGCTTCATATGGATTTTGGAACATATATTCATTCTATATTTTGAATCTTAGCACTTGGAGCTACTCTCAAAAATTAGCTTCTTATAGGCTTGTTTTATTTAGTTCATTATTATTATATTGATGCTATGTAAATTTTATTTTGCTAACGAAATTCAATGAAATCCCTTCATTTATGAGCTAGCTTAGCTTATGAGATTGAGGGCCATGTGAACGTATGGTCCTTAATTTAAATTTCCTTGATAACCATGATGGTAGAGGAACAAAGTCAAAGTTAATAGCTTTAAGGTATTGATCTATTAATCAAATAATGATTTTTGAGAGTAGTCTATTTCAGAGTAAGGTAGCCATGAAGTTGATATGAATTTTTTTTATATTTTTATATCTTTTGTATTTCTATATCTGATATAACAATACTTATATATAAAATTTTATTATCCAAATATAATTTATATAATAATTTATACAAGGTATGAATTAGAAAAGTCACATTTTCATATAACACAGTAGATGTATAAAAACATTAGCCAACCACAAAAATTGGAGGGTAATAGTAGTAGCTGATGGATAATTGTGGTATTTAAAAAGATATTAAAACGAGTAAGAACTTAGGCCGTTAATCTAGTGATTCTTAGAAGCTAAAATCGAAACGTGGCAAAGAGACAATGGGACCGCAGTGGACACATTGAAGAGACAAAAGGATAGGTGGATAAGGAGTTAGAAAAGGGCAGCAACAAATTAACCTTTCCTTTCAAATGGTTCCTTTCTTAGCGGCTTTTTTCGTAAATTTATTTATCTCTTTGACAGCTGAACCTTACTCGTCGGTCAATGTTAATGAGCTCCTACTATAAAACCATGGGCCCATTCGTCGGTCTTTCTCATATATGTATATACATTTTTCAAATGTATTTTTTATTTTTTATTTTTTATTTTTAGCCGATCTTATCAATCTTTTTCATTTCCAAAGACTCAATCTGAAAAAGAAAAAAAAAAACAAAAGCAAGTTTGCTTTTTAATTAACTCCGGCTATTGAAATGACAATAGTTCTATAAACTACAATATGTGGTCTTATTATATATACTCCATAAATTTAAAATCTAAATGCATGTTCTTGTGGTTTACCCACACTTTTTGGTCATAATTTAAAGAGTAATTAATCGATGATAAGTTGGTTTTACCAAAAGGAGTTTTCAAATTTTGTTAATTATGTAAATAGTGTCGAACCGACTCCATTTAGAATAACGTCACCTATAAATATAACAAGAAATATGCAAATGGGATACATTTTTTTTAAAAGAAAACTTATAATAATATTAGACTTATTCTATTAAAAAAAATAGTCATTAAATAATTTGTTCAATTTTCTATGTACAAAAAAATCGATCTAAATCTAAAGGAAAATGCAGAAAAAGGGTTTATTATTGCCCATTAAGATTTAAACTATTATAATTTTGCACTAAATAATCTATACACAAACTTTTCATCTAAAAAAGTTAATCAATCAATAATAAGCCAATTGTTTTCGTAGAAAAAACTAGTTTATCAACAACAAACCTAATATTTTTTCGCCTCCTCGCTCCCTCCCTATCCAAAAAATGTGATACTAATACTGTGTTCCGACCATTTCACAAATATTGTGACTTGATGCAATGAAATTATATCCTAATAATTACACTGGTGGAAGACTGAAAAGAAAAAAAAAGTCATTTGTTTTAAAGATTTACTTAGCTTAGAGCAATTTCTATTGAATAGTTTGTCTATCATTCCCACTTTTACTCATTAATTTGAGTTCCATGAATTGAGAGAATTAAAGTTTATCAAGCAAAACAATTGCAAAAAACCTAAATAGCTTGCCCAATAAAAACCCTAAATAAAGCTAATAAACCAGTGCCACTTACGAAGTAGCCGTTGGTTTGGGGCAGTGAGCGGTTGGGGTCTGGTGGGACGATTAAAAATGGGTGCATAAATCCACTTTTTTATGTGACAATGGACCTTTTGGGGCCAAATATCTACACAGGGAATTATGCTAATTAAAGTGGGTCAGTTGCCCGGAAGATGATGAACCAAGTCCCCATTGATGGTCACTTCTTGACTTATTGTTGCATAATCTTAGTAATGGGACCCACTTTTATTTAGGTGGTTCACGTCCATAGATGTTACACATACTCGCTGTCTCACTTGCACATCAAGCTAAGGTTTAATGCATAATGAAATGGCACGTTAACATCCATACCAATAACTTGGCTATGCTTTGCTCTAGTTATATTTTGGTCATTTGATTGATTAGGACAGCCTTCAACAGTTAAACTAAAAAGTCGAGGAATAATTGAATCAATATTGTCCATTAACTTTGTCTACCAAATGTTAAATGTGACCTTAAGAACACTTCTTCTGTGAATTTTAGTTGTTTTTTAATTCTAAACCCCACTCTGTTGAACTACTGTGAAATAAATCCAAATTTAATACTAATCCTATAGCATGTCTACCATCACTATTAACTTATTAATAATATTTATTACAAAATTACAAAATTACAAATTTTAGAATCAATGTAAAAATTATATTTCATCTGTCATAAACTTTTTTTATTTTATTAATTTCATGATCAACAATACATGCATTATTTTGACCTTTGAAATAATTTTGTAAGAATACCCCGCTCATGAATGTTGATTAATCACCTCGGATACTCCATGCGTGTATACTATAATTAAGTAATGCTTTAATAGTAACTATATTTATAATCCATACGTTTCTTAAGAATATCATTGCTCATTCATCATTTTCTTATATATTTGTAAGAAAATCAAAATGACATATTTAAACATATTAACTACATGCCTTAACATTTCTTTCACTTTTTTATTCAAGCATATTATCAACAATGATATGAGAAAGGGCATAAAAAATCAATATAAGAAAGTCACATCTTTGCTAAAAAATGTTTTTAATTTGATTCAATCGTTATAAATTTGTCTAATCATATATAGTACGACTTTTCATCAATAATTATTTTTTTATTCTAAAAAACTTGCATACCTTAATATCTATGTACAAAGTACTCCATACTCATATACTCCATGATTTAGTTTTTATGCGCATGCATGAGATTTTAGATTTGTCAGACTAATAAAATAATATAAGCATGGGAAAGCAAACCCTAGAAGTAAAGAAAAGCGTAATTGAATGAAGCTAGGAACATGCGAGAATCGATCTGTTATAAATCCATGTGGATTGCATAAGCATTAAATTGAAATTCAATGATAATAGTGCATGGTATGTTTAGGTACCAATCAATTTCCCTTCTCATAGTAAACCTAACTTGCTCTTTACTTTCTATAAGCTAGAAAGAGGTAATTTTGCATGTGAATGTCAACTCCCTTATACTATATTGGCTATATGTGTATTATACTCTCAATTCATGATTTTCACACTATCCATGCTATCTCCACTACATGCCTTAACTTCTTTTTCCCTTTTTTTGTTTCACGCTCAATATATTGCCAGTCAATGGGTTGATATGATGATAGCATAACATTAGTTTATAATGAGAATCCAACGTAACGTCTGATAAGAAACAGAAAGCTCATGGAAGGTAGTTTAGACCACTAGATGGATACATGAAATTATGTTGGATCTTATTACGTTGCTTGTAAGATTAAACTTTCCTTGTGAAAAGTCATAGTACTAAAGTCATATATAGTATGTACAAACTACAAAGCCACAAAGGACTAAAATTAAAAACCGTGTTATTTCCAATTTGTACGAATGCAAAATTGGCCTGTGAACAACGAGCTAATTTACTGTTCATTATATTCTTTTCTTTTTAGCTTCTAATTTACTTTTTTTTAATACAGGGATCGGATCCTTAAAACAGTGTAGTCGATATTTATTTTTTATGCTAGTTTTCAAACCAAATACGAATTATAATATGCATAACTCTCCTACTAAACGTAGTGGTATATTTAGTATGGGTTTAATAAATTCAGCTGAACCCATACTCAAACCCTTTATATATTTTTTGAAACATTGGCATGTATGTATATAACTTCTAGCTAATTGGTAAAACATACGTAACTCCACACCCCACACTTTGGTTCGAATCCTGATGCTCCACTCCTTTTCCTTTTTTTTTTTCTTTCTCATTTCTTACACCAGCCAACCTCTCATCCTCATTACCCCCAGCCCTCACAGTGCAAGCCTGACGCTTCCTCTACACTCTGCCGGCTGCAACTCCAGCCTCCGGTGATCCCCCTCCCACTCAGTCCTCTCCAACTCTCTGGACTTTGATGTTTGTTCCCGTGCTCCGCAGCTCCAGCACGCCTCACGCCCCCTCTCCCACTCTCTGTTCAGCACGCCACCCACTCCTCCACCGTCCCACGTCGGCACGCCACCAATCACTTACTCTGTAACCTGTAAGCACTACTCCTTGCCTTCTTATTCCTCTATTGATTTCATGATTTAAATTGAAATTTGGGTATTATCCACTATGTATATTGGACCAATTGGTCATTTGCGAATTGAATGATTCATGATTGTTTTTTATTACTATTTCGGCCAAAAATCATCACCTAGTGACAACTTAAGGTTTGGACATTTTACTACTAGTTAAGTTACGTGAAGACAATAACATATAGAATAAAACAAGAAAATAATGCAAACGACACAATAAATTGGTGATGCCGGAAAACCCAAACTCGGGAAAAACCGTGGGGGCTTATTAGGCCGTCGTTCCACTATGTTAAAGAAAGTGTTTTAGTTGAGTATATAAGATATGTAGCAAAAAGGTTGAGAGTAAACGAGTAGAAAAGTATAGCAAAGGACAAGTGTTAATGGAGCTAATGAGAGATATGAAAATGATAATGAGTTGTGTTTTAATCTTGGCTTGTGAATGAATGGACATCGGTGTGTGTTCTTCCCTTTCTCATTGATTTGAGCTGGCTTTTATAGATGTTGGTCGTGGGCAACAAGCATGATTGACTCGTTCTTATCTTGCTGCAACTGCTTCCTGATTTTTAGCTTCATGTGCGTATTGACTTGGTCTTCTCTGGCTATCCATCATGACCTTGAGTTGATATTTTAACAAGCCGTAAAAAAATATACTGGGAGCTTCCTTGATACTTATACATCTTGGGATTGACCTTCAAACGCTTAATTACAACAGCTTCTCTTCCCGACACCTAAGCGTTTGTTGCCTAGACTCTTGCTGACGTTGACGCCTAGAATCTTGGGCAGTTGGTACTAACGCTTGGAATCTTGGACACGTGGGGTTGACTCATAGAATCTCGTAGTCGTTTCAACTACATAGCCGATATTCTCTCGTTGACTTGTTCAAATGTAATTTCTCAACTGTTTACCAATATTCTCGTTACATGTAGATGTTGTCCTCGTACTTCCCGTAACTGACGCCTAGAATCACGCGGTCGATTACAATCACTACACGTTTGTAACTGCTCGTTAATATCTAATAACTGCCTGGTTCGACTGGTAACTTCCTTACGCTTAGCTGTCCTACACGTAGGACAATCTTCACGTCATTTCTGGTGTGCTAGACGGTTTTTTACCCATAACACAATGTACTACCTTCCGCGAATCTGACCATAGGCATTTAACATCTACTTGCCCTACACGGCGAGTTGCTCATGCGTCACGTCATTTGGATCGGATAGATTTTTACCCCTAACAATTACTTTGTTATTTTGTTATTTCATGATGTCGCTAATGCATCTGGTATAAAAGCTAGCGTGAGGCCTGTAGACCAGAAAATGGTGTGAGTTTATGCCTCAATGTTGACACAATTCATTAGCTCTCACCCCAATCTTATGTAATCTGTCATTTGTTTAGAGTATTTCTGGAAAAACGCATATTCAGTCACTGACTGTCTGTAGTCTGTTCCACAAAACTGTAACATGTAGGCTTTCTATATCAATGAAGAGCTACCTGTAGGCCTAGTGTGTAGACATGGCCTCGGCTTGGAGGCTCCTCTTTTGTCTTGCACACATACTTCCAAATCCAGCAAACAGAAGTTGGTGGTGAGTAACTCCATTAGTTTAATTGCTGATTTACTTCCTTCATCATTTTGCTGATATTTAACTATGTAAGTGTTCTTTTTGTCGGCATCACTAACTAATATGGCTTCTAACATCACTCACAATGTCTAAAAAATTATAATCTTCTAATAATTTGATTGGCCTTGCTGATGCTTTTTTCCATGAAAATTTGGTGCACTAAGAGTAAAGTTTGATTTACCTAGGTTAGGAATACGTCTAATGCATGCTTAAATGGATTGTTATCATGAAGTTTAACTTCCCCTGATTTATGAGACTACATAATTTTGTTCGTTTTTAACTCCTTAGTCCATGATTTGCTAAAGTACACAGTATGTTAGCCAAAATACTTTTAGCAATGGTTTGTCACAAGTGTTTTCATTCAATAATCTTCTCTTATTCAATTGTAGGATCCAAAATTGAGCAAGTCATTACTGCATGAATACGCATTCAAGCGACAATTGGACATGCCCCTATAAGACTCCTGTCATTGGAAGGAGAAGGGAAACTTCCTCTTTATGTCACCACGGTGACAGTGGTTGGTAATATCTTCACTGGTGAAGAGGCAAAAAGCAAGAAAGATGCAGAAAAACTAGCTGCACATGCTGCACTACAATGGATTCAAGGTTTTTGCACTTACCATTACCTCTGAAGTTATTAGATTTATATTGTTTGTATGCTACCCATGAAGCGATCGATCTCTAGAGATATATGCCTCTGAAGAACTATGTTCTGTTGCATGATATTTTCTTTGACAAATGAACCAAATCAGATAATGTCTTTCATAACTTCAACAATATTTTTATAGATGATAGTGTAATCTTCTTACCCTATGTATGTTGTTCTTGCACTATATTTATCCACTTCTTCAGGGCTGAGATAATATGACAGATTGACAGGAAAAGTAGTTCTCTATATACTAAATTTTAAAGGGTTTCATGAATCTAATCAATCACCCCCTCTTCCTGCTTACAGGAACTGAATCTGGAGCTGCTCTCGACTAAATGTTGAGCCTTGAGCTAAAACGCTATGATGCACTAAAAAAAGTCATAGTTACAGGGTCGTACTACCAAAAGAAACCAAGGAATCCAACTGTCAAAGATAAATTCCGAACCCATAATACAAAAATCCTGGCACCGCCACTGACTAAACGAGAAAATACAGGTCTTTAACTTGATATTGATAATTTACTTATCAAGAAGCATCAACGATTCCACTTAGCTTGACAACCCTATAAGGATTGACAGGAAGCCACAAACACTATAAGGATCTAATGTTAACTCGTTTATTTCAATTTTTAACACGCAAATTAAACCATACTAAGTCACTCAAACTTCTGTTTCACTCTACTAGTGGGTTTAACTAATTAAGCCAGGATCCAAGGATCATCAATAAGGGGGAGAAAATTCACTATATATTGCTATCTATCATTGTGGCCTATATAAATGTTTGAAAGTGATGGTTTGCTCCTAAAAGTAAGCATAAGGGTTTCAGTCTAGGTCATGAATTCATGAGATGGTTTCACTCCATTTTAAATAGTAAGAAAAACTTAGTTGTTTTAATTATGTAGGATTAGTACTTCACAACCATCAACTAATGATTGCTTAATGTCACCTAACTTTATATTATTACAAAAGTAATTAATCGCAACCAATCACCGATTTTTCTTCACTTATTAGATAGATCGATTATACAATTTTGCAAGGATATAGTCTATATATATATATTCTAAATTATGGTCCAAACCCAAGTTATTAACATCACTAATATAATCATCATAATAAAGTATTTTTCAATGAATTATGCATAGTACACTATTTAGTCAACTCTGATACTTTTCCTAAGCTAGAGCCTAATCATTCTTAAGTTTATTAAGTTCATGTGTTGGTAGTTTAGTGCGCTCATCTTGTAATTAGGGGTGCTTATGAGCCGAGTCGAACTCGAGTTTGTCTAAGCTCTACTCGAGCTCTAAATCTCGTGAGCTAAAAAACCAAAGCTCATTTCAAGCTCGATTAAAGCTCGTTTCAAGCTCGATTAAAGCTCGTTTCAACCTCGATTCAAACTCGAGCTCGCTTCAAGCTCGAGCTCGACTCATTTTCTGCTCGATTAAAAGTTAAATACTTACACCCAAATTGGGCCAACAAGAAGGCTAAGTTTTAGCTTTAATAAGATTAATTTGGTTTTAGGTGGAGAACGCTATTGGATTTATATATATACTAATTGCTTCAAACCATCTATCATTTTTTTCAATGAGGAACTTTAAGTTTATACATAAAACTCTCCAACCATCTTTCATTTTAATCCAATGTGAGACTTTTGGTATATATATCAAACCATCTTTTATTTTATTTCAGTTTTCTATCTTAAGTATATTTTTTTATAAATATATACCAAAAAAAAAAAATCAAGTTTCACACGAGCTTTTCGAGTCGAACTTTGTTTTGCTCGACTTGACTCGTTAACTTATCGAGTCGAGTTTTGACCGAGTCGAGTCCGAATAGCTCAATCAAATAAGCACCCTACTTATAATGGTGGAACAATATGCAGCAAACAGTTTTTCCTACTCTCTATCGTTCTGTTTTTAGTACTTCCACATATATACAAATTGCTGTAAATTATAACTTGCTCATTATGTTATGTCATGATTGTTGTCTAGTACTTTTGACTTCATGCACCCTCGGCAAGCCTTGACCTTTAACAACCAAATATTTTGGTAGGAATGCGGGATAGAGAACATGAGAAACATAGGCATTGTAGGATTTTCTAAAAACAAACTAGCAAAAGAAAAGGAGAAACATGAAAACAAAGCGTTACTAAAATTATTATTAGTTTGTCCTTATATCATGCGAGATGAAAGGCCTACTTCCTTGCTGTTATAACTGCTTTGAGCGAGTGGCAATTTGCATGATCCAGCTTCCACATGCGGTTGATGCATATAGCTTTGCTTGTTGGGAGATGAAATAGAACCAGAACATCCAATTTATTTGGGCGTGTATGTGAGCTAGCTTAGTTGGTAAAGTATTCGATTAGCTTATCGGTACTAACCTAGTACGTACATCTATGACTAAATTGAAACATTCTTACAACTAGATATGAAGCAATTGGGGTACTCACAAAACCTATGCTTCTCTTGACGTACTTAATAACCAAATACATGTAGGTAACAGATCGATTTCACTTTCAAAAATCAACAAATTAGTAAAACTTGACAAAGAAAAATCAAAGGGACCCAAGGGCCAAGGACCTAGTTTTGTTTTTCCATTTGCAGAACGATTAGATCCTTTAGAGTGAATGGTTGCTTTCAGTATGTATCTGCTGTTTATTAATCCTTGAAATTTTTTAGTGGCTTGACGAAGACAAATACTTTTCATTTTGTGTCATCACGAATGACTCATTTCTGGCCTGATTTGGGATTAATATGTCAACCTTATATATTGCGTTATTACTGTGAAGATAGAATGCCATCAAACATTTTTGAGGACGTGCAATGTCATTTGATTTGTTTTGGTAAATAGATTGCCACAAAAGATTACTGATGCTTGTAGACGTAATTCTATCCCATATACTATGCGTACCACTCCATACTTATGCGAACTAAACTATAGATGATTAAAATCTAATACATTGGACACGTCTTTATAAATTAAGTGCCTTACTTAGGACTGATGCGCTCCTTAAATAGCCCCTTCATCGGTTTCTAAACGGTTGCAATATTCCCTAATGCCAAAGTCCCTATTATTTCTAGATTCCTGGCCAAGCTCCGCATCCACTAGTGTTTTTTTTATGTAAAGGGGTCGTAAACGACAAAGCAACAACTGATTCGATCCCAGGTCTTGAATAACACCATTCAAGCTCCGCATTCACTAGTGTTAATTATGCATGAATCACAATTGATTTTGGTGGCTCCAATCAACGATCAAAATTTACATAATTTCCTTATATTCTCTCCTTTCCCAAAAAAAAAACTTCTCTTTTATGCCGTTAATCCAAATGTAGTGCGTATTGAGAATATTTTCAGTAAAAATGTTTTTTCGGCTAAACCAAAGCTAAAATATCAAACGTACACCCAAATGCATCTAGAGTTAGGTATACCCATGAGTAAATATTGCTTATTTACTAAATTTATGCTCATTGGAATTTCAACGAGTAAAAAAATATCCTTGAGTATAGATACACTCATATTTAACTACTAAATTAAACCTAAACATGAAATTGAGGATTAAAAGCTACATATGATCCGTGGTTGTGATTCTTGTAAACCAACTTCAGCACCACGATTCGATTGTCTTCGTCTGCGTGTCTGGTTAAATATTTAATTACCGGGCTAGATGTGCTAAAGTCTTAGCCATCATTGGTCCAAAGAGGAAACACACGTTTGGGTCATTTTCTAAGCCCATCAAACAAACTAATCTTGAAAATGATATTAGATCTAACAAGTGGACATTTCCATAAATCTTTAACAGGCTGCCCAAAGCCCAAGATGAGATACAAATGCACAATTAACACAACGCCCAACTGTTCAAGTACGCTATTTTCATCTTTCAAACACTAGCCATATCGTCAAACCTTCTTTCTTTTTTCCCCCCCTTTTCATTCCGGGCTTATAAATGGAAACAAAAACAATTCTGATGAGGATAAAAGTCTGGACGTTAAAATGATTCTAAGCATCAGCGTAATATAAAAACTAAATTAGTTGATTAAAGTAGTAAGGGTGGTATCGCGATATCAGATAGATGTTAATCGTCACCTATAACTAACTTAACCCCAAAGCAAATAAAATAAAATTGTTGCCTAATCTGAGAATTCTCGCAATCACATCCTCATAGTTCAGGTTCCATCTTTACCTAAACTCTGCAAAGAGAATTTCCATTGTTCAGGGGTTAAACTTAACTTAAATCCTACCACACCATTATGGCGGACTCATTAGACATTAGTGGATGTGCCAAGCTACTCACTAGGCAACACTCAATCATTTTATCAAATTTGATAGACTTTTCAGTCTTCACCATTTCTTTCGCTTGGCTATTGACATTGGTCACTTTTTAAATAGGTCTGTATTTTAATTTCATTGTTCCTTTTTCAATCTCTTTTTATTTTTCTAGTAGCGTGGTATGGTTCTAGTTGGGTCTTTCCTTGAGACAGGAGACCTTAAAACTTGCGTGTCTTTCCTTCCACAGAAAAATGAATGTCATCAACTTTGTCCTTAAAATTTGGCAAGCTTCTTGAAGCTCAGCTCGACAGCTCACTCATTTTGTTGATGACACTCAGCCATGCTTTTGCTTCTTGGACAATAGTTTTATTAGGCATGTAAACCAAGCTGTGAATTAGATTGTTGGTCAGGGTGTAGTCCATTGGTGTCCCCTACAATTACAAAACTCAACGTAATTTATAATTACTACGCTTTTTTTTTTACATATCATAAACTAACAAATGAATCCTAAAAAGAGAACGAGTAAGTTGGGAGTCGTGTTGAAATTGATCGAGCATAAGCCTGAGCAACACAATCCCTACTTTTTTTTTTTGAATAAAGCAAAATTCAAAAGATTTTCTAAGATTCCTAATCATCATGTGTATTGAGTTAACTATTTCAAAGTTATACGAAACTTCTTAGCGAAGAGAGGCAATTAAGAGGGTTGAGTTCGAAAATAATTTTTGACAACTTGACTCTTCCGAAACTAATCCAAACTCAAAGTAATTTTTGTTTCCAAAGATACCTTTATTTGATACACCATTTGAAAGGATTAAATCTCGTTCTAATAAGAAAAGGGAATTAATTAGCTAGACAAATTTATAATGCGATATGCCTAGCTAGCATATGTGGAAAAAGTTATATGTCCAAATGAAGATAAGTTAAGAAATAATAATTTCACAAAGGGGTTATATAAAAATCTATTGTTACATCGCCAATTACACGTATAACATAGATTTAATAATTTATTATACTTAAAAACAACATTTGTCCAAGCAAAGGAAGCCACCTATATATGGTCTAAACTCCATATTTTACTTCAATAATTTTTCAACCTTACCCAATCAGCATTATTGCATACTTGTATACACTATAGTTCTTTAATTATAAATTTGTATGCACTAAAAGACAAAATGGAGGTTGGCGAACTGGACTTCATCCATTTATTTTACAATATTACCAACCTACACGAATTTTAGGTTTCCTCACATGGAAATTCAAAGGTTACTAAACTTTTAAACAACTAAAATTCGAGTCAAAATGAGCTTAATAAATTTGGTCCAATAATAATTCTGATTAGATTGTGTTCTTCTCAACTTCCTACATATAAACTACGAGTTTAAACAAATTCAATTCAATTCAGTTCACTTAAAATAACATGGATTTAAATGAAGTTAAATTTATATTTTGTTAAAAAACACCCATATAATCAATTTTAAATCAAGTAAAGTCAAACATGCTTGGATAAATTTTCAACATAACCCGTGTGCATATATAATTCACGTGCATTGAGGTGAGGTTACTACACAAGTCCTCAAGCCAGGGTCAAAGACTGTAACTCTATTTTTTTAATAGATGAAGAACTGGAACATTTGTCCCCTAAGATGCTATCAATTATATAAAAATGAGTATTATAACTATAATAAAGTTTATGTTAATGTCATAGGCTGATATTGCGCACCTAACTTTCCATAAGTAGATCCTTGGAGAACTCTGGAGCTTGCTTATGAATTCAGGCATGACCCCACTTTTCTAAGCACATAACTACAATTAATCAGATTTTGACAATAGGTGGGGAAGGGCCCCCAAATAGGACAAGTGGATGGGCTACTATTGTTGACTTTCTCCTATTATTTTATTTTATTTTTTTGGTTTTTGGACTTTTGCTCCTTTAGTGAATACTGATGTTGAATTCAAGTGTGTAGCAGTAAATTTACACTAGAATCAAGTTAAACTTCATTAATTAATATTCATATTTCCATTTCTATTTTTTAATTGTGCGACTTATGATGCTGTCAAGAAAAAGATCGCATGGATATGAGTTGGAGAGTGATAAGGATTAAATACTTGTTATACGTTTATACGTTTATACGTTTATATACACATTGAGACGGAAGTGCTTTATAGAAAAGAAATATCCATAAAAATAATAATAGTAAGATTTTTACTGTTTTTGACAAAGAAATAATTATTGATTTTGTTTCAAGAGGTTATCACATCTTTTTAAGGCTTTGATTATCTTTAATGTGGCTCAAATAGAGAGAATGTTGTAAAAAAAAAAGTCCTTCATGGTACGAGTTCTCAAAATTTACAACTCTTATCAAAAGTCATCAAATGTAATAATTTTTATTTTTAAAAAAATAATTAAATTAATTAAAAGGAATTATTTCTTGAGAAAGAAAATATTTTGTTTTGAAAAAATAAAAAGGACTATACATTAATTATTTATAAATAAAATCCACCGATAATAAATTTTCATATAAAATAGTGTGTAATTTAAAAAGTAGAGTAAATGTAAGTTGCCAGTAGGATTCAGTCTCACTCTCCCTTTTACTCTGTAGCTGCTAAAGCATTAACATCTCTGATTAAGCCAAATTTTAGTTAGAGATTTCTCTTTGATCTCACTCTATTTGTACACATACAAAAATCCGCAGTCCGACCCCACCTTCTAATCATTGAAGCAATAATAACAAATCTAATCAAGCAAATATTGGTTGGAGATTTCTCTTTTTTTTTTTTTTCTTACTCCATTCACTAACAAAAAAGAGTTAGTCAAAATGTGCAACAATAATGAAAAAATTGTATCCTCAATAACTTATTGATCGGCGTAATGAATATTTGAACCCAAATGTATGAGAGACTTAATTTCTACGCTAAAGAATGGCTAAAGTAGAAGCACATATCAAAGGAGTCTTATTTATCTCATTATTAAAGGTGTTATTACCTATGTGTCATGTTATCAATAAATCCTAATCATGGTAGGGCGTTGGCGTTTAAAACTAACCATACAAATTTAATTGTGATTTTGCAACGTATCAATATGCCAAAAAAAAAAAAAAAAAATACAGTGCAGATACAAATTTCAATTCCATAAGTAAGGCATAAAACTTGGAGATAATAGTACTAAAGTTTGGTAATTCGAACGGTGGTCCATTTATGGCTATTGATTTGGATGGTTTATTCATGATACATTATACATGATCGTGGTAAACGAAAATAAATGACGTTAAAGTAATGAGCTAATCGAATGATAAATTTCCCAGATAGAATTAGTTACATACTTGCATCATCATGACCAAAGTATAGCATCAATCATTACGCAAAAGATGGATAAGAGAGAAGAAGAATTAGCAAAAAAAAGTAACCTTATTTGTTCTTATTCACTGGTTATATTAGATATTGTCCAATCTAAACACTTTATCTAATTGTGTGTTATACTATATAATTGTTATACGAAAAGTACCTTTTGTACAAATACATTGACTTGGAAAATTTGCGCATAAACCTTGCATCTTATCATCAAAACTTATCCGATCCAAAATTTCCTAATCTTTCCTTATGTCGTAAGTTCTATAAGATTCTTTGATTTCTTTTTTGTCATGTATAGAATTACGTCAAGAAATTAAAATATGTATAATCTTAAATAGATTTTGACATCAAAGTTCATAAAATCAAGCTCAGTCCAAAATACGCCAAGTACAATAACATAATTTGGGTAGGATAATTTGATAGGTTTTGATAGAATGAAACACAAAAGGAGAGAAAACAAAGAAGAAAATTAACTTCCAAGGGTGTAAACATTAAAGGTATGTGTAAAATTCCATACACTACAATAAAATCACGACGCCAATTCAATAGTCAATAGCATCCTTTTATCTAATTGGAAATGGACCCATGTTGTATGAGCAAGTATTCGAACCAGATAAAGAAATACGGCGCCGTAACTTTTTGGGCATTACATTTTGATTCTTGATCAACATTCATAACAATTAATGTACATTGAACCTTGTTCTATTTACTTACCAAACCTGACAAAAAATTGACAAACTCAACCTACCTTCCCCTTTCACCTTTTGCGGTTACACTTCCCTACCACCAAAATCATTAAATTTTCTTTTTCGTTTACTTTTATCTCCCCAGTTGTTAGCCCAGCTAATGAGAGAAATTTACATCTATTACCCAATTTCTTCCAAAAACTATTTATTTTAATATTAGATCTATTGTCTATATTCATATCCAAATTCAACTCCTGACATTTGATTCGATTGACTCAATCCAATCAGGTCTATTGAGTTGTAATTTTGAGCGATTACATTCGTCTTAGGATTTAAATACCCCGTGTTCAACCGTTGATTAGTCCAGATTCTACTTTGGACCTCGTCTTCTACTAACCCCATACTACCAACTTTGTTATCCACGGGTGACTCCGCTTGTGACAAGGGCGGTAATGCAGGGACAAGCATGTCATTTACATGGTTGTTGTTCATTTGCCCGGATTGAGGTTGGGTTGACCCGGTAAATACATACTCAGGCCCAGAAGTTAACCCAGCTAGTACTGCCCAATCAAAACTACCCGACCCGAGCTGCTGAAGGTTAAACTTGTCATTTTGCTGTGGTTGGAAAACATTGTTATTCTTCAAAGAGTTCATACGTGGCAGCACGAAAGATCGATCATGGATTTCGGGTAAAGATTCTAATACGTCGTCAAGGTGTGATGATGGCGAGGACGATGCTTCACCTGTGCTGTGCTCCTTACTTAATGAAGGCTTCGCCGCACTGGAATTTTTCTTGTAGATACGGCATAACACCCAGTCATCCAACTGCTCACCAAAATATCAATACGTAAGACTTGTAATTCATATAAAAGAAAAAAAAAAAAAAAGTAGTAATGCGCAAAACAGCAGGTCAGGAACCTTAGAACTGCCGGATTTACGGGTGTGCTCCGTCAGGCGATACTCGTGCATAATCCAATTAGTCTTGGTACCCTTGGGTGCTTTGCCAATATAAAACACAAGAGCCTTCTTAATCCCCACCTTTCTCCCTTGTGTTGTGATGATCTTATCGGTCCCGGTAGCCTTCCAATACCCGGACCCAGCGACCCTATTAGGGCGGGACCCGTTCGGATATTTCCTATCTCTTGGGCTGAAGAAATACCATTCTTTCTCCCCGAACATCGCCTTACCTATACCAAACAACATCATTTTCTCATTTCGGTTATTATTATATATAAACCAACCAACTCTAATCAACAATCCTTTAAACATGACTGATGACTTACTAGGTAAGACCCAAGGGTCGAACTTGTAGAGATCGATCTCCGCAATGATTTGCAGGCCGAATTCATGACCAGCAACTTTTCTACACAAATATTGAACTAGAAGTTCTTCATCAGTTGGGTAAAATCTGAAACCTGGTGGCAAACTCAATTCAGCTACTGGGTCTTTCTCTTCAACTCCCATCTTTCTTTTTTCCTTCTTCCCTCTAACTTGATAGTGAATTCCAACTTTGGGGAGGGTGGCAGAATATTTTGAAATTTTCAAATGCCAATTTTTCCAGATTAAGGAGGGGGCGGTCCGTATTTATAGAGTGAAAAAACTGGAGGAAATGACAGGGGATAAGTACGGAATGTCCTTGTCTTACTGCTTTAGTGAGGGGTCTACTTCAGGGGTAAAAATATTAACCGTTAAGAGGGTGCCACGTAACCCTTCTGAAGGGTTTTCATGATTTGAGCCGACCTTATCTCATCTTCACGAAAGGAGCGTATAATGGAACTGGAAAGGGTGTGTTGGTGTTAAAGACACGACACGTGTCGGTTAAGCCTGGAGAAGGGGTTCTAGAAGATATTTGTAGTATTATTCATGTGTGTGCAGTAATCCACGTCGGTAATAGGAACGAAAATAATACTTTGACGCGTGCATGCACGTGTGGTAACTATGTTATCATAGTGTTAGGTTGATTGTTTTGGAATTATATCAGCTGTAAGGCTGTAACCCCGCCGAAAAGATTAATGCCTGGATTTTTGTAGGATATTTTAGAGAACTAGGCTTTAATTTTGTTGTTGCTCAACCTGCATATTCGAAATGGATTATAGTATATATTTAGTTACGAGTATAAGATTTCCTTTAAATATCTTGTTAGATTTACATGGCTGTATCTAATAATAAAAACCGCGTTATATTTATCCTTGATTTTTACTTCCAGAAATTACACATCGTAGATGTAAAAATGTTATAGTTGCAACAAGAAGAAAGCGTATAAGTTATGCCAAGTCGAAGTTGGATTTGATTCACCAAGGACAAACCGCCTAGTCGAAGTCCCAAAGTAGGTTGTAGGTGTGTTTTGTTTTGGCTCCTGAGTGAGAACAAGAAATAGGCGATGCACCATCTTTAATTTGCTAATATGTGCATTAGCCGGACAGGAACAAAAAAAAAAAAAATCTTCAGACAAAATCCCCCTTCAACCATCTAACCTGTTATTTGTTTAGTTTAAACTGTACGTACATGATCAATCGACCAATTAAATATAATGCCTCACTTGTAACAAACCCAACTTCGAAGAAACATGTAGTTTCTACATATGGAGTACAATATTACTTATTTCCTCCTTTTGTTTGTATTCTTACTTTGTTTTAGGATATTCAATTATATTCTTTTTAACTTTTACTTTGTTCCTTCAATGGATAAAGAAATAATCAGTTTTACCCTTAATAAACCCACAGTATAAATCCAATTATATCATTTGATAATATTAATATCTCTAACTTAATAATCTTTTATTTCCTATCAAAAAGAGAAAGGACAACTGAAACAATAGGTTTGTCAACCCCACTAAATAGCAAATAGGTATAGTACAGGTTTAATTTCTGAAGAAGAAGAAGAAGAAGAAGAAGAAGAAGAAGAAGAAGAAAAGAATGTGAGTGGAGTGATGCATGAATCCGATCGAATCCCAGAATTATAAAAAAGTTAGTATATGAAATGTTTATAAAGAGTTGGAGTATTATCCTTGTACTGCAAAAATATAGGGAAAGAGATAAGGGGGTATGGTCCAAATGTCCAAGTGTAACTGTGGCAGAAATTAGGATGAACAATGGATACGTTAGTTATGTTAAAGGAGGAGCGTTTTTTGTGTGTGGTTTCTTTCACTCTTTAACTTCTTTGAGTTGTTCAGAGCTCCACCCTTCCAACTAATATGATCTTTGGCTTTTGTGCGTCTATATCATTTTTCTAACTTTTTTTTTTTTTAATAAAGTATTCTACGTAGTGTAAGCGTTAAGGAAAATACATTCTTACATCGACTGAGATAATACCGAATGTTTACAAATTGCATGTCAAATTCATGTGTTGTCCCTTGTTTTTATTTGTTGTTTTATATTAACATTTAATATTATTTAATTTAAATTTCATTAATTAATTATTAATAACGAACCATATACTCACATGGGATTTTATTGGACTTTTCTCAGTATTGACTTTTTACAATTTTTACTTAATCTTAATTGTTTAAGGTAAAAATAGTTTGTGGACAATCGTGTTAAAGAAAGTATATTTATTTCATTTAACCTCATTAATTAATTATCCATAACGAGTTGTATGTTCACGTGGAATCTTGTTATGTTTGTTTTAATTTATATTCCATCCGTCATATTATTTTTGTCCTATTTTTTTATAAAGTAAACATTTAAAAATTTTGACCACAAATTCTCATCATATTATAATAAATAATATATTAAAGTAAGATCTTATTTGATTCATATAAATGTAAATTTTTAAAATATCAAAATTTCATAATTTTTTGATTTATTTAGAAACCGTTAATAGTCAAATAAAGTACAGAACAATAAGAATTAAGAAAATAATTTCATAATAGTAACTTTTATAATTTTTACTTAATTATAATTATTTAACAATCATGTGAAATTTAAAGAAAGTATTTTACCTTTACACAACTCGTGACTCATGAGGTTACGTTTTGAATTACAACGATACTTCATATATAATATTCCAATTATTTTAACAAGGTATGTAGGCCGAAAGTCTAAAGCCTGGACAGTTCGGTTTGATTGAGGATGGGAGGGTATAGCTTTTTTAAAAATAAGTGCATATACGTGGTATGTGTAGAATTTATAGATGTAGTATGATCAAAATATGAGCGTCATTTTCTTGTTTTGTTGTTTATACATGATTGCTACGTTTTTAAAAATCAAGCGCCACGTGTTAAGCTTTCATGCCGGGTGTTGATACTTTTACCGGATTGGACGGTTCTTGATTTGTCGTTTCATGTTGGCATGCCAAATTAAATCTCCCCTGTTTGGCAGTTTGGCACCAGTGTTTAATTCCCCTTACACCCCTTATAAACAAGCTCGATTAAAACTCATTTCAAGCTCGATTAAAGCCCGTTTCAAGCTCGACTCGAGCTCGATTAAAACTCGTTTAAAGCTCGAGCTCGATTAAAACTTGATTAAAGCTCATTTTAATCTAATATGGGACTTTTGGTTTATATATCAAACTATCTTTTATATCTTAAGTATATTTTTTTATAAATATATATTATGAATAAAAATTCGAGTTTCTCGCAAGCTTTTCGAGTCGAGCTTTAATTTGCTCGACTTGACTCGTTAACTTATCGAGTCGAGTTCGATCTCGAGTCGAGATCAATCAAATCGAGCTTTGACCGAGTTTTGACCGAGTCGAGTCCGAGTTGCTCGCGAGTAGCTCAACTCAATAAACACCCCTAATTCGAATGGAAATTATATGAAAATTACAGTAATTCGTAGTATGAAAAGAATCGTAAAGGAGGGAATGTATATTAGTTGATAAAAATATAAATATTTAATTGAATAATAGTGTGAATTTGTACCATTGGATATAGAGTAGTAAAAAGTCAGGTATATACTCCTACTAATTACCTTTCGAACTTGCCCCTCCATAGTCCCACGAGCATGCTGTACGCCATAAAAATTGCTACCAGATTATTTAAAAACTCGATCTACTTTCAATTTGATACTTCTAATTTAATATATTCATTCATAGTATTTGTGATAGGAATGAGTCTTTTCATTCATATTATATGAATTACTTTATATTAAATATGTTTAAATGGGAGGAGCCCAATTAAGAGTCTTTTATCAACCCATTTGTAAAAGGGTTTAATAGATTATGGACTTAATTGGTTTGATCATTTAAAGGATCATGTTTTATTGGGTGTTTAATGGGTTAAGTCGAGTCAGTAATGGATCAATAGTTTTCAAGGCTTTTAAACACTATTAGGTAATAAATTATTTCCACTTACCTGTCGATGGTCCACTGTCAAAGATTGGAAGTAATACAAACAAACTATCACCCTCCTATACTATCTTTGGACAGGTCGGTCCGTCTTGGCGAGTTTTGTATCATCTTTGGCTCGATCTGACTCGACCAGTTTTGTATCTTATTTGACCAAGCCCGGCCCGACTTATTTTGCAAGAGACCCATCCCGGCCATGACCCGACCCAATGTGCCGGACTACTCTGTGCTATAAAATGCATTAAATTGAAATTTTGTAACAAAATCATGTATTGTTCTATCTATCAAATATTTTAAATTTTTTTGGTTTTGTTTGAGAGAATCGTATATAACTTCATGATTGTATACTGAAGAATCATTAGGAGATAGGATAGGATCAATATACTCTAGAGGGGGGGTGAATAGAGTATGGTAGATTTTCGCAATTAGGTGATCAAAGGCTTTGAAACGGCTTTTAGATGCGGAAGTATAATAGAACTGGTTCCAAGGGCTTTGAAGCGGGTTTCAGGATTTTGACCTGAATAGGCTATTACGAGATGTATGAATTAAATAAATGCAATTATAAAGGGGACGAGTATTTGTTACGAAGTTCGGCAATGTGCCTACGTCTCCGCCTAGGGTTTCCTAACCGTAGGATTTAACGACTTTTATTTCCTCCTTTAGAGACCTAAAGCCACCTTCGAAGATTATCACCCAATCTTCTATACCGTAGCTTTCCCTAGCTACACTCTAACGTCTCAATTCTTAGAAATAAAAAATCTCCTTTCTTTTTCTGAACCTTTGAGTACTATAGTTTCTACTCAAAGTATATCTCTCCTTTTCTTATGATCTTTCTTTTTCACACTCAAGAGATATTTTGTATTCTTTTCTCTCAATTCTAAATTACATTAAAAGAGTAAGTACTAGAGAGAAAGATTTGCTGTAGCTTTGAATTGTGTATCTCTGGAAGGCCTTGTAGATCTTCAAGCTTCAGCTCACTCTATTTATAGAGTTATTCTTGTAATGGATAGTCTTCAACTTCTTCAGAAATGTCGTTGCTCTTGAATCGGGTATTAGGCCTTTGACTGACTGCTTCAATGTTTGTTCCATGATTCTCGGGCAGTTACTGAGGTCAGCTTCAAAGGTCTTGACCGATACTTTAGCCGTTACATATTTGAATTGTTGTTGAGATGTTCTTGTTGACTGAAGTTCTTCTATATAGGCACGTCCAGCAACTTGTTCAACTCAGCATGTCTTTGATTCAATTCCATAAACTTAGGAAGACCAATTTATTCAAACTTATCTTGATAGAGTTTTGAATCTTATTCAAATGCTTTGAATTTCATGGCATAACAAACTCCTTTATTTAAGGAACTAATTTGAATTTGAATCGTATACCTGAAAATTATTTAACCATAATCCACTAACAACAAACTTATTAGATAACAACGTTAGAAAACATAAGTATAGGAACGTGTATAGAGTTGCAACATCAACTACATACATACACATATTTATACATTTGTTCACATAGGCTTGTTTGATAGGGTTTTTGACTTCCATCATACATACATATAAAAATAAGAATGATTAAGACTAGATACATCAAGGTGGAGTATTCATATACATAAAATGGAACGTTGCATGTTAAATGTAGCATGCATGAAGAGCAATTTATAGCTCAATTTCATTCCCACAACAGTGTGAAATTCTCAAATCCATGTAGTATCAAATACTATACGAAGAGTATATATGTATATATCCATATGATATTAGAACACTGAATCCCATATTCTCCGTTTCAGCGGTATAGTTCAAATCTCATCATAAGCCAAGATTGGAGTCTCGTTCTTTATTCGCCGCCTCTAAGCTGATTTGGCGCAGCCCGCAGGCATGCACACAATAGTCAGCGCGCTTATGGAGGCCAGGGTCACAGCAACTCACATGGTCTGAATGTCTGATTAGTATTCGGTATCACAAACGTTTTGACGGTCATTTCTTACGTGGGCGGTCACGTTGAAATCATTTCTCAAGTTTGACTTTGTATTTCTTATTTTTTGTCTTTTTAAAAAACTTAAAGATAAAAACTTTGGTTTTCTTAAAGACAACAGGATATATTTTTTTGTTAGGTACTAAACATATAAACACAATTGATTAATACATACTTAAAAGTCTAAAGATTAGATACCAACTAAGCAGCTTAGTGTATAATACGAAATATAACAATTACCATTCAAGTTAGGAGACATCTAATATATATATATATATATATATATATATATATATATATATATATATATATATATATATATATATATATATATATATATATATATATATATATATATATATATATATATATATATATATATATATCTCGGCCCCTCCCATATATCTATTTTGTAAGAACTTTTTTTATTTTTAAGCCAAAAAATATTAAAAATTCGAAAAATAAGTTACTGTTTAAAATAATTTCAGAAATAAGCTAATTTTAGGTTCGGATAAAAACGCTGTCCAAGACAGCGTTATATTTGATGAAGAAACGCTACCCAGGGCAGCGACTTGCATGAGCTTGATTTTAGGGTAAAATACTGGGCCAAAAGAAATCGCTGCCTAGGGCAGCGTTACAATTTTATGAAAAACGCTGCCAAGCTTTGGAATATTTTCAGAGTCAGTGCTGCAGAGGCCAGGGAATCAGTGCAGAGGAAATCGCTGCCCGAGGCAGCTATTTAAATCATTAATAAAAAAATCGCTGACTCTCAGTAAAAACGCTGCCCAGTCTTAAATAAAAAAAAAAACCTTAAAAAAAAACCGGTCCTTAGAAAAAACGCTGCCCAGGGCAGCGTTTTTCTTTTACCTAAAACGCTGCCCCGGGCAGCGTTTTTCCCTAACCCAGAATTCACCCTAAAACCCAGTCTCATGCAAAATGCTGCCCTGGGTAGCGTTTTTTTCAAGCTAAAACGCTGCCTTGGGTAGCGTTTTATTTCCGAACCTAAATTGGCTTATTTTTGAAATTATTTTAAACAGTAGCTTATTTTTCAAATTTTTTAATTTTTTTGGCTCAAAAATAAAGTTTATTCATTTTGTAATGTTAATAATAATAGTCTACTTCTAAAAAATTGAAATTTAAACTTACAAGTTGTTCATATTATCCTCGATCATAGCCTTAAGGAAAGGTTTACCTACCAAGCTTTTAGTATGGAACAGTGAAAAGATGTAACTGCTTACCCAAAAAACAAAGAAAAACCTTATTTTCAATCAAATATAATTTAGAAAGTACAAAAATTCGTTTAAAAGCAGAGGAAATAGTAATATATAAATGATTTTATATATGTTTGTTTAGAACAAGCAGATATTTTAGGATTTTCTTTGCAAAAAGAAGAAATAAAAAAGTCTAGTACTTGGTATTACTCTCGTGATATATTCGACGGGGGTACAATAAAAATATGGTACGTACAAACTAATTCTTCTTCTTCATCATATTTTTCCTCATGTATGGTTGTATACTATTCTTGGTCTCAAAAGTTATGGTCGGCGTTAATTTCTACAAAAGCAGATTTTGTATGCTTCTCTTATGTCGTCTTATTACCAGCTTGTCATTTGTTTTATTCATCATACTGCGTAATTGTTTGATACGGCGAGCTGTTAGACACACCTTTCACGTGCCTGTTACTCCATTCTGTGTGTTGGACATCATTCTCTACTCTTATGATCTTATCCTACTTGACACTTTGATAGAAGAATCCATGTGGTCGACCACGTACCATTTCTTGTCATTTTATTTTTTTATTATTCCACATTATATGTTTATTGCTTTTCTGTTATAAGATGTGGGATTTGTTTGGGGTTAGTAAAATATCTATGTTTCTAAGATGCTAACCTATAAATTTCCAATCAAAGAATCGGATTGGAACTAGCTCTATCTGTAAAATCAGTTAAGGTTGGTTGTTCTATTCATCAAAGCAATATACACATACGAGCTAGCATGGTTTACAACTGCCCTAGCGTATACCATTAGCTAATCGTGAGTAGTTTAGAAAACTAGGAAACTATACATAAATACAGCTATTTTTTTTTTTATTCAAACAAGGAAGAGGCGAACCAAAAACGAAGCAAACATTAATGTAAAAAAACACACCCTTATAAACCTACAAGGTTTTCCTACTTTATATCTAATATAAATTATATCAGTATATAGAGATTTCAGATGTTATATCATATATAGTCGCTGTTATAGTAAATATAGATATTGTTATATCAGATATAAAAATGAAATATTTATAAAAACGCGTACAATTATTAGTTCCTTGGCTACAACTAGACTCCATAGCAATGCCACTAGTTCCGCTATAATGGCTATACAGCTTCCGTAGCTTACGGCAAATGCTGTCTCGAAAATACCTCAGTGATCCACCTCCGATCCACACGTTGGGCCTAATGAATCATGTGCAACATTAATATTTAGAGCATACATACTATACTTCTTCAGGTGTTCTCCATGCCACATACACCTCTTTGTTCCTCGAAGACTGGACAGTTGATATTCCAAAAGGACCATACATACTTCGATCTCCAGGTATCATAAGATCGAACTTGGAGAAATGCACATATGTCTATTGGGATATCACGGTACGCCTTCTATTATTGACACACATGTTCCATATCCAGAAAAGAGCTACACAAAAGAAATGGATGCTCAAAATCTACAACGTCCAAGTTTCTTTCAATATAGTCTTTGATACTGCCTTGATGATAGAAGGGTTGAGTATGCGCTAGACCATCAAGACGATTCCAAACCTTTTCAGCAGCAAAATAGTCGTATAAATTGTGAAATTCATCTTCAATTCCACATATGGGGAATAAAGGAATAGGTTCAAGATTTCTCTTGAATCTATTTGCATTGCCAATGAGACTTTGTGGCATAAAAGCAACATAAATCCCCTTATTTTATGTTACACAAAACACACCACACCATATCACGTGCCTCAGGATTGCTAAGCAAGACATTGCAATTATGACCACGATATGAAGATTGTATTCATCGTCATGATTTTGGGTTAACAAATGCACCTACAATGTTCATATATAGTTTTGCTGCATTGAATCTTTAGAACATATTTTGACAAGCTTGTGGAGGTGTTTTTGAACATACTTTTCTAATTCATACCTGATATAAATTATATCAATATAGTGAAATTTTAGATATAGATATTGTTACATCATATATAGAAATACAAAAGATATAAAAATATAGAAAAACTCATATCAGATATAGACATTATAATATCAGATATAAAAATGAAATTATAAAAATATCCCTTGATATATTTATATTAGGTATAAATTAAAAATTTTTGGTTTACTAATGCCATCTTGATTTTCTATAAGGACAAAGACAAGCATGAGGAACATTTAAGGCAAATTTCGAGTACCCTAAAGGAGCTTTAATTATATGCTAAGTTGTCTATGCGTGAGAGCTAGTTGGAAGAAGTTGCGTTCTTCAGAAATGTATGTAGTATCTAAGGATGAAGTTTCGCAAGTTTCTAGTACCATCTAATTTTTTTTTTTTTTTACTTCTCACTAGTACCATTTTTTAAAGGTTTTTCTCAGTCGTACCACTCGAATTTTTTACTTATATCCACACATCTCAATTATTTTTTTCTCAATTATACCACTTGATCTTTTAAATTCTCACTTGAAAGGTTATATTGTAAGTGGAAGGTAATTTTTCCACAAACCATAAAATATTATTGATAAATTTAAATTATAGATAGTCTTCAAATTTATATATACTATTAATTAGGATAAGCAAATATTAATCTTAGTGAAAATAGTTTTGAATCAATAAACTATTTCACTTGAAAATTTCTTTCTCTAAAAAATAATTTAATCAATAAAAGTTAATATAATTAGAAGTTGAAAAGATTGAGTGGCATAATTTAGAAAAATCAATATAGTAGATTGGTGTAAACAAGTGAAAAATCAAGAAGATTAATAGTATAATTAATAATAGTCAATACCAAAGTGGTGTCGATGAAAATTCAACAATATTAAATGATACAATCGTTACAAGTCAACAATATGGTGGTGTCATAGATAATAACCCTAAATCAATAAATCAAGTGGTAGCATATATATATATATATATATATATATATGAAATATAAAACGAGGACATATGATTGATCTTTAGGTTGACAACGGGCTTGAAGCATGAGTGATAAAAATTTGGGAGTGAAAATATAATAAAAGCAAAGTTATAGAGTGTCTTATTGCAGTGATGAACTGATGATTTTACATTGACAAGGTTAGCAATTGCATATCAACCTTGAAAGTCAATTGAATCATTGCCCCCAATTAAGTAGATTTCCCCCTTCAAAATCAATAAGGTAGTTGGTATGCTATCAAGAGAGCCGTTTCACTAGCTAGAAGTGGGAACTTGACTTTTTTTTTCTATCAATATATATTCTCGGGAGTGGATGCCAGCTAGTTTAGTTGGTTAAAGTTTTGAAGGGTGGTATCCAAGACCTAAGATCAAATTCCGTCTATACCAGTTGTTTTCTTGCCGCTTGCGACTATCTTTACATCAAAAAAAATATTTTCGGGAAATTTTATTTTGATTTGTTTAAGTATTTAATATGCCTAGAATGCCAAAATTTATAATCCTGTCACCGGAGACAATTCAGACAAAGTAGCCTCTTTTAAGCTTCCTTGTACACAATGCAAGTACGACTTAATTCTTAATATGATAAGTTTACTAAGAGTTACCAATGTACAGATATTATTCATATATATATATATATATATATATATATATATATATATATATATATATATATTTGTTTCAAATATGAATACAATATTTATGGATTGATAAGTCTTAAATATGACAAGCATATGTATGGAAGAAATTGGAGTAGGCATTTCAGATGACTAATGTAACATAACATTTGAATTCAAGTTTTGGCTATCCTAGTCTGTTACTCCACTAGAATAGGGTGAAATCTAACGTTAGTGTGGATGCCTGATCACACATATGTGGATTACTTGTACATGACGTTTGATTAAATTATATTACATGGTCCCAAGCTGCAGTGTGGGCTATATTATGCAAACTTAGTACAAATATGCACGCGGTTTTAAAGTTTAAAAGTGGAAATTTTTGGCAGATGACCAATACTTTTTTTAAGGTTTTAAATGCTTCAAGGGGAAAAAAAGGCAATGCGCATACACACAATCAACATTTTCTCGACTTAGCCAAGTAATAATTAATTGATTAAAGTAGTTAGTTCTACCAAATAATGAAATATTTATGAAGTGCTTAAACCCGAACAACATTCATAGTTTGGTTCAACTCACAAAGCCGACATTTTGGCTAGTCATGCTTGGAATAGTATGTTTGCACCTTTCTAGTCAATCCCTCCTTTTTCTAATTGGTTGGTTAAGGATGCCTTCCTCTTTCCCTTTGTCTGACCAACATCTTTAGTCACTATATCCATACGACCATATCTATACTATTGGAGTCCGTCTTATTTTGGATTGAGAGAAGACGCTCCGAAGACATGTCTATCACTTTGGTAGGGGTAAGGGACCTATTCAGATTTGTTTGTATAGTAAGCAATCAGATATGTTCATTGGGTCGGGTTAGGGTCACATGCAAAATGGGTCGGAGGGTTAAAAAAGATGTAAAATGGGCCAAGTCGGGTCGCCCGAGCTAAAAGAGAGTATAGCTTTTATCGAGGGTGAGAGTTTGTTTGTATTACCTCCAATTTTTAATAGTAAATCATTGACAAGTTAGTGAAAATAATTCATTACCTGATATTTTTAAAAGTATTGAAATTTATTGACCCATTAAAGACCCAATAAAATATGACCATTTAAAAAAACAACCCAATTAAATCTATAATTGATTAGACCTTTTTATAAATGGGTTGGTTAAGGACCCTTAATGGAGCCCCTTCCATTTAAACATGTCTAATAGCTACCTAAGAAGAATATAATAGTAACTCTTGTAGCTCGTATGGTAATTTTACTCTTCTAGATGTTGGCAACATTAACGGTCGTCAAGACGACTTTGTGTCTGTTTACCATAAAGGTATATGTACGTGTAGTCATGTATGTTATCTCTTATGTAACGGTGAAATGTTACTAATTTAGATCATGCGATAATCTTACAGTCTAATACGTGCGCAGTACAATGATAAGTAAATCACATCTGATATTTGAAGATACAGTAGGTTCAAGATGAGAAACGTAATAACAAGATATTGCAAAGAATTCGAAAATCAATATTCTAATGTAGATTAGTATATATGAAGCGAGGTATTATGGAGTAACTAATCTAGCTGAGAAATTACTGAAGGACGGTCTAAGCTGAGACACTATGCCCAACGTAGCTAAAGGGCCCTTTCCGTTTAAGATAGTCCAATTGTCCAAATAGACAATATGGACTGTAAAGTTGGTAGCTCATAGGTTTCTCTACTCTCATATTCAACACTTTTTTTTTTCCAATTCGTACATACGTAGTAGATGTGTTCAAATGAGAGGGGACTCGTTAAGAACCTTTAATTGGTCCTTTTGTAAAGGGTCTAATCAATAGTGGGTCTAATGAATTAGTCTCTTAAAGAGTCATGTTTTATGGGGTTTTTAATGAATCAAGTTGAGTCAATAATGGACCAATGGTTTCCAAGACTTTTAAACACTATCCGGTAATAAATTATTTCCACATACTTACCGATAGTCCACTACCAAAGATTGAAGGTAATACATGTAAACTATTACCCTATATAGATAAAAACTATACTCTTTTTTGACGGCTCGACTCGGCTCGTTATGTATTTCCTTTGACCCGGCTCGTTTATCGTCTCCTTTGACTCGGCCCGACCCGTTTTGCATGTGACCCATCCCGGCCCTAACTCGACCCAATGCACATGTCTAATACGTAGTATAATTCCCATCTATTTATAGACAAAGTTGTGTTCAGATCATTAAAAAGGCAAGTAGGATTAAAATGTAACGCCTTGACAATCGAAGGTTATACTAAATATTTTTTGGCTATGATGCAAATGATAAGATAAACGAAAATGAGATTGATGCATACTGCATAGTAAATTCGAATGTTTGAAGGATAATTACGTTAATTGCTGGCTCCTTCCAATTCAAAAATGGTTCAGAACTTGTAATAAAAGCTGCAAGCAATGAAAGGTCTCTACTGTACATTGTTTCCTCTGTTTCAAATTATTTACTCTCATCAAAGCAATGCATTGTTTGTTGCCAAATGAAAGCGATACAATTCAGACCGTGAATAATGAAAGTATCCCAAGCTAATATGGAATGTAGGAAGTAATATTCTAGTGATAATACTAATCATGAAATGCGATGCAAACAACTCCGTTTCTTCCTAGAGAGTTGGTCGAATCTGACTCGATCAAAATTACTAATACATTTTTTCAGGCTGTCCTAATCTTTCGTGGTACGCCAACACGCATCAGTGCGACATATGCAATAAGCCTATAACCAACAAACATAACTAATAAAACAGTCGCAGAAGCAACCTGGCCATTGAGTCCCACTGATTTAATTGACGGAAAATCCTCAACTAGGCACATTTTCCCTCCTTCACAGAGGTAAGTCTCCCCTGGCTTGTACTGCGATCCTAGCAGTAGCTTGAAGTTGTAGTTCATGATTGATAAGTACTTAATCCAACTAATGAAAGGAGGGATGTGTTGTACGTAGAAGCCGCCTGCTATGAGGAACGTAAGCATGAGCACAGACCCCAAGGTGGTGGCAGCCTTGAGGTCCATGACGAGAGCTCCTAAAGCGAGGCCTAGGCCTTGTGCGACCATGATGCTTAGGAGAAGAGAAAACAAGTAATATAGGAAACTTGTCGCCTGATACTTGAGCCCTCCCATGAAATAGGTTATGAAGATATATGCGGTAGGTAGTATGAGCTCCATTGGCAGATCGCTAACCATTCGTGCAATGAAATACGACGAAAGTCTGTACATTCCTGATGACCGTTCCTTGGCAAGTACCATACGTTCTGGTGGGAATGCGAAGATTGACTGAAATATCGGGTAAAATCCCCAAAATCCAGTTGAGAAATACAGAAGTCCAACCTGTCAATCAAATCAAAAACCCAAATTATTACCATAAAATGTGATGTTGATGAGCCATAAACTTAGGTGTACACAGTATATAATAATTTACCTGGTCCTGCAAGTGAGTGATCTTTGACTGCCACCACAGAAGTCCTACGAGAAAAGCTACTATAAGAATCTGGGAAATCTTAAGAACGTCGAAAAACTCGTGCCTCCTCTCTTTCATACCCCTTCGAAGAAGTACAGTAAATTGTTGCCACCATGTTGTTGACCACTTCTCAAGGTTGGTACTAGGCTCACTCCCATGACCATCATCCTCACCCTCTTCTTCTAGCAATTCTGCTTTCACTTTGTTTGCTATGTTATTCTTGTATGCCGCGACTAGTTTCTCTTTCAGTGTTGCTTGATCTTCAGACTCATTCGGGGATATTCCTGAAATTCAGCACGGTTTTGCTAGTTTAAAGTTAAGCAACTATCAGAGGGTGAAATATCTAGAGTTATTTCACTAGTCTAGCAAAATTGTACATTTTGCCTAGATGAAAAGTACGGAGTAATAGATATCGAACTTTGATAGCTTACCATTTGCAAGGTCAAGGAGAAAATCAGCCGGATTCATTGGAACTGCAGGGACATACCCAACACTCTGAAAGTAGTTCATTGCATTAGATCCACTCCCAAAGTACAGAGAGTTACCTTCTGATAACAACAAGACCTTATGGAACATGTAGAATAGCCTACTTGAAGGCTGATGTATAGTCATCACAACTGTCCTACCTCCACCTTGTGCTAGGTCCCACAGCGTGGACACGATACGTTGGGCCGTGGTTGAATCCAACCCTGAAGTGGGCTCGTCAAGGAACAACAGGCTTGGGTCAATCAGCATTTCTTGCCCAATACTAACCCTCTTCCTCTCCCCACCAGATATACCCCTCAAAAATGGGCCCCCAATAATGCTATTTTTGCACCTTGTAAGGCCCATTTGAAGTAACACCTCCTCTGCCACACCAATCTTTTCTTCTTTGGAGAGTGTGTTCGGTAACCTTAATAGTGCAGTGAACACCAGGGTTTCTGTGACAGTTAAATGTTCATATAGCACATCATCCTGTGTCACAAAACCGGTGTTACGCTTCATTTGGTTCGAGAAGGGCTTCCCGCTATAGGTTATGGAACCATTTAGGTACCCACCTAGCCGGCCACCTAATGCCGTTAGGAGTGTGGTTTTACCGCTTCCAGAAGGGCCAAGCATTGCTAGCATTTCACCCGGTTTTACCACACCTGAAATACCGTTTAGTATGACCCTCTCTCGTAATAATGAATCTTCCATCTTTTTACCCTTTGTCTTTTTCTGCACTGGAAATTTAACTTTGTACACCACATCCTTAAACTGCAAAGAATTTTCATTCAGCAACGTACGGGTTGGAGTAAAATTTTAATTTGGTCTAGAACATAGATTTTTACTCCATAAATAATTGCAGCTTGTATTTGTACGTCTTATGACCTTTATCAGATATTCAGATTACACTGTATTAAGTCAAGAAACATTCCATTATTTGTAGTATAACATACTCTATACGCCTATACCATTACCCAAATTTCCTTAAATTATTATAACTATCTTTTCCTTAAAGAACAAAGTTCAAGATATCATTGATCTCTGATCAGCACAACCATCTACTCCGTATGAATCTAGATGCTTAATTATTATTACGGAGTAACATCAACATTTCTTTGAAGTAATACAGTAGTTTGTCCACTCCTTTTCACAAGCTACAACCCTCATGAATCAGAAGTTGTTTCTTTTTTGACAGGGAAAATTTCACAAGTGCAGCAGCTGTATGATGATAAACTTTTTGCTTAAAGTGTGTTCAATCTTTTAAGTAAAACATCTCACTCCACCCCCTTACTTTTAGCTACTGGGCTATTCTACACGTTTGAAGATGATTTCTGAAATCTTTAGCAACGTATAACAAATATGGACCACTAAACGAAAGCTACAAAGAACTTAATTAGCTTGATACAAGTACTAAAACAGACTAGTTCAATTTATTCCAGACATTTCTGGATTAAAGCAAGCTAAGGTAAGTGTTCACTTCAAGCACTTTCCCACAATTGTTATTTCTAGTACTCTTACGTAGAGGTTTATGAAAGGAAAATAAAGACGCATGTCTCTTGGACTAGTTTATAAATATCCAAAAGTAGACAAATTAGTCATTATTTGAATACATTTACCCGATATTTTCTCATAAATTCTAATGCAAACACCCCATATGAAGTATTATCATTAGAAAGTACGGGTACTTGAATAAATTTCTTCCTATTTTTTCTTGTTTATTATAACTTCCATGCAATTCTATAACAGTTAAGACTTTAGGACAGTTAATATTATAAGTTCATAACTAAATTTTATTGATGAAATCTAGGGAAAAGACGCTATTATGTTTTTGGTTCTACTTTAGCAGAGGTATAGTTCAACCCACGGTGAATAAAGTCGCCTATGCGTCACGTTTATGGCCAATATAGGCCTAAAAAACGCCGAAACCAGGAAATGGACTACACAGTAAAATGTTAATTCCCAAGATAAGATGGTAGCCTATGAAACAATCATGGAAACCTCAATACTCCGTACATCAATTTTTGTCACAGCTACTCATCCACATAGTAGGTGGGTTGAAGTTAGCCTACAAGATTAAACCCCTTAATTACAAATATATATATATATATATATATATATATATATATATATATATATATATATATATATATATATATATATATATATATATATAAAATAGTTCAAGAATTCTTGATTTTCCAAATACTTAATCACCTGATTCTTGAAAGCCCATTCCAATTTAACTTAAAACTTAACATGCATGCATAATTTAGTTACCCTAATTCACAAAAAAAAGTATCACCTCACGAAAAGGTTTTACTCATTTTTTAGAGTGAACACTTGTAAGTTAACCGAAGTGTACAAGAATCTGGCAATCCCGGATTCAAGCTAGCCTGCCGAGCCCTCAGCTCCCGGCAACGACAGCTCTATTGAACTGATGAAATTACTATACATGTGAAGTGATCCATAAGAACATGCAATGCAAAAAAGAACAGCAATAATAAAGAACGAGAAATACCTTCAATACAACAGGGTTTCGAGCCTTCTTCTGAAATTTGGGTGGATCAGATTTCACGGTCTTGTCTAGTTGAGCCTCTAAGTCTTGCAGTTGCACTTCTTCCATGTCTCTCGTCAAAATCCCTCCAAGATCTAATATTGTACATAAAAATAGTCGAATTAAACAATATAACAGCAGCACAAATAACTCGAGTAATTTCCAAGAATGAAAAAAAAGTGTAGATTATTGGAGAAGCAGTACATCTGTACATGCAAAAAATATGAAGGGAATATTATAATAAAAGAGATAAAATTGATGGAAACTTGGTGAATGAGTGAAGAAATACTCACGTCTCTAATAAGTTCTAATGTAACAAAAAAAAAAAATATTATAGAGCAGGGTAGAATTCTCCGGAACTATCTCTTATTCTGGTACAAAAATCTTGAATTATTATGTTTTTTGCTTTGATTCCAGGAGTTCCGGGGAATGCACCACAACACCAACTATCAGGAAAAGGAGGGTTTTATTTGTAGTTTTTGGAGTTGGCGAACGCAGTAAAAGTTTAAAGACTTTTTTTTGTTACTCTTTCATTTCTACCCTAGTTTTCTTTTTAAGTACTGAATTTCATCTTGATATAGGCAGGTCCGAGATGAGTTCTGGGTGTTACCATTTTAGTAGGCTTTTAATTTTGTGGATTTCCTAAGTATATCGGATTGGGTAAATTTTTGGGCTTAGACTGATTATTTAACTTTTTTGACGAGGACTTCTATGTGCGAGTAATAATTTCTTTTTCACCTTTATTTTTACTCTTCTATAGTACTTAATATAATATGTACTTAGGTTAAAGGTGCACCTAACTTTTAGATGCAATTCTCACATTTTCATGCTCGCATGTAACGTAAGGGTGCTAATTGGGTCGAGATACTCGTGAGTTATTTGAACTTGACTAGATGAAAATTCAGTTAAATGTGAACCGGACTCGATAAGTTAATAAGCCTCCTTCTTTCATATTACTTCATCTCCCTTCCTACATCTTCGGAGTGCTATTGAGATGAGGCAATTCGAGAACTACTCGTGATTCACTCGGCTAAAGCTTGAGTGGAGTAAGATTGTTGCAAGTTCAATTGAGATACTTAAAACTCCAATTGAAAACACATAAGAAGCTCGTAGAAACAAGTTGAGTTATTCAATATTGACTCAGTTTTTGCTTGGTCAAGATTCGATTCAGTCAAAGTGCGGTCATATATGAGATTGACTCAAAATATTAGTCAATTAACGTGAGCTATCTCAAATTCGAACTGAGTTTATTCATAAACACCCTTACTCACATGCCACAACTCGTAAGTATTTTTTTTTATGTGAAAGGGTTTATCATGCACTCGAGTGCATAAACGAAATTCTCAAAATAACATAGTTTAGTAGTGGTATTTCTAAAAGAACATTATTTACGTAATAGATTTGCTTAAAAAAGTTACAAAAATCATAATCTAAGAAGTCAAAATGAACTTTTTCTTATGTGATATTTATTGATAGAAATGATTAGCTAAAACATAGTTGAAGACCAATTATAGTGATTGCAACAGTGGCGATTTTAATATGGGCTAAGTGAACCCATACTAAAAAAAACCCATTATATACCTTTTGCAACATATATATATATATATATATATATATATATATATATATATATATATATATATATATATATATATATATATATATATATATATATATATATATATATATACAACTCACTAGTAAAGCTCCCTTCTTTTGACATGGAGCACTAACGTTTAAATTCCCTTAGCCCCACTCTCTTTTCTTTTTCCCCCCGTACCTCTTCACACTTCTTTTCTGTCCTTCGGTCCTTTCATAGTTCCATTTCGTGATTTTGCCACACCATCTAAAACCCTAGCCCCTAGGTTACCCACTTTAAATTTGCTAAGAACACAAACAAACAAAAATTACAAAACATGAATCAAAGAAAAATATCAGGCAAAGTATAAGAATTGCTCTCTAATTGATGTTTAGAAAATCTTCTCAAAAAAATAAACACTTCTTTGTGGTACCTTTGATACATCTTATCAAAGTATATTTATAGGGTTGGTATAGCTAACCATGGTCCTATATTTTAGGATCTAAATATCTCCTAATATTAGACCCTAACTAAAACTCTTCCTAACAATCCTATCTTACTCTAAAGATAGAGTCATAGATTATCATGAAATGTTTATTCCATATTAGGATTAACCAACACACTTACCCCCCACGGCTCGACGCCTCCCACTGCTCGACTCCACCAACTATTTGTCCACCACTCCACGGCACGCCTCATCTCCTCTAGTATCCAATCTCCACTCACTCACTCTATTCCTTACTTCCTCAGCCACTGTGACATTGTCCACTGACTCGGTGACTCCGGTAGGCGGCAACAAGCACACCGAGCAGGTGACATCCCCTCCGCAAGTACTTATGACTTGTCTCCTCTAAATTTTTCATTATTTCATAATTGATTTGATTTCATAATTTTTCATTTGTGAAATGTGAATTGAGTGAATGATTTGGGTATTGGTAATTGGTCATTTGTGATTTGTGATTCGTGAATTGAATGAATGGTTTATGATTGAATGATTTGCGAATGAATGATTTGTGAATTGAATTAATTAATTAATTTGTCATTTGTCATTTTTGAATTATGAATTGAATTATTTACTTTAAAATAATTGGAGTATTGGACCAATTTGGTTATTTTGAAATGTTGAATTGTATTTATTTACTTAAAATTTAAATTAGAGAAAAAGAGTTAGTATATGTTAAATTTCGGTTATTTACTTGAAATCTTGAATTAGAGAAAAATAGTTAGTACATTAAGTTTATATAGTCTTCAAATTTGCAGATTGAATATGAAAAGAATAGACCATTTTTTGAGAGATAATGTCTCAAAGTCTCAAAAATCATATGCTTGTACTTCCCCAAATTCAATACCTCTTGAATAACCTCAAAATAAGCCTTTAATCAATGAAAATAAACCTCGAATTGCTCTTTGTAATATAATATTTTAGACTTTTTTATGTATTGTATAATTTCCTAGATTCCAAACTTATAGTACAAAATACAATTAATGGAAGGATAAACAAATTTAATCATTAAAAAAGGTCATATGAATATCATGTAATCCAAATTTTCCTGCTATATGTTTGTTCATGGATCATTGTCATAATAAGTGGCTTGGGGATATAAATCTTGGTCCAACCTCAAATAATCAGAAGCTGGGTCAGTTTAAAAAAATGACTAAGGTCTTATCAACTTTTTCGAAAATAAAGTGCATATGAGACTAGTTTTGTCTTTTGTATTAACGAGAAATCACGGTTAATATGAACTCACAGTTAATGTATTTTGACCACACAATGTTCTTTGAAGCAATCACTTGCTGAACTCGATAAAATGTGTGGATAAAAATAAAGATGGGCACTTAGCCGATTCAGTCCGGCCCAACCTCGACCCTACCCGTCTTTGGCTCGGACTAGATCGACCTGCCAACAAACTGGGCCAAGCCTATTTGATTCGGTTCGAGAAAAATTCAATTCGACCCGGCCCACTAAACCGCCCCGGCCCAACCCTATTCGACCCGCCTAAATCTTCTAATTTTATAAAATTTAGTTTATTTAAATGTATTTTAGTTTATATAAATGTTAGTTTAGTTGAACATAAATTAATTTATACGAATATTAGTTGATTTTCATAGAGTTTAATTTATATAAATGTTAGTTTATTTTAATATACTTTAGTTTAATTCTTATGAATCAATAAATATTAGTTTAGTTGAATATAGTTTAGTTTATATGAATCAATGAATGTCAGTTTAGTTGAATTATATATAGTTTAGTTTATATAAATTAATAAATGTTAGTTTAGTTGAATATAGTTTAGTTTATATAAATTAATAAATGTTAATTTAGTTAAATATATTTCAGTTTACATAAATGTTAATATTAATTTATTTGAATATAATTTAGTTTATATAAATCAATAAATATTAGTTTAGTTGAATTATATATAGTTTAGTTTATATGAATTAGTGAATGTTATTTATTTTAATATAGTTAGTTGAACATAATTTAGTTTATATCACTAGTGGAAAATGTCAAATACTATTTTATATATGCTTCGGTTCTTCATAAAACCAGAGTATATGTTTATGGATTATTTCTATATATTTTTTTCGGTTTAAAATCAGACTTTATGCTCCGATTTTGTTAAGAACCAGAGCATATGCCTTTTACCCCACTAAGATAAAATCGGTTATATGCGTGCGCTGCTTCATCAATTCCATATTAACATACCTCCTTCTTCTTCGACAAGCAGCATACCTCACTAGCTTCTCCCATGAACTTTGTAGAGCAACTAACTGCAAATTCCCATTCTCCCATTTCAAATTCCCATTCTCTCACTTCAAATTTGCAACGCATCTCACTTCACTTCAGATTTTTCTTGGTTCCGAAGAACGCGAATTCAAACCCCATTAGCATATTCGAACAACAAATCAGTTAAAGGTATATTCAATTTGATGTATTTAATTTGTTTAGTATTCCTCAATTAATTTTTTGATTTGTTTAACATGCATGATAATGACTAAATTAGCGGCTTTGTGACTGGTGATTTGAAGAGTTTATATTGTACTCCAGTTCTTGAAACTGGTCATGCTCCTTTTGTTTGGAGATTTAACAATTGGGTTTCTTAGACGTTACCTAGTACAACAACTTGGTGAGTCAACTTCTTGCTAATTTTGTTACAAATTTACAACACTTCCATAATCTTGGTTTGAATTATTTAGGCGTATCTTATTTCAATTAATTAAAAGTTTGTCTTCAAAATTATCATCAGATGATGCTCTAACTCATGTAATGGTACCTTTCTTTGCTCTAGTTCTTTGTAAAGGGAACTCCTGGGAACTATAAATATTCTATATATTGTGTTTTGCAAGTTAAAATATATCCTCACACACAGACTGCACGAGTATATATTCATTCATAGAGAGATATACATATCCCTCCCTCATGTGTGTTGTGCATTTGCACTCTGCAGCTACATATGTTTGTGCAGCTGTGATTGTGTTTTCGTGTAAGTCGAAACTTGAAAGCAAGTCCTTTTTCATTTGAGCTACTAGATTCATGGGTCTTTAGCTTTAAATGATATTGGACTAAATCTTAGGGGATCATTAAGATCTCTGCGCCTTCTTTGTGTCATGTATTTCTTCCTCTCCCCCTTTGATTGCTACATGATGTCTTGCATGGAAGAGTACCATAGTAGGGAGAAAAAGGAGTACGTGGGCACCAAACTTTTTAAAATAAATTAGAGGTAAGTGTCACCATATAAAGAAAGTAGATTAAGGTTGCATATTGTCTACCTCTCTTTGACCCCCACCTGTGTAGCTCAGATAATTCCCGGATGTTGATGTATATGTTTCTAGCCTTCAACATTTTAACTATTAATGCATTCACTCATGACCTTTCACATTTTCTTATGGTGATTTTGTTTACCAAGATCACAAGAAGCAATTTATGGGTACCATAATCTAATTTCACATGGAGTGAATTATTTTGGTTTTTGTCCCTTCCTAGAGCTTATATGAAGCCATACTTTAGTTGAACCTCATTGCAATATTGTGCTTTTCGCAGTCTCCACCAGTGCTTTTTCTGTGGAGGGCACTTTTTTGGTCAATATTCACCATTCTCATGTGTCCTCAAGCTATTTTTTTTTAAAGATGAGATCTGAACACACAGACAGATAGAAAGAGCTTTGCATAAACCATGGTGATGAGATGCTAAAACAATGTTGTGCTGTTCATTAATGTCACAAACTCTTCGATGTTGTATGAACGTGGTCAGTTTAAGAGTTCTTAGTTGGCCAGAGGACCAACTTAGACCACAATGCCTCACTGACAACTTTGCATTTTGTAATTTACATTTATTATTGTCTAATTCGCAGGTTGCAAAAATGAGCATTCACAAAGGCATTGTCTCCGAGTATACTTCTATGGCCCTTTTATTGACTAAGACCCTACATAAAGAGGCAGAAATAGTTGCTAAGCAGGTATGAATGAAACATTGCTTACTGCTCTAGTATTGCTGGAAGTCACTTAATTAACTCATTTGCATTTTGGTACACCCTAGCAGACTAGCACCAACCTGAACCCACAAAAAAACTCATTTGCATTTTGGTACACCCTAGCAGGCTAGCACCAACCTGAACCCACAAAAAATAGCTATCAAATATATGTTGTAGGTTAACATATTAATGTCCAATGAATGATGAGTTTATATTTTCCTTACAAAATTTGTGTTGGCGCTTGAAAGGACATTAATCTCAGTTCAAGTTGAAGACTTGTTATATCCATGAGCATATTTCTTATGTTTTCAATGTTGTAAAACAGACCCCTACCTATGATGAAAAATTATATTGGCCCTTTTCATTTGGGTTTATATAAAAATGTCTAGGTTTTGTTTTGGTTTCCTTTCATATTCTGAATTCACATCTCATATTCTCATGGCCTACAACATGTGTAAAGTATTTGGATGTCTTATATACTTATAGTGTTTGATTTGTGTACAGAAGAAAACAATGAGCAAAAGTGAATCAGAAAAGAATGACCTTAAGCCTCAGAAAGTTATAGTTTTGAGAAATATTGGCATTGGTTTTAGAAATGTGAAGGCAACCGCTAAAAACATCCCTCCAGTATAGTCGACTTCTGTACAATTCTGTTTGGTCAGTTGCTTGTTTGTTGTTGCTCAGTCAACTTATCCTCTATCCTTGTACCCAAAAAAGGGGAGAATGAGTTTGTATGAGGCTGCTACAAATCAGTTTGCATATAAATCACACCTTTTACTTAGGATAGTTGTTATCTATATATATACATATGTAGTTGTTATGTTTAATTTAGTTTGTAACTCAAATTATGAACAGTTATATTTGAAACTTAGTTTTATATAAAGAGTATTGAAATCCTTTGAACTTGCTTTGTTCTAATATTTGCATTGAATAATATTTCCAATAACAATAATTAGCATTTGTAAAAAACAAATAGACTTTATGCTCGGGTTCTTGGAAAATTGGAGCATAAAATGCTATTATATGCTCTAGTTTTCCAAGAACTGGAGCATAAAGTCTCCATTATGCTCCGGTTCGAACCGAAGCATAAAGACATTTGCAATATGCTCCGGTTAAATCTACTTCGGAACAAAACCGGAGCATAAAGCCTTCAAAAAACCGGAGCATATGTGATTTTTTCCACTAGTGTATGAATGTTAGTTTGGTTGAATATAGTTTAATTTAGATGAATCAATGAATTTTAGTTTATTTGAATCTTAGTTTCATGTAATCTTAGTTTAGTTTATATGAATATTAGTCTAGTTGAACATAATTTAGTTTATAAAAATCAATGAATGTTAGTTTAGCTGAATATAATTTATTTTATTCATTATATAAATCAATAAATGTTAAATTTAGTTGAATACAGTTTAGTTTATATGAATAATGTAAGTTTAGTTGAATATAGTTTAATTTATATGATCAATGAAAGTTATTTTAGCTGAATATAATTTAGTTTATATGAATCAAATATGATTATGAGTTTTTTGTGATTATATATAATATGTGTAATTTATGTAAATATATAATAAAAGATGAAAAATATCGACAAAAGAAAAGAAAAATGAATGTGATTAGTCGAATATAAAAATTTACAAAGAATGTCATTATGTTATTTGTGAATATAAACATTTGATTACTGAACCCCAAAACCCCATTGAAACGCAAGTTACAAAGTCTTAAAGAAGGAATGACGACCAACAAACAATTCAACTCTTCTAATTTCTAATGTTATTATGTGAAATTCGGTTCGCAAATTCTGTTTGATACGATTCGTTAATTCGGTTCGTGATTTGGTTCGATTCGTTTTATGATTCGATTCGTTATTCGATTTTCTATTCGGTACGAATCAACCCACAAAGCCTTGCCCGTAACCATATCGGTCCGACCCCGGTCCCCATTTCCCTAGCCCAGCTCGACCCGAACCGACCCATGGCCATCTCTAGATAAAAACATAGCATGGTACTGAAGAGTCGTGAAAAGTTAATCACAAAATTGAAGAGAAAAACAAAAACATATTTTGGTGGTGGGCCGTGTAGTTGTTTAACCATGAGCTCTTTTGCATATCGTTGTATACAGAGTGGGCCGTAACTTTGTTGGGCCGTATCTAAGGATTGCCAATATCAAGGATTTAAATAATTCCCTCGATCACCTTTCACTTAGCAATTAAATTTTTGTAAGGGTTGGGTGACCGTTTTAAAGTTAAAGGACCACTAATGCACTCACCAGCCCACTTTTTTCTATGTATCATCACTTACCCAATGGGCCTTGGCAATAATGATATACTATGAATGTCCCCATCTGTTAACTAATTCTTCGTACTAAAAAAGATTATATTGAAGAACCTTTTTCTCCCAATCCCCTCTTAAGAAAAATAAGTAAGCATTGGGAACATAAATTAATGCGTTTAAACTAATATGATCTTATTGAACAAATAATTATTTGATTTAAAAATTATAATCATCAATGAGATTATAAAATTTATTAATTAATATGCTGAAAATACCTTGATATATCAACATCTAATATATTTTCTAATACTTGTCTATAACTTTAAAATCAAACAAAACTAAAAATATATTAAATTTTCTTAAAATTATTTTTATAATTAGACTGCGTATTAAACTATTTTAAAAAATAAGCTTATTTTGATTGGAAAGAAAATCGTTATCCAATCAGTTTAGATTGGGCAAAATCCCTGCTTTGAACAACGATAAAAATGATTTCATTTGAAACCTAGAGATACTTATTTTTCAGATTAGCCTAAAATTAAAAATTATTATAATAAAAAGCCTTAAAAAAATCCACATTTGGGCTGGCAGAACAAGAGAATTAAAAAAAAGAAAAGAAAAGAAAAAACAACATTCGTGTAAATTGATTGACCAATGTCCATAAAGATTCAAAGATGGTGGGTAGGGTAGGGTAAGGGTACGCCAAGAAATGCTTCAATAATCAATAGAGATTAGAGACGTCCAAATTCAAAAGTAGATTATTCCCATTAGAAAAAATAGCTCAAGATAAAAGAATGGTGCCAAAAACTCTGCTCTTCATCTTCTTCTTATCTCTGCCCCTTTTAATTCAAAGCAAGCGTAATCATGAAGTCGAAGAGGAAGACGAAGAAGTGGTAACAAGATCGATGTTTCCTGATGATTTTCTATTGGGTGTTGCTACTTCAGCTTATCAGGCATACTTTTTGCTGTCAATCTCATCTTTTGCGTATTCTGTTCTACCTACATATTGTCATGTTGAATCCTGGGGTACAATTTATTCATTGTGTGACGCGTTGTTTGTGGTTTTAGGTGGAAGGAGCTTTTCTTGAAGATGGAAAGAGCCTTAGCAATTGGGATGTCTTCACTCATGTTCCTGGTACTTGTTCTTTACCGTTTCATTTCTACTCGTATCTACTCTCAGCTACTTACTTACTAACTACAGAGTACTTCCAACACTTTATCATGATTCATGAAATACAGGAAACAATATGAATAACATATAGATTATCGAAATGTTAGTATAATGTACATTTATACCAAGTAAACACCAGCCCCATTTATTTTATGCTCAAGAAGATGTTAATATTGTCGGTATTCTGAGTAAATATAGGTTGTTGAAGATAAAGATATATGATTACATAGATTTTCTCTATGATCCTATGCATTGTGTGCCGCACGTTGAAATGAACTAAAAATTCACCTCGACATTTTATGTGTATAACTAATAATGTAATAGCAATAAATTCTGGGTATCTTTGACATTTATTACAAGAGGTTGAGCTGGTTGAAATCCTGGCCATGTTTTAGTACTACGTGTTTTTCTGTCATCGTCTCAAAGCAGCTGTGACATTTATCTTAAGCAGTCAACCAGCTCAACCTCCTGCAATGAGCTGACATGTTTTTATCATTTTAGAGTTCGGAGTAGTTAATTTTAGTTTATCTTGCAACTTCTTGGAAATATAAAGAGACATAATTAATTAGTTTTACTGATAATATAAGTTGAAAAAATATGTGGTTTATTATTCACAAATTAAATGGTGTTTAATAATTTTTTTTGGTAGGTGGGTTTAAGAGATATATTCAAATAAAAAAACTATTTACAACCTAAAGTTCATTTATTAAAATGATGACATCGTTTGTGGATAAAGTGATTTACAACGGTTAATTCACAATAATTTTTGAAAGCACTGGTTAATTAATTTAATTAATTACTCCTTTCGTTTTTTTATTTGTCCTATTTAGAATATTTTATTTGAGTATTGAGAAACTTAAGTATGATTTTTCATTAATATATATAAGTTAAACATATTCATGTGGGATTTTGTTAGATTCGTGTCAAAGTATATTTTTTTTTCATATGCAAATTTATATTTATTTATAATACGTATTATAAATATTATAACTATTAACAAACAAAAGGGGACGAAGGAGTACTTAGAAGTAAAGTACTTGATGAGATTTGAACTGCGCAGCACAATTAACCAATATATTTTACTTTTATTAATTAGTCTTATTTTAGAAAGTCTAGAGTATCTCCATAAGATAAATGCCCATTAAAATTTTATGATTAATTTTGTTTTTGAAGAAAATCATGATTAAATAGTTGGACATATGAGTACGGATAAAAGACTTAGATTCATACCAACGTAGAAAAATGGATTGAAAACAGATGCACAATATTTTGCAGGGAACCTTGAGAGCGGAGAAAATGGAGATGTTGCAGATGATCACTACCATCGATACATGGTGAATACGTTAACCATTAAATTAATTACTTAATGCAAATCAATATGTGCATATAAATTTCTTAAAATATGGTGCAAAATGTGAATTTTGGACAGGAAGATATAGAGAAATTGGAGTATCTTGGAGTAAATGCTTATCGATTTTCAATATCATGGACTAGAATTCTACCAAGTATGGCAACCCAAGATATCTATGAGTAACGTGACAAAAGAGTTGTTGGGTTTATAATCCTTATTATTTTGCTGGTTTTGATGAGGCTGTCCAAAATTATTTCTCCCATCTGATCGAGGATATGATGCCTTTTCACGTGGTACAGGAGGAATGTTCGGTGATATCAACCCAAGAGGGGTCTTGTTCTACAACCAAATTATCGACAATATTTTGCTTAAAGGTATGCTTTTATATTTACATATCTTAAGAAATCATTCAAAACAACAAGCTTGTCGTGTTAGTTATGGAGATAGTTCTACGAGTAGAATTTATGCTTAAAGTTTGTATTATTTGTGGAATTCAATTCATTATAACCTTGCATTATGATGATATAATGAATTGAATTAGTCTTGGCCCGAAGGGGTGGTGAATCGGGTATTACCTCTACATAGGGTAAATTATCTTGTCCTCTTTAGGTTATTGGACGATTGTTATGTAGGTCGCCTAAACAATCAAAAAAATTATTTATTTTATGCAGGAGTTGTGCCGTTTGTTACAATTAATCACTTTGATATACCACAAGAGCTTGAGGACAGATATGGAAGTTGGCTTAGCCCTCAAATGCAGTAAGTCCCACTACGTATTAGTTGATTAATCTTGACGTACTGTGCTTGTTTTTAGTTATATCGCCTTCCGTACTACTAGTACTGCTAGAGTAGTAAAGCCTATAAAATACTCCTTTTGTCTCTTTATTTTTTCCCAATTTCTATTTATGGACTCCATGTTTAAAAATTTTGACTATAAATTTTCATCATATTATAAAAATTAATATATTTAAATAGAATTTTGTTAGATATATGAATTTCAATGTAAATTTTTATAATATTAATTTTTATTATTTTTTCTTTCGAATTTGAAATAAAAGCGTTTAAAATTGTATCTTAAAAATCGTAAAGAATCAAATGGGTAAAAAAAGTAAGGACATAGAGAGTAGATGAATCTAGAGCAACCTAGTATCCCATTTGTTTTTTGTATAACCCTTGTCCCCTAAATGTACAGTGTAAAAGTAATTTGTCTATATCCATGCATGGTTTTGGATTCATCACTGAAATATATGACGTGAAATGAAACTTTTAATTTGGATCCGTCCTTTTTATGGTTGTCCCATGATATGATTAAGTACTTGTTTTGAGAAAAATCCCTATAGTATAACTTCAATACAACCTTGCCAAAAAATAAATTCAATTCAAGGCTTAGCTTGCGAGATGTATTTCTTAAAACTCATTTTGGCAAGTACCAGTTCTTTAGTCTCTTCTTACGGTCCTAGACATATGTCACCCAATACAAGGTTTGTAGAATGTTCCTTTCTAGAAATAGAAGCAATTACGTCTTGAACATATATTTATTGGATTGGATTTCGTTAGGAGTTTCTTTGGATATATAAGGATGATGAACACCTACGTGATGATCATTGTTACTAGCTTTTGAAGTGGTATCCGAAGAAATCCTCTTTGATATTTAAGTTAGAAAAAAATTCAAAATTCAAGAGAATCTTCTAAAACTAGCGTTAGTTTTGCGTATTTAAAATAATCATATCTTTGTATAGATTATTAATGAGGTATTTATACCCTAGGATTAGATTAAATGTATTCCTTCATATATACTTGCCACTAAAAATGTTGGATTAACATAATTTAAGATTTTGCGTTGAGCCCAACAACGTTTTTCCTAAATAAGTTTCTCAATAGAATTGGTGGTTAATTATAAACCCTTGTATAAGCCCAACATATGTTTAAACCCGTAAAAAACTCGTACACAGAAAATTGTGGCTTCATAGTTAGAGATGATGAGGTCTTATATATCCTCACGAAGAAGACAAATCTCCTAGAAGGAAACGTTACAGCCCTTATAATTTTCATTTCATTGCAACTATTTTTAATTCAGTACGTTACATATATGTTTGCATATGACATTATTGTGTAGGGAAGATTTTATTCATTTTGCAAAGACTTGTTTTGAGAAGTTCGGTGATAGAGTGAAGAAATGGGTTACAATAAATGAGCCCAATGTATTCTCTCAGTTTGCTTACATGAGAGGAGAATTCCCGCCAAGGCGTTGTTCCCTTCCCTTTGGCAACTGTTCCAATGGTAATTCTGATGTGGAACCTTTTATTGCTGCTCACAACATGTTGATTTCACACGCTAAGGCCGTTAAACTATACCGAGAACAATTTCAGGTATGCCCATCTATTATCCAGACTTGTTTCGTTTACAGTTAAGTATTCCCAACGTTTGGACATATGCTAGAACCATAGGCATAGCTAATGTCATTTTGTTACATGGCTTCCCTCTTGTACGCAGCATAAGCAAGGTGGATCCATAGGCGTAGTTGCGAATGCCTTCCATTATGAACCCTACACAGATGATGAATTCAGCTACCAAGCTGTAGAACGGTCCTATGCATTTAATGTCGCTTGGTACGTACGCCATATATTTGCCTGGGTCTAATCCCTATATTTATATGCCTAATATAAATAGTTTAGCGCTACTTCAAGCTAATGAAGTATTACATAGAGTTGCAGGATATTCGATCCCTTGATACATGGACATTATCCTTCCTTAATGCGCAAATATCTTGGGAAGGACCTACCAAAGTTTAGTAAAGAAGAAGAGGTGTTACTGAAGGGATGTGTGGATTTCATAGGCATAAATCACTACACAACATTTTATGCTATTGACTGCTTCAATTCCAATGAATGTACCCCAAAGGATAATCGTCCGAGTGGAGGTTTTGTTGGCAGAACAATAGCTCGGGACGGAATTCCAATTGGTGAAGAGGTAATATAGCACTTATCCCTCGAGATTTTCCTAATTCATACCTGATATAAATTATATCAGGATATTGAGATATCAAACATATGTATTATTATATTAGATGTAACTATTTTTATATTAGATATATGTATTGTTATATATATATATAAATTCATAAGATATAAAAATACAGAAAAAGTATATGATATATCAAATATAGACATTGTGATATCAGTATAGAGATTAAATTATGAAAATATCTCATAATATATTTATATCAGGTATAAAATTAGGAACTTCTCATTTCCCCCTATGTTCCTAACCTTAAGATGTGTTAGGAAGCATAAGAAAATTGTTACAGTATAATTTTAAGAAAACAAAATGATACGTTATGATGTTTCGAGTCTTACTTTCATCTAGGGTAGTTGTTTGTAAGGATACATATTTTACTAAAGGAAGGGTGTTCCAATAGTACTCCCTCATGCTCCACCTATGAGTTAGCTTGATCATATTTAATTAGTACTTGTATATAGGTTGATTAATGGTCATGCTTACCCTTAATTTTTCATTTGTTATCAGATGGGCGTTTATGGGTTTCACGTAGTGCCTCATGGAATGGATAAGGTTCTGAATTATCTGAGTCTGAGATATCCCAATACAAGTATTTATATTACTGAAAATGGCAAGTGATTCACTACTACTCGTATTATAGATTGTTGATAGCATCAATTTTGTTTGCAGTTAAATATCTGTATTGCTAGCTAGCTAACTTCAAAAATTAATTTCCATATGTTGAAGAGGCCTTCCATAATTATAAATGACTCATATAGTCATATTAGACCTTTAGAAAATTGCAAGAGAATGTGACAGTATAAATGATTCGACATGCACCTGCAAGCCTGCTATACTATCTTTGCTGCGCAGATTTTTTGTCACTATTTTCAATTTTAATTGATGGGTTTTTCGATATTTACCACCTTAATTTTACAACTTTTACATTTACCACATTATACTTCTCTAGTTTTTCATACTTACCACTTTAACCTACCTCATCCAAGTTTCCGTCTATGTGGGGTTTACTAACTACGGAGTACCAACTTTATTTTACCTCTCATTTAACCCTTATTACACAATTTCACTCACATTTTATACTTTTATTTCAATGTACGTGAAAAGGTGGCAATTCAAAAGTACTAAGAAAGGTAATGTGGTAAATATGAAAAATATAAGGTGGTAAATATTGAAAAATCCTTAATATTAAAATTAAGTGTATTTAGTAATTGAGTGTGCGTAATATCATCTTATGGAATATTACATCTACAAATCATTTAGGGTATTGCCCACCGAATTACCAAGGAGAGGAGATGCTACATGATTTCAAAAGGATCCGTTACCACAAAGCATATCTAGCAGCTATGGCCAAGGCTATGAGGTGAGAGCTCGATTAAAGCTTTCATTTTGCATAGTTATTACTCCATACCTGATAACTAAAATACAAAGTAATATCCTTATGCATTATTATTTTCAAGATTTAATTACAATTACTATATAAATATAACAATTTGGTAATGTGTAAAAACCTTAGCAGACAATGTATATATAGGAAATTCGTAAGAGGAGAAAGTTAAAATTAAATACCTACTCCCTCTATCCCTAATTGTTTGGCTCATTTGCCTTTTTACGGTATTTAATATACGACTTAAAATATTTTTATCTCCAAAATCGTAAGGTAAAAAATTATGAAAACTTGATATTAAAAAAATTTACATTGACATAAATCCAAAATATCTCACTTGAATATATTATTTGTTATTATATAATTAGAATTTATGATCAAAGTTTTTAAATTTTAACTCAAAAAATGAAAATATAGCAAACAATTAAGGATAGCGGGAGTAGCTTTTTAGTGCCTCAACATGACCTCAGCATCTAAACAAACAGAAAACAAAAGAAAAGAATCACCAATGAATGGATTTTAAACATGAACTGATCGAATATATATACCAATATGCTACTTGCTTAGAGTTTATATTCAGATAGTTGTACTAATTAAGCACTTCTGTTTTGGACACAAACGTATAGGAATGGAGCTAAAGTAGAAGGCTATTTTGCATGGAGTTTCATGGACAATTTTGAATGGGTACAAGGATTTAACATCACCTTTGGACTCTATTATGTGGATCGGAAGACAATGAATAGAACGCCTAGACTCTCAGCCAGGTGGTACGCAGATTTCATCGCAAATGGTGAAAAATCATCCACTATTACTTCATTTTAGTTTCCTATTCTTTTCATTTGTACCCCTTATTTTTGCCAAGTTCTACTAATTTTTGCGTATTGTATTGAAGGCATATCATTTTCTACTAGCATATACGTCTTATGTCTATGCTTATATGATAAGTCTGTATGAGATAAGGAGAACGTATAAAGAAAATGACTTCAAGACTTACTTATTCCTTCTATTTCATATCCCCATATATAAAGCAAGTGACTGAAAGAATGAAATAATATGGAATTGAAGGGACTGACCTATTCCCTCTGCCCATACTCTCATGCATAAGACAAATAATTGTGAAAATGAAATAAGTTCTTGCACTTTCTTTTTCTAACTGTGCCAATTTTTCCCCACTTCAGTCTTAAAAAAGGCCACAACTGTTTAACAGAGTACTTTGTGTTACATTTTTATTCCTAGAACCAAAAGTTGGGAACCACCATCTCCCACATTCGATATAAATATACAGCACCTCATTATTTCAATTAAATAATATCTCATTATCTTCTTCACAATAATTACTTTTCAAATAAAATAAAAATTACAACTCCATAACTTACTTTTTATTTAAAAGTCAAATTAAGCTTCTTTAGAATGGAGAGGGTACTAGTTAATAATAGATCATTTAGCGATTCACTTTATGTAACAAATTATTAATGACTTAATTAGCTTTGCTCACTTTAGCTTAATTTTCTTGAATCAAATCTATTTTTACTTATTTAAAAATTTGTTTCACTAAAATTAATTTATAATTATTAAATTGAATTTATTTGTACTAATTTACTATTTTTTACTAAATTTGAATTATTTTTTATAGATTGTTAATTACTCCCTCCGTCTTTTCTTTACTTGCGACATTTTCATTTTGGAATTCAAACTTTATAAATTTTGACCATAAATTCTGATTATTTTATAAAAACTAATGTATTCAAGTGGGATTTTGTTGGATGTATAGTTATGTAAATTTTTAGAATATCAAAATTTTATAAATTTTTAATCTTATGAATTTAGAGAAAAAATCATTTTAAATTGTGTCTTAAAAACCATAAAATGTCAAATATAACAACTAAAAAGAGATAGAGGGAGTACATCAGTGAACTTAAATTAATTTCCTTAAAAATTGCTGTTTAAGGATTACTAAACAAGGCATTAATCAATTCACGCCTTGCCGTGTACGTAGTACAGAACATCCTAGTTGTTCATGTCACACTATTGAGTTGGCGAGAGATTTTTTAATAATAAAAAAAAAAAGAAAAAAAATTCAACATTTGTGTATAATAATAATTGACTATTTCATAAAACCAAAGTGGGGCACGTCAAGACACAAGACCCTAATCTAAATTATAAAGAGGCCTCCAATTCGCACAAAATATAGAAATTGCTCAAAAAAAATAATGCAACCAAAGTATTTGATCTTGTTGTTGTTCTCCTTTTCTTTGTCCCTCTTTATTGAAAGCAAAGCCAGTCATGAAGAAGAAGAAGTCGTAAGCCGATCAATGTTTCCTGATGATTTCATTTTTGGAGTTGCAACTTCAGCTTATCAGGCATACTTTCTTTGTTTATCTCATCTCTGGCTTGCACATTCCAACACTTCTTACTATTTGATCGGATAGTCATTGACTTTGTTGTGTATTGTGTGGTTTTAGGTGGAAGGAGCTATTCTTGAAGATGGAAAGACCCTCAGCAACTGGGATGCCTTCACTCATGTTCCTGGTATTTATACATTACCGTTTTACTTCCATCTAACTCTATCTATCGAGTGATTATGATTATATACGTAGTAAGATTATGTACTACTAATTCTATACATTGTGTGGCCACACGTTAGAGTGGAAAATAATGGACCTCAACAATCATCGGTACGAATAATAAAGTAATAAACTAATAATAACTGCTACGAAACCTCTGGTTCCGTAATTTTTGGCAAGGGGAAATAGTATTATAGACAAGCTTTTACAGCCATGTATATTCGATCCTCACTATCGTACACATATATATTCACAAGTTAGTTGAAATTAGTTGATGGTGCATTAGTATAATAAATAATCCGTACTAGTGTGAAGTGACATTTCACGTTGGATGGACGCTGTTTTTAATATTTTGAAATGGTATTTAATAATTAAATGTTTGTATCAGATGCTTTATTAGACAAAATTCAAACAAGTTACGTAGTTATCATGACTTTTTTTTTTAAATTACGTGACGTGTGTATGGCCGCAAACATTACAAAATTGGTTGAAAATTATGCTCAATATGCTGCAGGGAACCTTGAGAGGGGTGAAAATGGAGATGTTGCCGATGATCACTACCATCGTTACATGGTTAATATTTTAGTAATTCTGTAACTATTCCAAATTAGACGCTTATAATATATATATGAATCATGAAATTTTGCTTTAATATGATGCAAAATGTCATTTTCAACAGGAAGATATTGAGTTATTGGAGGATCTTGGGGTAAATGCTTATCGACTGTCAATCTCATGGACCAGGATACTGCCAAGTATGCAACAAAAAATACGCAAATTCATTGCTCATTCGTTTGGTTGATTTAAAATTTCGCCCAATCATTTCTCTAATCAGAAACCGTGCCTTTCAAATGGTACAGGAGGCAGGTTTGGTAATGTCAACCCGAGTGGGGTTACGTTCTACAACAAAATTATTGACAATATGCTGCTTAAAGGTATGCTTGTTTAATTAACACGAGTACGTATCTTAAGGAAAAAATTTATACAACATGCTATGTAGAATGTACTCTCAGTTGGGACATTCAAATTCTAGTCTATGCAAGAAAACTGGGTCCGACCAGAGTCCAGAACAAAATCAGGCCAGAAAAAAATCTAAGTTTATTTTCTCTTTGTTATCTTTTTCCGAATTCTGAGTTTCGACTCAAACCCTTTGAATATCATTGTGTTCCAATCTCTATTTTGTAATCAGTTTCCTCCCATGACAAATGCATTGGAATATTAAATTATTATATATAAAACCTACTTATCGTAAACCTATATACTCCGTAATACATAAAATACGAGAGAGGGCAATGGCATAACTTGTAGTCTTGTATTATGTTGGCTTATCCATCTAAAACGTACCTTTTTGCGTAGGAATCGAGCCATTTGTGACAATACACCACTTTGATTTACCCCAAGAACTGGAGGACAGATATGGAGGTTGGCTAAGCCCTCAATTTCAGTAAGTGCCAATTCGAATCTTTCACTCGCTCCGTGATCATTTCACTTTTTGGCACTAGCAAAACATCAGTAAACCCTTTGTGTATACTGTAAACATGATAATTAATCCATGAAGAATTGCAAGAATGACCACCATATTAGACCAGTGGATGGATTACTCTACCCACTCCCTATGTTTTCGTCTATTTTATAGAGGGGCCCGGCCCTAGTGTAGCAATTTGGGGCTTTGTACCCTCTATATTTTTTTTCTATACAAGTGAATTACGTATGTAAATGGCAATGCTCCGTATCTTGTAGGGAGGATTTTATTCATTTTGCGAAGACATGTTTTGAGAAGTTCGGTGATAGAGTGAAGAAATGGCTTACAATAAATGAGCCAAATATATACTCGGAGCTCGGGTATAGGGCTGCGTTATTTCCACCTAAGCGTTGCTCCCTTCCTTTTCGTAACTGTTCCGTTGGTAATTCAGACGTTGAACCTTTGGTTGTTGCTCACAACATGTTGATTTCACATGCTAAGGCTGTTAGACTCTACAGAGATCAGTTCCAGGTACAGATACCATATTCTATTTGTAATCTATTCGCAATTTTGAGTATTTCCTAAGACGTAAGGGCATGATTATTACATAATTTGATTACGTAATTCAGTGGGTGTATGCAAGGTTGGGTCATGGGCATCATTGCCTCATGGGTGCCCTATTTTGGTGGTATATATTGGGCTATCATAGGAATAATAACAATAAAGTCAAGCCTTAATCAAAAAAAAAAAAAAAATACAATGGGCTACATAAAAAAAAGTCTATCTTTCATGATCATTTACGGAACCTAGCTAATATCATTTTGTCGCTTCCCTCTTGTAGCCTAAGCAAGGTGGATCAATCGGCTTAACGATCAATGCCTTCCATTATGAACCATACACAGATGATGAATTGGGTTACCAAGCCGTAGAAAGGTCCTATGCTTTTAATGTGGCCTGGTATGTACCACATTAAATTCTCTCTGTACACGAAAAAAAATAGTTTACTATGTTTATAAAAATATTCGTCCGCGCTAACACATTAGATATGCAGGATATTGGATCCCGTGATATATGGAAATTATCCTCCCCTAATGCGTAAATATCTTGGAAATGACCTACCAAAGTTCAGTGTAGAAGAAGCAGAGTTGTTGAAAGGAAGTGTGGATTTCTTAGGCATAAATCATTATTCATCATATTATGCTATTGACTGCTTCAATTCCAATGAATGCACTTCGGAGGAGAATCGCCCTATTAGTGGTTTTGTGGGTAAAACAGTAGCTCGGGATGGTATTCCCATTGGAGAGAAGGTAATTAATTTTTCAGTCTTTCTTCCTCCACACGAAAGGTACGTTAAGATATGTATCATATTATGTGTTCTATTCAAGGGTGTTTTCTAGCTAGCAATGTTTTCGCTTTTTAATAGATAGGTTGAATAACATTCTAGCATACAAATTCACTCAATTCATAATTTTTTATCAGATGGGAGTTTTTGACTTTCACGTAGTACCCCATGGAATGGAGAAGGTCATGAATCATTTGAGTATGAGATATCCTAACATGAGTTTTTATATCACTGAAAATGGTAAGATGCAGCTCTTTTAATTCACTCAAATTTGATTTATTGTACAGTACGTGTGGTTTCTTTTTAGCATGGCTTTTGTGCGTCGAAAAATAAGGCTCTAATATATATATATATATATATATATATATATATATATATATATATATATATATATATATATATATATATATATATATATATATATATATATATATATTAGAATATTGAGATATCAGATATAGAAACAGAAGATGTAAAAATATATAAAGAAGTATGTATATTAGATATAGATATTATGATCGATCTCATGTACAGAAATATAATTATAAAAATACCCTTTAATATATTTATAACATGTATAAATTAGGAATTTTTCACTTAAAAATAATTTGCCTAATTACACCTTAGAAAGTTGCAAGCGAACGTGAAAATTTAAACGTGTGTTAGCCATAACGTAATTAACTAGTTGAATCTAAATATATGATTAAGGTTTGCAGAGTGTGCTAATAGCTAATATAGACTATAAAAACTGACAAACTTTGTTCTAGTCTTCCCCCTAAGGTTATAGTATCTTAATTAATTAAGCAGCTATGTTTTGAAACGGGTATGTATTAGAAATTTCGGGGCGCCATTGATTGCGTTCCAATATTTGACAATGCTTCTTCTAAAGTTATGCGTTCAATAATTTTCATTTAACTTAGTGTAAAAATTATTTGATGAAATATTACGTCTTGAACACATCTAGGGTACTGCCCTCTGAATTACCAAGAAGGACCAGAGATGTTACAGGATTTCAAAAGGATTAAATTCCACCAATCGTATCTCGCTGCTCTGGCCAAGGCTATGAGGTAAGAGCTCAACCACTGATTTTAAATTATTACTTAGCTTCTTAGATCCAATTATTAATACAATATTTTTTTAATTACTTGTAAATGCAACGAGTGTCAATTTCTTTAGTTATTATGAATAGTGAGCTTTGAATTTTTATACTATGAGAAATTTTTTCTTTTGAAAGTTGGTAATGAAATGACCACCCTCCCCCCGCCCCAACAAGAATCAAATCTTTACCGTCGAAAGAGAGATGGATGAAACAATCACCACGTACTCTATCACTAATTCTTATCATATACTTCTCCCGTCATATTTACTTTTAGCACAATTTTCAAAGTACATATTTTAACTATAATATTTATAATTAAGTATTATAAAATATATAATTTACATATTAAAAAATTCTATTTTTAAACGAATCTAATAAGATTCTATATGAATATATATATTAATTTATATATAAAAAATTACATTTAAATTTTTTATTATTTAAAAAAAATATTTTAAATAAGATAAATAAAAATAAACAGAGGATACGAATCCAAAATTAGGAAAAGAAAAAGGCTATATACATGCAATTCTCATACTACGTGATAAAAATGATGCGTCTTCCTAGGCGACTTTGCTATAACGCTATTGGTGACCGTGATTTTAGGCGTCGTTTGACACACGGTTTATAATGTATTTACAAGTCTTCGGTAACTCTATTCCATTAATTATTCATGCGTGAGTAACCCTTTATCATTGGTTAAGCCAACTACCAATAACGAAATAACCTACGATTATGATTCAATCACGTATTCACGTATGCATTAATACATACCGGTCTCAACTTTGTTGCTACCTAACGCAAGGTTGCGTTGCATATACCCAAAAAAGACAGAGTTACGTAGGTAAATATATGCTTAAAGCACGTTTCTATTAACATACTTATACTAATTGAATGGTTTTCTTTTGGGCACAAATGTATAGGAATGGAGCTAAAGTAAAAGGCTATTTTGTATGGAGTTTCATGGACAATTTTGAATGGATACAAGGCTATAACATCACTTTTGGACTCTATTATGTGGATCGGAAGACAATGAAACGAACACCCAAACTCTCTGCTAGGTGGTATTCCGATTTCATTGCTATTGGCGAAAAATCTTCCACTGTTACTTCATTTTGAACCCCTATTCATGTCATTTGTTCATACAAGATTAAGGAAAATCATAGCTTCATCAATTTGTTCAACTTCTCAATAATTCAATAAACATTATAGCGTATAGGCTTAATCTTGTATTTTTGCCCGCCCTGTTATTTTTAATTTTTCACTTTGTTCTTCATATCTTATATGATCATCCTTAATAAATAAATAAATAATTAGTATTGTGACAAAGGTCTCTCGCATGCCGCAAGTCAGTAATAAGTACTACTACACTATATTGCCAACAAGTTTGGTGAGCCTCTTAACTCTGTTGTTTTCTATCCAAAATCATTTTAGTTTATGAAAATAATCAATTCCCCAAAAAAAAAAGAAGGAATAGAAAGATTTTTGGTGTGTCCCTTCCAAATACATTCATTTTAGTACTCTATGCACGGCCAGCAAAATAAAAACCTTTCCTATAATGATATACTTACTTTAGTTTATACTGTACATTGTACACAATTTTTTAGGAATAGTGAATGAAACTATAAAATTAAGTAGACTAAGCTAGCTAGGAATTAGCTCCTACATACCGTACCTGATTCAATGCCTTGACTTCTGAAGATTAGGATAATCACTATAGGTGTTCAAATAGGTGGAGTCCGTTTATAAAAAGGGTCAAATCAATAATGAATCGATCTTTTAAAGAGTCGTATTTTATTGGGTCAAGTCGTTTTAATAATGGGCCTATAGCTTTTAAGACTTTTCAACACTATTAGATAATGAAATATTTTCATATACTTACCAATATTCTAATATCAAAGATTGGAGGTGATACATGTAAACTAATACCCTCTATAGATAAACACTATACTCTCATTGGACGGCCTGACCCAATTTGGCCTATTTTGTATCTCCTTTGACCCATACTGTTTTGCATGTAACTCATCCCGACCCTAATCCGATCAAATGCACAGATCTAATCATCAACAAGTTGTTTTTAATACAACCACCAGACAAAAAAAACTCTAGTATCTCGCTGTATTTAATTACGTATTTGTGTTTAAACTTCTGTAATTCTCATTGAATTTTTGCTCAATGTTGTACATGTATTTATAGTTTACAAGATCTGACTAATTTGATTCTACTTAGAACTCTTCTAAGTACAATCCTATTATTTTGTAAACTACTTGCTATTTAAATCTAATAAGATCATGTTATCTTTATCTTTTCTGAAGTTCTATCCTTTGATCAAGTTTTATTTATCTTTTCTACAATCTTTAGGCACCCTATCTTCCTTTTCTTTTCTACTCATATCATTATCATTATGTTCATCCAACACATTCTCCACGAACTTGTCAAATTTCTGACCCCAATATCTTCATCCTTTTCACGTAGCCCTGAAGATCAAGGTGCTTAATACAAGGGATCCAATCCCCTGAGTTGTACATCCCATTTAGCAAGAACCATTCATCAATTATCAACTTGAATTCTTGTACTCTTTTTTTGACATAAACAAAACGAGCGAATAAGTAAAACAAGGAAAAAAAACACAGAGACTAAGAAAATAAGAAAGGCTAGGAGCAGTAACCAGGAACATAGGTGGTCTGCCTGTACCTAGTTGCTATGCTGTATGGACCTATTCTCGTGGGACCTTTGTGACAATACAAGTTTTGAACAAAATTCCTGTCTGTGAAATCCGGCTCGGGGTATGCCAAATATCCATCTGGTTCCTAGCACCTTGACGGAAAGCAATGACCAGGGTTATTGAGTCCGTAAGAATCCTAACCCGCTCGATATTACGTGAAATTGCCTAGACTACGTCGCTAGAAACAGCTAGAGTTTTTGCGTGGAATTATGCCTCTTAACATGGAATTGTGCTCTTATAGACGTTTGTACGCGTATGATATTAGCCTCTTGGGGCGAAACAGCTCCATCAAGGTATCAAGCATAATTTTCGTGCTTGACACCAATACGAAGCGTACTTGAACAATGTTATGTAGGCGTAGCTATAGGTTGTAGTTGTATACTTTCCAAGTTTCCAGCTGCGGTTTATGCTCCCGGCAAAGATTACATCATGTGTTTGAAGGAAAAGTTTAGCCATATCCACTGATGAGCCAACTAGGAACTAACCCAAATGGGAGCATTATTAAAGTTCCATAATTTTCCAATGATGGGCCATGATTTTGGACCTGGTGGAAGGTTAAGTTTACGCTCGTGGAGGTGGTCAGTAGAACATTTAAGGTACTCATTTGTGATTTTATTCATTACAATTTCTTTTTTTTTTTTTGACAAATATTCATTACAATTTCAAAGGAGCAAAATAATATCTTTAAATATCGGTAAATTCAGATGCATATATGAAATTTTACATGACTAGTAAGGATCACAAGGGTGATGGCCGCTAGTAGACTTGTTTAAATGGGTGGGGGCCCGTTAAGGGTCCTTAACCGACTCATTTGTAAAAGCTCATAATCAATAATGAGCCTTATGAATCGGTCTGTTAAAGAGTCATATTTTATTGGATTTTTAATGGGTCAAGTCGGGTCAATAATGGACTTATAGTTTCCAAAACTTTTAAACACTATCAGGTAATGAATTCTTTCCGTTTACTTGTCGATGGTCTACTACCAAATATTGGAGGTGATACATGTATATCATCCTTTGTAGATAAAAACTATACTCTCTTTGGAGGGTCCGACTCGTCCCATTATATATCTCCTTTGGCTCAGTCTGGTCCGTTTTGCATCTTCATTAACCTAACACAATCCGACCCGTTTCGCTCGCGACTCATCCTAATCCTGATCCGTCCCAATACATAGATCTAGTTATTAAGCGCTAGCCATGTAGTTGAATAGGCGGGCCAAGTTGGCTCCTCCATTGGCATACGGTTTAGGAGGTTAAAGGATTCTGGTTATCATTTTGGCCGACTTATCATTAATTGTTGCATATTTAAAGAGACTACACAAGAATAATAATAAATAAAGGCTAGAATCAATGTCACTAATGCCTTCCACTCACCGAATACGCACAATAAGCCAAGCGAATACTAACAACTAGAGGTGATCAAATATTTAGTCGGGATCGGTTTGGTCCGAAAATTTTTGCCCCTTTTGAACCTAACGATTGAGTCAAGCCTAAAATATTGGGTTCAAACTCTTTTGGGATTAAAAAAAGTTGGGCTTTGGGGTTTTTTTTCAAGCCATTCCTAAATTTTGACTGAAATGCTAGTTGTGGGTATCAAGTATATCCTTTACCTAGGAGTATATAAAGGATGGTGCTTTTAGGAATAAAGTGAGCAATTTTAAGAGAAAATGGACAATTTTAATAAAATGAATAATTTTAAGAGAAAATAAATAATTTTATGATAAAATGAGTAATTTTAGAGAAAATTAATAATCTTGAGCCAAATGAACAGTTTTAGAGAAATAAATAATTATGAATTGAAATGAACAATTATGAGTGAAAACGAATAATTTTAATTTTTTTTAAAGTGTAAATAATAGATGAGCAACAATTTCTATAATCATTTGTTAAAAGTGCAAAATAAAATAAAAAGTTCACTATGAAATGAAAATTTTAGATAGTATATATATAAATATATATATATATATATATATATATATATATATATATAATTGTTATAAAAGAGTTGGACACATGTATCTAGGTAAATTGTGTCATTATTAATATGCCACTCAATCGATATCCAAATTTTTTTTCTTAGCCACATAAGTCTTTAATATCATATTCTCAAATAATCTCAAGCATATAAGAATTATTACTAAATTTAAAAGATTTAAATTCAAAATTATATAAATATACTATTAAATTCATACTTTTTCCTAAAATAATTTCAAATGTTCAAATACCTAGTTAATTTATAATTTTTTATTTTCTCTAAAATTACTCATTTGACTCAAAATTATTCATTTTTTCTAAAGTTACTTATTTGACTAAAAATTGCTCATTTTCTATCAAAATTGCTCTTTTTTTTTATACCCAAAAGCACGTTCCTATATGTACTCCAAGGAATATAAAAAAATTTCTAAGCTGTGGGTTATCCAACGACCATTTTTTTTAAAAAATGTTCGGGTCAGGTTGGACCTGAAAATTGAGCACAAAATCACTACTCAAATCCGTTAATTTGGGGGGGGGGGGGGGGGGGGGGGGGGGGGTTGTGTATCTATTGCTTAAGTGTAGAATGTAATACATCTTTAATGGATGTAAAGAGCAAATGAGCAATTCTAACTATAATGTTGGATGCATTAATGACACATGGTAATTAAACTATCTAATTTTGGTAACACTTCATTTTTCGGTAAAATTAAGGCGAAAGCGTGTTATGAGAAGGGGAAAGAAATATTTTTAAAGGTGACAAATAGGTATATCTCGATGAAAAAAATTATAGGAATATGTCATTGTGCACACCAGATTAATATATACAAGGGCTACCTTTTCAACCCAATTACACTAAAGGTCATGTTATTATTGTATGCATTCATTAAATTGGTGTTTCTCTCTACAATGTACACGAATCATATTTGGTGTTATTGTGACCAATCAACCCAATAAAATAGTAAATGAAGGCTGGCCTATGGTATAGACAAATATCTACCTATTGTTTTATGTACCTATCCATGTTAATTTTTACTATATTATTGTCAATTTATCCAATTCGATTTATTAGGCTAGTAATATTCAATTTGGCAAGGTCTATGCCTTTTTTTTTTTTTTTTTTTGACTGAGGGCATATGGCTTTAGTAAGGATACTTGACCTTTTAAACCATAATATGTGTTGGGCTCATTTAATTAATTGCCTGCATATGGTACTGTTTTTTTTTAGCATATGTTATAATCTATTAAAAGTAATATCAATTAATAATTTTTTCTTTCTTACCTAAATATTTGAATAGTAACAAAACTCAATATGTATAATTATGTAAACTAGAACTTTAGTTCTTTAATTATAAATAGAAGGGTATATATATTAAAAATTATTGCTAAACTATATTATGGTGCTCTCACTCATCTCATTTAATGATGTGCGTTAAACGAGGTCTTTTATTTTCTCTCATGTCATCTTCCACCTCATCACCAACTATGAGCCTCTTCTAAATATTAAAGAAATGCACAAGATAGTTTTTAGCCCTAGCAATTATAAGCCTCTTCTAAATTTTAAAAAGAAACCCACTTTATATTTTTTAGCCGAAGTAACTATGAGCCTCTTCTAAATTTTTAAGAAATGGACTAGGTAGTTTTTAGCCCTAGCAACTATGAGCCTCTTCTAAATTTTTAAGAAATGCATTGGGTAGTTTTTTGCCCTAGCTCTTAATGGATATCGTATCAATTTTAAAGTAAATTAGTTGATTTAAGTTTCAAAATATGATATTAAATTTTGAAATTGATTTTTTTTAAAAGTAGTTATTGACTATTTAATTAGAAAAGTGGTGACAATAATATTTCATACTATTTGATCATGACGTTGTGAATCTTTAAGATAAATCAATTTTAATAAAAAAAATTCATATGATTATATTATTTCTTATGCATTAAAAAAATTTATAATTTATAGTCAATATTTGACTTTAAAATATATAGATTTCAAAAAAAAAAAAGAAAAAAAGAAAAGAAATTGAGGTAGTACAATATTAGATGCGCCCGAATCATTTATTCACCTTCTAAACTCCCTACCTTTTCACTTCACCTTCTTAACTCCCTACCTTTTCACTTCACCTTCTTAACTCACCTCACCTCACCTCTCTGTGCTATAACTTCAATAACAAGCTCACACTCACCTACTATGAAGCCACTTTATAACATTCTGACGTTACATTGTCAAGTTTAAGCAACTACAAATTACGCAAAGTTTAGATCTTGCAAGAGTGTAGGGGCTCCTGAATTATGGCTTCTAAGCTTGTTATAATTGCTGTCCTTGTCCTTGATATCATTGCTTTCGGCCTTGCCGTTGCTGCCGAACAACGACGAAGCACTGTAAGTCCGGAATTAATTAAATTATTAATACTCATGTTCATGCATAGCGTAATTTGAACCCCACTACAATTTCATTGGGTGCCTCATACATTTTAAAGCTTACTTTTATTTTTGTTGTTTTTGGGTATTGTTAGATCTTTCATTATTTGTGTACGAGGGTAATTATTTTATTTCGAAAACAGTGAAAATCATAGGTTCTAATTTGTGTCAGTTAAAAACTTGTGATTTATTTGTATTTAAATGTGCTGTGCTGTTTGTTGATCTGATGATTTGCTTATTATTTGCTGCAAAACCTGCTTATATCGTGACTCTTGGACACTGTTTTAGCTGTGGATCCTTGTATGTCTTTCTTATTTGATTGATTTTCCGGTGAATTGGAGCCTTCATCACACATATGTCTCATAATTCATTTGTCAATTTAGATATTAATGTTGAGTCATTCATAGATCGTTGTTAATTTGCTGTCTATTTGCCATGAAGCTCGAACTCTATCACATGTATCACGCTTGTCATTGAGGTTTTGCTGTAACAGTTGATTTTAGTTGATTTGTGTACAATTTAGGTCCATGGTGGGTTTGATGGGAGCGCATATTTTTTGTGCCTAATATGAACGGAAAGATATGTGTTATGCTTTGTATGTGCGTTACAAATTTTGATCAACATTGACCGTAAATTGGATAATAAATAGATCTTCTGGATTCTCCCATTGCTGCACATATTTGACTGTTCTGAATGTTCTTGTCATTTTTATGTTCTTTGTAATGATAAGACTTACTTCAGAAAGAACAACGCGGCCTGTTTGCTCAGCTTACAGCAGATTGACAAACTCAGAACCATTAAGTTGATGTGAGCAGAAAGAAAGTTTTGTTTATAGTTTTGTTGTTATCTTGTCCTTCCTGATTAGCAGTGTTAAAAGCGTCTTGTGTATTTAATTTTCGTTAATGACTTTCAGGGATATAAAGACATTTAGCAAATGACTGATGTGTCTTTGAACAGGCCCATATTATATCAGACCCAAACGCAAACTACAAGTACTGTCAGTACGATTCAGATGTCGCCACAGGATATGGGCTTGGAGCATTTTTCTGCCTTATGGCTAGCCAAGCAATTGTCATGGCATCAAGCAAATGCTTCTGCTGTGGTCCGGCTCTCAGTCCTGGAGGATCTAGGACTTGTGCTGTCATTCTTTTCATCATCTGCTGGTATGTATTCTCTATTGTGGTTTTATAATTCATGGCTGAAACAGCAATCTAACCAAGTCAGTCCAGTCAATCATAATTGTGATGTCATAGCTAGAACTTCATTTTGGCCCTTTGCTGGCCAAGAATGTTAAGATTCTATTTATACTGAGAGTCCTTTTCTTGTCTCTTTATGAAGCAGAACCCTTGGACTTTAGATCTTGTTAATATTACGAAATTAATTCATTTCAGGCTGACATTCTTCATTGCGGAGATATGCTTATTGGCGGGTTCTGCTAGGAATGCCTACCACACCAAATACAGGTCCTTCTATGAAGATCGCGCCCCTTCCTGTGAGACTTTAAGGAAAGGAGTCTTTGCAGCTGGAGCTGCTTTCACTCTCTTCACTGCCATTATCTCAAGTTTTTACTATGTTTTCCACTCAAAAGCAAGGGACACCTTCCGACCATGAGGAACAAGGTGTACAACACAGTCCATAGATCAATATCGTGCCTCCAAAAAATGATTAAAACACTGAAGTTTTGGGGTCTTCATTGATGTGTCCTTGGAAGACTTCCTTTGGACCTTAGTCTTGACTTTAGGAATACTTATAAGGAGCAGATGTCATAAATTTGATGTTATGTGGTGATTTTTGTCCGCATGTTAAGTTAGATTCATTTTGGTTTGTAAGGAACAGATAATAGATGGTATTAGTCATTGTAATGGCTTGATTTTTGGTTGTGGTTTGAATGATTTGTATTATCTTGCAACATCAGTGGCTTTGGATATCAATGATTTCAGTTTTTCAAACATTGGGCACATGACTTGAACTATGCAACATTCAATAGAAAATCTCACACCATAATTAATCCTCAGCGGTAAGCACATTATCGCCCTCATTACCACTTTCTGGATACTATTAACAAAATCAGGCAATAAAAGGGAAGTTCCTGCAATAAGTTACTGCCATTATGAGTAATAAAACGTCAGTATAAGAGAGGCGTAATAAATTAGGCGTTTGCTCCTTTTTTAAACGATATAACTCTGCTAGGAACCTCAGTTGTACTTGGCATTCTGGTGATTCCTTCAACTTTCGAAGTGCAAGGATAGGGCTGCTTCTGTATGTATCGACTTGTGCTTGAGAGGATATTTAAGTGTTGGGTGCCTTAAAGACCAAATACCTCCTCCAACTCTTTTAACATTCTGTCAGTAGCAGTGCTCGCCACGGCGCTACTGCTGAACCAGCAACTTGAGCATGTTCATACTGATGCCATCGCCAGCTTTAAATCAGCAGTTAAGAGTTTTACTGAGTCAGACTTATCTTTACTTCTAATTTGAGTTAAAGATAGACAGGAGGATAAAAACCATATCTGAAGAGTATGGTGGAAGCTGTAAACCTCCCAAATTATGGCCTCAAAGATTGTTATAATCTTGATTTTGGTCCTTGATATCATCGCTTTTGGGCTTGCTGTCAATGCTGAACGAAGGCATAGCACTGTAAGTTTCTTATAAGTTTGTATAGTCCCTTTTTATCTCCAAGGGTGTATTATTAGTAAGATACACCTTCCCAAAATTCCTAAACATGAAATTTTTAAATAGATTCATGCTTGGAGAAGAATGAAAAGAGGCACTTGTATTCAGAATCCAATATTCAATAGGGTTTTCAACACTGAGAATTAGGGAATCACCGACTTCTTCAGCAGAATTCACAGAATCATTTTCATCATCAAATCTGTGGTTCTGTTTCTTCTGCTTAGGCTTTGAGCAATTGGTCCTAAAGTGTCTCTTTTCCTCGTAGTTCCAACAGGTTACATTCAATTTATATGGGGATTTTCCCCTACTCTTTGATTTCAATCGACTAAATTGACCTTGGCCCTTAGATTTACCTCTCCCTCTTCGGTCTAAATTGAGAGCACTACCTGATGAATCCCAAGTTTTCCGTTTACAAATGCTTTTGCTGATAACAACATCTTGGATTTCATCAAATTTCAATTTTGTAGTCCAACGAGAACTACTAATTGCAGCAACAACAGTATCTTAAGACTCAGGCGGAGATGGCATCAAAATCAAAGCTTTAATTTCATCCTCAAAATTAATTTCAATAGAACTTAGTTGGCTTACAATCATATTAAACTGATTTATATGATCCATAACAAATCTGCTTTTAGAAATTTGCAAATTAAACAATCTACGCATCAAATATACCTTGTTCATTGCCGAGGGTTTTTCATACATATTTGATAGCACACTGCCGTTATTTTCTCCTTCACAATGTTGAACGCCACGTTTTTGGATAGCGTCAATTGGATTAGCCCCATCGCTTGACGATCCTTGAGCTTCCATTGTTCCTCAGTCATGGAATCCGGCTCCACACCAACAAGGGTTCGTGAAGGTCTTTCTGATACATATAGTTTTCAATCTGCATTTTCCATAAACAAAAATCGGATCCATTGAACTTCTCAATTTCGTGCTTCACACTCTCCATTTTTAGTGATTGTGTTGAACCACTTTGGCTCTGATACCAATTGTTAGGAAAAAAAACACACCCAAAAAAGTAGAGAGAGAAATGACAGAGTGAAAAATTGCCACAACAACAACTACAGTTTTATTCCATTTATATATACACTAGGTATTTACAAATTACAGAAAATGAACAAAGAAGACCAAAACTTAACACTTTGAACTTAATCTTGGTTTTAGGAGTAACAGTGCAAGATTTATTATTTGTTCTACTTTATTTGTGCTCAGATTTTATGTTTTATTAGGATATATTTCTCTTTGTATATTTGTGATATAGTTTGTTATGATATAGTTGTCAATATATATCTTGTGTGGGCTGTAACCCTAGGGGCAATTTGTATTTTATATATATATATATATATATATATATATATATATATATATATATATATATATATATATATATCTTGTTTTTTTTATATATAATGAAAGTAGAATTTCTCTCTCATGGTAGGATTTGTTATTTTTTTCATCTTCTTCTTTGTTGCTCTTTTTTCTTCTATCATAACATGCATTTGATTGTTCTTGTCCTTCTGTGTGTGCTTATGTGCTAAGCTAAATTATTGTCGGTTAACAAAACCATAAAAGCGGAGTGGTTTGTATTATTGTGTTTAGTGTTTGGTTCTTTAATTAGTGAATTGAATACTTAATGTGATTCTTTTATGCATAGTTCTCTTTCTCAATGCTTGTTCTTTAAATTTGTTTTCCATTCATTCGAATGGAATGCAAGAACCGCGGACTAATGCCTGAAACCAAATTGCTTGAGCATCTGAGTATCTAGGTTTCGAAGGTATAAAATTTCTTTCCAAAGACTGAAGCAAGCTCAGCTCAAACGCAACTATTCTGAACAACAAAAGCTCATATATTCTATGACTATACGAAGACAAGATCCTTAACATTCAACACTCAACTACACCTCTAGACAAGATCCTTAACATTCAACAATCAACTACACCTCTATCTTTGTTTAAGAGTTAAGAATATGGTTATCCATGGGTATAAAATGCGAAAAGAATATTTTCATAAATCTTAGACAAATATGGAGTAAAGGCAAGAAACAAACACAAATAATGTTAAGCGACAATGTGCATTTCTAGACTGCAAATCAAATAATAACCATCTTTTAAGCATAAGGACGCTAATAATACTTTCTCTATTTTTTTTTATTTTTCTCATTTGGAATATTATAAATTTTAGAGTAGAACTTTAAATATGAATTCTTCTTGATTATATGAAAAAATTATATTCATGTGAGATCTCAATAGATTCGTCTCAATGTGTATTTTCTAAATATCAGCTTTTAATAATTTTCATAAACATACAATCAAAGAATTTTGAATTTTAAGTTTGCATCGAGGTCTACACAAAAAGTAAAGAAAAAATTGAAATAAAAAATACAACATTTGACCTATCTTGTTTATAAAGGCTGACCTTCATTTTATTTTTAAAAAATCTCACCTTTCCATGTTTTGTATTTTTGAAACATACTCATCCCTTATCCCAACCTTCCTACCCATCACTTACCCTAACCTTCATACCCATCCCCTACCCCAGGCTCTCACCTATGTTTCATACTCATCCCCTACCCCAGCCCCTCCCTCACATCAAGAGAGTTCTTAGATGCTAAGTTTGCATGCTCCAGATATGGAACCAAGAGAGAGTATGACAAATATAATCGACCCTGTGTCCAACAATGTAATAAGCAAGAACCTGAAAGTGCTACTGGACATCGCTCTTGTGAAAAGATCGACCAACTGCAAAGCTAGCATGCATGTGAAAAGGAGGCCAGATGACAGGTGGGTGATACATTGTTTTATCAAGGAGCATAACCATGAACTTTTACCTGCTCAAGTTGTCGGTGAGCAAACAAGAAAGATGTATGCTGCAATGGCTAGACACTATGCTGAGTATAAAAATGTGGTTGGTTTAAAGAATGAGTCAAATATCCCGTTTGATAAAAATCATAATTTGTCCTAGAAGTTGGGGATGTTAAGCTGTTACTTGAATTTTTCATCCAGATGCAAAATGTGAGTTCTAACTTCTTCTATGCTGTAGAGCTAAGTGATGATTTGCGATTGAAGACTTTAATGTGGATCGATGCCAAAACCAGGCATGACTACGTGAATTTCAGTGATGTGGTCTCCTTTGATACGGTCTACATCAAAAACAAGTATCAAATGCCTCTTGCTCTTTTCATTGGGGTCAATCAATTCGATCTATCAATTCATGTTGCTTGGATATGCTATGGTTTCTGATGAAAGTTCAGCAACATACTTATAGATACTACAAACATGGTTGACAACGATGAGTGGAAACGCTCCAAAAAGTATTATTGCCATCTGTTTAAATTTTGACTTTGGTCGGAGGGAGTATGGTAGGTAGCCGCTAGGAATGGAGGTCACTATCGCTAGGAATGGAAGTCACGAATGCTCTATGCGGGGAACATGAAGAAATGAAAGAGAAGTTACCAGTTTAACAGGTAACCAGTAAAAAAAACTCTTTAAAATACAAAACGTGAAAAGATGAAATTTTTCAGAAATAAAATAAAGATTGACTTTTATAGACAAAATGAGTTAAATGTTATATTTTTCATTTCAAATTTTTCAAAAGTAAATGGAAAAAACAAAAAGAAACGGTGTTATACCATAAGGTTATGATCCAAATTTAATATACTTCTTCATAATCAAGGAAAAGGAATAGATACAAACTTAATTGGAAATTAGTATAATATCATCAGGACTAATGATATGGTCATGTACAAAGTTTAATTCGACCGATTTAAAAATAACATTAGTATGGTAAAATTATAAAATAGAACCACAACCTAAAAAAAGTTACTATATAGAAAATAAAAACTAATTAAAAATATAAAGGCCGTTAAACCAATCAGCCTGAAAAGAACAATTTGAATGACATTATAATTAGGTGTCTTTGGAAATTCTTCACCCTCTCAATTCTTTTTGGTCATTCTTCTTTGATGATACAATCATAATTGACAATTCACGAACGTTTTGCCCAATTTGTTTCAAGACTCCCAACTAAGTAGTCACAACCTTCTCTCTCTTCATCAAGAACACCAATCAAAGGTAGTAGGTGTGGCGCAGATCTAGTGAAAAAGATCATTCAGAAGCGGATGTTAGAGCTCAATTAGTTGGTTTGGTGGATTTGCCAACATTTTCATTTCTTATTTCTATAGAGCATTTAAAAAGTCTGATCGAAGGCTGATGATTATTGTTGGTGTTCGTAATCGTTGACTTTTTTAAGAATGGGAGCTAACCTAGGATGTGCATCACTGTCAAAGATGGTTGTAATATCAGTGCTGGTCCTCGATATCGTTGCTTTTGTGCTCTCTGTCATTGCCGAGCATCGACGAACCACCGTAAGTTTGTCCCTTTTTTAGCTCTTTTGCCCCCGTTTATGTCAGTGTCCGTGCGATTTTTCTTAGATTAGCATATACCCTACTCAATTATAGATGCACTTTATTCTTAGATGTACCGGAATAACCCACTAGGTTGCACCCCCGTGTATGATGGTTGCTCTATTGCTTAAGTTGTCATCGTGCAACACATAATAGAGTATTTTTATTTACTAGTCTGTTCTTTGGAAAATTATACATTTTAGAGTCAAATTTTAATAATGATATTACCTTAATTTAGATGAAAAAATATATTTATTGCGGAAGTATGATAGATTAGTTATAATTATATTTTTCAAATATTAGTTTTTTTAAAAATATTTTTATGAATATATAATTAAAGATATTTGAATTTTAAGTTCGTTAATTTGTGCAAAAAGGGTATGTGAGAAAAAAAAAAACGAAGAAAGGAGTATGTGCTGAGTCTTGTTTTCTTGTTTTTTCTAGTTCACTTACTGAAACAGAGAAAATTAGGACACTTTGGTGCAAAGTCTAGCTATCTAAGTAGTTGACAGTAAATATGGCTATCCGATGGAAGCACCCAGCTTCCAAAGATTACAAAAGAAGGATGAATCCAGTTGTTAAGGACATGATACAAGTGATTGGTTTTTGACTGACAGGTCCATACAATTACAGACCCGGGCATAAACTACGAGTACTGTCGGTATGATTCAGACAATGTTGCTACAGGATACGGGCTGGGAGCATTTTTCTGTCTTTTGGGTAGCCAATTAGTTGTCATGGCTTCTACCCGTTGCTTGTGCTGTGGCAAGGGTCTGAACCCTGGAGGATCAAGGGCCTGTGCCGTCATTCTATTCATTTTCTGCTGGTACTTTTTTCTTCTGTTAACTGTTACTAGTGCTTTGTCCTCGCTCAGCCTTGCAGCATCTTTTGATCTTAACAATCTTGTAAATTCCTGACATTACTCCATTCCAGGCTGACTTTCATCATTGCTGAGGCTTGCTTATTGGCCGCTTCTGCAAGGAATGTGTACCACAAAAAATTCTGGGCCTTCATTGGAGACCACCCACCATCATGTGAGACTCTTGGGAAAGGAGTCTTTGCAGCTGGAGCTGCCTTCATCTTCTTCACTGCCATCTTGTCTGAATTTTACTATATTTTCTACTCAAAGGCCAGACCCTTAGCCCCAGTACATAGTCATACAGCATACACGCAGTGTGTTGATTTTTCAGATGACAGGAAAAATAGCCAAGTGCTACAAAACGGCCCTTAGTGGTTGTTAACTTGGTATTATTAAGATCTCAGGACTTTGCTGACAGTACTAAAATTTTGGTTTTACAAGTTATATATGCAGGAGATATCTTGTATTCTACTATATTATGTGTTCAGATTTTGCTTTTTCTTGCTTGTTAAGCTATATCCTCGTTGGGTTTTACAAAACATGATTCAGACAGGTTTTTGTTTTAATGTTTTGCTTCTTTGGCTAGTAATATGAAAACTATATGATTCGTGGATGAATAGCTCTCTTCCTGAATATTTGGTTTTGAATGCTGTCTTGGAATCTCTTAAGCAGAAAGCAAAAACCGCTGACTGGTACCAGAAACCAAAAGGCCTAAGCATCTGAATACCCAGGTTCCAAAGGTATGTATTTCTTTTACAGTATACAGGAAATCATCACTGCTCTTATGTAAGGTCAAACGCTACTATTCTAAATAGGAAAGTAGGAATGACTCTACTAGTGTAAAAGACATGGTACTTAAGATGCAACAACTTGTCATATATTTATTTCTGTCCATCTCTGTGTCAATAAAACTAAATGTACATTGTAATCACAACAAGAGAATTTTAATTGTCTGAATTGAACAATATCATCCGTTGTGAAGCCCCATGCACATAAAGAAGAATAAATTTAATTACATTCACTTTTGTATGTAAATACTTCGTAATAGCAACATACAAAGTGGTAAATTATTTTCGTTATAAGATGGTAAGCAGCAAGATCATAATACTGGGCTAAGAAGATTATTCTGGGACGAATCCTGGGCGATCCAAGAAGAAATAATGTGTGCATCTTTAGGGAAATGCTGGTGAATAGAGAGTTCCCACCACTTTGGGTTTGAGTTGTTGGTACTACGAATGGATGTCAATATAGATGAGCAAACATCACATTGTAGGCGTTCTGACAGAGGCACCAAGTTCAACTTTGGGCAATTGTATATTAATACGTGTTGCAGAAATCCACGAACAAGCAGCCCTCTATATATATTTTGCCCAACTTAGGTAGCTCTGTCAAGGTTAAGTTCTTTAATTTAAGGAGACTATGAAAGGGTATGGATTTTGTGACATGACCATTTTCCATTGTCTCAGTTTGAGACGATGATGAGCAAACGCTGCTACCAACCTCCAACTCTTGCAATCACTCAAATCTAGTGTTTCGAGCTTTGCCAGCAAGCGAGAGTAATTCTGCCGTGTCCTCTTGAATGGGAATACCTCCTTAATTTTAGGACAACTGCTAACAAACAATTGCTTGAGGTTTGTAAATATGGAAATTGGTTGCAAGCTTGTTGATGGCCTTGGGTATTGCAAAAAAGTACCAATTCCTCCTAATTGTATTAGTTCTCTAAAATCAGGCAACCCAGCAAGATCAAATTACTCGAGGGTGTCAAGTTGGCGAAAGATGGAAGAGTCTTCAGTCTTGCTGTAGTGGTGCTGCTGCTGACATATACTCCAACCTTGACATTTGGATATATTCAACCTTTGCAACTTTGTAGCATCAAAAGCAGCTCCTAAACTAGTTAAAGGTTGTATGATACCAGTGTTGCATATTATTAGCTACTGAATTGAGGAAGGAAATAAAGAAGTGGTGATAGGCATGTCGCGCACCTAACAAAATAAAAACCTAACTATTCCTCCTAACTATGTAGTTGGGTAAGTCAGTGTCAATCCCACAGAGAAACGACGGTCCATTTTAATCAACTTTAACATGAGTAAAACTAGATGAGTAAAAGAAAAGAGAATAGTAAAACTAGATGAGTAAAAGAAAAGAGAATGATTATACTACTAATTAATAAAGTATAAACTAAAGACATCTAGGACTAGGTATTCCCGCTAATATGAATTAATATAAGATAAATCCATACCCCAAATAATCATACTATAATGGTCAAAAGGAAAGATGCGCCCTCTACAATACCAATAGTTTCTTTCGATCAACTTATCGGCTTCCCTAATATACAATCATGCCTATTTTCATAGAATCATGCATATTAAAGACATTAAACACGACACCCTAACTTCCTAACAATCCGTTCTACCTATTTTTATAGAGAATTTCATGTCCTTATTAAATTAATCACAACCATCTAAATCCAACTGTCGTTGACAAATAGACATTAGGTTCAAATCAATACCAAATTACGTCTAACCTAGTATTGATAAAATAACACAACTCAATAAGCAAGAACATATAATATAATCAAATTAGAGATTGAGATAAATTCATATATCAAATCATATTAGGGTTCAACCTAAACCTAGATTATAAAACTACTTAAACATGATAATTAAATAAACAAAACAATGAATAATAGAAGACATAATAAGAGATTAAAAAAGAGAAAACAATACTTGAATTAGATTGATAGAAAATATAAATCACCAAAGCTTTTCTTCCATAGTTGCAAAAGAGAAAACTAAGAACCAAAAGTGAAAACCCTAAAAACATAAACTAATGAATCCCCCCCTATGAAAACTAAAAACTAAAACTATAAATAAAAACTAATAATCATGAAAACTAAAAACTCTCCATAATAAAATCAAAAAATTCCTAAGCTAATCTCCTAAAAGTGGGGTGTAAATCCCATCAAAGGAGTCCAAAACTTCTTAAATTACTCCCACTTAGCTAGTGCCTAATGCCTAGGTTTTAGGGCTACAAAAATATTCTTTCAAAGTGGCCGCCAAGGTGTTGCGGCGCGAAGTGAAGGACCGCCAACGAGGTGCAGTGTATGCTGCGAAATTCATCATGTTGCTTGCTAAACTCCATTTTCCGCACCTCCCATGGAAATATCAACGTCTAGCTAGAGTCATGTCACAATAGGTCTTCGAAAATCCCGAGACAATGCTACTAAACGACGCATATAATTCCAGAATGATATCATTAGAGCTTTTATTGCATTAAAATCCTACAAAACAAAATAAAGCATACCCGAGAAGAGCAATATCGAAATATATGAAATGAAAGCTCGTAAAGGAGGAAAATATGGAGGAAAATTGATAAAATAAGATCGATTAAGGCATTAAAATAATGAACAATATTGTGTTATCAAGTGGGTTCCCAATCTTCAAATTTAAATCCTGATATCATATTCCCAAATATGATCGACCAACTCCTACAGAACATGAGTTTTTGACCTACAGTGAAGCAAAAATTTGTAGCAGCACACTGTAGCGATCTGCCAAGATTGTATAAGGCTATTGAATGCTTCTAGATACCATAAATTCCAAACCTTCTCTAAGAAATTCATTCTCTACAAGTCCTTCGATGCTTCTTTTAGACTTTCGTCATAAGAAAGATCTAAAACCCTCAATATTATAAGCTTTACAAGTGGGTTAATAAAGATTAGATAATCACTTCCTTGGAGTAAAACCACCCTTGGATTACAGAAATCAGAAACACTGTAAGGTAAGCTCAGCTCATAAGTAGGATTAATGTTTCCACTCATGTATGTCCATCTCATCTGTCAAGCCCTAAGCCATAGTGGTTAACTTTTATGTAGCACAACTGCTTTATTCTTTTCATCTTCTTCTTGGAAATCTTAGGAATGGCCATGGGTCGCAGTGGTGTCGGACCAAGCAAACCTCATGCTCGTATACCCCTCAGCAAAATGGTGTTGCTGAAAGGAAAAATAAGACCCTCCTAAACATGGCTCGAGCTCTTCTATTTGACTCTAAGGTTCCTACAAGTTTTTGGCCCGAGGCCATTACAACAGCAACATACCTCACTAATAAACTACCCACAAAAATTCTCAACTACAAAACACCCCTTGACCATCTTAAAAAATATGCCTCTATTCATTCAATTTTATCCCTACATCCTAGAGTTTTTAGGTGCACAGTCTATGTTCATGTTCCTAAACAGCAAAGAAACAAATTAGACCCTTGTGCTATCAAATGTGTGTGTTTTTTTGGATACGGGATTAATCAGAAAGGATATAGGTGATATGACCCCACAACCAAACACATCCATACAACTTTGGAGTGTGATTTCCTTGAAACTGACTTTTTTTTTTATAAACACCATCTAGCTGTCAGGGGAAACACACTATGACAACCTAGATTGGTTAATTAGCTCAACAAGTGATTCTGTCCCACAAGAACAAGTAGGCGGATCCATCGAACAACAATTTGAAAATATAGCACAAACCAACACACTTGTGCTTCCCTTATCACTTCCAAGTCCTGATGAGGTAACTGAACTTTCCCTTACTCTTGTGACTAACCTAGAAAATGCTCAAGATGATATCTCAAGAACAACCTCTAGAAACATATAAGCTACCTCCAAGAAGCACAAGAAGGATTCCACCAAAGAGGTATGAACCTAAGTATGAACCTCGACAGTCCAGGTATCCTATGGCCAACATAGCCAGTGAATGGAATACTTCAAGGAAGGAAAGAGCCTTTTAAACTGCTCTATACTCTAAAAAATTGCCCAGAAGTGTGAAGAAAGTATTAGAGAATAAGTTATACAGAGAAGCATGGAAAATTAAATTGAAACTTTGAAGAAGAATGGCACATGAGAAAAATATAAATTACCTTCAGGAAAGAACCTAATAGGATGTAAATGGGTGTTTACCATCAAATATAAAGTAGATGGCTCCATAGAAAGATACAAGGCGAGGTTGGTAGCTAAAGGGTATACTCAGACCTATGGTATTGATTATTCAGAGACTTTCTCTCCAGTGGCAAAAATTGACACCATACGAGTACTATTCTCAATAGCAGCCAACAAAGATTAACCCCTATATCAGTTTGATGTAAGAAAAAAAATGTTTTTATACATGGAGAACTTCAAAAAGAGGTATATATGGAAGCTCCTTCAGGATTTACTAAAGGTTTTGTAACAAGAGAAGGATGCAGACTAAAAAAGACTCTTTATGAGCTCAAGTAATCTCCAAGGGCCTGGTTTGGGAGATTCATAATGGCAATGAAAAAATATGGCTATCATTAGAGCAACTCAGCCATACTCTATTTCTGAAGAAAAAAAAGAGAAAATCGTGTAACATGCTTATTTATGTTGATGATATGATTCTCAGAGGAGACGACTATGAGGAAATCTCGAAGCTGAGGAAGGAGTTATTCAAAGAATTTGAGATGAAAGATTTGAGAATGCTCAAATATTTTTTGGGTATTGAAGTCATGAGATCAACCAGGGGAATCTTTATATCTTAAAAGAAATACATTCTAGATCTTCTTGCTGAAACAGAAATAGTAGACTATAAACCAGCAGATACTCCCATGATGAGAGATGACTTATCAACAAAAGTATTAATGGTTGGTAGGTAAATTGATCTATCTATCACACACTAGACTCGACATAGCCTATGCTGTGGGAATAGTTAGTTAGTTTATGCACCAACACACAGAGTGAGCACATGGAAGCAGTCAAGAGGATCATCAAATACCAAAAGGGAACTATGAGATATGGTATCCTCTTCTAGAAGAATGGCCACCTAGAAATGCAGACTAGGGAGGACACAAAGTAAGAAGAAGATCAACTTCAGGATACTTCACACTAGTAGGCGACAACTTGGTTACTTGGAGAAGTAAAAAACGGAAAGTAGTGCCTCTTTCAAGTGCTGAAGCAGGGTTTAGAGTAACAGCAAAGGGGATAACAAAAATCCTATGGCTACAAAAACTCTTGAGGGAAATTGGGTTTCCACCAGAGAGAAGTTGTGAACTTGATAACAAAGCTGCAATTAGCATCTCAGAAAACCTTGTTCAACATGATCGCACGAAACATGTCGAGATTGATCGACATTTCATTAAAGAGAAGCTGGAAAGTAAGATCACAACCATCCCATATATTCAATATGAAGAATAGTTAGCAGACACACTAACAAAGGTAGTGCCTACAAAACCCTTCCAAGAGACACTAGACAAGTTAGACGCATTGGTGATCTCAATACCTATCTAGAGGGGGAGTGTAAAACAGGAAGGTTGAAGATTGACGTACAAAATAAAGCAAGAGAATTAGTAGATTAAGGCAAAGTCATCAATCAAGATAACAAAGTCAGACCAATCGGGAACATGATCTTCCAAGTACATATTTAGGCTTCTACAGTTTAGGAAACTCTTGTAATATAAATTCTGATGTATTCTCTTCATTCAAATATATACAATGAAACCAATTTATAGAAAATAAGCATCAATCTTACACAATAACCCTGAAAAGAAGCAAGTCTGTAGCTATTTTGATCCCATATCTCTAGAAGTTGACCATTATGCTTCCTCTAATTATTATAGTAAGTACTATTTCTTCATCATTGGAACAATCTAGACCATTCCTTTCTTTTGTCACTGCATGCAGATATCTCCGCGCTCCAATTTACCACTCTTTTCAACATTGCTTCCAAGTATGAGAAGGATTCAAAATTAAGAAAGTCATTAAAACCAATTAAATTTGGTAAAAAAGTAAAAATAAGATGTATAAAGGTGGTACGAAGTAAGGGTAGATTTTATAATACATATATAATATACAGGATATTTAACGATGCCCTTATTTATTGGGCGTTGGGTGGAGTTTCAAGCGCATAGTTTAACAATAAGAATATGAGTTAATTTTTTTAAAAGACGGTAAACTGGAGCGAATTTTTCTAATGATTAGAACTTTCCATTTATGGAAGGATTTGTAAATTTGAATAAAATTAGAAATACTCGAGGAAATCACCCGCCGTCCAGGCCGCATTCTTAATTGTTTACCGTCTTTCGTATTTCACCTCTAATCTCTCATTCCCATTCAGTTGTTCAAAAATCCTAACGTTACACCAACTAACTCCCCTAATTCGAAAATCTCCCATATTCGGAAACCGTAGCCTCATACAGGCGGTCAAAATCCCAAATTTGGTCACCATTCTCCTCAAAGTTGGTCAAAATTTCGGAACTTTTAGAGTCGCGCTTGGAATTGTACCGTCAATTCCATTGTTCAGGTATATTTTCACTCAATTGTCTTTAATTTGATTGCTGATTATGCCCAATTTGATATATTTATTGCATAATTTGCGAAAAATTGGGTTTGTAGTTGTGTTTTGGTTTGATTGAAGATGGGTATGGAGTCGGATGTGCAATTAGAGGAAGAAGGAGAGATGGGTACGAAAAATGCGGCCTCGGTTAGTGGTAGTACCGCGGTTGTAATGGAAGAAATTACGTTAGAAGATGAGTCGGAGGATGAGGGTTTTAACCCCTTTTTGAAAGAGAGTGTTTCAGAGGAGGCGTCGTCGAGTTCGAGCTCCGAAGTAGAAGGGTTTGATTTTGATGTTGTTAATAGCTATGGTGGGAATGGGAATGTAGTGTCTGATGGATCATTTTAGGAGGTGAAAGATGTTGATGAGGGGGAATGTGATGATGTTCGTGAGAGGGGTTCGGAGTTGAATTTGGGATGGGAGAGTGATGGGGTTTAAGATAAGGAGATTAATATGTTGAATTGTGGGGCTGATCGTGTGGAGGTAGATATGAGGGGTAAGCCTATGATTGATTTGGATGATGAGGATGCTATTGGTATACGGACTAGAGCTCTATTCTCTTGCTAGTATAACGCTGGATGAGGGTTGGAGACGTCTCTACAAGAGACTGATGATGATGATGATGATATTCAAATGGTTGATGAGGAGGAAGACTAGGAAGTTTCTTGCTGCACTTTTGAATGGAGGGAGTGGGGATCAGGGGAGCATGGAGGGTAATGATGATGGTGACGATGCTGATTTAGAGATTGAAATTGAAGAAACTCTTGAGAGTGACGTTGATGATTGTGTAGTGATGCCTATCAAGGACGAGAGGTTTGAGAGAGCTTATCGACATCCAGAGATTAGGAGAAAGGGACAGAAGAAAGCTAATTGCCATGAGAAAAAGAAGGTTATGCAGAAGGAAAAGAGGCCCTTACATCCACTATCACCTGTCATGCCTGCTGCATCAAGTGAATCCATTCCCTGTATTGATCCTAGATATCCCGCACTTCAGACTTCTGTGCAGCTTCCTCAGTGTGATCAAGGTTTTCTAATGAACGGATTCCAGCCTCATCAAGTAGGACAACTACATATCCTTGTGTATGAACATGTACAGCTCCTTGTCCAAGTACATTCACTTTGTGTTCTTGATTCGTCTCGGCCGCATATTGCATCTCAAATTTAGGGGGTCTACTGGCAGAGCTGCTTCACAAACGTGATCTAGTACTAGCCTGGAAAAAGGGACCCTATTCCTCATCTTATTTTCTTCCCTCTTACAATTGCCCCTCTGTTTCAGTTGAAGATAAAGAGGATTCTAGTGCGTCTCCTAATGATGGGCAGGTACACTATAACTTAACTAGTAGTAGATCAAGGATATACCCTTTGATTGTGATAGAATGTTGAAACTGCAATGAAGAGACATCGGTTTCTTTGTTCAGGACTGTCGATGGATGCCTGTTATAGGTGGTTCTGTGGAATCAGTTTTGGGTGTTGCACCACTTAAGTTAGCTGGATATATATAGATGCTGCTGCTAATGGTAAGTTATGGATTTTACTGAATCAGAGAGCCTATCTGATTCTTCCTATCTGATTCTTGGTGGAATATAATTTTTGTCTTCTTTGTTGTTGTCCCTCACTTTTCCAGCTGTACAAGAGCATCAATGGCGCTCTGTGGTAGCTACTAGTATATACTTGGAAAAACAGCCTCTTTTCCCCTTCCAATTTGTTCATCACCTGAAATGGATGATCCATCTTTAAAAACCAGTGAGGCTTCGCCAAATAATAAAGTGCCTAAGAAGACATTCCTTGTTGAAAGCACCAAGAAATCTGTTCCTTGGTCCCCCAACAAATCGCAAGTTTGGTGCAGCCCTTTCATTCTCTGTTTAATGCAGCATTATTCCCTCACAAGCCACCTAATTTGACTTTAAACATGAGATGCTCTTGGTTGAATGTCCATTAAATATTGTTGATAGTTGAAATACTGGTAACCATCAGGTTTGGACAAAGAAGAAAAATCAAAATATAACCTTGCAACTCTGTATATTCTCCAAAAAAGAACTTTGCTGTCAATATTGAAGATGTTTGGTAGGTTGAATAACTTTAGAATTGTGTGTTTCTATGATAACCATTGCCATATCCTTTTCCCCTTCCTGTCATAACATCATGTACTTCTTTTCTGGTTCTTTATGAAGGACCTCTCCTATTCTTTTGTTACTGACCTTGATTATACTACCTTTTTCCCATCTTCCCTGATGAAAAGATGCCTTACTTTCAATTTTTTAGGTTTTGTATTTCAATTTTTGAAATCAATCTTTTATCTGGAATGGGAAGCTGGACACTCTTTGGAAATCAACATCATCGCACCACAAAATTTTTTGGTACTCCTTGATGTTATGCTTGGCATATGCATCTTAGCAGAACGCTACAATTGCCTTTATTTGTTATTACAGCTGTGGTTGGGGGGTAGTGAGCTGATGCAGTATACTGAGTTTGCCAGTTCTTTAAGTGTGGTATTATTCATCTCTGCATCCATTTTTGATCTGCAACCTTTGGCGGCATATCTCTGTACTTTTGAGCCATATTTTTAAGATTAATCGGCAATAATGCTGTAATCGACATTACCCTTAGCCAGATGATATGTAGTCTTGAGTCTTTATGAATAGAGATGTATTGTGATTTTTGTCTGTTTTTTTTAATACTAATCCATTCTGTCTGCCCTGTGACATTTATGAATGATAAATCAAATGATTATCATGCAAATTTTGTTTGCCTTCTAGAAGAGTCCATTTCTTCATTGTATGTATACTCTCTCGTCCTACTGTATAGAATCATTCTTTATGAAAGGATAAAGAAGTTGTAGTATAATTTAAATTTATGATTCACTAGATTTTTTTATAACTTCCTATGATGAATATATGCATGGAAAATGTTGTCTTTTTTTGACATAAAACTTCTAGAAGCTTTAATGTACTTTATACATCGCATCTTTTTCTATGTCACAGATATTTGTTAGGGCAAAAAATCGATGCTCAGCCAAGGAACCTGAAAATCCAATTAAGGTATCTATTTAGTTTATGTCGGTGGAGTCAAGTGTTTGGTGTTAATCCAATATCTATGATAGCTGCTTAACTTTATTTTTTGTTGTTCTTTGTGTCTCTTATCTATTTGATGTTGGATTCTTGATTTGATAAAGTTTAAGAATACGTTTGTAATATTTTCCTGAATTATATTCATTTTTTTCACTCCCCTAGCCCCATTTAGAAATGCTATATTTTTCACTCTCCTGCAAAGGCATTGTTGTTGCTAGCTTGCATGAGAAATCTCTAGGTGTTAGGCATCCATAGGTGCCCATTGCTACACATAAGAATTCCTCTGGAGCTGGGGAATGTTTAAACAGTCAGCAAAGTGTTTTGATATATTACTCCATTTGTTTTTCCAAGCTCTTTTCACTTTTTGTTTTCATCAGTTTTTTTTTTTTTTTTGAGTTTTACGTTACTTTACTGTATTTCCTCTATATTAACATTTTTTCATTTGATATCATCTATAACCCCACCCTTTGGAACCCTACTATATTAATATATTCTTATTTCTATCCTCCTAAAAGTGAAAATATCTACATGAGTGGTTCCCTTCATGAATTTTCCTTGGATTTTGTTGTTACAATAACCAAGTAGACAGGAAAACAGAGGGAGTACTTGAATGTGGAGTGACATTCAAAAAATTTTAACACAATGACTTTTCTTCATCAAATTATAAAGCACTAAATGATTCCCTTTCATGATTTGGCCATAGACAATCTAATTGATTATAAATTCTATATGAGGTTCTTGTTCTAAAAGTTATCGAAGCAACCATGAAGCCTGAAGCCTCTAGCAGTCAAGCCTTATGAGTTATGGTTGCCTTGAGATTTTATTAGCAACATTTCCTGCTTTGCTTTCTCTTCTTTGGTGGTGATATCTAATCCTACCCCCCTCTCTCATTCATGCCTATGTTTTTTAAAGTCCTAAGACTGCTCTATATTGCTTATCTTTTCCATCTGTTTGGTTGCTTTCACTTATGTTTCCATTTTCATCTTAGACATTTACTGTTGTATTATCTTTTTGTCATCTTTTAAACAGCTTCTGTAGTTCTGTATCTTAGGCTTTTATCATGAATTCAAACCTTAAGGAGTCAAGGAAATATTGCGAGTCAAATGTTGGTTCATTTAATTTTCTTCTTCCAAGAGGAGAATGAGTTGATATAGTAGTTTGGGTGTGAATCTAGGTGATTATTTGTTGGAGATTTAGAGTATTTGGTTGATTATATTCATGTTATGTATAGTTTAAGTCATTTGGTTATGGTGTCATAACTTAAACAAACATAAGAATAAAATAGTTGTATATAATATTCTCGGTTTATTAGATACAACTATTTTATTCTTATGTTTGTTTAAGTCATGACACCATAACCAAATGACTTAAACTATACATAACATGAATATAATCAACCAAAATACTCTAAATCTCCAACAATATTAAGGTAGGAAATGATCCATCTAGCGACAGTTTTTACACAAAAGGATCTAATACATTATATAGTTGGTGGACCAGGATTATGCATTTAGTGCCTATGCTTTGTGTGGCAGGGATTTCGATGTAAAGGAGTTAGAGATCCTATGGATATTTGAAAGCTTTAGTTTCTCGATTGATTTTCTTTGGATTTTTCAAAAAATGTTGAAATAATGCCCCTTTAATGATTTAGGTCCCCATGTGTGGCTTATGCATGTAGAATACTACTTTTTAAATTTAAAGTCTTAAGATATATCAACTGTTGACTAGTTTGTAGTGTCTATGGATCCATTGGAATGAATAATGTCCAAAGATACATTTTAAGTTAAACATAGAGCCCTAAATTTGGTGAAACTTGTGGTATTCAATGGCAGTAGGATAAGCTTTGATATGGTGTTGGTGACTAATTTTAGTGACATGTATTTCTGTGGAGGGCCTTGTGAGAGGGGAGATGACAACTTATGGATTTTTCACCTGAGGGAGATGTTCTTGGTGTGTGATATATGGGATTAATTGGACTTTTAGTGACATGGCGTGAGACTTTTGTACAATGAAGATGTCAGGGTAGTTGTATTTTAAATGGTTATGACAACTAGATACCTCAGCATCCATGTCTACACAAGATGAATTGGATATGGGTATGAAATTTAACACAACTATGGAGAAACAGAGTAGACAAGGAGAGAAAGAAAGATCAAGGTTGATATCGAAAGTCCGTAAATTGTAATGTTCATGGGGAAAGGTGCTGCATTCATATTAAGAATTTGCAAGGTAAAAGTCTAGATCTTTCAGTTGAAGTCCAGATATAATAAATTAAATAAACTACTGTTTGAGTTTGATTCATGTAATTCATGTTCTTGGGAGCCCATTACTGTGCGGTACATTCTTTTATGGAGGTAGTGACAAACATCTCTGCTCTTTATCTCTTGTTCTCTTCAATGGCTCACAAATACACTCTTTTCTGTACAGTTGAATGTAGTGTATACAGTTATCCCCTATTCCCCTCCCCCCTTTGTTTATCCTTGTTACATTTTTGTTTGAATCCTATGAATCTTTTAAAAGTTTTGATATCTATGCTTTGTTAAATGCCATTTACAACATCAAGGAACATTGTAGCTAAATTCAAGCACATTTGTCTTATTCTGGGAAGGTTGATGAACTGTCTTAAAAAACCTATTCTACACCAACATTTAAAGGTGGTCATGTCAATAACTAAAGGTGGCATTGATGATATTTTGCAATAGCTGTTCCCTAATACTTATGTGGTCATGTGTTCCCTTTTTAGCCAGTTCAGTAAGCTGTCTTTATTCGGGTGGTGTATTTAGAGATTCTGCACTAGATATTGAAGAAATTTTGTGGTGGTTTAGGAAGGTTTTGCAATGATTTGGTTAGAACAAGGTGCATTGGACTGAAGAAGATGATCGTTAGATTCAGGAAATGTTGTGTTTTAAATCATTGCATTCAGGAGAGGGATAAATTTCTTGAGAACAAGGTCCACTTACACAAAGTGATTTGCACATTTTGTGGGTTGATACTTGATATAGGCTTTAGATATAGGGCTTAGAGTGAATTTATCACTTGTGCAATCTGGGGATCTCAATTGTTGGCACATTTTTAGATACAAGCCTTAGTGGAATGGATTTGGGGATAGGTCAGTTTGGAGAGAATGTGGCTCTATTAGATTAAAACCTTGATCAGTTTTATTGGAACATACAGTGTTCTATGCTCCATGTACTTGGCTAAAAGTATCAAATTCAGCAAACTAAGCTGCTAGACCTAGCCTTTTTTTTAAAAATTTAAATTTGAATTTATGTTAAAATTTTGAAGTTCGGAAAGGTATAGCCATTACTTCCCTGCCCAAGACCCCAATTTCTCACATCAACAACCTGGAAACTTGCAAGTGTCAGGAATTGAATGAGTAAAATTGAAGGGATGTAAAAAAAACCTTATTTTACATGATTTTTTTTTTTAACATTGGTTTTCATGCCTTACCATTTCTTCATTGGCTAATTTAGTGGCATTAGAAAGGAAACTATCAGGCTTTTATATGGATTACTTTGAGCTTATTATATCATCGATTGCATTGGAGACCTTAGAAAGATGGTTCTCAAATTATTTCTTAGCTAATGAGATAGCGCTCAATGAATGATAATTGTTTTCAAGCTTTAGAGATGAGATACCACCCGTTTTCCCTATTCATTGTGATTGGTTTAATATAAAAGAGCAAATCAAGCTTTCTTGTCTGACTATCCTGGCTTTTTTCAGATCTTCTGCAATTAATATGTTTCCTAATTATTCATAATCTCAATATTTGGTGGTTATATGGTCCAATGTCTTGTCCTGTTTGCTTATATATGTGGGGAAAAATATTAGGTCGTACTTGTTTTAAGCAACTATCAGCACTCTGTTGTTCTTCCCTCTTTGTATCATGTCAATTCTGTTTCCAAAACCCCTTTATTTTAAAGATTGAAGTTCTTTTTTTCCTTCTTGGCTTCATTCAGGCTGTGAGAAAGATGAAAACATCTCCACTCATAGAGGAAGAGAAAGCTCATATTCAGGAGGTGATTCTATTTTCTTGGACAACTGCTCTTATTTTTAAATTTATGTTACTTTATGTTTTACCCTCTGCATAATGCTTGAGTACTGGGTGTTTTATTCTACTGCTTGCCTTTCAAATAACCTAGGGACTCAAAGCTTTCAAACATGATTGGACATCCCAATCTGCTTCCTCGGCAGTGGCGCTGCTATTGGAACTCAAAAATCATACAGATGTGATTCAGTGAAGAGGGAAAGACACAGAGTATAATAGTTAAACAGAAGGAGAGGCAAAGCGGTAATTATAGATTACACTCGACTGGAAACGAGGAGGTACTATCATGTCATAAGTGTGCTTTCTCTAGAAACATGCACTTCTAGATCTTGCCAAATGTTTTTTTTTTTTTCAAAATAAAAAAATTACTTCATTCACTCCTAGGGACTTTGGGTGAGGGGGAAAAGAGAGGAGCCCTTCATGCTTGTCGCACATTTTTTGAGACACTTGTATCTACCTTATGATCATGATTGCAAGAATTATTATGATGTCAGCTCTTATTTCACATTTCAGCATTCATTGTCGAAGTCATTCTTAGAATTCTTTCAAATAGCTCACGTATATGGAATTTTGTGAAGACCTTTGGTCAACAATTCAGCATGGCTCTAATATGATAGCTCATGTCAGCTCATGAAAAGATGTAAGTATTATGATTGTTGCAGCTAATGGATTGAATTACATGGTCTAGACTTGATGCACCTTTTTTATTTTCTTATGTATTTAAGTTTTGAGCTTGGGTTCCATTCAGTATATTCTTATGGAGGTAATTTTCTTGTGTTTTGTCGGAGACTAGTTTGTAAGATTATTATGAGTAAAATGGTGCAGTGCATGTTCATCGTGTATTTTCTTTATAAAAATGTATCTTTGTTGTGATGAATATTCTGGTTGCCAGAATGAAAGCGGAGAGGACTGCATGGACAATGATAATGAAGCATATGTTCACGAAGCGTTTTTGGTCAACTGGAAACCCACACCCTCTGGAGTGATTCCTTCCAAGTTTTCTGCCTCAAGCCTTAAGTTTGGATACCTGCTTGGTGATGTACCAGTCTCTGCTAGGTCCTGTGATATCCAGAAAGGAGCTCATAATTACGGCAACCTAGAATCTCAGTTTGACAAAGGTAGTGACTACACGACTTCTTGCTCTCCTCCACCTACAACTTCAGAACCAATGGGAGAATCACTATTTTGGTCCCCGAGAGCTGGAAAACCTAGCATTTCTAATTTAGTTAACTTAGCACCAGAGTTGCCTCCTGTCAAATTACCTCCAGCAGTCTATATTATATCTCAGTCATCGCTCAGAAATTCCCAGCATGGAAGCTCAGGTGAGGATGGTGCTGCTGGTCTTGGGCTTGAAAAGATAGTTCATGATCCAGCTGTTTTTAAATGCTTTGTGAATTTAGTAAAACCTACGCAGGACAAAACTATAATATCAAATCCAAATGTAAGTTTATATTCACAGAAGGATGAATTCTTGAAGAATGGATGTCATATTAAAGAAAGAGGCTCAAATGTGGATCCTCAAATGCACCCTTTATTGTTTCGAGCCACTGAAGAAAGGCTTTTTCCATGCTACCCTGTCAACATTTCTATGAGGATTCCTACTCTATATTTCTTTCCGCCTATGCAACATCAAATGAATATGACTCTACTACGGAATCCTTGTCCTGCTGGCTCCAATGATGGCTTAAACTCTTTAAGCTCAAAAGACATTGCCCCAGCATCTTCTAGTCTAGATTTTCTTCCCCTATTACAAAGAGCAAATGAATTCAGTGCCAACTCCTTAGATCCTGGCTTGACTGGTTCTGTACTGAATACTGATCTGGAGCACTCTAGGAATCAATACATGGAAGATATTGTTTATGATGCTGGTGCAAGTGCTGCTCAACTGGCTCCTACTGCTAGACCAACCAGCCCCAATACCGATGCTAATGATCTGGACTTGGATATCCACTTGACCTTTGAATCTAAAAGGAGAAAAGTTTCAAGTCAAGAAGAGGATGAAATGAAATCATCATTCCCATCAGTAAGCGGATCAAAAGTTGTTGAAAGTGTGAAAGAGAAGTAGCCTGCACAATGGATTGTCTCAGGTTGCTGAGCTTTAGCCTACAGATCTTGTCACAAGAAGGCATATGGAGTTACCTGGAGCTGAAAATTATGCTGCGGTATTAGACAAGCTTGATGGCCGTAATTGCTCATGTGTTATTGATTCTGTTGGTATTCATCCTTTCTTAGATATAGTGATGGAGCAGGAAGAATTGAGTGATTCAGATGAAGAATTGGAATATGTAGAATTCGAGAGTGAAGAATTGGAGGATGTAGAATTTGAACGTGAAGATTTGGAAGATGCAGAATTCAAGCGTGAAGAATTGGAGGATGTAGAATTCAAGTGTGAAGAAATGGAGGATTCTGATGGAGAAGAGGGATCACATACTTGAGAAAAACACCTTTGCCATTGTGTTGTTGTACTTTATTCTGTCCAAGTTAAGTAGCATTTAGGGATATAGTGTAGGATTTATTTGAGTTACCTGATTTCCCCCTCTAATCCTTGATAATTCAATTAATGGCAGATACATCTGTCCAAAAAATAGTTGCTGCATCGTCTGAACTAGACAACTTTTGTTAGGCCCTCTTCAGTTTACCTGATTTTTACTGAATTGAAATTATTTTTACTGCTAAAACTGATTTGAATTGATTTTCACCAAGTATTGTTTTTTGTATGATGTTACTGGCTTTTACTAATCAAAATTGATTTTCACTTGTTTGAAATTTCCTAACAAAAAATTTTATAGGTAAATTGATCAAAACCTAATTGTTTTGCCCTTCCAACCCTTCTCCACTGTTTAGAGTCATTCAAGATAGGGTCATGAAGGGTGAATCGTGCATGACTAATTAGTAGTTTAGGAAATGTGATAACACCTTTTGGACATTCCGATATAGTATGGATATTATGTAGAGGAAAGAGTACTTTCTTATTGGGATAGAACACCCAGATTGTGATTTTGCTATTGTTTTAGCATCATTTGTTAGCAAACTGTTGTTAGAAACAGTTTGTACTGGTAACCTTCTCCTCAATACATGACCTTATTAGCCCAGTGGTGCTGAAATTTTCTTCAATGGTTTTCCTACCCTACAAATAAAGTGTATCTTACCCTTGCAAATAGAGGCACCAATTTTACTAAATGTTGTTTTCGGTATGGTGGCCTACTGACATTCAATACAGCCCTAACGGCATCCCATCGACCCAGCCAAAAGTGAAGAGAATAAGGGGAGCAGCTGCAAGAACTTGCTGCTTGTTTTCCATTTGAATTCTCTACTGACATCCTCTAATTAAGAATATTATAGATAAAGCACAAAGGAAACTTATTTTTTCATGCCGGAGTCCTAAAAACATCTTTTGCCTGAAGCCAATTATTTGTTCTGATCTTTTGCTTTTAGAAATAGGAGCAGTCAGATATTGCATAGTGCACAATTAGTCATACCCAGCTTTTCAAAACAGTTGCATCTGGAGCTTCAGAGCTGACTCTGGTTCAGAGAAAAGGAAGAACTCCTAGGATGGATTTGGCAGGGACTGGGAAAGGCCACATAAAGGGTTCTTGGTTAAGTTTGAATTGCTCTCATTACAACCGAATTTCAAAAGCCAAGAGAACAGAAAGTTCCTCTAGAGGAGGCCCAGTTCCTCCACTTCCTATCCGATGTTGTAAGAACTCTACGAAAACAAATTCAAGCTCAAAAGATGTGTCTTCAAGTGAACAACAAGCTAATCCTTCTCATAATGATCCTTCTCCACACCATCCAGGAAGTCTAGAAAGCATGCCTCACAAAGTGCATCCCCGTTGAGAGTAGGCATCCCTGAAGTAAACTCCAGTTGGTATAGAAAAGGTTGGGGAATTTTGATTCTTCATATTTGACTATAGAAACGGTTGCCTGTGTTGTGTCATGAATGTTGCTGATCAGCTCTAATGGTTGGACAAGCTGGATTCAGCACACTTGAGCGGAACTAGTCTCTTTCAGGTATATATATCATTCTTTTATTATGTAAAAACTAAAAGATTAAAGAATTTATGAAGTGCTAGTATACGTATACAGGCTATGTATAGCTCATGTAGATGGGTTTCTGAAATAGAATGGAGACGAGTTTATATGTACTTTATATTTAAGTCCAAAGTAATCCTTCCATGAAGAAAATGATGATGCTCTTGTTGATTGGCGCTTGAAGTCTGCTGTGGACTCTTCCATTAGAAATGATAACTTGAAAACAAAGATCTGATCTAAATGCTTATGCCATAATCTCTTTCTTGATTCCCTTTATATTCTTCACATTTTTCATACTAGTACAATGGTAAGTAACCATGGTAAGCCTGAACTTTGCAAATTTCTACTTATGCTGGGGTATTTCCAGAAACAAGGCATTTTCCTTATCAAGTGCAGTATCGATTTAAATTTGCCGCAACTGCTTCCATAAGATTATATACTTAAATTTTCTAATTTTCTTAATTTATTCTCTTACCATTTTTCATTAGAGGGAGAATTTTAGTTTTCTGGAGAATATGTAAAATCAGCAAAACTTAAAAATATCACTTTTGTACTGAAGTAACCATTCTATAGCATGATTATCAATTAAAAATGGGTTACCCTCCATTATCGATGTTTCAACTCACTTGCTAATTATTAATTAATTTAAACCATAGTACACCGTCTTAAACTTGGACTTGTCCCTATTCTCCTATTTAATCTGATTCAGTAGCCTTTCTTAAGTTCAACAACATAATCATCGCAAGATTTATGTCCCAATAGATTCTGTTTTTTAGATTTAACTTGTAGACTAAATTATACTTGTAAAGAAGACTGTAACTCATCACTACTAAAGAATGAATGAATGAATGAATTCTAAATCAGCTCAAATAAATGCCACCATACAAATTTACTAAATACGCTCATTACTCGACTAGAGCAACACTAGATATTGTATCAACATAAACAAATTGAACTACTTGAATTTACGATTTAACACTATCAAATTTAGAGGTCCTTTCTAAATTTTCGATGATTATAATCTACGTATACACCAAATATAGTGTAGAGGTTGGATGCTTTTGTGGTAGCCTTTTGAATGACATTGATATTTCTCCTTGTATTCTTATGTCCAGTCCCCAAAATCCCACTAAATAGGTTTGCTCCCATTACGGAACAGCTACTAATATCAACCAAATTTTAATTAGAGGATAAATATTCATTTGGAAGATATATAGGCCAATACTTTGGTTATTGCTCCCATAATTTTCGTGCCCTTGAGATAAATGCAATGAAACTTTTTTTTTTATGGGACAATTGAAATTTCTTCAATAGTTACTCATATCTTAATAGAATAAAAAAAAATTAGGAGGGAGTAGTTGTCTCAATAATTGGACCCTGCACCCGGATGCACATTAATTATTATATGATACCTATGTGATTTTATTATGGGTTGAATTTATATTGAAAGTATATAAATTTGTATGTTTTATGAATTATTTTTATACATCCTACAAGTTTTCATGCATAAATAATAGGGCTAGACATGCTAGTATCATGAATTAGGGTTTTTGATACTAGGCTTTTGAGTTTTAAATATTTTGAGAATCATATGTTAAATTTTATGGGGTTGTAGTTTAAATGAATTTTCAGATTTTATAAGCATATGTTTTAGTATAAAAATGTTAGTTTTCATTATTTAAGGCTTAGATTTTTATACTAGTATTTGCTTCATGAAATTTTGACTATAAGTATGATGTATTTTGATAAAAATTTAATATTATGGTATTTGAAATAAATTTTCAGAATATTATACATATTAGATTATGGTTTAATTATTGAGATTTCATGTTTTAAAGCTTGAAATTATATACTATTAGTATAAACATTATATTAAGACTATTTTATGACACAATTGGGAGTAATTTGAGTATACTGTATGGAATACAAATTTCCAGATTTGAAGGGTTATAAAAATAGAGTTTTATAATATGTATTTTACTAAGTTTTCAAATAATACTTGTAGTATTGTGTTGAACTACTAGATTATGTTTGGGAGACATAAAAATATGTTTTAGATTTGTTTTAAAACCTTAGAAAGCTTAGTATGATTACTGTAAATTTTGGGTATTGGTGTATTGATTTAGGTTATATAATTTGGTGTAGGAAACTTTGTAGAAGGTGCGTAATAGTAGAGAAAGTGGCCACCCATTTATTTTACTCCATGTACGTACAAATCACGAAAAATGCTACCTTTAGGAGCATGATTTAGGGTGAAATGCAAACTTAGTATCATGTTTAGGGAACTTTTTGGATGAGATTGTTTGATTATTCATTTGAAAGAATTCATGTTCTTTATATTATGGGTATGATTTGGTATTGTTGGTGAGTTATAATTATGATTTGTCTATACTAATCGAGAAAGAATTATATATGGTGAGAAATCTTGATTTAGTAAATTAAAATTAATTTGTTAATTAATCCTTGAGGTTGTTTATTATTACTCTTCATTACTGATAGTATGAGTTGAGTAAAGGTGAATTTCAAGACTTAATGACGAGGGTAGTTGATTCAACATGTTTAAAAGTTAAGATGGAAATAAAAAAGATTAAAAATTACAGTATAATAGAGATTGATTGTGTAACTGTAATGTTTGCATGTATGAGCTGTGGTGAATGTGTATATTGAGTTTAAACAGTAAATCACGTAAAGAGAAAGAGGAAAAGCAATAAAACCCTAGGCTAGTGCATGTCTAGAGTATTGACAATCAGGGGTTGGAGCTTCACAACGTATTATCCGTGGCTTTTATTGGAGGTCGTGTGATCTACGAGTCTCTCTTTTATAAATAAAGTTTTAAACTTAAAATTTGGGTAAGTTGAAATCTCATCTAGCTATGGTGACGAAGTCGCGCCCGTTTAACATCTGAATTTATATTGTATTTTAATGCTCTCCGACGAAAGTGCATGAGTTATTTATCTATTTGATGTACTAATCAGGACATGGGGAGACAACCTTGTCTATTGCTTAATCCAAGTAATTAATTAATTTGTCATGACAGTTGGGTAAAATTTTGTGTAATACATTCTTGCATTATGTGTTTATTCTTTATTTAATTACTATTTCAACTGTTATACTTTGTAATCTGTATGTACTCAACTTGCTGATTACGTGCTTGTGTGTTTTGGTCATGACTTTTGCCTATAAATGACACTTTGATGATCCAATAATTACATTTGTATATTTGGGGAGCATATTATTAACCGGTATCCGGTCGAGCATTCATGCATGGATGGGTTAAGTGAAGTGTTGCTTTAATTTAGATTTCATATTATTTTACGTTTTTTTGATTTGTTTTTAGACTGTTGGATTTCTATTCGTGTTGAACGCTACTTTGGTACGTTATAGTAAGGGCCTTAACGGTTCCAGTTTGTTATGTTAAAAGTTTGTTTTACGACTAATGTTATTTTGAAAAGTTTTTTGGTTTTTTGCTGCAAAACTTTGTTTTATAACATTAACGTTTGAACACATGGTGGTAGCATAGCGATAGTTCTTTTAAGGTTTTGGTTTTCGGAAAGAGGGAATTAACGAGGTGTTACAAAGTGGTATCTAAGAACTTTAGGTTAGATTTTTATACCAAAAAATAATTTTTATAAGGCGCCTACAATTTTAAACGTTTTGGAAATGATTTGCAAATCGAATAGTACGAGTATTAGTTTTATAAAGTTAAACATGGAGTTAATACGTGAATTTCAGTTTTTTAACTGAGCGACCGCTTACACTGTCAGAGCGCCTGCTCAGTTGTTTTTCAGAAAAGTGTAAAATTAGGAAAAAAGTCGTAAGCGGGCATTAAGCGGCCGGCGAGCACCCGCTCAGATTTGGCCTGAGCGGCCGCTTAAAAAAATTCTTCGGAATTTCTAAAGTATTAGTATTTCATTTAAATCCTTATTAATTTATTTTTTAAAATTTTATTTATTTAAATTCGTTAAGTTTCAAATGTTCGAAAATGAGTGAGATTCGGGGTAGTTAAGAAGGCATGCATATAATTAACATTTTCGTTATGTTTTGTGCTAATGCATTAGTTTTCTTATATTTTCGTATGTGCTTAGCTTAATTGCTTTATTTTGTTGGGATAACATAGAGAGATGAATACCAAGTCCATCCATGAGAGTAATCAGGATCCGAAAACAATCAGTGGAGACCTCATTAAATTAATGGAGGATATTCTATGCCTAAAGCAGGACCAATCGGAAGAAATGTACCAAGACTTGTTCGAATTCAAAATAGCTAGGAAAAAAGATAAGTTGAAAACATATAAAAGAATTTTCCATCAGTACACCTTAGATTTCGATACTGATAAGGAGGATTTAGAATGGTTGGAAGTGGAACTAGTGGACCCTCGTATTGATAAACGGGCCACTAGGAACAGGAAGCCTACTTACAAAGCTATTACCATTGAAGACTCGTAGGATGAAGAGAACCTTGACTTTAATTGGAAGATTATAATGAGAAGAAGGACCACAAATCGAATGTAGTTCCTTAAATAGCTTAATATATTTTAGGAATCTAAGTAGGTAATTATGATTTCAATAATATTTCATTATATTAGGTTATGGTATGTTATAAACGGTTGAAGGAAAGTAGTACTTTATCAAAACAGTATTAGTATGTTATTCTACATTATTTTAGTTATTCGATATTATTAATCTCACTAGTTATTGATCATATATTAAATTATCTAATTAGTTATAATCTGTTTAAGAAACTAACGGCAGCCAACCTTTGAGATTTAACCTGCTTCCCTATTAATTGAGTGAGAGTGTTGCAGGGAGGGAACCAATTTTACTTATTTTGAATGCTTAATGTGTTTTAAATTACTTGGTTGTCTAAATTGTTTATTTGATTGGAATATGCATGTGATTATGGAATAAGATTTGGTGCTAAGTAATTGTACGTAAAAGTGGAACTTGAATAATTTTAATATACCCTTCAGGCGTAGAAGTAATATGGCAAGAACCATGGGGAAATGTCTGACTCTCACGCTGAAATGTTTACGAAGCTAGCTCAAGTGAAACCATCTATTTTCAAGGGGGAGCTGACCCTAACTTTTTAGAGAACTGGGAACGTAAATTTGATAAGATATTCATTGCGATGAATTGTTCAGAGGAAATAAGGGTAGATCAGGCTGTTATGTATTTAAAGGATGAGGCAGATAGATGATGGAGAGACAATTATGCTAGGCTAAAAGCCCAACCTGACTTTGGGTGGAAAACCTTTAAAATAGCCTTAAGAGAAAAATTTTACCCTCCTTATCTGAGAAAGCAGAAAACTCAGGAATTCATTAACCTTCAAATGGGTAGTATGACCATTGCAAATTACTACCATAAGTTTACCACTCTAGCTAGGTTTGCTCCTGAGATAGTACCTAGTGAAGAGCTGAAGGCGCAAAGATTTGAGCAAGGGCTAACTAGGCAACTCTAGCTAGGTTTGCTCCTGAGGTAGTACCTAGTGAAAAGTTGAATGATCACGTAATTAAAGGAGATATGATATAATTTGATTATCAAATATTAGATAGATTTAAAGGTAAATATGATGAGTAATGTAGGGTTTTTTTGTTTTTATTGAATATGAGGCTATGCAAGGAACCGAATTTCGGTATTTGGAAGAAAGAAGTGATAAATGTTAGGGAGAAAACGATATTATTAACTTAAAGTCATGTGGCATGTATATTGATAAAATAAATTTGTAAACATAGATTTAGAGAATTAGTCAACTTTTACAAATTACAATTCATACTATTATTTTCATCATATTCAAAAACTTATTGTTAAATATATGAATCGCCCCTAAAATGCCAGTAAATTTCTTATTTTGTCCTTTCCTTAATTCCTTCACATTTCCATCCACCACCATAGGCACCAACACTTCCGACCATCACCTACACAAGCGGCACTACCTAAGAGTTTGAATGGAGGTAACGCCACACGACAAGAGAGTTTTAACGACGTTTTAAAAAAAAATGGGGCATCTAGCTAAATAGATGCAACGGTCATGGAAGAGGTGTCACCGCCTTTGGCTAAGACGCCCTGGCCCTTTTCAAAAAAAAATTTAATTATGGAATTTAATTAGTAAAGGTCTTTAGTTAATAAAACTAATCAAGACGATTGAAACTTTTAGTCTTATTATTGTTAGTAAGTATATGATACTATAATTTATTGATTTTTGTTCGTGCATATACTATGATTTATTGATAATTATAGTTTTAATGTTAAAATATTAAAATGTGGTTTGCATAGTTTCAACACACAAAAAAAGTACAGATAGTCATATGAACATTCATTTTTTCATAATTTTTTGCAATATAGGAGATGATACAATCAAAACGAGTAACAAGTTAGTTTTCTTATGAAATCAAAACATTTTGATGGAGACGGGAAATTTGAAAAGGCGTTTCTTCGAATCTAAAGTCCAAATTCGAGGAAACCACTTCTTTTTTAGGTAATAAATAGACATGTTTTCTCCTAAGTCGCATGCTTTGTAGATATAGAGATTTAGAGAAAGTAATTGTAACACCCCAGTAATTCCCATTTTTCGAAAATCAAACCTTTAGGAAACTACCGGTGTGCTACCGCCACGTGTTCAAACGTTAAGGTTATAAAACAGAGTTTTGCAGCGGAAAACCAAAAGACTTTTGAAATAACATTAAACGTAAATCAACTCCTAATATAACAAATTGGAACCTCTACGACCCTTACTGTAATGTACCAAATAACGTTTACTTCTAATTCAAATCCAACAGTTTAAAACCAAATCAAATAAACATAATTTATTCTGAAATCTAAATTAAATTTTCGTTTTTCTCCAACCCGCCCATGCATGAATGCTTTTTAGATACCTATTAATAATATGCTCCCCAATAATACAATTATAAGTATTGGATCATTACAGTGTCATTTATAGGCAAAAGCCATGACAAAAAACACACAAGACACGTAATCAGCAAGGTGAGTACATACAATTTACAAAGTATAACAGTTGAACTGATAATTAAATAAGAATAATTATAAAATGTAAGAACGTATCACGCAATATTTTACTCGGCTGACACGATAAATTGATTAATGATTTGGATTAAGCAATAGACTAGGTTGTCTCCCCCATGTCCTGATTTGGACATCAAATGAATAAATACCCCATGCACTCCCGTCGGAGAGCATCAAAATACAGTATAAAAATCCAGATGGTAAACGGGCGCGACTCCGTTATCATAGGAGATCTTAACTAACCCCAATTTTAAGTTTAAAACTTTATAAAAGAGAGACTCGTAGATCACACAGCCTCCAAGAAAAGCCACGGATAATACCCCGTGAACTCCAACCCCTGATTGTCAATACTCTAGACGTGCATTAGCCTAGAGTTTTATTGTTTATCCTCTTTCTCGTTAAGTGATTTACTGTTTAAACTCAATAAACACAATCACCGCAGCACACATATGCAAATATTACAGTCATACAATCTATCTATGTTATACTGTAATTTTAACTTTTTAATTTCAAACTCAACTGATAAAACTGTTGAACCAAGTCAACTACTTCGTCATTAAAGACTTATAAAATACACCTTTACTCCAATCATACTATCAGTAATGAAGGAGTAATAATAAACAACCTCATGGATTAATTAACAATTAATACCAATTAATAAATCACGGTTTCTCACAAATAACACCAAAACATGCCCATAATATAAAGAACATGAATTCTTTCAAATGGATAATCAAACAATCTCATTCAAAGGGTTCCCTAAACATGATACTAAGTTTATGTTTCACCCTAAATCATGCTCCTAATTAAAAATAATGTTTTTCGTAATTTGTACGTACCTGTTGTAAAATGTACGGGTATCCACTCTCTCTGTTTTTTTAAGGACCTTTTTCAAATTGTTCTCCTACACCAGATAATATAATCTAATTCAATATACCAACAATACCAAATTTACAACAACCACACTAACTTTTCTAAGACTTTAAAATCATCCCAAAATACGTTTTTAAGTCTCCCCAAAATACAAGTTAGTAGATAAAATGTAATACTACTATTGTTAACTGAAAGATTATAATACACACCAATGCTCATTAATTAGTATCAAAGTTTATCGCTCATAAAATTCTACGGCATTTTCCTCAAGTGTAATTTATGAAATAGGTTACAAAATACAATATGACTACGCATAATTACTCATAGACAAGGTCATGTGTCCAACAACTCATTTATCCTCATACGTCTTGATTTATACATTTAAAACGCCTCATACGAGAACAAAGACGGGGTAGACAACTAATGAGCGAATACAAAACTATAAAAATAAATAACTAACTATATTCCAAGACCAACTCACGAAAATAAGAAAGGTGGATGACAGAAGATGATCCCATCATTTTATAGCTAAATTTCAAACACTTTACCCATCAAACATACACATTTTTACACTAAGACATCCTTAGTTCTTTGCCATCCCAACATTCCCATTTAATTCAGACATGAAATTATAACACCAGTCATAATGCCTCAAATTCCACAACACATCCAATACATTATCCAACCTGACAACCTTAATGAACACACCTTCAACTAAATCATTCATCCCAATCAAAATTATAACCCTAAAACAAAACAACCATAAATCACAACCCAAACAATATAAACAAATACAATTATATAATTTAATCTCACATACATATGAATACATAAAATCAAGAGAACCAAAGTGAAAAGAGAAGGAAGAGGGAGGGGGGTGGCGTGCTCACCGGCCGACGGAGGCAGGGCGGCTGGCTGGGGCACGACAGAGCATGGCGGCAGCGGCAGCAGTGGGGCAGTGGCTGGGGTTTGCTGGGGGAAGGGTTTCACGGGGAAGAGGGTTGCTTTCTTTTTTTTTCTTCTTTGCTTTGGGGTTATACGGGATTCTATGGGGGGTGGGGAATTTTTTAGTTTTAGACTTTGTGCTTTCTATGTGGGGTTTCACGGGGTAGGGGGTGGGTTTTGTTTTGTTTTGACTTTGTGTTTTTGTGGGGTGGGGAATCTTATGGGATAGGGTAGGGTTTCTTTTCTTTTTTTTTTTTTAGTAATTAGGTGTTTTGTATTTTTGGTTTTGTGAAAGAGTTTAGGTTTAGGGAAACTTTAAGTAAGATAGAGTTTTGGGTGGTATAAAATTTTGAATAGTATAAAATTTTGAGTAGGATAGAATTTAAAGAGTTGTTTGGTTTAACAGAAGAATGAGATTTAGTTCCTTGTTGTTTGGTTCAAACATGAATAATTTTAATCTTGATATTAATAATAAAAATATTTTTATTTTCATATATTCACGATGTTAAACTAAGGGTGTCAATTCGGATCCACATGGCAGTTTTAGGTTGACCCATCGTGGGTCGATACTTATCGGTTCGGGCTAATCTGGTTAATTTGGCATATAGGGGCGGGTCAAGTTGGGTCAAGTCAAATTAGTTATTTACTTGCTCGGGTTTGGGTCATCTCGTATTCGGGTCAATGTCGGTTCAAGTCTATTCGGGTCGATTCCTAGACAGATTATAACATGCTTTGGGTTAAGTCAACTACGGGCTATTTGTCGGGTTCAATCGATGCTGGATTGTCTTCAAGTTGGTTCTGTAACAGTTTGGACACCTATCATGTTTGAATATTCGAATATCAGGTCAAATCAGTTTCGGGTTGATTTCAGGGTCGGGTTGGTCGGTTTATGGGTCTCACTTTTTGAGTCATAATTAGGTCGGGTCCAAGTCAATTTCAAGTAGTTTATTGGATCGAGTCAGATTTTAACAATTTTAATTTAAAAACTATAAAAATAAATATTATAGAAAAAAGTACTAACGATAATAAAAAAAATTCATTAAAATATTAATAATAGTCATAATAATAATCAATTTAATAAATAAAATAAAAAATAATAATACCAATAATAATAATAATTGTAATAATAATAATAATAACGCGACATTCAAAAGTTAGAGTAGGGCAGTGGGGTTTGAATGAACACTGGGTGAACATTAACTTAAACCAAAGGAATCAAAAGGAGATTTTGGGAGTATTTGAAATCCCAAAGGGTTTGAAACTCATTCCTCTTTTTTCTAAACCAAACAACTCCCATTTAATTTCATTTCATTTTATCATACCAAATGGGCCATTAAAGAAGGCATTGTTAAACATCGCCCTTAAATTTTAAGCTATCGCTCGTATTTAGTACGTGAATTACCAAATTTGACTATAGATGGATGAATTTTCACTTTTACCATGCAAAATAAATTCATTTTCACAACTTACTTTCACCTGTATTTCATTTTCACTCTCATTGTGCTTCACTTAAATAAATTTTGTTCATTTCACTTTCGTGTCGGTACCATTTCTCTTTCACCACTTAGTATTTTGAACATATTTTGAAGGGAGGTCGTGGGACTTGCGAGTTGGTTCAAAACACGGTCACATCGCACCACCCTCCCTCAAACGAACCAGCAAGTCGCACGACCTCCCTTCAAATCATCTCCACATCCCTCCTCTCTTTAGATCCCCAATCCCACCCATCAGTCACTCCCTTTCTTCTTTTGTAAACCCCCGATCTCCCCTCCTTCTCTGATCCCATCTCACAATTAACAAACAAAACCTAGCTCAGCCATACGGCAACCCCGTGCGATTGCAAGAAGATTGAAGTAGGAAGGAAGTGGTGAGAGTAAGAGAACTGTAACTCACCCTTTTCAATTCTCTTCCTCCTCTCTTTTTTAGCAGGTCCCCCTCAACTTCTCCACTCCTCATCGCAATGCGCTTACCATGAACAAAACCGCTCATCGACAAGAAGACGAAGACGAAGACGAAGACGAAGAGCGGTTTTACGAGTCACTTGATCGGATCCTATCCTCCTCAAATTCATCAACTTCTAATTCTGAAGACGATAACGAAACCGTTTTGACCCCTCGCCGACTCCGGGCCCACCACTCCCACCTTTCTTATGGCCGAAAATCTAACAACTATAACAATAATGTGCCGAAATTCCCAATGTCAGTCCAAAACTACGACGCTTGGATCTCGTCGGAGTCGTTTTCACTGTCCTCCCTTGAGCAGCGGCGTGATCGATTGCTGCGAGCTCTGGGGTTGTCGTCGGACCCGTCTTTGTCGAGGCGAAAGCCGGCTGGTTTGAGATCTGTGTCGTTTGATCATCATCATATACGTGAGGGATTTCCTGAAGAGGGTACGAAATTGCACGAAGATGATGATGTGTCGGGTAGTGGTATTAACCTGTCGAAATCGGATCAGTGTAATTCTTCTTCTCCTCATACTGTTACTTATTCTTCTTCGTCATGTTCGTCTTCAATTCTTTCTATTCGTTCGAGTTGTGATACTGTAAATAGGGATAGTAAAGTTAAAAGCAATAACAATAATGATAACAATAATTACAATGTTGTTGATGTTGGTAATCGTAATGGTAATACTATTGATATTGATAATGTTAATGGGATTGTTGTTGATAATTCGGTGAGTAATGGGTGTATTGGGTTGGTCTCAGTTTCGGGTTTGGGGGGTTCTAATATGCGGGTTGTGGGGAGGAGTAGTAGCCGGGGAAGGATCAGTAAGATAGAGGGCGAATATGGGGATGATAATGGGAAGGAGATAGTGGAGATTGATAGGGAGAAGGTGTGTACGATTAAGAATCTTGACACCGGGAAGGAGTTTGTGGTGAAGGAGGTTAGAGAAGATGGGGTTTGGAATAATGTTAAGGAGGTTGGAACAGGAAGGCATTTGACGATGGAGGAGTTTGAGATGTGTGTTGGGCATTCCCCTATTGTTCAGGAGTTGATGAGACGGCAAAATGTGGAGGATCGGCTTAGTAATAGCAGGGATAGTGGTGAGTCTAATGTGAATGGTGAGAATGGATCCAAGTCGAAGAAGAAAGTAGGCTGGTTTAGGAGTATTAAGAATGTGGCTACTAGTGTTACTGGGTTAAAGGACATGCGTAGCAGCGATGAGAGGGATACTTCATCAGAGAAAGGTGGTCGCAGGTCTAGCTCGGCTACTGATGATAGTCAGGATTCTTCATTCCATGGGTCAGAGAGGATTCGGGTTCGACAGTATGGAAAGTCGTTTAAGGATCTTTCAGCATTGTACAAGAGCCAGGAAATTCAAGCCCATAATGGATCTATTTGGACTATTAAGTTTAGCTTAGATGGGAGGTTTCTGGCAAGTGCTGGCGAGGATTGTGTAATACATGTTTGGCAAGTGGTGGAATCGGAGAGGAAGGGTGAGCTTTTGATGGATAGACCAGGTGATGCAGGTTTGAATCTGTATGTCATGACAAACGGGTCGCCTGAACCTAATTCAGTGTCCTTAAGCTTGGATAATCCATTGGAGAAAAAGAGGAGGGGTAGGCCATCTATCAGCCGAAAATCTGTGAGCTTGGATCATATTAGGATTCCAGAGACTGTTTTTGGGCTGTCAGAGAAACCTATTTGTTCATTTCAAGGGCATTCAGATGACGTCCTTGACCTTTCCTGGTCCAAATCTCAGGTCAGTGATGTTGTCACTGTCATTTTGTCTCTTCCTGCATTTTGTTTAAATTTTTCTATTGTTCATTAGATTGCAAGTTTTTTGTTTCACCCTTACATGTGGTGAAGATGATCACCACTTCTATGGATGCGTTGTTGTAGACAAGGTTTAAATTTTTTTCAGCATGATGTTTGAATGATGTTGTCTGCTTGCTACAGAACTCTAGTCAAGTAAAAAGGTCTGCCTTTAGAAGGCCAGTTATTTAAGTATATTCCTGTAGGTTGATGTTTCAATGCATATTGAAGAATTCTAGAGTTTGATGGTGTAATCCTTTTATAATTATTACTTGACTAAGTCAAAGTACCTCATTTTTGTATATGGAGACAGATGGTTCAACGTTTTGATCATCTCTGAAATCATTCAAACTCAAATACTCCGAAGCTTATGGGTCTCCGAATTCCCCATGAACTAAAATGTATGGCAGCATCTCATTACCATTATTTTGTTTCTACCATATACGGTATTAGGATTATCATCTAGCTGGCAGACGTGCTCTGTCTTTCTCTCCATCTATTTGTTCTTCATTACCCAATTCACCTGTTTATCTTTAGTTTCTTCTTATGCAGAACTTTCAGGAACGCCTTCTTTCTACAGCTATTTCATTGACTATTTAGCAAAAGTTAAGCAGACTTCAATATTGTTTAGGCTTTACCTTATTGGTATTTACTCAAAATCTTTTCTGGGAAAACTGTTAGCTGGGGTTGGCTCTTAGTAGACACATCCCATACTTTTGGTGGATACTGTACTCTCCTGTTTACCTCACCTTAAAAGTATACTATTAGTAAATTTAGTTATGCTCAATAAAAATAAGTTAATTTCAGCAAAAATGAGTAAGGTTCATCAATAATACCTTTTAACAAGTAACCTCATAATACAAATACTATGAGAATCCCTATAAATCTGTTTTGGTCAGTAACAAGAAGTTGTAATCAATAAAAATTTTATTTTAGCAAAAAATTGATTAAGTTCAGTAAAAATTATGAAGTTCAGGAGAAATTATTTGAAGTTCAGGTGAGAGAACAGGGCCTAAGTTAGAATTAGTGATAGGAATATTCTGTTCATCAAATTGGTGATTATTTTTTACTTGATTTTAAAAGCTATTTAGTATTTGAGATTACTTTTTAGTTATCTGTATGTCTGTAACAAAAGAAATCCATTTCTATGCCCCTCTTAACAAATTGGTGATACTGCTTGTTGATCCATAGTGCTTTATGTGATAATTTGTTTATTTGATTCTCCATTCTTGGTCTGAGAGTTACCACACATATTTTGAAGGATGCTGCAGCATGTGATTGCTTTCCTGTTATCTAATACTCCTCTCTGTTTTCCAGCTTTTGCTTTCATCTTCAATGGACAAGACGGTGCGCCTGTGGAACTTGTCTAGCAAGACTTGTTTGAAAATCTTTTCCCACAGTGATTATGGTAAGTATGATATTCTTTCTTTTTGTGGATTATTCATAGATGTCTCTTACTTGCCAAGTTGCTATGCTTATTTAGAGGATATTATGCAGTTTTTTATGGCTGATGGGTTTCTTCACTATAGTTAGCTCTTAAGCAGCGGTTAGCATTCTTATTATTGTCTTTGGCTTTTTGCACAGTAACTTGCATCCAGTTCAATCCAGTTGATGACAGATATTTCATCAGTGGATCTCTAGATGCCAAGGTTCGTATATGGAGCATTCCTGATCGTCAAGTTGTTGATTGGAATGATCTGCATGAGATGGTCACTGCTGCCTGCTATACTCCGGATGGTCAGGTATATCAGATGTGTTGTTAAAGGGTTTCTGATGCCCTTAGTTATCGTTTATTCATTGCAAGGACACCAAGCCTTGACGTTTTCTATTTTTTGGTTGTTTTTGAAGGGTGCTTTGGTTGGATCATACAAAGGGAGCTGCCGCCTATACAACACATCTGGTATAGTGTTGTTTAGTCTCTTATGGATTTTATTTGACTAGGTTGTTTTATTTGCAGTCTCTTATGGATCTTTTCGTAACTAATGTGGTTCCAGAAAACAAGCTGTTACAGAAGTGCCAAATCAACTTGCAAAACAAAAAGAAAAAATCCCACCTCAAAAAAATTACTGGTTTTCAGGTGGGGAGTTAGTAACAAATTAGATTTATTCTGTGGTTTGAAAATCTAGTATGTTTCTTGTAGTATCTTGTAAACTGTTGCCTTGTCAGATCTGTGCATGTTTTCCATGCTGAAATTTGCTTTCCTTTATTGAGCAGTTTGCACCAGGGAGTTCTTCAGAAGTTTTGATAACGTCTGCAGATTCACGAGTTCGGGTTGTTGATGGTGTGGATCTGGTTCACAAGTTTAAAGGTATATTATTGTTCAGTGATTATCCTTTTTTGTTCCAATTAATGATGCATCTTTCTGTTGCACTGGAATTGCTAATTGATTCTGCAATGCGGAGTTCATATTTTTCTTATCAAAATTGACTCTAAGTGTTGTTGTCAGGTGGCGTCATTGCTGCATCAATTCTTATTCATTAGGTTCTAGTTTCTGCCCTGAGTTGAATTTTGGAGTAGTGAATAATTAGAGTCAAACATCAGTGTGATTAATTATCTTGGTTGTTGGGTTTGAATTTTTCTATTTAGTCTACAAAGTATTTTTGGTGATAAAAATTTTGATTGTTGGATGGTGTACCAATTTAACCAAGATGCTATGAATTCGTTGTGTTAATGGAAGACTATATGTTTTATGTATTAAGAAAACCCAATAGCAGAGCTATATGAGGTAGAGTTGGATTGTGGGCCTCATGATACCGTGAGATCCATATGTTATAAGTTGGGTGGGGGGCCTTTGTGGTGACTCAAGTTCGGTTTGAACTTGGCAACTGGCAATGTTTTGTAGGGACACATATCTTTTCATATGGATACATTTGCTACCTCGTGTAGAATCTTTATGGTGTATTAAGAGAATTTTGTTGGTTGCCAATTAATCTGGGAATCTATAGAGAGTAATAATCTATTTTAATCCGTGCTTCTTAACAACCATTGCTGCTTTCATCTTATTTATGGAGACGCAACAACTTTGGGCGATGCCTAGTTTTTTGATAATTATGAAAGAAATTTAATTGGAAGGGCTGATGGTATGTGATATTTATGCAATTGAAAAGGCCAGGTTGTCGAAAAACCAAGGGTTTATTCAACTTCTGGTAACTTATAGCAACATGACTATTTGGAAATTTCACTTGTATATTCTAGTATCTCTGTTCTTCTTATTCTTAGGAAAATGATGGAGTATTATTGTGCAATTTACACATGTTTGTTGATTTGGAAAAGGCGTATGATAAGGTAAGAGAAGTACTTTGGTGGGCAACGACTAAGGACATCTCACATAAATGCATCAACCTAATTAAGGATATGAATCAAAATGTTACAACAATTATTAAAGTTGTTGAGGAGAAATAGAGGACTTCCTTTTTATAATTGGGTTACACAAAGAATCTGCTTAAATCCCTTCCTTTTTTTGACAGTTGGAACAAAGTAAAAAGGTCAATACAAGATGAGATACTGCGGTGTTTGCTTTTTGCCGATAAAATTATTCTGGTGGCCGAGACTAACGCGGGGTGAATGCTAAGTTAGAACGGTGGAAATAAATGTTGGAATCTAGAGGTTTTAGAATTCCTAGGAGTAAAATAGATTATTTGGAGTGTAATTTTAGCATTTGGAGACACCGGTTGAAGATTGATGGCTATGAGTTACACCTTATATAGATTAGTTCTTAAAAGGAATGAAGATATTGGTCAAAATGTCTCCCATACATTGAAATCTAGGTGGCTCAAATGGACTATTTTATGATCGTAGTGTACTCTTAAGGTTAAATGAGAATTTTATTGGATGACAATTAGACTGACATTTGTTGTATGGGTCGGAGTGTGGAGCTTTCAGGAAGGAGTATGTTAAAAAGTGGAGGTGCATATGTGAAGGTGGATGTGTGAAACATCCTTAGAGTCAAAATTAAAAATGTTGATATTCGAAAAAAATTTGGAGTAGGATAAGATAAGGAAGAATTTGATATCATGGATTGAGCATGTGAGATGCCAATAATAAATGCACTGGTGAAAGAAGTGGAGGGTTGGTTAATAGAGACTTCCAATATGTTTCAGACAAACCAAAAAGGACTTGGATGGAGAGAGTTAAAAAAAGATATGGAAAAAATGGATTTACAAGAAGATGTTCTAAGTAGTAGGGAATGGAGGAGGAGGATTTTTATGGATGATCAAATGAGATAAATTCGTGGTACCTGCACCTAACCTCATCTTTTTGTGATTAAGGCTTGGGTTAGTTGTTTGTTCCTCTTGCTCTTGTATTAAAGTTGAGAAACATAACATCGTTTATTTGGGTACTAATTCTTTATGCTAGAAAATATCTTGTGATTGATAAGTCATGTATGAAGATTGAGTATGACAATGGACTTTGGACGGATTGGTTTTCACCAGGAAGATAGTTCCCACGATCAGTGCTCTCTATTCGAGGTTTTCCATATTCCAGGCAACAATAATTGTCATTCACATTGTACAGATGTAAGGTTTCATGCAACCTTTAGCTGATAACCTGTTCTTTATCTTTCTTTTGCTCTCTGATAGAATGTTATAAAGAAAAAGATGAAGAGCTCCCTGGGGCTTAATGTACTTTAGGATTTATGTTCATTACTCTTGTAGGTAAGAACAACTTAATGTGTGATTACCCTTCTTGCATTTCTTCAAGTAATACCCTGGTTGTATTTTATGCCCTTGTTCTGTTAATGGTGTCCATCCAATGCTGCCTGGCTATTTTCTGTCTTAGGACTGGTCAACAGTAAACATCTAGGATTTAGTTTGTACATTTCTTAGTATAATAACCGAGGTAAAATTTGTTTGCTGCTTGATTTTAGCTTATGACTATGGTTGTGCTAAGTTGAGTAATCCTTGGGATAGAAAAGTTACTTGAGTTGCTGATTGTTTCTAAAGAATTTTAGTAGGGCTTAGAGGATGTGATCTACAGACGTCTTGACTGAGAATGTGAGAATCGTATATTCTTGACATTTATTGGAGATCTGTTTCCATTATTTCACCCTTCATGAAAAGGGATCTTGTCAATTGATGTAAAGTTTGAAGTGTAGAGATTTTGCTTCATCTTTGATTCCTGTCAGCCCGTAGTAGATGTGAATTAGATTATGAAACAAACATCTTTCTACATCAATTGAAGCAAATGCTTTTGCTTACAGTTGAAGCTTCAGCCTTCAGGCTAAAGCTGATTCCATTATAAATTGCTCAAGGATTAGGTATTCTGGTTCTACATATTTTCTGCTGTGCAATGATGCCCTTGTTTCTCATTCCTATAGGGTCTGCTGCTTTATGCTTTAATCTAATTAAACCTTCTTAAATAGGGTTCCGCAACACAAACAGTCAAATCTCAGCAACTCTCGCAGCCAGTGGCAAGTATGTGGTGTGTGCCAGTGAGGATTCTCACGTGTATGTGTGGAAACATGAAGCCGAGTCCAGGCCTAGTCGAAGCAAAGGGGTTACAATCACACGCTCTTATGAGCATTTCCATTGTCAAGATGTATCTGTGGCCATCCCATGGCCTGGGAGGAGTGAACTGTTGGGACCCCAAGATCTATGCTCTGAAGATCAAAATGAGCTCCACCAGCATTCAGGTGAGGTCTCAACAGCCAATCACCCTCCAACGCCTGTGGAGTTCAACAGTAATGTTAGCTCTCCATCTGCGTCTGGTTGCAGCAATAGTCCTTTCCATGGTACAATTTCCAATGCACCCAACAGTTATTTCTTTGATAGAATCTCACCGACATGGCCAGAAGAGAAGCTTCTTCAAACCACCAAGAACCTGAGTCCTCATTTTAGTTTGGACCTCTCCAATGGAGTGCTTCAAAACCGGGCTGCTTGGGGAATGGTAATTGTAACCGCTGGCCTCCGAGGGGAAATCAGGACTTTCCTAAATTACGGATTGCCAGTTCGGATATAGGTATGTTTTTGTTCGCCTTTGTTCCTATATCGTGTACAGGGAGAGATTTGTAATATTTATGAGTTCCATTTCTTGCTTGTGATGTATGGCCGGATGTAAGCTGGAAAAGTGCTCATCCTGCTTATGAGCATTGAGGAATTAGTACAGATTTATTGAGGAAGAAGGGAAAAGAAGTAAAAACAAAAGAGAGGAAAACAACTTTACACCGATGGATTATATTAAATCCAAAAATTGTAGAGTTATGCCACAAAGTTCATTGAGCTTAATGAATTCTTTGACAAAATTCATTCACAATGTCCATCATGTGCCTTGGGGTACTATAAATGAATGCCAAATTGACAAATCCTCATCATGTGAAAGGACATCCTGTAATTATAATTATCTGTGCAACTTTCAAGTATCATTTTTTTTCTAGTTGGGGTTAAGTATTTTCCCCCTGTATTTGGCCAACAATGATGTGGAAGCCTAGTTTATCGCTACTCTTTTTTTGTTTTCGAATCCATATCACTACTTGTAAATGAGTGACTCATCGACAACTAATGAATTCATGTTATTGCTTGATTACCAAAAGCTTCACCTGAAATTCTTGGGTCATTAGCAATGGCTCACTTTGGATATCTTTCGATAAACTATTTTGAAAATGTGGCAGCGTAATTTGCTCGAGAAATGGGTCATTGGAGGAAAGGCCGCAGAAAGTTGCAAAAAGTTGATCTTGAAAACTTTTCACTGAGTTCATTCCTGCCTCGACACCACGAGATAGTTTACTTCACTTCAACATCTCATAACTTCTAACCTGAAAATTCCCCTTTAAATCTGACAAAGAGTGAATAAAGATTATTTTATAGAATCGGATTGTATGGTTACAACTTACAAGATCATATAAATTTGAAAAAAATGGTGAAAACTCATAGTTTGCTGTTTGTGGCACGGCCCATGACTCATTCCATAGGCTGTTTGCCAGGCTAGTCCAATGTCGTACTCAGTCGAACCATAAAAAGTGTCATATCTACTTGGCCCGCATGCTGTCCCGATCATGCCCGCCCTGATAACTAGAATTAGCGACAGCTTTGTCCTGGTCACAACTCGCCAGTACTTCCCATCATATATGCTAATACCATTCATCATATCCTGTAAATTACATGCCCATACTAGGAATGGCTCCTCTAGAACTTCGAGCCTTTACATCAAGTGAACCTTTCCTCAATTTTTCCCCACTTTTGTCAAATAATTCTAGAAAGATCTGAAGGAAATCTATAGCTCGAATTTCTATTGGCCAATGACTAATGAAGTGCATATCTATTCTTGCAAAATTATCTTATCCACATTTTCGGCTTCCCCTTCGCATTTTTATTATTTGTCCAACACTTTCACGTAAATAGTTCTTTTTTCAACGAGACCTATAAATAGTTGACCCTCTCCACAAGTATCTTAAATATCAGTTCTTTCCAACATTGCTTTTCATTAAAAGTTGTAGCACTTAAAAAAAAAATGGCTCTCCAAGATACACTGTTTTCTTCTGCACTATCCATTCCTAAGGAGGTAAATATATTGCATCATGCCTAATACATGGTTGTTGTATATTTTAACTTTAAACGTAACACAATTTGAATTAGGCCAACTTCTTAAGTAGAATGGTGTATAATTGTAACATTGACACAAAAGTACTTTGTATTGTTAAATAAATGTGCTACGAAATATCACTTTGTACACATGAGTTTACTTTTCATCTAGTTTTCAAATACGACCGTCTTTCTTAGTCTCTTCATTGATTCCGTATCTTGTTTATTGGGAAAGAGATGTTACTACTAAATGGTTAGTTGTGATGTTTAATTTATGAAGGGAAAATCTAATGCTTCCCTGAAGGACTCTAGCTTGTTTGGTGTATCTCTCTCAGACTACGTCAAAGCTGACTTCAGCTCATCTGCTATGAGGTGCAAGGTATAGTGGAATTTATCTGTTTTAGTTTAGATTATATTGCTAGTAATAGTTCGGTCTCATCATCAAATGGATATTTTTTTAAATATCCCACCAAATAAATGTGTTCCGAGTATTTTGGTTGATCATCAACTGCATGCTAAACAATTAATATGTAGTGGCAGAGAGAATGCACTGCTACAAGACCAACAGTAGGACCAATCAGAGCACAAACCTTAGCAGTGGCTACACCAGGGGTGACCAGATCATCATCAGAGCAAAAGAAAACACTAAGAAAGGGCAGTGTCATAGTCACCGGTGCATCCTCCGGTCTAGGACTGGCAACAGCGAAAGCACTAGCCGAGACTGGCAAATGGCATGTAATCATGGCGTGTAGGGACTTCCTTAAGGCCGAAAGGGCTGCTAAGGCTGCTGGAATGGCAAAAGAAAACTACACCATTATGCATCTTGATCTTTCTTCACTTGACAGTGTTGACCAGTTTGTGAACAACTTTAGACAATCGTTGAGGCCCCTTGATGTGTTGGTTTGCAACGATGCTATTTACCAACCTACAGCCCGGGAACCTACCTTCACTGCTGAAGGATTTGAGCTCAGCGTTGGAACTAACCATCTTGGCCATTTCTTGCTCTCTCGAGGTTGTTGCTCGAGGACTTAAACAAGTCGGATTATCCTTCCAGGAGGCTCATTATTGTTGGATCTATTACAGGTAATTAGGTATATGCTGATAATTAAGAAAAATGTTATGTAATTGTTTTCTGTTGACAGTAATTTTCTTGCTATAAATTCTCCATATCATGACTTGAATAATTTTCACAGTGACAAGTGAACATGATAAAGTTGCAAGTTTAGGTTTAAGTTTTTAGGAGATGCAATAAAATTTCTTAACGGTGCATTTTAGCATTGGGAAAGAAAGTCTACTATATGGACAGATATCTTAGACTACTTGTGAATATTGTGATAAAAAGTCATATTGTGAAGCTTCCCTGTAAACTGTATTTTGTAGGTAACACAAACACATTGGCGGGGAATGTGCCTCCTAAGGCCAACCTTGGGGACATGAGGGGGCTCGCCGGTGGCTTGAATGGCCTAAACAGCTCTTCCATGATTGATGGAGGAGATTTTGATGGTGCCAAGGCATACAAAGATAGCAAAGTCTGCAACATGCTCACCATGCTGGAATTCCACCGCCGTTACCATGAAGACACTGGAATCACCTTCGCTTCTCTATACCCAGGCTGCATTGCCACTACAGGCTTGTTCAGGGAACATATCCCCTTATTTAGGCTTCTTTTCCCTCCATTCCAAAAGTTCATTACCAAGGGTTATGTCTCTGAAGATGATGCAGGAAAAAGACTTGCACAGGTGAGATCATTACCATCTGAAAGTTAGGCCATGTTCTCTTCATCAGATACTTACTGTAACAAAATTATTTTAACTTGACCAAATTTTCTGATCAATACGGAGTACTTTACTTGCTACTTCAAATAAATTTTTAAGGAATACCGATTATATTTTATAAAAGCCGAAGAGAACAAGTCCTTAACCATTCGCAAGGATATAACCATAGGAATTAAGTAACAATACAAATAACCTGTGGTTTGATTTGTGATTCAGGTTGTGAGTGACGCCAGTTTGACAAAATCAGGTGTATACTGGAGCTGGAACAAGGCCTCAGCCTCCTTTGAGAATCAGTTGTCTCAAGAAGCCAGTGATCCAGGGAAGGCAACGAAAGTCTGGGAGATCAGTGAAAAACTAGTTGGTTTGGCTTAGTGTGTTAAAGCTGATGTCACAATGTTCTTCTGGGTCAACTTTTTGTAATTGGGAGAGAAGGTAGTATAACAAATTTCGGGGTTCAGATAAGTGTTGTATGATTGGGATTCTGTGCAGTTTGTAAGGAAAGTTTTGCTTTGTAAGTAGTTCAGTTGATAGAAATTTGTAATAAAAATTTACTTTCTCCTTTGGCATATGATAAGGATCCATTTATTATACTCTCCAGATAAAACAGTTGCAAAGGGAAGATGACTTCTGCTCATGGTACAGCGTCGGTGATCGTAAATAGCTTAAATCAGAGATGAAAAACAATACTCCGAGAAATAGATGCTAGGATCCAAAAGGGAAACAATTAATAAACCAAAACCAAACTCACTCCTTCCAGATTTAGTTGTCACGTCGTACATTGAATTACTCTGTTAAGGAGAGTAATAATTTCATGGAATGCAAGTACTTAAGAATAGAGAGAGTACATGAAAATGTCAGAACTCAGGAAATCATGTCACTTCAGAAAATATATAGGCAAATCGAACAAAGGGCTGGATCAGTTTGCAGCCACCATTATTAGATTAACATCAGAGAAGCCAGTCTACAGGTTGTTGCAGGCTCTTTATATGTATGATTGCAAACCATGGTGTCAGACAAAGCCTACACTAGTAAACCTTGAGCCTTTTCCACTGCAAATTTTTTCCTATGGTTGAGTATATTTATACAGAAGTAAAGCCATGTACAAGCCCTTGTCTAGCGAATGAGGCTACAGCTCATAAGCAGGGAACCTTGCCTCAGCTGGTTCATTCATATCCAAGAAGAGATAAGCCATTCCCCCAAGCCCTTCAAACAAAGAGTAAGGGCGGTCACCTCCATGCATAAAACCCTCGGCAATGAGCCTTGGAGCTCTATCTTGCAGAAAACAAGCAAACGCTTTAGCTCTGTACAAATACTCAGCATTTCCAGTTAGACGGTAGAGTGTAAGGAACACATAGGTGTTCCCACTGATACCATGGCAAATTCCAACTCTTTTAAGAAGGCCTCGGTTCCACACTACCTCTGCAGCATCTATAGCAGCCTGCAGCAGATCCTTATCTCCAAAAACCTGCACATTCAGAAAGGTGAGTCTTAATATAGACCACAACCCATAAAGGGAAATGCTTAAAAGAGAGAATAGACCCAACAACATTCCAATATCAATCAGAAAACAGGGAAATGAATCAAACAACCTTCCCAATCTGATATACTAAGCATATATTTTAAGTAAAAGTTTAGAACTAGTTCCAAATTTCTCGTTGATAGAAGACAAGTGTTTCATATTTTGTTTTGATGACCATCCAATATTGTCAAAGTTATAGTCAACAGAAGGAAGAGATGACATGAAGACAGCCTGTTTAAAGTTTCTAAGCCGCAGCAGAAAATAGATTTTACCTGAGATGCTTTTGCTAGGGTAAGGGCTAAACCAGGGGCTCCATGGCACCAATGAACAAGACGATCAGATTCACTTCCTTCACTTGAAGGATAGTTCCCACTAGGGAAACGACCTCTAATCATATAGCGTAGAACAGATTTAACATCATCTTGCTCTTCTGGTGTCAGCTCCATATCCATCAAGACGTGCAAGATTCCTGCCAAACCATGGGCGGCACCAATATACTTTTTTCCATGCCACTCATACATCAATGGGCATCTCCCTTTTCCTAATTTTCTGCCAGCTTTCAAGATGTCTGTGACAATTTCCCTCTGAACAAAATCACAATTGAAACCCATAAAGGATAGCTTACGAAGAAAAGAGAAAGCTTTGGGAATATAAAAAAAAGGCAATAGAACAAGACAGCAAAATGTACCATAGTGGAATTAGATATTATGCCTTCACCAATATGCTTGTTCAGGAAGGAACATGACCACAGAAAACCAGCTCTACCATAAAGCAACTCATAAGGAAGGTCAATAGGAAGCCTTATCTGCTCAAATTCAAAAGAAATATATAGTTCCTCAATAGAGATCCAAATGTCTACTTCCAACATGAACCCATTTTTTCATTGAGAAGTACGACGTACCTGTTTGAACTCGGTCAAGTAGTGATCCAATAAGTGTTCATCACCAGCTTCTTTTGCTACAGCAGCCCCAAGAGCACAGACACCAGAACGTCCACATATGAATGTTACATTTCTGAAATATGAATGTCACAAAAAGGCCAGTGAATAGTCTGCTTGCTCTTATGTATAATAATGAGTTAAAAGTCACCTACATATTTACACTGGTTTGCACTTTGCGCTTAAGCCATCAACAGGCTTCATTACATAATGCATAATAAGAAAATAGCAACTTTAAAAGAAGAATGTCACAGTATCTTGGAAGGACAGAGCAAGAGTTGAAACAATCACAAATTCACAGTCAGAACTCCATGCAAGATTATCATAAATTGAGTCATTTAGACATTTACTATGTTTCCCTTAATCTCATTTTATTAATTTAAGGCCCTTTTCTATCAACGTAGCAAAAGAAGCTCCAGGTCTAAGAAAGACTAGGGCTAAAAAAAATTCAGCAAAGGGCTATTAAGCTCAAACCTCAAATCAAAAGTAAAGATTGGTCAGTCTCGGGGTTTCAGGAGAGAAGAACATAGCCTAAGAACTTCTCCAACGGATCAGCAGCATGTAGATTTCAATATGTCCAAGCCTTGTAACTTTATAAGAACAACTGAATTGTCCTTGACGCATCTACAAATAGAGAAGTACAAGAACAATCCTTTCTCCCAAATGCATCAACAGATTAAGAATGTTTCATCCCATGGCGTGATGACAATGAACCACATCACACTTAAGCGAGCACCCATACACCATTATACGAGTATCATTTGAATAAACACTATTTCTAGTCGTGCTACCACCAATATCTGCGGAGTACATGGCGACAATTTCGGATTTTTATCGTTTGAATGATATTGGACTATTGACACCATAACTAAAGTGGACAGTTGAAAACAATAACTAATGAAAACAAACGTTTCCAGGTAGAGCAGTTTAGTTACCAAGTGAAACTAATTAATAACTGTCAAAACATGAAAATGACATAGAAAGGTATACCAATAAGGCCTATAAGGGCAATAACGAAAGGTTTATCACCCTGTGCGTCCCATTCTCTCATCACGTCCAATACAATATCCATCAAACACTTAATTTCTAACCCCAAAAACGACGTATAATCTCTACTCATTTACTTACAAAATAAAAATTTGTATCACCATTCACCAATATTACAAAGGCAACAACATCCATCTTCCACATTAAAATGTTAGCTTCATTGAAAAGTAACATTTTTTTAATAAACAACTGCTACCCAGTACCCACATAAATTTAAAGCAACAAATCAATCAAAGAACATTACAAAAATCTAACAACAAAAAAGATAATTACTTGGAACCACGAGAAGCAGAATCGCAAGCCCTAATAATCTCAGATGACAAAGCAAGATCACCCTTGTTATTCGTCACTTGATAAGCTTTAAACAGGAAGAACGCAGTCCCTAAAGCACCAGTATAAAGCGAATAGTCCTGCACCCTTTTCCCACTCCTCGACCATGTCTCTCTCACCACCTTAACAAGCACAATCAAAAACACAATTATTACTCAGACAATTCGTGAACACTTTGGTGCACACCCCAAAATTCAATAAGAAAGCAGAATTCAGATGTCAAAACATCAAACTCAGCTCAAAAACCAAAACCCATTAAGAATATACCGCATCTTTGAGACCTAAAGCAGTTTTCTTGAGAATTTCGCAGACTGATTTGTAGGGAAGATGAAGCAGCTTGGTGAGAGAATCCCCTGTTTCTGGTACTGGAGAAGGTTCTGGAATGTAAAGGGGCATTTCGTTGGGGTAGAATCGGTCCGCCATGGATGAATCTTATTGGGTTTGTTTTCTCTATTGACAGTAGTTTTGGGTGTCTGTTATGGGCCTTATGGCTGCGTGAAGAAGAAGGGGTTGGGTTGGGTTGGGTTGGGTTGAGGAGGGAATAAGAATAGAAGAAGAAACTTGGAATTTTCCAGAGGAATGGAGGGGCAGATGGTTCATCGTAGATTGTTGGTTTTGAGATGGTTTATAGTGGGTGAGATTCGTGTGCAAGTGTGAGTACTGGAAAATTTTCAAGCAGTTGGAACTGTTGGAGTTGTGCAGTCACCAGACCTTGTTACTCCGTAACGGTGAACGGAGAGTAGTTGTCATAACATACACCTGGTTGGGAAAATCACCACAAAATCCACATATATGAGTTAGGATTGTGTCCAGTCCAATTGAGAGTTTGGAACATCTATTAAAATGAGCTTTTCATTAGTGTTAAATTTATTTATTTAGATATTCGGATATTGATTAAGGACATGATACGAAGATCTATGACTTCTACTTTCTCGCTAAATTTTATTTTCTTCTTGTTTTTATATTAGTTACTAAACATGCACTTCACTATTACTCCCTCCGTCCCCCAAAGATTGCTCCATTTCTATATATAGAGTCAAAGTTCAAAAATTTTGACCACAAATTCTCATCATATTATAAGAAATAATATATTCAAGTGGATCTTGTTGGATGCATCTTAATGTAAATTTTTAAAATATCAAGTTTTTATAATTTTTTGCCTTAGGGATTTGAAGATAAAAAGGTTTAAACTCGTGTCTTGGAGACCGCGAAAAGTCAAATGGGACAATCTTTGAGGGATAGAGGGAGTATATATTATTTACTCGTTATATGCATGCATGACCGAGCATATAGAGTTAGAGGGCGATTACTATTTGGAAAAAATAAATTGTACGTGGTAGAATTTTACATTTATGACAATCAACCTCTCGTCTCCTTCCATTTATTTTTTAAAATTCAGAATTCTTTACTAATTGTGTAGTTGGTTCACTAATTATATCTTTCTAAAATTCTCCATAAAGATATGACCAACCACATTTACACTACCACGAGTACTTCAAGCCTCTAAAAAATACCTGGTCAAACTCAAACATGTCAAGTTTCGTCCAACTTTTTTTTTTAACCCTTTTATAAAAATTATTCAAAATTTAACCTCCATACCAAAGTATTTTGAAAAATAATCCTAAATTCATGTTCGGTATAATTGTCGAGATAACATGGGCCTTAAATTAAACTCATATCTCTGGAGATATCCGCGCATCCTATAGAAAGCTAGGAAAATAGGAATTTTTGTTGTTATATATATTTTTGATTGTACATGACTGATGGTATTTATACTAGAGCATATGGATACTTGATAAGCTTAAGTAACAGAGCCTTAAATGACTCTACTACTGATACAAACATATCTTTTTATCCTAGTATGGTTGATTTATGCTATAACTCTTGTCTCAATCTTTATCTTGTAATTTTCTACACTCCCCCTCAAGTTGGGTCTCGGGATTTTCGATACCTAACTTGCAGAGTATGCCTTCAAAGTTTCGAGTACTAACTGCTTTCGTCAGAATATCTGCCAGCTGATCTTCTGACCGAACAAACTTGAGACTAACAGACTTGGATTCTAAATTATCCTTAATAAAGTGTCTGTCAATTTCAACATGTTTCGTCCGATCATATTGAACTGGATTTTCTAAAATACTTATTGCTGCTTTATTATCACAACATAATTCACAACTCTTCTTTGGAGGAAAACCTAGCTTAGTTAACAATTTCTTTAGCCATAAACATTCAGTAATTCCTTTTGCTATTCCCCGAAATTCGGCTTCTGCACTAGATATGACCACTACTTTCTGTTTTTTGCTCCTCCAAGATACTAAATTCCCTCCAACAAGGGCAAAGTACCCAGAGGTGGATTTTCTGCTATCACGATCTCCTGTCCAGTCTGCATCTGTATAGATTTGGAGATCAACATGATTATTCCTTCTAAACATCACTCCTCTCCTAGGAGTTCCTTTCAAGTATCTCAGGATTCGGTATACTGCTTCTAGATGTTGCGTCTATGGTCTATGCATGAATCTGCTAACAACTCCTACTGCATACGTTACATCAGGTCGGGTGTGCGCTAGGTAAATCAACTTTCCCACAAGTCTTTGGTATTGAGTCTGATTTACTGATTCTGCACCTTCAGTAATTTGTAATCCATGATTCATCATAATTGGAGTTTCTGCTGGTTTACAATCTATCATACTAGATTCAGCCAAAAAATCCAAGATGTACTTCTGTTGAGAAATAAAGATCCCCATATCAATCCTGAGCACCTCAATCCCTAAAAAATATTTTAACTAACCAAGGTCCTTCATTTCAAATTCTTGAAACAGTTTGTCTTTCAACATCTTGATTTCTTCTTTGTTATCTCCTGTGATGATTATGTCATCTACATAGATGATTAAGCATGTTACCAAATTATTCTCCCTTTTTAGAAATAGCGTATGATCTGAATTACTCTGTTGATACCCGAACCTCTTCATTGCTAGAGTAAACCTTTCAAACCAGGCCCTTGGGGATTACTTGAGTCCATATAGTGCATTTTTTAACCTACAACCTTCGCCCTTTTTAAACCCTTGCGAGAACCCAGGGGGTGCCTCCATGTATACTTCTTCAGTTATTTCTCCGTGTAAGAAGGCATTCTTAACGTCAAACTGATGTAAAGGCCATCCTTTATTTGCCACAACTGAGAATAGTACTCTTATTGTATCAATTTTTGCAACTGGAGAAAATGTTTCTGAATAGTCAATTCCATAGACCTGGGTATAACCTTTAGCAACAAGTCTTGCTTTGTATCTTTCAATACTCCCATCCGACTTATGCTTGACAGTAAACACCCATCTACATCCCACGGTTTTTTTTTCCTTCAGGAATCATGCATTGTTCCCATGTATCATTTTTATCTAAGGCTTCAATTTCTTCTTTCATTGCGTTTCTCCAGTTTCTACTTTATAGGGCTTCGTCAATTGTTACCGGAATGTCCTCTGATCTTATAGATGCATTCGTTAATCCACTTATGGGATATTTTGACCTTCGAGCTTCATACTCGGGATCATATCGCCTCACTGGAATGCCTCTAGTATTCCGAGTTGGCAATTGGTATGTCCTTTCAACATTTTCAATACTCCTTTCTTCATTCTCCCCATCATTCTCCTGTAGTGCTACATTATTCATACTATTACGACTTAATAAGTTCTCATTATTTAGAGAGCTTACCTCATCTTGCGGATGTTCAGTGGCGGAGTCCATCGGAAATGGTATTGGTGCTTCAGGTTGTATTGTCGTATCTTCAGTTTCAGTTATTACTCTTCCCTGTTCTGGTGTGGACCATGTCAACCAGCTTACATCGTCTCTTACACTCTCCCCCTGACAATGGTGTTGGGTATAAAAATACTCATCCTCAACAAATTCACAGTCCATGAAAGTATACAGTTGGTTTGTTACAGGATCAAAGCACCTGTACCCCTTTTGGGAAACACCATAACCGACAAAGACACATTTAACAGCTCTAGCTTCTAATTTATGTCTGCTTCTTTTAGGGAGATGAACATAAGAGACACACCCAAAGACTCGGGGTTTTAGAGAATGAAACGGTAAGTTAGATATTGAAGATCGCAGGACATCCAATGGTGTTTTATATTGGAGAGTTCTGCTCGGAAGTCGGTTTGTGAGATAGTAAGAGGTAGATATAGCCTCAGGCCACAGTATAGTGGGTGTATGGGCTTCTATCATCATGGCCCGAGTCATGTTAAGGAGAGTGCGGTTTTTTCTTTCAGATATCCCATTCTGTTGGGGAGTATTTGGACACATAGCTTGATGGATAATACCTTGATTTTGACAGAAATTTTTCATACTCTGGTTCACATATTCTCCTCCATTGTCAGATCTAAGTATACTTATTTTTATGGAAAACTGTGCAAGTATCATTTGATAAAATGTCACAAATATATTATAAACCTAAGATTTGTGAGTCATAAAATAAACCCAATTCATTCTTGTAAAATCATCAATGAACACAACGTAATATAGAAATTTATGTTGACCAAGTTCTAGGGCAGGGCCCCATACATCAGAATAAATAAGGTAAAATAGTTTAGATGCATGATTTAAGCTACTAGGATATCTCTGTTTAAGACTTTTTGCTAAATAACAGGCTTCACAATTTAGACTAATCATAGATTTAGCGAGAGAGGGAAAAAGATGTTCCAAGTACCCTAATGAAGGATGTCCAAGGCGTCGGTGCCATTTTTTAAGCTGAGTCTCTGTTGTTTTGCAGATAAGAGTTGCATCGTTGTCACTGGTCATTTCCTCCACGTAATATAACCCATTGCTTTCAATACCATGCCCAATAGTCTCCTTGGTCTGAACATCCTGCACAGTACAATAACCAGATTTTAGCAAAACAGTACACCCCAATTCTTTTGTTAATTGACTTACAAACAACAATTTGTAAGAGAGTGACGGAATATAGAGACAATTGTGTAATATAATATTCCCAATTTTCACTGTCTCGATTCCCGCAACCTCCATACATTCACCATTAGCTATTTGGATAAAGGTTTTTTGTGGTTTAATGGGTTCAAAAAAATCTGTTTTGTTAAAGGACATGGTGTGGGTCGCCCCACAATCGAAGATCCATCGTGTTTTGGGTTTGGCGTAACACGTAACACCTTTAAATGCCACACAACACAAAACGTCATTAGTTTTCCATTGTTTTTGGATACATGGCCCAACAGTGACATTTTTCGGGTTTGTGAGACGTGGCCCTGCTAAGTTTTGGAGGCAAGGCTTATGTAGACTTTCTTTGGGCTTAATAGAAGGTGGGCTGTGTTTGGGAGAGGTAGAAGGATTATTAGGGTTTGAGAGGAATGTGAGGGGTCGGTTGTTATTAGGGTTTGTAAGGAGGCTTAGGTCTTCATTTCCCCAAAACACATCCCTACCCCCTTCGTCGTTTCCCTCTGTTCCTCTCCAGGTTTGCTTTCTCCAAACCATTTCTTACCTTCTTCAGCGTGTTTCCTCTTCTCTTCTCTAGATCTGCTCATCCTCTCGCTATCTCCTTCGCCTACTCCCTTCACCATCTCCCTTCGAGTTCCTTCCATGTCTTCGTCTCCTCTCACAATGGCTGCTTGTCCTCCTTGCTTTGTGTCATCACTCTAATTTCGTACCCCTTTCTTCTTCGGGTCTTGCCACCACTCTGGGTATTCGATTAATCGGAAACAACCTTCCTTTGTGTGACGTGTTCCCCCACAATGGGAACACTTGAGATGGCTCTTGTCCTCCCCTCGCCAGGATGATGTCCCTGACCGGTTGTTGCGTGAGATCAAGCCACTACCTACTCCTTGTCCCTCCACCGAAGGTAAGTAAGGTAATGTATTCTTCATGACTTCTCTCCTTGCCAATTCTCGCCGAATCGTGCTAAATGTCGTGTCCACTGTTGGTAAAGGATCTTGATTCACTAAGTCTTTCCGATCTTTTTCCAGTGATTAAATTGATACAATCTTGTTTGTTGTGTTAGTTTGTTATACCTGATTATGTCTTATGTGCAAGTCATGGGATTTGACATTCTTCTATCGATCTCTTTCCAGATCGTGACAAGTTTTCCATAGTAAGTTTCAATGGAATCCTTGCCTTGTCTGACTGTGTTGGCGCATGTGGTAAGGTCAAAAATTTGTAACCCATCCTTACCACTGCCATAAAGTGCCTCAATTCCTTTCCATAACTCCTTTGATGTTGGAAACTCGAGAAACTGGTTTACTAATTCGGGTTCAATATTTTCAGTGACCCATGTTTTAACTATGGCATCCTTCTGGCACCACATGCTATACTCTTCGGTGTTAGGGGGGATTGGTTGTGATGTGAGTGAGCCATCCCCTCCCTTCGATCGCCATTAGCGTTAGCCGTGACCATTTGCCATAGTTTTGATCATTGAGTTTTTCACCAATTCTGATTGAAGATCCATGATTCTCTTGGCTCCTATTGTTTAGTTTCTCTATAACTTGCAATAGTTGAGCCATAGTAACATGTTCTTCATTGGGATTTTTTGGTGATCCATCCATATTGTGTTTTCGGGTGTTTCAGGTAATGTTCTTGGTAAATGATGAAATTTTGGCTGAACCAAACACCTTCAATATGTGCCGGCTCTGATACCAAGAAAGCTAGGAAAATAGGAATTTTTGTTGTTATATATATTTTTGATTGTACATGACTGATGGTATTTATACCAGAACATATGGATACTTGATAAGCTTAAGTAACAGAGTCCTAAATGACTCTACTACTGATATAAACATATCTTTTTATCCTAGTATGGTTGATTTATGCTATAACTCTTGTCTCAATCTTTATCTTGTAATTTTCTACACCTATTACCACAACCAACATACTTTGATGGAGAGATGAGGCCCATTAGATACGGAATCCCACCCCTGAATACCCCAAATTCATTTGAAACTCAAGATCGTGACTCGTGAGGAGAACGTCTTACCACTAGACTAAGAAGAGAAGCTTTGTCACTCTTTACACTTTTAGTTGCACTTGTGAGTTGTGACTATAATAAATTAACTATCACATTTTTTTTTTATTGGGTGGTTATTTATGAATATAACATGCATTCTCATTTGGGCAAAAGATAAGATGGCTAACAAAGCAACAACTTTATAGTCCGAAAGTCTGCAGTAAAACAGTATTATCCAACTTCAATAGCTTGTTTACCCCTTCTCTATATCACGGAAGAACTAAAATAGAAAAGATAACAGATAAAAAGAGGCCTGATAAATATGTCACAACCTATGGCACCATCTATATCTCACATATGTTGAAGATTTAAACATATAAGGGGAGATTGATTATTGTTCTGCAAGGTAGCGTTTTGTTGGGGAAATTAGACATCAAGCAGCTTCATTCATCTGAGTATCCCACTGAGACCAATTGGTGGCGCTGCCTGTGCGAGGCATGCTGTTAATGCGGGTGTACTTATCGACGTTAAAATTAGCTCCACATATGACCCCTTGGCTGTCCACCCTAGGCATTGCCTTCACCTTGTTCATTGGGTGCTCGAAGCTCATCAATCCCCCTTCACTATGGAACATAAATCCTGCCCATTCCAACGAAACACGCTAGTTTATTGTTATATATCAGCATATGAGTATGCACCTTTCGGAAATCAATTAAGAGTCCCACTTCACCTTTTAATTCACATGTTATAAGGATATTTCTGCTGTTACCCAACATGTTAAGCATTTAGGGTTTTTCATTCTTATAGAAAGACCATAATTATGGAGTGCAAAATTTTTTAAAAAAAAATAAAAATTATAAGAAATCGTCCAAACAAGAAAATGGCAGGAAAAAAAAAAAAAAAAAGAGCAGAGGATAACGCTTGCCAAAAATGGCGGAAATTAAATTAAAACGGAATGAGCATGGTTTTAAGAAAAAACGAGGTGTAAAGATATATCCGTAAGTAGTGCAGCCATAATCAGTATGATATTGATGTAAAATCTCACCCGCGGGGAAAGGAGCAAATGATTTAGCACAGCCTGCCTTAATAACCTCTAAATCATCCGAAATTACCACTGAACCATCCAGAGCAATTCCCCAGTATAGTTGCATTCCCCCGTCCGAACCCTTGTTTAGGGAAAGCAAAAAAATCATGTAACAAATTTTCAATAATTCAACATATATATACAGCTAATAAAAGTGCCATACTGAAATAGTCGCTCAATTGTACCCAGACTGTACGGATAAAGTCATGAAACAATAAAGGATCTGAGTATAATTACCAGAGCAGTGAAGACAGTTCCAGCCTGACTATCATAAATAACAAACCCAAAACTGCCTTGAAGATCCTTAACGACTTGATCAGCCGGGTAGGGCCCACGATCCCTGAGTGTCCTGTAAGCCTCGATCACTAACATAGCTTCATTTGTACTCTTTGATAATCCATATTGTTTCAACAACCCACACAAGTTGTCCAAGCCCCCCTTAAACAAACAGTACATATCATCGTTCCCACAAAATAACCTGCACCCATAAATACAAAAATAATTTATTCGACAAGTCCTAGGAGCTAGACTCGAATTTCTGGTAATAATGAGGATTGAATTACTTACAGTTGATGGAGGGGCTTAGCGGGGTAAGGACGGGCATAAGCAAGAACAGCAGCCTCGCCAAAGTTGATGGAGAAGGAGTTTTGAGGATCATGAGCTGAGATGAAATCAGATAGGGTTTCTTCAGGTAATTTAGGTTTCTTGGGACCTCTATGGGAAGCTGGACTGTTCAGCTCCTCAGGTGGATGAGCAAATGCCTTGTGAAATATTGCCAACATCATTCTGTTGTTAGTTTTGATCTTGGTATTGTTGGATTTTTTTGTATGAGAATTAGAGTGAAATAGAGTGGATGAGGGTTACGATCGATGTAGTATTGCTTATTTGCTTATATGAGGAAGGGCAAAGAGTGTAATTATTGTGCAGTTTTGGTTTTGGGTGGTCCAAAGAGATAAGGTTAATTGGACTCTATCGATTAAATGCATGTCCCAAAGACTTTTATAATAAAGTTGTTGAATCGGGTCACATCCATCAGGTCTTAAGGAATAGGAACGATAAAGTCACTTTTATATATATATATATATAAATTTTTAAATTATTAAATTTTTATAAATTTTAAAATAATAATATTTTAAATAATATTTTAAAAATTATAAAAAGTCAGATAAAACAAAAAAAAAAACTAATCGATATAATACTACGGGCATATTTCAGATCAGGATTTACACTCTAGTTCAGGATTGAATACGGCTGAGGTTAGTAAAAGGTCGAGAATTTTTGGGGACTAGAGCCGCCAGAGTTGGACAGAAGCAGCATTATCGTGAAAGAAAAAAAACTCAGCTGGTTTTACAAAAAAACCATTTACGTGGAAGAGATTACAAAGGCAAGTTGTTCAATTTATAATACTCGCATCGTGGCAATTCTTTATATGACCAAGAGTAACGAGAGAGCCCTAGACTCAATCTAATAAGTTATCCGAAATCGACCCGAATCCGACCTGATTATGACCCGAAAAGTGAGACCTAAAAAACGACACAACCTGACCTGAAGTTAACCCGAAATCGATTTGACCCGATATTCAAATACCCGAACCCGATCCGTGTCCGACCCGTTAGGGACCCAACCCATTACAGACCTGACCCGTTACGGACCCGACCCGTTACAGATCTAACCCGAAAAGAACCTGAAACCAATTGAAACTGACAAATAACCGATATAACCCGATTTATAACAATTCGTTACCCGAATTCACTGGATGTGTTAATAATCTGAATATACATGAATATGACCTAATCTCGACAGAACTATTTTTTACTTAATATCTAATAATTTTGAAACCAAACTTGTCATTGTCGATTCAAACTAAACATATTACAAGTTCTTATATATATATAAACTTAACATTGTATGTTATAGACTAGCTTGATAGGATAATACACATTGAATAATCATTACCTCGTACATATTTTATTTTTAAATGACTTATCGACATCATCATTGTCCAATTTATGAATTAACCATCATCATTGTCCGATTTTATCAAAACCGACATTGACCCGAAATAACCCGTTCAGGAATCGATGACCCGAACCCGAAATAACCTCGCTATAACCCGTTCAGGAACTGACCCGATTTTACCATAACCGACCTTGACCCGAATCCGAAATAACCTGTTTAGGAACCGACCCGATTGTACTAGAACCGACCTTGACCCGAACCGAATACAACCCGAACCGACCTTGACCCAAACCGAATACAACCTGGACCGACATTGACCTAAACCGAATACAACCCGACCTGAACCTGACCAAGCAAATAACTGATTTAATCCGACCCGATAATGATCTGACACGAACCAGAACCGACCCGATAAGAACCGACCCGCGATGGGTCAACCCATAACGAGACTCATGTGTTGAAACTAGCACATAATCCTTAAGTAGTGACCGAGAACATGTTAACATATATTTTTGTAAGATATCCAAGATTTACCTCGTTTTGCACACTAAGGTCATGCTTGGATTGAGAGAGATGGATTAAGGGGGTAATAAAAGTCAAACTAATGAAAAATTAAGGTAAAATAGAGATGGTGACAAAGGGATAAGGTAGAAAGGAAAATATTATAATGGTGGTATGAGGAAGAATAAGGAATTGGGAGATTTATTATTACCCTCATTAAGGTGGTAATTATTACCCTAAGGATATAAAGAGTATTTATTACCTCTCAAATGAGGGTATTAGTTCTCCTTTCATCACACTATCAATACTACATTTTTCTTATAAATCACTTCCACTAACCTTGTTTTTTATGGTTTGACTTTTATTACTCTCCTAGTGCATTACCCTCAATCCAAGCATGCCCTAAAAGTATAACATATACTGCCTACGACTTGAGTAGAGTAGAGTAGGGTGTAGGGGAATCAAGTTCGTAGAGTAGAGTAGGGTGTAGGGGAATCAAGGAAAGTATGACAAAACAATATAAAGAAAAAATGTGTTCCTACTTATAAGGTAAGTGACTTAAGTGTGCATGTTATCTAAAGCAAAACTTAAGCTCTCTCTTTAAAGAAAGCTTTAAATCTCATAAAAAGTTAGAAACTACATGTTGATGTATGTAATCTGTTTTTTAGGTGAGAGTTTACACCTTGATGTCCAAATGCGTAAGATCACCTAGAAGACTGTTGGATTCTTTTCATGATGATGCTACATCAAAATATATGAGGATCATCCCTTAAATAAGATACGAAGGTATGATGTTTAAACCTATGAATATAGATCACTCAAAATTGCTCATGAAGGTATGGAATATTGAGATTCATAATGGACCGCATAGACTAACAATGGTCAGGGTTCACAGGGCTTCGAGAAGTCAACCGAACCTTTTATGTACTTGTTTGGGCCATCAATCAGCCCAATTTCGTAAATGCCCACGAATTAGTAGACCAAACCCCAGATATAGCTCTCACTAACTTAGTGTGCTGTAAAAAAAAAAAAACCTCAATTTGGCCATCTTTCTTGCTTACTTGAAGCGACGAGTTCTCCATTTCAGTTTCATGCATTGCTAGTGATCTTTTGTCTTCACCAATATAGAAAAACTTCATTTCTATTTTTAAGTACAGTCCTTAGTTGGTCCATTTATAAAGGAGTTTAATCAATTATGAACTTAATTAGGTCAACCTTTTAAAAGGTCTTATTTTATAGGGTCTTTATTAAGTCAAGTCAGATTAATAATGGGTCAATAGTTTCCAAGACTTTTAAACACTATCAGGTAATGAATTATTTTCATTTATTTGTCGATGGTCCACTGTCAAAGATGAGAGGTGATACATGTATAATATCACCCTCTATAAATAAAAACTATACTATCTTCGGATGGCTCGGCCCGACTCAGCTTATTTTGTATCTTCTTAGGCCCGACTCGACCTGTTTCACATCTTCTCTGGCCCGACCCAGCCCATTTTTACATGTGATAATTCCGGCCCTAATCCGATCCAATGTACATGTCTATGTAAAAGAAAATATAATTACTCGTAGTATATGATTACTAAGCTCGCACCTATAATGTATTTGAAGGCTTTTACTGATATGTATGCCAAGTTTTTATATATAGGACGTTAATTTTACTTTATTTACAATATCACCTAATAATTATTAATTCTCAACAAATTATGAACCGATACTTTAGATTGTTTAGAATGTTCGTCATTACAGATTTAAGATGTTTTTACTATATTAATTTTATACTTCGTACAAACTTATAGTTATTTAGTCATATGATTAATCTCTCGAATTACTAAGGTTTAGCTATTGTTCATTAAACTAACAGCTACTTAGCTTAAATTGTGGATCGGTCACTTAATTTAACTCATATATCGGATCGGAAAGTCAAAACAAAGTTATTCTAGGTTGATCTATTTATAACCAACGACTTCTAATCATAGTCGTATTTGTATTTCATCTGACCTTGTGTGTGAACTACCTTATTTTATAACTGCTTGACTTCCATGTTGTAGTTAGACCTAGTTACACCAACATTAACTAAAAAAATAGCATGCTCGGTAACATAAGTGTTAATAAATATTGATAATAGACTAACCGAAAGTGTTAATAAATATTAATTGATAATAGATTAACAGAAGTATAGAACTCTAGCTATGGATATGTAACTTTGTTGGTAAATAATCTAAAATTGTGAATGTTCAGGTTGAGATAAGAATTTGTAGACCAAATGGTAGGTGACAGAAGTGTTTTTGGAATGTTGTTGAAATTAGGTAAGTTTAGTACGACATAAGGTTAATTAAAAAGGAATTATAAAATTTATTTATAAAAAAGTAAAATTTTAAACTCATAGTAACAAATTCTGTAATTGCTAACATATTTAATAAATACATAGATTATTTTTAATAAAAATAACAAAAGGCAACATACTCATATTAGTTATTACACATCAATGGGATAATGACATCTTCAATGTAATAAATTCGGATGATTAAAAGTACGTTACAATTTCATATTACATAGTAATGTACATATAATTACAAAAATAGAACTTAAAGCAATACATATCGTATATACAAAAAGAAACAAAAACAAAAGTCTTACCAAGTTTGAAATACATCGATAAAACATAGTATATCTTGCTCTCTTAGGTCGACTTAAGCAACGTGGTTTCCAGTACATTCGATGCTAGCAACCAATCCTATTCATTGAGCCTGATCAGGCTTGGAGGCGTTAATAGGCCAATGATAAATATAATGTAATCAGGGATGGCAACAGATCAGATCTGGACTAGATCCTTATAAATCCAGATTCAGATTCGTCGAGTATGGAAAATAAGGATTTATATCTTGATCTAACGGATCCTACATATTTTGCCTATTTGTTTGCGACTATAATAAATTTTAAATTTATAAATCTGTATTTTACATCTACGACAACAGTCCAACAAAGAATGTAAGTTTAATACTTGAATAAAATTCATATAACTACTCAAATATTACAAAACAACAAAAGACAAATGAACGAAATCAAATTTTTACATGTCTTTTGAATAACAATACAAACAAGTAAGATTGACTAAATGAAAAAACGGCTAGCGAATCCGGATCCGGGTATTATGGTTAAACCCGTACCTAGATCCGTTTTTCAGTCAAAGGACCCGGATCCGTCGGGTCTAAATTTTGACGACCCAGATCCACGGATCCGGGTCAAGTCCAATATCCGTTGTCATCCCTAAATGTAATGCATTTGTAATTACTCCCTTTGCCTCCAAAAAATTGCATCTTTGAATTTTCGCGGTCTTTTAGACACGAATTTAAACATTTTTATCTCTAAATTTGTAAGGCCAAAAAATTATAAAAACTTACATTGAGATACATCCAACAAGATTTTACTTGAATATATTATTTCTTATAACAAGATGAATATTTGTGGTCAAAATTTTTAAACTTTAACCGTAAAAAAATATAATTTTGGGAGTGAGGGAGTATGCTCTAGTAACACTGTAGTTGCTTAGTTATATGTAGTGACTCACTGACTTCATATCATTAAATAAACCAAGCATAAGAAGCATGTACAAAGATCACTTTAGAACTTGATCATCAATCATATTGTAAAGATAAGCAAGTGGGCATTTCAATTTCAACCCATACACAGCTACCGTGTAGTACCCTTTACAAAATCAAGACCCAAGGTAATGAACTGTACCTCAATTCACACATGCGCAATCATCCTTTTTCAGGTATTAAGTACTAACTCGTCTCGTCCCATGTGAGAATCTGAGAAGTACGGACACGCCTCCTGACTAAACAGCTAATCCTTCATTAATGCTGCACGAGAAGACATCGCTACATGGCTGGTCTAATCCTGTGGGACCTGTACTCTATAGAATTAGGGAGCGAATCTCCTCAACATTGGCGCAACCTATAGCACTGTTCAAAGGTTGCTCAATGCTCGTTACCATTTTTCTGCACTTTTAAGAGGTGAACACTGAACACGTACCCCCTTCAATTTATTTAGCCTTTTAAATCAAGTAATACTCGCATACTGTACAAACCATTTGACTTTTGTATAATATGAGTTGTCAATTATGAAACATAAGTAACAAATCATGTTATATGAATGTACAATTACATCTTTTGTTTGAATTTCTGTCTCGTTTTTTTTTTAACGAGAATCAATCCTATAAATATAGGAATTAGTTAAGCTGAGTAGAATACATCTTATTATGTCACTTGCATTAGAATCAATTAGTAAGGTTAGCTCATCGTTTTTTTTTTTATTCTTTTCTGTTTTGTATATGTGTGTGTTACAAAATAATAATTGGGTATGTCCATTATTGCTTGTAACATTCTCAATAATATGAATATCTTTTTAACTTTCTTGTAACCCTTATATGCCATTAGGATTACTAAACATCTACCGAGAATTGTATATCATCATAACATGGATACTACTCAAGTTCAATTTGTTATAAATGGTGAATAATTATGTCTTGCTGACAGTGCAACTACTCATACAATACTTAAAAATAAAAAATATTTCTCTCATTTGATGATGAAAAGAATTAATGTGAGTACCACATCATGTAGTACAAATATCATTGAAGGCTCCAAAAGAGCCAACATAAAATTGCCTTTGGAAACTAAAATTAAAATAATTGATGTCTTATACTCCCTAATGTCTCAAATAAATTTATTGTGTTTTAAGGATATTCGCAATAATGGTTATCATATTGAGACAATCAATGAAGAAGATAATGAATTTCTTCAAATCACAAATATAACTCAAGGCGCAAAATATGTTTTGGAGAAACTCCCTACCTTCTCCACTGGTTTGTACTACACAAAAATCAATGCTATTGAAACTCATGTTATATTAAACCTGAAGTTTACTGATAACTTTGTTGTTTGGCAAGACCGGTTTGGCCATCCCGGTTCAATAATGATGAGAAAAATAATTGAGAATTCATGTAGACATTCTTTGAAGAGCCAGCAGATTCTTCATAATAATTTTCTATGTGCTGCTTGCTCAAAAGGCAAGTTGATAATTCTCCTATCACCAGCTAAGATAAATTTTGAATCAATTACTTTTATGGAACGTATACAAGGAGATATTTGTGGGCCCATACATCCCCCATGTGGACCAATTAAATATTTTATGGTTTTAATCGATGTATCGACTAGATGGTCACATGTGTCCTTGTTATCAACTCGTAACCTGGCGTTTGCGAGATTACTTACCCAATTGATTAAGTTACGGGCTCATTTTCCAAATACTCCTATTAAGACTATTCGTCTTGATAATGCTGGTGAATTTACTTCTCAAGCTTTCAATGATTATTGCATGTCCATTGGGATAAGTGTTGAACATCCTGTAGCACATGTTCATACACAAAACGGTTTGGCATATGCATTAATTAAACGTCTTCGGTTAATTGCTAGACCATTGCTTATGAAATCCAATCTCCCAATTTCTGCATGAGGACATGCCTTATTACATGTAGCAGCACTAATTCGCATCAGGCCAACAAGTTATCACAAATTCTCCCTATTACAATTGGTTTATGGTCAGGAACCAAATATGTCCCATCTAAGAATTTTTGGATGTGCAGTTTATGTCCTAATAGCTCCACCACAACGCTCTAATATGGGTCCTCAAAGGAGGTTAGGGATATATGTTGGATTTGAATCCTCATCAATAATTAAATACCTAGAGCCTACAACAGGGGATCTATTTACGGCTCGTTTTATAGATTGTCATTTTAACGAGTCATATTTTCCAACATTAGGTGGAGAAAAAAGAGAGCTAGAAAAGGAAATTAAATGGAATAAATTATCATTATCCTTTCTTGATCCTCAAACCAAACAATGTGAACTGGAAGTTCAAAAGATAATTCATTTAAAATTTTAGCAAATCAATTGCCAGACTCGTTTGCTGACCCCAAAAGAGTGACTAAATCACATATTCGAGCTGTAAATACTCATTTAAAATGGATGTCTCGAAAAATAAATTTGCTAATGAGTCTAAGCTACGTCAGAAACGTGGAAGACCAATAGGTTCCAAAGATAAGAATCATCGGAAAAGAAAAGGAGCAATGATTGATGATGGTCAAATTGAAGAAAATTTTTTCCGAAGGGCCTCTAGAAGAGACTTTAGACATGATACAAGAAGAATTTCAGGTACCTGATAATGAAGAAATTTCAACAAATTATATCATGTGTGGAATTATATGGAACCGAAATCAAATCGACATTGATGATATTTTTGCATGTAATGTAGCATTAGATGTTATGGTTAATAATGAGGATCATGAACCAAAATCCATTAAATAATGTAGACAAAGAAATGATTGGCCAAAATAGAAAGAAGCAATTGAAACAAAGTTAAAATCTCTTGGAAAAAGAGAAGTATCCGGACCTGTAGTCCGTACACCTGAAGGTGTAAAACCAGTGGGGTATAAATGGGTCTTTGTGCGAAAGAGAAATGAAAAGGGTGAAGTTGTAAGACATAAGGCACGATTAGTCACACAAGGATTCTCACAAAGACCTGGTATTGATTATGAGGAGACATACTCTCATGTGGTGGATGCTACTACTTTCAGATTTTTTATTAGTCTAGCAATAGGAGAAGGACTTGACTTACGTTTGATGGATGTAGTCACAGCTTATTTATATGGCCCACTAGATAATGATATTTATATGAAGTTCCCAGAAGGTTTTAAGCTACTAGAAGTAGCAAAGTTTAGTTCTCGAGAACATTTCTGTATTAAATTGAACAAATCTCTTTATGGATTGAAACAATCTGGGCGTATGTGGTATAACCGTCTAAGGGAGTATTTGTTAAAAGAAGGTTATAAGAATGATCCTATCAGCCCATGTATTTTTATAAAGAAATTTAGATAAGGATTTGTTATAATTACAGTGTATATTGATGATTTGAATATCATTGGAACTCTTGAAGAGATTTTGATGACTATTGATTGTTTAAAGAAAGAGTTTGAGATGAAAGATCTTGGAAAGACAAAGTTTTGCTTAGGGTTACAAATAGAGCACCTAGAGAATAGAATCTTTGCGCATCAATCAACATACATAGAAAAAGTTCTTAAAAGATTTCTATGGATACAGAACATCCATTGAGCAGCCCTATGGTTGTAAGATCCCTTGATGTAGAGAAGGATCCTTTCCGACCTCGGGAAAATGATGAAGAAATTCTTGATCCTAAAGTACCATACCTTAGTGCAATTGGAGCACTAATGTACCTTGCAAGTCATACACGACCCGACATATCATTTTCAGTTAATTTATTAGCAAGGTTTAGTTCAGGTCCAACCCAAAGGCATTGGAATGGGATTAAACATATACTTAATTACCTTCAAGGTACGAATGATATGGGCTTATTTTTCCCTAAGATTTTCAAAGAAAATTTGATTGGTTTTGTAGATGCAGGTTATTTATTTGATCCACATAATGCTCGATCACAAACTGGATATGTGTTCACATATGGTGGTACTGCCATTTCTTCGCGTTCCATGAAGCAAACCATTACAGCTACTTCTTCCAATCATTCTGAGATTTTGGCAATTCATGAGGCTAGTCGTGAATGTGTATGGCTAAGGTCGATAATTCAACATATTAAAAGCATTTGTGGTTTATCATCTGGAAAAGAGGCACCGACAATTCTATATGAGGATAATGCAACTTGTATTGCTCAACTTAAGGAAGGATACATCAAAAGTGACAGAACAAAACACATCTCACCCAAATTTTTCTTCACTCACGAACTTCGGAAGAATGGGGATATAAATGTTTTCAGATTCGTTCAAGTGAGAATTTAGCAAACTTATTCACTAAGACTCTCCCAACCTCAACATTTAAAAAGTTAGTTTATCATATCGGATTGCGTCGTCTCAAAGATCTCTTTTAGATAATGGGCATCCAAGGGGGAGTGTTACAAAATAATAATTGTGTATGGTCATTATTGCTTGTAACATCCTCAATAATATGTGTAACCCTTATATGCCATTAGTTCATATTGTAACCCTTCATGAATGGACTTTTGATTGTCCACATAGGTTACATTATTTATACCATGTATATATATGTATAGATGGTTAAATTGAAATAGGTTAGATATAAGAATAAAGAATTATCATCTAAATCTCTCTAATATTCTCCTTTTTCATTATTGTATAACAAGATGTAATATTATCTGATTAATCAATACAACATAACAAAATCAGATTTTTCCTCTTCTATTTTTCTTCTCCTCAAAACCTCTGTTCTCATGCTTCAATAGCTGCTGCATGGCAGGAGTTTATTATCAATAAATTATGCATAAAGCTTTCGCCAAGAAAAAAATTACCTTCGATCAACTAATCGTCTAGAGGTGGAATTTCCAATTTTCCATATACAAAAAAAAAAAAATGGTTAAAATCAATCAATTCAACAATAATTATTATTACATATGCTATCACGGCCTCATTTTAATCTGCGTGACCAATATGTTAAGTAGTTGGATGTGGCATAGTACAAATTTGTGTAATCAAATTAAAGAGGTACAAAGTTTCCAATTCACAAACTTGTGAGGTACATGTTGCATTTATTGCAAAACTGAGTTTGATAATAATGTCTCCCTCACTTATGGTAATACGGAGTAATATTTAAGCGCAACTAAAGGTGCATGTGCATAAGGATATTATTTAATAGAATTATTAAAAGAAAATAAAAACTGGTTTCCATTGTTAATGAGTTGGCTAGTTAACTAGAGTACGTAACCGACAAAGTTCGGTTCATATCAATACATGAGAAATGTTTCGTTTAACGTCTCAAATTGGATGGTCAACTTTTATTTTTTATTTTTTTTATCCTGTATTTGATACGAGTATGATAGATACTAGATAGATAGATAGATAGATAGATAGATAGATAGATAGATAATGCATTTTTACAGCTACACCGGCCTTAGGTTCCAATTAGTACACTCTTCAAAAAAAAATATCAGTTTCACGTTAGTAGGAAGATGGATTGTAGAATAGTAGAGCTTATTGTAGTTGTATTTATCTATATTACTAGCTGTATTTTTTTGTTGTATAAAACTTGAATGAGCTTATGTCCCAAAACAAATCTCATTCCTTGCGGTATGATATGGTAGTTCCTATGTACTTATACTTTGTTTCATAATTAATGTAAGGACTAATATATAATAAAATTGTAGGTATTACTTCATATCTTGTCAAATATGAATAAATTGATGTACCTTATGTAAAATCAGAAATTGTAGGTATTGCTTCATAAAGTTCAACAATTATCTTAATGATGTTCAGTCCCTCGATTAGACCTAATTTTTCCTTTAAGGTGATGATTTAATTTGTAGTATCTTTGCTTATACTTAAGGAGGTATTTTTTTTTTTTTCTTTGAAGTGATAGGATTAAACTACTTTGTATGTAACTTTATATTAAAACTACGAAGTAACTATTTTCTAAAGATAGATGGATTCATTTCAACTTATACTTTACATACTTAAAAGTTTAATTATTTTGTCAATTTTTCCCTTTTGTATTAATAAGTATTTAAATAAATAAATATTTATCACAGTACTACGCAGACCATCCGATGTCGTCCAGCGGTTAGGATATCTGGCTTTCACCCAGGAGACCCGGGTTCGATTCCCGGCATCGGAATTTTTTCCTTTCCCTTCCAACTATGTCCATTCGTTTGTCTCCAGCTGCTTTCTGAGATGTGTTAAGATTCTTTTTCCCGTTTTGCATTTGTCAACGATTTCAGATTTGTTTCTTGTTAGAATACTTAAGAAAAATACTTTTTTCTATAGAGAACTTAGAATAATATTTTTTTATTCACAATTTGTGTTTTGTTTATGACACAACTTTATATACGTGCATTCGAGCCTAATTATGCTGAGTACTCAATATAAATTATGTGAAAAAAATCAATGCATTTAATCAGTCCCGTCCCTGAGGTGGGCGAGCGAGACAGGGACACCTGTCCAGGACCCCTGTAGAAAAAGGCTCAATTTTGTTAATGTAAGAAAAAAAATAAAAGGATATAAATGTAATGTATGCAAATTTTATCATATATGAAGTAGCTCATTGGTAGGTAGTCTCACTTATACAAAGTTTTTAATATAATTTGGCATGAGTTCGATTATGCATATTTCATGATTGTTCGTTCAATTCTTTTTTTCTTAATCTCATACTAAATATATACCTTCACATTAATTAAAAAATAAGAAATAACTTGTTAAAACTAAATATGACATACAAAATATTAGTGTCATTATACTTATTCAATTATTAACTTTTAACTAAAATTACTATTTATGTCATCAATAAGATTTGTAAGAAATTCAACCAATTATTTTGTAAATTAGTTGTGCACAGTTATCATTATTCCTTATTTTGTTAATGTAATGACATCTTATTAATTTGTTGTTAGGATGTGGACTAATATTTTGCATTTTGACTATACTTATTAATTTGTGAAGATAATTATTCATAATATTATGAAGAGAAATGATCATAATAACAAGATAACTTTATAAATAAAAACTTTTATGAAGTAAATTGCTCATAATACTGTTTAAATTAAATTTTTTATAAATAATTTTATTTTTTAATATTATTAATAATTTATGTGATTATAGCATTATTTTTAATTAAAGTTTTAAGCAAATCATTTATTTTGTAAAACCACTACTTATTTTTTTTATAAAACAAGCAAATAAAATTATACAAAATATACTATAAAATTTTAGGGCCCAAATTTCTTATTTCGCCCTACACATAAAGGCCTGCATTTGATCAATTGTTAGTTAATTAATGTCAATCTCTAAAACAAATAGTATCTTAATATTGACACTATTGGCCCTGTATAAAGTTTAAACGATTGCGAGAGTTAGTTGGATTAACAATGTGAAGCTTAATTAAAAGTTAGTAAGGAACAACGCATTTGGTCGATGGTTAGAAAACAATTCCTAAACTCGAAAAATCTGTAGCAAGTGGTTTCTTTGTCGAACTCAGTGGTTAGAAAGGAGAAGAAATTTTTCTTAAAAATGATTAATTTTAGTAAATTGGTTTAGAATGACAATTGGTTATCAAATTTTATTTGTCCATTGTATGGTAACTGTTTTTCTATACATACATATATAAGCATTCACCTACTATCTACGTGTTCTTTTCTTCGAAAATTTACAATTTGAACAGTTGTACTTCTATGTTACTATATTACTTGAGATTTTGCCTTGGTCAAACAATCGAGGATTGTCTTCATAACATCAAATATCAACAATTTTATTTTTATCATTCAAAAAAGATATAAAAAATTAATTACAAATAAAAAGAAGAATAGTGAATTATGTCAACTAATTAGTTTGTTAAAATCTTATAAGGTGATATTCAAAACTTGGGATTGAATGCCGCTTACTGCTCTTTTACATAAAAAAAAAAAATGAGATAAGTGCGCTCAAGAGTGCTCCCAAACAACTTAATTGCGAACTATGCAAACCTAAAATTAGGAAGCATTCGTTTTTATCCTTCTAATCGAATTTGCAATAGTGAAGATAGGCGGAAGAAAACACAGTTTGTTGGTGTATTTAGTAATAGTTTGGTTGATTAAACAAAACATGGCGTTGTTTAAACCAGAGTAAAAAAGTATCTGTGAGTTTTGTCCTGTTGCGTCGCCGTCAAAAAAGAAAAGAAAAAAAGGATATTTCTTTGAAACTAGCACTTAAATTAAAAAGGTTTAGGTAAACTAGCTAGCAATGATTAATGTCATTCGCAGATCTAAAACTTTTCGGTCCTTCTAGACAGCTGACTGCCGAGCATGTGTTTTTAGAAATTATGATTCAGTTTAATTCAAATACGGGGTATTTATGTAAATGTAAACTAAGCTTGGTCAAAAAGCTACATGTGATTACTGATCACTAATAAGTGGAATATTCGAAAAGGATATAGACAGATCGATGCTCATCAATAAGTTACATATGCTATCATACATTTGAATAAATAATATCATGATATGCTATCACCAAAGAATTATATGAATTTTCTTTAAGTGGTAATAGATTTACATTATATTGTTTTATTTTTACCTAATTATCTACTTATTTGACTTAATTTTAACGTATCAAAACTTGTTAGGATGTATTTTTGTTACTAACTGTAACTAGTTAATACCTTGTTAATTACATGTTTGATTCTTATTACATATTTAATTCGAACATTAATACCTTGAAATTATTAGTTTATATCTTAAATTGTACCTATTACTTACTATTGGGTGTATACCGTATGATATCAAATTCATGAGGAATTTTTTATTCATAACTTCTTCATAGATTCAATCATTCTCCCAAATCCATACATATTTATGTGAGGATTATAGGAAGAAGATTTATTCCAAAAACATAGAAAGATCCTTATGTTCTAGTTCTATGTTCGATCATCAACTTAATTGTCGTTCTTGTCTTTGATGAAGAGGTATTCTTTTCATAACAAAACAAATGCATGCTACCATGATTATATTAAGGTCATATTTAGTTCACTTTAAAAATTAATTGATCAACAAAAATTAATTTTAATCAGATAAAAATAATTTCAATAAGAAAAAATAAGTTTTTCTCAATAATAATCAACTCTAGTGATAATTTATTTCATTAGTTATAATCAACTCTACTGGTTTGGTAATCTCGTTACTAGGCCATAAATGTTTGAGATTTTATCTTGTGAACTTATGCTAACATATCATAGGTATTCAATTTTTCCAAGGTTCTTAAAAAAGGTCGCATTTTATTTATTGGACCCAATTAGGGGTGCTTATGAGCTGAGTCGAGCTCGAGTTTGGCTAAACTCGAGCTCGATAACTAAAACTCGAGCTCAATATAAAATTCGAGCTCGAAAGCTCATGAGCTAAAAAACTGAACCTCGAGCTAACCCCGAAAACTCAATTCTTGAGCTCGACTTGAGCTCAATTCTTGAGTTCGATTAAAGCTCGTTTCAAACTCGACTCAAGCTCGATTAAAGCTCATTTCAAACTCGATTAAAGCTTGTTTCAAGCTCGACTCGAGCTCGATTAAAGCTCATTTCAAACTCGATTAAAGCTCGTTTCAAGTTCGATTCGAGCTCAATTAAAGCTCATTTTAATCCAATGTGTGACTCTTGATTTATATATATCAAAACATCCTTTATTTTATTTTAATTTTATATCTTAAGTATATTTTTCTATAAATATATATTATAAATAAAAATTCGAGTTTCTCACGAGCTTTTTGAGTCGAGCTTTAATTTGCTCGACTTGGCTCGTTAACTTATCGAGTCGAGCTTTGACCGAGTTTTAACCGAGTCGAGTTCGAGTTGCTCGCGAGTAGTTCAACTCAATAAATACCCCTAGACCCAATAGATGAACATCCTAATTATGGAGTACTCCTTTTATATTAATACAACTCTTTCTAATTTTTGTGAAGGTTACTCATAACTCATTCCCTTATTTCGGTGTAATTTATTGAAATTTTTACCAAAGGCTAATGAAAACAAAATTTGGTAAGTAATCCCAACCATCAGACTTATATATGTTTCATTTTATTCGTATAATTTAGGAAAATCTTAATTGGGCAATAGATGGAGTAAGCAATGCCCACTAATCCAACACATATATAGCCAATATTAATTGATCTTATACCCGATTGCCAGTATGTAAAGCAACCTAGAAATTTAATATGTGAATCATTTTCAATCTTTCTCATCCATATAGGACAAACCCTCTTACAAGTTTTTTCTTATTAACTATTTAAAGAATTAATTAAAAATACCCTTAATAGTAATTATAGAAAAAATTAGGTGAAATACAAAACTAAAAACCTAGCTAACAATAAATTTCAAATATTTTAGACTTTAAGAATGGTTGAACTAATCTAATCCATGCATCCTCATGCCACTCTTGACTAACAACAACCCTTTTCACTACAATAGCACTTTTTCAAAAAAAAAAAAAAAGAAAAAAAATCCCTTCCTCCTTTTTTTAATCTAACAAAAAAAGGCCCCACTTATTGCATATAAAATTATTTGGACTATCCTTTCACCTTCACATTTATATCATAGTAGTATAGTACAAGTGTACGACATCTCGCCACATGCCCTAAACCCTCACCTTGTAAGTTGTAACACCCCCTAATTCTTATGCATATATAAATACACGCTTCATTTATGACAATTAACCCACCCACTTCCCAAACATTTTAGCAAGTTCCCCTCTTTCTCTCTCTTAAACCTCAACTTTCTCCCTCTAGAAAATCCCTAAGCCCTTCTTGCATGGCAATCAGCTTGGTAAGCCATGTGGTATCAGACCTCTGCCTGGGAAAACCAGCACTGAAATCACTCAGTCTCTCCTCCACAACCACTGTTGCTCATGCTTTAGCAGCCATCAAGGCTTCTGAAGATAACTTCATTAGCGTATGGTCTTGTGATCACCATCACCACCAAACTAAAACTAGTAACAATATTAGTAACAGTAATCCTAGAAAATTAGGGGGGGATGGCCTTAATTATAACGTTAATTATGCTGGGTCGTCATGTAAATGTGTTGGGAAACTATGTATGGTAGATATCATATGTTATTTATGCAAAGAAGAGAACTTGGAATCACCTTCTTCTGCCCTGCTTTCCCCTGTTTCTGCCATTTTGCCTCAAGATTCTGGCCTCATCAAACACGTGGATCCTTCTACTAGGTATGATTGAATCACCACTTTCTGATTTGTTTTGTTAATTTTTTCATAATTACCTTGAAGTTAACGAAACGGAATAAATCTGATTGCTAGAGTTAGATGTACCCAAAACTATATATCTGTGTTTTCATAAGTGGTTTGCACATTTTGGTTTTTGTGTATACAACGAAAGAGGAAGAGTGGACAAAATCAAGAACTTGAGCTTGAATATAAGCCAGATGGCGGCATGGCATCGTGCTTGATGCAATGAGTTGTTTTGTTATACTCAAAGTTTGACTAATTTGTAAATACACTATGATAGACTGACTCATAGATGGATGGTTCAGAATATTATTCTATTTCAATTTTCACAGGGCACGGAATTGAATTTCATCATGTAGCTAGATGTTAACTTCATACAATATATGAAAAATGGGTTGGCCTGGTAACATCTTTTTAGTTATGACATTTGTAACACCCTTCTTTATTTCAAGGAAAGGTGCTAAGGCATACATACAAGGGATACAACTATACAACCATCTCTCAATACTAATATGAAAAGCTTTATAAAATATTTAAAAGTGTAAGTTTGATAGTTTATAATTAGACCTAACCTAAAAATGAAAAATTAGTGGTTAGTCATCATTCGTCTATTACCTTTCTAACCAAATTTTATACTAATTTTATTATAGGAACAAAATTTAATATAAAATGGCCTCTGACATGGGTGCGTAATTATGGTTTACGCGTACTTCTTCAAGAAGATTTCAAGTGATGTGGTTACGGAGTGCTATATTACTAGGCAGATAATGACACCCAATACTAGTTAAATCCAAAAAAAAAAAAAAAAAATTGAAAAAACTGTCATCCTTGATGTGTGTATACCTTCCACTGTTCTATAATCTAACCACAGTTAATTATTAGTCAAATTAAACGGTAATTTTAATGATAATAATGGTTAATTTTATTGCATGTAAGTTTATACTCCAAGTTATTGGTTAAATGCAACATCTTGACATTAATCCATGGTAATTAATTAAATATATTTTAGGCATGAAATGTGTGTTCAAGCTAATCTATCTTTTTGACTAAATTTACGACTACTAGCCACAACTCTGCAAGCTAATTAAAATAGGGAAATGTCTTTTCGTAGTGATGGTTGTATATTTTTCTTTTTATTATAAGGTGAGTTTAAGAAATAAAATAAAAATGGGAAATTACCAATACTAATTATGGAAGAAATCTCTATCTTAAAAATAAAAAAAGGTTTGGTAAAATATCAAACGTCACCAAATTTTCATGTCACTATGTCAATCTGATTAATATTATAATTCAATAATTAAGGCTCAATAGGATACTTAATATTTTTTGGTGCAAACTTGGTAGGATACTTTAACTGCGTATGTGGTCGTTCCAAAAAAGAATTAGGTGTAGTTGAGTATGTAAGAAGGGTGTAAATTATTGAAAGAGGAATACACCACCACGAACAAATACGTGCATATCCATCCTTTTGGTTCATATTCAATGAAAATTCCATAGATCTCGACATCTAGTGTAGGAAATTGCAACTGTTCCATCGCTCTCATCATCTCATGTGAGACTGACCCGACTTATATGCCAATTTCACAGATAGAAAATTTATTTATTTATTTATTATTTTACTACCATTAAATTTCATAAAAATTCAAGGAGATAGCAATAGGTATGGATAGCTAGGGATGTTGGTTCATGTCCGGGCTAGATTAGCTACTAATTTTTCTTCTTTATTGTAATTTATTTCTTGCTCGTTTTTTAGATGTACAAGAAAAAACAATAGGTAAGGATAAAATAATGAATACAACGAGATTCATTATAGGGCAGCTTTTTAAGTGACGGGGATCATGACAATGGAATGGTTGATTGAAGATGAAGTATTAGACATAAATAAAAGTTAGTAACAGAAAATGAGGTTTGGCAAGTGATTAAAGCCACATGCAGCTTATTATTTGTTGTTTGTAACCGTTGAAGGTGTGTTACGTCCGTTCCTTCTAGAGATCGAGTGTGGCTGTATTTATGAAATGGTGCATGCATGAGATCTTGTCCCACGGCCAAGGCCAAAAGGGCGCTGAACTTTCAATCAAAATTATTAAACCAAAAGCTCATGGTACTAATCATTAATTAATGACATGTTTTTAATGGGTACGTGCTTTCGTCTTTTCGATGCACAGTACTTGGAATTCGAGCTAGAAAACAAATAAGCAAAATATTTTTGGTGTAGGGTACTCGGATTATTAAAAGAATGTGCTTAATGTAACATGGCTGAAGACTACATCGTGTATGATATTTGTGTTGCTATTTGTTACGTATGGAATTGGTTACATTTTTATAAACATTGCGTGACAATTTCTGGTAAATGAGGCCAAATGGTTATGTTTCTTGATCCCATATCTTGCATTTTGAGTGTAACGTCACATCATGAGTATGCACTAACTACTAAGTTGTTTCCTATACAAAATTATTTCTTCTCGTTTCTCATTTAGGTTCGCTTTTGTTATATTCAGCTTACTTGAAGCTATAGATCTGATCTTGGATGGTGCCCAAAACCTGGTGGTGCCTATACAAAACACAGCTGGCTCATATTCTAGAAGAAAACAGCAGAAAATCAAAGGCCCCACGGTCCATAACGGTCGTGAATACTGCTGGTTAACCCAAGAAGACGTGATGCGGTTCATCCTTAGCCGCATTGGCTTGTTCACCCCAATTCCGGGCCTCTCTGTGGAGGAGCTTGGGATCATCCAAACCAAAGTTCTGGCAGTGGATTACCATGCCCCAGCCAAGGCTGCACTAGAGGCCATTGCTCAGTCGTTGGTTGAGCAAACCTCTGTAGGCGTAGTGGATGAAGATGGGATACTTGTTGGGGAAATTTCCCCGGTCACCCTATCCGCCTGTGACGAGACTGTTGCAGCAGCATTGATGACCCTATCTTCAGGAGACCTCATGTCCTACATTGATTGGGGTGGCCCTCCTGAGGACATCGTAAGTGTCATGAAGGCGGGCCTCAAGGAAAAGAAACTAGAAGGGTTGCTAGAATTGTTGGGTGATGAATACTCACCGTACTCTTCCTCGGCATCCTCCTCATCAGATGAGGAGTCAATGTCCTCTTCATCATCTACTTCAAGATTGACGCGGTATAATAGGTCATGGAGCTACTCAGCTAGGATAGTTAGGAAGTCAGAGGCAATCATTTGCCACCCCAAGAGCTCACTGGTTGCGGTGATGATCCAGGCAATTGCACATAGGGCGAACTACGTTTGGGTCATGGAGAATGATTGTAGTCTTGTGGGAATAGTCACATTCCGCGACATGCTAGAAATTTTCCGGGAGTACTTGGCCTCAATGGTTGAGGAGTGGGGTGCTTAGCTAGTGTTGGCAGAATGCCAACACGATATGGTTAATAAGGAATGCCCCCATCTTTGGCTCGAACATCCAACCCGATCGAAGCTAGTAGGTTTTGATGCCTTAGTTATTTAGCTAGTTTGTATCAAAGAGTTAAATTTCGGATTTTGACTTTTTCATTTGGACTTGGGGGTATAGTTGTGGGGAAAACCTTTTTGCTCTCATTGGAGAGTTTAGTTGTGTTGCGAAAAGGTATAGGTGAATGTGTTGTTTCGTTATTATCTTAATTGTTTTTATCTCCTTATTTACTCATCTATCCACTATTATCTTTTCCAAACTAGTTACTCCCTCCCTAATTTTTTTTATCCCATTTCTAGTATTTTCTTACAAATAGAATTTTATTTGAATCCTCTTATGTTGGGAATGTTGGGACTCCTCAATAAAATAGGCAGGTTGAAAGGAAACATCAACATATTTTGAATGTGACAAGAGCGTTACGTTATCAAGCAAAATTACCTGTGAAATTTTGGAGAGAATGTGTGTTAGGGGCGTGTCACTTGATAAACCGTACTCCCTCTAGGTTATTAGGCTTTAAGACTCCTTTTGAAATTCTCTTTGAGAAAAATCCTACATACGACCACATTAAAATATTCGGATGTCTGTGAATGCCCATGATCAAAGGAGTAAAGGGGATAAATTTGCAAGTCGGAGTCGAAAGTGTATTTTTTTGGGAAATCTGTTGGGGAAGAAAGGTTGGAAAGTGTTTGATATTGAATCCACAGAGCTAATCGTGTCTCGTGATCTATATTTTTTTGAGAATGATTTTTCGTTTGCCACTCTTGTGTGTACTCGCACCTCGTATCCGATGATTGAGAATAATTAGTCCGTAGAGTACAGGGATAATGACAAGGAGGAATTAGGCTTACTTTAGCACAACGACGCTGCCCTCGCACCTACTGTCCCATACACTCATACAGAAATTACACCGGGTTCAGATGCACAATAGCACAAAAACTATGCTAATAGTCCAGAAGATGACCCAGCAACCAGTGCCTTAGACATTAGGGGAGGCAATGATGATCAATCGCCTTTGGGTAGAGGCATGCGTCAGAAAACTCCTTCCATCAAATTTTATGATTTTATCACTAGTATTGGAAATAATAATCGTCCATCTCTTGCTTGCATTGCCTCTATGACATCTCCTTCCTCAGGTATTACTTACCCTCTAACACATGTTATTGATTCTCATAAATTCTCTGAGAAGCACATGAAATATATTGCAGCTATTACAGGTGGGAACGAGGCAAGAAACTTCAAGGAAGCTATGAAACATGAAGATTGGAGAAAAGCTATGGCAGATGAGATCTAGACTCTCTATGACCAAGGCACTTGGGTTCTTGAAAAGCTCCCTCCTGAAAAAAAGGAACTAGGAAGCAAGTGGGCTTACAAAGAGAAATTTGATGAACATGGAAATCTGCAAAGGTTGAAGGCGTGACTAGTAATATTCGGTCATCATCAGATTGAGGGATTGGACTACAAAGAAACTTTTGCGCCAATAGCAAAAATGGTAACTGTCCAAACTTTTCTTGCAGATGCAGCAGTGAAAAATTGGGATGTCCTCCAAATGGATGGCCATAATGCTTTCCTTCATGGGGATTTAGAAGAGGAAGTATACATGAAAATCCCCCAAGGTTTTCATAAAGATAATTTAGACAAAGTCTGTAGGATGAAAAAGTCACTTTATGGTTTGAAACAGGCTCCTAGATGTTGGTTTTCTAAGTTGGCTACTGTGTTGAAGAGCTACGGGTTTAAACAATCTTATTCTGATTACTCATTGTTCACTCTGAAAAAGGGAATGTTCAGTTGAATGTGTTGATATATGTCGATGACTTGATTATTGCAAGGAATGATAAACAGACAATGTTACAGTTTAAAGAATACCTAGGAAAATGTTTTAAAATGAAAAGATTTGGGCGTGTTGAAATATTTCCTAGGTCTGGAGGTAGCCTGGAACAAACAGGGTATTTTTGTTTCCCAAAGAAAGTATTGTTTAGACATTATGTCTGAGTCAGGAATTTGGGATGATAAAATGGTGGAACTTCCCATGGAGCAACATCACAAGCTAGTGCTTGCGACGAGTGATTTATTGCCGGACCCTGAGAAATACCGTCGGTTGATTGGATGTCTCATATATCTTGGTGTTACACGACCAGATTTGGCATACTCAGTTCATGTCTTGTCACAATTCATGAATAGTCCATAGTTGGAACATTGGGAAGCAGCATTGCGCGTGGTTGTCACAAATTCTTTTGTGTACAAATAGCGAATTGCAATTGATGGTTGGTGCGACTCAGGGCTAGTTGTCTGCTTTCTAGGAGATCCTTAAGTAGATGGTTTGTTCTGTTATGGCTCACCCCAACATCTTGGAAGATTAAGAAATAACATATTGTTTCTTGTTCCTATGCGGCTGCTACGTGTGAATTAAAATGGTTAAAACAACTGTTGCAGATATGCTTACCTTGATGCCAAAATTTATGCATTTTGATCTCGTCGACTACTTTCATTAAATTTTGTTATTCAACTATTTTGGTATAATTTATGGTCATTGGTATTTGGTAACTCATGCATTCATTGAGAACTGGTTCAGTTTATACTTAATACTCCGTATTACGTAATAAAGTTAGAAGCTTATAACCATGACACGCGTACATTTAATTTAACTATGGTCGTATATTAAAGCATCGTTTTAGGTTATAAAGTTATGATCACTCTATCTATCTTTCAATCTTTGTCTGCAGTTATTTATGATTTATGAAGACAGGCTTTGAGAGATCAGAGGAGCCAAAATACTGTTTAGAATGGGAACTTTGCACTTTTTTGCATTCACTATCAAGTGACGAAGACGTGTCACCCACCTTTATGACAAAACATAAGACATAGTATTGAAAAAGTTCAACGTGACAACATGCCAGCTGGACATTTTGTTGACCAACTGCTCTAATTTTTTTATGTCGCTTTTTCCAGATGTTAGAACACCCATACGCCATTTTCTGCTCATTTATAATCTTATGGAAATTCTGTTCCGCTCATCAAACATCAAAAAAGCCTATTATTATTATAGACAGAAATGCAACATCAACATTCCAATCATAGTTAGTTTTATCTATGGAAAGTTGTATAAATTAAACCCAAAAAGTTATTAGAAGCCAAGATAATTAATTAGGTGCTTGATACGTACTGTTTTGGGATGTCAAAAAAAAAAAAAAAATTATAGTGTTCGATGATGGAAAATGTTATCATCATGATACCATTTTATTTACCTCGAACACCATCAAGATAAAAGATTAACAAATATTTATCTTAGGTTGGCCACTTTAGTGATAGGCTGGCTAATCTAAGCTAGCCAAGCATTTCCTTCCACTATGAGGATATGATCTACATATTTGCCCTTTGAGTTTTGGTAAGGTCATTAATTTTTCCATACTAATTATGTATGAATGTCTACTTCATTTTAAATTATTGAGCGCATAATCCCTCCCTTGCATGTTGTTTTGTTCAAGTTAATCCTACTCTCCCAAAATTATCATCATGATACCTACTCTCATAATATATTTTCTTTCGTAAAAATATTAATGCTCGGTTTATGTGCATATTTCAATTTCAACATTACCCTAATAATTTCATTTCAATTTTGATAACTTTCAAAAGTATCTCAAACTTTTCTAAAACCTAGTAAGATATTGCATTGATATGCTTACCATCAATGTTATAGAGTCATATTTTGTCATAAGAGTGATTGAAAATATTTACTTTATTGATTCTAAATATCCATTTTTACCGATTTCCAAAACATCTAGATATGTATCATAAACTTGTTTTCAAGGCAATTTGAAAACTAAATGTAAGTTATAAAAATATTTAAAACCATCTCATATGGTCCTAGAAAACATGAAGTACCTTTATTTTAATTTTGAAAAAAATATATTGTAAATATTCTAAAAACAGTGTATAATAACAATCTAAAGTAATTGAATCTATACATTTGTTTCAATTTTGAAAAAATATATAAAATATATTACAAAAATAGTGTTACATGACCTTCAAAATTTGGCCATATTGGACAATTTTAGATCTAGTGAGAGAATATTTTGATATACTTATCAAGCTTATTATAGGGTAGTATTATGTGCCCTAAGAGTAATTGAAACCATCTATTTTGACTTCAAATACCCATTTCAACCAATTTTCAAAACTCATATTAATTGGTCCAAATGGGTTTTAGGCCCTCTAGAGATCAAAGATAAGGTATCGAATGTTTTTAAACCTTCTCATATAATCCTAGGAAGTATTCAATACCTTCTTTTTTCAAATGTGAAATTTTTTGAAAACATATCTAAAACATGGAATAATAACGCCAAATTTGGTCATTTTTGACATTTTTTAACTTAGTGAGAAAATATTTTGATATGCTTATCATGGGTCTTACAAAATCATATTAATTTGAACCTAAACATACGTTTCAATCGATTTCTAAAATTCCTACAATTGGATTTTAAACTCGTTTTAAGGCCTTGGAGACCAAAAATAAGATATTAAATGGTCTCAAACCTCCTTGAAAGCATGTAGTACATTTATTTCAATTCAAAAAAAAGTTCAACAACATCTCACAAACAATGCATAACTTTCAAAATTCGAAATTCTATCATACTTAGTGAAAGAGCACCTTGACAAACTTGTCATGGATTTTATGAGACCATCTTAATTAGGCACTAATCGCATGCTTGAAATGAGAATAATATATTATTAGGATAACAAAAGTCAAACATAAGAAACAAATGTGAATACAAGGAAAAATGAGAGAATGGTGGTGTGATTGGAAGTAGATTATGTAGTGATGGTGTGTTGGGAAGTAAATAAATAAGAACTATTACCCTCATGTTGGGAAAAATAGTTACACTAGGGGGAGGGTAGGTGACTATTACCCCCAAAATCATTAATATTTAATCAACTTGTAAATATATTATCATTTTCTTATTTTTTCTTCAATTCACATTCATGTTTTTAAGTTTGACTTTTATTACCATAGTAGTACATTATCCTAATCCCAAGCATGCTCTAAGAGTGATTGGAACCATATGCTTTAACTCTAGACTTATTTCAAATGATTCTCAAAACTCTTACAATTAGATCATAATCTTGTTTTTAGGACCCGCCTTAAAAGATCAAATATAAGATATTCAATAATTTCAAACCTCCTTTAATGAATCTAAGAAGCATCTAGTATATTTATTTTAAGTACTTCTGTTGCTTTTTATGAAGAAAATTCATGGGTCTTTTCAAGTTTATTAATGCATTTTGATCAATAAACGTAAATAATGAAATAGATGTTTTCAATAAAACAAATAATTACAAGTATAATACTTCGTAATATATTGGTTGATGTAAATTTTAGTAAGAACGTGTGTTCCTAATGTGCCTAGCAAGTGATGTGAAACGACTGATTTTCTATCCCATTAAAATCGCTAACTGAAATGGAAAACTTCTACCAAGCTTGACTTAGTCTAGTGATGAAATCAAGTCCAAAAAGATCCGGACATCTTAATATACTGATTAACATGTTCTTGGTCTATACGCTTGCTCAATCAATCAACCAAAACCTCATCGACATCTATTCGGATGTCATTGCATCAAATCTCATGCTCATTTCATTGGAATTTAATCCCCATTTTTGTATCTTTAATAATAATAATAATAATAGTAACCCCAATAAGTATAACACTCACGTACTGTTCAATATGTATGCATGAACGCATTAAAAAAAAATTAAAACTAACTTTAGTGCCATGATAATCCAATGGTGTTGTACACCTACACATGGCAATTTCTAGTTTGACACGACAATCATTTAATTTTTTATTTTATTTTTGACAGAAACATACAACAAAGAAAGAAATATTAATGGTCCTTTCTAGCTGCCGTAGCTAGATTATGGGCACGACAATCATTTAATTAAATCAACCTTTTCGTACTTAATGCAATCAAGTAATTAAGTATATGAAGTCAAACCTGATGACTTACTTCATGACTACCTTAATAGTGTATTATATATCATGCAACGTGCCTTGCGAGCAAACAAAATAATATGCGATATTTTATGATCGAAGTTTTAGATGAACACTCACACTCACGCAGCATTTTTTTACTCTAATAAGCATTCAATAATTCAGTTCTTAAACATGAAAGTAACAATACATGTCGCTCTTCATAGCTTGTAGTATGCAACCAAGTTCAACAACTCAAAGAAAGTTAGAGAAGCATTATGATCACAGCTAGTATTTAATAAATTCTTACGACGTGCATGATAATGGTATATTCAACTATTTTTTATAAGCTCATACAGTTGTGATACCCCCAGGTATTTGGACTGAGTCAAGGAGCTTCACTGATGAAGACATGGATCCAATTTCTACAAAATACAAAACCGTACCTGTGAAAATGTAAACGATCCCACTTTTCAATGCTACAGGTACAAAGTGCAAGAGTATATATTTTGAAACCTGCATTCAAAATATGAAAATTATAATCATGATTGTACCAAGTTTTATAGTTCAGGAAATGTGGGGAGGGAGAGTTACGTTATCTTTCTATAAGCCAGTGAATTAGTGCACCCATTAGGTATATATAATCTTTAAATCTGATGTTTTAACGGACAATTCATTCCAACACTACTAAGCATGCAGCTGTGTAATCCTAATTTTTTAAATGAAAATGGCAAGGAGACTACTAGAGAAACTATTGCCAAAGATGCTCAATGCGTTGTTAGAAAATCAAAATTCATGAGTACTGTGCAAACTCATTGATGAATTTGGAGAGAAGAAAGTATACTCTTAGTTGTGGAGACTTGGGATTTGAAGAGAGTGCAATCTCTTAAAGAGGAAAGAGACAAAGAAAGGGGAAATCTTCTTTAGGAAGAGGAATCCCTTCCACCGACTTTTCGACATTTTTAAAAAAAAAATTCTAATTCCACCAAAAAATAGGCCTTACCGTTACTAACTCAACTTTTGACACTCGGCAGCATTTTGGTTTATATCTTTAATTTTGACAGTATCATATTTTCACAAGTGTCATTTTTTTTTTGCTATAATTTTTTTTTATTGAATTTCAATGGAAATATTATATAATAGTTATTAAAAAGGTCATTTTTTATATAAAAAAAAAACCTTATTTAACCAACGATTTTTTTCTATATAATTTAAACCTAAATTTCTCATATTTTCTCTCTCTATAAAATTAGTTTATAGTAGTCTCAATTATTATTATTAGTATTAGTATTAGTATTATTGCTTTAAATAATATTTTCTTTCCGTAATATACTTCCCATGAAAAGATGCTATTTTGGGGGCAGTGGGGCTGGTACATTATTAATGGACTCTGCTAAGGTTGAAGTTAGAGCACCATTATTCATGAACAAAAAAAAATATTTCATGGATCACTATCACTCATTCTCTCTCATCCACATCACCACAACATTTACCAATTTCACTCTTAACAATAAATCAAATAAAAAAGATTTATCATCAATACCTCTACCCCACCTTATTTTATATTTTTCAATATAATTTAATTCATTCATAATTAGAAAGTATTAATCCATGTAGCACCTAATTAATTACGATTAACATAATTAATTTTTAATTACCGTGATTAATTATCTTATTTTAATTATCATAATTAATTGTAGAATATAAGATTTAATTATTGAATATAACTAACATAATTCATTACATTGACCGCATTTAATTAAAACAACCTAAATTTTTTAATTTTTTTTATTTGATCGAAACCAATTTGGAAGGGGAAAATTAGTTAGATTCGGAATAATATTTTGAGCCAATTTTTTATTTTTATTTTGTTTGGAGTTGCAACTAGTATTAGCATCCATACCAGCTACAAAATTTTAGTCTAATTTGGGATTGAAAAAAATAATGCAGTAATTTGGAAGGAGAGATTAAGAATTTAGGAGGAAAAAAAATGATGGTTTTTTGAAGATGAATAAAATATATCAAGTGGGTCTCTATTTATACAGAAAAAAATTAAAATTGTTGGTATAATTTTTTTTTGAATTGTATTTTTTAAATTATAGCCGTTACAAAATTGTAATGTAAAACTCCCAACGGTCAGTACACGTGTCACTCTGCGACTGAGCCAAGTGTCGCGCTCCCAGCCGTCGAAATCTGAATTTTTTTTGACTGAAAACAGATCAAGACGCAACATTTTTATTTGTTTTTGATCAAAACACTATGTTTTGATCTATTTCCAGCCAAAAAATACCTCTACCCCATTTCCACCTCAACAAGATTTTTTTGGACAATTCACTCGTCTGTACGAGTGATTGCACCAACAATTTATGAACAAACTTTTACTTTTCATTGTTAAGAGCCCCAAATAAAGGTTTGTCCATGACAAATCATTATTTTGTTCATGAGTGTGGGTGCTCTTAGGGGTGGAAAAAACTGACTTGACCTGAAAACTTGACCCGAATTCAACCCGAAAATAACAAGGTAGGGTTGAGATTTTCGACACGAAAACTTAAATGAGTTGACACGAACCTGACCTGAAATTTAATAGGTTAGTTTAAGGTTGAAAATTCCAACCCAAAAATGACCCACGTAACCCGAAATTATTTTCGGGTGAAATCGGACCTTATAACCAAACTATATTAAGTAGGTTAAAAAAAATTTACTTAGCCAATCACCCACTTTGCCTAAAACCCAAGGCCAAATTAAAACCCTAAAAGATAATTAAATTACTACTGTCAACCGTTTCATCTCAACTTTGGGTGGCAAAAACCAATCCAACCGACCCGAACCCGGCCCAAAATAGCGGATATGGTTGATATTCTTGATACAGAAAACTTAAATGGGTTGGCACAAACCCGACCCGAAATTAAATGGGTTAGGTTCGGGTTGAGATTTTCAAACCGAAAACTTAAATGGATTAAGTTTGGGTTAGGGGATAATTGACCTGAAAATATGTGACCCGAACATGAAACCGACTTGACCTGATCCATTTGCCTCCCTAGTCGAAGACCCCCGAAGAGATGCTATGCGCCTATGCAGTTCAAAAAATGTGTTTGTAGCAGCAGATAACCTGACTCTGACTGTGTCTGGAAATATGGAACTTAATGATATATGAAAGGTAAGATTCGCCACCGAACACGATTACCATCATAAGTAAGGAAGAACCTCAGATTCTGAGTTAAAATATCATAATTTATCCAAACATGTACTGTAGTCCCATTTTAAGGCCATTAGTCACTGTAACAGTAGCCTCAGAAACTACAGAACTGACATCTAGTCCAATATGATCATTGCTTGGATCCCACGAGTTCTGGAAGGAATCGAATCTAACTGCGACAAATGGGTACGTACTTGTGGCTTAACAACAATCAGAATCATCGATCAAACCAAGGCAAGTACCACCTGAATTTTTTTAGCAGACTCCGTAGGGTCATTAAAAGGTGCTATGAAAAAAGCAATCCCATCACCAGATGTATTAGGATCTCCCAATGGTGTGATATTGAATGAGAATTGAGAAGTGGGTGGTGAAATTGTTAATTTTGTTGGTACTTTTATACCGTAGACCTTCACGCTGAGAATAAGATGTTCGTCCTACTCTGAATTGGAGCTCACTATCTAAGCTATCCCCGTGACTCGTGAGCTGAATCACCCCTTCTATAGCAGTTGAACTGTTCCTATAGATAATATTTTCTGTGTTTTACTCAAAACGAGGTGTCAATTTAGGTTATCGGGTTTCAGGTCAAAGGACATTGGTTCGGATCACGTTGGATCAAGCTATCCTTCGAATTCAGTTTTGAGTAACTCGGATCCAGGACATTCTTCCTCTAAGCTAGTTGATCAGGCAGTGCTCTTTTGCATGCAAGGAACGAAAGCGCTTACTAATGTTGCAGGAAAAAGCAAAGCAGCAACTACAAATAATATGGAGAAAGATGAACTACTTGGCTGATTTGCATCATTCTACTTGTAAAGTTTTGTAGTACGCATATCAACATTATCAAGAAGTCAAGAATGATAACGGTCTCAAAGACAAATAGACTTGTATGCAATTATGCATGGTGAAGAAAAGAGTTTTTCTTTGGCCGGTGAAAAACAACGGTTTTTTTTTTTTTTTTTTTTGTCTCGGTGAAAAATAAAAGTTGATAAATCATTAACTTGGGTTCTAGCTATAGTCTTCTTTTTTATACTCTATGGCGATAATGGTAAGGGTCATGCATATGTACCATAATTTGAGCTAGTACTCTTCACTGGTCCACACACTATACAAGTAATATTTTTGTAATTTAGAACCAATAAAATATAGTTCAATTTGCCGGTTTCTTCTTCTGTTGGTGTTAATTGTTGTTTTCAGGAACAATATAAACATTCATTTAAAATGTCAAAAAAAAAATTCATTTACATTTGTCTCCAACCCTCGACTTGTATCCAATTTGTCTTAACTAGTTCGATAGCTAACACCAACAATGGAAATGCTGAATAAGTTTTCTAACCATTATTAGTGTAGTCTTTAGAATTGTATGCACGAGACTGCTAGCAGCAAATGTATCTTAGATATTCATATTAAGCTGTGTTTTGACATGAACTGATGAGTCAACTTATTAACATGAGCTCAAAAAATTTCCACTCAGTGTCAGGCCCGTTCTTCCACGTCTTCAAGGCCTTCTTTCCTCCATTAACTCAAGTTCTACCATTCTGAATCCAATTGAAATGAGGGTTTGAGACGGTTGAGAGTCTATTAATGTTTCCCTTTGTAAGATTAGTACCATTGGTTTTTAATTTATGAATACACTATTGAAATCAATAATTACTCAATTCATCTATCAATATAAAAAATACTGCCCATTAAGAAATACTCTTGTAAGACAAACACTTATATGGTTTACATGAGACATGTACTTTCTACACAACCATGTCTAATAAAGCAGCCACCCACCAGTCAAATATTCACCAAACCATGACATAACTTTCTACAAATATTCATCCTCGGCTAACTACAGCACACTTCATAGCATGACAATCAAGTAGTCATTAGATATTTGTTTTGACAGCAACAGGGTTATCCACCATCTTATCGACAAAATTTCTGTAGGTTTAAGGCAATCTCTCAAGGAGTCTAGTCCAAGTTGAGCTCTTTCATTATCCCCAAAACCAAAAACTGGCCCCTGCTCATAATAACAACCGAGTGATAAAGGCCAGTGCATATCTGAGAAATATAATGACCTCTCAAGCTATCAAGGATCCGTGGCTTAGTGACCTTATCAGATGCTCCCCTATCCGTAAACCCAAGGCTACCAAAGGCATAAACAGAGCCAGTGTCCACTAGAACAAATATTTTCCTCTTACTAGCACATACCTGCAGGTAGCAATAAGGTTTAGTCATGGAGGCTTCTATATTATTAGTTACAGAAAGTCAGTAACAAGAAAGAAAAACTGCAGCAGATACTTTGTCAACGACTGACCATTTTCTCCCAAAATAGCGGCTAAAGTGATCATTATTTAATTTAGCAAGAATAGGTTTCCTTACATTCAAGTATACTCTACTGCAGCACCCTAAGAACCTCCGCTCCTTCCCTCCTTTCCCTTAAGGCCTTAACCACTCCCTTATACACAAATTGAACCAAATAAAAAGAACAAAAAAGGGGGAAATGGAAGATCCAATGGCCAAGATGTGTCAGTAACAAACCCAGTTACTAGGCTACAGCTAAAGTTGAGGGTAGAGAATGCGAAGCTGAAAGTTCAATTAATCCATTTCATCTTGGCAATTATGACTATCCAATGATTTTCAGTTGAATTTTACATGGGATTTGTAAAACAGTCAACACATTCAGCTAATTATCATCTTAACTTAGTCATTGATGGCTGAATACATATTTTAACATACATTTGGAGGAGAAAAGGTCCATTGGATTCAGACCATTAAATTGCAATGTGAAAATCGAAACTTGAAACCAATTATCATAGAATATCTTCCAACCATTTCCTAGATACACAAACAATCTCCTTGCACTTGCTTTGAGGTTTCGATACTATGAATACCTTGACGACCAGATGTTTTTACTTTCAACTAGTATAACCTCACGGGGTTAGTATATCAACACAACTCACTTTGGCCACTTGACCAAAATGCTTTACTTCTGTCGTCCCTTACGATGTTAGATTCAAGAAAGAACTTAATGGAAGAAGAGGTTCCTAATTTAACAACATAATAGACCTTCTAAACTTTACTTGACAGAAATCAAAAGATGATTTTTATTATTCATGCTGGTGATGCAAATGTCACTGCCTAATGCCTGAAACTTGAGAACCCTTGTGCTTCGATTTGTCTAGCAGAGTTAAATCCTTTTCAAAAGTAAATTAGTTCCGAGCATTTTGAAACACCCTGATAATTTTCATGTCTGAATGTTTTATGTTTGGAGTTTTGACCATTTTATTTGAATAGGTTTCCAGAATGCTACACTGGCAGTTGCTTTCTATTTGCCAGAAACTTCCCAAAATGGCCAACTTCTTTTCCAAAAAAATTAAAATTTTGAATTTACTTTAGATTCAAAATGGAAATATTCAATTACAAGGTGGATCTATTTAAAATCTTTAGTAATTCAATTCAAGTATGGACTAAGTTTCTGAAATCAACATTTAATTGTTCATTCTAAATGATCTGGACAATCCAATCGAAATAACAATCCATAGTTGGTTGTAGTACGAAGGCTAATGTCCATAAAGCTTCTATCTATTTGAAGCAACTACCACTCTTTAATTTGGGAACTCATGTCAGTAAGGTTTGGGAAGGTCAGATTACACATTTCCCATTTTCTAGTCTAAAATTAAATCAATTGAAAATTCTGAGATATTCACAGAAGTAGGCTACAAGGGAAGAATAATTTTAAAAATTATAAAAGACACTAACCTGCACAACGAGATGATTCTTCAGGCAGTTTACAAGTGTTGGAGTTGTCTTTTCAATCTCATCTCCATGACCCAATTTGCCACAATAACCCTTGCCCCAATTATACACCTTAAAGAAATAATAAAGATGCACAAGATTAAGAAAGGTCATACTAAAGGCCACAACAAGGAATCATGCTTGACATTAAAGGATCAATCAGCTTGAATGCACTTACATATCCACAAGAATCAAGGGCCACAACATGCTCATCTCCAGCCGAGACACAAACTACATGAACACCTCTTCTTCTAAATGACAAGACAGCCCAGGGCTGGTGTTCATTATGCTGCTCACCGTGGCCTAAACAAAAATTAGTACCGGAACCAAATGAGTAGACTGTCCCATCATGAGCCACGGCTAAGGAGTAACTTGGACCAGCCGAAATCTGAACTACAGAGCCAATTCCTTCAAGTAGTTCCACCAGTGTTGGCTTAGGTTTATCTGTAGTATCACCATGACCGAGATGACCGTACATGTTTGATACACATGTGTAGACATGGCCTTCTCTTGTAAGGAACATAGTAAAATTAAATCCCGCAGCAACCTGCACAAGTTACAGACTTCAATATCAGTTATGCTGTTCAGAAGAGAGGAAAGATGATCAAAATATATTGTGCAGACCAGTCAACAGACTCAACACTCAGCAACATAGCATGCTAAGATCCAAAATTAAAATTACAGCAAGCTGACGCTTCGGATAAAGAGAAATAGCCTCATCACAAGAGATCACCAGATATATAAACTACATAAATGAAAATAAAACACGCAGACACACTATCAAAAACAGTATATAACCCATCAAAGTTCCTCATCAGTGTATTTTTGGGAGATATATTGTCCTGAATCAGAAACAACAATTACTTCCCACAATTTAACCATTTGAAAACAAATTATATTTATTTCTAATTAGAGATAATCTAAGCAATAATTTTTAAAAAAATATTTTTTTTCTCATAAGTAGTGTAAATATCTCAAGAAGTATTTAGAGGAAAAACTCACAAGAAAGACACAGCATAGTCACAGACTCATAATCATATGTCCTTTTAAGCTAAAAAGTTGACTTCACACAAGCTTCTCACACAAAGAGCTAACCGACCAATCCATAATCAACAACACACTAAAACCAAACGCAACAAGCAGAGAACAATCAGCTTATTAGCTCAAATCAACAAATATAAAATGAACAATCAGGCATCAGAAGCACTTAATACCAGGAAAGAAATTTGAGGATTTGTGAAAAGTTTCATCAAGTACCAATAACAGTCCTTACTTGCTTACAAGAAATGCCTTTTAGAGCTTCAACCAACCGAGGTCTGAAAATAGGTCGGCTTGTATCTTTATGCCCACAACAAAATGAGGAATTATCTCCACAAGTGAAGACCTGCACCGGAAGAAAAAAATTAGTTAACATATGTACATTCACAATTGTACTATGAAAATATGAATCCCCTAGGACAACTGAAATGCTTTTTTTATAAGGAAAATCAACAAACATGTAACTTGGAACTAGTTTCTAACCATCATTACAGCTGACTATTGGTAATCTTCAAAACTTATTAATGATCTGGAATCCAGATAGATCACGGATGGGCAAGAACTTCAAATTGACCAAGTAATTATCCTTCATCTCTTTTAGTCTTACAACATAAACACAATTCTATGAATTGTAATAAAGAAAAATAAAAAAAATGATGTCACACCTCGCCAGACTGCGTGACAAAAGCAGCATGATTGTGCGAAGCTGAAACTTGGATCACAGGCAAAGAAGAAGGAAAATTGATCCTGCTAAATGACACGCACTGAGTCAATTCTGACCCCTGACCGAGAACACCACACAAGCTGGAACCACAAGAATAAACTGATGAATTGCTGACAAGTAAAGTGTGATATCTCCCTGCATTTACCTGCATCTGCTGATTAATTTAACATAAAGTAAGCAACAAAAGGGTAGAAACCAAACTAACATATATACTTACACTAAGCCAAAAAAAAAAACCCATCCCAAACATTGCAAACATTAAAGCTAAAATACTTGAGCAAAAGCATTCCCGATGTTTCACAAAACATACATAAACAACCCTATGCCAATACATGACCACAACAACCATAATAGCTATGAATCCATTTGTTGCAGTTATGCGCTTAAATCTCTTCATGTGCCATCAGCTTATCATTAGACCAACAGCTTCAAACAAATTATAGCCAGAAAACGTAACATTACAACACACACAAATAAACAATATAGGACATTTTACATGACAGATACATATACCAAAACTAAGCAAGCCATCACTGAAACACAAACTTTAAAGAGTTAATGAATTTACCGGATTTCATAACTAACGCAACGATGCAGCGAATTTCTAGTAATAACTTCAAATTATCATCAAATAGCCTAGAATAGCAATATTTGACTAACTAATGAAAATCCAATGAACAAACCGAAAAAGAGTAATTATGATTGTAGTTGAAAGAGTCAGAAAATGCAATACATTGGCAGACGAAGTGTAGACAATATCAGAAGCCTGTTGAACAGACTGCAAAAACCTCAAGACCCTCTTCCAATTGCCACCACAGCGGTCGAAAAGCTGTTCACGGACTCGAAACTCAAGGGAACATAAAGCGAATGGGACTCATATAGCTGAAGCGCAGCCAAATCAGCTAATGATCTAAACTTTAGAGGGTACAACCCTTGAATCCCTCCGAAAATAGACGAAGCTGACTCCGCACTCAACTTTCCGGAAGTCATAATTTCCAGCACAATATGTGAGGGTAATTCTTCAATCGAACCCGACATCTTTGGTAACATTCAACAACAATTTTTTTGACGGAGTTTCAGAGATCAAACCAAAGACGAGGTCAGATTTTCAGGCAGAAGGGGGAGCAGTTGAAGTAGAGTATGAAGAAGACATCGGAAGGGAGGAAAATGTGGGAGATTGAGTACGGAAATGGGGGATTTGATGTGAATTTGGGAAGAGAATTAAACATGAGATGTAGCGAATCGATTGATCGATCAATCAATCAACCCTAAAATTTGCGAATGGTTTGGAGGGAGATTAGGGTTGAGATTGAGGGAGAGGTGCCGGAAATTAGAGTTTAAAAGGAGGAGCTGGAATCGTGGACATGACAAATCAGACGGAACGTAGAGAAAGAGCGATGATTATTTTGATATTTTAAAAATTTATATTAAAATATATTTAATAAAATCTCACTTAAATATATTATTTCTTATAATACGATGAGTTTTGAGCTTTGACTTTATAAATGGAAACATGGCAATTTTAGTTGTATGGGGGAGTAATATGTATGTACTCCGTGTAAATTGCTGCCTAGGCATATAGTAGAAGAAAGTTCTATTTTTTCAATTTTCAGTATGTGGTTACGGAGTACCAAATTTTTAATAGTTGGTATTGGCTCTGATAAGTTACACTATTTTATTGGTGTAATAAACCTAATTTAAAAATACTCAAACTCGCTGACAAATAGACTTGAGATAATGCAGTAAAAGCTCTTGTAAATACTCCGACAAATGTTAAAGTGATTAGCGAGAACCTCAACCATGATTGCAGCTGAACTGGACAAGATCGACAACATCTAGATATACTCACAATATATCAACCATCATCAACGATTTTTCGACAAAAAACTTCGTTTCTATGATTGCTTTTGCTTTTTCTATGATTGCTTTTGCTTTCTGCATTATTACGAATTAAATTTCTTGAAATTTAGTAGTTGATTCATTCTCTTCAATGTCTGCTTTGTTTGTTGTTCATTGTATTGCCATTGGTTGAATATAACTTTTTTGGCGGTATACATGAAGTTCTCTAATCTCCCTTGTGTGCTGCTACTTGTTTTTCCACTCTCCACGGAAATAGTGATTTGTATATCTGAGATAATAAATTCAATACCTGATATTTTTATTTGTATATTAAGATAATAAAATCAATAACTGGTATCTTTATTTGTATATCTAAGATAATAAAATCAATACCTGAGATCTTTATTTGTATATCTGAGATAATAAACTCAATAGCTAAGACCTTTATTTATATAACTAAGATAATAAATAAAATACATGAGATATTTATTTGTATACCTTAGACCTTTATTTGTATAACTGATATAATAAATTAAATACCTGAGACATTTAATTCTAAAATTGAGCACGAGAGGACCTGATATACTTTACTAATGTCACACCACTCGATAAATGTGACAGTCTCAACCTATATTTTCTAAATTTTTAAAGTTGTCCAATTAGTACTCTGTCGGTCTGTTCTCATGTTTGATTGATTGATCAATGAATTTGCTACTTTTTCATGTTTAATCGTCTTTATGATTTAACATCATATTAGTACTCCTGATTTCAAAATGTAAGTTTTTCTTAATGCAAGGACGAATGTTGTATAGGGAATTTAATCTAAAGTGTTACACACCATCTTTATCATCCACATATTAGGCTCTATTCTCCTAGACTTGGTTAATCGATAAAAATAATTTTATGTTTGACAAGAGATGGTCTTGAAAAAAAAAATTCAGCATAAGTAAGATAAGTTTAATTAGAAAAAATAGTAATAAATGAGACTAACATAAAGTAATTTTATAAAGAGAGAGAAAATATGAGAAATTTAAAGTGAGAAAATATGTCAAATTTAGGTTTAATATATAGAAATAAAAAATAAAGTCTTTGAAAGATTTTATTTAAAAAAATGACCTTTTTGTAAAGTTATTTTACAATATATCCGTTGAAATTTAATAAAAAAATTATAACCAACAGAAAAACAATACTTGTCAAAATTATGTGGGTTAAAATTCAAGATATAAGGCAAGATATTGTCATGTGTCAAAAGTTGACTTAAAAGAGCCGTGGGGCCCACTTTTTGGTGGAATTAGAATTTCATTTTTTTAATGTTGAAGAGTTGTATAAGTAATTTATCTTTCTAAAGAGGATTTCCTTATTCTTTTTTCCCTTACTCTAAGAGAGTATACTCTCTTCAATCTCTACAACCAAGAGTATACTTTCTTCTCCCAAAATTCATCCATGAGTTTGCATAATAGTCATAGATATTGATGCTCTAAGAACTCGTGAACATCTTTGGCAACAATTTCTCTTACAGTCTCCTTGCCTAAACCCCTTTTCCTTGAGGTGTAATTATGTGAAGATGTACATTTGGCAAACATGGAATGGTATTCAATTCATATCATCTCAAGTCCTGAATTTCATAGAGCACACGCAGCAACTACAATAATAGAGGCTGCTACTAACTTTTTGGTCCAAAACCAAGCTTACCTTTGACGATATCTTCATCGACTAGGATGAATTCCTTGATTCTCTATACCGAAAACAAAACTATAACTTGCTCATCTGAATTGTCTACAATGTACTTATTTTGCCTAATGTGGGCTATCAGATTATATTTTTAGACGCTAGACGATGCATAATTGCATGTTATGTTAGAATGCTATGGATATGGATGCTTACTGTAATCAGTAGGACCGTATGCCTACAATGTGTTCATTAATGACACTGTAATATATATACATATACTAATCTTCATAAGCATATTATCGAGGCATCTTGGGTACTTAAAATTGAAGTATTACACATCAAAATTAGAATGATGGTTTCTTACACTTGACATTATGATTGATTGATAGAGTACTAGAGTTTCATGTTAGCTATATATATGCTTATGCTCTGGCTGATTATGTTTTGTCATCACGTCACCAAGTACGTACATATAGAAATCAGTTAGTTATTTGAGGATTTAAATGTAGAAAATCTTTCATGTTCTTGGGTTTATCTTATAAACTGTAGCCTATAAGGTTAGGGATGACTTTTGATTAACATTATTATTATTATAAATAATATTATGTCTACCATACTAATTAATCAAATGTTTTACAACCTTGGAAGATTTCAAAAAAAAACATATAAACAGAATTTCTAAGCACTGTTTAATTTTCTTGGTTTTTGTTTTTTTTGCCAAAAAATATTCAAAACCTGTTCGTTGAAATGATATTAAAAGCAACACATCCTTATATCAAGAGGTTTTGGTTTTTTAGCAAAAAGTGCCCCCCCCCCCCCCCCCCCCCCTAAAAAAAGGCATTGCTCAATCTCTTATGCAATAATATTAGGCACAACTCAATCTCTTATGCAATAATCTTAGGCTCAACAATCTATGTGCAGTAATCTTCACCTTATATCCTTACGCTGATGTGAGTGGTAATATGGTAAATCCCTCTCTAAAAATCCAATAAATTAGGCTAAACCACCTGTAATATTTGCACATATTGATTTAGTCTTTATGATTGATGTTCTTTATGATCGTCTATTTGATCGGAGGACATAATGTTGTTCTTTTTAAGTTTGAAAGGAAGAATATCTATATTCAAAATTGCAATCAAATCCTCTGCTTTTTAATGGGAGTTTTGTGGGTTGTTTGCATAAATCAATCAAAATATATATCATCGAGCTTGTTCACGAACTTTCAAGTTAAGTAGAGACTTGTTCGTCTCGATTCGTTTAAGTTTCGAGTCGAATTCTGTTTGAATGAATTTTGATGAAGCTAAATTCAAACTGCTTGATACATTTATCACCCTAGCCTATAGAAGCATTTCAATTTTCTTTTGTCCTAATCAATGTGCAAATAAGGGGATTCTCACTAATCTTTAATTCTAACACAACATTTTCATTTTGTAGATAGTCTTACAACCTGTACACGAACATTAAATATATTTGAAAAACCATGCAAAACCTAGAGTTTCTAATAGTAAAATATTGAAGGTATCATAAACCAAGGAAATGAGGCCAATAATTAGTATAAGTTGTTTAGAAGCCCCGAAAGAGCTAAGAAGCCTTGTGGAAGATATTTCACTAGAAGCTAATAACTTTGATTTTTTGTCTTGTTTTAAAGTTTCCGAATGTTTTGATAAGTTGTGCCCATAATCTAGCGACTATAACTAGGAATCTAGGATGGCTCTTTAGTATTTTGGTTTCTATTTCCTTGTTGCCAAAATAAAAAAAGTTGTTTAGACCTTAGACATATATATACATATACATTGTTAAATAATTTAATAGGTTAAGTAGACTCATATTATAGGATAAAAATAAGTATGGGGATCAGAGAGAGAGAGAGAGAGAGAGAGAGAGAGAGAGAGAGAGAGAGAGAGAGAGAGAGAGAGAGAGAGAGAGGAGCTACCAAGTTAGAAAGAAATAACTTATAGAAGAGAGTCATACAACACTAGAATGTTGGTATCTCCTTTTATTAAATGACCTCCTCAAATACATCTCGACTATATAAATGCCCATATATATCCATTATTTTGTTTGATTTTTGTAGTTTTAATTTTTGATAATTGAAAGTGTATTAAGGTGGCTAAATTTATTACCAAAATTAAAATGACGTTGTTGTAGAGGATAAGCGAGGTATAAGTTTTATATTTTGTACTTCATATTAGGTGTATAAAGTATATTGTCCAAGAGGAATATATGATTAAGGAAAGAATATCATTTCTTGTTCATATAAAATGTATTGTTGAAAATGAAAAAGACCGAAAAAATTACAAAATCCAATAAAATCATCAATTTTCACCCGACACTATCACATCGAAGCCTAAACATCATTCTCACACAAAATATATGCTCAGGCCACTATACCACTAAGTGAGGAGGCTCAATATAATATTAATATAGTATAAATCATTGATATTTATTCGTAATTTATTAGAAAATTGAATGATAAATATTTTATCTTATTTTCAAAAATATTCCCTAATTTAATCACTTAAATCCTTCAAATACCATTCATTTTATTCAAAATTACACTCAATGACATCATTATATACATTGTTCAATGTTCACATTTCAGTTATTTTATAAAAGCCTTTAAAAAAAAAAAAAAAGCAAACGATACAGCCTATAAAATCAAACCATAAGTCCTTAAACTACTACGAGTCTCTTGATTCAAGTTCCCAGGTTCGAGATCTTCGTCGGTGCCGGTCACTCAGGAAAAAACCCGTTTCTTAGCTGGAATTCAACAGCAGTGGCGAAATACACGGTGGCTAAGTCTGCTGGCTGCTGGACACAGGTCACTATCCTCTTTCTCTCTCTTCCTCTTGCAATCGTATTCCAGAAATGTAGCAGTTTCTTAATTCCATTACCCTTAAATTTTTTTTTCTCAATTTCATATGATTTAATCACTTACTTCTTAATTAATTGAACGTTTCTATTGAGTATGAATCATGTAATAGAATTGTAACTCTCATTTTGATCATAATATAACTAATTGCACATAGAGACGATAGAGTTTGTGAAATTGGATAGTTACATGAATGGATTTTATTAGTTATGTTGCATAACCAAAGAAATTACCGAACTTAATAAAAAAGCTCCAACTTTGAATTTCATACTCCCAATATTTATTACTTTCTTGGTTGATTTCCAAGGTTTTATTGCTCAATTTGCGGGTTAGGATTTTCAATTTTAAAGCTCTGCTTGCAGAATTATAATTCTGAGCTCTATTTCAAAAATTATGGGTGAAAATGTCTATAAGTTAGGTTTTTGAGCAATTATTATTCTTGAACTTTTACGAGGTTTTGAGGTTCGAATTAAAAGCATTACGTATGTTTGAGAGGGAGATTTAGTTTTGGCGTCGGAGCTGAACTCAGAGTTTATTTAGTTGAGGTTAAGCTTGGAAAGTTAGGATTCATTTAACTCGTTCATATTACACGGTTAAACTTTTAATCACATGTAATTGAGAAGACCAAGGCATTACCGAGGTTAACTTCTCTGTCCAGTCTGTCTGGAATAAATGCTTGCATTTGATAGTGCGATTTGAACTAGAAATGTGACAATGAAATCCAGACAGTGGGAGAATATTTTTTTTTTTATTAGTTCTCTAAATCACGTAAGCTTATTAAGGTGGAAGAACCCCGGCGTGAATATAGATGATAAATTTTCTGAAAGAACCTTGGTTCATGAGCTGAAGTTGATTTAGAAGAGCCATGTCGGCAAAATGGTGTCTGTGTGGATAGTTCTGCTTTGCAATGCATATGGTTGAAATGCAAATGCTAAACTAATAGTTATTATTGAACCAGTTGTTGTAGGTGCTTAGGGATTTATTTTCCAGACTCGTATCGTCTAAAGAAAAGTATTTTTTGGGCTCTTGTGGTGGAAAGTTTGTGATTTTTGGCGGCTCCAAGCATCTTTCCAAGGGCCAGATTGGTGAATGCGTACATCCATTTGTAGTTGAGGGAACCATGTTCTTAAACTCATAATAGATTCCTAGATGTTTTCTGTGAGATCGTTTCTCATTTCAAAGCAGGTGCTGTATGATTATGGCCAGTCTAAATGCTTTATGTATATTATTACTTCTTGTTTCCACCAACTTTGTTCTTCAATACTCAAGTCACCTCATCAAGTAATCAATGCCCAAAATTCTCCTGCAAATCACACCAGCTTATTGTGGTATTCTTCCAAGCCACATATACCTTATTCAAAAGCATATAGACAACGTGTTAACAGAAGGCTTAGACTAGCTAGTAAACCCGTTTTTAATGAGGTTCAGTTTAATAAGGCTATTTCCCAACTTCCTGCAAGGTTTAATGCTGATGATTTGCACGATGTCATTGCCTTGGAAGATGATTCTCTGGTGTGTTTAAAACTTTTTACATGGGCTTCAAAACAACATAGGTTTAGGCACAGTTTGAATACCTACTACATTACCATTCAGAAGCTTGGGGTAGGCGAGATGATTGAGGAAATGTATGATATTGTTGATGAAGTCCTTTCTCTCCCTCATTTTGGTTCAGAGGCTCTGTATAATACTATTATTTACTATTACACAAAAGCCAGGAAGCTGAGCAGAGCTATTACTGTTTTCAAACACATGAAGAAGACCAACAATTTAAATTGCAGGCCGTCAATAAAGACTTACAACCTTTTGTTCGCTGCATTTCTTAGTCGCAGGAGAGATACCTATATCAATCACTGGTACATGGGTACAATGGAGTGTCTTTTCAGGCAAATGGTTAATGATGGAATTGAGCCCGACATTTTCTCCCTCAATTCAATGATACAGGGGTATGTTTTTTCTAATCATGTCAATGAAGGCTTGAGGTTATTTCATCAAATGGGTGTCGTATATAGTTGTATCCCGAATGTACTCACTTATGGCTACCTTATCCATGGACTATGTGCTCAAGCCAGGACAAGAAATGCCAGGGAGTTATTAAGCCAAATGAAGGAAAAGGGGTTTGTTGCTAGTGCTGATACGTACAACTCACTTGTGAATTCTTTGGCAATTGATGGTGAAATAGAGGAAGCTCTAAGTTATTTGTGGGAGATGACTGAAAAGCACAAGTCAGCTGATTACATTACTTACAAGACACTGCTGGATGAGTTTTGTAGAAAAGGAAGGGCTTCAGAGGCATTGAGTTTAATGAAAGAATTTAAGGAGAAACACCTTGTTGATGGACCTACCTACAAAAAGCTACTACGTGTTCTCAAAGGTGACTTTGCTAATAGAAAGAATTAGAAATGTTGGCCGTAGGTCTGTTGGACCTATTGTCAGGGTCATGCTGTGCAAGAACTGTTATGTCCCTGGGTTTGGATTGAAGCTTCAATCGGAGTCTGCTGGTCTTGCAGACCACTATTTTAATGCTTTGTCACAGCAGTAACTTCTAGGTAGGATGTGGTATGTGAAAATTGCAAGTAGTTACTTGTAACTTTTTTTTTTTTTTCCATCTGGCCTGAAGTCTTTACTTTTTTAACATTTGTTCAAGCAATTTTTTGAATGTTGCTACTCCAAGATCAAATACGTGCTGCTTCTGTGTAGTTGCCGTGTCCACCATCAGGCACTGAGATATGACTTCCTTGCACAATGTGTTTTATCCGGAGACTGCTAGCCTTTTTGACCAAGTCTGGCTGCAAGAAAGCTTGGGAGCTAACTCTATATGATTTCCAAAATGTGCAAGGATGGGCTGTCTGCAGGTCCTCTCATTAGAATTTTTTTTGACTGATGAATTGTATCTAGGTGTATAGGCAGGAGAATATAAAGAAACTATAGGGGCTTGCTTAATCTTTTCAGATAAGGGTAAGTGACTTTTTTCTTTTCAATTTTTTTGTCTTTGAAGAGAAGTGTAAAAGTCCAAGTTGCGGAGTAGCTTAATTGCAAATTTGCAATCTAAAGCTGGAAATACAACGTGTACCAGTGGTTATTTTTGTCCATTTCACTTGGTAAGTAGGGTTCAAGGTTTCTGTTTAGCTTTAGCTTAATTAATCACATGCAAAGCACCAAAGCAGAATTATATCTTGATAAGGGTGACATTCAATTCAGTCGTACTTAGGTAATAAAAAGTTTGGTTTGGTTTGGTTTCGGTTCTTTCAAGTCAAGTTTTTAGATATATTCTCAGACATGTAATGATAGATAAACCTGAAGTTAGTCTGATTAATTTTTGGGTCATGTCAGATGAATTTTGGTCTATATCATATCTTGTAATTTTAGGTATAATTCTGACTCAAATTGAGTGATTAGGTAATCGGACAAAAGCTGTCATGAATGAAGTCGATTAAATTTCTTTTGGCAGAAAGGACACCTTTCGTTAATGAAAAGACAGGTACTTCAGAAGATAATTTACGTAAGGAAGCGTGTATAGCTGACCAAAATCAAGTCAATCCAAGCCAATCAAGCCTGTAACATTGCTTCATAAGAAACTAAAATTCAGATTACTGTTGGAAGCTGATGCGCAAGAATTGGTAGAGAAGTCGCCTGATGTAACTGGGTATAAAGAGAATCCAAACTGTAAGAGGACAAGGAAGAATTTTTGGCCCATCTATTGGGCAGGAACTAAAAAAAGTCGCCGTCATAAATGGCCAAAGCTAGCAGGGGAATATGCCTTGAATTTCATATGAGGGCATGCCTGAATCACATACGTGCTTTATAATTTTTTTTTCTGACATAAGCATTTTGTGATTATTTATGATCAGTAAAATTGTTATAGACTCACATAATAACAGTGACTAGGTAGGTAATGCCTTGTAAATGATGATGTTTCAGCTAACAGAGCCATTTAGTTGCTCTGCTCTAATTCATTGTTCGTGACTATCGTGAGCAACAGAGCAAGTATGACTAATAGCATATTATGCATAGAACGTAGTAACAGTTCTCAGTTTAGCTGTTGAAAGACTAAATCACATTCTCAAACGAAGGGAAAGAAATAAACACCAAGTTTAGTGAAACCTCAAACAAGTTAAGACGAGTAAAATCTATTTGGCATCGAAGTTTTACCGCACACAGAGTGAAATAATAATAATAATAATAATAATAATAATAAGACACAGCAAACGAGAGATCTACGAATGGAAAGAAACTCTTCAGCAAGAAAAAATTTGCTCAACTGCTCAGATTGCCAAATGAAGCAATGTCAACAATTCAGTATATGGACAGGCAAGATCCTTTCATATGGTGGCAGGCAGCAGCATACAGACATAAGCCTTCAACAGAAGGGGATCTCAAATTTTGTCTTTTAGGTACATCAATATAGCTTTGGTTCCACGATCCAAAATTGTCCTCCTAATGCTGCAGGGAAGCATCAAGAAGTTAAGAGAAAACCAAATCATATTAAATAAACAAACTTCCTCCAGTCTAGATTGAACCCTGACCCCATCACGCATGATGAATAGAGGAGGGGCGAGGGGGTGGAATTAAGGGGAAAATTTCAAGTTTCCACTGCATCAATGATTGTTTGATACCCGGGTAATTTTCATTTCATTGTCTTCTAAGAGATAAGGGAATAAGTTAAAAGTATATTCAATGTACGACTTAAAAAGGACAAGTTGTCCTCTTATCAGAAATCAGTTACATACCCAATTTTTAACTCAAAGGCTCCAGCCACCTTACCCCATATCGAAGCAAAGTGAGTGACTTTATCCCATAATAACTTAGAAGACATAATTTTGAAAGACGCTGAATTCTGCTCCAGCCAAACACACTACATGGTTACCGTAAAGAATATTGTTGCGTCACCCCTACTTCTCTGCCTTATCCATTCCAAACCCTCAAAATGTAATCTGCAACCAGCCCGGAACCTCTAAAGGAAGAACCCAAGATTCCTCATGCAAAGCAAACAACCTCGTCCACAAGTATATACCCATGTCACAATGTAGTAAAACTAGTAAACGAGACTCGCTAGGAGTTCGACAAAGCATTCAAATGTATGGTGAGAGAAACAAACCTGCCCTTGACCTCAAAAGCATTACAACCAATGCTACCCAACACCAAAGTCCAGCCAAAGTCCTCACTTTAAGAGGAGCCCCTTTCACAGCCCAAATAGCTGGAAACTGAGGAGTTGAGTCAAGTAACAATGGAAAGATTAACAATCTAAAGAACCACACCCAAACCCTAGATTCCGTCACTGCTGCTTATTGAAAATCCCAAATTTCCACCAGAAATAAAAGCTCCTCTACCTCCCTATCATGTAATTGCCTTTGGAATGTAATTCTCAAACATTATCGCAATAAAAATTATACGTTAGTGCATTATGGAGAAAAGAAATTCTTACCTCTTTATCCTTCACCCATATTAACAAGGATAGCAAAGCAAATAATCAGAAGATAAATCAAGAAACAAAGGCTTGCCTATAAGTTTTGACTGCTTCTTGTCATGAGAAAATAAGCTAGAAATATAAGAAAAAGGTTGCAAGAGCTCTCAATAAACAGTGGGGGCATATACGAGTCGAAATGGAAATCAAGCTGACAGGGTATATGACCTATGAACAAAAAATGGAAGCATTTAGAAAGTTCTCTCAAGAAGCTTGCTACAGAAAAATTTAATGACATATTGATCCTTGGGAAAGGAGAATAGGGTTCTGTGAAGTTCAAATGCAGCTGTAACCAAACTTGATGAAGTTGCAACTCAAATTAAAATGAAAAAAATGAAATCTAAGGAGCAATTGTCACGCAAAGAACCAGAATAGTAAGGAACAATCGTTGCAAATCTGATCAGGTACTAACCAAATCCATTTCAACCAAAAATGAAATATAATTTCACTATATGTTAGAGGATTGCACCACTATGTGGTGCAACTATTATAGAAATCTATCACATAAGGAAAAGCCAACGGTGTACTTCTCAGATTTGCTTATCACGAGGCTAAATATATCTCAAACTACATTGGCCAGATCCACACTGCATTTGTTGTCAATTTGTCATCCTCATTGTGCTAAGATGCCAACATCAGATACTTTGGAGTAAATGGGGAATGGTATATGAATAAAGCAAAGATTATTTCGATTGCTTTAAATGTATCAACAAGACACAGTAGGTGTACAGAAATTGCAGAAAAGTGAAGGATACAGATATCGCTGATAGTTTTGTTGGATTTTAAAGGGACAACCCATGCACATGGGTAACTACTTAAGATGAGACATCATTATCAATAGCCACAAATTGTATGGGCTGGAATCAGTGTTCTGAAACACATCTTTATTTCTTTGAATGCAAAAATTCTGGATAAAAAAGCAAATGTAAGATCAACTCAGTCAAAACCATAACTCTTAGTGCGTATCAGTGTGTGTCAGATGAATGACATCAGAGGAAGACATCAGTTGATCTGCCAATACTCAAACGTCAAAACCACCAATAAGCATTCTTCTTCTGAAGAACATTCAACATGGACCCAATCCAGAGAAAATTATGGTTTCTGAAACCATTAAGATGACCCAAGAATGTGTTTCGATTCTACTAGTCGCCGCCTCGCTGGGAACTATGACATAAAACTGAGAATTGAAAGTAACTAGGCCATGATTTCAGGTTAAAGTAGGTTGGGCAGAATGACATGAAACCCCTTCTCAGATCTTAGTTTGTCTAACCTGCTCTCTCATATTCCATTTTCAAAAGTGTATGGCCTTGTTTGGTAATGACTTCAAGCCAGCTTTTTGAGTGGCTCTTGCTTTTTACTTTTTCATGAAGTCAAACAACCTAGGTAAATGGTTTGTGGAACAAATTCCTTATAATGCTAAATATATAACTTTTTTTCAGACAATTCCTCGTGTAAATATGTATTAAACTGTTACCAAAGTACTGTCCACGTAGGATTAAATTGGGTCTCTCTTTTTATATTTTTTTTATGCCATTAGCAATTTTATCTTATGAAAAACCAATCTTTACCAGTTCTATAAGTGATAAGCTCACAGATATTCGTTCCTTTAGTAAAATCGCCAATAGCGTTAGTAGATTAACCTTGTCCAAAGGGTTTAAGAACAGGAAGAGAAATAAATTATATAGAGAGTATAATTTAAAGGAAACCGTCAATGTTATCAACAGTTTTCATTAATAAACGTTAGCGATTTTCTTGGTAAAAATGTAGTTGGTATTAGCAGTTTACGGGTCAACAAAATAGAGACAGAGCTCTAGTCAAATCCTACTTGGATAATAGTTGAGGAAGTGAGGAAACAATTTGTTTTTAGCATTAGCGAGCAAACTTGTTTTCAAAATTTTCAGCCAAAATGAAAAGTTGCTCTCACTAGCTTCTCAAAATAAGGAATTGGCTTCTCCAAATTAAATGAATTTTATCCTTATCTCAATGAACAAAATGGGAAGAACGAAAAAAATGAAAAGGAGTATTTACTACGTAGTTGTGCATGTGCGTGTACACACATATATATACGTATATTACAATAAGTCATTATGAATAACAATATTTATAACTATTAATAAAATTTATAATAATATGATCAATTGTAATATCACTTCTACGACAATAATAGGAATAAAAATATAATAATATTATTGAAAAGTCACTTTTATACTCCTTCCATTCCTTCGTTGTTCCTATTTTTTAAAACAATCAATTTCAAAAATTGTTCCTATTGTGAATCTTTTCCACTTATATAATTATTTTATGACTAACTTACACTCACTAAAAAATTAAAATCTCAAATTTTCCTTAGTTTAAGATGATTGTATTGAAAATTTGATCAATTTGTAAAGTTTTTACCCCCATTTATTATTACCCATCTTTTTTCACCCTCTCTCCTCTTTAGAATTAATGACAATTAACCATATTATTTTTCCATAATTAAATAATATCCCCATTATATTAAAATTAATTACCCACTCATCTAAAATTCACTAATATTCCTCTTTTCATTTTTTCCCCCTCCAATTCACAATAAGAACATATAGGAAAAAAGGGAGCTATAAGAATAGTAATTTGAAATAATACATACATACTTAGTATTAAATTTAATAGCAACAATAGTAGTAGAAAATATATTGACAAAAATAAAATATTGATCACAAATTTGGATAAATTTTTTTTGAAGGTTATTTTGCACAATTACAACCAAAAAATCAACTAACACTTGAATTTTAAACATGACCTACATGCTTTAAACTTCATTTGTAAGGGAAAACCAATCAAAAGTTTGTTAGGCCTGGTTTGGTTATAATTTTTTGGTTATTGGATGTTTTACTTGGCTTGTTTGACTAATTCATATAGCAATTTTAGTAGGAGATCAACAAAGATGTATGGTAAAATTAGTTGTTGATTCTTAGTTGTTTATATGAAAAGCAAACTGCTATAGGGCAAAAGAACAATTTTCTTTTTGGTTGACAATCCAATCACCAAACAAGAGTTTCGACTATTTGACCACACAGAAAAGCCAACCAAAAAGCTAACTAAAAGCCATGAACTAAACAAGGTCTAGATGTAAGAATATGAAGATGTTGATGACATCTTGAATCATTTTGTATACTTATTTCCAGAAACCTGACAGTATTAGCTAATATACTGCAAGAGAAATTATAACCACTACTTCAGACTAATATCTCATCTCACAATACATCAAATTGAAAAGGTCCAGAATTTTCAGGAAACAGTTATAAAACTGCATCTGATTGTTTTAGGACAGAATAGATGACCATTCAAAAATAAAGCATGAATAATCTGATTGTTTCTTACAAAATGCCAAGGTCTCTCTTAAGGCAACTACATGCTATCAGAGAAACCAAAAGATTAATTGAGCAAGCTGCAAATGAAAAGAGAGCCTTTTATCTTATGCTTTTTGCACAATTTAAAACAATGTTGATTCTATGAGGCTTTTGCTCAGTCCTTAAAAGGAATCCTTCCAAGAGGATTAAATTTGGCAGGAAAGACAATCTTAGTTTCTCAATCAGCACATCCAAATCCAAGTCCAATACAATCAAATGGCAGCTATCCAATGACTATGGCAACAAAGACAGAGATAAGAGTCTCCGAACTGCATTCAGTTTGCCATGTCACTGGCTTAACCTGCGTCAAAGATGAGGGTTGAGACTAGGAATCTATGAGTGTTACTGGCTCACAAAAAAAATTCTGAACAAGCTCTTGTACAGTCCAAAATCCTAAGCTCCTCAAGGTCTCAAATAAACCACCTCTTTCAGGTGATAAGATTTTGGGGCAGTTGGACTTCTGTGTAATAATTTAAAACGATTGACAGTAATAATATTGACTGCCAATACCCCACACCAAGAAAAATAAAGAAAATCCCAGATATAGATAAAGACATTTGTAGATGAAAGTAAGATTTTGTTTCTATCAACCTCAGCCTGGAGATGACCTAGGACACAGAGGGGGGAATCGTGGTTATAAACTTCAGTGCTCATCATGGGACACATGGTGAGTATCATATGAATCAGAACGCATTTTCTTGCAGTCAACATCCCCAAAAAGAACCTTATGAATGGACAAGGGCATTTAACAAACTGAGGTAACAATCTTACTAGGACATTGCGAAATGACATCATTACTGATGTATTATAAGAGCTTAAGACAATATGGAAAATATGTCATTTTTCGAATAATTCTTTTTCTTTATAATTGGTTTGAGTGGCCTCCTCTGGACCCTAAGCCCCAAAGCTCCCGTAATCACATATCTAGGTAAGAAACCAGTCTAGCCTACCAGGTCACTGGCACGGTGGCTCCTCGACACTTCTAAACACTAGAGATATGTAGCACCCATAGAGTAAACCTGGAAAGCATATAAATTGGACAACAAAGTGCCCAAGTTACTGAGGAAAATGCCTCAGTACAAAACTACAAAAGAATCAATTTGTAATTTTTCTCATCAAGCTGAACGTTTGCATAGAATTTCGTGCATGATTATGAATTTATGACAAAGAAAAGAAGCTAAAGAGTGAACAGAAAATATGCTCCATACCTTCTCAAAGGATTTCCATCAAGTCTGAGGGCTTGTAAGCTAGAATCAAGCAATCCCTGCTCATAAAAATAAATAATAGAAGATTGTATTAGAAATTGAACTAGAGTAGTACCCTTTCTAAAACTAGAGGTGAAGGAATTTCTTTGGATAAGGAGAAACGATCATCAATATGGAATATAAGGATTAATGAATAACAAAGATGTCAGGAGAAGAACGTGAATCTCCCACAGGATGATCTAAAGAATAAACATCTAAGAGTTGTTCAAAAGCTCATTTTTACATGCATGTCATAGTCCATCATTTGATATCTTCTTTTTTATTCGTAATCAATGATGTTAAAGGTCCAGTTCAAACATGTCCTTCAAACTACATTGTTAAGGCTACATGGCCTTCGAGTATGTCATGAAGAGAAACTTATTTAAGTCTTCTTTTCATTTGATTAGTAATGTTTCAATATACATGTCCCCATACACTCCTTTTTCACACCCAAGACTTCCATTTCCTTTACACTTATTAAAATACTTGGCCACCAAAAATTAATGAAATATTAATCCCACTTTGTCCACTAGTAATTTGATGCATTAACATCAAATATTGTGCCCTTGGACAATAAATTACAAAGTAAAAGGGTTACAGATAAAAATAAATAAATGAAAAGGAGGCAAAGAAGGACGGTTATACATTTAAGAACAGTCCGTGTGCTTCAGCAAACCGAGACCCCTTTCTGGAAACTACAGTTCAATGAATCAATTTTTTACTTGAAAATCACTTTTTCTAAGCCGTATATTTCCAGGCAAGAACAAGTAAACCACGAGGTCATTCATAGTAAATGGCAATATATAATAAGGGAACATGACAAGTGAGCCAAAGAAGACAAAAGGATTTCTGATTCTCTACATCATCTCAAGATACTTTCTTTTTGTTGGAAGTTATCCAGGATGTTCAGTAAAATTCTCAAACCAGCCTATGCCTTGTGGGATTGTCCAAGGTATGCCCTAGGCTAATTAGTCTAATCCAAACTGACCTTATTAGAGATGAAACTAATGCCATTAACAAAAAATTCTTCCCTAGTTCTCCTCTCTGTCCATCTTTGTTTATCTTCTTCCTCTCTGGCTTATGACAGCTAAAAAAAGGGCAGCAGAGAAACACCAGTATTAGCTCCAATATTCTCACTACTTCTAAATGATTACATATGTGTATAGCATCAGAAATCCAACTCCTCCAGCTCAATTATTCATCCAGTTATTCAAAGATACCATAGAGAGAAGTCTTAACTTGTCTTCTTCCATAAGTTTTGTAAATTGCAGGCTACCATCCTTCTCAATTCCCCAATCGAGATTGAGGTAATTTTTTAGTTTCTCTTACAAACTCCCTTTGCTTTTTTAGATTTTTGCACCCTTTACCTGACTCTATCAGACACCACATTAACAGCCCTCGAGGCATCACTTTATTAGCAATAGTCATTTTAACCATCTTAAGTTGTAACCTACATAGAATAAGCCAGAGCCATAACTCCAAATCTTCAGATACCACAGATAAATCAGACCACAGAAATCCAAACATTATTCAAGACCTCTGCCGTGCTTGTCCAACCCAGATTCACTAGTATCTCTGCCAGAGTGCCAGTAAGAGCATCAAACAACCATTAACTTACCCCAATCAATGATCCAAATAATCTCGCTAAACATCAGAGGAAATTGGAAATTCTAAAATTTCTAAAGTTCAAACCCAAAGCAGAGGGAGAGTTGTTATGAAAGTGGTCCATGAAGATGCAGGTTGAAGATGTCACCAGATAGTTGGTAGAGGAGGGACCGCGAAGGCAGAGAGAGAAAGAAGGGGGCTAGTGGAATGCCAAGAGCTTCATGCTAATGGAGAAAAAGAAAGAGGTCAGAGAGAGAAAGTGGGCAGCTGGGTTAGAGATATTAGAAAGGGAGGAGGCATGAGGCAAGATGAAAAAATGAAGAAGAAAAGTACTAGTTGGAGGTCGTTTGGTTGTGCCATGTAGGGAAGTGATATAGATAGGATCCCAACATCATAAAATGAAAGGGGAGAGCGAGAATGCTAAGATCGTCTAATAAATAGTAAGGTTATTGTGAACAGAACTTACTGATCTTGTAGTCTACACAGGGAATTCCAGCACAAAATTCAATAATTTTGCAAGCTTAAGGTTAAATTGGATAATTTCCTTAAGATTCAAATATAAACACTTTTATTGTTTTGTATTTTACAAACTTGGGGATCTCACTGGGAAAACATCCTTCGGTACACAGAATTCAGATTCACAGTAATAGCTTCGAATATTTGAGATCTTGTAGTACTTATTATTAAAGCCCAACCAAGTAGTATAGACAGAAAAAATCTATTACAAAACCCTAAAACAATTTGATATAACTCCCCAAAAACGTCAGATCTGCCATCTTAGGCAAGATCATTTCAAGTTCATGAGACACTTGTCAATCAAATAGGAGCTGTTGCACAACAAGATGTTAAACAGATGTCAGAACCATGTGGCACAAGAAATTCTTCTACAAATATATGGCGTTACTTGAAGCAAGCATGAAAATGACATTACTTTATCTTTTGACATGGTTTTGCAAATTAATCATCCTAGACCCTTCACATCCACTCAGAATCAGTAGAAAAAAGGGATCACATTGTATGGACCATCAATGAGGATCATTAGGTGCTCCTTTGGAATCAATATTCACATAATTCTTGAGATATAGGGCATCATGACTTACAAGCTGTGGTGGCAGTGAAGTAATGTTGTTATCTGAAAGATCTAACTCAGTCAATGATGATAAGTTTTGAAATCCCTGCAAAGCAATAAGAAAAGTTTCTTTGAATAACACTATAAGGCAAAGCATAATGTAACAACACAAACACGAAAGCATTATTGCTTCATAAAAAAGTTATCAAGTTCCCTCAATCTGGATGCCTATTCTAATCAACAATTGTTTACTATTCATTTTGTTCTCATGGCTATCATCACCCTCACCACCTGTCAATTTTCCACCATCATCCATCACATGTCTAACCAAGACCATATGTGTCTGACTGTTTCTATCCCATCCTCCTCCCATTCTTACCCTTCTCACTTTCAGAAAAGTTGGCATTGAAACGTATTTTTTTGTAATCTTTAAAAGGAGGAAGAGGGATTGGTGGTATATTGGACATTGGGAGTTCATATAATCTACCAAAATTTAGACCTAGCAAGCAAGTCATGTTAGGCAGGGCTCATGCCCTAACCTAATTGCCTCACTCAATAGACTACTTGACCTTGACCCCACTTGGCCTTTCAATATTCTATTTATATTATACCTTAAGTGCTTGTTAGGTCCATGGGAATTATACTTTTTAGATGGTAGTTTTGTAATTGGACCACACATCAAATCATGGGAATTTCTAATAACAGAGGGACTTGGTAATTTAATTCTTATATTTGTGGGAATTTGTAACAACTCAGCTTCTCATGCTCCCCTGCACCCAGTCACCTGAATCAAGCAACAAGAAAAAGAGAAGAAGATTGCACACAGAAAGGCAAAGCAAACGGAAAAGGTTGTTATATGCACTCCTGGCTTTCGAGAGGCCAGTCTCTCCAAGGATAGCTCATTACAATATTTTTCCTACTTTTGTCCCTTCTTGTAACTAATATACCCCCTTCCCCCTATACAGAATATTCTTATTGTCTCCTCCCACTATTACTATAAATTTACTTGTATAACTGATTTCTGTTGCAATATAGTTGTATGTATTCATCCCCACGTGTTCTCTTGCTTTACATCTTATTATGCCTGTTTGTCGTATCCGCGCCTCTGATAGGTGTGCTAAATAGTTTTAGCCTTAGGACGATTCATGACAGAATTCCTAATGCCTACGGAATTATCGTTGCCTACATTTTCACTTTTTATTACCAACCAAACAACTCCCCCCTTCCCCAAAGTCACATGACTTTGTTGGTAACCAAGCAAGCACCAAGCATAATATGGAGATCAAGTATTGGAAAAACTTTGAATAAGCAAATTCAATACAGAAAGCACGTGCATAGAGTCCTTGTTCTAAACATTATGACCAATCGGTAAAAATTTTAATAAATGAAAGAAAATTTTCACATTCACCCTTTTCTTCAGAAGCTTATGTCTAAGTCAGGTCAAACACTCCAAGTCAATGCAGGTCATTTTCTTCTAAAACAAATCAAAATAAAAACTATTGCTTGCCAAACCATTAATTTCATAGGGGAAAAAAAAAAAATTAGCCCAACCTGCTTTTACCATGGTGGGTTTGCTTCAAGTCAGCTCTTGCTATCTCTAATCTTGATTTATCTATCCCTATTTCTTTCTTTAGTTTGAATTATTGGCCATCATAAGACACAAGAAAAGATGATGTCATGATGGCACATAGTTCTCATTCATGTATAATATCCTTAAGAAAATAGTTCCATATGAATTACTGAGTATCAACTAAGTGATAGTTCTTTTTATTTCCAAATTAATACTAAGCTTATAAATTTTTATTTAAATTATGAACACCGTAATGGGGTTTAGTTTCTTTGACAAAAATACTCTTCTTCATTTCAGAAAAATAAATAAAACCACCTCCATTTTGTTAAGTTGCACCATTCCTACTTGGTAGGCCAAACCTGATGAACTTTGAACGTATTTCTCTGCTTGTATATAAAAGTAATACACAAAATACTATCAATTTAAATTTAATTGGATTTGTGTGGAGTACTTTTTCAAAAATCAACTTCTGATTAACTTTTTGAATCACCAAACCAGAGATATCATTATATGAATGGGCAAAGGTGCATGTTGGAGATAGTGAATAAGAAATGGTGGAACTAATCGAAACAGAGGAAGTATAAGTAAATTGTATTTAGGTTAATAAAATATAAAATGTCCTTTTTACGACTATTTACACTGTTGCAGCCAACGCAACAGCTAGCTGTACAGATCACTTGTTTTACTTATCAATATCAATCTGCAAAGTTGAGAACTCACATCCTAGACAAAGTAGTTTATCTCCATTCCAGATACTTATGTTCAATATTTTTAAGATAGCAGTAAGGAGAAACAAAACGTTCATTATCAGCAGAAAAGAGAAGTAATTTTTGGAATGACCGGTACAAGTCATTCAGGCCAAATAATCAAATTCATTACCTCTGGAATGGAACATAGAGAATTTTGACTTAGGTCAAGAATCTGCAACTTCTGTAAATTTAGTATATCTGATGGAACTTCATGCAAGTGTACTCGTCTGTTCAGCAAGAAATACCATACATAGAACAAATAACGCAGGTTAGAAATCAACAAGACCCAGAGTAGACCTTGAAAAGACATTGAGCATATGTAGTCTTCATATAATCATCATGAAATAGAGAACCTGAGGTAAAGTTCCTGTAGATGTGGTAAGCTAGAAAAGGTAGTACTATCAGGTAATGAAGCTACACAACCACTTAGGTCCAAAATTTGGAGTCTGGGGACAGCTTTAAAACCATTCACTGGAATCTGATGAAAGTTGGAAGGGAGATATTAGATAAAAAAAAAAAAAAAAAAAGGGAGGAGACACAGTAGAAAATATAGGGGACTAAAATTAGAATGCAAAGTAAAGCAAGGAAAGTTGCCTAAAAAATGATATCATACCCAAATTTTACCTGTCTAAGAGGATTACTGTCTAGCCTTAAGCATGTAAGTTTTGGAAGTAGCTTCAAAACTTCGCTCGGCCAATCCTTAATCTTGTTCTTGGATAAAAGCAGAACCTGCATATATGAGCCAGATACAGAAGCTAGATAGTACTTTCATATTTATCAAGTTCATGATGCAAACAAAAGACCAATTTACTTAAATAAGAGAAGGCAAAAGGTGCCAACGATTTACAAAAGGAAGGCTAACTATAAAAACAACAAATCAACCACAAAGAGTTTCCAAGTATAGAGGCAGTGAGAGTGTTAATAAACTTTCAAATTAGAAAAACATTCATGATCTAATTAACAAAATCAAGGAAAAGCAGTGATGCTCCAAACAAGGAGCTTGGAAGCACCTACAAAAAAAGTAAAAAAAAAAAGCTTGAAAGCTAGTGAACAAGCCATGCCCTAAAAGATCAACCTAGCACACCCTGTCTTTCCATGCTTACCAAAGATAAGGAAACCATATTCCCAAATTCACTAGTCTACTTCATCTTTAGCCTTATTTCCATGCTATAAAAACACTGTTGATCTTGCTGGTGGAATTCAAAAGAACTTACACAAAGAAATATTCAAGTGTAATCAAAGCACTCACGGACAGAAACGTAAGAGTCAGGTGTCCCTTGTTTTTAAAGTTAGTCAGATTTAATCAAAGTGGGTTGGACATTCAATGTGCTGCAATGCATGTAAGGTTGTCGATATCAAGTGTCCCTCGTTTTTTACGTTGGTCAGGTTTAATACAGGGAAAAGACACTGAATATGGTTATGAAGGATGAATAAAAAAAGAAGCAGCCTTTTTATTCCTCTTTCTCATGATTACTCCACCTTTTCACACTTCATGCTCCTCTGTCTGCTTACTTAACCACTTACAGATGCCTCCCCACAATAGGAACATATTTCAGCATTTGATGTTCTGTTTCTTCCGAGAGGAAAGATTTAAGGGTGTAGGAGGGTGAATCATCAGAGAACTCCGAAGGTAAGTCCATTCTGTAGTATATAGCTTTGCCATGAGTGAACATTCCAAATCTTAGTTTTTTTCCAAGGAAGACAATACCAAATTATGGATTTTCCTTCAAGTAATACCAAACATGTCTAAAATGAATATGTACTAGTAACTGGTTTCTAGGACTCCTAGTCTTCTGAATGAAAATTTCCTTTCTCTAATCATAGTTTCCTATGCATAATTGCTTCAGCTGTTCAATTACAGCTCAACAACATTTCTATATGTTTGAAACTCCATGACCTAACCATAAGCTTCCCAATTTAAAAAGAAGCACAACATACTTCAGAGAAAAGACTGGCATAGTTTCGACCTGAAATTACATTGTTAAGAAATTCCCTAATTCATTTCCTCTTTGGTGGAGAAGATGACTCCAATTATGTTTTTGAAGACCCTCATATTATACACAGAACTAACCTCAAGCGAAGAACAGGCTGCCAGTGTAACAGGAAGCTCTTCAATTAAATTCCTTGAAAGATCAACTTTTGTTATTTCATTTGACGAACAGACCTCCGAAGGAACTGAAGTCAGGTCCATGCCTCCCAATGAAAGTTCCTGGAAGAAGAATAAAATGATGATAAGATAACTCAATTGTAAATGAAAGTAGATACTTTAAACAATTCGTACTGAAGCAATTAGATAGATCACAAAGTCACCAGCCACTTCCAGGTCAACTCCCTATGTACAAACCCACAAGATAATGATTAATAAATATATGGAAACTAATTCTACGTACATTCCAAAGTGTTACCCTTTTTTTAATTCCGGTTGTTCCCAATTTATTTCACTTGATGAATAATAAACAGGAATTTATCCAATACCTTTCCCTATTCCCAATAACCAGAACAGTATCATTTAAACCCCACTTGTTAAGTACAATCATTAAAAGTCAACAAGACAAACACTCATTATAGACATATAATTGCTACAAGGATTTTTACACAATTGAAAATCAAGATCTTCATCGATTCAGGACAGTTCCTCTCCTTTTGAATGTTGGACCAAATGTCCTTGGCCCCCATGTGTTGTCAGACAGGAAACATAAATATGAAAACTTTGCCAGAAACAAGAGGCCACCATCAACATTATGGTGCATGAGACAAGCTCCAAAAATGAAGATTTAGCCAACATTGGAAAGATAATCTTCTCATTAAATAGCTAAAAGCTCTATTTTGTAAGAGAAGTAAAAAAAAATTATATAAATACGTCGCAAATAAATTTAGCTGATTGTCTATAGTGAGAGAGGGGCTTTAAGGTGCACGATATAGCTAAGGATGAAGAAAAATTTTGGGTGATGAAGGCTTATTTGGAACATGGTCACGATATACAATAAGGCTCACGCAAGTCTCAACAACATAAGTGGTGATGAAAAGGGACTTCTTTTACTCTAAAAGAGTATTTTGCAAAGGAGTCAACAGTTTATGCTCTTTTGTTTGACAGGGCCCAATGGATCATTACATACATTATTCATGTTCCTTTCCAGAGTACCAGGAATCAGGCTTAGGCATATTTCAGAGTCCCTTCCAGGAAAGGGATTTTCAAAAAAGAGAGGACAATCAAAACCTGGCCTCTTTCTTCCCTTGAATTTCTCCTGAGGACTTCAACACCCTACAGGTTCAAAGGTAAGGTCAATGTACTTGCTCTCAGATTCACATTAGCTACTGTTTTTGTATGGACCATGACCTATTCAATTATTACAGATAAATCTAATCTCCACTTCTATTTCCATCAAAGAGAGCTCACACATCCTTTAGTTCATCTTGCCAGAAATCTATCCACACTATATAGTAGAATGGCAGAAGTTATGAAGCTTGTTAAATAGACATCTGCCTCCATTATAAATAAATGTCAAGAAATGCTGAGGCAAAGCTTGACTCCATCTACACAAAAGCCTAAAAAATGAGTACTTTGATCCTTGGTAGATGACAAGGAGAAGCTACACCCTCAAAAGTGCACCACTAAAATACAACAGAACCATGTTATTGTAATAATTATGATACTGATCACCTTTTCTTTTATAGTACGGTACTAATCTCCTTACTGTTATTAACTCGTGCTCAGTTGACCACTACCCAAGCAACTTCCCACAGAAAAACTGATGAAAGAAAAGGAAAAAAATATCCAAGTTACAATGTAATTGTACAGAGCCAAATTCCATGAGATGCTAAATATCCAAATAATTCACTTTTGTGTAATCACCATCATTTATCTCTTTTGATAGGAAATAAATTGAAACCCAATAACTAATTCTTCAGATGAGAATAACATGATCGGTATTCAAATTACAATGTGAGGTCAACTCATATATATGATTCAAATTCCTAACAACGAGAGGCCCAACACTAAGAAGTAAGAACATCAAAAAATGCATCAGGGTTAATATTGCTTAAGAAGCATTTGGAAAAGGCACCCTTTAACAATGATTCCTCAAGAAGGCTGCATTGCGCTTCTTGAATTTACAACTTTCTTTCTTGGAACTTAAATTCCAATTAGGCATCCACCACACCTTCCTATCTCAAAAGTCACATTCTAGCAAAACAACCTCACCAATTCACAAACTTTAAAGGAAAGACCATCAATACCTCAACTATACCAAACATTCACTCTTGTTCTACATGCACTTCAGAATCGATAGCCATAGCCTTAAGAGCTGTACCATGTATTGATAGTAAACAATACACATGTATTTTTCTAAGATCAAAACAGCACAAATGCAAAATAAATCAGATACCTTTGAAGTCAAAGACAATTGAGCTGCCATAGCCACCATGTTATCTTTAGTTGGAGTTGATACTTCAGCCTCTACAACAAATACCGATCACACCAACATCAGCTCAAAAAAGTGATACTTCAACTGTGTCAAAAAATATTGCTTCATAAAATACAGATTTTTTAATAGAAGTAAGAAGGATGAGATGTACCTTGTGCAGAAGGGAGTCTACTTCTGAGATACTTCAATAAAGCAGCAGTAGGTCCAGACACCAATGTGCTGTCAAAAAGTAAACAATGTTTCCTTCTTATATGTTCTTTTAAAAAACCAAGTCAAGGGCCTCAGAGTGAAGGCAAGAAAACCATAATACTTAAATAAGACATCAAACCTTCGAACAGTGCGCATAGGATTGCCAATAAGCACAAGTTTTCTCAAACTTGTCATCAAACCTGGACAATGTTAATGCAGCATCCATTAGATATATGGGCTAATATGGCAAATCAATATATGCAACCACAAAAAATACTGAAGAGACATTTACGAACATGCAATCCAAAGAGTGTAGTAAGCACTGGAAACCAAGATTCAGATGCAGAAATATCAAGTCCTTTAGGGAATATAGTGTATAGAATTACTCCGCAGCTTGAAGTAGAAAAGAAGCAACTTAACAACACAAAAGAATTTATAGTCCAGATGAAGAAATGAAATAGAAATAGCTTGCATGTTTGATTCTTCAAGGACAGAGATCAATTAAGAACTAACAACAAACTACAAAAATGGTCAAGGGCATGGCTTATTTTATTTAAAATGTTTCAAAACAAAACAATGAGTGAAACAGAGTACAGCAGTAGAGTACAGGGAAGCTTCTGAAGAATATACATGCAAATATCTGTAATATGTCATTTTCGTTCCCGTAATCCCGTCCCGACACTCAGTTTCCCAATAGCTTCCCATATGTATATACCCGCCTCTGTCATACATACTAGAATATTACGAAAAAGTAAATAAAAGATAATCCTCCACCAAAGCTTCGCTTAAAACCTGATGGTACAAGTAAACCAAGAGAAAGAAAAAAAGAAAAAGCAACATCGAGATTACAAATTTCCTAAGGGCCCACATTGGGAAGTATATATACTAGCAAGTCCTTTGCAAAATTAATGCTGAGGTTCATATGCGTTTTTGATAAATTTGTTCGACAAGAAATTAGCCTTCAAAGAAAATCCTTGAAGAAAGATGTGCAGGGAGATGTTCCCAAACACCAACCTCCCGAAAACCAGCCTTCCCTTGTCTTCAAACATGCAAAATTAGTCCCAACCTCAAAGGTCCAACTTACCTTCCCCCGCCCCTTGACCAAAAAAACATTCCTTACCAACCCCCCCCCCCCCCCCCCCCCCCCCCCCCGGGATCCCGGGGGGGGATTCTATAAGGAGAAAGGAAACAAAATGGAAATACTTGAGACACGTGATTAGAAGGGTAAACAACCTATTCACACCAAAAATAGTGAAATACAAAGTAAAAAAATCAGTATCTCTTCCACATCTAACCTCCAAGAGAGTTTTTGACCCTAGACAGAAGTGAACCTAGGGCTTCCTCCTGAAGACTTCAAAAAGCAAATGACTCAGAAGTATGGAAGGAGACAAAAGGTTAACCTATGAGACCCTAGACTTACAAAATATCAAAATACGGCAGAAACTTACTTTCTTAACACCATGATATTCCTTTCCTATTGAAGAGATAAATCATTACATGGGCACATTTCATTACAGTATATGAAGTTTCTCTTATTACTTAACAACAAAAGAAATACATTGAAAACAGTCATTCTATCATTATGGACGTGTGGGCTGTGTGGGCCAGCAACCACTTAATTATAAGCTTAATTTTTTTTTAAAAGAAAATTTTATCAAAGTTCAGAGAATATTTTATCAAGCTAGCAAGTTATAAAAGAAATAACACAACTAAAGTCCAGAAGAAAGATTGTTGAAAATCTGCACCAATTTCTGCAGGCAAGCCTGATAATGAATTGTTTGACAGATCAAGAACTGACAGGCGCAACTTGCATGCTTCCACTGGATATTCAGTTAACTGCACACATTTTTAATACAAGAAAGAGCTTCAGAGCATATTCAACACACATTAAAGTTGGAAAGGTTTCCATGTTCCATATCAAGAGGGCACTTTCCTTGTGAACACTAACCAGAGATAGTTTTGCAAGTGATGAAAAAATTAAAAGAGACAAAAGTACCATTGGCAACTCACAATTTCAACCTTAATAGAAAAATAAAAGAATAACAGCAACAGCACATAAAAATATAAACAATATTCACCCCAACACGAGGTAATACATATAATCATAACACCAGGTAACAAACATTACAATAAATTTTCGAAGCCAGAAAAAATTGAAGAAACAACAGTTAGTAGTTCCACAATTACATTCAAGGCCAGAACAATTCATAGGCAAGCCGTGTCCAATGACAATGCTTGATCTACCATGGAGATTGTGTAAGCAATAAAACAAAAATAAAGGCCAGCAATTCAATAACAAAAAAAAATAGCATCGATCTTACTTCTTTGAGTTGATGACTTGGCAGCTTATCAAGTTGAAGATAATGTAATAATAATTGTTTTACAAACATCTCTATATCAGGATCCAAATACCTCCATCACAGTTCACAACTATCAATACCACTAAGTTACAAATTCACTTTGTGATATGTCATCATTATAAAACCATTTATCTTTCAAACTGAATTCGGTACATGTCACCCCATTAATTATGATACCAACAAATCTAGCATGAATCATGCTCTTTACTAATTATGATTGCATTGTATAAATTGAATTGTATGATTTTATAACTGTTTAATTTAAGTCAAATATACTCCTTTAGGCTTTTGATTTGAGATGGATTATATCATAAATCCTAAAGGAAAACCATTACATTGTTTTAAATACATGATCTAATGTTTCAATTGAATCGGGAAATAATTACAGAATTTTCCAAAAAGATTTCGTATAACTAACGGTCACAAATTGTAGCTCAAGATTAATTAGTGTATCCCCTCTTAATTATTTAATAATTAATGGCAGATTTTTCTAGATCATATAAGGGAAATCATGCCTCTTAATCACCCTACAAAATTAGATGTTATTGCACAAAGGACATAATCCTTTAGGATCAAAACATTGGTATGCTGTTTATGCCATGTTTCTACCGTATCAGTTAGTGTTGAATTTGTCCACTATTTCTAAATTTTATTCATTTGCTTACTACAATGAACTCATTTACCATTTTACTCATGTGATAGATTTTTTTATAAGCTAATTGAAAGTCCAAATTTAACAAGTTCTCCCTACCATAACAATAAACAATACAAACACCAATGAAAAATCTATAATTTTCCAAGTTCATTACAAAAATAACAATCTCCAAAAACACCCCAGTGCATCAACTGGGTCACTAACTAGATCAAATTTTATCTGGATCTATCACTGACCACAATTTGTTCTATCTAAATAAACAAAGCAGGGAAAAACTTACCCTCCAATTAAAGGTCAGAAAGGGAAATTTCTCTACTATTTAGAGGGGTATTAATAAAACACTATAGGAAAAGGGAAAAATAACCTAGAAGCCAGTAAAACGCTTAGCCATTTCAGAAGAAGTACAAAAAATAAAGATATTAAAATCACATCAAAGAACAATATGGGCTCACTTGGTTTGAGTGAAGATCTAGAATGCTTAATTGAGTAAGCTCTCCTATCTCTGCTGGCAATATTGACAATAAATTGCTCCTGAATACACAAAAAAACAATTTTGCGTTAGGGAATTGATCAGGTAACAATGCACAGCCACTGAAAAGAACATTACTACTGGTCAAAAGCACAAAAATAATTACCCAATATAAAATTCTATAAGAGAAGAGCAGCCCTTTATAGATGGCGGAATTGATGAAATTCCTGCACCAGACACAGTATAAGTACACTAGGTACAAAAAAACCACTTACGCAAACAATTTAAAGCGAAAAATTGGGAGGAAGTTTTAATCAGACAGTATACAATCATGAAGACCAAAGATGCTTAAGCCAATTTAAACTGGGAAGTTTTAGCGATTGCAGATGTGTCAGAAAAACTCACTGTTTTGATGCATATCCAGGCAAATTAGACGTGAAAGCCTCCCAATGCTCTCTGGTATACCCTTCAAGAGATTTTTAGCTGAGACAAGGAAATCATCATTCAAAAAACTTTAATAAAAAAATTGAATTGGCGTAACATCTGATCTACACCTATTACTTAAGTAATAGAAGAAAAAAAAATTATTTACAAGCATTCAGTTCTGTGAGATTGCTCCATGATGAAATCATAGGATCCGTTAGTTCTGTTAGCTTATTTCCCTGGTAGAATAATGTAGCATAGTTAGCCTCCAAAATATGAAAGCACAAAATAGTTTTTGAAAGCTGTAAAAACAGATGTGTTATTGTACCTCCAAATTCACTTTCATTAACTTTGTACAGCGCATTAAATTTTCAGGCAAGCCTGCAATACTATTATTTGAAGCCTGGAAAAGGTAAGTGGTTCAACAGTGAGAAGGCCAGAAAGTTACAAGCAACAAAAAAAAAGTAGTCTCATTTTGTGTAAAATCTGAAAGTAAAATACCAGTAGCAACAGGGTAAAAGTAACAGATCCCAACAATGCATCACAACAAAGACATTCCCGATTACAGATCAATGATATTTTCTTACAGAAATGTCCACATATTATCATCCCTAAGCAGTGCCAAGAACTAAATTGACAGAAATTTTACAAGAATATTCGAGAAATATTATATAATAAAATAAAGGGGAGCCATAATAAATGGAATGGTGGTCAAGGTATGAATGGTTAGATCAGTGAAATGGTTAATTCAGAGGGATATGAAAAAAACTTTAGTAATAAAATTTAACGATCTCAGCATTGCAAACTATAGAAAAACTAAAAACTAGGAGCAATATGACGGCTAGCATATATAATCATCAGTTACGAAACAGTGTCCGAATGAATAATGGATAAAGAATTACAGCAAGAACTTTTGCGCATACAGATTGTTTAAAACAAACCATTACAGCATTACCTTCATCTCTGCTAACTCTACACATTGCCCAAGTGAGCTAGGGATCTCCACAAGTTGATTATTTGAACAATCAATCCTAATTCAACAGCAGAACAAAAGAAGAGAGATATTAAAAATTAAAAGAATCAATGGTATTTGTTTACAACAAGTGATAAAAACTGCAGCAACTACATGAATTAGATATATTGCAATTTTTCCTTTCTTTTTTTGACGGAAAAGTCAATTTGTTGATTCTCATAAAAAGAGAAACCGAGCAAAGTTTATCAATTTTGATTACATAAAAACCAATTTACTGTCCATTTTCCACTCATACCAATATGGAAGATATTGAGAAATATAGCCTACTTGACCAAAGAAGTCGCTGATCCAATCTCTTCAGGTATGCAGGCTAATGCATTGAAGGACACATCAAGTGATTTTAGGGAGGGGAGGCTGTCAAATTTCCATATAGAAAAAATGGGGGGACAAAAAGAGAGTTAGCTCACAACTAACATAAAATCATAATATGGAAAAAAGACGATGTAAAAGCAACTTACCCCCCAATTGCAGCAGGAAGTTGGGTAAGTTTGTTGTGGCTTACATTCAATACAGTCAAGAGAGGTAAATTCTTCAGGTCTTCTTTCAAAACTTCGATGTTGTTATGGGCCAAGATCAGCTTTTGTAAGCCAACAATCTGTAGACATAAAAGGAGCCCTTCAGGCATACATCTATCATAACAAGCTAATGACTTAAAAGTCGTATTTCATATAACTGAACTGAGGATCCATAAAAATTGAGAGAAAATGGAAAAGGATAAAGCACACCTCCCACCACTTGTCACCTCCGCTAAAACCATCAAAATTTTGATAGACCTCAGTGGGTACTTCGCTGAATAATTCATAAAAAAAGATAAAGATAAACGTACAGCTTAAACATAAATTGAAAATGTCCAAGATCTAAGAAGTTTGCATAACTTAAAAAGAAGATATGAGCTTTCACACAATCTAGAAAATAAATGTTTAGGTGAATTTGAATTTTTCCAAGGTACCCTCTTGAAGCATGGTTGGCTATAACACAGTCTGGAAACAATAGATCTCCAGCAAACTTAATTCATGTTTCCAAGAGGTTCTGAACAATGTTGCAATCACCCACAAGGCCATGACAAACCAAACATCCACCAAAATAACTAGTGACAAAGACCACATCATCCAACGCTATGAAAAAAAGGTAGTTTCAATGATTCTCAAGTAAATTAAAAGTAAAACCACAAAGCAAACAATAAAGCTATAAAAACCTCTTTACTCAAACAAGGACAATAGGACAATTTAACAGCAGTTGATATGAAAGTATGCAAAGCGTTTCAAAATCATGGATGATAAGACCACAAAGCATAAAAAAAGGTCAACCCGATGGACCTGCTTTTTATAAAAAGGAGATCTTCCAAGACTTGCCTCAAATTCACCAGAAATTGTGATTGATCATAGTTAGCAAATTGTTTTCTCGCTAGAACTTATTCTTCTATCATAAAAAAGTGGAAGTTCATGATAGTAAATGGTTTGTAACATTGTCAGTCCCAAAAAAGCATTTTGCTTTCCATATAAGGATGCCCCAAATTTTCGATTTTGTTTTCCTGACCGATCACTCTCTTCTACACGTGCTTTTGCAACAATTATGAAACAAAAATCATCAAGGACTGCATAAAAATGCCACATCCCCTCTTATAAATTATATATGGATATGTAAGCACGTCAATGAAAAGATATATAGAAGGGCACATAGAAAATTCCCTTTTAAATTATTGTTAAAAGACTGCATAATGCTGATCCTCTACCCTGAATGTTATTGCTGGATCCGAAAAAAGGAGAACCTTATACAGGTAATACTCGAGGCAGTAGTCTTAAACAATTTCCCACAGTAAGCACACTTCCTCCAAGTAATTGTCCCATTTCTCGATTCCACACCTTCAAAGTCAATACTTCATACTTTTTAAACCAAAAACTCACACAAATCTTTTATCATATAAACCGAATTCAAACCCCGAAATCTAGGTTAAACAATAAAAGGGATCCTCCAAGCAAGATACCACTAGCACTCTCCATTAACATGTACGAGAAGGCATACGTGTTGGATCATAGTCCAACATTGGGCTTATATGTAAATATACATGTGTTATTATAATTTATTAAAACTGTCTTTATGCCCAATTTTTAAGGTGATCTAATTAATATTACTAGGTTGTAGGCCTTAAATGTGTAAATACTTATTTTATAATTGTATTCTATAATGGGCAAAATAACAATTATAATTATTATTATATATAAGAAGTTATGGTCCCTTGATTATATCTATTATGTTTTCTCCCTACTATCCCATTATCAGATAGATTTTAGAGTGAAAACTTTAAGGGGTCACTCATACAGAATACATATCAATGAGGAAGATTTAATCGCACTCTCCGAAATTACTCCTGTTCAATGGAACCAGAAGATGTGTGAGAAAGATTGTTATATGGCTTTGAGAGAACTTTTACAAGTACTTGAAGGCTTCTTGGATTCATTGGCCCAAAAAAACGGTGGAACCCTAAGTTTGAGCCCATTTGGAGCCCGTTTAGCCTGTCAAACGACCCATTTTTATGTTACTTTCAGTGGAGGGTTCACTTCAGCAAAATAGCTTTTGCTAAATAAGACTCTTTAACGGGAAGGCTACCGCTGGCAGCCAGGCATCCCCACGGGACCCGTGCTGCGTCGCTGCCCACGACGCGTTGGCCTAGTGACCCTTCCGTTGTTTGCGATGGTGGGAGATGAGTCGTGACTTCTAATTCAACATAATAGATCCTGATATAAGACATGGTTTTCACCATTAATTTGCTCCTTCAGTACGTAAATTGAAACTCCATTAACCAGTCTTACCATTGGATCATTTCTCTCAACTTTCCATCAATCCAATCGTAATCATCCCAAAAACGAAAACGAGATCATAATCATTCATTGGAAAAGCTTCTCTTTTTTTCTATTAGATGGGATTTCAATCTTAAAATTAATCTCATGAAACATTTTTAAAATATTACATTGAACAAAACCCATCACATCCGCTGATCCGCAAAACTTTATAGTAACATGAAATGAGAAAAATCAATGACAGACTACAAAAGTGCGAATCAAGGGTTTGTGATGTGATTAAATATATTTGAGAAATTATTTATAAAAAAATAATGTACCTCAAAGAGCGATTGGACAGGTTGAGGGAGCCAGAAGTTCGAGCAGCTTTGAGCACCCGCTCCATGGTGATTCTCCCAATTGAGATGGATATTTCAGATCATTCCAAAGGGAATAGTACGATGTTTAGGTGGGTTGGATGAAGCTTGTAGGTGATGACAAGTCGACAATTAATCGAGCAACATCATCGTGACAGCCGCTCGTTCGTTGTATACTATTTCCCTCGTCCCATAAAAACAAAATAAATTAAACTAATACTAATGGAGAACACACTTTATACTCCCTATATAATTTTTTTTTTTTATCCTAATACTCTCTATATAATTAAGATATAAGTAATGCAACTATTGGGTTTAATTTCTTTGCTTGTTTTAAAGTTTCTAGATTTTATGTGAGTTATGTCCATAATTTGGCTATTAAAGCTAGAAATGAAGGATAGTGTTTTTCTATTGTTTGCCTGTTGCCAAAAAAAAAAATACAACACTAAACGTTGCCAACGTTTTAAACCTTTAACGCCAAACATTTTAATTACTATTTTTTCATCCTTCCATTATTCCCTAATTTCACTCACTTTCCTTTATTGACACCCTTCAATGAAGCACCATACCACCACGAAAGAGAATGACAGCCACCGAAGACAGTGAGGAGGCGGCGGCAAATTTTTTTTATATTTTTTAATATAGAATCGTTCATTCACCATGGTAAAACCGCCCAAAATAGGTGGTTCTACAATGGTAAAACCGTCCATTTTGGGCGTTTCTACCGTGGTAGAAACGCCCAAATTTTGGGCGTTTCTGTATTTTTAAAAAATATATTTTTAGCATTATTATTGTTAATATTATTGTTGTTATTGTTATTTTTATTATGCTTAATTATTGTTATTATATTTTATTATTACTATTGATTTTATTGTTAATATGCTAATATTATTAATACTATTAGTGATTAGTGGGTATTAATAATTATATGCATGCAAATGAGGGAAATCGAATTTCATAAAATATAGCATGTGTTCATTAAGGAATTAACCCTTAGAAATCAAATTTCATAAACTATATGCTATTAGAGGCATTTTTGGAAAAAATAAGTGGACAAATCCTCCTTTGACGCATTAGTCGTGCGTAGATCTTGAAAAAATACACAATTTCGACATAAAAATCATCCCATTTGGAGTCCTGAAGCCTATTTTATGATTTATCAAAGATTTTTTTCGATATCTCATAATTATATAAACTGAGCATACTAAGGGGCAACATGGTTGTCTAGTACCTTAAAAATTATAGGGTTTTAAAAAAATTGCTCTTTTCAAAATATCATGCTAAGAGATATGTCCCTCCGAACATACCGAAACCTCATAATGCACCCGAAATCTATGAAAAATTAATTGGTTGTCCATTTTGAGTATATCATCTTATAGATCTCAATTTTGCATTCCAAATCGAGTGGTCATAATAGAACATTAGATTTATATGCTTCATGTTAGGTCATTTCTTAACTTTTCTCATTATTTAGGACACAATATTTCTAATTATGCATGATCTTTTTAGCTTAGATTAGATGAGGTTCTTGATTGAAGGTGGTATGATTGTATATAATAAGTACATTACTAGATTAGATTTGTAAATATAATAATTTTGTGAGATATTAATTAGTAATAATATACTTTTTTTTAATTAGTTGTAACTTTCTAGAAAACCGCAACATTTAAACTATTAAGTGGTACGGTTTTTTCTGGAACAAAAAACTATTAATTATATTTATAATAATATTAATATTATTTACGGTAAACATGGTCAAAACGCCCAAAATGGAGTTTTGACCATAGCAATTTCAAGCGGTTTGGTCGCCCATTCCGAGTGTTTTGACCCTTTATACCTTAAAAAAAATTACTTCACTAAAAACATCCAATAATTGCAATTACATGTTACTCGATGGAGTAAACATGTTCAGGATTGCTTTCCGACAATATTGGCAAATATTTTGGAGAGAGAAATTAAAGTGATGGAGAGAAAGGGGAGAAATTAGAACAATGACATAAGTGCAATTATTTTGTTGGCAATAAGAATAAATTCGTTGGCGACAAATAACTAAATAACTAACCCTATAAGTAATGTATCGAAAATGATGACCTTATTGAACAAATAATATTTTTTTTTAATAATTTAACCTATGAATTATGATAATTTCTTATAGTCTTCCCATGTGCTTGTCAGAAGTATATAAACTTATAAACCACTCATGGCTCGTGAGCTATCTAATGGTGCAAATGAAATGGAACAGATTTTTTGGCCTGATTTATACTCAATTGAAATTATTTGTACTTATTTAGAATTTCTTTCCTAAATAGGTCCATAATATTTAAATATCGAGTAATTTTTTTTAAAAAAAATAGCTAAAGTTCAATAAATACCAAACAATTTACCAAATATCATATAGGTTCCTAACAAGTCAATAAAGATCTATTGAATTTACGTGATTTTTAATAAACAGATACTTTATATTATTTTTGCATATTAAAAAAGATTTTAACTAATCAAAACTTATTAGTATCAATTGAGATTTATTTTTACTAATTTAATTGATATTCACTTATTAACTATTGAATTTTATGCATGAAATCAACTTATTTTTACTAGTTAAAATTGAAAGAAGCTTATATTTATTAATTATAACTAAATGAGTAACAAATTTAGTAAAATTAAACTATATTTCCCCAAAAATTAGGAGATTTTGATTACATTTTATCGAAAATATTTACTTTACATATAAAAATATAGATACATACATATTTCCAAAATAAATTGTAAAATATTTTATTCTTTTTAATTAAATTATAAAATTAAAACTCTTTTCTACAAATATATATATTTTTATTTTTCTAAGAAACTCGCTAAGCCTAAACTAACTAAACTTAGTACTACTCTTTTATCAAAAATAAACTATCTAAACCTAGTACTACTCTTTTATTAAAACTAAACTACCTAAATCTAGTACTACTCTTTTATCAAAACTAAACTATTTAAACTAGTATTACTCATACTACCTAATCCTAATCCTATTTATTTTCACAAGCTCTCAAAACCCTAAACACTCTTCCTCTCCCTCTCCTTGCTGTGCACCCTCAGTTGTCGCCACCCAGCCAACTGCCGCCACCTCCTCGTGCCACTGCCGTCCACCTTGCTCGCCGCCGGCCGATCTTCCCTCTCTTCTCTTCTCTATTTCACTTCTTTTTTCCCTTAATTTTCATGCCTTAATATACATATTTATTAAAGTTTTATATGATTATTGTATTAATTTATTATGAGTTAAATCTATATTGAAAGTGTATAAAATTTTATGTTTTAGAATTTAGTTTGAGCATACTAATAGTTTCATAAAGATTTTATGCATAAATATTAATGCATAGGTATGCTAGTATCATAATTAGAGTTTTTGATACTAGGCTTTTGGTTTTCACATAAAATCTTAAATATTTTGTGGATCATCTATGTTAAATTATATGGAGTTATTATTTAAATAAATTTTCAGATTTTATGATCATATATTTTAGTATAAAAATATTAGTTTTCATAATTTAAGGCTTAGATTCTTATACTAGTATTTGTATTATGAAATTTTGACTATAGTATGAGGTATTTTGTTAAAAATTTAATATTAAGGTATTTGAACTTAATTTTCAGAATATTATACGTAATAGATTTTGGTTTAATTGTTGAAGATTTCATGTTTTCAAGTTTGAAATTATATATTATTAGTATATACATTAAATTCAGATTATTTTATGATAAGATTGGGAGTAACTTGAGTATACTATATGGAATACAAATTTAAAGATTTTAAGGGTTATAAAAATAAAGTTTTATAATATGTATTTTAATGAGTTTTCAAATAACAATTGTAGTATTGTATTGGAGATACTAGATTATGTTTTGGGAGACTTAAAAAGATGATTTGGAATTGTTTTAAAACCCTAGAAAAGGTTAGTAGGATTGCTGTAAATTTGGGGTAATGGTGTATTGATTTAGGTTGTATAATTTGGTGTAGGAGACCACTTTATAGAAGGTGCTAAATAGTAAGAAAAGTGGCCACCCGTGTATTTTACTCTAGGTACGTACAAATTACGAAAAACGTTACCTTTAGGAGTATGATCTAGTGTGAAATGCAAACTTAGTATCATGTTTAGGGAACCTTTTGGATGAGATTGTTTGGTTATTTATTTGAAATAATTCATGTTCTTTACATTAGGGGCATGTTTTGGTATTGTTGGTGAGAAATCGTGATTTATTAAATTGGTATTAATTTGTTAATTAATCCATGAGGTTGTTTATTATTATTCTTTCATTACTGATAGTATGATTGGAGTAAAAGTGAATTTTTTTAAGTTTTAATGACAAGGGTAGTTGACTTTGTTAAACATGTTTGCATGTGACTTGGGTAGTTGACTTTGTTTAACAGTTGAGATTGAAGTTAAAAGGTTAAAAATTACAGTATAACATAGATTGATTGTGTAATTATAATGTTTACATGTGCGTGCTGTGGTGATTGTGTATACTGAATTTAAACAGTAAATCACGTAAAGAGAAAAAGGATAAGTAATAAAACTCTAGGCTAATGCACTTATAGAGTATTGACAATCAGGGGTTGAAGCTTCACGGGGTATTATTCTAGCTTTTATTGGAGGTCGTATGATCTACGAGTCTATCTTTTATAAAGTTTTAAATTTCAAATTTGGATTAGTTGAGATCTCATCTAGCTATGGTGACAGAGTCGCGCCCGTATACCATCTAGCACTAGTAGAAAAAAGTCTATTTGCTGCGGTTATTTAACCTTATTTGATGCGGTTATTGTACCGAAGCACATATGGCCGAAGCACATATAAAACCAACAAATGCTGCGGTTTTTTTGACGCAGCACTTATAATATTATTTGTTGCGGTTATTTAAAATAACCACAGCATTAATTACCCTTATTTGCTGCGGTTATTTATAAAAAACCGCAACATTAATTATTAAAAACTAAAAAAAAAATTGACATACTTATTTGCTGCGGTTTTTAGTAATAACCGCAGCAAATATACCTATTATTTGCTGCGGTTTTACCAAAAAAACGCAGCAAATATTTTTTAAAAATAATAAAAAAAAAATTTCAGCATTATTTGCTGCGGTTTTTCTAATAACCGCAGCAATTGATGGTTACCAAAACAAAAAAAAATAAAAATGAATAGGTTATAAAAGATAAGAAAAGCTAAGAAATGATGAATCGTGAAGCATATAAATCGAAAATTCAATTATGACCACTCGTTTTCGCACGCAAAATTGCGATCTACAATATTTTGTACTCAAAATAAACAACCAATTCATTACTCATAGATTTCGGGTGCTATTCCAAAGTTTCGTAAAGTTCGAAGAGGCATATCTCTTAGCCCGGTGATCCAAATGGTGTAAATTTTTTTTTGAAACCACCTATTTTAAGAGGTACTACACAATTATGTTAGCTTTTAGCGGCTTTGGTTACGTAAAATTGACTATGGGACTCCGAATAGGCCTTATAATATGTCTAACTTGTGTATTTTTTAGAGATCTACATCATTATCCCCAAAAAAGGCCTCTAACACCCTATAATCTATGAAATTCGATTTTTAAGGCTTATTCTTTCATAAACACAACATGTAACATACAGATGTGAACATATAAGAAGTTTTCATCTTCGCATTTATATATGGACAAAAGAATTTAAAAAAATATATATACTAGAGTTTAAGGCAAATACAAACCTTACATTTGGGATTCGGAGTATGTAGACTTCTTCAAAATAAGAGAGAAGAGTAAGTTATAAGGTTAGGGTTAGGTTTTTTTTTTGTGCGCTGAAGTGTTGGGACGATTCTGGGAAAGTTTTCGTGTTTGAATGGCCTAGAAGAAAAAAGGCTGAGTTTTTATATTAATGAACAAGTGCTGCGGTTATTTAAATAACCACAGCACTTATGAGTCATAAGTGCTGCGGTTATTTCAAATAACCGCAACATTTAATCAGTCATATATTATATTCCTGGGGGAAGATTAAATGCTGCAGTTATTTCAAATAACCGCAGCACTTGTGACTCATAAGTGCTGCGGTTATTTAAATAACCGCAGCACTTGTAATAAATGCTGCTGTTATTTTTATAACCGCAGCACTTGTGTTATAAGTGCTGCGGTTTTTTGAATAACCGCAGCACTTATTGTTATGTGCTTCGAAATTTATTTAACCGCAGCAATTGAGGCGAAGCAATTGAACTGTTTTCTACTAGTGTAGATTTTTAAATTGTATTTTGATGCTCTCTGACGGGAACGCATGTGTTATTTATCTTTTGATGCCCATATCAGAGCATAGAGGAGACAACCTAGTCTATTACTTAATCCAAGTAATTATTAATTTATCATATCAGTTGAGTAAAATGTTGTATAATACTTTCTTGCATTATGTGTATATCCTTTATTTATTTGCTATTTCAACTGTTTTATTTTGTAATTTGTATGTACTCAGCTTGTTGATTACGTGATTTGTGTGTTTTTTTTTTGTCATGGTTCTTGCCTATAAATGACATTGTGATGATCCAATACTTACATTTGTATTATTGGGGAGAAGATTATTGACATATGAGCATACATGCATAAGTGGGTTGAGAAGAGCCTTTTTTTTATTTGGATTTCATAATAGGTCACGTTTGCTTTGTTTGATTTTAGACTGTTGGTTTTGGATTTGAGTTGAAAGTTATTTTGGTACATTGCACTAAGGGCCGTAGTGGTTCCAGTTTGTTATGTTAGGAGTTTGTTTTACGTTTAATGTTATTTCAAAAAGTCTGTTGGTTTTCTGCTGCAAAACTATGTTTTATAGCCTTAATGTTTGAACATGTGGCGATAGCACATCGATAGTTTCTTAAAGGTTTGGTTTTCAGAAAATGGAAATCACTAGGGTGTTACATAAAAAAAAGTTCAACAAAGATAATTTAAGTAGCGAAAAAATAAGTCAAGTGTAGAAAAAATAACCACGGTAGGAACTAAGTTTTATTATGGATTATTTAAAAAGGTAATACATAAATATTTGCGTAATAAACCTATCAACTTGTAAAGTACTACTTTTTGCTTTTATATTTGCATATTGTTACCTTGTAAAAACAACTTTATATACTACCTAATCCTAATTTTTTGTGAGTATGCTTGAAATTGATATCGTAAAAATCAACAAGTGTTTAATTGATTAGTAATACAATAAAAAATACCCATTAAATTATCCTTGTTTTTTTCAATTAAAATTACTTCACCCTTCTTCGATCACACCCAATTCTCTTCTCCTATCTTGATATCTAAAAATAAAATTTTGATTCACTATATATATATCCCATATTCTTCCATAAAAATATTAAAAATTTATTAGAGAGATATAAGAATATTACCGCCACTTGATAACTTAAGGCAATAACTATTATTAAACTATAAATATACAGTAGACTAACATGATGAAGTACTTCAATATATAATTCTAAGTTTAAAAAATATAATAGTGATAAATAATATTAATAGTAGGAATAATATCCCACTCTTATAAAAGCGTACTCTAATATAATGAGGAGAAAAATATTCTAATAGATATAATAATGTCAAATAAAAAAATATGGGATGTTGCTTATTAATACAGGCGAGTTCAACTCATGAAAATTTTCTTTTTTAAAAAAAAAAATCCAATACATAATTATAAATCACATGAGTATAGATAATAAATATATTCTATGGTGATTAGAACAGTTAGTTCCCAAATAGTAACAAAATTATTTCTCAAAGTATCATAAATTTTTGGATTCAATAACATGTTTGCATTTAATTAGATCTTTATTTTATCTAGTTTCATAAATATCAAAATAATTCAAATAAATTGTTTGTAAAATTTTAATAAGTCAAAAAGTAATTCCAAAAATCAAATATAGTACTAGAATCATTATAAAAACATATTAATAAATTTATAATAATAAACATTAATTATTTTATAAATATTATATTAAATTATTTATTAAAATATCAAAAATACCTTATAAATTCCTAAAATTGTTATCATGTATTTGTATATTAGAAATACACTCAAAATTATAAAAAAACCATTTAAAAAATCTTTCACCAAGAAAAGTCCATTCAACACGTAATAGTCAACAAAATTATCTGTTTTTCATCTAAACACTCATTTCTAAAATAATAATAAAAAATGTTTTCTCTCGTTACCATTTTATATGAATGAACCTAAAACATTATCCTAGGGAGCAAAGCCTCTTTGATCAAAACCCTATAAATATTGAAACAAATAATTATTATGGATCTTAAATAATAATTCTAGCAAAAATACAAAACTAATTTTAAAAATTTACTTTTACTCTAAATATTCACTTTAACCTTAGAAAAACTGCTTAGTTGTTTGATTCATGAATTAAGAGATTTGAATGAATTTTAAGGGGTAGAATTTTAAATATGGAGTTCTAAACGATGTGAATTTTAAAAATGACCTCTAAAAGGAAAATTATTAAACTTTCTAATTTTACGTGAAAAAATAAATAAAATATACTAATTAATTAAATTTATTCTTACTTATTAATTAATACTAAATACATTAATATAAATTAATTATTTTTATTTTTATAAACAAGTATTAATTATTTTTTATATATTTATGCTAATTATTTAATTTCTGATTTTGTTAAAAAAATTTGAATTTATGTATATTTTTATTAATTATGGAGTAAAATTAATAATTTTTAAACAAATTTATATAATAATCATAATTAAATATGTTACATGAGTCAATAATAATTATTAATTCTAAAAAAAATATGTATAATAATTATAGTTAAGCATGATAGTCAATATTAATTACTTTTTTGCAAAATTCTAGCATTTTAAATTTAAATAATAATTATTATTCTAGTTATTATTAATCTTATACTAAGTATTATATAGAAATGCTAATTATTATTCTAATAGTTACTAAATATTTTGTAGCATAAAAAAATTCAATTGTATGCAACATACAGTTCCTCCATAAGAGTATCGATTATTTTAGGCGGTTCCTTATTTTTTTGCAAGAATAATTATAAAGACATTTTAGTCAAATAATATATTTTATATTTAACGGATGTTTAGATATTCAATCTCATAAACCCAAAACCCGCAAAATCCAACCCTAGCAGCAACAACAAAACTACCACTCTTCCGACCTACCTAAACCCTCTTTCGCAACCTCAACCTTTGTTGAGGTATCCGTCCACATAGCATCCCTTTCCCTCCCTCAAACTCAGCATCTTCGATACGCTAGGGTTTTGGAGTTCAATTAATAATGACGAAGAAGGAGAGCAAGCCGAAGCACTCGTTATTCGTCAACCGATCCAATGCCAGTAGTGGGGACAGCCGTACCGCCGCCACTGTGCAGCGGCTCAAGGTGTACAAAATCCAGCCTGTTAGGAATATTAAGGACGAGGTTTTGAGTCGCGAGTATCAGTCTAAGGAACTGCCTAATTCTCGTTTTCAACCTGATCGTCGCTGGTTTGGTATGCATCTTTTGCGAATATTGCGATTACTATGATGCAATTTTTGAAGAATCTGATTGAGCTTTGTTGAATTTGGTTTGCTTTAATTGATATTGTTGTTATTCAAGAGACTTTAAAATGATATATTGTGTTACGGTGTCTGAATTTGAATATTGTAGTTGTAAAAAGAACGTTCGTAGTCTTTATTGGCACCGAGCCGTATTTATTGGAACGTATGTTTTATGTGAGGTGAGGATAAGAGAGTGATAGGAGAGTTCGGATTAGTGAGAATTGATGATGATGATGATGAGAACCTCGCGAAGTTGAAATATTACCGGTGGCTTGAATTCTTAATCAAACTTTGGTAGGCTTTATTGCCGCAAACATTATTTGTTGGAGCTTGTATACACCGTGTATTGTGAAGGAATGTCATGAACAAGTGTAAGAAACTATATATTATTAGAGAAATTATATATTATTAGGACTACTTATGGAGATAATAATATTCAGTTATTTTAGGTGATTCTAGTGTTTTGCTAGAAACCGACTATAATATGTATATTAATTAGATTAATATACTATTAACTTTAACCGAGTCCTATGAGGTCACACATATAAGCAATTGATTGTACAAATCTAATATAATTATGTGAGAGTTGTAAATTGAATCAATTAGCTTAATTAAGTCACTTTGAGTTACTTATATATATATATATATATATATATATATATATATATATATATATATATATAAGGATGAGAAGGGATCTTGACCCTTTAAGTGGTAAGATCCAACGCATGAGATTTCACGTAAAAAAATTAGTCACTATAACGATGAAAATAGTCACTATAACAATGAATATGGTCACTATAAGTGAAAAAAATATCCTGGTCACCATGAATTAAAAAAGGGTCACTATGAGTACGTAAAATGTCATGCGTTGGATTTAAGAGATGAAGAGCTAAGATGTTTTCTAAAGCCCTAAAAAGCAATCAAGAATAGTTACTGATTCCGTACTAGTATACGTGGGTGATCCTATCTTGCTTGTGGACCAATACTAGAGGAACGACATAGTTCTGAAATCTCCAAAACGTGCCCTTTTGCTTTGAGGATTTCACGCATCAAGGGTATATTTTACTATACATATAATTTGTAATATTATATGCATGAGATCCTGTTTTAGATGCTAAAAAATCGTTTCTTTTAATTCCGCTAATCGCATCTAAATTCCTACAGTGGTATCAGATACCATTTAATAAGTGGATTAAAATTGCATGATTAAAATTGGATTTTAATCTATTGGAATTGATTGATCTAAATGCATTTGATGCTGGAATTAATCATATTATGCACGTATTTAATTGAAATTGTTTCGATTTTATTTTGTGTTATTCGCAAGAACATATTCGGATTTATCATGAATGAAAAATTGTGATTTTTGGCATGATTTTGGTTTGAATTCTAAGTGATTATTGATGGATAGGATGTATACACAATTTGATTGCATAATTGCATCGACATTCGTTGAATAATTGCCCAATTAAACTTTTGCATCATAAACCCTAGTTTCGCCCCCAATTTGATTGAATTACTTGAAATTTGTGAGATTTTGAAATTAATCAATCCTCAGTTGTAATTATATGATAATTACTCACACATCTTTTGATTTCAACAAAAAATTTGAGTAAAAGTTGCTTGAATTTGATCCAAAAGTTGCGCAAATTGGTTGCTTAACGTGGTTGTTTGTGGCGAGAATTGGGTGGGTCATGGTGGACGGCCGGCGACGGAACCTGAGGGGTTTTGTTCGCGGTTGAAGAGTGACCATGGTGGTGAGCTCAGTTTCTGGTGGGTCACCGGAAACATGGCTGGGGAGGCGTTGGTTGTGCGTGGCTGTGAGTACTGCTGCCAGCAGTGTGTGGGCCACGACGGGCTGCTGGGGCTTGGAGCTCCATCAGCACAACTCTTTCCCACTTTCAAATTTTTTTTTGCTTCATTGATTGTTAAATTAATTATCACTTATTTTAAATTTAATTGAATCAAAATAAAAAGGCAATCAATAATAGTTGTTGATGGGTAATCATTTAATTTTATTAATTTGATTAGTAATTTTAAATAACATATGTTTTAATTTTATTAATTTGATTAGTAAAATTAAAATTTTGTTATGCCAATTTTGTTTATTATTTAAATTTATTAATATGATTAATAGATTTAAATAGTGAATTCTTGAATTTGTTTATTTTTTATGGCATGTTTTATTATTTGGAATATTATTTGACTTTATTAATGTGATTAATAAATTTGAATAATAAAATGCTTTTAATTGTTAATAGCATGTTGTTAATTTCTAATATGTTGATATTATTAATTTTATGCTTTTTATAATATTTGATTTTGTGATTGCATGAGGTGACTAGTATGACTGAAATTAGGATAGAAAATACGATCTGCGTATCGTTAAAGTTTTTTTGTATCCTAAATACGGTTTGTGTATTGTTTGTATTTTTGTAATTTATTTTGATTATTATTATAAGTATCAAAATTCATTTGTAATCACTATGGATGGAGATCCAAAGAGTAAATGTCCAATGATGATCAAGGATGGTGATCTATGATGGTTAAAGGACGAAACCCATAAAGAGTAGTCTTTAGGGTTTAGGACCCATACTAAGATCACATTTATATTTCAACTTTTATTGCTTTAATATACTTTACTAAGTTTATGTTGTTTATTCATTGCATGTGTTCACTTATTACATAAATCAACATAGAACTTAGGTCCCTAAAATAATATTGAGTTAATTTGCTTTTCCAAGTACAAACACCGATTGAAGCCTTGATCATTAGTGGTAGATTCTGCCTAAGTAGGGTGTCACTAATTGATATAGGATTAAATAGGGTACATTTGGGAAATTTACATGTTTGTTTGGTTATACTCAATAAAATCATCAAAAGGGTTTTGGATTTTGAAGCATAGAGATGGGTATTAGGCAAGGAGTTACCACCTATCAACCAAGAATTACACATGTTGTAATTAGTAAAAGAGTTTACTTACCTCGATAAAATAACTTTAAGAGTAGGGCTCAAGTCCGCTTAGAATTATTTTAAAAGATATCTTGGAATCACTTAATTCAAAAAGAGACAATATTCAACTTGAATTAAGCGTACATGGCTTTTGTTATTTAAATTTGTTTAAATACTTAAAGCTTTTATGAAAAACATAATGAATCTTTGCATATTTGTATTGTAGATATCATGGATAGTAACAACAACAATTCATCACTTTTCAACCTGCGTTCGATTCTTGAGAAGGATAAATTAAATGGCAAAAACTTCCTTGATTGGGAACGAAACCTAAGAATTGTTCTAAGGTTCGAAGGAAGAGAGGATGTTCTTGAAACCCCTATCCCAACCCTAAGCTCAACTCCTATGGATGATGAGATAGCTTCTCACAAGGCTATCTTAGAGAAGTCGGTAATTGTTACCTGCCTTATGCTGGCCTCCATGGACTCTTCCCTCCAAAAGAAGTTTGAGAAAATGGATGCATATAGCATCATCCAACAGTTGAAAACTATGTTTGGACTGCCAGCTAGAGTTGAAAGGTATGAGACTCATAAGGCTATCCTTGAATGTCAGCTTGAGATGGGCAAACCAGTGGGAGAACATGTTTTCAAAATGATAGGTCATTTTGAAAACATGGAAAGACTGGGCTTTCCTTATAGCCAAGAGTTGGCTACTGACATCATACTCCACTCGCTTCATGATGGATTTAAAAACTTTAAGTTGAATTTCTATATGAATGGAGTGGAAAAAACCCTTGCTGAGTTATATGAGATGCTCATTACTGCTGAGCAAAACATCCAATTTGAATCTAAAAAGGATGTTCTTATGGTTCAAAAAGGGAAAGGGTTTAAGAAGGTTGGGGCTGGCAAGAAGGGCAAACAAGAAGTTGTTGCTAAAGCTTCAGTTAAGCCAAATGCTACAGCTAAGCCAAAGGTGGGTGCTAAGAGCAAATGCTTCTACTGTGGCGTGGCTGGTCATTGGAAGAGGAATTGCCCCAAATATTTGGAGAACAAGAAGTCTAGTGCTTCTACTTCAGGTATCTATGTTATAGAAGTTAATTTAGCAACTTTTACTTTTTCTTGGATATTTGATACCTATTGTGTTTCTCACATTTGTTCAATTGTGCAGGGACTCAAAAGGTGTAGGAAACTAGCAAAAGGGGAGGTAGAAATGCGAGTAGCTAATGGAGCAAAGTTTGCTGCCACAACAGTTGAAACTTATTATCTATCTCTGCCTTCTAGATTAGTATTAGGACTAAATAATTGTTATTTTGTACCTAATTTTGATAAAAACATTATTTCAATTCATGTATTAGATCATGAAGGATACTCTTTTACGATTAAGAAAGGTTGTTTCTCTATCTATAAGGATGAAATGTTTTATGCTAGTGCTAACAATACTAATGAGTTGTATCTACTTAACCAAGATAAGTCTATCTTTAACATAGAAAACAAGAAACATAAATTAAATGATATAAACCCCACTTATCTATGGCATTGTCGTTTGAGCCTTATAAACCAAAATCGTATTTAGAAGTTACATAAAGATGGACTTCTAACATTTATTGATTTTGAATCATTTGATGTATCCGAGTCTGTGTTTGATGGGCAAAATGACAAGCCAATGAACTATTGGGCTTAATACATACAGATGTACGTAGAACGATGAGTATAAAAGCTAGGGGAGGTTATAGCTACTTCATAACCTTTATTGATGATTTAAGTAGATATGGGTATATTTACTTAATAAAACATAAGTCAGAATCTTTTAAAAAGTTCAAAGAGTTTCAAAATGAAGTAGAGAACCAACTTGGTAAGATAATAAAAGCATTACTATCAAATCGTGGTGGTGAATATTTGAGCCAAGAGTTCAGTGATTATTTGAAGAATTGCGGGATTCTTTTACAACGGACTTCACCTTGAACACCTCAAAAGAATGGTGTGTCTGAGAGGAGAAATCGAACTCTATTGGATATGGTTCGATCTATGATGAGTCTTGCTTACCTTTCAATATCCTTTTGGGGACATGCTCTAGAAATTGCACTAAACAACACTAAACAGGACTCTGTCCATGGCAGTCGATAAGACACCGTATAAGTTATGGAAAGGAAGAGTTCCTAGCTTGTCTTATTTACACATTTAGGGCTGTGAGGCTTATGTAAAACGTTTATAGCCTAACAAACTCCCTCCTAAAGCAGACAAGTGTTTCTTTGTAGGTTATCCTAAAAAAATAAGGGGCTACTACTTTTACAACCGTCATGAGAACAAAGTGTTTGTTGCTAAAGAAGGTAAGTGGAAGTAATGTATTTCTCAAAAAAGTTTGAGAAGCGCAATAAACGGATGTGATTCAACCCATGTCAGAAGCAAAAGCACTTGTGTCATTGCCTACGGTATAGGTTGTGCATCCAATGCATGAACCCTCTCTCATGCATGACCTTATGCTGGAGGAAGAGAAGAGCATTCAATGGTTGAACCTTCTACTGCTCCACTCGAATCTAATTCGAGCGAAAATTCTCAAATAGTTGAGAAGGAAATTTCTCTTGTTGTTGCTCTTCGTAAATCTAGTAGACCAAGAAATCCACTGAAAAGGTTTGTGGACTTCATGTTAACTGAAAGTTTTGAAATAATGATTTTAGAACATGAGGAACCTACTAGCTACGGCAAGTCAAGACTCCAAAAAATGTCTGGGAGCCATGAAATCTGAAATGAAATCTATGTCTTTGAATCAAGTATGGGACTTGGTTGATTTGCTTGATGGGGTTACACCTATTGGTTGCAAATAAATTTTCAAATTGAAAACAGACAAGGATGGAAACATTGATGTTTTCAAAGCTAGATTAGTTGCAATAGGTTTCAGGCAGATTCATGATTTTGACTATGATGATACCTTTTCACCAGTTGCGATGCTTAAATCCATTCGGATAATCCTAGCGATTACTACCTTATTTGGGTATGAAATTTGGCAAATGGATGTTAAAACCGTTTTCTTGAAAGAGGATGTGTATATGACACAGCCTGAGGGTTTTGTGGATCCTGAGAATTCTAAGATGATGTGCAAGCTTCAAAAGTCTATTTATGGACTAAAGTAAGCATCTTAGAGTTGGAATCTTTGATTTGATGAGGCTATCAAACAATTTGGTTTTCTCAAAAATGAAGAAGAATCTTGTGTATATTAGAAGTTTAGTGGGAGTAGCATTGTCTTCTTGGTTTTATATTTAGATGACATATTACTCATAGGAAACGATATTCCCATACTTGACTCTGTCAAAGAATGGCTCAAGAATTCTTTTTCTATGAAAGACCTTGGAAAGGCTGAGTATATTTTGGGGATCAAGAATTGTCTCATATTCTTTGAGTATATGTAGCAAATACCAATCGAATCAAGGTGTCGCGCACTGGAATGCAACTAAGAATATCCTACAGTACTTGAAAAGAACTAAGGATCATTTCTTAGTGTATGGAGATAAAAGTGAGTTGGTTGTTAAAGGTTACACCGATGCGAGCTTCCAAACAGACAGATGATTTTTTATTTCAATCTAGGTTCATCTTTTGTCTAAATGGAGAGGCAGTGAGCTAAAAAAATTCAAAGCAAAGCACCATAGTTGATTCTACAACAGAGTACATTGCTGCAGCTAATGCACCAAAGGAAGCAGTTTGGTTAAAGAAATTCATTTATTTCTGAATTAGGAGTAGTACCTAGTATTGGAAATAGTATTGCTCAGAGCAAGGAACCAAGATCGCATCAGAAGTCCAAACATGTACTTAGTAAGTATCACATCATTCGAGATGTAGTGGAAAGGAAGGATGTGGTTGTTTGCAAGATTCACATGGACGATAATATCGCTGATCCGTTAACTAAACTGTTGCCTCAACCCAAGCATGAAAGTCATACTAGAAGTTTAGGGCTTAAGCATATTGAAGAGTGGCTTTAGTTGTGTATTATTTTATTGTAAAATTAGTTACATACATAAATCACGTAGATATGTATGTTTATGTTTATCAATAAAGTTTTGTTCTTATTTAACTGTGGTTTGGTGTTTAATAAAATGTCCAAAGGATTGTGTAACATTCGATAGGTTTGTCAAATGCGTGATTTGATGAATGAAACCCTTTTAAGTGAACCGAAGTTATAAATACTGCCAGTTTCATGGGCATAAATGATTCATTTAAGGACTAGTGTGTAAGTTGATTGATAGCGCCGTTTCATGGGTTATGGAGACATGGAGATATCTAATCATTTACATGGATATGTATATGGATACATATTGGATAGACTTACTTGATATTCTTCAAAATGTTTTAAGAATATCATTCATTATATTTAGTAGATTCCTTTGACATGAGTACGCCACTATTCTCATTTAGTGATTAGTATGTCTTTGACATTCTTTAACGCCGTGCCGTAAAAGGAGGTTATAAAGGGAATGCTCGGGATTGCTAAAAATTAAGTGGGAGTTTTGGTTGTACAAGATTGAATAAGTCCTCCTAATTGTTAGGATTGGTGTCTTAAGCCTCTTGAAGAGTAAGAATTGGAAAATGCATGGCCGTGCTCAAATGAATTAAGAGTTAATCATTTGTTTTGACATTTCAAGCTCAGATTTCAAGAAATGATTTGAATATTAGTACGGATGACATGAGATATGATCATACTATCAAATTCGACTTTAAGAGACTTAAGGAGTTTATGGTTACACACTTGTTTTCAGACAATTGGGAGATTGAAGGAATGTCCTCAGCAAGTGTAACAAACTATATATAATTACTAATTATGGAGATAATAATATTCGGTTATTTTAGGTGATTATAGTGTTTTGCTAGAAACCAACTATAATATGTATATTAATTAGATTAATATACTACTAACTTTAATCGAGTCTTATGAGGTCACACATATAAGCAATTGATTGGACAAATTTAATATAATTATGTGAGAGTTGTAAATTGAATTAATTAGGTTAATTAAGTCACTTTGAGTTACTTGATTATATATATATATTTGGGGTTGTAAAACCCTAACCCTAATTCAATATACTAGCATTTGCCTCCTCTCACACAATTACTCCAAAACCCTAAAAAGCAATCAAGAACCGTTCTTGATTCCGTTCTAGTATACGTGGGTGATCCAATCTTGATTGTGGACCAATACTAGAGGAACGACATTTGACGTTCTAAAATCTCCAAAACGTGCCCTTTTGCTTTGAGGAATTCACGCATCAAGGGTATGTTATACTATACTGACAATTCGTAATATTATATGCTTGAGATCCTGTTTTAGATGCTAAGAAATCGTTTTTTGCAATTCCGCTAATCGCATCTAAATTCCTACATATTGTATATTAATGAAATTAAGGTGAGGAGAAGAGGGCGTTAGGGGAGTTTGGACTAGTGAGCATTGCAAATGCTGATGAGAATCTCTAAGTAGTTGAAATGTTAATGGTGGCTTGGTGCTGATTTAGGCTTTATTAGTCCATACTCTGATGAAGTGATGGTCATATTCACATTTGAATTTGTTCAAAGTTGTTTTTTTACCTTTCGAAGGGAACAAATGAAGGGTTTACTAATCCTATGGTGTATAATTTGACTAATTGGATGAAAAACTGAATTTAAATTTACTTTATCATTAAATTTGTGATATTCTACTAATGTGATTGGAATTGCTTAGCTTCAAAGTTGTACGAGATGTATATACTGAAATTTCTTGTGCCCGAGGAATCTTAATGAGCAGTTTTGGGCCGTATTCCAGGTTGCAAATTTGCAAGATGCTGCTGAACACATTGGAGAAGTGCTGAAGCGTGTAAAAAAGGAGCACCTTGCAAGAGCATACTAGATTAAGTACTGGTACTTTTTAGATTTTTTTTGTGGCAAAAAATTATTTTGGATTTGTTACATATTGTTTGTGTTTCAAGCTGTTATTTATAACTTAAATTGGCTGAAGGCACATTATTTTACCAATTGCAACTACATGCATGCTACATTTTTCTGGTAGCCGATTGCCCGATTTCACAATATGTTATCTAGTACGTTGTTTAGGTATGAGCTTATGAGGGAAACTAATATTGGAAATCAGATATTTTCACTTCAGAAGTTCTGATGCTCTCATGTTCATGTTTCAAATAATCACCCATGTTCTTTAGAGATTGAGGCTCATAGGAAAATATAATTTTTGTATGACAGATGAAGTGTTATCATGCTCTGCTTTGAGAAATCTATCTATGATTCTGGGTTTTGTTTTGATGTATGTGTTTGTTCACTGAGTTTGAGATGTGATTAAGAAAAGTTTGCTGAAGAACTTAGCTGATAATCACTCTGTCTTATCTAATAGGCCACACTTGATTTTTTTTTGGTTAGCATTGATTACGAACACCATATCTAATCTTTAAAATTATAAATATTGCGTCCTTTCCAGCGATGGATTCTTCATTAATAATTCCTTCTTTAGTGTTATCATTGGGGTAATATTGGGAAATCTAAATTTTGGTGCTAAATTTAGTCAGTGGCCTAGTTCTACTGTTCTGTGATGGAGGGAGTATGACTCATCTTGAAAGGAAAGGTTATTATCTGTCGGGGTTATGGACTTATCGGCTTCTTGGGAACAGTTTATTTCACAGTGTGTCCCTTACTTAATTCAACCGTTTGTCCTAAATTCATGAGTATTCTGTAAACCTTCTGTCGATGTGCTGTGTTGTGTAAGTATTTCATCTGTTGATGCTTGTGTTTGCTGGTTTAATTTCCTTTTTTGGTTATAAGTTAATCTTTTGACATAGGATGAACATGATTTTCTCTTTCAGCTTTGCAAATCATCGGGCAAGCTTTTGAAGGTGTATATCTTTTTGCTTTCTCTTTTTTATTCATCTGAGCACGCTATCTAAAATTAGAACAGCGCACTAGCAGAGTGAGTAATGGCAACTATGAAATCACTTGGTTCCTGCATGTACTAGCTTCCGTTTTATCAAACTATTTATGATTGCTAAAAGGTTATGGGAATTTTTATGTCCTCTGCTGTTATAAAGTTTGTCTATTTCTTTATTATCAACTCTTATTAAGATAGAATATGCCTCGTCTCTCTCGAATTTTGGTTTGGGTGGTTCAAACTAAGATGAGCACTTGCTCTCATGGACTCATGGCTTGTTTGATCATCTACTGTACTGCCATAATTATTTTTGGTGGGAGGGGATGTGAAACTCATTTATCTTTGATATGCTTGCTTTCGAGGTTATGGATGTGTCTTCTAAGTGACACTCTTTTGTCCTGGGTGGAGAACCAGACTTGATGACAGCGGCAAAAATGGTCCTATATGATTGGCAAAGAGGCAAGATACCCTTTTCTGTTCCCCCTCCTCAGCAAGAAGATGATGCATCAGGGGAGACAACTGTTGCTGATGATAATGGAGATGGAGAGATAAAGACAGGAAGACAAAGAAAAGTCTTCTTCAGCCATGAAAGCTATCGCAGATGTTGTCATATCTTAACAGCTGGAAGATGTTCCAGTTCAAAGTGATCTGTACAGTGAAAATGAGCTCAAAGGGGAGATGTCCGAACAAACTGTGATTCCGGAGGAATAAGTTTTGTCTTCATTTTTTTTTTTTGGAACGGAATCATACGGAGCATAAGTAAATGGAGAAAATGATATTAGAAGAAGAGATCTAGTTCCCTGGTAGCCATTGGTGGCTATTTTTTTGGTTCATATGTGATCGTGTCATTTGCATTTTGTTATATACTCCTAAATCCTGTGGTTTTGATCAATCATGCTGCTGTTCATAAATATTTCAGGCTGCTGAGTTCGAGCTTAAATTTGAAGTGGCCTAGTTATTTATGTTGATGATCAGTGACTTCATATTGTACAATGCAATTAGAATTATGACAAGTGCCACTGGGATTGTAGTAGATTAACTGACATCGATATTAATAAATAGGGCAACAATTGTGCTTGACATTGGTAAGGTCCCTCGATCTTACAGGTTCAACTCTAATGCATTAGGTAAAAGAATTGGTACTACTATTACAAATTAGATACTCTATTTATCAGTTTGGCAGTTTTTCTTCTTTGTAGACGTGTCTAATTTTCTGCATGCTTACACCGTACTATACACCATCCATCACATAAGTGTGCCTACTAACACAGTCAACACTTTTTGAGCTCAAAGTTTAAAGAGATGCTACGTCAGTTGTGCAGGGGGTATTTATCCATTGCTATTTTAATACAGAGTTGAATTTGAGGTTCCTTTCCATGATTAGAAGTCTGCAAATGAACATGGGACATTTCGATAAAGAACGCATGCATACTGAGATGGAGGGATCACGGCCAAAATGGAAGTGGAAAAGCCCGAGGCTTCAGGCCGTCTGTACTCTATAGATTATCAGTCTCTTGTGCAGAAAGCTGGCAGATAGCTGATAGTTTCAAGGTGATAGTTGAGTTTAGTTGAGCTCAAGGGGGAGATGTCTGAACAAACTGTGAATTTAGACTAAGAAGTTTCGTTTTGGTTTTTATGCTTGTTTATCGAAAAGATTTATAGAGAGTGGAGTTGGTAGACATCGTGAATGAGAATGGTGATAGTTGCCTAGTAGGAATAACAGATTTGATTATTTCTTTTTAACCGTAGATGGTTACAGTTTTTTGGTTTCACTGATGAATGACACTGAATTGAACATACACCCAACAAAGATGAGAAAAATATTACTTTGAATATCTATGAGGCAATCTCTCGCGCAGGAAGGGTGGTAGTATATTGTATTTTCTTGCGAAGCTTGGAAGGCTGAAAGGAAGACTTATGAAGGTTGGTTTCCATTCACTATTATCGTTTATCTGAGACCGCTGTTTACGTTCAGAAATGCAACAGACCGGGCATGAAAACTTTCAAAGTACTGGAGAAGTATCTTGTATCTGCATGAATGAACTAGCAGCCTGTAGCACAATGTCCTTTTCTTTGTTCGTTTACTATAGCACACTGTCCTTTTCTTAGTTCTTGTTACTATTGAGAATATTTCAGAGCAGAAAACTTTAGTGCTAGAGTTTTCTTCACCACTTAAGAATGCTGTCGAAGTTCATGACTATCATGAGGTTATGACATCGCAATGTCAAATGTTAGACTTGGATAAATGTTTTATTTGATGGAGTCAAAGATGGATGTCTTGGTTCAAGAGAAGTTTATGATGTTTTCTAAGCAATTTGGCTTGCAAATTCCTACATAGGAGCCTGAACCAAGCATTGTGAAACCCACCACTCCATACAATCCTAGCTAACAGCTGCAATTCAGGGTACAGATACATTTAACAACATACAGGTATGACAGTGCCAGTTTGTGCGGAATTATTGATTAATCAAGGAATATATAAATTATTTACTAACATCTTGCAAATATTATTTCAGGAACCTTTCCCCCTATCAAATGTTGCTATTGGTGAATGACTTTGAAAAAGTCATTGTCGCTCAAGGAACCTTGCATCTGGCGTTGATCCTAGATCACCACTCTGACATCCTTTCAGATCATGTGAAGGTCAGTGTTGATGAGTATGAGCTTTAATTCAAAATTGCCCAAGGACCTGTCCCGTCTACATTTATCAAGAAACTTGAACATGCTCATAGAACCTTCACCCAATGGCCTAAACACTTAGTTTTGCTCTTGATTGATGAGGTAATTTGAAGTTCTTTTTTCATAAATTCACGTAAATTCTTGATTAATAACTTAGTCTGCATTTCACTGGCTTGTTTATGTTGTTAGTTGGAACCACCAAAAGACAATGCTGCTAGGAGGGAAAGGGACGAACCTAAAGATGTTGTTAGTGGCCCCGAGACAGCTAAGTCCGTCATGAAGGATTTAGGAAAACACTCTCTCATTAACTATGTCCTAAGGAATTTGGGTGAGAAGTGTACTCAAATGAAGACTCATATGTCGACTCTAGACCTAGGTAGTAGTATGACATTTCATGGTGGGAGGAGGACATTTCTTTATAAAGGGGCCTATGAAATTATGGTCATGGAAGAAGATATCACTCAACTTCTTACAAGAGCATGTATTAATGTATTAGTGCTACAAGCTAATTTTATTCGATGTCCTAGATACATGTAGTATTTACCTCGATCTAATACAATTATTACTACTTGTATGCCTTGTAGGGCCTACCTTGAATTGTGTGACGAAGAGGGAGTTAAGTCCATTGGATTCATGTGCCCGTCACGAATTTTAGCAACCATGGGGTCATTGGACAAGTAGTTCGGGTATCCTATATGACAAGTGCAATGGGAAGTATGAGTGCCTAGTGTTTTATTATGTGCCCATACCATGAAAAGTATGAAATTCTCACATTTTCTCCAAATTGTAAAGAATAATTTCTCTCCTATTAATGATCAATCATTTTGCAGGGGTCATTGGATTCTTTTGGTTTTTTTGTATAGAGAAAAAGATGGTATACGTTTTCTATCCACTTCGGAAAAAACGTAATTGGGCTATAACGAATCTCATGAATACGTAAGTATTAGTGAAATATACTTATTATTTCACGGTGTTAAGGGTATTCTTTGACTTTCTTTGATATGATTATTCAAGTATGACATGAATATTATTCTTTGTTTCAAACATTGTAGTTCTTTCAAAAGTCATAGACTATCAAATGGGCAAAGATTAGGATGTAGTTGGAATTTGGCACAGGTAGTATGGCCTTGTTCCAATATATAGTTCATCGAGATTGTTAAAGATTCTTCTACTCTTCTATGCTTTATCGAGATTGATTTACGTACTATATGCTTTCATAATGTAGTGCCCTCAACAGTTGAGAAATACAGAGTGTGGGTATTTCGTTATGCAGTTCGTGTTTGATATAATTCAAGTCCACCACAGTAGTGAAGATCTTGCTAAGGTATGTGTGCCTTACTTTTCCATATGAATACAATAGTAAAGATCTTGCTAAGGTATGTGTGCCTTAGTTTTCCATATGAACTACATATAAATTATGAGGGAGAAGGATTTTGTGCCGAATTCTACTTTGGTAGCCAAAAATGGAGGTGGATGGGAATGAACAACATTAATCGAAAGGTTAACGTGACATGGCCCTAAGATTATGTTGTGTTGTTATTATTGAAGTTTGTAAACATGTACCTTATGACTTTAGAAAATGGAAACATTCTTATAAAAAAAAAACTCTTCCGAAATTTACACTCACAAGTGTGTTGTTGGTGTGTTTGTGTTGCATGTATCATTTATGGATGGTATATATTTGTTCTAATTATGATTCTATCATATTTCAAGACTTTTTAAGAACAATACCTTACTTTGATGAAGAGATGGGTGAGATTAAGAAAATTGGGCGTATTACTTTTTAGCATCCCATCACCCTTACGATAGATCTAGGCTAATTACATTAGTGGCTTAATTTTGTAGTACTTATAACAACTATGATCGAGAAAAAGATCAATGATAATTTGTATATATATATATATATATATATATATATATATATATATATATATATATATATATATATATATATATATGCAAATATTTGATTTGATTTTTATAATATTAATCTTATGTACATATGTTCTCGTAAGATATTGATATTATTAGTGAGAAATTGAAACAATATATATGAATGATATAGTAAAAAATTAAAAAATATGTATACAATAAAAATATTATAATTCCACAAAAATAAAAAAGAAATATTAATTACACAAGTGCTTCGGTTATTAAAAAAAATAATCAAAGTACTTATGTATTTAAAGCTTCGGTTTTTTAAAAACCGAACCAAATACTCAATTTTAGGTGGCATTTTAAAAAAAATTATTTCTAAAAACCTATTTGCTTCGGCTTTTTTAAAAACCGAAGCAAATAATCAATATTTTGTAGAAATAAAAATTAATAAAAAAAATAAAAAATATCTACTACGATTTTCTAATAAAATCAAAGCATTTTATTGTATCTAGTGCTTTGATTTTATTAAAAAACTGTAGCAAATAAACCAATTGATTGCTTTGGTCTTTCTAAAAAACCGAAGCAAATGAAGGATTTATTTATTACTTAGTCCAAAAAACCACAACACTTGTATATTTTGTTATTGCTTCGCTTATAAGTGCTTCACATTGAAAGTAGCAGCAAATTAAATAAGTCATTTTTTACTAGTGTTGCACATATTCTAAAGCAAAATTAAATTTTAAATATTTTCAATTGTTTATTTGCAAAAATTATAAAAAATTGATGTTTTAAAAATATACATTGACACGAATCTTTTAAGACCCAATATGATTACACTTTTTTTTTATAAATTAGGAATAATTCATGATCAAAGTTTAGCTCTTAAATCTATTAATTTCAAATGAGAAGAACAAAAAAAAGACGGAGCTAATATTTAATCTTCAAAGTCTAGAGGTTGATTTTAAGACCTAGTTATTTGAACTTATAAAATCGATTGAAATGTTATTTAGAATTAACATAAATAGTTTCGATCACTCCTACTCCAAAAAAAACCATCGATGAAAATAGTTGACATTTATAAGTAGATCATGCATTTTATCCAATATTTTTAATCAATACATAAGAACCACTGAAACTGTAGTAGCTTCTATGAATATATTAAAATTATTGAAAGTAGAAATATATATCTTGATGAGATCAAATTGCGTAAAAAAATTTCTTATAAATTTCACATAATATCATTTGTGAATAACTTATCCAAATAAATGTGAATCATTTGGTATCTTGTCATAGTAAAATTTAGAATAAACGTCGACATTGGTAGTTGAGTAGACAATTGAGAACAAGGGTATATGCAAATGGTTACAATTGGAGAAGAGGGGATATTAATATATTGTACAACTACCAACTTTAGTAATTAGTTATGATTATTCTATTAATTTTTAGTTCATAAACATCTTTTTATATTATCCCTTCTATAAAAGTAAACTTATGAATTTTATGCGCTCTTTATTAGTTTATAATATTATAAACAACACACACTAGTAATATCATAAAATAGGAACGTAATGCACATCGTATTATGAGTGAACAAACTACATGTTTCTCTAAGTAATTATTGTGATTTTAGATATCTTTTGGGGAAAATCCTATATTATTATTATTATTAACGAGCAATGGTTAATAAGAGACCTTTAAATCCTAAATCCATGATTATAAAAATTTCTAATTATTTTTTTAAATAGATAACCCTTTATTTAATTTTGTCATGTACCGTAATATTTTTTTTTTACAAAATTAACCAATGGAATAAGCACGAGAGTAAATGAAACCAACGAGATATGTATATTGATTTGCCAATTAGGTAACCCAATGAGATCACTTATCTTTGACATAACAATTTAAGAAATCTAATTTACTCCATAGCTTGGCTATTTTTAAATAATAAGTTGAAAAGTTAATTTCTAAAAAGATAATTTAAAATCTTATGAAAATCAAAACCTAATTTTGTAGGAATAATTGTGCTCAATGATTCTTCGGACACCAAGATATGCATCCTGATTTATTTGCAATATGGAGAAACAAGATTTTAGGTAACAAAATTTACTCCATAGCTTGGCTATTTTTGAATAATAAGTTGAGAATAAAAAATTTCGTAAATTTGTTTTCAATATGTGATAATATTTTGTATATTTGTTTTAGGTGAAACGCTAAACATCCCCCGAAAATTTATCATTAATGTCAATAAATTATTTATGATTTTGTCATTATTTTAATTTTCACTCATTTTACCCCCTCATTTTCTCTTTCTAAAACTGTCTTTGCCGTTCTTATCAAATATCAATCCCGAACATGTCAACGACGCCAATTAATGTAAAATTCACACTTCCCGGATCCATATATTATGATAAAAAAAATTGACGCTAAAACAGGCTAAAACACCTAGAATAAGCAGTTTGACCATGGTAGAAACATCGAAATGGGCCTTTTGACCATTGTAGAAAGGGGCCCATGGCGTTTCTACCATGGTAAAAATGCGTATTCAAAGCGTTTCAATCATGGTAGAAACTAAGGGTGTGCAAAATAATCGTAACCATTAACCGTAACTGTTAACCGTGGATAACCTGTTCATATTAATGGTTATTTTAATGAACCGTTAAGAGTTAACGGTTATGGTTACCGAATCAATAACCTTAACGGCTAACGGTTACGGTCATAAAATTTTTGTGACCGTTAACCGTTATTATTATTTTTAAAAAAACTAAACCTAAAAGACTAACATATGAATGAATGTCACAAGTTTTTTTATGTATTTTTTATACATGATCAAACCTTGTGTAAATATGTGTTATCACTATTGTAAAAGACCCAAATGAGCTAAGGAATCATACAAGTAGTTTCACAATATTAGGTGCACAAATTCATAAAAATAAAATGAAACGGTTAGCAGTTAACCGTTAACCGTACCGCTAAAACCGATTAATCATTTATCGGTTACCGCTACTTAACAATACGGTTACGGTTATCATTTTTCAATAACCATTACGACTGTTAACCATGCCGTTAAGGCTTAACGGTACGGTTAATCGTTTATGAGCATGCCTAGTCTGGGCCTTTCTATCATGGTCGAAACATCCATTTTGGACATTTTAGATTGTTTCAGCGTCAAAGGTTTTTTTTTATCATAATGTGTGGATCCAAAGAGATTGAATTTTACGTTAATCGGAGTTGTCGACATGAATGGCAAAAACGTTTTTAGAAAGTAAAAGGGAGGGAGTAAAATGAGTAAAAATTAAAACAATGACAATTACGTAAATACATTGCGAGCGTTAATGAGTATTTTACGGGCGACAAATAACAATTCCCTGTATTCGTAGGGATGTTCAAATCTTTTACATTTGTGAGGATTATCAACTTTAAAAATACTTAAATATAATATTATTTTTAATTTATTGGTACTATAAAATAAACATGCTATTTTGATACATTTATAAATAAAAAAAAAAACAACTCAATTATTATAGAACCAATCTAGATTTTACAAAAAATTGCAATTTACATGTTCACTATTCTATGCCATGAAATTATGCCAAAATAACCACATCTATCTGCATGTGATAACGTTCTGGAAATCCGTCATTGCCAGCATCAGTCCCCCTATATTGCACAGAGATTATCGGCCAATCATTAATTATCAGCCGACGATTTGTTCCAATTAGTCAAATAAATTTATCAACTTTTTCTAACTATTATTATGCACTAATCAATGGAATCTTTCAATAATTAATTGTCCTTAAATCCCTTCCTTTTCTGTTGATCCCACATTCCCACCGTGGAGAGAGATAACACACAAAATTTATTGTATTCTGTAATTCCCCGTCTGCGTTTTGCAACAACTGTATCCAAACTTAATCATATTTTCTGATTTTTTTTTTAATTTAAGATTATTTATTATTGAGGTTATTCAATCTTCATTTACATTAAAAAGATATAGTTTTTGGATTTTTTAATTGATGTTTTGGGACATTTTTGGGTAAATTTTCGAAGTTGTATGTGAGGAAGTTTAAGGGAATATTGGAAGTGGGGTTGAGAGATTTTGGGTTAATTTTTCTGTATTTTCAAGGATTTTCAGTTGGTTGGGTTAAAACTGAAAAACTCCCACATTTCTGGGTATTTTTTCACATTTTCTGGGTATTTTTCAGGGTTAAGTTTTCTGTGTTTACAAAGGATTTTCTTCTAGTTGAGTGAATACTGAACAGATCCCACATTTCTCGAGTAATTTTACTATTTTCTGGGTTAAATTTTCTGAGTATCACGGGTTTTTCTTCAAGTAGAGTGAAGTTTAAAAATTTCCCACATTTCTGGAGTAAATTTCAGATTTTACTGGGAATTTTGAATTTGTACTACAAAGCTATCTATTTCATGAATATATATAGTTTTGTGAAATAATGTCATGTAAGAAGGAAGAAAAAATGACTTATGTTTAAAGGTGAAGGACCCAGATTGTGTAAATAATAGCTTGTTAGTTAGCCATACTGGTACTGTTATGGTGATTATGGTCTGAAAATGACTTGAGTGCTGTAATATAACTGCCAAATTTGTAGGATTGTATGGTGGTAAAAATGGAGGATAAGCCCGAGGAAATGCGTTCTTTAGCTTTAACTCCTACATGGTCCGTTGCATCTGTGTTGACATTCTTTGTTGCAGTTTCTTTGCTAGTTGAAAGATCCATCCACTGGCTAAGTAATGTAAGCTTTCATTTTGTTTTTCAAAAGTCTATTGATTATTGGATTGAAGCATTATATCATTATGTTTTCCGGCAAAGGATTAAGTGTTGGGGACTAGATATCAAGTTGCTTTTAATATGTGTTTAATTGTAATTTGTGATTTCTGTCATTATTTGCCTGTGGTTGTAGATGTCCAAAAAATTTGATTCTACCTTCGCAGACTGCTTTGTATAGTCAAGCATTACATACTTATTTTGAGCAACTAGTTAATTGTATCAACAAAATCAGGATTTCTGGAATCTTTTGCTACTAGCTGATGCAGATTGCACTTATTTTTGGTCTTATGTTTCAGTGGCTTGATAAAACGCGTCGAAAACCATTGCTTCAAACTGTGGAGAAAATGAAAGAAGGTACTTGTATGGTTATTGAATGGTGGTACTCTGTTGAAGACTTATTGGTGCTGGATGCTTAAATGATGATGTTATTGAATCTAGTCATTCTTTGTATAGCTTTGAGTTTCTCAAAACTTTTCAATTCCATCTTTGTATGCAGAGTTGATGCTCCTTGGCTTTATATCTCTTCTTCTAACAGCAACCTCAAGCACGATATCCAACATTTGCATTTCTTCTAAGTTCTTTGGTGGGGTATTTTCCCCGTGTTCTGCATCTGATGTCGATGAAGCAACCGAAAATAGTTCATCTGAAGGGCGTAAACTTTGGATGACAACTCCTCAAAACTTTAGGAAGTTGATGAGTGTCCTTCATCAAAATACATGTCCTGAGGCATGTGTTTTCTTATGTTCATATTCCTTGAAAAGTCAATGGACTTATTACTTCTTTAGAGTTTCTTCTATAAATGATACTCAATATGTCTTTTGAATCTTTGTTTTCCAACTTTATTGAAATTTTTTTGGGTTTTGAAGTTTCGTACTTTTTATGTGAATAGGGTAAAGAACCATTTGTATCCTATGAAGGCCTTGAGCAGCTGCATCGATTTATCTTCATCATGGCAGTGACACATGTATCTTATAGCTGTTTAACAATGTTGCTTGCAATTGTGAAGGTTAGAATCTTTGTGACTTGTAGTTTTATCTTTAGCTTGAAACTTGAAAGAGATCATGCACCTAAGAGTCTTAAGGGATTATGATTTTAGACATCAGCCCTCTTAGTATCTGTGCATAGTTAGGAGTGTTTCCTGAGACGTGTTGGGCAACTGTCTCAATCTCATCCTTCTGTAATTTAGTGCAGTGTAGGCATTTGAAACTGAATCCCTTTGTTATTTCTTTGGATGAATTATGAGGCTATCTTATCCAGTTCTTCCCACAGTATTATTTCATGTTTAGTAGGCTTTGTTCTGCTATGCTATATTTCTGATCTGCTGACTGTCAATCTACTTGCTTGTTGCTTCTAGTGAGAAAGACAAAATGTTAGAAAAGTCTACCCTTGCCCCAAGATAACATAGATTTCTCCTCTCCTTTGCCCTCTGAAAATATTTTATTAGCAGATACATAGTTGGAGAAAATGGGAGGACCAGGCTCAGTTGGATCGGCATGATGTACTCACAGGCAAGTAGTCTATTTTTAGTTGCAGTAATAGCTGTCTTATGGAAATTGCATTAATAGAAATTGTATTAAATTCAAACTTGTATTTCATAATGATGGATTCGACATAGATTAACTTTGAAATATAAGTTGCATTAAATTCAATGTTGTATTAAAATAATACTGTAAACGACTTGATATCACCCACTTGACTCTTCACTAAAAATTCTTTAGATGATGAATGTAACATTCAGCATACACATGTGTATGGTTCAAATATACCAGCAGCTGGCTATGCCAAAAACTTACTTCTTTCCTCTATTGTAAATTTGTAATTGCCTGTGGGAGTTGCCAGAGGTGATAGTGGACAATGGCGACAGTGTTGGTGTATGGTTCTATTTAGTGGAAGTTGTAGTGTTTTAGACATTAAGATTTACGTGATGCCCTTTTATTATAGAGTAAAACAAAATTCTTTTAGGCAATATATCCCTACATATTGCAATAGCTGAATGGTTGTTCTTTCCCTTCTCAATTCGCTCCTTGTATATGGGTGTAGCCCTTCTTTGGCAAAGAACAAATACAGGATAGATCTATGTCCTCATTGTAGCTGCTGTATGCCCATTTTCGTCTCTCAACAATCTTTTGTAAGGATGCTAAAGCTGCCTGAAAGGAGGAGGTATTGCTTCACATCAAGTACAATGAGAAACCACGTTTTCATTTTCAAATTTTTGACAAGATCTGGTTATCCATAATGCAGGGAAGTTGATGAAAGAGAAGTTGGTACTTGTGTCATATTTGTGGTAAAGGTGGTATGGGATAAATTTAGTAATCCAGTGGTGCCATGGGTGTAGCCTTATACCTAAACTACCTGCACGTAAGGTGCAGATTTTCTTCTCAAGATAGCTATGATTCTTCATATGTTCCTATTGTGAGCATTGCATGAGGCTTCTTAAGGCAAGGTGGAGGGACACTAAACACATATAAGTTTTTGATTTGAATCCTTTTGGAGAGGAGACTTCTTGACAAGGTGAAACCTTGAAATTTTAGTATAAGCAAGAAGATCAGGAAGCCCGTTCATTCAAATGAATTGTTTGGTTAAACCCTACTGCAATCATTTCCTAATAATTGCTGTACCTCACAAGTCATATTGATTGGTTGATCTCTTACATTGAGAATTATAAATGAGAAGATCAAACCATTTCTTCTAACTCTTTCTCAAATTCAAATTTGTTTATAGCTCTTAGCTTACAATTGCTGGAAGATGACACTTTACCTCTATATTTGACTCAATGAGGTTTAAGGACTGTTCTCTTGGTGTCCAGAAGGTTCAGGCTTGTAATCTAAGAGTTAGGATATGCTTTATATCAACTCTGATGAATAGACCTGGGTTTTAGCAAATTTCTTCTATTCATTATTTGCCAACTCCTGTAATGTTGAAAGTTTTTTTAGTCTTCCTGGAATAAGCTCCTTTCCAGTGTCTTAGGCTTTCCTTCCATGAAAGATGCACTTTTTTTTTCTTTCTTTTCTCTTTGGTACTTTCTGAATCATATTTTGTATGATTTAATGGCATAATTGATTCATGACATGGTTGACTATAATGTACCTTTCCCGTTTGCATTATTACATCTTCAACACTGGTACATCTATGACAACTATTTGAATAACTAACTTCTAAAATTCTCTTAATGACTTAAGTCTATAAAAAAATTTGGTTAGCCCCATGTGATGCAATACTATACTAAAATATATGGAGTAGTTGCATAATAGTTTGTGTTTCTTCAAAAAAAAAAAAAAATGAAGAAGAAGAATATTTTGTCACAAGTAATTGCAAACACCTACATAATCCGTTTTTTATACCCTAGCTATTAAGAGAATGGGATGCAGTGCTACTGATACTAGTATGGGATCCTCATAATCTGAAACACAAACAACATATATATATATATATATATATATATATATATATATATATATATATATATATATATATATATATATTATGCAATTGATTTTGGTAATGATATCAGTTTGTATATCTTATACAACTGATGTATAACTAAAGTTTCTTAATGACATAGGCATGCCAAAGATTAGGTGCACTGTGGCGGATATGGTGTATCTAAGTATATTGGTTCCTCATGTGCTGAAACTCCAATAATATATTTCAATTTATGCTGATATTGGCATGTCTTAGGATGCTGTAGTGGTGGCATAATTACTTAACAGTCAGCTTATTTTTCAACAGAGATCACAAGGGAGTTGGTGTTGCGAAGGCAATCAAGCTTTGTCAAATTTCAAGTATCAAGTTTTTTAACCAAGAGCAATTTCGGGATTTGGGTGGTAAGCCTATTAATTTCACCCTTGTTATAAGCTAATGCCACTTCGCTCTACTTAGATTACAATCTAAAATAAATTGCAAACATTTCTGTTTACATCTTTACATGTCCTGCACATTTTTTGTTTGTGTTGATTATTGAATTTGTTGACTTGCTAGTTCTTAGAGTAAGGCCTCAACAGTCTTCTGCCCTCGGTTAGTTGTATGTACGCAAAAAGAATAGTGAATACTCTATTGCAAATGAGAGTGTTTCCAAAGTCATATGAAGTCTAGAACTTCGTGTTTATGATTTGTGCGTTATGTTATTTGATTTATGCCCCAATTATCATCGGGAAGGGTGAAGTATACAAGATACTTTACAGACTTTATGTTATGTAATTTGCAATTCCCCAACTCATCGCTATTTACTATAATCTCTTTCATAGGGAGAATAATTATAGGTTTCTTCACTTACTGGAGATGGTCAGATTTTTGGTGGAGTGTCAAGAAATATATGTACTGTAAAAGCCCAATGGGTTTATTGTTAAGAATAAGGTGTGACCCAACTAATTACTCCATTAAGTTTTTTGTAGAAATGGTTGTTGCCATGGCTTATAGATGTTGATTGACATGGTGATGGCAGGGTTTCTCTTGCTAGCATACTTCGGTGTTATTTGTGTGTTGATGATATTTTCTCTTTCCTCATGCTCTTTTGGAGAGGGGGTATCAACATTGTCTTCGGATTTTATGTTGTTCAGCAAGATAAAATTTGTATTTAATAAGTCCTTGAATGGAACATTATGGGCAAGGTTTATTTATGACTAAAGACTTAGACAATTGGACTCAATTATAAGTTATGTAAAATCTTCTGATTTAAATTTTTTTTACTGTAGGGCAGACATGTTTCTTCAGGCAATTTGGACATTCAGTGGTTCGTGCTGATTACCTTACACTTCGCAAGGGCTTCATCATGGTACTTGGATAACTAAACTGAAAACATTGAACCTATTATTTGATTGAAATAGCATGCAATTTGTGGCTCGCTGCATGTAGTACTAGGAAGGTTTCTATTTTGAGCAACTGATTCAAAGGGACCTTTATTTTTAATATGGGTTACCTGAGCTAGTATTCCCAAGCTCTGTCATTTTGGTTCTCTACCAAAAAAGCCGAGGTATCACAAACATGCACATGCCTGCACAAACTCACGAAAACAGTCTTCTGAACATACTCGTGGTCAGGTCCATATTCAGCTGAATTGGAAAACCTTGTTTGGTTGGTTTTTTGTCTTTTACTTTTTCATTAGTGATCAGAAAGCTTAAGCTTTTTCATCTTTATCATGTCAATAAGTTCTCTGGTCTATTTGGAGAAAGTTAGCTCTGTGGTCAGCAATTTTAGGCCTGAACTGGTATGAGATTACCAGGAAATTTGAACAAGATTGCTTCCCATGAATAGAAAATGATTGGCAATGTTTTTCAGACTCAATGTAGATTATGAGCTTCAATGTAGTTTTGGTCATTTTTATAGTGGATTTCATGATAATGCTAACAGAGTTTTTTTTTTTCCTAAGAACTTACCATAGGCTCTTCTTGCGTCTGGATTAAAATAGAATGGAAATAGACTACATATTTCATGGTGTTCTCATGTTTAGCTTGAGGATATGCTCATTTAATTAGTCCATTAAGCCACTAGACACTGGGCCGGACTGGGGCTGTGACTGAAGATGGGATATTGAGATATTTTCCTAAGTACTCTCTTTGTGTATATGTAATGGCTGTGGACTTGTGGTTGAATTCAATCAACTTTTTAATTCACTTTGTGTCAATTTGAGGAACTGTATGGCATTGAGGAGATCTGAAAAGATTGTCAATAGGTAATTTCAAAAAGGATGGTTTGTAAATATAAATTTACAAACCTCAGGACATCCTTCATTAGATTACTGTATAAAGTATTTGAGACAGAGAGAATTTGTGTTTATCACTACTCAAAATGGGATAGTGTGTTAGACATAGGGAAAATGTTGAAAATCTTTATCCTATAATCAATTTGAATGGATGAATTTGCTTGAAGGCAAGAAGATGTTTATAGATGGATGTTTTCCAGGTTGAAAGCTAAAGATGTTGGCAGGTTTGGTTTTACTGATGAAGTTTCACATATGCTTGTGCCTAAGCACCAATATTTGATGGAAGTTGTTGCTTAGTATTGTTGTTAGTTGTGGACTAGTGGCTTAAGGAGGAAAAATATTATGTTAAGTGGGAAGTAGCTCTTTATAAATAAGCCATATTATGTAGCATTTGAGCATGTTGAAGAATGATAAAAGAAAAGTAGATTAGCATTTGGGTAGAATTGGGGGAGTGTCAAGTCTCTCGAAAACTTTCTGTTTATCGTTAATTACTGTATATTTAGCTTTATTAAAGTTCATCTTCCTCTATAATTTTTGCCGTTAATGATGTCTAAGCTAAGTAGATTTGTTGCACTTCCTTTAGTCATTGTAAATTCAAAGTTTAGATGTTTTGATTAGAGCTTCCAGTCAGGGGAAGATCTCCTTTTCCTATGCCTCTCCCTTTTATGCTATATAATGTATCTGGAAAACTTCTTGAGCTTTATTGAAATATAATGGTGCTTTGTATTTTATTAGCCCATATTTTTCTGCCAAAGCTACAGCTGATTTGTAAAACACCAAAAATTTCTAGTTTAGTAAAATTGTTTCACATGAATGTCAACTTTTTTTTTTAATTTGCTTGTCAGAATCATAAACTTGATAGGAGATATGATTTTCACAGCTATATGGTTCAATCAATGGAAGAAGAGTTTCAAAGAATAGTTGGCGTGAGGTAAGCTAGAAGAACAACCTTTATTTAGTGCATTATTTTTTGTACTAGTAATTCTTTTGGATGAGTATATATAAGTGTTCTACAACTGCATTGATTAGTAATATAAAGAAAAACACGAATTGAACATTTTGGAATCGACTTGGTCAAAGTTTGGTTTGTCTATTAATGAGCCTAGCTAGAGTTCAAAAATATAGTTTGATTACTTAATGAGCCAAACCCGAACTAAACAATATTCGGTTCAAAAGCTTGTGAGCCTTGCGAATTTTTTTTTCCCAAGGCTTAGAGAACGCCGACTGCACCCTTTTGAGAAAAGCCTCATTATTACCTTCCATTTCTTCCGAAGTTAATTCTTGTTAGGGTGGATATAGAAGTTGGGCTTGAAAAACATTTGGTTCGAACTGTTATTGAGCCAAGCTTGAACTTGAACACGAACTATGAATCTAGCAAGTGCTCCGAGCTTCAGCTCAAGTTTCGAGTTCTATTCAAGCTTAAATCTGAATTCAAGCATAATGAAAAAGTAGTTTAATGAGTCGAGCTTGGTTGATGTTTGGCTTGGCTCCAAGTTTCACCTAGTCATCTTGTGAAATGATGCCATTTTTCATTGCCTGTATTTATATTACGTATTATTGTTCAAGAATGTGGTTTCTATGTTCTGAGATTCTGTTGGATCTTTTGCAGTGGTCCACTTTGGGGATTCGTAGTTGCTTTTATGCTGTTTAACATAAAAGGTGAGAATTATTAATGCATGAACAGTGAAAGATTTTTTTCGTAATTGTGATAATTGGGAAACTTGTCTTAGAATTAAGCTTTGCATGACTTATTGCTGGATCTTTATATTTCTATACACATTCTTCCTTATTTTAAGATTAAAACTGTGTGTAATGCCATAGATTCAATGCTCAAGTGCCTGCCATCTAGATGGGGCTAATTTCTGATGTCATTTGATGAACTACTTCATACTTATTGCTTTTCCCTTGTTATATCCAGGATCAAATCTGTACTTCTGGATAGCAATCTTACCTATAGCAGTAAGTATATTTTCATTTGCACTTTTTGGTTTTTGATTTTGATACGCTACGTACTTTGTAGAGTTATTAACGTAATGGATACTCCTGCATCCATATATCTTGATAGTTAGCACAACATACATCAAATCTGTTACCCTTATCTTGATGTGAAGCTGACTGTTTTCATAACCAGTAAATAAGATCCTTGATTTTTTTTCTCCACCCCCTTGCATTCCCCAAAGAATGAATAACTATTCTTGTTTGCTAGATGTTTTCTTTATTTTTATTTAGCACCCTGTGGAAACCACAGCAAGAAGTACAGACCCTCTTTTGAAAAAAGTGTTCAAGAAAGAAAACATCAATTCACTTTTTTTTCATGCATTGGAAATGCAGCTTGTTCTTTTGGTGGGTACTAAGCTACAATATGTTATAGCAACCTTGACTCTAGAGAGTGCTGGATTATCTGGATTTTTTACTGGAACAAAATTAAAGCCTCGTGATGATCTCTTCTGGTTCAAGAAGCCCGAATTGTTACTGTCCTTGATTCATTTCATCCTTTTCCAGGTAAAAAAAATTTTCTAGTCGACTTCAGTTTATTTTCTATGAGGTACTTTGGTCTTTTACACTTTACTGCAAAGCCTCATATTATCATGTTTATCTTCCTTGTGGTATTTTTGCAGAATTCCTTTGAGCTCGCTTCATTTTTCTGGTTTTGGGTACCTCCTCTTCTCAAATTTATGATTTTTTTTCCTTAACTTGGGAGTTAGATTGTTCCCTTGTTACAACAATGATATTGAAAGTCGTTTCTGTAAAAGTACTAGCTCATAGTGTTGATCAAATATATATACGAAGCATGTCTTTGCTTCCTATTCTCCTTCCTAAATCTGCATCTCACTGCAAATTGTAATTACAAGGATATCTATGTAAAAAAGTTGTATTAGTTCTTGATAAAAAGGAGTATCTTGTGTTTTTCTTTCATTTAGTCCTTCATTGATGGCGCGATTTTCCATTTTACAGTGGCAGTTTGGATATGACTCTTGCTTTATTAAAAACCATCTTCTGTTATACTTGCGGCTTATACTGGGGTATGTTAGCGTTATCTCTTATAATACAAAGGTTTTTTTAGCTATCTGTTGATATATTTGATATTGGCTGGCTATCATGTTACAGGTTCTCTGGGCAATTCCTCTGTAGCTACAGCACTTTACCACTTTATGCACTAGTTACCCAGGTATACCAAAGCTGCAATGGACTTCTAATTTTGTTTAGAAAGTCGTTACAAACTGAAAAACAATTATTTCTTATACTTCTTTAGTTGATAATTGTGATGAAGCTAATCAGAAAGAAAAGAGAGAGATCGACATTCTTTGAACTTTAAACCTTAAACGCGATATATACTGTGTACTGCTTCTTAAATCGTAAACTGCCAACTTATCAAACACAATAGTGTTCTGATGTCAAATTCTGCTGATATTTCAAGATCTTTCGGATTCTCAAGGAAGAAACGGTGATAGAATATTTTCCAATATCTGTGATAAATATGGGAGTCAACCACAATTTTGTTATTAGTTTTCTAGTTGTGCTATATGTACTTACCCGTCATTCTTATGCTTTTAAGTTATTTTTTCCTTTGAAATTATTGAATGTGAGTTGGTTTTGGTGGTTTGACATTTGTCTAGCCTGCATAATATTTTCTTGTATACTCTAGTATATTTATTTACTTTATGCTTATTTTGACTTGATTGTCTCAGATGGGAACAAATTACAAGGCAGCCTTGATTCCTCAAAGAATAAGGGAGACTCTTCATGGATGGAAGAAGTCTGCAGCCAAGAGAAAGAAGAGGCTTGGTATATACGGTGATGATTCAACTGTACGCACGGATGCAAGTACAGTAATGTCATTAGATGAAGATGACAGTCACATGCTTGATATTCCTGAAACAGGGACCGTTACACTTACACAGTCCGAAATTGAACTACAGTCACCTTCCTCAGCAGATGCAAGTCCACCTGTTGCCAATGATAGTTCCAGCAGAGTTGGAACCCCTCTTCTTAGAACATCTGCCTCTATTTCTGCAAGGTATCCAAATGCTCCTCTGACTGAGGATCCACGATCTTCTTCGATGCCTTGAAGAAGAGACTGATCGCGGTTATATGATAGAATCACTCTTTTGACAGAACAGGAGTTTGTAGAGAGTCTTCCTAATTATAGGTTGTCACAGGTTCATAGGAAAATTATTTTAGTAGGTTGTAGACTTCACTTTGATAGATCGGGATACTCTGCAGCAATTGGACCATTTAGATACTGGGGAATCAGAGGGGGGATTTTACTCATTTTAGGGATAAACCTTTTTTTCTTTTTCTTTTTTCATTCTTCCTCTCTCAATCCAGTAACTGGGTGGTCCAGTATTTGGAGAGAATTCTGTAACTGTAACATTATGATGAAATTCTAGAAATGCTAACAGATGAACAGGATTATATAGAAACTGAGATTACTTTTACTCCTAGATATCTTCTTTAACATCATGTATTACTAAGTCATAGGTTTTATGTCAAAGTAATGGAAAATAACCGTCAGTTTTCTGTTCACCATATTTATTCAACAAAAAACAAGAGCTAAAAAATTGATACTGAAGTATAGACTTTTGCAGAAATGGCTACTCTTATTTTGGATTATTACAGCAGATCATGGTCTTCTACTCTGTTACATACATATGCATTCTGCAGTTACGAACTACATTTGACACCGTATATATAACTACTGCATAATGAGCACTTGATGCAGTTTATTCTGTAATACCAGTTCTATGTGTTCAATCATAAACGGGATCAGGCTCACGGTTACTAAGTATCCCAACATGTCCTGAATGACGAAAATTCCTCTGAGGAGAATCGTCATTCATTTCCTGAGCTTGTCCTCGATGAAGCCTATGTGCTGAAGGCATTGGTTCCGTATCTGGAGCAACATTCCCTTTGAAGAAATCCCAGCCAAATGCAGGGAAAGGTTTTCCAGCACAAGTGTAGCAAAAACCCCAGAGCTGACAACAATTGCCATTTCCGCCATTGCAAGGACTACAATTACCATCAAACGAACAACACCCTTCTTGACTTGGATCATTACGGTGGCTGTGGGAAGTCAGTGATACCCGATGAGCTAATGAAAGATGTGTGCATAGTGACAGTAGAAGATAGAAGAGACACAGGTAAAAAAAGTGTGTTGGCTTTATAGCCATTGTTACAGGAACAGTTTTGTTGCTTCGTGTAGGCCTTTAGCGAGCTCGTTTTATAGTCTCGTAGGAAGCATGCACTGAAGTGTGAAATGTTGGCTGTGCAGATAAAATTACTCACTCTATATTCAGAATTCATACTACCTACGTGAGCAGGGAATTTCGAGTTTGTTAGGCCTAATTAATGAACTATATAACTACTACGTACAAGGTAGACATTCTATAGTAATTTCAAAAGAATTGGTAACTTCAAAAGTATTTCCTGGCAAAAATAACCTTAAGAGAACAAAGTCTAAAAAGATCAATTTTATAATTAATTTGTGGTTTCAATAATCAAATCCTAAACTTATTAATACATTACCATTTTGAAAATATAGTTATGATAAAACTAATAAATCAACTCTTCATATATAACACTTATTCAATACCATTTTTGAAGATTTGAGAACTTCAATTTAAGTACTATGTTGTGAAAATTCCAAGAACAATCTTTCAAAAGAATACCAAATGTTAAAAAGAAATGAACAAATTGTTCTAAGCTAACGTGTAATGGTAAATAATGTGAATGAGGTCAACACAATGCTTTAAATCAACAATATTTTGTTGTTGTCAAAGTCTTAGACGTTTAGCATACTCTATTGAACATGTCATAAAATTATTACCCTCTAAACTTATGAATGAATTTTAAAAAATATTGGTTTCGAAGCTCTCTCTATACATTATTGTTGTATTGAAATGATTATACACAGTGGATATTAGACCTTCCTTAGTTCCTTGTGGCATTATCAATGGATGGACAGTGCATCCGGGTGTACCATGCTGCTCCAAAAAAATGTACATTACGTACATAAAAAATGTATATAGTACACACGTCAATTATGTGAAATATAAAATGTACATTCTACATAACTGATATGTGTACTATGTATATTTTTCATGTACGTAATGTACATTTTTTTGAAACGGGTATACTATGAACATGGTGTACTCGGGTGTACCATTTAATTATTTGTGGCATTATGGTTTCTATTTCTCAGAGTATGATGGGTTACGAGGTACAATAATGTATAAGGGGTTATGAGGAGGAAGAGAGATGCAATCTCACTTAGGAGAATTGATATCTTTAAAGGATAGTCTGTTTTTTCTTTTTGTTTTCAAAGTATATTTAAAAACCTATATGATTCTTATATTTTATAATGACTTCATACCTTATCAATCGCTGATTGATAGTAATGCACCACTAAAATTCAACATTGAATTATTCCTTTTTTTTCTTTAATTGATAATTAGTTTTTTCCTCCTAGAAACAATTTTTTTATTATTAAAAAAAGGTTTAGTTTACGAGGTAAAAAGACGCTTTTAAAAATAATACAAGTGAAAAACTTAGTGTTAGTTTAGTTTAAAAAGTTATATGAAGCATAAACGTAGTGTTAGTGATTTTTTTAATAAATACACCTCACGTATGGAGTAAAAAAACAGAATTTTTTTTAATAGGAAATTATAAAATCATATAATTGAAGCGAACCCCAAAATGGCAGTTAGTGGACGTTGGACCCGGTGCACGATGCGCATCGTGCACCCTGGGTGAAACGCAGAGGAAAAGAGTACAAAACGCAAGGGGGAAGCAAGTGGACAGAGCAAATTTTACACGTCAGCTTCTCCAATGACCATTTTCATATTTTCGCTGACCATTTGCGGTTTAAATTTTTCCCCCCAGAAACCGTCATATCTTGGCAGTAGATGACGTGCCTCGTTTCCCGGATTTCGGCTGTTGCTGATTCCCCATAAAACTGTCATCATTTCTTCCATCCTTCATTTCACTTCAAGCTTTCAACTTCCGTTTCAAATTCTATTTCCCTCATACCACTCTCTCTCTCCCTACAAACTAGCCCAAAGCATTCAACTCTTCTTAGAGCAAACCTTCAAGACCCTCTCCAAACATCAACATCAAAATATGTCTCATGCGAAGAACAAGTAAGTGGTCAACCTTTTTTTTGGCGTTCTCTTCATATTTAGAGAATTGGGTAACTAATTTTTTGTCCAATTTGAAGGTTTGTTGGCGACCTTAATGAAGAGGAACCCTTAATTAACATTGTCCAAGCCAAGAAGACAAAGAAGAAGAAGACATACATGTACGAACCAGTTGTAGATCCGGCTTTGCTTGAGGAGATAGCAGAGATAGCAGAGAACATAGAGTAATCTCATTTTGCTAATTTTCTTTTTATACAATGTATTTTTATGGATCGTATTTGTGTAGAGGGTGAATTTTGTATGTAATTAGTTGAGAGGTAAGTGTAAGTGACAATATGTGCATTCAATATCAGTAAATGGTTAGTGGAAATGATTAAATGTTCACTGAAAATGCAGTTGGGTGTATTAAGTTGCGCGTTGAACATGTTCAGTTGTTTGAATTAAATGTTCATTCAAACTGACCAAATGTTCAGTGCAGAAGAACGTGTTGGTCATTGAGATTATGGATTTGGTCAGTGGACCATATTGTATATTCAGTGAAGTTACCATAACGTTTAGTAGAGTACACTGTTGTTCAGTGGAGTATGTTACATGTTCAGTGGACTGTATTGTATGTTCAGTTGACTGTATTACATGTTTAGAATCGTTTTCCAGACCATATTAAATGGTCGGCGAAATAGATAAAATGGTCATTAGGATAACATTCATGGTCAGTATGTGTAACTAAATGTTCAGTGAATATTTAATATCTGTAAATGATCAGTGACTATTTTTTATGAAATTAGGTGAGAGGTAAGTGTAAGTGACAAGATGTGCATTCAATATCTGTAAATGATCAGTGGAAATGATTAAATGTTCACTGAAAATGCAGTTGGGTGTATTAAGTTGCGCGTTGAACATGTTCAGTTGTTTGAATTAAGTGTTCATTCAAACTAACCAAATGTTCAGTGCAAAAGAATGTGTTGGTCATTGAAATTATGGATTTGGTCAGTGGACCATATTGTATATTCAGTGAAGTTACCATAACGTTTAGTGGAGTACACTGTTGTTCAGTGGAGTATGTTACATGTTCAGTGGACTGTATTGTATGTTCAGTTGACTGTATTACATGTTTAGAATCGTTTTCCAAACCATATTAAATGGTCGGCGAAATAGATAAAATGGTCATTAGGATAACATTCATGGTCAGTATGTGTAACTAAATGTTCAGTGAATATTTAATATCTGTAAATGATCAGTGACTATTTTGTATGAAATTAGGTGAGAGATAAGTGTAAGTGACAAGATGTGCATTCAATATCTGTAAATGATCAGTGGAAATGATTAAATGTTCACTGAAAATGCAGTTGGGTGTATTAAGTTGCGCGTTGAACATGTTCAGTTGTTTGAATTAAGTGTTCATTCAAACTGACCAAATGTTCAGTGCAGAAGAACGTGTTGGTCATTGAGATTATGGATTTGGTCAGTGGACCATATTGTATATTCAGTGAAATTACCATAGCGTTTAGTGGAGTACACTGCTGTTCAGTGGAGTATGTTACATGTTCAGTGGACTGTATTCGTTGTTCAGTGGACTGTATTACATGTTCAGAATCGTTTTCCGGGCCATATGAAATGGTCAGCGAAATAGATCAAATGGTCATTGGGATAACATTCATGGTCAGTATGTGTAACTAAATGTTTAGTGAATATTTAATCATGGTCATTTTAGAATAAACGGAATGATCATTGAATGCAATTAGATGGTGGTTGCAAAAGACTAGTATACAGTAGAATGTAATGGAAATGTGCAGTAAACTTGGCTAAATGATTTAGTAAGTGCTCATTGAAAATGAATGTTATGATCAGTGGAATCATGTAAATGGTAATTAGGACTGTAGAAATCATAAGTGGAATAAAGTACATGATACAGTAAGATTTCGTAAATGGTCTTTGCTATTTAGTTGATATTAACTGATAAAAAGGAGATGTTCAGTGGAATTATGCAAATGTTCAATGAAATGGTGTAATTGTTCAGTGGTATTCTTTATATGGTCAGTTGAGAATGACAAATAGTCAGTACTATAATCTAAATGGTGATTTAGTTTTAATTAGATTTGAATGTTCACGGGAACAATGGACATGTGCTTGTAATATAATGGAATCATGTATTTGCTAAGAAGGTTACTGGTCACTGAGGAAAGTGAGATGGTCAGTAAACATAATCAAATGGTCAGTAAAATGGCTATATTGTTCAGTGGTATTATGTTCATTATATGTGTTCAGTCGTATGTGCAGTGCACTTTAAAATGGTCAGTGCATTTGTTCAGTCGTAACAACTACATGGTCAGTGTATATAGTTTATATGGTCAATAGATGATTATTTGATGTTAAGCATGCATATATTATTGGATGTTCATTGTAAAAATCGAGTAGATGGTCACTTGGAAATAATAGTAGATGATAAGACACATAGGTAAATGTTCATTGTAACGGTGTAGATGTTCATTGATTGTTTGGAACAAAAATTTATAAATATTCATTGATTGTTTCATTATATGTAGTGAGCAGTCGATACCAATCCCACTGGCGGTGGAAATGCCAACCCCAGTTTCCGTGGAAACACCGACACCCATCGTGGTTGAAAATCCTACGGATAAGCACTCCAAGGGGAAAAAAAGGTTGGAATCAATACAATTAAACGAATGATTGAAATGCCATACGAGTGAACATCTAACGATTTGCACTGACCATGTACTGAATCTGAATGAATATTTTCTGTTTGCAGAGCACACGACATACCAGCCCAGACTGACGAGGTTGGAACTGAAAGGGAGCAGCCACAAACAAAGAAGAGGTTAGAATCAACGCATATTTACACTGAGCAGTACACTGATCATTCCTAATCATTTGCCTGACCATTTAGATTATTCGGCTAACCATTTACTTATTTTCGCTGACCCGTACAAATCAATCTCAATAACCATTTGTTGTTTGCAGGGGGAAACAAATGTCATCCCAAGCTGAAGAGGTTGCAACTGAAAGGGAGAAGGCACAAACTCCAAGATACTATTGAACGGGTTGGTCATCGTGTATTTGTGAACCATATGCAGTGGGTTCTAAAACACCATTATCCTCATTGGTACACTCATTACTATCCCTCTTGTCCGTTATACTACTCAAATAGAAATCAACCTTCTCCTTGCACTCAGCTAAGCACTTTTCTACGGCTCCTCGAGCAGCCGTATTAAACTGAGCAGCATCAACTAGCTTTGTAAAACATCGTAAATTATATAACCTCCAAATTCCAGAAGGTGTAGCACCTGACCCTTCAACCACGTTATCATCCACCTTCGTGCACATAGCAGACTTAGTCCACCTCCTTAGGATGTATCTTTATGGTATAAAAGTAACATTGTTGAGGTGAAGAACACAAAGAGAATGTTTACAAAGAAGCCCAACCTCGGAAAAATACTTGCATGTGCAATCAATTGTCATTAGCCGATCATCGAATGTAACAGTATGCTTTATAATGTCCTTTTTCGGATGGCCCACATGATACTCATAAGTTGGGGGTTGCATTTGGATAACTTTCGCAATACAAGGAACACTATTGACAAAATTATCCTCAAATTGGATGTATAAGGGAATAGTGTAAACCTTCCTTGCATGCTCCAATATACCCACATCCGCCCAAACCAAGTGTCTGCTACCAGTAATGTTGTTGTAGTCATCGATGTTCTCATTACTCCTCCACTCTTCGACCACACCAACAAAACAGTTATAAAAATCACAAAGTCCGTGAGTTTTATGCAATCTCCTCGAGATAGCTCTATTAGTGCTTTCACTTCTTTGGGATGACAGTACTCCTCCACTGAAGTAGTCCTTGGAATATGCAGGGCACCACAACTCCTTGATAAGATAGAGATTTTGAATCCATTTGTTGGAGGAACACGCAAACTTCGTAACCATGCTGCAAAATGAAACAATTGACACTTCGTGCATTAGAATTACACGTAATGTTCAGCCAAATCAAAAACATGTTCAGTGCAGAAAGGCTGCATGGTCATTGGTATATAATAAATGAGGTATTCAATACAAATGTTCAGTGGAAATGCTAGACATGTTCAGTGAAATTAAGTAAATGCACAATGGAGTTATCTACATTGTCAGTGAATTTTATCAATTGTGTTGTTCAATAAAATACATGTTCATTGGATATTTAATAGATGTTCAGCAATATGGCGTAAATGGTCATTAACATGTTCAGGTCAATTATGCGAATGGTCGGTTCAATTTGTAATTATTTCATGGAATTATGCGTATGTTCAGTGAACATGACCAAATGTTCAGTGGTATTAAGTAAATGGTCAGTAGAAATGAAAAAAAGATCAGTGCAATACTCTAAATGTTTAGTGGAGTAAGCTGAGTGGTCGGTGAGATGTACTAAATAGATGTTCATTGGAATAAAGGACTTGTTCAATGAGTTTAAGTAGATGTTCAGTGAGATTGAGTAGATGTTCGTTGGAATTTAAGATATGTTCACTGACAACTCTTCCTGAACATACTAAAACTCATTCAACAGGAACTTCCAAAAATACATATTATAAATTCCAATGCACACTGTACGCGGTATTAATGACCAAAATAATGATTACCAATGAACATAATGGAAACCTCGCTTATGATATACATACTACCTTGACCAGTAGTGCTCAAATTCAGATACCGTATCAGTGTATTTTAAAACAATGTTGAATATATCATTGAAACCCTCCATAGACCTCAATCCCTTAATATTCTTTTTAGCATTCTCCCTGATATGCCACGTACATAAACGATGACGGGTGTTTGGGAACACAATCTTTATCGCTCTAGCCATTGATTGTGCTTGATCGGTCATAATAGTAATCGGATGCTTCCCACCCATGGATCTCAAAAATGTACTAAATAACCACTCAAAAGACTCCCACTTCTCATTCAGTATGAATCCAATGCCAAACATCACATTCTTGTTTTGATGGTTCATTCCAACAAAAGGGCCACAAATCATGTCATATTTATTCGTGCGGTAAGTTGTGTCATGAAGTAATAAATCACCAAATACGTCGTAATCTACTCTCATACGACCATCCCTAAAAAAGAAAGACTCTAGATGACCTTCCTCATCCACGTCAAAATCGTAGAAAAAGTCAACCTCGTTTCTACTCCTTTCCTTAAAGTATTTAATTAATCCCTTTGCATCACAACCATCATATTTCGCCTTTTTCTGCCATTTCAACGCATCATAAGCATCCCTAGCAAGAAATCCAAGATTAGCTTCACCTTCTGCCTCGTTCCTCAAAACACGGACAACATCAGCAATAGGTATTCCACTCCCGGCGAAGTTGCTCAGCATTGCAATTTGATTATCGGACACCTTCCTGTGCGATCTTATTAAATGTCGTTGTGACACGGGGACCCTACTGTGATTATGAACCATGTAATGCTTTGTTACTATAAATAAACCCGATTCCTTATCAACATCAAACTGAATAAATGCCTTGCACCCAGTTCTAACATCCCTTTTCTGATAAACCGATAAGTCCCTACTTTTCTTAAACCCAGCTTGGGAGCATACAAATATCCGCAGTCGTGTAGTTTCTTTATCGGCCCTCATCTCCATTTTTCCTTTACGAGTGCCAAACCCATGCTTGAATGAATAATTGTTATATAATTCGTACGCTTCTTCATCAGATTTTACTTCTTTGTACATAAGCTCAGACTCTGTGGACTCTACAAAACACTCTGCAAAAACACAAACATTGAACCTAATATTAACTGCAAATAACATACATTAAACCTAATGTTCACTGTTTTACCCTACATGTTCAGTGCCCGCTTCCTTAATGGTCAGTGATAATGACCTAATGTTCAATGCCATCAGGTGCTTTTTTAAACTAAATGTTCAATACCTTTTATCAAGGTGTACAAATGTCTTCATGTTTAGCCTATCCAGTTCAATTGTTCAGTGCATAAAACTAGTATGTTCATTGGTTTATCCTGGTATGTTCATTCGATAATACTAGAATGTTCATTCGTTTAGCCTGGTATGTTCATTAGCATAGCCTGGACAAATATTAAAAAATATATCACAATTCTAAATCCCAATATTACAATAGGTCCTCATACGTACACAATAATTGAAAGATGAAATTAACCAAATCCCAATACATAATTATTAAAAATTAATGCTTTTTTTAACTCTTTCTGGGAAGTAAACAAAAGGGGTACAAATGTGTTCATGTTCAGCCTATCCAGTATAATTGTTCACTGCATAAAAGTTGATGTTCAGTCAAATATGGTATAATATTCAGTGCTTATTAACATAAGTTCCCTTCCCACAAGTGTATTGTTACCAAATTAACTACAAAAATCAACAATATGACTGAAATTAATAATATTCAGTGCTTATAATATTCAATGATTGCATAAAAGTGTATTCTCTCTGACTCTTACCAAAATTAATTACAAAAATAAATAAACTTAATATTGCTAATTAAATCAACTTTAACTAAGCTAATTTAACAATATGCATAAATATGCTAATTACTTTATAAAATCCATAATACACATAATTAAATCAACAAAAACCTCAAAAACAATACAATTCATTTGTAAAATATCAACATAAACCTCAAAAAGAATACAAATCATTTCTATAATTTGTATTATAAATGAACATTATGCATAAATATGCTAAAATATACCTCCACTTAATTCAATATTACCACTTCGACATTCCTCCACAGATATATCATCAACGTCTTCACCCAAGGGAATCGAAGAAGCCATTGTAGTTCATTCACAAAGATAAAAAATAAAAAAGGAACAAGTTCGAAGGATTCTCCTTTTGTAGACCACATATAAATAATATACAAAATTTACAGTGCCAAAAGCAACGTTGGAAAATCTAAAATAATGAAGTAGATATTCAAAAGATATTTGCCAAGAAAACGCGCACGCATCATCATTACAAAAAAATGCGCCTTCCCAATGCAATCTCTTAGATTTTTGTGCTGGTATGTAATGTTCATTCAAACAAAAAACGTAAATGTTCATTCGTTTACACTAGTATGTTCATTGGTTTATAAGAGTATGTTCATTGGTTCTCTTAGATTCATGGACTGGAATAAAATCTTCATTGGTTTATACTAGTATGTTCATTGGTTTATACTAGTATGTTCAGTCAATAAGGTCATAATGTTCATTCTTCTAGGCTAGTATGATCATTGGCATAGCGTACACAATATTAAAAATATATCACAATTTCAAAATACTTTTACAATCATTAAATATATTACATAAGTCCTCATACGTAACAATAATTGAACTATTAAATTAATCAAATGCCAATACATAATCATTACAAATTAATGCTTTTTTTTAACTCTTACTGTGAAGTAAAACAAATGTTCACTGCATAATACTAAATGTTCATTCCCTCTCAAACAAATGTTCAGTGACTCGTTATAAAATGTTCATTGTTTAAACTTCCAATGAATTATATTGAACTAATTCACCCCAGTAAAGAAATGTTCATTGCTTATTACATAATGTTCAGTGATGTTCAACTATATGTTCATTGGATAACTACGTAGTTCAATGAATTATATTGAACTAATTCACCCCGTTTCATGATTCCCAATGCAAAAAAGTAGTGTACAGTACTTACTACAGTGAATACTGCAAAAATTCTTTGCTTTTCACGTTTACCAAGTATGTCTTCTCACACTTACCAACTACATACCACAAAGCACGTTACCCTACTGCCACACTTGCTGACCTGTACTCCACTACCATTCAACTCCAGAAAAAACCTCTGCGTTTCATGTTACTTCTCTTGCGTTTTGCATCGGGTGCACGATGCGCACCCGGTTGCACTATCCTATTTGCACCAAAATGGCACCGACAAACACAAACATAATACGTAACAGTCGCAACATGCCAACATCACCCAACCACAACAATCCCCCATCGAGGAGAGAGAGCTTAGAAACATCATCATCATTACCAATTCAATGAACCCCCTGTCAATTTGTTCATCCTCATCTTCATCATCAAGCTCAACAAAATCATGGGTCGTTCATGGGTTAGTCTTTGGGGCGGCAGCTGCGGCTGCGATAGGTGCTCATACCTACTACTACCTCCGCCAATCCCGGAAGTTCCGGTCACGGGTCGTCGGAATTATACCCGCCCGGTTCGCTTCCACCCGATTCGAAGGCAAACCTTTAATCAACATTCTTGGCAAACCCATGATCCAGGTAATTCAAATTATGAACTTATTTACCTTATTTTTTAACTATTTTAAATAAAGTTTCAATTTGTTGATGAATGATTGATTTTTTTTATCTTGGTTTTGGTTATGGTTGGATGTTAATGGTCCTACCATTTTTGTCACTTCTAAAAATGGAAACTTTTATTGGGTTAGCTAAGTATGAGAAATTATGATGATGTATGTTTCTTGTGATAATTATATGATGGACTTGGTACTATCTTTTTTAATTTTTATTTTTGATTAAATTTATAAACCAAAGTTCAAGATTCTTGGAATATTAAATTTATTGAAATGGGTCTTTTGTGAATGATTTATAAATTTTTCATACTACACCGTGTGAGAATCTACATTGAACTTTTATTCCATATTGTTTGACCACTTAGTGTTTTCTTTGGTGAGTCATGTGGGATTTTGTATAGATTTGTAGGTTATCGAATCTTGGCCAAGAGTTAAATCAGTGTATTATCTGGTGTTGACTGAAAATTCAGCTGCTAAATTGAATTGTGTATTATCTTGGAACTGTCAATAGAACTTACCTCTGTAATACTTTGTATGTTAATTTGTTGATTTTAAACGTCCCTTTTTATTTGGATCTTGAAGAAAGAAATCTTAGACTTTTGATAATGGAAAATGGAACAGCTTCTTATTTGCTCATTTTTGTGGTTTTGTCAATGAAAGCGTTCACAATTTAGTTTCCTGCGGAATTGAGACTTTTTTGCATCTTGATCGCTTGGTATCTTCTTTGCACAGAGAACATATGAAAGAGCAAAGCTGTCTTCTATGTTGGATCAAGTTGGTAATTTTCTGACTTGGTTACATTAGCAGATTACATTTGGTTGTTTAATTTAGATGGTTGATTTGAAATTGTGGATGTTGGACTTCTGATAATGGTAAATTATTACTGTGCAGTTGTGGCAACAGATGATATTAAGATTGCGGAATGCTGCAGAGGATTTGGGGCAGATGTAGTAATGACCTCAGAGTCTTGTCGCAATGGTATTAGTCGTGTTTGTCTCTCATTTCTTATATGGTTTATAAGTAAATGGAGAATTCAGGTGAACATTTTTGTATGGTTATAGATTCACAATGGTATTCCTAATGGCTAATGGATGTGTTGCAGGAGCTGAGCGTTGCAGTGAAGCGCTTCAGAAGCTCAACAAGAAGTATGACATTGTCGTCAATATACAAGGGGATGAACCTTTGATTGAACCTGAGATAATAGATGGGATAGTTAAAGCTCTGCAGGTTTGTGTGTTATTCTGGTCCTGGTGTCCTGGGTTATACTTTCATTTTATCCTTCCATTTGTTGTTGATTTTCTTACTTAATATTATAGATATTTCGGAATTGTTGTTTTGTATGCTTAAATGTATAACTGTTCTATGCAACTAAGCTGTACTTTGCCAAAATGTTATATGAATGACCATTTCTAGCACTTCTTGATGTGCATGGTTTATCAACTTGGACAGTAAAGGAAAAATGAGCGAGAAAACAAATTATCCGACTCTTTTTGTTTCAGGGCTCCTAACAGTTTTCCATAGCATTGCCTATAGATTTCCCTGGTTTCTCTTTTAATATATATAGTTTATTTGAAATTGGTATTTTGCCTCGCCTATAGAGATTTTCATGAATAACTCATTGCCCAAGGTTCCTTTATAACCTTTGCAAAATGCAATATAGAATTAAATTTGTTGGTGCATTTAAAGCTGTGCAAGTGTCAAGCTTAAAGTAAAGTTAATGGAAGTGAGCTGTTCCTTACTGCTATTTCAATTTGGCTTCAGTAGTCATAGCATCTCTGTTTCCTTGAGATGCATCATCTAATCCCACTGAATTTCAGACTTTATAGTATAAGAATGTGTATCTGCCTCCTTCTGTTCCTTCAATTTCTCCCTTCTTTCTTGGACAAAGCTTACCTGTCTCAGCCTCCATTGGTTTGCTACCTTTCTTTGAGAATTTCTTTTGATCTCTACTCTATTGCAATATTCTTGCCTTTGCCTGTTCTTTCATTTCCTTGGTTGACATGATGCTCTTACACATCTTTTATGAAAATAATAGCTTGTTGTTACATGTTTATTGCAAAAAGTCCACTATTATGCCTATAGATTTATAGTATGGACTACTATGTAGAAGTAATCACGTCAACACTAAGATTTTAGGAACTTTCAAAATTCAAGTTTCTCATTAGTTAAAATTCTGAAGACTCATTATGTAGTTGTATCTCAAAAAGATTTTGGGGGTGATGTGAATTGTTACCCCACTTGCTGCTATATTGACTGTCAAAAGTCATAACTACAAAGCCAAGCCATGATTCCAAAGATTCAGTTACATGAAGTAAGTATCTATCTCACGTAATTATCCAAAATAATCCTCCTCCACCATTATTTCCTAGTTAGAGTCACATTTTCTTTCAAGCCTATTTTCTGTATATCTTTTTAATTCCCTCCATCCAAATCATCTTTGGTTTGCTTCATTTGCGTTTGAGGTCTCTGTTGCCTTAGCCTCTCAAACAACTTTTCTTGTGTTAACCGCAGCTTCCCTTTATTTTGCAACAGATTCTTCGTCTTTAAATTTTACATATCCAGTATTCTCTTTTTCTTGACCACTCCTTTAATGTTCTCATTCCACCATGTTATGTCCTTGTGCACATCCTGCATGACACTCCGAATGCCTCCTTGCTACTCTATAAATACATGTCTTTATCTTTATTCGAGTAGAGTTAGAGGCTATCGGCTTCTTTAACCAATCCTTTGACCACAAACTTGACATTGGCATCCTTTAAACTCCACTATCTAATCCTCTTCTTCGGTTGTCTATTCCTCTTTAGCTTGATTTGATGTGATTATCAAGGCCATTAGTCTATGTTGTGTAACTAGAATCTCCCCTAGAATCACCTAACACTCCAAACAACTACTCTTATATATCCTCCTTGCCAACACGTAGTCTATTTGGGTTGTATTTGCCCCATTCCCAAAAGTCGCCAAATGGGTATCTCCCTTCTTGAATCAAGTGTTAGCCATAAACAAGTTATAAGATTGCGCAAAATCTAGGATGGTTTCTCCTCAATTATCTTCCTATCCTCCTTTTGAAAGCTTTTGCTGCATGTACAAAGCACTTTTTTTTTTTTTTTTTTTGAAACCATGTACAAAGCACTTAGAAGTGAAACAATTGTTTCTGAATTAAGGAGTATGTGAGAGATGTGAAGAGTTGAAATGTGTTAATCATGTGCGCGAACATCAATCCGGATCATCTTATCATAATGTAAAATTAGCACATCCTGGCTTGTAAGATATCAGTACTCACTTGCATTCTGGAAAGTCTGATCCACGTGCTTTCTTTGGTCAAATGATAAGGAGCAGGCATCATGTATGCATGGTTTATCTTATATGTGTTGTCTGGATTGTTGCAGACTAATCCTGATGCTGTCTTCAGCACTGCTGTTACACCTTTAAAATCTGAGGATGCTTTTGATCCAAACCGTGTGAAATGTGTTGTTGATAGTCTTGGCTATGCTATCTACTTCTCCCGAGGACTTATCCCATATAACAAGTTAAGCATATTTTTCTTTTTTCTTTTTTCTTTTTTTTTTTTTTTTTTTTGCAGTGTTCATGTTCTGCTTTATTGACACACGTTTCATGTACCATGTTCATCAGATCTGGTAAGGTCAATCCAGATTTCCCATATTTGCTCCATCTTGGCATTCAGGTATGGCAGTGACATGTGAAATATGACATTTAGATGTGATATATATTTTAGGAGAGCAGTTAAGAGTGTAAATAATATGTAATACTTTTATTTCTTCATGTCCATGACTGTACTTCTCATGTATTTTCAGAGTTATGATGCTGAATTCCTCAAAATATATCCAGACCTTCCTCCTACACCATTGCAATTAGAAGAAGATCTTGAACAACTCAAAGTTCTTGAAAGCGGCTATAAGCTAAAGGTAGGCCTGGCCTGAGGATGGGGGCTCCATTTTACACATTCCATTCATTATATCTTCATCCATTTCCTTACTAAGTTGGAGAGGCTTAGCATCAAGATGTTCTGTCTAATAATTGATTTTGCTTTTCATTGAATGTTATTTGTTCATAATGGACCATAGTTCAAATAATTAAAAATCAAGTATATGCAATGTATTAGAATAGGAACTAAGGCTTGCAGAAATGCATTGCATCAAATTAACAAAAACTTCGTTATTGTTAGGGGGTTCAAGTATATACAATGTATTAGAATAGGAACTAAGGCTTGCAGACATGCATTGCATCAAATTAACAAAAACTTCGTTATTGTTAGGAGGTTCATTGTGTTTTCACCCATCCTACTGCTGCATTCCGAGTATTGAACTCTGTTATTTGTTCTTTACTATCTCTAATCTCCAGGTTATAAAGGTTGAGCATGAAGCTCATGGGGTCGATGTTCCTGAAGATGTGGAAAAGATAGAAAGGTATATGCGTGAGAAAAACTTGTCATAAGTTTTACAGGACAGTATTATCACAGAAGTACAGACAAACTCTGTGATTTGGAGAGGTTTCTTTTGCTAACTTTCCTTTTTTGTCTTTTGATTATTTGAAGAGAAGAATTCTTTTGCTTCTACTTTAGGTTTCATTTTTCTGATTAGATATAGAAAGGTGTGAGTTGTGAAAAGTTCTTTAACAGTTTCAAATCCACCGATAAGTAGACTACTGTAGATTCTTGTAAGCTCTCTTCTGTAATTGCTTGTATCTTTAATCACAATTGAGATGGAGGTGTGTAATTTGATGTCAATCATCTGTTGATTAACCAGTCAACAAATTCTTATAAAAAGAAATCCTATCAGTCTCTTCCATGGATGTTCATCTTTACTGCATTCTATTCCAAACATAGAGCATACATTAATATACTCGATTTATCTTGTCCTTCACTTTAGAGGGGTTGTCTTCAGAAGTAGTATATAACGTGAACCCGTTATTTGGGGATAAGTATAACACTGACGAGATTGCTTGGTGAATCAGTGACAACTGACTACTGAGCGTCTTGTATGTATGCAGGGAGAGAGATTTTCATTAAACAGTGGCTAGCGATAGTCCTACATGTAGGGCGATTGATTCTCAATATTACAAACTTTGCACGGTTGCTCGTAAATACTCAGTCTATGGTTCCATTGGACTTGCCGGACTGCTCTGTCCGTGTTTTGTTTGAGGTCATTTTTACTGACATTAAAATTCATGTTATGTACGGAGCATAATTCTGTCAAGTAAAGCTCAAGTCGTTCCAAGATCAAGTAGAGTGTAGACCATAGAGCAATAAGGAGCAAATTAAGTTCACGATCACCCAGACATACACAAGAGTAGGAGAATTGATCAAGGGTTATTTGAGGTCTGAGGAGGGAAGCATTTATTAGGGTCACATATCCAACTATCCAAGCCACCTTTGTTAAGCAAAACGACATCATTTAATGATGATCCATGACTATGATTCCGCGAATTCACTACCAAGCACCTTTTCCCTTTTGAGAAAAAAAAGAAGTGGTCCAATCATGAGATCCTGAGAGGACGATTGATATAGACAGCCGCTGACCTGCTGTGTTATGGTCAAAGTATAGTCCTCTTTGTTTCTTTTTAAAAACTGATATTTATTCTCACTTTTCAAGTTTCAGTACGCCTAGTTTATTTGATCTTCCTGTTCGTGCTAAACACTCTTAGCTTGTTTAACTTTGATCGTTTTTTTTTTTTTTTTTACTTGTTCGTATCAAAATACAATATTGTTTTACCAGCCCTTCGAATTCATTGTTAATATGTTTGGAAATCCTTCCCAACAAAGTAAGAATCTTATTTTTTGTAGATTATTTGTAGACATCCCAACATGATATTTGTGACTAGCATAATGACACATCAGCTAGAATATTAAACAGTTCTATGCTAGTACACCACCAAGCTAAAGGATTCAACTTAGGAATGTCGATGGATCGTAGCGGGCCTGTTTCTGATATTTTAGAGGCTTAGAGCGAAATAAAAAATTTGGACTCTAAAATTTAATAATAAATTTTTTATTATTTTATTTTCTTGTTTAACAAATAAAAAAAATAAATAGTGATTTCATAAAATAAATAAACTATTGAAAATTTTGATTAAAAATAATATTATGCATTATAATCTCATAAATTATTAATAAAAATTTCAATTTAAACAATATTATGAATACTTCACTTCATAAAAGATTTTATTTACCAAGTATCTTATTATTATGATTATTTCTCTTTATAATATTGTAAATAATTTTTTTCACAAATTAATAAATATAGTTCACATTCTAAATAAAACGAATTAATAAAAAATCATTGCATTAAAAAAATGAGGAACAATGATAACTATGTATGACTAATATACAAAATAATTAGTTGAATTTCTAACATTTTTTATTGGTGACATAAGTAGCTATATTAGTTAAACTTTAATAATTGAATAAGTATAATGACAATAATATTTTATATGTTGTATTTAGTTTTAGTAGGTTGTTGTTTATTTTTGCTCTTTTTTAATAATATATATCATGGGGTTAAGAATAAAGAAATTATACGGACAATCATAAAATATGCAAGTAAAGGGAATCAAACTCATGCCAAAGTACATTAAAAACTTTATACAAGTAAGCCCTTTACCATTAAGATACTTCAATTAATATGATAAAATTTACACACATTACATTTATATCCCTTTTATCTTTATCTTAACGTTAAAAAAATGGACCTTATTTAACGGGGCCCTAGGCGGCTTCCATGCTCGCCCTATCCAAGGGATGGGGCTACATCGGAGTCGAAGCAGATCCAACAAAATCCAAATCCGATCCGACAAGTTCGCGATCCTTAATTTTGGATCGGAATCCATCCGTTGGACCTCCGAATCCAATCCGTCAGACCTTCGAATTCGATCCAAAATTTAATATTTTCTTACCTATTTTTTTTGTTAATTTCATTACTAATACTATAATTCATTTATTATATATAAAGTAAACTAAAAAAATATACAACACAAGCAAATACCATGGTTATTTATTTATTTATTTAATTTTTTTATTTTGGGTTATTATATTTGGGCTTTTATTTAATAGCCTTTATACTACTCATTCGGATCGGATTCGAATCACAATCGGGTCGGATGTAATACAATATTCGAATTCGACCCATCTCATATTCGAAGTCGGAGTTTTTTTAAACGGGCTTGGATCGGACTTTTTCCTTCGGATCAGATCAGATCAGATCAGACTCGGTTCGGATTCAAATTGAATTATCATCTCTAATTCAACTTCAACATAGCGAAAGTATAACCAACATGATAGCAATTGCGACATACGTTTTATAATACATGACAAAGCAAGCTTACATTGTTAGTGAGCAGGTTATAAAGTTGATTCACAACCACTGTGATGGTTGAGTGAGTAGATGAACTCGAGTATGGAAAATCAGAACAAATAGAGAATCGAGAGAGAAGTATAAGAAACCTCCATTTGAGTGAGTCATATAGGGATGGCAACGGATATTACACCCAACCCGAATCCGTGGATCCATATTCGTTTTTGTGGATATGAGTCTTCAATATTTAGACCCGACAGATCCGGATCGGATCCGGGTCTTGTGACTGAAAAACGGACCCGGATATAGGTCTGACCATAATACCCGGATCAAGATCTGTTACCCGTTTTTTCATTTATTCATTTGTATTTGTTTGTAGTGTTACTCAAAAGACTTGTAAAAATTTGATTTTGTTTATTTATACTTTGTTTTTTTGTAATATTTGAGTAGTAATATGAATTATACTTTGTTTTTATTGTAATATTTGTAATATTTGTAGTGTTGTCGTTGATGTTAAATGCAGATTTATAAACTTGAAACTTATTTTTATCGCAAAAAAAATATGGGCAAAATGTATATGATCCGTTTATACCCGGATCTGGATATGGATCTTTACTTCCATACCCAGCAGATTTGGATTTATCATTGAAAAACGGATCAGGATCTGGAAATCTGGATTCCTAAGGATCCGGTCCAGATCCGATTTATTGCCATCCTTAGTTACATATGACCCAAAAGTCATCCCCAGTATGCAATGCCATACTGCACGCCTGCACCTATACCATGTATCAAATTCCTCTCACACCAAATTTAATTTGAAAATCAAAACTTGAAAAATGGGTTTATAAAGTCATACAAGTATTGGACTAGTCCTCCCGTCTCTATAAGAAAGCCCAAATTTACTAAAAGTTTTAAAAGTTTGATCTCAAATTCTCATCATTTTATAATCAATAATATATTAAAGTGAAATTTTATTGAATATATCTCAATATAAATTTTTAAAATTATTAAATTTTTATATTTTTTTACCTTATATGAATTTAAAGATAAAACTTCTAATCTTTTAGAAATAAAAGGAGTACAAAGATTACAAGAACCACGTGTCAAATTTTAAATTTTGGACTTATGTCAAAACAATCCTACCAAACACCAATAGCGTTCGACTGTTCGAGATACAAATTAATACTCCGTATATTCCAAAAACGTTCCAAAAACAGAAAAAATAAGTGTAAAGACATTTCCCCATCCCCCTTGGCTCTCGCCCTCCCCCACCAACTCTCAGATCTCCTCTTCGTTCCTCTTGTACACCTTACTCTCTCCTCAATGGCAATTCTTCTCGAATCTCTCGTTCTCCCGCGCGCCTCCGCCTCACTCTCCTCTATTTCCGATTTCTCCTCATCATCATCACTCTCTTCACTCTCCATACCTCTCAACTTACCGAAGTTCTCCGGCTTGAAGGCTTGCACCGTCTCCTCCACCCGCGCTGTTAGATCGGTGATTTCACGCTCCAAGAACGTCCGTCGTTCTGGACGTATTGCGTGCGACGGTTCTGATATTTCTGTACAATGTATGCATCGTTACCTTACTTCTTTTCCATTTTTTTTCAAATTATATGTTGCTGTATTTGTCGGCTAGGGTTTATTAAAGTTTTTATTTCAAATTGATTGATATATATTTAGCGAAACGATATAATGTATGATATACTGTATGACATGAATATGCAGAATCGTTTCTCATTTATCTAGATTTTGGAAACTCGATGTATTGTATGACCGAGTAGTATGCTATGATGTATGAATAGATAATATTGAAATGATATATAGATGGAAAATTAATGTTTGATTAGGCTTTCAATATTCGGATGTATTGTGTGATCGAGGTGTATACTGCGGAGTATGCTATATGGATATATATAATCAGAATCAGCTCAGTATTTGTGTCGATTTTCGTAACTTAATTGTTTGATAAATAACGGTGCGTATGCTATGAAATATGGGTGGATGAAATCATTAGTTGTTTGTGCTTTTGTAATTCAAGTGTATTGTATGATCTAGGTTTATCTACAACTTATGATGTATGAAGAGATCTAATTAGTTTAGTATTTGTGTAGGCTGTTGAAGTTCGACTTTATCTTATAAGTAGCTGTGCATAGACTATGATATATGGATGGATAAAGTCAGTATTTATGTAGGATTTCGAGATTTGTCCATATTGGATTGTTGAGGTGTATTGGATGGATAAAATTAGTCCAATATTCATACAAATTATTAAAAGTTGAGCATATTTGATAAATATTAGGACAGTAGGCTTTCGTAATTCAAATGTGCATAGACTATGATATATGGATGGATAAAGTCAGTATTTATGTAGGATTTCGAGATTTGTCCATATTGGATTGTTGAGGTGTATTGGATGGGTAAAATCAGTCCAATATTCATACAGATTATTAAAAGTTGAGCATATTTGATAAATATTAGGACAGTAGGCTTTCATAATTCAAATGTGTATGATAAACAGCGGATCATGGGCTATGGTAATGGATAGATGCAATCAATTTTTATGTAGGCTTTCGAAAATTAGACTGTACATTATGATTAGGCATACTCTGATACATGGATATATAAAAGCAAAATGATATTTGTGTATCAAAATTTGGCTATATTTGATAAATGTTACGGTGTATGTTATGGTACATGGAGCTATGATTTTATGAATATTGAATTGGCTTCTTATGGAATAGACTCATGACAATTGTTGAGTAGGCGGACTTTATTACTATTGTGTTTATGTAAGCAAGTAGAAGTTAGATATTTGAGAAGTTGTCAATTTGTCATATGGTTGGGATTTTGGTGGAGAATTTATACGTGGGTGGTGTGTGATGTTGGACAACAGAATCAAAAGATTGAGGTTGTGATTTTGGAATTGATTTGTTTGGACATGAGTTGTATCGTATTCTTGTATGGGAAGAACACACCACTTAATTAAAGAATAAGGAGTGTTTGTCATGAAAAATTCATGACTTATTGATTTCCCGTTTACGAGGATCATCACTTTATTGTGCCGAAGGATTCAGCAAATGAATAATTGAATTATTAATCAATATAATTTGTGTTCTTACTATTACATTCCCAAATTAGAATTGCTTGTAGCCAAATTTTTTTTACCATGAGTTATCAATTTACTGTTCAAGGATTTTATATTTTTTCTTTTTCTCTAATCTGGATGAAGGATTCTACAAATAGTTTTTTGAATTTGAGTTAGTATTCTATGAATTCCTATTATTATATACGTACATTAGAACTTAATATGAAAGAGAATGTTTCCTTGTGGAATAAGTTAAAATTGAGGGATCCCTTTTTTTCGTAAGAGTTGTGGTTAGGTGGTCTGTTGAGAATAGTTTAGAATTTGAACGAGATGGTGATAAGGTATCTGGACGGATGACTCATTTGAAAGTCACATCAACCCTTTTTTTTTTTAAATAAATTTGCAGGATTTATTCAAACTCAAAATAACCTACACACACTTATAAGAGACTGCTCTACAGAGTTTACACTTACCCGTCACAATTCACCATTTGACCAAATGGCAAAACAATTTTAAGCCTAAAACACGAGCTTAACAAACTTCACATTGATACATCTGCATCCGTTTGCCTGCTTTCTCATTCAAATAATTGGCTAAGCAACTATCTGTCACCTACTTGTACCTTATATTCAATAGTAAGACTTACTTCTAAGCTCCTTGTTGAAAATTTTCCTATGTTCACATTCTTTTCAAGTCTCATAAATTCTTTCTTGCAAGTATGTAGTTCAAAATCTTGTACCTTAATATACTACTGTTGTCTTGAATTTGACTTACGTAAATTTTTTCTAGGTGTGAATTAAATGAGGGCAGACCTTACTGAAACTTGTATGGATTACTTTGAATTTTTCATACTCACTCAAGTTTATCTGAAAATTAAGTTTTTTTTTTAAGTTGAAGAGGATTAATCCCATCTGTACAGGCTGTCGCTGAAATAATAAATGTGCTCCATGATCTTCAAATTGTTTACTTGAAACACACACTACAGGCATCTGAATATATTTCTTTATTTCATCATCAACAGCTGCCAACCTTCTCTAACCTGCCAACCAAGTAATTATTCTATGAATAGGAACTGCAAAGCTTTCAATTACAAGTTACAACCATGTCTCATCTCAGCAATTGGTTTCCGATTCAAAGGAAAGTTGTAGGTACTACTACCTTTCCTATGTAAGAACGGGTTACGGGGACCTGATATATTTATTCACCTTATCTAGGCTTTTTATCACCTTTGTTGTTGGACATGTATATTTCAAATGTCATTTGATAGTAATATCCATAAGCTTTTTGGGATAGAGCATGTAGATATTTTCTTGGAAATGTGTTGTCTTGTTCTAGTTGTTAAGCAGGAGTGCCTTGGATGCTCAATAACGTAACATCCTTTTATTCGTTGGGCCTTTAATGAAGGGATTCTTTAGAAATGCTATCATTCTGATTTATGCACATTGCAGTGAAATACAAAATGATAGTGACCGAACAAATTTAAGGATTAGCTATGATATCCATGCTAGGGAAGGTAGTAGTGAAAACAAAGTTAACGGTTGCTTATAGGGAAATTTAACATTACTTTTGGGCATCATAAACGAGAAATGTGATTTCTTTTTTGGACTTACGCTTCACGTTTTTCTATTCTCTTGCTATGCACAATCATGTTTAATGGACAATTGATGTGCTGTTTTTTTTTCCTTTTAGAGCTGTTAAATTTTTTCTGTCTTGAGGCAATGTCTTCTTTGGGCATATCTTAGGAATTTGTGTTGCCTGGTGTAGTGTAAAAGACTTGCAATTTGTATCTGAACGCTCAATTGAAAATACAATTCAGAAGATGCATGACATTGTGGGTAGGAAGAGAATTTCATAGTACTTTGGTCACCTGAGTGATATGAGAAGGGCTATGACTCATCTCGATTCTTGTTCTTTTGCTGTTGTCTTTCATCCTTTGTAAGTTTGATGGTTCTACAGAACCCAACAAAGACATTGTGTTCTTCAGTGATGTTGCTGCTGGAGCTCTGGCGCCTTCTTCCTTGTAAAGCACCATATTTTTTTGAGAAAAATGACATAAAATTATGCAAGTGTTACGTTATTCCTATCTTAAAATGAAATACATTATTACGTAATTCCAACGTCACCATATTCCATAAATTGTCAATGCAATGGTCACCTCAATACCTCATGTCAGAACATTCAATGTATATTCACATCAGAGTTTTCTTTTTTTTTTTTTTTAAATTTTTTTTTGAGGATGTACGTCATTGTGTAATCTCTGGAGTTATGTTACTATAAAGGTTTATTTTTTTAAAAAAAGAAGTCTGGCTTGAACATTTGTAAAATTTTCACTGCTATTGAGTAGTGGCCACTTTACTCTGTTTCTTTTAAGATAATAAGCCAGTTTACTCTTTAAAGTACTTTTGAAGGTAAGTTTTTAAAATCTTCACTTTAAGGATCAATTGTGGAATATTTGTGGATGCAGTTTGAGCTTTGGCACCCCAAAACAATGTAGCTTATTCTTTTGAGTAAAAAATAGTTTATCTTTGAACGACTAAAGTTTATATGACAGTTCAGGCAATACTTTCTAGGTGTTATTTTTTGTTCTACCCCAGCTCTGTTGATATGTTTATGTTCCTACATTTCTATGATCAGTCGGTTTCTTGAAGGACGTTAAGGGATATAAGGTGAAGCATAGGTGTTATAACTTTGTAAGAGGTTTGATGGTGATGATAGTATTGATTTATACTGGTTGAAGGAAGTAAGTTGTTCATTGTTGAATATGCTTGTTATTGCAGTACTATTCTTTGGTATTCAATCCTATGATCATTCAGTATGCGAAATAGATTAGATTTTGACCATCTGTCATGGAAACTAAATTGGAGTCACTTATTGGGCTTGTGTTGGTTAGTCTGAAAGCATTTGTTTGTGCTGCATTTCTTTCTTTTTCAATTAGGCTGGATGATGTGGAACTAAGTAGGAGTCACTTGATATGGGTTGCTTTAAATGATCATCTTACAGTGTCCACTCTTCTTTTGGGAGGGCATCCATTTAGGTTGAGTTATGAATATTGGCTGTTGGTTTTTGTTTGCATACATGGATCCTTGCTTACCACAAATTTCAATGATGGATTCTCTATCACTGCTGTTTTTCCCATCAATTGCTCAAGCCTAACAAATAATTGGTGTGGGAAACTCAAGCTGAAAACTTGCTTATCTCTTCACTTTAGATCCACCAAAATGCAAACTTTTGATTGCTTGTATACATTACAGAGATAGCTGCAGTTATTCTGTTAAATATCTGAGAATATTGTTCTGACTATTTGGCGGGACTATTAATTTACATGCCGAATTGTTTGAGTAAAAGTAAATATGATTCAACTATGCTGTTTTAGGATATACTGTCTTTTAGAAGCATTACCCTGATTTATACTTGTTTTTGCTTGGAGGAATGCAGTACCATCTGTGACCGATGAAACATGGAAGTCCCTTGTCCTGGAATCCGATTTGCCAGTTATGGTTGAATTCTGGGCTCCATGGTGTGGCCCTTGCCGAATCGTCCAACCTGTAATTGATGAGTTATCTAAGGAGTTTTCTGGTAAGCTTAAGGTTTTCAAAGTTAACACTGATGACAGTCCCACCATTGCTTCTGAATATGGAGTCCGAAGCATTCCTACTGTTATATTTTTCAAGAATGGCGAGAAGAAAGAAGCAATTATTGGTGCTGTACCCAAAACTACTTTAACCACTAGCATAGAGAAGTTCTTGTAAACATGATATGTAGGTGGATCAGCGGAGGCCTCAGCACGATTTCCACACTTCTTGTGATCTTTTTTGGCCATTTTCATTAGGTGATAAATGGTCATGCTGTGCTAAAAAAATAAACTTACTCGAATCCTGTATAGTTGATGCTATTGTATTTGGATTTCTTGGAAGAGTAAGTAAAAACATTCGTAGTTGTAGTCTTTGCCTTTACATGCTTGTTGATAATCTACCTTATATGCATACCAGATCCAGAATAGGTACTTTTCTGAAGTTCCATGTTAGATAACCTTGCTTAGATTTGGTTCTGCGTCTGAACTCTGAAGGCTTACAGGTTTTCTAGTCTTCAAGGGGTAAATATTTTTACGACTTTCAGCGAGTTTATTCTAGACTGTACTTGATGAAAATGATGTTTTTTGCTTTCTTGTAGGTGATCTTTGCTGTCTCAGATGACTGTAGGACTAGTTGGATTGTGGAGAAATGTAGTGAGGTGTTATCACTGTTAAACTTCTACATACGATGTCATTTACTGGTAGTCAGGTTTCTAGCATAGCTGAGCAAAAACTGGAAAAACCAGTTTTTGTTTTGTTTCACTTGTCCTGCTCGTAATTTGGTGGCTGTGAAAATATTTCCATCTTTGAAGAGATAACTTGCTTTTTTATAGCTGCTTTGTCTTTTTGTATTGTTAAATTAAATAGGAAAAGTCTCATGTTTAACTCCGAAATTACTCAGAGGTAACAATTAGTCTGTTCCGATCAGGTTTCAATTGAGTTCTCATTCAGTTGAGTCATTATTTTTGGTTGTGAGTTTGCCAGATTATTTGTTGGTCTATTGTTGATTGCCTTATTCGATATGGTAAATTAAATTAGACACCATCCCACTACTTCCAAGTCGTTGACTTCCTGTCTTATCATCAAGCTCTGAGCAAAAGATTATATAACTAGCTGTTTCGCGTTCTTGAGTGTATTGATTCCCTGATTCTGCTCCTTTGCCGGCGTAATCTCTTTTGTAATATCCTCTGATTCAGAAGCATGATTTTAGCTTCCCTTTGCATCATTTGCTCAGCATTCTCTCCACTCCGTAAATGGCTATTGTCCTTAATGTTTTGCTCTTCCTCGTGCCTCAGCTGTACTATCCCTGTTTTCAACTTTTTCTTCTTCCTCCTTTCCACTATCCCCTTGTCTCAAATTACCAGAATTTAATGGCTTGAAGGTTAGTTCTGGCTCCTCAACTTGCTCAGTCAGATCGGTGAAATTGCGCTCTGAGTTCGTCCTGCCTGTTTCGTGTGTGACGGCTATCGTATGGATCACCTTATATTCCTTTTTATTTTATAATTATTTTCTTTTTTTATGTTTGCCTTTCGACTTTTTTTTGGGTTGAGTTTATTTTATGTACTGATACAATCAGTATACATAGGCTTTCAAATCCGACTATTCTATGATGATAAGTATACAATATGACATGTGGATAATCAATATACATGTAGGCTTTAAATATTTAACAATATGGTCCTTAGTAGGGGTGTCAATCGGTTATATGGTTCGGTTTTGAGTTTGGTTTATTGGTTTTTGGTTATTAACGAATCGGTTATTAATGGTTTACCATCTTTAGCGGTTTGGTTCAAGTCAATTTTAATTATTATCAAGGGTCGATTTCGTTTGATTTTTTTTATTGTGATTTCTATTCGATTTGGGTCTTGATAGGGTCGAGTTGTAATCGGTTGGGTCATTACTGGTTTGGGTCATTATCGGTTCGAGTTGTAATCGGTCGGTTTTAAAACGGGTTATGCCATTTTAAAGCGGTTTCTGGGTCTAAACAACTCAGGTACTAGACGGTTCGGGTTGTAATCGGTTCAGGTCATAATAGGTTAGAGTCATAATCGATTCAGGTCATGATCAGTTCAAGTATTCGGGTTGTAAACGGTTCGGGTTGATATCACTCGATTTGATAACGAGTTTTACTTTTAAAAAAATTGGTAAAATTAGTTTAGGTCATAATCGGTCCCAGATCTAATGTATTGATTTATCGCCTTTAGGTGCTTTTAATATAATGTTCCATATTTGTTGTAATGATTTTTGTGACTATCACTATTTGTTCAAATCCTATCATTTTACTAGCTTTGTAATGGTTTAATTCCACGCTATTACATAATTGTACTATCTAAGAAAAGGCTATCAAAGTCAGGTTATAATGCTTACAGTGGAATAACAATATATATATTAATGTATGTCATAATTTGATTAGAATTAGGTGAAAAGATCAATTTTAAGCAATATAGATAATATATCAAATATTCAAATGTGTTAAACAACACAAAATGTAGAGTGGAGGTAACGATTTTTAAATGGTTTGGTCACAACGGGTTACGGTTTGTAAACGGCTCGGTCCTAACGGCTTACGGGTTTTAAACGGTCCAGTCATAACGGTTTACGGATTGTAAACGGTTCGGTCATAACTGTTTATGGGTTGTAAACAGTACGGGTTTATTGGGTTTTAACGGTTTCAGTTTACATTGGTACGGGTTACTATCGTGTTTGGGTGTGATCGGTTTTGGGTTGTAACGGTTCGACCTGATAACAGATACGGGTCATTAACGGTTTTCCAAAATACGATTTGGTTCAAATTTTGGATTTCGCCTAATCGGGTCGGTTCAATTTTCGGTTTTCAACAAATGGGTTTTCAACGGTTTGGTTCCCTTTAGGAACAGTTTGATTCCACCAGTTCGGGTCAATTTTTGACAGCTCTAGTACTCTTTAGGTATATTGTGATATATGGGTAGATAAAATCGATGGTTATGTGGGTTTTCGAAATCCATCTGTATTCTATGAAAGTATATTACGACATATAGATAGATTCATGTAGGTTCAATTTGAACTCAAAATACCTACACATACACACAGCTTCAAGTGTAAACGTGAAGCATGACTAAACCTACACACTAAACCTACACACTTACTACCGCCCAATCAAATTCCAAATCATGCGTAGACCTAAAGCATGAGGTATAAATTGGGTCTATTCACACTCTTAAGTAGCAAGTTTGATGATCAACGCAGCCAAAACAGATATAGCACTATGGCTGTGGTGCTTTCATCATTATCTAGCACTGCACTTATTGAGAAGTAACTAGACTAGGTTATTTTTTTTGTAGATGATGGATGGGGATTTAAGCAATGGTTTCATATGCCCATGCCGGTGGATTGTTTAATTACACACAAATCTAATAAGGTTTTATCATAAAATCAATTGATATTTGGTTGAGTAGTTCACTAGTCTTATGTATTTGTTATCCTTCCTATAAATTTTCATGTATGAAACGTGTTATTTTCCTTACAATATTGAAGAATGAAGACTGCTTAGATATATTATAAAGATAGTTGTAGTTATTAAATATTGTTCAGTCTATATGGTGGGTTTATGATATAATATTCTGGATTTAATTTCAATAAAGAAAAATTATGATTCTTTTATTATGCTGTTTTTGAATAACCTTTAAGAAGCATCACCCTGAATTATACGGAGTACTTGCTTTTGCATGGATGACTGCAGTGCATAATAGGACTGATACATCCATGGGAGTCCGAAGTCATGCAATCCGATCGAATTGCCTGCTATGATTCAGTTCTGGGCTACATGGAGTGGGCCTAGTCAATCAATGGAACTAATACTTGCTCAAACATCTGAATAATATTCTGGGAAGCTTGAGGTGTTCAAACTTGACATTGATGAGAATGCAGAATATCCATCTATCCACAGAGTCCATAGCTCCCAATATTCATAGGCGGTTTCGGACATGTTTAGGGTGCTCGATGCAACAGACCCCCAAATTTAAGGAGCCTTAAAATTTAGATATATTTATATTAGTTTTGTATAATAATATAAAAGTGTAATTGGAGCAGTGTTTTGAATATTTATACTCTACATGAGAGATCTCAAGTTCTAGCCTTTTTTAAGAAGTTAAACATAACCCCATAAATAATATGTAATTATTGTTCAGGCCCTACCACTACTATGCTAGTCAAGAAGGCACACGTCTTAAATAAACACCTTAGTGGTTCCTTCAAGTCTATGTTAAAATACATGATAGAAATGAATCAGTGGGTGGATAGTGTACCCGGGTGTACCATGAGCATGGTGCACCTGAACCAAAACGCATGCAATATATAATAAACCGCAAGAAAAAATGTACATCATGTGGCTTGGTAATGTACACGAGAAATAAGAAATTACTACACGCAACAACCGTCATTTTAATTATGGGGAAGCGAACCATCTTTTCACTGCCCCAAATGCAGCTCAATAATTACGAGAACTTGGGAAGATTATTGTATCTTTACATTTTTTTCATTGTTACCAAAGTTTTTTTGGTAAAAAAAATCCTCTTTTCCATTGAAACGAGTTCAAACTCAAAAAAAATAAACACTTTTTAATTCTTCACAATTACTAGGTGAATTTTTTTTTACATGTATATTGAATTCGATTGTTATGAACATACGTACATTAAATATTTTATATAGTACTTACATTAAAGTTGAGTATTATATACATTAAATATTTTATATAAGTTCTGGACAAATAAAGTTATGTTTATTGAGATTTTTACGATGTACATTGAAATTATATCAGAATTAACGTTAGTAAATAGTAACTCCCCCAATTATTGAACTTATATGAGATGTACATTGAATTTATATAAGATGTATATTGAATTTATATAACATGTACATTGAATTTATATAAGACGTATATTAAAATTTTTATTTTTGGAAAGTGAACCATCATTATCTCTGTTGTAGAGCTCTTCTATTTTACATTGGATTTGATTGTTATGAACATTAGAAATCTGAATAAAGTAAATTAAAATTGAGTATTATATACATAAAATATTTTATATAATAGGTACATTAAAGTTGAGTATTATATAAATTAAATATTTTATATAAGTTATGGACAAAGAAAATTATATCATTTAAATTACATACAATGTACATCTAACTTATATAAGATGTACATTGAAATTGTATCAGAATTGCCGTGACTCCCCTAACTATTGAACTTATATAAGATGTATATTGAACTTATATACATTGAAATTATATAAAACGATACATTAAACTTTTTATTTTTGGGAATCAAACCGTCATTATCTCTTGAAAAAAATCGCCCTCCAAGCAGCATTTAAATAAAATTTTTGACAGAAAAAATGGGGTGCAAATATGTTCTAATAAGTGCAAATATATTTCAAATTCAAAATAAACCGTAATTATTTTTTTTTTCATCATTACATACATACTTTTGTCATTTTCACACTTGTTTTCCTAAGACACAGTGACCCAAAGTTGTCATTTCACTCATGCTATCATGTTCCTTCCTCAATGCTGCTTACAAAGCAAATTTCCCCCATACTCATGTGCTGCATGTGCCATCTAAGACAGGTGCACCATACTCATGATACACTCGAGTGCACCGTTTACGGAAATGAAGTTGGGAATGTGACATACACGATAAATTGTCTTGCTGTGCCAAAACATTAAACATCACGTGATGGGTTCCCTGGAAGTTCAAGTCAAAAGTTTCATACTAGTGGATATTTTGTACTTTTTATTTAGTTATGCTCTTGATTATACATGCTATCTCATAATCCTACCAAATATTCATTCCACATTATAATGTAATAAGGTAGTTTTGTGAAGGTAAAGTGAAATAACCTTACTTAGGTACGTTTCAATTTCTGAACTCTGAAGGTTAACAAATCTCTTCTTTACTGTTCATTTTCTGGACTTACGGAGTATAATCAATGATTATGATGTTAGTTGCTCGTATGCAGTTGATAGTTGCTGTCTCATAGGACTGCATGACTGGTTTGATTCTATCATCGTTAAACGTCTCTCTCTCTCTCTATATATATCATATATGATATGATGTGATATACAGGTTGCCAACAAAAATTCCAACTTTTGTTTTGTTTTAATGTTTTTAAGGAGAAACAGAGAGTACTATTAATTCTCGCACATTCATTCTTTTAAAAGACCATTTGCTTAATAATTTATTATGAAAAGGAAATCAATGAAGTCGTGGCAACAAGATGTGATGGTCTGATACTCTGATGGATAGGTGGAAGTAGAAAATTTACATACTCAACCGTGTGGGGTGGTGATTTGCGCACACCAACAATTTATTTCTACTCAGGCGTACACCCATTTACTTGGTTAGCGAGGTGTGCGGATATCATTTCCTAACCTAAATTTATTACTTGATTTTAAATTATTGATTCTAAACTAAGTAATTATGCTTTATATGATGATATCTCTGAAGAGACTAAATTAAATGATACTTGAAAATTTGGCTTTGAGTAATATGTGTTTATGGAAGACAGGATCTTTCAAAATATTTTGTAGAAAAATCTGGTAAAGGAGAAAAGCTTCTCGTAGTCCCATTCATCATAATGACCCCAGTAAAGAGAGTTCAATTTGGTTGGTATATGGGTACACTTATCCAATGCTAGTATGATCTTAATGTGAATTGCCACTAGGCCCACCACCATTTAGTGTCCCCTAACGCAACTATTTATTCTTACCTACGAGTTGAGGTCTTTAAATGGGAGGAGTTTCACTAAGGTTTTGTAATAAGGGTCTAATTAATAATGGGTTTAATGGGTCGATCCCTTAAAGGATCATATTTTATTGAGTTTTTAATGGGTCAAGTCGGGTCAATAATGAATCAATAGTTTCCAAGACTTTTAAACACTATTAGGTAATGAATTATTTCCACATACTTACCGATAGTCCATTGCCAAAGATTGGAGGTGATATATGTAAACTATCACCCTCTATAGATAAAAACTATACTTTCTTTGGACGATCCGGCCCGACTCGGCCCGTTATGTGTCTCCCTTAACCCGGCCCGTTAAGCATCTCCTTTTGCTCGACCCGTTTAGCATGTGACACATCCCGACCCTAACTCGACCCAATGCACAGATCTACCTACAAGATCTCTACACTCAATGCCACCATATTACGTCAACAATAAGCCTCGTCAACCCCATTCCAAATCAAGCAAATTTCTAACCCCACTTTAAAATCATCACATGCTTAATTCCCACCTACTAAAACTCTTATTAATCAATCACATTAGTAAATCTGAAACTAAGATTAGGATATAAAACCCAATTAATTAATCAGTTGCTTCTTATTCAGCCACTTATTCTTTTCCTCTTATATGTTCTAACACATCAGCAAGAGCTCCATCCTAGATGTTACTAAGGAAGCAAACAATGTTAATCCATCCCTTTCATCCCTATCTCATATCAAACTTATAACCACCTTTGAGTTAAACTCTAAAGATACAAGGTAAGGAACATGGGTTTAAACCATCCCTAATCTTTGTTTGCGAAACTTCATTCAAAAAACCCATAACTCAAACTTTCAAATTATGGGTTTTGGAGGAGAAGGAGGATATGGCTCATACCTTTCCTTTAGGTATCAAAAATAAAAGGAAAATTTGTTCATTCTTACGATCAACCAAACACAATATACTCTATACTACATTGATTTCATTCCTTATTTTAAACTCATTATAAGTTTTGAACCAAACACCCCCTTATGATTGAAAATTCCAATCGCATATTTAACCCTGTCGATTAATATTGAAATAATCCATTGTTAATCCCCTTAATTACCATAAGGATTAAGATTAAGATAAACCCTTAAACAAATATAACCTAATTAATCAACCAATAAACCTTAATGTGGTTGGTGAATTGTACTATACCAAATTAAATAAATTAAAAGGGTCTCCAAGCTGCGGTGCTGCCCCCGTATTTTGGGACCAAAACTTCCACGCAGCTTCTTAAATATGGAGTTTGTAGGTGGGTTTACGCGCTATTTATAGAACCCGTAACTCCGTATGATTCCTCCTCCCTTTCTCTCTCCTCCCTTTTGATCATATCTCAAATTCTCCCGTTCGCCATTTCTCTTATCATACTCACTTTTATCTTATCTTATTTCAGATATTTTATTCCCTCTACTCAAACCCCAATTGACCATTTTTCATAGGTACAATCTTTCTATTTTTTTCTTCAATATGTTGTGTATTTTTTTTAATGGTTTTTTCACTTGGGTTTTTGATATTTGATGATTTTGAGTGATATCCCATCTGGGGTTCTGTGATTATGTGTTTCATTAGATCCTTTTGTTGATTGATTGGATTTGTGTAGAGTGTTGAAGAAGATTGGTTTGAATTAGGGTTTTGGAAATGTGTTAAATTGATGAGTTTAGCAATTTTTTTGATGTTATTTTGTAAGAATTTCGTCTTGATTGGGTAAAATAGTGGTTTAGGGGAATTGGATTTTCTGAGTTTTGATGAATTTGGAGAGATTGACTACAATTCATTTGAAATTGAGTGTCTTTTTTGACCTACTTAAAGTTTGTAACTTTTGTGGTTTGAGAAGATCTTTCGCTTGTAATTGATTGGTATTTGCGAGTTCGATTTAACTTTTAATTTTATGAACCAAATTGTTCTTGTCGGTTTCATGTTCAAGTTTCTTTCACTAATTTGAAAGTTTAGTATTTTGTGGTACAAGAAGGGTTTAAGTTGAGATAGAGAAAGTTAATTGTAGCCCGTATTTCTTTTGGGAGTATGGTTGGAGGAAATGTCTTGAATTATAAGACGGATTTTGCTGCTGCAAGGCGAGATAGCAGTTTGTCTCAGCTTGTAGTGCACTTTCTCCTGTTTCTGGAATGAGATGACGCTTATGCTTGACTTGAGACTAATACCCCTTACATCCCGACAGGTCTATCGATGATGTAGCTTTCAGTTGTTGAGAAATATTACTTGTGGTGGCTTATTGCTCCTTATGGAATTCTAAACCTTGTCTTTTGTACATGTATCATTTGTCCTGAGGTGGTTATGTTTAGGAATCTTGCTACGGATCTGGGAGTATCTGATTGGTCAGTAGCAAAATAGAAACTGTTTGACAAAAATTGAAGTAATTTGGTTAGGATATTATCTGAAGTAGGTTAATTGAGTGCAAAGTGAATTTTTATAGATATGGAGACCATTTATTTGGGGGGGGGGGGGGGGGGGGGGGGGGGGGGGGGGTTTGTATTAGAAGACTACCCTTCGTATTTTCTTCTATTTGTTTGTTAAGGGGGGCTAAGAGGTGAGAATAATTTTCTTTGGTTGAGATATTTTCCTAGGGTAGAAAAGATTTTCCCTTCTTAAGGAAAGAAAGCCACATTTTTCTTCCTAACCTTCACCTTTCTCTTCCTCTTCTTCCTTCCGTACCCTCTCCTCTAAGTTCCTTTGACCAAAACAATTGTAAATGAAGTATAAATTGAAATTAGAACTCAGTTCTGAACGTTATCCCGTGAACCAAACATAGCCTAAAGGAAAACCATTGGACAATGGTCAACCCAAGTGAAGTGAGAGAATAAGAGTCCCCTGAAGTTTGTTGCAAGCTTTTGTTACTTTGTTTAGCTAATAAATTGAATTAAAGGGTTGATCTTGACCTCTCAAAATGCTGCCAGCTGTAGGATCCATTCTATCCTATGGTGTCTTACTTAGGAATCAGGAATTTCCAAACCGAATTTTTTATTTGGCATCAACATAACACTTCGATATTCATTCGAAATCTAAGAATGCTGCCTGAAATAACTTTTGTACTAAGATAGAAACCGTCTTTTTGGGCCCTGCTCTGTAGGCATGATTTGTAGGTATTCTATGACATTTAGTGTATCACTCTGTTTTGGGCAATACATTGCTAGGAAATACCTTGACTTTTGACTGCTGTGAATTAGCCAATTCTAATCACTCAATGCATTCAAACTTGGTAATGGTTAATACTCTTGTTAGTGGTGGATTTTATCGACATGCTGTCTAAAGTCTTTCGGAGTCCCAACTACTAGTGATTGTTCCTTATCCTTATGATGGTATTGAGTTACATTGCAAGTTTGCGATCCTATTTCAGTTTGTTTGTAGTTTGGACTTGAGCTCTTGTATCAAAACTTTCACAAATGTCACTCTGTAACTGTTTGCCTTTCCTTCTTTTAGGCATCTCAGTAGTGTGGAGTTTGTGATTCTGTATTAGAATTCTCTTTATTATCATCTGATCAGCTGGTTTACTTGTTATAAAGGATACCTACTATGAACTTTGTATGTAATCTTTTGGGATTTATGCTAGGATTAGTACTCTTAATCTCTATTTATAACCTTTAACTAGGTGTGCACAATGTTTGTTTTTTTGGCCCATTTGCCCTTTTTTGCTCATTAGAGAGCGCTCCGGATAAGCAAAATTTGTAGTTAGTTTGTAGCTTAATCTTGTTTTTGCTTTGTTGCTTACATGTCACATGACATATTTAGGACCTTGAAGCTCTCTGTCATTTTAATGGACAAACTATTTGCATCTGCCTGCTTATCTAGGGATTTCTAGGTAATAATATTTGGGATTCTGCATGGCTGTGTTACGTAGAGTGTGCTTTTTTTTAGTGTGTTGTATATGAAGATGTATTTTTATATGTATATGTAAAGTGTGTGTCCCCATTATGATAAAGTTCATTAATTATCCTTAGTCTGCAGACTCTGAACAACATTAAATCAGTCCATTTAGCTATACTTTTAACTGAAAGTTGCATCTTATCTATCTCCTATCCTTGCATATTAATTTTGTCCTAACTCATTATTTACCAGTTCATTAGCTAACTGAATATTATCATCTATCTTCATAGGGATGGACTTGATACAAAACTTCCAAGCCTATGCTTCTGAATGCCAATCGAATGAGGATGCAACAGTAAGGCGAAAATCTAACTCTGATGTACCTCTGACCACAGAATCTGAAAGTAGTAGAGGATTTTTTGACTGTAATATTTGCTTTGACTTGGCTCATGATCCTGTCGTCACACTTTGTGGTCACCTATACTGTTGGGCATGTATTTTCAAGTGGCTCCATGTCCAAAGCTCCTCTTCCCAGCCAACTCAGCAGAAGGCTTGCCCTGTCTGCAAGGCTAACATCTCTCAAACCTCATTAATTCCCCTTTACTGTCATGGTCTTACCTGCTGTGAAGATGAGGCTAGGACGTCTCTTCATGATAATATCCCTCCTAGACCTGTTGCAAATTCTCCTTCAAGACAACAGCTTCCATCTGATTCTTTCGAATCACAATACCCTGAATTTCGTTATGCCTCGATATCATCCTCTAATTATATGAGTCCTACTATGGCTGGGATTCTCAATCCCACAATTGAATTAATCGGAGAATTGGTTTACACGAGGATTCTGGGAAGCACAAACACCAACTTGTTCACCTCCCCTCGTCCAAATTCCTATGCCATTGTTGGGCATAACAATCCCCGGATGCGGAGGCAGGAACTGCAACAATACAAGTCCCTCGACAGAGTCTCCAAGTTCTTTTTGTGCTGCGTAATCTTATGCTTGCTTTTGTTCTGAAAAATGAGTTCTTTGTATAGTTGTAAAATTGTATACTAGTAACACTCCACAGTGTCGAGGTGATGGAACTACTGGGAATGAAAGTGTTGGATCTATAGGTTTTATAAGCTTGGATCAGGTGTTGTATGGATCCAATATATGTTCTGCAGGGTGTCTTTGGTTCTGGGACTGAACTTCGCAAATTTTTCAGTCGAACCTTGATTGTGAATAATACTGTTTATTGATTAATGATTACTGTACTAAGTTGTTCCCGCACAACTTGGCACTTCCTGGTATCTATATTTTGTTTGTCCAGAAGCAACTGTGGGCTGGATATGAGTCGAGCTAGCTCGTGAATTACTCGAGATTGGATCGCTCAAAGCTCAGCTCGAGTTTGGAATTAGGCGAGCCCGAGCTTTACAAAAGCGAGCTCGAGCTCAAACAATTCAGCTTTCAACTTTCGCAAGCCATCTTCACCATGTTTCTCAAGCCGACTTACGACATTATTCGTGCTTTTTTTGACTTAATTTTTAAGAGCCAAGGGAGTTATTATGCTATACAGAAATACACATTACAAGGGAAAGCATAATGTGTAGAACGAATGTGCCAATTCTATCAAAAATTAGACAGTTGATAGATATCGGCCCTGTTTGGTAATGCCCGATAGCTAAATGTAAAATCATGTTGTGTTAGCAGATTTGACTGGCGGATTGTATTCGAAGGTAATCACATGTCCCACCCGGAGATTTGAAAAATGTTAATTCAAGTCAAAAGTTTCATAGTAATGTAATTATTATTATTGTTATCTTCATTGTTATTAATGTCTAATTATTATTATTTTGGTTAATCTTTATTAGCTCATGTAATTAAATTATGTTAGTGTAAGATTATTTAAGTTTTATCAGTAATTAAGAGTAGATTAGTTAGTGTTAACAATGGTAATGATAATAATTAATATTAGATTAATAACTAATAATAATAATTAATGTCAAAATAATAATAAATCCCAGTCATAGTAATAATAAATAATAATATTGGAGAGTCGAATAATAATTAGTCTTAATAATACTTGTAATCAGTGCTTATATTAATACTAATTATTACTTATTATTCTTAAAATTATTATTACTTATTATTCTTAATTATTGTTAAAATTATAATGGAAGGGCAACACTTGAACTAATAAAAAAATAATGATAATAATCAATGATGGAAAATCAACTACGCTCTTCGTTAATTCAATTATTGCCTTTCATTTTAATGTTGAAATTTAGAAAACATTAGTGTTAAGCATTAAATTTACTTATTTATTATAAATAGTGACTATCAATTAAATGAATAAAGGATTGTGGGACATTTTAACTTAAGTTCATGACTAATATTGAACATTTTAATCTTTGCCATACTCGTAAATGTTCCTGGAGTCGACACTTTTCTTAGGAGAGCGAGGGAAGCACGACGATTTTCTAGTCCTCCTCTAATGGTTGCTAGTGCTTCCCGTCCTTTTGACAACGATGATGCATGATGATGTCGGGATGAGTCGTGACATTGACGACTATGTGGCCACATTGGCCGCTTAGCTTCATCGAGGATGACTATGCTCTGGTCTGTCCTTTACAGGTCTGTTTCACTTAACAAATCAGTTTGGCGGGGTAGTATACGTACACTTGGTGTTCTTAGTGGCCTGCATGTTGTGGTTTGCTGCATGCAATGCGTTTGTTAGGGTGTGTGTAACGATGAACATGCAGATTTGCGTTGCTCCGTTGAAATTTTTGCAAATCGTCAATTGCATAGGTTTTTAAAAATTCAATTTTCCTATATTTTCCAAATCAATTGTATAGGTTCATTGTGATGTACTTTTCGTGGATTGTGGTAAGGAGTTAGGAGCTTATTTAGTCAGGGTAATTCTCAATGATAAGTTAGTAACCTTGTGTTTTAACATTTTAAATGTGGTTGACTCGAAAACAAAAACATTCTCAATGGTAACCCTATACTCTTTATTATTTTTGTTCGTGGCATTAATGAGATATATTTTCGAATTTTCTTTGTATTTATTAATCATGGTTAAGCTTCTCTCTTTTTCCCTCTTCATTTCCCTACATTAACCCCCACATCAACAAACATTCCATCTTTACCCTCGCCCTTAAACCTATCCAGTACCTCCTGAACAGAGGCAGAAATGTCGGGTTTTTTAAAGGGTTTTTTCTTCATAATTCTCTGAATATTTTTGTGAGGCTTATCAGGCAAGGAACCCAGATCAAAGAGTGAGTAGAGGAATGGGTGTTTGACACCTTCAACAAGGTTGGCAATTACTTGGTGCGATTGAGTTGATTTGAGGCAGTTGAATGGTGAGAGTTTTGAGGTAAAGGGGTTGAGAGAGAATTTGGCATCTGGGGTTGGGTTCGTGGTTTTAGATGTGAAGAGGAGGAGGAGGAGGAGGAGAGAGAGGGAGAGGAGGAAGGAGTTGGGGGAGAGGAGGAAGGAGTCGGGGGAGAGGAGTTTTGGGGGGGGTTTCTCTCTTTTTCAAGCATTTGCCATTGATGAAGAATTTTTGTGAATTTGAGGAAGTGATGAATTGAGTATGTCTCTCTCCGTCAGTGTATCTAGGACTAGAACCGAATACTTTAATACTTATGAGGATTGAGGAGATTGTATTTAACAGCGATAATGGTATCGATGAAGGGAAATGATGTTAAATGAAAGAGGTAAATCATATGTTTCAGTTGGTGTGAGGGAAATAAAGAGGGAAAAAGAGGAAAGTCTAATTATGGTTAATAAATATAAAGAAAATTTGAAAAAAATAATAAATAGTACAGGGTTATTATTAAGAATTTTTTTTTTCGAGTCGATTATGTTTAAAACGTTAAAATATAGAGTTACTATTAAGAATTATCCAATTTGTATTTACTTTAAAGGGCCATGCATATCTTTAAATATTGAGTCTATTTATGTCTTGCTATACCCTCCACTTATTATGTACACATTTTCCTTCGTGCTCGTATGGTGGTTGTTTGGTTTAAGGTACATTTCTACAATTCTACGGTGATGTCTCTGTTTATAATGGATACAAACTTTGGGTTTTGAGGTTAAGTGTAGATCTTTTTGGATAATTGGTGTATATAGTAGAGGGGATGTGCTTTTAAGTTCTATTATTGATTTTATATCGACTCTATTTCCGATGTTTATGTTTACTTTGGTTGGATTTGGATTGAAGTTACATTTTCTTCGTGCTTTTTTTGGGAGACCGTGTGTGTTAGCTTGTCGTCCAACAACTAGTACAGTAAAACTTGAGAACTACTGTGTATTTTATAAAATTATTTTTTCCGTAAAGTATGGTAATTTATTTTGCTGAATAACGTGGACAAGTTGCTAGGATTTATTAGCCACGTTCTTATGTCTAAGATCAGCTCAAGGCATGGTAAAGAGGCAAATAAGTCAAACCTCAAAGTCATGACAGTTCCATCCCCAAAACTTCCACTTTCACAACATAACTTGAATCCACAGTAACCATCTCAAAAGCTGCTTTAATAGTAGACCCAAAACACCAAAAGTTTGTGAAAGTAGCTAGGTATGTTCTTTAATATCACCCTAATGTCCAATTTTATTTCATTAAATTGTTGATGGTGGTGTATATGAATTAATAACATAGAATCAAAAAAAAAAAAAAAAAGAAAGAAAGAATGTTACAACTAAACTCTATGATATTTGAAAACACAATTTTAATCCTCAAAGATAGATAAGTGAATTAAAACTCTTAATCTTCAAATGTACATTACTCAAAATCAATCACTACATTTGAGTTGAGAAATAATCCTAAAGTATCTTGAATATGTTGTCTTATATCTATGTACAATCTTATTAGCTCCCAACATTTTTAATCACTTGATAAAACATTGTATATAAACTATTCCCTCTATATTTTTTTTTTGCCTCAAGTACAAAAAATAATTTTTTTTAAAGATATAATAGAAATTTTTTGGGAAAATAATCCAAAATGAATTTTTTTAAGGAAATATATCAATTTTTAGGGAATGGATCAAAATAAAAAATGGGATAAAAAAGAACAGAGCGAGGGAGTAAATAATATCCCAACTATATTTTTAATTTCATGATTAGTTAATTAATAATATCCGATAAGTTTGTGATTGAGGAATAATCCTCACCGATTTAACTAATTTTATTAAATTGATTTGCAAAATGAATAAACTTGACAAATCAAATATAATGCATTAAATTTATACCCACCACATGCAATTGTTCTAACTTTGTTCTTCTTTGTCACACTGCCGTATCTCTTCGTACACATCGAAACTTCCTTACTTCTCCGTACACGATGAAAATTTTGATTTTGTGAACAAGAAAACGCGTATGAAATTATTATTCATGCAACCTTCCTTTCAATTTGTCTGACAAAATAAATCAAAGTGGAAATATTTTGGAAAGATTTATTCGTTAATTTAATTAATGAATCTTTTTGATACGTCTACGAGTGAAAAAAGGGATTCGTGGAATTATTTTAATTAATTGTTAATTCACCGACTAAACCAACCATTGTTTCCCTATAAAACGAAGCTCAAAGATCAAACCATGCAATTCAGCGTTGTATACTACTTGGCTTAATTCTTTTTGAAGAAAAGAGGCAAACTATACGTCTATACTAATTTAATACACTACGTAACTTTATCATATTATTATTATTCCTACAAAATAAAATGGCTAAAATTATGGTTATTTCTTGTGTTACTTTGCTTATGTATTCCATCATTTTCCTGGGAATGGTGTTTCAAGGTGTGTATGGTCGTCAAGCTAACCGTTGGTCTAGTGGTCATGCTACTTTCTATGGAGCTAACCAAAGTCCTGCCACTCTTGGTAAGCATATCATCATTGGTAATTATTTTAGGTTCAAATTTCATCACAAATATTGTTGAATGTGCGGCATATTAATTGTTTCTAAAGGAAATGTGACATATCTATAAGTTGATAGAGTTGGTTCATATTCATATACACCACCCTCTTTTAATTTCTCGATTGGGTTTACTCGGGTTTATATTCATATTGTTTTCTACAGAGTCTATATGAATTACTTTGGTTGTAATAATCCGACATAAAGTTATAGAACTAATACTTATATATGTATTCTCAACGAAATAGTAAACGTAAAAAGTAATAAAAAAAAAATTAAAAATCCAAGTAAATTTCTGTTCAAGTTTGAGTTCGTTGTCACTTCAGTGACCATTATAAATTTATAATTAAGATCACAAGATATATTTTCAGAGATCGATACTATCTTATTAATTAATCCTACGTACGTTCCATACCTGAATAATGTCTCATTATTAATGTCTAATTAATTATATTTCACGTTGCTGCTATTAGGGGGAGCTTGTGGGTACGACAACACCATCCATGCCGGATTTGGAATCCACACAACGGCATTGAGCAGTGTGTTGTTTAGGGGTGGCCAAGCATGTGGGGCGTGCTACCAAGTAATGTGTGACTATAAGGCAGACCCTAAATGGTGCCTTCGTCGGGGAAGCGTCACCGTTACTGCTACTAACTTCTGCCCTCCGAACAACCAAGGTGGGTGGTGTGACCCGCCTCGCCAACACTTTGACATGGCCATGCCTTCTTTCCTCCGTATTGCTCGTCCTGGCAATGAAGGCATTATCCCCATCGTTTTCAAAAGGTATCCATATGATCATATGTACAACCAAATTGAGCACTTGGTTAGCATATTCCCATAATTATGTGCAAGTTCAGTCATCTAGTGTACATTGGTGCATGGTGTATTAAAACAATACCAGCATTTTGCATGAGAAATTAGTGCTACTAGCTAGCTAGCTAGCCTAGTACAACCCCCCAAAATTTGATGAATTCACACTGGCCTGGTGAAATTAAAGTGTTGTTAGGGAACTCTTAGACTTTGGGCTAGCTTATCTTGAATAATATATAAGTGACTTTCTCGATAATTTATCAACTTTTTTTCTTGAAAAATTGCTAACTAAATATAATATTATTTAAATTAGTAATGTGAATCTAACTAAAGAACCTGAAAATAGTAACATTAATTTAATTATAGATATCAGTGTTATTTGATTTTCCTTGTCCCTTCTCTTGGTCTTATTGATGTCATGTATATAATTCTATCGCAGTGAAATCAATGTAACTCAGCTCGATTCTAAATGATTGATGAAAATAAACAGAATATCATGCCAAAGACAAGGTGGAGTTCGATTCACAATGAGAGGGCAAGGGAATTTCAACATGGTGATGATCTCCAATATTGGTGGCAGTGGAGATGTGAAGGCAACCTGGGTTAGAAGCTCCAAGGCCAAGAGATGGGTGCCTATGTCCAGAAATTGGGGAGTAAACTGGCAAAGCGGAACAGACCTTAGGAACCAAATGCTGTCTTTTAAACTCACTTTGGTTGATGGCAAGACAATGACTTTTTACAATGTTGTGCCTTCCTATTGGAATTATGGCCAGACTTTTAGTGCAAATAATCAGTTCACCCGTTAGTAATATTATGTAATAACTAATTTTGTGGGAGAAAATATTATGGCAAAGCCATGTAAACTTTTTATTTTTTATTTTATTACTATTATTATTTACTATTATTATTGGTTGACTTGAATAGATTTAATGTGCAGTCCTTTGATCAATTAATCTTTTCAGTGCAAGTTCAATGGACTCACCTCTCCTAATAGTTAAGCCAAAGTCCCATTACATTACATGTGTAAGTGCACTTGTTATTTTGTGAGGGAACATTATTGTTATACTCCAAAGTGTGAACCAAAAATTGATTTAAGGATTCTCATTTTTATTTTTAATCTGCAAGTATTTCCTTTCTCTTCATTCCTCCCCACGTCATTTTAATCTATTCTTCTGTTTACTTCATTTTCAAGATAATTGTAAATATATGACTTGATGATTCATAATCAACCTACACTCCTATTTTGAAATTCCTACTACAAGATGTTCAATTAAGTTTCTCCAATAGCCTATTCCAAAGTAGATCATTAGATGATTTGTCACTCAATAAATTCACTCATGTTCATATTAGACACATGCAAAAGAGTTGACTTTGATTACATTATTACCAATTAATATCATTATGTGACAAATTAGATTATTATGATTCAATATATTGTATTAGTTTTAATATCAGTACCGTAACCCAAGACATACATAGATTACATACTCCACAGCTTCACTAGTAGTATAATATCTAGGAATACAAAAAATATTGTATACACACGAGACACAATAAAGTTATTGTTTTTCCCGTAAAAGTGACTCCTTAATATAACAAAAATTATCCCTTAACACAACATATGTTAATCGTTATCAACTTAAAGGTAACTGTTTTATATTAAGGAGTTATTTTTACTGGAGACACAATAACTTTATTATATAATAATGTGCAATACTTTTGCTGAAAATTTAAGTACAGAGTTAGGGATGACAATTCAATCCGAATCCGAACCGAGTCCGATCTGATCTGAAGAAATTTTTTTGATCCAAACCCGTTAAGAAAACTCCGACTCCGAATAAGAGATGCGTCAAATTCAGATATTGTATTACATCCGACCCAATTGTGATCCGATGATAGTCCGATCCGAATGAGTGATATCAAGACTAGTATTAAAAAAATCCCAAATATAATGACCCAAAATAAAATAAATTAATAAACTATGGTATTTGCTTGTGTTATATAATTTTTTTAATTTACTTTATATATTATAAATGAATTATAGTATTAGTAATGAAATTAACAAAAAAAATAGGTAAGAAAATATTAAATTTTGAATCGAATTCGAAGGTCTGAAGGATCGGAGTCGAATCCAAAATTAAGGTCCGTAAACTAGTCGGATTGGATTCCGCAATTCGTACGCGGAGTACTAGACATCGGACGTGTGCATACGCTATTACATAACCTAATTCTCGCGGCAAAAGGCAGAGCTTTTAAAACCTAGATATTTCATATTGTAGGAAATACTCCTTAATTGGGAAACCCCCTACAATGGAGGGAGACAGAGACTCGAAGAGAGGAAAATCCTCCAACAAATCCTGGCGACACTCATCGGAGTTCAACGATACCACTGAACCAACGATGGATGCCGAATATTCTCAACAATCCAAGAAGACGAAGTGCAGTACCAGCAACAGCATAAAGCGTAGCCGTTCTTCATCTTCTTCGAGACACAGTGATGATTTGGAATCGGAGGAGAGTGTGAGCTAAAGCGAGGAGGAGGAGGAGGAGGGAGAGTAGATAGAAAGAGGAGAGAGGGAGAGGAGACGAAGGAAGGAAAGAGAAGGAGAAGAAGAGGAAGCGAGGGGATGATAGTGATGATGATGATGATGATAAGAGGAGGAAGAGCAAGAGGAAGGGGAAGTATGGGATTGTTAGAGAAGTTGATATGTGGTATGATTTCTGTTATGTTAATGCATTTTTCAATTTTTGATTGAAAGCTATTGATTATCGAAAAAATTAATTTTGCACGTTTATGTCTAAGGTAGGGGTCTTAGGGCTTTTCGTTATGAAATTAGTTAGTTTGTTGAGGAAATTTGGATGATTTTGTTGATTGATTGATGAGCTTGTGAATACTACTCTTACTAGTTAATTACTACAGAGACATTTGTTCTGGTTTGAGCTTGATTTTCTGTTCCAAACACTCAACTACTTGATCTTGTCCGCTGTTGAAAACTGCCTCACTGGCCTTTTTAAGAGGTCTAACTTAAAGGACCAATCGGCTTTTAGATACGGCCTTTGAGAGAGCAATGTTTGTCCACTGGTTTGATTTCTTGAGTTTTCATACTGTTCAAAGTGATTCTCATTCTATTGTTCTTTCCCTCTCAATGGCAGGGTATTGAAGGATTCAGGGCAGAGGTGGAGAAGAGAATGCCTAACCATGTCCTAGAATGAGCATCTTCAGAAGAATTGGTTAAGAAGCAATGGGAGAGGAGAAAATACTTGGGAGTTCACCCTCAAAACAGGAAAGGCCTTAGCATTGTGGGCCTAAACATTTCTGTAGGTCGTCTCCAGGCTGATGAGATGGATGAGCTAGCTTCTATAGCTGATGATTATGGATCCGGAGAGCTTTGTCTGACAGTAGAGCAAAACATAGTCTTCCCAAATTTTTAAAACTCAAAGGTAGAAGCTCTATTACATGAGCCCTTCTTAAATGTAAAACTTTGGCACCTATAGTCGCTGAGATTTTGATCAACCAATTCGGTGCTGTCCACGGGAAAGGGAAGAAGTAGAACAGTAAGCTTTTTTGTCCCTGTTAGGTGCCTATTCTTCGTAATTGTCATGGGTACCTACTTGTGCTATTTGCATTGTTTTTCAAGTCTATAAGTTGCATAAGATCCCATCATTCCCATGTCTGCATAACAAGATGCTCAAGTTATGTTGTTGGGTGCTGAAGGTAGATTTTTTTTTTTTTCAATAGGCATTGTAAAATTTCAATAACATACCTACTTTTGTTTTGTACAAGTTATTTTTTTATAGTCATTGTGAAATGAGAAAGTTCGTTATTCATTTTTCACAACGGATTACGTACTTTCTAAGCGAGCATGTACTTCAGTTATATTTTTTGTTACAATAGTTAAGTATTGGAGTTTGTTTCCCTTTATACTCTTATACAGTGATACATTTATTCAAAAACAGAGAGATTTTAATTCAAGATACACCCCAATACTACTAACAAATAATAAATTAACAATGGATGGTTATATCTACATGGAAAAGAAAAACATTTCACAAGACAGATCTATATTACGCCGAGCTAAATATATAATGATAGAGAATCTCTCTTCAACTGAACTCAGAGTTTCAATCACAGAAAACCAAACTCCTTTTAAAGCGGAATTGCTTCTATAGGTATCATCTATACATGACATTCCATCTCCTTGAATCTGTACTATAATAAGCTCAAAAAACAGGCTACTTAGTGCCCTGAAAATCACTCAGCCTTTAGATAATATAAACATAAGAATAAAACTAGAAACGCTAAAATGAACCAAGCAAAAAAAGACAAGTATAGATGTAATTACATATTTGACAACCATGTACAACATAGAAACTGCTGGAGTTGCTTCAGAAGAGGACTTCGTGGCAAGAAGGTAGAAGAATGCAGCAGCTGACAAAGATGAAGCACTGATCCCAGGGCTTATGATGTCTTCGGAGATGACTTTCTCTTACTAAAGAACAAAAAGAGCCTCGGAAACTTAAACCTCCGTTTTTTCTTCAATGTGTTACTCTGCCCAAATGTGGCCTTTGGATTACTAGTGTAATCCTTAGGACTTCCTGTCATCTGGGAAGTACTACTGTCAGCCTTTGAATTAGCCATACGCTCCAAATTTTTCAGGTCAAGTCCTTGTCCATAGTTGAAAGAAGGGGAAGAAGACTCAACTACCTTCTCAATTCTAATCCCTTTCAATTCTGGTCTTTCCTCAATACTCTTCCTAGGGCTATGAGCTGCGCCTTGGACTAACTCACCAGCTTTACGCTGCTGTTCATGTTCAGCCCTCCATTTTCTCAACTCCTGTTCTGCACCCAGTTTCCCTTCCTTGGCCTTTTCAGCTCTATCCAAAGCAATTTTTAGAGCTTCCTTTCTATCTTCCACCTCTTGATTTGTCTCTTCCAATTGGGCCAAGGACTTTAACTCGGATTCTTTGGCTACCTCAATATGAGACATTGCAGCAGCTACCTTCAAGTTGGCTTGCTCCTCTGCCTCATGAGCTCGTTTGCTCAAGTCGTAATACTCTTCTACAGAAAGTGTTACCCCATTAGGTGAGTCCTCAGCACCACTTTTGGTTGACTCGCTCTCTTGGAGAGCCTTGATTGCTGCAAGAGCAAGCTCCTCTGAAGCTTTGGACGCCTCTATCTCCTTCCGAGCTGCTAGCAATCGGCTCTCCGTGGTATTAGCACTAGCTCTAGCTTGCTCCGCATCCTCCTTTGCTCTATTCAACTCTTCACGAGCCGAACTAACAGCTGATTTAGCAGCATCTGCCTCTTCAGAAGCATGCTGCAATTGCTTAGGCATTTCTGCCATTTTTTCTCTAGCTTCTTTTTCTCTCACCTGAACCACAGATATTTCTGACTTAATCTTCTCCAACTCAGCCTCGAGAGATGCAACTGCAATTGAAGCCATACCTTCTCGCTGCCTTAGGTTGGCTAGTTCTGATTTTTCCTTCTCAAGCTCTGTCTTTAATGATGTGGCTGCCACCTTTAAGCAGTTTACTTCATCAGTTGCTTTCTCGATGTTGAGTTTTACTTCTTCAAGTTCCTTAGTTGCTGCGGCAACTGCAAGTTGCATATCTGCATGAGTTGAAGTCACTTGAGTGGGTGTATTATCACCACAATTAGTTTCTTGGCTAACTTTTGACTCCATATATGCTGCTAATTCAGCTTTCAAATCCGCAAGTAGCTTGGTTGCGGAATTTAAATTTGATTTTAGTTCCTTAACTGAATCAATTTTCTGATTTAGTTTCTCCAGATCCTTTTCTGCCTGTTTCAATTCCTTATCCCAAGTGAGAATATCTTGGTCTTTAGCCATAGCTGCTCCAATTCTTTGTTCTTCTGCCTCCAGATGAGCAGCATGTGCAGACTCTAGGGTTTCCTTTGTAGTAATCAGCTCTATGGTAAATTCCTCCACCGTCTTCTCAATCTCCTTAGATACAGAGACTGCCTCTTCAGCTTTCTTCATAGAATCTTCTCTCTCAACCAACAAAGAATCATATTCCTTTTGAAGCAATTGCAGTTCTTCCTTGACGGATTTCAGATCAGCAGTTGCAGCAACATGTCGGGCTTTAGCCACCTCGAGCTGTTGTTTGGCCGCCACACTAGCTTCATGAGCTATTCCTAGTTCCATCTCTTCAACTCTGAGCTGAGCAAGTTCGGAATCTTGTTTTGCCTGGCGCTCTTCTGTCTGAGATCTTTCCAGATTCAGCTTAAGTTCCTCAACAAGTCTCTTTAGGTTTTCCAAGTCCTCAAGTATCTGGATCTTTGATTTTTCAGCCATCTCGGACTGCTCCTTGTACAGGGGAATCTCCAACTGGACCTTTGTAAGTTCTTCTTCAATGATTTTGCGCCTCTGCACATCCATACTCAGAACTTCTAATCAGCTTGGAATTTAATATGTTAAAACCAAAGCTCATATGACAACATTCAGGACGTGAAAGGCAAAACACAAGTTTTACAAAGAAGTAACCTAAAGAAAAACATAGAAAAATCAGCTTTATTAACCTCCACAGTCTGTTCTTTATGAGCTTTCCAGTCAACAATGCCTCCAAACATGGAAACTGCTTCTTTGACAGATTCAAATGGTGCTGTTGTATCAACAAGGGTTCTGCTCAAGTCGTACTCAATAGTAAGGTTGGAGGGACTAACAGGCTGTCCACGTCCTGCAGCCTCAGCAGCCTTGATAGTGGTCACAGTTTCTCCATCAGAAGAAGCCTGAGTGTCTATTGCAGAATCATCCACAGAAGCAAGTTTTGGAGAATCTGGAGGGTCATAATCTATAAAAGTAAGAGCACGTTTGAAAAGGAGAACAAATTGAACAAGAGAAGAGCAACCAGCATTCTGTTCTCATAATAATAAAGTACGTAAAGTGACATTGTGATTTAGATGAGATATGAAGATTATGATATTCACATCTTTAGTACTACAGAATATCAGCTTAAATTTACATCAATCATTCCTAGGGTTTAATGATCCCCTGCAGTAGAATCAAACCCAATGATTCTATACCAAGGATCAATTAGTTTGTTGTCATCAGCTTTCATAAGGCTTCTTAACTTTCTAAATAATCAATTCAGGATTTTAAAAAAGAAATACCCAAACTGCATCCCAGGTCAAATTTACAGGAGGATATCAAGACCTGGCTCAGTTGATTTCACTATTTGCAACAAATATAGTAAACCATCATGGAATCTAAACCACCACAATTTGCAAACAAAACTTGAGAAAATATAAGAAAGACTATCAGTGAAACTGATGCCCTCTGTCCTCCCTACTTTAACCACTCTTCTAACGTGTAGCGAATACTCCCCTTCCCCAAAGAGAGAGACATAGAACCTTAAGTAAAAATTAAAAGAATAAAGAAAAGGAAGAGATACCCAAGTGGGGGATATTTCCTTGCAAAAACCATCAAAATAACTTAGGCACTTTTATCATGCACATAGATGGTGGAAACTATAATCAGCCATCTGACTAACTGTCAAAATATCTATACTTGAAAATAAAAATGTGTTTTTATTAACAATTTCCATGAAAACTAAACAAATTTGAAGTGACTGTAAAACGGCAATTAATCCTAATTGTCTAACAAATATTTCGTATATACCCTAGAGGCCGGATAAGTAATTTGCAGTTAGTTCCACACAAAAAATTCTTTGTTCTGTTGAAAAGAGCCAGTTTGAGCAGCAGATCAATCATATAGAAACGGAGTAATCCTATGCTCTTGGGCAGGCACTATCAAGTATCAACCGCTGACACTTCACTAATTTGGCTCATTAATTAATGTATGACCTTCAACATTACCAGCTGATCTCACATGTTCAAATTAATACTAGCAATTCCTCAGATTAGCATTCTATCAAGGACAAAATTAAGTTTCTCCTCCATTCTGAACTCATTTCTTTTGATGCACGAAGAAACCATGTACGTCCCTATATCCTAGAATAAACATAAACCGTACACTAGTACCAACTACCAAAGGAGTTTCCCTTTGTCCATTCAATTGTCCCCTTGACCCAATAATACCACAGAAAGATTATAAATGTCCCCAATGACTGTTACAGCCGTACAGATGAGCAACTTAGCTGTATATAGGAGGTCGCTACCAATCAAGTAGAGATACAAGCAGTCCTTACTTATTGGATGATCACCAAAACACATTCACACCATCTTAGCTCCGTGTCATCAATTTCACGCATCATCCACAAAATCAATCTCCTTAGTCTCGTGCATTAAAGTCAGCACTGAAACATCCTCAAATCAGACACATAATTATATCTCTTCCCTATCTTAACTCTTAAGCACATACTGTACGTCTGTACCTCCTAACCTATAGTTCTACAAAGAAACTACTTATGTGTATGTCTCCATATATGCCCCATCATAAAACTACCTTAACAAAAACTGGTACAGCAATAACTACAACTAACAAACTACTTTGAATAAATTCACAGTACAAATAATACCTGAATCCAAGGGATACTGTAGCTGTCCATTGGATGGACCATCTGACCCATTAATACCGCCTGAAACTCCGACAACCGGTTCAGACGAGCCGGTAGCAGTATCTAAGCCTTGTGGAAATGAATCATCCCCAGATTTTGCATTGTCTTGTATGCCATTAGGCAATTCAATATTATCACTGATCATTAATTATAACCATATAATTAAGCATAGATTATATTAAACTCCATACTAAAACAGGAAATATATATATATATATATATATATATATATATATATATATATATATATATATATATATATATATATATATATATATATAAGTTAAGATAGATTAAATACAAGTGGTATCATAAATTACCTTGTAGAATTTGTGTTGAGCTGTTCTTCCGTTAAAACCTGCTGATTCTCTTCCATTTTTGTACCCATTTCCCTATTAAAACACAAACCCTTTTCATATAAACAAGATTTAACTTTAATCAAACTTCTATCAATCTACATCCAGCATCAAATATCTCTAAGAAAAAGGGTCAAATTTTGAACTGGATATTACTAAAACTTGCTAAAATGATTTAAAAAAAAGATTGGACAAGAATTACCCAGATAGATATCAAACCAAATTTTGACAAAAATGAAGAAAAAGAAAAGTTCCAAAGACCAAAAAATTCAATCTTGGAACACCCCACTGAAAAGTTGGATTATTTCTGGAAACCAAGATATGGGTGATGATGGATCAGTTAAATGATTAAGGAGAAGATTAGTCGATTAATTAGTCTACAAAAAGAGAAGAGACGTTTGAAAAGACGGTAAAATAAAAGGATGAAACTTTAGCTCTTCTACTTTACCAAATTTCAATGTTTGTGATTATAATATATGATAATTATGACATTGATTGGGTGCAGAACTTTTTGTGGTGTGTTAGAGATTTTGATGGGGAAATTTAGTCCTTAACCCAACCGGAAAACAAGGTCAACCTTACTTTTGTAGGCTCTCTTGATTTTGTAGCCCAGAGTTTTTTAGATTATATTTTATTACCAAATAAATTGTAAATTATAAATTGTAATAATAATATCCGGAGTTGAAGATCATTTTTAAAAATTAAAAAATTTCATCTAATGCACTCTTCTTGGTGTGCCTCTCTACATGCAAAGGGATTTGTGTTTATTTTCTATTTTCTAATTTCTTGCCATCGGAGCACTTAAAATGAGTGAAAAATTATCCCCCACAAATTTCTTTATACGTTTTTTCTATCTATCCGCCTTATATTTTTTTGTGGAAAAGTTTTATTCCATCAATGAAAAATAATTTTTTTAATAATTATTACTCCTTTTTTCAGGTAAAATTTTAATCTTTTTATCATGTAATAAAATAGATAAGTATATTTTTATTTATAATTTACGAGAAATAACCATTACTGATCATAAAAATTAGTTGTTTTTCTCTCTTCTTCTTTTTGTGCGCCTATCTAGTTATACAAATGGGAATGCTTTTATTAGCTAGACAATTTGGACCTCGCTCTAACGTTTGTATTGGGTGGTGACAAATATATTAAAATAAAAGTAATATAATTGAAAATATAATACTACCTTCATATTTTTTTATCTCAATTGTACCCCTCCACTTCTAAAATTTTATCAATTGTACCTATAGACACCTAAATCGATTCTCTCATTTTATGGTGTATTTGATTCAAACTAAGAGAATACGTTGGAAGATTGCTTTAAACCCACTAATGGGCTCACTTGAACCAAAACATTTTAAACATTTCATAAATGTGAATATTAGTAAACTGACAATCCTTTAATACCAAAATATGCACAAAAGAATCAAAATTGAATTTATAATATTCATAAATATATATGTTTATCCATGACCTTTATTTGGTTGAATATCCTTTCTTACAAGCTTTCAAACAGTATATTATAGCTCAATTATAATTTGAAACGAAAAGGTTATGAACACATTTGTAAAATTGAACTTGAATCGAATAAATTTTACTATATGAATTCTAACTTTTTCAATCTGTATACCATTGGGCGGCATTAATTGTTCCCTTTTCTTCCTTTTTAAGGAGGAGTAAAGTAAAAATAATGAGCTTCGCACAAAGTCGTAATTCCAATCGTAGTGCAAAACTCTTGCATTAGACATGGCTAACCTATGTCAGACGCCAATACTTGCGTTTAGCGCAAGTTTTCACACGTGACTCAAGTTATCTTTTACCAACTGTTCTACAACTAATATCAATTTTTTTTTCCATACTCCTATATAAACTTACCTACGAATCCTCAATTCTTTAATGGATTATTATCAAACAATTCCCAATATTCAACATTAATTTACCTCAATTTTACTTCAAGCCTCCAAAATACTTTAAATCCCAACAATCTCAAGACACATTCTCTAATTTGTATTTGACATCAAGATATAGTCTCTAAGAACCCAAAATCAATTTAATCTTATTATATTTGTTGTTAAACTTTTTGATGAGTACTTTTAATGAGTACACATTTTTTAGTAAGTATAAATATTATTTACTTATTTAAGAATATAAAAGTATTTTAATTTAAAAGAGATAAATATTTTAAAATAATTTCAAAAAATAGTTTTCTATTTCAAAAAGATTTCATCTTTTTCGGTTTTTTTAATAAAAAGATGATCACCAAATTGAAAGTTTCATAATCTTACAAGGCATGCATTTCATCTATGTTGTTTATATAATTGCAAAAAAGAACCCTAAACTAACCATATCCCAACCGTGGACCACCATCCATTGCTACCCACCCCTGATCGGCCACCATATGTCCTCCCTCTCTTCTTGTTTTTTTTTTTTTGTTTTGACAATTTATTTAATTAGTAAATTTAATTAGTTTTACTAATTAAATTGCAGCATTCTAATTAAAAGATCTTTTGAAAGAATTAAAACTCTAAAATTTATGATTAATTTTTTTTTGTTCCATTAATAAACTAATATATTTTTTATGAACATTAAAGTGGATTTAAGGCCTTAAATTATTGTAAATTTAAAGTTATGTTCCTCTTGCTATTTAGTTCTCAAGTTGATTTGTAAATACAAAAGTGGAGTAATATATTACCTACTCAAGATATGTACATATATGTCAGAATACTTGTATGTATGGAAATATGCATGTGAATGAAGTTAGTTGCTCAAAGTACATATTTTTTTCATGTAGTATAATGCCTAAAAATAGTGTTGATTGTTGAGCAATTTGAAAAACAAGGTGATTGACATGTTTTAGTGAGCCGAGTGTGTGTATGCATAAATTTAATATGTAATAATGAAGAAGATTTGATTCATGTTTGAATCATGTTACATGAATTATTTCTATAATAGTATTTTATATCAAATAGTAGTAAATTTACGATAATTTATATAATTAAATTCTTGAATTGAACTTTTAGGAAGATAAATTATGTCTTTTATGACATGTTTTATTAGTTGAGTATTTCTACTAGTTCTTCCAACATTACTAACTCCTAAAAGACAATCAACTACCAACATTGTCTATTTTTACTAACAAATTCTTAAACTTATTAAGAAAGTAGTATGATCACACATTGTTTAAGGTTAATATTTATTTCCTTAACATTTTTTATTTTTTGATTTGTCATGCATGATCTTAACTTTACTTTTATGATTGTATATTAGATTATCACTATTAAGTGAGAATTTGTTATTATAGCTATATATACCAAAGAATAATATTAAATTAGTGTAACTAAGTCTTTTTGTTTTACCTTTAGAAAAATAGAGATAATTAGATGTAGAGACATATATAATATAAGAAAGTTAAAATAGATTCATGTGTAGGAATGGCAATGGATCGGAGTCGGAGCGGATCCGGCCAACAAAATTCGATTCCGATCCAACAAGTTTGCGTGCCTTAATTTTAGATCTGAATCCGCAAATTCCGACTCCAACTCCAATCCACCAGATCTCTGAATCCGATCAGATCCGTCGAACCTCCGAATCTGATCCATTGAACCTTCGAATACGATCCAAAATTTAATATTTTCTTACCTTTTTTTTTGTTAATTTCAATACTAATACTATAACTCATTTGATAATATATACATTAAATTAAAAAAAGTTATACAATATAAGAAAATACCATGGTTTATTTATTTATTTTTATTTTGGGTTATTATATTTGGGCTTTTTTTTTAATACGAATTAAACTATTGGACTCGAATCACAATCAGGTCAGATGTAATACAATATCTGAATCTGACCCATCTCCTATTCAAAGTTGGAGTTTTTTATAGGATTCGGAGTCGAAGTTTTTTTAAACAAGTTTAGATCGGACTTTTTCCTTCGGATCAGATTATATTAGACATGATTCGGATTCAATTGTCATCCCTATTCATGTGATAGGATAAGCGATGATAAAAGCAATATTTGATTGTCATAAAAAGAATAAGTAAAAAAAGTAATAAGAAAAGAATTGACACGTGTCCTCATGAGAATGTAGAATTTTGATTTTACTTGGAATGTAGAATTTTAATTTTACTTTCACCATGTTAACTTTTTCTCTTAAATCATAATAATACTAGCATGTGACTGTCTAATAGCACATTATTAATATTCGATAAATGAAACCGAAGAAGACTGGTTATTAACATTAAATGTAGCATGAATTAAAAAACTTAACAAATGATTAATTAAATGATTAGAAGTTGTTAATATCTTACTATAGATAATAAACTTTGTTCTCCTATTTGTTTTGAAGAATTGCTGCAACCTTATTTCATTAGATGTTTCTATGCTTCTTCTTTTATGAATATGTATTTATATTCTTAAGGATAAAATGAATGTTTTTTACTTTTTTATTTATTTTAATGAGATTGACAAATTGTAGACTTATATTATTAGCAAAAGTTTTAATATAGGAAGATTGCCAACCCATAAAAATCTATACTTCTTTGCCAAATAGTGTACATCTTGTTGCTTTGATGTCTCCGGTAATTTTTATAGGTACTCTAAATTTGGAATGAAAAATATAAAGTGATCAACAGTTTATTGAAAAATATTAATATTATAATATTAGTTTTTCTATATACTGCACAAAGTCTTTGGTCCGTAGAAACACGATAAAGGAGATATCTGGCTTTATGAGTAAAACAACAATGCCAATGAAAACCATCTACGAGCATCTGCCCAAATGATAGTTTCGCAATTCAACATCCATTTTCGTTGGAAAATTGGGTTGTTGTTTGTATATAGAAACCACGACTTTTTTGGTAGGCTATCCTATATTGTAATCCGCCCTAAAATTACAAAATTTTGATTATATTTCAATCGAAAATATTTTTTATACATCAATAGAAATTTGGAAATTCATATACTTTCCATACATATACACACTTCCTATATTAATAATACACTATTTTGTACGTATGTAATCACTTATTTAAACCATAAAACTAATTTTCTTTCACAAAAGATTTTTTTTTCTTCTAAGAAACTCATTAAACCCAAAACACTTCTAAACCTAGTACTCCATATTCTAAACCTTAAACAAAGCAAAATAATTTATAAAAAAAGACCCCAACACAAAGCAAAATAATTTATAAAAAAAACCCCAACGCCTGCAAACCCCTTTCACGTAAACAAAAAACAACCCAACCCTTCCCCCCTTGTCGTGGAGTTGATACCCCTAGCCACTGCTTGGTTGCTGCCACCCTTGCACCTGCCGGTGAGCCGCTGGCTGGCGGCCAACCCCCCTTCTCCTTGCTTCCTTCTTTTTTCCTTTGTTTCCCCTTGAGTTTATGCCTAGTATGTATGTTTAATAAAAATTTTATATGATGTTTGTATTGATTTGTTATGGAAAAAATTTTATATTGAAATTTCATAAGTTTTTATGTTGTATAAATTATGTTATGCATCCTACAATTTTCATAATTATCTATGCATAAATATAATGGCTAGGCATGCTAGTTTCATGATTTAGGGTTTTTATACTAAGCTCTTAATTTTTTTACATGAAACAATAAGTATTTTGTGAATCATCTATAATAATTTTTATTGGGTTGTAGTTTAAAGAAATTTCCAAATTTTATGATCATATGTTTTAGTATAAAAGTGTTAGTTTTCATGATCTAAGGATTAATCTCTTATACTAGTAATTGTTTTATGAAATTATAACTATAGTATGATGTATTTTGATAAAAATTAATACTATGGTATTTATAATGAATTTTCATAATATCATACATGTTAAATCATAGTTTAATTAATGAGATTTTCATATTTTAAAGCTTGAAACTATATACTATTAGTACTTACATTAAATTAAGACTATCTTGTGATACAATTGTGAATAATTTGGTTATACTATATTAAAAACAAATTTTTAGATTTTAGAAGTTATAAAAAGTGAGTTTTATGACATGTATTTGGAGGATTTTCAAAGCTTGCTCTATAGTATACTAATGTAAGCACTAAAATACATGCACAGAACATGAAAATCAAACTTATGTACACTTTATGAATTTTTCATAAATTAGCAAATCTGGTTTTTGTGATTTCTTGTGAGTTTAAGTGTTAAAAAGGAAGGATTTAAGTATATAAATATATTTAGATTGATTAGTAGTACAATGTTAAAAATTGGAGTTTAAAAAAGGGCATAATCTAATGCAAAATAAAATTTAATTTCCAGCATGCTATACTTTATGAACTAAACTAAAACTAATTAAGAGAGTTTATATTTTAATGAATTTTCAACTAATACATGTAGTATTATGTTTAAACTACTAGATTATGTTTTTAGGAGACTTAAAAATATATTTTGGAATGGTTTAAAACCTTAGAAAGGTTAGTATGATTACTGTAAATTTTGGGTATTGGTGTGTTGATATAGGTGGTGTTATTTGGTGTAGGAAATCAATTCGTAGAAGGTGCATAATTATAGAGAAAGTGCTCGCTAGCTTGGTTTACTAAAGGTACAATGCCTTGACCTAGAAGCACGAGTTAGGATCGAAAATGGAAAACTTGGTTTCATTTCTAAGAAGCTTAGAGCGAGTATTATTGATTATGCATTAACGAGTTGTACTCTTTACCTTGGATTGTATTGGATTATATTTTTGGTATTGGTGTGTGTTGTTTGATGAGTAAACACTAATTCTAATGAGGATGTAATTATGTGTGGTTGATGAATCGCAATTGATTCAAGTGGAATTAATTTATTAATTAATCCATGAGGATATTTAATATCTCTCTTTTATTACTAATGTGTATGAATTGAATAAAGGTGAATTTCAAATCTTAATGACGAGGGTAGTTGACTCTATGCAAGAGGTTATAAGTTAAGAATGAAATTAAAAGGTTAAAATTACAGTATAAAAGAGATTGATTATGTAATTGTGATATTTGCATGTGTGTGTTGTGGTGATCTTGGAAACCGAGTTTAAATTGTAAATCACGTAAAGAGAAAGAACGATAAGCAATTAAACTCTAGACTAGTGCACGTCTAGAGTATTGACAATAAGGGGTTGGAGCTTCACGAGATATTATCCATGGCTTTTTCTTGGAGGCTGTGTGATCTACGAGTCTCTCTTTTATTAGGTTTTGAATTAAATTTGGGATTAGTTGAGATCTCATCTAGCTATGGTGACAGAGTCGCACCCATTTACCATATGGATTTATATTATATTTTGATGCCCTCCAACAGGAGTACATATGTTATTTATCTATTCTGATATCCTAATTAGGACATGGAGGAGACAACCTTGTCTATTGCTTAATCAAAGTAAATAATTATTTTTGAGTAAAATGTTGCGTAAAACGTCCATTCATATTATACTTATTCTCATTTCAATGGGCAAGATATCTTCTTATTCTTCTTATTTAATTTTAAGTACTCTTCTCATTGGATCCCTCTCACACACACACACACACACACACACACACACACACACACACACACACACACACACACACACACACACACACACACACATCATTTTATTATTTTGATTTATATATGATATTTATTACTATGTATTGGAAATTTAATTATATTGATTGTTGGTTTTATCAAACTTAATTTATTAGTAGTTCTATAATTTGTCCAAAATACGATATAAGCGTAACCCTTATACTATTGTCAATTATCAAACTTTTAACAATGCAATTGATACTTATTTAATAATTTCATACTTTTACCATACCAACTTGTTAGCTTCGGAAAAAGAAAGCTTTTCAACATAATTGGAGAAATAAGGTTAAATCTATTATAAAAAAAAAGTTGTTTCCTAAAATACCAAAGAGGGGAGAGTTTTTAAAAACAAAAAATAAAATTAAAAATTAAAAAGTGAGGAATTGCTACGTATCTTCAGGAGAATGTAGGATTTTTATTTTACTTTCACCATATTAACTTTCATTCTTAAATAATAATATAGGATATATGATATAATATATATATATATATATATTATATAAACTCAAAGTATACACATAGTTGTTTTATTATTTTGATTTCTTTATGATATCTATATGGCTACATTATTAATATGTATTGGAAATTTAGGTTGATTATTAATGTTCTCAAATTTAATTTATTACTATTGCTATAGTATCCAAAATACAATATAAGTATAAATATTATATTATTGTCAATTATCAAACTTTTTACGATATAATTGATACTAATTTAATAATTTTATACTTTTAATAACTTGGTATGCATTAGTTTTAGGCAAAGAATGTATTTCAACATAATTGAAGAAATAAGATTAAATTTTTCTATTTAAAAAATAATAATTTTTTAAAATAACATGGTAGAATGAGGGTATAAGTTTTTTTTAAAATAAAAAAAATTGAAAAAATTAGAAATAACATGTGTCTTCGTAAAAATATAAGATTTTGATTTTGTTTCTACCGTATTAACTTCTACTCTTAAATAATAGGATAACTAACATGTGTCCATGTCATAACACGGTATTAATACTTGTTTAATAAAGTTATAGAACTAAGTTTGATTAATGTTAAAATGACTCTAATTTGGTTACCTGTATTCGACTAGAATTTAATTGATCGACGTAATTTGGTGTATTGAGAATCAAAATGCAAATAATTGAGAAGGTAATGTTGTTATTCCTTTATATTAAATGGTTAATTTTGAAAGCATGCTTTCGTCTTGGGGGAAATAAAGTGAATATCCCTAATACACTATATTTTTAAGTAGAGCTGTATGTAACACACTAATTGGGTTTACAAAGTACTCTGGATTGAATATATTGAGTCTGATTGGGTTACCTGTTTTCAGCTAGAACTTTGATGTACGTAAGTTGGTGTCCAACGAATTTTTAAACACAAATATTGCTTAAACAAATATACAAAGTATTATTTAACATTGCAAATATATAAAGAAAGTATTTTGTTATCAACTTTTTTTAGCTGTAGATTAGTTATGGACAAAATTTTTTTTGGCACATTATATAAGCATAGATTTAAATTAATATTTTAATATTTTTTTATGTGAAAGGAAAAATTATATATATACAACACTCAAGTGGTAACTAAATCGACAAGAGCCTACATAAATGGCAGGACCACACATAATAGGTCATCAAAGGAGCACATTATATATCATCAAAGCCTTCTAAATAATCATTCTAAATTTGGGATACCCATTACATTACTCCATTTCTTCTTATTATTCTCAATCTTAGAATTACCCAAATTATTAATAAAAAATATTATAAACTTATAAAAAAAACAGCTTATTCAAAGGAATAACAAATATATAACACAAAGTGAAATCATCATCATTATAATACCTATATAGAATAAATAACTACCAAGTAAATCTTTAGATATCTTGACTTATTCAAATACGCAATATTTATATATTATAATGGAAATGAAGATGATAGATGTTGTTCCAGGCAAAATAAATACAATTTTCATTAAAATTCTGAACTTTGTGAGGTTGATTTTCGGAAAATGTGGTAAAAGAGTTCCAAGACTTAGTCATCTTGACATTTATTCATGGACACCTACACCCACGTGTGTTAATATAATTATCCCACACTCTTAATCTTCCAGCCAACTACCCTTCAAACATGCTCTATGTCACCTTCTTATATTTATGAGATTGAATATGATTAACTCAAACAATGAGTGAAGTAATCATTATTATAATAATTAAGTAGAATAAATAACTACCAAGTATAACTTTTAGATATTTGGTAATTGTAATTTTATATGGAAAGTTAGTGAGAACTGAAAAAATATTGACAACAAATAATTTTTTGAATAAAATAGGGGTGTAAGGTGACATGTGGCAACACTAAAAATGCTCGATTTAAGATTTGCTCACTCCATGTTCATTTCTTAATATACATAGATCATCGCTTTCCTGTAGAATAACATTATGTGTACCATTTGACTTCTTATCCTAAGCTAAAGACCTAACTCTCAAACTTAATGACCAATATTGAAAGTAATAAGTACCTAATTATATCGCAACTAATAAAGCACTTAACACAATCTAAATAGATCAATCCCAAGTCCAACAATGGAAATCTCAACCAAATTGAGTGAACAACAATTGCAAGCAGGCATACAAAGTTAAATATAAAATTTTAAAAGTCAAAACACATAAAAGAAATTAGCAAAACTCATCTCATATTTCTGATGTTCGTAGCCAAAGTGTCATTCAAAAATGGAATATAAATGTGGAGAATGAGTGATTAGAGATTAGAGATTAGAGAGATTTTTTTTATAATAAAATAAGTATAAAAATTATTCTCACTATTAACAATAATTATAAAGTTTTGTTAGCCAGCTATGCACACTTGGAATTGTCCTTGGGTTTGATCTTCTTTTCTAGCTTCATGCATTATAGTTGTTATTGTTGTTCCTAATTACAAAGTTGATGTTGTCATGTCTATAAGCAAAAGTAAAAAAAGTGCATTGCCGAAAGATATTCAAAGTGTACCTTTTCTAAAACTAGAATAGGAAGTGGAGAAGTTACGTAATGCAAAAATAAAAAAAAACCATCATCTAATCATTAATTCCCTTTAATTTTTTTCCTAAACGTGAAAAAAAACTTAAAAAAATATCTCCTTATAATAAATTATAAAAGTATTTCACTCAAATTAAAACAAAACCTCTATATGTGTAAAGTACGAAACACTATATTAACAACACATAAACACTAATATTATTGCCAACTAATTATTTAGTCACACACTACATAGTGGACTTTTACAATACAATAAGATGATCCTAAACTGGCCATCAAATTGGAATAGCATTGGTAACATAATGATAAACCACAACAGCAGGATGACCCCTTAGGCCCTTATCTTTCGACCTTTCCTGTGCTTAAACGGGATACCAACCCCCCCAGCGGCCACTCCACCACCGTCGCCACTGCAAACGCCACGAACCCCAAAGTTGGTCCCACAACCTTACACCTAAAAGGGTTGCTCCTGGTCCCACATTACACCCATACAGGCACCCCCCAACATCGGCATCCTTCCCTAAAACCTCTGCAATTTTCCTTTCTTGTTTTCTCTGAAGCAAATGACTTCGGAAGTTTCAAACATACCAAATCTCTTGTTTTTCTCGTCTGGGTATCCGAAGTTTGATGCGTTCTTTGTGAAACTGATTGATTATTTTTTGTTTATATGGCTTGATTTTTCTGGGTTTTCAGAAAAGGTTTAGGATAGAGAAAATGGGGTTGAATTCGGGAATAATGCTGAGTATGATTGTTGGGACCGGATTGATGGTTGGTTGGCATCGTATGATGCCGCATTGCAGCAACAAACAAACTGCTAAGGTTTACATTCATATATTTAGGGGCGGTTGAGTGACTCTGAAGATGTTGAGTAGGTAATGGGAAAGGGTGGAAATCACAATATATGGACCTTGCACCAGGGTGAATGATGCGCATCGTGCACCCGGTGTAAAACGCACCACAATTTACATAAAACGCAAGTGTAATGTGCATTGTGTACATGTCAGCGAATGCACTAACCATTTCCTTGAATCTAATGACCATTTGCAGTTTGAAAAATTCCCCCCATAAACCATCATTTTTCGAGATGATTGGACGTGCATTGTTTCATGGAATACGGCTATTATAATCCCAATGCAACTGCCATCATTTCCTCCCCATTTCCCCCCCAAAAAAGAAACCTTTTATCTTTATCATTCTCTCTCTCCTGGTATGACTTAGTGAAAGTAAGAAGATGTTCATTGAAAACTGAGTATATGTTCAGTGAAACTGAGTAGATGGTCAGTACGATTTAATTAGATATTCAGTGAATTTGACTATATGTTTAGTGAAAGTAAGAAGATGTTCATTGAAAATTGAGTATATGTTCAGTGAAACTGAGTAAATGGTCAGTGGGATTTAATTAAAAACTGAGTATATGTTTAGTGAAATGGAGGACATGATCAGGGGAAGGAAGTAAATGATCAATTAAATTGAAGAATTGTTCAGTGAGATTCAGTAAATGGTCAGTGAAGCTAAGGAGATGTTCAGTGGATTTAGTTAGATGTTCAGTGTAAAAATATGTTCAATGAAATTAAGTAGATGTTCATTGAAACTGAATGTATATCCAGTTTTAATGAACATGTTCAGTGGATTTAGTTAGATGTTCAGTGAAATTTATCAAATGTTCAGTGAAACGTTGCCCATGTTTAGTGTAATTAACTAAATGATCAGTCAGATTGAGCAAATATTCATTGAGATTTAATAAATGGTCATTGAAATGAAGGAAATGTTAAGTGGATTTAATTAGATATTTAGTGAAATTGAACAATGTTCAATAAAATGAAAGACATGTTCAGCGGAGTTAACTAACTGATCAGTAAAATGGGCAAATGGTCAGCGAGATTTAGTAAATGGCCAGTGAAATAAAGGAAATGTTCATTGGAATTATGTCAATGGTCAGTGAAATTGTCTAAATGATCAGTAAAACGGAGTAGATGTTCAGTCGAAATACGGATATGTTCAGTGATTTAAGTAGATGTTCAGTGAAACTAAATAAATGTTCTTTGGAATGGAATAAATGGTCACGGAAATTGAGTAAATGTTCATTGAAATTAAGTAGATGTTCATTGGAATTAAGTATATGTTCATTGGAATTAAGTAGATGTTCATTGGAACTGAGTACAATATTAAAATATTACAATTACATAACAGTCATTGAATATTAAATAAAAGAAATCACAATACATCATTATTACAAATTAATGCTCCATCCTAATGTATTCTTTTTGAATTGATTTACTCAAGTTATATAAATGTTTATTGGATAATACTAAAATGTTCATTTCTGTACTATTAAATGTTCCGTGTATGATTATATAATGTTCATTGTAAAAAAAAATTTGGTCAGCTTTGTCACGATTCTCGATGCAAAAAATCAGATTTTTAATTATGAACATTTGCATTGGCCAACATTTGTCTCATTGTACAATACGTGCTATAGTGAAAATCACAAAAAAAACTTTTGCTTTTCCCAATTACCAAGTAAAATGTTCACTCAATTCCCCTGCGCTGTGACACTTGCGTTTTATGTAAAATGTTGTGCATTTTGCACCGGTGCACGATGCGTATCGTGCACCTGAGTGCAAGATCATATTTGCGGTGGAAATCATAGTGTTTAATTATGGGATATGGTGGCCTACGAGGCGATGATACAGTTATCCCAGTATAGTGACATTTATGTAATATGGAGTATATAATAATTTTCTTTTTATTAATTTTCACTTTGTTTGTAATTCATCCAAAGTTAGTTTATTTATTTCGCCCAAAACTATTTTTTTTTTATCCAAAGCAACGAAAATGCTCCGATTGAAGTTTGAAAGCTTTACGTTAGTTCATGCTAGTAAACAATATAGTAAGATATAATAAGATAAAAAAAAAAAAAAGAATAACATACCTACTCAAACATTGACTCATGTGAAAGGACCCCACAATACAACATTGACTCATGTTCTTCAAATATACTCAAACACTGATAACAAATTATAAATAATACCTAAAAGCGAGGATGATTGTACACTTTTATTTTTTTTGGCAACACTGATTGTACACTTAGCAACCAGAGTCCTGAATTAAACCGCCTCTTTCCTAACCAACGGCGCCAAAAAGAATAAAAGCTTTTCCTTTCCTTGGCTTCTTTATATTTTATCTCCTCAATATTTTCATCACTTCTTCGGTCTGTCACTTCAATGGAGGATCCTCCCATTCTGCTCCTTCCTCCACAAAATTCCAAGTATTTATCTTCTATTCTTAAATTTGATTTATTTCAATTTTATTTTATTTTTTTTGATCGAATTATGAGATCATAGTATTTTACATTAAATAATTGAAGGAAGAGGATGTTTAGCGGAGGCGGTGGCAGTAGTAGCAGTTCACCGTTCATTGTCCCTGATTTGATCGAAATTCAATCTAATCCACTTCAGAAAAATTCGGTGATTCTCTCTTCATTTCTCGGGGTTTTGTTGTTGTCATGTTTATTTTCCTACGAAATCATGCGATGATCCGTGTGATAATACTCTTTAACAGTGTAAAGTTGAATGGTACGGACTACGGTGCAGTATTTTTGCGTTTAAATTTTAGTGTTGATGTAAAGTTAGTAACTTTACCGCGGAGTAATTGTGAAAAAAATACATTTGAATCCTTTTGTTAATTAGCTTTTTTTTTTTTGATTAATTAGTTATTACTCGTTAGGGATACTCACATACGTTCGTAATTATCTGATTGAGGTTCATCTTCAACACCGCATATTGATATAAATGTATGTAATTTAGGGCTAATTTGATCATTTTGTTCGAAATTAATGAGAGTTTTACATGGATTGTCCGGTATTCAGGTTTTATTGTATGTAGTATGGGAGAGTGTAATTTTCCTGAATGTAGGATGGACACCCTGATTTGAAATTTTATGACTGCTTATTTCACTTGGTATTCTGAAAGTGCTCTTTCCGAAGTTAATTTCATGGTTTAAAATTTTTTTGACATTATGATTGTCGATTGGCAGATAATTAATGTAGATGGTGAAGATTCTGATGATATTGTTGTTAATGACGAGAAAATTGCCCCTACTGCGAAAGGGAAGGTAAATTAAAGCTTGTAATTCATCCTATCTGCCACTGGCTTCAGTTTGTGCACTTTATCTTGTTGTCTATTAGATGCTTGTTGTTAAGGTGTTGATTAATGCATCTCTATGCCTTTCCTTACATGTTTTGGAAACCAATGCATCATGATTTTCTTGTTGGAGATAAGGTGGTGGCCAATGATGGAGCTCATAATTTGCTTGAAAAAGATTCTTTCAAGGAGGACTCCAATTCTTGTGTATCTTTTATTGATGATGACTTTGAGTTTGGTGAGATGGAATTTCCTGGGTCGTTTTCTGATGAGGAGTATGCTAAGTTGCAAACTCATTTTGATAATATGGACATTCCGTCTGGAGTTGAAGCAATATTCCCCTGGTGGGCATCTGCTGCTGCTGCAGGAAGTGATAAACAGTCTGTTACATCAAATGTTTCTTCTGTATATGGCACACAAAGCAACTCTACAGTTGAAGCCTCTGGCGTGGATCAGGTTCAGTCAATGCAGTCCCATAAAAATTTACCATCTAAAAATTCTGGAAATAAGAAAAAGAATCATGGATGGGAGGCTTCCTCTGGTTTGGAAACTAGTGGTATGTTTTCGTCGGAGTTTGATTCTTGGCCACTGACACCTGGTCTTGGCCCAATTAATTCTAGCTCCAATGCTCAAACTATGATGCCTCCAGAGTTTGATCATTGGCCAATGACACCTGGTCATGGCCTAACACTTTCAAGCTCAGCTCACTCTAGGGGCATGATTCCGTCGGAGTTTAATTATTGGCCAATGACACCTGGTCATGGACAAAACGTTCACTATCTTTCTGGATGGCCAATTGCTTTTGGAGGTACTTCTCTAGGCAGTAGTGTCGGCTCTCATTGTCAAGATTCTTCTATAAGACTTGATGAAGGTATTGCCGCACAAATCTCACCACCTTGTTCAAATGGACAAGAGAATGGTAGTGAAAATCCTTTGGTAAAGAAGCTGGAACTTTTCAAGAAATTCGATAATTTAGAAGACTATTCAGGTCACTTGTATTGTAATACACAAGAATCTTGTAGTCAGGTAGGAGTCTGAAATAGATATTTTTATTTTATATTTAAGTACTGCTATTTTTTTTTTGTCTGTATTGGTTATTTTCACACAAGACATCTATGTTTCTGATTCCCTTACCCCCGATTTCTGGCAGTCCAAAGGCTGGATGAATAAAATTGCTGAAGAATGGAGAATGTTGGAAAGAGATTTGCCAGGTGATCCTTTTTTACTATTGACTTTCATTCAGAATAATGTTTGTTGTCTAGGAATTGCCTGTTGTGAGTTATATATCAGATTTGGTTGGAGATACGTTGACATTTGCTAGCATTTTTCTGATGGCTATATGATTACTCTTTTGGCTCCTTATGCTGCTCACTTTTTCACAACTTGTGTTGTTTGCCATCTTCTTATCTTTCTGCAGGTATGATTTTTGTTAGGGTTTATGAAGCAAGGATGGATTTGTTAAGAGCTGTTATAGTGGGAGCACATGGTACTCCTTATCATGATGGCCTCTTCTTCTTTGATGTTAACTTCCCCCGGGTATATCCAAATGGGCCACCGGTATGTACATTTTTATACTCTTATTGGTTCTTCCGTCTGGTATATGGACCTGATGTGAAATTTTCTTGTCCAGCGTGTGAAGTACCATGCACATGGCCTTCGAATTAACCCAAATTTGTATAATTGTGGAAATGTATGCCTTAGTCTTCTGGGCACTTGGAGTGGTAGTGATGAAGAGAATTGGCGTCCTGGTGAGTCAAATATGCTACAAGTCTTACTCTCAATACAAGGGCTTATTTTAAATGCTGAGCCGTTCTTTAATGAGCCTGGTTTTGAGAGCTTCAAAAATAGGCTGCTTGTCCAACAACAGTCTATGCATTACAGTGAAAATACTTTTCTCCTGTCTCTGAAAACAATGCTTTACACTTTGAAAAATCCACCAAAGGTAAGACTTGATACCAATAACTTTCTGTTGCTTTCATTTGGAAGAAGCTCTAGTTTTTGTGTTACAATGATTTTGTTTTGGCTTGCAGTCTAAAGAATATTTGAAAGACATTTTTCTTAGGTTGGAGCTAGTCTTAGGCTCGTTGGTAATGTAGGTCTAGCTGTCACTTTTTAGTGTAAAATTAAAATGAAGAGTGCTGTTTTTGTACGATGTATTTGTTTAGGACAGGGGAATAAGATACTTGATCTGGAAAAGAATATCATGGGAATTTCTCGTTGATGCATTCTTGTTTGTTAGAATGTCCGGACATTAGTTGGGATCTTAATTTTTTTATTGACTTTACACTTCCATTTTAAATTTCAGTTAGAATTTATTAATTACCTGTGTTGCCGTCTTGCAAAGTCTCTAGAAACCAGAAACATTCCTGTCTCTTGATTAAGGTATGTGTCTGTTTGGGGTTGGGGGCGTATGTCAGGCGCTTCTTTCCTGTAGGTGTAAGTCACTGATGACTATATATATTCATGAATCCCATTTGTTATGCCTTTCTTGAGTTTTATTTGGAACCTTCTTTCCTCTAGGTGTAAATCACATCAAATGACTTAAAGATGAAGGGAGTCATGTATAGGATCCTAGCTTTGGTGAAGCAAGTTGTGTGGTATCTATGTCCTTGGTTATCCAGTTGTTTTGACTTTTGAGCTTTGTAAGGTTCTTAAGCTTGCACTGGATGAGAGATAAGGGGAGACTCTTTCTGAAAGGGGCATTTCTGGAAGCTATATGCCTATGTTTGTCTTCTGATGGAATTGAAATATGATATCTGGCTGGTGATTTGTATCTTGAATCAGGGTTTGCTTTGCTGACTCTGTCTGGGTTATTTGATTTGGTACATTTGGGTGTTATTAAGGAAATATACAGTGGGAGGAAAGTAGACATTTCTATTGGAACATAACAAATTGAAAGGTGAGATGTATATCGGGGTAACAGGAGTTATTTTTGTTGCTTATGATCATGTTATTGATAGTTACTTTGACTGGGATATGTATGTAGCATATGGGTACTTTTCATGGATCTATGGTTCAAATTTGAAATAAGATGACCCTTAGACATGGGTGTGGAGTGTGGTAACTTGCCTTTGATATACCGTGTGCTTCGTACTTATGTATGAATGATTCTCTTGTCTCATTATCTTTCTGGTATGGTAAATGAATTTTTTTGATAAATATCCAAAATGTAACTGGTTGAATACCCTATTAGAAAATGAAGAAGAATAATCGTCTTTTCAGTTTTGTGAATATTAAAAATTGCTGAAATTTTACGAAGTAATGCATTTCAGAATTTGCTTTACATGGTAAAGATCTGTTGGATTGATTAAAGCCCCCCCCCCCCCCCCCCCCCCCCCCCCCAACATCCTCCTTTGATCTATTGGCATGTGTGTGTCCCAGTATCAAGTCTGAGTCCCCCTCCAGTATTTAAGCCTGAAGGTTAGTTTGATTAAATTATCAGAATGGAGGGATGGTACTTCCTAGAGAATAGAAATTTATTGAAATATATGGTTGACGAAAGGGTTGGAGGATGGTATTTTCTGTTTACATTTTCTTACAAAATGGCCGATGTTGAATTAAATTTTCCAGCAAGTAGGATTTCTAAAATTTCTTGTGGGCAATGTTCCCAAGTAGTACAATTTCACCTTTATGCCTTTTTAGCTTCTAACTGCCTCTTTTCTAATTCTCGTCCCGACTCTTCAGCATTAATGTACCAAGATCCTACTTTAGAGAAATCGGTTTGTATTAGAAGGGGGGAGGGTGTGCGTGTGTGTGTGTGTGGGGGGGGGGGGGGGGGGGGGGGATGCGGGTTGGAAGCAGGTTTCAATCCTAATTAAGACTGTCATAAAATTTGCAGATTTAAAGCATTGTAGAAGATTTTTGAGCTTGCTGTGATTGGGATAATAATCCTAGCTTGCCAGGCACAAACCTTGCGAGTGGTTCTGTGACTGCAGCCAAGATTTAGAACTTTGTTTGAGCTTTGAAACTTGCCAAGTCCATGAGCGACATTGGCGAAGTAGAAGAGAATTACTAAGCTTAATTTTCCAAGTTTTGGTGAATTCCAATCCAATTGTTGAGGCCTGAGGTTTCTGGGCTTTTTTCTGTATACTCCCTGTTTTCCTCATTTTGGGTTTTTGCTTAGCTGCCATGTCTAACTGGGCTCAAAGAATGGTGAGATTGTATATAAAATGGCCATATCTGTCAGTTTGTATAGGTGTGTTGACGTTGGGATATTGCCGTTCCCAGATAATATGAGGCTATGGATACAAACTGTGTTTCGGTACATTGTTATGCTTTTTTTTCTTTCCTTTTTGGAAATCTTAGAGAGTACTTCGCTTCAGACTACTAAGGTGCAATGACTTTGATCACAATCACTTAAATGAATATCACATGATTATCTCACTCTTGCAATTTCTTTTTTTTTTTTGAGGGGGGAAGGAACGCAGTAGTGTTGTGCAAGGTTCTAGGTCAAAAAGTATATTGGGGATTATGTTGGATTGATGTATCAGAACTGTGTAGTGATTTTTTTTTATATAAGCATCTTGTCTGGTCTAGCTCAAGTTCTACTTTCCTATCGTGATGATGTATGCCAATTGCCTTGAGCTGGTGAATATATCCTCTTCACTGTCTGTATTAATCTCAGGGCTTGTATTAAACATCAAAATTCTGATCAACCTCTTGTCTATTTGAGTGCAGTACTTTGAAGACTTGGTTTTCGGGCATTTCTATACTCGTGCCCATGATATACTGGCAGCATGTAAAGCATACCTGAATGGTGCCGAGGTTGGGAGTTTTGATAAAAACAGAAGTCAAGATTCCCAAGTGAACGACTTTAATTGCTCCGAATTGCTCCAGGCAAATTTACCAATTTATATCAAGTCTCTTGTGGAAGCTTTCACAAAAATTGGTGTCCAAGACTGCGGGAAATATTTAGTTCCTGTTGACAAGGCTTCCCACCATCCAAACACAGCTGGTTAACCGTTTATGCACACCCCTACGATTTACACCCACGTTTCCAGGACACCATTTATAGAGGCAATAGTGCAACACCGGCAACCTTTCGAAAATCTGCGAACTCGTTGCTGGATGAGAACCTTGGTGCATGTCCTCTCTATTGTTAACTTATGCTATTTTGATAACATTGTATATAGGCGGATTTAACATTTTGCAGGTCAGGTATCTCAGTCCCCGCTGGGACTTTACTCAATTGGTTTGGTAAGAACGGATCGGGGTCTTAGAAGAGCTAACTTACCTAATTTGTTAGCAAATGTCTCACTAATATGGTTTTGTTACTTCAATTTAATGAATTTTCCTTAAAAAAGAGTTTAAAGAATATCAGTGTTGTAACTTGGTAAGCTTCGAAGACAATGTAGTCTTGACTAGAGTTGGGCATGGCCGGCTGAAATGAACTTGGCCACTGGTGGGCTGAGACTCATCATTTTCGAAAATGGCATGAGAACGATGAGTTTTCCATGAACATCTTTAACCGAATAAGGCATGAGAACAATGAGTTTTTCTTTGGATTGCCATTTTTGGGAGTTCCTCCGGTGGAAATAGTTTTTCATGAAGCATGCATTGCACGAAGAGCTATAGTGAAATACTAAGGTCCAACAAAAAGGTGGCAAGGCCCTCTGGCTCCTGCCATGTTTATGGCCGAGCAGGCAAGAAGACTATTTTTTTCCAAAAACTCGAACCATAGCCTAATACGGCTTACATGCGTGGTTGGGATTAGGGCTTGTGTTTTTCTCATTATTTTATTTATTTCTTTTTAAAAAATTAAGTACTTATTAAAATTGGGGAAAAAATCTTTTCGGATAATTTAAATTGCATTATAACTTTATAAGAAGATAATAATAATAGGTATAATAGTTTTAGTAGTAGTAATAATAATTACTATAGCATGCCTTGGGATGTACATACGGGTCAAATTGGTGGGTTGTTTATGGGCTCATGTCCAAAATTTTTTTGTTATTCGAGACACAGCCAACGACCTATTCCATGGATAGTGTACCTGTCGGATAGCGACCGTAGAGCCGTGCTAGTGCGGCCCCATACTCTAGGTTCAATTGTTAATCTTTTCCTTTTTATCACTCAAAATTATGAATGGCAATGGATTGGAGTCGGAGCGGATCCAAAAAAATCCGAATCCAATCCGACAAGTTCGCAGACTTTAATTTTGGATCTGAATTCGGCTCCAAATCCGCAAACTCCGACTTTGAATCTGAATCTTTCAGACCTCCGAATCCGATCCGATCCGTTGCACCTTCGAACTCGATCCAAAATTTAATATTTTCTTACCTATTTTTTTTTGTTAATTTCATTACTAATACTATAATATCTTTTATAACATATAAAGTAAATTAACAAAAATTATACAACACAAGCAAATACCTTGGTTTATTTATTTTTTATTTAATATTTTTATTTTTGGTTATTATATTTGGTCTTTTTTTTAATACTCGTCTTAATACTACTCATTAGGATCGAACTATCGGACTCGGATCACAATCGGGTCGGATGTAATATAATAACCGAATCCGATCCATCTTCTATTTGAAGTCGGAGTTTTTTTTTTTATCGGATTTGGAGTCGGAGTTTTTTAAAAATGGGTTTGGATCAGACTTTTTCCTTCGGATCGGATTCGGTTTGGATTCGGAATAAATTGTCATCCCTACTCAAAATATCTGTCACTAGGAGGTCGATAACAAAGCTAAGGATGACCAAACCATGGGTGGTAAATAAAACTCGAGTTTTAACTCTAAAAGTATTTGCTATAAAGTTGGATACTCTTTTTTAATTTATTAACTTTGGTGTAAATAATAAAGTAAATATTAGAAGCAGGTATAAAAGGATACATCAAAAAATTTGGCCAAATATTTTTTTTTTCCATATAGTAAATGAATAAAGTATGGGAAAAGAAATTGACAAAGAACATGGCAATCAAATGATTATGCCCTCTAAAAACATAACATAATGACAAATTTGTTTAAGATTTATATGTATTACCAATTAACAAATTTTATCTTATTTAGAACTCCATAAATCCTACAAGTAATAACTTCATAAAATTGAATATTTTAAGATAAATATGATGATTTCTTTTTTTTTTTTTCTTTTAAAGGAGATTTTAAACTTTACAATGCAAAGTTGTATTTTAATTTTGAATTTCATAAGCACCTCATAACAAGAATGCCTCAGAATTTGTTACGAGTTTCAAAATCGAAGGCAAATTTATTAATTTCAAAGACTTGTTATATTTTCCACAATCTGTAAATACTCTGTAAATTAACTCTATATTCATTGCAACATTATCAAATACAACTATGAGTCTCTCAATCTCTGTTTAGAATTTTAAAAAACATAAACCCCATACAAATTGTAACATTATCAAATATGCTAAAATGGGGCAATCATCTCAGCTTGTACTCTAAGGTGGTGCTACTTTTGAGTTTGGTAGAATTATTGAGGAGGATATTCGAAGTGTCACTGTGCCATGCCATGCCATGCCTTATCCTTACTACTTTTACTATGTTTTATTAGGGGTTTGAATTAGTTTGTTATCTATTTCACATTGTAATTTCTTTTCTTGCTTTATCCCTCTCTGCATAAAAAAAAATTAAAATAAAAAATCATGCTATTAAGGCCCAAAACTTAGTTACTTCTACATATAATGTGCCTAATAATGTATATGATAGAGTTATTTTAAATATATAAACCTTCAATCAATAATTTTTTTCATAATAAACACTAGATAAATCTTTATCATCAACTTCAAATTTCGTAATAATTTTAAAAATCAAATATGATTTTGGTAGTTATAGGTGTAGTTGTTCTTGTAGCCGTGAGCTACACAACTAGTTGTTAGTTGTCAAGTAGCGGTTAGTTTTCAACTTATTATTTCATATTTTAAAAATTTAAAAATTAACTTTTTACAAACATTAGTTGTACCACTAAAAACTACCTAGCCCAACACTCATATTTTTCATTTAGTAGTAATTTGGCCTAACCATACCTCTAAAAGTTATTAATAATAATAATAATAATAATAATAATAATAATAATAACTAATCTAAAGCTACTGTCAACACTAAACATTGAAGACCAATCTAAGAAGTCCAGCAGGCCAACGGCGCCAAACCACAAAACAGAAACTTGCTTAAGAAGTTGAGAGGTTTGATCACACTGTCACTGGTACTGGTCACATCTTCGCCCACATTCTCTCCCTTTCTCTGCTCTTCAATGGAGGATCCTCCGGCTCCAACCCCACCTCCTCGAAATTCCAAGTTATTATTTCTTATTATTTAATATCTGGATTTTTCATTTTTTGATCAAAGTTTGAAACTTTATATTTTTTGAATTCCATTTTATTTAACTGTAATTTTTTTTTTTTTTTTTGTGAATTGGGGTTTTGAAGGAAGAGATTGTTGAGTAGTAGCAGTAGCAGCGGTTCGTCGTTCTTGGAGAATGATGTCATCGAAATTCCACGCCCTTTTGCTATTAAATCCAAACCCTCCAAGATATTAAATCTCAGTTCGTTTTCATAAAATCTCTTTCTGCTGTGTATTTCATTAACAGCAAACTCTGTAAGAATTCTCAGTAAAAATTAAGGGAAGATGAAGGCCTTGTTTTTTCTAGTATTCAAACATAAGTTGCAAATATTGTTATTTAATTGATGGATGTTCTCTGTAGCTTGTTGTTAATTGCCAACCATACTATACATTCTCCAGACTTGGCCTCCCTCACACTGATCTTGCAGTCCCCCCCTTAGACCTGATGCACTCAAAAAAATTTCAAATCTGCTCTATTCCTTGAGCCATCCCTTTGTTTCATCACATGGAAAATTGGAAAAGTGGATCTTTTGCTTATTTCAGTTATACATGATTTTGTGAAAATTCGTGGAAGAATGAGTATGTCAACTGCCTCTTGTCTTAACCTTTGCTAGGTTCCAATGTCTCTATGATGTCAATGCATCCACATGAATATCTCATTGTCACAAGAATTGTTACCAACCATACTCAAACCAAATCTCATGTCTTTTGTAAACATCGTATGCAGCCACATGATGATATCTCATTGCTACAAGAATTGTCACCAACCATACTTAAACCAAATCTCATGTCTTTTGAAATCATTGTATGCTGCCATATGATAAAATCTCATTGTTACAAGAATTGCCACCAACCATACTCAAACCAAAGAGCATACCTTTTATCTTAGTGCGAACCTGACACAGTCATAGTCCAAGTCTCGCTTACTGCTTACATGGAACCTGTAACCTTAGGTAATATTAAACACCACAATTTCATTCCTTTACTCTTAGGTTTTGTTCCCCAAGATGCTCTCGAATTGTCATCTGAAGAAGACCTTAATTGCTGGTGATAGGTATCATGAAATTCCTTTGTTGTGCTGTTGATAAGATAGTTATTTCTCCATCTGAGAGAAGAATTGATGACTGAGCTGGTGCTTTAAGAGATAACTTTCTTTATTTGATCTAGTAGCTTTCTGAATGCACAATTCATTAAACAAATGACGGTGTGGCCACTATATCTACATCCCCTGGTTCAGATTCACTTGTTGATTCAATTAAATTGTTATTTTTTTGAATGGAAACTTGATTTTTTTCCCTAAAATGATTATGGAATAAATATAAAAAAAAACTTTTGTCTTGTGAAATTAATGGCGAATATTTCAAGGATGAAGCTGGCATTCTGGTGCCTTACTGTTTATAAAGAAACTTTATTTCTGAAAATGTATGTCATCCTTATGAGAATTTCATATTTTTGCCTTAAGCTCATGAGCATTTGGGGGCAACTCTCTGAAGGGGAGCTTCCAATACTACTTTCGATGTTCCCAGAAGCTATTAGGTATCATACTATTATCCAGCTTCATAGCAATTGATAGTGAAAAAAAAGAAACATCTGTTGCTTCTGGCAGATCTTCAGATCCCGTATGCTCTTCTTCTTTCTTAGAATAAGGCTTCCTCTAGTGATGACTACTATGATTGTCCTCTTGAATTCCAACAATTTTTTTCTATAGGAGCTTTTTTACTTGATAAATTTGTCACTTCATTATATATTTTTTAGCTTATACCTCCTTCAGCTCCTAGAGTTTAGTCAAGGCAGTTGCTTTTCTTAATAAACTCTTGAATTTATGGAAACTCCTATTTTAAAGAGAAAAACTCTTGCGCCCTCATAATTTAGGTTTTTTAGCTCACATGTGCAAATTTCACGTGAAGGTGAAATAGCCAAATCTTTGAAATGTGAAACAATATTCTTTTCTGATGATATAACAAGACAAAACACTTAATCGGTGCTTACAAGCTGTGAGATTCTAGCAATCGCCTTTTGTGTAATTTGTTTAAGTGTGGTTATAATCACATTGTTAATACAACATATTTCCTTCCTCTTTCAAGAATTTCATGTAGAAATACATTTCCTTCGGACCCACCAAGCGTCAAAAATATGTCTTTTCTTCATCAAATTGATTTCTATGATAAATATGCAAGTGTGGAATGAACTAGATTGTGGTTAATTGCATCAAAGTATGAAGCACTTGCCATTGGCAAGACTACTGTATACTTAGAGCCAGAGAAACCTTATTAAAGGCTGAAGTAGGCTGGAGAAGGGCCTGCCGGCACCTACCAGAACACCAGGTATCACTGGACCTAGACTCAAGATAGCCCCATCAAGTAGCATCCAATGTAATTTGGGAGAGACAAGGCGCATTTCATTGCATAAGGTGTTACTTGCTTGCATGCAGACTGCTTTTTGTTAGACCCTTGATTTCCCATGACTGGTTTTCACCATAAATAACAAGCAGTTGACATTTTCTTAAGTTCATTGTAATCCAAAGTTCTAGTGTCTCTTGGTCACACTTGAAATTGATTGTGCTTTCAGATTCATATGGATTATGGAATTAAGGAATGCTTGAAATCCCCTTCTGACTAAGCTAATTATGTAGTTGGCAGGTGGATAAAACCATTTTTGTTGAAGCTGTTCATTGTTTTTTTTCTTCTTTTTTTTTTCATTTTGCTAACACTCCTTTTATGCATCCACATACTTTTGGGCTCTCATTTTTTATGTGTACTAATTTCTTATATGGTTACAAAAGTGCTTTCAAAAGCAACGTGATGATTTTTCTACTAGATTTGCTCCTAAAATGATGGTCTTTTGTTTAGTACTTGAACCAGTCATATCTTGATCTAAATCTTGAATATGCACTGCAAATCTTTTGGTTTCTTCTTGAATACCTTATTCTTGCTGACTGAGTTTTCGGGAGTGTTATTGGTGTATCTTTATTGTTTTTATTTTCTCTGTTCTGAATGAAGAATGTTGGCCAAGAGATAGTCGTGGTCCATAATGAAGATCCTGATGAGGTTGTAATTATTGGAGAGAAAATTTCCTCCAATGGAAAAGGAAAGGTAATGATGTTTCAAATAATTGTATTTGGGGCTAGTAATTCAGCCAGCCTTTTCTTCATCAGTTTTGTTGTTGTTAAGGAGGAATTCTGACTTTTTCACTATTTCTTCCCAATTTTTTCTTTACAATCTACAGAAACCTATGCTTTATTATACTGTTGGACATGAGGTGATTAACCTTGACAGAGCTCCTTCTCCACAAGCAACTGAGAAAAATGGAGAATCTGCAAGAATCTCTTCTCTATATGGCACACGTACTCTTTCTAAAGTCGGTGGCTCTATTGGGGATTACGATAAATCAGGGAGTTACCATAAATTTATGTCAATGAATAGCTCTATATCCAAATCTGCTCGTTTTCAAACAAAGCATTCATCCTGGAGCCATGTTAAAACTAGTGGGCATTATTTTCAACCAATGCCTCAGTGGCCTATAAATCCAGCTTCTTTGAGTTTTCCTTATTTGCCACATAATGGAAGCAAATATGCTGAGTTGTCGCAGAATTATTTTCATGACAATCAAAATCCTCCTAGCTTTGTCATGGACAACAATCTAGTACTTGAGGATGACATTTATGCAGAAATTTCACCACCCTCCACTGATGGGCGAGGCAGTGCTAACCTAAATTCTATTTTGAAAAAGCTGGAACTGCTTAAGAAATTTGACACTTTAGAAGATCATTTAGGTCATTTGTATGAAACAACAAAAGAATCTTTGACGCCGGTGAGGTCATGGAATATTTATTCTGGTATATCTGTTCATTCACCTAGCAATATCCTTACAGAATAGCTTACTGTTTTTTTTTTTTTTATTTCCCAATTCTTAACAGTCCAAAGGCTGGGCTAATAAAATTGCGGATGAGTGGAAGATGCTGGAAAAAGATTTGCTAGATGGTACATCTTGGATGTGGAGCTGTGTGAGGATTATGTCTATGATTATCCCATATTTGGAATTGCCACGGAAGCCTGCAATTGTGAATTTTGGGATCAGACAAAATGCATATTTGCTGTTGCACTTTGTCATAGCTTATACAAGAATTGCATTAGTTGATGTATTGCTGATCTGTCTGGTTTCTAATCTTTCGCAGATACAATATTTGTTAGGGTTTATGAGGCTAGGATGGATCTTTTGAGGGCTGTCATGGTGGGAGCTAATGGTACCCCATATCATGATGGCCTCTTCTTCTTTGATGTTAAATTCCCTGCATCCTATCCTTCCAAGCCACCAGTATGTACTTGATTATGGGTATATTGGCAGTTCCATTATTATCAATATGTATCTGACAAAGTGAATTTTCTTGTCCTGCTTGTGAAATACCATGCACATGGCCTTCAAATGAATCCTAATTTGTATAATTGTGGCACAGTATGCCTTAGTCTTCTGGGCACTTGGAGAGGCAAAGGTGATGAGAATTGGCGTCCTCATAAGTCAAATATGCTACAAGTCCTTGTCTCAATACAAGGACTTATACTAAATGCAGACCCATACTACAATGAATCGGGTTATGCAAAATCCAAAAATACCGCACATGGTTCTAAGCAATCTAAAGATTACAGTGAAAATGTATTTCTTCTGTCACTGAGAACGATGCTTTTCACAATAAGGAATCCACCAAAGGTAAGATTGCGGTCATAGCACCTTTGACATTTCTTTTTTCTGGGAAGACATCCTTTTGGTGTTAGTAATCATCATATATACTGTTTATGATAAAGTGCATTAGACGTGTTTGAAAGGATAAACAAGAGTTATACTGTTATTGTTCAAGTGTCCCACGCTCTACTTAGAGTCTAGCAGCTAACCATTTGTAGCATTGCATAATGTGTGGCACCTAATACATTGCATTATGAAATGGCCTTAAGATTGATTATTGATTTTGTCTATAGTTTGAGCAATTTTGTTTTGTTTGATTTGTTATACAAGTGGATTTGCTACTATTTTGTTTCATGTATTTGTTACTCCTAGAAGAACAGATGGTAGCAGTAGAGGAATTTGTTACAATGTATACATATGTGAAGCTTCGGCATCGGTTCATGCATTTATCAATCTGAACTCACCATGGATTTTTGTTTAATTATGAAAAATAGTGGTATAATCCCTTCATTTGGTTTCTAGCACAAGGAGATAGATAAGGCTTTATGATTGCTTTTCTAGACATTTAGGAATATGATGGTGTAAAGAGGACTCTTGTTAAGAAAACCCTAGGTTCATGGAAAGTGTCTGAATTGATTTGTGCCAGTTCTAAAAATATGAGGTATTAGTTCCTAAAAATATTTGTTGCTTCTAAATGGCTTTGTAGGAAATTAGTAATACCTATCTGATTTAGGATGTCACGTAATATCAAGTGTCACTTTTGAATAAAATGAAAAATGATTATTGTTTCAATGTACTTCTGGGCAGCTATTAATTAGGTGTTAGTTTTTTTTTCCTGCTTGTTACACTTGAGGTTACTTGTCATACTATCATATTCCACCGTTCTCATTATATCTTTTGGATCTAGCTAATGTCACTCATCAGCATAATATGCTTTCGGATTCTAAATGCATTCAACGACTTTTAGTCGAGATTGTATTTTGATTTTTGTGATGGTTCAATTGAATTTTGTTTGTTGGATAAAGAGGATTTAGTTTTCAGACATTAAATACAGCTTCTTAATTTGGCTGCAGTACTTCAAGGACTTGGTTTATGGGCACTTCTACCAGCGTGCTCATGATATACTGGCAGCATGTAGAGCGTACCTTGATGGTGTTGAAGTTGGGACTTTTGTCAAAGGAAAAACCCAAGATGTCCAGAATAAGAAAAAGAGTTGCTCCCAATCACTGAAGATAACTTTGCCAATCCTCATCAAATCACTCGCGGAAGCTTTTACCAAAATTGGTGTGAAGGATTGCAAGAAATTTTTAATCCCTGCCTGACAAAGGCACCAAGAGATAGTTAACACTAGGTGGCTAGATGACTTCCTGGAAGAGTAAATGTTGATGCAAAATCAGCACTTCTGGTAGTTTGGGTGCAATACTGCAATTTCGGCAACCCCTGTTTTGTTCAGTTTGAAACTTGAAATCAGGGGAAGCTGGTTATATATTCTCATAAGTGCTGACTTATTCAGCTTTGCTGTCATTGTACATAGGCACAGGTAGTTTTCAGCTTTTCTGGTCAATGATGTGCTGTCTCTCACATCGAAATATTTAAGCAGAAATGTCAGTGAATTTATTCGAGCATAATTTTCTTTACTATTTGATGGTTTCTGTAGCTTTTAAAGCTGTATAAAACACAAGAGGTGTAATGATCTTAGCCAACTAATAAGGATCTGAAACTAAATTATTTTACTTTTCTGAGAGTTGAACTCAGAAACGTGCTGATGTCAATTGCTGATATGGAGGGTTTGGAGAAAGGTGGGAAACAAAGGTTTGGACACTTCTTTAGTGTCATGGTAGTTCAATTGCCTGGACATGAGAATTAGAAAGAGGTAGATATTTCAATTCACAACTAAATCATGAAGAAATCTCTGTATATTTCTAGTTAGTTCTCAATCTATTGAAGATGTTGTGAGAAACTCCACAATTGGAGTATATTTCATGATTAATATATATTAGGAAACCTAGCGTAATATGAAATATATACATGAATATATGTCCCAAGCTTATGACAATATTATAATAAATATAATATATATCATACTCCTACGGTCATAGTGAGAGGAGGTGGTTTGCTAAAATTAGACGTGGAATCCAAAAATAAGTTTCAAAGGAAGACTTTTTGTAAAATTTGTCAGTGAAATATTTGAAAGGAACACGAAGAGTACGAACATAACCCAAAATAACTTTTTCACGAATAAGATGAAAATCCAACTAAACATGGTTGGTACGTTGGTGTTGAACCAAGTTATGAGGCAGATAGATAGCGCAAACATTATTACAATACACAATATTACGAAGAGGACAATGTAACTCCAGAAGAAGCTTACAAAGCCAAGTTGCCTTAGAGACTACATTTGTGTTTGCGCATTAAAAGTGAGATATTGTAAAGCACAAGCTACGCTGCAGTACAATGTGTTTGCCGCTCAAGTCAGATCAATTTTCAAGTGATAGATAATCTTTTCACGCAGATAGTCAGAAGAAGTAGCCAACATAATATCACCAACATCCAACAATGTATCATATAGTTGCAATTGCTAAAAACAAAGTGTGACGCGTCACTGTTGGTATTGACAAGACCCATTTGCAAAACGCTAATACTAAACCCCAAAGGCTTCTTTGAGACCACAAAGAACCTCGTAAACGCATATGACCGCAAAATCATTGATCAACATTACCTGGCATTGTGTCAAGTGTTGAAAATATTTACTTGGAAGGTCAAGCCACTAATTTCCATGTCCTTGTTTCAATAAGAGCACCTTACTCGCCTTGCATTGCTGCAAACCATTCAGGATCAGATAAAGAAAGGTTGCTTGTAGAATTTAGGCATGGGTGGGAGCCCGTTGGGTAGTCATACTCATGGCATATTGGGTTAGGCTCCAACTATGCCATGACTATCCTACGCATAGCAAGAACAAAACACAGATACCCTTAATGGTAGGAAGGGTACCCATGACACACGCACCCAGTAGTGCAAGGTTCTAACTTGTGTTATTTGTAGAGGTGAGATTGGGATAACAAACACATCCAAAACCCCACAAATCTGAGAATGAGGGGTGAACGATACAATACTTCAGTTGGTGAGACATAATAGAATAAATGTAACTTTGCATACATCATAAGGTACGTTGGCCACTATTTTAGATTAATATGGCTTAAGGTATTACACTTTTTCCAGTACCACTGTTTCTTCATATATTTTTGATAAAACTGTTGAGTATGGGATTATAAACAGGCTCAATGTGGCTTCAAACCCCTAACAAGACTGATGATCATACAACCAATAATTTTCATTCACGCATTTTGTTGTGGTTCACTATGTACAGTGTTGTAGTATATTGAATTGTATCATTTGTTGCTTGGTTTTATGGATTGATGTTTGTCTATTCTCTATGTATCTTAGCTTAATGATTCCTTCTTATGTTTATCAAATGATAATAGATAATGAACTATATTTTGCTTTTTATCCCTCAAGAATCAAGAACAACTTGCTATTCGTCAAAGACACAAAAAAAGTTCTTTCAAATTGAAAATTGCATCTAATGATACTTTGTAAAGGCTTATAATACGTAATATATAGGGCTCTTGCAACTCCATCTCGGTTACGAGCCGAAACCACTTCACCTACACCTAAATTGTGCATCTAACAAGATTCAAAATATTGACCTTCCTTATACTAACCTTACTCTTTAACCATTATCTCATCCCATGTTTCTTATGAGATCTCCAATATATGCTAGTATGGAATTAAGAACTTTCCATATATAATTGCTTTTTAAGGTGTCAGTTATGTGAAATGAGGCAAGATGAATATGGAAGAATCAGGATTAGGGTTAATTAAGTGACCTAATATGACTTAATTAAAGTTAGTTTAAATTTTATTGCATGTCATCCATACTGATGTTCAAATCATTTTTTGAAATCCGAGCTTAAACTGTCAATACAGATGAATACCACCTTAATTCATTTGAGCATGGTGTTGTTTTTTTTAGTTCTTAGTCTTCTAGAGACTCATGGGCCATGGCTCAAATCCTAACCAATATGAGGACTTATCTAATCTTGTAAAACCAAACTACTAGTCAACTTTTAGCAACCCTAAACATTTCCTTAATATGGCATAGCATTTGAAAAAATCAAAAGTATACTAATCACTAAATGAGAATAGTGTCGTACTCCTCCAATCTTGATCGCCTCTTGAGCCCTCTAATATACCATATCTAATTCACTTGGCAATAAGCATTAATGAAGTTAGAAACTTGATATAATCAATCAAAATACACGAGAAGTAATTTTAATGGATTATTTTTTTTCAACTACAACTTTTATGTCCCACATACACTTATTCATGTGGGGTGAGGTAAGGTCATGTTCTCAACAAAGGCTCGAAAAATTATATTAGTTTATCATAAAGATAAAGAAAAAGAAGGGAAAGGGCATCAAAATGGGAGGAGGATGGGAGTCGTAGACCTTATGCCATTTGAAAAATGTTCCAAGATTCGTGTTGGATGGTTCATTAGTTGAAGCCGCATGTTATGAGGCCCCTGCCCAACTTGCATGTATTCCTTTGGGTCCACAAATAGTATAGCACTCTTTTCTAAAGCCATAGCAGCTCAGGTCTTTCCTCTTCTATAAATAGCAAGCCATATTGCATTACATAATCCACCGCAACTCATATCAACAAATATCTTTTACAAACCAACCTACAATTCTCTTCGTGTTCATCTTCATTCTTTCTTATCAACATGTCTGGCCAATGCGGAAACTGCAACTGTGCTGACAACAGCCAGTGCTCGTAAGTTCCTTCGTATTTTATACAAATTATTCATGCATTAGCCTAATCATTCTTGATTGTTATTAGTTGGCTAATATAATTGCGCTAATCACTTAAAATTTTTAGATTTCAAGTACAAGTCTATGTCTACTCAGGACACGTAAATGATTAAATCCTTCGTAATTGAGATTATCAAATTAATTACAGTGAAAGGGGTTAAGATCATAGTTAAGCAAAACATGGGTTGACCCAAAAGCTTGGTGAAACGAACCCAACATATCAAACCTGAATTTGTAACTACACAATTCATTTAGTGTCGGTTGCTAATATTGGCCAACTTTGCATTTCTTGCAGAAAGAAGGGAAACCAGTATGGATTTGACATCATTGAAAATGAAACCATGTAAGTTTCATTAAATGTAACAAATTATCTTATATCATTGGCAATGGTTACTGATTAGTTTCTTTGGCAAATGATTTTGCAGCTACTATGATGGTATGGTAATGGAAGGCGGTAACTGTGACGGCTGCAAATGCGGTTCTAGCTGCTCATGCACCAACTGCAGCTGCTGCTCTCACTAAGCATGCGCGCACCCTCTATATTTATACGGAGGTCTCATCATATTATTTACTTAATATGAGCTTCGTATCTACTTAATTATGGACCTTATACATCATGTATAAGAGGAGTTTATTATTCGAATAATTTGTTTCTGTTACAGACTTACAGCTATGTAACATGGCCTTTTGTGCCTAATTATATTGCTGCCTATATATTGCATCGAATTAATTATTAGCTATTAGTCCACAGTGTGGCGAATTTTGGGCCGTATGTTAGGGGAGTGAAGATTATTATCCAAAAAAAAAAAAATTACGAAGCCGTGCCAAAATTTGAACCCAACCTCTAATATAAAAACTATACTCTTAACCACTAATTCACATCTTCAATCGTAAATATTAAAAAATATTTTGGTTTAATATAACAACCTAAAAATTTATACTAATGTACTATAAATGAAGTATAGGCAGTCCCTCTCATCCAAAGCACAAGTCATTAAGTTTTCATTCTGGACCAATAAAGTTGTTCCACATACTACAGTACCAAAGCAATGTAATAGGCCATGTCGGTGTCATACATCAATGCAGAGATCCAGTTTAGAATGTTACTTCACAATACCAATTACCAACACAAATTTGACAAAATTTACTACTTTTTTTTTACCTGCTGAAACTTGATTATTCAGACGATTAGTAATTTTTGAGGGGGTTGCAAAATCCATAACACGACTGATTTAAGGTAGAAATTCGAGTTGTGTATAGAAGGAGACTATAAAGTTTTTCATGTAAGGTTATAAGCTTTAAACTTTTGGAGATTCGGATAATGTTGAGTAAAAAGTTTGTAATAATATCGGGGGTATGATGTTGATGAAATATTACAAAACAAAGTGTCATCCCAAATCTTAGCTTCTAGGAAGAGCAAAATGAGAGACCCTTCTTATGCATACACCTGAATTCCCATCACAAGCAAACTCTGCATTCAAAAGAGTACAGTTGTGTAACCTACAAGCTATCTTGATAACAATAGAGAGTAGTTTCAATTAATTAAATAATCACTATTGACACTAACATTATAAAAAAAATCTTTACTTTCCCTTTGCAACTGTTGTAGACTAATCTAGGCCTATTGCAATTAAGGACTAGTTATATTAAAAATTGATGGATAAATTCTAATAAAAAAAAATTAGTTCATGTTGTTTTGCTATAAGTTGTCATGTCTTGGATGAACAACTAGAGAAATCGGATAGCTTTCTAAACACGTTTATGAACGCTTCATGACCTTAATGTAACAACATTCTAAGTTGGTCAAGTAAAGTAACTAATGTACTCAACAACCTATAGCTAATTGCCAAACAAATCCTTTAGGCAACAACGAAGTGCAGGTACAACATTGAATCCAAGCAAAATTCAATGTGCCCCATAAAAGATATTTAGTGTTTGGGTTGTGAGAAATTTTATACCCATTCTCTCGTGTTTCAGTATGTAATTTAGATTCTAATAGTTTAAATTTATTTAGATTTTGTATAAACTTTGTTTAATTTTTTTAAGTCTACGTGATGTAAAAAAAAAACAATCGAGGTGCACAACATCAATGCCAAGATTAATTTTGAGTAAGAGTTGGCTAAACCACAAAATTTAAAGTTGATAATCTTATGAAAATGGAAGCAAACATCCAAGTTGCTTTGAGATGATTTTGACTAAGAAATTGATAAAGGTGAAAAGAAGACGGCTTCTCAATTTTGTAGTACTTAGGATTTCATTAGTTTTTGTATGGATAAAAAGGATGCACCATAAGTGTAGACTAACTTTCCAAAGATGCTAAGTCATAGCTTCAAGCAATTGCTATAATAGCCATCCAAATAAAAGGCCTTGTCAATCAAAAACTATATTCTTTCACGAGTATGGAAAGTCAGTGATTCTGATTCCATTGTCCGTTTCTTGTATCTTTTCCAGCAATTTAATCTCACATGGATGCCATACGTGAAACCTGATAAGAGATAACACAATCCTCGTAGCATCGCTTTTCAGAGGGCTTCAGGTTACGTACGAGTTTCTATGAGGCGTTGGTTGTTGTACACTTGTACGGAGTACATTATCACCAAACACCAAGTAAATATTGATTATGGAATTGGGGCTCTATGCTATCATTAGCGTCGACTAGTCGGACGGTGAAAGCCCTAAATTGTATCAGAAATCAAGTGATTCACCGTACCGGCTTTTGCTTGGCAGATGACAAATAGTAAAAGTTGTGAAAATTTAATTCAATGATCAGATAATTAAGGGATGAAAAGTGATTTTTTTTTTTGTTTTGTTAAACTTTTCCAAGCATAGTTTTGTCCCCCAGGAAAGGAAGGATATTATGTAGCTTCCACCACTCTTTATGACTAAGTTGTTATATGAGCACAAACTGTTTGTATTAACCTAGCAAAGGTTTAGTTAAACACTTGGATAAAACACAAGACACCACCATCTTTCTTTCAATTAAGGTCGTAAAAACAATTTCAAGAGCAAGGTACTCCCCTCAATGCACCTAAAAGATTTGTATATCCATAAGCTAACAATTCTTCCTTATTGCATCCTTCTTTGATGTTTCAATCAACCATTCGAAGTTGACATCCTCAATCTTATCACCATCTTTGTATAGCCATCAATGCATCAGATGCCCTTTAAATGATGTGTCTCTCTTAAGTGGCGTATGTGGTACGTGTTTGTTACTCTCAGCATGCTACTTACAACCTTTTAGCCATTCCCCCGTGTCAAACCTAAACATGATGTAGCTCTTCCTTTATAAATACCGACCTAAGGCACACAGCTACAAATCACAAGCAACCCATAGAACTACACCATTGAATCACATAACGTCATAACTTGCTGCATTCTACACTCAAACTACAATGTCGGACTAGTGCGGAAACTGTGACTGTCCTGACAGCAGCCATTGTGTGCAAGTTCTCTTTTATTGAGTTCATATACTTTGCTTATGTAGAGTATATCAAAATACTGTTTTTAACAAGCATAATTAGTATCCTAAATGATTCTTCTGCCGAAGATTAATTATACAATAGTAACTGAAATCTGAAAAGTAACATATTGACAATTTGCTTCTTTGATCGGCAAAGGTCATGTTCTATCATAGTACTTCATTTAAAAGACATCAGCATATATTCTACACACTTAGTGTGCTAATGTATGTACAAAACCCTGGCAGGAAAGGAAACCAATACGGTGTTGATATCATTGAGACTGAGTAAGTTCGATGACATGGGTAGCTCCTGCCTGTATTTCTCCGTTCTACAATACACTCCCTGCTCATATTGATCAACAATCTTTTGGCCCTTTTTCCGCAGGGACTTAGAATTCATGGCGATGGAGGGTGCCTGTTAAAACTGCTCATGCTGAGAATGGCTGCAACTGCAAATGTGGCAGCAGCTGCAGTTGCAAAGACTGCAAGTGCGGTAGTCACTGAGCACCTTCAACTTACCTATAGTAGCTCATTTGATCAAGTGACATATAAGCTATGTATAGATGAAATGGTACTTCAATAGACATATTCCTACATAGAATAAGTCATAGCCTGTTATCCTCACCTAAGGAGCATGCTTGTGTCCTGTACTCTACTTTTTCTGTTTTATGTACAGCTTTGTAATGGCACATATATGTGCCAAATCATACATCTTAATCATACTCTACTTCTTCCCTAAAGTATTTATCAGTTTTTCTCAACTCTGCACAAGAGGAAATGAAACTCTGAAATTGATGCCAAACTCCGTTCATTAGTTGAAGAATCCAGGGATCATCAGAACCTAAGATAATGACTAAGATCCAATTAAGCACGTCATGACTGTACGTTTTCTCTCTAATCACTTCATCAATCTGATAAAAATCTCAAATATTGTTGCAATTCTAGTAATTTAGCTCATTGTTGTTGGTGAGTAATAATACTGTTTGAGTAAAATGATGATGGCAATGGTATAAGCTTTAGCGGCTGATAAGCCGAGTCATGTGCATGTGAGAACCAGCATGTACTCCGTATATACATAATTCTTAGGGATAGACATGTGTCCGGTGGTTTAGGAATTAAAATGTCGTTGTTTCATGGTTGAAGAACACCTTCAACAAATATCACCATACACGGCAAAACAAATAGGCCGAAAAGAGAGTAGGTTCATATAGAATGACTAATGGATGACTGAGGGGGTGAGAGGATTATATCACAGGGAGTGTATACTTGTTTTATGGTACACAAAATTCTTTCCCACTCTGTATTATTCTTTTATATCAATTAAAACAACTAATTCATCCTATTTTAACTATTTTTAATATCCATATTCATGGGTCAGGTCAGGCTACTTTACCCTAACTCCCTAACTCGGCTCGTTTTACATATGATTTGCCCTGGCCATTAACCTTTTGACCCAACCAATGCACAAGTTTATCTAGCATCTTCCAGCTAACAGTTTGGTTTTTCCCTCTTTCACAAAGTTCCATCTCCTATTAGCAAAGCAGAAATGACACAAAAAGACTCAGGAAATTTTACCAAATAATATGACCTATCTTACATTTGAAGTATGATTTACAATTCAAGCTCCTGATCACAAAATTTACAATAAGTTACCATACCCAACACTTTATCCAAACATTATCAATGGAGGGAAGTATCAGCAAACTTATAGTATAACGGTTGCACCACTCATATCCCTTAAAAGGAAGGTCAAATAGAGACCTAAGCTTATTTGGATCTTGCAGCATGATCTATGTTACTCGGACTTGAGTACTTGTGTCAGACATCACTACATATCCAAGTGTCCGATTCGGTTATTTTGTGAAATTTCCATAATTTTAGACAAAAACAAAGTGTGCAAGTGTCCATACCATGTTGGAATGTCGAGGATCCGACATGGGTAGTTGAGATCAAACAAAGAATCCGGTCAACATAGAGCATAATCGCAATGATCTTCATCTGCTCAACCCTACTAGAGCCTTCACCAAAGAAATCACAAGCCTTCTGAACTCAGTATTTCCCCTGACATGACCAAGCCTGCTATACAGCTTTTCCTCACTCTTGCAGAGCCTTCATACCTCTTCCTCGTCACTGATACTATGTACGCTTCTTATTCCTTGAGATAAAAAATTGATGGAAGGAGGAGTCCATACAGCAACCCAGGTCCTTTTCTTTTCTTTTTTTGTTTCTTTCTTTTTTTTTTTGGAATAAAACACAGATCCTTTTCTATTAGATCAGTATTTTGTTTTTTTTTCTTTTTGGGCAATGAGACTATTTAGTTTCATTCCAACTAAGGTTGTCTATCCCTCAAAGAAATTTGAAATAAATTTGATTAAGGCGACAAACTCAAGTAGGGACCTGGACACCTAAAAGCCTTTTAACCTTGCTGAGCTACGCAGGGGTTCCAACTTCTAAATTCTAAGCATAAGGTAGATCCTCATCTGACAACCAGCTTCTCTCATCAACAAATCATCAACCATTAACAAACAAGTCCCGAAAACCACTGATCAATCTCGCTGATAGCTCATTTCATAACAAATTCGCTCATCTGGTTAGCACTAGTAAAGAGTTAAGTACTCTGTTTTTTAGCAGACTTTAGTCTTAGAGAAAGAGCTTCTGCTTTAAAACTTTCACCCCCCAAAACTATGAACCGTACTCTCACTTTTTCTCAAGTGATAGGCACTTTGTTCAACATCATCCAAGATCATGAAGTAGCTGCCAAAACTGTTGAGAAGCTTCCTTCTCTTAGATGACTTAGGCAACAAACGAAACATATAGCAGCTGGGCCACATAACATGCAAGCTATACTTACTTTTATTGACAGAAATACACCCCTTCCAGTAATCTCAGAGGCAAACAAGTATGCAATAAAAAATGAGAACAAAATTACCGCATAATTTCTAGACCTCGATAAACAGACTAATCTATCACAATCAACGAGAGGAACACATAATGTAGCATACAATAAAAATCATCAATATAAGAAAAAACCATCACAAAAAGGTGGCAAAAGTGCAAGGATATCTAAAATCTTATCAAAGGAGGGCAGTTCATACTTTCATCTCAAATAGTTCTAATAGCTTTTATTCACACAAACTGCAATTAAATGTGAACAAAAAGTCTACAAAAAAAGAACTACTTATCTTGCGAAACTTCACGAGCACAATGCATCCAATGCCCAATTCATCATCAAACATTGAAACCCTCAGCACGAAGACACTGCCTATGCACCTCAATCCACTTAGAACAAGCATCCTCACCATGCAGCACTATACATTCATCCCTCAGCTTCTTAGTTTCAGGGCAAGCACAACATATCCTCTTTTTTGGCTTTTGATCCAGCTCAGCAGCTTTCGTGCCCGCCACCGGGTTCTTTTGTTCTACCACCGGTACAGTCATACTCGAGGATAGCCCTACTCCCATAATCACAACCCTATGCACCAAAATTACGCAATAAATAAATCGATAACTAGCAAGCACAAGCTTAACCAACTCAAAATCCACAATTCCCACAAATTATAAAATCTAGACTTATAAAAAAATCAAACCATACTATATACTTCAAATAAGCTAATCAATTATAAACAAACCAAACTATACTATCTAGATAAAAAAAAATTAATAATAATAATCTATGTAACATGCTAATTATTTTGCTGAAGGTACAACCTTTACACTAAAAAATTTAAGGGTTTATCAAACATATTACAATGAAATTAATTGTAATAATCCAACTTATTAATGAAAACCCATCATAGAGAAGGGATCAAATTGATAATAAAATGTAAAAATATGAACCACCCACCTTTCCTTCATATAATTTCAAAGACTTGATTTATTTATTTATTTGTAACAATTTCGAAGTCTTGAATTTCAGATTGAAATGAATATAAAACACTATATGATATAATAGGAATGGGAATACAACAAAATAGAAGGAAGATTGAAGAAGAAGATACCTGTGTTCAAAGTATTGAGAGGGATGCGGAGTTGCAGAGTAGTCGAAGGGAGCGAAAGTTCGACGAGAGAGTTGTGGTGAAGACGTGTTTTATTTTCAGGCGTGAAGTCAAACGTTTTTACCCTCTGTTAGATTAAATCTGGACCATCAATTTGAATCTAAAAAATATATATCTGCCTATGTGGGCGATTCATTTGTATTGAAGTCGTCATGTTACTTTTTTTAGGGGAAAGTTTTCATTTAACTTTATTCAAAAGGACAATCTTTCACCTAGAAAATTTAATTGATAAAATATTTGTAAAAGATGGGTCTAATAAACTTTAACTATCACTTAATAAATACTACCTCTGTTTTTAATTTGCAACACTTTTATTTTGGTTCTATTTACCCAAAAATGTTAGAAGTGAAAAATACAGTGCTTAACAGTTGGAATCTTGAGAATGCAGCATGTCTAATGAGTTACTTCCATACCCTTCTCCTGTAGGAGAACCGTGAAAGGGCAAGTGGGTACATTTATGGGGTGTATCCGAATGCACTGTCCACCCAGTACAAAGCTGGTTTAACATTTACCGGGCGTTAAACAGATCAGAATATCTGGCCAATGTACTAAACAAATCCACATACAAAAAGAAGACTAGCAAGTAGCAACACAGACTGGTGATATACTTCACGTCTTCACCACGTTGGGACGTACGGAGTATCAAATTATACGTTTATGATTATTGAGATCAATTAGTAGTCATTCAATATTTCAAAGTCCCAACTTATTTCTGTGTCAGATGAGCTCTTTCTTACAACAATTTATCAGTAGAACAAGACATCATAACTATCATTACATGCCACTTTTTTTCTTTTTCTGAGGGATGAAATTTGGAATTGCATGCCACCTTTCACAATGATTCTGCTCATCCAGGATTGTTACAGTAGTTGGTTACTAAAAGAGCAGGACTTCAGCAAAGTCATAGGTCCATTATGCCACCCATGAAATTGACCCTGGGCCAGAACTAATAAATATTCTTTGTTGTACTTTTATATGATCTTATCATCCAATATGAAAATGTGTATGATTAAAAGGAAGACGTACATGACACTTTCAGATATAGCAACTTTCACTTGCAAAGTTGCAAGCCAAAATGAAGAGTGCAAAACTGCCACAATATAACAATAAGAAGCAGGTAGATAACTAGCCAAAGCACTGAACAAAATCAAGTTGCAAGATTGATGACCAGCAATAATCATTCAAAGTCTCGCATATTTAAGCATCATAAAATATCTATCTTACCAGTTACGTGATACTAACATTCATCAGTAGATAGAAACATTCTTTATTCAGCTCCTTTTACTAGCTACAGCTCTACAAGAGTAAATTCAGCTCTTGGTTTTAATTTTGTCATAGATCTTCAATATGAACAGAGGAATAACAACACAAGTAATAAGGCATCCGAAAATTATATTAGTCAACGATGAGATAGCAAACACTAAACCACCAAATTGAATACCAACCAGGCAATATATAAACAATGATCTGTCGCAATAATCAAGGAAATTTACACTGTAAGCTACTAAGCTATGCAGATTGAAGATTGACAATGAAAAAAACAAGATCATGACTATAAACAGATTTTTATCGTTTTTGTTTGAGGGGAGGGGGGCACTCAATAGCACAAGGGCCACTCTTATTCCGGAAGTGGCACCACAGTAACACATGAAATTGGCTTCTGTGCCCTGCTTTTTTTCATGACTAAAATAGCACACAAAGCATTTAAAACTTCCCTGTAAAATTTCAATAGATCAAGTAGATCTTAAAAACCAATTCTGCAAATCACTGAAGACAGTGACGAAACACAGTTTCCGTGTAAAAGCTCGATATACTTAGCAGTTTGCACGAACCCATCACCATTACACTCAATCATACTTCTCACGCCACGAGTAGACAAGAAAGAAAACCCACGAAAGAGCCAACGCAACATCCCCAACAACCTGCCTAGGCAAATCCCGGGCAAGATCCTCGACTTTCCTCTCGAAATTCACCCTCCAAACAGCCATCAAAAGGTGCAGGAGCACACAACCCTTAGCAAAAAAGCTCTGAAACTTGTTATCCTTAACAAATGCAACCATAAATAACAGAAACCCAATCACAAACAAAAGCAACCCAGAAAATGAATCAGATGTTTGGATCAACAACTCATCATGTGGGGTAGATCCTTTTAACTTGCTAGTTATTTCTTTACCATGTCCGAATACCGCGATTTCTTTCGTATAAAACATCATCATAGCTCCACAAGCAATAGCAATTACCGAGTGTAGAAGACAAATTACAGCAAATCCTGAAGAGCCCATTTGCCCAAATCCCTTCAATTTCACAATTATTGTACCCGTCCCCCAAATCGAATCCGATTACACCAAACCCTAATTTCACACCTCCAACACAAATTATTTGATACAAATTTCTCAACCCCTTAATTAATCCGCATAATTCATAACAAATAAACAATTAAATCCACATATACCCATATCATCACAACTTCCATTCCAAATTAAGATTAATGGCAAAACCCCTAAACCCTAACGAACCCATATTGATCAATACCCGGAAAATTAAGCACCTAAAAGTTCCAATTTCATCATCAAATTAAGAAATTAACAAGCTTAATCAACAATAAAATTCCCAAAAAGGTACCTGAACTATTGGATTTGGGGATAGAGATTGGGGGGGGGGGGGGGGTTAAATGGGGATGGAGCAGAGATGATGTGAGGGGAGGGGAGGGGAGGAATTAATGAGCTTGGATTTGGATTTGGATTTGGTATCTAAAGTTAATGGGATTTTTCTAAACTTCTAATTAAAGAGATTTGCTATAATTAAAGTGTAGATTATTTATTTCTCGGGGGATTAGTTTTTGCGAAAGAAACACTCCATTACTCCGTAGATATTTAGGGCGCAACATGATAAAATTATGGGGATGAGGTCATGAGGATGGAATGATTGATTGAGTGGGGTCATCTCTTGTTGAAAGAACACTGCACTATAAATTAAATTTTTTTTTCTTTACTAATTGATTTGATTTGTTGGAAATTCTTGCCTTTTGGATAATGTGAAGAAGACATTTTTGGTAAGGAAACACAAAGATCATGCATGTTGTATGTATAACCGATTATACAATAAACTTGTCATTACGACTTAATAAGATATTTCATACTTTTATGATTGTAGTTTAATAGTTATTTTATTACAAAGGCTTTTGATTGTTGGGAATTGAGGGTGGTATTCAAGATATAGGATTAAATCCCGTTTTCATCAATTGTTACCTCCTTGTTTGTAACTCTTTTTTAAAACCTGGTTAATCAAGATGAAGAGGGAGAGAAATAAGCGTCCGTGATTCTGCAAATTTATCGGTAAGTTGTAACATATCCTTGTCAACATATTCTCAATTTTCAATCCCTATTAATTTTTAATTTTTAACGCTAAAAGTAAGAAAAAGAAAACCACTAAATATAATTATTGATGCTATGTGCTCAGTTTTTTACAAGTATGACAAGTCCATAGTACTGCGCGTATAACGATAGAGAGCTCTTATCAACATGTTTTTTCTTTTTTGATCTGCATTTAATTCCTGAAACGTTACTTCTCTGTGAAGGCAACTTGGATTGATACAACCAACCTTAACCAAAAACACCAAATCCATAGTTGACATAGCTTACCATTCTGAAGTACTGATCTACTTATCAATTTATCATTGATGGCATAAAATCTACGTTTAAAGAGTCCTCACAAGTCCATCACAAGACATGCAGTCGCAACCGATATATAATGGAAGTTTTAAGGTTTCCCATTACAAAATTTTAAAGAGATACTTTGTTCTATGCCGGGCAGATAGCAAAGCGTTCGGTGACATTGCTATATAAGATTTCGGACAACAATAATTCTCCACAATCCCACTATTTTGCTATTATTTAAGACGCTCTTATTCTTCATGTAATCTTCTGTTTCTTCATCAATAAACATATATAATGGAACATGCTTCTTTGCTATGTTGCTAATATTATCTGGTTCTTGTATTACATCATAATTTCCTGCAAAAAATCACAATTATCACAAAACAAAAAAAAAAAGAAGAATTACAGCTTTGACAAACCCCAAAGCACTGATATTCACTGAAAGTACCAAATATTGCAGATGCAACTATGACATCATGATACTTGTCCAACTCAGGAAGATCATCTTCATCGATATCGAATCCACCTCCATGACCAGGTCATTGACAAACCTGTAGAAGAGCATCATCATAAAAAAATTATTTACATCAGATATTTGTGTTTGTATACATTGACAGGAATGACTATTTTCTTATACAGTATACAGTGTGTTCTCTATGATATCCGTAATGACCAGCACAGTGTAGTCATTGACTCTTTTATCACAAAAGAGTCATTCCTCTGACTCAAAGAAGGATATCCACCAAAGTTAGAGCCTCCATGAGTTTTAGTAGAGTTTTCATTGAGAACAAAAGCAAAATTTTGTAGCACTGGAGATGCTGATGGTAAACTTGACATACTTGCTTCCGCTTGCTCATTTGATAGATAACATACTGGACAAGCTAGTACAAAAAAGAAACAAAAAAAGTGATATCAACCATAATGTGAAATGGACCAACATCTAAAAGAGATATGATAGATAGGAAGGATGCTTCAGTTAAAAGAGAAATGATTGATTTCCATTAAAAAAAATTCTACAATTTACAATTATTTGCAAATTTTTCTGTTCTTCACCATAGACAAGTAGATATGTTGTGTTTTTGCATATCTAAATATTTCAGCGACTTTTCCAGGAATGCACTAGGAGTACATCACAAATACGCAATAGTTGAGTAAACAAAAGAGAAAATTTCACACTGATGAAGGGAGCAAATCACATATTTGAATAAAAGATCAACGTGATAAGTACCTGAGAGGTTTGATCAATATATGGCTCCGAGTATTCATCCCAATTCAACTTTGTCAAGATAAGATACATAAGATTCATGAGCTTACTTCTTGGTCCATACTGTTTAGTTCTCCAAGGAGGAGGACGAGGAAAAGTGAAGTTTTGGCAAGGATGATCTCCAGTAGCTATGACATATGCTAGATATTTTCCACTGCTCCTATTACCCATAATCTGTAATGTTGAATCATCTCCATCTTTCATAGAATGTTTCAAAGTAGGAGCTGAAGATAACAAATTAAAATCATTTCTTCCACGAGTTTTTGACACTTGAAGAGCTTCAAGGATATTTCTATTGTTGATCCCTGCCGTTTCTACACAGAGAAAGCATGCTTGCCCATAGATTATTGACATCAAAAGGCCAAACCAATATGAAAGACACACAAAACATGTCATAGTCAATTTGGTGTTTTTAGATCAAATATCTTAGCCTAAAACTAAGAACTTAAAATAGTCCATCACAGAAGAGCCAAGGAAATTAGCATTGAAAAAGGAGATTAATTTAGCAGACAGCTTAATTAATGTATCGCAGTTTCACTCATCTGACAAATACTAGCATACAGATTGCATACTTTACAAGTTTAAGGACATATAATGAAGACTTGAACAAACCTTTGTTAACTGTAAAGAAGCCTGAAGCAAAAATCAGCAGAGCAAAGATAACCAGTATCACCATTCCCACTTTTCCCCTACACAAGTATCTGCAAATAGATGGGATGCAACTTTCCATATATAATACATCACAAAATCTTAAAGTTTAAATAACCCAATTCAATTCAAATTTAATCCCACGTTCTCAATTTATAATGCAACTCCAATCCCAAACACAGTCAGTGACCTAAATCACAATAATTTAATCAAATTCACAATATTCAACAACAAAATCCAAACAAAAGCAATCATACATTCATATATTGCAATCAAAGCTACATTTAGAGTACCAATTCCAACAAAATAAACCAAAAAATCAGAAGAAGAAAAAAACTGTCAAAATTACCTCGAATTAGCAGCTCTACTCTGCGAACCGTTGATTCAATTCGACGCGAGACTACTAGCAGTAGGATGAGTTGAATTGGACGGGAATTGAATAGAATTGAATCGAAAACTCGGGTTCTTGAGGGAAGAGGATTGGAAGTCTAGGGGTTTTTTCGCATCGAACAGGATAAAAGACAGGGGAGGATGATGGAGGGATTAGGGAGATGATTTGGATAAAGGATTCTATTAATAGGTAGAACGTAGAGGATTATATAAAGGAAAAATTAAAATAAAAAAAAAAAACTTTTTTTAATAAAAAATAACGACTGACTGACAAGTAGGTTATTAGGATGAGCTGTGCAGTTTCTTATTTAAATGTTCAAAGCATATCACCTTCTTCTTCAAAACACTAGCCCCTACTCCAACAATCCAAATTTTAGCCCCTACTCCAACAATCCAAATTTTCCATGCCCTTAAGCCACTCCCTTTTACTTTTCTCTTTGCTTAAAACAGAGAAATTTCAATGATTTTTTATTAAAAAAAAACTATGGAAAATTTTTATTGTTTTTTTATCAGTTTGAACTTCAAAGTCCTATATTTCTTGCTAATTTCTGGAATTTGCGCTCAAAAACAAGTTGTATGTGGAAATTCTAGCCGGGTTTTTCTTTGGAGATTAATTGTACTGTTTTTTTTACTATGTTTTCCAGTATTTCTGGAATAAGTCTGTTAAATTTTTATTTTAGGCTTTGAAATGCGAGTTTTTGAATGAAAAATCTGTGGAAAGCGGATTAGTTTTGGATGAATTTGGTGAAAATTCTGATGTAGGAGCTATTCAAAATTGTGAAGAAATGGATGTTGAGGGGGAGAGTTAGATTCATAAGAAGGGATTGACGTTGTTGGTCAAATAAAAAAAATTGGGGAAAAGAATGAAATTCAGGACCTTCGTGCATCGATATTTAACAATGATGATTTTGTCTAGTATTCATACCTATGATGGGTATTTAGGTAGTAGAAATGATAAATTGATTATGAATACAATGATTTGGTGTGTGATAAAATTTCTATTGAGACATTGGACCATGAAATTAAACTCCTACTAGTGGATTATTTCTTCAAAACACCAACTCCTACTCCAACAATGCTTATTGTATGTGAGGAAGATGAAGAAATAAAGTAAAGTGACCAGTCAAATAGGCAACCGGTCAAAAATGTCTTTGAAATACAAAACATGCAAAAGTATAATTTTTCAGAAATAAAATGAAAATTGACCTTTTTGAACAAGATGGTCAAAGGTTGTATTTTTCATTTCAATTTTTCCTTATATATTATAAACAAATAATAAGAAATCGTGAATTCATGATACGGAGTATTTGTAACATACTCCATCTGTCCCTAAAAAATTTCCCAAATTTGACTTTAGGGTTTTCAATACACGGCTTCAAACTTTTTTATCTGCAAATCCATAGGGCAAAAAATTATGAAAACTTGATATTCTAAAAAATTACAGTGAGATGCATCCAAAAATATCCTAATTGAATATATTATTATTTCTTATAATATGATGAGAATTTTTTGTCAAATTTTTCGAATTTTGACTCCAAATAGTGAATTAAGGCATTCTTTTAGAGATGAAAGGAGTACTAACATGCATCGATCATGCAACCCATGCAGGTATGTGTGTGTCGGGGAATATTTTCATTGAAAATGTAATATTTTTTTAAAGTTAAATGTAATTAAGTTACATACATAAAATAAAAATTAGTTAACAATAAATACCATATTAATTAATCACTGTCACTAACTGTATGTATGTAGCCAATAAGATACATACATATAACAAAAATTAGTTAAAAATAAGTACCATATTAACTAATCACTTTCACTACTGTCAGTCTGTCACCACCACGATGCTCATTCTGTATATAGTGGCGTTCGTCGGGGCTTTCTTACGAGATTAGATTTTTGGGGATCCAAAGACAAAGACGAGGCATGAAAAGATAGATGATATAAATATTGACGTTGATATTGATAATGATAGTAATTTGATACTGATAATTCATAGTTTGAGTAGAAAGGCGAAAGGACTAGACAAATAATCCGAAGTACAACATTTAATTGGCTATATCATATGATGTCGACCAGCATATAATATGCCATTTATTTTCGTTAAATTACTTCTCTCACAGTAAGATCCGTAGTTCTTAGCTCATCCTGCGTCATAGTAGCAAACAAATTAAGGCCAGCAACATTATATTAGCTAAACTAACTCAAATTAAACCGACGAAATCTCCTCAACTTTTGTCCAGAAACGTTCTACTTTCATTTTTACAACTATACAAGTTAGATGGATACTTTGTAGTAAAACAATCAGGTTATAAACTTTGTAGAATCTTACTTTCTCCATTTTACAAAAATTTTCCTTCTTTCAGTTTAAGAGTATTTTATATAATTATTCTGTTTTTTTTTTAAATTTATTTCTTTTCAGGTAACTAAGTATAACTTTATCATTATTTATCTCAATATACGAGTTACTTAAAAACTTAACATTAAAATGAAGTTAATTTGCAAAAATAATTACCATAAGTATTTATTAATCACTGTCACTGCCACTGCTGTCACCACCATGGTGTCCAAAATGGTGTTTCCTGCCCTTCTTGTAGCCTCCATGGTGTCCAAGTCCATGGTCTGCGCCATGGCCGTAGTACGGGTCAGCGTGGTGGTTGTCAAGGCCATGATGCCCACCACCATGACCATAATATGGGGCAGCAAAGTGGTTTTCATAACCATGATGGCCACCAGCATGGCCATGATACGGGACGGCTTGTTGGTTGTGGTTGTTGCCATAAAGATGGCCATTGTTGAAAACGCCGCCTACGCCCTGGTGAGGATTGTAGAGGTCATTGTGGTGACCAGTGTAAGATGGAATTGAGCGCCTCATGAGTATGAATTGCTAGTATAAGATCAAGATAAGTTATTTAATTTGATAGTATTCTTGGGATAGGTAAAAGCCTTTGGGACAAATAGAGATTTCCCGAAGCACTAATATATAGGAGACAAATAGTGGAGTATTGTCTTCAATGTAAAGTGATTTGTAAGAGGTAAGACTGATGCAAACGTGATTTGTTCCCACATCTTGGATATCATCCTCTAATACTTTAACCAACTAAATTAATTGACATCCACGAATACTGGGGGAATATGCTAACACAAAATAATTGAAAGTATAGAGAGTTGGATATTGGGATAGTCGTCGAATATATACACAATATTTGAAATCACAAAGTATTGATGAGTCGAACCTTCAATAATATAATATAATGTCATATTGTGAGACTAAAATAAAATTTACGTTATTGTATAGTATGCATTGACCTTAATGAAATTCCTTTCAAGCAGAATTTGTAATGTTATTCTCATATTTGTTATCTTGGACAAAAAACAGTCTAAAATAGTTATATTTATTGTCTATCATAGATTTGGAAGGAATCATATATGCTTACTTTGTTTAAAGTGTCTCGATTATTCGTGATAATTGTAGAATATGTATAAAATAAGAATCAGTGAAAAGAAAATGTGCAGTCCAACAATTAGTAGTCGTCTTGTAGTGTAAGGAATATATGATCATATAATATGATACACTACATAATATAATCAGAAGCAGATGATTTCGAATTTGATGCAAAACTTTCAGTGCTTTTCTCGTCAGTAGGTCAAACACGTTTCAGGAAGTATAGGTTGAGTAACTAAGGCAACATCTTTGATTAGTACTATGTACAAGTTTTCTTGTATGAGAAACCTAAGGTAAACCTAAATGCTCATGTATAGGAATATTAGGGGCGCTTAAAAAACGAGTCGAGCCCGAATAGTAATGGGCTCGACTGGGCTCGTTAAGGATGAGCTCGACTCAGGCCCAAAACTCGACAATTTTTTTATTTTGGGCTTGACCTCGAGCTCGATAGATAAATAGAAGCTCAAGCTCGAGTTCCTTAGGTTTTGTGATGTTAGTGTGTGGATGTGTGCGTGTGGGAGATTGGGAGGTATTGTCCAATTTTTTTTCTTTTTTTCTTTTTCTTTTTATTTTTCTTTGATGAGTTACTTTCTTTTTTTTTATTTCATTTTTTTGAGTAGGAGTTTTCTTTTTATTTGGTGAGTTACTTTTCTTTTTTATTTTGTGAGTAAGAGTCATAGTAATTATATATTATATATAAATTTATATAGATTTATATATTATCTTCTCAAAAAAATTATATATTAAATTTTATCGAACTTTTTATCGAGCTTTCAAGCCGAGCTATATTTGACCGAGTTTTGACCAAGTCAAACCCAAGCCGAGCACGAATAGCTTGGTTTGTTAATAACTCCTATATATAGGATTAAGTGATATCTAACAATATAATTTTGATGATGCTGAAAAGATTGACAATGTATGATAATTTTGTTGTTAATTTTTTTTTTATTAGTCCCTCTTTTAATAAGAAATTTATAGTTTTCAAAAAGTTACTTTTTCTACTAATTTAGATTTCTAAGGAAGTTGACAAAGATAATATGATTTTCTAAAGCTAGATTCATTTTAAGCCTTAATTCACCTTATTTTTACTAGATTAATTTTTTTTCCTAATAAAACCCTTTTTTTTTGCTTCCTTTCACTTTTTCACCAAAAAAAATCAAACAAGATTAAAAATTTTAAAATAAGGGAAATAAGAGTAATCTAAGAAGAATTTATAGCTACAGTAAATTTTAATAAGATCATAAAAGATAAATAAATATCACATCAAATAAGATCATATATAAAATATAATTATGAAAATAAGTAAAAAATCAGTTAAATATAACACACTATAAAAATATTTTTTATTGATCAATACTTATTCAATTATATTGATTGAAACTTATTTTGAACTTGTTCAGACTGAATTTAACTCATTCTACATGAGAGTGATGATACTATTGACATTTACTATGTAAAACTAATTTTAATGATTAAATTTTATTTCTACTATTTATAATTGATTTTAACTAGTAAATACTGATTTTTATTGATTAATTATATTTTTAAGGTGAACTTAATGGGCCTTAAAAGTACATCACTACATTATCTTATTATTTTTAGCATTATGTATAGCCGAAGACAAAATTTATACTGATTAACATGTTAACTCACATTGATTTAGCAAAAGTTCGATGGTAGCATCACAATTCACAAATTCATCTACTAGATAGGTAACTTTCTCGTGATTGTGGACGATCATCAAATGTGTAAGATTTCCATTCACCCATCGAATAGGTGGGAATAGCAAGCAATCGTAATAAACTCTCATAAAAAAGATTGGTAATCAAATTTATATGTTCATGTTGGTTAATACGCTGCTTTCTTACACTTCGTATTGATAGATATATGAGATAATCAATTTTATGGGAAAATATATGTGATATATTTTCCATATTGATATTAGTAAGGGAATAATATTTTTAGAATTATTTATATTAAGTTATTATTTTTGAGATATTTTATTATGATAGTATATCTTTTAGAAAGATTGTTTTCTATCTTATGAGCATAAGTTTTGTATAAATACTCTACCTATTGATTAATAATGATCAAGTCATATTATTAAAAATATTTATCCTAAATTTGTCATGGTATCAAGATCATGTTATATCTTTGGAGAGTTCACAAAAATTCCTCCTGCCGGTTGGTTAGAAAACTAAACCCATCGGTAGGACGGACCTTTAGTCAAAATTACAAAAAAATTTATCTTCAATCTAGTTTTGTTGTGAATATGATATTTTTCGGCTCTCCTTTTGTCGTGAGAGAAGGAATATTGGTTCTTCTTGTGCTGTGAGACAGTTTTTTTTTTTCTGATTTGAGTGTGGTTTGCTCTAAAAAAACCAATATTTGAATGGAGCACGGTTTTGCTCAAGAAAAACTAAAATGCGATGAGTTCGAGAAGAAGGGACGTTCTCATTATAATGTTAAATTTGCAGGTTCGAAAAAAAAAGTAACGTTCCTGTTTAATTGATGATTGATGGATTCAAAAAAAGATAAACGTTCTCATCATAAAAAAAAATTAAAGGCGACATCACAAAAGTAGTGTGCATCTCGACTTTAACAAAGAGAGGAATTTACAATCGCAATGTTTGTGCCCTTACGATTGCGCGAGGGTGATAGAGATATGAGATAACCAATATTATTGGAAAATATATCACATATTGGTATTAGTAAGAGACTAATATTTTTAGGATTATTTATGCATGTTAAGTTATTATCTTTATGATATTTTATTGGATTAATTGATGGGAATAATCTAACCTTTGTCCGATTTGCAAATATTAAGTCAACCTTTTGATTATTTATGATTGCACCTACCTTTAGCCAATTTTTGCTTTCACTAAACCTATTTACAGGTGACCTGAATAGCAAGTGAGTTTTCTCTGACGTGACAGAGACAGTTCAATTTCCCACGCAAATTTGGTCTTGTTGTCCTAATGTCCCTAAAATTTTAGTCAAAAGTCAAAACTATGATAGTTACATTGGAATTGGGTTTTTTTTTAAATAGAGAAATTACGATATTGTTGAGTGAAACTGGGGTTGAATTATGGAGAAAGTGAGGAATTTGGGGGGTAAAACAATGGAGGAGCAATCTAGTTTTCGAAGAGTGATAGAGAAACACGTTAGCTTTAGAAATGTGGGGGAGAAGCTTGACAGTTATAGGAAAAATATTGAGAGAAATTGGAGTTTTCGAGGCAGGGTTATTGAAAAATAAAAGAGTTTTCGAGGTTTTTTGGAAAAGCAAACAAGTTTCAGTTGAAGATTGAGAGGCAATTAAATTTTGTTGGTAGTGAGAGGAGGAAAAGTAAGGAATTACCCGGTAAATGAGCTGATTTGGCCCTTCATTTGTATGTTAGGGCTGGTAATCTAAGCAAAATCAAAGAGATGTTTCAGAATTATGAGGCTAGTGAATGTAGGAGTTTGCTATGTAAGCAGAATTAAGAAGGAGAAACTCCTCTTTATGTTGATGCTAAGAATGGTCATGCTTTCGTGGTTGGCGAATGTTTGAAGTATTTGGACTTGGACACACCATCATTAGTGGCTAGGAGTGGTTATGATCCTTTTCATATTGTTGCAAGACAAGGTCACTGTAACACCTCGGTAATTCCCATTTTCCGAAAACCAAACCTTTAGGAAATTATCGGTGTGCTACCGCCACGTGTTCAAACGTTAAGGCTATACAACAGAGTTTTGCAACGGAAAACCAAAAGATCTTTTGAAATAACATTAATCGTAAAACAAACTCCTAACATAACAAACCGGAACCACTAAGGCCATTACTGCAATGTACCAAAATAACATTCAACTCAAATCCAAAACCAACAGTACGTCTAAAATCAAACCAAACGAACGTAACTTATTTTGAAATCTAAATTAAAACAACAGTCAACTCAACCCACTCATGCATGAATGCTCGATTGGATACCTATCAATAATTTGCTCCCCAATAATACAAATGTAAGCATTGGATCATCACAGTGTCATTTATAGGCAAAATCCATGACCAAAATATACAAAGCATGTAATCAACAAGCTGAGTACATACAGATTACAAAGTATAACAGTTAAAAAAATAATTAAATAAGAATACGTATAAAATGGAAGAACGTATCATGCAATATATTACTCAACTGATATGATAAATTAATTAACTACTTGAATTAAGCAATAGACAAGGTTGTCTCCCCTATGCCCTGATTAGGACATCAAAAAGATAAATAACCCATGCACTCTCGTCGAAAAGCAGCAAAATACAATATAAAATCCAGATAGTAAACGGGCGCGACTCCGTCACCATAGCTAGATGATATCTCAACAAACCTTAATTTTAAGTTTAAAAATTTATAAAAGAGAGACTCGTAGATCACGTGACCTATAATAAAAGCCATAGATAATACCCCTGAAACTCCAACCCTAATTGTCAATAATCTAGACGTGCACTAGCCTAGAGTTTTATTGCTTATCCTCTTTCTCTTTACGTAACTTACTATTTAAACTCGGCATACACAATCACTAAATCACACACATGCAAACATTACAGTTACACAATCAAAATCTGTTATACTGTAATTTTTAACCTTTTGATTTCAATCTCAACTGTTAAACTTGTTGAACAAAGTCAACTATCCTCGTCATTAAGACTTAAAAATTCACCTTTACTCCAATCATACTATCAGTTATTGTAGAGTAATAATAAACAACTTCATGGATTAATTAACAAATTAATACCAATTTAATAAATTACGATTTCTCACCAACAATACCAAATCATGCCCCTGGTATAAAATAACATGAATTCTTTCAAATAAATAACCAAAAAATTTCACCCAAAAGGTTTCCTAAACTTGATACTAAGTTTACATTTCACCCTAGATTATGCTCCTAAAAGTAATGTTCTTTGTAATTTGTACTTACCTGGAGTAAAATAAACAGGTGGCCACTTTCCTTATTATTTAGCACCTTCTACAAAGTATTCTCTTACACCAAATTATACAACCTAAATCAATACACCAATACCCAATATTTACAGCAATCATACTAACATTTCTAAGGTTTTAAAATAATTCCAAAACATCTTTTTAAGTCTCCCAAAACATAATCTAGTATCTCCAACACAATACTACAAGTATTATTTGAAAACTCATTAAAATATATGTTATAAAACTCTATTTTTATAACTCTTCAAATCTGAATTTTTTTTTTCTATGTAGTATACTCAAGTTAATTACTCCCAATCATATCATAAAATAATCTTAATTTAATTTATATACTAATAGTATATAATTTCAAACTTTAATTTAAAACATGAAATCTTCAACAATTACACCATAATATAGTATGTTTAATATTCTGAAAATTTATTCCAAATACCATACTATTAGGTTTTTATCAAAAAATATCATACAATAGTCAAAATTTCATGAAACAAATACTAGTATAAGAATCTAAGACTTAAACCATAAAAACTATTATTTTAATACTAAAACATATGATTATAAAATATGAAAATTCATTTTAACTACAACCCTATAAAATTTAACATAGATGATTCACAAAATATTTAAGGTTTTATGTGAAAATAAAAAGTCTAGTATCAAAAACTCTAATTCATGATACTAGCATGTCTAGGCATTAAATTTATGTATAAAAATCTTATGAAACTAACAAAATGCACAAAAAAAATTCTAGAACATAAAAATTTATACACTTTCAATATAGATTTAACCCATAATAAATCAATATAATAATCATATAAAATTTAAATAAACATGTATATTGAAGCATGAAAAGAAGTGAAAAAGAGAGGAAAGATCGGTCGGCGGTGACATGAGGAGGTGGCGACAGCTGGGCGGCGACGACTGGGGTGCACGACAAGGAGAGGGAGAGGAAGAGTGTTTAGGGTTTTTCAATATAGATTTAACCCATAATAAATCAATATAATAATCATATAAAATTTAAATAAACATGTATATTGAAGCATGAAAAGAAGTGAAAAAGAGAGGAAAGATCGGTCGGCGGTGACATGAGGAGGTGGCGACAGCTGGGCGGCGACGACTGGGGTGCACGGCAAGGAGAGGGAGAGGAAGAGTGTTTAGGGTTTTGTGGGTTTGTGAAATAAATGTGATTAGTGTTCAGTAGTATAGTTTTAATAAAAGAGTAGTACTAGGTTTAGGTAATTGGGCTTAGTAGATTTCTTAGGAGAATAATAAAAAGAAAAATATATTTTGTAAAAAAAATTAAATTTTATGATTTAATTAAATAATACGAATAATTTGCAATTTATTTTGAAAATATACATGTACATATATGAATGTACATATATGTATGTATGTATGTATGTATGTATGTATGTATATATGATTATATTAATGCATAGAAAATATTTTCGATAAAATGTAATCAAAATCTCATAATTTTCAAGGGATTATAGTCACATTGGTAAGACTTTCAGTCTTCTAAAAATATTTAATTCTCTAAGCTATGAGTTCTGATATAGTTATCTTTGTATGTTTGAATGGCCTTATATCCAATACCGGAGTCTTATAGTATCAAATGGAGGAAGGAAAGGAATGACAAAATGTACCCTGTGTATGCATATCCGAGATTATGCTAATACTACGCATTCCTATTAAGCTATTTGTTCATATGATGTTTTCCTTTATGGCTTTGGTATGTGGGTATAAAAGCCTTGTGCCATGTGTACTAGAATGGAATGATTCAACCTTTTATCTTATGATTGTAAGTTTTGTATAAATACTCTACCTATATTGATCAATAATGATAAAGTCATATTATTAAAAACGTTTACCCTAAATTTGTCACATACATGATTAGATTTTTGGGGATCCAAAGACAAAGACGAGGCATGAAAATTTAGATGATATTAGTTAATATATATTGATGTTGATAATGATATTGATAATTCATAGTTTTAGTACAAAGGAGAAAGGATTACACAAATAGTGCGAAGTACAACATTTAATTGGCATATGATATGCCATTTATTTTCATTACCACCATCCGTCATTTGGGAGCGAATTACTTTTCTCAGATTAAGATCCGTAGTTCTAAGCTCGATCATCCTGCGTCATAGTAGTAAACAAAGGCAAGCAGCATTAGCTAACAAACCAACGAAACCTCGGTACCTTTCCTTTTTTTTTTTATCGATAAACATTGTAGTTGCATTTATACAAGTAAGATGGATATTAAAGCAGTAAACCAATCGTGTTATAAACTCCGTAGAATCTTACTTTCTCTACTTTACAAAATTCTTTTTTTAATTTAAGGACATGTCTGATCAATGGAAATGAGAAGAAAACAATTAGAAGAGGAAAAATTCTAGACTTTTAAGAGAGGTTAGATTAAGGATAATAATAATTTCCCTGAATAACACATTACCTTCAAAATAAGGGTAATATTTTCCTATCTCCATTCCTCAATAACTATTCCCCTTAACCATTCCACCTTCTTAACATCAATTGTCACGGGAACTATTCTACCGCCGCTAAGGTTCTTTCCTCCCCGATATATTTGGCATACCTCTAGCAATCCTCTATCAATTTTCTCCTTTCTCTTACTTTCCAAATATGATAGTCTTTACTAATATCTTTTGCTTGCAAAAATTACTCAATAATTGCTATCTGTAGATCTCCCAACAAAAGAGTTATTTTCTTGCTTTTTCTTGCCATAAGGGTAATTATCTGTAGATCTCCCAACAAAAAGTTATTTTCTTGCTTTTTCTTGCCATAAGGGTGTTTTATATACAAAATAGTTCTTCTCTTTTCTACTTTATTATTATTTATTTCACTATATGATTCCACTTTAATTATTTTATACTTTATAGTATTCATATCACTGCAACTAATTATCTCTCTATTTCTAAAAATAAAAGAAATATTCACTTACATTAATTTAATAGTATTCCTTCTAGTTACAGTAACAGATAAGAGTTTAATTAAAGAGGGAAAACGATGGGGTATACTACATATAATTAATAAATAATGCATGTTTCAATATTGCGTAAGGGGTGATCGGATGTTGGTTATTAGACCAAAGCGAGTGCCCGTAAGTGATACTTAACATCAAAAGTAAGCTTTCAAAAATAATTACCATAAGTATTTATTAGTCACTGTCACTGCCACTGCTGTCACCACCATGATGTCCATGGTGTCCAAAATGGTGTTTCCTGCCCTTCTTGTAGCCTCCATAGTGTCCAAGTCCATGGCCTGAACCATGGCCATAATACGGGTCAGCGTGGTGGTTGTTAAGGCCATGATGCCCACCACCATGACCATAATATGGGGCAGCAAGGTGGTTGTCATAAGCATGATGGCCACCAGCATGGCCATGATACGGGACGGATGGTTGGTTGTGGTGGTTGCCATAAAGATGGCCATTGTTGAATACGCCGCCTACGCCCTGGTGAGGGTTGTAGTGGTCGTTGTGGTGACCAGGGTAAAATGGAAATGACATTATTGCTAGAGGGGATAGATGACTGAGATAAGCTGTTTTGATAGTTGTCTTGGTATTCGATGAAAGAAGTAATTTATAGGAGTTGGGTAGTGGGAAGATAAACGAATATATACTCAGTATGTAAAATCACAAAGTTTTGTATGAAGCGAATCTTCATTAATGTAATGTCTTGAGACAAATATGACTACATTTTTTTTTTTTATTGTAACAAATGCATAACGTGTCATGTACTCGTTACTATAAAGCATGCACGGCCTAAATGGAAGGTACCCAAATAAACTTAGAATATATATTTGTTTTGAGATAAAAATGGCACATATTCTACACTTACTTTGTTACTCTTTTCAAACAGAATTTGTCATCTTAGCCTCAACTTTCGTGGATTTGGGAGGAAGTAGTTCCACCATGATATGGGGATTCGTTTGAAAGAATAATTTGGAGATAAAAATTAGCGACACTAGAGTCATTGTCCTAAAACAATATTAACTTCTACTAATTATTCTAATACTTCGTGAAATCTATGATCATAAACAAAAAATGAAATCAATTCTTATCTGTTTAGCAGGTTCAGACTTGTTTTAATTAGGGATTATAGATTGACGAAGATATTAGATTAGTACAAGTTTCCTAGAGCAATAGAGCGTTTGTGAGGATGCAAGCTAGAGCTAGTACCTTTCTGTAAAGTGACACTTGTTTTAGATGTTCTTCTATCTAGCTAACTTAGACTCATTGTATTGAATTTGTAGCCGACATAGGTAGTGGGGCATATGATGTAGTTGATAAATTTTATTGCATAGGGGGTTAAAATTTGTCCTGCTCCATTGTCATCCCACATAAAATCACGTATTACTACATGAATTATATTGACATCAACTTGAAATTCAAAGATTTGAGGTTGGACAAATACTTTTCATATATTCTATTTCTAGAATATTTTTTATTTCTAAGCTTTTATTTTAAAAAAAAATTGTAAAAATAAGCTACTTTCCAAACTAATTTTAGAAATAAGCTAATTTTGCTTCGGACAAAAATCGTTGCCCCAGGCAACGATTTGTACTAAGATGGAATAGGGGAATTGAAGAAACGTGGGCCAAGGGAAATCGTTGCCCTATACAATGATTTCAGTCAAGTGAAAATCGTTGCCTAGTCGATGTCATAGGCAATTATTTTCCTTGGCCCGCGTTTGATTTAGCTCAAAGAAAATCGTTGCCTAGGGCAACGATTTAAAAAAAATGGGCAACGATTTCTCTTGGCTTAACTTTCTCCCATTCCCCTAATCTAGCTTACTACAAATTGTTGCCTAGGGATGGTCTCCATTACTAAGATAGGATGGATCGTTGAAATTCACTCCAGAATTATTGTTATGAATACTAGAAGTCTCACTTGTATCTATTGTGATGTTTGATGAAGAATTTTACACTTGATTAGAAGAAAAAGAATTAATGAGTCTCAAACCCACTTTCACAGTTTTGAAAGATTCTTGTATCAATGGAAAGAGGAACTTAGCGTGAATCAAATAAACACCTTAAAAGAAGCTCTTGATACCATGATCAAACTAAATCACAGTTTGAAGAAAAGGAAGAATAAGAAGGAAGAGACCGGCTCTGTGCCATAAAATCTGGGTTTTATTATTATATTTCTTGCATTTCTTTCTGTGTAATCATTTACATTTATATCAGCCAAGTGTCAACTCATCACTTGGCTATGTGTTACAATGTATACTCACTTTACAGACCTTATATAGTCATCTTAATGTTTATTTTTATAAATGTTACTTCCTTCAAATGTTTTTCATCATATTTTTCATTCAAATGGATCCCACTTTTCTATTTCTCTCCATTTTTCCTCTCTTAATCACAAATTTACTCCTTTCATACATCATTAACCCCTTTTCTTAGTCTCTTTTACTTCCATAATCCTACAACACTAATTTCTCTATCTAAATTTCAACCAGAAATTTACATATATTTCTCTCTCTCCTCCAATCATGCATACTACCCTAAAATATCATAATCTAAAATTAATTTATGTTGATTATTTATAGCTAACCTTAATTTAATGGATCATTGTGATGTGAAAAAGTCCCCAATTTTTAAAGCTGAAGAACCTTGAAATTTTAAACGATTTAATGTTAACAAATACTACTTTGTCAAATCCTCCAATTTGCTTGCTTTCAGCACAATAGTTGTAGAATAATGATAAGATAAAACTAGGATTAAGATAGAAGTAAGTAAAAGATAAGATAAGTAAAATATAAGCCTTACGTAGGAGTTGAGGTAGAGTATACCTCTACTTAAAGCATGTATAAATACACATGAGAGCCAGTACAATAATGAATGAATATACAGAAAAAGCTTTACATTATGAAATACAGTATTTAAATAATCTTCTTGATATCAGAGCAACCGGGTTTTCTGCGGGTTTTACGGTGGTTTTTTCCGGCAAAAGAGCCTCATCATCTACCAAGTACCTTACTTGATCATGAATGAACCACCAAAGGAATCCGAAGACACTCCTGTGACCATGGCTCAACTGTATCAACTCTTAGAAAAGTTGAACAAGAGCCCTGAGAATCACAGAGCATCGGTGAACATATAAAAAAAACTTACCTATCAGAATTACGCAAAGTGGTCCAGGCTAATGCTTATGGCGATCGAAGGGAGGGGGAGGCACTGACACCAATGAGCATACCCAATGGAGCCAACGAGATGCGATTGTCCGAACTTGGATAATCGAGAACATTAACCTAGATTTGGTAAACCAATTCTTGGATTACACAACAATAAGAGAACAATGGCTAGGTATCGAAGCTGTCCATAGTAGTGCAAGAGATGGGCTACAAATATTCGATTTAGCCACGAAATCGAACACAATCAAGCAAAGCCAAGATCCAATGGAAATATATTATAGCAAATTAATAACAGTATGAAAGGAAATCGACACAAAAATGACTAACCCCATGAGATGTCCAGAGGATAAAACAATATACAACAAGCTTCAACAACAAACAAGACTATACCAATTCTTGGTAGGATTGGATGGGTTGTTTGATAAGGAGAGGAAGGATCTTGTTAACCAAGATCCCCTGCCTTCTGTTGACACAATATACAACACGGTTAGGCGCAAAATAACACGAAGGGAAGTGATGAAATCAAGCTTACCTTACTCACCTGTGCCGGATGGAGTGGGGAGTGACCACGAAATTCCGGTCAGACAGAGCATCACTCCGGCATGGTAACGAAGACAAGTCGAGGCTCAAGTGTTCACACTGTGGAGGATCAAAGCATACCAAGGACGGATGCTTCAAGCTCATCGAGTATCCCGATTGGTGGACCGAAAATAAGAAAAAAGGGGGCCAGTAGAGGAGAGGACACACAACGAGCGAGCAAGGCCACCATGGTAGCCGAGAAAGACCCGATAGAAGAAGAGGATAGAGGAGCTAAAGGGGCGCCGAACAAAGAAGGTAAATGGGAGGCTCTAGAGAGAGACCAAAACCCTACCCCAAGGAGCGACACAACCGAGAAACCCAAGAGAGAAGAGGACAGCAGAGAGAAATGGGCGTCGTTTCTTGAAGGAGGCAACCCTAACCCTAGGTACAAGACAACTGAAAAACCCAGGCCAACAGAGAGAAATGGGTGAGAGGGGCGCCTCTTCTTGTGGGGGGGGGGGGGGGGGGGGGGATAAAAGGGGTAACCCTAGGAATGAAAACCAACGAAAGCCCACACCTATCTCTTTTATAACCGAAAATCCAACTCCCTCCACTAACCTAAAGTGTTTTAAAACAACGGCCCAACTAAAAATCAGCCCAAACATGACAAACCCAATTACGTGTCTTGCAAAAGAGTTCCAAACTCGAACATGTCTGCCTAACCCGACCCAATATTCGGTCTCATGTCATACGGGCCCGAAATGTCATTGGATCTTCGATTGTGGTGATACGGATACTATGACCAATGATAAACGAGACTTCCTTAATTTGTCTGATTCTAGCAAAACTGTTATACAAACTGCAAATGATGAACTTATGGATGTTGTAGGAGCAGGATCAATTAAATTTGGAGAAGATATTTTGGAAAATTGCCTATATATTCCAGATCTGTCGTATAAATTACTGTCTATTAGTCACATCACGAAGGATTTGGGATATACAGTCTCACTAACCTCTGATTATTGTATTGTGCATGATGCTCTAATAGGGAAGATCATTGGGCATGGTACTGAGAGGAATGGGCTATAGTACACAGATGGGATTCTCAAAATCGGTAACGCATGAGTAGAACAAATTCAGTTAAATATTAACTCAAACTTGGCATCTGCGTTTGGGTCATCCTTCTTTAGGGTATTTGGAACGTCTTTTCCCATCTCTTACTGGATCAAAAATTACATTTGATTGTGATGCTTGTTATCGTGCAAAAATTTATAGGCACGCATATTCTAATAGTATCAGTCATAGTAATAAACCATTTTATTTGATTCATTCGGATGTAAGAGGTCCTGCCCCAGAGTTAGGTAGCCATGGTTTTTCTTATTATGTCCTATTTATTGATGATTGTACTCGAATAAGCTGGATTTATTTTATGAAACATAAATCAGAGGTATTTAGCAAGTTTGTGAATTTTTATCAAATGATTCTAAATCAATTTCAGACAAATATAAGTATCCTGAGATCCGATAATGGTGGAGAATTTTTAAACCAAGATATGAAAGCTTTTTTTTCTGTTCATGGCCTTCTCCATCAAACTACTTGGCCAGATACTCCCCAAAAAAATGGAGTAGCAGAATGGAAAAATCGCACTTTGCTTGAAATGACTCGTGCTATGATAATAGAGTCATGTGTACCCACTAGTTATTGGCCTGAAGCCATTTCAGCTGCTAATTATCTTAGTAACAGATTACCTATAAAGAAACTTAACTACCAGACTCCCCTTGACAAACTCAAACAACTTGATCCTACGCCCTCTATCCATTCATTACCTCATCGGGTCTTTGGATGTGCCATTTATGTTCACTTACCAAAAAGGACACGTCATAAGTTAGAACCTCGGGCTGTAAAATGTGTGTTGGTTGGATACTGGACTTCTTAAAAGGGATATAGGTGTCTTGATCCAAAAACTAACCGCTTATATACTACGATGGACTGTGATTTCATTGAGCACACATATCTGTTTGCCATCTCTCGATGTCAGGGAGAGAGTTCAGGTGACAATCTCAGGTGGATGGAAGAGAGAGGAAGATATGGCAAAGCTGATACAACAAATCCGGGTATAATACAGTCTGCACTAGCTTCAGTACCATCTCTAATGACTAATCACGAAGAGCATCCTTCTCCTATACAATTACATGAGGTAAGTATTGATATTCCTCTTGTTAATGAAATTGGTACTAATAATAGAGTGGATGCTGGTATTGAATTTCTACAGGAAGAGGCACCTATGGAATTTCTACAGGAAGAAGCACCCAGTGAAGAACCAATGAGAAGGTATTAGTTTCCATTAAGGAGCACGCGAGGGGTACCTCCAAAAAGATATGACCCATCACATGAATCCTAGAAAAGAAGGTACCCAGTTCAGAGCAGTTCAACTGGAAATCTGTCTAAAACGGCCACCGCATTCATTACATCAGTTTATTCATACAGTATCCTGGCAACAGTTGAAGAATCACTTGCACACAAGCAGTGGAAGGAGGCAATGGATGCAGAAATTGAGGCCTTATCTAAAAATGAAACCTGGGAACGGTGTACTATTCCGTAAGATAAGAAGGCAGTGGGATGTAGATGGGTATTCACAATCAAATATAAAGCTGATGGGAGTATTGAAAGATACAAAGCGAGGTTGGTGGCAAAGGGATACACACAGGTGTATGGGGTAGAATACTCTGAAACTTTCTCACCAGTCACTAAAATTGATTCTATTTGGGTACTTTTCTCTGTAGCGGCAAATAGAGAATGGCCGTTACATCAACTGAATGTGAAGAATGTGTTTCTTCATGGAGAGATCTCTGAAGAAGTATACATGGAGGCTCCTCCAGGTTTCTTACAAGGTTTTTCTCAGGGTGAAGGATGCAGATTAAAGAAGGCCTTGTATGGGTTAAAACAATCACCAAGAGCATGGTTTGGTCGTTTCTTAGTAGCAATAAAGAAGTTTGGATATTGTCAGAGTAATTCAGATCATATGTTGTTCTTAAAGAAGAGAGGCAACCTGGCAATATGCCTCATTATATATGTAGATGATATGATTATAACCGGAGATGACAAGGAAGAGATCAGGGATTTAAAACAGAAATTGTTTCAAGAATTTGAGATGAAAGACCTTGGAAGATTGAAGTATTTTATGGGAATTGAAGTACTAAGGTAAAAAAAGGGTATCTTCATTTCCCAAAAAAAGTATATCCTTGATTTACTGACAGAAATTGAAATGCTAGAATGTAAACTAGCAAATACACTGATGATGGTAAACCATGGATTACAGATTAAGGAAAATGAAGAGTCTATCGATCACAGACACAATGACACAATAAAGTTATTGTGTCTCGTGTGTATATAATACTTTGTGTAAAACTATATATTAGAAGCCATAAAAAGGAAAGTTTAAGAAATTCTAAATATTTATTAGACCAGATATTTTGTCATAATTTTTCAAACTTATATTATTTTAAAAAGATATTTAAATAGTACTTAAGTACAACCTGAAAATTATATATGAGCATAACATTATCATATTACACTACCCGACTTCACTTTTTTTTATTTTTTTATTTTTTTTATTTTTGACATGAACCCCTGTACACTACCCGAGACCTGACTAACGCTTAAAATATACTGCAGCAAATATCTCATGCACCCAATTTAGTTATCAAATTAGGCAACAGGCGGCCCATCTTGCTTCCGCTTAAAGCTGCCTGCCTGCTGAAGATGTAGAATCCACTGTAAAGTAGGCCATTTTATCGACATGGTTTGCCATGTATTATTGAATTTTTGTTGCATTGTTTGTTCACGTTCTTAAACATCTCACTTCTGAGGTCATTCACTCGTGCAGTGCTATGTGCTTGGCCTGTTTTTGTGGTTTTTCAATTTCCTTTTCTTGAACCTGCTTGTTAGCCTATGCACCCTTTTTTTTTTTAATGCAAAGTCCATGATTTATGCTCCATTTCTGGTATGCCGAATGTGTTTCTTTGTGGTGTATGTGTTTATGTCAAAATTGTCACCTAGTGACAACTTAAGGATAAAACGCTTTAACAACTAGCTAAACTACGTGTAGATTTAATATAAACAATAACACGAAAAGTAGTTAAATGCCATAAAGGATTGTTGATGTGGGAACCCAAAAAACGGGAAAAACCGCGAAGGCTAATAAGCACGTCGTTCCACTAAATTAAAATTGTTTATTGTGTTTCAACTATTTGAATTGGGAGTAAGTTCTACAATTGAATTGAATTGAAAACATAGGAAAGAATACTTTAGTAAGTTGTAGTTTTTTGAAACAGGAGTCTTTTGTGTCCTCTCTTTTTTCATGGGCGTCATTTTTATACTAAGAGTCTTGATGTTGAATGGCTTCTTTCCGTTGAGAGTCAAACGCGAGCGTATCTTAGAGCTCCATAACCGCTTGGATTATTATCTTATTTGAATTAGTCAACATTCTCGTTATTCCCAACTGTGCTTCCTGGATTTCAGCGAGGCACGTGTTTTGACTAGGTCCTACCTGTTATCTTCGCCGCATATGTTGTGTATCACTACCCACTGCCTACCCGTCGATGATTATTGGGGATTATGTTCTAACTGCCACGATTCTCGCTATATACTTTTTACGCCTCGCTATTTTAGACACGTCCTATGCGTAGCTCCATTCTCTTGTGGCGTGGCCTGCTTTGACTGATTTTTATCCCTAATACTACACTTGAGTGATAAGGAGAGGACGACTTGATTTCTTAGTATATTAAAAGATTAGGAATAAAATCTCAAAATGATCACTATTTCAATTAATTTATATTGTCGGTTTCATAATATTAGAATTATGTGACTACCAATTTGAGACGTATTAAGAATTAAATAGGTGTTTTAGTTTCTTGAGACACAAAAGGAAATTCATTTTGAATTTAGCCACGTAGTCAGTGACTAATAATCTAATATGTATTGTAGATAATAAGTACACCATGCAAACGATGCAATCATGTCAGATGCAAGCATCAATCACATGCATCCCATACCAAGTAAAACCATGGTATTTCATGGTCCTACTGCTCCTACATCTTTCATTGATGTGATTTTCCAAATTTAACATGGCCTTTGAAATGCAATACTAGTCGTTTCATGATTTAAGTGAAAGCTCTGTAGCCCAACTCCCTGAGGCTGAGGCCCGGCCCCTTTCTCTGCTCCTCCCACCCTCGACTTCAGCGCTAATGATAATGAGAACTGTCAAGTGTGGTAGACCTTGCTTCAAACATGCAATATCAAAAAAAAAAAAAGAGAAGGTAAAGTGTCTTTAAAGTGTAACAGAATCACTAATCAAAAGTGCTTAACTAATTATGTAGTTGTGGGTCTTGGGATGCATATATTTTGGGATATCTGACACCGAGATTTGGTTTTACAAAAAGATGTCTTTTTTTTTTTGCCACAAGATTTTGTTGCATTATATCTCTCCATAAAGGAGCCACTAGGGTTTAGCAAATCGTTTCACATGTCTTTACAGTCTACACTTGTGCTTTTGCTCCAGTGAGTTAGATGTAGTATATAGGAGAGGAGCCTAGGATGTCCATATCGTCTACATAATCGTTCTATTTTAAGAGCTACACCTTCATTTTTACAGTTAAAGTTTAAATTTTTTTAAATATTTTGACTATGAATATGTTAATTATATTATAATAAATAATATATTTAAATGAGATCTTATTAAATATATCTCAGTGTAAATTTTTTAAATATCAAATTTTCTTAATTTTGTCTAACAAATTAAAAAAAATATTTTAACTTGTTTCTCAAACTGTGAAAAATCAAATGTATCAAATAAAATAGAATAAAGAGAGTGTAATTTTTTTGTCTTTTTTTTTTCAATCTAGGTTATCAATTCATTGAGCAAGGTGCCTTGTTAAATTTAATCCCATCTACAAATAAACATGTAAGATAGCAATTCGCCCAAAGACGTTGTCCAAATGAACAAATTAGCCTAGGAATTTTGTAAAAGTTAATCCATGCATTATTAGATTCATTAGTCGAAACTCCTTTTCTTACTAAATTTGCAAGATGTCAAATCGTACCCAAGATTTGTGTCCATAAAACACAAACACAAAAGGCTCTTAGCTTTTGATTGGAGCAAATGAAACAATCAAGTCCAATCAAGTATGATGATCAACCTTTGGACAGAGTTATTATATTTTATTAAAGAAAATCATTATGGTTAATTAAATAGTAAATTTTGCAGCAACTTACCCAACCATATCCATATTTAATTAGACATAGGGAAGTTGGATAGAGGATCAATGGAGAAGTGTCTTACTACTCCGTATTATACTGTTATTTACAAGTATTTAAGAAACTGAAATGTAACTTTTTTCTAACAGTTGAGCACTAAGTGCATAGCAGCTTTTTACTCTGTATAGTTTTTACTCCGTATTTTAGTTTTTGTTGTTCTTTCAACTCTTGAGTCCCCACTTTGTGAAAGAAGCAAAGCTTGAGGGGTTACTTCATCTTCTTTTTCTTCTGAAAAAAATAATAAAAATTCTTGGTGTATAAAGAAAGAGTAGTTGGTTAGAGAATTCATAAAAATTTATATATATGTAAAAATTTATTTTACTATTTTAGATTATAAAATAATTGTCCTTTATTCATAAATTTATAATCAATTGAATAATTACCTTACTTATTTAATAACATGTATTTTGTTATATGCTAAAAATAAATAAATTTTACTCAGAAAATAGGAGAGAGTGGTGAGGAGTTTTTTTCTTCATTAGTGGGATAAAATTACCTCACCAAATTTTCTCACGAGAAAAATTATAAGAATGAGGGAGAAAGTGATAGAGAGAGATTAGTGACAAAGTGAAAAATATATGAAGCGGGAGTGCATTTATGAAATGTCATAGAAAAAAAACTCTCTCGTATATATTGTAACTAATATATGTATTACCTAAAACTTTAGGTACTTAATCACTTGACTATAATTCATTACTTAAATAATACTTCTCTAAAATAAATTATTCTCTTTTAGAAATTTGAAAGTTATTTTGTTGTACACTCATACTATGTAATATGGAGTGACATTTAGTTTGACCACTCACTTTTAATAGCTATTAAGCGACAATTACCCACAACTTTAACAACCATTCATCACTCAAAAATAAAACGTTATCAAATAAAGCTAATTCTGTACATAGAAGGAAGTAAAATTCAGTGAGCTTGTTCATATATATTTAAAAAATAAGTATTGATCAAGCCTTAAACGTGGATTTTCCAATTGTTTCTAGCTTGATCTCTTAAACACTAAAACCAAGATTGTGAGTAACAGTAAAATGAGAGGAGCTAGAAAGTGTATTCAATATCTCTGCTTTATTGTAGTTTTAATTTTTAAGTTGTGAGACTTGTGACCTTAGGGAATTTTTTTTAATTATTTAATCCACTCTTTTAGGCTTTTTCTTTATTTTGTTAAATCGAAATTAAATATGCATAAACATAACACTAGGCTCCATCATCTTCATTTTAATTTTCTCAAATTTAAAAATATTTATACTAATTAAATTTTATTTTTACTCGAAAGCCTCAAATTAACCTTAAATACACCCAAAATTGAGTATAAAGATCTTGCATTATAATTCAACGAATATCACATTTGAATTACCCTAAATCCCTAACAAACATGTCCTCATAACACTACCTAATATACTAATCCAAATCAACCATTATCTAAGACTTAAAAACCTCACAATTTTGATTAACACCCCTCTAACAACTCCAAAACGACAAACATAACACAACACAACATTACAACACATCTCATAATCAACCAAATTAAATTTTCCTAATTTTGATGACTTACTATTAATAGTATCCCACGCGCCAAAATACAGCGATTGAGTAACCATACCCTCCCAATACAAAGAATGTCTCACTTTTAGAACAAACGTATATAAATTCCTCGACTGTGTAATAAAAAAAAAAACATACTATCCCAAAAAGTAACTCACACACACACATCCCCATTCTCTCAATTCCACAGTCAGTTTTCACATTCACAATTCACAGATCAAAATTAATGCATCTTTTTGTTCCAGTCTCTCTCCTCTCATGACACCCCATAGATCCATTCTTTAATTTACTCTTCCTCATCTGTTCTAGGGTTTGATGCCATTCATTTAATTTGTCTACTTATTCACTCCAACATTCACTTTTTAGGGTTTTTTTTTTGTTTTTCAAATTGGCGAGTGTTCTGTCAGATCTTGGACTTGATTTTTCTGGGTTTTCGCTCTTTTTGAATTTCTGTTAATGGGTTGCTATCAGTTTTTGTGAAAGTGTAGGGATTTGAACTGGGTTGAATCTGAAATTTTCTGGGATTTTCCACTTTTTAGTGAATTTCCAGTGAATAAGTAGGAACTCGAGCTGGAATTGTGTGGAAATTTCCAGGATTTGGGTAGAATTGCTGGGATTTTTATGGGGTTGAGTGAAATTGCTGGGATTTTCACCCTTTTTTAGTTTAGATTTTGATGAAGGGATGATTTTTCGAAGAAATAGTGGGAGTTGAGTATTGATAGGATTTTCCCCAAATTTTGAAGGTGGGATGTGATTTAGAAGTGGAGGACAGAGTGTAGAATTGGGGTAAATTATGGGATGCGTTTGTTGCAAACCATCTGCAATTGAGGATGATAGTAAGGAGAGTCCAAGGGAGCGGCTTTCGAGTAAGACGGTGGCGACTTCGGAGGTGAGGGTTTCGTCTAGAGTGACTTCACTAAGAAGGGATGACCGGAATAGCCATAATCATAGTAATAGGAGTAATGGGGGTGGTGGTGATGAGAAGCTGATGTTGATTGATAAGCAGGTGAGTAATGGGAGTGTTCGTGTACATGGGGAGAGTTTTGAGCGTAAGAAGGAGAAGCATGAGTATGTTGTTCCTCATCATCATCCGGTTCTGAAGTCGGTGTCGAGTGAGGGTGAGCAGGTTGCCGCTGGTTGGCCTACTTGGCTTGCTGCTGTTGCTGGGGAGGCTATCAAAGGATGGGTGCCACGGCGAGCGGATTCTTTTGAGAAGCTAGATAAGGTATGAATTGCTCTGTTGTTTGTTGAATTCAACTGGGGTTGATTTTGCGCTGTAAATTATGGTTTTTGCTGAAATTATTTAGAGGACCTGAATAAGACAAATTTATTTGGCTGCTGATGTTAAGTTTTGAAGGTGTTGTGCATTGTTTGGACCAGAGTTAAATGTAGGTTGATATTTAGGAGAACTGTTTGGTCAATTAGATTATAGCTAAGAATGTATGATTAATTTGTTAAGGTATGCTAGGTCAATTGTAATTATTTTAGTATGTTGAAGAATTTTGAGGAACTTGCGTTTATGAAAAGAATTAGTTGTTGAATAATATAAGGAAGCGGTCGATGTAATAGGTTGTTTTCTAGTTTTTTCTTGTTCTTTTGCTTGTTTGTTTGTGAATCTGCTTTTGTAATGTAGAGAATGGGTCAGAGTCACAGAGAGATTAAAATATTGTGTTGGTAAACAGCTGAATAATATGTACTATGCATCACTAGAAAGTAGAAATGTTTTGTGTTGAATTTTGACTTAGTAAGGACTTCTTGATAATTCTCAACACAAGGGATTCAATAGGAGCAACTTGGTCTTGAGAATGCTTTTGATCATTATTACTCTCTCTCTCTCTCTCTAAATGATAAACTTAGATATCTGAGTGTGCTATTAAACGAAAACTTCGGAATTTGACAAATGATGCTTTTTATATGAGAAGTTTTAATGGTTTTGTTTTTTATGGAAGATCTTATGCCTTTTTTTCCTATTAATCACTTTAGATGCATTTTTTACCCTGAATTGCTTCTAATTGTTGGTTGTTTGGTATACAGAGGTCTATATTTGACTTCTGTTGCTTATGCGGGTTTAGAAGCCAGAATTTCTTATGAAAATGCATGCATATTTTAATGTAAAGTCTCTGCATTTTAATTTTAGCTGAAATTCAAATATTTCCTATAAGAGCACAAGATATCTGCTTGCAGTTTCAAGCATGATTAATCATTATGTATCTGTAGATGAAATGCTAACTCTATTTTACTAGTATGGTTGGATATGTTTAGGCATATTTTTTTTTTACTGTTTGTCAATCATGTAAATGTGTGTCATGTCTTTTCAGATTGGCCAGGGTACTTACAGCAATGTATATAGAGCTCGGGATCTTGAACAAAGGAAAATTGTTGCATTGAAGAAAGTAAGATTTGACAACTTGGAGCCTGAAAGTGTGCGTTTCATGGCTAGAGAGATTCATATTCTTCGTAGACTAGACCATCCTAACATTATAAAATTGGAAGGTCTTGTTACCTCAAGGATGTCTTGCAGCTTATACCTTGTGTTTGAGTATATGGAGCATGACCTTGCAGGGCTTGCATCACATCCAGCAGTGAAATTTACTGAACCACAGGTATATTGTCTATAGATTCTCTGTCTTTTGCATTCTGATTCGTTGTAATGTGAATAACATGTATGAAGGACTATATTTCATTATGTTGCCTTAAGAAATTGATCAATCAAATTGTAATATTTTTCAAACAGTGGGGATTTTGAATTACTCTCCTTTGTGATGCTTCGTCTATCTAAGCTGCATGTATATGTGCACAGGTTAAGTGCTATATGCAGCAGCTGTTATGTGGACTTAATCACTGCCATAGCCGGGGCGTTCTACATCGGGATATAAAGGGTTCCAATCTTTTAATTGATAACAATGGGATACTAAAGATTGCAGACTTTGGTCTGGCAAGCTTTTATGATACTCGTCAAAGCCAGCCGCTGACAAGCAGAGTTGTAACTCTTTGGTATCGGCCTCCAGAGCTATTACTTGGTGCAACATATTATGGTACAGCCGTGGACTTGTGGAGTGCTGGTTGCATACTTGCTGAACTTTATGCTGGCAAACCAATAATGCCTGGTCGAACAGAGGTACATGGTTTGATTCTATCCCAAGAGTAAAAATTTGTTTCAACGTGCACTTGAGATTAAGTTGGTATACTATTCAAACTGTACTTCCTTGTTTCTGTCCATAATAATTATTTTTGCTAAAAGATTAGGTTTGATTGGATGAGGGGTTAACATGTTCTTTCAGATGGTCTTTGTTTGAAGATCAGGTAAATTTGGAATTAGATGATGAAGTTGATTCCACTAGATGAATGATATCCTTACCAATACATAAGTAGGTTTCCCGACTGGGGTAGGGGGGTGGTTGTTGTTTGTTGTATCTAGCTATTGCATTTTCATGCTTACTAGTTTATCTATTGATGCAGGACCATGTTTCTTTTGTTGTATAAGACCATGTTAAATCAATGTTGACTTAGGAAAAAGGGCTAGTCAATTCAATGGTTAATTTATTAAGTCATTGCAACAAAGTATATCATCTATTATACGTTTCTGTAGCTACACAGACCAAGGAATAGTATTACATTATTACAAGTGAGTCTTTTTTCTTTAATTTCAAAGAATGATAGAGAAATAGTTATAAAGACTTGAATATTAAAAAAAAGTTAAAGTGGATTCATGTGGTGGGGGTAAGTAAGTAAAAAACAATTATTTATAGTTACTACTAAAGGAATAAAGTAGGAAGAGGAAGAAGTTTATGGAACACCTTTGAACAGAGAGATGGAAGAACTTTGTGAAACAGAGGGAGTAGTAGGGAAGTAAGTCTTTTGTGCTTAATTAAACTCTTTTGCGAGGATTTCGTGGACTCTTGACTATTGTAGTGAAATGCCTATTGTTGGCTACTTCAAATTTTTTTACCTTTTTGTTAAGATGACATCACCTATATGATAAAGAGATGTCCAACATTCCCATTGTGCTGATGTTTTGATATATAATCATTCCCTATTTTTGACAATGTTTGTATAGGTGGAACAATTACACAAAATATTCAAGCTTTGTGGCTCACCTTCGGAAGAATATTGGAGAAAATCAAAGTTACCCCATGCAACAATCTTTAAACCCCAACAACCATACATTTGTCGAGTAGCCGAAACATTTAAAGACTTTCCTGCTCCTGCTCTAGGTCTTTTGGAAATTCTTCTTTCAATTGATCCTGCTGACCGTGGCTCTGCCTCTTCTGCCTTAAAGAGTGAGGTAGAGTTTTTCTAGTTGTTTGTAATTTCTTGAAACTTAAATGGAGCGTTCAGTGATACACATATTTTGATGCGATTTTTACTGTGTTCTTAATTATAGTTTGAGCTTTTAATTTGAAAGCTTATGTCAACTTTGAAATCTCTGACACCTTCACTCCAACTATTGTTGGATCTTTGGTTTCCAGGCCTTATTTTAAATATCCAAGCCATTTCAGAAATGTTCAAGCATCAGCTATTCATTAAAAAATGTTCTTTCTGGTTAATGATCCATTGAATGATTAGATGTTCTGAATTCAGTGTGCTTATAATATTTAAATGCATCATTATTTTAAACGTCAAGCTTTTGCTTGTAATAAGTAAACCTTTGCTTAGAGACCTAAAGGCTAACCTCGTGGGATGTCAATTTGGAATCCTTTAGATTGGTGCTTAGCTTTGCGAAAGTTTTTTGCATTATTTGATGTTCTGTTTATTGTTCATGCTCTAGTATGAGGACTCCAGAATTGAATCACTAGACTTTCCATCTTGTTGTTCTCCCTCCCTTCCTTTTCCTTTCTTCTTCCCTCTAATTTATGTTTTACTTATTGTGTGTAATGTTAACTGATGATTTTGTAGAGTATGATATTTTCATGTTCATCCCCATCCTTGACCTCTTAGCAACTTGAAAGTTGAGTGCTTAAAAGTATTTTTGTTCATTCTTCAGTTCTTTGCTACAAAACCTCTTCCTTGTGATCCATCAAGCTTGCCAAAATATCCTCCAAGCAAAGAGTTTGATGCAAAAATGAGAGATGAGGAGGCTAGAAGGTGATTTTCTTTATTATGTTTGCATTTATGATTCACTTTACTCCTGAAGGTTCTTGTACTGAAACAAAGCAATTTGATGAGAATAGGTGGCAGTAATCTGTTTTCTATTATAATTATTGCTTTGAATTTAAGAGAGGTATCCAGGCTTCTCATGATATATGTGGATGAGTCCACGGCTTGTCTCGAATATTTCAGTCCTTATGTATGCCTACCCCTTATTAGGAAGCTAGCATGCATTAGTTGCTTATTAAGTTATCACCTCCTTATTCAAATATTTCAGTAAGTCCTGCATTTTAGTGAATGCCTACCCATCCTTTTGAGTAATGTGGAACTAATGAAGTTCTGTGTACATGCAGACAAGGAGCTGCTGGTAGCAGGGCCCATAGGGATGACCCTGGAAAGAAGGGAATAAGAGAGTCCCGGGCCATTCCTGCACCGGATGCCAATGCTGAATTCGTTGTGTCCATGCAGGTACGTTTTTGCCCTTGATTCTCTCTTTTTTATTTGTTAATGTGTTACTTTAGTCTGTTATACTGTTGGATGCTGCTGCAGCTACACAAATTATCAGGTTTAGCTAAGGGATTAATTGAATGTGTTATTCTTTAATAGTTACATTGTGCCATGCCTAAAATGGCCTAACTTTCACTTTCTATACATCTATTTGTTGATTTCCATGGCCTTGAACCCCACATTTATTGTGTTTGGGTTGCCCTCTCATGTCTTCGGGCGCCAGATATCTTGGCGCAGACAACCCATATTTTGGAAAGCCAGCATGGGCTAGGCGGCCGGGCCTTTATTTTCTTTTTCCTTTATTGAACTAAGGTGCGAAAAATTAAAAAGTCTATTTGAAAAACACTTATCTTGCATTTGCTTAGTTAGCTCAAGTACACTTAGCAGAAGTGCTACAGCCATTGCTTAAATCAATTGATATATATATATATAGGTAAAAGTTAAAATAAGAAGGGTACTTAAAATGAGAAGGATGAGAAGATATCTTGGCTCTTCATCTCCTAAATCCAACGGATGATATTTTATTTACTCATAGTGACTTTTTTTTAACTCATAGTGACCAAATAATTTTTTCATTTATAATGACTCTTTTTTATTATTATAGTTACTCTTTGTATTATTATAGTGACCATTTTTTATTGTTATAGTAACCATTTTTTTTACGTGAAATCTCTAGCGTTAGATCTTACCATTTGAATGGCTATGATATCTTCTTATTCTTCTTATTTTAAGCACCCTTCTCATTAGATCCCTCCCCTATATATATATATATATATATATATATATATATATATATATATATATATATATATCTTCCGTTTTTCTGAACATTGTTACTCATGTATATGCTGTTACCAGAAGAGGCAAGCTCAGTCTAATTCAAAGAGCCGAAGTGAGAAGTTCAACCCTCACCAGGAAGAGGTTGCTTCTGGCTTTCCTATTGAACCCCCTAGAGCATCACAAGCTGTCGAAGATTCTGGTATAAGCAGGCATGGGCACCATCATAAGCGATCATCGCATTCAGGACCACTTGTTAATCCAGCAGCGTGGGTGAAGGCTAGAAAGAACTTGGATGATGCTCCCAAATTGTCAAATGGAGCTGATGTATCAACATTATCTGGTCCAATGGCGGGAAGGAGGAGTTTCTTATCTGAGGATAAGAGAGAAAAGTCCAGTTCTCTGCAGTCAGGTGCTCCGAAACTAGTAGCAAGGTTTCCTGGTTCGTTCAAAGAAACTTCCGATTCCATGAAAAGGAGAGACCAAGGAGATCACGTGCCTGGTCCTGCGAGTACTCACCAGAATGAAGATGGAAGCTGCAGCAATAAAGATCCTGTGCTGGTAAGTTCTTACATTTGTTTTCTCAGCTTGCTAATATTAATTTGGAATAAGCTTGATCAATTGCATTTTGCGATGGCATAAAACCTTTTACCCTTTGTTGAAGCAAACTGAGTTGATTTCCAGAATTTGAAAAAGTGGTTGGGTTCTTGCTTTTCTCTCTGTTTCCTTAAGGCAAAAAAAATGCTTCCAATCTGCTTTATTGTAGAACTGTTGATTATTCCCCAACCAATACTTTCAAAATCAATCACTCCATACTAATTTCTCGTTAGTTCCCTTGCTGTGCCCCTAAACTTTTGCATTTTTTACAACTCCTCACCGTATTCTCCAGCTTGGTTATGGGTCAAAGGGAAGCAAAATTCACTACTCAGGACCTCTTATAGTTCCCTCAAGCAACATGGATCAGATGTTGAAAGATCATGATCGCCATATCCAAGAAGCTGTAAGGAGAGCACGCATAGACAAGGCCAAACTCAGAAAGATGCAAGCTGAAGGAAATCAAGTATCTTCCACTTTGTTTGTTAGTGGCCGTTGAAGCAGAGTAGATAAAATCAATGTAAAGATTTAGTGCACAAATTTGGCTAGAAAAAGGTTGCCGCAAAAGCTGAAATCAATGGTGTTTGCTACTGGAGTTCAGGTCACAATTCGTTTGGGAGAAATAAAAAAAAAAAATATTTTCTTGTACAGGGGTTGATCTTACCCAATTGAGACGGCTAATAATAGCCGTTCTGCTGCCAAGCCTGTGGCTCCAATTAATTTGCAGCTCATATGTTGTCAGCTTTTATCTGCATTTGATGTATCAAAGTATGCCATTCTTGTAGAGATTATTATGCTTCAGATACACGGCATACCCAGCAATAGTCGATGTAATTGAAAGTGTCAACTTACTGCTGGGCTAAGTTCTATCTCTCTAAGCGGATACAGCTACTGGTTGGTGATTTCTGGTTGTAATACCCACTCTGCTGATAGTTAGGGTCTGAATAACTTTTTCATCCAAGATTTTGTCAACTAGAGTTCCAATATTTTCTCATAGAAGTGAATTAATTGGTGAACTTATATTCATTATGTACATGAGGTGGTCCGTCATTTCTGAAGATACAAGAATTAAAAGATTACGTTTTCCCATAAAAACCTGTAGAGAGGTATTTCCTCCAATTAATGGTGTAACAAGTCGTTCTAGATGATCTATGTTTGAAGCAAGTTAAGTACTCCCTTAGTCCTTAAAAAATTGCCCCATTATAATTTTTAGGATCAAAGTTTAAAAACTTTGACTATAAATATTTATCATGTTATAAGAAATAATATATTTAAGTGAGATCTTGTTAGATGCATCTCAATATAAATTTTTAGAATATCAAGTTTTCATTTGCCTTATGAATTTGGAGATAAAAATGTTTAAAATCGTGTTCAGTAGACCTTAAAAAGTTAAATGGGTCAGTTTTTTGGTGATTAAGGGAGTACTTATATTTGTAAAATAGTACTTCTTATGAAAAATTGTCTTAATTTGACTTTTATGGTCTCCAATACACGGCTTTAAACTTTTTTATCTCTAAATTCGTAAGGTAAAAAATTATGAAAAATTGATATTCTAAATTATATTGAGATGCATTCAACAATATCTTAAGTGAATATATTATTTCTTATAACATAATGAGAATTCGTGGTCAAGCTTTTCGAACTGTGACTTCAAGTAGTGAATTGAGGCGTAATTTTAGGGACGAAAAGAGTAACACCTGTTCAAAACCTACATTAACAAATTGATTGATAAAACTAGGATGTGTACATGCGATTACCCTAAAATTGATTATAACTTTTTATTAACCACTTCTTGTAGACACGATTAATGTAAAATTGAAAGCTAAGGAAGTAAAGAGGCAGGAAAACTATGGGAGTTGAAGGGGGGATGAATTTAAAAAAGCGTCATACATGTATTATGTAATTGCAAGGGAGAACATTATTGATTGAGCATTCAAAAAGTATGAAAAAAGGAGAGAAGAATTGTTAAAGTAGGATATCAAAATTAAGAATGAAATGAGTAGATAGATTAAGTTGGTTTTTTTTTTTTGAATTGTTGCGGTCGAATTCATGTAACTATGATCATTATTTTTGGATTAGGGGCAATTGAATAAGTAGACAATTTTTGTGAGTGTATGAAATTGCTCCATTAGAGTTTTGGAGGCTTCTCCTTAAAGTTATTTCTATTTGTAAAGTAGATTGCATTCCTTTGATTTTAAAAGCCCACTAGTCTGCCCCTAAAAAACAATCCTATACTTTTTTCAAAATGTGGGTGTTAGAAACTGTCCTATACTTGCCCAATTGGCACGTGTTATACTCCATTTTCTCCTTTTTTTTGTCCAATTTTTTTTTATTTTGGTATGTTCTGTAAAAATTGCCCAATTCACTTAAAAATTTTCTATTTTGGATTGTAGGTTTTTGTACGTAGATTTTAACTTCAATAATGACTCAATAGGATAGGTTAAAGTCACATTGGATAATAGAAATAAAAACGATTGGATCAAATCTCAACTATAATATACTTTCATAGTACATATAGTGTAATTATAATTTATTTATTTACTTTTGATGCGGAAGAACCGTAAATATCGTAAGCCATACAACAATACAACATCTACAATGATAAAAGAGATTTGCAATACACAAATATAGAGTTAATACTTTTATAATTAAAATAATTAATTTTCATCATATTGAAGCACAACTCCAACCTTATTGATTCAAACTTGGCTCGAGTATGTATTTCGATGTCTTCAAATCTTTTAAAGGTGAGGCCTTCACAATTTGATTCTATGCTATAGTTGTATGGATCGAAGAATTTATCAAATACCCAAAGCCCTTTTGAATTTGGATCAAGTTCTCAATTATTGACAACTTAAAAATAAAAAATTCATATCAAATGTGGGTATCTAAAACCCAATTTAATGGTTAAAAATTCCTCAGAAATGGAGAGAACAAAATGACAGAAGTCATTAAGATTGAAAAGTAACCTTAAAAACATTTTTAAAAAAGGGGTCAAAAAAATAGTCATATTTCCTAAGAAATTAGTTTGTTTTCGAAAAAGAAGAATTTAGGCTCCGTTTTGTAGGCGTAAAACTTTTTCAACTGAAAATGGTTTTCCATGAAAAACATTTTACGGTGGAAAACTCATTTTTATAGAACTTTTTCGTTGTTTGGTTGCATGGAAAATGATTTTACATTTAAACATTTTCCGTTGTTTGGTTAAACTGAAAATCAATTACTCTATTAACTTTTCTAATTGTATTCTCTTGTCATTTTTTAACTTTTTTTCCATTATAATTTCTAGTTGTTTGTCATTAGCTAAATTTGTTATGGTATAATAAATATTTTTTTTTATAAAATCTACAATATATTTCTTTGATCTATTATAAACATATTATATTATACAGAATATTACCATAAAACCAGAGACCCTTAAAAATTTTGGTTCAACATTATAAAAAGATTTTAAGCTAACTATAAAGGAGTATTCACAATTGAATAAGCAAATCAATCAACTCGTTGTATGTAATAGGTTGTACTTTTATATTTTAAATTCTAATAGAGAAATTTTTTATCTAATTTCAAAAATATTGTTGATTGTCCATATTTTCATGAGAAACTTTCATAATTCAATCGAATTGGGGGAAATCTAGAGTTTTTTTTCGACTAAAATTGATAAAATTAGTTCAAACTCATGATATAGTTCGATAATTTAATAATCAAGACATGATATTCGAAGAAAACATACTAAATTTATGATATTCGAAGAATATGAAAAGAAATTATGAATTTTTTCCCAATTTTAAAGAGAGAGAAAGTGTGGCGGAGAGAGAGAGGGTACCGAGAAAATAAGAAATGAAGAATGTGTGAATAGAACAGGGCATGGGTTGGGCTGAGCAGACACGCTTTTGGCATAGTATGACACAAGTAAGATCATGGCACGGCATGACACGTTGTCCGTAGAGTGGACCACAGGCCATACTGGGGACAACAAAAAAATTTAGGCTCTAGCACGAGAGAGGCATAGCCCGAAACACGCTATTATTTAGTACTATTTAATACAATTAGTATTATATTATTATATTCTTATAATATAATTTATTTTATCTAAAATCAAATTTTTTTTCAATTCTATTGTATACTTTATTTTTATTTTTTGTTAAAAAAATTAGGCCAACACGAGATAAGACACGACACACCAAGCACGTGGGTCGTGTAAGGCCATTAGCCGAGTTTTAGGGAAAGGTAGAACGACACAGCGCAACATGACTACGATTTGGCACGGCACGAAAAGAGGCCAGACACAAGCTGGCACGATCCATGACGGACATGCCATGACCCGTGCCCACCTCTATGCACGAGTTGGTAATGCGTAAGTTGTTTGTTAGTTGGTAATTTTTTTAGAGTGAATGGATGTAAAATTGTTTTACTCCCAATTTTGGAGGAAAATAGTTTCAATAGGGTGTAAAATGAATTTACATTCCAAGTTTTACATCCTATATTTTACTCCAAACTAAACAATATAAAATGGAAAAACAGTTTTTAGGGAAAATATTTTACACCCTATTAAACGGAGCCTGATTGTGGGAATTTTCACACCCAACTTGCACAAAACACTTTCAAAACTATTAGCATTTACGGATTTAGTTAATATATCTTCCATCTTATCCTCTTACCGCACAAACGGTAAACACACCACTCCTGCTTGTAAGTTGTCTTTGATGAAGTGCCTATCAACTTCAACGTGCTTTGTGCGATCATGTTGAATTGGATTTTCTGATATACTGATTGCAGTTTTATTATCACAAAAGATCTTACAGCTGTCGACTGGTGGAAATTCGATTTCTATAAGAAGCTTTATGAGCCAAAGGACTTTTGTTATCCCTTTTGCAATACCACGAATTTCAGCTTCTACACTTGATATTGCAAATACTTTTTGCTTCTTATTTCTCCCAGTTACCAAATTTCCTCCAACTAGGGTAAAATAAACTGAAGTTGATTTTCTGCTATCTCTGTCTCCTGCCCAAACTACATCAATATAAGCTTCAAGCTCTAAGTGATTATTCTTCCTAAACATGACTCCTCTCCATGGTGTCTTCTTGAGATAACACAAAATTCTATAAACCATATGATGGACCTAAGGTCTGTGCATAAACCTAATCACCACACCCACTACATACCCAATATCAGGCCTAGTATGTGATAAATAAATCAGCTTCCCTACTAATTTCTGATACTGCACTTGGTCTCTGCGTTCTCATCGATCTATAACCCATGATTTACCACCATTGAAGTTTTTGTTGTTCTACAATCCACCATACCAGTTTCTGCTAACAAATCGAGAATATACTTTTGTTGAGTAAATGAAAAAAGGGTAACGGATCTAGATCTGGGTATTATGCTTAGACTCGTACCCGGATCCGTTTTTCAGTCACAGGACCCGGATCTGACCCAGATCCGTTGGGTCTAAATTTTGAAGACCCATATCAGCAAAAACGAATATGGATCCGGGTTGGGTCCAATATCCGTTGCCATCCCTAGGTAGGTGAGACCAAAGGACATCTAATGGAGTTTTATAGTGGAGTTTTTTTGGTTGGTAGGTGATTGGTGAGCTAATTTGCAGAGCCAATTGCTTCAGGCCAAAAATATTTAGGCACATTTGACTCGAACGAATATCATTGCTCGAGTCATTTCAAGAAGGGTTCTGTTTTTCCGTTCGGCAACGCCATTATGTTGGGGGGGGGGGGGGGGGTATCAGGATATGTGGTATTATGGATTAGACCATTGGTCTGAAAGAAGGTTTTCATATCATGATTAATATATTCTCCTCCATTATTAGATCTAAGTATACTAATTTTGGTTTGAAACTAAGTCAGGTTCATTTGATAAAAAACAGTAAAAATGATATACTCATCTAATTTGCGTTTCATAAAATAGATCCAGCTCATGCAAGTGCAATCATCAATAAACAAAACATAATATGTAAAACCATGGTTACCAAGTTCTAAGGCAGGACCCCATACATCTGAATGAATAATGTGAAAAGGTTTGCTAGTGTGACTCATACTACTAAGGTACGAATGTTTATTACTTTTAGCTAAATAACATGCTTCACAATTTAGCACCAAATTTGATCCAGCAAGATTAGGAAGAAGACGTTCCAAATATCCTAAGGAAGGATGTCCTAGTCGATGATGCCATAACTAAATCTGTTCTTTTGCTCAGTTATGTCCAGTGAATGCGCTATCACCTTTGGTTATTTCATCAACATAATACAGTCCATCCTTCTCAGTACCATGCCTAATGATATCCCTGTTATGAGCATCATGCATGATACAACAATAAGATTTCATTAGAAACACGCATCTAAATTCTTTTGTAAGATGACCTAGTGACAATAATTTATACGAAAGTTTTGGTATGTAAAGGCAATTGCGTAAAGAAAGGCGTGCTCCAATTTTAACAGATCCAGCCCCAACGACATCCATACACTCTCCATTTACGGCCCGTATTAGGATTTTTTGTGGTTTATTATAGGATAGAAAATCTGTTTTGTCATATGACATTGTATTTGTCGCTCCACAGTAAAAAAAATACACCTTTCTCCTGGGTATAATTAGCACCAACTCCAATGTCTCGATTTTGGGTTATTATTTGAGTTTGGGCTATAGGGTCTCGATTTTGGGTTATTTTTTGAGTTTAGGCTATGGGGTGCTTCAGGTTTTTGGTGTTTAAGACATGGCTTGGGGCCAAAATAACACACAGTGAATTGGAGCCCTTGATTTCTTGGTAGAAATCTGGGTAGTTGATATTAGGGTTAGGATGAGGGGTGTATTTTAGGTTTGAATTTTTAAGGTTATGTGTGGCTTCCTCTTTTCTCTCATGGAACACTCCTTCCCTTTCATGCCTCTTACCTTCTCCCTCCTCCTTCACTGACGCTAGACGACTCTTGTCATCTTTCCTCCGATATGATGCTTTGTCTGATTGAGGTTTGTCCGATATGATGCCATAGGTAAGTCAGGTATGTTTTGTCTCCCCATATCTCCCTTCTCATGAGTTCTCTTTTAATGGTATCGTATGCGACCTCCACTGATGGGAGAGGCTCCTGATTGACTAGCTCTATCCGGTCCTTGTCTAAATCATCCCCTAATCCTCCAAGAAAATGATATAGTCTCGTCTGTTGGGTGAGTTGGTTGTGAATTGTTATGCCCTCTAGACATTTCATTGGATTAGGCATCCTTCGATCTATTTCTTTCCATACGGTTGTCAATTTGACATAGTACTCCTTAATTGATTCCTAGCCTTGCCTGTGAGATCGAATATCTGGAGCCCATCTTTGCAGCTTTCGTAAACCGCTTTTATTCCCCTCTATAGCTCCTTGGCTAATGGATAATCCATAAATTGGTTCATAATTTTTGGATCTATGCTCTCAATAATCCATGACATTACTCTTGACTCCCTTTGGGCCCACTATGCATATTATAGGGTCTCTCTAAAAGGAGGATTGACAATGATGTGATTGAGCCAACCTCTTCCATCAAGAACCTAGTCCATAATTTCAGAATTTCCATCCATGCTTGCAGGTAAGTGATTTGGTAGATGATGAAGTAAAGAATCGCGGCAAAAACACTTACTTTTAATGCCCTTACTCTGATACCAAGATCAAACAGAAACTTTTATTTTTGTGATTGTTTTTTTATTAATTCATTACGTACATATGAGCCATATATTTATGCTAACTGTTTCCTAAGTTTGTGTTACAGGGGGACTCTTAAGAACATTGCCTTTGCATCAAACTCTAATCCTCTAATCCCTTAATCTTAGGATCAAGATTTATCTTATCTTTTCTACAGTAGTGAGTGTAAAAATGTTGATGTTGAGCAGCTTATCTGTGAGAACCTAGAATCCGCTATTGAAAAGGATCCTAGCCATGCTGGTGCATTTCTTCTTATTCTCTTCCACGATTGCTTTGTTAGGGCATGCTCCTCTATGATAACAAATATATCTTTGATAGATTTAGGAAGGCCTCATTTTCAACTTCATTTTTTTTTAAATAGGGATGCGATGCATCAATTCTACTTTATGGAAAGAACACCGAGAAGACAGCTCCACCCAATAGAACAGTTAGAGGCTACGAACTCAGTGATGATATTAAAAGGGCAATAGAGGAAATGTGTAAATTACATATTGTAAGTCATATAAATTACATACTCATACATAATATAATAGTCAACTGTGCAAAAGAATGGCAATCTTCAATGTGACTATGCAATTGTTAATCTACAAGTCAATTGATGTATTATGGAGTATCAATGATGAAATTAAGCGGTGGAATTATTATGTAATAAGTCAACCCACCTCGGCATCTCCATCCAAATCCCCTGAATAAGCTGGCAGTAACATACATTTGCTTTGGCAAATGGAGTATCTTTTAACACTTTGACAGTTGGACCGCCGTACATTTTTACGTGTGCTTATTGACTAATCACATGGATATTAACCAAATCCACTTTGTAATAGCAATCTATAAAAACGCGTTTGATAATCAAATGCAACAACTGGCGAATTACTAGGAATTTATTTGTAGTTTTGAAAGAGGTTATTTCACTGACGTGCGATTAAGTTAAAGCTTCGGTGAAATTTTTATGGTAAGTTGTTCAGAATATATAATATGGTTTTTCAGAGATTAATCAAACATATTATCATAGCCGCTTCCTGTCACAAACGGAGTATCTCACATGGTTTTCAAGTATAAACAAATCTCATGTTACTGCCTGCACATTGTCGCGTTACATTGTGTTTGTATGATTGTATAATGAATAAGAAATTATGGTTCTATTATATACTCCGTATGTCTGGGCACCCATATATAAGTGCTGCATGCCCAATGTAATAAATCACCGAAATTTGCTCAAACTTCAGTCCAACAATTAAGAGAGTTCAATTGAAAAAAATAAAAATGAGTCTTCCAAGCTTTGTAACATTTCTCAAGGCGACTAGCATATGGCTGATTTTGGTATTGATCCATGTTGGTGACTGTGATGGTGGTAGAGTGCCCGAACGTCGCACCAGATTGGGGAATCGTGGTAAGTTTGAAGGTCAAGCTCGTCGTCTTTTACAAGTTTCACCGGAAGCAGCTGATCCTCCCTTCAGTCCATTTACTCCTTCTAGTCCATTCAGTAATGATCCTGCATTTTCTCCAATTCCATCTATCAGTCCTCCCCCAAGTCCCTCACAAGAAACTTTTACTCCCCCAACGACTTCTAGTCCTACTCCTACTCCTACTCCTGCATCAATCAGCCCTTCCCCAACTCCTCCAGTAGAAACTGTTACTCCATCAACGAGTTCTAGTCCTACTCCAACTCCGTCATTGAGCCCTCCAGTGGAAGCTTCGACTCCATCAGCGAGCTCTAGTCCTACTCCACCTCAATCAATCAGTCCTCCCCCTAGTCCTTCAAAGCAAACTTCGCCACCACCTGTGACGAGTCCTAATCCTTCACCCACAAGTCCTCCAAGGCCTTCAGGTTTGCAAGTAGGCTTCTATAAAAATCTATGTCCTAACAAAAATGTTGATATCGAGGCCACCATCACGGCTAAAGTTCTAGAACATTTCCTCAAGGATGAAACACTTCTTGCTGCCATCCTCCGCATGCAATTTCATGACTGCTTTGTCCATGTAAGTACTAAACCATTCCATTTCAAATATGGTATATAATAAGGTGGACCCATGATCTTTACATTGTATCAAATTAGTATTTGTAGGAAACGTATGCTTCAGTATTCATATAGTAGTTGAATTTATATATTGGTTGAATACTAATGCACTGTAATTCTTTGTTTGATTATTTTATAAAGGGATGTGACGCATCAATCTTAATCAGTGGACCTTCAACTGAGAAAACTGCGGGTCCTAATTTGAGCGTTAGAGGATACGAGTTTATTGACGCTTTGAAGGATGCTGCTGAAGCGGAATGCCCGGATGTCGTCTCTTGTGCAGACATTATTGCCATTGCTACTAAAGAACTTATAAAGCTGGTAAATATATTATGCTCTTAAGTCTCCAATTCTTGGATTAAATAGTTGCGCATCAGTATCTAATAAAAATATTATACAACCAATATTAAATTTTTTATGTCCTACAAAATAGGGTGGAGGACCAGAATATTCAGTACAAACAGGGCGGAGGGATGGACGAGTATCGAAATCCAAAGATGTGAACCTCCCCAACCCATTTGCATCAGTTCAAGATAGTATTTCGGCCTTCGCTGCCAAAAAATTTTCTCCTGAAGAAATGGTCGCTCTCTTTGGTATGTTCATACTTCATTTATGGATCTTACTTCCTTCGTTTTATTTTAACCGCACAAAATCTTGTATACACACGTGATATCATAACAAAAGTTACCTCTTTATATAATAAAAGTTACCTTAAGCTGACTTAAGAATACAAAATCTTTTATTTGACTGAAGGGTAACTTTTGTTTGTATTCTATGTATATACAAAATCTTCTGTTTGATTTGTTTTGACTTTGTGAAGTACAGGTTTTATTTTAGCTAACTTGTGTCGACTCCGTGAACTACTCACATATTTTCCTATAACTATCTTTTGTGGTTTATACTAAGGTCTCGTAGAATAATTTCAATGCATGTTTTCCATGCATTCACATATCTTATATTTTCTTGATATTGATAATGGACAATATTAGCATTTGAATAGTATTTGAAATCATACTATGATAATGGTAACTAAATAAAAAAGTGTGAACATTACATGAAACAGAAGATGGTATTGAGGTGCATTAAATTGAATAGAAGTTTTGGATCACGCTTAAACTTTGGCATAGAGGAAATTCGATTAGATAAATCTTGAAATATATTAAAAATAACTCAAATATTAATTGATTATATTTGCATGAAACAGGTGGTCACACAGTGGGAAAATCGCATTGTACTTTCTTCCAAGATCGACTATACGCAAATACTAGCATATTTGACCCAAACATGGATGCAGACCTTCGTCAACAGCTAAGTCTTACCTGCCCCCAAGGCACAACAGCAGACAACTTCGCTTTTCTCGATCAAAACCCACAAAGCTCGAACAAATTTGACAACTCTTTCTTCGATCAACTCCTAAAGGGGCGTGGATTAATACCCGTCGACCAGGCATTAGCACGCGATCCTCTAACGAGTGACTTTGTTCTACAGTTTGCACAAAATCCTGCCTTATTCAATGCTAAATTGGCCAGCGCTATGGTTAAACTACAAGCCCTTGGCATTCACACAGCCAATCATGGAGAGATTAGGAAAGTGTGTAGTAGAGTAAACTAAAGTCTTGCTATAATTTTATTTTTATTTAAGCTAAAGTTCTTTTATTCTTTTTTCATTCTTATAGATTTGGGAGTTGGGACACACCACAACAATTGTGGTGTCACGCACTCAAATGTGGTTACATATATACAATGTTAAATGAGATTATTATACATTTACGAATGATTGTCCTTGTCCTTACTAATAGGATCTTATTTTCGGAAAATTAACACATTTTATATACTCCCTTTATCTCTTTTAGTTGCTACATTTGACTTTAGGATCTTCAAGACACAACTTCAAACACTTATTTCTATAAATTTGTAAGATAAAAAGTTATAAAAAAAATGTATCCAATAAGATCCTACTTAAATATAACATTTAATATAATATAATTAGATCGAATTATGGTCAAAATTTATAAAATTTAACTCCCAAAATAAAAATGTATCAAGTAAAAAAAGACATAGAGAGTACCATGTTTTTAACTCTTACCCCCTTATAAATCAAATTATCATTTATAGACAGCAGTAGATCGGAGAAGTATCCATGATCATAGCCAAAGCACAAAGAAAGATGTGACTACATGGAAATATTTATGAAATTAAAGAAAATCAAATGTGTTGCAGGTTACTCTTTCAACAAATGGGCTTAAAAATCAAAACTTATACGCTAGCCGTTGGACTGTGGGTCAAGGTCTATGACAAGTAGGGGTGGTAATGGGTTGGGTTTGGATTAAACCCATTTGGATTCTCATTGAAATATATCAACCCAAACCCAATCTGTTTATTAAATGGGTTGAAAATTTGAACCAAATCCAACCCGTTATGGGTTTGGGTTGACCCAACCCAACCTGTTTAATAAGTAAAAGTCATTTGAGTTTTTAATCTTTCAAGTTCTAAACAATGTAAAATAAAAATCTTAAATCTTAACACGGTTTTTATACAACCAAATTGAAAAGCTTGATAATATGTTAAGAAGAGGTCGAGAGTATTGAGAAGTTAAGAAGAGATAGAGAGCACTGAGAAGTGAAGAAGAAGGCACAAAGAGATGAAAAAATGAAAAATTAAAAACTAAGAGTGAAGCGGTAGGGCGACAAAATGCAAATAGAATATAAAAACTAGGATTGGCTGGTGGTAATTATGACTTAAGTTTATGACCTTCATTAATTAAACCCGACCCATATATAAAAATAATACCCAATAATAAACAGGTCGAGTCGGGTTGAAATCGCGTTGGAAATTTTCACCCGACCCAACCTGTTTATTAATCGGGTTGGGTTGGGTTGGGTTGACCCATTTAATTTATTGGATTAGCTTATAAGATGAAGGGTATATGCATGTTCAACTCTTTGCTAAATATTATTTATAGCTTAATGGAGGAGGAAATTCACAAAGTTGACATGTTCATAATAATACACCGCCAACTCTATACATTACTGATACTTTACTATTTCTTCATATCATATCACAGGATTATTGATACTCCATCATACGATAAATGTATCATACAATCATACACATACCTTGACTTTATATTTTTAATTTTTAACCAATTTTGGCTAACGTGGATGGTTCTTAGCCTTTGGTATAAAAGTAGAAAATATTCAACTATCTCAGATCTAATATAACGTTACTTATCATAAAAACATCAAAGAAATCATATGAGCACTACTGCTAAAACAAACATAGAGATTTATAAAATTATAACTGTCTTTCGAAAATCACCCCCAAAAAGCCTAAATGCCTAATTTATAGGTAAAGGACATTAACCAAATAGATAATTTTTTTTCCATTATTTTGAAATAACAAAAGAAATTGATTCTGGAATAATATCAATGTAATACCAAATGGTCTCTCTTTTTACTTTTAAATAAAGAGTGAGAAATAGTTGTAGAATTATGAGTATTAAAAATAATTTAAAGTTGATCTGTGGTGGAATAAGTGAGAATAAAATAAATAAAGTAGAAAGAAAAAAAAATTATACGAAACACCCTTAAAAAAAATAATTTTTAAAGCAGAGGGAATAAAGTAATAAAAAAAAGTCAATACAAAAGAAAATATAAGTTTTTTCAACCTAATCCAACACAAGCAAAATCTAGCAATAATTATTGATAAAAATACGAAGTATTTCACTAGGAAGGTGTAATTATTTAAATAATTTTTATACTTATATGGTCTTTTGAGAAAAAAATTTAATTTATCATGCATTAATAGGTAAGGCATCAAAGAAAAAATTAAAGCCATAACAGTCCAAGGGGTTACAGAATAGTACTCCATTTGGCAATTGGCTAGCTGAGCATAAACTGGTTTCACTTAACAAAGGTAGTACTCGCAGAAAATAGGTACTCCATCCATTGAATATTTACCATCTCTTCATTTTTACTTAAAAATATGTACCGATGAGTTAAATAATTGTACCAAATACTTATATTATCCTAGCTTTTTTTGTTGTCGCTTGCGTTTGATTGTGCTACATGCAAGAACAATTTAATACTTGTAATGATAAACATTTGGTGTGCATGAATTGGGTTATCATTATTATCAACATTAGCCCTTAAGCATAAATTAACGTAACTGTTAGAGTCTAACCAGATTTAATTATATTTACACCTACTAACTACAGAAGGATGATGGTAAATTTTAAAGCAACAAATTAATAAATTATTCCAATTAGCATTTAAAAGATTCAGTATTCTAATTTGAACCAACAAATTAAATAACCATACATGACTATGAGCAATAGAAATATGTCACAAAACTTAAACCAACTCTTTCAATCTTTTGAATGTATAGTTTAAACAAATTATGTGCCCTAGCCTGCCATATAATATTTATGTGAATATGTACGTGATTATGTCAACATTTCTAAACCTATGCTCTAAGGGAAATGGGGATATACTCATATACTCCGTAGATGTTGATATTTTACTTTATATATATATATATATATATATATATATATATATATATATATATATATATATATATATATATATATATAAAATTTCTTCCGTTTAGCTAGACTTGAATAAATGTAGTAAGATGAAAATGGGGATTTTTACAGTATTCTCGTATTAAAATTTTGATCATTAGTTTTTTCTTTATACACTTGAATGTCTCTAGTTTTTTTGAATCAATATATATACAAATATTGGAATCTAAAAGTTCAAGGTGAAAGTTTATAAGGAAAAAAAAAAGTTGTCAGAGATAAATTTAAAAAAAAAGTTTAAGATATTTATATAAAGTTGAATGTTTTATATTACTCAATTTATATGCTTTCTCAGTTTTTTTAATAATTATAAATTGGGCAATCTTCAGAGATAAAGCGAGTAGCGTTTTCTTTTTTCCTTCAACTGATCAAAGTCTCACACAGATATCCAGTTTTTTCCACTCCCTTTTTTTGCAGCTCCATAATGTGAGTCTGATTCAGGAGCTCTAAGTATCGGCCCAGCCGAACAAACCCACTGGAAAACCTTAACAAAATAAATGGGCTACAACTGATGAATTTCATTATAAAAACAATGAATCACTCAAACTTGGAATAACCGCATAAATAGTGTCCGGTTTAACATTCGAGCAGTTAGGCAAGTCCTCAAAAATGCCATCTTTTGTGGCACTTCCGCAAACTTATCTCTCTTAAATCCTAAACCCATATCCAAATCCTTTTCCAACACGCATATCGCTCAGCGGTCACCACCAGCCTCCCATTCACATAAACCCCAAGCTCTCAACCCAAGTCAAACAACAAAGGCTAGATATATGCTAATCATGATATAAAAAGGTTATGAAATAACTCCCAAGTCTTGCACTTCCACAAACTCATTGCGTTTGTTCACAATCCCAATTCACTCACTTAGAATCAATCACTGATAACATCCGTAATTAATGGGATTTTTCACAGCCCTTAAATACATGCATTTGATCTCCTAATTTCAGTAATTGGACCTTGCACTCGGGTGTACGATGAACATTTTGTACAAAACAATGAACATTGTCAGTTTTAAAATTTTCCACACTAAGTGCAATGATTACGATTGGATTTCCCACGCAACATGACTCTTTCGATTTCCCATGCAATATGTTCCCTATTACTCAGTAAATATATTTTGTTTTCTTATTGTAATTCATGGAATTTGCTAATTTATGTATATTCGTTACTAACGTTCAATAGAAATAAGTTAAATGTTCATTACAATAGAGTATTTGTTCATTCTGTTTATATATAATGTTCATTATATGTTAAGTTTACTACGTAATTTTCAATGCCTTTGAACGTAATATTCATTGTCTTTGAACGTAATATTCATTGCATTTGAACATGATGTTCATTGCATTTGAACATGATGTTCATTGCCTGTGAACATAATATCCAATGTCTTTGAACGTGATGTTCATTGCAAATGAACGTAATATAATGTTCAATATTCATTTTAATAAATATGTGTACAGTACGTGTATATTCCCAATGCAAAAGTTTAGATTTAAAAATAATATTACAAAGTTTTAGTGCGTATTTTTTTTTACAATGTGTAAATTACGAAACACTGATGATGATTTCACATGGGAAATAATGAATATTACGCATCCCAACGTTCATTATCTTGTAAAAAATGTTCATTCTGTTTAATTTGTGTGAAATATGTTAATGTTCATTGTTTTTGTAGAGAATGTTCATTCAAGTTGTATATAATGTTCATTCATCCTTGTAGATGCATATAGTTAGTTTTTTTTTTTGGCAACTGGATGTATATAATTGTTTGAGCACCTGAGAGTGGATGTGTATAAGATTTTATAGTCTTGTAGGCCAGGTAAGTTTAAGGTCAAAAAATGGGGTCAAAATCAAGCATTCCTTATATTTTCTAAAGTACAAGCTGGTTCTAAAAAGTATTGTTCATGATTTGAAATGTCAGAATCGTTGGTGTAAATTCTATGAATCATCAGCAAGTCGACATCAATTATTAGTAACTTATATCATTATGTGATTATATAAATCACATTCATAGTATTGAAAGAATATAAGAAGTGGAAGAACACAAAGCCGTCCTCTTATATTACTCCATTGCACGTCTAAGACAGCATGCATGAACGGTGAAGTCGTGCATGTCAGTATGTCACTTTAATTTAGCTTATTTCATTTGCAAAATTCGTACTTAACCTTAATATATAAATTCTGGGTGCATGATACCGTACCAAAAACATCTAAAACATAAAAATTTCTACTATCTAGTTCTCGTAGAAGCTCCAGAAAAATGAAGATCCCTACAAATCTTGGGCTGGGCATGCTAACCCTAGGGCTAATCTTGATGTCAACCCGAATGGCTCAGTGTACTAGTTTCTTAGGGGTCAGTTTAGCGAATCCCTTTTCGAATGCAGCTCTCACGCCACCCAGCCTTGCTCCTGCAGAGGCTCCGGCACCTGGACCTTCTATGTCAATGACTAGCCCTAGGCAATCCGATCCATCTTGGTCTTCCTCGACTCCTGGTTTGATTGTTGGTTTTTACCAAGGCAAATGTGACTTTGATGTTGAAGAAAACATCGAAGTCCTTGTCGAAGCTGAGTTTAGGAAGGATTCCTCCCTTCTTGCTGCCTTTCTGCGCCTCCAGTTCCATGATTGTTTTATTCACGTAAGATACAACTTTATTCTATTTTGAGTTCTAAGTACTCTATTTTAGGGATTTTTTTAAGCTCTATTTTTCAACTTATTTCAAAAATTAGTTCCGCATCAAAATATTTTCAAAAATAAACTTCTACAAATCCGTAACAAAATCATTGCCCTAGGCAACGATTTTGATTAAGTGAAATCGTAACCCCATGCAACGATTTTGGCTTTATTGAATTTGGGCCAACCCAAAATTCAGGGTGAGGGCAACAATTTTGCTTTTATCCGAACGTACAAACTTATTTTTTGAAAATATTTTGGTTCGAAGCCTATTCTAAATTACTTTTAAAAAAGTTTAAAAAAAGTCCCATTTTAAAATATCTCTAGAAGTCGCCACCATTCATTTTAACAAAAATAATACTTCGCGAGTACCATTATGTTTAGATCTTCATATATACTTAATTCATGGGTGGGAGACATCAGACATGTTACATCATATACAGATGGGAGAACTAGGATTATCACAGTTCCTTTTAGAAAAAGTAGTACATATAATATATACTCGATGCAAGTAACATCATGATAATTCTTTAACCAGGCAAATTGTTATAGTCATTGATGACAGAGGAAGTATAATTTATGATTACTTTGAATAGTAACCTGTCTAGGGCCAATGGGCCATCATTTGTAATAGACGGTTTACTAATCAACGTGATACTTGTTTCATTCATGTGAAGGGTTGTGATGCATCCATCCTTGTAGATGGGCCATCAACAGAGAAGACTGCAGAGCCTAATCTCAGCGTTAGGGGATACGAAGTAATTGCAACATTGAAGGCTGCCATCGAAGCAGATTGCCAAGGGGTTGTCTCTTGCGCTGACATTATTGCTATTGCTACTAAAGTACTTATTAAGCTGGTAAATATGACACAAGACCCCTAGAAGTACTTTCTTGATACATGGTTTGGAGTACAAATTCCAGTCAATTAATTTGTATTTTCATCACTTGTACCAAACAGGGAGGAGGAATTGACTATCCGGTTGAAACAGGACGAAGGGACGGACTCGTTTCCAATGCTGCTGATGTAAATCTTCCTGATCCTTCCATGACCGTTTCCCAAGCTGCCGCTTTATTCGCAACCAAAAAGTTCACCTTGGAAGAAATGGTTGTGCTTCTAGGTATATATATATACATGCATGTTGCTAGCTCAACTTTTAAAATGCAGTATGTTACTCGTACTAGTTTATTAATTAGCCCATCATATGATATCGGTTGGTAGCGTTTACTAATTTGCTAGTCGTCGTTCACTGCGCATAATATAGGTTGTAAAATGAACATAAATTACATATGATATATTGATATGTAACATGCTCTACGTACATGCGTTGCATTTATAAGTGAGATTACAATTTCTTGAATTTCAGGTTATCACGCTGTCGGAAATGCACATTGTAAATTCTTCCAAGACAGACTCTACGAAACTACAGGACAATTCGACGCTCTGATGGACTCAAGCCTTCGTAGTCAGCTGAGGCAAGTGTGTCCCTCAGTAACCCCTCCTAGCACCAACTTCACCCCCCTCAACCAAGATCCAACCAACAACAACATATTGAACAACGGCTTCTATGGTCAGCTCATTGGTAACCGAGGAATTCTCGCACTCGACCAAGCACTGTCCCGTGATCCTACAAGTGCTAGCATCGTTTCAACGTTGGCTAAAAATCTTACATTGTTCAACATTAGAGCAGCACAAGTCATGATTAAGTTGCAAGCTGTTGATGTTCTCACAGGCAGCCAAGGTGAAGTCAGGAAAGTTTGCAGCAAGTTTAATAACTAACATTTCTAGCCCTCCATATATATTACGTTACGTACAACGTACCCTATTAATTTTTCCTAATGCAATTTATTTGTTGATTTCTTGGGTTTTCACACATTGTATTGGTTTTGAGTTACCAGCATTCAGCTCAATAATATCGAGCTTTTGACAAATTTTTGGTTTATTTCTTCTCTGCCTTACTGTACTTAAGAAAAAGTCTTAAATACCACTCTCTAAGCTAGTTGATAGTTGACATCCACGCTCATGCCAAATATTTTTTTATATGGTTGAAGGAGTAACTGTTAAAATTCACCGCTATCGACAGCAAAGTCACTTACTCTTCCGGTTAAGTTCGCGAGACGTATTAAGCTCATTTCTCTCCAAACTATTCTAGATTTTGTTTTGCGTTGCCTTATCTAATTTATTTAAAAATTTACATTTGAGATTTATGCCCCATTGTTTACGGAGCATATTATATTAGCACTAATTCCTGCCGTTTAGCAATTACCAATTAGCAGTAGATTACTAGGATTTTGTTTATTTCAACTTTTATAAGCAATCAGTATTATTACGATTAAATTGAATCTTTTTTTTTTTGTATTATTCGTTAAATATCTTCGTTTTCGTAATTAAGAAAATTGTGAAGATTACATAGTTGTTGGAAAGCACACGTTTATAAAAATCTATCAAAATCTCATTTAATCATAGTTTCAGTAGCAAAGCTTTGGGTTTGAGCCCGTGATTTTTGTGTTTTAAGAAAAAGGTGTTACCTTTAGAAAAATAAAGATCGATTCAATTTCAATAGCAACGGGCCTTCAAATAAGTCGGCCCATAACCCTGAGATAGGTAGTCTAGCCTAAAGGTTTAACGACATTGATCCCATAGAAATGGGTTTAAGAGATTAACGAAATATGTCATTTGACTTTTATATAATTATCTACTGATTAGACCATATGTTTATAATAAACAAAATATTCAGATGGTGAACTAATTGTCTCGTAAGAACTAACAGTGTGTTTTACTCAAATTTAGAGGTGGCAAAATATGTCACTGGATTGTTTTCATGATTTGGTCAACGGGAAAACATTTAAAGGTTAGATCTCGGATTCAAGTGGGGTTGATTTCGATTGTGTAGCAACATGTTTTTAATAATGAAATAATCGTTGTATGAAACATTTAGAATAGGATCGATTGGAGTGAGTTGGGTCAAAAGTTCGATTCGGGTACAAATAAAGTAAAAGTAATTTCATGTAGAATGGTTCGGATGTACGACAATATGTTGTCAAATGGATCAATGTTTCCAATTGATTGCTAAAAGTACGAGTATGTTTAGTCCATTAACCAAGATCTTATTTTGTTAATCGAAACAGATGCCAATGTATTGCATAATAATATCACTGATACAACCCACCCTATTGGGTACATTATAGGATATTAAAATTGAGCAACAAATTAACAACGTTGTTGAATTTCACCCACCGTCAAATGAAAATTGGAGTAAGAAGTGGTGGACCACGATTAGATTGCTTTATCATACGTTGATTTTGAGGATGTAATTAAGCCACGTACGTCATATTGCTTCTAGAATAAACTACACTGAGAAGATTGAACGCTTTTAAGTGTCTTTTACATTCTTAATTATAATTAAAAATTAAGATAATTGTGTCATTTGCATTTTTGCAGTGTGCTAGTAATTGCGGAGTAATACTTTTAACTACATTTCAATTTTTAAAAGATAAATTTGATTTTCAATAACTCATCTTCGTAGTCCGATTTCATCTATAAACATTTTATCTAAAATCACATTTTCACATATTCACATATTCAAACATCAACATCTAATTACTATCTGTGTCCCTTGAGTGCATGAGTATATATATACTAAGGCTTTGATCGATTTACCTTATACTATAAAATCAGTAGACCCATGCATTAAAAAAAAAAAAAACATTAGTACGTGTCGATGCAAATATACAAATTTCTTACAGAATTAGAAAGTTAACAAAGGGTACATAATTGTTATGATCAAGGTAATAACATAAAGTTAGTAGGTCATGGACATAAATAAATTAAACTTTTCATGTGAAATTCCAAAACATATTATCATACTCATTATTTATTTACGATATCTCTTACTCCTAGTCTATAATCCCTCGTGTCTAATTAGAAACCATATCAATTTCTTTGAGATGCAAATGAAATAATTGAGAGTTAGTGGATCAGTAAACATTGAAAAACTTTTTGCCAAGTCCCAATCATAAGAATTAAAAGTACTTTGAAATAATTTTTTCAACTCAATTCTATCTTGTCTACTAAGTTTGTTCACATTTTCTGTGTTCCTTTTTTCCCCATCCCATAACTTGTTGTCATTACTTTTAATATTTGCTTCATAGCTTCTAAAAATAGTCGCTAACCTTGGACATCCCTGTGTCCATATATAGCTGTCCTTTTCTAGCAAAGAAGACATTACTTCCCTTGTTTAGCTCCAAAAATTTGCTTTAGATTTCAAAGTTAGGTCTATTTGTTCCACTTTAATTAATTTTTATCTCAATAGGCATCTAATCTTATTCCTGAGTTTTAATCATTAAACTCAACCCGACCCTTCCCATGTCTTTTTCCATCTTCAACAGTTAAAGACAACTTCTTATATAACTTGAAAAACTGACAAACTATAGTAAGTTATTGACAATCAAACAAAAAAACCATATAAAAAAAAACTCAACAAATAATTTTCACTTCAAAGTAACCAAACTTGAGAACAAATACTAAGAGTCATGCTCAACTCAAACTAAGCCCACAACAAAGTTAAATATAATAGTATTCAAATATGTATTTTCAATACCAATTTAAAATCAATTAATTGCATATTCAAGATTCATGTCTCTAAATGAGATTTCGACAAGCATCAATCTATAATAGACGAAGAGGGTCCAATTATTAACATATACCTTTTCAAAAAACAAATCTTAACCTAATATGCAAGTTTCAAGAACATATATAATAAGAATTATTCAAAAATAATTACAACAACACCTATCAACAACATAATATAATCCTATAAATTACCTAATTTACCATACTTTTTTTAAAAAAAAATAAGAATTTTACAAATCAATATTGACATATAATTGCCTTACTTTTAATTGATAAAAATTTATCCAAAATTTTCTCAAATAATAGAATAAACCACGAATAACCACAAATTTTCTCAAAATTTCATCCTCGAATTTCGAGAGTTAATAACTGATTCGACAAAAAAGAACTTGTTAAAATGATAGGCTAGGACCATACTTTAGTCTTTCATTTGTTGGTTAAACTATATTTTTAATAATGAAGAGCAATAATTAATCAACAACCAAACATGAACGCTGTTTAGTTCTAAGTAAACAAACAAAGTAAAGTTGTAGAAGAAGCGACCAAATTCAGCATTCCATCCAACAACAATTTTTTTTTTATTAAACTAAGAGTACTTTCTTGCACATCAACAATATCTCTACCCTCCGATAATTTCTCATTTTTTATATTATTCCAATTGTCACTCACCTTTTCTATTTCATCTTCTCCTCCGTTGTCTTTATGATTTCAATAATTGAAAGGATGAGAAGGTGTCATGTGCATGCTTTGAAAATGGAGGATTTATGTGTTGTTCAGAAAAATCATTTTTATTCAATAAAACAATCCACTTCGGTAAAAATCTTATGAACTAAACACAAGGCTTATATGAGGTGCTTACAACTAGGGGTTCTTATGAGCCGAATCGAGCTCGAGTTTGGCTAAACTTAACCCGAGCTCGATAACTCAAACTCAAGCACGAAAGCTCGTGAGCTATAAAATCGAAGCCTAAGCTCGACTCGAAAACTCAATTCTCGAACTCGAGCTCGATTCGAAAACTCAATTCTCGAACTCGAGCTCGATTTAAGCTTGTTTCAAGCTCGACTCAAGCTCGATTTAAGCTCGTATCAAGCTCGAGCTCATTTTAAGCTCATGCTCGACTCATTTTTAGCTTGATTAAAAGTTTAATAGGCTTACTTATAGCTCAATTGGGCCAAGATGAAGGCTAAATTTTAGCTTTAATAAGCTTAATTTGGTTTTAGGTGGAAAACACTATTGAGTTTATATATACTAATTGTTTCAAACAATCTATCATTTTTTTCAATGTGGGACTTTGATTTTATATATAAAACTCTCTCCAACCATTATTCATTTTAATCCAAGGTGGGACTTTTGGTTTATATCAAACCATCTATTATTTATTTCAATTTTATATTTTAAGTATACTTTTTAATAAATATATACTATAAATGAAACTTCGAGTTTCTCACGAGCTTTTCAAATCGAGCTTTGATGTGCTTGACTTGGCTCGTTAACTTATTGAGTCGAGTTCGATCTCGAGTCAAGATTTGACCGAATTTTGACCTGAGTCGAGTCCAAGTAGCTAATGAGTAGCTCAACTCAATAAGTACCCCTACTTACAACAACCCCAATAATATTATAAAGATGCATAGGTCAACAATGACTTCAATTAGGGTGCATAGATCAACAATTCAACATTAACTTTAATTAGGGTCTCTTTATCAACAGTCAACCATAACTTTAATATGGCTACATGTTTATGTTAGTTCCCTACCTTCAAAAACCTTTGTGTTTGGAAAATGAATAAATGATTAAAAATCTCATACACTCAAAAATCTTTCAAATAATGAATCGGCATGTCAATCAAATATCCCAAAATAACTCGAGATCAAGATTATAACCCCTACGAAATACACTCATATAACAATCAACTTAAATAATAAGGTGAAATCCTATCAATTATGAAATACACTGATACTATTTGACCGAAAGACCCATAAGTAAATCTCCCAAAATTATAGGTTTAGATACTATTCAACTTATGGAGGGGAATTGATATTTGCACGGCCATACGTGAGAGAGAACACTTTTTTTTTTGTGTGTTTTTATTCACAAAGTGATGGGTCAATATCAATATTACGTATACTAATATCATTTCCCTTTGTTCATATGCTTTATCTAATAATATCTACTACTAATGGTCATTTACAGAGCAGAGTAAAGAGTAATAACCGTTTTTGGTATAATATAAATATTTGTTTCTATGTGATGTGGAAAATATATGGTCCACGTTTTATTTGGAAGGATTTAGTTGAGTCCCTCTTTTTACGAGAAAAGGGCTGGAATTTATGAGGTGGTGGTGCTTTGCTGCGTCTTCAACTCAGCTCAGCTTCACTTAAAAGAAAAGTTGGTGTATTTTGTGTTGCGTATGTGTTTTTCTTGTTTTAGTTTTTCAGGTTGATCCCTCATTCCTTTTACCCAAGCCCATGTATTCTGCGTCTCCTGAATACAGGTTTGTTTCTCGTTCTCTCAAGAAAAATGAGAAAAAAATTTGATATATGTTGATGAAGTGAAATCTAGAATGACAATATGATATGAATGTTATGTGAAAGCGAGCTTGTTATTGATGGGATTTTCTTGGTCTTTGTTATGCTTTGATAATTGTATGATTCTTGCATGTTTATGTTTTATGCTTTAAAGGTTTTTTTTAGGAAGATCCAAGTTTTCTAAAAATATGAGACCTTTTGTTTTCTTGGGTTTTTTTTATTTATTTTGTGAATTGTTAGTTTCTGCTGTTGTTGTACTAAGATTTGCAATTGCAAATTGTACTTTCAATGTTTCACTATTGAATTACCGATTATGTTACTCAGACTCTTCATTTTACCTATGTTGGATCCTTTTTATCTGAAATAGTCAAGTCCTGCACTCCTACATGGTTATTTTAATTTGGACCAAGAGGATTAAATTTCTTTTTTAAAACATTGAAATGTATAATTTTGACACTTTGGTCCTATAGTGTAGAGTGTCAATGTGAATTTTGATTACCAGATAGCTCTTATTGCAATATGGGATGATAGAGAATATGTAAGAATTCCCTAGATAGATATTTTAATGTTCATGGTTTTAGAGAATATGATAAGTATTTTTAAAATTGGATATTGGGATCTTATTCCACTATGTTAACCTTATTGCCTTCATCCTAGTTTGGATTGTCAAAGAATATGTTAAATGCCTTGATTCCAATGATGATCTTTTGTTCCCAGGTCAGGCTTCTGTTACCTCTGCTTCTTCACTTTAGCATGCCTTTGTGTCGTTTCTCATGGAGTACCTGCTGTTATGAGTGATTGAGCAAAGACCTACAATTTTTTTTGTATATTTTAGATGATTTCATATGATTTTATGTGAGAAGGTTGTCCATCATTTTGTGGTTAGTGGTTATTGAGTTCTATATAGTTTGCTAACATGTGATGTTTCTTTTTATTTGTGAAGGAAATTGTGAAGAGGAGATCATAAATTATATGTTCTGAGTAGATTATATTTAGGGAAAGAGATGCTGTCTATAAGAGTATATACTAGTCAGTGAAGATAAATTGCATTAGATCTCAAGTAACTTGCCAGAAGACTGACAGGCTTAAGTTGGTGTACATAGATTCCATTGGTTTCTATCATAACTTTTCATGATGTCCAACATATGGAGAAGTGGGTTGTTTAAAGGATGATTGTATATCTTTATATGATGATAAGTGCAATAGTCTATTTATTTGTGGTCTTGCATTCCAGATAGAGGGGACTTGAGCAATATATTTAGGGAAAATGTTCTTTTACTGAAAGTTTATGTGCTGATCATGGTGAGGTGAGTGCTGAATGATAATGGAAGGTTCATCTGAGACTGGTTGGCAGAAGTCTGCTAGTTCAAATGGATTGGATACTTCTGCATCCTCAGAAAGAAATCTCAGGTTCCTCCATGCAAGAAGACGTAGTTTATCAACCGATGCATCCCGCAATTCAGTGTTTGGCAGTGGGCAGAGAGCAAGGGATGCTTTTGGGCTGGCTCCTAGTGACTTTCTCAGGAACCGGTTTGGTGCATCTGGTGTTTCAGAGGATGAGGTAGCAACAATGGATCCCATTGTTCACAACATAGAATGGGGTGATGTCAGCTTGAGGAAATGGCTGGACAATCCACAACGTAGTGTTGATGCAATTGAATCTTTGTATATATTTAGGCAGATTGTTGAAATTGTTAGCAGTGCACATTCTCAGGGAATTGTGGTTAATAATGTACGGCCATCCTGCTTTATAATGTCTTCCTTCAACCATGTATCCTTCATCGAATCTGCTTCTTGCTCAGATTCGGGTTCAGATTCCTTAGAGGATGGATTGGATGGCCAGGATACAGAGACTAAACAACCATATTCATCTTTGTGCAATGAGCTGATTGAGCAGAGAAGTAGGCCAGGCCATGAAGAAACCCAACTGATACCAGAAAATAGTGGCTCAAAGTCTTACGCAATTCAGGCAACAAATATGTCCTCTCTAGAAGAGAGAGATGGGTGCAAAATCAAAGACAGTAAAAGCTGCAGAAAGGCTGGAGAAAAGCCATCTTTCCCAATGAAAGAAATTTTGCTTATGGAGACAAGTTGGTATACTAGCCCAGAGGAGATTGCAGGAGCCCCATGTTCATGTGCTTCAGATATTTATCGTTTAGGGGTTCTTCTATTTGAGGTCCGTAATCATGGTATTGTCAATTCATTCTTAAGAATCGCTGTTGCCTTAGATGTTTGCTGCTATATTATTTTCCATCTTGGAATAGTTGTTGTTTATCTAATTCCCCTTCCTTTACATGTAGCCTGGGAAAATATAAATAAAACATCATCCAGAAATAGTTGTCACATTGCTCCAACCACTTATAATTTAGGATATGTCATGTTCTTCCTTAAAGATCCGCTGTAATAGTTTGTTGTTTCCCTACTCTCCACATCTCTTAGTTTAAATAAGTGGGAAGTCTGATCCATTCATAAACCATTACTAGTTAAGGTGAGGTGATAACATATTTCTGGACCAACAATTACTACGTAAGTGAAGGTGACAACATTTTTCTAAAATCCCGATATTATTTCTGGATGGAGGAAGTATATTGAAAACCAAGAAAGGAATGATGGCTAATGTTGAACGTATCTGATGAAACAGTTATTTTGCACGTTTAGCTCAATTGAAGAAAAAAGCGGAACAATGTCTAGTTTACGGCATCGAGTTCTTCCCCCCCAACTTTTGCTGAAATGGCCTAAAGAAGCTTCATTTTGCTTATGGTTGTTGCATCCAGACCCTTGTAGTCGGCCTAAAATGGGGTAAATGCAACTGCTCAAATTTTTTTTCTTTCTATTTTTGTTTATGCTTTATTTGTCTTGCTGTATATGACGCCTGGTTCTCTGGGATGGAAATTTGTCACTTCAAAAGATTTGACTGAAGTTCAACACATTTTTGGTGCTTCCTCTCTTGCAGAGTAGGTGGCCAGATTTGAATTTTTGTTGAATTTTTGCACCTTAGATAATTCTCTTCTTGCTAAATATTTTGTAGAATCTTCTGCTTCTGTAACAAAATTAGTGCCAAATACTATATTTTTATTTTCACGAAATAGTTCTTTCCCCTCTAAGTAAAAGTCAATGGTCTAGATTCTATTTTCCTTTTGCCCTCCAATACTTTTAATCTTTCATGTTTGATTACTGGTTCACTTTTTGTAAGGATTTGCTTTTTTGTATCATCCCATTCACATTTGTTTTCTCTCTCCACCCATTGCAAATTATTTAATTATCTATTCTTCAAACCCGTGCTAATGTTAATCATTATGTTTATTTTGGGGTGATTAGAATTATATAAAGTAGATATATTTGATATTAAAGTCAAATGTAGGTTATAATTTGAATGGAGGTAGTTTTTGCTAGAGAAATGAATTTAGGATTTTCTCGTAGCTCAACTTTATGCATACACGTGATCTTATATTTACCCAATCTTTAAAGAAAAATTTGACGAGAATGATTCCGAGTTTATAAGCTCCCAATGTTTATAGGGATTATGGAACAAGATTTAAAAGGGTATAGTTCTCAAAATTTCGTGTATTACGATATTTCCTTTTTGTACTTTCTTTTTTTTCGAGGGAAGAGGGTGGTATGAAGATTTAAACAGTAAACGAGCAATCAACTGATTTTCCATTTCAATAAGAACCCTGTCATATGTAGACAAGTAAAGAATGGTTATGAACAAAACCCCAAAGAAGTACAACAATGAATTTTCATTACAAATTTGTAAGTTTAAATAGGTAGTGATTAATCTTTTGTTTATGCAATGTCAGAGAGCTGTTGCAAAGTGAGTTCCTTAATGAACAAAGGGATGATTTTGAAGAACGTGAAGCTGCTATAGAACTCAGGAAGAATATGGAGGAACATGAATTGTTACTTGAGTTCCTCGTGCTTATGAGACAGGCCAAGCAGGAAGCTGCTAATAAGTTGCATAATACAGTTTCCTTTTTATCTTCTGATATTAAAGAAATTGTAAGTAAACAAAAAGATCTAAAGGAGAAAGGAGGCTCTTTCTCAGGCTCTGAGAGAATTCGGCCGTCAACACCAGATCTCTCACCAATTAATACTTCAGATCATAACAGGCAAGGACCTCAGTTACATGATGTCGGAAAGCTTAGTTTTGATCAAGATGAAAGCCTTAACCAGGAAAATTTGCTTTCGAAGAACTCACGATTAGTGAAAAATTTTAAGAAACTTGAGTCAGCCTATCTTTCAACAAGGCATAGACCAGCCAGACTGTCCGGGAAGCCAGCAGGTGGCCATTCTCAGCTTAGCAGCAATAGTAGAGGGTCAGTAGTTTTGACAGAAAAAAGCTCTAGTGTTGCGTTACCAAAGGAGGATAGGAGCAATAAGGGAGAAAGTGGATGGATTAGCCCCTTCCTTGATGGTTTATGCAAATACCTGTCCTTTAATAAACTGAATGTGAAAGCAGACTTGAAACAAGGGGATCTCTTAAAATCTTCCAACCTGGTATGCTCTGTTAGCTTTGATCGTGATGGAGAGTTTTTTGCTACTGCTGGGGTAAACAAGAAGATCAAAGTATTTGAGTGTGATGCTATCCTAAGTGGAGATCGTGATATTCATTATCCTCTGGTTGAAATGGCTTGTCGTTCAAAGCTTAGCAGCATTTGTTGGAATAGTTATATCAAAAGCCAGATTGCATCAAGTAATTTTGAAGGCGTAGTGCAGGTGGGTACTCTGAGCAGACTCTTTCTGAGCATTTTTTGTTTATTTCTGAAGGTTTCATGCTAACTTATTTTTTGACATTTGCAGGTATGGGATGCTGCAAGAAGCCAATTATTTATGGAACTCAAAGAGCATGAAAGGAGGGTCTGGTCTGTTGATTTCTCAGCAGTGGATCCAACACTATTGGCAAGTGGAAGCGATGACGGTTCAGTGAAACTCTGGAGTATCAATCAGGCAATTATATTTCTGCATTTGGTGGATGTCAGCTTTGACACTAAACGTACTGTTGTTATCTAATTACTGCTGCTACACAAGGTCAATGTTGTTGTGATGTTTTGTTTTCTCACATGGGTTGTTGCTGCAGGGAGCAAGCATTGGTACCATCAAAACCAAAGCCAATGTCTGCTGTGTTCAATTTCCCACAGAATCTGGTCGTTCTCTTGCTTTTGGTTCAGCAGACCACAAAATATACTACTATGATCTGCGGAATCCTAGAGTACCATTATGCACATTGATTGGGCACAACAAAACAGTAAGCTCCATCAAGTTTGTGGATTCATCGACTCTGGTATCTGCATCAACAGACAGTACATTGAAGCTTTGGGATTTATCCTCATGTCCTTCTCGAGTAGTTGAGGGCCCTCTTCACTCATTTACTGGACATACAAATATGAAGGTATGTATTGTCTTGTTTGTTATGGTTGCACTTATTTTCTTTCTCAAGGTTTAAATTAATTAATCACCAATGTGCCTGCACCTGTTAACCTGTTTTATATTGTTTTACTTGGTGCTTGTACTAATTGCTGCATAGCTGGTCCAGTAGTGTAAGTACTACTCAGCATTATACCTCTTGAGGATGCTCTACCCAAATTTTCAATTATGCTGCTAGTCTTCCCAGGGTTTTTTTTTTTTTTTTTTTTTTTTACAAAATCTGCTTTGTAGGATAAAGGATGTAGCTTTTGTATTTGAAGAAAAAGAGAAAGATACAGTGTTGCACATTGCCATTTCTCCAATGCTTTTCTTACTAAGAGCCCGGCATTAAACCCTTATGGGGAAGGGCACCCCTCATCAAATGAGGATAAAGAGAGAGGAGCTGGAGCTTGCCAAAACTTCTGAAGGAAAGGCACATAATGTCATGCTACTTCATTTCAGAAAAAATGTATATATAGGAAATTTTAATGAGATCTAAAGCTCCATTCAGTGCTGAAACAAAAACAACTCTCAAGCTCCTTCGAAAGATGAAAGTTTTAGTGGAAACACAAATTTTTACTTCTCTAAATATATTCCCTTTAGCCATGCATATGAAATGTTGCTAAAGCCAAATGTAGTTCATAGTATCAATAACTAAGTCGGAGATGAATAATCATTAATTTGCACATTATGTGTTTGCCAGTAAAATATATATATATATATATATATATATATAATTAGCATGTCATATCACTGGACATAAGATTATAAGAGGATATTCACAATGATCATGAACTAGAAAATTCTGTTTTCTTTAATGAATACATGAGATCTCTTTATTTTCTCAGTCAATACCCACCATTTATGTGTTCAATTTAGTTTCCATAGATTTAAACTGGCACACATTGTCATGTTATGGAAATCCTGTTGGGCTAAAGCTTAAATGTTTACCTTAGCTGCTACCTTAGCTGCTAATCCTCTTCTTGTTTTCAGAACTTTGTAGGTCTTTCAGTATCAGATGGTTACATTGCCACAGGTTCCGAAACAAATGAGGTTAGCTTAATTGGATAGAGTGTCTCAATATTTACTCAGCTATGTACTACTTTACAAATCTGCAATGAGGCTAGAAGTTTGCTAAATGCCAAGTATTTTATATTTAACATGAAAAGTGAGTGAAGTTATTAGACTGAATTGTCCTTAATAGCCCGATTGTACCGATCATGTATGGTCAAGTAATGTCAATAATCAGGTTCATCTACAGCAACAGTACATCTTCGGATTCCAGTCAGATTTGTTTGCTAAAGCTAGTTGTGTGGTGCCTTTTGAACAGGTTTTCATATATCACAAAGCATTTCCTATGCCAGCTCTATCATACAAATTCAGCAATGTAGATCCACTGTCAGGCAACAAAACAGATGACAGTTCACAGTTCATCTCATCTGTGTGTTGGCGCAGTCAGTCATCAATGCTTTTAGCTGCAAACTCCACCGGAGATATCAAGTTACTGGAAATGGTTTGATTTTCAGAAATGCCCACAACTAGCAAAGAGTGTGTATAGAAGAATTGAAGTTACTTCTCAATGTAATTTTTTGGGCAATTGTTCGCTTGAGATAAGAACTTGATGAATTCATTGGTGGGGATTAACCATAGCAATTTTGGTATTAGATCAGAGATCTCATGGGTGTGAAAATCAGATATTATTTGCTGTAAATATTTATTTTAGGCACCAAAAAAGGTACATTTTCATTTTATCATCGAATAGTAACGTTAACTTGGTGATTTTGTGATATTTTGTTTCTCGAAAAGCCATACTGGAGACTCGTTACATCTGATGTTTTGCCTTTTAGCCGGAGCATTTCAGTCTTCAAACTAATTTTCACAGGGCTATTATGTGTTCAGTTGTTTCTTCTCATGGTTCTCAACAAGGCCTTGAATTGTGTATAGCTTGGCCTAGCTGCTGCGTTGCTGCCTATATATTTGGGAATAATATATGAGAAAATTATTACTTCCAAAACACACCTTCTACACACGGAACTCTTATACGAAGTGCTACATAAATATTTTAGATGGCATGCTCCATAAAAAATACGAAGTATGATTGTACCTTGGTCTGTTCTCTTTTTGGACATTTCAGTTGGGATGCATTCATGCAGATGCTTATCCTTTATAGATATAGAATACTCCGTAATCCGCACTAATTAGGGCACAACCGTTTATGACTGCTATTGGATGATCGGTGTTCCACACTTAGGTACTTGTTCTTGTCACCTTTAACATGGATGGATTTGAAACAACAATCACGGTTACTCCTAGGGCCATTGAAATAATGACCTATGGATACGACTATCTATGAAATTTTCAAAAAATAAATAAATATGGTCATCATCTCATTATGGTCAGAAACCCAAAAACTCGTTTTATTTTTCATTTACTCCAAATAGAAAAACTAGATGAGCAGATTGAGGACAATGAAAATTAATATTTAAAATCTAAAATCGAATCTCATTTACATCGATGTTATTTGTTACAATATTTTTTCCAAAATACTTGTAACAATAACAATAATGATGATGCTGATACAAAAATTTAAACTCGATTCACCTATATCTAATTACTCTAGCCTTTTCTTGAAAAAAAAAACTGCACCTTACTTATTCACATGTAGCTAGTCACTAATTGGGTATAATACCACACCTTAATCTTACACATGTTACTATGGAAACAAAGCTTTAAAAAAGCCAACAACCAATACCCCCACACGGCAAAAACTCGTTGACATTGTCAAAACAAAGTACATATATGGTTGACGACTTGTCACAAAGGTAACAATCCTTCGTTTATTATGTCATAAAGTCATGGTAAATAATAGAAAGTGAAATGCAGGTCCATTCATATCAAAGATTATTACAATGACATGACTTTGTTACGGAGTATTAGGCACTTTTGTACTACGAAAGTCATCTCCACAACTTTTGCTTCATAGTTTCCTGCAATTGCAAACTTCCAACGTATCTCAAAATGTAAAGTTATGTAACTTTCAGCCCTTCAAGTTATGAACATCACCTAAGTATTTGACTATGTCAAGCCTTCTTTCTGGAGACTAGAGTTGTACAAGTAAGCAGTTGGGATAAACTTGGTTGACATTTAGACTACACTAATCAAAGAATATTTCTTGCCGGTTCTCCTCTTATAGACCTCTAGAGAATAGAAATGTAGCGAATAAAATCGTGAAATCATAACCCATAAATTTGAAAGAGGTATAAGAAAACAAAAAATATAATTTTTTTTTTGGCAGCAGACAAAAGACAGACAAACATTAGCTTTATACGCTAGTATGTGGGTATTATTAACAAATGACCTCGGAACTTTAAAACAAGCAAAAAATTGAAATGAACATGCTTCGATCCTTATGTCCTCCGCCAGCCACTTCAACTCTTTATCCGTCTTGATAGGGGACCTAATGGCTTAAACAGCTTCAGAACTATCAGTTCGAATAACGCACGATGTCCCTTCTTTCTTTGTCTCGTCAATTCCTCTTTTAATAGCTAGTAACTCTATCTGAAGCAGAGAAATTGCTCAGACTCTTCCTCCTTATATTAAGTATAGTAGATAATTGGATCATCTAATTGATAAATGATAAGTCTTCTTCCAAAAATGCGTACTTTAAATAACAAGATAAGTCTTCTTCCAAAAAATGCGTACTTTAAATAACAAGATAAGTCTTCTTCCAAAAAATGCGTACTTTAAATAACAAGCAGATTAATTGATTGATAGAGACATTATGTTGATATGACATTGTGGAATTATACCGTAGTAGTCCTCCGTAGTTTTTAGACTGGACTTGGGGGGGTTGAGTCGTTGATATGGCTGAATTAGTAGTGGTGTACGTCAAAGTGAAGAATAAATGACAACTTATTAATCCTAAAAAATGAACGACTAGTACAGTTGTAAATTACATCAAAGATAAATAATGATGTGTGGTCTTCAAATGTTCCTCACGTCAGATGGTACTTAATAGTAAATTGCAACCCAAACTGAAAACTTATTGGAATGAGATGTGGCGTGGGGCAGAGGAAACAGCATGCTTTATGTGAAAAACGGTCCATTAAAAGGATGGGGATGACTTCATTTGTGTAGGGATTAGTGCTGCATTTAAGCTAAGCTAGTAAAACTCAACCTAATCCCTTGTGCAATACGAGGACAACCTTTGGTCAAACTATGAGGAAACCACATGATAATTAAATGACCACCTCTTGTGAACTTGAGTGTGAGCCCTCCTCATATCATCCATTCATCCTATCCGAGTTCTGCAGTGTGCTTTAAGAAGTTATATAGACTAATCTCCGTAGCTAACAAATTAAAGCCACCTAAAGAGGGAATTAGTCGGTTACTACTTATGTCCATATTTGGTTGCTATATTTCTGTTTTTGGAGTGTAAGATTAAAAACTTTAACCACAAATTCTAATTATATTATTACAAATAATATATCAAAATGAGATCTTGTTAAATACATTTCAATGTAAATGTTTATAATTTTTTGTTTTGCAAATTAAAAGGAGAAAAACGTTTTAAGTTATGTCTTAAAAACCGTGAAAAATCAAAATGCTCTTTTCGTAGGCGATTGCCACTAATCCAATCGGGGATCAAATTGATTATAGAAACATAAGTTTAATTAGTCGATTTATTAGTGAACATGAAATGTAGCAAACAAATAGGAATAAAGCAATACTTTTTATAATCTTGCCTTTTTGGAAACATCACATGTGTCATTGCATAGTTTTTGTAGAATAACTTGTTTAATGTCTTCCGAAACATTAGTTGCAAGTGAACAAATAAAGGTTACAACATATGGAGTACACTTGCAAAAGAGTTTCATTTGGTGACTTGCTGCCTTACTGGCAACTGCTTTCGGGTGCCCTAGGCACTTCAGCTCAAAGTGAAACAAAACAATCAGAATATTTGGCACAATTAAACTTCAAATCATTAGCCATATGCGAAACTTGGTAACGTAACCAAAAATCAAAAGAAAAGTAATTTTCTGCACAAGAACGAACCTTCAGAACAACTCTGATATGGACTAAGCCGTATCGAATTATTTGGAATGTAAGGACACATACATCTCATGGAGCCGCCACTGTAAAGGAAGAATATGTATGTGTAGTTTCATCAATTTACAATAACCTAAAAAATTACCTAACTCTGACAACAGTGAAAAAATTAACCAGCTATGGCCTATTCACTGGTCTGTCAGCATCCAATCTCCCATCCCCCAAAAGAAAAGAAACAAGGTGCCCAAGAGGCCAATGATAATTGAGCATAAGATAAGAAAATAACCCAGTGTTGCTCTTTTGATCTTCTGATGCCTAAAAACCACCTCTCTACACTTGGTTTCACAAAATGAGTTATAAATCAAGGAACTTTTCCATGATATCTATTTACACTGCCTTGTTTGAAATGCTTCTGCTGAAAGTATGGTTGACATAAGTGTATCAAGCCTTTTAGCCCCGGGACCTGGTTTTACCTTATCAGGGTTTTTAACTTTAGTACAACGTGGCTTACCACCACACCAGCGACCAGGAGTAACAGTCACATTTACACGGCCAAGTAATTCTCGATCAATGTTATCTAATGCAGGATCATCTTGTTTGAATTTCCGGGCAAATGCAGCATTGCTGGCAATCATCTTTTCGGAGTCAGCTAAGGTCAGAACATGCGGATGTTGCCTTGGCGGAGTATCCCAGGCAATATAGTGGAGATCATGGTTAACAGCAGTTTTAGCAAACTCCTGTGCATTGCAGATGACCGTGTGGAAGTATCCTTCAGGCGAGGAGACAAAATTCGTGTAGTACATAAGCATGGTTCTTGGTAGGTTATCCCATCCCCAAATTAGGTATTCCACAAAATCATGCGTAAGAACCATCCATGCTGAACCTGCAAACCAAAAGATATCACACATACTGATACAATATAAATCATCTTAAGAAACAGAGAATAGGTACTGTATTCACAGGCTCACACCCGATGCTGATAGGCATGATTCATGTTCTTGATGAAAACCAAAACAAATACTCTGTATAATTAAGCGCAATATTTGTTCTCAACTCATAAGGGGGCTAGTTTTGAAGAGTGACATTGTGCTGGCTGCTCAATCAGTCATATTCAGAATTCTTGAACAAAAGGCAACAACTACACATGCCCATTATAATATAAATTAAGGCAACATAAATAATTCGAACTGGATATTCTTAAAATCTTTCAACAAATTTATCTACTAAAAGCAAAAACCTATTAACTGATTGAAAGACATTGTAACGTAATATTTTTTATTCTATCAGCAACAACCGAGCATTAAGTTAGATTCCTGTGGCCATGACAATAAACAGTTGCAGAAATAGACACAGCTCAGATTTTGGAGCACAAATTGATTTTCCATGTATTGTATGAAGTGTTCCTAAACATATTAGGCTAATACTAACATAGAAAGAAAGACTGACCTGTAAATAACTTAAATGATGTAGGCAAACCTCTCCTAGGTTGAACCCGGAAGATATCTGATTTTGTTGTTGAGTAAAGCCCTGGGTCTATGTATAGAGGCATAGCCCTTCCAGCCCTGCAACACAAATTTATACATCAGCATAATTCCTTAATACACAAACTGCACAATGATTTCTTAGACAGATGGGTAGAGCTTACTCTTTCCAACCTAGCTTGCTAGTATGGTCGATAAAGTTCAGCTTCCGATCCACTTTCGAGAATGTGTATATGAGATCTGTGCAGAGTTACATGATCAATTATAGAAACACATAACTACAATACATTACTAAAATAATTTAATACGATACTTTGATAGGTTGCCAATTCATTAAGAAACAGAACTAACCATCTTGGGTGACTAGAGGATAATCAGAAGCACTGAGATTAATAAACCAATCCCAATCTTTATGTTCCTTGAGAAAAATGGCACAAGCATGTAATGTAGTTGAAACCATGGTAGGGCCTCTATAAGTAACCATGTTTGCTTTTTTGATCATCTGCACATTCCCAACCTTGGCAAACAGCGGATCATTATCAAGTCTAGCAGCGAGCTCCCCTCTTTCCTCCGGAGGAGCCTCTAAATCCAAGTGAACAATATACCTATTTCTCGGATGATACAACGCCTGCAGCGTCCTCCACAGCTTCTGCGAATCCCCCTTAGATCCGGAAATCAAATAAGCAAAACGAGGGAGTGGAGGTGCTGAAGGTGGTGGAGGAGGCTGAGACACTATTGTTTCCACAAACAACGGATTCGTTTGGTTCACAGATGACCTCGAATAATGAGATATAAGGGAATTTATGGTGTGGATTGATGAAAGTAAACCCATATTTAAGCATGTGGCTATGAGAAATACACAAATTACTAAGCTTATCACAAGAGGAAATGTCCATCTCCTCTCCATATTCAATACCACCCCTTCAAAACCTTTCATAGATCACCTTTCAACTCAAAAATTTTCTCATCCAACCAAAAAAATCTTAATTCACTTAATCAGATTTAATGATGAACAGATTAAGCACTAAAATTCCAAAAATTAGATTCTTCTCCTTATTTAGCAACTCCTAGAATTTTATTATAGCATAATCTGCACCAAAAGATTGAAACAATTAATCTTTTAGCATACTCAAGTAAGATCTCATTCAACAATCCAATTAATACTTCATTAATTCTTAAGCAGACCCATAAATTACAAAAATGTAAACAACATAAATTACTCCCCAAAAAAAATTAATACCTGACAAAAAATTAATTCATAAATTTATGACATCAAAGAAAATATGAACAAGAAAACACAAAAAAGCAATGAAATTTAAACACAAGAACGAAAACCTAACGAAACCCAGAAAAATCACACAAAAATAAACAATACCCAAATCCCAAAATAAAGCTAAAATCATTCAGAAAATGAAAAACTTACGGATTCTGAGCTGAAAGTACAAGATGAACAACGCAGGAGATCTCGGAGTGTTAGAGAATAAGTGGGAAAAAGTTAAAGGGGGTGATATCTATTAATATAAATAGAATTATAGCATATAGAATTTCATGAAATTATAGAAAGTACAAGGCGAACAACATAGGAGATCTCGGAGTGTTAGAGAATAAGTGGGAAAAAAGTTAAAGGGAGTGACCATGTATTTGTATAAATAGAATTACAACATATAGACTTTCATGAAATAAGTTCGGAATAGTATTGTACCAAAGATAAGAGAAGACTTGAAAGAAAGTAGAGTAACGAAGGCGTTATTATGAGAAAAGACGACTCGGTCTGGACTCAGGACTCAGTAGTTGGGAGTTGAACACACTATTATGAAAATTATAGTTATGATTTATAGGGTAACGTGATATGAAATATGATCATATGACGTTAGTTTATTGGGTAGGAGATGTTGATAGATAGGGGTGTCAAATCGGGTCAATGGGTCGATTTTGGGTTGATCAGGTCGGTACTTATCGGGTTAATTTTGCCTATCGGGTTGGGTCATTATCGCGTCGGGTTGTATTCGTTTCAGGTCAAGGTCGGTTCGAGTTGTATTCGGTTCAGGTCAAGGTCGGTTTGGGTTGTATTCGGTTCGGGTCAAGATCAGTTCCAGTACAATCGGGTCGGTTCCAGAATGGGTTATCGCAGTTTATTTCGAATTCGGGTAAAATCGGGTCGGTTCCTGAACGGGTTATAGCGGGTTATTTTGGGTTTGGATCAAGGTCGGTTCTAGTAAAATCATATCGATTCTTGAACGGATTATAGCGGTTTATTTCAGGTCAAGGTTGATTTTGATAAAATCGGACAATGATGATGGTTAATTCATAAATTGGACAATGATGATGTTGACAAGTCATTTAAAAACAAAATATTTATTAGATAATGATCATTAAATGTGTATTTTCCTATTAAACTAGTCTATAACATATGATGATAAGTTTATATATACATAAGAACTTGTAATATAATTCCTCTATTTATACCAATGTGTATTACTATTTAGTTGTCGAATATAGATGATAGATGATTAGGAAAGAATTTGATACCTTAAAAAAATAAGAGATTAACTTTCAAATGTAGAGATAAGTAAATATTTAGCAACTTAACATATAGACGATCATATATTCACATTGGTATAAATAGAGGAATTATATGAAAACTATATTTTAGTTTATTTATTTATTTTTATTTAAAGAGTAGGAAAATTATTGCCATTTTGGAAAAAGAAGGACGTCAATGAGATTTATGAAACAATAAAACCCCAAATTGGAAGGCTATAATCTCACTTTTCATAGGCATAAACACGATATTTTGCTTTTATTTGAATATTTAGTAAATCTTTTAAAAATTTATTTTCATAAATGTACTAATTAAGTAATTAAATTAATAAAAATGTTTGGTTTTAAAGTTATTAGATATAAGGTAAAAAATAGGTCTGTCAAGATTAGGTCATATTCACGTATATACAGATTATTAACACATCCAGTGAATTCGGGTAACGAATAGTTATAAATCGGGTTATATCGATTTTGTGTCGGTTTTAATCGGTTTTGGGTTCTTTTCGGGTCGGGTTTGTAACGGGTCGGGTCTGAAATGGGTCGGGTTCTAAACAGGTCAGGTCCCTAACGGGTCAGACACGGATCGGGTTCAGGTCTTTGAATATCGAGTCAAATCGATTTCGGGTTAACTTCAGGTCGGATTGGGTCGATTTTCGGGTCATAACCAGGTCGGGTCCGGGTCGATTTCGGGTAACTTATCGAATCGGGTTTGATTTTAACAACTCCATTGATAGACACATGCCAATTTTTTCTACTTTTTGGGTTAAAAAAAATTGATAAGATTTTTGCATATTTAATTGCGGGAGTGTAGGACATAACGGAATATATGAATGTGAACTACGTGATCATGTGAATATGTGATGTAACCATGATGTATAGGAGTCCTTAGTTGAGTTCAATATGGTTTTGGCTAATTGTCCTAATTTTTTTATTTTTTAGTGCTGTTGTTAATCATTAACTTTGTATGATTGGGTGTATAAAATATATGTAGTGCTTAATTAATTGGTGCAAGAGAGGTTGGCCGGTTGGGGTCAATGTCATTTTGTCCATAATGGAAAAGTTGTTGCTTGAATGTAGTTTCAAATTTTTAGTTCAAGTTTTATTTGGATGTGTAATAGTTATGTTAATTTTTAAGTTTCGGTTAGTATATATGATGTATTAGTGGCTTTAATTTGAGAATTTGGATTAGGTATTTGGTTTGGTTTCAAATGATCATGTTATATATATATATACATATATATATATATATATATATATATATATATATATATATATATATATATATATATATATATATATATATATATATATATATATATATATATATATATATATATATATATATATATATATATGTTTTGGACTTGTAAGGTGGATTTAGTTAGTTTAATTAACTTAGATTGTATTCAAATGACAAGTCATTCATATTCTATTATCTAGTGTCCGTTAGTATAATACATGTACTTTGTGTTACATAAGAACTACAACCATTCTTATGTACAATATAGTTTATCATGTATATATAATTAATTAATTATAATGAAATATTCGATTGTGGGAATTTGAATAATTTAACATGAAATATTTTGGTAACATGATGGAGACTAATCCAACAACATCATATGTAATAGCATTTGTTTAATATTCTTACTTATAGAAAATGTGGTGAAAGTTAGTACTCCTTATGTAAAAAGTACAAAAATTGATATTCGATGCTTTTAAAATATCCAATAGTATTGTGCTTATTAAATTATAGTACAAGATGTTCTCTACTCTTTTGTATTTGCCGTTTAAGAGCTAAATTCATTAAAGTGGGTGATTGTGGTATTTCTTTTGTTTATATGTCTACTAGTTGTTAGACTTTAATAATAATAATAATAATAATAATAATAATAATAATAATAATAATAATAATAATAATAATATACAAGACATTAATTGCTCGCCAATTTTTTAGCTCTTTATAGACCTAAAAGCTTGAAAATTAAAATGGTAATAACTTCAAGTCTTCAATGTCATATAAGCTTCATATTAGTGGTGGCTACAGAGCTAGTCCAGGAGGGTTGGGCCGGGCTAGGGGGAGAGGACTGGACCGGTCTAAGGGGTGGGCCAGTCCGGGTTGGGGTTGAAAAATCTGATTCGTACCGAATTGAAAACCGAATCACGAACCGAATTCACGAATCGAATCAAATTCACAATTCGAATCGAAGCGAATTCATGAATCGAATTGACAAATCGAATCGAAACGAATTACATACAATGACATTTAATAATTAGAATAAATGAATTGTTTCGATTATAATTAACCATTTACATTCATGCTCATAATGACATTTGTTGTAAACTTTTATATTTTCCTAACACATTCAATTTTCATTTATTTTGTTGATAATTATGTATTATTAAACTAATTAAGCCTGTATATTCACCTAATGTCATATTTACATATTATTAAACTAAATAAACTAATTAACCTAATATTAAACTAATTATATATTATTAAACTAATTAACATAATTAGATAATTACATATTTACTTATAATCCATTATCATCTTAATTTATTTTAATTAAACAAGTTTTGGGGGTGGGGGAGAAAATAAAGGGGTTGCACTTAATTTTGAAAATCAAAATTTAATTATATAATTAAATATAAATTTTTAAATTTAAGTTGCCTACGTATCCCTAATGAATCAAAGCCCATGTAATTCTGTTACGTACCTTGAGGGGTACCTAGCTAGGGGCGGTCCCCGAAACTCCTTCACAAGCGGTGTCGCTTCCTTCGCTTGTATCCATCATCATCCAAGAATCGTCTTCATTGTTGTTGTCATCCCTTAATCCTTGGGTCCTATGCTCCGCTTGATCCCAATCTTTCTTACAGACATATATTTCTACGCTCTCGGGGGATAAGCGGGATCTTTTTTCGTCAGTACTCTTCTACTTGCACTAAAAGCATACTAGGAAGCAATAGAGGAGGCGTGAATTGCAAGGATATCCTTTGTGATTCTCGCTATAACGGGAAATTACCATTCGTGATCGCATCACCACTTAATGATTTAGAAAATTTCATCGGTTTCATATTGATAAGAAAGATACTATTTAATAACATAAATTGAAGAAGATGAAGATGAAGAAGAACAAGAAGAAAACTGATGTTTTTTTATTTTTTTCAAAATTCTACCAAGTGCTGGCACGAATCGCGTACCAGGACTTCTACTAAAAGACGATATATGTTGGAAAGTTGCATAAATAGAAGCATAATAATCATACAAACTAGATAAAATATTTTACATTTTCTATGTACGCATTGACGTCATATTTTAGACCTAGAGCGTTATAGTAAAATTCTAATACGTTTTCTAACCCGAAACCTTAACCTCGGGATCAAGAATAGTCGCTATGCCATATATGACAGAAAATTCACTAAAGTAAGTGTACCGCTTACTTAACATACTAGTAAGAACCTCACTAATATGAGGGATATTAAAATGTTCGCTAATAGTGTTAACAACGTTAATACACTCTAATATAACTAAATGAATGTTAGGGTCGTAAATGTATGAGAAAATTTTGGTTGCATGGTCATATGTTGCTAAAATATCACGAATGAAAATAGCTGTAACCCACTGGAAATCAGAAATAAGTTCATCAAGAGTCGCTCGAGTTTTGTTATAGAGAATGGTCAATACCTCACGGTATTTAATGGCATCATTTAACAACCTATATGTTGAGTTCCAACGGGGCGGTGTATCGAGACACTATTGCCTCTTCTTAAGGCCTCTCACCTCACACAAGGCCATGTAATTTTTTCTAAATGAGGTTGTAATCCTAATCCATTTAATTACACTCCTAATAGGGTTAAGCAAATCACTTAAATCAACTAAACCTTCTTAAACAGAGAGGTTCATAATATGAGCACAACAACGTACAAGTAAAAATTCTCCATTGTTCAACAACTTTAAGCTAAGTTCAGATATTAAATAATCTATACATTGAAGCATTATCTAAGAAAAGGGAAAACACTTTATCAATCAAGTGAAAGGTCTTAAGGCATTATATTATCCTTACCTTAAGGTTGTAACCGGCATGTCTCTCCTTCATAGCCTCAAACAAAATGATATGTTTTTTAATATACCACTCATCATCTATCCAATGGGCAGTAATACAAAGAAAAGGTTCACCGAAAGTATAGGTCCAAGTATCACTAGTAAGGCTAATACGGCCGTTAAAAGTGAAAAATATTTCTATTAAACTACTTCTATATTTGTAATAGATAGTTTGGGTGTGGCGCTTAAGTGTGTTCTTAGGGACACGTCTAAAAGCGGGTTATAAGGAGGTTCTAAAAAAATGTTTGAAGTTAGGGCTCTCACCAGGGGTCAACGATAATTTGTCGGCAATTACAAAGTTTGCTAATTCGTCTATCATTCTATCTCTATTATACATAAAAGACATACCTTATTCGAACATGTTACCCATATACACATGTAGTTGTGTTTGACTTGATGATTCAGCTGCACCTACAGATTCAGCTGCATCCAAATCAATTCCGTGTATTCCAGTTAAGTGACGAAATAATGTCCCCGTCCCATAACCGGTCTTCCATGCTTATCCGCTTCTTTCCTTATTGCTTGCATATCAATCAATAACACATGAACTTCTTCCCTTTGGAAGAAGAGTCGACCATTGGAACCTTCTTAAAATATGGCTATACTGGTGAAGATTTCTTTCTATAGTGAGTGGGATCGTGTATTCCACCTTCATCATCTTCTTCACCTTCATTTCATATCAAGTTGTAAACATTAAGACACTAACTAACATTTTTACTTCATTAACTAACTTAACTAACTAATAAACATCATCAATCTAATTAAACTATTCAACTTAATAAAACAAATTTATCAAAACTAATTATCAAGTTAAACATAACTAATTAACATCACCAATTTATCAAACTTATCAACACTAATTATCAAAATAAACATAACTAATTAACATCATCTACTTAATAAAAGTAATTAAACTTAATCTACTAATCAATTTAATTATCAACTAATTAAACGTCATCAACATATTATTATAATCTACATATTATCATCAACTAATTAAACATCATCAACATATTATCATAATCTACATATTATCATCAACTAATTAAACAACATCAGATCAACTTAATCTAACATCATCAACTAATTAAACATTATCAACACAATCTACTTAATTATTATAATCAACTAAAATCCATTTAATTAAACTAATCTAAATTAATCAACTTAATTATCGTCATCAACATAATCTACTAAATTATCATAATCTATAAATTATCTTCAACTAATTAAACATCATCAACTTAATCTAACATCATCAACTAATTAAATATTATAAACTTAATTAAGCTATCTAATTAAACTAACTAGTTATCATGTTAACCTCAATTACTTAGAAGGTTAAGAGTTACCTTGACAAGTAGTAGGAGGCGGGCGGATCTCCGAAGTTGGAGTTTAAGGAACTTGAGCACTAAGAATACCAAAGAGTGGTTCCTCCAAGTTTTGAGCGAAATTTGTGATATCTCTGCATGTACGAGCTACTAACACTGTGTTCACCTCTTAAATCCATTTCTTTTATACTTTATAGTAGTAAATAAGTAAATTAAGAATAATAAACCAACTAATTAAGATAACTAATTAAAATTAAGAGAGTAATTAAGAAGCAGATTAGTACTAATAAGTAAGCTAATTGTATTTAGTAGTAATTGAGAGACTGAGAATGAGAGATTGTAATTTTGTGAGGATGGATGAGTTGAATGGGGAGGGTTTATATAGGGGGAAAGACAATGGCTAGCAACGACTACTTCGTTCTAACGACTATAATTCACCAAATCAATTCGGTTCGGTTCGAATTGTGGGTTGAATAGATTTTTTTCTCGAACCGAATTGAATAGGGTTAGGGGTTGGGAAAAATGGATTCAGAATCGGCCCACTTTTTTACCGGGCCAAACCAGGCTTGGCTCGGTTCGTCAGTCAGTCGGGCTGTGTTGGTTGGGAGGCAGGCCGGGTTGGAGCTGGGTCGGGCTGAATCGGCCCAGTGGCCACGTCTTCTTCATATGCACTATTCCCTGTATCCCTAATTTTACTAATTACTAATTACTAGATTATACCACTTGTACTAGATTCACTAATTACTAGCATCTGTTGATCAACTTAGCATTTGATTCAATTTTTCCCCGGTCATCAAGCGCATTATACTAGGGATATTTTAGTAAAATACGCAAAGCAGAAGATATCTTGATTAGCTTGGCCACCCAATTGAACGGTGCTTATGCTTTGCTTCGACTACTTCAGAACTTGCCATTTTTAACCTGGTTGCATACATGACTTGTAGTGGACGAGTCTCTCAATAAGAGTTTCTGCATAATGTAGACTACATCCTCGAATCTGACTCGTATCGCAGACATGACTCTAGGAATCAAACTCGAGACCCTCCTAAAATATTATCCAGCTGCTTGCCACTTTAATCAACAAGATAAATAAGAAAGAGAATACCTATTTTTCCGTACTTTATAATTCTAATTCTACAAGTATTCACTGATTTAACAATCAAGAAGCAAAGTTGATTGTCATTAAAAAAAAAACTTAGTTGATTAGTTATGGAATGCGTGATGCCACAGTCACAAATTCACATTTAGCTAACATTCCATACCAAGTATTACTATTGTATCAGAAAAGAACAGGAATATATTTTCAACATAATGATGCAATCATCATAAGTTGAGTAAGAATGCCATCGTTATATTAAATAATTCTATGTGTGTAGAGTACTTTATAGAATCATCCAAGCTTAATAGTGTTCAATGATCAGAGTGACTCAGAGGTGCAATTTGGATGTTTAAGTTATATTGATGAGCTATGAATAATACTTCTAGAGTTCTACGGTAGACTTAGCTACTGCACGTATCGAGTTGGATTCGGAGGCTGAAAATCTATAATTTGAAACATATACTGATAATAATATGACGTACGAAGATTGGCTTAATAAACAACAATTACAAACTGTTAGATAACAATCACGTCGTGCTCACTTGTAAAATCATATTGTCGTTTGACCACTTCTCTTGGGGCTTGCCAACCTAATTAGTTTGGGGACTATACACCAATCAAGGGCTTGTGCAAGTCTTCAGATTTCACCAAAAGTCTAGAGTTCGACATTGCCATCAAATTAAAGATTCTCCGCAAAAATAACTTATCCTCTTCATTTCTGAATAAGTTTTTATTTAATTGACATTAGAAGTAAATTTTGGTAAGTATTTGTAATTCATGGGAATTACGTACGTTCCACATTTATTTTTTAGGAAATTTTTCTTAGTTTGTTATATGTGAAAATAACACATTTTGTTTGGTTATCTTGGCAAATTTTATTTTTAAAGTTAATTTATTATTTGTCTCTAAAAAATTAATTTAATTGTTATTTTGGAATGATAGTTTTGTAATTGTGTCACAAATTAAATTTATGAAAATTTCAATCATGCTTAGTTGGTAGTCATTGAACCCCACACTTCATGGTTTTTGCATTTTTTATAATGTGTAATTCATGATGAATCAAAAGTTATCACGTGGATGATAAGTAAAAGTAAGAGAAAAAATAAGCGTGTAGTGAACAGGTTGTCGTATACCTCTCAAAAATAAATCGACAACACCAACTAATATAGTCAGGGAAGTAGGGATCGTATCCTCAGGGATGCGTTGAAATTCTATAAGCTCTTAAAAGTCTAGATTGTATAAAGGGTCTTGGTTGAAAGCGTAAGTTAACTAAGAAACTAGTGATGAAAACTTAACTGAAGATTTGATGCAATTACCTAAAGCCTAGGGCAATGATTCACCATGAACAAACAAATCAATTGAGAAATAACAATTAACGGATTTCATGAATTCAATGAACTAGGGCTCACTAGTTCTCTCGAACTTAGACTCCCTCAAGACTCTTCTAGCGGCTCTCTCTCTTTCCTAAATTTTTCAAACCTATTATTCCTTCGTCTTATTGTGGTATTTTTACCTCTCGGCATCAAATTCAACAATTACCCAACATACAAATAAACATAACCATGATCTAATTGTAAGCAATGATAAACCAATATTGGCAATTCAATTTTAAAATTGAAACCAATTAATTAGCATAAAAATATTTCATTGAAGTATTTATGGATCCCCAAAATCTTAGAAAGAGATATACTCATAATTCATGACTAAAACAATAACAATCATAAACATGAAATTCATAAATGAGAAATAAAGAATCAATACTAATGAACAATGATAATAGAATTCAAAACAATAAATAAAATAGAGAAAACAGCAATAAAAATTACCTCTATAAGTCTTGATTAATGGGGAAAATATAAACTAGAGTTTTTCATCACGGAAGATAGAAAAATAAAAATTGATATGTTCTAGAGAAGATAAAACTAGAATAATAAAACCTAGGAAAAATAATAATACATAAAAATAAAATAATATGTCTCTACTGTATTTATATTTTACTAAACTCTTTTTTAAAACATAAAGATAGGATGACTAAAAGTATTAGGGCCGAATTAGAGGTTTAATCCGATTATAACTCGGATTCGCTGCTTTTTCGCGGTCAGGTTTCTAGGATCAATTTTACATGGCTTCAACTTTTGTTATAGAAAATTCCACAAGGTGTGTAGCCTACTGTTGCAAAGCTCTTCAAGTCTACTTTTCAACTCAATTAGAATTGCATCAATCCAATTTGTAGTACTTGAGTTATGATCAAAAGAGTGAACATGTGTCAAATTTGTTCTTCTTCAACTTCTATATCTCATTGATTTCAACTCAAATTGACCTTGTTAGCTATTTTTAACCTTTGTGGAAACCAAAAATAACTTCATATGAATATGTTCATCAATAAAATCATCCACGAGCATGAATCCATCAATCAAAATCCTCAATTTGCCGATTATATTTGCAACAATTATCCAACTCATCCAAAATCACTTCGAAAGCATTCAAATTGCTATAAAAACTACCTGAAATATTAGGAAAACCACAAACAAAGCATAATAGAGTACAAAATGGATAATCAATGCAAATGATACCTAAAATGCAACTAAGTGAACTATTATGCTTTAATAATACAACATAAAAATGCCTAAAAACTCTATAGAATTGTGTCTCATCATGTAGATAGAGTGTGATGAGTGGTTTTTTTTTTACTCATTGATGGATAAATGTTAAAAAAAACGTTTTCATTTAAGAGGAAAAATGATATGGAGGAAAGAGAAAATTGGTACAAAGAGACAAGGAAAAAAAATGTCATTGGTGAGAGTAGGGGTGGCATAAACTAACCCAACCCGCCTACCCGACTCGAAACCAACTCATTTATAAAGGGTTTGGCTGAAATTTTTGAACCGATTAATTAAATGAGTCAACCCAACCCGATTAATAAACAGGTTGGGCTGGGTTGAAATTTCCAACCCGATTTCAACCGACCTTACCAATTTATTATTGGGTTTGATTTTTGTATATAGGTTAGGTTTAATTAATGCGGGTCATAAATTCAAGTCATAATTATCATTAGTCAATCCTAGTTTCTACGTTCTATTTGCATTCTGGCGCTCGACCTCTTTACTCTTAGTCTTCAATTATTCATTATTTTCAGCTCTTTATGCCTTTTTCCTCACTTCTCAATGCTCTCTTCTTCTTCCTCACTTCTTAGTATTCTCTACCTCTTCTTAACATATTGTCAAACTTTTCAATTTAGTTGTATTAAAACTATATTAAGACTTGAGATTTTTATTTTATATTGCTTAGAACTTAGAAAATTAAAAACTCAAATGACTTTTACTTATTAAACAGGTTGGGTTGGGTCAACCCGAACCCATAGAGGGTTGGGTTGGATTGAAATTTTCAACCCATTTCATAAATAGTTTGGGTTGATATATTTCAACCCGAATCCAACCCAATTTAAACGGAAATAATTTTTGCTCATTACAAGTAAATTGAATGTTAAAATTTGATAGTTTTCACTATCTCATCATCTAATGGAGTAGTTTTCATTAACATACTTCCTGGCCTGTTTGATGATGTGACTCCATTGTTCTGGAAGCCACACCTAGCCACTTAGATTAGTAGTTAGTGAACCAAATTATATACTCTATAAAAGGTTACAATTCTATAAGAATTCTGATTTATGCGTCCCCCTAGTAGATGATAAGGCAAGCATGCAGCACGCCTGATTACCTACTTATATAATAGCTCCAAGAGTTGATATTGTATTTTTGGCTTCAAATATGTATGATGTCCTACACTATACTTTGTACGTCTTTCTAGTCCTTTTCTTTTTGGTGTCGTCCTGTATTGTTACAGCTTCGTTGTTTTATCCAGAAGCTGTGAGTTTAAGAATTGATTTTTCGAGTAACTATAGTGGGGACTAACTGAATATGTTACTCGGTTTTGTCAGTTAGTAGAAGGTTATTAGTCTCTGAGCATTTGGCAAAAACCCACGGCTGCCGCCTACCTGTGCGGCAATGGGGCTGTGCCTAACCAACCAGGTCCTCTGCGACAGTGATACACATTTCACACGGCCGTGTTAGGAGCTTGTGACGTTGTGAGGAAGATTGATGTTTGTGATTTTCGAGTCATTTGATACAGCCCACTTTCAATAACTCTTCTTTGTGCTTTGGAAGATTTGGGCTTTGCCATTTGAAACCCAAAAACCACTACCAAAACACTTTATACTTGGAAGTTCAAGAAGTATAACCACTAGCCACTAGCCCACTAGGCGTTTGTTTGGTTCACGTACGAGAAAATTAGAAAATCACGGGAATTTAGAGATAAAAAAGTTTTTTTTTATTGTCAACAAAAAGTGAAATAAAGGAATTATAAATCCATGTTATTTATAATGTCCACAAAATATGAGAATTTAGTTACCCATTGGGCCATTCCTTCGTTGGTCATTGAAATTTTTTTACTAGTTACAAATTTTTGCTTGTCTATAAAACAAGTCCATAACAATTTTGGGTAAATTTGATGTGGACATTTGATTTTCATAAAAATATAACTTTATTTTCAGTCTTAACAAACAAGCATTAATGTAAAACGACAAACTCTCAACCGTTATTGCGTTGCTTTAAATGCTTGGTAGACACGGAAAGTTCAAACTTACTAAGCATGGATTGGGACTTTGGGAGTTTCTTGAATGAAGTTCCCGAAGGATTGGCACAGTTATCATTTTGTTACTAAATTCACCCTATGCAAAAATATGCAAGCCTTCTTATTTATTTTTTCGTTGAAGGTGGATTTAAAGCATTTATGGGCCAAGATGATACGGGCCGTGTCATACCCGTCCTGGGACATTGATACATAGTAGTCATAAGGTACTGTATTTATACTTCATCTTTCGAATACTACTCTTAAACAACAAATTGTGCATAGTACATAATACGAAGTAAATATTTAGCTGTAACGGTTATTTCAATTAGCCATAAAATACCCAACTATTTCGCAATTCTTTTACTCCACTACATTTCTTACGAAATATTAACTAAGCAGTTTTATGCACCAATCCATTTTCTTTACTATTTTATTTTTGCATTTGGAAACAATACAACACAATTCTTTTAAGTATGAATTTATATTTTTACGGGGATCATCAAAGAATCATGAATGTCTTTTTTTTTTTTTTTTAATTTCTATTTATTCAGCATTCTAAACTTGGCTTATTTCCCAGTTTTTACACATGTAGTACTTCATATAAATAAAGACACGATTTTTTTACTTGGTGCATGTTTAGCACGTGGGAGTTTCCAGTATGACAACACTCCAGTACAAGTAGAGCTGTTGAGACAGCTAGTGGTAGAAGCCGGCACACGGGCCAAGCAAGTACAGTATGATTTTGGCACTATGATACGAATACATTTGTGTCACGTGTGGTCAGGTCGCGGATAGCAAAAATTTTGTAGGCATGAACATGCAAACGACACGCTAATTTGGCACGAGACACGACCCATAAGCACGCTATTATTTAGTATTATTAATACTATTATATTAGTAATAATATTATTATTACTTTTACAATTAATATTTCTATTATTTTTAATATAATTATATTCTTATAATATAATTTAAATTATCTAAAATTATTTTTTTTCAATTCTATTATGTACATTATTTTTATTTTTTGTTAAAAAAATTAGGTCATCATGAGATACGACACACAAGGCACGTGGGTTGTGCTAGGTTATGTGCCGAGTTTTTGAAAAAGGTAAAATGACACGACATAACATGACCACAGTTAGGCACGACACGTCACGACAAGAGGCCAGACACAAGCTAATACAATCCATAGTGGACACTGCACGGCCCGTGCTCATCTCTAGCCAATGGTTAGGCATAGGTCCACCCAACCCACTTAAAATATAACACGATTACGAATCAAGAAACCTTAGCCCAATTCAACCCAACCTCAACCTAATCTTAGCCCGTCCCACTTGGGAGTTGGGACCAGTCCCGTAACCACCTCTACATTCCGTCAAAGTTTGATACAGTGCAATACTGCATAAACAACTCCGTAACATTTTCTACTGTTTTGCCAAAAAAAAAACATTTTCTACTCCATTTTTTTAGTTTTTTATTTTATTTTATTTTATTTGGGAAACCCACTTATTAGTGATCAGCGAGGAAGTGATAAGCCGAACAACGATAAGACGCCAACTAAGCTTATCTTATGCTATAAACGTCGAAACACAATAAATTTTTATCCCTGAAAAATAAAGTATACGTTTTTTTTTTTTTTACCATTTTCTTCACTATCAGAAATGATTAGTTGATGTTATTGAAGATATGCAGTATACGGAGTATAAGTGTATAACATAGCTGACATATCAACAAAACCAAACAGGGAATTCAACGAATGAAAAAAATTACAATTCTCTGCTTAACACAAAAAAATTCTGTTTGCATTCTTTTATTTGTCTTCCTGGAAAGTTTTCATTTTACACTTTATATGGCAATTTACTTAATAAATTATTTCACCATTTTACATTTCTCTTTTAAATTTAATTTTATTTCTCATCCCAATAAAAAAAATAATAGAGCATACTTGTCATCTTACTTTTTACATTCATTTATATTCTTTATAACCCCATTTTAAAAATTTCGTAATACTCTGTGTCCAAAAAAATAAAAGTTTTTTATACAATAAAGGAAATATAAACTATATATTAAAAAAAAAAAACTGCCCTTTTTGCTCTAGTAAGACTTACGTAGTACAAAATTCAAGAGCAACATACCGAGGATTAAGTTTTACAAAGTATTATATTTTGTATCTATCAATTAGTTTAAAAATTATAATAAAAAAGTATGAAGTGTTATGTACTGATACACTATGACACTATATTACTATACACTTATCATAAAAAAACTAAACCCCAAATAGTTTGATTAGAGAGTTCAACTATTACATCTATGTCTTTTGAATAAAAAAATACTATTACCAACGTAATATGTTACCTCCGTAATATGTTTTTATTTTAACTTACTCTTTCGATATTAGTCATGTTTATACTTTTTTCAAATAAAAGTTGATCACCTTATCCATGAAACTGTACGAAATTGATTTGGATCAGACTTACTTATATAATAAGAGTTAACCTATAAACCAACTTGATTCGACCTACAATCACCAAATACTAGTTCAATTCGATACCGATTCGCACTAGATTTGAATAAAACTTTACCCTTAGAAACTACCTAACATGAATTGACTAATTACAAACGATGGAATTCTGTTATGCCATTTTACTCGACATATATATTTGAACATCGACTTTTTCCAACCTAATTTTCACTACAACCTTTACGACATAAAAGTGTCAAGGTGACAAGGTCTAACAAAATCCCAACTAAAAACTCTACGCGAAATAGTATAACTAAAAAAATAGATAAAATAAATAAACTTTTCAAAAAAGAGTACAAAATCTATCTCCACCCATCTTCCTTACCATCAGAGAACGCAACACATTTCACCTATAAAACCATACTTCGGTCGTTTCTTATTATATTTTTCTCTTCCATAGTCGAGATCTGAACCCCTTCTCCTGCCTTACTCTCCAACACCCGACCTTTCACACAGCTTCAAGAGTATGATTCTCACAGTCAATCTTTTCTCTTCTAGATGAATTTTACCGTTAATTTTTTTATCAACTTTTTACTTTTATTTTGATCTAATCCCCCTCGATCTGTCCATGATCGAGGGCTTCTCTCAAGGCTTGATACTCTTTTACGATTCAAAAACCTCAAGAGTTATTATTATTTATCGAATTGGATTGTTCGGGTTCTGGGTTTTTTTGGTTGCATGCATGTTGATTTGACTGGTTATTGCGTTGTTTTGTGTTTTATTTGAATTGGGTATTGTTGATTTGTGATTTGAGATTAATTTTTGACTATATTTATGATTTAATACTTTATGTATTTGTGGTTAATCAATTTAAATGCCGAGATCTATGAAAGTTGTGATCTTTCATACTTTTGTTGATCTATTTGTCAAATTCGAATTTCATGAAGTTTTTTTTGTAATTTAATTGGATTAATATGTGGTTGGGATGAGAAAAATTGGGTTTACGCAATTTAATTTAGAATCGGATTTATTTTTTCCTATTTTTAATTTATAAATGGAGTCAATTTTAATGAGATTAATTTAGTTATTTGAAGATATATTTTTAAAATAATAAATGTTTAATTCATATGTTATTGGATGGAGGATGATTGGGTTTATGCATTTTGAATCTAATTGAATGATTTTTTATGTAATTTATCAATATAGTTATTTAATGGAGTCCATGTTATTTACGTAGTAGATTAATTTGGGTTATATGCATTTTGATTATTTATTTACTTTGTTTAATTTTAAGTTATTTGATGGTGTTAATGTTGATGAAAATAAATCTGTGAGATTTTTGTTCGGATAAGAGGATGATTAGGCGTAAATGCGATGGGGTTTGATGTTAGTAATGTTGATCTGTTTGTGGTATAGGGTGAGAGAATGGGTGTAGAAGTTGCAGGATCTGACTTGATCAAGGTGAATAGTGAAGTGAAGAGTAAACCGATTGACCTGAAAGGTAAAGTCAATTTGTCCGAGGTTATCACATTTGGCTCGCACGGTGTCGACGATGAACCACAGTCTACAGGAGAGACCATCAACAAGGTCTCAAATGCTAGCCTTGTTAAGGATGCTATTAATGAGTGGCCTGAGGAACGAACTCATCATTTTTGGTTTGTGAGGCATCGACCCTTTGAAGATCCAACCTTGAAGGCTAAAATTGAGTTGCTAGAGAAAGATATTCAAAAGAAGAATGAACGAATCAATAAGTTACATGAAGATTTGAAGATAAAAAACGTTAGTAATCCTTATTATTTGAGTAATGGATCATGCATGTGCATTGTTGCTGCAATTCTTTTTCAAATGAATGCAATTTGATTTATGTTGATTGAAACTAGTAATTACCTTTGGTAAGGTCTCCATTAGCTCAATATGATTTTACTGACCATGAACTTGAGTAAGCCAATCAATCAATATACTTTGTTATTGTAAATCACTTTGAGCTGTTTTGATAACATCGTTTTACTTAGTTGCTGCTTACAGTTTAAGTTCGTAGTATTATAAAGTAATAATATCAGAATAAACTGAAATTTCCATCGTTTCAAATTAGATTTGTGGGGGCTGAAGCAATGGATATTAATTCCATGAAGTCCTTATGACCTTTTAACTCTTTGCTTCTAACGTCGACATAGGAACAGGAGCGTCTAATTTCTTGAATTCTGATCTTTTGTGGGCTTAAAATCTGAGATATGTATGCCTATGTGTCTGATTGCGCTCTCAATGCAATGACGCATTAGCTGCAACCATTTACAGCTGGGTATGCTGTATGCATAATCAAAATGATTGGTGTTTGTATTGGTAATTGATCTCAATACAAACTATGTTGGTTACCCTTGCTTAATTTAGACTTTGTTTTCTTCTACTTATTTTTGCTGAATGTATCTTGTATCCCAAAACTTAGAGTCATCTTTTGTTGAATTTGTCTTATTTTTGCAGAATTTAATTTTTTCTTTTGAACTTTTTTTGGCTGGACTTAACTTAGTCTTGCTTAATTTAACTTATTTTTACTGAATTTTTTTTTTTGAATAAGCTGAGGAGAATAGAGCCTGAATCATTTCTGGATTTGTGATTCAAAGGATATTATTGGGGATTTTTTATAGCCATCCTCTCCTTTTTATTCTTTTCTTTGAAATGCTATAACATTAAATGATGTTTAAGCCTCATTATCTTCTTTTTGAAATTCAGTAAAACATTTTTTGTCATAAAAAAGGATTGGGTACTTCAGTATTGCCATGGCCTGTATGCTACCTGATTCAAAGTTTTTAGCTGAAGAACAACTTCAGCTCAGTTATTTTGAAAACAGTCTATCACTTTAGGTTACTCATGTGGACCTCATAAACCATTTCTAATTGTGAAAATTCTATTGGCTGTGGTTATTGTTGCTCTATTACTTCAGTTATGTAACATGATATTGGTATCTGGGTGATTGTTATTCAGATTTGTAAAATTGTCTGATGCAAAGTTCTAGTAATTGCTTGACCTGGGCCACTTCTCTGCATTGAGTGTTATCTTGATTGATTTGTATCATGAAATTGAGGTTTTGCATTTCTATCTGTGTTGCAGTTAGAGAAATCTGAGCTGTATGAAGAGATAAATGCTTTTCGGGATGAGAAATCAAAATACTGGGAATATATGAATGAAAAAAGAGAGGAAATGAAACCGTTGCAGACTGCTTTGGGCTCATTACGTGGTGGTAGTGGTGGAGAGAAGGGATACGGCATATGTTCAACTGAGGAAGAGCTTAATCAGCTTGTAAGTCAAATTTCATGGAATAACATGTGTTATACTATTGTTGATGTGTACTTGATCTTGCTTTGAATGTATGCAGATACGTGGTTATGAATATCGGATGCAGCATGAAACTATGTCTTTGAAAGAGGAGAAACAACTTATCAGGGAAATCAAAGAATTGGAGGCAACAAGACCTAAGGTCATTGCCAAAGTGGCTGAAAGGGCAAAGCTTCAGGAATCCATGGGGAAAAAGGAAACCCTCGAGGATCAGGTCAAGGTACATGATTCGATCAGACATTATCAAACCTTTGCTATGCCTATGATTTTCTAAGTTAATTTTTTCATCACAATTTGCTATAGCTTTTTGTTACTGATCTGGATGGAGTAAGGAAACAAAAGGAAGAAGTTAAAGTGAAAATAGATCGTTTGAGTCCACAACTGACTGCAGTAAAGAATCAGTGTGACACCATAAAAGCTGAGTTGGACACAGTTAAGAATCAAAAGAGGGCAGCAATTGATTCTGTGAAGAATTTGAGGACTCAACGAGATGCTGGGGTATGCAGTTGTCTTCTTTAGTTTGTGATTTCCTGCTTGTTAATTTTTCTTGAGTGTCATCGTAGTTTGCCCAAGTTATGTAGTCATTGGATGTCATTGCTTCATCTGTCAATCACAGACGTTGCTGTGTGAACGTGACACCTTTTTTTTTTATTACTGCAAAAAACTGGCATTTGTCTTCTGGCCCTAAAAGTTCAAACATTATTGAGTCAGTTTCTGTGTCATACAAAGTATATGCCTATTCCCTGTGGCTAAGGCCTTATGTAGACCATGTCTTGGATTATCATATGTCATTCTTTTATTTTTGCTTTTCTCCAGAATCACTATCTCAATGAAAGCCGAAAGGTTATAAGCCAAGCAAAAGAATATGCTGTGAAGAAGGACGTGAATGCCCTTGAGGAGCTCAATAAAGCTGAGGTTTGTCCTATACTCATGCTTGCTCTTTATATGAAGTGTATCGCAACTTATTCTGATCTCATGTTATTCAGGTGGAGAAATTTATGTCCCATTGGAATAGTGACAAGGCTTTTAGGAATGACTATGAGAGTAAAATCTTGACATCACTGGACTACCGACAGTTGAGTAGAGATGGACGAATTAGGAATTTTGATGAGAAGCCCTTGGTGAGGGAAGAGTCCCCTAGACCTAATGAGATAGATGCGGCATCTAAAGCCATATCAAAGCAGCCCAAAGAAGTTGCAAAACCCACTTTAAAATCAGAAAATTTACATGTGGAAACGGCTCATAAAGAATCAAAAAAGGGAAGTAAAGAGTCAAAAATCGTTTCAGAACAATCAGAAGAAGTTTTTGTGGTAGACAAACCAAAGAAGGATATGTCTACCGTTGAAATTGATGGAGAGAAATTGAAGGAAATGAAGAAGCAAGAAGAAAAGGAAAAGCAACGGCAGGCCTTGGAGAGAAAGAAAAAGATGCAAGACAAAGCTGCTGCCAAAGCTGCACTTAGGGCTCAGAGAGAAGCTGAAAAGAAGCTGAAGGTAAGCTCTTTGTCGTCCCTCCAAATCTCACCATCTTTTTCTCGCTTCAAGACTTTTGTGAATTGAACAAATGGAATGGATGATCAAAATGTATAATAGTTTGCTCCATGTATTTTTGATAAATGAGTGTTTTTATAAATGATGAAGATGCCCTTATAAGGGTCAAGTATGATTTTATGAAGAAAAAAATGCTCCTTTTCATCTATAACATTGTGTTTTTGGTTGGTGGTATACTGGGAGTGCAATGTGGAAGAAAATAGCTTACGGTGGTTGAATAAAATGTTTTGAAAGGAGTTGTTTTAGCATAATTGTAAAGGTTTGGATTCAATACTAATGTCTACTCGCATTACAGGATCGGGAAAGGAAACTGAGGAAGAAAGAAACATCAACTGTAGAGCCAACCAATGAAGAAGAGCCAACTGAAAAATCTGAGACTGATGAACCTGAGAAATCCGACAATGTGGAAGAGGTCGTTGAAACTCCAGCCTTGTCTAAAGCCAGGGTTAAGCAGGATAATGCTGTCAGGCACAGGAAGCCTATGAAAACAAGAGGTACTCTCCCAAAAGCTATTCTTAAAAAGAAAAAGTCGGAGAAGTATTGGCTTTGGGGTTCTGCTGCCGCTGCCGCTGTGGCGGTTCTATTGCTTCTTGTTCTTGGCTACAAGTACCTTTTTTGAATCAAAGTTTGGGGTTCTTGAAAGATTTGAAGACCACTACTGGATGGCCCCAATGTATGTTGTTTAAACTGGAGTAGAGTAGTAGTAGGAAATGTGATATTAAGTTATTTACACATCTCAATTTGGGGATGGACTATCAAACCATAAGGAGTTATTTGTAGCTCAGACAGGCAGTTTGCAGTGGTTCTCGGGGACGAGACTAGATACACTGTTTCTGTTTTTTTGGTCGCTATGTTTAAGTTCTGATTAACTTTTTTCTTTTACTTGAGACTTCTGAAACTCGAACTTTTAATTTATTCGTAGTTAGGTCATTCCATGTTTGATAAATCAATCATAAATATTACTTCTTATTTTTCTAAGCGACTTCCAAATTTATAGTGCAATCTTGGAACCCTGGTGTTGGATAGGCTGCTGGCTCTAGGGCTGGCTGTTTTTAGTTATAAGGGTCTCTTTTTACTTCGCTATTTATAATATAATATTTATTATAGTTATATTATTATTGATTATTATTTAGAGTTGTTAATAAATATTAAGAATGACTTATTGATAGATTAGTTATTATTAATGATAATAAATTTTTTATTTATTTAGTAAAAAGATTATCATATGATTTTATCTACACAAGGAACACAGTAAGGTTGTTGGGTGACAAAAAAAAAGGTTATTCCTAAATGCACCAAAAGTTACCCTTTTATAAAACAAAAGTCACTCATACAATAAAAGATAATTATTTTATTTTATAATACCGAAATGTGCTCAAAAAGGAAATGATACGTACATTGTACAAAAGTTTACCTCGTAATAAAACAAAAGTCAACAAAAGTTACTCATTAATTTAACAAAAGCGACTTTGTAGATATTTGTCATTCAATATGGTTTATGTATATCCTTATTTTACTAAATTTTTTGTGAAATATTAGTGGAATTATTATTATTATTATTATTATAAATTATAAGTAAGAGTTGCTATAATTATTATTTTTAAAATTAGGAGGAGAGAGAAAGGAGAGGAAGAAGAGGACTAAAGGGATGGAAGAAAGATGAAAGAATAGTAGGTAATTTAATTGAACGGTTTGACAAATTTGTGGGCCATGTTTAATAATTTTCTATTAATTTTGTAAAAAAAATGTCTCTTCAATTATCATAAATACTAATTTGAAAATAATAGTTTATACGATTATATTGCGATTTCATTGAATAATGAAATCACAATTATAACAATGACATTTGTTAGACCTTAAAGACAACATATAAAACACTAAAAAGTGCCTTATAGCATGTATCATTAGATATTATTTTTATTTTTATGTACCCTTAAAAACGTAGAAAATAAAACTATGGACCCGGGTGCACATTGAGGATCGTGCACCTGAGCCAACACGTACGTACATTACATTTAAAACGCAAGCAAAATCATAGAAAATGAATTGAATGAATATTTTTTTATCTAGCAATGAACATTGGAATATGTGATGTTTATTTTTCTTCATATAATTGACTTCGTAATTGGAAAAACAAAATTATTTTTATAATGAGTATAAAATAGGTAACAAGGCTCTTTAAAAATTTGATTTTTTTACGTTGTATTCGGTCATCATGTACAGTGGTTCCAAAATACATACTTGTAACTATTGAAACAAAAAAGCTTGTACTTGACGATTCTCGAACCCAAAGATGAGCGTATTATCTCGAGTTCAATCCTTGGCTGCCTCAGTTCTCGTCAATTCAAAGATAAGTTTATTATCAATTGCGGTTCCTCAGCGCACCAATCTATTTCTTCAATGCCCAACATTTAGTTCATTCTCACTCACTTCATCATCACCAATTCCTTCAGGTTATCAAATTAATTGCATTTCTTGAAAATTCGGCCATCTGGGTTCTTCTTATTTGATGTGAAACATGCTTGAGTTTGTTGATATCACGCCAATTTGTGGTGTTGTTTTTTCGGGGTTTTGTATTGATCTTATGGTGTTCGACGAAATGCCAATTTGAATTTCTTGATTTTTGAGCTGTTATGTGTGCCTGTCTTATGTAAGATTATATAACCCTTGATTGAATTCCATATTTGTTTCCAATTTGATGGGATAGTTAGTAAAAGGTGTATGCAGCGATTAAAATTTTTTTCATATTAGTGCCTGATATAGGAGTTACGAGTTGATTTTCATCTCATAATTGATGGACTTTAGTGATCATGGGTTAGAATAACTTGATGTGTTTGTTATGGTTGGTTCAAGCAGCCAACGCCATCGACCTATACATTCTCGATTCATGCAGCCGACCTATTGTTTTGGGAATAAAGCTTTGGTCTTGTTGGTTGTTATGGTTGGGTGTCGAAAGCTCTGATCGTTATGGTTGGTGTACTGTGCTAGGTCCTTAGGGTAACACCTTCTGTCAATATGCAAAGGTCTATTTCTCCATCTATTCAAAAATATTTTGTAAAGTTTTAACCTTTAGTAGAGATGAATTTCATGTGGTATTATTGGGTAGAGGACATTATCATTTGATTAATTGTGAATGGAAACCAAGAAATTAATTTGGACTGCTTGCATTTAACATAATAGATGCTTCAATTTTCAGAGGGTGTGGAAAAGTGGATGATACAAATTTATAATTATGCAGAATATTGATGAGTAGGATTAAGGTGTATGAGTCTTTCAATAGCTTCTATTATACTTTTCTCATTCTTTATCAAACATAATATAATATAAAAATTACAATGTCTAAAAATATCATTTCGTATAAAATAGCCAAGACTCCCGTTGTTTTACCAAATATGTTTATTAGAAGCCAATATTCAAACATAAATTGTGAATAGCCAATGTGAATAGCCACTCAAACCCAATTGGCAAACATGGCCACTATTGACCTTTTTATGAGGCATTTCCTGCTGAGATTTCTAATATCTAACCAATAATGTTTGAGCTTCAGACTTTTCACCTTTGCCAATAAATGAGCAATTAATTGACTAGAAGAAGATAATTTTTTTGTGCTTGTTTCTGACAATTGATCTCTATTCTTGATTCGATGAATAATATGGTTGATCACTAATATCTTGTTGGCTATCTGAAAATTGTGAACCACTGGAATTGAGAAAAGTTCTGGGTTTGTGTTATACATCTCAATTTCATAGTCTATGGGCAAACATGCAGAGACATGCCATGTGACACAAGCTACTAAGAGTGAAGTAGATTTATTGCTTAAAGGAGTTAGCGACGGAATGCTTGTTGAACAGATCAAGCATATTATTGACATGGTAATTTCAAAACTTTTTCCTATTTTATAAAAGAAACCAGAATTGTGGTTGTTGCTATATATCTATAAGCAAAGTTATTTGATATTTTTCAATCTTATTCAAGGCAAATCGGGCGTCGTCTAGAAGAGAAGTCCTGCATACAGATTTTCTTACTCCACCTGTATTGAATGAGGCTATGGTGGCCTTGAAAAAATTAGCTGATGTAAATGCTATTCCTAATGGCGGGTATCTGGAGGTCAAAACTTTTCTTGAAGACATTGCAAATCTTAGTGGTGGAGTTTGAAAGTCTTGTTCTGATTTAGGTTGAATTCTGAATCTTGTAGGCAGAGCGGTGTCGACTTTCAGTTGGACATCCTGAAGTTCTTAGAACTTTTCCTGATGCAGTCGCAGCATTAAGGTATGTCATCCCTCTTTTTGTCTCCTTACTAACTTGTTGGCTATGGGATAGCTGTTGAATATATTTTTTTTATGGGAATGGCTGTTGAATATATTTTTTTTATGGGAATAGCTGTTGAATATATTTTTTTTATGGGAATAGCTGTTGAATTTTTTATTTTATTTTTATTTTTAATTTTTTTATGGGAATAGCTGTTGAATATTATTTTTTACTTAAAAATTACTGTCTCTAGCATTACAGGGAACTTTGGGTATCAACCTCCTTCCCATGGTGACTTCCTTGGCTCAATTCTAGGCACAGGGATAGCCAGAGAAAAGCTTGGAGACATACTCCTTCAGGCATGTTATGTAGTCCATTTGACTTTTATGTTTGACTTTGTATTTTCTTTAATTTGTTGCATTTGATAGAAAGATGCAGGTCTAAGAAATTTTTTTAACAAGCCAACCTACACCTTTTTTTCATGGTCCAATGCTTATTGCTGAATTATCCCTCTCTCTCTCTCTTTTTTAGATATTTGGATCTCTGCTTGTTGAATTTTACACTTTTTGCCTATCTAAATAAGACATGTTACATTAATGGCTGGTAGATTGTGGATTTCGTATATAAGTTTTTTTGAGTTTTGGACTCTGGTTTGATCTTTAATAGGAATGTGTAAAGTATATTCTAGCAGTCTCTTGGCTCTGATTTAATCATGCTGATGCAGGGATGCCCTCTCTTTCTGATAGTGATTTATTGTAGGTTAGTGACTTTGTTTGCAGCAACCGGTGATTTGTTCTGTTTGGCATTTTATATGGATTGGTGCATAATGTTTCTTATTCAGAATTATTATCTCCCATTTCTTCAAAAAAAATCAAAGGATAATTATATGGTTTGGGTCATGGGATCGAAGCCATGTTGGCTGTCCAAGAGCCCATTCTCAACAGTCCTATTACACATGAAGAGGAATTATTGAGCCAAGCCAAGCCCAGTACCAAGTCCAATACCTTAAGTAATATTGATCTAAAATAGTAGCCATATGCATGGATAATCCCACTCTATTCTTAATCTAATTCTAGGTTATAAATATTTCATTTATGATCCATTCAAAGGTATATTCATTACAAACACACAAAACACTAGTCTTGGAGGATTATCTTTGATTTTGAATACTATTCTAACTTAAACATTGAAGAGTGTTCCTTGGACATCACCCTTGAAGCTAGTAATATTCATTGTGCAGGTGTTTATCATCCTTAGAGATTTAAAGAATTTCTTTACGAGGTCCAAACTTGCAAATGTATTCATCACGTAATTGCTAAAAGCCAGTGTCTTTTGAATCTATGAACAATTGTGAATAGTGTGCCCTCCACCAACACGAGATCCAAGTCGAGATCACAACAAGCATCTTTGCAGATACACACCATATGGAATGCCAAATGAAACACAAAAATAAAGAAGATGCTTCCACATTCCAGCAACAAGGGGGCAAGCTGTCATATTGAAGTGGTATCTCGAGAGATATGCACCCTTAAAATCGCTGTGGTGAAGTCCAAAGGGCCTCTTCTCTTCTCATAAGTAGATGGGGGAGGTTGCAGCATGAGCTGATAACACCTTCGTCTGAGTACGACCTATGTACGCCAAAAGGAACTAATGCAACCATTGTAGCCTTATTGAAGGCTCGTTAGATCCTCATTGCAGTCGCGTGGTAGAAGCATGCCAGGATACATATTGGCCGGAATCTCCATGGGAGACTAGCGTTAAGTGGAAGAGTCACAATATTATGAAGAATCTTCCCTTCCTATCAATTATGATGACGAGTACAATAAGAGCTAGGAGCCCAACGTAAGGAGGAGCTCACATCACCAAGGACACAAAACATTAGTCTAGGAAGATTTTCTTAGATCTTGAGTATTGTTTTGATTTAAATATCGGAGAGGATTTCTTCGGACACTACTCTTGAGGCTAGTAACATTCATTGTGCAAGTGTTCATCATCCTTAGAAAATCAAAGAAGCTTTCCCCGAGGTCTAAACCAGCAAATGTATTCAACACGTAATTGCTCCCCGTTGCCGATCGGGAACAATAATCTTCCATAATAATCGGTCTAGAGTAGGTTACGAATATCATGATCGTTGTTGTCTACTCAGAAGGAAAGCAAGCTGATATTTTAGGAGGGGGGGGGGGGGGGGGGGGGGGGGTTGGATCTTTTAGGAAAAAAGAGGAAAGTAAATACTAGAAATTATTAGGTTTACTTTAAATTTGAGTTATATGGTTATGAGTCCTAGGATCTATCATATATCTTGATAATATGTTTTTTGGTTCACAGGGAGTAAAGGGGGCTCAAGTTCTTATTGTTCCCGAGCTTGTTGATCATATGATTTCATCTCTGGACAAGGTAGAGCACTCTCTATTGGCTGATTACATCATTGGACAAGGTAGATTGATTTCTATTGGATCCCGTTTGCTCTCTTGAGCTCAGAGGAGAGATTTCAGCTATCTTCTTTGTACTAAATCGATACTGTAGCTTTTGAAAAGGCTGATGTACATATTTTAGTATCCCTAGGTAAAATGTATCTGCAATCTTTGTGTGGCAGGTTGGTAAGGTTCCTGTCTCATGTACATTGATATCATTGGAAGCGCTTGAGTATGAACCACCAAGGTAGGGGATTTTTTGGTTGTTTCTTCTTTCACACTTGGTTAAGTCAACAGCATGGTAATAATTGTTTGTTCAATGCAGGACCAGGATACTAAAGACTGTAGAATCCTCATTGAGAGTTGATGCTATTGCTAGTGCTGGATTTAAGATTTCACGATCAAAGTTCTCTGATTTGATAAGGTAGTTTCATGCTTCCATTTCATTTCTCATCCCCTGGATGACGTTTTCACAATGGATGGTGGGGGAATCGTTTTCATTATGGGTATCATTTTATTCACCAACTCTTTCTTGAGCTTGTTGAGAAGTCCTGACTGCTGTTACCTCTTTGTAATTTGTGCAATGGGAATGTGTTTTTACCATCTCACTGTCACCATTCAATCTACAAGTTGTTCGCTTTAAATCTTTAAGCCTACAAGTCATTGTTTCTAGCTATAAAAATTAGCCTTGGCATCGCTGTCGAAAGCTTTTATTTTTATTTTTTTTATATCTGAACATTCATCTTCTCTTTGTTATGGATGTTAATTTCTTCATTTTCTTCTGCTCCTGGTGGTAGAAATGTTGGCTGACCTTCCACTTTGTTACTCATATATATTACAATTTAGCAAATGACAAACAATATTCTTGGTAAGAACAGTTGGTCGTTGGAAAGATTAAAATTTGTTATTTATTTGCTTCAATTTGGTGTGATATTGCTCTAAAATTTTCCAGTAATTGTAATCAATGTTTTACATGTGTTGTTAACTGCATTAGTAGATTGCATTTTTACGAGTGCACTGACTTTTCATCGTAGTCAGGGAGTAGTCTCTCACTTTGTTGCAGATGGGTCATATAACAATTCATTTGCTCCTTTGGTGTTGCAACCTGTTAAAAACCAACTCTTATCTGATCCTAAACAATACAGAGTATGCTCCATTTAATTGAGGTTTTTTAAGGAGATTGGGTTATAATTTCCTAATTATCCTTCTCTAGGATCACTTTTAAAAGTCCAACATTTCCACCATGCCATTGTTTTTCTTTTTCTTAGACTTATGTAGTTAATGGTATTGGCAAGTGACAACCTTAGCTGATTATTAATTTATGAACTTTTAACTATTTTAGCAAAGGAGATGTCCGCATTAACTGGAGTACTGTGTCAAAAAATGGAGCTACACTTAAGACTGGAGATGTCGTCTCAGTCAGTGGGAGTGGGAGACTAAAGGTTTGTTTATTGGTATGTTAGATTTTCTGTTGGTCGTGCCAATCACTAATAAAGTTGTACTCAATCGCATTGCAGATCGGTGAGATAATTACAACCAAGAAGGGAAAATATGCGGTTGAAATTATACGATATCTGTAGTGAGCTTTAAATGATGTACAATCCTATTCGAAGGTATGTCTGAGTACTACATACAAGAACGTATTTAGATTATTTCGTCAGCTGGGTTTACTTTCCATTCAAATCACATGTGTATATGCTATAGAATTGATTATGTATGAGACCATATTAGTACATTAGATTGTTTCTTTTGAAGCAGCTACAGAGGCGTTGTGGATCTAGAAACTCATTTCTGTGTAAGGTGTGGTTCTGGAGACTATTATCGTGGAAGCAATGGGGCCAATTCACTAGCAAAAAGAACCTAGAGAATACAAAAAAAAAGTTTCCAACCACATGTACAAATTACAATTTAATTAGTACGGAGTATGTAATATTACAATAATACACATCAATAGAAAAGCAAAGTTTCTACAATAATGGAGTATAAACTGAACACGACAGTGAAAAAAGAAATCAAATCGATTCAATTTTTACATTATTGCCAAAATTATTACAAATTACTGGTTTTAAATTAAATAGTTCTGGTTAATTTCCAAGGTTTAAAAAACTACATTTTGGGAGTAAGGCCAGCCCTGATCTTCTCAGCATCATGTTGGTTAATGTTAAAAGCCTTGGCCAAAACATCATTAGGCACAGGAGGGTTAGAAGTAAAGAGGGAAGCTGCAAACTGTTGAGTGCCTGGGAGTTGGCTATTGAAGGCAGCTAAAACAGCAGCTGGGTATTTGGACCTGTTTATCTGGAAGTGAGCCAAACCTCTAGGGAAAACAAATACTTCACCAGCCTTAACAACCTTAGAAATGAACTTATTGCTGGTGGTAATGAAGCCTACATATAATTCGCCCTCAAGAACATAGATCATCTCAGTGGCACGGGGGTGAATGTGAGGTGGATTTAGACCATAGGGAGCAAAGTCAGCACGAGCCATGGAGACTCCCAAAGTGTTGAGACCAGGGATGTCTTGGACGTTCGCTGAAGTGACTTTCGATCCAAGGATATTGTTTGTGATCTGGCCTGGTTTAGCTATCCCGGTGAAGAAGAAGTCTGCAGGAGATATTGTACTAATATCGTTGCAGGTGAACCCATTCACGAGTATTCCTGAGACATAGATCAAAAGAAAGATTCAGTTATCGAGTCTTTTATAATGAAGAAAAAAGTTTAATTTCTGATTAAGACATTAGTATCTGTTTTATTACAGAAGAAGCTTGTCACAGACTTGGATTAATGGTAGGGAAATGCATTCTCAAACCAAAGTACATTTGAACTGTGAACTATAATTTGATTATCTTCTAGATCATTTTTTGAAAGAATTATATTGTGGGACCGTACCCTTAATAAAGTCCTCTTGGAGAAAGGGTTATGAGGATTCGATCCCTGACTTTAGAACCACGGGGACACTCGTTCCTAACTCTCATACAATTGGTTCTAGAACAGTTTCTAATGACAAAATTTACCTGATGTGCGATCAGCAACACAAACATCTTGTAGCATGTCCGAATCATTGGCAAAGGCTCCCACAGCAAATGTCGCAAATAGCACCACCAGGACTGCTGTTGCTCCCGCCATTTAAAATGAAATACAAGAGGAAAGAACCAACGTCGTAAGAAGCTCGAACAATAGTACAAGATATAGTTATCCTCAAGTCTCTAGGCTTGAGAACAAATAACTGAGCATCTATGCTATATATGATAGTCTGTAGAGAAGCCAATGCATGACCAATTCAACAAAATATGCAGTAAACTACTAATTCATTTCATCTAAGAATTGTTATAATGCAGGATTGCAGGTTGACAACTTCTACAAGCTGGTTTGCTGGCGATTGTTTTTTTTCGATCCAATACGTGTCAAGAAAATAATTACTATAACGCACGTTGACAACTGGGCAACTTTGCTATTTTTGGATGCATGACAACTTCTACCATGTGAATTGGTGTAGCTACTTGCATTTTACTATATCAGTTTTGCTTACTGTACTTGCTATATACAAAAATGACTAGACAAGGATACTTATCTAATGATTAATTGGTCAAAAAAAATGATGGGATGAAGGTTGGTATTTTTGGGTGGAAACATTCCCTCTTATCTTGAACGTTTCAATAAATTTAGTCTAAGATTTGTCTTGAACAGAAATCAGTAGAATTAGCTTGTTACATTTGGATGGTTATTACTCTCACTATGTGGTTGACCTATCTATGTACTTCTTTGCATTAAATTTCCGAAGAAAACTGTCATTAAATAGTAATGAGTTGTGATTGTTTTTACCACAATACCTGTAATTACATTGATGTGGGCAGTATGAGATTATCCAATTACTATAATTGATCTTTTAATCACTTTTATATCATGAGCTTATAGAGTATGAGGTATCAGACTATTGTAGCTATAATTTAGGTACACGGGGTAGTATTTCCTTCTACTACGAAATACAGAGTATATATATTTCCTTATTTTAATCATTATAGTGTATTTAGTATAAGATTATAAGTTCATGATGTTAGTAGAATCCAGCAACCTAAGATATAATAATCCTTTTGGCTGTAATAATTTCTCTTGTTTGACATGTAACATGAGCCAAAAGAGAGTAACCAAACCAAGCAAAATTGGACACGTAGTTGGCCCACTACTTCTGTGCAAATGCTTCCCAACATGCTCGTAGCCAAGTTTGACAAAGCTAAGCGTGATTTCAGTTATATATGGAACAAAATCATTTATTGCAAATTTGCAATAGCACATAAAATGTAATCATTATCTAACATCAAATGCCGCTTACGTACCATAAAGAAAATGTGGATAAAGAAGTGTAGTGTTCCATTCAGGAAGCTCTAACAACAAAACAAGCATCCACAAGCTGAAAAAAAGGGAGAATACATAACGTAACACATCCAAAACTCCTCTGATTGTTGGTGTAAAATTAGCATTTTCTTCATCCAAATGTAAAGCAAACAGGACCTCATTTTCTTCCATAGTGGAAGTAAACAAGAAGATCGAAATGATACTTGGAAAATAATTAAAGGATGTATTGACAACTCATTGGAACACATAAGTTGTATCTTATGAGTTGAAAGCGTAATTATCTTCACCAAATTTGCCTGAATTTTCCTGATGCTTGAAAAACCATTTCCAAACCTTGTAACTCTTTTTGCATTTTCTCAATTCTCTTTCACTGAAACTGCTATTTCTATAAGACTGTCCATCATTATTTCCGAACATATCATGCCCCACACCATCACCACCACCCCCACCTCTATACCCTACTTCCTTGGTTGAAAAGCCAAACCCACTCTTCATAGCAGCAAGATCAGGCGGCACTCTCGAGCTTCCCGATGACATATCATGCAGCTTCAAATCAATGAAAGCATGATCATCACTGTTAACAAACTCAGTCTCCCTCAATGAGAAAATGTTACTCTTGTTTGGACCAATAAAGTTAAATGCATCACAATAATCAAAGTTGCTCATTCTTGCTTCGGACTCACTGAAACAGCTTATCTTAGCTGAATCCATGACAGCATTCCCAGTGCTTACACTTGAAGCTCTTGCAGCTGATGAAGATACAGCAAAACCTCCATTATCTTGATCAGTATCATAAAATCTGTTAAAACTGCTAAGTGATCTTGATCTGGAAACCCCATTACACTCATTACTTTCCTCATTCTGGTTGTTGTTGTTGTTGTTGTTACTACTGCTGTTGAAATTGTGGCTGTTCTTGTCTCTCTTTTTCCTAAACAACCTCTTCCAAAGTTTGCCTGATTCTGCTCTTGACACATTATTATTGTTATAATTGTTATTATTATTGTGCTTATTATTATTATTGTTATTCTTCTTATTATTATTCACAGCAGCAGTAGAAATACTATTGCTTCTTCTAAGCTGATGAGTACTGTAATCATCATGGTTATTATCAACCGCTCTTCGTTCGATTATAGACCTTGAACGAGTGATCTCAGCACCATTACCACCACCACCAACATCAACCTTATCATTTTCAAGTAGGAATGAGATTCTTCCAACATCAGCAGAAGTAGTGGAGGAGTCAGGGTTAGTATAGAACATATTGCGAGTATTATTATTAGAGCAAGAACAATAGTTGGAATACTTTTGCTCGCCACATTGTGAACAAACTAGTTGTTGAGCTAGTCTATCAGTAAGACAGTAAGAACAAATCCCACTTGAAGCCAAAGATGATGATGAACCTGGATGTTTCTTGCATGGAAATTCTGGGAAATAATTCTCTCCAATATAGTTGTAATCATCGCCGTTGTTGTTATTGTTGTTGTATGCTTCAAGCAGCTTTCTTTCCCCCCTGTCTCTCATGACTTTTGGAAGGTGAAATTCTGCTGTTTTAGCTTCAGGGTATGTCAGATCGATTGTTGAAGAAATGGAGTACTTGAGCAGGAAATTGAACTGAGTTGTTGAGAATTTTGAATTGTTTTTGAAAAAAGGGGGAGAATTTGGTGGTGTTTTTTAGGTGGAAACAAAGAAAGGGAAGATGAAAGTGAGAATATTAGAATGGAAGATTGAGCTTTAACTCTCTTTAAGAGGAAAAGGAGGGAAAGAGAATGGCTTTAGCTTTACGTTATGTGAGAGTGATGAGGTCTCATGGAAATTGAGTGAAGAAATGAAAGTATAATCAATTTCATTACTGCATGCTATGCTATTATTTTTTCCAACTTGGGTGTGTGAAGTGTACTGTGAACAAAAATTTGAAATTTTAATATACTTGCCACATTTCCTTTTTTACAATCTCTAAAATACGTTGTTAATCCATTTTGTCTTCCTAATATATGAAGGATTATCAATGTTAATAACCCTTAAAAGAGAAGATTTGATAAGTAATTTGAGACAGAAAAAACAAAGAAAATAAAGGCCTTTTTCTTTTGAAGGAATGGACCTTTGTCTCATGTACATGTACTGCCTTTTTCCCTTTCTTTATCCAAGCAATTCTTTAAAACATTCCTGTCTAAAAAGTAAGCCACGGCAGGAAGATTTCTGTTCCAGAATTTAACATTCCCAAGACATAACCATTTTTTTTACTCAAGAAGAATAGTATGTGGAAAAGGTTTGAATCTTTTTTATGAAGTCAGTTTTAGCTTTAAGAATTTCCTTAGCAGCTTTCTTACCTATTAATATTATTTGAGGAGGAATGGACTATTGCACAGTTAAATTTAATGCTTTGAACTTTGTTCGAAAACTGATGAATTTCTTATTTTCTTGTTCATAGTAGAAAATTGAACAATTTTAGACGACCCGGTCAACATGAGGAGATTTTTCATACTAAAGGTGAAATAATAAGCGTATTTGGACATGATTATATCAATTATGTAAGCTTAAACTTCATAGTTGAACACTTTTTGATTTGTCAAACTACAAGCTTAGTCCCCAATCATGGTCTTCAGAGTTTTAAATGTAAATTTAGGATCAGAATTTGAAGTTTAAGTTTAGGATTCAGTAAGATTAACCTAAGACTAATAAAGGGAAAAGGCAAAAGGGCATGTTCCTATCCTAAAACTGAAAACCAATTGCGTGTTGGAGAAATAAGGTGAGGATGTCGAAGGATGTTGGAACATTGCATAATTTTATTACAATTATACATAATCGTTAACTTAAGGGGTGACTATACAGCCTAAGTCAACGAATGTAGTTTAGAATAGAATCCTTCTAGACAAATGTGTGTTTGGAGTCTTGTTAATGAATGAAGAATTAAGCATTAATGTACCTTAAGTCTTGCTCATCAATATGCTACACCGTATTTAAAAGTAAGAGAGGTGGCAGGGCAGCCCTTTCCTCTCAAAATTTTTTAGGCCAGTTTGGTAGGCAGGTGTTGGCAATACTCTAGTAGGCCGATGGACCTGATTTTTTGTCACCAGATTGCATTCCCATTATCCATATCTATCAAGTTCAAGTACCAAATTGAATTTTTAGACTTTTAATTAGGCTGAGTGTGGCTAATTTCGAGAGGGGAATGGGAAATGGCGTAGTGATCGAGTATGGAAATTGATTTTGGCACACCATAATTTGTGCTCTACCGTGGGTGGGATATGTCAATTTCGATATAAGTTTTTTCTTAAAATGATACAATGTGTTGTGGTTTTGTCTTGATGTTTTGGTGCACGATTGATTGATTCCATATGGCCTTTGAATTAAAGTTATGGAACATTGCATAATTTTATCTGAAAAACTTGCTAAATGTTCAAGTATAATACCACTGACCAACAATTAGTTTAACCCTGATAAGTAAACTTGGGCTGAAAAGAACAGTTCCAAATTACCATACCATTCACATCAACAACTAATCATGTGATTTTGACATTATTACGCACAGTGTATTCTAATGCTATAATGCTTTTGATAGCATACTCACCCCACTAATCGCACACAATCGACCTATGACAATGACATTGAGCCCCGACCTAAAGCTGTAGCTGATGAATGCATTGCATGCCTTGGACAAGCAAGCAACCTTCTAGTTGCTGCAAATGGATTAACCCTTTGGCGTATCATTGTGAAAGCTATGAAGTGTTTCCTATCCTATCTTGTCTATCTTAGAACCATACACCTCACCGTTTATCTCATGATTTGCTCGCCAAAACATATGGTTGCGTTTGTTTACATATATATGTTTGAAGTACGATTTTCAGCGATCACCATTTGCAACATATGGAGTATAAGAAAACAAGATTAGAGAGGGCCAAGAGTATGACCTTAAGACTTAAACTATGAAGCAACTTTTGTCTCTTGTATTTTTAGCCTCATTGTATTAGCTTCCTTGGCCAACTTTAACTATTTGAACCCACTAAAAGTCATTTGAAAACTAAAAGCTAACACAATTAGGCTAAAATTTATTATCCGTAAACGATAATAAATAGCATTAATAATTTATTAGTTACATAGTACATTATTAAACTTTCAAAGGACTTTGCGGTTATTCATAGCCCTAGCTTGGAGTATTGGAGTAAGGCTACTTATACATTTTCAACGTGAAGTTTTGAAAATCATTTGTTGTTTGATATTAACTACAAAATAAGTACTCTCTTGTATTTCATATGTTTTTTTCATTATTATCATTATTCAAATGAGGTTACAAACCAAGAAAAGTAAGAACAACAAACAAAGAAAATAAAAACAAACAGAAAGACTAGAGAAAAACAAATTGAGGGAGAGCTACACCTCAAATGTCTTCCCTAAGTATTTTACCAAGTTTAATGGGGCTTCATCAATGAAGAAAATTCTGAATGATTGTGAAACACCCTTATTCTGCAACTCTTTATTTCATATGTAACACTACGCATAAATTTAGTTTGGGATAAAAAATTAACTATATATATATAAAATGGGTATATTTGGAATCTGATCTACTATTCTTATTTCAGACATTTATTTTTCAAGTCGACCTTTAAGCAAGGTCCAGCATCCAAATAGAAGAAGTTACCAATTTGAATGAGCCCCCATCCATGTTCCACTAAACTAAGCCTTTGGTTATCCTTATTTTTTACTCGTAAAAGGTCAGCAACCTAAGCCTGCATTTTCAACATAATCTTTATCAAAAGGAGCACCTGATATGCTAGTAAAGTAGTAATCAATACAATGTTAGTGTTTGATGATCAAACAACTACAGATTACTGGAACAAAAATGCTTAACCAATAAGTAAACAAAGATAATGGTAGCTCATTGTACCAAAAAGCTTTTGTAATCATGGAATCAGGTGGGCTCCACTAGCAAGATAATAGGAGGAGCCACTGTACATACATACGGAGTAGCTAGCTAGCATCTGATAAGCACGTTTGTGTCCCTCGCTCGAATATGATGAGCGGATCCGCACGCCCCCAAAACCACGCATGATCCCATGCAGTATGCACTCTTATCATCATAGAAACGTTGCATTCCTAAGTTGACAAGGCCATATACCTACTTGGGACTTGGGAGGGTGGTACACTGGTACGTGTAGTTGTGTACACTTGGGCACATCTTTTGGAAGTCAATGGCAATGGCCAAAACAAGGAATACCACTACTCATACATGGTAGCATATCATTTGGAAATACTAAGAGTGGAAATTTTAAGGAGCGAACTAATTTGGTGGAATAGTTTTAGAATGGAGAATGAGTGGGAACTTTGGCGGATTAATTTCATCGAGAATTTATATGTTAAAAACACGCTCCTAACTTATTGTGTTCCATATAAGTTAGTACCATTTCTACTTTAATCGTGCTTGTGTGTCCCAAGATGAGGTTAACAATTTGAATATGATACTATAGCCTACAGGGGGGTTGGGGTCAATTTTCCCATATTGATTAAATGAATGAGAGTTAAATACTTTATAAGGTTTAGAGGCAACTCCTCCTATAGCTATATGGTTTTATGATGGAACTCTCTTAAATCTTGTAAGTGAACTATCTCTATTGACGACGGATATGACCCATACTCCTATTTAATATGGTATTAGAGCCAAGCCCACGATTTAGGACCTTTAATGACTTTAGTACCAGTGGGGAGATTTGGGTGAAAATGTGGAAAAATATAACAAATTTAGTAAGACAGTCCAAAGTGGCAAATGTCCCAAACATAGTGGAACAGATGAAGTAGTTACTAAATCTTCTCATAATGAATTGTCAACCACCAAAATAGTGCCCACTCATCATGTGAAGGAAAAGAAATAAAATGTACAGCAAAGGCATGCCAAGCCAAGTTATTGTAAGCTTCTTTCCATTTTGTATTTATGGGTCACACTTGAAATAATTTATCTATTATTGATTTTTTAAATCTAAGAAAAAGTATAGTTGTACGGAATCTTATTAAATTTATTAAATGTAGATTTTTATAATAAATTTTTATAATATTTATTAATATTTAGTTAAAGATATTATTAATGGTCAAAGAAGTGAATTGAAAACTACATAAAATACTAGAAATACTAGGAAGAATTTTGTGAAATAGATAAAGTAGATTCTAACTTTGTAAACTATCTACCAACAACTCTATTTAGGTCCACTTCCCTTTAGAAGACTGAGATCTAAAAACTATATATACTGTATAATTAGAGTTGTCACATTAAGTCACAATTAGATTCCTAGTCTAATTGAATAATAGTTTGTGCAGGATTAGTAATCAAATGTTTTTAAGTCACATTAGTTCTTTTTAGAAGTTACTCACCCATCTCTTTTAAGTTGCTACATTTGACTTTTCACATTTTTCAATACACAATTTTAAACGTTTTTTCTCCAAATTTGTAAGATAAAATATTATAAAAACTTGATGTTCTAAAATTTACATTGAGATGCATTTAATAATGTACCACTTGAATATATTATTTATTATAATATAATTAAAATTTATAAAATTTGACTCACAAAATGAAAATATAACAAGTAAAAAAGAATGAGAAATTAGTGGACTGAATTGATTTTTTGACAACTCTACTTATTGTCCATATCTAGTAAAACAAACTAGTAAGTCCATTAGATTGATCCATTTCGACCAACAAAATTATGGGAAGACCACTACCACCATTCCACCAACGGGAAACGGCTTCATCGTGAATCCCCCAGATTCAAATTCAAAATTTCCCCCGTTCACTTTCTTTCCTCCACAAGCCCCCAACAATGGCGACTCCATCCACATTTCTCAACACCCCCACCAAAACCCCATCCAAAACCTCAACTTCTTCCTCAAAACGACAACACCACCAAATCTCCCAAACCCCTAACCCTAACCCCGACGCCAACCCCTCTTCAATGCCATCATCCTCCAATGAATCCAAATCAAGATTCGAAGCCTACAACCGCCTCCAAGCCGCAGCCGTTGCCTTCGGGGAGAAGCTACCGATACCGGAGATCGTTGCGATTGGTGGGCAGTCTGATGGGAAAAGCTCTCTCCTTGAAGCCCTCCTTGGGTTCCGGTTCAATGTCAGGGAAGTTGAGATGGGTACTCGTCGCCCTTTGATTCTTCAAATGGTTCATGATTCTTCCGCTCTCGAACCCTGTTGCCGCTTCCAAGTTCGTATTCTCCCTATTTCAATCAACCTTTTCTCCATTTTTTTCCCAAGGTTTGATTGAATTGAATTTAGGAATGTTTTCCGGGTTTGTTTGTTGATTTTTCTGTTGTTGATAAATTGTTGAAGGAGTGGTTTTTCGGTGTTTTGATCGATTAAGTGTGAATTTTGATGATATTTGTGATCAAATGGTTATGTTGTTTGATGACACTGATATACATTTAGAAAGTGATATTGGACTTTGTATTTTGATGATGTTTGTGATCAAATGGTTATGTTGTTTGATGACACTGATATATATATATTTAGAAAGCGATATTGGACTTTGTTACTCGGACTCATCTTGAATTGTTGGCTTGTCTAAGTGTCAAACACGAGCATTTTATGATAATTTTGCATCATTTTGGTTCAAAATGGAGTGTCTAAGTGTCATATCCACGTCTGAGTGTCGGGCATCCTACATGGGTACTTGAGGAAATATGAAGGGTCGGAGTTATAATGATGGATCATTCAGTTTCGGAATGTAACGAAAGAAATTAGGGTTATTTCGGTTGGGAGTATATATTTTTCTTTCCTTGTTGGCAGTGATTGCATATGAGTAGTTGGTTTTTATTGAAAGATTCAATTTTGATTCATGGGTGTTCGGCGAGACTTTCTTTTTTAGGTAGTGATGCAAAATGCTGAGCAAATTTGACCATTGTAGTGTCACTTTCGATGCAATAGATTTGTTTTTCTAGCCAAACAAGTCATAGGTAGTTCTTTGATTGTTTCAGCGACTATTTCTATTGTCCTGGAGCATTTTTACTGAATGTAATATGTTACTGTTATGACAGGATGAGGATTCAGAAGAGTACGGTGACCCCATTTCTCTGGCATCTACTATTGCGGATACAATAAAATCACGTACTGAGGTGCTTCTCAAGAAGACTAATGCAGCAGTTTCTTCCAAGCCGATTGTTATGAGAGCACAGTATGCTTACTGTCCAAATTTGACTATAATTGATACTCCAGGCTTTGTTCTGAAGGTAAATTTTTTATTTCCAGTGATGTGGTGTCAATGCCATGAACGTTTTGTGCATATTATTGGTGCTTTTAGATGGAGATGATGAATTAAAATTTTTTAGGCTAAAAAGGGAGAGCCAGAAAGTACCCCTGATGAAATTTTATCAATGGTGAAGTCACTAGCAAGTCCTCCCCATCGAATTCTTCTGTTTCTTCAGCAAAGTAGCGTTGAATGGTGCTCTTCATTGTGGTTGGATGCTATTCGTGACATTGATCCAATTTTCAGACGGACGATAATCGTGGTCTCAAAGTTTGATAATCGGCTTAAGGTACAATCCCGTAAATATTATATTGCTTCCTAAAAGACTTAAAAGCATATCAGTTAATCTGTTTTTGATGCTGGACCTGCTGATCTAATACAAGTTTTGCTGCTTGCATTGTCCTGAATGAATGAAATAGGGAGCTAAGCACTCTTGGTGCTATGCAAGAGAAGAAGTTCTATATAGTAAAGAAGAACTATCAACATTCCCTCCTTGACTAAAAAAATTTCTCATGTCTTCAGGAATTTGGTGACCGTTGGGAGGTTGATCGATATCTAAGTGCAAGTGGTTACCTAGGAGAAAATATTCGGCCTTTTTACGTGGCCCTTCCCAAAGAAAGGAATACAATTTCTAATGATGAGTTTCGGCGTCAAATATCTCAAGTTGACTCAGAAGTTCTGCGCCACCTACGTGAAGGTGTCAAGGGAGGTTTTGATGAAGAAAAATTTCGCCCCTTCATTGGTTTTAGCTCTGTTAGAGAGTTCCTGGAGTCTGAGCTTCAGAAACGTTACAAGGAAGCTGCCCCTACAACACTAGCATTGCTTGAGCAGCGTTGTGGTGAAGTTGCCTATGAGCTGGCTAAGATGGAATCAAAGATTCTGGCAACTTCTGATGTTGCTCATCTTCGAAGATCAGCCATGTTACACACAGCTTCTATAAGCAGTCATGTGGTGAGCAACTATGTCATGCTTCTAATTTTTAGCATTTTCTATATCTGCCTGCTTTTATTCATCAATCCCTTTCTTAATTAATCATATTAACAGAACTCTAATTTTAAAAACTGAATTATTTTGGTGCATTTCTGAAGTCCCAGTCCATTTAGCATGTTCTATCAAGGCATGCATACTTGCGATAAATTTCATCCTGGTAACTTAACTTGAACGAACCTTTTTTCCAATGATTCTTGAAGGGATTATTGATTGATGGAGCAGCCGATCCTTCTCCGGAGCATTGGGGGAAGACAACTGAGGAGGAGCGTTTGCAAAGTGGTACTGGGGGCTGGCCTGGTATTACAGCAGACATTAAACCTCCTAATTCTACCCTGCGGCTTTATGGAGGGGCTGCTTTTGAAAGAGTCGTGCATGAGTTTCGCTGTGCTGCATATTCCATTGATTGTCCTCAAGTATCCAGAGAAAAGGTTATTATATTACTCATTCCAGTAATTTAGCTTGCCTGAGTAGCTTCTGACATCTGGATGTCACTTGTATCCTCCAACAGGTGGCCAATATTTTGCTTGCCCATGCTGGTCGTGGAGGAAGTAGAGGAATAACTGAGGCTGCTGCTGAGATTGCTCGTACTGCTGCTAGATCATGGCTTAGACCTCTGCTTGACACTGCTTGCGATAGACTTGCATTTGTTCTAGCGAATCTTTTTGACCTTGCCAAAGAGCGAAATCAGTGCCAAAACTCAGATTGTAAGAAACAAAACTACTAATCCTCTGATTTCTTTTTGTTTAGGGATTTGTGCTTCTAGGATTCTATGATGAATAACATCTTGACCTGTGTTATTGAATCTGTCTTGAATTTACATCTTCACCAACACAACAATGCAGTTCTTTTAATCTGTTTATTTGAACATCTTGACGTATGGGTGGTGTTGTTTCGATTGTAACTTTCAACGTATTATGGGGAAGTATAATGTTTCATTTACTAATTTGAGGAAGTCAGCTATCCTTTTGAGACAGTGTAAAAATTAAAAGTTGGCCTCCTATATAGGGAAGGGGGGGTATTTTGGGATTTTAGACTGATGATGAACCAGGCTGCCAGGCAACTAAGTATTTTTCTGTTTACAGATGAGACGAAGAAGACAGGAGATATGGATGGCTATGTTGGTTTCCATGCTGCTTTGAGGCACTCATTCAATAGGTTCATCAAAGATCTTGCTAAACAGTGTAAACAGCTGGTTCGGCACCACCTTGATTCAGTGACAAGCCCATATTCTCTTGCCTGCTATGAAAATGATGTCCAAGGAAACTTAATAACTTTTTCTTATAGACAAGTTTCTCCTGCATTGCTTTGCCTAGATCTGTCAGATGGTGCTCGAGCTTTGCAAGATGAAGCAGTGGCCAACCAAGAGAATGTGCCTCCTGAAACAAATGCGCAGGAAACCACACCAGGAAAAGGTCCAGAAGACAGAGAAGCCCCTCGAGATAATCATATGACAGTACCTGAGACCCCATCTCCTGATCAGCCATGTGAGTTAGTCTATGGTTTGGTGAAAAAAGAGGCAGGAAACTACAAGGAAGTTGGAGCAAGGAAAAGGCATCCTAGAATATTGGGAAATAGTAGAAATAATGCGAGTCTTTATTTTGCAAATGGAGGTTACAGTTCAAAATCAGGTTCAGCATATGCTGACATATGCTCATCAGCTGCTCAGCATTTTGCCCGGATACGTGAAGTCTTGGTAGAGAAAAGTGTGACAACAGCACTAAATTCTGGATTTTTAACTCCTTGGTAAGTGGCTTTAAAATACTTGGCATATTGATGGGCATAGATGTTTGACGCAATACATAATCTCATTCAGTTTCTGACTTACGCAGTAGAGAAAAGCTCACGGTATCTCTTGGGATTGATTTGTTTGCTGTAAATGATGAAAAATTCATGGAGATGTTTGTTGCACCGGGGGCAATCGATATCCTTCAAAATGAAAGACAATCGCTTCAGAAGCGGCAAAAGGCTCTTCAATCTTGCTTGAACGAGTTCAAGAATGTTGCTAGGACACTCTGATTGAGCTACATTAAGCTCTGATATTGTCTTTCGAAAGCAGCTGTTGTATCTTCGCCACTAATCAGGTATTCAGGTTGGTGCTGCTATTGCTTGCAATTGTTTATTGGATATAAGATGTAATGTTTCTTTGTACTGTTAGTAAAACTTCAATGCCCACTGCTTTGTGGCTTTCTCTCAAAGTTACATAGGTGATCTACCGCCGGTAAGATTTCGGTGGTTTGCTCTTGTACAGAATGAGTTCTCTCAATGTTACAATAATATGCATTAGGCTTATCCTATGATCATTAGATTTTATATATATAAACTTTTGCAAGGAACCACTTCAGACAAATCACTATTAGACAACGTTTGCCTCGTCATTGTCACCACTAAAAACCAAGACCCCAATAACCTAAACCTCTTTCCTCTTTGTTCAAGTTATTTCACTTTTAGATTAAGTATAAAAGGCAAATCACTGTTACATGAATACTCAAGATCTATCACAAGTTGTTTGTTTTTATACGTAAAGAAAGCTGCAAACGCTAATGCAACAAATGCTGTAGATGAAATTTGATTCTAAATCTTTGATACCATCCTCTAAGACTCTAACTAACTAAGTTAATTGATATCTACATCTATCACAAGTTGTAATTATCCAAAAATACTAGGGAAACTTTGGATTAAAGTTGGTTATTATACAAAATGCTCTGTGCAATTCATCCCCTAGTCTTACTTCTAAAATGGATGGGCTCTTGCTAGTTGGACAACATATAAACCAAGACGAATTTGATGTCTGGTAGGATGATGAGATCTCCAGCGTCCAGCTATATGTAACTAGCCACAATTGTGAATTTGGCTTATAATAGACATGAAATATCTTTGTAGATATCTAGTTCAATCATAACATGTGCCCTATATGATTATTTTTTTAGTTACAATAGTGGGCTTAATTATTTTAATAGCTGTAATATACAGGTTTGAATTTGAGCACCGTACCTTCACAAAGTCAGCAGAATCCGAGACTCCCTAATTAGTTATTTTTACGGAATTACGTACATGTTATTAAGAAATTCAATATCTAATTATGTCACCGTTTATACGCGCACATTAGGAAGCATCCCAAAAATATGCCGCAGCACGTACTTTTATTTAAGCCTTAAGTCTAGCCGGCCATAAAGTGAGAATCAAATGATAATGTTCTTTGTACTCATTCTCATTTACTCGTATATTTTTTTTTAAAGAGCTCAAATAAATATTATATGGACTAATCAAATGTTGGAATACCTTCTGAAAAAAAAAAAAAACCCTCTAAATTCTTAAGCAAAGTGTCATTCGTACGCTTTTCATGTAATTTCACAAGTTTGATTTCTTCATGTTAAGAGGAAGGGAAGCAATCTAGCCTATCTCGTGTCATTGCGTCACGATAAGATATGAGGGTAATGAAGAGTATGCTTATTTTGAATTTTCACGGTGTTAGTGTAATTAGTTTAAACATTTTTATTTCCAAATTCGTTTGGCAAAAAAATTATGAAAATTTGATATTCTAAAAATTTATATTAAAATGCATTCAATAAAATCCGACTTGAATATATTAGTTCTAAAAATATGATCATGAAACTTTTCAAACTTTAAATCTAAAAACAAAAATGAGACAATCTTTGGAGACGAAGAGAGTATGTATTAGGATGTAAGTTGGGTGTCAACTTATAGTCACACTTTCTCTTTTGTATGGGATGTGGCCAATGTGCTTTGTGCAAGGTTATGTAGGTTGGATGCAACCATTTCAAGAAAACATAAATTGCACTTGAATGATAAAAATTGCAAATCTTTAGCAGGATTGAAAAGCATGCATCCGATACATATCATGGACGGGCAAGAGCATAATCATGCAACCAATTGTATACTCCGTATTACAAGTTAATTAACCAACTTAAGCTACATAGCTAATGTTGTTTGTAAAGCTAGGATACGTTGTTTATTCATAAGACCATTTTAAGGAGGTGAAGTTATTTTTTTAACCTAATTTACCTATAATGGACAATGGAGTTCAAACTTATAAACAACTGAGTCCACTCTTTACGTACTATTCTTAGTTTTCATAAAATTAAAGTAGATGTTTTCTCAAGAAGAACGAGAGTAAAAATTGTCATAAATCTTCTTACCTTCTCTAATTAGAGATCCATTTCGCAATCATGAGATTTCTTACGGGCTCAACATTCTATGGAGTACATCCTTTTAGACAATTATTAAATAGTTGAATTTCAGTTTATAATGTTAACGACAATGTTTACATGAGTGGACATCTCTAAGAAAGTACATCATCACTAAAAGAAAAAACTTTTCTTACACTAAAATGTGACGCACCATTGTTTCAACTTACCTTTAAAAATATTTGTGATTAAAAGTCATTGCTTTTATGTTTAATTTGGATATATTTGGTCCCCTTGCTTTTCTCCTTTTAACATTATGGAAAAAGAATTTGGTTCTTTGGCTCTTCCATTTGCTAATATTATATTATATTATACTAAGAATGAAGGAGCCAATGTGACATAAGAGTAAGGGTAGTGGAATTTTAATAAGGTTTTGGTTAATTAGTAGTGTCATTGTTAATCAGGGTTCTTGAAACAAAGATTCTTCATAGAATATATCTTTCTTGGGTTTATTTAAGCGTAGGATAACAACATAAGACAAATCTCTTGCATTTTTCAACCTATTAATTCTGTCATGCCTGTTTTTTTAGGGGAAACCTTTTATGTTTTGCCTCTTCTATTATATTTGTCATCAACTGTTGATCGTAAGCCAGAGAAAGCAAAAGCATTCGATAAGGGAGCTTGGGTTGCTATAGATATTCACATATTGTTTGTTTTCAAGTCCCGAGGATCATAAACATTATGAAATTTGGTTGATATATATATATATATATATATATATATATATATATATATATATATATATATATATATATATATATATATATATATATATATATATATATAGATATAAGGAATGAAACGGTAATAAACTTATATGTCATTTTGCAAGTTGATTTTCATAAAAAAATTTGTAAATAATTAGCTTGTTCAACTAAGCACCCCAAATATTATCTCTTCATTCTTTCAATCATAACAATGCACTAAAGAGCTAGAAAAATATTGAAAGGTAATACTAAAAAAATTTAGATCACAAGGGTTCCATACATGTTAGAATTCATGAAATAAAATAAAATAAAATATATATTTATAAAATGATATAGATTCATACATAATCTTACCATTACATTCAACATTCGGTCATTTTAAAAGTTAACTCTAATAATTCTCTTTAAAATTGTTGTGATTAGAATATTTGGGAAAAAAAAGTGCACTATCACAAAAATGGTATCAAAATCATTTATGAAATGTTTTTGACACGGTAAGAAGAAATGCAATCTTGAGTAAGACCACACAAAGGCCAAGACCAGCCCAACTCGACTTTGGAGCTAGGGCAAATTTTACCATTAAACAAAGTATGTATTGTTACTTTGACTTTTTTTTTTTTTTTTTGTACCTTTTTATTGGTAAGGAGACTCATTCCATTGAGAAATTTCAACCTTCATGGTTTAATTGGTCCATTACTTACGAGTCAGACACTTTAAAATTAAGTTAAAAGAAAAGGAATCTACAACCCAAACACCCTCACTTGACAAGAGTTGAACTCTATATTTTTGTGAACTAATGTAAGATGCTTAACAAGTCAAACCTTACTAGTACTTTGTATTAGTTACGGTCCTTATGAATACTTACCTTATACTCCATCCTAATACTTTTATTAGCTGTGGTTCTTAAAGAATCCAACTCATTGGTCAATACATATGTTACTCCATAGGAGCTTTGGTAAAGAAATGAAGAATAACAGGGGTGTTAATTGAGCTGAGCTATTTGCAAGCTAATTTAACTCAACTTGGTCAAATTTTGATTTGAGTGAACTCGACTTGATACGCTAGTGAGTCAAGATGAGCAATCAAAAGTTTGATTCGAAAGATTTGTGAAAAACCCGATTATAATACTTTCTGTCACTTTTTACATACAACTCGTATTCTCGACGAACAATTTGAGGAAGATAATATATAATATAAATGGATAAATTAGCATAAAAAACTCAACTATTGATTTAACAAACCAATTTTACATAACAAATTCACTGTAACTATTATCTCACCACTTTACCAATAAAGAAACTAACCATAAGTTTTTCATGTGCAGTTTTGCCTCACATCCTCCGACCTAGGGGCATTAATGAGACGAGACAACTTGCGAATTACTCAATATTGTCTTGATCAAAGCTAGATTGAATCAAACTCGAATTTGGTATTTGGTGAGTTGAGATACATAAAACTTCACTTGGAAACTCGTGAAAAACTCGTAAAAATAAGTTTCAAGTATCATAATACTCTCTATGTCCCTAATTATTTGTTTTATATACCAAAATTAGATGTTTCTAAAAGATTATTTCGTAGCTTAAATGATCATAGGAATCACACCTTTACTCTCAAATATATGGATTGTGGTCTCACTAATTTTCTCTCTTACTAAGATTACCAAACTAAAATTTAATAAAGTGAACATATGAAAATGAGACAAATTATTAGCGATAAAGGTAGAGATTATGCATTACAACAAGTTTATAACTAAATACAACACATGATCTACAGTCTACGCTATATTCCTGTGATATTCTTAATATCAACTCGGTCAAATCTCAATCCAACTCAAAATTAGCTTGAAAATCGAAATATCAACAAGTCAAATCGAGGTAAACTCGCTCATAAGCAGACCTAAATAGAGTGAAAAAAACAGAAGCAACCAAAAGACTAATAAAGAGTCCCTGTCCTCTCTACAAGTATTCCAACCTCCCATCATTTCCGTAAAAATTCAAACCCTTCTTCTTCACTCATCCTACCACCCATCCCTTAAGTTCTCCCCATCCCATCCCATCCCATCCCATCCCACCCAGCTCTACCTCTTCCCTAAAACAATGGAAATAACCTCAAGACTCAAAGACATTCCTGAAACCACTAGCTGTAGTTCAAATCCAACAACCCCATTACCCATTACCAGATCCGACCCGAACAGCCCATACCCAACAACATTTGTAACAGCTGACACTTCCTCCTTCAAACAAGTAGTCCAAATGCTAACCGGATCCTCCGACCCTACACCCAAAACCCATGAAAATCCCACCTCCAAAAACTATGTCATCCCTCCCATTAAGACAGCCCCTAAAAAGCAAGGGTTCAAGCTCTACGAACGAAGGAACAGCATCAAGAACTTGATCAGCCCCTTGAACGCTGCGTCTCACAGCTTCCCACTTCAAAACGCTGCCTCGTTCTCGCCCCGGTACAAGCAAGAGATCCTCTCCCCGTCGTTGCTCGACTTCCCTTCCTTGACACTCAGCCCGGTTACTCCATTGGTGGAAGACCCCTTCAACAAAACATCGCCGTCCAAGTTCAGTCACGGCGGAGGTGTCAGTCACGGCGCCGGAGGTGATGGTGGTTGCTCGATGGTAGAAGAAGACAAGGCCATAGCAGAGAAAGGGTATTACTTACACCCGTCCCCTATTTCTACACCGAGAGATTCACAGCCTCAGTTACTCCCTCTTTTCCCTCTCACTTCTCCTCGTGTTTCTGACCCTTGAGTTAAAAAAACAATAATGAAGGATAAAAAAAAAAAAAAAATTTGAGGTGAGTTGGATTGTTACAGAGTATGATTTTAATTTGTGATGTGAATTTGTACAACTTTAGATCATCATTCAAAAACTGTTGGGTGATCTTTGAGGTCCAATGTGGGCTTTCAATAGTCTGTTCTGATATGAATATATTATTTTATACACCGTACTTTTTTGTTTTAATTAGGAGCTGAGCGGAATCTGAGTTTTGGGGTTTTTTTTTTTTTTTAACTGTGAATTATTTACTTCCTTACTCACTATAGAGTGTGGATTTTGTGATACTTGATTTTGTTTCTTTATCTTCACATTTTAAAGTTAGAACAAAATTATGGCGAAGGGGGTAAATTACCCTAACTTTGACTATCTCTATTCCTTAATTTTTGAGTATTTTTACGAGAATTTTTTGGTCAAACACTAAGGGAGTATTATTTGTGTAATTCAAATAATCGCCAGCGAATTTGAGTAGGCCTAAATATGAATGACTCGTTAGAATAGCTACTACTGGTAGACTGGTAGTTAGAATATATGGGCTTAAGCTATGGGGTGTTGGAGTAGTCCATAGTCACAAATTGGTGCGAACTTGGTAAAAGGATGGGAATTTTTACGGTGTTATATTATAAATTTGGTTGCATCGAATCAATTAGGAACACTTGTGAGTGAAACCTATTGGAATCTTAGTGTGTCACATTGTCAGTGTATGAAGGTCAGAAGGTGGTAAGCTATATTATTACTGTAATGGTTGTATGACTCATTTATTCTTAGACAATGTAAAGCACTTTGCCCACTTTTGAGTTTCGATATATCATCTTTATATTTCTTATACATTTTCTTTTGGTGGTGGGATGGGACGTCAAAATTATTGCAGAGTCTACTATTGCTCCTATTAGTCTTAGTCTATTAACAGTTAATATTTTACCTCATTGCCAAAACAAATATAATAAGAATAATTACCCCTTTAAAGGACATGGTAATTACTGTACTACTTATTAATCTTCTGCTCTATAACTTATACTGTGAAATCTTCATAATTAACGTGATCCATATTTTAAAAAACGGTTTCTGACTTCAAATTTTGAGTTAGTACTTAGTACCATACACATGACACATGACACATGAATTTGTCAACTACAATAATTTAGAATTTAAAGCTAGTAGCTTATTATAATACATTATTATATACAGAGTAATTGGTATTGTATGCGACAACGAAAGAAAAATAGATTATAATTTTTATACTCTAACTTTTACTACTTTTGGATGCTTATTATTAGTGGCAACATCGTTATATTTTACCATTTTTAGTAAACTTTTGTATATGAAATACCAACATTACCCGTCATTAAATACTTAAATTTTGCATTGGAGTCTGTAAAAGCTATGAAATACCAACAATACCCCCCACTTTAGTAATACATATCTACTTTAACCATCATTTACAAATTTTGCATTGGAGTCCGTAAAAGCTATGTTTGTTGCATCTAATAAAAACCGGAGGTAGTATATTTTTTATATATGAGATCTTAAATTTTATGTCTAAGATCATAATTAATCTCTTTTATATAAAATTATGAACTCTATATCTATACTTACAATTATAAGCTTTGTATTAAATTATAAACATTATGTTTAAGGTTATATTATATATACCTATTCGGTAATTTGGCTTCAGTTAAGGAACTTGAAGCTCAAATACAGAATCTTGAAGAAGTGCTGGAGAAGATGGAGTATTGACACAATAAAGAGAATTTATTAGTTAGGGGAGAAAATAGTGGGCACAACATGCAATAATTACTCAAGAGCATGCAAAATCAATGGAGCTAATCTTATTCTTCCAATTTTTCGGTATTTGACATTGTCTGACTACATAAAGTTGGTCAGGTCGGAGGGGTTGGTAAAGAAATTACCATATCAATTGCTTCACTCTAATTACATTATATGGAGTAACTGTTTAGACATACATAAACCTCAAACTAAGATTGTAACAGTGCGTAAAAAAATGATCTCATAGCAATGGATTAAACATATGTTATGAAATTGACATCGTAGAGTGAAACTGAGAGTTTCCTATTGGAGCTCTCTTATGTGATCCAGAATACCGCAATCGCCAATCGGTATCTTCTCAATTACGCGCGTATTAGCCAATTAAACATTTTGATTATTTTTAATTTTAAGGGAGAGAGACTTGGAACACTGCTTTTATCATCAACTACTGGAACTATTATTCCACGAAAATGGGTATCTTATTCCAAGTCATGTATGTGAGCTATGGCGATTATGACGTTAGTCCTAAAATACAACTTTGGAATTCAATTTCTTCATTTACCAATCTCAAAACTTCTTTTTTACTGTTCGTCAGAGTAATTTCTTTTTTAATCTAAACTACGTACTATTCCTGTCACATTTGTTTTTTTTTTCTTTTTCAATAATATATTTCAGCCTCATTATCCATAATTATGTATTATAAACATTTATAAAAAGGTATATTAGAAAAATATTATATGGAAAAGAGTTTTGAAAGATTTCATAATATATAAATAAAATTCATATTTAGATTTTTATCTCTATAAATAGTATGTTTAAAATATGAAAAATAAAAGAAAAATAGGGAAATACACGAAGGTGGCATACTAACATAGACGCACCTATGTCTAGGGTCATTATTTGGTTCACTTGGAGTTGTAATGAGTAAACACTTAGCAAATAATAAAAAATATATCATGAAAAATGCATAATTCTAGATGTATATGAATATATGTAAGGGGTTGCTCTATGATGTAGACAGGGATGTATGAAGAAAATTTCAAAGAATTATTCATATGCACACTGGTGATTTGGATTACAAACAAACAGGTGGGGCTGAAAGAAGTTAATAAGTGTTTTGTAGTGGGAAAAAGTGCGAAATGGTCCATTTGAGTGGCAGAGTAGCAACGAGACTGTAGAAATGTAGAATTGAGTTAGTAACCAAAGCAATCAAAACATTCACCAAAGTAAACCAAACTTACTACATTGAGTACAGTACTGTTTTATTTTTTTTTTATTGCATTTTCTTGGAGCTTTTGTTTGGTGGGACTTTCACACTAGATCCATTGTCCAAGACTCATAGGATGGTGAATGGGTCCCACTCTGACTCAATCTCACTCACTGTTTTTCGCTGTTAGATTTTTTTGTACCTCAAATTTACAGATTGTTTTTTTTTTTTTTTTTTTACCAACAAATTCATTGCATTGTACATGCATGATATATGCTCATATGGTGTGTAAAATGTGTTTTTTTTTACTCTCTTTTTTTTTTATTTGTTCTATTTAAAATATTTTATTTAAAGAGCAGAAATTAAAAAATAAATTTTTATTAATATATATAAGTTAAAATATATCCATATGATATCTTATTAGATACGTTTCGAAATTATGTATATTTTTATAATATTTATTTATAGATACTATAGCGGTACTTTAAAAACTATGCCAATTAAAAGAAACAAAATAGAGTAATATTTTTACCTTTGTGGGAAAAAAAAATACTAAATAAATCTGATTATTTAACACAATTCAGACGGAGGTTATAATTTTGTAAACTTTCTAGTCTACTTGGGGTAGTACTTTGTCGCGTTGATAGCCGAAATGTTAGACAAAGTGCATGTTGTAGACTTGCCGAGTCATTGTTTTTGAGGTAGCTAAATACTAATTTATGTGAGTTTTCTTGAAGGGAAGAGGCGGCCCCATGTGGAAAATTGAAGGGTCGGAGGATACTCCCCTTCAATCTTCATCCCTAAACATCTACCCGTACCCGTCTAAAGACTTGGCTCCAAAATAGTTAGTGCTTAATCCAAAGTCAACTTTAAATTCTATGAATCAGAAATTGTTAGGGGTGAACGTGAACACATTCAAGTAAAATAGATATGTTTGGTACACTTACATAAACTTACTACATTGATAAAGTACTCATAAGAATATTTTGAAAGGGAATTTCAATCTTTTCAACTACTTCACAGTACTCAATAATCCGAGCTAATGTATAAGATATTCAAATAATGGATGAAGTTACTAGTACAAAATACTTCGATTGATTTGTCGGGGTTCTAATAACAAACACAACAAATAGTATTGTCTTTGTAAGATAACATTAAATGTGGCCGGTTAATAATAGAAACTGAACCAAAAAACACATTATTTGCTGCGGTTTTTATATTAGACCGAAGTAAATGAGCATTGTTAATTATAGAGTAAAATGTTACGAAAATTTTATGTGATCACTATTTATTAAACAAAGATAAAATGAGAGATTTGGGTATGTTTGTCCAAGTATGGTTGTCAAGTCTTTTAACGTACTGATCACTCAAAGTAAACTCAAGGGTCAAATTAAGCTTGAGTATTGATTAATAGGGGCACTTAATGATAATCCAAGACTCCAATTGGGTAACATGATGATGTACCATTTTTTCTAATAGCAATGTGATTTCGTCACTTCCATAATAGTGACATAGTAATAATAGTATTGGAATAAGATTTTTTTTACCATTCCTTAATAGTCCCTTGTGGACCAAGCAACAAATCCGTTTATTGTTCATTAATAATATTTAAGTAAATCAAGCCTAAAGTTTATATTAATTTCTAGGGTTAAAATGTTCTTATTTGTAAGAGAGAGCATGAGTTGTATGTTTAATGGTTCTTGTATTTGACCAAATATTTATTTTGGGAGGATGCATATAGGTTAGATTGTTTTCTTAATATGTGTAAAGTGTCATATTCTCATGGGGACTTTGTAACTTATGATTTTGCTTATTATCACTTGTTTTGGGATTTCATGCTCTTAATTTTGAAGATTAATTGTGTTTTAAAAACTTAGTTTAATTATGTTTGTGGACTTTCGTTGCAAATTTCCGAAGAGCTGGTCAAATTAAATACTCTTATAATCCTATTTATTTGATATAGCTATTGGAGAAAATGATTCTAAAAAAGTAGAAAATTACGATAGTACCACCTCATCTTCTGAAGCCTAAATCTCTCTCACTCGCGTTTTGTATTATAAATTCGAATGTAACTGGGCAAAAGTTGAAGATTTGGTGTGTATTCTGGACAAACTCTCACCACGTTTCGTTGAAGATATGGTATGCACAATATTAATACAATGTGTTTACTTATGATACTTTTTCTTTAGAATTACTATTGTTGTTTCTTCCGAATTTCTAATTTATGGGTTTATATATTTTTTTTCGAGTTTCATGATGAAAAGTTCAATTCAATGATTTTATTAATACTATCTTTGGAATTTCAGATTTTGTTTGCCGAAATTCTGAATTTTTTGTTTCTAGGCTTTTTTTTTTTTTTTTTTTTTCTTTTTTGTGAATTTCATGATGAAAAGTTCAATTCAATATTCGTTGTTGATAATCACATTTTCTAGGGAATAACTAGATACATAGATAGTTATCAGTAATCTATGCAGACTACTCTGCTTAAAATTATGTTGATGCTTGAATTTTAGCCGGAAACAGAAATTGGGCATCAGATTTGTTGATGTGAAAGGAGAGATTCACGGTGATCTTGCTTATGTAAGAGCTGCTTGTGAGGGAAGTTTGAATCCTCTTGATATCGATTCAATCGACCTCGATTATCAAGATCGTATTGATACCAATGTTCCCATTGAAGTACGATGTATACATTTTGATCCATCAATGTTTTTAACTAGTATTGATTTTGGTGATGATTAAGACAAGTAGTTCCATCAGATAAATATTTTATTCCTTGGATGTTCTATATGTTGATTGTTTCTTGTAACTGGCCCCTTGCCTGCTGGAAGGAGATCAGCTATGAGATTAGGATTATACGATTTATGTAGCAATCTTTACAGGAAAGGTCATAGCAAAGTGCTAGAGCATGTTTTGCACTGTTTTTCATAAAATAAATTAGCGTGTATGCCAATTAGCTTAGGGTGCTATCCAAGACCTACCTTGCCGCTTGCAGCCTTTAACTTCAAAAATCATTCGCTTTATCCCTTAATGTTTGCCCCATTTTGACCAAATGACTCTAACAAAAAAGGGTTAAATGGGGCAAACAGAGTGATAAAAAATTAGCGGTAGTGACGTAGTGTTCGTGGATAGCTGTTAATTTGTTACTTAGGTAGTTAGAGCCCTCAGAGGTTGCATTTTTATATAGTTCTATACTAGCATACCCATTGACTACTGTAACAACTAGTTTTTACCCGATGCTGTTGAAGGAAAACCTCCTCCTACAGAGAATGGTACTTGTTCATCATTATTCAGTTATTCCTTGTGTCTTTTCTTTTCCCGCCTGAAGAATATTGATATTGTGCTTCCGCTGTTAAATGCTGGTTATTCTTCTGCACCATTTACATGAACGTTTTACTAAGTCTCGAAAAAGAAAGAAATCGAATCCCATCTCTATTTAAAATTTTTCCGCAGTTGGACGCTTAACTCCTGACCTAAGAGTATCTCATATGATCAGCAGACTTATTTTTCAAGTATATAGTAAATTCCATATAGGTTCATTCCTTAAAATCTGCCTTCACAGCAGCCATGTAAACCCCTTCTGAGTTCTGATATTTGGTCCCTTTATATCTCTTGCTAATCCACTTGCCAGGTCCTTTCAGCCAAGCACTCTGTAGCATATCTATCAACAGCTAAAGAAAAGATAGCCCTAATTGTGATTCTCTAGCAGCTCCACAAATCATGCTATCACTCTATCAGAATAATGACAAACATCAATCTGAACTAGTATCTACCTTTTCTTGTATCTCCTTTATTGCTACCAAGTCCACATATCTATGTTCAGAAACAGATAGCCTATTTCAAGTTTGCTTAGCCAAGGACTCTTTGGCATAAATATTGGTTCCGAATGTGCAGGTATTTCTTATCATTGTTGTGATTTTAGCTAATTTATTGAATGCAGTATCAAGAGAGAGTAGGACCTAGGAAATGCTCTAGTATAAACAACAGGTCAGCCTTAGACATCTATGGCATTGATGCTAAGGATGAACTAATCAAAATGTACCCCCGAGTAGCAGAAGCATCAGCTGTAGATACTAAGAAGTAATAATTAGGTGTTACATTCTTCTGACGTAGCTCCGGATATATAATCTAAGTTTATGTAAATTCTCCAAGAAAATTATTTAAGAAGTATAATTTTTGAAGTCTTTTATATGTATGTGGCAGGCTTAATCAACTATCATTATTTTGTGCATAAAATGTTTCAGAGTCAATGATTAATCCATCATGGCTATAGCGTTTGCTGCGGTTAAATGAATTGACTAAAGCAAATAACACAATTTTGCTTCGGTTATCAAGGGAACACAATAAGTAACTACATTTGCTTTGGTTGTGATGGACACAAATAAAGCCCATTATTTGCTTCGGTTTGCTTTGCCTATATTTGTTTCCCAATGAAACTGTTACAAATAGCTTAATTTAACTTAATCAAATAGCCATTTTTTACAAATTTATTGGTATTCTATCAAGATTAAGTTGATAATGCGAAAGGCTTTTCAATAATACCTAAATTTTGTAGCGATCATGATAATTTTAGATCTCTATTAATGGAATAATGAGATAGAAATAGAAAAGGAAAGTATTTTTAGTCTATTGTATAAATTGTGTGAATTTAATATTGAAAATGTACTTGCCAAAAAAATGGAAAGGTAAGGATATAAATTCCATCATAATTTAAGATTATAATGTCTATTAATTTATTGTAGTATGTAGCTATCACAAAATTAGGGTTTATGTTATTTACCGTCTAAATTTCACTCGAACTGCCCTTTAAAATTACGATTTTGCTGTTCCTTTAATTTATTAGTTACTAATATTTTCTAAAAAGCATTTATTTTTTCCCTAAAGCTAGTCGTCTAAAAAAACCTTAGAATTGGACGTCGACTATTCTGAGAAGCGACAGTGACGTTGGTTGCGGTGGTTTGTGGCGGATGGGGTGCGGTCGTAGGTGCTTTAGTGGTCGCAGGGCTAAAAAAATAATATCTGAGAATTGGATGTCTATGGTTTGTTGGCCTTTTCTAGAAGTGGTGGTGGTGGTGGTGGTGGTGGTGACGGTTCATGGCGGGTGGTGCAATTGTAGGTGGATCAATGGTCGTAAGGAAATTTGGGAAGGAAGTGAGAGAAGGATAAGTAATGTAGTTTGATGGGAGCAGGGAGCAAAATCGTAATTTCCAGGGACAATTTGAGTAAAATTTAAACTGTAAATAGCGCTCCACCAAAACTATCATGCTAATATACAATAGTAAATTTTATTTTTTTTGACTTACATTTTTTTGTCATGACAGAACTTAAAGTCTTAAAGCAAATGCAGTGGTTAATAACCTTTAAAGATGACCTAGCCGCTAGCTGTATTATCAGTAATTTAACAAGTGGGAATAGGCAAAGAGCATCTAGCACGCATACTACTAGCAAACAGACAGAATAGGTAAAATGAAAGGAAGTTAATGAACAGCCAAATTAAAAATATAATTACAGTTGTTTTCATGCATTGTACATCTTTCCAGTAGTATAACTTGTTGTTTTATCATAAAGGATGGTGGTTGGTTGATAGGTCGTTAATCTTTAATATAATTGATTTGAAGTCTTTAACTCATTAGTCTTCTTAGAATCTTAGTTAAGCAGTCCTTTTTGACTATTAAGAGGCTCAATACTCAATGAGTGGCAAACACATCATGTTGTGGACACGAAGGTGTGGATGGATGAGACGAAGAGTGACAATGACTATGACTTTGATGATTATTAATTGAGAATGACAAATATATACAGAGGTCATAGTTAAAATGACAAAAATGGCAAGTCTCAAAGACTCAAAAAGATAGGTATGTAGCCTTGTCTCAAGCATGGTCATCAAGTCTTATGTTATCTGTTTTAGAACCCATTCAGTTCCTTTGAAATCAGATGACTGCATGCGAATGGCATTCAAGGATGAAGATAAGAATTATATTGATGCTAGACAAGACCATCATTGTTTCGCCTAGAGCTCGAGAAGCTTGTTAAGCAGAGTTGAATTGGTTCATTGAGACGCTTCCCCCGCAGAAGAGTTTCAAGTCTTAACTGTTTAGATGACAAGCTAAACTCTAATGTCAAACGCTATTATTGCGCTAAGAGAAAGGTCACAGTCTATTTGACTAACCTACTGCACAGTGCACACAAAGGCAAAGCAGAAACCTTTTGCTTCTATGTCGAAGCCTTGATATGGGCGTCCAGGTTTTGATCACTTGCTGATGAACCAAGCTACGGTGAGTAATTGGACCCAGCACCCGGGTGTACAGTGAGCATCGTACACCCGGTACAAAACGCACGGACATTACACATAAAACGTACCCCACTAAGTCCAATGATTATGGTTGGATTTCCTACGCAACATGACTATTTCGATTTCCTATGCAACACGTTCTCCAATACTCAATAATAATTCTTTTTTGCCTTTGAAGTGTATGTTCATTGCCTTTGAACGTAATGTTCAATATTCAATGTTCATTTTAATAAATATATATCTTGATATAACATATTCATTATTATAATATACAATGTTAAGTGAAATAATATATGATATTCAGTATTATAATATATAATGTTTATTTTCATAGTTTGTATACAGTATGAGACATATTCCCAATGCAAAAAGAATCGTTGCAATATTAAATAAAAATAATAGAATCCAAATGCATCATCATTACAAATTAATGCTTCATCCCAATGCATTCTTTTTGAACTGATTATTAACATCTCGTCTAGTTCACTCAAGTGATATAATATGTTCATTGTAGTAATACTAAATGTTCGTTGTTTGAATACATCATGTTTATTGTCAAAAAAATTTCTTCACAAATGTTTCAGCTTCATTTTCATAATACTAATGTTCATTCTTATAACAGTTAATGTTCAGTAGATTAATATTGGATGTTCATTACTTAAGTACAATATGTCCATTTCCAATATATATGTACAGAACGTCTACTATTCCTAATGCAAAAAGTTCATATCTATCTTGATATAAAATGTTCAGTGCAATAATATACGATGTTCATTGGTATATTATATAATGTTCGTTATCATTATTTTTGTACAGTACGTGACTATTCCCGATGCAAAAAATCAGATTTTAAAAAAAACTTAGGACATGTACTACTCCCACTCTGCAAAAATACTTTTGCTTTTCCCAATTACGAAGTTACTTGCATGAGAAATAATGAACATCACATATTCCTATGTTTATTGTCTGCTAAAAGAATGTTCATTCATTTTCATTTTCTGTGACATTGCTGCGTTTTATATTCAATGTTTATGCGTTTTGGCTCGGGTGCACGATGCTCACTGTGCACGGGTCTATAGTCTTATTTGCGGCTACGACATGGTCCATGTAATAGTGTATGGAGTAGATGTAGATAGTACGTGGACTAAGCACAAGTGACGATGTTGTAACATACTATGAACTTAACGTAAACATCCACTAATGTCATATTTCCTCCTTATTAGACATCCATCGATGATGAGTTCATGATAATCCCTTGTTATTGTTGTAAACATGAATTTCTTCCATTACCTAATGCGCTCCTTCTCAGTATTTCGTAACATGCACCAATCATCAAATTAAGAGAGTTTCTGAGAATTCCTCCAAACATTAAGCATCTATCCTTCAAAAACTACTTCGAATTACGAGAATGATTTTGGACAAAAGACAAAATTGTTCAAACCCCTAATTAAAACATGGTCCACTAAGTTTGAAAAAGAGCATATTAAACATAATGAAAGAAAACTCACACAAATGATTAAACATGGACCATAGCCTAATGTCTGTATAAAGGTGAAATAAAGACGTCAAAATTTTCAAAGCAAATGATTACGAGACTATACAATCAATCATCATGTATTTTGAAATTGAGATCTCCCTCCTATTATACTCTAAAAATCTAACTATTTAAAATGAAAAACAAAGGACAGTTTCCCTCTTAAGGAAGGGACATCATCCACCGAGTTTGTTTATTAATGTCATTGGACCCACAGTTCCGAGAGGCTGTGAAATTTAGGAAAAATAAAACGTAGGATAAAGCCGAAAAAATACCAAGGGGCAAATATAAAGCAAGGTAAAACTATTACTACAAAATTATAAAAACCTTTGACATTAATATCTACTTCAAGTCTCACTCATTGACTCGTGCATAGTACAATTTCATACATACACCTTGACGTATCTAGAAACGTGCACATTTTTAGGTATACTCGAGTGTATAATGAAAGCGTTATATGAATACAGGGTGATGGTCTATACATACACCTTGATGTATCTAGAAACATGCACATTTTTAGGTATACTCGAGTGTATAATAAAAGCGTTATATGGATACAGGGTGATGGTCTATACTATTGCTCTAAATGCAGAGGTAAGGCTATTAAGTTTCAACAGATTGAAAGGGGAAAAGGCCTTGTTCTTGAAAATTTTAATGAATTTTTCACAAGGTTGAAAATACTGCTCGGACGAGCTTCCGATTACCTTTCCAATCATTTCGAATATACATCAACTGATGAGTTCTCAATTATCTCATCCTGACTATGTCACTAATATGGAGCCACAGTAATGAGATTTACAGTATACATAATCGTAAGTCACAGGAAAGTACAGAAGCTGATACAGAAGTTGGAGTTTTATATTTCTGAAAATGAATTCACTGTCTTAAAGCCATGATTCTCTGGAAGAGGTCCGTTTCCAGGCCGCACGGAAATTATAACTTCAAGACCTGAGATGATCAATTTTGAACCGAAAATTAGATCAGAGATATAGTCTACTAAGATGACAGAATTTAGACTGCAAACTACGAGCAGTTACCAGCTGTCTTTGCTGCCGTTGCTTCCTGATAAACATCTGTTACAAATAGAATCTCCGATGGGTCATCTACCCCCATTGACTGAAAGATCTCAACATAACTTCGTGTCTCTCTCTTGTTCCTGAAAAAAAAAAAAAAAAAAAAAAACAGCTCAATGATGTATACGCTGCATTATGAATCCTTGGGATCAATCCCTACAAAGTACAAACCCCATGTATCCAACAGCAACAAGTGTTTATACATTCTTTGATTTGGATAAAAGGTTCATCGTTGTTCGATCAATCAAGAAGTTTAAAAATGCCATTGCAACCAAAAACCCGGAGACTAGTAGGATGGAAAATTTTGTAAGGTGAAGGACTTAAATTTAAAGATTTGGAGTAAGATGTTCATTTTTAGGCTATATTATTCTAACTATGTCCAATTAGCGCCTGAAAACTTGGCTGGCCATTTGGTTCATTCTGAAATAATTACGTTGTAAACATAGCAGTCACTCAGTTAGCCTGATCCATCAAAGTAATACAGCACTTATGCTGCCAAATTTGTAGCCCAGTTACGTAAAACCAGTAGCTGAAAGAATTACACATCACTTGTAAGCTTGGCATAATAGCCTTTGAGCGTCACATAAAAATAAGTACTTACCCAACCGTGGTATCAAAAAACCCACATAAATATTTCCTAAGATCCCCGTATTTGGTGTTTCCAAAAATAAGTCTTTGCGCAAGCCTACTGCCACTGGAATAGATATATACCTAGAACACAAGAAAGGAGAACACAAAAAGTTAGCAAGTACCACCAGCATGTTGCCTGTATGGCTATATGCTTGTGAGAAACCACCATCAAAGAGATGTTTTTCTAATATTTAGCTAAGAGAAACAACCATAAAGGAAAAATATTGGACATAACAAGTTTTTCCATTAATTAATGAGAAACCATTATTACAGCGAGATTGTACAAGATCTTTCTCTTCTCCAATATAATAATACACAGCATATGTCACCCAGCAAGAATCCTACTGTGAACAACAGTGGTGTAAGCATCATTATGACAGTTTTGCCTGTTCTTTTGCATTGCTTTGCCAGAGCACTTTTGGGGTTTTCGCTTTTTCCTTCTTTTTCCATTTTTTTAAGAAAGCGAATTTCAGCAGTACTACTTGATCCACATTCTCTCCTGACATAACTTGTCTTACATAAAAGCTGGAAGTTTTGCTTTTACATTTAGAAATTAGATTTGCTATTGCCTTTATATACAATCAAAACCATGTTGTTCAGGTTCTCTATGAACTATGATGCTTTGCAGAAAGTAATATTTTCTCACTTGAAATGTCCATGTCTAGAGTCCATACCTAAGTTTAAACATTTGTCAAATGAGTCCTCAAGTTAACAATCTACCATTTGTAAATTTCACATGAGAAATCATGAAAGTCTTGCCTCTAACATATAACAGCTGAAGTGCTGATAAGTTTCACAGCCACTCACTTTGTTCATAGTTAATTTGGCATCACAAAATTAAATCAAGTCCATTGCGACAACTCTGCATATCCAGGAAAGCATCCTCACCTTCTCCCCATTAACTTCCAACTTTAGTACAATCTTTTAGGCGATATCTTTAGTATTATCACTCAGCCTCTGAGAAAATCGATCGGATTACTTCGGTTATACCAGTGGATATCATAGTTCCCTCAAAATTTTATTTTTAACTTCTAGTCCCACAAAACTCCCAACAAATTCTCACTTAGAGTTGGGGATGGGACATGCACAACAAGATCAAGTTAAATGAGATATATAAGGCTAAGGCTTACAACAAGATCTGTATCTATGAACAAGAGAGAACCCTAAACATATCTATTTGAAGAAAGAGATGAATAAATAAGGCGGAGCCACCTGAAGGAAGAGATTGAGGATCCCCCAAAATCTTTCTGAAGCAAGAAGCAAGAAACTTGACTTTCAGACTACACCAACTTTTCTTAAATAGAGAAAGAAGAGAATGTTCTCTGTTTCAATTTTCAACACCCAAAAATTAATAAAAGGAACAATGATTATTAATTTTGGAAGATCATTTAACTTGATACGAAAGATGATGTACAATCCATTCAAAAACTTCTATTATCATCAACAATTGTGATGTCTACACAATTTGAGACGGTGAAGATTGCTCATCATAATTTACTAAATTTCAATAAACATAAAAGAGCACACCAATGTATCGAACCCAATGATTGTATTAATGATATCTACCTCCAGCCATTAGTTCTTGAAGATCCTAGTAAAGAAAATTGCTGTTATTTGCTAAAGGAACAAAAAAGTGAAAGATGACCTAGTAAATATGACTTAGCATAGTCATTAAGGAGCTCTATGTAGCTCATGAGTTGGACAAACCATATAAGAAAGCCCATATTTCGACAGATTATACTATGGAAAGAAAAAAGGATGATTCAAGAAATTGAAAAGAACAATACAGTAAAAACTAACTTTTATGCCTGAACCATGCCATCTCTCAAGAGCTTCTGGTACATCCTCAAAGACAACACCCTCAAGTTCATTATTCTGGAATCCAGTTCTCCATATGTGACCCTGGGTGAGAATTACTTGTCAGGATTCAGACAATAGTTTAAACAAGCTGGGTTTTAGTGCATCTTCTACACACCTGCAGCTGCTTTAATGCAGTAATTTTTCTGTCAGCTTTGATCATAGCATCAACGTTGGCAACCAATGCAGCAATAACCTCTTCTTTACCCTCATCATTGGAAGGAATTGGAACAGCACCAGCAACACCTGCTCCAAGATCTTCTTGAATCTACAAAATAATGCACATTTCAGAGACAATGTTGTGTGCGTTATCAAACAGCTTTCTGACATATCAAATAAAGCTGCAGAGTACAAACGCTCACAATCTATATTACAGCACCAAGTGACAAGAAAAATAAATATCAATCCCTTAATTAATAAGCAGATGGTTCAACACACTGAAGGTCCTCTGTGTGTGTGTGTGGTGGTGGGGGAGAAAGTTTACAAGTGACCTACACAGCTACCTGCCCAACTAAGCCAATACACTCCCAGCAGTTTCCTTCAGAAAAGAACTATAACAAAAAAAGCAAGGGAGGTCGAGAAAACGAACATAAATTTCAGAAAAGATAATTTTTCAAGAGCCGGTTAGATTCTCTACTTTTGCTTTAGTACTACGCTATTACTTTTATGCTAGTTGATTTTATTTCATAACTAGGTATGTTATTGACCTATTATGAACATAAAAATATTTGTGGATCAATGTTCCAGCTCTTCAATGAAGAAATCGTAAAGTAATAGTATTTGTTACATTTTTCAAATTACTTAGTTCCCAGAACGTCCATATCCAGTTTTGCTAAAAATCTGTCAGTGTTTCTATTCAAAAATAATAAAATTTCCCAATCCCTTTGAATCTCCCCTATTTAGTGATACAAGAAAGAACATGCCTTAGCTCATACATATGCTAGCAAAGGGACTCTATCCCATAGTAGGATTGGTGAACACTTAGGTCAGATATTGAATAGAAGGCTTGCAAAATTAAAGCTAGCTAAGCATTTTCAATAATCCCTCCAGATATATATACATGACAGGACTAAGGCCAAATCATGAAATCTTACAACCAAGAACTGGGGGATCAAAGAAGCTGTTATTGCAATTAGAGTGACAGTATCACCATAGAATCGAATAGGAAAACATGATCTTACTTGAGCTCGCAGTAACTTAATATCATCTTGAGTTTCTAGAGAGTCATATGTAGAGCTTAAATGTCTTCCAACATTCTCCCGAGCATATGGAAAAAGAACATCGGTAACAAAAGATATTGGAGTTGTGGTACCTTCAATGTCAAGAACAATGCAACGCTGCACAATGAGATAAACAAGGGAATCAACAAAGTAGTTTGAATAACAAACCTACAAAATTAAAGCGCTCCTCCTTTTCTGCTCCTCAATAATGAATGAGTTAATAAACTTCCAATACAAAGACTGATTATCATATTTTGGAACAAACACTTAATGGAGATGCTCATCTACGACATTAATAAGTTATTGCAGGGGAGAAGTAAGAACTACCACTCAGTGAATATGTCAAACATTTACTTAGCAAAGTAGTACATATAAAGTCCTTTTTGAATTTTTTGTTTTTAAATGTGTATGATTATGTTATTTTCTCCTCTTTGAATGGTTTAGAGTCCGTTCTCTCCACCTTAAAAAAAATTAGTTTCAGGTCCCATAAGTTTAGATAAGTTATAGTAAGGTCCAATCAGGTCCAGTAAGTTCAATAAGTTTCAATTAGGTCTTTAATTAGGTCCAATAAGTTCAATATGTTTCAATGAGGTCCAATATTTCCAATCAGGTCTAATTACAATATACATCAAGTCTAACACGGTCTAAAAAGTTAAGGTCCAATAAGTTCCAATACTATATATGTCAAGTCCAATAAGGCCTAAAAAGTTCCAATCACATCCAATAAGTTCCAATAAATACAATTAAGGTCTAATACATTCCAATCAAATTCAATCATGTTCAATAAGTTCAGAAAAGCTCAAGTGTAATGAGGTGAAGAGAACGAACCTTAAGTCTTACTCAAAAAATAAATATATTTAAAAGCATAGGGTAGTTAGTTAAATTATTTATAAATTATAATAGACTTGATTTGTTTATTGTTGAGGTAAGCTGAGTTTATAACTTTGGTAAGATTGGATTATTTTTTTAAAAAGTGGGATTAGTTAAATTGTAAATATCAAATTTCGTCAAATACAGTGAGCTAATTATCCACCGTAATCATTGTGTATCCTTACTTTCACATACTCAAGTTTTTTTTAATTGTACAACATCATAAAATTTATTTCTTATAAACTCATTTTTAAGCCATTATAGACAAAATAAAAAGTAGTGATTAACCTCCTTGTATGACTCTATGAGGCACCTGATACTTTTTGTTTCAACTTTGACGACTTTTTGAAATTTAATCAAAATCTATGCGTAATAACTTTTAAAATTTATTGTTTTTAGACAAATTCAAACTCAGTGAGAAAATATGTTTATATTATTATCATGGTTATTACAAGGTCCTAGGAGGGATTGAAACCATCTATATTAACATTAGATACCCATTTTAATTGGGAGGGGTTGAAATCATCTATATAAACTCTACATACTCATTTTACTATTACTGGGAGGATTGAAATTCTATATACCCATTTCAATTGATAGCAAATCTCCTACAATTGGGTCTTAAACTCAAATCCAAAAAGACGAAGATTGTTCCTAAACCCCCTTAAATAACCCTAAGAGATACCCAATACCTTTTATTCTAGTTTTGGTGATCTATGTTGCACAAATTCACGTATGACCTTCTGTTTTCCGTACCGGTATCTGGATACGTATTGATTCAACATTTCACTAGCAGTTAAATGATTTTCCCGTTTTCCATAGTCATACCCATATCGGTATCTGCATCCAGATTAGTATCGGTGCAACATTATTGGTGATTTTCAAAAGTATCTCAATATTGTGTACAATACCCTTCAAAATTTAGTCATTCACACTAATCCAAAGCAGTTACAAGGTGTCTTCATATTCTTACCACTTGACTTATATGGTAATAATATACCATATGAATAATTATAATCATCTACTTTAAATCAAAACATCATTTCAACTGATTATCACAAATCTTTCAATTAGGTTTTAAACTCGCTTTTAGGCTTTTGAAGACCAAATAAATGGCAATAATTGGTCTCAAAACCTCTTTATATGACCTGATGAGGCATCTACTATTTTTTATTTTGCAAATATTTCAAAAATATTACAAAATTAATGTACAATAGCCTTCAAAATTGAGTAATTTAGTGAGGAAATACCTTCATATTCATAGTATAGGTTTTACAAGGTATAATGAGCCTAAGGAGTAATTGAACACCCATTTTAACCGATTACAAAACTCCTGCAATTGAGTCTTAAATACATTTGCTAGCCATTTCAGAACAATAAAAAGGAAATGATTGTTCAGTCTCTTTAAAGGACCCTATGAGCTGAAGCATCTTCAAAATATTAAACAATTAATAAAATACTATCATTGAGTAATCTCTAGAGTATTGCAAAATATAACTTTTATACATTACTAGTTAATTATATAACTATACTATTGACATTTTTACAAGTGATCAATAATTAAATTAGGTTTGAACATAACACAAGTAAAAGGTTGGATCAATTACTAACACATGTAACTAATATTAAATAATAAATTTTGTTATTAGGAACTTTGCAACAATATTGTGTGTGCAAGTTTATGCGGATGAAAGTAGCTTAATTTTCCTTGATTTTGTTTCATATTTTGTGAATTCTGCTATAAATCCTATTTCTTATAAGATAAATCAACATTAACCAAGACAAGGACATACATAGTGTAATAGAATAAGGATATCTACTAGAACCAAGCAAATACACAACCGAGTAGCCATCACACCCAAAGTAAAAGAAAAATAAGCATCATATTTAGGGAAAAGAAATGACAAAGAAGCATTCATATTCATTAATGCAAATAAACAGGTAGACATGAGTGGGAAAGTGTTTAGAACTGGCGATTACATGAATTATTTCATATGGAGCTTACCATATAAGCTAAGTTTGCTTCATGCATATACTATGAACAAAATATTTATATAGCAAATGTGTAGACATCTAAATCTGTGTCCCAATTTATGGCTCAATGATGAGATAATACGACTCTCCTAAATGGTTTGAATTGAGTGAACATATTGAAGGGTTGCTTAAAACATGTTACTAATAACCCAAATGATAATAATACGCCTTAAGTACGAGTTTGGTCTTAAATTCGAAGACGGTACACCAAGGATTAAGTTTAGATGCATTAGTACTCTTCAAAGATAAAACTTTAATTCATTCATCACACCCAAAGTAAAAGAAAAAGAAGCATTATATTTGGGGAAAAGAAATGACAAAGAAGCATGCATATTCATTAATGACATGAGTGGGAAAGGATTTAGAACTAGCGATTACATGAATTATTTCATATGGAGCCTACCATATAAACTAAGTTTGCTTCATGCATATACCACGAACAAAATATTTATATCACACGTGTGTCCCCATTTATGGATCAAAGATGAGACAACACAACTCACCTAAATGGTCCGAATTGAGTGAACGTATTTAAAGGGTTGCTTAAAAAATGTTAAGAATAACCCAAATAATGATAATAGGCCTTAAGTACGAGTTTGGGCTAAATTCGAAGATGGTACACCAAGGATTAAGTTTAGATGCATTAATACTCTTTAAAGACAAGAATTATATTTTGCATGATGCGCAAGAAAAGAAGCTTTGCACTGCCTTTTCATCACTGTCGCGAGATAAGCGTTGCACAAAGGTATCCTGTTGTGTGCAACTAGTCGCGAGATACGCAATAATCTTGAGTGTTGCACAAAACCTTAGCGAAACAAGTGAAGTTCGTGTTTCCTTGCTAATTAAAACTCTTTGCTTAATTATTTGGATTTTTCCGCCTAAACCCTATAAAAACCCCCATAATCACTAGTCAAAAATCATCAATAATCATTAACAACCACCCTCAATTGCCTCTCTTATGCACTCAAGACATCAAGGTTCTCAACAAGTTTTAATCAATCTAGAGACGCATTCTCCAGTTCATATTGCATTCAAAAGACCCACGTAGTCAATAGTTCTAAGGGTCCACAATCAATCTTTTACATTACCTTGTTGCAAATCATTTGTTAAAATTTCAAAGTTTTGGGATAAACATTATACGTAAGTTTTCTCTAAATATTCTTTAATTATTTTTTCTTTGTAGCATGATTTTAGTCTTGTATGCTTTGGCACGTTTTTATGATGTTTCCTTGATGTTTTAATTGCTTCCCCCATGCTTTATCGTATGCCTTGAATACATGTTCCCACTTTTATTTATTGCACAAAAAATGACCTATACTTTAAAATCATGCCTAGGTACATTTTAATTTGATTAATTACAAATTGGTCACCAATACTAGTCTTTTATGTGCAAAATCAACACAAAGTTGATAGATTTTATTTATGGATATAATCTTAAGGGCTTTTAATATTGTCATTATTTCTAAGTCAAAGTTTATGTGATATATGATTGAATAAGAATATAGCCGCTTATGGGTGTATTAAGGCTCAAATCCTAATTCATATCTCATTCCCGAATTCAACTTTAGCTCAAAACCATTACAGAGTCATTCACCTTAAAGATTCAAATCGGGAAATCTTTGCTATAAATATATCCCCATTCGATACATCTCTAAGTTTGCCCTTCGTTGATTCCTTAGCAAAGGTTAATGAATCTTCCTTTAAAGATTCATCGATGACTCCTACTTCGTCCCATCACTTTTCTTTTCAATAATCAATCACAAAATCCCCTTTACCAAACAAATTCCCACGTGCAATTTCAACCCAAAGGTAAATCGATGCCCATAATATGTACTGATATTTTTTAAAAAATTCAATATTTTCAAAAATTAAGGGTAGGATCTGCTACCTCTTGAACTAAGTGGCTATGCCCCTATCTATGAAGCATCCACAATTTCTATTTCAATTTTGGAAACTTTTCATAAACATTGTTAATACAGTGTATAAACCTCCAAAATTCGCTAAATTCGAATAAAATTGAGTCCAATAAGAAAAAAATTTCATATTCTCACCATGGATCTTAAAGAAATGAGTAAGCCATATGAGTAATTAGATCTATTTACTTTGACTTTAGTCACTCATATAAATTGATTGCCAAAATTTTTACAATTAAATCCTAAACTTGATGACCATAATAGGCACCTAGTACATTTTATTCCAATTTTAGATATTTCTCAAAAAAATATCTTCAAAATTGGTCATTTCAAACAAATTTGGTCTTGGTGAGGAAATACCTTTGTATTCTAATCATGGGTCACATTTGGTCATAGTAAGCCATAAGAGTAGGGGTGTTCATAACCGGGTACCCCGGTACCCGCTTTTTCGGGTAAAATCAACCCATGACCCGACCCAATTTAAGCGGGTTAAACCGGGTTTGGTCACAGGGTACCATGTATTTAGGAAGGATTTTGCTGTTTGTGGGATTATAGGAGGATTTCTATATTGTGGGGAGCAGAGAAAATCTAGCAAAACTTTCGATCATAATCTAAAATAGTAAGACTAAAAATCATGTTTAAGGTGTAGGGGGGAGGTGGGAAGGAGGGAAGTGACAAAACACTAAGTTTGCAGAAAAAGCAGATAGAGTGATGATCACTCCTATGCCAGAACAGTAGAGCAAGAGTTCAAATGCTCCTAGTTTTAGGCTTTTAGCTTAAAAACCAGTACACCTACGTACTCTCCCTTCAAAAAACCGGTCTCCAAAGCGTCCCATTTTACTATCTTACCTCGTAAACCTCAGTTTATGTACATAGATGGACACCATTAGCAAATAGAATTGTGCCACCTATCATGATCATGTAATAAATTAAAAAAAAAATTATTTCGAGTATTCGGGTACCCGATTACATTTTTTTATCCGGCCCATGACCCGATCTGAGTACCAGATTTTTTACCGTGTCGGGTACTCGAACTGAAAAAATAAATTTTTTTTAAACAAAAAACCCGACTATTTATCTTCGGGTCATCAGATAGTCGGATCGGGTAGTTTTGAGCACCCCTACATAAGAGTGATCAAAACTATCTATTTTAAATTTAAACACCTATTTTAACAGATTACCAAAATATCTACAAATACAAATGGCTTCTAAATTCATTTTAGGCCTATAAAGTCCAAGAAGCAATAATTGGTTTTCAAACCTCCTTAAATGACCTTATATAGCACCCAATACCTTATGTTTCTATTTTGGTAAATTTTTGAAAATATCTCAAAATAAATGTATAATAACATTCAAAATTAAGTTTGAACCTGGTGACACCTTCATATTCTATCATAAATCTTATAAGATCATAACAGGCTCTAAGAGTAATTGAAATTGTTTACTTTGACTAAAAACACTTATTTCTACCAATTACATCAATTTTTCCAAATTAATCCTAAACTCATTTTCAAACTTTATACACCAAAACACAATGATTGGTCTCAAACCTGCTTATACGACCCTATGAGAGTCCTAGTACCTTTTATTTAAATTAGGAGATTTTTTGAAAACGTTCGCCATCAAAAAAATAAAAGAAATAAATATAAGTCACTTAAGAGAGTAATTGCCACCACAAACTGAAAATGCACATACCAGTCTCTATGTGCTTATAACCATTGCCAAAGGTGTCAGAGCCACTTCAAACACCTTCTCCTATTGAACCAACCACAAAATAGGAGATAAACTTTATGCTCCATCACCTTCAAACTAGGGGTGTGCATAAACGATTAACCGTACAGTTAAGCCTTAACGGTACGGTTAACCGTTATAACGGTTATTGGAAAAGGTTAACCGTAACCGTACCGTTAACTCACAGTAACCGCTATTTATCGGTACGATTAACGGTTAATCGTTAATTGTTTCATTCCATTTTTATACACTTGTACACCTAATATTGTGAAATTATTTGTATGATTTCTTAGCTCATTTAGGTCTTCTACAATAGTAATAACACATATTTATATAAGGTTTGATCATGCATAAAAAAATTTGTGATATTCATTCATGTTTTAGCCTTTTAAGTTTAGTTTTTTAAAATAATAATTATAACAGTTAACCGACGGTTAACCGTTACAAAAATTTCATTACCGTAAGGTTAACGGTTCGGTAACCATAACCATTAATTCTTAACGGTTCAGTAAAATAACCGTTAATATGAACCGATTATACACGGTTAACGGTTATAGTTATTTTGCACACCCCTACTTCAAACCACCTAAGTATCACTTTCATGTTACTCTCTTTCTCCCCTGGTCTCTTACTACCACCATCTACTCTTGCCCACTTGACATAAAACAGAAGAGGACAACAACAAAATAAAAATAAAAAAGTGCTGCTTTGACCACTGACCACTAGACAACCACTATCACCTTATTGGAGTATTGGACCCTCACCAGAGCCCTGACATCTACAAATATACGAAGAGGATTTAGATATAGTTGATCAATTTCACAACACAAACAACACTAGGATGGTTCCTAATTTTCCTTAGCACTTGATAGAAGTCCCAAAAATCAAAAGTTGGAAATAAGAGCTTAGAAGTACCCTCAAAATGTATTCATACTTGAAACCTTCATCACCTAGAATTCATCACTCTCCTTGACATAGTTACCTGATTTGCAATATCTCTAAATATAGTATGGATGTAGAAAATGTACCTTTAGGGAAATCACATTCATAGTGGTATTATATATGACTAACCACAGCAAAATTCATAATATCAAATGGCATAAACTATTTTACTTTAGGAGCAGAGGCTAACTTAAAAATACATAGTTCCGAGCAAACAATATAGTGGGAGAAGGGAAGCTCTGAGTTTTCACCCTCCCTCGTCCAAATGGAACATATCAAAGGTAGAATTTTTCACCTTGCTTCAGATTTCCTATGTCTAAGTCAGTAGTGAAGGGTTTGCTACATGGAGAGTACAAGGTTGCAACCCAAGGGATTTCAGGCGTGAGTCATCGCAGGGGCTCTAACATGTGGTACGCAAAGGTATAGGAAGTGCATTGCAGTCTTAATGAAGCAATATATAGTCATCATAAGCACCATAACAAGACAAAACTTGATTTAATCTGATCCAAATTTAAACATTACATGGAGCATGTACCAAGTTCTCTCAAGAATTGGAAAAAATCAAGTAACTTACTCGCGTTGGCTCCCCAGGGTTCAGTCCAGAAACTCCAGCCTTGGCAGATACAGCTCTTTCACCACTTCTGGAAACTCCTTGAATGCTCTTAATAGGACCATGAGCAGGAGTAGACCAGTCCAGACCCATTTGATAAAGTTTGATGGCAGCATCAAATAGATAGTGGTAACATTCAGCCTACAAAATTAAGAATTTAATCATAAGAAACATAAAACGACTCGACAACATCCATCAGCTGGACAACAGAATTATTGTTAAAATAATCTGCACAACCCAATCAATAATGATGTATCTAAATTCTAAATTATGACAAGACCTGAGCTTTTCCAATAACAAGCGCTCTTCATCAGAAAATTAATTCTCATAAACCAAGAAATCATATACCTCAGAACCAGAGCTCATTTCTGCATAGATTTTCTCATCAAAACGCATCAGGCATAGTCTTTGTGTTTTACGGCAAAGAAAGAATCAACAACATATAACAGAGTTACCGGACCCAAAAGAAGAGGCAATAATCCTCAAAGACTGTTGATTTCCTAGCATAGGATGCCAACCCTACTGCAAATAATTGCCACATTTCCAACAGTCCTAGCTACTATTTTCTTTCTCAATCTCAACAATCGCAGGATACACAGTAAGTTGATCATGGTTTTAGATACCAGTGATACATGATGTTTCGGCATCCATATATGTCGTTATTCTAGGAGATTGAGAAATAAAACAGAGAATGATCTTAATAAGAAGTGCCCTTCCCTAAGTTGTAAAGGACCTTACCTTTATAGGCAGGTATAAAATCAAAATGGCAATAAAAAGCATAGACATACCATTAAAAGTCCAATATGACCCATATGACAGATGCATAAATTATGCCACTCCTTCATAACCACGATGTAAGATCCAGAGAGCAAAAGACACATTTACAGTTTAGAGCAACCTCTCCAAATTCAGTTTGAATACTATTTAGCGCTTCTTTTATTACATTCTTCTTTGTTTGACAAAGAATATGCACATAGGTATGATTGACATAGCAATATGAGAACAAACTATTCAAGTCATTCTTGATGTCTGCAAGTCAATTTGAAGATAAAATTGAACGAATTATCATAGCATGAGGAAGATCCCATGTCATTTAGCTTCAAAAAAATGTGATGATGAAGCTGTAACTCAACAGCAACCATCATAGCCATTAAAGATCACTACAAATCATCAAAACAGCTCAAATTAGTCCGCTACAAGTGGGGTCTCCATTATTTTGAACATGCAGCAAGATCGAAATAGTTCACTCATAACCAATTTCATAGTAAGAATATACAGCACTCTTCAGTACAACAGTGACATATTGCATAGATTGATTAACTAACAAACAAGTCTGTTACAAAACTAACCTGGGTCTTGGCACTAATCCAGGAGTCTCCCCACACATAGATTCCATGATTCCTGACAAGTACAGCAGTAGTTTTGGGATATGCTCCAATCTGGAAAATAATTAAACAGAGGAAGACAAATTAGAAGCCATAAGTTGAAATAGGATTCACTGACACAGTTCTTTTATATAAGCAATTTTATCTATACATCAATGATGAGGCTTGTGACATTTTACCTTTTTCCTCTTTAAAGTGTGTGTATTACAAAAGTAAAAGCCCAAACTTCTAAGAAAAATCAATAGTCCTCAGTTTTTTGCCATATTATACCAGATTTACTCCATCACCATTTAAAGCTGTAAACTAGAGATAGTTAATCCATCCAGTTTTGCCTGTTAGGTATAGAATATCAGAGCAATCATGATTCACAATGACTTCCAAAGGTAACAGAATAATATAATAATGGGAGCATACAATAATATAGGACTTACAGCTTCTGCCAAAGCGTCTGTGAGATCGCGCTCATGAGCTGAGTTTTCTATGATTGGAACTACAAGTTCATCATAATAGCCATGCCCTTCAATTCCTTTGATCATTTCCATGTGAGTAATCTATCCAAAACCAAGAAATAACCATAAAAGGAGTTCAAAACTGAAAAAATATATATAGACAACAGGCAGAAGCAAATATGGTCCAACACTTAGCAGTACAAAAATACATTCATGAACAAGGGTCTATTCGCATGAAATCCCTCTAATCACCTTGAGAGAGCTGACATAACTTCAATCAAAACAAGATGATTTACATAATATTTTCTGGAAATATCACTTCTAGTCAAGTAAAACAACATTTGAATATTCAAGTAGTCTGGACCAGGTTCCACAGCAAAATTTTCTATACGCACAAGAGATAATAAATTAGAACTACATTCTTGCCCCTAAAACTTTTAAACAGATATGAGCATCAACAGGAATATAAAACCTAACCACGTATTTCTCTTTCTTTGAAGCATGCTGTATTCATATTTGTATTAGAATGTCAAGCAATATAGCCAAAGTAAATTAACATTCCTTAAAAAACTATCAATGCTTACACACTTTCCAGCTTTCACATGTCTCAATCTCCAATCCCTTTCGAGACTTCAAAGAACAGCTAATCAGAGCTTACAAATATAGCAGAAGAAAAGACCACATGCTGCTCATCTCAGATGTGTATCAGGAACTATATCACTCTATTGTCCCTCTAAAGACCCTAGAGGAATGTTGATAAAAGTATAAAGAAAGGACGTGGTTGCAGTACAAAGTCAAGTCAGGGTCTGTCTAATCATACTCGTATATTACCAGTTAAACATCCATTGGTAAAATCTTAGGAAAGCACAAGCAATAATGAAGACAAAGATGCCAATAGAATAATATTCAACAAACATATGAGAATAGCTGCAACAGACCAAGTAAAAAACTCACTCTGAACTCTTTTGATGTCGGGTCCATCATTGTTACTACACAACTTTCCATCCCATGGCTGTGGATGACAGCCCCAGCATTACGCATCTGATACGCCTGCAAAAATTGAAAACTAAAATAAACTTCTATTTGATGAATCTGAAACCACAAGCAACAGATTCTAAACAGAATAATATACTAAAAGCATGAGGCAGTCAAAGACAACACTCAAGAACAGAAGTATCATTAACAACCTTGAAAATCAAAACTTCTAGGCAACCATAAAGTGTAAGCTAAACCAAAACCACGCAAGAGTGAAAAAAAATCAAAAATTAGACACCAAAAAATCAAAAATGAGCCTGATCGATTATCAAGACAAAGTGTATCAACAAACAGTGAGAAAGACAAGAAATGTCTGCCACACTCAGGAAATAAATACCGTAAAATTCAAACCTCAAGAGAATGTCAAAGATAATTATGTATATATATTCAGTGTATGCAGTATACATCAGTAGCAGATACATCATGTGTGCATGCAGAATATAGAACAGGTAGGTGGACACAACAAAGAAAGCACAAGCAGGAAAGCCATTAGAAGATTAAATTTGAAAAGAACAGCACCTTTTGCAGATTCTCTTTTATACCCTAGACTGCACACAAAATTCAATTATCAACTCAATTGATTAGAAAAGACATTACCTTCATGAAGAGAGGACCACAATCAGAACATTTAGGTGGCTTGTGAGGGTATGGTTTAGGAGATGGCTCAGATACTGTGGACCCATTGGAGGAAAGCACATACATATCCTCTGAAAGCATTCTTTCCTTCTGGACACCTACTCACAAACAAAAGCTTGAATTGATCATAAGCAACACAGAATCTCAGCAAAAATTCGTAACAATAGGAAATAGAAAGGCATACCAAAAGTAACATGAAACAGCAAAACAAGCACAATCAACCACTAACCGAAACACAAAATCAATACCCAGAAAGAAAAATCAAAGCTTGAAACTTTCTAAATAAAAACTATGACAAACTACTTGCATAATAAACACCTTGAAAGCAAAGAGTACAAACAACAACAAATAAGCCAAGTTTAGATCCCAAAAATATGGGGTCAGCTAAGCGAACCAAAATTCAATCTCGCGTGGTCATCCACAATAATACTTCTCCTCAATTCTCTCCTATTTGAAGCCACCTTTTCTTCTAAACCTTTTTTTCTTCATATCTTTCCTAATTTCTTCCATCCACCTTCCTCACCAGAGCATTTATCATTCGGTTTCTAAAATGCACAAACAATCGCAGCAGATTTTCCATTAACTTATCCTCAATATTCACTATTCCAACTCTTTTTCGGATATCCTCATTTCTAATTTGATCCAACAAGATATTCCCATACAACCACCTTAAACAAGACATCTCTCCTATATTCATCTTCTAAACATACTCCTTAAAAGCCAACAATCTGATCCATACAATAATGCTGGCGTAATTTTCATCCTAGAGAACTTCCCTTTTAACCTTAAGGATACAACGTGATCACACAATAATCCTGCTCTCTATTTGAGCCGTCCAAATTTTATTATATGGGTGACATCTTGATCAAAGACTCCACTCCTTGGGAGAACAAATCTTAGGTATTTGAAACAAATACATGCAAATTCTTGTCATCTAACATCACACTATCACACTATCTTCACCTGAATACTAAAATGACACTTCATATACTCGGTATTACTCTTACTAAAACTAAAACCTCTAGATCATAAATCAAAGAGTACCAACATCATAAATCACACAAATAGGTTCATCAAATACCTGGACAACAAAAAAAAAAACATAAAATCACATAGTACCCACACCACAAAATCGTACAAATTGATCAATCAAACACTTCAACAAAAAACATCCCTAATCAAAGAGCACCCACACTACAAAATCATACATATTCATCAATCAAACACATAACATAAACCATTAAATCAAAGAGCACCCACCTTTTTTCTAAACTACTCCCCATCTATTAGTATATGGTACAGAAACCCACCTTACAAACTGCACAAATTGTTCAATCAGACAATTTACACAGCAAATCTAAAAGTAACCAATCAAATACGTGCACACAAAAAAAAGCAATAAATTATAGAGCACCCGCAATACAAAACGCACTAATTGATCAATGAAACACTTGCATTGCAAGATGAACACTTCATTTACAGAATTCCCACATCTCGAAACCTCACAAATTGATCAATCAAACACTTTAAATACCCAAAAAATAAATAAAAACTCACAGAGCACCCGCAAAACAAACCGCACTGTAAGATCAATCAAACATACACAGCCAAAAAAAAAAAACTCAACCTTGAAGAATACCCACATTACAATACCTCACGAATTGATCAATCAAACACATCCAACAAGATAATACCAATATCAAACAATACCCAACTACCACATCACAATAGTTATGATTTTTAAGAATACCCACATCACAAAACCTCAAATTGATCAATCAAACACTAGAACATAAAATTTTAAAAATAACACTAAAATCAAGCAATACCCACATCACAAAACCACACAAATTAACCAATCAGACACAAAAACAAGAGAGATAAGACAGACCAGAGGGGGACATTATGATGATTTGGTGGGATTTAGGGATACAATCATCATGAACTTTAAGAGTGATGCTGCCGCCAGTGCCGCCAACCCAACCAAGATGATAGAATTGGCGGCATAGTTCAGTGAGTAATGCCTTGGCCTCTTGAACGGGCTTGCTCTCAAGATATGCTTGAGTTGTTGAAGCCGCCATTTTCACGCCAACAAATGGTGCTACTACTGCTGCTGTTGCTAATGCCATCAAATATTCTTCACTTTTTAAGCACAAATGAAGGTTAACGTGGAATATTTGGCGTTAACAAAGTTTTGGGCATTCCAAGAGCTGGTGATGACTGATGAGAGGTTTAGTCTATGAGAAATTGTAACTCCAACTCCAATTAACGATCAACACATTTTTGGATTCTTGCAAAAAAAAAATGTGATTGTAAAATTTTTGGAAATTGTACAGAGTATCTATAGAGTTGCTATTATTTACTTTTGTGAAAAACATATAACGGTATAAATTATGTAGTAGGAATTTGGAAAATGAGTTATCAAATATAAGAGAGGCCATCAGGCCAAGCCGTTTAAGCGATTTTTTATGAAATTTTTTTTTTAAATAAGAAGCTTATTTATTTTGCCTTAAAGTTGATGCGATAAAAAATAAAAAAAAATTGATGGGTGATATCCTTAGTTCAATGTCATTAAAGAGAATATAAAATTATAAAGATGTTCTTAAAATTTGAGTGTAACCTTGATTTCTTGAATACTAAGTCATTTTAAACTCCATTTTCTTTCATGTTATTTATGACTTTAATAGTAACTGAAGATGCTCGTTGGAAATAATTTATATTCCTTGCTTTATCACACAGCTCCTCCACAAAGTCTAGAAATTCCCATATCAAGTAATTTTTCAACAGTTGAATTGGAGAATTTTTTAAGCCCGTGAATATAACAGCCAATTCTATAAAGTAAAGCATCAATACATTAAAATAAAGCCAATAACAAACTAATAAGAAAAGTACGCCAATTCCTTGCTTTATCACACGGCTCTTCCGGACCCTTCCTGATAAACTCCAACGTAATAGCCAAAGTGCGTGCTATGTATGTATCTACATCACATGTGCTTCCTCGTTTCGTAAAACTTTAAACATTTTGACTTTTACTATTTTCAATGATTGACAATTAATAATTTCTCTGATAAAATTTATCAAAATAATTCAAAATTATACATTGAGATTTATCTATAATCATTTTATATGATAACAATATATTTTTTGTGCATATGAGTAAAAAATTTAGTTAAAGCTAGTATATAACTAGTTGCAAATTAGCAAACGAAGTCATATTTTTATGGAAAAGTCAAAACCTTTTCATTCATATGTACCTTCAATAATAATATGTAAAAAATTTTGTTTTCTGGCAAGGATTCAGGCTAAAAGCAAAGGTATATTAAGCAATGAAGGAGTAAAGCAAACTTGATTGTTGAAGAACCCAAGAAATTCGAATTAGTACCCATCAAACAATTAAAAAAATAATACTTATATACCCCGTAGAGCTAAGATAACAATCAAGATCCAAACTTTCATTTGTTCACTATTTGGAACCTGAAACATTTTTTTACACTTTTAAGGACATGAAGTTGGCTTTTCAGCTAGTTAACTCGACGTTAACTCAATTTCAACCAGTTAGAAAAAATTAATTATTTTTATAAATGAAAAAATAATTATTGGAAGCATTTAAACCCAATGCAGTTATTTCACAATACAAAAAACAGTTACAAAACCTAAAATAATAAGCGAAATCATTAATAGGGGAATTCATGTATTGTCCTAAAATATATTATTTTAGAAATCCAATAAAAATAATAAAGTCCAAATTCCATTGAGTAATCATCATCCGCTTTTAATCCAACAGCAAACCTTCAATTTGCAATCAAACATATATAGATGAAAGAGTGTCCTCAATATTGTTAACATCAACTAGCATTTAATCTCAGTTAGTCTTAACTGCTACTATTCAAACAGTAACAAAGCTACACACAACAAAGCACAAATCTATTTTATCATATATATATATTATTTTAAATATGAGTGTGGCTTATTATGATTACTTACTAGTGTAATAGGTTTTACTATGCATGTTGATTGTAAAATTATGAGCCAAGATTCATGATTTTACATCTAAAAAATAAATGTATTGTAGTGAGGGAGATATCCCACATGGAAGAATAAAAGAATGATTGATATGTTTATAATGTTGTTCTTACTAAAAATTATAGTTGGCTAAAAATGATCAAACAATCATGAAAGGTAAAGAGTTGGGCTTGAAAGAAACAGATAGAATTCTGGTTGTGGCGCCAAAGACCCAAAGTACATAGTTGTAAAAGAAACATCATTTTATTATATTCTAAATTAGATTAATTAAATTTTTTAGATTTGCTATTTAATTGATGTTGGGTGGGCCCCACGCTTAACTATGGTTTAAAAAGCCACTAGAAATTCATTTTAGGCAGCAAAAGGTGCAAAAATAAGTATCAGGTCCCAAACGGTGAAAAAATAAAAAATTTAGGTCTTAACTCATACTCCGTAATAGAATTTAAGTTATCTGAAATTGAAAGAGTAAACAAACTTAAGATAAATATCAAAACTCAGAGCTAAAAAACCTCAATGATACATTATAAAATTGTATATATATGAATGGTGTAGGGATGAAAATATAAACCTCTTATACAGGGAAGAATCTAAGAAGAATAAGTGAAATCTGAATTGGTAATTTCAATTAAGTTTTGTATAAAACAAGGAAATCAAAATACCAGTACATACCATGCTTCAATTGATGCCTTAGAGATTACCAACGTTGGCGTGGATCAATTTATAAGAATTGGAAAAATTGGATTATAGGTCAAAATTAATATCATCAACTCTTTTATTTTATTTTTTGGGGAAGGGGTTAATATAATATCATCGGTGACGTAACAATTAATATGGGCAATTCATCAAATATTAAGAAAGTGCACCAATTTAGTAAAGCACTTATCATTTAACTAAACTTGAAAAGTTAAATCATTGATATTAAAGAAGATGAAAATTAATGTTGGTTGGCCGGCTTTCCTCTTGGTGTTAGATGCGGAGGTGCTTCTTTTTGTGTTAATTGCATGCATGAGCTATTTGTATTTATTTAATTTGCCTCCCCTTCTCACAAGCTCAATGCTTTCTGGAGGTGTAAGATTAAAACCACTATTTCGTTGCTAATAAACCTCATGAGATCGAATTTGGAGCTCAAGTCAGGAGTGCTAATCGACCTAACTGATGCGTTCATTTCATGTATAGTTTTTACCCCATTTGTTAGGGATGAATGCAGTTAACAATTTTTTAATATAGTTGCATATTGGTAGCAATCAATGGTCTGCTGCGAATGTTTTTTTCATGTTCAAAGACTTCAAGCTGTGAGTTTCCCTTTTAAACAGTTAGTCAGATACATGTTTCAACCTCTTGTGTAATGATCCTATTGAGCCTGGAACAATCTGCCTGCTGTACATTTCTGAAGCTTTTTACAATCATTTTCTTATTTTAGGCAACAGTTTAATGTTTATGTAAATGATTTCCTATGTAGTTTTGGAGATAGGCCTTTGATCCTGCTTGGGCAAGAGATGACCGTATTGTAGTAAAAAATGTTAACTCTTCACTGCTGGCACCTGGCTAAGAGGAAGCCGCAATTGGTACTTTGGTAGAGAGTACGTATTGATGTGATTGGGACTTCCTTTCTGAAAATTTAAGCAAGCCTGCTGTAGAAATTTCATTCCTTGTTGACAAGATGACAAACGCAAGAGAGGAGTAGAGATATTGAGAGAGACTGAGAAATATATATTATGTATTCTTGTATTGTAATAATTACATTGAGGATCTGTATTCACGTCGGATTGATAATAAATTATTTTGTTAAATATTTTAATTATAAGAAAATTTTCGTTTATTGGTAAAAATTTTATAGGTTTTACAGAATTACCGTATAGAATTTAATTATGATAATATTTTTTTTATCACATTAAATGAAAAAAAAATTATTATAGAAAAAGGTAGAGAGGAAATATGAAATGAAAAGTAGAAAAAAAAAAAGTAGATGATATTGTCTTTAAAAAAGGCATAATTTTTTTATAATAGCATGTGATAAGTATGACGTCATCAAGAGTTTTACTTTAGTAATAGTTATAGATATGTACAGCTATATATTCCCGTAACAAACTTTCCTTAATTCACGCTGCTTACATAACAACTTTGTAACCAATATTGCTGACTTCATCTAGCTTCAGACTTCAGCTTAGCTAAGTATGCTGTACAACAACATTTTTTGAATGAAGCATGCTTGTCTTTGTGTATTACTTGTTTCGTGATGGCAGGAATTGAACCTTAGATGCGTGTTCATGGAGCAAAGATGACCTTAAAGATCCGAAGAAGATGAATGAAAGGACTCTTCTTCTCAATGCTCAAAGGGTTCAAATGTTGGACGCGCAGTGGGAAGCAAAATGGCGTTGTAATAAGGTTGGTCCTACATGAAGCTGTACAGGCGTAGAAGTCTGACTATGCTGCACATGAGATTACCTAATTTTCTTTATCCCCCCTTCTATAACTAATCACAATGTGTTAGTCCATCTTCATACTCCTAGTCCTACCACTGATCCCTTTTGAATTTCAATAAGTTTGAATTGGTGCTGGAAGAATCCTCTCATTTTAGTGATCCACATGTTGAACCTATGGGACAAGGTAGTAAAATAGATTGCTTCTAGGACATCATGCATTAGCTTTCCTTTGTATGTAGTATTAATATATGGGACAAGGTACTAAAATAGATTGCATTCAGCTGTGATGGTTGTCATAAGAACCATTATATCAATGACAGCTGCATATAATGACTGGTTTCAGTTTGCTGTATTCGGTGTGTGTGGTATATAGTCAATGGTTTTTGCTGATGTTTAAGCGAGTTCATCCCACTACATCTACTCGTTGAAGTTTGCCTATCTTACAACAATTTTTTTGACATATTGCTGAGAAAGTCAAGGCAAAGAAGATGGTGGTTCTTTTGAAGAAGATTAGAGGGTGTTGTATTTTAAAAGATTGGCTACTGGAGTCTGTTAAAAATTGTACATATCGGAGGTTGTCTCTCAGTTATCCATAGTTTTGTGTGCCTTGGAGTTACCATCCTTTTGTTACTTCAAAATTTTTTGTAGCATGATGGATGGATCTGTTACAAACGTTATTTTCAGGTAATTGTGGCCCTGTAACTCCTAATTTTTTCTATCAAAAAGTCCCGTTGCTTATGCAGGGGAAGAAGGATGTTAAAGTTGGAAAGAACTTTGAAGTAGCTTGCTTTATATTTTCATTATTTCTTATGAATAATCTTGTAGGTTGTCAGTTTGTCACCGAGTAAATAATTTCCCAGGTTCCATCGGAGCCTTTTATCGTCAAATACAACCTCGGAGGTGTTTGCAAGTATCAGACACCTCAATTTGGCATCTGCTTAGCTCTAATTGGAGTCCTTGAAACACAGAATGGACTAATGTAGCAAGTGACTAGTGGATGTTGGAATACTTATCAAGAGATATGATGTAGCAGCTTTTGCAGTTTGCGTAACAAAGCAATCAATCTTCCGCATAAGCTAAGGACAAAACTCTGATGCACATCATACAAGGGTAAGGGTGCTTATCATCTGTTGCACCGTTGGTATTGATCTGATGAATGACCTGTGAAGATGCCTCAGATTTCTTCTATAAACGTATAACTTTATTAGGATTGTTCTCAACAGCTAGGCAATAAGGTCTTCACATTAGAAACAAGCCTAAGCAATGACTGCTTAATAACTCTCCACTAAGCACCATGTGAGGGAGCCTGGCCTTTTGGATAGCATCATAATTGATAGGGATAAAGATTGTCCTTCAAGGATTTAACAACGCTCAAAAATGGCATTTTCTCCATTCTAGCAAATGACATGGTGTATGCTCTGGAATCTTAAGTGAGACAAGAAGTGGAGTTTAAATATATACATAGTCAACATAGACATAAGATCCATGCGAGCATCTGTATAAGATACAGTCTCTCAAACTGCACAGGGTAAATGTAATAGCTCGACCGTGGTGCGAGTGGTAGCGGTTAAGGTAAGTGTCGTGGATGATCGGTAGATTCTACTCCTAAGTTATGGAAGTAATCACATAAGCGAAGCTTGGGGAACTGTATTATCGAGCATTAGTAGGGTAACAATTTGGTGGAATGGGATTAAGCCTTGAAAATAATGTAACATACACTTTATGTCAAGCCAATAAGCCCACACTGTAATTGAGAAAATTGAAGAAAACACCACGCACACTCCAACAAAGCAATAAAGCCACACCCTAGACGTGAAGGAAAAAATGTCTATATACACATAATTTTTTTGCTTTATTCAAGGTATAATTTGTTCAAGAATATGAAAAGGCATGAGTACAAAAAACCATATCATACATTTGACAAGGAAGTAAAAAAGTTTGTTAGAATTAAGACGTACAATAACGGTAAACCAAGTTTAATGGTACAATTCCTCTCATATTAATTATATAGGAGAAAATGGCTCCTGTACGTAAAGCGAAAGAGGTGCAATGATCAATCAACCAAGGTTCCTGGCGCAATGGGTGATGAAGGTGCAGCCTCTATTGTAGGGATTGGCCCTAGCATTACTCCTGCAGTTGTAGTAGGACTGTCCTCGCCGACTGCATGGTATGTTGTTCTTCTTCAATGCATCGTAGCTTATGTACCTGCATGAGTTTTTAAAGATAACCCCAATGTAAGGTCTTGAAATTCTCGTTACATGCCCTGTTATAGGATCATATACACGACCTTCACAAGATTCCTCACCCTTAACAAGAATCAAACTCACATCATTACCCTTTTACTTTCTGAATTTTAACGGATATATATGAAACATTTGGCGGCCTTGTAAAAAATATTCATCCTACACTCTATGCATGATATTTGGCATGGACCGTAGAAAAGAGTAGAAATTGCATGAGGGCATGCATGCAAGCACAATATCGGTCACATTACCTTCTCCTGCCGCGTAACTGGCGCCGATCCTCATCAGAAGTGTCGTCCACGACCTCCATTTCATCGTCACCAATGCAGTTCCCTACGCGTCCATTACACGTGCGCATGACGGACATGTCACCGTCACCATTGGAGGCCAAGGATCGGGCGATTGCCCAAGTGGAATCATCGAACGAGGAGGACGACTTGGTAACAAGAACCAAGGCCAAGACAACAACTAGCCATAGTTTAAAAGCCATATATGCAACTTTTTTGAGATAAACCAAAAAAAAAAAAAAGTCGAAGAAGAGAGAAAAGAAGCAAATGTGTGCAACAATTTATGAAAGGGTATGGATTTTTGTTCCCTTATTTTCCTAATACGTAGGAGAATGGTAAGAATATAGGTGGTTATTGCTTAATGGGGGTAATGGAAGGAGAGAAAGATGGGGGGGAGAAGTGGTGATGGTAGGGAGGATTTTTGGGGGATAAAAGCCAGTTAATTATGCTTTGTTTCTATTTTATAATTTGGTTTTTGTTGGAAAGTTGTGATTTGTAATGTGTGTTAGAACATAAATTTCGTTGGGTTATGGTGGCAAGTTTTTTCCCCCTAGCTCTTATTTCTTGCTACGTATTAGTGTTCTTTTCAACGTGTTTGCCCAAATATTCAACACTCATCCCAAAATAAGGTCATCTTATTATTGAAAAAACAAAACCATTTTTGTTGGCCTTATGGTTAAAAAAAGTATTATATACATATATGATACATTAACTTTATTGTGTCCTCAATGAAAATTTACCCCTTATAAGTCTTTAACACGCTATATGTCAATTTTTATCGACTTTAAATGGTAACTTTTATTATTTCAATGGGTTATTTTATTAGATACACAGTAACTTTAAAGTGTATGGCTAGTTGTCATTTTTATGTTAAAGTTTCTTTAAAGTTTTAAGAATTAGTTCATCAAATTATACAAATAGAATAATGGATCTAAGGGTAAATTACTTGCATTCCAACTTCTTCTTTTTTTAAGATTTTCTATATTTTGTTAAACTAGAAAATTTGGGTTTTCTTTGGTGAAAGAACTAGTTAATTCCTTTAGCTTTTAAATTATGGGATTTGTTCTAAACTCAGCTGCTAGAATTCCTTAAGGCAGTTTATAATTCAATCCTTTGCTTTGTCGCTTGATGGTTTGATCTTGAGCAGCGAACACGGTTAAATTTCGCACTTTTTTATATCTTATATTTTACACACACATATAACAAAACTTCACATAAGTCAATGTTGACCAGGTACAAACTAGCTAGTTTAACCTCAAAAAAAAAGATCAAACTTAATAGACCCAACTACCCAAGACCTAAACAAATTATATCAAATCTATTCGAGATTCATCTTTATGAACGTATAAACATCCAGTTATTAACCAAATATAAACGAAATGAACGTATACCAACTGATCAGTTAGCTCTTTTTAAAAAATAAAAATAAAAATAAAATAATAATCTAACTAACTAACTTTCAATTGATTGAAAAAAGTGGATCTACAACACCCTACTTAACTTCAACTTGATTTGTTTACTAGAATTTGATTTATAAACAAGGGTGAACTTGAATTTGAAAAGTCTTTTTGACAAATTTCATTGGAAACATTATCAAAGCGACTTTTCAAATTCTATATTACCTATCAAAGCATAAAACACGTAGCCTTTTCTTTCCTTCTACAGTCAATGAACAATTATGTCCAAATTTAAAATTACATATACCAAGATGAATTTTCTTACTCATGAATGCTCTATTTTAAGAAACCAAGAAATTAAAAAATTTGAGTATTCAATTTTGAATTTTTATTTTTAATTTTTTGGTAAGAAAAAATAAAGTTCCAATAAATGATTCTTAAAATGAGAGCCCTCTTGCAGTAAACAAATGAAACTATATATTGGTTACAACGCAGATGAATCTGACAACGCAAATGACGATATGGTTGCTGATGAAGATGCTTAGGAGGAACTAGTATCTCTAGTTCCAAAATGTAGGCCTCCAATTTGTGGTGATGGAACCGAGCGGGAAGTGGATCTAATCGTCATCTAGAACATGGCTTGTTGGGAGGAATTTGCTGCAAGGATTTTAGTAATGTCTTCTACAGGGAGGTATTGGAACAAGTGGTTTCTGATTTGAAGTATGTATCTCTACTTAACTGCAGTCCGGAAGCTCATGTCACATTTTGGGCTTACGAGTAAAACGGGTTGGATCGGGCCAAATCAAAGGAGATATATAATGGGTCGGGTCGTTCAAATAAAGTATAATTTTTATCTATAGAGGTGTTTCACCTTCAATTTTTGATAGTGAATCATCGGCAAGTAAATGAAAATAATTCATTACCTGATAGTGTTTAAAAGTTTTGGAAACTATTGACTCATTATTGATCGGACTTGACTCATTATTGATTAGGTCTTTTTACAAACGAACCGGTAAAGAGCCCTTAACAGGGCCAGGGCCCCTTTCGTTTGAACAGGTCTAGCCACAACCATATTGATGCATCAATAAGTTAGCATTGTGGTGTGTTTATTTGTTGTTTTGGTGAACTTTGGTTTCCTTTCCTTATGGCTATAAATTTCCTCTTAATTGCCAAAAAAATTGAGGTAAAAATGTCGCAGTACCGAGGAGACTATTTACTCAAATATCACCGGTGCCAATTAAATCGCAAAAGTATTAAATTTTCCTTAAAACTGTGATGAATTGACCAAGTCTTGAAGAATATTAACCAATTTCCATGGTGACTGCCACTTTCTTTAATTACATACACTGCCTTAAAGTAATTACGTGATGTACCTATTGAAATAATTATGGACCTTCCAAATATTAGGATGTTGTAAAACAAAATACTCCCTACATCCTCAAATTGCCTCATTGACTTTTGCAGTTAGATACGACTTTAAACGTTTTTATCTCCAAATACGTAAAGCAAAAAATCATAAAAAACTTAATATTATAAGAAATTATATTGATATACACCAAGTAAGATATCATTTGAATATATTATTTTTTTTATATATTAATTTTATAAATAGAAAAGAGTAACAATTACGCAGGGTAATTACGAATCCGTCATTGCTTATAGATTTTATTTATATTTTGGCAGTGTGCTAAAAGATATTGTTGCAAAAGACAAAGGATGCACAAGAGTAGAGTTGTGGTAGCAAAAGTAGTGACCCACAGCCACGGGAATTCTAGTAAACACACTTGTCAATTATCCGAGTTTCCGGTTGAATGATGCAATGCAAGGCTGTACGCGGTACGCCCACCCTACGTGGAGAGACGATAAATGTTGAGAAGTCGAAACCGTACCTCTTGTCACTTTCTTGAAGTAACGTTCTTAAATTTATTGACTAAACTGTATGACTTAAAAGTAAGTCTCCTCCTCAACTTACGACTCACTAAGAAACTAGCAATGCACTTATGGAGATACATATGCCACGTCTGTGCGTTACATCTTTTTTGTGGGGCTTCTGATTCGTACCATTACCACTGTGACGGCCTATTTGCTCCATCACTTTACTTTTGGAGCATACCATTTTTAACCTTTATCTCAACGGGCATACCTGCATAACGGATATCTTCCAATTAATACTAACTTATAGTGTACCGACATATTATTAGCTTGGGGAGTTGGGGGTGCCACTATTGCTAATATTGAGACATTTGAGCCATTTGACTTTTTGCATTTATAATTACTCCTACATATACTCAGTTAAACATAATAATAATAATATATTCATAGTACGCAAAAAATACAGAGTAGCTATTATTGTATTATACCCTCTTCGTTATTTTTAACTTTTCATATGAAATTCGGAAAAAAAAATTAGGACAATTCTTAATATCATTAGATTTTATAAAAATAATTTAAGTTAATCTAAAAATAAGATTAGATTCTATTGATAAATGGATATAAGTATGTTGATTATTAAATAAGAAGTAAAATTTTCAAGTCTATGGTATTGGACAATTTAAAAAAAAAATTCACCCTATCACAATATTATATCAAAATAGAAGGATTTCAAATAAAAATAATAATTCATAATTTTCAAATGGAAAAAATAGAAAGGAAAAAAAAAAAGAATGAAAAGAGTATAAAGTATGATACTTGTATTTCATGTTCTACATCTCTCAAATCAATAAATGTATATCTAGTTTATGATTTCAAAATAAACGAGGAAAAAGTATATATTTAAGTCATTTTTTAAATATATACTTGGCCTAATTAAATATCATACATTGCCAAAATAGATGATGATACTAAAATCTTCTTTGTCTGAAGGCTCGGGTATGAGATATTATAACTTGATCACCAACGCTATAATGCCACACTAGCCATCCTGCATTCCTGTCCATCGATCTTGAGATAGAGAGACATGGTGATACTAACTTTTTTTTAAAAAAAAAATTTGTTTTCATTTGAAAATTGGTTTTTAAGTAAGATTAAGGGTTATAATATGCTTGTAACAAAACTTAACTAGTTTACATATTATTTCATCATGGTATGTAATAATAGACTAACAAAGTTTTTGCCCATATCCGCCATATGGTTTATTGTAAATTTGATAAATGAAAGTAGGTTTATCATAAATACTGACACAAAATTTATACACAAATCTATTACTGTATAAACTTATACGTACTCCTATAGGCTATAAGGCTAAAACCAACTTTCATTTATATCGCATGACATTATTCTGACATGGACCAGTCTTTCTTCATTAAAACAACAATATAAAATGACATTAAGAAACGAACAGAATTGGCTCCATAGCTCCTTGTTCTTAACTTCTTATTAAAAGTATTGCTGTCAATCATCATGCATGGGACTATGGCAGCCTAATCCTTCCACTATTACAGTTGATTCAATTTTAAGTGTATTTAACTTTAGTATGTTTGATTATTTAATATGTATTTAACAAATACATGTTAAAGTAGATTGACAACTAGTTTAGTTGGTTAAAGTATTTGTTATCAAATTTATATATATCAGTTGTTGTCTTATCACTTACTACTCTCTTTATATAAAAAAAATCAAGTGCGCGTAGCTTAATTGATTCCAAAAATATATTTCACAAAATTAAATTTTTGATTTAACTTATAGAAAGATATATGAGTCATATATGTAAATAATCCGGAAAAGTCAATAGACAATTGGCATCTCTACTGATTGGTTATTGGGATTAGATTTTGTCGTATGATAGAAATAATAAATATTGTAATAATAAGATTTGATTTGATTCCCCAAATAGAAAAGATAATAAACCAATCAAGCAAAGTTAAAAGTTTAGTAAAGTAAAATTGTTGCACAATGAAAACAAGACATACTTTTCCTATTTAAAGGGGATCAAAAGAATAAAATTATAATATTTTACATATATATCTTAGAAATGGGCATCTGGTTACTGGTATTCATACAGCGAATATGAAACCATTCCTTGATTAAATAAGAAGCCTTTGATTCGTAGTAGACCATTTGGCAATCGCTCAACCCCTCTTTTATATGATTATTGTTCTTTCAAGGAAAATAAAGACTGGACAATTGAGAGATATTGTCTCATTTATAGCATTCACCTACTTCTGTTAAAAGTGGATCTACCAAATTAAGTCATACATTCATATTACCAAGTCACAAAATGTCATTCATTCTAAATTTTTGATGTTCAATGAAATGAAAAATAAAACGTTACAGTTCAAAATGAAGTTGTCATTTATTGTAATTTGGGTGTAATTGTATATTTGTATGCAATTTATCTCATACAAACTGAAGTTGTAATAAAATACTTCCTCAGTCTCAATATAATTTTCTTGCTATATTTCTATTTTTGGACTAAAAGTTTAAAAATTTTGACCACAAATTCTAATTATGCTCACATAAATAATATATTTAAATGAAATATTGTTAGATGTATCTCAATATAAATTTTAAAATATCAAGTTTTTATAATTTTTTCGTCTTACAAATTTAGAGAAAAAATGTTTTAAATTGTGTCTTTGAAACCGTGAAAAATCAAGTGTAGCAATTAATTTAAGATTGAGAGACTCACTGCTTCATTCATCATGCCATACATGTAACTTTCACTAAATAAAAGAGAACTTGATACCTTTTAGTCTCTAACTAATATTGCGTGTGATAAACTTCATATGCAGTAAAAAGATTAACATATGTTTTATGCAATAATTTTAAACATGCTTGTATGTAGAAATGTAGAATGATTGTGATTCATTAGTTGTATTCTAGCTCTAGTGTTTTTTTTTTCTTAAATATATTTAATTGTGTATTTGACTAATACACGGAGATCACATATAATTTGATTTTTTCTTATTGGTTATCCATAGTTAAAATTTAAAACTAAAAATTATAAATTTCAAATAATATTTTTAAATGTTATATTGCATTTTCTATTATCAATTTGAAGACATGAGGTCAAGAAATATTTACATTATAGAAATGTGTACAAAATCGTCTTAAAGATGGTACAGCTCGAGAACGTATGATTGGAAACTTGCCACCATGCTGCACGTATTGATATTGATGCTCCGCTCCCAGAGCTTTCGACAGACAAGTCAATGTTATAAGCTACTTGTGTTCTTTTTTATCATCCTAATTCGCATTCCAGAAAAAATCTAAACATTATTAAATACCAATAGAATTAAAGATAATTTAAATTAACTTTAAAATAAAATAAAATTCTGTTAAAAAAAGTGATAAAAATAAATTGAGTATTAAATAAATAATAAATTTTCTAAAGCTCATGACATTAAACACTTAAAAAATCAACTAATAAATTAGATATCATTGTCCCGGTGAATTTATTAAGAACAATATTTTGAAATTTAAGAAAAAAAAAAACAAAGGTAATATGATATTTGGATGTACTTGAATATTTTATAAAGACACTGCACGTTGACTATTTGAATTGATCCATGCATAATTGTTGTTAACAAGACATTTCATGATTAATAAGACACGTGCATTTCACAAATGTAAAGTTTATAATAAGTAAATATAACTAAACTAAGAAAATAATTATTCAATAGTCGAATAATAATAATAAATGATAATAAATAATACAAAAAAAATCACCATCCAAAACCTAAAATCATAAAACACCCCTGATTTATTAAAAAAGGGCACTCTAGAAAAAGAAAATGGAGATAATCACACACACATGTAACCCTTTGCCTCCGCATATATTATATATATTGTTTTTTTCCCCCAACTATAAAGTAAAAAAACAATAATGAGAAAATGACCCAAAAATAAAGGTAAATTAAATTAATTAAACCCACATAGCAAAAGCAACTGCTAGTGACATGACACCCACGCCCACTGAAAACCCAGCCCTCACTCCTGCCCCGTTATTTCCAGCCTCCGTCGGTGCTGGAGCTGTCACGTCAGCTGGTGTCCCGCCCGGCGTCAACGCCGAGCCTGGACCTCCGGCTTCTGGTGGTGATGATGCGGTCCCACCTGATGGTGATGCAGCTGGTGAAATTGCACCTGATGATGGAGAAACTGCTGGACCTGACGTGGCGGATGCTGGTGAGGTGGCTGGACCTAATGTTCCAGGGGTTCCTGAGGAAGGTGACATGGCTGGACCTAATGTTCCAGGGGTTCCTGAGGAAGGTGACATGGCTGGAACTGAAGCGCCTGGAGTACTTGATGAAGGTGACGTGGCTGGACCTGATGTGGTGGGAGTACCTGATGAAGGTGAAGTGGCTGGACCTGATGTGGCAGGAGTACCAGAGGATGGTGACGTGGCTGGACCTGATGTGGCAGGAGTACCAGAGGATGGTGACGTGGCTGGACCTGATGTGGCAGGAGTACCAGAGGATGGCGGCGTGGCTGGACCTGAAGTGGAAGGAGTGCCGGACGAAGGTGACGTGGCTGGACCTGAAGTGGAAGGAGTGCCTGAAGAGGGTGACTTGGCGGATGAGGGGGAGGTGCCACTAGGGGGTGATCCACTTCCAGTGGGACCAGGGGCGCTTTTAGGGGAGGAGGAAGCGGTGGGGGGCTGGGATTTGCCGCCACCGGTACCGCCGTGGTGGGCAGCAGGGGGTGTAGCATGAGTAGGAGGCGGAGGTAGGGGTGAAGGAGGTGGATGTGGCCCAGGGGGAGTGGTAGACGGGGGTGTGGGTAATGTAGAAGGGTAAGACAAGACCCTGACAATAATCTTTTGGCCTTGTTGGCAGTGAGTGGTGTTGCCACTAATGAAGTAAAAAGGTCCAGAATGATCCAACTCGAATTCAGACTCACCATCTTGCTTCTTTTGTAAAGGGTGATCAGTGTTGCAACTATCATAATCTTCTTTGCTAACTTCCAACACTGAATCCATCTCTTTGTTGTACCTAAACACTGCCAATATAATAACCACAACCAAAGCAACAGGGTATCAAGACGTCAGTAATTGAATTAATTGGTTAAATCATTTCACATAATGACCTAGCTAGCTAGCTAGCTCAACATGATCCAGCGTTGCCAAAATCCATAACATATGAAAAACACAAATTAAAAGAAACGGAACAACTCACAGAGAGTATCATGGACGAGAAATCGGTTGCTACCAGCCCACTGATTATAATCTTGAACAGGGTGAACAACCCAGCCTTGTCTCCCATTCACGTAATGCCTTAGAGGCCGGGGTTTAATAGCGTCCGAACAGCCAAAAGATAAAGCGAAACAAATCAGCACAGCACCCAACATCTTATGATAAGCCATGGACGATGATATCATGTATAAAACTTGTATCTTTTTCTAATAATGGAGGAGGAATAGGAGGAGATGGGAGGGGTGGGGTGGGGTGGGCTGTTATATATAGGAGGGGTGACCACTGACCACTGACCACTGACCACTAAAAGGCTCAAAGGGAAGGATGTAGGTGGGTACTAGTATGTATTTATATATGTAGGATGCTTTGATTTTCTTCTATTTTCAACATTATATTACGTGATCGTTTTTTAAAGGAACAATATATTTTTGGTATCACTCAATAACAGTAATTCAATCACACACTAACTTGGAAAAAATAAAGGGGTAAATATGGAAGAAAATAAGTGAAAATGGGAACATAACAAACACAGATTGGTACTAAAATGCAAGGAATTAGGATAGAGTAAATTTAATGAGTTGTCATTTTCACCGTCTCAGAAAATTGTGTGAGACGTGGCTAATGCCTATTGCCATGGCATCCCATGGAAACATCAAATTTTGTCTAGTTGTAGTCTTGTAGAAAACGTGTTATTCAAAGTAATGATATAGGATTGATGGGTATTTCCGTATTTGTCTCAATGCAATTCTTTTACGTTAAAAATACTTTGTATATATGTTCATATGCCTGTGCTAATATACCTTTATATAATATTAGAATACTAACAAATTAAGGGTATATAAAGTTACATAACTACTATAATGAAGTTTACAAATGTATAAGATTATTAATAACTCTATATTTGTAACCATGTATTTGTGGATAGTTTTCTACTCTCAATTAATTTGATCAATTATGATCTTCTCCGAACTCTTGTATATCTCAAGGGATTACACCGATATTGATTATAAATTTTACTTATCAGAGAGACCTAATTATGGATCGCAATTACTAAGATCATCGATTCACAAATTATGTATACATATATTTCGTGAGATTTATAAGTAAAGCTTTTACTCAACTTGATCCCATCAAAATGTTCCTATTTTTCAATAATTATGATCTTCTTAAAGATAAGGCTGTTCATGATCACAAAAGATATAATATATGATATAAGTGAATATATCCACTAGCTTAGCTGCCTTTTACCACCTCTAGGGAATTCCTTACAATTTTTCCAACAGGTTTCCATAAATACAAATGAAAATATTCTATTTAAACTAAAAAAGTATAGAACTCTTACATTGTAATTAGATCTAAAAATTAATATATGACCTTTGGAGACTGAACATAAGATATGAGTCGGAATGGATCACTAGGGTTGAGTTGATGATACATCCTGATTAGATTATCAATGTGATAATCTACTACGTGCATATTAACCTTAAGCTAATAATACAGTGGGAGTTAAGTGAATAATTGACAAATAAGTGTGTTGGGTTTAATGGTAAAGTTTATGTGTCATTATTATTTAAAAACTTATCTTTTATATATATATATATATATATATATATATATATATATATATATATATATATATATATATATATATATATATATATATATATATATATATATAAGAGAGTAAGATAGTTAATAATGATTATTAGAAAACAATCCTAATACCTTACAACTTCCTCAAAGATAATATTTTATAAAATAAACTAATATAAATCATATCAAAGATGATCTCGCTATACCAATATATTTTCCGTATAGGATTATCTCATATCCCTAATACACTCAAATCCTATCATACGACATAGGGAGAGCCAAAAATAACAATATTTTTCTTTTTTATGTTAGAAGGGAAACATCAAATGTTGAGCTCTACGTGAGTCCAAGGATGGCTTCTTCTCTCCATATTTAGTAGAAGGAAAAGTATTTACCAGCCACTTGATTAAGCAACACACCAAATCACTTCTCTCTTTTATTTAAGCACTGGCATCACATCAAATAATCACAAAATAACTAGAGAAAGTATCCCGCAACCTAAGGTCACGTATATAAAAAATTGTAGTAATTGGGTAATTTTATATGATATCCCGCCGATGAGTTTGATTCTAATTACTGCAAGGAAATTTATTTTTAGATAATATATCATACATTTAATCCGCTCTTAATATCATAACACATATGCATTCCATATAAATAGTAAAGGTTATGTGGCAATATTATTTAATAAATAATTTTATATTTATTCAAGAGACTAAGCTAGCTAATTAATATTGGTTATTTGGAAGCAATAACTTGGGCCCTAGTGTTGCTCTGGCTCGTCTATTTAATATGTCCTCTTTCTGTTATGTTGTTATGTTATGTTATGTTTTGTTCTTTGTCTAGGTTTAGTTTTCAATCTGTTTTCTTCTGGTATTTTGATCCATATGAAAAAAAAAACTTTTGATTTTTAAAAAGATATAATATAATAGTATTTATATAAATTATACCAAAGACAATGTTAATATGAAAAGCAAAGTGGAGCGTTAAATGCCCCCCAAATTACTCGAACCCCCCTTGACGATTTTTCCCTTTTAAGCATTTAAATAAAATCAAATATTTTATACTTCAATTCTTATTTTCCACTTGATATGATTCAAGGCAATGACGTTGATGATTTGATTAAATAGAGTATTTATGTGTGTACAGTCACGTGCAACTATGCCTAGCACACATAAATATGGAAGATTGGTGAATTTAGGGAATAAGTGGGTTTGCCTATGAGTTTTCCCCCATTTCATTTGATAGGGTTTTTCTCATTTTAAGCATAGGTATTTTTTTAAACTTTCCCTTTTTAAGTTTTATGGTTCTATAAGTTGTGGAAGCCATAGAAAAGAGCATTTGAGAAGTTTTCTTGATTAAAACATTCAATCTCGAAGAGTTTCTTGAAGATTGAAAATTTTGACCTAGAAGGGAAAATTTTAAGATAAGGGGAGTTGCTTATTTCATTGGACAATACTTATTACATCTTGTCGATGCTTTATAGGCGTTCGTTCCCAAATCCCAACTGCAGAGAATGTCATGGAAGAGATCAACAAGGCTGTCTTTACGAGCTCGATGGATTTCTCCTCCCCTTCCAATATCTGAATTTATATGAAAAAGAGAAGAGTGCTGCTTTTGTCTCATACTTCATCACAAGTCCATAATCAATCACCATATTGATACTGTAATGAACAAGTCATGTAACAATGCCCAAACCAAGACTATACTAGGATTAGTCACTCACTGCTCTATGAGTACTGAAGAAAGCGATGAGCATAGCTCACCATCCTGCTCATTGCCCAACCTTTTTATTACGAAGACTTCAGAAGTCAGTACTATAATTCGGAGCAAAATCCTACATTTAACGTACCCCTAATCTTTATTCAACGATGGTTTACAATGTTCTTATATGCTTATACATCTATACTTATGATGATCATACCGGAATTGAATTCCCATCGCCACCAGAAGAGAGCTCTAGTGTTGTCCATCTCTTACGCCGAGTAACCAAATAAAGTGAGCTTGATTGTGCGATGAGGCCGCATATTAGACCTATCCAAAGACCCTACATCACAAATTTGAGTGAAATGGAAGAGGGTGAGGGAGGCAGGGATTTGTGAGTAACTTATTCAATCTATGGTAAACATATGCATAAATAGTTGCAACAGGGGATGTAGAGTAGATTTGCCAAAAAAAGAAATGTAGAGGAGGATTACCTTGACATTCAAATGGAACTGGAAGGCAAGTAAGCATGCAATGGGCATACCTATGAGGTAGAATGTTCCAAAATTTATGAACATTGCCAAGTGCTGCCAACCACATCCCCTGCATACCCCTGTTCTGTGGCCAAAAACAGTGTTATAGAACAATAGAACATTAAGCACAGTTAAAGAAGATGCAGATTGCCTAGGAGAAAAAGAGATCAGAAAATCTTGATAATCCAGGACCTGATAAAATGCCTTGGATCGAGTCGAAGAATATTGAAGTGCAAACTAGAGGAGTCATGGAAGCATATGCGTGGATTATAGTAGCACTGTTACTGAAGAAGCCTGCCCATATATCATGTCCCAAGCTTAGACCGAGAATAACAAGGGCTGCTAGGACAACTAACAGCTTCAATGTAACAACCATTGCATGCTTTGCTTCTTTTGCTTTCCCTGCTCCAAGCTCATTTGAAACTCTTGTGCTATCACGAGGAAACTAAACTATAAGGATTTGAACCAAATTCTGATCAAATGTAAAAAAAAAACATAGTAATAACACGAATACCTTGCGGCAGCACTCAAGCCGTAAGCAAACATATAAGCAATTGTTTCTGTATTAACACTGTCTCGTATCAAAAGGAAGTATAGATTCACACGTAAATCAAATTCAACAAAAGGACTTATGTATCGGGTACAATCAAGAAAAGGAGAAAAATAGAAGTTAATTCTACCACATAGCAACGAGAGAAGTAGTTGCTTCCGAATTCGGCATGAGGCCAGCCAGCAGCACCAAGATCTCAAATGCCCAGTACTCTAGACTGAGAGGGAAAAGAGCGTTCAAAGCAAAATGAAAAACAAACACAACAATGATCAATGAATCAATCATATACTTGTTAGTTAAAATGCAGCTAATACAGAATAAGATTAACTTACCAAACCATAGCAGCAGACGGTAATGCCAATCTCAAGTTGGTCCAGACGTAGCAAACTGATTCCTTCGATAATCCTCTCCAAGTATGCTTAAAATTCTTATTGCAACTCACATAAATCATCAAAATTACAACCGATAGCCAAAATGTCATGGAGGTAGCAAGTGCTGCTCCCTTATAACCAAGGACAGTGCAATGTACCAACAAATAGTTAAGGCCACAGTGCAAAACCAATGGCACAAGTGAAAAAGTAACTAAGGGAAAAACTACAGATTGTGTTTGGAGAAACCTCAAGATGTTTTGTAAGATACCATATGCAAATATTCCTGGTATAAGAAATCTCATGTAGAGTGCTGCTTCTTTTGAAATTTCAGGACTTTGTTGGAATAAAAGTAAAATGGGTTCTGTAAACCACCATAATATGGATATCAGTATGGAGAATATGACTGAGACTATACATGACGCTTGCAGATAAATCCCCAGTACTTCGTACAGTTTTGCGCCAAATCCTTGACCACACAGTGTCTCAAGTGCACCACTTAAGCCAAGCTAAAATCACAAAATTCGACAAGCAATGAAAAAGGCATTAGTAAACTTCAAAGCCTATATAACTAGGGTCTATTCATTTCACTTGAATTTGAATCGTTTCAGACAAAATAAGTTCAGAATAATCAAACAATGTAAGTTAAAGATAAATTTATTCAAAATAATTTTTGCTATTGTAGCTCCTATTCTCTAAGTAAGTTGTGCGACCGGATATTACAGACAAACTGAAACAAGTTCATATATAAAATCTTGTATGCACAAAAGTTACCCTTTATAGTTGATAAAGATCGAAATATGTTGTGTTGGAATAACTTTTGTTATATTAAAGGGTAACTTTTATTGGAGATAAATCAAACAATATTCCCTCCGTCCTTCAAAAAATGCCCCAAATACGAATTTAACTTTTTAAAGATACAATGGGAAATTTTTGTGGGAACAATACAAAATGAAAAATCCTTAAAATATGGAGCAATTTTAAGGGACGGACCAAAATGAATCGGGCGTCTTCAGAAGGCGCCACTCACCATGGTGGGGCATCTTCAGAAGGCGTCAATCACCATGGTGGGACGTCTTCAGAATATACCTCGTAGTTTTTTTTTCTTTAGTGAAGTTGATTTAGGTGATACAAAGAAGTAAGGGAGTAAAAGTCATTTATTTTTTACGACGATGTCACGTAATTGCGAGGGATGTTTAGCAATCCAGTTTTCAATATAGGGTTACTGGTTACAAGGTATACTAACATCATAGACAAATAGACAATTGCTAAGCACCTATTAGTAGTAAAAATGATGATGTCTCGTCAATGTTTTCCCTTCTAAAGTAACCGCCACATTGTTTTACGAGCTCTTGGTCACACACACACACTGAAGCCCAAGGCTATTCTATTCAATACAAGTTAGCCCCGGACGAGTAAATCTTTATTACACTAACCGATTCATGAGGACGGTTCAAAAAAGTAATTACTTGTAAATGCTAGTTTTTTTTAGGTTTAGATAGCGAGAAAAACCAATATGTACTTATTCTCTCTGCTCCTAAATTGGAATTTTTTAGATTTTTGAGTTGTCATCAACAAGTTTGTTAATGGTAAGTGTCATTCTCTTCGTATTGGAGAGTCTTTTACCCATCTACTTTGTAGGTCTTTTCCTCGTTTATGGGACAAATTCTTTAAATTTAAGGTTTTAATAATTAGAAAGTCGATTTTAATTCAACAAGTTTATGAATTTTGATAATTCTTCAATCCAAACAATTATAAAACAAAATCAAATTGTGAAAACTCTCAACTTAAGAAGTGAAATCACTATACAACATTGCTCACGTCAAATTTAAAGCCATGGAATTAGAGTCATGCTTAAATATGTTAAAAATTAATTGTTTAAATTGCAAAAATTCTGGTAATTCTCTCAATTTGTATTTCATATTTAAAGATGTTGCATGCCTTATTACTAATAAATACAATTTATCTGTGTCAAAAACAGAATTATGCTAATTCAAAGCTATTAACGTATTTGCTAGATTTTCTATGAAGTAAGCATCATGTATATAAAGTACATACTATATAGCTCCAGTGATCAGTAAAAATAACGGCCCTTGTTAGTTGACTATAGCACCCTTATAGTAATTGTCAAGTGACATAACAAGTAGTCAATAACTCAAGGTAGAACGAACAGAGCCATAACATGTATTGTAAACTAATAACAATAAATCTCAAGATTACGGTAACGGCATAGAAAGGATAAGAGAAAAAAAAAACTAAGAGAAGAAAAAGTCAAACCATGAAGGCAAAACCAGTGACAGTAGCCCAAGAGTTGGCAAGAGTAGATCCAGCAAGCTGTAGCTGACCAAGATGACCAGCAAACATTACTGACACAAGCGGGATTAGATAGTAAAACACATTGGTTAGTATCATAGGAAGTGAGAATAGTATTTGTTCCTTTGCCTCCTTCACATCCACCACTTTGTCTAACCATCTTACTTCCTCTCCACCATCTTCTGCCCCCAATAGCGGTGTTGCACCGTCACTGTTGCCTCCCATCTTACGTTGGTCTATTTTATGTTGTTGGGGGTTTTTTGGTTCGTCTTTTCTCTGGTTTTTGTGAGTTTGTGAGGTCAGGAGATATTATTATGAGTTCACGATTCTATAGTAATTGGGATATTAGATCAAAATTTTGTACGATTTGGGCGGCCCATGCAATTTCGTGTGTTATTGTCTCACGGCCCTCATGGATTAGTTTAAGGGCAATAGCCAATGCACTCGTTGAATTTGGCGTGTGCTGAATGCTGATACAATAATTGACTTTATTGTGCGCGATTGATATGAGATAGTTTAATAGTTTCAGAGTGGCTCTGAAAATCGAGACCTGAGATCAAATACAATCTATATCACTTTTTTGTCATAACTCTCCCTAAACCTACAAATGACAATTCTTAAATCATTGATCGAATTCACCTACACCTTTGCCTTTTACCTTAAAAAACAAAATTGTGTTTTGGTTTAGAGTTGTAATAAAAGTATACATTTGGTCATATGTATTCGCATAATGTGCGGATCTTTCATTAGCAAAGAGAGGTCTAAAAGAAATGAAAGTACAAAATAAAAAAAAAAAATTATGCATTTGCATTAGATTAGAGAACAGGCAGCTGGCTAACTCTAAAGTGTTGGTTTGCGCAATTGGGAGAGTTCGTACATTGTGACATTGAGGTTATTGATCGAGATGTGTAGAGATACATACCAACTTTATACCCATAACCCATTGTCTACAATAATACTGTTACTCTCCTAGAGACCTAGTAAAGCTTTTTGCTTTGATTTCAAGGAAGACTTAACTTTACAGCCCCTAACTCTTCTTTTGAATAATGAAAATTTCAGGGCGCGTAGGAGCTTGATTACGTATTATACGAAAGCCAATCTGAACTATCTGTTTGTCACACCATAGAATTGAATCAGGCAGGTGATCGAGCCAGGCCAAGCAGATCAAACATCAATCGCCTCAACTAATATTGGGCTAGTCTTTGTGCTGAAATGGAACCCTTATACAAGCCCCTAAACCAAACCCCCCACCCCCCCTCCACAAAAAAAAAAGGAAATTTTTAAAAGGAAATACAGAACTACCTAGTCTTGAAACCGTTCACCTAGTGTAAAAAAATGCTCTGCAAGAGACTCTATCTAATGTAGAAGCAACATAACTTACATACGAGAATTACAGATATCAGATCTATTGTACGCCTAATCATGTAACAGGGTGAAAGATCTGACAGATGAGAATCTCAGTAAGCAAGGACTCATAGAAAACACATTTCAGAGGATCAAATATATAGGGGAGGAGGAAAGGACATACTTCTATATTTGAACAAATACTATAAGCAATTTGCACCTGCATTTTCACTTCATTGAAAAATCTCAGAACTAAAAGGAACATTATACACTTACACATTGCTTTAGGTCACACAAATTAATAGCAAACTGACATGCTGGAGTTACAATTAACTATCTTTCTTCTCTGGTGGCAGTGCTGCTGCTGGTGCAGCAGGTGCAGCAGGTGCAGCAGGTGCAACTTCAGCACTACCCTCTTTCTTTTCCTTCGGATTCGGTGCTGCTGCTGGTGCAGCAGGTGCAACTTCAGCACTACCCCCTTTCTTTTCCTTCGGCTTCCCTTTCTGGGGCTTCATAAAGCAGAAACATGAACAACAAGGACATTGGAATAAGAACTTCATTATGCAGTCTCTTCCAATCAAAACTCGGATTCTCTCTCCTTAAAATCTGATTATCTTTTCTGTCAGGCAAAAGTTACAACTCTATTCTGCAAGTACTAATATCTTGAAATCTTCTATACTACTCCAGCTTTTTCTCTTAATCAAATTGCCAAATTGTTTGGTCCATTGGATCCCATTTCCATCACTATCAACCCACTAAAAAAGGTCATCTATCAATAATTCCAGCTCTTAAGTGGGGTAGAGATGTGGGGCTAAAGTTGTGTCTAACCAAGAGATAATATGGATTGTCAGTCCAATAAAACCAAAAAAAAGGCCCTTTTGATTCGGGTTTTAGTAACATTTCCTCTCCTGCGCTGGCAAGCAGTATGAATGGACTCTTAGACTTTTTGCAGTAATCCTAACAAAGAGTTAAGTACAGTATTAACATCAGTATTATCTCAATCCTTCTAAAAAGACTCCTAACTCCTTACAGGGTGCGGGTTAGATACTTAGATACATCCAACCAAACCCGTAAAGTAATAGAGAAGCTTTTCCAATTTGGTATGCTACAGCAGCATACTGTACACAAAAGAATTCCATGACTGTTAGCTACTACAACAGTAAAAATCGCACACTGATAAGAAGACATGTTGCCCTACAGATATCAGCATAGCTTGATTTCGGAAACACATACGGATAGGATCAGGTGATAGTACAGAGAACAGAGGATTGTCATTCATTTCTTATGGTATGATCATTTTGTCTTGAGGCAAAAGGCTAGCCTTATATTATAGGTGGGGTATATTTAAGACGTAGTGTACGCAAGTATGCATGTGTTGCACATGATGGCTATGCTGACAATAGATTGACCTGGGTAACTGATGTACAACTTTCTATTCTACGCAGCAAGAAAAGAACAAATGTACTATTGCAAATCACGCAATGTCGCAATATTCTTTCCACTACTAGTTTGTTGGTCCAGAAAATTGGTTGGAGATGAGGCCAATTGCATTGTGCCATTGGTGGAACCCCCTCAAAACCACAAAAATTGAGGGTTTCAACTACTGTTACAACTTAATCTTATAGGTTGAGCGGTTGAGCCTGGTTTGTATGGTTGTACCAACACTACCACATGACGGCACTTCAGATTTATAAATGCCATAAATTATTGGATATTGTGAGGATGAGCACGATGCCATTCTTTGAAATGGCATAGCAGATTGCAATTGGTAATCAAGATTCAGGTTACTCTTCTGAATGTTAGAAGACCTAAAACAAACAAATATGAAAAGAAAAAAGCAAGGAAAAACACTCAAACTTTAGTCCCCAGCATTTTTATGTTTTCAAATTTTCTAAACATTAGCTTCTAGTCAATTTTGTTTGAAAACCTAGCTCCCAGTTTTGAAAAGAGAATTCAACTTATGTCTTGAAAAGTGAATACTTCAAAAAGATCTCAAAAAATGAGTTTGTAAACAGATTTACTGATCTACATTCTGAAAAAAGGCTCTAAGATAATATAACGCAACTGCCTGATTTTCGAAATCTCACTTCTCTTGATTTTTATTCTGATCTAACAAAAAGAGGCTTCTTAACCAAAGTCTTTCTTTTCTGTAACCTTGTGTATTCTCGTATTCTGAGCATGGAATAGGATACTAACAGAAATGGGGAAAACCCAGTTGGCCTTTTGCAGAAAGTAGTGCTTTGGTGGGTCACCCTGTTTCTAGATGATTTGAATCAGCATCTTCATTAGCCCAGCATATGCCAGTATGTTAATAGGTTAAGGAAGCTATGTTACTAGGTTAAGGAAGCCTATCCTACGGTCCACTTTGTTGACTACTTTGCCATGACCTGCATCAGTGTCTCTGTCCTATCACATAGATTGTCACTTCATTGGTAGTTATGATTTAAGGCATTCCTTCATATACTCATATACACCAGCATGGGATCTAGTATAAACAGTTTCACAAATCGATTACTCCCTGATTTTTGTAAGTACATGCAAGTACCAAAAAAAGGTATTACACCCGTTTCCAGAAGATAATATAACATGTGTCATTCTTTATGTTACTATTAAGCATCCCCAAACATGAATACCTGAAGATGATCATGACACCTTACCCATCTATGTTCACTTTCCATAGCTTTATATACAAAGGGATATTCTGCTTAACTCATTATCTGACAACACAGAAAAATCAAAGTCTTGATGCATGCTTGATAGATTTTGGTGCATTGCAGTAGTGATATACCCCGACACCAGACTTTTTCCCAAGACGACCAGCATCAACATACTGAACAAGGAGAGGGCAGGGGGCATACTTATTGTCTCCAAGACCTGCATGAAGGACTTTGAGTATTGACAAACAAACATCCAAGCCAATAAAATCTGCAAGCTCCAGTGGACCCATTGGCTGATTTGTCCCGAGTTTCATTCCTGCATCAATGTCTTCCTTGGTTGCTACCCCAGTGTATAATGTGAAAAATGCTTCATTTACCATTGGCATTAGGATTCGGTTCACAATGAATCCTGAAAAATCCTTAGAGCATACCACTGTTTTACCAAACCTGAATAATGAATAACAAACGCATAAGATAATTAACCAGCAGCAACTAAGTTCTAAATAAATAAACCAGACAGATATGGAGAACTAATCAAATAAGGAAAAAAAAATATAAACCAAATGAGCATCTTTGGTGAATCTTTAGTCCCTTATAAAGATACAGATAACAAACGACTAAGATTATAACAAAGATAGAAAATGTGAATTTTATAGAGAGTAGAATATAAAGGGAAAACAAGAGTCGGCACACTTCAAAGGTGTCTCACTATATTACCTCTCTGACAAAGTTTTTGTAGCATTGAAAGTCTCATCTGATGTGTCTGCACCCCTTATAATCTCAACCAATTTCATTATAGGAGGAGGATTCATGAAATGCATGCCAATGACCTGTATATGTTTTTGTCACTCTTAATATAAAAAAAAAATCTTCAGAATGATGATTTTGTAACATACTAAATCCAACTCCAGTAACCAAGGAGAAAGAACATTGGCATTTATATTAAGCACAGAGGTTCTTTGAATTCAAGTTACTACTGATGAAATCCTTGTTTTATGCATGAAGGAGGAAACAGCAAAGAGAGCAGAATTACAGATTGTACAAAAACATCATGAATGAGATCGGGTAACAGAGTATAAGGAATGCAGACATTGTGTGTCAACTAAACATGTATTCATAAAACTTGACAGAAACTTGACCAAGAAACCAATTACTCCATATAACTGCGTGGCCACGGAAAGAAGCATGTGACTGATTAACATCTGAACTTCCAAACGATGCCGAGTTTTGGTGACTTCTATGTAAAATGCTACGTAATATGCAAGTCAACCACTAACTTTATTTAAAGTTCATACATTTCTTCTCTCCTGAAATTTTAATCTCTGATCTATTTGGGTTGTTCAAACTTTTGAGTTTTAACAACTTGTAACAGAAAACTTCAAAAAAAAATTTTTGTAGAATTTCTAAGTTGTTCTTTATAAAATTCTAAGTTCGTACGAAAAGAAGCCATTAAGTTACCTGCATTCATAAGAAACATGTATTAATCAGGGTAGAGTTGGAAATTATCCAAGTAGTTATAACACTATAACAATAATATTTGTGCATAGTTAAGCAGAAATTATATTCAATTTTCCAATTCATAATCTGGTGTAGCTGGATACAAGATTAAGTTCGATAGTTTTAATTTTTATATCAATAAATCATGCCCAAGTTTGTTCCTAGAAACCAATGGATTCCTCTCAATTCTTATACATGTTGGAAATTTGATCTATATCATTCTTTTAGCTGTTACTGGTTTTCACCTCATAACAAAGTATAAGTGGCCAAGGAGGCTAATTGATACAATAACAAATAAAACAAACAAAGTCAAGCCTTAATCCCAATAACACAGGGTCAGCTACCATGAAACAATAATCTATTTCACATGATCAAATAGTATAATTCTAAAATCCTGGTGGGCCTCTTCACTTGAGCATGAGCCACTGGAGGATGAGTAAAGAAGGTGGTGTTCCCCACGAAATGAACTAATGGGTGAGAATTAGGATACGTGAATTATTCAACTTAGCTTTGTTAATTAGGCATCCCAGAGACTTCAGAATGATCAGGGGTCAGACCTTAAGCAGTGGCTCAAGCTTCATGGATTTTGAGGGCTTAGTCCATGCAGCTTAGGAAGGGATGTAAATGACAATTACTTAGGAAGCACAGAAGACATAGGGAATACACGACTGAGGAGAGGGAGACGACTGGTGTCATGGATCCAGTACTCCAGTTTGCTTTTATGCAGAAGAGTGCAAGGAAAGGGAAGGCTCAGCAGTGGTGGTGGTGTCTGCATTTCAAGAGGAATTCAGAGCCTTGCTGGAGGACATCAATGATCCAGGGGGAGGGGTAAGATTGCAGGTAATTCATTATTCGAAGGAGAATTCTAGATATCTGATGGAAGCAAATGTGATAATTGAGTTCAAGTTCCTTGCAAAATTCTTTAATAACTTGATATTTAAGCTAGCTTCTGGAAACAAAAAGCTGGGCATATACTTATTATCTGCTTTCATGATTCTTCTATGCACCACATAAATGCTCTCAGTCATCCAAATATCATCAGGCCCCAATGAAACTCATAATTTTCTATAAGATGTAACGAAATACAGGGGTGTGAATTTAATAGTGCACACATATATAAGTGTCATATAAGCAAACCTGGGATGGTCGACTTGTTACAGATGCAAGTCGTGTAATGGAGATTGAACTAGTGTTTGAGGCTAAGATGGCAGAAGATTTAGTTGTTTTGTCAAGCTCAACAAATAAGTTCTTCTTAGCCACTTCCGATTCAGCAATTGCTTCAATTACAAAGTCTACAGATTGAAAATCCTCCAATTTCATGGTACAGTGTAGGCATTTCAATGTGTCACTGATGACACCCTACCATGAAAAAATTAAGATGAGAGATTTGAGAATAAGAAAAAAGCATAACGAAAAAGGTCCACAGATTAGTAAACCTGGTGTACTTTACAGGAACATATGCCTAACTTGTATACAGACCTATATTTCTTGCAAATTTTCCAAATATTACAACTAGAACAATAGCTTCTTTGTGAAGTAGAAAATTTCTGATTCCAAAACACCACCAACAACTAACAAGTACCAAACATACCATGGAGAGCATCAAAATGGTCTGGGTGTACATACGCTTGTCCTTAACTAGTGTGAATCAGAGAAGACATTATTTCTAGAATACCTACAAAAAAAAAAGATACTAGAAAAAAATGATACCTTGATTTGATTTTTGATCTTATAGTTTCAAATTGTGAGCTTATGAAAATAGAAGAGGAAGCATAGACAAACAGAACTGCCTGAAACAAACACATATTAGAGGCACCTATATCAAGACAGGGAGAGTAAAAGATGATGAAATGAGAAAGGGAGAGCTGATATGAAACAGTGGGATTTCTAGCTTCCATTGAGTATGCAGTGAATGGCAATCAACTGAATACTTGCTTTTAGATTGGCGGCATTAGGAGAGACAACAAGCCAAATCAAACGGCAGCTCAACTTACAACAATCTAGAGTCAAGCTCTAGCTTTTCCACTCAGATATTTCAGGCTCGACTCCGCTTAGAATTGAAATCGATCCGAGTACAGCTCTAACCAAGAAAATAAATTCTCTCATCTATATATTCCTCTTCTACCTCTTTGCTAATGCTATGTGATCCGTAGAAGTATTTTTTGAATCTACATAGTCACCTCCAATTTATTTTACTTTGTATCAAATATATATAGTTGAGCCTTCTAAGCTTGATCATTCGCTGCTATTTTTTACATAAAACAAAAAGTACATTACCTTAGACACTCAGATACAAACTCAAGGCAAGCTCAAGCTTTAATTCATTGTTGAAACCTCATGAGACAGCTACGCTCATTTCAACCCTTATCCAAGAGCATAACATGCTGTCTTTTATTTCAAGATAATAAATCTTGTCCTTTGTCTTGCTTGGTATCTTCTTTTGAATTTTTAATTTTTAATATAATTTTTTAAAGCATCTCCAAAACTGGCACAATAAACATGTTGCTAAGACTCCTTTCTGTAAGTTATTGGTTTTATTAATCCAAAAGCCTTGAGGCTGGGGACATGGCTTGTTCCTCTCTAATTATTATCTACCACACAGGTTATATTCTCAGAATTATAGAGCTTGTGAGTTCACCCTACATCATGTTCCTGGTATACTGTTTATTTTTCTTCTACAAAATTATTCGTTTCCTAGCACAACTTCACAAGTATGCTTTGAAAGTCAGAGCATTTTTCTTTGCCAATGATAGTAAAAGAATACACCATCTCAGGTTTGATAAGATAGAATCAGGTTAATGCAGCTGTTTTTGGCTTTTACCTTTTATCTATTACTGATATCCAAGGTCCATCCTTGAAATTGCTTAATTTCTCAGCAAAAAATCACATTCTAGGTCTTGCCAGATGAGAATACTACCTCTAGGTTGTTCTGGGATGCAAAACATGGTAAAGCTTCTCTGACATTTGAGTACAGAGGCCAAGCATATGTGCTCAGGAAAAATATGGCAAAGCTTCTCAGAAGGTGCACGAGAATAATAAGGATTTTGGTCATATATAACCTCTTCATATCAGGTCTCTCGCCACATACTCTCAGTCATTGCAATAACTGGTAAATGGTAATATCTCAAGGCTAAATCAGAGTGCTTAATTGATCCCAATTAAATTATTTTTCATCAATATTCATCATTGCTCAATGATCATGGTGTGAAACTGTCAGTAAGACTTACCTAAATTATGCTCACGATCTAAATGGCACTTGACAATAGTACATTATGCTCATGGTCTAAATGATACTCAGCCACAGTAAGTATGAACTAACTTAACCTCATCAAAACCTTACTCAACTACAGTTAATCCCAACAGAAACTCAATCTCTTAGAGCATGTTTGCAATGAATGTAGGAAAGGAAATGGAATGGAAACCAATAGGAAGTGGAAATGTAAAGTTAACCATTATCATTATTATTTGTATGGTATTTCCCAAGGAAAGGAAACACTTGCACTAAATTGTGATTGAGGAGAGTAAGGGTTTTTATTACCATAGGTTCGAAAAGGAGAACAAGTGGGCAATAATGGTTTCCCTTAGGAAATGGATAAGGTCACTCCATCTCTCTTACTAAACACTAGGTGATGGAAATGATTATTTGATTCCATTTTCACCCCTTAAAAGAACACTATACCAAACATGCTCTTACCCACCCTCTCCCCGCCCCTAACCCTGACCCGCCCTACTGCCTTAGCCTTCCCTAAATGAGAAAAGTTAAGAACTTTAGAATGCCAACTACACATAATTCACCAATTTCCACCTTAAAATCATGCTCAACACCCAATTCATTGATCAGATCAATCTTTTACACTAAACTAAGACCATCGATAATTCGGGTTTTGGATAAGTTACATTCCCATTTCCCACTCACTAAATTGAAGTGAATTCGAACTCAACTTCTCTAAAGCAATCATTGCAAACCCCAACTACGATACCAAAAACTAAACAGAATATAAAAATCGAACAAAATCCAGAAAATTGAGTCTGAATTCAACAATTCCAATCATATATCCAGAAGAAAGAGAATCTGAATTGCTGAAAATCAAAGAGAGTATACCTGAGATAGTTGGCCTTTGGAATGAAGACGTTGGAGAGAACTGGTGATGTTATGGGTAGCCCGAGAGAGAGAGTTTGGGTCCGAATCCAATAGCCAGACATCGAAGCCGTGAACGGCAGCGAGCTGGGCTATTCCGGCACCCATTTGGCCGGCCCCCACCACTCCAATTGTCTTAAGTGAATCCATTTCTTCGCTAATTGTGATTATTTCATCCGGTTTAGCGGCATTTGTTTGGCGTTAAAGAGTTGAACACACTCAATATATTTCGACGATATACCAAATTTAGTTAATTCGGGATGATGGTGGATATTTTCTAATTGACGTCATTATGTGAAAGTATAGGTGCAAGTTTTACTAAATTTGGAGTACTAGTTTTGGTTCAAAGTTGGTACATTGTACCAAGTAGTCAAGTACCTCTTTAGCTCTTGAGTAGCTTTTTATGCATGCGATTTTGGCAGAATTTTCTGATGATTTCTTCGATTTTTGGAATTTTTTGGTATGATGAATAATTTTTGAACTAGCTCTTTAGATACACATGAAAATACCAAATATTGTCATTGCATATAATTGGATCAGCGTCGATTGAGAATTTGTGATAATTTACGGTTTTTTTACGACCTTTGTTTGTCGTTTTACAATTTTTATGAGTAAATTAATTAATATCTAAATAGTTCCAATCGTACACCTCATTCTATTGAGTGATGGAGGCCATTTAGGTCCAGTTTCATAAATAGTTTACTGCATTTGCTTGAATATATTAATATAAATATAGTGAATTGGGGTATTTTGTACATAGTACTACTTTAACTCCCCAATCCATATCTTCACATGGAATTATTTGGTACATAGGCAAATTTGGTGCATCCAAAATATACATTGTATAGTTATGGCTCCTTATCTTAAATATTTGGTGAAGTATATTGTAGAATCTTATCCAAGTCAAATGGAGGATCTTTAATAACAACTATCTTGTAATTTGTAACCTCGTCCTTCTTAAAGGCGTGTCGCGCACCTAACAAAAATAAACCTAACTATTCCTCCTAACTATGTAGTAGGGCAAGTAAGGGTTGAATACCAAGAGACTATGGTTCAGTTAGCTAAATTGATTTGAGCTAAACTAAGCTAGTAATCAAATTATAAGAAGATGATCTAATCTAATCAACTAAAATAAGCAATAACGATAGATACTAATCAAGGTTTAAAGGCTTTTAAAGTTAAGTATCCCCACTAGGCCACTAGCATGAACTAATGCTATAACAATTCCTCCTTACCTTATTCAATTACTAAGCAATTCATATGATAGATACGCCCTAATCAATACCAATGATTTCTTTTGATCAATCAACGACTTCTTTAACAATGCAATCATACCTATTTTCATGGCGTCATGCAATTCAAAGACTTTAAGCATAGCATCTTAATATCCTAACAAATTCCATCAATACTTTCATAATGATTTCCTTTATCTTAAATTAGGATTCTAGATTCGATTAAGGATCAACTTTCATTGTAACCTAATCACATTCAACAAATACTATTTTTAGTCATTCATCGATAATAAAACCAACCCTAAGATAAATGAATTAAAAACTAATCAAAAAGAGAATTAGGAATCAATAACACATCATTCCATGTTAGGGTTCAACCTAACCCTAGAATAAAGAAAATTACTCTAGCATATTGAATGAAATAACAAATAAAATATTAACTGAAATCATGATTAACAATAATATAATAGAGAATAGAGAAGAGAAAATAATACTTGATTTAGATTGCTTGAAAATATCAACAGAGTCTTGCACACCAAAACCGTGCTTCAATAAGTGCCAAAAAGAAAGAGCAAAAAAGAAAGCTATTGAAAAACCCAAAGCAAATGAATAATGAAAAACTTCAAATAATGAAAACTAAAAACTAAGAATAATAAAATCAGAAAAATCCCCCAGCTCCCTCAAAAGTGGCGTGCCTAATTCCTCCTCAAAGGAGTCCAAAACTTTCAAAATTCTCCAACCTAGCTAGTACCTAATGACTAGGTTTTAGGGCTACAAAAATATTCTTTCAAAGTTGTCGCCAAGGTGTTGTGGCGCGAGGTGAAAGACTACCATCGAGGTGTGGTGTATGTTGAGAGATTCATCCTTTTGCTTGCCAAACTTCATTTGTCGCACCTCACATGGAAAGATCAACGTCTAGCTAAAGTCATGTTACAATAGGTCTTCAAAAATACCGAAACAAGGTTACTAAACGACGCATATACTTTCAACATGAGTCAAGCACGATATCATGAAAGCTTTTATTGCATCAAAAACCTATAAAACAAAGCAAAATATACCCGAGAAGAGAAATATCAAAATATATGGAATGAAAGCTCATAAAAGGAGGAAAATATAGAGGAAAATTGATAAAATGAGATCGATTAAAGCATTAAAACCATAAACAATATCGTGTTATCACCTTCAAATCTAAGACCTTAGGTAGTGGACTAGTTACCTTCCATTACCGTTAGATTTTTTGTGATATTGATTAGTGAATCTCTAGCTACAACTAAACTAAAATAAGCTTTACTAATTGAACTAAGTTCCATGATATTAATTGCTTAAACAGAGTCTACTTTGGTATTGGTCTTCATTTTCTGTTATTTTGGACCCTGAATTAAGTATACACATAACCATCATAATTAAATCATTTGTTTGAGCTTAATTCATGGTCGACTAAATGCACGCATAGTTTAACTGAAATATAGTATCTAATCATCAAGTCCATAAAACAGGTCTAAATTACAAAATTCCCCCATCATGTTTAACATGTCTCTTACAAAGTATTTTAATACGTCAATATCACTCTATTTTACATGTTCAATCAAGCCTCAAAATCAATGTTTTAGTCTTCGGGTGATATTTAAAACTTTAGAATCGAATCTCATTAACTTAATATGTCAACTTGCTACTCGTGATTCTCTTTAGACCTCTATAATGAGAACTATTTCTTAGATATACTTTTGTAAATTGACCTTTTCAGAAATGAATGAAGTATTAACTTATAGTTTGATTATATTGCATGTATCACCTTTTGATGCAATTAACTATCAAAAGATGGTTATAAACTTTTGGATAATTCTCATTAATAACCCTCTACTTTTTGAAATTATAATTGGTCAACTAAAAAAATAACTTTATCAATAGTAGCCCCTTTTTTTTTAAAAGTTGTTGTGTATGAACTTATTGCCATATTTTTTACAATATTATAGTTTTTTTAAGTGACATTTAACCATGGTTAGACACAGTTAGATATTCTCATTCAATTATCTCTCACACCATCATCCACTCTATTGAATACCCACCCACTCTGACTTTCTAACACTTCTCTTAAACATTAATCATCATTTTGACGAAGTGAAAAACTTCAACAATTGAAGGGAAGACACTATAGAGGTTTGATATTTAAATTTTGGGAAATTATGTTAGTTTTATGAAATTATTATATAATTATTGTCGTAGTTCAACTTAGGTAAATGTATTTAATAGTATGGATGATGGTGTGAGAGGGAATATAATGAGAATTAAGTGAAAATACCTAACTATACCTACCATGATTAAATACCACTTAAAAAAGTTTTAATCTTGTTAAAACTTGTCATTAAGGTCATACAAATAATAAAGTTATTTTTTTCGTTGACCAAATATAATTTCAAAAGTAAAGAATTACCAATAAGAATTACTTTTTGATGTTTCGTGGATAAAAGTTGTGTCTAATTTTTTTTCACATACAAAAATTATTGGATGCCAATAGACAATCGTCATAATCTTTTTATAAGTAAACAATATATAGTTAATGTCATTTTAATCAATAGTTTTATGTAATGGTGTATGTGAAAGCTAATATTCAATCAATAAGCTTTTGTCCAAAATCCTACAGGGTATGATCCAAATCAATTCTAAACCTTATGAAAAGCCTAATCAAGGTGGTCCTTGAAAATCTTTCAAGCTCCAAAGTTCGAGTATTAACTACAATATACTAGTATGGTCTAAAGTATGTAAGTCAGCCCAATTTTTGTTTTGAAATAAAGAAAATTAGTGGTAATTAAAATCTTGAATTTCCTTTTTTATAGGGATGCTAATTATATGGGTTAATTAGTACTAATTATAATGGTGCAATTAAAAAATTAAAAACAATAATGACTGAATATTTCCTCTATTTTATAAGAAAAAATATTTAAAATTTAAATTTGTATAATAATAATACATGTAAAAGTAAATATAAAGGGAAAAAAAAACAAATGTGTCATTTTCCAGGTCATAAAAATGGTAAGAAGACGAATTGTCACATTAATGATGATGACTGGCCTAAAAAAGGCACTTCAGCTCCAAGTCTCCAACACGTTGAAATGTTGAATACTTTGAATTCCCAACTATTTATGCCAATAACTGCCGCAAATAGGATAGTGCACCGGGTGCACGATGCGCATCGTGCACCCTGTCGTGCACCCTGTGCAAAACGCAGACAAAAACACTTAAAACGCATTTGAGTTTGTTGGAGTTGAATGATAGTGGAAAACAGCTCAGCATGTGTGGCAGGAGTGGTAACTTGCTAAAGTTGGTAAACGTGAAAAAGTGTACTTGGTAAACGTGAAAAGTGAAGATTTTTTTGCAGGAGTCACTGTAGCAGATACTGTAGCGCATGGACAGACTACTTTTTTGCATTGGGAATCATGAAACAAGGCCAAAATTAATGACACAATTTTACGAATGAACATACTATTATAAACGAATGAACATATTAGTGTTAGCGAATGAACATACTAGTATAAACCAATGAACATACTAGTGTTACGTTTGAATGAAAATTAATAACACAATTTTACGAATGAACATACTATTCTAAGCGAATGAACATACTAGTGTTAGAGAATGAATATACCAGTATAAACCAATGAACATACTACTGTTACGTTTAAATGAACATTTCATACTAGTCCAAAAATATAAGAGATTGCATTGTAAACCAATGAACATACTAGTGTAAACCAATGAACATGCTAGTGTAAACGAATGAACACAGAAATGTGAAAAGGTGGTAACGTAAAGTTGGTAAACGTGAAAAGGTGTACTTGGTAAACGTGAAAGGTAAAGATTTTACGTGAAAAGTGAAGATTTTTTTGCAGGAATCACTGTAGCAGATACTGTAGCACATGGACAGACTATTTTTTTGCATTGGGAATCATGAAACAAGGCCAAAATTAATGACACAATTTTACGAATGAACATACTATTATAAACGAATGAACATACTAGTGTTAGCGAATGAACATACTAGTATAAACCAATGAACATACTAGTGTTACGTTTGAATGAAAATTAATGACACAATTTTACGAATGAACATACTATTCTAAACGAATGAACATACTAGTGTTAGAGAATGAACATACCAGTATAAACCAATGAACATACTACTGTTACATTTGAATGAACATTTCATACTAGTCCAAAAATATAAGAGATTGCATTGTAAACCAATGAACATACTCTTGTAAACCAATGAACATACTAGTGTTAACCAATGAACATAATAGTGTAAACGAATGAACATTTACATTTTTTGTTTGAATGAACATTACATATCAGCACAAAAATCTAAGAGATTGCATTGGAAAGACGCATTTTTTTGTAATAATGATGCGTGCGTTTTTTTGACAGATATTTTTGAATATTTACTTCAATATTTGAGAATTTGCAATGTTAAAAATTTAAACTGCAAATGTTCAGCGAAATGAGGTGAATGATCATTGGACTTGCTGACGTGTAAAAGTAGCTCCCTCCACTTGTGTCCCAGCTGCGTTTTATAGTGTTTGTGTCTGTGTTTTACACAGGGTGCACGATGCGCATCGTGCACCCGGGTGCAACGTCCACCTTCTGAATAACTGCTACTACGCATTTTTTTAATTTTTAATTTTTTAATTTTTAATTTTTTTTTATTATATGGATTGACGGTCTAAAACAAATACGAGCAAGTACAAACACACACACACAAGGAAATCATATCTTAAAGCCTTAAACTTTAAACTGTAAAGCTAATGAGTTCACATTAAGTTTTAGGGGGGCAGGTTGAGTAGTTGACCCATCATTCCATCAACCTTCGCCTTTTCATACAAACCTTCGCCTTTTCATACAATTGTAATAAAAAGACATGAAATATAGGATAAGACCAATTTCTGTTTTCACTTTTTATATTTAAACCTTTTAAAATTTAATATTGTTATTAGCTTTTTTTTGTTTATTATATTTGATGAATATTAGTCAAAGCTGTCAAAAAATTGACATGTCTTAAATTATCAACCCGAACCTTTAATAATTTTAACACAACATGCACTCGTTCTAAATGTGAAACAAATGGCTTGTAACTTTATTTAAACCCGACCTGATACTAGCGACAACTAGTTTGATATGATATTATATAATATGAAGTCAAACCTGTATCCAACTCGCTATAAACTAATAACTGATTTGAATTAACTCGACAATAATGTAAACCCGAAATGACACCCGACTTAATTATAACCTAAAACTGCTTATTTACCAGAAACAACTTGTTATGAACTCGCCCTATAGTGACTCATAACCCGATTTAATTTTGGTTTGTTGTTAACCCAACCTGTTATTGAAGAGAGTCATAATAAATAATAAACTTTGACCTATTTTTATCTGATCCATTATTGTCAATCATCCTATCATTGATTAAATTGAACACTAACTTGAAATTAGAAGTCCACTTACCTAATTTTTACAAATTGACTAAGACAAGTTCAACTAATTAAAATAAAATTTAAGGTTTAGTATGCAAGAACGTGTAAAATTAAGATTTTTTTTTTTTGCCATAAAATAAATAAAATGAATGAAGAAACATTTATATGGAAATAGAGGGAATATATTTTATTTTTTTTAAAGTCAATATGTTATGTGTTTGATGAATTAGCAATTTATAAATAAAAAAAAACCATTAGAGAATTATTGTATTATAAATAATCCTTAAATAGAGGGAGTATATTTTGCTTGAACATTTTAGCAATGTTTTGTGAGGAATGCTATTTATTTAGGAAGTATAATTTTACGTTGTGCCTAAGATTAGAGTTCTTGTCACAATTGACACGCACACGGCACACCTATGTGAAGGAGATAACTAAAAGTGATAACATTGGTCTTTCATTCTACACGCGCTTCTATTCTATTATATTCTTGGTCATGAATCATGATACTACATATGGTAACTACGAGTAATTTCTTAAGTCAACACTTGAAAAGAGAGGTGAAAGTTGACCTCCATTAGAGATACTTTAAGATGTGGATTTCTTATCATTTCCTCCACTCTTTAAGGACCTAACCCACTAACCTAAGCAAGTCGACCCCTTTATGGTTTCGGTTGGATAGGATACTTTTTTTTTAACCTACTATTAAGAACATCACATGTTTAATAAATATTGATAAAGTGACCTTTACCTGAGTTTGGCCTAGTATAATTTACCTGACTTTTAAAATGAAATTAATTTTATTGAATAAACCTAATTTTTATTAATCTATTATAGTTTTTTTTAAAATAGCAATAACACTACTATTTTTTACTAATTAAATCTATTTTTACTAATTAAAACCTATTTACACTGATCAAATTAAAACATATTTTAATCAATCAACTATTTTTCAAGATACATTAAACAAAAGTTTTTATTATTAGGATAAGCTAGAGTTGGAGTTATTTGACAATTTATCATACATTTAACGAATTTCCATATATTTTACTCCCTTTATCTTTTTTTTACCCTAAATACAAAAATCTACTTTTTAAAGATATAATTAAAAAATTTTGATGAGACAACTTAAAATGAATTTTTTAAGTAAATAGTATAATTTTTAAGGGACTAATTAAAATAAAAAATAAGACAAAAAATGAATAGAAGATGTACCCTATCTCCGAAATACCATACTGACAAAAATGATATTGACAGCGAACCAAACACAGACCAATGAACCATGCGCACGAAACATGAGAGTGGGTTAAGTCGATGCACTCACCTCATGAATTTCCTAAGTCTCCACCTCACTAATCTCACTTTCAATAATACATAAATTTGCAAAAGGACAGAAAAATTGCATTAACAATAAGATTGCGCACATACATAGATCGTGTACATTCAACCCCAAACCCAAAAAAGTCAGCCCCATTTGTGTCGCCATTTCCATCGACAACACAAGTCTACTCACTTACTTTTGGTTCATGTCACTGTGTCACATGTCAAATTACCCTTTACTTAGTTAATTGAAAAAATGCCCAATTCTTCAAAAATTTGAAAACATTCCTAATTTAGTCAATTTCTTACCACCCTACAAATTAACCCTTTAATCAAGATTCTATCGAGTGTCTACTGTATTTTTTTGGTCAAAATGTTGGGTTATTCCAAAAATTGTGTTGGGGATAATTTGTAACAGGGCCGTATAAAGCTTAATCTAATATTTTTTTCATGGCTTCTTTATGACTAATAATTTTCTTCCATTTCAAGGATAATCTGAAGATAATTTTATACTAGTTTTAATTTAATTTTATTAAGTTTCTATATATGCAGTAAAATTCAACCCTTTACCCCTCCCTTCTCTCTACTCATCTATTACTTTTTTTCCCCTACGCAAAATTGTTCAAGTACTTCTACTTCTACTACCCCATTTCAAGATCTTGGGATTTGTTCTGAGTTGGGATTGGACTAGAAATTTTCACTTCAATTTTTAATTTATTTTCTTGCTGATATTTCTGGGAAGTTAATTTTATATTATATAGGAGATTGTGTAGCTAAAGATTCAATATTTAATTGATTTTGGGGTCAAGTCTCTTCAACTCAGGGATTTTTTTAGGGTATTTTCCTCAATATTTCATGGTATCTGAATGTAATTACAGATCTCAGCGGGGCTGCATTACTTTGTACTGTGTGTTGGGTTGCCTCACTTTGAAGTTGCTTGCTTGGAGGATTGGCGGAGATTTGGAACATGGGTATGTATGTATACTGTAAACATATAGTTATTATCCACTTGGGATTTATTTTTATGTGTCTGATTTTTATGAAGTAGGTAGTTCTTAATTTTGTCTAAAAGTTTCAAGTCAATGAATTTGGATTCTGGGTTTTGAAGGACTTTTTTCTTTTGTTTTTGCGGTCTGATTTTTCTGTTTGGGATTGGTGGAATAAAGCTCATACCTCATATTGATTTTGAGTGCATTTGGGTGATTTTCTGGGTGGAGTTTTGGCAATTTTCGGATTTTTTTTCGGTTTCTGATGGTTAGAGTTGTCTAATTTGAGTGACAAATTTGGCAATGCAAGCTGTATCAATTGGTTTCCTGAAGTTGGTTTTGTTGGTTTGGTTTGCGGTTTCTGTTTCTGGCTTTGAAACCCCAAGCCAGGCATGTGATGCTAGTGATCTTTTGGCACTGAACCAGTTTGCTGGTAATCTTACAAATGGGGTAATTGGCTTAACTTGGGCCAACAACACCACCCATTGCTGTAGTTGGAATGGTGTCTCCTGTGCTAGTAAAAATAACGTGGGTTCTGCAAGTAGGGTGATCAGTTTGGTTTTGAGGAATAAGGGCCTTAGAGGAGTGATTCACGCTCTCTTGGTCTGTTAGACCAGTTGGAGGTGCTTGATCTTTCAGGGAACAATTTTGAAGGTGGATTGCCTGTTGAGCTGTTGAATTTACAGCAACTGGTTTCTGTTGATGTAAGTCTTAACAAGCTCTCTGGATCAGTTGTGGAGGCATTTTCTGGTTTGAATAATGTTAAGGTCCTGAATCTTTCGAGCAATTCATTCAATGGGACACTTACTGATTTTGGAGTGTTCCCTGAATTGGCCGTGTTTAACGTAAGCAACAATTCGTTCTCTGGGCAAGTCAATTCACAGATTTGCAGTTCGAGTAAGATCAGGGTCTATGATATCTCAAAGAATCATTTCACTGGTGTGCTTCAGAGCTTTGAGAATTGTACCTCATCACTCGAGCAGTTGCACGCAGGTGACAATTTACTTTCTGGTGAACTTCCAAGCTTTATCTATGACATGCCTTTGTTGAAGCAGCTCTCACTCTCTGGCAACGTTTTGTCCGGTGGGATAAGTGATGAAATTAGTAAGCTTTCCAACCTTACAAACTTAATCATTGCAGGCAATCGCTTTTCTGGACCATTTCCTGATGTATTTGGTAAACTTACCAACTTAGAGCAATTCGTTGCACATACAAATTCATTTTCTGGGCCATTGCCTGTGAGTTTGTCTCAGTGCTCCAAGCTTCAGGTGCTTGATCTTAGAAACAATTCCTTCTCAGGTCCTATTGAAGTCGATTTTAATGGACTATCCCATCTTACTGTACTTGATCTTGCCAGTAATTCTCTTGATGGCATCATTCCAACCTCACTTTCTAGTTGCAAGAAACTGAGAACGTTGAGCTTGGCTAAGAATGAGTTCGAGGGTGAGGTACCCGATAACTTTGGAAACCTTGAACATCTTTCCTTTTTCTCAGTGTCGAATAACAGTTTGGTGAACTTGTCCGGAGCATTAACAACCCTGCAGCAATGCAAAAGTCTCACAACCCTTATTCTTACTAGAAACTTCCATGGTGAAGATATCCCGAAAGATTTGTCAGGGTTTGATAAGCTGAGAGTTCTGGCACTTGGAAATTGTGCTCTACAAGGCAAGATTCCTGTTTGGCTGACGAGTTGTCGTATGTTGGAGGTCGTTGATTTATCGTGGAATCACTTGAATGGGAGCATTCCTTCATGGGTTGGGCAGTTGGTTAATGTGTTTTACTTGGATTTCTCTAACAATTCGCTTTCTGGTGAGATCCCAAAGACTTTAATGCAGCTAAGCAGCTTGGTCAGTTCCCGTAAAAGTTCATCAGATCCTTCATCAATCAGCAGTATTCCACTGTACGTGAAGAGGAACAGTTCGTACGGCTTGCAGTATAACCAAGTCTCCAGTTTGCCACCTTCTCTGTATTTGAGCTACAACAGATTTAATGGGACTATACCATCAGAGATAGGAAATTTGAAGCAACTCCATGTGCTAGATCTCAGCAAGAATAACATTTCGGGGATCATTCCTGATACGATATCGAGCTTGCTGAACCTTGAGTTCTTAGATTTGTCTTTCAATGACCTGGACGGATCAATACCTGAATCACTTAATAATCTCACATTTCTTTCGAAATTTAGTGTTGCACATAATAATTTACTGGGACCAATACCATCAGGAGTGCAGTTTCAGAGCTTTCCAAACTCAAGCTTCGAGGGAAATCCTGGCCTTTGTGGATCAACTCAAGCTCCTCCTTGTACCATTATCCACAATATGAATATCCCTTCTGGCTCAAGCAATAAATTAGGTAGAAGAAGCATTATTGGGATAACAATTAGTGTTGGTGTTGGTATTGCCTTGCTCCTGACAGTCCTCTGGATAAAAATGTCTCGAAGAGATGCTCAAGCTTCTTCCATTGATTATCCAGATGAAGAGAGTGGCAGGCCTCCGAGACTCTCTGAAAGGTTTGCTGCTGCAAAATTAGTGCTTTTCCAGAACTCAGATTGCAAGGATCTTACAGTTGGGGACTTGCTGAAATCCACTGATAATTTCAGTCAGGCAAATATTATTGGTTGTGGGGGATTCGGTCTAGTATACAAGGCTAGCCTCCCGGATGGAAGCAAAGTTGCTGTCAAGAGGCTTTCTGGAGATTGTGGTCAAATGGAACGTGAATTTCGTGCAGAAGTGGAAGCTTTATCAAAGGCTCAGCATAAGAACCTTGTTTCCTTGCAAGGCTATTGTCTGGTAGGCGATGACAAGTTGTTGATCTACTCCTTCATGGAAAACGGAAGCTTGGACTACTGGTTGCACGAGTGCATTGATGGGGGCTCAGCACTTAATTGGACGGCAAGATTGAGGATAGCTCAAGGTGCTGGGCACGGTTTAGAATACCTCCATATGGTTTGTCAGCCAAATGTTGTCCACCGAGACATAAAATCGAGCAATATTCTTCTTGACGAGAAATTTGAAGCCCACTTGGCAGATTTTGGACTGTCGAGATTGCTTCGTCCCTATGATACCCATGTTACAACAGATTTGGTTGGAACCCTCGGCTATATTCCTCCTGAATATAGCCAGACATTAACTGCTACTTTCAAGGGTGATGTTTACAGTTTTGGTGTTGTCCTTTTGGAGCTTCTTACCGGCAGAAGACCTGTTGAAGTCTGCAAAGGGAAAAACTGCAGGGATCTGGTTTCGTGGGTGTTCCAGATGAAGTCGGAGAAAAGAGAAGAGCATGTGATTGATCCATTCATTTGGGACAAAGAATGGGAGAAGCAGTTATTGGAGGTTTTATGTATTGCCTGCAAGTGCTTGGATCAAGATCCTAGGAAAAGACCTTCTATAGACCAAGTTGTTTTATGGCTTGATGCCATGTCTGCCAGCTAGAAGTGTTATAGATCTAGGATTTACTTAGTGTCAGACGATAATACCTTCAATTCTGTAAAGAAGCTATAGTAATGTATCAAGATTGGTAGTTTCTGTTTCCTTTGCAGTAATATACCTTATATAGACGAGCTTAATCTTATACTCGGGCCATTGTGGTCAATCCTACTGGAAATTAGCCCAAAATTTTTTCAATTTGTTCACAGTTCTTTCTGTAAAATGTGAAGAAAACGAATCATTTGTAACAGAAGCTTGAAAAGAAATTGGATGTCTTTTAAATCTTTCCTGGGTCATTATTTTGTTATTCTCTATGGTTTTCCATGCTTCTTTCTTTCTCTCTTTGAAAGATCACTTAGTATATCTTGATACACATTCATCATTTGTGCTGTTTATCAAAAGAACGATCCGGTTTTCATATTAACGCAGGTGCGGGTATGTCTTTATGTGAATTCACAGTAAAATCTTACTGCTTGTATGTCAATAGTGTTACTATCGTGTAGTTACTCTTACCGCAGTTTGCGGCAGGCCTGAAATATAGTACTTGCAGAGATGGACATCATGACACAAACTGTGAAGTATATCTTACTCTTTGGATTGCCCGCCATACATCCTTGAGGTTGATATACAACAATGCCGAGGGAAAAAAACTCGGGGCTTATTAGGCATCCGTTATACTATGTAAAAGATGTTTTTTGTGTGATCATTACTTAAGTACAAGTTAAGTACAAGGATTATTGAATGCCTAAATGGGAAGAAATGTTAAGAAATAACGGGTAAAATGAAGAAATTGTTGGCTTTTTGGAAAAAGTAGACGATAAGTTGCAATGAGTGCCCTTGTTAGTCCCTAGCATTCTCGGCATTGCCTTCATTTTAGAATTTCGCTTAAACACTTGCAATGTCTCTTTGGCCAAGAACCCTACTGCCTAGAATTTAGGAGCTGCATAACCATCTTCCCCTGACTATTACATGGACCGATTCAAACCCAGTCTCCTATCTGTTATTGAGTTCCCCGCTAAATGTTGACGCTGACCAGCTCTTCATCATAACTTTCCGGGAGTAACTTTCAAGGAAAATCATCAGTCGATTTCTGACGTTTTGACAAAATGCTTGTATATTCGTCGTTTGGTTGACTTTTGGTCATTTAATGCGTCGCCGTGATTTAGATTTCATGACATTGGAATAAGCAATCACCAGCTATATATAAGTGGGCTTCATCTATACAACAATTCATTTCTCTATATCTTTGCCCCCCAAAAAATCTCATCTCTCACCTTCAATCTCCAAACCAAAAGAGAGAAAAAAAATCCGGGATGCTAGTTCATCAGTCCTGGTTGATTTATTATCACACTCGTTGAGCGTCTCCTAAGAGTGAGGAGGATAAAAGAGACCCATATTGACAAATTATAATTTTTTAAAGTTTTTTTAAAATAATTGTAAAAATAAGTTACAACCCAAAATAATTTTAAAAATAAGTTTATTTTAGATCGGTGTAAAATTGCTACCCATTGCAACAGTTTTCTAAAATGGTAACTTTTGATCATTTTTTGGTGATTCACCTCAAACAAAATCATTCCATATCTTAATTGAACTACAACGTTGTAGATTTCAAATTCATTATGAACAAAATAAGGATGGACCAAAAATATGTGGTGATCAGTTTTTGTTTATATCTTTACAGTGTCAATTTTTTAATAGAAGAAACAAATTTGGAGTCAGGGGGTTTCACATACAATACATGCACCTAAATCTTACATATTTAGGACACGTCTAGTGAAATGAACGTGTCAATCTACCAATGTTACGTGCCCACTTCCTTCGTCTACGTGCCTCTTCCTTTTCCTGCCCTTTATATAACAAATTCTGCACCGGATCGCTCTGAATTCGTGTCATTTTCATTTGAAATCAAAAGAAACAAAGTGAAAAAAGAAATCACATCGACGAACGATATGATGATGAAGCTTTGGACTTCCGGTGCAAGAAGTGGGCTGAATGTACCAAAGGCTGGTTATCAAGATGGAATCATCAACATGCTAAGGGCTACCAGCTTCTCCTCTGTTGGCCATAGTTCCGAGGTGAGACTTGAGAATTTATGTGAGTACTCCTGTATGTAAAAGGTGGTGATGTAAAGGTGTCGGTCCAATATATAAACCATAGCTTATATTTAGACATTCAAATTTTCATGCATTTCATTCTCTATTTTACATGCTTTTATGCTTCCTATTAATGAAAAAAAAAACTAATGATGACTTACGTAATATGATGATTATAATAGGGCATTAATAGCAACAAAGTAGACGCACCCTTTGCATCAACCGACCCTAAGGTGGTCTTGACAAGGCAAACATCAGTGGAGGATCCCTTAGACGACGTACCCCTTCACAACCACCACAAGAACAACAAAGATGGTAGAAGAAGAACCGAAGACACGGCCAATTACGTGGCGGATAAAGCAAAGAGGGGAGCCAAGGGCGTTCTAGAAACCGCTTTCGATGTAGGGGAGAAACTAGCCGAAGGAATGGAACAAACACTGGGTGTGGTCAAGGAGACTACCAAGAAGGTTAAGCACAGCGTGTTAGGTAAATATGATGAGGAGGACGGTGACGACGGAGGCAATAATAATAGGAAGAATAATAAAGTAGACAAACATGTTGAGGATTTGAGGAGGAAGTCCGGAGGTTATGACTTGAGAAGACCTCATTAATTACTTTTTTCATGCTTCATTGTCTTTTATCACAATACCCAGTCCCATTTATGTTCACTTCTTTTGTTTGAATGAAAAAGTTATTATCATTTATATCACAGTATATGTAGGATCTTTTGATTTCTACGTACTATAAAATATAAATTGCAAGCGTCTCATTTTTATCTTAATCGTATCAAAATCGATACAAGGCCTATTTCTGTTTATCTTTTATCGGATAGCCTCTCAATAACGAAGATCATTTCGTTCGAAAGTAAAAACATATGTCCTATATATACGATTCTAGATTAGACTGTTGTGCATAGCATAGGTGAAAATTTTATATTATTATTTAAAAGACACTATAAATCTTTTATATTATTATTTAAAAGACACAATGAATATGACATTTTACTCATTAGCCTTCGGAAATCTAATCTTAATTGCATAAAAAAAAAGGTGTCGTCTTCCTTTGGGCTCTGGCCATTCAACATAAACTCCTTTCTAATGCCGACGGTGAAGAGGGAAACTCCAACATACGAACAACAACAACTCCATAGATGCCCACGTTTACCCATTAACCTTTGGAAATCTGATTTTTGATTGCATAAAAAATGTGTCGTCTTCCTCTGGGCTCCAAGGCCATTTCATCCGGTACACTTGATTTGGCTCTAGCCACTCAACACAAACTCCTTTCTAATGGCGACGATGAAGAGCGAAACTCCAACATACGAACAACAACTCCATGCAAAGCGATTCAAGCATTGTACTATACATCCATCTTCTAATCAATCGCTTCCAAATCATCGCGTTGTTCTTAATCCAGTCGATTGTGATTTGGGTAATCAAACTCACTCACAACTCTCGATTTCTTCCTTTTCTTTGGAAGTTGGAAGCGAATGCATGAATTTTTTTTTTCTTCAATGTATTGTTCTTTGATTTGTGTGTATTCATCCTTTTCCCCATAAATTTCTTGATTGACCCTTAGTTTTTCTTAGAAAATTTCATGTGTTATTCTCCGTAGTTTGCTTGGAATTTGGTGTTGTTTTTGTTGTGGGCGTTGATAATTTTAGTGAATAATTTTAGGAAAAATTGATTTTTTTATTTGTTGTTTTATGTTCAACTCTACCACAAATTTATTTTTGAATTATATAATGGCTTCAAAATCATACTATCAAATATTATTAAATCAACTCTTCTTTGATATTCAAACATTCTAAAACATATATTATACTTTGTTAATTGCTAAGATTATACCCATACATTGGGTAAAGTTCAGCGAAAAATCCTGTTATATTATTTAAGAGTAAGAATGAATTAGAGGCCTCTTAATTGCAATATGAGGTTTTTTTGTTGTTTCGGATGGAAAAAATATAAAAAATTATAAAAACCAGCTTTGAGTAAAAAATATAATGAAAAAACTAGGTTTGGGTGAAATAATAAAAAAAAAACATTACAATATAATTCATTTGGAATTTTTTTTTTATTAATCGTCATATGCTATTCAATTGTTAATGTCAATTATAAATATATTTCGAAAGTAGTTAATAAAAATATATTAAATTTGTATTGTTATAAGTTTTTCATGTATTGACACGAATACATACTAGTAACTCATTAACTTATATTATTTAAAAGCCTTGAAAAATGTTCATTATTGATCTGACCTGATCCAATAAAGACTTAAATAAAACATAATTCTTTAAAAGATCAACCCAATTAAGCTCACAATTAATTACTCTTTTACAAATGAGCCGATTAAAAGCTCTTAATGTGGCTCTTTTTATTTGAATAGGTCTATTTAAGATGATGTACTTAAAATAAAAAAAAAAAAGCAAATCTTGTACTCTACAAGATTTGTTATATACCGTACAACATTTAGCATTTTAATATGTACATTGTAAATGACATTTTGCGCATCATGTTAAAATGTGAGACATTAATTTTGAATTTCTTGTATTAAAATCACGCTTAATTAGTTATTTCAAGTAGTAAAAGTACATGATGATTAGATAACAGTATAATTTACGAATAAATTTAGAAGACTACACAATATTACGTTGCGCAAGTGGCTAGGCATGGATAATATATATTTGTCAAAATTTATAGCCAGAAGCTTTGTCTTTCCCCCAGAAAAAAAAAAAAACGATTTGCGCGAAAAATATTCATTATTCATGCAAGGCCGGGACTGGGCTGCCAAGTTTTTATATGCTTAGCTAAAAAGTTATCTAAGTTCACTTCACGAACGAAGATAATTTAGATAAAAATTAAAAAAAATACGCTTCGTAGTTAAGTTATAGGTTGAATTAACGGCTGAGAAGTGTTCTAATTTAGTTTACATGAAGCTCTAAACTACATTTTGGCCTTATATAACTAAATTCTCAACACTTTCCAAGTGGATGGGCTAGAGTTGAATTCTGAGGTAGTCGAGTAGTCTGCAGGGCCGTCTTTAGGCCTAGGCAAAGAGTGCGATCGCCTAGGACCAAAGGCTCGGAAGGACCTAAAAATAAATTTAAAACTAATGTTTAAATAATTTTTTTTTTTAAAAATGTTAACTAAATTTTTTAATAATAATTAATTTAATATATTTTAGCATTGAATGTTTTAGTTTTTGATGAAAATTTGTAACTTTATCCCTAGTTTTAATTATTATTTTCTAATTTTATAATTTCTAAAATTATGCTTTATAAATTATTAAATTATTAAGTTTATGGAGTCTTACAATGAATAAATGGATAAATTTACTCTCTTGTCAACCTGATTGTGTCATATAACTACACAATGTCTCAAATTTAAGATTTTTATTTTTAGTTTTTTAATAAAATACAATCAAAACTTTATCTTGATGGATATTAGGTATAATGATAATGGTAAGGATTGTATGCAATAGTATTTTGGGTATTAAAATATATACTGTGTACTACATGTATACTCTAGTATTAAAGTTGGGTTTTCGAATTTTGCAATTTTATAATTTGCTAAATATACGTTTAGTATTTAATGAGACACATAACTATTGGAGGTTATAAGTATTCTATAAACACTTATTTAAAGATATCATTAATATTCTACTCTATTTGATTATTTTGCTTCTTAAAAAATATTATTTCATTAGTAGGTCTTGTGTGTACCTTTTTTTTAATAACTTTTATGATAGTTGAATTATTTTATGAATGAAATTAGTAATATAAAATAAAATAAATATATTCTATATAACTTGCGTTTACTACCCCGAAATGGATAAGGAAAATTTTTACGCGTAGAATATAAGGGGCCTATGAATATTATTACGCCCAAGGCCTCTAAAATGTCCAGAACGGTGCTGGTAGTCTGTAATTCTATTAGTTGATGGGCTAGAGTCGCGTCAACAACATTGTGAGATACTCATATATCTTAGCTTCTCGGTCGATTAAATGAATGTATGACACCGTAAATTAGAAGGTGCACCAGAGTGCATGGGACGCACCGTGCACTTGTCCTATGTGGCAAGGTGTCACATGCACTCGAAAGAAGTGGCATCAGGGAAGTGGAAATGTTGAGGCGATTGAGGGAGAAAATAGTGGAAAGGTTGATGGGACCGAGGTAGAAAATGGTAGCGGAATCAGAATTTGCTGGCATTTCATTTCACATGCAAACCCGAGTAATGATTACAAATATTTTCGAATTTGAATCAAAAATTTCATATATTTGAATAGAATTCCACTTATTTAAACCCCATTTATTTTCTTGTCAAAATTTTTATGAAAGTGCTGGTTAGAGGGTGATTTTTTTAAGAGGGAAGAATAATGACGGCTAGTATTAAGCAGCTTTGTATTGCGGAGGAAGTGATGAGCTCTAATTTGATATGTTGATGTAGAATGCTTTGACAACAGTGGAGGTAAGTATCGTGGGTTAATTGATATTTTGTGTTCGTGGTTAATGAATTAGATATGTATTTGCGTCTATTTGAGTAGTCATGGGGGGCATGGTATTATAGAATGTACATGGGGCATGATATGAATATACATAATATATTTAAAAAATATATGTTTGTGTTATGTGTGGTATAGTTTGCAATTGGAATGCTGTTACATGTAATTTGGAATGAATTTGAAAAGTATTGAATGGGGCATGGTAGTATTGAATGTACATGGGGCATGATGTTAATGTACATTATATGTTAAAAAAATATACATTGTGTGATTTGTGTGGTATAATTTGCAATTGCAATGCTGGTACATGAAATTTGGTATGAGCTGCTTAAGAATGATTTATAGTACTGCTTGTTATGTTTATTAAAAATGTACTTTTGTCTCCATAGTGTTTCTTAAGGAGTATACGACTTTACATGTGATAAATGTAGATGTATTAGAAAATGTACATCAGGCATGGTTGTAATGTATATAGTGTATTAAAAATATGTATATTACGTGAATTAGTTACATGGGGGCATTATTTTAATGTACATCAGACATGTGATAATTGTAGATGTATTAGAAAAATGTACATCAGGTATGGTTGTAATGTACATAGTGTATTAATAATATGTATATTGCATGAATTGATTATATGGGCAAAGCTGGTACATTAAATTGGTTACATTTTTAGATGATGAATTAGTATGTACATTACGTTTAATTATGAATAATAGGGTTTACAATGAATATTTTCAAGAATGGATTTGCGTTTTTTATAGGCTTTTACGAATATTCCATTTGCTGTGCTATTTAATGTATAAAAATGGGCATGGTTGTAATGTACATAATGTATAAAAAATATGTACATGAGGCATGGTTGTATACATAATGTATAGAAAATAAACATTCTTTTGAGCTTATATATATATATATATATATATATATATATATATATATATATATATATATATATATATATATATAGTTTTTGATCTATGTTATTTTGTGCAATAGGGGTCATAGAGGCTTCTGATTCTGAGCTAATATACAAAAAAGTGAAGTTTGATGATGAAGCTCATGAATTATATAATAGTTATGCGTTCAAGCATGGGTTCGACACACATAAAGGGAAGCTAGAGATGAGGGCTGACAAGAAAACATTACGGCAACAGATATTTGTATGTTGTTATGCAGGGCTTAAGAGAAGTATTGTGTTAAAGGTTTATCAAAAAAGGAAAGTGAGAATTGGCTGCAAGGCCTTTATTCAGTTTGACGTGGATTCGAATTTATTTATAGTTACAAAGCATAATATGACTCATAATCACACTAGGATCGATGTGTCAAAACGACATCTAATAAGATCTCATAGGAAAATTTTTGAGGATTAGATGACAATGCTGAACAATCTAACTGAGAATGGAATACTTATTTCTAATGCAGTTTATGTTTTGAAGAAGCAAGCAGGAGGTGAAGTGAGTCTTAGATTTCTTAAGAGAGATGCGTACGATGCATTAGCTGGACAGAAGAAGATGAAGGTTGATGGGTGTGATGCTAGAGGTTTAATTAATTACTTTAAGGAAAGGAAAACAAAGGAGATTGACTTTTTCTATGATTTTGAAGTGGATTGTGAAGGTCATTTTGAGACTTTCTTTTTTAGGGATAGTCATATGAAAATAGACTATGATATAATTAGGGATTTATTACTTCATGATACGACATATCACACAAACAAGTATGATATGATTTGTGGTCCCTTTTTTGGAATGAACCACCAAAACAAAAACTTGATGGTTTGGGTGGAAAGTATTCGGTGACGATTATGACAAATTAAGCACAATCAATGGCGAGAGCAATAAAAGATGTGTTCCCTAACACCCGTCACCGTTCATGTACATGACATATTGGGAAGAATGCTAAAAAGAATATAAAGGGATTGAGGTCTATAGAGGGTTTTAATGATATATTCAACATTGTTTTGAAGTATACGAATACGGTAGTCGAATTTGAGCACTACTAGTCAAGGTATCATTGGAAATCAATTGATTGAAATATATACATTTTAAGACATCATAATTATTGTCCTGTGTCTTTGGCATGTTGTTATAATATAATATACAATGTAATGTACTAGATTTTAAGATGTGTGGACTTTCAAATGGAGATCATATACATTGTTATCTCTGAAGCATCATTTTTGTTATATAAAATGTACATCACTTAGATTTGAAATATACACCAAGTACATTAATGGTATACATTTTTATTTTGAGTACAAAATATACATTTTCAAGAAGAAGTATATATGGAGGCTCCGAGAGGTTTTTCAGCTGATTTTGGAGTAGGGGAAGGATGTAAACTGAAAAAGACATTGTATGGGCTAAAACAATCTTTGAGGGCTTGGTTTGGTAGATTCATTTTGGTGATGAAGAAATATTGCTACAAGCAAAGTAATGCAAACCATACACTGTTCTTGAAGAAACAAGGTGATTTGATAACATGCCTAATAATCTATGTGGATGACATAATTTTAACAGGGAGTGATACACAGGAGATCAACAAAATCAAAGATCAGCTGTTCAGGGAATTTGAAATGAAGGACTTAGGAAATCTGAAATATTTCCTAGGAATAGAAGTTCTACGTTCCAAGAATAGAATCTTTATATCTCAACAGAAGTACATTCTCGATCTTCTTGCTGAAACAGGGATGATAAATTGTAAACCAACAGATACTCCTATGATGGTGAAGCATAGTCTCCAAAATAGTGAAGAAGCAGAGCTCACATATCAGGGTCAGTACCAGAAACTAGTAGGAAAGCTTCTCTATTTGTCTCATACAAGACCATACATTGCTTATGCAGTAAGTATTGTGAGCCAGTTCATGCATACGCCACAAGAAGACCATATGAAAGCAATATTCAGAATCATCAAATACCTTAAGGGGATAGTGAATAGGGGAATTATATTTCAAAAAAATGGTCACTTGGAGATGAAAGCCTACATAGATGCAGATTGGGGAGGAAATCGAGCTGATAGAAGATCCACCTCAAGATATGTTACACTAGTAGGAGGAAACCTAGTGACTTGGAAAAGCAAAGAATAAAAGGTTGTAGGCTTGTCTAGTGATGAAGCAGAATTTAGAGGCATTGCTAACTGTATTACCGAAGTATTATGGTTGAGGAAACTCTTAACCAAACTTGGCTTCCCACCAAACCAAGAATTTAAGCTTATGTATGATAACAAAGCTGCTGTTAGCATCTTCGAAAATCCAGTCCAACATTATAAGACTAAGCATGTGGAGATAGACTAAAGAGAATCTCGAAGCAAAAATCATAAACCTTCCGCATGTGAAATAAGAAGATTAACTAGCTGATATCTTGACAAAAGCAGTACAGACAAAAATGTTCAACGACATACTATTCAAGTTAGGCATTATAACTCCCAATACCTAACTTAAGGGGGAGGGTAAAAGACTCAAGATATCAATCCTCCGAGTATGAAAACATGATCACTAGAATGAAACAGAATATGGAAACAATATCAATAGAGTCAACAAAGAATATTCTGATTGTGTTAGCCATAATTAAAGCTATCTAAAATAGAAAGGTTAACATGTATATAACCAATGTACTGAACTCCTTAATAAATGTACAGAAATTACAATTCAATCCTACCTTCAAAAACATCGTTCTTTAGAGGACATCATAAACTTCACTCCCAAGTCTAATGCTTCTGTGGTGTTATTCCTCACCTTCGCAGGCTTAGAGTTTTTCAACTTTCGGTCAAATGTTTTCCAATTCTATGAGGTAATTCTTTACCTTCTATGATATGTGCTTTTGGATATTTCCCTATAGACAAGTATATGATTGGTTAAAACAAACGTCTGAACCTTGGCTTACAAATGATAAGTTACAAAGGTTTAGGGTGAGGTTAGAAAGTGCATTCAAGGCGACTATCTTGTAGTTTCGTACTATAAAAGCTTTAAATATTTTACACTTTATCCTTATTTCATATTTCTTCCATTATTTTATAAGTTGATACGTTTTGACTTTTGATACTATTTATATTTACTACAAATCTTATTATATTTATTTTAATGTATATTTTAAAAATATCAATTATTTATTATTTTTACTTAATTATTACAATTAGAGATATTGGTGTTTGAAATTGTGCGTTAACAAACGTGTTAAAGAAATGTGTCAACTAAAAAAGAACGAATGACGTTAGTTGGTATATTTTTTCAAGGACCCAAGGGGCAAAAGTCCCAAATAGGTCTCTTCAGAGAGGCCCCATTAAAGGCTCTTAACCAACTCGTTTATATAAAAGGGTCTAATGAATTATGAGTTGAAATAAATATATCTTTTAAAGGGTCATATTTTATTGGATTTTTAAAGGGTTAAGTTGTGTCAATAGTTTTCAAGACTTTTAAAATTCTATTAGGTAATGAATGCTTTTTATTTGCTTACCAATGATCCATTGCTAAATATAAAAGGTAATATAAGTAGACTATCATCATCCATAGATAGAACTATACTATCTTTGGCCTAACATAGCCCGACCCCGACTTAGCTTATTTTGCATCTTTTTTGGCCCGGCATGTCTCTGCATCTTCTTTGACCCGCCCCGACCAAGTCCGTTTTGCATGTGACCCATCCCGGCCCTAACCGATCCAATGCATAGGTATAGTCCCAAATGGTCTATGTTAGTTGTACAGGGTCACACAGTGATTGAGCCACCCTTTTGCATGGCAATGCTTTCATTGTGTGTAATTGGGTTGTTCCTCTTGCCAGCTAGTAGTAGCATATAGGGCTTAAGCTTCAGAGCTACGCGGCGAGTGCTTGAGAAGCAGGAATAATAAATCAGAAAGCATAACGACTTGATGTTATTTGTCAGAACGTAAGCAAAATGGACAACGTCCTTGTTCAGGTCGAAGCAAAGGAACAAATCTATGTGGCAGAATTATGCGACCACCGGATAGAGAGGTTAGATCTAATCTCTTAGTGCTAAAAGTGGTCCGAATTATGTGACCCTATGCATGTCTTTCATCACACCTAAAAATTAAATCCTCTTTGGTACAAGATGCCCCTTTTGCTTAGATATGAAAAAGACATCCTGTAAAGCAATATATATGATGCAACTTTCAAGAAGTCTTGAGATTTTTTTTTTCCAATACAAAAAGTTAAAATTAAAATGTAGGAAGAAATGAGGTGGCATTGACGTCTCACATTATGTTAACATGCCTTGCTCAAGTTATTTTTTTCCAACCAAGTTGTTTGGTTATATACATTAGTAATATTTGATATTAATTTTCATATTTCTTAAAGACATCTCCAATTTGAGTTGAGAAAATGTGGAAACTCAATGATTTGGTTCAATTAATGATTTGGACTCCCAAATAGATCCGATCAAATGGAAGAAGCTCTCTCAAGGGTTCTTGACCAACCGGTTTGTAAAACGGTCTAATCAATAATGGGTCGGTATCTTAAAGGGCCATGTTTTATTGGGTTTTTAATGGATCAAATTGGGTTAATAATGGGTCAATAATTGACCAATAGCTTCCAAAACTTTTAAACACTATCAGATAATGAATTATTTTCACTGTAAAAGATCGAAAACGATACATATAAACTATCATACCCTTTATAGATAAAAACTATACTTTATTTGGACGGCCCAACCCGACTTGACCCATTAAATATCTCCTTTGGCCCGATCTGTTTTTTTTTATCTTCTTTGGTCTAACCCGACCCATTTTGCATGTGACCCATCTCAGCCCTAACTCGACCCAATGCACAGGTCTACTCCCGAAGTGTTCTTCCAACTTTTGGATTTTTTTAATCCTTGTTTGGGAACACACCAAACTTTTATTTTTCTTATTAACATAATATATATATATATATATATATATATATATATATATATATTAATAAAAGATAAGCATAAGTTCTTTGATTTCGACTCTTCATTACAAAAAGAAAAAAAAAAGATAAAAGAATGAATGTTTCCCTACAAATCTAACCCATATATATATATATATATATATATATATTGTTGGCTCCTGCATGCATTATGGCCTTTGCATCAGATGGTGGAAATTTGAAACATTAGCTAAGACTGTAGTGCCGTATTTTGATGCCAATTTGACACAAAAACCAAATGTAACGCATAACAGATCTGTTACAGGTAATCCCTAAGATTGCATTAGTTGATGTATGTTCTTTATATTATTCGCTGTCTTCTTGATCTCTGGTTCAAGATCTATAAGAACATCATTTCCATCAGGGTAAGTTTTCTTCACATGGGAAGGAATTTTTTGTGGGAAAATGATCCAACAGTTAGGATTTTTTTTTAAGTATAAGGAAGAAATAAATTTGGTAAGCTGTATGAGAGTTTTTTTTTTTTTTTTTCGTAGTCGTAGGATGTATGCCCCCACCAATATTCATATCTATGTAGATTTTTTTGCCTCTTCTCTTCCCAAAAACGATGAGTTTTGATCTCCAATTTTTTTGAGCAGAGAAAAGACAGAAAAAAAAGACCAACTAATTGGCAAATCAGTCAGTCCAATTACGGCTTGACACTTATCCCAGTCAATGCTCTGGACCAAGGTTTTTTTTTCTTCCAAAATTTGTATTGGTTGCATTGTGTAACATTAATTTCACATTTAAACATATAATTAAAAAAAACCAAAGGTCATAAAATTTAATGCTCATTGCTATATTTTGGAGCACTTTAAAAATTCTCTTTTCTCTCTAATTCCATAAAAGTTAGTATTCAAGTGCTTAATATATTATTATTAGTTATAATTTTTTTTATAAGTTTATAATTTACATTTGTTTTATGAAAAAAAATCATCTTAAAAAATAACTATTAACGTTTTTAGTTTTTAAATAAATTCAGTGCTTAAGTATTTTCTATGACTTATTAATTTTAAAAATATTAGTTGGGTTAATTATTTTACTATTTGAAACTAATGGATCTTAATCATCTCAATTTTCACAATATTTTAACAATTTTGAGCCTTTTCCGATTAGCCATTCTCAATTTAGTGCTTTCATGAAAGATTTGGAGGGCATTATTTCACTTTTTCTCCACAACCACAACCTCCACTTCAAATTATTCTATGCACTTACTATAATTTTGATCCTTTCTCTCAAAATAATGACCACTACTCATAAGGTTATAGAGCAAGCAATATCCAATTTGATGAAGATGAAGAAAAAAAATGTTCAAACAGGCCACAACACCCTCAAGAACAAAATTTGTCACATTAGCTAGTTGTCCCTCAAAAGTAGCCACTTACAAAAAATTGTGATTGTTCTATAAGTGAAGAAAAAGCTCTAATTGTGGCATGACTGACAATATTAATTGCATGACTGATAACATTGATTGCATGCATTAGGAGTTGAATGCATTAGGAGTTGAATAACTTCCCTAATGCATGGAAGTCAATGTTGTGGCCGAAACAAGAACACAATCCTCATTCTGAAAGCAGTCGTAGATGAGGATTTATGGATTTGGCATTGTTTTTATTTTTTTTTTATTTTTAGTATTCCATATTCATAAATTGACCTTAATATTCTTTACCGCTCTCCTATTTCAACGATATTTTACAAGGTAGGGCATCTTTGGTAAAGTTTACTATCGTAAATGACCAAGAATACAACATGGTGTGATACCTAGCATATGAAATTTATCTAAGTTGGAGTGCTTTTGTACAAGGGTTTACCCACCCTCATACTCTAAAGAAAAAACTCTTTGTCGATTGACAAGATAGTGTATGTAAGGATGTTGAATTTGCATTTGGAGTATTGCAGGCAAGATTCGTAATTAAACGACAACCAACTCTTGCTTACATACGATGAAGATGTATTGGCCGACTTTATGAACGCGTGTATCATTATTCATAACATGATAGTCGAGGATGAATGAGAAACATATAACGATAAAAGTAATAAGAAAATATTTCCAAGAAGATTGTCCTTCTCACTATCCACAATAGAGAAGCAAGCATAAGTGCTACCATAAATAATGATGAACCTTCTCATTCCAAATCTGATGTTCAGTCACTTAAACATAACATTATAGAGCACATTTGGCATAATCTTGATCACAAAAATCCTTAAAACCAACAAAACAGACAATGACTAAATAAATTAAAGGATACATATGCGTAGTCTGACGATGACTAACTGTCCCTCTGTGATAATTTCTTTTTCGCAGACATCTTGACCTTAATACGAAGTATATAGATCTCGGTTTGTAGTAGGATATTAGGGATTACGCTACAATATCGTGGGGTAATTATATTGGATGTAATATGTTCATGAAGTTTCCTAAAAAAAAAGTACATAAGACCTATAACTCACTGTACCATCACAAAATCACAACCATTAATTAATTACCTCATACATAGTACCAAGCATGAAGGGTGATGAGATGTGACATGAATGAGAGCAACTAATGGGCTACGGTTCAAATTAAACCAAGAGCAACTTATACCCAAATGCATGATTGAGACAGTAATTGCATATTATTTATAAGGTCCTGTTTAACTTCTTAGAATTGGACTTTCTATTCAATAAATTAAATACCCAGTTTTTTTTTTATAAAATTTATATCAGGCTATCCACTTTATTTCCCAAAATATAAAAAAAATTGTTGGAATAAAGACTTGAACTTGAGACCTCTCATATAAATCATAAGTATTCAAACCACAACTACAACTAAACTTTTATGTTATTACAAAACTAATATATAAATATCAGAATCAAGCACCCTGCTCATGTCCAGAACCGCCTATGCCCAAATGACAACAGTAGAATAAAAACATGCCATTACCAAATGAGAGGTATGAAGCATACACATCAAACCAATGAGCTTTAGTACTATTATTAGGCTATTGGTGGTTGGAGCTTAAAATTGAAAGGGAAAGGAGATGAGGCTAGCTAGTACGTACGCATGGGAGTAAAGAAGTAGACCTTGAAAGAGAGCTCGTTCATCAATATAATGGACAAAGCAAGAAACTTATCAAGAAAAGCAAAGGGTACTGAATTCATAAATTGGTACATGAATATATAGTTGATGCATTGATTGCCATCCAAGGTGCGATGACATTGAAGACATAATTCGTACTGTGTCTGTGTCTGTGTCTGTGTCATCGCTAACAATTTAAAAAAAAAAAAAAAATCTTTTTAAAAAGGTTGTACTTCACATATAAGACTTGTCCCTCTCAATGGATGTCTTCCTTCATTTTGGTTAACAATTAAGAACTACTTTGCATCTCAGCTTTGGAATCCACATGGGCCATCTCTTCTTTACTTTTGCTGTGGGCTGTGACATCAATGTTTCAAGCAATGTGTTCTCTTCGTCAATTAGCAAAGTTAATAGTTCATGCATGTAATATACAGAAACCATATATTATAACATGATTTATGTAATAGATAGTATGCTTAATTACGTCCCTTGCAAATTAGAGGACCTTCAAACCCGGCCTAATGTTGGTTTATGAATATCCTTCAAATCACTATGGATGAAAACATCACAGTGAACATATATATATGAACTTATGGGCAGGAAATACACGATATGATAGATCAACTAAAGGAAAGCATAATTATACTGAAGTGAATACCTTCCCATTGCTATTGCGAAATAAGGCCAGTAACTAGGCAGTAGGCACCGCACCATTAAGTCATGTGCATTTTGCCTCACATAAGTATGGGTCTAATAAGTAAAACTAATGACAAAATACTTCGTACAAATTATATGGAGAAGAAGCGAAAACATGGGAAAGGTCAACATACTCTTTCCATTGCTAATTTCCTAGCAATAAGGCCAATGACCTAGCTAGGTCATGTGGTTTTTGCCTCACGTAAGTTAGGGTCTAATAAATTGAACAAATGATAAAATACTTCGTACAGAGTATATGGATTATGTAGTATTAAAAGAAGCGAAAACACACCACGAACCTATTATAAGTTGTGACCATGCAATATAATGATCCTTTACTTTTCGGCATGGCAATATAATATGCTAGCAAGTAAAATTCCGTGGCCTTGGTAATTTTGTCTACATATTGCTGTAAGTTTTTCTCATCATAAAATTTATCCTTGATCTTGGCATACAAGAGATGGAAGTGTCGTATATCACATTAGAGTATAAACTATATAACGTGTAACGTTCATAAGTTGTGAGAAGCCTTGACAACATGTAACACAACTTACACAAGGACAAGGAGGATAGGTTACGCCTATTTTTTAAGTGTGAAATTCCGACTCTACAAATTGGTGACATGAGCTAGCTTGACAGAGGAGCTGTACACTAGAGGCAAAAAGGTTAATATCTAAGACTCTAAGTGGCTTCACTTAGCAACATTAATTAATTGAGTGTATCATTAGAACTGTTGGGTTTCAATTTAGGAGTTGGATTCCATAAAGTTTTATTCGCTGCCTTTTTCCTTAATCTACCAAGGTAGGTTTATTCCCTGAGCCTTGTTGTCATTTGACCAACAATATATCCCCCCCACCACTTTAATTTCCCATCTTTCATGTACGATTGATACGAGTATTCGGTTTAAACCCCTTGACTGTGCACCTTTTCTTTTGTTTGTCAAGGCTTTCCAGATCGTTTAAGGCCATGTTTGGGGACGTGATTTGTCGTTTCCCCCATCATATGCAAAACCATAATAAGAGACTTGAGCATACTTACCGTTTCAAAGTTTGCAATACCATTTATCATAAGTATTAGTTATCACAAAGTCTTGTTCTCCGATAAAAGTGGTCTTTCAATATAATTTACTTTATTTAGTAATCAGATTTGTCAGATGCTTACATGTACTTAAGTAGTGCATACACTAACAAGTGAATCAAAACAGCGCACTTGTAGTTCTATTGAATCCGATGTTTGGCTTTGAACTCAAGTGTTCAATCTCATCCTAAAAACTTCACAGTGACATAATAGTGGTCGAATCTGCGAAATCCTACGTAATTATCAGTGAAGTTAGAAGTTGATTATCTGCCAAAGCAAACACTGTTTTGGAATTTCACGTGTCTGCAGTAAAACTGTAAAAGTAACGACCCTCCAATCGTAAGACAAGAAGCCTAGAGTGGGCCGTTAATGAAGAAACTGGACGACCAATGATTATTGCTTTTGCAGCAATACCCACGCGTAGTGGAAATGGAGGGGGTAAAACAATGTCAAACTATTGACTTTGTCATCCACAGTACAAGCCCAACTAACAACCGATGTCCTTCATCAATTCATTAGTTCAGAATTCAGATCTACCGTTGCAGGATGTTCATGGCCAATAATTACTTTTAACTTTATTGCTTGTGAAAATATTGATTTTCCGCTTACAAATAATATTATGTAATCAGTCGGTACTTATGCCATTTACCAACCAAAAATTCATTCATGCATGTAACAGGAGAATTGGAAAATATCGGTTTGTAGTTTGTGCAAATGAAAATTTACAAGTTATATATAGTCATTAAATAACCCGTTTTTTAAGTGAATTTAATTTAATAAATTAAGGATCAAGTGAAGAAAAATATTGTCATAGTTGTTTTAGTTGTAATTTAATACTTTTTATGGAAGAGATTATACCAGGTAAGTGGACAGATCAACCAAATAAAATAGAATATATCAACATAATTCGATAATTGAGTTTTATTTTAGCTAATTTATCCATTTACTTTATCTAATCTTTTTTTCAAAGTGCATGCCTAAATGATAAGTTACAAGTATAAAAAATTAAAGTATATAACAAGACGTTGAAAAAACAAATAACTACAAGTAATAAGCAAACTAATTGAAAGAATTGTCTAGTAAATTAATGCTGGTTGTTTAAGTAGAAGAAAGAAACATGATCTGAATCAGATATACTGAGTATATACTTAGTAAGATGACAACTTGATTATATAAACGTACTCTGTATGTGTTATGGTAAGTTAAGTGTATGATTATACTTGCAGTTATAATGTCATAAGAATGTCATGAATGCTGAACCTCTGTTATATGAACATGATGAGGTTAATTGGATTAACTCTATATAATAGAGCATGAAGAAAAATGCTTACTGCAGAAAATGCAAGGACATTTAGCATAAATGGTGTGAGACAGAGGCGAACTGGAAGAATGCAGGAGAAAACACAACGTGAGAAGTGACACATAAGGTGATTGACAGGTGATCACCTTATCCGATCCAGGGTTGCTGTATCACGAATCATATGTATGGTGCATAGTAAAATAACATGTAATATCTTTAGTGAACATTAAAGGGTGCCAATTCAAAGAGTAATTAAACTTATCTGACCAATAAGAATATGCATATATATATATATATAGATAGGAAAACTAATAAGAAAGAGGAGAATTCAATCCACGTAAAGGTTCAAACAAGGTCAACCGATAGACTAATAGTAGGAGGTACTCTTTAAGTTCATAAAATGATTTTCCTTGGCCTCTTTCTCCAATAGAGGACAACTTAAATATTGATAATAGTGACTAGTTTGAATATTTAACAATAAAGAATTTGACTATTTTAGAATTGTTACAGTTTAATTATGACTTACAGGCTATTATGACCTCCTAATCCACCTGCATATTTCCTTTAAGACATGTTTTAGTACTTCCATAAATTAAAAAAACACACAGTTAATTACTATATGAACAATACCTACCTTCCAAATGGCATGATTTGGTCACTAATTGCCACCCTCTAAACCAAGCAAAATGGAGGTCACTAGTTTGCTCCATTTTTTTGTGGTCCTCATATCCTCTCTATATCTCTATTGCACTTTCACAAAAATTCACTCTCTTTTTTTTTTTTGTCAACTTTATCCCCTCCCAAAAATCACATAAAAGCAAGCAATCACACTTCTCTTCCACCCCTCTTCTTCAACATCCCCTCTCCAACACATTTCTCCTGCACCGCCTCCCTGGCCACTTACACCCTAAATGGACTTCCACAAGCCACAAAACTCCTCCTCCGCTGCCTCAGCCACCACGAAACGTATGATCATGATGATGATGCGTGACAAAGCCGTCACGCAAGACGCCACTAACGCCACCACCATCAACAATAACAGAACTTCCATTAAGCTAGAAGATGATCATGACTCTGACGAAGACATGAAAACTACTACTACTATTATTACTACTCCCACTACTACTGAAGAGAAGAAACAAAGGAGACTGAGTCCCACCACTCCTGCGGCTGCCTCTACCGGGAGAAGAGTTGCAAGTGGTGGCAGCGGAGGTGGTGGAGTGTTAGGCTGTCAAGCTGAGAAGTGTACAGCTGATCTTACTGATGCTAAGCGTTACCACCGTCGTCATAAGGTGTGTGAGTTTCATGCTAAGGCCCCCTCTGTCCTTGTTGGTGGCCTCCGCCAACGCTTCTGCCAACAATGTAGCAGGTTATCTCCATTTTTATTTAAAGAATAATATTTTACATGTATAAATTTTCATGTCCTTAATTTAGTGAAAAAAGGGCTTATTACTTTATAATATGCCTCATCAAGTCATCATATATGTATGTCATTTTGGTAAGTCGAATTCTTTTGGTACAGTTCATAAAAATTTGAAATTTGGAACTAATTTTATCTTAAATCCTTGAGATGGTGGTTGTGAAATCATACAAAGGAATTATAAGGAGCAAGTAGTATCATTTTCCATGTGAATGATGATGATTGAATGACGTAGAAATTTTTGGTACGTTTGGTAGAAACTTGGTTTTATTTTTTCCAATATGATTTTATCTTTTTAATGATGAAGTTCAGTTCACATGTGATTAAGTACGGGATTAATTAATGTATATCTAAGATCCTTTGGCTCATTAGCGATGTGGAGTAGTGAATTAAAAGTATGATATGATGTTTAAATCTATACTAGCGACTAATATCGTAACTAGAACTCGATATTTTGACTTATAAATAGCTTTGTTAATTGGTACGGAAAAGTTCGTTTTGAGTATGAAAATTAAATTCTACAAATATAAGAAGGAAAACAAGAAAATAATGGTATGTTAAATGTTAATCTCATCATGTGTGTGTCTAAATTTAGTTGTCTCACATTAATTATAAATATATTGAATAATATTTGTTTAAATTAATAACTTATGCATGCTAATATATACTCCTTATTTTTCAAAAATTTCACAATTAAGTATATTCGGCTGAAAAATCTAACCTCATAAAAATGCAAAAAGATGAAGATAAACTAGTATTCAAAGGTGTAAGTGGTAACATTTGGAAAACACAAAAGTACATGGTCAACTATTCATCTATGTACATACCATCCCTAAATACTTATCCTCACAACAAATTTTATTCTGTAGGAAATGGACAAATTTAAGGCAAAGTTGTTCTCAATTTCGAAATTGAATTGTTCTTTCGTTCTTGTCAAAATACTTCATTCAACTTAGTTAATATGGAGTAAATTTGAAAATTTTCTAATTTATATCTTATATAAATATATAAAGGGATATTTTCGTAATTTTATTTCTATACTGAAATTATAATATCTACACCTGATATGCGTTTTTCTATATTTTTATATCTTCTGCATTTATATATCTAATATAACAATACATATATCTGAGATTTCAATATCCTGATAATTTATATAAAGTATGAATTAGTAAAGTTTTAATTTAGGGGCCGCACATATAAGTTTATAAGTAAAATGAGAACAAATAAGACTGACTTACCACAAAAATGAATATATTGTGAAGAAAGTTTGGCATGTGTAAAGTCAATTTGTGACGGTGACACTAGAAATTAAAACTGGATAGTTCTAGCTTAATGGTTCGATTTATCAACTTGTAAGAAAGACAATTGCATGCTTAAATGGCACATTGATGGTAAAAGTTTTTGACATAGATAAACGTTTACTGTTTGCATGAATTTTGGGTAATGATATAGGGATCTTACATTTAGTAACATAAAAGGTTAGTCGCTAAATTTTCATTCTCCCCTTCCTCAGTGCATGAATGTGCATCCTAAAAGCGAGTGTTACACGCGTGGATGATTAATGAGTAAGAAGTACCATTTTCAGGTTTCATGAGCTATCTGAGTTCGATGAGACAAAGAGAAGCTGCCGAAGACGTCTAGCAGGGCACAACGAGAGACGTCGTAAGAGCTCATCAGAGCTGCAGGGAGAAGGCGGGTCATCAAGCCACACCAAAGGACCCAACCCACAGCTAAGGCCAGGGGATCTTGAAAGGGGCAATAGAACTCAGACAACCTTTCCTGGGACGAACAATGGGACACCCCCTTTCAAACAATTTGCCGTCATATAAGCATATCTGCTTAAAATTATGCCTGTTGCTCCCTCTCTTCTGTCATCATATTATCACTCTCATCTAGCTAGTGAACCGTACTCTTAGTTATAGTTGGTGATTTGTGATGAATCAGCTGTTTATCTTTAGGCTAGCTTAGCTTATTCTAATCTAGAACTATTATTAATTAATTACTAAAGATATGTAAGCTATAACTATGTGATAGTAGCTAGAGCTCAGCTCCTGCAGCTAGCTTGTCTATGTTAGTTATGTGGATTAGAACAATATGAAACGCGCTTATGTTTTCCAATTCCTCTTTTGTGTTCTCTTTTCCATTTTCGGCTATTAAGAGATGGTTCAAACTTCAAAGTGAGCACGAACATATTATATGTTCTTGGAATTTAAAAAAAAAAAAAAACTAATTTGAAAAGGCCCTTCTAGGAGATTTGGGTAAAAACAGCCAACTACAATACAAGTAGCTGACTTTGTGCTAGAGAGGGAAATGGGATGGGCTCGTTCCATAGTCATAAGATGTCTGTTGTCAACTTTCTATCTGATATGTATTGAGCCCCCAAATCCTCTCAAATTGAAATCACGCTGCTGCATTTATCGATTTTCCCCTGGAAAATTTTACAGATATGCTTGCATCATTAAAGTACACAAATTCCAGCAAAAACTAACGAAATCCACAATTCAAATACCTCTAATATATCCAACACGACTCCTATATTTCTCATATCAAATACAAATCATCCTGGGCTGTTGGAAAGAATCAAATCACACTGAGAATCAAGTGCAAATCAACATATTCCACATAATCAATCTAAGTATGGAACAACTCTCATAAACCAACAAGCTTCCTTAGTTACAGTCAACAAAAATAGAATAAACTTCAGTTGAATATATGAAAACACATTAAAACCAAAACACAGAAGCTCGGTTTTACATGGACCTTTAATCCAACAAAAATCAATAAGCATCTCCATTCCAACACAATTCAAATACAAATCTCCAATGCAACTCCAATCAAAATCATTGAATTAAACTTTTATTTACAAAACTTGTATAATAACCAATTGCATAAACCATATATATAAGTAAGAAAGTGCTTACAAAGTTTCTACTAATATATTTATGTAAGCAATAAAACTATCAAATTACATAGAATGTAATCCTTAAACTAAAACTTCAAAGTGGGGGGCTTAAGTGAAGAAATGGTATACTCTGACTCTTATAGGTATGAAACCCACTCACTGTACATCCGAATGGATATCACCCTCTGTGGATTCGAAATCGTATTGTGCCATCTCAGGCCTCATAATATGAGGGATGTCATGCGTCTAAGACAAGTAGGATGAACATTATGTCATTTCTTGAGCCTCATAGTGTAAGAGATGTCATGTGCCTAAGACGAGGAGGGTGAGCAAAGATGTACTATATGGATGAGGATGAGGCTGAAAATTGCGGTTATCATGGCAATTAGAAAGAGAAAATAAAATGTAAAAATCAATAACTAATTGATTCATATCATACCATGATATGTAATGGGATGTATGCATGCATGCTAGCTGAAAATGTGGAATAGGGTAGCTGGAATGACAAGCTAATGACGTGTGATTCTACGACATCATACAAGTTATGGTTCATAATAATAAACGGGAAGGGTTTGCTACTGAAAACTGGTAAATTCGTACCAACTGAAAGTTGCAACCCTTGATAGCGACTTCAATTAAATAAAACTTCTTGCAAAAGATCCATCCCATTTCTCAGTAATCATTATCAGCGTTTTTCATGTAATAAAAAACGTTGTCAACGGTTATCACATAAGGTCAATTTTCATAATAGCTTCAATGTGAGGAGGGTATGGTTTTCCATGATACGGTTAGTTAAACCTGAAACCATACAAAGCTAAGATACTAATATATTTACAACATAGCGTGCAATATAACTATATACTCAATTGATATATTCATTTATGTTCTCCGACGTATGTTCTCTAATGTTTATTAAGTGTGCAAAGATATTCTGCATGTATTAGTTTAACTGTATTTCCTTTTCAAAAAATGGTCAAATCAGTCATTAGAAAGTGAAGGAGTAGGACCATGCACCATGTGCGAATCAAAGGGTTGGTATCTCATATCTCAATGAAGTACGATTTTGTTGAATGGACATTCAATAAGTGAGGAAGTCCTTAAAATGAAGGGTACATCTAGCTTCAAGTGGAAACATAACCCCTTATTACCGTACAGTATACAGATTATTATCATAACGTCCTACTACTGAATGCAGAAGCTGTGGTCCATGAATAGCTTTTTTGTTTGCTGACAATTGCGGTTTAAACTTTCTGAGGAACTGGTTTATCGGGTGTTACCATCATTCTCTTGGGACAGAGTTTCTTCGATGTGCTATCAATTCATTGACAACTATACATACATTTGTCTTTTTATTTTATACCCGGACACACGATATACATATACAATTAGGGTGCTAATAAGCCAAGTCCAGAATTTCTCAAATCAACTTGAGCTACAAGTTGTTGAGCCCCAACATTGAAACTCGGTTCAACTTGTTACTCAACTTGAGCTGGATATATCTTAAGACAGTTCCAAGGTTTTTCACGTAACTGTACATGTCAAGTATGCAGTATTAATATGAGAATCAGATACCTCTATTAGAGTATTAGAGTATGCTGATCTTTATCTTCCCAGTAGTTCTAAATACAGCTGATTGTTTCGGCTTCTAGTTAATCTAATTATGTTCACTTGATTTAGGGTGATGAAGTCCATTGCACTTCATCGGTTCAGATGATTACTAGCTTCGGGTTGAGTGTAATGACTGATTATTAAGAACATCGTTATTTGAAGGTATTAATTTCAAGTGAAATGTAAAGATATACTCTCCACAGCCCACTTTGTCAAGGATGTAAGCATGCAACTCTTCACAAACAGAAGCTTCAAAACGTCACTATTGTTTACAGCTTTTAATCTACTAACAAGAAAGTACAAGCAACATGAGAAATCAACTATCCAAATACATCCAGCAAATGTAAGCTTCACACTTACAATGTCGTTCAAGTTCAGTTGAATCTCACGACTACGACAGAGATGTCGTCTGTGCTATTCCTTTTCAAGGCTTCCTCGATCAAGGCCTTTGCAGCTTCACGAGCTTCTTTCACGTTCTTGATGCAGTCTACTGCTTCTTGATTGTTCATTACCTACAAATCAACATAAACATCAGTGTAAATCCTATATAAAAACTACTTAGCTTCGAACCTAACAACCACATACACTCCCGTCCCAAACAAACTAAAAAGATAGAAGACAATCTAATTGTAAGGAGTACAGTTTATCATATGAATTGGAATTAGAGGACTAACATGCCATATTCCATCGCTAGCCAAGAGAACAAACTCTGTATCATCATCTATCATCTCAACTGTGACATGTGGTTCTGAGCTAAGATGTTCCTTTATGGTCTTGTCACCAAATGCTCTTGCCACTGCGAGTTGCCCATCAACACGTGCCACATCCCCTGACCAAATCACACAATTTACTTTCAACACTAAATCAATAGTATCTGACGACTACCTTATATAATAGCTTAAGTATGGCAGAAAAACACAGGAGTAACATTTTTAGGGAACCTTCCTACTCCATTCCTGGGAACTTTTGAGACAAATCCACCCCAAAAGGCCAAAACAATACTATCTGACTGTTACACTTGCACTTATCATCTGCCGGAGTATAATAGAACAAATTTTCATCAACCTATGCTAACTTGCTAAAATATGCAACATATAATGGCATACCTGGGAACTTTGTGACAAATCCACCCCTGTTCTCAATATCTTTCCTTTCGCTATCTGGCTCGTGGTCAACTGACAGCTGTTTTGCCTTTCCATTACGGCAGATGACTGCTCTAGAGTCCCCAACGTTTGCAACCACCAGCTTCTGACAGTTTATAAGAATGGCTGTAACAGCAGTAGAGCCACCTCTTCCCAAGTCCCCGGATTTTTCCAAAATTTTGTCATTAGTTACACGATATGCTCTCTTGATTGCATTTTCAGTCTCATTCCAAAAATTAGGCTGCATACGTCATGTGGTAAATGGTTTGAAGAAACATAGTCAATACCAAGAAAAAGTAAGCCTTGTGCCATTGTGCATAAATTATACGTCCAATTTGCGTAAATCTAAAAGTAGAACCTCTACAACAAACCTCAGTACTAAGGATATAAGGTACATCACTGAGACAAAAGATCAACTAGTACCTCTTTCAATATGTTGTTGAACAAATGAGATCTCAAATAATCAGGAACCTCTTGGCTGACATGACCATCAAATATAGCGAACAAACCAAGCTCATTTTCTTCCACCTGCTTAAACTCGGCAAAAACGTAATCCTCCATAGGATGAGCTGACTTTCCCTTGGCCGTGTGATAGCCATGTGTAACATGCTTAGATACCTTGCTCTTCCCTTTCCCAGTCTCCGCGGAAGAACCTAAACCAACCTTTTCCTGCCACAAGGCCATTTGTATAATATCAGGATTAACATCACAACAACTAAATACGTAGCACATCCTTACATGAAACAGAACGGTCGGGAAATCAAGGCAGTTACTTCTGTCTTAGCCCTTAGGTGTCTGGATTTCATAACAGCAGTCAGCAGGTTACTGAAGAGATTATTCATAAATATCTAGCGAGTTCTTGGAACATAGATTTCCTAAGGATTCTTTTAAAAAATTCTGCACTCCAATTCATTAAACAGAAATCATTCAGTAATCTAAGTTGCAAACAATGATGCAACTAACACAAGTATACAAAGTGAAGTAACCCTCCATAATGCAACATATCCTGAAGCCTACAAAATAGACCTCTTATCCACCAAACAGCTCAAACTCTTCTAGATCCTGTAGTTTTATTTTCTTGTCAAAGCCCAAATATCAATTTTAGTTGGAAAAGCATAAGTTCACTAAATGAGTCTATCAATTCATAAAGGAGCAGTTGAATAGTTGTGAGCTTCAAATCTAATGCCAAGAAGATTTCTGGCCTCGAAGAAACCACAGCAAAAAATGTTTGCACACACTAATTTGAATAAGACATCACTAGAATGAGGAGTCTTGGACAACAGAAACTATTGCATGGCTTAGGAACCATTATTCCCTTCCCTCAGAATAGGCAACTATTTTATCGTTTGAGTGATTACTGGTTCATCCAACAGGAGGGAGCAATGGTTTAGGACCATGTGACAATTTCTCCGTGGATACATAACTCAAGTATACAAGGAATAGACATCCTTTTTCATCAAACATGCAGCATCACAGATGAGTGCCTCTTCTTTGCTCTCTTTCCTTTTAGTCATTGGTTTTTCTAAATCTTGTTTTTCCTACCAATAATTGCATTAAACCAAAAGGTAAACTTTGTCCTTTGTGCGTATTATTTCTGAACGAGAAGGCCAGATCGGTAGGAAAAGTAGCCACAATAGTTGACATTGAAACTTCGTCCAATTTAACCATAGTTATAGGTGTAGTACGTTGAAAAGATAAAACTATATGCCAGAGATAATAACACAAAGAAGTATTTCCTCTTAATTTGATGTATTGCTGCAAAGTACCTACAGGATAACGGAATTCATAGAGGTGAAGAATATATTTGTGTACATTTTATTCTTAATATCTAGTGTAAACCTAATTTAATTTCTCTTTGTACATACACTTACCTATATTATACTAGGAGTTCTACGAACCAAGGAGATTTACTCAATTAAGTGAATCAACACTTTCGACATGGTTAAACCCAGCATACAGTGACCGGTTGTATATTCCTACTTGTTTAGTTCTCATTTATATGCATTTTAGAAGTGCATTGAAGTTTCACAGTCACCTTCCAAATACATGTACTTGTCAGAGTTGTCACGCGTAAGATTCTTGGCATGAAGTTCAATACTACCAGAAATCTTCCAAGCCACCTTTGACTTAGCTTGAAACTTTTTATGCAAACTTGAATTCTTATCACCAAATTACACGATTACGTGTAAGATCAAAGCCATGATGTATTACAATGCCAGAAATTTTTCCTAGTCACTCCCATTACTGAGTTGTCAGAGATAATTTTCTCCTTAATTAAAACTCCTCTCAAGCCATAACTTGGTTACACCCAAACTTGAATGTCACCAAATATCCATGCTTTAAATAGGACAATAATCCTAATTTGTAAACCAAACCTAAAATTTCATTGATTACTCTATCATAATCTATCTATAATCTATAACCATTACTAAAAAAAATCCCAATCGATGTCATACTAGATAAAAAAAATTTCCTGCTTTTATTTTATTTTATTTTATCTTATCATGGTTGTTATCTACTTTTTTTTTTTTTTCCTACTTTAGGTTGACACGAAATTGAAAAATGTCTACATATCTCATAGTAAAATTGTATGACTATATAAATTCCTAAATCATTTAAAACTATATTTATTACTATCCCTCCATTTCATGATTCCCTTTACCTTTTTCTATAATAATTTGTTCATTTAATATAATAAAAAATATAATCCCAATTAAATTACAAAAAAGAACGTCCTAAAAACAAAGATAAATGGTCATCATATAAGATAGCAATCAGCAAAAATGTGGTATAACATGAACCAAAATTACCAAATCATGACCAATGATGAAACGGAAATGGTCACCTGAAAACTATCCATGACGAAAGTCCCCAGCTAAAATATTTATTTAAAACTTGTTTCCTAAACTTCGATGTCACGAAATGGTAGATGATCAATATATAGATATAGAAAATAAAATTAGCCAAAAATAACAAAGCATGCATTAAAATTAGCAAAACTGATGTCGCAACAAAAACAAAATCTATGTTGGGTTAAGAAAATATGGGGAAAATGATTAGAAAGCATACCTTAACTTTGCTAAGAATTTCTTTACCATTAGGCATGATTTGTTTAACGAAAGGAAGGGAAGGGTGTTGATATTCGTTGGAGCGAAGCAACCAAGAGTTGCCTAAGGGGTCGGAACAAGAAATGGAGAGTTGCTAGGGACATACATTAAGACATTAGTCAGCAAAACCAAGAGTTGTTGATTCATCGACAAGTGGGCTTCCAACCCCTTCACCGTTTGACACGATAGCAATACGTCTATTATAATAAATACCTTTGAGCTTTTCAATTATTGGACACATGTCTCTTTCTCAGCTAAGCATTTTACTATTCCTAAAATAATGCTTTAGACTTTTTAAGAGGATAACCATTGGAGGAATGTGCAGGACACTATTCCAAAGCATTAATCCTACTTGATACCGTACAACCAGCATCTCCAGAGTCGAGACTCGTTCTCCCCCAACTTTAACGTCATTTTTAAAATGTTTGTAAAATAACAAAAATGTGATATTTTTAACTTTAAATAGATATTTATTTAATAATCTACCCCTTAGAGTAATCTACCTACCATCGTATCCATCATTTCACCAACTGTAGATTTTGTCATCACCTTCACCAAACCTCATTGCCACTGCGCCTTTAAGAATTGATAGAAGAAAGCATGAGACTTCTTAGCCACTGGTGATTTTAACCATGAGACTACTGGCAACTGTTGGTAAAATCGCCGTTGATACCAATATATAAGACTAATAAACATACTTTAGAAAATTAAATAACATGTATCAGTAGGAGTGGGACTGCTTAGGTGGGGACAACCGGCCCAGCTTAAGAAGTGTTTACGGATTTTATGTTCAAAACCCACATAATCCTCGACTATGCAGTCAATTGAAGTCTTACGCATGACGAAGGCATGAGCTAAGGAAAGTGCCCAACTTTGTTTGACCGGTGGTCCGTAAAAACATTGAAGGGTCGGTCCTATTTGAGGGACACTAGTATTCTTTACTATAGCTTTGTCACTTATCACCCTACTTTAGTGAGTGTAGCCTTGAGATAAAAGAGTGCCAATTAGTAGAGATTTCGTCTACTTTTCAAAGTCTCATCTCTTTTATTTTGTTTCCTTTTTTTAGCCTTTGCTTCCAACAACACAGAAAAAGCTCATCATTGTGAGGTCTTGTAAGAGACTAAGTAATATATGAGAATGTTTTTTTTTCAGATGTCGTTTGTCTAGTAATTGACTTGTTACGCATGTAGTGAAGCAGTGAAGAATAGAGATGGCTAGTATCCCGAGCCACCCTAGCAAACACATTCTAGCTTTAGCTGGACCCATTTTCTAGCCCGGCTCGAAATTATGCCGACCCACATTTTAAATGAGTCGATTATGAATTAAGAAGCACTAGTCTAGTCCACCCCATCCCACAACCCGATCCCGGGCCACCCCACCCCAGCCCGCCTAGTCTGATATATAGTGGAGAATGAAGGAAAAAGAGACAATTATATCAGTACCTTATCTACTTAGTCCTCAATTAAGAGAGGTTGAGAACAATATTTACTTGAAATCCAAACAGAGGAGATATTATTTTTTACATAACTTGTTTAGAGTTTAAGTACATAGCTTTTGCATATTATGTTAGACAAATCCTTCCAGATTGTGGTAGATCTAGATTAAATAAAGTGTCAAATATATGTAAGCACCAACGAAAAAAAATAATTAAAAAAAATTCATGTCAAACCCTATTGCCCCCTTAATTCTTTTAGAAAATACTTTGTATATCCGGCATCTTGATTGGCATTGGGTCTAAAAACCCAACTTGATTGGAGTTGGATCCAAATCAAAATAACATAAAACTATAAAAGGCTATTTAAGTAAATTGTCATTAAAAAGTAATTAACCGTATTGTAAAATGAGTACGTACGGCGCCCTTTTGAAAAGAGAGGGAGATGAAAACCATAAAGCAAAAACTTAAATTATTTTACAGATTCTAAATTTATTTTTAAAAGCTTAGGTGCCACATTTCAGGAAGTTAATCATGTTTCATGTATATCCGGTTATCAACAAAACTTTTGAATTAACTAGTACTCAGTTATCTGAGTCAATAAAAAAAATGTCTAAATTTTAAGGTAAAACTTTATGTTATAAATTGTTTATGTTCGAAGGAGTAAAAATCTTATTTGGGGGTCAAGTAATGAAAGAGATGAGATTGTTGGGAGTTTTCTTAAGCGAAAGCGGCCTAAATCTCTTCGGTTAACAGCCTGCACAAAGAGCAAGGGTTACTAGCCTCAGGTGTGGTGTTCTAAGGACACCACTCTGATGCATAAGTCAGTAATTTGATTAAGGAGTTTAAGAGGAGACCTCTTGTGGTCAGGATGATGAAAGTAGAGAATGTATAAAGTATTCTTACTTGAAGAATGTTATGCTTTCGGAGTAAATGAGTCTAATTTTTTGTGTATCAGGTAGACCCTTTGTCCCTTGCCCATAAATGGGTATTTATGGAGATAAAACTGGTGGGGCCAATTCTGTAGCTGCATTTGGCTTTTGACCATTAAGGTAGATCACAGCTCATAAACGACTAGACAGTAGATGTACTTTTAATGATCGATACAAACTGATTACATCATTAATAGCACAACATCCTTATTGTTTTGTAATTTGCGTTATTAATGCTCTTAATTTGCAATGATGAAGCATTGAGATTCTATTATTTTTATTTAATATTGGAACACATTTTTAATGATGACAGAACTACTGGGATTCTTATTTATATTTAATATTGGTGCACATTTTTAAAATAAATGCATGCACACATGTGACTACAATATCATGTACTTTACGTAAAAATGAAATGTACATAACTTAAAAGAAACTTGTTCATTACAAAATAGTACAATGTACATCAATGTAAATTTTATTACAATATGCGAACACAAAATCTAAATGTACAAATTATTTTTAGAAATGTATATCTTTTATATATGAAATGATCATTATATATAACTGTAATGAACATTGAAAACTGAGGGGAACGTGCTAATTATGATTGCGTGGAAAAACTGAAAACTAATGTTGTGTTCCTAACAGTAATCATTATAGTTTTTGGGAGGAACTTTTAAATTTTCAATGTTCATGTCCTGTAAACGAAATGTTCATTACATTATCCCATATGCAAAAAATAAGTGTTTTATGTGTAAATTCCTTGCATTTTGCACTAGGTGCACATTGAGCACTGTGCACCCGGGTGCATAGTCCAACCATTAGACATTTGGTCAGATCTCACTCGTTTCTCTACTTAAACAACATTTCAACATATTTTGATTGAATAAACAACAAAAATAAGATTATCTTAGGAAGAGAAATCCAAACTCAATGGTATCAAAATGGCTCTCCAACCATGCAATTGATTGAGTTACTAACGATTTATGTTAAAAATCATTGTCTAGTGACAACTTAAAGTTAGAGCCTAAAACAACTAGTTGTATGACGGCCTCCAACATACATTCAATCAAGTCAAACAATAAAGTTGTTCACACAAACACCAAAAAAATCATGGAGTCTCATGGGCTTGATCAACTCCAGCAAAACGACACCCCAACCTCCCCTTCATAAGAAATATTTTCCTTCCTAGGGATGCCGACTGATGATCTTGAATTCGAGTTCAGCTCGTGTGTTACTCCAAAATCTCCTATCATCTATGTTGCACAGATTTACATGACTTGTCCTTTTTTACCCGTATTTGTATCCGAATTCATACTTGTGTAAAATTTCGCTAGCAATTAAATGATTTTGTTGTTTTCCTCACTCGAATTTGTATCGGTGCAACATAACCCTACCATGAATCTCTTGTGATGTAGCCAAACCCAACTCGCTGCACGACTTCTCCACTACTTCCCCAGCTGATCAATTCTTCCTCAACACCGCCCCCGCCTCTACTACACGACTTCCCCGTCGTGCATACAACAACGAGCAGCATGCAGGCCTCGTTCTCTTGACGAGAGAACAAAGTATTAAAACAGTGTCTATTTTAGGGAAAATCGTGTTGTGTAGATCATGTAATTTTCTTGGACTTAAATTAAACTAGGTTATTCTATAAAATTGTAAGAAAATGGAAATTTCTAGATCGAACTTTAGGTTGATTCAGAGATAGTTGTTTCCTATCATATTCACAACATTTATACTAGATTTATTTATTTTATTTACATATTAGCTTGTCAATAGTAAAAATTAAAGTATTAGTATTATAGTTCTTGGAACGAAAGATGTTTGAGTTTTATCTCTTTCTTGTGGTGTATGTACTTACTCTCCGTGATGGTATTCTCTTGGCAACAAGTGAGCGATTCAAATGTTATAATTTTGGTCATGACTCATGAGCATATGATTAGATTATATCAACATATTGAAGGGTAAGATGACCAATTGACCTCTAGTCCTTTCCAATTATGAATGGTTTTGGAAACCTACCTATTGGTAGATATATTCTCTCCATCCCCTAAAAATTACTCCAAATACAAATTTTAACTTTTTTAAAAATATAATGGAAAATTTTTGGAGGACAATCTAAAATGAAAAATCTTTAAGAGAATGGGGCAATATTTAATAATGGACAGACCAAAATGGAAAATGGATCAATTTTTAAGAGACGGAAGAATATTACACAGTGCGATTCTTGAGTTATAAGATTAAGATGTGTTATAAGATCAAGATGTTTAATTACTAATTATAGTGGAGAAAACCTCAAACAAATTGAAAATTCATATCTTATATCGAGTAAGTATAATATTTGATCCTTGGTGCAACTCAACTCAGTGTATCCCTCTGTCTATATTATCCTATACTTCCTTTGTCTCTGACTTTTTGTCTCATTTGATTTTTTACGGTTTTTAAGACAAGTTTTAAAACGTTTTTATCTCTAAATGCGTAAAACAAAAAATTATGAAAAATTGACATTCTAAAAATTTACATTGAGGCGCATCTAATAAAATTTCACTTGAATAAGATTATTTCAAATAACATAATGAAAATTTGTGGTCAAAATTTTTTAACTTTAACCTAATAAATTACAATAGAGCAAAAATAAAAGGAGTGAGGAAATTCGAAGTACAATAATACTTAAACATGGAGTAGTTAATGATTATTGAGATTTGGGAGTCAAAGTTAGCTAGGGAATATTAAAGTATAATACTCCATATTTGTTATGAATACGTACGGACATACAATACATCTTCCAGAGATCAAAACCGGTCTTTAGAAATGATAATTATATACACTTTTGTTGTCATAATATAATACTTCGTATTCGTTAATTTGCATCTCAATGCATGTTGGTTATCTAGACATCTACTATATTTTGAGTAGTACTCCTTTTGTCTCTTAATATTTGTCCTATTTTGACTAAAAAACTCTCATAAAAATGGTTAAATAGGACAAATATTTAGAGACGGAGTAAGAATTAGTTCATAGGGAAGATGAATTATTTCGTTACCTAAAAGGAGAGATACTAATTACTCCCTCTGTCCCATGTAAATTGCCCCATTCTCCTATTTCGGTTGTCCCCTTTTGTTTGCTCCATTGCTTTAAGTGGTATTGTTTGGGTTATATAATTAAGCCCAATTGGTTGCTCTAAGTATGGGTTATGGGTTGTGATGGAGGATCAATTCCTCTACAAAGCATTCCTTCCCTTTTCTAAACCCTAACCCATACTGTTAATTTTCAGCCATCCTTATCTCTCCATCTTCTCACCTCTCTCTCTTTGCTCTCTACGGAAACCCTAGATCTACTCTTCGTTTGTGCTCCAAATCCAACAAAAACTACACCATAATTCTCCTCGTTTCCTCCTGATCATTTTGGTGTACGTTTTGTTGACAACTCACCATCTTTTGTCCTTCTCCATTTTCACAGTCCTCCTTTTTGGGGGGTTCTTCAACATGTCTCTTGATGAAGGGGGTGTTTCTTTCCCCGGCACAGACCCTACTGATGGCGACCGAACTCCGGTGAGATCTCCATCGCCGACAAACACTCCACTTACTCCTGTTGATCTCCCTACTCCACCACTCCTTTTACCTTGTCCCAGCTTTCGAACTCCTCCTCATCCTTTGGTGAAACCTCCATTGCTTGTCTTAGAGACCTCAGAGGAGATCTAGTCTACTCCTGAGTACAGACAAAGACAAAGAAGGAGGGTAGAGAGGAGGTTGGAGTGGGGGATCTACTGTCACGAGCATGGCTTGAACTTTGATGTGTCGAAACCTAAGACAAGAGTTGAAGAGCTTGTGACTGAAATTGGCGGTGCTGTTCATGAAGATGAATGGCTACCTCCTAGATATGAACCGGGTCCTAGTCATGACATTCTTAAAATGCTCTAGCCTTTGTACTTCAAAAAACCCTAGATTGAGGTATGAGTTTTTTGTTTAATTTACTTCAATCTTTTGGTATGTGTTCTTTGTATACTGTTGAGTACCATGTTCTTTTGGGGTATATCTTGCCTAATTCTTGGGGTGCATGCTGTTGGTGGAATTTGTGCCTCTGTTTCTTTTTTGATTTATAAGTTCTGTGTGTTATTGGTGCGTTTTTGTTCTAATCCTTGAGTTAACTAAACTATGTTGAAGTTTGGAGGTTGTTTCTTGCTTCTTTGTTGACCGTGTTCTTTTGGTAATTTACTACGTGAATGTTGGGATGCATGTTATCGGTGGAATTTGTGCCTCTGTTTATCTCTTGATTTTTGAGTATTGTGTGTTATTGGTGCGTTTATTGGTAGATCTTTCATGTAAATGAACTATGTTGAAGTTGGAGGTTGTTTATTGCTTCTTTGTTGACCGTGTTCTTTTGGTATATTTACTGCTGTGGCACCTGATTCTCGATCGACTACTGATCAATCGATAGAGTCCCACGATTTAATCTTGCATGATCAATTTTGTAAAGTCGCCACCTTATTTTTATCCAAATAAGGACGGTTTTGAAAATTTCTTATTCCTTTGCTTTATCGTTTTATAAATTGCCTCTACGAGTGCAATTCATAAAATATGTGTGTGTGCCCAATAAGGACTGGTCTAAAAAAAGGGGGTTCAGAGTCTAGGTTAAGAGAATCGAACGTCTGGAACTCGTCTTCTCTTCCATTTTACAAAACGGGCTCTTACTGGTACATTGTCTTTATTCCTTAATTGGACTATGGCTATTTTATTATTTTTTTTTAAAAAAAGCACATAATTTAATGTTGTTAAACACATCAAGCGTACAAAGTTTATTATGCCCAAATCGTACATTGCGGTTGATGTGTGGTAGGTTTGAACACTGAAGTTGCACTACTTACCGATCATCGTGGGATTTTGAATCCACTCACGGATCAAAACCATCGTAGTTTGACTGAATATCATATTTCAAAATGGCCAATTTTACTGTGATTTAGGATTGGTCTGATAAGTAGTAGATCATTATTGATCTCTAAATGTGTTTGGAAAGGAGTTCACCCGGAAGGTTAAAGCAATCCAATTGAAATGAGGTAATCACCTCAGTTTCAATAAAAATAAAAATTTGCATCTCAATTGACGACTTTATAAGGATTATAATGATACATGGAATTATTCACTTAACAATCTTACCCAAAATAAGGTGATTGCCATATTAGCGAAAACCACAATAGTCTTTTGAAGAAGAATTTTGTTTGATAAATTACGTCTCAGATAACGACTTTGCAAGAATTAGAATGATGTCTGGAATTATCACTTGATAATTTCATTTTCGTGTATGGTTACACTCAAAAGAGAATCTCATAGATTGATAGGCTTAGTATAATCAACCACTTGAAATATGATATTCGTTAGGCCTTGTCTCCAAGGTAATAATTTTCTATATCTTTAATTATTATGTATTAATCATAGATGATCTTTAATAAAAAAAATCAACTTTTATAAGCGAATTCTTGATCTTGACCCTGAATTTAAAACTTAGGTCGCCCATACTTCATGACTTAATCTTAAGTACTCACCATGCACATAATTGATTATTCATTTTTTTAGCAAGAAAGATATATATCTTTCTTTTATAAATCTCATTTTATTAGACTTGAAATATAATGCATATCACATTTGAAACCACAATTTCCAATTTAAGGTTAAAGTCGTATTAGACCAATTACGTACTACATATAGCAAATTCTTAAAAGAGTCTACGTAATGAATGCCGAAGTCTTAAATCTGATAAGATTAGACCAACTACATACAAAACCTTTTTTGATTTAATTATTAGGGAAAATCGTATGAAGTTGAGTTGAGATTAAGATTTTTTTTTTTTGAGGTGGAACAAAAAAAAAAGTTTGCACGAGGATGGCTAGAAAATAATCAAGATAGTAAAAAAATGGCCTAGCTGTATAATAAATAAATAAATTGTCTCAATCCTCCCGTCAGATGTTCACATACAATAGTGGGAACTGTGGAGTTTGGACATGTACATATAACTCTAGGATAATCAAATACTTTCTCAAATTCTTAGAAATTAGGTGAAATAAAGGCTATCCCTCGATGCCATGCAAAATATGTCGTTGCTAATCTCTTGATTTTATTTGGGTTTTAAAGTCTAAGTATTGTGATTTTTGGGTATGAGCTTTAGATGTGATTTTGTATATGCGCCACCATTATTTGGTAAAGACATTATTTAGAACACGTTTTGGGTAAAAGATTTCCTTAGAAGAAATAAGAATAGTTCTTCCATTAGCAAAACCACGACACTAGTACAAATACAAAACAAAAGTAATTAGTATCAATACTTTAAAGTTCCACGTTTAATTTCATTATTTTATTTGATATTTTACCTCTTCTTTATTTATTTGGCTTTAGTCTAATTATTATTTAGTGTATACATTTTGCATGTTTTCTTCTTTTTTTTTAAGTTAATTAAATTTTGTTTTATTTGGCTAGAGCATCAATGATCATACACTGAGTTCGTGTCCATGATTTCCTTATATTAACCAACTTAATTATGCAGATCACTAAAAATAAAAAAGAACTAATCAAAAGAAGAGCAATCATATGAAAATATAACTCTCACATCTCTCCGGTTCCTATAACCTCACCAATAGGGTCGGTTTTCTAATGTAGAATAACCGAAAAAAATTATGGGCTAATAAGCACCTAATTCTTGGTTATCCCATTTATACGTCCTGCAGAAAAATGAATGTTAGTAAACTGGAGATTAAGAACCGTACCTCGAATTAGAAGTAGCTATCTTATAAGCAATTTTTTTCTTTGCAAAGGTGATTGATGATAAATTTTTTTTGTCGAAATAACGAGAAATTTCTAAAGCTGTAAATGTAAGTAGAATTTTTTTTTATTTTTTTTATATAAAAAGAAAACTTTAGATTAAATTTGTAGAATTTCTAATAATTAGTGAGTAGAGAAATCTTGAGAGTTTTTCTTCTTTCCTTTTTTTTTACCCCCCTTTAAGTGTTGAAATGTGGGTGTATTTATAGAGTAGGGAGGGATTAGTTAGCAAATTTTAAGAATTTAAGGTTTGTGTATAAAAAAAACTTATTTTAGGGACTAGATGGATGAATATCTAAATGAACATGGCTAAAATGCATGATTTTCTATTATTAATATTTTCTTCAAAGAGAAAATGATAATTGTTAAAGTGCCACTGTATATTCATGATAAAAATATTCAACTGTTTTCACCCAAAAATGAATACCTTATTATATCTACTAGTGCCATGAGTTTACAATGGAAATGTATTTGCGATCAATTGTAAAATGTCATTGTCTTCCTTTGTTAGTGTGGTGTTAGAGACAAAAAGGATATTTATAGTCTTTTGTTTTTATGTGTTCTAGCTTATCATGCTAACCATTATTATAATGTAGGTTATGCACCCATTACTAGATTTAAAGCATTTAGTTTTCACGTGTTTAATTTGTTATACTAACCATTATTATAATATAGGTTATGCACCCATTACTAGATTAAAAGCATTTAGTTTTCACATATTCAATTTGTTATACTAACCATTATTATAATGTAGGTTATGCACCCATTACTAGATTAAAAGCATTTTGGCAACGTAAAGAAGTGGGTGCATGGGTGATATTGTGAATACCTCGAAACATGATATTGTATAAAGCTGTAGACCACATTCTTATCTTCTAAAAAAAATGGCAATTCTCACCCTTGTGGGCAGAAACATCTCACATCCATTGAGATCCTGTTAAGGTAACAGTGTATGAATATAAAGGGATAAAGACGTAGCATGAGGAGTCTGAAGCGAAACATAGGGAAAGATATCAAGTTATGGCTGCCACAGATTGAAGAAAAAGGGAGCAACGCATTTCAAGGAGAATAAGGTGGTGCTTTCGTCATATAATGAAGGTCTTAAAGCTTGATATTGTATTTTTGAGTCTCGACGAAGCTGATATGCCACACTCTATGTTCTAAAATACAACTCTCGCTCTTGTCGGCAGAAAAATCTTATAGTCATTGAGATTTCGCCGAGGGAACAGTTTATGGATATAAAGAGATGGGGAAGCAGTACGAGGGATTTGAACTGAAATTTGGAAAAAGATATCAGATTATGGCTGCCACCAATTGAAGAAGTAGAGTGTCTAAATTTTCTTACTTATGTCGGGTTTATATGTAGAGCAACACATTTTAAGGAAAATGATTTTTTTTAACCTTCTAAATTTACTTTGACTATCGTATAGTATGCAACTCTATTATCAAGAGCTAAAATGGGGCAAGATAGGCTTTAATTTACAAGGCAATAAAAAAATAGTTTTTTTTTTTTTTTTGTTAATCAATCTTCTTTGGCTAAAAAAAATATTATCTAATGAGAATAATCAAGCTCGATGGCTTACTCTACTGGTTTTGAAAGATAAGGTGTCTCCCCCTTTTACTCTTATTAAGTTAGGAATAAGCTCTTGATAGGTGACTATTATTGATTGTACAATATTTAAATAGTTTTGCCTAAATAAAATACAAAGTAATGTAAGTACTTACCACCTTTTTAATGAGAGTTTAAATATTAATGCTTTTGGTGAATTCTTTATTCTATCTTAAACTTCCTAAAACATAACTATTTTAGAATTCGGATTGTTGTAAGTCAAAATAAGTTTTTTTTTTGTAGGTGTTTATACAAACTATAAAGGAGTATAATCATATAATATTTTTTTTTATACTATTTAGGATTAAGTTATATTATCCGGATAATTTCTTTATAAAAGGGGATTGTCCTTATCCTTTTATCACACACCCTTATCTACTTCCTTTTTATCCTCACTCAAAGCCGTTCATTTTTCTAATTTTCTCGAACACCATGTTCCAAAACAAACAAAACCAAGTTCAAGATTTTCGATTTAAAGAAAATATTCGTATGCTAAAACTATACATGGTGCTGCTAATGGCGTTGGTGGTTTTATTAATGGCGTTGATGCTGGCTATAATTAAGTATGGTTGTAGTTAATTAGTCGGAAGCTACACATGATTTGTATTTTTTTTTTGTATGTTGTAACAAACTCATGTGTATTAATAAAGAGTATTATTTCTGTCTTCATTCTTGTATATCCATTTATTTTGTTTGTTTATTGAGAAGGTTTAGTTTGTAAAAAAAATGAAGGACACATTAATAAATAAAAACTAAAGGTTGATTAGCTCCTACATGAGGTATTTCATACTAATTTATTTTGTAAATCCTTTTATTATTTGCAAGGAGATTAGTTATACAGACAGATTTTTGGGGAACAAAAAGGTAATACAAAGTACAGAGCATACCACAGATTAGTATATGTATCTAGTGTATTATAAAAAATTTTGACAAATAAATAAAAAAAAACGGTCGTACAAGTAATTTAACAATATTACCTGATTTATACTTTTCTTTAGTTAATAAACTTTAAAACGCTATTACTCCTTTTTTTTTGCCATTGATTTAAAAAAAAATGCTCGGTTCACTAGCACAACCAGAGTGAGAGGGAATGACACCGTAAATTATTAATAAAATAAGAAGATCAAAATTTAGTGTCTACAACTGCTTGAATCTTGGGATGCATTCTGTCAGTGGAATTTGTGCCTTTGTTTACCTCTTGATTAATGAGTATAGTGTGTTATTGGTGCGTTTATTGGTAGATCTTTCAGTAACATGAACTATGTTGAAGTTGGAGGTTGTTTCTTGCTTTTTTGTTGGAGTATAGGGTATGTGTACTGATAATTTGGTGGAAGTTGGAGTATAGGGTCTGTTTATTGTTACAATGAAGTTGGAGGTTGTTATTGTTGAGTACCGAATGGATTTTGTGCCTCTGTATGTGGTCTGTTTAATGGTATGATTGTAGGGTCTGTTATATTTGGTGGTCTGTTATATTGGTCTGATTGTAGGGTCTGTTATATTTGGTGGTCTGTTTATTGTTGTATGGCCTGTTATATTTGGTTGGCTGTTATATTGGTCTGATTGTTTAGGTTGAAGTATAGGGTCTGTTTATTGTTAAATTGGTGGTCTGTTTTTTTGGTCTGTTATTAGGGTCTGTTTTATTGGTATGTTTCTTGCTTTATGCATCAGTTAAATGGTTTATGTTGAAGTTATTGGTCTGTTTATTGCCTAATTTGTTGGTCATCATTGTCTTGGTTGGATTATTTGGATTGTTTCTTACTTGAGTAATGATTTTTATGTTATATTGATCTTTTTCTTGCTGTAATATTCAGTTTAATGGTTTAGGTTGAATATATTTGTCTGTTTTTTTGCCTAATTGATTGGTCATCATTGTCTAGGTTGAAGTATTTGGATTGTTTCTTACTTGAATACTGGTTTTTATGTTTTATTGGTATTTTTTCCTGTTTTTTTTTTTGTGTCTAACACTTTTTTTGCCTAATACTGATTTTTATGTTTTATTGGTATTTTATGTTTCTATGAACTCTTAATTTGGTGATGTTTGTGATTTAATAAAATGCTCCTTGCAATGTTGATTGGTCTGTTTCTAGCTTAATTTGTTCACTTACATGTTGTAATGTCTCTGGAATTATGATTTTATATCCATGCCTAGTATTTATATCCCTCTGTCCATGTACTAGGGCCCCATTGTTTCATTATTTGCTGACTAGCATAGGTAAGAAGTGCATATATGTCCTCTATGATGAAGGAGTGTGCTTGGAATATTATTTGACTAGATGCATTGGACATTTTTGCCATTTCTTTGAGTCATTAACTGTGTGATGAGACATATAGGGTAGCAATCAGCTAGAGTATATCACACTAACTCCTGTGATATGAAACTAATACCTGAGAGACTTGGTCTCAATGATGAATGAGATGTCTATGACTAAATGAGTGTGTGTTAATACTCTTTTATTGTAATTGTTGTCATATGCCACCATACATGTTTTGGCGCTCTATTGAAATGTTGCATTTTTGTTCCAATACACATGTTGGTATATATGTTGACTCTTTATAAGGAATTGAGAGGACAATGTACTTCCAAAATGTTTTCATTTCATACAAATAGGATCAATTCAAGCATTACAATACTGTCAACTACTTCAAATGATTTACAAAAGTTGTTTTCCTACTAAAACCATTTGAGATATTGACAATTTGTTAGTTCAAATGTATATCTAGTACTACATCATCCACTTCTTGTGCATGAATCTCTTGTATGCTATCCCACTTATATGCACATATTGTTGTATTTTTGATGTTAAGCATTCCTCTACTAAATCTGTTGGCACTACCACTGAAGTTGGCAGCAGACCTTCTCTGTCCATTCTCTGCTTATTGACATGTGGTAGCTTGTTTTCTCATTATCTCCACCATGTTTTCTCATTATCTCCACCATTACATATTGTAAACTTAGGAATAGATAGTTTAGTAATCTTGGTTGAAAAACATGAAATGCATCGTGCATGAGTTCATGTATATTCCTTGGTGCTTGTTCATGCTGTATAGCTTGTATAGCCCTGAAAAAACCTAAGTCCAAGACATATGTGTCTGGACTATTTGGAGGTTGAGCTACCAATTTGATTTGAAACCCATCTGAATTTGCTACATGTTGGAAATCTGGGTCTGTATTCAATATATGTGGTGTTGCATTATCTTGTTGGATATTGATATTGCCACTTGCTCCTAGTGGCCACTTGGACTTGATTGCTAGTATGAGTTGGTTGATAAACATTTCTTTAATGACTTCTTTAGTTATGTTCTTGATTGGCTTTGTCTCTATTGTTCTTGCTTCTCTGTGTACACTTCTTTTTTGTGCTGGAACTTGTTCTATGAATGGCCAGCAATCAATCTTCCCATCAAACACACAGTTCCCATCCTCATTGAATCTTGGTCTTGCAACTGCTGTCAAGAACATGACTTTTGTGATGAACCTCTTTGATTTAGCATGTCTATACGGCTCAACTTCTTGAGGTGCTAAGTAATAGTTTTGACTTGTTTTCGACATAAAAAACCATTTCTCATCAACATGCACATATTCAAACATAGCATCGAACATTGGACATGTGTTGACATTAATGAGATATGACATACACCAATTCAGTCTCTGTAGCTTGTTTCTAGGAGTGAGTGTTGGTTTCATTGCATTAGAATGTCTTCTAATCAATCCTCTTTTGACATACCTGTGTGTTGTGCTCTTGCTTACATCCAAAGCTTTTGCTAAGGATTGAATATTTGTTCTATTCTTCAGAGGAATTGCCATTAAATTCTCTACTACAAGTGATTTGGGTTTACTCCCAACTCTTCCTGTATAATTCTTTGAAACTTTGAGATTCTGCTCTAATCTTACACTCTTCTTTACTTCTCTCCATAGTCTTTGGATTGTCCATCGACTGCATTTGAATGTGTGAGCCATTTTTGAAATGAAACCAACTGGTAACTTTAAGTCCCGACTTTGATGTAGTAAGTGGCCTACACATAACTGTCTTTCTTCTTCATTCATGTATGTCTTCTTCCTTGTTTCATTGGATGCTTCCTGGTTGTTGTCCAGTTGATTCCCTACTTCCTGGTTGCTGTTTGTTTGAGTCCTTACATCCTGGTTTCTGTTTGCTGCTGTCATAATATTCTCCTGTATTGATGTTTGCTGATGGACCCTTCCTGTTCTATTTGCATGTGCTGGGTGCGGGACTTCTGTGTCCCTTCCTGTTCCATCTGGGGCTTCTGGTCCTTGGTCACTACCTTGGCTTTCTTGGAGAAAACATCCAAGTGACAGCTCCTCATATGATCTTGGTGCCCAACTTTGTCTAAATTCTGGATGTGACCCATGAATATGGGAAAGTCCCACATCAAAGGACAACTCTTCCATAACAAAACTCTCTGTGATGATTTCTAAGAGAATAAAGGCAGATTTATGTTGGAATTAAATGTGGATGACTGTTTTGGCATTTGTAATTTAATGTTGGGAGATCAAGTGGGAGGTCACTGATGTACTTGTGCCCTTTATAAAGGGTCTTCTACGGATGGAAAAAGATGGCTTTGTATTTGAATTTTTTTTGTTTTTTCAGTTTTGGTGGCAAACTCAAAACTTTGAATTTTGGCTGTAAAATTGGGAGCCAAATTTGAGGACAACTCATTTGCACATTCTCCAAGCATTGTGGCACACACTTTGTCTGTAATTACTGTAGCTTGTTACAGTTAATGTAAAGTTGTTGTTTGTACTAATGATTTCCAAGTTTTACTTGCTTTTAATAAAGTGACTTTTGGACAATGGGGCAATTTACATGGGATAGAGGGAGTAGTAATTTAGTATATAAAGAGTAGTATGCATCTTGGATTGTTACTTCTGGGAAGGAAACCACATCGTCACGCAGCTTAAAGCGGAGGACCCCTAAATAATACTCCGTAAGTGTCAGCTATAGATTGCAACTTGACCAAGAAACTAACCATATCAATCATATTCATGAAATGCATAACAATAATGTAGACCTATGACACTGTAACTTGATTTTAAAAAAAACGTCATTATTCTGTACAGAAACTATATACTATGATAATTATATGTAATCCAAGATTAATTATACCGAATTGAGTTAACTTTTAACATCTGATAGCTATCTTTCACTATTGAGAATGCCAATTCTTGGTCTTTTGAGTTGCAATACTTTCACAACTTCTCTTGAGGTACCCTCGTTACGTGCTTGGGGAGCCTCCTTGAACTAGTTCTTCCTAGCATAATTGGGGAATCACTCTTATTTAAAATGTACCTTAGAATAGCATACTAGACTTAACTTTTTATTTTGATAGAGCCAATTTAACCCTTATATTGTATAGTAAGATCATGCCAAATGAATGGTTGCACGTAGCAGAATAGCATATGGTCGCCACCTGCCGGGTAACTAAAACTCTAATAAAAAACATTATTTATATATCGGATACAGTGTTATTATATCCCTAATAAAAGTGACCCCTCAATATAATAAATGTTATCTCTTAACGCAACATATGTCAATTTTTATAAACTTTAATGACAACTTTTGTTATATTGAAGGACTACTTTTACTATGGACATTATAACTTTATTGTATCCCATATATATATATATATATATATATATATATATATATATACACGAAATTCAAAAGGCATAATTTTATTTGTTTATTTAATGCATGAGAAGCCGAGAACCTATATTCTTGAAAAGCACGGAATCTTCATAGCCAATTTTCCATTTTGGAATTCTTGAATATGCTAATCTACAAGTGACCTAGTAATTTGCAAAAATGTACCCGTTCATTAAAGGCTCTTTTAACTTTTAAGGAACCCATTTATACATACCCTAAGGAATTATTTATATTGTTATTTTATTTTAATTATGTATTACTCCGTAATACAAAAAGGGGTTGTAAATACTAATTAGTCCATCAATTATGCTATAAATCTCACAGAGAGAAGACTAGCTAATTTTAGTCACTAACTCTCTTAATTAACAAATAATTGGGTTTAGGTCAAGGCGCATTGTTTACCCTTAATTGCTCAAGACACCTGCAAATGTACTTAAAACAGTTACAAATAGTAGAAGATTACATCAGTAGGCACAGATGCAGCCAAATGAGACAAAAAATAGTTACCTGTTTTACTGTATTTAAATTGAGGTGAAAGAAAAGGAGGATGAAGGAACCTTCAGCTAGAATTTATGTGTTTCCATAAGCTATAATAAATTGGTGAAGAAAGTTCAGTTAACATCACATAAGGGAAAGAGCAAAGGCCTAAAAAGAGAAAGGTACATAAACATCAACAGTTAAACTAATAAAACTAGGAAAAATAAGAAAACTAGCACAACCTAGTTACAAAGATTTCCACTGCTTTTCCTGATCACTCTAAGAACGTCTCCATTACATCAGAGTACATTCCGGCTTCAGGATTACGGTATTCCTGAGGGTGCTGGGGATGGTGATCAAGTGAAGTTGAGGAACCTGAAGAAGTCATTCTAGCAGGTAATGTATAGCTCCTTTTGAACTTGTTCTCAATACTCTTCCTCATTTGTTCTTGATGATTATCCAAGCTCAGGAACTCATTTGGATTTGCCCCACCCGTGCCTTGCATGTTCTGGTTTTGTCCCTCTGGGTTAGAGCTTGGGTCAGGCTTGTGACCCAAGCTTTCTGGATTGAACAATAGCTTGGCTTCATCAGCCCTTCCGGTAAGAGCGTTGAAGAAGGAAAGGCCGTTTGGCCACTTGATATCCGATTCATGCTCTCCCATCATTTCTTCCATTCGATTTTCTGCCGAATGAGGCATTAAAAACATGTGGGTCTCGTCTTTCGAAGGTGCAAACCCGAGAGGTCTCTGAAAATTGGGAGAAAGCATTGAAGCCGGAGACGATAAGGGACGTGGCCCCCAGTTGAAAAGCGGGGGAGGGCCTAATGCAGGACCAGGCTGCTTTGTGGGGATAGTAGCAGACGAGGAAGCATTTCTCGTTGAGGAGAAAAGTTGTGAAAGATAGAAGCCCGATTGGTAGCCTAAAGATTCAAAGGTATGCCTCATTCGTAATACGAAGTGCAGGTCTTCAGGGATCTGAAACACAACATTTACTCATTTTAGTAAGATGGCGAGCAACGTTTATCTTCTGCCATAACCAAAATTTCCTCAAGTTTAAACAGTGAATTCAACCAAGAGTGTAAGTTCTTATATTCAAATTGTGCATCATAAGTCATAACAGATTTACACATGAAGGCACCTCGCTGAACATTTCCACAGGTTTAACTGCATCTAAAGCAGCTTTTAATTAAAAAATACAAACCAATTTTATCAAGCAGTCTTATCAAACTAAAGGGGCTTTTATATTAACTTTGCTAATCAAGTTGAGAGCCCAGCCACAAAAAGGTTGCTTTAACAATGTGCCCCACATTTTATTGCCTAACGTACTTTAGTAAGTTGAAATACTCATGGTGTATCTTAATTGTCAGTGATTGAATATTGAGGTTACAAGCAAGGAAACATGATGAAAATTTAATAGAGCTCAAAATATGAGGATTAGGCTACTCACAATCTTGCAGGAGCCTAATTGAAGAAGTCCATGACCAGCTTGAATTACAGCAATTGTCTGTTATAGCACAAGATACACAATTAAATACATTTGAAATTAGAAGACTATGCATATATCATCAACCGGTTAAATTCTAACCTGAATACCGGATTCAAATTGGTCGGTCCACTCAGTAGGAAGCTGCAACCAGAAAAGAGCATTACAGAAAAGCCAGGAATACATCAATCAATCATATAAACAGTGATTAGCCCTAAACATAATCATTAAGCATATCGGTGCAAAACCCTACTTTTATTATACCATGAAATGATGTTTAATCTAAACTTTCACATTTAGGTGGGGCCAAATAAGAATTAGCAGCCAAGTGAGCCCTAGTCTGTCTTAGTCTCCATATATTTCCAATATATTATCCTTGTGTCTTCCAAGTAGACCATTGTAAAACAAAACTACTGCAAAACAAATCAATGATATCTTCATTTATAAAAATAAAAAAAAGGCCAAGTATACAACAAAAACCTTCTCTTAAAGCAACACTGCAAATCAAAGAGAGCAAGATGATCTAGCAATAACATAGGATGAAAATACAAAATATTGGGTACGTTAAATTTCAAATTCGGATTCCCCTTCTCCACTGTACATTTACATGTTATGCACGTCTTTGCATCTTAGAAAATAAATAAACCATATAACCAAAATATACTGGAAAGAATCAATAACTATGTTATTTTTCCTTCAAAAAAAAAAAAAAAAAAAAAAAACCTACGATATATTAGAAAGATTTAAGCAAGAAACAAGTATACAGTGGCTACATACAGCATCGAAGGAGCTCTGCCAGTAGTTCGATATATTTGGCTCACATTCAGAAGGCTCTTTGAAAACCCATTTATGACATTTATCAGAAGCAACCTTCCCCATTAACCTGCATCAAATCAAACATCTCAAAATCAGAAATTGCAAAACAAAGATAAGCAAAAAGAAAGTTCTATGAACCTCACAACAAACAAATATAGCATCTATGTAAAGAGTAAACAATACTTACAACCAATCAGCGTATAGATTGATATTTGTCATTAGTAATCATAGAAAAATTTTGCTTTCCTTTATCCCGAGGGGCGGGGCAGGGGACAAAGAGAAGGATAAGGAGTAGCACATACAGTAGTATAACAACAACACCTACCCAGTACCCACCCTTCTCCATAATTATATAACTGAATGGACATCTTGCTGAAGGCCTTTCTGACAGGATCTTCCCTATCAATCTCCTCCAAGCAATCTGCAACTCTCCCTCGGCAAAATCCATCTTCCCACATCAACATCCTACACCATTAAGTTTAATCAAGTTAGCTCAAACAGAGGCAGCCCCAAAAAAACTAAAATTGAAGTTAAAAAAATAATGCAACAATCTTGCCTAGAATTTAGAGCGAGCATTAAACCAGTAGGAGCAGCAATCAAGAATATGCTAGGAGTATTTGAATAAATACAAATCTTGAGGAAAAATAACATTATTTTTTAGAATTAAATATTTATTTTATAACTTAAACTATAAAGAAACAAAAAAAAAAAAAGAAAAAAAGAGAGAGATAAGGGGCAAAGGAGAAAAAAGTTTGAAGCCTGGTCAACTCTTACATGATAACAATGGGAACAACTTTACCAGCTCTAATAACTCATTTGAACAAGTTCATCAATCATAACCACTTCAAAATAGCACCAATCATTGGTGCACCTACAAGTCTACAACCCAAGTTCATACTAATCATAAAAATTAACCAAATTAGTATGCTAATCAAATCAACACTTAAACCTAAGTTCATATTGATCATAAAATTAATTTTGAAACTAATCATCATTAAACTCACCAAGAAAATCTTATCAACAACCAATAAAATATATTGAAAAGAAATCACTAAAAGAATGGTCCCCTGCAACAGCTATGGTCTTTAGAGTGTGGACGAAAGATGAATACTTACAAGCTTCCATTATCATCACCAACTTTGCAACCATTTCCACCTCTAACTCTCCTGCAATAATGGAACCCCAAAGGTATACTCATTGAAAAAACATTTCAGAAAAACTACAGTAGAAATCATAAAATGGAAGAACAAATACTACTTCAGTAAGCTTTGTACTTGGTGAACTTACAAGTTTCAAGAGAGACAAAAACAAATTAAAAGGGGGACAAAGGTGGGGTTTTTAGTGAGAGAAAGACAAACGTCCAAAAAGAGAAAATAAAAATTTAAAGTTGGGGTTTTTTGGTCACTAATTCATCTAAATCATTAAAAACCCACATCTTACATTATTTATTCATCCAAAAATATTGCTAAATCCATCCATATTAGCACACCCATTTTCCCATTTCAAGTTAATCACTAATCAACCAAATCACAAAAAAAAAGAGACAAAGGTAGGATTTCTGGTACAATTTTTAAGTTAATCACTTATTCATGGAAACCACTAAAACCCACATCATATCAATCAATCACCGAAACTCGTGGTATCGACTAGTTTAGTTGGTAAAGTGGCATGATGCCCAGACCACTTAATCAAATCTTGTCTATGTCACTATCTACATCACCCCCTTTTACGACTGCACACAAACTAAAACATGACTTACGGGCGAGGACGGATGGTCCAGAAGACAGAGTAAGTCCAGTCAGTGTTAAGACACACGCTTCTGAGGGCCTCATGAAGGGCCATCATTCCAACTGCCTCTTTGCTCCTATCACCACCACCTCCTCCTCCTGCTGAGCCCATTACTTTCTCTCTCTAAAATATACCCTTTTATCTCTCTAGATTATCTCACGAACACTGCGAGTGAAAGAGTGGGGGGAAGTGAAGAGCTTAGGCCAAAAAATACTTGGGCTTAAGAAACAATGTAAGGTGAATCAAAGTGGCTTTGGTTGGTTTGGTTTTATGTGAGTTTAGTAAAGCAGCTCAGAAATGTTTAGGAAAATAGCAACCACAAAGGTTACTCCTTTCTTCATCACTCTCACTTCTTCTTTTGTTTTTTCTCTGTTTTTTTTCCCTTATCCTCCCAAGCAAGTAAAAGTGGTGCCAGAAGTGAGAGTACAATATTGTTATAGTGACTCTTATAACTGAAATGAGATCCGTCAGACTAAGTATTAGTTACGCACACGATACATATAATGTTACAAATACTGTGCTACGTTATTGTAAATAGTAGAGTCAGTCAAACTAAATAAATACAAATTTTTAGTTTTAATGGTAAAAACATTAAGAGTTTTAGAGGAAGTAATTAGTATTAAGTCTAATAAGTGGCAAATATCTAATGAAAGTGTAATATTGAATGGTATTACGATATAAATCTTTTTTTTTGTGTATGATGATTAATTTAATTGGTTAAAGTTTTAAATGATAGTATTTAAAATACGAAATCAAATCTCATCTACATTAATTATTGTTTGTCCTTTTATATTAAAAAAATAATATAAACTTTGAATAAGTAACGTCTCTTGTGAAATAATACTTAGTGTGAACTTGAAACAGTTTGATATAAGAATAGGAATATATAACTATAAGTAAGAATTATAATTAAGAAAAAAGAAAAAGTGGGGACAGGTTTTATCCTATTATATCTTCTCCTAAGGAAAAAGGCCCCCTTGTTTCAGTGAGTTTGAGATGAGATTTTGGGAAAGGAGGGTTAGGGGGGGGGGGGCAAAAGAGAGGTATTTTTTGCTCACATTAGGGGGTGGGTGGGTGGGTGGGGGCAGTGGAATGACTGTTATACCCTTTTGTCTGTTAGGATCTTTTTTGGTTGGATGTATAAGATCCAACAACCAAGTGGGTTTTGTTGGGCTGAGGTGTCAAGCTGCAGAGATGAGTACTTCGGAGTTTAGGGTTTAATTGGCAAATGGCATGGACATATACATTTTAAAACAGTTCCATGAAAAGTAAAGTAGGGATGCACTGGTATTGTTGTGCTCATTTGTTTGGGTGTTGTCACTGTTGTGTATTGTATAGCCTAGTTGTCCAAGTAAAATGGTAACATTTAACACGTTGTGTACACTCTTTTGAGCAAGTTTATTGCCACTAAATCAATGTTGTAGTCCATTGTTTTTTTTATACTAAGGGCTTTGCTTCACCTAAAAATGTGCATTATGAATGGTGCTTTACTATATGTCTACTTTTTTCATTCGTTTCCTTAAAACCTTTTATACTATGGTTACATAGCAAGGGCAACTAGCATTTATGATAAATACCTACACGTGTTTAGACTTGAGACCTACACAAATTTTATTAATATACTTAATTCATCAAATAAGAAGTTTAACTACAAGATGAAGAGAGTGGAAACATTGATCTATAATGGACCTTGGAAGAAATCAAAAAACGACTATCGAATTTTAATGGTGCATATGTAGTTATGTACATATTGTGCTAAAGTTGAATAGGGCTCAAGTTTAGAAGGCGCACAATATGTTGCCAAAGCTTGATGCTCTACTATAGACTATACCTCGTCGAGTTGGTGATGCGCACGCATAAAGTTGAACGCAGTGTGCCTTACATACATATTGTCAAATGATATAAACAATTAAAACTCGATTTTTGTGTCTTGGATACCCACATTAACACTCCTGACATTATAGTTCATACCACTCGTAACAAACCTGCTGACTTTACAACTTTTACACCGTAAAATTAATAGTGAAAATACAGACATATAACTATATAAGGAGTACATATTGATAGCTAGATATCAACCTACGACAGTCACAGTTTGAAGGACGTATAATAACAACATTATCTGGTACAGCCCCGGATTTATTTTATGTAATCTATTATGGATGACCTGCACGTAATTAAAGCTTTGAAGATATTTTACTACTTTAATCAGTAGATTATAAACAAAAAAATACTAGAAAATAATGTGACGTCTGCTGCTCACAGCCTCGTATAAGGTTGGCATGGAATCTTTTCTGGTCAAAGTTTAGGAAAAATTCTGTGAGTTAGATTTGGTATAAGATCTTAATCTGTATTTTTTGGACAAAATAAACGATAATCAAACATAACAGCTAGGGAAATAGATTTTAAACAAATACTTACCAGAAGTACCTGCAAATCTGGACTATGTTTTTTAATTGTAGACTTGTAGTAGTGGAATATTGATGTGCTTCCTTCAGTCTTCATGATTAAGTATGCGTGTAACCTAACCCACCTTTTCATATCTTATATATATATATATATATGAGTGTGTAAAACTGTAGGATAATTAGCAATTTAAGAAAGAAGATTGAAAAAAAAATTGAAATATCAACTCCATATAACTGTAATGCTTAACCCTAAAAAGTATAATTTTTAACTCTCCTTTCTCTCTATTGACAATTGTCTTGATCCTTTTTCACCCTCTCTTCCTTTTTTAAATAATGGGTGGACAATGCACCCGGGTATACCATCCAAAAAAATATATATTACATACATGAAAAATGTATATTATGTACATGAAAATGTACATAGCATAACTGATTACATTCCACATAATTGACATGTGTACTATGTACATTTTTCATATACAAAATATAAATTTTTCATGTACGTAATGTATATTTTTTTTGGAGCAGGTGTACTATGAGCATGGTGCACCTTCGAATTTGCGTTTTTTGAAGGGTATCCAATCTCAATCCATTCATGGAATGCATCAAGTTAATTACATGTCTTATCTTTTGATAATTGAAGTTTAATTTGAAAAACTTATGTTTTTTATATCTAAGTATCTTCATGTGTAATATTTTTTTTTATGCAAGCGGCAAGGATCTTCATGTGTAATATGTTAAATGTGTGTAGACGTCTAGTGATGTTGAGTAGATAGGGGGGAGGGCCGGGGGTTGGAGATTTAGATTGGTGAGTTCATCTAAAATACATACGGGAGTAGTAAGCTATAGGCCACCAAAGTGCTTTAATTAATAGCTCTAACGTTAAGGTATTAAAGTCACAAAACCTATCAAGGCAACAACGAAAGCAAAGCAAACACCGTATCTTTAAACTATTATATAAATTGCATGTAATTATGTAAATAGATGAATTCACGCTTCTAATCAAGCCAAGACTAGATGTTCTTTGTTGCTAGAGAAAGAAAGCTGTTTATACCTTATAAATTGAACTACATAGTATTTTATTAAGTAGCCAAAAATAAACCATTTTTCCATATTTTGTGCACCTATAAGTCACGCTCAAATTGACAATGTTACAGGTAATACTTGTATCATTTTGAAACTTATAAACAAAACAAAAGAAATATGTTTAATTAACGAAAGAAATATAATTTAAACCCTAAAGTGTACGAAAGTTAGAGGTGATTCTTATATGAGTTGATACATTCAGAATTCAGACTATTTTTTATGAGTCAAAGCCCACACTTTTCGGGTCAAAATAAGCTGATTTTTCGGGCCACATTTAGGCCGGGCCAATAATTCAGTCAAATTTTCAATTTTGAGCCGTCCAAAACCTTAAAAAAATCAGGCCTAAAAATCGTCTGAAATGAGCGTTTTCTCCGGGCGGGAAGGGCCATCGGTCGGGCTACCTTTGAAGCTAAGGTATTACAAGCGCACGTGATAGGGCAGAGAAGTCGGTGTATTTTTTGCAATAAAGAAAAAGTAGCACCCGCACGAATTGCGGATATTGGCAATCGTCCTACAGTTTAAGCCCCCCACGCACACTCTTCCCCTCACTCTTATCACTCGCTATCTCATTAGCTCATTCTTCAATCTATGTGCTGTTTCCTTATTCACAGTTTCTATTTATACCTTTGAAAAACGTTTGTCTTGCTTAATTTTGTGACTTCTACAAGATTCAAGACGAGGCTTACACCGAAAATATGCAAAAGAAATATCAAGAGGTTGTTGCGACATTCACACTAATCACTGTACTTAGTCTAAGGTTCTGTATTGTCATCATCTCCTATGCATTTATTATGTACAAGTTGGACTCATTTGTATGCTATAAGTTAGTTTAATTATAATCTAACTACTCTTAATGTTTAACTTAGATTCCATAGCTACCACATTAAAATTGTTACGCTTTTATAACATATGTATGAATGTACTATTATATTACTCATCCACTTTATTCGCTTAATTAGAATAGTTATGGAAAAGAGTGTTTGTATTAGAAAGAGCAAATCCAGATTGATATCACAAGCATAAGTATAGTATGCTTGCATAAATTGAAATATCTTGTATTTCATGATTTTGAGAGAACAAAATAGACTCATCATAACAATTACAGAGATCGATGCTTATTACACCTCTAATTATATAAGTAGGTTGGAAAAGGGTAAATGTTCAATTCATATATGCTTTGGTGGGGAGGCAACCTTGGTACTTAAGTGTGTTTATGGAAAACTAGTTTGTATCTTTCCTATTGATAATTCCCAAAACTAATCCAGCTTATGCATGAAATTACATGACCCAACTCTAATTTGAATAGAACTTGATATTGGTTATTGTGTAACATCGTCGTGATAAGCTAATGACACTAATGTATAGCATCATGTAACTTGAAAACAACCACATCAGCTCAGTGTATCATGTATGTAACGTCATGACATACCATATCTATGCACATGTTACCCAAATACGGTATTATCATCAATTTATAAATTAGTTTGTCACCTTAATATATCGATATGTCAAATTCGCCACTTACTAACCAAACCTTACCCTAACCAATAGACCATTCTAAGCTTGTTATTACTAACGTCAAATCAGTTGGATTCGGCTTAATTATCCGTCTAATACGGCACTGCAACACCAATCCACCATGTACAAGTTAATCAATTTATATGCCTTAAAGTTTCTGCCTCGACCGTTTGAAAGCAAGCGCGTGGAGAAAGTATAGAATATGCTCGTCAATCTGACGTCTGAACCGCTGTGCTCCCTCCGCATTGACCGGCCATGGTCTCACGACCGTATCTTTGCGGGGCCCGCTTTCTCACTAATTAGTTTTCTCTATTATATTACCCCCTGACTTAAGCACTGCATAATACAGTACATATGTGGCAGCTACAACTTATACTTTCATATTTAATTACTTGACTAAGTGAGTTTTTTTTAAAGAAAATGGGTACTGAAAATGTTCTCAATTGCTCTTTAAACAACCAAAAAAAAAAAAGTAAGAGAAAAGTCTGGGCACTTGCAGCATCTACTGGATCATTGTTTGCAAGTTGCACCTAGGCTATTCTATGATATATGACCATGGAATTCAGAGCAACAAGAATTAGTTGTATGTAAAAAATCATAGACTAAACTAGTAATATAGTTTGGGGTGTTTATTAGAACCTATCAATTTGGTAGGGATGCATACCAGATTTTGATATGTATATGCAAGTTTCATATGTCACCATCATTTATGATGCCCATCTAATTTGGATCTTGGATGTATACATGTCCCTTTTCCTTCCCTAATAGGTATGTAGGGGATTCAAGTGTCAACTTAATGTTCCCCATTTATTAGTTGACTACTTATAAACATACCGAGTATATGAACGATTTTGTTAAATTATAATCTAGAGCATTTTTTGGTGCTATGTTGTTGAAAAAAAGAAGAAATGATTTAAAGTGAGAATTATTGAAATAGTTCTGTATTTTTATTGAAATTCTTATTTAGATGCATGTTAATTGTTCGTTTGATTATAAATATGATCTTGACCAAGGAGGCTTCGCTCCCTAGGGTGTTTTTTCCTTCTCTTGTTCAAGCTAAGTTATATTCATATAAATTAATACCTTGAAAAAAAATCATGTTTTGTGGTGCTTTTTAAAATTAGGGTTTGAGAAACTAGATAAATTTATGGACTACTTTGTGTTGAACGAATTGTTTCTTGATGCCCGATTGTTTGAATGGTATTTTTATAATTTTCTAGTGTGATTATATTTTTTAAATATATGATAATAATTTTGTGAATTTTGGAGGGGGTTTTGATATTTTAGTAAATATTTTGGCCTAATTTAGCATAATTCCAACTTAATGTAGTAATTACAAAATATTATTTTTGATTATCATAAATTTATTCCTATATTTTTCATATTTGATACTTTATTGGATATATTGAATAACATTAGAAATTATTGAAATTTAATTCATTCAAATTATTCTTAGAATTTCTTAAACTGTATAGATTTGATAAAAAAAATATATGTTTATGAAACTCTAAGGAGTAGTTTTTTTTTTTTACTGTTTTTGGATTGTTTTAATGGTCCTTGGACATATTTTGAGCTATGCTCATGTGGTTTGTAATCATTTATTGGATTTAAAAAAGAAGAGAATTGTTATGAGTTGAACTCACCTTATATTAATAGAGGGCAACATTCCTAATTTTTAATGTCAAATGGATTATTTACTCCTCATCATGTTAGATCGAGTTGGTTTTTGTAAAACTATGTACTATGCATGGCATAGTCTTTCATCAAATATAAATTATGTAAAAGGGTTATTAGCTTGGGTATATGCACAATAAGGAGAATTTCGAAAATAAATTGATTGTTCCACTATGTTATGCTCACTTTTTGAGTTAAGATCATTTTGGATTTGGTTTATGACCAATGGATTTATGATTATATTTTTTAAATGTTTTAAGAATTTTGGAATGACTTTTTCAAGAAATATTTTGATTGGTTTATAGTTGAATGAAAATATTTGGAAATAAAATGTTTAATATACCATGCATATGAACAAGTTTAATATTGATTCGTCTTTTGTTTTGCTTTGACTTTGTCAAAATCATTAAAATGAATAGTTGGATAGGTTGGATGGACTCAATAAAGTGGCATTTGCTTTATGTGAATTGTATGGAGAGTGTTCACTACCTAGCTAATAGACATTATTTCTAGCAATCTGATATTATTACTATTATTACTATTACTTTTATCACTCTCACGTTCTGTGACTTAGAATTATGTATTGAATTACATCACCTAGTTAATCCAATGTGTATTCATAGTTGAGTAATAGTTATACTCTTACGTTATCATATGGCACCTAACTTCCTTGTATTTCTCCAAGTTTTCTTTTAAAATAAATTAGTATTTTCTATGGAGAAATATGAGGGTGTTATAGTGTCCTTGTTAGATGCCATGGTAAACATATGAACGTATTCCCTCACCGAATACAAACTGTCTAAAATGAACGAATATTGAAGGTCATTATATATTATTTTTTAGATATTTTTGAAATTGAAATAAAGGCATTTTAGGGTCATAAAAGGAGCTTTTGAGCTATTTAATGCCTTATTAGAGTTAAAGGCCTATAAAACAAGTTTATAACCTAACTATAAGAGTTTTGAAATTGGTTGAAATAAATGCTACCGCGTTAGAGTTAAACTAAATGGTGTCAATCATTCAAAGGACTTAATAGTAACCATGATAAGCATATTAAAATGTTCTTTTACTAGGTCTGACATTTTCTACAATGGTCGTATTTGAAGGTTATTAATATACATTATTTTGAGATATTTTTGAAAATATTTTGAACCTAAAATAAAGTTATGTACTGCTTTTTAGGGTCATATAAAATGGTTTAGAACTATTTACTTCCTTATAATCAGTCTTCAAAAGCCCTAAAAATGAATTCAAGATCCAATTATAGGAGTTTTAAAAATCAATTCAAATGGATATTCAGAATCAAATTAAATGGTTTCAATCATTCCTACAACCTAATATAGTCCTATAAGACCCATAGTAAGTATATCAAAGTCTTCTTTTCACTGAGTATAAAATTGTCTAAAATGATTGAATTTATAAAGTTATTGAGATATTTTTACAATTTTTTCCAAATTTAGATAAATGCACTAAATGCTTTCTAAGGTCACGTGCAAAGGTTTGGAATAATTAAATACCTCATATTTTGTCTCCAAGGCCCGATAAACGAGTTTAGGACTTGATTGTAGGAGTTTCAAAATCAGTTGAAATGGGTGTATATATAAAAGTAGATGATTCCAACTGTTACTAAGGTCTAATATGACTTAATAAAACTCATGATAAGCATATCATGATATTTTCTCACCGTATCCAAACAAAATTCGAAGGTCTTATTTATTGATTTTGAGATAATTTTAAAAAAAAATTCCAAATTGAAAAAAGCAATATCTACTTATTAGGGTCATGTCGAAATCTATACTTTGAACCTACCTCACCTAAACCCAACTCAAAAATCGATTTAACCCAAAATAAACCCGACCATAACCCAATCTGCTCCAACGCAACAACATACCGACAAGGCCTAATTGATAGTGACCCTTAACCCAATTTAAGACGACATGCTCAAATCTAAACTATAGTTGATAATGTTGAGAGTTATAAGTCCTAAATATACTATAGTGTAGGATTGCACAATTCTAAGATTCAATCCGATTCAAGATCAAATCCACCAAACTCTTCTTATCAAAGTAAAAATCGCAATCCTAACAACACTGGTCATAGTCAAAGAATTGACAAATGTATAATAGCAACTAAAGAATCGTAAACTTAAACTAACTTGTAAAATACGATTTACAATATAGTTTTAAAATGTAAACTAATCATGAATTGAATCAAATTGTCTTGAAATGACCCAGAATAAACTATCTTAATACATTTAAATAAGACTCAACCTAAAGTTAGGTCAATCCCGAATAAATCGTCTTAACCTGTGTATATGGGAACCATGCAAACCCGAATTGAACCCGATATGAACCAATTAAGTAAATAACCGATTGACTTTGATCCAATTATTGACCCGATCCGACCCAAAAATAATTAACAACCTGTGGCAACCCAACCCAATAGTATTGAATATGTTAGTATCAGACCGGATAGTATCATTAAAGTTTTAGGCCTTACGTGTACTATATACATTGAGTAATTGTTACTCCGTACACAACAAACTATTTAGTTGTATTTTGTAGTATTATTTGAACATTTGGTTGTATTTTATGCTCTATGGATATTTGGATATATTTTTTAGTATTATTATTTGGTTATTTGGGAAAAAAAAATTATTACATGTTTGATTATTGATTGTAACTCATCAGACGAAAAATTCTATTTCCACTACTGGCAGAGTGGGGAAAAAAAAGAATTAATGACTATAAGGAACTCAACAGAAAAGAAGAAAACCTTAACTCATTATGTACATCATTAAGAATAAAATGCATAAAGAAAAGCACAACAAAATGCCTATTGCAAATACAGCCAAAATTTCCTCTTATAACGGATTCAGGTCGCGTGAAGCTTGGTCATGCCATCTGTATTATGGAAGTGAAATTTAGTACATATACTAGGAGATATCACCTTTAGCAGGGGCAAGATAATTTAACCACGAAGAATACTGCACAAGTAAATCTAGAGGCGTTAGAACTACTAACACAGCTAAGAGAGTCCCAGAGAGACACCCTTTTGACCTGAACCACACCATTAGATCGTGACGATCATGCTTGAGCTAGATAACCTCACAAAATTGTTCTGCATCATCCCCCACGCCCTCCCCTCCACCAAAAAGTTAAAAGCAAGGTCAAAAGAAATCTAGTCTCACCTTGAGAGCAGAAATCTCGTGAGATGGCTATTATTAAGATTGGAAAGAAACTCTATGCACTGTGTTTTTTTCTTGCTATCAGCGTCAGATATCATCTTTTGACAGTGATCAAGAGCTTCGTTGCTTCTCGAAATGACTTGGACGGCCAACTCTTGTAGATTCTTTAACGAATGATCCTTTGAGCTGCAAAATTGAAATGTATTTGAATGATGCAGCAATGAAGATCCATTCAGATACCAAGCAGTACACAAAACTCAGCCCTTGTACCTTCCAAGCTGATGAAGTAGCCTGCTGACAAGAACTTCAGAAGAACCAGGCTTTGTCCACTCCATATTAATAAGAGCATTTACTACAGCAAGTCAGCAAGAGCATACCCTTCTGAGTCATCAGCAACTGCCTAACTCATGGAATAAAACTCTCGTAAGGCTTCTAATAAACGATGAAATGCTAGAAAAAAATATTAGTCTCAAGCTCTCAACTGCTTGTTCGGGTCCAATGAGTAATATAAAGACTCTAATATATGGTCATAATATTCCCTAATCCATATTACAAGTCACGTAACTTTTTTCATGGTCTCTAAGACACCTTCGACTATTAATATCTATAAAAACATCTCTAACTAAAACATGAAAAGATGATATTTTGAAAAAACAAAATCGACAAGATGTCACATGATAACACTTTTTCTTAGATATTAGTAAAGGATTTTAAACTTTGGCCATAAAATACCTTATATGATGATTAATAAGGGACAGAGGGAGTAGAAACTATGTTCAGAGAAGGATAGGTTTCAGCTATAGAAAGACACCTCAGTAAACACATTCCAAGTGACTTTGCTGTAAGCCAAAGTTGGATGTAAACGAAACCAGCACACTTTCAGGTGTACAGTAAACTGACACTTTAGAATCGACCTTTAGAATCGACCAATGCCAATGATAGTGACTTTGCTGTAAACCACAGTTGGATGTAAATGAAGCCAGCACAAAGGTATATAGTAAGCTGACACTTCAGAAACCTCCAATACCAATGATAGTGACTTATGAAAAACTTAATCAAACCAACCTCTTTCACTGAATGGAGATGCAAGATAGATAATGAAGCAGATGGCGTTACAATTGAAATTTTTGCATTTTCCTCATCATCACTTGTTAAACGTTACCTCGACAAACTTTTCTGAGCATCCAGGTATTCATGAATCCTGCAATAGAAGTAATAGTTGCAAGTATTTGGACAATGCAGCCACAATCGTAAGCAGAAATTGCCTGACGTACCTAGGAGATTCGGAACTATTAGACATTTGATCGGCTATTTTGTTTTCCTGCATATCTTTACTGGCTTCGTTCACAATATGCCTTTCCTGAGCAAAACTTTTACTCAAACCTGTTTGCATAGCTGCCCTTGCCTAAGCAATAACAAAAAATTAGGCAGCAGTAGTAATATATTCATCAGACAATTATTCCCGAAAGATAAACTATAAGTTAAGAAAAACACTTAGGTCCAAAGTGCTTCTATCAACAAAACATGTACAACAACATGAGGATTAAATGACAGATAAATTCAATCTCAAACAAGTTCGTAGCACTGTCTTCAAGAGAGGAGGTTGAACTTCTTTCTGGCACCCCAAGTTTAGACTTAGGAGTTTGAGGAGATTCTGGTTCATCACGTTGGCAACGAACAACAATAGTTCCACTAATGGAGGCATCCTCATGAGAGGCATATATTATGCTAACAGACTGTATGAGGTAGAAAAACATGATTTCACTTCTCAATAAGTGAAAGAACAGAAGTACTAAGAATTTGCATTTCAATAAAACAACTATTCTTACAGGAGTATTTTGATCACTGCGAAAAGAAGATGACTGGTGTCCTCTAGGAGATCATAAAACAACAGTTCCTGATCCAGAAGTCCCATCTTCCTGTAATAGGGGGAAAACTGAGGAGAAATAGGGGGAAAAAATCGGTCATAGAATCCGTAATGTATATCATGTAGAACTATCAGTACTTAATTCTCAAAAAGATTGCGGATACACCAAAAAACTGCAGGCAGCTTTTAAACTTTACATCTTCCATATCAATAAGGCACAACTAAGTGGGCTTTATGATATCTCATTCATCAAAGTTAGGTACATTTATCATTGACAAATATCTATCCCTGAAGCAACAAAAACAAAAATTATTTTGGAGACCCAATTATAATTTGTGGCCAGTACTAAAATCAATTTAAGACAAACAGGAAAAACTGTAAAAGGGATTAACCCATGGGCAAAAAATTCGGTGTGCCTTCGGTGGGCTCAGTTAACTTAACATACAGAGCGTATAACACCAGAAAATATGATGCACTGATGCAAGTTAGAATAACTGAGTCACTACGTCTATCATATGAGTGTCATATCCCAGAACACAATCCAGTTGCATGGGTATTTCATTGAACATTCACAGTATCTTCAAGTAACCAGACAAAAAAAATGTAGAATTGAAGAAAGAGGGAGATGGAAAGAGAGTAGATACTATACATATTCATGAATATTATTCTGTTTTTCCTTGTCCTCATCTCTGAAGTATCTCTCAAGGGAAACTTCTGAAGATTCATACAGTTCATTCCCTGATGCAGATATCCATTGGTTGTCAATCAACGTCAGAAGTTTTTCTCGTACTAGCCTCATTAGTAAAAATTTCTTTACGTTTTGCCCTCACTGGAGCTAGCATCATTGCAAATCGTACTGTTCCAGTACTCTGTGATCTTCTAATACTGAAGTCCCATCCCGCATTCCTTAATGTTTTTTACCTGATTACTGAGGTAATCAATGTCAGTTAACAAGTACAGTATACACAAAAGGTCAGAGTTCGTGACTTAAACATTCAACCCACTTGGCTCTAACAGTGCCAGATCCTTCAGCAAAAGCTCTGAGACCATTTCTAACGTTTTCAACAACTTCCTTTACTTGATATTTGGGACGTTCTCTACACCAACAAGACAAAAGTAATAAATGTACCGTCCTACCAAAGCACACGGGACACCAGTTCATGGACCAGTCCCTTGAAATCCATGTCCAGATTTCATGATGAAGAACAATGGTACTGATGAGAACCTTGTAAAAGAAATAACCTCAAACAACATACATTGTTAAGCACACCTTATTCTTTCTAGAAGCCTGGGACTTCTCCTGGCGTTTCTAATTGTACAAACTGAGGACAGTTTGTTAGAAATATGAAGAGAATCAAGAAGAGAAGAAATATTTTCTGTATTCTGTATTTTATGAAATGATCTTACCTCCTGAAGTATCAGCTCAATCTATGTATTTATACATCATTTTCTTTAGAGTTTGTTATCACTCTAACAACTTTCTAACCGACTTATAACCCACTATTTTACACATTATCACGTGGTGTAATATCCCCCCTCAAGAATGACCAGGAGTCCATTCTTGAATTGGAGCATTTACAAACATTCCAATATTTGAGCTTAAAAATCTGTGTTGATCTGATCCTAATGTCTTCGTCATAATGTCAGCCAACTGAAGTGCTGATTTTACCGAATGAAATCAGACTACACATTCTCTCTGATATAATGAACATCAATCTTCTGGATTTTGCTTCTCATATGCTTCGTCTTCTCACGAAAGCATGGATTTTTCAGCAATATGCTGAGCTGAGATGTCACAGTAAAGAGTAATTGAAGTTGCAACATTTATGTCCAATTCTGTCAACAATTTTTCTAACCACACCAATTCTGCAGCTGTATAACTCATACTTATGTACTCCGCCTCAGTTGAGCTTTTTGAAACAACACCTTGCTTCTTGGTTTTCCATGAGATAAGAGAGGTACCAAGAAAAATGCAAAAACCAAAAAGAGATCTGCCAAGTTCCCCAATCAGCATCACTGTATGCTGTCAAGGTGAAACTTGAATTTGCTGAGTAGAAAAGACCATGATTCAAAGTTCCCTTAAGATACTTCAATACATGAATAGCAGCTGTGAAGTGAGTGTCTTTAGGAGCAGATAAAACTGACTTAGCTGTTGCACCACATAGCTAATATCTGGCCTAGTCATGTTAAGGTATAGAAGTTTACCAATTAATCTTCTACATGTTTCAGGATCATTTAAGAGTTCTCCATCATCCTTACTCAACCTTAATCCTTTTGCCATTGGAAACATTGCTGCTGTGCATTCCTCCATATTGTTATCTCTTAGCAAATCTAGTATGTACTTTCTCTGATTCAACAATATACCTGATGCAGATCTTGAGACTTCAATACCGAGAAAATACTGGATACTCCCCAAATCCTTTATAGTGAAAGCTGAATGCAAGTCAGCTTTTAATATATCAATTACACCATTATTGTTTCCAGTAATCAACAAATCATCTACATATGCAACAACAACTGTGAACGAACCATTTTTCTTCATGATGAACAAAGAGTAGTCTTGCCTTGACTGAGTAAAGCCCCAATCAATCAAGAACTTGCTGAGCTCTTTGTTCCAACATCATGAAGCTTGCTTGAGACCATATAAAGACCTCTTTAACTTACACACCTGTCCAAGTTTAGCTTTATGATAACCCAAAGGAGGTGTCATATACACCTCTTCTTCAGTGTAGCCGTGTAAAAAAGTGTTGTTTATGTCCAGTTGTTGTATATTCCAGTTATTTACAGCAGCAACGGCCAATACCACCCTTACCGTGGTTAAATTAGTAACCAGACTAAACGTATGCTTGTATTCCTTGCCAGATATCTGCTTGTCTCCTCTAGCAACTAGTCTTCCTTTACATTTGTCCACCTCCCCATTAGGCTTGAACTTTGTCTTGTAAACCCACTTACAACCAATTGCTCGTAAGTTCCCAAGTCTCATTCTTTTCTAATGCATCTAGCTCTTTCTCCATCGCTTCTACCCATATAGGGTGATCTTTAGCTTGTTTATAAGAGGATGGCTCAAATGAGGATAAAACATTTGACAAGCTATGCATTGACTCTTGACAAATGTGCAAGAGAAGGTTCCGTGAAGATATTGAATGTCATTGCACAATTTGATGTTGCAGAATCAACTGATTTATTCTTTGGCATGGTCAGGACAAAATCCTTGAATCTGGAAGGTAGATTTGACTGTCTAGTAGAAGCTCGTTGAGGTATAGATTGATTTAAATCAAAGGAATAGGAGTTGTAGCAGAAGAAGTATCATGTTGACTGCAAGATGGAGCATTAGAATCATCAATAAGCGACTGATCATGCAATCCATCATTCTGATTTGATAACCTGATATCTGAAAAATCCAAGGCTGGATTAACCATGGGCAATGACAAACTCTTCTGAAGAGAATCAGATGCTAAGGATGTTTTATAAGAGAACTCAGTTTCCAAAAAATACACATCCTTACCGAGAACAATCTTATGTGTGTCAATGTCATAAAGCTTATACCCTTTCTGAGCATAAGGATAACCCAAGAATATGCATTTCTTAGAGCGAGAAGCAAACTTATTAGTTAGCTTTTGATGAGGGTAACAGAGACACCCAATTACCCTTAATGAATTGTAATCCGGCTGCTTGTGATATAACAGCTCATAAGGACTTTTCCAAGCCAAAACCGAGCTAGGAAGGATATTAATCAGATATGTTGCAGCCAAAATACACTCAACCCAAAACTTATGTGGCAAACCCGCATGAAACATTAAAGTTCTCGCGGTCTCGAGCAAATGCTTGTGTTTTCTTTCTACCCTGTCGTTTTGTTGTGGGTTACCTGGTAGACTTCGTTGGTGAATGATCACTTTAGACAAAAACAAAGATCTGCAAGATTCTTGTATTATTTCTATCCTATTATCGCTTCTGATCTTCAGCACTTCTTTATTGAATTGAGTTTTAACATAACTCAAGAAAGTTGCAATTGTAGCAAACACCTACGTTTTGTCTTGCAACAAATATGTCCAAGTGTTCCTTGTATGATCATCAAGAACAGTAAGAAAATAAACTGCTCCAGACGTCTATGGTCTAGCATATTTACCCCATAAATCAGTGTGAACTAATTCAAATGCATTAGCAGCATGAGAAGTAGAAACAGAAAAGGGAAATTTATGATGTTTACCAAATACACAAGATTCACAACTAAAATCACAATTTGTATTTTTGCCAAGTAATGAAAATGCTATGTGTTTTAAGCTATTATTTGAAGGATGGCCTAACCTAGCATGAATAATGTCAAGGTTAGGTTTACAAACAGATGTAATGGTGTTATTGATCAAAACAAAATTATGAGAAATAGAATGAGCTATAGTTTTATTTGTTGGTTGTACAAAAGAGAGTTTATAAAGACCTGACTGCCTTGCACCATCAGCCTTTATTTGCTTAGTGGTCGGATCCTGAAAGAAACAGGAATCATGCTTAAACACAGCAAGTAAATTGTTGTGATCGAGTAATTTGCCAACAGACAGGAGGTTATGATGAAACTGAGGAATATAGAACACATTTTGCAAGGAAATATCATGGCTTAATTCAATGATTCCAACATGTTTGACTAAGGTTACATTTCCGTTAGGCAAAGATAATTTAATTGGATTTTTAAGTTGCTTAATTGATGCAAACAAGGCAATATTAGAAGCCATATGATCAAATGTGCCGGTATCAATTATCCAATGATTATGATAAAAAATAAAAAATAAATAAAAATCAATCAAGCTATCCACATTAGATATAGAACTTATACCAGCAAATTGGACAGAAGCACAAAGAGGGTTATCAGCTTTTATCATGGTTGTACTTTGCTTCTGCATCATCTTCATCACTTCATTGTACACGGCTGATGCAAGTACAGGATCCACCGTTTCTTGTAAATCTTTTCCAGATGTTGTAACATTATTAGTATCAACCATGGCTGCCATTCTTGAACCAGATTTTGCTTGTTTTCCATGATCCTTGCCCCACCATTCAAGGTAACATTTAAATGAAAACATTGAATAATGCTATGACCTTTCTTCTAGCAATACTCACACGTTACATCACTTCTCTGTTTCTTGAGTTCTCTCTTTTGATAAGAAGAAACAGATTTGGAAGCTGCCTTGGCAACATTGAAAGCACTTGCCTCAGAAGCGTTCTTCATGTAATTCAACTTGTTCTGTTGTTCCACTTGCTGCAAAGTATGATAGGCTTTATGCAAAGTCGGCAACACATCAGTGCTTAACAAATTCGTAATGACTTGATCATAGCTCTTGTTTAAACCACATAAAAATTGCATCAACTTGTTACGTATATCAATTTCAAAATAATTCTTAAGTATACCATATGAACAATTCTTCATTGCTCCACATGCACAATCTAGAAATCCTTCAAGCATCTAGAGTTGATCCCAAATTGTTTTCAATTTATCGAAATATTCAGCTATGGAGTAATCATTTTGCTGAATTAACATTAAGTATCAATGTAGATCAAACATCTTTGGAGCAGTAGTATGCCCAAATCTTTCGGCCAATTCATTCCATAACTCACAATAATTGTTTACAAACATGAAACTCTCTGCTTATGTTGTATCCATAGAGTTCAAGAGCCAAGACATTACCAAATAGTCGTTTTGTACCCATTTTTGATAATCTGAGGATCCATCAACAGGCATTGGTAGACTTCCAGCAATAAACTGCAGTTTGTTCCTAGCAATTAATGCCATTCTCACTGCACGACTCTAATTGATGTAATTTGATCCAATCAAAACGTGGTTTCCAAGCTACATGCCTGGATGATCGCCATTACTGAGATAATATGGATCATTGAAATTTACAACAGAATTGTTATTCTGATTGTATCAATCGCCATGCGTAGCCATCATTGATCAAGTTTAGGGATTAATCTTGAGATTTTGATAGAAAAAAATTGAAGCTTCTATACCATGTACAAACTGAGGATAGTTTGTTAGAAATATGAAGAGAATCAAGAAGAGAAGAAATATTTTCTGTATTCTGTATTTTATGAAATGATCTTACCTCCTGAAGTATCAACTCAACTATTTATTTATACATCAGTTTCTTTAGAGTTTGTCATCACTCTAACAACTTTGTAACTGACTTATAAACCACTATTTTACACATTATCACGTGGTCTAATACTTAACCTTTGTTTTAACAGTTCTTTAGCACTAGGCCTCTGAAATCAAAAGGAACGAGCAGTCAGCACAGGTTATTTGACCCACCAATAAGCAATTTCCAAGTAAATAGCAATTTATAATAAGCTATCACCCAGAAACCAACTGCAAGCATAAAAGGTATCTGGTGCTCTAGGAAACTTGCCTCAGTAGGAACTTTACGCAAACACAAAGAAGCAATTTCTTTCACGGGACGAGAGAAATGTTCATCAATCTGCATATCAGAAAAAAAAATATAGTAAACTTTGTAAAGCTCAAAAAATTCCATGATTGTCAAAGGGGAAAAAAATTTACAAAGACCTTCGTTCACCAAAAGAATAAAGCTCCCTACGTCCCAATATTTCAGTCCCTTCGTGGAACATTCAATGGTGTTAGTCTGTATTTGGACGGAAGAGTCGTAGTATTTGCAGCTCTTGATCTCTTTGATGATTCCAATGTTAGAGAAACCTTCATATGTCTTAAAGGTGATCATTCTCTTTTACGAGAACCTGTTTGGTATGGCACTAATCCGTATGTGAATGGAAAAGGAGAGGTTTTGCTCACTGTATATGATTCAAAGTTCAAATTTCTGCCATCACATTGTACAGTGCTCCAATTGACTAATAATGTTACAAGAAAACAATATTATCCACGATTAATAATTGGCTATTGCAGCACGCTGCAATTGTGATTGTTACAAGAAAACAAAATATTTATAACACCAAGTCTAAAAAAATTTATGGCCAAGTGCCACTCTCAATCTTCCTGCAATGGGACAAAGTTGATTCTCAGAGCACAGCTATAGGCTATGGAGCATCACCTAGGAACAAACACCACAACAAACGATGTTTGTTGCTGGGAGTTTGTAGAGACTTTATATGGCAACAGAAGGTGTTTGGTTCGTTTAATCCCCATCGAAAACATGTCTTGGTGTAGACTACCATTTACTCTTTAATAGTGTAAAACCCCAACATTTCTTCCTCCACAGGATGAGTTTCACCAACTATTACAAGGCAATGGAGTGGAGCTCCAAAATCAACAGTAAGAAGCTGCTTCATTGGACCTGAAGCAATGACTTGATCCTCACTTCCCAACCGAGCAAAACCCACACAAACAGTATCTTCATTGTAAGCTGCAATCCACATGTATTGCCTTTAATACTCGATACACAATACAGTCAGATAGTGACATAGTAGTGTGATGAGAAGGAACTGTACCTGATCCACCACGCGTCTGCTCAACCTCAAGGAGTTGCTCAATTGCAGTTCCAATGGACATGAACCTTGGTGGTTCATATACCTTTTTCCCCCTGAAAATAATTTGAAGTACTAACATGTAACAATGAAAGAGTCATAGTAACCAACAACTAAACAAACGTTTATATTAAATTGATGATAACAAATGTCAACCTTGCAAGGGATTCCAGAGAGGGTTCCTTCACTTTTATATCTGCATTTAGCAGAAGATATATATCAGGAGTGAATGTAATAGATCCCAGAAATGTACAGATGTTCTAAGAAAACAAATATATACATATGGAGATGTTTGAAGTCAGGTATGGTTTGTTGGATTTGGATATAGATCAAAGAGTGGGATAAAATCTCAAGAAACAAAGTTGCTCACAATTGAGAAGTGCCCAAGTATCAAACATGGTGAAGTAACAAGTATATGAGTTTATTATGCTATTTAATTCTCAATCGCATCAGACATGATCTGATTCTTTGACAAATAATAAGTATGGGGGTGCCTGTTTTAAAATTACGAGCTAGGGGACAAGAACACACCTCAATGGCTCTAACTTAAGGGGGAAGCAAGAAATACAAATAATAATGTTTTCAAACTATAGGACGATCTTATCCACAATGTCAAAGGAAGGCTAGCTACGCTCCAAATGTTCTGTATTCACACTGAATAAGGGTCAATTGGACTCACATTTCAATTTAAGCACAAGTATCAGATTCTACACTCGTTCACATGGCTACGGGCACAAAAGATGTGAGACCTCACTTTGGATCAAAACAGGAAATTATTTCAAAAAATAACCTGGACTGACTTCTAGACTCCAACCCGTGTCAAACACCAGAAAACACAAGTCTCAAAGTTACAAATTAGTTTCTTCCCATCTGCACAATCAAATACTTAATAGAACCATCTTCCAAAGTTCATTGGACCATTAATTCTTTAGCATTCTTTTTTCATGCTACTGAAACATTTTGAGAGTTTCAGCATAGCCTGGCTAAAACCCAATGACCCAAAATAAAGAAAAGCTTAGATACTTAAATGGCATCATGAGTTCATGAGATTACTCAAGCATTAAAAAAGAGGAAGAACAAGACGACTAATAAATACCTGTATGAATCGATTGTCATCACTTTCAAATCGACAAAAGGCAAACTAGCCCACAATCCAAGCAAACATTACATCAAGAGGTACAAAGTTTAACTTGCTTAGTCCCATATCAGCTAACCAATCCCTAATAGATACAAAGTAGATGCTCACGTAAAAGTTTGACCTTGTTTAAGTAGACCTCAACTTGAAAATTGTTAGATGAAACAGACTTTGTTTGAAGCCAAGGCACATACATATATTTCAAGAATGCCACTGCCTCACTGAGATCTCCTATCATCACCTCAGCGGCTTCTATCCTCATTTAAGTCATTACAGAACAAGGAAGAAAAACAGTTGATCTGATCTTTAAAGTAAAATCATCCGTATCAAAGGCGTATTTACGTAACTGAAACATAACTACAGAAAGTGCAAATCCTGAAGACAACCATGATGTCAACTTAAGCAATAAGAAGAAAAAACTAAAGACAGTGTTAAGAAACATTTCCTAGTTTCACACTGTATTCCGTAGAGGAACTGGTCCTCACATCATCGCACGAGGGCCTCAATTGCTAACCCTACTCCCCCCCCCCCCCCCCCCAAAAAAAAAAAAAGAAAACGGTGTGAAACTGTACAACCACAATGGCTTTAATATGCTTAAACCCTACTCTATAGTCTAATGCGATTACAAAATGCACCGCAAAGGGAGAAAGAGACATACTTACATAAACATATTTCCCCAATATCAACACCCATGGGACTAATAAAGCAAGTTGTTTTCTCTATTTGTCAGCAATCATAAAGAGACGCCACGAAGTTGGATAGATCCTTGGTGTTTGTGCAACCCTTTTCTTGACGCAATGGAGGGTCGAGGGACCATCCATACAAGTATAATAATAACATGCCAAGGTCCAACTGCTTTAATCAAATGCCTCTCCCATCACCAGAGAAGGTAAGGTGCATTATAGATGTATATTTCCTAGGCATTTTGTATACAATTTGGTTTAAGTGTAAGAGACCTGACAACATAATGCAATCCTTATACCGCTTATTGACATGAAGAACAAAGCATTTTTTCTGTGGCTTGCAATAATTTGAGCAATATTCAAGATGAAGGTACAGTGCGTCAACTTCAGAAGCCATTTTAGCCACAAGTACAAGAATGTATGGCAAACTACTCCTCTTGTATAATATATCACAACTCATAAGCATGATCAGAAACCCATTCTATTAATAAGAACCAGGTTCATCTGACTGCAACTGTTTCATAATCCTGAGGCATTCCTTAGACCACATGTATCGTTACGTATGAGGCATTCCTTAGACCCCATGTATTGGTATGTACGAGGCATTCTTAGACCACAAAATGACATGATAGTCTGACTCTAGATACACGGTCTAGAAACATACTGAAGAGGCTATGGCTTTGAACCACTCTAGATAGCTTCTAAAAATTACAATAGTGACTGAAATGTAGAATACGAATTAATAAACTATGCATGTGAATAGAGCAAATGGTCTAAAACATAACTTTTTGCTGAAACAAAAGCATAATGCGCAATTATAAAATATCCAGTGTTCAGTATATAATTGCAAGAAGAACAGCCAACCCCAAGGTTAAGGGATGTTCAAGTGAGAAAATGAAGAGTAAAAGAGAAGGGAAAGTGAAAACCACACCTAACAAGCAGAGAGTATGCAGACCAAGGTCAGAGTTTCTTTTGATCTTTTCATAGAAGCTGTCAGGTCTCCATGTTTCAGTGAAGAAAGGAATTGAGATTGTCTCTCCATAACGGTACAGTTGTAATCCACATACTCCAATCGCATTCATCACTGATGCATTGTGTACCACCTTGACATCAACTCCTATCTCCTTTGCCCGAACAACAAGATCCGTGTGTGTGGTTGCTCTGTGTTACACATTGGATTTAGGCAACAACAATAAAAAAAAATATTGGGCCATGTAACTTACAGAAGTATTTTTTGCATACATAATGCGGAAGATTTTCTTTGACCACTACTCCAAAGTTAGGAGCTTTAAACCTAGTCTTTATTCTGCTCACTATTCGCAAAATTTGATCCAATTCCATTTCTTCTAGTAGGCAGATACTCTCCTACCTTTCCATGTTTTTGGTCCAAAGATTGAGCACAACAAATAAAAAAAAACTAATCCATTATTCTCTTTTCAATATATTTTTACCAAATGAATTCAAATACCGAAATTGCCACACTAAAAATATTCCAAATGTCTAAGGCTTACAAAAAGTTGAGAGTGTGATCTACGAGCATATACCCAATTTGCAGAGTAATAACTACCAACAAAACATTCTCTCAAATAACTGAAGATCCTGAGTGTAAAATCTACATAACTACATAAGCAACATACTTAGCAAGACCAACGGTAGTTTCTTACTCATAAAAACTAAGACTTCATCCATTTGGTTTTTTGGGGTCAAAGTTCTGAACTTCAACCATACTTTTCTCTACTCAATACACGTTAGAAAAAACATTGTCATGTAAGATCTTATCAGATTTTTTCAGGTGTGTACTTTCAACATATTACTGATTTATCTATTGTTACGTAATTAAAGACATTCATGTTCATATGTATGTCATGGAAATCATGAAAAAACAAACAGAGCAAGTATTTTGAGACATGAGGATTAACACATAGAAGGAGACACGAAACACACCCAAAAGGATCCCCAACAACAAGGAAAGCAACATCAGAATTACAAGCTTGCGAAAGCATAGAATCTGCCTTTTCCTCCACCATTTCTCTGTCTGCTACTGTCACTGGTTTCCCATACAGTTTTTCCTATACAAAATTCAAACTTACAAAGTCAGAAACACCAAATGTCGATGAAATCCCAAAAAACCCAAGTAGCAAAGGACTCTTACCAAATTAGAGAGGCCATCAGAAGAGATACCAAAAGAGAGGAGTGAGGTATAAGCTTCAATGTAAACCTTTTCACATTTCTTGACAGCCTCTAAACCTCTCAATGTTATGTCTTTCTCATCTCCCAACCCCAATCCTATAATGTACAACATCTTCACACCTCTATTCCAAAACCTAACACAACCGCAAAACCTGAAAATAAAAGTGGGAAGATTAAGGGTTTACGCCCCTAGCTCAGCCCAATAATCGATAAAACAATACAGTCTCTTTAACTTTTTTTCTGGTAAGCAAATGCAGACATATTCTTCATTGGAAATCGATTAAGCATGCCATAAACCACAAGACAAAGCCCACTAAACCTCAAAGTAAAGATTTTTACCAATTTAAAGACAACCCAATATCATTATTAGGAAATATCCATCAATTATATGCAAGAATAAGTTGGAAAAACACATTTAAAAAAAATAACAGCAAATTCAGATTAAAAAATACACAATAACATGCAAATTGTAGGGCATAGTGGAGTAAGTCAACAAGGAAGTGAAAAATGAGAGAATGAAGCAGCAAAGTAGAGGAGTAGAGGAGCAGAGGATGTACTAGGCGCAGCCGCGCAGCCTTTCCAAGTTCCAACGATTATTTGAATGCAGGAAGCCAGGAAGGTAGTGTGGCAGATTGGCCGGAGGGGTGATTAAGAACAAATACGGTTATGGGTGGGTCGGATACAATTTCCATTTTACACCCTGCATATAAATTATTTTAGATTTCTTGTATATAATCATTATAATGTATGATTTTACATCCTAGATTTCTTGTATGTAAATATATAATGTGCGACTCTACGAGCTACCTATTTTCGGTGTGTATATATATATATATATATATATATATATATATATATATATATATATATATATATATATATATATATATATTATTTTAAGTAGCTTTTATCTTGCCATTATGACGTATATCTCATTTGTGGCAATTATTAAAAAGTTGAGGAACAATAGAAATGACACCTAATAACAATAATCAAAATTTGAGATTTCTCTCTTTAAAATTCTAACTCTAATATTCATATTTGAACACACCTATATAGACAATAATTTTGACCCGAAATAATAAAAAATATGAATTCAATTCAAGAACGTACCAAACAGTGACGCAGTGGCGATGTCAGATTTTTAGCGTTATGGGTTTGGAATCTACTAAATGATATATATCCAACAATACACTTTCTAGTTTAGTCACACATGTCCAACAATTTTAAAACTCTAAAGCGGCTTACCCATGTAATTGCTTACCCAAGTGTGATGTTGTTAGATGGGCATAAACAAGAATAATGCTCGAAAATAAAACACTCCTAACCCGTTTGCCAATAGCAAGAGTAATAACTCAAAAAAGTACAACTATAAAGACTAACCCTTCACCTTATCACCTATACTAACAATTATTACGTACTAACATGCATCATCCTAGCTTTAATTACAAATTAATATTCCCTCCGTCACATTTTATTCGCTACGTTTGACTTTTTACGATATTCACAACTTTAAACGTTTAATTTCTCTAAATTCGTACGAGAAAAAATCATGAAAATTTGATAATTTAAAAATTTATATCGAAATACATCCAATAAAATTCTATTTGAATATATTATTTATTATAAAATAATTAGAATTTATAATTAAATTTTTTAAACTTTGACTCTAAAAAATAGAAATATAACAATTAAAATGGGACGAGTCTTTGGAAATAATTTGCTACATTCTTGTCAAATTTCTTTTCTTCTATTACAAAGTGCTTTAAGTATGTCAAACTCTTAATACAAAAGAACACTGAAATGGAGTACAACATTAAAGACAACAAGCTAAGCTATTTAAAAAAAAAAAAAAAAGACAGAGAAACAAATGAGCAGTTTTCATTCTCGACAGAATCTGCTAAATTTAGAAAGTAAACTAGAGTGCTTTACCAGTAAGCTAGAAGTTACATATACATTAGGGATGGAGGCGTGGAGACTTAGGAATCGAACCCAAGTGTTGAGTGTGAAAATTAGAGTGCTTTACCAGTGAGTTAGAAGTTACATATACATTAGGGATGGACAAGAAGTAATGAATAAATCCAATCAAGATTACTTAAGTATAGGATTGGATCATTACTTCAATTTCTCCTAGTTCGGTAGATTAACTATGCTAACATCATTGTAAAGAAACTCCTAATCATAAGTCCTTAGTTCAAGTTTAGGTATTACTAAACAACATCCGTATTTTTCTACATAACATCCACAAACATAATAAAAAAATTGATATTTGTACCCTTTTTTATATTTTCTCAATTTCATCAATGGACTCCTAAAAATGTCATTACATTTACAAAACATGCAATAGTTTCAAGGATCATTGAAAACACTAAAGAGTTGTCAACGCCGCCGAGAAATTAGGTATATGTGGATAATCGTAGAAGCGCATTTGGAACAGACACAATCACTTGACTAGATATGCCTAGTTGGCAATACAAGTATGCCAACGTAGCCTACCCCAAGGAGTACTATGAAATGGTATCTAAGTTAGAGACCTCCAAGGCTCCACTATGTTACGTGGTCTAACCTTATGCCCGCTCTTGTTTGGAAACAAGGTGCACCCAATGAGAATAAAGAGAAATACACTTGGTTGTATGTCCTGCGTCCCAAGGAGAGTCATAACAACATAGCTTTTGAACGACTGAAATCTCCACACCGTCGTGATCCCATATCCCCAAAATCCCTCCGTAAAGTGAAGTCACATGCACCCCAAGTAGCTTTGTCAACGCCTCAAGAAGATTCACCTTCTTCCCCACAAAAAGCAGCATGCCCTCCGTACGAATTCAACGTGATTGTTATCTCACCAAAAGGAAGGTGGAAGAAGTTCATAGTCGGCTGCTAGTGCTCCACAAATGCAAAAATATCAAAGTTGTGTTAATGTGACCATATATGATGTAAGGCAAGTACCACGGTCTAGCCTTATGGATACCGTCATATATTTCACTTCCTTCCGCTCTTCTATGACACCATGCCGCCAACTCAAAATAAACTTTGTCTCGATTTTGGTACTTCAAGATGCCCCTTCCTCCAGACTTGTCCTTATCATCCTAAATGCGGGTAGTTATGTGGCCCAAAAAGTAAGAAATCAGAGTCCCATCTAATAACCATAATCATAATAGTAGTAATAATAATAATTACTACTTTTAAATATTAATATTTAAATAATAATAATATTTATTGTAATAATAATCATTTGATATTATTACTATTCCTATCATTGCTAAAAAAAATTAAGTCACCAATGGAGGAGGCGTTTGAGCCTGACGCCACCCCTTTCCCTAAAAAAAAGTTCTCGCTATGCGTTCAGGCCAACAGTGGCGGAAGTTCTTTGGATGATGCAGCCAACTCCTTCCCCATTTGTCTAAACATTTGAAGGTGTATGAAATTTAAGAATTTTGATGGTAGGGACTAGAGAGGGAAAATGAGGTTGGATGGAGGAATAAGGTTTTGATGGAATGATTTAGGATTAAAAAGGAGCTAAGAGAAAGAAGATAATTTCACGTTTATTTTGTGGGTGTAAGTCAGAGATTTGCAAACATTATTTAGCAATCCACTTCAAGTTCCACTATTATAGCCATCCTAAAACACAAGTTATTAATATCATCAATTCAATTAAACTTTTCTTTATTAGGATATCTGTATTTCTTGGATAGTCCAAGGAGCTAAAGAAACTCGACAAAGCCATGACTCTGTACTAGCCCATCGGCATTTGTTGTACAAAGGCAAAACAATATTGAATGTAAATGGATCATCCATGAATATTTGAGTCGATGAAGGGTTTTGATAGAAAAGTCATGGTGATGGTATGTATAGAAGAGTAAGTGAGAAAATTCTAACGATATTCCATTGGTGCTAATTAATGAAGATGGTAGAAGATCAAGTGTACATTGATAGCAATTCAAAGCCTATAAATAGATAAATACATCCAGATTATTATATCATGTTTTTTGCTGACCAAACTGTTATGAACTTCAAGGATACTAAGTTGTCTTTATCTATTTCATCAATTGCTTCTGTCAATGCAATAATAAGGTCAGATTCCATAGATTGCTATCTTTTGTACTATTTTTTTATAGTATATATAAACTTTGATAAATTCTTTGTCAAAAAAAGAAACTTTCATAAAACTTTACAATTTTATAACTATTTTACGAGCAGGCATATAAGATTTACTATCCTTTTAAAATTTTTGTTATTTCTATTTAATTTTTTATTATTTAAAGCAATATATTAGTCGAATCATTATATTTTTCACATCGAATTAACTAAGTGACATATCCATTCAAAAGTTTTCACACTTCAAAATAAGATGTAACAAGGTGTCTCATATTTTTTGGATTTTCAGCTCTCTTGTTGAAACTTCTTATTTGACACTTATCAGTTTTCATTGTGTTTGGATACCTATTGTAAATGTTGTATGAATTTGGTTAGTGGAAACTAATATCGTTTAGACTTCCTTTAAAATGATAAACATATAGTAGCTCAAAAGTATAACATGATTCTTTTTAGAGGGATCCCTAAAAGATGTAAGATCAAGTTAGAGTTCGAAACAACTTTTCAAAAAAAAAAAAAAAACAAGTTTATTGAAAGGCGTGGTCGATGATATTTAAGGATAACAACTATTTCTAAAAGTCTAGAACCTTAATTCAAAATAAAGCTCATGTAGTTAGTAAGACTACAAAAAAAAGGCATAAAAATCAAATTTAAAGAATTGTATGATGCAAAAGGCCTCATAATTGGTTCATAAGTACAATCTTCAAATTATATCCTAGTGGAAGTTACATTCAAATGAACTATTTGAGCTAAAATACAACAGGTTTACATTGAAGTGTAAAATTGATTTAGTAAAGGAAATATCGGGCGAAAATACCTCGTCAAATTACCCAATAACCTAGCTTTGGTCGGACAAATTAGGTTTGGAAAAACTTGGATTATATTCTGAACAGGGCTGGGTTTATATAGGTCATGTACGTTTGGGTAAACTATGATTATAATCATTTCAATATAGGTTAAAATCACAATTAGATAAAAGCAACCCAATATGATAGTAGTTGGTGGTTAGGACGTCTATGACTCCACATACCTACAACTCTACAAGTCATTTATTTAATGAGCGATTATTATATACGAGTTTTAAAAAATTGAATTATACACGATAAAAATAATACTCCCTTCATATTTTTTTTTTGTATTTACACTTCAATTTTGGAAATTATCCACCATTAATATTTTAATACCTCTATCCCCCGGTACAAAGAGTTTGATCCTACATCCTCTCTCTTTTAATATTTAATAAAACTAATACCTCAATGACTATTATCACATCTAATTTTTAAATTAAATAATACGTAGCAGTTGATAACCAACAACTACTAATCACCTAAAATCTTGAATATAAGTAAGAGTCACAAGTAGGGTTGGAAACGAGCCGAGTCGAGCCTGAGCTTGAGAAGCTCGTGGCTCGGCTCACCTGAGACTCATAAAGCTCGGGATCGAGCTCGAGACTCACCGAGCTTTAAAGTTTGAGTTCGGGCTCGGCTCGACAAAAATTCGTGACTCGGCTCGGTATAAGCTCGTCACTTGGCTCAGATTTGTCAAATGCTTACTCGAGTAATTAAGCTCGATTCTATTTAAAGATTGGTTTCAACTACACCCTTAATTAAGCTTGGCTCGTTTAGGCTCGTCGATCCCGAGTAGCTCACGATCTAGCTCGACTCATATACAACTAGTAATATGAAATAGAAAAAGCACTATTAATTCTTAAAAGAGTGAATAAGTCATAAACATTGAGTTATGTTTCACTAACAAAGCACATTGAGCCTCATCAAATTTGTATATAATTTGAAAAGTCAAATTGACTAAAGTTGGGCATAAATAGGTAAGATCAAGGCGGTTCACTAGTTTTAATGAGACATGTTTCATGGGATTATTTTTTAATTTAATTGGTTTTATTGATTTTAAATCGAGTATATATTGAGTTTAGACAATAGCAAAGGATTTGGGCTTGTATCGGTTGAAAATCCAAAAAAAAAAAATCAGCAAACCAGAGATAATGTCAGCAATTTCACTGAGCAATTTCCTCAAACAGCTAACGTGCACTCTCCGTTCCCGATTCCCAAGACGTTCTCACTGTCTTCTTCGCCGTCCACTCCCTTCCCTCTTGTGTTTCCATTCCTGCCTCTTCACCTCCTCATCCCCAAAGCTCAACTTCAGCCTTCAATGGCGGCACTCTTTTTCCTCTGCTGCTTCTTCTCCAACAATCTCCAAGAATTCCGGCTTGCCTCCTTATCATTCTGTCCTCATCAAATGCCGTAAAGATGTCGCTGTTAGTTCTTTTTCTTTTGTTTTATGACATTTTAGCTAGTGGGGTTCCTTCAAAAATTTAAATTTCATCTGAATTTATCTGGATTTTGATTGAGGGTTCTAGTTGGCTAAAGTTTGTTGAAATTTTTGGCATATTTTGCTGAAAGATTGTAACTTTGGAGTTTAGGGTTCAGTTTGTTCAATTATATACATGCTTTTTTTTTTTAGATGAATGAAGGATGCGAAGTTCTACTGAAAATCTTTGTCCAATTATTTCAAGAAGATATTACTTTAGGTCTTATGTTTAAATTTAAGGATTTTCGTACATGTATGATTAAGTTTTGGTTTAAGATGTAATGTGGTTAGAGAATTTTGTAACATGTCCGGAAAAATTGTCACATTTCTTAAAATAGTAATGATGTAATGGTTTTAGAGATTGGATATTATAATGTTCCTTTACTTGAATTAGGTGATAGGAAGAATATAAAATAATGCGACTATTATAAGGTTATGATTATGAAATCATGGCTTATCTTTAATAACGAGAGGTTGGGACAATGTTGCAACTGATTACGGATGAGGTAGAATACTATTAGGAAAAGTGAAATTCTTTCGTTAATGAACTATGTATTGGTTTGTATGGATGTATGAAGAAGTGGAGAAATGTATTGGGTGTGGTATTGAAATCATATAGGTCTAGCTATCAGTTCTAAAATTCAATGACGAGGTCTGTGGTTATGGTTGATGGGTGATTTTTGAGTTGTTTATTTGATCTTTCTTAGGTTTTTTATTACTTGGAGGATCCTATTGGAGAACTATATGTCTCTATAATATGAAGTATGGAATAGCTAATTGGGAGAATGTAGGTAACGTAAAAGTCTGATATACATCATATAGATTTCTATTACAATGGGCAAAAAGCAGTGATTTAATATGCTCAATTTGAAAGCAGTGATTTAATATGCTCAATTTGAAAGCAGTGATTTAATATGCTCTATTTGTTTTAAGGAAGGTTCCATGGCTTACTGTAGGATCAACCATTTGATTTGGTTTGTTTTACCAGCATATAATTTTGTGCCTTAGATTCCATGAGGTTTTTTTCGATGCTAAGGAACAAGAATATAGTCACTTTATGCTTGGGTTGGAATCATCTTATCCTAGTCACAAAGGATGTTGGTTACACTTTCAAGTACGAAGCAAGCATTCCATCTGTCTCACTAAAGTTGTAAAATATGGGATTCCATGGATCTAAGCATTCATAAATTTACATTTCTTTTAAAACATTCCACTTATAAGGTACACTTATTTATTATAAAACCCTTGCCACTTGGACTGTTCATGTCAGTACATGTGTTGGATACTGAACCCTTTAGCTTCTGTCGTGAACCCTTAGCTTAGACATGTTGTCATTGGACCAAAAACTTGTAAATATTTGTGAAATAGTGACTATGATGCCTGAACTTGTCTCCCTATTATAGTTTGGGCAATGAAGTCAAAAGTTTCGACTGCTATATGGAATAATTAGGACAATTTTGATGACCTATTGGCATTGAGGAAGGATATAGCATTAGCAACTGCATATAAAATTGTGAATGCTGAATAGAACTGTTTAATATTGGGTTATGGTATTTTTTTTTCCTCTCCTGTTGTTTTGGTGGATAAAGATCAGCAATGCATCATGTGGAGATGACAATCCCATTGTTGTTGATATGTAGGACTCACTTTCGGAAGCTCTTTTAAGTTTTGGTGCAAACTCAGTCAGTATGGATGAACATGATGACTATGAGGACTCTGATGAGGTAATTTCAAACAGAATCTGGACTTGTTATTAACTTCCTAGAAGTATGTTTCTTTTGCTATCTTTTCCTTAAGCTATTATTGTTTTGGATCCTTGATGATGTATGATTCTCTTGTTATATACTATTTTTGTTCAATTCATTGATTTACACCTTCCTTTCCCATCTTTTGCATGCTTATAGCATTGGCATGACAACTTTCATGAAACATCTATGTTTGCATATTCAACTGACCAATCCTTTTTGGTTAGAGAAGGGGAGCTTGTGGCTTTCGATCAACTTGATTTGAGGCTGGAAGGAACCTTCCAATTTCTAGATAGAACCTATGCTTGTTCCCCGATCTTCTACTTATATTGCCAAGGATAATGTGTTAGAAGGTTATCGTGATGATACAATTGAGAATGTAATTAGGAAGAATGCCTTTGGAAAACTAACATTGAGGCCATCCAGTTCAATATTTGAAAAATATTAATACCTGGACACATGCCCTACTGTTATATGTAGCTGAATTAATGCTCAAATAAAATTTGTCCTTGAAGATCAATAACAGTCTTCAATGCATATTCAGATATTCATTTGCATATTGAACATTTCCAAAGAGTAATAGTGTTTCTATGATCTCATGATGATGGTCAAAATTGGATGGGTAGAATAGATATAATTAGCATGATAGTCATACAGGATGGCTCCAATGCCGTCAAAAATAGGTGTTGCTGTCATTCCTGTCAATGAATTGAATCAATAGTATAGGCTATTGGTTTGAAGTGCCCATTCTATCTTCCATGCTAATTTTGTTTTGTCCGTGAGGCCAGTGACTTGAGGCTTTGTGGTTGTATGATAACTGAATATTCTCTTCACTTTACAAATTTACATAGGCATGCGTGTACCCATTCTGATAAAAAGATGGAATGCCTTTGAAGCCTGTGATGTTAGCTGTTCAGTGCCTTTATTACCTCAGTAACTACTAAATTCCTAACAAATGTACTTGGTTTGCTGTTTAATGATTCCTCTTCCTAAGTCAAACTGATACACTCTGCTATTGAATGTCAGTCTCTGATGATGGATTGAAAATTTGATTTGATAACTTATCATTATTTCCCTATGTAGGTTTGCATTTGTTCTATATTCACTGAGTGTGGAGATGTGACTTCATCCATATCACGGGCTGCTGATTCTATTGGCATAGAAATGCCAAACTTTGATCTCTTAAAGTACGATCCCTATGACTGGATAAAAAGAACTCAGGTTGAATTACCACTTCACTGCTATTTGTATTTTCACAGCATTTTGATTTTTGAGTTTCAGTCAAGTTAAGTTGCTCTTATCCTATCATGATTTTATTTTGTTTGAAAGTATTTGATGATACTTCCCTTTAAATCATGACAAATCAATGTGTTTCTAGCAGTGAGGTGTGTCCATGTTTACACCATATTGCACCAAATCATTTTCCCTATGCCTCAAAGGTTATAATTACCTTAGTTTTTGACTTTTTGTTAACTGTTTGGTCTGCTAATTGAGATATGTGCTATTATTTAAAGGAACATATTTAAAGTATTGTGATTCTAAATAGAATTAATCATATGAAAGTGAATATCTTTTTGGCTAAAAAGGAATCCTGCAGAGGAGGTTTCAAGAGGCAAGGGCAAAATAGTAGTGATTGAGATTTGTGCTATTTTTCAAAGTCTGGTGATATTCATTGAGGTAAAAGACCTTGTTGAAGTGTGTCAATTCATCGTGGAATGCATACAAACTTGCTTTTGGTTTTTGACTATATTCCATTCTAAAAAATTTTGGAGGCTCCAATAAAAGTTTAGCATGGTAATATCAATTCATTGTGTATTACAGAGAAGTCATAAACTTACGTTTTGACAAAATTCATTTCAGAGGCAAGGGACTATGCATGAAAATTTAGGAATTTCTAATGAATGGGTTTATTATGGTAATGTACAGAGTGATATATATGGTAGTTTACTCAGTGTTTATTTACAAGGACTAACTGTATATGAGATGCGTAGCCCTCTAAAAGTGAGGATGTTTATAATGTCAATGTGTATCATGATATTCATGATGACTGCAAGTCATTCTTGGGTAATTATTGGCTATATAGGCTTCTGGAATACCCTGCATATGGGGGGATGTGAACTCAGTATCTGGTTCAAGAAGGGATGTCAATGGATCAGTTGGAGCTTCATTGGCATCCATCTGCATCTTCCACCCGATCCACCCATCACTGGTGGACAAAACGGGTACCTCGAGTGACTAACTGTTCATGAAGTAGATTATCAGGAAAAGGAAGCATCAAGAGTGATTCAATTGCCTCCATTTAGATTTTTCATTTTTCAAGAAAAAAAAAATGCTGATGGGACTCATGGACATTTGGGGTCTTTTTTGTACCCTTCTCTAGATATTTGATGTGATATTAGAACCAATATTCCATCGCTAGCTGTACAAGATTAAGGCCACACAAAAACATTGTCCTATCAAGTCTCCTGCAACTGATGTTTAATCAGTATATTTCTATTTCCTCTGGCATGACTTCTTTTACAGTTCAATTTATTCTGTCTTGCGTAAATAGCCAGTTGTCAACTTTTCAAGATCTTGTGCAAAAATATCCTATGTTCCTTCATGCTAGTTCTTATACTCACCTAGGCCTGCTCATAATTTTGAAGCTATCCTAATCAACTTGCACTGAAATATATATCTTCATCAACCTATGGGTTTCATAGTTCTTGCTATTATTCTTGCTAATTAATGTAGTTGTTATCTCTTTCCTTTATGTGTAATTGATTAATTTATCATTCCTAATGTATGTTTTACAACACCTTACATGCAGGAATCATTTGATCCACTGGAAGTAACCAAGGGCCTCTGGATTGTGCCTGAGTGGAAAACTGCTCCTGTAAATTTACTGTTGTCTTTTATTTTCTTATTCAACTCTTTCTGAGAATCTGGTGTTCATTCCAAATGGAAGTGGCCTCATTTTCCTCAATAGATGAATAATGACTAAAATATTTCATTTCCTTTTCCAAAATAAACAACTACTTACCTGCTTTTCTTTCCACATATATTCTCTGTTGATAAACCTTGAACCTGATATGTCCAAGGATTAATGTTCATGTTACCTTTAGGAAAGTAATTTTCTTTTCTGCAGGATGCACAAGCTACAAATATAACTCTGAATCCTGGTTTAGCTTTTGGAACTGGAGAGCACGCTACAACCAAGATGTGTCTGTTGTTGCTACATCAAACTGTAAAAGGAGGTGAACACTTTCTGGATTATGGCACAGGGTCTGGAATTCTCTCCATTGCAGCATTGAAGGTACTAACCATCATCTTAAAAGAAAAACTGTATTGTTTGGTTAAAGAATTAACATCACATTGGCATCAATAATGGCTGAAATTAAGGGAAGCATATGATGATTTAATTAAGAAGCTGGAATTGTAGTATATGGAACCAATATTCAAGCTTTTGGGAGACTTGATTCTCTCCCTGGACTACCCTAAAATGCTAACTGATTAATTCCCCCTCCCTTGTTAACTTAATTTATTGAGTTACAACTCTTAACTGACTATCTTCTTCCATAAGTTACTACTAGATAGTCATTTCCTGAACTGCCTTTCCCTGTTTGATACCTTCTCTAGTTCTGCATAGTACTGATATCTCTATTCATTCAAAAGTGGACACTCTGATTTTGGGGAGAATAGCAGTTTCTTCCGCAATATGATTCCTCACAAGAAATATGGACTGCTTACTCTTTGATTTGCATAAATTCCAGCTTCAATATTCTGTCAAATTTAAAGAAGTTTTGGGTAGAGTATTAGGATTGAAGAAAATATATATCCAGAACTAATTTATCTTCTATCAAGTTGAAAAATCTTATTGATCCTTTATTCATAGATTTTGAAAACTTTGTAGGGTAATCCTCACTGAATAATGTCCCAATTCCACAGAAAGTGATCGGTTCACATGATGAACTGTACTTGAGCAACCTTAGAAAGAGAAAATAAGTACTTGGGCAAGGAGAAGAAGAGTTATGATACCGAAAAGAAGGAATGGATTTTAAGAAATGATAGACCTTCCATTTGACTCATGTCTAGTGCTAATTTTATGAGAAAGATGCATTCTTATAATGTAATTAATAGTTGATATTGACTTTCGAGAAGAGCTAGTGTTGGGTGACCTTAATGTTTGATTCTTATACTATCTCCTGTAAAAATTGGAAAATTTCTTGACATACTGTTTATATTGATTTTGCTCACTGTTACTTGATTCCCTGTTTGAGATTGGGTAAAGGAATGCCTGCTACCTAGTTTTGTATAATTAGCCCAAAAGTGTACCACTGGCATGTTCCAGTAAATGGTATTTTTTTATGCAAGCCTGGATCGTAGTTTGCAGGGGAGAGGGGATTAACTAATTAGGTTACACTGATGTTTCTGATTCTTAATGGCACTTGATCTAACAAAACTGTACTTCTTTTGTCGAATTCAGTTAGGTGCTGCTTTGTCAGTTGGAGTTGATATAGACCCTGTAGCTATAACAGCTGCACGTCAGAATGCTGAACTGAACAATATAGAACCTAATAAACTGAAGTTGTTTTTAGTTCCCTCAGAAGAGGGAGCTTCTTTTGGGGACAAAAACGTGCAGGAAGATCTCCATGCTAAGGAGTTGCCTGCAGATCGAAATGTCATAGGCATAGATAAATATGACATAGTCATCGCAAATATATTGTTAAATCCACTGCTGGCGTTGGCGGATGAGATTGTTTCACAAGTCAAAGTAGGAGCTACCGTTGGTCTCTCTGGTATATTACAAGAGCAGGTACCTAAGGAATTTCCAAAAATCTTGCAACTTTTGGAATTTACTGTGAATAATATGAATGCTGTTTTTTCCCATCTTTGGTTTATTTTGTGGATACCAGAAGAGGCTGGTGCTGGACACCTATTACATATCTTTATCCTTCATTTATTAAATCTTAAAAAACATTTAGATCATTGATGGTTCGCTTATCTGTTGTTATTTAAGTGATTCGGGTGCCTGTTGTATGGCTACTATTAGTGGCAAAAGAGAACGGTGGTGGCCACCTTATGAAGTTCTAACTTCTGAGTTACTGATTATGGCGCAGGTTTCATCGGTCATAGAACGGTATTCGCCTTTCTTGGAAGACATTTCTGTCTCAGAAATGGAAGATTGGGCTTGCATAAAGGGAAGGAAGAGGTCTCGTATTTGAATGCTAATGGAATGCCCGCTTTTAAAGCAGAGGGAAGTGAAGATATGGTTGTAGTCAAAGCTTTTCAAGTGAAGAAGATACAGTACAACTCTGCATGCGTGGTAATTTTATATGTTGCACTGAGAAACTGAACCGTTGCTTGTTAAATGGCAGGGATTACACTTCTGAGATTTGAGTACCATCACTGGAGGAGCCAGTTATCGTACTTGGGAATTAATTGTCTCACATGCTGCAGTCAAGCTAGTTGTCTAGTTTCTGATGTATATTCATGTGAACTCTAGTTTTTACATGATTGGTTGTAATTTCAACCATGTAAATTAGCTTATGTTTGAGATTCCCAGAGAACTGGCAATCAGTCACAAGATTGTAGCTTTATTTTTGAAATGGGCAAATGGGTTTGGTCAATCAAGTCTTGGCTTTTCTTACATATCCATGCCAAATGCATAAAATAAAATTTTCCAGCTACGGTTCTCTTTGTTCCAAAAATAATGTGGCACGTGTGACTTTCAAAATCATGTTATTTACTTAGTTTTTTTTTTTATTTTTGGTCAAATTACGATAATGTATAAGATTCATGGATCCAGAACTTGTAAAATTTTCCTGAGAGCATCTCGCCCAAGAAAACCCAGAAACTGATTAGATCAATGCTATTGCTGAAGCTGAAGGATGAGTTGAATCATTTAAGCTTTGGCAAATTAACATATGCTGAAACTGTTGGAGTATAGTACGCTGCTGATGCAGTATCCTTTTCAATGAACTCCAAAGTTGAAAAGTTTTCAAGATCGAAGACTTTTAGATGAAACAGGTTTCCTATGCCTGATAGATGCACCAACTCACCACACTCTAGAAGTTCTAGTCTGACAAGATTAGGGAGCTAGGTGATCCAACCTGGTATTCTCACACCATTGTATCAAGACAACTCTAACACCGTGAGATTTGAACGTGGCTCCTGCTCCTCCATAGTACTTCCTTGTAATTCTTTGTTTCACCAACCTCCTCTTTTCTAGTGAACCTAATGTTGATATAGTTAAGATGTTTCTTTCTCCTCAAGTACCCTCCTTTGCCGCTACTACTTTCCATTGATTTTAACACATCTCTGGGGAGCCGAACCTTAATTATAAAAAAAAAAATTCTGTTTCCCAAGAGCTTTTAGGTCCTCCAGCTGATCAACCCACTGCTTTTGACTTGAGCTTTCTTACCCCCCCGGCATAAACTGAGTTAATTTGTGAAGGTTGGTCAACAAACCCATACATCTAGGCATATAAGACAGATCTGAGCTCTATATCCAATACCCTGAGTTTAACCAGCTTGCTCAATTTTTTTGGCAACTCTTTCATTCTAAAGCATTAATTTCAAGTCTCCAAATTATGTAGTTTCACAATCGACTTAGACAGCATAGTCAAGTCAATGTTCTGTGAAAGATCTAAATACCTTAAATGGAGCAATTCACCTACTGAGTCTGGCAGACTTTTGATATTTGAGTTACTAATCTCTAATACCCTTGAGCACAAGCAATTTCTCAATAAGGCCCGCAAAGTAAACTGATCCATCTTGCTAGCTAGATATTGGTACCCCAGGCCAACTTGAAGACATGAACGAATACAAGTCATAGTAAGTTAGCGTTTTGCAGATTTGCCTCTTATAAGGGTTAGATGGTGAACTCTGTTATCCACATTGTTGGTGATGAAAGTTGTTTTGCAAATTTCCTTACCTGCTACTTTTTGAGCAATATCGTGCATCAGCTAAGTGAGGCAGTGAGCAGCAAGCCAGTAGCAATATGGATCTTCTACGAAGATAATGTGATCAAATAGCTCGGTGGATAAGCAGTCTACACGTCTCACAAATTGTTTATTGTACACTGGCTCTACCTATAGAAAAGATTGATAGATCAATCAGAAAAATTCCTTCGCACCAAAAAACAAGGGAAATGAAATCAACCCATGAAAGGAAGTAATTATCTGATAGCAAGTACCTTAAAAGTTAAAAAGATTGCAGATCGAACATAAGCCGGTTCCTTTGCACAGGAAGAGAACAAAAAAAAAAATGATATTCTCACAACTTCACATCCAGCATAATCCCCCATTATTTAGGAACTTAGTATATACAATGTTGACCTTTACCCAAGATAAAGTTCATAAATCTTACAGCTTATCATCCCAATATCCAAATCGAGATTCTATCTCATGTAAACTTCTACAAAGATCACCTTGCAAACCCATTTTCTCTGTCCTTTCCAACTCCCTCTACCCAAAGTCAAATTTGTGCCAAAAACTCGTGATGCTGGTCTTTTGTTTGGTGTGTTATAGAATCTGAACAAGAAAGCGCTAGGAAAATCATTGTGATAAGGAAAGTAGAGGAGTACTGTTAGTGGTTCCACTACTCGGATAGTAATTCTTCGCACTGTGCGAAATTAATCAGTCCCTAACCACAGTATCTGTGAACTACGTTTTCATTTAGATTAACAATGCAAAGCGAAATTATATAGAACTAAACTAAATGGAAAGTTTATTTTCGCATAATTGCGGGAAATCGTTTCTGGATACATTAGTCTTGCCTTTCCATCTTTCTAACCCTGGCAAAAGGCAACCCTGTACATTTTTATCTTTTCATTAATCCAAACTGGAAGCCGTAACAAGGAAATATCACTATAAATTCATAATGCTACTGGTAACTGGAAATGCAAAATTACAAAAAAAAAAAAAAAAAAAAAGACTAGTCCTCAGCGGTAGCCGGAGCTAGATCCGAAGCAGGAATTGTATCTGATGCCGGAGCTGGGTCTGAAGCTGGAGGTTGATCTTCCCCAGATGATTCATTGTTGCCCTTCACTTCCTGCCACTTTCCCCATGCCCACTTCAAAACGATGAATCCACCAAGAGCATATATCTGTCAAAGCATTTAAATGATCAACTCTGAAACTCATAGCAATAGTAACACATCTTCTTTTCCAAAAAGCTTATAACTAATAATTCAAAAACCAACCAAGTGTGAAGTTCATCAAAGGGAGGCCTAGGGAGGTCAGGACTCAATACATATACGGAGTTACAGCATGATCAAGTTTTGGGTTCGACAGTCTCAAACAAATTAATTTTAAGATTTAAGATTTTTAACTTCCTCTGTATCAGAAAAAGGATATTGCCAGTGTCAAAAGCATGATTCTGCCATTAGTGCCATACAAAATAGTCAAAGCTATTGTTCACAATGCTTTGTTCTTTTTACCTAAACAAAATAAATATCAGGAAAGGTAAATTCAATATCGGTCTACCCAAGTAGGTTAACTTCAATTCACAACTAGAATAGGTTGGGAACTTATATTAATCCATGGAAGTTCAAATAAGTTCCGACAAGTCCATACAATGCCTCAAGCAATTTATGGGTGAAAAGATTGAAGCCAGAGGAGAACAAAGAGATTCCAGAAAAATCAACAGCAAATAGGTAGAGCACTAATATTTCAGTTGCATCACAAAAAGTCTTGTAAAATAGGCGATCCTTATATCTCATCTCCTTAGTTTTCTAAAAATAGGTGAGCCTTACACTATCAACTTGACCATTAACTCCGGATTGAGACGGAAGGAGTAATGTAGTAGTCCCAACCATTCAACAACACAATCAATCCTCGAAAAAGCAAACCACCCTAAGGTGTTCCTATAATCCATTAAACAGACTACAGCGTTCATAATCTCATCAAAATAACCAACCAAACCCCACATTTAACACCAAAAACAATAAAAATCACCAATCATGCTCATAACAATTACGCACAACTAAAGATTGAATCATTTTCACTCATTAAACTCAAAGATTGAATCTTTTTCACTCAAACTCAAAGAATGAAACGTTTTCACTCATTTAAACTCAAAGATTGAATCTTTTTCACTCAAAACACAAATTCAGTAATACCCTTCAACACAATTTCAATCAAAGTACATAAACAAATAAAACCCACATCCCGGAAATCCTAATCAACTACAACAATACACAAAATGTTAAAAAAAAAAATGAAAAATGGATTGTTATTTATTTTGTTTTGGCTATACCTGCCAAAGAATCAAAGGGTTGGTATCATCCTTAGCATCTTCATTCTCAAGCTTCAAGGGAGGAACTTCAGGCTGAGTCTTTGGAAACTTAACAACATCTTGGGTTTTAGTCTTTCTAATTCCAGAACCTTCTTTTTCATTAACACTTTCTTCAGTCTTCCCAATGATTTTCTCAAAGGGTTTAAGTATCAGCTTGGGAATAAGAGACAAGAAGAAGAAGGGGTTGTTGTGATTGGGGGGTTGCTGCGGCGGAGCATCTGGGTTTCCGGCGTTGAGCTGTCTTTCAGCCATCGTTGATGGTGGTGCTGGCAAAAGTGAGGATATGTGATGTACGGCGTGGGAGGTTTAGTGTCAGGGTTATCACAGAAATGGAGTTTGATACGATAAATATTTGGTGGAGTTTATTGTGTTTTTGTTGGGCTGAAAAGAGTCGAGTTGGCTCTATCAACTTCTACTATTTTCTTGTTGAAATCGTTCCAAGTGTTAAATACTTACAAATTTACGAAGTTGTAACTTGCAAGCGATGTAAAACAAAATAAAACAAAATTTCCCATATCTTGTTCCATACTTAAAGTATTCTCATAGGTGTAGTACATTACATAACGACGAGAGTAACGTAGTTTTTTTTTCCGATTCATTTATAGATTGCTAAATTAAATGACAATTTACCTAAATAATACTCCGTATATTACAAGAGGCGGGATTTAGAAGTGAAAATCACAAAATAATTTAACAGTTTTCCATTGAATAGATACTCTCCCCTTAAAAAAAAAAGGTCATAGTTCATTCTAGTAAAAATTAAGAAGTAAAATTAATAATTCGGATACCTATTTTCTGATGGGAAAAATAGAATCAAATCTTTGCTCTGTATTCTTCTACTGACAATACAATATAAAGAGAATTACATCATACACTAGCATAAATGAAAAAAATCTGTTTGAACCTTTCGGTATTATCTACTGATATTAAATTTGATAAAGAAAATTGCCTTGACTCAAATTAGCAAATTTGATTTATGAGCACAAAAATTACCAAATTCGAAGAAAACGAAAAATAGTGGATTAAACGAAAAAACACTTAAGAATGATATAAATACTTCGAATTTGTGTGCGTTCCTCCCTAATTCCCCCAGCATCCAAATCTTCAGACTCTTCACTACATTTCGATAATGTTGAATTTTCTTTGCAATCCAATCCATTAAACAATCGTATAAAAGGGCTTATATATAAATTTTCACTCTCTGAATGACAAAAAACTGTCAAGTTCCAAGCCATATTTAAAGACTTTTAAAAATTGCCTATTTTCAAATATATATGTTTATTTGTCAAAGCGTGTGAAGAAACATACTATATACAAACACCGAGTACACGTGTGAATCGGAAAAATCAACTTATGGATCCAAAAAATGAAATCATCAAAACTTCAATAGCTACAAAACGTCCATAACACCAACAAGTTAAGGTCCTACACCTTAGATTCTCCATTACCTTGCTAATCAATCCATCAACTACTGATTGCAAGAATCTCAGAAGCATATATGGAGTCCAGCCAGACTGCCAGTGCCTTAAAGGAGGTATAGCACATTCACGTCCAAAAGATACGATGGTACATTTAGTTTCTCAGTCAAACATGTAAGGCTAGTACTTGATATACAACCATGAACACAAACTGGAATCACTTTCATAGCATTACTACTTTCATTAAAGTGTCAATGAACATTCGAAGATACACGGTCTTAATAAAAGAAGATTACACTTTGTAAGAAAAATTATTGGTAAATAATCATAGTACAGTGTACCAATTACCCGCATGAGGTTTACAAGATTAACAAGCAAAGATTGGACAATAAATCTTAATAACATCATAAGAAAATAGGGATGATAACTGATTAGTTCTGGAAACAAAACTTATGTTCCACAAAAAGTGCCAGTGTAGAAATTTCTCAACCAAATGCATAACACAGTCTATTCAGAGAGATTTTCTAATTTCTACTAATAAATATTAAAGTCAAAGTTGCAACATCAGGTGCAACAAGATTACAAAATAATATGTAGCTTCAGCAGTTCAAAGAAACAAAAGGGGTGTTTAGAAAGACAGCTATTTTACCTTCATCGTTCAACACGAAAAGAGAAAGCGCCAGGAAGAACACAAGTTTTATAGAGACGATTAAACCTGCCACTGTGTATCATGAGATTCTGAAGATGACTTGCCAGCTCATTTCCATATCAACTAGAGGAACCCAAAACTCGAGTAGCGCCATGGGCATATGAATCACCGTTTTAGTTGTCTCCTGGCCAAAGCAGGGGCTTTCTTCGGGATATAAACCTTGTAGTTTACCTACAAAGACACAAGCAAATACTCAAATGGATCACATATAGTAATCTTACATACCATGTCAATAAGCAATTTTATAAACAAATTGATACCTACCTGCACTAATTCGCCACCGCGCATGACAGACATTGTCTTCTGCTGAAATTGTGTGTCCTGGTCAGCATTATTGGTCTTATCATTCATGCTTTGTTCTTCAGAAACAGAAGCAGAAGCCTCAGAAAGAGCAACAGCATCAACTTCTACAATATTACCATTGGAATCAAATTGAAAAGATGCAGAGTCCTTGGCATACTCTTTACTAATAGTGTCTTGTGGTGCAAAAACTTTAGGCAGAAAAATGTCTTGTGATGTCAACTTCTCATTAGAATCGTTCATTTCTTTAGAAACTGACAGACTTTTCTGAAAAGATTCTTGAGGTATCAACTTTCGCCTCCAAATATTCTTTGCTCCAAGAATTTCTGGCCTAGACATGGATAAATCAACATTAGGTCTGTTATTAACAAAATCACCTGGGGCCTTACCCTTTTCTTCTGGATGGGCGGTTTTCACCTTCATACTCAATAGATGAGCATCATTATCTTTGGCCAGAGCAGTATCTTCAAAAGGACCATGTAAATTAGTAGTATATCTAACATCATTAACAACCTTCCCTACTTTTAGCACAGTTTTAATGTTTCCCTCATCATGAGTTGTAGGCTGATCATCAAGCTGAGCCTTCACAATAGAAGACCTATCCACTTTAATATCATGGACACCTTTCTTATTGGCATTAACTTTTGTGGATAACTTGCCTTGACGCTTGAGTAGATTTTCCAAGGCCTTCTGTCTTAAAGCTGCCTCAAGATCTTCACGGTTTGAACCTGCATCTGCAGTGAAACCCGCACTCATATTTTCCATTAAGGGAACATCTATCCTGGACCTGGCAGAACTTGGACTGCTTCCACCACTTCCCTCAACGGCCTGCCTTTGGATTCCAGGAATATCTGGAGTCCTGACATCAGAAGCAAAAGATGCCTTATTGGGCTCATCCAAGAACCTTTTCTTAGAGCTAACATCATGTAAACATGGCACTGCTTCTCTTCCACTAATACCATCAACACTATCATTACTCTTGCTAGGATATTCATCATATTCACAAACAATTTCATCTTCATGTCCATCATCCCTATTCGATTCTCGTTCTTGAGGTACCTCTAATTCCTTTACAACAACTATAACAGACTTCAGTCTCTTAGGATAACTCTCCTCCAACATTCTCTCCTCGCTAAAATGATCACTACTCTCACTATGCATGCTACATGCTGAGCAACTTCTTGACCTAGGTCTAAATCTCTTTCTCCTTATCCTTTCCCTATCCTTTTCCCTCCCCTTCCGTTCCTTCAACACCTTCTCTTCTTTCCTCTGAAACTTCCTCTCACTATCACCACACGGTTCACCCACCGAGCAACTCCTAGACCGGCCACTAGAAGAACTAACACTACGATCCCTCCTCCGCCTCTTCACATGCCGCTTCTTCCTAGACTCTGAACGGACCGACCCTTTACTCTTCTTCGATTTTTTCGATTTCTTAACACGAGGAAGAGAATCTTCCACACTGCTCTCACTCACCAAACTACTTCTCTTACTCCTCTTCTTATCCCTCCTACGCCTCCTATCTCTAGACCTACCCCTGTTCTTATCACTCCTAGAATCACGACGGTCCTCCCCCGAACTAGAGCACGAAACGGAGATCGAACCCTCATCGGAACACGAAACTGAATCATCCCTTGGTTGTTTTAATTTCTTGGGTTTCTCCCTAGTGCTCCTAATTTTCTTCTTGCTAGGTTTCTGCTCAAATTGCACCGTCGCACATAATACATCCATATATAAACATCAAAATTGGACCAACAAAACTATGCAATAAAATTAAACAATCACATATCATACACAAATTCAACGAAATTGCAATTATTATATAATACCCATTAGTCCAAACAATTAAAATCAATCATAAATCAACAACAATATCATAAATTAACCAAAAAGAAAATGAAAACAATTGATTAAATTGAGAACCTGGGATCGTTTGGCCTTCCGTTTGGACGAACGGGAAATACTTTTCATTGTGAATTGTGTAAAAATTCAGGGAATTTTATGCAGGGTTAGATGATTGAGTTTGCAATTGATTGATTCGGATTTATTGCAAAAATAGGGAGAATAACAGTTGAAAAATTGGAATCTAAGTAGGAGGGACGCTACGAATGTACTCCGCTAGAAGTTATGGAGTAACTTATCAACGAAAATATCTGTCTTGTCCCGTATGGTAATCCACGATCTACAATATTGCATTACACATTTACACGGTATCAATTCGGATCTTATCAGGATACCTTTTCAATTCAAATCGGGTCAGTTTAGATAAACTCAGGTAAGCCACTAATCGATAGGGAGTACAAGTTGGGTTTAGTTCAAGTCGTTTTCGGGCTAATTATATTAGGATTTAAATGGATTTGTTTAGGTCCCATTTAACTTAAATAATTATATTAAGTTTGTTATAAATTCTTTCTTTAGGCCCAAGAGGAGTCACTACGGTCATTGCATTTCTCAATATGATAATATCTATGATTTGATGAGAAGATAATCTGTAAAGGTATTTAAGTTCTTTTAGGGTGCACAATAAAGGCTTGTTTAAGTTTATTTATTAGTAATATGCCTACATGTTTATTAGTAATATGCCTACATGTATGTTTCGACTCGTTTTAGAATAATGAGTTTTTTAAATATAATTTGAGTTTTCCTATTATATCTTTGATGAACTTTATAGCACTAACACGACAAGAATTATAAATTACAATATTATGAAGGAAAAAAATGATTGGATACTATGACAAAGGGAGTACGACAGTTAGATGAATCATTTAGAGTTAAATAGACATGTGGGTCGGGTTGTGTCACATGCCTAACGGGGTTGGATCAGGTCGAGCCCTAAAAGACGCAAAACGGGTGTCGGATGTTTGTTTAACGATTTGTTATGAAATAGCGGAGACCATCGCTTCATTGGTAAGGACCCAAGAGTAAATCCAAACATTTCTGTAGTTTTATTGTTAAACTGTTTACATGATAGTTTAAGATCTTTGCTCAAATATACCACTTTATCTTGCAAAGTGCCACCCAGCCTAATATTCAAAGGTGAAAAGGCTGCATTATGAACAGGTTACAAGTAAGGAACTTCATCTTACAAGTTAGGAACTTCATCAAAATAACTTCAACCACCTATGTTACTCAGACTCCTAACTTGCTTCGAGAACGCATACCAAACACTCAACAGTCCTATACTGTTAAATGTTAATAATTCTAGAAATTTCATGTTTACTAAGAACATGCTTATAATATGCAGAGTACGACGCTTAGGCACACACACGTTCTACACATTGTCACATTAAGCCAAGTCTGAGTAACACAGTCAAATGCAAATGTCAAGATTCAAGAGAAGTTCAGATAAATTACTCACCTTGTACAGCTTTTAAAAATATTTGATTATTGAGATCCAAATTTTTAAAAGGGGGCTATCGTCAGGAGATGAATTCAGAAATCAGTTAATCTTATTCACTCGACAAATGCTCATAGCCCATTACAAAAAAAGTAGCAGCCTCCACATAAGATTTTAGCTTTGACCGAAATACAAACTGTCACACAAATTGAGCATCTGAGGTGTAGTTTACGGGAAAGTGTTAGGTTTTTGCAAGTTGACCCATTTAACTTTTACTTATGACCCGGTTTGATACCAACAACAAATGACCATTTAAAAGCCCTATCCATTTAAACCCAATAGGCCCCCCAACCAATTGCACGGGTTTAGAGTCAAATAACTAATAATGAACAAAGATAATCGTGCAATTCATGAGCTAGACTCCTTAAATGATCTTCATATGGTTTGCGCTAATCAAAAACTTTATAAAATCATTATTAAAGTACTCCAAAGTGGAAAAGTTTAATTAATCAACCATTATTGAAGTAGCATATATCATGTTGTTTGTAGCGCTTGTGAAAACATGAAAATACATCAATAAGAGAAGTATAAAATGCCCTCAACTAATGTGCTGTCATCTTTATACTTTTGTTTATATCTTATAAAACGTCCAATGCAATTAGCACATGTCAATGTAACGCAATTTGTTATAAAAGTACGTTCACATTCAACCTAAATCCAATATTCCAATCTCTAGTTGACTTGTCTATTACAGTTATTCCGATGGGATTAAAGGCTATAAACGTGCTTTTAGTTTTGTCACTATTATATATCATTTATTGTATTTTTAATACCAACTATAAAATATGATTTATGAGTGGTCTAAAACTCATTAGCCACTTGTACTAAACTAACAGCATGAGATAAATCTCAACCTCCATAAATCCCGACCTCCTTGGCTCAAGGAGTATGAGCTTATGGACGGGGTTCCCCACTTCCTCTTGCATTGCATCAAGTCAAGTCTAACAAAAAAAAAAAGTCAACCCATGTAACTTGTCGATCATAGGCAAATCTGATTAATCTATCTTATTTCTCGTAAATATTAAGCCAAAAAATTTTATTAGGAAAAGAGATATCAAAACAATTCAATTTTCCCAAAGTTGTAATATTTAGTGGAAAAGTGTTTTTACAAAACTAATTCAAACCCGGCCTTTTTTGCCATTATCACAAATCAAGTCACATCCGCAAGCTAGGTTTTTTCAATCTTGGACGTTTGGTTCACAATACTAGAGTTGGCAATGGGTTAGATTAGGTTGAGTTTAGTTTCAACCCAATTAATTTCGAGTTGAGATTTGTCAATTCAAACTTAACCTAATTATATTTATGGGTTGAGTCAATCCAAATTCAACCTATTTAAAAAGTAAAATAGTCTTTTAATTTCTAATTTTCCAAGTTATAAGGATTACATGAATAATAAAAAAAATTCGGATCTTAACATATTTTAGTACAACCAAATTGAAAAGGTTGACAAAACGTTACAATTATATAATAATAGTTTGGTGATGAGACAAATTTTAACATAATAAAAGGCAATTAATTTTTTTTTTTTTGTGTGAGATACACTTAATACTTATTAGATTCATAGATTGTGAAAGAAAAATCAACAAGCTAGGTTTAAGGCAAGGTACAGTTTTACTATTGCACTTTATCTTTAGAATTTGATCCAATCCATATAGCAAAATCGGAAAAAAAAAATTAAAAAATATTCAAGTGTTGCGAGTTGAAATCAGGTTGAAAATTTTAACCCGACTCAACCTTTTTTTATTGGGTTGGGTTGGAATGACCCATTTAAATAATGGAGTTGAAAATTCCCACCCAACATTTTATAAATGGGTGGGTTTTGGTTGAGTTGGCGAATTAGGTCTGTTTTTGCCAACTCTATACAAAATAATGATTCAAGGGTCCAAAGTGTTTGACTTAATTTAATGGATTTTAATTATTTCATACAAATAAATTAAGATAAATATAGACAAAAAACCTTATATAAATTCAAAAACAAGATAAGTTATGATACAATGTATCTTACACTCAATATAAGTTATATACGGAGTATATATATTATTATTTAAGTGTAATCCCTCGAAATACTACAATTATTTTGTTATTATCTATTTATTTTCCTAAGTAATCCGCTAAGCCTAAACTATCAAAATTCTATCCTACTCAAAATTTTACACTACCCAAAACTTTATATTACTTAAAGTCTCCCTAAACCTAAACTCTCTCACGAAACCCCACTTTACAAAACACCTAAATACTAAACAAAAATAAATAAATAAAACTACTCATATAAGAACACCCTACCCCGTGCAACCCACCCACCCACCCCCCCCCCCCCCCCCCCCCCCCCCCCCTCAAAACCAAAAAAAAAAAAAAAACTCAAAGTCAAAAGAATAACAAAACCCCTCTCGTAGAACCCCCACAAAGCAAAAACAAAAAGAAAAACTAGAACCCCACCCGTGAAACCTCCCCACCTCGCAGCTAGCCCAGCCGAACCCTGCTACTCCTCCCCCGCTGCTACCCCTGCTCCGCCGCCTCCATCCAGCCCTGTCGCCGCCATCGCACAACCTTCGTCGGCCGGTGAGCACGCCACCCCCCTCCCTCTTCCTTCTCTTTTTCACATTGTTTTTCTTGATTTTATGTATTCATATATATGTGAGATTAAATTATATAATTGTGTTTATTTATATTATTTGGGTTGTGATTTATGGTTGTTTTGTTTTGGGTTTTGATTGTTTTGAATTGGGTAATTCCTTGGACTGCTATCCGACCCCTCTAATTATTCATCCATAGCTGCGCGACATTCGTAGCCCCGCATTTACTAATCCCCAATGTTCCATCACTGTATTTTTTTGTTCTACTCGGGTCACAAACCCACGCTATCAATTCTTATGTATCGGGTGTTATGAAATCATGAAATGGTGTTGGTTCTTATGATTGTTTGGGTTATGATTGTTGTTGTTTTAGGTTGTAATTTTAATGGGTTGAATTCTTGATGTAGTATTTGATGTAAATAGTGATTAACTGGTTGGATGATTAGATGGTGATTCATGTTTTTTTTGGGTAGGATGATAAGAGATGCATTGGCCTAAGTGGTTGATTAGATAAGATTTTTAGTTATAAAGAGTGTTGGTTATTTCTTTGGGGATTATACTTAGTAGTTGCTAGAACTTTTGAGATTTGTAATTTAGTGGATATTATACAAGGAGGATCAATAATTATATTATGCTATGTTAGTGTTGTTGTTATTGCTCAATGTCGTGTTTTGGTATTGGAGGCTCATTAGTTTACTACCTAGAATCTTGTGGTACATCGATAGTGGATAAGATTATGTAGTTTTGAATTGGTATTATGGGCTTGGACATGTATCCCAATAAACTTGCAGTTAATATTGTAGTATTATATTTTATCTACTAACTTGTGTTTTGGGGAGACTTAAAAACGTATCTTGGGATGATTTTAAAGTCTTAGAAAAGTTAGTGTGGTTGTTGTAAATTTGGTATTGTTAGTATATTAATTTAGGTTGTATTATTTGGTGTAGGAGAATAATTTGTAGAAGGTTATTAAAGATAGAAATAGTGGATCGATACCCTTGCATTTTACACCAGGTACGTACAAATTACGAAAAACGTTACCGTTAATCAGGAGCATGATTTAGGGTGAAATATAAACTTAGTATCATATTTAGGGAACCCTTTGAATGAGATTGTTTGGTTATCCCTTTGAAAGAATTCATGTTCTTTATGTTAGAGGCATGTTTTGGTATTATTTGTGAGTAACCTTGATTTATTAAATTGGTATTAATTATTAATTAATCCATGAGGTTGTTTTTTATTACTTCTTCATTACTGATAGTATGATTGGAGTAAAGGTGAATTTTATCAAGTATTAGAAACGAGGGTAGTTGACTTTGTTCAACGGGTTTAACAGTTGAGATTGAAATTAAAAAGTTAAAATTACAGTATAACAGAGATAGATTGTATAGCTGTAATGTTTGCATATGTGTGTTGCGGTGATTGTGTTTATTGAGTTTAAATAGTAAATCACTTAAAGAGAAAGAGGATAATAAATAAAACTCTAGGCTAGTGCACGTCTAGAGTATTGATAATCAGGGGTTGGAGTTCACGGGGTATTATCCGTGGCTTTTCTTGGAGACCGTGTGATTTACGAGTCTCTCTTTTATAAAGTTTTAAACTTAAAATTGGGGTTAGTTGAGATCTCATCTAGCTATGGTAACGGAGTCGCGCCCGTTTACCATCTGGATTTTATACTATATTTTGATGCTCTCCGACGGGATTGCATGGGTTATTTAATAATTTGTTGTCCAAATCAGGACATGGGAGAGACAACCTAGTCTATTGCTTAATCCAAGTCATTAATCAATTTATCGTGTCAGTTGAGTAAAATGTTGCGTGATACGTTCTACATTTTATAATTATTCTTATTTAACTATCAGTTCAACTGTTGTACTTTGTAAATTGTATGTACTTAGCTTGCTAATTACGTGCCTTGTGTGTTTTTGGTCATGGCTTTTGCCTATAAATGACACTGTGATGATCCAATACTTACATTTGTATTATTGGGGAGCAGATTATTAACAGGTAAACGAGCATTCATGTATGGGCGGGTTGGAGAGAAACGTTATTTTAATTTAAATTTCAGAATAAATTATGTTTGTTTGATTTGGTTTTAAACTGTTGGATTTGGATTATAGGTAAACGTTATTTGGTATATTACAGTAAGGGCCGTAGAGGTTCCAGTTTGTTACATCAGGAGTTGATTTACGTTTAATGTTATTTCATAAGTCTTTTGGTTTTCCGCTGCAAAACTCTGTTTTATAGCCTTAACGTTTGAACACGTGGCGGTAGCACACCAATAGTTCCTAAAGGTTTGGGTTTCAGAAAAATGGGAATTATCGGGGTGTTACATTAAGAGCAAGAATTAACGTGGTACGAGCAAATCTTAAATCGAGCATTCTTAGAGCATGATATTTCATTGGACAATAATACCCTTCTTTTATTCCCAAAAAATAGATAGTTACTCCCATTATTCGCACAACTTCCCCCTCACAATCATATTAATCAATTATATTTATAAAGAAATTTAACCCTTTTTCTTTTATAATTAATATCTTATATAGACTTGTAAAATTCTAAATCTTGTACATGCATTGTATATACCATAAATTTTTAATTAATCATCATATTTTCTTCTACTTTATTAATTAGTAACATACATTAAAAATGGTATAGGATTTTTATTAATCATCATATTTTCTTCAAGTTTTTTCTTTTTGATCTATAGCTTATAGGTTATCTTTTAGGTTAAGACATTATGTTAATACCAATTATCAACCTTACTCCAAAATAAATAATAAAAAATTATTAAATTTATATTTTTACTTACTAACCGTGAATTAACACGGGCATATATTAGAATAAGTTAATTTAAACAATTTTAGATGAAATAGGATAATATAATTTGAAATAATATAAGTCCACCAAAAGAGTAGAACATCATCCAAAGGAAAAAAATATCTTTTGTAAAGATGAGAACAAACCCAACAAAAAAGAAACAAAGTTATTCATATGTCGTTATCTCGTAATCTCATCCTATCAATCTATCATATACCAAGACTTTCTCCGTCCTATATTAATTATTATATTTAACTTTTTATTATATTTAATATATAATTTAAAACGTTTTTTCCTCAAAATTCATGAGATAAAAATATGTAAAAAGCTAATATTTTAAAAATTTACCTCAAGATGCTTCCAACATGAAAAAATATAGCAAATAAAAAAAAAACTGAGAGAATATTATAAAAGAAAATAAAAAATATAAACAATGGTGGGCCTTAATTAATCACATACTCCGTAGTTATAACCGCAAAGCCATACATACAAAAACAACAAACTATGCTGAGCTGCTCAATTGCTCATCCCCGCCGGCTGCCGCTCTCTTCATCTATCGCTTCCCCTCACATCTATAATACACCCATTAGGCAAGTTTTATCTGTACTAATCTCAGATTATACTTCTCTATCTATATATATATAAAAAAATATTCACCTAGTTTCATCAGCCACAAACAGTTTTTCTTAATAAACTATTACTTAAATGGGAAGACTATTCGTTATAGAATTGGAAGGAAGAACTTACAAATGCAAGTTGTGTAAAACCCACCTTGCTCTTGCTGATGATCTCGTTTCCCGGGTACTCTTCTCTTTTCTCTTTTCTCTTTTTTTATTATTAATTCCCGGTCTATTATACGGAGCCAACTTTTCAAAACTTTGTAAATAAAAAGAACGGAAGAAGTATTTACACGAATTGGGTTGTTTTATTAAGTTTGGTACTCAAATACTAGTTAAATTTATGAAAAGAGAGGGAGGTGGGAGGGGGTTGTATCTTGTTGGGTACGGCTTATCATTCATTATGTGTTGTTTTTTAATTTGTATTGAATAAAAAAAACTTACTTGGGGGATTTAAAGAGTATATTTGTGTATTATTTCCTCAATTTCTATAAAAAAAAAGCTCTAAAAAATAATATATTTATTAAAGTCAAATTGCCTTTTTTAGGACTGGTCTTGAAGATGAAAGTCAAATGTGTTTTTTGTAGGGATAGAGGGAGTAATTGTTAGTGACAACTTTAAACTAAATCTGAGTATGTTGTAATTTGTAAGTGACCACTAAAATGGTAGTGGAGAGTGGAGACTGTTAATTACGGAGTAGTTTTTATTTGTTAGTATGTGAAATATGAGAGAGATTAAGAATGGAAGAGGCAGTAGCTTATGTTGCTTGCTTGGTTCAATGGCTACTATTATAACTTGCGCTTTGTTTTTGATGGTCATGGGCTTCACTAGGCTTTTCATTGTCTCAGAGGGAAAGCATATCTGTTCAGAAACATGTGAGTTTCTTTTCTTTTGAGTCTTCTATGATCACGTTTTATTTCCTCCCAATTTCACCTTTCCTGTTTTGTTATTGTTCAACCTAGGTTGCGTAATTGGTTATTTATTTTGTGTTTTTATCTTCAAGCTGGAATTTTTTTAGGATGGTATCTTCTGATTGCATTTCTCAAGTCTAGGCTTCGATTTAAGTATATGTCTCGTACTACATTCACTTTCCTAGCATTGGTCGCTATATTACGGAGTCGGCTGGGTTATGTGACTACAGAATGTATATAATCTTGTTCAGATTCTTGTCTTCGGTGAACTTGCAAAGTAGTTAGCAACATTGGAATGCTTGGGCTTATTTTGCTTATATTTAACTATGAGACTCTAACACTACGCTTTTAGTTGTGCTTTTTGTGGGAATAGTATGTAAGAAAGAATAACTTAACACAGTATGTAGTTCTAGAAAGTCCCGGCAAATTGAGCTCTTACTGCAATATAATGGTTTTGTAGTTTGACTAAGTGGCTTCTTATTGTACCTTTATCACTATGAAGCACATGATTTGGACTTTGGACCACTAAGTTGTCTTTTTGTTTTATGCAAAAAGGAAGAGATGATGTTAAAGTCGAAAGAGAGTGCAGTAAGTACTTTTAATTAGGCAGTGTTGTTATGCACTGCATAGTCTTCTATGGATACACATAATAAAAATGTGAGCCATGTTGATTGCGGTTATATCCCGTCGTAGACATTTCACACCTTTGAAATTTCAATAGGAAGAAACTTAAGGTATAACTGAAGCTCAATGGTGGAAATTTCAATATTGGCATCTGCTATTAGCATCACTGTAGTCATGGACTTGGTAAATTTTCAGTTTAAAAATTGGCATCTGCTATTAGCATCTCTGTAGTCATGGACTTGGTAAATTTTCAGTTTAAAAATTGATTGCATGTGTTTTATTTAAGTTAAAAATTGACTTTCAAATATATTCAACAAATAGTCAGCAAACCATTTGATTCTTTGTTGTTTAGAAATGGTCCATGTATTTACTCTTTTATCTTTCCGGCCTTGTATTGGTAGATCACTGGTTTGTCTAGAGTGTTGACACTGTGGCTTATTGAACAATTTTATTCAATTGTAATGGTCTCATATATGATTTTTATTACAGGGTAAATATTGTCCAAGGAGCTTCAGAGGAAAAAGGGATGCTTTCTGGAAAACATAAAGTTGCAGATATATTTTGCTGCTGCTGCGGGCAGATCATTGGATGGAAATATGTACTGTTTTATCCTTCTCTTCCCTGCCCCTTCTGCCCAACTCAACTAAAAACTCCTGACTCTGAAATTCTGTCTTTGAATATGTCTATTTGCTTTTACCAGCTACAATCACAACCATGTCTCCTTTCATCCTGTGGCTGTTGAATCATCAGTGGCCTTCTGACCTACTAAACCTGTTATTCCTTTAACGGCTTTGTTGTAAATGGAGTAGGCAAGCAATCAGGGAAACCATTATCTTAGTATACAAGCTTACCTAAGGCCCAACTGCCCAAATGTATCTGTCTATTATACAGTTTCCTTTATAAGCATATTTGCTTTCTATAGGTAATTATGTGGCTTCAATGGTTGTAATTGAGCACATATCATCGGTAATCGCCTCTGCTGTTTTCCCTTGTCAATGTAGCTCTCTTTAGTCACCCCTAACTCGCAATCCGACCTGTTTTTTGCTATTGCTGCCTATAATCGACTGTAATGCTGTTGGGGGTTGTATTAGGCATCACTCGCATCAGTGTTCGGAACTTATCCTTGTCTATCAGCCTATTACTAACCTAAGGGAAAAAAGGGGTGAAAGAGCCTGTTGTTGGTTGATTGTAATTTGCGTCCACTATTGTTGACCTGAGTGCTTGACTTCTCTAGTCAATGGAAGACTAATTAGACTTCAGTTTTTTTCTGTTTTCACTGATATCTTTATGTGGTGGGGGTGAAAGTTTCGAAGTGAAATACTGATATTTGATTTAATAATTGGATGACTTTATTAAGAGGTTTGATTAGTTGTAATGTTAACCTGCTGATCCAACTGCAACCATTGGCACCTACTTTACTTATCTTGATCATGCGTACATGTATCATACTTATTTTGTTGCTCTATATAGTCTAGAGTTGATCATCCATGTAACACACTTGTAAACATCAAGCTTATTTTAGGTAGTTTAGAGTTGTTTTTTTCATTCTTGACCTTATTTATCGACCTGTCTGACTGCGCTCTCAATCCAGGAGGAAGCCCAAGAGAAAGCCCAGAAGTACAAAGAAGGGAAATTTGTCCTTGAAAGGTACTTCATCTTTTTCTTCAAATAAACGGTGGGATTTTTTTCATTTCCTCTCAACTATACCTACTCGGATACATGCATTACACTTTTTTTTAAAAAAAAATCTTCATTAGTCATGTAAAATATTATAATTCACCATGTCAATCATGTTCGTAAACAGAGGCAGGATTATTGGTGGATTCGACTCTGAGTTCTACATTGATACTCGTCCAATGAGTGATGCTGAAGATGTTTAATTAGATATGTTGACATGTACGTTGTACATGATTTGTCATCAATGTTTGTATGAAAGGTTGTGTCACCTTCCATGAAAATACAAGCTTGACAGTTCCCGGTGAGTGTATTCACTGAGTTCTGCAGTTGGCATGAACTTTTGCTCCATGCTTTCGTTTTTTTCAGTCTACTTGTAGTTAACGGGGGGTCGGAGTGATTAGAGATGCAGAACTTTATTGAACATATATCATCCATCTATATTTATATCTGTACTAAAATCACATGATTTTAAAACCTCAAATGACATATGTTTCTCTCAACCTGCCCTTTTGCCTACACCTAAATAAAGCAACCAAAGGAAAATATTGGAGTTACTATACAATACTTATAAATGTTAATATGATAGCATATCTGAGCTGGACACCTTAGTCTTATTTATTTGGTTGGGTTCTTAAACTTTATTTAGCAAGTAAAATGCTTAATAATATAGAATTTATTAGAGGAGATATCAATCGACCTTCCACAATTACTATTAAGGTGACAGCTAAAAGCGATGGTTGTTGATTAGTTGGGTAAGCGTGAGATTCATGACTGACCTTAATTATAACCATAGCTACATTTTTTTTTTGTATATATTAGGTAGTAGAAATATGTTGTAAATTAGGCAGAGTTACATATGGCGATTTGGGGATGTAAGTGGATTTTAGAGAAGGGTTTTAGATGGGTAGTACGAGATGGGGAAATTAATTAGTGTTTGGAATGATTCATGATTAGATTGACATTCGTCTTTTAAAGTAACATCCATTCGACCCCCTGGCTGCATCATTGATACTGTAGCAGATTAAGGTCAGTATATATATTTTGTAAGTTTTATTAAAAATACATTAGATGGGCACCTAACTCCTCCGACGTGGCTGATTTTTGGAAGAAATATTTGGGTTTTGAACGTACCCCCTAAAAGTTAGGGTCTTTGCCTGGAGAATGCGCAGAAGAGCGTTGCCAACATATGTTGAGCTAGTAGACGTATTGGGAGTATTTTGGATTGTGATGAGGTTAGCGTTATGATTAGGGTTTGGAATGTTAGTTCATCAGGAGTAGTAGAAAGATTGTGATAATGAAAATCATAGGATTTGGTGTATGATGTGAATATGGATGTTATAATATTCCTATAAATATCTTCTGTAAATGGAATAGGCTTGTGAAACCTGAGATACGGAAAGATTATGATGCATGCAAATGGATAATTAGACAGGGGAGCCTTGAAGTCTGACGGTGCGCGTGGGCTACATAAGAGTTGAGATATCTCTGGGAAATCAAATTAACTTGGAAAATTAGATTCAAAAAGATTATGGGCGCATAGGCAGGGAAATCTGACATCAGTTGGACGATGATCGTATACTGTTTAAGAGTTGAGATATCTCTGTGAAATTGATTAACTCGGAGAATTACATACAAAATGATTATGAATGCAAATGGATGAATTAAGTAGATAAAAGGTGATGGTGTTCACCATATCAATCATTAATCATTGTTGCAGGCATTGAAATGAATAACTAAAGATACAAAATAATTGTCAAGTTGTATTGGGTCGGGGTTAGAGCCGAGATGGATCACATGCAAAACGGGCTGAGCCAAAGAAAATGCTTAACGAGCCAGGTTAAAAGAGATACATAACAGGTCGAGTCAGACGGGCTGGACAAAGAGAGTAGTTTTTATCTATAGAGGGTAATAGTTTATATGTATCACCACCAATATTCGATAGTGGACCATCGGTAAGTATGTGAAAATAATTCATTACCAGATAGTGTTTAAAAGTCTTGAAAACTATTGATCCATTATTGACTCGACTTGACCTATTAAATAGCCTTTTAATAGATCGGCTCATTAGACCCATTATTAATTAGACTCTTTTACAAACAGGCCGATCAAGGGCCCTTAACGGGCCCCTTCCATTTGAACACTTCTAATCCTAATTTAGTTACATTAGTTTAACCCATTTTTTAATAGTATTGGAAATGGGTCATGACTACCAAGTCCGACAAAATAGCCCAATGCTCATCAAAATCTTAGAAGCCTCACCCCATTTTATTCTTAATTGTTTGTTACGTTCATTAAATCTCTCTTTATCCTATCCTAACCTCTAAAGTCCTCCGCTTTGCTTCTCAGCTCCATGATATTTCCTTCCCTTTCCCCCAAGCCACCAACACACCACCGCAACAATGACAAGTCCCGCTACCATCACCCACCCAATACGCCGCGCTCACAAGCATCACCCCACAACCACAAACTGTATAGCGACACTAACTCAAAATATGGTTTGGCCTTTCTATCTACGAATGAGCTTGAATCTATGTATGCAAAAACTTGAAAACTTGAATCTTGAGGAGAACATAGGACTAGAGTTTCCAAAGAATCAACTGCAAATAAATTGTTGGCTACAAAATGACGCCAATAACATAACAAAAAATGGTATTGAGCTACAACATGACAACATCAAGTATTTTAGGGTCATAAAACTCGAGTACTAATTACAAGTTGAAGGAAGATTAGGCAGTGGTTGTCACTGGGGCAGGCGTGTACCATCCATGGTGAATCTCCACAACCTTCTTGTTTCTAGCTAGACGAGATTTACGGCGTGCACCAGTGTTCCGATGTAGGGATCCCTTAACAACTGCCTTGTCAATGGCAGAATAGGCTTCGGCAATCAGATTGTCTATCGGAACAAGTTCTTCAGGGGCTGCATCTGTCTTCTTTCTCAGTGCTTCTAACGCTTCAAAAACCTGAAGATAACAGACAGTATACACAAGTCCGCACATAATTATGCTGAAAAATATGAAGTATTGACAAAGAAACTCTGCAGTATTTTAAAACCAATTCTGTAATTAATTAGCTTGCATTGAAATTGGTTTTCAACAAACTTTAGCGTAAACCACTTTGTGCCGTAAAGAATTTCAGTGACAAAATTCAGTTCATGCAGTAATCAATGTTCCTGGAAAACTGCTCAGATCAAGATATGAACTTTGGCAAATGTTGACAGAGAGGTGCAATAGCTACCACAGGATGCTTAAAAGCTTCATCTTGGGATGGTTACACTTACACGTCTTACAGTGACTAGGCAGCAAACTCAATACACAAAGCATAACCAGAAAAAAAGCTGATGGAAATATTACAAGCATACCCTGCCAAGGACTCTCTAAAGCATAGAGTAGGCTGCCTTAGCATCCTGATAAGTCATAGAGTTTACAGAAAGGCGACAAAAGGAGATGTACAGCTGAGAGACAATCACTAGTAACTTTGAGTTGTACGTTGCAAATGATAATGTATTTTCTTTGACAAAGGAAACTTGATTTGACTTTTGGCTTGTTAATTAAGTGAATTACAGGAGAGTGAAGCTCCTGAGATAGAAAAATTATATGTATTTTGCTAATATTTGCTAAGAGGAACAAGGAGAGGCCTCCTGAGATGTCTTCTAGAGGTCGCTGATAGCACTCAGAGAGTGAGGCTCACGATAGACATGTAGTGGTTCATAAGGGGCTAAGGTAGAGTTCTAGAGTTTTTGACCAATACCAAGAGAGTCAAAAGGTTCATGGTTCATTGACTTTGGCACACTCTTTCCCGACGTAATCAAGCCAAGCAACAAACTGCTTATTACTAAGGTCTACAAGCCAAAACTTCACCATGGTCTCAGATCTTTCTCACTTTGATAGAACTTAAACATAGGATTTGAAATGTTATTGTGATTTCCACTATACATGAGCATGGATTGGAAGTACATTTGACTAGTGATCACATAACCACTTCAAGATAAATCATAAACTGCAAATATCAAAAGAATCATACTCAATGATGAACAGGCTTAACACTACTACCCTTCTATCTTCAAGCTCACCCAAAAAACTCATCAAGAGCGCATAATTTACATAATCAGTTCCAAGAGACCATGTAAACCAGATTTAATAATGATAGAATAAGAGAAAATAAGCTAGATCTCAAGAAAAATATCAAGTTCATGCCACACATCTGTAAACTAGGCAACAAAATATTTACCTTCCTCATTCGAGTCTTAACCTCAGATTTGCGTGCTTTGTTCCTGAGGCGCCGAGTCTCTGCTTGGCGTGTTCTTTTAGCTGCAGAATCAGCCTTCTTTTGGGTGGCAGCCTCACAGACAACTGAGAAGCCACGTTGCTGGATTGAACCCAGAGAGGAGCATCCTAAAATACAGAAGCCAAATAAACCACATAAAATAAAATCAGCATAATTTCATCACCAAGTTACTCAGAAATTAAACTTTTCGGGACAAGGACAAGTATAAATTACAGCTAGGCTCAATCATAGTCAAAAAGTTTGCGTCTTGTTTGTTCAATCCATGTTCAAAGTCATGGGACATGGATACTCGAGGCGAAATGAGGAGTTAGAGTAACATCACTGCGGCTGCCAAAGATTGAATAATCCAAAACTATGTCATACAAACCTATCGTCCGCTTTCACTAATTTAGTGTCAGACTAAAACAAACATCATGAAAAAACCAAATCAGCTTATCCAATTACCAGACTTTCATCAAGAATTCATTCAAATTAATGCAATTGTTCACACCCTAACTATGCAACCCTCAAATCCTCTAACATCTTGAAGTTGAACCTTGACCAAAAGTTGCAAACTTTAAATTAATAATCACAAAACAAACACTAATAACTCAATCATACGATCAAAAATTACAAAGTTCACTCACATAATTCTCTAAATTTATAAAATTCAGGCATACAAACACACCAAATACATACAAAAACACGACCAAATCAAAAAACCAGATGAAAAACACAAAAAAATACCATTAAAAAACCAACAATCCAACTCAATATAAGACAAATGCAAGAAATGAACAGTAAACGATACCTTGAGAGAAAAGAGACTGAGAAAAGTGTGCGGAGAAGGATAGAGGTTTGAGAGATGAATTGGGGGAATGGGTAGAAGAAATGGAGAGATTATGAAGCTTTGAAGAAAGGGTTAAGCAGTTTGAAGAAACGTAAGCCATGCTAATGGCAGCCATGCCTCTTCTTCTTCACACTTTATCTCTTCTGTGTTTGGGTAAAGCACAGAGACAAGCTGGTTTTCTTATCCGGTACAGAATGCTTTCATCTTTTGCAGTTTTGCCTTTGTATCGTCTTCTTATACTATTGGACGGGTCGATTCGGGGCATTATATTTACCCACTTTTAGGCCCAAGTCTTTGGTTATAGACTGGCCGATTTTTTTGTTATAGACTGCCCAAAAATATAGCTCAGGTCAATGGACTTTAATTTAACAAATAATTTGGGCAACAATCTTATTTTTTTTACAACTATAAAGTAACAGTAGCAGTTAATAAAAAGTTTAATTATGAAGTGCTATAGGTAATAGGTGGTAGATTCATGATAACTTCTTTGATATGACACGATTTTTGCAAATGAGACTCATAGTAGTTTAGTGCTTGTGGTTGATATGGTTATGGGAACAATGGATGAGGATAATTTATCGAAAGGCATTCTTTAAGTAAATTAATGCATCGTCATATGGTAGTAAGCATGTGTGATGTGGAGTCTTAACTTAAGTTTACTATACACCAGAGGCATACAAGACTGATTATTTTTGTTTTTTTCAGGGCAATCAAGAAGGAAAATAAAATGATTATCATTTTTATTTACTGTAAATTTTAAAAAGAGAAACTAGCGCTAAATGACAAGTTCTTTGTGTTTTGTGTTTTACACGAGTATTCTTTGAGTTCTCTTAATTTTCTAGATTCAAATGTAGAAAATAAAATGATTGCTAATAGACTTAAAGTTAAAACTGACACACGTCTTTCCATTTTCATAAATATATTGAGACAAAAACCACTTTTTGCAAAACCTCAAGAAAAAGGTGTACTTTCTAATATCATTTCAGCTGTACTTTCTTCAAAATATTTGTTCTAAACTTCTATTCTATTGTTCTAAATGTTTGTTCTATTGTTCTAAATTTCTGTTCTAATATTCAACACTTTTGTTCTAATGTTTTAAACTCCTGTTTTATTGTTCTAAAGATCTGTTTCGTTGTTCTAAACTTCTGTTATATTATTCTAATATTCTAAACTTTTGTTCTATTATTCTAAACTATTGTTCTAATATTCTAAACTTCTGTTCTATTGTTCTAATGTTCTATGTTGTTTTATTGTTCTAAACTATTGTTGTAATGTTCTAAATTTTCATTATATTGTTCTAAACTTTTATTCTATTGTTCTAAATATTGACAAGTATGTTCTAAATATTTATTCTATTGTCTAAGGTCTAATATTGATGTTCTAAAGTTTAATACGTATTAGTGTTCTAAGGTCTAACCCTAAAGTTTTAAACATCATAACAAAAGTTTAGAACATTAGGACAATAGTTTTGAATAATAGTTTAGAACATTAAGACAATAGTTTTGAATAATAGTTTAGAACAATAGTTTAGAACAATAGAATAGAAGTTTATAATATTAGAACAGTAGAACAAAAGTTTAGAATAACAGAACAAAAGTTTACAACGATAGAACAAATGTTTAGGACAAAACAACAGAAGTATAGAACATTAGGACAATAGTTTATAACAGTATAACAGAAGTTTAGAATACTAAAATAAAAGTTTAAAACATTATAATAGAATTTTAGAACAATAGGCAAAAGTTTAGAACATTAGAACAGAAGTTTAAAATGATATAACAGATCTATATAACAATAGAACATAAGTTTAAAACATTAGAACAAAAGTTTAAAATATTATAATAGAAGTTTAGAACAATAAGCATAAGTTTAGAACATTAGAACAATCATTTAAAATAATATAACAAAAGTTCTAGAACATCAGTACTAAATTTTAGAACAACATAATAGATGTTTGGAACAATCTGTACTGATTTTTAGAACAATAGAATAAATAGTCAGAAGATAAAAAGTTTACAATATCACGAAAATCGAGGTATTGTACGTATATCATGACTTTTGATGAATTAGGGGAAATGTGTTGTACATTGATGGTTTATCTTCTTAATGATTTCTCTGTGAATTTCAACTTTCTCAATTATTTGGTAGTTCCCAATTTATTTTTAATGTTTTCTCTACGAATTTTAAAAAGGTAGGACTAAACTTTAGAACAATAGAACAAAATTTTGGAATAATAGAACTAAACTTTAAAATATTTTTGTATTAAACTTTACACAATAGAACTAAAATTTGTAACAGTAAAGAAAAAATTCAAAACGGTAGAACTAAACTTAGAACAATAAAACTAAAATTTGGAACAATTGAATTTAACTTTAGAATAATAAAACTAAAATTTGAAACATAGAATTATACTTTTGAACCATATAACAAAAAATTAGAACAATAGAACTAAACTTTAAAATATTTTTGAACAAAACTCTAGAACAATTGAATTAAAATTTGGAACAGTTGAGATAAAACTATGAAAAATAAAACTAAACTTTAGAATAATAGAAAAAATTTTGGAACAATAGAATTCAACTTCAGAACAATCAAATTGAACTTTAGAATAATAGAAATAAAATTTGGAACATTATAGCTAAATTTCAGAAAAGTAAAACTAAACTTTATAACAATAGAACAAAAATTTGGAACAATATAACTAAACTTTAGAATATTTCTAAATTAAATTTTAGAACAATAGAACTAAAATTTGGAACAACAGAATTAAACTTCAGAACAGTTGAACTAAACTTTAGAACAATAGAACTAAAATTTGGAATAATAAAATTAAATTCCAGAATAAAACTTTAGAACAATAAAATTAAAATTTGAAACTATAGAAATAAATTTTAAAACAATAAAACTAAAATTTCGAACGGTAAAACTAAACTTTAAAATAGTATGAATTAAACCTTAGAATAATAAAACTCAAATTTGAAACGGTAGAATTAAAATTCAAAAAAGTATAACAAAACTATAAAATAATAAAACAAAAATATGGAACATCGTAACTAAATTTCGTTATAAATTACCAAATTTTATAATCAAATAATTGAGGCTAATTAAATGTTAATATTAATTATATTTTTAAAGTACACTAATTTAATATTACCACTAATCAAATATTACTAATTAAATATTTCCATTAAATATGTATATTTTTGTCATTAAATATTAAAGCGCATTAAAACATTTTTATAAAAGATAATTTCTTCTAAACCTTTAACTTTCAATTAAATTATTTAATTTAATTTTTGCTTTTCTCCCTCTCCCCTTGCTTGATTGTGGGACCCACCAAATGGACCACCGGCCATCATTCGACAACCAAGCCCAGTGGCCCTCCATCTCCTTCCATTTGATTTTGTTGACTTTGCTATTTAAATATTGTTGTTTTAAATTTCAGCAAATAGAAAAGCTTTTCTATAATCAAAATTTTTAATTTAGGTGGTTTTTTTTTATTTTTTTATATTAATAATAAAATTATAAATCAATATTAAAGTAGATGTTAAAGTGGATTTTCATGTCCAAAAATATTGAATTTTGAGGTTTTAATTAGAGTTTTGATTACTACTATTGAATTGTTACTATAATATAGAAAATTTGCAGAGTGTTTAAGAGGTTTTAAGAATTAGATAAGTTGTTGTAATTTTAGTTAATAGGCAATTAATGATACTTTTTATGTTATATAAGAGGAGATAACTCATCATTACACTGAAATGATCTTGGTTAATATTGAATACATAGGGTTGTGAATTAAAATATTTAATATATTTTCTTAAATGGGATTAATATAGAAATATATGATAAAATACCCATAGATAAATGTTATTAATGTTTTGGTCACCTATTCGGATTCCAGGGGTGGTACGAAATATATTTATAATAAATCTTTTCTGTAATTAGGGTTGACCTCCTTAGCGAAGGCCAATTTGACTTGATTTTAATATAAGTTTTCTTTAAAAAAGTGTTATTAATGTTTAATTTTGTTCAGTCTTTCATTTTCAATTTCTTATGGACAAGTTGAAGAGATGTAAATATTGTTTTCAATGACTAATTACTTTTTTCAAGATAATTTCCACGGAGTAAGCTTGCTTCGCAATGTCTCGTCTTGAATATAAACTTAAGTAAAAGGACAATACTTTGTAAGAATATACAGACTCACCCCACATCAAAAGGTTCTTGAAGCGGCTTTTTTTTGGCTCCACTCCAATGGCCAACGAGACATTAGCTATTGGTCTTATGTTAAGTTTCTCATATCTCACATTTTCCGAAGCTTAGAAATCATGCATTGGTCATGCCTCATGCATAAATATAACTTTTAGGTTAGGGTGGTCCAACACAAAATAATGACTATATCAATGGAGCTCATGCAACCTTATACCATGTACTCGCTTATTACTATAGAAACAAGTAGCATGCATGCAGCCAGTGGCCTGAAGTCCTGAATCGTTCATGATTTCACTTTGCAACCCAAACATAGTACACCGAGAACTTTAGCTATTGGAATTAAGTTCATTTGCATTCTGCTTGACAAATGAGGGTCATAACAAAAGCCTCTTAATAGAAACACTGTATATTAAGATATTTATCTTTCATAACATATCATTACCTTATCGGAATACCCTTCGAGGTCAGCTTGACGTCTACTCGTTTACGGGATCCACTAGGAACGTGACACTCCAATTAGATTCCGACACGTACCCTAAATAAGAGGGTTTGCAGTTGTACAAATTAATAAACCTCAAAATTATGTAAAAGTTTCTTCTTAAAAAAACTTTGATCTATCATTCGTCGAAAATAAATGTGCATGATGTGAGTATTATTAATGATTGGGATTAATTACCTGATATAATGCCCTAAATCAAGTACAATATCCGAACTTATTCTGCTCCAATGAGACATTGCAATTTTGTTTACAAAGCAACTGTTTCTTCTTTTGGGTAGACCGTGGACAATTCTAAATTTCTAATAGCTGTCATGACAATGAATGAAGGTCGGATTGATAGACTACAAAAACTCATGTAATGGGCGTTACGAATTTCAATCAACTACGGAGTGTACATCACTCCAACGAATCTTCTCACAGATTGATATATCGTGTATATCAGTAAAAAGATTTTTTACTAGGGAGTAAAATGCACATTCACTATAATCCTAATCCTAATCCTAATCCTAATCCGAAAATAATAATTTTATTGTTATATGTATGTATACTATTTTAAGATGTCCAAAATAAATGAGTCATTTCTTTGGGAAATTTTTTTGTTCAAATAACGTTGCTTCACTTAAATATGATGAAATACATAAGCCAACAAGAACGGAAAAACACACAAGTATTATGTAAATGGTATTTAAATTTTTAAAAAAAAATTAATGCAGAGATGACAACTCCTCATATATGAGGATTCTAAACATGAGAAAATACAAACCAGATAGATGAAATAATATAGCTAATTTTAGGGTGGCTAAAATGACATAAAGATACAAGAAAGATTTTCAAGGATTAATCTTGATGAGTAGTGTATAGTAGTGGATGAAAATTTCCCAAAAATAAAAACATGCGGAGACGTAGCCAGTATCGTTAGTACTGAGATAGCCATGCTGAAGTAATCAGAGCACGCGGCTCATTTCCAAACCTAATTTAGCTAAGTTTTCTTTTTATGTTTTTGGACCACCCTAGCTTTTCAATTCTCTGTACAATAAGCTCTCCTCGTTCTTAATCGTTATGAGCTTCAAACCAGTAGCTTCTTGTCTCTATTTCTATTTTACAGATACGGATCATTTTCAACAATTCTAGAATATAATGTATATGATGGGGATTTTTTTTTTTTTTTTTTTTTTTAAAAAAGTTACTGTAGATGTTACACATATTCATCATCACTTTCTCTAATATCTTAAAGGCGACCAGCTTTTATAATAGAAGGACGAAGAAATTGTGATTTTTGTTGAAAACCACGTATTTAATTAATGATTGGCTTAATGTTGTCATCATTGTAAGGACAAGCAATTTTGGTATATGAGGGTGGTCACTGGTGGGTTGGAGGCTCTAGTTCATTGAGCTAATCACTTAGCTTGGCTACAAAAGCGCGATCGATTTAATACAACAATGTGGGAGTAATATTTTGTTTTGAGTTAAGATTTGGTTTGATAATTAACGCCTTTTAAAAGATTACGTGGTACGATTGGATCGAATAAACCCTTATGGAATAAAGATTCGGCTGTTCGAATTTGAATTTGGATCAACTCGAGTTGAGCCACCTCGAAGAAAATTAGAATATATAAAGGGACGGAGGAGTAATATACCGACCACATTCTAGTACACCCTATTATATATTCACCTTTCCTCCTTAGCTATCCGTAACTCTTCAAATCAAAAGTAGTATGGTGCACCCAATTTTTTGCTCTAGCTAGGATGCAACAACGATGCAATTTCCTTTCGTGGATTCAGATTTCACATGTATGTTTCTAAATTAAAAGTGAACATACTATAATCATTTTATGTGCCACTTGAATCAACAGCCACTATTTTTCTGTGTATGAAATCTTGTTAAGGTAACTCATAGCTCACCTTGAGAGCCAAGGTCACCTACAATTTTCTTTTATTTACGAATTATTATCATTCCGTTTTCGACGACGATTTAGTCTCAAGTTTAGGCTCTAGAAAGTTCATGGTAACAAGGTGAAAATGCCCGCCATTTTACTTCCTCTGCCTAGATACTAGCTGCTGATGACAAGAAAGAAAAGGCATTTATTATCACTCTTTCGTTTAAGGGCTTAAGGCTATAACATTCACATGTTCACATACTAAACTCTATTACACCAGGGAATTTTTTTTCCTGCTAATTGAAGCTTGCACTGCTACACAGAGTTTATCTTTAACCTTTTAAAAAAAAATTCAAAAAAATACCCTTTAAATCAAACTATTTCAAAAAGTGACCCTTAATGTAGTTTCGGTAAAAAATCTCTATATGAAGAATAACCTTTTGTAAAATACTGAAAGTTGTTGAGACAATGACTTTTAGGTTTTTTTTTTTTTTTTAATTGAAAACTAACCTTTTTTTTTAAAAAGAATCTAAAATCATTGTTGAGACAAATTTTTACAAAAAGATATAGGCCCAACTTTTCCAAAAAAATAGAAAGTCACTGTCTCATACAACGAGAGCTTAGTTCATATTCAATAAAAGTCGTTATTTTAAATAGTTTTATACCGAACTTAAATATAGGTTCATTTCTTGAAATAGTTTTATCTAAAATTTATTTCTTAAATTTTTTCAAAAGAAATGATTTAAAAAAAAATCCTAGTGCACAAGTGTGGCAAAAAGGGAGATAGAAAAGCTTGGAAGTAGATAAGCAGTACTTACAAATATTGATATGAGAACCCTTTATCCATCCCCAAAAATGTGCTGACAAATTAAGAAAATATAAAAACAAGGGCCACCAATAGGCAATAGCAGACAGAGATAGTTCAGAGTTAGCATTTAATATACAACACTCCCACCTCCCACAAGTTACAGAGAGAATGGATACAGAGGTGAATTTGTCTGTCTAGCAGTTCAATAGTCCTTTCAACTTGATCTCTTGTGCAAGCAATTGGCTTTATGCGTCCTTGTAGAGTTATAGATTCAATAAACCACTATGCGAGTATGTGACAGTTACTCCCTACTCCCTCCAACTTAAATCATACTCGCTACTGCTCAATTACTGATACTTTGTACTTCCGTTTTATGTATCGATTAATCAAAATATTTGTCCTTTCAGCTTCTTATTGATGTAGTTGTGATCATTCGTCAAAACTAATAGAACATCACATATCATTTTATATCACCACTTTGATATCATATCCAACACTTTATTATGATGCTAATACTACCACTAAGCCAATTATTCTTTTAAAAAATGAATAATAAATAGTTCTAACTAATCATTATTAAGACCTCAATCTAACGTATTACACATACATCATCATTAATTATATAGTACAAAGCTTGCACATCAAAGATTGCACAAAAGTACGTGACACAATTATACATGTTACGACAATAGCATAATAGATTACTAACTAGAGACAAGCTAGTTTTTCCTGATTATAAAAAAAGAAATACCTTCATTACACAACAATAATTACTACAAGGATCGAAGTACTAAATTAAATAGTAGAGCATGAAACCTAGATAGTAGATACTAGATAGCATACCATAATCCTATCACATCAAATTCTGATTAACACAAACACCTTAGGGCTCAAAAGTCAAACTAACTCAGACTAGCAAGGGCATACACCATGCAGATGGATATGCAGCTGGCTTGTCATTATCATTACCTCCACGTGCAGTCCAGCTCAGTTCCACCACCACTCATTTCAACCATCCTTCCACCGCCAAAGCCACCACTACTGCCCATGCAATGGTTGTGATCAAACACTCCACCACCCCAGGTGGTTGTAGCATTGCCTCCCATCATCACATCCGGCTCACAACTCCCACCTTGACTAGTATGACAACCCCCTTGCAATGGTACGCAATGTTGGACCCAAGGAAGGTCTAGGTTGTCCTGGAGAGACCTTAGGCTAGGGAAACCCGGCAACCCCGTTGTGTTCGAGAAGCCGCATGCACTGTTCCTAGGCGTTGTAGTGCACATCATGGAAGTTGAAGTCAATGGTGGGGGTGGGGGTGGTGCAAAAGTGAGCTCAAAAGGGTTAAAGTTGCTGATATTAGTAGTAGTGTTTATATTTAGGTTGCTGTAGTTGGTGTTGCTGGAGAAACAGGACACGTGCTCTTTCTTAATGGGATCATTGTCGTTGGCTTCAATCCCATCGTCGTAGGAGCAAGCCTCAGTGATGACTCCTCGGTAAGGGGAGGAGTCTAGGAGTGCAGGAAGCTTATGAGATGCGGAGATAACCGAGGAAGGTGAGCTGCAGACATCATTAGTGTAACTGTAGAGGCTGCTCATGATCCCGTAGTTTCGAGATTTCTTTCCTCCTCCACCTCCGGTGGCAGTGCCGCTGCTCCCTGTTGTAACGATGCCAGGACCCACCTTCTGAAACACCCTTGAGATCACCCACTCATCCTACGAATAAAAATAAGGAATTTAAATTATTACCTTAAGTTATCAAATGATGCATGAGACATGGTATGGACAAAAATAGTGATCTTAAGAAAACTAAAAAAAGTTAAAGATTAAAAACTTAACTTACCTTTGCCTGATTGATAGAACTAAAAATTGCAAACAAACGTGTAAAGTTTGTTATGTTTACCTCATGATGTAACTCAAGAGAATTATTACTAGTAAATATTTGGGAACACGTAATAGTCTCAAAGTTTTTTAGTTCATTTCTTTTCCAATCAAGGGTGTTAATAGTCCTCCGGTTTCTCTCAAAATATCACAAACTTTTGGCAATAAAAAGGCTAAAAAATTGTGAACCTAGCCAATTTTAAGACTCAAACTTATTATAATATTTTCGAACGTTAAGATATCATAACAAATTTCCATTATTACCACCTAAGAACGTAACACTTGAATGTTTTGGTCATAGGTTATCTCACAGAAAATTATGTCATTCAAATGTCTAGTTCATACTCCATACATACTAATTTCATAAAAATGTACGTATCCATGTTTATAATCAATTAACAGCGAAATGCATGCAAAACGTCCCCTCTCAGCTCTTAAGATTTCTAACTAGCTACAACTTGGTTAAACTAACCGCACATAGCCACATGACCATGTTAACTAACATTCCCTAGCTTCATTTACAATGATCTAAAGTCAACCCTCTCATACATTGATAATAGACCATGTAAAATCAAAGAATAAAATTCAACAGCCATTGAATATATATACATTATGGTAGCAAAATTAAACATAAGATGAATATATGTACGGAATGTAATTTACCTTGGAGGTACGAGAGAGGTAGTGGTAGGAAAATTTGCCTTCAAGGCGGTACTCATGCATAACCCAGTTACTTTTATCACCCTTAGGAGCTCTACCCCGGTAAAACACCAAAGTTTTCTTCATTCCAACCAAAGCACTTGTCTTGGAGCTGCAAATCTCCCTGTCTTTCCCGGTTGCCTTCCAGTAACCAGCTTCTGTTGCCCGGTTAGTCCTTAACCCCGTTGGATACTTCCTGTCTCTCAAGCTGAAGAAGTACCACTCCTTCTCCCCCATCTTAGCCTTCTCTGCATAAGTCACATAGAATCTATGTCAAATCGTACACTTCACAATTCGGAGTACAAAAGTTTAGGTAACAATTAACAATCAAACAATACCAGTGAACATATTTCGTGGAATTTTAACTTTATAACACAATCATAAAATGCCGATATGATTTGCTTACGCAGATTAACCCTAATATATATCTTGTCATATTTTTTGGTCTTAATCATGTTACGGTCCATAAATGGGTAGTTTGATATGCTCAAATTCATGTCAAGACATGAAAACAATCACTATGTAATCCAAACTCTCTTAGAAAGTACTCCGTATTATTTATAAATCTTAAATACGTGTTAAAATAACAAATATTTGACATAAAATTAAGCACATAAGTAGGTTAAAGAATATATAAAAAAATAAAAAAATAAAAAAAAAAAACCTAGAAAGAACGTAACTTTACGTTACTAACATTAAAAAAAAAAAATCAAAAATTTTACTTTGAGATGCCTTATTAGATGAGTCTGCATCACTTTGAATAAATAATTTTCACTCTAAAATAGGAATGGGCCAAAAATAAAAAAAAATGACACCAAACCTAGATAAGTTCAAATTACAGTGTCAAAAGGATCCAAGTATACCCAAAAAAAAAAAAAAAGAAGGTTAAATTAAAAAAGTTAGTTACCGGGAAGTTCCCAAGGCTCGCACTTGTTAAGATCAACTTCAGCAATAGCCCTCCCACAAAAGTTACCATCAAGCACCTTCTTAAGCAGATAGTAAGAGATAAGCTCCTCATCAGTAGGATGAAACCTAAACCCAGGTGGCAAATTCGACTCACTTCTATCCAACTGAAGCAAATAAGGTTGGTCCATTTTCAAAAACTCACCCGTAAATATGACTCATGAGAGAACTTGAAGGGGTGTTTAAAAAGAAGAGGCTGAGACACTTTGGGCCCAAAGCCCAATAAAAACTGATCTGTTCTGTCCTGTCCTGTTTTCATTTTTTTTTATTTGCGTTGGCTTTGGGTAATGAATAAATGATGTGTGAGTGTGGCATGAGGAGAGAGAGGAGTATGCGTGCGTGTGTTGGGAAATTTGCAGAGGTACCAATCTGTCAATGAAGCGAAAATAATAAATAAGTTTTCATATTTTAATATTAATAATGTATTAAATTTGAGATTTGTGTATTTAAAATGATTTGGGGATGGACTGACGGAGGACAATGAGATGTTTTAACCAAGGATCAATAAAGCTGAGAAATATCCCAAAGTGTCAGCACAGTACCACAAAAGATTTTCTAAAAAAGAAAAAAAAGGGAGAAATAATTTTTGGTAGAGGAGTGAAATCTTTTAGAAGAGAGTACAGGAGGACAGGCCAACTAAGGGCACAAAGAATGGTCTGTCATCTGTGTTGAGGTTATTTTTGTTGGTGCAAACAAATTTTTTTTTTTCTTTGACATATCGTTGGTGCAAATTTTACCACAAGCACTTTACAAGTATTCTTTACATGGTTTATCACTTTATCCGTCTTTTTTTACCCGTTATATTTTCATTTTGAGAGTCAAATTTTATAAATTTTGATCATAAATTTTAATTATATTATAACAAATAATATATTTAAGTGGAATTTTATTTGATGTGTCTCTAGGTAAATTTTTAGAATATCAAGATTTTATAATTTTTTATCTTACGAATTTAAAGAAAAAACGTTTTGAGGTGTATATTAAAACCCGTAAAAAAGTCAAATATAGAAACTAAAAATAGACATATAGAATATTTAGGAATTAAATAAATTATGTATTCTACTTAACAAGTAATTTTTGTTCAAGTATCATGTAATCCTATGAGGGCTGGAGACTTTGTGATTATATTTCTTGCAAATATAAATGACAACAAAAAATCATAAAACACTACTATATATATGTTACTCAAAAAGAATTTGTGTTACACAATTATTTTAATGTTTTACTATTGAAATTGGAGAGGAAAAACTCCATCTATTTATGCATGTTTTGGCCTGTAAATCATGTTATTTATTTTTCTATCATATATTTGATAATTTAATTTTTACTAATTTTTTGTGTGGCAACAATTAATGTATTAATCCATATTAATGCACGATTGTTTACGAATTTCTAAAACTTCAAGATTACTCTTTATTTGAATTTTCTTTTAAAGATATTTTATGACAAAATGAAAATTAACTTTATGTTTTTAATTAATACTTCGTACTTCATAGTTCATAATAGATATATTGATCCAACACCAGAAAAAAAAGACTTTCTTGCAATAGGAACAATACTCTCAACTCTCAATTCTCAAACCATTGTTTGTTGTTTGTTACGGACAGTGGCGAACCCATAATTTTCTGCCTGGCGAGTTACAATCGATAGTCAAATATGTAATAATTTTTTACCAGACAACCAAATAATAATACTAAAAAGTACATCCAAATGTTCAAGCAGTACAAAAAATATAACCAAATGTTTAAAGAGTATAAAATACAACTAAATATTCAAATAACACTACAAAATACAACTAAATAGTAATAAAAACTTATTACAATAGTTCTCGACGAGTTTTCATGTTTTGATATCGATTTATGATATCTTCCATGCTAACTGCAAAAACAAATCATTCTTCAAATAAAAAAATCAAACAATCATTCAACATTTGATCTCCCGTATTATTTTGTTGTTTGTCTTTCACGTGATTCATGCCAGAAAATACCCTTTCCACACTTGCGGAGTGCTCACAATCACGCATTACAATTTGTTATTAGGGAATGATCACCCAATCATGAAATCAAGAGTCAAAGAGCTATTATCTGTTATAAAAGCGATGTCTATTACCAAAACATTGTCATTAGGTTAGCAATTGAAGTTTAGACATAATATTGACGAGGCAAGCCAAAGAAATAACACAGAATGAGTACATCTTTAATACTACTTTGATAAAGTGAAGAGAATTGCAAAAATATTACAGAGTAACTATTAGATAATTGAGAGGTAATAACACTCCATACCTTTCTTGGTTGACAATCCCAACAAAGACAGCCTTTTAGCAGTAGCTTCCATTTTATGTGGGTATTTAGGCCACGGGGATCCCTTTCCAAATGTTGCTCTATCGTATGACTATCTTAAATATTCACAGAACAAGGACGTGAAGGTAGGCCATTGTCACCACTTGGTACTGATTTTAGTGAGGATATGGTTTTCAAATTCCGTAAACCATTTATGTCCAACGTAGACAAGGAAGAGGGAAGAAGTAGATTGCTAATGCACTCTATTGAATCACTGCAAATGCCTATATTTTCAAGTGTGAGATCTTCAAGAGAAGTAAGAAGGTGTAATCCCCACTCTTGTATCAACACCTCTATGTTGATTTCACGAATTGAAAGTTGCATGAGGTTTCTGGTAAACTACGTTATGACAAGGAGCGTAATAGTGGACAATGTCCAAGTGTGAACTAAGTGAGGGAGGTGAAATCGCCATCCAAGGATTCAAACTTGGTTTTTTTTAATAACTTAATTTTTTTTTTTTAATGCCCAGTCCGTCCCTGGTTACGGAAAATCTAGACAAAGTCAAACCATTAAATGAAACTTTAATGAGTCAACCTTGTCGGTTGATCTTCCCGTTGTTACCCTCAATGTCATCTCGTTGATCCATAGCAAAGAAGTAAAACTTTCGTTTCTCTTTGACAGTCACATCCATCATCCATCATCCATCTTTGAAGTGATCATCAATCTTCCAAGTGTGTTCTATCTCTTGTTTTCATCAATTTTATTACAATATCATTAGTTATTTAGAATTATCGTACCTTAATCTGAAGCATATTTAATATGCAAATGCAATTTTGGTAAATGTATTAATCTCAAACAAGTTACAAAATATATTATTAGTAAAAAGCGAAATCATCAAATGTCACCCCTCTTAATTATTTCTTTAAATCATGTATTACACTAAATAACAAACATGGTCACATAGATTGGAATATAATCTGATCATATATTTGCCAAACTAGCTCAATAATAACCAGAAACGCCTACCATGATTGAAAAATTCAACTGGCCCGAATCTTCCGACTCTTAATTAACCATTCAACTATAAATACGTTGGAGGATTGATTTGGACCATGCATTCAGGCATGCCATGAAGATGGTAAAGTGATTAAGTAGCATCTATAGACACCTAAGTAGCCCATAAAGGGTAGCTAAGGTAAATCTAATTGTGTGGTGTTATCATATAAGTTACCCCCACCTGGCTAGCTAATAATATGTTTTTCTTACTAAGTTTGCTACATTTGACTTTTCGCAGTTTTCAAAATATGATTTCAAACGTTTTTATTTTTAAATTCGTTAAACCAAAAAATTATGAAATTTAGATATTCTTAAAACTTGTATTGAAATATATCTAACAATATCTCACTTGAATGTATTATATCTTAAAATAGGACGATAATTTACTGTAAATTTTTTTGCAAATTTGACTATATAAATAAAATTTTGCAAATTTAGTAACTCCCATTCCCCATCCTTTTCTCACTCTTGAGTCTGGACTTTGTTGTTTTCCACTCATCTGATCACATAATCTGCTTTTGTAAGGTGTTGTTCATTTTTATTTTGTACCTATTCTTTTGTCCTCCAGCTGTGATCACAATCTTCATACTTTTTGCACACGCTATTCACTACTAGCATTTACGGGGTGGATTTACTATTGTTACGTTGTACTCCGTAAATTAATTATATGGAATTTTATTTTTTAATATACTCCTATATGGCTGTATGGTCATGTTTGTCTTTTATATATTTGATTGTGTAATGCAATGCTCAGAATTTTGCGAACAAATTTCACCAAAAGTTGGACCCCAGAGCACCCACGCGTTATACTAGCATGCAAGGCGTTGGATTAAGAGTTGAACTGCCCAATTTGGTTTAACAAATGTATATCTTTTTAAATGAAACAATTATTAATTAGTATTCTTTTCTTTCGTTTTTATTTGTCATATTTAAAATATTTCATTTGAAAAGTGAGAAATTTAAATATAATTTTTTTTTGTTGATGTATATAAGTTAAAACATATTTATTTGAGATCTTGTTAGATTCGTCTTGAAATATATTTTTTCAATATGTAAATTTAATACTAGTAGTTTTTTTTATAATACCTGTTTATAGATAATTTAACTATAATATGCATTGAAAATTGTGCAAAAAGAAAATGTGACAAACAAAAGAAAATCGATGGAGTACTTCTTTATATTTTCCCTATTTAGAATCAAAGATTAAAAAGTATGACAATAAATTCTCACCGTGTTATAAGAAATAATATATTTAAGTGAGACTTATTGGATACATCTCAATATAATTTTTTTTAAATATCATGTTTTTAAAAAAATTTATTTTATAAATTTGGAGATAATAATATTTTAAGTCATACCTTGAAAATCGTGAAAACTTAAATTGGGAAAAAGGCAGAGAGAGTATGAAGTAGGACATTCAATATTTAAAGTGTTTAAAAAATAGCAATTGTTAGACTATGCACCCGGGTGCACAATGCTCACTATATACCTAGTGCAAAACTCAATAATTATATACATAAACGCAAGAAATGAACATTACGTTCAAAGGCAATAGACATTAGAAATTATTCAGATTTAAAAAGAATACAAAAGTTCTATACATATCTTATTTCCAATAGAAAAATAATAAAATCTCAAAAGCATTAATGACGCAAATTACGAAGCATTAATGATGGCTTCTGGTAGAAAATAATGAATAGAACTGTTCCCAATGTTCATTAGCTGCACACGTAATGTTCACTACGTTACCCCCAAATACTTTTAACCAGCATTTTATGTGTATAATTCTTGTGTTTTGCACTAGGTGCACAGTGTACTGTGCATATGGGAACATAGTCCTATTTGCAAAAAAATAGTCATATCTTTTAACAATCCCTTATTATACACTTAAATCAAGCAAAACTGTATGATTGAACTCAAACTTATATAACTATCTCTCTCTCTAATTTTTTGCCCTATGTGACTTTTAACGGTCTCTAAAATATAATTTAAAACGTTTTTATTTCCAATTTCGTAAAACAAAGAGTTATGAAATTTTGGTATTTTAAAAATTTACATTTATAGTATTTCTTATAACAAAATGAGAATTTGTGATCAAATTTTTGAAGATTGACTCAATAAAGAAAAGTGGAGCAAAACATAAAGGGACGAAGCCCACAGAGGGAGTATTGCATCAAATGACCTGGTTGTATTCAATTCTCTAATTGTGCTTTACGATAGATTTCGTGAATGAAATCACGAGGATTAACCAATGAGTACTATTTAACCAAAAAAATTGTGTTCAATTCACTCTGAAATTTCACATTAATTAAACATTAAGACCGTCGGTCGAGAATATTGATGGAAATGCGGGTTACATTTACTTCTTAACACAACACAACGTTTTTACAGGAGAAGGGTAGAATTGGGCAGTGCTGGAAACTGGAAACAACATACATGGCACTTTCAAATTTCAACTCAGTTATTTTTCTTTTTATTTTTTTACAGGAGACATAACACTCATGCAGTCATGCTATCAAGTATCATATCAATATCATAACATCAAAAATTAAATAAGCTGTACATATCTCATCAAATTTTCATAAAACACCGCATAATAATTTTAACATGGTCTGAACTAAATCTTCATTATCATAATAGGGAGATGTATAGAACCCACACAGTGGTACGTTTATGAGGTGATCAGAGTATCAATGTTTCATCATTACTTGTAAGTTTGCAACTATAAGACAACTCATCATTAAACCAAAGTGTAGTATTATTCGAAAACTATTTTCATTCGACTACTGATTCTATCAAATCAAAGGGTACTTATGAAGTACTTTTACAATTTATGCATCTTATCTAGCACTACTAGGTTTACTATCATGCGTTCATTCATCCATCCATCATCCATAACGCAACGTGCATCATCAGCCAACTCGTGGATTCTCAAAATGACTACTCCCCTCTGTAAGGCCTTCATATATACATTTTTTTATTTTCCAAGTTTCTTATTATTATGTTCACTTCTCTTTATAATATTATAAATAGTTCTCTTTACAAATTAATAAATATAGTCTATATTCTAAATACAATGAATTAATAAGATGTCATTGCATTAATAAAATAAGGAACTATGCTAACTATGTACACCTAATAGACAAAATAATAATTAGTTGAATTTACTATATTTTTTATTAGTGATATAAGTAGCTATTTTAGTTAAAGGATAATAATTAGATAAGTATAATGACAACAATATTTTGTATGTTGTATTTAGTTTTAGCAGGTTGTTACTTATTTTTGCTTTTTTTTTTCTATATGTAGAGTATATATATAGCATGGGGTAAAAAAAAAGAATTGAATAAATAATCATAAAATATACAAGTAAAGGAAATCAAACTCATGCCAAATTACATTTAAAACTATATATAAGTAGGTCCTTTACCATTGAGATATACTTTAATTAATATAATAAATTTTTCATTAATTACATTTATATCCCTTTTATTTTTATATACCATTAAAAAAATAGACCTTATTTGAAGGGGCCTAGGGCGGCAGCTCTGCTCGCCCTACCCCAGGGACGGGGCTGCCATTTATCCCTTAATATTTGTCCAATTTTAACGAAAAAGCTCTCATAAAAATAATCAAATGGGCCAAATATTTAGAGACAAAGGAATTACCACTCTAAGTCTCTAAGAGTATGTCCATGTAATTTTATCCGCATTCTTATATAGATGAAATAAAAAATATTTATGGAGTAGTTCATCCTTTTTTAACCATCCACGAAAATATCCAAAATAAATTATAAAAAGGAAAAGGGATTTAACGGCAAGACTACGAATTTCCCTTTGTATCTATGTTAATTAAGTCAACAAAAAGGATTATATAAACACAGTGCACACTAAAAGTAATCATTTAAAATATTATAAGTTACCTCTCAAACTTGATAAAAATTAATATATGTTGTGTTAATATGTAACTTTTATTATATTGAGAGGTTTCTTTTATTGAGAATATAATAACTTTATTGTGTCTCGTGTGTATACAATACTTTTTGTAAAATCAATTATATTGTCCTATGTAATACTCTCTTGTCCCCTTATTTTGTCCCAATTAAAGATATTGTTAAATATGTTTCAATGTAAATTTTGAGAATAAAAAAAGTTTTAAAATTTTTCAAAGTTAGTGTCCTGTACTATCGCAGCTTTATTTTCAAATCCTACTATGACTGCCAAATCATACATTCACATTTATTAATATATTAAATATTGACTAATATGATCACTGTATTGACTTCAAGTATAAGCCTACTATGATCACTGTATTGACTTCAAGTATAAACACTACTTCATATTACTTACTTAATAACCCGATATAGTGCAATTCTATAATTGCTGTGACATTAAAAAAAATGAATTAATTGGCCATGAAGAAAGCAAAATTTTCAAAAATAATTATTAAATCCAATTATCAATTTACAAATTTTTCTTTTGCAACTTTCATAAGATTATCATTGTTATACATTCAATAAATCAAACACTATTTGGACACAAAACTAGTTCAGTAAGTTAAAATTCAGAAGAATAAGTTTATTGTAGTATAAAGTATGATCATGACGATAATTTTGATGATTGGAAAAAAAATTGAAAGGAACAACCCTTAGATCAACGCGTAGTTCTAAAAATATCAACACTTTTAAAATTCACTTTAATCGGTAATTAAAGATAAATAAAAATATAAAGTATGATTAATGTGCAGTCCCCAAAAAAACGCATCCCTCTCCATGTATCGTCCCTCTCTCCTGTCAAAAAAACCCTAACAGTTTCTCCTTATACTAGGGGCTTCCATCCACCTCTTTGGTGATGGTAAGCTAAATTTTACGTTATTAATTTTAGTTTTTGATAATAAATATATGTTCCCATCTCTCTAAGAGAGTCATTTTCCCATCTGTTGGTGGGTTGTCTCTACTTCTGTGGGAGTCTTGAGATCTCACATTTTTCAGAGTACGGATTGATGTTAATGGTAGTTTTCAGAATAGTAGGCTAAGCTCTCCTTTAGTACGTAGTTATCAATCCTACACCAACAATCGGCAACTATTAGAATTTTTACACATAATTTGTTGAGCGACGGATCCACTCAAAAATTGTATTGAAACAACAATACAGTATATGTCGAAGCATCTTATCCTATTTTTTTTGGACTTGTATGTAGATCTCGTGTTGAAATTTCTTGTTTGGCTTTATTAAATCTGTCTTCATTGTTAATGAATACCTATTGTAGATGTTATGTAATCGGTGTCCTTTGAGACTTTCTTATAAAAATAAAGCTATATTAAGGGTCATTAGTATGTCTTGGAGAAAGAAAAAAACAACCAATTCACGTACGATTATGTTAACGTATGTTTTACTTATAGCTTAAGACGAGTTTTAAACCGAGTGAAGATTTTTGTTAAAACTAGTCCTATATACAAGTTAAGCAAAGCTTGTAAATTACTCATTTATGAATAGAACAGGATCATAATAACATTTTTTTTAATAAATTATTGTTGTTATATGATCACTCTAAATCGATTCTAATAAATCTATTATGCACCTAGAATCCCCTCACATTTCCTTACAGCATCATATGTTTTGCACGTGATATGGGTTTTGTCTTCTTATTTTCATTAACATTAAGGAGAGCAAAGTGCTACTTTTCAAGTGAAAGGGTACCCTTATCTTTGGCATTCTTGATTACTAAACCTAAACAAAATGTGGAGTATGTAAATAATAACACTAATCCCGATAAAGAAAGCATTTATATCGATTATTGTAGAAGTTATTTAACACTTATTATTTTTGTTAAAAAGATTTTGGAGTGCTTCAATGTTATGATTTGTGAAGAATTGATTTCGTTGATTTTATATAAAAGTTGAACTGGTTATTATTTGTTAATTTGTCTTCTTTTGTACATTTGGATGATTACAAATTAATGAATTTACAAACATGACAAATTTGTACTCCATAATTCAGTTTACTTGTTGGTTAATACGATTCTATTAATTTTATACTCCAATTGTCCCTAATTATTACCCTAAATACAAAAAGAAATGTTTTTAATATATTATGAAATTTTTTTTGGGAGATAATCTAAAATAACTTTTTTTTTAAGAAAATAAGATAATTTCTAAAAGACAACCAAAATAAAAAATGGAATAGTTTGTGGTTACTTTGTGACGCAGATTTGATTATTGTTGACTTTTTTGTTGTCTTAATCTATAATTAATTAATTATATACCGACTCATTCTTATGCACCCTCTGTATTTTATTGCGAGGATGGTGAAAGATTGACGTGAAAACACCAAATACCATTACACCAAAAGGGCTCGGAGATCAAAAAACGTGAATGTGGATAACTGGATACGGAGTATATTGCACGTCACAACAAAAGCTGAAGTAATAGAATCATCAGTTCATCACCCTCCATCTTATGCATCCCATATTCTCATGCATAGTGGCCTCATCCTGATCGACCCATTGTCTCAAATCCCAACTCAAACCTTGGTGCACTCATATGACACCAAAATAAAAACTCTACCCTTATTTGCATTTTCAAACATCTTTAATATTTTTTATATGTGAAAAAGATTTGAAAGTTTGGGTTTAAATGTCTTTATTTATCTATATATATTTCGATTTAGTCGGTGAATTGTGAAGTAGAGATTTTCAAGATTCAAAAAGAGTAAAATAAGATGACTATCGAATCTTATACCCTACAAAACATGTTAGAAGTCCTCACAAAATAAATAAAGTACCCCTCTGACCATTTTATTTTGTTTGTCGTATTTAATTTTTAATGCACATATTATAACTATAATATGTATAAATATGTATTATGAAAAAAAAAATATAAATTTTACATTTTAAAAAAATATAGTTCGAGACAAATGTAATAAGATCTTATATGAATATATTTAATCTTATATATATCAACAAAAAATTATATTTAAATTTCTCACTTTTAAAATGAAAAAATACAAAGAATACAAATAAACAAAAAGGAGGATGGTATCGGTAGAGTCTTAGAGATGTATCGTTGCACTTTCATATGATTGGGGCTTGATGATCCAAATAGTGGTAGAGGTGCACTCATGCGCAGCACAGCTAACAGCGTAACTTTTGTAGAGAAAGAGAAAGAGAGAGTGTGCGGGCGTCATTGAGAAGTCGATGTCAATCCGTTCCGTTGAATGTTGACAAGGGAAGCTGTACACTCATTGTATGTTCTTGTCTTCATTGCATGCAATCATATCACTTATTTTTATCTTAAAGCTGACTTTTGCAATCTTCGGTAATTCTATAAAGAAATAATCATCCATAGTTTACTTTATCCATAATTTCAGAGTCTAAAACTCAAATAAGTAGTTACATCATTTTTATAACAAAGCAATAAGTTAGGTTACATCTTACATGTAGATGTAGAGTAGGTTTTCGCTTGGTCTAATAAAAATTGGGGCAAACTTTTTGAGGGACGGAGTATAACAGAAGTGAAAAATATTTGTCTAAAACAAGAAAAGAAAAATGGGACACTAAACCTGGAAATTTTGGTTTAGTTCCTATATTTGCAGTTAGGTTTATTCTATTTAGTTTCAAATATGTGATTCTGGTTTTACATACATTCACGTACCTACCACAGATGCATTACTTATTAGCCACAAATAGAAAGAGTAAAAAGTACAAATTAGGTTTATGATCTCTCTAATGTGCAGACTAGAAAAAGAAAGCTACAAGCTACACTACTTGAGTAATTGTATAAAATTAATTGCAGTTCTGAAATGCAAAGATGCTGGTCATCATGTTACACCAACTTTGTACGAGTCACCAGTGTTACATAACTTACATTTAGCACGCAGTGCACCAAAGTTACGGTGGTGTTAAATTATCTCAATGATTGAATTATTGACTATTACTGCTGCTTTGCAGCTGAGCCGCTGGGGGCTGGCTCTGATTAACTTCACTGTTAGACTTGTGCAGAATTTATATATGGATTTGTACCGGAATACCGGAAATCCCAAACAGATTGGATTATTGGCTGAATTTAGCCTATTGAAGGGGCTAATAATTCGGTTTATTACTTATTAGGTTAGGCTCGTACAATGCACGATTTCAATAATTAAACGATGTCGTTTTCTTTGTAATATAAATCATTTTAAAGCTATCACAATAACAGTAAATAATATCATTAAGGTAAGTTTGGACAAAAGTGAGAAATTGAAAATAATAGAACTTAATACTTTGTATAACACTATGAATTAGGAAAGTCCATTAATGTCTAACACGAAGTACATAATTAGCTATTCCTAAAACAAAAAATGAAAGAAGTAATATTTGTGAAAAATTCGAATTTTTACATTTAAACAGTGAATGAAGGGAGGGCCTAATAATACCTTAATTGCTCAAGACCTCCATGATAATTAGGACGTCCCTATTGAGTGTTGATGAAATGATGAAAAGTGATAGAGAGAAATAAGGCTTGATTCTCCTAAATTTACTTTTTTTACAGTAAATTTAATCGTTGAATTTAAAACTTATTTGGTTGAACATAATACTTTATATATTTTTGGTTAAAGAGAGCCGAGATAACTGATAAGTGTTGGCTCATCATCGATCCTTTGTGCCAGCCCGTGTCCAAAAACAAATATTGGCAGACAACTGTTGAGTCATAGCCTCAAAGGTCGTGTAGACAATTATGGAAGGCTTGCCTAATACAGACGTGCGATGTCACGGTCCAATACCTACTGATGTTTCCTTCTTTTTTTACCTCTTGGTGGGCTTGGTGGGATTTGGGTAGTAAATACTGAGCTGAGATCCCTACTGGGCCTCTTGCTTCATTTGATGGGCACCATGACTGCCACTCTGCCATGGCCACCTAGCATGAATGGATGAAACGAAAAGTTGAAACCACATGCTTATCAGCTTATGGGAATGGTACGACTATAAAATTTGTAGCTTCAAAAATAAATATGTTTATGTATATGTGAAATGAAAACACCATTAAGACTTAAGGTATGGGCCCAAGCACACCAGGTCCAGCATTCGGTCTTTGAGCTGTGTAAGCGGGCCGTGGCTGCCACGAGTAGGCTGGGAAAGAACATGGGGGAATTTTCCATCCTCCCCAGCTTGGCTGCCACTGAGGCCATGGGGAAGAAGCTTGAGGACGTGGTTGTTGATGACTAGACCCCTTCCCTTTCCCTTTATTCTTGTTGTTGAAGCGCCCCTTAGGAGTGCTAAAGGTGCGTTTAGGAGTAGAGGCAGGGGCGGATGAGGTTATTTACAAAACAAAACATTATATGTAATTTGGTGTACTTCCCGATACATTGTATCCCTAACATTAATGGTAAAGCTGAGGTGCTCCTACACTTTTCACAAATCTCAGTAGAAGCAACTCGCCTTTTTTTTCTCACTTTCTCAGATCCTATTTTGTCTGTCAGTCTTACTCTTGTCTCAATTTCACTAAGCCCCCAACCCTAATATACCCACAACTCAAAGCCAAGCAAGACTCATCGGCTGTTCATGACGGCAGGCACGACCGCACGAGACCACTGCTCGTCTACTCCCCGCTCCTGCAGTCTTGCTTGGCTGCCTAAACGAGCAGTCGGGCAGTGAGGAGGCAGTCGTCAGTCAACCACCGGACCACGACGTGACGAGGCTAGAGAGACCACCGACGGCGACGAGTCGACCACCGGACCTTCACAAGGTATTGATTGATTTTTTTTGAAATTGGTATTGTTTGAAATGAAGTCAACTTTGTGAACTGTGAGCTTTAGTGAGAGGTGGGAAGTACGAGAAAACACTTGGGGAAAGTCTTAGTTGATCCCATTATTATCCTCATATTATACAATATGATCCGATATTTAGGACATTCAAATACAAAATTAATGATGAACAAACCATAACTAATACAACTTTAAATAAATGATTGATTCAAATTATAATAAGGTATTATTTTTCCTTCTTCAAGAATCAAGCCATAAAGTCCCCATAAAATAAATGCTCCCATTATTTTTTTTTAATTGACAGTGAAGAATAAAAGGTACAAGTTGTCTATAATGTACAGTTTGAATGCTTTGTCAATCTTCAGAACAAATGAATCTAACTGAGAAAATCTGAAAACTGATTTTTGGTATACAAGCATCATGAATCTTCAACCTACAACAACTTGCAAGGCGTCATGTGATCTTTGGCCTTGAATTTTCCAAGCATTTCAACAACCAATCTGCAACGGCATTTGTTCCCTAGTCATATCACTTTCTCATAGACAGCCATCACAACAATATCGAGTATTGACACAAAGAGGTTGTGACTGTAATCAGATCAGAGTCAGACAATCAGGATGTATGAGGCTAATTTAGTACTAAAGATATCATGCATGTCCTTATAAAGTCTTGGTCTATTAAGTTTATGCATAGCCTAACTCATGTTGGAGGGAAAAGTCACACAGGTAAAATCCTCAGCCTCAAAGAATGATGACAAACATACAAGTCTAGTGAGTGATGATTTGTTAGTGTTGTTATCCTTGTTGATTATGGTTAATTGTTTTAGTTGTTATAAACATTTATTTGTTGAATATTTCTTGATTTAGTTGATTATTTACTCAATTTTCAAAATGAAGAGAAAAAGCACTCCAAACAAGACACAAAACAATGGTAGCTTCTTTGCTAAAAATAATCCTACTCCAAATTTCCCTCCACACCCAACACAAAATGAACAAATTATATCTCCACCTCAAGAAAGTGAACAACATTCATCTCCATCTCACTATTCAACTCAAAATTCCCTTTAAAATGAACAAGTCGATTGTTCTTCTAATGCCTCAAAATGATTTTTTTTGGAAGATATCATAAATCGATATCAAAACATGAAAACTCGTCAAAAACTAGTGTAATAAGTTTTTAGTATTATTTAATTGTATTTTGTAGTATTATTTGAACATTTGGTTGTATTCTATACTATTTGAACATTTGAATGTTTTTTTAGTATTATTATTTGATTTAGTAATTTTTTTATATTATATGTTTGATTATCAATTGTTACTCACCAGACATAAAATCCTAGATCCGGCGCTAAGTAGAGGAGGAGTCAATAGAGTTATTGTTTGAAGCAGCAACCATGGATGTGCCATCGCGGGGCCCAGATTCTCGGGCCACACGAGATTTGATGGTATGTTCTGCCATTTTCAACCGTGATCGACAGCACAGAACGAAGGTACAAGCTCTTTATTTTGAATGAAATCAACGGTACCACTCTATGCCTCTAACAAGGATCCCGTGAGATATAACACGAGCCGTCCATTTGATACCGGGGCATCAAGATCCGCCAGCCAATCTGCAAGGGATTGAAGATAATTGCAGTATGCGTCTATGGTATGGTGGTCCTCGAAATTGGCGTTGGTGAAGTCCTCTTCGAGGTGGGTTGCACGTGAAGCCTTATTGTCTTGAAATAATGCTTTGAGCCGTTTCCATGCACCCTCGGCTGTGTGATCACGACATAGGATAGCAAGAAGAAGATCAGAAGATATGGTGCCGTATATTAGAGATTGTGAGAGCAGGATGAAATTTAGAGCTGTCAGCCATGCTTGATAGTGAGAAGGAGAAGAAAACGAAGAGGGAAAAGAAGAGAAGGATGCAGAACAACTAGGGATCAAGAGCTGGAATCGAAACCGTAATTGATACCATGAAGGAAATCTTTTCTGTGCCATTGAATTACAAAAGACAGAAATATATAAAAGATGCAAGCAATCAGTTAGGCTACAAACTAGCTAATGAATATTTACTTAACTAAATAAGATATATACAAATGGTAAGAGATTATACGCAATGTGTTTGAGAACTTATGTTTAATAAAGATATTTGTAAAAATAGAGTAGGTATAAGAATCCTTTAAATTTAGCTAGTTTGGTTATTAAAAAAAGAATAATTTATAATTTATACTATAAATCACTTAAACTTATATCATAAGCAATTTTTTATTTATTTTTTTATTTTACTGAAATCTCAAATTTAATAACACACCTAACATAAATCCCTTACCATTACACCCAGGGAAGATGTGACAATTTCAAAAGCCCTATCTATTCGGTGCCAATTGAGAGATCATGCTCAACTAATGGCTTTGGTCGAAGCCACGCCTCATGCAAATATGCTAGTCAAATATACAATACGCCTCATGCATATTCCTGATGCCACTCCAAGCATGCGAGTAATCTATTTTGCCTGAAATTTGTACCAGAGGGAAAGAGGGAATCATCTAGAAATTAAGATGACACCATTCTACAAGAACCAAAGAAGGCAGAAAAGCACCATGATAGAGTTGTACATACCAACCACATTACTGTTGCTAGCAATCCCGCCATCACGCTTATTGGGTTGGTGTATTCCTTTAAGAGATATAAGTATTATTATCTCATATATATGTAGTATTATCTTAGGAAAAGAAGCTTTATTGAGATTTCAGATATAGGGTATTATTATATCAGATATAAGTATTATTATGTCAAATAAAAATATTCTTTTCTCAGATATAGGTTAGCACCAAAAAAAATCATATGAGATATAGGTACAACAATGAGATTACGAAAATGACACTAAAGGACCCTATCATAGAAAAGAAATTATGAAAATAACCCTTAATATATGCATAGTAATTTATATCTGGTATGAATTAGAAAAGCTTGATATATGTTTGGTTATAATAAATAAGAAAACCTTGACCACATTCATTTATATTTGTGTAATATATAAAAATATCACTTTGTATTTCATCTTATTCTTTTTGAAATTTGATAATGTAGTTTTAATGGTCAAAATTGTATCATAAAAAAAAACTACAAAAAAGCAAATAAGGACATCTTTATATATAGAATGGAGAGAATAAGTGTCAAAATTTGACTTACTGCCATAACACATTTTGCTTGGTTAACAGAAAAAGAAGTTGCATGACATAAAAGATGAGATACTTTGATCACATCCTCTAGCCCATCAGAAGAAGCTTCACCAACTTTTTGAGTTGGATCATCCAACACAAACGAACTTAAATCATTCTCAGTTTTGCAATCTACACTCAAAGAAGTGATGAACGTACAACGGTGTTGCCGTCGTACCCATTACCCTGTCTTGCTAGCGAAGTAGATGGCATCCGGCGTTTGGTAGAGGAAACTGATTAACTAAGTCATTAAAAATGACATCCCCTTCACTATTTTGCCTAACCAAATAAGCATTTTCAATTCCTTCACTAGTACTCAAGTATCTCTAATTTGTGACCCTCCCTTTTGGTCTTGAAGGGATTCTTTTCCTAGAAGGCATGGCAATTGGAATTCCTTTGCTTGCCCATTTCTATTTAGAACAATGAAACTCGATTTTTTTTTCCTTTTGGAATATCTGAATCTTCTGAAACCGTAGCAGCCTGACCTTCATATTTAGCCTCATCTGACTTAAGATCACTTGTTAACTCATTACCATCAGCAGATATTTGACATGACAAAGTGCTAGGTCCATTCGATGACTTAGCATCACCATGTTGATAAGAATGATTTTGGACATGGTTGAATCTTGTAAGAGAACGCCCTGGTGAATTCGAGTTTTGGCTCATTGAAGTAGATATCAAAATTTTTGTGTTTGCTATTCTACCTGGCAAGTTGCAAATAGTTAATGATACTTCAAATTTTGACCATCATGTACAATAGATAGATGAATGTCAAGGGGGTACGCAGAGGGCTACTCTGTCCTTAATTTTGCCCTATTTTTATTTATAAAGTCAAAGTTTGAAAATTTTGGCCATAAATTCTCATCATGTTATTATAAATAATATATTCAAGAGGATTTTATTGGATGCATCTCAATATAAATTTTTAGAATATCAAGTTTAAAGTCGTGTGTTGAAAATCGCAAAAAGTCAAATCGGGCAAATAATTAGGGATAAAGGGAGTATAAGTTTCAAACTTATCATGTCCTAAGCAAAATATTTTTATTTGCAATGAGAAAGAACAAGAAGTTAAAAACCACATCTAGTAGTGACTGTAAGCTGATGCGCAGCTGCAAGCTTACAGCTGCAATCACATGTCTTTCGACTTTGATACAAAATAAGAACTCTAACAATTTTGAAAGCTGGAGGATATCCTCCATAAAGCCTCGCAGCTCCTTCAGAGCATTAGAAGGCTTCCTCGGCACCGATATTGATACAAGGCTAACAATCTGCAAAATCCAGGCTTGAGCAATCGTGCGATTTTTATTTATAACCTATTTTTTAGAAATATTTCGAAACTTAACCTCCGGTCAAAAGTATTTCGAAAAATAACCTCCCAATAAGAACCGCTGTCAGCGACAGCGGTTTTATATCCAGTCAGCATTCAGCGCTAAACCCAGTCAGCATAAAACCGCTGTCACTGACAGCGGTTCTTCAGAGCAATGGCAGAAAAGTGGAAACCGTTGTCACTGACAGCGGTTCTTCTACTGCACAAAAGTAAAAACCGCTGTCAGTGACAGCGGTTTTTGGGGACCTGGGTTTAAATCCCCAGCTTCCCTTCTTCCCCGTGCTCGCCCCATTTCCACTTCACCCATACTCACGCCCTTGCTCGTCGCACCCTCCGCCGTCTCGAAGCCCCTCCGCCGCCTCGCACCCAAAGTCACGCCGCCTCCCCGGTGCTCCTCCACCCCGCCGGCGCGCCTCTTCCCGGTATTGGTAAGTTTTTTTATTTTTTTTTCAAATTTTATCTTAAATTTTATATTATCATGGTATAATAGTATGGATTGATTGTTGTGGTTAGGATATAGATTGAATGTTTAGATTGATTGTAGTATTTGGATTAAAATTATTATTTGGATTTAATTGTGGTAGTAGGTGTAATTTTTGATATTAGGTGATGTTGTGAATTGAATGTTGTTAATTGTGATAATTTTAATTGTGATATTAGGTGTAGTTGTGAATTGAATGTTGTTATTTGGTTTAGATGTAGATTGAATGTTGTGATATTAGGTGTATTTGGAGTAAAAGAAATATTTGGATTGGATTATATTGGATGTTGTTATTAGGTTTAGATTGATTGAATTGGATTGGATTGGATATTGTTATTTGTAGGTTGTTATGTAGTATGTTATGTAGTATATTTAGATTATTTGTGTTGAATTAATATGTGGTGTTGTTATTTGGTTTAGATGTAGATTGAATGTTGTGATATTAGGTGTATTTGGAGTAAAAGAAATATTTGAATTGGATTAGATTGGATGTTGTTATTAGGTTTAGATTGATTGAATTGGATTGGATTGAATATTGTTATTTTTAGGTTGTTATTTGTATTTTATGTAGTATATTTAGATTATTTGGGTTGAATTAATATGTGATGTTGTTATTAGGTTTAGATGTAGATTGAATGCATTATAAACATATGAAATAAGCTATTTCATTTGGGGTGGAGATAGCTTTTAAATATGGCTAGGATGGGATATTAGACCAACGCTTATTAGTGTTGTCATTAAATCTACATTTCATCTTGTAGGCGTTATGGAAAATTCAAAATATCCTTTGATTTGTCGTTGGGGAGGAACTCTTATTGAATCAAGTTCTAGTGTTGAGTATAGAGGTGGAAGTTGTAGTATTATTCTGGCCAACTCCGAGAATTCTATGGAACAGTTAGTTGATAAAGTTTATGATTTGTGTGGGTTGGATCGGACAAGGGAGGTGAAGTTGAAAATGAAGCATGGGACTATAGCTATGCCCCTTAATGATGCTTACTCATTAGAATGCATGTGGGCATGTATTAGAAGTTTCCCAAACTTCCCAATGGAAATATTTGTTGAAGAAATACGTTCCACACCTAGTCTACAACAAGCTATGCCTATTTCACAATCATATACTGAAATGCTTCAAATGTATACACAAAATCAAGTCTTCGATTCACAAACTCATCCTTATCAGCCGATGATGGTTCCTTATCAACCACAAATGCCTAATCATCAAGCTCAAATTCATCCATCATGCTCACAAATGCCTAATCATCAAGCTCAGATTGTTCGTAATGATAGAGCAATTACTGAATTTTCTTTGAATGAAGATGGTTCGTATGTAGCAGAGTCTTCTCGCGGTTTAGTTCCCCAATTGTGGCCTGATGATGACTGGAGTGATGAAGATCCCGATTTCATAAGAGAAGATGTGGACGATGATGATGATGATGATGATGATGAGGAGGAGGAGGAGGAGGAGGATGAGGAGGAGGAGGGGGAGGAAGAGGAGGATGATGAGGATGAGGAAGAAACAGAGGAAGAAGAACACCATGATGCTGTTATGAATGAGATTGTGGAATCAGTTCCCTTCTATGGCCATCTCCATGATTATGTAGACGATGGTAGTTGGTGTATGACTGGAGGTGAGCCTTCCTCCACACCCGGGGTTGAATTTACAAAGAACATGGAGTTTGCATCCAAGAACGAAATCATTCATGCTGTTAAGTTGTTTTGCATCAGAACCAACCACTCCTATTCCACTTATAAATCAAGTAAGAGACTCATTGAACTGGTATGTAAGAGTAAGTGCGGTTGGAAGCTTCATGCACGTCAAAAGAAACCTGTGGACCCACGTTGGACTATTGTAACCTACAAGGGTCCCCATGCAGTTACTTGCATTAGTGAAGCTCATTCACGGGGTTGAATTTGCAAAGAACATGGAGTTTGCATCCAAGAACGAAATCATTCACGCTATGAACGAACAGAACAATGGGTGGACACCACCGGATGCATACCACCGATTTTGCATTCGTCATGTAGCATCTAATCTAAACAGTGCCATTAAAGATGTGGCAGTCAAGAAATCTTTCATTCGGACTGCATTCCAACGGAAAAAAAACAAAGTGCAGAAAGGGTTTGCGGAACATTGCGCAGAAATCACTGGAAGCTACCGAGTATATTAAGGATATAATGCTAGAAAAGTGGTCTTTGTCACACGATGGTGGACACAGATTTGGCTATGCAACCACTAACATGTCTGAAGTGTTCAATGGGGTTATGAGGGGAACTCGATTCTTACCGGTATGTGCAATAGTGGAGTTAACTTACTACCGTGTCAATAAATGGTTTGTCACGAAAAGAGAGGCAGCAATGAAAAGAGTTATGAACAACATGCCTTACACTTCTTTTGTAACTGGGAAGATTGAGGATAACTTAGCAAAGGCTAAATACCACACAGTAGTGCCATTTGATCTTCAGAGAGGTGTGTATGAGGTAACCACTGGTAAGGGTGATAGGATAAGGCAGAAGGGAGGTAAACGATATAAAGTTCATTTCCAAAATGTGACTTGCACTTGCAACAAGACTACAGTTTACCATTACCCTTGTTCTCACGTCTTAGCGGTGTGTGGGCAATACAGCTTATCATATGCCCCATTTGTGGATATACATTTTCTTTCAAGTTCGTACCTCGCTGGGTACGAGCCATGTTTCGTTCCTCTTCCTGATCAAGCTGAGTGGAGGCCGTACATTGGAAATAAGCTCATTGCAGATGCAACTCGCATTAGACCTAAAGGACGTCCTCGGTCGAAGAGATTACGAAATGAGATGGACGAGGTCAACGATAGAGGAGTCACTTGTAGTTTATGCCGAGCACAAGGCCATAATCGAAGGAGTTGTCCCCAGCGACCATTAGGATTAGGAAGGACTTAGTGATGTACTGATTAGGAAGCATTTAGTGATTAGGGCGCTCATTGTATTTTAAGTAGAATCAGAAATCATTTAGAACATAATATGTAACTTGGACTCTTTATGGTGTAATGTTAATGAATTAATGTATGTTCCAATTGTTTATGGTGTAATGTTAATGAATTAATGTATGTTCCAATTGTTTATGTTGTACGTAGGATCATGGAACCAGGACCGAGAGATCCATCAGTTCTATGGTTAGGACCTCGCCATAGATCCATTCCATTGTGGAATGGAGAAGTTGACCCGGTCGAGCACTTAGTCACCCGGCATCCTGGGAGTACTTTAGAGTGGGCTGTTGACCACAGAGTCCTCCACTACCTCAGACTCGCCGGATTGTACGGCATGCATAGACTTGGACATCTTGTACTAGATCGTGGCCTCATTACGGCACTACTAGAGCGATGGCGGCCAGAGACCCACTCGTTTCACCTACCAGTCGGAGAGGCCACTGTCACATTACGAGACGTGGCCGTACTGACACATCTGCCCATATCGGGCCATGCTGTTACTGGTCCTTCCATCCCTGTCGAGGCACGTGGGATGTTCCAGAGGATGTTCGGGGTGGACCCGCCAGGTCAGGGGCCTATTAGTACAGTGAGGACTAGCTGGTTGAGAGAGACGTTTGGATTGCTTCCAGCTGACGATGCTGACGACGCTGAAATCGAGAGATACGCTAGGGTTTACTTCTTGCTGATCATATCTCTGTTTTTGTTTCCTGACAAGTCTGGTAATGACATCAGCCTCATCTATTTGCCACTACTCGACCACAGCTGGAGTGATATTGGTTCGTACAGTTGGGGTAGTGCGGCGTTGGCATGTTTATACAGGAACCTCTGCCGTGCAGTGACTGTCAGGGGCGATGTCGTTCCTACCGATGTCGCAGGCCCTTTGGTGATACTTCAGGTACGCTAACAAATAACACGCTTTACATATCACGCTAGCCCATAGTATGTATTTGATTACTAACCATTTCATGTCTTTGTAGATTTGGGCATGGGAGCACATGGTATTTTGTCGACCTGCTATTCCTAGTCGTCGTCGACGAGATCGAGATGGAAACCCCGTGGACATCTACTACAACCCCCCACAGCCCGCAGACGAACAGCCGCATGGTACGAGGTGGCTAAGACATAGATTCACCCGTGTCCATTTGGCCACTGGTGTGAACTCTTACAGAGACGCATTAGATAGGATGACAGAGGATCAGGTGAATGTTTAAAAACAGTTTTTTAATTTCCATTGATCTGTACGTTATCTATTTTCCACTAATCAAATTATTTGTGACTTAAATGACTAGATGGTTTGGGACCCATATCCCAATGTCGTTGACGAAGATGAGTGGCGTTCTTTCACTCCGTTGATCTGCTACTTTATAGTGGAGATGCATCTACCCGACCGAGTTATGCGACAGTTCGGGTTACGACAATACATCCCCGTAGCAGCTCTAACCTACCCTCGTTTGCACGAAATTGATCGTCGAGGGAGGTCCACGACGGATTGGGGGGCTTTGCATGCTGAGTGGATCGGGTCTTGGAACAACAGAAACCAATCCATAATACAGGGACATCCCATCCAGGGACCTATGGACTATTACGATCCATATCTTATATGGTATCGTAGCATTACACGCCTCTTCATTAGTCCGTCATTCATTCCACCACCGCAACATTTTCATCCGTCAGGGATACCTCTGCACGTCATGGTATGTTGACTTCGTTATTTGCAAGTTGATTTATTTACTTTATTTATCTGATTCTAACTGTTTTCTCCTTTGCAGACTCAGCAACTGTTGGTTATTCATGACTACTGTCACGATAACCAAAATTTGCCTGGTCCTACTATCGCAGCTAGAGTGAAGCAGATGTGCGTAGGAGGTCTGGAGCTAGCTGGCCAGGGAGGATTACTGCGAGTGCACCATGAGTCCGGGAATACAGACGATGCACAAGTCACATCGGGTATGCCTTCCTCTTCCCAGACCCATGAGGCCCCCGAGATCTTGACCTTCGAGAGGACCCAAGGTGCATTCGGGTCCACCCAGGGTGAGTCGTCACAGTATACGTCTCCTCCATATCCATTCCGATACCCAGCGACTGGGCTATTCACCCAACAGAGCCAGAGTTCCACCTTTCCTCGATTAGACACTGTTGATGAGGAGGACTGGCCTAGTTTCTAGAATTTCTTATGGTACTGGAATTAATGTAAATATATTTCAAACTGTATTGTATATATATAACTACGATTATTGCAATTTATTATGTTTCATTTTACTTTCATTTATATCAATCTTTATTGTACTTTTGAAGATTTTTGTTCGAGATACGAGAAACGCTGCGGAATTGACACGAACATGTGTTCAAATTGTATCGAACTTGTGTTCGAAAATGATGAATTTGGTTGTTGGATGTTATCATAATGTTTTAAAACAGGTTTAAAATGGAAATTAGATGGGTGAAATATTTTGCGTAATTAGGCAATTTTAAAACCGCTGTCACTGATAGCGGTTTTATGCCCAAACCAAAAATCCAATGTGTGACTTGGTCAGCATAAAACCGCTGTCTGTGACAGCGGTTTCATGGTCACACTAAAACCGCTGTCAGTGACAGCGGTTTTATGCTGACTGGGTATTAGGGCTTTGCTGACTCGGATTGAAACCGCTGACAGTGACAGCGGTTTTAAATGGAGGTTATTTTTCTAAATTGTTCTGAACGGAGGTTAGATTTAGACATATTTTAATAACAAGGGTTAGAAATAAAAATTGACCCTTGCGCAATCTGAATAGCCTGATAGAGGGCTCTCTCTCCATATGGCCAGGAGTTCTGTATGGAGAGGTGAGAGTGCACAGACTTTCTCACCTGCTTTTAGATGAATTTGACCATTCTTATAAAGCACATATCCTATTTAAGCTTTATAGTACATTTGACCTGAACTAGTCCTTCTCTGCTTCCATTTCAAGAAAGTGGCAATTTGTCACTTGTAGAGCTCCAGAAGATCAGAAATAATGGATTTTTATGGTGCTTAGGAGTCATCTTCATAGATGTAAAAATTTTGTTTATTTTGATAGATCTCAATTTCCAGCTATCAAGAATGGCTAAAATTCTTATAGAGTATGGAAGGATATTCTCGAAGCAGACTTCGTTTTTATGGATTCAGATGCTCCAAAGGACGAGGATGAATTTAGTGTCTCTTTGGACAAATGAATCTGCATTACTATCACTGAAGAAGAGTTTTAGATAATCAGATATCCTCTCAGCAATGTCAGGCTCAAGAGAATTATTAATAGAAATCCCTAGGTGACTAGATGCCCATATTCTTTTGATAACCATGCAGTCACGTAAGAGATGATTTAAGAATTCTTAGCAAAATGTTAAATACTCTAAATGGACAGCTGCATGTTATCAACCTAATCATATTAAAACTCCGAACCACGCTGAACGTATCATCATCGTCATCATCAACAACAACCTTTTTGTAGTTGTAGTATTCTTGAGTGAAAGAACACCTAGGTGACCCACCAAACACGTCACTGAAATCTACTTCTGTGTTCCTTCTGCTTGAAGTGTTTGACATTGTTGAGTTTTGAAGACCCGTATCCTAACGCTGCTTTCTCTCTATGCGAAGCTTTTGCCATTTGTTTTTCAAAACCCAGTTCGAATACTTCTTTTAGAGTGATTAGTGAAGTCATTAGCGTCCACCGATTTTGTGTAATTCAAGATCATGAGATGATATTATGGAGAATTAGAAGCACCACATAAAGGAGGGAGGACTATATTATGAGATTTGTGGCTAGGATTTCAAGACAAGGCTTAACCAAACGACATCTCTCCACTCTGTGCCTATTACCGGTTTGCTTGAATTGAAAGGGTATATTTCTTCAAAACACTCGGTTTCCTACTCTTCTCATTTCTCAACCCACATACTCCTTTGTTGTTTTTTTAAAAAAATGCAGATGTTATGAGTTTAACAACTGCTGTTGTGTTGGGACAGGTTATTCGATGTTAAAAAATTAGGGAAAAGATGACCAATATATTGGATTATTTTGATGTTAAAATAATTTTACTTAAGTTTGACAAAATTAAAGTGAAGTCAGTACGGGCTTAATACCTGGCTTATTCTATTATGCACCAGTTTATATGAATTTGAAACAACAAAAAAGTCCTACATAATACCGCACTCATATATACGTAAAAAAACTCAGAAAAATACAAGAATGTTATTGTCGCCTGACTACACAAAGGTAATAGCTGTTATTTAATCTATAAATACACAGTGAAAATTACTAAATAAATACTTAAATTAAAACTTAATCAAAGGAGTAAATGATAATAATAAAGTTTTCAAAACTATAGTATATCTAACGAAAACTATAAACATTCCACATTTTAAAATCCCGTCTTCATTATTCTAATCAATCCAACCTATCAAGCTATTCATAATAGTAAATAGGACAAAACAAAAATAAAAAGGGATACATACCATTATTAAATAGAGTACATTCATCCGTATGATAATTAAAACATTTAATACATAACAATCTCTTCAATTATGTTTAATTCATAAAATAATTTTATTTTGTTCATGTACCCTAAATTAGTAACTTCTTTACATAGACTATACTTGAGAAAAACTTAACTCATATAAAGTTTATAGTTTTATTTTAAAACTAACTCTAACATACGAGGAGTAAAATATTCTACTCGATAAAATAATTTCGAGTCAAGTAATTTTTCTTTAGAAAAACCAATTGAGTATGATTCACAAATAAATCCAAGGACCATAATTATAGTCAAAAATAGTCCATAAAGCCTTGAAAATAATTTGCAAACAAAGATTATTAATTAAATTTTATTTTTCAATTTCAATAATTGATTAACCAATTCAAAATAATTTTTTTTTTCAAGCCAAATAAAATTCTGCCAGCATCAAAATAAATTCAAAGCAGTACAAAATATAGTCGACATTCATCATATAGTATTTAACATATTTCCCATAATTAGATCATGATTATAAGTTATAAAAAAGTAAAACAATTATCTAATCATGAAACAATGCCAAAAATTACCAATTTATTTTAGCAACATCAAGAACACACTCAAAAAAAAAAAAATGAAAACCAGCATCAAAGCATTCAGCCCTTATCAATTAATTCATTCTACATAAAATAATTCATAAAAACCATAATATACAAAAACCCTAATTTTAAAAGACCATTAAATCATGATTTTGTAAGATGTCAAGTCATATGATTATCTGAATGTACTTGATCTGATCAAGCATGATAACAATACACCTTACAATGATTAATTTCCTTGAACAATTTCTTAGAAACAATTAAAATACACAACGTGGATGTCAACTAGTTTAGATGGTTAAATTCTTGGAGGATGGTATCCAATACCTGGAATCAAATCTCGTTTACATCAATTATTGTCTTGCTACTTGCTGCTCTTTTTACATAAAAAAAAAATCAAAATACACAATCAATAAACATTTAAACAAGGATTTTAATACGAATACAAACCCAATTTTAAAGACATTAAATATATATATTCAAGTGACTCGCATAACCTATCTTTCGATCCTACATCGCTATCTTATTTAAAAACAAAAAATTAGTAGAAGAAGAAGAAGAAAATCTTGCATAGCATGAATTGCATGAACATTAATGAGCAGTTGTGCATTTGGTTACTACAGAAAGTGTAAGAAAACGACTTTTACTAGATTGTAAAAAGAACAATATGAAGTGATATTGATGAGTCAGTGACACTTAATTGGGTACACAAACTAAGGTGTCTAGCCTATCCATACTAAATATAGAAAGAATTGTGGCTCAAAATATTTTTATTTTTACAAGTAAAGGATAGATCTTTATTCATCAAATTAACATAGCTCTTGTAATTTGAAAATGCTGGAATATCAGGGAATTTTTCCACGAGTTATTAAACCGTATTCCATAAAAGATGGCCAATATTACAAATTCTATGAGTTACAGATTCAAAATTTTCACACCAAATAAAGACTAATAGTAGATTACAGCCTTTGTTTTTTCTACAGATTATATTTCGTAATCAGTTTTTCATTCATTAATAATCAATAGTACCTCTAGAATTACGTATCATTTTACTTTTCACCGATTATATATAAATTGTCTACTGATTATTTTTCTAAAATTGAGTCCCAATATTTTCTAGAAGTTGTTTGGTCCAATGGGTAAAGTCTCACTGAGTTAGCATATGACTTTTTATATTACAAGTTTGATTCATACCATTGGATTCTCTAGAAAAAGAACTAAATATAATAGGGTTTTTCTTTATTTTTTTATTTTATACTATTAGATTAATTAAAATTTAAAAAATTTGACTAAGTACAAGTTCTCATAATATTATAAAAAAATAATATATTTAATTAATATATCTTATTGAAATTATTTTAATATAAACTTTTAGAATATCGAATTTTTATGATTTTTGTCTTATAAAAATATTTTAAGTCGTATCAAATTGTAAAAATTTAATTATAATAAAAATAAAAAATAGAGAATATATATATATATATATATATATATATATATATATATATATATATATATAGCTCCAATCTACAAACGAATAATATTTTATTTCTGAATGCTAGTACATCCACGATTTGAACAGCTTAACCACGGAATCATTTGGCGTTATGACACTAGTTTGTCTCCATTGAAAAATCAAAATGCATGCAGAAAGTGACAAAAAAAAACATGTGGCAGTGATTATTATCAACTATACATTGAAAATTTGAAGTGTCCGGTTATTAACCAATCTCTTTGATCTTTCGTAATCTTCTTGTACTGTTCACCTATAGTTTATATCGCCCTTTCCATGTCCTGCAATTCTAAAACAATTACTTATTACTTACATAGGTATACAAACCCAAAACATCTCCATTAAAGAGAAGCAAACCAATGGTTGAAGTGCATTTGCAACAAAAGAAGTACCAACACATGAGGGGGGCAGCAGTATTGGCGAACCCAGATATGAACAATAATGTTGATGATAATACGCAAAATATGATTACCATTAAAGGGATCATTGGTTTGATAATGTCGCAAATCGATGAGGAGAGTAGCAAGGGTGCCATTTCTCTTGGAATGGGCGATCCCACCGCTTATTCTTGCTTCACTACAAGTTTTGTAGCAGAAGAAGCTGTGGCTCAGGCATTGTCCTCTGCTAACTTCAATGGCTATGCTCCTACTCAAGGTCTTCCCCAAACTAGAAAGTAATGTTACTTTCTTGTTCACTTTCTGCTCTCTGGTTTTTATGCTATTGTTTTTCTCTGGCATTTAATTACTACTGTTGTATTTCAATGCTTGCGCCATTGCTTAAACCGATGTAATTAGTAATTAGTAATTAGTAGAAATTATGAAGCATGCTTTGGTTAGGTGGTTAACAACGAAGAAAATGGTGAGTACAAAGGGGGTTTGTGATGTTTTATTTTTATCAAATTCCGCCAATTTTGCAGGAATAAAATAGCAGGACTTTTTGTAGGGTCATTTACAATTCTGTGTTAAGGACATATGATAGTGTCATACTTGTTAAACTGAGCTGGCACTGGTTGGTATTCGTGCCCATCGTGGGCCGCTAGCTATGGGAGGTACACGCGTACAGTCCGCTGGGGTCATGTTGGGCCGCCCATTCTACAAGCGCTTCTTTTTATTTATTTGCATAATAAGTTATTTATTTCGATAAGAAGTAAAATACCATGTACAAGGTTTAGGTGAATGATTAACTATAGAAAAATATTTCTTTTTAGAGTCAAAATTTTCATCATATTATAAGATATAGTATATTCAAGTCACATCTTGTTAGATTCAATTTTATCTAAAATTTTCATAATTTTTCATCTTATGAATTTGAAAATATAAATATTTTAAACTATATATTGAAAAACGTAAAAAAGCTAAAAAATTAGGGAGAAGAAATGTAGTATGCATCTAAAGTACAAAATGCTGAACTTTAAATGTTACGATCAATGAAAGTATCGAATTCCTTAATTTCATTTGTTGCCCAATGGTTAGTTTTAATATATATTTATAAAATATGCTTTTATTTTTTTTGTTGGACAGGGCCATATCTGATTACTTGTCTCGTGATTTACCACACAAATTAACCAAGGATGATGTTTTTGTAACATCCGGGTGCACAAATGCTATAGACATTGCGCTGTCCATTCTTGCTCGCCCAGGTGCCAATATATTGGTGCCAAGACCAGGCTTCCCAATCTACCAACTTTGTGCCTCCTTTAGGCAACTTGAGGTTAGGCACTTCAACCTTCTTCCAACCAAGGGCTGGGAAGTTGATCTTGACGCTGTTGAAACTCTTGCTGATGAGAACACCGTTGCAATCGTTGTCATCAACCCTGGAAATCCTTGTGGAAATGTGTACTCTTACCATCACTTGTTACGGGTTAGTCATAGTTCGTCTCTTTCTACATCAACACTTACGTACGTACCAGCTTTTCCTTTTTTCTTGGGTCTTCTTAGCGTTACGCAAGTGGTGATTTTGAAACTGTTAGAACGCAGTCTTACTCCCTGAGTCCCATTTGTGCACGCATGGGCATTGTTGGAGTTTTCTTAACTTAACCATACGTGCATGATATATTGATAATTCTGAAGTAACAATCATGACAAACTATATTTCCTTTATCTTGAGAAATTTTGCGCAAGTCAATCCCTGATTAAGTAATAATGTTGGCATGAACTAAGCTAATTCATGTAATTTTCCTGTCAAAGAAAGAAGCTAATTCATAAAATAGCTTCGTCCCTGTTCTGTAGGGAGTCTAAATCAATTCTTCTCATTACTTCCATCAGTTCATATATGAGACTATCTCACAATAACTTCATATGTAATGACACATAAGTTTCTAGGAAGAATAGGGTATTGTTTGTCACTAATCTTGTTTCATTTCAGATTGCAGAAATAGCCAAGAAACTCGGAATTATAGTAATTGCGGATGAAGTTTATGGCCATCTTGCTTTTGGCAAAAACCCATTTGTGCCAATGGGAACATTTGGATCAATTGCTCCTGTTCTGACTCTTGGATCTTTATCAAAGAGATGGTTAGTCCCTGGTTGGAGACTTGGCTGGCTAGCTATAATAGATCCCACTTCCATGTTCAAGCAGCCTAAGGTTTACATCATATTCATACATTATTGTATACTGCTTTGCTTTGATATTACTTGGTCATGCTTGAAACCTCTGGTTCCCCAAAATTCGGGTGCTGGGAAAGATGATATGACAAGCTGAAATGAGGAGTGAACTCGCAAGCTACTCGAGCTCAGCTCAATGATTTCCTTGGCTGAGATGAGCTGAGCTGAGCTGAGATCATGAGGCTCGTGCACAGGCTCAATATATATATATAGCTATTTTATAAATCTATGGCATACTTTTTACCATGTCACTCAATGCTATTCGTTTGTCTTGCTGCATTCTTAGGTCATGGAGCGCTTGAAGAAGTTTATGGACATATACGGAGGACCACCAACATTTATTCAGGTTTCTTTTTTATATGCTCAATTGGCATTGATCATTCTAAATCTCACCTGTTAGTTGCATACTAATGGCTACTGTCCTAATTTTAGGCAGCAGTTCCACAAATTCTTGAGAGAACCGATGATGTTTTTTTCAAGAAAAATATTAACATCCTGAGGCACACATCAAATTTCTGTTTCGAGGGCATAAATAAGATCCCTTGCTTTAGTTGTCCTCAGAAACCAGAGGGTGCAATGGCTGTAATGGTAAGATTTTTAGTCATGATATCCCTTTTTAAATATTCAATTACGTCACTAATTGCCAATTAGTTTAAGTTGATAAAGTTTTGAAGGTTAGTATCTAGGGCCAAGGCCTTATTCATGGACAAAATTTTCTATCCCCGACACGTTTAGGATCAATTTATTTAAGTGTAATGATTTTTGCAGGTAAAATTGAATCTTTCACTATTGAGAGATATCAGTGATGATATTGACTTCTGTTTCAAGTTGGCCAAAGAGGAATCAGTCGTCATTCTTCCAGGTAGGAAATGAAAAACAATCCTGAAATATGTGCAGAATGTCAATTTTGCTATCGAAGAGGAAAAATAAATCCTCTTGAGTTCCAATCTTAGAGCTTTAGCTAAAAGTAGTTTTCATGCTGCAGGAGTTGCAGTAGGGATGAAAGACTGGCTTCGGATTACCTTTGCTGTTGAACCTGCCTCCCTTGAAGAAGCATTACGAAGAGTCAAATCTTTCTGTCAAAGACATGCTCATCAGCTGGATCAAAACCTTTGAGCTTCTATTCTTCTACTTTAATTACCCAAGTACGAAGTTTTATAGTTAAAAAAAAGTGTAAATAGTAAAAGATAAAGAAGCAAGATATGAAACTGAGTAATGAAATATATTACAATGTCTGCAAATTAGTCATAGACTCTAAAATTTGCAAAAACCAACTGACCAACGAAGATGTAAACTCATAAAAGGAGCTGTATTATATGTTCCTGTGATTAGATCTTAGGAAATGTTCTTAAAATTCCGCCAATTGCACCAGATTATTATATGGTTAATCTACGTCGTGACGTCTTTGATCTACTGTTTTAAAGGATCACTAGTTGGGCTTAACTTGCAGGGAAGTTTGGGTCTTTTGCAGTCTATGCCAAATGTTTGGTATCTGAAAGAAACCATAAACAAACTGGCTCAAATTTTACTTTATGTGAGAAGTTTATACGGAGTAGTATAGAAAAAGCAACTACTCCATAATGCCAAGTAACATGACAAGACACAGAATCGAATCGAATCACGAACCGAATCACAAACCGAATCGTGAACGAATCGAACCGAATCATAAACGAATCGAACCGAATCATAACCGAATCGAACCGAATCCTGACCGAATCACGAAACGAATCAAACCGAATCGAACCGAATTACGTTTTTTTTTCTTTATTAAGTATTATTAAACTAATTACGTATATTTACCTAATTTTATATTTACGTATTAGAAAATCTAAAATATTTCAAATAAATGAACTAATTCACTTTTTAGAAAATCAAATAAACTATATTTCACATTTTATATTTCAAATTTAATTTCATATTTCATATACTAAAATAAGTAAACTAAAATCAAAATTTTATATTTCATATTTCATATACTAAAATAAGTAAACTAAAATCATATTCCATATTTCACTTTTAAGAAAATCAAAATTTAATTAAACATGTTTTGGGGGTTGGGATAAGAAGAAAGGGCTTGCACTTAATTTAGAAAATCAAAATTTAATTAAATAATTAAATATTGATTTTCAAAATTAAGTTGCCTACGTATCCCGAAGGAAACAAAGCGCACGTAGTTCTGTTACGTAACTGTAGGGCTGTAGGGGTGCTTGTGCGGTTGTGCTTAGCCTAATTAGGGACAGACCCCGAACCTCCTTCACCTGTTGGGTTGTCGCTTGATTCGCTTGTGTCCATCATCATCCAAGGATCGTCTTCGTCGTTGTCCTCCTCCCTCAATCCTTGGGTCCTACGCTCCGCCTGATCTCAATCTTTCTTACAAACGCATATTTCTATGCTTTCGAGAGATAAGAGGGATCTCTTCTCGTCAAGAACATGTCTACCTGCACTAAAAGCAGACTCGGAAACAATAGAGGAGGCGGGAATTGCAAGGATATCCTTTGCAATTCTCGCCAAAATGGGAAATTGCCGTTTGTGATCGCGCCACCATTTAATAATTGAAAAATTAGCATCGGCTTCATGTTGGTAAGAAAGATATTCATTAATATTATAAAGTGAAGAAGAAGAAGAAGAAACCGATGTTTTTGATTTTTTTAAAATTCTACCAAGTATTGGCTGTCATCGCGTAGCGGAACTTCCACTAGAAGAAGATACATTTTCGGACGGTACATAAACAGAAGCATAATGATCATATATACTAGCTAAAATATTTTTACATTTTTCTATATATGCATTGACATCGTATTGTAAACTTAAAGCGTTATAATAAAATTCTAAAAAGTTTTCTAAACCTACAGTCTTGACCCCGGGATCAAGAATAGAAGCTATACCATATATGACGGGAAATTCACTAAAGTAGTTATACCATTTACTAAGCATACTAGTAATTACATCACTAACTTGAACGATGTTGAAATGCTCGGTAAGAGTGCTAACTACGGTAACACACTCTAATATAACTAAATGGATGTTAGGGTCATAAACGTAAGAGAAAATTTTGGTTGCGTGGTCAAAAGCTGCTAAAAGTCACGGATGTGAATTGCGGTATTCCAATGGAAATCAGTAATAAGGTCATCGGAGTCGATCGGGTTTCGTTATAAATAAGTGTCAAAATCTCACGGTATTTAATGGCTTCTTTTAACAATTTATATGTGGAGTTCCAACGGGTCGGTGTATCTAGACTCCATTGCTTCTTTCTAAGGCCTCTTTCCTTACACAAGGCCATGTACTTCCTCCTAACCGAGGTCGTAATCCTAATCCATTTAATTACACTCCTAATAGGGTTAAGCAAGTCAGTTAACTCAGCTAAACCTTCTTGAATCGAGAGGTTCATAATATGTGCACAACAACGAACATGTAATAGTTCTCCACTTTTTATCAACTGTAAGCTTGGTTCGGATATCAAATGATCTATACATTTTTTATTAGCTGAAGCATTATCTAATGAAAGTGAAAAAACTTTATCAAGTAAATGAAAGGTTTTAAGACAGTCTATTATCCTTACCTTAAGGTTGTACCCGGTATGTCTCTCCTCCATAGCTTGAAAATAAATGATTCGTTTTTGAATATACCACTCATCATCAATCCAATGGGCGGTTACACAAAGAAAAGGTTCACCAAAACAAGAGGTCCATGTATCACTAGTTAGGCTAACACGACCGTTAAAAGTGCGAAATATTTATATTAAACTACTTCTATATTTATAATAAGCAGTTTGGGTATGGCGTTTAAGTGTGTTCCTAGGAACACATCTATAAGCAGGTTATAAAGTGGTTCTAGTGAAATGCTCAAAATTTAGACTCTCACCATAGCTAAAAAGGTAATTCATCAGCAATGACAAAATTAGCCATTTCATCAATCATTTTATCTCGATTATACATAAAAGGCATACCTCCTCCGGACATAGAACCCATATACCCGTGTAGTTGTGTCTGAATTGAAGATTCAGCTGCTCCAACGGATTCAGTTGCATCAAGGTTTATTCCGTATACCCCGGTCAAGTGACGGGATAAGGTCCCCGTCCCATAACTGGTCTTCCATGTATAAGCGGCTATTGGTTTCTTTCCTAAATGCTTGCATACCAAGCAATAACACATGAATTTCCTCCCTTTGGAAGAAGCATCGGTCATTAGGACATTCTCAAAATATGGTCATACTTTGGAAGGTTTCTTTCTACATTGAGTAGACTTAGTTACTCCTTCATCACCATCACCATCACCATCACCTTCACCTTCATTAGTTAATTAACTAATTAATTAACATTATCAACCAAATATATCATAACTAATCAATTAACATAATCAACCAAATATATCATAACCAATTAAACATCAAGAACTCAATCTAACATAATCAAATAATCTAACATTCATTAATTAGAAGTTTAATAGTTACCTTGTGCAGTAGAAGAAAGAGGACGCCTCTGAGAAGTTGGAGTTTCAGGAATTTGAGTACCCGGAGTACCGAAAAGTTGTTGCTCCAAGTTTTGAGCAAACTCCGTAGTATCATCGAAAGAACTGCTTACAATGAATCTACCTCTTGAATCCATTTTCTCTTAGGATTTGTAATACTAAACAACAAAATTAAGAATAATAAACCAACTATTTAAGATAACTAATGAAGATTAAGAGAGTACTTAAGAAGAAGATTAGTACTAATAATTAAGCTAATTGTAATTAGTAAAGATTGAGAGATTGAAAGAGTTGAGAGAGATTTTGGTGAGGATGGAAGCCGAATTGTGGTGTTTTTATAGCGCAAATCCATTCGCCGAATCCAGCGGGCCGGGCCGGGCCGGCCGAATCGAATTCCGGGTCGAATTGAATTCTTGAACCGAATCGAAACGAGTTAGGGTTGGAAAATCGGAATTCGTATTCAGCCCATTATTTGGACGGGGCGAACCGGGCTCGGCCCGGTTTGTTGGTGGGCCAGTTCGAGCCGGGCTGGGCTGGGCCGGGCTGAACCGGCCCACTGGCCATCTCTACATCTAAGTACAGTAATAGGAAGCTTGACAGTGTGGACAGTGTCCATAGCTTTATTTGCTAGATCTGCACAGCAGCTTAGACATGGGCACACATAGTTCAATAATAACCTGTTCAACACAAAATAAAATTAGTGGTAAAAAAGAAGTCATCAACTGAATGTTTAAACTCTAAACATCACTTTTGCCGTAAATAGTCGTTATGCCATGCTGTCAGTGAAAATGGAACCTGGCTAAAGAGTGTATCTTGCGAACTTACCATAACATAGGACAATGATGTGATGTCTACTTAACAAGAATTGGGAACTAGGATTACAAAGAGTCAAGCATGATCGTATGAACTCCCGTTCAGAGAAAAAGGGTGGAATCAAGAAGAGTGCAATTGTAGAACCATAGAAGCCTCCTCAGATGAGAGTCCCCCGTAATTCTAAATTAATTATCACCAACCTAAAAGGGAATGGCAAATTCTAAATTCTGTAATAATCTCCACCATAATTATTATTCTATAATCACCACAATCTTATGCGAACATCATGAATTGCCCAAGAACATCATGAAATACTGTCCACGATTACGACACTATTACATTAGCCTTATTTGGTAATCGGCTATTATTGTTGGCCGTTGGCTTGTCTAACTTGTTGTTTGTATTAACTTGTTTTGACTTTTTTAGTATACAAATTGACTTTTAAGAACATATATTATTTATTACAAATCATAATTATTACTATAATATAAATTATGAACAATTTTTAAAATTATAATTCACAAAAAATTATTAATCTATATTATTGATGAATAGTTAATTATTTCTAATTCCTAATTTTCATAGTAATGTTAATTGATACGTATAATTATTAACAAACCAGTTCCGGTAAAAAAAAGATACTTACCGACAATTATCTAAATTTAATTAATACTCATAATTAACAAGATAGTAATAATTTAATTAGCTTCTAATCAAACATTCGATGTTAATTATTAATAAATCATTGATTACTACTAATCTTTAATTTCTTGAAATTACTAAAAAAATTATTGAGAAATTACTTAAATACTATAAATAAATTATCATTAATTTAATTAATAGTTAACAAATAATCATATTAGTAAAAAATACTTAATTATTAACTAATTAATAAACTTAAATAATAATTAATAATTTAGTAATTGATAATATGTTGTTCATTATTAATAAAGCATTAATATTACTAATCCTTAGTTTCTTAAAATTAATAATTATTAAAAATATTATTAATATAAATTACTAATATAAAAATTCTTCAGTGTTATCAAAAAAATTAAAAAACTATTAACAATTCATGTAAGAATTATTGACTTCATTAATACTCCATAATTAATTAGTGGTTAATAATGCACTAAAATTAGTAAATATGGGTGAAATTGTAATTTAACATTGCAAAAGCTAAAAGCTAAAATCCAAAATCAGGTACTTTCAGCCAACCAAAAAGTTAATTACCGTACATATTTTATAGACTGTTTGACCAATCCAAAAAGCCAAAAGACAAAAAACATCAAAAAGACATTCACCGAAAAAAGGCCTAAATAAAATAATGGCATACGTCCTTTATTGGAGAGGTTAAGTAAGAATCCAAACCCTTGTGAGAAACCAGAGATTTGCTCTCCAAGGTCAAAATTTACTAGGTAACAAGCCAACCTCCAACAACGATCAAAATAACATGTAGTACGACCAACAAGGGAAAGATTTTAAATCAATAGCAACAGTTATTTATGCATATCATCATCATCACTAAAACCAAGTTTTTATACAATCCCATGTCCAGCAACAAGCCAAAGCATTCACCAGAATATCACAAACTAGATAGTAGGCGCCAAGGTTCTGAAATCCATGCCTTGTTATGGCTTTAGCATATACTCCGTATCTGTACCAATATTCCTAATTTATCATCCAATTAAAGTGAGCCCTCCATCAATTGTTAAACACCATAACTAGCCAAGTTAGACTAACCCCAAAACTATCTTCACACTTGAAAATATTTACCAGCAAAACGATCACTGTCCCTCATCTGCAACATTGACAAGCTCATACTCAATCAGGGAGAGATTGTTGTCCTCCTTCACTGTAAAATCAGCAGGTTCAGTAGCCTCAATACGGCCCCACTTGTCAACTGCAAGCCTCATTGTTCCCTTGAACATGTCAATCTTTGCATTACGGATAATCACAGTTGTATCAGGCTTCATTATATCAACTAGACAGCAGGGCAGACAAAGAAACATGTAAACAAGAGAGCAGAAAAAGACATCTCATATATAACACAGAGTACAAAAGGTAAACCAAGCATTCCATAAATTTCTACATCCTTTCCTATTCATCTCTTTGATTTAAATGTTTCATTTTTCTTATTACTACTTTATGAAAGGGGAGAAAAAGAGAGAATTGAATGCACTAACAAAGTAACAAGTTACAGGGCAACGAGTCACACTAAAAAAATTGGAAAAAAAACTTCAACAGACAAACTAGCATGTACAATAATTTAGATATTACTTCTGCCGAACGTAAACTGCAAACCACTGGATCAGAGGAAGTATTTGCACCTGATTATCTAGGTTTTAAAACACATAGACATTCACATCTAGTAAGAAACACAAACTACCTCCAACAAAACAAGGGACTTTCTTTGAAGTCCACCAATTAAATTCATATAACTAATCATTTTTTCCTTACACCAGTAAATCAGAAAAAAGAAAAAAAAAAGGAAAAAAAAGAAGCCGCCTTCACATGCCTATGCCTCACAGACCTCATAAAAAGTATGCAAACAGCAAAAGCCATAACCCCCAATTCCAAATTCAGTTTTACAAAGACAACTTTGCAATTGCATGTCCTACATTGCCCAAACCGCACATCAAAGTAGTTATTCCATTCTCTACTTAGTTGCTCGTATTCATTGACGAATGATGACAATCCATTTTAGATACATTTTGGTTGTCACCTTAAACAAAGCTACAATGAAATGAAAGGATGTAAAAAATCCATCAAGCTTGAAAGCATGTAATAAAGTGTCCACGCATTAAAAACTAATAATCTAACAAAAAAAACCCACATCAGCTCATTGCTTGCTTAATTGATAAAACCATGATCACATTACAAAGCATATATGAATCTGTCTTTGATTACACAATAGAACACTGCAAGCATCCACAGCTACAAAGACAAAACCAGTAACTTCAACAGTACAACATGGCAGTAGTCCATACTAATAACTTATCTTAAAGAAACATAAATAAGAACCAACCTAACAATCATATACTACATTTCACATATACAAAGTAATATACAAACATTTTCAAATTTAATTATCATCATTTAAGGTTGAGCCAATATATAAAATTTGGTTCTCTGACTCAATCATTAAGCTTATACAATAGGGATGTTATCATAGTTTTCAATAACCTGAATTTCACCACTGAACAAGAAGAGCTTTGTTCAAAAATAGCACAACACCATCTTCAGTACTAGTACCAGAATGAGTAAATAACCCATGACCCATTGACAGTCAAGGATCCCCTGAGAAATGCTGACATGTTACAAATTCATTAGAACAGTGGCCTAGTCAATTTCCAAATAAAAACCAAATGCATAATTATTTTCATCTCAATTATAGATCACCAAATAGAAAGATTAGCTACACATTAAAGAAACTAAATCAAGGGTAGAGGATCATATTTATTAAACAATGTTATCACCAACAACAAGGTTATTAATACACATTACAGAAACCATATTATGGGCAATGGTATGTTTCATTCATAATGGTCCACTACTCTTCAAATCTAACAATCAGCAAGCATAACTTTAAATTTGTTCTCCAGAAAAGAAGGCGCAGTCAAGTCTTAATTGTCATAGTAAAACCAATAATCAAATTACAACTGCCAAATTCCCATTTCATTCTGAAGGAACATCAGCGCAATGACTTGTAGAAGGTTTTAAAGAACACTTATTACAGCCCCCTTCCCCCCCTCAAACAAGCACACGAAGCAACCGCACAGGACACATGTAGACTCCATTTGGCATTTACCAACAGCTGTTCAATTGTACACAAAATTAACATCAATTCAACATCCTGGTGATTTTCAGACAGCTGGCTCAGGCATGTACACACAAACAGTAAAAACATTCTACCCGAGAGTGCATCAAAAACCAGAAAGGCACCAAAAATATATAGACCATGCCACAACATCAATTGGGACTTAACGGAACCAAAGTATATGATTCCAAAACCTGTTTCAATTTCAATCAAATCATATGAATCCAAAACCGTAAATAGTTGGCCATAAAATCCATCATTTTGATTGCTATCAAGCTTTGACTTCAAGCGAATAGTACAAGACACACCAAATATACAAGATGTTTCGTACTCCAAATATAAACACATCGAAAAAATCCGAAGCAAATGACGTCACCTCACGATACACAAGCCATCACTCAAAACGACAAACCAATCCAAATGATCAAATTCAAAAACACACAAAATTAGGGTTCACACAAACGACGAATCCACCAATACTCCAAGAAATTAAAACCCTAATTCATCAAAATACACAAAGATTATACCTTGGTCGTTGCGAGCAGTGAAGATAATGGAAGCAGTGTCGTCACCAATAAGACACTCAGCGATCCTCGTATTGCGAAGATTAGAAGAAACCGCCCTTCCTCGCTTCAAGACGGTGTTGGAGGATAGCACTTTGGCGATGAGAGTGTGGCCGCTGGTGCCGGGTTTCAATTGATCGATCTTAATGAACGTGGGCTTCCTCAACGGCGGCTTCGACGGCGGTGAAGTGGCGTTGTTGTTGTTGTTGTTGGATGATGACGACATAGTTGAGGAAACCCTAACCCTAGATGAGTGAGAAAAGTTGAGGATCGCGAGCGGGAGACGGGTCTGCAGCACTGTAGTAGAGTGTTGAAGGGGGTTTTGGTTTTATTTTGGTGGGTTGAGGTGTATTTGTGATATTTCGTATGGTACGACTTTATGAGTGTGGAATCGGATTTGGGATTTTCGGGGAGTCTCAAAAGCTCAACGCCAATGGTTGGTCTGACTTTTGGATGCCATACCAACGCAATACTCCGTACATCCATCTTCACATCACTGATCACTCCTAATTTTTGAGATATGTAAACTAGGTTCCATTAGCCTAATACATTACGTTAATCAATGAGAGTTCTAACATATTCATTGTGGATTGAAGCTTTAAAGCAGCTGCTTTTTTTTTAGAGGATTATAATGGTGCCGACTTAGATATGATGGTCCCAGATGAGGCGCTTTAATAAGTGTTTGTTTTGTTTTGGTCTTCTGCTATGTTTTTATTGTGTAGTTTGTTTGTGCTTTTTCTTTCTTTATTTTGTTGGGATTCCCCTCTCTCACACCAAAAAAAATTTGTGATTTGAAGTTTTATTATTAGCTGGATTTGGGATTTTCACTAAATTAATTTTATATTCAATTAAATTATATCTTCAATAAACAACCATGAAGAATATTTTTATTATTTTGTACCGACTATTTTGCAATTAAAAGGCAATAACATTTAGAACCTTCTACATTACTTATTATACTTCATATAAGAGAGTTTGTAAAAAATTAAAGAGTTAACCTATATATTTTAAACTAAATTTAAAAATCTCGTACACAACAACATATCACTCAACATACTTACCTTGGGGGGTATACAATAGTTATAAAGTGAAGGTGATCAAGAGTAGGATCAAGTCAGGCTTCAATACCATATCAAGATTGAGATGATTGAGAAAAAGGAAAAAAAATTTGATTGAAAAGATTAATAAACTTGCTCTGATACTATGTCAAGATGCAACAATGGATAAGAGAATTGTGTTTTGTATTTTTGTCGTAAGTACAGGTGAGGCATCAAGCCCTTTATATATAACTAAACTAGGGTAAAAGATATCCTATATATTATGTACAACCCAAAATATATCCTAAAATATTTATACAATTAAGAATATCCGGTAATATTAATAATATTAATGTACCTAAAATATCATATAATAGGTATTATTGAAACAAAATCACCTACAAGACGACCAATATTTAAAACCCGATATACAATAAACTTTTCATAAAGAGTAATAATTTATCAATTGAACTCTTAAAGCAATAGTAATATTTCTTGAACAAGACTTGTTATCTTCCGTAAGAGAAAAAATGCCAAGAATGGTACTGATGATGACAAGATTGTCAGTTTGTAACCTTCAATTTCAATGTCCTTAAACCCTTACGGCTTATTGTAATGAAAAAAAAAAGTGTTATAAGATTTCCATTACAAAGGGTTATAATTCCATAATATAAGAGTAGGGTTTTTTGTTATTGTAAGTTTTCGTCACAAAGTTGATGTCATGATCTTGAATGACAAAGCTAGTTGTCAACTTGTCACTTAAATCGAAGAAGTTGAGTTCGATTGCTAGTGGAGCTGACACTTTCGTAACCACACCATAATAAACATTGGTTATATATATGGATATAGCAGTGGAGGTTATAGAAATTGTTGCATCGAAATTGTTTGTACGGAGTATCTTATAAAATTTTAAGAGATTGGTTGTGTATGTGGAATGTTTGAAGATTCTTCAATTTAAAAGATAGAAAATATATATTCCTTCCTCTTTTTTAAGATTTTTATCATACAATTTAAAGTATTTTTATTTTCAATATACTTGTAAAAAGTTGATATTCTATAAATATAATTAAAATACATGTAAATATTATCCCTCATATAATGATAAAAAAAATCATTGTATTAATTTTTGAGCTTTGATTCCAACAATTCTATGGAAGTAATTCGTAGATAATACTATTGTTTACTGATAGAGTCATCAATCATCATATATTACATGTTAATTAAAGATGTCTAAATGTCCACTATACTTTCAAGTGTACCATATCATATTAATTTATCTCCTTAGTACAAAAGTACACAAATAATGTACACTCAATTTGTAATTTTTTTCCCTCCGAATCAGATCCCATACTTACTCATATTGAAAGTCCAAAAAATGGAGTCCAGTACAAAAACTTACGTTTTTCACCAATAATCAACCACTTATAGCCAACCCGCCCTTTATGCTTGCGCCATTCCTCATTCTACCAAAGTCTATTGAACCCTCTTACCTAGTAGGACAATAGGCATAAGTTCTTGTCTAGTTGTCTCCATCCTCAAGATGGTGCTACAATGGTCAACTGTTAACCCATTAACTCACATCCTGTCAGCGGATCTTGTCTGTGTGTGCCATAACATTGCTTTGTAATTTTTATTTGTACATAATAGCATCTTTTAAAACCATGCTCTATCTATGTTGCACGTATTCGCGTATGATATATCATTTTCTGTACCCGTATCAGAATATGTATCCGAATTCATATTGGGGTGCAATATCGTTAGCAATTAAATGATTATGTTACTTTTCATACTTGTACACGTATCGTTATCCGTATTCATATTAGTGCAACATAGTGCTCTATTACCTTCACTTATTGAGCAAAAGAGACAATGTACCTGATTAGCTAATAGTTCAGGGCATGATGTTGATTTATCTCACGGTAACACTTGATAATTAACGCTTAATGTTATCTATGCGCAGATCTCTCGTATATTTACCGAATTCTCTCGTATATTTACCAAATTCTTAGGAAATAAAATAGTGGATAAGCTCAATATGATCATTCCTGAAAAAAAAAGTATGATTATAGACAAAGACTCATAGCGATCGGCATAATGCATTAGAGGCAAATACGAGTTGATCAGATGGACAAAAATAATTACTGGTTGATTGAAAAGGTGTTGCACGGATACATACTAAGACAGACTATCAAAACTGGTACTTCATACGTGTATGTTCTATAGTTAAAAATTTATATGTTCACACTTCACATATACTTAGTACGAAGTAGTGAACTCGTCGTAAAGTACACCAATATGGGGTAGTAATTTGAAAAAACCGGACATGGGTCGGGTATTTTCAAATACTTTCATAATTCATTAATTTGAAATTGCCGGGAGTAGCCCGCGAATTCCAACAGAAGCCCTAAGATTTACACCGCATCAGAGACCCTAACCTTGACACAGTTGACACCTCAATCCTTCATCAATGGCGTCTTCCATAGCTTGTCTCTCCAGAATTCCTCTGCTCTGTTCATCTTTTCTCTCCTCTTCACCCCTCTTATCTGCATTCTCCCCTTCTCTCCCTCCTCAAGTGTCCACGCTCAGTAGATTCAGTCGTCTCTCAGCTTCTCTCTCGACCCAAACCCAGCGTTATACTCATCAGGGTCCCACTCTGCAGGCCGTGAAACCGACTTGGAAGCCCATGTGTTTGTACTACACTCAAGGGAAATGCACCTTGGTAAGCTCACTATTACCTTTTTCTCCTATTTAAATTCTTTGACCTCGTTTCTTCTTGTTTTTTTTTTAACTTTAATTATTGAAATAGGGGAGGACCTATGGGGAATTTTGATGATTAGGTGAATGGAGAATGAGTGTATTAGGGGGTTGTTGGCCTGTCGGGGTGGACTTTGTTGGGTGTTTGATTACTTGGTTAAATGTTGCATGATATGTGTTCGATGAAATGCCTAGCTGAAAGTGTATGAATGTAAGGCTAGTTTACCAATCCCAGTTATTTTATTTAGTTCTGAACTTTTAAGTTCTCATTGAAGCATGATTTGGGCTTTGATTGCATGGTAATATGTTCCGTGTCAATTGTTTGATGTAGTGCTGAACTGAAATGTATAAAGTTAATGCTAGTTTGACAAACCCTGTTGTTAAATTTAGTTTCTGAGCTTTTAACTCACTGAAGGATTTTCTGGTTGCGATGAGATTTTAGTTTCAAGGATTTGTGAAATTGCCACTTTTCTTTATATGTATTAACACTATTGCCAAAAGTTGCCTTTTGCCTTTCTAATAGGGAAAACGTTGTTCAGTTTGATAAACTTGAACTTTGATGTATGAGTAGCATTGTAAGAAATTACCTGCTACCCATGTTAATGATTGCATCATTTCAAACATATTTCTTCTGCTGTAATCTGGCAATATAGAAGATTGTATGTTTTGGATCTTGGGATGGGTGAGAATATATGATCTATTCTTGCTATAAAGCATTCTAGAGTTGTGTTTATGAGAAGCATAATGTTGTTGGTGAGTTAAATTATGACAAGTATACTCGTTAGTTCAACTAGAGTACAAAGTAATAGTCATGGAGCATGATATCTTCTCCAGTGTTTTTTGCTTTTCAAAATTGATTCTTTGTGAGTACAAAATATACAGCTATATACTCTTGTCTTGGATAAAATTAATGAAAATGCAGTTTATAGTGGCGAAACTGAACCATCATGTGATGGTGTGGAGTTTAGGATGGACATGAATTACCCCTACTACAGTTAATCTATCTCAACTAAACCCATCTTGTTTCTTTTCTGGGTTACACCTTTCTATCTTATTAAGTTAAAAAAATTGGCGCATTATCTAGATATTAAGACACATTTTGGCAAACATGTTATCAGTTTTGTCATCATTTGGAGCTGCATTTTTAATGCAATGAATTCAAAATGCAGATTAATGATCCTTCCCATCTGGACAAGTTCAATCACAATTGCTCTGTGCCCCTTGAACAAAATATTTCTAAATCCGAAAAGTTGCGATCACAAAATGTTGATTTCTTTTTGGTGCTTGATTTGGAAGGAAAAGTTGAGATTCTTGAATTCCCAGTGATGGTAATTGACGCTAAAACACTGCAAGTTGTTGATATGTTCCACAGGTTTTGTTCTCTCACTGAGTTTTATGCCATTTACATTATCCTCAATAACAATGTAATGCTCTCAAAAATTGAGTCTTTACTCGGACATGGCTGGTTGTATGTTATTCGGACTCTTCATTTCACTTCAAGTACCTATGTCGGATACTTGACACTCAGACATAGCTATGACACTTGAACACTCATTTTGGGCCAAAATCAAGCAAAATTTTCATAAAAGGACCATGTCTAACACTAGGACGAAGGCCTGTGTACACTTCTGGCCGAGTCCAAGTAATATGTCGTGCTACTAAAATACGATGTTTGATGTAGTAATGTTGTGACAAGGCCAGATTTCTCTGTGGTCCTCTTTCTTTTCTGAAATTACAAAAGGCTACTGTGTTTAGGCTATATCTCCACTTTAAATTTTTGAGTTATGCCATTAGACAAATACAAATTTTCCCTATTCAATTGCTGATTATCACTTTAAAGTAACATCACTATGTTGTGATCAAATACTGAAAGGTTCAGTGATACAACTTTGAAGGCTACTCATGGAAGAGATTCAGTAAGGTTCCCTGTCTTTATGTTTTCTAGATTTTATACCCTTCATTAATTTGTAAGCTATAACTTGCAGGCTGTAGCATTGTGTTTAACACTTTAATTGGGCTTATGTACTTCTTTTCTATGTCTTCTTCAGGTTTGTAAGGCCTTCAAAAATGAGTGAGCAGAGGATAAAAGAATATATTGAAGGAAAATATGGGAAACTTGGTGTTGACCGGTAAGTATAAGCTAGGAATTTTGAAATTGGTTCGTGAACAAATCTCTCTCCCTTGGTTGGTGAATAAAAAATCCATTGCCAATCAATTGTTTTTTAATACTCCACTGTCAATCTACGGGCTGCTCTTAATTCCAAAATTGTTCTTGTTTGTGTTGTTTTGGCAATTCAAAGTCCAAGTTTAACAATGATGAATGGTTATTAATTTGCTATTTGATGTGATAAAGTTTCTTGATGGTTAGGAGTTGATTTATTTAATTGTTTGCAGTGTTTGGCATGATACAGCTATATCATTTAAAGAAGTCATTCAAGAATTTGAGGCTTGGATCTCTGGCCATAATTTGTGGGAAAAGGATCTTGGTGGACCCCTAACCAGAGCTGCATTTGTGACCTGGTTAGTGTTATTTTAAATCAAATTCATGATTTCTAAGTTTCATCTGGGATTAAGGATAGGAATCTCTATTCTTACTTGGACCTTGAGGGGATTTGTCTCCACATCTACCTTATCCAGTAAATTCTTGTATTTTATATTACTAGTGTATAGTATGAAGAATTGCATAGTTATATCTAGCTTACTTGTGATGTGATCAAATTAAGTATAGGAATCATAAATATCATATACTCCCTCGTCCTCAAATTTTTTTTTTTTTGGCATGCATATTAATAGTTTTCGTTTTTTTCCTGAAATATCCCTGAGGTTTGAGTTAATTCATGAAATACCCCTAAAGTTTCCTTAATTCACCATGTATTCCTAAAACTTTTAAATATACATCAATTGCCCTTAATGACTAATGGATGTCAATTTTGTTTACAAATCGTTATCTAATCAACTCCAAATCTATTAGTTAAACCCTTCTTCCTAACTAACCCTCTCCCATTATTCTTCCTAAAACCTTGAACCCCCATAGTTTTTCCTAAAATTTTCAATCCCAATTTTTAACCCCCAATCTTTACCTTATAAATCCCCCTAAAAACTTACTTAAACCCCTAGAAAATTGAACCTAACTTCCTCAATACATTGTCAAAGCACCACAAAATTTTACTAGACATCCATCAATTCAGTCAATTAATCAAACAAACAATGGTGAAACTCCTCCTCCTCTCCCTTTTCCTATCATCTTTTCCTAACCACAAGTCACTCCAAACTCCAAATATTTAGGTTCCCAATCAGACTTTGTGTTGCAGTCACCTTGTTATTCTTGTATGAAAACATACTATGTATAGACAGTTTAATTAAGATAATTAGTTAAGAAGGGTGTTGGTTTATCCAAGGTCTAGAAATTTGCGGCTTGGAGAAATTACTTTGATGAGTTTGATTAGTATATTAATCATTTTTTGATATCACATCCATGTCCACATGGCTTATGTTTATAAGAGTTTATTATTAATTTTGTTTATTATTACTTACAAATTAATTTTGTATTAAAAATATCTAGTGAAACATAATGAACTTGACTTTTTACAGATGATATTGAGAAAGCACAAACATTAAGGATAAAAAGTACTACAAAATCCAAAGTATGACCAAAACCACTTAAAGAGAATGAGACATGAGTTGAATAATTGAACCAACCTGATCAAATCAAATATAGTTGAATATGAATTTTTTTTTTTACATCCAAAATTAACACGACTAATCTATATGGACCTGACCAGTTGACCCATGCATATTACTTGAATTGACTTAAGCTAATCTGTACCCTAATAAAAGTCTTATCATTCAAATGGGATGTTGGACCCTATAACTCAAACCATGAACCAAAAGTCACTTATTGACTTAATAGACCTAATCCTTACACAATTGGAAAGTCCTCTCACTTGTCTAGACTATACCTAACTCATACTTGTATAAAGTTGACCCTATGTGAGTAAAAACAACTTTTTACCCGACTATGACCCTGAATAAATCAATCCTATATCTTAACCAAACCGAATGAAATAATTCCTCCTCTCGAGCTTGTATTTATGGATTATTAAAATTATATATGTCTATAGTTGGTTTATGAAATGGATTCAAATTATTAGAGGAAAAGAATTGTACAAAATTGTATACCTCCTCCTTTTTCTCTTCTTATTCTCTATTATTCATTGGGTTAGACTTAAAAAAATTTAAACACCTAAAATGATTTATGTGAAAGGAAAATATTGTCTAAATTATCTATCATCCCCTCATATTCTTATTTGATTACTATGGAGTAAAGATTATTTTAAAATCTTGGGAAAAGTATATAGTATATTACTTATTTTTGTAAACATCTGGAAAATAAACTTATTTTATAATATCCAAATATTGATAATGTTTAGTTTTTACACGTGTTGATAATTATTTTATCATACACCCTATTCGTGTGTTATAGTTAAGTCAATAAAATGAAATAATAATCAACTAATTATATTTTTTACTGGTATTTTTAAATACTAATATAGGAAAAAATTCAGCTCATATTTATTTTGATAGTCATGACATTTACAAGTAAGATAATCAAATAATTAGAAGTATATTTATATAATATATTTCAAATTTTATTTTTACATTCATTAATTTTATAGTTGTAAATTCAATTTTAACCAATACTGATTTTTTCAAAGGCTTATTTAAGAATATCGTAGATGAATAGATATTTCGTATTCTTTCCAGTATCATATCTTTTCATTTTCATTCTCTTATGGATAAGGCTATTAATTAGAAAAAAAGAAAATTACTAAAATATCCTAAGTGTTTTGGAGGGAAAATAGTTTATATCTCCAGCCTTCTTTTAGTAGATAGTAATAGATAGTAGTTCAGCAAGACCTGAATGCTGAAGTATATTATGTACAGATTGTCAAGTCTTTCATGATAACTGACAACAGTATGTCAGTATGTCAAGTGATGAATTCCTGCATTAACTTTGGTCACATTCAAGCCTCAGAGGTGAACCATGACATAAATCATGCACTTGCTGATCCTATCCTTGCCCCAAACTGTTTTCAATTCCTTCCCAACTTCCCAAAACTATAATTTATTGGTATGTCCAAATTCAAAATATTTTAAATCTCTGAGTTTTACTTGCAATCCGATTCATTGAAGGAATGAGTGATGATCTTATTTCATTACGTCAAAGATAATTTAAGTGATTAACCAAACAATTTCAGGAACATGAATGCCTGATTCTTAGAGGTCGAAGTCAGCGCTGTGCTTTACCCTTCAATGCAGTGACACAAGCTCATTTTGTTAGAATTATATAGTTAAATCCCATAATACTTAGTTGTGAAACTCAAGTGCTAAGTCTCGCACCCCAAAGTAAGATCCAGTAACCAAATCAAGTCTAAAACCCGTACACCCCTGCAATGATACTTAAAAAGTTTTCTTCGTACGCCAAAAATTATTTAAAACAAAATGATATAAAAGATTATAGTACTTAACAATTCAACATGCTTAAAGCAAAAAAAGGTGATATATATTTAGGCTCAAATTTTCTTTCTTATTCGATGATTATTCTTATTGCACTGCTTCTGAGAATGCACTTTACTGTCTTCATACTTAAGTGTTGATCATCTTTCACCATGTGGTGCCCCTTCAGTTTGTCTAATGCAATAAAAGAGCATTATCTACTCTCAGCTTTTTTTATGCATGAAGAACAAGAGCCCCCATGTACAAAGTGTGTTGTTATCCAATTATATTATTATGTTGAGTCAAGTTACAATGATTATGAAAAATCACCTGTTAGTAACAACTCAACTGCACTGCTTCAATCACCTGTTAGTAACAACTCAGCTGTACTGATTCAAAAGTTGTCAGATTATTAGGAGCAGGATTCTGTTTTTTTTAATTGATCAGAAGCATAAAATGATTAGAAAGTAAAACCTGTTCGGCTGTGGGAAGCCATTCTCTAGCAACCCTGGGTAACCGGGCACTTCTTGGATCAAATATTAATGGATAGTGTAGCACTAATCATTTTTAGTTGAAAGAGGCTGGGGGGATACCATGACAGAACTTCAGGCTCTGGTCTTCCTGGAAGAGTTGATAATGTAGTCTATAGGAATAATATTCTTCTGCTGGGTAATACCATGTTATTCTAATTGTAGCAAAAATGATTTTGTAAGTTGTGGCCTGAGTTAGTCCATTTAACCATTTTTACAGAAACAAAATAAGCAGCGTAAATCAATTCTAGGTACGTTACAAATTCCTATCAGCTGGCTATACACACCTAAATATCCCATAATTTTTTGTGAAGCTTAGAACTTGGGTCTATCCTTTAAACGAGCAGTTACACTGTTTTTGGAAATGAATCAATCATCTACTTTTGCACCACATGGTCTGCTTACAGTACAGAACTTGGATAAATTGAATATGTTCCACAACCACAGAATTTCTCTACTTAATTGGAGGCGAATCTCTTTCATCCTTCTGATATTATAGATTTTTTGATGGACAGATTCCTATCTACTTAAATACTTATGAATATTGAAGTGTTTAGCTCTTATCACAATGATGTTGACATGGTAAGTATGTAAAGATCAATGAAAGGTACAAAAGTTAGATGTTCATGATAAGTGTTGATGTTATCCTTCATGCATGGACATTGAACTGCAGAAGTTATTGCTTGAACATCTGAAGGCTTAGTGTTCAAGGAGTTGTATAGCAAATCCTTAGTGCCAAACACTTGATTTTAGCCCCATGGTGGAAAAGACAACTCTCAGAATTTGAGTTATTTTGTAATCTTTTATTCAAAAAGTTGGATTGGCAATAATTGTAAAAGTCTCATTACACGAAGTTGTAATTATTCTTTTTCCTCGGCAAACTGCTTTATACTCATATAGTCATATAAGTTACCGGGTTCCTATTGCACTTGGGATCTTAATTAGGTTGCCTTTGATAATTCAGTACCACTTGAACTGTGGATTTATTTTTGACTCTTATAAGTTTGTGGCTATGATCTGTGCCTATATAAGCATTTAATATTCCTTCTGCATTTGGCTAATTCGCACATTAGTTGGAAGGGTTATATGTCTAGTAAAACTGTGTCCATATCGTAATTGTTTCTGTACCTTTCTCTGTTCTGACATATATAAATCTCTAATGCTCAAATCGTTATACATTGGGAAATAGAGTATTTAGGCTACGGTTTAAACTATTAACATTTCATTTACAGTGGCAACTGGGACATCAAAACGAAAATTCCTCAGCAGTGTGAAGTATGTGGCATCCAGATCCCCCCTTATTTCATGGAGTGGATCAATTTGAAGGATATCTACTTGAACTTCTATAACAGTACGGTAGGTTCTTGATGGCAGTTATCTGTTTGGTGTTTGATTGATGCTCAAAATGGGTGTCATAGGAGTTTAATGCTGTCCTGTAATTAGCAATCATGAATGTCTGACTAATTAGCAATCTGAAAGTGTTGGTATTAGTATCTAATAACTTATATATTCTTTTGTCAGTTATGCAATTTAGGGAATTAGGTCTAGCCGTCTAGGACATAGTCTGACTCAATTTCCACCAGTTAAGGATTACAACTTTGCTGAATCTATCTTTTCTCTCTTCATTCAGCATGACTTGATTATTGATTATGCCAGGCCAAAGGGATGAGGACTATGTTGAATGAACTTCGAATTCCGTTATGGGGAAGTCATCACCTAGGGATTGATGACACAAAGAACATTGTGAGGGTCGTACAACGGATGTTAGCAGATGGTGCATTATTGCAAATTACTGCGAGGAGGAATCCAGCAAGTCCTGAAAGTGTTGAATTTCTTTTCAAAAATCGCATCAGGTATCTTTCTTTTTGTATACTCCTGACATAAGGTGGTAATTGAGCTTGTTGATTTTTCCCCCTATTGCACATTGTTGCATGTAAACCATCTAATATTGTAGTTGATGTCCATGTAGGTGAATATCAGTTGGATTTACAATTACAACAAGCAGCTGTAGTTGATTCTGTCTTGTAAAGTTTGAAGGTATGGAAGATAGCAACTGAACGACATCAGTGGATTCTTTTCAAGGTTAACTTTTGGATGCTTCTAGTTCAAATCTGGAGGGATAGGTACTTTCAAATTTTGACACTTATATGCAATGGATGAACGTGTTGTAAAGATAACGCATGAATCCAAATCTTTCGTCCCACTTTCTTTGTTCCATGTCTTCCAAGCCTTCTTCTTGATTCAACACGGTTAGTGACCCACCGTTGTGTTAGAAATATAGGGAAATTAACTAACCATAGTGAAGTGGCGATATGGCATACAACTGATACATAGAAAATGGGATATGGATTTTGTCTCATGTCATTATGTCAATCTCCCTCTGTTCTTTTTTTGTCTTACTACTTGAAATCTTCTTTTGAGGCAAGAAAAAAAAAGGTCTAATAAGATAAAAAAAAAATGTATGTAGTTTTTGAGAGAAAATTTCCAAAAAAAAAAAAGAATATGGGAGCACCATCAATAAAAAAAAAAGTCAAAAATGGTGGCCACGTGTGAAGAATCAATAGGAGATGGGATATGATCAATATACTCTAAAGGGGGGTGAATAGAGTATGGTCGTTTTTCAAGTTTAAGCTTTCAAAGGCTTTGAAACGGCTTTTAGATGCGGAAGTATAATAGACCTGGTTTCAAGGGCTTTGAAGCGGGTTTCAGGATTTTGACCTGAATAGGCTATTACGAGATGAATGAATTAGGTAAAGCAAAACGATATGTAAATGCAATAAGTAAAGGGGACGAGTATTTGTTACGAAATTCGGCAACGTGCCTACGTCTCCGCCTAGGGTTTCATACCCGTAGGATTTAACCGATCTTTATTTCCTCCTTTAGAGACCTAAAGCCACCTTCGAAGATTATCACCCAATCTTCTATACCATAGCTTTCCCTAGCTACACTCTAGCGTCTCAATTCCTAGAAATAAAAATCTCCTTTCTTTTTCTGAACCTTTGAGTATTATAGTTTCTACTCAAAGTATATCTCTCCTTTTCTTATGATCTTTCTTTTTCACACTCAAGAGATATTTTGTATTCTTTTCTCTCAATTCTAAATTACATTAAAAGAGTAAGTACTAGAGAGAAAGATTTGTTGTAGCTTTGAATTGTGTATCTCGTTAGAAGGCCTTGTTGATCTTCAAGCTTCAGCTCACACTATTTATAGAGTTATTCTTGCAACGGATAGTCTTCAACTTCTTCAGAAATGTCGTTGCTCTTGAATCGGGTATTAGGCCTTTGACTGACTGCTTCAATGTTTGTTCCATGATTCTCGGGCAGTTACTGAGGTCAGCTTCAAAGGTCTTGACCGATACTTTAGTTGTTACAGATTTGAATTGTTGTTGAGATGTTCTTGTTGACTGAAGTTCTTCTATATAAGCACGTCCAACAACTTGTTCAACTCAGCATGTCTTTGATTCAACTCCATAAACTTAGGAAGACCAATTTATTCAAACTCATCTTGATAGAGTTTTGAATCTTATTCAAATCATGGCATAACAAACTCCTTTATTTAAGGAACCATTTTAAATTTGAATTGTATACCTGAAAATTATTTAACCATAATACACTAACAACAAACTTATTAGATAACAACGTTAGAAAACATAAGTATAGGAATGTGTATAGAATTGCAACATCAACTACATACATACACATATTTATACATTTGTTCACGTAGGCTTATTTGATAGGGTTTTTGACTTCCATCATACATACATATATAAATAAGACTAGATACATCAAGGTGGAGTCTTCAACGTGTTTTACATATCATGTCTCTTCATTTGGACTAAAGTGGCCCTTTTCCTCTTCTTCACTAATCATCAGTCACCGCACTCCAAACAGCGCGTTGCACGATACTGAAAAGAATGAGGAACCAGGGGATTCCATGAAAATTGATGAGGAGGCTGGAAAGGAAGGAATAGTAGCTGAGACTATTGCATAGTCCACTGATTTGGTTGAGGATGCCGGGCAGGAGTATTTGAATGAGGTTGTTGTGGAAGATAAAGGGAAAGCATGCTAAGTTTGAGAATAGTGCTGACCTAGGGAACTGCAATGGCACTGCTGGTGGGATTACTATATCACGCTTGAAGAAGGGGAGACGGTGTGGTTGTTGTGGAGGTGAAATTGATGGGAAAGCCTCCAAAGATTATTAATAACGATTCAGGTGAGAGTGACAATGAAGTTTACAGTGGTTCATCTGCATTCTGAGGAATGCAATTGCGATCCATGGGATATTGGGATGGGTTTGGTGATGAACCTGGCTGGCTTGGAAGACTCTTCGGTCCCATTAATTATTAATAAGGAATTTCTGGCATTTAGTTTCATCAGCATTGTGCTGTGTGGAGTCCAGATCGAAGTGAGTTGCATGCTTCTTATTTTTTTTACTCGTCAAGCTGTCAATCCCACATGATGACAATGCCATTAATATGTGTCCATGAGTAAGAAAATATCGACTTGTGCAATTTTTTATGCTTGTTGACTAGTATAACTAGTATAGATATTTCTTTTGATGCAGTATAGCTTTTTCTTAGGTTAAAATAAATCAAACACTGAATTCATATTAGATTTTAAGCATAGTAGCATTAAAGCAGTATAATTACTTAGGTTTAAAATTGATCGGCCATCTACTTCATGCTGGGTTTTAAGCTAAGTTGCATTGTGCCGCACCCAAAAAAAAGGAAAAGAAATCACAAGTCATAATCTTGTGTATTGTCTATTGTTTCCTCTTTCCCATATGCATGGTTCAATTTTTTCAGTTTATGTGCATATGAGACTGGAGTCATCTTAAAATTTACTGGCTAATGAAATACCTAAAAGGCTGTTTTTTTATAAATGATGCTGATATGTAGCCAGACTTTGGGCTGTTGATTTTGGTATGGTAATTTAGATGCCTTCCCTTATAGTTATTGATCTCCATTGAAGAAAGACTTAGGGCATGCTTGGATTGAGGGGATAAATGAAAAGGGTGATAAAAGTCAAAGTAATACAAAATAAAAGTAAATAGAAGTGGTGACAAGGGAATGAGGTGGAAAAGAATATATTATAATGGTAGTATGAAAAAGAAGAAGAAATTGAGAGATTGATTATTACCCTTATTATGATGGTAATAATTACCCTAAAGATGTGGATAACATCTATTACCCCTTAAATGAAGGTATTAATTCCTCTTTTATCACACTACCAATACTAAATTTCCTTATAAACCACTTTCACTAATCTTATTTTTCATTGATTTGACTTTTATTACCCCCCTAGTGCATTAACCCTAATCCAAACATGCCCTTAGGCATTCACTAATCTTATTTTTCATTGCATTGTGCGTGATCAAATATTTTAGCTTCTTTGCTTATCTATTTTACTTGTAAGAAGAGAAGCTTGTTAACTCTGTTAAAGGTAGGTTTAGCCTATTAGTGATCTCTAGTGGAAGCTTATCCCATCAAACTAATCTTGGGGGTGTCTTGCTAGGCAACGGGACATCAAAATTTTATTCTCCCTATTGTTTACTTCAGAATTTCAGAATCAGTTTCTTCTTCTTTCCTCTCCTCTCCTCTCCTTCATGGTATCTTGATTTCAGAACACTAGAATAAAATTAGTATGTATTTAATTTTGTAGTAGGTATATATTTGATTAATGGGAAGCCTTTTATGGCTACTATGCTCTTCTGATTCACATGAGCGAGATGATTGCGGAAGGGGGAAATGGGAGGCAGAAAATCTATGGGAAAACAATGGAGTATTCTATGGCCAACTACTAGATACGTTTACATTTTAAGGTGTATGTAGAGGAGGAAATTTTGCGTTTTAAAATTGATTTTGTTTTTTTGATACCTTACTCTAACCCATGATGAAATGGAAAAAAAGAACGAGGGAGAGAGAGGGGTTGAGTGGGTGATCCTCCTTTACATTGACTGTGGCTTTTGAGTTGCTAATTAAACATTTGTTTTTGTATAAACATCATGTGTCACATAGGTATCGGTTGGGGGGGAATTATTATCTTTTGAAATTGTGGAAGATTAAAAAAAAAGTATAAGGTATATATGGGTGTTTATTCTCAAAACTCAAAAGCTGTTCTTTCCTTGTACATGTCTTTGTAGCGAGTAATTACATTTTGAGATTTAGAAGTTTAAAAAATCTAAACAATCCTTTCAAAAGGTCTTGATAATTTGGTCAGGCTGTATCTAATTTTGATTTTATGCAATTCAAATTCTATGTTTTAACTATCCAAGTGAGCATTTGGAAGCAAGGTTTTTATTCATGAATTTACATTGGTCAGAGGCTTGGTTGCAGTGGGCTTGTCTGCATATCGAGGAATTTATATATCTCCAATGGAAGTTTCCTTGGAGGTCAGGAAGGTGCTGGAGCTCCTCATTGAACAGATAGCTGCCAGGATTCAGGCAGGAAAAGGCAGATGCGAATATATCCACATTTAATCCCAAGTTGCTTACCTAGAGAAGCTTGCTGTTATATTACACATAAATACTTGAAACAAACTCTATTACTCCCTAAATAGATATACAACCAACACATGACAAATTGACAATATGACAAAAACTAACAAACTTAAATGATACAGCACTTGTAGAATCTTACCCACTCTACTTTTTTTATTTTACTGAATCTTACTCACTTATGTTGGCTTATTATAGAGGCCTCCAATTCACGTTTTGAATTGAACTACATTTAACTTCACTAAGACGAATCCGAAAATTAGAAAGATAAACTATAGAAGAGGTAATGATAACCATACATAAAGAACATAATTAACTCGAAGAATAATCAATCCATAATCGTTTCTAAATCCTTGACAAAATTGTCAATATAGCCATCCATAAATCCTTGGCTAACCATAATTTGTCTCCACTTTGCATGGTTTTTTTTAACCAGACATCCCACCTCACTATCCACGTCCATCACCGACTTAATAGCATTACACAAACTTTCCTTGGACACCCACCCATTCTCTAACTTAACCACCTCCACACCCACCTTGAGTTCCTCCGCCATCAGCCTTGTGTTCAATATTTGATCCCCCAAATGTGGCATCATCACTATCTGACTCTCCGCCATTAGACTCTCCCACATCGAACCGAACCCACAATGGTTCACGAAGCACCCTACCGAGGGATGCGCCAGTACTAGTGGCTGTTGCACCCACCCACCATGCACAGCACCCCTTTCTCCTACTCTCTTCTTAAACCCCTCAGGTAGCGCCTCTTCGATGGAGGCACATCCCTTGGGTGGCTTTATTGCCACTAAAAAGGGTAGTTTCGTCATTTCAAATCCCAGGAGTAGCTCCTGGAACTGATCCTTTTCAAGGATGACTTGACTCCCCAAGGCGCAGAATACAACCATGCGTGGCCCAAACTGGTTTAAAAAACCGAACCATTGGGCCTCTAGTTGTGTGACATCGTTGGTAACTGGGAGTACAGGGCCTGTGAGGAGTACGGGCTTGTTGTACTGGGCTGACATGTAATCACAGAAGCTGCCTTCAACCTCGCGGCAAGTCCTAATGGCAATGGCATCACATGACTTCATCGATAAGGTAATCCGTTCGTAGAACGTGAGTCCGCTTCCATAATCCGACCCTAAGAATAACAAGCTCCGGGCCTCAGGCCCGCGCAGGACAACGTTTGAGGAGGGGTAGCCTGGAGGAGCCCGGGCTACATCCTCCTCGGTGATGGGCCGGTCCCGGGGCACATTACGGGCTGGGACCAAAGCGATCGCTAGGGAAGCAGCGCTTACTACATTGTAATGAACAGACCTAATCCCAAGGTTGGAGGCAATCCCGGGGATCCAATGGGCGTTGTCGTAGAAAATGAAGTGGGGTTTGGGCGTAAGGCCTATGATGAAAGCCTCGACCTGAGGACGAGTGAGGTCCATGGCAGTGGCAAGGTGGTTGGTAAGGTGGATAGGGATATGGGAGGCGGTCTCAGTACCGATAGGAAGAGGGTGGACGTGGGGGATAGTGATAGGGTGGAGGGTAACGAGAGAAGGGTAAAGCACAGAATCTTGTAATTGAAGCTTGGCTTTGTTGGGAAGGAAGAATGTGATCTTGTGGCCTCTCTCGGCCAGTTTGTTTGAGAGGTGTAGAAATGGAGTCATATGTCCCATTGCAAACCATGGAAACATCACAATATGGAGTTTTTGTTTGCCCATTTCTTGATGTTTGAATGATTGAATGTTTGCTACATTGTAGGAACTGAGCTATATATAATATAATCTGCCCCCCAAAAAAAAAAAAAACTATTTTTGGTATACATTTTTGGTGGGGTATACAGTTTCCTTCTCCACTCAATTTGGTAATGATATTCTAGCTTGTATTTCATTTTACATTCTTTAATACAAATATAATTTAAATTCATTTGAAATAATCCATACGCAATTTAAATTCAATAAGGAATATCTTTTATATTTTAGGCTTTATAACAAATGAGCCCCACTTTAGTCTTTTCATCTTTGCAATTACCAAGCAATTAATCCAATTCCTTCCCGTTTCTTCCCATCATTTCTCAAGTCGAAAGAAATTAATGAGCTCCAATACTATCCCCATCTTTTTTTTTCTTATTATTAAATCCTAAAGTGTCATGTTTCTTCCCGTTCCAATCTATATCACCTATTTTTTCATGAAGTTTACTAATATCATATGGTTTGGTTATACGTTATTAGAATCTTAAAATAGGGTGTTCCATGTTAATTTTTTAATCATTATAAACCTTATTGTATGCATGGTATGTCAACTACAATTACCATAACGTATGGTAAATTATTATTGGGAGTGCATGACCCGAGATATGAAACTCAAGTTCTAAAAATACGGTAAATATTGGGAGAATTTTTACATTTAGTTTGGTGTTTGACTCTACTCAAATTCAGATTAATTTAAGTCTATTAAAATTAAAACTGAATTGTTTAAATTTTTTAAAACATATACACTAACGGACACTTTATTCAAGCAAATAGAAATTCACATCAAAGTGAAACAATTACAAAACCAAGTTGGGTTATAAAAGTGGACCAAGAACCCAAAGTTATCCAAACGTAGGGTAAGGTCAAATAATGAAGTATTTCTCAATCTCAATGGTCCTACCTAGTTACCTACTTTACACCTCTTTAAATGGAAGAGGGTCCCTTGTCTAATCAATCATTATTTTAAATATGTTGGTCTTTTAAAGGATCTTATTTTATTGGATTTTTAAAGGTTTAAGTTGGCTCAATAATGGATCAATAGTTTCCAAGGTTTTTAACGCTATTAGTTAATGAATGTTTCTCACTTGCTTGTTAATGGTGCACTGCCAAGGATTGTAGGTAATATAAACAAACTATCACTATACATAGATAGAACTATACTCATTTAAGACCGGCCCCGCTCGTTTGGCGTCTTCCTGATCATGGCGGATGAAGGCAATGAAGGTAAGCCACGGCGGCACTGCCACGGCCAGGTTGTGTAGCAGGCTGCCAAAGAGAGGATGCGTGTGAGTTACTGAGTTGTGAATATACTTGGAATATTTGAAGGAGAAATGTTAAATATATCTTGAAAATATTATATGGTACATGAAATAAAAAGGAAAAGCAATATTAATAGGAAAATGTGTTAATATATATTAGTTGACAATGTAAATGTATTGTATTAGGGTTTAATGTACAACTCCATGTGTTATGTTTTAATATATTAACTTCATTTTGAAATAATACAACTTAAAAATTTTGTTTGATGAATTGTAACTATGTTAGGATGTTAAAAAGGGCAACTTCAATTCATGTTTTAATAATAAAGTTTATGTTTACTAGAGCTACCTCATTTTCAAATATCACAATTTTAGTTTTAAATAGTACAACTTTGACGGTGACATGAAGTTGTAATTCAGACGGTGCTATAACATATGGTCCCACTCTAAAAATAAACACGTGAAATGTATAACATATCTTGAAGATATATTCGAAGAAGCTGAATGGATTGACTTAGCAATGTTTGGCAGCCAGTATTTCATAGGGATAAGCATTGGAAGATATCATGCATGAGACATCGACATCGACATCGACGGCAACAAGGAATCTTAGCTTATATTTTCTATTATTATTATGAAGGCAGATCTGATTGTATGTTTATGTGAGCCTAAGTTGTTTTTTTCGAGAGAGTAAAAACATTGGTTTGACGTAGTCCTAAGACTCAATGAGATTGAGAGAAACCTACAATGAATTGTATTCATCTCATAAAAATCGTAAGCTCTAGTGGCAAGGAGTAGGTTTTCCTTGTATAATCTCTTGTAAGCTCTTTCTTGTTCTCCTTTGATTCTCCGTTTCATAATTTCAGCATTATTATTTTCTTATTAACATTATTTGTGAGCCCAATTCTAACAAATTTTACAATATGTAAATGTCGTACAAGATGTTTCTGAAGCAAATTTCAAAATGTTTTTTTTTTTTTTTTTTTAACTTGCCAATTCAAGTTACTAAATACATAATTTCACGGAAGTAATATTATAAACAAACTACTAAACCAATAACCAAGCTAAGCTAAGCTAAGCTAGCTCTCATAAACCAACCTAAAACAAAATAATACAAGCTTGTAATTACGTTTATTTGGAGGACCTTGATTGTTGGATGGAACCTTCATGCAATATTGGTAAAGCCTAGCCTACCAAAACAAACATTGGATTTACGTCGACATGTTCTATTCATTTTCAAATAACGATGTTCATCTTTACTGAGTATAGTATAGAGATTTCGACAGGAGCTTTGGATTGTCACTCTAGCATACCCATGGGATTTGACATTTGATGGAAGTTGGAGAAGGAAGAAACACCATGGCTAGATTGAAAACACACTGTGGGCAACATGAGCGACCACAACAGTATGTCACAATCAACTATTATACTACTTTTCTTTTCAATTAATGCCTTGTCCTCATTTCATGATATTCAAATTAAATGAGCAAAATTAATCCCTTGTCAAAAATAAAATAAAATAAAAAATACACTCACTTAACTACAGACAATAGATCCAACATTAATGCCTTGTACTTTTTCATCTAAAATAACCGACGTACATTTTTATTCGCAAGGAATCAAACAAACATTAGTACATTAAACATTTATATTAGTGACTTCATTCCCCAAACATGTGAGGATGCTTTCACTTAAATAAACACAAATTTTAACAATCTCAGCTTCCACACACATCACATAAATGCTCTCCCGAATTTGTAGGATGGTAAAATGTAAACATTAGATTACATGGGAATAGGATGAGCGATAACGGAAGCAACTTTGTCCTTCAAAGAATCAAAGTTTAGTTTACAAGAGTAAAACCATGCTATAGATGACATCAACAAAATGAGCTAATTTTTTTATAAGTTTTTTTTTAAAAAAAATTACAAAAATAAGCACTAGTCAAAGTATTTTGAAAAATAAGCCAATTTAGACTCGGATGATAAACGTTGCCCCATGCAACGATTTAGCTAAAGGAAAATCGTTGCCTGGGGCAACGATTTGTAGTGGGCAGGATTAGGGTTTGAATGAAAACTGGGCAAGTAGAAAACATTGTCCTAGGCAACGATTTCTCGTTAACTAAAATCGTTGCCTAGGGTAACAATTTCAGTTGAGCCGATTTTATTTTCCTTCTCTTTTCTTTCTTTTTCCTTCCTTTTAAAATTCCAGGCAACAATTTCTACTGGCCTAGCTTTCTGCCAAAACTCTAATCTAGCTTACTATAATCGTTGCCCATGCAACAATTTTCCTTTAGCTAAATCGTTGCCTGGGACAGTGTTTTCCTTCTGAACCTAAATTGACTTATTTTTCAAAATACTTTGGCTGGTAGCTTATTTTTGTATTTTTTTAAAAAAAATTTGTTCAGAACCCTAGTTAGTAAAGGCTTTGGAATGACATAAGGTTGAAGAATTGCCTGGTTAATATCTTTCCAATCATCCCTTGTATTGGCTATAAAATCGTAGAGTACCCCCATTTTGAACTTTGTTGGGAAACTTCCAAGCTGAATAAAGGTCCAACACTGACATCCATGGATCGAACCTTTAAAAGGATGGCCATTTAATTCTTGTAGACCTTTCAAGTCATTAGTGAACCAAAATGTTGCTAGCAATACTAACAATGGCATAGGAAAATACCAGTTTACATGGGTCATCAGAGGCTTAGTTTCTATGGGCTTGTCTACATATCAAGGAATTTATATATCTCCAATGTAAGTTTCCTTGGAGGTCAAGATCAAAAGGTGCTAGAGCTCCTCATTGAACAGATAGCTGCTAGGGTTCAGGCAAAAAAGACAGATGCCAATATATCCACATTTTATTGAAAGTTGCTTACCTAGAGGACATAGTTAATAACTGGGCATACTCATTAAGAAGGTATAGTTTTTTTTTATTATGATGGTAAATTCCCTTGGTTAACTTGATCAGTCTAACTGAATTAATTCTGAATTCAGTTTAGATGTAGATGCTTAGACGTTAACTTGGAACTCCAAGGCTATTGATGTTTAGTACAATAGTGCATTGGGTCAGGTTAGGACCGAAAGAGTCACATGTAAAATGTGCCGGACCAAGCCAAAGAAAATGTGAAACGGACCGGGTTGGACTGGGCCAAAAAAGATACATAACGAGTAAAGTTGGGCCGAACCATTCAAATAGAGTATAGTTTTTATCTATAAAAGGTGATAGTTTATGTGTATGATCATCGACAAGTAAGTGAAAATAATTCATTACCAGATAGCGTTTAAAACTTTTGAAAATTATTGGTCCATTATTAGACCTGTTCAATTGGGTAGGGGTCCTTCAAGGGCCCTTGATCGACCCGTTTATCAAAGGGCCTAATCAATAATGGGTCTAATGGGTCGGTCTCTTAAAAGGTCATATTTTATTGGGCTTTTAATGGGTCAAGCCGGGTCAATAATTGGCCCATAGTTTCCAAAACTTTTAAACACTATTAGGTAATGAATTATTTCCACTTACTTGCCAATGGTCCACTACCAAAGATTGGAGGTGATACACGTAAACTATCATCCTCTATAGATAAAAATTATACTCTATTTGGACGACCCGACTCGACTCGGCCCATTATATATCTCTTTTGGCCCGACCCGTTTTGGATCTTCTTTAACCAAACCCGGTCTGACCCATTTTTCTTGTGACCTATCCCAGCCCTAACCCGACCCGATGCACAAGTCTATCCATTATTGACTCGACTTGACTCATTAAGGACCCAATAAACACATGGTCTTTTGAGAGACCGACATATTATTGATTATATCCTTTTACAAATGGGCCGGTCAGGGGCCTTTAACGACGCCCCTCCCATTTGAACAAGTCTAGTGTTCAATCTCCTAAAAATCTACAACAATCATTTGCTAAGTCTATGCAGTTGTAGAAGCGTCAAATGAAGATTTAGGACTTGAGAAAAAGACGTCTACTAGGATAAAGTCCTAAGTCATTTAAACACATGCACCACATAATCAGGTATTGGCTCTATGCAAGTTGAAAATGAGCCTAGTATTCAAGGTAGCGGCTTTGAGCTACAACATGACCTTGAAGAAGTGTTGCTAGAAGCTATGCTGAAAGTGCTCAACCAGCTGATTCAAACATATAACCTATTTGATGATGGAAATACCATATCGATGGAGGCTGTGAACCCTAATGAAGAGTTTTCACCAAAAGTTGTGAGTCCAAACCATAGTTAGCAAATTATAACGAGTCTTCTTTCCATTGAAAATATGATAGAATTATTATCAGCCAATTTTAATTAGTCTTCTTTCCAGTGTAAGTATGATGCCTTATGCCTCTTTTCTTTGATATAATTAATTAAAGGCGCTAATAAGCATCCTTAGATTGATTTAGTATTAATGCAGTGGTTATATTCGCTTGGGTAAGCACAATTTTGGCAGGTGTTATGAAGTTCAGTTTTCTTGATTGACTTACTACGATATGCTTGAAATTAAATCATTTTTTACCATGTGATGTAAGTCATTTTTTACCCTGTCAATGAAGTCACTTGTCCTTGAGTAGCTATTAAGAAAGGAGCTAGATACAATATATTTTTTAGGTAAAGTAATTTACAAGCGGTAAGACAATAATTGATGTAAACGGAATTTAATCTCATGCTTTGCATATCACCCTCTAAGACTTTAACCAACTAAACTAGTTGTCATCTACAAGTAGATGCAATAAGGAAGGCACAAGAACATAAGAAAAAGAAAAAGAATTGACCAACCATTTACTAATGAGAGAAGCTTGATATTGTATTACACAAAAATATGGGAGGTAAGGTGATTGGTAAGGTGGATAGGGATATGGGAGGCAGTCTCAGTACCGAGAGGAAGAGGGTGGACATGAGGGATAGTGATAGAATGGAGGGTAATGAGGGAAGGGTAAAGCACATAATCTTGTAATTGAAGCTAGGCTTTTTTGGGAAGAAAGAATGTGATCTTGTGGCCTCTCTCGTCCAATTTTCTTGAGAGGTGTATAAATGGGGTCATATGTCCCATTGAAAACCATGGAAACATCACATACGGAGTTTTTGTTTGCCCGTTTCTTGATGTTTGATCATCTCTTCAAATCTTATTTGTTGGGCTACATTGTAGAAGTTATATATAACATGCCTTCAACTCTATATTTGGTATGCATTTCTGGAGGGGTGGACAGTTTGCTTCTTCACTTGGTTCCTCCTTTTATGGAATGAAATTTGATATTGATATTCTAGCTCCATTAGGGCTGGATATGAGCCGAGCTAGCTCGCGAGCTACTCGGGATTGGATCGCCTAAAGCTCAGCTCGAGCTCGGAATTAGGCGAGCCCGAGCCGAGCCCGAGCTTTACAAAAATGAGCCCGAGCTCGAGCTCAAACAATTTAGGCTCGAGGGCTCGACGAGCCTAAACGAGCCGAGCTTAATTAAGGGCGTAGTTGAAACAAATCTTTAAATAGAATCGAGCTTAATTACTCGAATAAGCATAAGACAAATCTGAGTTAAGTGACGAGCTTATACCGAGCCAAGCCGAGCCACGAGCTTTTATCGAGCCGAGCCCAAGCTCAAATTTTAAAACTCGAAGAGTTACGAGCCCGAGCTTTATGAGTCTTAGGCGAGCCGAGCCACGAGCTTTTCGAGCTTAGGCTCGCTCGGCTCGTTTTCAGCCCTAAGCTCCATAACAACATTTCCTTAATGGGAATACCTTTCCTCCTTTTACTCCTAAGAAGGCACTTAGACAAGGTGATCCGCTCTCCCTCTACCTGTTTCTCTTCTGTATGGATATTCTTTCAAGAATGGTTCAAATGGGTCAGGATTTCAACCAATTTCAGGGTATTAAGGTAATGTAACCAGATGGGTGCCTTCAATCAATCATCTATTTTTTACAGAAGACACAATATTCTTCATTAAAGCTACTCAAGGAAGCTGGGAAAAACTGATTGAGATTATCATTCGCGTCTGTGAGATTTTGGGACAACAAATCAATCTCGCAAAGTCATTTGTCAAATTTAGTCCAAATATCTCCATCTTAGAGAAAGAGACTATCCTAGGGATTCTAAGGGTGCAGGTTGTGTCCACTTTTTAGGACCATTTAGGTGTTTCGATTGATGTAAAAAGGGGAAATAGGAGCATTTTCCAGCTGCTTGTTGAAAAAATTGCAAAGAAGATTGTGTCCTGGAGCTCTATTCCTCTCTCTAAACCGACAAAACTAATCCTAATCAATACTGTTTTGATCTCCATGGCCTCAAATGTGTTAAGTTGTCTGCCCATACCGATTTAAGTTTTAAAGAAGATTAACTCCATCATAACTAGGTTCCTTTTGGGCGAACTCATCCTCGAATAAGAAGAAAGGAATTCACTTGATCAAGAGAAGCACTATTTGTTGTCCTAAAGGTATGGGAGGTCTAGGGATATGTGATATTAGTTCCCTAAATGATGCTCTTCTTATGAAGTAGGTTTGGAGGACACAACTTAATCCTCATATCCTTCTCTCTAAAGTGTATAAAGCAGGTGCTCCCTTTGCCCTTTTTACGGGGATGACCCTAATCTGGCATAGAGTAAGGGTTTCTCTGGGATGAAAAGGTTTTAGGAAGATTGATAAATTGTGTTTAGAAGGATGATCTAGGAAGATAGGATCAAGGACCTTGGTTAAACCTGCGAGAGATAGATGGGTGGAAGGGAAGGTGCCGGAACTAAAATCAAATGTCACACTCCAAAATGCAAGGAGGTGGAAAGTGGCAGAGTTCATTAGTCTCGACTCTAACCAATGGGATGCGAAGAAAATTCGTGATAGTTTTGAAGCTAAAAATGCCACTTATATCCTAGCCATGGAGCTCCCTACAAAAGGTACTAAGGATTTCCTAATCTAGAATTACCATCCATCTGGACAATTCACTGTAAAGACAAGCTACTCTTTCAGCCAAAGGCAAAAGACTCCTATGGAATGAAAGGGAGTGGACTCTACTCTTCCAACATGGAAACATCTCTTATGGAAGATTTGGAATGAGGCACTCAAAACAAAAGATAATCTTTGAAGAAGAGGAATGGATGTTGGGTCCCCTCTGTGGTTTGTGTGGTCTCAGCATTAAAGATGCAGGTTATATTTTCAAGCTCTACCCTAAAACCACTTCCTTCTGGCTAATAAATCCCCTGGCTCTTCGGTCAAATGATAACTTCTCTATTCCTTTTAAGGAATGATTACTGTAATCCCCCGAAATTCTACAATTATTTTTTTTTGTTATTATTTATTTTCCTAAGTAACCCGTTAAGTCTAAACTACTGAAATCCTATCCTACTCAAATTTTATAATACCCAAAGTTCTATCTTACTAAACCTAAACACATTTTATCTAAACCTAAGAATTTTACCTAAACCTAAACTCAAAAAAAAAAAAAAACAAAACCTACCCATATAAACTACCGTGAAACCCCACAAAGTGAGCGCAAAGTCTAAAACTAAAAAAATTCCCCACCCCTATAAGAATCCCGTAAGAACCCCAAAAGCAAAGAAAAAAAACCCTCCTCCCCACCCGTGAAGATCCCCGGCAGAAACCCCACCCCCAAACCACTCCCTGCTGCGCACCCCACTGCTGCCGCCTCTGCCGCACCACCGCCTGCACCCCGCCAGCCGCCGCCGCAATGACCACTTCAGTCGATCCCCTTTCTCCTTCCCTTTCTTTTTAATTTTATTGTATTTTATGTTTATAATTCACAATTTTGGAGGTTGTTTCAATGATTATTTGGATTGTTCCTAATGATTTATTAGATGTAAAAATGTTTATAATCATGAGTTTTATGAATTGGTATATATATTTTGCAATCTCTTTATTTGAATTAGTATGATTGTTCAAGCACTTGGGTTTACTGTATGATTGCATATATACTTGCTTTATGGGTTAAAAGAGTTGAGATTGTTGGGTTGATTTGTGTTTGCTTTGGTGATTTTCTTTTGGGTATGATGATGTCGTTTAATAAATTGATTTTTTTCATGGTTTGGGATGAGACTAGGCTTACGGTGGTATATTTTTTTAACAAGAGAAGTGATCTTTGTATCAAACTCGATTATAGTGCCTTAATTTAATTTAGAGATATTGTAGATCATTACTCATTTGTGATAAATATCCACCTTTTTGATAAAGTGGAGCATTTGGAAAAGAATTTTGTCTTCCCCTAAAATGTATGGACTTGTATGGAGCAATGTCATTAGTGTTACTAGGGTTTTGCGTTTTACGTCTTTTCTTGGAAATTTGATCAACATGTCATAGTGTTAAGAATGATTATTGATTTTGAGTGGGCATATACCAATTCTGCATGTTTTGTGGCGTAAAGGAGATTTTGATGTTGGCCTGGGTTAATGTTGATGTTGGTCGTCTAGCATAATAGGGTATTGATAATTAATTAGATGTCGTGTTTTTATGCATTCGAAATCAAGGGAGTACACATTTCACTGGATTGGAGTCTTCAAAAATTTAATTCGATGGCTGTAAATTTGGTTTGGTGGTATGTTGATTTAGTGGTATTATTTTGGTATAGGAGAACAATTTGTGGAAGGTCCTTTAAAATAATAGAGAAAGTGGATACCCGTGCTTTTTACACCAGGTACATACAATTACAAAGAACGTTATTTTTTAATTAGGAGCATGATTTAGGGTGAAACATAAACATAGTATCATGTTTAGGGAACCCGTTGGATGAGATTGTTTGGTTACCCATTTGAAAGAATTCATGTTCTTTATTTTAGGGGCATGTTTTGGTGTTATTTGTGAGAAACTGTGATTTATTAATTGGTATTAATTGTTAATTAATCCACGAGGTTGTTTATTATTACTCCTTCATTACTGATAGTATGATTAGAGTAAAGGTATATTTTATAAGTCTTAATGATGAGGTAGTTGACTTGGTTCAACAGTTTTATCAGTTGAGTTTAAAATTAAAAAGTTAAAAATTACAGTATAACAGAGATAGATTGAATAATTATAATATTTACTGTTGTGTGCTACTGTGATTGTGTTTATTGAGTTTAAACAGTAAATCACTTAAAGAGAAAGAGGATAAGCAATAAAACTCTAGGCTAGTGCACGTCTAGAGTATTGACAAGCAGGGGTTGGAGTTCACGGGGTATTATTCGTGGCTTTTCTGTGAGGCCGTGTGATCTACGAGTCTCTATTTTATAAAGTTTTAAACTTAAAATTGGGGTTAGTTGAGATCTCATCTAGCTATGGTAACGGAGTCGCGCCCGTTTACCATCTGGATTTTTATACTGTATTTTGATGCTCTCCGACGGGAGTGCATGGGTTATTTATTTATTTGATGCCCTAATCAGGACATGGGGGAGACAACCTAGTCTATTGCTTAATCCAAATCATTAATCAATTTATCGTGTCAGAATCCAAGTCATTAATCAATTTATCGTGTCAGTCGAGTAAAATATTGCATCATATGTTCTTACATTTCTTATAGTTATTCGATTATCAGTTCAACTGTTGTACCTTGTAATTCGTATGTACTCAGCTTGCTGATTACGTGCCTTGTGTGTTTTTGGTCATGGCTTTCGCCTATAAATGACACTGTAATGATCCAATACTTACATTTGTATTATTGGGGAGCAGATTATTAACAGGTATCTAAACAAGCATTCATGCATGGGCGGGTTGGAGAGGAGCGTTATTTTAATTTAGATTTCGGAATAAGTTATGTTAGGTTCGATTTGGTTTTAAACTGTTAGATTTGAATTAAAGGTAAATGTTATTTGGTACATCAATAAGGGCCATAGAGTTTCCAGTTTGTTACATCAGGATTTGATTTACGTTTAATGTTATTTCATAAGTCTTTTGGTTTCCCGCTGCAAAACTCTGTTTTATAGCCTCAACGTTTAAACACGTGGCGGTAGCACACCGATAGTTCCTAAAGGTTTGGGTTTCGGGAAAACGGGAATTATCGGGGTGTTACAATTACGTTCTTATATCCGGTTGTTTTATAACTCGGATAATCCGATATTTGCGGAGTTTATTGGAGGTCTTTGGAGTATATAGAGGACCAAAAATGATATTGTTTTTAATAATGGTACGAGTTTTTATGGGATTTTCAAGACCCATTTTGATCAGGCTATGGCCCAAATCGCGACTTTTTTCAACTCAACTTTTGTCAACTCTACTAGGAAAATTCATACGACAGTTCAGATGTTAGATTCAACTACATTAGGCCCCCCTCTAGGCTTTTTCAGTGCTTCCCTAGGAAGGGAAGTCCGACTTCCGTATACCACCCAATACAATTGGATGGATCCCGGTGTAGCCCTGATTGTTCAGGAGGGACGGGATGGGCTCATCTCTTCCCCAATAGGCCCCCTTTTCCGGGAGGAGGTAACCCAATTCGTGTGTATTCTGCTCTTTATGCAGAGGTTGTTGTGTGTCTTCACGCTATGCATTGGAGTCTGACAATAGAACTGGACAAGGTAGTTCTTCTAACAGACTCTCACCTTTTGGTAAGTATTCTGAGAGGTCATACTACCCCGCCGATACAGATTCTGCATACAATTAAGTCCTTACAGGCTATAGGGTGGGATTTTCAAATGTGTTTAGTTCTAAAGGTATCAAGAGATCAAATTCAGGTCGCTCATGATTTAGCTAAGACTAGAAGGCATACTTTAATTTCTTTGGAATAATCCATACGCAATCAAATTATAGAAAGTAAAAATATAAAACTTATTTATGATTTTTTGAAAAGGTAAGTTGTTTGTGACTTTATTATTTTAGTATAATTGTATTGGGTTTGGGTAATTTTAATAATAATAATAATAATGGTTGGGCTTGTTATTTTAAGTAAAATGGAACATTAAATTAGTAGCTTTCATAGGATAAGGAATATCTTTTATATTTTAGGCTTTATAACAAACGGGCTTTTGACGATTGTTTTTGTTGTTCTAAAAAGTTTTGTTTACGAAAAATACTTAAGTTCTTTCCATTTATTCCACTTATTGGGATGAAACACGTGTCATGTCGTGATTGGCTTGACTAACGTGCATATCAACTAGACTTTTAACATTTTTTTTTGCTTTTTCTCTCCTCAAAACAACGAGTTTTACTTGAGGTGTCAACCTCTTCAAAATGACATAAGAGGATACAAGAAAATTTAAAGAAATGACCACATTCAAGGACTACCTCTCAAAATTTCTTCACGCAAATACTTTTTTTAACCTTTTTTTAAAATAATTCGAGAAATAATCTTCAAATGAAACTATTTCGAAATATAAACCCGAGTATAGGTTCGGATAAAAATCGTTTGCCCTTGATGCAACCAGTGTAGGCTGGATAAAGTCGCTTGGCACTCAATATATTCACACTTCTACCCAAAAAAAAAAAGTTTCAAAACTTATTCCCTTTGCGTAGTTGCATACTTGCATGTTCCAGCCTTAAAATCAATAAAGTCACCTAATTAATGGCCCCTTCAAAATCCTAAAAAAAAAAAAAGGCTCCTGATAAACATTGTTGTAAGCTATAATTGTATATCATTGTTAGCACAAATCATTATTTCAAACTTGATTAATTAGGATGTACTAATGATAGTTATGCTTAGAAAATGAGAAAATGAAATGGCGGTTATTCACGTCCTTTCACAAATAATTATGTTAAATATGCCCAAAGGACGTGGCTACCACACGGTTTTCAAGAAAAATACGATACTGCAGTTACGCCATAACCTCTATTTTTTTTTATGGCTGAACAAAGCAACAAAAATCCATAAAGAATTGGGAAAGCACATGGGTAATGATATGGGTTGTTACTTGTTTAACTATTGAGCCTCATTTAGCCCTTTCAACTTTGCAATTACCAAGCAATTAATCCAATTCCTTCCCGTTTCTTCCCATCATTTCTTAAGTCTAAAGAAATTAATGAACTCCAATCCTATCCCCATCTTTTTTTTATTATTATTATTAAATCCCTAAAGTGTCATGTTTCTTCCCATTCCACTCTATTTCACCTGTTTTTTTGTTCATGAAGTTAATAATATCATATGGTTTCATTATACATTAGTAGACTCTTAAAATAGGACGTTCATGTTAATTTTTAATCGTTACATACAAACCTTATTGTATGTATGGTAGGTCAACTACAATTATCATTGCGGATAATTACTTAGTATTGGGAGTATACGACTCGAAAAATGGAACTCAAGTTCTAAAAATGCGGCAAATATTAGGATAATTTTTACTTTTAATTTGGTGTTGACTTTGTTATAATTCAAATTAATTTAATCTAGTGGATTTAAAACTGATTTGTCTAAATTTTTAAAACATGTACAGTAACCGAGACTTTATTCAAGCAAATAGAAATTCGACGTACATAAGTAATCAAAGGCCTTGCCTTAGTTACTTAGTAAAGAAGATCGGGATTCAATAGCGTCATATTACGCATTGGACCAACTTAAAAAGACTACAATGAATATGACTGATACAGTACTATTTCCATTTCTTTCCCAGGGTCAGGGGGGGTCATAAGGTACATAAAATGATAAAATATGATCCAAAAAATCCTGACTTTATATTTTATCATATGATTACCCAAGTCACATGGCCAACCCTAGTCAGCCCAACCACAACTATCGTTGTATATGTCAAACTCAAACATCATAAATTAAACATAGATCAGGAAAAACCGGGGATCTCCCATGTAACTGGTCAAGAAAAAACAGAGTTTTCTTTGGTGCACAAAAGTCTTGGACAGATCAAGATTGGTTGATCTAACATTTTAACTCAGGCAATGAGTGAGAAAAACAGGCATGTTAGTAACCTCTTAGAGGATAACTGGTTCTTTGGAAACAGCTTGTTAAGCAAGTCAAAGTCTTCGAAGATTATGGTAAGATGTAACTCTGATCCTAGTCCGTCCGTAAGCTCTAATGAAAAGACCACGTTGGTGTCTGGTCAAGATCATGCTTCGACTATGAGTAGCCTCCTTCGAACACCGTCGCTTCCGGTTTGGTTAGGAGGGGATCGAAAGTATGAGCTAGATGAAGAAAATGAGCAGGATGAAGAGGATGAGCCAAGGATGGGTGATTTAATAAGGCAAGCAATGCCAATGCCTATGCCTTTGCCTTTTCCTAGGAGGGGATTGGATCGTACGCCGTCTCTTCCACCTTGCAGGGGGAAAGAGGCTGGCTCTCCGACAATGGCATCAACCGTTGCCAGGAGTGGTGGAGGAGTTGGAAGGTTGAATGGGAGAGAATCGTTAGACTCGTTGGTTTTGTTCCAAGAGAAAGGTCCTATTGCTTCAATAGCCAAGCTTACTAGAAGAGCATCTATTGACTCTTCCATGTTGTTGCCTCCTAAATGCTCTACTTCTAAGGTATGAATTTATGCTATGTTTTAGACATGATTAAGTTAAGTTTTCATTATTATCACAAGTGGAAATGAAGTCTTCGGTACTAACATCATTTCTTGTCTACAATTAGTGCGTACTATGTCTCATTTAAAAACTTTTTGATTTAATGTGGTACATCAGTTGATCCTTCTTTACTAATAATGTACAGTTTCTTTGATTTTTGGACATGCCATACTTACAATTTTAGTAAGGGTTGGTTTATAATTGGTAATCTTATATTTCAGGTTTATTTATTTTAGGAGAAATTTTAATTGACTTATTGTGTAAGTGCGAATTCTACGCTGTTTTTGGTGGATTAGGTAGGGTTTGAGTTGATCATCCTTCTCAAATTAATTGAGATATTGCCTTTTAAAATAGTTTGTATAAGGAACACTAATCATGGACAAAGTGACAACCTTTGCCAGTTGAAAGATATTTTAGTTCTAACAAGTACGTTCTATTTGTTTGACCATTGACCTAATGCAATGTCTCTAAAGTCTAAACATCATTGGAACTTGACAACTATTTTATGTTGGTTTCAGGGCACGAAGCAGAGTACAAGCACCTCCAAGAACCGACCACACCGCAAACTAGAGACTCCAACCAATTACAATCAAGCAAAACCGGACACGAAACCCGAAAAACTCGACAAAAGCAAGAGTCAGAAGAGTCTAAGCGATCTAGAGGTCGAGGAGTTACGAGGTTTCAAGGACTTAGGCTTCTCATTTGACAACAAAGACATAAGCCCAAGTGTGACACAAATACTTCCTGCCTTACAAAGCAGAGCTAGTCTTGACAGTAATCACGTAGATAATTGTAACGTAAGAAGGCCTTATCTTTCGGAGTCATGGCAAAAGACATCTTCTCCTTTAGCAGCTCCTCCATTTCCAAAACGAGGCCATCCTCAAGCCTCGTCAACTGATGATATGAAGGCTCAGATCAAGTTTTGGGCACGAGCCGTGGCTTCGAATGTGCGTCAAGAGTGTTGATCACACACAAGGCTACAAAATTATGTACCAATAATTGTGATCCTTTTTATCTTTACTATAGTTGATTGAGTTTAGGAGTGTACTGTTGACTTAATTACACATTTAAATAAGCTTAGCTTTGGTTTTCGTAGCCAGATCATCAGACTTTTAACAGCAAATATTTTTTGATTCTACAAGGATGAATGTTTTGCATTGATCAAAGGAAGGTGATGGGATTTTTAAATATTTGCTAAATTAATTAACAATAATTTTCTAATGGATGAATGGTGGAGTAGTTAATCTTTTGCGAAGAGTATACATCCCAAATCTCACACCGACCAAGGAAGGAAGAATTGTTAAACTTATAAGTGATCCGATTCCACATTAGTATGAGGCTTTTTGGAAGATACCCAAAAACAAATCCGTAAGGGCTTAATCAAAAGCGGACAATAACATACTAATGCGGGTCACTTGTGGCGGTTGGGCCCAATATTTTGCCACAATGGGAAAATTAAAGTGATTTCCCAAGCTCAATATAAACTTTATATATGTAGAAGTTAGCAAGAGCATTAAATTGAATTTGATTTCAAAAGCCTGAATATGACTGTCTAAAAACTATACCAAGTATAACAGTAAACGGTTCACAATAGTAACTCACGGAGTATGATGGAATATACAAACTTAATGGATAAGCACAATTGGAAGAGTCGAGTCATATGAAATCTAAGAGAGAAAGAGTGGTTTCTAGTTTGTAGAAACGTAGACACGAGTTTGTTGTTCTCATATATGATTTTAAACTGTAGCTTTTAGTTAAAAAGTCATGAATTGGATTGTACTAATGTAGATAATGTTAAAGGCCGGGTGGATTCATGTCATGGCTATCCCAATTCCCTTTCATAAACTCATATGTACGTTTGAAGTTTTATCAACAAATTGCAAAGTAACATAAAAGTAGTCTTTTTGTGACTTGGCCATGCATAAACTCACGAGTTACATTCTTTATATAACATAAAATATAGGGTTTTGAAGAATAGAATAGGCAGTGAATCAAGTTAGTTGAAAAGCTGTAGAATGGGTCATGATAAAGGTTAGGACTTAGGAGTGGTGGATACTAGATATAGATAGCTAGGGTACACACGTACTCTCTGTGGAACCTAGCTAGGTATATTACCTTTAATACAATAATAGATAAATAGAGGAGGGACTCTGCATGTTCCTATAAAAAGTGATCGAATTAAAATCATATTCTCTTGGTTAGGCTTAGGGCTTTTTGTTGATAAAAATCTTGGCCTATTATAGTATTATGGATTTATGGGTGTTACTTTCCACTGGACATACTATGCTAGTAGATACATACCAAGTGTAAAGTTGTACCTATATGGTTCACGGAACATATTATGCTAGACTTATAGTATCAAAGCTTAAGCGAGTTTCTCGCTAAAAAATAAATAAAAGAAAACTAGTTCTTCTTAAAAAGTAAAAATATTAAAAGTTTAAGCAAGTTTCTCGCTAAAATAAGTAAATAAATAAAAGAAAGTGAGTTCTTCTTAAAAAGGAAAAAAATTATGTGAAAAAAAGAAAGAAAAAATGCATTTTTATTTAAGTGTTCAATTCTTAATTAAGTTGTTTAGTAGTTGAACTATGAGAAATGAATAGTGACAAACTAAATCTTGATTAACTCTTGAGTGGTTCCAAATATATAATAATAAATTCAAATGTATGCTAAAGTCATGATGCCAATTTGGTTTTTAACTAGTTTAGAGAGGCAATTCTCAAGCAATAGCTTAGCCAGTCTTTTAAAATGTTATTATTAATTGAAATAGTTTGTGTGTGTTCAATGCATGAGAGCACAAATGACTTGATATAAACGGGTAATTTGATTTAGGTTTTCAATATCACTCTCAAAATTTAACCAATTAAATTAGTCGGTATTAACACTAATAATAACACAGTACATCAATATATTTTAATCAAAAATCCAATTACATTAAAAAAAAACACATATGTGATCTCAAAGTGAGTGAGACAAAACTCAAATAAAATAAAAAATTTATATTTAAAAATAAAATAAATAGAAAAATCGGCTCCACCGGACAACTTCTCTCACAGTATAATCAGTTTTTTTTTTTCATTTAATATTGAATTCTAAAATCAATTTTATTTTAATTTCGAATGAGACTCGATATTTTCAATATGACACTTTAAAAAAGTGTATAAATAAATTATATTGATAAAATTTAATAAGGAGTGGATAATGTATAATTTTTTCTTTTATTATTCCCACTTTCTCTCAAATATTGCCCCAAGTATAAATTTTTACTTTTTTAAGATATAATGGAAAATCTTTTGGGACACCCCAAAATAAAAAATCTTTAAGAAAATAGGGTAATATTTAATGGACATATCAAAATAAAAAATGGCATAATCTTTGAGGGATAGAGGGAATATAAAATTAATTTTTCATTCTTAAGATAGAAATTTTTTTAATCAAAGTTCTCATTTTTTATTAGTATTATCAAGTTTGAGAACTCATACATTTAAGGGCTTAATCTTGATAACACTTTCTCCTTATTTGAACAACCTATATATGATGATCCACTCTCAAAAACTATCTTTACCCAAAACAAAACAAAAAAATGCAAAAAAAAAACAGTGATTTTCCTCCTTCGTATAGGAAGAATCACCATAGAATGGCCCAAATCAGAATTGGTCATATCATTTTGGTCTGTTGGACCAACTTGATCGGCTCAACCCGACAAATCAACGGGTTTGAACAGCAATTTTGGACCCAATTTCAAACTCAACCTCGATTTTAGAAAATAAATGGATTTTAGATAATCCAAAACTATAATAGTAAAAAAATAGGTACAACTCAAAAAAGTTCGAAAAAACCCACTCCTAGATTTGGATAAATTAATGTCGACTGACCTAACCCAACTCGATTGTTCAGCCTACAACACAGTACATCACTATATTTCAATCAAAAAGGTTTTGTTTGCCTTGTATTCTAGCTTATGCTTAAAAAATTGAAACAAAAAAGAAAGGTATTCTCTCATAATATTCCAAGTTGTCATTGCAGGGGAAATGGTGGTAATCAGAGTCTTGTAATGTAAGGGTTTGACTTTTTCTGTTAATACAACGAAATAACTATTACATATGTCTCTTTATTTTTGTGTCCCATTTTAATTTATAAAGTTAATGTTTAAAAAATTTGACCATAAATTTTCATTATGTTACAAGAAATAATATATTCAAATTGGATCTTGTTGGATAAATATCAATATAAATTTTTTGAATATCAAGGTTTTATAATTTTTTGTCTTACCAATTTAGAGATAAAAGACATTTTAAGGCAAATGATTATTGTCAAGGGAACGTATTACTAATTAAACTATTAATAGGGTGTGCAAGATAAAGAGAAACGAGTTTTGATGCATGTGTAATTAGTATGCAATTATGCATAGCAGCATTCACACTATATTTTTATAGAAATTATAGCACATAATATAGGACAGAGGGAGTATTATACTTGTATATTGAATAAATCATTCTCTTATAGTCCTGTCTCGATTATTTGACAATCAAGCAGGACAATCCATGCCATTTTAGTATCATTAATTTGGAGGTCACTATGAAAGTTGAATGTTTGTTAAATAATGTTGGAATAAAGAAAAATTTATAAGGCAAATGCTAATGGGCGAGGGGTCCTGAGACTTTGGTGTTGTGTAAAATAGAACAACACCTCCTACATCTTTATGTTTAGAACAAGTGAACAAGAGAGGAAATCTTAATTGCTATTGTATAGTTGTATCCACCCTAATTATATTGTACAATATACATATCGTAGAACCAATATTATGTTTAGCAAATGGCCAACTTTATATGGTGCACCGTCTAATAGTTTAGATTAGTAAATTCAATTGTGAAAATTAGGAGGTATTTAATGAACAATTTTTTATTTTTTTTGAGGGGAGGTTTGAAATTAAATTATAACGATATTCATTTGCAGTTGTTGAATCGTCAATAACAAGTATATTCAATCGATGTTCAAACGAACCAAAATAGGATAGGTTTAGAGGTTTTTCGAAATAGAAATTTTGCACTTCATTTGTTGTAGTGCCGTAGTGGATGTTTTTTCGAACTTAGTTTTACATAGGAGCATTTCCAAGGACCATCAATTTGGAGGATTCCAACTACGTACGACCTTAAGGTTACGAATCCGACCCCTAACAATTGGTCGATCTATTTATTTTGAGGGTGTGCAAGAGTGCGACATTGGTTACCGCACAGACACAGATGACATGACCCCCAATATATATATATATATATATATATATATATTTAAAAAAAGTTGGAAAATTTTTAGTCTTAATATTTGCTCTTTGAAGTCATCCAAAAAAATAGCTAGCTTTGGGTGTTCCTCTACATAGTACAGGTGTACTCATAAACACTTGTGAGTTTGTAAATTTCATGCAATGCTTCATTATTCAGATTTTTGCTTGTCCATTGCCCATGGTACTTTTTTATTTCATAAGGACATTGCCCTCGGTACTTTATTAGTCTTTGATTGGATTTCATGGGTAAAGTCGACCTTATCACTTTAGTCACATATAATATATATATATATATATATATATATATATATATATATAAGATATAAGATATAATGAGAAAGATACGTAAAATGTGAAAGGTGAAAGATATATTGGTCATTTATATGCTAAATTCAATGTATAACATTATAATGAGAAATATAGTAACTAAGTTGTATTTTTTTATGTTGTTCTTTTTCATCATTATAATGACTTTTTTTCCGTGAAATCTCATGCTTTACCACTTGTATAGCTAATGTCTCTTCACATTCTTTTCATTTTAAACATCCTTGTTATTATATTCCTCCCATAAATATGGTCTATTATTTTGAAATTAACAATCTAAAATAGAGGTGTAACTTGGATGAAAGTATTTTAATCCATTTGAATATAGTTTAGTTGCTTTTAGTGTAGTTTTTGCATGATTTTAACTCATTTGTGATCTCACGTGCTTTTATGGATGGTTTTGTGGCTTTAACGCATTTCAGGGTTCGTTGAAGCCACTTCGATAGATTTGTGAACCTCGACATCCATATTGAAGATTTCAAGAACTAAAGGCAAAGCATCAAACCCAAGAGCAAGCATGCTGAAGTAATACATGGAAAGCAAGGGACAAAGAAGCAGATCTGAGCTTAGAGACGTTCGAACCTCATGAGCTGAAAATTGTTAGAAGCTCTGAAGAAGTGAGAGAATTAGAAAGGTGCGTCCCTGCCTTATCTAGGCTTGTCTGTGCCCCCTTACACTCTGAAGACAGAAGCGTCCATATATGCCATCCTGAAAATAAATGCTAAAATTTATCGTCGAATTTTGAGGATAAGGCATGCATATCCATGTGTAATTAGGCACGTCTGCAAAGTAAAGTTGCGAAGTTTGTTCTTGCCTTGAGAATGAGGATTTGGCACGTCCGTGCCTCAATAATCCCAAGTCCGTTCACTCGTCCTTTTTCCTACTTTTACTTGGTTTCTTAGCTTAGTATAAATACATTTAAGACCAATTTTGTATTTTATTGAGACTTTATTGTTCTAGTATTATATTATTCTGAATAACATATTACTTATTGCTTAAAGATTCATCGTTCCCGAATTCTATTTTTAATCCAAGTATTTCTTTTACTCCTTTAATTCTCTTAGTTTATTTTAATCATGTACTCTCTAATTATTTTCTCTATATTTATGTATGCTATGAGTGAGTAGTTCTCTAATTTAGGGTACGAATGAACCCTAATATGGATTGATGTGTGTTTGACCAATTCCCAGTTTCCTATATGTTTATTCAATTCATTAATCCAATGGTTGGCATTATTCTCATTGATCGACTAGACGTAGTTTATTTGTTGAATCTGATTAAATCCGCAACGACTTTTGATTCGTAATTGAGTCTAAAACCCTAATTTAAGGTGTTGATCGATAAGATACTTGAATCTTGTGTTTAATGTCTCACTTTTGCATGATTCCACAACAAGTATAGTTGCAATAGAAGAAAGTCATTGACACTCAAAAGAGATCTTCATGTTGTCTAGGGATTATTCATCCTATGAATTGTTTGTTTGTCTAAATGTAAAGAGATAGGGAGCTTTTACTTGCATTATTTCGTATTAGTGGGAATTCTTAATCATAATGGATGTTTTTAGTTATCGAGTAAGACCTTATTTTCATTTGTGTTAGTTGGAATTAGCATTAGATTAAACTTTTTTTCTCTAACATTGTTACCTAATAGTAGGAATTCACATCAATATAGTTATTTAATTAGGTCTTTAGTCTCTTTAGATTCGAACCTTACTTACCCTTCTATATTAGCAGTTGGCACATGGCAGATCGAGTGAGGTTATTTTTTATAGGCTATAGACAGCCTTATCAATTATCCATTTATAATGTAGCAATAGCAGCAGTAGAGAACATTGCTGTGGTAGTTGCAGTAGCTTGGAGCTCACTACAACTATTTGTCATACCCTGCTGCTCAAAACGCCCTACTCTAGCTTGCTTTCTCTCTTCTTCTCGATCGCTTGACTCGTTAAAATTAAGCAAGCACTTATTATTTACATCAAGAACATACAAAACTACCACCATTGCAACCGAGGTAAGAAACATGGGAATCGGACCGAATATCCACATCAACATTGTTATAGCAAAATAAATTGCCCTCAATCCTACCTGCCAGAAATTTGCACCATGAACTAAGGCCTCGACAACAAAGTCTTCAGGGACTATAGCCATTGGCATACTTAACAGGAGGTTGGCCTGCACGTAACACCTCGAGGACTGAATGAAAGACGCGAAAGCAAGCAAGAAAAACAAGAGGATGCTTATATATTTGAGGGAAATGATTGGCAGTCTAGTATCTCCATACACTATTCTTCCAACTATTTCACTGCTTTTGGAGCTTCCAACCCATGCACCAATCAATGAGCTTAAGGTTAGAGAAGTGGATGCCATGAAATTTGATGCTACTATTGTGCTGTTCATTACTGTGAAGGCTGGGCCTCTACTCATTGCATCAATCTGTGAATAACATTAAATGGAGTTTGTCATCATTCGCGTACTATTAAAGGCATACAATCCACTTCTTCATGCAATAACGTATCTATGTACGTTGGTTTCGTAAAGATTCATTTTGATGTTCATGATAAAGTCTCAATAGTCATCTTTCACATAAAAAGTCTCATTAGACCACTATCAGCAGTGGGCAAAATTTTGACATCCAATTCTCTCTCTAACCACTTTTTCACTCATCCCACCCAATTATCCTCATGAGTTTTTTTGTGATTAAAATGTCATCCCAACAGTGAGTAAAAAAAACTCATCATCAATCTCTCTTTTACTTTTTCTAATACCCCACCGCACTTTCTCTCTTCCATATTCACCAATTTTACTTAATTTTCTAATTAATGTATGATTATGATTAATAATTTTATATCGTTATTAATTAATTTATGTTATTATTGCGTAGTTAGCGTTTCAATCAATTTGTACTGTACTTAATATTTTTAATTAGCGATTATAGTTATCGTTCATAACTATATTATTTAATTATATTATTTAATTATCGTTTTTAATATATCAATTTATTAGTCATAGAACAATAAACTTCCTCCGTTTCAAAATACGAGTTATTAAGCTAAAAGCCTTGACATCATACTATCCAATTATATCAAATGGTTAAAAATGTGTAGGAAGAGTTGGTAATCTAACCTTCATAAGCTTCTTGACCCATGCTTTTTGACAGTGATTATGAAAGCCAATTACTGTACACTTTGAATTTCTGAGGTATCTGTATAGCAGGAATATGTGATATCCAAACATCATCATCAGCCCTAATGGTACCAGGATCACATCTAGCTTCTCCTTTTGCCACTTCATTCCCTCTAATTCTTGACCCGATCTCGATCTCGCCCTCCTAGATGAGACCTTCGGACTTTCTATCTATGATCTATTATATGTGTAGATGGAAGTATAAGTAGCAAAAAAGTAATAGCGTGTGAAAGTGTAGCAGTTCGTTAATATTATTTCTTGGTTTAGATCGAAAATATTCCTGGATAGAAATGCAGGCCAAGTGCTGGAATAGTTTTGTACGGTAATATGTTAGGCTTTGATTTCTTTAGCTTATGATGTAAAACATGATCTAATTAATTGAATTAGTGGAGTAGTTATATAAATGGAGGATTAAGTAAAGAATGACGTACCAATCCTAATGATGAAATAATACTTTTGATTTGATTAATTCAGTTAAACAATACTAGTATTCTAATTTGAAACATTAATCTTAAATAGTGTACAAGTAGTAGTACGTATTAACACTTGTAACAGCTTTTTAAAGAGCATATATGATATGTTATGTTACTGTGTCCGTGCAAATGAAAGCAATCTCTATAAAATCAAGAAAAGCAACCAAGTATGTACCTTTTGTAAGCTAAAGCAAAAGCAAATGAGATAAGAAAAAGGCAGTCTTGCATTGCGAACGGGAAAGCCTTAGTCCCACTTGAAATTGCATTTATTTTCGGGAGCAAAGAACATCCCTTTTTCCCATGAAACAACTCCCTGCTTTCAGGAAACTAATACTTTATCGTTTTGGTGCCACCATTTTTTAAGACTACTCAGTTCTAATTTTAAACCTGTCAATTTTTAACCGAAATGCTATTTCGATCGATATTCACTCATGGCGGTTGAATCTGACTTGCTTTACTATTCAACAAGTGAAACCTATAACTCGACCCTATCTAACTTGATGCTAATCCGAAATTTGTAAACTCAAACTTAACTTGCTCTCAAACAAAAGACAACACGATTTTAAAATAACCTAATCCTTTAAAAATCCGAAACAAATTCAACCCCATACATAATTGATAAGGCCCAATTGATAACAATTTTTAACCCCTTTCATCCAACATATTTAAGACAAATATGTTACTAACTTTAGAGTTGATTTCACTCTCATCATTTTATCATTACTATAATACTAAGTTCTTAAACTTTAAGAATGTTTTTTAAAAAATTATCATGTTTATTTTGATATATAAAATATTATATGAGACTAACACAACAAAATAAAAGCCAAAATAGAACTATAAACTAATAATAACTTGATTTGAAGTAATAAATGATTTACAACATAAGAGACTCGATCCCGATTTCAACTGAAATCAAGATGGCTTATCCAAATAAATTACTTGAAATCATAAAAATACACCCGTCCAAACCCGAACCTTATGACCCGAATGACCCTACTTGACTCAATTCAAAATTCATCCAAACCTGAAGTAAACCGTCTTATTGGATTTAATCGAACCAAATAAAATCTTGTCCAAAACAAAATTCGAAACCGAGTAAGCAAATAATTAATTGAACCCATCCCGATAAGTGACATGATCCAAATCAAAAGAACCCAAAATTTAAAAAATAACATGTTTCAACCAGATCCAATTAGTACAAATCAAGCTTGTCTGTCAACCCAATTTAACACCACTGAATATTATATATTAGGATTAAGTAGTGTTAGTGCATTATCATTTTTATTATTTCATGTGAAGAACGAGTGCCAAAATTGTTTGAAAAAGCCTTCCATGTTTATTTTTTCTAACAATCATCTAGCAATGTTTAGCAAATTCCAATAAAACATGACAAATACATACATGAAGTTAAACTAGAAGTTGTTAAAAAAAATAGTGGTTCTTAAATCTTAACTCAGCGTACGAATAGTAAGAAATTGGTTTGACTTGTTAGATATTAACCATCCAAGTAATACTCCGTAGTTGCATACCAAGTAGGGGTGGCAAACGGATCATGTCGAGTCGGGTTCGAGTCACCTACTTTCGGGTCAGCTATCCCTCAACCCAAACCTGATCCATTTAAGTTTTCGGGTTAAAAATCCCAACCCGAACCTAACCCATTTAATTTCGGGTCGGATTCGTGTCAACCCATTTAATTTTTTGTGTCGCAAATATCAACCCTATCCGCTATTTTCGGGTCGGGTTTGGGTCAGTTTTTGCCACCCCTAAGATGTGGTTATTCAATAGAGTGGCTGAAAAATAAGAAATTTTTTAAAGTTGAGATGAAATGGCTAACAAGTTGACAGTATTAGTTTAATTGTCTTTTAGGGTTTAATTTAGGCTTAGGGTTTGGGCAGAGTGGGTGACTGACCAAGTAAAATTTTTTTTTAAATCTATTTAATATAGTTTGGTTACAAGGTTGGGTTAGGGTTAACCCGACCTAATTTTGACTTGAAAATAATTTCGGGTTACGTGGGTCATTTTCAGGTTGGAATTTTCAACCTTAACCTAACCCATTTAATTTTAGGTCGGGTTTGTGTCAACCCATTTAAGTTTTCATGTTGAAAATCTCAAACCCAACCCGCTATTTGTCAGGTGGGGTCAGTTTTTGTCGCCCTTGATACCAAGTGAGTGTTTGGCAAACTACTTATTTACCGCTGCTTTGCCACACAATAGTGAGTAGTACTTGGAGTTAAAAGTGTTATTATAAGACATTTTAACATCTTCAATATCTACATCTCATTTTGTTTAACCAGTGGAATCTTCAAGCACAAACATAATTTTCAAGCAATCATGCATATTTTGTTGAACCACAACACCAATCCAAAGTGAGATATACTCCTATCCATGATTTTACATATAATAAGGTAAAAGGCACCAAGAATCCAAAACTCTGTCCATTCTATTTATTTCTTGGAAGAAAACATTTTACTATTGACATGATCAAGTATACTTTAAAGTAGTGTTTGCATCAAATAGACCCTAACTCGAATATTCTTACGGATTATTCGTAATTAAATTTGCTCACAAAACGTATAATTGTGTTTCTTTTCATGTTTGTATCGTAGTGGTAGCTACCAGTCTAAGAACATTCTATTTTTTTTTTTCATGTGTTTACAAACCATTGCTGCAGACATTCTTCTCAGTTTTCACCTCAACTTGGGTGTCATTTTCACCCCAAAAAATATGCATTCGCCTAATAGGTCAAGAACCCAAGAGAAGCTCCATTTTATCTTGAAGTGCAAATGTCAATGTAATTAAGATGATCCGGATATTATGCATGAAATTATGAGTCAAGATCAATTAAGAACATTGTCACATGTACAGACAATGAGACAACTAATAAGAATTGGATTAAAGATTAATGATACACTTTTCTTTCAACATGTATGACTATTGACTAGTAGCATTACTCTTATTGCCTCACAGTCACTGGGCCTGCTTCCTGTTGGCACATGAGCAAACAGGATAGGATATAGTCCTGTAAATATTTGTATTACTTTGGGGATTATATTAACTTTCTATAGACTGATATTTTAACCTCCTCGTTACTAGAGAGAAAATTCTGTTATTTTATATGATCTTGCTTAATTATTCGATAACCCTAACTCCCCCTGGTTCCTTGTAACAATTAATATACTTGATCGGTTCCTTACTCATTTATACTCATAATTTATGGTCCGGAAATTATGATCAACCTACAAGGTTATATTTTAAACACGAGCTCGTCTAAGATGACATAGATAAGCAAAAATGAAAATTCCAGAAACAAAGAGAACACCATTCCTCTCATTTTTACACTTCATAAATCGAAACTAGTAATCTGTATTACACAACTTCTTATGGTAGTATATAAAACTTACCTAATTAATGTAACAGGAACCATTTTTATGAGGATAGACTTGGGATTTTGGGCACCCAGGCACAACAGTTGGACTAGTTATTAACTTATTATTGATGTAAAAACCATACAAATATCTACCAAATTGTCAGTATATTCCAATCAATACCACGTGTGATTATACCCTACACTTTAACCGGTCCAAATTCTCCAAAAGGCACTTAAATCAAGATAATTAAACAAATCCAAATATATTTTTTTTACTACCATATAAATATATATTACTCCCATTCTACAATTCACCAGTAAAAAATAAAATCTAACTACTGTTAATTACGGAGTACTAAAAATTTTTTCCAGAAAATCCCGAAAATAATTAAATTAAATTTAGAAGCATTTACAAACAGTCTTCTGACTTCTGCCACAAAGGACAAAGATCAATTGCCACGTGTCAATAACCCACCTCCTCATACTCCCAATCTAAGCCGTTGATCTCATCAAAACCCAACCCCAGCCGCGCCAACACCAATCGTAGCCGGTCTGTGCGGCTCAAGCTTCCCAGCCGACCTCATCGGTGCAGACATGCACCTGGTCAACACAAACGGCTCATAACCCCCGGCTTTGACCAGCTTCTGCTCAATCAAGTTAGCCACTGTGCCCCCACCAGCTGGGAAGGATATAGAAGACCTCCCTGGCTGAATAGGGGGCTGAGTCGCTTGCTCCGAACACTGTTGAACAATCGGTTGTACCAAATGTGGCGGAAGTGCCGCTACAGCCATGGGTTTGGGTTTACTCCTTTTTGTCGTAGACTCGTCCGAACCATCCGTTTTATTAACCATCTTCTTAGGGTGGCGCTCGGGTCGCCACCGGATGAAGTCAGTGCTACGCACCCATGTTTCTTTAGACACTTCCATTGATACCTTAGGCTCACACATCATTAACAACAAACAATCTGGCACACTTGGCTTTGGTTTTTCCTCCATTGACCTCCTTTCTTCTTCTCGTACTCGTAATTCTTCTTCAACTCGATCTTCCTCTAATTGTTCTTGATCTTCTTCTCTTTCCTTTGACTCTGCTGTTGACTCATCTGAAGAATTGAAAGAACACGAACTAGTATTAGATATCTCACTGCTTTCACCTCTCGCTTTCTCATCCACTTCTTCAACAGTTGAAAGATCGTTGCTTCCTACAAATTCAACACTTTCTTCTTGATTTTCCCTTGAAGTTTTCCCCAAATCTTGCTCAATTTCACAATCTTCTACCTTCTCAGCTACTGTATTCGTCTTGATTGAACACCCAATTGCATCAATTTCATCTTCAATGAACTGTGTTTCTTCAAAGACTTCATATTCCTCTTCTCTGTTTTCAATAATATGTTCTTCCTCTGCTTCTAGCTTACATTCCTCAGTTTCCCTCTGTGCTTCCTCGGCGACACCTGGCAAATCTTCAATCTGATCAACTTCCTCACTCCCCTCGTCCAAAACCTCCTTCTCCTCGCCTATCTCCACTGTTTCTTCTTCCCCTATTTCCTCTGTTATCTCTTCACCAATAACATCAGTTTCACCATCACCAATTTCCTCTGTTTTCCCATCTCTGTTTTCCTCTGTTTTTACATCCCCAATTTCCTCTGTTTTCTCTTCTAACTCAACCTCATTCTCGACAACGTTCACTACTCCAGCCATTTCTTCAACAACATCATCATCATCATCTTGAGGAAGAGGAACCTCAACCTCCCACAACTTCCTTGAAAGTGAAGCCATTTTTATAGGATCAGATCTACACCTCATCAACAACAAAGCATTCTTAGGAGGTATACAAAGACTGACCCTCCTCTCACCCTCTACCACCTCATCATCATCAACAACATTCCCCCCAAAAATCTCACTCCTCTCATCACCACCATTCTTCACATTGCTAAACAAATCATCAAACTCCATATCATCAAAAATAGACCTCCTTCTAGAACATTCCCTCTCCATCACCACCCCCCTCCCAACAGCTTCATCCTCGCCTCCCACCACCAGCTCAATATCCCTCCTCCTCCCTTCCCCCTCCCCTTCTTGTAATGATACCAACCACCTAAATACAGCACAAGAATTGGCCCCGCCATCAGAATGATGCCCCCCTCCTTCATCAAATTTGTTTTTCCCTGTTTTCTCACTACTAAAGCACGAAGATTTGCAAGGGAATAAGCAGCTAAACTCCGACCCAAAAGTTCTCAACGCCTCACATATCGTAACCGGCAGATGCACCCACCTCTGATTCCTATGATTATTCAACCCAAATTCTTGCGCTTGCTGATTTTGCAACACTTCATGCGAATTTGAATGCTCGATTCGTCGAAAACTCGCTTCACCTCCACTCCCTCCTCCCCCGCTCAACCTTTTACTCCTACATGCCCGCATCTTCATCTTCTTCCCTTGCTTCTTAGTCTTGACCCTCACCTGCCCAATGCAAGTCACCTTAGGTGAAGACGGCTCAGGGTTATCACCAAAACCGGAAGACCCCTTGTTCTTCTTGGAAGAAAGGAACATGGCTGGTGATTGAGCACCCCTCAAGCTACCGTTATGGCGGAGGCGGCGGCTGAGGGAGGTGGAGAGAGAAAGAGAGTGGTTTTGATTGTCAGCAGCGCGGCTGGGACTGGGACTTAGGATGGATTTAGAGGAGAGGCGTATAGAAGAGGACTTAGAGAGGCGAGAAGTGAAGCAAATGAAGAGCTCACTGGTAGTAGAGGGTGTGCTGGTTGTTCTATGAGGTCTCTCTATGTCCATTATTGAAGGGACTATATTTTTATTTTTGTTACTTCCTTGTTTTTAGGGATTTATTTTAGTTTAATAGAGTGGAAATAATTGGGAGATAGTAGGAGTTTGTAAACAGAATATCAAAGAAGAGATCTTATGCGTAGCGTAAGATAGATGGATAGATGGATGGGAGATTGGAGAAGATGGTGGATTGTGGAACGGCAGAGAAGAGGAGGCGAGAGGATGTGACTGCGTGTGTTAGAGTCAATTGTTGGGTTGTTGATGTGGGGATGTGGCAGAAGTTTTAGCAGTGTGAAACATAGAGAAATATCTTTACATAGAATTATTAAAATTAAAAAACATACCAGTGTACCAGTCACTATAATTTTATAAACCCCATAGTGTGTTGCTATATATTTATATATATAAAAGAGAGAATAAATGAGAAGGGTGCTTAAAATAAGAAGAGATCATAGTCATTTAAATGGTAAGATTCAACGTTAGAGATTTCATGTCAAAAAATTAAATAGGTAAAAGTTAAAATAAGAAAGATACTTAAAATGAGAAGACATCTTGACTCTTCATCTCCTAAATCCAAGGGATAATATTTTATGTACTCATAGTGACCCTTTTTTAACTTATAGTGACCAAATAATTTTTTTCACTTATAATGACTTTTTATTATTATTATAGTTACTTTTTTTTTATTATTATAGTGACCATTTTTTATTGTTATAATAACCATTTTTTTACATGAAATCTCTAGCGTTAGATCTTACCATTTGAATGGCTAAGATATCTTCTTATTCTTCTTATTTTAAGCACTCTTCTCATTGGATTCATCCCTATATAGTGTTTTGCCGTTTTCAAATAATAAGTGATGCGGTTATTTCTAATAACCGCAGCATTTATTCAAGCCCAGGAAAATATTATAGGCTTGAAGAAATGTTGCGGTTATTTGAAATAACTGCAACACTTGTAGTTTTGTGCTTCGATATGTTTTTAACCGCAGCAATTGAGGCGAAGCAATTAAAGTTTTTCTACTAGTGGTACTTTAACACATCAAACCTCCAAAATTTTAAAACTCTAGCCTCAAGCATTTGGTAAAATTATAAATTTCGTCATAGTAAGAGCAACTGAGCAAGTATCTAAAATATGTGATTGTCCCGAGTATAAGGCAAATTAGTTAAAAGAATAACATAATGATTTAGTGGGAGTAATATTGAGAAAATGTGTTGAAGATAGATGACCCTTGGAATGAACATACCAAAGTAAGAAGAAAAAAGAGGAGAAAGCCACAAAAATAAAACAAAAAAATCACCGAGACCACACTTTTCTTCTCTCCCAGCAACAAGTAGTAGAGCTTTATGAAAGATTCTATGAAACTAATTAGCAACCATATATGAATTATCTCTATAAGATACGAAGGAGCTAAAATTAGAGCGGTGGTGATAATTATAACAAAATCAGATGAAAAAAGAAAGAAAAACAAGGGCCTAAAAAGCACAATGTCTAATAAAATATAATTTTATTTTGTAAAGAGTATTAGATAATTAAGACACAATTTTGTAGATGAAAAAGGTAGATAGAAAGAGATAATTGAGTTAGATAGATTAAATATTTTTAAAAATATTAGAGAATAAATATATAAGGTCTAATTGTGATTGTGAATTATATTTAGGATATTTACATGACTATATAATTTTATTATATTTTTCTATTAATAGTTATATTTTCTTCAACTTTACTTATTATTACTGTAGGTTTGTCAAAGACATGATATATGTCAAAATATTACGTTAATGTTAATTATCAAACTTTATTTCCAAAAAATTTAATAAAAATATATTAAATTCATACTTTTTACAAGTTTCTCATACATTGACACAGACACATATTAGGTAAACAAATCACAGTCTTATTTCATAGAAATTAGAATCGATTGGTACGTTTTGAAGTTAGTTTGACTAATCTAATGAGATTTTAAAACGGTATACAAACAATTTTATTGACTTATTGTAATTATAACTTTATACAAATGCAACTTAAGTAAACAAATTTTCTGACGTCAGTCCATAATATTCCAATTCCTTTAAATTACTTTTCATTTCAATTACTCAGTATGATAATTCGGAAAACTATTTATTATAAAATACTCCCTCTGTTTTTTTTCCTTTTCATTTGAAATTAGGAAAGAAATCAAGATAATATTAAATATCATTAAGATTTTATAAAATAATTTAAATTAATTTAAAAATAAGCATAGATTCTATTAAAAATAGTGCAAGTGGGTTGAGTATTAAATAAATAGTGGAATTTCAAAAGTCAATATTGAAAAATTAACCAATTGACTACATATCACACGTATAATGATCCCAATCAAACTTTTCCATCCAATCACTATTTTAAACTAAAATAGAATGATTTAAAATGAGATCAATATTTTAAAATTTCCGAATGGGAAAAATAAGAAGAAAAAAGAACAAAGAGTGTATATAATAATTTGTGTCAATCACTAAGAATCCTTTTAACGAGTGAATGGAATATATTACAAACATAATCTTACCATATATGTTTAAAACAAACTAATTGCATTATTTAATTACTTGAGAGAGTGTTTAGTTAATTAATTTGGTGACTGTAACTTGGTCGACCAGTGTGTTTTGTTATTTCAAAGTTCTCTAGTCCAGAATAATATAAATACTGATACAAAACTACTAAGGATTAGATGACAAGACTTTCAATTTTCAGATACAATTTAGCAGTGAATGATTGTATTAGTCTTCCATTGTAGCTCAAAACCAATCACTTCATCTATGATTAAGCAAATATACAATGCTTCCTTACCATCAGGAATGCATGAGGTGAACCAAGTAGACAATCATGCGCTAGTACAAATCAAAATCCTTGAACTAATTATAATGATTACAACAATAATGATACCAGTGACTGGGGAACTAATCCAGTCCTTGCTTAGGCCACTGCCATGTGCACGCTTAAAGCACTCATTAACATGGCCAGATCCCTTGCCAAAAGAAAATAAAAAAATATTAAACATGGCCAGATCATATAGCACTAGATTCACTACCGCATATAGCCAAGAGCAATGAAGTGAGACATCCAACAAAAACTAATGTAATTATTTTACTAATTACAATATTAATAGCATTGCAACAAAATGCTGACCCTCTAAGTCTCACACTAACTAACATAAATCTCCTTTTGATACCTAACAACCATCGCCCAGAAACTCTTAACCACCCTCCAAAGTTGTATTGTACACCAAATGACCAAATTACTAATACTTGCTTGGATTAATAAAGTTACTGTGTTGCCTGGCTAATTAAGTGGATGTTGCAAACATAAACAAAGAGATTAATAAAAGTAACTAAAAATTTTCAATGGTATAAACTTACATATTAACGCATTGTACATACTTTTCTATATATAAATATAATATATATATATATATATATATATATATATATATATATATATATTATATTTAGCCATTCAACCCATGATCCTCCATTGATTCTCCGGCATCTTCACGGTCCTTGGTTATTCTCCTCCATAGATGTCAGGGGCGATTCTCCTCCATCGATTCTCCAGCATCTTCACGATCCTTGGCGGCAAAACATGGGGTTTCTTGCCCTAAATCTAGCTGTATGACGCTAAAACCTTGTGCCAAAAGTCCGCCGCTGTTTGATCATTTCTGTTCAGAACATCCCGACAGTGCTCCATGTAGGGCGATATTAGTTCTTTATCCTCCACAATTGACCAGATGTGAGTTGGGGTAGCTGATGTTGGCTTGGGGATCGCTAGGGTGCGATCCGAAGAATATTGTAGGGTGTGTTAGGCACAATTTCTTCCAGGCTATTAAATTACTGAGAACTGCTTTCATGGAAGATGTCAAGAGATGAAGCACCTTCATGTAGAGTAGTGTTACCCATTCTCTAAAAAAAATAGTTGAAATTGAGGGTGATTGCTGAATTCGGATGAGAAATCTCCCAGATTCAAAAGTTAGGATTCCTCCTATTGCGTGATCTGATGAACGAAAATTAGAGTAGTGCTTTAAATGGGAAAAATAATAATAATGACAACAATAGTAATAATACTAATAATATTCCTCCTATTATCTAACAATAGGTTGACTGAGCTTGTACGTTTTGAACCATTCCTGGAGATTTTCCAAAAAATTGCGGAAATGGACGTTATCTAATGATTTTCCTCCTGTTTTGTTTTCAAAATAATAATAATAATAACATTAATAATACTAATGACAACAACAGTCGTAACATAAATAATAGATAACAAAAATAATAATTACAATAGTAATAATATAAAATATTAATATCAATAAATATGACAATAATCAATAAATTTACCTTAACAAAGATTTGTAAAAATAAATATGGAGGATAATAGTTGGAAAGTAGATAATGATGAAAAACGAAAATAAGTAGGAAAATGTATTCTTTTATGTTGTGGCAAAGTATAGCAAAATGAGTATCATTTTATAGAGAATTTTTTTTTATGATCGTTGGTAATTTTTTTAAATTTTAAATACCGAAAAAATAGTTGTTAAATTGTAAAATAGTAACATTAAAGCTCTATTTTCTAATTGGTTAGAAATCTGATGGGGATGTGTGTCGAGCTCTGATTGGCCCACTTGACGCGCCCATCAGCTTCAAATGCACTATTTTTATGTTTGTCTTCTTCCCCTCCAAACGCAGCATTTCACGTCCACAAAACAGCAAAACACAACATTTTGCTTGTTGACAAGGCCGATGAGCCGGTGACTTGCTGCCACGACATTTTTCTCATGAGTTTTCTATTTCTCATTGATGCCTAATGTCGGGATGCATTTTTCACTCACTTTACTCACCATTTTTACTCGTAAGGAAATTTTGTACTCAGAAGTCATATCTCAAAACAATTGTTAAAATTATTGCCACATTGATAAATTTGAATCGCCTACATGAAAGTGGAAGACTAGGGATTTGACGAAAAGTATATAGGCAAAATAGGTATTGAAGCAAATACAAAATTCTGTATCTATTCAAACATCTATTATGCATGACAATGACTCCCATACGTCAACGTTATCGATCACGACCAATTAGTACAAGATGAGATCCATTTTGTAAGGATTAGTAAAGGGATAAGGGCATTTTAGTAATGTAATCACATGGGTTGTTGTTTTATTTTACTTTTCCTGATACAGGAGCCGAAGTGCGACAGAAAAAAAAATCCTAATGGGCGCACGTGAGTGGAACCCGAAACTGCCGTCTGCCGAGAGTACTCGAGTATTTGTTTCTTAAAAACTGTATCAATTGACTTTTTGCATTTTTTAATATAATTTTAATTGTTTTTATATCTAAATTTATAAGTTAAAAAAATTATGAGAAATTGTTATTCTAAATATTTACATTGAGATGCATCCAAATCATGTAAATATTATTTACATTGAGACTTTAAATGTTTTTATCTGTCTTTATTCCAATTAAATATATTATTTCTTCTAATATAATAAAAATTTGTTGTCAAGCTTTTCCAACTTCAACTCTATAAATAGAAAACGGAGGAAATAAAAGCTAAGAACAGTGAGCTCGCCGGACTACAATAGTTGTAGACTTGTAGTTGCGTACGAAGTAGATAGAAAGACAGGTTACTTTTATTTGGAGGGATAGATGGACTTTAGTCTTAGATGGTCACGTACTCACATGGGCATTCAATAAAGATAAGTAGGGAAAGCCCTAACGTCCCCCAAACTCCAAAGAGAAAATGATGGTTAGTGGTAAAGTGGGTGGGTCAAGGACTCAAAAATCCACCATAATTGAGATTGAATGAAAAAGGGGGTAAAGTGGGTGGGTCAAGGAGGACCAAGCTTTTGACACAACTAGGAGACAACACAAGTATTGTAAAGCTACTCACATTCTTCATTAATAAATTAACTAATCACTTATTTATCTCCTCAATATCTGAAAATTTAATATTAAGATAACTTAAGTTGGGCCTCCTTTTCGTGAATTCTTTCATTAGTGCCATTTTCCAAGTTCCAACCCCTATTTTCAGGCTTGTGTGGGTGTTATGTTATGATTGTTTTTTTTTTTTTTTCTTTTTCTTTTCTCATTATTTTTGGGGCTTTGGTCTAATGACTTAATGAGGGTGATTATGCCATAGTAGTTCAAAGGCCCATTTATATCAAACACGTGCGATTTGGACCCTCCACAAACGGGTACCCAAAAGCACTAGACCCAACTCACCCAGGCAATAGCCCTTACATGTGAGCTAATAAAGGGTATATAGACTTGAGTTTTACCTCATTGATTTTGATGTAGGTATACATAAGACTGAGCTCTGAAATGGTTAGTGAAGTTATAGATGATTTAAAAGTTCAGTCGAGTCATACCTGAAAATTTTATGCTTGATAAGCTCAAGTTTGTGTTGGCATTAATTTAATCCATGAGTTAGACCTCTGTTTAGTTCATGATGTAAAACAATATATAAACAATTCTTACCCTAAAGTTTTGGGAAACTAAAAAAAAAAAAACTAACCATAAAAACAATTATATGAAATATCCCCAAATCACCAAAATATATCCCGTGATAATTTGTAATTTTTCTTGTGGAGATGACATAAGAGGCAACTACATGCATTGATCCCGCCTCAACTACTAACTGAAGTTGACTTGTGAGTATGAGTTAGCATGGGCAGTCCATATGAGTTAGCCAATCCAACAGCATTCCAATCCCTCAACTTTTGCAATATTTTGATAAAAACATACATGATAATCTCACTGAATATTGTAACAATGGTTAGAAATTACTAGAGATAGTTTATACTCAAGGAGCAAGGAATTCAGTGAGGAATGCCACTGTTAGCCCAGGTGGACTCGCGGCTTTTGGCTAATTGGACATTAGAGCTAGCCACACTATTAACTGATAAGAGCACCGTCCAATAATTTGGAAATATTCTAACTCCTAAAATTAGAGGATGATATACACGCCAAGTTCTTTCTCCATGTCAGCGATCCGTCTCCACGATCCCTTCCAAATCAAACCTGCACCCTAGATTAAGCTCTCCTATCCAACGGTCCAGATCCCCCTCTCTCACTCCACCCCTACTCGTTTCTAGTATAAGACCTCCTCATTTCTCCACGATTTCTATAATCTACTCAACCCGCCATCTTCAATTCACCACTGAAATTCTCTCTCCTTCAAAACCTGATACACTCTCAACAAATGGCGCGTACCAAGCAGACCGCCCGAAAATCAACCGGAGGAAAGGCCCCAAGGAAGCAGCTAGCTACCAAGGCAGCACGCAAATCAGCCCCAGCGACCGGCGGAGTGAAGAAGCCCCACCGTTTCCGGCCGGGAACAGTGGCGCTTCGTGAAATCAGGAAGTATCAGAAGAGCACTGAGCTTCTAATAAGGAAGCTTCCATTCCAGAGACTAGTCCGTGAAATCGCACAGGATTTCAAGACTGATCTCCGTTTTCAGAGCTCAGCAGTTGCTGCTCTTCAGGAAGCCGCTGAAGCTTACTTGGTGGGTCTTTTCGAAGACACCAACCTCTGTGCCATTCACGCCAAGAGGGTTACTATCATGCCTAAGGACATCCAGCTTGCTAGGAGGATTCGGGGTGAGAGGGCTTAGATTGGGGTTTGGATTCAATGGGATTTTCTAGGGTTAGGGTTTTATATAATATGAACTAAAAGTAGGTTGTGATCGATTTTTGTGTAGCTATTTGATGAATGAACGTACGTCTGTAGGTTGCCTAATCAAGTGAAATTTGTGGTTCTGTTGTTTTCTACTTGTTTGCAATTGGACGAGTGACTTGCCACCTTTTCCTATTCTGGAAAGAGTTTTTGAATAACATTTGCTTAACACATTTTTCGCTTCTGATAGCATTGCCTTTTGTGTTTGTTTGTCACCTTTTGCTTGCACATTTGTTCAATAAAATCTATGAATTAGTTTCTTTCTGATGTAATCAACATATGATACAGGGTAGGCATGTACGCATTTTTCTGCTTCTTTGAACTGAAAACCTCGTGTTATTAACATTACTAACCTCCCCTGCACAATACGGAGTATTTGTTTCCACACTAGTGCATAAAGCCTCGTAGTACCCGTTAACCAGTGAATAAGTAGCTTGGCCAAAGAACATGTATCCCTTAGCTAACTGTCTAGTTATTACTCAAACGCTAGAGGGTTGTGAAGCATGTTGGGAACTGTCTACTTATTCCTTATCTATACTCATTGGATCTTATTATAAGACATCGCCACTTTTACTTTTCAGTTTTATTATGCAGGATTCATATTTTTGATAAATTACATGCAAGGACTTGTAGTATACTGAAGTATTACGCCTGTTTTGTGCTCGTGCCTGCCTGACTGGGGCGATTTGTTGTGTGAATTGGTATACGATCTTTAGGATTTCCTTCAATCTCTAGTTTGTGAATTGATTGGCTTTAAGTAGACGTTGTTTCTTTATACGTTATGCAGTTATGCCTCTATGTCATTCTGATTGTTCTTTCAGATGTAACCACCACTTTATCAATTGATTACTTACTGTAGCAGCTCTGTCCCCTGGCGGACATGTAAGTATCTTTCTGCTTTGTATTGCCTCTCAATAGTTTGTGAATTGTTGTATTATGGCTGATAGGCTAGTTTTAAGCACGTTGGAACGTGTGTAACATTTGCATAGAAAAGTTTCCGAATCAATTCATGAACTCTTGATAACAACAGTAGATTGTTCCTACACACTCTATCAGACAACACGAACATAGTGTTTTAAACATTGTCTTCGTGGAGTTATAAACTTGCCTATATGATATTCCATCTTATAATTGAAATTCTCCTAGACATATATCCTCCAGTATCCAAGAATAAAACTGGTTCAGCATGGAGATGGGAGTAAAGCACTGGCATAAAATTGGTGGCTTCGTCTGAAACCAAAAAAGACTATGTTCCAAGTTCTGTTCCCAGGTTGAAGGTAGAAGAAAAGCACCCTAACATTAAGACTACTGGCAACAATTTCAAGTTTTCAACAGTCAAACAATCAGAGCAAGTTGGATTTGTTGAAAATCCAATGCTCTTAAATGTTAAAATCACCTATATTGCCTTGAAGAGTATATGACTCAATGCAACAACGTTAAGCATTCTTGTAACACATCCTTTGATTTCGTCATTAAGGCTAGTTTTGTATTTTGTCTCATTAGGGCTCTATTTAGTAGGGCGTAAAACGTTTTAAACTGACTTTTACGGTGGAAAACTCATTTTCATGGAACATTTTCGTTGTTTGGTTGTATGGAAAATGAGTTTACATTTAAACATTTTCCATTATTTGGTTGAACTGAAAATTAATTACTCCTATTAATTTTTTTAATTGTATTCTCTTGTCATTTTAACTCTTTTTTCTCTGTTAACTCTTTATACTCCTAGTAACTCTAGTTGTTTGTCACTAGCTAAATTTGTTATGTTATGTTTTTTTTTATAAAATCTATAATGTATTTCTTTGATATATTAATAACATATTACATTATACAAAATATCGCCATAAAACCAGAGAATTCTAAAAAATTTGGTTCTACGTTATAAAAAGACCTTAAGCTAACTATAAAAGACTATTCGCAATTGAATAAGAAAACCAATCAATTGGTTAAAATGTAATAGTTTGTACTTTTACATTTTAAATGTTTGAAATATGCAAAATTCAATATTCATATTGCGTAGAGATTTTAACAAATAGTATTAGTAGTAGTTTCCTGCAATACAAATGGCCTGAAAGAGGCAGCTAGCTAGAATTAGTTAAAAAGTGGATACAATTTTAAAGGGATAGTATATAAAGGAATACGATCAAAACCATATAATTTTCCTTCTCAATATCCATAATTTGTGTAGGTGGGGGTTTTAATCTGTCCGCTGATATTTATTCGAACATAAATTGGAGCTTCATAACTTGACTGTGGAACAGTGTATGATGGATCGACTTCAGTAACTTGGAGTATAAGTTTCAGTATCGGACTTGGGGGCCTTGTAATTTGATTCTGGAGCACATGGCTGGTCACTAGATTTGGGTGTGTAGCTTGATTCTGGAGTGTAGGTGGATGGGGTGTATGTTGGAGGCTTGTAAGTTGACTTTGGTGTGTAACTTGGTACAGGAGTGTATACAGGTTTTTTGTAGTAAGTTGGGTAATATTCACATTTTTCAGCTGTTGTGTAAGCAAAAAGTGGAACAGAGTACAAGTCCAAATTGTATGTTTTCTGGTACCCGTAAAGCTGTTGTGAATAAGTGAGTGGAGACCCAGTCTTTCCGAGGTTAACGTTAGTAGCAACATTACAGGTGTAAGATGGAGAGCTCTTCAGGTACACTTTGCAATTGGTTGGCTTCAAATGGTCACCAAGTTGCTTTGGAGTAAACGTAGCTAAGAAGTAACCATTTTTGTCAGTTTTGGGAGTCAACGTAGAGAATTTAGCCTTGTGACCGTACTTGCTCTTTGCTACGCAAGAAATTTTGGCTACAGCCCCTGTTTCGATCACGTTCCAGTAGCAAGTTAGTAGAGTTTCCTAGATTTATTCGCACACGACCATAATATGGAGCAGTATATAATCTTAGGCAATGAAAAACAAATACTTCACGGCTAGGCCTTAACTCCGGCCCGTATTGAATTTCAATTGTCTAGTCTTCTATCTCTATAGAGAAAATAAAAGAAACATAAAGAATGGAGAAAATTGTACCTTCAATTGGAGTGAAGTTGTAGCACGAACGACAATAAATGACACCTTGCACTCCATATATAGTAGGCAAGTCCTTTGGTTGAGTGTAATCGTTTTTGTCATCATATGTAGGAGAGTAAGTTGGTGGGGTTTTGTAGTAAGAAGATGGTTCATAAACTGGGGTTTGCGTGTATGACGGGATGTCATACTCGGGAGAAGGCTTGTAAGATTCGGTAGGGGTGTATGGAGTTTCATATTTAGGAGTTTGGGTGTATGATGGAGTTTCATATTTAGGTGAAGGATTATAAACTGATGATGGGGTGTATGAAGGGGTTTCATATTTAGGATATGGACTTGTGGTGTATTCTGGGGTTTCATAGTTAGGTGAAGGGCTGTAGGATGGACTTGGAGTGTATGACGGGGTTTCATAGTTAGGTGAAGGGTTGTAGGATGGGCTTGGGGTGTATGACGGGGTTTCGTAGTTAGGTGAAGGACTGTAGGATGGGTTTGAGGTGTATGATGGGGTTTCATATTTAGGTGAAGGGCTATAAGATGGACTTGGGGTGTATGACGGGGTTTCGTAGTTAGGTGAAAGGCTGTAGGATGGACTTGGGGTGTATGATGGGATTTCGTAGTTAGGTGAAGGGCTGTAGGATGGACTTGGGGTGTATGATGGAGTTTCATAATATGGTGATGGACTATATTCTGGAGTCGGGGTGTATGATGGGGCCGCATCTACCGGGGATGGGCTGTAGCTTGGACTTGGAGTATACGATGAACTAGTTGCAGATGCTAGAACAAAGGATGACAAAACAAGCAAAGTGGACAAGGAAATGAGGTGCATGAGACCCATTTTCGCAGTTGATTGGAGAACCCAAGGGAAAACTACAAAGTGATGCTACAATTTGGACACACTGTTGGGAGCCTTATATATTATAAGTTGGCGCTTTAATAATAATTTCTTATTAGAAAAGTTGAAGATATCTTTAGTCGAGTAATTGTTTGCACGTTTGCAAGCAACTTGAAAGTAGAGCACTGCTTGATCGTAATTCGTGGCCTACATATCATGTGGAACAAAGGTAACAACTTTAGCTTGAACTGGTCCTTAATCAAGATAAGTTTGTTTGAGTAATTCAATTTTGCGTGCTTATAAAATTGAGATTTATCTGTCTATTATTGATGGCCTTTCTTATTAATTCCTTTTGGATGCTAATGGCAAAATTGCTAATCAGGATTGCTCTTTAGATTATTAAATTTATCGTAGTTAAAGGTTTGAATGTTTGATATTACCATATACATGTCATACCATAACCATATATCACATTTTATATGAGGTTTGCCTCATTCCTACTAGATATAAAATAAGGGTTTTTTTTTTTATAAAATCAATATTTAATGGACGGGGTAATTATGATATGATGAATAATTTTAATAAGATGAAAAGTTGAAAAGATGTAACTTTATTTTCTAGTATTATAACTCCTTTTTTTTAATAGTTTAACTTTTTTTTCGAACAATAAACTTCATTTTTCAAAAGTATAACTTGAATTTTCATGGCTTGATATAGGTAATCAGCAAAATTATGTCAAATTTGTTTCAGACACTTTTTTTTTGTTGTTTTGAAGAAGTTTCAGGCACTACATCATTCCATATGATATGTAAATTTCATTGTTGCCCATTCAATGAATACTTATAAAATACTTACAGTACGTAATTCTCAAACTGCAAGTTCATAAATAATAGAGCGAGTTTCAATAAATTTGAGGAACTGGACTCTTTTTGCGTAAAGTAGGACGATGAGATAGAGGGGTTAATTTTTTCAGATATTGGTTTAAAAATTTGGGAGGCTATGAGTGGATCACTAGTGAGAAAAAGCATGGCATCAGGGTAGAGTATCATCAGGGGTTTCGCCAAGATATACAACTAATACAAGTCGGGAGGAGCCTGACGATACTTAGTATAAAAATTTATTAAGGTACAAAAAGTTTAGTGTTACAAAATAAACCTTAGATAAAGTACTCTATGATCTTTCATAACAGCGAAATCATAAACAAGAGATTCCACACTAGAATTTGCAGCAAGCCAACAATATTCTTTTCTATGTATAATAACTACCACTCTAAGAAGAGGCACGCTCTCATGTGGCTGATGTATCAGTCTACCAACATTCATTCAACAAGCCGATGTATCGGTGACTTCCCTTTATAGCCAATTCTCGGCGAAGTTGTGATAGGGTCGACAACACATCAAATTGCATATGCACATCAGCACATTGCACGCAAATTTGAAAGTGAAAATGTTGCAACTGGCAACGAAGTTTATGTTTTTCTTGCTTACAGAAGCCTTCTGTTCTGGATAATGTCTATTTGCTATTTGACATATTTTACCAACATCCAAAGACATACAAAGAGTCATTAGGGTCAAGTGTTGCACTCAATTCAAAGCAAGACGATCAACTATTTTGTCATTTCTCATAGCTGGGAATCTGATGCTGCAACGAGCAAATCAACCCCAAAACAAGACTCGCGATCACATTTTTTTGATTCCACCTTGACTGTTGCAACGTTTCAATTTGCTTCTCACAAAAAGACTACACCTCTGGAAAAAAAAATCATGACACCCGCTCTATAAATTTTTTTTTGACATTAGGAGAACAACCTTACAAAAAAAAAAAATAAAAGGAAAATAAATTACACTTACTAGACTTAGCTAGATTATGAGCCACTCTAACTTGTTCCCTTAAGACTTTGAAGATAGTACACTTATCAAAATGATTCCCTTCGTCCTTTATTGCATTGATAGTGTGGAGGATCTTTATTGGTGAAATGGTTTGGCCTCTAAGGATACTAATAAGAAGGTGGGAATCAGTGAGAAGATACACAACTCTGATTTCCAAAGAAAGGAGTCATCCCATAGCATAAAGACATGCAAGTGCCTCAGCGTGAAGCGGTGAAGAAGCTTTGATTGGCTCACTTCTCCTAGAAGAATAGTTCCATTCACCGTACTAAAAGCCCACCCTGTGCCACCAGTTTTGTCAGAATTACACCATGACCCGCCAAATTGGATCAGGAAGGCATTAGAAGCTCTTGCTTCCTTTCCTAACTCAGCACAGAAGAAACATGGGGGGAAGACCGTCGGAAATTTCTTGACAACTAGGAGTCGACGACGTTCCTCTTGCCTTGTGGGAGAACCTTAAGAATTGGGCTTTGGCCTCTTCAAAATGGAAGCGAAATAACACAGACCTCTAACGAACTCAGCGAACTTCTGAAAATCCGAGTTATAAAAGAACTAGATGTGACTATGAAACCACTCCTTAAAAGGGGTGGTGACATTTTCATTTGACCTTATGGTCAGAGGGTTGTTTAGCCAAAAGGAAATAGTATTGGGGCATAGCCTAAAGATGTGTTCCTCGTTTTTAATGACCAGACCACATAAAACACACCAAGAATCCAGATCCATTCCTCTGATGAGGAGGTTAATTTTAGTTGACAAAGCTCCATGCCAAATTTCCCAAAGAAGGTGTTTCCACTTTGGTGGAGTCCTACTTCCCAGATAATTTTGAAGATGGTGGCATCCTCATCCTGTATGACCATATCATAGTTGAGCCTTTGGAGATAGGTGTAGTCTGTCTTAATCGAGTAATGACCTGTAGGATGGTGATTCCACACTAGAAAGTCATTTGTGCCTATTTTGGGAAGCTCCATTGCAAGAATATAGTTAGCATATTTCAGTTCAAAACTGTCTCGCACCTTTTGTGCATTCCACTGCCTAAATTCAAAGTTGATAAAATATGTCACCTTCCAAGTCCTGGCATTTCAAAGGGTAACATTTGATTCTACTTCACCATCCACCCATTTGTGACTTGAAACTTTGACCCTAATTCCAGGACCATTTTTCCAAGAGCACCCTTCTAGACACAACTTTTTAGCTTTTCTAAACCCTTTTCTGCATAGAGACTAACCCACTCTTCTCCTAGGAGGGACCTTCTGTCAACGCAAAGGGCCTAAGGAAAGAAGGAGCTGGGGATTTTGATGAATCCTCCAAACTTGTTTTAAAAGGAGAGCATCATTTAGTGTTCGAATGTCACGTATTCCCCCAAGTCCTTTTGGGAGACAAATAGTGCTCCTCTTGACCCAATGAATACCCTTGTCCTAATCTGAAGTAGCATTTGTCCAGAAAAACCTAGCAATCAAAGCATTCACCTTTTTTGAGATAAAGGCTAGAATCGATAAGCACCCCATAATGTTGGAGGCCATTGAAATGAGAATTGAGTTGATAAGGATCAGCTTCACAGTGTCTTATTGCAAAGCTTGGAAAAGGTTAGAAGTTATCCCTAAAAGTTCTTTCATTAAAATGACAAGACATCCATGTATCATAGGCAACAACATCTGAATTTCCCTCAGCAATGATAGATTAAAGAACACTCCTTCCAGTAGCAAATTAGACTTGTGTAATGGGTTGGATTAGAGCCGAGATGAGTCACATGCAAAACAGACCGGTTCGGGTCAAAGAAGATACAAAACAGGTCGAGTCGGGCCGGTCCAATCCAAAGAGAGTATAGGTCTATATCACCTCAAATCTTTGGCAGTGGACTATTGACAAGCAAGTGAAAACATTCTTTACCTGAGAGATTTTAAAAGCCTAGGGAACTACTGGTCTATTATTGACTCGACTTGACCCATTAAAGACCCAATAAAACATGACCCTTTAAAAGACCAACTCATTTATATCCATAATTAATTAGACTCTTTTACAAACGGAAAAGTCAAAAACTCTTAATGGAGAATTTGAACATATCTACACCAAATGCCTCTTTCAAACTAATGACAGAGTTCAAATGAGATGTTCATCGAATATCACCAGCACGTTGCAAATTCCCTATTAGATTCAACCCTCTACTAGTTTTAATCCCTTCATTAGCAATCTTGTTTACTGATTCTATAGCTTGCAACTAGTCGTGTCGTATAGATGATGCATCAAGATTCAAGAATACTAACAACAGTAGCTAACCACTCAATCAAGATAATTGGGTTATCACTCAATCACACAGGATCGCAGCTCCAGCTAATTCCTGCATCAATTAGCCACATACAATCTAGGAGAGTCCTGTCCAAAGACCCAATCAAGACATCTTGTCTTAAGATACTTCTTCTCAGAAAAAATACATATAATAAAATTTTAGGTAGGGCCGCGGTGCTGGGCGGGCCGGGCCTCTACCAGCAAGTACGGAGTAAGCTCTTACAGTTATCAACTTTGTAACTGGCTATCCCTACAATTTGATTGATTAATATTTAATAACTATTCACAATATTATGCCTTTTAATTTACCAAATTAAAATGTTACAATGAGGGTACTTAAGTCCAAATTTTTTTTATATAAAGTAGTAATAATTTCAAATATGACTTGACTTTTGAAATTGTTTTATATCGAAATGAAAGACTAACAAAAACATTTAAAAAAATATAGAGGGAGAAAATGTAACATAGAATAATTCAGAGTCATTAATTAGGTTATAAATAAAAGATCTATATACTTGTTGAACTTAAAAAAAAAAATAAAGTTAAAGATTATAAGGAGATCCATTTGTAATAGCGAGTAAAAGAATTCGTGCGTACTCAATTTTTGTAGGAACTCATTGAATTACACAAGAAAAATATCATAATAAAGGATTAGTCGAAACGGATATTGTTACCTTTTCCACATGATATGCAGACCACGAATTACGATTAAGTAGTGCTCTACTTTGAAGTAACATGCAAACGTGCAAACAATTGCAAAACAACGATATCTTCAACCTTTCTAATACGAGCTATCTTCAACATTTCTAATAAGAGATTAAAGCGGCTACAGAGTATATAAGGCTCCCAGCAGTGTGTCCAAATTATAGCATCACTTTGTAGTTTTCCCTTGGGTTCCAATTAACTGCGAAAATGGGTCTCATGCACCTCATTTCCTTGTCCACTTTGCTTGTTTTGTCATCCTTTGTTCTAGCATCTGCAACTAGTTCATCGTATACTCCAAGTCCAAGCTACAGCCCATCCCCGGTAGATGCGGCCCCATCATACACCCCGACTCCAGAATATAGTCCATCACCATATTATGAAACTCCATCATACACCCCAAGTCCATCCTACAGCCCTTCACCTAACTACGAAATCCCATCATACACCCCAAGTCCATCCTACAGCCTTTCACCTAACTACGAAACCCCGTCATACACCCCAAGTCCATCTTATAGCCCTTCACCTAAATATGAAACCCCATCACACACCTCAAACCCATCCTACAGTCCTTCACCTAACTACGAAACCCCGTCATACACCCCAAGCCCATCCTACAACCCTTCACCTAACTATGAAACCCCGTCATACACTCCAAGTCCATCCTACAGCCCTTCACCTAACTATGAAACCCCAGAATACACCACAAGTCCATATCCTAAATATGAAACCCCTTCATACACCCCATCATCAGTTTATAATCCTTCACCTAAATATGAAACTCCATCATACACCCAAACTCCTAAATATGAAACTCCATACACCCCTACCGAATCTTACAAGCCTTCTCCCGAGTATGACATCCCGTCATACACGCAAACCCCAGTTTATGAACCATCTTCTTACTACAAAACCCCACCAACTTACTCTCCTACATATGATGACAAAAACGATTACACTCAACCAAAGGACTTGCCTACTATATATGGAGTGCAAGGTGTCATTTATTGTCGTTCGTGCTACAACTTCACTCCAATTGAAGGTACAATTTTCTCCGTTCTTTATGTTTCTTTTATTTTCTCTATAGAGATAGAAGACTAGACAATTGAAATTCAATACGGGCCGGAGTTAAGGCCTAGCCGTGAAGTATTTGTTTTTCATTGCCTAAGATTCTATACTGCTCCATATTATGGTCGAGTGCGAATAAATCTAGGAAACTCTACTAACTTGCTACTGGAACGTGATCGAAACAGGGGCTGTAGCCAAAATTTCTTGCGTAGCAAAGAGCAAGTACGGTCACAAGGCTAAATTCTCTACGTTGACTCCCAAAACTGACAAAAATGGCTACTTCTTAGCTACGTTTACTCCAAAGCAACTTGGTGACCATTTGAAGCCAACCAATTGCAAAGTGTACCTGAAGAGCTCTCCATCTTACACCTGTAATGTTGCTACTAACGTTAACCTCGGAAAGACTGGGTCTCCACTCACTTATTCACAACAGCTTTACGGGTACCAGAAAACATACAATTTGGACTTATACTCTGTTCCACTTTTTGCTTACACATCAGCTGAAAAATGTGAATATTACCCAACTTACTACAAAAAACCTGTATACACTCCTGTACCAAGTTACACACCAAAGTCAACTTACAAGCCTCCAACATACACCCCATCCACCTACACTCCAGAATCAAGCTACACACCCAAATCTAGTGACCAGCCATGTGCTCCAGAATCAAATTACAAGGCCCCCAAGTCCGATACTGAAACTTATACTCCAAGTTACTGAAGTCGATCCATCATACACTGTTCCACAGTCAAGTTATGAAGCTCCAATTTATGTTCGAATAAATATCAGCTAAAATCCCCACCTACACAAATTATGGATATTGAGAAGGAAAATTATATGGTTTTGATCGTATTCCTTTATATACTATCCCTTTAAAATGTATCCACTTTTTAACTAATTCTAGCTAGCTGCCTCTTTCAGGCCATTTGTATTGCAGGAAACTACTACTAATACTATTTGTTAAAATCTCTACGCAATATGAATATTGAATTTGCATATTTCAAACATTTTTCTAAATATGTATGGAGTACTATATTAATTCTTACTGTAATTTTAAAAACCATACCCAGAAGGTCAAAAAAAGAAAAAGAGAACGAAGAGCTGCCTTTGAAATATTTACCTATATAACACTACAGCACAAATCTTGATTAGTAGGATACGAAAGATAAACTAATTTTAACTTTTGTAATGTATAAATTATGACCTCTTAAGCTTTTCTCGTAGAGATATATAATGAGACAAAATACAAACTAGGGGCCTTAACGATGAAATTATAGGATGACAATATAATATTATAATATTTATAAAGTATATATTTTAAAAAATAAAGTATTTGATTTTAAAAAGAGGAAAGGAATTCAAAATTTTTTTAATGACTTTCTAATTTAAAAAGAATTTCATCTTTTTTCCTAAAAATAAAAAGTTGGTCATTAAATTTTATAAGTACCCTACTCCATTTACGATTCTTCTAAGATAAATTTGTATAAATACTCATCTTATTCCTCATTGTATTATGAATTTTAAAGTGAGTACTTTAAACCATTGACTTTTTAAGTTTCAAGTAAATGGATGGATACGAAAGAAAAACTAATTTTAACTTTTGTAATGTATAAATTATGACCTCTTAAGCTTTTCTCGTAGAGATATATAATGAGACAAAATACAAACTAGGGGCCTTAACGATGAAATTATAGGATGACAATATAATATTATAATATTTATAAAGTATATATTTTAAAAAATAAAGTATTTGATTTTAAAAAGAGGAAAGGAATTCAAAATTTTTTTAATGACTTTCTAATTTAAAAAGAATTTCATCTTTTTTCCTAAAAATAAAAAGTTGGTCATTAAATTTTATAAGTACCCTACTCCATTTACGATTCTTCTAAGATAAATTTGTATAAATACTCATCTTATTCCTCATTGTATTATGAATTTTAAAGTGAGTACTTTAAACCATTGACTTTTTAAGTTTCAAGTAAATGGATGGATACGAAAGAAAAACTAATTTTAACTTTTGTAATGTATAAATTATGACCTCTTAAGCTTTTCTCGTAGAGATATATAATGAGACAAAATACAAACTAGGGGCCTTAACGATGAAATTATAGGATGACAATATAATATTATAATATTTATAAAGTATATATTTTAAAAAATAAAGTATTTGATTTTAAAAAGAGGAAAGGAATTCAAATTTTTTTTAATGACTTTCTAATTTAAAAAGAATTTCATCTTTTTTCCTAAAAATAAAAAGTTGGTCATTAAATTTTATAAGTACCCTACTCCATTTACGATTCTTCTAAGATAAATTTGTATAAATACTCATCTTATTCCTCATTGTATTATGAATTTTAAAGTGAGTACTTTAAACCATTGACTTTTTAAGTTTCAAGTAAATGGATGGTACTCTTATATTGGAATACGATTCTTAGCCTACTTTATGAAAATTACAACATTAGGAATTTTTAAATTTAGTTTAGTTCTTGTAACTTTATTAAATAGATGATTAATTAATTTTTGTTTATATTTAGGATAGGAATACTACTTAGAGATTTTTTAAGTTGTTAAAGTGGAGAAACTAATTACCTATTCAAGGTACATACATGTTGGAAATACTTGTATGTATAAAAGCATGCAGAGGAATGATTATTGTTAATTGCTCAATTACATGTTAAGTAGTATTATGCCTAGGATTGATATTGATTTATAAATAATGTTGGATGCTATGTTATTGACATGCTTTAAAGGTGTTAATATGTTTGTTTGATTTAATATTCAAGTACAAAGGAGGTTTGAAGCATGTTTTTTAAACATGCATATTGCATGAATTATTTCCATTATAGTAATTTAGATCAAGTATTAGCAAATTTATTTGTTAATGTCATAGCTCATAAGTCTTGAAATGAACTTTAAGGAAGAGAGTTTATGTCTTTTATGGCATGTTTGTTAATTGAGCATTGTTATTAATCTTGGTTAACAAATTAGTAGACAAGGATGGAAAATGTCATGAATTTCTTCTATGATCACTATTCGTTAAGTAAAGATAAAATGAGAATTTATATGATGAGCATATTTTGTCGTATTTGTTCAAGTATGGTTGTTAAAGTGAAAGATGTTGGCAATAAAAGTCGAGGACTGAATTCACCCTAAGTATTGAATAATAGGGGCGCTTGGTGGTAGCCTAGTGCTTCAATAGGGTGACATGATGGATGCTACATTTCTCTCTAATAATGTTGGGATCTTGTCAACTCAATAATAGTGACATAACAATAATAATATTAGATTTAGATTTTGTATTGTTCTATATTAGTCCCCTATGCTACACCATTAATAATAGTAGTTTAAACAAAGTCTAAAGTTTATATCTAATTTCTAACGCTTAAGTGTTCTTGTTAGTAAATTGAAGACTGAATTGTATGTTCAGTTGTTCTTGCATGTGATTAGATATTTATTTTAAAATGATGCATGGTAGGTTAGGGTTGTATCCTAAACATGTATGTATTCAAGTTTGCTGATTTTGTGCACTATCTTATTGGTCATAACCTATTTCTTAATTGACCCCTGTGACGACTAAATTCTACATTTGTATTTTTTAGTGAACATTCACCACCAAGGTCTAAGGTGTGCGACATTTGCATATTTTGAAGTGTCATATTCATGTAGGAGACTTGAATGGATATATTCTCTACTTTATTGTAGTTGATTTAGAATATTATTGTTGGTTTTAAGTATAGTCATTGGTTTTGGATTTTGCTTTATATTGGTTTTGAGAATGATATTTAAAGACTTTGTTCATTTTATGTTTATGGATTTTAAAAGATATTATAAGTACTTTGAGTGTTTTGAATAAAGTTTTATAGTAGCAGTAGTTAGCTTTCCGCTGCAAAAAGCTCTAAAGAGTCAAGCTAATCGATTTCACTTGGTAATGATGTTCTTAAAATTTTCTTTATATGGTCTATTTATTTGAGAAAATAATTTATAAAAGTAGAGAATTATGAGAGTATTACGAAAATGCTTAACGTTGTTGCATCGAGTTATACGTAGAAATAATCTCTAAGGCAATCTAGGTGGTTCTAACTTTCGAGAGCATTGGAGTTTCAACAAATCCAACTTGCTCTGATTGTTGACTGTTGAAATTCAAGTTAACTTGAGTTTAGACCAAGGTTGAGTTGGGTACTTCTTGGGTTCGATTAAGGTCTTTAGGGTTCAGACAATATATATGTCCACTCAAGTCTGGATGAAAATACCTTTTTTAGAGATTTGTTATAACTTTGTATGTCATAATAGTCCAATTATATATTAGATTATGTAGTTCAATTGTTCAGTAGTAGCTTTAAATCAACAAAAGTTAGCGTGAATTATTCTTAAGGATTTAAGATATAATACTACAACAAAATTTAGAGATAGCCAATAAATTTTTAAAAATGAAGCGATATCTCGTAAATTTTTTTAGAAATACCTCTTAAAAACCTTTTTTATATATATAAACTGAACTCCATTTTGATATATTACTTTTAATTACTTTTAAATGTTTCATTCATCCAATTATTTTATAGTTAATATTCCTTTGAAATTTTAACACTTTCTTCCATTTTAAAATACATTGTCTTAATTAATAAATCATACTTGTATCCTATATTTTTTAGACCAATTTATCCCTTATATATTTTGGGGCCGTCGGCCCGTATCCGTTCCAGTAACCGCACCTGCAACCTGAAGATTGTAGATATCCTGGGCTATGTACCATGATACACTCAACCCCCTTAGTGACTCCGAACCTCCGTTGGTTGATCGTATCAGCCCGCAGTCCACCCAATTCAACAACAACCCACCCCCACCAACCACTTTGATGTTCCTCCAGAAGAAGAAGTAAAGCTGAAGGGTATTTCGAATTGCGCGAATCCCAATTATGAGTGCTGAGTGTCCAGTCAATGAGCTCAAATTCAAGTACGTATGGCATGTTTGTTCAATTTCGAAGCGTAACCTTGTTGCTTCTTTATTCTCGTGTTTTGCTTCAACTATTTGTCAGTATCATTCCAGTTCTGAGTTGAATTATAGCATTGTCAATGACAAATATGAAAATAGTGCAAGAAATCATCAGAATGTGGGAAATGAGGAAGTAAGTAGTCGGAAAGATAGGAACTTGAGGTCTAAGTTGCGAACCCCCTACTTAAAGGTTGATGATTTTGATGAAATTGGGGGTGGGTTTGATGGGGTTAGGATCATGGGTGCTAAGCAAAATAGGAAATTTTGGTCTAATTTGCAAACCCCATTGTCGCCAAAGGATGGTTTTGATGACAGTGGGGGTGGGTTTGATGGGGTACGGATCATGGGTTATGAGAAAAACAGGGATATGAGGTCTAATTCGCGACACTCATTGTCGCAAAAGGACCGTTTTGATAACGTAGGAGGTGGGTTAGATGGTGTTAGGCACTTGCGTTCCTTTGGGAGTTGCTTGAGTCATTCCTTGAATAAAGAACGGTCTGATGGAGAAGAGGTAGAAATAGATGTTGCAAAGAATAGGCAGAACTATGTTGAGGATGAAGAATTTGGGTTCTTGAATTTGTCAAATAAGATTGTTCAGCGAAGTGGTGGGGATGACAGTAGATATGAAGTGGATGAAACTGAGTTTAGGCATCCATTGGTGAGAGAAACTTGTAGGCTAGTTGGGATGAGAATGAATTGGAACCCTGACCTTGAAGGCCAGATGAAGAATTTATTGAGAAGCCTCAAACCCCGTCAAGTATGTGCAGTTCTTCACTGTCAAGATGATGAAAGGGTAGCTTTAGAGTTCTTCTACTGGGCTGATAGACAGTGGCGATATCGCCATGATCCGGTTGTCTATTATGCTTTGCTTCAAATTCTTGGCAAGACTAAACTGTGTGAGGGTGCTAGAAGAGTCCTCCATCTTATGCATAGGCGAGGTATCCGTCGCTCACCAGAGGCTTTTCGGTATTTGATGATTTCTTACAGTAGGGCGGGGAAAGTAAGGCATGCTATAGGGGTTCTTAGAATGATGCAAATGGCCGGGGTTCAACCTAACTTATCTGTATGTAACACTGCCCTTCATATTTTAGTGATGACCAACAGGTTAGACAGAGCATTAAGATTTTTAAACAGGATGCAAGTCATTGGAATTGCTCCGGATGTGGTTACATATAATTGCTTGATTAAGGGTTATTGTGATGTTAATCTGGTTAAAGATGCCATCAAGTTGATTGAGGACATGCCTCTTAGGGGATGTCCCCCTGATAAAGTTAGCTTTTATACAGTTATAAAGTGCTTCTGTAAGGATAAAAACATGGCTGAGATACAGGTGCTTCTTGAGAAAATGATAAGCTGTAACTTGTTGCTAGATATGGTCACCTATAATAATCTCATTCATATGCTTTGCAAGTATGGACACAGTAATGAGGCTTATGAGTTTTTAAAAGTAGCACAGGCGCGAGGATTTGGGATGGACAAAGTTAGTTACACTGCATTAGTTCATTCTTTTTGCCGAGAAGGAAAAATAGACAGGGCAGAGGAAATTGTCAATGAGATGTTTGAGAAGGGGTGCATACCAGATGTAGTGACTTACACTGCTATTGTCAATGGGTTTTGTCGCTTGGGGAGGGTGGATGAAGCTAAGGACAAGCTTCAGAAAATGTACAAGAATGGCTGTAAACCGAACACTGTATCATACACAGCCTTGCTTAATGGTCTTTGTCAAACCGGTTGCTCTTCAGAAGCTCGAGACATGATGAATTTGAGTGAGGAAGAATGGTGGACCCCAAATGCCATCACATATAGTGTTGTGATCCATGGTTTCCACAGGGAAGGAAAACTTTTGGAGGCATGTGATGTGGTTAGGGAGATGATTACAAAGGGTTTTTTGCCATCTCCTGCTGAAATCAATTTGTTGCTTTTATCTCTCTGCAGGGAAGGAAGAACAGATGAGGCTAAAAGGTTCATGCAAGAGTGTCTGAGCTTAGGATGTGACATTAATGTTGTAAACTTTACAACTGTTATTCATGGGCATGTTCAGAAGGATGATTTGGAAGGTGCTCTTTCTTTACTTGATGACATGTACTTGGTCAACAAGAGTCCTGACATTGTAACATATACAACAATTGTCGATGCATTGGGCAGAAGGAAAAAATTTGAAGAGGTAACTGAGCTTATAACAAAAATGCTCGGAAGGGCCATACATCCGAATCCTGTTTTGTACCGAGTTCTTATTCATCGATATTGTCAGAATGGTAAGGTCGAAGATTTGTTAAAGCTAATGGAGAAGTTGCTGCCTAAGCAGCCCTATCAGACTGCCTATAATCAAATCATTGAAAAGCTTTGTAGCTTTGGGTACGTAAGTGAAGCTTATAACCTTTTGGGTAAAGTTCTGAGAACAGCCTCAAAGATTGATGCTCAATCTTGCCATGTGCTCATGCAAAGTTATCTAAACAGAGGAAGTCCTCTTTTGGCATACAAAGTTGCCTGTAGAATGTTTCGGCGAAATTTAATACCTGACCTAAAGCTATGTAAGAAGGTGAGCAAGAAACTAACATTAGATGGAAATATTAAAGAGGCTGGTAGTCTTACAATCCAGTTTGTTGAGCGTGGCCTTGTATCTCCTGTTCAATAACTTGCTGAAGGACCCAGGATTTGTCAGCATGTAAATACTTACTAGGCTCTGTTTCTTGAGCCAACTCTCACTTTCTCCTACCACTTTTATTCGCAAGGTGAGATACAGTTTTTGAATTTCTTTGTCCAACCTTTCTGCTTGTTTCAATCAATCTTTGTACTGTCTGCGTTATATCTTTTGTTGTTCCTTCCCTGTAAATAATTTTGTTTATCCTATTTGTTTGATTGACATCACCATGAAGTTTCAGGGTTGTCATTAAATGAGATTGATCAACTTGGCTGCTTGAGAGGACTTCTGTTTTAACTGATTCTCACTGAATTTAGAGCTTGCAAATCTTTTTACTCAAGGCTGCATGCCTGCTTATCTGCAGTTGTTGATAGTCCGTCGTCTTAATTTTCTCCGCTTATATACTATCTAAGCACGCTCGAATCAGCATATACTGCACTTTTCAATGTTGGGAACAGTAAGGTTGGGTGTTGATTGGCGGAGTGGCTTATTTGTACTCAATCTCCATATTATGAGATAGTTGTGTTATGATTCTTCTCCTTGCTTAAGTTCTTCGGTGCTAGTGGAAAAGCTTGTACTCCCTCTGTCCATATAAGTTTTCCCGTATTCCTTTTTGGATTGTCTCCAAAAGATTGTCTCATTTCCTTTTAAGGCAAATTTGGACCACTTAGTTAACCCACTTAGGCAGCTGATTTGTGATCTATAATCATGGTTAATGGGCTAAAATCTCTAAGCCCACACTATAACCCTTTCCTCAATCGTTCATTCACCTCCCTCCTCTCAACTGTTTCCTTCCTCTCTAGACGACTTTGATTACGGTACAAATGCCTTCTACTTTGATACAATCTCCTTCTCCTCTGGTACGGTTTCCTCCTCTTACTCAATTGATCTGCTCCTCCTTTAGCGGTTCCAACACCTCTAATTTTGATTCCCTTACCTGCATAACGAGCACATCCTCCTCATTATCCTCCATTGCATTTGGTGGTGGTTCCTGTGGGTCCACACCTATATGCCAATAGCGCATCCTGATGAGGGTTGAGAGGAGATTGGAATAGGGGTGTATTCAGTACCAATCTTGGCTCAATTTGGACTATTGTAACTCGTTCTATAGTGATATAAAGGTCGATTAGGGTGATGAGAAGCTTGAGGCCTTTAGTTTTGTTAATGAAGATGACGAGTGTGAGTGGCCCCCTCCTGGTTACATTCTTGGCGTAACTAGCTATCTCTTCCCCTAATTTATGCTTTTTTTAAAAATGTTTTTTTCTGGGCGAATTGATTCGTGAAATGTTTTGATATGATGTGGCTATGGTGTTATTGTTATGATATGTTGGGTTGTGTTTGAATTAGTTATAATTTGATGTATTAAAACTATGGTTACCTGTTTAAGTTAGGTTTTATAATGATATTGTCATGCTTGTGTTGGAATTAATCATGAAGTTATGATTCTGGATCTGGCGATATTATTATGATATGGTTTTGTATTTGGTTATTTTATGATCTTTTCATGTTGGATTAGGTGGTTTGGGGATACTATGATCTATTTGCCTATAATATTGCTTAAGCTTATAATCTGATTTGTAGGGATTACTTACCAAATTTTCACACTTGATTGTAGACTTGCGGCGTGTTCTCTTTATTCTCTTGTTACAGTTGTAGATGTTACTGGATTTGGCTGTCTATGCAATAAAAATATGGCTTCTGAGGACAACTTGCAGATCAGCATACTATATTATCTGCTTGCCAATATTGAGCGTTTAACATTTGTTTTTTTACGTATTCAAGGGTTAAGCGTTAACGTTTTTTTAATTATTAACTGTGTATGTTGGTTGAAAAAGAGGATTTGGTTTTCAAATGTCTAACTAATGAAGCTTCTCCTATGTATTTGGCTGCAGTATCTCAAGGACTTGCCAATTGGCATTTTGATGAGCATGCCGATGATATACTGAAAGCATGCAGGGCACATCTAGATGATGTTGAAGTTAGGAGTTAAGTGGTGTCTAGATAATCAGTAAAACTTCCTCATGATGAATTTGCCATACATCAAATGACTTGTGGAACTTTCACCATAATTGGTGTCAACGATTGCGAGAGATATTTAATCCCTGTTGATAGCAATAGCACCATCTCTAACCAAACAAACATACCCAATTGACCCTTGGAATGTAGGGACATTTCTGTGTGTGTTGGCGGTGGGGGATTCAGAACTGCAATCCCGGCCTGAGTAACTGTTGGGACCAAGGAGAGCTCGGTATATTTTCTCAGCATTGCTGATTAGTCTTGTCCTGTGCTGATGTATATTATAATTGCCTCAAGTACCTTAGGGATATTTGTATATAATCAGAATGTAGTTTGTCGTGTGCTCCTTACTGATTAACTTTATCACGACCCTTTAGGTGGGAGATTAGATTGCACTGTTGACTGCAATAGATGTTCCAACTTCACGCTAAAAAAAAAAAATTGTAACGAGTTTCATACGTTATTCAAGAGTTCTGGCTGAAATTTTACAGGTTTCAGGTGGCATTAAGTAGAAGTTGAGAGTTGTCTCAGCCGATTAACTAGCTCTACATAATCCAAATATCTGCGAGTAAAACTCTATGCAGGTTTAAATTGCTGAATATGGCAAGGATGAGAGTGAGATGATCTGGAATAACTATACCGACGGTCATAAAAAAAAAATTTCTCCATAAATAGCCCACCCTTTTTGACATATTTTAACATTTTAAAAATATATTTTATTGTTGCACTTTAATTTTATTTCTTTGATGCTTTAATTTACATGCACTATGTTCTAATTTCATGTACCGTTTTATTAATGTCATTAAACTGATTTATTTCACTAATTTCTGTCGGTAACTAACTTAATAATTTTTTATGTTAGTCTGTGAATAAGTAATTAATAATTTAATATTAATAATTATGAATAATTATTGAGAACAATATGAGTTGGAAAAATGATAATTTTAATAAGTAATGATTAAAAAAATAGAAAATAAGTAGAAGAGAAAAAATGGTGGGACATGGTAAAAAGTAGGAGAAAGAATAGAGCGTGGAATTTTGGGTTTGTTGTTGGTGGGATGAAAAAAGTTATTTATCAAAAATTCTAATGTGGAAGATAGGGAAATGCAGAGAGAGGGGAATAATTTTTTTTTTCTTCTCCACCGTGAGTAGTATGAATAAATTAATAAACTATTACCTTTGAAATTTGGTAAAAAAAAGACAATTGATGACTTTATTTCAGCCTCAATTTTCATAAAAAAAATAGAAGAAAAGAAAAAGGTCAAACTCAAGTTTGATAATGACTCAACAAAAATATAAACGTAACAAGAGTGGTGGAATATCTAATATATACTAAAATACATCTAAGCCTGTTCAAATGCAAGGAGCCCCATCAAAATCCTTTAGTTCACTTATTAATAGAAGAGTCTAATCAATATAGTGTTAATAGTGTTGAACCCTAAGAGGATCAGTTGGCCAGTTTGACTTGCTTGCATAATAGGGGTTCCTCCATGGGGAATCATGCTCCATTCGAGTCACCTACCTGAAGCCCCTGGTTCAAGAGTCCTTCATGCTAGTGATCCTTCTCTCCAAGCTATCATTCGTAGCTGTCAATCCAATTCCATTGAATTTCAAGTGCTTGATCATGCTTAAGTGGCTCATGAGTTTTCCGAAGGGGTGGTAATGCCAGAGGACTCGATTGGGATTGTTAGTGGGAGGTACGGGTGTAATTAAGCCTACCAAAGCTATCTGCATATTTCAAATCCTTGCCTTGTGTAATGGCTCCATCCTCAAATATAACTCCCAAGTTCTAGTATAAGCAGGGATGTTAGTATTGGCTAAAGGTTTCGATGATCTCAGGGGAGACATTCTTGTTGATGCTTGATGCTATAACACCAAAATCATATATCTATTACAACTTTTAAGTAAATAAAACATTCCAGACTGTTTTCTGTGACCTTTAGTCTAAACAAAGGTTTCTAAATGACTTGTATGCTGAAGCTAAGTGTTTTAGATATCAACCATTCTAAGTAAAAATAATGAGATATCTGATGATAACATTGTCAATATTTGCTGTTTTAAGGGTGGCTAATATTTCAAGTTGTTTTAACAAGTAAACTGAATTTTTCCTCAGACAAAAGCAGGAAACGGACGCGTTGAATCTATAAAACAAATGCGAGTCATTCTACCAGTGGCGAATAGCACGAAAACTTTACTTCAAAACATCACCAAGAGAAACCAAACAAAATAAATTTTAGATAACAGTAGGTACCAGGCTAATAGGTAATTAGGCATACGTTGAACAATTGAAGTTTAAATATCAAAGGTTTCTCAAGATTAGTAATTTCTCTACAAAAAGAACCAAAAAACTGAAAAATATAAATAAGAACACCAAGAAAACTTTGTCTAACTGCTGACTTGACCTAGGACGGCCCGACTTGTTAACCTTTTGACCCGACCTCATCCTAGCTCAACTCAATACATAGGTCTAGGTGCATCTAGAGATAAATGCATAATTTGCTAAATTTTGCTCATTGAAGTCCCAAATGAGCAAAATAATAACCTTGGGTGGGTGCCCACAAGTGGTAAGAAATTTCACAAGAGTGGCAATCTAATGATCTCAAATCCGTTAATATGGTAGAGGAAATCGCCCAAAGCTGCAATGAGACATGCACCAAAACACACCTAAAGGGTTGACAGGTCACAAAATGCATATTGAAAATTATAACAGTGAAGATTGATGAAAACGTCTTACATGATCCCCTGTTAATTGTTAACCTTCGCAACAACTACTTTATTTGGTTTTCCATTTGTGATCTGTCTATAAAGAATATGGGCAGAAAGTTCAATCTTTTTGTGTTCCAACAGAATCCTTCTCTTCGTGTTTTGACATGCTAACAAAATTATTATTTACATTTGTTTCTGATTGTACAAAATTTACTAACAGCCAGCACACATAGTTCTGACACGTCACACGTCCTCGCAGTCTCCATGTAAAGACAAGAAAAGTGCCTTCATTCGACCTTCAAACGGATCTAGATGTGAGTGGCCCCAACTCAAGGCCGGCTTGCAGTGCACATTTTCTTTAAGTTTTTGTGTACGTAGGTTGAAAACACTCGGTCAAAACCATCACGAGCTATCAGTCAATTTCAAGCACTACTTTTCCAGGGATGGTCCTATTTTCTTTCGCATCATGGGCTTCTCTCACTTGTACAATGGGGAAAGTCTTCTCAACAGGTACTTTCAACTTCCCATGTTCAGCCAGCCTGCGGATCTCTTGTAAACCTTCAGAATCAGCTCTCATGTATATCCACGAGTACTCTGAAATAAAAAAAATTACAAAAATTAAAATACCACCTACTGATACAATATCCTCACTGACAAGCACAAGATCCAATGAAAGCCTAACACGCACCCCCCCTCCCCCTCCAACAACCAGATGAAGCTCCGAATACCCAAGGAGTCAACTCTCACAATACCAAGAAACTGGAGCTCATTACACCAATTAAGCTATGACATAGTAATGTAAACTACTACATATGAGTTGCCAACAAGCAGAAGCCAACAAAAATCTGACAAGTAGACTAGAAAATCAAGTAATAACAGGCATCACTCATAACTCAATTTCTATGCCAGAAGAACCCACGCTGTATCAAAATCAGAATCAAATACACCGTAAAGCTAGAGTCACCAAAATCAGAAACAGGAGGTAATTTAGAAGAAATCTCAGCTCGCTAATCTGATCTATAAGCCGTCACCTGTGGCCCAAACTCAACATTCTACAGTCAACGTAACAAATTATAAATCAAAGACAAAGATATGTACCTATCTTTATGGGATTACAATCAAAACAATTCCTCAGTTCCTCACCAAATTACATAAAGAGTATAAGACCATAGTCCAAATAAAACAATTCCAACTCTAAAGAACCTCTGATTCATTAATCCTCATGAGTGTTACTCTCTTTTCGCCCCATTCGACATTAATGATTTTGTTCTGTGACTTACAAGGAAAGACTGATAGAAACCATAAAAACCGACGCCACAGACAAAAACTTTACCCTTGGGTAAAGTCTAGAAATCTCAGAAGTGCAGTTCCTCACCATATTACATAAAGAGTATAAGATCATAATCTCAAATAAAACAATTCCAACTCTAAAGAACCTCTGATTCATTAATCTTCATATATGTGAGTGTTACTCTCTTTTCGCCCCATGTGACATGACTGATTTTGTTCTGTGATTTATAAGGAAAGACAGAAAGGAACCATAAAAACAGATGCCTCAAACAAAAATATTACCCTTGTGTGAAGTCTAGAAATCTCAGAAGGGCTGCTAAATCAAATCCTCCAAATTCAAAATCAAGCCTCATATTCACCAAAAGTCCCAAACACAGACTAAACAGGCCAATACTAAAAGCAAACAAGATGGATGCTCACATTTGCCAGGATATCAAGATACAACACACTAAAGACGAGTAATAGCTAATTTTTCTCTTTGGAAGAAGTTTACAAGTATGACTCTGATATAAGAAGAGTTTGGGCCATGGTGAACCATACTTTTCAGCTTTTATAACTAACATTTTGTCAGGAAATGTCATGTTATTTAATTCATAAGAATTAAGGGAATTATATGATTTCCCTATAAAATTGTATCAAATCCACATATTTCGTCACACATTCTAAGCATTGTTCTTTTGGGAAATGCGATCATAAACTGAAGCTAGGAAGTACACGCAGTTCTGCCTGTTAATTCCTTGGCATTTTAGATCCATATGAGTTCATACATCTCAACCTAGATGTATAAATAACCAAAACCACATAATGTAGAACCCTCTCACAAACCGTAAAAATAGGGGGGTTGTGGAGAGTGAAAAACAAATATGAGTTACAAGATTTTGAATGGTTTGGTTGTTTACGAGGGGTGTATTGGATATTTTGAGTACAGATTCAGGGGCAGCCAAAATCTGAACAAAACATTATTTGGAAAATATTTATCATACAAAAAATGTACACAAACTCAACGAAACTTGTTAGACACCATACCAATTCCAAGCAAGTACCGATACTGAATTTGTTTCTTCAGCAGAAGAGCTGTAGCCATAGGAAGACCAACAGCCAAACCATAGTGGTCAGACAAGGATGCTGCTTCTCCCTGCATCACAAGGAAGCCAGAAATATGATTAAACAAAATTAGAAAGATACGAGGATATTGTGATGAACCCAGATGCTCGAGTTCCCACCTGCACTCAAGATGTACACCGGAATTCCTACGACAAGCAGCGAGTGTCTTTGCAACAGTATGATGTAATATAATAGAGGACTGTAATATTATAGGATATGGTGTTTACAGAGGAAAAGTGTAGCTCTACTGGCATTCGAGAGGCCAGACTCTCCCACTGTGACTATTACCATATATTTTCTAGCTTCCTACACATTAAGTGTCTCTATATATATTATAGCTATTCTTTCTTAACAACTTCTATACAGAATATTCTTCAGCTGCACATGTGCTCATGTAACCGAGTTGGTTGAGTATTCCTTATTTTATTTGTTGTTTGCCTCGCTTGTTTTGTCACGCCTTTTGTATGTCTGTGAAATGACTTGTGCTTTCGGTAGGTTCATTATAGATATATGGCATCCAAAGAAATTGTGGTAACAATCTCTAAAATCTACCTGCAAAGTCATGTAATGTCCACCTTTCCTCAAAACATTAATGCCTAATCTTTCAGTCTCTGGTACACCAATGGTATCCAAAACAGCATCAAAGTGCCCTTTAATTGCTGCCTCGCAGTCCTGTAGGTGAAGACAACGAATAACTAATAAAGCTTATCAATTACAAATCAATCTAAGTTAAATATGCACCAGAAAAGAACCAGATAACAAAAGTTTACCTCAGTCAAATAATCAACAGCCTTCTCAGCACCAGCTGCCAAAACACGTTCAACACTCTCCCCACCAACAGTTGTCGTCACAAGGCAACCAGCTGCTACAGATAGCTGAATTGCGGAAAAACCAACTGCCCCTCCACCTCCAATTATTAACACCCTTTGCCTGCAGAAACAAAGCAATTGAAAAACAGAAAAAATATGTAGAATAGGAAGAAAAAGTTTAATGTAAACTTAATCAAAACAACAGAACTAAAAATATCAAGATAAACCAGCAGATTCAAACAGAAGCTAGAGGAAAATACATGAATGACTAAAAATTCAATGAATATAAATGAGCAGTGACTAAACTTGTATACATCATGTAGCAACTGATCAATCACATGCCATGTGTATAAACCAAAGAGACAAGTCTAAATAAACTATTCACAGCAAACAGTCTTCTAACTAGTGAACTGTATAATCAAAACAAAAACTCATAGCACATTTAAGAGAAAAATTAGAGTATTTACCCTGAAGTAATCCTTGCGGTACTTTTGAGAGCACGCCATGCAGTAAGTGCCGCAAAGGGAATTACACAAGCATCCTATAAAAATGTAAATCTTCACAGCATTATCCAGTGAAAATAACAAGGAAACATGCTAAAACTACAAGCCATCTGGAACCAATTCTACAATAGATGCTTGACTAAGATTATCATATCCACAAGATAGCCCATACACCTTTATATGGAATATCAAACACATGGGTATGGGAGAGATGACAATCATGTTAATTTTTACTTTTACAATAATGAGAAATTGAAAAGATGACAAAAAATTTTATGAAGAAAGGCATGAGGCTATCTGATGAAAAGTAGAAAGCTTATCAGCTCCTTATGACTTACCACATGGCTCATGGAAGATGGTTTTTTTGCAACTTCTTCAGCTGGAAGGATGGCATAGTCAGAATATGTACCCCTGATAGCTGTTGGATGCAGTGCTCCAAAAACTTCTTCACCTACATTGATTGATCTAACTGAACTTCCAACAGCTGCAACTTCCCCACTAACATCACGGCCTAGAATGAGGGGAAGTAGAGGCTCAAACACTGATCGTCCATAGCCCGCTCGCATCTGGAAGTATTAACAGAAACAACTCTAAATAAGGATATTGCAAGATAAATTAGGGATAGAATGGAGTGTGTATACTATTAAAGGGAAAAAATCGAGATTCAAAACAATGACGAATAATAGGATTCTTCACATGCATCACAATCTATGTTACTCAAACTTGGGTATGGGCATCAGACACGGGTACAGATCCGAGTGTCGGATACGGAAAAATTGAAATTTCATGGGATACTGCCATAACTTTGGACACAGATACAGAGATACCACGGCAATAAAAAAAATAATTTTAATGTATTTTTGATTTGTCAGTCCAAAGCTCCAAACTATGCTTTTTCAGTTGGGTTCATAAAAAAAAAAAAGAAAAAAGGACTGGGTGATATAAATAAAGTGATAACAAGGTTAAAAGTTGAATTAAAAAATAACTCACTTATTTTGACCAGTTAACACTCAAGTGTCAATCCTTGTAGAATCCAAAACCGCAGGAAAAAACCACTCACAAAAAGGCCCTACAAAACACATCCATGATCAATCCTCTCATCAAAACCCTGCCTCTATAAACACCCTTCTTCAAAACCCCAGCCCTCTCGCAGCTCCATCTCCGTTTCACCCAAACTCTCATTCTCACACTTTTTTCTCTCAACAACTGTCGCACGCTCCTATCCTCACTATGCTGCCCATGATCAACCCATCTCAAGCGGCAGACGTCTCTGTCCAAGTCACCACAGGAGAAGTCGGCGTCACCTCATCATTCACCACTAACGGTCATCAAGAAATGAAAACACTACCACCATGAGAATTCACCTCACTAGAGCAACCCAAAGCCCAAATATTTTACACTTTTTAAGCATAAAACGACGTATTAATATTAGATCTAGGGTTTGCCGAGTCGGAGGGCAATTTGTTGTTCGACCCGTGTGTCAGCCCAAAAGTGTCGTGTCGGAATAACATAGATTACAACACAAAACACATAACTTAATAGCAAACAAGTTATCCATGTACTAATATATTGGCATGAGTATCAATTATTAATGTACTGTTCTGTTAGTTTCATATGGTGTTCATACAATCTATTTATTCACCTGAACTTTTGACAATATGTGCTCAACGGAAGCCTCCTCTTCTATAGCAAATGAGATATCTATTTACAGGATTGACTATGATAGTCATCTTTTGTTTAGAATACGATGACGCTACGTAGCAACAAATGGAAAAGCTTCCAATAGATTTCTTGTGATCACTCAAGTAAAGGAGAAGGATATGACAAATGCAAACTCCATTGAACTCCAACCGTTCTCTCTTCTTACACCTCCATTTACGAAGAGATATTCTCCAGGGTCAACTTTTTCATAGGGGGCGGGGCGGAGATAGCTTGGTGAAGCGACGTGAGAGGACAAGGTGATCATGAAAAGATGAATATAATCCCAAATGAAAAGGGATGTCCACAATTTCACAAGCCAGTCATTGGTGTATCATCAAATAATTTCCAAGTTATTCCTCTCCATAAGTCCAAACACTTATTCGTCGCTACACAGTAGTTTACTATATTAGTTATCTCCTTAGTCTAATAAAGAAAGATTACGCTACACAGCAACAAATGCAGAAACTAACTCAAGCTTCCAAAATAATTCTTGTGACCAGTGATTTCACGTTCAAGGGCTGTCACAGAGAAAGCCCGATTCTAATATTTAAAAAGAATTCAAAATAAAAGAGGGAGAGAGACGAACCCGAAGATCGAGCGGATTAATGGAGACTGCACGGGCACGAATAAGGACATCATTGGGCTTAAGATCAGGAACACTAACATCATCACCAAGCTCAAGAACTTCAGGACCCCCAAAACGCGGCAACAGCACCGCTCTGCATCTTGTCACAATACTCCTACTACTAAACCCTAAATTGAGGCCTTTCTTCAAATACGACGACGATGAAATGACGGCATTTCGGAAACTGGGATGGTTTGATTTGAAAGCATTTGACGGTTTGATGAATCGCATTTTGGGGTTGGGTTTGATTTGAGGAAAGGAGGATGTTGAAGGGTTCGAGGAGTGAAGCTTACCCCATTCGGAGAGAAAGAGGGATCGGGCTATCGGAGAAGGAGGGGTTTAAGGGAGGGACGACAATGGAAGGGCTGGCCACGTGTAGGTGTTGTCGCCCTCAGAGTTCAGTCTGGTTTCTATCAGCTTTCTCATAGAAATAAGAATAATATTACTTACTTTCACGTCTCTTAAATATTGGTCAAATAAGTATTGTTTTCATGTATAATGAAAAATCTTTAGAGAGATAATTTAAAATGGAATTTTTTCAAGGAAACGGACAACTTTTAGAGAATAAAAAATAAATGAAAAATGACCAAATGATACGCCGGAATTTTTATTAAAACCATAATGTAAACTAATATATCTTGGAGAAAATAAAAGTGAATGCTAAAAATTTCATTTTACCATGAGCGATAAAATTGTTAACACAATACTAAACTAGTAATTGTGAGAAAAAAATATTTTTATTTCAGTGTTGTGAATATTGTGATAGAAAAGCAGTCTTGCTATATATATGCCTTTAAAATATGGGGATTAAATCTGGCTCAACAAAAGCCTTGTCCAGCTTGAACATATTTGCTTTCTTAAAAACCCAAAAGCAGTGTTTTCTACTTAATCGTCGGGAGGCTATCTTGCTTTCATGCGCCTAAAATTCTGAGATACATACAATGTCCCTAGGCAAAACATCTGTAACATCTAAATCTATAGATTAATATATCAACAAATATAGTTGTCCAATACATTAAAAATTATGAACAATAACTATGTTGAATATATAAGCTTAGTAATAAGCCAAAAAAAAAAAAAAAAAAAAACTAGCTAATGCAGCTACAAACCTACAATCAAAGGTTACTCATTTGAATCCAAAAACAAAAGGTTACTCATGACCTCGGAGAAACTGCAAAGCTTTAAATGTGATGCATGCCGCAGCCCAAGTTCACCCCGAAAGGCCTCTGCTAATTACCCTGCTACCCAATGTATAGCCCTCTATGTTCCTAACAACACAAATTATCCCTGTGATAAGTTGAAATGCATATGATGGTAAAAAATTATGCAGCCCACCTCATGACCAAGAGAACTATCAGTATACTACATACACTACCACTGTCATATACTGCTGTATTCAAGAGAGCATTGAGGCTGTTGAGCGGATGATGCAATAAAATAATAAATTCAAAGAAAAGGATAAGAGCTAATTAAACCTACACGACAATGCTTTAAGCCTTGGAATCCATAGCCGATACAGCCAAATTGCTGCTTTCTTCCTTTAAGTCAGTTAGACCACCATCAGTTGCAGTGCTGACTGACATTGTAGATTCGCTTGGTCCACAATCTCCAACATTTTCAGTTCGGGGAACTACTGTTGATGTGTTATCACTTGTTTCTCCTTGAGAGTTGCTGCTTCGAGACAACATAAAACCTTCCGGAATACTGCTCTCTTCCTCCTTAACTTTTACAATTGCAGCATCAGAATTGATGTCGTCTTTCTGAGCTCTAGTTGAAGTACCAGGATTGTCACCCTCAATCTTTTGCAATTCTTGAGCTGCAGCGGGAACAGAAAGTAGAACTGGAGTTGGAGTAGGGGCTAGAGCTTGAGCAGCTGGAGCCGGGCTAGGATCTGGAACAAACATGGGAATCACAGTCAGAAACGGAGATGGAGTTGGAGCAGAAATCGGAATTGTAGACAAAGATGGAGCAGAACATGAAGCCAGATCTGAAAACAGAGTAGGAGTCGGATCTGAAGCCAGAGCAGGAGCTGGAGCTGGATCTGAAGTTGAAGTTGAAGCCAAAGCAGGAGAAGGTGCAACAGAAGCAGAAGCAAAGGTGGGAACTCCAGCAGGAGTTGAAGATAAAGCAGGCGCTTGAGCTGGTACTGGAATTGAAGTTGAAGCTAAGGCAGGAGTCGCAGCTGATATTGAAGTTGAAGCTAAAGCAGGAGCCGGTGACAAAGCAGGAGCTGGAACTGAATTTGAAGCTAAAGCTGGAGCCAGCACTGAAACTGGAGATAGAACGGAAGTTGAAGCTAAAGCTGGACCCAAAGTTGTAGCTAAAGCAGGAGCCAATGTTGGAGCTGGAGCAGGAGCTACAGTCGAGATTGGAGTTGCACTTAGAGCTGGATGTGAGACACCAGTGCCTGCTTTGATACTAGTTGCAGTGATAACTGTGGGAAAGGCACTGAGATTAGGATTAGTCACCCTTATCATGCTGTTCGAAGTAGAGTCAACCATAGGCCTTTTAGAATCAGCAGAAACAGATGCAGATACTGATTCGTTTGCAGCATGAAGCACCTGCAACCTGTAATCAGTTTCTGGCCTACGACAGACTTTTCTTAGTGGCACAATCTCCTAAAAGCAGGATAAAAAAATAGTTAGTGTTTGTAAGCCTGCAGTAAACAGGAGTCAATCAGGTACGAAACAAGGTACGGCACTTACAGAATATACAAAGTTTAGAAAGCACAAATCCTTTTTTTATTTATTTATACGTTCAAATTAGGTGGGGTGGACTTTGGTCGCGCTGAGGGAAGCAGTGCAACTTGTTCAGTTATGTATTGTGTTCAGACTTCCAAGTTTTTTGGTCATTTAGCCCATTGGAGCAAAATTGTGTGAAGTGAAACATATTTGCACCGTTTAAGGGGGAAGAGGTGGGGCAGCGATCGCAGGAAAGACCAAGGGACTAAGAAAACAGGAGAAAAAAGGGAGAGGATTTTGAATCCTTTGTTTTTACCATATTGTGATTTATAAAAGAAAATTTCTCTTTAAAACAAATTCAAAGTAGAAAACTATTGTGATTGGCATCAACATTCTATCATTAATAAAGACCAAAAACAAAGGTGTTGATTGATATCCAGGAGCATGATTTAAGATGAGAAGTATGATAGAGAAGACATGAAATAGCAAAAACACAGAGGAGGAGCAGTACCTCAGACTGATCATGATCGTAACGGACCAGAAACCTGCAGCGACAGCCTCTCAAATCATGTCTCCTCCTTTGAGCATCAAGGACATGAGCATCGAAGTAAAGAGCCTGCTCTTTACCTTCCTGGATCATATTTTAAGTACAAAAGTACAATTTAAAGATTAGAAGATATTGTAAAGAATGTCAACTATGTACCAACTGAATGATCAAGAACAACCTGAAAGCAGAGAATGAGATCCCCAGGAAGAACTGCAACACACTCTGATGATTCACATGGAAGAGACCTCTGTCTGACATGTTTGCGAACATTAACCCACTCATCCTCTTCTGGCCCGAATCCAGAAAAACGGACTAGAACTTCCTGAGAACCACAAAATTTGCAAAATGATACAAATCATATCAAAAAAATATAATAGTCATCATCATAAGCTATGTTACTCAGACAAGGGTAAAAACTTCAGTATGGGTGCATATCAAAGTGTTAGGCACAATATATAAACAAATTTCTGATTCTAAATAAATTGCATGTCTTTTCACTTAACATATACACACAATTAAGATTTACTTAATTTATAATGCTGATTAAAATTCTTATCTCCAGCCCATTTAGAGCACATAGCCACATATTGCTTGATTCTCATTGCTTTCTATCTATAAGGATCTGGGTGAAAGTCAAAGAGTTGGGTAAGGATTCAATGCCCTTATTGGATCATGGGGTGTATAACATGGGAATGAATGATAAATAGAGGAGTCAAATTAAAATAGACCACAAGAATCAAGACATTGCTACTTTTAGATTAGTTAAGCACATGTCTGATAAAGAGCAAAAAGTTTATCAGCGAGAACAACATTATCCCACTATAGATCCCACAAATGAGCTCATGATGTAGAAAGGGCAACCCATAAGCCAGTAAAAACTCTGAACAACTAGGATATATGTTATCATGGGCTTATATCATAGGCTCATAGCAGTTGGAAACTGGACACAACTGGAAACTGGACACAAATCATCACTGATCATCAGAGAGTCAAGAATTGGTTAATAGATATATGACTGTTGTATTTGACAACATAGTCTATTACATTTGATTAATTATGATGATTTGATAAAATACAAAAATTTCAAGGGTAAATATCAGAATATTTTGAAGAAAGTTGAGATTATATTTCAAAAGTATTGTAAAAATTTCTAAAATGTAACTGGATTAAAATTTAATTCAGGAAGCTTATTTCTTATGTTCTATATTAAAAATTACAAACAAGAAAAGCTGCTTTTTAAATTCATGAGAAATGATTATCAAGATATGCATCAGTATAATCCAATTATCACTAAAAAGGCAGAGTGATTTCATAAAGATCATGTCACTATAGCTAACTGTTTTGTCACTGCTCCACAGAAACATATGGTTAGGTTTATAGGCATCTGGAAAGGTAAAGTACATACAACATATGCCCGAGTTCAAACAAATCAAGCAAAAAGTTCAAGATAAATAAAAGCTGTATTACTTTTGTTTAAGATATTATATTGCAGTTTCCAGGTATACAGCAACTTCATCATATATAATCCTTGAGCCAGATACTTTCTCCATCCCATTTTAATTGCTACATTTTCATTTTAGGAGTCAAAGTTTAAAAACATTAACCATAAATAATAATTATATTATAACAAATAATATATTAAAATGGGATCTTGCTGGATGCATCTCGATGTAAATTTGTGGAATATAAAGTTTTCATGATTTTTTGTCTTACGTATTTAGAGAAAAAAATGTTTCTAGTTGTGTTTTGAAGACCGTGAAAAGCCCAATGTAGCAAATAAAATGGGACGGAGGGAGTAGAAGATACAATGCCATTTTCTTAATCTAATAAGTAATCTAATTGAAAGGTCTATCATAATTAGGTAATCATCACCAAAGATAGCTTTCTAATTTAATGGATTATTCAGATGAAGTGATAATGAAGCTTTCCAAAGGTACAAATCTGCTTGCAAACATGGTAGCAAGTACTCTTGATGATAATGAAGGAGATGAGTATGATATATGAGTGATTTTAGGAGTTTGGATAGGCTGAAGAAGGAGCAGTTCAGAGGTATAAAAGGGTTGGAGAAGAGAGGTCATACACTGGCCAAAGATTTCTGTGAATCATACAAAGCAAACTGACAAACAGTATAATTTGTTTAAAAATGCTTCCCCCCTTCGAGGTAGACACCAGTGGTGGGAAAATGCAAAATTAAATGACAATGGGAGGAAAAGAACTTAAGAAAGCACAAAGGAATGCAGATCCTCAAACTCTCTTCATGAATTTTTATCACGGTGGAATTGGAAATGACTGCGACGCCAGAATTTCTCCTATCATAGGCTTTAAAGTCCAAAAAAATACAATTTATTAATGAACAGTTAAAAAAAGGGTACCGAACACTTACAGGATTACCAGTCTCAAAGTATCTATGAGCATGAAATGCTTGAACGTCATACCTGCCATATAGTGACATGTGCATCAGATTGTGAATTAAATAACTAAAATAAAAATCAGAAGTTACTAGAAGATTCACCAAATACTGCTACCAATACTCATGTATAAAACCTATTTACCATGCTCCATCTCTTGCAGATTTGGCTTCAAATTCCATCAGGGTACTTTCAGATGTATTTTTAACCACATTTAGAACTGTTGCAATACTAGGAGTTGTTAGACGGAAAACAAAGTAAGAGCATATCAACATTGATACTTTTCCAAAGAGAAAATGCAGCTCCACATAGGATCCAAATAAATAACTCCAAGAAAAACAAAATCCACAAAGAATAAAGCAAATACCACTTAACAGACAATAAATAGGAAAAAATAAATATACATAGAAAACATCTATTCATGATACAAGGCATATTGCCCAACTACTGATATGGAGTAAATTAGTAGGAAGAAACAAACAAAAATTACCTCAAAAAACAAAAAGAATTCAACTTCTAATTTACAAGTCCACAGAAAGAATTTCCCGGCAAAAAAAAGGCACAGTAAATCAGGTATTGTCCCTATCACGAATGGGAACAATATCATTAACCACATTACTGGTAAATTTCTGATTCCCTCTCAAAGCACCAGAGCATCATGCTAAGTTCACATAAAGGTGGATAGAGGGGCGGGGAGGGACGGGAGTAAAAGAAGTGAGGGATTCTCAACCCTAACTTGGCAGCAAACAGAATCAACAACGGGCAAGAAAGAGATGTATCAATGATGAAAGGAATATATCCCCACTATATTGTACAAATCACTCAAATGGGGGATATGGAGTGACAAACCACTTAAAATGCCACAATTTCTCAATCTAAAGCCATTCCAATTTCAGGTGCTGAGTATTCCCTTAGGGGAACAGATCTCATCATGTTTTATGATGTTATGATCTGAATGTTAACATGGCCCCAAGGTCTCTTTTTAAAGGGAAAGAGAAGAGAAAATAAACAGAGAAATAAAGTGAAAAAGGGAAACAGAAGGGGGGGGGGGAACGGTAGCAAAATAAAAGCCCACAAATCAAGAAAATATTTGGCCAAAATGAATTGCTGACAACTTCATTCCTTTACTTCGCTTCTTTCCATTTATTTAAAAAAAGGAGGGGAAAATTTCCTCCTTTCCCTGTTCCTTCTTCTCCCTCCCCCTATTCCTAATCACTTCCCATTCCCCCTACTGCCAAACAAAAAATTGTCATATTTACGTTGCAACAAAGCATCTGAAAAGTTGTTAAAACTTCTGTGTTTTTGTCCACTAAAGCTTCATCATAAAAACAAACACTTCAGATGCAATTACATAACAGATGACCAACAGGCTCAGTAATGGTAGTATGTACACAGCGGCATAATATATACACTCGCCGCAACATAGTAATGCTAAAGAGTGCATTAAATACAAGGAAAGTACAACATCTCACAATCTCAAGACATCCACTCAATAGAATTGTTTCCTTCCAGTTCTTAAATAAAAATAAGGCCAAACTTGCATAAAAGCAATCTAATCATGACCTCAAAATCAAAATCTCAAACAATTATTAAGGTTCCTCCATTCTCAACCAATTATTTGTACATGGACTTTTAAATGAAGTTTTTTGACATAAATTATCACAGTATATTATTCCCTCTACACCACTATAAACATCCAATGGATTCTTTATAAACTTTCAGAAATATAAACAGATTTGTTTCTTAAAAATGTTGTGCCAAATGAACTGCAGCTGACATGGTTTATTACGAGTCGAGTAAAAACAGAAATGTGTTGCAGATGGATAGCCCTACACAAGCTTCTTGCATGGTTAAAAAAATCCTTGGAGCATCTTCTTATTGCAGCACTTATCTCAGGAATTGGGCTTGTTACTAAGGATCACTTCTCTTTAAGAAGAGCTTCTAATGCTATGAGAGGATACAGAACCACAGTTCCTTGGAAGAAATTGATTTGTAAAACTCCAGCTAATCCAAAGTGTATTGTCACTCACTGGCTTGCAATCTTGGGCAGATTAGCTATGGTTGATAGACTTATCAAATTAGGTGTTGATTTTCATTCCATCCGCTGTCTCGCAGGCAAGACACTTAGAGCATAAAGCATTTTGTTTTTCACGTGTGTTTTGCCAGCTGAATTCCGGAACTAACTGCTGTGATGGATGAGGACTAACTGAGAGCATAGATATGTGATGAAAGATTTTATGTCAGGAACTAGTAAATCATAAATTTTTGGATTGTGGTCTCCGGGCCAAGTTATGGGCTTAGAAAGATTAATCATTTTCACATCAAAAAATCTGGACTGTTATATGTAATTAACACTTTGGATGGGATCCAAACAAGCAAGTACAGTTTTAAGTTTGCATTGGCTCAGAATAAATAGACTTGGTCCACAGTACTGTTTAGATTTAGACTCAAAATCCCGAATGGAGAATAGTTTTGGTTGAACAAGGACAGGCCAAGTCCAAACCAAATAGTCTTATATATATATCACTAATAAAGATCTATCATAAGAAAGCACAGTGCTTTAGCATCAGAATAGCCATGTTTTTGGCAAATATTTCTTAATTATTCCTTCATTTGACATCCTCCCTCTTTATAACTTCTTTCATTCATCAACTTGAGAGTCCTCAGGAAAATGTCCAAATTAAAGCTTAAGGTCCAGTTCTACAATATCAAGTTGTGTTGCTCTGTCTGCCACACATTGTCTTTCATACACTATTTATTTTCAAGTATGCATTCCTAAAGCCAAAGTTCTCATCATTAATCAAATAAATCAGTAGTACAATCACATACTACAGCACCCAGGTTCATATAGTCAACTACAAATCTAACCTCCTCTACAAATCAAAAAGGAGGTTTTTTCGTGGGATGGGGGAAGAACATATATACTGGCGAAGCTCTTACAACGCATTGGCAAGAAACCTTCGCAACTTGTAAATTACATGAAATTGAAATTTGGTATCTCGAAGAGCAACAAATAGACACTACAATAAAGAAAATACTAAGAGATAGTCTGATCAAACCTCCAAGGTATTCATAAATCAGAATATAGGTCTAATTCAAATCCAGTCAAGTTCCAGGTGCTTAAACGTTTAGAAGGAAGAAAAATAATCTTATTAAGCTCAAAGCTTGGAAGCTTATTGTTTTTGTGTAGCAAGAAAGAATATAACAAACTTTGGTGGTCCACCAGAGACATCTAATTAACACGAGAGCGAATATGATCAGACAATTTTAAAATTTTCAACTTTGAATGTTCATAACGTCTAGAATTATTATACCAAAAAGGATGCAAAGGTTAAAGGATAATAATGTTACAGTTAATTTAATACACACGACAATTTCCACAGGCAATGTACGGAGATTTCCTACCACCAGTCAACCACAGAGTATATGAGTATAGCATGCTTGGCAATAACACTGATCCTACCTGGTGGTACAAGCGTCAGTTGGGGAGCAGGAGGTACATTGCTCACTGAAGTTACTTCACCCTGAGTAGGTGGCACATTCAATTTTCCAGGTTGCTTGACCAATTTTGACCTCAGGGCATAACGCCTATTTTGGAACCAGTTCCAGACCTTTAACAAGAGCAAGAAAGGAACAAAGTGATCAGTCATTTTCAACAAAAGCCAGGGACTTGATGAAAGCAGTAGGTTAAACAATTAATTGCTAAGAATTTGACTCATTACCTGCTTCATTTGTACTGTGATTTTTCCAGATCGTTCTGGTGTGTTACTACACTCAAAAACAAAAATCCTAGAGTCAGATAAGACAAAAGAGGAATCAACAGCTAACCTTGTTTGACACAGATGACATACCTGAATTTATCCGCAAGAGCCAAAAGAACCTCCCTAGATGGAACATTGCAGCCATGTTCTCGTAAAAGAGTTTCCATTTGCGCAACCTAGATAAACCAAGTGCATCTCCTATGCCGATTAGGATTAGAGAGTAATAGAGTATCACTACGAAAACTTGAAAAATTCCAGCTAACTACAAATGCCATACACAGCATTATTAGATTAGCTTTCGTCAACTCACTCCATGAGTCTTTCGCCATTCCCACCTTGGCGATTTACTTAAAATCTTCCATTTAGTCATTAACTATATAGGAGATATAAAATCAAAATTCAAAAACCGTCCCATATCTTCAATAAATCAACTTTTCATAATGGTAACTAATACGACGATCTTTACGAAACACGCGGATTATAATCATACCTGATATATTTATAACAAAAAAATTCATATAAATTTATAACAAAATGACTAAAATAACAAAACCAAACACAATAATAATCAGAAAATTCAAACAACAATACTAAAATCATATAAATTTATTCAAGGGGCACAAATTCCATCAAATTTCACCCAAACAAAAAAAATAACCAAACAAAAACAAAACCCAAAAAAAATTTACAAAAAATGTATAATAATGACCCAATTTGCATGAATCATTCAAGAACAAATAATTTAAAAATGAAACCCAGAAAAAGAGGAGAGAGAGAGAGGGGGGGAACCTCAGTAGGGAAGAACCGGAAAGACGGGGCACCATGAGTAGGAGGTCGACCCATGACTGGAGTGGGCGGGTGTGAATCCGGTTAGGAAACAGGTCGAATTTAGTGGGGATTCCGGGTGAAATGGGGTTTCCGTTTACCGTAGAATGGCAATGTTGATCAACTCCGGCGAGAATTTGGGATTCACCTTTTCCAAGAGTACAAGCAATTTTACTGGGACGACGAACGAGAATAGAGAAGAGCCGACGAGGTTGTTTCTTTGGTAGAAGCCGTAGAACTGTTGCAAGTACTCCGTTATTTTTATGGGGGTAATTTTTCCTATTATATTTTTTTGAATAAATTACAATTCATGTCAGTTACTAGTTTTTATACTCCATCCATTCTTATTTGTTATTCCCGTATTTCTCAATTAGAAATTCCAAAATGATCTTTTTATATTGAATCTTTCTAATTTAGTTTAATTTATTCTCCTTAAAATAACCTCAGTTAAGGAAAAAAAGGTCGTAAATACCCTCATACGAAACCAGATTTCCCAAATCAACCTTTTTGACCCTCGTTTTTTCACTGACCGAAATTACTGACTCACACTTCTCCCCATTCACACTCTACTCCACCCCCACCTCGTTTCTTTCACCCACCTCATTTACTCACACTCTGACCCCTTCATCATCTTCCCACTGCCCACCTTCAACCCTAGATCTCCTCTTGTTCAGGCATCAATTATCTTCGAAAATCCCCTTAAAATTCTCCCCTCATCGTGATCTACAGCACGATACCCATTTCGTCCACATCCTTCACCTTGCTCCGAGGTGACTCATTCCCCTTCTTCGAAATTGTCCATGGAATACTTTGTGACTGTATACATTGTGATTGCATTGGTTGTACTGTCCTACAAAAAGTAATCTTTGAACTATGCACTTAAAGAAAAACTTCATGCATTATATGAAAACAAGAGTCATTACATAAAGAACAAGAGTCATGCATTACATGAAATATTTAGGACTTAGTCACTGCCTTCACGCTTCAACTCCAAATAGGCATTGGTATACTCCTCTCCATACACCAATTTCATGTATTCTTTGACAGCCCACTTTGGTATTGCCACCTGTTTAGGCAATAAGCCATTATCTTTGAGTTATTTTTTGTTGTGATGTGGTAGAATGTAGTAGTTTGACCCCTTTGCTTTCAATATCTCATTCAACACATATTGCAAAGACATCCACACATTTGTAAGTGTTTTTGGGTGCAACTCGTTATATGCAAGTTGTACGACTTGAACTAATTCATCCATTATCTTGGGCATCTTTTTGTGTATAAGTGATTGGATGCTTCTTGAAAATCTGAGGTCCAATATGTAGCAATCAGGCTGTTTGGAGGTTATTGTATTAGGATGAATGTGAAACCATCTTGTTGATAATGTGCTTGCCATTCGTAGTCCTCTTGTGTGATGCATGATGTGTGCTTTGGCATTGTCGTGCTAGATATAAATGACTTTTTCCCCTTCTTCTAGCCACTTTGCCTTGATTGCTGGTATAATGTGATTGATTGGCATGCTTCTTGTGGTTGTCTTGTTGATTGATTCAATTGGTTTTGTTTCTAAAGTCCCCTTTTGTCTTTTCTTTGATGATTTCTTTGCTGCAACCTGCTCTATAAGTGGGAAAATACATATCTTTCCATCGAATGTGCACTGACCATCTTCATCCCATTTTGGTCTTGCAACAACCCCCATAAACATGATTTTAGGGATGAATTTGCTTGATTTACCACTCCTATATGGCTTTGGATAATTCTTTGCTAGATAAACTCTTTGTGATTTCCTTGACAAGTAAAACCATTTTTTGTCGATATGAACGAAATCATACATAGTATAATATATTGGGGTCGTTGTCAAGTATCATGTTGAAGCAAACATAAAGCCCAATCTAACCTGATTTGTTTATTTTCTTCTGATATTTCTAGATGCATATTGTTTGTGTGCGGCTTCAAAAATTCCCTCTTCTCCATTCTCTAAACTGTAAATGATGCTAGATCTAATTTTGTTGCTAGATCACTTATATAAGTTATGTTCCTCATTTGAATGTTTGCAATTTGTTCATATGGCATTGTCACTCTGTTTCTTTCACACAAATGGTATTTGTGATCCAAATCAAATGATTGCATTGTTGTCTTCCGTCTCTTTGCTTTGTTCTATAGTGAACTTATTGTTCTTCTACTAAATCCAAACGTTATTGATGTCTTGTTAATAACCCCTTATGGTAGAGACCCTGATGTAGTATTGTTAAACAAATTTAGAAGAATTTGTCTCCTCTTTTAATTGTTGAGCCTCGTTTGATGATGATTTAGCTGATTTACTTGATTTGGAGATGGTGGTGGGTGATTGAGGTCAACAAGTTCACCCAAAGGCATTTTGAAGTCCCCTTGCTCCTCTTGTTGTCCTTGATGTTATTGTTATCCCTGTTGTTCTTGCTTCCCTTGCTGTTATTACTGTTGTATTGTAATTACAGCATAAAGTACTTCATCACCATCATCATCTTTAGTAGGAAAAGACTCATACAATGAAAATTGCTCAGCCAAGAAATCAAACCGGTCTTCGAAATCTGAAACCATTGAAGGCACTGATGTTGTTTTGTAGATTTTGTAAATTTTTTGTGATTTTTAAAGCTTCTTGATTAAGTTTAAAAGTCCCCTAAAATAGGGATCATTTATAATAAAATCCTATGTTGTCAGTCCTCTTAATCCTTCCCCTTTATTTTCATTGGTTGTTAAAAGTTAGTTTGGATTACAGAGGTGTAATCCGTGAGCTTTGTAAAGTGTATTCCCATTAGTTGATTCAAGTTGTCCATGCATTTTTTGTTTCTTTTGGCGGCAGTACACATTTAATGCAATGATGAATAAGTGACATATCTCCCATGAGTTTTTAATGTCATATCATTTTCAGAATTTGTTAAAGAGAATCTATGTTTAATTTTATATTATTTTAATCCTTACATTAAAGAACCTTTCCATAATTATTGCATACCTTGATTCCTTCCCTGATTTCAAATGGGAAGAACATAAAAGATTGGAGTGAGTAATAAAAAGTAATAATTGTAAATTATGGACTTATAATATAAAATCATTTTGTCAAAGTACCATATTTTATATCGTATTTTATAATCAACAATATTTGCTTAAATCGAGAAGTGCGCCGAAAACATAAGCTAACATGACATGAACAACTTTTAAATTTGTGGTTTAAACCCGACTCTTTCCATGGAGTCAACCCATAATAGATTATTAGTAATCGTAATAAATTTAGCTTTGTGTATTGTAAAATAAATTCAAGGATTGTGAGGTGTATTTTGATGTCTTAGGAAGCTTTTGAATCCGCAATTAATATTGACTTTTGCTCGCTACATAACTCTTGTTGTCAAAATAAGTATCCCTCATTATGTTCATATTTATAATTTTTACAAATGACTATTTTAAGTCCAAATTATTTTTATTTCATCTTGCATGTTAACAGTTTAATAAGGTAATTCAATATTTGATAAATTAAGGTAATTTATTTATATGAATCTTTTATTGTCTTAATATAAAGGAGACATTTTAAACTAGAAATAATTCAATTACTTCTTGATTATATTGTGATTTTCAAATTCTTTCAAATCATATATTATGATATTTTGTTTAAGTGATCTATGTCTTATTTATAACAATTTTATTTTCAACTATGACTTCCAAATCATATATACACTTATATATTATTAATAATTTAATTTTAATCGATATTCCAACATCCAAGATATAAAATCTATATTGGTAACTAAGCCTATAGTTGTGTTTTACAATTTACATTAATGTTTGAAAAGTCCAGAATATGGTATATTCTATCACATAAGATATATCTCATATGCCTATTGACAAAGCATGTGAAACTCTAATCAAACTACTAACTTTAAGTATGAATAATATTACTTATCTAATAATATAATGCTATTACTTATTCAATAATATAATGTAATTTAATAATTATACTCACATAATAATATAAAATATAAAAGGTTATTATCATTGGTGTTCATTCGACAATTCGAGCATCATCCTCACATAAAAACAGTTGTTTTTATTGTCGATCATGCAAAAATATGAGTAATGAATAGTTATTGTACGAGAATTCAAAGCAGAGTTACTGAATTAGTACTTTCCAGTGATGACACTTGATACAGTAGTACACTTTGGGTAGTATAATAAAATTTAGGAAGTTTATTACATTTTTTTTTTATTTGGCCTCAAAGTGTATTACATTGATGTACCCAATTCACGTGCTACTCATATTATCCTCAATTCCATATGCTATATAGACACTAAGACACTTACCAATAAAATTTTGTCTTAATTAAATCCCATAAAAATTTGTATTTTATGGAAATTAAATTATGTAAGAATTTACAATTCCCGCAAAATTAATTCTCATGTTTTATTTGGCTATCTCGGAGTTATTTACTCCATCCATTCTTTTTTTTTTTTACCTCATTTTTCCATCCTTCTATTTTGGTCTAATATTATGATTGGGTGAAAAAATTTAGCTAGGATCACTATCCGTGTCATATTTAACCCATTGATTGATTTTTTAGTTGTTTAATATCATAGACTATAGAAATTTCACTACTTATTTAATGTTCAACTCACTTGCATCGTTTTTTTAATAGAATTTATTCTTATTTTCAAGTTAATTTAAATTGTTTTTATAGAATCTTAATTATATTTAATTTTATCTAAATTTTTTCCGGAAAAAAGTACGGATGTAGTACTGTATATTTCATCTTTTTCGATTAATATACTATTTATCCCAAAAAGTTAATGAATTGTAGTTTTGAATTTGGACAGCACATCAAATCATGAGTATTTCAAGACTAAGGAAGGAAGGACTTCTAATTTAATTCTCATGTTTTATGGGAATCATAAAATCATGATCATTTCAAAACTAAGGATGGACTTGTAATTTAATTCTCATAATTTGTGGGAATTTCCAACGCCCATGGAATTTCCATTACCTACATTTTCTCTTTTTCTTGCCAACCAAAGAACTCTCTCTTCCCCAAATTCCCATAATTTCAATACTCCTGAAATCCTAAGAGTAAATTTTCAAGAAATCCAAAGCGGCCATCAACAAATCTGATCACTTTTACCCAATATTTAGGGGCACATAGGTTCAAAGATACTGGGATGGGTTGAAAAAGACAGACAAAAGGAATTTGCTCTTCATATACTAAGAAATCAATGACAGAATTGAACATTATCAAGCAAACCAACTTTTTAATTACTGAAGCATATAATCCCTCTGAGGGGAAACTAATAAAAGAGACCTTACCAGTTACCACCATCAAAATCTGAGTACGGCCATCTAACATACTTTGAACTACGCACTTACTTGGATAGATAATTACAGAGAAACCTATACAAATAACAAATTACTACACTTCCTGAATGAACAAGCTAGATTTTGCAAAACCTCAGAGGGAAAACCATTCAAGCCATCATCGTCTCACCCTAAGAACCGATACATAAATGTGCCATGGTCTTTTGTATCGGCAAATAGTTTAGTTAAACATCAGCAAGCATTTGCACATTGGCTTCTCCTGCTCAATTTACAATCTCAACATTCGCTTCCTCCACTCCTGTTCCACACCTCCCTCTCCATCTGCCTTAGCATAGCAGCCTTTCATCATCCAACTCTCTCTCCTACCTCAACAACGTACCAAATTCTGTTCAATTCCACTCTACCTCCCTGGCTCCTCATAGATCAAAATTTATTATTATCCTACACCATTTTCCCAAATGAACACATAATAACTAAATTCTGCACAAGCACCTTAGTATCCTTTACCTCAAGCTCCGTATCCCTGAAAGCCTCCTCATAGATCAAATTTTATTCCCAATGATTTTCCACCTGATCCCATCAGAAATCCTAATTTCCTGCTGCACATATTGGTGTCTCGTACTAGTTGTAACAACTCTTCATGACCATTCAAACGGGTAGTTGACAGGATCTTGAAGATGATGAACTACAATCACATTGAGTTCTGACCTTGGCGGTTCATTGATTTGCTGAATGAATGGTTTCGTATTTGGAAATGGTGAGATTTAAGATCTCTTTTGACACTTTGAAATTTCATAAGAGTTCTCCTTTGAAGAGTGAAGCCGATCTCTCTGTCCTCCATAAAACATAGTCTGCTACACTTTTGTAATCCAATCTACAAGACTAAGGTTATTGCTCCAATGTTTGTAACGATTCTACACTCTAAGAGACTACAACGCTTTTATGGTTAACTATCACTCTTGGATACAGAGTCTCCATCGAAAAGCTAAAAGACCAGTTTGTGATTAAACTGGAGCAAGCATAACAACCTAAGCTGCTGTTCAGGGAGAATGATGAAATTTATGCTTGATGAATGGAATAACCAAATATCCTCAAGAATTTTCCATTATGAAAAGCTCAAAAGCCTACCAATTCAAAGAACCTGCTAACAGAAAACTCCCAAAATTAGATATCCATATATGAATGCAACGTATGGCGATGAAAGCAAGTTATACGGAGTTAATTTTGCTCCATTATTTGCTGTAATGTAGGAATAAAAGAATTAAGTAACTGACATTGTGTTCATCATTTCATTGGGCTTGTTAACTCGTAAGCTTCAAGAACCCCATAAGCCACAACAAATCCATAACTTCAAAGTATACATTCCAACACACCATTTTTCAAACTCATAAAGCCTATAATTCAAAATCCTGACCTTCTGTTAACAGACTGAACATTTACCCTCCTGGTATCATCTAAGGACAAAATCAACATCAGTAACTGAGTACTCCTTTCATTCTAGTTGAATACCAGGTTACCAGCCCAACAATAGTCACCTAAATCCATAAAACTCCCGTATTTGCTAACTAATGAAATAAAAAAGGGCAACTACAGCACCAAAAACTCAAAAATCCCAACTTTTAAACCAACATTCATGAAAGAATGGACCAAGTTGGGTGACTCAAAATATCAGCCAGAAACCAAGGAACTCCAACTCTATCGAGGATAACAAAAACATAATAAGAACAAAGACAAACATAGTCAACTAATGATATATGAGTAGCAAATTAGCTACAAAACATGAAAACAAATCCTTAAAAATGACTGATACTATGAAGGAGTCCTAAAATTCTCACAGTAAACAGAAATGAGATAAAAATGAAGAAAGAAGCAACTGCTCTAATAGTCTTGCGAGGCATATGCTTAGAGCCAATAGAAATGGCAGGATTTCAATAGGTACCAGAAAAAAACTGATTAATATAGATCAAAAACAACAGGAGCTCAGAATTATGCAAGCAAAATAGGTACAGTAAAAAAGAGGTGGTAGGGGGTAGGCGTAAGATGATAGAATGCGCTTTTTGGTAAATTCATCAGTCCATTATTACAAAAAGTAGGGGAAGAGACAATAGCTCCACAAAACAAAGTAACGAAAGTGCTTCAAGGAGTTTCCAAGAGTTACCTGATTGCTAAATGAAAGCTACAAATCATAACTCTGAACAATTTCTATGAAGTAGAAAACATCTGTAGTTCTTGAAAAAAAATTTTGAATGCTATATTAATTACAAATTTTAAATTACCTGAACCAGGCAAGGTGTGAGTTGAGATATAATCCAGTAGTCCAGATAGAAAGCTTGAATGACCACAAAGGAGCAAAAAGCATTTCCTGATAATCCGGTCCAAAAAAATAGGTAAAGCTGCCCTTAAAGACCATGAGTCGAAGATCATTCCACTCAATGGGAGGTCAATTTAGGTCTTGCATGTGCTTGCAAACATTCTTCGACATAAGCTTTCTTTCCTCCAAGTGTGTCCAAAAGACCCCTAATAAGTTTTTATCACAAACATTTGAAGTGCTAAAACACCTAAATATTCTTAAAGTTACACTTAACCTCCTCTTGTACATATCATCTAATAACTCGGAAGCGACTCTTCCCTTCCCTTTTTTAAAGTAAGCAAATGCCAAGCTAGTGTATACAAGACTGTCTCCCTTGATTCCTTTCTCTTCCATAAAATCAAAAATTCTTTTAGCGCATTCAATCCTGTCTTTCTTACATAGACTTCTAATAAGAGCCCGGTAAACTGAGATATCTACAAAAAGACCTCTCCCTGCAAGCTCATTTGGCAGTCTTGCTACTGCCTCTTCATTATCTAGGTAACAATAACCATCTACAATCCATGAATAAGTGGAAAAACTTGGAGAAAAGCCAGTATCAAGCATTTCAAAAAGCATCTCTTTTGCTCTATCTATCTCTTTAGCTTTGCAGAAACCATGTATGAGTGCCTTAAAAGTATATTGGTCAAGCTTCAACCCACCTTCCAACATCTTGTTTCTAACCTTCAAGGCAGATTCCAGGTCTCCTATCTTGCAATAAGCATTTATCAATGTGTTGCAAGTGATATTATCAGGTTCTACCTTCTTCTCGCTCATCTCATTCAAGAGCTTGTTGGCATCCCTTATTTTCCCTTGCTCACACAACTTGCGTAGGATCGAATTGTAAGTAGCAACGGAAGGACATGTACCTTCAGCCTCCATTACTTGACATAATTTCAAAGCTTCCTCAAGGTCATTTGCTCGACAATGTCCATCGACCAAAGTGGTATATGTCACAAGGTTAGGGTTTGCACCCTTGATTTCACTAAAAAGCCTCAAGGCCTCCCTCATCCTACCTTCCCGACAAAGTCCATATAACAGGCAATTATAAGTCACAATATCTGGTGCCACACCAGCTTTCTCCATCCTATCTTGAACCGAAAAAGCTTCATAGTGTTTAGCATTCTTCACATACAAAGAAATCAATGTATTATATGTGAAAAGATCAGGCAATAGGCCCTTAAATTCCAATTCACTCAACAACTCTTCCGCCTTTTCCACATCCCTCGACTTACAACACCCATGAATTAACACATTATACACATGAATATTAGGATCAACCCCAAGTTTCAACATCATATTATACACCTTCCACATAGTGGCAGTCAACCCCGCCTTCACAAGCGAACTCAGAAGTACACTACAGGCATGCAAATGAGGCTTAATCCTATTCATCTTCATATACTCAAACACCTGAATTGCATCCTGGGTCTTCTTACATTTGACGTAAAATATCAGCAACCAACTCAAAACCTGCGAGTTAGAGTCCGAACCCGGGCCATGATCCCCACCCACAAGGGCATTTAAAACAGCGGGGGAGGACAAATACTCCTCAAGAGCAATTCTTTGAAGCAAATTCTGTGCAATTCTAAAGTGCTTATCTCTTGTTAACAAATGAATCATCGACCAAGTAAACTCAAGGGAATGCTTATACCCTGGAATCTTTTCAACCCATTCATACAAAACCCAAGAATCATAAACATCTAATGAAAGATATGACAATATTTTTTCTACTTTTTTTGAGCTCAAATTAGAACTAAATTGGGGTTTCAACAGTTGGGTCCAATTACCCTTAAGTAAAACTGCACATATAGCTTTGATGGACTTGGCTTCCGTTGAAATGGAAGAGGCTAAAGTTGGCATGACAGACTTACAATTGCTGTTTCTTTAACTGAATTGAATTCCTTTGCTTTGCTAGAGAACGATAGTAGATGGGTTTTGCCAGATTATAGAAGATGTTACTCTGTTTCTTCTTCACTTAGAACTTTTGTCGAGCAGTTGGTGTGCAAGTGTGTTTCTGTTTTGGAGCAGTGAAATAGTCCGAGATGGGTGAAGTTTTGGGTGGATTCTTGCTTGATTAATTATGAAGTAATTTTTGGGTGGATGGTGATTTAGATAATTCTAGAGTTCTAGTGTAAAACAGTTCAAAATTCGTTCAATTTACAATAAAAAAATTAATTTTAATCAATACAAATAAGTAAATATGTAAAATCATTTTAATTAATGAAAAAATCATAACCTTATACACAACACCCTAATAAGATTTTACGGATAAAAAATTAGCAGTGATGGAAGAAATTACAATAATTTTCAAAGGCCTTCGCATTAGCAAGACTGAGTGATGGTCAAGAGTAGCGATCAAGTACGATTCAGTGCAAACAATTGTCACGATTCTAGAGGAAAATGTAACTTTAGATTGATCGAAACTATCAAGCAAGGAACTTACTAGAGCAAATGCATATAGAGCTGTTAATTTTCAACCCAAACTTCACTGGACTAATATGGATCCAATTCAGACAAACCTAACCTACTTTACAACCCAAAAAGTGAAACATGTAACCCAACCAAACCTATAAACCAATTTAATTTGATATTTGTAAATCCAAACTAGATCTACTCTCGATTCTGAGATAATTCGATTTGGAATCGACCCAACTCATTATTAACTCAACCCAATAGTAAACTAACATATAACTATTTGAAACCGATTCAATCTAACAACAAATCAACAACGACCAATTGGCAGCGATCCTAGACCCAATTTTAGTCGGCTTGTTTAAGACCAACAAGACAAGAGTTGATTTGACTTACATCATTTATAATTACTATGATACTAAACTGATCGTATGCGACTTACAACATAATTTGATCTCAGCACCCAACCCAAATTTCAATTGTAACTAAGATAACTTTGTCCTCATAAATAACACAAAATCTATCTAATTTAAAATAAATTGTATTAAGCCATCCAAAATCCGAACCGGATTTACCTAAAATATCCCAACTCGACTCAACCTAAACTCTAACAAAATCATACTTGTTTAAACTCAAACTGATCACGAACTGAACCATAGATCCGAACCAAACTCATTCCGAACTCTAATAAGAAAATAACCTTTTGAATCAAACTCGTTTATTAACCCGACCCTACCCGACAACTTATAACCTATTTCAACCAAACTCTATTAGCATCAACCCCATTAATATCGATCCAAACCCATTCCAACAACACGTATTGTCACCCCTAGTTCATGAGGTAAAGCTAGAGTATAGCCACAGAGAAGGAAAGTTGTTGGTTTATTAGCAAAGGATTAGGAAAGAAGAACTTCTAAGTTTAATTGTTTTTAATTGTGTTAAGCCCCTGAACTAGTCTCGGATTACATGTAAATATCATTTTCTTCATTCGCCAAACCTAGCCCAAAAGTAAGGGTTTTTGGTGATGCTTACGTTGAGCCATGAATTGAAGAATTTGGTTCCTCGGCAGCATTCAGGCAAGGTCATTTATTTTACTAGCTCTAGAGGGTCAAGCCGTAGCTTAGGGAATGCACAAAGTCTAATAACATAGGGCCTCAAAATTTTAAGGGTCTATTCATCATCAATAAGCAGGAAACAGTTGGCTTTCTTCTTCACATCCTCTATTCTCATACCATCAGGCATCAGCATCTCTTAATTTCTCCATCTCCAACTTTCCTTCTTTAGGTTCCGTTTAGTAGGACGTAAGACGTTTTCAATTGAAAATGATTTTCCATGGAAAACCTTTTTTGGCGAAAAACTCATTTTCATGAAACTTTTCCTTTATTTGATTACATGGAAAATGATTTTACATTTAAACATTTTCCATTGTTTGGTTAAAATGAAAATCAATTACTCCTATTAACTTTTCTAATTGTACTCTCTTGTCATTTTTTTACTCTTTTTCCGTTGTATTTTCTAGTTGTTTGTCATTAGCTAAATTTGTTATGTTACAAAAAAAAAATTTTTTTATAAAATCTACAATATATTTCTCTGGTCTATTAATAACATATTATATTATATAGAACATCGCCATAAAACCAGAAAACTCTAAAAAATCTGGTTCAACATTATAAAAAGACCTTAAGCTAACTATAAAGGAGTACTTATAACCAAATAAGCAAATCAATCAAACAGGTAAATGTATTCACAATCAAACAAGTAAACCAATCAACTGGTTGTAATGTGATAGTTTGTAATTTTACATTTTAAGTTCTAATAGAAAGAAAATTTCTACTCTAATTTCAAATAAACTGTTAATTGCTCACATTTCATGAGAAACTTTTATGGTTCAATTGAATTGGGGGATAATCTAAGGGTTTTTTTTTTTTTACTTTCGACTAAAGTGGATAAAATTTGTTCAAAATCATGATATAGTACGATAATTTAATAATCAAGACATAATATTCAAAGAAAATGTACTGAATTGATAATATTCGAAGAAGATAAAAAGAAATTATGGATTTTCCCCCAATTTTTAAGAGAGGGAAAGTGTAGAGCACAGAGACAGGCTACTGAGAAGATGAGAAATGAAGAATGCGTGACTAGAGCTAGGCATGGGCCGGGCCGACACACGAACCGAGTAGGCATGCTTTTGGCACAGTACGACAAAGCATAGTCATGGCACGGCGCGACACACTATCCGTGGAGTGGGCAGCGGAGATCAAAAAAATTTGAGGCACTAGCACGCGAGCGACACACCAATTTGGCACGAGGCATGACCCGAAGCACGATATTATTTAGTATTAGTTAATACAATTAATATTACTATTATTTTTAATATTATTTTATTCTTATAATATAATTTATGTTATCTAAAATTATTTTTTTCAATTCTATTATATACTTTTTTTAATTTTTTATTAGATAAATTAGGCTAGCACGAGGCACGACCCATGGCACGCCAAGCACGTGAGTCGTGCTAGGCCATTGACCGAGTTTTAGGAAAAGGTAGCATGAAACAGCATGTCACGGCCACAACTAGGCATGACTCGACACAACAAGAGGCCAGGCACGAGCTGGCACGGGTCCATGACGGGCTCGACACGACCTGTGCCCACCTCTATGCATGAGTTGGTAATACGTGAATTATTTGTTAGTTGCTATTTTTTTGAGAGTGAATGGATATAAAATTAATTTACTCTAGTTTTGGAGGAAAATGTTTTCAATAGGGTGTACACTGAATTTACTTGCTAAGTTTTACATCCTATGTTTTAATCCAAACCAAACAATGTAAAATGGGTAAACAGTTTTCAGGGAAAACGTTTTACACCCTACTAAACGGAGCATTAATGTTTCAACTTTCCATATTCTTAAATTCACATTAATTTTTTTTCATTACTTGTAATACTATCTATTTTTCATTGATTGTAAATATTATTTTTAATATTTATGACCTACACTATGAAACTTTGAGGTTTTAAATTAAGGGATTGTTTCTTAGTATTGCAATATTATTTATAAACATAACTTAAGAAATTTTACAACATGTTTAAGAAATTTTAATAATTAGTTTAGTTGCTTTAAATTTATAGAGTAAAGGATTAGTTATGTTTCTTTCATTATTTAGGAGAAGAATAGCTACTTGAATAACTTTTAAAAGTTTCTAAATTAGAGAATTGCATTACCTACTCAAGTTAGGACATGTTAGGGTACTTATATGAACAAAAGTATGTAATGAATGTTTATAGTTAGTTGCTCAAAATTACATGTTTGTGTAGTATTATGCCTAAGAATGATGTTGATTTTTAAGCAAATTCAAATACGAGTTGCATGTTTTAGTAGAGCAAGTATATTTATATGAGTTTAATTTTACAAGCATGAAGAAGTTTGATGTAAGTTTTACACATATTGCATGAATTATTTTCATAATAGTAATTTATGCCAGATAGTACGAGTTTAATTTCAATATTGTCATAATTCTTGAAATGAAATATAGGGAAGGAAAAACATGTCTTTATAGAATGTTTTATCAGTTGAGCATTATTATTAATCTTGTTCAATGAGATAGTAGGTAAGGAAAGAAAGAGTGGTAACTTTTTATGATCACTGTTTATAAAGCATTGAAAAAATAGAAATTATTGTCATGAACAAGTTTTGTCTTATTTATCCCATGTGAACCAAGCAACAAACTCGTTCATTGCTAAACCTGTAATATTTATAGTTTAAGTAAAGAAGTCTAAAGTCTATTTGTGGTTTCAATTGGTTTAATTGTCTTTGTTTAGAAAGTTTAAAGCATGAGTTGTATTTTCGATTGTTCTTGCATGTGACCAACTATTTATTTTGAAATTATGCACTTTAGGTTTAGTTTGTATTCTTAACATGTATGTACCCATATTTGTTGAGCGTATGTACTTTTTTGTTGGTCAAGGTCTATTCCTTAATTGACCATGCGACAACTCAATTCCACGTTTATGTTGTGATGAACAATTGTCATCAAGGTCAAAATGTTTGTGGTATTTGCAGGTTTAGAAATTTCATATTCACATGAGGGATTTGAGTAGAGAGTTCTTACATTTTTTGATGTTGAATACTTTTCTTGGATTGTTTATTTCGCTGAACTATTATTGATGGTATTGGATTTTTTTTTTATGTTGGTTTTATGAATAGTATTTAAGAGACTCAGTTTGTTTTACTTTTGTGAATTTAAAAGACTTTAGAAGGATTTTGATTGCTTTTTAAAGGGGTGGTTCTATAATTATTAGTTGTTGTTTTCTGTCACAAAACTCTTGAGAACCAATCAAACCATTACCATGTGACGGTAATATTTATAATTCTCTTTATTGTATATTTTGCCCATTGAAAATGATTTATAAAAGTAGAAAATCATAAGAGAGTTACATACCAATATATATATATATATATAGTACATGGAGCGTTAAGTGTATAGTTTAGATTTTTGTGAGTATTAACTTATCCCGTATTAATTGGTAGTTTATCCTACTAAAAAGGACGTATATACAAAGTTTATGTTGGTAGTATATATTTGTGCATCATAAATTTTCATAGTAGCTTAAAGTTAGTAGTGAACATTATTAAAAAAAATTAAATTCCTACGTGTGTATATTATAGTTTAATGGTGGACAAATTAAAAAAAAAATAAAAATTTCTACGTGTGTATATTATACATCATAGTAAAACTTGATCTGATATGGAGTATGTATTTGTGCACTACTCGTAAGTGATTCTTTTTTTTTTTTGACATATCTCTTAAGTGATTCTTAATAACAAAATTGCAATATATAACATGAGACCAATATAAGACTAAAAGCAACTAATCAGGTAATTAATATATATCATTGATGTCTTATATTAGTGAACATTATTTCTTTTTTTTTTTTTAATCTTTCTTTGACGATAGACATATTACTTCTAGTTGTTCACCTCCACTAAGTATATTAGTATGGAAATTTAAATATTATACTTCGTAATGATTGAAAACATACTGCGACTAAGACGGTAATTTCGACATTTTTCACAAAACATTACTAACAGTGTAACACATTAATTTTAACGATTTAATGTTTAAACATTACATATTTTGGTTACATATATCATATATGTAGCAATAATTCCAAAAGTTATTTTAATTGATACTCCATCTATTCCTTAATATTTGCCATATTTTGACCAAAAAATTCTCATAAAAAATGGTTAAATAGGGCAAACATTAAGAGATAGATGGATTAATTATTTACGGTGTAATGCCATCCAACGATTTAAATAAGACAATAGTTATGAGACCAAAATACTTGTTAAAAAAGGGGGAAATTAATCCAAATATGCAGCATAGGACGTACTCGATTCGTAAAAAGGTTACGATAATACTTGGTACAATACTAGGGAACACAAATCCTAGGCAATCGTAACCCACAAACAAAAAGCCTAGTTAAACGTACATCATTATTCACTCACTTGCAGATCATTCATAGCTTGAGAAAACACATAGAAAATTAGTTATGTAAACGAGCTCGAGCAACACAACAACAAGTGTCAATAGCGATGCACTTTCCAGTTGAATGTGGCACTTTGTTCCGACAGTCTGAAGAACATTGAGGGATTGCGCATCTCTCCATTTCCACTGTTCCAAATGCGCATAGTTGGCATTCCCCTGATTTCAACCCTTTATTTCATGTCCAAAATAAACCCACTTTAAATTTTTTTTTTATATATATATATACACACACTAAATTACCAGCTGAAGCATATCATCTATTGATTTTAATGACAATAATAAATATTTCTTGCAATATTGAGAGGACTCTGAAGACAATACCTCTGGAAAATTCAAATATACATGAATATGATATTATGTATATGTAAATAATAATAAAAAAATACAACAAATAATATATTGGGTAGCTAATATTATTTTAACTATATTAGAAAAAAATTATAGGCATGGATACATGATCTTAAGGTAAAGGACTTCTAGTAATATTTGAGGGAGAAATAAAACATTGGAAAAAAAAAAAAGTTAAAGTGTAATATGTAATTAGCACGAACTCCCCTAAAAAAATTAATAAAATAAGCTTGAAAAAGAAGAACCATAAAAGATTTAAATAGCAAAAAAAAAAAAAATGGAACTTACCAAATGAAAATAGTAGAGCTAGGAAGAGGAGTGTTACTATAGAAGAGGTATTCATGTTGGGAAACATAGATGCAGTTGGATTGTATTTTCTCTAGTTCAAGCTATAAATAGCAATATAAAGTGAACTTCATACTAAAACTTAACGAGTTCATTATTAATAATCTAATAATGTGGTTGTGCACTAGGGGCTGACTAAGCCATACTAAAGGGACTTTTAGCAGGTTTGAGACTATTGGATAGACCTACTTTGTGCGCTGTCAAAGAAATTGAGTAGCATGGTCCTCTTCAATTGTCGTCCTAATCTTGAGTTAATTAAATGAAAAGGGGAAACAAAAGATAATAATTGCGGTAATTATGCGGCAAAGCGCCTATTATTGTTGTTGAAACCTTTGAGGTGCTCTTGTTGTCTTATGCTGAATGGGTTATTGACTTATTGTAATTGCAGGATGCCCTGGTCAAGCACTTGCACTTGTGGACTAATGATCATACGCTCTCAATGATGCACCTTGGCCCGTGGGTGTGGTTACATAAGCTCTCAATGATACACCATGGCCCTTGGGTGTGGTTTCATATGCTCTTAATCATACACCGTGGGTATAGTGTACTGCTTAGGTTGTTATTAGACTAGGGTTTGGTACACTTCACAAGGCCCACCAAATAAAAACAGGCCAGATTTCAGAGAATCAAATGAACAAGTGATTTAGGGAATATAAGTAACTTTCCACATAAGACATTTTTTTATAGCTCGTAGTTTTTGCACACCATCTAACAAATCAGTGCTGTTTGTTGAATAAAAAAAACAGATTAGTGGTGCTTCCAATTTCAGTTTTGAAAGGCCTGCTCTGGGGTCACCACTTATCTTGGTCCTTAATTGATCATTTTTCAAGTGCATAAGTTACCAATGAAGGCGCAGTTAAGTGGGGCGTCGTCTCTGGAACTCTGGAGAAATCTGTTTACTGTGAATGAATGAAGTTGTCTCTGTACCCTTACTGTTATGCCAATGCTGCAGATGTTTTCTGTGAGGGTTCGGACTTCGGAGTAACCGATGAAAGAAAATAGTGGAGTTTAGATTACAATAATCCCGTGGTGTGCACTTGTGGACGAGTGGTGTAGTTAGAACATAGTAGGATCCTTACATGAATTGCCTTATCATGCGATTGATGTATTATAGGCAGCTCCTGGTTGAATAGAGATGATAAATCAAAATCAAGAATGGGTGAAAAAGAACGATCCAATCTCACGGCCACTTTTTCTGTATTTTATGACAAACATGGAGACGTTCACATATTATATTACCTAAATAGGAGAATCTATTGACATAGAAACCCCAGAGATTGGATGGGGCTAATGCAATCACAAGGTCGTAAGTTCCTTGTGAAGCTTAGAAAATTACATTATACTACGTACTTCATATCTAGCAAAAGGGATTTCTTCTCTTTTTGTTCAAGTAAACAAAAATAAGACAAAACAGTAAATGATAGAAATAGTACGAAACTACGATGCTGCCAGAATTATTTCGACAATAAACGGTGGCTATTCTTTGAAGCACTACAATGAACAAACATGTATCCGATTACTCCGTGAACCAGAAGAAAATAGTTGGTAAACAGACGCTTATGACAAAAATGGAATACTATTTCACCTTTGCAGCCACGTTCTTGTTTGTTTTCTTCCTATTTTTGCGTTTCTTTTGCTTCTCAATAAGCCTTGACCGATCTTTGACACTCCTCTCCCAGTCCTTTCTGTGTGTCTGGTAAAGCATCATTGCTGCACGAGCATCTTCAACCTGAGAGACCACACATAGAAGCGAGTAACGCATGTTAGTTATATAAATATGAAAGTCTATAAACCCTGAACTTACTATCGTACATATCAGGTTAAATCACAATCCATCTAGCAAATATAGTACGAAAATTTAAAAATTTTCATATCTGAAGTTATCAGTTTCAGGATAAATTTAGCTTCCAACAGTATTGTAAATCTCTAATGACCACAATTTCCAGGAAAGTTGATAGAAGCACTCATCTAATAGCCATCACTTTCTCAAAACAAAAAGTTAAAGGTCTTCCATCTTTTTTAACTCAAGTCTAGATCCAGAGACGTGTATAAATGTTAACATTTGCTTGTAGAGGCCATACAGAGCAGAGGTGATATCGCATAGAACTTGACAACATGAAGCTATTCCAAACGGGAACATGGAGCAATTAAAAATATTATTCAAGACAAATAAATCCAGGTAGGTAACTACCATAATACTATTATACATCAGATGGGTACCAATCACTTACAAAACTCTGCTACAGCTTTAACTTAATAATTTTAAATGTCTCCACCCACATTTAACTTTTATTGCTATCTTACACTGATCTCTCTTACTTCAAATCAGAAATCACCACCAGCCACTACCACTCAGCATTAATCCCTCTGAAGCAGGGTCTAAGGAGGTCCAAATGTACACACTACACAAATGCCGCATCAATTAACCAAAGACATTACAAACTCAATTTTCAAAATTCCATGATTTAGTTGACCCACAATAACACTCACCACAGTAATTAAAGAATGAAAAAAAATGTAATAAGACCACTCTGATTGATCCAACAATAAAAAGAACACCTTTATCTCCAAGTGACAACTTCATCAACAATGTCATCTATAGCCTCATAATCATCCTTTCCCTCTTCCACATCACCGTGCAAGTTATTTCCCTATGAAAAACCCCTACAAGCACTCAAATGATATTCACACTGAAAGAAATGTTTGAAGCACAGAATCATCCATGATTCATCCCCATCTCAAAATCACTGATTCAGAACATTTTGAAAAGCATCCTAACGTTATTTCCCCAAGCGTATTGCATAAGATCTAACCAAATGAGAAGAACACTGAGTTTCCATAGGATCAGAACACTTGTTCAACCATCCAAAATTGTCAGGATGAGGATGCATTTCCAAGAATAGAAAAAGAAATAATCAATATGACATTTCAACCTGGAGAGAACAAGTGAGACATTGACTCACTGCCATTATGATCCAGCGCATAGGTATAAGCGACTTACCTTTTTTATCAAGTGCAATGGTCTCCTCTCATAGATTTTACTCCAGAGTATCAAGAATCATTACTCTAGATTCTCCATTTCAGAAACAGAATAAATTACACAACTTGAGAAACTATAGACCATGGTGGATGAGACCTCATCCTTGACATTCAACATACCTATTAGAACTTTTATTCAACAAATTTTCGGTTTTATTCTTAAAATCAGATCCAAAAGTGGCAGGAAGTATTCTGCCAGTTGAAGAAAATCTTGTAAGAAGTTATAGCACAAACCTTATTCCAAAACTCTGTTTCTCTACTTGACTACTTGTAACTTTGTAAGGCATCAGACATTATCAGTAGACGTCCACTAAGGACGCAATCAAAGAGCCACTTATATATATACACAATAATAAATACTGTGCATTTTAAGCATGACAAATCAAAATTGGCTTCCAGGAGAAATCTCCTTTCTTCTCCCTTCTCATTTTTCACATCTCGATTTTAACTCATGACCTCCTACTGAAATTCAGAGGCAAGCACCTTTGTTTCTTTTTGCCAAATTATCTCAATAATTACTATACACTCTTTTGTGAATGTAATGCCAATCAATGAACCCTGGTCAAGAGCTCAACAAATTCGTGGATTTTCACTTAATAGCAATTTATAAATTCACGTTTACGCTTAAGATTTCTTCTAGTTTCATCCACTAGCTCAACAGAGTTTCTGTTCTTCCCAAGAAAAATTAAAAGATCCAGCTCTACTTGAAAATTATTTCTATTGAGCTGATACTTTTTCAGGATCTTACATAAATATAAATTCTATAGCCAATTTCCATAATGTAATACAAGAAGCTTTCCAAATGACTGTAGAAGCATGAGATACAGAACACATTTCAACGAAATAAATTGATCATTCAACACTTGAGATAATTTTCCATTCAAAACAGATCACCCAGAACATCAATGAATCATGATGCATGTGTCAACATGGGAGATAATAGCATGAGCATCATCTTCAAATAGGCAGAATCCCTTAACAGAAAGATAAAGTGCTGTATCGATTGAGTGTAGACTTTCAGTCTCTACCACTTGTCAGTAAATCAATAAATTAAAATAGGGATTGCATCATCTTAAGATACTCACAGGACAGTGCTCTCCATTCTGGATCTGTGCACCAAGAAACTCAGCAGCAAGATGCCGAAGAGCCTTTCTGCGACTTTCTCTGCACCAACCAAGAGAGGGAAATCGAAGTTTAGAGCAAAATCGAACTAGCAAATACAATTACTTGTCCTGCATTGCGTCAGATCAAGTTTGTAAAAACATTACAAATTTGAGAATTTCAACTTGAGAACCATTTGTGCTTTACATTTAAATCTACCTCTAACATTGCAATTTACTTCTATTAAAGAGACGGCAATGAAAGGAAAAGCCTAGAAAAAAAGATAAAAGTAATTCAAAGCAAGAGGCATACTTTAGAAATGGTTGGTATTCTGAAGTGTCACGCAGATCTTTCTTTGGATGACTTAGCAATAGTGCCTGTTTAAGAGACAGCAGAAGTTGGAAGCAGATTAAATCAACAAAAATTACTTTTTGCACAAGGAGGAAAACTAACCCTGAGATCATTACGCAAAGCATGCCCAACAAGAATCTTTCCTTTGATAAGCTCTGCCACCTTTTTTTGAACTGAAGGAAAATCCTTTGCTGTAGGATCATCCATAAGCAAACTGAGCAGCAGTCAACAAAGGGCAATGCAGGACTAATCATACTATTCTTTATTCATGACCCAAACATACAATACTCATCTCAAAGAAATCTTTATTCTTCTATATTTATCAATAAGATACTGCATAACTTCTAAAATTTTAATTCTGCTAATAAATATGGGCAAAACATGTTTGAATTTTTTTCTTAACTTACATGTTTATGCTCTGCAATTTATGCCAACTTGACATATATACTGTATATACCCAACCCTAGTTTTTAGTTGATTTGAAATGTGCCTGTGATTAGTTACACCACAAATATCGATTGCGTAATTACTTGGACCAAAACCTAGCATATGACATCTTTTATGGAAAATGATGACTAACAAGATACAAGTAAGAAACCTGAATACAAATAAGACAACAGCCATGCAAGATACAAAGAGTCAAGTCTTCAAATACTTTCAAAAACAATAAAAGATGCCCTGCAAACCTTTTCTTAAATCTTGGGGTCTGATTCCACTAATTTGGGTTCGGAAGTCAACAACACGATCAACAGGGCGGACAAACTCATCATATACCACATTTCCCCATTTATTTACCTGCCAGAAACTGAATTATATTAAATCATTAATAAGGGATCCATATAACAAACAAGAGATAACAAAATGCAAACAGGAGAAATAAAAACATAATTGCAGAGAGAGAGAGTATAGATAAAGGAACTGAGTCCATGAATTTTAAATCACTGATACCATAAAAGATATAATACGTATTATGTCGGAAATATATACACATGAGAACAGTATCCAAGGGAAAAATATATAGATAGTTGAACATTAAATGTAGTCGAAAGCAGTAGCCTAGTAGCAGACGAAACCAACATGAAGCAACCAACTTTACAAACTCTTCATCCCTTTCTCAATCAAGTTTGATGAATCTTAGAACTTCACAATTTCAGCTATCCTTTGAATAACTTCAGTGAATGAAAGGAAACAAAAGGTCTCAAAGTCTTAAAATCAAAAAACCAGAAAGTTGACCAGATGTAAGATTTTTTCAGTTTTTTCCAAACCTCTTCCCCTTCTCAAATCAGCCAAGAAACAAGAAATGGAAAACAAATGGAATGATGGAGGAATGAAATCATGAGTAGCATGGAAGATTCATCTACAACCATCCTAGCACAGCGGACAATCCAAAGGAGTCAGGCTCCATACTAACTTCATATTGAAATTTGCAAATTCAACTTAAGAATGCTTTTATTTGATACAAGAAAGCTTATATATCTAATGTAATCTAATCACTGATAATTAAAGCTAAAGTTTCTACACACAAGCATAACACTTGGCGGCAACACTTTCTACCAAGTGTCAAGCTTTGTAGGATTGAGCTAACACGTAAGACGACACGTCAACAAAAATAAAGTTTTACTTTGGATATGATTTTAACATTTACAGTTTTATTTATTACTTCCTTCATTCCTTTTAACGCATTTGAAAAATGCATGATTTCAACATATTCAACTTTATTAACAATAATAAAAATTATAAAAGTTGATATTTGGAAAATATACATTGAGATAAATCTAACAAAACCCCACATAATTAGTTATAAATCCCAAAAAGAAGTCAAATTAGAGTTTTTGAATAGTGCTCAAAGTCAAAATGCGTAAACAAAAAAGAAACAGAGGAAAAATGAAAATTTGGTATTAAGATTTATTGTGGACTTCTAATATTAAGAGTTTTACTTTTTATGAACTTCTAATATGATTCATGCATAAAATCTAGTAATAAGTCCACAATTTATAATATCATATAAGGAGCTAGAGGGCGAGGTTATACCTTTCAACTAGCCTATACCCATCATAAAAGGAACTTTGGATCAAATGGTGCCTAGACTTTCACACACCTTATAACTCGAGTGTACCAAAAGAAATCGGATCCCAAGGGTTGTTCTTTGTTCTTATCTCAATTTCATAGATTCAAACGACTTTCTTTTTTCTGCTCATCGCCCAATGCATACACTGACATGGAGGATAGGTGGAAGGTAAATGTTTTTCTTTACAGAGGAAAGACCTATCTTCTAATTCTAAATTAGTTCCTATGGCATAAAGGAAAAGACTTTTAGGAGTCTCTTAAAGAGAGAGAGGGGATTGAAGTAAAGACCAAATCCAGTAAGCAATCTGCTCTCCTTAAGAACTCATTCAGGAGAAATGCCACAATGAGAGAGACCTCCCATGCTACTGGAAATGTTTATTATTCTTTCTAGGTTGTTCACTCCAGCACTGATCTCCATTTAGTGTTCAGTGAAAAAAAAACTACAGAAACCTAGTTGGAAGTCTTGGAACAAAGTCAAACCGTGGCCATTTCTCCACAATCAATAGATCAACCAATGAATAACATTGAAAAAGAAGATACATTTCAGTAGTCAACCCCTCTTCTCTTAGGACAAAAAGGGACCATGTCTTAGGCAAACAAAGAAGGTGATTACATACCTTGACTTTTTGAAGACAAAGGGATTAGTTCTAATACAATTCAATTCTAGGTAAAAAAAGAATAGCAATTGTTGAATCAATTTGCTTTTAAAAACGTGATTGCTCTTGTGAAGCTCTAAGGTGAGGCATGCTATCATGGGAGTTAGGCATGATCCTACTTTCAATTGAGTGAATAGTCAAGGCATGGTTGACATAGTTGACTTGTTTACTTCAATAAGTAAGGTTGCTTACTTGCTTAGTTAAAGTATTAAGGTTTAGTGCCCCATATTATCTTAGGTATCTGGTCTATAATAGTATGTTTTAGTTACCTCACTTTCATCTTCTATTTCAAGGACCTTCTGTCTTCAATAAAATATGTCTTTATTTAAGTTTTATTCATACTCTCCTTATCTTCTTTATTCTCTAGTACCTCCTTCCTTCTCAGATATCTTCTCATTAAGAATTGCATTCATCATCTACAATATTACCTTTTTCCTTAGTGATTTTGCTACTGCTTTTCACCGTAATCTTATTCTTATAGAGATACCCGTGAGTGAGGCTTATTTGGGTCATAGAGTCATTTCGAGGATAATTAATTATTAGAGTTGATATGATTCTCAATCAACTAGGACAAAATGTAATATGTATTTATGTAGCTATTGGACAAGCTTCTTTTGTGGCATAGGTAGTTACTACTTCCAAGAAAAGGGAGCCATAGAATACACTCCTTTGGTAGCCAAAATAGCATAATGTATTGTGGGCTACACACTAAATCATTTATTATGATCTTTTAAACAAGCACAAGCTTATCTACAAATTTTTCTTCTACTACGAAGACACCTAGTCGTGAAGCTTTTATTTGCATTCACGTTTTTTAGGAGGCCTACGCCCCCTAAAAAAAGGCCTATATGAGATTGTCCCTTGTAAGATAGGTCCTAACACAAGGTTAGAATCTAGCTCTTTTAGAGTGGTATCTCACTATTGGCTTTGGCCCCTCCGAAGAATGCCTTCTTTGGTTTCCACTTAAGTTGTCCAAAGCTAATCCCAAGGAATAATAAAGCTTCATACGATCGGGATTCCACATCTTCCACGGACATTAGGGGTGGCAATGGGTTGGGTTGGGTTGGGTTGGGTTTGGGTTCAACCCATTTGGGTTCGGGTTGAAATATATCAACCCAAACCCAACCTGTTTATTAAATGGGTTAAAAATTTCAACCCAACCCAACCCACTATGGGTTCGGGTTGACCCAACTTGTTTAATAAGTAAAAGTCATTTGAGTTTTTAATTTTCCAAGTTCTAAACGAAGCAAAATAAAAATCTCAAATCTTAACATAATCTTAATACAACCAAATTGAAAAGTTTGACAATATGTTAAGAAGAGGTAAAGAGAACTGAGAAGTGAAGAAAAAGGCACAAAGAGATGAAAAAATGAAAAATTGAAGATTAAGAGACCTAGCTTAGTCACTTCAACCCCTTTTGTAAGGGGGCAACCCTTCTCTAGTAGTAACAGGGTTATTTTGCTAAGTTCCTTCGAGAAAGTTATCTTGTCCCCTAAGTATTCTCTACCTACCCGTGTCGGGTTCGAGTACAAGTATCCTTTTGTTGAAGGTTATTCGAGCTTATTCTGGAAGTATAGCATGGGTCAGTGCGCATGGTACGTGGACATTGGCTCGAGGCATTTTCCAATAAACATTTTTCGGCTAATGTAGCCTCCTACGTCCCTCAAAGACTAACAAGAGGTAGTACATCCATCGATTACTCCTTTCATGCTAATGTTAGCCCCTCACTCCTCGTGGACATACCTTATAGAGGAACCCTTAGGTTTTCAAGGCATGGGATTCTCACCAATGTTTATGTTACTCAAGAGACATTCTCGTGTGAGTAACTTATCAAGAATTTGTTGATTTTTGTTGATTCCTTTATTACTACTAGATTGGCTATAGAGCTTGCTTCTATTGGATTTAGAGTTGGTTAAGGTATTGAAGACGGCCCAAAGCAAAAGGAAAATATGAGATACTATATTACTTAGTTTAACTTTTATGAAAGCTTAGATTTATACGGAAAAGTAATATGAAATAAGATCCATTTAGCTATGTTTTGAAATTTATTAATTTGTGATAATTTGTGAAACAATATATTTCTTTTAAAAATACTTTGCATGATATTAATTCTTTATAAAAATAACTTAACTAAAAAAATAGCTAAACCAAGGATGTAACAAACTAACAACTAGTAATAAAAATTTTGATGAATGAAAAATAACATTAGATTTGAATAAATAAGAAAATTCACAACTGGTTTAAGCAATGCCATGGGCCTGATTATGGTCGATATCAACGGAAGCAATAGAAAGTGGGTAGCAAGAGGTTCGAACAATGGATCTAAAGAGGGTGAGTGAGCCTAGATATTGTGAAGGGCTTCACCAATTTCTGCTCTTTCCATGATTCTTGCTAAGTTCAAGAACCGCAATGACTACTAATCTCATGTTGTTCTTGGTTTTCATATCTATTGATTGTTGTTTCAAACTCAAATTGGGGAAAAAGGTGGTGGGAAGAGAAAGGAGCTCAATCATGGATCCCATACTAGGTCAATGCTATGAGGGCATTCAAGTTAACTAATATATTCTTTGGATAATGATTAGATGATCCGTGTAACTAAAAAATGGGCTTCCATCCGTTAATATATTTCGGCTTTCATTATTGCAGGACATAAAATGGTATGAATCAATAATATTGAAATGTGAAAAACTCATCATTATTCAGTACATGAAATATGCATGTAAAATGTTGGAATTGGAAAGTGAGTTGCTTGTTGAAAATATATCCTTTATTTCCATTAATTTGTTTATTGCAGTTTAAGACATTAAATTAGGTTGTATTTTAATTTGTAATACTTATAATAGAATGATTTTAAATTTTCTATTTCTTTTTTTTACCCATTTAAGAAATTTAAATTATGTTGTCCGTATTGATGCTACATAATATACAACATTGTGTGTTTTTTGGAGTCCCCTAAACCAACGTCATAGAAGTTAAAATCATCCATCAAAAAGCAAGGAAAAGATGTGATTAGTTTTCATTTTCTCTCATGATGTCTATACCCCCACAATGATATAAAGTAAATGTTTAGGTGTTATCTATGTAGACAACATGGCCTTTGAAGAGTGCAAGAAGATCTACAGTTAAACAAAAGCTTTATCTTAATGTTAAGTATCAATTTTGGATTCAGAGAAAGGTGTTCCAAAGTTCTCTTTATAATCATGCTCGTCTATTTAAGAGGTTGTTCTCAAGGTTGCTTGTAGAGCTAGTAATAGTCAAAAGGCTTTGATTGCTGCTTAATGTTGGGCGGTAATCTAGTGCTGCAAATGATGATTGTTACAAGTAACCCACCCTAGAAGGGACGACTCTAAGCATACTGATGCATTAGCACTAAACTTAGTTTCTTTGTAATTGAGGATTTGTGGTTGAAGCAGTTGCTAGTTGTACAGAACTTCTTATTTGGTTTTTAAAAAAATCACCTTATATGCTAAAACAACAAGAACAAAGTCAAATTCTAATATCAAAAAGATAGGAGTTGACTACATGAATCAAGAACTATCTCACGTAATCATTCACAAAAATGCTCCTTCATTCTCTCTTATTTAGACTCACATCTTCTTCTAAACTCATTTTCTCCATATCTTTTTTAGCCCCATCCATCCAATTCATCTGTTGTCTATCTCGACCATGTTTGAACTTTCTATTACTCATAAATCCTCATATTGTGAGCCATTTTCAGCTCAACCAAGAACCACTATAAGGTTTCTTTGAGGAATCCCAAAAATAGGAAAACAAAAAAAATTCATCACATGGAGAAGAAAACATTAATACAGTAATTTGAAGACAAAAGTAGAACTTGAGAATAATACAGAAGAAGAATTAGAGGATGAGAATGAGAAAAAATTAAGTACCAACGTAACTCGCCCAAGGGCACTTTTATTTCCCTGGGGACTAACCCCAACCATCTCGCAATCCATGGCTATTTCATCTGTCAAACTAAAGAAAATCGAATTATCAGTACAACAAACACTAGCAAAGAATCAACCTTTATCGCCGCTGCACCAAAATACCACCAGTGGTGGAAACACATCAATACTAGTTGACATTCTAGTGTCAATCAAAGCCACCAACAGTTAATAGCATACAGGGAAAGAAAGAAAAAATAAATAAAAAGAATTGCCATAACCAATATGAACTATTAAATTATCATCGAATAAAAGAGAAATTAGAGACTAATTCAAGTAGCTTGAACAACAACTTTTTAACATCGATACAGTATAAAGCGTCAACCAGAGCCACAAATACCCTCTAATACAAACATAATGAAATGAATAACAAGTGAAATAATGAAGGTGGTACCTGCAATCAGATGAAGTAGGCGCAAGAACATCGACGACATGCGCATCGTTATCTTCTGGTTCAGTCCGCTGCTTGCGTTTGCCTGCAAAAGCGAGCGACTAAGGAGAACTTAAATTGCACACTTCGTGTCGAAGAAAAGAAAGTGATGCGTAGAAACTGACCTAATACAGAAGTAGCCGAGGAGACGCTATTGGAATGCGGCGAAGGTCGCGAATTGTTGAGTTTCAATTTCTATGGCATACAAATTGAAGTTAGGGGATTTGAACCGAATAATTCGAAGAGCAGGGAGAGATTGGAGGGATGTTACCTGTTGAAGCTGGGCCCAGTTAGGGTTTAGTGGCGCCATTTTAGGGTTTTTCATCTTCCTTGATTTTGTCAAGTCCTGCGATGATACGGATAATAAATATTTCATTCGTGTTTAACCAATTTTAGAGATGATCCATGTGCCAAAACAAAGGGCTTTTCCTAGCTTAATGTCGGGCTGGGAATGTTAACGGGGAAATTCTCGCAAGTGCCAATTAATTATTCTCAAATTCATACTTATACTGTTATACCCTGCATCCAGTTTGGTTATGTTCAATTTAGAAAGTATTATATCTTATCAAATCTAACATTTAATTAGTAGCCTCGTTTATCAAAAACATTATTGAAAAAACATGTTGCTATAAAGTATTGGACGTGTGAGTATTAGCATGTAAGAATTCAATTGCCTCCAATATTTCATAACACGCACGACAATTTATACATATGATAACTTAAGATTATTTTAAACATCTTCACTTACCTCCTTTTACTTAAGAATATATCACATCTATTTTTCTTCATTATAAAATACGCTTGTGACAATGAGATCATACTCTAGTACTCTAGACATTCGATCATAAGTTTATTTCCTAGTATATATATTAAAGTGAAAATATTGGTTGAAACCGTCACATTAGCCGAGTGATGACACTGATAAAGTATAAAAAATCATCCCGCGCTCATTTCAAATTAGATATATCTTGGTTATAGAATAAATATTTCAGGTATTGAATTTATTATCTCAGATATACAAATAAATGTCTCAAATATTGAATTTATTATCTCATATATATAAATAAAGATCTCATGTATACAAATAAAGATCTCAGGTATTGTATTTATTATCTCAGATATATAAATAAATGTCTCAATTATTGAATTTATTATCTCAGATATACAAATAAAGATCTCACGTATTAAATTATGTTTTGATCCTTCGTATACAGAGTTATGATTTTAGTTATAAAATTAAAGGTCTCATGTATTGAATTTATTATCTCAGTTATACAAATAAAGGTCTCATGTATATAAATAAAGATTTCAGATATTGTATTTATTATCTCAGTTATACAAATAAATGTCTCAAGTATTGAATTTGTTATCTCAAATATACATAAGATAATATCTTCTTATCATGAGATAATAAATACTATACGTAAGAATATAACTAAGATCATAACTTAGCTTGTATTCCTAAGATAAAAACTTCAAAAACTGATATATTTATTTCTAAATCTTAGATGGTAATTACTAAAACTGATATCATAACTGGTATATCTAAGATCAGAAAATCTATAACTGAGATCAGAATATCTATATCTTAGATTTTAATTTCTATAACATAGATATTAATTTCTATATCTAAGATGTTAATTACTATAATTGAGATCATAATTGGTATAGCTAAGATCAAAAAATCTATAAATGAGATCAGAATATATATATATATATATATATCTTAGATATTAATTACTATAACTGAGATCAGAACATCTATATCTTATATATTAATTTCTATAAGTTAGATATTAATTGCTATAACTGAGATCAGAACATCTATAACTTAGATATTAATTTATATAACTTAGTTATTTCTAAGACCATAATATCTATTATTACTAATAGGTACTAGATTGCAAACAAATTTATCAACAATTAGCTTACCGAGTTTACTACATACTTTGATTCTAGATATCAAATCAATTTCTAACTTCATTATAAGATATGTACTTTTCTCATAGTAATCTTTTGCCAAATCAAAGTGTGTTATTTCATTTTAGATTACACATAACTATTATTAAAAGGAGGAAGACTTCATCCTTGTCAATAAAGTAAAGCTTCGCGTGTCAATGTTAATTTCTGCAATGTTAATAAAAATTCAAAGTTGAAGGAAATATTTTTTATTGGATTTAATTTTTTTTTAATTGTAATTTGATATCAAAATTTGAACCATAATTTTTGTCAATGGATTATGAGTTGGGTTGTTGTAGAGTCGTATAGATGCATTTGTCACAACAGTAGGTTGGTGAGACTTGTCACACATGATATCAACTAATATATTAAAAGGCATTTTTCATCCTCATCTAATTTCGACATGACATTCTCCCTCATTTGCCTTTGAATTGAAAAATACAAATATAGCCACTAGCTAACTATAATATACATTTTGAATTCATACCACAACTTGAACCTGTTCTTTTTTTATTTGATAGAATTACAAAGAAGCAAGTTAAAACATAAATATAAAAACTACAGAGGAATAAGTCGAGGGCAAGGCCACTCCTTGTACACCCTCATCGATTATGCTACTTAATTCAATAGGAGCACCCATCAAAATTACCATTTGAGATGGTTGTGTCGCATGTTGATTAACTAACCAAACCACAACGTTATCCTTCCCCATAGACGTGACTACGTGAGTAGACCTGTGTATTGGGTTGGGTCATGGGCGGGATGGGTCACAAGCATAACGGGTCGGGCCAAAGAAGATGCATAATATGCTAGTCCAAAGAAGATACATAACAAGTCGAATCGGGTAGAGCCGTCTAAGTATAGTATATTTTTTTAATCTATAGAGGGAGATAGTTTACATGTATCAATTTCAATATTTGATAGTGGACCATCGACAAATAAGTGAAAATAATTCGTTACCTAATAGTGTTTAAAAGTTTTGGAAACTATTGGATCATTATTGACCCGACTTGACCCATTAAAAACCCCATAAAACATGATCCTTTAAGAGACCGGCCCATTAGGCTCATTATTGATTAGACTCTTTTACAAACGGTCCGGTCAAGGGCCCTTAATGGGGCCCCATCCGTTTGAACAGGTCTATACATGAGCAACTCGGGCTACCAATCCATCATGTAATTAACATATGACAATAATTAATAAGCCGAGTACACTCGCCACTTTCCCAGTTCATCAATCAACAAATCTTGGACATACGCTAAATTCTCAATTTGAATAATAAGGCTTCCTATGCGCATGTCATTAACAAGTACAATGACATGGGTTGTGTTCAGTGAATACCACCTTTGTGGTGGATCCTCCCAAACAATATTTACCTCTTTCTTCTGAAGGGCTTTGAACCAACTTTCTTTGTGAAGGATCCTCCACATTTCGTCGAACCTAACTTAAGAAAGCCGCCAATGTCAATAGGCCGGGATGTCCTGACATTGATCTATTGAATACCACAACTTAAAGTTTGAATACAAGACATGTATCACATATTTACATGTTCTTATATCAAAACAATTATGTCAAAACAATATTATAACATAGTTGAAAGATAAGAGTATTAGGAATATAATTCAAACATGAATTTGACGGGGATTTTTTTAAAGCTTTTTTTAAAAACTAATTGCAAAAATAAGTTTCAAATCAAAATAATTTCAAAAATAAGGCAGCGATTTTGCTACCCCAATAATAATAATTTTAATCAAAATCGTTGTCCTATGTAGGGATGGGCAAAGCAAGGCATCGATTTAAAAAAAAAAATTGAAATGGGCAAAGGAAGACAGCAATTTCCATGCTGAATTTCACTACTAAAATTATGCCCATTAAATTCCTGTTAAGTAAAATCGCTGCCCTAGGTAGGGATGGCAACGGACCAGATTCAGATCCAGATCCACCGGGTATGGAAAAGTAAGGATCCATATCCAAATCCAATAGATCCGGGTCCAAAACGAACCCTACATATTTTGCCTTTTTTTTGCGACTATAAAAAGTTCCAAATTTATAAACCTTCATTTTACATCCACGACAACAATCCAACGAAGGATGTAAGTTCAATACTTGAATACAATTCATATAACTATTCAAATTTAGAAAACATTAAGTATAAATAAACAAGCTCAAATTTTTACGTGCCTTTTGAATATCAATACAAACAAGTACAAATGAGTAAATGAAAAAGGGGTAACAGATCCAGGTCTGATTATTATGGTTAGACTCGTACCCAGATCCTTTTTCATCCATAGGGCCCAGATTCAACCCGGATCCGTCGGGTCCAAATTTTGAAGAATTGTATCCGAAAAAATAGATATGGATCCAAGGATCTGAGTCGGGTCCAATATTCGTTGTCATCCCTAGCCCTAGGTGGCGATTTCCAATAGGCTAAATTCAAACTCAAAGTTTTGCGCATTAGAGATCAATGATTTTAGTTAATTAAAATCGCTGGCAGGCAACATTTTTTATCTAAACCAAAATAAGCTTATATTTGAAATTATTTTGGTCTGAAGCTTATTTTTGCAATTATGTTTTAAAAAAGCTTAAAAATAAAAAAAATCTTGAATTTGACTCATAAGATGACATGATTGTTGTTTAAATATTATAAAAAATATTCCATTAATTAATTAATAAGGGATTCCTAGTTTATACCCGATATAAGTTACTGTAACTTATATCATGTTAAAAAAAGCAAAAGAAACAAACACTTTTTTAAATTAACCCAGTGTCTCTAGTATCAACTACGTCGATGCATAAGTTCCGAACTATAATCTCCACCATAATCTCCATGGCAGGTAAGAGCAAACTAGGAATGCGGTTTTACTGGGCGGTTGAAGGAGACAACAAGGGAGTGTAATGGGGTTCTACTAGGTGGTTGAAGGAGACAGTAGGGGAGCGTAATAGGGAGGGAGTTATGTCCTTTTTGCTGGGCAGTTGAAGGAGATAGCAAGGGAGATGTCGGTGGTGGAGTGTAGTGAGAAGGGAGTTATGTTAGGTATTATTATGACAGATAAAGGTGTTATTATGTCAAATATATGTATAATTATCTCAAATATAGATGATATTATCTTAGGAAAAAAATACAAAAGAAAAAAAATGCTTTACTAATATTTCACATATAGGTGTTACTATGTCATGTATAGGTGTTATTATCTTAGATATGTATGTATCAGGTATTGAAATAACGATATCAAGTATAAAAATGAAATTACAAAAATAACCCTTAATATAAATTACAGTAATTTATATCTGGTATAAATTAGAAAAACCTTATTAATTAATTGGTAAATAGTTGTTTTACAAAAGCTTGGAATTTAAATAATATCCCTTAAATTTTTTTCACATTGCGAATAATAAGGTGTTCACACAATTGTCTGGGTGTTTATTCAAGGAAAACTTTTGATCTAAAGAGGGGAAAAAAAAGAAGACAACAATATTATTCATATATTATGTTTTTCATATACAAAAGAGACGAGTGATGACAAAGTTGATAAATTACTATAAATAATATTCTTTTATGGACGCAAATTTACAATAAGATCAAATTAAATCTCCATAACTTTCCTTGTAGCTTACTCGTAGAAGATCATTCATTGCCATTAAACAAGCAATAATCACATGCGAAGCATAAGTGAAGAAGACATATGCTTTAACTTAAAAGCAAGAGAAGAAACAAGCAAATAAAGAAGAAGTTTATGTCCATCAATATTCCATTTTGCTCGCTTGTCCAACCTAACTCGTGTTCATTACTTGTTTGATTAGGCGAGTGATTATATTTAATGTTTGGATTAATTATATGCTTAATTATGTCACATGTCCTAAAGGTCAAAGATGAAGATGAAGATGAAGATGAAAGAATAATATTAAGAGTATATTGATGAATTCCTTATTGAAGTGTGTGGTCATTTCAAGAATAGTGAACTTTCATTAGGGACATTATAAATTATAGTATTGTTTAGATTAAATTGATTACTTACATTATATTTCTGACTTAGTTAAGAGTATTGAATCAAATGGAAATTCTCACTTAAATTTACCTTTATATTTCCAATGACAATAAGTAATAACATGTGTTATGGTAATTGTGAGAATATACTCTTCAACCCTAAGTCATCGTAGGACTTAAGTTCTACTAACATGGCTTGTCTCATTCCATATTAAAGATTTGGCAGCAGAATTTGCAGCATGCGTTAAAGTGCATGTGTCTTGGCAAGTACTCCCTCCGTCCCATTTTATTTGCTATATTTGACTATTTACGGTCTCTAAGACAAATTAATATTATAAAAATTTACATCGAGATACATCCAACAAGATCCCACTTGAATATATTATTTGTTATAATATAATTAGAATTTATGGTCAAAGTTTTTAAACTTTGACTCCCAAAATAGAAATGTAGCAACTAATATGGGACGGAGGGAGTATTAAATTGGGACTTTTTAAATTAGGGAACTATTTAAATTATTATAACATATATTTCTCACTATTAGACTATGAACAAATCCGAGGATGTCTCACATGTTTTTAAAAAAAATCATACTACCTTTAAAAAAAAACATACTATCCACTACATCTACTTTTCCAATATAATAACATGTGATAACTGAATAACAACTTATCATCCAAAATTACTTTTCTTGATAAGTGTTAGAAATAATTTGGGATAGAGATATTACAAGATCTTTCAACACAAATTTGAGTCAAATACTGTTTTAGAGTTGCAAATTAGTAATTCATTGTACTTATTGCTAAAAACTTGTTTTCAGCGAGCTAATAACATTCTAGCGACGACTGCAATACGAAATATTCTTGTCAAGGAAATATTCAAAATTTTATATTTGAGTTCAAACTCGATAAAATTTAATCAAATCTAATCGAGTAGCATATTACTGGTTTGTTTGATGTCAACTTAATTATCAAGAAGTATATGCAAAAAGGGTAAAGTTGTCACCAAAATAAATTAATCAATAAGTAAGGAGTTTATTTATTTATTTATTTATTTATTTGATGAGCTCATTAACACGATAACATAATCCCAATCACACTCTATTACTTATTCAAATGTTATTGAAAACAGTACAACCAAGTATATAAAAAAAGACATTAAAATAGAGATTATTAGGGAGTAAGATTAATTAAGTTTATAATTTAAAGAATATTCAACAATATTATACAAAGTACTTTAGTGTCTTAAGAGCTCCCTTAGAGCATCCTTTATGTTAAACAAAAAAATATTCATGGGTCGCTATGACCCATTCTTTCTCATTCACGTCATCATAACAAATCATTAATCAATTTCACTTTTAATAATAAACCAAATAAAAAAGCTTATCATCACCACTCCCTATCCCACCTTATTTTATCTTTTTAAATATAATTTAATTCATTCATATTTTGAGACGTATTTTTTTTGTTTTCCTTTTGTGTTGCGAGTAGTATTATCATCCATAAAAAAATTAGGAAAATTTAGGCTTGGAAAAAATATAACAAGAATTTAGAAAGAAGAATACGAATTTAGGAGGAAAAAAATGAATTTTTAAAGTTGGAGATAGTATATGAAAATGAGTCTCTATTTATAGAAAGTAAAAAACTGTTGATAATTTTTTTTAATTGCAGTTTTGAAGATATATCCATTAAAAATTATAACGTTTTAATTAATAAGGATAAAGACATGTGTCTATCCGCGACTAGTCCTTTGGATGTTGATTGTATTACTAGGCCTCACATCCACAATGGATGAAATGTTTGCTTCATTGTTTGGCCAAATGTTTGTGAGGTTTTCCCCTATGAACAAGCTATTAGTTCACCATTAATGGTAAAAAAAAAAATATTTGCTCCTATAAACCTTTTTTTTTTTTTTTTACCATCAAGGGAGTTCTAATGTCCATGCTCTTTTTGAGTTAATCTCTATGTTTCTTTTTATTTGTCATATTTAAAATATTTTATTTGAAAAGTGAGAAAACTTAAATATGATTTTTCGTAGTTAAAACATATTTATATGAGATCTTATTAGATTTATCTGAAATATATTTTTTTAATATGTAAATTTTATACTTTTTATAATACATATTTATAAAAATTATAGCTTTAATATATACATTGAAAATTGTGCAAAAAGCAAATGTGTTTGTTTCCATAATTCTTATCATTTAAACATCATAACCTACTAACACTAATTTTAACTTTCTAAGGTTTACCAAAACTAATTCACTGCCTCAAAAATTCTCTTATCCACAAGCTTATAACCCTCAAACGGGTCACAATATTTTCCTTTTCCCCATACTTTCCAAATTTAATTTCCTCCAAAATTACTCCCCGTTATATAAAAAATATGTTATATATTTTTGACACTACTTTTATTTGGCGGAAAAACAACGATAAATAGAAATCACAGGCCTTTGTTTGCCTTCCCTTCTTTTGTTCCTCTTCTTTCTCTCTCCTATTCTGCTTGTCCTAAAGATCTACCTTTTCCTCTCAATCAATTTCTAAATTTGTAAGTTTTTTCATCAATTCATCGTCAATTTTCATCTGGGTCGATTCTACGTCCCATTAATTTTGATCGGATTTTCCCCAATTTCACGTTTGATCATCGCTTGAATTCTCTGGGTATCATCTGATTTCTTGCAAAGTTTACCCATTATGTTAGCTGATTTTTCTGGGTTTTCTTTGAATTTTAAATTGGGATTTTTGGGTGTGAAATTAGGGTTTCCAACTCTGAATTTCGAGCATTAACTACGCTTTTTTCTTTTTCTTTTTGTGACGGTTTCAAGCGTCGAAACTTTAGTTTTTCTGGGTTTGTTTGATTTTGATGATTTGCATTGCTTTTAATGTTATTTGATTTTTTTTTGTATGTTTTGCAGGGTTTTAGTCGTTTGTTGATTGTAAGTACCCGCCAAAATTAAAGTGCTCAACTTTTATTTAGATTTGTTGATGTTATTGTCAAGGTATGAGCTCTTCTAAATTTGACCGTTATAATTTTATTTACATACATGTGATTAGAATTATTGAAGTTTATGATTATGATGGAAGAATTATATGCATATTTTATTTCAATTGAATAGGGACATGATATTTCATGGACTTACTATGCATGACCGTGAAATTGATGTTTGTAAATTTTCTGTTTGGATTCATTTGTTGTGTTTTGGAATTGTATTGGGTTCTTTAACTCTCTTTTGAAGCTAAGCATATAGCTTGTTCACATTTAATCGATCGAGGAACGTATTGAAAGGCTTTAAGAATCTAGTTGATTCTGATAACGTTTGTTTTGTACAATGAAAGTCGTGGATTTCAGTAGTATTGACTATAATGACAAGTTGGGATTTCATTAGTGTATACTCTTAATGTATAGAATGGTTGTCATATAGTTTTTCAATGGCATTCTTTTCCAATGACCCTACTGTTTGAACTTATTGGTATATTTTGTCTCACTTGTCCAAAAGATTAAGTTTAAAAAAAGAAGGTAGAGTTTTCCTTGATGCTTGCCAAAAAGATAAAACTAAAAAAGAGGGGGAGGGGAAGAGGGGGTGGATTTATTCAAGATTATTCATGCGTGAGTTATGAAGTTGCATTGCTAGTTTGAGCCATAGGGCACTTGGATTTTTAATCACCTGGATTATATGAACAAAAGCGCCATTTGAGTACTATATTGCAGGTCCTCATTCTTGATCAAACAGCTTAAGTGAAATAATCTATTACCCAGCTCTTAGAAAGTAATGTAGTCTGTAAGTTACCTTATGCCCACCTTTCTTGTTTACTCCATTTCTCCTGCCAACCAAGCACACATGACAAGGAAAAATGGATAGATGAGCCTTGAATAATATTGCAAAACTTTGCAGTATACTGATACATCACTACCTAGACTGGACATGGCCAGGTGTTTTGGGTGCTTATTGGTTAGCTGTGCCTATGTTAGGCAGTTTTCATGTATTTAGTTAAGGTATATGTTAAGCCTTGTTTTTATTCCTTGGCATATGGTGCTGCAGGTTATGCATCTCTGAACTGTATGCACATGACATAAAATGATGAAATATTGTGGAAATATGTATCATATATAATTGATCTAATTTTCCCATTTATCTAGTTGATCCTTCAAGTTACTAATTTTGACAGCATTTTTTTTTTATCTTTCAGTTATAGGAGTTATCATCTTATTATTTGCTGAATATGAATGAAAGAGATTTGTTGTGTAGTAGCCAATGGGCTCTTGATTTACCAAATGGACAGCAAGTCCAGAATCATCTCAATCCTGAGCCCTCCATTGTTCTGGGAAGCATGTCTAATTTCCCGCGGTCGCATATGAGTCAGATGTTACCTCCATCGGGGAGCGTGAACAGCTCTGATCTACACTATTTACCTGATCATGTTGGTAGATCAGCTTTTTATGGAATGGCACATTATAATCAGCCTAACCATCCTGTAACTAACCAGCCTAACTTTTTTAATGGGCACTTGGACCCTGCATCTGGGGTGAGGGTGTTTCCAGTGCCACTTAGCCATGGATTTGTGGACCATTTACCATCTTCGAGCAACTACGGAGGCAATGTGGCTCCCTTTAATGATCATGGAAGGTGCAATTACTCGGCAGAAGGTGTTAGAGAGTTATGTAAGAGGAAAAGTTCTGAGGGTATCCCAGGGAATGCTCACCATTTTGGTGCTTCTGCAGGACCTAGTAGCTCTTCAGCTGCTCCTATGACTAGTTATGAATCTGGGTCTGCCTCTATTGAAGCTCCTATTCCCATGCCTGATTACAGAGGTAATGGCACTTCCTCAATGATGGAAGCAGTATCAGGAGCAAGGCATAGATCTAATGCTGTTGGGCCTCATATGGATTCTGGTATGGTGCATAACTATAATAGCTTTATACTTCCAGGAAACTATGGGGGCCACTCTTTTCAGCCATCCAGTTGCTCATGGGTGGACCAACAGTCAATCAGCAGTTCTGGGGGCTTACCATGGAGTGGACCTCCCATGTTACCTTATTTTCAAGGTAATATCTTCATTGCTAGTTATTTGTCTCTTTCATTATGGCACCTACGTACACTTAGCTTATAAAGAGACCCGCAAAGAATGCTGGAGACACACACAAGCACACATTGTTTTTTTTATGGATTTTTTTAAAGCGACGCTGTTGATTTTTCAGAAATTGTTGTAAATGTTTCTAAAAATTTTAAAGAATTGCGGGGCTTATGGTTAATCAGAGTTTTGTCATGATGTTTCCAGGGAGCAATGCACATGGAGGATCACCAGAGCTGGGAAATGGTTGTTTACCTGGATACCCTGAGAGATCTAGCAACCATGGGTCTGCAAATTTCTTGCATTTGCCACCTGTTCAACAACACCACAATCTACACACACCACAGAATTTTCAAGGTGTGAGAGGGTATGGTGTGGCTTGCTATCCTCCTTTTCTGGCAGCTCCACATAGAGTTTCACCAAACGATGGTTTGTATCATGATCTTTTGTCTATATCCCAAGAAGTGGCTGAACCAGCTACCCGGCCAACGGGCATTAGAATATATCGTTCTCAAGGAAGAAGCCTTGTGCCTGATGTAGCTGCCAGACGCCGTGATCTTCCTCGCTTAAGGACACTACCGGTTGATGTATGTTTGCTCTCCATCCTATCACTCTTATAAATTAGTCTGAGCTTGAATAAGTGTGGCATAATCACTTAATCCGGGTCGTAAGCTGACACAGCTGCTTAAATACTACAAGACCGTAATGCTGCATGAAATCCATTTAGATCTGCTTTTATGTAAATTGTTAAAATTCTAGTTTCACTTTTTAAATATTTTCTCCTTTATTTTTCTGGACCCGAATAAGGAAATTTGACATAACTTGGGCCATGAGCAAGTTGTCAAGTTGCACCTGATTAATAAAACTGCATTAAATTTTGTTTTAGAAAGACTTAGGTTTGTATTCAGATTTTTTAATTTTCTGCTTTCACTGCTTGTAGAGAGTTGCACTTTTGGAATTCCCTAACCTATATGAAGTAGACTACGACGTTGAAAGCTTCATTGATCATCACAGGGATATGCGTTTGGACATTGATGACATGTCGTATGAGGTTAGTTGTGAAATAAATTTCTAAATTACAACCTACTTTTGCTGGTCGTATGTGTTCTGACATGTGAATTTGTTCTTATATGTACTCTGGCAATGGTGATAATAATATTTGTTTTTCTTTTATTGCAGGAACTTCTTGCTTTGAGCGAACGGATAGGGACAGTAAGTACTGGGCTTACAGAGAAAGACATCAGATGTCATCTGAAAACCAGACAATTCTATTCTACTGCAGCTACTATCAATCTTGAGGAGTTGCCTGATCAAAACTCCGATTCATGTATTATATGCCAGGTGAATTTACCATGATATTTTTGCAAATGTTTTTAACCTTTTTTCAGTTCTTGGCATGGAAAAAACCCTGATAAGTCGTAGGTAGGCCTGATAGATGAAAATAAGCTATGTAAGCAATATGTTGATGACGGTGCGTTTCGGCATTGCAGGATGAATATGAAGACAATGAGAAGCTGGGAACCCTAGATTGTGGACATGAATACCATGTAGGTTGCTTGACGAAGTGGCTGCTTTTGAAAAACATGTGCCCGATTTGTAAATCGCCTGCCTTAATTGTGGAATGCGAGGATAAATGATGTTCAAAGCTGGTACTTTGCTGAAGGAAGCCGAAAAGCTTATCCTGCTTATTATCTATTTGCGTTAACTACGAAGAACATGTATTGTACTCGTACATATTATACTTTTGGAGATAAACTTGTATAAAAACCATTTATTCAGGGCACTTCTTTTTTACATAAGAGCCACTGACATATCCGACGGGGTACAGTGGGTTCAACTTGTATAGAATCTGATTTATTTTATGCCCTAGCCAACGTGAAAATGAAAAGAAAACCCTGGCTCTGTGTTGGAATGTCATGTGGAGAGAAAGAGTTGAAAGAGAAGAACCATTTGCGGCTTCGAATATGTTGTTTTAGAAAATTTTATTATGTTAAGAATCCTTTCCTCTCTATGATTGGTTCCAACTTCCAAGTAGTGGAAGGACGCCCTTTTTGTTGGTGGGACTTAAAATTGGTAAGTTTGAACTTTGAATGTGTTACACCTATCTAATCCATCAATAACTTGTGCCACAAATTGTTTTTCCCTTACCCTTCTCACGCCCTCACCACTCTTTAAACAAACAAAAAAAAAAGATGTGTACTTATTTTTTTGTTTGACATTTCTAGATTTGTACTCTTGTGTGAACTAAGAATGTTGCTTGAAGTCATATAAAGACATTTGGGACAAAGGCTGCCTTAGCCTACAATACTATGTATTTTTTTAATAATTTTAAATTTTAAATTTTAATGTTTGTTGAGTATTTATTTTTTAAAAATTAAAGTATTTTATTTCAAAAAAAAACATTTAAATAATTTCCTATTTGAAAAAAATTCCTAATTTAAAAAAGAAAAAAGATGATTATCAAACTTTACAAGTTTTCTAATTCATATAGGATTCTTGTAAGATAAATTAATACTAGTATGTTATCGTGACAATAAACGGAAAACTTGTAAAAATATGAATTTCATACGTTTTTAATAACTTATTTGGAAAAAACTTTGATAATTGACTTTAACGTAATATTTTGACCTATAAGTAAAGTTGAAGAAAATATGGCGATTAATTAAAAAAAATCTAATTGAATTATATAGTTATGTAGATATCCTAAATTTAACTCACAAACACACTTCGCTACTTTTTTTCTTATACAAAATTGCATCTTATTTTTCTAATATTCTTTAAAATTTAAAGTATATTATATTAGATATTATATATTTTTCCCAACCTAGGCCCTTATTTTTCTTTATTCTATCATCTGATTTTGTTTTTATCATCACCAATCCTTTGATTTTAGCTACCTCATATCTCATAAAAATTGTTCATAAATGTTGCCTCATTAGTATCATTAAATCTCTTCTAAAATTAGACTACTTGTTGCTATGAGTTACAGAGGGAAAGTGTGGTCTCAATGATTTTTTTTTTTATGTTGTGGATTCCCCTCTTTTTTCTTCTGACTTTGCTACGTTTACTAGTGTCCTCCACCTTCAAGATATTTTCTTAATATCTCTCCCATTAAATCAATTTATACTTCATTTAACTAATCTGACATATATTTAGGACAATCATATTTTTTAGATGTTAGCCCTCATACTTTCATGACAAAATTGTGATTTTACTAAATGCTTGAGGCAAGGGTTTCTAAAAATTTGGGGATTTAGTGAATTATATTATGAATTTTCAATATAAATCATAAAATAAAAGTTTTAACTTAGAAAAAAGAAGTTTGTAGATACAAAAAAAAATTGTGGGTGGTAATTATATTATTTTTTATAATTTTTAAAAAATTGTATATAGAAACATGTGTCAAAACATATGATGAGAAGGTAGTTTTTTAAACATAATATTTTAAATAAATAAATAGAAGCTCCTAAAATAATCGATTAAAGATATGAGAGCTCCACATAACTTTTTACTATTAAATAATAATAATATATTATAGGATAAATACCATTTTCCTAACAATTTTCAATTTTACAAAAGGTACTACATGAAAACCCTAATTTACTTAATTTTGTAATTAATTTAACTGCATGCTATTATTGAGAAAATTGGAAACAATTCAAGTATTAAAATATGAAATTTATGTTTGTGTTTATAAATTTTCCTATATATATAATGAATTTTAATGTTAATTTTTATACCCTATGAAATTTTAGGATTTTAAATCAAGACATTGTACCCTAGTATAGAAATATGATATTTAACCCTAATTTATGAAAGTTATAATATATTTAAGGAATTTTAAAATTAGGTCTAGTAGTTGTAAATTTGTTAAATAGTACATTAATTGAGTTTCCTTTATTAATTTAGGAGACAAGTACTACATAAGTAATTTCTAAATTATTAAAGTGGATAAACTAATTACCTACTCAAGGGATGTACATATTGGAAATCAAAAAAAATCTTACATGCATATTGGGTACAATAAGATTATTATATCCCCCAACAAAAGTTAGTCTTTAATATCTTAAAAGTTATCCCGCAACACGACATACCTCGGTTTTTATCAAATTAGTGGGGCAACTTTTGTTATATTAAGGGATAACTTTTAATTGGGATACAATAACCTTATTGTATCTTGTGTGTAGACAAGATTTTGTGATTGTATATGAGAGTTTATTGATACTCAATTACATGTTTACGTAGTATCATGCATAGGATTAGTGTTTATTTATGAGCAATGTTGAATGCATCTTTATAGACATATTTTGAGGGAGTTATTATGTTTGCGTGATTTAATGTACACACATGAAGAAGGTTTGATGCATGTTGTAAACATGTTGCATGAATTACTTTCATAATAATAATTTATGTCATGTAATAGCAAGTCTAAGTTGATTACGTCTTAAATTTTAAAATAAATTACAGGAAAGAACAATTATATCTTTTATGGCATATTTTACAAATTAAACATTGTTGGTAACTTGTTCAATAAGGTAGTAATTAGCAAGGAAAGTGACACAAAATGTTACGTTATCTATTTGTTAAGCAAAGACAAAATGAAAATTTGTATGATGAGTATGTTTGTTGTGTTTATCCAAGTATAGTTTTCAGATCTTTTAACGTACTAATTACTTAAATCAAAAGAGATTAGCAATAAAACTCAAGGGTCGAATACACCATGAGTATTGAACACAGAGAGACACTAGGTGATAGTCCAAGGCTCCAATTGAGTGACATGACAATGCTACCTTTATTTTTAATAATGTTGGTATCCCGTCACTTTCATAATAATGACATAGTAATAATAGTATTTGATTCAAACTTTACACCATTCTTACTAGTCCCTTGTGGATCAAGTTACAAACCCATTCATTCTTAAAACATTAATAATAGATAGAAAGTTGAAGCATGAATTATGTGATCAAGTATTTTTGCATGTGACCAACTATTTCTTTTGAAATGATGCATGCTAAGTTTAGGTTGTTTTTTCTAACATTTATGTATTTAGCATTGTGAATTGTATGTACTCTCTTGTTGGTAATGACCTATTCTTAAATTAAACTTATGACGACCCAATTTCCCATTTGTGTTGTAGGTGAGTATTCGTCACCAACATTAAGGTTTATGGCTTTGCAGGTTTAGGAGTGACATATGGCTCATATTCATATGGGGGATTAAGTAGAGAGTTTTTTTTTTTTTTTTTACTTTATGCTTTTGATTTTGCTTAGTAATATTATTTTGGATTTTGGTATCGTTGGTTTTGAGAATAGTTTTCAAAGACATTAGTTCATTGTGTATGTGTATTTTAAAAGACTTTCAAAGGGCTTTGGTTAAAAGGTTGTTTAATAAATAATAGTAGTAGTTAAATTTTCGCCGTAAAACTATAAAAAGCCGATATAACTGCTTTTATGGGCTAATAATATTTTTATAATTTATATGATTTAATTATTCAAGAAAATAATTTTAGAAAAGTAGAAAATTATGGGGGTGTACGAGGCCAAATGACTAGATTAGTAAAAATATACTCCTAGACAATAAATAATTGGTAATAAAATACATAGCTTAAGAAAAAATTGACTTAGACAAGTAAGCTCAACTAGCAATTAAGCCAAATAAAAAATTGGCTTGAAGTCGGTACAATAGTTTGGACAACACCATAATTTCATTTTAATAAAAAAATATATAATAATAATATTTCATTAGGTATCTAATAAATAGAAAATATAGTCAAAATAAATTTAGAAAACAACCTGTATTTTATGGAGTATTTTACTTTTTTAATAAAGGAATTGTAGGAGACATGGCAGATTCAACACCTAAATTTGGATTGGAAAGTGAAAAACCTCCACCCTTATTTTCTCTAGCTTTCCCAGCCAACGTTAACCCCTTGTCTGTTCTCCAAACCCCATAGTTCTCTTTTCTTGTCGGCCTGGAGTTGGTGGGCCTGCTGCTACATCTATTTCACCACAATAAGGTAAGTTAGTGCATTTCAATTAAATTCAACTATTCCAACAACAAAATCTGAACAAAGTAAATAGAGGAGAAGAAAAAGGGGTAGAAAACTTGAAGATGAAGATCGACTTCTTTAAGTTTATCATCGGTTTCTTTAGTAGTCGGAGGACTACTCCAACACTCTGACAGTTGGCGACAAAGTATATGAGGAAGCTTTGATAGCAAAGTTGACAAATCACTCCTTGGAGAACTCATTGCTAATTTGATAACCGCTATATCTCCTACAATTCCTTCTTTTCAATCACCAATGAAGCCTTTTCATTCGACCCACTTTATTTATTAAAATATGGAGTCATAATAACAATATATACCATTTTCCAAAAGTCATCCTTTGAGAGGTAGTGACAGTTTTCGAATGGGTTCAATGGATTCAGTTGAACCCATATTAAAAAAAACCCTTATCACATTTTTTGACATGCATGTAACTCTCAGTTCAATGGTAAGACATTCATTCTATTACTCATGGAATCTGGGTTCGAATCCAACCTCAAGCACTCAACTTTTTTTAATTTTTCCCCTATTTCTCATTACATAATCTATCTCTCTTCTCACCTCCACTCAATTTCCCTAACTCATACCGGGTTATTGGACGTTGGACCCGGGTGCACGATGTGCATCGTGCACCCTGGGTGAAACGCAGAGCAAAATAATACAAAACGCAAGGGGGAAGCAAGTGGAGGAAGCAAGCTTTACACGTCAGCGTCTCCACTGACCATTTGCATACTTTCACTGAACAATTGCGGTTTAAATTTTCCCCCCAGAAACCGTCATATCTTGGCAGGAAATGACGTGCCTCGTTTCCCGGACTGCGGCTGGTGCTTAGTCCCCATAAAACTGTCATCATTTCTTCCATTCTTCAATCTACTTCAAGCTCTCATCATCCGTTTCAAATTTTATTTCCCTCAAACCACTCTCTCTCTCCCTACAAACTCGTCCACTAACTGCACTCTCAGACCAAACCTTGAAGACCCTCTCCAAACTCCAAAATCAACATCAAAATATGTCTCATGCGAAGAACAAGTAAGTTGTCAACATTTTTTTTGGCGTTCTCTTCATATTAAGAGTATTGGGTAACTAATTTTTTGTACAATTTGAAGGTTTGTTGGCGACCTTAATGAAGAGGAACCCTTAATTAACATAGTGCAAGCCAAGAAAACAAAGAAGAGGAAGACATATATGTACGAACCTGTTGTAGATCCGGCTTTGCTTGAGGAGATAGCAGAGATAGCCGGGAACATAGAGTAATCCCATTTTGCTAATTTTCTTTTTATACAATGTATTTTTATGGATTGTATTTGTGTAGAGGTTGAATTTTGTATATAATTAGTTGAAAGGTAAGTGTAAGTGACAATATGTGCATTCAATATCTTTAAATGGTCAGTGGAAATGATTAGAATGTTCACTGAAAATGCAGTTGGGTATATTATGTTGCGCGTTGAACATGTTCATTTGTTTGAATTAAATGTTCATTCAAACTGACCAAATGTTCAGTGCGGAAGAACGTGTTGGTCATTGAGTTTAAGGATTTGGTCAGTGACCATATTGTGTATTCAGTGAATTTACCATAACGTTTAGTGGATTACACTGTTGGTCAGTGGAGTATGTTACATGTTCAGTGGACTGCACAACATGTTCAGTGGACTGTATTACATGTTTGGAATCCTTTTCCAGACCATATGAAATGGTCAGCGAAATATATGAAATGGTCATTAGGATAACATTCGTGGTTAGTACGTGTAACTAAATGTTCAGTGAATATTTAATATTTGTAAATGATCAGTGACTATTTTGTATAAAATTAGGTGAGAGGTAAGGGCAAGTGGCAAGATGTGCATTCAGTATCTGTAAATGTTCAGCGGAAATAATTAAATGTTCACTGAAAATGGAGTTGGGTGTATTAAGTTCCGCGTTGAACATGTTCACTTGTTTGAATTAAATGTTCACTCAAAGTGACCAAATGTTCAGTGCGGAAGAACGTGTTGGTCATTGAGTTTAAGGATTTGGTCAGTGACCATATTGTGTATTCAGTGAAGTTACCATAACGTTTAGTGGAGTACACTGTTGTCCAGTGGAGTATGTCACATGTTCAGTGGACTGTACAACATGTTCAGTGGACTGTATTACATGTTCAATGGACTATATTACATGTTTATAATCGTTTTCCAGACCATATGAAATGGTCAGCGAAATATATAAAATGGTCATTAGTTTAACATTCGTGGTCAGTATGTGTAACTAAATGCTCAGTGAATATTTAATATCTGTAAATGATCAGTGACCTTTTTGTATAAAATTAGGTGATAGGTAAGTGTAAGTGACAAGATGTGCATTCAATATCTGTAAATGATCAGTGGAAATGATTAAATGTTCACTGAAAATGCAGTTGGGTGTATTAAGTTGCGCGCTGAACATGTTCAGTTGTTTGAATTAAATGTTCATCCAAACTGACCAAATGTTCAGTGCAGAAGAACGTGTTGGTCATTGAGATTACGGATTTGGTCACTGGACCATATTGTATATTCAGTGATATTACCATAACGTTTAGTGGAGTACACTGTTTTCCAGTAAAGTATGTAACCTGTTTAGTGGACTGTATTACATGTTCAGTGGGCTGTATTACATGTTCAGTGGACTGTATTACATGTTCAGTGGACTGTATTACATGTTTGGAATCCTTTTCCAGACCATATGAAATGGTCAGCGAAATATATGAAATGGTCATTAGGATAACATTCGTGGTCAGTATGTGTAACTGAATGTTCAGTGAATATTTAATATCTGTAAATGATCAGTGACTATTTTGTATAAAATTAGGTGAGAGGTAAGGGCAAGTGGCAAGATGTGCATTCAATATCTGTAAATGATCACTGGAAATGATTAAATGTTCACTGAAAATGCAGTTGGGTGTATTAAGTTGCGCGTTGAACATGTTCAGTTGTTTGAATTAAATGTTCATTCGCACTGACCAAATGTTCAGTGCGGAAGAACGTGTTGGTCATTGAGTTTAAGGATTTGGTCAGTGACCATATTGTGTATTCAGTGAGATTACCATAACGTTTAGTGGATTATATTAGTTGTTCAGTGGGCTGTATTGTATGTTCAGTGAACTGTATTACATGGTCAGTATCGTTGAAGTAGATCAAATGGTCAGTATGTTTAAGTAAAAGTTCAGTGAATATTTAATCATGGTCATTTTAGAATAATCATTGAATGCAATTAGATGGTGGTTGCAAAAAACTAGTATACAGCAGAATGAAATGGAAATGTGCAGTAGAATTGGCTAAATGATTTAGGAAATGCTCATTGAAAATGAATGTTATGATCAGTGGAATCGAGTAGATGGTCACTTGGAAATAATAGTAGATGATAAGGCACATAAGTAAATGTTCATTGTAACGGTGTAGATGGTCATTGATTGTTTGGGACAAAAATTTATAAATATTCATTGATTGTTTCATTATATGTAGTGAGCCGTCGATACCAATCCCACTGGCGGTGGAAATGCCAATCCCAGTTTCCGTGGAAGCACCGACCCCCATCGTGGTTGAAAATACTACGGATAAGCACTCCAAGGGGAAGAAAAGGTTAGAATCAATACAATTAAACGAATGATTGAAATGCCATACAAGTGAAACTGAGCAGGGGGAAACAAATCAATCTCAATGACCATCTGTTGTTTACAGGGGGAAACAAATGCCATCCCAAGCTGAAGAAGTTGCAACTGAAAGGGAAAAGGCACAAACTCCAAAGAGGAAGAAGAAGAAAAGGTTAGAATCAACTATTTATTTTCAGCTGACCATTCCATTGAACAATCCAAAATGTTTCACTGACCATTTAGTCTAAACCACTGAACATCACACTTGTATCACTGATCAATCTTACATTTCCACTGAACATTCCATTCGTTTCACTGATCATTTTGTTAATTTCACCGACCATTCACTGTATTTAGCAGACCACGTAGCATGTTCCGACTGAATCTAACAGACCACCTCTTTGTTTGTAGTGCACAAGTAATTCCAACCCAAACGGAGGAGGTTGAAACTGAGCCAACTGCAATACCACAAAAAGCAAGGAAGAGGTGAATGTTAATGTTATTCCCATTCACTAATCAACTATACTACAAATAATGTTCAATTCTACTGAACTGAATGATCATCGCTTTCTAATACAATGTACATTGCATTTTTATTCGTGAGTGCAGTGGGAAATCGAAGCCTTCCACACCAGAACCCTCGGTGGATGCTCCAAGTACGACAGAGGCAAAGGAGGGAGCGGTACGACTGAACATAAGGCAAACGCTCATCCCCCTCCAGAACGTTGTCAAGGCCCTTGCACACAAAAATGACAAGTTGGAGGCAATAAAAAGCATGGGGTTTGCCGGATTACTACACCTTGATTTGCCTACCAACAACCCCGAGTTCTCAGCTGACCTTGTCCGGAACTTTGATTCGGACGGGACCTGCATTCTACTTGACCGTAACAGGTCAGTAGCCATCGAAGATACAGACGTACACTTGGTGTACGGGGTCCCGATGACAGGGGAAAAAGTCGTGGAAGCTACCACCCACGATGAGAGGCTATCGCAACTCATGGTTGAGTTCAAGGCATACTATGGAGGGAAATTGCCCTCCTTGAAGGATGTCGTGAAGAGGTTGATGATGGATGATGTCCCTCTTGACGACAATTGGAAGAGGAGCTTTCTGGTGCTTGCAGTTAACACCTGCATGAAGTCTAGCTCCAACTCCCAACAAGTCTTTGTGAGGTTTCTCACCACTTCTTATGACACGAACCGCATACGCGAGTTCAACTGGAGCAACTACACATTAAGAAGCTTGGCTGAGGCTTCAATGACTTGGAAGAGTAAACCTTCAAGGTTTTTTAATGGTCCCCTCCCCTTCTTGACGGTAAATTACTAAACCAAAAATACATTCTCACTATCCTGCTCCCCCATTCATAGTGCACTTACTCCTAATATTTCTTCAAGTTCAGATATTCTACTTTGATCGGCTTCAAAGATTTGGTAACTGTGTACCAAGGGCTTTTCCATTAACGACAGTCTGGAAAGCTCCTTTGGTGAAGGAAAGGCTTGCCATCGAGCTGAGGTATGGCTTTGGTAAGGGCAGTGTGCTTACCAGAATGGAGGAACCACAATCTCCACAAGCGCCTATACCTATCCACTTGCTCGATGGTGATCAACAACAAGAACAACAACAACAGCAGCAACAAGAACAACAACAACAACAGCAACAACAGCAACAGGAACAACAGCAACAACAACAACAACAAGAACAACAGCAGCAACAACAGGTACAACAACAAGAACAGCAGCAGCAACAACATCAACAACAACAACAATAACAAGCACAGCAACAACACCAACAACCACCCCAACCCACCACCTTCGAGGTATAAAATCCCTAGAATAAGATAGTACTTATTGGAAAATGTTCATTTGTTTATAGTTGCATGTTCATTAATTTTAGGTAGGTGTTCATTGTTCCTTTTATAAATGTGCAATGAATATCCAGAAAGTGTTCAATGACCCTTTTGTTAATGTGCATTGTTGTCTACTTATTGTTCATTGATTTCTAGTGTAATATTCATCCTTTACGTGATTTTTTCTCTGGTTCTATATTCAGGAATTCAACGACCTCGTGAGATCGCTAATGGAGAAGTTGGCATCTGATTTTGTCAATCTCACCGAGGTCTTGAAAGGTGGGAAGAAATTTTACCCTGGAGGGCTTTTGAATGATAATACCCTCATTGACGTTGCATCGATGTGGTCTCGATGCTCGGGCACAATTCTTCCACCAGACCTCAGTCAACTGAGCCAGAGGAGAGTTGATGTCCTCCCCGTTAGCCAGGATGATGACGTATACGGTGCGTCGTGGTTTGGGGAATTGGTTGATGAAGCCGTGAGGAAGGCTATTTGGGAGGAAGCATGTGTAGTCCCCCCAAGGTACAACGGATTGTTCAGTATTTTCATCTCCATGTTCATTAGTTATATATAGAATGTTCACTTCGATTGTAAACATGCATAACAATATGAATTTCAGTGATGAGGCCAATGCATCACAATTTGAAGCTGAAGAAACTGGTCACCATGATCAGGAAGTCTTAATGCAAGACCTGAATGAAAGGTAAAATATCGTCTTACCGGAATGAAGTCTTGTTTAGAACTTAAACTAATATCTGTTATGACAATGTTCAGTCAAATTGTTGAGGAAAAACCTAAAGAACAAGCCCCAGCAGAACCCCAAGAACAACAAGTCCATGTTGTCCAAGAAGAACCCCAAGATCAAGAAGCACAAATTGCAGAATCTGCTATTGAACAAAGGTACTATTGATTACCAGTAAATCTTCATTGAAGCAATAATATGTTCAATCGAAATCTGTATATGTTCAGTTGAAGTACATTAAATAGGAAGAAGTAAATGTTTTAGAAAAAAAGCAACAAATGTTTCGTGAAAATAACTTAATATTCAGTGCAGTTTGGACATGTTCACTGGAATATAGCAAATGTTCAGCGCACTATGTACCAAATGTTCAGCGTAATATGGTAAATGTTCAGTGGAAAGAGATTAAATGTTCACTGGACCTAACTATATGTTCACTCGATATTCATTATATGTAAAGTTCAAGATAGTAAACGTTACTTGGAAATAAGTATAGGTTCTACAATGGAATGTAGTAAATGTTCAATGAGAGGTATGAAATGTTCAACGAGAAGAAGTAATTGATTATTAAAGGTAAGTAAGTGTTCAGTACAAATAACATTAAATGTTCAGTGAAAATATATTAAATGTTAATTGAAGATATTAAATGTTCAGAGGAAATAACCATATGTTCACTCGAAATTAGTAAATGTTCAGTGAAATACTAGTAAATGTTCATTGAAATATAGTGAAATGTTCAGTATATGTTCTACAGTGGAATATAATAAATGTTCTACAGTGGAATCATTATATGTTCTACAGTGGAATATATTAAATGTCACAAAGAAAAAATAGTAAAATGTTCATTGAAATATAGCAAAATGTTCATTGAAAAATAGGGAATGTGCAGTGAAGTATAGGTAAATGTTCAGTCGACATTAAGTGAGTGGTCAGTCAAGTTAATTATATGTCCATTGGAAGGAAGTATATGTTCAGTGGGAGGTGGTATATGTTCAGTGGAAGGTAATGTATGTTCAGTGAACATAAGTATATGTTCAGTGAAAGGTATGAATCTTTCTCTAAAATTAGTTAAGTATATGTCCATTGCACTTGTAGGAAAAGGCGAAAGAGAAAACCTGCAGCGCTCTTATCCCCATTCGTCATGCAGTATTCGAATTTGATTGATCGTGATGACGATGAAGTACAAGCACTATGTGACTATGCCTACGCGGAAGATCTCGATCCCGAGTAATACCCCTAAACTAGTCATTGCATAAATGTGGACACATATTATACAATACTCACTGACCACTTCGTTACATGTGCACTAGGGAGTTACTGTTTGATGATGGCCAAACATTTATCTCCCGGGATCAATTCAAGTCGATGGCCAATGATGCGAACATCTATACAGAGATTATAGACGCATGGGCCGCAATACTCAATGCTCATAACACAGCCAGAAAGGAGAAGAGGATTTTCTTCCCGAATAATCCTTTTGTAAGCTCCATCATTTATCATTATTTCGCATAATATAAAATTGTCCCTAACATATCCTCCTTTTGTGAATAGAATGTCCTGTGTATGAGCGATGCATATGATGAGACAAGTCAAACTGTGACTGAGGAATTCAGAATGACACAGTTCATAGAGAGCATCGAGTATTACTTGGCTGACAGCAAGTTACCCCCCCTCAAGACCTTCGACCAGGTATATTATTTCATTATGCTGATAATTATAGAAAATGCGCAAATTAAATATGGATAATTACATAGCAATTAATATAACTCAACAAATGTTTTAGATCTTCTTCCCAGCGTACGCGTCGGGTCACTTCTACTTGTACTGCGTCAACGTCAAGAACAAGTTCTTAGACCTTCTTGACAACAGAATTCTTCCGGATGGAGTTTTGTTCGAAAACAAATACCATGATCATCCCGGTAAACTGGTTAGTTATCTCCCACTACACTGAATATGTTCTGAACTTTACTGAACAACAACTTCATTTCACTGAACATTTACAGTTCGCCACTGCACATTACGTACATTTCACTGAACAAATACTCAATTCCGAACATTTACTTCATTTTCACTTGAACATTTACATATTACCAAATGAACATGCACTTTCTTTTAGAGTGAACATATTCTTAACTTCAATGCACATTGACTGATTCCCAATGACCATGATTATCCTATTTGTTCACCAACAGTTGAATGCTGTGGCAACCTACATGAGAGACAATGGCAGTAAGAAAAATTTCAACGCTTTCAAGGTAAGGAACCTTGAGATGCCATGGAGATCAAATGAAAATGAGGTTGACTGCGGCATATATGTGATGCGACACATGGAAACCTACGAAGGGAAGTCTAAGTGGGAATGTGGACTGAGTCCTACTGACGTGAGTAGTTGTTTTCAATTTGGTACTCTCCAATTTATCATTTGTCGAAATCCTTACTTACCAATCCTTTCTTATCAATTATTAACGTGCAGTTCGAAGTACTTAAAGGTTTACGTTTGCGCTACACATATGAGATCCTTGTCGATGATCTGAACAAGAAGAGGGGCGATGTTCGTTACCTGGCTTTGAAAAGAACATTCTGATGATCGTTATTGTAAAATTACATTGTTTAAAATTTTCTAGATGTATGTTATTACACAATTTACATTCCGGTTGGTTTTGTTTTTGAATACACACTTTTTTTTTTAAGTTCAGTACTTACGTATCTAATGTTCATTCCCTTTGGGTTTTATGTTCAGAATCTATATAAAAAGTGTTCAGTATAACTCGTAATGAACACTCCCTTTGGGTTTCCCAGATTACATATTACATCTATAAATACAGTTCAAATGAACATATTACATACCCATAATGAACACTGAATATCCAAAATGAACATGTAAAATATTACTAGTATGTTCATTTGTTTGTACTAGTAATGAAAATGTTCATTGGTTTATACTTGTATGTTCATTTGTTTCTACTAGTATGTTCAGTCAATAATGGTATAATGTTCATTCTTCTAGGCTAGTATGATCATTGGCATAGCGTACACAATATTAAAAATTAAATATATTGCAATCATTAAATATATTACATAATTCCTCATACGTAACAATAATTGAAATATTAAATTAATCAATAATTGAAATATTAAACTAATCAAATGCCAATACATAATCATTACAAATTAATGCTTTTTTTTAACTCTTACTGTGAAGTAAAACAAATGTTCACTGCATGCTACTAAGTGTTCAGTCCCTCTCAACTAAATGTTCAGTGACTCGTTATAAAATGTTCATTGTTTAAACTTCCAGTAAATTATATTGAACTAATTCACCCCAGTAAAGAAATGTTCATTGCTTATTACATAATGTTCAGTGATGTCCAACTACATGTTCATTGGATAACTACGTAGTTTTCACTCGTATAACTCGTAATGAACATTCCCTTTGGGTTTTCCAGATTACATATTACGTCTATAAATACAGTTCAAATGAACATATTACATACCCATAATGAACACACTGAATATCCAAAATGAACATGTAAAATATCCCCACATAATATTTATCCATAATGAACATATCCATAAAAGTTCAAATGAACATATTACATACCCATAATGAATATACGTAGTATCCATAATGAACATGTAATATATCCCTAGTGAACATACTAATTACCCAAAAGTAAGAATTGTTTAACCCGGTATGAAAACACTAGAAGGGAGTTATATTGACATCAAAATATTCATCGTGCTGGAAACTTTGAAGTTCTTGGACAGCAGTCACTGGATGAGCAAGAGTAGCGTCCCCTACAGGGACACGAAAATAATCCTGCCATTTATTACCATAGTAACAGTTAGCACGTAATTTCGAAGTTAATGGTCATTGTATATAGCACTCATGTTCATTCCCCCTTGACTCTTCAAGTATGTTCAGTTAGTATGTTTTTGAATATAGTGTTCATTGTCTCTGGTTGTTATGAACATAATGATCAGTACCTTTATAGAACGCGTAGCCCTCGTCTTCATCGTATCAACAGCCCTACCCGTCCTTCTTTTCCATGATTGAAGTTTCCGGCCCTTGAGCCTGTTATAAATCTTCTCCTGCGTTGATTTAAGCCGATCGTTTCTGCCACCCTTTTTCCTTCTTTTTATTGGGTCCTTTATCTCTTCCTCACGACGAACGGGTTGGTCATCGTGCATTTGTGAACCGTATGCAGTGGATTCTAAAACACCATTATCCTCATTGGTACACTCATTACTATCCCTCTTGTCCGTTATACCACCCAAGTAGAAATCAACCTTCTCCTTGCACTCAGCGAAGCACTTTTCTACGGCTCCTCGAGCAGCCGTATTAAACTGAGCAGCATCAACTAGCTTTGTAAAACATCGTAAATTATATAACCTCCAAATTCCAGAAGGTGTAGCAGCTGACCCTTCAACCACGTTACCATCCACCTTCGTGCACATAGCAGACTTAGTCCACCTCCTTAGGATGTATCTTTCTGGTATAAAAGTAACATTGTTTAGGTGAAGAACACGAAGAGAATGTTTACAAAGAAGCCCAACCTCGGAAAAATACTTGCATGTGCAATCAATTGTCATTAGCCGATCATCGAATGTAACAGTATGCTTTATAATGTCCTTTTTCGGATGGCCCACATGATACTCATAAGTTGGGGGTTGCACTTGGATAACTTTCGCAATACAAGAAACACTATTGACAAAATTATCCTCAAATTGGATGTATAAGGGAATAGTGTAAATCGTCCTTGCATGCTCCAATATACCCACATCCGCCCAAACCAAGTGCCTGCTACCAGTAATGCTGTTGTAGTCATCGCTGTTCTCATTACTCCTCCACTCTTCGACCACACCAACAAAACAGTTATAGAAATCACAAAGTCCGTGAGTTTTATGCAATCTCCTCGAGATAGCTCTATTAGTGCTTTCACTTCTTTGGGATGACAGTACTCCTCCGCTGAAGTAGTCCTTGGAATACGCAGGGCACCACATCTCCTTGATAAGATATAGATTTTGAATCCATTTGTTGGAGGAACACGCGAACTTCGTAACCATGCTGCAAGATGAAACAATTGACACTTCGTGCATTAGAATTACACGTAATGTTCAGCCAAATAAAAAACATGTTCAGTGCATAGAGGCTGCATGGTCATTGGTATATAATAAATGAGGTATTCAATACAAATGTTCAGTGGAAATGCCAAACATGTTCAGTGAAATCAAGTAAATGCACAATGGAGTTATCTACATTGTCACTGAATTTTATCAATTGCGCTGTTCAATAGAATACATGTTCATTGGATTTTTAATAGATGTTCAGCAATATGGTGTAAATGGTCATTAACATGTTTAGGTCAATCATGCGAGTGGTCGGCTCAATATGCGTATGTTCAGTGAACATGACCAAATGTTCAGTGGTATTAAGTAGATGGTCAGTAGAAATGAAAAAAAGATCAGTGCAATACTCTAATACTCTAAATGTTTAGTGGAGTAACCTGAGTGGTCGGCTCAATTTGTAATTATTTCATGGCATTATGCTTATGTTCATTGAACATGACCAAATGTTCAGTGGTATTAAGTACATGGTCAGTAGAAAAGAAAAAAAGATCAGTGCAATACTCTAATACTCTAAATGTTTAGTGGAGTAAGCTGAGTGGTAGGTGAGATGTACTAAATAGATGTTCATTGGAATGAAGGACTTGTTCAATGAGTTCAATTAGATGTTCAGTGAGATTGGGTAGATGTACGTTGGAATTTAAGATATGTTCACTGACAACTCTTCCTGAACATACTAAAACTCATTCAACAGGAACTTCCAAAAATACATATTATAAATTCCAATGCACACTGTACTCGGTATTAATGACCAAAATATTGATTACCAATGAACATAATGGAAACCTCGCTTATGCTATACATACTACCTTGTCCAGTAGTGCTCGAATTCAGATACCGTATCAGTGTATTTTAAAACAATGTTGAATATGTCATTGAAACCCTCCATAGACCTCAATCCCTTAATATTCTTTTTAGCATTCTCCCCGATATGCCACGTACATAAACGATGACGCGTGTTTGGGAACACAATCTTTATAGCTCTAGCCATTGATTGTGCTTGATCCGTCATAATAGTAATCGGATGCTTCCCACCCATGGATCTCAGAAACGTCCTAAATAACCACTCAAAAGACTCCCACTTCTCATTCAGTAGGAATCCAATGCCAAACATCACATTCTTGTTTTGATGGTTCATTCCAACAAAAGGGCCACAAATCATGTCATATTTATTCGTGCGGTAAGTCGTGTCATGAAGTAATAAATCGCCAAATACGTCGTAATCTACTCTCATACGACCATCCCTAAAAAAGAAAGACTCTAGATGACCTTCCTCATCCACGTCAAAATCGTAGAAAAAGTCAACCTCGTTGCTACTCCTTTCCTTAAAGTATTTAATTAATCCCTTTGCATCACAACCATCATATTTCGCCCTTTTCTGCCCTTTCAACGCATCATAAGCATCCCTAGCAAGAAATCCAAGATTAGCTTCACCTCCTGCCTCGTTCCTCAAAACACGGACAGCATCAGCAATAGGTATTCCACTCCCGGCGAGGTTGCTCAGCATTGCAATTTGATTATCCGACACCTTCCTATGCGATCTTATTAAATGTCGTTGTGACACGGGGACCCTACTGTGATTATGAACCATGTAATGCTTTGTTACTATAAATAAACCCGATTCCTTATGAACATCAAACTGAATAAATGCCTTGCACCCAGTTCTAACATCCCTTTTCTGATAAACCGATAAGTCCCTACTTTTCTTAAACCCAGCTTGGGAGCATACAAATATCCGCAGTCGTGTAGTCTTTTTATCGGCCCTCATCTCCATTTTTCCTTTCCGAGTGCCAAACCCATGCTTAAATGCATAATTGTTATATAATTCGTACGCTTCTTCATCAGATTTTACTTCTTTGTACATAAGCTCAGACTCTGTGGACTCTATAAAACACTCTGCAAAAACACAAACATTGAACCTAATATGAACTGCAAATAACACGCATTAAACCTAATGTTCACTGTTTTACCCTACATGTTCAGTGCCCGATTCCTTAATGTTCAGTGATAGTGACCTAATATTCACTGCCCTCAGGTGCTTTTTTAAACTAAATGTTCAACACCTTTTATCAAAGTGTACAAATGTCTTCATGTTTAGCCTATCTAGTTCAATTGTTCAGTGCATAAAACTAGTATGTTCATTGGTTTGTCCTCGTATGTTCATTCGATAATACTAGAATGTTCATTCGTTTAGCCTGGTATGTTCATTGGCATAGCCTGGACAAATATTAAAAAATATATCACAATTATAAATCCCAATATTACAATAGGTCCATTTACGTACACAATAATTGAAAGATGAAATTAACCAAATCCCAATACATAATCATTAAAAATTAATGCTTTTTTTAACTGCATGTTCAGCCTATCAAGTACAATTGTTCACTGCATAAAAGTTGATGTTCAGTCAAATCTTGTATAATATTCAGTGCTTATTAACATTATTCCCTTCCCACAAGTGTATTGTTACCAAATTAACTACAAAAATCAACAATATCACTGAAATTATTAATATTCAGTGCTTATAATATTCAATGATTGCGTAAAAGTGTATTCTCTCTGACTCTTGCCAAAATTAATTACAAAGACTTGACAATATGCTAATTACTTTAACAATATGCATGAATATGCTAATTACTTCATAAAATCCACAATACACATAATTAAATCAACGAAAACCTCAAAAAGAATACAAATCATTTCTAAAATATATGATAATTTGTATTATAAATGAACATTATGCATAAATATGCTAAAATATACCTCCACTTAATTCAATATTACCACTTCGACATTCCTCCACAGATATATCATCAACGTCTTCACCCAAGGGAATGGAAGAAGCCATTCCTCCAAAGATAAAAAAATGCGCCTTTTGTAGACCACATATAAATAATATACAAAATTTACAGTGCCAAAAGCAACATTGGAAAATCTAAAATAATAAAGTAGATATTCAAAAGATATCTGCCAAGCAAAAGCGCGCACGCATCATCATTACAAAAAAATGCGCCTTCCCAATGCAATCTCTTAGATTTTTGTTCTGGTATGCAACGTTCATTCAAACAAAAAACGTAAATGTTCATTCGTTTACACTAGCATGTTCATTCGTTTACAAGAGTATGTTCATTGGTCTACACTAGTATGTTCATTTGTTGGTACTAGTAATGAAAATGTTCATTGGTTTATACTAGTATGTTCATTTATTTCTACTAGTATGTTCAGTCAATAATGCCATAATGTTCATTCTTCTAGGCTAGTATGGTCATTGGCATAGCGTACACAATATTAAAAATTAAATATATTACATAATTCCTCATACGTAACAATAATTGAAATATTAAATTAATCAATAATTGAAATATTAAATTAATCAAATGCCAATACATAATCATTACAAATTAATGCTTTTTTTTAACTCTTACTGTGAAGTAAAACAAATGTTCACTGCATGCTACTAAATGTTCAGTCCCTCTCAACTAAATGTTCAGTGACTCGTTATAAATGTTCAGTGACTCGTTAAAAAATGTTCATTGTTTAAACTTCCAGTAAATTATATTGAACTAATTTACCCCAGTAAAGAAATGTTCATTGCTTATTACATGAAATATTAAATTAATCAATAATTGAAATATTAAATTAATCAAATGCCAATACATAATCATTACAAATTAATGCTTTTTTATAACTCTTACTGTGAAGTAAAACAAATGTTCACTGCATGCTACTAAATGTTCAGTCCCTTTCAACTAAATGTTCAGTGACCCGTTATAAAATGTTCAGTGACTCGTTATAAAATGTTCATTGTTTAAACTTCCAGTAAATTATATTGAACTAATTCACCCCAGTAAAGAAATGTTCATTGCTTATTACATAATGTTCAGTGATGTTCAACTACATGTTCATTGGATAACTACGTAGTTTTCACTCGTATAATTGTGACATTCATCTTAGCCTCGTTTCATGATTCCCAATGCAAAACAGTAGTTTACAGTACCTTCTACAGTGAATACTGCAAAAAAATCTTTGCTTTTCACGTTTACCAAGTATGTCTTCTCCCACTTACCAACTACACTTACCAAGCACGTTACCCTACTGCCACAAATTGCTGACCTGTACTCCACTACCATTCACCTCCAGAAAACCCTCTGCGTTTCATACTGCTTCTCTTGCGTTTTACCCCGGGTGCACGATGCGCATCGTGCACCCGGGTGCACTATCCTTTTTGCGACTCATACCCCTCGTGCCACTCCTGTCCCTACTCCCCCAGTCACCCACTCTAGCTCAGTGCCTCCTATTGGCAACCGGTTGCCACTCCCCTAGTCCCATCACGCCTCCACTTTAGCCAGGCAGCTAGCGCAATTCAGTCTGCTTCACGCATCCAGCCATTCCCCCCACTACTTCACGCAGTCAGTCAGCTAGCTCTCCACATCTGCTCCGATGCTCCTACGCCACTCTTGTGCTCCACATACCGCCACTGCACCTCCAGTTAGCCACCCTCTCCATTAAGCCCATAAGGCACTACTCAATTGATTTCAATTGGTAATTATCAATTATGTGAATTTGTCATTTTTGAATTATGATTTGAGCTTTGTTATTATGAAATATCGATTTTCTTGAATGATTGTTATTGATTACTTGATTTATTTGATTAATTGTTGAATTTATTGTTGATATTCAATTAGAGAAATAGAGACATAAGTTGATTGTTGTTAATTAGTGAAAATATAATATGAAAATGTATATATTACATATCTTTTGTTCTATGTTATATACATTATACATATATTATATATTATACATATCTTTTACATATATTGTATATTATACATAGAAATGAGATTAGGTAAGAACCTTTATGTTATATAAGAATTTTTTTATATAAGAACCCCTCTATCACTGTAAATTAATCATGTATTGATGGCTATGATTGAATTGTTAATAATGGCAAAAACATAAATAAAGAAACTTAGGGAAATTAATTGGCAGTGTAGCGATTTTCGATACCCATGATTATTTGGGAGTTTTCAATAACGACGGTTTATATTCTCATTGATTTCTCTGCCAATTTCAGCTTTCTCAATCATGCATGGGTTATGTGAATTCTCAATTGTGATCAAATAATATGTTCTAAATATTTGTTTGTCAATATTATGTGAAATCACAATTCTTTGGAAATTCTCTAGTGTATTCATTTGAATATTTTTGTGTGCCAATTCAATAGGTTCTGTTATATTTTTGAATAAATTTTTGTACTGCTTTCTTTCAATTAATATATAAGTTTTTCCTTTTTTTTGGTAAATATTGTTGAAATTTTTGTGTAGATTTGTTAAAAGTAAGTGTTATTATGCATATTGGATGATTTGTTTTGGTGTTTGTAGAATTGACGAGAATATATGTATTAGACTTAATTGTATTAGTATGTTTGATAAATGTTGTGCATTATATGTTTAGAACACTACATCAAAACATTAGAACATTAGAATATAAGTTTAGAGTATATTACGTTAAATCATTATTGAGAAACTACCAAATATAACTGTTGTACATTAGAATAACTTTTTAGAACATTAGTAGAAATATCGAGAACATTAGAATATTTTTTAGAATATTACATTAAATCATCATTTGAAAAACTATAATATAATGCTTAGAACAATAGTACCAAATTTTAGAACAATAGAACATAAGACTAGTACATTCGTCTAAAATTTAGAAGTGTATTAGTATATTGTATAATTGAAGTGATATAATTTCTTCTATTGTTCTAACATGGAATTTTATATACTATTCTTAAATTGAGATATATTGTTCTGTAGATTAATTCAAAATATTATAAATTTTATTTCTATTATTCTAAAGTTTAATTCGATTATAGTAGTTCTAACGCAGATGTGGTCATTAATCTTGAAGTATTACCCGTATGTACTCCTAGAGTAAAAAATATATGGATACCATGTTTTTCTAGCAAGTTAAAACCTTTTGTAGGTATGAAATTCTTAAGTATTTATGAAAGCATTTTATTTTATAAGGCATATGCAACTGAAACTAGTTTTAACACTAGAAAAGCTACTACAAAAAGAAGGAAGAATATCGTTGTTAGTTTTCAGTATTTCGTGTGTAATAAAGCTATATATAAGTTAAAACAAAAAACTCATATTCAAGATAAAAGAATTGTTAATGATTGTGAAGATAGAGTTGTAGTTAAGAGAAGATTGGTCACTCGTGTAAGATAAAGGGCACAAATTGTAATGAAGGTTTGTGATGATGGTGGTTATGTTGTAGCAAATTTCTAAGGACATAATTATTCTCTTTATTCTTCTAATTCTTAAAAAGTTTGAAGAAATTTGAGCATTTTATACAAAAAGATGATTGTTGATAATTCTAATGTAGTTTTGATTGTTGTAAAATATTCATAAATTGATATAAATCTTAGGTTTATTGTTCAAAATGTTAGTTATATTGTTCTAAAGCATACTCTTATATTCTAAAGTATAATTATATTATTCTAAAGTATACGTATAATATTTGAATTTTTTCTTTTATTGTTCTAAAGTATGGTTCTATTGTCTTAAGATTTCCTTTTATTGTTATTCAGTTTACTTATAATGTTTTTTTTATTAATTATGATTATTATATTTGTTTTAGTAATTTTATTTCTTTTTTTCAAGTAAATATGGAACCTATGAAAATATATAGAATGGTGAAAGAATATGTTGGGGGTTACGGGAATGTAGGTGCCTCTAAGTGAGATTTCAAAAAATTTCATAGGGATATTAATGATAATAGAACCATACTTTAGAACAAAATTATAAATTAAGCTTTATGACAAAAAGATTGTTTAATTTGGAACCGTAGGACTAAATTTTAGAACACCTTAACAAAACTTCATAACATTAGAACTAAACTTTAGAACAATAGTAGATGTATGATCATGGAGGACCAGCGTCAATCGAAAGATTTACGTGCTATGTCATTGTATTGTTGTTGTTTATTGAATTGTGAAATTGTTGAATTGTGTTTAATAGGTTTTTTGGATCAAAAATTTGGGAAAATGTTCATTTCACAGAGGAAACTCTGCCGAATTTTTTCGGAAAACTTTCATAAATAACCGAAAATTATTACATTTGTTTAAATATAAACATATAATTAATTATACATGTATGGTAATCTAATTTATGTTTTTTAATTATGTTTATGGTGGTTAAATTTAGGTTTTCAACATACCTAGAGAGAAGTCTTTCACCATTGAAGAAATCAAAGAAATAAGAGACAATTTTGCACGATTTCTTGCCATAACTACATTTAGTAGTTAGCTTCTTATGTACCAATATATAGCTTTCGTACATTGTAGCAAATTTCTATCTGTATATCTATATACGTATATAGTTGTTATGTTTAATTTAGTTTGTAACTGAAATAATGTACAATTATATTTTAAGAATTTTTACGTATGCTTATGGAAATGAAACTTAGTTTTGTAATGTGTATTGAAAGTCTTTGAGCTTGCCTTATTCTACATAATTATTATATGTATGGAAGTAATAGTTGCATTGAATAATATTTTCAATAACAATAATTAGTATTTGCACAAATAAAAAATAAAAAATAGGGACTTTATGCTTAGGTTATTGGAAAACCGGAGGATATACTACCATTATTTGCTCCGATTTTCCAAGAATCGGAGCATAAAGTCTATATTTTTACTTCGTTTCGAACAGGAGCATAAAACATTAAAAAACTCAGAGCATACTCGATTTTTTTCCACTAATGAAAGTTTTGAAATTTTTGACAGGCTCAAAATGGGAAGTTGGAAAGTGATGATTGCAAAATGGGAAGTTTGAATTTACAAGTTGAATGATTTTCAACAGTCAACCTAGGTGGATGGCGAATTTGTGAGGGAAGTTTCTATTAATTGATTAGTGATAGTTAAATAAAAGTTTGATATTTACAGTTTTGCCATTAAATGCTGAAGCGCGTGAACCATTTGATTGTTTTAATCAACGGTTGTAGATGAGTTCTTATATATGCATGGGTGAATATTTACAGTTTTGCCATTTAAAATGCTGAAGCGCGTGAACCATTTGATTGTTGTAATCAACGGTTGATGAGTTTTTTATGTGCATGGGTGAATATTTATAGTTTTGCTATTAAATGCTGAAGCGCGTGAACCATTTGATTGTTTTAATCAACGGTTGTAGATGAGTTCTTATATATGCATGAGTTCTTACATAAGGGGATTCTCATATATATATATATGCATATATATATCAAATTTTATGTAGTGTAATTTTCATTAATTTTAGTACAATGTCATTTATAATAGTGCAACTTCATATTCTAAAAGTATAATTTTATTTACAAATAATACAATTTCAATTTTCTCATAGTGTAACTTTATATTCTATAAGTACAACTTCAAGAAGATAAAACAACAAGAGGACATGAAAATGGTGAAACTATTTTCTAAAACTTCATATTCTAAGTATATTTTCATTTACAAATAGTATAAATTTTGATTTTATAATAGTGCAATTTCATATTTATAAATACAATTTCGTTTGTAATAGTATGACTTTAATTCTCAAAAGTACAACTTAAAAATTTCTAATTTACCCTTGAAATATGCATTGTTGCACAACACCCAATTTTATTTGGGAGAATTCCTTTTGGTTGGAAAATACAAAGTAGTACGTATCAAACATCTGGAATTGGACTTGTGCACAAATTCAATTCCTTCGTAAAACACACGCATATATATCAATATCCAAATTTTGCCAAATTTCCCAAGACTACATAAATATCATATTCCTTCGAGTATCCCATCTCTTCGCCAAATCCTCAACTTCAATTCTCAAGTCTGCATCCCACCTTCACGGACCTATCAGAGATGTTTTCTCTCGTTTCGCTGATAATTTTGACCTATTTTGTCTGAGTTTTTAGTGTTCAGCCGTAAGGTTTTAATGACTAAGATTTTATAAAATTATTAGGACTTCTTTTTTTTATTGAATATGAGGATTATTAATTTTGTGTTGATAGTTAGCTGAATTTTTTTGGGATTAGAGGTGTTGATTTGTATCATAATGTTTAATTCTTTATCTATTAAAAGTTTAAATATCTTTATTAGAGTGACAGTTTTAACATGTATACAACTTTCAATTCAATAGAAAAAAAATATTATATATCCTTTAGAACATGTATTTGCAACTCTCACGATAAAACATACTTCTACCCATTAATCCCTGACTCAATTACCCCTAATCTACCCGCTCCAGCCGGCAGCCGTCCCCTTTCCCCAAGTGCGTCAGGCAGCAGCCCAGCACGCCTCTCGCCTTGTCTCCAGTCTCTACTCTCCAGCCCACGGCCCTACGCCACTCCCGTGCTCCGCGCCTCCGCCAGACCGCAACTGCACCGCCGCACCGTGCCTCCGCCATACTGCAACTGCACGGCCGCACCACGCCACCGCCGGTTAGCCACCCACAGGCCCACTCCACTTAGGTAGTAAGACAAACAGACCCACAGACCCACTCCACTCCCCTAAGGTTAGCCACCCACAAACTCATAACACAAAAATCATGGCACCGCCACTGCTGAGAGGAAGGAGATCTTGCAAGAGAGTGCCGTTGTTATTGACCAAACCAGCTTATACCCTTAAAGTGGGTTCTATCAATGTTTGCTATGTAAATCGCATCCGGTTGCGTTATCTTCTTCGTAAGCTTGTCGTACAACGCAATTGGGTCGACGCTTCTGGAGTTCTTAGTGTCTTGTTAAAAGGGACTTCCACTGATAAATCTCCTCATAATAACCGTTTCAAGTATTGGGTATGAGTTCTTTATTACCCTCTATTCACTTTAGTGTTTGATTTACAATACAAATGTTGGTATTTTATGGTTTCTGTGTGATTTGGGAAAGATTTAGTGATGGTTCTTGCGTTTTCAAACTAGGTTTTGAAATCTTGTATGACTTAACTACCGTGTGATTAATGTCACAGTTTATCGTGAATTGCTATTCAGTCCTAAGACATGGCTTTGGTTTAGACTTACTATGATACTAATTTAATGGAGAATCTGTTCTACTTGGGTAAACCTTATTCCATCCAAGGTTCTGATTGCTTTGGAAGGCTGTGTGAGAGGATTCTTGTAAACGCTGATTTCTGCACTCTGCACTTTTTTTTTTTGAATTTTTTCCCGCTAGAAGGAGGTACTCACAGGAAAGTGAGTAGTGCAAAGACATTATCCTAAGACACTATCCTAAGACACCCTTTGAGTGCACTAATGAAATTTCGGAAATTTTACTTCTCATATGAAAATGTACCCTAGTATGACTTTGTCCTTATGATGTGATAAGTAGCTTTAGAAGAATTTTCCAATCTTTGTCAGACGAAGTGGAGCAATAAAAGTTAAGAAATTATCATATTTGAGAATGTACCCGTGAAATCTATGACAAACTTCGTACTTTGCTTATGTTCCTCTTCTACTTTGGCCTTTTCCTCCCACCATTCCAGTTGGTTTCCTTATGGTTTTTCTCTTAGCTTTGTTATCTTGCTACCCTTATTACCCTCATATATTTATTTATTTATTATAATTTATATTGCAATCATGCATGCAATGTATAAATTATCTTCATTGTGATAATAATACTATTTTTATTTTTATTTAATGGTTCATATGATTTGGGTTATATTGCTATTATTTTGGTTTAATGTTTGGACTCTTCTTTTTTGTTCTGTTACTTTTTTTTGGGAAATATTAACCGCCTTGTTTCTAATAAATATTTCTCAACTAGTTTGAATTAACAAGAGGTAGTCTACATAGATTCAAGACTCTTTAATAAACGTGTTATTGGCAGGAGCATTATAGGTCGTTGCATTCTTTACTCTAGCTTTTGGTGCAAAAAGTGTTAATCCTTATCATAATTTAATTATCATTGTTTACTGCTAGCATCTAATGCTTCTTTGACTAAGGTTTTATATGTTTGTTTTCTCAGGCTGCTATGGAGCTTCTTCAACACATGAATTGTGATCCAGATCTTTACTCATCAAGGATTGAGCACTTGTACGACACGTGGAAGGAAAAGATAAAGTCTGTCAAGAAGCGGCCATTTAAGGTATATATGCATAGCTTATGATAAATCACGTCATATAACGCATTAAGTGTGAAAGGAAACACCTTTTTAAAATTAGTGTATCAATTATTTTATATTTTATAAGAAGAGCTTGTATATGAAGTGCTAGTGTTGAAGAAAGGAATACATATGGATGTGGTTACAATGTTTAGAATGTTCAGCCTTCTTTTATCCTGGTGAAAAAGGTATCTTAAAAAAGTTGGTCAATGTCTACTAAGCTGGGTGAAGCATGGTCAGAAGTGGACTGCTGGTAGGTTACAGCACAAAAACGTTGGAGCTTTTTGTCGTATGATCTCTAATAAATAATTAATTCACTTGCCCCACTTTCACAATATAACAATACTATCCTAAATTTCTCCTAAAGTTATGTGCAAATCTAAGTGATGCATTTATTTGCACAGAGTAACTTTTTGTTGGCAAGAACACTTCAATTTTTTCAAATTAAGTATGTCTAAAGAGTGTGTATGTCACATTGTCACTACCTTGCATCCTTTGGGGTATGGGGTTGTGGTGGAGGATAGACTTTGTTTTTGTTTGAGTATATTGTGGATGTTTTAGAGAATGAGGTATTTGTTTAGTCTCTTTCCCCATCCCCTATTTGTATCACTTTTCTCGTATGAGTTTGTAATCTATACAATAACATGCATATTTTGATGATGACTACAACCACAAACAAATTGTGGAATCATGGTATGATTTAGATTTCTTGATAATAGGTTTGCTAGAGTTGAAGTTAATTGTATATGTCAGAAAATTGGTATATGTTGTTTGTGGAGTCCAATTATGTTTTCTTTATGTTTGTGGGGACACTGAATAATTTAGACTTGTGCTTTACATGTATTAACGGGAAGTTCTATTTTACCATTCCCACATATGAGTTCCCTATGGACTGTGGAGTTGGGTGGGTGGGGTTCGGAAATTTTGTGCTGAACTAGATGAGAAACATGTGACAAGTTCTTACAACAAGGTCAACAAATTTAAGTTTTTTGAAGATTAGGAGATTGATTATTCCAATGAAAGTTGTGGATATAGGCTAGGGATTTTTTGGTACCGTGCTCCTTACTCTCGTGATCATCCAAAAAATGCTCTTCCTCCATTCTGTCCTATTTAGAGCCTTGTTATCTTCCAAACTCCTTTCTCATTTTTTCAGAATCCATCCTAGTCATTCTTAATTTACTCGACCCTGTTTGAGGTCTTTATTACTCCAACCCTCCACTTCCTTATTAGAGCCAACACAATTGATTCTTTATTTTATCCATCAGTCTGTTTTCTCACTTCCACCTTGACATACACATCTATGTTATATTCATCTTCTTAACATGCTCTTTCTTGAAAGCCTAATACTCTGATCCGTACAATAATGTTGGTATAATTGTTGTCCTATAAAATTTCTCTTTTAATTTTTAAGGATATACTATGATCACACAATAGTGCTATAGCTATTCTCCATTTGAGCCATCCAAATTTTATTCTATGGGTGGCATGTTGATTAATGTCTTTGTTCCTTTGGATAACAGATCCTAGGTATTTAGGATATTTGCTTACATGCACTTTCTTGCTATTTAAGTCACGATATCTTATTTGACCTTCTATCTTATTTGACCTTCTTTCAATACTAGAATGACACTTCGTATACTCTGTTTTACTCATAGTAACCCTAGATTCTAGCTTTTGACTCCATAATTCTAAATTAGTATTCACCTCTTTGCTAGTCTTATCCACAAGAGCAATATTATTCGCATAACGTAAACACCACGATATCTCTTTTTGTATTGACCTTTTTGCTTTATACAATTGCGAAAATGAAGGAACTTAGGCAGATATTCGTTGTAACCTAATTATAATAGGAAATCCTGTCATTCCACCATTACTTCTCTTCGTAACTAGGTTGATGTACATAAGGTAATTTAGAAATTATCTGTTCATATACTTTGTTTTACTCCTACTAGCCCTGAAACCTTTAGATTCTAGCTTTTGTCTCCATGATTATTATCTTATGTGGTATGCCCTTCTTATTTATTGCATACCAAAGTACTTCCCTTGATACCTTGGCATACACTTTCTTTAAATCAACGAATAATATGCGTTAATCTTTCTTCCTTCACGATAATGTTCCAACATTTGCTTAATAAGGTGGATAACTCAATCTTTGCTCTATCACTCGCTCTCATAATTTATGGTGTAATCATAAGGTTTATTACTTTTCAATGTCTTCTTTGTTCTTATAAATAGGCGCCAAGGTTTTTTCTCCTCTAATCTTGTGGTATCTTATTTGTCTTCCAAATCTTGTTGAAAAGGTCCGTCAATTGCTCAATATCGATTTTGCCTAGGTGTTTCCCAATCTCGATTAGGATATCATTTGGCTCAAAAGCATTCCTTAATTTCATCCTCTTCAATGGCTCATCCACCTTTATTTTTTGTATCCTTTTTATATACTCTCTTAAATTTGTTATCCTCAATATTGGCATCTCTTATACACCGTATTTGATTTCCATTGAACAACTTGTCAGAATACTCCCTCCATCCATCTTTAATCTCGTTATCTTAGACCAGAATCCTTTGGTTTTTATCCTTCATATACTTAACCATACAAAGATCCTTGGCAAACATTTTTCTCGTTTCTTATACTTAACCTGTATTAGTTCAAACATCATTAGTTTCTTATACATGTGTAGATTCTTACTCTGTAGTGTTTTGACAGGATAGATCTGTTCTGTTGGAGTACATCCTTTCATGCCTTGCACGAAATAACCATGACTTTGCCCGTAATAATTTGCACAGGTACATTTTACTTCTTCTTCTTCTTCTTCTTCTTCTTCTTCTTCTTCTTCTTTAACTAAAAAAGATTCCAACAGGTCAATTTTTTGTTTTGCTACATACGAATTGCTTTCCTGGTTCAACTTTAAAGTTACATGCGTAATTTTTTCCAATTGCTATTTGTTGTACAATAGTGGTTCTAACACCTTGTCCTTTTCCTTTATTGGACCCTGTTCTCTTCACCGTAAAAAAATAATTTTCAGTAAAATTTAGTTAAGACAACTGTCATTGTTTCAATCAGTAAGAATAAATTCAGTTAGAAGTCATGAACTCTAGTTTTTGATTTCGAACCATGCACTGCTAGTTTGGAAGCGCTGCTTTCCTTGCAGCTGTCTAGCTTGCCTCCCTGCTTGCTTTGATCTCCATTCTCCAATATTTGGTTCCTGGTGTTATCACTGAGGTAGCTCTTGTCCTCCTGCCATGGATACTGCTGCACTGGTGCATGCTACCATATCTATCTATATTCTATAAGGGAATGCTTGAGGATTGAAAAGTTGGTGTCCAATGTATGTACTATAAACTACGCCCTTCCATCATTTTTTTTGAAAAAAAAAGAAAACTTAAAACAATTAAGCTTGGGAATACATACTAGGGGAGTACGTGACTAGTGATGATTGACTGATATTTATGTACGCGATTAAATAGTTATGTTTGAAGTAAATTCCTTTTGAAATAGCGCACACATCATGTGCATATTCTTTTGTGAAATCTGCTATTTGTGATCTTTACTTGGCTAATGCAGCACCACTATCCTCCATGTATGACATATGCATCATGCAACGGTGCTCTCTTAGTCTTGTATTAATCTTTAGTAAATATGGAGTTTAAAATAACAATAGACATATGAAATTCAGAATTTGATGTTTGTAGGTGGTGTTGACCCCATCAGTCCAGCGCCCTCCATGAATCTGTGGATAGTTTCAATGCATTTTTTACTAGTTTGATCTTAGATAAGTAGTTAATTAAGTCAAGTTTCATTAAGAAATTAACAATTGAAAACTGCCAATTTAAATTCATGATCTTTCTTGCAGTCTAAGTTAGTTGTTAAATGTGATCCCTCCATCTCTTTCTCAATAATCTTGTGCCCTTATGCTATAGGAACTATAATAAAAAAATCAAATTTTCTGATCACTCTTTTCTTTCTCTTTCATCATTATGACTAACCTCTTGTGCATACGTCATTAGGCAGAATCAAAAAATTGTTTTTGTATGTTGTGCTGAGGAATAATACTGAACATATACTGGACTTTTACTGTTGTTGTTGAAGCTTGATTGTATATTAGTTGCTAATATGTGCACATGTTTGATATTTTTTTCAATTGGATTATGATACTCTTATCCATACTTTTGTAAATATTGACTTAGTTATTTGTGAAATCTGTTGGTATTCCCTGCAGTGTTTTACAGGAATGTGAAACTGCAAGAGACCTGAAGTCTAATCTGGTTATGGGTTTGACCAATTATGAGTTATGGTACTCTGAGCTTCCGAAAGAGATACGGCTGAGTAACTTAGAAGAGTCTTGCATGGATATGGAGTCGGAGACTACAAAAACCAATTTCTCTGAAGACATAGAGAGCCTGAAGGAAGAGTATGCAGCTAGTATTTGTGAGACATTTTCAAACTTGCACTCTTATTCAGAAACATCTGTTGTGAATGACAAGGAAACTCATGCGAATGCCAACCAAGGGCTAGATTGTGAAGTTGGGGTTAACCCAGATGAGAATAACATGAAAGTCCCATCACAGGATTTCTATATGAAGTCTGAAACAAATTCAGAACCTGATGGTTCAATTCGACATGCCTATGACCAATATCATTGTTCTTCTGCTTATAATGTTCAAAGTGAGTTATATTCCAGCTTCTTTGTTTGGTTCTCTTCATCTTTCACCCCTCTCCTCTATCTCCTTGTTTAAAATGATTGTTAACAGTTGCAGTACTCATAGAGATGTGGATTCCAATACCTTAGTCCATAGTTACTTTTTGGTTCCTGGAACTTGCTTTCTTTGGTCTTCCAGGATCCTAGTGGTGGCCTGATGATGTCTTCGCTGTGTTGGTTTTTTTGTTGAATGCTCAATTCCTTTTTTTGCACCTTTCTCTGAATAAGCATCCAGGACTTAATGTGTACATGCTGAATCAGTGCAGCTCTGAGGAAAGGGATTGGCATGTTCGTATTCATGGATGAAGTTGTGCATATAAAAGATTCATCTGCACATTTATTTCAATGCTTATTGTTTTCTATAATGTTTGCTTGAATGGATAAAAGGAAAATTTAATGTAGAAAGCTAATCAATTGTGATCTCAAATGTTAAGAATTTTATTTTGGAAAGTGTATGTTAGGAAGTCCATAGAAAGAAGGAAAACCCAAACAAGATGTGTGGTTTGATATGCTTTTTCTTGCATTTATTGACAGAATAAAAGTTTGACGAAACAGGGACCTTTAAATAAAATTTCGAAGGTTCTAGTTTGAGACAATGTTATCTACTTTGCATCTCCTTGAGTTTTGCAAATGACGTTTTCTTTGGATTGTTCTTGACAATTTTGAACAGTATTGGATGGCTTTATTGTTTATCTTTTACTTTGACATTTTTACTAATTTGTAAATAATTGTTTCTCTTTTATATGCATAACATCATCCATGAATATGAACACATGCCAAACTCTTTTGAGGAATTGTTGTACTACTATGCATCAGTTATAGGAGAGGAGTAGTTTAGACAGTGAAAAGAAGTTAGTTGTAGTTAGGTTGGGGAAGGGTTAGCTAGTGGGCTATATATAGGTGAGATCAATTAGAGTGGAGGATATGTTGATGAATTTTGATGAGAAGTTTTATTTTGATTATTCAGTGCAAGTGTCCAGCCACTTTTGATCATTTATTTATCTTGTTTCTGGAAGTGTCATTTTTGTTATCTTGTTTGAATAGGTTATTAGTTTCCTATTTGGTTAGATGGCTTTGTTAAATATAATGTATTGTTTGAATATTTAGAAGTAGACTTTTCTGTTTTTCCTTTTTTAGGGTGGCATGTAATGTCATTCTGTCAATCTATAGAATGAGAAACATTTAATTAATCTTACTCTGCTGATAGAAGAAGCAGCTCTAGAGAATGACCTATAAATATCTTTTGAAGTTGGTGACAGTTGTTATTTCTTGATAGATTTGATTGAGGTCAATTTTCCACTATATGAGTTAAGAGTGGTATTAGCAATGGTTAAGCTTAATAACTACATAATTGTAAATAGCTTCCGTTCTGATTATGTGCAACTGCTGATTTAGAGGCTCTCTCTTTCTGCTTCCTCCTTTCCTGCTATGATCCTTTTCTGAAGTTTGAACTCATTACTGTGACTGTTTTTGGTTCTACCCTAACCAGCCTCTCTCCTGTGCTTGCTGTTTGCCAAGGGAAATAGATCAAAACTATCAGTATGAAGATGCTTTAAAGCCTAGGTAACGTGTTGCGTACACAGCATTTAAGCCTTTTGATCTGATGATTTTGTCTTATTTACAATCATCATTCCGTCACAGTCTTTTCTCCTGGAGTATGTTGAAAATCTCCTTGGTGTTGGTGATGACTATGACTTTATCCTTGAAACGTGGAGATAGTATCGAGTAGGGTTTGGGCTTTGGAGTCAAAATGTATTGCTTGCCATTTGAAATCCGGTGATGATATAAGCATGCTAGATTGACCTGTCAAAATGTGTTGAGAGGATCAGAGATCAGAGAAGGACTTTTATCATGTTTAGACTTCAATGAACCCTAATGCAGAAGCCCTTGCCAAAACATGCAAGTTTCACCCTTAAACTGTGATATTTGGGGTTCCTCTTACACCTGACATCTGATATGTGGAATTCATACGCAACATGTTGAATTTCTGACTGTTTGACATCCTACTATTGTATTCCAGGTTATTTAAACGTGTTATTCTCGATTGCTTTTCCCTTTTGCTTCTGTAATGAAAAGAGGTGGTTTCTTGTACATTCTAATGCTGGTGTGGTCATTTAAAGATTTTCTCACATTGTGTCATCATAGGAGCTCTGTCTTTGGCGGTGCACAATACTATTATTTCTTTGTCAATTACATCCTTAATGCCCTTCGTTGGGGATCTTACCTAAGATGCTTCATTGATTGCAATCAGATCCATCCAGTACCACAAGTTAGATTTGATGTGAGATCTACTGGTTATGTGGCCAAAGCTGTGAAAATTTGATTGTAGATCAAACAACATAAAGCATGAACCGTAGGGAGAGATCAAATTTAGAAATCAAAGCATAACTCTTGAGAAGAGGTGTAAAAGTTTAGTTGACAGTGCTCTACTTTGTGAAGGTGGGGGTAATTTTTTTTGTTGCAGGCCAAGGGGTTGTGGTCTTTGGGGGTAGATAAACAATTTGTAGGTGATGGTGGTAATGAGATTTCTAAGTTGTGGTCTTGATTATGATGGTAATGGAGGCAATGTAAATTGCTGGGTATTTGGGGAGGGAAGGAAAAGAGATGTTAACTTAGTTTGAGCTTATAGTGCATTTTTTGTTGTCTTTTTGCATAAACTTTCTGATATATTAATGAAAGCTGATTGTCAGGTATTTGTGATTGCTTGGTTGCCTATTCTGAATTTGATGGTGTCACTCTAGGATGCAATTTTTTTTAGCATCTTATTGTACCATTTGCTATTATAATACTATTTCCCTTCATTATGAGTTTGTTGTGCAGTAGCAGGCTCCATTATTACTGGTGCATTCTGACTCATGTTTCTTGGTACCTGGATATTGAACCTTGTTTTGTTAAACAGGCTTGCAATCATTGTTGCCCGTAAGAGTGCCTTCTTCAGGTAATTTGATGGACATCCTCTGGTCTCGCAGACAATTTTTTGGTGTGCACTATAAGGAAGCATTGAAATTTTTAAAGCTTGCTCTTCAGTCTCCACCTCCCATCTCAGAAGCAGCATTACTTCCTTTGGTACAGGTACTCTATTGTTCATTGTTTAGACATGTTTATTTATTTACTTTTTTTTTTGTAGTTTATGGTAATTTAAGGTCATCTCCCTACTGTTCTTGATTCTTTTCTTTACAACATTTCAATATATCATTGGTGAATATAATTAAGTTTTATGGTTCAACTGGGTCACATTATAATTAATTTAGTCTGCAAATGGAGGTTTGTAGACAAATGGTTGTTGTGTTATGAAAGCTGGTTCCTTAAGCAATTAAGTTGTCTATGTGGAAGAGAGTGTTTGATATTTGAGGATTTTTCATGTCAGCCTGTCAGGTTTATGAAGCTTTAAACAAGGATATAATATCACTTGGTAGAGAAAAGTATTGTAAATAATCAGTATTGAACTGTATAGTGTAGTATATCACTGATGTCCAATTATGGTTCGTGTGATAGTGTGAACCTTGTGGCTTGTTCATCTTAAATTAAATTAAATTAACAATAATCAATTTAATCAGTAAACTGGAGTTTGTACAAGACAAACACTAGATACTCAATAAAAAAGTTGAATAAGCAAAAAGTCAGTTTTAATAACAAGTGAAGAGAACAGAGCCTTAGAAGTCCATTCAAGATGTAGCTCATTTGTTAGTTATCATTTTTTCACTGAGTTCCTGCTTGACTTTTGTTTAGTTTTGTCATTTTCTCATTTAAGCCAAGTAAAAATTTGTATTTAGTTCTACCTCGTCAGTATAGTGTGCTAATAATTGTAACAAATCTGAGAAACACAAACTTAACAGCTGAATGTTCTGGTGATTGAGACTACAATGTGTGGATTATACACATCAGACTATGAACTTTAAAAACTGTATTATTTAGTTCTTTATTGATTTTGTGATTAACATGAGTTTAGTTAACTTCCAGAATCTCTCAACCATACAAGCAGCGTAGGCCTGTATTTGTTGATTGATGTATGCAGAATATGTTTGCGGTCTATGTGGTTAGTAAATGATGTTGTCTTAACATAAGTGTAATTTTTTGTCATTGAGAACTGTTGGTGTGGTTATACTGATTTCCGTAATTTTAAGTTACTCTTTTGTTACTTTCTGTTTCTGCATATAGCCTTCTACTTAAAACATTTTGAACTAGTAATGTACTACCTGCATTTGGGTTATGTTAATAAAGTTGGATATTTTGTGTATATTGATTGTGATTGACATTTTTTTATTTCAAATTTTTTTGGCAGCTGTTGCTTCTTGGTGGCCATGGTAAAGAAGCTTTAGATATTCTTGACCAGTCCTGCAATGAGTCAAGCTCTGTGCTTCCTTTTAGGTAATAGTCTTGCCTCTTTTATTGCATATGTAAGCATACAAATGCCTTTGGATAAAATGTAAATGGAAGCTGAGATGTGTTATGACAATACTGGAAAATATTGAAAAGGCATTGCATTCGGCTCTAAAAGCCACGGTAGATTTGGTAGGAAAGCAAAGGAAATGAAGTGAAAGAGGGAAGGACAAACCCTTTATGAAATGTTCTCTTCTTTCCTTCCAACACTGGAGGAATTGAGCGAAAAGAATCACAGATATCTTGCCACCTCAACGTGCTGTCAAAATTTCTTTCCTTTTTTATTAGCTAATTAAACAGTACACCAACCAAGCTGTAACATCTTTGTTAGTCTATTAAGCACTTTCCAAACTTACTATCTCTCTGTTCTGCTTTTGCTCACAGCTCTTTTCTATCTTTAGTGTTTGGGTCAGTCAGCAGAAAATGAAAAGCCATGGCAGTTGACCCCTTTTGGCTACCAAAGACCTTGCTGCCTATATATCCTTCAATACTGTGTGCAATAATGTAAATTCTTGGCATGAAAAGTTGCACTTGGGTTCCTCCTTAGCGTTTCTATGCTTCATAGCATGTCAGCTTGACTTGAAAAAAGAGACAATTTGGGAATTGAAAATAACATTGTTGAGTATTAACCTTATGGGAAAAAGTCTGCAGTATTTAGCCTGAATTCTGAGCTAGTAATATGACTTTGAATCTGCAACGGATTATTGGAACTCAGTTGTTTCTTGTTGTAGGTTAAATACTTGTGAATTTTGTTTTCAAATTATTTCTCTACCTAAGCTTTTTTTATAGTCTTCTTTTCTCAGGGACTCAGATTCCTTGTACAAGTCCTAGGAAGTGTGTCCAATGTTTTCAGACATGGTTGGGGTGATTGTGAAAGTTTGGATTTGGGGATAATTCTTTGTTTAATTCGGGCCCTGGAAGCTTGTTTCTTTAATAATGATTTGTCACTTGTTCGTGAGAAACATTGCCTTCTGCTGATGATTTCATGTCCTGTGTAGTTGTGAGATTTGATGGAATTGTTGGCTCTCTCTTTGCTTTGCTACTTTGTGGTTTGAAAGCCATGTATTTGTTTTTCCACTTGGTTATCTCACTTAAGTAGTAGGAACAGAGAAAGATAATAAGTTGAACTAGTACTGATTATGTGGTGGTTTGAGAGGAGTCTTTTGTGAGTTGTGACACTAATTTTTTTAGCTATTGTATGTATTGTTATAAACTACTACTTTTTTATAATAATTGCACCACTTTGGATTTCACATTTGCAGACACACTAGTTTGACTATTAAAATTACCCATTAATGAGGATTATAATAAATTTTAGTTTTGAAGATACACAATGAGACAAATCCAAAAAATTATTATGTAACAATATTTTTGTATATTAATGAAATACGTGTTTAAAGTCACTATGAAAAGTGCAAAAAATAGAAATGGTGCAATTATTTTGTAATGGAGAGACTATATCCTAAAAGAGACACTAAGAAATGTCTCAGTGAACAATTATGCAGTAGCAATTATTTGTAGTGATTCAAAGTTGATTCCCTAAAAATTATCTAATTGTAAAGTGATCAATTTATAACTAGACTAGTTACATTATTTTGTTTACTGTGGTTGCGCAGATTGAAGGCTCGTCTTTGGGAGTGCTTAGATGGGAACAAATATGATGAGTTAGCTTTATGTTTCGAGGATGTCATGAAGAAGGATCCTACTTGTAGCTATTCATTAGCAAGACTACTGGACTTGCATCTAAAAGGTATCAAATTTTTAGAATCTGATCCGAGTTCTTGTTTTTCAGTTCTACTATCCCAAATTTAGTAATCATGTCTATTTATTTCTCTCTTTTGAGTTTTCAAAGGTTGAAGTTTATTTGAGTTTTAACTGAGCTTGGTGTTGTTCATGAGTAAATTAGTTTTTATTCAACACTATTGTCTTCTATGCTGCACTGTGTTGCCTATTTTTGCAGGTATAGCAAAATCACAAAATATGCTCCCACAATGGTTACAGAGTTCCTTTATAATAATAAAAAAAGGTCACTTAGGGAGGTAGGGTATATTCTTTTCACCTTTTGCGTTCCAGATCAGATATGTTGCTAATATGCTCAGTTATGTTAAGTTCGGGGCTAATAAGCTAAGCTCAGCTCATTGTAAATGTAGTTCAATTTCAAGGCTAAAAAGTTAAGATATTTAGACCAGGGCAGTAACTTCAAATTAGATCAACTAAGTTTGATAGATTTCAGATAATTCCATTTTGGTTCTGGTCAAGAGTTATCAGGTAACTGATTATAAAATTGTAATTTTTTGGGAGAAGGACAACATTAAAGGGTACTGACCTGTATTTTTTTTGGGGAAAAGAACTGGTTTGGGGTGTGTGTTAAATTGAACTTCTCAAATAGTTTAAAGTTGGCTCCTGGTTATTGTTGAACTGGATCAGATGAATATTCAACCATTCATCTGAGATGGAATCTGTAGATTAGTTGTATGCAAGGATGTTTTGCCTTGTGAGCTGAACAGCTGTCTTTTAATTAACATCCCTCTGATTCTTTGGTTGTCTCTTCCGAACCTGTTCTGAGTGTTTCTCCTATTAGATTGGATCAATCCTCAAATATATGTACTTGCAGTTGTTGGGGAGACCTTTAAAGAGAGTCTTAACACTTCTAATATGGCATGCTTGTTCTATGTCTAAAAATTAAGACCTTGCTTGCTTTCCCTGTATTTCCTTTTTGAGTTGTATAATTGTGGTAGTAGTGCTCGAGGTTTTCAACTGCCATTCTATGCAGGTAAATCAGATATAGTAGTTCGACTGATGTTTGACTAAAAGCTGATCATAGTCTGACAACCACTTCTTGCTTTTGTATATGTTCTTTTAACCTATTATATCTCTGTTTGGTTGCTCTCTGAGGCTCTGAGCCTTTTTTTAATGCTCGTTAACCTAATCCATTGGAAAGTTACTAAACCAGAAAAATTTAATGAAGCTTGAAAATTATTTTTCGGGATGACACTTAAATGGCTGTTGCCGCCTTGCATAATCCTAAAAGCTTTTCATTGTTTCATCATTTACTTTTTTTACAGGTGAATATGCTCCTGATCGTCTAGTGGAGATGATTGCTCTTCACTTGGAAGCGACATATGGAGATCACACTTCATGGAGGGAGCTTGCTTTGTGTTTGCATAAGCTTTCTCAATGTGAAGAAGACAGAATGTCAATGTGTGTGGATGGGGAACAAATTGAGAATGAAACTTTGCATACTATTCGTTATTGTAGGACTCCTGCCTCATTTGTGGAGGGAATGTCAGGGAAGACTTGGAAGTTTCGCTGTAAATGGTGGTTGAATCGTCATTTTAGCAAGCAAATACTGGCATCAGATATGGCAGAAGGTATGGCCCAATATTCCTTTTAACTATCTGCGAAGTCTTTCTTTGTCATTCTATAATAGCGACAGATCAACTATTGGGAGGTAAAACTTTTTAACCACAGATCTAGTTTTGGCAATATTCATCAGCATGTGAATGTGATAGTGAGAAACAGTACCAGTCCAATAATGTTGAACATTTGAATTACCTTTGTTCGTACCCCTTCTACTGCTTATTTAGGCAATTACATTGATTTTTGAGCAATGATCTGGAACTTCTGATTTTCCAGGTGACGTGCTGCTCATGTCCTACAAGGCAGCTTCTGCATCCCATCTTTTTGGGAAAGAGATGGAATATGTGGCGAGGGTTCATACATATTTGAACGAGCACAAGCACGAGCACGATAATGAGAGGATATCATTGTCATTTTTGCGTAATCACATGCAGAATTCTGTAGGTTTTTTCACTAATCTTGTTAGGAAATGATTGTAACCTGCCATCGTAAGTTTATTTGTCAAGGCATTTTTATAGTTCAAGATCTCTGCATCTCACTCAACGATATCCGCATTCGGACTTGCCGATGAATTTCACACTGCAGATCCGAAGGTTTCAACTTACACAAAGTAAATTCAATATAATACTACATTCTATAGAATTATTATTTCAGTCTTAACTAAAATGATAATCATATTGTTAGCACATTTGATAACTCTAGTAGTAAATCTTAATTTTTTTACTAGGATTTTTTTTTTGTAAAACAAATTAACTGTAGTGGGAGTTGTTAACCTCATACACCAATTTGACTAGGACCCAGTCAACCTAGTAAGTTATGGGGCTCTTATAATGACCATGTTTTTTTAATTAATTTGAAAGAATAAGTAGGCAAATTTCGTTGAAGTTTGGAAATGTCCCTTTGCACTATACGTTATTGTTTATTAGATGGTTTTACTAACATGGCTTACCCTTCGTGTACTGTTTGATTTAGTTGCTATTTGTTAGCACTAATCATCAACAAATATCTTTTGTGAATCATTTGTTGGCCATTAGCTGATAATGAGTGAAATCGACACCTCTTTTTCTGGAGAAACAACAAAACTTTAATGATAAATTTTCTAACTTGTCAGAAAAAGTGACTATTTTTGGTGGTTTGTTGAAGTCAAATAGGCAACCAACATTTTTAGTTAAAATTGCATTGATCTTCTCATGATATGGTAGGAAGTATTCCGTTTTTTTTCCTTGCTAAGCAATTGACCTAATATCCTCTTAGCAATGAGACATCATGAGAAGTTGTATCAAAAGAGTTTTGGAGAAAAAGTCAATTCTTGAACTTTACATAAAATATTTTGCACGATGTGTGTTGGCCAATTTTCGGTGAATTTACAACAAACCACATCTTAATGTTCAACAAGTGAGTTGTGATAAAAAAAATTCTAATTAAGGCTTTTTTTTTTCCTTTTCACATAGTTGGGTAAGACTTTTTACCTAAAAATCTCCACTAATATGTATTGATGAGAAGATTGTAGTACCTCATTTCGAAAACAAGCTTTACCTTTCAAGAAAATACTATAACGTTTTATTTTTTTATCCAACTTTTTCTTTATCACTCTCTTCAACACATGAGTTTCAATATTGTAATACGGGAAAAGTATGTTTCCCTAATCTTCACAAAATTGATTTGGATTAGATAATTACGAATAAGTTGTTTAGATAGATTCCAATAAATACCTAAATTTTGGGATGAATTAAGTATTTGAGGATATCATCTAAAGTAAAAATGGAGTCTCCCCAAGAAATCATTTGATTAGGGTTCAACATTTACCAAAATCAATATTAAAAAAAAATATACACAATCAATTTCTCCCAAGAAAAGACAGCAAGTCACGTGATGAGAGAGAGAGAAAGAAAGACAAATAAACAAACATAAGACATACAGCCACCCCACGAAAGGCTCACCATTTTCCGACGCCCTTACCCCTTACCATCGTCTGTCTTCTCACTTTCCAAAGCCTCTCCCCCATTTTCAAATTCCTTACATTTCACGACATTCTTCTCCTTCACGCGTCCTCCTCCTTAGTCCTTACCCATTTCGAAGAATATATGGCCGCGTACAGAGCAGATGAAGACTACGACTACCTCTTCAAAGTTGTGTTAATCGGTGACTCCGGCGTTGGAAAATCCAACCTCCTCTCTCGATTCACGCGCAATGAGTTCAACCTCGAATCCAAATCTACAATTGGCGTTGAATTCGCTACTCGGAGCATTCATGTTGATGATAAGATTGTCAAAGCTCAGATATGGGACACTGCTGGCCAAGAAAGGTACCCCCTTCTAACCCCCCCCCCCCCCCCCCCCGGATAATTTGCTGAACAACATGAACCCTAAATTTGGGACATTTTTTTGAATTTTGTTGACTTTGTCAACGGTTTTTTATGGTCAATGGTGTTCCGGAATTGCACCTTTTTTTGGTTTGGCTATGTGTTTCCATTAGGTGTTAACTGGTTTTTCAGGATTTAGGTTTGGTTTTTGATTGAGGGATGTGTTAATTTGGGAAATTGTGATGATTTATTTGAATGTGTGTTTCTTCGAAATGAGAGAAATGGAGGGAAAATTGGATTAGTGGACAGGCATTGATTTATCGGGCTTGAATCGGGTATATGTACATTGTTATTGCACTGCCCGTTAGATTGTGTGGTTTTGGCTTGAGTTGATGAGGGGATTTGAGGATGGGAATTGGGGTCGGAGGAGAAGGGTTCTGTTGATGGGTTTGACTTTATTACTTTGAATATTTATGTTTGTTTTTATTTCGATGTTTTATTCTCTTGTAATGTGGATGAATTGAATGAAGTGTAAGGATGATTGCTATTGATATTGGTATGGAAATTTCATGTTGCGAGTACATTTCTTTGAAATGAGAGACTGTGGTGACTTTATGACATAGCTGTGGGTGGATCCGATTCCTGTTTTTCGTTTTCATTGGTGTTTGAGTGTTTGTTGCAATGCTCAAAATGTGAACACAAAAAGCCATGTTGGTATATGAGACATAGTGTAAATCTTGTTTGTACTCCTCAAACATGGTGGCTTGATGTGCTAAGGTTTTTCCCCTTGTTTTTCATAGGAGTTTTATGGGCATGACAATTCCAAGTATAATTACTGTCTGAGATAAGAACTGGACAAGGGCAATTATTTCAAACAGTTATACTTATATTATGCGATAACATTGCCTAGGTTTTTCAAAGTTTGCTATTGCAAAGATATGATATTTGCTTTCTCTTTCATAGTTATTGTTTCATTGTTAAATCAACTTGATGTTGCATAATTATGTACAATGTTTTTAATATGTTAATGGAAGGAGGTCCCTTCTCTAGGTTGCTATGTGAAAGAATGTACCATTTTAGCTTATAAAAGTTTTGTATGCTCTTCTATAAGTTAAAGTAGTTATATAAACATCAAACACACTAAACTCATACCTATATCACTTGGAAGAGACTATGCTTGTGAAGCTTTGGGAATTGTTACGAGAATTATTTCTTGAAGGTGGATTGTTTTTGGCGATGAGGACGTAAACTTTAATCCAGAATCAGAAACATTGGTCTAAATACTATTAGAGACTACCTATTCCCTTGAATCTTGTATGTTTGATGTGTCTGCATTCTGCTATCAATTTGTGACTCTGTAGAGTTTCTATGTCCATGTCTAGTTGAATAGTAAAGAGGATCATCAAACATCTGATTATGTGATGTTGACTACTATATGGATTATTTGTGTTTGTATCTTAACATACTTTCCTTTGGGTAGTCAGGAATTAGGTGGAAAGTGACAGATATAACTTGTGAATTACTTATCGTTGTTGTGAATCCTATATTTGTATAGGCAAGAATTTAGAGGTGATGTGTTATAACTTCTAAGCGAAAAAGTCCTCTATCTAGCAAAATTTATGATTTAAGATTTCTTCATCAAACTTTGACCATCAATTTTCTTTTTCTTTTTTTTAAAAAGTTGTCTCCACCTATGGGGTACACTCATATGTTCAATAAGCACTCACGGAATCTGTGCTCATTTTTTGTCTTACGTTTCAAGAGAAGAGGTGTCTGTTAATTCTATAGATATCAGATATCCTGCAATGGAACCCCCATTTCTCCCAAAATAATTTCTTGAAGTAGTTTGCTGTCACCTTTGTTGACCAGTTGGCCCTACCTCGGAATATATCGTATTTTTATTGTTTTCTACTTTCGATGATGGTCATTCCTTTTCTATGTTGTTCATTGAAGGTACCGTGCGATCACTAGTGCATACTACAGAGGTGCTGTTGGTGCTCTACTGGTCTATGATGTAACCAGGCATGTCACATTTGAGAATATTGAGAGGTGGTTAAAGGAATTGCGAGATCATACAGATTCCAGCATTGTGATAATGCTTGTGGCAAACAAGGCAGATTTGAGGCACTTGCGTGCTGTTGCCACTGAGGATGCCAAGGCCTTTGCAGAAAGGGAGAACCTGTTCTTCATGGAGACATCTGCTCTCGAATCTTTGAATGTTGAGAATGCATTTAGTGAAGTCCTCACCCAGGTATATCATGTTGTCTGCCGCAAAGCACTTGATGTTGGGGGTGACCCATCTGCCTTGCCTAAGGGTCAAACCATTGATATCGGAGGTAAGGATGATGTGTCTGAAGTGAAAAAGGTTGGTTGCTGTTCTGCCTGAGCCGGCTTTAAGATAGATGAGATGCTTGCCTCATCATACAGGAAATTTTTGTAAAGTTCTCGCCGAACAACATGGGTTTTGTGAAAATCATTCCAAGTATACATTTTTATTCATCTCGGGACTTTGAAGAGGGCAAATGATTGAAGTACAGAGGGATGTGCTTAATCTGGTTTTATGTTCCTTCTCTGCTTATTGTAACTTGTGTTTGCTCGTCTCATACTATAAAGACAAACAGTACTAATAATAGCTTAGCTGTTTTTTCATAATACAAATTTTTGTATAGCAATGATATGATTTACTTAAAGTCAACATTGGCACTTCTCTAGCTGTCATAACTCTATGTTTTGTGCGGCACTAAATTTGGATCCAACATGACAATGCAAGGCTACACATAAGTGCCATTGATACTCAATTAATGGAGGTCAGTCAACCACTTCAGCCGGGCTCAACATACATTTGATATGGGAACAACCATAGTCCTCTGCTTTGAATGTACTAGATTCGATTATCCTTAAAAAGAGTCTATTCAACATTAAAAAAGATACCTCGATAGCTAATGACTAGCCAAATTAGTTAACTATGCATTACAAGCTTTTACACCAATGGTGTTGAACTGAACATCATTGTTTGCTGCAAGACTTGCAACTGGAAACTCATTATAAAAACAAATAAAGCCAAGTTTGAATCACATAAAGATGGTAGGCTAAATAAACCTAATAGCTATTTCACACGAGCATCGACATAAATGTTTTTCCTCCGTTCCATCCTATTTAGAGTCACATCTTCTTCTAAACCCACTTTTTCTATATCATTTTTAACTACATCTATCTAACTCATATTTAATTTTCCTCTCTTACGTTTAAGGTCTCCATTACCCCTACCCCTCACTTTCCTCATTAGTACATCCATTGTTTCACTTGCCCAAACCATCGTAACCGATTTGTCCTTATATTATCCTCAATATTTACTACTCCAACTTTTTTTCGAATATCTTTATTTCTAGTTTTTCTATTTAAGGTATTTCTACACATTTACCTTAATATATGTATCTCTAGTGTACTAATCTTCTTAACATGTTCTTGTTTGAATATGAATGTAAGAAAGATACGTATGTTAAGGTAGATTTGTGAGAATACCTTAAAGGATAAAATTAGAAATTGTGATATATGAAAGAAAGTTAGAGTAGCATATTAGTGCATGCTCATGGATCTGACAAACTTTTACTCTAACTGTCACAACCCAACCATAACCCTCCTCCCTCGTTTGAAATTGAATCGGCAACAAGTAAAAAAAGCCACTGATAGAGTAAAAAATCCTCATTGTGGCTAAAATACTGAGAAATTCATATTGTTATTGGAAGATGATGTGATTTTTTTTGCAAATATGTGTCCATCGTACATCTAGTTGTGAAATTATAATCTTAATCAATCTAATTACAGCAAGGAATAAAAATGTATCAGCAAGTCAATTAGTGGTTGGCATGCCTTATGCATTCAAATGAAACTCGAGATTTTCATTTTATAAAAGTCATTATTTTCTTCCAGAAGACTTGAGTAACTTAATCATGGTGGCTCGAATAGTTAAATGTAAGTTACCGCAATGATTTTGCTTTTAGAAGTAACATTAGGATATATGCATGTAATTGGCAATTGAATCATTATTAATTACAATTACAATAATAATTATGGTAACTCATGATTTGACTTACTTATCAAAGTAACCCTCATATCCAAACCCAATATTATCATTACCTTTTTGCTTGGGATTTAAAACTCTCAAATTACATGAATCTACCTGAATTTGAAAGCATAGAACCTTCATCAGAGGAATTTTGGCATCACAAATTGTAGATGACATTACACAAAGCAACCGCATTCTTTTGGATACATGCATGCCTTACAAAAAATCATCGTTGCAACTAAGTCCACTAATTTATTCAATTAAAGCATTAAAAACCTAAGACTTAGGACTTACTCAAAGTTTTAAAAGTTCAAAGTTTGCCTCTACCGATCAATAGAAAATACTCAAAGTAGAAACAGGAGTATTCATAGCAAAAAGTGTAAATTTTTTTGGCTAACTGTTCTTTTCTTTTCTTTTTCTTTTTTTCTTTTTATTTTTGGGCTAAACATGCTCTGAATACTTTTTTTTTTGGTGAATTTGCTACATGGCGTAGCTTGGGTGTAAAAGCTACGAAAATTCTTGAATAACTTTTAGTGATCAATAAGGTTAGTTATATCTCCTGGCATCGTGTGTAGAGCATATACACCATAATTAGTTATATATCTTAGATTATTTTTCTCAGTTAAGAAATAACTAAGTTGATCCTTAACTTCATTGAAACCCAATTATAAGAATTTTGTAAATTAATAGAAATGAAAATTTAGAGTCAAAGTAATGCTTTCAATCACTATTATGGCCTTATAAGACACATGGGGGAGTATATTCGAGTGTTTTCTCATCAAATTAAGGTTTATTATGCATCATTTTTGAGATACTTTCAAAAAGTTTTTGAAATTAAATTAAATTACTAAGTGTGTCTTATGGTTATACAAGGAGGATTGAAACTAGTAATTGTATTATATTCGATATCAAAAGTCCCTAAAATGAGTTTATAATCCAATTACAAGAGTTCTGAATATCAATTAGATATATGCAATCTCACAAACTTGCAGAGTATAGCCTAAGCAAAAAAAAAAAAAATGATAATGCAAATATTTCACTTTTTACAAAAATATTTGCAATTGGCTAGCCTTCACGTGCTACCAAAATGTCTAAAATCGAATATTATTTACATTATTTATTGCCTTACTAGTCGAGGCTCTTTAATAAAACATTAGTAGGCTAATGAGGCTCTATTTGTTCAGATTAGTCTTTAGCTATTTAATAGGCAAATCTCATGGTACACGTTATTCCTCTCAAGTTCCGTTAAGCTAAGAACTTGCTCTTCCACGTTAACATTTATCCTTACTCAAACAAAGACAAAGACAAAGACAGCCAAACAAGGCGAAAGCGGCATAGGCTATGTTTCGCTATACTAAATCAACACGCAGCCACATCCTCACGACTCACATTTCTCTGAGAATTTCCAAGTTTTCTAATCTCCCACCCATATTTGGCCCACCACATATGGATATTCCTTCCAAACTTTAGTGACCGACTCACCGTATATAATTAAAGAAGCTGCAAACTAGCTTATGGTGTGATCTTTTATAATTATATATGTTTAACTTGTTCAAATAAAAATACTCCTTTTACTAATGTCTAAATAAATGTATCTATAATTTAAAACTTTAACAATTATTTTCTTTATTTGTCTACTAGTATGTGTCCATACTATGTACGTGAATTTTGTAAAAGTATGAATTTAATACATTATTAACTATTTTAGAATTTTTTTGATAATTAATATTAAAATAAAATTTCTACACTATATTGCGTCTTGAACAACCTATAGTAGTACTAAGTAAAGTTGAAAAATATAGCAATTAATGAAAAATCTAACATAATTATATTTGTAGTTTTAGTTGGATTTTTTCATAGATTTTTTTGATTTGTTATATCTTTTGTGAGTTATGAAAAAGATCGTAGTTGGTTATCATAAAATGTCAGGCGGTCATCTAACACAAACAACTATTATCGAGAACTCCCGTGATTCTTATGCACACTAATATAAAAGTTATTTATTTAGTAATTAGAACTTGCCTTATGACTGTACGTACTCCCCTAAATTTTACTTTGTATGAAGGAGTTGAGAGAATACTAACCATCATTATAATAAAGGAAAATGAAATAGTAACCTTCAAGTTTAATTATACAATTTTTTCATGGGGTACCCATAAGGTTTTACAAGATTCATGAGAAATCCTTATGTTTTTTCAGAATTCACCTAATATCCCTAAAATTTGTAGTATTATAAGAATAATTCATGAGAAAACTTTTCTTAATTTTACAAACCAAATCAATTAAACTATAATATGATTTCTCGATCAATCCATCCTAGCTTAAAAAGTTTTCAACCAATCTTATAAAAAAGGCCTTCATTTAATAATGTGCCTTTATGAATTTTTAAGTGGCTTTTAGCAAGTTTCTTAGGGGTCCTTTTGTTAAAAATTTAGTTAATTGTTAAATAAATAAGCATAAGATTTCACTGATTGGATTGATTTTGGTTAACAACAATTAACGTTAATTATTCTGTAAAGGTATACTATATTCATTCTTTTTTAATCTTTTTTTTTTGATAGATTTGTCTTAATATTTACTTTTTTAATTATCAACAAGTACACAATCAAAGATAATTGAGTTTTAAGTTTGTATGTGTAAAACGCGAATGAGAAAAATAAAAATAAATAGGAGAAGTATTATACAATGGTGGAAACATTAGGGATATCTCTTGGATTTTAGTATACCTCATAAGTACATCTTAAAAAAATCAATTAATTATTAGATGGTTAAAATAAAATATCACATATAATATAAAGTATAATTGATTTATATAGTCCGTAATAAAAATTTATGGTCCTAGGCTGAAATGCTGAATATAGCACAAGTGTGAAGTGTATTTAAAAGGGAAGGGAAATCAAGAGACTCCAAATAGCACCCCACCCCAATCACCAAACCGCATTTAGTCAATCTCCTGTTGACTTTCAAAGATCAGATAGACAACCACACATACACATGGCATCGAAGGTCATTTCTACGGAGTCGTCTCCCAATTTTCCGGCAGATTTGAAGTACAATCCCGGCTTCGGGAACAGTTTCTCGTCGGAAGCCATTGCCGGAGCACTGCCTCAAGGCCAGAACAACCCCCTTCTTTGCCCCTTTGGTTTGTACGCCGAGCAAATTTCCGGCACTTCTTTCACTGCTCCTCGGAAGCTCAATCTCCGAAGGTACTTCTTTCACTGTTCTATCACAACTATTACAAGTTTTGATAAGTTTAGTTGATTTTAATATAAAGCGCACGTAGGCCCCTCGTCACTAAAGGTTTAATAGCAGGGTTAGATGGAGTACTCCTCCTGAGTTTCTTAAAATTGCCCAATTTGATTTTCTTTATATTTATTTAAAACGTTTTTTCTCTGAATTCGTAAGAATGTTTTTTCTCTAAATTCGTAAGAAAAAAATAGATAATTTTTAGAAAACTCAGGAATAAAAGGTTATTAGTGTTAGTTTGTTACTTCGTACTTGTTATGTAGGAGTCCTTATAAACTTATTTGATTTTTAGATTGAACTTTATTAATATTGACCTTCTCAAGTTAGTTATTTACTCTTTTAGGCTTATTAGGGTAGGGTCTTATATAACTATACATGGTTATATACAGTTGAAAAGAGGTGACATAAAGGGTGTGCTTTTTTTATTTTTATTTTTATTTTTATACATATAAAATTAATTTTTTAAAGGATGAAAATAAGTCTCCTTTGATCTAAAATGAGTAGAAAGGGAAATCATGTTTTTTTTTTCTATTCTCCTTGACCCCCTCTCACTTTTTTACCTTCCATCCTTTACTTTCCCTTTTCATTTTCATTATCTTTATAACTTTTTATCTAATGAACCAATAGGAAAACATACTTTACATTGCTTGAAAATTGTTTTTCATGGAAGATCATTTTACATTGAAAATGTTTTCCTTTGAACCAAATGGAGCCCAAAATAAAACTTTATGCTCAAAAGGTGCCTAAATGTTAATAATTTGCTACTGTTTCTATGAATTTTTTTGATAAATCTAACGAATGAACAGGCTGAAAATGATACAATTGAAGTTATACTTTTATTTAAAAATTGATATTATGTCTATCTTTCAAATGAGGGCCAAATCTTTAAGCTAGCTGAAATTTGATTAAGTTGACGGAACATGCTATCATTTTTACACTTAACCACCTGAAATGGCTCTAAATTTAATTAATTAGCTGATGATTACAGCTAAGTTTTCATTCTAGTGAGCTTAAATGGTTTGCTATTTAAAGTTAGAGCCGTCAAAATTCGACTCAAATAGTGGGTTTTGTACAAGGATTTCTAACATAATTTTTGTCAAGAGTGTCATGCTTAAAGAAGCCTAATGTCGTTAACCATTATAAAAACTTTATTACCGTAACCGTTAACGGTTTAGAATAAAGGTTTGGTGAAATAGCCGTAAATATAAAACGGTTATCAAAAGGCAGATGTTACGTTAACGGTTTAGGTTATTTTGCACGCCCTACCCTACACTTACCTTACCCCCTACCCTACACTTACCTTACCCATGTCTCTCATGTTGATGGTGTCCATGGTGAATTGTGCAACTTGGATTCTAAAGGAGGCATGTGTATATGAGTGCACTTGTACATTTAGTGTGTTTTGAGTAATATTGGAACATTTTTATGTTTTATCTTCTTTTTTGTTATAATCTTCGTTTGATGTAGATATGAATTGACTGAGTAATCTATTTCTTGTGCAGTTGGTTATATCGTATCAAGCCGTCTGTCACTCATGAGCCCTTTAAACCTCGTAACCCTGGCAATGAAAAACTTATTGCAGATTTCAATCCGTCCAACAGCTCTGCTAATCCAACACAACTACGATGGAAGCCTGTAGATATTCCTGAAGATCCGACTGATTTTGTTGATGGTTTGCAAACTATTTGTGGAGCCGGCAGTTCCTATCTCCGTCATGGATACGCTGTTCACATGTAATTGGTATTTCATTAGAAAGTGTTTTTCACATCCTTCTCTTTGTTTAATTTATCTGTTTCCTGTGTGTCAAGCTGTCTATCAAACTATATTTTCCTGTGTACCATGGCAGTGTTTGCTTACCTTGGCAATGCCCCCATTATAGAAGAGTAAACATGAAGCTTAATTGTAAAAGTGTATGCCAAGAAATATGCTAAATATGGGGATCCTTGAACCTAGTGAAGTGCTATAAAATTGAAATTTCAAAAGCTAGTTTGAATCATCAGATTCTTTGTGGGCTATTTGTCAAAAATGTATATAGTTCTTATTTGACTTTCTGTTCAAATTTGTTGTGTTCAATACATGGCTAGACTCAGCTAGTACGCTCCCTTTTAAAAAGAGATAAGACTAAGCTAGTTCTCTTGCACCAATAAACATTGAATGCTGATAATAAGTTACAATCTGTAGATGTCAGAGAACATAAAAACATAATTTTTGTGATCTATATTCCGTTTGAGTTGATGAAGAAGCTTCAAGATTGGAATTGCTCATGTAGGTACACTGCCAACCAATCAATGGACAACTGTGCCTTTTGCAATGCTGATGGAGACTTCTTATTTGTTCCTCAGAAAGGAAGTGTGTGCTAGTTTTCTATTTAAGTATCATTGTTTCACGAGTGGTGCCCCCATGATCATATTACATTACAGTCTTGCTCTTTTCGCGTAAAAAATGTTTATGATGATTTCCTACTTCGTATATGACAAGGGCTACTAGTTTGATCCACTACTTCAATTATAATAGTTCAGATTATGGTCGATAAGATTAGATTGTAAACGACAAGCTTATATTACTTCAGATATATTTAGGAATTTTCATAGGGACAGATAAAAGCCTAAGTATGCTTTGATGATGTGTTATAAATGCTTTTCCAGAGACATTTCATTTTTTATTAGCCAGTTTTGGTATGAAAGTGATCACAGCTTCTTAATTATGATTTCAAAAGATTAGCATGTTGTTTACAGAAAATGAAAATTCTCTGCTTCCATTAATGTGAGACACACTGTGGAAAACAAAGGTATTTTTTTTTTTTTATAATTTTTATGTCACATATTTTTCAGATTCTGCAACATTAATAATGTCTCTCAGTGGTGTCAAAACATCAAGCTGCAATATGTTTAGTAGATAGTCCCCCAGCCCACTGTGTATCACACTTATGGTTCATATAATCAAGGTGATAGGAATGACAATCTGTTTATGTAATGTCATATAGGTTGTCCCATTTGCTTGTCTAAATGCATCTATACCAAGCATGTATCTCTGTCATTAAAAATCTTTACTGTTTTACATGTACAATTAAGTTGTTATAAGTGGTAAAAAATAGTTGATGAAGAAAACACATTCACCTGATAATGCAGAAGCATAAGTGTGGACATTGATGTGAAAAATTCCTTTCTAGTTATGCAAGTTCATAAGTATTCATCTAATAGAAAACCTTGTGTTAAATGGGTCGTTAACAACACAGTTATTATCCTTGTGTTTCCTAATGATTGTCTAAATGAGTGCCGTTCTTCGTTGAATTGCGACTTATCAGAATTTCTGTAATTTCCAGGACTATGGATCACAACAGAGTGTGGAAGATTGCAAGTTATTCCTGGTGAAGTTGCTGTTGTGCCGCAAGGATTTCGTTTTTCTGTCAGCTTGCCTGATGGTCCATCACGAGGCTATGTTGCTGAAATATTTGGGACGCATTTCCAGCTTCCAGATCTGGGCCCTATTGGTATCTAATGCAGTTTTATGATATTTGTGAAAAAGCATGCACCAATTTAGATTTTAAGATCAAGTAACAGATATATTCCTGGCATTGCTATGTGTAAAAGTGTTGCTTGCTTGTAGGTGCCAATGGTCTAGCTGCTGCAAGAGATTTTCTTGTTCCTGTTGCTTGGTTTGAGGAAACACCTAGTCCAAACTACATAATTATTCAAAAATATGGTGGGGAATTATTTACTGCAAAACAGGATTTCTCTCCCTTCAATGTAGTTGCCTGGCATGGCAACTATGTCCCATATAAGGTGGGTAAGACATTCATATGGATGCTTTTGTTTTGGAGATATGATAATCTAAACATTCTTGGCTTGATCAAAAGTAAGATTATGACTGATGATCTCGACCTAGTTGAAATTCACTGTATGACATCCTAACTTCTGGCTGCAGTATGATTTAAGCAAGTTTTGTCCTTACAATACTGTGTTGGTAGATCATGGGGACCCATCAGTGAATACAGGTTGCTGATTGTTTCTTCCATCCTACACCTTCCTTTGAGTCTCAACTCTCAAGCTACTTTTTTTAAGTCCAATTATTACCCTTAAATTGGTTTCTTTGCCATTGCATTGCAGTGCTTACTGCTCCAACAGATAAGCCTGGTGTGGCTTTACTTGATTTCGTCATTTTCCCTCCTAGGTGGCTGGTAGCAGAGCATACATTTCGGCCTCCTTATTATCACCGCAATTGTATGAGCGAGTTTATGGGCTTAATTTATGGTAATTATGAGGTAATAGCTCTCTAGTGCACTCTCAGTTAATTTCCTTACATTCTTGGGTAGTGAAGTTCTTTATGCTGCATATGCTGTTCTGAAAGAAGAAAAATAAAATTAATGAAGCTTGTTGGAGGAAGACATCTTGGGAAATTAGTCTTTCTAAATATAATATTTTGATAGAGCTCAAAGCAAACCTCCAATCATCATCACATACAAGAGAAGAAAGGGCCAGAGCAAGGGGGTCGCACCAAACGAGCCAGACAATGAAAAGAGTGGAAGGGCAAATAGGGATTACTAAGGGAAAAAAGCATAACAAGCATAACAGAACATCATAATAGATTTATCGTTTTATTGTAATTAGAATAAAGGAATCTTACAGGAGTTTGTTACAAAGTTTGTTAAGCATGGGTGTATAAATGAGAGGAGGACTATACACAAACGCTTATGAAAAATCTAATATACAATTTTCCCTTTGGAGAATTCCTACTTCTCGAATCGCAGGTTTACTTCTGAGTTTTCTTTCAATCTTGCCTTGTGCCCAGGTGCTCTGTGCCTCGATCCTTATCAATCTGGTATCAGAGCACGATTCCCGACACCATTAAATTAAAAAAAATTACAGAAAAGATGACCCTAACTCACTCGCAATGAATGGATCAACTATAGGGGGATGCAGTCGCCTTGAGGACTCAATTCTCGGAACAAATGGCCAAAATTATTGAAGAATTGGAAAGGATGGAGGGAAGGTTGGAGAGAAGTCGGGTAGAGCAAGAAACCGTGTTCAATCAGTTGAGATCTAAGCAGAAGGAAATCTGGAACAAGTTAGGTTCTCAACCTAGCCCTTCTCATGTACCCAGGAACGAGGATGAAGTTCCTTCTCCTCACCAAGGGAGTCGGACAGGGGAGGAGATCGGGGGCCAAGGAACGAACTGAAGGTTCAAAAAATTGGAACTACCTCTATTTGAAGGGACGAATCCAAACGGGTGGATATTGCGTGCTGAGAGGTACTTCGATTTCTACAAGATGAGCGAGGAGGAGAAGCCGGAGGCAGCAGTGGTGTCCCTGGAAGGTGATGCATTGTTCTAGTACCAATGGGTATACAAACAACGCGAGCTACGATGTTGGGAGGTGTAACAATCCATGCTGCTCCGGCAATTCCGTGTAACGACATTAGGGAATCTCTACGAGCAGTGGTTGGACCACCGTCAAGAGGGCTCGGTCAGGGAGTACACAAAGAAGTTCATAGAATTGGTGGCACTTCTTGAAGGGATAATTGAGGAAATCACTAAAGGATAGTACATCACCGGATTAAAGGAAGAAATCAGGGCTAAAGTTCAGTTGCTTGGCCCCAGAAGCCTAGACTAAGCAATGGACTTAGCATCCAAGGTAGACGACAAAATGAAATTGACCTGGTTAATAGAAAAACAAGTGGACCGAGCTGGGGAAGGAACCAAGGCTCTGTGGCAACAACAAGTTTAGTGCAAAATCTTACAATTCACCCTTATCCAATCAACGTACACATACCTTCACTCCATCTGTCAACTATTCCTCGAACTTTAATGCTTCCATCAATAATTACCGGGGTTCTGGAAATTTAACCCCAAGGTCTGGAGAAATTCGTAGGCTGAGTGATAGAGAGATTCTGGAAAAGGGAAAAGGAGTTGTGTTTTCGTTGTGATGGAAAATGGAGCCTTAACCACCGATGCAGTAGGAAGGAACTCAGTGTTTTAATGGCTCAAGGAGGAGAGGATGATGAATGGAAAACACTGGATGTTGAAAATGGGGGAGGAAACGAGGAGGGTGAACGATAGGGAGGTGGTAGTTATGGTGGACCCGGGGGCCACGCATAACTTCATTGTTAAGGAGGCGGTGGAGAGACTAGGGGTAGAGGTGGCACAAACTCACTCGTTCAGGGTGAAGGGGTGTGTAAATCAGTGGTGCTCCAGCTACCGAGACTCACGGTTATTGAAGACTTCCTTCCTCTGCCATTGGGTAGCTCGGATTTAATTTTGGGCATTCAATGGCTCAAGAAACTGGGTACTATGACCACGAATTGGAAGACTCAAAACAATCAAGTTTCGAGTTGGGGGACAAATGGTAGTATTACAGGGGATCCCTCTTTGGGCAGGACTCTAATATCCCTCAAAGCCATGGTCAGAACATTGAGAAAGGAGGGGCAAGGGTATTTGGTGGAATTTAATCATATTCAGGGGGAGGAATTGGAGGTTACAGAACAAAATGAAATCCCCTCATATCTGGAAGTTCTTAGAAGTCACCAAGTGTGCGCCCTTATCGCTATCCCCAAGCACCATAGGATGAAATTGAGTGGTTGGTCCATGATATGCTCAAGGCAAAACTCATTCAGGTATCCTCAAGTCCTTTTTCCAGCGAGTGTTGCTAGTTCGAAAGAAGGGTCTTGGCGGCTCTGCTTTGACTATAGGGCCCTGAATAAAGCTATTGTACCCGACAAATTCCCAATCCCAGTCATTGATGAATTGCTAGATGAATTAAGGGTCGAAGCTAGACCTCAAATCGGGTTACCACCAAATTAGAGTGCGCCACGAGGATGTCCCTAAAACAACATTTCGAACACATGAAGGGCATTACGGGTTTTTGGCGATGCCATTCGGGCTCACAAACGCACCGGCCATTTTTCAAGCTCTAATGAATGAAGTTTTGAAGCCGGGTTTGTATTGATCTTTTTTTGATGACATCCTGATTTATAGTAGGGATAAGGAGGAACACCAACAACATGTGGCAACTGTTCTGGAAACTCTAGCTTGCAATTCTTTGTACGCAAACTGTAAGAAATGTGAGTTTGGCAAGTCCCAAATTGCATATTTGGGTCATATTATTTCTTTTCTGGGAGTAGCAGTGGATAGTTCGAAGATACAGGCTAAGGTGGAGTGGCCAATACCTAAAAACATAAAAGGGTTGAGGGGGTTCCTTGGTCTCACCGGGTACTACAGGAAGTTTATTGCGGAGTACGCTTCTATTGCAACTCCTTTAACAGAGCAACTGAAGGACAGTTTCGGGTGGACAAGGGAAGCAACCCAAGCCTTTAATAAGCCGAAAGAGGCCATGACAAAGGCCCTAGTATTGACCTTACCTGATTTCAAGGAGCATTTCGTGTAAGAAACAGATGCTTGCAATATTGGAGTAGGGGCAGTGTTGATGCAATGTGACCATCCCATAGCCTTCTTCAGTCAGGTGCTTGGAGCAAGGGCCAGGAGTAAATCCATCTATGAGAAGGAGCTGATGGCGATTGTGATGGCTGTACAGAAGTGGAGGCAATATCTGTTGGGAAGGCAATTCATAATCCGGACAGACCAGCAAAGTCTGCGGTTTTTGATGCAACAACGGGAAATTGGCTCCGAGTACCAGCGTTGGGTGAGCAAGTTACTTGGATATGACTTTGAGATACACTATAAACCGGGTCCTTCAAGCCGGGTAGCAGATGCCTTGTCAAGGAAAGAAGCTGATCAAGGGGAACTGGGGGGTACTAGTCAGCAGCACAGATCAAGAAGCAATGGGAGCATCAGTGAGCAGCAGAGTCCTAGCTTGGGCAGAGATTAAGAAATGTATTGATCAAGATGCTTTCATTTCCAGAATAAAGGAAGACATGAAAAACAATAGAACAGTGCCTACGGGGTACACTTTGGAGCAGGGGATCCTCAGATACAAAGGAAGGGTGGTGATTCCTTCGGCATCTGCTGTGATGAATAAGCTTTTACAGATTCATCATGACTCGCCAGTGGGGGGACATCTATGGGACTTTAAAACGTACAAGAGGCTGGCCTTAGAGTGGTTCTGGCCAGCCATGCGTAAATCCATAACCAAATATGTCCAGAATTGTGTCACGTGCCAACAACAAAAGTAATCTACCCTTACTCCAGCAGGGCTACTTCAACCCCTTCCTATACCGGCTAGGATATAGGAAGATATCTCTATGGATTTCATGGAGGGGCTGCCCAAGTCTATGGGATTGAATGTGGTGATGGTTGTTGTGGATAGGCTCTCGAAGTATGTCCACTTTGTGGGACTGAAACACCCTTTTACAGCAATTTCAGTAGCAAATCTGTTCATCAAGGAAATAGTTAGGCTTCACGGATTTCCCACAACCATTGTCTCTGATCGTGATCGTGTGTTCATGAGTATTTTTTGGTCAGAGATGTTCAGGCTCCAGGATACTCAGCTTCACAAAAGTACAGCCTATCACCCCCAGAGTGATGGGCAAACGGAGGTAGTTAACAGGGGGCTAGAGACATACTTGCGTTGTTTCATCAATGGAGCTCCAAAGTCATGGGCACAGGGCTTCCCTGGGCCGAGCTATGCTACAGTACAGCAACCCACTCCTCACTTGGTTGTTCCCCCTTTAAGGTGGTTCATGGGAGGGAGCCACCACTGGTACTAAGATATGAAAGCGGAAGCACGGCAGTCCAGACCCTGGAGGAGCAGTTGGTGGAGAGGGACGCAATGCTAGATGATCTAAAGATCCAGTTGAAGAGAGCTCAGCAACGCATGGTGGATCAGGCCAATAAGCATAGAAGAGAGGTACAATTTGAAGTCGGGGATTATGTATACCTCAAGCTACAACTGTATAGGCAGCTCTCTTTGGCCAAGAGACCCTTTGATAAACTAGCACCCCGTTACTATGGGCCTTTTAAAATCATACAGAGAATTGGGTCAGTGGCCTACAGGTTAGATCTTCCTCCTACTTTGCGAATACATTCAGTTTTCCATGTTTCCCAATTAAAGGAAGCCGTTGGGAGCCTTCCTACCAATCTCACTGTCCATGATCAGTCCTGACTTGGTCTTAGAGGTGGAACCGGAGTATATTTTGGCTGTGCGCAATGGAAGTGGGGAGCAACTGACAAACCCTGAAGTTCTGGTCAAGTGGAAGGGGCTGCAAGAATTCGAGGCCACCTGGGAGGACTTTACAGCCTTGGGTTTGCGTTTTCCCTCTTTTCACCTTGAGGACAAGGTGAGTAATTTGGCCCGGGGTAATGCTAGAGCTCAAAATCATCATCACATACAAGAGGAGAAGGAAGGGCCAGAGCAAGGGGGCAGCACCAAACGAGCCGAACAATGAGAAGAGTGGAAGGGCAAATAGGGATTACTAAGGGCAAAAAGCATAACAAGCATAACAGAACAGCATAATAGATTTATCATTTAATTGTAATTAGAATAAAGGAATCTTGCAGGAGTTTGTTACAAAGTTTGTTAAGCATGGGTGTATAAATCTTTGGAGAATTCCTACTTCTCGAATCGTAGGTTTATTTCTGAGTTTTCTTTCAATCTTGCCTTGTTCCCAGGTGCTCCGTGCCTCGATCCTTTATCATATTATCAATGGCTTATTTTAATTGTACTTAGTATGTAGTTCCACATTTAAAGTTGAAGGCTAGCCTTCAGTTTATAATCCAAGTGAGCTACAGGAATCCATTGGTTTCATTATCGAACCTCCCTTGGGTTTGGTTGCAGGCTTGTCACTCTTCCTTATTTTCCCTCCATCTTTAATGAATTGTATACTATATATATTTTTTCCTACCAATTGCTTGATGTTTGTATCAGGTTTGTGCTGCTAGGGCTTGCTTGTAGGAAGTCACCTCAAAGCTTTAGCTCACTCCTCAGTTCTTAGGCTCTTTCCATAGTTTTGTAAAGGATTTGGATGCTTTGGTAAAATGTTCACTAAGGGGTAATTTACGGACTTATATTTGAGGGGAGATTGCTAGTTACAAGTAAGAGTTTGTTATCCCACATTGAAAGTTGGAGGCTACAGTCTTCAGTTATTACCCAAGTTAACCAATGGGATGCTCCTCTCATTGCCCTTAGATTAAGAGTTGAACCCCACACAGCTTTGTTAGTGGTCCTCTCTTTTTTTCTCCTCCATCCTTAATATGCATGTTCGAGCACTGCATATTTTTACGTTCCACATTGTATATGGTCGGTGACTTTAAAACATTTAAGTTACAGAAAGGAGGGTTTACATACTTAGAAAGGATATTACCTAAGGGGCAGAATGTCTGTTCTGGGTGTTCTATATCGTTCATTTAATGTGTTATGCGCAGATTATATCAGCATTATTCTTGATAATCTTGAACATGCAGGCAAAGGCTGATGGGTTTCTCCCAGGTGGTGCAAGTCTGCATAGCTGCATGACACCACACGGTCCTGACACTAAGACTTACGAGGTATGCAATCATTTGACTTAAAAACTAATCGCTATCAACTCCTTTATAATATTATAACCGATTGTAATATCGTATGTCTATCTTCATGAAGTCCTCAAGTTCTCTAAGAAGATTAAAATTTTTTGAAGTTAACATATCTGGATATTTCCACCCAGATAACCCCCAACTGAAATAGAATTTTACACTGTTAAAAGGTAGTGTTTGAATGGAATATGATATTTAAGGTTGGCTGCAGCTGGGTGATTGAATAATCCTCTTACGTTAGGTTTGGATTAGTGATGCACTGATGCTCCTCTATCTGTTATTATTAACGTAGCCATCATTTTGCTTAACTTGTTCAATTTCAATCTGAGAATCTTTCAGGCCACCATTGCATTTGGGGAGAATGCAGGACCATACAAAATAACTGATACCCTGGCTTTCATGTTTGAATCTTATCTAATTCCTCGAATTTGCACTTGGGCTCTTGAATCACCCTTCCTCGACTCCGATTACTATCAATGCTGGATCGGACTCCGGTCCCATTTTCACAAGCCAGACTGCTCTAATGCCTCCAGTAATCAGGTTGCTGAACAGGCATAGTAGATTCAAATAGACTACACTGTGATTGACCTAGTTTTCTGATTCAGATCTTATGATAACTTAGCTGTCAGTATGTGTACTCAAATAATGGAATGTATTTGCACTCTGCAAATGTACCGCTATTATAATTGAATATGCAACAAAAGGTTAATTAGTTGTATACAGAATATAAGAGACTAAGGGTATTATTAGTCAGAATATGCGTTTATGAATTGGTTGCTCTTGCTCAGACATTCATCATATCAGTTCCATGTGATGGACTATAAAGAAAGTATTAAATTTGCCCAAATTATGAGAAGCCTGTTGTAGATACTGAATCAATTGAAAGTACAAGTAGTACTAGTTATTGATAGCTTGGTACTTCTTTGCTAGAGAACATGTGAGCTACTAGCTCCATTTCTTCTTGGACTTATGATTGTTTCTTTTTTATACTCTCTCTGTCTTTATTTAGTTGCTACATTTTTCATTTACGATCGTCTCCAATTATTTGCTACGTGACTATTTTTGGTAAAACTATCCCTAAACTACCCTTACATATTCACGTATTAACAACAAAACCTATTAAATAACTCTAAATCTATCCCCTCCCATTCCACGTATCACTCTACCTTCTCTTGCTTTCTCTTTGTGAAACTCGTTTTCCCCCACTCAAAACCCAGATATCTCTAAATTTGCCACGAATTTTCGGAATCTCTCATAAGATTAATGCTCTACCGGTTTTTACAATCCTTTTGGTACCCATTTCTGGTTCCTAGGGCAATGATTTTAGTCCGGATTAAAATCGGCTTATTTTTTAAAATAGTTTCAAAAGTGGTTTATTTTTGCAAATTTTTATAAAAAAAATCTTAGAAAAAAAAAAGTGGATAGCAATAGTTGTAGGTTCATCAAGCACATGGGTGGTCGATGTTGAACTTTGCCAGTTTGCAAATTGTGGTGAATTCGTGGCGCCACTGAGCACTTCAACTTCAAATGGAATGCAGATAAACAAGAAGTGTAACATTCAGTGTGGGTCAAGTTGCCAGAATTCGCTCGTGTAAGAAAATTCTAAATTAGGATCCACCCATCCACATTATAAATGAACATTAATCCGAATTTGTCTTTAGTCCAAATCTAAAGGGCATAATTGTTTATGAATGAAATATTTAAATTAGGTGTGCATATTCAATGATATAAATGGTGTTCTCTTTTGACTTGAAAATTGGTTATCAATATGCTTTTAATATTGTTAAATTAGCTAGGATATGTTCAATTTCACTTTATTTTTATCGAACTGAAATTAATCTTATGGATTTAAACTAAATTTTAACAAATTAATTTATTTTTACTAATTTACAATTGGTTTTTAGGCATGAGACTACAAATTTTTACTAATTGTAATTAATTTTACTGAATTAATTATTTTTTAAGGTGAACTGAATACAGTCTTAGTTTAATTACATAATTTCAAATCTTTTAATTAATTAAATTTTGAGTTAAAGAGTGAAAATTTTCAGTTTGGTTCACCCTTGAGACGGAACATGTTTGCATCTTGTTTGCTGTACAATGCACAAGTATGAACATTTTTTAATGATCATCTTGTGGTTATAAATATAGTCAGGCGACATTTTATTAAGAAACATGGTATTGTTATCCATCTCATACATATTTTTAATATTAGACAACTTTTTCCAATAACTTGATGTTATATTCATTCATAACATTCTACCACAAAGGATATAATGGTACGGCCATTTGTAAAATATAAATAGTCTTCTTATCCTTGGATCCTGCGAGATATCTCATTTAACCTATTCTTTTAACTGAAATTCATAGTTGGTATCAAATTTTCATATTTCTTTTAACTATATATATGTACAAATCGATGTAAAGTTTATTAGAAGTTTTAACACAAACTTTTGACAACATGTTTGTCTTTTCCTACAAATTAGAGATATGAAAATACAGTGGGGGGGTTTTAGAGGGGACCAAATAAAGAATTGATGGCATGTATTTGATTTTGCAAGTATCTACCTATGTCTCAACCTTTTCATTAAAGGAGAAAGGGAAAGGATCATGTGAAGCCGTAAGAGTTAGTTTAAGAGAACTGTGCTTCCTCTTCTTAATTATAAAATCTATTTGACTTAGAGATTTGATTTTGATGTATAAGCTAGCTAGGGTCATGTAAGTCATAAATTATGTTGCTTTCTCTTGGATATAAGAGTAATAAATCTCAATTTTTGATCAAAAAATATTACATCTTCACACATCCTTTTTTTGACATAATCCATATTTTTTTTGTTGATATATATAATTACGTTGTATATAGCTAATGATTTAGAGGTCTCTCGTAATCTACTCTTGGTTACCCATCTTTATTAGAAAGTGTCTATGGCGACTTATTTTAGTAACTTGATATTACTTTAAAGATCAAACATTGAATTGTAAGAAAGAAATAAAATTTGAAAGAAAACAAATGAAACATAATGCATTCAGCTTAAGATGAATGCACACAATCTGAAACTTAGATTATGTGTCAGATTGGACAATCGTAAGAGTATTAACTTGTTTTCCGATCACCACGTTCACACTGTGGTAAACTATGGTAATTTAGGCTCTAAATATGCAAATTCAACTAAGAAAAGGAGGACTAAGTGGCTAGTGGCTGTTTTGAAGCGTTGTACGAGTAACTCTTTGATATGCATCGAGCATTGAAAATTCGTGCATATTGTAAGACAATTGAATAATGAAAACTCCCGAACTATCAACTTTGTGCGACAGAAATGAAACAGAATGATACTTCATACTGCTTTTTTTTGGAAACAGAATATTCTACACCACAGGGCACAAGCTCTGCAAAATTAGATGCACCTGTACCAGTTAAGTGGTGACCCAGCTCTCCTACATATTATTCTTCTTCTTAGATTTTCAGAATATGAACTTTCCAATTATATGCCGTTAATTAAATTACATTATATATACATCCGAAAATATTATTAGTATTTTCTAACATATATTAAATCTAGAACGTCAGTTTTTCTTGAACTAAGTAATTCAGAGTAATTCCTATGTTCTATTTAAGATGACCAATTTTATTTGCGCACTTTTGTTAATGCATACTTTCAATCATTAATATTTTTAATAAAGTTTGAAATTGATGTTTGAGGAAATATATATTGACATAAATCTAATAAGTTTACGTAATAATATATATACTTTTACATAATATTAAATCACTAAATATAGTTTAACTATTATGTGAAATGTGAAAATAAGTCAAACAGTACATCCATTTAAGAACAACGGATATAACAAATATGGAGTAATTTAAAGAGGACAATTTTCACCATATTTTCGCTACTCTCCTTGAATACACTTTTTGTTTAAACGGACAAACTAATTTAATATACCTAATCATACAATAGCTAACCAAAAAATTCCAATAAATTTTTTTTAATGAAATAAATGAATCTTTCATGCAAACTACGATATTTGAAAAGATCTTGCATTGCGAATACCATATATTTATAGTTGTATATATATTAACCAAAAGACACCTATCAAAATCAAAAAAACACATTTTAATAAATACTTTTAAGTATTAGAAACAATGTCAAACGACATTTACTAAACCTAGCCTTTTCATATAGAATCATTTTTCCTAGGTTTGTTGTATACAACTAATTTATTCATATGTTTGTTTAAGTCATGATACAATAACCAAATGACTTAAACCATACATAACATGAATATAATAAACGAAATATTCTAAATCTCCAACAATATGAAGGTAATCCCAGGACAACATGGCAATGTTCTCCCATTGTACACTCGCATAGTAAGCCTATGTCTAGAAGACAAGTAAAAACCTTGTATCATGGCTTCTAAAATCATCAAATCAAACTAATTTAAGAGCGTTTTGGAGTTATCAACCCTTACTGGGTCTAATTAACCAGAAGTTTGGACATGATTAATTAGGTTGTAGGAGACGTCAATTCATTATTGTCATTCTCTTTAGTTACCTGCCTAAAATAATGTCTACAATACACCAAAGTTTTAATCCGTATTACATAACATTTTCAACATATAACATGCTACTAATTACTAGTATAAAAAAGAATTATACAAACTATTATTTTGGGTATTTTGTAGCTTCTGTTGGTATAATTCGGGTCCCCGCAAGCATAGCAAGTCGGGTATTCTTTGCTACCTCCCACGTGCAATAATGCCCTTCTTTTTAACAGTTTTTATTGGGATCTCCAAATAATAGCAAATTAGAATATAAATATCTTAATAATTTTAGACACACATAATGGATTCATGGAAAAGAGATAGTGGGACTTTGGACAATATAATGGACAGTGTTTCTTATCCTACAAAATTCAGTATTCTTATTTGACAATGATACCACTTACCCTAACTTATTGATTGTCACGTTTGCGGACCTATTCACTTGTTGACCCGTTTTTGTAGATTCGGATCCATGACTACTCGTGTAAATTCCTTCAAGTGGAAGGAAATTTGGAGGGACAGTTTATTCAACAAGGAAGACATAGAATCAATATAGTAGGCCGGGTAAGAAAGATGTTTAAAAATATTCTCTTTTTAGATAATTTAGAACTAATTACAGTTACTAATTTGGGAAATTGTTATATCTTGAAATTTTCAATTATATGGAAAACTTTGCTCAACCAATCCATAAATAGGATAATGTGGATTATTCTGCCAAATATTTTGCTAGACTCAATATAAAGATGGAAACAAGAAAAAAAAAAAAGTCATGAAGTCAATCAATCAACATTTGCTCAACCAAATCCGAAAAAAAGTCTTTCTTTGCCTTTTTTTTTACTTACATATTTTAATTTGAATACAGAATATATAATATATATCAAAGGGTTTATCTATGATGTCTATACAATTCATGTCATTATTTATTTGACTACAACACTTCGGAATACAACCCTTCAGGGTATTTCGTTTCATTTATCATTTAGTTCAGTTTTAATTTAGTTTTTTTGTATATATATATATATATATATATGCATCTAAGCCACGCGACGCCTAGAAATATTGTTGTTGGAGAAGTAAGAAGAAATGTACAAAGAACGTACCAAGTAACCAAATTCTGCTTCTTATATTGTGTTCTACACTTGAGTATTTGTGATGAGGGTGGGTAGATGATATCTTATGATACTTGTACATTACGCCGTATACATTATGCCAATCCTCTAATTTTCAGGTACATATGCAAGAATTGTAACCTTACATTTTTTTTTTTTAATTTTAATATATAGATAGAATTTTGAGAACATAAGCGTATGTCAGGCGATAATGATCATAACATGGACCACAACACAACGCTAATGTTCCGCAGTCATGGAAATGAGAGGGGGCTAGCTACTTAGCTAGTTCCACTATGCTTGACCTACAGCATCTATTCATTTTGTTACACTATACAATGAATATGCAATATCCTAAAATGATTCCAAATGCCTTCAAACTCCTAAAATTTGTCAAAAACAAATTATAAAAAAAAAAAAAAAACTAACCTCAAACAATGGACAAATTTATTACAAAAAGATTGAGTATTGAGTTTAGTTATTTTAGTCATTGGATATTTACTATTATTATTATTAATTCCCTTTCACTTATTGAATTATTTCACTTAAATATTTCGCTGTATATTTATGGTCAAGTTGTAGTTATTTTCTTGTATTATCACACCATATTAACCTCTTTATATTTTTTAAAATAATTTATTCAAAATGATGAGTATTTTTTATGGACGACTATGTGGACATGGGATGTTACCTATTTATATAAAAATCTTACAAAAACTCTTATTCAAATAGTATTTTATGTGCCTAACTAGCCACATACTCCCGTAAAAATTAAGATATTAAAACTTTATTTTCTCCAACTTTAAAAAAAATGCTCCATTTCTAGTAACATTGTGATTACTAATAAAAATTGGGTTTTATTTTGTAAAATAGTATTTTGTAAAAGAGTATAAAACAATACATACAAATCACATTTAATCTAAAAAGAAAAAATAGTGCACGCATAAATTTCAAATCTTTGAACTGAATAAGTAATAAGTAAAAACAAATCTTGATCTAAAACATTCCCTCTATTTCAACGAAAAATACAATTAAGGTGAAGAGTTGACATGCAATGGTAAAGCTCAAACACTTGTTCTTCGAAACTTCTCAATGTAAACTGAACTGGTGTCATCTTATATAATTTTAGGGAATGAGTATTATAATAATACGTTGGTTGCGTGCAAAAATCACTCTCTAATACAAACTAACACTTCATCAATGTTCTATCAGATATCATACATAACGTGGTGATCTCTTCGCTAGATATGTAACTGAATAGGTGATCGACCTCAGTACCTCACCTTTCTAACGAACGGATCGGACCGGATTTACGAAGTATACACTCTATTATGTAGCACAAATTAGATGACCAATATAATATTTAAGAAGTGTGAAATACTCCTCCGGTTCTCTATGTTCTCCTCGTTTAGAATCTATAATTTTTAAAGTCAAATTTTGACTATAAATTATATCTAACGTATAAGAAAAAATAAAATCATACGGGGTTTTAAAATATTCGTGTTAATGTATATTTTCAAATATCAACTTTTTAGAATTTTTATAAATACACAATCAAAAATAGGTAAAATTTAAATTTATTTGAAAATCTATATCAAAATAAATAGAAAGAACAAAAAGAATAGGAGAGAGGAGATAAGTGACATGATACGTATCTAATAGAAGTAGCAAGGAAAGGGATGACCCCCCAAATACGCTGGCCTGCAAATACCTCCCTGCTTCCCCTAATCATTGCAAGTGTCTGCAAAGTACGAATGTAATAATAATAATTAAAAAAAAAAAAAAACCCCAACAATGTTCGTAGAAGTTCCAGCTTGCATGAGATGAGAAGATATGTGGAAGCTACCAAGAAGCATTAGTTAAATCTAAAGAGAGAGAGGGAGAGCATTAATAAGAAAATAATAGTTGCAATATAACATGTAACAGGACACCATGTGAGTCAGATTTAGAGGCAAAGCAAACATAGGTGGGGGCTTTTTCAGCAATGCACATGGGGAGATGGCCATCAATTCTTTATGTATATGCTACTCTCTTTATCTATCCTTCAGCATCACAGCTCACCATATATACACTGTACTGTATGTCTCATGTCTGTATCCATCCATATGCATTACCTATACATGCTCTACAATGGATACATTCCTATGTAGCTTAGCTAACATGCTTGCTTCGTATAGCTGCTGGGATCCTTCGTATTCTTCAGGGAGGCTACAATCCTTGCTAACATAAGTTGAACATTGGAGCATATCAGCTGACACCAACGGATCCTTAACACTTCCAAAAACACACATAAATTTTAGTGCAAAATTAATGTTCATGAACATTCATTTTTCCACTTCTATACTTATTACGTGAGCTTTTTTTTTTTTTAAATAAAATAATAATATATTCTTCCTATTTGTGAGCAAATATATGGCTTGCAATTAAATATTTTTTGAAAAAAATGATTAATATTTGCAAGATTATTTATCATACCTTCAAAAGAATGCAACCCATACTTGACTTTATAAGGGTGGGGGATTACATTAACTATTAATTAGAACCAAACCCATGTGAAAAGTGATTAAAAGAACTTATTTAAGGTCGACTTATCCCTCTTTTTCGTACATTACTTTTGGTGGGATGTTGGATATTACGCGTATGAGCGTGAATACGTGATGATTCATTGGTTTCATTATAAATCAAACGAACTAACGTATTTTTTAAATGGTCTATGTTAATGTGCTATCTCATTCAAGTGATTCCATAGAGCATACATGGAAAACTATATGTTATGTTTTCGTCGGAGATACCAAGCTTTTATAATTATCGTAATACGTGAGTAAACATTGCTAGATCTATTTAAAAACAATCAGTATATCAAAGTGAAAGTATAAAAACGCAAATGTTCCTTAAATATAACAACAACTAGTATTTTAAGTTGGGTAGTGTATGAATTAAGTTATAATAGTTGAGTCAATGACTGCCATTCGTCTATTTTAACGTAGAGGCTTTGCTAATTAATATCTGATATAAATTATATCAGAATATTAATATCTTACATATAGATATTGTTATATCATATATAGAAATATAGAAGATATAAAATAATGAAAAAGTCATATCAGATTTATACGATATCAGATATAAAAATGAAATTATTAAAATAACCTTGATATATTTATATTATATATAAATTAGAATGTAAGCAAGTTATTGGTGCAATTAAGGTGAAATGAAAGAAGTAAATAATAATCCAAAACCAATCCTCTTATCTATATGTATAGTTTAATTAAATTTCATTAAAAAGGTTCATTATTTATCCACTTGTGTGGGGTACAAAGAGTTTGGTTACAGCTACTTTGGAAACGATCAGAAATATATAATGCACTTATCATTCGTTAAGAGAGATTTTTATACGAATATGTGAAATCCACAACGGTAGGGTAGTACTGATCATTTACAAGCCCTAGAATGATTTGTAACCTCGTCTTAATGCAATTCTCTTTCGCATAGTGTAGTACTGTAGTGTAATGCACACCATAGGCCCTTCAATCAAGGAGTTTATAAGTTCTTAGTATCAGATAGGGCTGGAAATGAGCCGAGCCGAGCCCGAGCTCGAAATGCTCGTGGCTCGGCTCGCCTAAGACTCATAAAGCTCGGGCTCGTGACTCGCTGAGTTTTAAAATTTGAGCTCGTGGCTCGGCTCGCCTAAGACTCATAAAGCTCAGGCTCGTGACTCGCTGAGTTTTAAAATTTAAGCTCGGGCTCGGCTCGACAAAAGCTCGTGGCTCGGCTCGGTATAAGCTCGTCACTTAACTCTGATTTGTCGAATGCTTATTCGCGTAATTAAGCTCGAATCTATTTAAAGATTGGTTTCAATTACACCCTTAATTAAGCTCGGCTCGTTTAGGCTCGTCGAGCCCTCGAGCCTGAATTGTTTGAGCTCGAGCTCGGGCTCGCCTAATTCCGAGCTCGAGCCGAGCTTTAGACGATCCGATCCCTAGTAGCTCGAGAGCTAGCTCGGCTCATATCTATAAGAATTCACTACTTCACGATTTAGGTCAAAGATGAACCCTTGACATATATACATCATTCGATACAAAAATTGGTGCATATCTACGCCCACGCCATCTTTTGATACCATTAGTACTAATTGTACAACTTTTTTCGAAACAATTGTACCATTCTCTACTAGTATACAAATTTTTCACTCGTAGATTTGTTTAAAATTACAATCTCAAAACTCAAAACACGTAGTTATATTAGGTCCTTTTTACGAGACTCGGCTGAAATTAATTAGTAAATAAATTAAGGGATTACATATGCATCCAATTATATCTAAGGAGTAAAAATTCAACCAAGATTTAACGCATCATACATACTTTAAGCACAAGCATGAGGCCTCCCTACTTCCCTAGTCTAGTGGGGGATACGTTGATTTACTCTTGGGAAAAGCTACCTCTATTCAATCAAGTCTACTATCCTTGAACACATTTAAGCACATACAGCTGAAGAAACATAATTTCAAAGTAGTTCATATGGAAAAACTCAAAATAAAGAATATCAAATTTTAACAGCTTAACCCCTCCACCATACCTTACAAAAATAACGCACACCTCCAAATTAGACTAGCTTAATTACTAGATTAGAAAGGCTATCACTTGCCTTGTAAAATGAAACGTAACTAATCTTTTAATAGATAAGTAAGGTATACAGTTTATGGCCGATCCCACAATGAAATGATGCAAGTATTAGGTTGTTGTGAATCATATATATAATCAGTTGAGACAATCAAATTAAATATTGGATTCATAGTTAAAACTATAACCAAAGCTAATTCGATATAAACAAGCTTTGATATTGACACTACATTCTCAAACAAAATTGCATTAATATATAAAAACACTACTTACATATACTATAATTTCTCAGACATAACGACTACTTTTATGGTTCATATAAGAATTAAATTCTTCTAGGCACTTTTTCCATGTAATGAATTTCCTTCAAATCAACGTATTCTCCGAGTAAAAAAGGATTGTAGTGAAATTCAACTCAAAAGTATTGATATGAGAAGGTGTAATGTCCTCTATTGCTTGTTCGGAAGAATTCAGACTTCTTAGAAATTGATATGAGAATCATGACTTAACTATGAGACCTGGATTGTTAAGCCAAATTTCAAGTTTATAGGAAGTTTCACTTCTCCCATATCATCTCCTTTAGGGAAACCAACAACATAAAATGTTGTAAACAAACAAGCACCACTTATTTGTTATTGAGGCTGCCGAATATATATCCAATATATGTAACAGTGCATATCTTGAAGGGTAAATTAATAATTTTATTTTCTTAAAATTGTACTTTTGAAAATTAAAATTCTACTATTGTTAAGAAAGTTATCATAATAAAATATTAGGAAATCGAAAATTATACTTATTACGAATGAAATTGTTCTTATACAATATGAAATTACACTAGTATAAATAAAGTTGTATAAAAAGACATAAAAATTGCACTATTTGCGATATATTTTTAGAGTTTTCCATTAATTATTACCAAACAATATCTCAAGAGGTTAGGTTTAATTTGGATGTGAGATCTGGTAACATCAGTAATTTGAAGGTGAAAATTATCTCACCCCCCCCCCCCCCCCCCCCCCCCCCCCCCCCTTTGACGAAAATGTACATGCTAATTCAAGATATATGAGCGAGGTTTCCATTCAATATTACATTTCATTTCACCTTTTAAGAAAAGCCTACAGTCTTGTTTAGATATATAGGGACCAATGATTTGCTAGATGAACACGGAATCAAAGGGTGGAGTGACATAGAAGTGCATGGGGAGTCACATATGGGAATATTTTTCATTGATATCATATCAATATATCATCATAAATTATACTACTACATGGTATATAGTATAAAAATATGAATGGATAACTGGCTTATTCATGAAAGAGTAGCATAGCAACACAGGGAAGTGAGAGCTGCTTGGAAGAGGTCACATCGGCACGTGGTGTGTGGCTGATTCTAATCTCTCTCCTCCATACACAATGAATTAAACTACTGGTGACTTTCCAGTAAACCGTTGAGTGATGAGTCCCCCAACCTCCTCCCAGCCTGTTGCTAGCTGTCTCTTAATCCCTCCCCCATGTGACCCACCCTTCTTAGCTCCCCCTCTCTTTTTATTTTTATTTATTCCTTTCCTAACACTTCTATTTTTAAGTTTACCACAAACATTCTTATATTTCTTCTATCTTTTATTTTTATTACTGTTTTTTTAGTCTTTAAGATACATTTTATAAAAACATTTTTATCTCTAAATTTATAAATCAAAAAATTATAAAAAGTTGATATTATAAAAATTTATATTGAAATATCTCTAATAAAATCCCAATTAAATAGATTGTTTCTTATCACGTAATGAGAATTTTTATCCTCATAATTTTTTAACTTTGACTTCAACAAAAGAAAATGGGCAAAAATAAAAAGATGGAGGGAGTATCAAGTTATTTTTCTTACCTGTTTCTATTTAGGGCTCCATGAATTACTTGTGAGTTTTGATTAATGTAGTTCTAAGTATAATTACGATAATTTATACTCAAAATTAATAATTGTAAAATGAGATAATTAGGTTTAGACTCTTTCTAATAAAAATCGAAATTATGTCCATTTACATATGTGAATTTATTCACAGTAAGTGCTATCCCATAATTTTTCTAGTACTACGGTACTTTTGACAAACTCTTTTCTAAGGATTCGACTACTTAGAGATTCGGTTTGGTGGTGAACAAGGCAAACAAAGAAAAGCCTATAACAAAGTTTTCTTTAAAAAAAAAAAAGAAAAGCCTATAACAAGTTTAAATATGAAATTTTCAAGCTCTTTATTGTTTACTAGTTGTCACCAATTGGCTATATAAATAATATATTTTTAAGTTCCGGCTATAAAATTAATTATTTTACACCAAAGTTTATGTTATATATTATTTTTGAATTGAATATATATATATATATATATATATATCCTTTAATTAGTTGATATCTTATCCTGAAGAAAGGTTAATATTTGTGGAAAAGGAAAAATGATATTCTCCGACATAAAAACACAGTGGTGACATTTATTTAATACCTAAAAAATAAAAATAAAAAATTCCTTGCATGTTAGAGTATTGCTCACTAGAGATGAGAGATATAAGGAAAGACAGCTTAGGGTAGTGTTTATGATGATGTCTTTTGGAGATCCACTTTAATACATCTTATCCTCCTCTCCCACTTCATTCCTACACATAAAAGTTTCAGCATTTTTAAGAAGAGGCGGGGTTTCTTAGCAGCCTGCAGTTTGTTGGTTCATTTGATCTGATCGTCATATACTTATTCAGTTTTATTAGTTACCCAAACAATAAAACCCCACACTAGCTTAGCAGCACAAGACACCATATACCTCAAGTTTCATCAGCTAGCGCAGAATTTCAGCTTCTACTACATTATTACACTGTCCACACAGTGACACAACACAATGGCACAGTTACCTCCTAAGATCCCTTGCTTACCCCATCAAAATTGGCCTCCTGCCTTCCCTCCCCACCAAAGAATGCCCCCTTTGACCAACAATGCTGGCGGGGGGCAACAACAACAGCATTCCCCTCCACCGGCCTCGGCCGGAGGCGGAGGTAACAACAACCCGTCGTCGTGGGTCGATGAATTCCTCGACTTCACCTCTGTACGACGGGTTACCCACCGACGCTCCGTGAGCGATTCCATTGCGTTCCTCGAGGGGCCCCACCTTGGGGACGAGTGTAGGAACTCAGGAGGTGAAGGCAGTGGTGGTGGGTTTGATAGGCTTGATGATGACCAGCTAATGTCTATGTTCTCCGACGATATATCCGCCGGTATGCCTGGGATGGTGGGCCCACCTTCTTCACCTTCTGATCAGAATTCCAACAACGAGGAGAAGGATATGTCATCTGATAATGCTAACAATGATGGGCAGCAGCAGCCACAGCAGCAGCAGCTCCTACAGTGCTTCCCCAAGAGCGAGCCTGGGGAAGTGGAGAGCGCAAGCGAGAATAATAATTCTGATAATAACCAACAGATATCCGCTCTTCCTTCCGATGACGGCAACCAGAATTCTGGTGGGGATAATATTATCGACCCAAAACGGGTGAAGAGGTAATACTCCAATCAGTTGTACAATAATCATAATGATGTATATAAATATAGAAATGTTGTTAAAAAAACATATATGATTCATGTCAATAATGACATAATTGGATATAAATTCTAAATTACGGGATTAATGAGATTGATTATTGTATGATTTTAATTATTTTAAGTAGAATATTGGCAAACCGGCAATCGGCTCAACGGTCAAGGGTGAGGAAGTTGCAATACATATCGGAGCTAGAGAGGAGTGTGACTACGTTACAGGTATGGGTGTACGGATCAATATTACGTGCATGAGCAATAATTAAACCAAGTAATTGTGATAAATAAGTAATTCTTATTAAATTAGATGATAATTTTGACGCGTTTTTTGGTGCATAAAATATTTATTAGTTAATTTCAAGTCATACGAAATCTACGATTAATGAAAAAAATAACGACAATGATGTAGACGGAGGTATCTGCCTTGTCTCCGAGGGTTGCGTTTTTGGACCACCAAAGGTTGATTCTTAACGTGGACAATAGTGCTCTTAAGCAAAGGATAGCTGCTTTGGCTCAAGATAAGATTTTCAAAGATGGTATGTTTCTCTTCTTTAATTCTTAATTATTATTTTGAATCTTAGATTATGACATTGTTTCATAGTTTCTTACACAATTCTCTACTTGCTCATCAACTTGATTACTAAGCTACATTAGTCAAGTGTAACTTATTAACACAATACACGATACACAATACACAATACATATTCTTCATCAACCTGTTCTTCTTTACTTGCACAGTTGCACATGTATATATGTGCATTATTGTGCTCCAATTACCATCAATTGATCGAGCATATTATCCTATATGTATGTGGGATACAATAAAGTTATTATATCATAATAAAAATTACCCCCATAATATAATCAAAGTTACCCTTAACGTTAATAAAGATTGATATATATTTTGTAAATTGAGACATTAATTATTCTTGTTTCTTAAAAATGCCTAGAGAAGGATTGTATTTGTTAACTGGTTATAGAGCGAGCTAGAACATGCAATTATCACCCAAAGAATGGCCTGTAAGAGATAGCTCGACCTGTAATAATTATGTCAATAGGGCTAGTTTTTTCCCATCAATAAATTATGTATTGTCTTATTTACTTGTTGTTCATAGAGTAGCGTACTACTTCGTATGATCCATGTAATATTCCAGGCTATATCATTTTTTGAGGGGTAAATTAATCAAATAATTCAATCTTCTTTAAATGTAAGTTTAAGAGAAAGATTAAACCTTATTAGTACGAATTTAGTTTATAAATTTTCTGAAAATATTACTAATAAAATTAGTTTAAATTCTCCAGTAGTTTTTCTTTATCTGAAAAGACCTCCGATCCACTAGATATTATTCAATGTAATCTACATATAGACAACCTTAAATAGCACAACAAAATTGAACAAACAATCATGTATTTTATGTGATTTGATGCTTGAATAATCTAATCTGCTATCACACGCACGGTGATATGGAGTACCTAAGTTTTCATCATCATAGAATTAAGTACGAAGTAGCTAATTTTGTGTTTAATCTGTCAATAGAAAATAATTCTCTTGTTTTGTGTTTAATCTGCCAAGAAAACTTCAAAATGTTTTCTTTCTTAAAAACTTCATATGATGACTGTTTCCTTAAATTAGAGCTTGATTTAAATCATGCTTGTTAAAATATGTTATATAAAAATGAGTATGTATGAAGTTATTGGTAAATCTGACCATTGATGCATTTCTATGTACTCCATTTCTACATATGTAATATTGAAAATCTAGAAAACAAATATCAGTTGCTTGAACAATGATTAATTTCCTTGGATATATGCTCCATTTATGCAAAAATTAAATGATATTATTCGTGTTTCCTTATTTTTGTGTAATGTACATTCATGCACGAACCACTACAACCTCTACACATATTAATTTATTGGTCAATGATACAAATTAATTAAACAGCAATGATGAATGCATGATATCTTTTTTGGAATAGCTACGTAACATGTACTTTGAGCAACTTTATTCCATTTTCAGATCCAAACAAGCACTTAATTAAGTCTCTTAATGCATATATTAATCATAACACAATAATAATAACTATTATTATTATTATTATTATTATTATTTATTGGACTAGCTCATCAAGAAGCATTGAAGAAGGAAATAGAGAGGTTAAGGCAAATATATCAGCAGCAGCAGCAACAAAGCATGAAGAACAAGATGAACAACAACAGCAACACTACTGCAACAGCCGTGCCACCCACCTCGGATTTCAGCAACATGGGTTTCGCGGACAAAGAACAACTTATGACTTAAAAACTTAAGTCATGTCGCGTTTTAGGCTAACAATTTAGAAATCAAGGAAGGAAATTTAATTTTTTAAAAAAAAGGAAAAAGAAAATGAAAATGTTAGTAGTGTGAGTGCGAGTGTGTGAGCGAGTGGTGGTGGTGGTGGGAGGATTAGCTAAGCTGTGGTATTTCACATGACATGTTCCCTGCTTCCTTAACTTTTGATTTTAATGAGGAGGATGGGGACCAACATCAAGTTGGACGATGGGAGGATGCCACACTGATACGTGTCTACCAACTGTGGGCTTGAGCACATTGATTTATTATATTACTCTTTTAACTTATTGGGAATAGTTTTTTTTTTTTTTTTAAATTCATTTTCAGTGTAATCTTGTTTTAATCTTTGGGGGTTTTGTTACTATTCTTTTAGGAACAAAAAATATTTATATTTTTGGGGAGTATTTTCTTATAGGATGTGAATTTTTGGGAGGGAGCAAAAGGGGGTGGGAGGGGTTATTGGTATGTACGAAAGGAAGTGAGTGTGAGGAGGTTGTCAGATTGACTGCCCTTGTGTAGTTGTGTTCACTGTCTTATTGTGATCAATTCTTTTCACTGTGGGTTAATTTCTCTCATTGTAATAATTTCTAGTTTCATTATTCTGTTTTTTTTTATATCATTGTTGAAATGCAATTGTATAAAGGAACTTTTTTTTTTGGGGGGGGGGGGGAAAGTTCAAGATGTGTTTGTTTGTTTGGATCTTTTCCCTCATAGCCTAATTGCTTTGGCGGAAATTGAATTAATTTAATAAAAAATTTCAATCCCTTTTTTTTTAAGAATTATTCCCTCTATTCTTAATCATTTGCTCTATATACCTAAAATAAATGTCTCTAAAAGATTTTCCTATCATTTAAATGATCATAAGAAACCATGTTTTTACTCATATATATATATATATATATATATATATATATATATATATATATATATATATATATATATATATATATATAATTTATAGTCTCTTACTTTTCTCTCTCATTAATTTTACCAAATCAAAATTTAATAAAGTGAACATATGAAAATAGAGCAAATTATTAGAGACGGAGGTAATACTTTTCCTCATCCTTTCATCAAAAGTTGGAATAACATGTGTACTATTCTACCTATAACAATTTACACAAGTTTATGTCTTCACAAGTTAAGCAAAAATGAGCTAAGAAGAAGATAACCTCGCTAGCTTTTTCCATCCTTAGTCTCTTACACCATCTATAGCATAGTTATAGTTCTCAATGCCTCCAAGTTATGACCTCACCAAAGGTGCACAAGATTAAACTAAAACAAGAAATTAAAATTTTAGACCATAACAGGCAGAAAAGATCTTTGAAGGGAAGGCATATGATTATCTCAGAGGATTCTTATAAACTTGAGTGGTGCATCGACCGAGGAAATGTTAGATCCCTTTTGTTTGGTGGTCGGTCTACTTACTCTACTTGACTAGTTTGCATGTGCAAGATTAGAGGTTTTGACACATTATAACTCGTGGGTGTTGTGACATTACATTGTACTCCATTGGACCATTGCGAATTAGGTTACGCATATTCATAACTTCACAAGTTATTAACTTTTTTTAAAAAAAGCTGTAGAATCTTACAAGGTGAAAGATAAGAACCCTTCTGCCAAATATAGCCCTTATACCTTAACGTATATTTCGATTAAGTCTAGGAAAAGTAAGTCATGGAAACTCAGCTATGTACTAACAAATGGGCAAAATTACCATCTTGAATACAATTAAGTTTAACTTCTCGGCCATGGCTTAGCTTTCAATACCCTAAAACTATGACAAACTTGTGTGCTGTGTTCTGCTAACGAATATAATAGTCCATATAGAGGTAAAAAGTTCCACAAAACATTGCATCAAAGACCATGTGGTCCATCAATGTATAAAAATTTATGTTATTAACGTTGTTCCATCACTTTCATGTATAAGATACTTTGATTTTAGGGTTTGATGTTATTGAATTAAGTTGGTTCAATGTTCAAATTAAATGTAGGAAGTATATATAGGTATAAGCAAGGAAATTAAATTTGATGGGGTTAAAACAAAGACAGGTTTATGAAGTGTTAAAATCATAATAATGATGAAAGATGATTTGGTTTAGGAATAATCAATCTCATGGTTTTCTTAAAGATATATACTTTTCAATATTCCATGAAGTGATGGAATCAACCCTCATAGATAGCTCTCAAACTTTTTCCTCAAGTTTTGCGCATGTCAGTAAGACAATAACACATCCGCATAGAAGATGACGGCTCTATGAAATGCATTTTCCTTTTTCAGTTTCTACATTGGCATATTATATTGCGGGCTGTAGCTTTTTCGTATGTTGCACAGTCCTCCGTGTGTACGAAGCACATTTGTTTGTGGCATTACGTTATATCGTCTAAACAATTAGAATGATAGGATAAGTAGGACGAAGTACTACGACTTATAGTTAAACTGAAAGATGAAATAAATCGTGACCACATGTCTACACTGGATCTATAAGGATCATGTCTAACGAAAGATGTAAGTTCAATACTTGAATACAATTCATATAACTACTCAAATATTACAAAACAACAAAGTACAAATGAACAAAATCAAATTTTTAAATGTCTTTTGAATAACAATAAAAAAACAAGTCCAAATGAGTAAATGAAAAAAAGGGTAACGGATCTGGGTTCGGGTATCATGGTTAGGCCCGTACCTGGATCCGCTTTTCAGTCACATGATCCGGATCCGTCGGGTATATATTTTGAAGACCTGTATTTGTAAAAACGGAAATGAAAATACGGATTTGGATCGGATCCAATATCCGTTGTCATCCCTACTTATATAATATGGATTCTTGACCTTAGGTCAAGCATAAACCAATCCATCTCTCATCCTTTCTTTTCTTGCACCTTATGTTCCATTAACTTGACATGTCTTTCATTTAACTCCTTTTCTTTCTTCCACGACTTTGACCTAGGGTCACTATTCTTTCTCTCCCACTTTTTACGAATATCCCATCTTTAATAATAATTAATGAGAAAAATAAGTAAAGGGATTCCTGGCCTGTGAACACGAGCAAAAGATGACAGTGGGTAAATGTCACGGTTGTCCAAATTTTGAAGGGGCAAGATAGAGTTGACAGCAAGGCCTTGCTTAACATTGCTTAATTGTGCTCTTAATTAGAGGATGTGTTTGAGTTTGCCATCTTTGAAGTTAGCTTTGTGGAAATAGTACTGTGATCGGACGATTAGCTTAATGAACCAAGTTATATATTTATTCAAAATTTGTAACCCTCAACACATATCAAACCCTAAATCTCTATTAGAGATTTGAGTAGTTCTTGAAGTAATTCCATATATTTTGAGGTTGAAGTGTAGAATTCAAATATTCGTTATGTTCTTCGAATCAGTAAAGATTTTTTTTTTTTGTTAATATATTCTGAAGTATATATCAAGAATTATTTTACCAACAAAATAAACTGTGTGAAAGTGGGGTGATTGATATATGACATATTATCATGCATGGTATGTAGAGTTATGTGCTAAATTAAACATTCAAATATTAACTTGGGCACTTGGGAATGGCATCTTCGGAATGAAGTTGTGGAACTTGTGGATCAAAATTTTGGAAGGGAACGTTTGGACGCAAGCATGGCCTAATAAGATGGTTGGGGCAAACTACCCAGGTCGTTGGTATTGATGTAGTATCGGATTGTAAATTTGTAATTGCTTCTTCACATTCAGTTACTGCATGGGTACTTAATTATTTCCTTAATTTTACTGCATGGGTTTAGAAATGTTGATATTATCACGTACAAATTCACATGAACATAAGGCAAGTTGGGGCACATGATTTGGAGATTTTTGTAAGTATAATTTGTTTAAAGTATATATAGGGGCATGAATACATATATATAAATATAATGTCAAGAAAATTTGGAAGTGTTGGTTTAAGTTTTGTAACGTTTTTCTTTGTTCATGTATTGTTAATTTGTTATTAATTTGTCGATCGGTTCAAATTAGAGTACCAAATTATTCTATTTTCAATCATGGCGATGCACTCCCAAGTGATATTGGGGCTTTCATCAGAATTCGATGTAATGAGACCATGTTAAGCTTGTTCGGAGACTCATCAAATGACCAAGCATTACGGCGCCGAAAAAAGGAGGAATACATCAGTTAGAAATCCTCGAAAATTGGCTGGTATGTTTTAAATACAGATGGGACTGCTAAGGGAACTCCAGGTCCTGCTAGAGGAGGAGGCATTCTTCGTGATCATCTAGGTGAAGAGGTCTCTACGTTTGCAATTAAGCTAGGAAGTTGTCGAGCCTTCAGAGCAGAATGTCTGGCACTTCGACGGGGCATTCAATTAGCTACTAAGCTTGAAATCCATATTGACAGCCTCTCCTGTGTACAAGCTCTAGCGGATTCGAAAAGAAATGGTGGAGACTGCATGCATATTCTAGAGCAATGCAAAGCTCTAATGTCCTTGCCGGATTAGGGAGTTAAAGTGGTCCATGTTTACAGGGAGCTCGTTAACCATGGTGTCTCCCAAGCACCTCATCTCATCATTCTTGAAACTCTTCCAGGAGAACTGCCACATCTACTTCTTGATGATGCCAGAGGTGTGACTACCCCAGCTTCGTTCCTCCCTAGTCTTTTCTTTCTTCTGTGTCCTTTCGTTCTTCATAAGTTCTGTTTTGCTTTTTCCTTTTCCTTGGTGTATCCTCCTCTTTTGAATCTAAAAAAAAAAAATTGTTGAGTCAAAATTTATCATCATAATTTTTGTGGTTTGTGTGTTCTCCTTCCCCTTATATTGATAGCTTAGTTTATTTACTTAACCAACTACTTGCATCAACATTATATATAGTATACAGCCAATTTCAAGATGTTTATCATGTCACACTCCCAAGTTAAAGTACTCATACTAACAAATCATACTTAGCTTCAAGTTATGATATAATTTTTAAGATAAAGTATATCTCGAGTTCCCTTTTCGTCAAAGAACAATGTTACAAGTAACAATAACCATTTGATGAAGCAACATTAATTCGGTAACTTTTCATAACAGCAATTGTGATTGATAAATTTTGAAAATAAAAATCAAAATAGTAGATAATAATAGAATTTTATCATGACATAATTTGAATTATTATCTTAGTAATTAATCAAATAATACAAATTTAATTGATTAAAGAAAACAGTCACCAACTCACCATCCTAATCATTATTTAAGTTCTTTTCCATCTTCTTATATACTCTACAAGCTTTTAACTCAAAAAATTTATTTTATAAAGTAATTAAAAATACGATACTAAAGTTACTGCAAAATAAAATACAAAATTTTTAATAACTTAATCCGTGCATTACACTAACTTAAAATCTAGTGAGATAAACAATGATATAATGAACATAAAATTATGTAACGTACTTAAGCAAGAATGCTTATGATCCGTTTCAAACTAAAATAGTAACGCTTGTCCAAACGGTTAATTAATTTGATGAAATAAGATAAACGACTATTTGCTAGCTCGTGCTCAACGGTACATGTTGTCATGTTCACAAAGAGTGTCATTTAACCCTTGAAGCCTTGCAAATGGATATTACATTCATATGCAATTTCTATAATTGTTGAGTAATGATCCATGTATGACACAAACAACCTCTAGTAATTCTTGAAAATATAACTTGTCGATGAGTGTAATTGATGTTTAATCATATTTCAATTTTTTTCACTTATCCTCATTCTTATTATCCTTATAGTTTGTTGATAACATGATTTTATTCTTGGTTTTAATGCCTTATATGATCTCTTTTTATACATTTTCTTCATATTTTTCTTCTTTATGAACTTTTACTTCATATATTTCGATATTGTTCTTCTTGAATATTCCTTGCTTTGTTTTGTAGGATTTTAACGTAATAAGATCTCTCTTGACATCGTAAGTCGATCTATCGCTCGACTCATGGTTGAAGTATGCACGTCGATTATTAGCCTTGTTTAAGGGATTTTTGAAGACCTATTGCAATGTGGCTGTGGTTAGTCATCGACCCACCCATGTAAGGCGCGTAAAGTGAAATCTAGCATTCAAATGATGATTTTTACATCATACACCGCAACACCTTAGTGATCCTTCAAGCCACACCACAACACCTTGGCAGCTACTTTAGAAGAACTGTTTTGTAGCTCTAAAAACCTTGGCACTAGGAGATAAATTAGGTGGAGTGTTTTGTTAAATGAAGACTCTTTTGGCCAGCAATTTCTCACGCCACTTTGTGGAGTTTGGGGGAGAGTTATATATTCTTAGTTTGCAGTATTCATGGGGGAGTTTTTAGTTTTTCATTGCTTTTAGTTTTAGGTTTTTAGGTTCTTAGTTTTCTCTTTTGCAACTATGGAAAAAACCTTTGGTGTTCAACATTCTATGGTTATAATTCAAGTATTGTTTTATTTTCTCTAATCTCTTATTATTATTGTTTTTATGTCTTCTCTTATTCATTATTTTGTTTATCTAATTATCATGTTTAAGTAGTTTTGTAATTTAGGGTTAAGCTGAATCCTACCATGGATTGATGTGCTATTAATTCCCAAATCTCGTCTAGTGTAATCGCTCTTTTCACTTACTCATCTAGTTTTACCAGTGTTAAAGTTGATTAATTGGACCATCGTTTCTCTGTGGGATCGACCCTGACTTACCCTAATACATAGTTAGGAGGATTAGTTAGGTTTTTATTTTTGTTGGATGCATGATACGCTTATCATGCATATGTATAATATTATTTTTTCGTTTTCATAATGATAGTCCAAACTCCAAACTATACACCTTGGAAGTTTGGGCCTTCATATTGTTGTTGCCTTGTTGGCCTCTATAATGTTGACAATACATGCACAACCTATTTTATGGACAAGCTTGAACACCTAGATCAATCAATATACATCCTTAACAATATACTACATTCGTTCCTTTATTTATACTTTATTTTTATTTATACATTCAAAATTTTAAAAAATTTTAACCACAAACTTTTATTATGTCATAAAAAATAATATACGTAAGTGTGATCTTGTTGGATATATCTAAATATAAATTTTTTGAATAATTTTTTATCTTACAAATTTTGAGATATAAGTTTTTTGAGTCATATTTTGAATATCCTGAAAAGTCAAATAACGGAAAAAAAAATTAGAGACACCGGAGTAACATACAATATGATATGATGTTCCCAAACGATAGGAGTTATGATATTAGTATTTGGTTTTGTTAAACAAAAACCCGAGACATGGGTGGCTATATGTATGCCTATATTATGAAGAATCAAAATGAAAACAATATCCAGAATCCACAACCCCAACAAGTCCACCTCTCCACCCAAGAGATAAAATTCAGAAACCCACCTCAAATAAAAACATTGTTATACAGTTGACACCGGGGTAGGCTCTTTCTCATATTCTCCCACATTTTAACGAAGTCGACCTACATAAAACTACATCACTCAGTCCACTCAAATCCAAAAGCTAAGTAACGTATAATAAACGACATACCATACCACCAATCATGTCAGTGATGTCACCCACTGCCGAAACTTTTCAAGGTACGTACGGTCGTCTTGAGCTTTACGGAGTGGAGTATTTCTTAAGCTATGTAGTCGGGTTTATGTTGATCGGCTGTGTTTTAAGAAATTTCTTGTTTTTGGGGCTACGATGTATGCAGTTGAGGGCGTTGACACAGCAGAACAGCACCTACTCGTAAGAATAGCTGATGATGAGAATGATAATGGTGGGGTGGAGAAGAAAGTCGAGATTAAGGATTTGAGCCTTGTATCAGATGCGGGGCTGTGTATATTAGATGAGGTGGACCTGCAGATACCAAGGGGTGTTATCGTAGGGATCATTGGGCCCAGTGGTAGCGGGAAATCAACGCTGCTTAGGGCTTTGAATCGGTTGTGGGAGCCACCTGCTGGAACTGTGTTTTTGGATGGCCGTGACATTTGTGATCTTGATGTGCTCTCCGTTCGTCGTCGTGTTGGCATGCTCTTCCAACTCCCTGCCTTATTTCAGGGTCATTTAATTACTGCTGCTTTTTTTTTTATCGGGGTTAATCAAGTGTTTTAACTGTTGTGCTGCTTAGATTTACATTTTGAAAGTGTCTGGGTTTTGATATGTATCAAGTATGGATTATAATTTTATAAAATTGTCATGAGTTTTTATTATATTGGTTATGCCTATGCCAGTCGTCTAACTTGTGCTAAATTGATGGCAATCGATGATTACAAGTTTTGGGTGCGTTTTTAGAAGGCTTTAATTACTAGACTTACTAGAGAATTCCACATGGAGCTGTGAAGTTTAAGATTAATCAGACGAATGCTGACATATACTTGCTGTAGGAATTGTATTGACTCGTAATATTTGCATGATGATTACGTTCCATAGGAAGGGCCGTAAATATCACGTGTTATAGAACAGAGGAATGGCTCAATACAAACATTCAGCTCTTTGCTAGTCAAAGCTGAGGTTTTTCTCCAGTGATTCTTTTCTCAAATTTGTATTGCTAATGGCAGGAACAGTAGCAGATAATGTACGTTATGGACCAAAATTGAAGGGAAAGAAGCTAAGTGATGAGGAAGTGCAAAGGTTACTAAGTGCTGCTGATCTTGACGCCTCTTTCATCACCAAGCATGCAAACGAGCTATCTGTAGGACAACAGCAACGAGTTGCACTCGCTAGGACCTTTGCCAATCAACCCGAGGTAATGACTGGGGACACTTGCTATACATTTCTAGTATTTTTAACTAACACAGATTCTGAAATTAGAGTTTTTAAAAGGTTTTGCTGCTAGACGAGCCTACAAGTGCCTTAGATCCAATATCGACTCAAAACATTGAGGAAGCACTAGTGAAATTGAAGAAGATCCAAGGGATGACAGTGATCATGGTCTCTCATAGCATTAGACAAGTTCAAAGAATTGCCGATATAGTTTGCCTCTTGGTAAATGGAAGTGTTGTTGAAGTTCTGCCACCTAATCAACTTTCTGATGCTAAGCATCCAATGGCACAAAGATTTCTTGAGCTTAGCTCTTAAAGACAGTTCTGAAATCCTCGATTGTCTGATTACGAGGAAGATTAGTAGCAAACAGAAGAAGTGACAGACTCGCCCAATATGCTAAGACCTATATGATATTATGATTTGTAGTACCATAATAAGAAGTTGGTCTGTGTATCTTGATAATGGGATGCATTATGGTAGGCAATTAAACCAATATTTCCATATGGTTCTTTATGGATGAACTTAACCTGTGTTAGGCCAACAAGGCAGTGCGGCTGTGTTCTGGAATTCACAATTAAGGGCTGTGTTTTGATAGGTTTGATGGAGTTGCTAGAAATTTAACAAGGTTTTGATCGTTAGACGAGGCTGATATGCGCTAACATAAGTTTGGAAAGTTGGGATGTATTTTTATTTGTAGTAGAAATCTAAATTATTAGTCAAATTGATATTCAATGCAACATTTGACCTAAAATATCCATTGGTTTCAAGAAGGCAAGATGAGGGACAATCACTCGTATTTATTTACTTTTGTTTGGAAAAACAACTATAAGCCTTGAAAACGGAGCAACCAAGATTTAAGAGTTGTCAAGAAGCAGACATTTCCAAAAGTCACAGATGTTGATACTCAACCTAAGTATGAAAACAAATTATATTTCTAAGCACTAATCTTATTTGCTTGAGCATTATAGTTTTTATTTGACATTCCAAAATAGAGCATATTATACATCTCATTTGTTTTCAAACATTCCAAACAAAACATTTTTTTTTTACACATGAAACAAAAACAGAATTAGTCAAAGAAAACAACAAGTTTAAGGTACCTTATACAATTTTGATCGAGTACAATTTCACATTTTTTTTTAATGCACCCCTTTTCTCATTTTATAGTTTTATACTCATTTAAATTTCTTTGTATAATTAATTGAGTAAACACACCCTTTTCTCGTATTTCATCACTACTTCATACTACTCCTTTTTCATAAAACTTTTATTTATATTTTACGTGGTCTCTCATATACATTTGACTATTAAAATATATGTTGTAAACAATACTGCAAAATAACAAGATAATGTTATCGAGAATAGATTGAGTCGTGAACTATGTCGCTTGCTTTAGAACATTTACGGTACTGCCTTAATTGTGCAAACAGTTCGGAAATCACCGAATGCTCCCCGGGATAAAACAGTCTCTCTATTATAGTAGCATTGAGTTTGCACAGAACCACCGAGCTCAGTAAAACACCCAAGGAAAATATACTACTGCTCGAATTTTGTGAGAGGGAAAGAAAACAGAGAGAAGTGTTTGTCGTGTGTTCAAACAACGCTGAACAGAGGTTGTATATATAGCCAAGCCAATCCATTTTAGCATTTAACTCAGAATTCAAATAGTGTTGTTATAGAATTGAAACCAGAATTTCAAAACGTTTTAGCATATATAAGGGCACTCAATACTATAACTATTTATAAATTTGTAATTAAGAAGGTAATGATCCCTCAGACCCATCCCAGCCAGCCCAGCCTCACGTGCACGCGCGTGTGTGTTGGATTCTTAAGTCATTTCTCCTTCCACAAAAGTGGGTAATCCTTGGATTACACTCAAATAAGTGACCATACCTCTATATAAAGAGGTTCAACTTTCTCTATCCCACCAATGTGGGACTCATAAGCTTTGTTTTTATAAAATTTCAACATATGTGTTATGTGTTCCAAGAATATCTAATTTTATAAGTTGATCTTATTAAACTTTTGTATTACAACGAATATAATAAAATCTCAATAATTTAGTACATTACTAATCAATGATAGTCAAAATGTTAAAATTCAGCACCCTAAAATATAAAAGAGAGAAGCTTTGTAGAACTTTATATACAAGTACACTATCTAATAGAGAATCTCAAAGATATTACTTTAGAAAGAAGTGGTAAATGAGGAAAGAAATAGACAACGCGTACAAATGAAGCGAACCAAAAATATAAGTCAATGCCTTCTTAAACACACAGAGAGTCAGAGACACACACAATAATAATTGACTCCAACATTTATAATCCAGGAAAAAAAATAAAGCAGGTGAGAGACCAAAGATCGAGCTCTCCTCCTACTCCTGCTCCTCCTTCTCATTGGTAGGAGAGAGACTTCCATCTCGCTTTCTCTCTGTAAATCCTCCCCGACCTCATCCATGGCCAACAGCAATCTCCCTCGGAGAATCATCAAGGTATTCCAGGGTTTGTGTTTTCGGTGATTTATTTGATCAATTTGATTATATTATATAGTATTTATGTAAATTAATTTTGTGTTTGTTTATGCAGGAAACTCAGCGTCTTCTCAGCGAGCCAGGTCTTTCTCTTTCTTTGTCTAAAATTTATGAACTTTTTTTTTGTTTATCTATGAAGAATAAATTTTGGGGTTTTATTTGTAGCGCCGGGTATAAGTGCATCACCTTCTGAGGAAAATATGCGGTATTTCAATGTTATGATTCTGGGGCCTTCACAGTCTCCTTATGAAGGTATTAATCAATGCCTTATCGTGTTACGGGAATGATCTTAGTTTACTACGAATTTTTGGTTTGAACTTATGAACTTTATGAATATGGGGTTTATTTGTTTGTTTATTTTGTGCTTTTTGGGGAGGAGGGAGTGGAAGTAAGGGTACGGTCTGAGGTAAGGTTTAGTTAGTTGTTTACACGGTACAGATCTTGATCGGAGCTTTTAGCTTTTGTAATCACTCTCGTAGGGTTAAAACCTTTATTCATTCCTGTGAAAGGATCGATGACTGATTCAAAGTAGGGATTTTCCTTGTAGTGTATGGGGATTAATCCCACCAATTTGGTATGTTGGACATCTTTAGGATTTTTTATCTTTTTTCGTTGTATTCCTTTCACTTGTCTTCAGTTTCCACTTTGCAAATACTCAAAAATGATTCCTTTTGGTACAACTTGTGATTGGCTTCTATTGGTGTTAGGCACATATCCATTATTCATGCCTGTCGTTTAATGATTGGAGTTCGATTAGTGTAAGAAGCCTGTTGTATTTGTAAAGATGGCTAGTTATAGTGCCTTTTAAATTGAAAAGCTATGTGTTTGGTCCCCCCCCCCCCCCCCCCCCCCCCCCCCCCTCCACCCCATGTAATAGTTACTGGTAATCCTAACAATGTTCTCATTCCCTACTTTATTTCAACTGATATATGGCCTCTTAGATCTGCTGTCTTAGCATGTTTTCTTCTCTTTAAGTCATCTTATTTCTGTGTGGCTAGCATTGAAAAAGGGTGGACTTGTTGTTGTAGTTGTCATTTTAAAATTGGCTTGTACAGAACAAAAGTTTATGGTCACTTGAGTTTTTAATTTGGATTCCTTACATTCATCTATTATTCAATTACATTTTAGGTTTCCTTATGCTGTTTCATCTCTTATTAGTGAGTGCTGTCTTAGTCCATTTCCAACTCGTACCCTAGATTGTGGAATCTTTAGAGACTTGATCGGTTACAGAATGAATACACTAATTCATTGAGTTAAGTTTGTCATTTTCATGACTGATGATAATGCAGACTAGGAGGCATGTTTATCATAATCAGAACTTGATGAAAAACTCCCAATTTGAGACACCCTAACTGTTGTGACAGCCAACATTTATCAAGGTTTTGACAATGTTGCTCTTATCGTACCAAATTTTAACATTCCTTCTTTTTGTAGCATTATCTATGTCTTTCAATATTTTATCCTAATCTCAATGGTTTAGCCTTACCAGCAGAAAAAACATCTATTATGCTCTTACACTGGCTGTACAGTGGACTTTTCAACAGTAGCTGTATGATCTGTTGGAAATTCATAGTCATCAAATGATTTTTCATAGAAGAGGCCTTTCCTTCCGCCTAGATACCCTTGTTGAGAGGAAAGTAAGCAAGTGTGGGCACTCTAGCTGTAGGCATTGTTCACTTTGGCTTCCCAAGTCCATCGCCATTAGTCTATTTCTCAAGATATCATATCTTCTGTTCATATTTTCCTCTACTTCTTTTGTACTGGCAATTATTTGGATCCTTTTCTAATTAACCTTATATTTTTAGCTTTGCTTCACTGAAGATATGGGTTTCAGGTTGGCTTCTCATAAGTTGCCAAAGTTTTTCAATTTTCGGGGTTGAGTCTATTGATTGAGGCCTTAATATCTTTCGAGTTGTTTGCATCAAAAAAAAAAATTAACATCTTTCAAGTTGTTGAGGGTTGGGCCAAGTCAACCAACGGAAGCTTTGATCTTATTATTTGTCTTTTTTTGTTTCAGTTGCTTGATGATGCTGGATTTTCTATTTAGGTTCCTTTTTCTTGGTTAAATTATTGGTTGGTGTGTTCTATTTAAGTGATTGTAGGATCCTGTGTTGTTACTTCTGGGGTCTTTTTTTTCTTTTCCATTTTTGCAATCTAGAAGCTTTGGTTAGTTCTCCATCATTACCTGTTGAGGTCAACCACTTTATCTCTGGGATTCCTCTTTTGGCATTTGGTGGAGCAAAGTTCAACTTCAAACCTCATGAGGAGCACACTTAAAGTCTGCAATTGTTTTTACATGTGCTGCATCAAATATGAAATACACTCTGACTTGAATGAAGTAGTTGTTAAGAACTGTCTGTGTTTCCTGTTTTTGTGACAACAAAATGAGGGGGAATTTTCTGTGCATGTTAGGTTCTTATTGGTGTCCTTGTGCTAGGCCTCTAAAATTTGGGTGATTTTTTTTTTTTTTTTTTTTTGAACTTTAAACCATCCTAAAACTTCAATCTAATTTTTCAGAGATCCTGAAACTGTTGTACTGAGTTTGATACCTCGTAGAGAAGGGGCTGCAGACTTTGTAAATATGACATTAACTTGTTAAATTGTAACATCCACACTTTACAATGTTGCATGAGTTCTGTAGCTATGCCATTCCTTTATAGTATGAAATGAGGTTGCTTTGTTACTGTTCTCTTAATCTGCTTTATTCTTTGGTGGGTCAGAGAACTTCTTTGAACACCACCTTCATTTTTATAGCTTATATTGTCATGTATCAGAAAGGTATCAAAATTAATGTATCAAATTTTGAAACAAAATTTCAACGCACTGTTATTTGATTCTGTTGCAGAATTGGATTTTATAAAAATTCTCTTTAATTGTGTTCCCTTTGGCATTTATAGGGGGAGTGTTTAAGTTGGAATTGTTTTTACCTGAGGAATATCCAATGGCTGCTCCTAAGGTATGTCTTACTTTACTGCCATTTCTTTTAAGATTCCTGGTTTCCCCTTACCTTTGGTTCTGGCTTCTTGAATTATGTTCATCAATGTGTTTTTTCTTTCAATTCATGAACTTTAACCCGAGGCTGAATAAAAATGCTATTTGATGCTATACTATCAAGTATTGCTGTACCTCATAATTTGAGCAGCCTATATTTAAAGTGATGCTTTTGGCTCATAACTCGGGAGAAATGGTTACTTGTCCCAAGTTCCAAATCCATGTAGTCACAAGGGAAAAAGCTTGTATAATGCCTCTGGATCTACAATTTGCTTTGTGCTGAGCCTACCCCGTGAATTGTCCTGTATGAAACCTTTACGATTTTGTAGACCGTTGATTTCCAAATAGATGGGAGAAACAAGGATTGTAGATATTTCCCATTGTTTACAAAGAGAGCTACTGGAAAAATAGCTAGCAATGGATTTTTCTGCTATCAAGAGTCTACATAAAAGCAAGCTTCCTCCTTACCCAGAAAATTTTCAGCATTGTACTCGTAACGAATCGCTATTTTGTGCATTGTGAGAATTTGATAGGTGACATTGATATTGAGTAAAGATAGCTAAGACTCTGTTCAGAAACTATTCTTGGGCTACTCAGTCACCTTTTTCAATTAAAATTTGATTATGGAAAGTTTGGTGGGAAATACAAAAAAGCATCAGAGAATGTTGTGGTTTTGTTACTGGTATGATATATCTGGATGGTAAAGTGGTCATGATGGCACAAGGTCAACCGAGATGAGATATAATTGTGCCTTCAGTTCTTGGAACTTTATTATCCCATCTTATGTGGATTTCTTCATAAGTTAATATTTCAATAGCATGTCATGGTCGTGAACTCACCCACATCATCGATAGATTTATTGATACTGGCTGTATGTTTCTGTGTAAGGATCTTTCTCAGTGAAATCTCAAGGACTTGCTGCGTTTAGTTGATATTTGAACAGACCACTTACGTACGCTTTGAATGTTTGTTTGAGGATCATAATTTCTGATTGAATTAGAAGTTTGATTTAATCATAGAGAGTTATGGAATGCCCTTGATTACTGAGTCCTTTTTGTCTCTATTTTCTTGCTTGATTTTTTTCTTTGTTTCTTTCTCATTCTAGTGCCATAATTGAATGATAGTTTTACATTCTTCAATGCTCTTTTTTTTTTTTGCATTTTACTTTACATATCTTTCCTTTCCTTTCAGTTGATACCAGATGCTTCTTGCTTAGAATTGTCGAAATAGTGGATTATCTGTGTTATCTTATTTCTAGATGCCTTTTCTCTTTCATACCTGTAGTCTCTTCCCTGCCCATGATGTCAATATTTTTTGAGATTTCTTGTCTCATTTTAGCTTGTTGATGTATGATGTTCAGGTTGATTTTGAATCTTCATGGTGTCTTTGTTCTTTGTGGTTGTTGAGACTTTGTTCAGATTACATTGTCTATGAGTAGGCAATAAAGAAATTTTAAAGCAGAGTGTTAATCCCTAACTAGGTTTTAGGAACAAAATAAGTTGCTCCTTAAATGCTTAAAATTCATCCCTACCAAAATAATCTATGGGTAAATGGGTAAGTTCTCAATTGGTCATGGATGAGTACACATGCAAAATCTATTATACTAACAACTACCCTTGAGAAACTATTATATAATGCCTAAAAAATATATCTTTCCCTCTCCTTCACTGTACACCACTATAAAGTCAAGCTTCAAATTTTGCAAATTGCTTATTGTTCAATCCCTGGGTTACAACATTAGGGTGGGCTGGTATCAAATATGTAGAGTCTCTATTTCTAAAATATATATTGAAGCCCAGTCCATGGTGTTTGATGCATCTTTGCTTGAATGCTTGCTACAGGTTCGATTTCTCACCAAAATATATCATCCCAACATTGATAAGGTAGGTGGCCTCTTTCTTGTAGCTGCTGTGTTTACCTCCATTGGACATTTTCCTGTGTAAAATATTTTCTTTCTTGCAGCTAGGGAGGATATGCCTTGATATTCTCAAAGACAAGTGGAGTCCTGCTCTCCAGATACGGACTGTACTCTTAAGGTAGTTGTTTTTTGTGATTCTTTCTGCGTAACATAAATTTGTTGAGATATAACTAACATAAAACTATTAGGTTTCCTTATTTCTTTGAATGATATAGAATTGGTACCAAAAACCCACTCATAAAATTTGTATAAAAATGTGTTTGAAAGTTTTTTTTAAAATTTGGTGGAAAGGGAAGGGAAGGTGAGATATCTATTTTTCTGGTTTTTGATTTGGAGGAAATCAAAAGGAGAGTATATTGTTGGGATCCTTTTTGCCAACCAAATCCTTACCCTATTAATTATTAGCCTTAATATGCACTTGATGCATGCATTGTGTAGGGAGGGTATAATCTTTGAAGAGTATTGTATATTGTAAATTACTTTTGCTTTATTGTGTTGGGATAGTCCAATTTATGAAGACCTTAGCTGTTTAATTGGAGCAATTGGTTATTGTTTTATTAGATTACTGTTAAAAGAAGGTAAAAGGGCAATCACATTTTTTTCTGCCACTTTAGGAGTTGACTTATATAGTAGAGATATTTGGGAAGATTTTGCTGCCCACACCTTCTCTGGCCTCCCTAGCTCTTCTCTCTTTATTCCTCCCCTCCCCTTTTCTCCATAATAATCATACACTATGCAAGTGCTATTGGGTTCTCTCTATAATCATGGATGTGACACATTAAGGAAATATGGGAGTATTATGTTAATAGCTTAAAGTTTATCTAGAAGACTCTTCAAGTATTAGATTAAATCTTCTTCTAATCAACATAACATATTTTTCTCATTTTGTCAAAGTGAATGGAATCCTAAGTTTTGTTTCTGATGGCATTTTGTCCTATATATATCTTGTGCCCTTTTCATGCCTTGCTTTCAGTTAGTGACTGCTTTATGGTCATTGGGTATTTATAATGCTGGTTTTCTTTAATTCAGTATTCAAGCATTGCTGAGTGCTCCAAATCCCGATGACCCTCTTTCTGAAAACATTGCTAAGCATTGGAAAACAGACGAGGCAGAAGCTGTTGAAACTGGTGAAAAATTAACACAATTATTTGTACTTGAATTAATCAAGTATTTCATTCTGAAGTTCTAATTGGTGTTTTATTTTTGTTTGAAATGTACAGCAAAAGAATGGACTCGTCTTTATGCTAGTGGGGCTTAATTACATGGTGACAACTTTACCCTCTTCAAATAACAAATGTGATGCTTGTTGACTGAATTCTAAACAGAGAGACTGATTAGAAAATGAATATGAAGTGATGATCTAGGAAACATGATCAATTGTGAGTATAATATATAGCACAAGTTCGTGTTATCCCTTCTGTCTTTGCAACCCTATCGAATCCTATCCTTGGAAATGTTCAATTTTATTTGCACTTCACATCTGGAGCTGTTTTTCGTGTTATAATAGAAGGGCACTAAAGTTTTCAGTTACATGTAATCCATCTATGAATCTTATTTGACCCTTTTATGTTTGGAGCGTTCTTGCCTTCTTGGTGGATCTTAGGGTGTATAATGGGACGACTCAGTTACAGTTTGCCTGAAGTCTTGACATGTCAAAATAATCTCCTCCTGGACTGAAATCATTTATGAGAAAAGTTCTAATCAACACAAACCATGTTCTTGGTATGTTCGGTAACCAGGATATTTTTATGATTCGGAAACTGTCCTACCTTAGTGCCTGGGGTTTCTAAGTATTTGGATTTCAATGTTACTCATATCCTTGTAGACCTTAGAAATTCTCGGATAAATTGTAGTACTAAAGTGGCAGTGAAGCATAGAGCTTGACTAAATGATCCTCTTTTATCAAAAACTCCAGATCTTTTTTGCTGATACAACCTTACACGACAAGAGAACAAAAAAGCATTAAAAGTTTCATACTCATCTTCACATTTTGATTGAAAATTGAGGAGTTAACTCATGTTATGGTTGAACACAATTTCTCTTTGATAGTTTCATGTTACCATGGAAGAATCATGCAAATTTGTAAAAGCTTAAATACTCTATGTGAGAGACTTACACGGTGAAGAGTTAATTTTCTAAAAACAAAGCCTGTTCTAGAATCTAGACCCAATAATAACACTTGTGTGATATAGTAACATGATAAATTATACGAATACATGTTTAGGGAGGCTCTTTGTGTAGCTTTTGTAAACCATTTGGTGACCGTTGGCGTACTGGTCTAAGGAAGAGACGGGTTCGAGGCAAGCACAAGGGACACCGCTTTACTGTAATAAGTCTGTAATGCAGGTTACAATAACTGTGTATGCAAAAGGTGATTGATCTAGTGGTAAATTTTCCAGAAGATAATGGTGTATACAAATGGATGGTGAGGATAACTGGCTTGAAAACTGAACATGAGAACAAATAACATTAAAATCCTAAAGCGTCATCCTTATCTAGAGAGTACATATTTATGACTTACAGAGTTACAGCAGTACCTATGTTACTAGCAGACAATAGATTATAGTACTTGTGAGTTATTACTGCAAATACATGTCACTTGTAAAAATTCTACTTTACTACTTCTATGTACTTCTCCCTTTCTTTCAGCTCCGCATTATGTCCATTCATTTTTCATCTGGACCCCTAAGATAGAGTTAAAAATCTACTATTTTCCCATGGTCCCGAGCCAACTCTGACTTTTGAGACCACAGCAAATTGTTTTGAACATACAGGGTAAAATTTTGAGCATGGAGAAAAAATTAAAACGCATTATTGCCAATTTTAGGACATTTTTTTTTTGTCTGTTACGCAACAAAACCCATTGAACATACAGAACAAAAAAAGGAATTATATGTGATAGCAATGAAAACATTCTGGAAGGTACAGGAATAACTTTGAAGATTTGTCCATAGAGAAGTATATTTCTCTTTGTCCAAAAGCTATTAATCATGACCATAAGTAAGTCATACAAATAATATAATAACGATTGCCCCCTAAACACACAAATTCTGAAGAAATTGTATGGATTATAGTCAGAGTATGCCCAATAATAGCTAGGGTGGCCAATAATGTGAAGTATAGTACAAGTAATGCTAACAATATTATTGGTCGCAAATTGTAAAGAACAAAAATTGTATAGAATTCTAGTGAGTATAGGATGCTACCCCACTCAAATCATTTCGAACCTAATTTTGCGGCTTCTGAATTTCTGATTAAAGCTCTAAAGAGACAGCTCTATATTGGAGAATTTCCTACTTTCACAAATATGAAATGTATACTACAAATGTCTACAGTAATGTCAAATGAATAAGGAGCTACAAAAGGCAACCGTTACATCCTCCTCCACCTCTCACTTTAAACCCTTTTTTTTTTTTTTTTGGGCAATGCTCACTTAAAATATTAAACATTATAGGAAAAATTCATTTCCTTTCATATATAATTTAACAAGTAAGGTTGTTGCACTTATCATTATTTATTATTATATTTACGACCTTATCATCAATAATAATATTGCTACTCTTCAAACAAACATTTACTTTAAAGTGTGGACTTGGAATGGTTTGTATATACTTTATGAAACAACTTCATTTAAATAGGAATTTTTATATTTATATTACATATAATACTCTAGAGTGTGGGTTATGTAACTTCATTGAAATAGAATTTTTTATATTTATATTACATATACTACTCTAGAGTGTGGGTTATGTAACTTCATTGAAATAGAGATTTTTATATTAATATTACATATACTACTCTAGAGTGTACTTAAGCCACTAGACTATTTTTTTTTAATACTTCATAATACTTAATCGAAATAAGTAAATAGTAGATAAACTATCTATATAAAAAATGTTGTACTCAGATACAAGTTTCCTATAGAAGGAGTAGTTAGTATTCTCAAAACATGTGGTTTTAGAAATAGAGTTTGCTATCTTGCCTGTCACTTCCTTCTTCACCAGATCAGTAAGGCAATGACTTGGTAACATGCAAAATTGTTATACATACACCTTTATTCAAAAAAAAATCTCAACATGAGGATTTAAACTTAAGATCTCTCTTACATTATAACTCTTATGAAACCTATCAATCACCAAGCTCCTAGCGCATAAGGAGTTTTGTACTTAATGATCGTTTTATTTAGTCTCAACAGGTATTGAAAACAAATTTATGACCCAATTGTAGAAATTTTGAAAATTTATTATGATTCAAATCAAAGTCAATAGTTTAAATTACTCAACGATCTAATATGACCCAATAGGACCAACAATAATCATATCAAGATGTTTCTTGACCGTGTTCGTAATTGTTCAAAATGACTAAATTTTGAAGGTAATAATGCACCAATTTTGAGCTAGTTTCCAAACATTTTCAAAAATATACGAAATCACTCGTAGTGCCTAATATGAACCAAAAAGACTTTAGGTAACTTTATCAAGGTGTTCCCTCTCTAAGTCCAGAATTGTACAAAATAAACGAATTACAAAGACATGTTGTTTTTGAAATATTTTCTAAAAATTCTTGAAATTATAAGAAATGGTATTTCTCTTATTGTCATAAAAGGAGGTATTGATTCAATCAATACTTTGTATTTAGTCTTAAAAATCCTAAAAAATAAGTCATATAAAGATGTTCCTTGACCAGGGTTGTAATTATCATAAATGACTTGGTTTTGAAGGTAATACTACACCATTTTTTGAATTATTTTCAAAACATATATAAATTTGTATAAAATTACTCTTAGGATCTACTTTAGACCTAATAAGACACGGTGACTATATACTTTAAGATATCCCCTTGTAGATACAAAATGATTGAAGTATGAAAATTCACTGTTTTATGATATTTTCTAAAAATTCTTGAAATTATAGAAAAAGATTATTAGTGCCTCCTAGGGTCATATGATGAGACTAATCATTACTTTATATTTGGTCTTAAAGGTCTTGAAAATAAATTTAAAACTCAATCATAGGAGTTTTTGAAATCAATTAAAATGAATGTCTTGAGTCAAATTATATGATTTCAATCACTTTTATGGCATAAATGAACTAATATGATGAGTAAAGGTAATCATAATAAGATTCCTTCACATGGTCCAAAATTGTCTAAAATAAGCGATTGAATCATATTATTCAATGTTTTTGAGATATTTTTCAAAATATTCAAAAATGTAAAGATAATGAATACCTATTAGGGTCATATATAGGGGTTTAGATTCAATCGTTGCTTTATATTTAGTCTTGTAAGGCCTTAAATACAAGTTTATGACCTAATTATAGGAGATTTGAAAAGTAATTGAAATGGATGTTTTAAGTCAACGTAAATAGCTCAAATCAATCTAGAAACCTACACTGACTTGATAATACTAATGGTAATCATATCAATATGTTCCTTAACAGGGTTCAAAACTGTTCAAAGCGAACTAATTTTGAGGGTAATATGCCTCTTTTTCAACTATATATTTTCGAAAAATTTGTAAAACTGAAATTAAGGTAGAGGGTTGCTTCTAAGGTCTTATAAGGAGGTTAAAAACCAATCACTATCAAATACTTGGTTTTAAAAGGGCCTAGAAATGAGTTTATGATACAATTATAGGATTATTGGTAATCGATTGAATTGAATTTTTGGAGTCTAAATAGGTGTCAATCACGATTAGGGTTTAATATGACCCTATAAGATCATTGTTAACTATATTAATATTCTCTTACTAGATTCATGATTGTACAAAAAGACCAATAAATTACAAAGGCTATATTCATTATTTTGGAAATAATTTTGAAATTTTTTTTGAAATCAAAATAAAGGTGTTGGTTGCCTCCCTAAGGAATTATTTAACCAACCAAAGTCAAACCCTAAATTGAGTTTAGGACCAATTATAGGAGTTTTGTATTGAATGGGCTTTTAGAATCTAAGTAGATGATTTCAATCACTTTTACGACTTAGTATAACCCTAAGACTATCAAGATCTTCTCTCACATGATCCAAAATTGTACAAAATAAGCAAGTTATGAAGGCTAATTCACTGTTTTTGAGATATTTTCAAAAATAAATCCTTAAATTTTGATAAAGGAGTTTGGAGGCGTCTATGGTTGTTAAAGGAGCTTTGGAACTAACCACAGCCTTGTATTCATTAAAAGACCCTGAAAATATTAATCATAGGAGATTTTGAAATCAATTAATAGATGTGAATATTTTAAGTCAAAATAGATAGTTTTAATCATAATGTTTCAAGTCCAAATTTGTTCAAAATAACCAAATTTTGAAAGTTATACATTATTTTTTGAGATATTCCAAATTTTAAAAGAGCCAAAATTTAAAAAGGGGTACTAGTTTTCTCCTAAGGTCATATAAGATAGTGTGGAACTAGCCATTTCCCAGCCTTAAAAATTAAACAAGCTTACAACCAAATGTTATGAGTTTTGGAAATAGATTGAAATCAATATTTTGAGTCAAAGTAAATGGTTTTTATCATTCAAAGGACCTAATGTGACCTATTAAGACTCATGATAAGCATATTATTAAGATATTCCTTCTTTAGATATAGGACCTAGTTTGAAGGGTTATATACCGTTACGTTTTAAGATACTTTTAAACTTTTTCAAAATTCATATAATGGTAGTAAGTTCCTTATAAGGTTATATATGGAGATTTGAAACCTACCATATCCTTATATTCGGTCTCAATAAACATTGAAATTATGGTTGGGACACACTTATGAGAGTTTTAAAAATTGATTGAAATGGATATTTAAAGTCACGGTAAATGACTGCAATCACTGCAAAAGTCTAATATGAACCTATATGACATGTGGTATGTATATCAAGGTGTTCACTAGTCCGAAATTGTACAAAATGACCGAATTATGAATTGAAGGCTATTGTTCATTACTTTTGTGAAATTTTCGAAAAAATTGTGAAATAGAAATCAAATTATCGGGTGCTTTTTGTAGTCATATAAAAAGGTTTGAAACCAATCATTACCTTATATTCGGTCTCCAAAGTCAATTCATAAATGAATCTATAATTCATCTCATTTTTTTTTTTAAAAAAAAAAAAGGAGAACCAACATCAACGGCAGCAAAATAAGAAGAAAAAAATTGGCTAAACCACCAACGACAACAAAATATATTTATCTTGTTTATGAAGAATTAGTGACATTTGTGAGCACCTAAATATGCGACTTGTAAAACCCTGTTTTAAATATTTAGGATGTATATATAATTTGTGAGCAGCATTTGAATTAGCTTCAAGTGTTTAAGAAGTAAAGGCGTATAGTAGCAAATTAAGTAGACGTTAATACAAAGTACCCCGTATAGCTTAGGAGAATTAATAGGTACCAAATTAAGATTTAGGGCATGTTTGGGATTAGGATAATGTATTACTATGGTAATAAAAGTCAAACTTAAAAATATGGATGCGAATCTAAGAAGAAATAAAAAAGTGATAATGTATTTGCAAATTAATTAAATATTAATGGTTTAGTGGGAGGTAGAAGAAAATGAACTATTACCCTCATTTTGGGGATAATAGTCACTCACCCTTCCTCTAGTGTAACTATTTCCCCCAAAATGAGGATAATAATTCATATTTATTTACTTCTCAACACACCATCACTATATAATTTACTTCTAATCACACCACAACTCTCTCATTTTTCCTTGTATTCACATTTATTTTCTTATATTTGGCTTTTGTTACCCTAATAATATATTACTCTCATCCCAAGCATGTCATTAGGGTAACATTTTCCGTGAATTGAATTGTTACATCAAGTAGGTATTGTAAATCTATACCATCTATTTTCAACAAGCACAACTCAACTACTCCATACTTATAACTTACTCCCACAACAAACAAGTAGTTGTGCCATGTCCAAAAATCTTACTACGGCTCATATCATTTTGTAAGAATTTGATGACTCATTCATCATAATTCTTAATTACATTGCATATTCTAATTAACTTTTAACATTTTGAGCATGACAACAAACAAAACCTTAACCTAAAAAAAAATATAAATATGGGTACCACTGAGATTGAGATTGAGATTGAGATTGAGATTTGAGAGAGGTGTATCATCACTCGCTAAGTAAGTAAGTAGGTGTCTCCTCCCAAAATAGCATACATGTCACCTTAAAAACAAACAAAAATAATGGGGCAAGTCGCCTTCTATTCAGGCGGGCACCCGGGTGGTTCAACCACCACCCTGCTTTCGCTCATTTTTATTAACTTTTGAACGATATTCTCTGCTATTTTTTGCTGTGTATTGATTGTATGTCGAATTGTTTGCATTTGTTTGTGCATGCAAAATTCATGCCTCAGCTTCTCACCGCATTAATTAAGGTCTTTTATTCGTTTTGGTGCATAAAGATAGACACCAAGCCACAAACTAACAATGATAATGATATAGGATTGATTCAATTTCAGTCTTCAATATCATGTTTTAAACTTTAACCAATAAAGTTAATTAACATTTATAAGGTATTTTACATTTCATTTGCATTTTTTATCAGTTTGACTAATTGGATTATTTACATTCCTTACGTGTGATAATTCTAAAGTATTTTTTTAAAAATGTACAAAATTTTTGGTAAGTCCTATTACTATTAACCTATAGAAAATAATTTGAAAGTAGTGAAAAGCTATATAAAAACCTTGCTTTGGGTAGGGTGTTAATTACTAGAAAGCCATTTACTTTCGTACATGTTTAACTTAATTGACCACTTAAAAAGTCAAGGGCCAACTGAGAAGGAGTTTCATAGGTGGTGGTGATCTTAACATACGCTCCCTCTATTCTTTTTCATTCTTTCCATTTGCTTTTTGCGCAAATCTCAACATAAACATAAAATTCAAATATCTTTAAGTGGGCATTTGTAAAAGTCATTAAAACAAACTCATATTTGAAAAATATACATTGAGACGAATCTAGTAAAATCCCAAATAAATATATATTTTTTTATCTAGATTAGGGAGAATTCATAATCAAAGTTTGACTCTAAAATTTATAATATTCTAAATAGGAAGAACAAAAAAAAAAGAAGGGAGTAATAAATAATTTCCTAACTTACATTTATAAATCTTCGAAAACTGTTTTGCAACCAGGAAAAATGAAATTAAAGAAATAAAGGTTTCTAAGAAAAACTTCCCGTGGAATAAGGAGTAAGCTGATGACACAATCGCACAAATGTTAGTCCCAAAGAATGATCCAACTCTTATAGAATTGTTTAGTTTGTTTTGGGATTAATAAATATTATCAATCATAATGGTCGGTTCATATTTGTGGGTCCCAATGCCATTATAAACTGACATTATATGGAAATTGAAATCTAGTCCACATGACAATAGTTCTCATTGTCCCATTGCCAAGAAGAAAAAAAAAAAAAAAAAAAAAAGGCTCTAATTATCACACAATATACATAAAAATTTAGCACATGGTTCCTTGGAATGATCTAAAACATACGTGAGAAGTTGAGCTTCTTTGTAATCTTAACTTGGCGAAACTAATTCTTGCGTTATGTTCACAGTTCCCATACAAAGTGCTGTATTCTGAAAGGACACCGAGATAAGTAGCTACTTTTCAATTGTAAAATTTAGGAAAAAAGAAATATTCCACGCCATTTGGTTCAAGTTTATAATATTACATGGAATATTTGGTATGAATAATAAATAAAGGTAATGAATTTTCAGTACTTGGCATGTGTCATTGTTCTTGATGTGATTTAGTTGTAATAAATTAAATAAAAAAAAAAAAAAGTAACCTCAATCCAATAGACTGAAATTAATTGCCATACAGACATTGCCTCAGCTTCTCATATTTGAATATTCACCAAACTTTCACTAGATCATAGCGGTGTCATTCCCAAGGTGTCTCCCTATATTTGAAAATCATGCCATAACCATAACTAGTTTTTATTTGGGAGAATATAACATTTTATTCGAACATCCATACAAAAAACCATGTTTAAGATTGCACAAGGATCAAGCAATATATGTACGAGTATATAGAAAAAATATCAAGGTTAGGAAATCATGACAGACAACATCACGTACGTAGTATTAGTATACCCCTTATAATTTCTTGAACCTTCTTCTTTTACCTTAATATATACAGACATTTTCCTCTAGTCATTAGATAACTTGTCCTTAAAACCAAAACAAGTAAGTAATTTCGAGCGAAAGGGGGTGACATAATAATTAATCAAGCAACATTCACCTAAATGAAGAAAGTCAAAATACAATAAGTGTGGTCCAAATATCATCTACTGGTTTCATTAAAAACAGTCGTACAAGATGAGATAGATAGATAGATGTATCCTACTCGATCCGTATGTGTACAGTGTATTCAGATTGAAAAGCTTCACACCACAGTCAGTAGTAGTACTAGTAAGGCCCATGGGGACAGTACGTTGGAAGACAACAGTTAGTAATGAATGACATCAACCACCATACTCAGCCCCCATTTATTTATTTTAAAATAGAAATTAAACAGCAAGCACTAAAGTAAGACATTTCACATTACTACCACCAAGTCACTCTGCATGTATCGCCCTTCAAATAGATTAGATTAATTAGGTACTCCCTTTGTGAAACAAGTGAAGAAACAGATTTAATATTATTATATACCTACTAAATCTGGGTGAATGGAGTACTATAAGTCAAAGATCATTGAAGAGCAACATACCCATTGACTGTTTCTTTTTACAGGGGGGAAAATTGGGGGTGGAGGGAATTTTATTGATGAAATAATTAAAATGGTTAACAACAAATATAAAAATAAAACATTCATTTGATCATATTCATCCTTCTATTCACTAACCCATTAAATTACCCACCACACATTCAATATCCATCATGGCCTTCAATTGTATTTTTTGTATATATCATCAACATATATACATGTACAGAATCCCTCTTGCCTACAAGCCAAGCCAGCCACCTCTATTCTGTCTTCTTGCGTTGTTTCAAATGCACCTAACCGAAGTGAAGTATACACACATCTTGGGTTTCTCTTCTTTTATCGAACAGCGATTTTAGGCAAAGGTGGGGGTTTTACAAGAATGATGCTGCCTTAATGACAATTAAAAGAAATTGTGAAGGAATACAAATAAAAAAAAAAGGCAATATGAGGTAGATGGTGGAACCAGAGGATTGTGGCGGACAATGAATGAATAAATTTTGAGAAGGTGCAAAAGAGAGGGGTAGGGTTCTAAGCTATCTCCCCTGGTTCCTCTGGCATTGGCTCCTAAATCGGGATTATTTTGCAGCTCGGGGATTTTTTATGTCACAGGTGAACTAGCAGTAATCCTTACATGTCGGATGGAAAAAGGTTATAATTTTGTATGTGGAAGGAATCCCGACAAAACAGTGGAGGGAGGGGGGCTTTTAGGTTGGGTTGGCTATTTTTATCAAGAAGACTCTGGGTGTACAGATTATAGTAGTCGTTTATGTGTTAAAAACTATAGTGTCTCACCGTAGCTTCCAACACATCACTTGTTGGGTTTACAATCTCCTTCACCCGACTACCATTCTTGTATATCTTGAAAGTTGGTACAATCCTCACTTGTTCAGCATTAGCTACGTCAGTGCTCTCCTCAATATTCACCTTTATTTACATGAAAAGAAAAAACATAGCATGAGACATTTCTCAACATTAATCCAATCATCCGAGTTTCTGTAACAAAAATTTATCCAATAAAGCAAAAATGCACAAGAGAAATCAGTCATCAGGAGATAAGAACTAAGGACAAATTAGAAATATAACTGACCTTGATGAAATTGATGGAAGGGTATCGATCACACAGTGAATCCAAGAAAGAAGAAATACGATTGCACTGTGGACTGGAAGGTTTTTGAAAATGAACCACAGAGACACCTACGACCCCGAAGTTCATTGTCAGATCAAATAAAATGTGCCAAATCACAGAACATAATTACAGTAAGACAAAAACGATGACAGACACCTGGCGAAGATATTGTAGCTCTGAATTGCTCGAGGCCTGTAATTTCCTCTACATCACCACCAAACTTCATGTTGAAAACCTCTTCACCTCGCGATTTCTTCAATGCAACTTGAGCATGGAATAAAGATTCAGCAACTTCATTGTCGTGTGGAAGTCTTTTCCTCAAAACTTCATAATCACCAACAGCTTCAGTCCACCGTTCAAGCTACAATCAACAGCAACCAAAAGGTTCAGATGTGTGGAACTTTGTTATAAAAGAAAAAACCAGGTCAAGAAATATTAGAAGCATTGTACCTTGCTGTTTGAGGCAGCTTTTCGAAGAAGGGCCTTTGTGTAATTAGGGTGGATGCGAAGAGCAGAGTTGCAATCTTCAATAGACTTCTCCCACATCCCAAGTTTGAACCAACAGGCAGCTCTGTTGCAAAACAGAACTGAGTTGGAAGGGTCAAGCTTCAAGCCTTCTCCATATGCTGCACAAGCTTCTGTAAATCTTTCTGACTTAAAGAGATCATTTCCGCGTGCCCGTGCTCTTGTCACTAGCCTCACATTGTTAAGCAATTTTGCAACTTCAATACTCCTAGGATCAATCTTCCCGGCTTTCTCAGCACAGGTAACTGCATTCTCAAACCTGCAAGATATCCATCATCTATTCTCATTATCCAACAAAGCTTCTAAACTTTTCCTGCTCCTGATAATTTAGACTTCCTCTACTCACCTTCCAAATGCCATCTCGATCTGGGCTCGGACATAAAAGAGGTAAGCCTCAGAAAGCATCCCAAAAAACTTACTCTGTGAGCAGCAGTTCAGAGATGGTTCAACTTTTGGTATATTTGACAGGATGCTATCAATATCATCAAGTTGCTGGAGCTTTAAAAGAAATTCTGCTCTACAAGAGAAAAGCTGGACATTCATCGAATCACTTAGCCTGAGTCCCAAATAGCATATCTAGGAATTTTCCAAACAAGAATGTATAACATATTCCAGTATGAAAGTAAAAATAGTTTACCTGAGGAGAAAAGTCGGCTCCTGCAACAATTGCAGCATCTCCTTCCCGTAATGCACTTTTCCAGTCTCCAATTTTCCGGGCATCAGAACATCTATTTAGATGCTTCTCAACTGCTTGTAACTTGTGGAGTTCTGTTGCCTCAGGCTGAAATCCAGCATAGAATAGGTGCTTCCTAGCAACCTCTACCTGACCTAACCTAAAACCAGCAAAGACAAAAAAATGACTACAGAGAAAAGCAATTCAAAACAAACTATTTGAGCCAATAGTTCAGTAAACAAAGTTGAAGAGAGTAAATCCCACAAGAAATTGTTGACACATAATAAAACTCCATACAATTAGTAATAACAAACAAATAGTGAAGGCATTTTAGAAATAGATTACAAATTCCACTGCTGCAATTAACAAATACTTCGAGTCCTTTAGCAAATCTATAAATTACAACGTCCAAATATGGTATCTATTTCTTAAGGCAATACTTTCTCAGTTCTCACATATGTCAGCGTATAAAATCTAAAAAATCATTTGCAGTGATACAGGTGGGAACTTTCTAATCTGGAATCGTTGGAGCTAATTGTGGCAACATGATCCAAAGAACAGGGCAATTGTTAGGTGACAAACAAAGTTCTTTAAGCATTTAAACAATTGGCCATCAAATCCGATGTAACATGAAAGCCTGAATTTAAACATGGACAATGACAACTCAAGATCAATGGGTAAAGCAATGCCCCCCAACCAACAATCAACAAGACAATAGCAATCCCACGTTTTTAGATTGCCCGAGCAAACGGAATTTGATCAGACAATTATACATCTAAAACTGCTTGATCATCAATGATCAGTAAATCAAGTGATCATTGACTATATTGAGCATATGACAGCTAAGCAAAGGCCAAAAGCAACATCATCAATACACTTAATCAACCAAGACGCCAACCAAAAAGTTCTCTATTATGTTGAACATGAAATATATGAACATGACATTGTCAAAACTATCGACCATATAAGAAAACCCAAAACAACAAATCAAGAAAGAACAAGGTCAGAATATTTATACATAGCAATAAAAACCCTATATATTTCTTGAAATTATAATTTTTCATGTAATTACCATACACTAACATCTAATACAAGACAATCAAAATTTGGGCACATCGACATAAACTTGGATCTAATACATATGCAACAATCAAACTATATGCGATAATTCAACACCGCACAGTAAAATCATACAATATAAGCCAATAAAAATCATATCTTTACATTCTTGTAATAAAAAGTAAATTCACAAATCGCAATTAACTCACCTAATCAGCAAAGCCCCTAATCTCAGGTGAGCCCTTATATACTTAGGATCCAACTTAACTGCATCCTCACAATCTCTTATGGCCTCTGCAACCCGACCTAAACCCGTCAACGCCGCAGCCCGGTTACTCCGGTAAGCGGCATTGCTCGGCGAAAGCTCAATTGCTCGGTCATACAAACTCAATGCCTCAGCAAAATGACCCCTTCTATACTGCTCATTCCCCAATCTCTTCACCTCCTCCGGATCCGACCACCCCATACCCCGCTTCACCGGATCCCCACCGCCGCTTCCGCCACTGCTACTACCGTGCGAGCCACCGACTTGCAGTTCCCCCGACCGCGGCACGACGTTTCCGGACCTCATTATACTCCCATGCCCGTAATTTCCAGTTCCCAACCCCAACACATCCGGCCTCGTAGCAGGCCGGGCCGCCGTCATACCCGTCTTCAAAGCCCGGCCCGGAGGACAGATGTTCCCCGTCGGGAGGACATTCAACGGGGGCGACGTCACCGACGATCCTCCCCCGCCGGAGTAAATCAAGGTGTGGGACCCAGTCGACCCGACCGAGTCAGACCGGGCGTGACTCGGCCGAGTTCTGGGAGTCGACTCAGTAGACCCGCTAGTGAGCTCCCCGGAGTGATGGCCTTTTGCAACCGCGTTGGAATCACCCTTCCCCCGACCCGAAAACGAACCCGACGAGCTCGACGAGCTACTCGTAGTCGTCGTTGTCGTAGTGGTTGTAGTGAGTGAGCTCGGAGCGGGCCGGGTGGAGGTTCGCAAGGGGGAAACAGGCGAACCCAGATCGAGTTCACGGAAATCGGGCTTATTATTGACACCACCAAACGAATCCTTAAGCCGATCTGAAAGCGTATCAATCCCTAACTCGGAAAAGGGCTTACCAGCATTCGCCATATCTACAACGACTAACAAATCAAATACAAACCCCAAAAACTAACCGGGTAAAATTTGGGGGTTTGGGATAAGGGTCAGAGAATATGGAAGAAGAAGAGCAATGTGGGAAGTGGGGTGGAGTCAAGACGAAGGAGAAGACATGGGAAGAGGTGTGGAATAGAGGAGAAAGAAAGATGGGGATCTCGTGAAGGGAAAGAGGGGTAAAGTAAAGAATGTGAGTGTTATTAAACAGAGAAAGTGGGGTTGAGTTTGGGTTTGGGGCTTGGGGTTTGGACTCGGGAGTACTGTTATTTTTTTACAGAACAGAGAGAGAGAGAGAGAGAGAGAGATAGGGAGGAGGATGGGAAGGAAGAAGAGGAGAAATCAAAAATGGAGGGGTTAGGGGGGAATTAAATTGGGTAATGGTAAGTGGTAAAGATGGATGGGTGAGACAATGAGACTGTGAGAGTGAGAGTGAGACTGAGACTGACTGAAGAGTGAGACAGCAGGATATCAACGTATCATCATCTGATCTGATATGGGTAAATGGGTTAAACTTTCACCTGCTGCTTCACAAGCTCCCTCCCTCTCTCCCACCCTCCTACCCTATAATTTTATTATAATTTGAGTCAAACGTAAAAGAGGGAAATTTATATTATTATCACTAACTTGTGTTATATTGTTGAGGTCAGAACGTTGAAGGTTGAGTGTTGGATGATTTGTTTGTTTTAGAGTATTATAGATTGGGGTATGTTTATTTATTCGGTTTTATTTTTAGTTAATTACTCAAATCGAACTCGATGAGGGATTTTTTGAGTTTGAGATTGATACGAGAAATTACTAATTCCAATCGTGTAAAGGTTGGTTCCACTTAGCTTACCTTGATTACTTGGTATTACAACATGCATAACACCTCTTTACTAAAATCAATACATTTTGAGAATGTCCACATATGTAATTAGTATTAATATACGAAGAGAATTGAAAGACAAAGGAACCATATGAAAAGCATCGCCAATAGTGAGCCTCTAGTTTAGTTTCAAAATAAAAATTTTAACATTTTTTCATCTGATGTTAAGTCTTATATATACTCATGTTTTATTATTAAAATTCAATTTGATACCCAACTTTTTAGAACTTATGGGTAAATATTAAGTATTTTTTTCATACAATGGTAATCCTCGTATTATTGTTAAACAACTTATGGGTAAATATTCGGTTTAAACAAGTTAATTGTTGGTACGCGAGTATGGAGACACCAATAATCTCAACAATAAGCAACGAAATTGTCTCCAATCACCATTATGTTGATCGATACTAGTAAGACTAATCCCTTGGAGTATTGTTTTTAGATGTCTCATTCTTTATCATACCGTAATTAAGTTGCATGTTTGTTCTATAAGGTTAATAATTAAGGGTTATGATTATCGACCGTTAAGGCTATGATTACAGTAGCTCAATTATCACAACGGCCCCAAAAAAAATCAACAAACCTAAAGTCCTAAAGATAACTTATCTATTGTCGTCTTCTTCTTCCAAGTTTCAAACTTTTTTCTCTTCTACACAGGTCGTCCCTGGGGTGGGCAAACAAGGTAGTAGCACAACATATGAAAAAATGCGTAATTTATTTAATGTTAAGATAAAAATAAAAAGGAAATAAGTGTAATATGCTCAATTTTTATCTTATTAATTGAAGTGGATCAATTGTAAAAAACTAAAAACCTTATTTGAATTATTATTTAAATGCAATTTGGCATGAGTTTGATTCTTAATAATCTGAATGCATATTTCCTTATACTTATCCAATTCCTTAACTAAATTGACAACTTTACTAAATATTCCACTAATAAGAAATATTTGTAAGAAATTAACCAATTATTTTTTATCGTAGTTGTGCATAATTATCATATTCCTTATTTTGTTAATACGATGACACCTTATTAATTTGTTATATTTATAATATGGACTAATATTTTGGATTCTGGTTATAGTTTTTAATTTGTGAAGATAACTATTCATAATATTGTAAATAATAATGATCATGATAATAAGATAACCTGGTAAATGAAAACTTTTATGAAATGAATTGCTTATGATATTTTTAATCAAATAATTTAATAATTTATTTAATTTATAAAACAAGCAAATAAAATTATATGAAAAAATAATTTATTTATTTTGTAAATTATACCATTTTCTTCAAACCCAATAATTTTCACATCCGTATACTCTTATTATTGAATATATTGGATTCTTATAAAAACAAAAAAAAAAATAAAGATAATTCTAATAACTATAAAAAGTTATCCATTCAAACGATCACTAAATTTAACTTATTTGGGTAAGAATTAATATTTTAGCTCTTAGCATGCTGATTCTTTGAATAAACTTAGTTGAATTCATTGTTGACTTTGCGGTTGTGAATTGAATTTAGACTCTTTTTTTACCTCATACTCTAATTTGTTTCGTCTAAACTTATTTTTTAATTAAGTTAAAAAAAAAAGTAGATGATAACATACTCAAAATTGTAAAAGAATAATGTGTTTGGCAAGTTAAATATAAAAACAAAAACATTTCTCGATCATGGATTCATGGTTGCGACTACTAGGCTATGTGAAATATTACCACATGGAGGTAATATAAGAAATACTCGATATTTATTACTCCATGGTTCATAAGATAAATGTTAAGTTTTCAATATTAATTTTAGTTTATAGTTTTGAAGTTTGAGAATATAAAGTCATAGTATGTACTTCGTAAATGTAACTAAAAGTTGGCCGTACTTCATATTTCTACTAATCATGCATGATTTTGAAAATCAACATAATAGTAGTTTTCAAATTATTATATCATATACTCAGGGATTCTTTACAAAAAAGGAGTTTTGATCCTTCATCAAAGTAGAGACTATTAGAATTTGCCTTGCAATGTATGTGAATAGTTAAATCACTAAGATCGGCCGATAAACTGGTCATTTATTACAAATCGTATGATTTATTATTGTCAATTAGTCAACATGAAAATTTGTTCAATTAAAATTTTCCTTTTTAGGGTCAGGGCTATGATTTCTTCGACTTATTTCATCTTAATTTGATGAACCGTATGTTATTTCAACTTATGATAACTCATGCTATTTAAGTCTAAAGTTTGTTCTATTTGGCTTATTTTGTTTTATTTTAATATATTTTATTTTACTTAGTCTGAAAATTTTGGAAATAAAATTCTAAAATATAAGAGAAGGATTTGAATTATATTTTGTCTAAAACTAGTTTTTATCAAACTTATTTTGTCCGAACGTACTTTATATATGGTAAAATAAGTCAAAATAAGTTAAATACAACGGTAAATACAAAAGTACAATACATCTAATTTTATGTATATATAGTTTGAGATCAAGTTAGAAATCAAGTTTGGTCCTACTATGAGTGACTAGCATGCCTAATATTATCTGTGGTTAAACCTAATCTTAGAAGAAAAATATAATATCGTGCAAATCATTTTCCACATTCCCCGCAGCCTGGGGTGAGTGGTGTCCCAAAAAAAAAAAAAAAAAAAAAAAGTATTTCAATCTCATCCTATCCAAAATCATTCCATCCTAGATTCCTGTACTTCCTACAAATCCTACTACAAATCTTTCAAGCCCGAAGCCAAAGCTCGAGAGTCCACAAGCTCTTTCTCTATAAGATATGAAATGACTAAAGCACCCTCAAATGAACACCCTATTTACAGTACTACCCTTGTGAAGTTGTGACGAATATCAGAATATGATATGTTGGTGTAACGTACGAAGTTGAACCTTTAATTCATCCTAATAATTCCATATTTCCAATGCAAAATTAACTAATAGATTAATCATAAAGGTGAATCGATTATGAAGCCAGAAAGTGAGGGTGAGATGTGAAGATTAAGGTGTGGACAAAAGTGTAAATATGATGAAAAAGAGGGGTAATTACTAAGTAGGGTGAAAAGGGGGCAGTTGTCGAGTAAGCAGCTGGCCATGTCCATGTGATGAGAGAGATTTGCCAGCTGGGCCATTTATAAGACAATGAGGAGTAACAGTGGCCTCCAGCTTGGCTGAATTACGGGTTTTAGCTTTTTTTACTACGTTCTTGCCGATTCTCTTTGGATATCCTTTGCCGATGCCTCTTTCATACCCTTTTCGCATTTTTGGCTATCAAATCTAGAAATTATTAATATGCTACACTTATATCATCTACTATACTCATTTTATTTTAATAACTTCATTTTAAATAGAGTTTTTTTTTTCCCTATTCTAAGTGTACAAATAAATATTATTTTTTTTACAAGCAAAATTATTTAGGTATGTAAAACTAATTTTAACTTGTACAACTAAAATTATAAAAAAATTAAATTTTATATCATTTTCTCTTTCTTAAAACTACTTTAAACCAAGATCCTATCAAAATATGTAATAATAAATGTAATTAATATTTATTACTTCTTCTATTATTTTTTAATTTCACATTTTTTCTTTAAAAAGAAAAAATCACCCACTTTTTGCTTTCTCTCTTTCTTACTTTTCATAATAAGTAGGAAATATATTTTAAAAATAGATAAAATACTCTAAAGATATAAAATAACTTAATTTATTTTTTTAAATTGAGTTTTTGTTGCTAAATGATAACTCCATATATATCTTACCAAAATATAAATAGAGTTTTATTGATAAACTCGTGAAACATAGTCTTGTAAAATATATGCGAAGTATACACCGAGCCCTCTTTTCTCCAATATTCATCATATATACTACTACAAAGTATTATGAAGTATTATGTTTATATGTTCCTTTGACCATAAAATAAAGTATCAAAGTTATTATTTTTATTGGCCAAAGTTAATGCTTCATACTAATTAATTAACAAAATCTTTATAGTATATTAGTGTTTGAGAAGCAATATACTACCCATCACAAAGAGAAAACAAAATATTTTGAAGTTTCAAATAACTATGAGCTCAACTTTATTTGGAGATAGTTAGAGATACTTCTAATATTAATAATCCCTTAGTTTCCTTTGTTCTTTTCTTTTGGAATTTATAGATTTTAGAGACAAAATTTTACCATAAACTCTCTTCAAACTATAAGAAATACATAATCATGTGAAATCTTGATGGATATGTTTTAATGTATTTTCAAACATCAACTTTTTATAATTTTTACAAATAAAAAAATGAAAATATTTAAGTTTTATATTTATTTGGAATACAGGTCGTTTAAAAAATTATAAGACATAAGAGGATTTAACCTCAAAAGTTAAAACTATACATATGACGCAAAGAAAAATAACATCCTAGTGTTATGAACATCTATGTTAAATTATCAATTACCTGTAACGTTTCAAGAGTAGAGTGGCGTTCTTTTAAAGATTTTGCTTAATTAATCATTTAAGAATTGGAAACAGATGGGACGAGAGTAGAAGAATTAAAAGGTTATCTGAAGAATGAAAAAAATAGAACGGAACGACATCAATACGAAGTAGAAGAGAAGTCACAGGACCATGCACTTGATCGTCTCAGATGTTATAGAGTAGGCTCGTAGAGACCTAACCCGTAACCCCCTATTGGCCTTAATACTCCACCTAATCACTGACACCAAAGTTTAAAAGTACCTTTTCAAAAGTAATTAAGAACCACTTATCAACTCTCAATTCCTCCACAAGTACTTCCCCACTGGCCCATTTTTTGATAATATTCTCCTCGTTTACTTTCAATGGGTTTTCACTTTCGAGATAAATAAAGGGCTAGCTAATACTTTCATGGGTTTTCAAAAATAAGCTCACACTATTACAATCAATTCTAATATGTTCATTGAATAGTTGATAATTACTATGACATCAATAAATCAAATTTATAAGTACTTCTTAAAATTCTAATAAACGAAATCTACTACTTTAGTTGGTTTCCACTTTTAAATAAGGCTAATCCTATTGGTTAAAATATGACTTCATAAATTATAACATCAATGTCAAATTTCCACTTCGAGTTTTATAAGACTTGTCGATTAGACATTATTATTCTTTACCTACCTACTAAATATAAACGCTCGGAATAATAGTTTTAGTTATTATAGTCTTGAATAAAAGTAGTGGATAAATACGCGATACACAACGCTTTAAATTGACGTAACTACCCTTTGTATCTTGCCATAAGCCATGAGAACTATTAGCCTAAACATCCCCGTCCCTAAGCCAGGGCAATCGCCCAAGGTCTCAGGGCAAAAGGCTCATTTATAATTGTGTACTGATATTTATTGTAAAATGCACATATATGACTATCTATGCATGAGTGTAGTTATTGGAAGAGCATCTACTATTCAACTTTTTTTTTTCGTGTTCTTTCTTTTCTTATAATTTCAAATCAATTCATTGATATACCTCTATTTTTTCCCTTACACTCGTTATTCTTCTTCCTTTTTCACTAGACCCGACCAATTTATTTTTGTCACTACATTCTTTCACATTCTTGTAGTAATTTATATTGTGCTTCTAGTTCCTTTATTTTTTTCCATACTCAATGTAAATCAAGCATAATACAAATGTTTATATGCAATCCAAAAAATCAAAATCCTTATTCAAATTCCTAAGTCCAAAATCTAACCGAAAAGTTCTATGATGATGTAATAATTTATTTTCATTATACAATAACTACTTGAGTAAATTACGTACAATAAATTTTCCTATTTTTAAAAATATATTGAGACTAAATTTTATAACTTAATTGTAATTGAATTGAAAAGAAAATAAAATGTGAATAGCACCTATACTTTATATATGGATCAACCTAATTAACTAAGTAAATTAATGCGGTTGAAAGTGATGTATGAATGGTGAAAAATTAAATTATAGTAGTTATTTAAAAATAAGAAGATTATTTGGTTCACCAAGTAGCTTATTAAAATTAGTCAAATTTTTAAATTTATAAGCCCCAATTTATTACTTCACCCTCAGCTTTCTAATTATAGGAACGGGCCTAAGCCTGAACCACCCATGTTTATAGTCCCAAGCTTGGCGTCGCCCATGATCAGCTCCACTCTCTTCTATGCACCGATGACGAGTATTGAGAAATATAAGTGATCAGTCATGCCACTGATCAGAGTGGAGAATCCAAAGTTGTGGTGCTGTTAAACATAAGCTGAGATGACTACTCTGATAGATGCTCCACGAAGCAGCCAAGCAGGCCAGGGCATGGGGGTGTTCTGAACATCATTCCTCATTCCTCAAGCTCAGCCAGTCACCACCCTCCTCTATGTTGTTCCCTGTCGTTTATACCCGCGTATAAAATGCTGGAATTTCCATTTTTTTAGTTTCTTTCGCATCTTTCTTTTTCCTCCATAATTCAATTCTGCTCTGGCCTCTTTATTTATTGCGTGGGATATATTCCCTTTGAATTATCACAGTGCAAGTCATTACACTTTTATCAAGTTCCACTTCAATTATTTATCAATTACTTATTTGGAGATAAAGTTGCATCGCTAAGAAAGTAAGCACGTAATTTCTCTTACAATATTTACAACCTAATATAAAAACGCTTTAAATTATTATAAAATATTGGCTAAAACAGTCACACTAACCAAACAATGTGATATCTTAGCTCATACATTTTTAAAAAATAAAAGGTAAAATATCAGATATAGAGATTATAACTCATGTATAACACATATAATCTCAAGTATAAACATTTATAGTCTCACGTATAGAAAATATAATATTATGTATATAAAGTATAATTTTAGGCCAATAAAATATAAGTTTAGGTATAAAATTATGATCTTAGTTATGGAGATTTTGATTTTAGGTATATTAATTAAGATTTCAAGTATAAATATTATGATCATAATTTAACATTAGACATAGTATTTGAATAGACTTGTGTGACACAAATCACACGATTAAGAAATTCCAAAGATGATCCCAGGTATAAAGATTTTGATTTCAAGTATAAAAAAAATAAAAATAAAGTGATTATGATCTCATGTATAAAACTTATGGTCTCAAGTATAGAGTTTAAAATCTCAGATATAAAAAAAAAATACAATTTCATGTATATAAAATACGATCTCATATATAGAGATATTATGAATGCAGATACAAAGATTATGACCTCATATATAGAAATTATAATATCATGTATAGAGATTATGAGGTCTTGAGTTTATGATCTTAAGTGAAAAGGTTCAATGAAATTAATTTTTCAAGTTTTTCAAATTATTATCATCACTAACATCATAATCCTGCCTTCCAGATGCTAAGAATATCGTTGATGCCAACAACTACGAAATGTCGGAATACTTACCTCATTCTTGTGGCAAATCTCAGGTCACCTGAACCCTGTTTGAAGCTTCTTCGCTGCGAAATTCACCAATTGCTTGACCGAATGACAATCAAACCAATTGTCTTTGTTGGGGCGACACATGTGACCCAATTTCGACTCCATTGGTCAATGTTGGGGTTTATTTGTCGACATTAGGGTAGAGTGAGGGATTGATGAGATGTATGTTGCGATGCCATAGGTGGCATGATCAAGAAACTGAGAAGGTCGGAAAATGATGAGTATAAATTAGGGGAATTTAATAGAGAAATGACATAGGAGATGGAGAGAGGAAGAGTTGACATGAAAACTCCGCCATTTTATTTATTTATTTATACTTACAAGAGACAAGTCACATCTAATACTAACTATTAATTTATTCCTTTAGGTATTTGATCGAGTGGAGGATCCCTAATCCAATTCTAACAAGATAAGGTTGCTCTGATACAATTTGGTATATATATCACAATCCTATTCTAGATCATCATCCCAATAAACGGAGTAAGATTACTCCCAACTGTCATAGTACACCGTATTATAGAATGGAGACAACATTTGAATTAATTAGGTTCCAACAGCATGAAAATCAAATATAGCATATCATTATTATACGAATTCAGGACATAGAGATCCGAGCAATGAGTTTCTTACAAGTATGTATCTCTCACAAGTATTGCCAAGTCTTAAGATTTGATACATGAATCATTATCCTCCCACCACGAAATTTAAGCAGCTGCTTCTTAGTGGTTGCTTTAGTCGGTAAACATAGCACCTCAGTAAACATAGCTATTTAAGGCCGAATCTACGGGCATAGTTTTCATCAATTGCAGCACCTCACCTTGCTTCAATATTACATTCGGCATCATTCACATTTCTAAGCACCCCTTAATTCTCATACGGAGTACTACGTAGCTTCACACATACGGAGTACTGTATTGATTTCACAGCATGTTGTGCAGGGGTACAGAGGAGTATTCATGATACAGAAATAATAACTTATAAATTTAAATTACAAAGGACTAATTTATATTATATTATACCCTTAGAATATTTGTTCTATTTGCAGCTAAATTATTTAGTTTTATTTACTAGATGGTTTTAAAATTTTTCTTCGAGAAGTCATATATTCGCATTACAAATATATATATATGATTTAAAATGTTTTTATTTTCAAATTAATAAGACAAAAAATTATAAAAACTTAATATTTTAAAAATTACTCATGAGATGGATCTAATAAGAATCCACTTGAATATATGATTTCTTGTAACATAATGAGAATTGATGGTTAAATTTTTTTAACTTTAACTCCAAAAATAGAAAATGGTAAAAAATAAAAGGATAGAGAGAAGATGTAGATCAAAGAAGTGAGGACGGGAGGACAGAGAAGGAATGTTAAGTAAAAGTCAAAACTTGAGAATTATTATTTGATTAATGATCCACTACGTATTAATCTATTTTTAGTATAAGTAATGGTCTAATAATAGTGAGATCATATCACCATTCTAGAGCATCCCACTATAGACTTGTTAAATTATCCTTCTAAAGCTTCTCTCATGTACCACAACAACCCAGTTGTCTATTGGATGCCTTCCTTTCCTTGGCACGAACTTAATCTAACAATTCCGAAACGACCTATATTCTTAGGAACACTCGTTTATTATTACGTGAAATTGCTCGATCTCTTTCTTTTTTCTTTATTGACATTAGGTATAAAATTGCTTTCATGTCATGAGCAAGTTTCATAACCGATGCACTTTCCTAGGAGAGGATGTATTGGCTTTCGGCTATTTATTTATCTGTACAATCCTCCGTAAATTAGTCTACACCATATTTATTTTATACTCGTGTCCATTCATCCATCCGAAAATACTATGAGTACTCCGTACATGATTATGATTATCTATCTATCTATCACTATATTATTTGGTATGCCACGTGTGATAGAAAATACAAAAAAAAAAAATGACAACATTAATTAGGAGTATTAATTATATTATAATAAGGCTTATTAGTGTAAATCGGTCATATTGTTTGCTATCATTTTCAATATTGAGTGGCGGGGTAATTGGCTAAGGTTTGAATCTCTACACATGAGATCTGTCATTCCAAAATTATACATTTTCGACTTATTCATATGGAGAAATTGTAGGCATCGATTCACCTATGCGTGTAATTACACATGTTTTAAAGTAAGACTCATTAGGGTCAAAAACCTCTAAGATTGGGCTTATTAGGGTCAAAAACCTCTAGGAAGGACCCATATATACGATTTAGAATTGCGTAAAATGCATCCCTTTGCGTCAGTCTTAGATATATGACTGTCCGGAACAAATTGGTGAAATTAGAATTTGTCATGTGCAAAATGTTTGTGTTAATCACACTCTTGATGCAAAGTCCGGCACTCTGGAGCGATAATATTTGCTATACAACTTCATACGAATCCCTTAGTATATCAACAGAAAAGGCAGGAAGAGATAACTATAATGGCTTTGGACATTGAATCGAGAATAAAAAAATAAGAGCCCATAAAATAAAAGGTATCTGAGTCGAGCTAGATTTTACTAAATCGTTCATAATCCTCATTTCAAATATGATTGGGATTATAATATATTATTTGAATGCTTATAAATATGGATTTCCAACCAAATAAATTTCATGAACATGAATATGTATATGGGTTTCATGAATTTATGATGTATCCATTATACTTGTAAAAATTAAAAAAATTAACTTTAACACTTTAAAATATAGGAAAAATGTACAATACCAATATAAAAAAAAAAGTCAATTTAAATATCTACAGAAATCTAGTCTCTTTTATTCATGTCCGCTGACTTTTTGACGTGCCAGTATGGCATAATTTTAAACCCACTGGCTACTTACATGTATAATATCATTAGCACTTCTGAATATCAATGCAAGGTTGATGAGATTCTTACAAATGGCGTTAGAGCGAGCAAAATGTTTACGCCTTCCAATGACTTTGACTAAATATATATGCATGAGCAACCTATAAGTTGAGCTCATTGAGGTTTTGACTTCAGGTTATAATCTCACATTCTCACCTAATCGATCCATCCTATCTTAAAAAGTTCTTCACTGGAAACTTACCTTGACCTTTGATACAAACCTTGAAGAATTTCTTGCAATTCGAATTATTAAATTCAAGATTGTACATAAGAACAATTTAATTTAGTGGTAATTGTCTAGTTGGATATATTATATTATTATAAACTCTGTTACGAATGATATTAAGATCATACGCATAAGGCAAGTAGCAATTCATTATAAAATTAATTGGTAATAAGAGGATTAACCCCTGTCGTATATGGTGCTCGTTCTTTTTAACTATATTTAACGTGCGGACAACTTATCTTATAGTTTTTAATAGATGTAAACGAAATCACAATTCTTAAACAGTTTCGCTTTCAAAAAATGCAAAAATTAGACATGTATTGTTGTAATTAGGTTTGTAGAACTATAGTAGGAGGATACATTGTGTAAACATATAGGAAGTACTTACACAATACGTCATCCAAAACACTAAACATCCTTTGAGAATTTGTAAGCTACTACGGAGTACTTTGGTTTAGTAGAAAGTCATTATTCTTTGAAAACTAACACATACATTTGAGCCTTTTATACTGTACGCATTCTCATAGAGTAAATAAATACGGAGTATAATATACTTTTCAATTATGAGTTGCATATATGTACGGCGTACCATGCACATTTTTATATCAACCAATTAAATCAGCAATTCCAAATATTTATTTACAGAATTCTTATGTTTCAATGTGTCAAAGATAATTGATTCAAAGTGCAAAGTAATGAGAAATATCTATACGTTGATACAAAATATCCGTAGTAGTTACTTGAGGGGACTTCCCAATACTGAATCAACAACCGTATTTAACTCCGAACATAGATCATTTGAAACAAGAATGAGGGGCCAAGATTGATTGCTGTAAGAAAGATCCATGTGCACGTGTTGAGCTGATGGGTAGCAACTTAATTACAAGCCATACCTTTCGATATACACTATCCTCCGTGTGGGAATATTCAACTTTTAATGGCAATAACTCAATATTAATATGTAGTTTAACATACCAAAGACAACAAATATGCTGTTTAATTGTATTCCTTTTATCCCTATCCCTTTATTTTTATTTTATTGTATTTTTTTAATCAAAGTTTAAAAATTTGATCACGAATTCTCATTATGTTATATATAAAAAATATTCTAGTGAAATCTTATTGAATGTGTTTTAATGTAAATTTTTTTAATATTAAGTTATAATAACTTTTTGTCTTATAAAATTTGAGATAAAAATATTTTAAATTGTATTTTGACAATCGTAAAAAGTCAAATGAGACAAATAATTAGAGATAGAGGAAGTATATAACGATTTTTTTGAAAGCTAGGGAGCTGAATTATCATCTAAAAGGCTAAAGTCAGTAAATAATCTACAAGTTATGCTTGTTCAAGAGGCATGGCATAAGCTAACATCAATCAATCACTAATAATTAAATATAAACTTTGAAGGCTCATGAGAGTGTTGCTTAGCTATACACTCTTCCCCAAATGTTGTGCTACATAAGAATAAGGTAAACATATTAATTAGTATGTGTGGAATGCCACATAAAAAATAGAGTTTAATTTTAAATGTATTCTCGATAATATGAGTTTTGTTTGAGTTCTAATATTTAGTGTATGTTTTTTAAAAGGACACCAAACACGATTTACATAATATAATTCTTATATCAACATAATCATATCGAAAAATATGCTAAAATAAGATCCATTTGGCAATATGTTTAAAATATATCAACTTAATCCAAGTATGTTATACGAAGTACGTTATAGAAGAAGATTAAATATGCATGGAATATTATCTACTTTTACTTATTCAATTATAACAAATCAACTTTTGTTACATCAAAATAGAATTGCAACAAAAGAAGACTTATGCACCCAATGTGTTGCATGATTTCAATTTCCTAAAATAAATATATACTAAACCTCCTATAAGAGAAAATAAACTGAAATGGAATACACCAATTCAAACACTCGCAATAGTATAACACCTTCCTCTGCTTTTATAAAATATTTTCTCAAATAATAAAAAACACAATAAAGAGAATTACAAGTATAGTACCACCCGTTGATAGAGGTACGATTGTCTTTTCAAAATTTCACTGTAGAAAAACTAAATATTGATCTTATAAAATATTAGTTAAAATATTCAAAGTCCAACAAACATAAAGGGTTAAGGTTTTCATGAATAATAATAATAAATAATAGCTTGAAAAAAATAGAGGTGGTCAATGGGCCGGTTCAGCCCGCCCCTGACCGGTCTGCTGGAGGACTAGGCCAAGCCCGGTTCTTTAGTGGGTTGAATACGAATCCCGAATTTCCAACCTTGACCCTATTCAATTCGGTTCGTGAAGAAGCTCGATTCGACCCACGTATTCGGACCGGACTAGCCCACTGATTCGGACCGGCCCGGTTCGTTGATTCGGTCAAAATAGTCGTCGGAATGTAACCGTTGGAGTAAACCCTATATAATGCCCTCAATTCGGTTTCAATTCCTCACAATCTCTCAATTACTACTAAATACAATTAGCTTACTTATTAGTACTAATTTTCTTCTTAATTACTCTCTTAATCTTCATTAGTTATCTTACTTACTTGGTTTATTATTCTTAAGTTACTTGTTTACTACTACATTTCATAAAATAAATGACTTCAAGAGGTAAACTCAGCGTGAGCAGCTCTTTCGATGATACCACGGAATTTGCTCAAAACTTGGAGCAACAACTTTTCGGTACCTGCTGCTCAAGTTCCTCAAACTCCAACTTCGTAGATGTGTCTGCCTCTTTCTACTCCTCAAGGTAACTCTTAAACTTCTAATTAATTATTGTTGATATGAAAACTATTTAGTTTAATTAGATTATTTGATTAGTTATGTTAGATTATTTGATTATGTTAGATTAAGTTGATGTTTAATTAGTTGATAATGTTGAAGTTAAATTGATTAGGTTAGTTTGCTTAGTTAGATTTGTTGATTATGTTATGTTAAGATTAGTTATGCTAGATTAGTTGATAATGTTAAAGTTAAATTGATTATTTGTGTTAGACTAGTTAAATTACTTGATTATGTTATATTTGGTTGATTATGTTAATTATAATTAGTTAGTTAATAGACTAATAATGTTAGTTTTTGGATTAACTTGATAGCAATCCCAGTTCTGTGCGTTTAGACTATTTTCACCATAATTTTTTTTCCTCACCAAATACATATGATGATTGCGATTTAATGTTAATCGAAGGCATCGATATGTTTGGGATTGCTTTTCGAGAGTATTGACAAATAAATTAGAGAGAGAAATAGTTAAATTTAAAAAATGACAAAACCGTAAATATGTTGTTGGTGTTAAGGAGTATTTTGTCGGCAACCACTCCTTTTTAAATCAAGTTATGGCAACTAATCAACGCCAAATTATTCGGAAAAAAAGAGATCCAAAACATATGTAGGAAGACGAAGTACCGCAATTTAACCAAAAAAAAACAGCTGGTGATGCATCTTTTTACTTCAAAGGAGAGCAGAGATTTAGTGCCGAAGCAGTGGAAGCACTATACAATGAGTCTTTTAAGCAAGCACTCAAAATCATGCATATAATAACCGTCACAAAATATCCCCATCAAAGTAGTTGCAACTGGACCAAAATCACGAAACCAGACATTGAAGAAATAACGTTAGTCTTTGATTCTTTAATATAGGAATCATAAACGCCTACACTTGACCTTAGAATAGGTTCTCAATTGGGATCAATTAATGTTTATGCAAGTTAGAGAACCATGCTAAAAATGTATGTCATCTTAGGTAGTATCAGGTCAGATTTTATCGGATTTTTGTTATAATTGATAGGGTCAAATCACATATCATTATGATTAGGTCAAGTATAATTTGATTTTGATTTGAAGTGGGTTGAAAGGTTTAATCAGACCGAGTCAAATCAAGTATCAGATTTAATTAGGTCAAGCTAAGTCAGATCTTAGATTTTATTGGATTGGGTCAATTATAGTTCTTATCAAGTTAAATTGGGGGTCGGATAATACAGGTAGGGTCGGGTCAGAGTCGTCGAATCCAAATCAAGTGTCAGGTTTTTTCTCAATTGGTTACAGATCGGGTTCGCATTCATGTTTTGTTGGGTCTATCTGGATGCCTAGGTAGGTTTCGAAAATCCAAATTCAGGTTGGATGAATATTGGTTTCAATTGGATCACTTTTAATAGCTCTAGTGACCTTTGGAATTATATGACTATTATGAGTGATGAGGGCCGTCTGAATATACACATGAATCATTCCAGTGCAAGAGAAATTAAAGTCTGTCATGCGATCAATTTGAAATCAAAATGTGGTCGGTCCAGCCCATGATTAATGCCCAACCCACTATGTTTGTGACACGTGCCTACGCTAAAATTCAATATGATTGATTTCCAATAACTTTCATATTTGTTTAGTTTCTACTAATCATAGAAAAGCCCATTGGATTGGCCATACCAAATCTTGATAATCACTCTTGTAGCAATCGTGTGACACATAATTACTAGTCGTTTGTAGAGTGGAGAAATCAAGCAACTTTTTTATAAAATAAAATGTATCAAAATATTTCCAATAATTTATGCTATATATGCTTCCACTTTCAGCAAGGTCCAGTCGTGTCGATTTATTCCCAGATCCATAGAAGGAAAACTTGTGGTATTAATCAGGTGTGTTGTTGGGACAACAAAACAATCGAACAACAGTGGGTAAATTATATAATGTGAGCGTGAAACATCAACGTTTAGATGCCCAATTTTGAGAAACATTTCCCAATTACATACCTTGATAAACTACCTTCCCAATCGATGTAATTGAATATTGAAACTTGTTTGGATTCAAAAGCAAGAGAATCCAGAATTGAGTGTGACAACGCAGAATTAAAAAAAAAAAAAAAGGGAGGTAAAAGGGCAACAACAGTGGGATAGATTAGGTTGTTTATGTCAATTACATGTGACATCGGATTCCTAATTATGATATGTCATAGCTTAATTAATATACTACTGATAGAAGTTGGTCTATAATTGGAATATACAATTATCACATAAAAAGTATAATTGTACTCATTTGGTTTTCTTTTGTTTGTTTTATCTAGAATTTTTCATTTGAGAAGTAATAAACTTAAATATGATTTTTTGTTGATATATATGAGTTAAAATATATCAACGTGAAATCTTGATGGATTTGTCTCGATATATAATTTTTTAATAGGCAAATTATATATTTTTATGGTACGTATTTATAGGTATTATAGATATAATATATGCTTTAAAACTGTACAAAGACAAATGTAACAAACAAAAGGTAAAGGAGGGAGTAATATAAATAAGGAGACTCGTATCATAATCAATTCGAATAGGATTTTAAAATTTTTGGAATCGGTTTCGAAATCGGTTAATCATATCCTAACTTTATGAAACCGATATATTGAAACAAATATAGAGACAATACCTAGCTATCTTGAATTTCCCTACTTTCCCTCTCAAGAACATGCACATTGGACTTTAGTAAAGGAAGGACATTATTGGGATCATCCTCGGCTCAAGGTGTAGTATCTCTCATTTTGCTTGGTCTCATTTGGCCTCATCTTCCTTTGTAATTTGTGCAGGCTCATAACTCAATTCTATTCTTGCAAAATGACAAGTGTGTCTAGGAATGTTAAGGTATTTTTACCTACATTTCTTTCTTCGTATATAGTTGCTAGGTTAAATTAGCTAGCCAATCGACGAGCTTTTATAAAAATGTTTTACGGCTTAAATCAATGGAAAACAATCGATGATGGATTGCATTGCTCAAACGAATATACAACACCATACAAAGAAAGGGCACATTTATTGATTTTTTTTTTTACCAGCCGTATATCTATGCATACTCTAACTACTTAACCTTGTTGAGTACTTACTATAATACGTACTTGCGATCCGTAATATAACTTAGTGTACATGTCTGTTTTTCCTAGTCTAAGTATAATAAATTGATTTTGCAACTATTTAGTGTCCTCTCAGAAAAATGCAGTTCTAACAGAAATATAGTTTGTAAGCATGATTTGCTGATAAACATTTAATAAATCAGAAAGTCAAACCAGGGAACTATAAACTCGGTGTAATTGATTACGAGTGCAGGTTTGTATTATAAAGATTGTCCCAAGTAGCAAGAAAATGGGTCCTACGTGAGTATATGTGGGGGAATGACCCTTGTCCCCCTGCAAGTACGGCATCATTTCATTATTATGAAGAAACAACTGTACAAGTGTACATTATACGTACGATATTTCCAAGGTTATATGCGCGTGTCATGCTTCTTTACGGTTCGAGACTGACTGCAATTTTTACCAAAATCTCATCGTAAGTAAATTGGGGTCTAACATTCACTTGACAGATGTTGGTTAGTTAGTTTGCTAGAGCCCAGGGGTGTGCCCTTGACCTCAAGAGACTTTAAGTTACTGTCTCAAAAAAAAGGGTGTGGGAATCATAAAAATAAGTACTCCGTAGTGTATATATTACAGGAGGGATTGTGCATGATAATTGACGTGGGAGAGTGAGTGCGTCACTCTCACTCTTGTCTATTACTCCGTAGAGGGTGAGTAGTTTTGACAAGAAGCATATTGGGAACTGCAATAAGAAATTTGTACACACTATTTATTTTTGTCTTCGGAATACACAATTAGATAGACAGTGATCAAAGTATGCGTATGCAAACACGTCAACTCAAGTGAATGGGAGGAATACCAAAAGCATGAAAATTTAAGATGCAAGTGCACTAAGCCGAGGGGGGGAGTTTGCAAAGAAAAGTATGCGTGAGAAAATGCGTAGGGTAAAGGGCATGAATTGTTTATAGGATATCAAAGATGGTCCGGAGAGTGACAACTCTCAATTCTCAAATATCAAACTCATGTGCATATTCATACTTATGGCCTCCCTTATTCTTATTTATGGGCAGAGTCAATACAGAGAGCACATGGACTACCTTTCGAGTCCATTTGGTGGGAGTGGGACAAACAATTGAAACTATTTTTTTTTTAATTTGTTTGTATAAATATTATTATTATTATTTATTACTATATTAGATTTTTAAAAAATGATCTTTTAGTAATGTTTTTAAATTGTGTATTGGTACGATTTAGATCTCTAGTAAAGACTAGGGATGACAATGGGTCGGATTTGGGTTGGGTCTTATTAGACCTGGACCTATACCCATTATTTTCAAATTAGACCCATATTCGCCCCAAATCCATTGGGTCCTAAAATTCTAGACCCTTATTCAGTTCCACTGGATCTGATGGATCTCGGGTCTAAAATGGATCCTTAACATATTTTATTTTTATATGCTTATTATTCACATGTTTTTTAATTAGATGTATTTTCTCATTTTAGACTTTAAAATTATTTACCGATTAAGTGTTATAAAGGAAGATAAATTGCATTATTATGTCAAATGATATAAATTAATAAATCCTTTCTTAAACGCATAGTTTGTATCGTTGAAATAATTGCAAAACAATCTTTATTTCTGCGAGTGAAAAACAAGTAAGCACTAGAGTCAAAATCCAACACTAAATCAAAAGTCCTAAACTCAATAGTACTATATTACAATGTTTTTAAGATCAAGTGCATAGCTACTCGCAAGTTTTTAAAATCGCATAAAAGCTAGTAATCTCAAACTTAATTGAATATGTTTGCGGGAGCATGACGACGAGAAGTTAGTAATCACAAAGTATACATCAAAATCATATGAAATGTTACCCGGCGAGTGGCGATAAGAAATAGTTGAAGGCGGCGAAGCAATGTGAATGTATCTTTAGTTTTAATTCTAAATGGAGATTATATTTTAATTTAATTTTTTTAAAATATGCGGGTCTACGGGTCGGATCTGAATCGGATATGGGTCTAAATTTTTTGGACCCAGACCCATATTCGACTCAATGACATTTAGACCCATATTCGACTCGAATCCAATGGATTTAAAAATACGAATCCAATGGGTCTAAAAATATTAGACCCAGACCCTAAAAAATGGGTTGGGTTTAACCGTGTCTGGATTGGGTCTTGGATCCATTGCCACCTCTAGTAAAGACAAATGTATTAAGGTAAACGAGAATATATGATCTTGGGCCTCTATTATTTTGGGCAGATAGTAGGTTATTTATGAAAGGATATCCTGAAGTAACTTTTTTGGAGTATTGAGGTTTATATGACTGATATCCACGCTATCAGAAATCGAATTCTGTATACACAATTGATATATGTGACTCTTTGTATGTGTAGATTAAATCAAAATAGTACATGTAAATTTAATTAACACTAACACAGAGTACTCCGTAATATAGAATAGAGGAAGTGGAATTATTGGACATGCAATTTCTTCCAAATCTTTCATTTACTTAATTGACAGTCTATTAAAAGGGGGAGGAAAAAATAATTCATCAAGGAAAGGGATGGAATGGAGATTGCGGACCTGCATTTTCCTCCGAATTCCGGAATCCAATAGACAACGTCAAATAATCTTTCCAACGAATATATCTCGTCAAATTGGAGAAGAATGGGAATAGAAAGGATCAAAGGGCAATGGCAAAAAGTGAACAAATTATGATTAATGCACTATTAACCATTTTCTAATTCACAAAATCTACATCTCTCTAGCATGTATGCTATTGTAAGTTCGTAACCGCCTGTGTTCAACCAGTCGAACAGAAAATGACTTTAGTAGGAGTAACAGGGAAGAAAACATAAAATTTGGAACTGTCGTGGGAATATGTTATGCTAGGATTACAGATTTACAGATTACTGGTAGTATTTGCAAGGAACCTTCAAACCGAGCAGAGGCTTGAGGAAATGAATGACAATGCTATTCTTCAGTGTTTGCAGTACTTCCTGAGCATGCTTCCATTTTATGTAGCTCCAGCATTCTCGCTTTCAGGATTACAAAGTCCTGCATACAAAAACAGCTCAAGTGTATAAACAATCGACTAAATTTGAATATAGATAAAAATAAAAAATAAAAAAACTCAAAGGGAACAGTTCATGCATCTTGAAGAAAATTTAAGAAAATTATCCTGCTTATTGGAAAATAACAGAAAATAATTCCAACTATGAGAATGTACACTAGTAATCTTAGTAAACTTGATAACATAGAATATATGGACCAAGATTAAAGTCTTGGTCCACTGGCAATAAATGTTGCCATGGTCGGATTTTTGGTGTACATTTTTCAGCTCGGACTATTTAAGTATAATCACTAAAACTTCGGACTCTTATTAAAACAATACTAAGGAAAATATATATTAATAATCACAATTCACAACTATCATGATATATATCAGTGGGAAACTACTATTGCATAATCACAGTTAGGATCATTGATGTAAATTTCTATGGGGGCATTATCCTCATTTCACCACCAACACCTAAGATTACGTGTGTCAATCTATTCTCTTTTAATTTCTGATAACAGACAGAATTAGCATCCGGAAATCTGAGTAGATATATAGAGTAGTCTATTGTTTGGTTCAACTTTGGAAGATGCTCCCGCAGGTGTCCTATCATATGTAAAGCATGTTTGGGTACACTATTTTCTTTCATTGGCGTTCCAGAAGACTACTAATGCTCTATTGTTGATTTGTTGTAAATATTCATATTTTTAATGAACATTTTTGGCCTGAAAGTGAGGAAGTAGAAATTAAAAAAGCAGAATTAAGCGAAAAAGCAGCAGTCAATAGACGTTCTTTTAAGGGAATTTTTTGTGGGACATGAGACAAAATGTTGAAGCCAGCAATATTCCTTCCAGGATTCTACACATATCCCAAACCAAGGGCCATAAAACCTTAAGTTATAACTGACAAGGTAGAGTACAAACCTGAACATTTAGGTATATCCCAAACAGCAATGGATGATGATGTACACTCTCGCGCGCACAGGTCAAGATTGTTCTCATGATTGACATTCATAGCTAGCATCCATGCTCCAATCGTGACATCCTCATTGCTAAACATTCGGAAGCTATAAAATTGAGCCGATACAAACCCATCAAACAACAATCATATACACATCTATGTGTGGCAACTCTCAAGTCATTTTGCCATAAATCGTCCCTCTTAGCTAGGAGTGAGCAAGGGTATCCAGTTAAATCAGGACACAGAATTTTGATCCCATCCCCAGATTCAATTGGGACAAGGTCCTGGTTCCTGAAGGGAGCCAAGGACACAGTCCTGAAATAGACAGGAACGATTCCAGAAATAGTATCCAGTTGTATTTATTTCCAATATCAGAGTAACTCAAATGTGTAAAAAAACATATATGGTAAAATCACTAAGATGTTTCTTGCTTCCATGAAAATCAAGCAAATATTAATGAACACAGCGCCAATCCTACTCCAGTTATAGGTTGGGAATTCATGAAACCGAATTCAATTCCGAGTTTTTAGACGAATTGAATCTCAATTACGGAGATAGTGATGTCAATTCCAGGTGTGAGCCCCAGGTTTGATACCAGAAATCTAACTTTTTTGCGCAGTCCACTCCTAAATATTTTTTCCAAGAAAAGGAAACATATGTTTGAGCACAAGCTAAGCTGAACTTTTGTCCTAGTGACAGAGAAAGCAAGATCCATTTTCATTAAAAAATGAAGAAGAACTAGCCTCTGTACAACAATCAGGGCGTATCCTAAGAAGAGTAAGGCCTAGATACAAGCTCACCATGAAACGGAAAAGGCTGATAACTTGCATGCTTTTGGTAATATAAATATCAACTTGATTATGTGAACTTCTTGGACAAAGAGTTTTGGGGCCTAAAAGAAATATCACAAAAATAAGAACTATTCTGAATACTCAAACAGGGTTACAAAAAAATTAAAGAACAAAGATTCAAAACTAATTAGACCACCTAAACAAGATAGTGAGTCCAGGTACATAATGATTGATAGTCCATGTTGGGGAAATGATAAGTTTCAGGAGGATTATAGGTTTGGACTTGTCTATTTTATGGCAGTTCTGTTTATTATTGTTTGATTGTAAGATTAGGAGAACCAGATGAATCCAGGTCTCCAAGAATCAGACAGGAATATTTTTGACTGTTTTGACATAAAGAGTTTAAGTAACACAGTTATTAATAAAGAGGAAAATGCAACAATTACAAGGAACAAAGGAAGCAAACTTGTCTGTCATTTCTTAAGGCAACCAAGCTTCTGACAACTTTGGCTGAAAGGGCATGAAGAAAGTACTCTGAGCCGAGCAGATAGGACATGGGTTCATACCTGCATGAATTGAGTCATCAAGATCAACTGACAACAGACATCAACAGAAACCTAAGACTGAATCAGAAGAAGATAAAAAATGACACTTGAGCAGGATGAACTGTGTTGGCATTCTTGTACTGTTCTAGGTTATCATGACAAAGAGTGTGGCCTGGCACTAAGCCAGTCCAATTGGAATGAGAGCAATCATGTTACAAACCAGTCAGTTTTTCTTTCCTTTTTTTTTTTAATGAAGTTCAGCTTGATAAGAGATGCATAAATTATCAAGCTATTAGCGTCCTGTTGGTAGCACCATTGTACCCATCTTAAACAATTGGATAGCATAATGAATTTCAATAGTTTACAAACACCAATATGTGACTTCTTGTTTCATATTATCCCAATATTTCCCTACAACATTTTGTACCTTCTTTTGTTAATTACTCAATCCCCAAATAGGGCAATTTTATTTATATTGACTTATTAGATCCTTTTTCTATACTTCTTCAACATAGAATATTCTTTTTCTTTGGTTTTTAAGGGACTTTGGGCAAAGCATATTAAGATTAAAGGAGAAATTCTTTTAAGGATAGTTGATCAATTCATTTATTTACTTTTATACACAAGCTTGTCGCACTACAAATTAAATGGAATGTGTCATTGGGCAACTTGGTGGATTTGGGAAGACAAGAATATAACATAGGCTATTTCCGACTTGAATTGGTCTAATCACTATGCAACTGTTAATCTACTAATCAAAGATGGTGAGTTTTTGGTATTGGTAATCGTTAGGTTTTAACGAGTTTTAGGCAAACAAGAAGCTTATAATAAGGTTAAAGAGATCTTCAAGAACGGATATAATCAAATGAATGAGATGATTCAACTTTCCAAGAGATACACATCCTGGCAATCCCATCACAGAAAAACAAGTTAACAATCAGCTATCAGAGAGACATCAGGTATACTTAAGGACATTCAAAACTTCGTGCTGTGATTCAATTCAAATAGCACTCGTTTATGGAGAGTTTTATAGAGCAGAAGATTGGCTGTCAAAAGTGGGTCAAACAATCATTATACGTCTCACAATGTTATTTGACTCCAAACAATTCTTTTGTATTTCATACTTTAACTCTTTTGAAATTTTAGTAAAATATAGGATATTGCCTCGAAAGGAGGTTGCCTATTTATGTATCTTCCATTTAAAAAATCTTCCATTTAAAAATTAAATGGTTCAAATTGAACAATATGTCACATATTACGCATTTTTTAAAACAAAAACTATAATATCAGGTATAGAACGTATGATCTTGGATATAGAGATGATGATCTTGTATAGAGATTATGATTTATGTATAAAGAATATGATCACAGGAATAAAGCTTATAGTCCTATAGAGTTTATGATCCAAAGTATAGAGCATATGCTCTTAGGAAAAAAAATATAATTCCTGGTATATAAAATATGATTTCAATTATAAAGATTATGATCCCAAGTATAGACTTTTTAATTTTAGGTATAAATATAGAGTTTATAATTTGAAATATGAAGCATATGATCTTAGGAAAAATTATAAAATTCGATCTTTTATATACAAAATATGATATTATAAAGATTATGATCCAAGCTTTTAATTTTAGATATAGAACTTAAGATCTTATATATACAAATTATGATCTTATATATACAAAAATATGATATGAGGTATAAAGCTTACTTGTGATCTGGGATATAAAAAAATATAATATTATGTATTGAACTTATGATCATTAGGAAAAGAAATTAAATTATGATCTCTAGTATATAAAAGATTATGATCTAGATATATAAAAAATTATAATCTCATGTATAGAAGCTATCTATGCGAAATGTATTCCAAGTTCAATCTCCATACATTATTCCTTTTAGTGAGTTCTAAATTGGAGCAAATTTTTTGTTCTCCAAAGCTTAAGAAAATATTAACGGAAATACCTAATGACGAGTATCTGCAAATGCATGATGGAGTAAGGGAGGTACAACGTCACTTTGTAATGAACGATCTTCCTAAAAGATTCAATGTTTTTCATATGATTGTTCACATTTTTTGGCTTTGAAGGTTGAATGAACGCTCCATAGTTAATATAAATTAAGTTACGCAAATAATTCTTGGTGTCTGGTTTCGGAAATATCCTAGATATTGAAGCTTAATCATGGAAATAGGCATTTCCCGTTAAAATAAATCAGCAATTTGCCTGAACCTAATCAAATTCGTGGGCAATATTTACACACATGATAAGCATTATGCCATTTAGACTTGGATATAGATGAATCTAATCAAATGTCCAACATTAAACACATGAACTTAGTCCTGATTTTATAGGCTACCATGTTAATTACAAAAAGTAGTAGACTCTTATCTTAAAAGTGGAAGTGGGAGAGCGACGAAAGATAGAGAACATGACTGGGGTGAGGTGGGGAGAACATGGTTGCAATGAGGAGGGTAGTGGGGATAGTGGTGAAAGAGGAGAGGGAGGAGGAGATGGTAGGTGGTGTCGTGGGTGGTTGTCAGGGTTGGAGAGAGAGGTAAAGGCTGAGGGTGAGGGTTAAGGTTTGGAGGATGGATGTGGTGTGAGGTTCAAGGGTTGACAATGAGTGAATGGGTAGAGTTTGTTGCTCTTACGTGTTCATTGTCTCACCTAATACAAACTAATGTCACAAATAGTGACAACGGCAAAAGTCTTTACTAAACATTTTTTTCATTTTGAGTTACTAAGAAATAGTAACTCTGATACCAGTAACATGGTATGTGGGACTGCACTTAGATTATATAAATTATAAAACATATATGATAATGAGCAAGATAAAAAAGAGAAGCTGTTGCCAATTTTTAAAGCAAATCGATATAATAAGCGCTGACCATTTCAGCTTCGGGATGGTGAAGACTGGTCCCTTTTTCATGCACCCTAAATAAGTTTGAGGATCAGGCCGCTCTTTTGCCAAGAGGAGTGAAAGGCGATCTGTCAACATGTTAACACAAAACAAAGTAAGGAAACTTGATGTAGACAAGGCAGCATGGATTGATCAATTATTCAATAACGACATATAACAAGTTAAATTATCACCTGGCTTCAGATATATGTTATCATCTGCTTTCACATAGAACTTGGAATCATGCAATGCATATGCAACTTTGAAGAATGCTAACCTATGAGACAACTTCTGTGAGTGTAACCACAATTGACAGGGAGGTAAAAGATCAGGGAACTATAAGCACGGACGTTTTGTAGGGGAGCTTACTGTACTCTTCCACTATATCTAACAGAATAAAGTCATCATGCTGGGATACCTCCTTTCTAAGCACAGACATTTTCCACTCAGCACTCGTCTTGCCTATGATAAACCTGAAAGCAAGACCAGTGGCTTCTTCTAGTCTGCAACCATGCTCAAATTTTGGAAGGCATAACATTAGGAAACAGCTGTAAACATTAAGCAAGTACTGGGTAACCATAACAAAAGATAACCTTTCAACAAACAGGTCAACATAAAAAGGTAGCATAGTACACCATTGAAAGATTTGTGACAATAGAAATAAGCAAAATGATCCAGATCAGAGTTTTATAATTTAATTCACACGACAAATACTCAAGAACATACTTCTCAATTATAATACAGCACTAATTGAAGCTAAAGTCCGTGAACATAATATGCTTGCTATGTAATCAGAAGAGTGTCCTCATGTAAGCAATGGAAGAGGGATAATGCACAAGATAAAGGAAGAATTAGATAATATATGTATTAAAAGCAGAAAATGACAGATAATACAAGCTTTCGAGTGGCTTTTTTCACTCTCAAAGACTAAACAAATCTAAAGAAACTCTACTCAATATTCCTCATGACTTTTATCTTCCTAACCTCTATACTCGCACTATGAACTGTTTTCTCTCTTCTTGTGATCAAGCTACTTCTAACTGATTTATTACGACAATTCCAGCCATTCCCATTAACCTGATGGATTAACTTTACAAGGGAGCTCCCTCAAATCTTTCTGAGCAGCTTGCATAGTTTCACTTGAGATGCTTGGAGAGATCCCCCTGTTACTCCCATAATGATTGGAACATCACATCTTTCTTGAGTTGATGACTGTACAATATAAAGCTGAGTGGGTGCCCTGCTTTCCTTCCACCCACGATTTGTCCTCAAGCTTCAATACAAAAGCCTAATAGATGAATATGCATCTACCAATATAAGCTGATGTACAAGTTTAACATTAGTCCATTATAGTTCAATAATTCCCCTCTCTGCTCAAAGGGGTTTTTGTGTTTGAAAAGCACTATTTTGTTGCAGCATTCACTGGCTAAGCCAAAGAACCACTTCAATGGATTCATCTCCCTAATCCTCTGGAACATTATGCCATATAGGACTCCTTTTGGCAAAATTATTTATTAGGCTGTGAATTATTTTCTAGCAAAACTATACGATTTTTGCCCACCAATGACGCAGATGTGCAATTTTAAGTTGTTAACAATACAAGAATTGATGGGTTGTGTGGCATTAATGAAAGCAACGAATGTCATACTTCAGGCAAATTCATTTTGAACTTTAAAGCTTAAGCAGCTTAGCTTTAAGGTTATAAGGTTACATAGTACATAACTTGTACAAAAGAGGTGTATCGTAATTATTTTTAGAGAATTCAAGATGTGCATAAAAAAAGAGCATCAAGGACACAAGATTATTCTAAAATTGCTCTAACCAGACAGGGCAAAGAATATATACCTCAATCAAAGTGCACTTGTTTTCCACTTTTCCTCAACCTGGAGTCGCAGGGTATAGAATAAGCTTAGCAAACACAGTCTCAAAGCTCTATCTCACAACGTCAACTACATGATTTTCCAGCTGTAACAAAGATTAGCCACCCAAGAAAGCTCCAAGTCTCCCAACAATGTTTTAGTCTAGTAATCAGCTACCAATTCAATATCATGGGTATCAATGTCATAATCCTCCTAAGCAAACTGATAGTTTAAGAAGAACGACATGACTTTTAGAAGAGTCTTTGGAATTACTAACATCCTCTCACATGTACAATATTAGAGATATTTGGTTACATTTTGTACGGCAGCCTCTGCTTCTTTACTACCCACAGAATAAGACAGACTGCTCTTCTTTACTACCCAATTTCCAAGCCCACACAGCAACACTATATTATAAGAGACCAACCTTCAAGAAATAGACATCTTAACCTAAGAAAATAGTCCCTCCAGATAACTTCACACTTGCCATTTTGCAATGTCCCAAAATAAACTTCATACTTCCTTTTCTAAGTATCAGTTTATAATTGAGTAACTTGACATTACTTTTACCAATTATCAATCTCTTTCTCTCCAGTGCCCAACGTTTTCATTTAGTATTTATTCTCTCTCAACCTATATTCAGTTTATTATTCAATAATAAAGACTAATCTCAATTCCTTGCCCAACCCAAATGTAAAGTTCATTATGAGAGGGAGGAAGTAACCAATATGCATCTACTTTCTCTCGCTCTCATCAATTATGACAGCAGAAGTTAATAACTAGTCAGTTAGCAACAACTTGCTTCAAATGATTCCTCTTCCAGAACAAAAGGAGTAGTAAGGATATAAGCAATGAAGTGAAGTAGAAGCCCAGACTGATAATAGTCCATGCTAGTTCATATTTCCTACTATTCATCATTAAATTCTTGGATCATAAAGCTAAAATTAACCTCTATCACACAATCAAACCATTTGCAATACAAGAAGGATGTCAGTCATTTGACCACACTTTAGAGATGCCGCTTCTCTCATGGGAATTCTTCTTTTAGAAGTTTGCAAAATCTAGAAAAAGAAAACTAGTCTAGATATATTTGTTTATATTATGTCATCATTTAAGAAAGCTAGATAAAGCAAAACAGAGAACCAAGAGTCTTCTCACAAAATGGAATAACAAAAGTAGAAAAAAAAAGCACCATCTCGCTACAGCCCAGGACAATCCAGACTAAACAAGATCACCCTAGACATTTGCTTTTCTTTTCCCCAGTATAGAACCTTCTATAAAAGACAACATTATTCTGAAAAAAACCCTAACTTCTTTTTAGATTAGAATAATTAAAAATACAATATGAGGTCCACTGTTCTGCTTCCCCTAGTGCTAAATAAATTTTGGCATCCATTTATATTTTTCAGGAAGAAACTATAATGAAATCCTTCAAGCAATTGCCCACAAAAGACATACATGATTCAATATGAAGCAACCATTCCAACAAAGTATTGCATTAAATTGATGCTCAAGTGTTCAGCATTAGTGCTAAATCAGTACTCTCTATCACAGCAGTATGACAGGCTTCCATTATCCATTTAATTTCAATGAGTCCATTAGAACCCTAAGGAACCTTAAAAAGCCAAAAATAAGCTCCTCCAGCAAGAAACAAACATATTTACTCAAGAAATAAAAAATATAAAAGCCAAGAAAAACTTGTACCAGTAACAATGTCGAAGGCAGGAGACAAAAGATACTGGCCATCCAGCCTACCGAATGCCCATCAGCACGTATTCTCTTGTATTGAAGCCTCACAAAGGGACAAACTTCACAAAGTAGTGCTCAACTGCTATGTGAGCAAATGATAAAACAACCACTTTCGTGAAACTTGCATAAGGACTCCCCACTTCACAAATTGTAAACCAGATAAACCACGTATACACCAAAATGATGGTAAACAGAGGCCAAAGCCAACACAGTATTAGTACTACTCTTCTCTTTCAAATTGCAGAAGATGTAAAGTACCCATTTCTAGAAATATGGCAACTAATAAGACCACAAAAGGTGAATATTACTCTAGTTTCCATTTTACCCCAAGAACTTGAACTGAAAGAGACTTCCAGAAACACAAGCCTCATCTAACAAGCACCAAAAAAATTCTAAACCAAATATGGGAAGAAGCTAACTCCTCCAAAGGTTATAACTTAATTATTCCGCTAATTTTAACTGAAATAAGATATAGAAAGAGAATAAATAATAGGTAGGGCTCACTATCTCACTTAACTTTACTATCAAACTTTTGATAAAACTCTTTTTTTTCATATATTCATCATCAAAAAAAGTTATCAATTTATAATTCATCTAGTTAACAAAAATAATAAAGCACCATCATTCAACATGGCATTACCACAAAATCCCTTCCCAGATCTAAAACGTGTCAAAGATATGTCCAAAGTGTGTCAAAATCTGATATACGTTACAAATTGGACACACCTTATCCTAGAAGAGTACAACCTAAGTCTGTGAGGAACACCAGGCTTGAATTCAAACTTTAAAGCCAATGAGCATCATACTTACTTTCACACTTAGCAAACAAAGATAGAACATTAGGGGGTTGATTGCAGAATTCACAGAGCTAGTTTGCTACGCAGTGACAAACTGACTACAACAGCATCATAGGAATAACATGCAGATTGGCCCATTTAAGTGATCTATGTTGGGACAGTAACAACCTACTTTGTAACTTGATAGCACATCTATTTTGTACTACTCAAAAAATTGTAAGGAAATAAATAAGGTGTATTCCCAGAATAATATCTAACACAATAGCTTCCATATAACATCACCTTCAGAAATTCTAGCATCAATTAAAAATTGACAATGCAATGGAGGCAATGGCAATGCCATCACGAAACCTATCAATACAAACCCTCTAACCCAACAAGCTAAGGACTCACTTTAAATTAACAACCCCATATTTCCCACACAAATTCAAAAGAAAAGAATCAACCACAAATTTGCATCCATATCGAAGTCACCTTAAATTTCCCATTCAGTTTTACCACTCGTCTACTCAATTCAACCTAAAATAAAACATACTAACATTGATAAATAGGTCATACCTACACAACCGTGTAGTAGATGACTATCTGAGTTTATACCTAGTAATGAAAGTACTCACTCAGTTGGAAATCAATAAGCATATTAATAGTGTAATTTGAACTAATAATTAAACAACTAAACAATGAAGGGAATCTAATCAAAACTAACGGAGGCAGTGGCAATGCCATCATCCAAACCTCCAATGCAAACCCAATAACCCAACAAAGCTAGCTAAGTAATCACTTACTTTCACAACCCCATATTCCCCACTCTAAATACAAATGGGTAAGCAACGTAAAGATAGTACTCCTTCAGTCCGGAATTAATAGTCGTAAATAACCTCACTAAAATAGTTAAATTATTAATGGGGACAACTAAACCCGAACAAAATCAATCATATAGCATACAAAAAAACAACAAAATAACTACTAGTAACAAAGGGATGAAAGTACACACCTTTGAAGGCCTTTGAAGGCCATCACGATCAGAAGGCAACCAAGTGTGCCTCAAAGCCCGGCGCCGACCCACAGATCCAAACCCAGTAAAAATCCCAACGAAACCCATCACTTTATGCCTCTTCCTCTTCACATCTAAAGACCCATCTGATGACCCGTCCACGTCATCAGTCCTCTCCCACGCAACTGAGACTGTTTTGGGTTCGAATGTGTTGCAGTTTTGATCTAAAAAGGTCCTTGAAAGTGTAATCAAGAACAAGATTAGGCCAGTGATACCAACCCGAAAGCAGAAGATCAGGACCGTTGATCTTTGAGTGTAAGAGACTGAGGATGATGATTTGTTGTGGAAGATTTTAGGCCCTTTTGATAAGGGCATTTCTTTTGTCAAGTACAAGAAAGGAGTACTGAGGCTCAAATTCTCAACGAGGGAGTTTGAATTGTTGAAGAAAAAACTTGGAGGTGTAAGGTGGTATCTGTTGAGTGTACGATGGTTACTTTAGAGCTACGGATGAGCTCGGGCGCTCGGCACCGCAGCTCGTGGCGGGATGTGGTAATGTTGTGTTGTATCATTTTTTCCAAATTTGGTATATGGTCTAACATCGATCCATGTACTTGCCCATTATTTTAAAACTACTCACAAATTAATTTAATTTATATTATAAGAATATAATAATTTTGACATTGATATAAATAGTAATAGTAATAGCGATAAAAAATTAACAACAATAAAAATATTAAATAATAGAATGCCACGGGTCACATTGACAGGCACCAAGTTCGTATCCAAAAACTTCTTTGTTGTTAGTGGCACAACTAGCAACCCATTACATAGACCATAATCTATACTTGAGAAAAAGACTACTAGATCATGTACAATTCATAGTCGTATCAAAATTAAGTAGTACTCCATATGTTCTTTCTTGTTCATCCCGTTTTTCCCATTCGAAAATTGTAAAATGTTTTTCTTATTTGAAATCTTACTATTTTAGTTTAATTGAGATTGGGTGAAAAAGTTTGGTTTGAATCATTATCTATGTGATATGTAGTCCATTGGTTGATTTTTTAATTGTTTAATGTCATAAACTTTAGAAATTTCACTACTTTAATGTTCAACCCACTTGTATAATTTTTTTTATAAAATCTATTCTTATTTTTAGATTAATTTAAATTATTTTATAAAATCTTAATGATATTTAATATTGTCATAATTTCTTTCCTGATTCTAAATGAAAAGAAAAAAAAAAAGAACAGAGGGAGTAAAATATTTCACATAAACTTAGAAATAATTGGCGAACTTAGTACAATAATGTACATTTTATTATTCTAATTTTTCAATTTCGATAATTGTTAAAATAATTCAAATAAATAATTTTGCAACCAAAATAAATTTCAATTAGCATGAGAATAATTTTACAATAGTCCACTATATATTCAAAATTCATCAAAATATACTCATAATATTTTTCAATAATTTCCAATGATTAAATCATGATAAAAATAAATTCTAATAATTATTAGTCATAAAAAAGTTCCAAAATTACCAAATAAGTCATCAAAATATTGATCCATACCAAGAGAATGCTTAAACTATGAAATCATAAATCAAATATGTTTTCCTTCATCAAATAAAAATCCAACATGATTAATTTAATAAACATCCATAATTCATAGAAATCCTAATTCCAAAACGCCACTATATTATGCTTTATAAGATATCAAATCTCATGAATGTACCTTGATCAAATACATTAACAAATAAACTTAGAAAGATCAATCTCCTTACTCAAATTCCTACTAACAAATAAAACATATGGCTGGTAAGCGTATAAATAGAACTTCAAAAATTACAACTATTTTTTTTTAAATTCCGCTTTTAACATTACTAACGAAAAAATTTATATTATAAAAATCATAATATTTTATACTAATCAGATGATATTAATTTTATATTAAAATAATAATGAATTAAAATTAAAAGAAGACGGAAAAAATACACGACCCACGACAAGTGTCATTCATGCACTACAATATATGGTGACATATGTGGTGGATGTTTGGTAGTGTAAGGAGGCTTGTGGTTTATGGGAGAAGATGGCGAGGGTAAGATTAAGGACAAACAAGTAATATAAAAGAATAATAAGGGTTTATGAGGTACTAAAATGGAGTAAATTAATTCATATAGATTAGAAATTTAAATGAAGTAGAATTCTAGGTTCATTAAGAGTTAATCTTGGTCATGAACAAGGAGTTTGATTTGAGTTAGTAAAGGATACTTAATGACCAATTAAAAAGTGTTAACCAAAATTAGTTAATATTAATAATCAAAAATTTATTTATATTAGGAAACCCTCCTAAATTTCGGCCATACCAAGATATTTAGGTCAAATTATCTCTCTATATTATTTTCATAAAAAACCCATTTATCTAAATTAGTTTTGGGCTATTCTTAAAAATGAAATAAAGAACTTTATTTTATTAATTAAAATAAGTACTTTAATTAGATTAAATCATTAGAAATTCAAATATAATTTTCATCCAAAATTATTAAGTTAAATTATTTATAAATAACCATTTAAATGATTAAAATTATAAAATTTCACATATAATTAAATCATTACGTTAGAAATATTTTTCTAAATATGTTGGAAAAAACGAGGTATCACCTTGTAGCTCATACATCCTTCATACTTTGGTATTACCTCTATTCTTTATATTTTATGGTTTATAATGCACACTATTGATCATTAATTTCTCCAAATGTGTGTTAGGCCTTATTATCATCACCTGATTTTTACTAAATGTGAATAATTTTTAGTAATTAACAATGATTTTACCAGTAAAACTTATTTTGAATTATTACAACGGTTTATTATCGATTAAAAATAATTTTTACAGTATGCTATAGAATTTTGCTAAACTGATTTTTGTTAAACTATTTTCACTGCCTAAAATTGATATATATTGATTTTTGCTGATCAAAACTAATTCTTATTGATAATAACTGACTAAAATTGATCATATCTGGTCAGGATTGATTTTACTACATAAAACTTTTTTTTATAAGATAAAGAGAACATAACATTAGTTTAGTTTTTTTTACTCCATATATATCACTAGTTATGTGTCAAACGTTTTTAACCCAATAATGTGGATTTTTACCGAAGAAACAATCACAACAACACGCGACGTCGCAACATCCGCTATTGTGTAACCAGAGGCGGCTAGGGGTCAGGCTTGGCCACGGGCTGCGATGGCCCAGGACCCGCTCAGGGGTTATGCAAGGCCAAAATCGGGCCAGGGCTGGCCTGGCCCACTCGCCATCTGTACGCATAACATAATCATCAGCTCTTGGCGCAGAGTTCGCCTATAGTCCTGTACCCCCACTCACTCTTTTCCTCTGCTATCTCTCACCCAAACACAAGTAGGCCAAGTTACCCAACTTCGTCCAACTCCATCCTTATCCTTCGACTACACAATAACCCAGTTTTTATTCCAATCAATCTTCTCAAACAAGAATGTCATTATCCCATATGTAAGCCGCCCTGTTTTTTTTTTTTTCTTTTCTTTTCTTTTTTTCATTGCAACATCTCATATCCCTGTTGAAGATGCTATTTGCTAAAGCTGCTTGCTTTCTTGGTACATGCTCACTGTTTGCCTCAAATTTATGCGTCTTTATTGAATTGTTAAGCATCATGTATCATAATTCAAAGTTTTAATCATACCCTTTTGATTGAACTTCTTTTTTGACCCATTTGTATCTTGCTTGGATAAGACTATGTAATTGACAGCTTCATTTAATTGGGGTTTCTGTTTTGATGAATGTTACGGACTAATATTTTGTTTCAATGAAAGAAAGGGATTTTTTAATAATTTATTTTGTGTTTGTGATTTTTGTAGACAAAATTAATTAAGAAGGTATGTGGTATTGACTAGGAATTAGCAAGTATATACTATTTAGTTGGTTTTTGTGCTTTCTCTAAACGGCCCCGTTAGCTGGGTGTTTGATAAATGCCGATAAAGGTAATGAATTTGTGTGTAACCTTGTAAAAAAATGTTTGCGCGGTTCATTGCCATTTTTGATAATGTGGCACTGAAGAGAAAATAGTTTTTATGTACTTATTCCACGAGGATTTGCTCAAAAAATTACACAAACTTAGTATCATTATGTCGTCTATTATCGGCTACATGACAATTCTAATTGCAGTTGTTAAAAGGTTTTTATATGGTAGTTATGACTCCTGACAGCATTTTCAATATCCACCAGGGGATTCCTAGCTCCTCCACAACCTCTTCATAGCACTTCCTGTGTCCAACTGTGGCCATTTCTTCATACTACAACAGAATGTTCTGATCACCAGTCGATAATGGGGAAGTTTTGGTGTCTTAACAAGTCCCTTAGGTGTTCATTTGTGACGTCTGCTGTCTCAAGTTCTGTCAGCAGACTTCATTCTCTTGGAGCTGTTTTTGCTGAGGAGTATGTATCCACTGTTTTGCATTCTGAATCAGATATTTATCTAAACTCACATGACAATGAGGCTAGGGGTGAAGTTGGAGGGGATTCTTGCCATAATTTCGAATCTGCAGAGACATATACCACAGAAGAATGCAAAGAAACGCTAAGGAGGAAAAGAATAGGTCTAGCAAACAAAGGAAAAGTTCCCTGGAACAAAGGAAGGAAGCATAGCCCTGGTAAATGTTGCATTCCATTTGGAATCGGCCTCCATGATATGCGTTCTTTGCTTATTTTTGTGTTATTGGTTCAGAGACTTGTGCACGAATCAAAGAACGAACCCTTGAAGCCTTGAGAGACCCCAAGGTGAAGTGAAGTAAGAATCATTCAATTTCTTTTCACTATTCTGCTGTCTGCTTCTGTTTCACTTCTTGTAGATGAGACAGTTAACACCTTGGATATGACTATCAGATCCTTCTTGTGATATACTGCATGAAATTGCTCATTACCTTTTCTCCCATTCCCTATTGCTCTTGATATTGATTTTGTCTTGCTTGCAAATTCTCATAGTTTTGCTTCTTATTTAATTTATCTTGCTCCAATGTTGAAGATTGGTACTTGTGCTTTTTTTTATTTATGCTTTCAGATTAGAAAGAAGATGTCAGAGTCTCCCCGTTTGCACAGGTAATCCTCCATCTTCATTTCTGATAATTTTTTGATAAGATTGAAAAAGTTTTAAGGATTTTCATGGTTGTTTATTGAGCATTCGAGCATCACCATAAAGTACTTAATTGTCTTTGATGGCAAAAAAGTTCCTATATTTAGTCGTTCTGAAAAGTGTACAAGTCTCTCTAGGCAACCTATCCTAGAAGGAAGGGGAGAGTGTTCATTCTTATATCTTGAGTCCCTTATCTCAGAATGTTATGCTATCAAATTTTGGGTCTGTATCTAAAATGATGTAAATCCCTCAGAATCAAAGGTTTTTTGGCCCAAGTTTATATCAGATTGTTTTATCTTGTCTAAACACATGCATGGTTGGCTCTAACTTATTTTTCAGCTATCTACCAAATTATGTGCTTGAATGCATGATAACATTTACACCTTCCAGACATTGGGGAACAAAACTTTTGCTTCTTAGAGTTGGAACAAATATGAAAGTCTTCTTCAAACAAGCTGATTTTACATTTTGAATACATTTGGAATTTCTCAACTGTGCGATGAAGTTTTAACATAGTATAACCTGTACAATAAGATTTCTTGCTGTATCTCTTGAACCCTTAACTCTGCTCCTTAGATTTTTGAAATTGGGTAAACATCAGGACTCCTTTTTTTTTTATATGTATCAAACATGTACTGCGTTGCAGAGTGTTCCCTTCACATTATTCCAATATGCTTGTTCCCTTCACATTATTCCCATCTAGTCTTCCAAAGGCTCGCGAAAGATCTTTGTCCTGATTGTTATATTGCTCTACATGTGAACCTTCCAAGGCTCTGCCTGAGTTAAACTAATTCTAGTTTGCAGTTAAGGAAGCAACAAAATAGGGAGTTTTAAGATTTATTGCTTTAGGGGTTGTAGTACTGTGAAATAGACAAGTGAAAAGGTGTAAATGTTTGTTCCGAGGCCTTATGGAAAGCAATGTGTTCTTGTTTATGGGCACATGAACTTTAAGATCTAAAAGGCACTTGCAAGTCTGATACATTCGACAAACCTTAATGACTACTTTAGTCTCACTGAGCATTTTCATTGTATGTATTACATGGTGCTAAGAACCTCTGGTTCGTGCATCTTAACTTGTTTTGAAATCACATTTGGTAGTTATTAACAAATGGGGGCATCATACTCTCTGGCTAAGGCTTGTGAATCCAATTTTAAGTTTTTGTGAAAGGTTAAAAGGTTGAATTAACTTTGATGCTGTTTAAGTCAACATTTGGCATAATCATGAGGGTTTGGGGAATCAGTAGTTGCACTTTTGATGTTAAATGTTTATCCTCTTTTCTTGAGAACATGGAGTCGGTCTTAAGGCTAAGGCACTCTGCAGTTTTGTGAGGAAAAGACCCATGCACTAAGTACCCAGCATCTTAGCATTATGCAAATTTCTAAATTACTATACTTTTAAATAAGGCCCAAGAAGTAGCATTTTACCTTTTCCCATGAAACAACAATCTGTTGCTAAATCCTAAAGACTTTCCCAGGCCAACCAAGGAAAGCTGTATTAACTTGCTCTATTTCAATCCTACACCTCAAGGTTCATAGTTCGTTAATATTAGGTTGATAGATTTTTACTCAGGCAACCATCAGGAATCCTTTATGCCTATTGACTTTATTATTTTCAAAAGAATTATGTATTCTAGTTGGTTCTCAATTTGTATAGTTAGAGAGTCAAAATTGCATTTTGTGTTGAAGTATTCTTTGGAAATTGGATTGAATAAGTGTGGATCTGCCTGCATTTGTGTGATTGTTTTCTGTGGGATCCTTGAACTAGTTCTCACTGATTTTGCCATAAGAGTATAATGTGGAAGATAGTCATGTAGAGTTGTGAGGATTTTGTTTCATGCAGTAATAGCCAAGCAATAAATTTCCTTTAACTAGTTGCCTAGATTATTCATCAAATTACTGGAGTTGATTTTTTAAACCTTGAAAAAATTCATCTACAAAAACAGGGGTTTATGGGCAATCTGAGACCTAATTCTAACTCCAATATATGGATAATGCCTTTTGTTGACCCTTCCAGAGAGAACTCTATGCAAAATAGGACAAGGTGAAAGAAAGGAGGGTCTCCTTGTTTTCAAATATGAATATGTGGGGATGTCAATGAGTTGTCCTATTAATATACTTATTAAGTGCTGCAGTGGGATATGGTGGAACGTTCTGGAGTAGAGCTTCTCAAATTTTCTGAGTTTAGTATGCCTCCTTGTTTTCATGTTTCAAGTTTTAAAGACCTTTTCAGGAAAATGTTATCTGTTATAGAGTGTTATTGAGTTAGTCTTTTACTTTTCCGCCCTTATTGGAGACATGTGGTCTTTGATGTGAAAATCTTATTCTGTATACATGAAATCCTTTTTGTTACAAAGAAAAATAAGAAGCTTTTATATGCTGACTGTGTTTTCTGTAGCTACCTCAGTCTTTGTAGCCATTATAGAAGTTGAAAGCTGAAAACTTTGCAGAAAAATTACCCTGGCTTAAAGTTTTTCTGGATTATCTAATTGTTTGCTCAGAAGTTCACTTCCTACTTGTAGTGAACAGTCCAAGAGGAAAATAGGTTCTTCTCTCAGAAAAATATGGGCAGAGCGTTTGAAACGGAAACAGTCCAAAGAGAAGTTCTATTTCTCATGGGCAAAAAGCATTGCAGAGGCTGCTAAGAGGGGAGGGGTCAATGAAGAACAACTCAATTGGGATAGTTATGAGAGGTTGAAAGTTGAGTTAGCCTTCCGACGACTTCAATGGGATGAGGACAAGTCCAAGGAAAAGAAGATGAAAAGGACTCGAGCAGAGAAGAAGGTACAGAAAAGAGTACAAAATCTAACTCAGCTTGCACAAAAGAAATTGGTACACAAACAGAGTGATGAACTGAAGGCCAAAAAGAAAAGAACGAAAAGTAGCAAAAGAATAGCTGAGAAAGACGAACAGACTGTTGTGAAGGAGTTAAACATCTCGGACAGATTGGTAAAGGTAAAATCTCTGAGACAACGTTTATGGACTCTGTAGGTGGTCGATCTGTTGTTTATAGCTGCTATTCTTTCATGCTGTCATTCTGAAGGCCTTCATGAGGCTTATTCCCTAGAGTGATTTATACTATGCTAAAGCTTTGCCCCATTTTCCCAACTCTACCTGAGGGTTCTGTTTGTGAAGTACATATACAGTTATTTTTTACTATTAAGTGTCAACTCTATTTTTCTTAGACAAGGAAAAAAACAAAATATTTTATATGGTATCTCCCAAACACATGCTTAAACTTCAGTACGAAGTATGTTTAATATTCTAATGGAATGTGATGCCTTTTGAATTTATATTTGCATTTTTATCCATATTTGGCTTCTTGAAATAATGTCACTTGTATGAGTTGATACATGTATTGGCTTGACCACTTGAGTAAATCAAGATATTATGTACAAGTAACAAAATGGGTACATTCAGAGAAGTGTTAAAATTCAACTCTTCCGTCAGTCCTTTAATACAAAGGTATAAGAAAAGAGCCTCTATAAAGTGAATGGGCAAGAACTGTACAAAATCAGAAGAACAAAAGATAATTTTTGTTGGACATTTGATTGTTTCTTTGAATAGTGGTGAATCTTGATGTGTTTCTCTTATCTCACAGATATTTGGAAAGAAGTCTATACAGGTACAATCCTGCAGTCAGACTGAAGCAATGATTTATCTTCAATCAGCACTGGAGAAATTTGACATTGAATCCATAAAGGCTGAACAGCAGCGTAGCACAGTTTCACTTGCAGAGCAGATTCAAGCTGCAAAGAGCAAAAGGAGGCAGAGTGTCGACAGTAAATATACTATTTTATCGAGTCCATGAGAACAACTCTTGTCCTTGTGCTGGGGCAATTAGTGCTTATCTTTCCATTCTTATGCTGAGAAAGGTGTGTACTTGGCTTCTTTCTGTTGTCTTAAGTTGGATTTTCCTCGTAATGGCATGCTATTATGGTTGAGGAGAATATGGATCGTTCCGTTTGATTCATATTCTTATTCTAGTGAGTGGGGACACTCATTTCAAGTTGAATCAGGTCATATTCAGGTCAACCATAAGTTTTATCAGTGAAAAAAGTGTACTTTCGGGTCTGGGTTGACTGGGCCGCTTGATCAATAGGTCGAAAATTTTGCCGGAAATCTCAAAAGGTGGAAATGCGGTGCAATTCATGTCTTTTTAATTCATTTTCTGATAATTTTTGTGAGTCTCATATTTACCCTCCAAATTTGTTGTTGCGGCCTCGATTTAGGGAATCTTATCTGTATTATTGTATATATGGATGCAAATCATGTACATGTCGGTACCCATACATGGGATTTGGAACCAGTCCTTGACAGTCTGTTCTGTACAAGCAGACTGTATTTATGTATATTTGTGATACTTGTCTCATCTGTGAATGTTTGTAGATGTGATGCAGACCTGAGACCTGTATAACTGTGTCGTGTTTATGATAAAAGCATAGGTTGATGCCTAATGAAAATGTAGCCTCGGGCCCGTAACTTGATTATTCTCATGATTGATGTGTTCAATGAGGTCGATCCACGAATTGTTGGAATAAGACCTTTACTGCAGTATTAATTATCCTCAATTTTCTGTTTTATACTACGTGGTTTGGAGAGAAAGCATACGCATACAAAGACAACAGAAATGCAATCGTTAGTACAATTAGTAATGCCTAGAAGTATTTTATACGGAGTACATAATTAGGCACACAACTCTCTTTCACCTAATATTATACAGAGAATTAAAACAGGGCCATGATACTTCAAACTTTATTAAGCCAATTTTCCCAATTACTATACAGAGCCAGAAACTTTTCAAAATTGATATTAGTGTAATAGTAATATTTTAGATTCTTAATTTTCCTTTCTTCTCATGACCATTTGACATCGTGTCACGAATACCAGTCATCATTCACTTACTTGAGGAGAGAAAGGCTAGCCTTTGATATCACATAAGAGTCAAGTGGGGTGATTTTGAGGGCACTTGCTTTTTGTAACCTTATCACACTCTGTAGTCTCCTAAACTGAAGCCTATGAACGATGCAAACCCACCACATCTGATTTTGAGGGGCGTACCCTTTCTAAAGATGAGCAACATGGGTTATAAAATTTATTCCTTGACAAAATTTCGATACAATTATCACTACTCGTTACATTTTTACAGATCAAGTGGTACCTCCTACACAACTTGGAATGTACCATACGTCCATACACCATACACAAAAGTATCAGAAATAGTCAGTTTGGCTTTATATTTCTCTCCTACGCTGCGTGAGTGATAATCTGGTTTCCATGTTCCGATAAGGCATCCCTCCACCTGTTTGGTCTATTCCATATAGCCGGGTTTCCTTAATGCCCCATAGTTAGGAGTGGCATATACCTACCATTTCGATTATGTGGAGAACATAGTGTATATCTTGTCATGCTTTTGGACTGTCGGGGAGACATATTAACACTATTGGTAAGCCGTCAGGGTTGTTGCACCTTCTCTGTAAAAGGCGGAGCACCACTGTCTTTATAGTACGGTTAAATATAAGAAATTCAGAATATAACCACTCTGAACTTATAGAGCAGTAAGAAACTGAGAAAATCCTATATATTGTATCATTGTTTTTTATGATGCATATATGCAATATCGAAGAACTCCATCATATATTGAGCATGAATGGTGATATGCTCTTACCTCTTAGCTTCCTCTTTAGAATTAAGAGGCATCTCATATATAGAAAATGGATAATCTCCTATCTTCCTCGTATTTAAAGATTGATGAAAACTACCTGAGGTCGGAATCTTACTAAAAGTATAAGAGATTGTATCATAGTATATTGTATCATAATACCTGAGATTGTATCATAATATGAATTTTGCTTTATTTATAAAAAGAAAAGGAAAGAAAATATTAACAATGGAGTATAAGAGATAGTGCCATTTCTTGGCGGCGATAGTGCCATTTTAAGTAAGGAGTGAGGTGGATGAAGAGAGATTAAGAATGCGCAAAATAAGAAGGAACCACTACTCTCCAACAACCCCAAAGAAGCCTTGAATAAACAAATACAACACTCCGTCAAACAAGAACCCTCTACAACCCTAATTCACACCTTTATCAACATCCCAACAATTATTTCCATAAATCCAGCTTTAGGAAACTAGTCTAGAAATAATTAATGACCTATCACTACCAAGAGCTTGCAGTTAGGACCTTAGCTTACTTAATGCAAGTTCCACGGAACTCAAAAGTCAAAAGGGACAACATACCTGTATTTATATTATCAGCAGCAATTACAGCCAAACTTTGCACCTTGTCAAGTAGGGTACTAATCACCGGCAAGTCTTGCTTGTGAACATAAGCAAAATTCAGAAATCATATAAAAAAAATGAAATCGGACAAAACGTTTAATCACTATACCCTCTGTGTGACTGTAGCCACCAGATGGACCTCATGTTTCAGGCATCAATCAGCAAAATGCAGTAAAACACAAAGCCAAGCAAGAACTGAATAGATAAGTGATCAGACCCCTTACTACAACAGCAAACCAGCCCACTCACTAACACAAGGTCTGTTAGGCCCCAAGAGTACTCTATTAGGCTACGACGCATAGCATTAGAAACATCAAACATTAGCCTAGAACTGTATACAGATATCATTGATTTAAAAGATGCCACAAAATAAAGATCAAAGAAGCATCGTTGTTGAATGAGAACAAAAATTCAATAACCAACCAAAAGCCAGAACGAAACCTACAAGTATATCCAAAATATCAACAAAAATTTAATACCATAGAAGCAGTTCAGAGCTCCCTGCTAGGCTGCTATAGTGCAAAGGGATAGAGCCAGTTGTGGTCAGAAACACAACAAGATTCCAAATTTTCAAACATTGAAAAGGATTACTTGAGATGATTGCACAGTACACACCCAATCGATAAATAAAGTAAATCCCACAACATAACAATTTCTTAGAAAGAAATAAGGTAGAAGTCAACCAAGAAAAAGAAATGAGAATCGTGATCATGAATACTGAAAAAATTCCAGAAAGAAAAAAAAGAAAATGGACAGCAGAAATAAGTATGATGTTGTACAAACATGAGGACCTCGCAAAAATTCCATTGCTAAAAAGTAACTAGGGTCAATCAATAAACGAATATACCCCAAAAGATAAATTTAGAAGCTGGGGAGATTCAAGACATAGCACTCATTCCGAAAAATCTCCAAATTTACATACAAACTGTTTGCTCAATAATCCCTTAAGCAGTTGCTCATATAATATTCAACCCTACAACTTGGTTAGTCCCAAAATGACAAAATTCAGACCCAAGTCAGTCAGTCCCAACATGCCAAGATTCAGACCCGAGTTGATAATCTACTCAAGCACCAGCCAAAATGCCCCCATAAAATAAGCACCCACACGCTTAACATCAAAGTTCCTGTACTGAAACCTAGTTAGAGAGCACAAATATAAAATAAAGGTTGACAAATCAAATATAAATCAACAACACTCTACCTTTTATCTCTAACATACTTCATAAAACATTAAAGAACAGGTAAACAAAGAATACCACTCCAACAGAAAATTCTACCAACAATACCAGCTAACTTCACAATACTAACATGAAGTTTAGTGACACAATGCATAACTTCATAACAAACTATCTAGCCTAACTCAGCCACTTTGACTACAACCAAGATAACATATCAAAATCTTAAAAGCCGCAGATCATTTGAAGAGGCGACCAACAAGTAACAGCAAATGAATTCATCAAGCCAGACTTCACATTGCTGGCATTCACGCAATCACGAAATCACCAGAAGCATTACAATCATCTGCGCCCAACATGCTTTTCATACACCTGAACCAAATATTCACTAATGTTTAATATAACAATCAATAACATCCACAACCAACCAAATAGAAATAGAGGCAGAACAATGTAATCCATAACAGTACACAAATCTAAATAATTAACAGCTTCTACAGTGAATAAACATGCAATAGTTTAAGAAGAACCAATTGCAAATACTTAACTAACAAGTCAGTCGATTTGAATAAGCAGTAAATCAGATGAGTAGATGAGACAAAAAGTGGGACATCGACAGCTCCATATCTTAAGGTTTTGACACAGATTTAACTTGTTTCGAGGAGAAATATGACCTTGGTAACCTTGTCCTCAAAAATTGAAAAGAACATGACCTACATGAAAGACATAAGTGGCAACTGACAATAAAACTAGTAAACGCTGATCTTGAATCAATGAAGACTCATTAAGATCAAGTTGTACGGCTTTATATAAATGGATAGCAAAAATCAAGGCAGATGGCCCAGATAAAAAAAGCATCATGGCATGAGTATGACATAAACCTGTAAGGACTTCAAACAGTGTTTTCAATTCAAAAGAATAGAATAATGAGCATTATCCTGACTCTCTTGCTCAAAGTTAGCAGCCACCTTAATAAAACAACAATGAAAGTCCAAAGAATGACACAAGAAGAAAGAATATTGGCAACATCAAAGCATCAAAAACAACAATTTAACAGACACAAAGTGAAAGGCAACTAACAGAATTGAAATTTAACAAAGTATATCTCCATCTAAAATGCATGAAGTTCACTATAAGGGAAAACAAAGGATTAATGAGCCCACAGAAATCAAAACAAGAAATCAAACCAACACATCTTGAACGCAAATACAGAGAAAGGACAACTTAAGAAATAGACAATAGAAATCAAGGCCTTAGGATATCAAATTATCACGTAGACGATTATATTCGTTGAACAGTATCAACACACTGAGGCGAATCAAAACAACTAAACCACATGAGGGAAAAACATTTACACGCCACACTGAAAACAGTAAAATCAGAAACATACTTGTTCACAAATCATGATCACAAGCACAGCACGGCGCTACCAACAATGATGGGACACAACTGACCAAAATGGAAAACAAAACAATTGGCAGATAGAAACAAAGTCAACCAAACAAAATAAAGGAACAACTCAAGCAAAAGAAACACACATTGGAAAATTCATAGATCAACATGGTCCAAAAATCCAAGTCAATATACACAGAAAGAAAAACAATCGTCCACAGCCCAAAAAGAAGCGGTTCCAATGTAAACAATCATCCCTAATCATTCAAACAACAATCTCAGAGCAAAATAAATTCAAACGATTCAAACCATCAAACAACAACAAACGATGGGCTTGCTCAAGCAGCTTTCTACTCATAATACAACAATAATGCACACATAAGGGCAAAGGAAACAACAATAACACCAATCATCCAACTTGAACACAACAAAGAATGCTCCACAACAAAATAACACAATCTTAAAAGACACAGCAAGCTAATTTAACAACCAATAGTCGGGTACTTAGCGGAAATATACCTTAGTAGTAAGGTGGCACATTAGGGTACCCTCCAGCACCACCAGCAGGTGGGACTCTAGGAGCCGGAGACGTCCCAGTGGGTTGGTGCTGCTGACTAGGGTAACCACCATAATGCCCACCATCCGAATACCCTCCACCACCAGCTGGCGGCATCCCACCAGAGCTAGGTGGCATCCCATACATAGAACCCCCCCGACCAGCTCCAACACCAGCCGCTCCTGGACCACCATATCCTCCATAACCGGTCGAATTCGGCCCACCGTATTGCGAACCACCATATCCTCCTCCTACCCCACCACCATAACCACCACCACCACCGTACCCACCAGGCCCTTGGCCCCCCACAGAAGACGGATACCCCGAATTCACAGGATTCGGCCCCATTCCTCCCGGTCCACTTTGATAGCCACCACCATAATTTGAGTACCCACCAGATCCCCCAGGACCCCCATAAGGTCCAGGCACTGGTCCACCCGGCTGCATCCCCATATCACCCACCATACCTCCTTGCCCTTGACCCGGCCCAGTAAAGCCCTTCCCTTTCTTTCCTTCACTAGCCAACTTACAAACCATCTGCCTCCCATCAATATTCTTCACAGGCTCCATCAACGACGCTTGAGCAGCCTCAGGCGTCTTGTAAACAAACAAAGCGAACCCCTTCGACTTCCCTGTCTGCTTATCGAATCCCAACGGCCCCTCTTCAATCTCCCCATAGCTGGCAAAGTGAGACAACAGCCTCTCTGCCGGCATATCCTGAGGGACATTCCCCACATAAATCTTCCTCAACGATGCATCCGTAATGGGTCCAGTCTGATTCCCATTCGGCCCGCCAGAGAGCCCAGCAGACGCCAACTGAGCCACAGCAACCCGCCCATCAATCTTCTTACTCGGCTCCTTCAACGCCAAAACGGCGCCGTCTATATGCTTAAATGTCACAAAGCCGTACCCTTTACTCTTCGCCGTATTTTTATCGAGAATTACGACTGCCTCTTCAAGCTCGCCGTATGCGGCGAAGACAGAACGGAGACTATCCGACGTCGTTTCCCAGCCTAGACCTCGAACGAAGAGCTTGCGCTGGGTGACGTCACGATCGGCGATGACGCGGACGGCTTGGAGGACTTCGGGGTTGGAAACGGCAGCGTTTTGGAGGATTTCGCGGAGTTGGTCATGTGAGAAGGATTCGATGATCTTGCGGACATCGTCTGGCGTTAGATTTAGGGTTAGGGTTGGATCGGATTCGGAGAGTCCGTTTTCGTCGAGCTTACGCTTCTTGGTTGGATCCATGGAGGAGAGAGAGGTGGAATTTGGGAGGGTTTTGATTGAGATAAACCCTAATTTTGATTTGAGTTGGAGAGAGTGGAGTGGAGGAGGTGAAGTGATGGGTTGAGTGGTATAAATATTGGGTTTGAGCTTTGCGAATGTGTGATGTGGCCATTTGGGGTGTATAACTGTATTTTCAATTTGTGACATGCCAATTGTGTATTTGTGTTGTGTGATAGTGTACTAGTTTCATTATGATATAACACGTTTTTTAAGGCTTAAAGTTTACGAATTAGTGGTTCATTTCACTCGATTCTCTTAGATGTAGTTCACAAATTTTAAATATTATCCTAAAAATTACCCCAATTTGATTTTCATGATCTCTAATATATGGCTATAAACTTTTTTATCTTCAAATTCTTAAGGCAAAAAATTATGAAAACTTAATATTCTAAAAATTTACATTGAGATACATTCAATAAGATCCCAGTTAAATATATTATTTCTTATAACATGATGAGAATTCGTGGTCAAATTTTGAATCTAAATGATAAAATTGGAGCGATCTTTTAGGAACAGAATGAGTGCTTGTTTATTCATTTGAGCTACACTAACAAATTTCACATATTATGTATGAGTATATAATTTTTAACCCCATTATTATTGTATTTTTCTTCATATTCTTTCAATCTCCTCTAGCTACTTCATCGTTCAATTCCAACCCACTTCTTGCTACTTATAACATTTATCTGCTTCTTAAAATAAAAAAATGATTACAAATTGACTTGTCCTTAGCTATCATGTCTACATAACCTTGAATTGAATAGAATTTTCATAAATAATTTGATTAAAAAAGCTGCACAGAGTTCTCTCTTATAAACACATTATTCCATAATATATATTATGATGGATGCACAAATACATTTATAAATTTTTTAGGGTATATTAGCTCTTGCAATATTTGTTGACAATATTATGTTGGATTTGTTTCCAATTTTAATTCAAAGGTCACGAGTTCAAATTTGTGTAACAACGATACGTAGAATCCCATTTATCACTCTTTTAGTTTGAAAAGTTTATTATATATAGTATATGAGCCTTGAAGTCCTTACTTATTTAACTCTATTTTATTTTTCCTTAAGATCTACTCTTCTAAGAAAACATCATCAATATTTAACAACGCAAGTCACTTTGCTTTTCATATGTTTGTACATTTTGATTGCATCTAAATTTTTATTTCCATTATTTAATTGCCCTAATCTTTTTTATCAATCACTTAGTAATATTGTTTGATGAAATAATATTTTTTGCAATTTTTATACTCTCTATATTTGTTAATATTCTTCCTACTTACTATAACAAGAAAGAGAGATTAATGCAAGTGAAAAGTGAGTCCACTTTTGCTTTATGAATATGTCTCTAGTGTTATTTAGATACATTGTTATTATTAAATAATATAAATGGACCTATATAATGGGTTAAAAAAACATATAAGAGAGAATTTTATAAAATAAATAAAATAAACGTAGGAAGAATATTAATGAACAAACCCTAAACAAAAAATAAAAAAATAGAGGAGTATAAATTCTCATGTTAAATCTAACCAACTTTTGACACATTTCTAATTTATATATTGTATACAAGGACAAAATAAGATATTTTGAATCAAAATTGGACACTTAACAGTATACTTGACATTAAACTTGATAAAAAGAGTTTCCCATGCAATAAATGTATATAGTACAATTATCAGTAAACTTGACATTACAAAATATGAAGTATAGTTTTCACTAATATTAAATAGGCTAAGTGGATGTCATTATGTCAATTAACTTAGTTGGTTAAAGTTTTGAAGGGTATTATTTAAGACCTGCGATCAAATCACGTATATATCAGTTGTTATCTTGTCGCTTGCTACTCTATTTGCATAAAAAAAAAAACATTAAACAATATAACAACTAGAATTCTAATAAAGAATAAGCGTAAACTAAATGACGCTAAACACTACATAAAAAGAAAGAGCTTGTACTTTGCCTTGATTATCTTCAATTTCATGAACTTGAAATTATGTGATTAGACCTCCATCAATTAAATATTACTTTTGAATCTAATTAATTAGGATGTTAATCACGTACTTTCAAGTACCTTAGAGAGTGATTCTTGACCACGTCAATAGTTCGATCAGCCTTATTCTTCTGCTCTTCCTTCATGTTCATTTTCGAGGCAATATTACGATGATAAATCTAAACCTAAAAGGCTAAAACATGAATGAATGTCGCAAGTTTTTTCCATGCATGATTAGATCTTATGTAAATATGTGTTGTGACCGTTTATGAAGACTCCTAATCATGTGGTGCAACAAACATTACAAGCTGCCCAAACACTCTGCCATGGTCTAGAAGTATCCAGCCACATTGTGACATTGAAAGTTTGAAACTAAAGTAGTTGTTGCCTATTGCTCTAGGTTCAACCACCTAATCGCTTTTTTTTTACTTTGGGATTAAGGTTTGATTTTATTTGTTGTTTTTCAATTGTTTTACTTCTCAGTTGCATTTTATTTAACCCTTTTTAAATGTAATAATTTCTTATTTCGTAATTTATTATTGATAATTTATTGATTCAAAATTTTATTTTTGAAGAGAATTATCGTGATAAAAATTTAAAACTTTTCATGGAAAATTACTTTTTCAAAACAAAAAAATTTTAATTACGTAATTTTAGTTTTGAAGTTATTTACGAGTTATTATTTTAACTAAGGTATTATATTTATGTAATTGTCGCACATTTGATTTCTTTAAATTCGTGTGTACATATTTCTTGCTAGATAAAACCATTATTATCTTCGTTATAATGGTCAAATTATTTAAGCATTGTTGCACGTAGTACAGAGTATAAGATAGTGCACCACCAAATTGCATAATCCCTATTTTCACTGTAATACTTAACATCGTTGTCAATGACCCGCCAAGAGCTAGAAAAATACTGCACCAGGTTCGGATTGTATTACGAACTCATGAGTTGTATCGGTTCTCATATTCAGTAGACCGATTCATCATTAAGGGTATTGTGTTTAATTTTTGAACCTCTGTTAGGTTTGGATCGGATATAAATCTAAATGTTTTTTAGTTAGGTTTGGGTTTAGGTCCAAAAATTTTATACCCAAACGACCCATAGAGCCACACATATTTAAAAAAAATGGAGGATGAATAGAAAATGAAAGTTTATTATCGTAAAATTCTAAAATTTTGAAATTAAAACTAAATTATGATGGATTGTTTGTTGACTTTTAAATTTTGATACTAGGTTTTTCAATTGTTGACTTTGTAGATTCATTTGACCTAATTTTTTTTTCAAAATAAACATTCTATTACAAATCTGGAGAATAATAGACTAATAGCAAAAATATGTAGAGGACGCAAGACCCGTTCAACCTGTCAAAACTCAATGGATTTGTGTAGGGGTTTGAATTTTTAAGATACAATGGGTCTAGGGCATGTCTAAGTCTACTCTTAAATATGGTCTGATTTGGATCTAATCAGACTCAACCCAAATTTGACTTATTGGCATCCTTAGTTGACGTTTAAAACTACGAGAATTCTTCAATAATGTACTTGTATTTCATGTAAAGCAGAGGAAATAGAAATTTTGCTACTATTTTGGAATTAATAACAAAAAGCTATCAATTTTTGTTGGTTACCCACTTAGCTACTTGTCGGATAGTGGAAAATATGAGATAGGAATATGAATTAGGAAAACGATTTTCTTTTTTTAGGTATAGTAAAAGAAAAAATAGATGGAAATAATCCAATTTTTTGCCCGATTCGATTTTATTAAGCTAAGCCTTTGTTTATTTATGAATACACATACCTTTGGCCTCTCTTTGCTTTCAATGATGAGCTAGTTTACAGGTTACCTGAATCACAAGTGGATTATAAGGTGACATGACAAGTGGAAATATCAAAATTTTTCCTATGATAAAATGCATTAGGTTGTTATCATAATATTTTGATTTTTTAAGGAAAAGTTGCATGCTGATAGTATTTATCAGATTTGAATTAAGTTGTATAACTCGGTTTGTTTGGAGTAAGTTGCATATTAATAGAATTTGATTTTGTTTAGCTTATCTCATTTTCAAAAAGTAGAATATCACATTAATATACTGGTATACATGGGTGTTTAGCTAGCTTGTTATTGACAATTGTTTGTTTGTTAGTTATTTTTAGGAAGATTATAATCAGATTTCACTTAGAAACTACTTCAAGAGATAATAAATAAAGAATAAAGATTAATTTGGGATAAAGTTTTAATTCGAGGGGAAATTTTATTTTCTTTAGAATAAAGAAAATTGGGGATCAATCAAGTATGCATATGCATACAAGTGATACAACATAGGTAGGTTTTGCCACACAACACGTATTATAAACCTTAAGCTATAAGTAGGATTAATATCCTCGTAAGTTGTAACTTAATTCAAACCAAAACATTAGACCAGTAAAAATGGGGAAGAGACTCTTGCTTGTAAACTCTTATATACCTTTTATTTTTGCCCACCGTCCATTCCTTCTAGCCATACCGAGTGAGTTGCCCCTGTCAACGGATTCCCAATGAATTGTCGACGAGAAGGGCAACACGTAAAGTTGGCATTCGTAAACTGGCCATCTCGTACACCTAAGTCGGTGGTGGCTAAAGGGCTAACCAAGCAACCAATTGATGTTATATCAAAGAAAATAAATGACATGGGATTTAATTACGTTGATGTGCTTGGCCTATATATGCAAGCACCCTATCAATATAAGTTTCATGACCTAGTCCTTAAGTCTTAACATTCTTATAGAATTGATTTTCATTGGTTTTGATATCCAAAATGTATTTTTGCCTTATCAAGGTCCTGCATTATTGAGTGACCTTCAAAACTAAGTCCTTACAAGCTCCATCATAGGAAAATTATTTTTCAATGAGTAGTATGTCATCTACATTTATGACAAAGGAGGGACTATGCTCCCACTAACATTCTTGTCTATACAAGATAGTTCACTATTTCTTGAAAAACCAAAGTATTTGATTATCTCCTTAAAAATTAGATTTTAACTCTTGGACGTCATTTGTAAAAAGTATTTGAAACTTGTTGGACTACTGCTTTCTCAAGCAACATTTATAGCTATTAGTCAAAGAATATCTAAATATTTCCCTAACTAATTACTAACAATTCTACATGAGATATATGCAATAGTAGAAGAATTCATAGCTAATTGTGAATTTTCAAAAGTGGATGTACTCGCAATTAAAGTAACTCTTTGCTCCTTGTTCCCTTGTTTCTCTTCCTGAGCTCTATAAGATTTAAAACAAAAATCTTGGCTTAAACATTCACCTATTTGATCAAATCTTATTGCTTCAATTTTCTTGTCAAGTTGATCCTTTTCTTCATCATAGAACTATTTGAACTTTTCAAACTATTCAAATGTAGTTAAAAAAAAGCATATATAGTATTCTTTACTTAAATCAATAATAATTATAGTGAGTAGTTAAATATTTGTAACATTAAACTCTTTATTCATATGCATTAATATGCATAAGCTTAAAAGCTCACTTTCACACTTTCTAGTATAGAATGTTATAATCAACTTGTTCACTAAACATGATCCGTATAAGTGCTAAAGGATTCAAAATATAATGCTTAGAATTTTCATCTATATGGAGCTTAAAAATATTATTCAAGTTTATGTGACGTATGACATTTAATAGAAATAAGATGCATTTCAATCATTTGAATTTCCTTTTGGTCAATTGTTAAAGATTTGTCCATCTAAATCAAGCACGTAATTATCTTTCTCAAGTTGAGTACTACCACAAAACAGATCAATAAAAAAAATTGAACTATTTTTCTTTAATTTCAAATGACAATTTCTAGAGAAAAAATTATGAAAACTAATTCCACCTTATAAAAATTTATGATTAAACTTTTTAAACTTTAATTTTACAAAATAGATATGGGGAAAAATAAAGGAATAAAGAGAGTATATGTCATAAAGATAATCACAAAACAAGCATCATCGATATCCATCCCTACAAGTGATCACCACAACCTATGTCTCTTGAGCCCTCCTTATGCCTGGGTCCAAAAATCTAGCTAAGTCTCACAAACTTCATTATCTTTATGCATCATGACCTAATTTAAAACTAAGGTCTCCTCATTGCATAGTAGAAAACATACAAATATTTGTCCATGAACCTATCGTGTGGCAATTTATCACCCACAGGACTGAGAGTTGACAGGGTTACAGCACAGGTGATTAAAACATAGCTGCAGAATTTTGCACTACCACCCATGACACATCATAGTCTCACTAAGTTTCTCCGAAACTAACTACTTCAAAAGTACCATAAGGCTTTAGGCATTTGAACATCAGTAATTATCTACAAAAACATCACTAATTGTTTGGCCCATCTCTTCCAGGCATATTTTGCTGATATACACCGTGAGGATCCTGCTGCCCTCCCATATTGCTGTTCTGTGGAGCGTAGTTCTGATTGTTCTGATAAGGCATCCCACCACCTGTTTGATATTGGCCACGATTTCCTTGAACCCCATAGGTAGGAGGCGGCCCTCTGTTCTGTGCATATCCAGGATTGCCTTGGGGCATGTTCTGTCCATAGCCAGCATTGCTGGGTGGTGCCATGTTCTGTCCATAGCCAGCGTTGTTGGGTGGTGCATTCTGTGCATATCCAGCGTTGTTGGGCGGTGCATATCCGGCATTACTGGGTGGAGGACCGCCCATGTTGCCTCCTGATGCAGGGTTGTTCTGATAATTTTGAGGCATTCCTCCCTGCCTTCTGTCAAAGTTCCTAGAACGATCGACATTCCTAGGTCTGTCATTGCGCCTGTTTCGCTCCTGTGCCTTGGCATTGTTTCTTACCCACTCCTCATGGTACTTGGGATCATATGGAACAGCTTGGCCATTGATAAATGGTTCCCCTGTCAAAAAGGTCCAAAAAATATCAAAGAACTACAGTAAATAATGTTTAAGAGTTGGATACCAAATTTTCCTCTGAACCCCTGGAAAGTTGAGCAATGGGGGAACTAAAATTTCTTTTTGATGGGATGGGAGGGTGAATGGAAAAGATATGCAGCAGATCAACCAAATTACACTCACTGAGTCGCCGACTATGGCAACAGGACGACATCAAGTAATTAACATGAAAACTTAGCAGCAGAAACGGAATATCAGGAGGCAAAGCAATGACACATCACTGAAGCTTTCCAAGGTCCAACAACCTAAACATTGCAGTATTGCACAAAGCCTATGACATTGAAGGATAATCGCCTACTATCCAACTACAGAAGCACCATTCATTACCCTCGAGCTCCAATAAGGGAAGGGAGCGCCCGGAGTTGTAATTGAAAAGTCATCCAAATTGAACAGATAATAACAAAACAGTCTTACCCCCATAATCTTTGTTTCTAACATCCAAGTAAGAGTCAGGAAGAACCCAACGAACATTTGGCAACTCTGCACAAAATAAAAGAATCCAAAACATTAGTTTCACACAAACAGAAATGTTATGACTGCTAAACAGACTTTTAAGCAAAGAATGCGAAACCTTTGAGCTTAATTGATAGATCCTCATTCACTAAGGCTCCAAAGGCAAAGTAGTGTCTGGTAGAGACAGAATATATCTTCATCCTTGCTTCTTCCTCACTGAATTTTTAATCCCCAACATAATGAGAAAAGAAACCAGAATGCAAGTTAAACATAATTAAAGGCCACACAACAAAGACCAAGAGCAAGAAATGATACACAAATGATGTGTAAGCAAGATGAGAACCTTGTTACAGAATATGTGTTTAAGGGGTCCTAATGAAATGTCGTGATTAATGAGAGAAGAATAGGGGAACACTCAACCCTAATCTCGGATATAACCAAGGGGAACACTCACCCTTCGCTTAGTGTAGTTTAGAAATAGGGAATACTCAACCCACTCGTTTACTACGTAAGTTCTAGGTTTGGGAACACTCGACCAAAACTAGTACTCTTCAAATTTGTATTCTCAAATTTGGACCTTAAAAATGACTATTAGCAAGTCAAGTTTAATCAAAGAAAAACTCAAGTGTTTAGCAAATTTCTGGATGCATTTCTATTCATTTCGTGCACTATTTATAGTAGTGTCTTCATTACATAGGATTCCATTATTTGCCTAATTAAAGACAGAAATAAAAACTAAATATAAAGTGATTAAAAGGCTAATAACCGTCCCTTTAATCCTTTACACAAACCGGAATTACCTAACAACAATAAACTGAAATAAACTACTAACAACAATCAGAAACTAACTAACTAATCGTAAAACTAGGCTTAAACTAAGGAAATATTTAACAAACTTTGAACGGCATTCCATCCGATTATTAAAACGTGCAAAATGGCTTCAATAACCTCTTCAGCGTGTATTTAGCTTGTTTGCAACTACCTTTGACTTAAGCCCCTTTATTCCAGCCATGAACTAACTAACTCCCTAATTTATGCCTAAGTAGTTCAACTGACCAGCTAACTAACTAACTCCTTGTTGTACGTCCACTAACCAACCAACTAAGCAAAGAATCAGCTAACTAACTCCAATTCTCACGCCTCTTCAGTTTAACAAATCAACGAGTTAACTACCCTCCTTAATTCACGCTAATTAGTTCACTAACTAATCAGTTCAACTAATCCCTTAATTCATGCTCCATGATCGTCCAACTTGACTCCAATTACACGAATCATGCGTGGCATCAAACCGGCATCTTTACTAACTTCCTTCAACTAGATTAACTACTTTAAGGGAAGTATAACCTGTAGTAAAACTTTTTGGGCCGCCTTGCATAGGATTGAAGAACGATTTGGACAGAATTAAGCCCTTAGCATTTAATTCAATAATACTGTCTTGACCGTCTTCATCTAAATCATGGATAATTGCACTTTGACCATTTTGGTCATCCTCCCCTTCTTCAACAGAAATTGCCCTCAATTCGTCATCATCAAGATAAGGAGCAAGATCACCAACGTTGAATGTACTTGAGACACCATATTGATCTCCCAAATCAACTTTGTATGCGTTGTCATTGATCTTTTCCATGATCTCAAATGGACCCTCGGCTCTTGGCATAAGTTTGTTTTTCCTTTTACTAGGAAAACGTTCCTTCCTCATGTAAATCCACACTAAATCCCCAACTTCAAAAGACTTCACATTTCTCACTCGTTTGTTGGCTTGTTTCTTGTAGATTTCATTTGCCTTTTCAATGTTCCTCCGAACTTCTTTATGGACTTTGAGCATGAATTCGGCTTGCTCTTTTGCTCCACCATGAACGAACTTGTCTTTTGGCAAAGCGATAAGATCAATAGGAACATAAGGATTGACGCCATATACTACTTCAAAAGGAGAGTAATTTGTAGTAGCACTAGGTGTCCTATTATAAGCAAACTCGGCATGAGCAAGCTTATTATCCCAATCCTTGGTACTTTTGCTTATCAAAGCCCTAAGCAACGAGCCAAGTATTCTATTTACCACCTCCGTCTGGCCATCGGTTTGTGGATGATGTGAGGTAGAGAACAATAACTTAGTTCCCATCAAACGCCATATTGATTTCCAAAAATGACTTAGGAACTTAGTATCGCGATCTGACACAATTGTGCGTGGCACCCCATGGAAACGAACTACTTCTTCAAAGTATAACTTAGCCACCTTCATTGCATCTTCAGTTTTATGGCAAGGAATGAAATGAGCCATTTTCGAGAACCGATCAACCACCACCATTATTGAGTCTTTGCCTCTTTGAGTTCTTGGCAAAGCTACAATAAAGTCCATACTAACATCTTCCCAAGGTCTTTCGGGAATTGGTAAGGGCTTGTAGAGACCTTTATGAAACACCATTTTTGCTCTTTGACAGGTAGAGCAACGACTCACCACATGATGAACTGTGGCTAACATTTTCGGCCAATAAAAATGAGCTTGGAGAAGCTCCATTGTCTTGTGAATACCCACATGACCAGCTAGTCCCCCCCCATGAGCTTCATGTATCAATAAACTTCGAATGGGACTTTTTGGGATGCATAATCTATTTCCTTTAAAAAGAAAACCATTATGTAAGGAAAACAGATCATAAACTCCACGGACGCATTTTCCCATTATCCCTTTGAATTCATCATCTTCTTGATAGTACTCCTTAATCAAATCGAATCCAAGCACCTTTGCTTCAACCATTCCAAGCAAATTATGCCTCCTAGACAAGGCATCTGCCACCACATTTGCTTTTCCACTCTTATATTTAGAGGAAAAATTAAATGTTTGCAAGAATTCGACCCACTTTGCATGCCTCGCGTTCAGCTTCTTTTGGCCATGTATGAATCTCAAGGATTCATGATCAGAATGCAATATGAACGGTTGTGGCCTCAAATAATGTGACCAATGATCTAGAGCTCTTACCATAGCATAGAACTCTTTGTCATAGGTGGAGTAGTTCAACTTGCCTTGACTCATCTTCTCACTAAAGTAGGCAATGGGTCGCCCACCTTGAATCAATACAGCACCAATCCCTTTTCCACTTGCGTCACATTCAACCTCAAATGGTTTGGAAAAATCAGGAAGTGCTAATATGGGTGTGTTGCACATCTTCTTCTTGACTTCTTCAAACGCCCTTTGAGCTTGGGGTGTCCATTCGAACACGCCTTTCTTAGTACACTCGGTGATGGGAGCCATGAGTGTGCTGAAGTTCTTGATGAATCTTCTATAGAAAGAAGCAAGTCCATGAAATGAACGAACTTCCGTGAGCGTTTTTGGACTAGGCCATGATTGAATTGCTTCAATTTTGCTAGGATCCACCTTTACGCCATCACCTGAAACTATGTAGCCAAGAAACATGACTTCATATAGTAAAAAATCACATTTTTCTAGTTTTCCATACAGCTTTTCTCTTCTCAAAACGGAAAATACTTGAAAAAGGTGATCAAAATGAGATTCTTCATCACGTGAATAGATGAGAATGTCATCCAAGTATACTACCACAAACTTGCCCAGAAATGGCCTTAGCACCTCATTCATCAACCTCATGAACGTGCTAGGGGCATTGGTAAGACCAAATGGCATGACGAGCCATTCATATAGCCCATGCTTTGTCTTGAATGCAGTCTTCCATTCATCCCCTTCTCTCATGCGAATCTGATGATATCCACTTCTCAAGTCTACTTTTGAGAAGACTTTGGAACCACTCAATTCATCCAGCATGTCATCAAGCCTTGGGATTGGAAACCTGTACTTGATAGTAACGTTATTAACGGCTCTACTATCAATACACATTCTCCAAGTACCATCTTTCTTAGGAACCAACAAAGCAGGAACGGCACATGGACTCATGGACTCACGCACATAACCCATACCCATTAGTTCTTCAATTTGGCGTTGTAACTCCTTGGTTTCCAAAGGATTACATCTATAGGCTGGTTTATTTGGTAAGGGTGCTCCGGGAATGAGATCAATTTGATGCTCAATTCCTCGTATGGGTGGTAGTCCTTTTGGTAATTCATCAGGAAAAACGTCCTCAAAATCTTTAATTAATTGGGCTAATTTAGGATTTCGAGTAACAAAATTTTCGTGGGTTTCTTTGGAGTATAGTAGGAACAATTCTGCCTCACCTTCTAACTCCCTCTCAAATTCTCTAAAAGATAATAAGGATACTTCCTTTTGTGGTGTTTGTGATGGTAAGAAACGTGGGGGTGGTAAAGGGTGTAGTTTTTTCTTCCTCCCTTCATGGACTATTGTATAAGTGTTGTGATACCCATCGTGTATAGATCTTCTATCAGTTTGCCAAGGTCTACCAAGTAGAATATGACAAGCATCCATAGACACAACATCACATAATATCGAATCACAATATGCACCAATACAAAAAGAGACCATACATTGCTTCCTAACCCCGGTGCTAGCATTAGAGTCTAACCAACTCAATTTGTAGGGTTGTGGATGATTTGTGGTCGTAAGACCTAGTTTGGATACTAGAGTCTTAGATACGGTATTAGCCTCACTTCCCCCATCAATAATGAGATCACATACCTCGTCACCAATTTTACAACGGGTGATGAAAATGTGTTGTCGTTGAGGGGCAGCATCTTCTTCCACACGTGCTTGCAAGGCCCTCCTAATCACGAGGCTAGTCTTCTCTGATTCGGCAATGCAATCGTCACAATCATCTTCAACTTCTTCTTCTCCATCCTCAAACTCATCCCAATTGATGTTTTGAGTGGCCATGAGTTTAACTTCTTGCATAGTTAATGCCCTAGTATTAGGACAATCCTTCTTGTAATGACCTCGCCCTCCACATTTGTAGCACACAATGTCACCTATCTTCATGTTCCTTGTGTCCTTCTTTATGGGGTTGCTTGGTTTAAATGACGAATTTTCCTTTGTAGGAAAAGAAGGTTTTCGTGTCATTTGAGGAATGGTAACTGGCTTCTTCTTCTTCCTTTTAGCATCGAACTTAATCACTAACTTGCAAGCTTCCACAAACGTGAGGTTAGTATAACCTTCAAGTTTGTCTTGTAACTCTTGGTCCAAACCGGATATGAAACGCCCCATTTTGAGCTCTTCATTCTCGGTTACTTCGCACACAATAGCAAGCCTATCGAATTCTTTTATGTAATCCTCGACAGAGTCCCCATTTTGTTGCAAGGTACTCCATTTCACATATTGACTTTGCTTGTAATTGTGGGGAATGAAACGGTCTTTCATCCGTTTTTTAAGTTTGTTCCAAGTAGAGATAGGAACCTTCCCCTTAAGGGTGCGTCCTCTTTGCTCTCCTTGTAACCAACTATCACCATAGCCTTTTAGTTTGACTTTGGCAATCTTAAAACGCTGTACATCCTCATGGATGTCCTTGTATTCAAAGTACCTTTCCAAGGATTTCTCCCATTCTAAGTACTTTTCAGGATCAAGGGTACCATCAAAAGAAGGGACGTCCACTTTGAGACTCCTATCTTCCCTCCTAGATGGAGGGTCTTCCTCTCGATCTCTCCTATCTTGCTCGTTCATGAGTCTTGCCATTAAGGCAGCAAGATTCCCTTGTAGATTAGCATTAGTTTCGGCCAATCTTTCCTGACTAGCAATGGATCGATTTAGAGCTTCCAATGCTGTCCTTAAGTCTTGATTTTCTCCCATGGTGTGTAGGTATACGACCCCTTAGGAAAAGCTTTCTTTTTTTTTTTTTTTTTTTTTTTGACAAATTTTCCCCCTACCTGGCGCGCCAAATGATGTGTAAGCAAGATGAGAACCTTGTTACAGAATATGTGTTTAAGGGGTCCTAATGAAATGTCGTGATTAATGAGAGAAGAATAGGGGAACACTCAACCCTAATCTCGGATATAACCAAGGGGAACACTCACCCTTCGCTTAGTGTAGTTTAGAAATAGGGAATACTCAACCCACTCGTTTACTACGTAAGTTCTAGGTTTGGGAACACTCGACCAAAACTAGTACTCTTCAAATTTGTATTCTCAAATTTGGACCTTAAAAATGACTATTAGCAAGTCAAGTTTAATCAAAGAAAAACTCAAGTGTTTAGCAAATTTCTGGATGCATTTCTATTCATTTCGTGCACTATTTATAGTAGTGTCTTCATTACATAGGATTCCATTATTTGCCTAATTAAAGACAGAAATAAAAACTAAATATAAAGTGATTAAAAGGCTAATAACCGTCCCTTTAATCCTTTACACAAACCGGAATTACCTAACAACAATAAACTGAAATAAACTACTAACAACAATCAGAAACTAACTAACTAATCGTAAAACTAGGCTTAAACTAAGGAAATATTTAACAAACTTTGAACGGCATTCCATCCGATTATTAAAACGTGCAAAATGGCTTCAATAACCTCTTCAGCGTGTATTTAGCTTGTTTGCAACTACCTTTGACTTAAGCCCCTTTATTCCAGCCATGAACTAACTAACTCCCTAATTTATGCCTAAGTAGTTCAACTGACCAGCTAACTAACTAACTCCTTGTTGTACGTCCACTAACCAACCAACTAAGCAAAGAATCAGCTAACTAACTCCAATTCTCACGCCTCTTCAGTTTAACAAATCAACGAGTTAACTACCCTCCTTAATTCACGCTAATTAGTTCACTAACTAATCAGTTCAACTAATCCCTTAATTCATGCTCCATGATCGTCCAACTTGACTCCAATTACACGAATCATGCGTGGCATCAAACCGGCATCTTTACTAACTTCCTTCAACTAGATTAACTACTTTAAGGGAAGTATAACCTGTAGTAAAACTTTTTGGGCCGCCTTGCATAGGATTGAAGAACGATTTGGACAGAATTAAGCCCTTAGCATTTAATTCAATAATACTGTCTTGACCGTCTTCATCTAAATCATGGATAATTGCACTTTGACCATTTTGGTCAACAAATCATGCATAATGCAAGACACCTCCCCAACTAGTAAACAAATCACAAAAAAAGGAAAGTTAAACATAATTAAAAGCCATAACAAAGACCAAGAGCAAGAAATGATACACAAATCATGCATAATGTAAGACACCTCCCCAACTAGTAAACAAATCACAAAAAAAGGAATAAATACTTCACGTGGTCACAGGGTTGCATGCATGGACGAATACCCACACTTTATTACATCAAATCTACTGCCAAAAATGAAGCTGTCATCTCTCTACTATCACATAAGAGCATGGATACTGGTATGTACATAATTACTTCAGGACTGAGAGCACACAAGGAGACATGAAACAAGCCAAGAACAAAATTTATAAACTCTACCAACACAACTGCACACCTAACCAATATATGTAAAGGAGAGTATAAACACAAAGTACTCCTTACCACAAAACTGATAATCAGAATAAAACTGAACCCAAATAGCAATATTCTCCAGCAGGAGGAAACAATAAGAGATCCAACAGTGTTTATATTGCAGTCCTTATACATGTCTAAATGTAAGATCTGGTAAATGCATCCTTTGACAAACGAAATAATATGAATCCTATCATATGCCTAACTAAAGAGCCATGACTAACAAATTTAGCCTACTACAGCATCAATATACATATTCTCCATTTATTCATCATGGCCTCCTATTCATCAAAAGATTCCAATTTGACAAAATAAAAATTCCAATCAACAAAGTGGGGAAGCACAAAACTAGATTGATACTAGACACAGTTCTGCAAAAAAAACAATTCAAAATTGCTTTGCAACGGCGTACACCACAAAGTCAAACCCACCTACCTATTACTCTCAATTCATCAACTATCCCAATTTGACCAAACCATTTCCAAACTAATTGCAAGGTATACAGTTCGCCAACCACCCACATTACACCCCAAAACCTCACTGTGTGATTAAAACTATAACCTTCATAACACAACGCTCCATGAGCAACCATCAGAACTACTCAATTTTCAACTGGAAAACCTCCTCAATTTTCTATTTTAGAATGTATACCTTTCTTATATTTACGCAACTGATATCATCAATAATACTTTCATATCTCTATCATAAAATCAGATATAAACACCCAAAACCCTAAGCCTAAACACTAACCCTGACAATATCGCTCATATTCTCAAAAACGAGTAAAAATCCATCAAAGCACGGCAAACATCATAAAAATTAGAGCAAAAATCAAAGAAGAAGCTCATAATTTATACGCATACGCTAATCTTAAGTATGCTACGGTCCTAGCGAACTCCAACTCACAACAAAATCAACAATTATCAATAAATCACAAAACACACAAATTAAACTTCAAAAATGCTATTAAAACCCAAGCATTTCAAAAATGCTATCTAAACCCTAAGAATTGAGGGACAAAATCCAACAAAAGAGGAAAACTACCTTCCGATGACTTGAGCAAGGGTTTTGATGAATGAATCAATGATTTCCTCGCGAGTGGCACCTTCAGGCGGAGGATCAGTAACAACAAGCCAGTGCTCAAAATCACATCCATCAAGCAAGATAGTCTCCTTAGGCGGCCGATTCGATAAGTTCTGGTTGTTATCACTCAGTGAGTTCTGATTCTGACGAGTCGCGAAAGTTCGGAAAGCAGTGGTACTCAAATTAGAGGAGTTAAGTAGGAGCGAAACGGCGGAGGCGAGGGGACGGAGACGGAGAAGTGTTGTTGGGGACGTGGTGGTTGTGGCGGCGGAGAAGAAGCGGGAGAGGAGGAGGGAGGTTAGGGTTTGGGATTTGGCGGTGGTCGTAGTTGTATTGGTGAAGATATTGCGGGAGAGGGAGAGGAGTCGAGGAGTCGCCATGAAAGAACAAACCCTAGAGGAGATAGCAATGGGAAATGAATGAAGTGCTGAGGGTGCGGATGAGGGTTTTAAGAGGGGTTTAGCCCTTTTTAGGTGTGTGAGATTGTGAGGGAAAAAAAGTTTGTAAAATTATGAATTTAATATATTTTTGTTAATTATATTGCGTTTTGGATAACCTATATCACAATAATTAAAGTTGAAAATATTGTAATTAATGAAAAATATAATATAAATATATAATCATATAGGTATTCTAAATATAATTTATAAATATAATTATCTTTTACATATTTATTATACTATATTTGTATAAACATTTAATTTTTATGATGTCATTCTCTCAACACTTTTTTCTTCGATAAAATCTTGCCTTATTTCTCTAAAACTTTTTCAAATTGAAATTATAGTATATTTAATAAAATTAAACAAATTCGGGATTAGACAATTGAATTCAAGAATGATGTATCGAAACTTGGGTGTCTCCATCAACCACTGCTTCTCATTCACTTTGGTGGAGGAAATTCGAGATGCTTTTATTTGTAGTTTTTGTTGGATTTTTTCAGAGATTTTTTTTTCATGTTTTTTGTTATTACTGAAAAATATTGTAGATGATTATCATAAAATGTGTATTTATTAAAACGATCTCCTATAGTCATCCAATATGTATCAATTTTTTGTTTATTATTTGACTCGAAGCTATTTTTTGTGATTTTTAGTTTTTGTTTCATTAGAAGCAACGAAAAGCCTCAGGTTGCAATTTGGAGTCCTCTCATTCATTCTTGCTCTTAAATAATAACATAAGATTACTTAAAAAAAATTAAAGAATAAGAAAAAAATTTTGGAGGGCAAATTTGTCATTGCTAGTTGACTTACATAATTCCCCACTCCCTTTAATTCGAAGCAACTTCAGAATTTCATTCTCAGGCACATATTCTCCCAAAACCAAACCCCAACCATTACATTCCATTCATCTCATCGCATGATCCCCGTCTCAAACAACCATGTACTCGCACGCACTATATTATTCCCCTCTCAATGCCGTTTAAAAAATTATTTTTTGGGTTTGTAAAAAGGAAATTTATTTTTGAAGGGGTATATTTCACTATTCAGTATAGATTAGCCGTAATTAATGCAGTGAGTTTTAGGCACACAACAAAAAAAAAGTTTAAAATTGATTTGCTACTTCACATCTGCTTAATCTATCAAGGTTTGATATCTTGACATTTATTTAATTTCAAAGTTTTGATTTTTATTTTGAAAGTTTATGATTTTTATCAATGGAGTTTTTAAAATTTTTTTCTGTATTTATGTTTTTGTGGGTGATATTTGCTAGATTTTGTGGGTTAAAGTAGTTGCATTTCTTTGGTAAGTAAAAGATCTAAACATGTTGCAATTTCAACTATAGTTAATTTATTGTTTTTAATTAAGGAAACTGCAGTTTTCTATTGTATCTTATATTAATTCGATTGTTTTGAGGCGGTTTTGTGGAATGTCGATGATTTACTTGTAACTGTTGTAAATAGATATTTATATAGTTTTTGTAATTGGAATTTTGGGTGTGTTTGTGATTTTTGAATTTTGATTTTTTTTTCAATCTTTTGATGGATTTTTTGAGGAAATAAGAGAAGGATTTTAACTAAAATGAAACTTTTGAATAGTATAATTGAGGTATTACATCATTCTTAGGTAGGTTATGTTTTGTAATTGTTTTGAAAAGAAAAGAAAATGACTGCAAGTTGGGTAGTGATATGTAGTGTTACATGCACTGTAACTTTGATTAATCTTGCGACAAAGCTTCCTAGCATTATCGATCATCACAGAATTATGTTTTAAAAAAATATATTAGGATTATTTTATGGCATTGAGTTTTTATTATACGTTATTTAGTAAATGTTTGAATCACTGTCACTATGTACCGTGCAACATCATTCCCATTACATACTACTATTTCAATAAGTTAATGATGCAACTTTTCCAGTGTTCGAGGTAATCTATTTCCTATATGCTTTTTTTCTTACTTTCACTTTTATGTATATTATTTGGTTGCTTTCACCTTTACTCTCCTCTCTGTCACACACACACACTTCCTACTCTCTCTTAGCATCCAGTTGCTCTTTCTCCTCCAATTCCAAGCTTTTGGTCTTATCTCCTAAGTATATTTTCTCCACAATTCTTCATTTTTTTGGACATTTTTTGTTTTTGTATATTCAGGCCATCAATTAATTTTGGCAGCCATCCGGGTTATTTTTATTCTAATATTTTAATTTTTTTTATTGGAAGTTTTTGTTGTTTGTTAAATCAAATTGTCAAGGGTTTTGCTGAAAGATCAAGGTTTTTGATTGAATTAATTTTTCTGAATTGAAGTGGCTGGTGCAAAGAGGAGTGGTTCTATCCCTTTCTCCTTATTTCAGAATTTGTTCTGTGTAATAAATTAGTGAATTATCATGTATTTATATGTGGTAGGTGAAGAATGATTTTGAAATTATGGTGTAATTTATAAAACTATGATAGATTTGATATCATCATGAGGGTGCATAATTCCGATCTCGATTTGTAATTAATATAAGATAGTAATCGGGTAGTGAAGCATCTACTCCTTCTTCTAAAATGTCTAATTTATTCTAATATCATCATCAAGCATCTAGTACTTCTTCTAAGAAGTCTATTCTCTAGTACTTCTTCTAAGAAATCTATTTTTTTTTGTTAGTGAGATATTTTAATTTCTATGCTTTATTTGTGTGGTTTCTTTGGTTTGATTAATTGTGTTTTTTTGTTAGCATGATTATCATGTAATTTTTCTATTCTGCATTCCTAATTCAACAAAGTCTTTCCTACTCAACCAAAGAAAATCCACAAACGATATGAATAGAGAACAACGTAGAAAATTTTAAAAAAAATGAATTATCTCAACATCCAAACCAAACAAAATAAAAAAAATAAAGAAAAAGAGTAGTATAAATACCAGTTGTATCAGGGAAAATATTTCGATTTGAATGAAGGTGTGATTGAATCTGCCGTATGCTTACTAGCAATAGTGGGAAGAACTTTGATATCGCATGGCTTGTTGATTCTACAATTGAAGGAATTGGGTAACCATGTGTGTGATAAATGTTTATCTTTTTTTTTTCAGTTAAGCATATGTATCTTTAAATTTTTTTTGCATGTTTATCTTTCATTTTTTTTTTGGTTTTAAACCAATTGGTTCTACATTTGAAAAAATTGGGTAACCATGGGTATGCTGAATGTTTATCTTTTTTCAATTATGCATGTTTATCTTTCAAATTTTTTTGCATGTTTATCTTTAATTTTTTTTTAAAACCAAAGCAACTTGTTTTAAAGATTTCTTTCATTCGAACCTAAGTATAAGTAGTTACTCGAAGCAAATTTTTTGTATTTTTTAAATATTTTGTACCCGAAATAACAAAAAAAAAAACTCGGTTTCTAATTTAGAGGCTTCACATTAATTCATGCTTGTAAATAATAATATAAGATATGTTAAATCATTTTATTACTTTTTTTTCCAGGGTTGAACAAAATCATTAATAATAATTCATACATTATTTTCAATAATAACTCATACATTATTTTCAAAAAAAAAAATGAGACGTGTATAAGAAAGATGTAGATGGTAAACACAACTTTTATAATCAAACTAATTAATTTTCAACATATTCGACTCTTCCACTTCAAATGTGACATGATCAGTGTATTTCGATGATTTCACATATTTTCAAAAGAGGCATTCGAAAATTGATCATGCATTATTGTTGTTCATATCGATGAATTGATTTAAATCCTAAACCGTTTTGAATCCAAATCGCTTTATCAATTAATTAGAACTTGAAATTAAATGAGAATATAAAACCCAACTAAATAAATTTAAAAAAAACCCTCTCATATATGGATAAAACAAAATGAATGAAATAAACAAAATCAAAAAATAACCCTAGCAACTATGGAAAATGGTCAAAAAGGTTAGTCTATTTTCTTCAATTCATTAGCAAAAACAGTTAAGAAAATCTAAACCATAGAAGAAAAATTTAGAAAGGAGAGAGAGGAGAAACAAATGAAAAAACTTGTTAATCAGATATACAATTGTATGGAGTACATAAAATCACAGAGTACAATGTGTAAACTATGTCTCACTTCGAAAGTAAATGCTTCGTTTATTCTCCCTTTAATTTTTTTTTCATTAGAATTTTTGGTTGGATAGCAATATCGTTGAAATCCTAAAAACATCTTGCATATTGATTTCCCTCTAGCTAAAATATAATAAAAATAAAAATGATTCATTCACAATTAGTGGCTACTTAAAATTTTCAAATACGGAGTATAAGTTAATGATAATAACAACCATCTAGTCCAATGACGAATGTAGTTATACTAGAGGTAATTAAAGGGGGTCTGGCTCAATGATCCAATTCAATTCGGCGTAACAAAGTGAGAATTTTGGATAGAAATTTTAGGCTTGAAATGGGGCGTGATTGGATCCAATCGGAAATTCTTTAAAAAAATTTGAGTTTTGGGCACCCAAATCTAGCATTTTAGTAAAAAATTATGTCTGGCCCAAAAGTGGCCTCCAATTTAGGGGTAAGAATGAATATGAATCACATTATATGATGCCTCCAATTTGAAATATGAGATTTTTTTTGTTGCATCGGGTGAAAAAAATACAAAAATAGCTTCGAGTGAAAAATAAATAAAAAACTAGCTTAAGGTGAAATAAAAAAAAAATAATACATATTGTATAACTATCAATGTCCCTATTAAAAAATATATTAGATCATTTAATAAATAAAAAATAACTAACAACCTTTTCTCAATTTGGGTGGAAAAAAATTAAATACAAAATTTTTAAAATATGCCTGACATTTTATTATATTATTTTGGAGAAAGAATGAATGTGAATCCTCTAAATTAAAATATGAGACTTTTCGTTGCTTCAAATAAAAATATAAAATAATAGCTTTTAACGAAAAAATAAAAAATTAGCTTCGGGTGAAATAATAAAAATACACATTGAATAACTGTATCAGTAGCTTTTGGGTGAAAAAAATTAAATTAGAAAAATAATAATTAAAACAAAAAAAAGTACGGTATTGCTGAAATGTTATTGGACTATTATCATTGAACTTTGTTTTAATGGTGTAGGCATTATAAAGTTTAAATTATCCTTTGATTAGTCATTGAGATTGAGTGCTTGTTGAAAGTTGAGTAGATGGGGAAGTTGTTCGATTATCTTCTTGAATCAGTTGGTTGATATGATCTACAATTTATGTGGGTTAGACCAAAATGGATGTATGACTATGCCACTTGATATTTCTTAATACTCCAAATTTTCAATATTATGTGTCTTCTTCTTATACCAACATACTTTAAATGTACTCCCAAAACCCACTTATCCATTCACATGCATCCATCTCAACCACAAGTGCCTCACTTTCATTTGTGAATACCCTTACATCTAAACGAGCCCATATATTCAGTTCCTTTTCATATGTGTCAGACCACCTATATTATATAAAAGTGGGGTCTAATAGTGGTCATATTGTAAAAATTATGTTGAAGATTTAGTGGCAAATGAAGATGAAAGCTACATTTCATTCGCTTGTGGTGGTTTGAATCACAACTTTGGGTCGATGAAGAAGAATTGTTACAGAGATTGCTCTCAAATTATGTCTTCGGTCTTCTATTCATTTAAAAATGGTAATTAGCATTAGTGTCAGGAGTATAGATCGAGGAAGACAAAAAATTTAGTAATTTACTCAAGAACTAGACTCCAAGACCATTGTAAAAACATGGTGTTCATCAGTCAGTTCAGCACAAATATACATGTTTTAGAAGGCAAATATTTCAAATCTGCCGGAAACAAGTAAATATGCCCCTCCACATTATCCAAACCGATATACAATTATTAGAAAATTTAACGAATTCAATTAGTCGATCTATACCAAACATCAAATAAGTGTGTTAACGTTCTTGTACCATGAATTCGAGAGCGTTGATTTGTACGTTATTCATTTATTGCAGAGGAAATGTATACATTGTATATATATATATATATTTTTTTTCCTTTTGAGAAAGATACCAAACAAAATTATTGGATGACCTAAACTTAAATACTTCTGATTAGGTAATTTCTATGATTGTATTGAGTAATTTGACACACCATTACACCAAGATATTATCGACTTTGATACATTAAACAATTCCCTTTCCATGTGACCAAACGCTATGTTGCTGTAGATTGTATTATGCAACAGTATGGTTAGAAAATTTTGCATGTCTATGTACCAAAGTTAGGATTTTCATACAATGAATTCCACAACTATCCCAAAAATCTGTATAAAGTAAGATACAACTGGTTCAAAAAATCAGAACTTTTTAATCTACATCTAATATATGTAGAATTTGACAGTCAGAAATTCAGAATACTTGCAAGTAGGGGAAATTAGATTTGTAAGCTACAACCAACATTAACCCTGCCTGGTCAAAATGTAGCTCACCAGAAATAATATATACTCCGTATTCAAGTGTTTCACTAGCAAACTTACATCTAAACATCCATACTAAAATAAGTAAACTGGCTTACTAACTTCACAAACCTAAAAAAAGTAGACAAACAGCTAAGGTTGGTGGGTTTGATCATCTTCTTTTTATTATTTACCTATTCAATCCTCTCACACTGCATTCTTCCGCTAGTTTACTCCACCACCTTATCCCTCCTTCCTTCCCCCTCTCTTTCTCTCAACCCCTCTCATCCATGGAGCTCCCAGTAAAGGCGCCCGATTCTGGAGGCCTGAAAACCACACCATACAGAATTGAGACCAAAAATGTTTCATACAAATTCCCTAGCTCCTCAAATTACAACTTTGGCTGGTTTACATATGATAAAAGTAATGAAACATCGTCGAGGCTTATCTTGCAGGATGTAAATTTTGAAGCGAAACCAGGGGAGATCACAGCAATAGCAGGGCCAAGTGGTGCAGGGAAAACAACATTGCTAGAAATCCTTGCGGCAAAAATACCACCAAGCAAGATATCTTCAGGACAAATACTGATCAACAGCATCCCTATCGACCCAAAATCATTTCGGAGGCTATCAGGGCATGTAACTCAACAAGATGCATTATTTCCTCTCCTTACTGTAGAAGAAACTCTCATATATAGTGCCCTTCTAAGGTTACCTGTTGAAAGAAAGGGAGCTGCTCAGATGGTAAGACACTTGATGAAAGACCTAGGTCTGGATCAAGTTGCGAGATCAAGGGTTTGTGGGGGTTCTGATCATGGAATTTCTGGTGGGGAGAAGCGCAAGGTATCCATTGGAGTTGAGCTAGTACATGACCCTTCTGTTTTGCTCATAGATGAGCCAACTTCAGGTTTGGATTCAGTGTCAGCCCTTCATATCATGTCAATGCTTAAAACTTTGGCAATTAGACAAGGAAAGACAATAGTTATAACCATTCACCAGCCTGGTTCCCGTATCCTAGAGTTGCTAGATCGAATTGTTCTGCTCTCAGATGGCATTGTCGTCCATAATGGTCCTCTGAGCCTTCTGGAGAGGAAGGTTCGTGTTGTGGGCCACTACATTCCTCCACATGTCAATGCCCTTGAGTTCTCTATTGATGTTGTGAGCACCTTGGCTGCGGGGATAACATCCTCAATAGAAATGAGAAGAGCTAGAGAAACTGATGAGAAGCCGAAGCCAAGAAATTTGAATCCTATATCCTGCTCAAGGAAGAGTATGGCTTACCCAAATCCTCGACATCGAGAAATTCAAATCCTTGGGGAAAGATTTTGCAAGAATATATTCAGAACAAAGCAATTTTTTGCAGGAAGAATAATACAAGCCATTGCAGCTAGTTTTGTATTAGGAACTATTTACTTCAAAAAGGATGATACCAGAGGGGACTTGGCAATACAGACCCAACTAGGGCTCTTCGCGTTTACCCTAACCTTCTTGCTTTCATCTACAACTGAAGGTTTGCCAATTTTCTTGCAAGAAAGGAGAATACTAACGAGAGAAACATCCAGAGGGGCATACAGAGTTTGCTCCTATGTGTTAGCTAATACCCTTGTATTTCTTCCCTTTCTGCTCATAGTGAGTCTACTCTATGCTACACCGGTGTATTGGCTAGTTGGTTTACGAGGAGATATAGGTGCTTTTCTGTACTTCTCTCTTGTGGTGTGGATGGTGGTTCTGATGTCAAACTCATTCGTTGCTTGTTTCAGCGCATTGGTGCCGAATTTCATTATGGGAACATCAGTTATAGCAGGGTTAATGGGGTCGTTTTTTCTTTTCTCTGGATACTTCATAGAAAAAGAAAGGATACCCAAGTATTGGAAATTCATGCACTATCTGAGTTTATTCAAATATCCATTTGAGTGTTTCATGATCAATGAATATGGAGGGGAGCGAGGGAAGACAAAATGCCTACAGAAAGATCTGAGTGGATGTAGATTGTATGGAGACGAGTTCTTACGACAGCAAGGTCTGCAAGAATCACAGAGGTGGACTTATCTGGCTGTAATGTTGGGATTCGTAGTTGGCTACAGAATACTATCTTATCTGATTTTATGGTACAGATGCTATAAGATTAGAGATTAGAAACTAGTACATGAAAAGCAAACAAGGAATTGTTTCTTTTTCATTGATTTATTATTGCTGCTATTTTTTACAACTGTAAACCTTTCAAGCTTAACTTTCTACTGCACTTATATGCAACCTTTTCTCAAACTCCGTGCTAGAACATGTTCTTTTCCTATGGATGGTAATAGAAAAACACGACAATCTTTTCGTCTATCTCCTAAATCATCAGATAAACAGTTCCACTATCATATTCCTAATACCAATTCGTTTCCTCAAGGACTCTCTTAAATACACACTGTTCTGAGTAGTATTCTTAGGATCATTATACTGTACAACTGGAAATCTTAACCCTGGCAGCACCCCCATCACAATCATCATGAAAGTTAGAAAGGGGATAAGGAATAGCTTGGATCACGAAACTCGCTGCTTCTTTCAGACCTACATACTACAGATTCAGGTCAAACACATCAGACAACCTTAAAAAATGGGACAATTAATGTGAAACATACCAAATTGGAAAGATGAAAATTGTGGAAAAGTAGAGTAACATATAAATCCTAGAAAAAGTTGACTTCAAGTCCTTCAAAACCAGAACGATTAGAAAACCTTTTTAACTAGAGATATATAATCAAGTATATGATGAAAACAGGATCTCCTTCAGAAACTGTCTATTATAAAACTTGAAACTTGTTTGAGCTTTTTTGTTCTAATTCCTTCAACCTTACTATTTTCTTCACACGGTTGGTGCAACAATTAAATGTAGTAATTAAAAAATATCCCCATATAATTGTCCTTCACTCAAAATATAAGAAAATAAATTTTTGGGGACGTCCAAGAAAAAAGTGTTACAGATATTTGTTTATTCGACATAAATGTTACAGATATATAAGGACAGAAGGAATATTTGAAGATAATCTTTGTTTGGTTCCTTTCTCTTGCCACATAATCTCTTTAAACAATAATATATTAATATCAACACAAAAAAAATCACCTCTAATTATTGTAATCAAACAGTCTACCCTTACCTGCTTCGTAGTTTGTACTTTCTACTCATTTTGTTCAAGCCACCTAGTGTACCCAACTATGAAAAATAAATACACAACAAATAGAAACCAATCATTTAAAATTAAGGAATTACGTAAAGGACGTTTGCAGTTAGGTTATGCCGAAGTCTCAAACCTTATCTTGATGACAATATCTAGTGTGAATTCTTCACCAGATTTTCCCTTTTTTTTTGAGATGTTAGGCAAACAGATAATTCATTTTGCAAGTTAAAGCCATATTATCACCAGATTCATATATGGTCTGACACTGTGTCTTTCAAATTAGTTGCTTTGCTTGTCTTAGGAAGAAATTGGGTGGTAGTTAGTCAATAAAGCTTCAAATCAAGAAAAAGAGCCAAAAGCAAAGAGATGGATTACTTAACAGATCCAACCGTTGATCAGGACTCTACCCATAAGGGGATCTAAAGGTTAAGCAAATAGGAAAAGACACACGAGGAAAAATAGAAAAAAAAGAAAGTCAACAAGAAATTTGATAATAATCAAAAGCAACTGCATTGAAGGTTAAGAGTTTACATAAGCTGGTATATAGAAACAATAAGAGCTCGTATTAAAAAAAAATTGGTACAATGATAAAATCCTCAAAAATTCATTATATGTTTCAATTTTCATTCAAGTAAGAAGTGGGAATCTTTCTATCACTTTTTACATTCAGGCTTTCAAAAGAGTGCATACTGCTTATATGCTATATCTACAAATTGAAGTGGAAATGGGTGGAAAAGGGGACGGATAGAGTGAACAGAAGACTCTACCTGTTAATGAATCCTCAATTGCTTCGAGTACTTATTGATGTAAAAGTCATAGTGGCACAAGTGGGATTCGACTGCTCTGATGGTAAGGACGAGGAGCCTGAGCTGGGGGAGAACAATGAAGAAGGCCCTGCTGTGCTTTCTTTTGGTATCAAATCAGTCATCTCTGAAAGTATCCCTGGTTGTGATATGGTCATTACATCAACATCTACCTTTCCTTGAAGCATCCTTACCACAGTAGACATTGTTGGTCGTAGTTTCGGTACTCCTTGAGTGCAAAGAAGAGCTATCTTCAAGAATCTGCTGGCCTCTTCAATGTCAAGATCTCCTCTAAATGCTTCATCAACCAGCTCCAAAAGCTTTTCTTCCCCAAGCATTCTCCACGCCTGCATCAGGTTTGATCCAGTGAGAGATATTCATACGTAGAACAGAATATTTCAAAGCTTAGTCATATATATCAGAAGGGTAGACATGTAATCTTTAATAGGACCCAAGTACACCACCTAGATCCCTTCAATCCATATCCAATTTCTTTTTATCAAAATTTTTATTAAATCTACAGAATTAATGCAAAATCAAATGTCACTTAATATCTATACTGCATTGTAGATCTTTAGGTCATTTGGAAGGAAAATGTAAGCCCTACTCCCTCCCTTTCTCCTGTAATTACAAGCCAAATATAGGGTGACTGCCACAACTGACGAGAGGCCACAATGACAGCATTTGATTGATCAAAACACCTATTCTAGCAGTTCAAGAAGCTTGTAAGTTATTTCTTTCATTAGAATCGTACCAATATTCATATGACAAAGCCTAGAAAAACATGTACACATGCACATCAAGAATATAGCACATGCCAAAATTTATTACCCTCTGAAGAAGATGCTGGTCTCCAGGAGGCAGACGCCTATTCCTGTTATTTCTACCACAAACAATTTCCAAAAGGAGAACACCAAAACTATATATATCAGCTTTCCGTGTCAACTGGCCTCTAAGTGCATACTCAGGCGCCAAATAGCCTCTGCATAAAACAGTCACTATATCAGGTCACAGTGAAGAGACGCAAACTGATTTTATCACACAAACTCAAGGCACGAAATTCAATCTACTATATGATTAGTCCGCCTAAAGTAGAATCCTAGTGCACCAAGAAATTATTCAAAATGAGACACCATTCAGGGAACTAGATAATATAAATTTGATCCAAGAAACCCATAGATATTTCATTATAAATTGTTCAAGAATTGGCGGCATGACATGTATAAGTTTCCACAATCTAGAAGACTAAAGGCTGAGCTGATACAGGACCTTGTGAAAATTGCAGCAGCTTTATCAGAGGTAACTTCCACTATAACAGGTGACAGACAACAAGACCAGGTCAAAGATATTGTATTGGGTAGAGGACGTTCTTCCTGGAGGAGGTGATTTCAGAAAAATTATGGTGACAGAACAGCACACAATTTGAGTAGCACTGCAAAAGATATAAAAACCATTCTTATTCGACCACCTTTCTAGTTTTTAATTAAGACTAGAAATGAAAACAATATCTTGCATTCCACATTTCTCAGTTCAGTACAATCATGAATCTAGTAAAATAAGCAATTTGACAAACACGAAACCAAGAATCAGTTAACTCACAGTGTCCCTGCAACCCTTGTACTAACATGGGTCATATTAGCTGGTATAAGTTTCGCCAGACCAAAATCCGAAATCTTAGCTGTCAGATCTTTGTCAATGAGGATATTGCTGGCTTTAATATCTCTATGCACGATACGGGGCTGGACCTCTTCATGAAGAAACGCCAGCCCCTTGGCAATGCCAATACATATGTTTTTCCTTGTGCTCCAGTTGAAATCGATGCTGCTGTGACTCTGACCTAAAAGACAACAAATATTCATTACAAATCAAGCAAGAGCAGGAATTATTCTAGCTATTGGATCATTGAACAAATAATTACCAAGTAAAGTTTGAGCAAGGCTGCTATTTTCACAGTATCTAGAAACCAATATTCTATTATTCCCTTCAGCACAACAGCCTAATATCTCAACCAAATTTTCATGCTCCATATTTGCAAGGACAGTTAATTCTGTCACAAATTCGCGAATGCCTTGCCTTGAATCTGGTGAAAGAACCTTTACAGCAACCACAGTTCCATCTCTGAGCTTTCCCTGGGCACAACCAAGTGTTCATCTACAGAATCAGTACTATGAAAGGCACAACCAAGTGTTCAAGAATTTTCATTGTCTCAACATAAATAATCATCATGCAGCATGCTTTCTCAAACAACATTGTTATATTACAGTATAGGCCACTATAGTCTGCCAACAAAGGTTATACATGTACGAAATTATTATTGTATTTCACATATTGAAATTTCCTGACTATATTTCAACTTTTATAACTCATTTCTTCATAACAGAAGAAGGATCTTTGATTACAGAAAAGACACAACAAATGATTTAAAGCAATAACAAACTGAAATACAGCATATAAATTGTTGTTCATCCAAGCCCTGTAAATAACAGCTACGGATGTAAAGCCAGTTAACATCCTCTTCTTTTCCATAACCCACATTGGTTATAAAAGGAGATTGTTTGACAACTTGGCAGCCTCTAATTTGTGCATTCACAGAAATTACCTTAAAGACAGGCCCGAAACCTCCCTCCCCAATTTTATTTACTAGGCTGAAGTTCTGTGTTGCATGCTGTAATTCCTTGTAAGTATAGAACTTTACATTTTCTACACCTGCAACTAAAGAGAACAGAGTCTTAGAAGAATCACATGCACAAAGCAAAATGCATGAACAGTCTCAAACAATCTAAGCATGCACAGACATCTATGTTCAAAACTTGAAAGTCTTAGATCAATGATTAAGGCATGAAGCTCAAACCCTCTAATTATTGTTTGCATATATTAAATGTACATCCTTCAAACAAAACAAAAATCAAATTGGAACATAGATGAAGACAAATTATGAGGTACGATATAGCTGCTTTACCATGAAGTAGAGGATCATTTATAATACACCAAACACCTAGCAACCTCAAATATCATGTGAAACCCCAAAATTATATAAAAATAGACAGCATCCATAGGCTTATGCAATTGAGGTTTGACTACTCTTTTATCTAAGAAGATCTCCCCCCCCCCCCCCCCCCCCGGCCCGATTATATAGAAACTAGAACACTGTGATTCCAAACGAACAATAAGATATCTAATCATACTCAAGTAGATTTAAAAAAACATATAAAATAAAAAAGGGATCCAACAAAGATACCATGAATCTTATGATTCTTATCCAGAAAGTTAAGGGTCAACACCACAAGCTTTTGTCTTCATTGAAAAAAGGGAGCCATGGACATTACTCTGTTCTTGTTAATTAGTACTTTTTGAAAAAAAGTTGGATTCTCATACACCAGTCTCCGCTTCTTAATCAAGTTCTATGTGGTCATTAAGGGTTTCACCACTCCTGAGAGAAAATCTAGAGGATACTTCAAACTTGCCTATCATCAAAATTGACCATTTAAGCATCCTTGAGTGAGGCATTCATTACTCTATTCATCCATAACATTCCCCTTAGGGAATTGGGTGGTTCCCAAAGCTTTAGTCGCTAGGGTTTTGGATGATGCACCTCAACAAAACTTTTAATGCTCGGCGTTAAATTTCAAAGTAAGGCTATGGAACAAGGAAGTTACAACAATTGTGTCTCTCCACCAAAGAGCTCTCCACTCTCTCTCTCTAGCTTTCTCTTCCAAACACCCTCTCCCAATAAAACCCCGACAATGGTAAGTAGCTCTCCAATTAGACCCACCCAAGTGCGGGCTAGATAATTGAGAGCCACGAACACTGGCCACAATATGAAAGATTGAATTAGCTATCCGAAAAAAGTAGCTCTTAGCCAAGAGCCATCTTCAAGTGGTTCTCCATGGATAGCTACCCATGAGCCCCATTGTTGGGAAAGAGCTAGCCCTCCATATTTTTCTCCCGAAAGAGTCACTTGGAGAGCTATTCCAAGACACTCATTAAACACACTCTAAGACAATCCCTGTCTTCATCCTGTTGTCATAGACAGTCAGACTACCTAACCAGGTTGAGCAATTCATGTAACATTCTTGGACCGTGAGCAACTTAGGATAATTTAGATGGCTTACGATCTGATTAGATGAGTTATGTCTATTTTATTTTATGGGAATAGAGTGAATGCTTAAGCACGTTTCTTGAATGCTTATAGAATTTGGAGTTGCATGCTTGCATCATGAGTTAAAGAAATCCAAATTCTAACACTTTAACCTGTCTTCGATTTTTTGGAAGATGGAATCCATCTTTCTATGGTTCGTACTCATTCTTAAAAACGTTGGAATCTGGAACACTAAAGTGACTAAACACTTAAGAAAAAGGGCATGAAATTGATTAGATACAGTGAATTTGATATGGAAGCTGAATCTATATCTAGATTTAATGTAGCTTGTACTAGGAAAGTTCCTTCTGATCCTCAACAGGACATCAAGGAGAAAATGCATGGGTAACAGGATGTACAATGTTCTATCTTGGTGTCGGGAGCTTATGATAAGGTCTCTTATGGAAACGTTCATATCATTTCATACGATAAGGTCTCTCCATCCATTGCACCAAATCTTTCCACAAGAGAATTTAAAACTATATGAGTATAATAGTGCTAAAATTCTTGTACATCTCTACTCATTAGCCAACGGCTATCAGTTCATTTTGTCAAGGAAGCAAGCAACTTGACCAATCGACAACCACAGTGTTTTAACTTTTAAGAAAATGCTTTTACCTCCATCAATGTCTACAGTCAGTTCAGTAGCGGACTGAATTCCACTTCCACAAATGAAAAGGAAGCAAGTCATCACTACCTTGCTATGCTACACCTCCTATCAATTGAATTCAGCAAATCCTTCCCTTCATTAAAAAGCATATAAATATAAGAATCTTTGGCACTCAAATTCAGCAAAACCCCCAAATCATGTAGTTTACATTAGACAGCCAGAAGTGAAAAAAGGGATTACACAGCAATACAGGAAGATAATGTCATTACCTAACCACCTTAATGGAAATTGGATATCAAGCAATAAACTTCCAAAATACCAATGCAACATATTCCAAATGTATATCACAGAATATTGATCAAGTATGACAAATTCACAACCAAACATATAGGTTAAAATAAAATTATATTTCTTGAAAATTTATCAAGAAATTTTCTAAAAAATCAGCATTTTTCTATAACAATATAACATAAAGGATAAATTTTTAGCAAAACTACAAGACAGGCACAATCATAAGCACAAAATTAACAAAAAAAAAAAAATCACATCATTTCATCAAAATCAATCGAAACTGAAATGGGTATATGTGAAATTCAACAAAATGCATAATTTTCCGTACATTTGAAGCCAACTATATAAAATTTGAGCTAATTAAATAAAACCCAAGTTTGACATGACAAGAAAAAAAAACAGAAATCAATACGAAGAAATTAAGAAAAATCTTACCTTGGATTTGCAGGATGAGAAAAAGGGTGCAAGTCAGAGAATTTTGCGGAGAATAAGGAAAATAAACAACGTATTTAAGTGGAATAGGGAACCATAATTGAAGAAGAACCCACAATTTGGAGAAAATAAAATTATAAAATTAAATGGTAAGGTGAATGATTTAAACAATAGAAAATTTGATGAAGACACAAGAGAGGGGTATGAGTTCGTAGAAATGAGCCGACCAAGCAATACTTGGGATTGAAATATATATTTGAAGATTTGACTTTTCAGAGCCTAAAAACTGAGAAGGAGTCAGTCAGTGAGTCATACATACATACAGATAATACTTTGGATTTGTTGAATCGTCGAAGTTTGTACTGTAAAAGATATTGAATGACTACAGAAATAGGGGAGTTGTTTCTTTTGACTTTTATTTGGGGGGTGTTAGAGGTTGGCACACACTTCTTGATATTCTTATAAACCGGTGTGAATTTTTTTATAAAGTCTAAATTTAAAAAATTTAATCATAAATTCTCATTATATCATACAAAATAATATATTCTAGTGATATATTTTTTAAATGCTTTTCAATGTAAATTTGTATTATATCAAATTTTCATAGTTTTTTTGTCTTACGGATTTGAAAATAAAAATGTTTAAAGTCGTGTTTTATGATCGCAAAAAGTCAAATTGGGCTTTCTTATAAAGTCGTGTTTTTACAATGGGCTCAATAAGATCTACTAGTTATTTCCTAAATAATTGACAAAATAGACCCAAAACTGGTAAACTAGTTCCTAAACTTTGCAACGGCTAGAGAACTATGGCAGGGTATCAAAGCATTATACAGCAATGGCAGGGATGGATTGCAAGTATACGACTTCAATGTCAAAGCAAACAGAATCAAACAAGATCCGAAGAAGAAGGGTGCAAAGATAAGGGGAACTGTCATTAAAGAAACCATGGAACAAGGAGAGGATAACCATGGCCATGAGGAGAAGCACGAAGAGAAGAGAAGCACAGCAGCAATCGCCGCCATCACAAGGGAGACTCAAGGTAAATTTAGGTTTCCAAAACCTAAACCTAACAGTGTGTGTGCTTTTGTGTCTAAGGTCTCAAAGAGACACGTGAGCCTGTGCCCAAGTCATGCCCATTCCTCTCACAAAACCCAAACGACTCAATTGTGTGCTTCAATGAATGCTCATAATTTTACACAACCCGAGTCACGGCAAACTGGGTTATTTTCTGAAAATAATAATACGTGGATATTCGACTATGGTGCTATAGATACAATGACCCGCAATATTTCTGATTTCATGATTATTAAAAAGGGGGCTACATCACGGATCTAGATGGCAAATGGAGACATATCCCTCGTTAGTGGAATTGGGAAAATTAGTTTTTTCTCAAATAATAGCCTAAATAATTGTCTCTGTGTCCCTGACTTATCTCATAAACTTTTGTTTTTTAGTCACTTAACTAAGGAGTTTAATTGTTCAGTTGTAATTTATCCTGATTTTTGCTTGGTATAGGACATCACGATTGGGAAAGTGATTGGGCGTGACACTGAACATGGAGGGTTATACTATGTTGATGACGCTACTCAACAAGGAAAAGCAATGCTTGTTCGCAGGACGATCGATCAACAAGTTTGGCTATGACACCATCGTTTAGGTCATCCCTCTCCCGGATATTTAGATCAACTATTTTCATCCCTTGCAAAATTTAATAAAGACTTTATCAGTGAGACATGTATTTTGGCTAAGAGTCATAGACAGTCATATAAACCTAGTAGTTCCAAGACTAATACTCCTTTTCAAATTCATTTTGATATATGGGGCCCTGCTCCACATTCTGGACAACATGGTCTTCGGTATTTCCTTTTGTTCATGGATGACTGCACTAGAATGACTTGGGTGTATCTTTTGAAACAAAAATATGAGGTTAGTGACAAATTTACGACATTCTTTGCCTTAGTTCAAACTCAATACCAATCTCCTATTCAAATTCTTCAATCTGATAAAGTAGGAGAATTTGTGAATAAGGTTATGAATAAATTTTGCACTAAAAAGGGAATAATTTACCAAACCTCATGCCTTTATACCCCATAGCAAAATGGTGTTGATGAAACAAAAATTAGACCCTCCTAAACATGGCCCGAGCTCTTATGTTTGACTCTAAGGTTCCTATAAGCTTTTGGCTCGAGGCTATTGCAACAACAACATACCTCACTAATAGACTACCCATAAAAATTCTCAACTACAAAACACCCCTTAAACATCTTAAAACCTATGACTCTATTCCTTCTATTTTATCCCTACATCCTAGAATTTTTAGATGCACATTCTATATTATTGTTCCTAAATAGAATAGAAACAAACTAGACCCTTATGCTATCAAATGTGTTTTTTTTGGGATATAAGATTAATCATAAAGGATACAGGTGCTATGACCCCACAACCAAACACATCCATACAACCTTATACTGTGATTTCCTTGAAACCGACTTCTTTTATAAACACCATTCTAGTTGTCAGGGGGAGGCACAATATGACTGCCTAGATTGGCTACTTAGCCCAACAAGTGATTATGTCCCCATAAGAACAAGTAGGGCAATCCATCAAGCAGCAATCTGAAAATATAGCACAAACCAACACACTTGTGCTTTCTTTGTCACTTCCAAGTCTTGATGAGGTAAGTGAACTTTCCCTTACTCCTGTGCCTAACCTTGAAAATGCTCAGAATGACACAGAGATAACTCAAGAACAACCTTAGGAAACATATAAGCTACCTCCAAGAAGTAGTGGAGGGATTCCACCAAAGTGGTATGAACCTGAGTATGAACCTTGACAGTTCAGGTATCCTATGGTCAACATAGTCAGTGAATGAAGGACTTCAAGGAAGGCAAAAGCCTTTCAAACTGCCCTATACTCTGAAAAATTTCCCAGAACTGTGAAGGAAGCATTAGAGAATAAGGTATGGAGAAGAGACATAGAAAATGAAATTGAAGCTTTGAAGAAGAATGGTACATGGGAAAAATATAAATTATCTTTAGAAAAGATCCTAGTAGGATGTAAATGGGTGTTCACCATCAAATATAATGCATATGGCTCCATAGAAAGATATAAGGCGAGGTTAGTAGCTAAAGGGTATACTCAGACCCGGTATTGATTATTCAAAGACTTTCTCTCCAGTGGCAAAAATTGACACCATACAAGTACTATTCTCAATAGCAGCCAACAAAGACTAGTCCTTGTATCAGTTTGATGTAAAAAAAATGTTTTTATACATGGGAAACTTCAAGAAGAGGTATATATGGAAGCTCCTCCAGGATTACAGAAGGTTTTATAATAGGAGAAGGATGTAGACTAAAAAAGGCTCTTTATGGGCTCAAGCAATCACCAAGAGCCTGGTTTGGGAGATTCACAGTGGCAATTAAAAAATATGGCTATCATCAGAGCAACTCAGATCATACTCTATTTCTGAAAAAAGAGAAAACTGTATAACATGCTTGATCATTTATGTTGATGATATGATTCTCACAAGAGACTACTCTGAGGAAATCTCGAAGTTAAGGAAGGAGTTATTCAAATAATTTGAGATGAAAGATTTGGGAATGCTCAAATATATTCTGGGTATTGAAGTCATGAGATCAAGAAGGGGAATCTTTATATCATAAACAAAAATACATCCTAGATCTCCTTGCTGAAACAAGAATGGTAGACCATAAGCCAATATATACTCCCATGATAGTGAATCATGGACTCCAGGTGAATGAAGGAGGAGAGTTTACTGATCAACAAAAGTACCAACGGTTGGTAGGTAAATTGATCTATCTATCACACACCAGACTCGATATAGCCTATGATGTGGGAATAGTTAGTCAGTTTATGCATCAACCACAAAGTGAGCACATGGAAGCAGTCATGAGGATCATCCGATACCTAAAGGGAACTATGAGATATGGTATTCTTTTCTAGAAGAATGGTCACCTAGAAATGAAAGCTTACACTGATGTAGGCTAGGGAGAAAACAAAGTAAGAAGAAGATCAACTTCAAGACACTTTACACTAGGAGGCAACTTGGTTACTTGGAGAAGTAAAAAGCAGAAGTAATGGCCTTTTCAAGTGCTGAAGCAGAGTTTAGAAGAATAGCAAAGGGGATAACATAAATCCTATGGTTACAAAAACTCTTGAGTGAAATTGGATTTCCACTAGAGAGAAGTTGTGAACTTCTATGTGATAACAAAGCTGCAATTAGCATATCAGAAAAACCTGTTCAACATGATCGAACAAAATATGTCGAGATCGATTGACATTTCCTTAAAGAGAAGTTGGAAAGCAAGATCATAACCATCCCATATATTCGATGAGAATAACAATTAGCAGACATACTAACAAAGGCAGTGCCTACTAAACCCTTCCAAGAGACACTAGACAAGTTAGGCATCAGGGATCCCAATACCTATCTCGAGGGGGAGTGTAAAACAGGAAGGTTGAAGATTGACCTACAAAATAAAACAAGAGAATCAGTGGATTAAGGCAAAGACATCAATCAAGATAACAAAATCAGACAATCTGGAATAAGATCTTCCAATGTACATATTTATGCTTCTATAGTTTAGGAAACTCTTGTAATATAAATTCTGGTGTATTCTCTCCATTCAAATCAATACAATTAAACCAATTAACATAAATTAAACACTATTGTGCTCAATACTGTATTGCACTCAGTTCACTTATAAAATCTGTTCAAAAAGTACAATTAGACATGTAACTCAAGTTTTGTGTTCCCGAGTGTATCCACTTGGAATCAAGTAATGAAACAAGGAACACGAAACATAAATTTTGTATATAATCCATTTTATAAAATCAAGAGAGTTTCACCTTAAAATTATATGACGATAAGGAGAGAAGTCTTTCAATGTTATATAGTAGATATTTATCTATAATTTGTCAATGCAAAATACTCACTTTTAATGTTCTATGGGCTTTTAGAACTTCAACATTGTGGGTGTTAGAATCTGGTAGAGTAGTTTATGAGAGAATAATGGATGTGTATTTTATGAAATAAAGTACTGTTGGACAATAAATGTAGGAAGTATGGAGCATAACTATAATATAATACTCTTTATTAAATAATCTGAATATGGACAAAGAATTAGTAAAATCTTTATTATGTAAACCAGTTTTTGATTTGGTTTTAAAAAATGAATTTTCTTTTTATATTCCCTCATAACTACAAAAGATACACTACTAATCATCAGAAAACTAATGTTTAACAATGATTAAGACTACACTCAATGTACAAAAGACAATCTTTTAATTTACCTAATATAGACAAACAATCTATGTATTTTTTCATCTATAAGTGCATTGATTCTAGAATAATAAATACGTAGTACTACCTCTATTTTTATGAGTTTTACCTATAACTGTAACAAGAGAATAAAAAATTACACAAAAGAGAACTACAAATATGTATTATATATAGACAAACAATCTATGTATTTTTTCATCTATAAGTGCATTGATTCTAGAATAATAAATACGTAGTACTACCTCTATTTTTATGAGTTTTACCTATAACTGTAACAAGAGAATAAAAAATTACACAAAAGAGAACTACAAATATGTATTATTTTAATTTTGAGAAGAGAGATAAAAAATGGGTTACATGATATGAGGCAGGAGAGGATAAAAAAACTAAAAAATTAGTATCCAAAGGAATAAAGTGGGTATTGAAAATGATCTTCAAATATTACACTAGGATTGTTTGAGTCTTTAAAGCATACCTCAAAACTTAGTTGATAGATTAATACTTGGTGTTACATTTCTTGATAAATTTCTGAAAAGGTTTAAGAATATAAGGGAATGAAAATAAAGAGCATTGTGATTAGTGATACAAAAATATAAAATGAGGAGGTTTATGCTCATTGTATTTACAAGAAAATGGGGAAAAATAAGGCAAAAGTGAAGTAGGTTTTGGCAAAAACCCTTCAATTGTTTATAAATTAGGAAGAAATGTGAGTGGATATAATAAGATAGATAATGCATTTTGAAATATAAGAAACAAATAAAAAAAAATATAGCATAATCATATGGAATATAAAGTTTAATTAGATTTATTTACTTCCTAATGTAGTAACTTTTAATGATATATATGGGGAATCTAATGGTTGATGTTCAATTTAATAAGATTGAAGGTTCATGATACCTCATTCATGTATTACATTAAATGATTTTTTTGCTGAACTTTCATAAACACTGCTTTTAAATAATAAAAAAAATATATTCCACAAGCCACTTTTTCACAAAAAAAGTTCAACTCCTTAAAAGTTGAACAAGAAATTAGGCCAAAAGATGATCCATATTGTTGCAAGTTTGCGACTTTCACGTGTTACTACTTTTGGCAAGTGACGGACAAACATATATATGAGGATTAAAGAGGAGCGAAAACTATTCAAATCATAATTTTCGAATCAACCAATTATTCACTGGGTAACACTTCAGCATCCATCTTCGATCACTACATACCCTAAAAACTATGCTTACTCATATACTTTGTATTAAATCGAGGAGTGTCAAATGCATAATCTACAAAGTCTTACTCACTTGATGTCCCTATTTTGAAGCATAAAATTTAATAAATACATAACTTAATATTTAACATGTTATAAATGAGGCGACTCTTATATACATTTTTAGAGCGACTTCCAATCTTGAATAAATTTGTAACTATTTTTGTTTATGTTACACCTTAGTTTTTCTCTACTTATTGACATCCGATTTGATAATATTAATGATTTCTACTATGATATTTATGAGATTTAAAATAAGTTAAACGGAACCTATCTATAATAAGTAATCAAGCAAGTATAAACAAATTACAGTTTCATTATTCAATTTACCACGAATGAAAATTTGTACTGCATCTCGTTGTTTACAGCGTAGACGAGGCTCTAAGCTTAACCCTCTAAATAAAATCGCAAATTCTCACAAATTAAGGTCATAAACTCATAAATTAAACAACAAATTTAGGTTACTACAAAATCTTGTAAGTAGTATTATTATGACATCAAAAGATAAGTGGTCTGAAGATTAGAGAAAACCCACCCAAGTGTGACTCAACACACTTCACCTATGGCTGTGTCGGGTTAGAGAGAGAGAGAGAGTGAGGCATTATTGAGAGAGAGAGACCCATCGCCATTTGTTAACGTTTGAGAAAAATACGGCCATAAAATTATATATTTATCACACCCTTTACCTCACTGATGTTGGGTTGTGTTTTTCGAGCAAAAGGGCGCTGAAATTTCTGGGATTTCTCCGCAAATTCGAAGCAAAAATCTCAAAATTCCCGATTTATGAACCCTTATTTCTTGCCATTTCGAGCTGTAATTGCATGTTGATTTGGATTTTCTCATGAATGGGTTAGTAGATCTCTTGTTTTAGCTTAAATTTCAGATATTTTTAAGATTTATTTCTTACAATTTTGTGACTTTTAGCTGTTTGTTTGATTATTCATTGTTGATTTGAGATTTCTGTTACCCCCTTGTGGTGGGTTGTTGTTAGATTTTGGAAATTTTATCTTGATTTTGTTTAATGATTACTTTATTCGTATGGAATTGAAGCATAGATTATGAAAAATAATGTAACATTAGTGGGATTATACTTGGTAATATTTGCATGCCTTTGAAGGAGTGATTATGGAAATTTGTGCCTTAGTTTGGTTGTATTATTAACTTTTTTGAAGGAAATTTTATAGTATTTACTAAGAGGGAAATCAATTAGTTAAACACTGTAGTAAATAATTGTGGATGTGTATGAGCTTAAAAAAGGGTGTGAATTTTTGTCGATGCCGATTTGGAATACATTTGAAAAACCAAGTGATTTTCTTATACCTGAAATAAACAGTATAACTATTTTATATGCTGTGATAATGGATAGACTGGAAGCTGCATATTCGGCTCGTGGTATAGACTATTGGAATGTTGACTGTGGAGATCTAGCCTTTATTCACTGCCAGCAGCTTTTGTTTGTAGTTGCTGTTATTGGAGTGAAATGATTAAATGTTAGTTGAGTAGGGAATTATTGTTTCTTTTGTGTGGGTTCTGTGGGATATGGTCACTGAGGATTTACTCTTAGTATGTAGTTAGGGATGATAACAAGCTGAGCTTAAGCTTGGCTCGCTTGAGTAGTTGTTTGACTAGGCTCACAATAAGCTGAGTTTAGCTCAGAAGCTTCAGTTTAGGCTCTCCATTCCACTGTAGTAATAGTGGAACTCAAAGCTTAAAACTAAGTTTTGTTTATATTTTGTGACCCTTGTAACTCATTATTCTTAAAATTGATAATTGATATACTTTGTGCTGCTAAAGTTATTTTCGAGCTGAGCTTGATCTGGTGAGGTCTTGAGTTAAGTCAGGCTCACATAGTCATGTATGACGAGTTCAACTGAGTTGAGTCTGGTCACTCCTGAGTTGGCTCACCTTCTTGGCCTCTTGTCAATCTCTGAATAATTTAGAATTTTTGCTCTTTTAGTCAGCTAACACATAATTTTGAATGCCCCTTTTGGTTTCATTAATCACAATGTGGAACTGGAAAAGTTTTTTACCTTGAAAGTTATCAAACTTCTACTTTTCAGGAATTTTGTACACAGATTACTGCTGAATACCTCACGAATTACCCATAATGTCTTAGGATTCTACCTTTCTGGATATTTGATGCTCCAAAGAAAATTCCTAGTACTTTGGAGCTTGAATTCAAATTACATTAGTGCGCCTAGATGTCTTGTATATCAACTTGTTTGATTCCATCCGCCCTCATAAGATTGTCCCATTTTCCTTTTAGGGTTGCTCTCCCTAAAAGATACACCAATACCTTTTTAGATAACTTGGTCTCTTCAATCTCTCTCTACTTATTACTTAACTCTCCTTTTCCACATGCAAAAGGATAATACTACATCCACTCATTTTGCCTCTTCAAAAAGTTAAAGGAGCATGGAGCAAACTAAAGGGGGCATATGGAGTAGAAAAATAAATTTTTTTTTACGGATTCTTATACTGGCAAGTTTAGCAATGAAGAAAAAATGTTTTGGGTTCTGCAACTCTGCAAGAACTACATCTGTCTAGCAATATCATGCATTCATGCACACTGCCCCATCACCTCTAACTGGAGGATTTACTAGAGTCCACCACAGTACTTCTATTGACTGTGGTTATCCCCTTCCTCTTTGCAGTTTGCTCAGATTCATTTAAGTGGGGGGCGTTCTGAAAATGCAATTATTAGCTATCATAACTTTGCAAAACTAATATTATTTTGGTCCCTTTCATCTGTTCTCAATTAATTGCAACGTTTATGTGTGTGTCTGCTTTTTGTTGTATTTTTGTGTGTGTGTGTGTGTGTGTGGGGGGGGGGGGGGGGGGTGTGAGATTAATAGAAGAACCTATTTGTTAGGTGAAGAGAGAGAAAGAAAACCATTAGCTATATAAGGTAATGTTGCTATTATTTCGCAAGTTTCCAAAATGGAGTACCTTGTATTTAAAAGGGAATAGAAGAGGAATATGCTACTATTGTTTCTAGATGGAGATAAAAGCTTTAATAAGAACACTTGACTTTAGTTTAAGGACTTGGATCATAATTATTCTTCAAAAAATTGGAAGAGTAACCTGTCATCATGATGAAAAGGCATTACAAATTTCCCTTTGTTTTCCCCCCTCTGTCTCTCTCTCTCTCAAAAGGAAACGTTACTTTAAAGTGAACATATTTTAGTTTGTTTTGAAACATGTGGTTGTGTTTGTGATAATTTAGCTTCTTTTATTTAATTTTTTTTTTTTTTGGTGTCATGTGTGTTATTTAACTAACTGAAGCTTTACTGTACAATTTAGTGTAAATCCAGTGTTTCAATTTCATAAGATGTCTAGTTTTCATTAAAAAGACATGTTCACATTTTAGTTTTTGGTCCTACCCAAGGGAACAAATTTAATTCTGTTTGGGGTTTTCTATATATATGGTGTATTTATTGTAATAGTTGTTTTATGGAACTCTACCTGAGGACATTTGATGTATGTGCATTATAGTGTTAATGCAATATTTACTTCCTTGATATCTTTTAATTGCAGCACTTTCTTTTTTGGTAAATTTGATTGCAAGTTTGGAACGTTATTATTTTTGGCTTTGGGTACTCTCTATCTTTCTCCTCGTAGCTTAGATCTTTTATTTCTCTCTCTCTCTCTCTCTCTCTCTGTTGCAATTAAAGAGAACAAAGGAAATAGATATTTAATTTTCTAAAATGTGAAGATGTCTTTACTTGTATGGTTGTAGCTTTTTAATATGCCAGAATTTGTTGCTGGGGTGATTTTGACCTATTTTATTACCTTTAATACTTTGGTGCAGGGTTTGAGTTGCATTATGAAATTTTGAATGTAAGATTAATGTAGCTTGCTAAAAGGAAGGGGCATTCTACTAATTGAAATTAGCCTTAGATCACAAATGATGTTCAGCCAGGATATCTTAGATGTTGGAGATGATGACCTTGAGGGATCAAATGAAGAGCTTTGCGTTTCTCAAGAGGTATTCTATGGAAATGTTTCTGTTGGTTGTAGTAAGAAGTGTGATTTTACTGAATTAACCAGATCTTTAAATGAGCATGATGTGATGCTAGAGATTTCACCTAGTTCTCACAGTGAAAACTCAGCCGTAACCAATGAAGCTTCATCTAAAGATCTGTGTCAGACGGTGGCTGCTTCTGCTGAACTCGAGAGGGACTTTCAAGCAATAAGCTCCACAGAAGGGTCTATCATGAATGAAAGGACTAATCATGATGTACATGCAAAGCGGATGAGATATTCAGTGAATGAGCTGTCTAATTTTAAATTTTACCTTGATAAAGCTGTGTCTTCATCTGTCCCACTGAAGCAAGTTGTCTCTGAAGCTTACCGTCCTAAACTTCCTGCTCCCTGCCAAGTTCTTATGTGTCATGTGGTTGAATCGTGCAGTGAAGGCGTGACATCTAGTTGTTACCTGTTAAAGCAATATCCTGAATCTGACCCAGAAGGCAACTTAGGAGATATCACTGCTGTTAATTGTAGCTTGTCAGGCTCAGATGGAAGTGAAGTAAAGCAAGTTGGCTGCAGTAAATCTATAGCCTCACCTATTTCCCAAGAAAGTTCTGCTACCAAACTTTTGGTTCCCAGTTCTACGGCTGTTGCAGTCAGTGAGTCTGGGTCACCAGAATGTATAGGGAGAAGAATTAAAAAAGATACTTATCCTGAATGCAAAAATGATGAAATATTGACTGGTGACAGAATGAAAAAGGCCCATAATATTCTTCGTTCTCGAGTGTACCTCTTGCTTGAAAGAAATGGATGGTATCGTGAGACGCAAATAAGAAATGATGGAAGAAACCGATTTGTTTATCGATCACCTGAAGGAAAGCTTTTTCGTGAATTTTCAAATGTTTGGGATTTACTTGGTCAGAGATTATTTGCTCATGGCAATATTAACATGACTGTAGATGATAAACAGTGGACTAATGTTGATCAGTTTTGTTCTGATATGTATGAGACACTTAGATATATTGACAATACAATGAAAAGTTGGGAGCCTAAGTGTTCCCTGAGTTGTCAGTGGAAACTTTTGGATCCCTTTGTAAATGTTATTCTAGTGAATAGAAAGATTCAAGAACTCAGAGCTGGAAACGTAGTTAAAGCTAGGCAAAGCAATGTAATTTGTGTTGACAGCAAAGCAGAGGCAAAGTTTAGAAAAAAATCAAGGAAAGGTGATAGGAAGAAGCCTCTTGATAGGCACATTGATTCAGTGGAAGCCAATAAAACCAGATCCATTTATGTTTCTGAAGGAAATAGCATGCGTCTTGTGAAGACAATTGCTAACAATGGTATTCACCATGTGGGAACTTGTACAGGTGAAAATATGAGTTCATGTCACTTGTCAGCATGTCAGTCAGATAGCACACGTCTACAGTATCCTGCTGTTCTGTATGACATTTGTGCTGACACTGCTAAGACCAATGCAATTTATGGACATGCTTTACCTCATCAAGTGAGTTGTATGAGCTCCCCAAGCTGCATGAAAAGCATGAAGCCTAAAAAGCATCACAGCAGCAAAAAGCGATCTATGGGTTCCCGGGTTAAGGATGATGACTTGTTGATTTCAGCAATATTAAAGAAAAGAAGCTTCAAATCCAGTATTAATTGTGGTCCCGAGCCTGGAAAATTCAAATTAAAATCTCTGAAGAAGAGCAAGACTCCAAAAGGTAGTTGTAGATTGCTTCTACGGGGTCATGGAAAAGGCGGCAAACATGTCACAGATAGGTGGACATTGATTGGTAAAAGGACAGTTTTGGCGTGGTTAATTAGTGCTGGGACTATACTTGTAAATGAAGTAGTTCAATACCATGACCTTAAAGATGATGCCGTAGTTAAAGAGGGCCGTATAACTAAGGATGGGATTCTATGTAATTGCTGCTGTGAGGTGTTTTCTGTCTCCAAGTTTAAGATCCATGCAGGTTTTGATCAGAATCGTCCTTGTTTGAATCTTTTTGTGGGATCTGGTAGGCCGTTTACTCTGTGCCAGCTCCAAGCTTGGTCAGATGAATATAAGGTCAGGAAAAGTGGCACATGCCAGTTGTCTGTTGATGAGTTTGACAAAAATGATGATTCATGTGGAATTTGTGGCGATGGTGGGGAATTGCTATGCTGTGATAATTGTCCTTCTACATTTCATCAGTCATGCTTGTCAGCAGAGGTCAGTTTATGGCTTTTTTCTAATTTATCTTCCATTTCTAGTTATTTTCAAGCATGTTGGTCGAATAGCCCTATATGAACAGCGTCAAGGCTAGAAATTGAGTGAATATATATATTTATGCTACTCATAGATGCCAGCTATGTAGGACCGATCATTGGATAATTGGTAATTAAAAAATCGCATCTCTCCTTTGCTGTGTCTTCTTGTCCCTGCATTTTCTTTCTGGTCCAATATTTCCTGTATTGATTATTTCCCTCTCATTGTTTTAGATCCGGTGGTGCCTTTATCCTTATTCTTCTGCAAGAGGCCAAAATCTTGTCCATTACTTATTAATTTACAAACCTATGTGATTGGCTTGACCTTCCATACATAAAAACCTTACCCTACCAATGCCTTCAAAGAGGGAAAAGTAAGTAGTGTATGAAAAGATATGAGGGCTCAAACTCTTATGAGTGAACACTTGCTACATGTGAAACCTTGTAGTTAGTAGTTCTTTTTAGGGGAATATGGAGAAATGCTAACTTCCATATAGAGCAAACTGATTTGCACATGAAACCTTGTAGTTAGTATTATTTGTATGGAAAGATGGGGGATTGATCACGCTAATTATGTAAAACCTTTGTTATGTGAGGATCAACTTATCCTATATTGCTTACTCTTTCGTACATGGAATTGATTTACTCTTCTTTGGCTGTAAGCTGTAATATATTATATCAAATGGGTCAATTAACTCTGTGCTTGTTTGTTTTAAAGTAGCCCATAGTTGTGTTTTAGATCAAGGTTCTGTAAGAGGCAATATCTCTGCTATCATAGGTGTAAGGCGACATATATCCTTTCTCCTTCTATTGAACCTTGTGTGTAGATTCTTTAAAGATGCTGGGTTATGTTTATGTTAGCATTAAAGAGATGTCTAGATCTGATAAATGTCTTGTCCAAATGTTCTCTTACTTCTGATGTGAGCACTTTAAGCTATGTACGCACTTCTAGGAAGATGTGTACATTTTTTGTTTGTTACGATCAGGAATTAAATTATTATAATTTAGAACTTATTATGGTAGGAATGAATATCTACTAATGACCGTTTGTGCAAAGTACCTCTAGTTGAAGAACGAGTAAACAGTGGATCATTAGCTTGTGGCTATTTTATCTGTTGGTTTGATTTGATGTGACATTTTCTTCAACATTTCCCTTAAGTACTATGGTTTCACTTATCTGCTAATAGACCTTCTAGTCTCTCTGGGTCAGCTTCAAATCTTTTTGAACTTGAAATTAGCTTTAAGGTATTGTCTTGCCAAAATATTGGTCATGGAATGGATCCTTTTTAAGTTTATATCTCTAGTGTGACCTCTTCGTTTCAGACTAAAGTTGCTGACAGAGTGTGAGTGTATGCCATCTGTTTTTATTATATTGATAAATACCTCCTAAAATTGGGGCAGTCAAATTTTTGGGGTGGACATTGCTAGGACCTTATTACTTTTGCAATATTCAAGGTGATTAATCTCAGCCCAATGCAGGAGCTTCTTAAGTCCTATCGTGAATAATTATCCCAATCCTCTCCCTAATGGTTTTAAGAGGGTGAAATCTTATTTAACCTGAATAACCACATCTTATATCAAGCCATCACGGCTTCGAAACAAGGAAGAGTATATGAGGAAAAGCTTATCTGGCCAAAGAACTGCTATCTATTTTAAGGATGACTGTAAAATTCAGATTACTCAGATTGATGGACATACTATCTGAGTCAGATAGGATTTCCATCAAGCTTTTACACAAAGAGTAACATGAGCTATAATTTAAACTTATAGACTGCAACGAGGTTAAGCATTATATCTCAATGAGTCCTCATGTTAGAAGATTGAGTCATTGAGATCTCCTTCAAGGCTATTGTGTATATCTATTTTGTAATTTCTACTTTTACTTTGAATGACAGGATTGGTAATGGTCTCCATCTTCAAAAACTTCTCTCTGTCATGTTTGTGCCCTAATCTTGGAATCTTTAGTTTCTTCCTTTGATCTTCCTTTGTTGTGGTGTTTGTGTCTGAGTGATTGGAGCCTTTATTATTGTTGATGAATTGATTTCTTCCAAAAATGTTAGCTGGTTTGTCCCTATTGAATGACAAAGTTGCTTCTGGCTACAGTGATATCCAATGCAAAATCATGGCATTCTGGTATTTGTGCTTGTGTGTGTGTGTGTGCGTGTGCTTATGTCATGGATGCTCCTGCATGTGTTTGTCTTGATTTTTAAAATCTGTAGCATATGCTGTATTCTGTTTTTTGTTTATAAGGTGATTGTATGGGTGTTTATCAAATTTTCTTATTCATCTATTATGTTCCTTCGTCAGAAGTTATTCTGTTTTTTTTTTGGTTTGGTACAGGAGGTTCCTGAAGGTAATTGGTATTGCCCAAACTGCACTTGTGAGGTCTGTGGAGCCCTGGCCATTGATGTAGGAACCTCAAGTTCTTATGATACGCTGAAGTGTTCACAATGCGACAAAAAGTGTATACTTCTTTCCATGTTCTTGATTGTTTTTAAATTTATGCTTCTGTGTTTTCACCTGAAAAATCTTTACCAGAATTGTTTAGTCCTTATCTGAACTAATCGAAACTTATTGGCCCTTATCTAAACTTTTTGTCTGTACTTGTCCTGTTTCTGAGGTTCTGATCATATTAGAATTTACTGTAGTTGTGGATCATACATGGGTTGGCCTGATTTGAAAGTAACTTAACTTATTTGAACTTATCTGAACTTATTGTCTTAGAGTGACAAGAACAAAGCCTTGCTATTTCGAAAAAATATACCTGCATCAAAATTGATAGGAGTGGCTTGTCTATGGAATGAACTACTCTCTAAAGTTCATCCCTAATTTTCTGTATGTCTCTGGGCTTTGATTATGGTTATTGTAAGAAATTATCCTTTTTCTTTGTCATGGATGTATAAATATTAAATTTGTCAACAGATCATCAAGTGTGCTTGACGGACAAGGGTATGAGCAAGTTTGGTGGAGCTCCTTGGTTCTGTGGCTCAGGTTGTGACGAGGTAAGTGAGTTGAATTTATACCCCATCATTTTTTTTGACAGGACCATCAGAAATGCAAATATGAAGAAACTGGTAGATTGTAATGTATTTATTTAGACATTCAAGATGTCCATGGATCTTCCTCAATTTTGTTTGATCTTTGCCGTCTGCAAATGGTTATGCAGCTCTTTGGTGGTCTACAGTCTCGTATTGGCTTGCTAAACCAAATTTCTGATGACTATTTCTGGACTCTGCTGAGATGCATCCATGATGACCAAAAAGTTCCTTCTGCTCATCATTTCGCTCTAAAAGCAGAATGCAATTCTAAGTTAGCTGCTGCTGTTACTATTATGGAGGAGTGCTTCCTCTCCATGATTGATCCAAGAACTGGCATTGACATGATACCACAAGTGGTGTACAATTGGGGGTAAGTACCTTCATTTGAATGTTTATACCATTTCCATGTATTGATACCTGATTTATTGAATAGTCAGAGTTACCATAATCATGTTGTAAATGTGAGGTCCTACTTCATTTGTGATAACAATCTAATATCACACATTACATAATAGTTTGTCTACAAGGTACATGACTATACGCCCAATTATAATGTCCAGGACTAAAATCTAATACCATATTCATACATAATGCTGTGAATATTTCTTACACTTTGATTTAGGTTACAAAGAATGAAAACATCTCATTATGCTATTCCTTTTCATGTAACTACTGAATAATCTGTGAATAGATTGTTTTTAGTTGTCCCTAAAATCAGTAAATGGACCATCATGCTTTCTCCTTTAAATTGCTATTATCTGAATTGCTTGAATAAAATTTCTTCGAAGTACCCTTCATCTATTTGACTGATTTTGATGTTTCTGATGCCAGGTCAGAATTTGCTAGACTGGATTATCATGGATTTTATACCGCTGTCTTAGAGAAGGATGATGAACTGATATCAGTTGCATCTATCAGGTATTTATTAATGGTATTTACTGATCCCATTGGCCCATATTTTTGCATTCTTTGGTTCATCTCATCTTGAGTGGTTTGCTGCTTTTTCTGCCAATGATCTGGCTGGCTGACAGACTGAACTGTGGAGCTTTGCATTGCATGATTAGCCTTAAGTTTGCTGTTTGATGCTTGGGCTTCAGTAAGTTGTAAACTGATTAATCTATCTCATAATAATGTCCCTAAGGCCTGAAGTTGTATGTATGATTGTAAGCTGCTTGGACTTAATTGTTGGAGATCATGTTTATAGTTGTTCCTTTAATTACTAGTACCATTTATGTATCTGAAAGCTAGATGGGTCTTTGAAAAACCTATGTATACATCATTTACTGTTCTCAAACTTGGGTGTGTCTGTGACAGTGCCTTACTACTGTACGTTACAACTAACTAGAGGTCTTAACCTTAATGTTACAGAATGCATGGAGTAGCTATTGCAGAGATGCCCCTCATTGCAACTTGTAGCAAGTATCGTCGACAGGGAATGTGTCGGCGTTTGCTAAATTCTATTGAGAAGGTATTTACTTGTATCTGGCTGCTTTCTCTGTGGTTTTGGGTTGTTCTCTCCCACCCTGGTATCTTTTTCCTGCAGTAAGGAAATACCACTTTGAACAGTTTTTCTTTCTATGTCATTTCACTTTCCATTCCTATGTGGAACTCATTATTACTTCTGACCTTTTATGACTGTAGATGCTCATATCCCTGAAAGTTGAGAAGCTTGTGATTACTGCAATTGCTGATTTAGTAGACACCTGGACATTGGGTTTTGGCTTTGTACATGTGGAGGAGGAAGAGAAACAAAGCTTGAACAAAATCAACTTGATGGTATTTCCAGGAACGGTGATGCTGAAAAAGACTCTTTATGTTAATCAAGCTACAGACCTGCAAAAAGGTGATTCACGTTTTAACTATAGTTGCATTATTTACTGAGTCTCAAAATATTAGCTCTATTTACTTATTATATCTCAACGACAAACCTTTCCCATTAATATCTCTAAATACGTATCATCATTAATTTGATATTTTTAAATTACACATTGGGGCGAATCTTAAAGAGATCCTACATTGAAAAAGTTAATGGAGCAAGTAATTTGAGCCAGAATGAGTATCTCACTTGATTTCAAATTACAATGATATCATGATAATGACCAAAGTAGTCCTCAATTCAGGAATTGAAGATTTCTCTGCTCTGAGCAGTGATAAGTCATGTATGACAAGTGTTTGCTTGGAAGAAAATCCTGGTACGGGCACCATTAATGGAAAAATTCAAGAGGGCTCTTTCGATGGAGGTGCAAATGATCTAATAGTTAAGGTGATTAACTCCTTAGACTCGAAGACAGGTGAAGCTTCAAAGAGTGCGGCTGCTGCTGAAATGGAGCCCGAGATTTTCAATTGTTTGGGTTCCTTGCTGCAGGAGGATAGGTTTACACATGTAACAACACAGTTTGAAAATGAGGCGGTTTTCCATGTACCAGTTGGGCGTGAGCTGGAAATAAATGAGGCTATGGAGAGGAATAACTTGCAATTTGGTTCATTGGGAATGAGTGTAGGTTGTAGCCAGATGAATTCCCGATTTTCTGTGATAGGGTCAGAGATTAAACTTGTCATAGAAGATCAAAGTAATTGTTTGCAAGTTGTGAATGATCAATTTGTTGTTAAGACTATGGAACGCATGGAAACATCACCTGTCAAGAATAAGCCTAATGGCAGAGCTGGACTACTAACAGCAGATAAACCACGTGAATATCCTCAATTACTAGAATGCGCAACTCAGGAAAATTCTCTTTCAAGTCAATTCACAGAAGAGTGTATAGGTGATCTTATTTTCAAAAAAGTGGATACAAATGTAGAAGCTTTGTGTGATGTTACAACTCATGTTGAAAGCATGGTTATGGATGCTGAATCAATTTCAGAGTTCAGGAATCATGTGAACTGCAAAAACAGTGAAGGTGAGAGCACCAGCGTTGCACGTAAAATGAGTCAAAATGTGCTGATTAAGTTTGGGGATTCTGAGGCAGTAAAGGGAGATGTAAAATCTGCTGGAACCACAAAAGTAAATGCTGCAATTAACATGAGTGAAAATGGGGCAATTGAAATGGTGAATACAGAGGCAGAAATCGAAGGGGACCAATCTCTTAGAGGTATAGAAGTAGGACTGCAAGTTTTGTGAGAGTATATGATAGTTAAGTCGATGATTTTAGAGGTTGTGAAGGAAGATGAAGCAGCTGCTGTAGGCGTAAATTGTGGGCCAATCTTTTGGAGATATGTTAGAGAAAATCTGTTTATTGAAGGATGAGGTTAAAAGCTCTGAAGGAAGATGAAGAAGCTTCTGTAAGTGTAGATATAGGAGTAGCTAGTGATATTAGTAAAATCATGGTCAGTCAATCATTGAATTCGGAATCAGTGAATGAATGCAGATGGCATGGAAGTAGGGGCTGCAATACCAGACACAAGGGATGCTATGCTGACCAAAATGGTGAGTTTGGCGTCTGTGAAAGAAGGCGACAAAACTGCTGAAACTATGGAAGTTTATACTACTGGTTGCATGATGATAGAGGTTGCAAATAATAGAATTGATTTTGTGAAGACTAAGTTTGTGAGTTCAGAGGTAGTGAAGGAAGATGGGGATGTTGGTAAATGCTTTGACAGTGTAGGTGTTGCTGCAAATTATATGAGAGAAAATCTCTCAATGTCAATGAATTTGTAGCCAGTGAAGGAAGATGATACAGAAGGCATGGAAATTGGAGCTGCAAGTTTAACTAGTGAAAATGTGGAAACTAAGTTTGTGTGTTTGAAGGTGATGAACGAAAATAAAGGCAGCTAAGCTCACAAGTAATTTACTCGCAAATGAGACAACTAAGTTGTTTAAATTTGGAGGTGGTAAAGGGAGACAAGGAAGCTGCTGAAGTAATGGAATTAGAAGCCCCGCTGCAAGTGATGAAAGTACTAGTTTAACGAATAAATATGGGAATTCAGAGGAGACAAAATTTGTAAAGACTGATGAAGGAACGAAATTAGCCATGCAAGTAATATGTTTGAAGTTGTTACGTCTGATTTGGTTATTTTGGGGACGGTGCAGGAAATACGATGAAGAGGCTGTTGAATCAACAGGCGCTGAACTTATTCATCATGAAGAAATTACTTTAGTAGAGATCTCATCAGAACAGAATTGTGAAAATATGATGTAATCCAAGAACAGGGGGTTTCTAGTCAAGGAACTCAGTACAAGTGTTGCTGAAAACCAGCTTTCTGTGATTGAACAATCTCAGCAAGCTAGTGCTTTACCTTTGTCGTAATGAGATCAGTGCATTTTCTTAATATTTTTCTTGATTGCTGAAGATGTTCATGAATTCTTTTTTATTTTTATTTTTATTTTTACATCCGGATGTTCATGAATTCTGGTAGTGCTCCAACGGAGCCAAAGTGGCTTGCTGGGCTCTCGGGTTCTGCTTAGCTCAAGCAGGGTACAGGAAAAAACTGTTAGGCTATCATTCCATTAAATGATAATGTGTTTTTTTGTAGTTTTTCTTAGACTACAAAGGATTACAAATGCTAAGGATGAGAATACCGAAAAGGAATGGGAAAAGTAAATACAACAACACGGTTTTACCTTTGAGAGTAAAAAGTAGAGGGCAATTATGAATGCGTGAGCTGATGTGTTCCTTCCATTTATGTCTTGCTTGCCTTTTATAGTTTGGACCTATTAGAATGATGATGGCTTTCCTCAGTTGAGAGTTCTGACACCTTGAATTCAGGAGCTGTCTAACTGATCTTCTATGATTCTTGCTTTGGCTGGTTCAAACTTAGTCTCAGCAGTTATGGACTATTTTCCTTCACACTTGCATTGAGTAGGTCTCTCTATTAACCACTGAGGCGTGATCCTAGGGGAATATTCCATGAACACTTGCTACTGGATTCCAAGATCCTTGATGAGCTGACTTGGCAATTGTCATTGGTTGATCCTGACGCTTAGACATGACAATTGGCTTTCTGTTGCTTAACGGTAGATTTTAGCCCTAACAATGAGTTTGATCTTTTCTCTCTTTTTCCTTCACTTTTTGTTCTTCACCTGTTGAATTCTTTGCTGGCGTCTGCAATATTTCAATAAGTTCATCCTCGCACAGTCACAGTACATGCTATAATCTTTTCCCTCAGTTAAAAAATTAAATATATGCTTTTTCATTTGCTTTATCCTTCTAAAATACAAAAACATAACAATACCCATTCCCCTTTAACAAATTATACTTTAACCAACTAAGTTAATTGACATCTATCTTAAATCCTTTGTAAGTGACATTGCATTATTTTTTAGTAGATTAGACTTATAAACTAGTAGTCTTCGCCTGTGCCTAGGATTTTTAAATTTTTCTTTCTCAATTTCAGGTTATCTATTTTGTGTTTATTATATGCTTTGGCTGCTCTCTTCTGAGGTAGGAATGATTGCCACAAAATTAAAGAGAATTTGCTGATGATAGCATTTAGCTTAATCAAAGTTGCATATCATGTTGCGTTCAAGTTGGATGAATCAGAATACGATTAGGAATTGTTATGTTTAAAGGCCAGTCTTTCTCTTTGCTAGAGCCACCCTATTTACGTACAAAACTGAGGTTAAGTTATTAAGCGGTTTTACAATATGTTAGTGCTAATAATTCATTGAATTAGTTTTTTCATTGAATAAGTAATTGCTAAATTCAGGATTTTGCAGCTTACTTCTTACTCATAACTTTATAAGTTGTAACTCGAATGGAGACATCAAAAGCTAATCATGTTGTGACAAATTTAGGATAAAGGTTTTAATAATATAACTTGATTATTATTGATCAATAGATAGAGTATTTATACAAAATTTACGCTCATAAGATAGAAAACAATCAACCTAGAAGATATACTATCATAATAAAATGTCCTAAAGATAATAACTTAACATAAATAATCCTAAAAATATTATTTACTTACTAATATCAATATGGAAAATATATAACATATATTTTCCGATAATATTGGTTACCTCATATCTTTATCACCCTCCCACAGTCGTAACGGCAGTAACACGAACGTTGCGATTGTAAAGTCCTCTCTTTGTTGAAGTCGAGATGCACTACTTTTGTGATTTTTATGATGAGAATGTTTATTTTTTTTGAATCTATCAATCATCAATCAAACAAGAACGTTACTTTCTTTTCGAACCTGCAAATATAACATTACAATGAGAACGTATCTTCTTCTTGAACTCATTGTATTTTGGTTTTTCTTGATCAAAACCGTGCTCCATTCAAATATTGGTTTTTTTTAGAGCAAACCACACTCAAATCATAAAAAAAAACTTTGTCTCACGGCACAAGGAGAACCAATATTCCTTCTCCCACAACAGAAGGAGAGCCGAAAAATATAAGGAGAATCAGTATTCCTTCTCTAACAACAGAAGGAGAGCCGAAAATATCATATTCACAGCGGAATTAGATTGAAGATAATATTTTTTGTAATTTTGAATCTTTTGACTAAAGGTTCATCCTACCGGTGGGTTTAATTTTCTAACCCACTGGCACGAGAAATTTTTGTGAACTCTCCCAATATCTAACCTGCTCTGATACCATGAAAAATTTAGGATAAATGTTTTAATAATATGACTTGATTATTATTGTTCAATAGATAGAGTATTAATACAAAATTTACGCTCATAAGATAGAAAACAATCAACCTAAAAGGTATACTATTTAAATAAAATATCCTAAAGATAAAAATTTAACATAAATAATTATAAAAATATTATTCTCTTAATAATATCAATATGGAAAATATATCACATATATTTTCCGATAATATTGGTTATCTCAAATCTCAATCATGTTGAACTCGGAAACAAGTTGTATATGCGTGTCATGGCTTGGAGAATCATACCATAAATTCGAGATTTTCCATGACGTTGATGACATAATGATTCTTTTATATAGTACGAGTACTTAGTTTAGTATGTTCCTTTGAATGTCACATTGGTATTTGCTTGGTGTTAGTAGTGTACATTTCACTACACTGATCGTGGTAGTCTTTCAGCCTTACATTACGCTGATGTTTGATAATGTAGAATCGTGCTAGTAATGTCAGAACCCCTGTACAGACTAGACCGTAAACGGTAGTGACAAGAAGTTGCTTGCTATTATTATGCAGAAATTACCTCTCTTTGATGATGTTCAAGAGGGGGAATCCTCTCACTCATACAGGATATCATATAAATTATATGAAGTACATATGAGATGTTTCCGCTTTAGCCTTCTTTCTACAGAATGCAGTTTTTTGTTCTAGTTTTACAGTAAGAAAACTGTTAAATGCTTTCGAGATTGTATGAAGTCATCAAGGTCAATGATGGTTTTGTGCAGAATTATAGAATTGGAATGTCTTTCGATAGATGTCCGTAATACAAGTCTTTGATACTACACTATGAATTGAGTCTTATCTAGTAGTCTTTGATGGTTCTTCGACTTGGTTTGTATTTTGTGTTTTCTATTTATTCACAATTTTGCGTATCTGGAAAAAAAATCTGCCTTGGTGAGTCTGTCTCTGTATCTGCATGTTTGCTGATTGACGATTTAGTTACGGGTCTGTGGAGGGCGTTCCATAACTATAACAAACAGCGATTGCTCTTTTCCATGCACCTGAAGTAGCAAGGAACTAGTCGTGCAAAGCAAAGCAAAGCAAAGTTTAAATTAAGTCCTTATTATATCTTTGAAGTTAAAGTTCTAGTTACAACAGTGTCATGTTCCAATCGCTGCAGTAGTGAGTTTCAGTTGTAGCGGTGTTAAGTTTCAGAGTGGGAATTCACTTTAAAGCTTCTAAGTGGAAGCATCTGAGCAAGGTTTAGAATGAGTATTCTTTAGGCTTTGTGTAAGTGTAAAGTGGGTCAGCTTATTTGATATATCAAGGCTTAAATAATAAGCAAAAATCCAACTAGACTTTAATTAAATGTTACTTGATTAATTTTCTTGGGAAAATAATTTTATGATAAAAGCTTTTGAGCCTACTAAACCTACCTATTGATTGCATTTTTTAGGTAGAAAAATATCTTCTAAAGATATGCTTTTTATTAAATCAAGTTTCCTCAAGAAAGCTGCTTGATATTGTTTTACACGGCAAGACTTCTGCCAAAGCTTGCTTTCAAAAAGTGAATTTGCAGCAAAAAGTGTCAGCTTAGTTTATTGCAACACGTTAACTGTACATACACTAGTAGGAACTCAAGCATAAACATACTATGCTACTGTAGACTACTCAAGTACACTAAGCCATGCCATACACTAGTATAAAAGAGTTTATTTTACTTCTAAATCACTCACAACTGACCAAGCATTTCAAAGAGTTTTGTAAAAAAAACAATTCTAAGTTAGTTGTCCTTTTTACTTATGCTTAAACCTTGTATCAATTTGTAAACCTCTTTATACAACCATCTTGAGTTGTAATCTTCATTAGTTTAGTATTGAGTTGTACTAAGGGGAATGGTTTGAGTGTTAATGTAGGACTTTGAGTTAAGTCCAGGGAGGGAAGAGAGAAAAGAGAAAAAAGGTAGTGAGTGCCAAAGGAATTTTAGGTTATGAGTGGAACTCAAGTAGAGAGAAGAGAAAGAGAGATCCTAATAGAGTGTATTAGGGATTGTCCTTATAATGAAGAGTTGCAAAATCCCAGAGTAAGGTCATGGTTTTCTTTTGAGATGGGTACAAAGGTTTCCACGCTAAAAAATCTCTGAGTTTCTTTGTGCATGTTCCTTTCGCTTTTAGTGTTCCAGGTTTTAATTTTTGCAAAAATTCACTAAATCTCACACTTCCAATTCAACCCTCCTTTTTGTAAGTGTTCATCCAAATAACATTTTGTTAAGTCATGTGACTTGAACCTTATGGTCTTACTCTTAAGTGTAAATCTCTCTATAGAGCTCAAGCTCCCTCCTCCCTTACTTTCTGGAATTTGACTAGTTTGGGTAGTCTCTAAGATCACTCTCCTCTACATGCAGTTTCGGTGTTGAAATACTTGTTTACAAATTGAGAATTTTTTTCTTATAATAAAAAAATGAATAAAATTCTGTCCTTCTACCTTCTAGGAGGATGATAAAGAATCAGTTATAAAACTCTTGTAACAAATGTGCATACAAGATCTCATTCCATGTATCAGGAACTCCTGGCAAACACCAGTGAATGCAATCTGCATAGTTTTTGGGGTCGGCTTTTTGCTCCTTGGTTAAGAGTTTGCCTTTTCTTTCTGTATAAATTGTGGTATGTGCATCTTTCCTGAAGTCTGATAATTGTGTTATATTCAGAAATGTCACATCTGTCTTTAGATCTTGTAATGTTTCATGCACTATATTCATGATTTCTCGACTTGTACCCATCCCCCAATATGGTCCATGGATCGGTTCCTTTTCGTTGAAGCAGTTGCTGTCACTTCCTGGGTTCCATTCCGAGCTCCTGTAGTTTACAAAGAATATCATATAACACTGATGACAAGCAAGGTGCATAAAATGGTGCTTCCTAGAGGAGTTAGTCAAGCTCATTCATTCGGAGCCAGGAAAACTGCTAGAGATCAAGATGACTAGAGTGGAGAAAATACTACAACCAAAACCCAATACCATCATAATCTAATTCATTATGATCTAATTGGAACCGATCGGACTAGAACATAACCTACATCCAACCTAATTTGATCTGAACAATTAGGCCCATCCTTGGGAATGGAGGATGCCAGGATGGGACAAGGCGGGAGGTCACCTAGGGTCCTTGGAAAAAGACCCAAATTATTAAATTTTCTAATAAAAATAAAAGAATATATGCAATTATATTACATTAGATGAAGTGGCTTAATAGAAGAGGGCCTTACTTGAATGAGATTACAAAGCAATTTGGCAAAGGTTCAATTTCTTAAATTTGTGATTCTTATTTTTTTTAAACGAAGAATGTTTATTCCTTCTTTCTTTAAGACTCTTTAGAACGGGTTCAATCCTAACAGTTCGAATGTATATTTCATGATTTTTTCTTCTATTTTTTTTTCTCGCCCTGCTATATAGATAATTCATACGAATCAAAAATTAAACAAAAATAAGAAACAACCTATTAAAACTAAAAATAATGTACAAAATATTATTGTTATTAGACTAAGTATTCAATTAGTAACTCTTAGAAAAAATAGCTACCTTCATTAAATATTCCACCAATAAGAAATGTAACCGATTATGTATACTAGTCGTGTCATTGTTTCTCGTGTTGTTAATAGAATTTGGTTGTACTTAGAATATGGACTTATGTTTTGGATTTTGACTATGATCATTAATTTATGAAGTGAACTATTCATAATGTTGTTAAGAGAAACAATATGAAATTTTTTATAAAGTGGATTGGTCATGATGCATGCTATTTAAATTAAATTTTCATTAATGATTTTTACTTTTTTAAACACCATTGATGATTTATGTGATTATAATATATAGTATTACTTTTTATCAAATGTTCATAGTATATTTGTTTTGTGAAATAAAAACCACTCCCCTATTAAATTTTTTCATTTATAAAATAAGCAAATAAAATTATACAAAATATACCGTTAAATTATAGGGCCAAAATTCCTTATTTCTCCATAAAACCAATAAAATGTCAAGAATGGACCTACGAACCATTCGAATGCCACCGCCAAGACTTTCATGTTGCTTATAAGTAGAAATAAATCTTACCACAGATGTGTAGGAGACAAACTCATGAAAAAGACTTTCTGTGTCTGAGGATTGATGCTAGACTCCAACCAGTTTGCCCATGTTTGCAATGCCATTTTGTAAGCTGTAGTAACATTGTATTCTTGTATGTCACTGGGATTTCCAAACCTATTTCACAATGTCCCAAGAAATCCAAGTAAAAGAAGATGACAGAAAGAACAACAGAATGGAATCAATGCTTCATTATTACTTTTATTAAGAGCATATCAGTTAAGTATGACATACGTTGCGTTAATTATAGGCTTGTACATCCACCATACATAGCTTTCAAACACTAAAAAGTCCACTCGTTCCCAGTGTTTGCTGTGATTAGCAATACGATCAAGCTTTACCAGCCTCTTAAGCACTGTATGATTTGTCGAATGATCTGAATTCGACTCAATAATGAATGGAGCCCAGTAGAACTCAATTGTTGCATTATATTCCTATAAATATAAACCATGCCCAGAAAACAAATTAATGTCATAATTAATCTTCTAATCATGCATTATATTGGACTAACATCCAGATTAGTAGTAAGATAAATACTTGAGCATGGAAGATCTTCTTGGAAGGAACCTTGTGAAGTGATTTCTTTCCATCAGGAATTGCAGACTGTAACATGCAAACCATGGAGTCAAATTGACCTCTTTGAATCGAGTCTCCTACGAACATCAAGCGTTTGTTCCTTAGTATACGCAGTAACTTTACTGCGTTAAACCTGCACGCTATCATGTGTTACAACAAACAATTTGTAGGTCTCATATGCAACGTGTGTATTGTACATAATCAGTTATTTTTACACCTTTTTTCATAAAACAAAACAGTTCGATGCACCCCACACTACAACTATATATTGAATTTCTTACCTTGGTAGATTGCATTCATTGGGCTGCCATCTCCAAGATTGGTACAAGTTATCAGGCCTTCCATTTCTTTGACAGGTAACTTGCTTAACCAAATAAGGGCAGCTCTGTTCAGAATATAATGGATGAGTCTCATTGTCCCAAACCCACTTCCCTTGAAAAACATTACAATCTTCTATATCTTCATAACTATTGTCATCATCAAATGCATCAAAAATGTACCTACGAAATCCCATCCCTCGTAACCAAACTTGCCATTGGCCAGAGATACTTTCCCGGCTACTCTTGAGGTTGTCGAACACTAGCCTCGCGGTCCCTAGGATTAGTACACAGGCCAACGCAATTGGTAATATAGAATGGTATTTGGCGCGGTTGGGAGATTGTTGAGTTGTCATTTGGTATTTTTGCTAATGTTGTAGGATCAAAACGAGCAAGGAAAGTGTGTAGGATTTAATTTGGCACATCTTTTGATCATAGTTTTTGCAATGTTTAGTTTTGGCTTTAGATTCAAGCATGTTGAGAACAATCAGAAGTAACCCATGCAACTACCGGTTGGTAAGGTATCTGAATTAGGTGTCGTTTGCTAAATCTCTTTTAATTTCTCATGTTTGAGTATATGTTAGTTGAACACTCGAACGTACTGTAAAATTAAACATATGATTAATTGACATTAGACCACCTTAAGCGATCTGTGGACGACAGATTGGTTAGAGTCACTAGTAAGAGCAACTGTTGTAAGATATTATTTCTTCATATTCAATCCTTCAATAACATTTAATATATACAGAGTAAACAAAACAGAGAGGCTAACAAAGTAGGCATAAGAACAATAATCCCTTGCATTTTACCAAACTTAACTGACATAGCCAAGGTTCAGTAGAATAAAGAGCAAACTTATAACTGTAACAGAGACCCTTAACCATAAACAAAGAGAAAAAGGAGCAAAAGGAGCAAAAGGTAACCCTTGCGAGTTGCGCCAGACACATTTCATGTACAACAAGGATACTCATAGACAACAAACATAAAGCAGAATATAATCTGAACCATATATTAAATAGCTATGAAGGGAAATACCCAACCTAAATTCCATCCAACATCTAACTAAAAGACTACAATGGTGGACGGAACAACATTTATGAAACAGCGGCAAAAAAAATGTGATCCATGTTGAAATCAAACAAAAACAATCAAGCACAAATAACACAAATCCAAATAACAAACAAAATTTGGAACGGCTTAGCAAGCACCAGAAATTACTTAACGCCGATCAGTTTTACCAATGGAGCGCTTCCCAGAGAAAAGGTGTTTAGGTTTGAGATTAGGAATGACTCTATCTGCTTCTCCCCTATGTGCATTCTTGTTCCTTTTCTTGGAAGATTTCTTGGCAAGAACGATGGCCTTTCCCTTTTGGATCGAGTCCTTGAATCCTTCTCCTGGAACAACTTCGCTTGGTGGCCGTGAAGTCGACCTAGACCTGGGCCGAGACTTCATACGCAGTTTCTTGTTGGGTTGATCAGCATCCATATCCATGCCATCAGCTTCACTTCCCACTTCAGGCGACCTCTGCCTCTTCCGACCCCTTGACTTGCTACGAGCTCTATCTATTGCTGCTGATGGATCAATCCCCAATTTTGTTAACTGCCTACCCATTCTCTCAGTGGTAAACTTCCTATCCTTGTCAAACTTTCTCGGCACAATAGGTCTGCTCCCAGCAGTGCTCTTCTTCAACCTATGTTCTTGGATGAGCAAGCTTTTCTTTCTCCTGATTTCTGCCAGTGCCTCCTTCTCTTCTGCTGTCAACTCCTCACCGTCCATCTCAAAGTCTTCCTCAGCTTCATCTGCAAGACGGAGCCCTTCCTCTCTCTCCAGCTCTTCAAGCCTATACAGGATGTCAGGATCAACAAAGTCATAAACATTGTGCCCATCAAGAATTTCTGGCATAATATCCTCTTTCCATTCATCGTTTGCCAAAATATAATGCTTCTTCAAGCTAGCAGAGTATACACCAGCACCACCATGCTCATCCTCCAGATCCCTTTCGGTTATTCTCTTTTCTTTTTCTGCCTTTACCAATGCTTCCTTGACCTTGGCTTCCATAACTCCAGAAGGTATGCAAGGAGGCCTTTCTTTATGGTCTCGGGGCTTTGGAATCGCCACGTGAAAACGATTCAAGCAGTCATTTATCTTCTTAGACTTCATCTTCAGTTCAACCCTCTGATCTAACAACCTCTCACAGGCCGCATTCTTTACATCAATAACCCCCTGTTCAGTCAAGGTGCTCATGGTCAGGAGAACTCCTTCATTAGTTGCCTCACCCCCCTGGCCAACTACTGTTTTCAAAGCTTCAGCTTTCATTTCCATAACCAGCTTCATGTCCTCCTCAGGAACACTATCGAATGACTGCAAATCTGTCTTGTTGCACACTATAATCAATGGCTTATTCATGAAAAGAGATTTGATACTGTGAAAAAGTGCGGCTTGTTGAGCAATGGTATACCCACATGATCCAGAGATGTCCAAGAAGAAGAGGACTGCAGCTCGCAGATGTGCAAGAGCTGTGATACTGCACATCTCAATAATATTCCTATCCTCAAATGGTCGATCCAGAATCCCAGGGGTATCTATCACTTGATACCTCAAATACTTATAATCCGTATGACCAACAAAGAGGGACTTAGTTGTAAATGCATACGGCTGCACGTCAACATCAGCCCTGGTGATCTTATTCATAAATGAACTCTTCCCGACGTTGGGGTAACCACAAATCAATACAGTTCGGGTGTTAGGGTCTATGGAAGGTAACCTTGCCATGTGCTGCCTGACTTGCTCAAGATAAGCCAAACTGGGGCTGATTCGCTTCAACACAGTACACATTCGACCAAGAGCAGCAACTTTAAGACACTTGCATCGGTACAGGGAATCACCATACTTCAACAGCTTAACATAATCCTTGGAAATCTTAGAAATCAGATTTCTAGCAGTATTCACTTGGCCAAGGGCAAGCTTGTAGTGATCCTTGTTGTAAAGAACATGAAGGAGATCACCATAAAAAGGGTGGATATCGTCCAGCCTGGGGAACTCATCTATAATAGCAGACAACTTTTCATGGAAATTGGATTGCGTGTACTTCACTTTCCTCATGTAAAACTGCCTAAGGCGAGAGATAGCATATCCTTTGTGGACGACAGTGGGAGTTTGCCGCTGAGTCCGAGACAAGACTATGTCTATCATTTCTTTCCCATTGGGAACAACCGTTATCTTCTTAAGATTGTACTGCACCATCGTTGCAACCCAACCCAACCCTAACGGAACAAACAACACAATCAATTATTTGCACTAAAGAAAAGAGAAACGAACAACACATCAGAAACAAATACAAAAACAAGGACAAAAGTTCCTCAACTCACGCAACTGATGACAAATCAAGAGCTCTAAAAAACAAGGAAATAAGAATAATGCGCATGAACAGAATAAAGTTAACAGCTAAGAAACTATAGTACACAAGCAAACTCCGCACTCCGTATCTAAAATATTACATCAGAAACAATAATATATATATTTGTTTTCATTTTTATGGCCTTGGCAATTACTACAGTACTCATGAAATAGGTTTGGTAGTACCGACTGCGATTTCATAGATTACACCCATGAAACATAAACAAGACTAATTAATAAAAGACCCTGAAGGCTTTGAGAGGGTCCAACTGTTGAACAAATGACAAAAGCTGAAAAAGTTGATGAATTGTATGAATTGATTGCGATTAATAGTGAAATTTATTAGCGTATAAAGGTATCATTTAGCATTGTAATGGCAAAAAATTAAGAAGAAGAAGAAAGGGTTCAGAGAAGAACCTCAGAGATGCGGCGCGCGATGAATGAGGGCGGAGAAGAGCAGAAGAGGAGGTTTGGAGAAACACTGAGGTTTTGTGGAGCTAACTAATTAACGCAAGCGTTAGACAGACCAAGGTTACATTAGTAATTTACCATATTACTTTACAGATGGACCGGCAAGCAAGCCGAGCAGCCAGGGCACGCTTTTGACATGGCACAACATACCGTTTGTAGAGTGGTTGCGACTAGCAAAAAAATTTAGGCTCATAAGCATGGCCCGAATCACATTATTATTTAGTATTGTTTAATACTACTATTATTATTAGTAATACGTACTATATAACTCATATAGACGAATAAATAGTGAATCGATACACAATAGTTTTAGTTTAATAAAATTAGTTTATTTTCGGCAGATTTGGATGAAGGGAAAAGTTTTTATTAGTCAAAATTGATTTAAATTAATTAAGTGGTGTTACTTACCATGTGGGGTTTCTAAATTTATTTAATTTATTGAAATTTTAGTTGTTGAAATTGATATTTAATTGTCACAATTTGACATACTTGTATGATAGAATTTATAAATATTACTAAAGCAAAACTTTTGTTGAAATCATACTTACCACATGTCAAACTATTATAAAAGAATTTCCTGCCTTTTTTTTAAAGATAATGTCATCTACTTTTTTTTCTACTTTACATTAATATTAGATTGAAAATATTATATATAGAAAATTATGTAACTATATAAACTCCTAAATCATTTAAAACTACATTTATTTCTTCTTTTAATTTTATATTTTCTCTCTACATTTTTCTATAATAATTTTCATTTAATATGATGAAAAATATTATCTCAATTAAATTTTATACAGTAATTCTATAAATCCTATAAATTTTTTAACCAATAAATGAAAATTTTCTTAAAATTAAAATATTTAAATAATTTTTATTAATTAAAATATATTTATTCAAAATATTGCATTTATGAGGTTGACTAAATAAGGCCATAATCCATTAAAAAATCAATATATTTAAAATTAGCTTAAAAACAAGGTAATAGGTTTAAGCCTAAATATATTGAAATCAATTTTTGGACGATTTTAGTTTATTATTAATGCCTTTTATCAAAGATATTGATTATTGTTGAAGCTTAACATTCAATGATGATAATTAGTTGTATAAAATTTGGATTATAAAATGCATTTAATTAATGAAAACTCAAATTCAATTAAAGAAAAAAATAAATTAGATTAAGAATAAGTTACCAACTCTTTTAAGTCCTACTTAATTCTCATACAAGATAATAAAAAAATAAAAGTGTTCAAACTATCCCACATTAAATAATGGTAATATTAAGAATAAAAAGGTGCCAAAATTAATAAAACTACATTGGATCTAAAACCTTGTCGTTAAACCCCACATCATCCTCTACCCTCTTTCACTATTGTACTTTCTCCGATTCATCTATAGCACTAAGTAAATGAGGGGAGTAAGCGGAGGCATCCGTCATTGGGGGTTGCGCCACCACTTCCCATACTCTTCCACCACCACCCGCCTACGTCGCCGCTTCTACCCTTCCTTCTGTTCCTCCTCCTATATTCCGAAGAAGAGAGAAAAAAAGGAGAAAGTCATCGTCATATCCGGGCCCACCGGGGCCGGAAAATCCCGGCTCGCTCTCGAACTTGCGAAGCGACTTAATGGTGAAATCATCAGTGCTGATTCTGTCCAGGTTTATCTTATTTTTGAATTTGATTACTAATTATTGTTTATTTTTAATTTTAAGTTCAATTTTTACTAATATTAGTGTCATTGTGTTAATTTCATACTTATATTATGAACTGATTTCGAGCAATTACCACTATGTGATTGTTATTACTCCATTAGTTCCACTTTAAAGGCCGCATTTTGTTAGAGGTGATGCATAAGATATAGTTCGAACTAATTGTTGAGAAATGTGAACAAAGATGTTACGAAATAATACATGAAATTTAATGAAATAGTAGTAGGAAAGTGGCCTGTTAATTCGGGACATCCTAAATTAGAAACAAGGCTTATAAAGTTGGACAGTAGGAAGTATCATACCAGCATATACGAAGATTCTATTGTGAAACGCCGGAAGTGCCACTTATCATTAGATTGACGAATCCTTCGTGTGTGCAGTAGAACAAGTTGTCTTGGATCGAAATGTAGTTGATGAGTTTGATGTGGGATGTCAGTACTTTTGCCATGTTAAGCAATGGTCTTGTTCCTGAATATAATGATGGTGTAGTTATGATTTTTTTCCTGAAGGCATTAGTTACTGAGTTTCTTATTCTCACGTCAGTTGCTTATGGCATCATTTGTTTGTGTTAATGACTCACCCATTTTCGCCAAGTTTATGTCAGCTGGGGACTGTTTTTTCCCTTTTTTGGTTTTATGCAGGTCTATCAAGGTCTTGATATTGGGTCCGCAAAGCCATCTCCTAGCGAAAGGAAGGTGTGTTTGATTTGGTTGTTACAAGAGAACTAGTTCTTGGGTGTAAATCTACCATGGCTTGTTTCTGTGATTAGCATCGTTCGCAAACTCGCATCATGTTTTTAGTCTTGGCCTTGACCAGTTAGTGTAGGCGTAATAGGAATATTTTGGCCAGCTGTTGAAATCAACTTCCTCGCAGCTCTCTTGTTGGTGCTAGTTATGGCCATCATGAACTTATTCTTTTTATTTTCAGGAGGTACCCCATCATTTGTTGGATATAGTACACCCAGCTGAAGGTAAACATAGAATTCTTGAGGTTCACGTTTATATGCTTTCTAAGATACTGCTGCCAAATTTAGAAGATAAAAGACGTGACTGGAAGATGCCTATTAATCAAACCAACTATTGTCTAATGCTTTCTTGGTCCGTACCAGATAGGCCTTCTAACATTCATGGCACTTCTATATAAGAAAACTCTATTCTTCTTTTTTCTTGCCTTTTCCTGGAGGGAGTCTGCAACTGACTTCTGACAATATTTTCAGAAAAAGAGGAAAATTGTCTTCTACTTTGTGCAAAATTTTTGTGATAAAGAAACATCTTCAACATTCATATTTGTTTACTCTGTATAACATTGAGATTGAACCAGTTCATGATGATGATTGAAGTATATGCAAGTAAATGATCCTTATGATTGTGAAATATTTTGTTGACCCAATTCTTTGGCTCAGTTAAATCATTGTAACTCTTTATACCTGCTATGTCTGTAGAATATTCTGCTGGTCAATTTTATAGTGATGCAAGACAAGCAACAATAGACATTCTTAACAAGGGCCGCGTTCCTATAGTTACTGGAGGAACTGGTTTGTATTTGCGTTGGTATGAATCTGTAACTTCTTTTTTTTTTTATTTGTTTAGATGCAAAAAAAGAGATATGTTATCCTCCATGACGCATGTCCTCTATACTTTGTACATATGATATGTGTAATACTCCCTATTTGTATATGCTTCTGTAAGGCCTTGAATCTGAACTAAAATTTTACACTATTGATTTTGCTGACCTAATAATAGGTAAGTAGATAATGGCTTTACAGAAGCAGTCTTTCATTTTCTTTTTCTTCCCTGCACTTTGTGTTTTGAATTGAGGCATTGCTTTGTGTTATTTTGTTTTGCTCAGCATACCCTGGGTAAATAAGAGTGGATTCATTCAGATATATTACAAATTGTTTGTATAATGCTAGGTTCGTATATGGCAAACCTGATGTCCCAAAAGCATCTCCAGATATTATTTCTCAAGTGTATGCAGAGATTAAAAAGTATCAAGATGACGGAAATTGGGATGCAGCTGTGAAATTGGTAATTGAAGCAGGTGACCCGAACGCCAAGTATTGCCCTACAAACAATTGGTATCGTCTGCAGCGTAGCCTTGAGATTATCAAGGTTTATTTTTTTCATTGTCATCTTAATATATCTCTGGCTGACAATCAAATTACTCCTCATTTCATTTTTATTTATATTGTGTTGTCATATGGTGTTGCTTGCTGACAGATTGTGGTTAGAACATAAGTAAATTTTATAAGTTAGATGCCTTTCCTTTTCCTTGATAAGATAAATATTTTTCATTCAATTGCTTATAAATATAGTCAAATAATTAGAGTCAGCTACCGCATCAATTTTGTTATTGATTATGAATTTTATCTACTGACCACCTTGGTATTTTGGAGTTTCCGAATTCTTAAACCTAGAAAATATTTTCTTCATCACAAAGCCTTTTACACTGACTGTTCATACCCTGGTGACCTGGCCTGATCAGCCATGTTCATGGGCTGGTAATACTGAAGTTCTAGAAAGTAGAAACATATAAAATCACACATGCCTTAAATTGAGGTACTATGTTCTAGAAGTCCTCTATGATGTTCCTAACCTCTGAATGAAACTCCTCTATCAATGTACTTGATCAGTTCCTTGCAACCTAATCATATTCTGATTACTCTTAAGTTATGATCAGCAATCTTCTAAAGTAATATGAGGATCTTCATGGCCTCACATTAAAGGGAAGAGGTAACATATATTGGCCTGCCTGTTTGCTCTAAGCTTTTTCCTCTCCTATTTCAGCTTTGTTGCAATCATGTTTTTCTTTTCTTCCAAGAGCATTCTACCATAACATTGAAGTCATACTTCCTTCTGGCTCCCTCCCAGCATTGTGTATAAAACTATAAATTACTTTCTTAACTATGAATGCCTAGCAAAAGCATTTTTCTGTGTCTGAGTTTAAGTAAATAGATCCACAAGAAAAGTACTCAAGTTCCTTGTAGAAAGAAAATCCTCCATCTGTGCATGTATATGTACGCTAGAATGCACTAGTTTGATGACTTTATCACATTCCCATTTGAAAATATTTTCACTGCAAGGTAGCTCTATACAGAAACAGCGTTTAATAAAGAAAATTGTTAAATGAATATTTATTTTACCTGGCAGTCTAGTGGATCTCCTCGATCATCCTTCCAATTGCCATATGATACTTTCAAAGAGAATCTCAATTTAGCTGCGACAGATGATTGTCTAAACATGGATGGAGTGCAAGGGAGCCAATCGAAAGATCTAGATTATGATTTCATTTGCCTTTTCATTTCAAGCCCCAGAACAAGTTTGTATAGATCTATTGATTTACGGTGTGAAAATATGCTTTCAGGTACGGTATCTTCTTCTTTAAGTTCTTCATTAGGAACAAGTTGCACTGAGTTTTAAGTCTAAAAAAATTCTATTACTTTTCCTCAACAAGTGCCCCCCCACCACCACCACCACACACACACACACACAAATGTTAATTTTCACCCACCCCACCCAGAAAAAGGGTTTAAAACAAAACAATTTGGGGTCCTAATAGTCTTGCAGGATGTTAAAGCATCTATTGCTAATCATTTGCATAGAACATTTACTTTCCTTACTGTCTTCACAACCAACATTTGGTTTAGTCTAGAGAAGGAAGAAAAAATGTACGCTGAAGTAGGCTAAAGAGTGTTACGTGTTTAGAAATGACATAAGGCTGAAACAAAATTCTTTAAGGGTGCTAAATGTTTAATAATATATAAGTCTTATATGTATATAGTTTGTACTAGTATGTGCCATTTCAACTGTTGTATATTTAGCTCTCTGTTAATGTGACAGTACTGGTTAGTTTCACTTGTAAGCTGTATACTGCACCTGATTGCAGATAGTGAGGGGATTCTGGCAGAGGCCAAGTGGCTTCTAGACATAGGTCTTCTTCCCAATTCAAGTCCTGCTACACGAGCTATTGGATATCGACAGGTGTAATGTCATCCTACTTTAATACTTTTAATATTAGAGGCGTCACTTTCCGTACAAGTATGAGGGCATGTGATAAATTATTTTTGCTTGTATATATTCATAATGGAGTTCATTTATTTGCATTAGAAGTCTAAGATACTTCTATATTTTTTTGTGTGCTAATCTCACCCAAGTTACCGACTTCATCATATATATTTTTGTGGCATTTCATTCAACTTTTTATATATGGAGTATGAACTAATTTTCAGTAGTAAATTATGCATATGGGACATATGAGTTACAACAGTCTGTTAACTGCACAGTTATGTATAAGCTCACCTTTAAACTAGGTTACATCCTTAACCTTGAATTGTCTACTCAACTGAATCCCCTTCCCCCTCCCCATAAAAAAAAAAGGCTAAAAAATACGTTGAGGAAAAGGATATGAAACAAAACCTTATAAATTGGTTGGATGATGACAGCTTAAGATTTTTATTTGTTTGCATATTTGTTTATATATATATATATATATATATATATATATATATATATATATATAGGGGAGAGATCCAATGAGAAGAGTGCTTAAAATAAGAAGAATAAGAAGAGATCTTGGCTCTTCAAATAGTAAGATCCAACGTTAGAGATTTCACGTAAAAAAAATGGGTTACTATAACAATAAGAAATTATCACTATAATAATATAAAGAGTCACTATAACAATAAAAAGAGTCATTATAAGTGGAAAAAAAATTATTTAGTTACTATGAGTTAAAAAAGGGTCACTATGTATAAGTAAAATATCATCCGTTGGATTTAAGATATGAAGAGTCAAGATGTCTTCTCATCCTTCTCATTTAAAGTACCCTTCTTATTTTAACTTTTACTTATATATATATATATATATATATATATATATATATATATATATATATATATATATATATATAATTGAGACTCATCTGTCAAGTTATTTTCAGAGCATGGAGTATCTATTGAGATGCAGAGAACAACAGGGACAGAGCTCTGCAGATGAATTCTTTTCCTTTCTTCACGAGTTTCAGTCGGCATCCAGGTTTGTACAAAGGACAGATTATCACTCCTTACTGTTTTAAATACAGCATTTATGTCTGAGCCTAACTTTCAATTTACTTTGTGGTCTAAATATTTTACGTCACTGAACTACTTCCAAAAGACTAAGTATCATGATGTTTGTACTGCAATGCCTCCAAAGTCACATTTTATTTTAAGTTCTAACCAGGCAATGCCTAACAATTTACCATATTCAGAAAATTTGCAAGACGGCAAACAATTTGGTTTCGTAATGAGCCTCTTTATCATTGGCTTGATGCTTCTAAACCTTTGGTATGTCAAACATTACATGTGCATCACATTACATGTGCATCATAATCTGATTGATTAAACACATGGGAGTGTGCTCAAATAAGCTTTCTTTACAATATTCATCTGCAGGAGAAGGTTCTGGACTTCATTCGTGATGCATACCATGATCAACGTTCAACTTTGATGGTGCCAGAATCGCTAAGGATGAAGAAAGCTGCATTCACCCATGAAGAAGCTAAAGAAATGAAGCTCTATATTACCAAAAATAGGTACTATTATTATTAATGAGTAACTCAAAACGTTTAAGAATGCCTTCACATCTATTTAAGCTTGTTATTACCTTTTCATTTGAAGGTATTTTGTTACCAATGAAGACTGTGCTGATATTCTGACATGGATAAGAACTGAAGACAAATCAGTTGAAGCAGTTCCTTCTGACCACTACAGTACACTATAGAGGATTAGCTTTCGTTTCAGGAAGAATCTCTGATCCTTGCAAGAATTCCCATGAATCCCATCGTGTGTTTGATCATTGTTTCACGCATATGCCTCCTAATTAACCTAGACAATATAATGAAAGACCATACCATTCATAATAGAATATAAAATTTCACAGTACTTCACATTTTTTTTCTTTGATGGTCCACCTTATTCTAACCCTAAAATAGTTCACTACTCCGATTAAGCAATGCGATTCGGTTGGAACTACTTAGGGGTAACACGTTATTTGGCTACATTTGAGACAAAATTTCATCTTCTCACAATAATTATTATCCCTTGTATTAGCCAGATATGGAGTGCTAAGTCCTGCTAACTATCTTATCACTAATCATTTTCTTTATACAACATTGTACTAATTGAACTTGTTCTTATGCAGAAGGTCTTAATTACAAGAACAGTAGATATTGGAAGTGAGAAAATATCAGCGGAGCTCCCAATATTTTGTACTTTGTAGGTCTGCAACAACAAAGATATCCGCCAAATAAGTCAACTTTTACTCCAGCCTTTTGTAGAATGACGTGACATGATTTTGTTTGTTTGAGGGCATAGTTGATCAAATCACGATCACAATTGAGCTCATAAGCGTATTCCTTAACATCAATGTCAACAAAGACATGGAAACAAATTCAGGACGCATATTAATCAAAATATCAATTCATCAATGGCATCAGCACAGATACTAAGCAAGAATGCTCTTCAAACACTAAGGCAACAGGGGTAACACGTAACAGACACTAAGAGAGACAGAATTTGGACTTGAATAAAACTATTAGATCTAAACAAAAACAAAATCAGATATAAACCTGGGAGACAAGAGGAGAGAACTCTGGCGAGGCAACGAGAACTCCGGCGAGAGTGTGAGAGACTGATAGGCAAGAGGGATGAGGGGATGGCTGCCGAGTGTTGAAGAATTGAAGATGGGCTGATGAGTGAATGAGTGATGGCTGCAAGAGAACAGAGAACTAGAAAAACCCCAAGTGACTAAGGCTAAAATAGTGAAACAACAAAAAATTAATTAAAAAAAATATATATCGATTATCCGAATACCCGATTATAATTTTATCTGGCCCATGACTCGACCTGATTATTCTATTTCTTATCGGGTCGGGTACCAAACTCGAAAAAGCAATTTTTTTTTAATAAAAAAAAAACCCAATAGTTTATTGTCGGGTCATTGGGTCGGGTATTTTTGAACACCCCTAGCAGCGTGAATCAGTATCCGCTCTGATACCATGTTAAATTGAGTGTTTATGGAGAATAGAAATGGTGGAGAGGAAGGTTGAAAGCCATTAAAGAAGTTGTGCGCAGAGCAAAGAGAAAAAGAGAGGAAAATAGAAGAAGTGTTTCTATTGTTGTATTACTGAATATTATGTACAATTATAAAATGAATATGTATTTATACTACTAGCTACTCTACTAAATCATAAACTCGATCCAACAACTTTGCTTCAAATTGAGCAGCCATGATGTGATGAGTTAACCTAAAGGTCTCAGGCTAATTTAATTAGGTTGCATATGCTCTAGCTTACAAGAAATCAAGTGCATTTATATGAGAACAAACGTGTATATATAGTGATATCGTATATGTAGTATTTCCTAAAAGAATGTATAGACATTATATTTGAAGAATAATTTATTAATTAGTTATCTGTTTCAAATTTAGGGTGATAATCAGCAAAACTATGGTAAGAACTATTTTTAAAATTATTAGTTATTGATCACATTATTAATCAGCTCAGATAAATAATTTTTTGCACATATTATGGTAAATATTTGACAACAGTACTAATAAGTTCTAGTAGATATTATTTTTTGTATTTAATTATTACTGATAATTTGATATGGAAGAGAAACCAACTGAACCATTTCAATGTACGTAGTATGAGTTAACTGAGGGAGCAAACTTTATTTCTTTGCCACTACTACCTCCACATCTGACTCCAGTACGCCAAATCCTGCACCGCCAGATAAAACACCCTGGCTTGTACATTCATGGCATAAAGGACTTCAACTATTTTGTACATCCCTTGTACCCCCCAACCACAAAACCTACGTCGTCATTCGTCAAGAGTATTCCTCGCCTCGGTGAAAACCCCATAATTAGTTCATCTTTCGACTGGTTAATCCTGCAAAGTCACAACGACAGAAGTATCTTTTCACTCTATAATCCAGTCACCTTAAAAGTCATACATGATATTATTCCTTCATTTCATGATTTGAAACGTCCTCACATCGTCCCCTAGTATTCACAATCCCAGAGCTTGTGTGTTGTTTTTGTGTTATCGTAGCAACACTTTCTTCTGCTGCCCTACAACAACAAATCCTATGTGGATTTCCCAAAATATTGAGCTTCTGGTGAAGCAACATATGTATACAACTATACAATCCCGTTGTTCTGAACGAGGTCATATACTGCTGGGGTTTAGTTTATGGTCTTGGAAATGCCAAACCATATTTCCTAGGCATTGAGGTAGTTGATCACCTTGACTCCAAGTTTCTTTGCATAGCTCCCGTGGTTCTGAGTAATCCACTCAATGTTTTGCTGACAAGTCAATTCCTATTTTTGATGGTATCTATTTGGTTGAATCTAGTGGTCAGTGGCCGGATGTACAGTGTGACTGAAATTTGTAACAAGAGCATCAAAGTTTTGGAGTGCTTGGAAGATTGCGCCTTTTTCCTAGGCGATTTTGGCACATGGTGCTGGGGAACTACACATGATCCTGAATCAATTGGAGGCATCCAAGAGAATGGTCTGTATAATGCACTGCCAATTTCGGCGGCAGGAGACCGGTATTCGTGCAGGCTTGATGATGGTTGTGTAATGTACCATCATTCCTGTCAAAACTGGCTAATGCGTTTATCGAGGAGGAGGGTGTTCTCGACTGTCCTGCGTCGTTTATGCCACAACATCAACGGTCGGTTAGTTATATTACACACATGCATATTAATAACATTTTAACAGTATTCCTCCATAAAAAAACATCATAACAGTATGACTTGATATCTGTTTTATTCTTAGTAAGTACTTCCCTTAATGATGACACAGGGTATTAGCAGAGCAAGAGTGAAAGAAAAAAATCTTCGAGAGACTAGACCAAATCCTTGGCAAGTTTGTGATAATAAGTAAGCCTGAATATCGAGTTTTGTCACAACAAAATCAAGCACAAAACAGGTTCTTACGTCGGCTCCCCCCTGACATATTAGACTCGATTTCAAGGAAGCTGCCTTTGTTTAATTACTGGAACTTTCGAGCCACTTGTAAGATGTTTCAAGCCGCGTTCCCTTCCAGCTCTTGAATGGAGAACAACTCATGACTCACTCCCCTTATTCATCTACTCTAAGAACGATGATGGACTGTATGTAGTCCCTCTTCAAAATGATTCGTGCTCTTAACATTTTCTGGGTTTCTCAACATCCTTCTACCATAGAATTCTCAACAAATCTGACTTCTCTCGACCGTGTAACTGCTGGATATTATTGTGGTTATGGTTATGGGCGTCAGGGCGTGACTACATCCTTTGTTTTTGGTCCAGTGATAGAACATGGAAACATTGCAACCTTGATGAACGTATTCCATATGCTCCTGATAGTGTATCATAAAGGGGCATTCTTTTGTTTACCTATGCATTTGTTGGAGTGTTCAAATCGGTAAATGGAAAGGCAAGTTGGAGCCTTGGAGAGTGAGTTGACATCCTCGGATCCAAGCCTCACTATAGCCTATAGGGGTGGTTGTTGGCCCGATTCGGGCTATTTAGTTGAATGTGAATCTGTTTGTATGGTGGCTCTTCATTTTTTTCAGCTGTGGTAAAGAGCACGAGATGAGAAACAGGATGTACCTTTCTAGGATCAAAGAGAATGCTATGGTCTACTACTCTGGAGACCAACAAGTTTCATGTTCATGATAGCACGAATGTCGTAGACAAACTTGAGCTATACGAAGAAACCATCAGTATAGTTGGGTGTAGTTGCATACGTTGAAATGAAATCGAGGCAGGATGTCTCGCATTGCACCGGATACAAAATTACCAGTATTTATCTACTTGTGCAGTTTAAAGTAATCCGCGGTAATACTTCAACAGAAACTCGGAAGTAGGCAAACAAAAATTCTTGAACAAAATATATCTTGCATTTGTCAAATTGATGTAGTTATATATGGAGTAGTTGGCGATGATCTTATTACTATTTGATACAGCATATTTTCTAGTCTGCATTATCTATCATTCCTAAAAGTTTATACACTTGATGAACCAAGCAATTATATGAAAAACTTATCCTATCATTCCTAAAAGTTTATACACTTGATGAACCAAGCAATTATATGAAAAACTTATCATGCAGTTTCTTTACCAAACATTGTTCTTTTATCTTTAGTAAAACTTTAACTTGCTAAAATTATTTGAAAAGTGGTAATTGAACCTAGAGGTGTTCAAATGGGAGGGGTCCATTAATGACCCTCGACCGGTCCATTTGAAAAAGGGTCTAATCAGTAATGAGTCTAATGAGTCGGTCTCTTAAAGAGTCATGTTTTATTGGGTCTTTAATGGGTAAAGTCTGGTCAATAATGGGTCTGTAGTTTCCAAAACTTTTAAACACTATTAGATAATGAATTATTTCCACATATTTACTAATAGTCAACTACCAAAGATTTGAGGTGATACATGTAAATTATCACTTTCTTTAGATAAAAACTAGGAGTGGCAAAAACTGACTCAACCTAGAAACAAACCCAAACCCAACCCGTTTATTAAGAGTTAGGTTGAAATTTTCAACCCAATTAATTAAATAAGTCAACCAACCCAACCCAATTAATAAACAAGTTGGGTCGGGTTGAAATTTTCAACCCGATTTCAACCCGTCCCGACATGTTTATTATTAGGTTTGATTTTTATATATTGGTCGGGTTTTAGTAATGCGGGTTATAAAGTCAAGTCATAATTACCACATCTAACCCTAGTTTTTACTTTCTATTTGCATTCTGTCACTCTACTTCTTCACTCTTAGTCTTTAATTTTTCAATTTTTTATCTCTTCGTGCCTTCTTCTTCACTTCTCAGTGCTATCTACCTCTTCCTCACTTTTCAGTGCTATCTACCTCTTCTTAGCATATTGTCAAACTTTTCAATTTAGTTGTATTAAAACTATGTTAAGATTTTTATTTTGCATTGCTTAGAATTTGAAAAATTAAAAATTCAAATGACTTTTACTTATTAAACAATTTGGGTTGGGTCAACCCGAACCTATAGAAGGTTAGGTTGAGTTGAAATTTTCGACCCATTTAATAAACAGGTTGGGTTTGTGTTAACATATTTCAACCCGAACCCAAATGCGTTAAACCCAAAACCAACCCAACCCAACGCCACCCCTAATAAAAACTATACTATTTTTTGACGGCCTGACATAACCTGTTATGTATCTCATTTGACCTGGCCCAACCCGACCTGTTTAGCATCTCCTTTGACTCGGCCCGGCCCATTTTGCATGTGACCCATCTCGACCTTAACTCAACCCAATGCACAGGTCTGAACCAGGCTTGTCCCATTTCCTATAGCACCTTCCGCAAAGGGTGAAGTTACAAAACTTTCAGAAATCAAATTACTACTCCATACAACTTAAACCGGGAAAGTGAAGTAAAGAAGCACAAAGTCCATGCTGAAATTGATTGCCATATAAGACATATGTTAATAACAATACAACACTAGTTGTTCCTTAAGTTTCTTTTCAATAACGATCAAGAAAGTTTACATACAATCACAAAGTGATAAAAACTTGCAGATAACTAGGTGCCAGCAGTTATACTACAGTTTAATCAGTCTTTAGGTTGTCCAACTCAACTAGCTTCGAATTTAGTTCCTTCGTTGAAGATTCTCCTTCTACATTCACCTGTAAAGTTCAAAGTATTCAGAAAATCATAGTATAACCACATAGACTAAAAACATATCATATAAAGTGCAACTAATCGTGGTGAGTCTCTAATTGTGTGGAGTTGGTTTATGCGTAATTTATTCCAAGGGAGTATTTGTACCTAACTAAAATATCCCCGCCTTCTTTAATTTTTATTGTAATGATATAGTTAGTCTGGGTTTCTATATTCAGGACACCATAAAAAGGACTCTGGTCTACAAATTGACATGGTATATTCTTCTCTCTATAATCTTGCAAAAACTCAAACCCCAGCAGGAAGATAATTATTCATGCACTGTAATATAGACAGTAAGGATCAGATCCACTTAAGGACAGTGAAGCCAACATGTTCCAATTATAAAAGGTCGTGTTTGAAGCTACAGCTCCTCTAACATGAATGATCTAACAATTCTGAAGGCACCAAGTACTGTTTACCTTTTCCTTCATAGGATGTGCTATAGGAGTGGTACAACAACTTCAAGCTGTGCCTTGAGTTGACCTTTTGCTATGATATTATCTAGGGCCATTAGGCATTCACAACTACCAGTATCTTATATCTACTAAATAGAGAAAAATACATGTCCAATCCAGCCCAAATCAGTATGCATTAAGGCTGTAAAGACTAAATCTAGCCCATCAAGGTTATGTTTAAACCGAATTTGAACTACTATAAATGTAACCAAAAGATAATTCAATCCTTTTTAAATGTTGTCATCAAAAGCTTCACAAGAACATCTGTAGGCAACATGTTATAAGCATGATCAATGATACTGAGTTTCAGACAAGGCACAACAATCTTCAATCCATATCTTTCCAATATGTTCTTTATAATGTGGCAGGGATCTCAGCACAGTGACTCTATAAATGTTGTCAGATACCTACTAAAACTAAATGCATTTGAGGGGGAGGGAAGGAGAACACTAAAAAGAGATGACAGAATAGATTCAAAAATAAGAAAAACTCAGTTTAAGATTGAAGTTACTTTTGGTCTATCTAGAGTGCACAAGATTTACAAGTAATACTCAAGCTAACCAAACAAAATGAAAAATACACGTCATTCAAGATTAATATCAGACCAACTTAAGGTAGAACTTAACCAACTTTGTGAAAGCCTTCAATCTTTTAAATTACCCCGTAGCATCAACTTGTGCTATTGTGCAATTTGTGAAATAATAGCAAATATCTTCCATTGACAACTAAAAGTCACTGGCTAAAAGAAAAAGCAGCTACTCCAGCATGAACTAAGAGCTTCTTCAAATATTTAAGTTAAGAGCTTCCTACATGAACTTGAAAGCTCTTCCTCATCACAGTTAAGTTTCATAAACTATTCATTGAATGTGGCTATCACCTACACCTGATTCTCAATGCGCCTCTTAATATTACCCTGCAACATCAACGCATTCACTGTACTCCACTATAAAATTCAAAGGAAAGCCGTCACTTTTATATACAAAGTATATAAAACTAAGCCCAACAACCATCTTGCCAAGGGGCTTCCGGATGCCAATAAAACCCAACCCCCCTCTACTGCTCCAATGCAACCAAGATACTAACTTTATAACATCACCACCATCAACATATCAAGATTCACACCCAAAAAATCACAAATTTATGAGCAACAAAACTTAACCCAATAACTTAGTCAATTTCCTTCCCAATCCAAAAAAACAACAATCTCCCCCTCCCTAGCCAACAAGACACTAAAATCTTCCCATAACTTAGCATCGTAACAGCCTAAAACATCTATTACTCCCACAATCCTTTCCACCACCTTCTCAAGATACAAACTTAACAAAAACACCACCATCAACACAGCAAGACTTACACAAAAAAAGATCACAAATTAATAAGTAACAATCATCATCAATCAATAACAAACAATTTAAACAACACTAACACTAATATTCACATAACATATGATAAACCATTCAAAAATTACATGGAAAAGGTGTAACATACCCCAGAATTAGTAGTAGTATTGGAGGGCATTCCTGGCTTGTAAGGGCAAGATGGGGGAACCCTTTCAGGCTTCGTGTACTCATACCCAAGTAGCCGATACACTCTTGCCTAAAACCCACAAAAAAATATCAATCAAATCAACCCAAAATTCAATTAAATTATTCAAATAAAAAAAAATACAAAAACAAACCCCGAAAAATCCAGAAGATGAGAAGGAATAGGTTGATTACCATCAAAATATGGAACAAGAGAGGAAGAGCATTAACAACAGGGATCAAGAAAAGGGGCAGTAAACATGCCAAACAAACCTACAAAATGTGATTCAAAAAATGGGAATTATATAAAGAAGAGTAATTTGATAAAATTAAGCATGATAAGGAATAGAGGTGGGGTTTTACCATGTTTGTGAATAGGGGTGTAGATCAGAGGAGTGATGATGAAGTTGGGTTGTTGTTGGGTTGAGGAAGAGGGATGAACATGTATGGAAGAGACGAAGAACGAAGATGGTGCGGCACTGCGGAGTGCGTGTGAGAGGGTATTTTCACAATATTAACTCACACCCATTGAATTTTATTGCTTTCGTAAGTTTCGTAACTATTACTCTATTTATTTATTTATTTTTTGGCAAGGCCGCAACTCCGCAGGGGAGTTTCGTAACTATGATGCTAGGAGCCTAGGACTTGTTGACAAACTCCACCGTGTGGAATTTTTTTTCAATAACCTTTTTACGGAAGACGGCCTAAGAAAAAGCTAAATAATTACTAATATGATAAAACTTGTAAAAAAAATATCTATAATCGCTACTGAAAAATATGGAAAAAAAACTAAAAAAATTAAGGAACAAAGTTTAAAAGATAAGTTATCGATAAAAAAAAAATATTAAAAAAATAATTTGTCAAATTTTGTGATAAAAGAACTAATATGATGTGACAATGTCTTGCAATGTAGTGAAATTTCCATGAATTAGTGTTCTCGTAAATAATTTCCAAATAGTGTAAGTGGAGGGTTACATGGGAAGTTGTAGATATTTGGGAGAGGTCAAGGTACTTTTTTAGGGTGCATGTTTCCTTTTATATGTTTATTTGGTAAAACTTATCATACCGTTAAATCATATTAGTGGAGATATTTGACTCTATATGTTCTTAGTTCATGAATTAGAACAATAGACCATAGTTCATCTATCCCATTAATCGTTTGACTCGATTAAAGAATTTTTAGATATTATCCCACCTTTTCTATGAAATATCAACATTACTTGCCCCTGACTACTTAGTAGTAAAAATAATTAGGTATTTTTTATAGGCACGCAACAACCTCATGGTCAACCTATACATACAAGGTATTCGAGTATATTAGATACAGAGTACATGATACAACTTCACTCTTCCTCGTGCTAGTATGAAGTAGAAATGTTACAAAAATGAACCAAAAGCTATCTTTTGCTCCCTTGGTTGTATTAGCATACACATAACATAGTTGAGCTCGTTGCACAGTAGAACATTTTTCCTCGTAAGTTGGCCACCAAGCTTGTATTCATTTCGACCTAGCATAGAGAAACAAGCCCTTCACAATTGTGAACTTATAAACAAAGTCCGCAATATATCCAGCTAAAGCCTACAAATAAATCGTAAAATTACTTATTTGCCCTTAACATATTTTTACTTCATTTTCTCACATTCACTTCATTTCTGCATTTTCCTTCCACATTCAATTCATCTCTCTAAAAAAATTTTCTCTAAAATGTCGAGAAGACCAGGCAAAGAGGCGGCGAGGTGGGTAGACCTGACGGTGGCAGCGGCGGAGGGGGTAAGAAATTTTTTTAAAAAAATACGATACGGCCGGTGTCCATCCTAGACGCTGATTCCACTAGACCAGTGTCCATCTTGGACGCCGGTTCTAGTGGACCGGTGTCCGGTTTGGGCGTCGGGTCCACGCTGGTTGAATTTTTTTAAAATTTTAGAAATTGAAAAAAATATTAAATAATATAATTTTATTAATAATATATTAGTTTAGAAATAATATTAATATATTAGTTTAGAAATAATTTTAATATTAGTAAATAATTTTGTTTAGGAATAATGATAATATTAAATAATATTATAATTAATATTAATTATATTGTAATTAATACTAATATGAAAATTAACATTAAAATTAATATTATTAATTAGATATTATTAATTAGTAAATGGTATTAATATTATTGAATTGTAATAATGATATTATTAATATAATTATAGTTATTATACTATTAATATAACTGTAGTTATTATATTATTAATTTAATATAATTATAATTATGTATGTTTATTAGTATTGGTTGATATTAGTATGTATTAGTTTAATAGTATTTCTTGATCTTATTTATGAAATTAATAATATATGTTTAGTAGTATTTAGTGGTGTTCATAAGCGGATACCCGATATACTGAGTAGTTTAAAAATTGGCCCATGACCCGACCCGATTTAAGCAGGGCACTTAAATTGGGTTGGGTCACAAGGTACCCGGTTAATTTTTTTTTTCCTAAAAATCTTGTGTTCATTTTGCATAGTTTGCCAAATATTACTTCTTCCTTTGTTATACTAACACTAGTTTATGAAATCTAATCATTTTCAGCAAATGGGTATTCAATTAAAAAGATGTCATTACTTAAGGAGGGCTAAAATAATCATATTAATTTTCAAGGGCATTTTACGAGTGAGATGCTATTGGAGATCAAAGTGTGGTCATTTAGCTAGAATCATCAGCAGATATGATTCTCTTCATAGCTACACAAATTAAGCAACAAGTTTTACAAGAAAAGGAAGGTAAATATGCAGTTAGAGGATAAGATTGACACCCATATTATTTGAAGCATATTCCTCAAATTCAACATTTCTTTTCAACTCACTTTATTAAAATTTTCAAGGACAACACCAACAACATGAGCTTTTTTTTATAAGGATCAACTGTGATGGAATGAATTTGTCCATCCTTAAAATGGTTCGTTTACCCATTACTGTCGACAAATAGAGATTATGTCATAAGCATTAAGATCAGATCTTTGTTTTCAAGTTATCATTTCTAATGGAAGAGTCCACAACAAACATCAAGCGCCAGTCAACAAGAGCATCATCATTTTCTTCATGGAAGGATAACTTTGGACTTGAATAAAACTATCAGATCTAAACAAAAACAAAATATGATATAAACCTTGGAGACAAGAGGCGAAAACTCTTGGCGAGGCGATGAGAACTCCGACGAGAATGTGAGAGCCTGAGAGGCAAAAGGGCGAAAGTGAAGGTGAGAGAGAGGCTATGAGGGGATGGCTGCTGATTTTGAAGTGTTGAGGGCTTCAGGTTGTGAGGCTAGAGTGAGAGGTGAGAGAGAGGCAAGAATGAGAAGCATTGAAAAACCCTAAGTGACTAAGGTTAAAACAGTAAAACAGCAAAAAAACTAATTAAAATAATATATTTTGGGTACCGAGTATTCGATTATAGTTTTATCTGGCCATGACCCAACCCGATTATCCTAATATTATCGGGTCGGGAACAAAATTTTTTTTAAAAAAGCCAACTGTTTATTGTTGGATCATCGGGTTGGGTAGTTTTGAACACCCTTAGTAGTATTGGTATTGTTAGTTATTATTGTGGAAATTGTTATTTGTTGTTATTATTGACTTTTGAAAATAAATTGTCGATTACTTGATTGTCCTATTCATAGAGAAAACTCTGCCGAAATTTCGATAGAATTTATATAATTATTTATTTTTGCGCATTATTATTATGTTGTTATGTTAAAAATTGTAAGTTTAGTAATATATGAAAAATATAGATATAATTATATTTATAAACTACGTATTTTGTCATAAATTTCTTAATTAAAGGCGTATAAGTAACGTATGATTCTATTTTCAATTCATTTAGGTACGTACCTTCTGACTAGGTGCAGGAAGACACTTCCCCTTTACATGATGAGGAGTCATGTGGGGTATCCGCATCGGCTCGGAGAGAGAGAGTTGTTGCTCGACAACAACAATTAGAAGAGGATGAGGATGAAGAGTACAACGAGACTGAGGAGCCTTATGAGGACGCGGGTCCTTTTAGTAGGTCAGTGGATAATGTCAGCACATATTGGGTAAGAAGTACGGAAGAGCAGGGGTGGTCGATTTGTTATCAATCTACTACCGCTTCTGCGTCTACCGAGTTTGGGCAGAGCAGGAAACAGTCGAAGGGCGATCGTTCATGGGTGGTGACATGTGAGGTACCAGGGGGGCCCGTAGATGACACCGTCATTCTGAGCTTTCTTGGACACATAGCTACCTAAGTATGGGTAGAGAGGGAGAGGATATCCGGTGGGGGCATATTGAAGTATCAGAATAGAGGCTTTGTGTGCAAGTACTTGACGACATAGATTAACTAGTGGCCTGTTAGGAGCGACATGTATGGACGGCTGCATACGATGGGGATCATTCAAAGGCCATTTATCATGTACTCCCACATCGATGCTACATTGATTACGGCATTTGTGAAGCGTTGGAAGCCAGATACGAACTCATTTCACCTTCCCTTTGGTGAAATAACTATTATGCTCCACGATGTCGAGGCGATCCTGTGAGTTCGTACACAGGGTCGACTGGTTGATGATTTGATGGAAGGGGATAGTTAATATTCCCTAGTGGAGCTTCTGGGCGTTGATCCCAATACCATGTGCCAGCCACACATGGAGATATGGGATCATGGCGCCATGAAGATTGTGCCGGTACAGAGGTATTGTTTTGACACCACTCCCCCTAGGTCGAAGGAGATACAACTTAGTGCCTCTCTGTTCCTCCTCACTTGGTGTGCCCTCTTCCCTGACAAGAGCGAGCATAAGGTGAGGGCTTACGACATAATGGAATGTTGTGATTTAGATACCATATCACAGTATTCGTGGGGATTTGCGACGTTGGCATACTTGTATCATCAGCTGGGCATATCCAATCGGGCTGATTCTGTTGGTATTACGGGTTGTCTGACTCTGCTGTAAGCATGGATTTACAAGTACTTTCCTGCCTTCCGCCCACACCGCAACCCGATACCCTTAGACTCCGGGTCTCCCCGAGCTTGTGTGTGGACTCCTCGCGCAGAGAAAAAGAAGCTGGAAAGGCTTAGGCTAATCCAGTACAAGATGGATACTATGACTGCAGTTGAGGTAATAATAAACTTATTGAAATATTTTCTTGTTATAGTTTATTTTTTATTACTATATCGTCTAATAATATGCAGGTGAATTGGTTGCCTTTCGATTCAACCCCAGTTGCGAAGGTACCGAGGACCTTGTACATTGGTATAATTTAGTATTGGGATATCATTGAGGCATAAATGCCTCAGCGATGTCTTCGTCAGCTCGGGTATGTGCAGGTCATCCCGTCTCCACCCATGCATCCAACCCAGGAAGTGCGATCGATGTGCTCAAAAGACTACACCGTGGAGTGGCCAGTGACCATAGTGTCCTCGACGTGGGAACTATTTCCACAATGGGCATCCGTTGTCCTCGCTTCGCTGCAGAAGCCGCCTCTTAGGGACCCTTCCATGTGTAATCAGTATTCATGGAATGGTACCAAGATCACTCCCACCTAAAGTTGATACGGGCGGAGTTTGAGGATGAGGATAAGTATTCCATCCCACCACACACTGCTACTGAGGCTATAAGTGTCTTTTCTTCTTCTATAGGTACTTTTATTTAATTTTTGTGTGTGTGTATGTGTGTGTGTGTGTGTGTATATATATATATATATATATATATATATATATATATATATATATATATATATATATATATATATATATATAGGGGAGAGATCCAATGAGAAGGGTGCTTAAAATAAGAAGAATAAGAAGAGATCTTAGCCATTCAAATGATAAGATCCAATGCTAGAGATGTCATATAAAAAAATGATTACTATAACAATTAAAAATGGTCATTATAATAATAAAAAGAGTCATTATAAGTTGAAAAAATTATTTGGTCACTATGAATTAAAAAAGGATCACTATGAGAACATAAAATATCACCGTTGTATTTAGAAGAAGAAGAGCCAAGATGTCTTCTCATCCTTCTCATTTTAAGTATCCTTCTTATTTTAACTTTTACCTCTCTCTCTCTCTCTCTATATATATATATATATTTATATATATATATATATATATATATATATATATATATATATATATATATATATATATATATATATATATGGGCAGGTTTATGTGAGAACCCCCTTACATGAGGTTAATACAAGTGGCTCACCCTTTCTTAAGTGGGTAGGTTCCACTAAACGAAGTCGGCCAAAGGGCGGTTGACCACTTATGCAACTCTTCGAGGAATGGAACGCAACGTCGTAGATTTTTATTTTATGATTTTGTATTCGGATTGTATTATTAATTTGATAATTTACATTTTTGAAGTTTGGAACTATGTTATTATGAACTATGTAGTATAAGATTGGTTGTTTGGATGATTGATTGTTTATTATATTGTGATTATTGTGAAATTGGAAAATATAGGTATGAAGAACGGTTTGTCGATAACTTGATAGTCTATTTTACAGGGGAAGATCTATCGAAATTTTCAAAAAAAATTAAAATAATGATATGAATACATTACGAATATGAGTTTCAAAACTACGAAATTGTCAGATCCTTCTGAAACTAACTTCATATACCTTACTCAGTCATTGCACTCATTACACTTCTTACACAACCTTATTTTTTCTCTTTTTAACCTTTCTAATTAGTTATTATCAATTATGTAGTTAAAAAAAAATAAAGAAATGCACTAATTCAAACACAAATAGATAACTATTATTATTATGATTAACGAAAACACAAAAAACAACACTAAACGTATCATGATGATTCACATAGTCATGATAATTTACACAGAGAACCCCTTTCACTTCACCATTAGGTGAAATGACCCTTAGCAAAAGTTAGGAGTTGTCATTGCTGAAATTGCTTTGAGTCTTTGGTAGAGTATGTGATAATTGAGGTTTATGAGATTTTGAGTAGTAGTTGATTGTTGTTTTGGTTTTTAAGAGTAATATGTGTCTCTATTTATAGAGGGTTAGATGTGTTAATGGGAGTAAGTGGTAAGTGAAGTTTGTGGTTGTTGTTGGTAGTATATGGTAGATGAAGTGTGTGGTTGTTGTTGGTAGTATATGGTAGATGAAGTGTGTGGTTGTTGTTGGTAGTAGATGGTATGAATAGAAAACGAATACAATACGAGTACAATATACATATAATATTTATAAAAAAATAAACAATAATACAAAATAAAAATAATTATAGAAAATAAATAATCATTATATCAGTATAAATATTTATACAAAATGAATATAAAAATTACATCGAATTGTAACTACGGTACGAATGAAGCTAATTTGTCCCATAATTGAACCTGATCTCTGTAAAGAACATCTCACCCATCCACACTTAATTGGCGCATTCGATTCCATGTGTAATGAATTGGTGGCACTAAAACCAGGGAGATAGGTCGAGACGAATAAAATGCATGTATGACCCTAGGTGCACTCTCTCAAAATCCGCTACTAGTCTAGTGTAGGTGGAAGGAGCATCCCAAGGCAGAACTGTACAACACGGAATCCTAGATCGGTCGTTCTCTGTTAGTGAGAAAAACACGACCGCACATTTGTACGCATTGGCAATGGGAAATAGGTCAGCCACGACCTCCATCGAATGGTCATGACCACATGGTCCCCCTCTCCATCGGATATGATCTATAGCATTGTTGATATGATCCCCATATATATCTCGATATATATCCATATGCGCGGCGATTTCGTTTAAGATGGCTACACGTGCTAGAGGGAAGTTTTCCTCCCCATGGCAGAAAACGTCAGCAACACATCGGAAATTGCAATTCCCGTCTGCCATGACATCGTTCCACCCTTGCAAGAACACCATTATGAAACTCGGAATCTTTTCCCTATATGGGAATTGCTCAATATCCATTATCTCTGCATTCACAATAGAAATACAAAATCGTTGGAACAAAATACACAAGGTTTATTTTTATATATTCATTTAAGCGTAATTACATACCAGTGTTCGGCATGTTCACTGACGAAGAGGACAGTCTCGTTGAAGACGATCGACCACAATCCCTACCACTACCGCTAGTGCGACTTCCCTCAAATGCACTTTGATTACGCCGTGGTTGACGACCCATTAGTCGTTCTTTCTGACTTGGTTGTTCGTAATCCGACGATTCTGGGTTAAAATAATCATGTAATAAGTGCGACATATCGCGCATGATAAGAGGGATGACTGGATGATACCTTATCAACCAGTATCTGAAATTGCTCCTCTTCCTATGCAAAACGGCTAACAGGTTCCTAATCAGCTATTTCTTCAACGACCACCGATCTCCAAAAAGCATGAATTTGATTAAGATACTATGACTGACTTCAATTAACAGGGCGGTAAATGGAGCAAGGTAGCCCATGTGTAGACGTAATAGTACACCTGCACATTGCTTCTACATCATCCCCTAACTATCTGATCCTTGATTTCTCGTCATGTATCAAACTCAAACAATGATGTGACACACGACTATGGAGCTTTTGGTAAACGAAATGTAAATATTTTGTGCCATGCTGACGTCTCGAACTCTCAAGATCGTTGACAATATTGTTGAATTGGGTGTCAAGTGCCTTGTTCACATGTTTGAACAGTGTATCCAAAGCCCAATTAGAAGAATCAAGCCAATCTTTTAATGCATTATGCGCACTCTTCACTCTACAGGTCATTGCATTGCCGAAATGGAGAAATTGATTAGTCCAATATGAAGTGTATACATCCTAAGTCCCACATCGTCTAAAGGAGGAAGAATTGTCAAGCTTATAAGTGATCCAATTTCACATTAGTATGAGGCCTTTTGGGAGATGCCCAAAAACAAATTCGTGAGGGCTTGGCCCAAAGTAGACAATATCATACTAATGCGGGTCACTTACAGCGACTGGGCCCAACACAATACTTCATAAAATTCTCCTTGTGAGGCAACCATTGACACCCAATATACTGGACTACATCTGGGCTTCACGTAAATAAATCCCTGAAAACCGTTACAAATTGTTCATATTCCTCTTTGGTCCTAGCATGTTGATTTTACTCCACTGACCCCTTTTCATAATCTCTGCATGGGCTTTGTTTTTGTTGAATAACTAGTATGCCTTGGTTTTCACACACTTGTTGATATGCCACGTGTAAAGTAGATGCTTTGCTTTTGGAAATAACTTTACAATCGGGGCAAAAAGACCTCCCTCATTATCAATAACAACAGCGGATGGATGTGCATCGGGGATAATGTAATCCTTAAGCTTTTGCAAAACCTAACGATAACTTCTAAGCCGTCTCATCCTTCATCATTACGTATCCAATCAAAAAGTTCTTGTTCATAGAAGTCATCCCAACAATTTCAACCAAATGAAACTTGTGCTTGTTCGTTTTGTACGTCGAATTAATGTGAAGCACATACGGCCATGAGGAAAACATATCTGAAGACTTAAGGTGCACAACAAACAAGTGTGTTACCTCGAACGTCTCAACATCGGCATCAAACCACCACATGTATCCATTTTCTTTTACTTGATTCAACAACTGTTAAATCAGATTCCTTCCTTCAGAATGTTCAAACCTCAAATTATGTCTAACATTATATATGTGCCTCCTGCTAGGTTGATCTTAGGGAATTGCTCTTACACATATGTCAATATCTTGGCAGGCTTCACGTGCGCATCACTCATTTGTTGCATAACTAACTTATCAGCAGGACTAAGGCCGCTCATCTGTCGATGGCCCACGGGATACACAATCAACTCATGGTTATGCACACCCTATTTCGAAAACGCTTTAATTTCTCACCCAGTGCGAGTTGGTAGCTCACGTATCTTAACCCGAAAAAGACAACCATAACCTTTTCTTTTCGTATCAACCCTTATTGCCACACTGAAATCCTGTGGTTCTTTCTTACGCCAACAATCACATCTCAATATTCTATCATGACGATTATCTTGTTGTGTTTTATATCCTGCTACAACTAAACAAAATTCGTGCCTTATTCAACTTGATTTGCTCAATCAATTGCTTTCGTAGCTTCCTCAAAGTATCCATCATGCACAAAAATACCACTGTAATCAACTTCATCACCTCCATATTCTCAATCATCATCGTGCATGTACAAATTGCTTTCTATTACTCAAAAATACTAAAAGAAAACAACAAAATTTTATTATTACTCAAAATACTTCTATATTAATTAATATTCGATACTAATTGGTTTTATTAAATATTAATAATATTATTATAATATTCAATACTAATTATAAAAATATATAATTATAATTATTAATTTTATTAACTATTAATTATATTTGATTATTAATAGTTAATAAGAAATATTAACAACATTATTACTAATTGCGATTATTAATAATAATATATTAAATATTAATAAAAAAATTAGTGGCATCCAAAATGGACACCATACCACTAATTACGAAACTTATTGAATTTTGCGGTGGCGTCGACTGCTCTTTCTGGTTTTTCGGCGAGTTCAAAGATCGTATCAAGCTTTCGTTCGTATTAAGGCTATATTAAGATTTGAAATTTTATTTTGCATTGCTCAAAACTTGGGAAGTTAAAAACTCAAATGAATTTTACTTATTAAACAGGTTGGGTTGGACCAACCCAAACTCATAGCGAGTTGGGTTAGATTGAAATTTTTAACTTATTTAATAAACAAGTTGGGTTTGAATATATATATTTCAACCTAAATCCAATCCGAACCCAACCCAACCCATTGGTGCCCCTACCCCACAACTCTCGTCAAAGTTGATCTACTCAAAAAGCGACTTTTAAGTTTTACATTTCTAACCAAACACAAAAAACAAATACACCCAAAAATCTACAAAATAAAAAAAATATATTAATAAAAAAAGAGGTTGATGCAATCTACATCAAGAGGTGGCAACTGGCAAGTAGTGTTGTTGGCATCTCACTACCTCAGTTTCTCCCCAACATAAACACCCCTACATTTTCAATTCTTGCCTCCTCATTCTTCTCAAACCCACATTCCCGTCGCCGTTGCTGTGCTTTGCTCAAAATGAGGACCCAAATCCTGAGATCTGCACAATCTGCCGCTCGATCAGCCAACTACTCCAGGAATTATGCGTCCTCCGCCTCGAACCCCGAGCGCAAGGTCACCATCCTCGGCGCCGCTGGTGGGATTGGCCAGTCTCTGTCCATGCTCATGAAGCTCAACCCCCTTGTCTCCACCCTCTCTCTTTACGATCTTGCTGGGACCCCCGGTGTCGCCGCCGATGTCAGCCACATCAACACCCGCGCTCAGGTCTATCCCCTTTCTCTTTCCTCATAATTACTGGGTCTCTGATCTTACATTTTTAGCTTTATCGTCGCTTTTTTTGTGTCAGCTCTTTTCATTTCAAGGGTTTTGGCATTTGGGTTTTATTTATTTTTATTCTTTTGAGTTGGGTTATTTGCTGTTCATTTCTAGGGTTTGATCGTATAAATTTTTGCTGCATTTGTGAATTTGTTTATGTTTGTTGGAAATTTAAGGGGTGATATGTTGAGACGATGTTTAGGATTTTAACATGTGGGTTTTATTTTTGGATGTTTAAAAATCAAATCTTTGTTATGTTGCATTACTAGATTGTGGTATTGTTTCGATTCTTCTGGATTTTCGTGTAGTTGTTGCCATGGTAATGTTAGATTCGCGGTTTTTGGGTAGTGGTCTTGCTTTTGTGTATGGTGTGATAGCTGGGTGGTGATTTATTTTATTTGGGTTCGATGATTTTGCTCAATACTTTTAGTGTTTACTCTGTTCTATCGTGAAGGTGGATCTCTTCTCGTAATCGGGATGGGATGGAAAGTTTTACTCTTTGAGTAGCTTGAATTTTGGCAAGAGTGTGGGGATAATGTGATTGACATGTTCCATATGCAGGTCAACATCATGATTAAGTTTAAGATTAAGCGGGTTTTGGTATTATATGATGATATGAGTTTGATTGTGATGTTTTGTGTTCTCTTAAGTTGCTTGCCTGCTAATGGTTTAATAGTGTAGTATGGGTCATTGGGGGTGTTTAGAATCCGGTTTGTTGATGTGAATATGTGATTTTCTTTTTTTTTGGCATAGGTTTTTGGTTATGCAGAGGACAAAGAATTGGGGAAGGCTCTAGAGGGATCAGATGTTGTTATCATTCCTGCTGGTGTGCCTAGGAAGCCTGGTATGACACGTGACGATCTCTTTAACATCAATGCCGGTATTGTGAAAAATCTCTGCAATGCTGTAGCTAAGCACTGCCCTAATGTGAGTTCATATTCATTCTTTTTGCCTTTTTTAGTAATTGTTATTGTGATTCATTTAATAAATTATGCATCATATGTCTAACTTGTTACTGGCTGTTGATTAGGCTCTTGTCAACATGATTAGCAACCCTGTGAACTCAACAGTGCCTATAGCCTCTGAGGTTTTTAAGAAAGCTGGAACTTATGATCCCAAGAGGTTGTTTGGAGTGACAACTTTGGATGTGGTTAGGGCAAAGACTTTCTATGCTACAAAGGCAGGCGTCCCAGTTGAAGGTATGCCATTTAAGTTATATTATTACATATGTGAGGCCCATGTATGCCTATTTATTTACATTTTCTCATGTTGTCTGTAAAGAGAATAGATGACTGTCATGAAAGTAAAAAAAAATTTGCTATGTAGTCCATGTTGAATTAATATGGGTTTGCTAATTGCTTTTTCCGTGTAATTGCAGAGGTCAATGTGCCTGTTGTTGGAGGTCATGCTGGCATAACCATTCTCCCATTGTTTTCTCAAGTATGTTCATGGACTCTCCCCCTTCCAACAATGAGCTTTAGGGAAAGTGTCTGTTCCATTTGATTTACTATGTTTTTTCACATTATTGGTTCTAAGTGTACATGTTTTCTGTTAGGCTACCCCACAAGCCAACCTTTCCGAGCAAGACATTGATGCCCTTACAAAGAGAACACAAGATGGAGGAACCGAGGTGGTTTTAGCAAAGGCTGGAAAGGGTTCAGCCACATTATCCATGGCGTAAGTGCTGATAATTGCTGTGTTTTACAATTTATCATTAGTGGGCCATCTTATTCATTTGACTACAGAAACCTATTATGGTTAAATCCTGAAGAGCTGGTGTGCATTTACAATATGTTTTCCTTGAAACAATAAAGTAAATATCGATTTAAGTTGTAGATCATTAATGGAGAAAATATGCCTCCATATTTAAAGATTTGTAGATGTAAGTATGATTTATGTGATATCAACAGTGGTCAAGAACTTCACTTTCCCTCTGTATTAGATATGAAACGAAAATTAAGAGGCTTATCAGTAAGTATTTAGTTGATTATTTTGTTTCCTGTCTGATTTTAATTTTCTTCTTTTCCTCAAGATATGTTTGATTGATGTCAACAGTTTAAATTTATATTGCTGATGCTTTTGGTTTAATTTATCCCTTGTAGCTATGCTGGAGCCTTATTTGCTGATGCCTGCTTGAAGGGGCTCAATGGTGTCCCAGATGTTATTGAGTGTTCTTATGTAGCGTCAACTGTCACTGAATTGCCTTTCTTTGCTTCTAAGGTACTTCTCATTCTTTCCAGCAGTTACTGCTAAAATTCCTTTTTCCCATCTACTGTTTACATATCCATTTAACTTTTACCCTAGATATACTAACTGTTCTTAGGAGCATTAGTGTGCCAACTGTTTGCGTACTACTCCGTATCTTCGTTACTTGTTTACTCCACTGCATAGTAACAACAAAACCTTTGGTGTGGCTAATGAAATTTCTATTTAAATTTCTTATGAGATATTCACAATATACAAAGTAGTAAAAGGACTCTTGGCTATGGTTAACTGCTCTTCCAGCAATTCATTTATCATTATCTTTCACATTCCCCTGCATGTATTTAGGCATTAGGTTACTGTACACTTTACTGATGGGCTGTAAAGATTTGCTCTAATGTCTTGTTTTCATTTGCCACTGACTTTGTTTTGGTTTATATAAGAAGACATTTTCTGTTAAGTTGGGAACAAGGAACTGTCATTGTTCTTGTTCTAACATTTTGTTTTCCTATATGGTTTCTTAATTCCTTCTGTGGTTTTTTAAAATTGCTGCTGTGATTAAATGATTTATTTTTAAAATTGGGTAGTAGACATCAGAACTTGTTTGTTTGGGACATGAATGCTGTGTTATCAGCTAATAATCTAGTTGGTGTGATTTTAGAGGTTTAACAAACATCATGCCTATCTTTTGTCATTCACATATGTAGTAAGAGTGTTGTAATTGTTCCTGACAGTGCTCTTATTTTTCTACTCACAGGTGAGGTTGGGGAAGAACGGTGTGGAAGAAGTTCTTGGACTGGGATCCCTATCTAAGTATGAGCAAGAAAGTCTGGATAACCTCAAGGCTGAACTTAAATCATCCATCGAAAAGGGTATTGAATTTGCCAACAAAAATTAGAAGTTGTGAGAACATTCCTCTTTTGTGTAGAGGTGAATAGTCCATGATGTTAGGATTTGAATTATTTTAGCTAATTCTGGCACTGTTAACCATATAATTTTGCTCATTGCCATGTGTGAGTGGCACCATTTGGAAATCTCTGAAATGTTCTGCCGTTTTTGCTTCGGTGGATTCAAATGTTAATAAGATGTGCAAACTATACCCTTCAATGGGTCCGATTGGGATTTTGGTTCTAATGAGTAATTATCGGTGTTATATTTCTCTAGTTTTACTTCAATTGTTTTAACTTGGAACACAATTTGACAACACTACTTAATTAAGGAAACCTGCTAGAGACTTGATCAATAAGATTTTGTTTGGACAATTAACGAAGAAGTTTTGTTTTAAACCAACGAAATAGAGGGAATTCAGGGAAACTCTATTTGCATACTAAGAAGTTCAATCCAAACCTCAGGCTCCATTCCCTGACTGCAAAAGGTGATTCAAGTTTCTGGAGGGAAGGCAACTACAGAATTATAGAATATGGCACACTTCCATTCAATCCCACCAGAAGTAAAGTGATGTCTTATGTAATGAGGAGACAATGACGTGAAGTACGCAGATAAATTGGCTGATTCGAGGTTATGGATGATTTGATGTCAGAATGAGCACTATGGTGAACGATCTAGGCAATGAAAGAATTCCAACTACCCTCATACAACAGAAGTAAACTATACAATAGCTAAATCTAATTCAAAGGTAGAGCAGTTTAACTCCAAGCCTAACCACCTACCTACAAGCCTACAGCAATAAAGCGTGACCTGACCACCCTACCTATATGTACGCCATGACAATCAAGTATCGTCATAAATGTTTGCCTAACACATATACTTGCACAGAATTGTGAGTAACAAAATCTAGGGGATAAAATTTACAATTGCTACACCAGCATCTCAAAACCACCATCGCTATGATACAGGTATTATGTAGCCACCAAACTAACTATGATGGCAAGCTGAATTTCCTCAGGCTGGAGAAGCAACATCAAATATATCTTCACAATGCAAAGGCAAAGCAGGATCCATCTAGTGCAGCACACACCATTTGCATCTAACTACCTAATACTGTCAAGCACCAAAAGAAAGTTCACATCAGACTCGCATACAAACAGCATCAAAGCAAATAATAAAATGCCATAGGGGAAGCCAGAATAGCGTAGGATAACAAATTGAATGTCCCCGCCACAATCCAAAAGTGAAGTTAAGCACTTTAACGTAACATAATTTTTATATGCATGTGCGTAAACTGCTGCTGTTTATATGTCAAGAATGCAAAAGATATATGAAAACAATCTGGAACACTTAGATTATTAACAGCTCCACAAATGATTAAAATGATTGTTGAATTCAAAGGTAACATAGATATCCAAAAAGAAAAGGTGTTCGTTTTGCAAAGATATGTGAAAAAATTCCATGGAAGTCAAAAATATAATTATTAATGGAAAGACCCAATCATTACGAAAATCCTTTGTCTTCAGTATATTAAGTACAGTATAATCCATGGTATCACTTGTCCAGGCAGGGCTATTTTAGTGTACTACAATGATAAAGGTCCTCAAACCTAAGGAAGAGGTGAGAATGCTTATTCTGACTCAGTAAAGGGCCCTTTATTATCACAAAGAGACATGAAGAACATAATAAGCTATATCAGTTTAACTTTGACAGAAAGGCAGCTTTATGCAGTACTAAGATCCATGATTTTCATTTAAACAAATTTCACATGTCCATTGTCAAACTACCTAAATAAGCAAGGAATAATAAACTAGATAGCCAACCAATTCAGCTTCTGAAATTGCAAAGGGACAGGGTCCTAAATAGTAAATAAAACTCAAAGTTGGTTGCTACCCACCTCAACAAACACAATTAGAGCTTATGTTAATGACCCCCATCAGAGTCAGAATCAGAAGAGCTATCACTATCTGAATCTGCAAGAGAATAATCAGTGTGAGATCCAATGTTCCATGTCCTCAGAAGAAGAGGATGGGAGGGGGGGTGTTTAGAATTTTACCACTAGAAGATCCAGAATCACTACTAGAACTGCTTGAGCTACTTGAACCGCTTCCATTATCACTACGCCTCTCTTGTTGAACACGAGGAGAGGTAGCAACATTTCTTTCATCTAGCAAAAAATCATTCAATTCAATTATTCATGAACAAACAAAAAAACAAATTGATAGAAAACAATTCCACACTGCGGATACCTGCTGTGGTTTCTCTGGGAGCAGCTTTGATATTAGCAGGAGGTTGAATCTAGAACAAGCAAGCAAACATTTCATTTAGAAAGCAGAAATCACGTGATAAAAGGTCTATTTAAAACTAGAACCAAGACTAGAAAACTCACTGCTTCTTGAGCAGCCAGAGCAGCAGCTGCTCTAGCTTGAGCAAGTTCTGCTCTCCTCTTGTACTTGCTCAGGCTCTTCTTGTAATTTGTGACGAATCTATCCAGCTCCCAAAGTGTTTCATTATCAACACTGTCAATATCCACTTCAATTTCACCATCATGTTGAGATAGAGCTGAATTCCTCTTCTTAATAATCTGTACTACAGCATCAAGCCTCTCTGAAGGTAAACTCTGAAGATGAGTACTAAGCTTTTGCTTTTCCTCATAAGTCATGTCCCTCTTTTGAGGATCTTTGGCTTTAGGCTTCTTTTGAGAGGGCTTCCTTCCCACTGAATATGTTGGCCTTGGCCTTGATTCCGGTCTAACGGGCATTGATTGTGACCTATCCAAAGATCTCACATCATGAAAGGATGGAGGAGGGTCAAGAAGCGGAGGCGGAGCCAATGACATAGGTACAGGACCATGGGAAGGAGCGTAAGTCTTCCTCGACGTTGGAGTTGGCAAATCCCGAATCATTTCATGCCTCAACTTATGATCATATTCAATCTCAATAGCAGGCCACTTCTCTTCGAATATTCCTAGCAACTCAGTAGCCATTATATGAACATCCTGCCCAGGAGGATTATAAGTCAAGGCATTATGAAATGTAAGTCTCACATCCTCAGCAAACTCTCTCGGAGTTTTGTACCAATTCTTGGCCAATCTAGCCTTCACAGTACCCAAATCCATTGGATGCTTGATAATATCGAAATAGTCATGAAGACCAAGCCTCTTCACATCCACAGGTTTATTGAACACCCACCCGTGCTTGTGATTCATAATCTTCTGAAGTAAACTGCTACATTTGCTGAAAATTTTCTTATCAATTCTGTACCCATAATCCAATTCTCCGCACCCAGACTTCTTAGCTCCACTTGATTTCGTCTTCCTATTGCTCTCAGCAGGAGGAAGCTTGTCCTTACCAAGAAGAAACTCAGAATTTCGATAGTATTGGTTTGCCTTGGGAGTCCTCTTCTTCTTCTCAATAAATTCACCGGTAACTCCATGATGATTGTTATCCATCACAGAAACCGAAAGATGTGTGGATGGCCTCGAATCATTTAAACCAACAGAACCCGTATCTGAATTCATCCTCAAACCACCAGTCACCCCTTTTCCAACCCCACCATTAACCGGAAACTGCAAGCGCCTAACAGCAGGAATGGTAGATTCAACACCCATACCAGAACACCCACTAATCTGAACCTCCTTCGCCTCAAGCTTCTTCGCCATTTTCCTAACTTGATCAAGCTCATCCGCTAGCTTCCTTTTCAACCTCTTAACCTCGGCCTTCGATCTAGCCCCCGAAATACTGATACTAAGCCTATCATCTACCTGAGTAACCAGCGGTCTTGAAACCATCCCATTTGCCAACTCCCCATCACGCCTATTCAGAAGAGGAGCCGCTTCCTCATCATGATTAAGACTCGAGGAATCCCCTGAAGCAGTCCCTACTCGCACAGGACTCTTCTCAGGTTCAGCTTCGGGTTCAAGCTGCGAAGAATTCGCTTCTTCAGCGGGCATTCTACCCGGGGATGACACCTTCTCTTGAACGACCTCATCATTCTTTTCATTCTCATCCACAATGTCAACATTCTCATTGTTACCATCATTGTGACTACTATTACTGCAGCTTCCATTCGCAACACGGGTATCATCAACGTTGTCGTATATCTTTAACGGCGTCGTGTTGGTTTCAATATTGTCATCATTTCCACAGCCTTTCAAGGCGGCAGAGGTGGTGGTAGTGGTGGTAGAATCATCAAGATTCTTGACAAGTTTCTTGTTCTTTTTGCGGGTATAAACCTTGTAATTCACACTCAAATGATGTCTCTCACTAGGAAGCTCCTCAGCTCCTATACTCTCTGAAGCCATACATGAACAAGCTTCTTCCGTTTTTTCCCAAAAACCTTAAAAATTATCAACACCCCTAAGAAACCCTGAATTGTTTTCAATCTTCATACACGAGATTATCAATTTCTAGGGTTTTGAATCCGACGAAGAAAAAAAAAACCAGGGTTTTGGATTCATAAAAGCCCTAAAAATCTCATCAAGGAAACATAGATTTTCACACCAGATCTGAACAAGACCCCTAAACTTCACAATACCCAGATGCAGATTTGAATAAAAAACCACAAATTTAATCCAAAGATCGGATCTTTTTATTTTTCAAGAAAAAACAAATTTAAAAATCAAATTTTAATTAAATGAGGAAAAAAAGTAAATTAAACTAAAATTCATTTGCAAACCTCTCAAATCTTGCTTGTTGAAGAAGATTCAATCACCTATGAAATATTGGAGAGAGATTTGCGGGTTGCGAATTTGGGGATTTTTTTGGAGAGAGAAAAGGGGAAGGAGGAGGCTGTGGAGGAGAGAGAAAAGAAAAAAATTAGGGTTCGCGAAACCGTGAGGAAAATTGCAAGAGAGGCCCCTCAATTTTGGGGAATTTATTTTTCTCTCTATTTGTTTTTTCACCCACACGCCGACAAGAAGAAAATCTTGAAATTGGGTCATTCTTGTACAACACATCTAAGATTCTATGGTTTTTAGTTCTCTCAATAAAAAGATTCTGCTAGTGTTATGACATACATTTCAAGTTTTTGGACCAAAATAAGGTTGCTGGTGTTTTTAGAGAGTAAGCATGTAATTAGGAAATAAATGATTATTAAATTTTGAGGTATTCTAATTTTTTTAGGTGGTCTTTGATAAATTTAGTGCATATATCTTTTTTGATTTTTTTTTTTTGACATATGGTACGAAATTTAAACAGTTATTATCTTTACAATCATCAAAATAATTCTCGTGTCAAAGGTGTGTTTTTTTCTCTTAAATTCTAACTTTTAGATTAAGTTATTATATTAACTTAGTTTTTCTCCCTATCCCCTTTGCTTGACCATCTAGTAGCCTGGCGTCCCCTAGCCGTGGCACTCCTCCTCCATTTCGATTATGTTGATTTTTTTAATTTTTTTTGTATTTTTATTTATTTTCATCACTGATATTATAAAAATAATTAAGCATCAACATTTATAATTTTGATATCTATATTACTTGTAATAATAATAAAAAAAAAATTTAGATTAATATTAAGGACTTTGTAGTGAATTTTCATGTCCTAAAGTATTAAAGTTTGAGGTTTTTATTTAGGGTTTTTTTTTATTACTATATTGAAACATGATTTCTAACTGTAAAATAATAGCATATTTAAGAATTTTTAAAAATTTGTTAAGTTGCTGTAATTTTGGTTATTATGTGATTAATCACGTTCCTTTTGTTATATAGGAGTAGATTATTCCCTAGTTGACTTTTAGTTGTAAAAGTGGAGATTTTGTAAATACTCAATATACATGCTAGGTTGTTAATATATATAGAATACATGTTTATAGACATGTTTTGATAAAGCTAATATATTTGTATGTATACAAACACGATAGTAGGAAGTGAAATACGTACATGTAGCACATGTTTAATATATTTGTATGATTTTAAAATGCAAGTATGAAAGTAGTTTAATTCATATTTCTGAGCATGTTGCATAGGTTATATTCACAATAATGACGAGAAATTAAAATTAAAAATGCAACTTTTGACCGTCTTATTAATAAAGGTATGTCTTTGCTTTATTTCACAAAAATACAACCTTTGATGGTTATTATATCTTAAAGAGCTAAATGCAAAAAATGATTGGCTAACTATAGGTGAGAATGCTGATGTGATCAGTCATTTAGCTCTTTATAATATAATAACTCCTAGAGGTTGTATTTTTATGAAATAAAGCAAATGTTGACCTTTATCAATGATGGATCAAAGGTTATATTTTTAATTTAATTTTTCCTTTACTTTGTGGAATATTTATTGGAATTATCGGTAACATATGTCTACGTTATGATGTTTGTATACCAATCCGTAATGAATAAGGTTAGGTAAGTGTATTATCTCCAAAACATTAATTTGTTATAGATTGGATTGTGTGTGATAGACTACGGATAGGGATGACAATGTGTCTAAAACTCAATCCAGACCCAGTCAAATCCGACCCATTTTTTAGATTTGGGTCTAATTTTTTTAGACCCATTGGATACGGGTCGAATATGGGTCTGTATGTCCTCGGATTGGATATAAGTCTGGATTTCAAAAAATTTAGACCCGAATCCGAACCATGGACCTGCTCATTAAAAAAAAAACTTAAAACCTAAACCTAAATCTAATCTCTACTATTATATTTTGTCATTTTGTTGTGTACTTAAGACTTTGTGAATTGTAAACTTCTAATATTTTGAAGTTAAGATTAGGGTATGACAGATTATTTGTTGAGTTATAATTTTTTATTCTTTTTCGTTCAATTAATAGTTTTCTCATGGGTTAACATCATTACATTCATTTGACTTAAAAAAAAACTTGCTCAAATACATCCAATTATAAATTATGAGAATAATAAGCACGTAGAAATGAAAATATGTTAAGAACCCATTTTGGATCCGAAACCCGTTAGATCTAACTGTTTTGGATAAGGGTTTGAAATTTTAGTACCCAATGGGTCTAGGGCGAATATGAGTCTAATTTGAAAAAGATGGTATGGATCTGTGTCTAATTAGACTCGACCCAGATCACAGATCCGACACATTGTCATCTCTAACTACGGAGTAGCATAAACTTCTCTATTTAAATTGAAAAAGAGCATAATTGAAAAAAGAGCATAAAATTAAAGGAGTCCTTATTCGTCGCCCACAAATTATTTACAATTTTGCCGTTATTTTAATTTTCACTCCTTTTTACTCCCTCACTTTTTGTCTCTAAACTGCATTTGTCATTCTTACTGAACATCAATCCGAACATGTCGACGAATTCGATTAATGTAAAATTCACTCCTCGAATCTATATATTATGTTAAAAATAAAACGTTTAACGTCCAAAATAGGCGGTTCAACCATTCTGGGTGTTTTGGTCTATTTTAGCGTCAAAAGTTTTTTTTTTATCATAATATATAGATCCGAGGAGTGTGAATTTTACATTAATCGGATTCATAGACATATTCGGGATTGATGTTCGGCAAGAGCGGCAGAGGAGTAAAAATTAAAATAATGGCATAAACCTTAAAGATAAAGGGCGACGTTGAGCATTCTGTTTCATAAATAGTACATAGCAGCATGGATGACCTCTTAGTAGAGGTGTTTCTGATCGAGTTGATTTTTCAAATATTCGAACCATTGCAAAATGAGTAGGAACGTAATGTTAGTATGTTATGATCGATTGCCCTTGTTAAAAATTAGTAAGCATTCCAAATGTTCAGCAATCAAGAGTTTCACTCTTTTGCTCGTAGACAAATTAGTTCTGCAGGATTGTTTTGTGCAGGCATGTCTTAAACAGATAGGGATACAATCAGATACGCAAATATTGGATTCATCTTGTGGCGTGGCTTCAGTAGAAAGTAAAAAGGGGATTCTACAAAGAAACAAGTTAACTGAGAAGAGACACTACATAATACCCGAAAATAGAGAATTTCTAGCGCCACGTTAAGCAAATATACAAAAATACTAGCAATTTGCAAACTGAAAAATTGTGCTTACAATCCATTTGCTCAGACTGTTTAGCGTCTCTGCCTCTGCTGTCTTCTTCCTCTCCTCCTTTCCCTTGCATGATCCTCCTTAGGCAGGATTTTCATGAGCAGTCTATGAAGAAGTCTGCAGTACCATTCCCTGTATCTCTTGATGTAAAAAAGAGGCCCCAAAAAGATGGTGATCCCTACAGGAAACCCGACTCCAGCACCCCTGAGCATCCACTCTATCTCGCTCTTTGAACTCCAATTCGGTTCCTGGGGAGAAAGAGATGGAGTTGTGACAAGATCAGGTGTACTTGTACTAATATGAGTAAATGGTGGACCGTACAGTCCTTGGTTGCCTTCGTATGAGGATATGTCGAATGACTGAAGCTGAGAGCTAGTTGGGATTTTTCCTGACAGCTTATTGAATGATAAGTTCAAGTAGGCTAGATAATTCAAGTTCGCAAGTTGTGAAGGGATATTCCCACTGAAGGCGTTGCAAGAGAGATCAAGTGATTGAATCTGGCTCAAATTCCCGAATGATGATGGAATACTGCCCGAGAAGGAGTTATGAGAAAGGGAGAGTACTACAAGAGCATTCAGATTTCCTAGTTCTTTTGGTAGCTCCCCATGTAAATCATTGTTAGAGAAGTCAATAACTGTGAGAATTGACAAGATGTATTGCAGCTTATAAGAAAAACCTTTGAAGGTGACTGACACTGAATTTGGATAGTCCGAGCTGTATGGAGTAATACGATGCAAATGAGCCAAATGGCCACGTCTTGGCTTCCATCTACTTGTTCCAGTCATCATCAATGTCCACTTGAGAAGCATTTGTGCTGTCAGTTCTCCAGTGAAGTGATTGAAAGATAGGTCCACAATTTGAAGTCGTGGCCATATTAAGTGAGTCTTTGGGCACACCATTGTTCCATGAAATTTATTGGACCTTAGGCTAAGTACTCGAAGCTGAGACAATGTTTTCAAATGACAAGGAAAGGTGTCATTGAATTGATTATCCCCAAGATCTAATACCATTAATGCTTTGCAGTAGGCAAGTGATTGTGGGAGCTGTCCTCGCAAATAATTTCCATTCAAGTCGAGAGTTTGTAACTGGCAATCTTTTCCAAATGCAGAAGGAATGGTACCTTCTAGACTGTTTCCTCTCAAATTCAATACACTGATGGATGGAATCTTGGCGATGAGACAATCAGGGATTGTCCCACCCAAGTTATTGTACTCTAAATTAAGAATGAAAAGAGATGTGGCATTGCATAGTACCACAGGAATGCTCCCATTCAATTCATTCCTTGAAAAAGACAAGAACTGAACGTTAGAGATGTAGTGGGAAATGTTTGGGTCGATGGAAGTGAAACTATTGTTGGCACAATTTAGTTCGACCAGGGGACCAACGGCTGGAAATTGCCCTTGAAGATTGTTGGAATGGAGGTCTATGGAATAAGAAAAATCTGAACTATTTCGAAGTGTTTGAGGTGGTTCTAGATTCATCAAGTGGTTCTAGGAAAGGTTCAAGTAAAAGATACCATCATTGCTACCAATTTCCCACATCCACCCGGGCACTGTGCCTGAGATCTGATTCACTGAAAGGTCAAGCGTATTCAATGATGTTTGATTTTTGAGAAAATTAGGCATGACTCGCAAGTTGCAAGAAACAAGCTTTAGGGAATGTAGCTGGGGAAAAGAGGAGTTTACCCCATGATGGCCATAATCATCTGAATCAATTGACAAGTTGTTGTGTGAGAGATCAACAAACTCGAGGTTGTTGAGGTTGTGTAGAAACTCAGTCAGCTTTAGTGTGCCATTGAACCTGTTTGATGACAAGTCTAAATCTTGGAGTTCTCTTAATTGAGAAACGGACTTCGGGACTGGCCCTTCCAAGTTGTTGTTGCTCAAATCAAGATATTCCAGCATTGACGAATCTATGCTTGTGAACTCATCCAGCAGCTCAAATTTGTTGTTTTGCAATTGCAGGTAAAACAGTGATGGCAGTGAAAACAATGATGTAGGAATACTTCCATCCAGTAAATTATTTGACAAGTCAAGCTGCGTCAAATTGAGCAGCTTTCCCCAGTCTGTAGCTGTAATAGAACCATTCAAGTTGTTTCCCATGAGGTTGAGGTAAGTTAGATTTCTCGCTGATGAAAACGACGGGATAGGACCAGTAAATTGGTTATCCGAGAGATCCACTCTCTCAAGTAGGTTCAAACTTCCCATTGACGAAGGGATATATCCATGCAAATAACAGGAGGAAAACCAAATCGTACGAAGCCTGTTGAGGTTGCTGATGGAACTAGGCAGGGATCCGGAAAAGTTTGTACCTGTGAGATCTATCTCCTCCAGAGAACCATTCTTGTAAAAGTCTGGCAAAGTCCCTTGTAAGTATGCATTACTTGACAAATCAAGGGATCTAAGTGTGGGTATCTGAAAGATTTTTCCGGGCAATGTTCCTGCAGTTAGACCAGAACCACGAAGTATTAGCATTTTCAGTTTGTAAGAACTAGAATATTGTCCAGTGTTGTGGGTTTCTTACCCTGCATATAGTTGGAACCCAAATTCAATCTCTGGAGGAACCGCAAACGGAACAAGGGGCTTGAGTTGTTGATGCTACTGGTGATACCTTTGCCACTCAAATCCAGGCCCAACACTCGGCCACTTGAGTTGTCGCATGTGATGCTACTCCAATGGCAACAGTCTGTGCTTTGGTTCCAATCCTCAAGCTTGTTTGAAGGATTAATTGAGTAGTTAGCAAACTTAAGACTCTTCTTTAATTCTAATAGTACGAAACTTTGATCATCAAGGCATTGGCATGAAACAAATTGAGTATAGAAGCAACTGAATATCGATACAAAGACTAAGAGAGAAGGACATGCTGAATAAATGAGTGGAATTTTCTTCATTTTTTAGCAGATTTGGGATTCTGAGCACTAATAAGTTGCAGACTAATAAGCTTGTGGAAAAGCAGCAGCCGAAGACTTCAACTTCTGCATCTGCATCTGCAACTGCAACGAGTAGTTCTTCCTTTCTAATAGCCACTGGGGTTGTGTTTACACTCTTTAGTTGAAAATCTTTGGGAAAGTAGTTTGTGCACATCTTCTTTGACTATCCCACTTGTAGACTGGTGTTCCTTTTCTAGTATAGCAGTTGCTTAGAAGGGAAGTGATATGTGCCGCGCTACTTCATATGCTAGTTAATTTATAGAGTTTATATGTACTTATTAAGTTAGTAGAGTGGAAAATAAAAATAAAAATGTTATTGCATTATGAAGTGGATGGGTAAAAAAGATGACGTGGCGGATAACATTATTGCCATGAAATAAAAATATTTTTAATACGAAAAAGTATTTTCAAAATGCAATTTAGAGTTGCCATTAAAATATATATATATATATATATATATATATATATATATATATAATTTATTATTTTTTCACAACTCGTCAGTGGTCTTAATATGAAAATTTTCATGATTTGGGCATCTACAATGATTAAGTACGACATTGCTACAAAGTAAATTACAATATTGAATAACTACGGTAGGACAATGCATGGTAAATTCATAGTAAAATTTTGATATTGGTGCAATTGGCAAACTGAAACACCATTAAAAAATCCCTCATGTAGTGATCTCCCATAAACCCTACGTCCTTTGCTCCAATGCCGCTGATGTCCTCAATGTGATATCTCCCTGTAGTTCTTTTAATTTATGCAGAACGACTGCATGTCAGTAGCGGCATCAGTATCAGCCCCTATCTCTTCTTATATCTCTCACACTTTGTTATCTTCAACCTTGTATCATGGGAATTTTTTTCGTAAAGTTAGATGCTTTGTCGTATTCTGGTTTCAATGAATTTGATCATCATCGCGATTATTTGTCAGTTTATTGGTTTAATTGTTCACAAAATTTTGATAACTATTGACAAAATTTGGTTAGTGTAACGTGGAATGTTAGCTGATTAATTTGGACGAAATTTGGTTGGGTTTTGTTCTTGGAATATTGGCCTGAGCAATTGGATTATTTTCTTTCTCTGATACCTGTATAATTTAAGTTAAGCCATTTCCCTACTTTATTCTCATAGATTATACTCTTACATACAGTACAAGAAATTGAGCAAACTAATAACAACATATCCTATTTTATATAGGCATCACCAAGGAAATTAATTTGCTCTTATGGGTTATGACAAGTATTATAAATTATTGACATATTAACGAAATCTTTTTATTGCAATAGGTTGCAAGCAAACCCCTACATTGCTAAAGTTTTTTTTTAGCCTTTGTTGCAATTCGTAACATGTCACTCTTGTAATTAGAGTTCTTAGTTTTAAACCTAAACCTTTAATATGATTGTACTAACCCAATCCATATTTACCCTAATTGCTATACAATCTGAAAGGTGAAACATGTAATCTAAACCCAATCGAATCTAAAATCAACTTGAAAATCAATATAATCTAAAATGGACTTGACTAGAACCAGACATGCTCCAATTGAAGATAACTCGATTTGAAATGGCTTGACCCAGTAACAACACAACCGGATAGTAAAGTAGTAAACCAACTAGTAACAACCTAAAACTAATTCAACCCATCAACAAACCGACAAGGCCTAATTAATATTGACCCTTAATCCAATTTAAACCGACATGATCAAAATCGATCTGTTAAACCCAATAGTTGATCAAGATCCTGACAATACTGGTCGTTGTCAAAGAATTTGACAATCGTTAATAACAACTAGAGAATAAGAAGTCATGACTTAGTTATGATATCAAATCAACATAACAAAATCAAAGTCAAAATAGAATCAAGAACGTAAGCTAACATGTAAAATGTGATTTATAACATATTTGATATCAACACCCAACCCAAATTTCAATTGTAACTAAGATGACTAGTTATAATAAATAATTCAAAATCTATCTACCTCGAAGTAAAATGTCTTAACTTGTCAAAAATCAAACCGAATTGTCTCGAAATGATCCAAAATTAACTTTCTTAACCAGTTCAAATTGGACCCAACCCAAAGTCTAATCAAATCTAAAATAAACCATTGTAACCCATTCAAACTTGAGCCAATAGGATCCAAACAGAGTAAGCAAATAACCAATGAAACCCGATTTGATTATAAATCCAAACTGAATCGGCCAAGAAATAATTAGTAACCCATTTTAACATGACTCGATAGTATCGAGCCCTTTGTGTAATACTACGTATTTTTCAGTAATTATAAATATTATTTATAACATATTTATTAGAAAAATAAAGCATTTTATTTAAAAAAGAGGATCCGATACTTTATAATCTAAGGAAGTAATTTTCAGAAGTATTAAAATTGCCACATAAACAAACATGTGAAACTAACCAGTACGTAGTAATATCGATACATGTTTAAATAAAATTGGGTCACAACTTTAAAATCTAGCACATGAGTCACATAATTAAATTAATTAATTTAAGTAAAAAAAAGACATACAAATAAATAAGAAGTAATGTGTAAGTAATTTGAGATAAATTGTCCCATATTAAAAATATAGAAAAAGGTTGACCAACATATAACACTAGTAGACTAATCCTCCTACTACCAAATGATTTTAGAAAGAAACCCATTAAATTTATGTGTTATCAGATTACAATTCCGTGGATGGAGTTTCACCCAACTAGACATATTCAAATGGATGGGCCCTCGTTATCGGCCCGTTTGTAAAAAGGTCTAATTAATAATGATTTTTCTTAAAGAGTCATGTTTTATTGGGTCTTTAATGGGTCAAGCTGGGTCAATAATGAGTTAATAATTCTCAAGACTTTTAAACATTATCAGGTAATAAATTATTTCTACTTACTTGCCGATGGTCAACTACCAAATATTGGAGGTGATATATGTAAACTATCATCCTCTATAGATAAAAAAATATATACTCTTTTTTGATGGCCCAGCTCGACTCGGCCCATTATGTACCTCCTTTGGCCCGACCCATTTTGCATCTTCTTTGACCCGACCCGTTTTGCTTGTGACCCATTCCAACCCTGACTCAACCCAATACACAAGTCTACACCCAACCTAACGTATGGTCGATAAAACCAAAAGTTTTCTCAAGTTTTTACAAAGTTACACTTTTAGAATTTCCGTTAAAAGACAAAGTTCTATCATGTTCTTCTTTAATTTCCGTATAATATTGTATCAATGCTTTATTTTTCTGAAATGCGGATGACCAACGAAAAAATAACTCAATCAAATTTTGTTTGTTCCTTCATTTGAAAGCTTAACAAGCGCTAAAATTTAAACTCGAGTTTGTTAGCCACTATATGGCTCAAAGTCGATGGTTTATTAGCCCAACACTTAATTGAAACTGGTGAGGCTTTTATTGCATGCAAAGTTCAAGTTATGTTCAAGTCCAAAGTGAGCCCAGCAATGCTTTAATTGACCCAAGAATCATTGGGGCCTATATTCTACAAGTAAGCCATCCCTTTTTGTATTTTCCTTGGACAATGTGGGATAGAAAACTTGTAGCTTTGTACCTGCAACTATTTTCAATCTAAAGAAAGGAACTCGTCAATGATGGGTCCGTCCTTTTGCTCACACCTCAAATTCCTCTTTTTAAAGGGAAAAATACCACTTATGGAGCATCAAAATGCAGACCATGCTCAAATCCCAAGTGCTGTGTAATATTATTTAGAGCAGCACAGCCACCAGTAGGGACTATAAAACAATAGGCTTTTTAATGTTTGTCAGTTTGATGCATTGGCATATGCAATGAGCCATAACTAATTAACTAGTACAAGTTATATGGTTTCTGAATTGTTGTGAGTTTGTGTGTCATAAAAATAATCACTAGCCGGTCTAGCTCCCAATAAAAATTGTTGAGCTATGCTCTTTAGTTGTGATATGTTCAAAAATATCCAATTTATATAAGAAATATGTGAATAGTAATACAAAAATAAAGTTTTCGAATAGTTTAAATACATGCCTTATTATTATGACTTCATTTCAAATAATATAGTGTCCTCATTGTCGATATGGTCCTGTTACCTTTAACGAATCACACACTTCTGAGCTTATTAACTGTTAAGAAATGATTTTGCACTGCCGGAGAACCAGAGGTCTGCCGAGGTTAGTGGTTTTCTGATTATACACCATTTAAGCTGCATCAAGCTAGGTTTTCGTCCTTGATATGAATGCTTATGGTCATGGACAATATCGTGCTGATTTCTGTAGGTCCATCAGCACTTAACGTAGTCATATGCAATACCTATTTTATTTATATATTTTTTGTTCACGATCTTGGTTCATTTAAGTTTTTCAATTTAAACGCTAAAACATTCTGATTTTTCTGGCAGTGACTCACATACTTGAGAGTTGAGATTTTCTAGTCTTTATTAATCCAATGTCACCTACGAATGATGGTTAGAGCCTTTAACTGATCTACATACTTTGTACGTCTATGAGAAGTATAAATAATGCAAATAATGTACAAACATGTATGAGCAATTGAGCATGGTGCTAATATAGATTAGTAACGGACGATTTCAAAGAGTAGCACATACAGTTATTACAGATTTTGGAGGAGATACATTTTATAATTCTGATACCAACATGAATTATCTGATCTTATCCCTTGCAGGATTTTTTTAAAAAAAGAGTAAGGATCATAATGATTATGCATGGATTCTGCATGAATCTCCAGCTAATTAACTCAGCAAGCTACAAACTTGTTTACTTAAAAAAAAAAAAAGAACAGCTTGCAGCTTCTCCTCCACCCCATCTTTCTATCTTTTTTTTTTTTTTGTGAAAGAAAAAAGAGCAACGTTTACTATTTCGGGATGTCCGATTATAGTTTCCGTAGCTGAAATCTTTAAAAAAAAAAGTCCAGAAATTTGAAGAGATGAGGGTAATATATATTTTCAGATATTCCATATATATTCCAAAATAAATGTCTCTTTCTCGTAAATAAGTAGATTTTCTCACTGAAAAAACACCTTTTTGAGATAGCTCAAAAAAAAAAAAAGAGACATTTATATTGAAATAAAGGTAAGAGTGTAACTACTCTTACTTATTAGTGATGCTGAGCGGATGGACCTCCAGGTGAAACCCTGTCTCTTTGATCCTCTACCATGGATCGTCTACGATAATACTCAAGCCTAGACTCATCGTAGCCAAGTTCTTTAAACACAAGGTATACGTCAATGGTGTCTTTCTTAGGCAAAAGATCACGAAGAACACGAGCATCAGTACTCGTTACTGATCCCAGAATCAGCACTAGCATGAGGAACAATATGCATGCAATTCTTTGTCTAGCCATTGCCTTAACTTTAAAAGCCTACTTAATCACTGATGATAATTTCTAATCAATAAGTAGATGGAAACTGAGAATCAATGGTATCTATGTGACTGTTTTCAAAACTAGCATGGTAAGCATTATATATATACACAAAAGAAATCTGATCATGCAGCATGAAGATAGTACTGTGCATCATTATGTTTAATGCAAAAAACTAATCATTTCGAGTATAATATATGATACATTTATGATGTACTTTAGGCATTATATTAGAACAATTAAACCAAAACAGACTGGCCTGGATATTAATTAGCATGTATGATCGTATAATATAAGGTTTATTTATCTACTAATAGCAAGGCTTAGGATTAGATTAGGCGGTCAAATGAGTTGTCATTTTCGTCCTTATTTTTTTCCATCGTTGATCATAAACGTAATCAGTGATGAAGGGGACCATTACTCCATTTGAAAGCGATTTGCCCAATATAATCTGTGACGCGGTGCTAAGCAAACTACTGTAGCATCATGTTATGGAGGGAAGTGGTCCAAAGGGTCCATTAATAGATAGCCTAAGTGCTCCCTTTACTTTTCAATTTTCAATTAGTAACTTAAAATATTTAGATCTATGACTTATACATTGCTTTGCCGACTTATGAGGCATATATATAATTATATATATATATATATAAGTAGGATCACATATCCAACCTACCTTTGTATCCCTTTACCAATAAGGGAAAAGCGTCGTAACTTTTGAGAAATTGTGAGTGTAGCCTTAATAAGGCTGTGGGTGTGGATTAAAGGCCAAAAGTAGAAATGTGTGCGGGGTGAAGTGAAAAAAGTAGAAAAACAATATGTTTAAACAAGTGCTACGACATACTGAGTATTATTTTGTTCAAATTTCTGAACTTGACATGGTTTTGAGAATGATACTACGTCTATTCCTAAATTCTTTTTGCTTCATGTGATCTTTTATACAGTTTATAATATACGATTTAAAATGCTTTAATAATACTCTTAAAAGAAGGAAGATTTAAATGATTAATCTATCTAACTTTTGGGCATGGTTCATCTTGCAATAAAAGGTTTTGATCAACAAGTTTGGAACTTTTTCTATACTCAGTTTAAGATTTTGTTGTATTTAGTAAGTTAGATTGTTTTTGTATTTTAACTCTTAGTTAGTACTGGGCCGAATTAGGATAAGTATTTTGGTTCCAAAGTTGTATTTTAGTTAGCTTTAAATTCATATAGATCAAATTCAGATATTTAGGGCTATTAATAGTTAGATTGGGTTAATGCAATCTCAATCTGATTCAAAGTAGTTATGAGCTATTTAAGAGTCTTAATTTGAGTCAAATAAGGAGCCACAGTTGGAGTCAAACTCAACTAAGCTTGTATATAAATAAGGGTCATATTATACACTTTTCAGCAAGATCCTTAGTTCTATGTGTTTTTGCATTATCTTATCTCTAAATTTATAATACAAAAAATTATGAAAAATTGGTATTTTAAAAATTTACATTGAAATAAATCGAACAAAATCTCAATTGAATATATATTTGTATACCCGTAATCGTCAATAGAATTGGGAATGGCTCGTGCTTGCACTCTTGATTGCTTTCGCAAGGATCGTGCTGCCACTCCTGATTGGGGTTAATAGGGTTGGGTACCAGTCCGCCACTATTGTATGAGATGTATGCTGCATTGCTCCATTGGCCTCATCAAATATGGTGTGCTTGAAAGCATGGTCGGACTATATAATTCCTAACAGCTCCTTTAATTTCTCTCTCATTTTAAGATTAATCTGGTAATGAAACCATACTTCTCAAATATATAAAAAATTATTGGAGAAATTATCATTTGGAAAGTGTTGGGTATAACAGTTACCATAGGCCTATAGATTTGAGAAAGATAGTAGTTACCATAGGCCTATAGATTTGAAAAGGATAGTAGGTAAGTGGTAATGATTGGCGTTTGGAATTAAATTGTGTTACTCACCAAATAGTGTAACTATACAAGAAGATTAACCCGCTAATCTTATACTTATACGTTGATCATCCTTCCTCCCACTTTTCAAAGTAGGATAACTTATTTCAGCCGACAAAATATTCGTAACACACATCTCTTATACTAAATATAATTAAGTTTTCCACTGAAAAATAAAGGTTCAAACATGGTCTAAAGATAGCACATGGCCGCATTTGACAATGTGGATTCGATCTCTAGGTACCCTTTGCAAGTAGGCCAACGTGTCTATGGTTCCTAATTAGCTAGATCCTAACCTACTACTACTCTATTAATAGTTATTAAGTTGTAGATTAATATACTATTTGGTAGTTAGTTGCATTGACGGCGATGGAAGCGCACCAACAACGAGTATATACAGATCTATATATGAGTGTCTGCATCTCCAACTGAGAAGTCACTACTCAATTCACAACTAAGTAGCAACTATAACCTCCAAATTAAAGCCATTCCCATCCATTCGTGTAACGTGCTTTTATATATTGTAAGAGATTTCGTTAAGCTGACATGCATGCCAACCGTAATTATAACTTAGTGCTGTATGATTTCATAGCCCTACACATGCTTTTAAGTTTTTTATCAAGTGGACTAATTTGCCAAGAGTTTTCATTCATATCAAACTACATGCTCCTATGTCACTAAAATATCAGTGATTTTCATCTTTAATCTGTATCAATTAAGGATGTAACATGTCGACTCCTCGCTTTCAAGTATGCGTATAATCGTCGATTGCTCAAATAGATCTAAGAATTCATAAGCTTTCATCTTTGTATTTCAGCCAAATTTCATATTGCAAACTTATATGTCATCAACACATTGACTTGCATTTGAAGCAGCCATCTTAAACGATCTCAAGTTAGTAAGTTTAGTCAAGTGACAAGCATTCAGCTAGAATGAAGATGTATTTAGTATAGTAATTTGAGAAAGGTAACAAGTAGTCAGCTAGGATGGAAACATTACAGTGATAAAATTGGTTCATGTATACAATCAAATTTTAGACAGGCATACTCACCAAACTAATGCAGGAAATTGATGTGATGCTCTAGAAACTAAAGCGATAGACGTAAACTGTAAAGGAAAACTGAGGGTATTATCGTTTAAAACAAGCTCAAAATCTTTTGAGTTATTTTTGGCAACTATTAAAGTTTCATGATTGACCTCATAGATGAAATGACCCCTTCGCCTTTTCAAGGTTTCATCCGTGCAATGGAGGCATACTCGTCATTTTGAAAACAATAATGATGTGGTCATTCCAATTGCCAATAGCATTAGCTGAAATAAATACGGGAGTTAGTGTAGATCCCAAGTGTTGAAGCGTGTTTGGTCTATTCTCTTCACTACCCGTTCACACCCATTCCAAAATGATCACACAAATAAAAAGATAACTATACTGTATCACTTGAAAGGATGTCCCAAAAAATATCATATAATACTTGTAGCTTAACCTTGAAAACAGAACATAGGTGTCAAAATCGAGGGTGAAGTTAGAACTAGCGATAACATTAACATCAAAGTACCACACTACGCAGTCCAGAACGTTTTGGGACTAGAATCAAAAAGGAAAAATGAACTCCCAACTCTGACAAAGATTCTACAGCATAGATTCAAGCAGCTGCCTTGCCCTTCTTCCTCTGGATTTTCTTCATGTAAAATTCCAGCTCCTTGCCTTCCAAAATATAGCTGACATAGACAATTTACAGCTCAATAAGATAGAATGTAAAATTAACACATAAATAAAAAGAGCATAAGTATACGCATAACTATACAGTAGAGTACTTAGTTAAGGGGGCCAAGTTAGATCTAAAAACAAGGTGTAACAGAACAAGATCAAGCTTCCAAAGAGTAGTGTAAGTTTTCAATGGCAATTTGAAAACGTAATTTAGATTAATCCTCTAGAAATACACATCCATCTCTTCCATCCAACTACACCTTGTAATATGCAGGTTGGGCAATTTTGATGTCCCCATAAAATTAAACTAGGCAGTCGTAACTTACCCATCAGCACGGCCACATTGACCAGGACGGGAAGAAATGCACGCCAACAAACGACCACCACCAAATTGTTCTTCAATGTGAGGGTCCAAAGTGCGGGTCTGCTGACGCTTCTCCAGCTTTCTCGCAACATGGTTGCTCTTCTTGGTTTCCTCAGTGGTCTCACCTTCCTATCATTGGTAAAATAAATACAAAGCTTAGAATCTCTCATTACAAACCAAATTTACCAGATTATACATCTTATAGCATGAACAAATACTCTGTCATGAACAAAGACTTTCAACTCTCAAACAAAGAAAACTTACACTAATGCTAGAAATTACATTAAATGCATCTTTAGACCAAGTGAACCCCTAAGAACACCAATACTTCACTGCAAAATTTTATCAATTACCAGCTCAAGTAAATCAAATGTCTGAATAAGTGATCACACAGAAATACAACATAGGCTATCAGTATCTAATAAATGGCCAGCCTTTAAGAGAAGTATGAAGATTCCCAATACAAGAAACAGATGAACTTGGTACACTTATGAATGAAATGAAGCCAGGTAAGAAAACACAAGGTAAATGGGAAGTGATATACCTCAGTTTCCTTCTTGGCAGCAGCAGCCTTCTTCTTGCGTCCAATTTCAACACCATAGTGCTGAAGATACCATTGCTTGAATGGTGCAGCATCAACCTGGACAATGGCACTCTTCACCAAAGTCTGGGTTCTAACCAACTCGTTGTTGGATGCATTGTAAACAACATCCAGAAGACGAGTCTTGCGAGTGACAGCCTCACTACCCCAAGAAAAGTTACCAGTATCCAATCTCAATGCACGCCACTTGACATTACCACCACGTACTCTGACCCTCCTGACAGTTTTGTTGCTTGACAGCTTGGTGTTAGCTGGCTGTCTTCCGAGCTCATACCTTTAAACATCAAGACAGTCATTCATCACTGAACAATGTATCACTCAACAGAGACAAAAGAATCATGATATAATTAAGCACATTAGCCAATCACAACTCGATCAAAAAACAAGATACAAAAATGCACACTAAAGAATCAATCTCCACAAACCGGGATCAATGAAAAATTAAGGAAGATAACAAAAACAGACTGGAATTACTTACAGGAACAGAAACAAAGTACAACTACACACGCACGCATATTATCGCGAAATCCAACACAACCCACCCAGGCCAAGACGAGGAAGACTCATAGAATATAATCATTAAGTCAAAGACGAGAGATAGAGCATGATATCTACGTATGAATGTAAGCCACAGCGTCAGCTAATGTCCTCAAAATGAAAGGGGAACTTAAAATGAAGACAAAACTTATGATTATGTTGCGTGCAGGTAGAACCACTTATGAACACGGTAAATAAACTGTAACATTCAACGATAATGAGTACTACTATGTGACACAAAGAAGGGTTTTGTAGTAATCATCTCAGTTCATCAATTGTTCAAGAATGCCTAAAGTTCAACTAACATCTTCTTCAACACACTACATAATTATCATTTCAACAACACAAATATGATCATAAAACAAATCCAAACAATACAAACACATTAATTTGATAATCGATGTTATAACCTATGATTCGCAAGTTTATAACCAATGACATTCATATTCCTATCAAAGTACAAAAATTACATTAAAAAAATAGGAGAAAAAGTAGAAAGATTTACTTTCGCTTCTTTCTCCAAGCCTTCTTCTTGCCACCAGTGGCACGCCTCTTGTGCATAGAATCACGAGAAATACCTGAAAATTTTCAAAAGATATGTGAAAAATGTATAAAAATTACATGAAAATGGACCAAAATCGAAGGGGATGTGATCGATTGAATCAGATTGAAGGGGTTGAGAAAGAATCAAGGAGGAGTAGCGTACCCATGTTTGCGCAGATGGGAGTGCTATCAAACTAGGGTTTCTACGCTTGCGCCTGAAGAGATGGGGGTAGGGGAGTGACAGGGTGCTAGATAGATAAACCCTAGGAGCCCCATTTTAAATGGGCTATTCTTTGGGCTTTTGAGTTATGTGGGTTAGTTTTATTTAATTGGGGTCTAGAATCAGATCCGACCCTAACCGAATATTACTGGGTTTGGGTAAAAAATTTCATTCCCAAACCCAAGCCGGATTTTCCATGCTCAAATAGATGGTTATCTATTAGGGGTGCCATAAAGGGTTGGGTTGAAATTTTCAACCCAATTAATTAAATGGGTAAACCCAACCCGATTAATAAACAAATTGGGTCGGTTAAAATTTTCAACCCGACCTGACTTGTTTATTATTGGGTTTGATTTTTATATATTGGTCGAGTTTAATTAATGCAGGTCATAAACTCAAGTCATAATTACCACCAACCAACCATAGTTTATACTTCTTATTTGCATTATGCCACTCTACCTCTTCACTCTTAATCTTCAATTTTTCTTTTTTTATCTTTTCGTGTCATCTTCTTCTCTTCTCGGTGCTCTCTACATCTTCTTAACATATTGTCAAACTTTTCAATTTGGTTGTATTAAAACTATGTTAAGATTTGAGATTTTTATTTTACATTGCTTAGAATTTGGAAAATTAAAAATTCAAATGACTTTTACATATTAAACAGATTGGGTCTAGATATTCAACCCATTTAATAAACAGGTTGAGTTTTCATTGACATTTTTTAACCCGAAATCAACCCAACCCATTGCCACTCCTATTATCTATACAACTTATTTATCCGTTTAACTTGCTTGCAAATTTTATAAAGTTTAACCTACTAATTTGTTTGTTGGAGGAAATTTTTTTACTTGTCAATTTGAAAAGCAAAGTGGAATTAAAATATCAAAGTGAAATTAATCAACAAGTGACTAGTATTTAGAAAATTGGTCGTGGTGGATATTTCAATCGTGTTCATATTAAAGGTGACTCGAACTTTTCTATCTGAGCTTAATGCAGTGTTCAAACACAATGCCTTGATGATCTTGAACGCTAGATGGTTTGGATAAGTATTTTCAATTGCCACTAAACATGTTGAGGTGTTTAGGAAGTAATCTTTATTTCTTAAACTAACGAGGTTTTCAAATTCAAACATACATTGAGTTAGTAAACGTGAGTTTACCTTTGTGATTCGATCCAATTGGACTTGGTCCAATAGCTTATTAATCCACTGACAATCTTGCCCATGCGCTTGGTCAAATTGTCGAGTTTGGCTTGCTGGTTACAGGTTATTTGTTAGCTCATAATCGCTTACTCGACATCAAAGTCCATCTCAGAACTAGGAATTTCCACTGTAAATAGTTGTGTCTCCTTAAAATGATATTGATGACCCCTACTGTAAGGAGCATCACAATGATAACACAACCCCTTTGCAATCTTCTCTGCTCTTATGTCTGTGGGAATGAATCTATGTTTCTGGAATGGTTTAGGAAGGGTGACAGCTTTACTGTTTGCGGTATTATAGGGTAAAGGCTATGTATTGGGTAAGGGCAAGAGAGGAGGCTTAGATGAATTTGCATTGGATATGGGCAGAATTGATTTAGGTATGGCTGGCTTAGTCTGTGGAGTTTTGTTCAGGTTGATAGACTCATTTTGCAACCTAGCATACTATATAGCAGCAGCTATTGTTTGAGGTTTAAAGGCCTTTACAATGGGTCTAATATCGGGTTTCAATCCTCCAATAGATATTTCTAGATCATCACAACCTTCAAATTCTCAAAGTCATCAACATATTCTTCAATGCTATTCACTTGCTCTAGCCTGTTAAACTCCTCTACCACATTAACCCCCATATCATCCTTAAACCTGCTACACACATCGATTACAAAACAATCGTTCCAATCTACTCCACTTCTACACGCTAAATAGCTAGAAACCCAATTGTTTGCCCTCCCAATCATATTCAATGAAGCAAGATCAACCTTCTGCTCATCTGGGATTTTGCACATACTAAAGTTTTTGAGACACTTTTTTATCCAAAGCTTAGGATTAGACCCATCAAATGTAGGAAAATCAAGTTTAGGAATTTTTGCGTATACTCACGGTGTTGGCAAGCTATCCTTCACCCCTTGAAGCATTCTCATCAACTCTTCTATTTTCTGGGTTGAAGAGATGGTTTGCGCTTCAAGCTTGTGCTCCAGTGCTGCCAATTGCTCTTCCATTCTCGATACTCAGGTGGTAATCGTAGGTGCCAAAATTTATTGCTCTGATATCAATGTTATGTCCTTTCTATCTCTCAGTTACAATTGTAGAGCAACACCACACTCTCCTTTTGCTTGACTTTTGTTGAGTTCTGGATTAACCCCCAAACTCGCCCTCAACACAACTCGTAAGCACCTTGAGTGTGTGCTAGGCTACCAATAGTCAGAGACCTCTTTTTACCTCAATTGATATTTTCTCCAAGGCTTCTTTGTCACTGACATTTACTGCTCCTTTGCAATTACTTACCAACAATATGTTTTTACCATTCATCTTTTATGATTACGTTGTGTGCTTAAGTTATTAATTGATAAACTTCAATACTATGTTGTCTAATTAAAGGTTTAGAGCATAATCAAAGATCATTCGTACAGTTTTTTTTTTTTTTTTGGGTTTAATTTGTCATTTGTAATTAACTTCTACCAAATTCTCAATTCATGGGCCACATTGAATGAAGGTCAAACTGTGAGAGGTACTCATAGTCTCATACTATGACAAAACGTGTATATTATGGGAATTTTCAATATTTTATTTTTAAGTTGTATTTTCGAGAATTAAAGTTGTACTAAATGAAATTATATATACTAATTAAATATGAAGTTACATTATTAGTAAATGATTATTTCTTCATTTTTGCATGTTTTTTTTTACTTTTACTCTCTTTCAAAAGTTGTAATATTTAATATTGAAGTTGTATTATTTGTAAATAAAATTGTAGAAATAAACATGAAATTGCACAAGTAAATAATAAAATTGTATTTGTTCACATGGCCCTTATCACTTTACTGTTACTTTTTACGGAGTAAATATTTTACGATGTTTTTATAATAAAAGAATTATATATATATATATATATATATATATATATATTGTAAATATATATCAGATATATTTTAGGAATTTCTCCTAAAAAAAAGCATGAACCATATATGCCCTGGCCAACACAAGGCCACATCCTTCCATATCATGCGAGCAAACTTGGTCACTTCCAAGTTCTAATTTCAATTTAGTGACCACATAATTACCTTTCACAAAATCTCAATATCATTGGGTAATCTATCTCATCCCCGGTAGTTAGGAACTTGATCCGTCTCTATCAAACTCTACAACTCATTTCTCACCTTGTTGTAATCTTATTATCCTATGCATTATGTTAATCACAAACCAAAGAAGAAAAAGAAAATACCTTGTGGTCATTACCTTTCGATACCCATGAAAAGGCGGCGGTTGTAGACCTACTCCAAGCAGCAAGTTTATGGCGTCGCAAATATAAAAATATAGGAATAAGCACGTACCATGCATTACCAAATTATCAAAGCTTATTTATATTACTCACTTTTGTGACTCTTCAAAGATTGAGGAAACTAGACAACTTCTCAATAAAAGATATTATTTCGTACATACCCTTACCAACACCATGCTAATTGCATGGGCATACAAACTAGTACAAATATAATTTTCAAACTCCAAACGTGTAGAATATATACTTGGTATTTCATTTTTTCCAATTGGGGCGATATACTTGGTAAAACTCATTTCAGGCATATAAAACCTTTAAAAAGTGTTTTAGTCTAGTTATCTTGTCACGTAAGGTCGTATTTCGTATTTTAGTTTCTATTTTTCCAAGTTGTAAACGTACTAAAAACTAAACAAAAATCAATAGAAAGGAGCTACAAAAATACTACGTGCGAATTAATTGAAGCATATTTTCTCTTGTTTGTTATTTGAGGTTAGGTGTGTACGTAAATGGGTATATTACACTGAAAAACAAGATTGAAGAGTCATAACAATATGTAGACGTGATGGCACTTCTGTAGCAAAAGAGGGGGAGCGAGTGAACTTGTGAAGGGGGAGGGACGAAAGTTGAGTGGGGGTAAGCAATGGAGCAATTTGTGAAAAACTTAAAAAAGCAGGGCGATGTTAGTAATACATCCAAGCCATGGAGTATGCAAAACCCATATGAATGGTCTTCAAATTTAAAGCTTACAAAACTTTAAGAGCGCAGAGCATATATGTAGTACACAATACGCGATACATATATTTCTATAGTGTTTAGCCCAATGGAGGTACCCAGTGATGTTGAGGATCTGGTCCTCCAGGAGATACCCGATCCACTTCGTAGTCCTTATTCTCTAAGAACCGCCTTCCATACACATTAATCTTCTGCTCGTCATATCCAAAAGATTTCAAAGTATAGAAATGATCTCCCCTAGGCCTCCTATGCTTAGTGTTTGAATACCTAAGATCGATAAACATAAACCCTAGCATTCCTATTGCAGCAAAAACTATAACATGAGCAGCTAGCAACATCTGCATGCTGCGTGTTATTTTAATCGTTGCCATTTTCATAAAGAGTTGGTGATTTCTAAAGTGACAACCCTTTTGGATTTTATATAGAATTATACCTACTTGGTTAGTGGAAGAGTCTTAGGACCATTATTTACTTTGTTCAAACTTGAATTGACGGGGACTTAACTCACTTAACTAGATAACCTTCGAGCCAATTATAATACAATGATGTCACCTTCATTAATCCCACGACTGCCTAAATAAAAATCATTTTGGCTGCCGCCAACCATTATTTTGGAGAATTTCCTAATTTATACCTAATATAAATATATCGGGAAGCATTTTACGTTTTTATAAATTTATATATGATAAAATTTTATATCAGATATAACAACATTTATATCTGAGTAATAATAGTTATATCTGATATAACAATTAAAAGAATGTTTTCCGTGAGTCGTTTCCTCCATTGCTCATTAATATTTATACAAATATACACAGTATCATCTAGGCATAATCCTAGGCAAATATCAAGGAAACTAACTAAAACATATCCTATAAACTAGGAAACAATATATACGTTGACTAAGCTAATAATTTACATAATTATCTTAACACACCCCCGTAGTCAAAGCGGGAGGGCAACGGACGCTGAGACTATCCCGAAAATCTTCAAATAATATACGCGGAAGCCCCTTAGTAAAAATGTCCGCAATTTGATGACGAGTAGGAACATGAAGAACTCGAACATCACCACGCGCAACCTTCTCCCTAACAAAAAGTATATCCATTTCAATGTGTTTAGTTCGTTGATGATGCACTGGATTACCCGAGAGATATATTGCGCTTACATTGTCACAATAAACTAAGGTAGCCTTCCTTAGTGGACAATGCAACTCAAGTAACAAATTTCGAAGCCAGCAAGCTTCGGACACCACATTTGCAACTCCCCTATACTCGACCTCGGCACTTGACTTGGAGAGTGTAGGCTGTCGTTTTGATGACCATGATACCAAATTATCCCCTAGATACACACAATAACCCGACGTGGAACGCCTAGTATCGGGGCACCCTCTCCAATCCGCATCAGTGTAAGAGATGAGAGACAAGGTAGAAGAAGGATATAAGTGTAGCCCATGTTCCTTAGTACCTTGAATATAGCGAATGATTCTCTTGAGAGCGGCCATATGACACTCCTTAGGGTCGTGCATATGCAAGCAAACCTGCTGGACTGCGTATGAGATGTCTGGCCTCGTAAACGTGAGGTATTGCAAAGCCCCTGCCAAGCTGCGATAATGAGTCGGGTTAGCATAGGGAGTACCTGTCGAACCCACCTTCGGCTTAGTGTCAACTGGTGTGGCTGATGGCTTGCAAGATGTCATACCTGCCCTTTCAATTATTTCCTCTGCATACTTCCGTTGGGATAGAAAAAGACCCCCTTTGTGCCTAGTAACAGAAATGCCAAGAAAATAATTTAAAGGACCCAAATCCTTCATAGCAAATTCAGAAGCAAGGAGAGACATAATAGAGCATCGAAGAGCATGAGATGAAGCTGTCAAAATGATGTCATCCACATACAATAATAGATATGCCGTTTGTGACCCCGATCGATAAATAAACAAAGAATTATCAGACTTGCTATTAATGAAACCAATAGAAGACACATAATCAGCAAATCGTTTATACCATGCCCGGGGTGCTTGCTTAAGGCCATATAAGGACTTATCCAACAAACACACATAATCTGGATTAGTCTTATCACGAAAACCAACCGGCTGATGCATATAAACCGTCTCCTTTAGCTCACCATGTAAAAAAGCATTTTTTACATCAAGTTGATGAATAGGCCAAGCTTTTGACAAAGCTAGACTAAGAACAGTCCGAATAGTTGTCGGTTTGACCACCGGACAAAAAGTCTCTCCACAATCAATGCCCACCTGTTGAGTTTTGCCATCACCTACAAGACGGGCCTTATGCCTCTCAAAAGAACCGTCAGATTTCACCTTATGAGTAAAAACCCACATAGAACGAATGACATTAACATTAGGTGGACGGGGCACCAACTCCCACGTCTTATTTTTAATAAGAGCATTAAATTCATCATCCATAGCCATTTTCCAATTAGGGTCACGTAAAGCATCTATTGGATTACAAGGAATAGGAGATTTTGTAATCTTAGAAACAGTAGCAACATTGCAATATTTTTTATTTGGCTTAAAAATACCATGTTGGCTACGAGTGACCATAGTGGAACGAGGAGTGGGCTGAGGAGGGATGGAGATAATGGGTTGGACAGTTGGTGTGGGTGAGATTGGGGAAGGAGTAGTGTTTGGGCTGTTTTGCGGTTGCGGCCCAGCAGAGGGGGGGGGAGGCCGTGAGATGAGAGGGAGATTGTGGAGCTGTGTGGGCTGGGCTTGTTGGAGCAGTCGACCCAGTAGAGAGAGGAGAGGATGGGGCGGCTTGTTCATGTAAGGGAGGTTGGGCCGAGTTACTAGGCCCAGTAGATGAAGCAGCCTGCATATGGTTAATCAGATACGGGGAAAAACCATCATCCAAAAAATCATAAGAAGTGGTAGAGGGAGTATGCAACTTAGCAAATGGGAACACGGTTTCATCAAATAGCACATGACGACATATGATAATTTTGTTTGATGAAAGATCATAACATTTATAGCCTCTATGGTTCGGAGGGAAACCTAAAAACACACAAGGAGTGGATCGGGGTTGGAGTTTATTTATTGTGGTGGAGGGGAATAAAGGAAAACATAAACACCCAAAAACTCGTAAGTGAGAATACGAAGGTTCCCTGTGATAAAGAACACTAAGAGGAGACTTGTTGCCTAACAACTTGCTAGGTAAAATGTTATGCAAGTAAGTGGCCATTTGTAAAGCATGGTGCCAAAAAGAAGGAGGTAAAGAGGCATGAGAGAGAAGAGTGCGAGTGATATTGTTAAGTGATCTCAATTTTCTTTCGACTTTACCATTTTGTAGAGACGTATGTGGGCAAGAAAGACGGAAAGACAACCCATTTGACTCACAAAATTCCCAAAAAGAACTATTATCATACTCCCGCCCATTGTCACATTGGATGTTTTTTATAGGACACTCAAATTGTGTGCGGATGTAGGATTGAAAAGCGAAAAATTTATCATACACATCTGATTTTTTTAGCCAAGGGAAAAGTCCACACAAATTTAGTAAAATCATCCAAAACAAGCATGTAATAACGATGTCCCGAAGAACTCAAAACAGGAGATGTCCAAATATCACTATGTATAATATCAAACGGCAAAGTAGTAGAAGACATAGAAGAATAAAAAGGCAATTTAATGTGTTTCCCTAGAACACAAGAATGACAAATGCTAGAACTAGTAGTTCGATTACATTCAATGCTTTTATTACTACGAAGAGTATGTAAAATACTCGACCCGGGATGACCTAAACGATCATGCCAAAGAGAAGGTGCTAACGCTGTAAAACTCGAAGGTGAAGAATAAGTTGTGGAAGTGGTGTTGGTGAGAGGATAAAGATCACCCGTGCTATTACATCTCATTATTGGCCTCCCCGTTCGATAGTCCTTCACAAAGAAACCATAAGGGTCAAACTCAACAGTCACATTATTATCGGTTGTAAATTTCCGAACTGAAATTAGATTTTTAATGAGTTTGGGAGCATGGAGAACATTGTTTAGGGACAAGGGAGGATTAGGGGAAGAGAGAGTAGTATGACCACAACCGTGAATTGGAATAGTATGACCATTACCAACAATAATACCATGATGATTGCTCAAATTAAAATAAGACGAGAGATTACCGTTGGAGGATGTCATATGAGAAGTGGCTCCGGTGTCCATGTACCATGAGGGGTCGGGTTGATTCAACGTCATAGTGTGCATAGCCGCTTCAATATCGGTTGGAGCGTACTGCGTAGGCTGAGTTAAAGCTGCATAGGCTTGTGGACGAGGACCCAATAGACCAGGCTGCTTTGCTTGTGGGCCTTGAGGACGAGCCCAGCCCAGATTGGGGTATGGGCATGGAGGGGTAGCCCATTTAGGAATCCATCCCCAACCCGGGTACTGTGCCCATTCCGGCTGCTGCCAGGGAGCCGGAGGAGCCTGCCACTGTTGCTACTGTTGACCGGAGTTCCCTCGCCCGCCACCTTTGCCACCGGAGTTGCCACCCTTGCCACCGCCGCCTTTTCCACCGGAATGCTTGCGGTTGCCTGAATTTTTCTGCTTATTGCGGCCACGAGAACCCCCAGCATTATCATGACCATCATCAGAATTATCCCGGGACTGAATGACCATGGCTGACGCAGCCCCTGTTGCGGCTTGCTTTGCGAGACCGGCCTCCTCCAGCGTAAGCATCGACCGTGCTTGAGAAAACAAAGGAAGAGGATTGCTCTGGCGAATAAGGGTCGCAACTCCCTTGTAAGCCTCGGTAAGACCCGAAACCAATTGAAGAACCAACCTATTATTGTCCACTGGAGCAGCAACACCGCGCAATCGATCGGAGAGACTCTTGAGATGCTGACAGTAAGCAGAGACGTTTGGAAAATCCTCCATTTCGGTGGTCGAAAATTCCTGTTCAAGGGTCAAAGCACGAGAATTCTGATTATCCTGAAATAAATCACGCAACCTATCCCATGCCTCCATTGCCGTGGCGTCTGGTTCCATGATGGTGAGCAATAGGTCGTTGGAGATGGTGGAATAAATCCACGAGAGGACAGCAGCGTCCAGAACAGACCATGTCTCCTTTTCCTCGTCAGTGACAGGGACCTTCGCCTTCTCCTTAGGCGGAGGGATAATATGGTCTAACACCTTGTGAGATCGAGCATGAATTTTAAACAATTCAGCCCAAGTAGAGTACTGTGCGTCCGTCAATTCGAGAACAACAGGGATGTTGTGCTTGATATTGTTGACAGTAAGAGCAGGGTGGAAAGAGGATTTTGATTCCCCCATAGCAGAGAAGAAGAAGAAGAGAAGAAGTGTAATGGCGGAAAGCTAGGGTGCAGCGGAAGATTGATCGCCCTAGACTGCTGATACCATAAAAGAATGTTTTCCGTGAGTCGTTTCCTCCATTGCTCATTAATATTTATACAAATATACACAGTATCATCTAGGCATAATCCTAGGCAAATATCAAGGAAACTAACTAAAACATATCCTATAAACTAGGAAACAATATATACGTTGACTAAGCTAATAATTTACATAATTATCTTAACAACAATATCTATATATAATATTTAAATATCTGGATATAATTTATATCATGTATAAATTATAATAGGGTCACTTTATACCAAAACATTACATTTTTATCTAACCTTTTGACTTTTAGGTCGTATATCTCTTCAAGTTTGGTTTGTTGTCATATTAACCAGTATTGTAAATTTCATTATTGACGTAAATGGATGGAATAATACATTCACACTTATGGATTGGTGGATGTACGTCTTAGTATATTATAAGATGTAATATCTTCGGATTGTTTAAATACATGTTAAGAAAAAAAAAAAAAAAAAAAAAAAACTAGTGGCTTATGTCGGTTTCATCACAAAACAAACACTTATAGGAGTAATTCAGGCGAGACAAAATTCATTGGCCATCAAAACCTATAGGTGCAGTGTAGTGCTCTACGACCATATTGTTTATGCTTTATTCTCCTCACCTCATAATCTCATATACTAAGTATAGAAGTACTTCAAGTAAGTTAGTTGAGGAAAAAGCTAAGGAATTTAGTGTTCATGAAAAATAGGTCTTGGTAAGTTCAGTTCCAAATAAGTAGAGTTATCCATTAAGTTCAATTCATATCTTAAAAAAGTTAAGATAATTATACAGTTCAAAAAAAAAAAAAAAATAGAGTTAAGTTCAAAGCTAATAATATGTTAGTGAAGTTCTGATGAGTACAATTTGTCACCTAAAAATCTCATAAACTTTACCCCTTGGTATAAAAAAAGACTTTCTCAATTCATACCTTATATAAATCAGAATATTGAAATATCAGATATACATATTGTTGTATTAGATATAGGTATTATTATATTTGATATAAAAATACAGAAGATATAAAAATAAAGAAAAAAAAAACTTATATTAAATATAGACGTTATAATCTCATATATATAATTAAAATTATAAAAATACATTTAATATATTTATATCAGATATAAATTAGAAATTTCTCATATAAAAAGACTCTTTCCTCTAAAAAGTTGACTTTAAATTGAATTGAGGTAAAAATTTGTTCCAAACGGCGGCACATTGACTACCTACCAAAACTTACAATAATATACTCCGTATTATGGATCGACCCACAAATGGGCAAAAATATCAAGTTGGCATAATCTAAGACAAAATCAACAGAAGGAGGGATGGACCATAGCTCCACAAATATAAACTTGATTTATAGGTCGAACTGCCACATTCTTTTTATTTTGTCATCATACATATATGATATATGCATGCATTTCTTAATTAGGGGCCGGGCCTCCTATAATTTTGCTGCTAAAAGTTGTCCACTAAGCCTAAGATTTATTTCATCATTGCATCATCACCCATCAGGCTAAACTTTCACAGATCTTTATTTAGGTACTTTTGATTTTTATATAGGTCTTTATAAAGATTTGTTTTCGCAGCCTATACTTATAAGTTATAGTTGCCACTAGGACAAAATCAACGCAATTCAAAAGGTAAATAGTGCTGTAATAGATCGATCAGCCTTCTTCAACCTTTCCTTTTTTATATAATGGGATGTATAGTTGATTTTTCACTTCTGATCTATTCTTCTTATCCTTTTGCATATCCATCCATCTGTCTTTACATGTGTATGATTATTTGATAGATTAGGAGTCCAAAGTGATCGTCAAGTTCGAATGTATTCCCATCATCCTATGTACAAATTCACCGTACCACACCTTCGACTAACCCACTCCTGAATTCTATGTACGTCTTCAAAATTTCTAGGAATTTTACTTTAATTTTATCGCTAGAATTCACCTCAAGCTCGTTAAGTATGTGTCATTAGCATTTATCAAGAGTAAATTAGATGGATAGTTTTTCTTTATCTTATGTCACTAAATACAGTTAACAATAAACGAAGTACTTAATTTATCTCTAGCTAGTGTAAGTGTGTAACCTTATTATAACCTAAATTCATATATTTTGAGGATGATTTTATCAAAATATATACTGTTAGTTTGTTACACGGCTACATATTTGCTTTTTTTTTTTTTTTTTTGTAAATAATCAAATATATTAATTTAGTTTTTCTTTTAATTATGTTCCACTTTTGAGTGAAAAGCATGCATTATTTGCAAACATCTCTTGGATTTTGATCATGGACAAGGTGATCTACCGGTGGGTATGAGTGGCGGCATGCAAATGGAAAATAGATGTAACCAACAAGCCGCAAAGCTACATTAATGTTTAAATATGGAACGTCAAACCATCAAAAGCATGCCTTCTTTTTGTACGTGGAGATCGAACTAATTATATTTCATCTCTTAATTTGTCTTAAAGTACGTGTGATTATTGTTTTTGTCTCACTGAGTGTTTTTTAATTACTAATTAAGTTAAGAAATAGCAAAAATATGTTAACAATAAATTCTAGTAAATAAAAATTCAATGAAAATAAGTAAAGCTTATCAAAATGATGAAAATTCATCAAAGGATGAATCTAGTAAGGCGAAAGTGTATTAAACATTCACAATTTTAGTTAGATAATCCAATCAATTATATATGTAATACGGAGTAACAAGCTAATATAAAGTACAAAGTACGATCACTTCATATACATAATTTTTTATAGCTCTTTATATACATTGAATTTATTATATAGTCCGTCGCTATTTTGAATTTTTTCACGTTTTACCAGTTGAAGAGAAACGATGTGCAATATCTTCAACCCATCAAAAATTAATGGAATTCTACAAACTAAAGATCAAATTATTGGCTATTTTAGGATATGAAATCTGACTTTATTCCTCAATGATTGGGTGGTTTCCACATACGTATGTAGTTTCCAAAATCTCTAAAGCACTTGCTTTCTTTTAAATTTCTTTTAATTGCGACATACTGCTTGGGACACCACTCATGAGTGACGACCTTTTTTTCAATTTTTTTTTAATAAATCAAAAAATATGCTTGACATGAATTTATTTTGAAAAATAATCCTGAATTTAGTGGTGAATTTAGAATGAGGAAATTTGGATCAGCCCACATTACAATAAATAAATTGACCAGTACAATTAGTGAAAGTCATTGTTAGGAAAGCGAATTCCTTAAATATGAAAGTCATTGTCCAGATAGCAACTTTTACTTTACAAACCGTTGTATTTTCACGCAAACCCTTATTTCCTCAACTGTCAAGGAAATTAAATGTTGCACAACTTCCAGTGAGAAAGTTGTCTGAAACAAAGACTTTCATTGGACAGTGATTCTTTTGCTAACCCATATTCAAATAAAGCCACGGTCTGAAACAACAACTTCGTATCAAGCCATTTGAGGGTCATTTTTATAAATACTTTCATTCCAAATCTATTTTTCAAATTTTTTTAAGCTAAAAAAAGTCAACGAGTCACTTCATTCTACGTGCTTTGAAAATTTGACAAAAATGGTTTTAGCTTTTTTTAGTGGAAGGGATGTAACGCAAGACGAGGACAAGACGCAATGGGTGAACATCACGTATATGGAAAATGTACATTACATATATGAAAAATATACATAGTATACATGCGAGTTATGTACATTCCACATAGCTCACATGTGTACTATGTATATTTTTTATTTATATAATGTACATTTTTCATGTACGTGATGTACATTTTGCATGTATGTAATGTACATTTTTCATGTAAGTGATGTATATTCCACATAACTTACATATGTACTATGTACATTTTTCATATATGTAATGTACATTTTTTATATACGTAATGTACATTTTTTTAGAGCGGGTACACCTTTAAAGTTGCGGACAAGATGTCTCACACTATAGAGAAGTTAGGCAATCGGTAGCATGCAAATACTCTAATAGACTAATACTAACTATATCAGAGTGCGAGTGTGCGGCTATTAATTTTGGATGGAGAGGCTTCGGAAAAAGAAAGAAAGAAAAAAAACCAGAAGCTTTACGTGCACCAAGTAATGTATGTCTGGAAGTCTCCCCAGAACTTTCTTATTAGTTTGTCTTTAGGTGCATTTCCGAGACTATATACAGAATAAATGAACATTTTCGATTACTGTACAAGGGAACCTGACTAAATTACACTTATTTCATCATTGTACAAGGGAACCTGTTGAAAACCAAGTACTACTCACATTCCATTAAATCAATGCACATCATTGATGCATCTTATCATGTTTTTTCATCACGAAATAGGTTGTGGATTGGAATTATGTTCAAGGTCAATCTTAAGTTAGACTTGTTTGTTAATTCGTATTTTTTTTTTATTGGTTCTTAAAAAAAATTAAAAACTGGCTATTCTTTTTACTGTCAATTTTCAAATCCACATTATTATGAAGTAATTTAAATAAAATAAATTAATAATGAATGATTTAACCTAAATCACATTTATTTTTATTTTATAAAAAATAGACTAACGGTGACTCCAAACATTACATTGAAAATCGCACCTGGAACAGACTACATTGCCTACATATAACTTCTCATGTATTAAGTTTTTATTTTATTTTAAATTAAAATATTTATTGCCGTATTTTCTTTTTGTGATATAAAGCTAATGTCTATAACAATTAAAAAAAATAGTTTTTGGGCTTAAGGTTTAGGTTTGAGTTTTTAAAAGTAAGTTGATTAGGTGTCTATAAAAAGAGATTAAATTTTTTATAATTCTAATTGTATTTTTATTTAACATTTCTGATTTGTAGTTTACAAAATATTATCGTTTACATTTAAATCCATTCTATAAAATAAAGCCTCTTTCTTCATTATTATCTTAGGTGGTTGATTTAATTTGTAGGAAGAGGTCAATAATTTTTTAACAAATTACATTTCAAAGTTATAATAGATTTAGTGACACAAAAAAGAAATATGAAAAATACATGAATTCATGATTTAGTAATTATAATAAACAAGATTTTGGGTTTGGCATTAAAAATGCAACATCTAATGGAAGCGCTATCCTCCAATAAATGTCTAACTCGACTCAAATCCAAATTAATCAAAATTTAATACTCTTAGTTATTGGGTGATACACAGTATTTTCTGTCACGGACCTAGACAGTCTGAGCTTATCTCAAACTCAGTGCTGATTGTGTCTCCAGAAACAAACTCAGTTACGTAGCTTCCCATTTTTAGGTTTTAAGATTTCTCGAATAACAACCAGACTATAACGAGTGTAAATATTCTACACTTGACTGGGGAGCAAGCCAGCAATAAAGTTTAAAGTAAAATGGGATCTTTGTCATACTAATTACCATAACAGGTAAAATCTTATCTGATACCATTACAGTATGACAGATATGTAAACAACACTACTCGTTTTGATGAGGTTAGGAAGTGTTAAATGATCCGACTCTATGCAAAATCTTTAAGATACCAACTACACGTATTTTATATAGTATCGGAACAACAATTACATATTATTTATAAGATCATGTATAATTACTTAAAATTGGCTCTTTATTCAATAAATTAAATATCCAATTTTTTTTTGATAAAAAAATTCATATACTTCATTTCTCAAAATATAAGAAAGAATATAAGTATCAAATCACTACTCAAACTACACTTTTATATTATTATACAGCTAACATAAATATATCTGAATTTTAAAGTCCTCAAATTTGGAGCCCTATTCCGTCGAGCACCTTGTTTCGCCCCAGAATCGGCTCCGATTTTATATTTCATATGTTACTAATTTTATAATGAAGATCGCTAAGTATCGCCCGTGATAATCTACCTATCGTCCGTTATTTATACGTATTTCACACTTTCTTTACGATATTGCCCTTATATATTTATCTAACAGTTTAATTTATTAACCCAATTTAACCAATTTACTAACCTAATTTATTAATTAGTTAATATTTTAATTTACTTACCTAATTTAACCCTTTTTTCCTTTCACCTATTTGCAAATCTAATCTAGTAATGTATTTACTATACAGTTACACCACCTTCGATCAAGAACCTAATCGAAACTAAGCTAAGAAGATCATGCATAATATAATAGAAATAATGTGTCCTAAAAGATGAGAAAAGTTAAGAAATGCTCAACCATGAACATATAAATCCAATATTCTATAATAACCACTCGTTTTGGCATGCAAAACCGCAATTTACGAGATTTTACACTCAAAACAAAGAATCAATTAATTTTTCATAGATTTCGAGTGCATTTCGAGGTTTTGACAAATTCGAATAGGCATATCTCTTAGCTCGGTAGTACGATCGACGTAATTTTTTTTAAACCCTCTATTTTTTAAGGTACTACACAATCATGTTGCCCCTTAATGGCCTCGGTAGCGTCTTATTTGAGATATTGAAAAAAAAATTGACAAGTCATAAAATTGGCTATGAGACTCCGAATGGGGCGTATTATATGTGTAAAATGAGTATTTTTTCGAGATCTACGCACCAAAAATTCCCCGAATGTCCAAAGGGGAATTTGTCTTCTTATTTTCTCCAAAAAAAAGTCTCTAATATCATTTAATCCATGACATTCAATTTTTAAGGGTTAATTCTACATGAACACAACATATAGCATACAAATCTAAACACAAAGGGGTTATTCATCTTTACATTAATGTATAACAACTTACAAAAAACAAAAATTAAAGTTAATTTTGATTTCTAAATAATTTAAAGTTAATTTACATGGATTTATATTTTATATTTTGATGGTTAATTAAAAAGATTACATGTTGTATTTTGTGTTGTTCCAATTTCCAGATCTAAGTTAGGAAGATGGATTGAAATATGAATAATAAAAAAATAGGAGAACCATGTAAAATACACGCTTTTACTATGGTATTTGGACGGTTCTACTTGGTAGAACTTTATTTTTTTTAATAAATCTAATTATAATTATATAGTTGTTTTAAACCCTAATTATTATTATGTAGTTAAATAATTATTAAATCGAGACAAATAATTAATTATATGATTAATTAATATTACGTATTAGTTAAGATTACGTATTAAATTAGTTAATATTTACTTTGAGTGACGGCGTGTACATCTCCTGTGCCGGAAAACCATGTCGTTGGTGGATCTGAATATCTGATGGCAGATTTCTATATTCGAAGCCAAGAGAGGGAGAGAAATCCAAGGAAAAATCTTGATCTTGAGCTGCGGCGCTTGAATATATAATCAGCTAACAACGGCGACGTCGATGGCTTCACCCGAAGTCAAATGCTTAATCCTCTGTTCTCCACTCTTCGATGCTTTCATTGGTGACATTAAATAACAATTTCTTATTCATCACATTAATGACCGAATAAAAAAATTAAATATCTCTAAATATAAATTAAAAATATTAACGGTTATCAATAAAAATTATCCTATATTTTCTTTTACTAAAAAAAACCATCTTAAAACTACAAATTGCTATTTTCGACAACCAACAATTTGGTGGATCTCATAAGTCATACCTATGGTTTTAGTGGTCGCTCTTAAGGGTGCTTATGAGCCGAGTCGAGCTCGAGTTTGGCTAAACTCGACTCGAGCTCGATAACTCAAACTCGAGCTCGAAAGCTCGTGAGCTAAAAAATCAAAGCTCGAGCTCGATTAAAACTCATTTCAAGCTCGACTCAAGCTCGATTTAAGCTCGTTTCAAGCTTGACTCGAGCTTGATTAAGCTCATTTCAAGCTCGACACAAACTCGAGCTCGTTCCAAGCTCGAATTAAGCTTGACTCGAGCTCGACTCATTTTCAGCTTAATTAAAAGCTCAATAGGCCTACTTATACCCCAATTGCGCCAAGAAGAAGACTAAATTTTAGCTTTACTAAACTTGATTTGGTTTTAGGTGGAAAATATTATTGGGTTTATATATACTAATTGCTTCAAACAATCTATCATTTTTTTCAATGTTGGACTTTGATTTTATATATAAAATTCTCTCCAACCATATTTCATTTTAATCAAATGTGGGACTTTTGGTTTATATCAAACCATCTTTTATTTATTTTAATTTTATATTTTAAGTATACTTTTTAATAAATATATACTATAAATAAAAATTCGAGTTTCTCACGAGCTTTTCGAGTCGAGATTTGATTTGCTCTACTAGGCTCGTTAACTTATCGAGTAGGGTTTGAATTTCGTATAGGGTGTGGTCCATACGCCTTTTTAGTCAAATAGTCATCTCCTTATCAGGTCTAATCTAATTTTTTCTTTCCTCATTAAAAAAGGGACCTATACTCATTGTCATAAGATAGGGTTCCAAAGTGTTAAGAAAAAAATTTAAAACTTATCGTCATATTTGCTTACTTATATGCTATTCACCCATAAAAAAAATTAATGTTACCAACCTAATTTGGACATTGGAATAATGTAATACGAAATCGCCCTTGATGACAAAAAGTATGAACTTTTTTTGAAGACGTCCCTTGTATATTATGTGAGGTGCATGCAACATGCCCCAAGGTCGGAGCAATAGGCCAATAGCGCATGCCATAGTAAAAGGTTGTTAATGAATCAACCGGATGTGCACCCCACGTTTGCTTTAATGAAAGCATTTCAATTGAACTAACGAGCTTTCCAAGTTTCATGAATTTACAGGACTCGTGACGTCGTGATCATATTATATTTTGAACATTATCTTTCTCAAGGAAGATAATATAGTTATACAGTACTTGTCAATGAAATTTTTAGGTCTTACAACGATAATAAAAATTCTTCTACATTACCATATGAATGAAGTATAAAAATTAAACGGTAATACAATAATAAATTAAAGGTTATTCAACAAATAATAATAATAATAATAATAATAATAGGAATATGAAATAAGTTCATAGATCAAATTAATATGACAAATTTTTTCCATTCCTTATTTTTTTAAGTAATAGATTTCTACACACACAGTCGAAATCCTTTACAGAGATGGACTATAATTTAAAGCTGTAAAATAAAGCGTAGTATTACAGAGGGATTTTGTAGTGATATGAAAAAAGTAGTTAAGAAATAAGGTAATATAAAATAAAAACACGTAAGTTTTCTCAGTCTTCCTATCCCTATCCTTATCTCTTTCACCCCTCGATGAAAATCAAGTAGGCACGTCTCACATTCTTTTCAAAAATAGACCAACATATCCTAATTTGCAAAACAATCCTTTTTCACTAGAAAAGAGTGAGGTTGTTGGCATACTTGGACAAAGGAAAAAGCAAGAAAAAATAAAAGTAATGGAGGGAAGCATCATTTTGTCAGCCATTCTGATTGGAATGCATCAGCAAGAAACTGAAACGTACTAATGATGGTGAGGATCAGGTCCTCCAGGGCTGACTCTATCAGACACATAATAACTTCTGATGACATCTTCCCTTTGCATTCTGTCCTTGAACAGTTCCTTAACCTGGCCCATCAAATCGTTCTTATCCTTGGTAGCTAATGTACTACTGTGGGGTAGAGGACGACCAATGGAGCAGGAAAATGAAACAAGTAAGATAATAAGGCAAAACCAAAATCTGAATGAAGCCATTGCAGTTGAAGATCTAAGGGTGTGGCTGTTATTGATACTGCTATTGCTGTTGCTGTTCAATGGTTAGTCCAAATGCAGAACAGCATTTATATAGAGATGGCATTAAACTTGAATATGCATAAAAAAATACAAGGGCAAGTCAAACTGGGACAAAACTGAATTCCACTATTACAAAATGCATCATCATATCGCTATTCCCTTGGTTCATCGATCAATCCAATAACATTTCATTTGTGGTGCAGTCTGATCTCAAAAGTACCAAAGTCGGCCTAAAACTAGTTTATTAACATAATTACACCAGATAATTATTCTGAGATATAATTCTCTACAAAAAAAAAAATACAGCTTATGGCACTTTTAGTTTCTCAGACACAAGGGCCCATCTGAGTTATAATCCTCCATTTTGTATTGTGTTAAGGCCATCCTCATGCACTCATTTCGCTTTTCTTAAGAGTCATCCTCAGCCGAAAGAGCTATGACGAAAGGTCGTTGCTCCTCGTACGGATTTGACTTTAAATGATCTTGGGTTAACTGCAAAACTAGGGGTTCGATTCTAGGAGAGAATTTACTGGAGCTGGATCTCATGCTGCCTACCTCACTATGTGAATATGAATCTTGGCCTCTGTATTTAATCCGTCTCACACTAAGTTTTCGTGTGGCATTAGAGCTTACTTACCAAAATAAAAAGTAACCCGTCCCAAAAGCAGTAAGTCACCAGAGCGTGGTACGTAATACTGTAGTAAGTTATTGAGAGTAGACCTCAAATAAGAACTTCAATGTAATGTTCGTTCCTAAATCATAGCCTCAAGGAAAGAAAAGTGTACAAGCAAACCGGTTCTATGGAAATCCTACACTGCATGGCTGCTGCTTCATTGGCTTTTGCACGACCGTGCTGTAAGATATAACCATGCATCTCATAGGCTAAGCCTTTACCAGGTTTGCTCTGTACTTATCCTTCAATCCTCAGCAATATCCAGTCCTCCGTTCCTCTACATCTCATATAGAGCTCTGTTCTAACACTCCGCACAAGGTATACTCCCCCATTTGCACATTTTGTTAGCTAGGTATAGACACAAAGAAAGTATGTTCCACATAAGGAAATTTGCGAAGTCGGATGAAAGTCTGATGAGCACATCTGTCCTAGAAAAACTGATGGAAGATAGGGAGATGAGTATACTCAATAGCATATTAATTATTAAACCTTAAGTTTGAAAGAATAAAGGATTGATTTTTTGAAACAAACGATCGTGGTCCAAAGCAGAGGAATGAAAAGAGTTCCACAACGTTACGTAGGAATCCATAATATCAAATAGGACTAAGTAGGTATATGCAGATCCAACCAAAGATCACATGAACACTATTAAGAAAAGAATTCAGGAGAAGATTTATGACATCCTGACAGCAGATGACCACACAAATACTTTGTCTAGGCGTTTGTCAAATTAAAATTCATCCTCTAAATGAAGTGGACAGAACAAAGTTTACTTAATAGAAAGTGTTCAGTGTAAGTGGCATGGATAAGCTCCCCCTCAAATGATGCTAAAAATTATTACTAAGTGGTGTCAAACTTAGATATTAAAAAAAAGTGGATGTCAACAAGTTTAGTCGGTAAAAAAACTGGAAAGTAAGGGGACAATGTTGTACTCTATACTTTTTAAAAATGAGCTTATGCTTTATGTCTATCATCCTATGTGCTTTCACATGATTAACCAAAACAGCAAAAATCATAATTAAAGTACTCTATCTATCCCTTATAATAGTTTGAGCTTTTCCTCTCTAACTCTTCCAAAGTTAACACTCACCCACCCTCTTCGTTCTCTATACTCTTGCACTCTCCTCATTCATCAACTTCCATTGCCTTCTTAGAGACGGATGAGTATCTTAGAACAACATCTTTCTGACAAAGTTAAGAGCATTGAAGAATGGTCTCATCTCTCTTAACCTCAGATGTCCATTTACATATCCTCGATCACTTCAGATTCACCCAATAGCAGATATAAAGCCTCAGCACTTACAAAAGAGAACCACATTAATACAATAACAACATGCTTCATATTTTTATCTTCTTTCTAGAATGGCATTAATTTGGTTGGTGGATGATAATTGAAGAGGGTTCTATTTGCTAAGCTCATAGTGATAAGATGTCCAAACTACAATTGCTTCAATCCAATTATTCAAAGTATAACCTCTATGCATATAACGGAAACTTTCATGGCCTAAAAAGCAATTGGATTCAACGAAAAAGCTTGGTTAAAGCGATGGATTTGTCAGTCAATTTTCTTTATTCTCTTAACAGACAAAATGTACACTTGGATAGTTAGTTTTCTGCCTTTTCTGTAGACAGACAATGCCAAACCTTTTTTTTTTTTTTTTTTTTTTTTGACAGGGACAAAACACAAACGTGCAAAGTGCATATTCCAAATGACATGTTTAGCAATTTTAAAAAGAGGCGGTGGCTTTAGACGAAAGGCAATGGTTCCATATTCGTTCATGCTATTGATGCTACCTTTCCTTCTTAGTGGGCATTGCAAACAATACCACCATCTGCCCATTTATCTCCTCCAATATCAAAATAACAGAAGATGCATAAATCTTGGAGTGTAACCAAGTTCAAGAAGTCGGCCTAGCTTATGCACATCATAATCCTGCAGGGATGTGCCAAGCTATCAGCTCTAGGCCTAATCACCATTCTAAACTAGCTTTGTACTTTTGTAGTGCAATGCTTCCCATGTCAACACTGCAGCCTAGAAATAACCCATGTCTCAGCACGTACAATGACAGGCCAAGCCTAACTGTGCTGGACAAGCTGGAAATTCTATATGCAGGAAACTCCTAATGAAACTAAGAAAATAATTAGAAAATTGTATCACCCCTCCTATCAAAGAGAGAGAAAAGAGGATTAAAAAAATACAAGGATAGAAACGAAAGGCTCTTCAGAAAGCCTTTAAGAAAAGGTACCCAAAAATCCTGAACTATTAACTTCAAGAAAAAAGACAAAGACATCTTCCACCATCAAACTATTGTCTGCTCTTGTGAATGCCTATAATGAGGGTTATTCTACCCTCCACGGCTCCACATCACAACATAAATACTCATAAAATGATATTGTCTAAAGTCTCTATGATTGCTTCAATCAACTTTCGCGCTCTTCCCCCTTTCCATTTTAATGATAAAAGAATGGCCTACAGGCATGACATATTTCACATACAGATGTACAAAGCATTCTTGTCTTTTTAATTGATAGGTATGCATAAAGAATGTTGCTGAGTCAGGTAGGAGGTACATCGCTGAAGATAACATCAGTGTGTGAGACTGTCTCACCATGTGAACAGGACATCAGCAACATATATCGCAAGAAAAATGCATCACTAAAGAAATGATTTAAGTTATTCACATATCTGAATGGTCAATTTTTACTTATTGATCCCGAAAACATTTTAGTTACCCCTGTACTCGGTACCTATAAAAGGGTACCCTCGTTCTAGCGACAAATTACTTGGAAGTTTCCACCGCTAAACCATAAATCTTACCAACAGACACAGTGAGACCTTCCCAAGTTTTTCAGAAAGTACAAGCAGCTAAATGAAATTTATGGAAAAGAGTAGTGGCTTGACGTGAAAATGACAAATATAAGCGGGTAGTGGATTACGACCAAAAATAAATAAATTCTCTTCCACTTAAAAGTTCATGAATGTATGCAATGATTAACTAGAATGGTTGATATTCAAGTATTCAACCGAAAGTGTGAAGATAACAGGAAGGAGGTGAATGAGTACAAGGGAAAGGTCTTCAGAGCTCTATTTCAACTACAAAAACTATCTTATCCCCTAGTTTTAAGGATTCATGAAGCTAAATTCTAGGTTTAACAGTAACCTAGCCAACAATTAATTGACAAGTTACTAACAGATAGCATATAGAAGTTGACTGTTTAATGATTAAAGCAGTCCATCACCTACCATAGACTTGACAATAGCATTAGCTATTTTCAAGTGATTAAAAAGGAGTTGACTCTTATGAAGCATATTAATTAAGTACCCCAAAAAGTAGCAAGCATTTAAGAACACTATTATGAGCAAGAGTTTGCAGAAAGTGGCAATTGAAAAATATGAACAAACAGATGTGAATAAAAAAAAATAAGGCTTTAACCAGTCAGCTTAGCCGAAGTAGGCAACCAGGCACAAGAGTTGGCTCCATCTATAAAATTTTGTACTTATCCATAGGTATTACCTTTAAGATATTACTTCTTATATCAGCTAGAGGCCCTTGGTGGACAAAAACTTTCCAATTTGAAAAGTTAATCTCATTTACTACCCCAATCCATTAAACTAGCCTTTATCTTTTATTTCTTTTGAGTCCAACCTAATCTTAAAAGTATTATTTGTAACTATATAGCCACGAAGGAAAACTCTTAAGTGGGTAATAACAAGTAATTATCATTACTAAATCAGTGCCTTTCAGAAGGAGATTTTTTTCAACTTGCCAGTTTCACGGAAAGCTGTTATAATGTAGTATTAAGATCATTATGAAAATTAGTTAATACTACTGATATCAAGTTTAAGAAAGCTTCACATGCATATTCCCGGAAGACATAGATTTTAAATTGCTATTTTTTAAGTAAATCCTAAATTATACGCTCCACAACTCAAAAACTCAAGTGATAAAGTTATATTTTCCAATTTGTTAGGCTGCAATGGGAGTGAATGGTTATGACAGATTGGGTTTTACATAACAACGGATTGGGAGTTTCACAGGGTGAGATTGGAATCAGGTAGTGCTGCTTTCAAGAATACCCTACTCATCAACTTGACGGATAGTCTGGCAGTATTGGTAATCTATCAAGAGAGTATAATGAGCCGTTTGCATTGTCATTGATATCCGTGACTTCATCATTGATAGTTGCATCATCAGCTGCCTCTCTGTCCTTATGTTTCCCATAAGTGTCTGAATAGAAAGGATTTATACGAAGGCGTGATTCTGGTCCCACACTTATGATCTCGGACTGCAGCTGATACTTTTGAGCAAGGTCCACTTGAAGGGGCAAGATGTAGGGAGGCCTCGGCAATAGCTCTACAGATTCCCCTTTGAGGATAACAACTTGCTCAATCGCAATTCTAGCTTCCTGTAAATAAAAGCATTGTTCATAAGTTTTCACAGTCCATGATGAATACTAGAGGTTCTACTTAGTAAGACAGAGACAGGAACTTTCATCAATCTCACTCCCATCAAAGTAATTGCAGCCAATAATCTTCCTATATACAACCTAGGTGGCTTAGATGTAGTCAGACCACATATATCTTGTTCTTTTTGTTATGGTCACTTGTCGCTTATTACACATAATTGGACAAATCTATGGACATCTTTTTGCCAACAAAAATTTCAAATTGAACAAATGATTTTAAGATAAGTGGTCAAAGAAGGGAAAAAGAAGACCAAAAATTATCCCCACAAAAGCTATGAGGAAGTTAACTACAATCATTATAATCATCAATGATTCATTCTCTTTAACATTTTACAAGTACACAACTACATCGATCTATACTATTAATTTTTTTTATAGGCAATCTTCCACAAAACTCTACCACATGGAAAATTGGCAATAACATGGCGACATGCAGACAACGAGCTTGGTTTGATATATAACTTTAAATTGATATTGAAAACCTGCTATCTATATTAGGGGTGGCATCGAAGTCGAGGAATTGCTTTAGGCAAAAGGAACATTGACTTTGTTTGGATCATTCAATTCATGATCGAGCAATTAAACTTGGAACATTTATCTCTATCAGATTGGAATGATATAAACTCACAAGCTACATTTCTAATGTCCAATTTACCCTCCAACCATGGTTTTCAAGAAGGCATAACAATGTACAGAGTACTATCACGAATGGCTATATACAGGGAAACACTAAGAGCTATCAAGACTCCTATCAGCAAGGGAAAGCTACTCATCAGGAATGGGCAAGTGGCACCCAAATTAAGTCATGCAACAGATGTCAGAATGTGCACTATTGCAGGAGACCCAACCAGGCGTCCTCCAATATTATGGACATACGCAAGGAAGAAGAAGAACAAAGGAAAGGAAAGTGCAGCAACAAGCGCCATAGAAAGGGAATAGTAGCAAGGGGACAAGATAACAAGGAGACAAGAGCGCAATAGAAAACATTTTGTAATAAGGCTATCATTTTCTATATTAAGGATAGTCAGTTGGGGAAAGGGACAGAGGGAATATTTCTGTTAGAAGGAATATATTGTAAGTATAAGTAGAGGTCAGTAAGGGGGGTGAGGGGATTATCAAAGAATTGTATTGCAAATAGTATACTGGAGATATCCTTCCTCTCGAAGAGAAGGTAGCTTGCAAGCACTGAGAAGAGTCTTAATACAATACGTATTACATAAAACACGAGTGTTTTCCATTGAATCTTACAGTAACTTGTTCATTACTCATACAATTAACACATCCTTTGCAAACCAATCCACTGTTAAAGGCTTTGGTCGTCAGTTGAGGCCGGATGATGAGGAGGTTGAGGAGCTAGGAGAGGAAGAATCGTGTTGAATACTTTATAGGAGGTGAGCAGATGTTAAATACTCCTATATGAAGTGGTTAGTGTGGGGAAGCCTACTGGGTGTAGAATTTTTAGCTTAAAAAGATATAGTTCTAAACTTCTAACAACGGTAAGCATGCTTGTTGAGTATTCCTCTGCCTTTGCATACAAGTTACTTCCATAAAATAACCTTTTTACAGGGGTCACAGTTTTGCAATGATCTCAAAAATCCTCCTAAGCTTTTATCAATGTGATGAAGCACTTATTGATGACATTGATCTAACCCAGGTGTTAAAAATTCAGAGATTCACATGCTGCTTAGACAGCCCAATGAATCCTCTTGAGATCCCTCTTTTCCTTCACATATTCCCTCAAGTAACCCTAAATAAATCAATACTAGAGGAATGGAAGCATCTCTTGCAGATAAGAGACTAAGGAACACGTATGATCTAAAAGTACTTCCATTTTAGAGCAGAGATAATTTCTCCCAACTAGGAAACTGCAAGGCGGGAAAGAAATTAAATCCATTACCTCAAGGGCATCGATTTTTTCTGAAGTATTTAGACTGTCTTCTAAATCAGAACCCTTTGATATGTCCTCATAGTCACAGTCATTCATTAATGAGCGGAGTGCCTTAGTTACTTGGACTAAAGAGCTGGTCTGCAAAAATCCTATAGCTCTGGTCAGAAATTTATCCTGAAAGAAGAGTATAGAACCTTAAACGTAGAAAGGAATACCTTGGTCGCATATACAGGTTTGTCATGAGATTTGGCAGTAGCTTGGATCCCTAGATTCTTTTTGAGCTTGGATTGCAGAGCTAATAGTACGTCCGCTTCACTTATATTATCAGTCAACTCAACTTCATCATCCAAATTCAGCTTTTTAATCCCTTGCATCACCGTTGCCTCCAAGATCTGTTAAAAGGACAATAATGAGTTTTACCTTTTAAAAACAATCAAAAAATACTACCACAGTTTTTTCATCATTTAAACAGAAAATTTTGCACACTTCTACTATATTGCATATTTCAAAGCTCGAACAATGAATCCCTTTCCAAATTTTTATTTAATTTTGCCACTTTCTGCTGGACAGTGGACAGTGAGTTTGGATGCTAATGTCCAATGAGATGAAAATAACGGAAACTTAAATCTTTGTTTGCTTACTTATGGCAGTGGAATTTTTTTATAGATGTTTTAAAGAGAAATATGAAAAAGATTTTTAAAACCACAGAATACAAATGAAGTAAGGAATCTGATCACTATCAAAATCCTGAAATCTGAAAGGACCATAAACAGGAGATAAACTTTTTTATTGTATAAGATGACAACTTACCCCATAGACAAAGATACGAAGGGGTCTTCCATCTTCAGAAATCTTTTCAGGAGATGCAGCAACCCTCTGAAGACTATTATTTTCAGCATTTTCTACAATTTCAAACGGAAAATTTTCAGGTTCAACTTGCACATTCCTACCATTGGAATGAGACATAAATGGTTCTCTTTCTTCTGTTCCTTGCAATCCATGAAAATTTACTTTTCGTACATCAAATTCTGGGCATCGGCCTGCATAAATATTTCATGATGGTAAACAAGAGAGAACATGATGGTCAGTAGAAGTCAAACTTATCACGTAAATCCCAGTATCTAAAGATTGTCCACCAGTAAAATTTGTATAGAATCATATCATAATTCAGTCACAGATCATCATGCAATATATAAGAACAAATTGATAGGAGCCGAAGTATGCTTCATTGCCTTAATTTTAACATACCTGCAAGTATGGCATCGACTGTTGCTCCTAAGCTTCGGTGCACTCGCATCTCTGTTTTTGAAATTAATTCTACAGCACAATGAAAAGTTGGAGGTCCTTTCCTCTCCAGAACTGTTTTTTGAACACGCCGCCTGTTTGCCTCTTCGTCACCCAGAGTTACACTCTGCCAAATGAACACAAGTATAAATCTTACAATAAAAACTAAATAAAAGATTGCAGAGCTTAGAATTAGTTTTGGAAAGCAATTTTTTGTACAGATATAGAAAAGTGCTTTATGTGAAGGCCACACAATTAAGTAATGGAATTGGTGCTATTCGACAGAAGAGAGGAAACTTATATTGCAAAAACAACATAAGAATCTTTGTAAAGTTCTGTACCCTTGTTTATGTTTCTTGATATTAAGGCCACAAAGATTTAAAGGAAAGTTTCATAGCTAGACTTTCACTTTAAACACAAATTAACTGCTTTAGGAACCAAAAAATTTAAAAAAGACTTGGCCAGCGGGAGGCATACTGTGAACCCCAAATGTTTCTAAAAAGCCAAACCCTGCTGATGTGAATTTGACACTCATAATTGGTCACTGCATCGGTTTCAAGACAATAATAGCAATAGCTACACTTTTCAAATGGAACTTCTCAAAACTGAGCATGAGTATCCTTGCTTTCTAGAAGATTCAATCAAAAAGAACAATTATAAGTACTACTCAGTGCACAGCGCAACAGCCATTAATCTACCAATTCAATCTGGAATCATTAATGCTACTAGTCATAGAATTATTACAGAAATGGAGAACATAGCAATCCTGAACACCAAAGTATTTGTTTTCAATACCTGTATTCCTCCAACAAGCATATCCAGTGCAGGATTCTTGATCAAGTTCTCAATTGTGATTCCATGAGCTGTAGCAACTAGCTGTATTCCACGCTGAGCAATTGTACTTGCAGCCATTGCTTCAAGTTTTGTGCCAATTTCATCAATTACAATTGCCTGAGGCATATGATTTTCTACTGCTTCTATCAATACCTAAATAAGATACAGCAGCCATTGTTCAGTTGACAATTTCTTGATCAGTCAGTTCATTACCACTCCCCTTGTAGATGACACTCGTAACGAAAAAGTTGAACAAAAATTACATGAAATTTTTACACTATCACATGTAGCAATATAATCATCAAATGGTGTTTGCTCGTCCAAACTAACAGGTTATAGCAAGTAAAGTAAAATCTACAACTTTCTCAATAGCTTCTCAATTTCTACTCTCTATATAAGAATGCAAGATTGTAACAAAATAATCAGGAGTCTAGGTGGTTTTTTCCCCATTCAAAATCAACGATCTTTAGAAAGCCTCCCAAAGAACATTACCTACAAGCAGCACCCTAAAATAGGTTAGCAGCCAAAGAGTTTGATATTGACTGATGCAAAGAACACTTCAAGAAAATTCTCATCTATAATTATTCTGAAAAGAAATCTAAATCTGAAAATCATGAAGACATGCTTGAAAATATCAATTGGATGGGGAATGTACGCCTCCTCGCCCACCTTCAACTCCACAACCCGTCCTACCAGGTCACCATGTCCTTCTCAAATCTTATAACGCACATTGACCACTATGGCAAACAAAAAAAGTAAACAGAGACTAACCTGCCATAACCTTGAGACAAAAAAAAAAAAAAACTCTACGAAGGACATGGGGAAAAGAAAGCAAAAGGGTAGAGTGGTAGACAATAGATGACTCAGTTAAGAAATGACCTCTTTCTATCTCTAGATTATCACCAACAATTTCTCTCACCTATATGAACCCCAAAGAGATTAATAAGGATGCTATCACATATTCTCACCAAACCATCCAAATGACTCTCTTAACGTGGTTTACCCATTGATGACACGATACCCTCCATCCTCTTACCAAATAAGCCTTTTCATCTCATCTTTTAACTCTTCGACAGAATACCTAGAATTAAAAAATGGTAGAGGAAACATGAAATTTGCTCTAAGAAAAGAGAGCTTCAATCTTTTAATTCAGAGGAACTTTCACTCAGTGCAGTTATAGTATCTGGTTTGCCAGAACCAGATCATGTACAAGAATCATAAAATTTCCTCCTAAAAGTGTAAAAATTTTGTTAATCCTCAGATAAGGGAAAGGTTTTGTAATCTTAGTCATAGTTAATAATAACTTAGATTCCTTTGTTTCAGATGGGTGTTAGGCCTAAGAGCTTCGTGGAAACTGCCTGGTGGAAACTTAGATTCCTTTGTTTCATATGGGTCTTAAGCATTATATGCATCATTAACCTAGTTCAACAAAATTACTCCATAAAAGAAACTGTCAAATTTCTGCATATCAATCCTGTAATACTTAAAGAATGAATGCACTGGTACATAAACTACCATGTGCTGCATATCTGCATTTGGTACTTGCATCCGTCGAGCACTACCAATTCCGGCATGGGGTATATCACCATCCCCACCAATCTCATTTGAAGTGTCAACAATCATTACGCGTTTTTGACAATCATCTGCAAGCATGCGAGCTACTTCTCTGCAGTGAGGATCAAAGAGCAGTGAGTATTTCACTTATCATAAGACATCAATTTCAAAGGAAAGGGGAAATGACAATGAACCTCCAATAAAAAAATAAAAATATAAATTCCAATCATATTGTACCTCAAAAAAAGCTCTTGAAACAACCAAAAAAAATCCAATTACATTGTACCTCGTCAAAGACCCCACAAAGTACAATAAAAGACAGGCCGTTAAGCAAAGTTTATCCTAGAAAGACTGTTCACCTAAATGTCAATTGAAAAAATACCTATCTCTCCTCTCCAAATGAAAAATCAAGAGATTGACCATATTGAACACCCAAAGGCTTTATCTATTTTATTTCTAAAACTAACAAAACTGCATGTTCTCCTTTTGCCCACAAAAAACCTTCTACTATGGCTTGGGAACTAAGTTAAGGGTTTTAGAAGGTTGGAGTAAGTTTTTAGGAAGATAGTGGAGAAATATGAAGAAAAAAAATTGATAATAAGATGTTAGTAGATAAGGCCCACATCACATGAGATAATGCGAGAAAGTGTGAGTGAAAAGAGATCTGATGGAGGAGCCCACATCAAATGATTTGGGTGGGTTAAGTTTATAGAGTAATAGGAAGATTTTAAGAGAACATCCCAAAAAGGAATATAGAAAGATTTGGACGGAGGGAGAACATCAGAACAAAATAGAAATTGATCCATTGCATCCCTATCATGCTCACTGCAACATATTGATCAAGAATATTCACATATCATAGGTGAGACAGGCACAAAAGACCTAAAGGAGGTCATTTGACAAAACCCTTGACAGCCATTGACAAAGAAAAAAGGGATACAACTGTCTATAAGTAGAAGTACAAGCTTAAGAAAATATGATAGTTCAAGTTCAATCATCTTTTCAGAGCTACCCGAGTACCTAATGGTATCACAGCTGACTTTATCTGAGTATTTGACTATAATTTATTCATTAGACAATAATTAGAGAAGACTATAAGAGTCATTAGACAATAATTAAAGAATTTTGTACGCAATGTTCATTTTTTTCATTTTACTTTATAATATTGTACTATTTCACTATCTTTAGTAAATTAATATAATCATTGCAATTCACAATTTATTATCTTCGTAAAACCATAAAATATCAGTACCCAAAATATCTAATCTATCATTATTGAAATCCACAAACTAGCACCATATATCCTCAAAATGGGGAATAATCGCATCATTGGAATGTGGGCTGGAACTGCCTGCTACAACCAGAACATGGGCTGTGCCATGCCATGGGTCATGTTTTGAATTTGGCAAGGAACAACACTCCCTGTGCCATCTTTACTCAAAGGCATCCATTTGTTCTTTCCCTTGGTCCACCTTGGGCAGGAAATGGATGATTGTGTTTCAAACCTTGTAGTAATAAGAGCATTCATTTTTCTGTTCTTCTTCCTGTCTCTCTATCACTTGTCTCCATCAAATTGTGCTCCTATTTGTATAACTTGGGATGGACACAATTGATGTTAATCAATCTCAGGGGATGACAAGCTAGGAGATGTGGCTACTCTACTAAAGATCCTTAAAATCTGTTGCCTTCCCAGGCTTCACTTTAACATATAACTTGATTATATTGGCAAATTTCTCATGTATCAGTGGGGCTAAGACAGATTACATTACAAAGAGAATAAAAGTCTAAGCCTTCAAATTAGTCCTCAAAATGGTAAAAAGGAAATAGGGAAATTCCTACAAAAACCCATAAATATTAGTAGTACAATTGTGATGAAGATGGGGGCAGTTTTCATAGCAGACTCTGAGTCTACCTCATTGCTGTATGTCCAATCAACTACACTTATAAAGTGAATAAACAACATTTGAAGTTATCAGTAATCTTCTGCAATTGAGAAAGGAAGCATTTACAAAGATGATGCAATAAGTAACATGCGATCATCTGAAAGGATGAGTTAGATCGATTCTCTTCCAAAAGGATTAATCCAGGCTTCTCTCCAAACAAACAAAAAAGTGAAAAGAAAGGAAATTATTTCTGCTACACTCACATTCTGACTCTAGAAAATTACAACAGAAATTGAATCTGGAATAAAGGACCACAATGGGGCTCCTTGGGGGTTAGGAAAGAATTTGATCAACTTCCGAAAATTATATTTAGTGATTAGCAATACCAAGATATCACTATACCAAGACACGGATCAAAACTATTGAAAATATACAAAGATAGACATTCGAGATATGCAACAACAACACAGCTACATGTGTGGGAAAATAGGATAAAGATATATTAGCATAAGATAAGATAAATATTAGATTAAATATGGAAAAGATAGATTATGATTAGAAAAGATAAGATAGACTTGACTGAGAGTTTGTTCTCATATCAAAGTATGATACTCATAATATACAAGAGTATAAATAGCATTGTATGAGCAAACAATTGAATATATGAAAAACACATTAAACACAATTCTTCCTAGTTAACTTGGTATCAAGAGCAAGGCACTGTGAAGGTGTTTGTTCGGCCAAGTATCAACATTTACCAAGCTTTCAACTTACCTGAAATACCAAACTAGAAGTAATGGATGACAAACCACCAAAGAACCCCAATGAAGACCATGTCACTTTGGCTCAACTATTGCAAATCATAGAAAAATTGAATTGTAACATGAGCCAAGATGGCCACGGTTCATCATTGCAAGTATCAGAGAAACTCAACAACAGAAACTATTCAAAATGGTCCAGATTAATGCTCATGGCGATCGAAGGGAGGGGGAGGCTCACTCATATCACAGCCATGCCCACTTCCACTGACACCTATGAGCATAATCAATGGAGCCAAAAGGATGCAATAGTCAGGTCCTGGATTGTGGAAAATATCGAACCGGAATTGGTAAACCAATTCCTTGATTTTCCGACAACCTGGGATTTATGGCAAGGCATCGAGGCTGTATACAACAGCGGGAGAGATGGACTGCAGGTATACGACCTAACCACGAGGGCAAACACAATCAAATAAGGCCAATAACCCATTGAAGTGTACTATGGAAAATTAGTTACACTTTGGAAGGAAATTGACAGAAGATTACCTAATCCAATGACATGCCCAAATGATATCACAACATTCAACAAACTAATCCAGCAAAACAGACTATACCAGTTCGTGACAGGACTCGATGAGTCACTGGAAAAGGATCGCAAGGAACTAGTAAATCAAGATCCACTTCCAACAGTGGAAGTGGCATACAGTACCATTTACATAGAGATGGCGAGACGAGAAATAATGGGAGCAACCTTACCTCACTTACCTAAATCGGAGATTCACGGAATTGGGAGTGGGCTCGCCACCCAAGGCCGGTCAGGAGGCACATCATCCCGGCACAACGATGATAAAGCAAACCTCAAGTGTACCCACTGTGGTGGTACACGCCATACAAAGGAGGGATGCTTCCGGTTGAGCGGTTACCCAGAATGGTGGCAAGAAGGTAAGAGAAAGGGACAACAGCGAAGCACTGGTGAAGAATCCAAGAAAAGAGGGAGCGCAGCAACCGCGAAAGTGGAGGCAAAGAAGGGAACCCAGAGAAGGAACTTGTCGAAGGACGAAGCCACGAAAGAGAGAGCAAAGGTAAGAGACATTGGGGTTGTGGGTTGCTAGGGTTAAAGACAGAGAGGATCAAAGGAGTCAGCCAAGAAATGGAGGAGAGGCACCGAGATTTTTTAGGGTTAAGGGAAAACCCTAAGGGTACCTCTTATAGCCCAAACATTAAAGCCTTTCCCAAAGGCAAACCAAGCCCAAAATCGTGTGAGTGCCCCGTGTCTTCCAAAGGAATCTTGGGTCATCTGTCATTGACTCACTCAATGTCAACCCAAAAACCCGGGAAAAAAATTGTCAAAAATACAGGAGTTACGTGCCAAGTCAAGTCCTAGAGCCAGTGGATTTTTTATTGTGGTGCGACCCATACAATGACTTATGATTTGAATGATTTTGTGAAACCTATTTTCTCACAAAAAACTTTGATTCAGACCGCAAATGGTGATTGTATGGAAGTCATTGGGGTTGGAACAGTCAAAATTGGAGTTGATATGACACTCACTGATTGTCTTTATATTCCAGCTTTATCATATAAATTACTATCCATTAGCCAAGTGACAAAAGAATTAAGTTGTAAAGTTCTAATGGATTCCAGTTATTGTACTGTGGAGGATACTCGGACAGGGAAGACCATTGGGCGTGGTGTTGAGAAAGATGGACTGTACTACGTGAAGGAGGTGGCTCAACCGAGGGGAGCATTTGTGAGTGACTCGGTAGCAGCGCAATTACGACTATGGCATCGACGTTTGGGTCATCCCTCAGTAGGGTATTTAGAACATCTTTTTCCTTCCTTAGCTGGGTCAAAATTAAATCTAAACTGTGAAGCTTGTTATTTGTCTAAAAGTCACAAACATAACTATCCTAGTAACATGAGTAGATCAAATAAACCCTTTTATCTAGTGTATTCTGATGTATGGGGACCTGCCCCAGTAACTGGAAAACATGATTTTTCATATTATGTTCTTTTTATCGATGACTGTACCCGAATGAGTTGGATTTATTTCATACAACAAAAATCTGAGATTTATGATATATTTGTGACATTTTATCAAATGATCCTTACACAATACCAGACTAAGATCAGTATTCTCCGATCGAATAATGGAAGAGAATACGTTAACCATAATATGAGTGCATTTTTTCATACCCATGGTATTATTCATCAAACTACCTGTCAGATACTCCCCAACAGAATGGGGTTGCTGAAAGGAAAAACCGTACCCTATTGAATATAACTCGAGCCATGATGATAGAATCCTGTGTTCCTAACCGTTTTTGGCCTGAAGCTATAGCAACGGCGAATTACCTCACTAATCGACTTCCTACAAAACCACTAAAATATGAAACCCCCATTAGAAGTCTTGTGTTCTCTTGTACCTACTTCATCCTTTCACTCCTTACCCCCTAAAATCTTTGGATGTGTGGTGTATGTTCATCTTCCGAAACGGAGTCGACATAAACTAGAATCCAGGGCTACTAAATGTATTTTTGTTGGTTATGGAGTATCTTAAAAAGGATATAGGTGTTATGACCCGATTGAAGACCATTTGTATACTTCTATGGATTGTGAGTTTGCAGAAGAAGTGTACTTTTATCCCCAACATAGATCTCAGGGGGAGAAAAAAAGAGATGATCTAAGTTGGTTAATGTGGTCTTCTCCTACAGTAAATCAAGTAGTACAGTCCTCACTGCCAACGCTAGACCCAGTGCCTACTCTGTCTGAGAATCCTGAGAATGAGGTAAGTTCTCCTGATCACTTATTAAATTCTAACAGTATAACTACTGAGGAGATCATGCAGGAGAGTAGTAGTACTCAGGAGGGGATTGAAAATAGTAATCGGGGATATCAGCTCCCACCAAGAAGTACTAGAGGTATTCCACCTTGGCAATACGATCCAGATTATGAGGCACTGAGGTCAAGATACCCTATGAGTCATGGAAATAGTGGCTAATTAAATGCAGCTATCTATATAGAAAAAATTCCATCAAAAGTAGATGAGGCCCTACGAAGTAAAAAATGGAGAAAGGCAATGGAAGAAGAAATTGAGGCTCTCACTAAGAATGGGACATGGATTAAATGTACCATTCCTCAAGGGAAGAAGGCAGTAGGATGTCGTTGGGTATTCACTGTCAAGTATAAAGCAGATGGGAGCATCGAGAGATACAAAGCGAGGCTTGTAGCCAAAGGATACACTCAAGTGTATGGGATAGACTATTCAGAGACCTTCTCCCCTGTGGCGAAATTGACACAATTAGGGTTCTGTTTTCAGTTGCTGCAAACAAAGAATGGCCCCTATATCAGTTTGATGTCAAGAATGCATTTTTGTATGGAGAAATTAGTGAAGAAATATACATGGAAGCTGCTCCAGGGATTTTCTGAAGGTTTCAGTGAGGGAGAAGGATGCAAATTCAAGCAGTCACCAAGAGCCTGGTTCGGTATGTTCACATCAGCAATGAGGAAGTTTGGGTATAAACAAAGTAACTCGGATCATTCACTCTTCCTTAAGAGAAATGGTGATTTGACAACTTGTCTTATCATATACGTTGACGATATGATTATCACTGGAGATGATACAGAAGAAATCAGGTCACTGAAAGAGAGACTGTTTCGAGAATTTGAAATGAAGGATCTTGGACAACTTAAAAACTTCCTTGGGATTAAAGTCTCGAGGAATAATGAAGGAATTTTCATTTCTCAACAGAAATACATTCTTGATCTGTTAGCAGAACCTGGTATGATAGATTATAAGCCTTCAGAACACCTATCACCCATAGGCTTGTGGGTAAATTGATTTATCTAGCCCATACTCGTCCAGATATTTGCTTATGCAGTTGGGGTAGATTCATGCATAATCCTCAAGTGCAGCATATGGAAGCAGTGTATAGAATATTAAGATATCTTAAGGGTATACCAGGAAGAGGAGTTGTGTTTAGAAAAAACGGTCACTTTGATATGCAAATATATACCGATGCTGATTGGGCAAGAGACAAAGACAGCAGAAAATCTACGTCAGGGTATTTTGCCCTGGTGGAAGGAAATATGGTGACATGGAGACGTAAAAAACAGGTGGTTGCTATATCAAGTGCTGAAGCTGAGTTTCGAGGAATAGCAAAAGGAGTGACTGAAGCACTATGGCTCAGAAAACTTCTGAGAGAGCTAGGACTTGATACTAAAAAAGGGTGTGAGTTATGTTGTGATAACAAGGAAGCCATAAGCATTTCGGAAAATCCAGTACAACATGATCGAACGAAACATGTGGAGATTGATAGACACTTTATAAAAGATAATTTGGAGTCCAATATCATCAATCTGAAATTTGTTCGTTCGGAAGAACAATTAGCAGATATTTTAACTAAAGGTGTCAACACTCGAACATTTGAAGATACATTATGCAAGTTAGGTATTGGAAAGATTCAATACTCAACTTGAGGGAAAGTGTGGGAAAATAGGATAAAGATATATTAGCATAAGATAAGATAAATATTAGATTAAATATGGAAAAGATAGATTATGATTAGAAAAGATAAGATAGACTTGGCTGAGAACTCATAATATATAATATATGAACTCTCAGATCAAAGTATGATACTCATAATATACAACAGTATAAATAGCATTGTATGTGCAAACAATTGAATATATGAAAAACACATTAAACACAATTCTTTTCTTCCTAGTTAACTGCATGAACAATCAACAAGTGATAGTTGGCACAAAAGAATTTGCTTCATTCGCTAACTGCAAAATGAATATATATATATATATATATATATATATATATATATATATATATATATATATATATATATATATATATATATATAACACAATGTTCGAAGAAAATTCAAAAGTTCTGACCTAATAATTGTAGTTTTCCCAACCCCTGGAGGCCCAATGAGTAACAATGAAGCTCCATCTTTAACCAAATCTCTCAATAAATCAGCACTTCCTGTTATAGCCCTGCCAACACGACAAGTCAAGCCGATAATTGCATTCTTCCTATTCCTAACAGCACTGATCCGATGTAAAGTACGGCTTATGCCGGCTCGATTGTCAATTGCAAAATCACCAACCTGAGGCAAGCACATGTTTCAGGCATCGACATAGTACATCATACACAAAATGGGAGCATACTGAGAGATACCCACACAAACAATTTCTATCTTAACAGGCCTAACATCTGCGATTAAACTGTTATGGCCACCAATACAAAGACAGAAACCAGTTCTCCTGCAATACTTGTCAATGCAGCCGCAGAATCAGTAATCACTAGTCAGAAAATACCGTTATTGGTTACACTCAGTTAAACTGCGTATATTATTATTGTTTTAATCAGTATCTCCATCTGTTTTACTTGTCCTGTATAATATAGGGCAAGTAATATGTAACGAAGGGAATACTTTCAATCAGTAACCTAATAAAACCAAAATCACTAGCAGTCTAGCATATGAATATCAACTATTCATGTATACTGTATTAATGTTTTGAAAATATTCACATTTTAATTTCTTTGAAGTACATACATTCAGACCAACTCGTCCTTTTCAAGTGAAAGAAAACACAACAAAAATACTTCCCAAATATAAAATGGACCGACCCACTATGGATACCTGAGAAGTGGCAAACTCAAGGTCCTGAGAGGTAATCGGACAATCCGACAACTCGAAATCACCCGACGGGAATCGGGCAAACGGTCGCCGACCCAAGTCCATAACAACTTCCATCAATTTATCCAACTCCGGATGGTCCCGCAATCGGGACCGCATCCCCTCCGGCAGCAAAGCCACCAACCGTTCCAACTCGGCTTGCGACTCGTCAATGTCGTCATCGGAAACCGGGCAACCTGAATTGGGCCGGTACTGGGAACAACAAGTGATACCCGGATAAATTCTCGGGTAGCCGGAGAGAAAGTTGGGGTGAAACTGGGGTTTTGGCGGGAAAAGGAAGATGGGTATGTTAGAGTGGAATGGCGGAAAGGCGGGATTGGCTGGGGATTTCAACGCGATAGAATGGCACAAAAAAGGGGAAGTAGTGCTGCTCATCTTGGACAAAGTTACTTCTCCTGCACTACACTACCACCTTTGGAAATCCAATGATAACTTTTTTGCTCTTTCAATTTTTTCGACTTTATATGTTTCACATTTCTAGTGGTCTCAAAAATTGGGAAACCCCTTTCATCAATTTTTACCAATGTCAACTACTTCCTAATTAAATTGGTTACCATGTATTTCTCCGTAACCATAAAATTTAGTACGTACTCGAATTAATGTACGAAAATTTTGTAACTTTTATTTAGAATTATCAAATTTTTAATATATATTTAGTACGTACTCGAATTAATGTACGAAAATTTTGTAACTTTTATTTAGAATTATCAAAGTTTTAATATATATACTCGCTAAGTTTTTTTTCTAATTCTATAAGTTATTGAAAAAACAAAGTTGTTTGTTAAAATAGTAATTAGGAGAAATCAAAATTAATTGTTCATTGACATAGGTAATGGAGAACAATCAATAAGATGAAAATTGTATGTTGCTTTTTAAAAACATTGATATTCAAAGAGTGGGATTTTAATTTTTCCCGGGAAATAGGAGAAGAATTAAGAGAGCAGTGTAATGAATTTATTTTATTAACAATGACAAACACACAATAGGAGAATGTTGAAAATTTTAAAGTAGGAAAGGTTGAAGATGAAGATGGAGGGATTGAGGAAATGAGGGCCTGAGAATAGAGGAGTGCATGAAGATGTAATTGTCAAAAAATAATTGTTAAGATTGGGAATTAGTAAATAAAGCAAACTCTAGTAAATAGTTTTCATTATTCAAAATTTTTATGATCCAAATTGTTTTTCTTGACATACTAACAAGGAAAACAACACACAACCTCAAACCTAATTCATCAAAACACCAACACCTTAACCACTGTCTTGGTTTCTTTCTCATCCACCACCACATTCACTACATCCCCAAATAAAAAAAAATAAAATAAAAAAAAAAATCAAAGAAGAAACCCAAGAATCGAAAATGATAAAGAAGTCAAAAGCATGAAAGAAGCTTTAACGCTTGCCTTTGATTTGAACATCATATTAGGTCCCTTGATTCAGACCACACCTTAACTACTTGCCACCTCCAATGTAAATATATATTGTGCATCTAGCACAATTTAGTTGGCTTAATTTAATTTTGGAGGAAAATATTTTTGCTTAAAAAATTATCTTTTAAGGATAATGTATTTCTAGTAGATAATGAATTGGTAGTTAAAGTTTTCTTTTGTTGGTTTATAGGGAAAATTATCAACTCCCAATGTGCAAGTTGCCAACTGAAAAAACAAGAGAAAGTTTTTTTTTGAATAGGGAAATAAGATAGGATGGGAGAAAATTCAAGGATGTTTATGCATTTTTTTTACTACTCGTCTACTCCGCATATGATGATAAAGCTTGGTAAAGTGGGGAGAAGGGTCAAGTCAAATTGGTTCTAATAAAAAATAAAAATCGGATATAGATTTGTGTTTCTATCCGAGAGACCAAATTGTTACTTGTAGGCCAAATAATGAGAAAAAAAGTGTTGATGAGGATCCACTTAAGTTGAGCATTACATATCTTCAAGGGAAAAAGCTTGCACCCAAAATAAGATTAGTGGCATCGGCTCTTATATCTAAGTCAATTAATAGACAAAGGATTAAGAGAAAGTCAACTGAGTTATGGTTTTCTAATGGAGAGAATGTGTATTGACTTTGTCGGATTGATTGTCTTTCTCATCATTAATCTATAAATGGGTATTTATGAGACTGATGGAGAGCTAGCTAGGCTGGTGGCCCATGTAGCTTGCTTAGTTTAGCTACGTAAGGATAGAGCAACCATTTGATTGACTTTAGGTATTGGACCAATTATACATGCCCAAGATAATTATATGTATACAATTTGTATTATATGGACTTAAGGAGTACATATCTAATTGAAATAGTTGGTAAAACGGGTCTTCGCATGTCACACCAAAAAATAACGCCTGGAAGTGGTGTTTGTGAAGGCATAGACTCAGCAATAGAATGCACATTCTGTTTGTGAATATCCCACCAAAGCCAAGGGTAGCTTGAACTTTCTAAAATCTTCAGCTTATCAGAATTGGGTGTGATCCAAAAAATTGCAGAGTAAGGAGACTAATTGGAAAGACTTGGAGTTGGCTCTCAATTGATCAAATTGTTAGATACAGAGATGGCCAGAGAGTCAGTGACCAATATTGGATGGGCATAGCCGCATAGATGTATGGAATCTGTGGATAGATTCGAGTGAGACTCCAATCTCAACTAAGTGATGGTAACGTCTCTCAATAGTATCCCTTGTGGTGCATAGGGAGAGGGTTGAGCGTGGGTCCCCAAACCAATAAGATTATTTGGATAGCGTACCTAATCCCAATAATAACCCCCGAACTAATATCCAAATCCAAATCCGAATCCGAATCAATTAAATATAGAGAACTCCGAATTTTGGATACCCGAACTAAATATCTGATTTGAACCGATAATTAAAACTTTTGTTTGAAATTTGAAGGTTGTTGCTCTCCATTTCAAAAGATTTAATGAAAAAATGAACCTAGTTATGGTATTAATCGTTGAAAATCATAGGTAAGATCATAAAGAAGGAGGTAGAAGAAGATCATTATATAGGATCAAAAAAACTATTCATCTGCACGTTGTAAATTTCAACAAAAGAAAAAGAAATCAAACCAGAATTTTTACTACAAGAAGAGAACGCAAGACAAAAAAAAAAAAACTCCAATAATGATGAAAACTTCAATGGGAAGATCTAACATATTTAATTTTGGGTCGCGTTCGTGTCAACCCATTTTAGTTTTTGTGTCGAAAATATAAACCCTACCCTCTATTTTCGGGTTGGGTTCGGGTTAGTTTTCCACCCCTGAGATGCGATTATTCAATAGAGTGGCTGGAAAAAAAATATTTAGAGTTTAGATGAAATGACTAACAAGTTGACAGTAGTAGTTTAATTGTCTTTTTAGGGTTTTAATTTAGACTTGGACCTACTTAATATAGTTTGGTTATAAGGTCGGGTTTGGGTTGACCCGACTTGATTTTGACCCAAAAATAATTTCGAGTTACATGGGTCATTTTTGGGTTGAAATTTTTAACCTTAACCTAACCCATTTAATTTCGGATCGGATTCGTGTCAACCTATTTAAATTTTCGTGTCGAAAATTTTAACCCTAACCCGCTATTATCAGATCGGGTTAGTTTTTGCCCCCCGCATTTACTTCAAGAGAAGTTGCTTTTAAAGCAATTTAGTGAGTTCTGCTATTAGATTACAAAAAAGCAAAGCAGTACGTTTACAACAGCGGGTCTAATAAAACACTATCAAAACCTATGAAAAAGAAGAGAAAAGCTGCCCACCTGTTCCTCTCCCTTTCTCACTACTAAAGTACTGAGTGTATTGATTCTATTTAAGAAATTATTAGTATTTTAGGGTATTTAGAATTAGGAACAACATTTTGATAATTGGGTATGGATTCATATATATAAAACCACTTTGATATGTTATTAAACTACTTAAGCACATACATACGTTCAAGTTTTGTAAATTAAAGCTCTGCAGACAAACAAACAAATTGATGGAAGAGTACACTCGATTTCCTTCAGCTCATTTTGTCATTGTTACAACATTCATCAACTATCTTATGTACTTCTGTGCTATACTTGTTTCTTTATAGCTGCTTCCCAAAATAATGGAAATCTGTTACGATGGATGATCCCTTTAATTAGCAACATAAATCAAGGAGCAACTCTTGAGTATGATTCTGTTGACTATGTTCAGGAACACTGTATTTTTTTATTTTACAGAGAGCAGGCGAAATATGTGAATAGTAGTATAGTACTAAAAGTAAAAATATGTCAATTGAAAAAATAAAGGGTTGTAACTAACGTTAAATTTATGTAGTATGCCTTGATGAGGAGTTCAATGAAGATATTCGTTTAACTTGTATTAATGTGAAGCGTGCAATGAGCAACTGGAAAAAGAATAGAAGCGAACATGTAAGGGTGTAAACAGTTCATTGCAATCATTGTACCAAATATATTCCCACTTAAACTAATGCAATGAGTGTTTGACTAATACAATACGTAGAATAAACAATTATGAAGTGTTGATGTACTAAAATATTAGGGTATCCCAATATGGAAAGGAAGAATTGGAGCATATATCCATCAAAGATATCAAGAAAAAACTAGAACTCCCATACAAGCCAAGTTAAAAATTCATTAACTTCAAACCAATAAGCCTATTTCTTTTCTTTTTTTTTACATTCTATAAACTTACAGAAATTAAACAAAATTCATACTAAACAGAATGAAAGGTGCACATCCCATATAATGTAATAAGAACTAAGAAATGATCAACCATGATGCATATAAATCCAAAATTCTATTATAACCACTCATTTAGGCACGCAAAATAGCGATCTACGAGATTTTACACTCGAAACAAACAACCAATTAATTCTTCATAGATTTCGGGTGCATTCCGAGGTTTCGGAAAATTTGGAGAGGCATATCTCTTAGCCTAGTAGTTTGAATGGCGTAATTTATTTTTTAAACCCCTTATTTTTGAAGGTACTACACAATCATGTTGCCCCTTAGTGGCATCAGTGGAGTCTTATTTGAGATATTGAAAAAAAACTTTGACAAGCCATAAAATTGGCAACGGGACTCCAAATGGGGCTTATAATATGTCTAAATTGTGTATTTTTTCGAGATCTACGCACGAAAAAATCTACGAAGGGGGATTTGTTCACTTATTTTCTCCAAAAAATGCCTCTAACACCATTTAATATATGAAATTCGATTTTCAAGGGTTTCGAATCCTAACAGGTTAGGAGAATCACTTGTTGATTTATGAAAACTCCAAATAAACAACAACATTAGCCAAATGCGAAGATAAACCTCATGTCTAGGTTTCGAACCCTAATTCAAGATTTCTCTTTAGACCCCCATTAATGCTTTATGCTAGTATTTGAATCAATATACATTTAAAAAGAAAAAGCTATTCTTTCAAAGATAGTATACACATAAAATATAAGTTTTGATAAATCACATAAAATAAGATTATACCAAGGATGGTAAGTAGAAATCGAGATCAGCCTTGCGTTTCTGTGACTTTGTGAGTAGTACAAGAACATTAGGCAATGGAAAATGAGAATTGGCAGTGTGAATGTGTGATGATAGAAAAGATCTTTAATCTCATTTTTCTGACCAAAAACAAATAAATGCAAAAGAAAACTACAGATATACAGAATTCTGACAAAAAATATGCGACATTTGTTAGAGATACCAAAGGCCCCTTCAATCCTACATGCCAAAATTCTATCCTGTTTCTGTTTTATAAACCGTTAAAAGTCAAATGATACAAAAAATTAAAAATAAAAGTATTATTTATTTGATAACTAAATTTTACTCTATACTCCATAGCCTTAGACTCTTATAGCAAAATTGAGTAGAGTAACGATTTAGTTTAAAATACGGACCTGGACAACCTCCAACTCCAAATTACATGATATTGATCGAGTATAAATTATTGGATTGTAAATTCATATACATACATTCATTACCAATTTAAATAAAAAACGTCCATAATAAAAAAAATTTAAATAAAACTTAAATAAGTTAAGGACAATTTATCTAAATAAATACTTGGTACAAAATATTAAATAAGCATATATTCTTAACTCTATCTTCTACTTCAAGCTTCAAACCAAAACTAATTCAAAAAACAAAAAATAAGATAAAAATAAGTTGCAACTGCAAAGTCCATACAGAATAAGCTTAAGTCCAAGTTAGAAGAGTTGAAAATCAACAACCCTCAGACATAAGAATCCAATAAAAATAAAAATAAGAATAAAAATAAAATAAAAATAAAATAAAATAAAATAGTTCTATCTTTTCTCTCTCCTAATACACTGTTTCATTACATTCTTCCCAAAACCATGAAACAAAACTCATCCAAAATCTGATAGTCTTCAAACCAAAGCCCTCTACTTTCCCTCTCCTCTACAAACAGTCTCACCCACATCCCAAGCTTCAACCTTTCTGCTTCTGCTCTCTGTGATTTGGTCTGGCCATTTTTCTGCACTCATTGATCAGTTCAGAGAAATGGGTTAGTCCAAATATGGCTGAGCTCTGGTGGGTTTGAAGTGGGGAACCAAGATCCAAAGAAATGGCGGGGTTCAATGGAAGAAGGGTTGAGGGTTCAGAGCAGTGGCAGAAGACTATCACAACCACCCCCACAACGTTGGTCGATACCGCGAAAAGAACCATCAATTCCGCCATGAAAACCCCAGGAATGTAGATGAGGAGAGGAGAGAGAGAGGAACAACAAACCCCAACACCCCCATTTCCATCAACATCATCATTAACTAATCAAGAGCAGCAACATTCATCATCACTACCCTTCAACAACTACCATCAATTCCACCTTCAGCCGGCCCAAACTGGGAATCAGGTGCTGTATCCTCACCTGGAACAGCAAAATCAGATATCCATTTCGCCACCCATCAAGAAACGGGCTTATAATCCGTCTTGTTCGGGTTCGGTTGCTGCTTGTACGCAACATGTTCGACAAAAGTCCTCAATGGAAGACTTGTCTTTTCAACAGCAGCAGCAGCAAGTTTCTACCAGAGCAGCTTTGAGGAAAGCCGGGATAGGGGAGATAGTAGAGGTGCAAGGGGGTCACATTGTCCGGGCCACGGGTCGAAAGGATAGGCATAGTAAGGTTTGTACAGCTAAAGGTCCGAGAGATAGGAGGGTTAGGCTCTCAGCTCATACAGCTATACAGTTCTATGATGTTCAAGATCGGCTGGGGTATGACCGTCCTAGTAAGGCGGTTGATTGGTTGATTAATAAGGCTAAGACTGCTATTGATGAGCTTGATCAGTTGCCTGCTTGGAGCCCTACTAATATGAATGTTTTGACCTCGAATAGGCGGCGTGGTAAGAGCTCTGCAGCTGATGGGGTGGCGGAGTTGGGCGAGGAGATGGGAGGTGGAAGTGGAGAGGGGATGTATGGTAGTGAGGAGCAGCAGCAGCAGTTGTACAATAACAATGCTAATTGTTCAAGTTCTAGTCTATTACCACCTTCTTTGGATTCTGATGCCATTGCTGATACTATCAAGTCTTTCTTTCCCATGGGTGGGGGCAATGCAGGGCCTGCCCAGACGAGCTCGGCATCAGCGTCTCCTATGCAGTATCAGGATTACTCTCAGGGTGGTTTGATGCAGAGGAGTGGTGGTAGTGGTGATGATGTTGGTGGTAGTAGTAGTAGTAGTAGGCAGAGTCAAGATTTAAAGTTGTCTTTGCAGTCATTTCAGGATCCTATGCTAATGCACCAAAATTCACATCATCATGGTGCTTCTGCTGCTCATGATGAGCAGCAGCATTCGTTGTTCCCTGGAGCTGTCCCAATTGGGTTTGAAAACCTGAACACGGGTTGGGTTGATAACCAGCATCAACCCAGCACAGAAATGGGGCGGCTCCATAGGCTGATGTTTGGCTGGAACTCCCAGCAAACTGGTACTGATCATCACGGTGTTGGTACCAGTAGTGGCAGTGGTGGAGGCGGGTTTGCTTTACATCAACCCCCACCACTCTTACAACCGCTGTTTGGTGGTGGCCAGCACAGCCAAATTTTTACTCAGAGGGGACCCCTTCAGTCCAGTAACACACCTTCTATCCGCGCTTGGATCAGTGACCCATCTTTTTCAATTGCTAGCTCAAGTGAACATTATAATCATCATCATCAAGCAATTGCAGTCCACCCTCAAGCCTTATCAGGCTTTGGTTTCACTACAGGTGGGTTCTCTGGGTTCCACATTCCTGCTCGGATTCAGGGTGAGGAGGAACACGACGGCGATCCTAATAGGCCGTCCTCTGCTTCTTCCGGTTCTCGTCATTGATTAAAGCAGCCATGAAGACTCTCCCTTTTCTTGTTTGAGTCCCTAAAGGTGATCTATACTTTCACTACCCAACTCTGTTAAGCTCTATGCATTTAAATATCAGTTTCATGTTCTAACATGTTTTGGCATGACAGGGAATTGTTTGATTTACCTACATTAAACAAATCAACTGGGAAATAATGATGATGACAAGTCCGAAGAAACAATGGGGAGTTTTTGGTTACGTTGGATCAATGGCTTAAAATATCCGGGAAGATTAAATCTGACAGACATAATTTCAGGTTTTTCTTTCCCGTTAAGTTAAATTTCTTATCAATTACTGTAGTTTCTAGGCTCTAGTTTCTTTTAATCTTGTATGTTCGAGCTTTCATTTATGTTTTGATGAGCTTAGTGAGCTCAACTTTGCTAAAACTTTGTTGAATTTGCTGTTAGTATTTTGCTTTATGCTACTATATGATGCCTTCCTTTTATGTGTCACTTTATGACTTTCCATCTTTTAACTTCTAATGCTTTCCTATGTATTTCCTGGTCAAAAACATTACTGTAGGCCTATAGCTGCTTAGTTAATTTATTACTGTTTCGGGAAATTTGTCCTTATATATGCAAAATTCAAATACAATTCTATCTTCTATCTCGTCTAGTACTAAATCTGAGAGGTTGCTTTCTCAATTTCCATTGAGAGAGGCACATAAAAAGTTTGGGGTCTTGAGTATGCTCTCTATTTTCGAATTGTCATTCTTTCATGTGACTGAATGAGAATTACTTTGCCATCGCCTTTGTTGCTTTACTGCCCTTATGTAGTGTCCTATTTCAACCACCTTTCCCATACAAAGCATAAAAAGAATTGAAAGAGTAGCTGATTTTTTAAACTTTTACATCTGTCTTTGCCTGTATTTTTTGCAGCTAGTGCATTATAAGTCCCTTTCGAGAATGCTAGCATTGTTCAGCTTGCTTACTTCATCTTTGTGTTTCCATCACCTCTTTTCAAATTTTGTTACTAGGAAAATTTTGGAATTTTTTTTCATTCAGTAGAAAATGTTGACTTCCATTTACTACCTTAGCTTTATCACCTCTCTGTACATAAACAGCGTGTAAATGAGATAGGGCTATGTATTTCATATGTCATCCAAGCAAAGGCAAGTGAGGTATTAGACAAAAATTTGCAAAGCCTCTATTAAGTTCTCACTCAAATGCATCTGAGCTATACTCAGGAAGTCGTATCAGGCACAGGTGCATGTCCATATATTATACATGACTATGTTTAGAACTTCAGACATTGTTTTGGGTTGGAATTGGAAAGTTTTCATGTCCATGTCAAAATGTCAAGGATGTGACCAAGGCTCTTAAGGAAAAAGACTCCAGAAACATAGCTGGATACTGGTGCAAACCCTAGCTACCCTTTTTGCCATAATTAAGCAGAAACTTGGCTTTACAATGAATAATTTGTCCACCTGATTAACGTTTTGCTAGTATGAAACCTTGTTGGATTTGTGTCCCTATCCCTTCTAGGTTTTGTCTGCTGGGATTAAGATCGGTGGACTGGAGGAAGAGTCTAGTATAGGATTGTATAAAAATTGCTTACATATTATGATGGCTTGGAACATGTAAGAGTCTGAACACCTAAGGAAAGAAGAAATGAAAGCATGTAATGAGATGAACACAATTAAACATTTCTCAGTGATGAGAGAACAAACTTGATGGGGGTACCAATATTGCTTGGGTCAGCTTCTCATGGTCCCCTACTTCGTGATGTCAGTGTCTAGAGTTTTTTTATATGCCTAGCTGGATATCGTCTTTTAATTATCTTTTTTTCCTTCTCTTTTTTTGTAAAAAGAAAAAAATACAAAAAATCACTTGGGTCTATATTGGGATGGGGACACATACTTGATGGTTGGTGCCTTGTTGGTACTTATTAATGGTTGGTTGATAGCTACAACTCAGGAGGCAGAGCAGACTATAAATTTTTCTGAGCAATTATCCATCTTATTTTATTCTTTCCATACTATATTTTATTTAAGTGGTTTTTTTATATTTTGAATTTAAGAAAATACCTCAAAATTATTATACTTAGTGAGGTGGAATATACAGTTGAGAATAACCTTTCAGAAGCTTACAAAATACATGCACGTTGAAGAGGTACAAACATGATAAATATTTATATGTTTTCATTTTCAAGGGGGGAAATTACATACGAATAATTCCAAGGATATTATTGAAGAAAGTAGTGACTTAATATCTTTTGGTAGGGTTTTTAATGTGGGCCCTCTGCAAACTAATGATATGACATGTGGGGTTAAGTATTTTGATTGATGGGGAGTTGGGTTGTACAAGATGTTAACATTAATTGAAGTTAGATAAGGGTATCAAATTGTTCAAATATGAGAGAGCATTTGCTGTCATACAACTTGCTATTTCTTTGTTAGTTACTTTATTTTCATCTAGTTTATTTGAGCTATATAGTTGGACGTAAATCACCTTTTTGGGTTCCTAAGGAACCTCCAAGGTCTACATTTTGTTGGCATGTTTCACAGCAAGATCTTAAGATACAGCTAAATCTAATCCATAGCTGATCAGCTGGATACCCGTTATTCAGGTGGGACTAGGGTGTGAAGAGGGGGCCAAATGGTAATTTAGTCTAAACTTAGTGGTTCAGGTTGACCTTTAAATATTGCCTAGCTGTTTGAGAAGAATATTCAAGCTGAAAAGTTCTGCCCTAACCTAAACTAAGTCAGCTCAATTTGGATTTACACGCAATTGCTGATGATAGTAGAGAAGTGCACAACTGCAAGTTGCTAGATTCAAGAGAGTTTTATTTGGACTCTAACTTTGTAAGAAGGGGTGTTAGAATAGAGGAACTTGAGTAGGGTAGTAGGGCTCCCTCAACTTTGATCTCTTTGCAAAAAGTCTAGTTTTTTATACTTTATAATTATTGCCTAATAGATACAGAGAGCTCACAATCTGTCTTCCTCTTTGTAATGGGCAGTTTGTATTTGGCGGCCCCAACAAGCAATAGTTAAGGCAGATACATTGTCATAGGTCCCTCGTCTTTAAGTCCAATATATTGCTACATTTGTCCGAAAGCCTGAACTTAATTGTTCCTGTAATGTAGAGCAAATAGTGGTGGTTCCTGGTGGAATTGGGACCTTCATCAATTAGAAAGATATTGAGAATTTTTAGGACACTCGGTTATAAATTAGACATGGTGAGTGGGCTGGGTAGACCCCACCCAATCAGTCTAGTTAGTGGTCAAACAAATCCAAGAAGCTGTTGAACCTGCATGGCCCTGAATGAACCATTTGGTGAGTTAGTTCAAGTGACAACAAGACCAATGAAATCACATAAATTGGCTCAGGTCAGCCTAAGGGCTGTTCCAGCCTTGGTAAAGTGATTGTGGTGTGGCTTGGACATCCAGGATAAACCTTGTGATATCTACCTTAATGGCTGATCCGTGAACTTATGAGAGCATATCATGCCTGACTCACCTGGCCCTTAGGTCTGGTATATAGATCCTGTTCCAGAATAAGTGACCCAATGAACTACTGCAGGTCCATGTGAATTACCCCAATGAAGCAATGAGCATATATTTAGTAAAATCTAGGCTCGTTGTCAAATCTAGTTTCAGTTCAGGTCTAGGTTTGTGGGTTTAACCATGGTTCCTTGTGTTATGGAATATTCCAGAAGAGAAATCACTAATATGATAGCCGTAACCAGTCCAAGGGGCGCATCTCTTTTCAGTTTTGGAGGGAAGAAATGAGAAGAGATAGTCTGACATGATACTAGCATCCTATCTGCAAGTATGGCAACAAGCCAACAATGAAGATGATCTGACAACTCTATTGAGTTTGAACCTTTGCCCATAAATTTTAGGTCATACTACCATAATATTAAATGCTGTATTATTTTCCAGGCAGCCAATTACTAGCCGCATAATATTTTTTTAATCATAAGAATTCTTCAATGTAGACGTTGGGGGACAATATATGAGATATATTCGAACTTACAATAATTTATTTGAATAATTTTGAACATGCCAAGAAGTGTTAATGTGAATACGTGGTGCATGAGATGTTTATGTGAGATCTTCATGGTAGGGAATAGAGGTTGATATGTAAAGCATCACACTTCGTAAGCGCCATCTTAGAATTTAATGTCTTTTCAGATGGTAATTTTAACTTTTTTCGCCATACGCACAAAAAAAGATACTATAGCAAGTCGAAACAAGAAAAATCCAAGCAATGTATTACTGTCATCCTACACATAGCCACATAGGCATTGATCTTAGGCACTCTCTATTTGGTACTCCGTATCGATCATAAAATTATAGTCAAATAAATACTCTGTTGTTTAGCAATGCCCTTTGAGATTTTTTAGTCGTATACAGTAGTGGTCAGTGGTTATATTTGACTACTGAAAACTATATACTACTTTTTCTTATTACATTATTTTGTTTCAGTTTCTAAAACAGAGCAAACCGAAAGACAAAAAAAAAAAAAAAAAAAAAAAAAACTTTTCGAAAAATGTAATTTTGATCTAAACTAATTTATTCTGAAACTAGAAATGAGATAAGATAGAGGCATAACGTATAAATAAAGGTCTCCAACTTCAATTTACTATTGAAACAGATTTAGATATTTAAAGGGAGGGAGTATTTCGTATTTATGGCATTGTTTATACTCAGTTGTGTTCACTGATGCTTAGATTTCTAATCTCAACTGCTAAAAATCAAAGAAAAAATAATTCCCCACAAAAAATGGTCTGAACCATGCAGTCTTGATTATGGTATATTATTATTCAATATTCTCCAACAAATCGACTTATTAATGTGTAGTCTAGATCATTGTCTACAACTATATCGAGATAGATAGAGAGAAAGATATGTTCTTTTATGATAGAGGGGAGACTTACAGGAATATGGATTTTTTGGTACTTAAAAAACAGCAACTCCTACACAATTTCAAGGAGTTAGAAATAGTGTTTCTCCCACCCTATGATCCACAATCAGATACTAAACTGGAATCAGGAAAAAGTCAGTCATGGACAGAACAAATGGAGCAGAAGTTCATTTCTAATCAACTGAATATCAGAAAGTTTCACCCTTCAGATTCAAACCATCGAAGCAGCTCAAGCAAACCTCAGGTTGTAGAATCAAATTCATAAGAAATCAGACCTCCCACCTTGACAGAAGCTTTGGTTTTTGAGTTACCTAATCAAAGGAAAGACACAAGTAATCCATAGGCCTTGTACAAACTCTACATTCCAAGAACTGAATCCACTAATCAAGAACATGACCTAAGTGACACTACTGAGCTGCCTTCAGATTTCAGCATGAACATTGATTGACCAACTCAAATGGAAGACATTGCAAATCCACCCACACCATCATCAGCACTACTAGAAGAGTTGGACTATGAACTTGCAGACAACCAAACGACACTAATGACCCACCGATAATAAGATCCTCGCACCCAAGCCACTTAACACCTCATCCTGCCGAAAACTTGAATCCCTACTGCCTAATTTAGTGATCTCCCACTAGAGGTGGCTACGGTGCCGGGCGAGGCTGTGTGGGTGGACCCCATGTTTGGACCGATCAGGGGTGGGCCAGGTTGGGTTGGGTGGGTGGATTCGCACCAAACCGAATTCATGATCCGAATCGGATTGAATTTATGTATCGAATCAAATCAAATTCACGAACTAAACCGAATTGAATTGAACCGAACCGAATTTCACATTATGACATTCGTTATAAACTTTTATATTCGCCTAATCACATTAATTTTTCATTTCTTTTGTCTATTTTTCATTACATATTTACATAAATTAGATTTATTATATATAATCACAAAAAGACATAATCATATTCGATTCATATAAACTAAATTATATTCAACTAAACTAACATTCATTGATTCATATAAACTAAAATATATTCAACTAAACTTACATTATTAATATAAACTAAATTATATTCAACTAAGATAACATTCATTGATTCATATAATGAATAAACAAAATTACATTCAACTAAACTAACATTCATTGATTTTTATAAATTAAACTATGTTCAACTAAACTAAGATTCATTGATTCATCTAAATTAAACTATATTCAACTAAACTAACATTCATATAAAATAAATTATGTTCAACTAAATTAATATTCATATAAACTAAACTATATTAAACTAAACTAACATTCATATAAACTAAACTATATTCAACTAAACTAACATTCACTAATTCATTAAACTAAATTAGATTCAACAAAACTAACATTCATTGATTCATATAAACTAAATTGTATTAAACTAAACTAACATTCATATAAAGTAAACTATATTTAACTAAACTAACATTCATTAATTCGTATAAATAAAATATATTCAACTAAATTAACATTCATTGATTTATATAAACTAAACTATAAACAATTCAACTAAAATAACATTCATTGATTCATATAAACTAAATTGTATTCAACTAAACTAACATTCATATAAACTAAACTATACTCAACTAAACTAACATTCATATATAAGTAAATTAATTATTCATTAAGTCATATAAACTAAACTAAATTTAACTATATAAATATTTATATAACTAAATTAATTATTCATTGAGTCATATAAAATAAACTAAATTTAACTATATGAATATTCATTGATTCATTTAAACTAAACTATATTCAACTAAACTAACATTTATTGATTCATATGAATGAAACTAAAGCATATTCAACTAAACTAATTGTAATCCCCCGTATATTTACGAAATTTGACTATATTTTACCGGAAATACTTTCTATACATAAATATATAAATTTGGCTTCATATACTTTATATATATATATATATATATATATATCTTTTTATATAAATAATATATTATTTTTTAGTATGTACTTATTTATGTTAATCATAAAACTAAATTTTTTACAAAAGATATTTTTTCTCTAAGAAACCCATCAAGCCCAAAACTCTACTAATCCTAGTATTACTTTATAAATAAATCATATTTACCTAAACCCTAAACACTTCAAACAAATCACTAAACAAGACAAAAAAAATAACCCTAATCATTTAGTCGTGTCTTCCTTCCTCACTGTTGCCGACACTTCTTGTGTTGTTGCTTGCCTATGCCCACCTTGCTACCGCCCTCTACACCACCCAGCCGTAGCCAGCCACCACTAGCTGCCAGCCACGGTGGCCTCCTTTTCTCCTTCCTTCTATTTTCCCCTTTGTTTTCCCTTGTTTTTATATATTATTATGCATGTGTTATTAAATTATGTAACTTTGTTTGATTGTTTGGGTTGGATTCTATTGATATTTACAAAGACAATATTATAGCTTAAGGTTGACCTAGTGAAACAACCCCTTGTTTTGTTCCCCAAAATGATAGTATTAATTAAAATCATTGGCAACTAGATAAATCCGAACCATTAGAAGGCAACAGAGGCAGTTCAATGACTAAGCCATCTGATCATCAAAGAATATAGTTAGTAGCATATAAATATTGTCTTGCTTAAGATCCCAAAAATAATCTGTCAAGGATTGAAAGAAGGTTGCATCTTGGGGGTTTAATCTAGTAGTTTGATGCTTTTAGGTTGTGCTCATTGTACCATGGTGATTGAAAATGAGAATGAACCATGTTTTAGTTCAAATAAATATAAATGAGATCTGAGTGGATAGTGATTTAGGTTTTATTTCATGATAGATGATGTATTGATATGTCAAAATTTTGCTTGATTATCTTTGCCATGCATGCATCCTTTGCATTGGCTTTTCTTCCTTGCATATATTTTATATTGTTCTCAGCTAGTGTCACGTACTTTTTCTTATTTATTGATCAAACATTATTCAAAATGGGATTTTGTGTGCCTAACTCTAAGTAAACCCAAATATAAAGGTTTTGTATTGTGTACATTTGGAGGATAGGAATGCAAGTCGCTTGCCTAGATGACTTTCATTCATCTTGCATGAGTTAATAATACCAAGCTAAGGTTTGTGTAGTGCCTGCCTCTTTTTGCAAGAATTTAAACTATTAGCTTATGTTTTCGAGAGATTTTAAAATGTGCTTTGGGATGATTTTAAAGTTTTCAAAAATTTAGTATGGTTGTGGGTATATTAATTTAGGTTGTATTATTTGGTGTAGGAGAACAATTTGTAGAAGGTGCTTGATAATAGACAAAGTGGTTACCCGTTTATTTTACTCAAAGTACGTACAAATTACAAAAAATATTACCTTTAGGAGCATGATCTAGGGTAAAATGAAAACTTAGTATCATGTTTAGGGAACTTTTTGAGTGAAATTGTTTGGTTATTTATTTGAAAGAATTCATGTTCTTTATATTAGGGGCATAATTTGGTATTGTTGGTGAGTTATAATTATGTTTTGTCAATACTAATCGAGAAAGAATTATATATGGTGAGAAATCTTGATTTATTAAATTGGAATTAATTTGCTAATTAATCCATGAGGTTGTTTATTATTACTCTTTCATTCGTGATAGTATGAGTTGAGTAAAGGTGAATTTTAAGTCTTAATGACGAGGATAGTTGACTCTGTTCAACAGGTTTAAAAGTTAAGATGAAAATAAAAAAGTTAAAATTACAGTATAACAAAAATTAATTGTGTAACTGTAATGTTTGCATGTGTGAGTTGTGTATATTGAGTTTAAACACTAAATCGCATAAAGAGGAAGAGGATAAGCATAAAACTCTAGGCTAGCGCACGTCTAAAGTATTAACAATCAAGGGTTAGAGTTTCACGAGGTATTATCAGTGACTTTTATTGGAGGCCGTGTGATCTACGAGTCTCTCTTTTATAAAGTTTTAAACTTAAAATTGAGGTTAATTGAGATCTCATCTAACTATGGTGACGGAGTCGCTCCCGTTTACCATCTGGATTTTATATTGTATTTTAAAGCTCTCCGACGGGAGTGCATGGGTAATTTATCTATTTGATGTCATAATCAGGACATGGGGGAGACAACCTTGTCTATTGCTTAATCCAAGTAATTAATTAATTTGTCATGTCAGTTGAGTAAAATATTGCGTCATACGTTCTTGCATTCTATACTTATATTTTATTTAATTATTATTTTGATTATTATACTTTGTAATCTGTATGTACTTAACTTGCTAATTACATGCTTTGTGTGTTTTTTGTCATAACTTTTGTCTATAAATGACACTTTGATGATCCAATAACTACATTTGTAGTATTGGGAAACAGATTATTGACATGTATCCAGTCAAGCATTCATGCATGGGTGGGTTGAGAGGAGTATTGTTTTACTTTAGATTTCAGAATATTTTACGTTTGTTTGACTTGTTTTTAGACTGTTGGTTTTGGATTTGAGTTGAACGTTATTTTGGTACATTGTAGTATGGGCCTTAACGATTCAAATTTGTTATGTTAGGAGCTTGTTTTACGATTATGTTGTTTTGAAAAGTCTTTCGATTTTCCGCTGTAAAACTCTATTTTATAGCCTTAACGTTTGAACACATGGCGGTAACACACATGTAGTTTCCTAAAGGTTTGGTTTTCGGAAAATGAGAATTACCGGGGTGTTACACTAACATTCATATAAATTAACTATATGCAAATCAACTAAGATCGTATAAATTAATTTATATTCAATTAAACTAACATTTATATAAACTAAACTACATTTAAATAAACTAAATTTTACAAAATTAAAATATTTAGGTGGTCCAAATCGAATAGGGTCAGAGTTTAAAAAACCGAATTCGTATTCGCCCCACTAGCTGGCAGGCCGAACCGAATCTGAGTCGGACTCTTAGTGGGCAAGGCGACACAGGCCAAAAACCTGGCCGATTCAATGTTGGGTCGGGCTGAACCGGCCCATTTCCCATCTCTATCTCCCACCGTGGGATCTTTCATTCTTAGAATTTATTGATTTTGAGATCCTGACTAGTCCACATATGGAAATAGGCAATTCAGCTTGCATAAAAAAAGCCACCACTGATTATGGAGAAAATTTCGCAAAAAATGCGAAGGGAAATTTCAGGATTCTTCAGGAAACAATGAATAGAACAAGCCGCCAGTGTAGCTATAACAGGGAGAAGGGGAAGAAAGGGGTTTGTTGCGGAGGCCAATCCTGGAGGTATGTGGACAGGAAGTTGAGTCATGCAAAAGATCCCTATAGAAAGAAAGAGGAAAGAATTTGAGCTAACTACTGATCAGATTACATTCAAAAAACAGCACCAAAAGATCAGGAACAGATAATCTGCAGCTGCTTACCAAAAAATAAAGGGAATTGGGAATATGTTGATGCAGACATGTATACGACTAATACAAGTAATATCGTAATTCTCCACTAATCTTCCCATTTTCTATGTCAGTCCTTTTTACTCAACATTACCAAATAGGCTCACATCGAGAGGCTGCAAAGTCCAAGTTGAGGAGCTAAAGGCGGAGAGCAGGACATGAAGAAACTTTAAGGCGATCTCATCTTTTCATAATTTTTCATATCTCACAAGCTTAGTTATTTTATCCTACTATACTTTTTTCTAGTTCAGGGTCTCTGCATCATCTATACTTGAAGAAGATTTTTTTTTTTTTTTTTTCCATAAGAGTTCTCTAATCTAAAATTCAGACTGTCATATTTGTGAAGTACCCTAATCCTGACATTTTCGTTTTACAATTTCTGGAAGGTGCTTCTCAAGTACCATTACAGAAGTGATCAAATGGTCGGGCCACATCAGGATCTATATATTACCAAGTATACAACAATAAAATAGAGAAACACTTGATCTAATTTTTAGTTACACAGTTGCTTAGTCTAGGCCAATGTATGTTATTACCATCAAAGAGTAAGATGACTGCTGCCAGTTAGGCGGTCAAAAACTTCAGAGGCCATCTCAGGTTGGAGAAAAACCTACAAGAACAGTTCTAGAAACCACCCTTGTTGCTTTTGTTGTTGCTGTTGTTTTTGAGTTATGATTCTCAAACTTCTAAAGGGTCATAAGTGATCACAAGAAGTAAAGATGTAAAGCAAAGTTCCACAAGTCCAAAAACTCATATTCAAAAGGGGCAAATCATGCTTTAAGAATTGCCTGTGAAAACATTGTCATTTCGATTTCATGTCCTTTGTAATAATATATACATACATCATACGTACTATACACATATTAATATAGTACAAAGCGAAGGTATGCATAGAAGAAAACTGCTTCACTGTAGTCGCATTGTACAATCAAATGACACCTCGAGCAATCCACAATGAGGCCAAGGGGGAGGGGAGAGAATTGAAAGAGAGAAGACACTCTTACAGTTAGAAGTCCACGTCACAATGGAAAGGCAAAACCCTATTGTTTAGGAACAGTGATCAGCGAACATCTTAAGATCTACGACCAACCAAAGATGTAGTCAAGGATATAAACAAGCACCAGTGACAATGGGTAGAGAATGAAAGCCAATAAAGATGTCCATAGAGGGAACGTAGTGCGGAAGCTGCCAAGAGCCCCCATAATGATGCAGACGAGGAAAATGACGAGCACTTCTGACGAGAAATTCCAACTCAATCCTCTTACATAAACTATACCCAAAAACACAGAGAGGCAGAGCACGTTGTTCATTGTCACAGATCCATATATCTGTAAGAAGACAGCATACGTATTTCAGTGGCTTCTCATGGGTAAAAAAAAATCATAATAAAGCAGTTTTTGAATTATGTAACTCTTCCCCACTTTGATGAGAGTTTAATCTCACAAAAAGCAGCATTGAATAAACTCAATATGTTTGTTCACTCCGCACCAACTATACCTAGCTAGTTTGCTAGATTTTCAATTCTTACAATATTTGACTTTTTTACTATATTTATGCAGTAATTTTAACCTTATTTTATTATTAATGTGTGTGTGTATATATATATATATATATATATATATATATATATATATATATATATATATATATATATATATATATATATATAATAAAACTGTCATTAATTTTTGTATTGTTGGGTTGATCTGTGTATATTTTCACGAAATCAACTTATATAAGTATTTTTCAATGTATAGTTTTCGATATTAACAGCCAATGTTGTGAATAATGCAAAAAAGGAACATGTAGTAAGAATTAAGGAATGAGGAAGATATTATATATATGAGCAACTATAGAACGAGAAAACCACCTCGGAAAATGTCAGTGATGCAGATTTCCTCTTCTTCCTGGATGCAAAAATGATAGCTGACACAGCTTCACTGGAGTTTGTTGCAAGGGGTAGAGCCATAAACGAGATGAAGAAAGAAGGGATGCTGGTAGCTTCGGAGAAGTTGTCCACAGCATCTACTAGTGGATCTGCAAAGATGGCGGCAACAACAGTCCCAAGCACTAGAAATAAAATTGCCTTGATGGTGGTTTTCTTGGGATTTTCAATTTCTTTCCTAGCCTCTTCACCAGAATCATCCAACAGGAAGTTCTCTCTTTCTGCTTCCTGCATATGGAAATTTAGAACATCGTAACCTTCAGACCAAAAAAAGTTTAGCAACAAGGAATTAAGCTCTGGCTGTATAGGCAACTTACCACATCAAAATCATTTAAATGTTCAAGTGTGTCAGGAGACTTGTCACCTTGCACAAGATTAAGCAATTTTGTGATTCCCTTAGTAAACTCTTCTAGATCAATACTGTCATCTGGGCGATCCATATCGAATTCCTTCATCACATTCTGTACAATATCATCTTCGTCCATGTTCATCCCTTTGATTTGCATCCCAAGAACAAAGGCCCCAAGTTCCCCTTTTGAGAGAGAATTATTATTGTTCCGATCAATTGCTTTAAAAACCCTGTCACACATTAGTTGTTAAATGAGAAGCAAACTCTCTGAACTTCCTTTTCATGCCAGCTGTATCACTAATCAAAATATGGTAGTAAATACAACTTACGTTTGTACAACAGCCTTGTTAACACTACCATCAGGATTGGTAAGTCCTCCAGTAGCACGCTTTTTCAAATGTGTAAGAAATCCTGTCAACACACGCTTATGCTTGACATATTCAAGCTTTCTCACTTGAATCCAAGGTTGGAAAACCTGCCTCAACAAAATTATTAAAGTCAGACCCTCACAAGGGGATTCAAATTCTTGTCTGCATGCAACTCCGAATTTTGGACTCAATGAGTTCAGGCATTCAGATTTACTCTTTCCAAATTTTCACATTATTTACTATTGAAAAGAGAAAACACAGCATCATTCACGGTCTCATATATCCAACAAACAGAGAAAAATTATCAGTTCGTGGTTGTAGAAAGACACTATACTACACTGACCAAGACGACGACGACGACAACAACAAAGCAAGCCACACTCCAAAAAAATGAGGTTGGCTAATATTTCATGTGAATATCCACAAAAATCCTCACTATCTTTATTGGCCTCCTCCCTATGCTAAAATGACAATAAACTTTAAAACCTCTAGATTTCTGCATTTGGTCAGTACTCTAACTTAGCATTCACCATAGTACTAGTCTCATCCACCAAAACAATATTATCCACCAAAGGCAAAACCTCATTATCTCATCTTGTATTAACTTCGTTATTTCGACCAAAACTGTTGCAAAAAGAAAGGGTTTAGGATACATCATAGGGGTAACTCAATTGTAACAGAAAGTCCTCTATACTCCAACATAAATTATAATATTTAATATAACATCCAAATACATATTTTTAACTAAATTGATGCACTAATGCAGTATGGCCTTCCTAGTTATTGTCCACCAAAATACTTCTCTTCGTACCTTATCATACTCCTTTTTCAAGTCAATGAACACCATGTGTAAGAAAATTTCTTTGCACGGTAATATTCTATCGTTTGTCCAATAAGGTGTGATCCTGACATAAGGCATAAACTCTTAACTTGATTTTCTGAAAAACTAACCCACTTCTTCAACCTTTGTTAAATCACTCTCTCGTATAATCTTTTATGGTGTGACTCATAATTTTTATTACTTGATAGTTTGAACACTTTTAAGCATCATCTTTGTTCTTATAAATAAGCATCAAGATGTTTAACGTACAATCTTTTGGCCTTTACAAGTCCTACAAATCTTTTTGAAGAGATCCACGAATGCTCACCTGGTAACCTTATTATAAGCCTTCACCAAGACAACAATAAATGGATATTCCAAACATGCAAGGGAGACCAGCAAAATAAAAAAATCTTTTTGAATAGATCCAAGTATGATCACAGAGGACAGCTACAGAGCGAAGTCCGAGGACATAGCTAGAAATCCTATATAATAAAATCAGCCTACTAAGAAGAAATTTCTACCACCAACATTCTCTCATATTTCCTGTTCAGTAAGTATTTAGGGAACCCCTGAAGCCACATTGGACAGCTGCAGAGCGAAGTCCAATGACATATCTAGAAATCTTATATAATCAAATCAGCCTACTGAGAAGAAATTTCTATTATCAGGATTTTTCTCATATTTGCAGTTTAGTATGTATTTAGTAACTAATATTACATCACACATCCTTCTCTAAGCATAATTACCTGATAGACACAATAGCTTAGAAGCATAACAAGAGAGATTATGAGGCCTATCAACACTGCCAAGTGTCTTCCAAAATTTGAATTGAGGGCTTGAGGCAATTGGACAACGAGAAAGGGTAACACAGAGATAACCATGATCCTTGCAGCATTACTCGTCCATATATCAGTAGAAACACCAGACTCTGAAAAAATAAATATATAATGTCAACTCGTGAATGCTATTGCAAAGTGTATTTGTTCTTACTAAATGAATAAATTACCAGGTTGTATAAGTGGTAGGGATGAAAGTTATTCAGATTAAAACCGAACTCCAATCCAATCCAAACCAAACTGAATCAACAATTAGGATTGGATAATTTTCTTAATTTGGTTCGCATAGGTTTGGAATTTCAAAAAATCTTAATTTCGAAATGGATCAGTTCAAGTATGTTCGAATCCAAATAAATCAAACAAAACCAAATTTATACAATGGACTGTAATATATCAAGCCCACTTAAAATCTCAATGGTCCAAACACGGAGACACCTAACCGGCCAATCCACTAAGACACTAACCTTAACAATTTTCATGTACAGTAGCTGTTCCTACATTCCCTCTCCTCTCCTTCTCAAATCTCAACCAGTCAGTCAACTGCATGGTCTTCCTTCTCTACAACTCTCCTTTTCTGAGGCTCTTATCTCACACTCTGGCCTTCCCTCTATGCACTCTCAAGTCTCACTCTAACTCTCCCGAGATTGGTGGAATCATCATATATAAAGGTAGGATTTCATTTGCTTCGAATTCAACGAATTATCGTATTAGTTATGTATGCTTAAATTCATTCTCTCTTCTTCATTCATATGTAAGATTTGCATCTTTAATTTCTTTGTTTTCTATGAGTGAATTGATAACTCATACGCCTGATTTTTCATTTTTAATTTTCTCCTTTTTGTGTGTGTTCTTGCTTTATTTATTGTGTTGAAATTATCATCGTATCAGTCCGATTGTGTTTGTTTTCTTCTTCGTTCATATGTCTGATTTGCATTTTCAATTTATTAGTGTAATTTTTGTTTCATATGTTTCAATTTTGATGTAGTTCTTTGATGCTAGGAATGTTTTAAGATTGTGATTATACAATGATGTAGAATCGTTCAGCTCCCGGTCTAGATGCTAAACAATTGGACAATGTGTTTAGATTATAGGCGTTGCTGGTTTGTTCTTAAGCTAAGCAATAATATTTTCCTTCATTAATGTCTTATATGAATGTACGATAGAGCGATTCTCAACCTATGTTTCATATATTTTGATTACAGATTTATAGTTGATAATTTCATATGTTTCTTCCCATTTTTATAGCATGATATTGCATCTAATAAAGGGTAGACTAAGAGAGTCCTAGTGCCAAATTTGACTTTAATTATGGACTATTTGAAGGCCTTTTGAGTTTATTAAAATATGCCATTCATTAAAAATAGTTTGATCAATAATAAGTCAAAAAAATTTTGGTTTGATGCTAAACTATTTAAAAAAAATGTCCAGATTTTGGTTTGGATTCAAACTAGCTAAAAAAATTTCAGATATTAGTTTGGATCTAAAGTAGCTAAAAAAATTTCAGATTGGTTTGGATCGGACCTATATTCAAAATCGATTCGGATTGGATTGAAAAATTCAAAATGAAATATATTTGGTTTGGATTTGGCTTAGGCTCTAATTCAAACCGAAAACTGAACTTTCACCCTAATCAATGGGGGTGCAAGTGAGGGTAACTTCATGTGCACAAAATAAGGAAATTTTAGACAAGTGTCTAAGGTATTTGATTAACAAGCTGCAGGCCAGGAAACTAAAATTTATAAGTACCTACCTCGTAAACTAAAACCTTTTGTGTCTGTTTCATCGAGCGTACGTGAATTCTCAATGTCACACTTGCCAACCAAAACACAAGTTCCCCATATTACTGTAAGAAGCATCACTGTAGACCCAGCTAGCAATCCCATTCCAACTGAAACCTGGTCTTGAGCAGTTGTAGAACTTCCAGAAAGGCCAGATACTGCATAAGAAAATCAGAAAATGCTTAACAACCAAACTAAGAAGAGTGACATGAATGATAGCCATATTTAAGAAATGACATAAACCTTTGTAGGAAATCAAAGTGTAACAAAGTGATGATTAAGCAGTTAATAAAATAGGCTGTAACATCGACATAAATAAAATTTTCTACCAAGAAATTTGCTTGAAAAGCTTACCCCATACAAAAACCAACAGATCAACTAGGACTAATTATCCATATGTTTCATATTATGTCTACTTCCCACAAGGAAATAAATTACTCCTGGAAAGACTGACCCCAATTAAGCAGCAAAATTTACAGTCAAGAAATTAGCCAACCCAAGTCTATCTGTCTCATATTCTCAACTAATAATAAGTCAACTCCAAGTGTATTCACAATCAAACTAGTCCGGAATATGGAACGACAATCAAACTAGTCCGGATTATGGAACGACACAGAGAGTTCACAGTTAAGCCACATAATTAAAATCAAGAGTAAACAAAGAGTCTTATATTCAAATTTACTATTCAAAATTCAAGTTTACATTCTTCATGTACAATAAACCTTCCAAAAATGACCATATATGATAGGACTAAATTTTATACAACCTGCAAGAACTGAAATACTCAGAACCACATCCTGATTCAACTATACTAATTCGTCGAATTACAAAATCACAATACCAAATCAAACTAACAAACAATGTGGCGTTTCCCACCTAAATCTCACTGTAACCATAACCTCATTACCAATATAAATCACAAAAAGACAACGATGTAAATGTGAGTCAATCCGAGCATCAATTTTAGAGATTTTAACATAAAAATGCTATCTTTCCATTAAAATGTCATTATAACCACAGCCCCATTCCCAATATGAGAAAAGATTCGATCCGGTAATAAAACCAATAACATGCAAACGACAAAACCATAAAGATTGTAGCTTTTCTGTTCAAAGCTGTAAAAAAAAAAAATGGGAGTTTTACCAAGAATGAGCATGGCATCAGGAAGAGCACCGAGAATAGGAAGAAAGAGTCCACCAACAATACCAGGACCCAAAATCTCCAACAAAATCTCACTCCCGTCAGACAAATAAGTAGCAGCCAAATACATCAAGTATCCATACACTAATATCAAGAACGTATTCCCCAACGCAGTAGTTGTACACGGCAAAAACCCATAAGTTTGCTCACATGTCTCAGCTCCAAACACTGATTTGATGGTAGGTAGTCGAAGATAAGAGAGCCCCACATCATCGTGAGAAGCCAGATCATGGGTGGGCCTGGCTGACACGGCGGAGATGAGGAGGTAGATGAAAATGGGGATCGTGAAGGTTCTGATCCGTCGTCTGTTGATGGTGGTTGTAATACCCATGATTTATTATCAAAGGTGGGATTAGAAGAATTATACAGAGGTCTTGATATAATATATGATGTTATATTATTATAATATGATTATGATATGATATGATATTACTCCGTAAATGGTATACGGAGATTTGAGATGCGTGTTTGGGGCGTGTTTGGGGCGTGTGATGTGATCGGGGATTGGAACTTGGAAGAGTTCAGGATACGTAGTGTGTGAGTCACTTTTTTTTTTAATGGAATCAACGGTTTTGTGAGGAAAAAAGTCGAGGAGTTAGGTACTTTGGTGGTGTGGTGTCCCACCTAAAAAACTGTACTTATACAGTTTTACCTATATAATTGATGTGACTTTTTGGATAAGTCGGCGATTTGCCACGATTCTAGGATATGTATGTGCATGTAGGTCAGTAGATGTAATATAAGGGTAAAGTCTGATTCTTTATGATTATTTAGGGTATACGGTATTTTTTTGGGACATTTATTTTTTATATACGAGGCAAGCAGTTAAGAGTAAAGAGTATATTTTCAGTTAAGTATTCCAAAATATTTGACAAGAATTTTTTAGCAGTTTTTTTCTTATTAGGGTAAATAATAAGCCGAAACTTAACTCTTAAACACTCTCATTTAGTAGGATTTGAATCTCAAACTTCCAATATATATTAAGGTAAAATTCTTTCTAACGAGCCAAGCTTTGCTTGGTAAGAATATTTCAATAGGTCTCTATACAAATGTATTTTATATTTAAGTTTGTATAAAATTCAGCTCAGATAGATCCAAGCCAAAGTAAACCATCTTTTTTTATATTTACCTAAAAATTGCAACATGTTGAGTTTTATACTATTATTTACTCACTATCCTTTGACAATAGTTTGTAATTGGTAGCCCAAGATAGAGGACCCGTTGTGCATTTTGTTGGAGAGTGACAATGAGGAGAGAGAAAAGGGGTTATGACCGTATGAGTGACTTAATATTTCATGATGGTTAATCGATAGGATTCAAATTAATGAGATCACATTTTTTTTTTTACATATCAGGAGTGAACCAAATACAAAGAGAGAGTTTAACAAAGTAAATCTTAAATTTGAGCTTAAGCAGCTCTATCATGAGCTTTAATAATAAGTTTATCTCGAATTATTTTAAATGTACAACATGATAAAAAGGTCTCTCCTACACTTTTAATTCTAGAGATTGTACTATATATTTGAGTAATAGGAGTGTCATTCTTGCGTAAGAATGCGATAAGCTAAGATGAATAAGAGAAAATAGAAATCTTATGTAAGTCGTTGCTCACCATTGGGGGACTTTAAGCCAGCTGAATCAGAGAGATTACAATATTTTAGAATAGTGGATGAGGTCCAATATATGGGAATATTACTACATTAGTACCAGATGGGCGTGATTGGAGTAATCAAGAAGAGGTCGTAATTACTAATTAGTCAAATGAGGTTGGAGTCCTGGAGAGTTAGAAAGGGAAGTATGTTGGTGGATTTGGCGAGTGGTGTCCCACTCCTATGAGTTACCGATGTAAGTGTTAAAGGAACTCATGCAATAAGTGGGTATAGAAGGAATCTTGAATATTATTAGAGGTAAGTGTTAAAGGAACTCATGCTATAAGATTATAAGATAACATGCATTCTCACATTCCACATACGATGTTATAAGAATACTTGGATTAATTTTGACCTTAAAGATGATATTCGAGTTATGGTTATATGTGCACAAAAGAAATCATGAAGTCCAATACCGTGAGCTTTTGGTTAAGGCTCATCATCACTGGAATATTGGCATCAAGAATTGTTGGAACTTGTTGAAGCTTGTTGAAGTTTATAAAAACCAAGAGTCCCACATTGGTGGGATAAGAGAAGCATGAACTCTTTATAAAGAGTTATGGTCATGTACTTGGGTGTGACCCAAGGGTTACCCACTTTCGTGAAAGGAGGAAGGGCTTAGGAATCCAACCAACACGCCGTGCCGAGCCGGGTTGGGTTGGGTCTTAAGTGAGTGATCATGAAGCTTCTATCTTTATTTTTGGACTATTTAGATTTCGTAATCAATTTTAAAACAGTTTTGTAATTAATTGCCAACGGTTTACTAATGTTAATTACGGTTTTAATTCTTGAGATTTGTAACTTCAATTTTGATTTCTGAACTTTGTAACATTAGCTTAGATTCTGTATTAAATTGCTGAACGTTTTTGTTTGCTTCCTTGGTTATATATACAGCCTCTGATCAGCATTGTAAAAGCACTTCTTCCTTCTTTTTTCTCTCCCTCCCACGAAATTCTTCAGCAGTAGTATATTTTTCTTGAGTGTTCTTTTGAGGTCAGTGGTTCTATGCAAGTCCATTACTACTATTATCGAGAGACTGTTTTATCCTGGGGAGCATCCGGTGATTCCCGAACTGCTTGCACAACTAAGGTTGTACCGTGAATGTTCTAAAGAAAGCGACATAGTCTGCGACTCAGTCTATTCCCGGTAACATTGTTCTTGTTATTTTGCAGTATTGTTTACAACAAGAATGACTATAACATACATAAATTAAAGAAAGAAGTCTTAACTTGATTTATGTTGGGAAGAACAATCGCATGATTTGAACTCGTCGTTGGATATTTTGCAAAATTCCGTAAGATACACTAAGCTTTCTCTTATGGCTTATTGGCTATGAGAATGGAATTCTTCTCGACATTGGACGGGATCGTATCTCCACGTACTGATGACCCGTTTGAAGATGATGTTAATCATCAACATCTTTGACAACTTTATTTATATATATTACGATTTACGACTACTTAATCTTAGGATGTTTATCTTACTTCTAATATCCATAAACTATCTAATATCTATGAGACTCATTCCAATGACTAGAATTTCGTGATGCTAGTACTCGTTGTAACAATGTATATTTTCTTTGTTAAAGTCATATTACACTGTATGTTTTTTTTTAGTCATATTACATTGTATGTAAATGTACGTAAATTCTACTTGTATCGCTAGGATACGGAGTTCTCTTTACATCGTGACGAAAACCTATGAGATTTGGAGAAACTTTCTCCAAAATTGCACGCCCCCCATAAGGTAAAATTAGCCGACTACCATCATTAAAAAAAAAAAAAAAATTGGTGCGTTGCTTGTGCACGGTAGTATGCCATAAGGCGACACACTTCCAATAGCCACTCTAGCCTGTGAGATTTTTATCACATAAATGCAACAAGTGTACTTTTGTAATGGTAATTTCAGCTAATTATAAATATATAAAAAAATAGGCCAATGTTAAATATAGACTCATTTCGCTATATTTTTACATATTTTAAAAAATCCCTTATCACTCTAATTTATTCAAAATCATTATTTAAATGCTTACAACTATTATTAGCAATAAATTTGTTATACGTTTAGTAGTTATACTATCTATATAGGAGAAAAGACACACGTAGATATTGTAAAAAATAGGAGATAATGTAAAAAAGTGAAGGGGGAGAGGGGTGAGGAAAGTAAGAACGGAATTGGGCGAGTTGTCCAGAAGTCTCAAATATCTCAACTTCACTGTAGCAAAGAAATGGAGGCACCCTTTAGCCCAATCGTCCGCAAAATTGCTAGAGAAGTTGCCGCTTCACCTAAACGCAGCTTCACTCGTCCCACTGAGGTTCTCTACTCCTTTTTTTATTCCCCAAGTTTTGAGATTTTATTTTTAAAATTTTGATGGTTTTATTTTTCTGGGATTTTCAGGGATATAAACTGGAATTTTTCTTAATTTTCTGGGTTATTAAGGGTTTTATCTGGGAAATATTTACTTTAATTATCTTGATTTTATTGCATTAATATCATATTTGATGGGTTTTTCATATCTTGGGATTTTTCTTGAATTTAATGGGTTTTTTTTTTGGGATATGTATACTTTTAATTATCTAGATAATATGCAATTTTATTGCTGTGATATTAATTTTAATGAATTTTGCTTGACTTGCAGATTTGTCTTGAAGAATGGTGGCTTTCAAAATCTGAAGGTGGTAAGGGTTTTGCTTTAAGCGGTCGTCCACCTGACAAAAGAAAGTAATACATGTTATTTTATTGAAGTTTTTATTTTATGATTTCATCATGTTAGAATATGGCGTTTGTTTATGTTAAAGATTCTAAATTGATTTAGATGAAATGTATGGAGCATGACTTTTCTCTTAATTAAGCCTGAATTATTCAAATTAATCAATAATGGATATGTTCATGTTATATGCTTATTAGATGCCTTGCTATTAGTATTAAGCATCCTTTTGAAAATTGTATTTGTTCAATGTTTCTTTTGCTATAGTGGAAGCCTGGAAGGATATTATTAGGTGGAAATTTCGCTAGTTGGTTTGAATAATGTTTACTTTGTGCTTTGATTTAGAATATCCTGTTTACCGATTCTATATTTGCATTAGTGAGTGGAAATGGTTTAGGTGCATAGTGTGCTAGTACTTATTGCTTGGATTAGAAGGGTCCATTAGGGACTAATTTTAAGAAGTTGAAGTAGGCAGCGTTCTGATTTTGTCCCCCGTCTTGGCGATTGTTTCTTCTCTTGCCTGTTTTGATGTAACAGTAAAAGATGAAGTATTCAGTTATTTGACTTAGGAAGCTTCACATTGATTTGCAATGTTCTAACACGCTAAATGGACTTTCTAACACATGAATTGTCAACATATTTGTTAACATCTTACACAGTACTTCGTATTTGTTAACTTTACTTCAAGCTGTTGATTTGTGTGTATGGAGGGAGCAGTAATTGCATGACCACCTTATTAACCATTGCCACAATTCTGATGCTTGCAGATCTGTAAATGCACAACAAAAATTTCACTCTGCTCCCACTAAGTGGAGATTTGCATCAAGAGAGTTTCACTCTGCAGATATTGTGAAAAGGCATGGTTGTACAACTGTGGAAACTTCTGATGGCTTTATTATTTCCCTATGTGGCTTTATGAACAGGTCTCGCTCCCAACAAAATGGCTTCTCCTCTGAGGTAGGTACGGGTGTACAGCTGATTGCTGCCTATCAAACAAGTTTGTCACTTCTCATTATGTGGGATGTATGTAAACATGTGAATATCAAACAAGCATTGAGACTTTTTTACCTTGCCTTGTACTACTAGTTAGTGCCTAGTAAACACCTAAATTACCAGAGATCTGCATCATATTTACATTTAATCAACAGTATTCACGTAGTTCCTCTTTTTTAAAATTCTTTAAGTTCTCTGGGTCTCCAAGGATTACTAGAGCTAAACAATAAAAATACTCACTTATCCTTTGTCTTTCAGTTTCAAGATTGTCCTTAGAGTCATTCTGTCTGGATTGTGGTCTATGCTCAGTGGCATCAATAATGAGATTGATAGCAGCACTTTTAGTCTTCCGTGGAGATTAACTAACGAAAATATGCAACATGTTATATGCAATACATTTGCCCCCACATCACTCTTATCAGGATTGATATCTTTTTCACTTGGACTTGAAAAGGAGGGGTTGTCTTTCTACTTTTATTGTGTGTATTCTTAACTCCATAGTTCAGTAGCACCTCCTCTATGGAAGCGTCGAGAGCTAGATTTTCATATGGTAGGATATTCCTTTAAAACTGTAATTTTAGCTAGAATAATACTCTCTTCTGCAAATCAATTTATTCTGCCCATTAAAGATCTGACATTTTGCCCCCTGAGTTCATTGTACACCGTTTCTTGTCAAAGAATGTGCTTGTCTATCACAATGGCTTCTGGAGATTGACTTGTGAATGCAGGTCTTCATTAGTCTGCTATAACTTGATAGTGTAATATACACCAACATCACTAAATCTTAGGGTACGGATCATGTCATACAATCAAGGTCTAGAAAGGTCATATAAGAAATGAGATGCTGTTCATTCATATAGTTGATTAAATTACAAGGGTTTTTTTTTTTTTCCAATTTCAGTATACCCTTCCTCTCATGTGTGTTTACTGTATTCCTTGATGATAGCAACCTTATTAATATACTCTTAGTCACTGATTACTTCGCCCTCGTCCCCCCAGCTTCCCCAGTCCCTCTCTCACAACTTTGAATAATGTTTAACTATATTTGTTTACTTCCCTTCTCTGGTCATTTTATTATATTTCACCTTGAGCGTTTTGTTGCTTCACCTTGTCTACTTTGAATATGTTGTCAAAAGAACCTGTCCAAATCTTTATTACGCAATGGCTACTCCTTAGTTTTTGTGTTTTGGCCTTTTCTGGCCGTTTCTAACTTTATCTTCTGTTGATTTAAAACAAGCTCTCTTGTAGTTTTGTTTAAGCTGCAGCTTACCTCTCAAACCTTGTCAACAATAAGATCTGTATTACTCTTCCGAGTGTTCTTGCCTCCCACTCTTGAAGCATATCTAGGCCTCATAGGTTTTGGTTGTAAGATGGATTGATTATGATGGTAATGTAACTCTGAAAAGTTGGCAAACATAAAATGGGAACTTCATGCGCCTTTTGTATTTTGTCATTTAGAGACTTGTGATATAGAGATGAATACACAATATACATTGCTCATTTTCTTCTTTCCACTATCAATATGGTAGAACTTATGTCAGGTCAGGTTTAGATTTGTATAACTTCTTTTTGGAGCATGTGACAAAAGTTGAAGGCATCTTGACCTCGCTGTGGCTTAGACAACCCATATGGATCCCACGCATAGTCCCTCCTAGGTATACATACACTGTCATTCTAGGGTCTATAGTCTTCAATCTGAACCATAAGGACTCAGGTAGCCCTCCAAGATTTAACCTGTGTTTTGTTATCTCGTCTACAATGCAATGCATGATTGCATGCTCAAGCAACCTCTACTATGAAATAACACCTTTGATTGTCTTCTTGGTGGGCCATACCTAGTTGTTTTGAATTAAGGATTGTGATACTGTCCTTGATGTGAAGTCAATACCATCAGTAAATAGTTATATCCCTGTTATTTAATTTCTATGGAGACTAGGCATTTTTATGCATATTGCTATAAATTATAAGCAGTACTTAACCCCCAAACTCTAACCACCTCTCGAAGAAATCTCAAGGCACTTGATTGTTTGGTCTCATCAATGTATATCAAAATCATGTGAAATCACTGTCTCTTATTTTCTTTTGTGATATGCAATTCCTATCTGGTTATGTAGTAATCTTTCTTGGTCATAGCTGAAGTAGTTGCACAACTGCACAAGATGAGTGTCATAACATATTTTTTTTTTGAAGGTTACATAGATTGATAACTTCATACTAAAAGACAGAGAGAAAACAGTTTAATATACCTAGTTACATCTTCTTGTCTTATGCATTGGTCAAAGTTACATAAGTTTTTAAAGACCACCAAGAAATCTAGAACGTTCTGAAAGTTACATTGGATGATTGACAATATAGGCAGAAGGGGAACCATCAACAGCTTTTTCTTTTACCAATCTTTCTGTCGTAGGTATTGTTAATTAATTATGGCGTGACATAACTGTGATGCCTTCCAATTTCTGTTGATTTATTAGACTAATTTGGCGTTGGGCAGGTATGCAGGGAATTCATGTATGGATTTCCTTATAATTGGGATGATTATTGCTCATCTGTGGGTGAAGAATCAAGTCCAGGTAACTACAAAGAGTTTACTGAGTGCTTGCTCACCAAGAATGGTGCTCAGCTACATGACTTGGTGTTGTCAATGTCAGACACAGAAAGAGATCTGTTCAGTAAGAAAGTATATGACGACCTGATTGAAATGCTGACTCCCCAACCTGAAGCCCAACCCTCAAATTCTACTCTATCGCAAAGAGATGCTAATGTTTTAAACTCAGAGTTTCCAACGACAAGATCTAGCAATAAGCGGCAAAGTAATGCATTGTCCAAGACTTCCCCTAAGATGGAGTCGCGTGAAAAGGTCAGTATTGGTGTTTTATGCTACTTAAAATTTATGAACTTGTTATAATACCGAGGAGCTTACGCAGATTTTAACTTTTCATGCAGAAGTCACGAATGAAGAAAATGTGAATGTTTCATGAAAGGTGTCGCTACAGCAAATAGCCTTACATGTATCTATTTATAATTATTACTAATGCAAAACCCCTACTGATGTAATATTTAACTCGTGTCACGCTATTATTACAAAATTTCCCGTTTTTTTCAAAGATGATATCATCTACTTTTTTTTTGTACTTTACATTAATATTATATTAAAAAATGTTATATATAGAAAATTATGTGATTATAAAACTAACTTTAGTTCTTTCTTTTATTTCATGTTTGATTTCTACCTTTTTCTACAATAATTTTTTCATCTAATATGATAAAAAGTATTATTCCAATTAAATTTTTACGGTGATTCTATAAAAACCCTGTATATTTACGAAATTTGACTATATTTTACCAGAAATACTTTCTATACATAAATATATAAATTTGACTTCATATACTTTATATATATATTAATTAATGTAAGACATTATTCTTAAACTTTCAATTTAAAAATCATGATCTTTAAGGATGCCTACGCTAAGTTGGCCCCATTCCACTAATTATTTTGAGAACTGCGCAGAAAGGATTTCTCTATTAAATAAATAGTTCAAATACGTACTTGATTGCACAATGATCCATGCATTTCAAGGTACAAAAATTAAGTAATGTATACTTAATGAATAAATACCACCCAGATCTCGAAGTTCAGTGTTGAAATGATCATAATCAAGGATATAATTAATAATAATACCACATAGTATAGTAATGTATATGAGTGGCATGAATTAACCTTCCTCTGTTGGCATGGATGTGAATATGTGATCGTCCTTTGTTGATTCCTGATGCCCCTTATGCCTGATGTCTGATGTCTGATGTATATGCCAGACACTTTAGATTATGACCCTTTAAATAAAATATACTAAAAATTGATTTTCATTTTTGTCCATAATTGGACAGCCCCTTCAGTTGTATCTCTAAATAAATATAAATATATAATCTTAGGATTATGGAACAAATTTGTTTTCTAATTTTTTATTTGTACTAGTTTTCCTTCTCATTATATATTATAATCTTATAAAATCTTTAAAAAAAAATAGAAATACATAGTTTTCAGAACAAAAATCAAATAAGCTTATTCAAAATTAATTCATGCTAAGCAAAAGTAAGCTAAGGAGAAGAATGCCTTGCATATGGGTTCAACAAACGATAAACAATCCATACCATTAAGGGTTTAGATGGAATATATAATGCAATAATTTTTTTTTGATAGAATATAGTAATACTGATAAGGAAAAATATTATTTTCATCGATTATGATAAAAATAAAAACAATATAGTACGGAGTAATATGATAATACTGATGAGAAGAATGCTTGTTGAACAAGACATGAACAATAATATATTGAAATCTCCATTTTAATTATATGTGGAACTTCTATTACTCATTTTTCTCCCATTTAATAACTTGATCTGAATTTTTTTTAAATAAATTATTTTATATTATCTTTGGCAGTTTTGTCCCTTGATTTTTTATTTAAAAAATATTATAGAATTATGTTATAAAATTTAATTATTTCAACAAATTGTTTGATATAAATTTTGATTTTATTCAAAGTTATTTATTTTCCATAATATTTTCATATTTATACAAGATAAAACAATCAACTTTTAATTCTATTAGTTTTTAAAAAATTATCATTAAATTAATTTAAAATAAATTTTGTTATGTTCGTGTGTACGAGCCCTAAACTGTGTTATTTTTTTAATGTTCAAATTGTCTTTGAAATTGAATATGAGTGTTATATTATGTAATATTAGTTTGAACTGGTTTGTTTTTAAATGATGATTTCCTTGATTGTATCATTAATCCTTTTTCCTCTATCCATTTTATTTCGTAGTCTCCAACAAACTCATTATAAGGAATTATATGTTGTAAATTTGGAATCGTATGTGTTTTAGTGAAGATTTATAATCAATTAATATATTTCCTATTATTACATCCTATTTAAGCTCGTATTGATTAGTTGGTATAATTAGTTGGGTTTAGTCGGCTTTTTTCCTTTTGGAAAGCTATCTATATCAATCATAGACTATTCAAAATTAATAGATTTAAAACTTCTTTAAATAGATGAAAATTTTGCCATTTATTTTGGGGAGTTTAAGGGTAGGGTTAAGGATTCGAGGTTTGTAGTATCGTAGGGAGCTCATACCACCTACTTCAAAATGATAATGTAGATGATAGTATTTAAATTTATTTTAAACGAATACATACAAATTATTTATAGGTGAGATTTGTTATTTTATAGCATACATAAAAAAACAAGTTTGGTTTAAAAAAGGATTCACCATTATAAAAATAATTTTAATTTATTCAAAATTTATTTTAACCTAGTCACTTCAATACAGATACAAGTCGATAATGCTACAACTAAATAAAGGACGAACAATGTTGAGTGATAAGTGTCAAGAATATAGGTAGCGTGTGTCGTTGATAAATGAGAAAAGTCTGTGACTTTTAATGGAAGGTCGAGAGATTATTAGCTATTAGTGTACAGCATCAAACTAGATGCTTTATTCACAATTTTTTTAGTAATATTTTTTTACATGTCTATTCACAATATTAATTTAGAAACTCAACATAATACTGATATATGTCAAATACTTACAAATCAATCTCATCCCTCCAATTGTTTTTGGAAATAATAAATTTATATAATGGAAGGAATCTTAAAAGAAAAAGATAGTTTAAACTACTTTACATAGCCAATAATCACGACTGATAATAAGTTCAATCATGCTTATAAACATTCTCTTACCAAATCTATACACATGCCATTATTGTAAAACCAAAAAAAAAAAAGCATCGTTGAAAAGCATATTCTCTTTTGTGTGTACATCAGATATTTTCATAAGATTCAATCTTATATTATACACACAATAAAAAAGAAAAATCAAAGAATATCAGAAATTTGACTTTTTATTCATACGATTGTTCCACTCCCTAACTCATCTTCACTCTATATATAGACACTCTGTACTTCTCTGCTTTAGACTCAAACCTCAAACTTCTTCACTTTCTGATCTCACTTCCTCCACCTTTTTCGGGTACCCATTTGGCTCAATCTCTCACAGATTTACACATTTACACTTGTCAATAATTAATTTTCACCTAATTATGTGATTAATTATTTAATTTGCACGCATTTTTCTCTGAATGTCTGGTATCTCTGTGTCAAATTATGAAAAAATAAATTATGGGTTTTGTTATTTGAAACTGAATTTGATCTGTGTTTGCTTTATTAGGTTGAATTATATATTGAGAAAAAAGATTGGAATTTGAGTTTAGAATGGCGCGGAATATAGAAAAAATGGCGTCGATTGATGCCCAACTCAGGCTTTTGGTTCCTGCTAAAGTCTCTGAAGATGATAAGTTGATTGAGTATGATGCCCTTTTGCTGGATCGCTTCCTTGACATTCTTCAGGATTTACATGGTGAAGATATTCGTGAAACTGTAAGTTTTTTGGAATACTTTTTCATAATTTTTTTTTATGTTTAGTTTGATTATATTTGTAGTATTGCCATTTAATTAATTAAGAGTACCCATTTGATTTACATGATTAGAAATTATGTTAATTTGAAGATCCATTGAATTGTTGTTCTTGTATTATATGATTTGGATCATACCCATATTTTTAGTTTTATTTAATTTTCAGGAATGTGTTTTTTATCTTTTAATTTATTCAAATTTTGTGTTGAATTGATTGAAATTGCTATAATTTGGATTTAGGTGTGGAATATACTTTTTAGGATGCTTGGTCTACTAACAAAGTTGAGGTCTAGGTCGTTTTATTGACATTATGTTGAAATTGGGTGGGACCAATGATGCAGTTTTAGAATGAGTGTCTAAGAAATGAGATCATGTCTAGTTGAAGGTTGACCTTTTTTTTTGACAAATCAAAACATGTTTCTGAAGGGTTGATTGATCATGTGAACGAATAGTCGACGAGTTAGTTATTGATTTTGTTTTCTTTTGGTAGTTCATAATTTTGCTAGTTATTAATTTTGTTTTCTTTTGGTAATTCATGTAATCATTTTGCTCCTTTTGTGGTTCAAATTGATTAATGTAGGTACAAGAGTGTTATGAGCTTTCAGCTGAGTACGAAGGGAAGCGGGATCCTAAGAAGCTTGAAGAGCTCGGAAATGTGCTCACTAGCTTGGATCCCGGGGACTCAATTGTTGTTGCTAAGTCTTTCTCTCACATGCTTAACTTGGCCAACTTGGCTGAGGAGGTTCAGATTGCTTATCGTCGTAGGATCAAGAAGCTTAAGAAGGGAGATTTCGCTGATGAGAATTCAGCTACTACTGAATCTGATATTGAGGAGACATTTAAGAGGCTTGTTGGGGAGCTTGGAAAATCCCCCCAAGAAGTTTTTGATGCCCTCAAGAATCAAACTGTGGATCTTGTTTTAACTGCTCATCCCACTCAATCTGTCCGTCGATCTTTGCTTCAGAAGCATGGCAGGTTTGTTCCTTGTGGATTGATCATTACTTCAATTTACCAAGTTTTGTGCATTATGTTGGATAGTTATCAGGACATTGATTTTATCCATTGCCATTGTCTCAAAAATTGCTCTATAAAACTGTGAATTTAAATGAATATGCAAGAGAATTTTTTTTTCAATATTGAACAATTTAGCTTCTTGATGACCTGTTGTTTAAATTACATTTTTAAATCATCAAGCACTTATGTTATAGCATTGGTTGATCATTTGTAATTTTTTTTGGTTCATACTTTAGGATAAGGAATTGCTTAGCCCAACTTTATGCAAAGGATATCACTCCTGATGACAAGCAAGAGCTTGATGAAGCTTTACAGAGAGAGGTAATTACATGTAAATTTATTCACTAGAAAGTCAGAACATTATCAGTTTTACATTTTTCATGTTTGTGAAGTACATTCTATTAATGTATTTATCATGCAATGATATGCTTTATCATGTAACTGGAATCTTAAAATGGGAGGATGGTGGGGATTGATCTTAAAATAGGGAATCTTATACTAGGGAAGCTTAATACAAAAAAGTAGTTTGGAGAGGAAATTTTGGGGAGGAGCAGGGTTCTTCTTTCAATATATTCTATATATTATTATTTCCATCTGGATATAATTGCCAAGGCATCTAAACCCGCTTTAATTATGGATTTCTGTGATTTGTCCTAAATGTCCTTTGTAGTTATGATTCCTTCCTATCCCTGATTCTACATTCCAAATGGGTATATACCATCATGATTTATTATTTACGACTTTTGACAACTTTCTTCAGCCAAAGTAGTACCCGTGAGTTACTATTTTTCCTGAATTAGGGATGCATTATATTTTTTATTTCTTTTTTGTGAAAGTGGACTTTGAAGTTTTATTATTGAAAAGCATGTTTGGTTCAGTTAAGGTCAACGTGTTAGGTTCAATATATATATGTCATTATGTCAGCATGTGACCATGTGATGACTTAAGTTTTATACATGTTCTTGTCATGACTCTGGTGATTGCTAAGTATTTGTCCCAAAAGAAAAGTCTTATACTGATGGCATGCACTAGTATTTTACCACAATCCTGAAACTGTATAATATTTGCTGCATTATTAATTCAACTCCTGCATCATGTATGTATATTGAAGCTGAACACAGCTTGAAGTATCTGATGACATTTGAAAAGTTCTTCAAAGATCGACTTGATGTCATAGTAATCTACTATACCCTGGTTACCATTTTTGTCTTTAGATGCAGCAACTGAAAGGTTATGCTAATGATTGAAGTCTTGTTTACCCATATCTTATGTATGGATGGAAATTACTCCTGGAAAGCTAATAACAACACTTTGACGTTTTAAATTTTCTTAACTATCTGGTAACCACTCTGCATATTGCTAGTTTTGACCTTTTTCCCATCAATTTCTTTTACTTCAAGCAACTCTCTAGGATCTGAACCTATGTACTTTTGTGTAACATACGGTTTACAAAGAAAGGTTGATGATACATGTCATCAATAAATGATTTTGTTGGTCCAATATATGAGCTGATAATATGTGTTGATGACCTTGTCAATTCCAGTTGATGTTTCTGTAGGAGATAGATGCTGACTTATACAACACTATACTATTGTAGATTCAGATTATTATCTAGTCATGGGCTAAAATCTGTGTTGTAGACCTTTTCAATTCATTTTTCAGTACTATACTGCTGTGATTTCAGATTATTATCTAAGTCTATGTGTTGTTTACCTTTTTCAATTCCAATTGTTTTGTATATCTCGTTGCATTCTCCATTCTCCCTCCTTATTCCAACATTAAAGTGCTTTTTACTTGGCACCATGATATCTGTGTTCTGAAACTTTAATCTTAATCAGTCTACATTGAATTTTATATTGTTACTCTATACAAGTCAACCAAGTTTACCTCATTGTTCCAAAATATAGGTGCTACTTTCTCACCCTTTTTTTTACTCTTTTTGGACTAATATTTCTTTTTAAGTCTCTGGGTTGATCAATTGATATTTGAAAGTGGAAGACTCATCCTTGGTTAAACATGATATTGTCCTTTTTCTAATTAGAGGATTTAGTTGCCTAGTTTTGTGAGTTATACCTTACATTTAGCTACATACTATTTCAGATTCTTTTGTCTTATCCTATGTAATAATATGCAGATTCAAGCTGCTTTTCGTACTGATGAAATTCGTAGAACTCAGCCCACACCACAGGATGAGATGAGGGCTGGAATGAGCTACTTCCATGAAACAATTTGGAAGGGTGTTCCTAAGTTCTTACGCCGTATTGATACTGCTTTGAAGAACATGGGAATAAATGAACGTGTTCCCTATAATGCTCCTCTTATCCAATTTTCCTCTTGGATGGGAGGTGATCGTGATGGTGTGTTCTCTTTTACCTGACTAATACTGTGCAAGTTACTTTGTGGTCAGGAATAACAGGGACAATTTTCCTCTTTGGTATTGACACAGGTAATCCAAGAGTGACACCTGAGGTCACACGGGATGTATGCTTGTTAGCTAGAATGATGGCAGCTAACCTCTACTTCTCTCAGATTGAAGATCTCATGTTCGAGGTACCATGCTTAAGATTTTCTTTGTAGGAGTTTCTTTAGTCTTAAGTCCTTTTTTGGTGATCTTATCATCTATGTGTGCTTACTTGTGAAATTGATGTTTTCCACCTGGCAGATATCTATGTTTCGTTGCAGTGATGAGCTTCGTGTCCGTGCTGATGAGCTTCACAGCTCCTCCAGAAAGGATGCCAAGCATTACATAGGTATATTCTTTAAACATGCCAGGTTTTGTTGCAGCTATAGATTTTTTAGCTGAGGCCCTTCAGTTTTCAACAATGAACTTTTGTGCTTCTTCTTTCTACATTAACTTATTCATACAAATGATGTCACTGTCTTTTCTTCGTGATTATACCATGTTTTTTGTTTAATGGACTTTTTTTTCCTTCTCTGATTATAAACATGCCTTTCAAAGATCATCCAATCTCCCTGAATCTTTTTATTTAGAATTAGATCTTATTTTGGTCAAGATGTCCTCTAGAAAATAAATTTGGCTAACTGTAGAGGACCTCTTAAATTTACTTCATTACTGATTCTCATCAAAGATTTATTAGTATGCTTCCTTGTGTAAACTTGACTTAGAGTGCAATATGAAGAACTCATTTATCCTGCTGTTTTTTTCGGCAGAATTTTGGAAATACATTCCACCTACTGAACCATACAGAGTAATTCTTGGTGAGGTGAGAGATAAACTATACAACACACGAGAGCGTTCTCGCCAGTTGCTATCCCACGGAGTCTCAGATATTCCGGAAGATTCAACCTACACCAATTTGGAGGAGGTACATGGTTACTTGTAAATCTGTAACCTCATTCTCTCAAAATCCTTCCCTTGACTTGTCCGCTTACTTGATCTTTTTTGTCCATCCAGTTTTTGGAACCTCTTGAGCTTTGCTACCGATCCCTCTGTGCCTGTGGTGATCGGCCAATTGCAGACGGAACTCTCCTTGATTTCTTGAGGCAGGTTTTCACTTTTGGTCTTTCACTTGTAAGACTTGATATTCGTCAAGAGTCAGACCGTCATACTGATGTCATGGACGCCATTACCAAACACTTGGAAATTGGGTCCTACAAAGAATGGTCTGAAGAGCAGCGTCAAAAATGGCTTTTATCAGAATTAAGTGGAAAGCGTCCATTGTTTGGCCCTGACCTTCCCAAAACTGAAGAAATAGCTGATGTTTTGGATACTTTTCAAGTTATTGCAGAGCTTCCTTCGGACTGTTTTGGAGCTTATATTATTTCAATGGCTACATCCCCTTCTGATGTGCTTGCGGTTGAACTTCTTCAACGTGAATGCCATGTGAAAAAGCCACTGAGGGTTGTGCCATTATTTGAAAAACTTGCTGATCTTGAGGCAGCTCCAGCTGCAGTGGCTCGTCTTTTCTCTATTGAATGGTACAAAAATCGAATTAATGGGAAGCAAGAAGTTATGATTGGTTATTCAGATTCAGGGAAGGATGCTGGGCGTCTCTCAGCAGCATGGGCATTGTACAAAGCCCAAGAGGAGCTCGTGCAGGTTGCTAAGCAATATGGTGTAAAGCTAACTATGTTCCATGGTCGTGGTGGCACTGTAGGAAGAGGAGGTGGACCTACCCATCTTGCTATTTTGTCTCAACCTCCAGAGACAGTGAATGGATCACTTCGTGTTACAGTGCAAGGTGAAGTTATTGAGCAGTCATTTGGGGAGGAGCATTTGTGCTTTAGAACTCTTCAGCGTTTCACTGCTGCCACTCTTGAGCATGGTATGCACCCTCCAATTCCCCCCAAACCTGAATGGCGTGCCCTTTTGGATGAAATGGCTGTTGTTGCCACTGAGAAATATCGCTCCATTGTTTTCAAAGAACCACGATTTGTGGAGTATTTCCGCCTGGTGAGATTTCTGCAACGTCCTTCCCACCTTATCTAGAATTGTGTTATACCTGTCTTCCTAAAATAATTGTCCTTCAATAATTTTTAATTGTTTTTTTTTTCTAATTTGATTATAAATTGATGGAAGCCTTTCTAAAGTACTGTTAAATAGGAAAGATTTATTTTCTCATTTTAAGACTACGTTTAGGCAAACGTAGGTTTTGCTGACTCTACACACACACACACAAAAAAAAAAAAGCTGACTTTGTTCTTGTATGGCAAATGGGAAAATTTTTTGGGAACAGGGAAAGCTGTTATACAAGCATCCTCATAGACCAAGTACTTAGTTTGTTACTTTGTACATCCACCTCTCATGTCTTACTTTTGAATCACAGGCCACGCCAGAGACAGCATTGGGAAGCATGAACATTGGAAGCCGTCCTTCAAAAAGAAAAGCAAGTGGGGGCATCGAATCCCTCCGTGCCATCCCGTGGATCTTTGCTTGGACTCAGACAAGGTTTCATCTCCCAGTGTGGCTAGGATTTGGAGCAGCATTCAGGCATGTCATCCAGAAGGATATCAAAAATCTCTCCTTGCTTGAGAAGATGTACAATGAGTGGCCATTCTTTAGGGTTACTATCGATTTAGTTGAGATGGTGTTCGCCAAGGGAGACCCAGGCATTGCTGCGTTATATGATAAGCTTCTTGTTACAGAAGATTTATTGCCTTTTGGAGAGCGGTTGAGGGAGGACTATGAACATACCAAGAAACTTCTGCTCCAGGTAATCATAATCTTTCTGCATCTTGCATATGCTGCATTAGCTTCTTAAAATCATAACCCTTCCTTTCATCGTTTAGAAATAGTTAACCTATCATACATACTGTTTTAATATTTTTGTAAAAGAAAAATAATTACTTCCAAAGCCTCCAAGTGTTGGCATAATTTTTACTTTTGTAGACAATGATAGTGAATTCATGTCGCATGCCAAAGTCCATGGTAATACAATTTTGTCTACAAGTATGTGTGATTCGTGTCTTGAATTTCCGATCTCACTCAGCACATCATGTTATGGTGATGAGAGTTATTGGAAATTTAATAAAGAAAAATGCATGTATGAGAATAGATTTGCATATTGCATTAACATGGTCATTGACTCTAGGTTTGCCTCATAGAATTAAACTCAAATTCATTACCATGACCATCATTTTTTGCTGCATGCTAAACATGCCGTTATGATCAAACTTGATTAACTTTCACCACTGATTCAACAAACTCTTGTTGATCTTGAATATAAAATATAGGTACGTTCAATTAATTGGAAATGAGGCTTGCACAATCTTTTTTTTTTTTTTATGAATTTTATATGCTAAAATACTTCTCTGTATGATAGGAATTATAGTCAAAGCTATACACCATGACAATAACAGTTTCGAACTATGCAATTAAATTGGTACAACAGGGAGTAGAATATGATTCACCTTTCCTGGGTATTCTTGTCTATGCACAGTGAGTCGGTGAGAGATAAATTGGGGAGTGGAGGATTGAACCATTGTTATGTAAAAATCATGTTAGATCTAAGTTTTGATGGAAAGGAGCGTACCTGTTGTTTGTAGTGCATAGTTTAGGATGAGTTGGTGTATGCCATAAACAGTGAAGTATGTAACCGTATAACTTTGAATATCACCTCTTTTTGCATAGATGCCTCTTGTTAATGTCAGCTGGTATCTTGTGAACAGATCACCTTTATCTTACTGCACACTTTTACCCAAGAATTACTTTATAGAACTATATTTTTGAGGCAATTGGCAGAATTTTCTTTCAAAATCCTTGATGATGTATGAAAGATTGCAAGTCTTTCTCGAGTAAAGTGTAAATAAAATAAAATAAAATTTCAGTTTAGAAGTCACTGTGTTATGTTTGAACCGGCTACTCATAGTTTCATCCCTTTTTCTGCTTTCTTGATAGATTGCTGGACACAGAGAAATTCTCGAGGGTGATCCCCACTTGAGGCAAAGACTTAGGCTTCGGGATCCTTATATCACAACCTTGAACGTGTGTCAAGCCTACACCCTAAAGCGTATTCGTGACCCCAACTTTCATGTCCAATTGAGACCACATCTCTCTAAGGAATACATGGAGTCTACCAGCAAACCTGCTGCTGAACTTGTCAAGCTGAACCCTTCAAGCGAATATGCTCCAGGTCTTGAAGATACCCTCATCCTCACCATGAAGGGTATTGCAGCTGGTATGCAGAACACTGGTTAATCCAAGTGGCTGTCTGTCCCCACTATCTCCCCTTGGCGATCTGTCTTCTTTTAGTTTAGATCTCGGCCAACACATTATTCATGCTGAAGCTTTTGATCGTATCTCTGATCGTGAAGGATTCCATGTCCAAGCTGTCTACATTATTCCAGATTAACTGTTGTACTAATATCCTGCATGGTTTGCAGTGATGACTGATTCCAGACCATTTGGAATCTACAATAACTTTATAAAACTGCATAATGCTCATTTTTCTGTTATTGACATTGTACTATTCTAGTGAGAAGGATTACTTTGTATCTTAAGAACGATGCTCAAGAGTAGTTCTGTAGCCATTGGTTTCCAAGGGGCATCAGTTTTCATATTCCCTGGGATGCCTGCTACACATCTCTTTGTAGTACACGTTTGGTTTTTCAATGCTCTTCTATGTATGAGGGAATAATGCCGAGTAGATTTTAACAAGTGGACGCATAAGTTTCATGATGTTTAAAGAAATCAGTTTATTTTATACTTAATTGCAGATGACCTACTCCCACGACTCAGAAAGTGTCTCCTTTCATGTTGAAAATGGTGTTATGCTACGATTAGAAAGTCAATATCGTTAAGAACAATTCAGTGGACCAAAATTTTGGCCACTAGATCAGTTAAACAAGAGAACAAGAAACAAAACAAAGAAGACAAAAAAACAGAATCGCCCACAAAAAAGTCAAGTACTAAGTAGCCTCAACAAGAATTGCCCAAGCCGAGAACACCTCACAAATGTCCTCTAAAACAATGGCACGAATATCCAACGAGGCCGCCTCAAATAGCAATAATTTTTTGTCTTGAAGAACCCCAGGTTAGCCAATCAATATGCCGCTTTATTGGCTTCTCTAGAGCAATGATTGATCTCAATTTCCCAATCATTTTGATTAATCTAGACTCGGCAACGACAAATGATATGATAATAAGGAGAGGAGAAATCATTATCTTCTAAGAAAAACTTAACTACAATCTCTAAATCAATACAGAGTTAGACTCTATGATGGGTAGCTTTCCAAATCCCTCTTACCACTCCCAAAAGTTCAGCTTTTGTACAAGTATAATCTCCACAAATTATGGCAAACATTTCGTGAATTTCTCCTTGGCAACCCCTAATAGTTTCTCCAACACCGACGTGGGCCTTTGTTTTCATTAGTTGCTCTATCTTTATGAAAGGAATCCCACTCAATATTTGGTCTCAACCACCTCTCTTCCTTCTTTTTCATCCTCTATGACCACTGTGTATTACGTCCTTCAAAGTTCTTTGCACCATGCCAACTCTTGCCTCTATGAAACCAAATTGGTCCATAGGCATTACAAAGTCCATAGGCATTACAAAGTCCATAGGCATTGTTCGTCTAACAACCAAAGATCAAAAAGTTTACTTAAAAGTTCACCCTCCGTCAAACCCAGAAACTTACTCCAAACGTGTCTAGTTGTTGTACACATACAAAGCAAATGGTCAATATCTTCTATATGCGCACCACACACCTTGCAACTTGGATTCTCTGTCACGCCCAATAAATTTATTAGCATTTGTCATCAATTTGTATCGAAGAGTGAGCCAAAGAAAAAACCAAATTCTATGTGGATCTGGGGTCTTCCAAATGATGTCCCACTTTAGATTATTTTCAATGTCTTTCTCATTACAAATTAAGCTTAAGGAAGACTTTCTGATGAATCTTCTTGAAGATGTGCCATTTCAGTAGACTTCATCCGCAACTTCTTTATCTTCAACGAGCATAAAAAGACTCCATTTGCTCGAGCACATCCAAGGGAAGGAAATCAACAAAAACTTCAAATTTCCACCCCATATTTTAATCCCATAACTCTTAGAGTGTTAGATCTTGAATTTCCAACAGTAGCTCATGGGTGATTAGGTCTATGAGAGGCGCTATTGTCGCCCGTCTGGTAATGCCAAAAGAACTTCCTTCCTTCATTTCCTACAGCCATGCTAACCACTTGTCTAAGGACATCTATAATACTAACAATGCCCTTCCAAGCATTTGAAGCTCCATGAACATTCTTGAACATATCCATATTGCATCTTCCAGCACAATACTTGTCTCTTAAAACTCTCAACTATAATGACTCCAGTTTAGCTAGAAGTCTCCACCTAAGTTTTGAAAGAAAGGTAGCATTAGCTTGTCCCAACGACTTTGGCTTGTTGATCTCATTCCATGCAACTAGGTGAACTATGTGTTGTTCTTCAGTGTTGTCCTAAAGAAATCTCCCAGAGATTCTATCAATACGTCACAAGTAGAACGAGGGAGCTTAGTTGTTAGCATAGCATAGTTTGGCATGAAACATATAACAGATTTTGTCAACCTGATGCTCTACCCACCATGGAAATGACTTTAGTCTTCCACCCTGCAAGCTTGCCATTTATTCGGTCCACTAAGTACTGGTACTTCTTCCGTTTTTTGAGGTATACCCATAGATCATAGAAATCCACATACACATGCCAAGATCCTTTTTTTTCTTCAATCCTAGATCCCCTACAAACTTCTTGTATCATGGAGTCATTCGTGTTATTAGAGAAGTAAACACATGATATATTAAGTCTAACCTTACTCCTGATGCTTGGCAAAATTGTTGGAGATAGGGAACATAGAAAGAGAATATGCTAGACTAATTTTTTTTAAGCTTCATTTTAAAACTTATTTCAAAAATAAGCTCAAAACTAAAATATTTTCAAAAATAAGCTTATGAAGGTTCGGAAGTGAAATCGCAGCCTGGCAACGATTTTGTCTTAATTGAATTGGGTTAGTCAATTTTCTTAATAACAATTTTCATTCGAACCTGTAGAAATTTATATTTGAAAGTATTTTGATTTGAGCTTATTTTTTAAATAAGTTTAAAAAATTAGTTGAAAATGCTATAATCCAAATGCGAAACTACAACTAACATTACTTAATTGTTGATAGTGCCTATTCTATACTCCGTACTTTGAATTTGCTTCGTATCTTAGTTGATTATTGTCTCAAGAGTCTTCACAATTTTATTTATGTTCAAACTACAAGTATAGAAATTATTTTAATCAATAAATCATAAAGAGTGCTAGTTTTTCCAATAAGAGAACTAATAGAGTTATGAAAGTGACACAAAGAAATGCAACTAAAATATAAAAAATGCCACTAATGTTGCATTCAAAACAAAGTAATATGGATACTAATTTTCATCTGTATATAATTTTTTTTTTGGAGAGATCATTTCGTAAAGTCCGAAATACTGAGTTAGGACTTTGGGAGAGGGATCACTTCAAAAGAAATTCTTTACTTTTTTATCTTCCAATCTTTACTACGAACTCCGACTAACTCCAACTCGAAGATGGCGATGACAACGCGGCAGCGGCGTCCTCAGCCGTCAGATCAGCCCCCATCATCTCCCTACTCTAAGCTCAGCAAACCATCCACCTCCACCAGCGGCAGTGGTGGAGACGGAGACGGCGGCTTAGGTTGGGGACTCCCACTGTTTGCCCTAGGAATGCTGCGCTACATGAGCGCAACCTCCAACATCGTTCACGATTGCGACGAAGTGTTCAATTATTGGGAGCCACTGCACTTTCTCCTCTACAAGTCCGGCTTCCAAACATGGGAGTACAGGTTTGTCCTCCTTCACTCTTCTCTTACTTTGTTCAATTTTCGTCAATTTTTTGGGAAATGTATGTTTTGCGCGTGTTTTTGTTGTAATTTTCGATGATTATTCATGTTATTTTTTTATATTTATGAATTTGTGGTTAATTAGGGGTAGTAATTGATGTTGTGACGGAGATTAGTGCTCGGTTTCGGAGATTATTTTCGACTTTTCGCAATTGATTCTGATATGAATGTTTTAGCGTGTGATTTTTTTTGTTGGATTTAATATTGTGTTGTTGCTCAATGAGAAGCGTAGGTGTTGTCATTTTCGCTTGTTGATCAATGTTACAGTCTAGGTTTGCCGGCTGGCAATCTCGTTTACTGAATTGATCACGATTGTGGAGTTACAATTAATATAAACTTGTTTTGTTGCTCAATGAGAAGCTTAGGTAACATAATTTTTTATTGTCGATAAATGCTTAAAGTCTAGGTTTACTGGCTGGAAATCTCGATTACTGAATTGATCATTATTATGGAGTTACAATTGATTATGTTAGAAAGATAAACTTGTTTTTTCTGCTCAATGAGAAGCTTATGTACCATAATATTTTTTTTTTTTTTATTGTTGATAGGTTTAGGGGCTAGAAATCTCATTTACTGACTTGATCACGATAATAGAGTTACAAAGCAATATGCTAAAAAGATAAACTTGTTTTGTTGCTCAATGAGAAGCGTAGGCACAGTAATTTTTTATAGTTGGTAAATGCTCAGAGCCTAGATTTACCAGATGGAAATCTTATTTCCTGAATTGATCACGAATTCACAATTATGGAGCTGTCTTGGTTGAGGTTAGAAGCATAAACTTGTGGTTTTTTTTAACTGTTTTTATATAAAGGCGATGGTTCCAACTAATGCGACGTTTTTAAGGTGGGCATTTTTCAAAGATAAACTTTTTATGAAGGTGACTTCATGTCAGATGATAAACTCTGTACTTGGCAGAATGTTGTTTCTTTGATGATTACTTGTGTAGTACTAAGGCTCCACTTGGTAAACAATGAACTTTCTGTGAATTGGATAGTTTATTTTAACCGATTCTCATTCATTTTTGCGATTTACAGTGCTGAATATGCATTGAGATCGTATTTGTACATCATATTCCATGCTATTGTGGGAGGACCAGCTTCCTTTTTGTTTGAAGACAAGGTAAGTTCTGAGCTTTCTTTGCTTTTGATAGGTGTCTTAGCTTGAATCTAAGTCGTGTTAATAAGTCAAAAATTTGCATTTCAGGTCAGGGTGTTTTATGCTGTGAGGCTCTTTTTAGGGCTCATCTCTGTGGTTGCAGATGCGTTTCTTGTTGTAGCTCTCTCCAGGAAGTATGGGAAACGTCTTGGTTGTTACACCCTTGCAATGCTGTGCTTAACCAGTGGATGCTTCTTTGCGAGTACAAGTACGCATCCTCTCAATCTTCTTTTTGTCTAGGATGTTTTGTTATTTTCTGGTTTTTTTGGTCAGCATTTCCTTGTCATCCAATTTACTCCAGGCCAAGTTGAACACCCCCCGGGATACTGTTAGATTTTCATTGGAGAACTAACTCTATTAATATATTATTCTTTGACGTGTCTTTTTTATGTTTTCAGGTTTCTTGCCTAGTTCATTCTCTATGTATGCACTGTCCCTCGCATCTGCATTGTCTCTGTTAGAAAAACCCGCTATGGTAGTTGCTGTTGCAGCTAGTGGGGTTATTCTTGGGTGGCCCTTTTCAGTTTTAGCTTTTCTGCCAGTTACCATGTTCTCATTGCGTAAGACCTTGAAACAAGCATTTGTGTCAGGAACAATAGTTTCTGTAGCTCTTCTGGTAAGTTCAACTTATTTTTGTTTTACATATATATCTCCGACAATTGCTCAGTTTATGTGCGGTTTTCTGTATGACAGATATTCATATTATACTTGCTAAATCATATTGCCTTTGTTTAATTGTCCCAGGTTCTCTCAGCGGTTGTTGACTACTACTACTACAAAAGATGGACATCATCTGTGTTGAATCTGCTGTTGTATAATGTGTTAGGGGGTGGTGAAAGCCACTTATATGGGATTGAAGGACCACTGTTTTATCTGCGGAATGGATTCAACAATTTCAACTTCTGTTTCGTCCTTGCATTGCTGTTTCCTGTAACGCTGCTTGTGCATGTTGTGCGGAGGAAGTATGTCCCAGAGTTGTTGGTGATCATCTCACCTGTATATATTTGGCTTGGATTTATGTCCCTGCAGCCACATAAGGAAGAAAGGTATGATGCATACTCCCTTTGTTTTATGGAATCTTGGTTTTTGGCAAGGGTCTATGAATTATCATAATTTGGCCCACTATTTTCTTTTTTTCTTTTTTGTGATTCCTTCATAGGATACTTATACAATCTTTTATATATTCCTTTGTTTAACCATATATGAAATCTGAAAATTGACAGTTTGGATGAGTTTGGATGAAATCTGAAAATTGACAGTTTGGATGAGTTTGAATATGGTAACTTAACTGCTTAGGTTGCAGTCTGTTTTTTGTCAAGTATGAAGTCATCGAGCAGGAATGGTAGCTGGTAGTGAAGTCAGGTGGCAGTGGATGAGCTGAGTGGTCTTTTGTCTCTCTTCTTATGTCTACCTTTAGGATGAGCACATCTGATCTTTGCGGACATTTCGGGAACTACCTCCCTTTGCCTAATTCATTACTCATCTTTCTACCAAGTGACAATTTGTACGTTTATGAGAGACAATACTCTCTGCTTAACCTAAGTCATCTCTATGCATGTGCTCGTCAGCGTAAGAGAAAGAGAAATAAAATGAATAAAAGAGAAAGATATTACTTTCTGATAGGGCATGGTCTCTTTGTACTGTATGACAATATGTGTGTGAGAGATGATGCTCTGTGCTTACCTAAGTCATCCATTAAACATGCGTGAACGCATTAGTCTGAACAGAAAGAAATCATTAAATGAGAGAGAGAGAAGGGTAGTACTCTCTGATGGGTCATGGGATTAGTTATATATTGTGTCAGTGAGAAGTTGGTTACGTTGGAGGTGGGCAATCGATCTGGTTGAACCTTGTCTGCCTGATTAGCTTTTAATGCCTGATGCTGAGCCCGACAAGGCTTAAATTCATTGCTCGAGACGTCCCTATCATGCAAGGACATGGACATGCGTTGGAAGGCTTTAAATTTTTTCTTTTTAGTGTGCTGTTTGTTCATTCTAGTAATGCTTAGTGGTCATCCGTCTTAGGCTACTTAATGATCAGCTATTGAACAGGCTTGTTCGCTAATTTGAGACATTACCTTGAAGACATGCCATGTTATATTCCATAGTGTTACACGATTGTTGAGGTTTTTTTAAATTTTCTATTCAATTTCTCAAAATTTCTTTGACCATACTACAAAATGGTTATTATATTACTTTATACTCCCTCTGCTCCTTTATTTTTGCTCCAATTCTATTTATAGAGTCAAAGTTTAAAAAGTTTGACAAATTTTTTTTTATTATGATATAAGAAATAATATATTCTAAGTTGTGTTTTAAAGACAGTGAAAAGTCAAATGGGACAAAAAAATTAGGGATAGAGGGAGTCAATTATTATCCCATCTTTTTCCCATGAAAACAATTGTACTATTTTTGAGTTTTAAGAAATTTGCTTGATGGTATGAGGTTTAATCCGCTGGTGCTGGATTGCGTAGGTTCGTATTCTTGTCATTGTTTTACGTGTCTTCGTACAAACTGAAGCATGTAAATCTGAGACTACCTGTCTTTGGGTGATTTGGTTGATTTTAAGTGTAAACTGTGAAAGGTATGTGTCCATTGGGATGATCCTCGGTATTCCTGATCTAACAAGAAGTATTCCTGATCTAACAAGAATTTGTATTCTAAGCACTTGAAATTTTGTCATATTATACTATTTTCTTGAATTAGGAGGTGTATACAAGTAGAAATTTGGCAAGCTTTAGAGTGGGAAGGAAAGTGAAACAGAGAGAGGAAAGGAGCGAGATTCATTGATGAGAGAGAAGGAACTCTAGGAAGGGAAGGAATTCTGTCACTTTATAAGAGTAAATACAAAAAAGCAATAATTTTTTTATAAACTGAGATGTAGAAGCTTATACGTGTCCATCTGGTGCTGAGTGGATTGTAATATCAAGCAGTATACAGATGGAATGCACTTGATTCAATTTCAATTTCTTCTTTTTCCTTCTTTGTCAAAGAATTCTATGGTACCCTTCCATTTTCTTACAGATCTCAGTTATGCAACTTGTCTTAAGTTAAGCTATCACGTGTACAGTTAGCTGCAGTTTTCATATATCATCAAAATGACCGTAAATCTGTATCTTTTTATCAAAAGTAGAGCAGTGCCAGCCGTTCAGTGTTCAGCGGTACCCTATGTTTGTTCACTGATAGTAGATTTATGTTCTGTGTTGCTTGTCAGCTTTGAATTGAGAGATTACGAAAATATTAAATTATCATTTATGTAAAAGATGTTTTATTTAGTTAAGCAGATTGCGAATTCCTTTCGTTGGTTATCATTGGTCTTTTTGTAAATATTTACCTAGTGATTTGTTATTCTGCAGGTTTCTTTATCCCATCTATCCACTAATTTGTGTGGCTGCATCAGCATTTATTGAAACTATGCCTGACTTCTTCCGTGATAGGTTTAACCCTAATGATAGATCTCCACTTGTTTTGGTAAGCATTTGATTACTTTTCCTGTTTGACTGTTGCTGTGTTTGTCAATGTTTGTGCAGATATCTAATGGGTGTAAGCTGTTCTATTTTGCTAAACAGATTGCAAAATTTGTCAGACCACTGATCCTTGGCTTTATATTATGTTTCTCCCATTCACGTACTTTCTCCTTGATCCATGGGTACTCAGCTCCGCTTGAGATCTATAAGCATTTGCAATATCATGAAGATGCTGGATATGGTAAGCTCTGGAATTTGGTTTATGCTTTGCTAAAGCCTCTAATTTGTTTGGGCAGTTATTGACTTCGCAATTGACTTTAAACATACTTTTTTTGTTCTAAAGACTTGTACATGCTGAAATGTAATGAATTTCAAGACACAATAACTGACAGGGCATTACCCAATTGCATGTTTAGTGTAGTGGGGATAGCAAAAGTTTGGAAAATATGCTTTTATAAGTTAAAGTGAACAATAATATGGTACAAACTTAAATAGGAGTTCTGAGGAATCTCCTAGGTCTCACCTTTATTTTTTTTTTTAGTTTGAAGTGTCCTTAACCTTGCAGTTCTTTTAGATTTTCAAATTGAACTTCACTTGTTATTCCATTGTCATTGCAGGTTCTACACTCTGTGTTGGAAGTGAATGGCACAGATTCCCTTCTTCATTCTTCATCCCTGACTATGTAGCTCAAGTGCGTTGGATTGATGATGGATTCCGGGGTCTACTTCCTTTCCCATTCAATGCAACACTTGGTGGAACCTCAGCAGCACCTTCTTATTTTAATAACAAGAACAAAGCATCTGACAAACAATATGTAATGAACTTTAAAATCAGCCCCCTGCCTGTTTAGTTCTTGCTTACTGCATAAATCATTAGCCTTTTCAGTTATGCAGCAATCTACAAAATTATGTTCATTTAGTTTAGATCAAGGGCATTTCTGAAATTGAGGTAATTTGTTATGAGGTCATGGGGTATAAACTAAGGGTTGGTATATGGGATGAGGTAGTGCTGGTCGAAAGCTGAGGTAGAGATGGGGGGAATCATTACCCTCATTTTTGGGATCATTTATTACTCCAGGGTGTGTGGAATAATTACCCTCAATGGAGAGGTAGTAATTCCCTACCCTTTCCTCCGCTAGCTGTAACCACCATCTCCACCAACCCCTTTTTTTTTTACTTACTATTCCCCCTTAATCAATACCTTCTATCTATCTAAACATGTCCTAAGATTAAATGTATATCACCTGTGTCATTTACCCTCTCTATCATTTGCAGCTCCAGGATCTTGAGATATGTACCTTGCTTGTTGAACTTCACTTGAAACGCCCTTTTGCTTATCGTGGTAGTGATTTATCTACATGGGAGGTGGGATTCTACTGGATTATTTCATTCTTTGTTAATTCTTATTTTAGTGCATATTTTAATAAGCTAAGGTTGAACCATAAGCAGGTTGTTGCTGCGTTGCCTTACTTGGATCGAGAGTTCTCGCCACCGTTGCATCGGTCATTCTTCATCCCATACTTTTGGCAGGAGAGAAATGTTTTTGGCTTGTATAAACTTCTTAGACGAATCTCATGATGAGTTACCCTGCAGAAAGCATCTGATTTGCTCTGAACATCTAACCAAATCATAGGTACTTTCTACTAATCTAAATCATGTATGTATGAGGCTTTGCATTTTCCATATACTTCAGGCAGAAACCTCCAAGGCATTCTGTTGTTCACTCAATTTTTTTTTTTCGCTTTGAAAATCTTGACATTTTGTCTACAACATTTCTGTTCTTCAGTTATTTATTTGAAAACTTTAATATCGTTCCATATTATTCCGTTCTTTTGTTCGTCATACTTCAAATTTAAGTGACTATCACTTTATAAGTTGGACACAGCAGTACTGGGATAATGCCATGCTTTGTTTGGGTGACAATCAATAGGACTCCTCTAAAATGTTATACTCTCTTTGTTTGAATCTTGTCTTCGAGCATGTACTCTTCATCCGATTTGCACTAATCTGATCTTATAAATCATACTTCTGTGTCCCTTACTTTTCTTGATTAGAACTTATCTGATGTATTTTTTTTTTCCTGGAATAAGTTGAAAGAAGTAAACGGAACAGGGCCTTTCAGGCATAAGAACTAAATGGAACAGGGCCTTCGGCGTTATGCATTTTAAGGAAACTGCTAGTTGTGGGCCAAAAATGTTTGTGAAAGTGGTTAAGTGGATATAGATATATTTCGCAAGAAGAGTGAAAATTTAACTAGTAGGCGGTGGTATTTTTTGTTGTAAAAACCAAAATAGTCAAGTGGAAGATATAAAGGGTAGGGAAGGAGCAATGTTCCAATAAAAATGTGATAAATCATAGATCTTGTTGGATACTGGTTACTAGTTAGGAAAGTAGCTAAGATAGTAATTATTAAGAAAGTAGTTAAATTAATAATTATTAAGAAAGTAGTTAAATTAATAATTATTAAGAAAGTAGTATATCATAGTACGCCTTTTTTTTATATATATAAGATTCATCCAAGTTGAATTTGAACTACAACTGAAATGAATAGGATTCAATTGCATCAATAGATCTACATATGCTGCAGCTGGATACTACTTTTTTTTCCCTTTTTTCTATGTGGTTTAGGTCATACATAGTCAACTTCATTAAGCTATACAGCACAACTGTTACCAAACTTTTGTGGGGTCCATTAGCCCGAGGATGTCCTCCCACATTCCTCCACTATTTACATTTTCCAATCCAATAACACTTGGACAACACGCAGCTACAGTCCAGTTCCCGGCCTTAATTTCCTCCTGCAACTGCTCCTTTTCCCATCCACAATATCCATCAAAGAACCTAATGTCATCCAACCCAATCATGTTCCTCTTCACCATCTCAGCAGCACAACCCACACTGTCCTTGGTCCCATAATACAAACCTTTCATCACCACATCAAACACCCCGCTTTTACCAACGTCGTCATCCCCTTCTTTTGGGCCTTTTACAAGGAACAACCCCTCTTCTAAGGGGCCTCCAAAGTACAAGGGTCTGTCTAAGAATGTGCCTGATGGATCCAACACTGTTGATTTGGTTTCCTTGATGGACATCAGTGATGGGCGGTTTAGTATGATTCCAGTTGGGCCTATTGGCCCAGTTGCTAGGATGAGAACCACAGTTCTCTCAAAAATGTGAACTCCGTCGAGCTTCTCTGTTGCTATGAGTAGGCAGCCTTTTTCAGGCTCGTGAATTTTGTGTGCCCAATTATCACCAGTTGCCAATTTTGGTTGATCAATTTCAGTTGATGCTGGGGTTAAAATTTTCTCTGCTGCAACAAGTTTTGCTCTGAAGGATCTCCAATCCCCATTAAGAGTGGGATTTATGTCCTCGTCCCTGGATGAAGAGGATCCCAATTGACAGTCTACATAAGACGTGCGGAAGAAATTAGCAATTGTTTTGGCTTGTGGTTTCCGAATAGTAAATTGGTGGTTCAGAGATAATGTTCATTAATCATATACCGTGACGGGTGTTTCTCAGTATCTGCACTCAATATTAGTTTTCACTAATAACAGTAGGGGATGAAAGGGTCTGGTGGTAGGTATGTAACCTAACTGAGGTTAGACTTGTGGGAAGAGGCATAATGGGTGTCCACCTTACAACAGCGATAGATGAGGGGATTAATTCATGATGTTATAAGTTGCCAGAAACTGAAATATGAATTCTGTAACTTCCTTTATTTCATAAAAATCCTACTTAATTAATTTAGTAGTGTTTCAAATTGCATCTCAGTAATATTATCAATGCAATGTCACTTTCATTTTAAACTGTTGTGTTATATTACTTTAACAACTTTGAATAATACTGCATTTGCAATAACTGCATAACATCTTCATATGCGTCCTTAACCATAACAGTTAATTTTGGCACATAAAGTTTTGAAATGTCTTTCTAATCAATTGAAAATAACTTCTACGGGATTCTTCATTTGAAGTTCAAAAATTGATGAGTCAAGGAGAGACTTACATGTGATGGAAGATGAAGTGCCGTTCTTGTAAATGTGGAGCAGAGAACTCGTTTTGGGAAGGGCAGAGAACTTAGTTTTTTTCAATGAAATAAGTTGAGTAGTCTTTGTGATGCAGTTTGAGCTGAGAAAACAAGCTTCCATCCCTTTCTTTCGTCTTCCGAAAAATGGATGATTTTGCTTTGATGTGTTTTTGGCTATTGTTTATGTGGGAGGAATATGAAGTGCTACTGTATCAAGAACTGCCAAGTTTTATTGGAAAACAATCCAAAGCCAGCCACATATATATTCAGTCAGTGTTCAACTTGGATATGGTGGCTTTAGCACTTTTTGTACTATGATGGGCCAGTGGATATGGCATGATGTGGCGATTAATAGTTGGCTTAAAAATTTTATACTCATCCACCAATCTCAAACTTAGTATTTTAGTTACTTAATATTCATATATTCAAACTTAGCAGTGTTTTTCAATTTGAAAGAGTGCATGTAAAGTTGTAAACTGTCTTTGTGTCTTATGAGGTGTGCTACGGTTAAGGAGGCTAGATGAGCAGGTTACACGTAGCGGAAAGCTTGTTTGGTTTGCAACTTTGCAATATAAAATGCATGACCCTAAAATTTGATGGTATCATTGCAAATGTATGTGATTTGGAAGTTTGAAAGAGAGTAACTAAATACATATACGTGGTCTTTTTACTGTTACGAATACGGAGATTACTGATGAAACATACACCTCGCAACCCCGTTTTCTTAGTGATGACATCCTTATGAACCAAAGGAAGGTGGAATAGTGAGAGTAAGGAGAGATGGGGAAACATTTGTCAGAGAAAACGCCTTCTTCAACCTTTCAATTAGTTGTAGTGAGGACTTCCAAAGAATCACATCATAGACCATAAGTCAAATCCCTTTATCCCATTATTGGTATAACTTTATCCAAATTTGTTAATATCAGCTATAGCTTAATATATATAAAAGCTAAATAGCGACTTCTGCGGAACTTAGGCTAATTTTTAGTACATATACGAAAGCTAAATTTCTAAAAATATAACCATAGAGAGCCGGAAATAACTCCGACTTCACTCTATAAGAATAAACCTTTGAAACAAATATAGGTTCCAAGTTTGTAGTCGGTAATTGCTTTGAGCCTTTTTCTCAAAAACATAATAAAAAAAAATTGATGTTATGACACCTGAAAAAAATAAATAAAAAAAGATATGCCAAAAGAAATGAGAAATCCATACTAGACATGGTTTGATGGCAGATTGGCACACCTAAAAAATTCTGTTAGATAACAAGCAGAATTATGAATCTACACTTACATAGATAATTAGATATATTTCAAAAATTAGATTTCTAAAGGGCACTTTTCACTACCCCTGCCTCCAACCAACACCCACTCTGCCTCTTCTTCCGATCTCCAATGCTTACTCTTTCAATAGAGCCAGGAATATATGTACGATAAGTTGATATGATCACAAGGCCAAAAAAGGGATCTATGTTGCTTTGATCTGATTGTTTACAAAATTGTTGATTTAACTACCACTGTTTGTACAAGGAATGTAGTGAAGAAGCAGCTACGGAGCCATGATTCCTTCAATAGTGTAGGCAAGGGACTCTGCCATGTTTGCTTTGAACAACAATGTCTGAAGTGTGTGCATCATGTCATACCCAGGATCAAGCTTCCGCTGCCAACCCTACAGAAGGATGAAGGCCATATATATGAATAATTGTGCTTTTCATGAAGAAACAGCAGGCAGTCAGGCACATCTACTTAGAATCGCTCACAGGTGACTCCAATTCAAAAATTTCATGAAAGAATCGCAAAGCATTCATACCATAGCGAAAAGTAAAATATTTTTACTACATTATTGGATTAGTAATTAGAAATGAATCGAAAATCAGAAGCTTACATTCAACACCCAATAACCAAATACTAGCAGCACAAGATCAATGGAAATAGCCACTATGAGAGGACAATAAAAAACATTAGATGGTGAATTGGGTATTCATCCTCAGATTCAGCATTGGGAGACTGGAATGACATGCCAAACAAAATCCTGGGACAATAAACTAAACTTTCCACATAGAAGCGATGAAACCAAGAGGAGAATCTGTATCATTTTGCAAATATAATAATGATTGTGGTCATGATAACACATTCTGTGTTACCGCTATCTTATATCACAAGGAGCATATAGGAGAAAATCGATTACCTCAAGGACCAGGGTCGTAACGATTACAGTGCAGACGTTGCCATCAATGTTAACCTTGTGGCGTCTGACTTTCTCAAGAAGCTGATGCATGCAATCAGCTGGATGAATCAGATCACCCTCTGGAGTACCCCAGAAATCAAAAGATTCCTTGACCTCCTAATAAATTGAAGAAAAAAAGGCCAGAATAAGGACAAAATCACACATAACCAGGCTATTGTTAAATTTCTCAGGTCACAATGTACCGAGTTTCAACTACTGAAGACACATGATATTTGCATGATTTACACTAAAAAATAAAAATATCGACCCCCTTATCAGCAAATTCATCATATCCAACTCTCCCTTCCCTTGAGGCTCACAAATTCTAGACGGCACTAATCATAGGAATAACATGTAAAATGCAGACAAAAGAGAAAATGGAAGTAAAGGGAGTTCAGCAAATAAAATCTTTTTGACATTTAACTTCCAAATGATAGCAACATAAATTTCATTCCACTGAGGGCCAAATTACCTCAATAAATGCCTTTGGATTTGGACAGCTCTGTTGCTTAGACAATCACAGAGTGCACTCAGCAGCAGTTCGCCCATCCCGACAAGCAACAGCCTTAAAGAAATCCAACAAATTTACTCGATCACATTGAGAGAGTTCTGCAGTCATGCCCACATCAAGGAAAACAACATGAGGCTTTGCCTTCATCAGCCGCTTTCGAGGAGACTTGTTCTGAGCTACCCTTACGAGAATATTGCCAGGATGCATGTCTGCATGAATGAAGTTATCCACCTGAAAAAAAGAAACAAGTATAACATGCCTTAAGATCCATAACTTTCTTTTCCATTCTATGCAATATGACATTAAAATGTTCAGAGCACAGGAATGTTCCTAGTGAATATTTTAGGTTGTATGAAACTTGCATGATATTGATGACACGTTGGCAATGAGTCAAATTTTGACTCAGCCAACAGACACCAGACTCAATGCAACACGTCAAGCTCCTAGACCCTACTGCAGTGCAGTGATGGGAGCATCATGACCTCATAGTCTGGTAAAAATGGACGAAGTCAATATTACCCATTATTGGAAAACTGTGACAGATTCCATGGTAAATTAGTACCCAATTCAATATAATTTGACATGCAGAGAAAACATCTGATGACGGATCATCAGGAGTTAATTATACACTGAAAGGCACAACCAAGAAAGAAGTCAACCACTTATATGGTTACTAAGGATGTAAAGTACGAAGCTTCTCACCAACAGCATCTTCAGAAGAGCATGAGTGCCAATGTCAGCAAGCGCTGCTTTAATATGGTTACGTCCATCAAGTTCATCAACAAAGTGAGCCACACTCTCACCTTGCTCAAATGTCTCAACTAACACAGTAGGATGAACTAGCGGATAAACAGGCTTTGGGAAGGATACATCTCTCCATCTACGAAAATTGTAAATGAAGCGATTTAGATGGGCAGCTTCTCTTGCAAGGTCAACTTGTGACATCATGAAAACAGAAAACTGCTGCACACTTTCATCTAATCTCAGCCACTCCAACGCTGGTATGCAATTTGACATTTTAGCAACTGCATTAATGATAACAAAATCTCTTCTGATTGACTCACTCACCCCAGGATGCCTGACCTTTACTGCCACTTCAATAGGCTTGACCTTTTGACCAGGGTATCGAAACTTCAAGGATGCCCGGTATACTTGAGCTATACTTCCAGATGCAACAGGTACGATCTCAAAACTTTCAAATATGTCAGAGATCCCCCTGCCAAATGCTTTCTCTATAGTTCTCTTCGTACATTCAAAGCTATGTTCTGGAGCTTTGCTTTGAAGCTCTGCTAGTACAGAACATAAATCAACAGGGAACAGATCAGGTCGTGTGGCTGCCCACTGACCCCATTTTATAAATGCTGGACCAGCTTGTCTCAGAGTATGATGAACAACCTGAAGCCATAGCTTTCTAAATTTAGGTCCAAAACAATCTGCAAATGGAGCCATCAGCATGCTTGGTGAGAACAACATTGTCAGATAAAGAGCCCTCATCAGCAAAACAAGAACTTCCAGCATGGCTGAGAATAGGATAGTCATGTAGGCCTGGCTATCTTCAGCAGACACAAATGCTGGATTTCCAGAGGGTAAATAGTCTGTTTCTGCACATGCAGCTGGTGTCATTGTTAGACCTCCAAAAATTAAACCAAAAGCACCTCGAATCATTACATGATACCTCAATGAAGCTATACTGAATGCTCTAACAAGTCTACTAAGAATGGGAGATGTTGAGAAACTGTGAAGCTGCTTCAGCGAAATTCTCTTCCATGTCATTTGAGCATGATGTTTCACACAACTACTTGCATTTGAGAGAGAACTGTTCCTGATAATAGATTGCATTTCTTTATACTCTGAATATGGCAAATACTTAGTATGGTTAGATTCATTGGCGACAAAAAGTCCATCCTTTCTTAATTCCGAGTATCTGCTTGTATGGCTTTTTGGGGAGGAACGAGTACTTCTCCTTATATTTCCAAATACCAGAAATCTGCATCCAAGCACATGACCAATGTTTCATTAGCCATACATGATAACCATATAAAAAGATATTCCATATAATGTGTCATTGAACCTTATTATAAATGGTAGTTTGTTTATGATAAATTGCAAGTAGAACTTTCATTCATGCAACACATGCATTGGCAGATGACCAAACAAAAGGCCAGTAATAAGGCTTTTTATAAACAGTTGAAGGCAAAACACCTTGAAGTCAACATAACGAGAGGTAACAAACTAAAACAAACTGATACCCAGCAAGTTCAAGCAACACAAGTAATAACGATACAAGCTCATACTCAGCAACAAAAAGCAATGAAAAAGAGAGAAAAATAACATACAAATGTAGATGGAAACAAATCAAAAGAAAGAGAATTTAGGCAAACATGCATACATGTGGGTGCACAAGCATAAACGCATATGTAAAATTTCGGGATTACAAACACATCTGTGACAACTCGCAAAGAATCACATACATATTAAAATGAAATTTTTTTCATACAAAAAGTTTTTGATGCATAAAAGAGAAAGTGAAAGGTCACACAGACCAATGCAAACTGTACCTCACATATCTATCAGCAAGAAAAAAGATGACTTAGACAAGTACTAGTTGCTGGGTAAATTGTTGAAAAACTCAACTAAAAAATAGTGAGTCTTGGAAACAAAATTATTGCTGAAATCCAGATGATAGACTAGAGAAGTAGAGTATACTAAACCAAAGTAATACCAATCTTCAAGACAACTAATATTACAAGTTACAACCATGTTCTGCTCCAAAGCATACTCGAACACTTGAACCTAAACTGGCAGAACGCATCAGCCTCCCAAAGGCCACAGACGGAAAAGCAGTGAAATCCTCACTTTCTGATCATACCACATCATCCATAAGACTGCCATATTTCTATCGTTTGGTCACAGAGGGACAGGCCAAAAACTTATAAAAAACAAAGATAGATTGTTCAATTACAGCCATGCACAAGGGTTCTAACAAAGAAATAATGTGCATTTTCCTGAGTTTAACAGTTAAGGGTGGTAAGCAACTCCCTTTAAAAAATATTAACAAATAAGTGGAGAAATTTAGGAAGTTTCTTAGTTTAAATTGTTGTTGGAGGAGATGAAAAAGTTGTGTGAAACTGAAACTTAAACTTCACTTAGCTCTCGTGCCTCCAAATCTCCAAGGACGTGCATTAAGTTTGAGGCATCTCCCTTCACCTCCACCTCCACCTCCACCTCCAATCCAAACAGGTCCTAACTCCACTTGCTTGACTTTCCTAAGTACTAGGGAGCTGCATGTTTTTTTACATCAGTTTATTCTATGTTTAACTCACCTTCCAGACTGATATCCAATCCTTGAGGCATGCTCTACTTGATCAATCTTACCCCTTAATTTCTTGAATAGAATTTGGTTTGTTAATGTTTTGTCCTCTTAGCCATTTGGTTGACATGTTCGGTTTATTCAATTATAATGATTCAAATCAAAAACTAAACATAAAAATTCGGAAAAAGGCAATTCCTTGTGATTAGACTAAAGAGATTTGTTTGGAGTTCATGGAATTTTAAGATCGAAGAAGGTCCTACTTGGAAGATTCAGAAGATAGGTTGATCTAAGAGTTAAGTGGGGTGAACAGGAGTGCTGTAATTATCTGTTTTGGTTACAAGATTTCCCTCTCAAAACCAAGAATTTTATACTCCTTTCTATGAGTAGCAGATAGCTCAATAAAGTAATCTTATATTGGCATATTTGGCACTCATCAAACATCCAAACTACAGATTCAGCTTAAGGAATGTTAGTGATATGGAAGTCAACATGTTTTAGTTGAAAGACTCCACAGAGATTATGTAAGTGATTTTGAAGAATTTACACCAAATGACTCTAGAAAATTGACTCTAGAAAGTTGTTGTAAACTCTCAAGACTCCTTTGCATAGAAGCAGCTACATAATTGAGCTTTGAATATGTAATCACACACCATCTTATAGACTTACAACATTCCACCCGCCAATTTCTTATGCACACCATGCATTGACATAAGACCATGTTGTTGATCAATCAAAGGGCATGGAACATACATCCGATAGAAGATGGAATTTCCAACAGCAACAGTTGAAACTCTATTGATATGCTTGAAAAGAATACTAAAAAATATCACGCTGAACAAGTTACATGAGCTTAAATCACTCACTGGATCCAAAATTCCAAACAATGTGTACGTATTCAGAACCTGATCAACAGGTAACACATTTTACTGCACCCTAAATATGTTTTTGAAGAATTGGGACAGCTGTGAAACTTCAACCCAATTCATTGAATTCGAGGCTATGTTCATTTCGGCAAATCAACCAAACTCACGGAGAAGTCAATTTCGAGGCAATGTTTTTCTCTACACGAGGGTTAATACCGTTACGCAAAAGTTTAGTACGCACACTCAACCCATGGAAAAGGCAACATTAGGTCAAGATATATTCCTTGAATTAATCACCATCTTACCACTTCCCTAGTTAATCGTGGCAATATACGCTACCGCAAAACCATTTCAGAACTACAACCACTCAAATACTTCAAAACCTTCCAAAATTCAGAATCCAGCACACATTTTTATTGCCATATTTGCCAAAACCATCAATTCAAACCCTCATATCAAATGAATTACTTCTACTACTAGTCTACAACTACTTCAGAATCATGGGAAATTCATTCAACTACTCTACATATTCTATCAAACCAACACTGAAAAAATAACTATTCACACAAAAAATTAGAAACCCAGATAAAATAACACATAATTCATCAAGATAACACAAACACATCATCTAAAAACTCTCAAAACCCTTCATTCATCAAGAAATTATCCTCCTAGCATCAAACCCACATCAAAAAACTCAAACTTTACACACTAAAGCAAAGATAAAGAAATAAAGAAAGAGAGGGGAAAGTCTGAAGAAGATGAGAGAAGTAAACCTGAACATGGCTGAAATATTGAAGATATTAGGATGTAGTTGGTTCTTTGAAATACTACTAGCATAATTTTTGCGTCAATTCTGAGAGTTGGGTTGAGCAGGAGGACGGCGGCGGAGGAAGGATAGGCAGAGATGGGTTGAGTCGGCCGTATATTACTCTACACGGGCTGACAGGCTCCTGCTGCGACCGGGATTGTTCCTCGGTGGACTTGGTTTGAATAAGTCCTTTTATAGTGTGTTTGTGTCCTTAGGGACGTGGGAAACGGGCATCCATGAAATCCAACAAAATCAAAACTTGGAAAAGCTCGTATTAGACTCTATCAGTTCTTAATTATATGTCAAACATACAAATAATAAATATCCCTAAAAGATTATCTTATATTTTAAATAATATTAGTTATATTTCTAATTTTTTAACTTTTCACAAACTCCAACCCACAATTTAAACTGGTTTAATCTCTAAATTTATTAGTTAAAAAATTATAAAAACTTGATATTATAAAAATTTACATTGAGATACTCTCAATAATATCTCATTTAAATATATTATTTCTTATAACATGATAAGAATTTATAGTCAAACTTTTTAAATTTTGATTCAATAAATAAAAATTGAGTAAATATAAAGGGATGAAGGGAATAATACGAATCATACCTTTACTTTTTCTCTCGTCAATTTGTTCAAATAAAAAATTTAAAAAGTGGACATATGAAAATTGGGAAAATTTTTAGGAAAGGAAGTATAAAATGTCAAGTTAGTAACTGGAATTGTTAAATATGGAGGATTGAATGTACGGGATTATTATAATAAGATAATAAGCAATCATACCTTATTGAAATTGAAATCGAAATCTTAAAATCATATCAAGATCACAAAAAGGTTGAACCAAGTACAATATATCTGAATCAAAACGAAACCATTTTAATATATAGTACCCACCCATATATATGATACGATTAGAAAAATGCAAAATTTACTTTTTTGGGCCAATTCCTTTTGAAGGGTTTCCTAATGCAGAGTAATTGAGTCACATGTATATCTAAATTAAGGGTTATTGTTAAATTTACTCATTCATTACCCACATTGGCCTAGTATAAGTAGTCATATATATCATTACATTGTGCCAAGAAGATAAGTCGAGAATTATTTTGTCCCCTTACTTTGTTTCTTTGACTCAATTAGATAAAATTTCCTAAGTTTTTGCTGTATTGAATAACGCAGTTGGTTCATCTAAGACCATAGCATCCAATTTTAGATGGATGAACATTAAGTTCACCTTGAAACAAAAGATTGTGAAACATTAAATTCCCATGACTTAAGTTTATCCTAAAGCAAAAGGTTGAGAACCATTGAGTTAGAATGACAGATGAAGCATTAAAGTTCATCCTATAGCAAAAGGTCAAGAACCATTAAGTTAGCAAAACAAATGAACCATTAAGTTTATAACACCTTCATTATTCTTTATTTTTATAAATTAATTTTTAAAATATTAAAAACCATAAAGAATTAAAAAAATATTTTCCATGGATAAACGTTCGAACAAGTCTTTAGAGTTTTGTAGCAAAAACTAACTACTAGTATTATAAAAAGTTATTCAAGAATACTTTAAGTTTTTAAAAAGCCCTTTGAAGTCCAACTAAACTTATAAATAAGTCCTTCAAATAAAGTCTTAAAAATTATATAATTAAGGACCAAAACCAATAATAATCAAACTACAAATAAACCATCCAAATAACGTTTATTCAAAATCAAAATAAAAATATCTCTACACGAATCCCTATGTGACAACATAAGCGTGAATTTAGGTCGTCACGGGATTGTTAAGGAATAGGTTATTACCAACAATAAAGTACACATAATTAGCAAAGTTGAGTACATGTAAATTAAAAAGTCAAATTAAACTTAACATGCATCATTGTAAAAATAAATTGTTGGTCGTATGCAAGAATAATAAAGTGAAACATTCAAGGATACAAAATATGTTTCAACTTACTGAAAAAATAGACTTTTGCTTTACTTTATGAACTTTAAATACAAAAATTGACCTTTCTTATAACAATACTACTTTCATTATTTACCGTATAAGTGAGGATTGAGGAACATGGATAATGCTTATTCAATAGGGGATTAGCAAAGAATGTCGATGAGGGTTAGTATTTAATATGCTATTAGAGTACTACGTCATTATTACAGCAGTGATGAGATTCCCTGTGCTATTTGTAAAAATATACAGTGCATAGTCATGCAGCCCATAGGATTCTCGGGCTAAGCACCTAGTATGCACCCCCATTGTTCATAATTTTTTTTGTACATTCCTTGTAAAAAAAATAATTTGTACAATATTATAAAGGATACAATCTAGCTATTAAATTCAGTGAAATTATTAAATCATTCTCTAATAGTTTAATAATTATACGGTGTAACTTCCTCACTATTTCCAGACTAAAAACCATATCCGATGACATTTTACAAATAACAATAGTTTCTTTTGTCATCTCTTAGACATTATTTATCACAATTGTCAAAATTGGATGGCGACCCCCAACTGAATATTTGGAGACAGCTTATACCACTTGCATTTATACGGACATCACAATAATGATATCAAGGTTAGTCACATTTTGTACGTATCCACTCTGTTTCTAACTTTGGACGATAAAACTCTATCTGACCATTTTTTACGAGAATTTTTTGATCAAAACAGGATAAACATTAAAAAACAAAGGGAATAATTACTAAATCTCAATCAAATCCACTTAGCTTGTAATATGCATGTATACGGAGAATTAGTGTTGGACTGTCGGTCAATGAATTCACTGATCTTCAAACTGAGAGTCATCACGACATCATCACAGAGGATTAAAGAATAAAGATGTAGTCGTTCCCTTGAGATATTTAATAAGATCTAGATGTATTAAGAGCGCCCGCCCACATGACATAGCCTTATAGTCTTATAGATAGACACCAAGCTGATGTCTTACTAAAGTAAAGCAATAGCAAAAATGTCTCCTTTATGTTCATCTTTGTTACCACTTTTCTCACTTCTTCTAGTAATATCCTTTTCTCAGGCAACAGTTCCTCCCTCTTCCACATTCAAGCTTGTAAATGAAGGCGATTTCGGCGATTACATTGTCGAATACGATGGCAACTACCGTCCTTTAGACGTATTCACAAGCCCTTTTCAACTATGCTTCTACAACACTACCCCAAATGCCTACACCCTTGCTCTACGTATTGGTTTACGCAGGTCCGAGTCACTCTTTCGATGGGTATGGGAAGCTAATCGAGGGAACCCTGTAGGCGAGAACGCGACCTTTGCTCTCAGGGAAGACGGCAACCTTGTATTGGCGGATGCCGATGGGAGAGTCGCATGGCAAAGCAACACGGCCAACAAGGGTGTTGTTGGATTCGAATTGCTCCCTAGTGGTAACATGGTGCTCCATGATGCTAAGGGTAAGTTTATTTGGCAAAGTTTTGATTCTCCTACCGACACCCTCTTAGTGGGCCAGTCTCTCCGACTCGGTGGGGTCGCTCAGCTAGTGAGTCGGGCCTCGGCCGAAGTTAACTCTAATGGGCCTTACTCCTTCGTGATGGAGCCTAAAGTGCTAAGAATGTACTATAAAAGCCCAAATAGCCCAAAACCACTTTTGTACTTTAGTATGCTTGATCTTGCTAAGAGTTCCCTCAAAGAAGTAACATTTAATTGCTCCCCTGAATATGCTGATAACGTTTATGCTTATGAAATAACATTTGAATACCAAACTGTTGACGGACAAAGCGGGGGAAACGCCATAATCGCTAGGCCAAAATACAACAGCACTTATTCCCTGTTAAGGCTCGGAATCGACGGTAATCTTAAGGTGTATACCTACTCTGATAAGGTAGACTGGGCTGCTTGGGAAGTCACCTTTACATTGTTTGCTAGAAGTTCACCGTATGGGTTGTGGGAGACTGAGTGCCAATTGCCTGCAAAGTGTGGGAATTTCGGGTTATGCGACGAGGATAGCCAATGTGTAGCATGCCCTACACCCAAAGGGCTACTAGGATGGAGCAAGATGTGCCAACAGCCAAAGCCAAAATGTGGCAGTACTTACTATAAGCTTGAAGGGGTTGATCATTTCTTGAGCAAGTTTACTAGAGGTGATGGTCCTATGTCAATTGATGCTTGTGGGTTCAAGTGTACAAAAGATTGCAAGTGTTTAGGATATTTCTTCCATCCAGAAACTTCACGGTGCTGGATTGCTTATGATATTAAGACTATTACGAAAGTGTCTGATTTGAAGCATGTGGGTTACATCAAAGTTTGAGTCTGTTAAAGAAACTGATACGTCTAATTGCCAATGTTATGTGTTTTAAATAAGAGATAGCAAGTCAACGAGTATGATTAATGTTATCATATCGTCCCTAATTATTTTATTTTAATCGGTGTATGTTGATGAATCTCATTCGTGTCATTCTTATCCATTTTTGAAATAGCTTTCATATATTGGGATTATTTGAGAGGTTAGTGAAGACATAAAGAGAGAAGTATAGACATTTTGCTCTACCCTTCGATGTAATGGTATAGATATTTTGGACAAGTCAATTTTAAGTTTGTATCATTAACAAAGTGGATCGCCAAGAGGTATGTAAAGCCCATGCAAGGACAAGTCAGACTCTAGCCTAATTGCCTGAATCTTATCACACCACTCTTAGCCAATTATAATAACAGATCAATTAAAAAAGAATAAATTTTGATCTTGATTAAAAGCTTTCATTCTCAATGAACTAATAATTACAATATTTTATCAACTATTGTTTTCCATCACACTGTATTTAGATATGTTAAAAAACTAATTAAAAAAAAAACATTGTACATAAAGTCATACATTACAGATTTTTATTTAACATTAAATGCGATCCAACTGTAACACATAAAGTCAGACATTACAAAATTTTCAGTGGATCTTCAATTATTTTCTTACTATTGTCATATTGTGCACTGTATTCCCTCCGTTTAGACCGGGCAATTGGGTGCACTGTATTCCCTCCTTTTAGACCGGGCAATCGGGTGATTTGGATTGGGTTTAATTAAGATCATTTGGATCACGTTTGGTTTTGATTCGAGTCAACTTAATTAAGATCACTTTGGGCTAGATGTTAATTTGGATTAAAATAACTTAATTTGGGTTATGTTGGATTTTGGTTTAAATTCGATCGTCATATTTAGGTGAATAGGTTTGACTCTTCAATTGTTAAGTATGTGTTTTTTTATTATTATTGATGTGAGGTAGAAAAAATAATGTAAAAAATGAAAGATAAAATAGTAGAAAAATATTATATTAAGAGAATTACTAAATAAAGTAAAAAAATTTCGTGGAATAGAAAAAACATGAAAATTTTCTTTGTGGAACAAAGAGAGTATTTAATAAGTTAAAATGATGCAAATTGAAATGAATGTAGCAGAAGTGCTAGCTACTGACTAGGGTCGGACCGGGCCTTGCTATTGCTTATGAGGCAGGGTTCGGCTATAATTACATCGTCTGAGAGGTGGATAGAGTGAAGCTATACAAAAATGTTATATTGAGTTTCTAAGAAGTCCCAAGTTTCCATATTTTTAAAGGTAACATGTAGTGATCAATATTTGCAAAATTGCAAGTTTGTACTCATTATAGGTTGACAACCTTACAGTCTTAACAATTTTCTCACCTTCATACTTCAAAATAAGTACTTCGTTAGACAGGCAAGTTTTTTTCAGTCGGGCTTCGTACTGTAATTGAAAAAAGTTAACTTCATCTAGAAAAATAAAATAAGTCCGGACAATATTGCCCGAGTAAGTTTGTAACCCCCACCCATCCGCGCTATCCCAAGCGCGGACGAGTCAGCCTCACTAGACGTATTATGATGGGCTTGAGTATTTCTAAATTATGTTGGGTTTTGGGAAGGGAGAACAAGTAATTGTATGAATGTGTTGCAGCCCATCACAAGTAATGAAAAGAGTTCATAGTCTTCCTGAGTTCCTTCAAAAGAAAAGAACATTTGTTTTTTCTTTTTTATTAGTTTCTAAAACTCCTGGGAGCTTGATACAAACTTAATTTGATAAGATCTTATTGCTAATTAATTATTACCTATTTTTAAGCATAAATTTAACTTTTCGGTGAATTAAAAAAAAAAAAAAAAACCATTAGCCTATATTTTGTGTACTTAGTATGCTTGATTGAATCAGAAGACAACCAACAAACTAGTGGAATTCATTAACCTAATAAAGATATAAAACTCTATTTGATTAAATATAATAGGGACAATATTTTTTTTCTTTAGTAAAAACTTAATAATCAAATTATTAGTAGGTAACTATCACTTCACCTTAAAACAATAATATTTAGTTTAAATAATTGAAGATAATAAAAAGAAAACCAAGGTTAATAGAAATAAATTCAGTAAAAATCTGTGACTCTTAAACAAAATAAAGGTAATTAGTGAATAATGAGTTAGAGTAATTAACATATCATCGAAGCATGCGTGGAGATAATAACATCCCATTAGAACCTAGTTGGGACAATCTCACTGCAAATAAGCAAGTAAAACATGGAGGAAAGATGTGAGTAATTGATACGTTACACCACGTCTCTGTACCAAAATTTCCTTGGCTGCTACTGTTAAATCAACCCGCAATGGAAATCAAAACGCCAATTGAATGTTTCCTACTCTACATTCTACAATGACCCCTTAATAATTGGTGAAGCTGTCCTTCTCATTCTTGACTTCCAAGCCTCAAAAGAAATTCATGTTACTACACTGCTCATTTATTCAAATATTTCAGCATGTAAAGCAGCCTGTCCTAATCATTTCATCTGACGTTTACTGGTATTACTCACTTTGCATTTTGTTCTTGGAGACTGTTTTTTTTTTTTACACTTGTCTACTGGAGTCATTATTATTTTTGCGATAGTAAACCAACAAACCAGCCAAGCTATGCTCTACAATCATAATCTTTTAATCATGATCTATAATTAATTTATGCAAAAGTTAACTTCAGTTCATTCGAGACAGTTACTACTTTGTTGTAATCTGATTATAGGGGATGTCAAGAAAAAACATTTGAGATAGTCCAGAGACAGAAGCATGAGTATATTAGTCGAGGATATCGTAGGCTTAGCAGGTTCATTTTGCAGTGAAAAAAATACATATATACACACATTTGGATGGTGAAGAGTTGGGATCGGAGATCGTACAGCTCATTCGTATATTTTCAAATTAATCAAATATACTTGGATGTACGCTTTATTGTACAGCATAACGTTAGGAGTTGTATAGGAACTTTTGACTAGGATGGGAAAAAACCTATCTATTAACATCCAAATAGCTATATATGGGATACTTCTAAACCAATATTTTAATTTACTCATTATGTTCTACACAGTAAAATTTATTTTAACCGAAATTTCTTCTTTAAGAAGTCTTTGACTCCTTGATATAACCCGGCCGCATTCTTTCTTTGCCTAGAGATTAATAGGTATACAATATTGTACTTTCTTTGTTATTACATAGTTCAACTCGATAAGCTTATATATAGATAGCTCTAATTAGTGTAATCATGTGACTATCAATGATTTTTAACTCCATATATTGCATACGAATTACTATTACTCAACTCAAGTCATAATGTGGTCCATTATATACAAAATATGTTGTTAAAAAAGTCAATAGAAAACACGTGATAGTAAAAAGTTATTGATGAAGTTATGCTAATACTAAGAGCTCATAATTTGAACATAAATTAGCTTCAAACATATAATTGTTGGGAACCAAACCGAAACCGAACAAACCTCAAATTCAATCTCAACTCGATTTGTTAGCACTCCTACCTATACTAAACTGCTCCGTATAATTTTAAATATATTAAGGTAGGGTCTAAACCACGCCAATATGAAATATTAAGTATCCAAGATCAATATCTAATTGACTAATACATCAAATCAATAGTGAATTTTGGAGGTTTCTCATAGCGATGTGACATTTTCCCTATAGATACATGGGATGAAAAAAGCATCTTGACGTTGTTGCTTGAATTCTGGAAACAGGTTCCAAGGGTATTTGCGACATTTCAATATATGTTAAACTGACTTTAGTCTTACATAGCACAAAAGTTAAAGTAATGTCTGCAATTATTATACTCCCTAATTAATAATAACAACAAAAACATAGTACGATCAGGATATTATTTAGTAATATGTAGCATTATCAACAATATTTATTGACGGTAGTGAATCTACTGATAGGGTTGCAATATATTTTCTTTATTCTAGGAATTACGTTACTAGAGTGACGAATAAGCTACAATTTCAATTAATAGGAATTACCGAATGAACTCATTTATGTACAACTGGATAATGCACTACATCTTATTAATTAGAATATTAGATAGTGGTTGTGGTTAGGGCTGGATACGAGCCGAGTTAGCTTGTGAGTTGCTTGGGATCGAATCGCCTAAAGCTCGAGCTCGGAAGTAGGCAAGCCCGAGCTTTACAAAAGTGAGCCTGAGCTCGAGCTCAGAGAATTTAGGCTTGAGGGCTCGACGAGCCTAAACGATCCAAACTTAATTAAGGCGTAGTTAAAACCAATTTTTGAATAGAATCGAGTTTAATTACCCGAATAAGCCTTCGACAAATCCGAGCCAAGTGACAAGCTTATGCCGAGTTGAGCCGAGCCCGAGTTTTATGAGTCTCAGACGAGCCGAGCCATGAGTTTGACGTGGCTCGACTTGTTTCCAGCCCTAATTGTGGTGACACAAACACGTACGATGCCAGATTATCACCGCCCCTTGGGGAAGGTTATTGTAAACAAAAAGGATATTGGACATGCAACATATAATTGTACCATAAAGTACTAGCTTAATGAAACATGTGGCTTTCATTTCTTATTTCTCCCATATTTGTGGATTTATGCCACTACATAGTTCGTTTAGTCCATTAAAGTTTTAAATGTGGCACTCACACATATGATCAACTTCCCATTTACATGCATCATTTGTCACTTTTAAATGTGGGACTCAAAACATATGATCAACTTTCCATTTACGATTTACATGTATCATTTGTCAATATGACTCTCTTCACAAAAAAGTAAAAATTCTCCCATATTTTGAAAAAAAAAATAAAGAATAATGGTTTAGTTAAAAAAAATTGTTGTACTTAAAATAACTTTTACTTATTTATTAATATGATTGATCCTATACCTTGATCCTTAATTGATTAGCAGTCATATGTAGACTTGTGCCGGGCAAAAGGTGATACATAACACTATAACAGGCCGAGTCAGGCCGGACCATCCAAAAATAGTATAATTTTTATCTATAAAATGTGATAGTTTACATGTACGTACTACCTCCAATTTTTGATAGTAGACCATCAACAAGTAAGTGGAAATAATTCATTACCTGATAGTGTTTAATTTAAAGATTTTGAAAATTATTAACCCGATTTAACCATTAAAGAGCCAATAAAACACGACCCTTTTAAGAGATCGACTCATTAGACTCATTATTAATTAGATCCTTTTATAAACGGGCCGATCAAAAACTTTTAATGGGGTCCTTTCCATTTGAAGAGGTCTAGTCATATGCTCTTACTTATTGATTCATTTTAAGAGAGAAACATTTAACACATTGAATTGACTATATGTAAATAATTAATGTAATGCGAGATGATTGAAAAAAAAATGTAATGTGAGATGACTAAGAAAATCTGTATACAGAGACAAAGAGTAAAGGAGTACTCCATACTCATTGTCTACAACTCTACAAGTTTTTCATAGTTAAATAAGTTAAGCAGTAAATAAAAAATAAATGGAAGTAATTCATCACGTGAAAATGCCAAGTTTTTGAGATGTCAATATATATTGTCAGAAATGGGCAAGTCTTTGACGAAAATGAAGCACAGGTTTGGACAACTTGATATTGTCCCCAGCTCTATATAATGACTCGCTCCAAAAATATTTTGTTTATCATTAAATCTTCATCCAAGCACTTTAATTAAACTTGGATTCTTACAATTGTAATCTATCTTTGAAATTAATAAGGAGCATATTAATTGCTACTTTATTTTTTTAATCAAAATAATATGGAGTAATGAAGTCTTTAATTAAGATGTTTGATTATAGCATAATTGAAATTATATTCTTCAAAGATTGTGCGGATGAAACTGTTGCTTCTTCAAAAAATTAATCTTTCAATGCACATTTAAAAGTTATTATTTATTACTAAGTAACATTCACGTGACTTAGTCATGGCTCATGAGAGAAGACTGTACTAATTTGTTTGGTTCTGTTCATATACTAGTTGTAAGTCATCGACTCCTATGACATGCCTCAACATATATGAATTCATACTTATGTGAGACTTTGTTTTATAAAAATGAAATTACATTGCATGGAGTACTATTTCCCCATGTATTTTATATCTTTGAAGGATTTAATTTCTATCTTCCTAACTTCTAAAGGTGATAAAAGATTGGGATGGGTTAGACTTTACTCATTTTTTTTCCTCATTTTGAGCCTAAGCATCTTGTAGATTTTTGTTTATTCTCAAATATGCGTTTTTAGGCTCAAAAAGTGTAGATTCCGGTGCACTTTTGGTTGGGCCTAAATTTGGTTTAAACTATTAGTTTTGAATTATCCAAAATTCATTTTATTTCCAAAATTTTGAGTCAAATTTGGTCCAAATTCTATACCCAAACATGCCGTGTGTTTTTTGGGCAAATCGGATCAGGCTAACTTTGATTAGCTCTACCATGGCTTTCACACATTGCATACAGAACTCTCTTTTCCAATCGAAGTGCATATGTGCATCAAACTTTTCCTTCTTTCACCAAAAAAAATGTAATGTGCTCTTTGGTACGGACTACGGAGTATATCGCTAAAGTAATTAACATGCATGAATCAAATCGTTCATATTGTGGAAAGAATTAAATTGTTGAACAAAATTCAATTTTCGATTTTCATCTCAACATAAAGAATGGCAGTGCCAAATATGGTCTGTTAGAGAATGTATGTTTTTTGTTGTTGTTGGTAATAAGAGAATGTATGTTACTCCGCTATATAATTCTCTTAGAATTTGTTACATAACATCCTAAGAGAATTACAGCAACATATAACGAAATTGAACATCAAAAACATTGAGTATTTGGGTGATTGACTTGATATTTTTTTAAGCACTACTGATTTATTCTCTATACTAAGAAATTTTGACTATGTCACGAATGACAAAGGAAAACAAAATATGGAAGGAGTATTGTGGTAAGCTATAGTGTAACGTTATCATACCTATGTAATTAATTATAAGCCACTGGCCAAAAACATCTTACCATCGTAATGCACTGCATATGTTGTAATTCCTCATCATGAGCCAAATACATTCAACTCGAAGTGGTTTAAGATTTAGAAATTAGTAATTTGTCAATAAAAAAAGATTAAGAAATTAATTAATCAAACAAGTCTTAAATCATGTCTTATCAAAGGGACACTACACTATGTAATGACCCTAATTATATGCCTAGGTTTAAGATGATCCATCAAATGATGCTAATAACATTCTTGAATGATTGCTTGGGCAATGGAAACATAATGATAAACATTCAAGAAAAAGAAAAGCGTCCCTTATGCCTAATCGGACACTTGAAAGCAGCAAAATAATGTCAAGGGGTAGAATAGTCCAAATCCTACTTTTAATTGGTCCCATTTCCACTGCCTCTCCTCACCATAATTTAATCTCATTCGTTTTTTTTTATCCCTTCACATTTTCACTTCTATTTTCCTTAATTTCTCTCTTACACAGTGGTAAAACAAGGGTGGAAAAAAAAAAAATTCTAGATCATGTCGATAAACCAGCAGCATCAACACCAGCAGCATCAGCAGCAGCAGCAGCAGCAGCAGCACCAATACCGGCAATCAACGGCCCCGTTGAGCAGGTACGAGTCTCAAAAGAGACGAGATTGGAACACGTTTTGCCAATACCTGAAGAATCAAAGGCCCCCAGTTGCGGTAATGTCCCACTGCACCCCTAATCATGTGCTGGACTTCCTAAGGTACCTTGACCAGTTTGGTAAAACTAAGGTACACATCCAGGGGTGTGTATTCTTTGGGCAGCCTGAGCCCCCTGGCCCATGCACCTGCCCTCTTAGGCAGGCTTGGGGTAGCCTTGACGCGCTCATCGGACGGCTTAGAGCCGCCTACGAAGAGAACGGGGGCCCTCTCGAGACCAATCCCTTCGCGAGTGGCGTAATAAGGATGTATTTAAGGGAAGTGAGGGACTCTCAGGCTAAGGCTAGAGGTGTCCCTTACAAAAAAAAGAAGAAGAAGAGAAGCCAAATGAAAGCAGCGACAGCTGCAGCTGTTCTTGCTGCAGCTAGTGCTAGTACCAGTACTACTACTAGTGATGGAAGTTCAAGGTTTCCCATGCAATCACCTTCTTGATCATACCCCAAATATGTCATTTATATTAGTCTTATGATCCATCAGACTTTATATTATAGGTAACTATTCCCATCTCTCCCTAAATTTTGGGTTCATGTTTTTAATTTGTTTGATTTTTAAGCATACATTTTGAGGATTTTTTGTTGTTTGTTATTACATATATATAATACAGGTAATTATATTGGGTTACTCTTTTATTAATGTTTGTTTTTTAATAAATTGCTTACATTGGAACTCTGTTTCTGTAAACCATTACACACTTCTGAACTAATTAATTTGTATACATACCCATATATGAAAATATATAAGCAAAATAAAATACAATATGTAACAAAAATTGTATAACCTTTGAAAAGAAAGTGGATGGATTTAGTAGAAATTTATCAATACTATCCCTTATTAATTTAAGGGTCTCGTCACTCCTAAATTACTTTGATCTAACTCGGTTTATATGAGTCCCGTCACTCCTAAATTAGTTTGATGTAACTCAGTTTATATTGGATCGGTGTGATTGATTGATTGATCACGCTTCAACAAATCACATCCCATTAAAACCTTCCAAGCAAAAAATATAAAAAAAAAAATTACAAATCTAGAACTTGCTCCATGAAACTAATTGAAGCTAAAACCCTAGCTTATCCAGGTGACCTGCTAGGAGAGGGTGAAGGGAAACCCTAGCTTTTTAGGCAATGGGTTGCTTATTTTTTTACTACTAAAGAGTAAAGACAAAAAGTTAATTTTATTTCAACTACTAGTCTACTACTGTACATTATATTAATACTATGTTTCCTTAGCCTTACACTCCGTACCTTGTTGAATACTTAACTTTTACACCTTACACATAGACTGATAGACACCACACCACTTATTGGAGGCCACGAAATGAAAGACAAATTTTGTTATTTTATTTTTATTTTTACCTTTGAGGGATTTCCAAATTCCAATAACTTCACATTTTGTTTACTTTTCTTTTTATAGCCAATAAATTGTTGCTTTAAGGATTCTGCACCAACTTATGCCTGCCATGGTGTTTGTCCATTTACGGAGTATATATTATTTTTGTGTGACATATATGATATCATCGTCATCACATCATACAAAATATATACTATTACTCATTATTTTTTTTTATTTTGCATGGGCCCTAAATTTTACTACATACTCCATTTGTTTGGATAACAAAAATAGATGTCCCAAAATAAATATTTCATATTTTAAATTATTATAGTAGACCACACATTTACTTTTACCTACACAATTTGTAGTTTCATTAATTTTTTTTTCCTTTCATTAATTTTACTCAAACAAACTCAATAAAGAGAAGATAGATATGCGATAGGAGCAGATTATTAGGAATGAATAGAGTATATATTTATATACTTCTTGTATAGAGAGGATGGGGTACCCATTGGTTTTGACTTTTGAGGGTCCATGGAGAGATTTAAATGGGTTACATCCCCTCTTTCCACTCCATTTACATTGTTTGTTCTTGTTTCATTTTTCGCACCTATTTCTATCCAAAAATGTCTAGATTTTTTTTAAGATATGGATAAATAAATTTCTCTATAATCTATAGCCCCGTCATTCTTTCTATTTGCATATAGTGCAATTTTTAACATACATCTTTAATCATTAATATTTTTAATTTCATATAATTGACAATTACTTTATATAAAGATAATATTTTCATTCTTTAGTTATAATATTGCTAATAAAATTACATATGATAAAGTTTTTTCATATATATTACATAATTTTTAATATATGGTCAAAAATTTTAAATATTGACCACATTATTAATAAGTTAAAAAATAATTCAAAACTGATGAAGTACTAGAAGGATAACCATATTGTGATATTAAAATTTGGGATTTTTTTAACCAAGTTGATTTTGATTGTTTTGAGGTTTGATCACTTATTTTTCATAACAAAAACTTTTAGAATTACATCTAAAAATGGATTTTTATAAGGAAAAAAGGCTTTTTAATGTTGTCCAGAATCCCTTTTCTCCACTTATTCTTACAAAATAAGCTTTTGTAAATCAAAGTACGTTTTTTTTGGAATTGCCATTTCAAATTGAATTGATTATTCAGTGTTACAGTTGGATGTGGAAAACATTTATTGTTCAAATGAATTTAAGGTTTCTGTTCATTATCTATGTATTTATCTTCTATGTGATAACTTATCTTATTTACTAAAATTAAAAATAAATAAGCATAACTATAAATTAGAAAGCTAGAAATAATAGAAAATATATATTCTAGAAAAAAATTTGGAAAAATTATTTTTTAAACAAAGAAATAGCTAGTCAAAGAGAAAACTAATCTTTTATACGCAGTATGTATAAAACATATAATAAACGATCTTCTTAATTTAATTCACTCTAAAAAAGAATAAGAACAATGAAGGGAAGAAGGCATTACTAAAAGACACATGTCTATATTTATCGTTTATTTGATAAGTATTGCACATTGCTTTTTCTCAAAATAGTAAAAGAAAAGAAAGTACTCTATTTCGTTAATAAAAAGTTCAATTGATATCTAAAAATATGAATCTGACAAATTCATAACAAAGTAAATGAAATGAAGGTTTTCATATTCCTTGAACAATCATATTGAAATTGTTGAAGAATTTTTATTGAAGAGTATTCTCCACATGTATTGCTGGAATATACAACTTTTTGAAGAGGGGATCTAATGAATTGTTGCCACCGTAAGAACGATTTCTATTTGATTAATCTAATTGTATTCGAAAAATTCATAACTATTGGATCTTGCATAACTCTTTATCAACCAACTAAATTCACGATATTCCCCTTGTAATGTGCTAAATAATTCACAATACTCAACAAATATGGACTTAAACAGGTAGATGTATTAAAATCAACAATGAACCCATGAAAAAATTTAAGAGAAAGGGCCAGAAATAGCTAAACTATTGATTTTTTAATTTTTTTAATATTTTGGCCTAAGGAATTTTAAGAAGTGAAACCCCTAAAGAAAAAGAAGAGGGAGAAAGCAACTAGATTTTTCTTTTATGTCTAAACATAATTTATTTTTTGGTTGAAACTTATTTTAATAAAATTAAGGAGAACAAACTCTAATTATACACTTAAAACTTTTTTTTGACGTTTTTAATTGATTTCTTAATTCTATTCGTAATCAACCCCTAAATAATCTCGGGATGCCTTTGGTGATTGCGACATAAAAAAAAAAAAAGTGAAATATGAATACGCTATGTATAAATTATATTCGTAGATCACATAGAGGTGTGATGAGCAAAAAAGTATAACTAATGATAGGAGGTAAATGTAATAGAAAATAAATATACAAATGTACGGTGCACTCCGTATATTACTTAATAAGTTAATATGGAGTACGTATTGAATTTCTTTTGGAGTATATTAAAATCAATATACTTAGTTTTGGATTAATGAGTAAAACTAAGCTATAGTGTAGCTTAGACGAGGCCACGAGGTTGATTCTTTGAATATATTACACTATAATATATACTTGTGTAACAATATAAGAGATAACAATATTGATATATATGTAACAATATTTTAATACAAAAAGAAAATACAAATAAGAGATAACAAAGATGGTGAGAATGTCGTACGACTCCTAATTCATCACTTTTTATCGAGACATAGTATGCCTTATATACTCACTCCCTTTGAATGATGACATAACATATTGTAGCGCACAGGGTTGACATATGATACATATATTTTATTAATAACGCTTTTTAATATATTAATATAGATCCATAAGTTTCAATCAATAAGCGTAACTTTAAAAAGCCTTAGCTTATTGCTCACGTTGGGTGGATTTTTAAAAGCTGTAATGTTGATGAGATATGAACACGATTAGGTTATCAAAATTATATTATTTTTTAACTTCGACACATTATTTGTTAGATTGTGAGAATCCGTTAAAAAGATAATTTGACTATTTATGAATTTATTAGGGTTTCATCCTAAAACTAATTAGTAATAGATAGGATTCGTCTACTATATATTCTTATATGTAGGTCGTCTTTTTCTCATTTTTCGATTTGAGACAACTTATATCATTCCATTTGTAGTATTTCTAAAATAATTGATAAACTTATATAAAAGTGTCATAATATAAACAAGAAACAATTAATGGTATTATTTTGATAAACAAAACAGATATTTCATACCTAACTTGGGCATAAGGAGTAATATGATAGAACCTGAAGAAACTTAAATTTGCAATGGTAAAGTACATTCCATCGATTTACATAGGACGAGCTAGCTTAGTACTTTCTCTCTCGGCTCAAATTTGATTATCACACTACTTGTTGAAATTTAATTTAATCAATTAACGAAATCATTAACTTTGGATGTATAGATTACATAACTTGATAATATAGCAAGCAAATAATCAAACTGGCCTGCATGCATATGGGGAGGACTTGGAGCAAAAATTAAAGTTGACGTTCGTGTCGCCTACACCGTATTCAAATGCAACTACTGTGATCCAAAATGTTGGTTACACACCCCCCTTATACCTAATAAAGACTCACCATTCACGTACTACACACAAGGTTTAGATACCTCGGATCATGCACAATTGCACATACTATAACACAAACGCCTTAAACCTAATAAATAGATAGCAGCTATGGCCAAGCTTCAAGCAATGAACTTCACAAGACGCACCATGGTAATGTTTTTATTTATAAGTAAAGCAAGATGGTCTGACCCCCTATAAATAAGACCAATCTAACTCATCTTTCAGTCGTTTTTAGATGATAGAGGATAACTATAAATCATAAGCGAAGCTCAACCAATAAAACATGAGGGTGGTTATTATCATATATAGTTTGTCATGAAATTCACCGCTTGACCTAGCTGCCTCTTAAAAACTAGGGTGAAAACTGAAAAGTAATCAACATAGCTAGCTACAAGTTGTTTGCGTCTGTACCAATCCTTGGTATATCAGCTACTTCAGTTGTAAACTAGTCGTATACTCCTTCTATCCCTTAATGTTAGCCCCATTTTAACCAAAAAACTCTTACAAAAAAAGGTCAAATGGGTCAAACATTAAGATACAGATGGAGTAACTCATAAGACTCAAGTTGCTATGTTATGATGCTGACTAAAACACACATTCATTCCTCAAAATGATGTAATGAGAAAAAAAAAAAACGATGCAAGATATTCCAATTCAAATCTTCACTTAGAATGGAAACTCTACTGCGCCATAGCTTTGATGAAGACAGGCCGGTGTGAGATCAATTACATTTCGTTGTAATTCCGAGATTGGAGTAAAATTTGCGGTACGTTCATCCAATTTCTAGTGATTGGTATCCATTTCTCTTCCACTGAACTTGCTCTTCAAGGCTTCAACAAGTTCAACTTCTTTATTTTCTTGGGTGTAAAATAATACAAGGAAAAATTAACATTATTTCTAAATTAAGTAACAAGAGAATAGGACTTTATTATATACCTATTTTCATCATGCATTGTAATCTGAATTGCTTTCGTATTAAGCATTTTCAGCTCCTCAAATATACGAAAGGCCAATGAAGGAGATGGTAAACGAGATTTGGGAACGAATGAAACATAAACGAGTACCTTAGGGAGTGTTTGGTTCAATGTTAAACATTCAGAAAAACGATTAGAGAACATCAGAAGGTAATTAAATCAGAAAATAAGTAGTCAGAAAAAAGATACCAAGTATTACAGAAACAATGTAAAGGATCACAAAGATCGGAGAACGTAAAACTCATACAGAACAATGCGAGTGCAATAGATTCCGAGCATTGATGAATGTGCAGCAAGCCTGCATTTCTTACACTGGTCTCCTTAACAAAGGGAAGGGCAGGAAGCTTTAGTACACATACCTTCAACGAAGGAATCTACCATGTACTTTGAGCATATCTCACAATAGAATTAACGAAGAAAACATACAGCGCAGGCACTCAGTATAGGGTCTAGATGCTATAAAGGGAATACATAACACTGCTACATTGATAAGTAAAAAAAAAGAAGCAGAAATCATTATCTGTTCAATTTGGGAGAAGCATGAGGGGGAGGGGGAGGATCATTCCTGGAGGAGTGAAACTCCACCAATTTTGACAACAAAATATCAATTAACAAAAAGCAATTAAAAAAACTAACAAGAATCGAAAAAATAAACACCTGCTCAATGCTGGACTCAGTAAAGAGGCTATCAGCAGCCGTGTACTGTAAACTTGATGGCGTATTCGAGTGCGTTTGACCAAACTGATAAGATGTCGAACCACTCGCAGATTTGCTTATCCAACGGATGATATATCACAAACCTGTGTTGGTGTCAGGTTCTCTCCATGGCTGTTCAAACTTCAGAAGTGATTTCCTATTCAGCAGCTCTGCTAATGTAATACCACGTTATAACCAATATGATGACAGAGTCTGGCAAAGAACTGATGAGAATAAATTTCCTGTATATACGTGGAAACATTATTCACGTTAGGTAGCTCACCAGTAATAAGTATGATAAGCTCCCCTTCTAAAAAGGAGTTCGGCAGCTGTGGATGCAACTCTTGTAACAATCCATCCACTGCCACGAATTAGAGGAACAAACAGGGAGCAGATACTAATGATGTTCCATGCAGATATATGTGGGCAGAAAATTCTTGGAAGTAGGAACAAAACAAGTTCGAATCACTGAGAAAGGACTGGGGAAGGGGAGGGGAGGGGTGGGTTGCGGAGGGATGAGGGATGGAATGAGCTTTTCGAGATCAAATATGTATAAAGCTGGGTATTGCCCTCCAACTACAAAAGCTGGGCAGCTAATGTCTTGAATGGGGAATTTTTTCAGTGTTTATCATCTTGGTGACGACCATATTTATACAACCAATTACAGAATTATGTACACTTTAATTTAGGATACAACCTAAATATAGTTCTCGTCATGAATGCAATTTCAGCAAAATCTACAGCCTCCAATAACAAATCACATCCATTTTTTTTGACAGTGATTCGTAGTTTCCTGCCAAAAAATAAAACCTGTAATACATTTCTTCTCAAGTACTTGACAGAAATTTTACTCGTTTTGTGCGCAGGCTAAGCTCCATTGAGAAAAAAATTGATGACATCAGTAGCTCAATTACAAACAGAAGTTTCCTCAGCATTAGCATATACAAAATTCAGAACTTGGTCAAAATTAATAATTGCAGCCTAAAAAATTCATCATATAACATGCAGCCCTCTATAACTCAGGTGATTCTTAACCCAAATTACAATCTAAAAATTCTGTCAAAAAAAAATTTACAGTCTAAATTAAATAATTTTTACTCTCAAATTACTAATTTAGGCTCTTCTTTTGAGCAAATATCAGTCAAATTTAAAGCTTTTTGCAACATCAAAGAAGTGGGCAACAGCTTCCTCTGGTGTTCCCACAAGAACACCATGTCCAAGATTTAAGATGTGACCCCTTGGCCCTGCACATTTCACAACTCTGCAAATGCCATAAGAAGAAACCAGTTTAATTACCTACTTGTATAGGATGCATAGATAATCAAGGTTGCTTAGTATGAGATAACAACCTATGGATTTCATCAGTCAAGGCTGGGAGAGGAGAAAACAGATAAGCAGGATCAACATTCCCCTGCACACTCATTTCGGGACCCAACCGCGACCTCCCGTCAGCCATATCTACAGTCCAGTCCAACCCAATCACATCAACTCCAGTATCTTTCATCCGTTCAAGTAGACCACCGTTTCCATTGATGTAGAACACAAGAGGTGTTTCAGGACATCTTTTCTTCACAGCATCTACCATCTGCATGTATTTTTTTATTTTGAAAAAAAATCAATCAGATCCCACCAAGCTCTTACAAATCACCACCACACAAACAGGAAAAAGAAGAAAAATTGTATGCCCTTTAAAACCAACAGGATCTTTAACACATTCAAGGAGTAGATACAGTTATGATTCTACCGTTTGGTTCTAGAAGTCAGTATTTAGCTCAAGATGCAGCACCTTAGTTTTAAAAGGTACAAGGGAGGCACACTAAGGCAAAATACATCCAAACAAGTAGAGTCAATAGTTCAGCATTTAGGCCATAACATCTAGCAAAAAAATCTTTCACCCAACAAGTGCTCTCCGAACCAAGCTAGATAGTTTCCTAAGAAGAAGAGGAGCAGAAAATTCAGAAAAGAGAGCAAAATTTATTTTAAAAATAGAGAGCAGAAATTTTTAAAAAAGAGATTACAATTTAAGAAGAACCGAAATAAAATCAAGAAGAAGAACAAAAGAAAATTAAGAAAAAGAACAAAAAAATAAGAAGAAAAGAAGAAAAAAAACTGAAAAAAAAGTCAAACATAAAGGAATTTTATCGGTGTGAGCTCAGGATTCAACACCATTTTCAAATCTCATTTAGTTTTAAAACTAACAGTTGGGGGTGCTGTGAAGGACCATAGGAATATATAACTTCAGGTAAAGCAGTTAAGAGGCTTGCATCAAGAATTTTCTGATTCAGCAGATGAGGAAAGTTAATCACCTAGCAGAAAATTTCTACAAAATCTATTGAACGTTCCTTGGCCTTGGAAAAAGAATAAGCTCAAGAAACACAAGCCAACAAATTATTGCAATCTAGTTACAAAATGAAGAAAACAGATTGAAGTCATACCTGTTTGATATAAGGCTTAGACCAGCGCTCCCACATATGTGGTGGCAATTGTCCACCCCACGAATCAAAGATTTGAATACAATGAGCTCCAGAGATAACTTGGTAAACTATGTATTCAGTAAGTGCCTCTGTCAAGTGTGACAGAAGAGCCTCAAGAACATGAGGTGATGTTTGGCACATACTCTTTATCGTGGTGTAGGTGCGAGTAGTACCCCCTTCCACTATATATGTTGCTATAGTCCAAGGTGCACCCACAAAACCCAGAACAGCAGCCTTGTCACCAACCTAAGGGGAAGGGAGTGCATTTAGAAACAGCAAAGACTCATACAGCATGAGGCATTTGACACAGGCATCACGAAGGAAACAACAATCACCTCATGGCGCAAAATTTTAAGAGATTTGCCTACAAACTCAAGTTTGTCCAAGTCAATTGGATGCAAAGCTTTCAAGGCACCTTCATCTCGAATAGGAGATTGGATGACAGGACCTTTGACTTCTTCTATGTCAAAAGGAACCCCAAAAGCAGGAAGAGGGGTGAGTATGTCAGAAAAAATTATAACCCCATCAGGGCGAAATGCTTCCCAAGGCTGCAAAGAAATTTTCACAATGAGATCAGTTGTCTCTGATCTCTCTCTAAACGACGGGTGTTTCTCTGCAAGCTTTCTGTAAACAGCCATATACCTTCCTGCCTGGCGCATCATCCATGCTGGAGGGCGACTAACAGGATGTCCTCTTGCAGCCTTAACCAAGAGTGGGTCTGTATTTTGTATAAATGTGGAGGAGTTAGAGTTCAAGCAATCAAAAGAGACGAGACAGTGAAACATCCGAAAGTGGTAAAAGTTCACTTAGCGTCATCACACAACTCTCAGTGGCAACAAGAGACAAATTAGTCATGATAGCAAGATGCAGACAAGATATCATGAATACCGTCTTCAGATTGGACTCATACATTCCAAAGTAATACCACCACAAATATTAACCTGTCTCCTAGTATCTAACCCCCTATAAATTGAGTTTCATCAGATTTTAATATTTTCTAGGTGCACAACCTAACCATTATGCAAAAGTTCCTCATAACTTGTCACAAGTTTCTTCTTTCACAAAGCAACAAGCTATGTTTGTTTGATGTGCATAATGGAACTAGTATCACATCACTGCCATAATTAATGAGTTCAATATCCAAGGCACCATGAATTTTGGACTTGTCTCTAGAGCATTATGCACTCTGGCAACACAACGGTTCCTTTCTACAATAACCCTTGCAGTCCAAGGGAGACGATTTTGGCACATGTGCCAAAATCAATCTGAGGTGTGCCAGTTTCAATTTCTTTGGTAGAACAACACTCTAATTCAAGTCGATGATTCATGGTAGAGGAAATTTGAAAATTGCTCCAATTCCTACTGTTGCAGCAGACAAAAGCCAGAAGGGTGGCAATGCTTGTTGCATTACCTACTCTACTCTACTTTATTCTACACGCAGAAGCAGTGAATTGCCAACATTGAATACAGCAGGGTCTCCTTATAAGAAGTTCACACAAGTCGTAATTAATACAAATTTTCATCCAACAACAAAGCTGAGCAACGAAGTCAAAACCCGAACATGCATCCCTAGCAAACTCAATGTGTCCATGATTCCACGAAAGCAGATTCAATATTCGATTTAATGTGTCCATACTCGATCATATTCCGTAAGAGCAGCAAATCATAATGTAGCTAATCTCCGTAAACACATCACATATCTCTTTCTGCAATAATTAAAAACTACGGAGTACTTCGTTTTAACCCTATGACCAAAAAAAATGCTAACTATCCAAGAGAATGTTGATTAAATAGGGTTCTCGTACGAAATATATGGAACGGAGTTAAAAGGAAAGTGGGAAGCTCATTGTTGAACCCACCAAACCAACAAACCCAAATAAATGTTGCAATTGTGTCATAAAAAACCCATTAAAATCAATTACCATCCCCAGCATTTCTATAAAGATTCAAACTTTACAAAGCTACGACATAATTATTGTAAACTTAGATGTAGAAGAAATCACACCATTGTTAGAAGTAGTAGTAGTAGAGCAAGCACGAGGGAACTTCTTGAAATTGAGGTTCCCTGGAGAAGAGAGAGTATGCTTTAGATTGAAATTGGGAAGCATAGTGAACAAGCTTGATGAATTCCAACCAATAGTCGGATAACAATGACTGCACATTTTTATCAAAATGATGTCAATGCCAAATCCAAAGTCGATGAAAAAGAGGGAATATTAAAGAGGAGAAGGAGGAGGAGTTGACCTTGAGAGAGAAGGAGTCATCATCATCTTCAAGCAGGTTCCTTTACTGAGTAGAGGGAATGTGGGTGGGCACTCTGGGCAGAGGATAGGATTCAAGATTTCAACCTCTCTCTTCTGAACTAATCCGCAATCAACCCGATCGAGTACCCTTAACCAATATCGTTATCAACTTATCATGGGGTATCCGTATTCCAAATTTCCAACTCATATCCCAACCTATATGGATACCTATATAAAGCAACTCTTAAAATTTTACTCCCTTTGTTTTATATTAATTGCAAATTTGCAATTTTTTTAAGAAAAAAAAAATTATTTGTGATTTGCTTGTCAAGTTTAGAATGTAGTTTAAGAAATAAGAACTAGTCTAGGACCAGGGTCGTCTCTGGGCTTAGGCGAGAAGTGCGACCGCATAGGGCTCTGGGCTCAGAAGGGCCCACAAAATAATTTTAAAACTAGTGTTTAATTAATTTTTAAAAATTTATTAATTAAATTTTAAATGATAATTAGTTTAAAATATTAATAACATTGAATGTTTAAAATTTTGATGAAAATGTGTACCTTTATCCGATCCCTAGTTTTAATTATCATTCTCTATTTTTTTAATTCCTAAAATTATGCTCTATAAATTATTTAGCTTATGGAGTCTTACAATGAAAAAATGAATAAATTTACTCTCTTGTCAATCTAATTGTGTCATATAACTATACAATATTTCAAATTTAAGATTTTTATTTTTAGTTTTTTGATAAAATGAAATCAAAAATTTATCTTGATAGATATTAGGTATAATGATAATAATAAGTTTGTATATAGTAGCATCTTGGGTATTAAAATATATACTGTGTACTGCATGTATACTCTTTCTAGTATTAAAGTTGGGTTTTTCGAGTTTTGCAATTTTATTATTTGCTAAATATACCTTTAATATTCAATAGACACACCCAACTATTAGAGGTTATAAGTATTCTATTAAAAATTATTTAAATATTATCAACAATATTCTACTCTACTTGATTAGTTTGCTTTTAAAAAAATATTATTTCATTAGTAGATCTTGTGTATACCTTTTTTATATATTTTTTCAATTATTTTTACAATGGTTAAACTATTGTACGGATGAAATTAGTAATATAAAATAAAATAAATATATTCTAGATTATCATGCGTTTACCATCCCAAAATAGATAAGAGAAAATTTTATGCGTATAACATAAGGGGCCCATAAATATTATTATGCCTAGAGCCTATGAAATGTCAGGAACAGTGCTGTCTAGGACTTATGCCACATTTGGCTGTTACCAGATTACTACCTTTGTATTTATTAATTTAACCAATAATAATTTTGAAAAAATTAATGACCATGGGAATATAAGAGATTTAGAACATATGAACATTAAGGATATTTGAAGTATCTATCTATTTAAACTATTACTAAAGCAAAATCTGTACTGACATTATACTTAAAACGTGTCAAGTTATTATAAAAAAAAATTCCACCTTTTTTAAAGATGATGTCATCTACTCTTTTTTCCTACTTTACATTAATATAAGATTGGAAAATATAATATATAGAAAATTACGCGATTATATAAATTATTAAATCATTTAAAACTACCTTTATTTCTTTCATTCATTCCAGGTTTTCTCTTTACCTTTTTATATAATAATCTTTTCATTTAATGTGATAAAAAGTATTATTGTAATTAAATTTTCTACGATAATTCTATAAAACGTATAAGTTTTCACCAATAAATGAAAATATTAATATAATTGAAATATTTAACAAAATAATTTATTATCAAATCGTACATCATACGGGACTTACATAGTTATATTTTACAAACAATATTCAAAATCATTCAAAGAGATTATGACATGAGTTGAAAAGTCAAATTGAGTTAACCGACCCCTTAAAATAAATATAGTTAAAACTTATTTATTTTTCACATGAAAACTACAATTGTTTTCAATAGATCCAAAATCAACAAGATTAAGATGAGAATCTAACTTAATTGACTCATACCCCTTACGAGAATGGACTTGACCCATATCCGACTTAAAGTTTTATTATGTAAATGAGTTGTTGGACCCTAAACAACTCATAACTCAAACCAAAAGTCACTTTTTTTTCGTAATGAACCTAGGTTATTCTCATTGAAAGTGGATCCCACCTAATTCATACTAAAATTAAGAATATTTTAAATTTCTAGTCATAATTGATCTTACCTAATTCGTATACGTCCAAAAGGTCTTCTAACCATAATTGACCATATATGAATAGAAATTTTTTCGCCCAACTATGACCCAATCTGAATGGACCAAACTTATATCAAAATTGAATCGAATGACACGATTTCCACCTCTAGAAATTGCATGTTTAGATTATAAAAAAAAAAAATAGATATGACTAAAGTTGAATTAATAAAATGGATCCAAAGTATTATTGAAAAAGAGTAAAAGAATCCTAAAAATTATATATTCCCTCCTTTTATTCTTCTCATTTACTCCGTACTATATAAGGGGTCAAACTTTTGTACATCTGAACTTATGTATGTATAAGAAAACATTATCAACTAAAATTACCTACCAATTACATAAACATTAGATTAGTCCTATATATAAGTATGACCTTTAAAGAATTTTATTGCAATATACTGCTTATAATTGTTGTAAAGATATACTTATTTTTAGTGGTATAGTTTGGTTGAACATACGAGCGGACGAGCCAATAAACCCAAGATTCATAATCTACAGGCTAGAGGAACAAGTGAACAACAGGAGTCTTGTTAGATAACGTGAATTTCACTTGCACGAGTAAATCTGGTTACCTAACTAATCCTTCCGTTCTTTTTTTTTTTCCTTCTCATTTTAAATCAGGGAAGAAATTAAGATAATATTAAATATCATTAAAAATCTATAAAATAATTTAAATTAATCTAAAAATAAAAATAGATTATATAAAAAAATAATGCAAGTGGGTTGGGCATTAAATAAATAGTGAAATACCTAAAGTTCATTACATTAAATAATAAAAAAATTAACCAATAAGCTACATATTACATGAATAGTGATCCCAACTAAACTTTTCCACCCAATCACAATATTAAACTAAAATAGAAGAATTTCAAATAAGAACAACATTTTAAAATTTTCAGATGGAGAAAATAGGAAGAATAAAAAAGAATAAAGGGAGTATTTAAGTAACATCTTATGCTAGAATTTTGTTACAAGTTATTTAATTAAATAAATCTTAATGGTGGAAAAGCTAAGATGATACTAATTCAGAAAAATTAACTAAGATTAAATAATCTTATTTAAATAAACATACATCTTAATTTCATTTTATCATGGAACTTTCTAATCCTATGCATGTTTTATGTAATAATTTTAGCTTTGGCCAAATAAAAATTACAGAATGTTTCTTTGAACTGTAAAGAAAATCATGTGACGTGTCCGGAAAAGCAAAATCCCATTTACTCAATAAACATTATATGTGGAAAGTTTCTTGTACGCAAAGTTTCACACATGTTAGATGTAATTTAATTTATAATTAAAGGCTATCTTGTATTGTTATTTCAGAGCATACGTTAACGTAAGACCTTTAAATTCTAAATTGAGCATAATGGAATATTTTAATTTTTTTTAATTTTAAAAATATGAATACTCTCTCTTCATATCATTTTACCCTGTATTTCTACATATAAAATAGGAAAAAATTATAGAAAATAAAATAACCAATAATCCATCATATCTTCATATCATTCACCCATTTACCCACACAGCTAAAAAAATTTATAAAAAAATTAAAATAATAGCCACCCACAATCTTCATATCCACAAACTTCTTTGTAAAATAGATAAAACTGTCATTTTTATGATTTATGTTGGTGTTCATATCTTAATTTTTTAAACCTTTTGCAAATTTCAATTTCTCCTACCTCCTAAAATTCAACTTTACCCCTCACTCACTCTAGCATGTGATAAGATGATGTGCTCGTTTTAGAGCACGTTTACTACCCCGTTTTAGTGTCAAGTCTCGTAGTTTTATATTGATTTTATACATATTACGCTTGATTTCACCTTGATCTTGTCTTCGAGTTGTCTTAAGGTCATTTCAGGTGTTTTTGGTGATTTCGAGGTGAAATGCGTCGTATTTGAATCTTTTACACTCTTAGACACGCGTATTGTAGCTTGGGTAGACATTTCAAGTCATTCATGAAGATCCCACAGACTTAAGAAGACATCAGTCACTTGAAGAAGCTGAAAAGTGAAATGTAGCTTCAGATTCGACCGAATCTGCCTATCATTCGGTCAAATGGCACTTCAGTTTAGGAGCCTGTGTTCCATGGTCAATAGGAAGGCCGAATGGCACTCATTCGGGCGAAAGAGCTTCCATTCGGCCAAATGATGGACTCCATTCGGGCGAATGATGTACAGAGAGGAATTCTGAGGAGCTGCTGGAATGGGCGAATGGAAGAGGATTCGGGCGAATGATGAAGCATTCGGCCGAAAGGTCCTTGCATTCGGTCGAATGACAGTGTTTTCTTCGGAAATTTTACTTCTTCTTAGGGCCGACCCATAGACATTTTAGGGTTTTCAGACTTCTTTTATGCTTTGTTATAAATACCCCTCTCTCTGAAGAGAGGGAGAACAACTAGGTTTTATTAGTTTTATAAGTTTTAGCTTTGTTTAGCCTCCAAAATTCTCTTAGTTCTAGTTTTCAGTTTTCGGTTTTCTCGGCATATGTACTCCAAGTTTTGGATTTTATCGTTTGAATTCCGATCGTGGATATTGCATTGAAACTTTTGTGAGTATCAATCTATTCCTTACTTTTGAATTTGTTCGTTATATTTCATTCCATGTTTAGCCTAGTGTTTATCGTTTACTAGAATAGTTTCTAATTTGCTTTTGTTCTCGCTTATTTCTTTTCATGTTTGTTGCGTTTGTTTTATTGAATATCATCATGCTTGCTATCTTGAATATGTGTGAGTAGTTCTCTTAGGGGTTTTGATTAGTGAAGCCCTAGGAAAAGCTATGATCTTCATTGCTTGAGGTTGTAGGAATGATGACAATAAGTATAAGTAGTTCTCAGAACCCGATGCGAATCTTGTCCTGCAACTCCTTTGGAGACATAGGGCGATTATAGGTCGTTCGATGTGATTTGTGGAATCACCAACTTCCTCTCGCATACTTGGGTGTCCATACTAGTTATTGTTTAATTTTCTCTAACCTATCATGTTCTGTTTTGAAAGCATAATTCCTAGGGTGAATCTAATCTCGTCCCCGTTTTTCTCCATTTGATTTTCCTCGTAAGTCATCGTGATCTATATTTTCGTTATTAGTTTTAGTTGTTTTTAAACCCAAAAAGTTCAGTTGTGTTAAAAATTGAGTGTCTTGAAATCCTTTGTCCTTGTGGTTCGACCCCCTACTCCACTATACTCGTATAGTTCGTAGATTGTTATAAATATTGTTTGCATAACTAGTCTTTTAGTAAACGACGCTAAAAGCTGGTTATCATAAGACAGCTACCGATAGGGTCTCACTCAACGATTGTAGAAGTGTCGAATCACTAATTCATTATTCCGTCGAAAATAATACCATGCTAAATTATAGTTTTAGTTTTCATAATTTAGATTAATTGCTACACTTAATATAGTCTATATAGAGTTATCAAATATAATCACAATCACAACACATGCAAGTCTATAAAAGACCTCTAAATTTCTAATAAATCACAATTAAAAATTAAAATATCCAATTGCAAAACTAAATCCTCAAATATATAAACCCATACAGAAATATATGTTAAAAACAAAATTTTCAAAAATTTTATACCGAAATTTTTTCATATGCTTTCTGTAATTTGTAGGGGTGCATTCTTTTTTTAAAAAATTTAAATAAATAGAGAAAACTCACAACCTAACTTGATAATGTTACCAAATTGTAACAACGCACACACTTTGTCTTCGTCACTTAAGTTGTTCACTCTCCTCTTAATCCAGCCACATGACGTATCGGTAAAGAGTAACAACCCTTCTGGTTTGGGTTTGGATTTAGGGTTCTGTATTGGATTTGCTGCTATAAGATATTGTTAGCCATAATATTTTGGATGTAATTTAGTTTTAGTAATTTTATAGATGCAAGAAAAAAAAACCTAACTGTTAAGTTAGTCCGATGTATTAAACATGTTGTAAAGAATAGAGTAATCCAATGATGTAAATGCATATATTAAGTGTATAACAAGTTAATAGATTAAAATATTCATTTACTATGGATACCTATTTAGAACCTCTAAACATTTATAAGTTTTGTATATTTTTATTTATTTATTTTTGTTTCTCCTTATCTTAGCGAACTTTACTCACCATTAGCATTGGGAGTCTTCACGGTGCATTTGGTATTACTACTTCAAAGGGAGTATTTAAAGAGCTATCAATGGTCGCAACTTCAAGCATAAGAAGTCATAATTCATTAGGCTCTACTTCAAGCAATTATTGTTTGGTTTTGTGCTATGTGTTTTATAAGAGTATTTAACAAAATGTTCCAATGACACGCATTGATATTGTAATAGTGATATTTGATTTTATTTGGATTACGTTCACATTCTAGAATTTCCTGATATATGTGATGATGCTTTTATAATTTTAATTGAATTTGTAATGATTCTTGATTTAATTTGATTAGGAATTTGATATCATAATACATGCATATTCTAAAATTAATATTTTATGCTTTGAATGTTTGCTTCTATCTTATTGTCGATGTTAATCTTATATAGGTCGTATAAGGTGCATACTACTACATTAATTTCAAATCTCAAACCCTTATAGACCGGTCTTAATCATGTCCTACATAATATCCAAACAGTAGATGAATTAGATAGATTTTTTCAAAAAAATTTATTTAGTTTCACTCAAATTCTAATGTGATTTAAGATGAGGTTAAAATAATAAATATGAACCACTACTGGATCTTTTTTCAAAATAAACATCGATGTAAATGATTAAATAGTCTCTTAAAAATATTAAACTTTTGATGATGTCATGATTTGGCAAATTGCGAAAACAAAGTGGTCCACAAATATATAGTTACAAATAAGGAATGAGATATTAATATTTTATATGTATACCAACTTTATATTAATTACCTTCATTATAACAAAGCATAATTTTATACACATTTTATTAGTTTTCTATAGTAATATTATAAGAAACTCATGCATCAATATGGATACATACTAATAATTATTAAGAATCATCCAACATCATATTACACAATTATATATGATTTAGAAAAATAATATGAAGTCCATTAGTTTATGATTCCCTTAGTTTTAGAACATACTTTGTAGGTCATACAACCATATTTAATTGGATTTTCATGTTTTTTTTTGGCATAAATACTTAAATAGTGGTGGCTCACCCGATTGGACCTCTATCTCTATGGCTCTATTGTAGAAATAAGGAGGAAATTTTTTTTCGAACTTTTGGGGGACTAAACCTTACCTTTTTGTAAAAGTTTTCATTATATTTTTACATTATTTAAAAATAGAAAATTGAGGATGCCAACATCTCCTTGTGTTTTGTCGTGAGTCGAGCCACCGCATAGGGCAGCTATTTGTCTTTCCGGATGGATTTAAATATTTGAACAAAACCTATGCCACTTTACATAGCTGGGATAGCTTCGTTGGGAGAGACTCAGACTGAAGATCTGAAGGTCGCGTGCTCGATTCACGCTAACTGCATTTCTCATTACTTTATTAATTTTAATTTATCTACTTCATGTATGCACTATGCTAATACGTGCTCCTTGTAAATGACTGAAGACCAGCGAAAGACTAGTTATAGTATGATCTCTAATTCTCTATACTTAGTTGCCCAGGTTCATTGGAGTTTACTGATATAATCACACACTTCATATGACAGGCCTTATGTCATATTGCTTCTAATATTACAAGAGTAGAAACAGAAAATTAATAAGAGAAGAATAAATTCTTGTGGCTTTAAACCATTTTGCAAGTTATAGGACAACAGGGCACGCTATTAATATTGGCCACCTTGTGCATGATCATCCCTATCGTAGAGACTATAATATGGGAGATTGGCATACCAGACAGTTCTGATGGGGAAATCTTCATCCCTGATCCTGAGTCCTGACCTAAAGCTTGTTGATAAGTCTATCTAACGCGTGACACTTTAGATTTCCATGGACTACTTAAATCATTTAGCTTTCCTTCTAATTATCGAAAAGTTATCTGCTGAAAGCTCTGTACGCTTTTTACATAATCTTGCTAAAATGCTAAGCTATTCGAAATTCAGGGAACAAAATGCACATCCCTTGTTTCAAGGATAATATAGTAGCTGATCCTGTTTTCAACAGGTGACAAAGATTTTGTTTATACTTTTAATGTTAGCAACTATCAGAAAGATTGGTTCTTTGATCAAGTTACTTTCAATTTGACAGCCAACCAAACAACTTATTCAAATTCTCTTAGACAAACGTGAACAACACGTTTGAAGGAACTACATGGCAGATCAAATTTCAACTTACCTATTACTTGAGAGTTGAGACTAGCACTAGCATCAGAAACTAGTTCAGTCACAGTTATCAACAATTTGAACACCATGCTAGCATGTAGTTCAAATTTAATAAGAGAATCATGTCATCTTTTGTGCACACTTTCAGATAAAATTACGCCCTCTTGAAGCAATAACCACTCAAATATGCATTTTACATTACATGCTAGGAGTCTTAGGACTAATGCATGAAAAATCCTCCACTATTTTCAAGCGGACTGATAGAAAACAACAATATTATTGCTATTTGATTATTAGGTATCAAGCAAAGAAAGCAGGATTGAATGTGAACATACCTGTGATGATATGTTCGATTATGAAAACATACAAACCCAATGTCATACTTACACTTACAATAGTAGAATGCCATGATTTGCCAATGAAGGGATATAATCTTTCGTCTCTAATTCACATTTATCTCTCACTTCATCAAAGACAATGGTGTAGTTATAGCTGCTCACATTCCTGAAGTAACAGAACCCGCCATTGTTTTCGTCATACTTATAAAGCTGATGTGTACTCCCCAGTCCACTGGCCACCAAATTGTTCTTCACTGCCATAATCCCCTCCCCTTTCTGCCTGTTCCTCAGTGTGCTCGAGGAAATAACACCTCCAGCATCTAATGTCTTTTCCTCATCAAATCCCAAGGTTACATTGCTCAACAAGCTGTAGCTACTATTACCCAGATCAATCTGGTTGGTATACAGAAACAACGGAAACTTCTTGCGTGATTCAACCATATAAACCGGAGAAGTAGACTGCAAATACGCGGTAACAGTGGTGTTAAAGTCGATAGTCTGATTCACCATCTGTAAATTCCCTTCATTTCTAAGCACATTGGTGTTTTCAAAAGCAAATTTTTGTGTCGAAATGGTTGTAATATTCCCTTTCGAGGATTCTACCCAACCTTTTGTCAATATAGACCTACTAGCACCAGCAAAGAACTTCCCATCAAGACCTTTGAATTGTGATCTCAACGACAAAGTCAGAGGCTCAGCAATGTTCTGCAAGGGCTGCCCCTTCACAAACTCCAAAGTATCATCCAACCAAAGATGCAAATTAGCATCAACATACCACACATTCAACGCATTAGTAACACTAAAATTAACATCATGTAGCTCCCCATCCAACAACCTTCCCAAAAAGGGAGTAATATCAATGTCGTAAGATGGTAAATCAAACGAACCAATCGCGCTAATAGGCCTCCAAAGAAGGGGATTGATCCCTCCAGTGAACACCACAGTGAAAGGCCAAACAGCACCAACTAATTCACCATCCAGACTCACTAAAACCTCCCTAAACGCCCCGTTTCCGGGGGCGTTCAGATCATTCGCAACAAGATAGTCATTAGGCATATTTGTATACCAAAACTCGTCATTCTCATGAAATGAAACATACACTTCTAAAACAGCTCTATAAACATTCCTTGGGATTGCAACCTTCATTGACTCAGAATCAGTAGAATTATCTATTTCAAACCATAACCCATCATTCAATGGTAAGTTTCTTGAAATGGGCAGGATCAAATCCGCCCGGTTTCCATACAATCCACCCGAATTCTGGTTATTTGTTAGACCCTGATTTTCATCCGGGTAGTAATGAATTGTGAGGTTTACATGATAAATCCCGGTGTATGTTTTGTCAACAAGGTTACCCAGATAGACGGCAATAGTTTGATTTGACTGCGAAAGAAGTGAAGAGTACTTTGTGATATCCTTACGAACCTTCCAGAAGATTCCATCTTTCGTAGGCTCGGCGGTGCAGCTACGGAGGAGCTCCACCCCGTTGAGCCAAATCCCGAAGATGCGATCAAACTGGCGGCCTTGACACGTGGCGGAGAATTCTAGGATGATGGAGGAGGAGTGGGTGGAGGGGCAGTGGGAAGGAGGGGAGTAGGGGGCGGTGATAGGCGGGCGGGAGTATGTGTAGGCAAAGTCGTGGGAAAGGAGGAGGTGGGAACAAGGGGTGGTGGTGGTGGTAGATGGAGGTGGTGTTGGCTTGGTGACTTCGAAGAAGGTGGTGGATGGCGGCGCGTGGGTGGAGGGGGCGAAATTCGTAAGGTAGGTGCTAGAGGAGAAGGGTGTAAGACGATGGGCAGGCAGTGCCGAGGATTGGAGGAGGGAGAGTGAGGTGAGTAGGAGAGGAATAACGACGGACTGCATTTTTGTTTGTGGACTACCCACCCTTCCACGGTTCCACCCACCGGTGACTCACTGAGCTGTGACTATGTGAGACTGTGAGTATATAAATACCCTAGACTTGAAGCAATATCAGTATATCACTCGTCTTTGGATTGTTGTCTTTGCGTAAAATAAGTTACCTCGCCAATGATGCCGATGCGAATACGAGATTTATTTTAATTTGATCTTTAGTTTAAATTGGGGATAAAAATAGAGATGGAGATTTTATCATGGGAATTTCATAAATTTTTTACATCTAGAAAACCTTAAATTAAGGGATAAATTTATAAATGAGACGAAAATTTTATCCTGGTGGATTATTATCTTAATGCTTTTACAATTAAGATTGAGAATTATTTTTTTGAATGATTTTGCAATTTAGATGAGATCATGCTACAAAGTACATGCATTATTAGGGAAGATTTGTCTTTTTTTTTTTTTTTTTTGAGATATATGGCATTATTTTTCATTTATTCTAGACTTTTTTAGGGATACTATTGAGATTTTCAATTGACCATTGATTCGTAGCATAGGTCAAAAACTAGCCTAAGATTGATGCATACATTTGATAAAACTCTAAAGAGTTAAGATAACAATTAGGAGTTAAATTTTTAATTTTTTCATCGTTTGGACCTAGTACTTATTTTTGCACCTTTTGCTACTTAGAATGAATGTCCGGTGGGTTTTTTTTAACCATGGTTAAACGTGGAGCCCACCCAACATTAATTAAATAGCAAATAAAAGAAAGTAATTTATCTAATTTGGAAGAGAGCAATTAGAAATCTCCTATGTTTCTTTCAAGCCCAACTAGGGATAACAACGAATATGGTCTTCAAAATTTAGACCCGATGGATCCGGGTCTTATAATTGAAAAACGGATTCGAGGTACGGGTCTAACCATTAATACCCGGACTCGAATTCGTTACCCGTTTTTTCATTTACTCATTTGTGTTTGTTTTTATTGTTATTCAAAAGACATATAAAAATTTGATTTTGTTCATTTATACTTTGTTGTTTTGTAGTATTTGAGTAGTTATATGAATTGTATTCAAGTATTAAACTTACATCCTTTGTTGGACTATTGTCGTAGATGTAAAATGCAGATTTATAAACTTGAAACTTATTATTGTCGTAAAAAATAGGCAAAATATGTAGGATCCGTTTTGGACAAATTTGGACCCGGATCCGTTGGATTTGGATGTAGATCCTTACTTTCCATATCCAGCGGATCTGGATCTGGATCCATCCTTGAAAAGCGGATCTGGATCCATAAGGACCCGCTCCAGATCCGGTCTGTTGTCATCTCTAAGTCCAACTTTTCACCTTCCATGGTTGTTTGAAAGTCAAAATTCTAAAAATGTAAGTTTGTTTAAATTATGATCTTGTATGCTTTTCTGATAATGTTGACAGTTATTTTTCATGAAATTTCAATGAAAAATTGAACCTTTTATGTGTTTTTTGCTTAGGATTTAAGGGTATGTTATAAAAGGGGAAGGTTTAGTTTATTGAATACGATTTTTTTATGAATGAAGTTAGTTTTAGGCCAAAGTTGTCTTGGACAAGATAGCTAGCTAGTGATGGAAGAAAAATCATGTTTGTAACCTGTTGAAAGAGCTAGCTTACCCAACAATTTTCTCTGACTATATATGTTGGATTACTTGAGATGTCATTGACTTTTCATTGAGCGCCATCTAAACATAAACCCGATTTAAGATAACTTGATGATGATACTTTCTACTAAAACCTAATGAAGGGTTTACTCAAGGTTAGTAGAGCTGATATTCTAGTCCTTTAAGTACTTGGGTTTATTACTCCATTTTGTTTGAATAGTAGTAGATAAGACTAATTGTGATTAAATTATATAATTATGTAATAATAGTAAATGTTAGTAATATTGAGGACACTATTTCATCTATATATGTTTGATTGCAAATTGTAGGTTTGTTGTTGGATTAAAAGCGAATGATGATTGCTCAATGGAGTTTGGACTTCCTTATTTTTATTTTGGATTTCTGAAATAATATATTTTTGGACAATGCATGAATTCCCCCGTTATTTTTTGTTTTTATAGTTGTTTTTTGAACTGTGAAACAACTGCATTGGATTTATAAATTCTTCCAAAAAAATTTCCATTTATAAAAATATAAGTTTTTTTTTTGTTTAAACTGGTTGAAATTGAGTTAATGTTGAGTTAACTAGCTGAAAAGACAACTGTAATTCCTTAAATTTGTCAAAAAAAATTTCAGGTCCCAAAAGGTGAAAACAATGAAAGTTTAGGTACTAATTGTTATCTTAACTCAAACTCTAAATATCTTTTCTTTTTCAAGACACCATTTAGAAAGTTAGAGAGTTTCTCCATTGAAGGGCTACATTTAGGCCAAGAAAGTAGGTTAAATATGTTATATGATAAAAGATATTCAATATTCTAACCCTGGAGAATCGTGTAACAATCTCATGATTCTTTACTTTTGTAATTTATTTTTTCAAATATTAAGAATCAATTAAGACAATTACACGCCTATTGATAAATGTATGATTAGCTATTTTAACACAACCTTTAAAACATAAAACACACACACAAAAAAAAACAATAAATAGTGCAAATCGACAATAAGCAAACTAAACACAGTTTATTTATTCGAATTCAAAACAACTAGGGGAACAATACACTTGATTCCATTGAGTTAGATTACTTCATGAATCACCTACAAAATTCAATCCTTGACCTAATGAATAATTTATCATCAACAATACAAGTGTGAAATCCTTGACCAAATCAACAATAAATGACCAAAGTCAAGAGAAGAAGATGAATTGAAAAAATTAGGGTTGATTTGGGGGAATTGCCTTGGATGGTTTCGCTAGTAAGGGAAGGAGAACTGATTTTTGTATGAGTGTAAAAATTTCAAAAATTTGTGTCATTAAGGCCACGATAAAGAATAATAAAGAGTACATGGCTATCATTGATAAAAAAAATTTAGTCGATCACGCATAAAACGTAAAAGTACATGATTATCATTTAGAATTGCCCAAAAGAATATGACGATTCAATATTAAAATTTTTCACTAACATTAATTGAGAGATGGGGATGTTATAACTTTATAATGTCTACCACTCCAAAGACAAATAACCATTTATGTTTGCTAGCCATTACAGTAGTATGGGATAATTTGTGAAATAATTTATTCATGAAGAGACCATTAAATTAAATGACTAGTTTCATTGAATTGATGAAAAAGTACGAGGTCGAATTTGGGTTAGTTGGAAACAAGTTAGTAGGGTCAGGCAAAAATAAGTCAGGTGAATTTCGAATCAAAATATGTATGAGCAAGTTACTGGATTTGAGTTTTTCTTAAGTTAAGTCCAAGTTATTATTTTGTGGATTATGTTTGATTTTGGTGGGAAACAACTCCGAGTCCTCATAGTCATGTTTAATTTTTGGGTCAATTTCAAACCAGGTGAAGTTGATCGCAATTCACCAAATATTCAATTTCAATCAAATCAAATGATTATGAAATTGGCATTGAGGGGCCAATTAGGTCAAGTTAGTTTTTTTACATCAATAGAGCCATTAGTTTATTAAGGGCCAAAAGTGGTGGTGCCCAATACGACCGAGAGTGAAAGTTAGTTTGATAGTACTCCAATAATTAACTCATGTTCAAAATGTAATGATGTTCATTTTAACTTAATAATTGTACCTCTAATTTTTTGAAATAATTGTATGTTAATTTTTTTTTTATTTCATGTTCATATTAGTAATTTTTATGTTCAACTATTAGTTACTAGAATCATATCACAACAAAGAAATTAAAGGTAAATGGATGTGTTCAAAATACAATCATAATGACAAACACAAGCATTATAAAAGTTGAGGGTAATACAAGGTTAATGGAATATTAAAAAGCTAGGTAAATTTCAACAAATATCTTGTTGTTCAAGAACAAATTATTCAGCCAACAGACTCAACACCTAATATTTTGTTTGAATGTAGAAATAAGTATTAAGTTTGTATTTGATAAAATATCATATTATGAAGAATTTTATCATCATTTATGTGATAAATTGTTATTTGATAATCAATTGTTATTTTGTTGAAAAAGTGTATGTTAAAAATGGGCAAAGTTTTTTTTTATTGAAAAGTATATGTAATTAGAAACAGTGGAAGGTATATTAAATGTAACTTAAAAGAAGACTTTAATTTTTAGTAGTGAGAAAATATACGGGTGAGCACAACCAGTGCACAACCAAATCTGAAGGAAGTGAAACAAGAACCACTAGGAACCAAAACTAGAGAAACCAATTTCTATTCATCGGTTCTTTAGAATTTGGAATCGGTGCCAAACTAGTTTCTAGTACTCAACTAAACATTTACATAAAGTATCATAAAATTGCATTTTCCATTTTCTACGCTAATTTATTTTTTAGGGCTTTTAATGATTTAACTTATTTTAGCTTTAGGCCATTCAAACTTTATTCGGGCTTCATAAAGAGAGATGAATTCAAATAGTAATGGGACCCTTGTCAAAATTGAAGTGTAAAAACTAATCTAAAAAGAATGAAGTATTTAGTTCTTATGAAAAAAAGATTTTGTAAATGAACCAAACATGTATTCAATAATTTTGTAAAACATACTATTAAACAAAGTTATATTTTCATAATAAAGATAGATGATATTTCAAACATATTGTAAAATTCAATATTGAATTAGAAAATCTTCATGAGTGAAATTAAAATGTAAATGTTCATCCTAAAACGCACAAATCAACATTTTATTAGACCAACAAATAGTGGCTAAAATAATTTGCAGGTCCTAAAATACAAATAAAGCCAGACCTTTATCTTAGTTGGGGTTCGCAGTTGAAAAGAGAGAGAGTCTATCCGGCTCATGCTCTTGGATTTGAAAAATTGTAGTCACCAGCCCATTTGCGGGTCCTGACTCCTAAAAGTCCTAAGTTATGAACAGACAGTACACATAGCAATCAACAACAGCAGCCCGAGAAAGTAAGCCCACATACATGCTAAGATTAATGCATGTCTATGCAGTGAAGAACTCCTCTGGAACATAGAATTTCAACCCAACGCCCTGCAGAGAAATATAGTCAATACATTTGCATGAATTTTTTTAAAAAAATTTCAAGGCTGTTCTATGTTCAACCCAAAGAAACAATAACTATCAGCACTTTAAAAGGCCAAAAACTGCACAAAGTATTCCATTTAGCTAAAGCAGAAATCCTCATGCAGAGGGTCGTTAGAGAGCTACCACCCTCTCTCTTGACAATGGCCATGGAGATCAAACTCAACAAGAGGGGCTGTGAGGATATGAGGAAGGTTGTATTAGGGCCCTCTGAAAAGACTTTAAGGAAAGGCACTTTACCAAACATGTAACAAGAGAACAATACTTAGCAGGGTTTCGAATTCATTGCATGTGTCTGATAAAACACCAGCATAGCAAAAAGATATCTTAATGATAAAAATGGAGACTTGAAGCCTTGCAATGCTGAGTTGAACATTAAATTAGTTCAAAATCAATCGTCATATCTCCATCATATATAGCTAGGTTTCATAGCCTTGTGTGAGACGACGACACTTGGCATATATCCGACAAGTGTCACGCTATGTCAAGGCCTTGGTAATGAACTAAAGTCCATAATCAAGTATCAGACCCTTTCTAAATGGGCGCACATGGTACCTGAGGCAGATGTGTAAATGCTTAAAGGTGATGCATTTAAGAAAGCAAGAGGGAAGATGTGCAGCCAACATCAGGTATACAGTGGCATACAAGAGGTGTGAATGAGAATATGGAGAAAGGATGAGGTAGTACTCCGTAATCCAGTCATGGTGAATCATCATTTCAAACAGATTAGCAGAGTTCATGGCTTTATTAATGGCAGTGAGTTGCATCTCAATACCCAATGCTAGGTACCAAATCAAAAAGGGGCTAGAAAACATCAAAGTAGATATGCTTACAATTTTAGCCAGTTTTATTAACTGTAAAATTGATGTAGTTTCCAGAACAATGACCTGTAAAGGCCCATGAACTGGAATGGCCAGAAGAATAAGGTGTATTATGTAACATGATCTGGTAACTGGCAACAATAAACAAGTAACTAACAACGATGTTTGGTCAAATGCTGAATACCAAAGGTATCTCCACCAAATTACAAGATCATGGAATCGTAAGAATATAGATGCACGTTGATTGCAACCTGATATTTTTATCAAGGAATATTTTTCTAAGATGCAATTTGTTTTTCAAGGGCGAAACAAACAGAAAACAACCTTTTCTAGGAAGGAGGGAAAAAAATATTTCCAAATAATGTAATTATTTCATCGTCAAAGACTCATGACCTATTACATCACAAAAAAAAAAAGTTGATTCATGACCTGAAAAGCTACTTCAATGGAATATTAAGACCTCACAAGTATAATGACCTTAGCAATAGTAAATTAATACCTTTGTGTTTGTTTGTCAATTTAAATATATCAATGAATACAAAGGCATCCAATATTCACATTATTTGAAGTCATTCTCCCCAAAGAACTTTTTAGTAAACAACGCAAATAAGAGAAGATGACAACCAAAAATAAGAACCAAAACCTTTCCTATGATATGATACAGGTTGCTCAACAAAGAAAACTTTATAATACCTGTGCAAATTTGATATCAGCATCACTGTGGTCGTTTTTTCTCCCAGCTGCATCACCAACATAAAAGGACCTGCCGACAGGACAACTTTTAGCAGACCATAGATGACTAAAAAAATATTTAATAACTTGGTCCTAATCAGACAAACAAGTTTTACACAGAGATGGAGAAAGAAATTACTGTTCCATATCAACTGGAATCCCAGAATTGAAGTAATTTTCCATGACATCCCACATTCCAGTTTGGGGTTTACGATATGGGTCTGTAGGTCCAAATCCACATGCTATGAACACCTGAAAAAGTTGTCATAGATTTTACTCTTCATGCGTGGGTATGAACATTGGCACATAGTATGATTGTGCGTGTTATAGATAATGCTTCTGTTAAGTTCTTTTAGGTTTATGGAGAGGGGTAAGAAAGTTACTAGGCCTAGGAAGTTGCAACAACAACATTTATTTACAGATACTTAGCGAACATCATACGACAATACAAGTCTCAGCAGAAAAGCAAAAGATGTCTCTCTATGCAGTACCAGGTAGACAGTTACAGAATAACTAAAGCAATATGCAAGATTACAAACTACATATTCTGTAACAATATCAACAGACCTAACAGAAATTACAGGTCAACAAGTGTGTATAACTCATCATCCCTTTCATTATTTGATACAGAGTATTTCCTATCTACCTAGGAGAAAAATAAAGATCAAGATAATACAAATCAGTAGTCAGAAGTCATCCATCTAGCTTATGAACTTTTTCAAGTATCTAAGGAAGTGGCTTTTACTTCGATCTGTAAAAGAGTTTTTTTATGTTCTTTAAAAATTTTATAAAAAAACAGGGGGGGGGGGGGGGGGGGGGGGGGGGGGGGGGAGCCATGTACTTACTACCTCTGTCTGATATTATTTGACCATGTACCTAACTTCTTTAATCCATTTTATTTGTCATCAAAAGATCATGAGTTATCATTTATTGGTTTAAAATAGTAATGCACTATGATTTCCAATCCATGCACTAACAATGCCAATAATCTTGAATAACAAAAGAACAGAGGGAGTGCTAGGCTTAGTTCAAGTTCAAAAATCAAACTAAACTTCATGAATCATGTGCAAATGTGCCACTACACCATTTACCCCACCCAAATAGGGCAATTATTTGACTTATGCTACCCTTAACTATGCAATGCTATTGTTAATCTATACAACAAGTAGAATACTTAAAAAAGTTGAAAACACTCATTCAAAACAAGTTAAGCCTATTTCTACCAAATCTATGCTGCTATAATATGGTCTTCGCCAATAACATTATAATATTTATTTGACCTAACTGAAGACCCTTCTACTTCCAATTAGTTTCTCGGTGTATCTTTGTACAAATCTTTCTCACAACTTTTATCCTATCAAGTTTAATTGAAATTTCCTGCCTACCCGTTATCAGGTATATAGCAACTCAGAATTTATTTCTCATCCACTTAATTTATCCTTCGTATCAAACTTGCGACCCAATGAAGCCATCCTAAATATATCCTCGATTCAAGATTGACACAAGAAACAGAAACAAAAGAATATTCAATAAAGGCAAAATTCAACAAAAATACTTAAGTGGAAGAGCTCAAAATCCTAGACAATGGGATTCGAAAGTTTTTTCATCGGCCAAATCAAAAGGAATAAACGCTTTACATTAGTACTTATTGTGGCCTACAAATTTTACTACCCTACAACTTCTACAGTTTCTTTTACCTGTATTGGGACTTTCACAAGATTGATAAAATTGTTAAGGCGTCCAACTTTTGAATCCACAGCTTTCTGTCTCTTATTCTTCCAGCGATTTATATTAGATTCGTTAGTAAAGATGACCTGAAATAGTTGCTTTCACTAGTAGTTAGATTCAGATTCAGAGGAAAGGAAAATTCCCCATGAAAAAACCAAAAAATATGGTTTCTCTTTCTATCCTGTAACTAGGGGTTTAGGAGGGGGAAAGAACGGAGCTTAAGTCCTCCAAAAGTGGAACAAGAGAAAAATCAACCAGCTTGTAACCATCATTGTACAGCTTCTGCAATTTGTCAGGTATTGATTTATACATAAGGGACCAGGCATCTGCACCAGTCCTGAAAAAAAGAGCCAATCAGTTAATCTATAACTTCATGGTCTTTATCAAAGTATCAATATACAAAAAGAGTATCTACAACTATAACAAGGCAAAGAATACTAAAGCAACTAATCATTATTTTACAGTTGAAAAAGAGATGACTAAATCAATTAAAGCATTAAATTATCTAATTAGCTTATTCAGCGAAGGATGATACACCTAAGCACTCAACATTCAGGTTTTTAAAACATATATAATAAGACATTAACATGACAGAGCATACTTAGTGATGAGGAATGTCTTTTAATGTAGGGAATATGGTGTGCTAACATGAGAAAAGAATCAGTTTTCTACAAAGAAAATGTATGGGCATATAAAAGGCAATTTCCCTAAGGTGGAGTGGAGGACAATGGTGTGTTCAAATAATGTGAAAATCCTATGGCTTACCCTTCATTATATGCTGACTAATGCAGACAGATTGGTAAAATGGTATAATCCATTTCTGCAGTTTAAAGGCTCTGTGAAGCAGCAGATGAAAAAGCTTAACCTCCATTCATTCAGTGCTCTTATGTGGCTGGAATATGGATCAATATTCTGATGCAACAGCAGACTGACAAGTGTGTGTATGATTTTGACTGAGAAAAAAGATATGCTATTCAAGCAAGTATGAAAAAGAATCAGATACTTGAACTATATGGAGTCATGTTTTCCGAAACAGTGTATGGTGTTAGGATATAGAGAAATCAGAAAGTATTTACTGCGCAGGTTCTAAGTCCAAAGAAAATGCTTCAATATATCACATTTAAGGTTGCCTATAGAATTCCTGAAAATACCATATCTCTCCTTTGAGTTTTTATGTTTTTCTTGTAACCTGCTGTTGCAGTAGAGTATTGTTGGTGTTTGAGGTCTTTCATCCTCTGCTGTCACAGTAATCTTAATGTTACCTTTTAGTAATATAATCCAATTTATTATCCATAATACATGACCGAGCAAAATTGAGGAAACATCAGTGTAATCAAGATAATAGAAGTGAAAGAAACAAGAAGCTAATCTAATCTAATCTTCAATAATTAAAGTTGAAGTTTGTAAGCATGGGAGACCGACACTTGGCAGCACAACTTTCCATCAAGTGTTTAACTAAGAGAACTTAGTCATATATGATGCCACATCAACAAGATTAGACTTTTATTTTGAATAAACTAACTAATATTCAGAGTTTATTTATTATGACATCCAACATTAAAAGTTCTACTTCATTCTTATTTAGTTAATGTATTTCATTTTTGCACACATATTAAGGAGAGAAAAGAGAGGGCAAAATTGAGAATGAAAAAGTGAGAGTGCATGTGATTAGAAACGAGACTACTAACAACCAGCGAAAACCATCTAAAAAAGGAAGGGTAGAAGAGGAAATGTAAATTACAAAAATTTGCCAAAAAAAAGAAACATGTCAACTAAACATAAGGTTTCCTAAAAAGGAATATGTGTCAACTAAAAAAGAACGGAGATAGTGTTTACTATGCAATTCCAATAACAAAATTTATATTTTCATAAATTTCCGACATGATTTGTGCAAAACTACTGTAATATCTACAATAAATCTTATACAAGTTTAATTTTCACATCATTAGATTTATATCAAAACGTACTTACAACAAGATCCATTTAACTATATGTTAAAATTTATTACTTTTGATAATTTGTGAAACACTATACTAACATAAAATAATATAATATCAGTTCTTTAAAAAAATTAGCTAAGCTCTAGGTATAACAACTAATAACAAAACATTAATGTTAGATCAAATGAACGAAACATAGTTCAAGATTTAAAATAAACAATAAATTTTAATAGTTACACTACAACTTAGCAGTTAAGGATGAACTTTATTCATATACAAAAGAGATCAATCAAGTAGGCATAGTAAAACTAACTCAAATCAAATCATCAATTCCTATGCTTAGCCAACGTACCTTCCGTCACCGATTCTAGCTCAATTTGGATTGCACTAACAAAAATAAGTTATATGATAGACCTCAAAGTAACTACGATAATTTCTTAAACCCTGATAAATCTACTCATAAATAAAGAATAAATTAAGACAAACAAACCGGAGGCATGGCCAGGCCCATAAACTATACTTAAGGACAATATAAGAAGGAAAACAGAAAATCTTTTAGCACAAAGGCATCTAGAGAAACTTTGATGATCCACATCAATAAGGAAGATAAACATATTGTACCAGTTCCACCCCAGAATCTTCTCTTGCATAACTTCAGAAATTGAGTTATTTTAAGCCATCATATTTTAAGCCATCATAGCAAAGAATGAAAACCAAATCTTTTGTAGTATCTTTTATATAAATTATGTGCTCTATTTTATGCAAGTAAGATGGTTTGCAGTGCTTAAACTACATCTTTTTTAAGGGGGAGGTCATTAATTCATTCAACAAATAGAGACACCGCATGTACATTATGTTAATTATGAGTTGCAAATCACAGATTACTGTCCAAAATAATACTCTGTTACATGCTAAAAAAAGGGAAGCCAACTTTCTAAACATTTGATCGTACCTCTTCACATCAGTGTTTGCAAGACATCCATCAAAATCAAATGCTGCAATTTTACTTGAATCTTGTAGCCCATTATCCTACGGTGAGGAAAAAAAATAAAAAATAACCAGAAGAACTCTATATGATAATAAAAAGGTGTGTCTAGTTGCAAAAATAAATCAGACAAACTGTTTAGAAAAAAACAATTTGTATTTGGACAGACATCAAACTAAGTCCATATATAATTTGAAAAACAATAAATAAATAAACATATGATTTGATTGATATTGATCTACATACCATGTATTTCTAAACATGAAAATTATTTAGCCCATTCAGACTCTTAAGCTTATAGTTGAATTTTAGTTCTTAGTTCTGACTTCTTCCTTCTCAGAATGTGCATAAAAAACCTTTGGTTTGAGAAGTGTCTCACCTTCTCAAGAAATATGATGGTATGGAATGCTTTCCAGTTAGGTAGCAGAATTGCTCCCTGAATTCAGACAATGTGGGGTCAGAATAATATTCCTTCTGTATAGACTTGACCGTCTCAAATAATGTCGGCCATCAAAATTTGTAATAGTAGATCAATAAAATTAAAAAGACTTAAAATATAACTCTACTCCCTTTGAAATCATCTTAGAAAAGTATTTTTTTTATGTCATTTTTATTATTTAAATATGGTCAAAGACTTCTAAGTGCACAAAAAGTCAACAGGAGGCAGTTAGATCACAATGGAAAAAGTTTAAACGAATAACTATGAGAACAACAGGAACAAAAGAATGTCGCATACAGCTACAAGACGAAAGGTGAGAGAAGATACTAGAGTATGGATTAAATAGGAGACAACTGAAAGCATTTTGTACCTGGTACATATCCTTTATATCAGATGCTGCAATTGCAATCTTGACCTTGGTCTCGTCACTCGCAGAAAGCTAAAAGTAAATGCGTCAAGGAGGGAGAGGAAAACAAATGAAAAGTCAGTATGAAGTTATTAAGGTCCCCCCCCCTCCCCAAAAAAAAAAAAAAAAAAGAAAGAAAAAAACACAACAGTCTAGTACCCTACAACTATCCAGAGTAATAACCTAAGCCAAGTGCTAAATATTTCAACATAATTACCAAAGAAAAGTACTAAACATTTCCCTTACCAGCAACTTCTTGGGACTCACTTGATTCTCTCCAACACCTAAAACATCATCACTCTCTCTGCTCTGCACAAAAACACAACTTTTACATCAAGAGTATTACTTCTGCCATGTATCTTAAAACATGAAGAACTTATTGCAGAACTAAATTGATGGGATCAGTCATTAAGTACCCATAACATACAATAGAACAATTAAAAAGAATATTGTAACTCTTTCACTTGTCCAATGTGATACATCCATATCAGCAACCTATCCTACTCTTGGATTCTCCTTATAAAACTAACATGTAGGAATTCCATAGAAGAGAGTTTACACTAACAGTATTGGGTCAGCGCACCTAACCCAAACAACCTCACAAATTGGTTTACAAGAGTGAACTTTTGGTATCTTAAAAGAAAGTGATAGCAAGTCGAAAGGCAATCCATCAATAAAATTAAATAATCCATTGGGATATGAAATCCTAGAAAAATTCAGTAGTATTGACTCTTTTAAGAAACCCATTCCTAACAGAAAGAATAGAAACTTGAGCTATGATATACCAATTTATTGCACCAAAGAACCAATACTTTATTTTGTTTATCACATGCTACCAACTGTATTCCCAATTTGATTGACTTTTTCATCTAAGTTCCAACTAATTTATTCCCTCATACCGAACAATCTGAAGAACATCGTTGAAGTAGACACACAACCACAAACAATCAATTTTCATTCATTTTTTTCCACCGTCATCATACAGGACCTAAAAACAATAGAATCATCTTATTACCTGCCTTTTCTTACTACTTTCTTGTTCATCTCCAGCATTTGCATCTTCTTCGACAACTTTCACCTGAATAAACAAAATTTCCTAATACACATAAAACTCCTAAAGACTAAAACATACAAAGTATAAACTAAATGAAAAGAGAAAACAACAGCAGCAGTCGAGCTACATTTAGCCCACACTGCTAGAGTGTAACAGCTTCATCGATTAAACCTATATGTAACTAATTCAAAACACGAAATTTATCAAAATAAATAAATTTAAGCGAAATTCAACCCAAACCTTGCAATGTTCATCCATCAATTTCTTCATAGCCTCCTGATCATCGCTCTACATATATTTCAAACAAACAACGAAAGCATCAAAACAAAACTACTTCCGACTTTCCTAGTTCTGCCCCTCTTTAATAGGCCACGTTTCACTTTTAACCAATGGTTTCGGTCAATATACATTTTGGCGAACATTTTATAAATTCTATACTATGATAAAATAGTTGTAGAATATACCAAATATATCGATCAAAAACATTGATCGAACGTAATTAACTACAGAAATTATACGCACTAAAATTAAATTAAGCGAAACCTTGAGTGAATCGAACCCTTGGATGGAGGCAACGGACGAAACTGCGTTCGAATTGAAGGAGAAGCAGTGGAAATGGTGCCACTTTGTTGCATCGAACCCTCTCTGTTTGTCTCTGGTGACAACACCTAACCTCAATACGCTTTTAGCGATGGTTTCGGAGCAAGTTTTGCAAGCGGAGCGGTTGGATTTGGCGTACTCGGCGACGAAGGATGACGCCATTGGAGGCGAAGCTAGGAGGAAGAGGAGGTGGAGGTGGCGGTAGCGGTGGGAAGAGGGATTGGCGGTAAGGTTTTGGATGAAGTGGAGAGGATATGGGAGGGGACGGCAAGGGGAGAGGAGGGTTATGGTGGTGGTTACGGCGGCGTTGAGCATATAGAGGCGTTGGGTTTATTGGGTGTCTCCCGCCAAAGTGTTTTGGTGATTTTACTTCTGAAGTGAAGTCTTCTCAGCCAAAACAAATAATTTACTGCCTTCCTTTTCCAAATAATGCTCGATAAAGTTTGAAAAGTTTAATAAAAAATTATTTAATATTATAAAAAATAATAATATATTCAAGTAAAATTTTATTTGATGCGTTTCAATGTAAAATTTTAGAATATCAATATTTCATAAATTTTTATTTTACGGAGTCAGAGATAAATATTTTAAAGTTGTGTCTTAAATACCATCAAAACTCAAATAAACCTATCTTTGGGAATGAGGGGAGTAATAGTGTATTTTACGTTTAACGAATAAATCTTCAAATTTGAGTAAATATAGATTTATATTAAAATTAAAAAGTATGGAAAAATAAATACGTAAAAATCATTTAGTTTATTTCTAAAAAATGATGGATAACTATGAAAAAAAAGTGAAAATCTCAAAAAGAGATCAACTATTTAAAAATCACTCTATATTCCATAGTTTTCTATTTTAACAACCAATTAAAAACTATAGGGTTTTTGTGGTATATATCATTTATTCTATGTTTTTTTTGTAACGTATGAAACTCTAATGATGGTCAGAGTAAAGCATGTAGTGGAAATGATGGAGGTGGTAGATGTAATCATATTCGTGCAACTTGAACCAAGGTGTAAGGCACTTAACCCGGTAGGCCGATTCGTGATACACTTTTGGACGATCTTTGATGGGTGTCATTTAATCTTTCCAATCTCTCCTTGGATAGATGAAGATGGTTGTGTCTCTATAGCAAGAATGTGCGTTTTGATGCATAGGTGTATACACTATTGGTCATCTTTTCAATTATTGGTTTACTACACACCTTATAACTTCTCTCCTTTTATTCCAAGTGAGTGTTCCTTATAACTCCTCTTTTTATTTGCATTTTAACATCAAATTGCTGCCATAAACCCACACATTTCCCCACTTATATCCCAAATCAAAACATCCCCCAAACCCTCTATTCCAAATCAAAACATCCCCCAAACCTTCTCAAATTTACATCCCTAGACATCCTAAACACATTCTTATCTTAAGCCTAACCATAACCCACAAAAATTCCAAAAAGCTTACGCACATTTATCTTATTTTAACCACAATTTCATTTTTATCAGTTTTGAATTCATTTGAAAAAAATAAGTGATTTATAGTATTCTCTACTAGATTTTACATCAATATATTATTGACGTGTATTAGATTTATCTCACAAGTCACAAGCAATATTTTTAAAATAGGATAAATAAATAGGGAATTGATGTAGTACATTAAATTAAACATACTAGGTAGAGAAAATTCAACACAATACATTGAACCAAACCAAATATTAACACATCCCATTACAAACGTCTCATTCTACCAACTCTACTTCTTACCTCTTAAAAGAAAAAATCATTGTACGACCTCAAAGTTCTGCCGTCTCACTCATAAGCACGTAAGCAATGTAATAATTTTGGATAATGCTAAGATGCGATTAACACGAGAAGGATCTAAGATCTCGATTATAAAAACGGTGTCGTCTCCTGTTGGACAAAAGGTTCCCACTTCCCAGAGAAGAAGGGGTAGAACGGTAGAGGCAACAGCAATTAAAAAATGGGGGTATTATGGTGGTTAACAGCATCACCTCTCCAACAGACTCCGCCAATCTCATCCCCACTCCATACTCCCCAAACCCCATCTATTCTTAATCATCGTTTTCACCGTCGTAATAGTTGTAGTTGTACGAATAGGTTTCGCCGCCTTCGCGTTCGCTGTTATTCCGATACTCCTAATCCTAATAATACTTCCATCCAAGTATACCGCGACTTTGAGAGGTATCTTATTATTATTATTATTATTATTATTATTATTATTATTATTATTATTATTATTTTGTTTATGTATATGATAGTATTAAGATCTTGACTCCGTGAGTCTGTGTGGTCGGCGAGTTTCTTTTTCATCTTCTCTAAATTTACAGTGGCATCCTTACTCTTTTACTGTTTTACATGCTTAATAATGTTTTAATCCCTTGCAGATTGATTACTGAAACGGTAAAGCAATCGCAAGAAGCTTGGGGTGGAGCTAGCAACTGGAGTGAAGTTGAGGTACCATCATACTCCAATAAGGTTGAAGTGTATGCATACAAATGAAAAGATGATGTTTGTAGAAAATGGCTTTGTAGTTGAAGAGTAGCAAGAAAGATAAGGCATAATACATATCGTAGCTTTCCTTTCTCCTGAAGTGTACCCCTTCCTTTTCCCTGTCTTCCGGTTGTTGGCGGCTAATTTTGACTGGGGAGGTTTGCTGGTGATGAAGAGGTGCTCTGGAAGATGGTTGATGAGATGAAGTCCTTGTTTGTTAATCACTCGTGTTCGCTTGGACTAATTTTACTGCTAGTGATATTAGTTATTTTTATTGGTTGATTTCTTTAATATGTTAGTTAAAGATAGCTTTTGGTCGTTAGTTGTTCGGTAAAATGACCTACAAGTACAAACCCATTTTTTTGGAGCAAGCTTTTCCTATAGAAAACCTCATCTCTGTTTTCAGCTGATTTGAAAAGTCATTTCCAAGCATTTTTTTGGCTGTTGGACTACGTTAAGATCCTTACAGCCACAAGCCATCTGTCCAACATGTCTGAGATGCAGTGATGAAAGGATGGAGACCGTGGTGTAGAAAAGTAAGGAGGTTTCCTCTGGCAAGCAATGGTTTCAAGTTTTTGGTGAATTCTAAGGTGAAGATGAATCCATGGTGCAATTCTAGCGTGATTTTTTTGTTAACATCCGCTTCTCTAGTCCAAATTCCTGAACATTTTAGACTGTCCCTCTCCTAAAGATATGCTCAACACAGAAGAAGTTGTATTGGAATGAAAACAAAAATCAATGGGATTTTATGAGTGAGACATTGCTCCGATCACTCTTTTCTTAGTTTATTTTTTATGATATATATGTAACTTGTATTAGTTTTCTATGGAGGTTGATCTAATGGTGACAATTAAAGGCGTCAGTTGCATGGCAAGGAGTCTTCTATTAATAAGACCTTTAAGGCACCTTGTTGTTCTTAGTGAGCTCATTGGAATTTTGCGAAGGCCTGTGGAAGTTCTCATCGGAGGAGTTATATCTTACATGATAGAAAGTCTTTGGAGTACTTAGTTGACTAGAAGTTCTTCTATATTAGAAATGTTTACAGAACATTTCAGTTTTGGATTGCTGTGCACTCATCAAACTGGATGCAGATATTTGTGTGCATTTGCATGTCCATCGTGTCAAATTTGCATGCTTAAAAAAAGTTCTCTGTAAAATAAAGAAATAAATTTCTCTTGTTCTCTTTCATGGGTAAAAGGAGTGAATGGAACAGATTATTCAGTTTGAGTTGTTCTTATATGAAGAGACTTTTAACTGTACACCCCTTAGATTCTAGCCTTGTGCTTGATGGAATTTTGAGCTTTTCTTATCATTATCAAGGCACTTATAAGATGTTCTCTGACATGGTATGTATGCATCCATGACTTGATGATGCATATACATATACGTATATATTTGATTACAGTTACGCTTGAAAACTTGGTTAACTGCTAGTATTTCAGGGTGCTTGGGTGCTAGGACCGAAGCACTCAAAACCATGGTCAGTTGTACATTTTATTGGTGGTATGTTTGTGGGAGCTGCTCCACAACTTGCCTACCGTTCATTTCTTGAATGCCTCAGTGAAAAGTAAGTGAGTTGCCATTGTGAAACTGACAAGATTTATCATATCATCAATTTTTTTTGTATCTTGTCTAGATATAGGAAATGATTTCACATTTTCTATTTCAATGTGACAGGGGTATATTGGTGATTGCGACACCGTATGCTAGTGGATTTGATCATTTTTCTATTGCAGATGAGGTGCAGTTTAAGTTTGACCGGTGTTTTCGGTCTTTACAGGAAACAGTAAGTGTCCAATTGTCTTGTGCTTATCTTGTAACTCTTGTTTTTGTTATTTCACACATAACTTAATTTTTTTGGTTTGTGTAGGTTGATGAACTTCCTACTTTTGGCATTGGGCATTCACTGGGCTCTGTCCTCCACCTATTAATTGGTATATCACTTTGTACTCCTAATCACTATCTCTGATTGGTTTCCGTCTTCCAACTATTTTATTAGTTTGAAGTGGTTCTCAGGATCAAGGTACGCTGTGCAACGAAATGGGAACGTATTGATGGCATTCAATAATAAGGTACCTTGATTTTATTCCATAACTTGTATCCTCATATGGACTTGTGACTTAATATCAATTGGTATTTTCCAGAAATGCGTTTTTTAAAAATGTAGTTAGGTTTGCATTTAGCTAGATATTTTTTCGAGGCATGAATTATCTCTTCTCTTCTATCTTCCTCTTTTTGTTTTCTATTTTTTTTTTTTTTTTTTGGGGGGAGGGGTTGTTTGTAAGAAGTTGGGGAAAGTGTAGATTTGTTGTCGTACATATAAAATTAACACTTTGATGGATGATTTTAACTCTGCCAGTGTGCCACATATTTAATTATCATGTCTAACCCAGCTACTCACTAAGTAAATCTTTTAAAAAGATGTGCAATTCTTGTCCTCCCTCTACTTCTTTTTACTGAGATAGATTATTGCTTACTGCTGACAACAGGATCCAAGCGAAGCTATTCCACTATTTTCACCTGTTTTTCTCCCAATGACTCAAAGTATGGGGCCACTTTTATCACAGATAACATCATCAGAGACGATGCGGCTTGGTGTAAGTAGTACTTGAGAGCTTTTGTAGCATTGGTTTCACCTGTGCTTTATATAGGATGGAACAGGGTTAGAAGAAGTAAAGGTTGTTTTTGAGCTAATCTAAACATCTTATTTGGTTTACCGTTTCTTGGACAAAAGTGAGGGGACATAAGATCCCTTTGTTTAAGCCATGCTTTACTCTTGAAATTATTTTTTTTGAGGCAATACTCTTGAAAATATAAGTTAGCTTGACATTTATCGGAATTAAGGGGGAAACCATTGAGACACAAGTCATAATCCCGTGAGTGAAGGGTCAGAAGCAGAACCATAAGCTTTTTTAGATGTTTGACTTAAGCATGAATTTGTTGGATGTTTCCTAGTGTACCGGCAATAAGCTGATATGTAAGAATAATATTTTTGACAATATCTTTACTATTGATGTACCGAAGATTCTTAAGAGGACTAGCTAAGCGGTCAATCACCTAAGCAAGCCTAACATCAATATTGATATTCTTCATAGTAACACAATTTGTGCGGTAATGTTTTCAAGATCAACTGCAATATTTTGTCTTACTATTGCAAATTGACTAGACGTAATCGAATCCTTTCATGGTCAATTGCTAAATAACATGTGTTGTGTTATAGGCGGAGACAACTTTAAAGCAGTTGGAGAACCTTAGCCCTCCTATCATGAAGCAGGTTCTTCCATTGCTTGAGCAACTTCCATCCTTGTACATGGACTTGGCTAATGGAAGAGAGAACTTCAGTCCAAAACCTGAAGAAACTCGACGCCTTGTATGTGAACTTCAACTTTTGTTTGTCTATTCGGCTTTTCTCTGATCTTTGTGTTCATAGAGTACTTTAATCCCTTATTCCCTTTGGACTTGCTTGGCTTCCCTCCCCTCTTCTTCTCATCATGGTGATAATTATTACGCCTATTCTGCTTTAGCGAGATTGTCAAATTGATTTCAGTTCTCTGAGTAGGGTGTTGAAAAGATACCTCTAACCTGACATTAGTTGCGGTCCTTGCAGAGTATCAGGCATGGTACCTGGATAACTTTTTTTTTTAAAAATTCATAGTACCTAATGACTTTTGGAGCTTTAGATGATTTCGATTTTTCTTGTAAATATATAAGTAAGCAAGTTTGCGCCTTTTGACTTGTGGTTTAAAACATCATAAATTGCTGATAGTACTTGACAGTTCACTTGTATGTTGTAAATTCATAGTGGACGACTATGCTCATGCAAATTTACCTGATTCCTCCTTTTGCTGATGTGACAGATAAAAACATACTATGGCATAAACAGAAATCTTCTGATAAAGTTCAAAGATGATATAATAGATGAGACGTCAAAACTGGCACAAGTGATGAGTGTTGATTCTGCTATCAGTTCTGATCTGGATATGTCCATTCGTACAGTGCCTGGCGATCATGGTACTCCTTTGCAACAGGTGAATCTTGTGAAAGAATTTGAGCAGTAAATTCTCTTGTTTACCGTGATTGTTTATGACTGTATCTTCGTAATTTACTGTTGTACTTTTTTTGTCGACAAAATTTGATTGGTGTAATAAGCTTTTGTTTGGCAGGTTCTCCCTGATGTTCCTCCAGCAATGGCTGATGCAGTAAATCGTGGAAGTGATCTTTTATCCAGTTTGATTGCTGGGACTCCGTGGGAAGCAGTGGCTAAGGATGTTAGCTCATCATTGGGGATGGACTCTCAGATTCTTCGTGCAGAAAGCTCAAAGGATCTGGAGTGCCTTGTTGATGTAGTTAGTTCTTGGATGTCCTCCAACATTGGCCCAAAGCTTTTGAGACGATGACATATATAGGACGCCAGCAAGTGCTTGGCGTAAGATTATTATACGAAGGGCCTCAGAGCCCTCGATTGAGAAGTACTGAGGCCCTTCAATTGAGAATTACTGGTAATTGATGTAAAGATAAACTTTCTATAGCACAGCACAAAATTGGTGAGGTTTGAGCATCTTTGTATCTGGTGGGCTGGTGACTGCTTGATGTCATAGAAAATTATATGTATGCATATGTCGTATTTGTAAATTATTTTAAGTAGCGATGTATAATTAGATTCCTTAAAAAAAATATGTAAATTATTTTATAAATACAGTGTATAATAGTAAATTTTTTGAAATATAAGGAAGATTTAAGTGGTAGAAGAGTATGAATTGCTTTCAATCTATATTTTTGATATGTATATAATTCTTCGAAGATGGGATATATATATAGAATCGGTGGACATATCATATAGTGAGATATCTAATCAAATTTGCATGTCTAATCTATTTGTATGTATAGTTACGTCCCTTCGATCTCAATAGATAAAGTGACAAGCTGCAATATTCATTCACTTAATTACCTATTACAACAAAATATTGTATAGAAAACACATTGTTTCTTACACATTATTTATATATCTTTGCTTTGATACACTTTTAGAAACTTGGCCAACTTCTTTATCACTCGGTCACCCCTTCTAGAGAAAACCAATGGCAGAGGAATCTTATGCCTATAGTATTGCTAATTTGCTAGATCAAATCTCCTATCCTTTAATTTGAATGGCATTTACAATACTGCCCTCATAATTGTAAGCACATCTTAAAGACTTTATTGAATAACAAAATTTGGAAGGAAAATACGGAACAATCGAAATATTAAAAATCCTTGAATTGAGAAGGTAATTAAAGTAAGGTCTTCAAAACAAAACTTGAGGTGTTTGCCCAACAACTATAATTATTTAAGGTGTTTTGAAGTATTTGCGTAACAATCCAAGTGTATTGTCAAACCTCTTAATGAAGTGGTAGAGTCGTGCATTGTAAGTTGGATAATAAGACTTTGTTTATGTAAAAGGGAAAAAAAGTAGAATCTCTCATAAAATTAGAAATAATGAAAGTTTTATGTAAAAGAAAATAATCATTTGGACTTTTAACTCATATATTCAAAATTTTCAGGCTAAACTCATTTTATACCATACTCAATATATAATTCTATTACGAATAATAAGAATTTTAGAGTATATAGTCTAAACTTATAAGTTATAACTTGAACAAAAATAAAAAAAAAATCTATTTTCATTGGCATTCATTAATTAAATTGTGATTTGTGGCTAGCAAGGGACCAAATACATGGAGAGACAAAGAGAAGTATAAATTGGAACAAAGTGGATAACCCTAGAAAGCCAAAAACTGCAAAATATCACAACTCACAACCCCTCTCAAACTCCCATCTCTTCAAAAACACATACTCAATCTTCATCTCATTCCTATCTTCTTCAACAAACTTCTCAATCCTAAATCAATGGCAGGAGTCGGACCCATGTCTCAGGATTGGGAGCCCGTTGTCATCCGCAAGAAGGCCCCCACCGCCGCCGCTAAGAAGGACGAGAAGGCCGTCAACGCCGCCCGTCGCGCCGGCGCCGAAATCGAAACTGTTCGTAAAGGTTGACCTTGTCTCATACCCTTTTGATTATCTGATCATATTCTTGATTATTTATTCTGGGTTTTGATTTGAATTAGGTTAATTGGTTTTTTTTTATATTTCTAATTTCCGATGTTTTTCTGCTTGATTGTTAAAAATTAGGCTTTTGGAGTGTGGACTGATTGGATTGTTTGAATGTTGATACTATTTTAGGGTTTTGTTGGGCTGCGTGAACTTAACGCTATGCTTAAATGTTTGAACATGTAGGGTTTATTTGTATTGATTGTGCTAACTATGATTAGTTTTAGCGTTGTTGGATTGTTATTTGTGCTGTTTCCATGTGTGGTTTATTTGCTTTCGATTCAATTTGAATTGTTAATTGAAGTTATGCTTATTTGTTGCTGGCTGCGTTTCGCTTTATAATTGAACCTAGACTTGGTTGTAGTACTTGTTAATTTTTGTTCCTGTACTACATAGTACAAACAGATTCTTTGGCAGTGTGTTGGATATTTTGGTGTATTTTATGTTCAAGTTTTTTTTTTTTTTTTTGCTAATTTTGCCGGGTTTTATTACAGCGGCTGCTGGAACAAACAAAGCTGCATCCAGTGGCACATCTCTGAACACCAGGAAGCTGGATGATGAAACTGAGAATCTTGCTCGTGAGTACTTTTAGCTTTGAAATTGGCTTTTGCCAAACACAGTAATCTTGAATGATGAACTGCATATCTGTGGTTTTTTTCAGTTATCCTTCATAATCACAAATATATAAACGCTCCTTTGTCTTTACATAATAGGACATATATTGTTAAAGAGTTGTGGCCGAGTACAAAAGTTTAGCTTATTTAATTTTTTTTAGTGGCCTATAATTTAGGATGGCTTGAAATTAGAATGTTGGTCATTACTAAAGAACTGGTCTCTTTTAGGCATTTTTTACTATTACAGATCATAGGAGAATGGCTGTATTTTACTGAAGGTTTTGCAACTTGTTCTTTGTTAGACTACCTTTGTCTTATTAGATGAGTATATTTGAATACCTCTCCTGTTTATTTTTTATTAGTAGAGGTATTTTTTGTCATGATTTTGTTGCATAGTGAGATGTTTTTTTGGTTGAATCCCATCTTTTGAGTTGTATGATTTTTTCGGGGGCCAATTGTATGAATAAGTTCTTGCAATTAATATGGCTATCCTTTTTTACCTTACTACAGTAAGCTCTGTAGAATACTTCAAGGCTTAGGTTCTGTAATAAACAAAAATACAGGGGTATCAGTACCTAAACACTGGTATGATGCTCTACCAATTGACGAATTCTATTCAAGAAACCCCTCATCATTGACCAAGAATTCTCGACAATTTTTTTGGTTGTTTGTTCTGGAAGGAAGGTTTTATTAAAGCTTGGAAAACTCCTGATTGTTTTTGAAACATTACCTGGTATTGCAGTCTGTTTGTATCACTGCATTTCAATGTGACTTGTTATTTCAATTTGTTTCTGGAATCACTGAAGGAATTTTCTTTCAGATTTATATTTTATTTTATTTTTGTATTTCAGGTCACAGATGTCTTAGTTCTCGACATTTGTTTTAATTGCTTGAAATCTTTCCTTGTTTCCAATACAGTTTCAACTCATTTCTATGTAGTCAACTCAAAAAAAAAAAAAAAAACTTATGTTTTATCGACTAAACTTTGTGTCAGATGATCGAGTTCCAACTGAACTGAAGAAGGCCATAATGCAAGCTCGAATGGATAAGAAGCTCACCCAATCTCAACTTGCTCAGGTTTATCTCCCTCTCTACATCAGTCATCATAACTGGAGGAATCTAGATCAGATGAAGTTTGTACTAGCATTGTTTGTATAGACGTATGAGTATTAGAGATGCCCATGAAACATTTGGTTTGGTTTTGGGATGATGTTTGATTTCCAGTTGCCCACACTTCCAGTATATACTTGATTTTTGTTCTCCTGGAACTTACAAGGTATTGTTCTTGCAGCTGATCAATGAGAAGCCACAGATTATTCAGGAATATGAATCAGGAAAGGCCATTCCAAACCAACAGATTATCGGAAAACTGGAGCGTGCTCTTGGGGTGAAACTGCGCGGAAAGAAGTAGACTTAACGAAGGGCCCAAATATTTGAAAGTTTCGTTGAAAAAACTGTTCGTCTAATGTGTCGTGGAGTTTGAAATTGTTGTAAATCACTTTTCAACTGTTGTTTTCTGTATAAATGTTGGGCGTGGACTAATCAATGGATGCGAATAACATTATGGATGCATGAGCTTATGCTCCTTGTCACAATATGGATGCGACTAGTTTAGTAGTGTCTGAGGAATCGTTGAATTGTACTCATAGTGTGTGGATTTCCCTTGTTACAAGTATACAACAGTACAACTCACTTGGTATGGGAATGCTTGCTGTCAATCCTCACCTTCACTGGTTCATGCCTTTTGTTGACTTTGCTTTTTAAGAGTCTAGGATTACTAATGATTCAGAATGCAGATCACAAAAGCTTGCTAATGTTGGAAGTCTCTTGGGAAATCTAGACTTTTGGCGATGGATTTCGTTGAAAACGCGGGTGCTAAGATTGGGTTTTAGTTTCTCCATGTACACAAAAAGTGGGACAAGAAAAATTCTTACTTATTCCGTGCGTGTTTTAAATTTTTTTACTTAATTTTTATTTATAAAGTTAAAATTTTGATATGATCAAAAATTTTCATTATATTATAAAAAATAAAAAATAATATATTAAGTGTGCTTTTGTTAAATGTATTGCAATTTACATTTTTAGAACATCAGTTTTCAAAATTTTTTATTATAGATTTAAAAATAAAAGTGTATTAAGTTAAATGGAGAGTAATAGACTACAATTGATCAATGATTAGAGGATAAAGTTGAAAAAGGACTATTTCTCTATCTTTCACTTACTGGCAGATGACATTCCAATGAGTAATCTGGAAATGTGGAGTGATATTCAATGTAACTGTGTAGGGTATTTGATGATGACATTTTTATTCATTTTTCCTTTCTTTTTGTAAGACAGCAGAAAAAAGTAGGTTTAAGTGACGAGAGTAGTTCATATAATGGTCACTGGTCAGTATGGGCTGCTATGGACTTGTGATTGGGTTGCTCACCAATATCATTTGTTACAAAAAGAAGAGAATCACCCATTATTTTATCATCCCTACTTAATTATACATCGCCTTGTACGCAGAGGAAACAAGGGTAGGGAATTTTTTTTTATTTATAGGGCTAAATATATCGTACATTTCAATTAAAATGTGTCAAATTTAAGATACAAAGCTATTTTTTCCAAAGGGGAAAATTCAAAAAATAACTTTATGTGTTAAGACGTCATAAAACATCATTATCTCATCAAACAGTATTCAGATACGGAGTAGCATTGAATAGTAAAAGTCGAAGTAGACAGATAGCAAGGGATTCAAGAGTATTTTAGCTGGGTCCAGTGCAACTCTTTTGGTGAATACCTCCAAGCCGATGACAAAGAATAAGGAAATAGAAAAAATGAATAGCGAATATCTTACATATCAATAGCTGCGGCATGTACATAATCCTTCATCTAACCAAGAAAATGTGGCAGAAAAAATATAGATTTAGAAACAAAAAGGAGAAAAGAGTAAGCAACAGAGGAGAGCGAAAATCTTACATATAGTATTTCTGTGTCAATAAACAAAAGACCTTGCATTATAACATATATGAACAAGGGACACCCATTTGATGTAAAAATGTACCAAAGACAATTTACTCACACGCAAGCTTCGTACCAAAGCTAGTAAGGCAAATTGCAAATGCTTGGAAGGCCGATAGTGGCTGACGATAATCCATGGTGAAAGTGTCATCCCCTACCTTACCAAACTGAAGGAGAACGACCTCTTCATCACCTTTTCCACCTGGTTGGCTTTGATCCACTGTTGCCACAAGTTGAAAGTTCTTAACTGAAGCTACTGTTACCCGACCATGAAAATTCAAGCACCAGCATTGCAAGTGCTCATGCCATCTCGGCGCTTTGTTCCTCAGAACAGTGTAACTAGAATCCAGCTCTGCTAACTTAGTCTTGGCCTCCTCTATTTGATCCAAGGCGGTCCCTACCGATCCAGGACATTTGAGGGAGCAAATCATCCTTCTAGGACCTCTTGATTTCAAGAGGTTAAATTTGTACGATACTTGTCCAATTTCAAAGTTCCCAGCAGAAACTTGGGGGCTAATCTGTTTGCTTGCAAATCGACGAGTGGATCTGCTACTGGACGGTTTTGCTCCATCATGAGGTGGGTGACTGTCATATATTGTGAAGTTTGTACCAAGCAAATCCGAGCTGCAAATTAAACTTAGTATGAGAGTGCAAACCACTGGGAACATCAAAGTATTAACTTGCTAAAAATTGACAGGCAAAAGTGCTAGCAAGTAAATCATACGAATAAGTGCTATGGAGTACAGTCTAGATACAGATCAATGATGACATCTCAATGTAAAACCTATTAGACGCACACTAATAGACAAAAGCTTCCTCTGGTTGGCTAAACAAAGTTGGAATTCTTAGTCCCTCCAAGATATCGTCTTAACCATTCATATTAATTTCTTCACTCAAAGAGCACAAAAATATTTCATCATTTCATATTAGCTGATAGGACTACATGTAAATTAACAGGTCTAGATGTCCCCCACACATTTCCATCATTACCTAGTTTTAATTTCAGCACTTAGCATATATTAATCCAAAATAACAATGTGGGGCCATACCTTAACTTCCCAACATACGCTTGACTTCCTTGTGATAGATCATCAACATCAAGCGATATAATATACTCAGTATGGGCGCCGCGTCTATATCTCCTTGCAGCTAAGAGAAATTTTCCCTTTTCTGAAAATGCTGCAATTAATATATACCAGTCAGTAAAAGCTAGTTATTGTTAATCCAGAATATGGTAAGCACGTACTAAGAATCTGCCACACACACAATAAGAATATAGAACTGCTTTGTTGTGCACAAGTTTATTAAAAAAAAAACCTACTTCGTATATCATAACATAGGCATCCCACTTTCCAATGAATAACTAAAGGGTTGTTTGGTATCACTGCCAGTTTTTGGTTTTTTAAGTAATCAAATTATATGTTGAGGTTGTAACATGTGCTTTAAATTAGTCATACCTATACTAATCATGTTGATTTTAAAAACTAACAAAAAAAAAAAAAGCAATTACTATTGGTTTCTCATATTTTGGTTTCTGGTTTTCTTAAAAAACAAAAAACTGGAAACAAAAATGATACCAAACAAGCCCCAAGAGGGAAAATTTGCCACACAGCATTAACACGCATGATTGAGATTTCAAGAAAACACACAAATAAGACATGATTGGAAAATTCAAAATTTTACTAGGTCAAGGTGTTGCAATGCCTTACATGATGGTGATACAGAGAGATAGAGATAAAATGTAGAGTTTCTCTTGTCCCGCTTAATAAGACACTGAAGCGGAATATCACGAGGCCCAGGCTGCACCAGTCATAAAGCATTTAACAAATCAGTTTGAAACATTAAACATGTTCAAAGTGATATATGATCAGAAACAATAAAATATCATGTAATATGTTCTACAAAAAGTACACTAACTCTTAAATTTAATAGAGTAAAAAAAAAAAGGCCATAACTGACTAGCATAATGTTTAGTTGTCTTCAAAATTCTATCAAGCAACAACACTTTCCTATTGCAGATAGTCAAAATCTTAAGAGGCACCGCCAAACCTTTGATGGTATGGGATAATACATAGACAATTGTCATCATGAGTTCACAACTCCAAAAGTACAAAACCAATCCACATGGTTCTCAAAATCCTCACCACTTCAATAAAGGTCCAAATCTAATTTAATAGGCTGCTGGGTTTGTAAACCATAAGGTCATTGCTATGGCTTTTACAGAGTAGTAAAATGTTTTGGATAAACTTAACTTTTAATTCTCAACATCACAACCTCTCTGGTAAAAAAATACTACATTACTGAGGAAGGAGAATAACACAACTCAAACCTTTATTGAAATTGTTATTTAGTTAGTTAGTGCTGCTAAAAAATCCAAGGTCATATTCCAGGAAAATTTTTAAAGAAATTGTTAGTTAGTGCACTAGCTGCTAAAAATTGGATACCAACATCTAATAGCTAGCTAGCTGTAAATGCAATCTGCTAAAAAACAGTGTCCAAGAATTAGGAGATATATTAGCAGCTAGACAAAAGCTATCTTTATAAAGCCTCCAAAACAAAGCATTGATATGCAAAGGCACCTTCAATAGAGTTATTTTTTTGTTTGACATATGGTTTCAATAGAGTTTAAACTCAGTGAAAACTACTAGAGCTATCTGTTAAGTTGACCAAACAAAACCTAATTTCTTTAGGCAAAAAGTCTTTGCCAAAAATGAATTAGTTTTTCGAAGTAAGTATTAATAGCATTAATAACTGCAAAATTATTTTTTTCCAAAATTATCTTTACATACCGGCAAGATTGTATATTTTACAGATTCTACTATGATTCAAAGTATGCTTGAATTGCATTGTGACTAGCAAATTATTTTGCTACATTTATCTAACTACGCTCTTACTTCCAAGACCAAGAAGATTGTATTTTTATAGATTCTACTATGATATGACACTGTTAAAAAAAAAACTTGCAGAGGTTGATAAACTTGACTTTAAAATTCATATGGGATATCAATTTGAATCAAAGGGGATATCCTGTTCTTTACTCAAACAATCAACAGATCTAAGGCTAAACCATCATCACAAAGTATAAATATTCGAACAGCAAAATGTTTCCTGCACTACCCCAAGTAGTTAGAAGGCAAGTAAATACGCTCCAGAGGGCAACATAGCAACTAGACATCATTACACCATCACTTACATGATTAATTTCACAAAATCGACAAATCCCATCAGTCAAAAAATACTAAACCATACGCCCATTCAGCAATCACCAATCACCAATCACCATCTAAACCTCCAAAGTTCAAGAGACCACGTTATAGACAGTCAAATTTTAGCTGAGTACGACACCGGCATCGATGCTAAACCTAAGAATACAAATTCCCACTCTTGAAATAATTTTGCAACTGCAACCGTCATTTGTAATCCCCAAATTGCTCACACATATTCCACGATAAACATTATTCATTTCTGAAGACAAATATTCATCCTAACCCAAAACTCTGCGCACCGGCACAACAACACCAACTTTTGAGTTTCCTCTCCGAAATCATCAAATCCTTGAAAGCTGAATCAAACCCATCCACCCTATTAAATGCAAGCTCTTAAACCGCAAACCCTCATCTATTATCGAATCAAGTTTCGAGCTTTCGACATTAAAATGATCACTCCTCTAACTCCCCCTCTTAAATTCATAACCTTATCACTAAACAAACCTACTCGTCAATCTAACTTTCTCAAAATGTTGCATTTCCCCAAGTATCAATAATACTATATGAATAAATACAACAATTACCTAATCCAACATTTCGCCTAAAATTCAACCATTTTCAAAACCCTAATTACAAAATTAATTCAAACATCAATTTGACTTCATTGATTGTAATACCTGTTTGAGGCAAGAAGGGAAGGTGATTTTGGCGGAGGAGAGAGGAGACTTAACAATCTCGCGCGTAACATCCCTCCACCTCTTACAAACACAACCACAAACGACGACGTTTCGACGAAGCGGCCATTTTTCCTCCGCCGATTCAACTCGCGCTATGATATCCGCCAGAAGCTCTGGCAACAGATGCTCCCATCTCCCCCCACCGTCAGAATCATCCTCGGAACTCTTATGGAGGCTGCCGAAGGTGGTGGGCGGCGTTGATAACGACGGTGACGACTCGCGCTGAGATCTGGAGGAGAGAGAAAAGCAACGTGAGGAGGAGGAGCGACGGGATAGGAATGATCTTGTAAGAGACATCACCACCAGTAGACGGCGGCGATAACGGAGAAGATAGAAAGTAATGTATAGAGAGAAAGTGTGGATTCTGGAGAGAGAAATATAGGGGCCGAGAGAGAGAGAGAGGGGGGAGCGGGGTCGTGTACTCGTGTCCCGTGGGAATGTGGTGAGGTGATAGGGTTACCTGCGGGTCTGGGTAACCGTCATCAATGTTATTGTTGTTAATGTTGGATTGTTTGGCTGAGGAACTTTGGAAAGAAGGAACTATTCCACCAACAATTTTTTTTTGCTGAAGAATAAAAATATTAAATAAAGGATTTCACCCATAATTCCAAATTAATTTATTTGCAACTTCGGATATTTTTTTAAAACGTAGAAGGGGATACCCATATTTCCAAATAGGGTTACCTGCGATTTTTATCCTTTGAAGTTCAACTTTAATTATTAGTGATCGATAATCAATAATTTAGCTTTAATCAAACATAAAACTATTTATTTATTTTTAACTAGAGTATACCCCTATAACAGAGTGAAATATAGTACTAAACTAAGATATTTGTCAAAAATTTATGTTTTTTAATAGTGGACAGTTGGTTATTACTGTAACGTTACTTATGATATTTCTATTTTAAAATTTTCGGAGAGATAACTTTTATTATTGTTTTAGTAGGAATAATGGAAAGAATTTTTTTAATGATTCTTGTACAGCAAAAAGTAATGGCAAATAGGCGAATGTATTTTTGTGTTAGTAGTGTTTTGGTGAATCTGTATTTGGAATACGGGGGGAGGCTAAGAGAGAAGAGAAAAGAGATGGATGTGCGCATAAATTTATCTCTTGGAAAAAGTAGGAATTTTGGTTTGAAATTCTTGTTTGATTGGTAGAATTCTTGGAAAAAGTAGGAATTTTAGTAGTGCACTTTTGTTTATTTGGTCTTGCTAACTTTTTGTGGCCACCAACTTATCACTTTCATTTACTTCCTCAATTGTCAAGTTTTTCCTTTTAAAATTTACTCCTATGGTTTGACTGTATTTTGAGTGAAAAATCATTTTCTAAATTTATCAATTCTTGAATAAGTTGTACAACTTTTACGGGAACTTTGTGTAATATTCTATGTGAATTAATTGAACGTGTGCAACACTTACTGAATTTCATCTGTTACTTTTAATAATTATCTAATTCAAATGTTTCAATCATTCTTTATAAATACCTAATGTTTCTATGAATGTTGTCTTTTTTATAAAGTGAAAATTAATACAATCTTGAAATTTTTGATAATGATGAAAAGAATTAGGTGAAAGTCTTCTAATTCAAGGTTAATATTGACTTAAGTATAGTTGTAGTTTCTTTAATTTGCCCTCTAAAAAGAATAAAAACCATAGTCTGTTTTGTAAACTTAAAAAGAATAAAAACATGAAAAACTTGTAAACAAATTAACTTCTCATTAGATAGACCGTTGTCCCATACTTTGTAGTGGAACATAAAAAAATTTCATAATCCAAAAATTCCAAGCAATTCTTCCAAAATAACCGTCTATAATTTTACAATTATGTTCTCATTTTGGGAATCCAATTAAGATAGGTACATTTAAAGCAATTCTAATTGGGTAGTAACTTGTCAAGCTATATTAGATTATCAAACAAATTAAATCCCTCTCTACCTAGATAGCTACTTCGTGCCTCAATAATTAAGTCACCATTCACCAACATTCCTATATGTTGGTCCTATTTTATCAACTTTTAAGTTTTTTTAAGCTACAAAATGATTTTTTAAGTATTAAACTGTTTTTTTTTTTTTTTAATTTGATATATATGCCAAAAAAAGCTCTCTGCTCTCCATAATAAAATCCACCTAAACGGCTCAACTCCACGAGTTAATGGTGATAGTTGAGTCTCTCCTTAGTTTAATCTCAGCCCAATGTTATACTCTGTATATTTCATTTCCAAATATTATCTCTCCTCAATTCCGAAAATGTTGGCATTGCTAAATTTGTTATGAAACTTCAAAATAGGGATGTATGTAGTATATAGCTACATATAGACAATATTTAACCTCCCCTCTCTCATCCCTTGCAACCGAACCAAACACAGGTCAACAAATTAGGAACGATGTTTTTGGTACGCTAAACTTGAAATAGACCATCTTTTTAGCCGAAAATATTTTTCAATCAGAAATAGTGATGCAGATTTTTTTTTAAAAAAAAGATTAATATCTAATTTTTTTTTATTTTAAAAATTCATAAAAACTTATTAAAAACCTTGAGTGTCATGATCAAGTTTGTTTACATTGTAAATACTGTACCTTATATTTACCTACTTCTAGATATATTTCGTTTATTGAACTTTTTAGTTTTTAGAAGAATGTTTTGATTTCAAAAAATTATTTGATTGTTGACTCTTACACTATAATCATTTTCGAATTCAACTTTTACTTAAAGCCTACATCATTTGTTAATTGTTATCAACAGATGATATGATAAGATGTCATGTCAATTACCTCAAGGATTTCATCTAGTTGAAAATTTGAGTTATGTATCTCAAAAATCAAAATCATATGTTTAAACTTGTTCTAACCTAGAAAAGCAAGATATGAGCGTTAATTTGAATATCAAATTGGATAATAAATGGTTTTTATTAAGAAAAATTATTGAGTAAAATCGGGGGGTTTTTTTTTTATTATTAATTTAGAGATAGGATAGTCTAGAATATGTGGAGTCCACATGAAATCCATCTATCTTGCTTCATTCATGGTATTATCAGTTCTTTTAGAAATTCAAGAGTGTGAATCCCTCAATCGTGAAGGTATTGTTGTTTAACCCTGTAATCAATTGTTTCATGTTTTTATTTAAAACCTTAGAACGCTAATTAAGGAGTTTTGCAAGGCGTTTTAATTTTCCCTTGTTCTGCAGGATTGGCATTGCTCGAGTTTAGAGAAAGAATAGAATATGATCCTTATGGAGCATTCACAAATTGGAACCCAAATCATTCCAAACCATGCATGTGGTTAGGAGTCCACTGTCTAGATGGATATGTGCAAATCTTGTAAGTATGAATGTAACTTTCAAATTTCCTTCCATAATATATACATTTACATGTATAGATCCCTTCACTGTAATCAAAATGTTGTTTTTATTTCACTTTCACGTTCATTAATTTTTCTTTTTTCACTTTGTTAAGGGATCTTAAAGGGCTTTCACTGCAAGGAACATTGGCACCCTCACTCAGGAAACTAAGATATATGCAATCAATGTAATTTTTTTTTTTTTTTTTTTTGCTTTGGACATTTGCACACTCTTCCATTGTTATACGGTTGGTGAAATATTACAATTATGAACTAGATTTCGTGCTTGGTTCAAAATTACACCCTATTTGTTGCCTAAATTGCTCGAGTAGGCTCAATTCTTTAACTTTGTTGGCCTTCACAGAATGATGAGCAACAACCGTCTGTCAGGTTCTATTCCAAAAGAGATCGGAGAGCTCAAATTACTTCAAGTGTTGGACTTGACTCATAACAATCTAACTGGAACAATTCCTCCGGAGATAGGTGGGATGCCATCACTAAAATGCTTGTGAGTTCCTCGTCATGCTCTAAAAAAAGTTCCATACAATCAAGGTAAAAATGTCATCAGCAGATTGTGTTACTTTTTAACATATTATAGGACGCTTTGTGGTAATGATTTCCTTGAAGATATTCCGGTTGCCATTGGAAGGCTTTATACTCATCTTGAATCAGAACATACTCAACAAACCAAGCCATATGCTCATGCAACAACACAACGTGACATACAAAGGACTAGTCGTAGGTTAGTTGCCTTTAATCAGTCTCTTATGGAATCATCTCAACGACAATAATCAATTGCCTTATAACCTCATCAGTATAATGTTTCTTTTCTCTGAAGCAAAAACTTGTTTTCGTGCACATTTTTAACTCTTTGATTCCTCTACAGTTTGGAGATCAAGCACGAGAGGTGTTGTTTTCATGCTAGAGGAAACAATTGCTGCTACAATAAATCACGCTCATTAGGTTTGTAGAACTTCAATGACTGATCTTTTTTATTTATTTTGTGATTAAAGATTTCATTCTCTTATTCCATTAGGTTCAAGTGAAGATTATACACATCGTCGTTTGTCAAGACAATCAAGCAACCTTGCTGCTGCACCAACAGAAGTCACTAAGGTTTCACAAAAAGGTTCATCCATTATCTTGAGTACCGGAACTTATCCTGTTCACTATAGAAAACACACTGTATTACTCCAGCCTTCTACTTCTACAACCTCACATGAGCAATATTGTGATGTCATAATAACTTCATTTACCATAGTCGTGAGCATAATAGTAGTTGTTAGTTTGTATGTTGCCCTGAAAGCCGTCCGAAGGTATTGTGGTGCTAAGGTTGTGCAAGCTCAGAACGCATCTCTGCTTCATCGACTAAGCAAAGTCTTTGTAACAGGTAATGATTTTATTTTCGACATCATGAAATTCGTATGTACTAGAGACTAACAAATGAGTGGTGTTGATTCTGGAGTGCAGGAGTTCCACAATTAACTTCAGGAGAACTGCAGACAGCTTGTGAGGATTTTAGCAATATCATTGATACTTTTTCGGGATGTTTGATGTACAAGGGGATACTGTCAAGTGGAGTGGAGATTGCTGTTTTATCAACTTCAATCAGGTCATCACAACATTGGTCAAATTACGCAGAAACAGAGTTCAAAAGAAAGGTTAAAAAATATTCTTTTCTATATATATATCATAGATTTTCCGACCTTGAACGTGATTAAAGAAACGTGTCAACTATAAAAGAACGGAGGGAGCATTTTAGTCATTCAGCAAAGCAATGTTTTAGGCTCATCATGTTGAGATCGTTTGAGCAGTTGATATTCGTGTACTATTGCATCTAAATTATTACTTAAGCTTGATGGAAACATGAAGAACCTGCTAGCTTCTTAACGCTTACGGAAATGGATATTGCGTAATTTGATTCAAGGTTTGTTTTCAAATAAAAAAAAAAATGGAAACATGGAGAAATTTAGTATCTGATGTGGCAGGAGTTCATTTCTAAGTTACTCAGTGGAACATAAAATGTTGTAAAATTGAGATAGTCAGGGTTTAATTCTTGTTTTCAATTCTAAGGTAATCAGAAAAAATTGTTGTTTGACTTGTTTCATGCGTGGTGTTTATGATTCTGTTTGAAGTGCACCATGATTTCATTTCACTTTCATTAACCACAGATTCGCAGGGCTCGTCTGACTAATCCAATCTCCATCTAAGATGTTGTAATTTCGAATCAATGTTGTGCAGATGGATACTTTTTCAAAGATAAACCACAAAAACTTTATAAATCTTCTAGGCCACTGTGAAGAGGACAATCCATTTGTGAGGATGATGGTGTTTGAATATGCTCCGAATGGGAGCCTGTACGAGCATCTACATGGTAATAGTTAGTAGTATCTAAAGTAACAAGCTAGTTTCAGTAGTCTTAAACTGTACAATACAAGCTAGTGATACCTGCAGATATATGATTTTATACATTGTCATGGTCCTTGATTCATTTATTTCTGCCCAGTTAAGGATATAGACTATCATCTGGACTGGACCACTAGAATGAGGATCATCATGGGAACTTGTTATTGTCTTGAGTACATGCATCACGAGCTCGATCCTCCTGTTGCCCACCCACATCTCCAGTCAGATGCAATCCTTCTGACGGATGATTACGCTGCCAAGGTTTACAATTATCTACTCCGTACTTAAAGTGCATCTTTTTATTCCGAATTTCATTTATATACTTAGCTTCACCCATTCTAAAACTTTCGCAACACCTCGTTACGTTGTTGAAGGAGATTTAAATTATTAATTGCATTATTCCCTTAATTTTCCTAATGAGCTTTCTCAATCGCTGTACCGATGATAAATTATATCCAGATACTGAAATATCAGATATAAGTATTGTTATACCATATATATATATATATATATATATATATATATATATATATATATTGTAATATCATATATAAAAATACAGAAAAACATATATCAAGTATAAAAATAAATTTACGAAAGTATCGCTTGATATATTTATATCGGGTGTAAATTAGGAATTTCTCTTCCATTATTTATCTCTAGCTCCTTGCAAACCTAGCTCACATTTTTTGTTGCATCTGTTTAGCTCGCAGATGTTGCTTTCTGGGCGGATCTCGTATCCAAAGCAAAGATTTCAGATGATGAAGAATCGAAACCCTTACATTCAAACACAGGCCCTACTCGAGAAGACAATGTGTATAGTTTGGGGATACTGTTGCTGGAAATAATCTCAACAAAGTCTCTAAGTGTGCAGGTTTGGTCCTTTGTCGAGTGTCAACTTTCATATACTTAGATATACGATTCTTAAGTGACTCCCTATTCCCGTTTTACTTGCAATAGTTTCCATATTCATCCATCCCACATCAGTAGCCACACTTACATTAGTAGCATGCATGGGTGTATAGTAACATTAAATGGACGCATCAATTTGTGATGCAAATAGAGTGAAGAGACAGATGGAACTTTTTAGTTGAGCTATTTGCAGATTCAATGATGGTTTCCCTCTTTCTTTGTATTCAGGCTACGGAATACTTAAGTGATAAGGAGAAATATTGCAACCTGGTTGATCCCACTCTAAAGTCCTTGAAGAAAAATGAGCTTCAAATCGTTTGCCAAGTTATTAGTGAGTGTGTAAATATGGATCCAAGGCAGAGACCAACGCTGGCAAAAATAACCTCCAAGCTGCAGGCGGTTTTGAAAATCTCGCCAGAGGTTGCTAGCGCTAGACATTCACCCTTATGGTGGGCGGAACTTGAGATCCTCTCTACAGAAGTTTGAGCGGATTCACACACCTTACGTGTAATTTTACTTTCTTCAAATGTAATGTGCGCACTTGTAAAGTTCAAAGAATTTTTTTTTTTTTCTTCTAGTTTTTCTATGTTGGGTTATTATCTTAAATGATACTACGAAAACTTCATCTTAGGGTTCTCATATCTACAGAAGATAGTACAGATTATGAATGTGTACGTAGGTTTTGTATTATCAATATTATTTAATGAATGAAAATAGAAGAATTTAGGTTTTGTATTACTCCTTTGTACCTTATTTTTTGTATATTTGACTTATTTACAGTCTTCAAAACACGATTTAAAACGCTTTTATCTATAAATAAAATTATAAAAATTTTATATTTAAAAAGTTTATTTTAAGATGCATTCAATGAAATCCAATTTAAATATATTATTTTTTATAAATGATAAGAATTTGTGATCAATTATTCGGTAAGGATATCCACTAGTATTCCTACCTGTTCTTGTCCTTTTAGGGTGGCGTAAACAACGTTAACTGCAGGTAAAAGGGATGGTGGATATGATGTTGGTAATAGTGGCCGTTGTTACTTGTTAGAAGGGTGACGTGGGGGTGGACAATGCAAAGGATGAAGAATGTACTACCTATGTTTTATTAACATTTTGGCTTACCAAATTAAATGAAATTGTCAATAGTAGGAAGGTACCATATCAAAATTTTCGTTTCCATAACCTTCCCAGATACGGAGTATTAACATGTTTTATTAACATGTGAATAAGAAGCACAAAGAAATAAAAATATGTTAAGGATCCATTTTAGACCCATTTTAAAATTGAAACCCATCAAATCCAGTGAACTTGGGTAAAGATTGAAATTTTAGGATCTGATAGATATGGGGCAGATATGGGTTAATTTAAAAATAATGGGTATAGGTCTAATCAAACCTGACCTAGATCAAACCCTTTACCATCCCTAATCTTGAGTCAAATGAATAGTTTTAGAGAAATGAACAATTATAAATTCAAATGAACAATTATGAGTGGAAATGACTAATGTTTAATTTTTATAAAAAATGCAAATAGTTAATATTCTCATTTAATAGATGAGCAATAATTTCTATAATCATATATTAAAAGAGTAAAAAAAAAAACTAATATTTACTATGAAATGAGAAATTTAATATGTAGTATAAAGAGTCAAACACCTATATTCATGAAAATTTTATCATTTTGAATATAACACTTAATAATCGATATCAAAAATTATTTTCTTAATTAACCACATAACTCCTTCACATTAAATGCTCGAACAATCTCAAACATATAACAATTATAACTAAATCTAAATGATTTAAATACTCTTAAATTCATACTTTTTCCTAAAATATATAATTTCAAATACTCAAATACCTAATTAATTTATAATTATTTATTTTTGCTATACTCAATTGACTAAAAATTATTATTTTTCTCAAAATTACTCATTAGACTAAAAATTACTCATTTTCTATGAAAATTGCTCCATCATTTATTTATGTTTTGGATACTTCAGACTAAAAAAGTTCTAAGGCAAGAGTTGATTAGATACTTAAATGTGAAATTAATTCAACATATAAGTAGCTGAATAACAAAGTTTCCAAGTGAATTCCAAGTTGTATCTAAAAATTATAAGAAACACGGATAGAATTTGCCAAATTAAAATTAAAAAAAAAAAAAAAAAAAAAAAAACCCCATCATGCTCATAATAATGGATACGATAGTAAAATGAGAGAGCGTGTATTTGTCAAGGTACACCCGAGTACTTATTTTACAGCCTCCATTTTGTAATAAAAGCCATCTCCTTAAATTTTATGAATTTATCTTTAACTCCAGAACAACCATGCATAGAAAACGACCAGGTGTCACCCATTTTATTTCTCCACGCCACGTACCCGATCATGATGCATCCCCCAATTACAAATCCCCAACTGCAGCTCAGCCGCCGCTATCAAGAACTCAGCCGCCTGCTGCGGCGACAGAAGCTCCACCACCTGCCTCACCGTATTCATCCTCAACTTATCCGCCTTCGCCACCACTTCCCCAAGCCTCGCTAACAAGCTGTTCAGCCCATCAGGCCCGTTCCCACACAACCCAGACCACTCAGGCTCAGACCGAGCTACCTCCTCCTGCCACGTCCCAAGCTCATTTCCAATCTCATTCTCCTCCTTTACAGTCATACACTGGAGCTCACTCACCCGGGCCAGCTGGCCAGGGGTAAGCTCTCCTAGGTCCCCCGTGCGGCGACCTCGTAGTATGTCGGCCACGTGGGATTCAAACCGAATACTCGACTCGGTGTAGACCAAGTGAAACAGGGTGGTGGGCCGAAAGCCTGCCACCCAGTAGAGAGACCGCTCCAGGGCCGAGGCCCATGGAGCGGCAAACAACGATAAGATGTCGGTTTGTGCAGCATCCGTCTTTGTTTCGTAGTAGAGCGCGTAATGAGCGACTACCTCGTCGACGAGTATGCGGATGTGCTGGTGCTCAGAGGAGGAGGTGAGGCGTGGAGTTGGGGTGCAGGATAGTTCTGTGATGAGTTTGTTGAATTTCTCAACCCATGAATCATGGAAGCGGTGGAAACTCGTCATTTTGTATAGTATAAGACTAAGGGAGGGGTGTTTGGACTTGGGATGTGCAGGACTGTAGGAAGAAAAAGATTAGAAATCGAGGAAGGTTGAGTTCCGAGAAAATATGAGACGACACTTGGGTCATAGCATGTTCGAAACGTGGAAGTTTTAGGAGTTTAAATTGAGAGAGGTGTTTGGAAAATACAGCCTCTAGAATCTAACTAATAAATAACTACTTCAATTCTGTAACGTACTCCATATCCGAACAGTACGTCGAACACTGACTAGTGCCTATTATTGTGAAAGGCCGAGGTACGAATCCTTACGGATTCATAGATGCAGGAACCGAACCTCCCCTTTCATAGAGCTATTAGTATGGAGTAATCACGAGTAATGGATATTCTTAGAAGCCAAAATGGCTCTGGCGGCTATGGTGCAATCGTCCATATATAATCATATATTGCCTTTTGTAATCGATGGTGACAATGACATAATACATTGAAATGTTTGAATAGAAAGAAAATGATATGAGTTAATTAGTTGACTATGTAAATTGTAAATATGACTTTTAATCTTAGTTTGCTAGAAACAATGTTATATGTCTTTAAAGAGTGGGATTTTTAAATAGATAGCTTTTAAAGGATTTTAAAAAGGCCGAGATGGATCATTATCGTATTGATGGATACAAAAAATATAATGAATTATATATTTGATAATGGATAGAGAATCAATAGACGAATTGAATGATTACATAGTTTCGTCTCAAGCTTGTATGGTCGATCAATTCAAATCTAATCCATCCGAACATGTCACTCATATTTACGATTTCAAGGTTGCTAATATTGTTACTTGATTCCCCATGCATGGCGACAATAAACTTATGCCCCCAAAACCATTGGAGGAGTTAGGAGGACTGGTAGGTAGACCTGTTAAAATTGGAGCTGAGGGGCTCTATTAAGAGTCCTTAATCAGTCCGTTTGTAAAATTGTCTTATCAATAATGGGTCGGTCTCTTAAAGGGTCATGTTTTATTCAGTTTTTAATGGATCAAGTCAGATCAATAATGGACCAATAGTTTCTTAAATTTTTAAACACTATTAAGTAATGAATTATTTTCACTTACTTGTTGTTGGTCCACTACCAAAGATTGGAGGTGATACATGTAAGTTATACTCTCTTTAAATATCCCGACCTGGTCCATTATGTATCTCCTTTGGCCCAACCCAATTCGACCACATCCCGATCCGAACCTGACCCAATGCATAGGTCTACTGGTAGGGTGGCGGCCACCCCTTTTTTCCTGTATGTATATTTACTAAGTGTAGGAATGTGACTAGAAAGATTGTCTCTATTGCAATGGTAATTGCCAAACAACTTAATTCCTTGCAATGGGGGAGGAGGTGGAACTATAAGGAAACCTAAATTTATGGAAACCTGTAGAAAAATAGATTTAGTTGATCCATTCATCACCGTCCAAAAACATTACCACAAAATAAAATAAAAGTAATAATAGAAAGGATTAAACCCAACAAGTGCATAAAACTCGAAAGTAGGTAGCATATGCAAAGGAAAAAACCCTCACAAACTAGTACAAAGATAATAGGAATAAAACCCTATGCCGTAAGATCAATGAAAATGAAAAAGGGAGGTCGATCTATCTTGGCCTTGTTGTTAGGCAAAGACTCCACGGGTGATACTACATTGCACAAACAACCCATGCAATCTAGTATAATGATGGTGTAGGATAAGTGACAATGACCGTAAGCTAAGGTCTATGACCAGCCATAGAACTGGTTAAGGACATAGATAAGCATCAAAGCTAATGGGCAAAGGAGGAAAGCCATAATAGCTGTCCACAAAGGGAATGTAGTGCGGAAGCAAGTGAGCGCACCCATCACTAGACAAACTAGAAAAACGATCAGCACTTCATTGGAGAAGTCCCATGTCAATCCTCTAGCATACACCAAAGCCAAGAGCACCGAGAGGCCGAGTACGTTGCCCATGGTCACCTCTCCGTATATCTGCATATATGAAAGCATCATGTGTAAACATTCTAAACGAACTCTTTACAGTCTAGATACTTCTTCTACATTTTTTTTTAGTAGAATTCGTGAGATAATCTTCCAGGAATAGATTTGAAATAAGATAGTGAGTTTATTTTTTTACGACCTAATGGAAAAATGCTTGTGATTATGGTTTTTCATAATTAGCATTTTATCCGATTTTTTTATGCTTTTAAAATTATTTCAAAAATAAGTTTTATAACAAAATATTTTAAAAAAATAAAACTCCTCAAGCAGCGAGTTTGGGTTTCATGAAATAGGGCTTGACCTAATGTTTTTTTTTTAAAAAAAAAAAATTTAAGGTTGTGATTTCAAAAAAAAAAAATTTAAAACAAAATTACTGTAATAGGATTTTTTTTTTTTTTTTTTTAGGAAAATCGCTGCCTTGAGTAGTGATTTTTTTTTCTTCATAAAATCACACAACTTTGGCTTTCAACCCAATATCAGCCCTAGCTTTGATCCCAACCCAATTAAAATCGTTGTCTAAAATAGCATTTTTTATTTAATTTTTTTAAAAATAAAGGGCCAATTCAACTTACGGATTTTCATCTAAATATAAATAAACTTATTTTTTAAAATATTTTGGTGATCTTGAATGGCCAAAAAGGTCTTTGTTACCAAACAACTCTAAAAGAGACTGGAATACGAACCTCGGAAAATGCGAGTGATACAGATCTCCTCTTTTTCCTGGAGGCAAAACTGATAACTGATACGGCTCCTTTGCAGTTTGTAATAAGGGGTAAGGCAACGAAAGATACGAAGAAGGAAGGAATATTTGTTGCTTCTGAGAAACTATCCACGGCATCTACTAGAGGATCAGCAAACGCAACAGTAATAATAATCCCTACCAAGATTAATAAGATTGCTTTTATGGCGGTTGCCTTGGGATTTTTAACCTCTTCCGCAGCTTCTTTACTGTAGTCACCCAGTAGGAAATGTTCCTTTTCTGCTTTCTGCATATTACATTTTTTAAACCATTAAATTCTTAACAAGTTCATGAATTACGTTTTTATCACACACTATTACTTCGTATGAAATTTTTAGCCATTTCAAATTGATTTGAGATATTCGGTAAGCGCCTTACTATACGCAAATTTGAAGGAGTAGTGAAAGCGAAGTGAAAATTTTCCACAATTATTAAGCTCATCATATGATCCATGTCCATCTAATAATTATACAACTAAGGATTCGTTACGATTATCCTATTTCAACTTGTATCAAACAAAATACGTTACAATCTATGACATAAGAATATATAGGTGTATAATTTAATTATGCAACGTTGAATCTACAACAAGTCTAGCAATATTTAGATGAGTTAAGATAAATATAAGTTCAGATAATATAAGGTAGAGACTTTTTTAATTCGTAATTGATATAAATTATATCAGGATGTTGAGATATCATACATAGTTTCAAATATATATATTAAGATATTAGATATAGAAATACAGAATATATATATAAAAAAATCATATTAGGTATAGACATTATGATTTTAGATATAGAAATAAAATTACGAAAATACCCTTAATACAACTTATATCATGTATAAATTAGAAATTTATCTTTTCTCTGTAAAGTAAGATAATATAGTACAAGTTTAATTAAGAAAAAATTAAGTCAAATACACCTATAAGCATTGTTTAGTTGCATAGAAAATTTCCATTTTTCTGTTTAAAAAAAAAAGTGTGTTTAGTTGTATTAACTTGAGCACTCTCTAATGAATAATTCAACTAACTATTGTTTAGTTGCATGAACCTATTAATTAATAATAATAAAATAAATAAGCAGAGTATTGTTTAGTTGCATTGACTTGAGCTCTTTCATTAAATAGAATAATAAAACAAGTAACTGACCTTCTGATATTCATCAAAATTATAATGGGAAACGTACGTGTTGCCACCTTGCACAAATTCCATCAACTTTGAGATCCCAATAATGAACTCGTCTAGATCAATTTGTCCATCCTGCTCGATATTATCGAGTTCTTTCATTATTTTATTCAAAGCATTATCTATATGATCTACGCCCTCGCTCATCCATTCAACACCCACCATAAAGGCTCTAAGTTCATGCTCTGTTATACGCCCATCACCGTCTTGGTCGATTTTTTTGTATATCCTGTCGTACATCAAATGGAGTGATGGATCAAATATATGATATGTATTTCCCTCTCAATTCATATTTATTATTACCCATTATTCCATGCATCCTGTAAAGAATATTTTTTAAAAAAATTTCAATTACGTATGTACCATTCTTATTTGACTGTGAGAAATAATTTGGTTATTGATTAAAGGCCGGATTATTGTAATTAGTTACTAATTAGGACATGTTTTAATGGAGGAGTATTTTTATAAAATGTTACAATTATTATGGATTCACTAGGGTACTTACTTTTCTATAGCCTCTTTGTTCGGACTACCATCCGGATGTACAAGTACTCCTGCCGCTTGGCTTCTTAGGTGTTTAAGAAATCCTGTCATCACACGCTTATGCTTGACATAGTCCAGCCTCCTCACTTGGATCCATGGTTGGAAAACCTACCCCAATATATAATAGAGATACATAAATTAGGTGTACTCTAAGTATAGATATTAGGATTTCCGTCATTTAATTTGTTCATAATGAGATCCTAATTAAAAGGGTTATTGTCAGAGCTTTGTCATGGAGAACTATTATATTACTTTTATTTGCATTGATATTCTCACTGCTATTGAATGTCTTTGACTTTATAACTCGACATTTTTTCTGTGGAAAATGATTTTTTATGGATAATGCTTCTTATAATATAAATAAAAATAACAGACGTAAAGATTTAATCTAATGCAGTGTCTAAGCGTACTTAATTACCTGATAAACACAATAACCGATCACCATAAGAACAGAGATCAAGAGGGAAATCAAGACAGCGATTTGTCTTCCTGAAGTAGACTTCAGAATTTGTGGCAATTGGACAACAAGAAAGGGTAATACAGAGATAGCAGTGATCCTTGCCCCATAATTGGCCCATATATCAATAGTAACACCGGAATCTGTACAAAATATTAGAGACTTGACATATGCATCATGTTTCGCTTTGCAAAGGCTATATAGAATCCAAAGGGCCTTGATTAACAAGCAACAGATATTTAAGGAAAATACAGTCCTCGTAGGTAATAACTTGTTAACTTGGTTGCATACCTCGTAGATTAAATCCCTTAGTGTCTTGTTCATCGACTGCACGCCCATTGTCAAGGTCACACTTGCCAACCAAAACACAAGCTCCCCATATTACTGTGAGTAGCATGATTGTTGAGCCAGCTAGGACTCCCATTCCTACTGCAACCTGGTCTTGAGCTGTTGCAGTACTTCCAGATAGGCCAGATACTGTATGTACCAGAATATCAGACAACGTAATAAGTCTACAGCATATAATAATGTACAATAATATGACTCCTAGAAACTAGAAAGGCTGATTAACTCAAATAAGCTGCATGTGTATAATAATGTGGAAAAGTTCAAAAGTCTAATTTCATTCCTATGTTTTTACATACAATTCAATAAGTTGTCTTCAACTTCCCTTTGTTGAACTTTAAATCTATTCTATTTGTGCAACTCGTAATTCAACTAATTTTGTTGGAATCTGCTTTTTTTTTTTTCTTAACTTCTTTTAGTCATTACCTAATTAGCTAGATTGCTAACTAGCTTAGTTAGGCTGGATTGATAGTTGGTAAAATAATTGTTGAAACCAGTATATAAGACTAAAAAACATACTTCACGGAATTAAAGAACATATTTATAATCTCATACGAAGGTTGTGTCGTTAACCTTATAAGCGAAACACCGACACAAATCTAAATACGGATACGGGTATCGAAAATAGTAAAATACTGATATGAATCCGAATACAGATACGAATATGAAAAATGGTAATCAAAATTTTTAGATATGGGTACTGCAAATAAAACAGAAATTATAATATTAACAATCATTCAAATATCACAAGATTCACACCTACAAATTTAAATATAACCTCACTGAATATTTTAAACATCCAAAAACAACAGAGGAAACTGTGTGGCTGAGTAAATTGTTGTATGTAAACATCTAATGGTTTACTAATTACTATGGGCTGTAAAGTATAAACTTAGGCCCCCTAGCACTTCATTCAATTTTTAGACTAAAAATAATTGGATACGGTTTGGGTATGTTCCGGTCGTACCCGATACATACCCAAGACTAATTATCCGTTCCCGCATTCTTGGGTATGTACCCGTGTCGTACTCGTGTCATACCCGTATTGGGTACAAGGTACAACACTGATTTCGTGTACCAAAGCATCATAGATGATGAATACACCCCCAAGGTTAGCACAATCACCTTTGCATCCTAGCCTACACCTCAAATCCCAGGGTTGGAATTACTCAGGAATTGCTCAAATCTCTTATAAAGATTTTAGGGTTCAATAAAATTGTATTTAGGATATTAGTGACTGTGTGTGACATAGGAACAAAAGTAGAATATTTATATAAACCAAGATAAGCGATTTCAAGTCCAAATTAACCCAATTTACTAGGCCTCTATTTCCAACAATGATAACCCAAATTCCAGATCCAATCGCTTTTACATCGTTCTTTGTTGACCCTTTGAGGCACTCCAATGCTACATGCACTTAAAAATCAATGACTCGATCCATTTATATATGTATATAGAACGTATATACGTAGTCAATAGTGAGTACATTCCAAGTATTATACTTGCACTTAATTTGTTTGGAATGGACGTATATAAAAACAATAAGAATATAATAATAAGTATCATCATGTACGTAACTATCTAGTAATGATGTTTCGGTACAAATAATATTTCCAAGTAAATTTTGTAAAGATTATTGTATAGGTAACTAGCTGGGAATTTGGGATATCAAAAAAACAAAAAAAGAAGCTAAGAATTAAGGGGAAAAAAATAAAAGAATGTAGCATACCTAAAATGAGCATGGAATCCGGAATAGCTCCAATCAAAGGAAGACAGAGACCAGCAACAATACCAGGACCTAAAATCTCCAACAAAAGCTCAGCTCCATTGGACAAATGAATGGCACCAGAGAATATCAAGTATCCATAGACTACTATCAAGAACAGATTTCCCAATGCTGTTTTAGTGCATGGCAAAAACCCATAAGTCTGCTCACAACTCTCGGACGGCAAAAACAGCGACTTGATGCTTGGCAAATGAAAATAAGACGACGAGCCCGAGCCCGAGTCGTCGTTGACACCATCAGAGACTAGGTTACGGGTTGCATAAACAACTGAAATAAGGAGGAAGAGGGTAAGATAGAATATGGGATTGTAGCTTGGACTTGAAGTGTTTCTAATGATAATGCCCATGATTTGAGTGGTGCAGTTTTATGGAAAGTTAATAGTATGCTTAGCTAGAATGAGGAGTATTTGATAGGAAGTTGCTAGCTATTTATTTTTGTTTTGGTGCAAGAGAGTGATGGGATGCATGTAGCTTAGTAATGTGGTTGTATGTAACAGCAAGTATTTATTATTGCTAGGGCTAAGTCAATCATATCCCGAATATATATAAATTAAAAAAAAATGACTGCGAGATGATTTGATTATTAATGTCAACTATATTCTATTAATCATTAACTTTCTTGTAAATTTTTTATTTTTGTTTGGTGGAAGAGAGTAATGGGATGCGTGTACGTGCCTTAGTGATGATGTAGTTTATATGATACGAAAGGGTTAAGCAAATCCAAAACAAATAAAAATGACTGAGTGATGATTTCACTCTCGAGGTCGACTAATTTTTAGTAACAATTAAGATTCCTTTATATATATTGTTAATCATTAATCTGGTTTGATTTGATTGGGCTGAGTTGAGTAATTAACGACTCATCTGTCTCCGATCATTCAAGATTATTTAAGTCTTGCATGTTATATCTACCAATGTTTTGGCCAACGTCTGAATAATTGAGCCAGAGGGAAACGTGGTTGAGAATATAATGAATTTTTTTTAAGTTTTGTTTTAAAATTTATTTCAAAAATAAGCATTGGGTGAAACTATTTTAAAAAAATAAGGTTAATTTAGACTTGGGTGGAAAGCTCTGTCACGACAATTTTTCATTTACTAGAAAACCGTTGTTGGTCATAACAACTTTCAATTAGGAGGAATCCGGCCAACCCGAATTCCTCATATTTATTGAAAGTTGTTTGTCGCTGAGTGTGGTTTCCTAATTTCTTTTGAATTTATTTTCTTTTTTTTATACATAAAAAATTATGAAAACATGCATAAGAGCCAATTCAAAATATAACAACTAACAAAACTCCAACATACTCCAATTCGTAAGATCCTTCATCACAACATGACTCTAATCCACCTTCATCCTTCATTCCAATGCTACTCTAATCCATCTTCCATTTCATTTCAAAATAAACAACTCAAAATCAACACAATTTACTTATAATAGATTATTTACAAAATGATTAATTTATATATGAAAATGGTGATTGATTCTTACAAAATTTATAACAAACATATAAACCTATCGATAATATCTATACATAAACTATATACATATCAAATTACATATAACCTAACAACTAGGACTCTAATCCAAGAGTATGTATCACCCTTGAAAATGGCGTCTAAGTGAGGTATCGGTGAATTCTAAGTCTGCTAGATAGGTAAATGTATGTTGCCTTAATCTCTCCAAGGATATATTTGAAAAATAGCCAGCAGAGATGTATATGATTGCTGACTTTGGGTGGATGTTGAGGCGATGCCATGAGCTATGAAATCAAGGCCCTAAATCGAGTCACCAAGTGAGCACGGAGCTAAAATGGTCAAAGAAGATGACTCTGGCCAATCCTCTCCATACCTCCCTCGCACATTTGTATGATTGTCCGACAATATGTGACCACTAAAAACTCGACTTTGGTGACAATAATCACAAGTAGACAATAATCGCTCACTTTAGAATAAAATCAAATTTTGTACTGATAATAGGTAAATAAATGACAATAAATATATCAGATAAATTGTATACAAAGGCAATATTTACCATGATGTGAAGTGGAATGAATGCTAGTGTAAAATAACATACCATTAGCTGGAATAATGAGCTAATAAAACGTTGAGTAAAGCAGTATGATGGGAAAAGAAGAGGAAAGAGGCAAGGAAAGGTGAAACGAAGAAGAGAAAAATCCGAATTCATACTTAGTGAAAGTTGTTGTCAATGACAACGACTTCCAATTAGTGAAAGCGTTGTCAGGGACAATGACTTCCATTTAGTACTAGCTTAGCCTAGCTAGAAAAGCAACCCAATACTACTAATTGAAAGATGTTGTCACTATCAACATTTTTTAGTTTTCTATTAAATGAAGTCATTGTTTGTGACAATGATTTCCACATGAACCTAAATAAAACTCATTTTTAAAAATAGTTTCACCTAAAGCTTAATTTTTAAATAAGTTTTAAAATAATTTTTTTAAAAAAAATTCCTCTAAAAATACTCTATCTTTCACGTATCAAGTGCTCGAAAAAAAATGTTTGATAGTAAGCAAGTTGGCAATTAACTTGCAGAGTTGTAGTCATTGGTAGACCTGCCTTTGTCCCTGGTGAGTCACGTGACTCACTAGGGCCCAAAAAGAAATTTAAGTATTTTTAAAAAAAATATATATATATAAAATATTTTAAGTATTTTATAGTATTATTTGAACATTTGGTTGTATTTTGTACTCTTTAAACATATTTTATTATCGATTGTGACTCAACAGGTAAAAAATCCTAGACCCGCCAATAGTTGCAGTATGTTACATGTTGAACGTTTTTCTAAATCTTGAGCTTCATACTCTCCATTGTTGCATATTCTGACGGGTATTTTGAAGGAATTATGAACTCCTTAGTTCCTTACTGGATTATCTCAAGAGGATTTCTTTTTTTTTTTTTTTAAAAAGTCAACACTAAAAGATAGCTAGACAGACGTACTAGTTTGAAAGTAACAAGGTATTTGACTCAACTACTCTCTATTTCATAAAAAATTTCCCAATTCTTTTTTTTTATATTTCAGAAAAAATAAATATAAACTATAAAAAATATAAACAATCTATCTATACATATTTGCTATTTCATGATCCTATAAATTTGTCCTCATGAAACCTTTGATAATGGTACAGATTTTGAATTGTCCCAATTCTATAACTACACAAATTAACTAAGGAATAATATCAAAGTAATTTAAGTTGGCCTTTTTTAAAACTTATAAAGATGGAGAAATAAATAGTTATAAATACATGATTAATATAAAATAATTAAAGTGGACAAATATGGTCGCATAAGTGATGATAAAATAATTATATTTATTAATTATAAAAGGAATAAAGTAAAAGGACGTAGAAATTTATAAATAAAACATCCTTAAACGAAAAGAAAGAAGATTTTGAAAGTGAAAGTGTATGGGAAAATAACTTTCTACTCCCTCCATCTTCAAAAAATTGCCCTAAATATGAAAATTATTTTTTTGAAGACACAATGAAATATTTTTAGAGGGACAAGTAAAAATAGAAAATGGAGCAATATTTAATAGACGAATAGATTATAAATTACCAAAATAGTAGCGCTCTACACAAAAAAATGCAATGTGGGCCTGTAATGTTTTAACTACAGAGGTAATTTTCCTAAGCCCCAAGGCCCAAGCTAGATAAGAATGCACTTAAGTGGGCCAATATGCTCATAAAAGGTGGATTGAGATAAGTATGAAGTATTTAATTCAAATAGTAAATAAACAGTGTTAATCTTAGATGAACTTGTCCCAAACTCCCAATCTATCTTCAAAATATGCTGTATTGTATATTTTGAGGAATAGATTGGTATTACCATCTTTGAAGAACTACTGGATCCAATCAATATTAATCCATTTCAATTGAACTAAATGATTAAATATTGTTTGAATAAGACTAAAAATGAGTCTCACTCGGAACCTCTAAGCTTTTAACAAGAAGTACAAGTAACTTCATCTCAATTTTTATTAATGATTATATATTTATGGAGTAATCCATAGTTAAAGTTAATAAATATACATATAACCATGAAATAAACGACAAGACTCTTAGGTTTATTGTATTAAGAGAATAAGGACGTACATGACAAAATCAGGCTTCAATAATAAATAACAAAATAATTAGGCAATTGATTTATTTAATAAGGGTTTGGTACATAATAGATCTTGACCGGCATTTGTAATAATTTCTTGACCTAAATGGTATTGGCCCGACCCTCGCGCCTATTATCATCCTACGTGTTCTCAAATGTGAAATTAAAGTGAGGGTCAAGTTGAGGATGAGCTAGCTTTTAAAAAAATTCATTCAAAAGTACTATGATGTGTAAAGGATTTGACGGGTATTTTGATGTGTGGCTTGGCAAACGGACATTTGCTACTCTAATTATAATATAATGGATTAGGTGGAGGGTTGAAAACAGAGCCGTATTGGTTATGTGTTAATCCATCTTACTTAGTATATTATTTCTAATCAGTTATGGACTATAATTGTTCAAAGATTTTTTATTTTGAAGTTAAGATTTTTATCTTATGTACATAATTGATTAATTTTCTTAGAAATTATGTATCTGTGTACTGAACTTAATTGGATGGCTCTTGTTAGAATTGATCTGAATCATTTTGACTCAACCTAATTAATATTGGAACTTGGTTAAATTAGCCTTAAGCTCTTTCCAAGAAATGAGATTCATTTTACATGAGTTAATATTTTGGAAAATAAATAAATTAAAGTGAGGTAGATAATTAGACCATGTTCACTCTTTACCTGATTTTTACTAGTTTTGGCTTATTTTACTAATTAAAAAATATATTGTGTGTTTTTTTTTCTTGTTTTATTGGATGGGCTAATAAAAAGATTTTTTTTCTCATAAAATAGTTATTAATTTAAAATGCTTTTTTTTTACAGTTTTATAAAATATTTTATATTACATTTTTAAATCTTTTTTTATTTCGTTTAATAGAAAAATATTTTCCAATTTTTGTCAAATGAAAATATCTTCTCCTATTTTTTTAAATAAAAAAATATGTATTGATATTTTAAATGAAATGGATGAAATATTTGCTGATTATAATAGCATAAACAGACAAGAAGAAGAAATTGTCGTACAGTGGCAGTCTTGTCTTACCAAGAGGGCAACAACCTTTGACACAAAGACTAGTTGAATTTTAGTAACTTGTATAAATTAGAAAGTTGAGGAACCTCACTGCTTACACAGGAACACATATCACATTATCCACAAAACCCAAGTCCAACAAGAAATGGCAACCGAAGATATGAATACAACAGTGAGAACAGACAAGTACAGGTCTTTCTTGCATGAAGATGCTAAGAACAATAACATAGTATGGAGACATGGTGCTCCACCTGTGTACGACGATGTCAACAAACTCTTTGAAGAAGGCAGGAAAAAGGTTAGTGACTAACTTTTTGGTGCACTCCGTATTAGTATAGCTTTCCCATTAATTATTTGTCATATATACTCATATAAATGAGTAATATATATATATATATATATATATATATATATATATATATATTTATACTTTTGTTGAAGTTTCAAGCCCGTAGAACATTATATGTGAGTATTCCATATTGATAAATTAATAGAGAAATATTTACTATATACGGTCCAAGAGTTATTCTCCTTATTACCGTATGATTTTAAGGTGAAACTTTGTTAAATATTGTGAAGTAGACCCTGTAGGAACTTGATGGTGCAAATGTCCAAGGACATGAATTCTCATATGTATTTTTATATCATTGATTACTTGAAAGTGGAATAACAGGAGAGTTAGGGTTACAGTGACTTCTTTTTAACTTTTGTTTTACACACTTATTTAATTTTTTGTTTTGTTTGACTTATGTTAATGTGTTCTATATATTCTTAAGATAAAATGAAACAAAACAGCAAAAAAAGATAATATATATTTGATTGAATTCTAGTCTAAATTATGTGATTGTGAAATTGATTTTGTGCGAGACAGGAATGGCCAAAGGGGTCACTAGAAGAAACAGTTCAAAATGCAATCAAGTCATGGGAGATGGAGCTTTCTCACAAATCTCGCTTACAGGATTTCCGTACTATAAATCCTGAGAAGTTCAAGCTCTTTGTTAATGGTAATTAATTATGTGTCGTCTTCAAAATTCAATACACTCTAAGATTATTTCTCTTCGTTATAAAAACTAATTATTCGGTAACAATAAGTTTTAGGAAGTACTACGAATAAATTATTAAAAATCACTTATTCAATAAAATCAGTTTTTAATCAGGAAAATTAAGCTTAAGTAGAAATATTAGTCAAGTAAAAAGTCGGTAAAGTGAACAAGACCTTATATGTATATTATTAGTTGGAATCGAGGAATGAATATGTTTTAACTAAGCAATAATAATGGATACAGAACTTTCTAAGTTATACCTGATATAAGTTAGAGAATTTTATATTCGGAAAAAAAAGGAATATCATGAGTATTAAATAGTACTTGGTATATATTGATAGGCAGGGAAGGTTTATCAGGAGAGGAAGCTCTTAAGATTGGGAGCTATAATGCACTGCTGAAGAGCTCCTTACCAAAGGACTTTCAATACTACAAAGCAGAAGAAGAGAGCTTTGAGTCATCTCATGAAGTATTTCGATCAGCTTTTCCTCGTGGATTTGCATGGGAAGTGATGTGTGTTTATTCAGGACCACCGGCCATTGCTTTCAAGTTCAGGCATTGGGGTTTCTTCGAAGGTCCTTTCAAAGGTCATGCTCCTACTGGGAAGCTGGTCGAGTTTTATGGTCTTGGCACTCTCAAAGTATGTACATACATACTACTCTTCCAACATTCTCTTTTTCATACACTTATTGCCCCAATAATTATACTCCCTTGGCTTGGTCAACCTCGTATAGCAGCTGCGGCTTGGTGTCATACTATTAATTATTTAGTCCCCATAATTCTTTTTATACTATGACATTTTAATGTGATTTAGTATGATTAAACATGTACTCCGTAATACCCCCACCCCTTGTCTATAATATTTACATCAATTTTTGACAAAGATATTTCCTCCACAAATGAAGAAAGAAATTTCTTCATCTTCCATTCTTGTGCAAAAGTACACCAAAACTTTTTTTTCTTTCTTTGGCACAGTCAAAGAGATCTTAGAATGGTACTTTTTTTACTAGTAATGAAGGGGACTTCTGAGTCAATCCGGCTAGTATTGACATCGTATTAGGATACGATATATTTATCTTATTAGGAGTTTGAGTTATCTTAAAAGTTTTTGTGGTGTAATCCTAATATAGCTCTAAAAAGGTGTATATGTATTATATATTGGGTTGTTTTCCCATAATGAAGAGATATAAATTAATTTTCTCCTAATTCTTCTTAGTAAAGTATTTGTTATTTTGTACTCTCCAATTCTCCGAAAATGGTTTGAAAAGTAAATGAAATAACATTAGAAAACTGTTATGTATGATGTGTAGGTTGATGAATATCTACGTGCAGAGGATGTGGAAATCTACTATGACCCAGCAGAACTGTTTGGTGGGCTTTTGAAAGGAGGAGAAACGGGTCAGGATCAAGATCACATGTCTGCTAATTATGATTCTCAAGGCTCCGGTTGTCCTCTCGGACGTTAAATTTGTTATCAATTTCTTCTTGCTGGCCTGAACATTCCCTTTCTTTCTTACAAAAAGGGTTTCTTCTTGTAAAAAAAACAAAGAAGAAAGAAAGGGTTTCTTGTTAATGTCATATGCTTGTTAAGTTGTTGTACATAGTGTTATCAAACTCAAGTGGAGTTTTTGGCCCAAATGGACCTTTATTTTAAGTCATATCTAAACATAAACATCTTCGATCATTGTGGGACATTCCCTTAATTATTATTATTATCCTAATTATATAATATACATCTTTTTTTCAACTTCTAATTTTAAATTAGTGAAGATTGAGTATACAGACTATTATTGTTTTTATTTTCAACTTTTATTTTCAAATTAATGAAGGTCGTTGTGTGTATAGATTATGTCCTTTTAAGCTAATTAAATAAATTAGTGAAAAAATGAGTCAAATTCAGCAAAAATAAGTTATGATTAATAAAACACGAGTTTAGTAAAGTTACCACTATTCAAAAATAATTGGAGTTTGTTAGAGTTTGTTCTTCAATGGTTTGAATTGGTGAAGGGAGAATTGATGTGTTTATATTTGAGCATGTGTAAAACTTATCAAATGTATTGGTGCCTACCATTGGGCTTACATGTCAACATAACAAGAACAAAGACGTAAGGAGTGTCTAATGCTCTTAAAGCTAAGCTGTATAATTTGTTACTTTAATTGTAGCATGGAAAGTGAAACTTGATCTTGGCATTTGTGATTATATTGCTTATACATCCTCTCTATATTTAACTTGCTTATCCATCCTCTATACATTTAACTTGCTCATCAACTTGTTACATTTATTATGCAGGGAACAAATGCTGGGAATTTTACTACTTATATATATATTCATTTATTGTACTAAATGATCGATTACATCATGATACGAAGTACTCCGTACTATTGTAAAAGTTGATTTTCACATTGGAGGTGCGAGTTAGATAACAATTAAAATCTAAATTTTCAATTTTTTCATCACTTGGGACCTGAATTTTTTTTTTTTTGACAATTTTAAAGACCTACAATTTGTTTTTTGGCTAGTTAACTCAACTTCAACCAGTTAGAACAAAAAAATAATTCTTTTTGTAAATGGAAAAATATATGTTGGAAGCATTTAAATTCAATGCAGTTGTTTCACAGTACAAAAAAACAGCTATAAAAACCAAAAATAATAGGAAAATTCATATATTGTTTAAAATATATTATTTTAGAAATCCAAAAAAAGATAGTGAAGGAAATCGAAACTCCATTAAGAAATCATCATCCACTTTTAATCTAGTAGCAAACCTGCAATTTGCAATTTAACATATATAGATGAAAGAGTGTCCTCAATATTGCTAACATCAACTAGCATTACATGATTATATAATTTAATCACAATTAGTCGTAACTGCTACTATTCAAACAAAATGACACCAATAACAAAGCTACCCATAACAGAGCATAAATCAATTTAATCATATATATATATATATATATATATATATATATATATATATATATATATATATTCTAAAAATGAGTGTGGTTGATTGTGATTACCTACTAAAGTAATGGGTTATACTATGCATATTGATTGTGAACTTATGAGCTAAGATTTTTTATTTTACATCTAAAAAATAAATGTAATGTAGTAAGGGAGCTATCCCACATTAAATAATGAATGAACTAGTTTGTGACAATGCAATAGCGCGATATTAAATTTGGTAAACCAAATTGAAAAAGTTGAATGATTAACATCTAATGTAGAATTAATTTAAATATATAACAAATATTTAATTTGATGATTTACCGTTGATCATATCTTGCTTAAGATAAAAAAATCCAGGTAAAAAAACAAAAAGGTATTCTTGGATTTTTTTAATCATTCGATAAACATTATTAAGCATTAACTACCTACTAATAACGTCTAATATCTTTCTAAAAATAATTATTTGGGGAAAAATATTAAGGTAAAAACATAGTATAATCTTTATCCCTTTGAAATTGATGAATTGAAGTTTTAAGGCATAATATATGTCAAAAAATATGGGGGTAATATTACAGTACCCACTACCCATTAATGCAAGTCCAACCCCAAATGTCAGGCCCCAACTTGCTAACAATCCCCCCACATTTCCCTTCATGGATTGCACCGTTATAAATTGTGATTATCATCATTATCATGGTAATGACAATGGTGGTTCACAAATATTTTTCGTACTTCTAATAAGTTTATACCAATAATTAATAAGATAGAAATGACAATAAATTAAATCTTATATTATTAAATAATCTAATTATATACTCTATAATTTGTTTAAAAAATTATACAAACAAAAAATTAAACAATTTATTTACAATTAATGAATGGCAAAGAAAAACCCACCAAACATATATACTAATTCCCACTTCACTTCCCACTTCAAAAGTTATAAAAACTTCCAAAAAAAACAACAATCGAAAAATTAAACATAAAACAAAACAATATGAATACTAATTAAAGATTATAACTTTATCAAAGTCTAACATTAAATCAATCTACAATTAATCATTGTTTACATTAAATCACTTAAAAGATGCTAACTTGCAAATCATAAAACTGAAATTTACCATAAATCAGTGGCTTGGGAGACCAGAGAGGAGAAAGAGATGAATAAAAATGAAGTTTTTAAGGAGTGTGTTGCTACTACATTCCTTTTACATTAACTTTGGAAGACGTTACTTGACTTTAATCCTACTCGACTCTAATCACTATTAGATGACATTAATGTGCTAAAATTCGCAAACAACCGATAAATTATCGCTAATCACCCTCAAAAGAAGTCATAGGTTACAATGCAACTTCTGCCTCAACCATCATTAACACATTTATAAATACCGTATAAATCCAAAGTTTTGAAATTTATCAAAAAAATTTCATAGATTTTATAATTACTCTAAGATTTAATCAGTATTCGCATATAAATATTTAATTGATGAGCAACTTTTAAGTTAGTAATATACCTCCTTGGCCATGTTGTTGAAAGCTTGCACATAGTCTCGAGCCAACTTGAGGCTTGCGGAGTTGCGGCCTACAAAATATCAGAAGGTTGATAAATACCTTCATAAGTTACTACAGTAATTAAAAATAACACGGCTATACCACTTGACCAGTCCTCTTTTCCTTCAAGAGCTTTAGAAATTATGCAGATGACTTATGCTTCACCTATATTCACAATCATTGCCCCCAACCGCATAGATATACTCGCTTATTTTCGCCATCATCTTGACTATTCCGTAAAATTATGTTTCACTTGCGCTAGTTTGTTGTTTATTTGATTCAACTGGTAATCGTGGGTTTCGGTTATTGAAGTTTAATTTTTTAATAATTTTTTCAAAAGGAAGCAACATGATTTTTTATTTTGTGTCATCCAAACCAAGATTAAGTTGTTATCCGAAGCAAGTTTTTTTTGTTTTTTTTTTTTTTTGCATTTGAAGCAACGACAAACCTTCAATTTCTAATTTGGAGGCACCACATTAAATGATGGCATGATTTACAGATATTTTCAACAAACCCGAGTATAAAAGAAAGATCAAAATTACTTTCAGTAAATCTAAAATTATCCGATAAAAAATCAGTGAGACATCTGACTTAGTAGAATAAGGGTTTCTTAGCTTTTAAATGAATGTGTTTCTGAACACTATGAACATATTGCTTCAAGTCCATACATGTCAGTAAAAAAAATGCTCTCACTATCACTCTATATCTATCTAAAATTTCTTATTCTCCTTTTCTAATTCATGTTTTCTTCCTCCAAAGTCGTACCTCCCCACTGAAAGTCCCACCTCCAAATTCTCCCTATTTTTGCAATAAATTTGAATTAATCAATTGCAAACTCAATCATCTAACTCCTGCATAAAATCCCTCCCTTTGCCAAAAAAGTTCCCTGAATTTTTACACAATTCACGATGAAAAGTAGTTCCGTCCCGTTCGTCCAAACGATCCCATGTTCTCAATTTAATCAATTGTTTTCATTTTCTTTTTGTTCATTTATGATATAGTTGTCGATTTATGATTGATTTTAATTGTTTGGATTAATGGATATTATATAATAATTGCAATTTAATTTGTTTGGATTAATGGACTTGAAGCAATAGGTTCATAGTGATGTGAAACATGTTCTTATAACGAATTTATAGAATTTTCTTAAATATGGGTGTTTTATTTAATTTATTTGGGTAATAAACACATCTCCGCAAATAACTTACAAACACGATAGTAATGTAATACAATGAATGAAAATAATAATTGAACTATCTGAACATCCAAACCAACCAAAAAACTCATCAAAATCAATAAAAAAAACCAAATAAAGAAGAAGAGTAGTATTAATACCTGTGTCTAGCAGTGATATTGTAAAAATGTAGTTATGTTTGAATCTGCTGTATCGATTTTGAAAAGAACTATGGTTTTTTCTAGTTGTTTGGTTCTACAGATAAAGATTTTGGTAACTGTGTCTGGGATAAGTTGGAAAACTTTGGTGTTTAATTTTCAGTTATCTATATTTATATTCAATATATTTTTTTTGCTTTGAAATAGGATAATCGTGTGTTTCATGAAGGATAATGATGAAGTAATTCATGAAGGATAATGATGATCTAATTTTCAGTTTTGATCTTCCCAATTCTTTTTTTTTTGGGAATTTGTCAAGGGTGGATTTGTTAATTGTGGGTTATTTGATTTTCATTTTTCAATTATGATATTTCCAAAATTATGCATGTTTATCCTGATTATTATTTTTATTTATACTTGTTAATCATGGGTTTGATTGTGATTTTGTTGTTTATCTGATTTTCATTTTTGAAATTTATTTTAGCCTTTTTATATCCATTAATTTCCCTTTTTTTTAAAACCAAAGCTACTGATATTAAAAGCTTTGTTTTATCTGAACCAAAATATTTTTGGTAAAATTGCTTTTGTTTCACCCGAAGCAACGACAAACTTCCGTTTGACTTTTGGAGGCTCCACATTAACCCATGCTTGTAAATAATATAATAAGATGATTGATTTATATGTTTATAATGTTGTTCTTACTAAGAATTATAGTTTGCTAAGAATGGTCGAACAACCATGGAAGTTGAAGAGTAAGCTTGAAAGAAACAGGTGGGTGTGGCGCAAAAGTATATTGTTGCAAAAAAATGTCTTTTTGTTCTCTTAAAAAAAAGATTAATTTTTTTTTTGATTTGCTATTTAATTGATGTTGGGTGGGTCTCACACTTAACCATGGTTAAAAACCTACAAGAAATTAATTTTTGGTAGCAAAAGGTGCAAAAATAAATATCATGTCCCAAACGATAAAAAAATGAAAATTTGGGTCCTGATTGTTATCTTAACTCTCCAAGAGGTGCCATGTCTTTTTTTAACAAAAAGTATATAATTTAATTTTGGTGGCTAAAAAAATCAACACTTTATTGTTCATCAAAATTCACAAAGACTGTCAATTCACCTTAAAAATAATTATTTAAGAAAAATTAGTGTAACCATTACATATAAATAATAAATATAAGTTAATTTCAATAAATATAATAAAGTTTTAATTAATAAATATGACTTTTAATCAGTAAAAATAATAAATCTAATTCAGTAAAAATTGAATCAGAGGTGAAGGGAACGGGCCTGAGGGTTTAGCCAGTTAACCGTGTACGTATTGACAATATTGCCCCCTAAAATAAAGTAAGTTCCCTCCAAAGGGGCAATATCACAGTCATTTTAAACCCTCACTTTGATAGCTCATCTCCCTCACACCCATTTCCAATCCCTCTCACAAACCCTAAAATTTTGCTGAGTCTACAAACCCTAAAATTTTGCTTAGTCTACGAACCCTAAGCCCTAAAAATGAGGGACAGAGACGACTATAGATTCCTGAAACTAGCTGACGCCACCACCGCTCTCAATCAGAGAGTTAACCTAATCGGCATAATCGCTGAGTACGGCACTCCTTCACGTAGCAAAGGCACAGGTACCCATTTTCCCCAATCTTTCATTTCTTCATTTTCTTTGCATTTTTTTTATTAAAAATGGGATTTTTTTATGGGTTTTTGTTGAAATCGTTTTTTGAAAGATACCCATTTGCTGAACTGCTGGCTATGATGAATAAAAAGGCCGGACTTACGGCTGCCCCCTTTATTGGGTCTGGTAGTAGATTGATGATTAAGTCTGAGTATAAGGTTTCCTGAGCCAGGTTATTTATTTATTATTTTTTAAGGGTTTTCGATGTTCTGATTTTCATTAATTTGAGTTGTTGGTAAAATGACAAGCATTGTGGTATGTTAATGTTGTATCTTTAAAAGTGCACTTTGTTTTAATGAAATGGTTGAGTGTGATGTTTTAAGTTGCCAAATTTTAGTAGCATAGATATTTCGTAGGATTGGGTGGTGCTGGATTTGGTTTTCTTGACGTAGCCTAATTTGTTTTTTCTTTCAGAATTAACTGCTTTACTAGGTTAAGTGTGCCATAACACTTAAGGTTGCATACATTCTGGGACTTCCGACAAGAGCATTTATGGTTTCTCTTGTTGCTGCTCCTCTGGCACATGGCACCATATGTCCAAAATATCTGGTTGATGCTGGTTACTTTTTGAAAGTCCTATAAGATAGCTTTCCTTTTTTCTCCAGTACGTAGTTTGCTTTTTAAGTGGATCTTTTTCTGTGAGATTTACGGTTGGTGTATGGCCTTACATATGTGATAAAAATTGGAGACGATGAGTAAAAGGCCGGACTTATGGCTGCCCTCAAATATGAGCTGGTAGTAGCCAGTAGGTTGATGATAAATTCCGAGTATAGGTTACTCTGAGCCTTTTTTTTTTTGGTATTTTTTATTCAATCGGTTCAAATCACTGCTCACTTGTTTCTAACAATGTCCTTCTGTAGCATTATCTGTGTATATGCCAATCATTTTCCAGAGTATGATTGCGTAATACTTTTGTTTCTCAACAGATTGGTTTTGTTCATTGAGAATTGTGGATGAATCACATAATATCCGTGGGCTTTTAGTTAATATATTTGCTGAAACTCAAGAGAAGCTTCCTCAGGTTGAGGCATCGGGAGATATCATCCATGTTTCCCAAGTTGTGGTACTTCAACTCTCATTTCCTTACTATCTAGTGCTTCTAAGTCCTATTCATATCGTTTTCAGGATAAATAGTCCCTGTCACAGTACACAAAGCATCTTCACTTGCTGTGAAGTATATCTGGTTAGATTTACCATGTCTAAGTGTTCAAATGTGTCTTCTTTCCTTCTGTTGATATGAATAAATTTTCAAAAGTGGTTAAGGTTCAACGTTCTCCAACTCATTTCAGTTTAGTACGAGTAGCAATAAGGATTTTAATATTTTTTTTTATTTTTATTGGTCAAGGCGGTGTCAGGATGCTCAAATGTAATAGTTATTGTGTTGGTTGAACATGTCTGGAATTGCGTTGTTACAAAAAATAATTTCCAAAATACATCTTGATGACTTATGAAGCTTTATTCTTACTCATTCTTTGGTTAAGTTTATAGAAGATGATGCTCTTGTCTCTATAGTAGCCCACTCAATGAAGAAACACGAACTGGCAGCTGAAATTGATTTTCCTTTGGACTTGTCAATTCAAAAATTTCTTTTCCTTTTGCTCTTCTATTCTCTCTCTTTTTCTTTCCTTTTATGTTTTTTTTTGGTTTGGTATCACCCTGAGTTCTATTTAACATTTCATTTTGCAGATGAAAACTCATAGTAATGAAACTTATGCCCTTTTCAACAAAAGGTTCTCTTCATTTGCCCTCTACGAAGGGAAATATAGTGATACATGTAATCCATATCAAATTTCCGCCAAGTTTCATCCGAGAAACCAAGACATGTCATTTGTTACCGGCTTACGAAAATGGGTAGACAGTTTCCAGCTCGATACAGGTACCATTAATCCAATCTAACTGTTGTCATGTATTGTAGGCGATACATTTTTGGTTATTTGGTTCCTTTTTTAATCAAATGTTTTGATGGTTGTTCTCTTCACTGTTCTGCCTCACTTTGTGCTGTTGAGCTGAGTTAATTAAAATTTTGAATGGAATAAGACAAAATGATTTCCTTATGTGTAGGAGTTGACCTGACTATGTTTATTGGGGTCACAAAGAATTTCTTTTAGGAGAATGATTATTTGAAATGTGCTTTTGCTTGAGCTAATTTAATCTTTTTGTTTGTGAATGCTATGTGACTGACCATTTTATCTTTTGTAAGACTTTCATGATTAAATTTTTTCTATTCTAATAATCAATAGATGCTCTATATCCTTTAATAGTTTAAGTGCCATTTTTTATCACTTTTTCTTTCTCCTTTGACATTTTGATTCCTTTGCTACATAATGTTATTCTTACTATAACAAAACTCACTGCCATCACCATTTCCTGCTAGTCTTTCTAAGATAACTGAAAACTTCATGACGTTAATAAGACACAAAATTATCAATGAAGATGCTGGCTATGCTCTATGCTCACGAGAACCTTGTTGGTTTATTATTATTATTTATTTATTTATATTTTTTTTAAAGTTCTCTTAGCCATATCATGTCTTTGGTAGTCTTATTGGTGCTTAAATGATTAAATCCCATTTTAGTTTTATGCTTTTATTTCAGTATTCTAATCTGTTTTGGAGTATAGAGTGATGCTGTCCTCTAGAACCTACCTCTTTTTTTTTCTTTTCTTTTTAATTGTGGTTATGGAATCCTTCATCTAGCATTGTTTTTTGATCCACTGGAGATGGAAATCTGAGTGGTTGTGTTTGGTTGCTGATAATTTGAAGCCATGCTTCAATTTAGCTAATTTCCCAAAAGTTAGTATTATTGGCCAGGCTATTATGTTAAACCTTGCTATGCCAGCTGCAGTATCCAAGGAATGTGTGCAATTGAGGCAAATTAAGGAAGGACAGTGTTATGATGTGGTTTGCAAGGTAATTTTGTTGCATTCATGTGTTGCTATCTCCTAGATTTTTTTTTTTTATAATTACCATTGATTGTGTTGATGAGGAACTTTGGGTGACACATTATTTGAAGTTTGATTGTATAGTATCTATTAACTTAATTTACAGGAGGATTTTTTTCTAATCCAAGATTGCGCCACTTGGCATCACTATTATATGGCAAGTGGTACGCCATTTAGAAACTAAGGAAAATTAATATATAAGCAAAAAAGTATAAATAAGGAAACAATTCTTTTTACAATCAAACATAAAATTTTATTCAGATTAGGAAACAACTAAATTTTACTTGGATTAGAAAACAAGTTGTGTATTGATAAACTACAAACGATTTGCATATAAAAAAAAATCAATTTTAACTTTTGCAATTCATATTATAAAATATAATTTTATTGGTAAATGACTACTCCGTATATGTCTTCCTAAAATTTGAATAGAATAATTATTAAACTCATGAAGCATAGCCATGTAAAATATACAAAATATACACCAAGCCCTTTTTTCTCTAATAACCATAATATATTATTACAAAATACTACAAAGTATTATGTTTGTATGTTTCTTTTATCATAAAATAAAGTATTGAATTTATTTTTTAAATGGAAAAACTTAATATTTTGTATCAATTAATTAATAAAATCTTTATAATATGTTTGTGTTTGAGAAGTTATGTAGAACCTGTCTTATGAGCTTAACTTTATTTGGAGATAGTTAGAGGTACTTTGTATATAAGTTTATTTCTTGAGAAGTCATGTGACTATATGCACTTAATAACTTGAAAATTAATATTGAATAATATAAATGAACCTTAGAAGTTTTTATTGGATATAATTCATACGAATGTAAAGATTATTGATTCATATATAGTCATTTATTTATATTAAGCAAAGTTGATAAAAAAATATATGTTAAACTAATTTTTAAAATATAATGTGTCTTTAATATTCAACTAAAGAGAATTGAGTAGACCTAGATTTATACAAGCCTTAACAAAATATATATCTTACACAAAGTAGTTTCAATTAAGTACTTAATCAAATTGATCAATATTAAAGCAAGTTTAAATACAAACATAAAACATTTCGTATTTAAAAATTCTCAAAAATCTGAATATGTATATATACGGTTGATTAGCTCTAATTTTATATCAATTTATATCAAAATAATTAAAATATAAAATATAAAATTAAAAGCTAAATAAATGACTATATAAGAGCTATGAAGCATGAGTACAACTTTAGCCCACCATTTCCCGTATTGGTTTATCAAAGATTTTGTTAACAATCAAATTTAACGACAATTCAAGTCATTTTTTTGCTGTACTACATCTTTGAATGATTTTTATAGCATGTATCATTGTGATGGCAGAAGATCCATAAATTAGTGATATGATTTTTTTTGGGGGGGTAGATTCTGCATGTGTCTCAAGTCAATCAAGACGAGTGGATGCTGTTTGTTTGGGATGGAACTGATGCTCCGCCACTTCAACTTCAGTCCGAGTAAGTGTGCTACAGTTCTGTGATGGACCTGTCAAAGTTTGTCTTTCTGTGAATTTCTGGTCTCTTGTATGATTGTATCTGTTGGCAGAGTTCTCTTTGGCATGTAGTTGTCACTTGGTGACTTAGTATGCTGTGCTCCGCCGTAATTTTTTGGAATATATTCTTTTGCCTGTAAGTCTTGGTTGTTTTAGAGATTGTAATTTTTTTATATTTTTATTTTTGTATATTATCATGTTCTTATTCATTTCACTTGCAACATGGAGGTATAGTTTTATAAAGATTATCAAGCTTTGGCTTCAATTAGAGAGCTACCCTAATATAAAGGGGTGAAAAAGATTCAAAATCTTAATCTTGAATCCTGAAGTACCACATGCACGAGCTAAGACTTCCTCTATTTCTATTAGGTGTTCGATCCAAGGGTCTCTGTGATAGTCCCACTAATATTTTAAAAATCTAAATAATATTTTTAATTTTACTGGATGTGTAGTATCCTTTCTTATGTATTGGTAATAAATAATGAAAAGGCAGGATAGGCTGTGTACTTTTATGGTTGATTTGAGATGTATACTTTTTTCAACTACAGTGAGATAATCTACTGCTTGTTACATGTGCAGGCTAGAAACAGAAAAGGATCATCCACTTCCACTGCTGTTGGATCCTCAGCCTTTGGACAGGGATACCTTGTGTAAATTCCCGACTGTAGGAACAATATTGAGAGTCTCTGTCAACCAAAGAGATGTAAAGCTTAATATTCCTTCGTTGAATGCTGGTAGATGGGTAAAATTTATCAACCTATTGTTTAAAATACACGAATGTCTGTGGTGCGGTATCCTAAATTCATCAACAAAAGTTCGTTTCATACCAAATGAAGACCTCATAATATTGGAGCGTCAAAGGTTTGTGAAATACTCTCGCTTTCCCTTTTTGGTACTGTATCTGGGATTTGTGGCATTACCTCTTAGTATTCTGCATTATTGCATGGTCTAGTGCTCTGGTGATTGCTTATAGCTAAATTCTTTTCATAAATTTGATTAGGGAGTATGAAAAGCGGTTATTATCTAAGTTGGATCGGATGCCTTTTACTAGCTTTCCTTGGCCATATCGTATAACAGGTGTTGCATTGTTCGCTTTGTTCTTTTCGTTTTTTTAATTGTGTAAAAGTCTCAACGGAATGCTTATCTTTCACTAATTTCTGTGAAAATTCTCATCAGAAATTGACGATAAAGCTGAAGAGGTACCTCTTGTCACACTAATGGACATATTGACGTATCCACAGGTATTATTTGTTATACCTGAGGGCCCCTCACCCTGTATTTTGCGAAATCATTGTATGATTTTTATGTTGTCAAACTTCTCTGAATTATTGCTGTTTCTCAGTTAACATTTTTTTTTTTTAATCACCACTTCGTTGCATGAATCCTTTTCTAGCACTCAATTTTGGCCACTGCTATATGATTTTGGGGACTAGAAGATATATTAGGGAACTAGTGATATAAGTGTATAACCTTTGTGGCCCTCCTCCATATGTTCTTTCCTGTTTTAATCTAGGCCATCCATTCTCAACCTCATTCGGACTTCTTTTAATGTTCCTTTTTTCATCTCTCCACTCCTTGACGGTTGTCTCTTAATGTTGGATTTGGATGTGTCTAAAACACTGCAGTTCCATGTGATGAGCCAGTGACAATAATGATGATATCAAATAATCCTTTTCCATTTTCTAATTGATAGTTTAATCTCATAGTAGTTTCCATCAAGTTCTTATTTAGGTGGGTAGCAGATAAAGTTAAAGTCTTTTATTTCCCAATCATTATGCTTTTTGTCATCCTTGCAAAATTCTGTTCTTATTGTAAGAAACAAACTTAGTGGGAGGACAGTTTTATGATAATGGAATTAGTGTTTGTAAATCACAGTGTCACACCTACTGTCATTACTAAAGCCCCTCACTCCCTGAGATTCTAGTTTTTATTATATTCATGAAGACTAACAACAATCTTCCAATTTAAATGTACTTTGGAATCCAGTGGATAATAATGATGATTGTAAGTTAGCTCTTGTTAGCTCAAACAGGATAATAATTATTACTGTGAGTTAGCTCTCATCGAAGTATTGGAACCATTTACAAATTGGTGGTCTATGATGTAGGTTTTCATTGCACACTTTGGTTGCATGCTGCTGGGTCTCTCCCAGCTTTCTCGTTCAGTGTTATGCAACATTATTGACACAATCTCTTTTCCCTTGAGTTTTTAGTTAGTGTACTTCACTATTGCTGTAAAGTTTCCTCACTTAAAAAGCTGCAGATGGTCTAAAAGGAAAGAAATGGTATAAAATTATGTTATGAAAGAGGGCTTTGGAAGATTTATAGTTTTATATTAAATTAAAATTTTAAAAAATTGTTGCACCTATGCTTTAAAGTTTCAGTTAGTAGATTCTTATGCTTAGGACTTAGGAGGGACATAGTAGCAAAGAGGTTTAGTAAATGACTTGATTGGCAATATAACATAGAAATATATGCTAGTATTAGTGGAAGGTGCTACTTAACCTATGTTTTCAATCAATTCCAGCAATAGCTGATATTGTCAAACATTTTCTGGTATAAACTACACGCCTTCGATAAGAAATCTTTGTATGTTTCCTGGTTTCAACAGTTCAAAATACTGAAATTGACCTTTTTGCTCACCAAGTGATTGCCAGATTGTTTGCCTGTTTCTAGCTACTGAAGGGACAGTTTCCCTTCTCCCATTCCCTATTCTTATTTTAAGACTATGGAATTACTGATTATATTCAACTCTTATATAGAATTACAGATCACTTCTCTATATCAATTTTGCATACCTGAAGTTTCTAGAAGATTTTAAATGCTATTATAATCATATATTGGAATTGATTCATGTAGGTGACAGCAAAATTCAAGTGTATTGTTCGGGTTGTAGCAGCACTTCCATGGGCTGTTGAGGACTTCCGCTCTCCAAATGGGACCTACCGGATCCGGCTTACCTTGGAGGACCCTACTGGAAGGATCCATGCTTATTTGTACGCTGAGGATGGGGTATGGGTATTTTCTGAGATGCTATTTATGTTCAACTCTTCATGGTAGATCATTTCAGAGGGATTATCACGATACATATACCTAAGAATATGCCATGTTTCTTTCAAAAGAACTTCAATAATTGTAATATAATTCCTCTTTTCCTAAGTAGTGGCACCATTTTTCTAAATGACATATTGTTTAAGAAAGAAGAAAGAGAATGTTAAAAGGACATATGTAATCTTGACCAACCAAATCCAAACACCCCTGCCAACATATGGTAACCAGCACAACGACATTACCCGACCTCCACCCTTGTCACAACACCCGACCACCACCACTGTCAAACCACCACAAACACTCTTCAAAGTCCCACCCACTGCATCCCTAACACTGCCATAATTAAATCCACCATCAACTATTGTACCAAAGATCAAACGCAAAGTAACATCAATTTGATATGAAGTTCACATTTTTGTTTTTCTCCAACATACTTGAAGTTCTTATTTAGTTGCTTATTTTGTACAATATCAATAAAATTACTTTCGAAAACCTAGAATTTTAAATTTTAGAACAGATATACTATGCTATTGATTTATTGCTCTGTATAGTAATGCACTGCTTTAGTTATGGATAGTTCACCTTATCACTACTCAGTACTTTGCCTTTTTTGGCCTTGTTGTAATGCTCTCAACATCAGATAACACAACTCATTTTCTTGGGTAATTCTCAATGATAACTCTATACTTTTACGTTTTGTACGTGGTCGACTAAAAAAAAACTTTCTCAATGATAGTCTTGTACTCTTTATTTTTCTTTGTCGTGGCCTTAATGACACAAATTTTTGAAATTTCTTCCTTTTTTTTTTCTAAACCATGGTTAAGGCATTGTTTCTCCATGGTTGAAGTCATTGGTCTTAACCTCAACTTAAGTCACTATTTCATTAAGGTACCCTTCGATTTTGTTGAAACCCATATCAACGACTACTAGTGCAATAGACCCTCCTCTGTTGGGCTTCCAGATCTCGACACCTGCCAAGCTTTTATTGGACAAGTTGATTTTTTGTAGTGCCGGGAGTTGGAAGAACCAGGGTTGTAAGACTCTAGTGAACGAGTTGGCACTGAGTTCAACTGTTGCGTGCTGAGTTAACCCATTAAATGAGGATGGTACTATTGGGCAGATAAAGAGTTGGCTTTGATCGCGAATTCAAGTAAGTTTGGGGGTGGTTTAGGGAAGTTGCCAGAGGATCTGTTGTAGCTGAGGTCGTGCTTGGCCAAATGAGAGAGAGAGGAAAGAGTGTTTGGGAGTGGGGAGGAGTGATATGAGGTTACCAATGGAAGAATGCAGGGGCACAGAGAAGGAGAGTTGGACCTGATGGAGACTGATTGGAAAATTGTTATAGCTGAGGTCAAGCCTGGTCAAATGAGAGAGAGAGATGATAGAGTGTTTGGGAGTGAGAAGGAGTGATATGAGGTTACCAATGGAAGAATGGAGGGGCACGGAGGAGTTAAACCTGATGGAGACTGATTGGAGAAGAGAGATGCCCAGAGAACGTTTTATACCATGGTTAAGAAAAAAGGAAAAAATTTCCAAAATTTGTGTTATTAAGGCCATAAAAAAGAATAATAAAGAGTACAGGGCTACAATTGAGAAAGTTTTTTTTTAGACGACCACGTATAAAACGTAAAAGTACAGGGTTACCATTGAGAATTACCATTTTTTTTGTTGATAACTTGAGAGATAGTCAAATGTGGCATTACTAGGATACAATTATACAAGCAGAGAGCCGGCAGTTCACTTTATCTTATTCTGACGATTTTGAATGGCAGGAAGTATTTTTTGAAGGATCCCCCCCTATGGATGCGTTGCTTCGGAAGTGGAATACATTGCTTGGAGTTGCTGAAGTTGAAAGTGGTGGTCTTATAGAGAATGCTCCAAGAAATCCTCCATGGATCCTATGCTGTATCAAATCATATTATGTCGATAAAAATGATGTATGGGGAAGCAGAAAGTACCGAATCTTCGATACCAAGCTTGTATGCACTGAAGGTTGTCCTTGCTGATTTTTCTTCTTCTTTTGTATAGGGGCTTACCTAGTAATTGTAAAATTTGTATAATGTTTGTAAACAGCCAAACTGACACAACTGTAGGGCTAGTTCACGTTGGATTCATGTTCATATCAAAGATGAAAGGAGTAATCCACTTGAATTTAAGATCCTTTATATGTATTAGGGTATCAGAGTTTAGTTTACTGATTAGCCTTTAGTGTATTTTCCCATCTATTCAGTCTTCCCCAAGTTTCATTTAGATATCCCCATGAAATTCTATCCTTTTTTTTTTTTGTTTTGTTTTGATTTTCTAGTGTATTTACTTTCCTAATTCTAAATCTGTTAGAGGAGAACAAAAGTAAAATAAGAAATTCGTTCTTAATTTTGTAAACTATTGAATCCTTGCGGGGAAATTATATGGTTGATTTTGAGAATGAGCGCTCTTGAAAATTAGCAACTTAATGTTTCTTTATTTACTAGTAATTACAAATGCAAGAAAGTAGAACCTGCGAGTAAATTACGATATTTATGTAACTATTTATAGCATTAGGCCTAGCTTGTTCTATTGCACTTGAGAGTTGACACAAGTTGCCTAGGCCTTGGCCTACTCGTTGCAAAAAAGATCCTACGTCCTTGAAGTGGTAATCAATGAATTCATTTAATTATGGAGACTTCAAGTGGAGTGATTTGACTTTACTCTAATCACCTCTTAGAAATTGTCCTTAATCATTTTATTCGTATCAATTCATGAAGACTAATTCATAACCCACTTAATTTTGCCTCATCTGTGGTAACTCCATTAATTTTCCGATTACTTGATCCATCTCGAACAATCTGTCTATATAATGGTTGAAACCCCTGCATTTTAGGTTTAAGACTTGATCAAATATCGTCCTCCATTTCAGTAAGTCTCTTGCTACTTTGATTAATCTTTTTTACAAGTATGTAAATTGCTTGTCGAATCGTCTTTGATGGTTATGTCTTTTAATATTGTCTTATCTTGATTATATTTATCGATTCTAAGTTTGGTAATAGTCTGTTAGCGTAACTTGCTTCATTAGTAACTTTCAATAGTTACGAATTTTCTTTTTTTGGGCAAATAAATTGTTAGGAAAGTCGCCAACGACAAAGATCGTTTATGGAAAATCATTAGTCACGAAAGTTGAACGAGAAAGAATGTTACTTAGGGCATATGTACCTTAACCTTTTTCGTAAATTTCGGGTGCTATTAATAAAATCCTACCTAAGATTGAATCATGTTTAAAACCATTATCATTTGTTCCTCATGCTGTGTACAAACTTACACCCAGAAAAAGCTTAGCTTAGTTATTTAAAACATCTAAACCTAACCAAACTTAGTTGGTAAGGTGGTTCAACACCTCATCCCTTAAGTATAAGGTTAGGGGTTCGATCCCTCTCATGTGAATAGAGAAAACTATTTGGCCAATCGCCTACCGCTTAGTGCACCTCTCGTTGGGACGAGGGATTTGTTCTCTAGCAGTCGGCTGGAGGGATAGATTGAGAGACAAAAAAAAAAACATTTCGTATAAACCTCATCCATATCTATGATAAAGCTAGATGCTTTCCTAATTCATACCTGATATAAATTATATTAGGATATTGTTATATCGAATATAAAAATGCAGAAAAAAGAATATCAAATATAGACATTATGATATCAGATATAGAAATGAAATTACAAAAATACACCTCGATATATTTATATTGAGTATAAATTAAGGATTTGTTACTTAGTTCCTTAGCTACCGTTTTGAAGATTATGCATATGAAGTACTCATATTACATAAGTTCTTAGAAACTAATTTAATAATGAATGGATATTTAAAATTATTCACTCTGTATAATTACATCTAAAAATAAATTACGAAGTATATTATAAGACAAACAACTACGAGTATATAACGGGGAATGTAAGACGAACAACTATGAAGTATATAATATGGAATATTGGTTTTTATGCTCATAGCTTCTACAAATTACCAAAGACACTCTGACCATACCCAAAACATTAATCATAGTACTTGAATTTGGTTGACAGATATTAAGGTGTGACGAAATGAAGCTTCAAGGTATTGCAGTAATCCTAGTGATCGCGACCATATGCTTGGTTGGTGATCCGATAGCTTTGGGGGTGACTATAGACGAAGAGACGCATGCAAATGCCCAAGAAAAAGACCATGAAAGTCCACCATTAGCTTCTATCAACTCTCACCATGAGATACCATTGTATAAATATATCCCTCCACGAAACAGAAAATTACTACTCTAAAAAAGCTTGAACATATTAATACTAAGGCAAGACAAGAAGTTGTATGATCTTCGTCCTTGTGATTCATAGATGGTAGTTTCAATAGCCTACATGGTGTCCTTGTGTTTTAAGTTACGTAGCAAGTGCTTTGTAATATGATGTCCTTGTGTTATGATAAGTTTGCTATAAATTAAATAAGCTTTAATTTATCATTTTCTCTAATGATAGGATCAGTTTCTACAATATATTTGAGAGGATTGTAGAATTATTTCCTTACTAGACATCAAGATCAAAGAAGTTTTGAGTTTTTAGATCTTTGGCAAGAAACTTTTGGATCAAAGTTGCTCTACAGTGTTTTGTGGAAAGTTTCTATTAAATAGAATGAGTAACAAATGAATGAACAACTTGAATTTGATTAGATACGAAAAGCATATATAAGTTTTTTTTACAGGGAAGAACAATATAATTAGTAGTAAGCCATACAATATTTATAATGATAAAAGAGAGTTGTAAAGCACAGATTAAGAAACTTACACAATTTTCACAATCTAAACAACTAGTTTTCATCATATTTAAGCACAACTACAGCACCACCGCTTCAAACTTGACTCTAGCAGCGTTCTTCGATGATTTTACATCTTTCCAAACGCCTTAACAATTTGATTATGCGCTAAAGTTGTTCAGACATAATAATTGATAAAAAAAATCCCAAAATCCTCTTGAATGTAGATCACCTTCCCAAAAATATAATTCAAATATCAATTATAATAATATAAGAACCACCGATGGAGAGAACAAATTGATGGATAAAAATTCTATACACTATGAAATAGGGTCTAAAATAGTCTAATTTTTGAAGAAATTGGACTATTTCCAGCTGAATCTGCCAAGAAAACATGAACCCTAGATGGAGGATATAGGAAGGAGAGAGAAAAGAAGGACAAAGCGAATAGCTTATATATGTTACATCTACGCCTTTGAATTATATCAAAAACCAACACTGATAACTAAACAACTAAATGCCTTGAAAACAATGCACGATAGTCTCCACCACTACGGTCCATCATTTACTGATTTAGTGAGCGTCGTGATTGCTGCATGTACCACCACTCCACCAGTATATTATTGGTGGGCTTATCTAACTACGGTTTCCCCTTGACAAGCCCGCCAAACAACTCTTCTGGATCATGATTTATTTCTGCCTCCGCTCTCATAGATTCACCCCCCTACATTGCAAATTTGCAACTTATAACATAATATTATAATATTAAGGTCCTTAAGGATCTCGTATTCTCGTCTAAGTACGTATGGCTTACAACTTGCTACTTCTCGAATTTGTCTAACTATGATTTACATGATGAAAATTTATAGTCAAATTTTTTGAATTTTGACTGTATAAATATAAATGGGCCAATCTTAGTGGGACGGAGGGAGTTTAAAAACGTGTTTGGGTTTAAATATTGTTATTCAAGTTAATCATTATTAATTCAGGGTTTAATATATCCAAAAAGCCCTTTTTGATTTTATCATCATCATCAAAATTCGAAAGCCCTTTGTAATCTCAAAACCTGTTTTCTAATTCTTATTTGGCCATTGCAATCGAGGCATGAGTTCAAATTCAATTCTCTCTTCCTTGTTATTTACTAATCTTTTATTGATGTAATATTAGTGTTTTAGATATGTTTGTATATGAATTTGTTTTATTTTCTTAATATGATTTAATTCGTTCAAATATGTTTCTAACATAATTTAACGATGTTTCTTGCAGGAGCTTTCCTCCTTTTTGAGGGGAATACACTATCCCTATGAAACATCATCCCCCATCTATGCTAACAAAAATCCCATTTTTTTCCCTCCCTTAACTTATTTCCCCTCTTTACCGCCATTTTAGGCATGTCATACTGAATTCGAGGGTAAGTATAAATGTGGTGATGAGGAAAGGAGGTGGAAATAAGATATTGTTGTAGTGAGCGATATGAGGAAGAAAAAGAAATTGAGAGATTATTTACCTCATTATGGGGATAATAGCAATTTTAGGTGTTGGTGATTATCTATTACCTATCCCTTAAATGAGCTCAAATAAGGGTATTAGTGCCCCTCTCCCTCCCTTCTTCTCACACCATCAATGCTACATGTCCTTATAAACTTCCACTAACTTTGTTTTTCGTTAGTTTTATTTTGATTACTCGCTTTATGTGTTACCACAATCCTAACATGCACTAATAGAAGGTTGACACTCATTTTAACAGTTTGATAATATTAGCTTAATTTGCCAGTAGCGTAAAAATTCCATTCTAATCCTTAGCTTTGAGTGAGACATGAAGAAGTTCCAATGTGATCCTTTGATTCAAACACATACATGATCTTTGAATAAGTAATTAAGAACTTAACCACCGACCCAATAATTTAGTGTCACAATATTATAGATAATAATTTGAAGTCTTTACAGTCTATTTGAAATTCTCATAAGTATTTATATATTTGACCCTTTAAAGTCAATAATATTAAGTGTACTTTGGCTATCATCTTTTATCCCTCCATTGAAAAAATTCTTCAACTAGAGTGATCGCTTGGAACACTTAGAGGTTTATTATGATTAATAGACAATTAAAATGTGTTAATCGGAACTTGTTTAAAAAGAACGATTGCAATTAACCCATGGTTTATTTTAATTAAATTACATGGACATGCGTGATTGAGGAAGTTATCATTGTGATGTCCACTTACCAATTTTACTGAAAGCCCATCATCATCATCATCATCATCGTTACTTTATGCCATTTATGGATATTGGAAGCCTTTTTACTGCTCTGAGATGTGATAATTGTGAACATATCATTGGTGTCCCATTATAGATCACAGTATTTAGAGCGTCGTTGTCTGACATTTCAAAAACATTTTTAGTATGATTCCAAGGTTGTCAAATAGGGTAAATAAGCTCGATATTAATTAGTCGGTCAACTGCGAAAACTATTTTACTCTTCTACTTTTATCAGAGTTGTGCATGTCACTCTGAATGATGCTAATTTCATGGCCCCTACTTTAATAGCAGCAAGACGTACTAAGATTATGCTACCCGGAGCCTGCAAAATTATGCTGTTACTAAACAAATAAGCTAATACCCTAAGCTCATTTTGAATTGGAGAGCCATCTACGAGTTCTATTATAAATTACGGTGTACAACCTTTCTAATTTTGCCTCTATTCACGTACATATTAGCTTTGATAATTCCTTAATTCATACATTACAAATATTTATCATGATGTAAAATGTCCATAAATTAATTCTAATGTCGGAGTTCAGTTGACCAATTTTCACGGTTTTATTAGTGAATAATTAGAGGTATTATTGGTCAAACTTATGCGTTGGCAAATGTAAAAGTCTAAGTTGTTAAATTTTTATGAAATACGTCAAGCTTAAGAAGAAAAAAAAAAAGTATACGATTGAAAAGGAAATGCATTGGCCCCTTGGCAAGTTGGCAGATAAGTAAAATTACAATTTTAACCTCAAGCATTCTACTTGGTGCTCACAAACTTGCCTCTTGCTTACCATGCTCCTAGTATAATAACAACATGCAACATCAACTCCCTATATATTACTATCACGACCAACCAGTCAACCTCCTATATAAATATTTATATTCGATCTCACCATCTAATTTATCTACTCCATATATATTAGCTAGCTAGGTTTCTTAAACAAAATATAATTATAATGTCGTCCGACCTGTCGTCGAGCTCATCATCATATTCAGCCAACTCTACAATATCACTGCAATCATCATCCACAGATGGCGATAATAATAGCAGCACTTGCTCTTCCAAAATTATAGATGAAGAACACCGCCACATACTCTCAGTATCCAAGTCCAAATCAGACAGACTCTTAGGCAAATTCTTCGACGCCTTAGAGTTCGATTTCGATTACGATACAAGCAGCATTTGGTCACCTCCTATTCGTCGAAGCGTTTTCTTAACCTCTCCTGGTGTCATTATCTGCTCTGATCATTATGACATGTTTGTTAAACCCCACAACTCCCCAAAGAAGAACAAGAACAAGAACAAGAACAAGAAGAAGACCATTACCCTCAATTCTTGTAGAAGGTTCTTGTCCTCCTGCTTCAATAATGTAAGACACCCTTTTGCTAAATTCTTTTTTATTATTATTATTATTATTATTATTATTATTATTTATTGACTAATTCAAATGCGCATAATAAAAATTTTATTTACTTAATAATCTTACATTTCAATCTTGTATTTTACGTTTCACCTTATGTTAAAATGGTTCATAAGTTTTCAAATTAGTGAGGAAAAGAGAATCATAACTTTGATGTTTTAGAGTGTGGTTCTTAATGTTTTATTCCATCATAATAAAGTTCATTGATTCCAAATTGAGATGACATTGTCTCAACAATTACCGGCTTTTCAACAAAGATAGTAAATTGCATTACAAGGATGTCTCTATAAAATTTTCGTTTTTGATTGAAGCCTATTGACGTTCTTTTATTTTTATTGTAAAATGTGTGATACTTTGTACTAAAAGCGATCTTCAATGGGACAACCTCCTTAAATATTTCTCATCAACTTTATAAACTAATAATAAAAAAAATACTTAATCTTATTGGGATAACCTCTTTGCTCCATATTACTTAAAAATTACGTATCTTAGATTTTCACCAAGGAATCAAACGAGAAATACAAAATATTCGCAAAATCTGAACTTTAGTTAGCATATTTAGTCCTTAATTATTTAAATTGTGAGAAGGCCGTATCTTAGATTTGATGAAGTTACTAAGCTTTGTAATAAAAGTGAAAAAAAAGGGAATGTTTTAATAGTTGTCTGTATGGAGCAGGTCTTTTGGTGCTGTTAAGGAATATCTTGGTTTGGTCCACCTCAACAACCACAACCCAATCCTTTGTCTCTCACTCTTTGTTCCAGATGGGTCCAAAGTAGATTTTTTTTTTTTTTTTTTTTTTTTTTTTTTTTTTTTTTGCTAGTTTTTATAGAGTAAATTGTTGTACTATGTGTCGTTTGTACTTTAAATTAATTACTTTCATTTATTTGTTATTTTATGCTCTTTTTTACGGCCAATGTATTGTATACCACTTTGTTTGATTATCTCAGAATGAAAGTGATGTCTCATTGAGATAAGTTTATTTTTTTAAAGGTGCTACCTTCATTTTGCTAATTCACATATTGGAAGATTCTAACAGTGACATTTCATGACTCTTGAACTTCCATACTTTAATTCACCAATGTTACGGAGAGAACATCCTTAGCTTAAACACTCTTCTTTATCATTTCATATATTCAATCGAAATGGACTAATTGTTTATTTCTTATAGAGATCGACCCATTTACTATAACTTATCAATAGACTTGATAAATAATTGACACATACGAAGTACTTCATTTTAATTACTTTATTTATTCTTACATGACATTCTACTCAACTCTTTCCGTATACATTATCAATTTTTGTTTATAGCTGAACAATGATTCAATAGGATTTCGTGGCATATATTTGGCATTACACATTTACACATACATCAGTCCCGCTCACATTAATGGGACAAAGAATTTTGACATTAAAAGAAAACTCTATGCTAAGTATAATGTAAGGTTATTTTGTTTACATGTAAGCTCAGCTTAACCTGATGATTTGATTTTCTCTTCGCGGCTGCTATTACTAGTATAGAAAAAGACATATTACACGTAAAACTTTCGTAATTCATACCTAATATAAATTATATTAGGATACTGAGATATCAAATATAAATATTATTATACCATTTACAACTATTGTTATATCATATTTTATATGTATTGTTATATCAATTATAGAAAAATATATATCAGGTATAGATGTTAGAATCTCATGTATAAAGATAAAATTATTAAAAATTCCCTTAAAATATTTATATCATGTATAAATTAAAAATATATATCATAATACTTTCTTCGCTGGTCTAAATAATACTCTTTTGCAACTAATTTCAAAGATTGCAGAGTAAACTATCTGGACTTGTACTGTCCTGCTTATACGCTAGGTGTGACAAACCAAACAGAAATTGAAACTGGAGCTCCTTAAGTAGTTAAATCTTGAGACTCCGCTCGAGCTAGGTTATGAGTGGTATGAATTTATTTTACTTGGCAGATCCAACCCCAAATTTCCATCTAAACTTTATGATTCAGATATATTAGGGGTGTATCCTATACATTACTGTATTTTAACTGTTTATTCAAATTCCATCTAAACTTTATTATTTGGATTAGGGTCCTATACATTATTTTAATTATATATTTATTTGAGCTTCTGAACTTGTCTATGAACTTATCTTACCTATATTAATCTACTTAAACTTATTCTGGTTGGTAAAATATAAAATTTAACTGGGATGATAAAGTGAGAGAAAAATACATATTCTAAGGATGCTAACAATCAATTATAGAAAAAGAAGAAATAGAATGAGAGAAATAAAAGTAATTTTAAATTATTTAAAAAATTATATAGTCATATAATTTTTTATGTATGACATTTTTAATCTAATATTTATGCAAAGTAGTAGAAAAATAAAGTAGATGACATAATGTATAAAAATAAGTGGAATTTTTTTTTATAATAACTTAGCACATGTATAATATGATATGTAGGGTTTTATATTAGTAATAAAAGATAAAAAAAATATAATAAATAAATAATGGAAGATAGTACACTGCCACAAATAATTAAAAAAAAAAATTAAAATTTGAAACAAGGACAGAAAAAAAAAGGAAGATTGGATTGGGACTTAGTAAATCCACCAATGCATGCTTGGGAGGAGGACCACGTTAAAGTAGAAAGAAAATCTTCATTTCAATTCATGCAAAACTGCAATTTAAAGTTCTTTAGAAGGGTTAGTTCGTCCACTTGTAGATGGAACCTCTTGGAATATTCAAAATCCTGACGAATTAAACCATTTCCCAAAAAAAGACGTTGAAAATATTAGCATCTGCATATGCTAGCCACCATTACTAAGCTTGCTGGGAGAGTTTCTATGGATGAATCCTGAAAAAGTTATTTGATCATAAAGATTGATGAAGGACAATTCGAAAATCTTCTAAACATATATATGTAATAAGCAGGGTTCTCAGGGTCTTTTTGTTTTGAACAAAAGTAAACTTCTTTATAAAGATACTCTTGGTTCTTGGAGTCTTGCATGGTACCACTTTATTACAATTTATTTGTGTAGTATTTCCTTATCCTATTATGTCATTTCTAATATCAAATGTCTCCCCTAACAAATGGGTTGGATTGAGCCACGTTTGAGTATATTATTTCTCTTACACAATAAAGTTATTGTTGTCCCGGCCTATTAAAAGAGACCCTTTTGAAATTAAATAACAAAAGTCATTTCTTTAAAGTTGATAAAAATTGGCATATATTATGTTAAGGGGTAACTTTTGTTGTATTAAAGGATCACTTTTATTAGGAATAAAATAAAGTTAATATATCCCGTGTGTATAAATAATTTTTGTTTCTCCTTGAAAATAGTTACAAGAATATACTCGTATAGCTTTCTCTATGATTCAATAGTGCATGCATGCCATGCATTGTTTCTATTTTGTATCTATGAAAGTAATAGTCCACTTTCAATTTAGTTTGGAATGTACAAACAACTTGTTAATTAGTCTTTACTTGGTATTACTCTTATTGACAACTTCAAAATAAAGATTCTGTACCTTTTGGACCATTGTTACATTGTAAAAATGTAAACACTTACATTAAAAATTATATTTTCACTCAATTTTTTGAATATAACTTTTATTGAAAAAAAGACGAGGAAAATTTTTCGTCTGGTCCTATAGTATGTACAACTTTTTATAGAGAAAGAACTATAGACAAGTGTACAAAGTGACCTTATAGATTAGCATATTGGATTAGTGTACTCTGAAAATGGACTAATTACATAATTACTAAGCCATCCTTTGAATAAATCAGGGGATTACTCTCCCAATTAACTTTTTCTTCATTGGGCATTATGAGTTTATGATCCATAATTAACCCTACTCCCAAGCAGCCCCCTTTATATTCTCTATCATTGTCATCCACTACTATCCATCAATGAGATGGTTAAATGAATTGATATGTTTTGCTGTTGGTTCTGTACAATTCAAAATCAATAGCTGTAGAAAATTATACATTCATGATTCAAGTAAATTACAAGAAAAATTAACATCATCAAAATAACCAAATTTACATATTTTTATTGTCAAAATGTCTGACAGTAGATAGTCCATAAAAGCCACTGCACTTGTAATATGGGCTTCCTTGTGCTGCTCATTGATTATGAAAATCTCACAGAGGTGTTTTTGGAGGATAAAAGCACTCATTGGGGAGTGGGGAGAAGAAAAAAAAATGTTTTCTTCCACGTCAGATTTTTAGATAAATAATTTTTTTCGTCCTACTAACAATAAACTCAAAAGCTCCTCTCTACTCTCCTAATTAATTTTACCATATCTTATCTTATCTTATTCTCTATTACCTACTTTTCTGTTTTTTTACACTTATTAAAATTATCATTTGTCTGGCTGAGGATTTTTTTCTTTAAAATATAATTTACACAATTGTAACAAATAAATTATGCAAAAATAAATACTTGAATAATGAATCTAATGAGTATTTTGAAGTGAGGCAAAATAATGTTAAAATGAGTATTTATTTATAGAGAACAAAATTTATGACCGTTGATAAAGTTTCATTAGTAATTATAAATATAAAAATACAATGGTGTGATTTTGAGAAAAAAGATAATCAGCTTTCTCAATCAGTTGGATTCAAGAACATTACAAAGAAAAATAAAATAAAATAAAATTGGTTGACTCAGCCAATGAAGCCCACGAAAATAAAGATGAAAAGAAATTCTCATAGAGAAGTTTTTTCAAAACTTTCCAAACTTTTTTGAAAAAATTCTCTAATAGATGTTTTTCAGGAAAAAAATAATTTAGAAAAGAAAAACTTCTCGTTTTGCATCAAGTGAAAATTGAGACTTCCTTCAATGGCATCCTTCATGGACATTAGAGATGATAATTCAATTCGAATTTGAAATGTCTTCAATCTGATTCGAAGAAAAAATTCGATCCAAATTTATCTTAAAAATTTCGACTCTAAATCCGATAAATAATTTCAACTCAAAAATACATAGGAGATGAGTCGGATTCGAATATTGTATTGCATCCTACCCGAATATGATCCGAATGGCTAGTGTTAAGGCTAGTATTAGCAAAAAAAAAAGCCCAAATATAATAATCAAAATGTCTATTATATTGATGTATGAACATGTGGTAAAATAGCTACATGGAGGTCTTGGAATGTATGATGATGACCCATGGTAGTATGTGTTTGAAAGACCAAAACTAGATTTTTAGATGCTAGGCAAAACAAGGTCAAACTCTTACATCAATGGTATTATGCTTGTGTTTTATAATTTTTTGAATTTACTTTATATACTATAAATGAACTATTGTATTAGTAATGAAATAAAAAAAAAGGTAAGAAAAGTGCAAAATTTAAAATAGATTAAATTTCAAATTATGCCGAAAATTTGATGGATCGGATTTGGAGGTCCAAAATTCCTAATAGGGTCGGAGAACGCGGATTCGAATCCTAAATTAAGATCTACAAACTTGTCAGATTGGATTCAAATTTTGTTGGTCCGCTCCAACTCCAATCCATTGTCATTCTTGATTAGTATCATTGCAGTTTGCTAATATATGCGTAATTAGAGCAAGTAATTAAGTTAGTCATTAGAGTTAAAAAGAGTTAATCACTTGAGCCAAGTTAGTCCATTTAATGATAATCAGTGCATACTAATTTATTATGCTAAGTTATTAGGTCACTTTGTATAATTGTGCATACCAAAATTTTCCTAATTTTTTTTTCCAGAAAAATATACAAAGGTGAACGTCCTAGGTATTAGAGATCATGACTGTAATAGTTAGTAAATTCTTCTCAAACCTCATTTTCCTCTTTAAAAAAACATCAGTCACCATATCTAAGAAAGAGAATATTTATTTGGTTTATTTTTATTTACCGTATTTGTTTTTTATATAATTTTCAAAGCATATATTAAAGTTTTAATAACTAAAAATATACATTATAAAAAACATGTTAAAATTTATACAGTAAAAATCCATATTTGGAGAAGAATATAACAAGATCCTATTTAAATATGTTTAAACTTTTATATTTTAATAAAAATCAGAGATACAGTACAAATGTTAAAGCCAATCATCCCGCATTTGAATTTTCTTCGGGTAGTAGTTGTGGTGCCACTCAATTCATTCCCGCCTTCCCAAACGGTCACCAACAGACACAATGGAGAAATTCAAGTCCATCACATCTTTCCAACTCTCATCTCTCCTCCGCCGGGAGAAAGACCCTAAACTCGCCCTACAACTCTTCCTTAACCCGAACCCAATTCCAAATCCAAATCCGAAAAGCTTCCTATACTCCCTTCTCTCCTACGATCTCATCATCACAAAACTCGGCCGAGCGAAAATGTTTGATGAATTGGACATAATATTAAGCAAATTAAAGCAGGAGAGCCAATTCACACCCACTGAAATCATATTTTGTAATGTCATCACATTCTACGCTCGGGCACGCTTGTCCGACCGTGCACTCCAAGTGTTCGACGACATTCCCTCGTTTCGATGTCCGAGGACGGTGAAATCATTAAATACTTTGCTAAATGGGCTGTTGATTTGCCGGGAATTTGATAAATTGGAGAGGATTTTTGAGGGTATTGATTATTTTGCCTGCCCTGATGTTTGTAGTTTTAATATCATGATTAATGCGTGTAATGTGAGGGGTGATATGAGGGGTGCATGGAAGGTGTTTGATGAAATGCGCGAGAGGAGAGTGAAGCCGAATGAGGTGACTTTTTCGACGTTGATTACAGGGCTTTGTAAGGGCTTGATGGTGATGGAGGCGTTTAAGTTGAAGAAAGATATGATTCGGGTTTATAACGTTGAGCCTAGTTTGTATGTTTATACTTCGTTGATAAAGGGGCTTTGTGAGACGAAGGAGTTGAGTTTGGCGTTTGATCTTAAGGATGAGATGCTAAGTAGGAACATTAGGATGGATTCAGCTATTTATACTACTTTGATTAGCGGTCTTTTTAAGGCTGGACGAAGGGATGAGGTTGATGCTGTTTTAGAGGAGATGAAGAGGATTGGGGTTATCCTTGATACTGCAACTTATAATGCTCTCATTAGTGGATATTGTGGAGGGAAGCGTTTTGACTTAGCATTGGAGTGTTTAAATGAGATGGATGAGAAGGCGTGTAAACCTAATGTTATTAGTTATAATGTGCTTATTAAAGCTTTTTTCAACGAGGGCAAAGTCAAAGAAGCCACTGATTTATTTGAAGATATGCCAAGGCGAGGATGTAAGCCTGATGTTGTGTCATATCGGATTGTTGTTCAGGGGCTTCTTTCTGGGATGGAACTGAAGGAAGTTGCATTTGTTTTGGATGAAATGATATTCAAGGGTTATGCTCCTCATCTCTTGACTGTAAACAAATACCTAAACCTTCTGTATGAAGAAGGAAATTTTGAGTTATTGTTAGAAGTGGTGAACATTTTAGCCAAAGGAAATTATGTTGATATCGATTCTTGGGGATTGGCAGTCTCAGCCATATCGTCGAAATATGAGCTATTGAATTCACACGATATTTTTGATGCATTATGTAAACCATATGTTGCGGCTCCTTGAACTTTGTTTTTTGGTGTCCCTCATGTTCCATATAATATAACATTTGGAACGCGTTTCTTGATCTTGGCCAATGACATATTTCAGTTTAAAGTTAATATTGATGAATGTTATTCTTTTGGCTTCACTAAATGTTTTACCATCTCTTGCCTTTCAGTTTTTCTATTTCTTTCACCCCCTACCCCTGCTTTTTATTTAATCCAGACTGCTGATGGTTCTTGAATTGTTACCTTTTTCTTGGAACGCCCTTCCTTTCGCCTCTTCTTTTGCAGCCACTCAAGCCATAGACTTGCATAAGAAGTGAGCTTTAACTCAGTCACCTTGAAGGATCTATGGTCATCATAGTCCTTGTACTTGAAGAACCTCTCCACTAGTTTCATTTCTCATTTCTAGTAGCGCGTTCTCTTTTGACCTTTTAAGCGTTGCCTATCTCTGTGAAACTTGATAGATTAAAGACTACTCTTGTATGAAGGATGAATGATTGAAGCTTTATAACGGACTGTGAAGTCTGTGTTGGACTTTAATGGTGATATGCAGGCATTTGTGATAAATTGCATATTTTTCCGTATTTGGTCGTTCCATACTCTATAGGTCATTAGGATGATTCTATTTCTAGTAGTTTTTATTTTTATGAAATTTGCTTAATTTTGTCAATTGCATGACATTGAATCAAAGGATTCAAAAATAGGTAATCTTAATGATATCCTGTAGTGGAACAACTAATTTGTACATGCAGTTTGCAAGTTGTTCTTAAGTTGTTGCTATTTTCTGGCGGGTTACAAATACATCTTCTGGAGAATGCTTCCCTCGTCTCCCCTAAATCCATTCATTGAATGTGCATTCGAAAAGCCGTATTGGATTTTAGTGTAATCATTCACTTATTAGATATAAGGAACATTGCAACAAGGAGAAGATTATCTGTGTGCTCTGCCACTCTATTAATGCACTATATGACAGTGCCAGAGGACTGTCTTAAACATACCACACAGAACTGTTAACAGATTATATTTCCTAATGTTTCAGTGTTAGCTGCTTATGCTATCAATTTCAATCTTTAACATCCAAGGGAATCTTGCTAGCATAGAGAACGGCAAAGAAGCAAAGAATTATCCCCAACACTTTTTTATTCTTGGAAGCATATGATAATTTGGTCCAACCAGAAAATCTGCTTTCTCCATGTTATTTGCAGGTACGGCTTGCAGTTTACTTTTCATGTGTTTACAAATTCTTTTTGTTTCGTTGTTCAAAGGGTAATGTACTGGCGTAAACTGGCTGAGTTAGAGTAGCTCAAAACTGTGTAAGTTATTTTCATGTTTCCTCCTATCTACTACATTAATAACTTCTGAAACTGAAGATTTCTCTGAAACCTGATAATTGTCTAGCGTGAACGACTCTTGGTATATATACTCCTTAAATAGCATATACTCGTGTTATTTTGCCTATGATTTGATGCAGATGTGCAAATACAATGTAAATGATTTTGCCTATTTTGATTTTAACCATTCAAACTGATTTTAACTGATAACTTTATACCACCGTTTACATGGTAGACTTAATAATATGTGGTTGCGGGCACCCATATGACAATTTCAACATTTTCACAACATTTTGAACATTTTCATTTGTCAATAAGATTAGCAAGTCCTTTCGTGTCGGCTTTTTCTTTCACTAAGGTGATGAGGCACAGTGGCACCATACTCCACCATTGGATTTAATAGTCTTCTATCTTGTATAGAAAGAGCACAAGCTATCGGTCAAGTTTAATACAACCCAACACTAAATTTTTCAACTCTTTACTATGTGAGCAACACCAAATACATACTATTAGATTATCTCTCTCACTCGCATTTCAAATAGAACAACAAGTTCCCTACTCTCCCTTTGCTCCTACTCTCTTCCCTTAGACTTACCTCTAGCTAAGTCATAGTCTTCTCTCTTGGATTTAACTCAAAGTCTTACAATTCACTTTTACTATTTCCCTATTGTACAACTTTGTACAATAAGCTCAAATGATTACAATCAATGCTCTGTACATAAGGGGATAATGATTGGAACGGACTAAACTCATAAATATGACAACTGACTTAAAGTTGTTTTCTTGCAAATTTTAAAAGTTGGTCAGTTCATCTAGCAACGTTGAGAGTGAGTGTTTTTATATATACAATGCCTTGATGAGGTTCGCCCTATTCATTACATTAAAGATGGGAAAGGTACACAGTAATTAAGTAATTGTACAAGGCAAGTATAGTTAGTTAAGTTACTGTTATACTAGAGTTTCACAAAATCTTAAGAATTCCAAGATCATTGCAAATTTTAAGGATGCCTTTATAGAAGCAAAACAAGGAAATAAGAGAACAAAAGGAAAAGTTTTTTGTGAAATTTAGTTAGGGCCAACTTGATCACATTAAAAATTAACTTTTTAAGAAAAGCCCCTTAAGACATAGTTGAAGTTTAAAGGCAATCTTTGGAGTTTAGTTGAAATATTTTTTTTAATCTCATAAGCACTTACAAAAGCCTAAAAAATGTTCATGCTATACAACTTTTGGATTCCACGAAATAAGACTTCTACACGGAAATTCCAACTCAGGAACACTTAATAGTGGAAACTAGAAATTTACTCAAAGCTCCACCAAAACAAATACATTGCTTCTATCATTAGCTTGTATACTTTGTGGGTGACTTAACTTGGGTTAGTAGAGCAGTTTTCCTGCAAGCTCCTACTCCATAACTCGATTTCTTGCCCTTCACACACTTAAGATAAAGCAACCTATCATATATAATTAATTAGTTTATCATTACCAAAACTTTTAATGGAAACAACAAATTATATGTTTAAATGACATTGACACAACTGACAAACACCTATATATGTTGCAGGAAACTGTAGTGATCACTGATCGTTATATGCATGGAATACGAAATCGGATGAACTGATTTAGTCATGCTACAGAACTGAGATTCAGGTGCCTAAATTAGGTAGAGGAAATAGATTTACTTCACTTTTGCAAATTTAGAAGATTCTTCCTTCCCTTAACTGTATTCCTGATACAGAAGTATTCCTGATACGTTTTCTCTTTAACCCAAGATTCATGCATCTTTTGCATTTTGTATTTATGAATGTTATTGATTGGTTGTTTTCAGGTTGAGCTTTTTCTGAACTTCAACTCATAACAGCTGCCAAATTATATGAAAGTACCGTGTTATCGAGGAGTTTTATGTGATTAAGAGTAATATGTGAAGGTTAGAGATCACTGAAGGTGGGTTTCTTACTGTAGTTAATTCTTCCACTAAACCCAAGTAAACAGTATTTTCTGTTGTCTTTTCGTTGTTAGTACAGTTTTTGAAAGCAAAAACTACTGCTATCAGTCTTCTCTAATTGGTTACTTGCCGTACCATATATCTTAAAGATCATTGTTTAGGTATAATCCAATTCTTTAATCTCGTAACTGTCACTTGATTAGTATTTTTTTTTTTTCCGTTGAAATTTGCGGCTAGTGAAGAATCGTCTTGAATGTTCCATACAACTCCGTATTCTTTAGGTAACCCCAATTCATCTTTACAAGTATATTTATTTTACTATTCACAAACAGTAACTCCTTTTTTTTTTTTTTTTTTGAATTCTAACCCACTTCTCGTTTAAGGATGTTTTCTTGAACTATCACTTTTTCTTTATTCTATACTTGACATGTATATTATATTCTTTTTTAATCAACTTATATACACCTATGTGAAACTCTGTGATATTTGATAATGTCCTTAGTTTCTATATTTTTCCTTCTAAAAGTAAAATCAACTATTTTGTTATCCTTTTTTCACTTTTCTAGGAAAAGAAATGAAGTACAGAATTTTTAAAACATTTTGTTTATGAAGCACCAGCTTGCAACTAACATTGAGTTAATATAACTAACATTGAGTTAATATAACTCTTTACTGCGTGATCACTTGATCTCCATACGACATTTGTGATTGAGACTTTCTTAATTCATATATGATATAATTACATCAAAATACTGATATATCAGATATAGGTATTGTTATATTATATAGAAATACAAAAGATATAAAAATATAGAAAAACATATATCAGGTACTGACATTATGATCTTAGATATAGAGTTGAAATTAAAAAAAATGAACCTGATATATTGATATCATATATAAATTAGGAATTTTTTGTTAAAGATAAGCAAAAGATAAACATGAGGAGGAGATAAGCTTAATTAAGATATAATACCAAAAGATTAGAATATCCTAAGAAGTTGAGTTATAATAAACTTATCTTGCATAAAATCTTATCTAGTATAAGAAGATAGAAATAGGGGATTAGTATAAATATGCTTAACATGTAACACTGATTCATTCATTCAAGTAATATAAAAACACAGGATGTATAATATCACTTTTACAGTTAGTCTTGGTATCAGAGCATGCATGCTATGCGGTGGTTTCTGAGGCCTTGGCTTCATCATTTACCGAGATTCTTACCTAAGATGATGAGTGAACCACCCAAAGAATCGAGTGACACAGCCATAGTTATGGCTCAACTGTTGGAAGTCCTCGAAAGACTCAGCACAAGTAGGAGCCAAGAAACAAATGGCGTATCAACCTCTCTGTTCATATAGCAGAATAATTAAATCATCAGAACTACTCCAAATGGTCTCGAGTAATGTTAATGGTAATTGAGGAAAGAGGGAGGCTCACACACATCATTACCCCTCCACCTTCTCCTCAACACACCCAAGAACATTTACTCTGGACTCAAAAGGATGCTCTGTTCAGATCATGGATCATTGAGAATATAAAATCGGATTGGTGAATCAATTCCTCGATTTCTCAACGGTCGGGGAGCTCTGGCGGGGCATACAGGCTATGTACAGCAGTGGTAGGGACGAATTACAAATATTCGATCTTACCATCAAGACAAATACCATTAAATAAGGTCGGGACTCCATTAAAGCTTATTAAGGAAAATTGGTAATAATATGAAAAGAAATTGACAGGAGAATGCCAAATCCAATGAAGGACTTAGATGATATACTCATGCACAACAAGCTAATCCAACAAAACCGTTTATACCAATTTTTGGCCGGTCTAGATGAGACTCTAGACAAGGACATCAAGGATCTGGTAAACCAAGATCCATTGCCATCTGTAGAAACGACTTATAGTAAATAAGGAGGGAAGTGGCACAAAGAAACATCATGAAGAGCAATCATAACTTACCTCACTTACATGTTGTTGAGGGAGTCGAAAGCAGGCTAACCACAAAGACCCAGTCAGAATGATTATAATCCCTGCGTGATGAAGATGATGAAGCCCATTTGCATTACTAACATTGCGATGGAATCCAGCACAACAAGGAGGGCTATTTCAAATTAATTGGTTACCCAGACTGGTGGCAAGAAAATAAGAAGAAGGGAGTGAAGAAGAACGAGAAAGCAAGGAGAAGAGGAGGGTGCTTCAATGGTGACAGAGCAAGGACCATAGCAGGCAGAGAGGAGGGAGTTGGAGAGGCAAAATCGGATGAAGGTATTGGGAAAGGTGAGGAAACAAATGAGGGAGAAAGTAACCCTAACCCTAGAAAAACACACAACCCCACACCTAACCCTAAAGCCTCGGTCTTGGTTTTTACCCATCCTCCCTTACTTCGAAACCCAACCCAAAACCTACCCTTACTAAAACCCACAAGCCTCAACCCATAAACCCCAAACCCGAGTCTAGCCCACCCACAAAAAATGTCTTGTTAATGACCCATGACCCACAACACCTCTACAAACCCAAAAAAAATTCTCCCTTAAAATCCTAGTGTCAATGGATCTTCGACTGCGGAGCGACTAATACAATGACTAATGACATAAATGACATCCTAAACCTAACAAAGTCAGAAAATTCCCTATATAGACGGTCAATGGAGAATATGTTGATGTTGCTAGATCTGAGACTTTGAAAATTGGAGATCATTTATCTTTAAAAAATTGTCTATACGTCTGAAACTTTCATACAAGTTGTTGTCTATTATCCACATTATGAAAGAATTAGATTGTACTGTATTACTAACTTTTGACTCGTGTTTTATACAGGATGCTCAAACCGAAAAGATCATTGGGCATGGTACTGAGAAGAACATATTATATTATGTGGATGAGGTACCGAGGATAGGAGACAATGCAACAATCATCCATGGTTTGGTAGAAGAACAACTCCGGACGTGGCATCGTCGGTTGGGTCACCAATCCTTGGGGTATTTGGAACTTCTTCTCCCATCCCTAGCTGGCCTTAAAAAATTTCCAGATTGTGATGTTTGCTATCTTTCCAAAAGTCGAAAACATAGTTATCGTGATAATATTAGTCATTCTATTAAACCTTTCTATTTGATTCATTCTGATGTGTGGGACCTTGCCCTATAACTTGGCAAACCTGGTTTTAGGTATTTTGTTTTATTCATTGATGATTGCACCCGCATGAGTTGAATTTATTTCATAAAACAAAAATATGAGGTATATAACACTTTTATTACGTTTTATAAAATGATCCTTACTTAGTTTAATACTAAGATTAGTATTTTGCAGTCTGATAATGGAGGTGAATTTGTAAACCATGAAATGAGAGCTTGTTTACCACTAATAGTCTGATTCACCAGACCACCTGCCCCGATACCCCTCAACAGAATGGTGTAGCAGAAAGGAAAAATCAAACCTTACTTGAAATGACTCGTTCCATGATGATTGAATCATGTGTCCCTAAGTCGTTTTGGCCATGAGCAGTTAAGTGTGTGTTTTTGGGATATGGGGTCTCTCAAAAAGAATATAGGTGTCTTGACCCAATCAATAACCATATGTACACCACCATGAACTATGATTTTGTTGAACATACCTATTTTTTCTTGCACCTTAGTCGTCCGGGGGAGAACTCTGGAGACGGCCTAAGTTGGCTCAACACATAAGCTTATGAATCAGAATCAACTAACTTAGGAGATGGAGATAATCATGTGATAATACAGTCTGGTTCATCTGTACCATTGCCTAATGCATCAATTCCTAGGAATGAACATCCATTACAAATACAAATGTCTGAGGTAAGTAATAATAATGATTCTCCTGAGTTTGATAATAACAATGAAAAGCAGGTTGTTTATGAAGAAATTCAAGAAAATAAGATAATTAAAACAGGAAGATATCAGCTTCCTCCTTGGAGCTCCAGGGGCATTCCTCCAAGACGATGTGACCCCTCGTATGAGGTCCAGAAGAGGGTAAGATATCATGTACAAGATAGGCCATCTGAAAGTATGTCCAGTACAGCTATATCCTTCAATGCAGCTATATACTCATAAAAGATTCCACCAATAGTTGAAGAAGCACTGAAAAGTAGACTGTGGAAGAAAGCAATGGAAGCAGAAATTAATGCACTCTCCAAGAATAAAACATGGGAAAAGTGTGTTATTCCTAAAGTTAAAAAGCCGGTAGGATGCAAATGGGTCTTTACAGTAAAATACAAGGCAGATGGAAGCATTGAGAGATATAAAACTCGTCTAGTAGCTAAAGGGTACACCCAAGTATATGGTATTGACTACTTAGAGTTTTTTCACCAGTAGCCAAGATTAACACCATCAGGGTACTCTTCTCTATTGCTGCTAACAAAGAATGACCATTGCATCAGCTTGATGTTAAGAATGCCTTACTGCATGGAGAAATCTCATAAGAGATATACATAGAGACTCCCCCAAGATTTCTACAGGATTTCTTACCAAGAGAAGGATGTAGGCTCAAGAAGGCCTTGTATGGGCTAAAACAATCTCCGAGAGCCTAGTTTGGAGATTTACAATGGCTATGAAGAAGTTCGAATACCATCAGAGTAACTCTGACAATACACTATTTCTAAAGAAAAGAGGAAGTATAATAACATGCCTTATCATTTATGTAAATGATATGATCATTATTGGAAACGATAGAAGAGAGATCGAGACCTTGAAGAGGTTGTTGTTTCAGGAATTTGAAATGAAGGATCTTAAAAGATTAAAGTATTTCCTTGGAATTAAAGTACTTAGATCCAAAAAGGAAATCTTTATATCTTAAAAAAAATACATACTTGATTAGTTGACAGGAACAGGAATGTTGAACTGTAAACCAGCAGATACTCCGATAGTGGTAAATCATGGTTTATAGATTAATGAAGAAGTAGTAGGTTCAATATCAGAAGTTGGTAGGGAAGATGATCTTTTCCCGTCCTGACATTGCTTACTCACTAGGGGTAGTAAGCGTCGTAGGTTCATCACATGGAAGCAATTTTTAGAATTTTGAGATATCTCAAGAAGACTCTAGGATGAGGAGTGATATTTAGGAAAAATGATCATCTAAAACTTCAAGCATACTCTAATGTTGATTGGGCAGGAGATAACGACAGTAGAAAGTCTACTTTTGGGTACTTTGCTCATATTGGGGAAATGTGGCGACATGGAAAAGCAAGAAATATAAGATTGTTACTATGTTAAGTGCTGAAGTTGAATTAAGAGGTGTTGCAAAGGGAGTAGCAGAAGTGATGTGGCTAAGGAAGCTCTTGTCCAAACTTGCTTTTTCACCAAAAGTAAATTATGAAATTTTTTGTGATAATAAAGTAGCAATAAGAATCTCTGAGAATTCTGTTCAACATGATAGGACAAAGTATGTTAAAATCGACAGACACTTTATAAAAGATAATATAGAAGCCAAGGTTATCAATCTTCAGTTTTGTCGGTCAAGTGATCGGTTAGCTGATATTTTGACTAAAGCAGTAGGAGTTGGTTTTTCGAAGAAGTATTGTCTAAGTTAGGCGTTGAAGATCATATGGCCTAACTTGAGGGGGAGTGTTGAAGATAAGCAGAAAATAAACATGAGCATGAGATAAGCTTAATCAAGATATAATACTAGAAGATTAGAATAGCCTAAGAAGTTGAGTTAGAATAAACTTATCTTGTATAGGAAGATAGAAATAGGAGATTAATTAATATAAATATGATTAACATGTAACACCGATTCATTCATTCAAGTAATACAAAAACATAGGTTGCATAATATCAGTTTTACAGTTAGTCTTTTCTCATTTATGATTTAACTTACGCTCCAAAATTTATTAGCTGACGGCTGAAATAAAACGTGATTCCTTGAATCTCACCTTACTCATACCACGAGACAATCCTTTGACAATTCCCATGTATGTAACAATCAGACCCCCACCCTGTTACTCTCCCATGGCTAACTTAATCTTTACGCTTCTCTTTGCTCCAAATTTGTCCTAGAGCAACGCCTATATAAACACTCCATTTACCACTTCTTGCTTTTCTAAAAAAACAGCCAGCATTCTAAACATTATTTCATTCAAAGAAAGAAAGAAAAAAAACAGATCTTCTAGCGCAAAAATATTATATTCATCATGGCTCGTGGAACCGTGATTATCCTCGCATTAGTGGTTGTAGGATTAACCATGTTTACGGCTCCTGTTGAAGCAAAAAGGTTATTGAAGGAGACTCAAAAGGTACCTTATGTGGAAAGTAGCTTGGTCGCGAATGCCCTTCCTAAGGGCACCTCCCCGCATTCTGTACCAATTAATAAAGGTCAACACGTGCTTAACGAAATGAGGAAGCTTTTCGTTACTGTTAATGGTCCTAGCAACCGTGATCGGTTTTTGCAGTCCGTCCCTAGTCCTGGTGTTGGGCATCATTGAATTCCATTCTCTACCATCTCGAGTTATTTCCACGTTGCAGACTTACACTACATACTATATATGTGTACGTAGGTTAGTACGTAGGTCATATATAAATAACTATATATATATATATATATATATATATATATATATATATGTTTGCTTGAAGGTCCTTGTGGGCTTTTTTTTGGTTGTGTACGCACGTAAATTTGTATGAGATTTAATCACATAATTTATGTAGTACGATGGAATTAGTGTGCTATCGATTACTACTTTTCTATTGGTTAACTCAAATGCTTAGATCGCTGCACTATTATAGTGATTTTCCATTGCGTTGTTGAGAGTGAGATAAATAAGCCAAGGATATGGTCAAAGGTTGCAAGCCGAATTCCATAAAGAAACACAATAAACTAAAAATAAAGTTTTGACGTTAAAGTGGGATATTCGATTGAACGAATATCCCACTATGCTCACATATGTTCACCCCATAAAATAGTCATGGAACACCAGCAATTAATAAATTTGTTCAGGTATTACATTGTTCGTAATACATATATATGCGTATACAACTTGTCAATACTTCAACAATATGGATATAAACTGATAAATTGGTTATGAAATCAATCTACATAAGGGGCTTTGAAGGGGTGGGGGATTCTATTATTCTCCTCCTTACTCTCGACGAATTTAACCTAAATAGGTGGAAAATGTACCTTTGTAAATTGTCAATTCAATTGGGTCATACTCCTTATCTACCATTTAAAAAAACTATAAACTCATAAACTTATACATAAACATCATCTTAGGGCATAATTAAATGTCGTGAACAAGTAACTGGTGCCTAGACATTCAATCATATATTAGAAAATAGCATATTTTATGTGAATGAAAAGAGCATATATTAGAAAAGAGCATATTTTATATTATATTAAGTCAGTGGAAGTACAATTTGAGGTGTGGCTCATCTATCAAGTGAAGCTATATGAAGTTGGCAAAGCACATGCAAGGATAACATCTGCCCTCACCACCTTATTGTTTTGATTTTTTCTTTTGTTTGTTTTTCTTTCTCGTTAATTTCTGGGATGTTAAAAAAAAAAAAAAAAAGAGGACTAACATGTGGAATATTTAAGATTGTGGTGAACATAGTGGGATATTCAATTGAATTCAAAGACCAGAATTGGACCAACAAACCACTTACAACCAGCACATGTAGTGTACTTACCATTAGCTCTTGAGAGCCAAAGATTAGCGAAACCACATGCTAGTTTTATCCAGCAGACTTGGGGATGTGGCCTGTGGGACCCCCTTTAGCTCTTTAAATGTACAGAAGGTGGGATTGGTGCATACATCGAACCGTAAACGACTCACCGTTCCTCTAGTCGCATCCTACACTTATATGCCCGGCTGCAACAATATTCCATTTTTGAAACCTAAGCTGGCCCCATCAGCTGTGTTTATACACAATATCCCAGCAGCTTTGGCATTAAATATAGAGCAAAAAATGGTATAAATGAATTTTGCTCCTGCCACAGATCAACCTAGACACCCTCAGCCTAATGTTGTGATAACTTACAGACCTGTAAATCATTTAGCTAATAAAACAACGAAATTACACCTATGATAAGGAGTCTATTGTTGTTACTCACTGGGGATATTTGTCGGACTCGGGTCGTTCAATAAAAGGTTTAAAGTTCCTAGTAAGTGTGGGATTTCGCGATATGTACATGACTTTTGTCAGGTTAAATCGGGTTAATATTGGGTATCAATCAACTATTCTCAAATTTTGGGTTTGAAGTTTGTTATATGAATTTCTTTCTTTAGCAAAATCTGAGTTCATTACTACTGATCTAATTTTCATAATTTAGCTTCCGACTTCTATAAAGTCATAACAATAGGCCTTGAGGAACATCTCTGATCTTGGTACTCCGTAGAACAGTAAGTTACCCAAATGGGAGGGGCATAGTAACACTAAGAAATATAAAGAACTTGATGAATCCGTCATCAACTGAAACAAGCAATTATTGTTTCCTTAACTTTGATTTGCTCCTTCAAAAGTTCAAGCAAATGCTTTGAAGCGAAATATCAAGCTAAAACTACAATAATAGCGTGTCAAATTGAGAGAGTTTTTTGCTTACTAATTAATCTTAAATTTACCTCTATCTAGGAAATTTGATTGGTAAGAAGATCCTGATGTTCGCAAAAGTTTTATCTCTGGAACCACTAATGTAGGAAGCTTGAAGCTTTCTCATTTATGGCGGTTTGGACATAGAGAAGAGAAGATGAAGAGAATGAGGATAAAAGTTTGTTATTTCGATGATGACAATGTTATAGTAATATTCCTCTATTTGTAATAAGAATTACAGTAAAATACAATCAAAGAACATATAATATGTTGGCTTCACTCATATTTAGTTATTCATCTGTCTCTAACCAACTATTTTCTTAAGCATGTTATCAAGGCAATAGAGCATTATGATTACAAGTCCGCCAACTCACATGCTAGGAAGTCAACCTGAGTTCGCCGAGATAGGTCCATCCACATTCAACAAGCAATCACAGCACTCACAGGGTCCCCCGTACCAAGACAAAGCATATTCAAATCTAGACTTGTTTATTGGGTCAGATAAGAATCAAAATAGATTACATGCAAAACGGGTCAAGTCACAAAATATATAAAACGGGACGAGTCGAGTAAAACAATTCAAAGAGAGTATAATTTTTATCTATTGAGGATGATAATGTATTTGTATCACTTTCAATCTTTAGTCGTAGACCATCGGAAAATAAGTGAAATAATTTATTACTTAATAGTATTTAAAAACTTTAAAAACTATTGGTTCATAATTGATTAATATATTAAGCTCATAATTGATTAGACTCTTTTATAAAAGAACCAATTAGAGTCATTAATAAGAACCCTCTTATTTGAACAAGTCTATTCAAATCTAAACAAAAGACCTCTAGATTTAGATAGATGTAGGATCTCACCCAAGCCCAACAAGAACTTACAATCCATGGCCCATGGGTAAAGGGGACGCAAGACAAATCATAGTAACTAAGGTTACCATGGTTTCTATGAAACTAGAGATACCTAACATTGGGTACGAATTTGGATTAAAAAAAAAACCCAATTAAAAACCTAAATAAGCAAGAAAATTAGAACGAAATAAACGATAAGTTTTGAGGTGAAATGATAAAAATAACTAGTTTCTGGACAGTAGAATACTATATACTCTCATTTCATACAAATGTTGCCATCCACCTCACCAATATAGGATTCAGCCATACGAGTAACAAAAGTCTCTTAAAGCTCTACTGTAGTGGAGATTCACAAGCTGACAAAGGGGGTGCCGCACAGTTGTAAAATACAACGAGGCACTAGTATGGCTGCCGCGCTTGTACTAAAATTTGCGCCGGTTGAATCGGACAGCAGCATCCACACCTCGTCTCCACAAACATTTACAGTAAATCCAACCAAAAGGAGCAATCAAAACCCCTAGTATGCTAAATAGAAGACAAAAGTCCACATCTCCAACCCTCAAAGCTTATCTTCCACACAAGCTTCAGATTTTGTTCAACTCAGCTTTGCAGTGGTTACTAATCTAGTAGCTTTAATCTTCAGTGAGCTCAAAATTCTGGCTTCTTTAAGATCATTCTAGAAAAGTATATAATCTTACTTAGCTAAAAAGCTGACAGAGTTGATGTACATTCTGTAACACAATTACAGAAAGAGGATAGAATAAGCCTCCTGCTGATTGTGGGTATGATTTAATGGAAGCAGATATGAAGCAGATCTATAGAAATTTATAGATTTCTTACACCTGATCACAAGCCATACCGCCTAAGAGCTTTGCTCAAAGTTGGCATCACATTGTATGCTTGATAAGACCTTCTCAGGTCGATGATAGAGCCAACCTACAGTCACAAATTCACAATAGAAGCAATAGATTAGAACTCATGGAAATTTTAGGAGGGGGGGCAGTTAGCGGGGGTGCTTATTTATGGGAAATAAGATAACTGATTACAGAAAACTATGGATACAAATTAATACAAAATCTGGAAAAAATACAAAAAATGGCTACCATACATAAAAGATTACTTATGCAGTCAACTAGAAGCTAGTCCAGTCAATAATCATAGGAGAGATTCATAAGTGGCATTTTTAGCTACTAATGAATTGACAGATATCTAAGTGATTTACTGAAAAAGGTTTTTGACAAATGTGCTATGAGTTCCCAAAGCGGTATATTGCTGAAATGGGAACTTCATAAAATCTCAGTGCAAGAAAAATTGTTAGTGTAATATTGGCTCTTTGCATAAGATTGGGCACTGTCATGCATTCAAGCAAGGGCACATCTATCGTTACTTACAGAACTGTGGAGGAAAAAAAATTTGCTTGATTATTCCATAAAAGATAATTTAACAAATCCCCCCACCCCCCCAAAAAAAAAAAAAAATCATCTGGAAATGTAGCTAAGCAAAGTGATTTAAACTAGCAGTCAAAGTTCAATTCGATTACTTATTCAATATGACAAAGGTACTTCTATGTTAACTGAATTTCATTATGATTTTTGCAAGATTACGTCATTTCTATGTCCTACACTTGGGAATTAAAAGTTATGCATTTCACATCCATACAACTTAATCCTAATTATACAAGCAGTCAAAAAGGACTAAAAAGGCATAATCTTTAGATGGCAGTACAATAAATACAGTAGCTGGTCATATGAGACAAAAATATGTAAAAACTACATGGTTTAAGCAAGCAAGAAAGTCAACACCATCACAAATGCCAGAAAAAAAAAAAAGCAAAATATTGAGGATGGTGTTCACCAATCATCAAGAGATGTTCATGCAAACCCATCAAAAAGCAGTAACATTAAGTGGGTGGGTGTTTAGTCTTCTGCATGACTCACAGGTAATTGAATAAGTAGCACAAACATCATAATGATATTAATGCATTAGTGCAATTGTACATCCACATCTCACAAGCACATCTATCAAAAATAAAGAAAATGAAAGGCTTCAAACTTACAATAATGAGAACTGATGTAAATCCAATAGCATAACTCTCATTTATGCGTCGCAGGTAATGATCAAGTATACTTGAGCCAGTGGCTAAGATACTCAACAACATGCCACCTATGAGTTCAAGAAAGAAACAAGATATGAGATGATACATATGGAGGGGGAGAGAAATAAGCCAACAATAATGAGAGGCTAAAGCCTTGACATCATAAGTTCATAACTTACCCCAAAAACGTGTTGATGCTTGAATCTTAGTCAAGTATTCCACAGTTGCCTTTCCAGGTTTTATGTTTGGAATTCTAGCACCAATCTTGTTCAAGTACTCAGATATTTCCTTTGGCATGTTGGCCTGGAGGATTTCAGGAAAGATTAACAGGCTAAACATTTGTTCACCCATTCACAGCCAGCCATTTCATAATTTATGGAAACAGCATGAAGCACATTCAAGTCCTTCCATAACATATTTGTATGCACTAGTGTTCATACATACATGCAGTCTAAAGCAATTATAGGAAAATGGTTCATAATGACTATGGAAAAAGAGTAGCTTAGAAAGAATAAAATCATACATCCAGAACTTTATAGTGTAGTTGAGATACTTACAATATCAAATATGTTGAAAACAAAAACAAAGAATGCATAAATTGCGTAATAGACCCAGGGTGCCGCGCCAATAGCTGATTCAGGGTTCAATATCTCTTTAACATGATCCCAGAATCTTGAACCAAGCAGACTGCAAAACATACTTCATGTTAAATCCCTAACCTGTAAGCAATCAATTATAAAAGAAGCTACAATAAAAAGGAGCCACTCAGGCACACTGATATGCAATGCAGTAACTACAATTTCATCTGTTACACACAGATGAGAAGGATTCACATGCATATTTTTGGAACTAGGAGAGCAAAAATAGTGTGCTCTTCTCAATATATGTGCATCATTTGAACAAAGACTCAAATTAAGGGATAGTTATTTGAATAAAAACTCCACTTGATACTTTTTAACAGAGGTTTTTTGATAATTCTTCTTTGAAAAATTTTCTTATAAGTGAGCATCACAATTTATTTGCATAAATGTTAGAGGTGGTTTTTGAAATTTCTAAAAGTTGGACATGAGTGGTTATGATGATGAGTTGTCCCTCGTTTTGACAATAACACCATCACACAAAGATGGTTTTTCTGTTTTGGATAAATTTTTCTTATACGTAAATGTAAATGAGCAAAAGGCCTGCAGCGGTTATCCCATTGTCATAGAAAAAAGCTGGACAGAGCTGATCAGGAAATGGAGCAGGGCAAGCTTGGACCAGACCACAGCCTGAAATATTGGACAGGGACAAACAATAGAACCAGAATTCTTGTATGAGAATCCTGGAAAATATCGTGCCTGGCCAAATTTGAGCAGCTCCAGAGTTGGGACTTCCGGAAACCCGAGTTTTGACTTACAAAGAAGCAACCAAGTAGGTGGTGCCTTATATGAAGCCAAATTTACAAGACCAAAAAAACAAGTGTATAATATGTGAGAGTGCATATACAGATAAACTAGTATTGTATACAATTACATGAGTTTTTTTTTTAAAAAAAATAAAACTAATTAAAAAAGGTACTAGGAAAATGTAAGGAACCCTTCTCTCAACACAAAATGCAATGCACTCGATGTATTAAAGAAAAGAAGAGATTATGACCTTGCAATTATACTGGGAAACGCCAAGAGATATGATGTGGTCAGAACAGGCTGCATTCCAGATGGATTTATATTGAACGGAATGTAGGGCTCCACCTCAGTTACAGGAGACGCATCTCTGTGCAGGCCATGGAATGTGCATCAAAATATGAATGACGATAGACCAAAGACACCATTTGTTTCATGGACCAGCTGAACAAATCTTTACTCAAATTTGAATGTCATTTCTTAAAGAAACTATTCAGTTTAGTCGAATGGATCCTTTTTTCCGCAATATTCCAGAAGCTCTATTTGAATTTTTTTTTCCCCTAAAAAGACTATTAGGGCAATGCAGCTATGACAGTTTCGATAAGTATACATAATTAGCAGCAGTGAAATTTTAAGTCTATCTAATCAAGTCCACTTATTTGTTCGAGCTTCATTGTATTGAGTTGGTGAATGCAGTAATCCCCTCTTTTTTTAGCCTTTCTTTTGGAGATTAGCCAAATGTAGAAAATATACTTGTTTTTTAATTGTCAACTAGAGAGGAACCACCAAGCAAGATAAACACAACAGAAACAGGAGTTACCTAGCTGTAGAAGCAAGCTTGAAACCATAGTACTGCAGCTTGATTTTCCTACAACCTTGAGTTACAACAACTGCCCACATGGTTACAGCCATAAATATGCCAAGTAAAGCAAACGCATAAGGCGACCAACTTAAAGCACTTCCTGAAAAACAGTGAACATAAGGAGACCTTCAGATTCACCACCTCCACCCATTATATGCCTAGGCCACCATATTCTAGTATGATGAAAAGTCACATTAGGCAATAAAATTCTTCATTAACGGTGGGAGTCAAGCAAGTAATGTTAAGACAAATAGACCCTGACAGCAGAAAATATGATATTCTGTAATTTACCATACCTGAAAACTGAGAGAGCATCTTGGATAGTGTACTCGTGTAGCTGGTCAATATTCCAACACAGATAACCAGAGATGATCCTTGACCTGAAATATATATCTTGCTCTTCAAAATCTATGATAACAGATTTAATTAACATAACTGAATTACTATTTGGTGACCTAGACTCATACCAATCACTCATTGATATTGAAAGAATGTACAGTAGTGTACGCTGACTGTCTTGCAATCTAAAACTGGAGGCATTTACTTATTACCTTTATAATAAGCAACTGGTACTGATTACAAACTTAAGAAACTCAATCTGTAAGCTGCTTTATCTACATCCATGCTCGAGAGTAAGTAAGACTCGCGATTGTGCTCATTTAAGAGCAAAGAGTTTCTTCATACAAAAAAAATTTCCCCCTGCCGACCCCGGTAAGATCCCTCTACCCCCTAAAAAAAATATTCAAAGAAAGTAGAAGCATACATGCTCAAGTCCTCAACATTAATCGTTAAACCCTTTCTAAAACATCCACAACATATCAGCACTAAATAAAGCAAAAAAATTTCCCTGTCTTTCCTTTATCACAATTCAGTTTCTGGTTTCAACCAGTCACTGAAAGAAACAGGGAATTCCCCTTTTAAAGCCCGTTTAGTCACCATCCCATTCTCAACATACAACATGTTGCTTCAAAGCCCCTGAGGCCTTCACAACAAGATGAAATTGTCAGAAGCCCCCCTTAAAATGACACAACTAAACAAGGCCAACCTAAAGCGTACCAAGTACAAAATCGCTGTACCTAATGATGATACTCTACGGTTGTTAATAGTAGTATGCAAAAATGTAATCAGAAACCTTGAGCTACAATTGACTCAGAATAACTGACTAAGACTACCAAACCACCCCTGCATTCAGCTATTGATGTCCATCCATCCACACATTACCCTGTTGCACTACCACTTAGAAATATGGTATATGTAAATTGTAACCATAAAGAGTACTTCAAAAAATTTCAACATACTATTATTTTCATTTTTTATGCTACCCACACTTCTTTTTTCTGGTTTGTTATTATATGATTGTAGCATACAAGGTTATACATGAAATTCTATAGGACGATATTTAGACTTGATTATTGTATGGATCATAATATTGGGTATTTAAGGAGGAGCACATAAAAAGATGAATGTAACAAAGATGGGCATGTGGAGGTAGGAGTGCAGAAACAACTTCAAGCATAGAATTAGGAATGCGATATTAGGATGAAGGACGTAGTTGCGGATATTGAGAATAAAGTAAATGAGAATTGGTAAAGAGGATTCGGCTTGTAGTAGACCAATAAACGAACCGGTAGAAAGAAAAGGGTTGGGGACATGAGGGAATGGAGGCCTCAATTAAGGCAGAGAAAAGCCAAAGGAGACTTGGATGGAGAAAGTCAGAAAGGACATGAAGAAAATGGGTTTTCGAGATAATGTGGTACTAGACAGGAATGGATGAAGGAGGTTCTTTATAGATGTTAACGTGAGATAGACTTCCAGTTCATGGAGTTCACCCCATCTTTTTGGGAATAAAGCTTTACTTTATTATTGACAATACCCACACGACATATAAGATAAGCTCTTGGTTCAAAGGTCTCCCCACGAATGGAGAGGTAGTCAAGCATACCATAATAGTGGAGGTTCTTCATTTTTAATTATCTGAGGCTAGTAATTAGAGTGTGGACATGGGATCCTTTTATGTGATTCTTCTCTTCATTGCTTGGTCTAGTCATCAAGAAACCCACCCTTTCCCTTCCTATGACCCAAATATATTAGCTCTGTCATGCTGAGAGCAAATTTTGTGCACAGAATATTCTTCATGGCTAAATGACCAATATCTTTGGAGAAAAGTGCTTGATTTACAAAGAGGATGAAAAAGAGAAGTGGATATGTTGGGATGAAAAGGTGAAAAGGAGAAACTGTTGTGGCCTGCTGGTTGTGTGTCAATTGGGTGGTGTATTTGTTTTGAAAAGATTTTTGTAGCCTCTCAAGATCCTCTCTACAATAATGGGTCACTTGTAGGTATTTCCTTAAGGAAAACCTGTCTTGCTTGATCCTTTTCACTTGATTTTTACCATCTTACCCATAATTTCTTATGCTCAACAACAAAGAAAAAAAGACAAAATAATGCACTCCACAGACTAAACCTCACCCTAGCATTTCCAATCAATTGCCTAGGTTCTTAGCCAAAATATCATAGATGCACTGATCCATCATCATATCATAGTTGACAGATTAGCATTTCTCATATATGGAGCTTGGAAAAACGCCCTAAACAGTGCATTAATAGAAACATAGTCCTATGAATCTCCAAAAAATTCTATGGAAAGTAAAATTGCAAACTGTTGATTAATTTCCAATATCCAAAAGGAAATAACAGTAAAAATAATCTCAAAAAATTGAGGAAATAGAAAGAAGTATTACAGTCCTACAGCTGATCACTCAGATACAAGATATGGCATAACGACATGACAACTGTGAGACGATTAAAACTTATAACTTAGGTCTGTACAGACCATGGATTCCTAAAGGATGGATATGGAAGACAAGGAATCCAAAGGTGTGCATAATACAGTGATGTGAAGCAAAAATATTGAATCATACATGCCTACACCAAAAATATATCAAATGAAGCAACAGAAGGATAAGTGATGAGAAAATTATACCAAAACCAGCATCTGATATCTTATCACATATCCATGTCATTGTCGTAGCACCACAGACCAGCATAAGGGATGTGAGCATCACATGCTTTACCCTGGGAAGATAATGAATGAGAGAGTGCATAATCGATATGACAATTGATGTTATAAGGTTTCAGCATATCAGCCAAACGTTATGTCATTCTCACTTATGCCTCACCATCCAGCATATGTACAAGGTTCTTTATACAGTAGGGTTAAGGAGATCGAACAAAAGCAAGTTCTTTTGAAGATAAAATGAAAGCAAGTAAACAACCCCTAACAATCATCTATGTTTTTGAAAAACAAAAGCAAACTTATACGGAGTACTTCCAAATTTATTAAGAGTTATTTCTCTTATAGATCAAAAAACTAAATTAGATGAGGGCAACTGCATCCAAAACATATTAATGTTCCTGAGGCAATGAAAAAGTTATTTCATCAAATAAAAAGAGGAACAGTCAAGTAGATACACAGACTAGCGCAAAACAAAGATATTCTTTTGTACAAACTAAGTAGAATTTGCAATATTTCACGCCCCAACTATTCAGACAAGTTAAACCCTCTAATAAATACTAATACCCAATCACCTAACGAGAATTCAAAATGGAGGTACAGAAATCTATATTGAGTACCTATGACTGGCAGCATAGATAGAATACTGAAGTGAATGAGAAGCAACTATCACTGCTTCCAATATCGCAAAGCCAAGAGAGATCCACCATCTGAAAGTTAATAAGGATAATTATCAAAGTTTTAGCACCTAATCATTGCTAATTCTGAACAACAAAATATCAACCAAAGCACAAAGGATCGATAGTGCACACACACATATAGCCCTTGATCTTCTCATGGCCATCTAAACCTTCTTTTCGGAGCTTGACCAAGGCAGGGACAATATGACAAAGTATCTGCATACAGAAGGCAAGCCTCATGTCAAGAAACAAGGAGAAATAATTGATTAATTTATTGACAAAGAAACATGATTAAGGATTACAGAGCAATGAAAAAGCAGACAAAATACAAGTAAAAGCTAATGAATCAAAGTTTCTAATTCACAAAATTAAAATTTAGTAAGAAGAACCAGGGAGTAGACTATCAGATCAGAAAAAACCCCATCATGAAACAACTGTACCTAAGAAAAAGTATGCAACAACAAATAGGAGGTCTTTCCGAAAATGCGAAACAAAAAGATTTTCCCACCCGTATAATTGGTTGGAGAAGTGTCCAGGTATTATAAGATTTTAAATGGACATCAAAATATCAGAGAACAATATGAAGGTTGTGAAAAGTATCAGTCCTTATGTAGGCTGGTACCACCAGTTTCACAGACAGTTGTATGCAGATGCAAATAATTGTTGTTCTTGACTGTAATGCTCTTCCTCCAGGACTCACGATTATTCATCTTTGGTAAAGTAAAATTTTATTTTTTGTATAATGTTAGATCTGCAAAAGTGTAAAGTTATCTTGTGCTCCTCTACTCTTACTTCATTAAAATAAATCTCCACTTAATTTCAAAAGGAGAACAAGGAAGAGAGAAAAGGGTTAAAGGAAAATATGGATGATCCTCTAACTCATTCAAAGGCAAGGTCTTGAGCTAAAATTGGTATTAAGGTGATGGAAATTAATCAAGGAGGTAGAGAGCCAATGTGAAGGAAATGGACCCCAAGTCTAGGTAATTAAGCTCTTGCATCTTGATAAGGGTATTTGTTTATAATATCAATAGGCCGTTATTAGGGTATTTCAGGAAAGTCAATTCCAGTTCATTAGAAGGATAGTAGAAAATTTTCAGGTTCAAGTTCCATCTCTATTGGTGACCATTATATAATCTAATCTTCCTTTTCCTGTTTCAATTTTGTCTCCTCAGTTTGAAGACATATCCCACCAAAGCTTCCTTGTTTTTCTGCTGTCTCTCCTGAATTACCCCTCTCTTTGTTCCTCAGATCTCCAATCTCTATAAGACTATCACTCAAGCCAAAGTGCTCCTCCAACGCCGCAACCATGAGGAAAAGATACATACAACAAAAACGCCAAGCATGTTGAAAATTATGGAACTAGAAGCCTGTGAAGAACAAGGAAAAGGGGGAGGGAAATTATGCATTGTTTAGGGCAACCCAACCTGCATAAGAATTGATGCTGCTATCTGCGGGCTAATTCCTAACTGAAACAGAGACATCTTGAGTTCTGGACCATAATCACCTAGTTCATCTGGAAAATACACAATGAGTCACTACGAATAGATTCATTTATAAAAGAAAAATAGAAAAAACTGGACATTGAATAAATTGTTTTCTGATCTCTCCATATCAATCATAAATTCATAATACATTCATCAACATCTTTTTTGTCATTTTCCAGCTTAATATAACATTTTACAAAACAAGGTGAGGTGGTACAGAAAAACTTTGACACCGAGCACATGGGCCTTGGAAATAAAATGGAATCAAAATAAATAAGGGGAAAGGGTGATGATGCTAACTGCTACGATTTTAGTCGTTTAATATAACTAGAGAAAGGATTGCCTTCTACCAGATTGGGAATTGAAGAGAGTAACACTTTCGTTACAATAGGGGTGGGAAAAATGTAAAGTGGGTCAAAAGACTTAGGAAATAGAGTTTGTTACTCCACCTCTAATACCAAATAATAAGTAACAGAAACGGTTATCTGGTTCCTTTTCCAGCATTCAAAAATACTATACCAAATATGCTAATGATTCTCTCCAAAGTAGAAGCTCTGATACATATCAAAACTGTCATATTACATCACTCGGGCTGCTTTCAACTTCTCAACCAAATGTTTCAATTCATAATCCATAACTACGTTGTAAACCATGTATAAATGTATTTAGTGTATATTGCAATGTGGGAACATAGGCAAAATAAAGTTCAAAATAATTCAAAATACAGCTACAAAACAAAAGCTAAACATTTTTATCTACAAAATGCCACAAAAGCCATGAAATCACAATACCAGAAACATCAGATTACAAGATATTACGGAAAAAAGGACAAAAAAAAAAAAAGCAGTATCATTTAGCATACTGACCTGCAGCTCCAGAAACAAAGCTCAGGTAGGCTTGAGGTATCAGTCGTCTATCAAACCCAGGCACAGGGATGAAATATCCAACACGGCTAATAACCAGCAAAGCAGCAGTGACAAACAACCTACGACGAATCTCACTCTTAAAAAACGATTCAGCTGCCTCATTAACAACTGAGCCAAACCGTACAAAGTTCAAAAACCTATTCTTGAATGATTTCTTCCCACGAGGTAGACCATCCCCAACATTCTTGGCAGTATCCGACAGAAATGCAACCTCCTCATCATCTAACTCCGACAATGATACTTCTTGTGAATAAGGATGTATAGACATAGCCTCTACACATCGAAACCCACTCCAAGAAGGCCGCAACGACAAGTTCCAATTCACTTTCGACAAAAATGGAACAGTTGACGAGATTTTATGTCTTTGGCTATTTCGTAAACAAACATTAGTAGTAGTAATTGAAGAGATTCGGCGTAATCTAAGAATAGAGTTAACTTCATATCCACCTGTACATTAGAGTTTAAAATAATATCAATTACACATGCTACATCCAGAAAATAAGTTGCAAATCCAGCAACAAGGTGTCTGCTAGTATAATTAGCCTAGGTTTTCCTTACTAAATATCAACACCACGAGGCATCTGCTAGTTTCATTTGCCCTAGGTTTTCCTTACTAAATATCAATGCCGCCAACGAGGCGCCTGCCACTTTGAATCACGCTAGGTTTTCAAAATTAAATATCAACACCAGCGACGAGGGCGAGACGTCTGCTAGTTTATATTAGGTCAATTAGGATTTCTAATAAACTAATTTAGACTAATTTAATTGCAAGACTACAATTTTAGGGAAGATAAAACATGAAATACATAATATCAAATGAATTATACCAGTGTATTAATACCAAATGCAACAAAGCATACCAATTTAAGGTGAAATTTGTAGCAAATATCATAATTAAGTAGTCAACAGGAATTAATGCAGCAACAGACTATGCTTAAGTAATATCATCAGGCTTCAACAATACGAAACTAGAGAGACGGAATGTAACTAAAGTAAGTCCATCAATCCAATGTTAGCAAATAAGAGTGGGAAGATAAAAATAAAAAACGAACCTTTGAATTCGGAGGAATGAGAGAGGATTGAAGCAGTGTTGAAGAAGGAATGTGAATCGAAATGCCTGTTAATTTGAAGAGGATGGATAGATAGTTTCGCCATTTTTGGTCGCTCGATTGAGAAGAAGTGTGAGCAGAGTTGCAGAGGTAGAAGAATAGGCGAGAGGGAAGGGGAAGAGAAGGAGAGAGCGCGAGGTTCGAGCACTGGAGTTGGAGGACTCCGCTACTTCGCGGTTTATTGCAGGACTGGCTCCAGCCTTGGATGTCTACGACGATGCTGGAGATAAAAGTAGGTTGCTAATTGACTGAAGCTATTCCGCCTGATCGCGTCATGCTTAAACTCAACTCGAGCAAAATTTAATGTAAAGCGGCTCGAGCTCGGAATCAGGCGAGTTGAGCCGAGCCCGACCTTTATAAAAGCGAGTCCGAGTTTAAACTCAAACAATTCAGGCTAGAGGGCTAAACGAGCCGAGTTTAATTAAAGGCGTAGTGTTTTTAAATAGAATTGAGTTTAATTATCCGAATAAGCCTTCGGCAAATCCGAGCCAAGTGACGAGCTTATGCCGAGCCGAGCCATAAGCTTTTAACTTGGCAAGTCACGAGTCCGAGCCCGATCCCGAGCTTTATGAGTCTAGCCAAGCCAAGCCAAGCCACGAGCTTCTCAAGCTCGGCCTTGACTCGGCTCGTTTTCATCCCTAGAACCGGTATGGATTCGAATCAAGATAAAACCCTCGAATAAGTTAATAAGCAAAGTTGAACATCAAAAACTAGATTTATAACACACATTGACCATTGATTTAATACTGAATTTATGTTACAAACTTTCTATAATGTCAATTCATCAGTCAAAAAACTAGTTTCTTTCTTTCATTTTTCAGTTTGCCTCCTAAACATCTAGCTTAGTAGGGCTAATGAAACGAGAAAACTTGCAAACTATTTAAGATTGACCCAATCAAAACACTATCAAAGTTTGATTAGAGTGAGAACGAATCGAACTCAAGTTCGATGTTGGCGAGTCGAGTTGAAATACAAAATAGTTTATTCAAAAATTCGCGAAAAGCTCATGAAAACAAATTTCATGTTCTAAAATATGCAATATGCCTAAATCTAACCGTAATCTACACTAAGGTGTCATCAAAATTAAGGATAGGACAATTTATGAGATAATCAGTATCAGTTCGATCACAACTTGACTCTATCAAAACTTGGTCAAATTCGAGATCAATTTGAAATATTAACAAGTCAAGTTGAGCTATCTCGAATTAACTCAACTTAATTCATAAGCAACCTCGAGAGAAATTTGAGTCCACTACTAACATGAGACTTGGAAAATCCCAAATGTGGCATTTCGGTACTCAATTATTCATATTATAACATTCGAAGGTTAAATATATCAATCATAAGTGAACACTTCCATCAAACATTATATATATTTGGGTTATTTTCCTTGAAGCAACTCGCATAGTTTCATTCCTATCAAAGTATAGAGATCACTCTGAAGACAAAACCAATAGGTCAGCACTTTCTCTTAGCAGCACCCCTTCTCGTCCTCCTACCCGCGGTATCACCACTCACCAGCCTAAGCAAGCTACCCCCCGGCGGCCCGGCCACGTCCTTCCCATCCACATGCGACGCAACCGCTTACTTAAACCTATGCCTCTAAACCCTCCAATGTGACATAAACAAGACCAACTGCCACCCAAAGATGTTCGCTCAACTTGCCATCCAGTCCACCATATCTGATGTTCAATGTGCCTCGAGTAAGTTAAACAATCTACAGAACCCCAATACATGACCAATGAACGTGACTCGCTCACATAGTGTAGTACCTTGTTAGCAGACTCACTGAAGGGCTTGTATAAAGTCAGACGGCCCATATGGCTCAGATTATAGCTAATCTCCAACAATCTCGTGCGGCATAGGAGCAAATGATGAATCAGTTGTGTGAGGACTAGAGGTCATTACGAGAGGAGTTGCTTAATTGACCACCACCTTCCAGGTTCGGGTCTGACAAGGCAGAAGGGGAACACAGTGAGAATAGGCGGGGACCGGCAGGTGCAAACTGGTGGATCAAGAAGCTTGACCTTCCTTTGTTTAGTGGCAAGAATCCGAATGGGTGGATCCTTAGAGCTGAAAGATATTTTCAGTTCTATCGGTTGCCGAAGGAAGAACAACCGGAGGCAGTCGTGGTTTCGTTGGAGGGAGATGCTTTACTTTGGTATCAGTAAGAGCATAGAAGACGTTCGATGAGGAGATGGGAAGAGATGAAGGACCTCTTGCTACGACAATTCCGGTCCTCCTCCGCCAGCTCCTTGCATGAGCAATGGCTGAAACACAGGCAGAGCGCTTTGGTGTATGAGTACCAAAGACGGTTTATAGAGCTCATGGCTCCCTTGATGGATATCCCAAAAGAAGTGGCCAAGGGCCAATTCATCAATGGACTCAAGGAAAAGGTTCGGGCTAAAGTAAGATTGCATGGGCCCAGGTCTTTGGATCAAGCCATGCAAATAGCCCAACGTGTGGAAGACAAGCAACGAGTAATGGGCAAGAGGCTAGGGGATGTGTGGAGTATAGGGAGGACAATCCTGGGAGGGAGTCATCACAACTCGGGCCCAACTTTTCAAGGACCCAACTCGGGTTCCACAGTGGGATCCACAGCACCGAGTTCACATGTTCGAAATCATGGGCCCATTACTCCTTTCCCTCGTTACTCAAACTCTCTCCACTCTAGCCCTAATACTATCAATTCGGTGAACAACCACCGACGGTCAGAGGGAAGCATTAACAGAAGCATACGGCGTCTCACGACAAACAACTCCAAGAGAAGAGGGAGCGTGGGTTGTGTTTTCGTTGTGACGAAAAGTGGTCAGCAGGACATCGTTGTAAGAGGAGGGAGCTCAGCGTGAAGGTGACTATGGAAGACGATGAAATAAGAGAGGAATTAGGAGCCGAGTATGAATTTCCGCTGGAAGGGATGGAGCAAAAGGAAGAAGATCAGAGGGGTCTAGAGGTCTCGTTGAATTCAGTAGTGGGACTATCAAATCCGAAGACAATGAAGATCAAAGGGGAGGTAAAGGGTCAAGAGGTCATGGTTCTGATTGACCCAAGAGCAACCCATAACTTCATTTTGTGGGCAACGACTCGGCAGATTGGGATTTTGGTGTTGATGATGAGACCTTTTGAGGTATCATTAGGCACAGGTGACGAGGTGGAGGGCACAGGTGAGTGTAAGCAGATTGAGTTACGCTTCCCGAATTTAACGATCATTGAGGACTTTTTAGTGCTGCCACTGGGACACTCAGATTTAATCCTAGGGGTTCAATGGCTGGAAAAATTGGGAACGATGGCAACAAACTGGAGAACACAGACCATGAGGTTTGAGATAGAAGGAAAGACGGTGACTCTTAAAGGGGATGCATCTTTAGGAAGATCCCTGATATCTCTGAAAGCGATGGTCAAGGCTTTATACAAAGGGAGAAAAGGGTATCTCATTGAATTGGACCAACTGAGCGAAATGGGCAAGGAAGACATCGAGGAACCCGAGATTCCGAAATTTTTGCTGAAAGTTTTACAGCGGTTCGATGGGGTATTCCAATTGTCGGAGGGGCTTCCACCTAACAGAGGCCATGAGCATGCCATAACATTGCTTGAGGGGACAAACCCAGTTAGCATGAGACCTTATAGGTATTCCCAGTTTCAAAAGGACGAGATTGAGCGTTTAATACAAGATATGCTCCGGGCACGGCATATACAGACTTCTTGTAGCCCTTTCTCAAGCCTAGTTTTGCTGGTTAAAAAAAAGATGGGTCGTGGAGGTTCTGCATGGACTATAGGGCTCTTAATAGGGTGACAGTACCAGACAAATATCCGATTCCGGTGATTGATGAATTGTTGGATGAATTGCATGGGGCTACGGTGTTTCCCAAGCTAGACCTTTAGTCGGGCTACCATCAAATCCGGGTAAAAGCCGAAGATGTTCCCAAAACATCTTTCAGAACCCATGATGGGCATTATGAGTTCTTGGTAATGCCATTTGGATTGACAACGCCCTGGCAACCTTTCAAGCACTCATGAATGACATTTTCCGGCCACTATTACGGAAATTTGTGTTGGTTTTCTTTGATGACATCTTGGTAAATAGCCCTAATGAACTCAAACATGCGAGACACTTGACGTTGGTTTTGGAGTTGTTGGAGCAGCACCAGTTGTACGCTAACAAGAAGTGCGAGTTTGGGCGTATGAGAGTCATGTATTTGGGCCATATAATCTCACGAAATGGGGTGGAGGCGGATCTATCAAAAATCCAAGCAATGGTTGACTGGCCAGTTTCGGGGACATTAAAGGAATTAAGAGGGTTCCTTGGGCTTACGGGTTACTACGGTAAGTTTGTGGAAGGTTATGCGAGGCTAGCAGCCCCTCTTACTGAACAACTTGAGAAAGATAGCTTCGGGTGGAATGAACAAGCGGCAGAAGCATTTGAGTGCCTAAAACAGGCCATAGTGAGCGTTCCTGTCTTGGCCCTTCCGGATTTCTCAAAACCTTTCGTCATCAAGGACTCAAGATGGCCATCCGATTGCTTACTTTAGTAGGGTCTTGGGAGTCCGGGCAAGATCGAAACCAATCTACGAGAAGGAACTAATGGCTTTGGTTCTCGCAGTCCAACGCTGGCGTCATTATCTGTTAGGTAACAAGTTTATCATTAAGACAGACCACCAGAGTGAGTCTGCGATTTTTGATGCATCAAAAGGAAGTGGGGCCGGAGTACCAGCGTTGGCTGACTAAACTAATGGGCTACGATTTTGACATTGTATACTGATCGGGAACGTCCAATTCAGCCGCATGCATTGTCACGAGAGTTTACAGGGGGCTTAGAACTAGGAGCAGTGATCAGTGCTAAGGGAGTTGAATGGAAAGCAATACATGACGTATAGTCACCAACTCCTTCATTATAAAGATTAAAAGTGACATTAAGAAGGGCCGCAGATGTCCTAAGGGGTATTCAATGGATGGGAATGTCTTAAAATATAAGGGGCGTATGGAAATTCCCAGCTCTTATGCGGTAACTCAGTCCTTGTTGCATGAGTATCATGACACACCTCTCCGAGGGCATGCTGGTGACTTTAAAACGTACCAAAGACTTGCAACGGAGTGATATTGGCCGGGTATGCGTAGAGCAGTCTCAAACTATGTCAGAAGTTGCTTGGTTTGCCAGCAACAAAAGCATTCATCATTGAACCCTACGGGTTTATTACAACCTTTACCCATTCCCACTCAAATTTGGGAAGACATTGCCATGGATTTCGTAGAAGGACTTCCCAGTTCCCGTGGTATGGATAGCGTGTTGGTAGTGGTCGATCGCTTATCCAAATTTGCTCATTACATTGGGATGAAACACCCATTTATAGCCCAAAAGGTGGTTGAGGTATTCGTGAAGGAGGTGGTCTGTCTTCACGGTTTTCCCAAGTCCATTGTGTCTGATAGGGACAGAATTTATATGAGTATATTTTGGCGGGAATTGTTTAAATTGCAAGGGGCTGCCCTCAAGCGAAGTACGACGTACCGATGGCCAAAGTGAGGTGGTAAACAAGGGCATGGAGACTTTCTTGCGCTGCTTCATTAATGGGAAGCCGAAGGATTGGGCAATGTGGCTTCCTTGGGCGGAATATTGTTATAATACCGTTTATCATTCATCTATACATTGCTCCCCTTTTAAGGTGGTATATGGCCGTGATCCTCCCACTCTCTTGCGTTATGAAATGGGCTCTATGGTTGTGGGTTTATTGGAAGAGCAGTTGTTAGAAAGGGATGCGGTCATTGATGATATTAGGGCGCACCTATACCAATCCCAGCAACGCATGATACACCAGGAGAATAGGCAGAGGCGGGACGTAGAGTATATAGTAGGGGATATGGTTTTCCTGAAATTACAGCCCTATCGTCAGAAGTCGTTGGCTACTAGGTATTGGGAGAAATTGGCCCCTCGCTTTTATGGACCATTTGAGATCATACAACGCATTGGTAATGTCGCGTACAAACTCAAGCTTCCTGATCAGGCCAAAATACATCCTGTATTTCACGTATCTCAGCTTAAAAAGACAATAAGGGCTGTCCAAGCAAATCCTGAGTTCCCTGGGGTAATTTCACCGGAGTTGTATTTGGATTTCATTCTCGAAGATTTACTAGATGTCAAGGTTGGGGCCTCGGGCAGCCTGGAGGAGGGTACAGTACTCATCAAGTGGAAGGACTTGCCAGGGTTTGAAGCAAAGTGGGAAGAGTATAATGCTATAGCAGATCGATTTCCTGACTTCCACCTTGAGGACAAGGTGGCTTTTTGGGCCCGGGGTAATGCTGCGAATCCATCCAAACCACCAATCGCACAGGTCTACACACGCAAGAAGAAGAAGAAGGGGGCAGATGAAAGGGGCGGAAGAAGCGAGGGCAAGCAGACAGCATCACAGGGAAGAACCTCAACATAGGGAATATTTAGGCATAACAGAGCAGAATACCATATATAGTATATAATCAATAAATGTATTGAGTTTGTTACAAAAAGAAAATATGCTAATTCTGTTAGAATGACAGTCTATATATATATGTAGAAGGGGAATATTGTAGGGATATACGAGAAATTAATACAATCTCATATTAGGAGAGACTTTGCCTCTCGAAAGTAAGGAGCCCACTGACAAACTTAGCTTGCGCCATTTTCAAACCTGATCCGCTGCATCTTACCAGGTATAACATGAGCACAAAGTACTCGGAAAGCCTCTGTAACTAGGTCCTAAAACTGATATCTGGAAGTGACTAATATCTGGTGCTAAATGAGGCTTTTTGAGGTTTTTCCTTTGTACATTTGCTTCTGTTTTGTTAAAGCCAAAGTAGATTGTTATGAGTTCATTTGTTGCTTAAACCCACTTTATCATATCCTGAACTCTGTACCACATATGAGGCTTTTTGCTCCGTACAGCAGGTGAGATGTACCCAACTATACTTGTGCTTACCAAAAGGCTGTATCCTTTAGACCTGTGGTTAGATTGTCATAGATTGACTTAATGTAGAACAGTAAAAAATTATCTGCCTGTCCAGTGACAATAGAGTGCTTCATTTGTTTTAAGTAATTATTCAAGAATTTCAATTGAATTTTTTTTTGGTGCAGAAGCTGAGCATGATTTTGATGGAAATTTCTCCGTCCAAGTCTATAGTGTTCAAGCTTGTATCCCAAAAGATCCAGCAGCTATTTGGAATGCAGAATTTATTCAAGCTGAAGAGCTTTTCAAGCAACCTATTGCAGTAGATAATTGTCTCAGAGATAATAGGTAAACCTCTTACCTTGCATGCTGTCTCACTTTATGTCTGACTTTTGAAACATATTATAAATGTACCACTCTGTTCTTTGTAACCTCTGGAAAATAATACGGTGTCTTCAAATGACTTCTTTAATATGTGTATTTGTGATCTGCACATCAAAATATTTTGTGATGGGAAGATTGGTTTGTTTTGAATACTGTACAAAGTGAACCGTAGTGCTTACTGGAATGTATTCCTTTGGAAAGGTGTTGAAGGAAAACTTAGCTTGTTGCTTTTACGATTCAGTCTATCAATAAATTCTTAGGTTAACATCGACGAAATAAGACTCCTTGTTTGTCCTGGAAACTTAATGTAGCTAATTCTTTGACGTCTTCCTGCTTTCTTTTTTGAAGATGATCTGCATTCATAGCCAGTTTCAACACCCAGCTAGATCTGATTTAAGTTTTAATCTGCCTAACACTCTTCTCCAATCTGCCTTAACACCCTTCTCCCACCCACTCTATTTAATCTTTAAACTTGTTCTCATTGTCAAGTCTTGTTTTTTTTGGTTTCAGGTTCTGTGGAGTCTCAAATTCCTTTGTTAAGCGTAATGCCGAGGGGGTGCCTGTATCAATTAAAGCACCACAAACTAAAGGTGTAGGGATATCAGGTCAGGCTGATTGCAGTGCTGCTAATCAAGCTGGGTCGTTTTTGCAACCTCGGCAGAAAAATTTAGAGCAAACAAGCCCAAAATTAGCTCTACAATCTTCCTATGCTATTCCCAAAGAAGAATCTGATAGGACTGGTACTGGTTATATACAAAACAATGAGTCAGACAAGGATAAAACATCTCTTCCCAGTAAGAAGAAAGGTCCGAGTGATAGGAATTCAGCAGGTAGTGGAAGCTCTTTAGCAAACTTATGGGGTCGTGCATCTTCAAAATCCAAATCTACTAACTCGTCTGTAGAAGAAATATATGCTGCATCTAATGCAAATGGTGAGTGTCAAATTCTATAAATATTTTGGCCTTATTTTGACTTCTGTTGCAAATCATATGAAGTGCTAGTTGTTTGGAGTTTTGTGGCAACTTTTTGTTTGGTGTCTTAAATGTTGAAGCTGTTCTTTCAAAACCATATTGGCAAAACATTCAAAGATTCCAGATAAACATTAAGATCTCATTCTTTATGCGGTTCTGTCATGGAATATGTTTTGCCCTGAAGTCAGTGGAATCTTTTTGCATTGAGTCCGATTGAGTTTACCTCAGGTCTGAAATCACAATACTTGAAATTTAAGTGGTAAATCTGTGACATGCAACAGGAAGCATAATATCCTGACTTGAAAATTGTAACCTTGAGGTGTCATCTTCGCTGTTTTATTATTCTCTTAGTTTTTTCGTAAAAAATGGCAGTTATGGAACTACTTCTACTAAATTCCAGCCTTGGTTCATAAAACTAAGCAAGTTTAAGGTTTAGGATAAAAAATAAAAAATTGCTTTTGAATAAGAGGTCTTTTGAAATATTTGTGTGTTATGAAGGGGGGTGGGGGAAGACTTAACTAGATAGATGGGTAGACTGACAGATATGGCTGTGTGTGTGTGCCTGTGTGGTCTTAGTCTGCAAATCATGATTCATCATTTTCTCATTGTGTGGTTTTTTTTATTGTTATTATCATGGCAGGTGTTCCTGTTAGTGCAGATGCTCAAATTAGTGCTTGTGAAAATTCAGAGGCTGCAAGTAGTGATGAGGATGAAGCAAATGGTACTTTAAAGAGAGCTTCCAACGGCAAGAAGAGAAGAGTAGTACTTGATGAATCAGATGAAGAGGATTATGAAACCGCTGTAAATTTAGGATCGCCTGATGTTCCAAATGTGAAATCATCTCAAGATTCTAAACAGGGTAAAACATCAGACTTAAAGAACAGCGTATTGAAGTTTGACAAGCATGATGAATATGAACAAAAGGTGAAGGAAGATATCCCTCAAAAAAAAGTGAAGGAAGGGGTACCTCAGAAAATAGTGAAGGAAGAGATCTCTCAAAAAAAATTGAAAGAAGAGATTGCAATAGATGATTCCAACGATTACGCTAAAGAAGAATTTACTGCTCTTCACATGGGCAAGAATGTAAGGGTCCATGAAAGAACCCTTGATGTAGATATAAGCAGTAAGAATAAAGCTGCTGTTGCTTCTGTTGGTAGTTACTGAGGTGGTATGGGAAGGTGAAGAGATAGACATGGACACAAATGCAAGTAAGAGTGGTAGCGAAAATGCAAAAAATTTTAATGGCCACGCTTTGAAGGTTAAAGAGAACGGTCCAGCAAAGCCTGTCAACAGGTTATCACTTTGTTACCTCCACTAGAATCCTCGACTTGATAGTTGAGGCACAGTTTAATTGCAACATTTATATTGTTATCACTTATCAGTATGGAGATCTTACATCTTCCCTTTTGAACTATTTTGCTAATATTTTATTGAACTTGTCAGGACAACCACTAGGAAGTCTCCAGTGGTGGCGCCTTCTCACACAGCAGGAAAAGCTGGTGGTAAGAAAGGAGCAAATTCAAAGGACCCTAGGCAAGGAAATATATTATCCTTTTTCAAGAGAGTATGACTATTTCGGTGATGCTGTCTTTTACTTTTTCATTTTTTTTGCCAATATTTGTAATGTTTCCAACCTTTGCATATTAGCATATATGTTGGATTGCCACTAGGTTTAGTATGCAATTATGTTGTGCTTTAATCTTATGAGCATGACGTAGCTTCAAATAACACTAGGGCACTGCATAGAGAAATAAATTTACCGGCTTCAATATTCATCATCTATTGTTGTACAGCTACATAAATGGTCGTTAGATTTAACATGGAACAATTTATTGATTATAATAACTGGACAATCAGAGACAAACGAAGTGGATGTTTCGAAATTACAGCAAAAGGCAAACACTTTTTCATTATGTGACTTACAGAAAGTGATCAATTTTTCCAAGTAATGAAGACTTTTTCAAAATCCAGAATGTTGGGTAGGGTTAGAGTCAAGTTTTTGGATCGGCTCACTGCCTCACTGTTTACGTTTTGACAGCAGTAACATCTGAACTGTATATCGCCATGGATGAAATCTGAGACAACTGAAATTTTCCAAAAACACTTCCAAATGTCAGAAAACAAGTACACAAGGAAGCAACTATTTTATGCATTCAAAACTTACAAAAGTGATTAGCCAGCTAATATAGGTCACCATTACCCATATGGTTATGAAAAGTTTATTTACTGGCGATTCATATGTAGGTAATTATATACACAATCCCCCGGGAAAAAACAAGGCAAAAATTCATATGCCATAATATTTTACAAAACATAAGTAATCAACCTATTCCATGCATTGTTATTATGTAACCTTCCTTGATGAAGCTTGTTAGTACTGTTGAATTGACTAAATCCACGATCATCGATCAAGTGGGAACAAAGGACTTTGTTTGAGTTTCTCTTCTAAGCAACTGCTCTTCACTTCTTGTGGGAGGATAAAGCAGTCCATAGAAAGCCCTTGTACATTAAACGCAAAGTCATCTATCATCCAAGCCTCCTCCATCCGTAGCACAGTAGGACCTGACTTGAGATTATCCCCAAACCGAGTGATGACCGCATAGGTTTGACCGGAATGTGCGATCATCACACCTTCTACTGTCCGATAGTCCTCAATTTTCGAACCCATTGTGGTCTCCCAATAATGAGGACATGCACCTGGGGACTGTATTCTTGTTAAGTAAGAGTCTTCTAAGTACACAAGCAGTCCACTCTTTTGGCTAAAGTAGCCAAAAGTCACATGCTTGATGGTCTCGGCTGTGTTGTCACTACGATCAGAAAGATCATTTTGCTCGGCAGACAATTTCAGGACAAAACAATCCACGCCCATAATCTCCTTCTCTCCCATGTACTGAGCTACAGAAAATGCTTCTGATATTGCCATCGGATCTAGGCCCTATTTCACAAATATAATAACGGCATACGATCAAAAATTAAGGCATCGTATTTAATTATATTCTAACCAATGAGTATGAGTATGAGACTTCATAATGAATCAGTTTATCCATATTCCACATAAAAGACATCTATATTACTCGAACTCTTCCCTTTATCTCAAGCACACAGTTAGACACAACCACTCTAATTGATAAGTAAAACATAAAACTTTCTTAAAAAAAAAAAAAATATTCAAGACGAACACTTTCACATAAAACAGTGTTCTACATCAATCCCGACGTCCTAGTAACATAGGTTGACACAAATTCAACATCAGATTTTCGGAATACGAATATAAAAACAAGTATTCTTAATCCTTAGATATAACCGATCTGGATCTCTATGCATTTGGTATGAGTCCAACTGGAATACATCCAAAGCAAGATCCAATTTTCATTATAGAAAGCCAAGAACGATAATATCAGTAATTAACTTAAGGTTTGGAATGTCATTTGTGGGGGCCATTGTTAATCACCCTTAAAAAAGTAGCAAAGGGTTCCCTAGAACGCCCAGGCTTAGGTGGCTCAAATATGTTAAACAAGACTTATAATCATATTATATTAAGCTAAATATCGTCAGCAAAGTCTTAACAAGGCGAATAAGGATATAATAACATGATCTCAAAGATACTCTTAAGACATCATGCTAGTCTTTATTCCCATGTTACAACTTACAACTTGACCTCTGACAGCAATTTCTAAAAATGAAAAACAGCTAAGATCTTGCCAAAAAAAAAAAAAATTAGTGGGTTTTTAAAGATTAGATTCTCTAAGTGAAACTGACAGAGATCTTCTGTAAGATACCAATATACGATTATACATACAATCACTCCTAAAATTCAAACAGTTAAAAAAAAAAATTGGGCTATATACTCAAATTACAACAAATCTTGGGTTAGGGGCCTGATAAAAAAAGGTACCTTTGCGAAGAAATGTCTAGCTTTTTTAGAGTTAAGGCCATCACGAATTCACGATGCCGTATGTGTTTGTCCTTGGGGTACTAGATTGGACCCACTAGAGTCAATGTCTTCCATTCACTATTCCCTTTTGACAATTCTCAATAATAATAGGGTTGGCCTCAAACAAGTTGAGATCACAAAACTCTCACTTACAACTAAGCATGAAAAAGAAATCAAGTACTTATTTTAGTCATTCAAGCTACAAGTTAAACTAAAAAGACAATGGAAATATGGAAATATGGAAATTTGGTACCATATTTGACATGCACGCATGAGTACATGGCACATGTATAATTTCTTCCTTTTTGACAACTTTGATCATATGACATAAGAAAATATTGCTAGAATAATATTTTTCTCTTACTCCCTCCGTACCTAAAATGACTTCAGACTTGAAATGACACCACGGAAAATCGACAAAAGAAAAACAAAGTTACTTTGTATAAAAAGACCCAGGGAAAAAACTGACCGAATATAGTGTAAGAATGGAAATATGATGTTATCTTAGGAATACTCTTGAAACAAAAGGTCGCAATTCATTTCCCAATGGAGGGACTACCGACATTGCCAAGGACATTAATAATTTTAGTAATGTTAAACATGATGGGTAGATAGAGAGAATTCAAGAGTGGAAAAATAGTAGTTGTAGTAATAAAATGGATGCTACAAAAGCCTAAGGTCTGTTTCTAGTTTGGTACCTAACATTTGAAGGACCAGGAAATGTATACAGCCAAAAAAGATTGAACAACTAACATTGACTTTCCTATTAGAGGATTCTCAATATGTAATTTCATCAATCAAAGGAATTTAATGAACCACAGTGCAGTGCAGTGCAACTTGGCCCCAATTAAGTGAGTATGGACGAGAAAATGCAGAGCAGACTTTATCAATATTGCGGTAGGCGTGGCAGCTACTGCTTAACAAGATCAATTTAGCAAGTATAGGCTACATAGGCACATAGCATGTTAGGTATGAAGTATATATCACATAAAAAAGGAACTGACTAGACACTGTCTAACAAGTCAATCTCAGAGTACGCCAAATTCTTAACTGTTCGTACCTAAGAATCAATGCAATAGTTAAAACGAGAAGTTTTACTTTATGGTCACACTTCAACTTATACTTGCATTTGAAGGATTTTTTAAAGTTTGATGTGTATATTATATAGTTGATATGTTAGCTATATATCTACATCTTTGTTACCCAAGAATCTCTATTATTGTAATGGTTCAAAAAAGGGACAAACCATTTTGAAGTACATCACCTTTTCTTGATCGTTATATCAGCAAGAAGTACTAAAATACACACCATTACAACAGTTGGAGGTGCAACATTTACCTCTTCTACAGCTATCAAGTTAGAAATTGGGTCAGTCTAGCTTGATCTACCAGCAATTTCATGGAAGTTCTTCAGATTTGGTTTGGTATCATGTTTTGAAAATTGACTCTAGTGGGACCCTTTTTGGAGTATAAGCAATGCGAATGTTTGGTTTGGTAACAGACTTGGTGTAATGTTCAAATCCTGTGTAGATTCCTCCACACCCCTCACCAAAAAACAATTGAATAAGAAACGAAAATTAAAAAGCTACATAAATTCCAAAAGGCAAATCCCAAAGTGCCAAGCACATGCCACCATATGTCCATATGGACTTGACAAATAGATTTTGAGAACCCATAATGTGGAAGTGTAAACCCATGATAAAGGCCACACTCTCCCCCTAATGCAATCATATGCACAAACATTAATTGGGTCTATTTACTTTGCCAATCCATACTATCAAAGATTACAACTCATAAGGAAAGGAATCTTAGCTTATCATGTATGGTACCAACAAATACAACTTATTACTCCAAAAATGATCTGAATTGTTCAAATAATTGAAGAATAGACAACCTTTCCAAAGTCTGGAAAAAGAATTGATCATTTCTCCCCTAGGGTTCCAACTTCCAATCCCAATAACTGTTGGTTAGATGAAGATAGGAAATGGCACAATAGTCCAAAACTTGTACAAACGGTACGCTCTTGGGAACAAGGAAAACTCTCAGTTAACAAAGGATTAGATGACAGCACCGTTATTTTCTGGGAAAAGAAGAGCTTTAAGATAAACATACTATTCACATTGTCATTCAATAGCACCCAGGAGAAAATGCGATCCATTTCACATGGAGGCTGTGCACTTATTTTCTCGTGGTATAAAACTAGTCAAGTTTCATTCATCATGTACTGATTTATAATAAATTATTCTGTTAAATATTTTAATTATAAAAAAAATCATTAATTAGGGAAAAATTTATAGATTTTATAAAATTATTGTAGAAAATTTAATTAGATTAATATTATTATAGAAAAAGATAGAGGGGAAATATGAAATGAAGAAAATAAATAAATGTAGTTTTAAATGATTTAAGAATTTATATAGTTATATAATTTTTTATATATAATATTTTTCAATCTAATATTAATATAAAAAAAAAAAAAAAAAGTAGATAACACCTCTTTAGGAAAATGCGAGAAATTTTTTTTATAATACCTTATCATATGTATGCATGAGCTTGGGAGTTATGTTTTAATAATAGTTATATAGATATTCGAATTATTTTACTTGGTATGCGTAATTACGTTAAGGAAGTTATGGTATAGATAGGCAGATAGCCACCTCGGTAACAAGGGTATAACATGCCTCTGACATCCGAAATTAGTATGCTTCTATGAAATTTATGAGGAGGTACTAAGGTTGAGATAAGAGTAGAGAAATTATGCAAACCTGAAGGGCACGGCGGAGGGGTCGGACACCACCTTTAGCAGGGTGAGAGCCGAGCCACGGAGTATAACGCCAAGCCACATTGCCATCACTACCAGCAAGCACTTTATGAGAATCAACCACAAGCTCAATTGACCACTTGTTAGGGAGCATCTCCCACATCACAAAGCAGCCTTTGTGAGGAGCTCCAGCTGCTACTACTACAGCCGAGCCGCCGCTCAAGCTTGGCTCCTCTAGCATTGTCATGCTCACTTTTCCTGTTGCAAACATGTTCTTCACCCCCATTTTTTCCAGCTTTTTGCACCCTGTTGCTGCCTTAAAGTGCTCTATTATATACTGAGATGATGATGATACCTGCTCATCCGAATTCCATAACTAATCAATCCCCATTTCTAAAACCATCAAAATTTCAACAAAAAACATTACTCTGATTACTACTAAAATAAAGTCATTAACACAAAACCCCATTTCAAAATCCATTAAATTTTCAAATTTTGCTCAAAAAATTTATCCTTTTGCTCAAAATTATGTGTTGGGATCATGATGAAACTTGCCATTCAATCATCAAAATGGTGTAAACCCTCTAAAATTACCAAAAAAATTCACTAAAAATAAAACTTGCTTTAAAAATCACAAAAAATCTGCTCAAAATAAAAATTAAGAAGTGGGAAACCCATAATTCATTCGAAATTACACTCAATAAACATTGTTCATGAAACTAACCACAAGATCAGCAAACATATACCCAAATTTAACAGAAATAAATAATTTTTTTAAAAAAGTACACTTCTTTTCAAATTCATAATTAAAAAACCCAAAAATTTATCAACATTGAACAAATCCCTTAATATTTGTAACACATTATTATGTTATACTATATGATACAAGGATGAAAATAAAAATTAGTACCTGAAGGATGGACTGATTAATGGGTTGGAGGGAGACAGAGAATAGAGGGCAACCAAGAACACTAAGCAAAATTTTAAGATCAGATTTTTTGTTAAAGAACAAATTTTTAACCCAATTCTTCCAAACATGACTTTTCTTAGACAATTTTCGAGTTTCTTCTTCGTTGAAAGGGTCCTCTGACAATGGTGCTAGACGACTCATTCTTCACTTTGAAACTGTGTATTATGCAGTAGTGATTGAACTGTGTTGCGTTACTTGTGTACGATGCTGCAATAGTAGTTTGTGTATGAAAGTGTGGTGCTTTGGTTCGAGTTCTATGTGTATTTAACTGGGAAATATGGTGAGTAGGGAAGACTTGAAGAGTAGGGATTGGTTATTAAGCTATAAATTCTTCGGCTTTTCAGTTTCACACACACTCGCTATCTTTCCACGCGTGCGCTTTTATTAAGGATTATTTTTACTTTAATTATGGTCTTTTTCTTTTGAATCCGATTTGTTTCTTCATTGTACTAAGTTTTTTATTACAATCCATTTTAAATTATTGGAGACTAATTTTGAAAAGTTCAGAATTATTAAGATTTATTTCATGTAACGTAAATTGTACATAATCTATAGGTTGATAAAATATTGACTTGAGTATGAAATAATCACATGACTATTTTTTCCTTATGATTATTAAATATGATTCGTTATATGTTCTTTTTTTTCTGAAATCAATAATATGAAAACATTATTTGGCATCTTAGTGTATATTATAAGAACTTGGTATTGTGAAAATATACATATGAATTGTGTATAAGTCAAAATTGCTCACATGGAAAGAAATGGCGGAAATATTTCTCATTATATAATCCTTGATTGGATTGATACAATATTAAAGAAATTCCTACAATATCTTTTAATATAAACCTGGTTTATAATCACTTTTGGTGTATTTTTGACTCACTTTTAAATAAGTTATTCCAAATATTTTTGACATTAGAGTTAGTATTTATAATTTAAGTGTGTTTTCGCACCATCTTCAAAAATTACTTAAAAAGTGTCAATGAAACCCAAAAAAGAGTTACCTTTTGGTTGACTAACACCTTTTTTGCTGTCAACCTATAAAATTGTAAGGGTACTTGATGCAATTTTTACTTGTATTTTAAAGAAATAGTATACATATACTTTGTATAAAACATAAATAAAGTTTTTATGTTAAAGGTAAAAGACACTCTGTAATATATCTATTTTAAAGATATTGCGGCTTAATAATTGTAGAATGTTCAAATTAAATGGAAACTTCACTTTGTTAATCTAATCCTCTAATTTGATCCACTAATTCCCGACTTTGCTTTTGTTATGGGATGAAGTTACCATACCCAAGTTGATGTGAATAGTGGGAGAATTGCAAGAAGTAATGGTATGAGCAACCATCGTCATGGAGTCTTGTCTTCTATTAATGAGGAGAAAGTTAAGACAAAATCAATAAGGAGGATATAAAAGACTAAGTTAATATGGAAATTTTAAGACGATTAATGTTTAAAGGAATGCAAACCAAACTAAATTAACTAAAGAGAGGATACTTAGCATAAGAATATCCCATTAGCAGTGAAACAACAACACAAACTAAGGATAAGATTACCTCGTCATTTATTGTCTTTTTTTCATCATGGTCTTATAGAAAGGATTTGTAAATGATCTCCACCTTCTTATGCATCTCTCATACATCTCATGTATTTTTTAGGCATTTAGCTCATATCTGTCTCATATTATTTCATCGTCTCCTATTTTCATAGTATTTTCAGTCAAAGCAATAATACTAACATTGTCTCAAAATCAAACATGTTTTTATCATTTTCTTTTCATCAGATTCCTACCCAATAATTTCCTTTCATCAAGCTTATACAATTGAATTGTTGGGTCCCTAACAATTTAGGCAATTTTTGGCATCCCATCATGGAGCTTGCACACGCGAGTCCGGAGCCCGCGCCACAAGGTTAATATCCCTTATCAGTTTGTCTTTAGTTGACTTTTTTGAGCTAGGAAATTACTGAAGGAGACTCCATGTTACATTGTTACATAGGCTCTGCAAAAGTTACCGTTTACCTATACTTTGTGGTTGGACGTCTTTCTTACATCAAATAATGAATCGTAGATTAACTATTTAAACAACTCAGCGTTAATTTATTACTTTTCCATGTATTGGAAACACCTATAGCTAATTTCTACCTATTAGGCTATTAGCTCCCACTGGTTAGTGATTAGGGACGAATTAAATTCGGTCAACATTTTGTGTTGACCAAATACTGATCACGACCATGGGGAATACACTCACCTGGCATTGCTCTGTCGAGCTATGATCAATACATCGGATTGGGCTACTCATATGCATCACATCTATGGAGAAGGAAATTCGTGCAGCAGATTGGCTGGCCAATCAAGGAGTCTGGCAACAAACTGGAAGTGTGATTATGAATGTTGCTCCTGTAACTTTATATGTAATTTTAGATAATGATGCTAGTAGATTAGTTGCCTCTTCTTTCTTCTCGATCAAAAGAAAAAAAAAATTAAAAAAAATTCGGTCAACATTTTTTTAAGCGAAGTATATTATTATTTCCAGCTAACGTGTTACTGAATGCGAACTACGGAGTATTTCCCTTGGTAATGAATACAGACCTCATTTCAATTTTAGTCAATGTTTTTTACACATGGGAAAATGGGATGGACTTTGACTGTTCGAGAATGGAGATCAACTTTGGACTTTCTTTCAATCCATAATATCCAAATATATTTTGGACATTCAAGTCCAAATCTTATATGGGCTACTTAGTTCAGCCATGGAATAATGGTATAATTATCGGGTTATGTTGACCGAGATATTTATTTTTAAAAATAATAAACCTTAAAAGTTCCGTAATCTGGCCCATAATATTGAACTCAGTTGCGTTTTAGGGATTAACGTTTCCTAAAACAAAAAGAATGAATGTCAAAATGTTTCCTAAAACCATTTAGGCATTGCATGCGTAGGCTAGCTAGCTCATCACTTCATTAGGGAAATGTTTTAAAAGAGTCTGGGCTCTACACTTGTACTTTACATAAATATATTTTGTGGTGATGACACTTATGAGAGTCACTCACAAGGAATATGCTTACTAGATCTCGAGCCCTTATTCAGTTCATTTTAATCAATTAAAGGTTTAAATGCGTTGATTTGTTAAAGGGTTAACTTTTATTGAGTTTTTAAAGGGAACAATTGATCAATAGTTTACAAGGCGTTTAAACACTATCGGTTAATGAATACTTCCTACATACTTGTCAATAGTCCACTATCAAAAATTGGAGGTGATATAAGTAGACTATCACACTCCATAGATACAACTATATTCTCTTTAAACCGGTCCGACCCAACTCAACCCGCTTTGCATCTTCTTTGGCTCGGCTTGACCCGACCCATTTTGCATAAATTCATTCCGACCATAACCTGACTCGATGCATAAGTCTAATGTCGAGCCATTCGTATAATAAAGGTCTATATGTAGTTATAATCAAGCTTTTGTTTGGTCTCTTAGCAGATTCAAGAATTTTTACATCTTATACCAAAAAGACTGATTTGTGATCCTTACAAGGTCATTACTAATCATCTAACCACTTCTTCAACAAAAATTATAACAAGGACAATGTCCTTTATTAAGGTCTGTAATTGCCAGCATAGAACAGTGTAATTTACGTTCATGGACGTTAGGGACATAATTGCTTTTGTGTTCCCACCCATCTTTTTGCCTGCAAAATTTCCATACAAAATACTTTTCACTTTTTCATAGTTCGTAAATAGAAATATGATATCATAACATATGTGTCATATGATTTGTATCCGAACATGACTTTGACTATATATAAAAATAACTTGGATAGACAGACAACCAGGCTCAAGTATGATGAGATATATCCTAGCAAACACTGAAACATGACAGAATTATAGGCTTATGAACCACTCTGGATAATTAGTTCATTGGTTCGGAAGCTTAAAAGGCTAAAATGCAATAGCAATAAACGTTATCTACCTACCATTATCATCCGTATATATAAACAATGCAGAAACGGTTTTTAATAATTTTGGCAAATCAGAAGACTCTTAAGCGTTATTCAAATTACTAGTTGGTTTTTGTTGAGCTCCTTCTTGTGTAAGTGCTATGGCCTTTGGTTTATCATTCTTATGACTAGCAATACTATCAGTCAACTCGCGCCCCTTTGTTTCGTATGGAATCAGTGCGACAGATACTGCAGCAGCTAACACTACGCCTGCGAAAAACAGGACTGATGCCATTCTGTGGCATCCTTGTACCAAGGCTACTGCCACAATAGGGCTCACCATTCCACCTACTCTTGCCATTGAACTCGCTGTTCCAAATCCCGTATTCCTCACTGATGTCGGGTATATCTGTTTTATGCAATACAAAGGTCACTACCAAAATGAATATAATAGGCAAGGAATGTAAAAATGAAAATTAGCAGACCAAATTAAACAAAGATTGACGTACCTCTGGAGCGAAGATGAAGGCAATGGTGAAAGTTCCCATTATAGAGGCTCTAGCCCCGAACATCAGAATTGTTGTGACAGTGGATGAACGATGAACTACCAGAGGAAGAAGGAAGATCGAACATGCAACAAACATCGCTGCCATTGAATACTTTCGACCAAGTCGATCAATTAATATGCCAGCAATGACAAGGCCAGGGAGTTCTACAAACACGGATTGAAAAAAAAAAAATCATCAGTACAAAAATTTGTCTTATTTAGCCAAGAAAAGTGTGTTAGCAACCAGAAGTAGAAAAACATACCAGCAATACTAGTGATGAACACATCTCTATAATCTATATCAGCAACAGCATCCTGTGTCTTAGGAGCTGCGCTTTTAGAATCGCATGTATTGTCTTTATTGTTCAACTGAGTAGTGAGCAACACGAGGCCATAGTACGCGAATGCATTTCCAAAGAACACCATCCACAGGAGCAAAGTTGTAGGAGCTAGTCTCCGCGAAAGAAGAATTTTAAAAGATCGGACGATGGTCATATTAGAGTCCTTAGGAGGTGCCGCATATTCTTCGCCTGCAACCTCTTTCCCTGAAAAGTTATGCTCTTCTAGTTCCAAGTCAGTAACAAGAGCACCAGGAGGCAATTCTTTGCCATTAATTCTAGCTATTTTTTCCAAAACTTCAAGGGCCTCTTTTTTTCGGCCTTTCAGACACAAGTACCTCGGCGATTCTGGTGTAATGAAATAGAATACAAGCAAGATGAATGAAGGCAGAACAGACAGACCCAACAGCCATCTCCATCCCAATTTTGGCATTACAATCTGTCCATATTCATTACCATATTTAGAGTTAGTCTTTTATAGTAAGTTCTATAGTCGGGGTAAGTAACAAGCCAACAAATGCATTATACCAGAATATGAGCTAGTTTTGGTTTAATTGCTACCCCTTCAGCCCCTTACTCCCTTGGTCCCCAAATAAAAATGACAGGTTAAATAACACGGCAAACTTAATGATAGACCAAAGAATTGTTTAAAGAACTAAATTGATTATTTTGCTATATCCTCAAGTACGAAAGTCAAGTAATTCTAATTACACTGTATAAAATTATATCAGATATATGTGAAATGAGATAGTCTTATATCAGATATAAGATTAATCTTTTTCGATTTCCGTGAATGTGTACTGTAAAACAGTCAAATGTTAGACACACTATACCTATGTAGAACACGATTGTGGTACTCATCAAACCCACCTCTCAACTTTGACCATTGATCATCTATGTGATGATAGCTTTGTATAAAGTTGACTCTTTTTTGTAGAAAAGTCAAATATGATGTATTAACAGGAGAAGTAGTACGTAGAATCATTTAGGCTTACATACCCATGCCAAGGCAGCCTCGCTAATTGAACCGACGGTCCAAAATGCTTGGAAAAGGACCATCCAAGTACCCCTGCTTGGTGCAGGTACAAACTCAAGAAACCAGGTGAGTAGAACTGGGCCAGCTCCCAATCCAAGTCCCACCAAACAACGAGCTACTAGCAAGACTGCGTAATTTGGTGCAGCTGCACTCAATAGACCAGCTGCACATGTTACTATTGCCGAAAATACAAAACCTTTCCTGAAAAACACAGTTGCAAAATTTCTTAAGGAACAGAAATATTGTTTTCATTGGAGAAAAAAGAGTTAAATAAAATGGAAGTCCTAAACGTAACACAAACACCTGTAAAAATCCAAGAATTATGCCGTATGCTAATGGGCTTTATGATACAGAACATTTTTTATGTGAATAACACCAATACAAACATGAACAAGAATCTTATGTAAATCAGATTACCACACCTTTCGGGATAAAAATCATGAACGGCATACAGTGATGGGCTGCCAAATTTACAACACATCATATGCTCCTAGTATACCTCACAAATACGGAGTACTCTTTTCCCCATTTCCGTCTCCTAAAACTTACCTCATTTTTCATTTTAGGTTCTCCCCCAAAAATTACTTTATTTTCTTACGTCTTGAAAAAGTTATTTTTTGCACTTGAAACAATTTCCTTGACGTTTCAAAAAAGTTATTTTTTATATTTGAAATAATTTTTGAGAGCCAAATGAAGTATAAGTTTAAATGGTTATAAACTTATAGTATTGACAGGTTGTCCTTTAAGACTTAGGGTCAAATGCAACAACACTTAATCATCAACATTGTTTGTAAAAAAAAAAGGTTAACACTAAAAAGGAGTAAATTTTGTCAATAGTAAGTAGATGAAAAAGGCAAGTTTTTAGACTCATGTGCAGTTGAGAGTATCACATGTTTTAGGAGATATAACCGCTGCAGCAGAAATCAATCTAAAAGAAACACAAGTTGGTTAGACATAGACATAGATGAACAGGAAACATAAAAAAAATCATAGATTGGTCAGTGTATCTACCCAATTAGACTATAACATCGATCAGAAAAATAGCCCTTTTCACGAGAAAAGGTAATTTGGCAACAGAAATAAAAGCATAGGTAATCTTTTTCATAATAAACATATCCATCAAGCTTCAAAGAGAGATATCTATTTCCCACCTCGAAAAAAAAATTAAAAAAAAGTTCCACAATTAAATTTTTGTTTAGTTCTTATTTTTAATGTTAAGCGCTATTTTTCTATTTTATTTATGAAGTCAAAGTTTAAAAAATTTAATTGTAAATTTAAATCATATTATAAGATAATATATTGAAGTGAAATCTTGTTGTAATACATATAAATTTTTAGAATATTAAGTTTTCATAAATTTTTTTGTCTTAAAAATATAGAGATAAATACGTTTAAAATAGTGTCTCAAAAATCGTAAAAACTCAACTACGGTGAAAAAAAAATAAAAATTGGACAGTATTAGTTATCATGATGCATTAATTGCTTCCAAAAGAAATATAGGATGAAATATAAATCTATACCCTTTATGAATGGGTTCCATACCATTACAAGTTTACAACCCCATAATGTGGATCTGGTCAAATAATTTGAGGGGAAAACGATAAGTTTGTTTAGGAATGGAAGGAGTAATTACCGTCTTCCATATTTGTCGGAAACAAGACCCCAAGAATAAGCGCCAACAAGCATGCCCGCAAAGACGACCGTGGTGATGAGACTCTCTTGTGCAGAGCTTAGCTTCCACGCATATTTAACAGCTGGCCCTACAAACGAGAGGATCATCATCTCCATGGCTTCAGAAACCCATGCCATCCCAGCATATGCTAACACCAGAAATTGTAATTTTCCGAATCCCATCTTGGTCAGTGCATCATCTACGGTAAACACGTCTAATCTCGTTCCATCTGCCATAGTCTGAGATCAACAATGTAAGTAAATCTTAAGGTATATATGGTAATATATAATAGAAGATTCTTAACTCTAAGGTGCAGTATTATGCAGTCGCTACTCGCTAGTCAACGGAGTCAAGTGTTCAAAACCATAGGCAACTCATCAACGTTATTACGCATGTTGTTGTTTAGATTTTTGCAACAATAATGTCAGGCAGCAGTTTTTCGTTGACTAAAACGGTGATCCTTACTGCTCAATACTAGACTTTACTATTATGGAAAAATCAAAGTGATCAAGAAATGTAAAGATGATGAAAAACAATGATGTAGAAATACGAGTAAATATAGGCCACTTACGAATTAATCGTTGATCCCACCACAGTAAGATATATAGTGACAAGGTTGTACGCAGATGACGTCGGAATTGATATGATCCTCAGATGACTCTCTTCTTAATTATATTGGTGTTGAGAAAATTGAATGGGGATGGATGGATGGATATTGGACAGTACGTACCTATATAGTACTCCGTATATGTAGGCAATTAATGATAATATAAATATAATAATATTGGAAATATTGTGAGTCAGAGATATGAATTCAGGGATCAAATTGGCCGGTTTGTTCCTCCCTAAGAGATTATAAAAACAAACCAATCTTGGCAATCTCTAATTCAGTTGCCACAAGGGTCAATTCCAGACATATTTCTATTATGATATACTCTCTCGGTTACCATAAATTGCCCCATTTTTATTTATAAATTAAAGTTTGAAAATTTAATCATAGATTCTCATCATTTTATAAGAAATAATGTATTCAAGTGGAATTTTATTTGATGCATTTTAATATAAATTCTTAAAATGTCAAGTTTTCATAATTTTTTGTCTTACCGATAATTTTGAAATAAAAATATTTAAAGTCGTGTTTTGATTACTGCGAAAAATCAAATATGCCAATTTTTTAGAGACGACGGGAGTATACATCTCTTAAGGTTTAGGAATCACGACTATATGTGAACAAGTTTTTTATATACAAATAATTGAGAGTAAAAACAATTATACAATTCTCCTTGGTGTAGACTGTATAGACTGTAGACGTGTAGGTCATGTAGGTCTTAGTATAAATATTTACATTCAATTATATACATTTCCCAATTGAAACAATTGTTTATTTTTTAATATACGGCTGTGTTTGGTTTTTGTTTATTGAAAATATTTATAATAGTAATTTTTTATTTGCTTGACTATGGTGGTGTCTTGAATTTTCTTATTTTATTATCCTCCCCAAATTGTCCTTATCATTTTGAGTGTTCGATCAACGAAATACCATTTTTACTTGCATAAATGTCATGAATGTACGTAGACTATAATGTTGTCGTTTTGTGCTCGGTGTTGTTTCCCTAGCTACCTTATATGAGGGCCTTATAGTCACTGATATCAGTGATATGCTTAAGATAATTGTAGAGTGAATGCGTGGGGAATCGTAGTTGAGAAAGGAATAATTTTTTATTAGGGAAGGAAAGAAATACGGAGTTATTTTCGTATATATAACTCTATCTATGTTATTATTTTAAAGTTGAAGTTAACGTGAATATTTAGAATCCTCAATCTTCAACTTTTAGAGCCCAAGGAAATCAATGTATTTTAAAATTATAAAAAATCAAATAAATAGATGGACATCTTGAAAAATGGAAACTTGATTATAATGAGACAATAAACTGTCAAAGCCCCAAAAATATTTTGATAATTTTCTAATTATTTCGACAAATTTGGAAAACACGATTTTAGTGTTCCTATTTTATTTTTGCAGAATTTTTAAAGTGTGGATTCAAAACTCAATATACCACATAGGATACTATTTAATTTGTTTGATGAATATTTTATTATCATCATTAACTTATTATTATTATAATATTATAATAATAATAAGTTAATGATGATAATAAAATATTCATCAAACAAATTAAATAGTATCCTATGTGGTATGTAGATGCATATTTTAATGATGAAAATTCATGTTCAAGTTTCTCTCTCCTTAATTAAAATTATAAATTATAAGTCAGAGATCAAATAAAAATGAAGAGAATATACTAAAAAATAATGATTTTAAAATCTTCCTAAAAAAACGGTACTCAATTAGTTAGGGTGGATACGAAGTTGATAGTAGTAGAGTAGGTATGGGTACAAAAACCATACTCCTAATGGGTAGAGGGTTATGTTGGTAGATTTGATATTTGATCCTCCCTACATCTGCCTGCATCGCATCCGATTCACTTTTTCTGTAGTTTAATGTCATAAACTTTTTTATCATATTAAAAAATATGTGATTTAATTTAATAAATAATAATAAGTAATGATGGTAAATAAGCGAGTTTAAGTCAATATAGTAAATATGCAATTAGTATGGTGGAGGAAGAGTAGATTTATGTTTATATTAATTTAAATAAGTAAGAGTAATACACTCTAGATAGGGTGGCTGGGATGGGTGATGTCGTGGTGGTTTATATTAATTTAAACAGGCGAGTTATGGATTTTTCTTTAAAATATAAATAACATGTTTATTACGCAGTATATATGTCAATACAAATTTCTTTCTTTAGAGTATATTATGTACATGTGTCAATTTTGATGACGATTCTAATATAATAAAATTGTTAGTTTAAATAATTATGGTAATTTAATACTTTCTAAAATTATTGATACAATAGCAAGGTACAAAGTAATATCCTTTAGCAAGATGTATGAACATATCACATTCATAAATTCATTGGATTAGTAATCCACAACTTAGAAGGTCCAATGTCCAAACAGTCATGTGTTTAGGAATAATTAGAAAAAAAATCAACGTAGTACACCCACTGACACGGTTACACCAAACTCCCTTAACAGTGATTAAAACGCATTGAACATTAGTAACGCTCCTCTAACCCCAATTATAACCAGTATTATGTTATTAAGGTATGATTTACAGTAATTGGTGTATACATTTGCTGGACATAACCTATAATTGCCTCAATGATGAATACACGACAGCAAACAAAGTTGGTTGTAATTGGGTGTCAAGTGTCAACGACGATAATGTATTTTTGGGCTTGATATTTTAGTTACAACAAAATATCATCCTGTAATTACCTGATTTTTAATTTATACTCGTATAATTTAATTACATTGTTGGTCCCACTAGCCCCGTGGTTGACTTGTCTTCTCAATTTTTGTCTCCTCGCGACCTAGCAGTCCCCATCCTCCCTCCAATTGCCAGTATTATAAACGATTGTCTTAGTTAATAAAAATATACTTCTTGTTGTCTTATACTAATGGTGTGTTTTTTTTATATATTAAATACGTAATTTTATACTTGTATTTTCTTAAAAATTTATGCTAAAAACTAAGAAATATATATGAATTTTGTATGGGCTTGTTACTAGATTATGAATATGAGTCATTCGAAAATGTCAAGAAGCTCATGAGTCTTAAGTCATGAATGTTCCCTTTTAACGGCAGATGTACGCCTGTTATTATACACAATTCTTTGACCATAAATATCTCATTCCACCTCCTCGTATTCCTCTAAAATATTGATGTTAGCACCCACCTTACGAGCGCTTGAATTTTGCTTTGGCCTGAACCATTGGAGAATCTCCAATGTTCCTGTTGATTAGGGTTGTCTACTTGACAAGTACGGCAACTACTCTGGAGCAAAACCCTTAACATCCTGTTAGGGGACAGGAGAGGAACACAGAGATCTAAGAGAAATACAGAGAAGAAGGATCGGAGAAGAGAATAAGAGGATAGATAGAGGAAGAAGATCAGAGAAAAGGGAGAAACTGAGAGAAGAGGGAGAGGAATGAAACAGTACGTATATTTTTCATAACATTCACGTGTACATGATGTTATACTATATACCCAATTTCCTAACAACTTTTGCATAGTGCTCAAATTATTCTAACCAACTGACCATACGTAGCTTACATTACTTCTAATATTCAGTTTACTGTTGTGACATCATTTCCTCTGTATCACATCCTCATGAATGATGTTTTCCCTTTGATGATGGTTTTTTTTTTTTTTTTTTTTATATTGTCTTCAAATATATAATCTTACATATCTCATCTCCATATATTAATAAAATCCAATTACAATAACAATTATCTGTAATGACATCAAGATTTCTTAAAGCTAATCGCGAGTTTAATAAATAAACATTACTGACTTCTTTTATCAAGACATGGTCGTATATTATGACATCAAGATTTCTTAAATCCAATTCCAATAATAATTATCTGTATCATATATTATGAAGAAGGAAAGCAAGCACCTTTGTAATCTATCAATTTTTACTGCTATTTTTAGGAGTTAAAGTGTCTTTGTGGGGATCCATATTATTAAATTTATACCTTTTTCTATTTTTTTATTTTGCATCTAGTAACATGAAATATATTTTTATCGTCATTTTGGAATCCATCTATAAGGTATAGATCTCTTAGCCTCCTTTCGTTTAAATTTACTTCATTTTTCAGAAACTTATATAAGGTATAGATCTCTTAGCATAGTTTGATAATAAATTATTTTATTAAATATTTAAATAAAAATATTTTTTTATTGGTGAAAACTTATAAATTAGAAATTTTAATTGAAATATTCTGATACTCCCTAATTGCTAAAATATGATTATATGCATCTAAAAATCAAATGCTCCCAAAACGATGTGAAATGAATTAATATGACGTGATTTCATCATTATTCTACCTTTTTAACACAATATGATTGATCGAACATGATTTTTTCATGGTTTGATAATATTTTATTATATTGTCACACAATATAAGGATATTTTCACACAATTATAAGAATATTTTTCATAATTATTATAGTAAATATTTTAGGAGTTTTTAAATAGTCACATAATTTTTTATATAAATATTTTCCAATCTAGTATTAATGTAAAATACGAAAAAAATGATGACATCGTCTATAAAAAAAGTGATTTTTTTTTTTTAATAATAGCTTGACATGTGTTTAAAATGATATAAATAGGGGGTTTATTTTAGTAATAGTTATAGATTTGATTTTAGCTATATAAATATTTTTTTTGAGATTTGATAAGATTATGTATTTATGTGGAGATGGTTTAATTTGCATAATCGTAAGATTATGTATATATTTGAATATGCTTTAAATTTGCAAGATGTAAGATAGGAAGAAGAAGAAGAAAAATTCAAATTGCTAAATAAATTGCTAAACTAACCTAGGGATTTTGGAAGGAAAATTCTTTCATTTTTATAATATTCATATTTTAACTTTAAATATATTTAATCATGTAAAAAAATATTTATAAATAGTTGATATTAAAGTATAAATTAAGATGAATTCAACAATATTAGGTTAATTATATTTATTTTTATATATTAATAATAATATAAGGTCAAAGCCTATCAAGAATTAAGAAATTAATAACGTACAAATTTGTATTTTTTTAACTTTTGCGATATGATGACAGTATTGAATCACAATGATGATTTGATTCATTTTTTAATGACAACCTCTCATCATAAAAATAATAATAGTAATGATAATGATAATAATAAAAAAATAAAATGAATTTGCAAATAAAGCAATCAACATGTGCATGCCCTTGTCTGGACAACCCCATGTAAAGTATATAACTTAGTTTGGGATTTGAAAAGTTGTGCAGTTGAGCACTTTGAATGAGCAGCGCTGGATGTATGTGTATGACTTATGACCATTACTGCTTTAAACTTTAAACTAGATGTTCCAAAAAGCTAGCAACACTAAATTAACATGTTGAATTATCTTTAGTGCATAGACTAATGAGATACAATCTCCACCTTTACATAAAGCTCATTCTATCAGTTCTCTCAAGAAAATTAAGAACAAAACAATTCAGATAAATAAATTTTACTGAAAAACTTTGACTATGAGTTATCCCTCATTTAAATGGAAAAAAAATATATATATTCATTTGGAATTTTGATAGATTTGTTTCAGTCTATATTTAAATTTTAATTTTGCTTTGAAATTTGTGAAAAAGCAAATGAAAAGAAAAAAAATAGAGTGTAATTAAAATTTGGGGTCAAAATTTTTAAAAATTATAGACAAAGTTTTTAAATTTTAATGTTGTATACAAGAACTCATGGAGAGAGAGTGCAAAGGGGTGGATATGAAAATGATTATCATTCGGTCTGATTATATTTTTTTAGTATTGGGAAAGGGAGGTGATTGGGTTAAATAATCAAGGAAGTCCGACTATTAAGGTTTGGTGGTAGCACAAATTTTAGACTAAAAAGTGGCAAATACATTTTTGTAAGTAGTAAGTTTTTTCAATATCGTGAAAATGATGGAATAACAAGTGAATGAAATTACGAAGTGACCAACTCCGTATAATTTAAGCTGGTCTTAGGAGATGACGAGATGAGCGACCAATGAAGTGAATTATAAAAGAATCTGCAAGCTGCAACTCTGCAAACGGCACGGGGACTCACATTATCTTATTGATACAGTTGACTCTTAAGGTTTCCTTATGATTCAATAATTTTACATTTCTTTTCAAAGGGATAATATTGTTAATAAGTTCTCACTATGATCTTAAACATCGATTATTAACACACGGAGTTTTTGTCAAATTATATGGACATTATTAATTTTAATTTTATCATGTGCAACTTTTTGTTTTTTCCCCTCTCAATTATATATTTATATGTATATGAAAACTGGTTTAGTCAAACAATGAATTTAGTAGTGCATATTAAATACTTTCTTACATAATTTTAAATACGATGTAGTTAGTCATTGAGTCACACTTTTGAATTTAAACTATGTTCAAAATTTTGTTTTACCGGTCTATCGGTATGCAAACTTTTGGGCTCCACTACATTTGATTTCTCTAGTAAGAAATACTACATCAACATAATCAATTACAATGAATTAATAACAACAATATCAAGCCTTTATTCAAAAGATAGGTCAATTGCATGAACCGAGAATTTATGTCATACGATCAACCACAAAAATCCTTATCTGCCATTCCCTTTGATTTGGAGCCACGTATTCTTGCGAACTCATTTTCTTCACATCTTTGGTAACTCCCTTTATCCAAATAGTCTTTTGTTTTACTTGATTGCGCTTGAGGTTTCACCCCAAATTTACAGCTTCTTCACTTATGCATCTACTGTTTTGCATCTCACATGTCCAAACTATCTTACTTGATTATCCCTTATCTTATCTTAATATTTGCTACTTCAACTACTTATGGATATCTCACTTCTAATGTTATTCCTCAAGGTATTCATGCACATATATCTTAACATATACACCTATCTTAGCATATACATCTCCGCTACTCTCATCTTATTAATATGCTCTCAATCTGACCCATAATATAATGTCGGTCAACTTGTCATCTCATAATATTTCTTCTTTAGCCTTAAGGATACACTACAATCATGCAATAGTCTAATTACGACTCTCTATTTAAACCTTGGTACCTTGCCATGAGACTTCTTCAAATCTTAAAGTATGACTCAATGACTAACTAGCAAGGTACCACTTAGATTTTATGAAAACTTTTCTTGGTACCTTGTCATGCGACTTCTTCAAATCAATGAAAACTATTTGTAAATCTTTCATTGTTGTCTTAACTTCGTTATTTTGCTTAAATATGTGTCAATGATAGATAAGCAACTACATAAGGATGAGTGAAAAATGATGAGTGGACAAGGGATGAGGTAGAAGAAGGGAGATAAGTTAATGGGGTAAAAGACGTAAAATTCATTAGAAGAGGAAAAAAGGGAAAAAAGGAAAGAAAAAAAAAGTAGTTAAGTTTGTCATGTGATTGGTCAACATCGTAAAATCGGATCAATTGCTTGAAAACCATTAGATAGTAGTCTCGTCCAAATGAAATTTTTTTAAATGATAGTTTCTCATAAGAGTTTTTTTACATAGTAGTTTCTCATGTGATTTTACTTAACAATTTACAAAGTACTCTAAATTTAGCATAGCTAGATAATTTATAAGTGCATAAGCTTAACTGAAAGAAGGTTCTTGCTGACCTTTATTTTTCTTGATTTGCTTTCTAGCTTAGGTAAAGAATAACGTGGGCCGGTGGGGGTAGTCCATACTTAAACTATTGGGTCAAGAGGAAAATCTTTGCTTAATTGGCAGTACCATTGCCCTTCCACATCTCATGTTGTAGAATAGTCATCAATATTTCTTTACAAAATAAATAAAATACAAAACCAGTATGGTCAAAGGATGATAATTTCACAATCAAGTCATCGACTAACACAAAAACTATTTATGGACTGTATTATATATATTGATAATTATATTCGATCAATTAATCATAAGATTTTCGTTGTATTAGGATATGGGCACAACAAAAGTGAAAGCTAAATTTGAGAAATTATAGGAATGAAAATGCTAGATATAAGTCAGACATGATATTTAACATGGTAAAAAAAAAATCCACAAAATAAATATCTAGAAAATCTATTATATGAAAAATAGGAGTGTATAAAAACCCTATACAATTAGGATAGACTGTAATGTTATGACTCTCACTATTCGAAACTAGCAAAAAAAGTATTGTAGAAGAGAAAGAAGTTATTTACAAGGAGGTTGTAGAAAAGAATGACTTTTGTACCGGTAGTACATACTCCCTTCATTTCTTTATATTTGTCCTATTTATAAAATTTCATTAGAGGAGCTAGAAACTTAAATATGATTGTTTATTGATATATATATAAGTTAAAATATATCCATCTAGAATTTTGTTAGATTCGTCTCGAAATATAAATTTTTAATATGTAAATTTTATATTTTTTATTAATATATATTTATATATTAAATAGCTATAATATGTATTTTAGAAATTGTAGAAAAAGCAAATGTGACAAACAAAATAAGATGGGAGGTATATATATCGAGTTCACTTTTACTTCACATGCATACTCCAATATCTATATATACCATGTATGAAGTGCATTATTACCTAAATTTATGTGGATAACTGTGCTTGGTAGGATGACATTCTATATTAAGTTGGGCTAAGAATCTGGGCCACACCAAACCCAACATTTTCTTTTCATGCACGTTCCGATCCTAGTATTCACACTCTCCATAGTCTAACTTCTTTGGCCAACCTTTGTGGTTTTCGGTTTTTGCATTGGTTGTCATCCTTGACTTTTCACTACATACTTAACCTGCTCTTTCCTTTTTCTAGGAAAAAGTTGACAAATATAACATTAATTTATTTTTCCTTACAATTATTAATAGTACATGAAGGTAAGACAATCTATAACTATTATTAAAATAAAACCCTGCTTATGTCATCTTGGACACATGTCAAGTTATTATAAAAAAAATTCTCGCCTTTTTTTGTAAATGATGTCATATATTTTTTCTACTTTACATTAATATTAGATTGAAAAATATTATACATAAAAAATTGTGTGACTATATAAATTCTTAAATCATTTACTATAATAATTATGGAAAATATTCTTATAATTGCGTGACTATATAATAAAATGTTATCAAACCATAACGAAATCATGTTCGATCAATCATATTGTTTTGAAAAAGTAGGAATAATGATAAAATCATATCATACTAATTCATTTCACTTTATTTTGGGAGCATTTGGCTTTACGACGCATATCATCACATTTAAGCAATTATGAAAGATTTCAATTAAATTTTCTACTTTACTTTAAAAGATATGGATTATTATTGATAATTCTATAAAAACTATAAGTTTTCATCAATTATTGAATATTTAATAAAATAATTCATTATTGAACCGTGTATGAGACTTATCAAGGTCATTATGGCTTACATTAAATAATATAGTTAGAGCATTTATAGCAAGGGAAAAAAAAAAATTGTCACTCCCCTCTCTACATCTTCCTCTCCTCCAAAATACATATTTTGAGAAAGAATTTATTCATCCCACCAATAACAAACCCAAATGGGATGATGGATTTCATGGCAACGAAAGGGTGCTAGTTGTTCACCTTTATCTTTATTTTTGGATGTATCCATGTGATGATTCCTTCTCTCGTATCATCCTTTTCAGATGTTATAGGTTAGGTTCAGCTTGTGAGGCTAACACAGGGCTTTCTTTCCTTGTAAAAAAACAAAAACTTCAAATTTTGGTAGTTTGAGTTTATTTATTAAGGTAAATTTTACCTATGAGGCAAGTTTAAATGTTATGGAACAAGTGAATCAAATTAAAATACTTGAAAGAGACTTAACAATTTTCTTTAGAAAAATTGGATGTGCACATGATTTTAGGATTATATAAATATCAAATTCATGTATCTAGAATTCCTAAGAAGTGAACTAGGTTATTAATTAAACAATTCCTTTATTTATAGTAATTTGTCATATTTTTGTCAACCCTAAAATCTTTCCTTTTTTATGCAAATTTATGTCTACCAAAAACAGGTACTTATCGGTCACAAATGATTTGGACTTATGAGCTAAGAAAAACTCGAGTACGGGAAAAAGAATACTCCAGTAACATACAGTAAAAATTGATGATTTTCCAATCTTTGGTAAAAAAAAAAAAGTTGAGAAATCTGATTGTTGTCTGAAAGAAAGATTTATGAAATTAAAGTCTTAGATTAATGTCAAATAATGAAAAGAAAACGTAAGAGATAAATGTGAAATGCTAACAGTTATCAATTGAGCTCTGAGAAGTAAGAATTTTTAAAACTTGGATAGGTAGAAATTCTCTCATACTTAGAAAACTGAAATTACAAAACTTCAATTCATTGGCCAAAAAATATAAAATTACATAACTTGAAGATGGAATGCCTAAGCTAGTACTGCTCAAAATCACTTCACTTATGGTAACTAGAGTTCTAGACAAAATGAGCTGAGGCTAACTGTTAAATTAGTTATCAATCCCTTCTTTATGGTTAAAGTACCTGAAAACAAACACACAAGTATTGAAAATCAACTCTGGTGTTTGTTAGTTCCCGTCATATGGTTGCTATCTATCCTAGGCATTGTCCAAACTTGATCATCTTTGCGCATCATTTTCATGTTTAACAGAGCTTCTGTCGTGCTTGTTACTAACAATGCTATCAACCAGTTCACGCCCTTTAGTTTCAAATGGAATGAACATGACAGCAGCGGCTGCTACTAAGACTACACCAGCGAAAAATAGGATAGCTGCCTTTTGATGACATCCTTGGACCAAGGCTACAGCCACAACAGGGCTGACCATTCCACCAATTCTTGATATTGAGCTTGCTGTTCCAAACCCGGTATTTCTTACTGATGTGGGGTATATCTGCAGCGTACAAATCATAAACACCAATTATGCATGAAGTTCAGACATAGAAAAATGAAGTTGTTGGTAAGAAAATAGGATGGAAGTAATGGGTTATTGATTTACCTCAGGAGCGAATATGAAAGCAATAGTAAAGGTTCCCATAATGCATGCTCGTGAACCAAACATGAGTATGGTTGTGACAGTATCTGACCGAGGGTTTACCAAAGGCATTAGGAACATAAAACACACTGCGAACATGGCTGCCATAGAAATCTTGCGTCCAAGTCGATCAATTAAGATTCCAACGACGACTAGGCCGGGGAATTCTTCAAGAATGTACGAAAAAAGTACGTCAACATAAATGTGTTGATTTCTCACTCAAGTGTATGGTAAATGGTAAAAGTCGGAATAAGTTTTCAACGAACATAGCATTCACCTTGTACTCCTGAGATCTACCTACTTAATTCCATACTATTACTGTTTTATAGAATACTAACATACAAGTTCCAATTTTATTCCTAATTCATAACTGATATTATCTGGAGTATTTTCGTAATTTTATTTTTATATACGAGATTATAATGTCTTTACTTTATATGAGTTTTTTTTTTTTATATATATTTTGTATTTCTATATCTGATATAAGAATATATATATATCTTATATAACAATAGATATATCTAATATAATAATATTTATATATGATATCTCAATATTCTAATATAATTTATATCATTTATGAATGAGGAAAGCCTCTTGAGATAAATGTGCAATTTATCGCCTTTTCTTGATGGTTAGATTCCAAAAAGAAGAACTATCGTCTTAATTTGGGGCATGCAATGGGTGCCATAAGGTCGCTAGTACAGAGTATATCCTGAAAAAAATATGCATAGAGATCGAAACTCACCAGCTATACTAGTGATAAAAACCTCTTTGTAGTTGATGCCAGCATCCAAACTTTTCGACTCCACATGTTCACCTAAGGAACTGCATACATTGTTCTTATTGTTCAGCTGAGTTGTGAGCAACACGAGGCCGTAGTAAGCAAAGGCATTTCCAAAGAACACCAGCCAGAGGAGTAAAGTTGTACGGGCTAGTTTTGGTGAAAGTAGCACCATGATTGATCTTACTATGCTCATCTCGGAATCCTTCCATTTTTCAGATACAAATTCATCATCTGCTGGAAAACTCTGCTCTTGTATTTCCATATCAGTAAGAAGAGTCCCAGGAGGCAATTCTTTGCCATTTGTTTTGGCCATTTTTGCCAAAACGTTGAAGGCCTCGTCTTTTCTTCCTTTCAAACACAAGTACCTCGGTGACTCGGGTGTTATTATATAGAATATGAGCAATATGAATGCTGGCAAGGCTGATAGACCCAGTAGCCATCTCCATCCCAACTTCGGCATGATAACCTGTCAATATGTGAAAATAAAGCAAAATAATGTCGTACTATTTGAAAATAAAGTTTAACTATTAAAAAACGGAGATATACTATTAGAAAATAAAGTTATCACCACACCCTTATTATCCCATCCATTAATGATTGAATTTATCAAAATAACCCTATGTAGATGTATTCTCATTTATATCTGACAGAAATGAGGCAAACCTCCTTGTTGTGTAAAGTTAGCTTAGCTGCAAATCTTTTGCAAATATGTATCAGGAATCATGTCGCTTAATATTCATTATTTTATATGAAGTACTGAATCCTTGACGGATGTGGATGTGGATATGCATACTTCATTTTGATCAAATGTTTGGATACGTGTAAAGAAGTACGATCAATCAAATATTCAAATATGACAGTTGAAACATAGCCGTATCTAAATCCAATACTAGAGTCGTCCAAGCAACAAGCCTAGGACTGTAGGAGTTACAAAAATTAAAATGAAAAATTCGGTTGAAATGATAGGACTAGTTGGGTACATACCCATGCCAAGGCAGACTCAGAAACGGATCCAACCGTCCAAAAAGCTTGGAAAAGAACCAACCAGGTACCGCGGCTAGGTGCAGGTACAAACTCTAAAAACCAGGTGAGTAGAACTGGACCAGCACCCAGGCCAATGCCTACAACACAACGTGATATAAGCAGGAGAGGGTAGTTTGTAGAAGCTGCACTCAGACACCCAGCAGCGGCTGTTAAAACTGCTGAGAACATATACCCTTTCCTGACATTATGTAGCAGATTGTGTGAGAACGTAAATGAGCATACTTGACAAAATAATGAAAGATAAAATTTACTATTTTTTTTTTTTTTTGTGTGTTAAGAGTAATAGTATTACTAACAGAAATAGAAAGTTGTAGAAAATAAATAAAGCTTAGATCAAAACTCTTTACTAAAATCAAACTATTTCAAAAATTTATTATCATCCTTTTTATTTTTCAAGGTGTGTATGTTTATAGTTATGAATTAAAAACCTCTATATTAATTAGTCATTTGCCCCATTGAAAGAAAACTTCATTGGATACCAACATGTCTTCCAAAAATGGACTCCATTTTGGGTGTACCTATCTCTAGGTACACCAAAATGCAATGCCAAATGAGTTTTAACGTTATTCACTTGCTCTTTTAGAAAAATATCATGAAAATGCATGGGAGAGAAAAAATAAAAACTCTACTCATTTTTACTAATGTTAAAATTTGTGTTTTGAAAAGCTTTTAAACTCTAAAACTAAAGAATTTTCTTTTAAAAGGATGAAAAACTGGCTAAAATTTTTTAAATGCAAGAGATTGTAAAAGGCGTTAGGGCATGATCAACACGCCCCAACGCCAATAATCGTACCTTCTGGGAGAGTGGGAGCACCATCATCAATATATTTCCAAAACCCTGAAAACAATTGTGATAAGTGATAACATATAGTATAGGCTTACATACCTTCTTCCATATGTATCAGAAACAAGACCCCAAGAATATGCTCCTACGAGCATACCTGCAAACACAACGGTCGTGATGAGACTCTCCTGAGCAGCACTGAGGTTCCATTCTTGTTTGACCGCTGGCCCCACAAATGACAGCAACATCATCTCCATTGCTTCGGAAACCCACCCCATTCCAGCATACACAAGCACCAAGTATTGGTATTTTCCAAACCCGACTTTCACTAGTGCGTCATCCACACTATACGTTACACCCCGATCCGCCATTTCCTACAAACCATGTAACATTATTTATATTTCAAATGTCACAAATATAAATGATGCAATACTGTATAGATCTCAACAAATGTATATACAAATCTCAACTAATGATTAATTACACAAATTCATACCGTTGGACTTCTAATAAGTTGCTTCCACTAGTGAATAGTGATGTTAGTGTAATGAGTTAGTGTAACGATGTCTGACACTAGTAATGAAATAGTCTAATAGTAAAGCAAAAATTTTCTAGTAGTAAATTGAGTTTTTACCGTGAAATTTGATATGTAAATTCTGTGAAGTGGGTTTGCTGTTTTGATATCCGGAGTTCTGCTTAAGCCGTTGTCTGAATCAAACCAAGAAATCAGTATCGTCAGTGTAACACATAACAACTTACCTGATGATAGGATTTGATGACTAAGTCAGTCAGTCAGACTAGTGACTTTCTATTATTCAGGATATTACCTGATGAAAGGGTCTCTTGTGGCCTAATAGAGTAATAGTTGTTTATGGGCTTCTTAATTCTTATGCCTCTAGCCTTTGTGTAGTGTAAGACTTTATTTTTCTTAATGTATGTTTTAGTTATTACTTTGATATTGAGTGAACGGCCATATTGTTCATTTACTCTCATTTTTCTTTTTAGTTCGAGCTCAATAGCATTTTTTTGGGTGATGAAATTTATGTATATTGTTTAATAACTTGATTAGTTATCAATTATGTAAGGACACTAATAATACAAACCTGACAAATATTGACATAAAGTTTTGTTACCTATTATAACTTAGACATATATATATATATATATATATATATATATATATATATATATATATATATATATATATATATATTTATATTTATATCTTGTTGATTATTCTCTATTCAAGTAGTCTCACATAACTAACCTCAACGGTTAACGGTAACCGTTAATCGTGTATAGTCAGTTCATATTAACAGTTATTTTATCGAATCGTTAACCTTAACGGTTAACCGATATTATTATTTTAAAAAAAATAAACCTAAACAGCTAAAAATGAATGAATATCACAATTTTTTTTATGCATGATCAAACCTTGTATAAATATGTGTTATTACTATTATAGAAGACCCAAATAAGTTAAGAAATCATACAAATAATTTCACAGTATTAGGTGCACAAGTACATAAAAATGGAATGAAACGGTTAGTTGTTAACCGTACCGTTAAATACCAGTTAACCGTTTAGCAGTTACCGTTACTTACGGTACGGGTACGGTTAACTTTTTTCAATAACCGTTATAACGGTTAATTATACCGTTAATACGTACTGTTACAGTTAACTGTTTACGCACACCCCTACACAACTTGGGAGCCTCTTTTATTAACTAATTAAGAACCTTCGTGCAAAAGATAAATATAAAAATAGATGATGTTAATAAAATTGTTATCATGGTCTTAGGAATGATAGGGCTTATAGGCTTTGCCCGAGGCACAGTTGATTAGTTGAAGCCTGACTACTGTGCTCAATCAAAGTTGCCCAAAAGAAAACTGTTTTATTTCATTTATGAAACAATAACAAACCAAACACCCATAATGCTACTACACAAACAAGGTAGCATTTCTATTTCTAATGGGTTTGAAGAGATTTAAAATATTAATTCAAGAGAACCATCTGTAATAGCAGACAAGATTGAAATCTGGAACCTAATGTGCCCAAGACCTCAGTCTTGACAACTAGGCCATGACCTCATTGGCTTTAACCGCGAAGAAATGGATAAACATACATGGATTACACATAAATTCAGGCTAATAGCCGTTCATAGGTACTACTATCGAAGAAGCTATCAGTCAACTCCCGTCCCATGGTTTCAATAGGAAACAACATGACACAGATCCCAGAAAGTAATACCACACCAACGAAAAGGAGAATGGCAAGAGTTTGATGACATCCATGTACCAAGCTTATAGCCACCATCGGAGCAACCATTCCACCAATTCTTGCCATCGAACTCCCAAGACCAACACCAGTACTCCTCACAACTGTTGGGTATATCTGCATTTGATATATACAAAAAACAAATGCCGTCACTTAAGTTATTCAAAGAAGACATGTAAGGTGTGTTTGGTTAGCACTCATCGACAGAAAGTAAGGGAATGGTCCACAGAGTTCCACAAGGAATAATTTGATACTGAGAAGCATAGGATTATAAACTACGGGTTTTTTACATCTCCTCCAATGGTCGGCTAGCAGATTCCTTAACAAAATTGTTGCCACGGCATACATTTACAACACTAGTTTCTAAAATCGGTCTCTCCTCGTGGCCTACCGTTTTGAGGGGGCATATTAAGGAATATTACACAATCCTTTGATCTTGCCACAATATTTGAAATTGACATCAATCATTGATTCTATCCTTATTCTCTCCTTAAATCATGTAACTGATTTATGTAATTACCATAGTCAGCTAAATTGTAAGAGTATAAATAGTTGTATCTTCTCATGAATATAATTAAGTTGTCTCTCATTCTCTCTAACATTTCTCATAACTATATCAGTTACCATCCTAGTTGAGTTGAGCGAGTAGAGAAGTGCAACTAGAGTTACTTAGTGCAGGCCCGCTGAAATCTCAATTTCAAATCTTTCTTACAACCAACCTCGCCTTTTTCCAATTTTCATTACCTTATCTTACCAAAATACCAGTAACCACAGAGCTCGTGCATGTTTGTTTGGACTTAAATACACAGTTAAGAAATCATGAAAATAATGAGGCAATGCAAAAACTAAATTTATAAGCAAATAATAACCCTACTATAATGCAGATATGAGAATATATAATATTTTCTGTTTTACCTCTGGAGCATATAAAAACATGAGTGTGAAGGATCCCATTATGCAGGCTCGAGCTCCAAAGAGCAGAGCTGTTGTTAATCCATCTGACAGATGGGTCACCAGCGGCGATATGAAAAGGAAGCACAAAAAGAGCAAAGTTGCCATTGAAACTTTACGACCAAATCTATCAACAATCACAGCAGCAAGTACAAGGCCCGGTATCTCTACAACATTTGAAAGCAACACATTAGTAAGCTACCTAGAAACTATATACGAATATGCTTATCGTATCAACATAAGAGATAATACCAATTATAAAGTTGCTTACCAGCAAAACTAGTGATAAAGACATTCCTATAATTGACATTGGCAGATTCTTCTGAACCAATTTGTCGTAGATAGCATGTGCTGTCAGTCTTGTTTAACTCAGTGGTCAACAGCACAAGACCATAGTAAGTAAAGGCATTTCCGAAGAATACTACCCACAAAAGCAAGGTTGACCTTCTTAATTTTGGTGAAAGAAGCATAGATAATGATTGAAAAACCCCCATTTTAGAGTCCTGGGAATTCGGAGGAGGTGCCACTCCTGCTTGTACACTTGGTAACAGTGGTTTACGCTCAGGAGGAACACCACTCAATTGATCAATTTCAATATCAGTGCAAAGAAAACCAGGTGGCAACTCTGTTTTATTAACTTTGGATATCCTCTCCAAAATTTGCATGGCACCCTGTTTTTCACCATGCATACACAAATACCTTGGAGATTCTGGCACCACAAAATAAAAGACAAGTAAAAGAAATGCAGGCACTGCAGACAGACCAAGCAGCCACCTCCATCCCAACCAGGGCATAACAATCTGCCAAAACAGATAAAAGTAAACAAAATTCAGTACAAAAGAAGCCAACACTATTCAAGTTAGTGATAAGAAACATTAATTGATATGGGACTTAATAACAGCCTACATAATCATATCAACATGAATCACCAAAAGGCAAATATACCATAACTCTAAAAGTGGAAGCTTTTCCGAATCTTTAGTAAACAATATTGATATTGTCTTACATAATCAAATAGAAAATAAAGCCACTAAAACTTTGTCCCCCATTTTTCATAGTCAGAAAGCAAAAGATCTATTATTGAGTCAAACTAGCACGTAAAGAAGTTTAAACTACTAAGATAAGAGTCTCAGACACAAAACAGAATCTACAGTCACTAACTACACATAATTCAATACAGAAAAATAAACCAACAAAAACCAGGTCATGGATAAAAATTGTACAGTTCAGAGGACTGTTGCATCCCTAGCCATTCTTTTCAGTCCTGGTCCCCTCATATGAATAGCAATAATGACCTGCCTTCGCAAATTCATTGATCTTCTCGATTCTCTACTAAAAAATTCTCATTTCTCTCTTCTCATGAGAGAAGTAAAGACCAGTACTCAGAGTAGCCTTTGCAATCATGGCTCTGGAAGCTTTATCCTGGCAATTCTTAACCAGTCAATCACATTAGTCTACATTTAGGATAAAGAAATTCCTGAAGATTCGCAAGGACTATTGGCTACTATTTCTCGGGTTTAGAATGTCAAGACAAATACAGATAACAGTTAAGAACATCATATATGTTTATGATGATTGCAATCCAAATATTTTTAAATAAGATTTTTTACATCTCTCACCCTCATGAAAAGACAATTAGGTATTAAACACAGTTTCATAGTGGGATATAAACGAAAAGAACTAAATCAAATACAAGATAGCTTAGGAATTGTGGTATCTATATACAAATGTCAAAAGATGGTGATTGGATGTAGATCAGGAGGGAACCAGCTTTAATTTTCAATTTTCATCCAAACATTTAATTGCTTATATCTAACTAGTGGAACAAGTATGAAAATAACTTGATTTCATAGATCAAAGCACCAAAAAACACTTTAAAGCCAGTAACATACCCATGCAATGCCAGCCTCTATAACTGTACCAACAGTCCAAAATCCTTGGAAAATAATCATCCAAGTGCCCCTCCTTGGTGCAGGCACAAACTCTAAAAACCAAGCCAATAGTACAGGACCACCTCCCACACCAATGCCAACCAAACAACGGCATGTTATCAATGTAATGTAGTTAGGAGCAACTGCACTCAGAAGTCCAGCTATGGAAGTAATCATCGCTGTGGCCAAAAACCCTTTCCTGAAAGAGGAAAAAGAAATAAAACATTCAGTGGAAGAATTTGGAATGGATGTGTATAATATTTATAAAACCATAGAGCCACCAGCATGAGAGAGAATCGTTAATGTTATTTGACAAGTAAGCATCAGTGAAGTGCAAGCAGCTGTACTTCTGTCTTCTTCCAAAACCTAAAGCCCAGGAACCTACGTACAATATTGTAATCTCAGCTTTAAAAGAATAAGTGTTTTCACCAGTGAGGAGACACTCAAAGACTTACTATCAGTAATTCTGATTTTGAATTATATGATTTCAAAAGGTGTCTTGGATACCATCTCTAGTCAATTTGCTTCACACGGGTAATGATTGCTAAAACATTAATCTGTCCTAATCATCTCAATCCAAACTTAAGATAAATCACTCATACATCCTATTCAGACAATCCTATCTTCTTTTAAGCAGCCGAGATCAAGTGGATCCATAATAAACTAAAATTAAAAGACGGCTAACAAACAAGTTTTCGCAGAGAATTGAAACATGATAGCGGCTTCATGAAATTTATTCCATCTTTTTATACTCTTATTCTTATGTACACCTAGACACTTCCTAAAATTGAAGTTCTATAAGGGGTCTAAGATTAGACTCTAATAGTTTGATCTATTCAGGAGAATTTGAGAAACATATACACAAAAGCGAGGTCACTTGTTCAGAATTCTGGTGGTGTATATATCTGGAAATAGGGAAATTTAGTTTTTGATCAATTAGCATATTCCCTTTGTATATACCTCTGAAGTAAGGAAAGTTCAAATTTTGTTCAATTTTGAAATCTGTAATTCAGGGAAGTTTATATCTTAAGATATGTTTGCCTATTTCCTGCAATGTCTGTTAGTAATTAGTTTCTTTAGTTTGAAAACTTGAAAGAAATTTAGTTGGGTTCTAATGAGTTATTAACATGCAGCTTCCTGTTTCTATTTCTAATATCTTATTTCCTTGAGACATTATGTGCTTGACTCCTTGTTGACCTGCATCATGAGACAGCTGACACAGATTTATGTTCAAAAGTTAAAAAAAAAAAAAGGAAAGGACAAATGTATGTAATACAATGAAAGAATTCATAAAGCTATGTACCTTCTTCCGTATCTATCTGAAACTAGACCCCATGAATATGCCCCAACCAGCATGCCGGCAAACACCACAGTGGTAATAAGACTCTCTTGCTCAGAAGTAAGATTCCATTCAGTCTGTACTGCTGGTCCAACAAACGAAAGAATCATAACTTCCATAGCTTCTGAAATCCATCCTAGTCCAGCATAGATAAGAATCAAGGATTGGTATTTCCCAAATCCCAAGCTCAGTAGAGCATCATCCATGCTATAAATTTCCATCCGATCCACCATCTGAAAGTGAACAAAAGAATAAATAGCTGAAAAATATTCCATTCATCCACAAAGATGATCTTTGGTTCATAAATAAAATTTCAAATCCTATTGTAGAATTAATGAAATGCAATAACACACTCAACAAGGAGATCGCCACAAGTATGCATTACATCAGTACTTCCACATTTTCCATTATGAGTGTCATAGCTCAAGAACCATGCTTTCAGACTACATGTATTATTCATCCAACTAAGACAATGAACATAAATAATATATCCCCAAATTACCTTTAATCGAAGGCAACTTACCAAAATAGGACACCAAGTGATAGTTAACAACTTCACATTATTAATCACCAAGAGCAGCCCTTTGGAAAATATCAAAATAAATTCTTTGACATAATAACAAGGAGGTAGCCTTTGATCACATTCACATGTGATTAAAAAAAAAAAATTTAGGCATGAAAGACAACCATACACTCCATATCTCCAAAGTTCATATGTATCATTTCAGATCTAATGCATACATATAAACTGATTGTTATCTCGTTTGTACCTAAAATTGGCAAGTAATGTTTCACAAATAGTCTGAAGCGAAAAGTGATATTGAAATACCCAAATGACAAGTTCAAATGGAATGAAGAAAAATGGCTAAGTAACTACATTATGAAGGAAACCGCGCACTACATTGAGAACACATTGTCGCAGGAATCATGTAATAGGAATAGTTCAGGCAGTACTCCCTATAGTAAGCAGCCAAAAAAATTGAAAAAAATAATGAAATCCAATAATCAAGCAATGTAATTAGTCTCAAATCACACCAAAAATAAATAAATAATAACAACAACAAAATTAGAAGAATCAATCTGTCTACTAGATGGTCAACGAGGAAAGCAGTGCAAGGGGGAAAAAAGCGTTAAAAACATAGAATGATTTTTTTGTTTTTTCACCAGATTTTGAACGAAGTTGAGTTCTGCAAGATACAGGCACATTGGATTGAAATCTTCCAGCATCAATTGATTGATTTCATCAAAAATGGATAAACTCGAAAAATATGATCTTCAAGTAAAAGATAATTTTATATCATACAAAAATAAACTTCACTGAAATTCCATCACAGCAATTTTGACAGGTGCATATATTAACCATGAGAAAAGCTCAGCAATCAACCTCTTACATCGATGGAAACTCCAGCAATTCCGCCATAATTAGTTGGTTTTTATGATTTGAATAAATATTATATTGTACACTAGCATTCATATCCAAGCACATATTAAAATTCACAGAAAAAAGCTCAATTCAAGATCAAATTAGAAGAAAAAAACCCATAATTAAACTTCAATCAATCAAAAACCCAGAATCTAAAATTAAAGTCAACAAGACTAGAACCAGATATTAAACCCAAAATTATGCTTGCATTAACTGACATAAGATAAAAATTGATTAACTCAAAGTTACAAACTTTAACCAATAATTAAGCAAATTATACAATTAAGATTGATCTAATAATATAATGAATAGAATTGAGAAAAAAAAAAAGAGAGAAAAATTCGCAACAAAAGCAAACCTGGGTATGATGAGGGATGAAGTAAACAGATGAAACAGACGCAGAGGTAAGCAGGTGTATGTGGCACTCTTAATCTCTTATACTAAGATTTTTTCTGGGGGAGATTAAAAAAGTAGTCCAAAATTAGTGGGGTTGATCTCAAATCTGAATTATTATTATTATTATTTGAGAGAAAACCTTGGATTGGTGATTTGGTGGTATCATTTCCTATGTCATATTGTGAATTGTCATGTGGGTTTTTATCATTGGTCGCCTATTCTAACAACAATTTAAAAGATGCAACATTTCTAAACTTATCTAGTATTGTCTAATGTCGAGCTCATGGCGTTATTTGGGGCATGGATCTTGAATAAACGGTTACAAGTGTTACATTAAAATTTGGGGCAAGGTAGTCCAATAAAGTTGTACTTTTGAGGCATTTCACAAAATTTTGTTATAAAAGTAACATCACTTAAAAATACAAAGATTGATGATAGGGAAAACAATATGCTTAGTAGTAAATGAAGGATAATAAGACTAAAAAATACGGTGTAATTGATAATAAATATGAAGAATTAAAAGTTAGAATTAGAGTTTGAGTGTTTGATCTTTACATGTTATGAAATACCTACTATGGTGGCTAGCAAGTTCAACATAACTATTACTTTTTAAAACTTATTTAAAAATTTAGCAATTTGAAATTTAATCTAATGCTTGGTGTCATTAGTTGTATTTTTTTTCATTTTCTTGTGATTACTCCTTGTCATTTATATTGAGAACATATTTTTGATAATTTGGTGGATATAAACGATTAGAAATAAATATGTTACTTAAGGATTAATAAGTATGGTTTTCATACAAAATCCTTATTTCTACTTAAATTCATATTAAGATGCATGTAATATAGTACTAGTACTCCATAAGTCGAAAAAAAAAGTACTAGTAATAGTACCCTCTTTCCCTCTCTTACCCTTATTTCTGTCTCAAACCTTACATTCTCTTTTTTTATTGGAGTTTTGTAATTTTTACAGATATAAATACCATCACGAATACAAAATATTTCAATCAACAAAGTAATTTCTAACTTATAGTTTGCAATTGCAAATATAGAGACGTAAAAAAATATAATTTAATTAATTAGGATCTTAATTTTGGGCATAGAGTTAATGCCAAAGATTAATTATAACTAGGGTTTGAAAGATTTAAGTAAAGTCAATACAAATTATAAAAAAAAAAAAAAAAGGATTTTATAACTTCGATCTAAGTATGACATTTTGAGAAAGCATTCTTTTTAATTTAAAATTCAAAAATTAGTATAAGCATAATATTTTGTTCAAATAGCTAAAATTTAAATGTCATTATAATAAAATAAAATAAAAAATCTTACGATTAGTTTAATAGTTTCATAAGGTCATAAATGATGTTAAGGTATTAAACTATAATATTGTCTACTCATCTAGACATTAAACAATTTACTTAACTAAATTCATAAAAATAAACAATACATATAATTTTACTCTCTTTATTCTTTAATATTTATATTTGTATAAATGTGGAGGTGTTAGTAAAATACTCGATCAAGTTTTGATCGGAAAAATATATGCACCCGTTTTCTCAGATAGGATCCTCGTTCATGACGTAGCAAACCGTGGAGCTCCCTCGATGATCACGCATCTTCATTCTTCAAGATTCTTATCTATTACTCAGCCAATGTAAATTAGGATATGTTTTATTTTTGACATCGGATATCTTTCCTATTCGTGACACGAAATAATCATCACCAAGCAAACGTCATTATTAATTTTTTAATCAGGTGGACTTCATCATCATTTATGACGTTTCAACAAACACTTGAAACAAAAGCATATTTGACTACTCGTACTATTACGCCAAGTGTTGTTATATGGGCCACATACTGACTGTACTCCTTCTCATCAAATTATAGGGGATAGACTGCACGCCGTATACTCATTTATAAATAAGAGTTGGGTTATGAATTATGATTGGTAAATTCCCCAATTAATGAGTTTTTTATGTAAACTAATAGACGAAAAACACTCCTTTGGATTCGTAATGTTGTATTAGTGATTTAATAAAGATTTTTTTGCATAAAATTAATAAAGGAAAACTTATAACAAAAAGGAAGTCAGGGCATAGGTCTTTGCCAATTTTAGGGCGCTCTACTTGATGAATGAGACAAATCTCGAATTGTGTTGCAACTGACTTAATGCGACAAATTGAATTTTATATTTTCATAATGTCCATATCAGCGCCTCGAATGGAAGAGACTAGGGTCGACGAGTCTGTTAGATTACGGCAAGATAGTAAACCATTAGCTAAACACCATTGAAGAGCATTAAGGCAGACTAATGATTTCTCATGGAGAGCCAAAGAGGCAAAACTCATATTATATCCCCTAATTCACTCAAAGATCCACTATGATTGTCTAAATTTGAACCGTAAATCTCCCAACCACCTGCCGACTTTCCTGTTTCCCGCTTCAAAGTGTCATCAACTTGTATCGTTGTTTCGCGTGAAAACTAGATATTTTACCCAAAGATACTAATTAAGTTGAAACCTAGCGGTGTATGAGTAGCCATTTACGAAGGATGCAGATATCATAAAATTTGATGACGACCTTCTAGAAAAACAAAGTGATAAATAGATATTTTCCTATTAATGCCAAACAGGAGGACATGTTGTTTCTAATATAATGCCCAGAGAGAAGCTATGAACCGCAACAGCTTTGAACCACCTAAACCATCCGTGCTATAGAAAAGCCGGATATTAGTAGACAACCATTCCCTGATGGATTGATGTCTCTGAGAATCTGAATAAATTATTAAAGAATTGCTTTGCCAAACTTGAATTGCAAAGGGGCATAATCAAATGATGTGGTGTACACTTTCATGATTCGAGCCACACTTAAGTGCAAGGCAATTGGACAATATCTAAGCCCCGTGTAGAGACTTGGAACGTGACCGAATGAGCTTCATAAGCTATTTTCCATAATAAAGATTTTCAAAAGTTTAAAAGATGTACATGTCATTTTATTATAAGTTATATATACTAGCTTAGTCATACTCGTAATATAACCCTGAGATTTTGCCCATTTGTAGCACGTACTTTTATTCATTATTTTCGGTATGTGATTTTACAATAAACTGAATTGGAAGGTTATAATGAAGCCATGAAATAATTCAAGGAATAAAATTAAATAATATACTTGTAAGAAATAATCTATGAAATGAAGAAATTATTAGAATTTTTAAAACATACCATAATTATTTTATAAATGAACGAGTATTTGTTTATTTGTTAGCTAAAAAAAATCAATTCAATATTTGATGTGATAAATATTTGTATCTGTATTATATTAGTTATAACTATTACTTCGTATTGGTAGTATTTCTTAAAAAATAAAAAATCAAGTCAATATTATTGAAATATAGGGCTTTGTTGGTTCATTATTATCTTTTATGCACCCCTAGTAGCTCATTGGCATTAGTTCTTAAATTTTTTTGTGTTAGATATAATGTCGACTAAAAAACAAGCTACGCAATAATGCAAACATGCAATCATCCGCTATTCTAAAATCTAAACACCATCATGAGTCCCTAAATGCTTCCTCGTTATAGAATATTGACCCCAGTAAATGCAATACTATTCATACGAACACTTATTTTTGTTGTTGGCCACAAATCATGCTTACCACGTTTGGACCCCCCAATTGTAATCCCTTATCGCCCACGGCCACGAGTAACAACACCTCATGTCATCATCTACAGTCATACATGTACTTAACAACTACCTCAAATTACCACTAAACGTATATTTCCTCCGTCTCTTTTTAGTTGATACATTTGAATTCTTATGGTATTCAAAATATACCTTTAATCGTTTTTTCTCTAAATGTATAAGATAAAAAATTATAAAAATTTATATTGAAATGCATCCAACAAAATCTAAAAATTGAAAATGTACGTAGCAATTAAAAAAAGATCGGAAGGAATATACATACAATTAGAGGTGCGGCACATGCCAATCTGGCCATGTCCAGCTCTACATGCAGTAGCCTAACTCACGAGTCAACAACTCAACATAAATACAATACCTTCAACATAACTTAAGTTTTACAAATACTATATATGCTTCACTAGTATTCCCGCATGCTTTTGGCGTTTTTGATCCTAACCAATCCTTCTAATTTGGTGGACACCCAGCTTTGTAGGACCGTCTGAGAGTCATCCTGCAAAAAAGGTGGCTATATTGATATTAGGGACGCTAAACCAAACAGAAGCTAACTTCCTGATCAGAATTAAAATTAAATGAAGTAAATAAGTAACTTTTTTTTAGCCATGCCTGTCTTTGTTGTTGAAATATATCTATTAGCTCCCTTCGGTGTATTTACTTTGTCGTGTTATCTTGTCTCTTATATTATCGTATATCGATATTGTCCTTTTGGTATTATCATTTAGTTTGTCTACATCGTTAAATCCTTAGCAAAAGGTTTTGAATTTTGATCCATCCATACATATTTATATTCTCTATGGTTATAAATTAAAAACCCTTTGCTTCATTTTACGAGGTGGGATAAATGACTAACCCTAACAAAACAATTTGAGTTAATTTATAGCATTATTTGCAGTTCTTTGCCTAATATTTGGCGCCAGCTTTCATTGACGGAGAAAAGGTTGGCAATATGGAATACGAAAACAAATGATGACGACAACTAGGAGCTAAACGGCTATTGACTTGATTAGTACTATAGTAGTCACAGCCCTGTCGCACGATCTATGAACTGTATGCACACGGGAGCAAGCTGTCCTGTTTTCGTCTATCTTTGCGTTTATAAAAAGCTGGATTTCAACCAAAGTTAACTTATAAATTTTAATAAGACGAAGAAAAATAAATAAAATCAGGTTAGCAGAATACACATCCTCTACTCAAACAATACATACATAATTAAAGGATCTGACCAATGATAAGCAGAGCTATACAAGTAGATTTTCATCTATTTGGATGGTGTTTGTTCTATCTAGCTAGTTGGTTTTCTATGAACAAATAACAAAAATAAACGGAAAATATTGGCCTATAAGACAAAGTTTTGAAAAGTATGGCATATAATACATTTGATAAACTGTTTTCATACTCATCAATCTGGTATACATTGAAAACTATGTTGGTACCATATTGATTTATTTTTTTTACATCCGGAAGTACATATTTCATTAGAATATACCTATACTCCTATTGATAATTATAAAACTATACAATAACATGATACTTGATACTCCTCTATGTTTTTTCCTTCACATTTGACAATATTAAATATCATTAGAATTCTATAAAAATAATTTATATTAATCTGAAAATGAGATAATATTCTGTTTAAAAAATGATGCAAGTGGATTGAACATTAAATAAGTAGTAGAACTTCTAAAGTATATGCCATTAAACAATTAAAAAATCAACAAATGGCCAATATATCACACGAATAGTGATTCTAACCAAACCTTTTCACCCAATTATTATACTATATCAAAATAGAAGAATTTAAAATGAGAACAACATTTTAAAATTTTCAAATTGCAAAAATGAGAAGAAAATAAAAGAACACAGGGAGTTTTAGAAAAGACTATCTTAAAAGATGACTACTCAAGTACCCAACTGCTCAAGGTTTGTTATGGTGCACCCAAAATCATTGAAGTATTATTCAAAGAGTCAAGTACGTAGACCAACGTTACCACTAATCGAATACATAGCTAGATTATTAATAATTTCTTCTATACCTGATTAGATGAATACCTAGAATGAGTCATATTGCCGCATCCATTGGAGCAAATACATTAGCCTCCTATGTATCTATATATCGTACGTGAACACCACTTCAAGTCAATCAAAATAATTTTTTTTTATACATATTAATCGTTTTTGTAATAAACTAGAATTACGATGATGTAAGCATAAGCATTTGTAAGATCGAGCTAACTATTTTACATCCTAAGGGAAGCAAGATACTAATCCTTACATAGGTACATTGACATTAACTTTTTCATATACTTTCATTTTAATAAGTTAGGTTTCAATGTTAAGAAGATTGTCCAACTAAGCTTCTTTGAATGTTTCCTTCGAAAAAAAATCAATATTAACATTGTCTCTTGAAACGAGACATAATTTTATCACTTGATTCCCTAAATATCTATGATGGATAATAATAATAATAATAATAATAATAATAATAATAATAATAATAATAATAAGAGTTTTGAGGTCTCACAAGATTAGAGAATATAATAAGTATGCATTTTTGTCTATGATACGAGTCAAGGATAGAGGTGTTCAAACTAGAGGTGTCTCGTTAAGGGCTCTTGACCGAACCATTTGTAAAAAGGGCCTAATCAATAATGAGTCTATCTCTTAAAGTGTCATGTTTTATTGGGTCTTTAATGGATCAAGTCAGGTCAATAACAAATTTATAGTTTTCAAGATTTTTAAACACTATTAGGTAATGAATTATTTCCATATACTTACCGATAGTCTATTACCAAATATTGGAGATGATACATGTAAACTATCACCCTCTATAAATAAAAATTATATGCTCTTTGGACGATATGGCCCGACTCGGCCCGTTATGTATCTCATTTGACCCGGCCCATTTAACATCTCCTTTAGCCCGACCCGTTTGCATGTAACCCATTCCAATCCTAATCCAACCCAATATACAGATCTAGTCTAAGACATCTCAAAAAGTTAAGGAATGTACACATAAGCATCCAAGTTTGATCATAGTGCGGCCGCACTATACAAGTTGTGTTCATTGAACCACTATTATGAAATTGTCACTTAATATCCACCAAAATTGTAGGAGCTCCTGATTCCTATACAAAGGCCACCACATGCAGCTGTTGTGGGTATGTATCTGCTTGATAGCCAGTGTCCTGTGTTCAAAGACGTCAATTGTTCACTTCCATCAATAATAATCCAACCTAAAGCCTCTAAATTGTGTAGAATAGTGCTTTGAATGAGATTTTATATAAATTAAGATCCTTTACAAGATGTCCATTCTTCCTTCATGAGTAAAATTTGGGATGGAAATTGTATCTCAATGTAGAATCTACTTAATTTGTGTAATTAGAAAATTGAAACTTCAACATTTTGCAAGACTTTGTTACCTTGGTGGAGCAGTTGTATACTCCTCTTTATTTATTTGATATATTTGACTTTTTACGATTTTCAAAATACAATCGTGCAATAATCTGCGTATATTGTATCTTATCCAATATTGGATGGAGGCCATGAAGAGGGAAATTCCGGATCCTAAACCGTATCCATTATGAAGCATTTCGTCAGGGCACAACATCAAGATACCATCATAGCAGCAAAAGTAAGGTGAAAAATTATTAGTACTGAATTTGTAATTCCAAGTTGGGTAACAATCCCATGCATTCCATAGAGCACATAGCAGTAGCCTCGCCAAAGGCTATAAGAATTCCCATCAACTTTTGTGTACTAATACTTGCAACAATATTGGCCTTATTTTTAACTCCTAATACTTCTTTTACTGTAATCTCGCCGATAAACTAAAAATAATATTCCAAGTGAAATTATTGTTCCAAAATACTATTCACCGATTACTATCTTTTTTTTTTTAAAAAGACGTTTTGCTAAGAAAATACCGTTGATGAAGACATTACTTTGCAATCTCCTAGAGTCTTAGCCACCCTTTGCCATATTTTGTTAGTTATATTATTAAAAAAAAAAATCTATTTTTAAATCAACTTATCTCAACAGAAAATTGGTGATTGTGGTTAAACTAAGCAAGCTTTGATAAATTATTTCTATGATTATGTTGCAAACTATAAAGATGGATTAAGAAACTTTTTCTCCATTGTGGCACGAGAAGCTATGATTAAATAAATCAAAACATATCGTATTAGTGAAGCAGAGGTAATGTACTTAATACTTACAAGAGCTCCAGATCCTCCCTCAAGTTGTAATCCACTTGAAAGACCTTTGAAGCTACCAAAATTTGCAGCACCATGCCTGAGGTGATTACGGGGGCGATTCCAAGCTCCATGACACTCCCGCGAATAGTGGCTAGAATGAACCGCATCTAATAGAAAGGATCCGAACCATTGTTTGAATAGATGCCATACTGCAGAAGTTGGCTGCAGACCTAGGAAAATGATGAGGGATACAACGGTGCATATGGCCTTCTCTATGAAAGGCACGTTCCTAAACGACCCTTCAACTTGAGGTAAAAATGGAAGAAATGACCTTACAAGATGAGTGCTCTAAATCCCCTTCCATGTTATTGTATTGAATACAGCTACATGCATTTCTTTGAACAGACGAACTTAACATATAACAGCACATCTTCGTACTCTGGTATGCATATAATAGCTGATAAAGATTACTAAAAGATAATCTTGTCATAGGTATAGGATAATATTTTGTATAGAGTTGTATTGTGAATAGGATATAATTCATTTACATGAAACCCTATATATACATTTGATCAATGGTAAACACTCCAATCAAAGAGAGTTTCTGATATTCCAACATGGTATCACAGCACAGTTTTTAATTTTCTTTCCTCTGTTCGTGTTTATACATTTGATCAATGGAAAACACTCCAATCAAGGAGAGTTTCTGATAATCCAACAATAGCCGAGGGACTAGTGTTACGATTCTTGACACATACATATAACAGGTAGCAGAGATTCAACTCATTCAATATAAGACATTCTGTGGGGCATAAGATCTTAACCCGAAATCAATGAGCGTTCATGAAGAGAAGTAAATAGAAGTGAACTATGTTTGGTAGTATTTCCTAGGTGGTGATCGATAAAGTTGATACATCCTACATACATGCGATAAGTTTCACATCTTACACAGCACTCAAAAAAATGATTCCCACGAGAACATCACTGAGTTACTCAAAAATCTCAAATCAGTTTTCCCACACTCTTATACTACGAAAAGATAGCCATACAGCATCATGGCTGAAACAAAATTAGCTACCATAACATGCCATCATCACTAACTGTCAAGAGTCAATCTAATAGCGGTAGGAACTATCTGGCATGTATCTATTCCCGACATTATAAGGGTTAAACCGTGGATCAGTGTAATTTACCCCTTTATATTCACTAGGTTTAGGCTCAGCTGCATGAGCCCCTGAACTTACTTCTCCGCTCTTCTCTCGGTGGCGATGCTTTGACCTCTCTTTATGGGCTTTAGATCTTGTCTGACCATTTTTATGAGGGACTTCATTTGAACAATAAAATTCTGAATACTCTTGTCTTTTGGAAGATCTGTGTTTGCTTGATAAAGAAGTGTCCTTCATAGTAGCTGATCTCATCTTCACAGCCTTTGCTTCAGAATAATTTTCCGAAGTATCTGGGGCATATGCTTGCCAGGATTCAGAAAGAGGGGCAGGGGTCCTCTGCTTTTGGGCTAATTGAGGCTTTACTTCATCTTCAGGCATCTTAAGAGCATCTTTCAAGGGAGTGAGTCCTTTCCTTGAGCTAAAACGAGGGGGGATTAAGGGACGAATAATGTTATTCAACGACTCAAAGGCTAGCTTCCAAAGATCACCTATCATCTGTCCGAATGGAGGCCTTACTGCTCCAGCCACTTGTTCCTCCTTTGCACTCTCTAGGATTGACCTTTGTTTATCCTTGAATGGCTCTTGTGGGAGATTTGATGCTGAAGGTTGAAGCTGCAGGGAGACGAAAGCCAATTAAGCAATACAAGATATCGAAGCTTTAGTGTAACCCAAAGTTCCCTGGGACAATTCTTACTTTGCGGTCCATGGAGTTCAAATAAATAACACAAACCACATACATAGAACTCGGGATATTTGGAACCAATAAAAAATATTTCAGCAACACAATGATAGATTTTTCATATAGAGAGCTACTTGAAACAACGGGTGGGCTTAAGGATGCTCACCCAAGTAAATAGTTTTGATAAAATGAGCTTTTTTTTACAGCAGACTTAGAGGTGGGGAATCATGTCTAACCACTGCGAGTTCCAGGGCGTATTATTAACAATTGTGGATAGAGACCTGTTGTACATGCAAGTCACAACAGAAAGCAGAAACTTTATGTGAACAAATGGGCTGCATATACAGAAAAATAGTTGTTTTTCACCGAAGCTATTGGGTAGAAGTAGTTCAGAAGGAAGGCCTTGACAGATGCTTGCCAAAGTATGATTTGACAACTCGATGAACTATAGAACCTTTTCATCTTATTTTTCCAAAGAGAAGCAGATGAGTAATGCCTAAACATTAATAAGTTGCTAGGAGTGTTATTAAAAACTGATAATTTGTAATCCTTATAGGTGATTCCATCTTTTATCAGGAGCTTTAATATATTGAGCACAAACAGAAAAAATTAAGAAAAATTACTTGCCCCCAAAATCCTATGGGACAGCTTTAACACACAGATATAGTAGCACTGTATCGAAGCCAGAAGATATGATACTCACAAATTCTGATATAAAAGCAGGTCCAAATCCCTGATGAAGCAAGCATGAGGCATATCCGACAAAGATAGCACCAATGACCATGAAAATATCTGCAAGTATAAAGAAACCAGAAAACTACTTAACACTTACGTTTATATTCGAACACAAATATCTAATGCAATCCATTAATTTTGATGCCCAAAGAAAAGGGACTGTTTTAGTACAAAGAGAGCTATCGAACTTATTGAGAACAATGAAAGCTATCAGAACAGCATCAGGAAGCAACTCTATCTAGATGATTTAGAAACTTAATTTTGGAATTTTTTTTATAAGTTTTTTTTTAAAAAAAAAATTGAAAAAATAAGCTCCTAACCAAACTATTTTGAAAAATAAGCTAATTTAGTCTCGGAAGGGAATCGTTGCCCTAGGCAACGATTTAGCAACACTGATTTGTAGTTATTAGGGGGTTGGCAGGGAATCTGGTCAGCCGGAAATCGTTTTCCAACTGCCAGAAATTAAAAAAATAAATTCATTAGAAAATCATTGCCTGGGCAACGTTTTCAGTTCAACAGAAAACGTTGTGTGGGGCACCGATTTCAGCCAGCTAGAAATTGGTGCCTTAGGCAACGTTTTATGTTGAAATGAAAACGAAACAAAACCTTAATTCCTGCCCACTACAAATTGGTGCCTCTGGCAACGATTTCCCTTTAGCTAAATCATTGTACGAGGCACCGATTCCCTTCCGAGCCTAAATTGGCTTATTTTTCAAATTAGTTTGGTTAGGAGCTTATTTTTAAAAAAAACCCTTAAAAAATTCCTTAATTTTGCTAGCAATAAGGCAGGCACACCATTGTCATACAAGTAGTCAGCGATAAACAACATGATCAAATAAAAGATATTAGGAATTAATCCATTGATCATCTAAGTGGAACAAGATGTGGAGTATCTAAGGTGGAAGAAACTCCAGTCAACTGAAGGTTAAAAAAAATAAACTACTGTACTATCAACAAAGAGAGTTACATCATTCTGATCAATATAGGTCCTAAATTATGCTACCTAAAAAACAAAACGTAGGACAACTTCAGCTAAACTCATTAACAACATAAAAAAATATAGAGTATTCAGGACCAGTGAGACATACTACAAGAGAAAACAATCTCTAGTAAAAAGCCCCAAACCCTTCGAATAAATCATCCCACGAGCCTGTTTCATTTTGTATGAACCATCACAAACCTCGCGTACTTTTTGTCTATCAAGAGAATGCCCACTAAAACCACGAACTAGGAGAGGTTGTAGCTCCGCAAAAACACAAAGACATCTTTCATGTCCATCTTGGAACTAACCCTTCTTCAAGGAGTTTCTTGATTTCTAAATTCTAATTACATTCTTCATCTATGCATTAACTCCCTTCTAAGTCCTAACTCCATTAGACGTTTAGGCTAGTATAACTAACCCATCAAATCTCTTCTCATATCTTCATAACATAAACCAGCTCGGAGTTTGCATGATAGAGTATTTTCTTAAACCAAAGCCACAAACACAATTATATTATCACTTGATAAACCTAAGGTCCAGGAAACTATAACAACAATGAGACTAAAAAACTCAAAAAAAATTGCACATTGCCTTTAAAATGTGATATCTACTCACAGTTGACTCATATGAACTTTAAGACCCTACTATGACCCGGTTCCTCATTCCAACACAAACTTTTGCATTCATCTTCAACGAAAGCACTGCTATAAAAGTACAGTATCTTCAATATAGTCTAAGGCATTATCCATAGAGAAAGAACACAAACAAGGGAAAAGAATACAGCCATTTCATATTGTAGCAGTTCATACATACATACAATTTGATAGACTAAAATCATCCGCTAAAGAACATAAACCTAGTTATGATACATGGTATATCACAGTCATCAGCTGAAGAACATAAACCTAATGATGAATTGTTTTCGTCAGTAATCTTTGCTCCTTCCCATGTAAAATTTGAGTTGTCTTTGCCAATTTGCTTTACTCCCATACATAGTATAATATCAGAATATAATTTTCTATGCTATATACAGATACATTTTATCATAAGCAATGATAAACATATTGGATTAGAAGAGGCACAAAATTGGTGCATGTCATAATGAGTTCTTCAATAATGCCTAGGAATTTGATGCAATGATATGGAAAATAATTCAACAAGTTATCTTTTCAACATTATAGACTCAGGGAGTTCTTGAGGGATTCCAAGGAACCCCAAATTCAACAATATATACGCTATATCATAAGTACTAAAGAACATATCTAGACAAAACAGATGACATGAATCCCACCTGACACTGAAATGGAGCTGTATTTAGCATCACAATCTTCTTGATTGAGTGAGATTTGCCGAAGTGCGGCATTTCCTCTGTCAACAACTAACAAAGAACAAGTTGATGGAACATAGACCACATCAAAATCTGTGGAGAATTTTGCATCCTCACTTGGCCCATCCGTATACCCAGCTACATTTGACTTCCCTCCAGCAATAGTCGTCACTCCTGGTGACAGTTTCCAAGAAACATAATTTGAATTGTTAACAACAGTAGAGCAGAAAAGAAGTGATCATTAACTAGTATTGTTGAAATTGTACATACCCCCTTCTCCAACCTTTCTGATTGCAAGATTGTCTGTGTCAGCAACGTACAAGTTTCCTTTATCATCCATCGCAACTCCTTTTGGATGGTTAAAATGAGCATCATTTGGCTTTCCATCCACATGTCCTGTTTTACCTTGAAATGACCCAGCCACTAGCCTTGCTCTACTATCTGAAGCATGAATAATTAATAGCACAATCAAATAATTTAGAAGCGCTGTCAATCCCTATTCTTCAAGAGTTGCACACATGTAATAAAGCTTTTGATGAATCCAACACCAAATCACAGAGGTACCAAAACAATTCTAGACACGAGAACAATTAGGAAACCAAAAGTGCTTGCTATCTTCACCATAGTTGTCTCAATTAACATCCCGCAACATGTACAAGACAATAATCATAAAATCTTGTAGCTGTTCAGGCTGTTCAGCTGCTCGACTCTCCAATTCCACCATTGAGTGACATGACATGTGGAATCCATGCAATATAGGTTACAACCCTTTTCAAACCATTCACAATATCATTCTAACTTGAACATAAACCAACAAAGTAAACAAATCGTCCTAATTTGAATGCGAGCATCAACGGATACTTACACCTGATGCACCATGAACCCTTATCCCAATAAAGCACAATACGTTTCAAAACTTAACAAAAATCAACAAACCAAACAAAACCCAGAAATATGCAATTAAAGAGGCATAGAAGATATCATACATTGTGAAAGTGGAGGGATGATCCGAACAATGTTACTACCCTCAGAATCAACAGCTAAGAGCTCTCCATCATGAGAGACCCTAATTGAGTAGGGTACGACTCCTAGTGCGTTTCCCTCTACAATTGTCTCCACTAAGTACCCTTTCTCAAACTGCACAACTGGTGCATCTGTTTTCCACCAAAAAGAAAAAGAAAAACAAAAAAACCATCAAATATATGAATCTCTGAAACATTAATTTAAATCACCAAATACTTCACCATCAAACAATTGAATTAATAAACAAGTAATAAATTCAACAAACCTTGAATTTCTAGAATATAAACTCAACAATACTAACTTTATTATATAAAACAAACCCATTTTACATTTAAATTTCTGAAACATAAACTCAACTTCATTAATCCCACAAATTATTTAAGACCCATCAAGCAATTGAATCTCTAACACATGAATAAAACAATACTTAATTCGTCATATAAGTACCAAACAAACAACTACAACTCAGAACACAAATTCAACACAACCAAATCAAGAAACTAAACAAAACCTTCAGAATATTACCTGATTGGGTAGATTTGGGAGAATTCTTGGACCATTTGAGCAACGAAGACAGGTGTTTAATCAAAGGACCTGCACCTCAACAAAAATTTTAAAAAAAATATTATATACCCAAATCAAAAACAAGAAAAAACAAATTAACAATGAAAGTGGGTAGTTGAATTTATAATTTGAACCGGGTGTTGTGGAGAGAGAAAGAGAGAAAACCTGCAGGAGTGGGAACAGCAGAAGCAGATGGCAATCGGGAGAAATGAAGAGGGAGAAAGATGGGTATTAAAGTGAGAAAAAGAAGGAATGTTTGCATATTTTGTGGAGTGTAGAAGGAATCACATTGAGTAGAAACTAGAAAGTGAGGTATTTGGGGTTAATAGTAGGATTTGTAAGATACTACTGGATTGGTTTTGGAGCTGTGGGAATGATGAACAGCGTTGCAACACGCTTTTCCTGCTCTTTTTCTTTACCGATTTTTACTGCTGAATCCCTCTCCTTTGTGCATCACTTAACACAGTGTGGATACTGATTACTGAGCTCTTTGTGTTGCATTCTTAAGATTTTGATTTGGGTTTGGTAAGGTAATCAATTACTAGAATTTGTTATAGATTGGCTATTTATATTAAGCCTCTTTATTTTGGAAGTTGTTTTTTTATTCTTTCATTGTTTCTACTATTAATCTTTTAAACAGTAATATCATAATTTTTGTTTTAATAAATGAAATCTAAGAACACGTATAATAAGAATCCCAATAAGAATCCTAATGAATATGAAGTTTCCTATAGATAGATTAACGAATACTTATGGTCATAATTTGGCATTTTAACCCTATTACTCCAACTAGGAATTGAAATCCTTGTAGTGACATAGGGAGAAAATAATTTGAATGTGGAGTAAAATAAAAATTGTGAATTTAAGTGGAAACTAGAATTAAAAAAAAAAAAAAGCGACTCTTCTCTTCCACATTTATATACTATTATGAACTTTTATAAAAATTGGAAAATAGTGAGTATCTTAGGGGTTGCTTGTCTTATATAATATTTTGTCTCATGAAAAAAATTAATATAGAGTATAACGTTAACTCAAAATTTAATAATCAACTTTTTTTTTTTGAAAGAAGAAAATATCAACTATTGTAAACATGTTACTTCCATGAATTTAATGTAGGAATTAAGACCATGTTAACCAAGTACGGAGTACCAAAGGAAAAGGAAATTGCCAAAAAAAAAAAAAAAAAAAGCGTAAGTAGTGTACCACTGAAGATTCAAGTGTGCAGAAAAATCAAGTCGATGTCACCCTTCTTTGGTAATAGTCGTTATCTCTCCCGTCAATTCAAACAGCTGCTCTCCCCCACAATTCCGCTTTTCAAATCCTCCGTCTCACACATCTCAACAATCAACGACAACTATGTCGATGAACTACCGAGTCGATCCGGACCTCCACCAATCCGAGTCGACATCACCGAGTCAGCGGGCCGAGGAGTTTTCGCAACTCGAAGAATCGGAGTCTCTGAACTCCTTCACACTGCAAAACCCGCGGTTTCCCACCCTTCTCTCTCCAAACTCGGGTGCGTTTGCTACCTTTGCCTTCAAAGATTGAAACCCAGGAAAGATTCTCCAACTGGGGTCGAACTCGGACCGTTTTGTTCTGAAGAGTGTAAACAAGAATCTATGGTAATTTAATTTTGATGAATTCTCAGATTTCTGGGTTTTTTTTTTAAATGATTGTATTATGGTTTTATTGATTTGATTTTGATAAGTTTGTTGGATTACTTGTTTGGTTTTGAGTTTCGACTAATATTGATGTACGCAATGTGTTTGATGTATTGCGTCTATGAATTTGAAACTGGGTGATGTAATTGTCATTTCTGTGAAGTTTTTTGTACAACAAAGAGGACATAGGAGAGATAAAAGCTTGAAATTGTGTATGAAAAGCGTGATTTATTGCCAGTAACCAGGTTTTGAGGCAAAAGTTAAGTCTGTGTGATGAAATTGTGTGACGACTTGAAATAGCTGGGTGAAGGCGTAAATTGTCTGTGAAATATGTGGTGGTGGTGGCAATTTAGTCGAACAAGTTTATTCTAGTGTCATTACCCGCCCGCTAATTTCAATTAAAATTGAGATTGCTCTAAGTGAGCAATTTGTGTTTGCTTATGGATCATGATATACATGTCCTATTGCAAACATCTAGATTGAATTCCGTTTCACCCAAGAGGAACATGGTACAGTGATTATACTGAACTGGCCAAACTGCATTAAGGAGGACCTCTAACAAGGTTGATAAGATAAAACTAAAACAATACACTACCACATCCTTATAAATCATGGTAAGTCACTTCTCTTGACACCTTTCCTTCTTCGTCCTCCTAGAATCTATTATTGTATTGTACCACTTCCACAGAATCAGACATTGAGTAAAACATTATACTGCCATCACTCTCTGGTCCTTCTTCCAAAACTAGGCCATATGCCCTGCTTAAACTCAACATTTCTTTGATGTCAAGTTCGTAAGTGAATACTGGATATATATCTCAAAAGTCTGGAACATAATCAACTGCTTACAGGTATTGGTAGCATTTTGTATTGCTGATCCTTTGGGCAGCTATTAATCAAGGCTTTTTAAAAGTATTCAAGTACAAGTTTTATTGTGTAAGAGCCCGTGTTCTACTCTAATTATGATCTATCTTAAACAGATTTTAACGTATGTGAGATTGACTAGCTACAAGGCACTTAGCCTGATGATACAATAATGTTTTTGATGATAGTATAGCCACAACTTCTATACACTTTACGAGCTAAACTAATTGACATCTTTTGAATTAAAATGGCTTTTAGCCATAGTTAGTTCAATCTTGTTGATGCCCCTTTTGTTGATTTTTTCTAATAAATTTTTGCTGAAGAAATAGTGAAACATAGTAGACGCTCCTTTTGTTTTTTATCGGTTGCTAAGAGCTAGATGCATAGAGATTTGAAGTATACTTATAATTATTGGCAGGGATTTTATGAAGTAGAGAGAAAAGCAGATTGGTCAGCTTACCACACATACTGCAGGTCTGTAAGATTCTTCACTTCCTTCATTATCAATTTTTTTCATAATGATTTTATTGTATTCGTTTTTCTTTCTCGTTTGGAAACCATTGATACAACGAGGAAATTTTGCAAGCCTACAAGCAATTGGTTTTATATGATCTTCCTCAACCTGAGATTCTGAGAGTGGAAAACCTTAACTCCTTAAGTAGAACACCAATTCATGGAAGCGGCAAGCAGGAAAAGTCTTTGAATAGCTTGCTATGAGGATTTTGAGCACTCTTTATAATCTAGCTAATATAGATACCGATGGATCAAATTCAATACACAGAAATTCGGTGATGCCCTTCGCTTTGTGGCCTTTGCAACCCTTTTAAGAAAGTTCATTCCTCTGCCTGATGATCATTAGAAGCATCAAAGGATCTTACCCAATTTAAAGTTATAGATTTTCATGGGAGAAATGCACCCTGGGCTGCAGCTGAAAATAGATCTCTTACTCCAGGCTCTCTCCACTTGGTTAATCATTTGGAACGTCAACACATGATATCGAGCAAATTGGCACTTAAAAATCATGAGGAAAAGAAGGTCTAGCAGTCACGTGAATAGATTTAGATGTAGAGTTCTGATTACCATTTCTCCACTTCATACAATCTTCGATCAGCTTCTGAATTTGAAAGATCTTATTTGAAGGACTAGAGTAATGAGCTAAGCTAGATATCAAAAGCCAACAACCACACTGTCAGATCAACATTTAGAACTAACTATCCTCCCAAACCCTCATTGTTAGAGCACAAAAGTGCAAAGTTGACAAATGATCAATGTACTCATATACTCCTACCGCAAAACAGAAAAAGAGGGGAAAGATTAACCCCTTTCCTAAACAGGTCAGCCAAGATAGCAAAAGCTTTCAAGGTGTAAGCCCTTAATCCAGAGACTTTTCTGAAACCCTTTCAGAAGAAATATTCTGAAACCCTTTCAGAAGAAATATCTTCCTCTACAATTAAATCTGAGAAGGCAGTGAACTTGTCATCAACTTGCATAAACTACTATTTTAGGAATAAAATGAGATAAGGGCATGTGTTAAGATTTGAGCTTTTGACTCCTTTTACAATAGAGAAGAAACCCAAGGAACATTCTGCAAGGATTCAACCCATGAGGCCTCCCTTGCATCCTTGGCTCCTTGCTGATGTAATCTAGGAGGAAGCAGAACGGTACTGTGGCCTTTGGGCACTCTTTGAAGGACTTAGTTGCAGAACTGGTCAAGGAATTAAGGGCAATTAGGGAAGAGTAAGACAAGTGTGTTATTTGTCAGAGAAGGTAGAAGTGTGTTGGAGAAGCAGATCAGTTTATCAATTTAAACAGAAAAGAGGCTTGTGTAGCTGGGTATTGAGAATTATGTTTTGAGTGTGTATTTGGAAGAAAAGTTCACTTGTCAAAATTGAACGTATATGTTCTGATCTTAGGATCACGACTTTTCCTTCAATTAAAGCTCCAATCATCTCCCCTTTACTCTATTTCTGTCTTATTTGATTATTTCTTCATAGTTTTTCTTAATTTCCTTTGTTAATTACTGGATTCATAGCACATCCCAATGCCATTGGCTGGAACTAAGAACTATGAAACCCTTCTTTAAAGATTACTTATTGGTAATTTTCTGAACTTTGAACCATTTTAAACTTATATTATAAGGTGAATAGAATATAGCCTAAACTGAAGCAGACTAGAAGAAACTAGAGTGCTGTGCTTAGGAAATACCTAGCCCAATAAAGATAGAGCCTTTCCTTGATAATAATAAACTAAACCACCAAAACCAAGGAGCAGGAAAAGAATTCTTGAAAACAAGCAAAGGAAACGTTATAAGGTCAAAGAAAATGTTTGCAGGGGGACAAAAACTTGTATGTACTCTTTCATTGCTGTTTATTTATCACAATTTTTCAACTTGATCTATTGACTTTGTTCATTTCATTTTGGACAATACTCCATTTGACATTTATTTGTCACATTTCCTTCTTTAACAATGGCTAACAATGTATCATTTGCATTTCTCTTATTTTGAAGAACTTTGGGTTTGAAGTATCCACTTCTGGTAAAGCGTTTGGCTTGTATGGTTATAGCTGGAGCAGCATCCGCAGACTGCATTGATATACTTCAACCTGCTCATGTACTGCCTGAGGTAATCACATGACAAATTGAATAGATATTTCCAAACTTGTTCAATAAGAATGTAAAAGTGCTTAATCTATAACTTATGCTTGTTTTGAGTTTTATCTTTGGTCGAGAAGTTGGCAAAGAGTTAACTGCAATTGTTTGAATTATGTATATAGGAGGTGCTTGGTATGTAGGATAAGGAGGAAGGGATAGGGAGAAGGGACAAGGGAAATACTTTGTTTGGTTAGAGGAATACTGGAATAGGGATAGTAAAGTGGGATAAGGATAAAGATAAAATATCCTTTTATCCCATCAAAATAATACTTGGGGGAGGGTGGGATAAGAATGGGGTGTAAAATGACAACCTTACCCTTAATGAAATGAGAAGAGAGAGGAGAATGTCTAGTAAGGGTACTTATGTAATTGCATTTTTTATCCCGATCTTATTTCCAAACCATACTAAACTAGGGAAATGTCATACTTAGTAATTTTATTCTTATCCCACCCTCTAATTCCCAATTCTTATGCCACTTTCTGAACCCTATCCATCATGCCAAACACCCCCATAATGCGTGCCTAACATAAGTTTTGGAGGATAAATTTGCAAATAGAATTTCTTGTTGCCACATTTGTGTGAATTATTATGCATCTTGTGGCATCAACCATCAATCATCTGTTATATCTGAAATGACATGCCTTTTCTCTATTTACACTAGCTTTCGCCTTGGTTCCTCTAATAAACATATTGCTCTAGTCTTTTCAAAGGTATTCTGTGTGATTAAGACAATCAACAGTGCACATTTTGGGGAAAACTGTTAGGCTTATTTAAAATTGTTTATAAAGTGAAGCAAATTATTTTTAGTGAACCAGACTGGTGCAACTTTGAAATGAGCTAATGCAATGCTGCATAAGGAAAACTTGGCTTATACCAACTCTCAAAGAGATGGGCGAATGTATGTTATAAACTAAACTAAGCTACTTCTAACAAGATGAACCGTTGAGGTAATTTCATCGAACAATATGGGGATCATCATTGACAGAATATTGTTCTGCAGGAAAACATCACAAAATTAAACATTGGAAACTTATTTTTTGTATCTAAATATTAAATGAATGGAATAAATAAATAAATAAATAAAAAGTCAAGATATCCCTTCTCCCCTTTCTATAGGACTGCCCCTCCAGCCTCATTTCACCCAAATGAAATAGAAATTGCATTTTGACAAACACATCTGGTTAAAATGAACTAAAGGTTGAAATTCACTTCAATTCGACATATTTTTTATGATAAATTAAAAAACATGGATTAAGACTTGTCATGATCATCTTTCAAATCATCAGAATGAAGATTCTTGTAAGTAGAATCTTTCATTTCAGGAAACTCTTCTTCTTGTATTATATTTTCGGCATTGCCCTTAGTGTAATCTCTTCTCATACAATGTCAATAGGATATAGCTGCAGAGGAGGGATGGTGGGCTTAATTTTGTAATTTTCCCATTTTCTTCATAAAAAGTACTCCATATTTGTTTTAAAAAACTTTCGACAAATTCTGCTGGTATTGAATCCACGTAATATTGCATATTCACCTCAAATGTTCATGTTACTTAGAGCAAATAACTTAATCCAGATTATATTTGCACAATTAGGTGATGATATAAATTATTAGCCACTTTTCTACAAAAAAAATAACATTTCTAGCTTTTTGTGAAGAAATCATGATTTTGCATTCTCTTACCTCCTTGTGGAGGTATTCCTTTTAGTAACCAGGATTAATAAATTAAATATGTATTCATCTAAAAAACTAATGACAATCTTAGAGAATGTAGAGTCTCATGAGTAATCAAACTGAGAGGCCTCTTAAAAGTCTTCGAGTTTTGGGACTTCTGTCAAAATAGCAGTAGGACAGCACCATACAATTTTATCATAGAAAATGCTTAATAACCAGGTAGGTCTGGTAATAACATACCTCCGGGGTATAAGTTATAGGTATGTTATTATAGATCATTGGCTTGAAGTCTTTGAGGACAATGAGTTTGTTCTCAGAAGAAAGCTTGGTTTTTAGTTTAGGTTTTTTCCAAGATAAGATTTTAGTGAACTCTCTTCCACAATGAGCAGAAATTAAGTACGCACTGAAAGGTGTTGCTGCTGTAGAGTGCTGAGTTCTTACAAAAAAATTAAAATACATAAGAGAGAAACAAATCTTTTGCTGATCAATGTTCTGGTGTTTCTGAGGAAAGAAGCAAGTTGATATGCAGGAAAGAAGCAACTTGATTTTTTGTAGGAAAATTATGAAGGTTGGACTGGAGATCATCAAACTTTTTATTGGTACCCAGTAATTCAATGCAAACAAAATTATTCTATAACTCCATTTCCATTGGAAATCTCAGCTATTTAGATTGGACATATGCTCCTTGCATTCATTGCCTTCGAACATAAACTTCTAAAACATTATGAGACCTTCGGTCACTTCGATGATTGCTTATCCATAACAAATGCTTCCACTTCTTTACCATCAACTAGGATAGACCTTTGCTTTTGCATCGAATCATAGTCTTCCTTAGTCTCTTTGCTTTCAATTGTGTTTTTTTGCTAGTATTTTAGGGTTTTCTTCCACAATTTCATAAATTTGATATTGCAAAAATTTTTATTCTGGTATATACACCTTTATTTGTTGTTACAGGTTGGGTACATTTGGTGACAGATTTGACAAATTCGCTTTGTGTGCCTGCTGGATTAAGCAGCATGCGAGACTTGAGTTCTTCAAAGTTTCTAAAAATCGTGTAGAATCAATGTTTCCTAGCTTATTCTCACTAGGGCTCAGATCTATAACTTAGAACTATATGCTCACAGATACAATACTGTAAGCCAGATTGAGTCATCTAACCATCTTAATCAACAACTTTACTTAGCTAGATTAAGAATCAGATACTTTAAGGACCGTTTAGGAACTTGCTTTTCATGCTTCTATCCAAATGAGATGTCTGATACCAATTCACCCCACGCAATGAAAGGCACCGTAGCTGCTTAGCAAGTTGATGCCTCTTTTTTTCACACCACCTTGTCACGCGTTGACTAGTTCACCCTAGTCGTATGCACGCGGCCTACTGTCGACTTCACCCGTTAGTCGATCAGTCAAGGCTTCCCGACTACTCACTAGACAAATTGAGATACGAAGTGAACTAAGTAAGGAGGAAGATTTCTAGAGAGAGAAAGTGTGTTGGAAAGTAAGCTTTGATTGCTTTTAGAGAGAGAAATTACAAGGCTTGAGGTTGGTTGAATTGATGCACAAATGAGTGGGAGGCCTCTATTTATAGGCCTCCTTGCCTATATCTAGAATGTCCTAATTCTAGAGCCTTCTCTACTTCTCTATACACTTCTGGTCTATACAAGGTGCTCTAGAATGTTCTACCCCCTTCCTATGTACAACAAATTTCCCTAGAGACTTCTCCATGTGCCTAGAGCCTTCCGGAGGGCATGAGGCTTCCCTAGGACGTTCCAGAACCTTCCGGAGTCTTTCCGAAGAATGTAACACGTCCCAACCCTTCTTCTACCCATTTTAGGAGGGTCCACAAAGTTATAGCCCGATCCGATATCATTTGGATCTCCGGATCCTCCATTATTATGTTACTGAGGGTCTCCTTAAGGCAACTAGAATCTGCTAAATAAGCCTCTATAGGGGAAGGCTGCTGCCTAGCAGCCAGGGCACCCCCGAGGACCCTTATCGCATCGCCGCCCAACGATGCACCCGTGGGCAGGGAGCTAGGCACGATCCGTGACAACCTGCTCTCGATGTGAACATAAAAATATTTGTTTGTGTAGTTTTATGATCATGAATGCATTAATACTTATCTTTTGCCATATGAGCTATCATTTTCTTTGACTGGATACCGTATGAGCTACCTATGATTGTACATAATGACCCAACAGAATAAAATTTTGCTTTTGAAATTACTGGGTGATATGCAAGCTGCTCACTATTATGTGCAAAAGTGCTGTTCTGCTGATTTTGGCTGCATAATTGCAACATAATGAGGACTTAATCTTATAAATTTGTGGTTAAGCTGTAGTTTTCATGATTGGCTATCCCTATTTAGGTCATCTAAAATTTCTTAATTTATTTGCTAGGTGTGAACCTTTTTTTTAATCTTTGATTAAGTTTTCAATTAAAACATTCTATTGAGGTCATTGTTCCTCCATTTTGTTTTTACTTAGCACACACTCTAACATGATGGTTAGACATTTGCAAGATACTCTGACTTTTGGAGTTTATGTGTTCAGTCCATGTATCCATATTTGAAGGTGAGTTTGTAACTGCCACGGATTCAGTTTTTAAGTTCAGAAAATAATTAAGCTTTGTCAATTGCTAGTTGCGGCCTATGATACCTTATGTCTTTATATGCCACGAAGGTATTGCGCTAGTCAGTTTGCTTGACTTATATGTCAAACTTATTTTTTCTACAATCCTTAACTGAGATATAATCTGCTGTTGCCCTTCTTCAGTTCAAAATATTGATTGATTAAGAACTTTTGATTCTTCCAAATTTGCCAAAATTTATCAATTGTTTTTCTTTTTCAGTTCACCAAATTACCTCTAGGTTTTATAAAGTGGTTTGATGTTTATGTTTGCAGATTGAAGAGGAATATAGAATGCTAAGGAGTGCGTTTGAAGGGATTAATATGACAAAGGAAAACTTAAATTGTATCCTCTTTATCTGAGTTAATTGCATATTACCAGTAACACGTTTAACATGTTTCAAAAAATCAATGAAGAAGCTGTGATCTTTTGACAATACAAGTTCTGTCAGAGCAATGGTATTCTGATGTGTTGGCTCGTGTACGCATTAATGCATTTCGGATTGAAATGGTTGCTGGGTCATATGATGATCTCTTCAAAATGGCAGCAGCATCGGTAGAAGCTGAAGCTGGAGTTGGGAATGCTGTTTATATTCTTCCTTCATTTTACAATCATGATTGTGGTGAGCTATCTATCATAGATAAGATTTGTGTATTATTCACCCATTTAGATACTGCTGTAGCCTATGCTTTTCGGACTTCTTTTTATATCAAGTATCCATGTTGGTTCCTCACACTCTTCAACATGAGTGTAGACACTTGAAGCTCTTAAAAAACAAAACTACCCTAGTGTGACACTTTTTAAAGTTGAGTCAGAATAACATAGGCTGGAGCTCACTTTTTAAGCACGATAATATACTAAACATGTTGCCTATCTTTCTTAAGTTAGGGAAACATGTAAAAGATTCCTTCAGTCAGTCATACTGATGGAAGATGTTTCTTTCAGATCCTAATGTGCATATTATATGGATGGACTCTGCTCAAGCAAGGCTGAAAGCACTCCGTGACATAGAAGAAGGTTTGATATTTTTTTGCATATATTACAATTGCAATTTGCTAGTTTATCTGGGTACTAACGACTTAAAAAGTCATCCAAATTAATAGTCATTTTATACATTTGGCAAAAAATGCTATTGATAATATGTAAAATACGGAAGAATACTAATGATATAAGAATATATGGAGTATATTATAAACAAGAAGTGTGGTGGGAGAAAGAGAAAATTAAGGCCCTTGTCATTTAACATTAAATCAGAGCCTAGAATCACCCTAATATGTTATGTGTCCAATGCAAACAACCTTTTTGTAAACAAAGGGTCTAATGTGCTAAAGTAAGAAGATGTCTTCTGAATGTCTGATTAGTACTTTAGAAAGTGTGTTGAAGGTTGGCAGAAGATTGTCTTGCATGTATAAATTTAAGATATTCACAATTATCTGGCTTGAATATAACTAGAGTTCAGCTTGGACATGCTTATAAAGTCTTGCTGGATGTAATTGGTTAGACTTGTGGCTATATTTGTCAAGTGTCACTCTTCTGCCATGCCGTAGCCACATAAAAAGCCAAGTCAAGGCAGCACCTAGACACTTGGCAAGAGCGCCAATGGCCTACTTGTATGTGGTGCTTGGCTGCATGTATCCATTTTGAATGACACAACTTGGGGTTGGCTTGTCATATCCAATGTATGTCTCTTGCAATTTCTTTATGTATGCCCTTGGGATTTACAAATCAAAGTTGGCCATTCTCATACTTATTGTGTATATGGACTAGACCTCTAGACACGGCTTGCTGACGAGGCCTCTAGTGTTGTTTCTTTGTTACGTATACCACTTGGCCTAGGGCAAGAGAGCTAACGTTGGGTCATAGAGATGACCAAAGGATAGATTTTCACTTTCTTGTTGATCAAAGACCGAAACGACAATGTTATTTACCAAAAAAAATATTTCTAGAATTTGTTTCACCTTTGACAAGTCATTGTTGATACCTAGGGACATTGAAATTTGAACTCTTCTACGTTCAAAATAATTTTGAAATTATAAAGTTGTATTAGTGCCTTTTTCTATGAAATGAGAAAATATTGAGATATTTTCATGCAATTCTTTATCTAGGCCCAAAATGGATATGATAAGGTTTCAAGAAAGGTGTTTTGGTGGGCAATGACAAAGAACTCATGTAAGTATATTGAACTAGTTGAAGATATGTTGGGGATATAACAACAAATATGAGTACTTTTAGAGGACTAAAGGAGGATTTTCCCATTACGATTAGATTAAACCTAGGATCTGCCTTAATTCCTGAGTCATTTCCTATTTGCAGCACTGTTGGACGAAGTAACAAAGTTTATAATTGCTGAAAATATTGCTTTGGGGGATGGGATGAAATTTAGGGTTAATGCTAAGTTAAAGCTATAAGAAAAAATTGGAGTCTAGAGGGTTTAGAGTTAGCAGCATTAATATAGATTGTATAAAGTGCCATTTTATTTAGCATAAGAAGGAGGTGGAGTGAAGATGATAACTAGGGTCAATGCGACATTGGAACTATGGAGAAAAACGTTGGAGTCTTGAGGGTTTAGCTAGTAGGAATAATATAAAGTGTATGGAGTGTCATATTATTTAGCATGAGATGGAGGTAAAGCCAAGATGTTGTAGCTTTGGATGGGAAGGAGTTTATCATAGCAAATGTTTAAGTACCTAGGATCTATCTTGTAAGAGGCATCAATCAAGATGCAGCCTATAGAATTAAGTTTGGGTGGCTTAAATAGAATGTAAGATTGTTATGTGATCCTAGCAAGGGCGTCATTAGAGTGATGGCAGAGGGCCCTTAAAATTAGGGGATCAAATTACGAACCAATCCCTGTTGTTTGCAATTTTAGTTCAAAATAATCCTTCGGCCAAGTGGATAAGAGTATTGATAGTTCAAAATCCAATAGAATAAAAGATTCAAAAAATCATCACAAAACCAAAATAATCCTAATCTAACTTAGCTTTTCTAATCATTTAATGGATCTAAACTGTCAAGTGGAATTAATTAAACCAAATTTTAAAAAATTACTATAATTTCCACATTATAGAATACAAAATTTTGTCCCAAGTCCAAGATCTCTCAAAATGTAATGCATTAAACATAGGGAAGGACAATTTAGATTATACAAACAATTTCGTGCGGTAAGCTTTGGGAGAGTAAGGCAGTTAGACAGATATTACTAGGTAGCAGAGTATAAGCCATGATGAATATTGATTAGGGAAGACAAACAGGACACTCTTATCGCCGTTGAATATTTTCCAATTGTTTCTCCTAAAGTCCCTCCTCTTTTCTTGATGTTAGTTCCCTTATTCCCACTTATCTCAAGGACCATACATCTTCAATTATGCAACCAAAACTTCTTCAATTCTTGATTACCCCCTTGATTTATCTACTATTTCTTCTTCTTCATCGTCTTGTGATCAGTCTATATGAATATTAAAATATACTCCTTATTCTTGTGATAGAAATGTTGTGACATGAAAATGGTGTTTCATCTTTAGAAACTTTCAAAATGGATATCATTGAAATGTAAGGTCATTTTGAAAAATGTGAAAAGTTTGTACTTTGTGGTGGTCGTGGAGAGAATTAGGAGAAACGTCTAGTATTTGAGAAACAGTTGAAAATTCTGTAATAAGGGTGCCATTGTGCCGCTTGAGATTTGATATTTGTCTCCATTTTTATTCATTTGTTTATTTAATTATTTCTCATTCGGAGTAGAAAAGAATTTTGTTTTTAAGATAGCAATTCTTCTTAGATGAGAAATCGTGTGAGAACTCAAAATCATTCTTAATTCATAGAGAATTTTTTATCATAATGATATTTTATTTTAACTTGGTATTTGAAATTGCAACTTTAATGTCTAAACAAGATTTTACTTGTTAAGTAAATTTCATAAAACATCATATATGAATATCATACGAGGAAAAATTAAGAGAAATATGTTCATTACTATATAGTTATAAGATGGAACCTTTTTGGATCTTATAGAGTGGACTATTTGTCCTCCAGACCCATATTTAAGGGAAGGAGCTCAAATTTGACATCTAGAAACAAAAGTTATCTCTTTGTTGCCTGTGTCATCTCCAAACAATGGAACTCACGTTAGCTTTTGAATTTATTTTGTCTTTTTGTACAAAATTGTTGCATTTTTTATCTGTTCAGCCAAAAAAAATATGTTTATCGTAGTAAAATCAACGCACCAGATGGACCAACTTCACTGTCTTCACCCAAACTTCGCTCTGACTTCTTCATGATCCGTCGGGAGGCACTCTCCCCACACATTCATAACCTCATGCCTTCATACCAATTGCTTCTGTAATAATAATAAAAAAAAAATACCATTAAAAATTACGGAGTATGTATTTCATACGCTGCTTCATACCAATTGCTTATATTGTCGCCGTGTTATTAAAACCTGGTTGGAAAATCCGAACATAATATTTTGTTTTTTGCTATGAAAGTGTCCGTTACATATTATACCATGGAGTATGATGATGTAAGATGTATCCAGCATCATATTCGTGACTTGGTGACCTATAATCTAATTAGTCTTGATGAGTAATTGACATTACCTAAACTTAGATATGCTATGGCTGGAAGTTTTCTTAGTAATGCTAAAGTGTGGATGTTCTGGTGTGATGTGTAGGTGAAGAGCTTCGGATATGTTATATTGATGCTAGTTTAGATTATAATGCTCGCCAAGATATCCTCCTAGTAGGATTTGGTTTCAAGTGTTCTTGTCATCGCTGCTTATCCGGTGATTAGGGATGCATTGGTATTTACTTGAGAACTAATCTCATTTGCTGGTTTCATCCCGAAAGTTGATGCATAACTATTCAGATTTGGAGAGAGATGGAAAATTCCTTTGATTATGAGGATTCAGTTTCATTGGTGAGAGAACATAAGACTGCAGTTTCATCACAAGATTTCATTATGTTCTTTGTGAAGGAAGTCCTTGTGGAATTGTATAGATATATCCTCCAGTGGGAGAATTGAAGGTTATCAATAGAACGACTGACTTTGCAAGATGAAAAATCCATTAAGGTTGAGGTATCATAAATCGAATGGTCCACCTATAAGATTAAGGTCAACATGCTTACCCAAGACATTTTTGGGCAACCTTCTTCTAAATTCTTGTACTAAGGAATTCAACTATTAGTACACTCTGACTGGTTTTTCTTGACTTCTTCGACCTATTTTGTTAATTTGCTTATATTTGATTCACTTGTAAGAATAGCTTAGTTTATACAAATTCTTTGCTGCGTTATGTTTTGATTATAAGCACTAAGCCTCTAAGGATTTCCTGCAATTTTCTTTAATTTGATATTTATCCTATTAATTTTAAAGTTTCAAACACAAACTTCTCAAACAATGAGAGACCACTCACGTGTCTAAGTACTCTTCCGTTCCCTTTTCCATTTGTGTTTTAATCAACCTGTATTATTTGAACCTTTTAATATTTCTAAACTTTACTAATTTATTTTGTGTGAACTTCTTTAAAGTATTTTTCAAATTCACTATAATGTGTAAAATCAATGTTAGGAGAACTGCTTTTGGGAATTGTTAAATATCATTTAATTTAATATCAAACCGTCTCTTAAAACCCCATGAGTTGTTGCACGGGAATAAAGGCTATGAATTAGGATGGGAAACCACTGGTGCGTCACCATGTAAGTTTATTTGAAAAAAAAAAAATTCAACCGTTGCCCGTTTAAAATTTCCGACCAACCCTTGAGGTAGCCGGTTTAATTAAACGGCCACTCCAAGGACTGGTCGTAAATTTCAAACCCTCCCCCTTATTGTGGTTTTTCATTTAATTAATGCTTATTAATCACGTATAATTAGTGTATTCGTGTTATTAATGCTTAGATTATGTTTATTTACATTACAGTTAATCATGTTAGTATTAATTGTTATCATTTTCATTCTTGATAGCAAAATGATAATTTTGGGACAGTAAATAGTCTTCACTTGTTTATTCATTACAGCAAAACTTATTTTATTTGAAACTATTTGAACATATTTTATTTGAATCTATGTGAATTATTATATCTAAAACATGTTAAAATAAATCGAATAGAAAAGATCCTAAAAGAACCCTTATTTGTCCCATTTTTCTTTTATGTGATGTCTTCGTGACTTTCTAATATGGATAATATCATACACTATATGAATTATGAAGGATAAAATAGTATGTAACCACAGTTGATACTCCCTCCGTCCCCCAATATTTGCCCCAAGTACAAAATGTTGCTTTTTTAACTTTGCATGCAACTTGAGTGGAAAGTTGTGCTGATTTCCAAATATAATTACACATGGTCAACTAGTAATTAAGCAAGGCAAGTGGACTTCTTTATTGGAATATGTGAGCTGTCACTTTAGACTTCTAATATGTGGGCTCCAAAATTCAAAACTTTCCACCAAAATTTAAACTTCCCACCAAAATACAAATGCAAATTTTTCTGCTCAATTTAAAATGGAGCCTATTTAAGACCCCATTTTCACATTCAATAAGGAGAGAGACTGCACCAAAAATTAAAAACAGTGCATTCAATACAAAATCAAGTCCCACTCTCAGAACAAATCATCATTGAGTGAATATATATGGAGAATGAGCTGTCACTTAGTCTCCCATGGCCAAGAAATCCAACAGAATCAATCTCTAGGCAGCAAAACATTCAAAGCATTTTCACAGCAGAACATCACTGGCCAGATGACAGAGGGGGCATTATCTCAACAGAGGCAGCAACTGAAACCCAACATACCACAACAGAGGGCACGCCACATCAATGGCCAGTGGACAGTGGGGCCATTTTCACAACAGAGGCAACAAATGAAGCCCAACAGAGCATAACAGAGGGCACAACAAATCTCTGGACAGGGGACAGTGGATGGATTTCCACAACACAGGCAGCATCTGAAACCCAACAAAACCAAAATCAAGGTAATGTATCAAGTTCTCATCAAGTCCTACCATTTTCACAATTAGAGATGTCTAGAGGGAAAAGAAAAGACATGAATGATGAGGAAAGGTTAAGATGCATGACACAACTTCTACAAGAATGCACTGATTTGAAATTGCCTCATGGTTACATTGAGAAACTAGCTTCTGAATATAATTGCTCAAGGTGGACTATACAAAGACTATGGAGAGCTGTCAAACAGAGTGTAGTACAAGGAACACAACTGAAAGTGGACAAACACTACAAAGGCAGAGTTGGAAATAAGCCACTGATATTACTTGAAGAAGATATAATGTCAATTCCTTTCAAAAGCAGGACAAACATAAGATCACTAGCCAAGGCACTTAACATGAACAAGTCAACAGTCCACAGGTTCATAAAAAACGGGCATATTAGGAAACACACAAATGCAATGAAGCCTACATTGAGTGCCAAAAACATTTTAGAGAGGCTGCATTGGTGCATATCACATGTGGAAAACATCAATATTTCACCACATTTTAGAGACGTGTACGACACTGTGCATATAGATGAGAAATGGTTCTTTATGTCAAAAACAAGCCAAAACTACTATTTAGCCCCCACAGAAGCAGAACCATATAGACATGCTAAGTCTAAGAGGTTTATCATGAAAATAATGTTTCTAACTGCTATAGCTAGGCCACAGTTTGATGAAGAAGGCACATGCATATTTGATGGCAAGATTGGGTGTTGGCCCTTCGCTCAAGAAGAACCAGCAAGGAGGAGATCAGTGCATAGAGAAGCAGGAACAATGGAAATCAAACCACTAAAGAACATTACAAAAGCCGTCATCAAAGATTACATCATCACAAAGTTGATTCCAGCAATCAAGAGTAAGTGGCCATTGGGTGTAAATGGTGAAGTGAAAATTCAGCAAGATAATGCTAGTCCACATATACTAGACTCAGATGAAGATTTTAAGAGGGTAGCAAATGCAGATGGATTCAATATCAAATTAGTTTCACAACCACCTGATTCTCCAGATCTAAATGTTTTAGATCTAGGATTTTTCAGAGCTATACAATCATTGCAACATGAGCAAGCACCAAAGTCAGTCAGAGAATTAATAGAGGCTGTCAACTTTGCATTCATACATTTTGATCCAACACTAATCAATCATGTATTCTTATCATTGCAATATTGCATGCTAGAAATCATGAAACAAAGGGGGGGCAACAATTACAAGATTCCACATGTTGGTAAGAAAAGAATGGAAAGGGAGGGAGTCCTTCCTAAAACAGTGCAAGTTCCTACAAGTTTACTTGAAGGATGTTCAAGATCACTACTTGAGCAGCACTTAAGGCTCACTGGACAGCATGAAACACAAAGTGATGCTCCACATTTCACACAACAAGATGGCCATGAAAATATAGGGGATTTTGAGGGAGAATACGAAGACTTCCTTCATATGTAAGTAGTATGAGTACATTTCAATACATGTACGTAGTATATCATTTTGGACATGGTATGAAAATACAATGATGTATGCATTGAAATTAGTATTTGATGTATGAAAAACCATGTATTCTAATGCAAAGATCATTTTGGAATTCTTAGTGTCCTCTCGATTTTTATATTGTATCATCACAAAACTGAAACAAGTGACAACAATCCATCAATGCATGCAACACTCAAATGACATGTACTGCAGGGTGGCTTGTGGCAACCAATGTTAACTAGGGCATTAGTAATCCAATGTTAATCAAAGACAGCTCATTCATCATAGAGAAAGTATCTCTCAGGATAATAAATTCATTTCACAGTTGAAATAACTAAATGCCCTACACATTTGCTTCCGAACATGCCCCAACACTGAATACATGCTAAATGGGTGAAGGACCAATGGTATGTTATGACTATTTCAGTTTATTGATGTCATTAGTGCCCATTACATCATTGAGGAGCTCTATATGCAAAGAAAAATAAACATAAACAGGCAGCAACAAATAGCAGCAGTGTCCTAATTCCAAACTAAACAGAAAAATAAACAAAAACCAGTAGTGCCACATATAGCAGCAGTGTCCTAACAACAAATGAAAAACCAGTAGTGCCACATATAGTAACAAGATATCACAGCATAAGAATGTGAATCCACCATGAAAACATATTCCCCATTACCACAGATAAATATCCTCTCAATATCATACACAAAATAAATGAATCTATTACCACAGATAAATATGAATCCACCACAGATATGACCAATATATTCCCTATTATCCCCATTACCACACAAAACAAATTCCCTATTACCACAGATAAATATGAATCCACCACAGATATGACCAATATATTCCCTATTATCCCCATTACCACACAAAACAAATTCCCTATTACCACAAATAAATATGAATCCACCACAGATATGACCAATATCCTCTCAATATCATACACAAAATAAATGAAGCAGAAGTAACAAACAAATGACCAATATTCCACAGATATGACCAATATCCTCTCAATATCATACACAAAATGGCCTAGAACACCACAATGAGCACGAATTCTCCATCAACAAATAAATAACCAGAAAACGTAACCCATCAACACCAAAACCCATCACCATCAGCACCAAAGTAATCCCACAAAACGTAACCCATCAATACCATAAACACGAATTCTCCATCAACAAATAAGTAACCAGAAAATGTAACCCATCAACAACCAAAACACGAAAACCCATCAACACATAAGTAACCACAAAACAGAACCCATCAACACCAAAACAGAGGCGCGACTCAACATCAACACCAAAACGTAACTCACAAAACGTAACCCATCAATACCATAAACCCGAATTCTCCATCAACACATCTCATACCAAAACGTAACCACAAAATCAACCGAAGTAAAAAACACCAAATTAAATCAACAAGACTGAAATGAATACGCCCGATAAAAAAATGCAGAACATGGGAATTATGAAACACGCCCAAAACCAATGACCATCAAATGAAGCAGAAGTAACAAGTATACCAACAAATATCATGAGACCCAACATATCACAACAGAGGGCACACCCAAAAAATTGAACACAATAGGAGTAAAGAATTAGGTACTTATCTAGGGTTTCCTGAAAAAATTAGGAACCAAGAGTTTCAACATGTCATGACTTGGACCAGGTATGTAATCAGGAACCAGACATTCTATAGGTTCTTTTGTACGATCCATCGCCGGCGACTTAGAGCTGTCTGAATTTCGCCGAGTTTCAGCCATGAATGACTCCCACTCCAATTTCCTCTCTGCCCGCCTTCGCAACCTCCTCCGGTACTCCGACCTCCTCCGGAGTATCAGGTAGGGGTGTTCAAAAATACCCGACCCGATGACCCGATGACCCGACAAAAAACTGTCGGGTTTTTTTTAAAAAAAATTTGCCTTTTCGGGTCGGGTACCCGACCCGGTAAGAATTATACTAATCGGGTCGGGTCACGGGCCGGATAAATTATAATCGGGTACCCGGGTACCCGATATTTATTTTTTTTAATTAATTTTTTGTTGAACATTGTACTTTATTTTTTTTACTAATTGGACAAGTTGATACTTTGCAAGAAGACAAGGAATATTAGGCAGAGAAGGGGGATATTTCCTCGACAGTTTTGGAGTTGCTCATCAATTTCAGTACTATGGTTATTTAAAATGATGATGTAGCACAGGAAATTTCAAGTTAGCAAAAACTAATATTTTTTTTTATATTAGTAATAAAAAAAGGGTTAAAGTTGGGTAGTTTTACGCCAGGACAACAGATGAATTGACCTTATATGAAGCATAAGGAAAACATTATTGTTTTGATTTAGAACGTTTGTTGTATTTCCGAGAGGCCAGGTACATGGTTGTGACAGTGTGACATGCCATTCAGAAGCCTCAAGTGTATTTATATATGTGATAAGAGTATACTGATTTTTTACCTCATATTTTTGTACGTTAATTTTCAATTCATACCATATAAGGGCAATTTTGTTGACTTTTTAAAAATAGACAAGTTTTCCAAAATACAAAAACATGGTTGAAAGGCTTTTATAAAGAAATTGACATTACTATGTTTCATATATAGACAATCTCCTCTAAAATATCCATACAAAATCTGCACCAAAACTTATCCGTCTCTTAAACTCTAGTCCTAGAGTCATTAGCCTTAATCTTATACCAAAACTTCTGTTGTACTTGACGTATTGGACTCTTGACTATTGGCCTCAACAAAATTGATTTCAAAGTATAAAAAATGTATAGTGCTTCTCACTATTCAAAATTAGATTTTTAGCAAAAAAAAAAAAATAGTCATTGAACACAAGTTTTTAGTAAAAAAAATAATAAAAATAAACCGGGTCGGGTCATGGGCCGATTTTTGAACTACCCGGTATACCGGGTACCCGGTATATCGGGTACCCGAAAATCCGGGTACCCGGTAATGAACACCCCTAGTATCAGGAACCACCAGATGTGGTGGATGAGGGGGAGGAGAAGGTGAATAATTTGGGAGTGTTCGAAGAGGTGGTGGAGGGGGAGTACACATATTAATTGGAAGAGGTGAGTGTGGAGAAAACGATGGAGGAGATCTGGAGAGTAAAGATGGTGGCGTATAAGGAGAGCACGGGACGAACTCCGACCAATCAGGGCAAGGGTCACCCGTATTGGAATCCATGGGCTAAAAACCTCAAGATCCGAGCAATGAGAGCCGTCGTCGACCAAGACCCACAAAAATCCGTCACTGACCTTGCTTCGAAAAGGTCCAAGGTTTCTGGATCTAACTGAGTTCAGGCCGTGAAAACCACCGGAAGAATCCACAAGGTGCAAGGAATTCAACCGTACCGGAATATTAGAAAGTTAGGCTGTGAGTGAGTTAAGATCTAGGGTTTCAGAGAGGGAGAATGAAGGTAAGAAGAGAGTTTTCTAGAGAACGACGACCTGACAGAGAGGTAAAGTGGAGATAGGGAGCAGGGGTCTATTAGGGTTAGGTGTAAAAAGGAGGGAACACTTTGCACACCCACCAACACAATTAGCAGCTTGTTCAAGTATAAAACAACCATAAACCACATGCTTAGCCTTTTATTATCTTGGTCAAATATACTAAAATTAGAAATGGGGCAAATTATGAGGGACAACCCAAAATGGAAAATGGGGCAAATATTGGGGGACGGAGGGAGTATTCACTACATTTGGTCATACTCTATTTGTTTCAAAGGAAAGTTTCATTTGACTTTTATGATTTTCAAGACACGACTTTATATGTTTTATCTCTAAATTTGCGTGGCAAAAAATTATGAAAATTTAATATTCTAAAAAATTTAGATTTAGATATATCTAACAGGATCCTAATTAAATATATTATTTCTTATAATATGATGATAATTTGTTGTCTAACTTTACAAACTTTGACTTCAAATAGTGCGTTGAGACTTTTTTATAGGTACCGAAGAATTATTAATCAAACAATTAAAACATTCTCAATACTAAAAACAACGTACTACTTCTTTACATTTGACACGTTTGTTGATACATGTTTGTTGATACACGTTTAAATGAATCAAATAAGACCACGTGATTATACTTGGGAATTTATATTAACACTTTCATATGAGACTATAATTTTATGTTTTCTACTTACAAATAGAAGGTAAATTTATATGGGGGATTGTTTGACCACGAATCTACTGTTTGTAGCCAAAATTTGAAAAGTTTGATTACTAATTCTCGTTATGTTATAAGAAATAATATATTCAAATGAGATCTTGTCGGATCGACTCAATGTAAATTTTTGAATATTAATTTTTCATAATTTTTCGCCTTACAGATTTGAATATAAAAAAATTTAAAATTGTATATTAAAGACCATAAAAATCAAATTGGGGTAATTTTTTGGAATAGAGGGAGTATCACTCTACCTACCTAGTTGCAAAAGACAATGAAAATGAAATAAGAAAGTAAATAAATAAAGTGTGTTAACTTATAAAAAATGTAAGTTATTACCAGGCTCTATCCCTTTAAGATTGTCTCTTCGACTTTTTTCGGTTTCGAAACGATTTAAACTTTTTTATATGTCAATCAGTTAAGCAAAAAATTATAAAAATTAGAAATTTTAAAATTTTATATTAAAATATATTAAATAAATTTTACTTGAATAAATTGCTCTGTAATTTTTAGAATATTATGAAATTAAATACTACGTATATATTTTCTTAGAACATTAATAGAATTTATAGGCAAAAGTCAATTTTGGGTTCGATTAAAACACAAAATCACACATTGAATGAGGTGTCCTAATTCTGCCAGTGAAAAATGAGGTGATAATTTGACTAGACAGTAGGCACCTGCTCTACATATAAACAAATAATAAAAGAACAAAAAAAATAGAAAAGCTGCAGAATTTTGAGAAGCATAGAGCAGTGTTCCTAGTCTAATCACATCAAGGGGCGGTGCTCAGAGACTCAGAGTTGTGAACACTACAGTCTTTGGTCTTATCATATCAAAGTAATGCTGCTAGTCAGTCTTGCAACTAGCTTACATCATACGGACCACTATTCAATTCTAGCTTCCTATAGTCAAATGCAAGTTGCAATTCTATTTTTATTTTTTTTTTTTAACAAAAATAATTAAAATATTCTCTCTCTATATTTTCCTCTTCCCATTGAGTTTTTTAAGAAATAATTTTTTTCATTCCAAAAAAAGAAATATAGAAATTTTATCTTCTACTTTTTATTATATCTTATCATATTCTCTGTTTTACTCATTTTTCAATTTTTTATATACTACTTACTAAAATCAATATTTTTTTCTTAATTATGAATAATTAATCGTAATTATTACGTCATAAGTTAATTAATTACGAATTAACTCTATAATAATGACTAAGAAAATTGAGCTAGAAATTAAAGAAAAAATTACTTGAATGACTCTATATACAATAATTTGCTACATATGGAAAGAAGATACAAGTTATAAAATAAAAATACATTGCATTAGATAAATAAAATTATAGTACATAAAATAAGAATATAGTGTATTAAGATTAAAATGTCATAGAAATAAAATTAGAGTGAAATAACAAAAATTAAATTAAACAAAGAAATTAACTGCGAGGTAAATTTATAAAATGCAAATTATATGTAATGATTTCTTTTTAGGTGGAGAAATATTTATTTCTTTAAACTAATAAAATTTATAAAACTTTATGAAAATTTTATGCAACTAATATTACTAAGAAAGAGGAATTATAAAGTTTGTTAAAATGGATGTTTATTTATAGAGAAAATAATTATGACTTGTTGGTGAATTTTTCAATTAAATATTAATATATAAAATAATCATTATAAATATATAACAATTAGAATTTATTTAAAAAAAAAAAAACCGATAGACTAAAAGTATGCACACTGTCCAGTCAGCAAGGGACGCACAGTCATTACGACAACGAAAAACTAATAATGCCCAGTCAGCGTGGGGCCTACCACTGAAGCCAAAAAAATAAAAAGACTGCTGACCCCACGGTGAGGCCCACGGCAAAAGCAAGAAGGAAATAACAGCGCTAGGAAAATTCATTCTCCAAAGTAAAAATATTTTTTTGGTTTTCCATAAAAAAAACCTGAAGTAGAGAAAATAATATTTGGTGGGATTGCTCAGGAATTATTTTTCAAAGGCTGGATAGGATTATCACTGGTCGAACATTTGAAGTAAATATTCCTATATAGGATTTCTTCATCTTTACACTCATATTTATATAAATATATGGGAAAATGTTTGAACATATAAGTTAACATGGAAATTATGTTTTTTTTGTTTATTAACTTCACTCCATCCTTTTCGCTATAGAAATCTCAAAGTTCCATGACTTATTCGGCCGAAAGTTTCGTATTCTTTCTTCGAAAATTTGTCTAGTTATGAATTTGTATTTATAATTTTCTTAGTTTTTCTATGTTGTCAATTTCAATACAACTACGTAGTTGGTATGTAGCAAAATTAGCTTCTGATGGGATTATTCTAAGTTTAGGTATTTAAATATAGTCATCGAGTAGAATGAATTATTTGAACTTTATATTTTACTCCAATTATTATTCCTCACTATACCATGAAAAAAATGATTATTTAGTTGACATACACCCCATGAGAAGTGTAAGTTCCTAGGAAGCATGAGAAATTGGAATTGTTTGGTTAACAAATTTATGGGAAGTCATACTTTTAAAAAAAAAAAAAAATCACTTTTCGGAACATATATAGGAAGTTACATAATAAGGTCTTCCTTGATAAGTAAAACTTCTTATGGGATATAACTTTTTAAGTTTTAATATTCAATTAAATAACATTTCTTACTTCTTTAGAAAGTGCATATTCATGGAAAAACTCCTTCTCAATAAATTTTACTTCATATTTTCAATCAAACAAGAACAAAGTTCATGAAATCTCTTTGTCAAATCCTTATTCTATCCCTATTTTATGCCTTATTTCATACCAAATGCCCCGTCAAACGCACGTTTGTAAGTGTCTTTTCATAATTTTTAAATATAATTTTTTGCCATTATATAAAAAAAAATCATGAAAAGTGTCATTTGTATATTTTAGAATTTAGAGAAATCGGTTTCCCTTGATCTTCATTGATATCAACAGCTATGTATATATATAAGAAGTATCATAACTATACTCAAATATTATGTGTTAATAAGTTATTTACAATCTAATCCTTAAATAACCCTAATAGTATACGAGGGAAAAGATAATCAATTTCTCCTATTTTATGAAAAGGGAAACTTTTATAAGCAGCGTACTTTCATGTATTTGTCAACTGAGCAATATCAAACTTATTTATTTTCTAAGATGGTATACTTTATATGAAAAATCATGTTAATTGACACAAGCACTGAGATTAGTTTACTTTCTCAATGAATATTATGTTTATAGGTAATAGAGTACCCCGTATGTGTGAGCAAGACATTGACAAATAAATAATACTACCATATAGATTATGTGAAGTAAGATGAAAAATAGTTCATAGTTGTTCTATCCAACTTATTTTTCTTCTATCATTTTATTTTATTTTATTTTATATAAACTTATTTAAAAACATAATCATTATAAAATTCTATTGGAACTTATGATGTTGAAAGTTAAAGTTTATAAAAACAAAGAGTCTCACATTGGTGGATAAGAGAGAAGTATGCCTTCTTTAAATAGAGGCTTGTTCACTTACTTGGGTGTGACCCAAGGGTTACCCACTTTTGTGGAATCCAACCAACACACACACGTGCGCACGCCATGCCGAGCTGGGTTGGGTCTTTAACGAGTGATCATGAGCTTCTATATTTTTGGAGCGTTTTTTTTAATGCATTGTTAAACATGGTCTTAATTACAGATTTATAAACTGTTACATTGTTATGTGCCTTGATTTCTACTAAACGTTTTGATTACTAAATACTGTAAACTTCTGCTAAACATTTTGATCATTGATTACTGTAACATAATTACTGTTTAATTCTGCATCTTTCTGATTTCAATTCTGTAACATTTGGTTTGAATTATGGCTTTAAGGCTTAACAAATTTTTTCTTGTTGGCTTGTCTATATATACAGCCCTTGCTCAGCATTAGTACACGGAAACATTTTCTCTCTTCTCTCGTTTCTACTCTTTCCCCCCAAATATTTCGAGCATTAGTAACATTTCAGTGGGTGTTTGTTAGGCCGGTGGTTATGTGCAAATCCATTGGTACTTTACTTGAGAGACTATTTTATCCTAGGGAGCATTCGGTGTTCTGTGACTGCTTGCACATCACTATAGGCAGTGTCGTGAATGTTATAAAAAAATCGACATAGTTTGCGACTTAGTATATACTCGGTAACATTGTTCTTATTATCTTGCAGTTTCGTTTATAACAAATTCACTACCGTAGACCTTTATCATGTGTAAAATAATTGTAAGCCAAACTTTTTGCAATAAAGCAAATCGTGTCTTAATTTACCTAAGCATGTTTTGTCTTAATTCAGTCAAAATACGTCAAATATTATGAGCCCTAAAATTTTTGATTTACCAGCATCATTATTTCTTGTTACTAATCTAACATTTTATTTTCCTCAACTTATTTTGGTAAGTTTCAACGAAAATTTGTTAAGTTCACCAAAAAGCTACGTTAAGAAAAAATAGATTAACTTTACCATGAGTAAAATAAGTTCGCTAAAAGTAATTTCGTTCGGCAAAAGATAAGTCTATAGAAGCAATAATTTAAGCAATAATAAATAAATTTAGAAAAATAAGTAAATTTATAATAATAAAATATATTCATAAAAAATAAGTTAAAAAATTCAACAAAAATAAAATAAATTTAGCAAAATCAAGTTAAATTCAGTAAAAGTAATATATACTCCTTTCATCGATGGACATATAATCTTACGTGATAAATTATAATTTGATTATCAAATAAAAAATATTATTTTTGATAAAAAATGTATATATATATATATATTATATGGAAAAGGGTTTAATAAATATTAGTGGATTCATATAAATAAAAAGCTGTTACTTAAATTGGGACAACCATAAAAACAAAAAGGATAATGCATTCACAAAACAAGTAACTTTTATATTTTGCATTATTTCATAACATTTTTTTTTTTATATTTGTTAATGTCAAGGAAAAAATACAGGTGTGTAGTTAAAGGAAAAATAAAATAAAAAATTCCACACGGAGTAAAGTTCACTCACAAAGTTGCACTTGTTCATTCCAATAAGTAGAACTCTTGAAGCATAGCTCGTCCCATTGCTTGTGATTTGACGTAACATTTGAGAAACTCTGTTTGGCTCATGCTGCCTAATAAGATTACCTATCATGCCACTTTACCACGCCATCTGTTGCCATGCTAATTCAAGACAACAATATCTAGATAAAATGTTTAATCATGCATATATCACTATTAATTTGGTCATTAATTAATGGTAAATACACAAGTAATCTTCATTCTTCTTAAGTGACCTAAACCCCTAAACCCCTTGTTGTGCGACCAAATCATGTTGTTGGGCCATTTCACATGCGTATAAATCTTTTCTTAGCTTTGGCAGCTTGGTGCCTCAAGTCACATAATAATATGTCATTTGCATGTCACTAGATCACCTAATATATAAATATATTACTCTGTACTACGTAGAATACATAGTACTATGGAATATCATTTGTACTACTTTGTAGAAAGAATGGTATTATTAATATTACATTAGAAATTTAGAATGGTGTTTCTCTCAACTCTAGTTTATTTGAGCTTATTTGACCTAATTTTTATTTTATTTTATTTTAAATTTATTTTAACAAAACTTCTTGAACTTATTTTAAGGTGCTTGGATGCTTGGTAAGGGCCAAGGGGAGGTTTGAACTTCTTTGATGTAATTTTATCTAAATGTTCTTAATTTTTTATAAACATCTAATAGGAGTGTGTGGCTGAAAAAGGACGAAAAAAGAGGTTTAAGACTCTATTTTCATTAGCTTGTTCAAATAAGTTTAAGCTAAAAAAGGTTGTGTTTTCTTTTACTTTTTTTTTTATATTAGTTAAGCAGAAATAAAATAAATTGAATAAAAATAAGATAAAACTAAAATAAGTTAAGTCCAAGAAAATAAATAAGTTAAATTCAGCGAAATAAAAGTTAAATCTAGCAGAAGGTGAGTCTATCTAGAAAAATAATAAGTTCAGCAAATATATAACAAAATTTTAAAAAACGTTAGATTCAATAAAATAAAATAAGTTAATTAACAATAAGCTATAACGGCGCTAAATTTGTGACTTATAGAAGGAAAGACGAAGTGTTGCTACATATGTCAGAGAAGGCCTCCCGTTGATTGTGTACGAGAGGGTTTAGGTAATGAAAATCTTAACTTTTTCGGAAACCAATAACGCTAAGTCTGATTTTGATGAATCATCAATCGTCGCATACTCTTCATTTTATAAAGTTAATATATGTTGAACTGTGCTTATACATAAACTTAAATGCTTAATTATGGTGAAAGTTTATAATAGAGTAATAGTCTGTAGATAGATATGTAACACACAACACTCCTTAGTTGGCATAGAGAGGAAGTACTAATCTTGCCTTTATATTTATTGAAACATCTATAACTCTTTAATTTATTTTTATACTCTTTTCGTCTCTTTTTATTGTTCTCGTTTGTTTTTAAGTAGATTTCAAAGTAAAATTTAGTTTTAAATATATTTAATTGTGTGTTTGTAAAAATTAAAAAATGTTGATATTTGAAAAATATATATTAATACGAATCTTTTAATACCCCGTATAATTATGTTTTTTCTTTTAAATTAAAAAAAATTAATAATTTAAATTTGACCGTAAAATCTATACATTCTAAGCAAAACTGTACCTAGCAAATAAAAAAGGGTGATAATGTGGAACGTGAAAAGTAGCCCTACAAAATTTTCACTGTAACAAATCAAGCATGTAAGTACGTACGTATGTAACTACAGTATTATACAATGTGCAATTTACTCCAAACTACTCCAAAATTAATTCAAGATCGGGTTGCCTATGAGTAGATGTTAATTGCACCCTATGCTAAACTATAGGGGTTAATTTAGTAGAATAAAATTTACGAGGAATGGTAATTTGCCGCCTTCTCGCATTTTCAAAGTACACAACTATGTATTAGTTTATAGTCTTTATACTACGTAATCTTAACTCCGTCTTCCGTAGACCGTATTTTATTCAATTGTGCCTCTTCTAAAGTAAGAATAAATATCACCCATTCTGCCGCCCAACAGCCAATGGCCGTACCTCAATCTACTTATTAAAGAAAGAGATGCAAATCTTTACATATAAAACATAGAGAATTGTCGGTACTAATCCACCGAATAAGCATTCTTGGAATTTTAGGAATTTTATTGTTTTCCATAGTGCAATCAAAAGGGATTCATAGCGACAATTATACATGTTTAAAAGTTAAAATAAGAAGAGTTTTTAAAATAATATATATATATGTATAAGCTAAAACCCATATTATGATCATTGGAATAACGAGGAAAATTGCCACCGGCGAGTTCCCACAGTAATATATCCATTATTTTGTTTATTTAATAATCATACTAAATTAAGATAGAATATTATTTATTAAATAACTGTACTAAAAGTAAGATGGATTTTTTTAAAATAGGTGATGAGAATATAATCTAAGCATACTAATTATTCACATAAATTTCACTTATCTCATTAATATGTTGCATAAATGGATCTTTGTTTAATTGAAAACTAAACTTGAAATTATTCCTATTTTTGTCGAATTGTACATAATGCATGATTTTGGGTTCAGAACTTCAGATATGAAATAAATTCAGATGATAAATTCCGTTTTTTTTTTCAGAAGTTACAAGGTCAATTAAGTTTTGTATGAATCGATTTCGGGAAGGCAAAGATAAACAAAATTCAGACTTGAACAAAAACGCATCGTCCCTTAACTGTTTAAAAAAAAAAACGCCAAAACCCTATTCATTCCCTTAAATCACTGCACACCTACGTAAATAAAAATCATCAACCTCGTAACTCAGCAACACGAAAATCCCAATACTACCCTCACCGTCCTTCCCGAACGTTACTTACACGAGTGAGACCAACAATGCACATCCCCCCTCGAAAACGAGAAATCATAAGGTGTAAATACGTAAATTCCTGACTATCTCTGTCCCAAACCAAACCTAGACTCTTTTTAATTCCCAAACCTGTCCAAAATTTCAACCTTACCTCCGCTCCACCAGTTTCTTCTCCCGCCCCTCCCTCCATCTATCTTCTTCGCCATTCCTCCCACCCCCCTCCTCAGCTCTGCGATCCTCATCCTCCCCTCCCTAAACGCTTCGTATTTTCTCACGAAATCTCTCCGTTTACCGTTTCGTCGAAGAAATATCTCAATCAAATCGATTGAAGTTCGTTGATTTTGATAAGTTTCTTACTATACGGTTTGGTAAAACGTCTCCAATTAAAGTTCGTTGATTTTTTTTGACATCACCAACCTGTCAACAGCAGGAATCTCTCCATTTTCGGGTAGATAAGCGACATTGTCCTTCTCAATCATATAAATTTCATAATTTTATTCAATTTTTTTACATTTTTGAATTATTTGTTTATACATCCGATTATTCGCCGTTTCTCTAAGTTCGCTTATTCACATTTTTTCAACGCTCCGTTTGGGCGCTGTGAAAACATTTTTTCTCTTAATTTTCCTTTCTTCAAAAATATTCAGAAAGTTTCCGCATTTTCTTTGTTTTCTTAAATCTGTAACATTTTCGTAATTTTTTTCCCTTTTACTATATTTTTAAGCCTATATTTCTGGCATAAATTTTTAGCCTTTAAGTTCGCGTTGTTTTACATTTTCCAAGCTTCACTTTCGGCGCCTTTTCCTTAATCAAGAATAGTCTTACGTCTAACCGCATTTTTGAATAATCCAGTCAAATACTCTCAAATGTGACGTTTCTGAATTGTTTTGTCTTCAAATAATAAGTATATTGATAAAAACGCGTCAATAAAAAACAACTTTTCAAGACCAAAATAATTCCAACTTAATAACATCCTTAATCCAAAATTAATTTGTTATTAGAAAAGTATTTATACTAAAAAAGTATTCTAGTAAATTTGTTAATTAGATTTGTGGTCGTTTTTGAAGTGACGTCGTTTAACTGGGGTAAAGCTGTAGCTGAATTGTTGATTTTGTATGTATGCTGCAGGCTCCTGCATTTGAGACGCAGCAAGATGTTGAAGGGTTAAGCCAGTATTCACGCGCTTGGGCGCTTCTATTCGAGGTGAGATGACGTATTTATTTTTATTTTAATAATGATCTGATTGATTCTGAGTAATATGTGCCGTTCACGTGTCCTACACAATTAATTGGACGTATTTGCGTAGCTAGTCCATGTCCACGCCCAGAAATGAATTCAATTCTGCTACACTGCTTATGCAAATCTGACCGTACATCAGGAATTGGTAATGCCAGGTGGATTGCCATTGGGGTTCGTGGATTGTGATTGATGTGCATTCTAAGGTTATGGGTATATTATCATAAATGAATCTTGATTGTGTGTATAGCTTTGATTAGAGTAGAATATGGTTTATCATGGCTGATGTGAGAGTTGTAGGGCTTTGCTTATGTTAATTATTTATTTTTAGGAATATTTTATAAAACTTTATTTGGTAAGATATAATTTCATAATCTTATAGAAAACTACCTTAATAAAAAAATATGTCATTCGTGAATTAATAATTTTATAGGTTTTGACATTGACCATTATTTAATTTTCAATCTTTTTCTTTCATTTGCTTTGAATTTATTCAAACGTCGACATTTATCTTATTTCTTACCTACACCCTTACTTTTTCTTCAAGAGAATGAAATTTTTTTATGATAATAGGGGATAAAAGCGAGTATGGACACTAACACAAGTCTTGGTCGGATAAAATTTAAGTCCAACGGATTCCGATAAACAGTTCCATTTCGCAACAAGTTATTTTTAAGGTATTTTTTTTTTGTTAAAATTAATAATTTTCGAGGCAATTTCTTACGAAATTATCTAATATTTTTTTTGGCAAAGGAATAATTTGTGTTTAACCTGTATTGTATGGCACGAAAAAATTGGCTATGACACTTGGCAAACCGTAGGGCCTGTTCCTTGATACTCTTTTTCTTTTTTCCATTTGGAATCAGGAAGAATATTATTAAGATTATGTAAAATAATTAAATTAATTTAAAAATAAGAATATATTCTATTAAAAAATGATATAAATAGGTTAAATATTAAATAAATATTGAAATTTTTAAAGTTTATGATATTAAATAATTTAAAATCAATCTAAAGTCCATATCATATGCATAGTGATTTCAACTAAACTTTTTCATTCAATTACAATATTAAACTAAAAGAAACAACATTTTGAAAATTTTGCATAAGTAAAATGGGAACAACCAAACAAATTGGAGGGAGTAGTGATTTTAGCTTAAAGTTCAGAATTTGTAAAAACTTAATTATTGTATACGGAGATGAAAACTTGAAGAATTGATTGAGATTTCTTTGTGTATATCAAAAATATAATATTACAAAAAATTTGAGATTTCATTGTATAATTTTGGTACGTAACTTTATTTTATACCGTATGAATTTTCGGTTCTTGTCAACTAAACAACGCCTCTCTCATCCATTTCATTGGAAGTATTACTCTTTTGTGAATCATGGTAAGAAAAGAAACACTAGATCATATCAATTACTAATTTTTTTTATCCTTTAACCAAAATTGAAAACTGGGAATACATGTGTTTTTGAGTTTAATTTTGTGAGGGACAATCTGGAGATGGGCCGGCGTGAGTTTGATAAATATTTGATGAAATTAATATCCGATGTAGTGTAAAAGGTCCTTGTGTGGAAGGAATCCCTGACGTTGGGGATGGGAGGTGGGGGGTGTTCCTGTCTTTATTAATGCAGAAGTGGGGCACACAATTGACAAATGACGGGCCTCAATTTTTGCATGTTTTAATTTTTTTGTTGAAGACCTATTTAGGGGTAGGAATATTTGAGTGCCATAAAAAATCCTAAAGAGATCTAATTTCTGAAGCAATTAGACAAGTTATATAACATCCAGAAAATAAAGTTTTTGAAGTCCTGGAAAAGCTAAAGGTAAAGGTGTGGGGGACTGGGGGGTGTACTGTCTCACATTTATATAGATCTCTGCGTTATCTTTGGTGAGTGCAAGTTGTCATTGTCTATATATTGGGTAATCATTTCTATATTTAATTAAATTTTATTGTCAGCTTTTGCTTGTAATAAGATAACAGTTTTTAACTGTAGTGTGCTAAAAATCAAATGTTTCACCAGTGGTTATAGTGTTGGATTAAACGAAACAAAAGTTTGAACTTATTATGTTGTTCCTTGTTGCTGTTCATTGTTTTGTCCATTAAATTTTTTCAAGTGAGATGATGGGGGACAACCTTTCAACTAACTTCATTTGTTGGGGTTTAGCTTATGTACATTTAGACACCATTTTTGACACAACCATTGATGCCAACTGCGGGATCATACTGTACGGATGTGATAGGTGGTTGCCCTCTCAATAGACGGGAGAGATGTATGAGATTTTGAATGTGCCCGCACAAGGAATGTTGGGAAACAACCTTTATTGGTTAGATTTTATTTTGGCAAGAAGATCCTGAACCCCACCCTCTTTTTGGATGGATCCTCTGTTTCATACTTGATGTTGGCTGTGATCTACATTCCCCTAATAGTTAGTAGACTCTCATCTATTGTGATTGTGTTTGGAGTCAAGGAAGCTAGAGTAGTATTAGTCCTGTTAATGATTGCCATGGGTCTTGCCTACTCATATTTGAATATTCTGAGGGTGGTATGTTGTGTTTATCTCAAAACTTTTCTTTCAATGATCAAATAAGATAGTGCACCTGGGGTCCTCCTATGCTTCTGTTACTGCCCGCTGCCATTATTTTGCTCTCCTTCAGAGGTCTTGGCAATTTTTATATGCTTGTGAAGATGGGGTGTCTTTTTTCCTTTAGAAAGGCCAAAAGTTTGATTGTAACACTTGATTTGGTTTTTCCTCACTTGTGATCAGAGTTTTTGGAGGTATTCTTTTGAGTTGGGCAGGGGATTTTGGAGGTTTATCTGCTTGTCTTTCTTCTAATGCTCCCACAAAAATTTAATAAGCTTGGCATATCAGATTTGTAGAACGTGTTTATTGTGTCATGATGTATGCTGGTCCATTACGAGGTTATGTTCCCTGTTTTTGCTGGGTCACAATAATTTACGGATTTTAGAATTACTTAGGATTCTATTATCTGTATGATCTTAAAACTATGGCGTTGTTCTTTTATGCATTGACACAACTCAAGGAATCTCGATATACCGTTTATAAAATAGTGGAAAATTGTTTGGTAGTTTGTGTGATCAACAGAACTAGTAATAACCGAGGTCTGCTCATCTTGTCCTTTTTCTTGAACCGGTGGGAATTATAAAATGGTACCTGTCCATCTATGTCCATTCTTGGAAACTTAAATAAGCTTCCTCCCTTATTTGTTATTGGCTTTACAAATTATCTTTGAAGCATTGTATTTACTTATTTTATTTGAAAGCATTGAATTTATATAAATTATATTTGGTCAAACGTTGACATGTGTGCTGCAGTCTCTGTGCATGGTAATGTGGAGATCGAGAATTAATGATTCTGGTTTATATCTGTGGTCCAAGATTTCTAGCTTTTGTCTTTCAAGACTATGGTCACGGTGTTATGTAATTCTACTCAAGGCAATATTCATGTCCTAGGGCTGATTGTTTGGCAGACTTTAGGAGGAATCTTTCAGGATGCACTTCTAAGCACTGTTCTTTTAGTTTGGTGTGCTCTTCTTGCTTCTTGTCTCCCTGTTCATTTCCCTTTTAGTTGGTCTTTGCTTCCCACCTTTTTTCGCTCTTTATAGGAGATCAATTATGAATCCTCAAAGGCAAAATAAAGTATGTATATCTTGAATAATGGCTTCGATCTGCGTGTTAAAGCAAATCTTACTCGTCCTTTTTGTTATATGTAGTGCTTGGCTTTAGAATTCCTTGCCCAGTACTATGCAATTTGAGTTTTTTCATATCAATTATGTCATAGTTTCTTTTGTAATTCTTTCCAGATGGATTCAGTTAAGCGATCAGCAACAACTCCAAGCAAGAGCAGGATAGCTAGGGCGATCTCAAAGGTTCTGCATGTTCGTGCAGTAACTGGTATCACCCCATCAGATGGATTACAGAGAATCAAAACAAAAGAAAAGAATCAGGAAGTAAAATCACAAGAAAAGATAAGGGAATTGAAGCCGCATGACAAGTCCAGGGAAATGAAGCCCCAGGAAAAAATCAAGGCAGAGCTAGTTCATGTTGTTCACTGCAAGTTGGGTGAGAAACAAGATGAAGAGCCTGCAAAGAGGATTGCCCAAGAAGCTGTTCTTGCGAAAATTTTTGCTAGCATTTCTTCTATAAAAGCTGCCTATGCACAATTACAATTTGCCCAGTCTCCCTATGATGCCGATGGAATTCAATCTTCTGATGAGATGGTAGTATCTGAGTTGAAGGCTTTGTCCGAGGTGAAACAAAGTTGCTTGAAGAAACAGTTTGATCCCTTCCCCGAGAAGGGTTTACTTGCATATGACTTACAAGAACAGAAGAACATGGTCAAAACTTATGAGATCACGGCTAAGAAATTGGAGTACGAGGTCAAGCTAAAGGAGTCAGAAATTACATTCTTGAAGGAGAAATTAGAGGATGGCAAGAAAGAGAATCGATTGATAGAGAAAAGACTGAATGCTAGTGGCTCACTCTCTGTTCTCGACAATCTTCACATGTCGGGGTTAAGCCCCAACCATTTCATTCCTGTTCTCCGGCATACAGTTAGATCTATTCGAACTTTTGTGAAGCTAATGGTCAATGAGATGCAGTCTGCAGGGTGGAACTTGGAGGCAGCAGCTAATGTTATCCATCCCAGTGTTTCATACTGGAAGCAAGAGCACAAATGCTTCACTTTCGAGTCATTTGTAAGCAAAGAAATGTTTGATAGTTTCCACATTCCTAACTTCGCTCTCCCTAATGAATCTTTACCAGAACACAAACAGCGGCGAAGGTTGTTTTTTGAGAGGTTCACAGAGTTAAAGTCCGTAAAAGCAAAGGATTACCTGTGCCAGAAGCCGAAGTCAACATTTGGAAAGTTCTGCCGAGCCAAATACTTGAGGGTTGTGCACCCAAAGATGGAGTCGTCCTTCTTTGGTAACTTGAACCAGAGAAACCTTGTGAATTCTGGTGAATACCCAGATTCTCTCTTCTTTACCTCATTTGCAGAAATGGCGAAGAGGGTATGGCTCCTTCATTGCTTGGCATTCTCTTTCGACCCTGTGGCCTCCATCTTCCAGTTCAAGAAAAGGTGTCGGTTTTCAGAGGTCTACATGGAAAGTGTCTCTGACGAGGCATTCCTACCGGAGGCAGAACCATGTGTGGCCTTCACAGTAGTTCCCGGGTTCAAGATTGGAAAAACTGTTATCCAGTCTCAGGTGTATCTCTCTGGAGCGTAACTCAGCATAAGGGGGAGGGCCATTGAGATTGGATCGGACGGTGTAGACAAGTCGGGTATGTGCTGTGGGCCCGGGATCGAACTGGAGGCCATTGGTGGGTGATGATCTTTGTTGGGGTCTTGTGGATCAATTGTGGAGAAATGAAAAGATTTCGGTGTCCCCTTTTTTGTTGCCTCGTTCCTGCTGAGCTGAGTGTAATGTGGGGACTCGAGGTGCTGTGCAACATGGTTACTTGGGCCATTTTGTCCCTTGATCTGTGGCTTTTTTTTTTATATTGTTGGAATGCATAAGCGCATGTACCGTTGGTGGTGGGCACTGGGAAAAGAATGCAAGGAATTGTTTAAAACAAAATTCCTAAAATTTTGTTAATACCTAGGTCGGATAACGGGAGAAGGGCCACTTACTCTTGGTTGTAATCGTAACATATTCGCACTAAGTAAAGCATGTTATGTTTCCTGTACATGAAACAAAGTTTAGGAGTTCATTTTAATTGTGCTTATCACTTTTTTTTATTGGCTTTGCATGTGCTCCTCACCGGCCTCTAGATGCCAAAACGCATAATAATGCTGCCTCGATTATGACCCGATTTACAACTTTGATGTTTGAAATTTGAGGTAAGCTTTGGCACGGCCATTCAGTCATGTTCGATGTTCCTGTCTTTTAAATTGTCCGGTTTAGTTACCAATAGATGGCTTGGTTTGGTTTATCCCAAACTCGCATTTGTTGTAGTGTCTTGAAAAAGTAATGTCTTATACTCTATTGCATGGCACATGCTTTTTGAATTAAATTTAAGTATGATGACCACAAAAGTTCCTCATACTTAAAGAAACAAGTAAATAAACTTCATATTGAATGATAATGATATGAAATATGAACTTGGAACGTTACATTTTAGGTAAAAGTTTGAGTATTTATCATTGTTGTTTAATGAAATCTTCATTGGAAAAGTTCTTAACATTATTGTGATGTTAGTAATTGAAATTGGAGGGAGTTGCCCTATCATTGTTATTTGTTGCTCGAAATTGCTATTATTTTCAGTCCCCATTACAATTTTTGATTAATAAAACTAATTCATATCTCAAAAATTGAATACTCTTTCTAGAATTTAGTCGACAAAGCCATATCAAATACTGCAATCGATATCACTGCCATAGTAAAGATAGAAAGAATGAAAATTCGAAAAAACAATGGAAGGCCAATGTCAATTAACTGGTATATACTTAATTCTCTAACCGAGTCAAAAAACAAAACTTATAACGCAAAATAAACTTATACGAAATAACATCTAGCGAATTAAAGAAGCTACAACTTGTTAATTAGATCAACAATGTGATATTATTCCTAGTAGAAATGTAGAATTAAAACTCCATGTAAATATGTGATCCATGATATGAAGAACATTAGTAGCAAGTTGAACAAGTGGCGTGGCAGTATCTTGAACTCTACTCACAACAGCGCCTCTAGTCAATACCCCTAGTGGTTTAGCCTTCTTATCCCCGCCACCCAAGCGATTCGTAACCTATACCCCCAATTTCTCCGAGATCCGAACTCTCAATGCCTCCGCATTGTCCTCGATCTTGTTCATCCGTTGTGTGTGCGTTGAAGCCATCATCACCTTCCCCCACGACCGTTGCTCTGATACCAAGTGCAGCAGATCATGTTTGAAAATGGCGCAAGCTAAGTTTGTCAATGGACTCCTTACTTTCGAGAGGCAAGGTCTCTCCTAATATGAGATTGTATTAATTTCTCTTATATCCCTACAATATTCCCCTTCTACATATATATAGACTGTAATTCTAATAGAATTAGCATATTCTCTTTTTGTAACAAACTCAATACATTTATTGATTATATACTACATATGGTATTCTAATGTGTTATGCCTAAATATTCCCTATGCTGTCTGCTTGCCCTCGCTTCTTCCGCCCCTTTCGTCTGCCCACTTCTTCTTCTTGCGTGTGTAGACCAGTGTGATTCGTGGTTTGGATGGATTCGCAGCATAAGATGACATTACAAAATGCTAACCATTGAGATCAAATGCAGAATATCCTTAGATAACTTAAAGAAGGCTATATACCAATCATAAACATTATCAAGATTAACTAAGACATTTTACAACAAAAATTCAAGTAGATTCCATGTGTTAACATCCTTTAGATTCAAAATATCCAACACTAAAAAAAAGCCAAAAACGCTATTAAAATATCAGTTGTAATCTTTAAGCTTTAACCTGTAAGTTTTAGCTGTGGTATGAGTCTTATATGATAAGTTGGTGGAGATTTCTTCAACCATCCTGCTACAGTATACATTACTTCCAAATCATCTTTGTTTTTCTCCACAAATTCTTGAAGCACCCTACACAAATTCTTTAAGCAAGCGTCAACATAGCAATAGGAAAAAAATCATAGGTCTATTTGTTCAATGACGAAACTTCACTTTTTAGTAGCATTCGACGACACCAAAAAGTTACGACTTGAATTATACATGCAAGAAGCAATGCGACGACCAATCATCCAATTCCAATAACATTGAAAATAACACTACCATCTGAGTAATTACAACGTTTATTGACAACGTATGACAAAGAACAATTATACATGCTAACAGCAGCGACAGAGAATACCCTTGATAAGTTGTGTTCTAAAATTAGACAGATATATATTGGATCATAGTGCAACTTAGTCAAATATACATATTGGATCATCTAGAATTTCCCCTTTCTCTCTTCCATATAACAAACCTCATTTCCGTTTAACTTCAACTAAGTCATAAACGGAATCCATGTTCCTTCAGAGATTATTATCAAAGTAACTTACACCAAACTTGGTAAAAAAGTTGGAAAAGAAACGGAATAGAAACAAATAAGAAGTAATGTTAAGTGTTACCATTATAAGTTGTTTGATATAGCCAAGGAAGGAAACACGTGTAATAGACTGTGATTGAGGAAATGAAGGGCCTTTTTTAGCACACGTTTGGGAAGGGTAACGAATGGGTGGTGATGGTTATCCTTTAGAAATGAAATGGATAATCCCTCTCTCATGCTAAACACTTGATAATGGAAATGATTATTTGATAAAATTTCGACCCCTTAAAACATACTATATCAAATATACTCTTACTGAACTCAATGAGATCCACATAGAATCTCCCATAATCCTCTACAGCAGCCCACAATTGTATGATTGGTTATAGGTTTGAATCTTACTCAGTAGATTAATTCAATCCTCATCCCATAATTCAGCGTAAAGTTCCAAGATAACTCCAACAAAGGATTCAAAAGCATAAACACAAGAAATCACGAAACCCTCTCGGTCACTCTACAGTCCACAGACCACAACAGGCCTTCCCTTTCATTATCATCATATGAAATGAGCACAAAGTTAAAATCAATGTGTATTCTACTAATAACCAGAAAACAGTTAAACCAATCAGTGAAATAAAAACCGACAGGACCAACCTTGTAAACAGTAGTATTTCAAGCCGAAAAGGGAGCAGAGAAAGGTTCAATCTTGTGAGTTGTGAATAACATCAATTCAAGTTTCAACTAACACATAACTCTCAACCACTATGAATACTCAAATCTTATTCCTCAAACATGAATAATTGACATATCAAATTCGTAAAAAGATTAGGTCAATTAGAAGGTGCTAGGATGAGTGAGAGAGAGTACCACTTGAAGGCGGTCGGAGACAAGGGAGGAGATCTCGTCCAGGATTCCTAGGGTTTCCAATTCCGACATTGATTAATTTTTGGGGGAGAGAGAGATGAGAGGAATGTGCACAAGGTTTTGTGAGTTTCCCGCCATTATCAGGGGTGGGGTTTCAGTTTTATTCTGGGAAATTCGAGTTGGAATTTCGGGTTGAGTGAGTCGCTCGGTTTTGACTCGCCTGTTTAACTCTATCTAGTGACCAGGTGTCTAGGGTTTTTAACTTTTACCGTTTTTTTTAAATTTCGTTCATTAAGTTTTTACTCAGTTGATGCTCAAACTCATGTAATCTGTGTTTTATTGAGTGTGTTTTTTTATATATTCAAGGTTGTTCTAGTACAAGGTTTATATACTAGTTTAGTTGCCTATTTTACTTAAGCAAAAATATGTACATGATTGATTTACTAATATGCCTTCCTTTGTTTTTTTGATTATGGTATCTTCTACTGATTCTTACTGATTTGGTGTGGCTTGATTGTTGACTCTGAAGATTACGGTATTTTGGAGATCTTCAATTTGACACTCCCCCTCCAGTTGGATAGTGGGATTTCCAATACCCAACTTGCTCAGTACCTCGTAGAAGATGTGAGCTGGAGTTGCCTTAGTTAGTACTTCAGCTAGTTGCTCCTCAGACCGAACATAAGGAAGTGAGATAATCTTGGCTTCAAGTTTTTCTTTGATAAAATGTCCATCGATCTCAACATGTTTAGTCCGATCATGTTGTATAGGATTTTCTGAGATACTTATTGCAGCTTTATTATCTCACAATAATTGGCATTCCTCTTTTGGTGGGAAGCCTAGCTCGGTTAGAAGTTTCCTTAGCCATAGGCTCTCGGTTACTCCTTTTGATATCCCTCTGAACTCAGCTTCAACACTAGAAAGTGCTACAACCTTCTGTTTCTTGCTTCGCCAAGTGACCAAGTTATCCCAACAAAAGTAAAATAACCTGATGTAGACCTTCACTTTGTCTTGTCGCCACCCCAATCTGCATCTGTGTAAGCTTTTATCTCTAGATTCCTATTCTTCTTGAAGAAGACTCCTGTATCAACTGTTGTCTTTAAATATCTAATAATCCTGAAAACTGCTTCCATATGATCTGTTTGTGGACAATGCATGAACTGACTGACTATTCCCACAACATAAGCAATGTCTGGTCTAGTGTGAGCCAAGTGGATGAGCTTTCCTACCAGTCTCTGGTATTGATTTTGATATGTTTGTTTTCCTCCTTCTTTTATCATAAGACCATGGTCCATCACCATAGGAGTTTTTGCTGGTTTATAGTCAATCATTTCTGTTTCTGTTAGAAGGTTTAAAATATATTTGCGCTGAGAGATAAATATTCCCATTTTTTAGCGTAAAACTTCAATGCCTAGAAAATATTTTAGCATTCCTAGGTCCTTCAATTCTTTGAACAGTTCTTTCCTTAACCTTGTCATTTCCTCCGTATCACTTCCTGTGAGTATCATATCATCTACATATACGATGAGACATGTTATGAGTCTATCTCTTTTTTTCAAGAATAGAGTGTGATCTGAATTACTCTGGTAATATCCAAGTTTCTGCATAACCATAGTGAATCTTCCAAACACGCCCTTGGTGACTGTTTCAACCCATATAGCGCCTTTTTTAACTTGCATACTTCACCAACTGAGAACTCAGTAGGGAAACCCAAAGGTATATCCATGTAGACTTCTTCTCGTAGCTCTCCATGGAGAAAAGCATTTTTCACATCAAATTGATATAGAGGCTAGTCTTTGTTAGCTGCTACTGATAACAACACTCGAATTGTGTCAATTTTTGCAACCGGAGAAAAGGTTTCTGCATAATCGATCCCATATGTTTGAGTGTATCCTTTTGCAACTAACCTTGCCTTATATCGTTCTATTGACCCATCAGCTCTATGTTTCACAGTGAATACCCATTTGCACCCAACTGTTCTTTTTCCTGGTGGTAGTGTACTTTTCTCCCAAGTAGCATTTTTCTTTAGTGCTTCGATCTCATATTCCATTACCTTTTTCCAATTTTTACTCTCCGGGGCTTCAATTATATTCCTTGGAATTCTTTCTGTGTATAGGGAGGTATTATATGATTTTGCATCTTTTGACAGTTTTCAGACTGTACAAGATTACTTATGGGGCACCTTGATTGTCTTGGCTGGTAATCTGGCTCAAATCTTTTTGGCGGTACTCCTCTTGTGCTTCTTGGTGGCAATTGGTATCTGGTCTGTGGTTCTAATTCTTCTTGTACTTCTTCTTCTTGTTCCTGTATGCCAATATTTTCTCCATTTTCAAGTATTGGTGAAGAAGGTGTTTCTGTATTAGAAGTACTTACCTCATGGTGCTTAGATCGAGAAGGAGATAGGACTGGCAAATTCTCAAGTTCCACTACTATGCTGTCAGAAGCAGGCTCGATGACTCCACCTACTTGTTCTTGTGGGACTGGATTTTGCAAGTTTGTGCTAATCAACCAACTTAGCGGATCACTAGAGTTCTCCCTCTGACTGCTAAGGTGGTAAAAAAAAACTCTGTTTCGATAAAGTCGCAATCCATGGTGGTATAAACATGTCTGGTTTTTGGATCATAACACCTATACCCCTTTTGGTTCATACCATACCCAATGGAGACACATTTGTTTGCACAAGGGTCAAGTTTAGATCTTTGGTGTTTTGGGATATGTACAAACACTGTGCATCCGAATACTCGAGGAGGAAGAGACAGAGTAGATGGGATAGAGAAAAAATGGGCTAGTTTGTCAAGTGGAGTTTTATAGTGGAGTACCTTTGTAGGAAGACGATTAACAAGGTATATAGCCGTTGCAATTGCTTTGGGCCAGAAGTTTTGAGGAACCCTAGACTCAATCATGATTGCTCTCGTTATATTGAGAAGCGTTTGATTTTTCCTTTCAGTTACACTATTCTGTTAGAGAGTATATGGACAGGTGGTTTGATGTATGATCCCATTCTCAGAGCAAAAACTTCTCATTTCCTCATTGACATATTCTCCTCCATTATCAAACCTTAAAATTTGTATTTTCTTCCCATACTGGTTATAAATTAAGGTGTGAAATTGGATAAACTTACTGCACACTTCAGACTTGTGTTTTAGGAAATATACCCAAGTTAGACGTGTGTAATCATCTATGAATAATAGGAAATAAGTAAAACCATGATTTCTAGTTTTAGGAGCAGGTCCCGAAACATCCGAATGTATTAAAGAAAAAGGTACACTATTTGTAGTCAGGCTAGGTTTGTAGGTTTGTTTATGGCTTTTTACCTGAATACAAATATCGCAAGCAAAGCCCTTATTATTTTTAGATAAGCTTGGGAAAAGATAATCTAAATACCCGAGAGAGGGATGCCCTAATCGTCGGTGCCATAGCCAAATTTGCTGATCCGTAGTCCCGCGAATAAGCAATGCTTTATCTTGGTGAACCACTTCATCAACATAGTATAGTCCCCCTCGTTCAGTGCCATGCCCAATCGTCTTCCCGGTTTGAATGTCTTGCACCAGGCAAAATTTCGGATAGATTAGCACCCGACAATTCATTTCTTTAGTCATATGACTAACTGATAGTAATTTGTGAGATAGTTGAGGGACATATAAGCAGTTATTTAAAGTGAGGTCATCGGAAAAAGAGATATTGCCAATCCCTTCGACCGAAGATACGTCTCCATTTTCCGTTTGTATATATGTCTTAGCTATCTCACCGATTCTTTTAAAATCAACGGCATCATATGTCATGGTATCAGTAGCACCATAATAAAAAATCCAACATTTAGTTTTTAGTATAGATGGAGATTTTTTTTCTAGGCTTTGGTTATAGGCATTAGCACATACATAAATTTTCTGGGTTTGTTTTAGTGGGTTGTCGTGACAATGGGTTTTGGGTAGATGGGTATCATTTGTGTGAGTCAAATGGTTATGGGTATCATTTGTGTGGGTCAAATGGGTTTGGGCTTTTAATAAAAGAGAGAAAGGGTGAGAATGTGAGGAATTAGGGTTAAATGACCTAATTCCCCAACTACCTCCATCAGCCGCTCCTTGCTTGCTTCCCTCTTCGCCTTTGCCTTCCTCCATTTGTGCCACTGCTCCTCCCGTGGCTCCACTGGGTTTGACAGCTCTTCTCTTCGCATCAGGCCACCATTCCGGATAACCCACAAGTTTAAAACACCCCTCCTTCGTATGCCTTGAGCCTCCGCAATGAGTACACAGGAGATGCGCCTTGTCGTCGTCGCACCGGAATGATGGTTTACCTAACCGGTGCTTGCCTCCTCCACTAGTAAGTAGCCCACTTCCTATTCCTGAGTTGTCAGCTTCCATGATTGGTGAGACTTCGCCCTTCATGATTTTCCGTCGTGCTAGTTCTCGCCGAATTATTGCGTAAGCCCTCTCAACGGTAGGTAGTGGGTCTTGATTGAGTATGTCACACTGGTCTTTGTCAAGGGATTCATCAATCCCGGCAAGAAATTGGTATAATCTCATGCTTTGATTGATTTCATTGTGTCTGTTTATGTCGGTTGGACATTCCATTAAGTTTGGTTGCCTTCTGTCGATTTCCTTCCATATTGATGTGATTTTGCTATAGAACACTTCTATGGAATCATTGTCTTGCCTCATTCTGTTTACTCTGACCGTGAGGTCATATACTTGCAAAGCATCATGCCCACTGCAAAACGTAAGTTCAATTGCTTGCCATATATCATATGATGTTGGAAAATCTAGAAATTAATTTGCTAGATCAATTTCAATGTTTTCAAGGATCCACATTATTACTAACGAGTCCCTTTGTGCCCATATTGAGTATTTTGGTTCGGTTTTATTTGGTGGTAAGGCTGTGATATGTTTGAGCTTGCCTATACTGCTTATTGCTAAGTGCATTAGCTTGCTCCATCGGATATAGTTATGGTGATTTAGCTTTTTCGACAGATTAATCGTTGAATTGGTAGGCTCGTTTGATGAGGTTTTGTTGGTGTTTAACTCTGATATGAGTTGCAACAGCCTCTTAATCGTGGCTTGCTATTTGGTTTGGGTTACATTGGTTGAGCTACTGTCATCCTCCATTTCAGGTAAGCTAAATGGTAGATGATGAAGCTTTTATGGCATAAAAAACCTGACTTTAAAGTGTCGGCTCTGATACCATGTTCAAACTCATGTAATCTGTGTTTTATTGAGTGTTTTTTTTATATATTCAAGGTTGTTCTAGTACAAGGTTTATATACTAGTTTAGTTGCCTATTTTACTTAAGCCTAAATATGTATATGATTGATTTATTGATATGCCTTCCTTTGTTAGTCTGATTATGGTATCTTCTACTGATTCTTGCTGATTTGGTGTGGCTTGATTGTTGACTCTGAAGATTACGGTATTTTGGAGATCTTCAGTTTGACAATAATCAATAAGTTTTAATTTGATAGATTTCTTTTAATCAAATTTCAACCGAAGAACTTTACTTATGAACTTTTTCTAACAATTATGTTTTTCGATTTGGTGATTTATAAAGGAAATTTATTTGTATGTGTGTTAGAAAAAATGAATGTATTAGATAAAATGAATTTAATTTATATAGAATTTGCTAAAAAGATTTCTAACCATATTAAGATGACAAATTGACAATAATGCAGACATGCAGTGATAGTGATTAACACAGTAAGATTTCATGACATAAATAAAAGAAATAAAATATGACAATGAATAGCATAAAATATAACATTGAATAAACCTTTTGCAACTAGTAAATAATACAGAGTAACAAAAACATGTAATATGAAAATGGGAAAAATAACAAGTAGGTGTACTGATTCTTCCATAAAGTAATGAAATAATAACACTAAATTGATTAAAAAAAAAAGTAAAATATTAGATGTAAACAATAAAATGATAAAGAAAATAAAAGCAAATACAGAGACAAATTGATCCCTCGTAATTTTTTCAAGAAGCTTGAGATTTTAAAGTTCGAAAGATGTGGTTGATCAAATTTTCATTTATTGTATGAAAATATTTTGGGTAAATTATCAAAAGAAAAGTCATGAAGTCATTAAGAGCATGGACAATAGGGGCTACTACTTTCGTCATTTGCTCTCTCTTTGCCGAGTATTGAGCCTCCCGTGAAAGCAAGGGAGGTGCTCAATAATTTTTTTCTTTTTTTGTTTTGTTTTGTTCAATGGGTTTTGGACATTTGTCTTTTTTTTTTACTAACTCTCTTTTATTGGTAATTTCCAACGGCTATACATCTTATAATAGGTATAAAAAATTCTGATTTTGTTTTTTAAAAAATACCAACATCTCAATTTTTTTCCTCTATAAAATGAGCCTAAATTTGATACATTTTCTCCACATCAAAATTTCATCCTATTTCTCTCAACCATTTTAAACTTTCCTCTCAAATTATTTTTTCCATACTATGGATAACTTATTATTTTTCAATGAAAAATCTTAATGATACATGTTTTAATATGTCAATATGAAGTTATCTTTATAATTTTTTTTAATAAAACATCAATTTCAATTTGTCAAATCATTATAACAATTTACTATTAGAAAAAAATCATGAAATTTTATTCAATATGTTAATTATCGAATCTAATTATCTAAAGACAACTAATAAAATGAAACTTAATTATTGTAAAAATTGGAGAGAGAATTAGTTGGACAACCTTAGCATTATGAAGGAAATATAAGTTTTGAAGACATTAAGTGTAAAATTTGTGGAAAATAAAGTCAAGGAGAGAGAAGATGAGGTGGAAGTAAGAATGACAACGGACCGGATCTGGACCAGGTCCTTATAGATCCAGATCCAGATCCGTTTTTCAAGGATGGATCCAGATTTAGATCCGCTGGATATGAAAAGTAAGGATCCAGATCCAACGAATCCGGGTCCAAAATGGATCTTGCATATTTAGGTGTATTTACCATCATAAGGGATAGTTTGGGCGGGAAGACATTTTTTGTGCTATTATATTATTGTCTATAATACTCCGTAACTAGAAAAATAAATTTGTAATTGAAATTATGGACTTTATTATACATATTAGAACATTTGCCTAGACATTAATGAGAAAAGAACTTTATTTTTCAAATTGAATTATAAAGCAAATTACAATATTTCAAATTAGACAAATTAAAAAAATATTATCAAAATCACTTTTTCATTCTTTTTTAATAGATACCCAAATCGACCTAATTTGAATACTTCTTACTAATGGTCGAACTTTACCTCACTATCATTCTTTCCTTTCTTTGTTGGTCACTGGTTTGTAAATATATTAGTATCACGAAAAATATTTCAAGACGGACCTAAAACGGTTGGATTCGTTTCCGGATCCGTTTTTCAGTCATATGACCCGGATCCGTCGGGTCTAAATTTTAAAGACCCATATCTGTAAAAATGGATATGAATCCACGGTTCGGGTCGAGTCCAATACCCATTACCATCCCTAGGTGGAAGTAGGGAAAAGTTGGGCAATTTTGGCTTGCCCACGATAAGTGGAGTAAAAAATCACATCAAACTTAAAATACTGGGAAACTTAATAGCTAGTAATGATTAAATCATGAGCGTAAAATACAATGCGCACATGACAAGATTGACAACACACCCCCTTCTCTCTCTCCATATCCAATAATATCATCGTCGTCACTGTTATCGATCCACACCACCTAAACCACCATCATGCCCAACAACACCCCATCGTCATCTTCCCTTCATTTCAAACTCTTGTACTATCTATGGATTCCACTACTCACCTCCTCCTCACTTTCATCAGCACACACCTACGACAACACCACAATCATGCTTCCTACTGAACCCGACTTCTCGTCGTCATCATCATCATCATTTTCCTATGTGGGGTGCTCTGCTCCTGAACCTGACCTCATCTACCGCCCTGTTATCGGTATCGTAAGCCACCCGGGGGATGGGGCCTCTGGTAGGCTAAGGAATGGGAGCAATGTGTCGTACATTGCTGCTTCTTATGTCAAGTTTGTCGAGTCTGCTGGTGCTAGAGTTGTTCCTCTTATTTATACTGATCCCCTTGACGTTCTTTTGGATGTGAGTCAGAATAGTTTTTGTTTTGATTTTTATCTTGTTTGTTTCAATTTAAATGGGTTTAATTTCTAATGCTTAGCAGAGACCTTGATTAAATTTGTGATTTTCTTGAGGAACAATTGAAAGTGAAAATGCAATTTTAAGGCTTTTGTTGGACTGAAGCCTGAAGGCATGCGTGGGTTGTGATTTTGGTTGATTATATGATTTGGGTTTTGTTTAGTTTTGAAATTTCAAGCATCGTTTTTGACTGAGTTTGTGCATTTTTGAGGAAGAATCAAGAGTGAAATTAAAATTTTGGCATGTCTGCCCTGTATAATTTATGGGGTGGTGAGCTTTGTTGATTATATGATATGGGTTTTGTTTTTGTATTGTTTTGAAATTTCAAGCATTGATTTTGCTCAAGTTTGTGCATTTTTTAGGAAGAAACAAGAGTGAATATGGAAATTTGGCATGTTTGGTCTGTGTAATCTACGGGCTAGTGAGCTTTGTAGTTTATATGATATGGTTTTTATTTTGAAATTTTAGGCGTTGATTTTGATTGATTTTGTGCATTTTTGAGGAAGAATCAAGAGTAAAAATGAAAATAAGGCATGTTTGGCTGGTATAATTTACGGGGCTGTGAGTTTTATTAAATAGATGATTTGGGTATGGTTTTGTTTTGATGTTTAGCTTGTTATTATGGACTTAAATAGATGAATGGGTTCAATGTCTCATTTCAAGCAAATATTTTTGTCAAAAATGTGGTTCTTGAGGAAGACCGGATGTGAAAATGCAACTTCTAAGGTATGTATCTTTGGTAAGTATGATTTTGTGGGGTAGTGAGTTTTGTTGATTGTATGATATAGGTATTGTTCTGGCTTTAATTTTAGTTTGTTATTATGCGTTGAAAAAATTTAAACAATGAATTTTTTTTTAAAGTTGTGATTTTTTTCGGAAGAATGAAAAAGTGGAAAGAATTGTTTAGTTTTGGTTTAATTTATAACTTATTTGATGATTTTGGAATTTAATGTTGTTATTTTGTCAAAAAATTTATCGGGTTCTTTGAGATATGTGATTCGATTTGATGTCAATTGTGCTATCTGTTTGTGTTGTTGCAGAAATTGGAGTTAGTGAATGGGGTGCTTTTTACTGGTGGGTGGGCAAAGAGAGGTTTATACTTTGAGGTTGTGCGGGAGATATTTAAGGTATGAATATTTGAACTGCTTATATAGTTCTATATGGTTCGTTTTTGTTTGGAGTGTCAGAATATACACGCTGGAATGTGCTCATGGGCTGACGCACACACTCATTTGAGAACTTGTTGTGTAGCAAAAATAAGTGCTATTCTCTCTTCTTCCCTTCGCTAATTGTCGATTTACTCCAAGTATGTCTTGATTCATAAGATGTTCAGGCTACTTGTCGCATAGTTAAGTATGTTATAGTAGATGTTATATGTAGGAGAAGCTTTCATGACAATAGAAAAGCTTGAATAGCCAAAGCTTGGTTAAAGGGTATCTTGTGCCTCATTGCTTTGTCAAGTACTCATGGAGTCATGTTTAAATACTTCTATGTATTCTACTCCTTGTCTCCCTCTGTCTAGATTTTTCTTCAGTGGGGCATAAAAATTGTTTATACCCAAAATTATTCAACAAACTTGGTTGTCACAGCATCTTCAGATGTTCCTTATGTCTTTTCCCTTGTATGTTGGTTGATGAACATCTGAATTCGGAGAAATGCCCATGATAGTTATTGAATAAGCTTTCAAAGAAAATGTTGACTATATCGGATTCCTGACTGAATTTTCTCCCTTGTCCTTCCATCTATAACGATCCAAAAGATTAATAAGTTGAGTAGAAGGAGCCTGAGACTTTTAAAGTACTGCTTTCTGCAAAGTAAGTGTTGATCAGTTGGTAAAATGAAGGAGCACTTTGCATGAATTGGGTAAACTTTTTATTATAAGGCTCTTTGATATGTTCTTCTAGACACCTAGAAAGTCACAATTATCCACTGCTCCCAGTATTTTAGCAAGCACCAAAGAAATTTGGCTCTTTCAGTCAACTGGGTGCGTGCATAGTATCTGCATTCTGCAGTTGACTTCTGCACAAATATCTAAGTGAATATAATCGTTAGCAAAGTACATGTTGGGTTGAGCATGTTCCTATGTCTGTAATCAGCTTAAGTACTCTTAAAATATGCATCAAGGAACAAGAAGGGTTTGTCGGCTGACTTTGTCTTCTCATGGATAAGCATTCATCTGACATAGTAAACTGATTATGCCATCCAGTGATGTTTGTAGTAGATGCTAGAGCATGACGATCTAGATCAAGTATTAGTTGGTGTCTGTAATTAACACCAGAAATATGTGATTCATCATCCTGACATATGCTAACTGGCAGTACGCGAAACACATTTAAAACAACCTTTGATGGTGTCGTTATACTTGGAATACTGTATCAGTGTTGATTAAGAGAAGGGGTTAAACTAACTGCACCCTTTTCCCAATTCTTAGGATGTGTAACAATAACATACCTGTTGTCTCCTTGTGATATTAAGTTTATGCTTAAGTTTTTCGAATTATCTCCAAGCAAGGACCAAACCTCATATTACAAAAAAAACTTTTCTTGTTTGAAAGTCAACATCTAGATTGTGGCATTTGTTTATTAACAATGGTCTTAAATGTCTTTAGTGTGAACTTGACTATGTGAAAATGATAAAAAGTACTTTGTGATTGTTTAAGTTATTGAGGTACTTAGTCTCCCTTTACGCATTAGTCATAGAGTGTAATTATGAATTAGATGAAGGGTTCATCTTTTTTTTTCTATACTTAAATTTTTTCCAGAGCGTACTTTTTTTTTGGTTAGCTTTGCTGTGTGATAACAAATGTAATTGACAAATAAGCATTACTAAATTAACAAAAGAGAATGACCTGAAATATTTCCTGCTCCTCGGTACTTAGGATAAGTCAAGTTACTTTCTTTTTAATTTGTCAACTATCCATTCTAATTTGATAATTTCTACTTAAGTTGCTTCTTGGATTCTGTTGTCTGTATTCTACAGAGAGTATTGGAGAAGAATGACGCTGGGCAGTTCTTTCCTTGTTATGCAATCTGCCTAGGTTTTGAGCTTCTTACAATGATAATCAGTAAGGTGATTTAGCTTAAGTTGCGTTTTATGATTTTCTTGTGAGCTGTCTCATGTTCATCCACTCTCCTGTTGAGCATTTAACATTTTTTTCATCTTCAGATGATTATTTGTTGTTTCTGATGCTGTTTTGACTTTTCTTCATGATTTTTGGATAAATATTTGTAACACCTTGGTAATTCCCATTTTCCAAAACCAAATCTTTAGGAAACTATTGGTGTGCTACCGTCACGTGTTCAAACATTAAGGCTATAAAACAGAGTTTTGTAGCGAAAAACCAAAAGACTTTGAAATAACATTAATTGTAAAACAAATTCCTAATATAACAAACTGAAACCAGTAAGACCCTTACTGCAATGTACCAAAATAACATTCAACTCAAATCCAAAACCAATAGTCTAAAATCAAACCAAACGAACGTAACTTATTCTGAAATCTAAATTAAAACAACGTCCCTCTCAATCCATCCATACATGAATGCTCGATTGGATACATGTCAATAATCTGCTTACCAATAATACAAATGTAAGTATTTGATCATCACAGTGTCATTTATAGGCAAAAGCCATGACAAAAAACACACAAAGTACGTAATTAACAAGTTGAGTACATACAAATTACAAAGTATAACAATTGAAATAGTAATTAAATAAAGAATCAGTACAGAATGCAAGAATGTATTACGCATATTTTACTCAATTGTCATGACAAATTAATTAATTACTTGGATTAAGCAATAGACAAGGTTGTCTCCCCTATGTCCTGATTTGGACATCAAATAAATAAATAACCCATGCACTCCCGTCAGAGAGCATCAAAATACGATATAAAATCCAGATGGTGAAGGAGCGTGACTCCTTCACCATAGCTAGATGAGATCTCAATTAATCCCAGTTTTAAGTTTAAATCTTTATAAAAGAGAGACTCGTAAATCACACGACCTCTAGTAAAAGCCACGGATAATACCCCGTGAAACTCCAACCCTTGGTTGTCGTCAATACTCTAGACGTGCACTAGCCCATAGTTTTATTGCTTATCCTCTTTCTCTTTATGTGATTTATTGTTTAAACTCAGTATACACAATCACCACATCATGCACATGCAATCATTACAGGTACACAATCAATCTCTGTTATACTGTAATTTTTAACCTTTTAATTTCAATATAAATTGTTAAACCTGTTGAACAAAGTCAACTACCCTCGTCATTAAGACTTAAAAAAAATTCACCTTTACTCCAATTATACTATCAGTAATGAAAGAGTGATAATAAACAACCTCATGGATTAATTAACAAATTAATACCAATTTAATAAATCACAATTTCTAACCAACTATACCAAAACATGCCCTTAATATAATGGGGTGGGGGTTTAGGAGTTGTACATGAATAATGGAGTTTGGGCTTTGAGTTTGTTCTTTTTTTTTTTTTTTTTGAAGAGTTTAGACTTAGGTAAAATGCTTAGGTTTACTAGGTTTAGGTATTTTGTGCTTAGTGGTTTCTTAGGAAAATAGAATATATTTTGTAGAAAAAGAATTTTAATTTTAGGATTTAATTAAATAATAAAAATAATTTGCTATTTATTTTGGAAATATGTACATATATGTATGTATATATATGTATATACGTAAAGTATATGCATTATATTAATGCATAGAAATTATTTTCGATAAAATGCAATCGAAAACTCATAATTTTATGGGGATTACAATATTAGCTTAGATAAACTCAAACTAATAAAAAATATACCTTTTTTTTCTTCTGAAAGTTCTCTTTTTCCTTGTGTCTCCTCCATCCAATACGGAGTATGTTGCTAAGGCTTTTCAATTTACCTCAAGTACCCCAGTTGGATTCTCGACAAACCAATGTTGGTATGGACACTTGACGAGTTGACGCTTTAATTTTAACAAATATTAAGGTGATTTATTTAAAAGAAAAAAGGCCAAGTCTATCACTTCAACATGTACCCGTGTTTGACAAGAGTGCCTTAGTCCAAGTAACATAACCTCCAGTTTGGATTACAATAACGCAATGCCATATCTTTGTTTCATAATTCATATGCAATTTATTATATAACAAGATAAACAAACATACCTATGCAAGTGATTCTTTTTTTCAGTCTTCACTTTTCCATGAGAGTGGTTTATATTAGCTGCCTGATCATTTTGCCTGTCGGTTCCTAGTTTTGAATGTGACTATTGTCTGGTGCTGAATCAAGGTCTTCCTAGTATATACAAAGTGAAATGCTGACCACTTTGCGATCCATTAACTTCTTTAATTTCTTGTTTTGGTGTTTATAGGACAGCACAATCCTTGAAAGATTTAATGCAAGTTATCAGGCATCTACTCTTCAGTTTGTTGACAATAACGTAAAAGGAAATGTTTTTCAGAGGTACTCCAGTACATGTAACACCAATTACACCATATAGTTATGATAGTGATAGGGCAAGGATTTTCTCTCTCTTAATCATATGATTTTGAAATTATATGGATGTCTTAACTCTGACATGGGAGTGGTTTCTGTTTTTGGCTATGCATTTTGACACTATTTCAAGTACAAAAGATGGAGTTGAATGGATAATCTTTACCTTTTTCAAATTCCATATAATAGTAGAATGACTTATTGATAATGCACTTTGGAAGTGGAAATTAAGAAGAGACATCCTTTAAATCCATTGTCTTTCTTTGATTTACATATATTCCCTCTGTCTCGAAATTATTGATCAACTTTGACCAAAAGCTCTTTCACAAAAGTGGGTCACATGGAGCAATTTAAATGAGATGGAGGTAATAATATCAATCATTTTAATGCATGATTGTCCATTATTTTCAAGTTCAGCTCTTAACCTGCATACTACATTTTGCTGCTTGCATATTCTGACAATGTGAAGAGTAGCAGTATGATATATACCTTCATTAGTTTTTTTTTTTTCATTCTCTTGATGTATCAAAAGCATATAGGGTTTGGCTATGCAATGAGCTCTGTTAACATGGAAGGTTCTACAAAACTTTCTTGATGAAGTACCTAGGATACCAACGCTATTCTTTTATTTCTTTCACTGTTACAGGTTTCCTCTTGAATTGCTGAAAAAGTTGAGCACAGATTGTCTTGTGATGCAGAACCATAAAGTGAGTTTCATCATCTTTATCTTTTATTGACGAAGCTTACATTCAGTTATCTTTCTTCACCTTACATAGTGATGGTTTTTGATAATTGAATGTATATAGGAAATTATGCATCACCAATTGTTTTGGAATGCTAAACCCTGGCTATAGGGAACTATATCATCTACTTATATGCTCATGTACAGATGGAAGCTAAATCTTTGAGTGAACTGGAAGTATATAGGTTTATCTCCCTTGTCCAACAATCCTTGTCCAAACTAATGTGTTGCATGTGCAACTGTGAATGACTTCTTTGCCGTGTGATAATATGATGTGTTCTTTATTATTGCTGTTTTCTGGGAATTTAGCTTGTCTACAATGTGGATTAACTCATTCTATGTAATGACTAGTCAAATCAATCAAAATTAAGAGCAGTAATGCTATGTAGGAACTGCTGTTTAATCGTTTGTCTATGATAAAACCTCTTTTCAATTCTATGTCTGGCTGAATCTTATTTATGATTTGAAATGAGTTAATAGTGAGATCGTTTGATTCTATATGAAATGAAAAGTACAAAATTGGTAATTAAGTAATGTGAGATGAGTCATAACATGAGGAGAAAATAATGAAGCAAAATATCGAATGGCTGGACTCTTTACCTTTTTTTTAAACTGCTTTTGGGTAGTTGGGTTTATCGGAATGCTATGTTTGTAATCTAATGTTAATGATCAATTTAAAAGGTTAATGATTCCATAAGCAAGTTTTACATTCCTATCTAAGCAAGGACTAGTGTCTCTGATCCATGGATAACATGTATGTATTTAATGTAAATTAAACCCTGTTATTCCTCCAGGACTGCTACATAAGAGTTTCTAAATAGATGTAAAAATTTAGTGGAATACACATCCTTATGGTTGCTGTTAATATGCATATTCTTTTCTTTGATTCATAGTATTTTGTTGCACCTCCATCTATTTTCTGACATTGTGATGCTAATCCTGTCCATAACCTTTTCTTAATTAGCTTTTCAAATTATAACATCAATGACTTTCATTTGCAACGCAACAGTATGGTATATCACCCAAAACACTTCAAGGGAATGAACGCCTGTCAAATTTCTTTGATGTCTTAACAACTAGCACAGACAGAGATAATAAGGTGGTGTGACTAGTTTCAAATCTTTTGTAATCCTTTTACTATGATTTTCTACACTTTCTATTTGTTCTTTCTCCTGTGTAGAGGCTTCATAGCTTCTTTGATATTCAGGTTTATGTCTCAACCGCACAAGGACAGCACTACCCTATTACTGCTTTCCAGTGGCATCCAGAGGTGACTCTTCTAGTACTCGTCTCCCTGGTATTATGTGTATAAACAAACAGCTAGTCATTTTTTATAGCCCTTCTCCCCCGTTCTCTTCACTCCCTTTCTATTAGTTGACACCCAAGAAACACACAAATGATCAGTGATCAGAGTTACTTAACAAAAAAAAAGTAAAAAAAAAAACAGCAGTCCAAGAGCTGATACAATATACTATGCGTACATATCAGCAAGATCTTTTGAGTGTTGAAAGGAATTCTTGAGGAATGATGAGAGCTGCCTGAATCACTCAAAATAAACCTAAGAAAACCTTTTGTTCCCATATGCAATCCACTTAGTAGATCAACTGGAGGCATGACCTATGTTACTCAGACTCATCCCTTCCTTAAGAACTTGTGTTAGATTATCGACACTCTAGCATGATTATGGACACATGGCACAATATATGTATAAATGAGCCAAGTCTGGGACACTTATCAATATCTAGCACGTTTTCCTAGGATATAGCTGTGTAGACTGTAAAATTGGATGTACCAAGCCCCTGCAATTGGCAAGAGCCATTTTTGGTGATTGCTCTTTTTGTATCTTTTTCCTTTCTAACAGAAATGAGTCAAATGACTACTACAAAATGAAATGAGGAATTGCTTGAGGTGCCTCCATATGGAAAGAAGGACGAAGGGTTTATGACTGCTTTTCTAAATTCCCATTTTCAACCATATTTCCCACATACCAAATGCCCCATAAGTTATGTATAGACCTTGCCTTGTTCTATGACTTTGGAAGGACGGAAAGGTTTATAAAATAATGTTCTTTGAATATGTTTTGTTGCAACTAAGTAACCATTGCAAGTTCTGCATGTTTTGAGTCCCAATGCTCGTGCTATAATATTACCCTTTGTGTTGCAGTTCAGTTGATTCTTAACGGCTGATTTGTGCTGTTCAATGGCTAATTATTTCTTGTAACTCTGATTATAATTAGTGCTAGGAAAAAGTAGTGCCAAAGCATGTTGTTATTCGTTAATGCCTATGTATGGAAATGTCCTAAGATGAAGGTGCTCCAAGTTGTCAGCATTAATGCTAATATATAATGTCAAGCTTTTGTGGTACATTCTAATTGTGTATATTCTATTTGTGTGATGGAGCATATTAAGCCTCTAATATCATGGACCAATGACACTAAAAACGAAATGGGCTGGCTGCAGCTGTGCTTCACGTTAAATGTTGACTGAGAGGGTGAGAAAGACCTTACCCTGTATTGGCTTTTCCCAAAATTCTCACCTTTATGAATTCATCAACCAAAGAAAAAAGATATGTTGATGCATCAAAAAGTAGAGTTAATGAGATGTGGGCACAAGTACTACTGATAAAGTTCTCTTATTTGCCAATTACGAAGTAATCACTCTGTACTATGATTCTTCTGCTTCATTTAATGAATGTATATGTCCGCTTTGAGAAGCAATACATGATTGAATGATTCTTGATGAATTGACTGCAGAAAAATGCATTTGAATGGGGCTATGCAATGATTCCACATTCTGAAGATGCAATTCAAGTCACTCAGCATGTTGCAAACTATCTTATCAGGTAGATGATGATTCATTTAATTATTTTGATTTTCTAAGCTCTTTACTTTTAACTATGTTTCAAGTCATTATGTTTGTGTGTTCCCTTCAAATTGTTTTGCCTCTATATTTATAGGGTTGAATGAGTTTGCTATGTGAGAAATAGGTCCTTATCTGTGTCACTGTGTGCCCTTCAATTTGTTTTGCTTTTCACTCCAGTCATAGGAGGGAATAAGTCTTCTTTTTGAAAAAGTATTCAGTTCATGGTGATTGAAAGGCTCAACACTACCAGAATAAAATGGTAAATATCAAGATAAGATGAAGAGTACCAGATATTTGGTGTAAGATCTCATGCAGGATAAAAAGCTACTTAATTGAGCTCCTAAGAATATACAGACACGGGAGAAAGGAAGACCTAAGTTGGAGAGAATTTAATCATGCTGAAAGGAGATGGAATGTAGAGAAAAAAAGAGTTAGTGAATGAGGAACTTTTGTTGTGTTTTATTACTTTCTCGAGCAGTGTTTTCTATATCATGGGTCGTCCCCCAACCAGCATAGTGGATTTTTCCAGTGAAGATGGAATTCCAATAAGACATTCAGGTACATTAGTATGTAAATTGCACGTCAATCCATCATAATTTTTATCCTAGTTCATACTTTTTCCTCTTTGAAGGAGAGTTTACCTAAAATGCCTAATTAGGGAGAGAGGATATGCTCCAATGCTGCCCTTTGTTAGCTGGCGTTTTTTTATGAGATGGATATGGGAGCCCCCTGGAATGTGGCTTGCAAAAATAAGAGTAGATTAGAGTCTTTCCTTCAAATCTTGGGTTTGGGATTGCTTGCCTAAGGCTCCTAACCTGTGTAGTATTACTCTGCGCCAAATCTAACTGCATCCTGCTAGCTGAGTTTAGGCTATTTGTGCTACATGTTTTAATGAACATGCTCTCACATAAATCATTGATGTAAAAAATTATCTTGTCTGTTTTTCATTTCCATTCATCATACGTCTTTCTCATGGCTTCTTCCTCACTAACCGTGACAGTAATTTCCATTACCTGTTGTTACGGATGCTCTGTACTAGTTTCGGTTATCCTTCCTAGTCGTTAGAAATTGTTTTGAAATGCCTTCTTGGTCGCAAGATGACTTCACTGTCGGGCTTCACCAACTTTCTTTTTGCAGTGAGGCAAGGAAGTCTCCTAATAGGCCACCTGTGCAGGATGTGCTCTACAATCTCATTTACAATTACAGTCCAACATATAGTGGCAAGCGAGGGTAAGCTCATAATCACAATGTATACCTTCACTGCCAATACCACAAAGCTTCTTCTTATTCTTCTGGTTCTAAACAGGAGCGGATTCGATGAGGTCTATATATTTGCATGACCAACATTCTTAATGGATCTGTAGCAGTTTCTGTTGTACGTCATTCTGCAGGTATTTTGAATGTGATTTGGAGTTTTATGAATATCATTTGGTTTGTTAATTTTTCCCTCACAAGGAAACCGTACCATTCAAACGCAATATGTGCTTCCACAAATGAAGTACAGCAAAATGTTTGTGGCAAATTTCCTCCCCTCTTCACCCGTGGGCTTGATGCATTGGATATAGTTTGTAACACTGAGGATCCATATTTGTTGTGTAGAAAGATGGGATGGTGCAATGAAACAAAAACAGTGGGTGTACATGATTCATTGATTCAGTACATTCATGTATATATGTTCTTTTTTTTTTTTCCAGCTCCTTTGTCAGAGAATGTCCATTGTAACTGTTTCTTCTATGTACTTAAGTACCACCTTACTCAATAATTCTAAGATAAAATGAGTAAAATTATAGGCTTGGTTCGACTATGGGAAGCCTATTAAATAACATCTTTGAATTCATGGTAGTCAATTTTTTTTTTAAACAATGACTAGTTTTTCATTTCTAAGCACTTCTTTCCAAGTTTAAACTTAAAAAATACAATACTCTACTAAATTACAAAACAATTCTAGTTTTTTTTATTTTTTTTTATCAACTATCTAATATCCAAGTACTTCATTTGTATATGTTTGTTGACCTGATTAGTAATAAAAATAAGAGTGATTTGTTTAATCAAATAGGCTTTCATGAGGGATCGGATCGTAGAATATTAAGATCCTACCTCAAAAATATATTTACCCGGATAGGATCATAAGATCTTAGGCAAGATTCGGGTGTTTTTGAATTTTTAAATAGTTAAATTGTAAGATTTAGATTAGGATTTTAGATTGTTTTATGTGAATTCAAATCTAAAATATTGCCATGCTAGTCATGATACGATATATAAAAGCCCCAATTTGATATGGCTAAAAAGATATTTCAGTCTTGTTTTTATCAAAGGCTGCTTTATACCAAATTACTATCTATAATATTTTTGACAAAAAAGTGAAATTTAAAAGGTTGTTTTCTAAAAATACTCCATAACAAATTTGTACAATTACAAATCCTTCGTATTGAAAGGTCTTAAATATGCTTCGGATCGAGGTCCAGCTTAGATAGTCCGAAGTCCGAACAGATAGCATGCCTGTGATTGATGCTATTCACTTGTGATATTCTTCATATTGCTAATTCGGGATCATATTAGTCTAGCTCATAACCTAACTAGGAAAGTACTCCCTTTCAACAAAAAAAATTAATTCAGAGACAAACCAAATCAAACCAATACTTCATTTAAAAAAAAAAAATTGGATCTAAGAGTAAATAAAACTAAAATTTTAAGAACAGGAATAAGAAATGAAACAACCTATAGCCATTTCATCCAAAATAATATAACTTTTGGATTAACTCACTATAATACAATATTTACCTTTATTTAACTTAAAATAGGTTACAAGACTCTTTTTGCTTTTGGATTAACCACTTTCTTCATAAAATGTTTCTAACTTTGAGTATCACGATGAGTATAAATAAAAAAAACAGACATGAAAAAGTCTTATAACCTATTTCATGTTAAATTACTTAAATAAGGGCAAATGTTGTATTATAGTGAATTAAACCAAATATTATTATTTTGGATGGATCGACTATAAATTGTTTTATTTTGTTTATTCCCTTTTAAAAATCGGTTTAAGTTGAAACGAACAAATCTTTCGAGACAACACCAACTACTAAGAAATAGGATACTTGATAGAGTTGTAAAAAGTAATTGAATCCATTCTATGATTTATAAAAAACTAGAAAATTACGCATCTTAGTGTTAGGAATGACAATGGATCGAAGTCGGAGCGGATCCAACAAAATTCGAATCCGATTCGACAAGTTTGCAGACCTTAATTTTGGATCCGAATCCGACGCCGATCCGTCGTACTTCCGAATCCGATCCGATCCGATCCGTCGAACCTTCAAATTCGATCCAAAATTTAATATTTTCTTACCCATTTTTTGTTAATTTCATTACTAATACTATAATTCATTTATAATATATAAAGTAAATTAAAAAAAATTATACAACACAAGCAAATACAATGTTTTTTTTAATTAATTTATTTAATTTCTTTCATTTTGGGTTATTATATTTGTTTTTTTAATACTAACCTTGATACTACTCATTCGGATCAAACTATCGGACTCGGATTAGACTATCGGAATCGGATCACAATCGGGTCGGATGTAATACAATATTCGAATCCGACCTATCTCCTATTCGGAGTCGGAGTTTTTCTATCAGATTCGGAGTCGAAGTTTTTTTTATCGGATTTGGAGTCGGAGTTTTTTTAAACGAGTTTGGATTGGATTTTTTCCTTCAAATCGGATCGAATTCGGTTCGGATTCGAATTGAATTGTCATCCTACTTAGTGTCACTTTCCATAGTCCTGAATTACCCCTAAAAAATACTCGTAACTCCATAGTCTCCTACATGAACGCGTAAAATCGGATATCCTGCGTAAAACTCATCCCTGGTCGACCCAAGAAAATTTGTGTGGTTTGGGTGGTCCGAATTTAAATCAACATTCCTAGTATCAAATGATGGCATCTATACTCTAAATTAATTTGCTTCGAATTTTTCTAATATGAATGATCTAGTCAATATTGTTAATTTATAATCAAAATAAGAAACAAGAAAATCGAACGATATTAGAAGCTGATTGAGAATTCATGATATTATAACTAATACATATTAATCTGTCTACAACACATGTTTGCAAGCTGTCAACTTGGGTATTGACTGTTGAGTTGAATTTAGGTCAAATTTTGTCGGCCACATGATATTATTACTAATACATATTAATACGTCTAAATGAAATGAATGTAATTGTTAACAATTGTTATGCGTACTATATTGGCTCTCAAACAATCGGCGCAAAGAGTATCCTGTGTGCCAAAAAGAAGACCGCCGTTTATGTAGATCATCTAAATATTTTTCTCAATTTTCTCGGCATATTTAGTCATCATCCAGCTACTCAATTTCTGTCCCTTCTCGAGTTATGTTGACTTGAGCAAGAGAACTTTTTTTTTGTTTACTATAATATCCCGAAATAACCTAAACATCAAATTTTCTAACCCCAACTCGACATGATTAACCCGTCTTATAGGTAAATTTAGTACTTGTATGGTTGCCCTAAAAAATGGGGGAAATACAAAATTATGGGTCTTTGAGGGAACTTTTTTTATTTATAAGCCAAAAAAAAAAAAAATTTTGAAAAATGAGTTACTGTTTAAAATAATTTCAAAAATAAGTCAATTTAGGTTCGGAAATAAAACGCTACCCAAGGCAGCGTTTTAGCTTGAAAAAAAACGCTACCCAGGGCAGCGTTTTGCATGGGGCTGGGTTTTAGGGTGAATTCTGGGTCAGGGAAAAACGCTGCCCGGGGCAGCGTTTTAGGTAAAAGAAAAACGCTGCCCTGGGCAGCGTTTTTTCTAAGGACCGATTTTTTTTTTTTTTAATTTTTTTTTTTTTTTTTTTTTTTTTTTTTTTTAAGAAAAACGCTGCCCTGGGCAGCGTTTTTACTGAGAGTCAGCGATTTTTTATTAATGAGTAAAATCGCTGCCTCGGGCAGCGATTTCCTCTGTATTGATTCATTAATGAGTAAAATCGCTGCCTCGGGCAGCGTTTTTCTCTGAGATAGAACGCTGCCCTAGGCAGCGTTTTTATGCGAACTAAAACGCTGCCTGAGGCAGCGTTTTCCTAATTGCACAGAATTTCCCTAAAAACCCAGCCCCATGCAAAACGCTGCCCTGGGCAGCGTTTTTGTCCCACCTAAAACGCTGCCTTAGGCAGCGTTTTTTATCCGAACCTAAAATTGGCTTATTTTTGAAAATATTTTAAACAGTAACTCATTTTTCAAAATTTTTTTTTTTTTTGGCTTATAAATAAAAAAAGTCCTCTTTGAGGACTGGGGTGTTATTTGGTTGATAAGATAAAGTGAAAACCATGGAAATTGCAAATATATGGAAGTTTCCTATAAAACTATGAGAATTTAATTATCAAGCCCCTCTAGTCATTGAAAATTCTCATGCTGTGATGGATTATGCAATTACAAAACAGATTTGAATTAATTATTTGGGGTAAATTGTAAATTAGTATAAAGAATATGGGAATTACACCAAATTAATCTAATGCAACAAAGGAAATAAATTGATCTAAATTGCAAATTCCTTGATGTTAACCTAACAACTTAAAAACAATTCTTAGAAATTTGATATAGGAATTTAATTCCCATAAAATACAACTTCTTAAATAAATATTTATTAGTTCTTAGTTTTATTTGGGAAATCAAGTTGGATCCCCTCCTGTCCAAAGTCTCTTTAAATTTTTCTTGGATGGTACCAAAGTCTTGGTCTTTTTTAATTTCCACCATACCATGCAAGTCTCTTTGATCTTGGACTGTACCAAAGCTTGGTCTTTTTTTAAGTTCCATCATTGAGCAACTAATATCACGTACAACGAACTCTTGGTTTTTATATGATCTGTTGTACTCTACAAGCAATTCAAACTGCAATATTCAAAGAAATACACGACTTTGACAAAAGACAAAAGACAAAAAAAAACACTCTGGAAAGATCCAAGGAGTAGACGTAAAAATAATATCAAAAGAAGCCGTGAAGCCATCAACCCTAAGAGCTTCTAACAAATGACTAAAATATGCTTCTAACAAAAATTAAACTCTTGACTTCTAGCATTTTTTATGTCTAACGCCTTAACCATTTTGCCAATTCAACAACTTTGTATATATAATACTCTACTTTTAATGCGTAAACACTTCAAACTCCACTAAGGTATACTTAAAACTAAAAATAACATAATCTGTAACATTTAAATCCATTAGAGTCACGTGAGCACTCGTTTTGTCATGGAAAATCATGATTTTTAAAATGATACGCTAAAAAGGACAATATTAGTTATACTTTTCGGAGGTTACGATAAACTCATAATGAAGTATCTTCTCACCCAAGAGTCTGATTGATGCAAATTTTTTTATAAACTCCTTATTTTTGGAATTGGGCCAAGGAAAACCGCTGTCTTTGGCAGTGGTTAAACAGAACATTATACCAGGATCGTTTTTCGAATTAGTTTGCCTTCGAGGTTATTTTTTTATTTTTTATAAAAAAAAGGTTTTTTTAAAAATTTGTAGTGTGGGGGAGTTTGGGATTATGAGACGTTAGAAAACTAATCTAGTTAAGTAATTTGAAAAATGACATCAAGTTGAATTTTAGGTATAAACCGCTATCAAGGGCAGCGATTTCTCTTAAATTCATGGGCTATATTTATGCTAAAAAGGTGGACCAAGTTAATTTGCAACCAGACGCATCAGTTTATATTTAAGTGAAAATTATTGCTCTTGGCAACGGTTTTGGTCTGTTTATGAAAAACCAAGCACAACTTCCCCACATAGCTTACTGTTGAGAACTTGGCCAAGGCAAAACTGCTACCAAGGGAAGCCATTTAAAACCACTACCTCTCAGCATAAGTCCAGTTTAGAAATTCAAGTGAAACTGCTACCTTTCGTAGCGATTTATACCCGAAACTCAACCCTAGGCAACGGTTTTGGTCTGTTTATAAAAAACCAAGCACAACTTCCCCACATAGCTTACTGTTGAGAACTTGACCAAGGCAAAACTGCTACCAAAGGAAGTCATTTAAAATCACTATCTCTCAGCATAAGTCCAGTTTAGAAATTCAAGTGAAACCGCTACCTTTCGTAGCCGATATATATATAAAAGACGGATTATGAGATGTTAGGTGGGTGTTGTTTTATACGTACGTGATTATAGGGTGCATGGGTATTGGCTTTCGTCTTTTCTTTGTTGTTTTACACTTCATCACCCACCTAACACCCCATTATGAAGTGTAAAATTTAAGGTTTCCTCCGTCTCTATTAATAAAACATTAATATAATTCTCTTTATTATTTTACTCTTCTTCGTCACCCACCTAACACCGTACCCCATTATTACATATATGTACAACTTAAAGTTTTCCTTTGTCTCTATCAATTATAAGACATTTTTTTGGCAAAGAATTTTAAGATATTTGTTTTAACTTTTACATATATATATATATATGGAAATTTTTTATATTTTTTAACCTTTTTTTTAAAAAAAAATTCTAAATATAACCCCCACAACAAACTATTTCAAAAAATGACCTTGTATTTAGGTTCGCTGTAAAGTCGTTGTCCTGGCAGCGACTTTTATGTGAAAGTCGCTGTTCAGGATAATGATTTTCCTTATTAATATTTTGTTAAATGAAAATAACTTTTTTTTAAAAAAAATTATATATTTTTTAATAAATTTTTTTATTTTGAAAGTCGCTGTTTCAAGGAAAAAAATTTAATTTTTTTTATTTTTTTAATAAAATAACCTTTTTTATAAATTAAAAAATTCAAAGTCGTTGTCTAAAACAACGACTTTTAAGTACAAAGTCGCTGTTCAGACTTTATATCGAACCTAATCCAAGAGTCATATTTTGAAATACTTTAATGCAGATATTATATTTCGAATTTTTTTTAAAAAAAGGTTAAAAAAATTCTCATATATATATATTTATATGATCTGTTGTACTCTACAAGCAATTCAAATTGCAATTTCAAAGAAATACACAACATTGACAAAAGACAAAAAAAAAAAAAAAAAAAAAGATTACACGCACAGCAAGATGGGAAAGATCCAAGGAGTAGACGTAAAAATAATATCAAAAGAAGCCGTGAAGCCATCAACTCTAAGAGCTTCTCATCGCAAAGATTTCATTATGTCTTACGTTGATCAGATATTGCCCCTTTGCCCGCCCTTTCTTTCGACCGGCCTTCTGTTCTACACCACCCCACCCGAAACACATCCTCTTGACATTCGTCGTCTTAAAGCTAGTCTATCGGAAATCCTCAATACATTCTACCCTTTAGCGGGTCGAGTCAAGCAATCTACCATAACTTGCAATGATGAAGGTGTACCCTTCTTTGAAACTAAGGTCAATTACCCACTATCCCTTGTCCTCAGCTGGATTCATCGAAAACTCGACTTAGGTACCAAGTTTCTTCCACCTCGAGAAGCACTAGGCATAGTTGGCGGTGCTGAACAAGTCGTTCACCTTGCAATCCAAGTGAATGTTTTCTCTTGCGGTGGCGTTGCCATTGGATGGTATGATATCCACAAGATTATGGACGGAACCTCCTCCGCGACTTTCTTTAAAAATTGGGCAGCCCTTGCTAGCCAACAATTTGATGATCCCGGCGTAGGCGGCCTAGTCCACCCTGACTTCGATGCTGCCATCACTGCCTTTCCTCCATTGCCTAATCCGGGGTTACTCCAGCTGGTGAATGGCTACAACAATCAAGTCCAAGGTTCCTCCATTGTTGTCAAGAGTTTCGTCTTCAGGAGTAATGATATATGCAACCTTAAGGCTAGGGCTTCTAGCATACAAGTGCCCAACCCGACCCGCTACCAGGCATTGGCCGGTTTCATTTGGGAGCAGCTTAAATCAGTCACACAAAAGAGGCAGCAGCAGAATGATGATGAGGATACGGATACTATACTTCAAGTAACCATAGACATGCGACCTTTTACAACCCCTCCACTACCCAAGGGTGCCATTGGCAACCTTGTCAGCACCGCAGTAGTCCGGTCTGAGAAGAAGGCCAAGCTTCCCGATCTCGTTGTGGAGATTCAAACCGCAGTTTCGAGGATGAAAAATGAGATTAGGAATTATCATGGAGAGAAAGGTGTTAGGAAAGTACGCGCCAGTTGGGATAACCTAATAGGCACATTGGCTGACTATAAGGAAAGGGCTTACAAGGTGGTTAGCTGGTGTAATCTTGGATATAATGATCTGGATTTCGGGTTTGGGAAGCCGAAATGGATGATCCCAACTGATGGGACCATGTCTCCCTTTCATAGGAATCTAGTTATTTTGAATGATTTTGTCCACTCGGATGGTGATGGGATTGAAGCATGGTTCTTCTTAGAGGAGAAAGATATGAAGTTTTTCGAGTCAAATCCTGAATTTCTTTCTTTTTCTTCTCCTCTTTAGGACTTCTCTATGAAGCTAGTTTTTGTGAATGCATGTCATAAAGTTTTTAACCTTCACACTGTACGTTGTTACCCTAAATTTACTATTGTTAGAAGTAGTAGTATGGAGATTATAAATAGCTAGGGACGTACGTGATTACTCTATTTTTAAAGTAATTTTAACCCCTACTACTATTGCTATGGATTTTCGGTTAATTTCCTCTCAAGAATTATCCTAATACGAGATCAATTAAAACTTTACTATTGGAATTCCCAAATAACAACGTTTTAAAACAGTTTTGAAGAAAAATAAAAGAAAATAATAATAATTTGGAAACCTTTATAAAATTTTATATTGCCTTAAAAACTTATTTCCATAAGGCACTTCTATCCAAAATATAATTTTCTCCGAATTATTCAAATATAATACGTGGTTTCAAACTATTTAAATCACTTCATCTTATACTTTTCTATCAATATGGGATAAAGCTCCAACACCAAAAACACTTTAAGCTTTAAAGATTACTCTAACAATTAATCTATGTCTGTATAATAATAATGTCAATAATATGAAGTTCGTGAATTTAATTTTCTTTCTATTAATTTAAAATTTGATGTTGAAATGTTCAAATAAAGCCTTACATGCACGGGCTGGCCTCGATCTGATATAATTGTGGTTGATTTAAGGGTGATTTTACTAGCTATAAACACTATATTTTGTTGTTTAGATAACATTGCATGCATTTCAGTATGTTTTGGGATATCTGTCTCTTCTTAGGCTAACAATACGAATATTAATATATGTAAGGGGTAAATTAGTTCCTATACAAATTTGTAAGGACAATAATAGTTATCAAAATTGTTGATCCCAATTGTAGTAAAGATCCTTGGCCAGTTTTGTTTCTTTAAAATGTAGTATTACTTAATATATATGGAGTACGTACATACACCTGTATTAAATAATCCTGTAGGAAAAATAAAGTTTATCCTCAAATACAAAGACAAACAGTAAAATTTGGTATCGGACAATCAACAAATTAAATATAAGTTGGGCGATGTACTGAGGTGTCAATTAAGTTGAAATAATTTTCTTTAGTCTCAATTGACATGGAAAATGATGTAATATATATATATATATATATATATATATATATATATATATATATATATATATATATATATAATGTTGTGGCAGGTAATATATTTTGAACATCAAATAGTATATATAATCTGTACGTTAAAGGTGATAAGTGGCTCAAAACATCACTTGCCTCTCTGTTTGTCTATAGGGGTTTTCAATATTCATAGTTCCCTAGCTAGTAGGGTGAAGTTATTCGGATTAAAAAACGAATTCCAATCCAAATCGAAACAAATTAACGATTCAAATCAAATCGTACACCAAACTTTCATCCTTGCTAGGCGAAGCACTACTGAGCAATTCACGTATCACTTGATAAGGACGACTTCTGTTTTTCCGCCGGACCACACTCTTGACCCCCGATCGAGCTACGAGCACGAGTAGGTAGGTTACTAGGGGGGCCGGGGAGGGGGACTTTCCTTTTTGCTTCGCGCTAGATGAGATGATATGAAAATAAAAATATTTCATTGGAAATTTGGCTATTTCGACCCTTTCTCTTCAATTTGCCCGTATTAGTGTTGATGATTTCAATAAAACTACATCGTTTAAGTGTAGTGAGTGCCTCTATATATGACTTAGTTGAGTCTTGAGAGTAGTATTATACAAGTAAAGTATCGTGAATTTGGTTCGTTGATCACAATCAAAGAGTTATGCGGCTCACAAAGGTTATCAACTTTTGGGTACAGTAAGTTGAAATCAAATGAAATTATCCTTGCGGCTGTATCTAATCGTTAAAGCATCTCTCCAAAAAAGTTATATATTCCAGTGGTACGTGCGGGCATATTCTACATTATTGCAAGATTATTTCTCATTGATTATAGTTTGATTAAGGAATACCTTTATTGGATTCAATTTGTTACATATTTGTCAATTTTAAATTTCTTTTGTAGATGTCATATGACAATATATAAATGAAATTAAATTTACTTAAATTTTTTTTTTTTTGAAAATCTAAGATTTTTATCATATGTGGGAGAATAGTTTTTGAACCTTTATACTACAATTTATACGCTACCATAGGCTTAAATACATACAAGATACAAGTATTCTCCCACAATATTGTAGCTTACTTCTCTAATCCCCATGGATACAACAAAATTCCACCTAATAAGTTCCATCATCATAATCTTTTTTACTTTCGTATTTGTCATAAATAATAATGCGAAAACTATAATGGTTTTACATAATTAAGTATGTAACACTAACACTAACACGTATTGGAATTATAATTGACGTGTTGTTTTCCTTTAAAATTTAACGGATATGAGCATTGGGTATCATTTTTTTTAAAGTAATGTCTTTCATTTCAAATGCAAGAAATTACCAAACTATCATACTTTCCTTAAAAAAAACTATAATGTGAAAATTATACTAGATAGCTACTGTATTAATCATGCAAAATTGCAAAGTGCTCTTTTTTCTGAGACGAATAACAACATGTGCAGCCTGATATAAAAATTTGTACTTAGTATGGATTGTATGAAAACTTAGAATCATCGTACAGTTTTTTTTTTGATGGAAAAATCATCGTACATTACATAAAGAAATGTTGAAACATTCAAATTTTTTTATTTATAAGCTTTTTTAAAAAAAATATTTGAAAAAATAAGCTAGTTCCCAAATTTTTTAAATAAGTCATTTTTGGTTTGGACAAAAATTGTGGCCTGAGGCAACGATTTGTATGAAGTTGACATTAAAGTCGGTTGAAACTGAGGCAAAAGAAATCTTTTCCTTGGGCAACGATTTCTCTTGGCCTAGCTTTCTCTCATAATTCAGCTTAATAAGAATCGTTGCCTGGACAAAAATCGGCTTATTTTTTAAAATAGTTTCGAAAGCGGCTTATTTTTACAAATTATTTAAAAAAAAAGCTTAGAAAAAAAATTCAGAACATTCTCTCAAATCTGTTCTATGCCCAGTGTAACACGTATTGTGATCCTACTAGAACCAGCCAGCTTATAGAAAACAGAATTTTTTTTATTTTTAAGCTTTTTTTAAAAATTTTTTTGAAAAATAAACTATTGTTCAAACTATTTTAAAAAATAAGCCGAATTTAGGGTCGGATTAAAAACGCTGTCTCGGGCAGCGTTATACCTAATAAAAAAACGCTGCTCTAGGCAGTGTTTTGCATGAAGCTGAATTTTGATGGAAATTTTGGGTCATATGAAAACGCTGCCTTGGACAGCGTTATAGGTTAGAAAAAAACGCTGCCCTGGGCAGCGTTTTTTCTTAAAAAAAAAAAAACTAAATCTCAGTAAAAACGATGCTTAGGACAGCGTTTTTCTTAAAAAAAAAAACTAAAAAAAACTAAGAAAAAAAATAAACTGGCCTTAGAAAAAACGTTGCCCCAGGTAGCGTTTTTTCCTGACCCAGAATTCACCTTAAAACCCAGCCCCATGCAAAACGCTGCCCTGGGTAGCGTTTTTTTCAAGCTAAAACGCTGCATTGGATAACGTTTTATTTCTGAACCTAAATTGGCTTATTTTTTAAATTATTTTAAACAGTAGCTTATTTTTTCAAAATTTTTAATTTTTTTGACTCAAAAATAAAAAAAATTCTAGAAAACAAGTATATGTTACTCCGTAATTACTATAAAATTTCTTGTGAAAGAAAAGGCACTGTAATTTCTATTAATTCACATATATATACGTAGTTTCTTCGATCTTCTAGCATAATACTGCTAAACAGCTGATAATCCTTTGTGAATACAACGCCAAGCCCTAATTCTATCAAAAAAAATGTCTACACTACCAAAGGAGAAGAAACTTGAAGTACAAGTAAAAATAATTTCAAGTGAAATATTAAAACCATCACTTCCACCATCCTCTCATCCCAACAGGTTCACCCTTTCTCTTCTTGATCAAATTTTTCCTGCAATTCATATACCTGTGCTTCTTTTCTACAACTCCAGTACACTAGAAGGCGGAGTTGATATGAGTGTCCTAAAAGTTTCGCTCAGCCAAGCACTTGACCATTTCTACCCTCTTGCAGGCCGATTCATAGATGAGTCTAACATTTCTTGCAACCATCAAGGCATTCCCTTTTTCGAAACGAAAATCCATTGCCATCTCTCGGACGTGTTGACCTCACCTCGTAAACTGAACCAAGTTGCAAAGTTTCTCCCCCCTAAAGAGTTACAGACTCTTGGGCCACGAACAATCTCAGAAGTTGTTCCTTTGGCAATTCAATTCAATGTTTTCCTATGTGGAGGGATTGTAATAGGCTGTTATATGCTCCACAAACTTCTTGACATATGCTCCTTGGGAACTTTTCTGAAGCATTGGTTGGCCCTCGCTAGCAAACGGTTTAAGGACCTTATCCTGCCTGACTTTGAAGCCACGATCAAGGCGTTCCCTCCTCTTCCCAGGGTGGAAAAAGTATTTGTGCCTGATCTCTGTAAGGAACCTTTAGCTGGTCGATTGCATTCCACCACTGTGACAAAGAGTTTCGTATTCAGCGCAGTTGCTTTAAGAAACCTGAAGGCCAGAGCTGCTAGTGAGCTCGTCCCTACACCCACCAGATTTGAGGCGTTGGCTGGGTACGTTTGGGAGCAGACCTTGGCTGCTGCAGCTACTCGTAATTCTGGAGCGCAAGCTGAACACACATCGTTATCGTTTAGTGTAAACATGCGGCCAAGGATGAGCCCGCCTCTCCCAAAGGAATCAATGGGTAACCTCGTTACAAATGTGAAGGTACGAGCTGATAATCGTAGCATGCTACAAGAGCTTGTGCAGGGAATCCATTCAGCATTGTCAAACATCAACCACAAAATTACTACAGTATATCAAGGGGAATGTGGAGTTGAAGTTTTGTGTAAAGAGCGAAAAGCTGAGTCGCAAAGTGTGATGGAATACGAAAAGGGTCCTCACTACCAGCTTAGCAGCTGGTGCAACATGGGTTTGAATGAGGTAGATTTCGGGCTCGGAAGGCCGGCATGGATTATTCCCACTGATGGGAAACAACTTCCTCCTACACTTAGGAATTTTATGTTCTTCACTGATCATAGTCATCCCATTAGTGGTGATGGAATTGAAACATGGCTGTTCTTGGAGGAGAAAGAGATGCAAATTTTAGAGTCAAGCCCACATTTCCTGGCTTTTGCATCTCCTAGTTAGATTATTACGTGTGACTTCTTAGCTTGTGGTCTTGCTTTTTTTTTCTTTGATGGACATTGCTTTTTTTTTTTTTTTTAAAGTCATGCTTATTATAAACTTTTATAGTTTGTGGAAAAATTCCTAATTTATACCTAATATAAATATATCAAAGAGTATTTTTTGTAATTTTATTTCTACACCTGATATCATAATGTCTGTATTTGATATCAATTTTTTTGTATTTTTTATCTTATATATTTCTATATCTGATATGACTATATCTATATTTAATATAACAATAGCTATATCTGAAATAACAATATTTATATCTGAGATTTCAGTATTCTGATATAATTCATATCATGTATGAATTAAGAAAGCTTTATCGTCTAATCCTTTTCGCTAAGAAAATCTGGATAAGAAAAGATGGGGTCTTATTTATACCGAGTATTTACTAAATTCGTCGAATTATTTTTGCTGTACTTTTGAGGTAAAATGTTGTGTGAAAACATAAAAATTTTAAACATATGTCCATCACAAAACTCTATATTTATATTAACAAATGATTTCTTCAATAGATAACATTTGTGAATTATTGTATGTCTTTTTTGCATAAGTCATAAGATAGAATATTTTGTGTTAAATGTATAACAAAAAATTTAGTATGAACAAAATTAGATCATTATACCTAATATAAATAATTATGAGAAACACGCATTAGATTCTTTGTCCAATATTTTGATAGATTTTTTATTCATCACATGTGGATATGTAGAGTTTTTTTGATTTATAAGCTTTTTTAAAAAAAAAATTGAAAAATAAGCCACCAAGGAAAGTAATTTAAAAAATAAGCTAATTTTGGTTCGGAGTGAAAACGTTGCATCTGGCAATGTTTTACCATAAGCAAAATCGTTGCCCCATGCAACGTTATGGAAATATGGGGGTGAAACTGGGGCAGGGAAAAACGTTGTTTTTCAAAACGTTGCTTGGGGCAACGATTTTGCTTGTCTTAAAATGTTGCCTCGGACAACGTTTTCACTCCGAACTAAAATTAACTTATTTTTGAAATTACTTTAAACGTGACTTCTTTTTCAATTTTTTTTAAAAAAAAACTTATAAATAAAAATATTGAGTAAGAAACAAGAAAATCGAACGATATTAGAAGCTGATTGAGAATTCATGATATTATAACTAATACATATTAATCTGTCTACAACACATGTTTGCAAGCTGTCAACTTGGGTATTGACTATTGAGTTGAATTTAGGTCAAATTTTGTCGGCCACATGATATTATTACTAATACATATTAATACGTCTAAATGAAATGAATGTAATTGTTAGCAATTGTTATGCGTACTATATTGGCTCTCAAACAATCGGCGCAAAGAGAATATTATGGTGTTAGGTTGATAATGGAGTGTTAGGTTTGATAATGGGGTGTTAGGTGAGTGACGTAGAAGTGTAAAACAAAAAAGAAAGGCATATTAATGTCTTAAAATTCTTTGCCAAAAAAAAAAATATACGTACAATTTAAGGTTTTCCTCTGTCTCTAATCTCTCTATCAATAAGACATTAATATTTATACCTCTCTATGTTGTTTTACACTTCTTCGTCACCCAGTGCACCTAACACCCTATTATCACATGTACGTACAACTTAAAAGGTTTTCCTCGGTCTCTATCAATAAGACATTAATATACCTCTAGCTCTTTGTTATTTTACACTTCTTCGTCACCCACGTAACACCCTATTTTCACATGTACGTACAATTTGAGGTTTCCCTATGTCTCTATCAATAAGACATTAATATACCTCTCTTTGTTGTTTTACACGTATTCCTCATCCACCTCGTAAATTCAAAGGTGCACCCGACTGCATGGGACGCATCGTGCACCTTATCCTACGTGGCAAGGTTTCACATGCAATGGAGAAAAGTAGCATGGGGAAGGGAAATGTTGAGGCGATCGAGGGAGAAAAAAGTGAGAAGATATGGCAGTGAGATCAGAAAAGTGAGAAGATATGACAGTGAGATGAGATTTTGCTGGGATTTCATTTTCACATGTAACCTGGGTAATGATAAATGTGTACATTAAAATTTAAGAATCTCGATCTTTGATTTTGTTGGGACGAAAAACTGTATGTGTATATTTTTTTACTTCATATATGTACATTTCATGACTGATAAATGTATATTTCATGGCTCATAAATTTACATTTCTTGACTAAGACATGTACATTTCGTAATTGATACTTGTATATTTCATAACTGATACATGTACATTTCATAGATGAGAAACAAGGTCATTGGTTTAGGAATTGAATGTGTGTCCTTTTTGATTTATATATATACTTTTTTTAATTCATACATGTACATTTTCTGATTCATACATGTACATTTCATAACTAGTACATATTGAGTAAGAAACAAGAAAATCGAACGATATTTGAAGCTGATTGAGAATTCATGATATTATTACTAATACATATTAATATGTATACAACACAACTCGGGTATTGAGTTGAATTTAGGTCAAATTATGTCGGTCAGATGATATTATTACTAATACATATTAATACGTCGACAACACATGTTTGCAAGCTGTCAACTTGGGTATTGAGCTGTCAACTTGGGTATATATGAATTATGTAAGCCATTGCCAGCAATGAGAAATATATTTACCTACACATGTATATATGAATCTGTTTTCAATCTTTACCTAAGAGCACTACCGGCAGTGAGTAAAATTTTCCCCACGAGTAAAAATGGTGAGTAAAATGAGTGAAAAATGCATCCCGGCAGTGGTCACCCGTGAGAAAACTCATGAGTTTCCTCATCCCATGAGAAAACTCATGAGGAAAACTTCAGGTGGGCCCCATATTTTTTTTATTTCGTTTTACACTTCAACGGCTATATTCGGCATTTTAAAAATTTTAAAAAAATATTAAAAATCACCAACGGTCATAAAAAAAATTTCTCTATAAAATGACACCCATTTTGCTATATTTTTCCACAACTTAAAAAAATACATTTTCCTAATTGAATTCGTTTTTCACCATTATCAACTTTCCAATTGTTATCATACACATTTGTTTTGCAAATCTTCGTTAAGGTAAATCATTCTGCTGTTATTTTTATAAAAACGATAATAAAGACGTTAGTTAAGACGTTAATTTAAAGCGATTATCAAAAGTGATAATTATTAAAAAAAAACGCTACTCCCCGCAAATTAAAAACTATAATTATTATAAAAATGCTAATTAAATGCGATAATAAAATAAACAGTAGTTTAAAAAGGCAATTAAAAAACGATTATGAAAAACGATATAAAAATACGATAATTAAAAATGATAATTAAATACTGTAGTTAAAAACGATAACTATAACCGCTAATTAAAAATACTAAGTACATTACAAATTGATCGAAACGCTAACTACGCAATAATAACATTAATTAATTAATAATAATATAAATTATTAATCATAATCATACATTAATTAGAAAATTAAGTAAAATTGGTGAATATAGAAGAGAGAGAAAGTGTGGTGAGGTATTGGAAAAAGTAAGAGAGAGATTGGTGATAAGTTTTTTTTACTCACTGCTGGGATGACATTTACTCACAAAAAAACTCATGAGGATAATTAGGTGGGATGAGTGAGAAAATGGTTAGAGAGAGAATTGGATGACAAAATTTTTCCCACTATTGATAGTGGTCTAACAATGAGAAATATATTTCTCTGATATAATTTGTCTCAGTATGAATCCGGAAAACATCTGTAATGAATACGAAACTCATGTTTGGTTCAGGCTAGAGCGCGTTCTACTTTTGACGATGACCAGAAATTAAATTATGTAAGCCATTGCCAGCATGCTTAATTAATTGTATTGCACATGCAATTGTGAAAAATTCTGCTTTTTTAAAAAAATAAATAAAATTCTTTTCTATTTGTCGGGTTCTACCCTCTTTTGCAACAAAAAATAAATATAAATAAAATCAGTGAATCTATTATTTATACTAAAAATCATCCCTTTTTCCTTTTTAGAAAATGATCTCCTAATATGATATGATTTTGAAATGCACCACAATATTTTGTAGTAATACTAAATAAACTAATATAAAATGAAATAACATACAAATAGGGTTTTAATAATATACTATTTTCCACCAACCATTTATAATGTAAAATAACCTAACATAAATGAAGTATTATTGTAACTCTAGTTACTTATTTAGATTCCTATAACATTTTGAATTGCTTAAGGACTATATTCAATTCTTTGTCCTTGATCTCATTGTAATCTTCTGGTTTAAAAGCAAGGTTTTTTTTTTCCTCTAAGTCTTCTATAATAATAGCTTTGTACATAGGTTTCCTATTTCTAGTGGCCCGTTTTCCAGCATGAGGGTCCACTGGTTCTACTTTTAGCCATTCAGAGTCTACTAGTAAAATAACAAAGATTTGTGGCGTAATAATATAAAAGCCGCAAATTAATTAAAGGTATAGTCAATATGCGGCGTCACTGACCTAGATCCGTCACATATTAATTGGAACACTATTAATATGTGGCGTCAACACTTAGCCCCCGCCACATTTTAATACAAACTCTATTAATATGTGGCGTATGTTACTCACCCCCGTCGCATATTAGTCTGCCATTTATAAAAAAAAAGCCGGCATTACTTCAGTTTAGTACACTTCGCATTTCTTCACTTTGCATCTTCCTCTCTTCGTGTTCTTGCACCCCCGAACGTACTCCTTTGTGTTCTTGCCAATCCACCTTCAAACTAACCCCTCACCTTCTTCATCAATTTGTGTCGCTGTCGTTTGTGTCGTGCCTTTGTCGTTTTGGTTGAGCATTTGGGTATTTGGGTCGAGTTTTGCTAGTAGAGAAATGTCTATTTGCTACAGTTTTTTAGCTTTAAATGCTGCGGTTATTGATACGAAGCACATATAGACGAATCACATGGATAAACAACAAATGCTGCGGTTTTTTAGACGCATCAATAAAAACAACAAATGCTCCAGTTATTAGAAAAACCGCAACAAATAATAGATGCATATATTTTTAAAAAAATTAATTATTTTAGCATTATTTGTTGCGGTTTTTTGGAAAAATCGCAACAAATAATAGATATATTTTCTGCGGTATTCTAATAACCGAAGCAAATAATTGATTTTTTATTTTTTTTATTCTAAAATTTATGTGCTGTGGTTTTCTAATATAACCGCAATACATATAAATTAATTGTTGCGGTTTTTCCAAAAAAACGCAGCAATTGATGGTTTCCAGAACAAAAAAAAATCAATAGGTCATTTTATGTGTTTATTTACATACATATAAAACTATATTTATTAATAATTAATACATCTCAAAATTATTATATTTGCAAATCTAATTGTTATATACTATTACAAACACAACACATTTAATTAAGAATATAATCTGATCTAAGTTAAGAATATCATGCATAATGTGTTAAATAATATGTCATAAAAGATAAGAAAAGCTAAGAAATGATCAACCGTGAAGCATATAAATCCAAAATCCTATTATGACTAGTCATTTTCGCACGCAAAATAGGGAAATACAAAACTATGGGACTTTGAGGACTGGGGTGTTATTTGGTTGACAAGATAAAGTGAAAACCATAGAAATTTTTCTTGGATGGTACCAAAGTCTTGGTCTTTTTTAATTTCCACCATACCATGCAAGTCTCTTTGTTCTTGGACTGTACCAAAGCTTGGTCTTTTTTAAAGTTCAATCATTAAGCAACTAATATAACGTACAACGAACTCTTGGTTTATATATGATTTGTTGTACTCTACAAGCAATTCAAACTGCAATATTCAAAGAAATACACAACATTGACAAAAGACAAAAGACAAAAAAAAAACACTAGAAAAGATCCAAGGAGTAGACGTAAAAATAATATCAAAAGAAGTCGTGAAGCCATCAACCCTAAGAGCTTCTCATCGCAAAGATTTGAATTTTTTTTATTAATAAGCTTTTTTAATTGATTTTATTCCATCTCCCTATTGATTTTTCAATATTCTTGATAGAGAAAGAGAGAAACCATTACTTTGTACCATTAAACATTAAAGTTGGAGGAGATCTTTGTTTTAGGGTGATCGAGTTGGTTTATCCTCGTTGTTAATAAGATAATGTCGTGGTACTTGTGCTATATGGCTTGCGTCGGTGTAGGGCTATCAATATCGGACTTTTTTAAAAATTAATTTTTTAAAAAAAAATAACCTTGGAGGCAAATTAATTAGAAAAATGACTAAAAATAACTAAAATATGCTTCTAACAAAAATTAAACTCTTGACTTCTAGCATTTTTTTATGTCTAACGCCTTAATTATTTTGCCAATTCAACTACTTTGTATAATACTCTACTTTTAATCCGTAAACACTTCAAATTCCACTAAGGTATACTTAAAATTAAAAATAACATAATTTGTAACATTTAAATCCATTAGAATCATGTAAGCACTCGTTTTCTCATGGAAAATCATGATTTTTAAAATGATATGCTAAAAAGGACAATATTAGTTATACTTTTTGGAGGTTACGATAAACTCAGAATGAAGTATATTCTCACCCAAGAGTCTCATTGATGCAAATTTTTTTATAAACTCCTTATTTTTGGAATTGGGCCTAGGAAAACCGTTGCCCTTTGTAGTGGTTAAACACGAACATTATCCTACGATCGTTTTTTGAATTAGTTTGTCTTCGAGGTTATTTTCTTATTTTTTATAAAAAAAAGGTTTTTAAAAAATTTTGTAGTGTGGGGGAGTTGGGGATTATGAGACGTTAGAAAACTAATCTAGTTAAGTAATTTGAAAAATCACACCGAGTTGAATTTTGGGTATAAACCGCTATCAAGGACAGCGATTTCTCTTAAATTCATGGGCTATATTTATGCTGAAAAGGTGGACCAAGTTAATTTTCTACCAGACGCATCAGTTTATATTTAAGTGAAAATTATTGCCCTTGGCAACGGTTTTGGTCTGTTTATGAAAAACTAAGCCAAAATTCCCCACATAGCTTACTGTTGAGAACTTGGCCATGGCAAAACTGCTACCAAGGGTAGCCATTTAAAACCACTACCTCTCAGCATAAGTCCAGTTTAGGAATTCAAGTGAAACTGCTACCTTTCGTAGCAATTTATACCCGAAACTCAACCCTAGGCAACGGTTTTGGTCTGTTTATGAAAAACCAAGCACAACTTCCCCACATAACTTACTGTTGAGAACTTGGCCAAGGCAAAATTGCTACCAAAGGAAGCCATTTAAAACCACTACCTCTCAGCATAAGTTCAGTTTAGGAATTCAAGTGAAACCGCTACCTTTTATAACGATTTATACCCCGAAACTCAACCCTAGGTCAATTTTCAAACTACTTCAACTACAAGGTTAGTTTTTAATTTTTTTAAAATAAAGGTATATATATATATATATATATATATATATATATATATATATATATATATATATATATATATATATATATATATATATATATATAGGATCATGTGAGAACCCCTTAGTTATATAAGAACTCTTGTTAGATGAGAACCGATCTGCAACAATCAATCAAGAGTAGTTTGATGGTTGTGATTAATTCTTTATTTATGGGAAAGTTGTAATTTATTAATCATTTTTTTTAATTAAATGACATGTAGGTTAGTGTAAATCGCAATCCCATGATTAATGGGGGTAGTTTCCAATGCGGTAACATTTTATATTTTATCATTTGACATTATATTTGGCCAGTTCCCTTTTTTTCCTTTTGATTCTTTGATATTTTCAATGAGTATCAACATTTATTCTTCTTTCCATTTCCTCTACACTGTAATCTATTTTCAAAGTGATGCATCTGTCTTCATTCAGTTATCTCCACTTTAATCTGGTGCATAATTCTTCTTTCAATTTTTTATCTTATTTGAATTGGCATCTACAATATAGGTATTAATCAAAATGAATTCGTTTTATTTTTTTATAATAATAAATCATGTTAAAGGTGAATTTTATTTGTGTAGTTTTATTAAAATTGAGATTTATCATTGCATTATTGTTGATTTGGAATGAAATGTTGTACTTTAATTTGATTTGAATAGGTTTAGTAGAATAAAATACATTAGCGTATTATTGGGGGTAGTTTTGATTGGAAAAGATATATTCGAAGTAAATGCACTTCACATATTTATTAGTTAATGTGCACTAGATATTCTATTTAGAACATTAGCGCATGTGGTTGGAACAATATCACAACCTTTTAGAACATTATTGCAGGTTATTAGAACATTATCGCAACTATTTAGAACATCATCGCATATTATTTGAACATTATATTTAGAACAATTGTATATTATCTTCAGAACAATAGATCATTATATTCTGAACAATAGAATAACTAATTTAGAACAATAGTATATTATATTTAGAATAATAGTACATTATAGTTGGAACAATAGTATATTATATTTAGAACAATAGTACATTATATTCAGAATAATAGTATAGTATCTTCAGAACAATAGAATAACCAATTTAAAACAACATAACAAAATATTAGAACATTAAAGCACGGTACCAATTAGAATGTAAAATACCTTAAAGCAATAATGTATTATATTTAGAACTATTGTATAATATAACATATTTAGAACAATAGTGTATTATATTTAAAACTATAGCAGTGTCATTTTAGAACAACAGATAAAAATTTTGGAATAATAGAATTGAACATTAAAATTTAACCTTAGAATAAGAGAATTACTAATTAGAATAATAAAGTTAATGTTCAAAACATTGCAAAATTTTAGAACAATAAAATTAAATTTCAGAGCAATAGAATTAAATTTTAAAATAATAGAATACATTCTTAGAACAATAGACTTAATATTTAGAACAATAGTCTAACTTTTTAGATCATTAGTGTTAATATTCATTTCATTGTTTACTAATGTTCTAAAACGCAATACTAATGTTCTAAAACTTAATACGTATGTTTTAAAATTTTATTCTATTGTTCTAATTATTAATACGGATGTTCTAAATTTGAGTACTAGTGTTCTAAAGTTTAATACATATGTTTTAATTGTTTATTCTATTATTCTAAGGTATGGTATTGATGTTCTAAAGTTGAGTACTAGTTTCTAAACCTTAACACATATGTTTTAAAATTTTATTCTATTGTTCTAATGTGTAATACTGATGTTCTAAATTTGAGTACGTGTGTTCTAAAACTTAACACATATATTTTACATATTTATTCTATTATTCTAAGGTCTGATATTAATGGTTTAAAGTTGAATACTCATGTTTTAAATCTTAACACATATGTTCTAAAGGTTTATTCTATTGTTCTAAGGTCTAATACTGATGTACTATGATTTAATATTGATGTTCTAAAGGTTAACACATATGTTTAAAATTTTCATCTATTGTTGTAATATGTAATAATGTGTAATACTAATGTTCTAAATTTGAGTATGTACTTGTGTTCTAAAGCTTAACACATATGTTTTAAATATTTATTTAATTATTTTAGTGTCTGATATTGATGTTCTAAAGTTAAGTACTAATGTTATAAATCTTAACACATATGTTCTAAAGGTTTATTATATTGTTTTAAGGTATAATACTGATATACTTTAAATTAATATTGATGTTCTAAAGGTTAACACATATGATTAAATTTTTTATCTATTGTTGTAATATGTAATACTGATGTTCTAAAGTTGAGTAGTGATGTTCTAAATCTTAACACATATGTTTTAAATGTTTATTCTATTGTTTTAAGGTCTAATACTAATATTCCAAATATTGGTGTTCAAATTACTACTGAAAAAATTATGAAAATGAAATATAAAATAATAGAAATAATTTTGAAACTATTAAAGAATTGTGCAAGTTGACATTAGAAGCCTAATTCATTGAGAATATAAAGAGACATTTTTGGAAACTACCCAATAATTACGGGTGCGAATTTTTCTCAACTGCCAATCAATTTCAAACTTTTCTATATTTACAATTTTTCCATTATTGAAGAATTAATCACAGCCATCAAAGTACACTTAATTAACGGTTATACATGAGTTCTTATATATGCATGGTTCTTAATATATATATATATATATATATATATATATATATATATATATATATATATATATATATATATATATATATATATATATATATATATATATATATATATATAAGACGGATTGTGGGATGTTAGGTGGGTGTTGTTTTATACGTGATTATAGGGTGCATGGGTATTGGCTTTCGTCTTTTCTTTGTTGTTTTACACTTCACCCACCTAACACCCCATTATGAAGTGTAAAATTTAAGGTTTCCTATGTCTCTAGTAATAAAACATTAATATAACTCTCTTTGTTATTTTACTCTTCTTCGTCACCCACTTAACACCCCATTATTACATGTATGTACAACTTAAAGTTTTCCATTGTCTCTATCAATTATAAGACATTTTTTTGGCAAAGAATTTTAAGACATTAATATGCCTCTCTTTTTTTGTTTGACACTTCTTCGTCACTCACCTAACACCCCATTAACAAGAGTGGCCCTTTTAGAGTTTGTTATGTAAAATACAGAGTTTGAAGAAGATGGAGGGGATTCAAGAGGTAAAAGTGAAAGTGATATCAAGAGAAATGATGAAGCCATCATCTCCAACACCTTCACATCTCAAAAACTTCACACTTTCTTATGTCGACCAAATTATACCTCTCTTTCCACCTTTCTTGACGCCAAGCATTCTGCTCTACCCAGCCACTCCTCGAACACAACCACTTGATCACATTTCTCGTCTAAAATCTTGCCTTTCCCAAACCCTCACTAAATTCTACCCTTTAGCTGGTCGAGTCCACCAATCTACCATCAATTGCAACGATGAAGGGATACCTTTCATCGAAACACAAGTCAACTGTCCGCTCTTAACCACAACCATCTTGAACTCTACTCAAAACCTTGATTTACTCCCCAAGTTATTACCGCCTCAAGAAGCGCTAGGCATTATTGTTGGGGAGAAGCCAACGGAACTTATTCACATTGGTGTTCAGATCAACGTATTCACTTGCGGAGGAATTGCGATAGGCTGGTATGATATCCACAAACTTACTGATGGGATTTCTTCGGCAAACTTCTTTAACCATTGGGCTTCAATAACGCGTGGATGCTACGATGACAACGAGTTAGTCGTGGTATCTCAGCCACCACAGCCTGACTTTGGGGCTGCCATCACTACCTTCCCTCCGTCACCCAATGCAAAGCCATTGTTTGAAGTGAACGACGATGAGAATATCCCGGAACAAGTCCAGCAAAAGTACTCTGTTATTGTCAAGAGTTTCGTCTTCAAGGATGCTGCTTTAAGAAAACTTAAGGCCAGGGCTGCCAGTCACCAAGTACCTAATCCAACTCGGTTTCTAACAGTAGCCGGTTTCATATGGGAACAAGCCCTGGCCTCAAAAAACCGTGTCCTGCAAGAGGATACTATGACAGCACTCGCTCTAAACTTAGACCTTCGTCCGAGGATCGACCCTCCGCTTCCAAAAGGCTCCATTGGAAACCTAGTCACCGGAACCATGGCCTTAGCCGGCACAAGGGCCACTCTTCCAGAATTTGTTGCCAACACTCATGCAGCAATCTGCACGAAGAAGGATGAGATTAAAGGATATAATGGGGTGAAAGGAGTCGAGGCCATGCGTGCGAATTGGGATAAAGCTCATGCAACAATGGCAGATTTCAAGGGTATGGCTTATAAGATGACAAGCTGGTGTAACCTTGGATTTAGTGATCTGGACTTCGGGTTCGGGAAGCCTAAGTGGGTTATCCCAACTGATGGCAACATTACTTCGGATTTCAGGAATCTGATTATCTTGAATGATTATATAGACTCGGATGGGGATGGGGATAGGGATGGGTTTGAAGCATGGTTATTCTTAGAGGAGACAGAAATGAAATATTTGGAGTCTAACCAAGAATTCCTTGCTTTTGCTTCTCCTGTCTTCTAGTTCTTGCCCATGATGTTTCTTTTTCTTCTTACAGTACCTCGTTTCTAATTTGTGACAATTATAATCGACGTTCTATCATATCATATTATCATTGCAGTTGTACTTGTGATCTTTTAATCTTTTTATGTGACTCGTGCCCCTTTTGGTACCGTAAATCCTCTACTCTACACATGTATATATGAATCCGTTTTCAATCTTTACCTAACAATGAGAAATATATTTCTCTGATATAATTTGTCTCAGTATGAATCAGGAAAACATCTGTAATGAATACCAAACTCATGTTTGGTTCAGGCTAGAGCGCATTCTACTTTTGACGATGACCAGAAATTAATTTATGTAAGCCATTGCCAGCATGCTTTATAAATTGTATTGCACATGCAATTGTGAAAAATTCTGCTTTTTTTTAAAAAAAAAAAAATTCTTTTCTATTTGTCGGGTTCTCCCCTCTTTTGCAACAAAAAATAAATAAATATAAATAAAATCAGTGAATCTATTATTTATACTAAAAATCATCCCTTTTTCCTTTTTAGAAAATGATCTCCTAATGATTTTGAAATACACCACAATTTTTCGTAGTAATACTAAATAAACTAATATAAAATGAAATAACATACAAATACGGTTTTAATAATATACTATTTTCCACCAACCATTTATAATGTAAAATAACCTAACATAAATGAAGTATTATTGTAACTCTAGTTACTTATTTAGATTCCTAAAACATTTTGAATTGCTTAAGGACTACATTCAATTCCTCGTCCTCGATCTCATTGTAATCTTCTGGTTTAAAAGCAAGGTATTTTTTCCTCTGAGTCTTCTATAATAATAGCTTTGTAAATAGGTTTTCTATTTCTAGTGGCTCGTTTTCCAGCATGAGGGTCCACTGGTTCTACTTTTAGCCATTATGAGTCATACTCATCGGATGCAAAGTCGATGCAAAGTCTAAGGTGTACTTAGGGGTGGCAAAAACTGATCCAATCCTAACCCAACCCGTTTATAAAAGGGTTGAATTGAAATTAACAACCTGATTAATTAAATGGGTTAACCTACCCCAACCCGATTAATAAACATGTTGGGTCGGGTTAAAATTTCCAACCCGAGTTCAACCCGACCTATTTATTATTGGGTTTGACTTATATATATAGGTCGGGTTTAGTTGATGCGGGTCATAAACTTAAGTCATAATTACCCCCAACCAACCCTAATTTCTACTTTCTATTTACATTCTACCGCTTTGCCTTTTCACTCCTTAGTCTTTTATTTTTCATTTTTCATCTCTTCATACCTTCTTCTTCACTTCTTAGAGCTCTCTACCTCTTCTTCACTTTTCAGCGCTCTCTACCTCTTCTTCACTTTTCAATTTGGTTGTATTAAGACTATGTTAAGATTTGAGATTTTTATTTTACATTACTTGCTTAGAACTTGGAAAATTAAAAATTCAAATGACTTTTACTTACTGAACAGGTTGGATTGGGTCAACCCGAACCCATAGCAGGTTGGGTTGGGTCACAAATCTCACAATATTCAACCCATTTAATAAACAGGTTGGGTTAGGGTTGACATATTTCAACTCGAACCTAAATGGGTTGAACCCGAACCAAACCGAACCCAACTTATTGTAACCCCTAGGTGTACTGGTAAAAAATTCTTATATAAGTCTTCACTTTATTCTTCTTTTTGGCCGTCTTACATCTTACCAGTCTTTGTACATTTCCTCTGATTGGTCCTCTTTCGGGTATAGAATTTTTTTCATCAACTTTATGTTGTCTCCATTATCTATTTCCTGATTATGATTACTCCTAATCACGGATTTGATACTCATCTCTCTACGTTATCCCACCAAAATAAAATAAATAAGCTAATCACTCACGAAAATATAAAAGAAACTAATGTATGGACGTAAAACATAAGAATGTTAACTATATGCATGCCTTTCTTAAACTACTCCAAATCTCACTTAATTCCCGAACACTTGAGACTTAACGAATTGAAATAAATAAATGAGTAACTAAATAAATAAAAAGAATTAATGAAATAATAATTTATTAATAATTCCCAACCATATTAAAATCGAAGAATTATTTTTTTAGGTTAATCTTGAGCGGGCACTCAGTTCTAGGAAATAAAAGTACTTTAAAATCAATGCATAACTTTATAAAAGTAACACTTATACAATTTGATTTGTAAATCATTTTCCAAAATGATTTAATCTTTAGTCGCCTAATCAAAATTAATTTGGCTTACGTGGTATATATAATATAACCTAAAACTCTGATACCACTTTGTAACACTACAATAATTCTCCTTTTTTGAAAACCAAAACCTTGAAAGAACTACCAGTGTGCTACCGCCACGTGTTCAAAAGTTAAGGCTTTAAAATAGAATTTTGCAGCGGAAAATAAAAGTCTTTTTGAAATAAAATCATTCATCAAAGCAAACTCTAACATACCACAAGCTGAAACCGCTAATTAAGGCCCTTACTGCAAATTACCAAAATAATGTTTAACTCGAATTCAAAACCAATTGTCCAAAATCTTACATAGTAAACGTAGTTATTTTGAAAATTAAACTAAAGTAACACTCTATTTAACCCACCCATGCATGAATGCTTAACCGAATACCTATTAGATTTCTGCTCTCCATTAATACAAGTGTAAGTATTGGATCATTACAGTGTCATTGAAAGACGAAAAACATGTCCAAAATCACACACAAAGCACGTAACATACGAAATTACAAAGTATAAACAACTAAAATAAACATTTGTAGGAATAAATATATTACATGATTGAACGTATTCCGTAGCATTTTGTTCGATTAACTGACAAAATAATTAATTACTTGAATTAAGAAATAGACAAGGTTATCTCCCTCATGTCCAAATTAGGACATCAAAATAAATAAATAAATAACTCATGCACTCCCGTCATAGAGCATCAAAATACAGTATAAATCCATATGGTAAACGGGCGCGACTCCGTCACTATAGCTAGATGATATCTCAACTAACCACAATTTTTAATTAAAAACTTTGCAAATGAGAGACTCGTTGATCACCCAGCATCTAAGAAAAGCAACGGATAATACCCCATGAAGTCTCAACCCCTGATTGTTAATACTCTAGACGTGCACTAGCCCAGATTTTTATTGCTTGTCCTTCTTTCACTTTACGTGATTTACAATTTAACACTTAATTTCCAAATCACCACAGCACACATGTAATGTAAATACCACAATTACACAATCAACCTCTTTTATACTATAATTTTAACCTTTTGATTTCATTCTTAAATTTTAACTTGTTAAACAAAGTCAACTAACATCGTCATTAAGACTTAAAAATCACCTTTACTTAATTCATACCATTAGTAATGAAAGACTAATAATAAACAACCTCATGGATTAATTAACAAATTAATTCAACAAAATCAATCAAAATTGATCAACCATACATAATCCTTTCCTAAGTAGTATTAACAAATCATAGTTATAACTCACCAACAATACCAAATCATGCCTTTAATATAAAGAACATAAATCATTTCAAATACATAACCAAAAAATCTCATCCAAAAGGTTTCATAAACATGATACTAATTTTTCATTTTACCCTAGATCATGCTCCTAAGGGCAAGGTTTTAGTAACTTGTACGTACTTTGAATAAGACAATCGAGTTGTAGCTTTCACAACTACGAATCGTTTTCCTAAACCAAATAACACAACCTTAATCAATACCCTAACAAACAAGTTTACATCAACTACCCATTTAAAAAGACTTTTTAAAAAAATCATGTAAATGCCTTAAAACTTTGTTTTTAATAATTAAATTCATGAAATACATAAAAATCGAATTTGTTTAATTTTGAAAAATCCCCAAAGCATACGAAATATTAATCACAATATTCTAAGCATTTTATATATTAATTAGGATCATATATTACACATAAAATTATAAAATCCTTCAAATAATCAACATAAAAAATCTAAATTTCATAGCCCATAAAATTTGAAAATTTATTTTGAACATAATATTATTGGATTAATCATAAAATAATCTTAGTTTCATGAAAGACATCAATACCATCCTTTCTTGAAGGGGACATCTCTCGATCTCTTCCCTAGAAATAAGGACTGAACCATCCTCATCTTCAAAATCCAATTGTCCACGGTTACCCACTTTATTACACTCAGCACTTGGTACTTAGTGCTTCTGAAATTTTTGTCCTTTTGAAAGATGGTGAAGCATTCAGCCTAGATTACTTTTCTCTAAGAGCTCGTTCTCTACAGTTTCCTAAGGTACTATAATGAAAGTTGTGCCTCTTTGTGTCATCAAACATCCTACGACCAGAATGATTATATATGTTGTAGTAGTAATATTCATCATTATAAAAGTTAATGGTATTTATTGAACCATTTTATGGGTTAATTATCTAATTACATGTATTATCATCAACCCCTTTGATTACTCTTCAATAACCTTACCTTTCTCTTCCATATATATGATATTCTTCATTCCCATTTTACCCATGGATGCTATAATTCATCGTTATTGGGAATGAGAAGGAAGAAGATGAAGAAATGAAGAAGAAAGAGGGTGAGTAAGGATTAGAAAAAGGAGAGGGGAATAAAAAAAGGGAAAACAAAAAGTAAAAAACATAAATAACCTGGTATTGACCGGATATTATAAATTACTATTTTGTATTCTTCAATAAAAGCGAATTGGGGTCATAAATTGAATTATTTAGAAATAAATAAAAGGTTGGATTATAAATAGCGAATTGGTATAAGGTTGGATTATTCTCATTAATTAATCCTTAAATATATGTATTTGGATAGGATATAATTTGGGCTTTGTGGGTTTTATGGTTTAGAAAATATCTTTTATAAAAATAATTCTTATGATTATTTCAAATAAATAATTACACACTTGATTCTAAAAAGATAATGTATAACCTATATAGAAAATATGTACATATAAAAAGTATATAAATTGCAAAATTTATATGTATGTATAGAAAGTATTTTCGATTACTTTAAATAAATTGTATTTAGAATTTCGTAAGTCTACTGGGGATCACACAAACACAACGAGATGATAAAACGGATAAAATCTTGATGCAATTGTGTGCGAGAAGAATAAGATTTTAGTGCCACACAATTATTTGACACGAATAGGAAAGGTTGCGATTGTTAATTCAGGGTTAAGGTATGCGAACTTCCACATCATTTAGGGTACATGGGAAGTAAAAGGATATTCGAAACGGGGCGGCATAACCATGAGTTGATTGAGTATCCAGTGGGCCACTGACAAATTAGTGGCCTCAATCCTACCGCAAAACTATTATATTTTGCTATAATCACGTTCATTATACTCTACTAATACAAGTAATCTGCTAAAATTACTAATAAAAATTCATTATGCTAAACCTACTATAGTTACTTGAATAACCAATGACTATAAGTCTTTAATAATAATAATAATAATAATAATAATAATAATAATAATAATAATAATAATAATATTCATAATAATAAATTTCAATTATTTTGAATACCTAATTTTGCAAAAACCAATATAATTACCTAAATAATCATGACAATAATAAATAAGAAAATATTGAAATAAAAATTACAACATTTAACCTGCTATTGATAAATGCTAACCTTTACTTTATTTCACAAAAATACAACATATGAGAGTCATTGTATTTTGAATAGTTAAATAAAAAAATAATCAGCTAACTATATATAAAAATGCTTATGTGACCAGTCATTTATTTCTTTGAGATACAATGATCCCCATAGATTATATTTTTATGGAATAAAGCAAATATTGACCTTTATCAGCAACATGAGTCAAAGTTGTAGTTTCAATTTCAAATTTTTTTAATATTATTATTATAATTATTATTATACAACTATTTGGTTTATTAGTCTTAGTTTACTTCTCGAAAATAACTTGTTAATCTATGAAACGAAGCTAGACATCTAAGGCATTGAAATTGTTTAAGAAAGTCCCTGATCAATAGGAGGCTAATGTGCCAGGCTGCCAGTTGATGAAGGACGGGGGCTGAGGGGTGGCCCAGTCACCTTCCTTCTTCCCGACTTCTGGTTGTCAAAGCTATAAAGAGTCGTGCTTCAATTTTTTTCTTCGGTGTTTCCATGAACAATTGCGCTGATTATACGTATTAGATCGGCTTTCATATCTTCCAAGAAAAAAAAGATCGGCTTTCATGAAGGTTAATTTGGAGTACACGACTTGATTGTATAGTATTAAGAAAACTTCAAATTGCGTGCACTTGCATTGATCTAATTTTTTAATTAAACAAATATGAAAAGCTGATAATCTTAAAATGCACACTCTATCAACTTTAACAAAATTCCTTATACCAATGTTTTATTGTATGCTTTATAAAGAAAATTACGCTTAATATACTTAAATACATACAAGATACAAGTCTTCTCCCACATTATTAGGGCTTAGTTTCTCTAATCTCCATCGATGCATACAACAAAATTCCATTAATAAGTTTCATCTTCATGTTTTTTACTCACATTTATGAATTTGCATTCTTATATGAAAATCCAATAAAAATTAAAACAATGAAATTCATTTTTGAAATCGAAATATTTACGTAGTTTTGGCTTCTAATAATTTTAATCAACATAAAATTAAATCGCAGATTTCTATTCATGTTACGAATGATATTAGATATGGACCTCAATGTTTTACTCCTCTATGATTTAATTTTAGCTACAATGGCAGATTAAGAAAGGGAGGTTGAAGATGAAGGGATTTAAGAACAAGTAAACAGAGAATAGTGAAGTGATAGAGAATGTGGTTTCATACTTTGATATTGGCAATGGCAGGTTAGCCAGTATATGGACCTTGCACCCGGGTGCATGATGCACATCGTGCATCCAGTGTAAAACGCACTACAATTTACATAACACGCAAGTGTAATGTGCATTGTGTACACATCAGCGAATGCACTGACCATTTCCTTAAATCCAATGACCATTTGCAGTTTGAAAATCCCCCCCCCCCCCATAAACCATCATTTTTCGAGATGATTGGACGTGGCTTGTTTCACAAAATACGACTATTGTATTCCCCATGCAATTGACATCATTTCCTCCCCATTTTCCCAAAAAAAAAAGAAAATTTTCCTCTTCATCTCTCTCTCTCCTGGTATGACTTAGTGAAAGTAAGAAGATGTTCATTGAAAATTGAGTATATGTTCAGTGAAACTGAGTAGATGGTTAGTGGGATTTATTAGATGTTCAGTGAAATTGAGTAAATGTTCAATGAATTTGACTATATGTTCAGTAGAAGATGTTCATTGAAAATTGAGTATATATTCAGTGAAATTGAGTAGATGGTCAGTGGGATTTAATTAAAAACTAAGTATATGTTCAGTGAAATGGAGGACATGATCAGTGGAAGGAAGTAAATGATCAGTTAAATTGAAGAAATGTTTAGTGAGATTTAGTAAATGGTAAGTGAAGCTAAGGACATGTTCAGTGGAATTAAAAAAATGTTTAGTGAAATTAAGTAGATGTTCATTGAAACTGAATGTATGTCCAGTTTCAATGAACATGTTCAGTTGATTTAATTAGATGTTTAGTGGATTTAATTAGATTTTCAGTGAAATATTGCCCATGTTTAGTACAATTAACTAAATGATCAGTCAGATTGAGCATATGTTCCCCGAGATCTAGTAAATGATCATTGAAATGAAGGACACGTTCAGTGGATTTAATTAGATGTTTAGTAAAATTGAACAAATGTTCAGTGAAATGAAAGACATGTTAAGTGAAATTAACTAACTGATCAGTAAAATGGGCAAATGGTCATTGATGTTTAGTAAATGGTCAGTGAAATAAAAGAAATGTTCATTGGAATTAAATGGTCAGTGGAATTGTCTAAATAATTAGTCGAATTGTCTAAATGATCAATGGAATTGTCTAAATGATCAGTGATACGGAGTAAATGTTCAATCAAAATACGAACATGTTTAGTGATTTAGGTAGATGTTCAGTGAAACTGAATAGATGCTCTTTAGAATGGAATAAATGGTTAGTGAAATTGAGTAAATATTCATTGGAATTAAGTAGATGTTCATTGGAACTAAGTACATGTTCAGTGAAATTAAATATATGTTTAGTGGAACTGAATAGATATTCAGTCGAAATACGGATATTAAATATTAAATACAATTACAATATTAAATACTTTTACAATATTAAATATATTACAATATTAAAATATTACAATTACGTAATAATCATTGAATATTAAATAAAAGGAATCCCAATAAATCATCATTATAAATTAATGCTCCATCCCAATGCATTCTTTTTTAACTGATTCACTCAAGTTATATAAATATTCATTGGATAATATTAAAATATTCATTTTTGTACTACTAAATGTTCAGTGTATGACTATATAAAGTTCATTGTAAAAAAAAAATTGGCCAGCTTTGTCACGATTCCCCATGCAAAAAATTAGATTTTTAATTGTGAACATCTTCATTGGTCAACATTTGTCTTATTGTACAGTATGTGCTATAGTGAACATCTGTAAAAAACTTTTGCTTTTCCCAATTACCAAGTAAAATGTTCACTCAATTTCCCTACTCTATGACACTGGCGTTTTATGTAAAATGTTGTGCGTTTTACACAAGGTGCACAATGCGCATCGTGCACCCAGGTGTAGGATCATATTTGGGCAGGTTAGCTAGGTAATTAAGGGAGGTTGAATGATGAGGGGGTACATCATTTGCTAAATTTTGGTAATTATAACAAAACAACTCTTAGGTACCAACGCATGTTTGGCTTAGCCTACTACATGTTCTACTTTTGAGTTTTTGACAGTGGTAAGTGTTAAGAGATAAAAAAAACCGAGACCAATTGCCCTACATTGATTAAATGAGTGAGAGTTAAACACTTTATAATGCTAATGGGCAACTCCTCCTATTGCCATATGGTTTTAGGATGTAATCCTCTTTGACTTTGTAAGTAGACTCTTTCTTAGTAGCGGGTGCAGCCCAAAACCCGTATTTAACATGGTATTAGAACTAGACCCACGGTTTGGTACCTTTAATGACTTTAATGTAAACTAGGCCAAATTGAAAATGAACTTACATGTGAGGGAGAGTGTTAAGAGATAAAAACACACATGTGAGTTGTGACCAATTGTCCCACATTTATTAAATGAGTGAGAGTTAAAAACTTTTTAAGGTTAAGGGCAACTTCTCGTATTGTCATATGATTTTAGAATGAAATCCTCTTTAACTTTGTAAGTGGACTCTCTTTCTTAGTAAAGGGTGCAGCCTAAACCTGTATTTAACAGTTTGAAATTTGATTATTTAAGACAATGCCATTGAAAGTGTGTAACTCTATTGCACATTTGAGTGATTTGACCATGGAAAACTGTTACTTGTTTTCAAAATTAGTGAATAATAATGTAAACTAATATGGAGAATAATTAAAGGACATAAGTGACTTATCCTTTCCCTAGCTCTTTTACCGTTTAAGTAGGTCACAATTAGTTTGAGACGAATATAAAAAGATAAAAAATATTATTCTTTCTATCCCTTAATGTTTATCTCATTTGATAATTTTTAGTGAGAGTTTTTGGTAAAAATGAAATAAATATTAAGAGATATAAGAAATAACCCAGTACTCGATTAATCAAGGGACAATGTCACAAGGGTACATAGCCCAAAGTGAAGTGGCGGGAAAAGAAAACCTGACGCGTCTAGAGTAAAAAGGGCGCTGCTACTCATATTGATAAACCCCCTTTTAGCCTCATTTGATTGGCATAAGCAACGCATACTCTCTTAGCATTCAACCCTCAAATGATTCCAATGGAACTCACCCTCAAAGTAAGTGGGTTCAGTTTCATGAAAATATCCTCATATTTTTCAATACACATTCTAGGGCTAGAATTATATGATTTATTTAGATTACTTGAATTTAGAATCCATTTTATCTTGTGGGTTTAATTTGTTTGTTTCTTTTATGCCAAATTTTTATGTATTGGGTTGCAGAAATATTTTGGGTATTCGAGTTTTCGGCCGTATCAAAAAGAAGTGATTGAGAAAATTATGGAGGGCAGAGATTGTTTGGTTGTTATGGCCACTGGAAGTGGCAAGTCACTTTGGTGAGTAGATTGTTATTTTTTGTGTTTATTAACTATCACCATTTTTGTCGTATGAATTGATAAATTAATGTAATATTTGGAAGTAGATTTTTATTTATTTTTTTCTATAATTTGTATGTTAAATAAGGCGGATTATTCCTTATCCTTCTAATTTCGAGTACTCCTCTAAGGGTTCCTAATTTTCTAAGAGAATGAAATCGAAAGTATTTTTTTATTTTATTTTTTTTTATAGTTCCTCATGTAACTGCGAATTATTTGATGCTGCATTGGTACTTTATCAAGTTGTTTATGCCACGTGGTTGTGATGGGAAGCTTAGATATTATTTGATTGCCAACATCAATGTTGCCGACTCTTTGTGCATAGCATGATTTGGTTTTGTGTTCTTCCAAGATTTAATATTTCATTATTGTTTCGAAACGCAATGCAGCTATCAAGTTCCTCCATTAATTGCGGGGAATACAGGCGTTGTGGTCAGTCCTCTGTTATCTTTGATGCAAGACCAGGTGATCTTCTTGATGATTAGACTTCTTTCGTTTATTATTTTGGTGGGCTGCTAGTTGATGAATTATTAATTAATGAGTACTGACTGATAGGTAATGGCTTTGAAACAACATGGCATCCAAGCGGAGTATCTAGGCTCTACTCAAACTGATAAAAATGTGCAGACCAAAGCCGAGTCTGGCCATTATAGTTTGTTGTTCATGACCCCAGAAAAAGCGTGTGCAATTCCTAACAGGTGCATTTTGCTTCAAGCATCCATTTTTCGTTTTGAATGAAAATTCTTTTTTTCATAAGGTGGTATTTGGAATGGATGTAATGATGTTTGCTGAAACTTTCAATCTGGTTCTTTTATACTCTTACCTTAATGACTTTGTTCTTCTTTCAGTAAATTTCATGTTTGTTCTTGGGATTTCAAGAGATAACTCTATTTGTTAAGGCTTTGCTAATGTTCTTGACAAGTTTAAGGCTACTTTGAGATCCCATGTGATCTTGTCTAATGGATTTTATGCAACTATATAACCAACCTCGTATATGATCTACTTCATAAATTACACTAAAGCTGTTTTATGTTAGCTGAGCGTGTAACTTCTACCTATCACTTGTTTGTTTCTTTGTCTTTGCTTGCATCCTTAATCCTGATTCTACCATCCTTTTTCTTCCTCTAAGCCCTGTTTAATTATTATTATTATTATTATTATTACTATTATTATTATTTTTCGTCTTTCTTATATCCTTGTGGCAATGTAGGGTACTCATATTTATTCTGGAAATACGCAACTATCTCCAAAATAGAACACAAGTGCATTGTTAAACGACTTCTTCTTGCTCTTTATTTATGTCCATGTAAAATGTTTTCCTTCCCCGTTCCATGACTGACATGAACTGATGTTAATATTTGACAAATCCTTTCATGTTTCTGCTTTTGAATACTATTAAACAGTGCTTCTGTGCCTTATATATGTGTCCTCTGTCTCATTTTTGCAGCTTTTGGACCAGACTCCATAAGGCTGGAATTTGTCTTTTTGCTGTTGATGAAGCACATTGCATATCAGAATGGGGTCATGATTTTAGGTGATAAGGATCATATTTCACTCTTATCCAACCTTCCTTTCTCATGCTTGTCTTTTGTTTATAGCTTCCAATTTTTTGTGTACATTAATACAATACATGCATTATATATATCTTTTTTTATTGTTTATTTTTCATATTTTCTATTTGGCAAGCTTTAGGCTGCTGATCCTTTAATTTGGCAGCACCAGTATTTTAAACACGAAATCTAAGCTTATGGGAACCCTCTACTATTTGGCCTATATTTCAAACCCCATAGCTAAGAGATCTGAGTATGACCATTGTTGATTAGTCTAATGGAAGCTAGTTAGTAGTTCCCTTTAAAAAATGTATTGTCTTGACACAAGCAAAATTTGAAGTATGGCAAAGTAATTAATCTAATTGACTAAAGTGAATCAAGTCTTTTAAAAAGGAATATAACTAAACAATGTTGTCTAACAGAAACAGTGAGATTTGTACTGATTTTGGAAAGTTGGGATCCTGAGTCTTAAGTATTTTGCTAAATGCTATGGCAAGTTCTTTTTGCATTACTCCCCGGAGTCCCTGACCCATTCTCCTTGAACTGTTTGGAAAAGTTTAAAAGGGTTTAGGTAAGCTGCTACAAGTCTAGATTAATACTGTCAAACGATCTCACAGAGCCAGATACTTCTCACATTTTTCATTAATTTTGATTTTTGTTTGTCGATGATGGTTAAAAGGATTATGATTGATAGAAATTAATTTCCATCAAGCATTTTTCTGCTTTTTAAGTTGTTTGTAGGACTGTTGTGTGTGTATTTGAGGGAGGGGGATTTTTTAATTTTTTTCTAAAAGTTTATTTTATGTTTTGTTTGAAAGGATAGAAAATATTTTTCTTCAGTTAGAAGTTATTTCTGATGTGTGAAAATATTTTATTACCTTCCTCCTTTTCTCCTTTCCTGAATCTTTTGTCCTCCATCCCCCCACTCCCTTTCTTCTCTATTCTAGGGAGGAACCAAATAAAGAAAAGTGAAGTTTGAAATGCAATTGAATTATTTTTCCCATGGAAAATCAATAGCCATATAGCCTCCAAATAAACCTGAGTCTGCAGGAAGTAGTTATCTATTTTTGATATAATACAATTACAGTGGTTGTTTGGTAGCAAATTATGAGCCTGTGAGTTAATTATTCTCAGTGAATAGTATTATGATTGCCTGATTTTGACTTTCTAATTAAGAGCCTGGAAAATTGGGATAAGGTGCTTAGGGTAGCCAATGGATCTGTTCTGTAAATGGGTTTTAATAGATGGTCTAATTTACTACGGGCCATTGAGAAGTCTGCTCTGGTTCCTTTCTTATATCTCATGTTGCTCAGACTCAACCAAAAGTGTCTGACACCGTCATTATAATAACTTTGCATGATTTTGGCCGAAAATGAAGTTTCCAAGTGTTGTAAGTCCGAGTGTCTAGTGTACATGGGTACTTAAGTGAAATGAAGAGTCCAAGTAACATAGTTATTTGGCTTGAATGTTTCTTACGGCTGGCGTATGGCTTTGCTACTTATGTGAGGGATACTGTTAAGAGTAATGATATTAATCTTGGCCTTTATCTTGGTGCCGTTAGATTTTTTGTTGGCTAGCAATTTGCTGCCTTAACTCAAATTTTGTTGAGCATAGAACTCCCCTTGATCCACACTCTTTGACAAGTTGTATTCTCCATTTTGAGTTTTTTTTTTAAACTTTCCTCTCCAATTTTTTCTAGGTCAGAGTACAAACAACTGGACAAGTTGCGTCCTATTCTCTCAGATGTTCCATTTGTTAGCTTGACTGCAACTGCTACGGACAAGTAAGTAAAATTCTCTTCTTTATTTGTAAGGCTTTTGTGTGTAGATGTCCCTCCATCCCCTATAGCTAAAAAGTTGTTCGTCCTAGAATTCGAAGTTTAAGAAGACATTTGTTACTTGTGTCTGTCTTATTTTCAATAGAAAAATGGACTTAGAGGATCTGACTTTTACAGTTATAGTAATTCTGGATATCACTTTGGAGATCTTAGACATAATTATTAACAAAAATAAATAATGTTTGCTTAATGCTCCATCTGGAAGTTTAAGCTTAGCCGGTCACAATACAGTTTCCTGCACCCTAGAGAATGTCGTTGGCTCTTCCACTTGCTATAAGCAGTTGATTGCTGATGAAATAAGAAGACTGAAAGAGATATAGTTTTTGTTGTTGAGCTTTTGAACCTTTTATGTCTTTTGGATAAAGATCCTGCCACTTTTTATGATTAACAAACTTCTTTCCGCCTCGCCTTTGTTTTCTGTAGCTTGATTTTGCTACTTGAGAGCCCTATCAAATAAAGATTTTTTCTGTCAACCCATATTTTGATTGGCAATATGATATACTTTCCCCATGCCTTTAATATTTCAAATTTTACCTTTTTAGGAAGTTTTATATTTATTGCAATGTTTCCCTTTTAGGAACTATTTGCTTTGTACATTTACTAATTAACCTCCTGTGTGAACCATGTAAAACATAAAGGAGACCACCTACCTGTACTTTTAACTTTACTTAATTCGTTTCATCACATGGGGACTTGTTAATTTTGCCTTTCTATCTCATCCCCTTTTCCGCTTTCTAAATCCTTTTGCACTCTCCCATTGTTGCAATATTTTCAAATAGAGGAATTATAAGGAACACTACCACAAAGAGTACTACACCCTTCATCATGAAATATTTATTGGTTGTTGAACCCTGTGAATTGGGTGAAAGTAGAATACTCCTAATTTGGGTGTCAAAGTTCTTTTAAAAAAACCTTTAGTGGTAAAAGATTGTAAATGAAAGGGACTACTGAATTGAATTGGGTCTATGACTGTAGCCAAATATGGTGTTATTGTTGAAGCAAAACAAATACAATGAATTCTGAAGGCCTACTGTAATAAGAAACTGCCACTGCATATGTTTTGCTAAGTATCCTAGTTGTTCCCTGAGTACTTTGGGAAATTTTTGTTACTCTTATAAATGGCTTGAACTTTTTATTGAGATTATCTTCCCTGTAACAAACCTGGATATTGAGCTTCATGTAGTAAAATTTTCTCTGTGGTCCAAGACTCCTAAATTTGTACAATCTTCCCTGTAAACCTCTGATTAAATGGTCCTCTTATAATTTTTTGTTTGGTTCTGGATCTAGGGTCCAATTAGACATCGTTAAATCATTGAAGATGAAGGATCCTTATGTTGCTGTGGGCTCATTTGATCGTAAAAATCTCTTCTATGGTGTGAAATCTTTCACTCGAGGATATCCCTTCCTGGACGAACTTGTACAAGAAGTTTCAAAATCTGTGGCTAGTGCTGGATCAACCATCATTTACTGCCTTACAATTAAAGATGTTCAACAGGTATTCATAACCTTACAAGATTGAGAAGTGTGATCTATCCAGCAAGTGCTGAATCTTTGTTTAGTGAACAAGAAGAAGGTACCTTCATTGCTAAAAAACTGAAACTACAGCAAAGAGAAATGATATTCAAGCTTTCAAAAGGCTTTATTGTCTCCCAAGAACTCTCTAAAATGACTTAACACTCCACAATTTTCCATATGTTTTGCTTGCATTTTTCACATATGTGTATAATGTTTCCACTAATTGCCTTCCTTCCTCTTCAAGCTAATTCTAACACCAATATGCATAACACATACACTACTTCTCTCCGTTTGGTTAGTTCATAACATCATTACTATTTCTTTTCTGTTCTTTTGGGGAAATACGGGCTTCTTATGATTTTGATCTATACAAGACCAAATTTTTTGATTTGAAGAAGTGGATGTGCAGGGCTTGTTCCTCAAATGGTCTCTTTTTTAATGTCTGTTTGTAACTGGATTGCGCTCCTTTTTAGATACATAACTTGCTAGAGAGCACAGGAATTAAGGCTGGAATCTATCATGGTCAAATGGGTAACAAAGCTCGGGAAGAGGCACATAGGTATACACTGTTTCTTATTGTTGCAATTTACTACTTCCTGTAAACTTCAATGTTCATTTCCACGTTTCCTTTTTTTTTTGTTTCTATTTTCTTGGTCAGATAGTTGATGGAAAAAAAAAATACTTGCTGTAAGCTTTAGTAATTATATCCATGTGTCCATTTATCGTGTTTACTCCACATTTTCACGATCTGATATTTATGAAGAGTTATTGTGTCATGCTTAATGAATGCTGGAAGCATGCCTAGTCATCAGAAGCTCAAAACTCATTCTGGTTTTTGTTCCAGATTATTTATTAGAGATGAACTGAATGTCATGGTCGCCACTATTGCCTTTGGCATGGGAATTGATAAGCCAAACATAAGGCAAGTGATACATTATGGTTGCCCAAAGAGCTTGGAGACATATTACCAGGAGAGTGGGCGATGTGGTAGAGATGGTATAGAATCTATCTGCTGGCTCTATTACACGAGAAGTGACTTTGCAAAATCTGACTTTTATTGCAGTGGAGTGCAATCAGTATGTACTAAACTTTCTTTTCCTTCCAGCTGAAGTTTCTGAATTTATCTTTTGTGGAACTTGCTGTCAATGGGCACCCTGGCTAAAAATCTGAAATTTTTAAGGAAAATCAACGAAAAGCTGTGGTTGGCTCACTGATGGAAGCACAAAAGTATTGCTTTCTGACAACATGTCGAAGGAAGTTCTTATTAGAACACTTTGGTGAGAAGGTTCCAGCAGAAAATTGTGGTATGTTACTGATTAGCTTTATTGATGTGATTGGGATACTGGCTCCTAATAAATAATTTAGCTTTTAGCTATTAATAAAAATCCATAGATGAGTGTTGTCAGTATTTATCTTTTTGCTAATTGCATTTGTAATTTGTCATCGTAAATTCTCTCATATTAACTTTGTTGAGTATAGGAGACATTAGGCAATGGATTGATTGAGAGATATTTTTTGACTAGATTTTGGTTTATTTAGATATCCTTCTGAGGTTCCCATATTCTGAGGATGGATTGATGTGGTCTTAGCACTTATTCTGTACCATTGTTTACTCTACAAAAAGGGTGTTTGACCTTTCAGAAACTGTCCTTTATCCTAATTTTGTCTACAAAGTGCTGTCAGCACTACACCACAACCTGCACTTTGGCAACAATTTTCTTTGAGTCTACAGGCTAAGGTAATGAATTTAGTTGTCTTCATTCTTTGGTGATTTTGTTCTTTCAAAATCCTATATCTCTTTCCTGTGTTTATCCTATTGTAAATAAATTCTTTGATCCTGAACTTAGTTCCTTTGAATTAAAGATATATTGGTATTGTCATCTTATCCACTAGCATTATTGTTTTGTTGTCGCACAATATCATGAACAGGTCGAATACTTTGATTTTCAATTAGACACTGCCTTCACTATAATTTTCTCTGATAACTATCTATTCTGTGGTATGATTATTCATTTTCCAATAATGAAAGGACTTCACGTTGAACCTTAGCCGTGGTTGGGATGAGTTAGGGTAAAGATTGTTCAGCTGAAGTGGCCCAGAGATATGCTCATGACATGTAATAGAAGGATGAAAAAGGGTTAGATATAAGAGTTGAATGAAACTAGCAGATGAGGGTAGAGATTGCTCACATTTAGTCTACCCAGTAGATTATATTTGAGTAGCTTCTGACTCTTCTTGAGTTAGTTGATGAAAATTGTTTATTACCTTAATTTCTTGTTAGTCTTGGCTCTATCAGCTAACCTTGTTTCACAGATAAGTCATGGGTGTCGGACCATGATGCCTTCTTAATATATTTCTTTGTTATTTGTGAAGTACTTTGTTCATTTCTCATTGCAGCATGTTGACTTTTAAACTATTCATTCATTAACTTTGACCATTTCTTTTTTTGAACATATGAATAAAAAATGTGATTATGCTTTATTTGTTTAGAATAGTCTCATTGTATATTTTCTAAAAATATCATTTTTTAAAATTATTCTTAATTGATTATCAAAAATTATTATGGTTAATATGTTCCTATATAATCGAATTGAGGAAGTATTACTTTTAAAAAAAAAATTCATAACATGAACGAATAAGATTTGATCATTCCCTTGTCTGGTGAGAATAATACCTTGGTTACTGAGCTTAAATGTGTTTAATACATGCCTTTTAATTTGGTCTTTTTTTTTAATGCCCGAGAAATAAGTATTTTTTTTAATTAAAAGAGCAACTAAAATCCGAAGCTATAAAATACTCGGTGTTTGTGACAATGAAATATTTGTTCAGACTTCAACTTTTAGCATATGGTATGATGTTAATGAAGGATGAAAAGTTGTAGAGGTATCCAAAATGGAGAAAGAATAGTAATAAGTGAGGATAAAAGAAAGCTTGTTCTTTTCTGGATGAAAATGTATTTCCTTTGCTTATTACATCTATTTCCTCGAAATCATTTTGCATTGCAATCAATTCCATCTTTATGAGATTGTGTTTGTTGTAATCTCAACATATCACATTCTAAACTTGCTTTCATCTATTTCAATATAATTCAATCATTTTGCACCATACCTGCAGGAAATTGTGACAATTGCACTACTACCAGGAAGGAGCGAGATATGTCAAAAGAAGCATACCTTCTATTGTCTTGTATTCATTCATGTAGGGGAAACTGGGGTCTCAATTTGCCTATAGATGTTCTTCGGGGATCTCGGGTAAGCTTTGCCAACATTTTATGCTGCATTTTGATGGTTGGTTACTTTAGTTATGGAGGCAATAGAGAAACTTACTGATCATGAAATGAACTTGGACCCTAGTGCTCATGATTATTAGCTTGAAGTCCCTTGGTAAGACCTTTCTCTCTAAAAGTTATCGCAATCTGGAAAGTATATGCTTGCCTTTATATTTTGCTTTCCCTTTGCTTTCTCCAGAATCACTTAATAGGCCTCCTACCACTAAAATAGTTTGCTCAATTCCTCATGAGTAATGGCTCATGAATACATGATAGAGCTACAAAAAATTCCTAGGCTTCTACCTTGGACTGGATAACACTCATAAAAGAGGCTCTGTTTAAATAGGGTACAAGGCTGCATGCCTGCATGCATCGAACTCCATTATCCTGCCTATGATAGGGGCTTTCTTGAAGCATTTGGTTTTGGTAATCTTGGTTTTGAAACAGATCTCAGTATCAAAAATTACTGAATTATACATTTCCAGGATCGGAGAAGCTTAAGTCTATCAAATAAGTAATATATCAACCTTAACATTAGCGAAGACTCTTTGGTAAGGAAGTGTGCCATTTTGTGTGAAGTGTAGATTATCATGATAAACCCCAACCGTAGAGAATATTGACATTTCATGACAAAAATGGCCATGAAAAAATAATATGCTTCCCATTGATGATAAATTTCTTTTCTTGGACTGACAAAAACCATATTGGTTCATGCTTTAGGGACCATGCCTCCAACTTGAAATATCATTTTTTTTTTCCGAAGCACACTGTGCAACTTAATGTGTTTTAGTCAGCCTTTGAAAACTGTCTCCTAAATGCTTTGTTTTGGGGTGCAAGTAGTAAAACAAAATATAATAAGCGGTGAGTGGCACACATTGGCAGTTCAGATTGTGGCAGGCGTCCATTTGCAAGTTGCAATGTTTTAGCTGGTTATTTCTTTGTGACGAATATAATTTTGCTACAATATCATTAAAATTACAAATTAAAAAAAAAATAATGCCAATGGTCATATATCTTTTAATCTTATTTACATACACCCAAAATTTGTTGACTTCCATTTTCTTAATTCCTCGCTAATTAATACAGTTATTATTGAATTTGTTTATATTGTTTTAAGAATTATATTATTGCTTTAAGTATCATAACTCTTATTTTTACTATTATATCTTGAGAGTTTTTCACTTATTTAGAATTGGATACTGAATGTCCTACATTCTAGAAATAATCAAGGATATTAAGGAATTCATGGAATTTTGATAACTTTGATCCTTCAGATTTTCATCCACAATTTCATGTGTTAATGATGAGTGGAAATATTTATGATGTTCAGCCGTTTCTATCCTAAGGTCCTCGGCAATAGTTCTTAGTTGATGGAGGAATCGGTTAAAAATTAGAAGAATTTCCTAAATAAAAGTCATATTTTATAAAATTGAAGATAATTAGTTCTCCCTCTGTCCAAATTAGTTTTTGCGCCTTTTTCTTATCAGTCCCTAATAATTTATACACTATTATTCAATGAAAGGTCACTCTTTTGTTGCAATACACCTCTCTTTCCCAGTACTCAAAAGTTAGGGTTCTTCACTCTCTCATGTTGAATTTGAAAATATCTTTCTATTCCCTATTATATCTTCATTTTAATGAAAAATACTCTACAACATCATATCACCTCCACTTTCATTGTTAAGCTTAGGGAGAGTGGAGTAATGGAACTGTGTATGAAAACATATTATTATGGGTGTGTATTAAGATCTCCAAAAATATTAACATTGTTTTTTTTTTTAAATTTTATAATTTTAAAGATAATGCCGTTGCCAAATTATACCCTCATTTTGATGCATATACTGCAGTTTAGGTCTAGTGGTCTTAATTTGAAAGGAAATGGAAAATTCTTCAATTATATCTTATATACAGCTAAAGGTTTTTACCTTAAATGGTAGCATTTAGACATGGCTTTTCTCATATTAGTAAATTTGTTATGCCCTTAAACAACTATCGGATTATTTCATATCTGTCCCTGGCATATGACATTCTTTCATTCATGGAAAATCACATGTAAAAGGAACAATGGCTATTTGGCTGACTAATGGTTTTCCTTTCACTATCCTAGATGCAGAATTTTAAATTTCTGATTCAGTGGCAATCACAATGATATGGTCGAGTCACTCTTGTGACAATGCAGATGTTTTGTGGCATTCTGGTCATGATAAGATCAAAAACCTTTTCATTGCAGTTGCAACGTGTTGATGGAGAAGAGATTTTGTGCCCTGACCATTTTGATTTGTGTATTTGACCTTAGGACATCCTACCATCACCAGCTATTTTTTGATTCCTACTCTGACATAGTTTATGTTTGTATGGAAAGACTCATGTCAGTGATTATGGTATTGAACCTCATAAGTCATCACCAAATATGTTTATTTCTTTGTATCTTCTATCACCATGGAATACCACCTCTTAAGTGGTATTGGATGGTAATAAATTTTTTTGAAGAATAAGTGGTTTTTATTAGAGAATAACTGAACATGCTTTACCATGGACATTGTAATGTTACTTTCCTTGTAAAAGTTCATTTAACTTCATTGCCGTTGCCAACATTTACTTCCGCGTACCAAATGGAATGTGAGGATTCAAGATGCTTTGAAATCTCTGCTATCTTGCATCTCTTGAAGTCTATAATCTAAATCAAATCCTTATACAAGCAGGGTATTGAAGATGATACTGTAGAAACTTTAAGAATATGTGGCTTGATTCAATGTTTAATTCCAGTTAGAGTTGTGCTCTTTATTTTTTGTGTTTGCCTTATGTCCTTGCTGGGTCGTCAAGCAGGTAAGGTATGGCTGGTGATTTGATATCAATATTAATTGTTATAAAAGGTATCGGAGTGAACGTGCAGTTTGTTAATTTGTTCCTATGATTCAGAAGCTAGTTCTTTTTGCATACTTTTATCTGTCTTTCTTGTTCCTTGAACACTGATATAATTTTCTTTATATTTTGTTGTCTTCAATTTACAGTCGAAAAGAATCGTTGATGCTCAGTTTGACGGGCTACCACTGCATGGCCTTGGAAAAGCTTACTCTTCAAATTGGTGGAAATCGCTAGGTTCCCTTTTGATTTCTCAGGGTAATTATAGATTAAATTTTCTTATTCATCATAATTTAATTATGTGAAGTTGTTGGAAATTTTAAATGTCTTTTACTAGTACACAGAATTTTGTTATCAGGTTGATATCTTGTGGATATACTTTTTTGTGTTTTTAAGGTTTGCTTTATTTAAATTATCTACTGATCTTTTTCCCTTGTAAGCTGCTTGAAGATATTTCAATATTTCATCAAAAAAACATACTTACTTGTTATGCCTGTAAAGTGTTGCCTCCATTTCTTTTTAGTTGACATTTTTAGACTTTAACTCCTATTTACAAACTCTACTTTGACTTCCTTTTGTGATTTGCACGGAAGAAAAATTAAAGTTATGTGGGGTCTTGTTAGATTCTTTTCAATGTATATTTTTCAAATATCTACTTTTTGTAATTTTTTGTTATTTCTAATTGAAGGTAAATTTGTTTGAAATCATGGAAAGCGGGATAAAAGCAATGTGTCTATTAAAAAGAAACGGAGGGAGTATGGAATATATTGTTCACCTTAATTTCCACTAAGAATTAATCCTTTCTAATAGTTTTCTCCAAAATTTCTGATTTCATTGGTGTTTGATATAGTTCTCCAAAACTAAGATAGTTTTCTCCATAACATTGTCTTCTTTTATCTTTCTTAGACGATGGCTGTTTGCTTGAAGCTGTGTGTCAAAGGCATTTGGAGTGCTGAACTGAAAGAAATTATTTTCGGGTATACACATAAAAAATCAGCGTTATATTAACTTCTTTTAGATAAGAAGAATATTGTATCATCAAAGAAATAGCAGTTGTATAAGATACTCAGTTATCTCTAGAACCTGATCACAAGTCACCCCAATTTTGTGTATGGACCCTACTGATGTTGTCCCTATACACCTCTGCAGTCTTGGCATGTAAAGAGGCTAAGTAACTATCTATTCCTTAAATATAAGCTGCAGGATGAGAACTTGAGGAGACATCTTCAATGTATAGTCGTTTTATTTCCTTCAGACACCAAAATATAGCCATGGGTCAAGAAAAGGACAATTCTGTTGATGTACATCACCCTTGTACAACAAATTGGCCTATTTTTTCTACTCCCTTTTTCCTATATTAGTTTTTACACTTTCCTTTTTTCATTTGTTTCAAATTAGTTTTTACCACTCCATTTTGGGAAAGGACCTACTATTATTTTAACACATCTCTCCCACTACCAAAAAGCAAAGGTCCCATCTCTTATACATTCTATCACATCTACTTTTTCAATCAAATAACAATCGATAACTGAACAACACCTTATTACCTAAAACTATGTGCCTTGATAAGTGTCAAACTAATTTGGGACAAATAGTGTATTATTTTATTCTTCAATCCTCCTTACCTTGAAACTCAATCCTTATTGTTGTGAAATTAATTAGTTGTGCCATGTTTATACTGTATGTTTGTGGGTCATGTTCAACCATCAAGATGCCATATACTTTGCATCTATGAAATTGATCTATTCTGCAAATATGTAAAGCTAACTAAGATTTTTTACTTGTAAATGACTTCATCCTCTGCAAATATGGGAAAAAAAAAGACTGATATTAGTATAGCATTGCTATGACTTTGATGATCGTCTTTGATGTGGATACATTCAAAATTGATGGTTTGTTGTGCCTGCCATATTCATCTTTTTTTTTTTTATTATATTTGATAATAGCTGTGATATCTTTTCTTGGTAAAAGTTCAAATGCTTAATGGAAACATTTTGAGTATTTTTTTTGGTCTGACATTACAGGTTATCTGAAGGAGACAATTAGTGATGTTTACAGATTTGTTAGGTGAGTCATGTCAGTCATCTAATACATGTTATCCAGTCAAAGACATGATCTTATTTTCTCTGTATTATGTCATATGTCTTCATCCTTGTGTTACTTGGCCTTACATGCTGTTCTTATTTTGGGCATGTTTTTTGTTCATGGATTCTTGATGAATCAGTGTTAGCACCAAAGGAGTGCAATACCTCAATTCTGCAGGACCTGATTGTCAGCCACCTTTGGTCCTGCCTATTGTTGATGATATGTATGAGGAAGATGAAGGTGCACCAGGTCAAGTTGAAAACTTGAAAACGTTGACTTCCTCAGAATTTGAAGGATTATCAGAGGTTCGTCATATTAGTGTGTAAAGATATATTTTTGTAAGTAGTAGGCTGTATGTGATAGGTTGTATTTTATCTTTTATGCCTGAGCAAGAAATGCAAGCCATACGACTATAGGAGGCAAACTTGGACATATATACACAAAATTTGCTTGCTATCAGGTGGGAAATTTTTTGATAATAATTACATGTTGAATGTTTTTGCCTAGTTAATATTTGGACCCACTAGGAAATTAGAGCTGTACAAGTGCTTGATCTGGGAACTTGGGTAGTGATCCGAAGTTGAAATGATATCTATGTCAGAGTTAATCTTTGTGTATTGACTGTTTCCCAAACATTTTATTATGCTTCTTCCTCTTTATCTTCTGATTTTTTGTGTCATTCTTGCATTTAGGCTGAGTCTCAACTTTATCGCACGCTTTTAGAAGAGAGGGCGAAGCTTTCAAGAGCCACTGGAACTGCTCCGTAGGTTTTCTTTGATTATACTTTTCTTCTTAAATTCGGGAAAATTGTGATCACTACAAAGATTACACACTAAGGGAGACCGTTTGGAGGCCTTAAGAAATTTTAGCTTCATTTGGTTTTGATTAAATAATGTTTATCTGATCTCTATTTTTTTATTTTGCAGATATGCAATATGTGGTGAGGCTACTCTTAAAAAAATTACAATGGTTAGGCCCTCTACAAGAGCAAGATTAGCAAATATTGATGGTGTCAACCAGGTATGTCAACTACAAAGTAACTAATATTTCTTTGTAGCTCCATCAAATGGGAATTGTTTTTCTGCCTTCTTGTTATAGTTACCAATGCTACCTTTCTGATGGATAATGTAGTACAGTATTATTATGGTCGAACATCTTCTGACTTTCAGTGCAACAGTCTTTGATATTAAGAATCTCTCTCTATATTTTTTGGAATTAAAACTTGAGTATTGATAGATATGGAATTCAATGTCTCCTCTCCGGTTGTAAATCTATCGTTCAGTACTCTTATTTTTCATTAAGTAGCATTGATGACCCACGAACAAAAGGTCTTCGTTTGTAAAATCGTGGTGTGCTTATTTTGCTGAATCAGTACGAACAGGGGTTTATATAGTGAAAATGCATAATTCCTATTGATTTCTCAAACCTCATTGTCTTCACTATTATGTTTTAGGTCACAATTTCACCTTGACAGTTATACTATGTAGCCATAATGCCTTTGTACCTGAGACATGTTACTACTCTTGGACTTAAAATAATAACCTATGTCTCTTTTAGTATACAACCACTCAACCATACTATTGTCCCAGCTGGTCCCTGTTTCATTATCAGGATTCACTGCTATTGGAAATATATAGTACCTAAATTCATTGGTACTAAGTACACTGTGAACTCTTGCTGTATTCCTCTTTTGAGTTTCAAGAAAATGTTTTCTTTTTAAGGACTAATGTTAGTATTAATTGACTTGTGGGGCCCAAGCTACTAGAGTTTAGGGTTGCAACCAATAAAGCTTATTATTTTAAGTCCAGAAGAAGTTTAGCAAAGCATTCAATCAGTTATTCTGAATGAATTGCGTAATAGGATATTTATTCAGTTTTTCTGAAAGGACAGTTCTATCACTTTAAACATGCAAATTTGGGTAATAATGATATCACATTACATACGACTTCTATCATTCTGTGTATTAGTTTCTATTTGATCATACAGGTTCAGTATCCTCCATATACACAAACCAAATGATAAGAAACCGGTACAATTGATAATGTTCAGTGACACTAAACCAAAATAGGAGTTAGGAGATACGAATGGCTTACTGGGGTGCTAGTTTCTATCAAGTTATTTTCACATAATAACTAAAGAGAAGGTGGCACTTCAGCAAGCAAGTGACCACCTTTTATCCTCCCAATTTTATCCCCAGACTCCCTACATTACGTGTGGGGATTTTTAATTTTTAGGTTTAAATACTTTCTGAAAGTTGTACGTAACAAGTATTGTGACTTTTTCATTTGTTGGAAGTGTAGCAAGAATTATGAAATGCAGGAAGTATTTGCAAAGGGCTTCTTTCGATGGGGATATAGGGTTAAGGAATTCAGGGGAGGGAAATTAAAGATAATGAAAAAGGATGATAGTGGTGCTAGATGGGATGAATTGTGTATCTAGTGGCGGTGAAAATAGAATGTAGGTTGGGAGATTTATCACCTTATTTGGTGGGTAATAGTTACCTTGGGGTGGAGGTAGTGAGCTATTATGCCAAAAGAAGGGTAATACTCCCCCCCATCCCTTCCTCACATAATAACCACACTACTCCTCCCATCTCCATTCATTTTATTTTATTTCCTATTACATAATCCAAGCATGGCCTCTGGTGTTAGTCCAGTTAGTTTATGATGTGGTTAGTATTCTGCTACATTGTACAGGAAAACAGTGATTGCAATGGATCTTCTTATGGTAATTGGCTTCATTGGAATTATTTTTCTCTGCATGAGACTTTGGTTGTTCAACAACTTCTCTTGTGATCTCTCTAGCTATTTTTCCATCAAGATAGAATATTTTTTTCTTAAACTTTCCTAAAATGTTGCAGCATTTTGTCACATCACATGGAGATCATTTTCTTCAAGCTATTTGGCATCGTTCACAAGATCTTAATATTTCTTTGGATGGGGAAGTGAGCATACAAACTGCTTCAGTGAAAAAGGTGACTCCTGGTCAAACGCATCCAAAAAAGCTTACACCAGCTAAGTTTGAAGCATGGAGAATGTGGCATGAAGATGGATACTCAATTGAGAAAATTGCTGTATGACCTTTTCTTTAAGTGCTCTCTATTTTCCTCCGTTCTGTTTTTCTCGTTGGGGTTTATATTTCCAGTTTTCTCCTTTCAGAAATTGTGTCTTGTAGGTCGAATGTCGTGCAAATGATGCTATTGTGTATATGTTTTTCCTGGTTACTTCGTAGGCCGCTAGGCCCTGCTGGAGTGCTGGGGGTGGGGTAGTGAACCCTCTTTTTCAGGGTAAAGATTGGACCTGTGTCCAACAGTAAGGAAAGTGGTGCCCTACCTGGACTCTCAGTGCATGAGTTTATGGTCTTATTTTTGGTGATAAAAATGGTAGATCTTCCAGAATACACCTGCTTCCATATCTGGTTCCAACTTTACTTCCTATCTATCTGTTTCATTGACAGAACTTTCCTGGTAGATCTGCTCCAATTAAAGAAGGAACTGTCCTGAGCTATCTCCTTGAGGCTTTTCAAGAAGGCTTAGCAACTGATTGGCCCAGACTTTGTGCTGAGATTGAACTAACACCTGAGATGTTCACAAGTATATTGGATGTAGTTAAAAAGGTTGGCTCGAGTGAGAAGTTGAAGCCTATCAAAGATGAATTACCGGAAAACGTGAGTTCAACATAATTTTTTTGCTTTACTCGTTCGATTTGATGGTGCCTTGTTTTTATGGAAAGCATGAGTTCCGGTTTCTGTGCAAGTTTTTCAGTTATCATACTAAAACGGGTTATTGATGCCAGGTAAATTATTCACAAATAAAGGCCGGTCTTACAATGCTAAGTTGTGGTATCTCTTCTCCATCGGAACTCAAGTCTATGGATACAACAAACGAAGTCCCTGAAGCTTCTGAATCAACACTAAATTCTTTGGCTTCATGCCTTGCAGAAGCATCTTGTAACTTTGATCATAATTTACCCAAGAATGGCAAGGATGAAGAAAGAGATTATGAGTGTGATATGCTTAGATCAAAGCGTTGCAAAGTTGAAAAAGGAAATGACTGTTGCGTTACAAGGGAAGCCACTCAGACTTCTTTAGTAGATTGGCTTAAAGACTGTGACAATGGGGTAAGTGGGTTTTCTCTCTTTGTCAATTCTACCATCCAGAATAACCTGAAAATAAAACAAACAAAAGGAAATGTTTAAGCATCTTATCGCCAGTGAACTCTGCAGGTTTCTTTGCATGATGTTATACGGCACTTCCGAGATTCTAGTGAAGAATCAATACGCACTTTGCTTATTGACCTTGAAGGTGACTTTGTGGTCTACCAAAAGAATGGTGTTTATAAGATGTTCTAGTGTAATAATGCTGACGCCTTAGTGATATGGATTTTCTTTTGGAAGACCTTAATCCATCAGGGATGACGATTAACCCTGTATCGACTGTATGGTTGTATATAAGTCTTCTGTATATCAGTAAGTCTGCATTTTGTTTTTATCATGAGAGCTGCTGGTGATCATACTGTAAAAATTGTCATCCTTGTGAAATGCTTCATTTTATTGAAGGATCTCTTTGAAAGGCTAACGTCATTACTGGCACATTATTTTAACAAGTGAGTAAAACTATGTTGAACATCCTACAGTATTTAGTAGCTGATTGAAACTTGATTATAAAAAGGTCAAACCTTTTTCCTCGCTCTCTCTGCAGCCATGAATAAAAGCTTGGAAGTAAAATAGTAATTGATATATGCAGAATTCAATCTTAGGGCTTAGATATCATCCATAAGATTTAATCAACTATACAGATGTGATTCTCACCTAGATAACTTGACACGGCAATCCCAAAGTAATCCTTGTATTTTGTGATTGACCTGAGATCTAAAACTCCAAATTTAAAAAAATTAAAATAAAATTAGAAATAAAAAAAAGCAAAAGTAATCCTTGTATTTACACTTGCTGTGATTGACCTAAGATCCAAAACCCCAAATTATAAATAAAAAAACCCAAATAGAACAAGTCTAATTTGTTAAGTAATCAACTACGATTGAGCTTAACATTTTATAAGTCAAAACAAACTTAAGAATAAACTATAGTAGAGCTTAACATTTTCCAAATCAAAACAAACTCAAACTTCAAAAAAAAATACATTACTTGAGTCAGCTTAACGGTTCCAAATCATAACAGTTAACTTACAAGCTCAAGGGTGCTAGCAAATCCGCCTTAACCCGAACAAATTTATCCAGACCAGGAGGTAAATCACCACGAAGAGCGCGCAAGTGCAATTTGGTAAACCATTAGCTTTAATAAGTATGAAGAGCATCATCGATAAATCTCTTCAACATGCATATTAGCACACGTACTATGCATTGTGTATCAGCACAAACACTACTCTGCACACGATTGGCTACTGCTTTTCTTAGTTACATTACCAGTAGCAGTATTCCAAGTAATTGCCTCATAACAAGGCGCATAAGCCACCATTAATCTCCTCAGTGTTTCCAAGATATTTTCGACACCTTTTTCTGTTTTGGGAGCCAAAAGCTAAGTACTCGAAAGAGATAAGTGTTTTGTTATCTGCTTCGGCAGCTTTGATCTTGTGGATCGATCACCTTCATGTTTTTTTTTTCCTGTAGTTAGTTTTCAGTAGAACAGTGGAGGTGATGGGTGCGGGTGCAGGTGCAAAAATAAAGTCAACGGCGTGGACTTAATACATACGGAGTTGAGAGTAGGCTTTGAGGTTAGTTGTTACGTACTGAGTAGTATTTTCTATTATATAAGCTTAGAAAGACTATCCTCTAGCTATATATGTATAGAATGTACATCTTATGTATACTCTACGTATACATCAAGCTAAATGCATAATTAAGCTACGTGCGTGTCAATTAGTCCTATATGCATTAAGATTTTAGGAATGTGCTGTGACTGCAGTCGGACATGGTGGTGTACTGGTGTGTCTACCAATTTCCAAAATAAACTTGCTCAATGAGCCACCTCATATTGAAGAAAGTCAATGAGTTGAGTTGCTTAATTCACGTACGTTCCAGTTATATTGGGCAATCATTACTCGTCAACTCTTTCACTTTGATTTGTATGAGTTTTATGAAACGCTTAAGCCATTCCCCAGATTGCAAATATTTTTCCAAAATCACGTCAATATAAACTATAAGCTAAAGCCTTTTTTTTGGTGATATAAGGAAGGCTTAAGTCATAATTAGTAGCACATATTTTAACAAGAAAGAGAGATTGGGACCTTCTTTAATAGTAGGCAATTCATATTATTTAACAACGGAACATCTTACAAATGAAACTTTACTATAGAAATATCAAAACCCTTTTTCCTCTGCTGCCATGAATAGAAGCATGGCAGTAAGTGTGCAAATGCTCAAAGCATCACGATGTATGTGACTAACTTTTCCGCAAAAAGGATCCTGCACTCGAGTGCACACGATGCGCATCGTGCACCCGAAATAATTTCACTGACCATTTAGTAAAGCTCATTGAACATTTCCCCTATTTCACTGACATTTACAAAACTTGACTGACCATTTGCCCAGTGAACATATCCTTCATTTCAATGACCATTTGCCCAATGAACATGTCTTTCATTTCAATGACCATTTACTAAATCTCAGTGAACATTTGCTCATTGAACATTTGATAAATTTCACTGAACATCTAATTAAATCTATTAAATTGTGTTCATTTTACACTGGGTGCATGATGCGCATCATGCACCCGAGTGCAGGGTCCAAGCGCTGCTAACTTTTCACATATTTGATATTTGTCAAAACAAGCAAAAATCTACAGTTCTCAAATACTATAACCGAAAATCCCCTAAATTTAATCATACAGAGATTACAGAGTTCTATGATCCATACATGATACAACTCACTAACTTTCAAGTTCAACTGAAAATAAAATATTGACTTTCATTTTGTGAAGAGCTATGTATGGGATTGGTCACGAAGAGCACAAGAATATCTGTCCATGCACAGCCACAGACCTTAGAAATTAGAAATAATCTCTTTACCATGATTCATCTAGGACTGATGTCAGGAACAGCTCCACTGATAAGATCACTACCAGAGATATCAGAAGAGATGAAGGGGTGGTTCAAATTTGATGAATAGCTTGGCGAAGTGATGCTTCCCGAAGGTATACTTGTTGAAGATTCAAAATCTGGCATCAAACTTGATATATTTTCTAGTTCTCGGACAACCTCCATCATCGTTGGCCTAGCATCAGTCTCGTCTTGACAGCATCTGAGCGCCAGTATCACAAACTTCTCCACACACTCAGATGGGTAAGATCCCATACGCTCATCAATTACAGAGAATATGATACCGGCCTGATATGCCACATTGACCTACCAAATATACAGCAAATACAATAACATTAGCTGGTTTCCAGGGTTGCAAGTTACCCTAAAACCTCATAACAGGAATAACTCTGAAAACATCAAGCTGTGCTTTTAGTCTTGTACATCAAGAATTTCAGAACTGTAGGGATGCTTACCTGGTGCTTAAAATGTTTTGGAATAAATTTATAAGTAGAAGGGACATTGTAGTGAGAAAGAGATACATTTGGCTTGTTATTCCATATAAACATGTGAGCAAGAGCATTTATAAGCGAGGATCGTCCCAAATCAAAGTTAACATATTACATTGAGAAATGTCTCAGAGTTAAGTTAGCAAACTAATTTTGTCAAGTAATTTCTTTCCTCTAAGAATCTAGGTAGATGTTCGTTTACAACACATTTCACACTGCCACCTTATTTTTCTCTAATCTCCGTAAGATCTATTCCCTTAATCAATGTCTACTCTAGGACACAAATTTATGAATTATTATTGAAACCCAAAAAGAAAAAACAGGGATAAAATGTATGCCCAACTCAATTTTCAGGGTGAAACAAAGACAAGCATGACTCTCACTGAGTTGCACATACAGACACATGTATACAGTGAACAGCAAACACACTAATCTAGGGTACAAGTCATACCTCTCGGACAATATTTTTGCCATGTGAAATTGGATGCATTCCTGTCAAAAGTTCTAGAAAGACAACTCCAAGGCTGTAAACATCGCTTTTGTCTGTTAGCTTGTGGGTTAAAAAGTACTCTGGATCAAGGTATCCCTGCAATGATATCAAAGACGATTAGTATACCATTTGGAACTGATTTTTCTGTAGAGGTTTTACGTAAAGTTTCTTATGTACATTTAAGAAGCAACGATAGAGTGCTTGGCAATAATCTATTGCTGGAGTTAAGCGTATCTGGGATGTCTTACACCAATAGGGTGTTTGGCTGTGATCATTACCAGAGACACTTAAGTAAGCTTCCTAAGGGATTTCAGCATTCAAAACCTAAAAACTAAACTTCTTATAGGAGAGAGCTGATACTGTAGGTAGAGGGACCTACTGTAGAAATATTTCAGTCTACTGTACATACCTGATACCTCTGCATCAAAAAATCAATATTATTTTCCTCTGAAAGCAAGAATAGCACCTTTTAATTGGTGGGTCTCTTGATTAAAATGTGCTTTTACAGACGATTTTGCGATCCCAATTCAACAAGAATGTACACCACTGAAAATTTAGGTTGGCTGCCTAGCTAGCAAATTAGTCTGACATGAAATTAACTGAAACAGAATGGAATTGATTCCACTAAATCACATAAACATACCTAATATATTCTCAGCTCTAGATAAGCTAAATGCTTCAATCTGAGAGACACTTATCTTTTGCAGATAATATCATAAATGATCCATGATTCATTTATGAATGTTTTTGTTCTTTTCCTCTACTAATATATAGGTATGGCCTTATGGGTGACACTCGGTAGGTCTCATTTTGAGTTTCCTCCGCATTATTTAACCGAACATAATTCTTCTGAATGCAGTTGAATACTTTAACAGCCTGTTCAATTGGCGGTAGTAAATATCAGTAATGGTAATGAACTTGTATGTACTTTTGCTAGGAAAGTCCATTGTAATTCTGTCCCTGAAGTATGTTATTCATTTGATTAAGTAATTTCATTACCATATGAGTAGTATTGAGTGGTAAATGAAATTCAGGATGACAAACAGATCATTAAAAACGGGAAGCAATGAAGCATTACACATGGACAATTTCATTGGACTTTTTTCGTAGAATAACACCCTCCCTTGCTGTATAGTATCTCTTACCAAATGTGAAATTAGTTTCTTTCAATATAAAACTATGTTATGTTGAAATCTAGAAATTGTCAACAATGCAAAGATCATTTAGAAGCTAAGACAAGATCCTACTTTGTACTCAAGTAACAGCACAAAACAAGTGTATTTAATGTAAACCATACCGGTGTCCCCTTAACAACTGTAGATACGTGAGTTGGGGTAAGCCCTTCAATGTCTGGAACTGGTGCAAGTCGAGATAGTCCAAAATCAGCAACTTTTGCCATATATTTGGAGTCCAGCAATATGTTTGTGGCCTTAATATCTCGGTGAAATATTGGAGGATCAGCTTCAGTATGCAGGTAGAGGATCCCCTTGGCAGAACCCAATGCGAGTCTTAATCTTGAGGCGAAAGTCAGAGGTTGTTTGCTCTTAGCTGTTGCAAGCAGCAAGTTGATTACCAAACTCTTATACAAAAAAAAATCAATAATACACTCTCTCCTTGGAGGAAATTCAAGTATCAGTTGTGGAAAAGTGAATGAATAAATCCACGAGCCAATTAAGACATAGACCTCCACCCTGTTTATCAATTCATACATAATCTTTTTAAAACAGAATAACACTGAACATCTTGGTTAATATGTGTAGGATACTAGAGGAATTATGTCTATCATACCGGAAATATGTTCCCTCAAAGTTCCATTTGGCATGTATTCATAAACAAGCATCTGCAAGAAGAAATGAATAATCACAAGAAAGAAAAAAGACAATTTCCATAAATTGTCAAGTATGGAAGTCCAAGTGACTACCAGTAATTTCACTGGAAAGAAAAAACTTCTTAAAGAACTAACTGATGTTAAATACAACAAAGAGCATTTCTTAAGTATTTCCGAATAGTGTCATCTACTAAATATAGTATGGCCACCCAAGCAAAGAAACTCAAAGGTAACATTTATTGAGTGAAGAAATCGAAAGTTTAATACCTGTTCACCTTCTTCATCACAGTAGCCTACCAAAGAGACGAGATTTCGATGATGTAGCCTAGATAGTAACTCTATTTCAGTAAAAAATTCCTTATCGCCCTGTAATGATCCTTCTTGTGCACGTTTAATAGCCACTACTGTGCCATCAGCGAGTATTCCCTTATATACCTTTCCATAGCCTCCTTGCCCCACTTGCTGTGAATCAGAAAAGTTGTTAGTAGCAACTGCCATTTCTTCATAAGTGAATCCCTTGACTCCATCAACTTTGACAGGGTTTCTGGACACTGCCACAAAACATGTCGATGCAATGTTATATTAACAAAGAAAAGATACAGAAAACAAAGGTGATATACAATAACACAACGCAATGTGGATCCTTTTTCTCTGGAGCCTTAAAAAAATTATCCCTTCGTCTCAGAATAAAGTTCTATATTATTACAGTGGTATGCCCTCAAGAATGCTTCTTAAGTATAATTTGATGGTTTATATACTTAATTACTGTAATCATATTAACTCTATTCCCCTATCTTAATTTTTTTTTTTTTTTTTTGCTTATAACTCTCTCATGATCCACTTATAACAAACTATTTACATGTGTAAGAGTTGTACAGCTTACCTCGACGGCTCTTTGGACCACCATGGGGCCTCCTCAAGTATATTCTATAAACAAGAACCGCTACAACTGTGGATAAGATAACTGCAAAAGCTAATGTCCCAAGTATTATACCAACAAGTGCTCCAGTGCTTAAGCCAGACTTAGATGGAGGTATATAGATATCTGCAGTAATGCATATCATAAACATTAAAACTTACAAGAAATTTTCTGAAGTAGCTATCCCAAATACTACCATAAGGTTGGATATATGGCATGATAAAACATAAAAGCAAGTTTCTTTATGTTGGCTACTCTGGGTCCCATATATAATGAATTAAGTTTTTATTCAGTTCACAATATAAAAATAGACTGAAAGTGTTGCAGTGGTAGTGAAACATAGTCACTTCACTTGCGTCCGAAGATACTTTCAGCAGAGAATTACCAGCATAAAATATGTATCTAATACTCAAAGTATTCAAAGATGATTGCAAAAGAATTGGATACTGAGTAGAAACCAAAAAATAAAGTTATTAGTGAGGGAATAGCAAGTCTTCCAAGGAGGGGAAGAAACAACATCTAAAGTAACCATCTCATTTGAAGATGTGTATTTCCTTTCAGAGTCAAGTCCACTGGAAGGTTATCTGTGAAATTCACAAGATCTACTCCACAAAAAAAAAACTCATACCTCAACCATCATTCTTTGACAGCCCACAAAAAGAAAGCTCAAAGAACAAAGAGGTTAATAGTTCTAGACATGCCTGTTTTGTAAGGGTCCAGTAGGATGAAGTCGATCAATTCATAAGGTCCGAAAGTATCATTATCTGGAACCCGCCATCCAGTAAACATTCTCCATATACGCATAACTTCACTTGAGTTGAAAATATGAGAGCCGTTATCAGGAAAAAGTTTCAAGGACATCTTCAACCGAGGGCCTTCTTGCCAAGTGATGGAACTTACGTCTAGCTGGTAATTATAAATTCTAAGACCAGAAGATAGATAATCCTCAAACCCATTCCGGTATGGATCAAAAAACATAAATCCAGGACTTTTCAAACGATATTCTACGAGCAAAGGTGCAGCACAGATACAAGGCACTGGATAAACAGGTGGATACTCATAAGACGGTGGACATGCTTGACTAGGACAAGAAATATTGATCAGTCGAGGGTTCTCGCTCTCAATTGATATTTGATTTGAACCACAGAATACGCCCAAGTTTGCCCTTGAGCACAAAGGATTCCCTTGAAGCCTGAGTGTTGCAATTCAGAAAAGTGTGAGCCATGAAAACAAGTTCTTTTTTAATGTTGTCATCACATGTATTCTATATTTTTGAAGTAAAGAATTAAAGATTTTACAGAAGGGTGACATTTGGTGGAAGGATGGTACTCCCAGAAACGTTTGACAGAATATTATCCTGAAAATCCCTGCAATGTTCAATACACTGACGTTGCTCAATAGGAAATCAAAAGTTAAGCCATGGCACAGGAGTGAGTCAACCACAAAAATGTGCAATTTTACAACAGTAATTGTTACCAAATGTAACTAGTTACAAAATATCATACAAGATAAGGTTATAAGGTTATAAGGTTAGGACTTACAAGATAAGGTTGTGACCTCCAGTTAAAGTTCTATTTTCCCAGATTGTGGAAGGAACTGAACCAATCAGCCTATTATTTGCAAGTGATCTGCAACAAAGGATAAATTACAGAACCTTTATGATTCAATTCTATCAAACACTGAAACATGCTCGTGATCGATTCACAAGTTGATCGGTTAAAAATTCGAGCAAGAAATTAAGTCACCAGGTCTTACAATCTTTCAATGTAAGGAAGCCTTGAAAAGTTGACAGGTATATTTCCAGAAAGATGGTTGTTTGACAATATGCTGCCAAAAATCATGGACTTATGTTAAAAATCAATTATTAATCTGTATAAAAAAGGAATACATGAATGGTCTTTATACAATAAAAATCTAACATATAAATATATAACAAGAGTGTCTCCGTGCAGAAAGGGAGCTTACATAGTGGTCATATTATCAGAAAATTTGTTAGGTGGTATGGAGCCATTCAACTGATTTGAACTGAGGTCTCTGCAACTCAGACAACAGTAACTGACACATGAGTGCTAATATGACTACTATTAAACAGGTTGGGCAAGTGAAATTTTAAGGATGTAACTGAAGTCTGTAGAAGCTAGCTTCAGTTACAGGGTAAGCAGTTTTCACAGCTTACATATAACTAAGTTGCGGTATGTTGCTCAGGTCAGGAATTGGTCCTTGTAATCCACAGTTCCTCAGACTCCTGAAAAAGCACAAAATTAAAAACATTTAAAAACCTGACACACTGAAAAGTCTATTGGTCCCAGTTAGGCTGGCGAAATAAACTGAACTAAGGAATCATGCATCGAGCACAGTCTTATAATTCTCTAATTATTTTATCCTTATTAAATCTTATCATAGCTTGCTTTCAGGAAATATTTATTTTAATTACATTCAGATAGCAAAGAAGGTATTACTAAAAAGGACATTGTAAATTTCAAGCAGAATACCATAAATTTTTACACCTGCAAGTTCCAGAGTCAAAACTTTTATCTTAGAATGCCCTTTTGTTGAACTATGAATAAAAAATTTAGTTAGTGCTTAGAACATGAAAAAGGATAAAATCTCTTACATTTTCAACAATTTAGACATGTTGCTATAGCTTGCAGGAATAGTAGTCCCATCAAAGTGATTGTTGTCAAGTTGGCTGCAATGTGAGGAAAAGGTAAGTATTAGGAGATGATTACAATATAATAAAAAAAATATAAAGATCACCAGAAGGGACAAATAGTATGGTTAGATCACAAGCTGCATGCATGGTGTGGCATATTCCTTCTCTTTGCTCAACTGCTGGACAACACAAACAAAATTTTATCTACTGATGTCACTTTGGGGTTCATGACCATGATAGTTATATGTATATACACTGGAGAATTTCATTGATTTGGCCAAAGAGCTTGGACTCAGTAACCAGTACTATGTCTTACCATCATCATTTTGTATTCTACTCAAAAGTATGTTGTCCTAGGGAGAGCAGGATATTGATGTACTCTCATGTGAATGCTAATGAGTTTTTGAACGTAATGATAAAAGTCCAAACAAAGAGTTACTGAATACAATCTCTTGAAAGTTGGCCAATTTCTTGCATTTTGGTGCACTCTTACATGGACTTTATTGAGTAATGTACATTTTGGTTGGGATTCATTAACATCCTTGTAACAGGCATTCTTAGAGATTTGAATTTGAAAATTTTTGTTCTATTTGAAGAAATAACTTCAGTTTTTGTGCACATTAGGATTTAAAAAGATAGACAGATTATTATCCCTTCCAAAAAATGAAATAAAAACAGTCAAGATGAAAATCAATCAAATAAAACTTACATGATCAGCAAATTTGGAAGTTCAGAAAGCTCAGGGGGCAGATGCCCTGAAAGGTTGTTATTGTCAAGCAGGCTGCGACATAATTTGGATGGTCAAGAAAAAATATTCATACCTTTTAATACACAGCAGATGAAGCAGAATCATAATGAAATAAAATTGAAAAAACACGCATTTAATACATGGGGAAAGCTATAAACTTACAAGTGAACAAGTTTGGGCAGTCTTGACAGTTCATGAGGGATTTGGCCACTAATAGAATTGTTGTTCATATGACTGCCAGTAGAGAGAGAGCATCCAATGGAATGTGTAAAAAGACGACATAGTACAAGGAGATAAAGCTTAAGGGTATACAATAACAAAAATGTACTTACAAGTGCTTTGTTTTATTCAAGTTTGCAAATGATTTTGGTAGCTCCCCTGATATATTGTTTTGATCAATCTGAATACGATCCAGGTTAGGAAGATAACCAAGCTCTTCTGGCAAAGGACCTGTCAGTTGATTACCGTTCAAGAGCCTACAATACCCATAATATACAATCAAAATAGTTTACGACAAGAAGCATTACAGTAGAGGAAACAGCAGAAGAAAAATTGAAATTAAGGTGCATGAAGATAACACTGATAATTAGAAACTACAAATTGGTACTGCATAATGCGATAATTTTGAATGAAAATAGTCTATCTCAAAGAAGTAGCTTACAAGAGTTCTAATGTTTTGATGTTGCCAATCTCCTTTGGTATGCTTCCACTAATTTTGTTCCACATAAAGTCCCTTGACATACAAAAGCATACACCAACAACATTAAACATAATACCAACAGCAAAAGTCCAAGTAATTTGAGCATCACAGAGATGGGCTCTGAGGGCTCACAATATTTTCAAGTAAGACAAATTGCCAAGTTCAGGTGACAATGATCCAGATAGATTCATTCTCAGAAGTTCCCTGTAAGAAAAACAAGAGAATTACTGCTGTGAAGCTAGGATATATGAAGCATGACAGAAGTTTTCAGACTATAGAAATATATTTTTTGTTATTGGACTGTTAGAATACACAGACGCCAATCTTTAACCTATTGAAAATTGGTATAGCCTCGTACAGAAGTACTCCATTTAAGCTTATAGAAAAGACTTACAGTTCCTGTACATGCAAATAACCATCTGTTAATGTCATGTTGGAACACACAATGCCTGTCCAATTGGATGTGCAAGGATCTCCATGGCCCCAATTGCTTAAATTATTGTTCGGGTCAACCAAATTTCTTTTAACTGCTTGCAAAGCACTGACTGTAGATGGTAGAGAAGACATGATTCAATAGACAGTTGAAAATGCGTTCTAGTGAATAATGTCGGTTAACTTATACAAACCTTATTTTGGACAACCTATAGCTAATGTTACCAAACCCCTTCAAGCAATACCTCTCCTAGGCAAGGGAAGGTGTTGAAGTATAACGAGTCAATAAGAAGCACAGTTCTCATACATTAGGAGGGCAAGACCCTAACTGCAAAGTAAGAGAGGCTCAATTGTACATTTGCACAGTTTAAGCCTAATTTGCTGATTTGTGAAAAACGACAGTATTCAAATCCAAATTGGATAGGGCCCTAGGGGTGACAGCATATATTTTGACCTCCCATGTCAAAACACAAGATTCATACTCGATTGTTAAACTAACCTTTCTTTCCCAATTCCATCACACAAACAGAAAACTAACAAAAAAAGCAACCATGTAAAGTGATTAAATCATCAAGATAACTTCTTACCAAAACAACTTGTTCATTGCAGAAATCACTTCCTGTGTATTTCAACCAAGTTGCCATAGAATTAGTCCATAGTATATAAGATCCCATACCTCCATCAAAATGGGAGCTGTCAAAAGTAAGCAAGCATAACTAGTGTCACCCAATTCGCTGGTTCTCCCTGCAAACGACAATTTGGAACAGTGGAACACTTTTGGGCGAATTTAACAAAATTAGGTGATGAATTGTGTTCCCCTATTCGTTCCACTGACCAAAGAGCTACCCAAATTAGGTAATACCGACCACACCTTCTGTGAAAGTGCTCAACAGAAGATCGAATGAGTTTCCCTATACTGTCATATTCACAATTTGGTAGCATTATCCTTTTCCAGAAGGTAATTCTCCACTAGAGGAACAGTAAGTTGGTCCATTCCTAAAATGGGGTGGTGAGGTTTTGAACCCATCTCTAGCATGTGTAAGGCAATTGATGTCTGCCCCCCACTATCCTTATAGTCACACTTGCATCAACATAATCCATATAGTCAGTCAGTCACAAACTCACACAAGTAGTTGTGACTATATCCGACACTTTGTAATGTCCGTCTACCCGAAAATTCAACTTTGTCCCCTCCTAATCCAACAAAAAACAGGACAAAAATCACACAGTACAGAACAACTACAACTCTTAACAAAATGACAGCAAAGTGAAACAGAAAAGGCTGACCTTCAACGGGATCAGTCACATTAGTATTTTGGGCCTGAGCTCCAACAGCTAAACATACACAAACTGCCAAGACCAGCATCAGCGGCAGCCGAGTGGCAGAGTTGCTGTTGCACAATTCTTGACACCCCCACCTCATATCTTCCCTTCAAAAGCTCACTGAATGGACTGATCAGAAAATTCTAAAACCGTGATGGCACGAAGCTAGCAGGCAGAATTGTGATATGTATGACAGTATGAGAATGATCATTGATAATAAACAAAGAATTTACAGGGCTTTACGAAAATGATATAATTCATTAAATTGTCCACTATCCCACCTTCCCCAAATTAATAAGAATCTTATATTATTTAGTTGGACGTGATGTGATGTGTAGCAGTTGATAGTTTAAGGAAAGTTCTGATGAACTGACTTAGTCATTTACCTAGTTAGCCCGTAATGAACTTTGAGGGTTGTTTATGTTTCAATGTTTGTACTTCAGTTTCAAGTTTAATTTCAACTACCGCCATCATTTAGGTGAATGTTGAGGGTGCGTGCTTGACTTTTGATGCATGGGTTGCTGGGGCCTGCTAGATGACGGCTACCCACTACAAGTGGCCTGACCTGCCACCAGTATGTAGACTTACCTAAAACTAAATTAACTGAGAAGTCTGAGATACATCTGGTAATGTAGCCCAATCTATAATGTTGGATTTAGTATATGATTTCCCAATGTTCAATCACAACACTATCAAGTTTGCATAATTCAGCGAATGCTCAAGTATGGAGCTCTTAAGAGGGGATAGAAATTATTAGATGGGTGTTTTTTAATTAGAAAGTTATGTTTGTTTTTTTTTTATAATTATTTGTCGTTAAATTATCCTATATTTAGGGAATTTTTACCTGCATTTCTTAATGTTGTTTCAAGTCACTTCTCATCAAAATGGGTTTACTAATTTACTTACTTTCTTTTACCTCAACTTGGTTCATCACCAATTTTGACAGCAACTCAAATGTCACCAATCCAGTTAAATATCCATTTGATGGCCAAAGCTGATGGTAATCCTCGTTGACATTGTATATGAATACTATCCAAATTAAATTTATCTATAGGTAATTACTTCGTCATGGCTCATTTGTCAAAGTGAAGACGTGAGTTGATCAAATCAATAAATCCATCATCAGATGTATCATCTGTGGCATGTGACCCATTACAGTGTCACTCTGTGTCAGATGAGTAGTCAGTTCCTTGATCATAATGACAAAGCTGCTACTCAACCATGCCATCTCGTTAGCCGCCTTGCACTTTTGCAAGGCATGTGCAGTTTGTGTACTGTGCTGTGTAGATGATGAACTTGATCAACTTGGTTGACCAAACCACCTCTATTATCCTATACCCACTAAGGGTTGCATTGATTAGTCTTTAAAATAGAAAGATCAACATAGTAATAGAGGAAAAATAACTAAAACAACCAAGATGAATACGGAGTATTATCTTTGGAAGAAGATGACAATATAGTCTTTTACGAGATACACACAACTTAAACTAATTTTATCTCTAAATTCATAAGACAAAAAATTATGAAAACTTAATAATGTAAAAATCACATTGAGATGTATCTAATAAGATCCCCTGAATATATTATTTCTTATAACATGATAAAAATTTATGATTAAATTTTTTAAACTTTAACTCAAGGAGTAAAACACAAGCAGCGTCTATGTTTCTGAAATAAATCAACAGTAACCACGTCATAGGGCTTTGTGGCCCAAGAGATTAGTTCTTCAGAAGTCAGAACAGAGCTCAATTCCATTGTTTTCCAATATCATGATTAATTGTCGTCATTGTTTCATAGTTTCTACAGTGGACAATACATGTTGATCAGAGAGCTGTGGTATGCAGTACAATCATTCAAGAAATGGGCCCTCTTCTGAACCTACATCAGTTTCAGACTTTCAGGGTATATTGATTATTGGCAACCTGAGAAGAATCATAAATGTGCTGTTTGAAAAGTCCAAAGCATCATAGCTAAACCTGATGACGGCAATTGTCTGGAATCAAATATCAGCAGCTGCTTGATTATTTTTTGTCTCCAAAATCAAAGGTTTACGATATATGAACCCTGAAAATTGGATCAGGTTATCTATGAGGCCTTGGGCTTTCGGTCTCCTCTTCCCTACCCCAGCAAAGACATGGATGAAACTTTATTGACCTAAAAAGGCTTCTGTCATCAGATACAACTATCAGAAGTCTAAAGCATCATTAATCTAAAGAGGCATGAATTCAGCTTCCTTGCAAGTCAGCAACTTAGAACAGTCAGAAATATTTGCTTCACATTTAAAAAAAAAAAAAGAAAAAAGAAAAATAAAAGAAGACAAAAGGGGAAAAAACAGAGAGACAGAGATAAGGAGATGCACATTCTAGTGGGGAGCATAATAATCCAAAATAACCCAGAAGGTGATGAGCATCAAATTTTCATTTCAAAAGCTTACAGATTAATACATATTTATATCAAGAGATCATGTCAGCATTCTCATCTTCATTCACCTCATTTCCAGGGACCTCATTAAACATGTATTGGTTTTGGTACTCCATCAAGTACTGTGTTGACCTCTTCACATCCAAAAAGAGCTGATAAACCCTGCTAACATCCTCCATCTCAACAGACTTTGCCTTCCGTTTTTGACAAGCCAATGCAGAGGAATTTATCAGGTTGATAGAATACCTGAGTGATGTTTCAACTGCAATCTTTGTCAGCAGAGCTTTTGCCTCTTCAGACATTTCTACATCCTCTTCTTGGCATCTGATCTCCAAGATCTTTCGAATCTCCTCCTCCGAGTATGGTTGAGTAGCAATGATAAGCAATCGATCAAGTAAATCAATGGGAATGCCATGTGGAGATTTGTAATTAGTTCCTCTGATCCTTGTATGCCCCCTGTTGGTTGCAACCACCAATATCGGTGCCATCTCATTCTCCAAGGCACGATTCAAGAAAGAGAAGCATTCAATATCCAACATGTGCACCTCATCAATGAATAGGACCCCTGGGACAATCTCAGCCTTCCCTTCTTCTCTCCACTCAGCTACCTTCGTGTCAATTTGTTCCCTCACTTCAGCTCGTATTTCACCAGTATCACCAGTGAAGAGTGCTAGGAATCCCTGGGTTCTGAGCAAAGTACCACATGTACGATGAAATGAGCAAACAGCTATTATACAAGTTTGGATACTTTGAGAATAAGGTTTCCAAAAATTTTAGGGAATGCCATTCAAATTTCCATTTACAGAATATTATGGAATAGCAATACCAGTTGCTCAGTACACTTTAATGGGAAAATGAAATATATTTTGTATCCAATATACTCAACAGGTCTAGCAAACAAAGGGTACTTACGTCCAACGTAATTTTATTTTCTTTTAAATGTCCATATCTATATTGGAACTTCTTAGAGAGTTAAATACTACACATTAGCATCGTACAACAAGTCAACAAGTGTTATGAGTCTTATGAAAGATGAATGAATTTGAAATAAATTCACACCGTGGTTAAGGTCAAATGAAACCTAGACTTATTTTCTAAACAAGGAATACGACAGAAAACAAGATGGTCAGACAGACTAGCATTAAGCAGGACCCAGACAAATGCAAACAAGAATAAACTCATAAAAACACTAGTTATGAGAACAAGTTTGCCGATGGTAGCACCTAAGCAACTTTGAGGAAAGAATCTAGTATGACATTAATCATATATTATGCCATATTTGATTATAATCATGATAAAGGTGATAGTCTGGACCAACGAAGAAAAGCACTTCAGTTAATGGATTACTTCATATGTACCCTCCTGGTTTTATTAACTTCTGTGTAACCTTACAAAATTTTGTAATAATCTTGCATATTCTTTATGAATTTAAATGTCAGGAAGTGCCTCAATAAATGTGTGTGTGTGTGTGTAGGGGGGGGGGGGGGGGGGGGGGGTGGAGGGAGTCTTTCTGATGTTATTAAGAAAAAAGCACTAATAAATTTAGTTGACTACTAGTAATATGTTACAGAGTACTCCCTACTTCTGATCACTCCTAATAAATTGCCTACTTCATATAACCCATAATATTTTTGTTTCACAATTATGTTACCTGCATATAAGCATGGAAATCAAAACATAATAGTTATGAATACGATGCCTAGAAATGCCAGATTTTCAGATCACAAGACCTCAGATAATTCACAAAGAAACAAAAATCTATCACCCCCATCCCCTCTCTCACCCAAAGGCACCAGCTGCTTCTACTTTTCTTCTCACTTTCTTTTCTAGATGCTCTGAACCCTAAGAAATCTGGAAACATAGCCAAACCAGAGGTAATCATAAGTGTATTTCCAAGCATTCTCATCTAAAGATAGGGGACCACCATGTCCCAAGAAAAAAAGGCAGCACACAAATTTTACTTTCCCTCCAAATGCTTCCACATAGTAATCCAGTGCAATTAAAACTTGGACATAATCTCAAGAATCATTACCAACATCTTAATAGCATAAGCAATTCCTACTTCCCCAACCTTCTCTAATAAAATATAGGCTCTTTCCCAATATAATTATCCTCAGCAAACATAAATCATACATGAATGATGATTATATGTTGCTCTATAAAAGGAAGAGGTGATTCTGATTGAATTATCAGTTGAATATATTGATCTTCTTCAAGTTACACTTATCTTTAAATAACCAGATTACTAAATTCTGAGTTCCTGAACTACACAAAATTTTTTATCTCTCATTTACTACTTCAAAAACATAACAGGCAAAGAAAAAAAATCCCTACATTCTTAAACAAAAATAGAAATAAAAAACAAAAAAAAAGATAGACATAGGGGCTTAGAACTCATTAAGGAATAAGGAAGCAATGAAAACAATGAAAGCAATCAGTTTAAAGCAGACTTTCCATGTACATTCAAGCTAACTGTGATTCTCCACCCAACACTAGGAAAAAACAAGGACACAAACCACAATTGGTTATTGGTGCAGAGTAAAATAGTTTTTATCCTAAGAGAAATTCAACTATATTCCTCCCAATGCATTCTTTCCCCTCGTAGCAAACAGTAGAATTACCCTTCAGGCTATTTAAGGTATACCTCTAAAATACCCTTCCTCCAACAGCATCATCAAAGAAGATGAATGAAAAAATCATCTCAGAAAAGAGAGCATGTCAAAATTTAGTTGATAAGCCACTTCAACACAGGGTTGAGGCGTTGAGCCCTCTTTCTATCTAAGTACAGCTTTTCAAAGAGGGAGGCTATATTCTAAACTCCTAATCAAAACACAAGCAATCACTCCCGAGCATCCTTCCCCTACTTGTGTTCTTCTGACTAGCCTGTCACAAGCATATATTTCAGCACAAGTATTCCATAAGCAACTAAACCTACGCTTCCTTCCCCTGCTTTTGTTCCTTTCATCAGAACATATCTCAGCACATATTAGAAGCAATTATCCCCACTTATCAAATAACAAATTAAGTCTATTAACAACAATAAAAATGCTATTTCATCAAATTTCTCTAGCTAGTACACATTTGACTACAAATTGCGCTCGCTTCTTAGCTAAAACCAGCAATCCACAGCCAAGAACAACACCTATACAATCATTGCAAGATAACATACACATAAAACTTGACAAAAAAAACAACGGTTTCGCAAAGAAAGTAATTACTACCTGCTATTAATAACATCGATCTCATGAAGAGTAACACAATGCACAACCTCCTTCCGCTTCTGCAATTCCCCATCAGGACACTGCACAAACTTAGTATGAGGCCCCATAGCATCGTAATCCCTCGACCTCGAAAACGACCTACCAAGCTTAGTAATCTTCCCAGAAGCCTTATCAATAGCAATGACATCCCCACTCTGAACCTTCTCCTTAGTAAGCGCCTCAATCATCTTAGTCCCCAAGTCATACACAGTCTCCATATCGGTCGTCTTAAGCGTAAGCTTCCCCGTCTTAAAAGCTGCCCCAGCAACAGCGGGCCGGTCCACTTGTACCTCAACAACCTCCCCCTCAATGACCTCAGCCTCCTCTTTGATCCTCACCCCAATAGCGCGGCGAAAGGCTTGCATAAGGGCCTCGGTTTTCGACATCTCTAAGGAGAAAATTTCGGAACCCGAGAGCATAGCGAAGGGAGTTTCGTGACCGAGTGATTTTGCAAGACCCATTGCGATGGCGGTTTTCCCGGTGCCTGGTTGGCCGGCGATGAGGACCCCACGGCCGGCGATTTTTCCGTCTTTAATCATTTGGAGGATGACGCCGGCAGCTTTGCGGGCGGGGAGTTGGCCGACGAGGCCTTCGGAAGCGAGGCGGGGTTCGAGGGAGGAGTCGAGGCCGAGGCCGCGGATGTGGGAGTGGGCCCCTATGCGCTCGATTCGGGTTAGGTCTTTGCTTTCTACGAGCTTTACCTCCGCCATTGTAAGAGGAAAGAGATTCTGAAGGGTTGAAGGGTTTTTGGGAGGGTTTGAGGAGAATGGGAATGTAGAAACCTTCTACAAAGTGAAACCTTTTCTACTCTTCTAGGCTTCCATGGAGCAAATGTTTTTTTAATGGGCCAAAGCCCCATTAAATGAAATTGACCCCTTGCCCTCACTTGTTATATGAACAGGTAAAGGTTATGTCTTAATTCCATTGGGAATAAGCCGAATGACATTCTCTTGTTTTGGAATGAATTGCGGCATCTATCCTCACGAGGAGAAGTTTGGCTCAAACCCCGGTTGGAACCGGATTTACATTTAACATAACTGATATGTGTATTATATACATTTTTCATATACGTAATGTATATTTTTCATTTAAGTAATGTATATTTTTGGAGCGGGTGCACCGTGCTCATGGTGTACCCGGGTGCACTGTCCACCTATTGCATGCTAATGTGCCTTGTTCCATGTCACAAAGTGAGTCACTGATGGGCACATTGAACTATCCATGTGGTTGAGAGTCTTTCTTTTCTAGGCACAATGACGCAATTATCAAGGTTGTGCTTTACCACTGAGCTAATAGCCCGTCGTACGAGGTCATTTCATATTATTATATAGTCCCTCTATTTTTTAATATATGACACTCTTTATTTTAGTACATTTCATAAAATGCAGTTTATTTTAACTTTTTTTCTATGTTGGTAATTTGGTATGATTATTATTATCATCTAATCGAGTAAAGCAAATAACAAGGTATTGAACTTTCTACAAAGTTTGCGTTTAAGTGCTGAAAAGTAATTATCGTTACCTTTTTAGTCAAAAAAAGTATCGCGCGTTAGAAGAAGTTATGAGAGATTTATTTGTGATTTCGACTCATAATAAATTGACACGATTTGTTCACAGTGTGGAACGTACTTGTATTTAATTTATTTATTTATTTATTTATTTTTTTGATAGACATGTGTATATATGAAATTATCTTGAAGAATTATTATTTGTGATTCCAAATTATAATAATTAACACGATGAATGCATAATATGGAAAACAATGGTGTAAAATTAACTTGAAGAAATACTACCGTCGGTACTTGTGGGTGCTTTATTTCAAACTCTTCAACGTAACAACTATCAAGTTATTTTATATAGTTAACGCTAGTCATTTCATGAATCTTGCATCTCTCGACCTACGGGCTACGTGGAATCGAACCAATGAACCCCATTTATGAAACAATTTTCACTACTTAATTTCCACGCTAAGAAGGGGTAATATAGGACTTTCAAGCTTCTAAGCAATAATTATTATTTAGCATTTGCTAATGTTTTTATGTTTAAGACTCTTTAAACCAAAATAGTATATATATATATATATATATATATATATATATATATATATATATATATATATATGATCATCAATTCATCTAAAGAATCCCTCATTTCCATAGACAGTATACATTATTATTATTATTATTATTATTATTATTATTATTATTATTATTATTATTATTATTATTATTATTATCCTTAATTGTGATATATAGGATACTTTTATTACCATATAAGTTTTGGAATATTAATCATTTTTCAAGTTTAATTAGAAAAACTAGTAAGTTATGTTGATGCATGGGGAATCAATTATGCCCTTTTAAATGATATTCACGAATTAACTTTCTTTATTAATTTGTTTAATTCTCTTCATTAAATCTTATATTTTGCATTATTATTTTGAAAAGAAGCCATGTACTATGCCATAGCCCTATTATTAAGTCTTAATTAATCAAATACAAGATCATGAGTTCGAAGATTATCAACAACATAATTCTTATTTATAATATGTGAATGAGGATTATATAGAATGTTAATCAAATAAGTAACGAGAACATAGAACGGAGTATATGCTAGATAACTGTATGTTAAACAGGTCACAGTAATATTTTTTTTTTTTACATTGGGAATGGGGTTATGTCATTACTTATTACCTATGTTAAATTAGAGGTCTCTTATGAAGTGAAATGGAAATGTTTGAAAGGGTACAAGCCTACAAGTCAGATGCTCCATCTAACAGTAATCTCATGCATTCTGGCAATAATTCCTGTGACATGTTCATCAAAGGTTGAACTTTCTAAATTTTTTTGACATGAAAGAAAAAAAGACTTCAAGTGTTCATTCCACCATATGTGCTACTGTGCTAGTAGCTTTTGGACCTTTCTCTTGTGTAGATTGAAGTCTTGAACGTTTCCTTGAACGCTGATGTTTAACCCTTTGGATTGGTATTAGTAAATCGATTCAAGTCATATGGACAAAGATCATTCATATTGCTATTACATTAAAATGCATGAAATTTTTGTGGAAATCAGCAACATGCATCGTATTTGTTCTTTCATATTTGTTTTTCTTTGGATTACACTTTCATAGGTTCAATTTTTGGTTTTAGTAATGCAGGGTTGCAAGCCCACAAACCCCAGGACATCGTAGGCAGGTCTAAATCCGCGAGTCCATCGTATTAACCAAGTCCTGGTTCATCCATCCACCCAAGCCCTGCATCGTCTTATTACACCTCTAACAATACTTTTCTCCAAGGGACTTCTCTGATCCTATGCCTTAAGAACCCATCTTCACCTCCCACATTTACCAGACTTCCTAGTCTCAGCATGTACGGAAATTACATTGATGCTCCTGTAAGCCCTGCGCTGTGCTCATCACCTAAGTCTCCAACATTCAGCCTTGTGTCTTCTCATCATCCTGTAGGCTGATTCTTAACAAGAAATTCTATGGTTGGAGGTGAGGGTTCTTCCCGGTTGGGGTGGAGGGATCAATTAGAAAAGCATGTTGAATGATGATTATTGTTAGTGTCTAATATTAACCTATAGGACTATTGGAGTCGCGAAGCCAGATGGTAACCCTTTGTTAGCTTATTGCAATCATTTTGTATCACAGTTTATTTGAATGAAAAATAAACAAGTCACATATTTTGATGACAAATATGAAAGTTAACTAACTTAATTGCTTAAAGTTTAAGGAGGCGATTTCTAAGACCTTGAAATTGAATGTATATATCATTTGTCAGATTACCGTTTACGACTCTCTTTATACAAAAAAAAAAAATACTTTAATGACAGGCTATATAAATAGAAATACAACACTACAGCATTTTAAAAAAAAATTGTGATTTTGCACATTTGGATTTCGGAGCCACAGTCATGAGTTAGCTGGACTTGTGTCACTGGCCTCACTCTTGCAATTTCATGCAGTAAAATTGAGAATTAACACTTTTTGATATGAAAATGAGACAAAAAGTTTAAACATCCAGTCCTATTGACGGATACGCAATTTTTAACCACCTTTGATTACCAAATATGTATAACAATGTTGCCCATATATAAATTAAGAATTTTTAACCAAAGTTAATATTTACAATCAAGTTATTTCAACAATATTAACAATTTTAAGGAAAAAACATAAATCAATACTCGAAAACATTGCTGCACAACCGTGTATCCACCACCAAGCGCTTTTTGAATAATAATCAATGAGATGGCGTGATTTGAAGAATTAAGAGGCTGAGAGAATCTACAGTTGAGACCCAAGCTAGGGCAAGTAGTCAATATATACAAGTCTTGGAACTTCATCCGTCCAGTTTCTGATATAAATCTGACAATGCATCATAGAGGATTGCGGCAGCAGGAGGTCTTGGCAATGATCCAAGCAAAATGTCGGACCCCTTCATAGATGAATTGCCATAAAATCTAGAATTTTCTTTATGACGAGCTGTAACAATATTACTCTCAAGGGAACAACCAACAAATGCACCTGTAATAAGTACATCAACCATCAGAGTACTCGGAACTAAAACAAATGACTAAGATACATTCAGTCCTGCAAATAAAGGCAGGTTTTCCTGCCCATATATTCAGTTCCACTTGCAATACTCTTACAATTTTCCTCTAAGCTATTGAAAAGTTCAATCATCACAGATTACTAAAGAAACCCTTCTATTGTGCTACGATATACAAAGTATCAATCAACCAGGAATCATACATGTATATCAATACTTCATTGCAATAAATTATGATAATAAAAACTTCTATCGTGGTAATATGTTAATAGTGAATTCTGTCACGCTGTCAGCAACTCCTTAACTTCACATATTTCTTTAAACAGGTGCCATAATATCATTGACTGCAGAAATCAGTAAGTCATTCATGCTACAGGGGCCTAAACACAGGAATATTCTTAAAACTGAAATGTCAAAGTAGTAGTGTAGTACATTCTCCTCAACTACACAACATTTTACCACATGACAGTAATGCCATCAAAATTGAAAATCATGAAGAATCCTTATCAACTGAAAATGAAGAACTAGAGACCAAGAAGAGTAAAGATTTTCCAACAAACTAAAAAATCTAGGGCGTCCAAGTGAACTAATATAATAGCTTATACAAAAAATAGAAACCAAGGGTAACTAGACTTCTTTGGCTTTGTAGCTTCAAACTTATGAGATATTTAACAGCTTTTTAAGAATGACGGACTCCTCTACCAACATAACTCAATGAAAATTTCATGATACACAGGCTTGGACGCAATAACTAGACACTTCCACACATATACATGCCCCAACATCATGCATTCATGCCAAGTTATTATATTTATTTTCTTGGATTTTTTCCCAATAGTCATCAACACAGATATCTACTCTTGGGCCTTCTGCCTTACTAGGTACGAAACATTTCAGACAAAGTAGTCAACATGCCATGTATGCTCTAGTGATTTCAAGAATAAGGACCCTACATGTAAAACGGCAGCAGAAATTCATTCCAATCTTGTGAACATATCATATAACAAAGGACACAACACGGATATCAATCAATCGGTTTAGAATTTTGGAGCACTGTACCTTTACTGCAGCTATATGTATAACAAGCTGCAACACCACCATCTCCAGCACGTATATCAGCTTCTGCAGCCCTTCCAACAACTCCAGCAGCTGCACTCATTCCAGCACCAAAAGAGATATGCATATTTCCTCCAAACATCTTGACCGCTTCACTATTTCTCAACACAATTATAAAATCTGTACATTGTCCTCCTACCTGTAAAACATTGCCGTCAGCATCTATTAACTCATATGTAATAAACTCCAATATTCCACTAGCATTGGGATAAAGAAGAAGTTTACACATAATAACAATCTATATGGAGCTAACATTAACATTTAGAGGTACAGTATTCAATTGTCCAAATAGCAATTACAGATAAAACATGGAACCAACTAAATAAACACAAGATTTGTTTTTTTAATGTGGAAGAGTAAACAAATTTATTAACGAAATGAAAGCAATAAGATATCTAACTAACAAGACCGAGATTTCAATAAGGACACTGTTAAAGAGAACCAGGAGCCATACCAAAACTAGTGAACAATATAAGGTCACCCTTGCTGCACATAAGTGAAACCTATTCTAGGCAAGGCTTTAATCTAAAAACAGCTTTAATTTTAACCTGGAAAACTATAATTCCTTTCTGTCCACAACACCAAAGAAGTTAATGGAGTTAAAGAGAGCCAAAACCATGTGATTGAAAGCAAACAGCCTTTCCCAGGGAAAGGAAGCCAGCCTGCAAAGTAATGGAATATGCTGCTCTAACTACTCCTACAAAGGTATAGAGAAACATCTTGGGAACTACACATTTCTAAGTCTTTATTTTTGCAGATTATCAAAATTGTTGAGCCTATCAAAACAGGTCAATCCATGCAGTCCCCAAGAAATGCCTTAAAATTTTAAAGGAAGTTGGCTTTACAGGAACACTTGGAGAGAAGTTAAGGAATAGCAGAAGGTAGAATCTGTAGTTTGTAAACAGGGTAACATATGTAAAACAACACAAGTAAATCCCCAATCAAGATCCAAAAAGGAAACACTCCTAACAAGTTCCAGGCAAACCAGAGCCTAAGATGCAATTACTGCAGGGTTGCATATTACCAATCCGCAAATATATAAAATTCACCAACTTCATTGATACATCATCATCACTAAAACCGAAGTACTAGGCATAATGGCTTCTGAATTATGATGCATGAAAGTCATAGTCATAAGTTATGATTATTCATTGACTCGTCATAGTTTCATGATGAGCAGAGAAACCATATAAATATGCCTATTTCAGTTGGTGGCTGAAAAGATTTATCACTATCTTGGGTGCCACTAGAATCTCAGATGACTGCTATCCCACTACAACCAATACAAAGCCAAATTGACAACCAACGAACCAACATGAAGATAGTATTGAATTGACACAGAGACAGAAACAAGGAGAACCCAAATATCAAAATGTAGGAGACAAGGTAACAGTAATGAATTGAAAAACTACTAAAAATACTATGGATTAATTCTACTCAATATGAATTTGTAAATGGAAACAGAGACAGTAACAAGGAGCCTAAATTTCAAAATGTGGGAAACAGGGTACCAGTATTTGATTTACAAAATCCCAAAAACACTCTGAATCAATTCAACTCAATGTATAATTGTATATTTAATATTTATAAACAGAAACAGAGACAGTAACAAGGAGAACTCAAATTTCAAAATGTAAGAAACAAGGCAACAGTATTGAATTGAAAAAAAATACTAAAATACTTTTAATTGATTCTACACAATATGTATTTGTACAGTAAAAACTTTTTTCATTTATAGGAGAAAATCAAAGAAAGGGCGGGAGAGAAAGAGAAGAAAAGAAATCTCCGATTGGACCTCTTTAAATGGTCCTACAGTCTTTGGAAACAGTCAAAACCTTTCGGAGCGTTTTGCCATTCCTTCACCCATCACTTTCCAGCCCTCCAGCAACTTAAGTTTCTGGATGGGGGCTTCCAAGTGACAGGTACAATTCCATGAGACTGGTCTACTCAGAGGCAAGCAAAAGAACTAAGACTTTGGACTCTACTCAGGTCAATTGATGTTTAACTTGTAGATTTGAAGTTTCTCAACATAAACATTGGGTTTGAAAAGGTCTATAAATGTTGACTTGAAAGGAAGGATATTGTCTGGCCAGCTGGCCTGCTTAAGAGAGCAAATGGAGAAATTGAGTTAAATTATATTTCGTAGGATAACCATGAAGGAACAACCTTTTTGTGTTATGGAAGACATTTCAAAAACCTTCAAACAACTTCCAGTCCTACAATCATTTTGAATGCATAATAATAGCTTCAATAAGTCACATCTAACAAAAAGAAAGATTCTCACCTGAACTCCCCAACCCAAGCCAAATGAAGCAATGGCGGAAGGAGCAGACCAAGAACCATCTTGTCTTCGAGCAACAACCAACCCAGTACCTACTTTGTATGTAATCACAGTACCAACTTTGGCAACAGTGAGAATAGCTAGGCCTTTTGCCTGCTTCAAAATAGTGTCTGGGATGAGCCTTTCAGTTGATGTAGCACCCATCTGAGCAAATATGGTCATGATAATACCAAAGTATCAGATGACTAGCAATGAAAGAGCAATTTCAAAGTTTCAATCAGGCCATGAGAAGAAAATATTTAACTCCATGAATGAATTTTTCTCAATGTTTTATTTCAATGATAATTATGCACAAGGTACATAGCAAAAACTGATACACAGCCAATGAGCTAATTAAATATTACTCCATACTTCTAAGTTAGCATGTCTATCATCTTTCATAGTTTCACCCCACCACCACATTACATGGTTAAGAATAATATTCATATGATACTACTAAATGTATGCACAAACCCTTAAAAGATCACAACAATTAATCAGATAGATAGTACAAGATGCATATTAATTTACAAGGTCAATCCTACATGAAGAGGGGCTAAAGTACGAAAATACTTTTAAGTTTGAAAAGGCATTCATATGCAGGAATACCTTGTTATAGCCTCTGAGCGCATTTGTTGCCTTGTAGATCTCATATTCCATGGACTGGCCCCATGGGAAATTAAGCCAAGATCTCAAGGTACTGAGATCAGTCAAATCATGGGTTGGAAGCTGTGCAGCACGACTAACTTGGTCCATCAAATACCTCTGCACGGACTCCAAACGCACACAACACACATCACAGACTCTTTGGGGATCCAAAGTACGGAACTTCAGAGGTAATAGGCTCCTCCCCTTTGAGCATTCGCTGCAGAACAAGCCCCCACAAAAGCGACAATGATGTCTGGAGCAAATGATAGGATGAAAATGTGCATTACAAAGCATGCAGGCTGATGAAGAACTGTCAGGAAGCCAACGTGGAGGTTCTACCTCCAAAATCTCCTGCACATTCACTACAGTTGCCTCAGTAAGAGTTTGAGCCATTTCTTTCCAAGCATGGTCCAGGAAGTTATCTGATATCCAGGATAGTTGTTGTTGATGAAAGTCCCCGGAAGCAATGGCCTTTGCCTTCCCACCAGCCACAATCATCATCTCCATAACCACATCCCACATTGTTAGCTCTTTATTTTCTCCAATAAAATGATCCCAATCCACATCTGCATCAGGCAGATATCCCCCATTCAAAGAAGGATTCAATGCCCATTTTTCATGTTCACTTTCGGGCAGAGGAGGAACAGAGACAGGAATCCAAAACCCAGTTTCCTCAGAAACAGGGGTATCATAGATGAAGAATTTACGATGCCTCTCACTGCCAGAAACTGCAGTGTGCAGGACATCATTATTCATCTCGGGATCAATTGAAGGCTTTATTTCAGAATGCACTATCTCATTCTTCTTTTCCTCCTCTACTTCATCAACTTCACGGTTCTCATGGTTTTTTACACATCTCTTGTCCTCCTTAGGAACCTAAGCATGCACATGCATCATCATTCAAATCAATAAACACATGCAAATTTGTAAAAAAATATATATTTCCATCATAGTAAGTTCCTTGCCCAAAAAAAAAGGTATCATAGTAAGTTTGAAGTGAAGAGTTGTAGTTGTTTTCTTATCAAATATTTCTAATTGCACAATAAAACTGCAACTCTAGCATGAGACAGTAAATGACTAATTAACATCTACCATCATCCTTTTAATTCTTATTATGTGTGCAATTAGTCTAAACAATCCTTTCAACAAATGTTAAAAGTCCAATAGCATAGCCTAGGGGAGAGATGCAATTGGTATGGCAATTAGTTAATAGGATTAGCTTGGAGCAAAGGCAGCAATTTAGTCAGAGCTAACACAGGGAAGAATGTCAGAAAAATCTTAATACCAAGGAGATTATTGAGAGGGGAAATAAGCAGGAATTTCGTTAAGAAAATTTACTTTAATTAGCTTGTAACCGTAGTTGGGAGTGTCAAGTCACTCCAATGTCTAGGGTAGTATGCACAATTTGATGAATTAGCTGTATCAAATTACAATCAATTATCCCATATCCCCTAAAAACTCTCTTCTTCCTCCACGATATATTTATATTGATCTGATCTATTACACAAAAGCAAGAAAATCTCATGCTTCAAGTAAGCTAGACATGATCGTTTAGAGTATTCATGAAACCACCGTTTCTAATTAAAGCAGCATCTAAGACTTCAAATTCTTGTCTACTTATAGACATATTCACTAAAAGAAAAGTCAAAACACGAGGTAAGGAAAGGGCTCTACCAAAATGAAAAAACATATCCTAATCCATTTAACCTACAAATAACACAGTTATCCCAACAAGATCATAATCTTCAGTCCACTTTACACTTATCAATCATCTTCAAACAATCCAAAAACATCGAATAACACTTTCCAGAATCATTGCCAAAAAAAAAAAAAACACTTTCCAGAATGATCAAATTATAAACCCAAAAAAGACCCCATTACTCACCTAGTCACACCACTCTCAAATCTCTAATCAATACCAAAGCCACTCCTTTCCATCATACCAAAAACCGGTAATGATTCAATCAACAAATTATATAAATCAAAATAATATTTCCTAATTAATCAACAAATTGTATAAAAATTCAATCAAATGAACACAAAATGAAAAATATACAAAAACTATACCAAAGGAGGAAAGGCGCGAGGTTCGTAATCATGGAGCTCAATCTTCGGGTATCGAAGATACCCGCTCTCAACAGATGAACAAGGTTCCAAAGTTTCTGACATGGAAAGATCGTCAAATTCGATGATCAACCATGGAGGAGAGAGATTGAAGTGTAATTGATTTATATGAATTTATGGGGGGGGAATTGGGGATTAGGGTTTTGAAGTTTGATTAGAGTTTAGTTGAATGAGTTGTATTTGTTGCTTATAAATCACTTCGTATAATGATAGAATTTTGAAGGAATTTGAATGGTGGAAGGAAACAAAGTTGGGTTAGGACGCAACAATTTACGAATTGGTGTAATCAGAGATGGCCAATGGGCCGGTTCAACCCCACCTGGCCCGCTAAGGGATTGGGCCAAGTCTAATTCAGTCCGGTTTCTTAATAGGTAGAATACGAATCTCGAATTTCCAAAATCTGACCCTATTTAACTTGGTTTGTGAAAAAATTTAATTCGGCCCACTCATTCGAACAGGCTTAGCCCACTAAATTCGTTGCAAAAGAACCGTTAATATAGTCGTTGATGCCACCCCTATATAAACCGATGAATTCGATTCCATTCCTCACAAATTCACTCTAAATCTCTCATTCTCTCAATCTCTCAATTAGTACTAAATACAATTAGCTTACTTATTACTACTAATTTTCTTCTTAATTATTATCTTAATCTTCATTAGTTATCTTAATTAGTTGGTTTAGTATTCTTAATTTACTTGTTTACTACTACATTTAATAAAATAAATGGCTTTAAGAGGTAGACTCAGCATTAGCAGTTCGTACGATGATACCACGGATTTTGCTCAAAACTTGGAGCAACAACTTTTCGGTACTCCTGTTGCTCAAGTTTCTCAAACTCCAACTTCGGATATGCGTCCGCCTCCTTCTCCTAGTCAAGGTAACTCTTAAACTTCTAATTAATTAATATTAAATTGATTAGTTATGTTAGATTAGTTGATTATGTTATGTAAAATATTAGTTAAATTGATTAGTTATGTTAGATTACTTGATTATGTTATGTGAAGATTAGTTAAATTGATTAGTTATGTTAGATTACTTGATTATGTTATGTTAAGATTAGTTAAATTGATTAGTTATGTTAGATTAGTTGATTATGTAATGTTAAGATTAGTTAAATTGATTAGTTTTGTTATATTACTTGATTATGTTATGTGAAGATTAGTTAAATTGATTAGTTATGTTAGATTACTTGATTATGTTATGTGAAGATTCGTTAAATTAATTAGTTATGTTAGATTACTTGATTATGTAATGTTAAGATTAGTTAAATTGATTAGTTATGTTAGATTAGTTGATTATGATATGTTAGGAGAAGTTAAATTGATTAGTTTTGTTATATTACTTGATTATGTTATATAAAGATTAGTTAAATTAATTAGTTATGTTAGATTACTTGATTATGTTATGTTAAGTTATTGATGTTTAACTAGTTGATTATGTTGAAGTTAAATTGATTAGGTTAGTTAGATTAGTTGATTGTGTTATGTTAAGATTAGTTGATAATGTTTAAGTTAAATTGATTAGTTGTGTTAGATTAGTTACATTATTTGATTATGTTATATTAGGTTGATTAATTAGTTAGTTGATGAACTAATAATGTTAGTTTTTGGCTTAACTTGATATGAAATGAAGGTGAAGGTGAAGATGAAGGTGAAGATGATGGTGAAGGTGGAGTACCCGAGTCTACTCACTATAGAAAGAAATATTCACCTATATGGCTATATTTCGAGAAGGTTCTAATGACTGATGCTACTTCCAAAAGGAAGAAATTCATGTGCTATTGCTTGATATGCAAGCAACAAGGGAAGAAGTCAATAGCTCCTTATTCATGGAAGTCCGGTTATGGGACGGGGACATTATCCCGTCACTTGACCGGAGTACACGGAATAAACCTGAAAGCAGCTAAATCTGCAGGCGCAGCTAAATCGTTAAGTCAGACACAACTACACGGGTATATGGGTTCCATTCCCGGAGGAGGTATGCCTTTTATGTATAACAGAGATATGATGATTGATGAAATGACTAAATTTGTAATTGCAAATGAATTACCGTTTAGCCATGGTGAGAGTCCGAACTTTAAACATTTCGCTAGAAACTCATTACAACTCGCTTATAGACGTGTCCGTAGGAACACACTTAAACTCCATACTCAAACTGCTTATTACATATATAGAAGTAGTTTAATAGAAATGTTTCGCACTTTTAACGGTCGTATTAGCTTTACTAGTGATACATAGACCTCTTGTTTCAGTGAACCTTTTTCTTTGTGTAACCGCCCATTGGATAAATGATGAGTGGTACATTAAAAAAACGTATCATTTGCTTTGAAGCTATGGAGGAGAGACATACCGGTTACAACCTTAAGGTAAAGGTAATAGAATGTCTTAAGGCCTTTCACTTTCTTGATAAAGTTTTTTCCCTTTCCTTAGATAACGCTTCAGCCAACACAAAATGTATAGATTATTTAATATCAGAACCTAGCTTAAAATTGTTGAACAGTGGAGAGCTTTTACATGTTCATTTTTGTGCTCATATTATGAACCTCTCGGTTCAAGAAGGTTTAGCTGAGTTAAGCGACTTGATTAAACCCATTAGGAGTGTAATCAAATGGATTAGAATTACCACATCGGTTAGAATAAAGTATATGACCTTATGTAAGGAAAGAGGTCTTAAGAAGAGACAATGGAGTCTCGATACACCGACTCGTTGGAACGCAACATATAGACTGTTAAATGATGTCATTATATATCGTGAGGTTTTGACCATTCTTTATAACGAAACCTGAGCGACTCTTGATGAACTTATTAAAGATATCCATTTGGAATACCGCAATTTACATTCGTGATATTTTAACAGCATTTGACCATACAACCAAAATTCTCTCATATGTTTACGCCCCTAACATTCATTTAGTTATATTTGAGTGTGTTAGAGTAGTTAACACTCTTAGCGAGCATTTCAACATCACCCAAATTAGTCATGTACTTACTACTATGCTAAGTAAATGGTACTCTTACCTTAGTGAATTCCCCGTCATATATGGTATAGCTGCTATTCTTGATCCCGGGGTCAAGACTTCAGGTTTAAAAAACGTGTTAAAATTTTACTATGTCACTCCAAGTTTACAATACGTCGTCAATGCCTATATAGAAAAATGTAAAAATGTTTTATCTAGTTTATATGATTATTATACACCTTCCCAAAATATATCGTCGTATAGTGGAAGTTCCGGTACTCGATTCGTGCCAGCACTTAGTAGAATTTTAAAAAAATCAACTTCTTCTTCATCATCTTCATCTTCATCTTCTTCACTTTATATTATTAACAAATATCTTTCTTATCAACATAAAACCGATGAAAACTTTTCAATTATTAAGTGGTGTCGTGATAACGAACGACAATTTCCCGTTCTAGCGAGAATTCCAACCTCCTTTATTACTTCCGAGTCTGTTTTTAGTACAGGTAGAAGAGTAATGTACGAGAAGAGATCCCGCTTATCTTTGGAGAGCATAAAAATATGCTTATGTAAGAAAGATTGGGATCAGGCGGAGCGTAGGACCCAATGATTGAGGGAGGAGGGCAACGACGAAGATGATCTTTGGATGATGATAGACACGAGCGAATCAAGCGACAACCCAACAGGTGAAGGAGGTTCGGGGACTGTCCTTGGCTAGGCTTGACACCCCTCGAGGTACGTAACATAACTACGTGAGCTTTGATTCCTTCGGGATACGTAGACAACTTAATTTTGAAAATCAATATTTAATTATTTAATTAAATTTTTATTTCCTAAATTAAGTGCAAGCCCTTTCTTTTTCCCCAACCCCCAAAATATGTTTAATTTAAATAAATTAATAAGATAATTGATTATAATTAAATATGTAATTAGCTAACTACGTTAATTATTTTAATAATAAATAATTGTTTAATGATAGGTTAATTAGTTCATTTAGTTTATTTGGTTTAATAATACGTAAATATGAAATTAGGTGAACATAATTTAATAATACATAATTATCAAGAAAAAAACGACCTTATTTAAGTTTACAAAAAATATCATTATGAATGAATCATAAACATTTAATTACATTCGAAATAATTTCTTTATTCTAATTTGTAAATGTGTTTATATGTAATTCGTTTCGTGAATTTGTTTTGATTCGATACTAAATTCGTTCCGATTCGATTCATCAATTCGATTCGATTCACTAATTTGGTTGGTAATTCTGTTCATGATTTGGTTTTCGATTTAGTACGGATCAACCCACCCAAGCCCAGTCCGTAACCGGCCCATCCCCATGGCCACCTCTAGGTGTAATAACTCGTCTCTGGTTGGATAGTCTGATAGACGCCTTTATGTATGACTAATTGCTCAGTTTCTTATAGAGGTGGCCAGCGAGTCAGTCTGCATCGGCTGGGAAAAATGAATGGGCTGGATGGGCCCAAGTTAAGTTGGTTTAGGACCAAATTGAGAGTTTTAAATTTATAATTGGTCTATATTTTTTTTGATAGGATGGGCTACTTTTAGTTCGAGTCAAAATGTGTGTTGGACTAATTGGTCATCTCTATTTTTTCACGACATCCACTACAACATGAAGGCTTTTGTATCACTCTAATAAAAAAAGTCTTTAAAAGTTTCACAAAAGCAATTGAAGATTTATCATAATAAGATTAAGAGGTGACATTATACATTGTTTTTTATAAAATTTAAAAAACATTTATATTCTTTTCATTTTAACTTTTAATATATATATTTACATTGTTTTCATTTTAACTTTTAATATATGTGTGTGGAATATATCAAATGAAAAATATACTTAAAATGAGAAGGATAAAAAAATATCTTGGTCAGTTAAATGGTAAGATCAAACACATAAGATTTCACATAAAAATCACTATAACAATGAAAATAGTCACTAGAAACTATAAAAATAATTTGATCACTATATATATGTGAAATATCATATGTTGGATTTGGAGATAAAAACCAAGATGTGTTCTTATATTTCTATTTTAATAACCTATCTAATTTTTAACTTTTATATATATATATATATATATATATATATATATATATATATATAATATAATATAATATAATATAATATAATAATCACACATTCACACCCTACATAGAACCCGTCACAATATCACATTTACTTGCAATTTATGAACTTTACCCCTTACAAGCAATCACATTCAATTACTGCGACTATTGCATCATATTGTTTATATTCAAATTAAAGCCGGTCACCTTGGCCTTTGTTACATTCACCTCATCAGTCATCATGTTGTCTAGCTTACTGACATCAGATCACATTACAAACGTAGTCTTGAATAATACTAACAAAGATTACAAGATCCATGTTTACATCACAAAGTCTGCCTTTGAACGATTAAAACTCACATCAGCCTAGTTCTATTTACATTTACCGTCTCCTTGTATCGCCCTTCCATCATCCCCGCTAGCAACTTTGCAATCGATAACGAAGATGTTCCCTTTGCACCTTTAAATAGGGTGTCTTGTAGAATAATTTTGACTTATAATGAATAATTTGTGAAGAGTATACATCTCAAGTTCCACGTCGACTAAGAAAGGAAGAATTGTCAAGCTTATAAGTGAGTCATTTACACATTAGTACGAGGTCTTTTGAGAGATGTCCAAAACAAATTCGTGAGGGCTTGGCCCAAAGCGAACAATGTCATACTAATGCGGGTCACTTATGGCGGATGGGCCCAACAATTTGAAAGTCCACCAAAGGTTTTTTTACTCATAATTTTTATTTGTTTAATAAATCTTGGTTAGAAAGATTAAACATAAAAATACACAAAAATAACAAATAAGTATGGCTTAATATCAAGTTTAACCCCCACTTTTATTCGCCCAAATAAAATAATCCTTTCGTTCCCTTTTGTTTGTCCTATTTGGAATATTTCATTTGATAAATGAGAAATTTAAATATAATTTTTTATTGATATATATAAGTTAAAATATATTTATGTGAAATCTTGTTTGATTATTATTAAAGTATATTTTTTTAATATACAAATTATATATTTTTTATAATACGTATATATATAGATATTATATATATATAATATATGTATTAAAAACTGTACAAAAAGCAAATATGACAAAAAAATAGAGGAAGTACTATATCTATTTATTAAAGTTCTTTCTATTTATTATTCATATGATCACTTTTAAAAAAATTGACAATTAACTCGGAATATTATTTATATATAATAAAAATGTCATCATATGATATCTTATTAGAAAATATTTTGAACAAAAGATTTCTAATATAAACTTTTTATAATTTTTAAATAAATAAAACTAAAAAAATATATACATTAAATGCACAATATATTATTATTTGAACGGATCTGAACGCAAAGAAACCCAAAGGCTGCAGGTTCAACCCATTGTTTAAAATCGCAAGTATCCAAACTCTCAAACCCCACTTCTATAATTCTCTGTTCTAATTAACTTAGTATCACGATGGCAAGCAACGGCCAAGATTTTCCATTTGAAGAAGCTACAATCACATCCATCCATCAAGCATTCTCCCAGAACACCCTGACCTGTAGACAACTTGTTGATTACTACCTTAACCGCATCGAAACCTTAAACCCCGTCCTACGCGCCGTAGAGAAAATGCCCGTCAAAATGGGTGTGAATTGGGCGCGTTGCACGGTGTACCAGTGTTGGTGAAGGATACTATAGGGACCAAGGACAAGATGGGCACCACTGCTGGGTCCTACGCGCTGGTTGGATCAGTGGTGGCGCTTGATTCAAAGGTTGTAGAGAAGTTAAGGAGTGCTGGAGCTGTGATACTGGGAAAGGCAAGTTTGTCTGAATGGTACAAGTTACGGTCCATTGATCATCTCCCAAATGGCTGGTGTGCGAGAGCTGGTCAAGGAGTGGTTAGTCCTCTTTAGTTCTCGTACTTTTTAACCATTTTTAAACTCATTCAAAACTATTTAAATCTAGATGAATGGCTAAATACAAATATAAAACCTTGAGATGTACATAGGAAGGTAGCTTAGCTTGTAGACTCATACATGATTCAAGACTACATTTTAAACTTAGTTTCACTCTGTTGGCTTGAATTCTTTGGACTTTGAGGCAATTTTTTCTGGTTTTCCTGGGGTCTTTTCAAACATGTGAATAAGAAACTAAATTATAAATATGAATATTCAAAAGATAGTTGGAATAGTGCATATTGAAGAAAAGACAAGAGAGAATTGGTTACGATGTTTTGAGTCTGTGAGACGTGCGAGTTATAGATGCATTGGTAAGGAATATAGAGAATTGGGACACTGAATACCTCATATGCGTCTAGGAAGGTTAAAAATAACTATATGTATTTATTTTATAAAAGATCTCATTTGATCAAATAATCAGATCACAAAACGTTATTTTCACTCCCATAATGATAAGTTATAATCAAACTACATCAGATCAAAAAAATTTCGGGCCAGATCAGAGTAATTGAGCATAGGCTAAAAGTGAGTATTGTACTTGCAACTTAAATCACTGTAATAAGTCTCATAACCAATATGCAAACTTAGCTTATTATATGATTCTGATTCAGTAACCTGAACTTAGTGATCTTAAATTACGCAGAACCCATATGTAAAATCTGCTGATCCATGTGGCTCAAGCAGTGGTTCAGCTATATCTGTAGCAGCGAACTTGGTGGCCGTGTCACTTGGTACTGATGCTCACAGCTCCATCATCTGCCCTTCTGATCATAATTCTGCTGTGGGTCTTAGGCCCACCGTAGGACTTGTAAGCCGGGCTGGTGTCATTCCCATATCATCCCGCCAAGACACCGTTGGGTAAGCAAGCATGAAAGATCGAAACTAATTCATGTTAGGCAACATATATTATTTCAGAGTGTCATTTCATGATGAGATCAATTTGCAGGCCTATATGTAGGACAGTTTCTGATTGTGTATATGTTCTGGACGAGATCGCTGGTCCTGATCCTAGGGACGAGGAAGCAACGACAAGATCATCGAAATTTATACCCCTAGGAGGATACAAGCAGTTTCTTAATGTGGATGGACTTAGAGGAAAGAGATTAGGCATTGTTAGACATCCCTTTGTGAGTTCCCTCCATGAATCCACTGTTGCTCAATCCTTTGAACGTCACCTTGAAACCATAAGGTGAACCAATAACGCCGAAGGAGTACTCTCTCCAAATCAACATTTTTGTCATGCATACTTTTCTTGTGTTTGTTAAACATTATTATATAGACTTGGACTTAGCGTCGTTAGAGATCGAGTCCATATGATGAAATTATGTAGGGAACGTGGAGCAATACTGGTAGACAACCTTGAGATCTCACACATTGCTGAGATCCTTAACTCTCATCGCAGTGGCGACATGACAGCCATGCTTGCGGAATTCAAGCACGCGATTCCTGAATACCTCAAAGGAGCTTGAATCTTCGCCTGTGAAGTCCCTAGCAGACATCATTGCCTTCATTGAGGAAAATCCTGAACTGGTATCCGAAGCAATTAACTTTTCTCGTCGGTTCTGATTCTTCAGTGTTTTCTAGACAATGAGCGGATGCTTTTTACAGGAGAAGACTAATGAGTACGGGCAAGATGGATTCATCACGGCAGAAAATATGCAAGGAAACGAGGAGGAAATAGAGAAGATATTCGAGCATCTCGATATGTTGTGCAAGGAAGGATTCGAGAAAATGATGGTAAAGAACAAACTGGATGCGATGGTGACTCCTGGAACAAAGGCTATCCCAGTGATAGCAATTGGAGGGTACCCTGGGATCACAGTTCCGGCTGGTTATGATGAACACGGTATTCCATTTGGCATGTTATTCTCAGGGTTGAAGGGAACGGAACCAAAGCTAATTGAGATGGCTTATGGGTTTGAGCAAGCTACTCTGGCTAGGAAGCCTCCCCAGTTTGATTCACCAGAATGGCATGAACATTGAAGAATCACAAAGCGGCTAAATGAAACTCATGCAATAATGCCTCTTCAAAAGGCAGGGCAACATATATCTATTTCTTACTACGTGCTCTAATTATTTGATTCTGAATGTGATTTATTTCTTAAAGAATTCTAATGTGGTTGGTGTGGAAATGTAGAAGAAACAGATATGTTACACAAATACTTCATCATAAAATTAAATTGGGTAATTTTCATTGATACACTCAAATTTTTCAAATTATATTTGATCAACTGAAAAAATACTTTATGTAGCTCATTTTTCAAAGTTCTTGTGTATGACTTCAATGACAGGTTTTAACAAGATTGAAGCTTTTTTTAAGTGGTATTTAACCATAGTTAGACACAGTTAGTATTCCCATTGAATTCCATAGAAGGGGAAGGCATTATAGAGGTATGACATTTTAATTTTGATAAATTATGTTAGTTTTATGAAATAATTGCATAATTCAACTTAGGTAAAAGTATTCTATAAGGTGGATGATGGTTGAGAGTTCAGAGGAAATACCTAATTGCGTCTAACTATAGTTAAATTCCACTTAAAAAATTCAATCTTATTAAAACCTAATTAATGTCATGCACAATAATTTAAAACAGAAAGGACTACCAATGTTAAAGTTATTTTTTTAGCTGGCCAATGAGAATTCATCAAAACCTACAAAGTAATGGGGAGTATTTGCAAAATCTTCTTTCAAAATTGGTCTTAGGTTGTTGTCTAATTTTAAGTAATATGTTTCATTTAAAACTTGTATCCATAAGTAAATGTGATCAGAAATAATTTTCGTCCCACGTTTACCTTGATACGCAGAAAGCTGCTAGATAATTAATGAAGTTCTCTGGCTAGTTGTGGGTACAAGCCCATTTCATATAAGGAAATGGAGATAGTAACACGGTCACCAAATCCATTACCCATCCCCAGATTTACGCACTGTTTGAAGACTAATTAGCCTAAAGAGATTAGGTCCTGCGAAGGATCACAGTACAGAAAATAGTATATACAATACGAAATGTACTGTGTGATGACCTTAAACAGTTGTTCAAGAGATAACAGCTAAATACCATATCCAATTCATCATTGACACACACAAAAGAAACCTTAATCCACAAATATTAGGGTACAATTCACCCACCAGAAAATTTACACAATGTTCACAATCATGGAATCAGGTCTATACAAAATTACCATAGTTCAGTATCAACATAAACACTAGTCATCTACAGGGTCTCGAGGAGTCTCCTCTGCGCGTCGTTTGATTGTAATGACTGGACATTCAGCATGCTTGACACAAAACTCACTAACGGTACCCACAAAAACCCTGCATAACAAACCGTCACAACCTTTATAATTTATCAATGTAGGTGTTATTAAGAAAAAACAAATTCATGTAAGAGTTAATTGTAAATTTAAAAAGTGCTTAAAACTTATTCTCAATCCCAAGAAATGATAGCATTTTTTAAGACGGGAAAGGGGGCAGTAATCATATTATGCATTTTACTCCCTTAATATATCTTCCAGAGTGGATGCCAACTAGCTTAGTTGGTTAAAGTCTTGGAGGGTGGTATCCAGGACCTAGGATTAAATCTCGTCTACATCATTTGTTGTCTTGTCGCTTGCGGCTCTCTTTACATAAAAAAATATATTATCTTTCAAAAGTGTACAATATCAGTTTTTTGTAGTACCACAGATTCAGCTTAATTTTGCAAATAGAAAGTTTTGAACAAAAGGGAGTCGAGAGTCCAAAGCCCCAAGATCAATTTCATCCTTTAATTTACTCTATTCTTGGCTCTTCAATTAAGAGTCGAACTCCCTCCCAATGCAACCCATTTCAGTACAGCCTTGAAGCATATGCAATGCAGCATTATTTCTAGCAGGCCACTGCCAAATTATGTCAGCCCCACAGCATACAAAGGCTGGCCAGATTTAACATAAATTAATGAGTTCAGAGCAAGAGCAGGAGCAACAGAGAAGATATAAAGTGAGAGTCAAGTTTCCCAAACTTAATCAAGAATCAAAGTGCAAGCTCGAATTATTTCAAGTACTTTTCAGAGACTTGAGGCAATTTTACAACATCTCACTACTCCACACTGACTCGCATGACAGCCAAGTAAGGCTAACCTTGTAAGAAATCCAAAGAGATTTTGAGGGCTGGAAGAATGATATCCAGATGTGAGTCAAGTGGAAGAAGGCAGACATTGAAGCATGCCTGACCAAGATTTAAGACGAAGAGGAGAAAGCTTGTAAAGTGTGCACAACACCGTGTAAATTGTAACTTCCTGGAGCACACTTTATGGATCTCCTCTTAACTGTACCAGTATGTTGTTCCTCAAAGTTACTCATGAACCTTGACTTATAAGTTCAACCAAGTCTTATTAAAACCTTTATAAATTCAAGAATGTGTGATATCCGGACTCTTAGGAGTTAGGACAGTTGTTTTGTAAGCTTTGCTATATAAGTCTGAATGCTGGTCTTTTAAAAAAGATCATGGGAAGATGCATGCAGCAGAGATTTATATGTGGAGATAGATGAAAGCGTGGTCACAAGAAAGACAGAAACCATAATAAACAAATTCACAGAAGGGAAGCCTCAAGTTCTCAAAAAGAGAGCAGGAGAGATGGAGGAAAATCAAAATTGGCCTCTGGTGATTTAGACATCCATAGCCAACATCGAGAGGTGCATATGGAATTAGAATAATGGAAGAAGTACAGAAGGACATGGAAGAATTGGGTATCCACCATATTGCATTCAGCAGAGTGGAGGAATTTACATGCGTGATTTATCGGGATGACATGTTGACCCAAACAGGCTGTAGTGGATATCATTTTGGGATTATGAGACTTAAAAATATTGTTGATGTAGACTTGTAGCATACTTTGTCTTTTACAAGATTTATAAGATGCTAAATAATACTTCATATACAAATCAATTAGTTACATTTTGAATCAGCCAATATATATGGAAATAATTCCATCATCAGAACTTGCTCTACACTAATATACAGAGTACACTATAATTTTAAAAATTTTAATAAAGTTTCAGATTTAATGCTTACCAACACATGTATCAACACGAATAATTTCAAGCATTATAAAAATATCAAACCATTCATACACCCAAACCTCCACAAAAAAAAAAAAAAAAAAAAAAAAACTTTACCATGATTGTCGACAGTGACATTTAGAAATCAAACAATTTTCTAGGACAAGGAACGAAATGAGTACTAGTTAATTTACAGGTTAATTAACATAGAGAAAAAGCTAGTAATGGGTGATATACTTTCAGAACATCATTGGCCTTCAACCTAACTCAATAAATCCAACTCAAACCAACCCATCCCAAATTCTAATGTCTTACATTTACCATTCCAAACCACACTCATTTGTCACTCCACCCCAGCAACACTTGGCTGTCTGATACCACAAAAAAATTGATCCACCAGCCTCATTCTTCCATCTATCTCTACCTGTTGGACTTCATGACTTATCATTATGCCACATCTAAGAAGGTGTAGTCTTCCTTTTCAGCCGTATAGTCAATGGCACTTACAATGGTCAACAAAATGACCATATCATTATTACATCTTCTCATTTTACCACATGAAGTTGGTATACCAATACTATCCTCTGCCATACAGAAACTAATTTTAACCAACTTGCAGAGTACATGATCTAGGGAAAGTAAGTGGAGGTAAACCCTAGATATACTCCAGCATAATGGATGATCCCCACCTACTTGCTGGTGTACTAGTAAAACAGTCAATGGCTGGTGCGCTAGGATAGGTATGTAAAGCTGGCATTTTCCTGCAAACGGTGGTTAAAAATGTGCAGGATATCAAACTGGTGTGAAGTGGTGATCTAAAAATATTCTATGAAAGTGTGAAACTGACTCAAAAACACAGATGAGTTTGTAGCTTTGCAAGATTCAGATAAAGTAGTGGATAAACATTTCCATTCTTTATTAATATACAGCTATAACTACGCCACATTAAAGTAAAGGAAAACAACCTTTAAAAGCAATAACAAGAACAACCTAGGATAATAAACCTAAACAATAAAAAGCACCAGAGGGTCTAGCATACCTCTGGAAAGGTCCAAGTCCCCTGCATCCCACAACAAGAAGATCAGGATGAGCTTGCTTAACCTCATGGCAAATAGTTTCTTGCGGATCACCCTTCTTAATCCAAGCTTCACAAGCAACCTGCAAGAATCAGGCCAACAAACACATACATCAGAAGGATTAAGGAGATAGAAGAGGTGCCCAGATATCTGCAAGTGTGCTGAAAAGATACTGAAGCATACATAAGCAAATAGAGGAGTAAGGGGTGATGGTTTCTAGACTTTGAAAAGAGAAAAAACTTTACCCCAATTTCATGACATCTATGGACAAAGTACTCCAAGAGAAGAATTCCATTATTCTTTTCTCTGGCGTTCATCCTTTTAAAATCATCAAAATTTTTGAATTTATTAAACTAAAAAAAAGCTTAATTAATAAGTGGAAATTGTTCGTCAATCACGGGCTTTCTTCTTTGTTGGAGGCGAATTCAAAATTGTTCGAATTGTGTAATCATCAGTTATTGATATTGGTAAACGACCCAGAGCAATTTGATTATAATTTAATTCATGACGATCGTAAGTAGAAAGCTCATATTCTTCAGTCATTGATAAACAATTTAAATGAGGTGTATCCCTAATAAATACATAAGGGAGCAAATTAGGTGAAACAACTGCACCAAACATCACAATTAATTATGCACTTATACGCTCCCACAGGTTTCCCTTGCATTCAAAAGAAACACAGTTGTAAATGAAAAGCATGCCCAAGTTTGTTCAAAGAGACAAGGCAGAAGGAAAAGAAAAAACATCCAAGCCAAAATCAAGAATAAACAGGAAAAAAAATATTTTACATTTCCATGCCTGGAGGGGGGGATTAGCTTCATATGGTGAATTATCATTAAACGTCCCAATGCGATTAGGACACCAAACATCACAATTAATTATGCACTTATACGCTCCCACAGGTTTCCCTTGTATTCAAAAGAAACACAGTTGTAAATGAAAAGCATGCCCAAGTTTGTTCAAAGAGACAAGGCAGAAGGAAAAGAAAAAACATCCAAGCCAAAATCAAGAATAAACAGGAAAAAAAATATTTTACATTTCCATGCCTGGAGGAGGGGGGGATTAGCTTCATATGGTGAATTATCATTAAACGTCCCAATGCGATTAGGACAGACCTTTAGTTAATACAGGTCGTTATAAAAAAATATCTTAAAAATTACTCATCAAGATATAACAATGCAATTTTGCACGACGTTTTGACAAATATAAAATAAAAAATAATTTCTTTTCTTTGAGCAATACACTTCAGAGTAGCAGCTATTAATCCAAACATCCTAGCCAAGAATAAAAGAATTTTGTTGAATGGTTCCAATAAAGGAAGCCTTAAGCATCAACAAAATCAGTATATGATTCAATATATAGGTTATAAACAAAACGAAATATCGGTTGAGCTAACCTTAATACACCCCAAAATGCACAACTAGAATACATGAAAAACATCACAATTAGTAAAACAGCTGAAAACTAAGAGAAGCGAATATAAAGTTGTGAGAAAAAGAGAGAACCATCCTCATCAGGGACTTGGACATGGAGAAAGAGGAGCTTGAAGCCATAAATGTTGTCTAGAACAATCTTTTCAAGAGTCCATTCAAAAGCACACTGGGAGCTGATGGAGGCATGAGGACAGCCTTTGATGCTGGATTGATTCACACCTATCAGCACTCGAGGTTGGCTCGCTCCCGCTCATCCTTTTTCTCTTTTTGTCTGCCAAGAAATATCTGCAAGTGGAGGTAATAGAATTGAGTAAAACCGTACAAGGATGATTATGGTGATAATATTTAGGGTTTAGAATGCAACTAAATCAAACAAGCATTTCATTTTGACAATGAAATGAAATCACTAGTATCTCCTGTAATTTCAACACACCAGATTCCTAGTTTGTTCAAAGTCACATAGCAATACACAAGCATACAATATCTTCCACGAAATTAAATTAATAATCCTGGCAATATAAGCAATTGAACAATATAAACAATCAATTCAAACTTCAAAGTCTCAAATGGGAACTCAATTACCCCAGCAAAAAAATATCATTTAGTGATAATAAATGACAAAATGTATAAGAATATACAAGGACACACAAATCAAGATATCATAGATGATTTAAGACTAAAAAGACTATTATTTAATCAAACAAGATTGATAGAGATTATTAAAAGATAAGCTTATCATAGGTATAGGATAATGTTTTGTATAGAGTTATATTGTGTATAGGATATAACTTGTGTACATGAACCCTATATATATTTGATCAATGGCAAACACTCCAATTAAGGAGTTTCATACAATCCAACATGGTATCATAGCCTAGTTGTTAGTTTTTTTTGTTTTTCCTCTGATCTTGGGTTTTTCTTGTTCCTCTTGTTCGTATTTTTCCTGCTGCCTTCGTATATCATAGCCTTTCATCACCATGTCTAAAGACTCCTCTTCTCCATCGGAATATCACCTTGCCTTGTCTGTTAGCAATATCAAGAATTGTATTCCTTTAATTCTTGACAGAGAAAGCATTTAATACTCTAATTAGGAGGAGTTATTCCAATGCCTTGCCCATGCCTTTGACGTTATTGACCACATTGATCTCGCCACCCCTCGTCCACCGAGTATCTCCGATTCCTTATGGTTGAGGCTCAACTCAGTCGTAAAACAATAGATTTATGGCATAATTTCCACGGACCTTCTCCAAAATGTGCTAACTAAGAGTGACACAGCAGTTTGGGACAAAATCAAATCAATCTTCAAGGACAACAAAATTACAAGGGCACTATACCTTGAAAACCAGTTCAATGAAATCCATCTATCGAGGTTTCCTGATGTCTCTACCTATTGCAAGAAATTGAAGTGCTTGAAGGATCAATTGGCCAATGTTGATCAACCAATCTCTGACCAAAAGTAGGTGCTTCGTTTAATAGACGGTCTTTGTAACACCAATTTCGACACCGTCGCCGCGATTCTTGCTCCGACCGAAGCCTATCTTCTCTAGTGCAACAGGTGTCTTTTTATGCATGATCCGAGGGATCCTTGTTTTGAAGCATTGAAACGCATTCTGCATTATATGATCATGGGTTACATCTTTATCCTTCTGCTTCGACTCGATTGATCACTTATACTGACGCTCATTGGAGAGGTTGCCCTGACACACGTCGCTCGACTTCAGGTTGTTTTTTTGGGGTCAGCCTCGTTTCTTGGTCTTCTAAACGTCAGCATACTCTCTCCGGATCGATCGAGTGCGGAGGCCGAATACCGAGGGGTTGCTAATGTCGTATCAGAAGCTTGTTGGCTCCAAAATTTGTTACTTGAGTTACACTGCCCTCTCCGACAAGCCACTATTGTTTATTGTGATAATGTAAGTGCCATTTACCTATAAAGCAACCCGATTCAGCATCAACGAACCAAACATGTTGAGATGGATATTCATTTTATTCGAGAAAAGGTTGGTTAGGGTCTGATTCGAGTACTACATGTTCCTATGTGATATCAATTTGCCGACATTTTCACTAAGGGACTCCCACGAGAACTCTTCTTAGTCTTCAGGGCCAGTCTTAACGTCCGTCCTCCTCCCGCTATGACTGTGGGGGTGTGATAGAGATTGTTTAAAGATAATCTTATTATAGGTATAAGATAATGTTTTGTATAGTGTTATATTATGTATAAGATATAACTAGTGTACATGAACCCTATATATATTTGATCAATGGCTAACACTCCAATTAAGGAGTTTCATATAATCCAACAAAGATAAACTAGCAACACTAACCCAACAAATGAATGCTCAATCTAAAGGCAATGACCTATATATATCTTGCTCCTTGTTTTAAGGAGGACTAGAGAACTTTCCTTTTGCATTTAAAAGCGTGATTAGATTCCAACATTCGCATTCTAATTCAAGGCAAACTACGACATTCACAAGCTCACAACTTGTCACACCCGTCAAATACATAAAATAAATAACAAGCCTCACAAATACAACCTTATCCGCCTCAGTCTTCTCTATAATTAACCCAGAGCAACCATCCTAGGCAGACTGCAATGTGTTTAGCAACAAACATTTTATGGAATTATTATAAGCTTAGGCTTCGCATCAGAGATTATAATGTAACAGTTGTTTTGTCAGAATCCAAAACCATCATAAATCACGCAAAATTAATACTTCCCATTAATTAAACAATACAGATTATTAGTCAACGATTAACATGACTGAGCAAAATTATGATGTAAGAAAAAAAAAAAAAAAAAGTGAGAAACTTACGGAAAACGATCGTGGGAGCGCGTAGAATGGAGAGAGAAATAGAAAGAGTTATGGGTTTAGGAGTTTAAATGGAGAAACTGTTGTAAGTTGTTTTCATAAAGAAATGGAGATTTGAGTAATTTTATCATTATCGTGGATTTATGGAAAGAGGAGGAGACCGAACGCCTTGTCACTCGTGAGGGAGACAGAGACTACGTGGCTTGCAGAGGGGACTTCCTACTTCCAAGTTCCAACCCACACCTCCTAATCTCCTATGTTTATGTCTCATTTTTGTCATTGTGGAAAATGTTCGTTTAAATCCTAATCGTAATAACTACCAACGCCATGTCCATAAGACACGTTTTATACTTTTTTTTTTTGGTTTGGGAATTATTAGTATATTCGCAGTGCAATGGTTCGATATTACATTATGTAAACGAAACCGAAGAAGTTGGATTATTAGTATTTAATGACGGAATACTATGTTTAAATGTAATAATTTTTTAGTTACTTTGCACAAGGATCAAATACAACATAACATACCTAAAAATAAATAATCAAAAATTAGGAAATATAAGAAGAAGAAAAAAGGAAATGTATATTGTAGTTACAACATAAGATAATGTTTCTGTATATATTTATCCAATTAAAACGATAAAAATAGATATAATGTATTAGTATGATCTCCTTCATACTCTACATATTCATTTACATACTCTTATCCTTATTTAATTAGTTTATAAATATAAGTATTGATTTTCACCACAATATTCCAAAACTCAAACCAATGTGTACTAGCTACCTTCAGAACTATTTTATCCCTAAAAAAAAAAATTAAAATCTATATTACTTTGGGTAATTAAAAATAAAATTTATCAAATATATTTTCGAAAAAATTATCACATTTAAGTTTGACCTTTAAATTATGACATGCACTTGCTCAAATGAAGTCTCACCATCCCAAAATAAATAATCAAAAGTTAGGAAAAATAAGAAAAGAAAAAGTAGATTGTAGTTAAAGCCTACAATAATGTTTCCGTACTCTTTACGAAATGAACAAAGACAACACATCATCCCTAAAAATAAATAATCAAAAGTTATGAAAAATAAGAAAAGAAAAAAAGTTATATTGTAGTTACAGCCTAAGATAATGTTTATGTTCTCTATATCTATCCAATTAAAATGATAAAATAGGTATAATATATTAGTATGAACTCCTTTATACTATGTATCTTCATTTACATACTCTTATCCTTGGTTAATTTAGTTTATAAATATATATATAAATATAAATATTGATTTTACCACTATATTTCAAAATCCAAAACAATGTGCACTCCTTCCAAGACTATTTTATCCTTCAAAAGATAAATAGTAAAATTGACAGATAAACAAGGCACAAATTTTATTCAAACGTAAACAAACCTGCGTAGGAAAGGAGTATTGAGAAGATTCCGACAATGATAACCGCCGACTTGGGAAGAACGGATCAAGAAAACATCGCGAATCAGCCAGGGGTGAAGTTTGATAGTTAACCAAGTCTTCTTGATCATATTTTAAATGGTATATAATGAGAAATTTTGGATTTGTTGGTTTAATTTTAACTTAGTGAAGTTTATCCTCAGTATTTATTTTAAAAAAAAAACTGGATCAATATGCTAATCATGAGATTAAGTTTGATATTCCAGTTATAGAATTTTATCCTTTTATATTTCTTTTATTTTGTTTATAAAAAACAAAGCATGGAACTTTATCTTTTTTTTTTTTAATAAAAAACAAAGTAAGGTGGTTATAGTTTTTGTTTCATCAAAACCTAGAAGGAAGTAGTTATCCGAAGCTAATTTTTTTTTTTATATTTTTCACCCGAAGAAATGACAATCTTCGTTTGGCTTTTGAAGGCCTCACATTCATAATAATATTAAATTAAATTAGATATATAGAAAAAGTGGCAAGGGTAGCCTACTAGCATATCTCATAGTCTCATAATGCTAAATCATGGATTTGAGCTTTATAAATTCATAAAATAAATTAAATCTGGATAAAATAAGTCGTATAAAATAAAGTCCTACGACGTAAGTGGCGACTAGTTTAATTAATTATAATTTTAGAATGGTACTTAAAACTTAATATCAAATCTCATCTACATCATTTGCCATTTTGGATTGTGGATTTCAATAAAAAAATGATAACATGTTAATTCATATATACTAAATAGAGTAATAGGCTTGAATATGAATTCTCGATGAAGAATTTAAAATTCTAATTTACATTATATTTGAAGGATTTTTTTTTTCCACACTTATATTGTAGAGTAATCTAAATCGTAAACTGTCAATAAGGATGAAATACTATTTAAAAAATAAAGACCGGTATAGAATGAATTAGAATAAAAAAAAAAATCCTCCTTATAAAACTCAAGTTCAAAAGGCACCATTATGGACTTTGACACAATTTCCATCGTTTCTCCTCCGCCATCTATCAAATAAACATAAAATGGAATGAAAACAATCACAAAAAGTGGATCAACATTAATGAAGATTTTTTTAATTTTTTTTAATTTTTTTTTTTTTTTTTTTTTATCTATATCCTTCAAAACACCAACCTCTCATTCCACATAAATTTTCTCACAAACGTATCAACACCGCGTAAGCACCCCTCTTGTCGCCGACTATCCGCCCCCTATTGCGCCTCCGCGTCCAATTAATCCCTTATCCTCTTCCCTTTATCCCCTCCAAACCCGGACTCTTACTCCAAACTCCCATCATTTGATTTACAATCGTACTAATTTATATAATTTCTGACACTTCCCCGATAAGCTGCAACAAATACAAGCGACCGTCGTCGATGTCGGTAGAGAGGTCGTTAGAGGCGTGGGAAGAGGTACAACGCCACAGCCAAGACTTGGCCGATAAGCTAGCACAGGGTTTCACAGGTTTAATCCAAACACACATTGCTCCGCCATCATTTGCGTGGCCAACGCCGCCGAGTGCTAAGCTTTTCGATGTGGAATTCGAGTTCCCTGTCCAGAGTTTCCTGCCCCGGGAATTTGGGGCTGTGATTGATAGCTCGGGGATTAATGGGATTTTCGATATCGGGAATATGATTGGACAGGCTGGGGCTGGCCTAACCGGATTGGTTCAGCAGTTCTTTCGGTCGATTCCTGTGCCTTTTCTGAACAATGGTGGTGATGTTAATGATAAGGGTATGGTTAAGGTTCGGCGTGGTGAGAATGGTGGGGAGAGGAGTGATATGAGTATGTTGGTCAGGGAGGAGTTGGGTTCTTTGGCTCAGCAATGGGGGGATATGAAGTTTTCAGAGAACTCCGAGGCGCGTGTTGATGGCGTTGTTGATGACCAGCTTTCGGATTTTAACCTGAAGATTGCCGGCCTTTTTGGTAAATCTCAGGTATATCATACTGTCTTATTTGCTTAGTAAGCTTGTTTTGTTGGAATGCGTATAATTGATTTCTTTGTTGCTGATTCGTATGGTATTGCTATGCATTTTTGAATATTGTGATACTCTGGTTTAATGAATTAGAAGTATGATATTACCATTAGTTAATCTTGTTAGTTACCAAGTGTTTGTCCCTTGCTTGCCTAATCAAGTGAGCTTTGTAATTTAGGTTTTTGTTATTGTTTTTTTGACTTTTGCCGAAGTGAAACTCAAGTATGCTTGTCGCTCACTGTATTGGCTTTTGCTCCCTGATTCCTCTCCTTTCCTTCCGTCTTCAGTATTTGTAGTAAGACTTCTTATTCTATTGCATGCACAGTTGTGATCCTTGTCTGATGAAAAGGTCTGTTGTTTTTTTTGTGTGTAAATAGGGGACTGTAAATGTGACATCCTCATATGACAGTAGAACCCGTGATGTTCAAAGCTCTGTTGTTGCACGTGGAGATTTATGGAGACTTGAGGCATCAAGTAGTTCTACGTCAGGAACTCATAGTTCATCTTTAGTACTTGTCCAGCTTGGACCTCTGCTCTTTATTCGTGATACTACATTTCTTTTGCCGGTACATCTGTCCAAGCAACATTTGCTTTGGTATGGTTATGACAGGAAGGTGCGCTGGCATTATTATGTTAGTTATGTGTATCTTGCTTATTAAACATCAATGAAACGGTGAACTTCAGTATATTATCCCTTCAGTTCAGATCTATGCTGCCTTAAGCCTTATATAACAGGGAGATGGTTTTCAACATTATGTAATGTACATATGTATGAATTTAGGTTTTCTCTATGTCAAGTTTCTTGTATTTTTCCAGATGGATTTTAATCACCCTTTTTTTCATTTGTTTTTAGAATGGTTTACACTCTCTTTGTCCTGCTGTTTGGACTAAGCACAGAAGGTGGCTTTTGATGTCAATGATCTGTCTCAATCCTTTGGCTTGTGTAAGTTCAACTTTTCTGGCGCAGATATGAAGGCATTACATTTAAAATTTTACATTTGTTGTACTTAAGGGTATATAATCTTATCAAGCTACAATTTAGCACACCTTTGAAGTTCCTCTTTTGTATTTTGGAATTGGCATTTTTCTCTTTAACTTCTTCTATTAAACTGCACAAGGTCAAAGAGGAGGTTTCTTTGTATGTTGGGGCCAGGGGTAAGGAAGAGAGGACTTAGTAATTTATGAAATAGAAGGGAGTTATTTTTGTATTCTTAAAATGATTGCTTTTCATTGGTGAGTGTCCTTGTTAGCTTGACAGGATTAACAGACCCCTTTAGTTAACAAGACTATTCATAATTGTTGTAAATTGCAGCTCATTGAGCATCTCAACTTAGTAGCAATTTGATAAAATTGTAATCATGATAACTTATGAATTAAGCGATAAGGTGCAACAAATTGCGTACGTACCACTAGTTTTCCTTTCTATTAGACTTGCTTTTCTAGATTTATGGTCACATTTAAGGATTTGTGTGAACAAATTAAGGTGGTCGTAGGTTTCTCTGTAAGGTGGTGGTCAGGTAATTTTATAATATTTACTTTTATATTTCACTTTATTTATTTAATGACGTGAGATTTCTGTGTAAGGAACCTGACAAGCATGAACCATAGCATACAGCTAAGAAAATGCCCCGCACCATAAATATATCATTTGAGCTTTCACAAACATTGTATATTTACCAACATTATTGGTTATAGGAATTGGGTGATTGAGCCCATGCTTGATTTGTACTTGTTAGATTTATTTCCTTTTGTGTCTCCATATATCGTTGAACCATCAAGATGTCTAATCCCATGGTTTACTACTTCACTCCTTTGCTGTAATGAAGCTTATCTCATCTTCTGTGTAACATTTTATTATTGTGTACTTTATGTTCCCTCAGCTGCCAGTAAAGGAGTTTGTTTCATTGAAGGATGCTTAAAGTGTTGAATAGAATTTAATGCTTCCTAGTTAAATATGAATCTGAAATGCTCTGTTGTGTATTTTTCCTTGCAGTCATTCATGGATCTACAGTTCCCAAACGGGCAACTTACCTATGTAGCAGGGGAGGGACTTACCACTAGTGTGTTCCTTCCTGTTTGTGGGGGTCTATTACAAGCTCAGGGTCAATACCCTGGTGAGATGAGGTTCAGTTTCTCTTGCAAGGTTGGTTAGGTGGCTTTGGACATTTTTATATCTGTCAATATGCTCATCACTTCAATTTTTCTATTCCCATTTTCAGTCGTTTGTTTTTATGTTCTGTTCTCTTCAGCTTGTATCTTACTGAAAGGTCTTTGATTCATTTTTTTGGTGTTTTCAGAATAAATGGGGAACACAGATCACTCCAATGATACAGTGGCCTGATAGATCATTTACACTTGGATGTGTGCAAGACTTGGCTTGGAAGCGTTCTGGTCTGTTGGTCAGGCCAACTATCCAATTTAAGTACGTATTGAACTTCCTTATGATCCTTTAGTTCCCTCTTGTTTCCTTTTTTTATTTCCTCTACAGCTTTTCTGGGTCCCACTGGGATTTCCCATCGTATTATTTAATGCCTGCTTGTGATTTTGCTGCTGCTACATCTACCCTTAGATTGTAGCTCCAGTTACAGAGGCTTTGTTTCTAAATATAATGTTGATTGGGGTGGGGTTATGAGAAGATAGAATCATTGTTAAAAAAAAATTGAAAAAAGATAGAATGGTTTGACTCTACTTGTCCCATTATCAGGTAAAAACAATATTTTGGCTCAGGAGCTCAATTTCTTAAACATATGATGAGAGGTAAACAAATGTTTTGGAAACCTCATAACCGTCGGGAGAAAGTAAATCTGATTATGGAAGTTTTTTTTGATGTAATAAAAAAAGAAATTTTTTTGTCAATAACCACCCCTAAGGGAGGGCTATATTTTCAAAGCACCCTTAGCTAAATATATTTAGATAAACCACCCCTAATTTCTTAATTGTATTCCTAAGCCACCTAAGTATTCTCATTAAGTACCCTGAGGTGTAGGGTGGCTTTGAGAATGCAGTTGAGTACATAGTGGTGGTGGTTTTAATATTTTTAGTTAGGGGTGGTTTTTAGAGCCCTCACTTAGGGGAGGTTTGTTATCCATCAAGCAGTTTATGATCTGAAATATTATTTTGTGCTCTAGTTTATTAAACTTTTGTGGTGTGGAATCGATTCAAAGTTTAAAGTAGATAGATGTATGCAATTGTTGGAGAGGTTTTCTATCACAATGGCTAGCCTCTTGCCGTGTTTGGACATGAAGATTGTTTTATATTTCAATCGCTACAGCTTCAGGGCCCAAAATGTGGAATTTCCTAGAGGTTTCTGAATTTTCTCTACTTATGTGACAGCCTTTGTCCAACGATTGGTGGAAGTGATCCTGGAGTACGGGCAGAACTTGTTCATTCAGTCAAGGATCAGTTGAATCTAATGTATGGGTGTTCGTACTCAACATATACTTCAGTGTTTGCATCTGTATCCGTAAGTTGCTTAATGACCTTTGTTCCCCTGTTCTAGTTTACTCCTATTCTTTTCTGGAAACTTTTTCTCCATGACCTTTTTCCATGGTTGCATTTCTGGAATTTGAGCTTGAGGTTCTAGTGACATTATTTCTTCTTAATGTTCTAATGATGGTGTTGAAAGTGCATGTGATCTCTCTGGTGTCTTAATGTGAATGCATAAACTAGTGAAATGAGTGATAGGGGGTACAAGTAGAATTTTGTTTCTGCTCTTGCTGCTGTCCTAAGATAAACTTTTCTCCTTCTGTGAAGTTTTTGGTTATCATGGCTTCATGTTGTTTTGCCTTTAACCTTATCTTCGGCTACTGCTGTTATGATGCTACTGGACAAGGCAGATATTATCATATATCCTTGTTGATACAAACATGACATGATATGGGCATGAAAAATATCCATGTCTATCCTTACATTCTGGACCTGAAATGGCTGTGTTGATGAGCAAGATTCATGACTGAGAGATACAAGAGAGATTGCCTTTGCATTTATATAGTTCAGTTGTTTCAGACTTTCAGGTATAGGGTTTACAGCTGTGTGTTCCTGAATTCGGAATTCAGCCATCCAAATGTGAAACAGCTTTGCAAGAGGCAGTGGCTATATTGGGTCAACAATGGATTAAGATTAAGACATCCAGACATCCAAGAAGTGAAGTTGTATGTGGAGTAGCATAGTAAAGAAGGGAAGAAAGCCTAGTTTTGGAAACCAAAAATGGGAAAGAGTGTAGAGAGAGAGAGAGAGGGGGGGGGGGGGGGTTTGAGGTTTGATTATTCATTGCTAGTATTAAAGATACTTTTTCTTCCTTAAAATACTCTTCTTAACTTCTTTGGCTGCTAATGCAAGAATAATTGAATATCACTTTTAAAAATCTGCACTCTATCAAAAGTTCATGAAAACACATTTATTTCCCTTTTACATAGTTGTGATTATTAAGATTAGGAGTTATAGCTCTGTAATGCATCAGGTATAGGGGACGGGCACTTTGGGTAATACGAACAAGTTAGCTAGAATTTCCTTGGGGAGGAAGGCAAGGCTACTAAAGAGTTATACATGTTGATGAGATCAGTTAGAGAGGTGGCAAGAAGAAGATTAACGAGAGTAATTTTGTTTTGATTTTAGTTGTAGATGGGAGTGTTCAGCCACTTGAAGGCTTGGGAATGTATACCATATAGTGTATGATTTTGTTGCAGTACTAGTTTTCTCTTTTTGGTACAATTTTTCACTGTTACTTCTAATTTCCAGTTTAATTTCCATAATCACCTTCTTCCATCATTATTTTTATCATAATAATTTCAGTTTATGACAAGCTTACACCAAAATAATCAAACATGCTTGTGCTCATACTTGTGGTATAGTCTTGGTTCCCTTGAAATTTTGGACATGAAGGAGTTAGGCAGCTGATTATTTGATACCTGTACTTGAATCCAGTTAACTTAGGGCCTTTTCCTTGGAGTGTCTAATGTTGGAACACATTCATGTGCTTGTATATTTAGTGTCTAATGGCAAAGCTGTCCTCTAAACTTACCATGAAACAAAGATTACAGGTTGACCCAGTTTGGTTTCACTTTTATTGTGTGATCTGATTTGAATTTGTTGGAGCTGATCTGATCTTATATGTAGTTGTAAAATTGAACTTGGGTAACTCTTAAAGGAAGTTTAGAACTTTTCTGATCTTATTGGAACTGATCTGAACTTATTTGTTTTTTATCTGAAGCCTGAACCTATCATTCATGGAACTTATTTGAAGGTGAAAATGGCTCAAACATTGTGCTGAAACTTTGTGCATTAGCTATTCTTTGATTACTAGTGAATTCGTGAAGTGTTAAAATAACAATATGGAATTGTTTTCTATTACTACATATTCGATAATCTATACATAGAATGTGGAAGTGACTGGTAGACCCAAATGATTATTGAGTCATGACTCTAAGTTGAGATTATTAAGATGATGTGTGTTGGATTCGTAATATTTTTTTGTATATATTTGTATGCATAGTCTTTGAAACTGTCTATGCTTACTTATATGAACACTCTTTTCTTCTGCATACTTTCAGCTTGGCAGGTCTAAATGGAATGGTAATGTTGGAAGCATAGGGATTGTCCTGAAAGCTGAGACTCCTCTCTGTAATGTTGGTAGACCGACGTTTTCTGTACAAATGAACAGTGGCATTGAGTTTTAGCCCTCTTTGCCACTCCTTGTATCAACTCGAACTGTATATAGTACCACAGTTGTAAGCATACCTTATAACCCATCTGTGAATATTGACTCTTCCAGTAAATAATAGTACCTTGCATCATCTAAGGATCCATTTTCTGTTCGGATTCTGAAATTTTGTGGAACTGTCTCTTCCAAAACTTGCTTGGAAGGGATCTGAATAATGAACTGTTCAACATATGTCAAATAATATGGTGCTCAACTTCTCTCCCTCTAGTCCCTCTTATTTGTGATTGCAGAACAGTCGAAGGATCTAGTTATATTTTTAAGTGTTTTGGTGATCTCTTTGGATGCTGAAGTGTTTTATCATACAGAGGTTTGTAGATTATGGACAGCTCCTTGGAGCTTCTGAGAAAGATGGGCTGGTATTTCCTAGTGTGGCATCTTCTTTTTGTTAACTGCTGGACGAAGGGATTGTATGGTTTCATTTAGACTATTTTCCATGAAAAAGATTTACCTACCTTTTCCTTTGGTTGGTTTGTAATGGGGTGTAAATTGTTTTACTAGGGTTTAATTAATCTAAGTAATTCTCAATAGTAACCTGGTACAATTTCGTTTTATATGTGATCGACTGAAGAAAAAAAACTTTTTCAATGGTAGCCCTATGTTTTTTAATATTCTTTGTCGTGGTCTAAATGACACAATTTTGCAAAAAAAATTCTTTTTATTTTAATCACGGTTAAGCTATAATTTTTTCATTTCCCCAAAAAGCAGTCTTTTCCTACCATCAAAACTCCATATTGATTCCCCCAATCAACCATAAACCTTCATCTCCGAGGGTTTGTAATGATGGCGTTCGGGGGTGTACGAGTGGCTGCACTCCAATGATGACCTCAACGTGTATTGTGCTGGGGGAGTTGGACTATGGAGGGCTGTTTGGCGATTAGTCAAGAGCAAAAGGATAAGATGATGGAATTTGCTGAGAAGATTGGGTGGAAGATTCAGAAGCAAGATGACGTAGAAGTGCAACGGGTTTGCCATGAAGTGGGTGTTAAAAAGCAAGTTTTCAAGGTTTGGATGCACAATAACAAGAAAGCTATCAGAAAGAAACAAGCTTAATATATGTCTATTATAGATTAGATTTGTGAATAATTTAGCTTGATTAGTGTATGTTTAGGATGATTGAATAATTTAGCATGATTAGTGTATATTGTTGTAACACCCTGGTAATTCCCATTTTCTGAAAACCAAACCTTTAGGAAACAACGGTGTGCTAACGCCACGTGTTCAAACGTTAAGGCTATAAAACAGAGTTTTGCAGCGGAAAATCAAAAGACTTTTTGAAATAAAATTATACGTAAAACAAACTCCTAACATAACAAACTGGAACCACTATGACCCATACTGCAATGTATCAAAATAACTTTCAATTCAAATCCAAAGCCAACAGTTTAAAATCAGATCAAACAAACATAACTTATTCTGAAATCTAAATTAAAATAACGCTCCTCTCAACCCACCCATACATGAATGCTCGTTTGGATACCTGTTAATAATCTGCTCCCCAATAATACAAATGTAAGTATTGGATCATCACAGTATCATTTATAAGCAAACTGAGTACATACAAATTACAAAGTATAACAGTTAAAATAATAATTAAATAAGAATAAGTACAAAATGTAAGAACGTATCACGCAACATTTTACTCGACTGATATGATAAATTAATTAATTACTTGGATTAAGCAATAGACAAGGTTGTTTCCCCCATGTCCAGATTATGACATCAAATAAATAAATAACCCACGCTCTCCAGTCGGAGAGTATCAAAATATAGTATAAAAGTCCAAATGGTAAACGGTTCTGACTCCGTCACCATAGTTAGATGAGATCTCACCTAACTCCAATTTTAAGTTTAAAAACTTTATAAAAGAGAGGCTCGTAGATCACACGGCCTCCAATAAAAGCCACAGATAATACCTCGTGAAACTCCAACCCCTAATTGTCAATACTCTAGATGTGCACTAGCTTAGAGTTTTATTGCTTATCATCTTTCTTTTTATGTGATTTACTGTTTAAACTCAATATACACAATTACCATAGCACGCACATGCAAACATTGCAATTATACAATCAATCTATGTTATACTGTAATTTTTACCCTTTTAATTTCAATCTCAACTGTTATACCGGTTGAACAAAGTCAACTACCCTCGTCATTAAGACTTAATAAAAATTCACCTTTACTCCAATCATACTATCAGTAATGAAGGAGTTATAATAAACAATCTCATGGATTAATTAACAAATCAATACCAATTTAATAAATCACGATTTCTCACTAACAATACCAAAACATGCCCCTAATATAAAGAACATGAATTATATTCTTTCCAATAAATAACAAACAATCTCATCCAAAAGGTTTCCTAAACATGATACTAAGTTTGGATTTTACACTAGATCATGCTCCTAAAGATAACGTTTTTCATAATTTGTACGTACCAGGAATAAAATACACAAGTGGCCACTTTACTTACTATTTAGCACCTTCTACAAAGTGTTCTCCTACACCAAATTATACAACCTATATCAATACACCAAAACCCAAATTTACAGCAACCATACTAAATTTTCTAAGACTTTAAAATCATCCGAATACACATTTTTTCTCCTAAAAGCACAAGCAAGAGAATTAAAATCAGGTAAAATGGCAAAGGTATAATCCCTATTCAAAATTCCTACCAATTTTTTTTGTCTCTAGGGACATTGATGATGTCTCTTTACTACCGAGAAAGACACCTCTTGAAATGTATAACTATCCAAATTTCAGTAAAAGGAATCCAAACCCTAATAATTCAGAACCACTATGCAAATCTATAACATGTAGCATCCCTCAAACTTATCAAGGAGCTCATCAAAATAATTGGCGCAAATCAAAAGCCGTCTTAGGTAATCCAAATAATTAATTAATAGATTGATTCATTACAATTCGTATGATAACATTGTCAACGACATCCTTACTTTAGTTAATTCGGTTTCTTAATGTAGTATTGTTAATGACCCAAGGTCCAATGTCTCCTCTAAACCACATAATTGCTTATATAATCCTCCTAGGTGACTGCCAAATAAAACATACGACCTATTATTTATAACAAAATTGATCATTAAGCCTACTCTAATTCTCCCACAAAGTAATCCTTCTCGTCTGGATCAAATATGCTCGCTTGCTGATAAAATTGCAGATTTCATTATCCTACTACCATAAGCATGACATTTGACTATCATGTTTGTGTAGTATTTTTTTTTACTTTAGAGTTCGAGGAGGGGTTAGGGGAATTTAAATAGAAAGAATAATTACAAATCCATATAACCAAGTAATGACGACATAGGCTTATGTCACATGATAGGGTAATATATAATATAATTAAGTCGTCTAATTATGAAGGTCAAGGAGTAAAATCATACCAAATTAAGCTCACATGAAATACCATGTTCATGCCATGCAACATTCACGTACTATAGGCCAAACTTCTTGCAAGTATTTTTCTTGATATTGGGGGAAGATCATTGAGAAAGTGCTCACAACGAGCATACCACTTGCATTCCAAGAAGGGTCAATTTTTTTTTAACCATCCAATGGTCGATACTCAGGTCGTCCCATAGCTTATCCTTGTCGTGCTTTCCCCTTGTTTTTTTTCCTCTGTTTTGGTACTTCGTCGTACGACTCCATTTCTTCCATAGCTGTGCGGATGGCTTAAGCTTGGAAGCGGCGACAGGAAGGGAGGGTTTGCTGTGCCAACTGCTCTTCTTCTCTCTTTCTTTTTTGTGTTGCTTTGTGAGTTAATGATTAGGGTTTAGAGAAAAACTGATTTACATATAAATAAGATTAGTGGGATAGATAATTTATTGGGCTTATGGGTTTTTGATGGCTAAAAAAATATCTTTTATAAAAAATAGATCTCCTATTTATCTTATGTAAAAAATTAAACACATATTTTATAAAAATAAATCTTGTTTGGTTTATACTAGAATTATATATAGGAAATATTTTGAATTAAAGTGAAATAAAAATGCTGTAATTTTATGGGGATTATAATCGTTGATTAGATTTGTGAATAATTTAGCTCAATTAGCTTGATTTGAGGGGAATCAATTTAGGGTTTTGCTAGTAGGGGAATACTGGTTTTTGGGGGAAAATAAAGGAACTATGGCTTAACCGTGATTAAGGTAAAAGGAATTTTTTTTGCAAAATTGTATCATTAAGGCCACAACAAAAAATATTAAAAAATATAGGGCTATCATTGAGAAAGTTTTTTTTTTCCAGTCAATACCGTATAAAATAAAATTATACATGGTACCATTGAGAATTACCCAATTAATTTTTCCTTGGTGAAAAACATTTTTCTTTAGAATAAAGGGAAACCATATTTTCCTCATCCTCTTTTCCTTTCCATTTTCCTTTTCATGTATTAAACCAACAAAGAAAAATTTACTTTGTATTCATTTTTCTCCCTAAAAATTGTTCATTGTCATCTTTGGTGGTCGCAGATTCATAGACACGTAGTGGAATGAGTTAAATGTATCTGTTGAATTATCAATTTGGAAGAGTTTTGATTGGGCCACATCATTTAGACTAATTTTTTGAGGGACAAAAAGGGTAATACACAAATAATTGGACGAAGTCAAATTGAGCTGCTACAATATGTGCAGACTTCATAATTTCATATTGTGTAACAATCTCAAGAGTCAAGACTCTGCTTTTAGAATAAGTCGAATCAGATTCCTATTAATGTATGGTTCATTTATGATTATGCTTTTGAGAACGCAGTGTGAGAAGCTGAAGATAGTTGGAACATTTGACGTAATAAGTAGTTTGGTCTCTTCAATAAATTTCTCCAATTTTTAAAAATCTCATCATACAAGTTAGGAGTATGCATGGATGAGTGAAAATATCATACCTTTTCCATTTCAAGATTTTTGCATCATTTAAGCTTGTCAATGCACATGTAATTTCAATCTTGATATTGATTGGATTTGAGGTTTTGAGCAAGTCAACTCTAGGTTTGGAGTTTTAGTTGGTTGATGACTGTTTGTATGAATGAGTTGAGATGTCTCTTTGAATAAAGCCAATAATTTTCTTAGGTATAGATACCTCTAACATTCTTAAATGGGAGCTTCTACATAGCTCCTTGCTATTTCAAGTCTAACAGACATCATTCGGGACCCCAATTGACTCATTACTGTTATTTGGGTGTTCATGGCAGTTCCGGAACAAGTCTCTGTTGGAGAAGGCTGCTCATTGGATGGTACAACACAAATATGTAGTGTACTATGGGAATGGGAATTTGGTGGCAATTGGTTAGAGTTTTTTCTGTTTTTGCTTTTTGTCAATTTCTTACACTTTCTTCCATTACACAAGTAAATGTGATGGCTTATATATGTAACAGAATGTAAATAATGGAGGATATGAATACAAATACAACTTTTCCTATTTCTCTCTCTCATCTCTTCTTCCGATCCCTTTCTCTTTTTCTTAATTTGGTTTTCCCCTGTCTCCGCACTGTTTCATTGCTACACTTGAGTATTAGAAGATCATTCTGATATTTGGGCGTAGCCGTAGCATTGGTATCAAAGCATCTCCTGCCATCTCTGATCTCCAAGTCTGGCACCGATGGTCTCTAGCAGAGTGGGTAGAATGGAGGAGCAGCTGGCAATCCTGGAGCAACGTTTAGAGTCACTAAACAATGCAGCTACGCAGAAGTTTGTGGAAGTGATGAGGATGTTACAAGCCATGAAGGATACCTTACCAACACCAAAATGGGAGGATCGGGGACAATACAACAAACTTGGGTATACTCCTAAACTTGAATTCCCTAAGTTTGATAGTTCTAGTCCTAGATTATGGATTAAAAAATGCTGTAGATATTTTTCGTTGTCTAAAATTGGTGATGATCAAAAGGTGGATTTAGTCTCTCTTCATATGGTTGGTAAGGCAGAAAGTTGGGTGAGTCGTTATCTGGCTTGTAGAGCGACTGTGGATTGGAATGATCTTGTAATAGACCTAACTAGCAGTTTTGAGGATGATATGGGCATGAATGTAGTGGAAGAATTCAATAAACTTGAACAGACTGATAGTATTGAAGCATATGTTGATGAGCTTGAGAATTTAAGGGCTATAATGTTACAAAATAGCTATGTATTGCCTGAGAAGTACTTATTGGAGAGTTTCATCGGTGGATTGAAACCTGGATTCAGGCCTTTTGTTTGTGCATTCAAACCCCAAACCATCAATGCTGCTATAGAGTATGCTAGGCTCCAAGATGAAAGTCTCACTGTGAATAAATACACCCCTATCAGACCATTTTCATCAAAAACATACCCTACTCTACCTATTGCTAACACTAAACCCCCTTTGCTTCCTTTACCTTCCACCAAGCCCATAGCCAACAATAACAATTTCCCTAAACCCTAGAAACCCTGCTGCATCCACCCTAAAGCCATTTCCAAAGCCTAAATTCATCTCATCTGATGTGAGAGCAGAGAAAATGGCCAAGGGACTTTGCTACTACTGTGATGCGCCTTATAGTAGGATCCACAAGTGCCAGTTTAAGGAAGCGCAGTTGTTTACAGTGGAAATACCCAGCTTGAGCACAGGAGGGTCGTTGGATGAAGAAGTAGGTGACTTGGGAGAAATCGAAGAAGCTGAACCCTAAATTTCAGTAAGCGCTTTAACTTGAAGTTAAATCTTCCATACAATGAGGGTTAGATCTGTAGTTAAGGGGAAACAGGTGAAAACTCTCATTGATTCTGGTAGCACGCATAATTTCCTTGATTGTCACTTAGCCTAGGAATTGGGGTGCTCTATTAATAATATTCCAGGGCAAGTAGTTATAGTGGCTGATGGAAATCAGGTGGTGTGTGACTCAATATCTAGAAATTTTGCTTGGACCTTGGGGAGTCAATCATTTGTGGCAGATGTAATGCTCATACCTTTGGGGAGTTGTGATATGGTACTTGGAATTCAATGGCTAAGTACTCTAGGCTCTATTAACTGGAATTTCAGACAACTTACTATGAGATTTTGTGTGGGATAGAAGTGGGTGGAATTAAAGGGGTTGCCAAGCTAGAGGCTAAGAGTTTGTGAGAAAGATCCTTATGCTAAGTTCCTTCAAGCTGTTACCCAAATTTTCCTTATTCAAGCCTCAGAGTTGTCAGTAGCCTTCCCTGTTAGCTTGTTCCAGGTGACCAGTGTAGAGCATGAAGAACAAGAGCTGGCCAATTTGAAACAGAAGTATGCATGTGTGTTTGAGGAGCCTACTGCTTTACCACTTAGCAGAGAAGCTTTTGATCACCGAATATATCTTAAGCAAGGTAGTGGAGCTGACAACATTAGACCCTATAGATATCCTCTTAAACAAAAGGATATCATTTAGCAAGTGAACCAGGAAATGCTAGAGAGAGGTATAATCTAGAGTAGCAGTAGCCCTTTTGCATCACTAGTGGTCTTGGTAGGAAAAAAGGATGGGTCTTGGCGGCTTTGTGTAGATTACAAGGAACTGAATAAGAGGACTATAAAGAACAAATTTCCTATTCCAGTTTTGGAAGAACTTATTGATGACTTAGCTGGAGCAAGGGTGTTCAGTAAGTTAGACTTAAGAGCTGGGTACCATCAATTGAGAGTCCACCCTAGTGATGTCTTTAAAATAGCTTTCAAGACTCATGAAGGCAATTATAAATTTCTTGTGATGCCCTTTGGTCTCACTAATGCTCCATCAACATTCCAAAACTGGATGAATGAGGTGTTTAAACCTTTCTTAAGGAAATTTGTACTGGTTTTCTTTGATGACATATTGATTTATAGTGAAAGCTTATCTGAGCACTGGCTACACTTATCTGCTATATTTGAAGTTATGAAGACTCATTCTCTCTTTGCAAAATATAGCAAATGCTCTTATGCCATAGCAAGAGTGGAGTACTTAGGACACCATCTCTAGGGAAGGCGTGGAAACTGATCCTACAAAAATTCATGCTGTCAGATCTTGGCCTATCCCTACCTCTGTCAAAGACTTGAGAAGCTTCTTGGGTCTTGTGGGTTATTACAGGCGTTTTGTCAAGGGCTATGCTACTTTAAGTAGACCCTTGACAGACTTGTTAAAAAAGGGGAACTTTGAGTGGAATTACACTACAAATACTGCCTTTATCGACTTGAAAATGGCTCTAACCTCTGCTCCAGTATTGGCACTCCCAGATTTCACCAATCAATTTATAGTGGAGACTGATGTATCCACATCGCGAATAGGGGCAGTTTTGATGCAAACAAATCATCCTATTGCCTTCATCAGTAAGTCTTTAGGGCCAAAATGGTAGAGGCTATCTGTCTATGTGAAAGAACTCCTAGCCATCGTATTTGTGCAAAAATGGGAACAATACCTCATTAAGGGACATTTTATTATGAAGACTAATCAAAAGAGCCTTAAATGGTTGCTAGATCAGAAAATCTCAACTCCATTTCAACAATTTTGGCTATGCAAACTCATAGGGTTTATCTACGAGATCCAGTATAAAGCAGGGAAACAAAATTTGGCTGCTGATGCATTATCATGTGTCCAGGGCTCTTAGTTGTTGCTGCTAGAAGTCTCTGTGATAGACTCAAACCTCTTAAGCTGTATTAAAGACAACTATGCCAAGGATGTGAACACTCAAACCCTGGTATAAGGAGTAATAACTGATGTTGCAAGTCACCCTGGGTTTGTTGTTGAAGAGGGGCTGCTAAAGAAATATGGCCGAATTGTGGTAGGTCCTAATGAAGTCCTGAGGACGAAAATCATTCCATGGCAACATGCATCCCTTGAAGCTGGGCACTCAGGAAGAGAACAAACACCGAAAAGAATGCAAAGTTTGCTTTACTGGAAGGGCATGAGTAAGGATATCAACCAGTTTGTGAGATAATATCTTATTTGTCAAGCTTCCAAATATGATACATCTGCCAAGCCAGGGAAGCTACAACCCCTACCATCCCAGAGCAAGTGTGGACTAACATTTCCATGAACTTCAAAACTGGTTTGCCTGTGTCTATGGGACGTAATGTAATCTTTGTGGTGGTGGATCGATTAAGTATGCTCACTTTATGGCACTTAAACATCCTTTCATAGCTCTAGAGGTTGCTCAGGTTTATTTAGATGAGGTTTTTAGACTTCATGAGTGGCCAAGAAGCATAGTAAGTAATAGAGAGCCAATATTCCTCAGTCAGTTTTGGAAGGGGTTATTCAGTCTTCATGGCACAAATTTCCTACTATCCTCAGCTTACCATCCTGAGACAGATGGGCAAACATAAGTTGTGAATAGGTGTCCTGAAGGTTACTTGCGATGCATGACAAGTGACAAACCAAGGGAATGGTGTAAGTATCTACCTATGGCAGAATGGTGGTACAACACACAATTCCATACATCCACCAAGAAGACACCCTATGAAGGTGTGTATAATCAACCCCCACCTATTCATCTGCCTTATATGCCATGAGAGTCTTCAAATGCAACTATAGACAAAAGCATGAGTAGAAGGGAGGACATGATTGCTTTGCTCAAACATAATTTACAGCAAGCACAAAATAGGATGAAGAGTCAAGCGGATAAGAGGAGATCTGAGAGGGTATTTGCTATTGGAGATTGGGTTTGGCTTAAACTTCAACACCATAGACAACAATCTGTCCAGTACAGAAGCAATAACAAACTCTCAGCAAAGTTCTATGGTCCTTTTCAAGTGATACGGAAGATAGGAGTGGTAGCTTATAAGCTTCAGTTGCCATCACATGCTAAAATACACAATGTATTTCATGTGTTCCAACTGAAACCTTTTCATGGTCAACTTCCTATAGTGGCCAAGATTCCTGAATGGAGATCATCAACAGAAACTGAGTTGGTGCCTTCTGCAATTTTTGATATAAGGGTACATAAAGTTGATGGTGTTGACAAAGAGGAGTTACTGATTCACTGGGTAAATAAACAGGCTTATGAGGATACTTGGATACATCACAAATATGTAGTGCACGTGGGAATGGGAATTTGGTTGCAATTGGTTAGAATTTTTTCTGTTTTTGCCTTTTGTCAATTAGTTACACTTTATTCCGTTTTCTTTCTGATGCAATACACAAGTAAATGTGATGGCCTATATATGTAACAAAATGTAAATGATGGAGGATATGAATAGAAATACAACTTTCCTTATCCCTCGCTCTCATCTCTTTTTCTCATTTCGGTTTTACCCTGTCTCCGCACTGTTTCATTGCTACACTTGAGTATCAGAAGATCATTCTGATATGCCGTAACATTGGATGCCGTGGGTGCCTTCAAGGCTCTTCGTATGCCCATGCACCCAACACCTATTTGGGGGAGGGGATGTTTTTCGTGACACAATAGGGCAAGTTCTCACTAAGTGCTTAGTTGATTCTGAAACATCCGGGCAGAAACTATTCCAAGGAGAGTGTATTATGTTCCTTATATTGAAGTTCTTCCTAGTTGGATTGTGTTCCAACACATTAGCCACTGAAAAAATCTGAGTTTTGGTTGGGGAAGTGAGTCCCACGTCGAGTGCGTTAAGACATACTTCAGGCTAAATGGCTTGATAGCAATCTCCTTGATACATGAGTTCAACTGTTTGAGATGTCTGTTGAATGCTCTGAAAGCTAATGCTAGCATTATTTCAATAGACATTAGTTACTTGGAGTGGCAGTTGTATATTCAGCAGTCACGGTGTCTCTTTGTAAGAGTTGAGTCCACAAGTTCTAGTCCTTCTAGAGGTCTCCAAGTGAACACCAGAAGTGGTTCTATGATCTGTCTTAATCCATCCAGGGCATGACCTCTTTATTGATGTGACAAACTAGGAGTATTGTAAGATTTAGAGAAATATATTTAATACGAATCATTTAGTATATTATGTGAGTCAAGACTTTGGTTTCTTCTAGGGTGCCTCCATCTACTTCAAAAATTTGAGCTTTTTTCATGTTGCTTAGTCGCTTATCTTGACGGATTTTTGGACCACAATGGTGCTTTCTTAATTATATTCTATAATACAAGGAGGTACAACTACAGCAAAGCTTATGCCCCAAGTACTGCACCAGCAAGTGCTCCACTGCTTAAGGCAGGCTTAGAAGAAGATGTTAGTCGTACTATAAATCTGTAGTAGCATATCGTAAAGTAGGATGGCAAGATAACAAAAAAAATTGTCAGATCTTAAAGAGAATTAAAGCTAAGGGTGCTTTATGACAGACAGAAGCTGAACTTAGTCGTCAGGTGCTTAAAACTGCTGATAAATAATCTGTTAAACGATGTGGAGGTAATGCAGTCGTTCAAAGAGAGAAGAGCCTGCGCTCTTAAGGTAGAAAGATTTCAGGCGTCTCAGAAACTAAGATTTCAGGGGTCTCATCAGAAACTGTCCGGGTGAAACTAACTGAAAACAGATTTGAGTATTTGCTGTCTCCTTATCATTTAAGTATGAATTCAGGCAACAAAATAGCAAATGCGATGGTATTTGGGTCGGTGGGCAGAAGTTCTCAGATTGTAGAAGTTTTAATACTAATTCTCTTGGTCGGGTTTCAGGTCAGGTCACAATATTTAACAGGCCCTGAGTGGTAAATCACAAAGAAGTTATTACTGCTATTTGTCTAACAACTTTTCTTATTACATATTATACATAACTCATTTTACTTGTAACATTTACATATATGATATATCTTTCATACACTAAATAAAATGGCTAGACAAAAAAAAATCTTCATGCAAAAAAGAAAATTTTACGTTTCTTAAGCTAGTTGATCTATTTCATTAACGCCTAGCCCAGTCAATATCATAGGCTGTGCATGGGGAATCATACAATCTATATTAGGCTAGGCTGTGAACTCCTCGGAACATGAGTTCAACTGTTCTGAGGCAGTCCCTTGACTGTTCTGTGTCCTATAATAGGTACTACTACCGCATTTGACTATCCGTGCTTGAACTGGTAGTTGGCCTTCTATGATACTCACAACTGAAGACATTGTGGGTCTGAGAGTGGGAGATGGGTTTGTACATAGTAGAGCTATATTGAGCAGTCTTAACGCCTCTTCTTCAGAATAATTTGAGCCAAGAGCTGGATCCACAAGTTCTAGAAGGTTCCCTTGCTCTAATAATACATAGGCCTGTGAAATTACCAAGTGAGAATAAAATTAGTTCTGTAATCTTAGTATTAAATTGTCGACATGCAAGGAAATGAGAACATATGATACTGATCGAGAATTCAGAGAAACACACAATTGAAATGACACTCTTATTTACTAAGTTTTCAGTTTCAAGTTATCATTTGTAGTTTTCACTTGCTACTTCTGTAATCTGAATAAAGCAAGCGTAGGTCACAGGTTTCACCAACTGTATAGGCTTGTCTTGTAAGTTGCCGCCTCCACATTTCCAGAAATTTTGACGCTTGAAAACCTAATTAGTAAATTTAAAATGATTCCAAAAGACCCAAATGTGAGAAATTTTGGATTTCTGTTTATGATATATATGATTGGGATCCACTCACATGCTCATATTGACATTTTATAAATGACATGAAATTAGGGAAGTTGGGGACAAGATTCACAAGAATGAGACATGTAAAAAATCAATGGATTATACTAAACCAGTAGATTACCCAGTCAAGAAGAAATATGAACTCTTCCTTAGGCATATAGTGAGTGTTGCTTGTTCCACTCACAATCTCAAGCACAACTACTCCAAAACTGTAGACATCTGCCTTATCTGTGAGGTAACCCCTCATTGCATATTCAGGAGCCATGTACCCTCTGAAAAAATTTGAAAATAAATACGAGTCAATAACCATGATGTATCATGACCAACAATTCAGCTTATAAGCTAAGCTATTTCTGATTACAAAGGGTTTCGATATCATTATGAGGTTTTGACACTCCAGGACAGAACCTTCTTTCAAGTTCATTTTCTAGGAAATAATTGGGCTTATAACATAGTTCTTATTTGTTTGTTTTGTTGGGCGTCTGTATGACCTTATTACCCATAATACGGTAATACCCACTGACATGAATAAGCTTTGATAGGATCAAAGTAATAGGGAGGGCCATACTTTTAGTAGAATCTACCAGCTCTTGGATACCCAAAATTTGGAAGAATCACTGATTTCTATTAGTCTCAAATCCAGGATGAAGACTCCACCTTGATGATGATAATATGTTCATATATATTTAACTTGGTTAAATGTAGGTGATGGAAGTCAAACCTTATGAAATATGTCATGCATAAAAAACAGTAACGATTACTTGTATTATTTGGTTGTTGTGTGGCTCGGATTATTTGCTTGTTGTCCAGGTATAGTCGAAGACTTCAAAACCATTAAGCTGCTGAAACTTCTCCTAAAAATAAGGAAGTAGTTATATGATGGACTCTTGAAGATCTTTTGTTTAAATTCAAATGGGTTAAAGATAAATCTGAAAATCAAAGTCCTCCTAGCTTTATGGGATTGAAAGAAACTGCAGAAGCTATCCTCGTTCAAAAGGTTACTGATCGTGCAAATTCAACATAAGAAATACTCGTTCAAATCTGTAACGGCTATTTGGTCAAGACCTTTGAAACATACTTCAGTAACTGCCCGAACTTCATGGAACACATTCTGAAGCAGTCAGTCAAAGTCCTAACATCCGATTCAAGGGCAACGGCAGTGTTGAAAATATTGAAGACTATCCGTTGCGAAAACACTCCTTAAATAGAGTGAGCTGAAGCTTGAAGAAAGAGAAGTTCCTCAACAAAATACTCAATACAAGCTGTAGAAAACTCAAACTCTTTCCTCTCTAGAACTCTATACTTAAATTGTATTTTAGATTGAGAGAAAAGAAAAGAAAGTCTCTTTGTGTGAAAAAAGAAAAACATCAAAAGAAAAGAGAGACATACTTTGAGTAGATTTATAATACTCAAAGATTCAGAAAGAAAAAGTGAGAAGATTTTTATTTCTAGGAATTGAGACGCTAGAGTGTAGCTAGGGAAAGCTACGGTATAGAAGATTGGGTGAAAATCTTTGAAGGTGGCTTTAGGTCTCTAAAGGAGGAAATAAAGATCGGTTAAATCCTACGGGTAGGAAACCCTAGGCGGAGACGTAGGCACATTGCCGAACTTCGTAACAAATCATTGTCCCCTTTAAATTTGTTTTACTTTCTTTTATTCGCTTTACTATATCGTATTCGCTTACAAAGCAAATCCTGAAAATTGATTCAAAGCCCTTGAAACGTATCCTATCCTCTTCCGCATCTAAAAACCATTTCAAAGCCTTTGATCACATAATTGCGAAAATCTACCATACTCTATTCACCCCCCCCCCCCCCCCCCCCCCCCCCCCCTCTAGAGTATTTTGATCATTTCTATCTCCTATTGAATCTTCACAGGAGAAACAATGACATGCAAGAATCGAAAGGGAGAGATTAAGCTCACATTGTTCCCGCGATCCTGGTACTGATATGAGTATTTTCCCCTTCATCAAGCTTTGCTAGACCAAAGTCTGATATTTTTGCATTCAAGTCCTTATCAAGTAACACGTTAGTTGCCTTAATGTCCCTGTGAACTATTTTCAGTCTTGACTCTTCATGAAGATATGCTAATCCTCTTGCAATACCCAGGCATATCTGCTTTCTTGTTTGCCAGTCCAAGTACAACTTCTGATCCTCCTTACCTAAAACAGTAAAATGTGGACAATTTAATTAGTATCATATGATTTCATACCAAAGAGGAACCTTTCTGCAAGGCATTGGAAAGGAACTTGCCAAAGAGAGCACGGGCGAGGGAGTTGTTTTCCATGTATTCATATACAAGCAGTAGCTCTTTTCCTTCGATGCAATACCCATAAAGCTTAACCAGATTCTGGTGTTGCAGAGCAGAGATCATGCCTATCTCAGTGACAAACTCCCTGTTCCCTTGCTTTGACTTAGAGGACAGCTGTTTGACAGCAATTACTTTGCCATCAGGCAGTACACCCTGAAGTCAGAAAGTAATACCGAAGTCACAATTTGTACTATTTACAAAAATACATTATCTACCTGTTTAGATCAACCATAATTTACCTTGTACACTGGACCAAAACCTCCTTCCCCTATTTTATTTGTGTGGCTAAATCCATCTGTAGCAGCTTTAATCTGCCTCAAGCTAAAATAACCTGAAACTAGCCTCCGGAGTTCTGTAATATGTGAAGTGAATCAGGAAACTTAATTGCACTCAAAATATATAAAATATTGAAAAGTAGAATGTAGGAGTTTTATTGCTTCCTGGAAATCATCCAGACACACAACTATGGGTTGAGGTGGGGAAATCAAACAGCATTAAGTAGAAAAGTGTCATAAATAGCACAAACTACATGACTACATCTCTACACTATATATATTATCTCAGAATGAAAAGTATACACACACATCATTAGATAAGTAGCAATACAAGTGGCACTGCATTGGAGGCTAAAGATCATTACCTTTCTTTATTCAAGTAGAAGCCAGAGAATGAAAGGCTAAAGATCATTACTTTTCTTCAAGTACAGAATTACAAATGCGAGCAAGACTTCATAATAATTTTATTATAAGAAATAATGAGCCGCTCTAAAGTATTCTTGGCATGCCCGCTCTCAATCCAAAGTAAAGCCACTAAAAACGACTATATCCACGGGTTTATCCAATCCTTTCGGAAGTAATGACTTATTGAGGGTTCATAGAGTCTAGAAATCTTATTTTGTGATGCTAGTTTGAGTCATAAAGATTAAGAGTTAGAAGTGTATATCAAGTGCAGATTTACAATTTGCTGGAAAAGAACAAAATGCCTTACAGTTCTTTTAGTTACATTGTACTAAAATAATAAACAAAAAAAAAAAAGCAAAGAATCATGAAGGAGCTGTCCAATGATGCAAATGAACATCTGATATAACATAATTTTATGAATATGGTCAAAATTAAACAATTAAATAATTAACCACCTTCATTTTCTTGGTCTTTTCCACCCAAGTAACCTGTCATCCACAGAATAACCAGGACGGATACAAGAATGGAACATGATGAAGAAAGTACAATTCCAACAATAGCTCCTTTAGACAAACTTGTACTGACTTTGAAATCTACAAAGGTATAGAAGAAAATCATCAGAAATTTATTTCTTCAACAAACCCAAGCAATAGAAGGAAGTAAATGATTTGTACAAGAAAATTGACTAACTGGGTGTCACTGTAATTCCTGATATAAGAGGTCCATATACACCTCTTCGGGGAACACCTGTAGTCCCTTTTCCAGACCAGTACAAGTATATTTCAAGTGTGCTCCCATTAACATAAACATTTTTGAACTCCATAGTAATCCCCTTGCCAGCCCCTCCAGCTTCTGCCGCAATGTTAAAATCTTTTAGTACCTCATTTCCCTATGAAGTCAAACATAGAAAAGAGGTGGCAAAGAGAAAAACAGTTTATTAGCATATGAGAAAGTCAGTCACATGTTTCTGTTTTCACTACATTAGAAGTTCAATTCCCTAATACCCAGAGTGCATTTGAAAAGACCTAGGTAATATAATTTTAGAGTGGTCAATTCCTTAATATGATTTACCTGAAGTGAAACATCAAAGATGCGCCTTCCATTGCTGCTAAAAGTCTGGTTATCTGTGAATATTATTTCAGAAAAATGTAGCGTCACTGTGTAACTTCCTTGTCGCATGCAAAGGCCATAGTATTTGAGTGACAATGGTGCCAAGCGAGCTGTTTGGTAAATACCAGTTGCATTAGGATCAGATGTTCGTGCAACGAAGTTCTCACTGCTGCTGAACTGAAAATCTCCTGTACTGCTGTAAGCCCACTTTTGGTCAGATGCATAAAATTTTGACGGGCCTTGAGAGATGCTATCACCTTCATATGCATGCCCTTCAAAGTTCAATTGACTTCCTCCACAGTTAATAAACAACGAATGATCTGCAAAAACATGTGGGAGATTGAACAGGAGGCTAACATTAAGAGTTGATAAAACAATGAAGTTGGTTCTTACATTTGGGCTTTGTAGAGCAAGGAAGGTCCTTCTTTAAGCACCAATTTATCCTGCCAATCTCAAATTATTGATTATTTCTAACTTTAGTAAAGCTAATCTCATTACGAAGTCTTAATTTTGTAGAATAAAATTTGCCAAAATAGATGATCACGATAAATCCCACTCTTGGCTCCTCTTTTAATAGGTTAATGTACTGTGCTATATTTAGATATTCATAGGGTAAACCCAAACTTTTCTCCTATTTATCTCATAATCAGTGTTTTTGAAAAGTATTTAATTCAAACTAAAATATTTGGTATCAGAGTTAGTCTTTAAATTATTGCTTAAACTGTTAAATACAAATTTTACCTTTATCCTATCACAAATATGATGAGAATAGTACTTACAATTTATAGTATTATACAAGCACCAAGAGCATGGAATGCATGATGATGGATACTATTTGAAAATCAAGTAAGCAACTTTATGCTTGAGTATTGATAATACCACTGAGCGCATTTTAGATATCTTTATGAAGCCCATACCTCATAATACATTCGGTTTTTTCATGCAAATTCCAACTCATAAGTCATTACACAATAAAATTCTGTATTATGCAAGTGTTGATAGATTCTTTCCCTTAACAAATTATGAAATATAAAGCAAGAAAGTTTGCTGCTAGAAAAACTTACTCATTGCTTTCTGCAGATGAATAGCTAGCAACCAGATTCCTATTGCAATAAACATGGGACCTATGATGAGATATTGTTTGACAGAAGATGAACTAAGAGGTAGAAATTGATGCTGATGCTCTTACGCATTTGATTGCTGACAACTAGCAGGGGCTGAGTGAGTGAAATTGTTATAAGACACATCGCTGCAAAAGCAAAAAGACGCTGGCATCAAAGAATTTGAATTCATATAATTGAGTGCTTTAACAAAGAGAAATCGTTATAAAAAAATGCAGGGAATGCTGCTTACAAGTTGTTCCTGGTGTTTAATATCCATGGAGGTACTGCTCCTGAAAACGAGTTGTTAGTAAGGAACCTGCATCAGTCACATATTTGATTACAAAAGTATATCATCTAAGCCTAAACAAGCATTTGTAGGATAATTCAGATTTTTATTCAAACTTATAATTCAACGCATAAATTTTGCTTACAAGAAAGCAAGACTTTGCAAGTTTTCCAATGATTCAGGAACTGGACCACTCAAATGGTTGTAGCTAAGGTCTCTGCAAGAGAGGGATTTTATAGATTAAAAATTACCCTCTTTCATACATTTTATAGGCATGGATGGACCATGTGTGCCCTGTATTAGAATATAATAACTATTTGTGGATCTCTTACATTTACCCATACCAGATATATTTGTTCTCTGAGACATTTTAAAAATGGGTGTGGGTGTACCTGGGTGTATAATAGGAATTCTAATAGCTCACAAACACACAACTTACAATAGCGTCAAGTTTCTGAAGTTGGTTATATAATCAGGAATTTGACCAGTAATCAAGCAGTTCCTTAGTACACTGAACAAAAAAGACAGAATGTCAGTAAAAAAATGGAAGGATGGTCCCTAGAATTACATGTAATAGTTTATATTGGTCAATCATATAATTGACAACTCACAGAAATCTCAAATTTTTCATGCTTGCAAGATTTGGGAAAGGCATACTTGCTGTATTGAGATCTGAAATTCTCCTGGAAATCAAGATAAATTTCATTATTTTTATCTATCTAATACACGTCTCTTCAGCTAAGCAGAATCTAGGAGATATAAAGGAATTGTTAGGAACATAAATCACATAGACTTCACTCACAAGATCTGCATATTTGTCAAATATGATAAGCTAGGTGGAATAGGTCCTTCCAAAGATGTGCCTTGAATATCCCTGTAAGACACATATAGACGTAATCATAAATTAGGAAGAAAAGTATATATAAGTAATAAATATCATTAAATTGGACTCCTACTTGACAACTGTACTCACAATGAGACCAGGCTCGTCAAATTGCCAAGAAAATCAGGAATCTTTCCAGATATCATGTTTCCATTGAGCCTCCTGATATTAGTACACAATTAGATAATCAAGTTGAAAACAGGTCAAACATTGAAACAAACCATGCTGACTTACAGTTCAGTAATGTTCTTAAGATTGATGAATGTTTCAGGAATTGTTCCGTTAAAGAAGTTTGAAGCAAGTACCCTGGAAAAATAAGCAAATATTTGATAGATGAATCTTGTACTGTAAACTGAGTAATAGAAGCAAGAAACCAGTTAAAAGCTTCAATCTAAGAGACGGAAAATGGTCTTAGATTATAGTCCCTGAAAAATTATGTAACTGAAATACAGTAGGAATTATCAAATTTAGAGACAATCTTATAAAGTCCATATAAGTTAAATATCTAATGAAGTGATCAGTATCTAGGATCTAGAGTTCACTGAATTGGACTCACAAGCTTCTCAAATTTCTCAAATTCCCAAGGCTCTCAGGCACAGGTCCTCCAAGTTGGTTATCTTCCAAGGCCCTAGAAAAGCCAAATTAGGAAAATAAGGAGGTCAGAAATATGATTAATAGTCAGAAGTTGTTGGAAATACAGAGCACAACTAGAAACAAGACTTACAACTTCTGAAGGGTAGAAATCTGTCCGATTTCATCTGGAATTGGACCTGTGATCCTGGTTTCTGAAACTGTACTGCATTGCCAAAAAAAAATGTTTTTGATCCAAACATGGAAAACAACCTGTTGAAAAGTTTAAATTATGGTAAAAACATCTCGTGTCAATCAAGAAAGTGAAACATACAGATTCACAAGCGGAATCTTTGATAGGCTTTTTGGGATGGTTCCGTTAATATAATTCCTGGAGAGATCACTGCATCAAAAGATAACCCTCATCAAAATATTGGTCACTTAAAAGTCTGCACATGCATTAGTTAAATAGTTGGCTAGGTTTATTAGCTCTGAAATACAAGGACTCACATTTCTTGCAGGTGAGCTAGGTCTCCGAATTCTTCAGGCATAAATCCAGTAAGATTGAGACCCTTCAACTGTCTGTAACCACAAAAGGTGAAATCAACAAGCCAAGAAACCAATTAAGTTTGCTCCATAAGTCATTATAACCCTTTAGTTCAGACAGAAGCCTGGTAATTCTACCAAGATTATTCTAAGAAAGTAAGGTATCAGTTAATCGGAGTGAAAGTACAAAATGCAGTCATCACACAAGGCAACATTATCTGATATATGAAATATTTGTATTTAGGCACTGACAACCAAGAAATAAAACATGAGAGTAAGAAACGGTGATAATGTGGAGGTTCAGGGAGCAAACGTACATATTTGTGACATGGCATACAGTGCTCCTGTTGAACGAACAATTACAGATGACGTTGCTAAGAATGATTCTTTCGACGAAGGTTTTATTGAAACTTTTACCCCCATCACTGCAGGATGTTCTGCTTACATTCCAATGTGGATTCTCTAACTTTCGGGAAATTAATTGAAGCGTTTTCACTGCTGTCACAAGTAATACAGTCAAGCACTATCAAAGTAACAAGTTTGAACTAGATAAACATGTAAAAAGTAAAGTGACCACTTCATTAGTTGGGGATTAGACTGATATATGGATGATTTTTTAACTTGGAAAACAATTTATTTATATTGTTCTCAAATAGATAGTTTACGAAACAATAGCCTGCTCTGCGTTATATGTTTATTGTAGTTCAGTTTACATTATGTATACTAATATTTCATGATGGCACATGACATTCATGATATAGCAAGTCTTGTGTTTAACAAAATCTGAATGTATAACCGTTGCACGGATTCGCATATGACTTATCATTTTTTGTACTGTGACATTGTATCGTTGTGACATTTCACTAGTAATTAAATGATTTTGCCATTTTCGTGACATTGTATCGTTGTGACATTTCACTAGTAATTAAATGATTTTGCCGTTTTCCATAATCGTAACTGTATGAGTATCCTTGTCCTGATTCGGTGCAACGCAATGCACAATTTGCATATTTCCTTAAATGAGGTAGCTCCAAGCCTCCAACTAAAGAAATCACAGTAACTTTTTTTCTAAGCAGGGTTCTTTACTACTTCTTTCCCTCCCTGTTATCATGCCCTCTCATGTTTTCATTCTTTCTCTTCCCATATCTGTTCTTGTTTCTCCCGATTCATTACTCCCTTCTTCCCTAATAATTGTCATTTATGCTTTTTGAGATCAACCTTAGCTTAGCTTAGCCCAGTGGAAAGGGATTCACCTTCCAACCATGAAATTAGAGGTTCAATCCCCAGAAGGGGCACTTAGAGGGGTGGAGATCCGATCCCATACCCTTCCCCCCATTCTCAAAGGGCCTTGCCTGTTAACCAGCCAGGTTGACCAGTGCAGGTTTTGGTTGATAGGGGAGTTCTAACCTATCCAAAAAAAAAAAAAAGAAAAATGTGTTTCTTAACCCCACACCTTGAGGCTTTGATGTGGGTGTCAAATATTCAATTATCTCAAACAAATACTAGTATAGATTTTGGCCATTCTAAACGCATCCCTGATTCCTTTATAGTTTAAACCTAATTATTGTGAACCAAAAAACCACGTCTGAAGCCTTCTACGGTTCTACCTCCACCCTCAAGACTCCGATGGCGGTAGTAATTGTTCATAATGGTAATGAGGACTAATGACTAATGCATGTATATGGGATTGCTAGGAAATTACAAAGCCAATAATCAATGAAATGCTTGTCCATCTCAACTATCTGACCTATTTTCAAGTGGGAATGATAAGCCCATATAACTTTTGACAAAAATACCATTTATGGGATATATTTAACTAAGTTCTACCCACTTTTATTTATCATCTCTTACCCCCCACATTGTAGAACCCTACTATATTTCATTGACTATTACACTAATCGATCAATCTCACCTCGTAATGTAAAAAGTACCCACATGATTAATCCCCTCTTAAGTTATCCTCTATTTATGGTGTTATGAGTAGTTGACAGAACAGAGGTAATAACAAACTGATGTGCTAGTATGCACTATGATCATTGAACTAGTAATGTGCACTAGTGACATTGTGCGCTAGTATGCAGGTGCCCCATGATCATTATAGCAATAGAGTAACAATTTCAAAGAGCTAAATACTGTACTATTGAACTTTGAGCTTAAACAAAAGGAATTGAATGAACGTACCTTCATCTACAGGAATAAGTTGGGCAACAATGGATCCGAATTCTATGATGCAGTGGCTGAAAAGTAATGCAAGAAGGAACAAACTTGCATTTCTCCTGCTTATCTTAGCTGCCATTTCTTTTTTTGTTCAATAGCGCAGACAGAACAAGAGAGATATTTTATACTCCGTATACACATTTCAATGATTGAATGCAAGTCGCTACAGTAGAGAGGAGGAATACACCTTATAATACTGTTAGAGTAAATAGAGGACGGCTTGACTATTACAAGCCTAAATTTGGATAATCAACATCTACTTTGGCATTTAAGATACGCGCCACCAGTCAAATGATGGGTCCGCATTACCTTAGTCGGAGTTATGATCTTTGTTTTTTATTGACCAAGTGTTCAAATTCATTTAATTAAATATTTCATTTATCTTATTTTATTTGCTATATTTGACTTTTTACAGTAAAATATATCTTTAATTTTTTTTTCTTCTATATTTGTAAGACAAAATTATGAAAATTTGATATTCTAAAAATTTACATCGACATGCATCTAATAAGATCCCATTTGAATTTATTATTTGTTATAATATAATTAGAATTTATGGTCAAAATTTGACTCTAAAAATGAAAATGGGATAGAGGGAAAATTAGCTTATTTTTTGTAAATACAACAAAATCAAACCTTAATTACAAAAAAATGGAATTGAGTATATGAATGCAAAACCCTTTTACCTAATCATTTACAAAAATTACACAAGTGATGATAAGATTAAATTAGGCGCGACATTTTCACTTGTGTTAGTTTAACACAATAACTTTAATTTCGCTATAAAAAAAATAATGAAAGGATATATTTAGAAAGCACACAATTATATACATCTAACAACGTGAACATATTTACTCAAATGCACAACGTACCAGCAATGCAATATGGAAAGTTGTGGTTTAACGGATATTATAATATTGGGATGTTTCACTATACATAGGGCTTACCCAACTATAAAACAAATTTCAATATACTAATAAAAGTAGTAAGAGTTGGGTAGAGAATAGAGACCATATGCCCCTGGTTGGGTTTACTTCCTCTTGCAAGAAATCAGCCTTCAATATGCCAAATAATAATGTCTCGTCTGATACTGCACGTCTGCACCACATAAGCTTTGGACCCATCACAAACAAATCAGGAAGCATCGTTTGATGTTGTTAGTCACTTCCCTCACTAGTCTCATCTATGGACGTGAGTTTTGAACTATCTGTTACCAATGGACCTTGTATTGACATGCTTCTTGGCTCTTGACTAGACGTTGAACTCACCGAGACATGAGTTTCACTGTCATGTAATAACATCTCAAAAGCTTTGAGCCTTAACTTATTGTTGGTCTCAGTACGTTTGATGTTTTGTGTGTGGACAGGGGTATGACCTTCAATCATACTCGGAACTAAAGACATTGAGGGTCTTAGATTGGGGGATGCTAGGGTACATTGCAGAGCAATACATAGCAATCTCAGTGCTTCTTCTTCAGAGTAATTTGAGCCTAGTGTTGGATCCACAAGCTTTAGGAGGTTTCCTTCCTCTTGTAAGACATTAGCCTTTTAAATGCCAAATAATCAAAGGTTGCTTCAGTGTTGTCAGTCTTTAAGAATCAGATACATAAAACAAAAAGATGAATGATATGATAAGTGAGAGCAGTTGATTACCGAATCAAGAAGATAAACACACTCTTCCTTTGGCCTATGACTTATGTTGCTTTTGCCACTCACTATTTCAAGTATGACAACTCCAAAGCTGTATACATCAGCTTTATCTGTAAGATAGCCTCTCATTGCGTATTCAGGAGCCATATAACCTATGAAGAAATTCATATGGAAGATAGAGTTAGTATGAACTATCAGTTATTGTCAATACTTACGACTACTGCACAAGGTTTCCTATGATGCACGATACGAGACTTAAGTGTCAGCTTCCAAAATGAAAATATTGATCATAATTGCTTTATTTCAGTTAGATAGATAGGCTTCCAAATCAAACATCCACAAATTCGTAGAACAGAACCAATATACATCAACACCGATTTACTCTCAGTGAGGTTTTTGCCAAACTTTAGAAAACACTAAAAGAACATCTGATTGTTGTCAGTAAGTTTCTTAAATATTATTGCATATTACTGTTGTCTGTGTTGTAGTTCAGCTGAACTCATAGAGAACAGTAGCTGCCCCCTTAAACATATTGGCCTGTTCTCTTTACTTTTCATTTTCTATTTGAGATAGAAGCAACTTGGAATAGTTCTGAACCCTTGTAGGAAAAGAATTGTACATCTTCACTCTTTTTGACATTCATATAAAGCCTAAAATTTATTCAAACTGGAGTACATGAATCTACGGCAAGGAACCTTCATGAAAAAAGGTTTTAAGTCTTGTCTACTCTCTTGACAGCTAAATATTAGACTAATGTTGTTTAAAAAGTAAACGAGTGATATATATAACTTACAATGTTCCAGCAATTCTTGTACTAATGTGAGTATTTTCATCTTCATCAAGTTTTGCCAGACCAAAGTCAGAGATTTTGGCGTTCAAGTCCTTATCAAGCAATACGTTAGTGGCCTTGATGTCCCTGTGAACAATCTTCAGTCTTGATTCCTCGTGAAGATATGTTAATCCTCTTGCTATTCCCAAGCATATACTCATTCTTGTTTGCCAGTCCAAGCTCAATACTTGGTTCTCTCTTCCTATAAGGTTGCCATTTTAACAGTTAGAGGTAGACTTCAAAAGTTCAAACTTTATGTGTAAAGAAGCTCTATAGTGTGAGGTGGTGAAAAAGGTACTTGCCAAACAGTGCATGAGCGAGGGAGTTGTTTTCCATGTATTCATACACAAGCAATAGCTCTTGCCCTTCAAGACAGCAACCATAAAGCTTCCCTAGATTTGGGTGTTGTACAGCAGTTATCATGCCTATCTCATTGACAAATTCACGATTCCCTTGTTTTGATTTGGAAGAGAGCTTCTTGACGGCAATCACTTTACCATCTGACAGTACTCCCTAGAATAACAGAAATGTAATATTCAAGAAATCCGATATTGCAAAATTAGTGACTGTCAAATTCATACATCCTTTTGTTTTTGTAATTTATTTGTCAGTAACTCAATGTACAGAAGTGACAAAAGTAGTGGTGTCAACAAAACTCAGCAGTAACAAAGAGAAGAACGAACCATAATTTACCTTATAAACAGGCCCGAAACCTCCCTCACCTATTTTGTTTTTGACATGGAAGTCATTAGTTGCTGCTTTCATATGCTTCAAGGTAAAATATCGAGTACCTAACCTTCGGAGTTCTGTCATTATCAAGTACATTAGACATGAACCTATAATTTGGATAGTACTATCAGAAGAAAACTAATGGTACGTACTAGAACTTGTGATCATTGAAAGGAACAAAAGTATGTACCTTCATCTTCTTGGCTTCTTCTACCCAAGTAACCCTTCATCCTGAGAATCACCAAAATTGATGCAATGACAGAACAGGAAGCAAGCCCAGTTCCGAAAATGACTCCACCAGACAACTTCTTGTCAATTTTGAAGTCTGGAAGTTGAAAAATGTAACCTTTCTTTTTGTAACAATGTAAGCAGGAAAAGAAAGTGCTAGAAAATTTCAGAAGAGAATGTTGCTTACTTCGTGTTACTGTAATCCCAGATATAAGAGGTCCGTATGCGCCTCTGATTGGGGAGGCCGTAGTTCCTCTTCCAGTCCAGTATAAGTAAATTTCTAGTGTACTCCCACTGACATAGACATCATCAAACTCCTCAGTTCTTGGTTTGCCAGCTCCTCCAGCTGCTGCCACAATATTGTAGTCCTTGAGCTTCAGAATTCCCTGTCATTTCCCAAATATTAACAGACAAACAAATAAGTATGTAAATAAAGAAAGGAAAGGAAAGGTTAAACTCTTGAATCACCTGAATAGCCACATCAAAGAATCGCCTGCCATTGCCAGCAAATGTTTGGTCATCAGTAAACATTATCTCGGCAAAGTGTAGCTTGACATTGTAACTCCCTTGTCGCATGCAAAAACCATTATACTTGAGTGACAAAGGTGCCAAGCGAGCTGTTTGGTATATACCCGTAGCATTAGGGTTGGATGTATTCGTTGCCAAGAAGTTTGCTCTTTCATTATAAAGAAAGAGTCCAGTACTACTATAGGCCCACTTTTCCTCGTAAGCCATGAAAGTGGAAGGGCCTCCAGGACTAGTATGTCCTTCGTATGTATTTTTGTTGACTTTAATCTCTTCTCCACCACAGTTGATGAACAAAGAATAATCTGCAAAAATACAAGGAATAATAAGGTTTTGCTAACTGCAAAGTTGTAGGTATTAATGTAAAAAATGAGGTTAATCCCATGTAAATCTTTGCCTGTGTAGCTCTCTATACACCCAAAACAAAATGCCGTTGTAAGACACTAACAAGCTACATTTAGATCTTCTAGAATGATCATGTAAATTCTTACATTGGGGCTTCTTGGAGCAAGAAAGGTCGTTCTTCAAGCACCAAGCTCTGCTTAGCAACAACAACATCAAAAATGAAAACAAAAAATCATAAGAATTGATGTGCTCCTTCGTTAGAACATTTTTGACTTTCGAGGAACAGGTAACAAGAGGTATGAGATATTCTGCCTAGGCATTTGACATTGCTGCTTTTTCGATGGTTTAATTTTAACACTCAAGGTAACAATAAAGTTATATGATATACTATTGTGTTGAACAGTTGTTGGAACCATTAGCCCAAATATTCATATCTTCCAGCATTGTTCAGCAAGCATAAAGGAGAATTAGTTGTGAGACAAGTTTACATGTTTCTCTCTGCAGAAGAATAGCTGGCAACAAGATTCCTGTAACATAATTTAAAGGAAACTGGGGTTACATAGATAAAAGCATAATAGAACAAGCTTCAAAGTATTGCAGATTATCTTACACATCTGACTGCTGGCAACCAGATGGCGAGCTCAATGATCCCGTGAAATTGTTATAAGACACATCGCTGCAACAAGAAGTTTGTGATCATTATATGGTATTTCTGTAAAAAGACAGTACTAAAATGCGAACTTATAAAAAAGGGATGAAACTGACAATTTCTCCTTGCCATTCAATATCCAACTAGGTAATGGTCCAGATAACGAGTTGTTTGTAAGAAACCTACATCATGATGATGATTTGTAAACTCATAAAATTAACTGGTTAAAATAACTCTTAAAAAATCTTTCCAAATGCGTGTATTTTGGCTTACAGAAATGCAAGATTTTTCAAGTTTTCCATTGATTCTGGAATTTGACCACTCAACTGATTGTTACTTAGGTCTCTACAAAAGAAACATGATAATATTAGTAAGAATGTTTTTTTTGAGTAGTTACCTTGTCATGTATAGAGCAAGCATTTTACAATTTATAACACAGTGTTCATCATGGTTGATGGATGTCAGAACTCACATAAGCTTCAAGTTTGTCAAGTCTTGAATATAATTAGGGATTGGACCAGTAATTGAGCAGTTCCTGATCATCCTGGATACAGTTGAAAAAAGAAGGTGATTAGACATGCTAAAAGTATATACATGCACAGTATCATATTAAAAGAATATACAGATAGTTCAGATTCTCCATTTTTTCAAGATTAGGGAAAAAGCTACTACTTTTTGTATTCAGATCTGAAATTCTCCTGAAAAAAAAAGCAGCACTTTTCCATGTTACTAATATCTTATTTCCACACTTACTAAATATTTATGAAAGATTGACCAAATAGTTATTTTTAACTACTTCATGTTGGATATGGAATAACTGTTGGATGGTTAGGACATCCCATTGGCTTAGTTTTCCATCGAAAGTTGTTGATTTAATTAAAGTTGGTCGTAGAGGTCGATCCTTATCCTTCAGCAATGCAGCAACCACAAGATGAAAGTTTCTGTCAGCAGAAGTACTCTTACTCACAAAGTTGTCAAATTTGTCAAACTGGATAACGAGGATGGAATAGGCCCCTCCAATGAAGTCCCTTGAATATCACTGTAAGGTATACAAATCAAAGGTTCCCTCAAAGATTAAAGATATAAATAACTAAATAAGTCTCCAAGTGATTGCGAAACAAAAACTTTTCTTCACTTAAAGCTATTTCAGTTAACACTACTGAACTCACAATTTGCTAAGGCTGGTCAAAGTGCCAAGGAAATCAGGTATCTTCCCAGATATCGTGTTTCCACTAAGTCTTCTGCAAGTGATACAAATTAAAGTAATTTTCAGCTAACAGAAGTGCAAACTGGTTAAACTTCCAAATATATATGCACTGAAGACTTACAGTTCTATGAGGCTTTCCAGTTTGACAAATGTTTCAGGTATTGCTCCATTAAAAAAGTTTGAAGAAAGCACCCTTCAATAAGAAGAATTATGTGTCGTAAATTCACATAAAACGGGGCAGTATATAACCAAAAAAATGTAAAAAATAAACTTCTCAGACAAAACAACGCTAGGAACTTAGACCATTATGTGATTACAAATAATATGAACCGAAGCCATACTAACACAAGGAAGACTTTCAGTATGACTACAAGTTCACATGCTGATGCACAATTTGCATATTATTTATGGGGCCTGAGGAAAGGCTTGAACTTGAGACTTCTCAGGTAGAGCATAAGTATTAAAACCACTACTCTAACTACACTTTTATGTTATTCTACAAATTTGGATACCCGTCGAACACCTGCTCATACCCAGAATTGCCTCTGGTCCACAATTAACCGAAAGTTATATTAACTGAGTATGATTTGGAAAATGAACTCACATTCTTTTCAAGTTTTTCAAATTTCCAAGGCTCTTAGGCAAAGGTCCTTCTAGCTGGTTATCTTCCAATAACCTGCAAAAAATACAACCATGTTAACAAAAGAACCATGGTTCAAATCAAAGACACAGCAAAGCAACAAGGGCTTACAAATCCTCCAGGTTGGAAATTTGTCCAATATTATCCGGTATTGTACCAGTGATCCGGTTACCCGTAAGCCATCTGCAATACATAAATACAATCACTGAAAAACTCCAAACAGAAATATATGTCATATATTTATACTATATACATACAAATTGACTAGAGGGATTTTGGACAGAGTTTTGGGTAATGTTCCTCCAATACAGTTTGCGGTGAGGTCACTGCAATACAAGCTCAACATCATCAGCTAGCATTCAGTTACTAATTAAGAGAAGTCATGAGAGTATACTTTGTACTTACATTTCTTTTAGGTAAGTAAGGTTGCTGAATTCTTCAGGCATGTATCCATTAAGATTCATAGACTCCAAATCGCTAGAAGAAATAAATTCGGAAAATGCATTAGTTTTAGAAAATAATTTATTAAGGCTCTATTCTCTCCAACTTTTATTTGTTGAATTTAGTTTATTTTTATCGAACTTATTTTAATTTTGCTTAGTAAACTTTTTTTTTTTAATAAACTTATTTAAATAAATTTAGGAGAATAGATTGTGAAATTGTTTTAATATGTCTTAGTAATTATAATATAGGTTAACGTCATCAAAAGTTAGATAAATTCAGCGTATTTAATTAAGTTATAACAAAATATAATAATAGAAAGTAGAAAAATAATCCGTTCACCAAAAATTAGTCAAGTTCAGCCAAAATATAATAAGTATAATAAATATTATATATATATATAATTAAGTTAAGTTGGATCTATAGAAGAACAAAAGTCAGATCATTATATATTCCCTTCGTACTCAAATATTGCCTAAAATACGAATTTTTACTTTTTTAATATGCAATGGGAAATTTTTGAGGGGACAACCCAAAATGAAAAATCTTTAATAAAATGGGGCAATCTTTGGGGGATGGAGGGAGTATGTTATACTACCTCCAATTAGTATAAGTTACAACAAATACATAAAATATGGACTTCTAGGCGAAATTTGATAATAGAATTTAGGAAATATGCATATGATAAAGTAGAGTGAGAATAGAAATAATTAAAAATAATGGTGGACCTTTTTACCAAAAAGTTAGTAAAAGAGGTAAAAAAGTAAAAATATTACATCTTATATTGAACATCATAAAATGGTAAATATTATAACTTTTAATAACCGAAGTAGTAAGATAAATCTAAAAAAAAAACTAACCATTCAATTTACCGCATAATTGGTGTACTCTTATATGTGTCTTTTAGCATTATATTCATGTACCATTGGGGAAAATGAATACAATATAGTAAAGAGAGATGCATGCATGATAAATCTCGAGAACTCATACATAGAGAAGAAGCAAAGCACGTACATATTTGTAACATGGCAAATACTGCTGTGGTCAAATGAACAATCACATTTGATGTTTCTTAAACTATCGCATAATCTTGAAGTGACATTCCAATTGATCCCCAGTTTGTAAAATATTGTTTGCAAGGTATTCACTGCGACACCAAAAAGCGAGACACTCAGACTACATAAAGCAAGACTTAACAAATAAAAACAAAATTTCACAATTACAGGGTACTCATATATACATAACACAGCACAATGGTGAATGAGTAGGTACTTGTAGTCGTCAACTATTGTCTACTATATATATAATATATATATCCAACTGGTTTAAACACATCAAGTCACATAATTTATGTCATACCAAACAACGAGCTAAGCCATATATGTATATGTAAGTAACATCTCCGAAAAATCCCACTTTCCCCCCGCAAATAAGATCCTGCACCCGGGTGCAGGGTCCATATTCTGACTTTCCCTTCTATTCGCTTGCAACAAGCTAAGACAGACACTTCTATGCTTAATTATGTTATTAGTAAGGACTATACTGTACAATGTATATGACTAAGATTATAAACTATAAATTATACGAGCAGTGCCGCCCCTGAGGCCAGGCCAAGGGTGCGATCACCTAGGGCCTAGGGTTCGGAAGGGCCCAAAAATAATTAAATAAATTATGATTAAATAAATTTTAAAAAATCTTAACTAAAATTTTAATGATAATTACTTTAAACCATTTATAACATTAAATTTATATAGTCTTATAATGAATAAATTTAGTCTCTTGTCAATCTTATTGTGTCATATAACTATACAAATATTTCAAATTAAAGATTTTTAGATTTTTTAATAAAATTTAATCAAAATTTTATCTTAGTGGATATTATGTATAATGATAATGGTAGGTTTGTATGTATTAGCATTTTGGGTATTAAAATATAAACTATTTACTACAGGTATGCTCTGACATTAAAGTTGGATTTTTGAGTTTTGAAGCTTTATAACTTACTAAATATACCTTTAATATTCAACAATATACCTTTAATATTGAACAAGACACCCAACTATTGGAGGTTATAAGTATTCTATTAATACTTATATAAAAATATCATCATTATTCTACTCTATTTGATTAATTTGCTTCTAAAAAAATAATAGTGTTTCACTAGTAGACCTTGTGTGTATTTTTTTTTTTTTTAAAATTCAATTATTTTTATAACGGCTAAATTATTTTACAGATGAAATTAGTAATATAAAATAAAATAATCATATTATATATAACCATGTATTACAACTAGAAATGGATAAGGGAAAATTTTACGCATAAAACATAAGGGGCCCATGAATATTATTACGCTTAGGGCCTCTAAAATGTCAGGACCGGTGCGTATATATACGAGTACACAAACCTTCAGCTTTAGGAATAAGCTGGGCAGTAGCCTCAATTTCTGAAAAGCTGTTACTAAAAAATAATGCTATGAAGAGTGAAAGATAATAAGTTTGAAGCCGAGCCAGTGGCCGCGCCATTGGTTGTCTTCAAGTAAATTTTCTGAAGAGAGAATAGGAGGAATGTAACAGAGCAGGTTTGTGAAGTAAAAGGGGGGGTTGACTACATTGGCTTGTGGTAACGGCGATAACGTCCGGACGTCGGAGTTCGAAGAACTTTGTGCCACTTTTTATGTCACCATAATACCATAACTCAGTGCATGGTCTTACAATAGATTAACGTCTATTAGAGTACGTCGTTCTTCTTAAAAAAGAAATCTAATGGGTGAATTTTTTTTCTTAAGGTTTATCAAAATATGTATTAATATTCTTATTTTGACAAAATGGATCACATGAAACACTCGAAATGTATTTTCAGATCATTTTCCTACAAAAGTTTCACCGTAACCAATTCAATGTTCCATTCCTCGATCTCCATTTCCCCATTCTCGTCCTTCAGAGCTGCCATATTGCATGCATTGTTGCTCGATGTTCATTACATCAAATTTCCGTGAACAAGCTCACTTTTCGCCATTCTTGACCTCATTATATTTCCATTTTTTAAGGCCACATTCTAGTCTCTATGAATGGTTCTGGCCGCGCAACTATTATCACGTTGAGATGTTCATCTGTGTGATCGGTGTTTTCGAAGATGGAGTTGAGGTTTCCGATAAATATGGTTGGTTTTAATTTGCTTATAGTTGATTCATGTTGCTGTTCTTGTTTTGGTTGGAAAAATTGGTGTAGCTATTGGGTTTCATGGTCGAGAGAAAATGCTGATGATTTTGTGGTGGAAAGAATTATTGTTGATTTTTATGGTAAGAAAAAATAGGGCGGTAAAAGAGGAGGAGATATAGTAAAAAAAAAAAAAATATTAACTTTAGAGTTGGACATGGTCGGACAGACACACAGGGTGAGTAGACATGGCATGTTTTTGGCCCGATCCGGCACGAACACGGTCATGGAATGACATGCTATTCATGGACAGGGCTACAGATTGGGCCGCGGACAACAATAAAAATTAGGCACGAGCATGAGAGCGGCACGCCAATTTGACACAATCCGAAGCACGTCATTATTTACTATTTATTATTATTATTATTATTATTATTATTATTATTACTACTACTACTACTACAAGCTAAGTCTACAATTAATATTACTATTATTTTTAATATTATTATATGGTTATAATATAATTTAAATTATCTAAAATTAATTTTTTTGATTTTATTACATACTTTATTTTTATTTTTTATTAAAAAAATTAGGTCAGCACGAGGCACAGCACGCCGAGCACGTGGACCATGCTAGGCCATGGGCCAAATTTTAGGGAAAGGTGGCACAACACGAAACGACCACAATCAGGTACAATAAGGCACGACCACATTTATGCACGATACGACACAACAAAAGATTAGTTACGAGCTGACACGGTACATGGCGGGCGACACAGCCTATGCCTACCTATAATTAAGTCATTTTCTAAGGTAAAAATAATTATATTGTAAAAATAATATGACATGGACAGATGGAACAACAAAAAAGTTGGCACATTAGCTATATGGAAATTTTTTTTGTTTTTTTTTTTTGGTTTTATTTCCAAGGGAGGTAACAAGACCAGTGATGCTAAATGGCAAGTTGGAACACAGTTTATCTCCCTTTTAGTCAGTAAATAATGGGGGTCTTGATTGTCCGAGGCAATCCGGAATAAAAAATATATATATTTTTGTCGTCTATCCTTCTCTTAAAAAACAAGAGTATATATTATGGTCGTTTGAAAATATTTTTGGAAATTTTCAAGAGGTTGATTTATCACAAAAGAGTATGTTATATGTTTGATTATATCATATAAGAACTTTAAGAAGTATGCCCTTTAGCAAGAGGTAAGCATACATGAGTACCATGAAATTTCTCTAACTAAAAGAAAAAAGTTGTTTAAGTATATTGGAGCATTTCTACTCATGCATGCATGAGATTAAAAAAAAAAAAAAAAGGTTTAATGATCAATTATACTTGAAAAAAAAATTGTTTCATGCTTCCTGATCGTGATATAAAGTATCTCATTTCATTGCTCAAAAAGTTTAATGATAATTTCTTAGTTATATTCTTGTATAATTGACTTTTTTTTTTATTTCATATACTGATATTATATTGTTTTGACTTCTTAACTATACCTCTGTATTAGCACTAATATACCACTATTATCATTCCTTTAAGTAAGTGTTTAGTAACCTAATCGATCTCTTAGCTAAGCTTGACTTTAATAACCTGATAAACATTTTATTAACGGATGATAATAATAAATAATTAATAATAATTACAGGAGTGCAGTTAAGAAAAAACAATATGAATGTATGAAATGGAAAAGTGAATTGGCTATAGCTAAGAAATTCCATATCATTAAAAGATCGCATTGATAAAAGCACCTTAGATAATAATATAACAATATTTAGAGAAAATCCTAATCTTTGCCTGATATAAATATATCATAGAGTATTTTTAAATTTTAATTTTATACCTAAAATCATAATGTCTATAAATAATATACGTTTTTATGAATTTTTATATCTTTTGTATTTCTATATCAGATATAACAGTATATATATTTGATATCTCAATTTGCTAATATAATTTATATCATATATGAATTATAAAAGCCTCGTAATGTTTATAATAAGATTCGTGTAGTAGGATGTGATTAAGTTAGGAGGGGAAACATGATTAAATAGTTTCCCCTTTTAGCATAGTATATAAATAGATATTCTAGTTCAGGGATTGAGCACAAGTAAATACCCAGTAGATTCGTCATGTTGCGACAGCTTATTGTCAATGCGATCAGAAAGCAGCCCTGATACTGAGTTTGACCTCTTAAGTAAGGAGTCCTGGTTTTGCATGGAAGTTGAAGTATCAGTCCATGGATCATCTGTGTATATGCTCCCCTGCAAAGAGCTATACATCGAGCTCCCTGAGAAGTGAGGTTGGCTGTCTTGTGACAATCTTTCGAAAGATTTGAACCTTAACTCATCGTTCGTCCCAGCACGTTTGACAATGGGTGGTTGGACGGGGATTTGTCCCACAATCATACTCGAAATTGAAGACATTGAGGGTCTAAGACTTGGAGATGGATTGGTACACAGAAGGGCTATGTTCAGTAGTCTTAATACTTCTTCTTTGGAGTAATTTGAACCTAGAGTTGGATCCACAAGCTCTAAGAGGTTTCCTTGTTCTTGTAAGACATATGCCTTACAAATTCCAGATTTATATAAAAAAAAAAGGTTAGTTTAAGAGATAGATAACAGTAATAATCTCAAAAGAGGAGAAAATTAGCTAGGCATTAAGAAAAAACAGTTTATTACCCAATCAAGCAGATAAACAAACTCATCTTTTGGCCTATAACATGTGTTACTGGTTCCACTCACAATCTCCAGCATGACAACACCAAAGCTGTAAACATCGGCCTTATCTGTGAGATAACCTCTCATTGCGTATTCAGGAGCCATATAACCTCTGAAAATTTTCATATGGAAGTGAAGAATTAGTCATCTACAAGATTTCTTATGATGCACTTAGAGGGTAAGTGTCCCGGTTTCCACAACATTGATTTTGTCATTAACTTTCATTTAGAGTGGCAGGATCAATGATTTATGCGTCGTCTGCACTTATATGTTGTCACAGCAAAGAAAGGTGGAATAATATGACTTACATTGTTCCAGCAATTCTTGTGCTGATATGAGTATTTTCGTCTTCATCAAGCTTTGCCAGACCGAAATCTGAAATTTTTGCATTGAAGTCTTCATTAAGAAGCACATTTGTGGCCTTAATGTCCCTGTGGACAATCTTCAGTCTAGACTCCTCGTGAAGATATGCTAATCCTCTTGCAATCCCTAAGCATATTCTCTTTCTTGTTCTCCAGTCCAAGTGCAACTTCTGCTCCTGTATACCTAAAATATTGGAGTTCAAACATTCATTGTGTTCCAGATTTTGTATGTAACCAAAACTTTTGAGTACAATAACAAGATTGACGTAAGCTTCTGCAATGCACTTACCAAACAGTGCACGGGCTAGTGAGTTGTTTTGCATGTATTCATAAACAAGCAATAGTTCTTTTCCTTCAATACAACACCCATACAGCTTCACAAGATTTGGGTGATGTAGAGCAGAGATCATGCCTATTTCATTGACAAATTCACGATTCCCTTGTTTCGATTTGGAAGATAGCTGCTTGACGGCAATCACTTTACCATCCGGAAGTACACCCTAAAATAACCGGGAGGTAATTTGAGTAAAAAACAATTACAACAATAAAAATGAAGACTGTCTAGACATGTAACTGTTTCTGAAAGTGCAATTTGAATGTCAGAATATATGTAATGACTGCTGATATGGGTGTTGTATGTAGAATCATAATTTACCTTGAAGACGGGCCCAAAACCTCCTTCGCCTATCTTGTTTCTCAGATCAAAGTTATCTGTTGCTTCTTTGATTTGTCTTAAGGTAAAATATCCTGTACCTAACCTTCGAAGTTCTGTCATACAAAATTCATTAGATTCATGTCTTCAATTATCAGATCGATAAATTAATATGTATTCAATTATCAGATTGATATTGATAGTACCATAAGATTAAATTTAGTGTTTCATTTCCTGCGTAGAATATGTGATCATTATGCGCAGACAGTACTTTAAGGGGAAAATAGGTTCGTAATTAAAACGGAAAATTCATAGTTACTTCTCAGTCCCAAATCTCACACTCCACTACACAACCGTATTGATCAGAAACCAGGAATCACTAGCTCAGACGATTTATGATTACCTCATCAGTCATAGAAGCTACACTCTTTATGGCGCAAGTGATCCATGTTTGTATAAGGCATCATTGGTATTACACTAAATGAGTCCTATTGTAATTTACAAGTAAAATTAGGCAGCAGAAAAGAGATGGTCTGAGCAAATAATTACCTTCATTTTCCTTGCTTCTTCCACCTAAGTAACCCTTCATCCGGAGAATTACCAAGACTGATACGAGAAAGACACATGAACCAAGCACGATTCCAGCAATGGTTCCAACAGACAATCCGTTATGAATTTCAAAGTCTGCAAAGTGATGAATGCAAATCAACTAAATAGTACAAGCTGTATGCTCATAATTCTTATAAGAAGGAAAGAAAGAATGCATTGTAGATTATACGTATGGAATAGTATATAAATTATTGACTTACTTGGTGTCACTGTTATCCCAGATAAAAGAGGTCCATATGCTCCTCTGTATGGAGAGGCTGTAGTTCCTCTTCCTGCCCAGTATAAGTGGATCTCTAGTGTGCTCCCATTAACATCGACATCAAACTCTTCCGTTCTTCCTTTGCCAGCTCCTCCAGCTGCTTCCTCAATATTGTAGTCCTTTAGCTTTAGATCCCCCTGTCAGATTCCCAACAAACTTATAAATGAATGCAGAGGGAAAAAGGATAGGGTGAACTTTTGAATTACCTGAATTGCCACATCAAACAAGCGCCTTCCATTGCTGTCAAAAGTTTGATTATCAGCAAACACTATCTCTGCAAAGTGAAGCTTCACATTGTAACTCCCTTGTAGCAAGCAAAGGCCGTAATACCTGAGTGACAATGGTGCTAAGCGAGCTGTTTGGTAAATGCTAGTCACACTGTTAGGTGTTTCCATTGCCAAGAAGCGGGCACTGTTATTATAAAGAAAAACTCCTGTACTGCTATAAGCCCACTTTTCTCCATTCGCAAAGAAATAGGAAGGGCCTCCAGGAGTGTCATCCGCTTCGTATTCATTCCCTTGAAAGCTCAGCTTGTTTCCACCACAGTTTATAAACAAGGAATGATCTGTCGACACAAGGGGACATGACAAAGTGTACGGGAATTAAGTACACATGAGATCATGCTAACAGCAAAGTTCGCAAAATTCTGACTTCTGATTTTCTCAAATATTGAGGTTAGGTTTGAAGCTTCAATTTGGAGTTCAAAGAATTATCTTGGAAATCCTTACATTGAGGCTTAGCGGAGCAAGGAAGGTCCTTCATCAAGCACCAACTTACTCTGCATAATCCAAATTAAATTTAAAATAAAATAAAATCAAGCATTGATGACTTTTCTCGTTTAATGTATATATAGAGAGAATTAGTAGTTGGAAGAGCTTACAAGTTGCTCTTGGCAGGCGAATAGCTGGAAACAAGGTTCCTGTTGCATAATTAAAACAGAACAAGATGAAACAATAGAACATAAGATGAGCAGAGAGATATCTTCAAAAAATGGAGATGATCGTACAGGTTTGTCGACTCTTGGCAGCTAGCTTGGGATGAGCCAGTAAAATTGTTATAAGAAACATCGCTGCAACAAGAAGCATGGCAATATAAGATTAATCTCTTTGGAAAACTGAGAAACTACTGAAATTACAACTATGCAAGGAAGCGAGAAAACTTAACAAATTCTCCTTGCTGTTAGATACCCAACTTGGCAATGTTCCAGAAAACGAGTTGTTCGTAAGGAACCTGCATCGATGACATAATTTAAGAGTCAATGTTCCAGAAAACGAGTTGTTCAAAAGGAACCAGCATCAAAGACATAATTTAAGAGTCCAAACAATCATTAGTGTAAGATACAAGATCGAATTTTCAAACCGCGAGTGTTGTGGCTTACAGATAGTCAAGCTCACCCAAGTCTTGCATTGATATTGGAACTTCACCACTCAACTGATTGTTGCTCAAGTCTCTTCAAAAGAAAATATGATAAATCTATGCATGTTACATTGAATTACTACATGGAAGAGTAATGCAAGAGCTCACATAAGCTTCAATTTCCTGAGGGTTCTCATATACTTGGGAATTGAACCTGTGATTGAGCAGTTCCTGAGTACCCTGAACACACAATGTTGATAGGAAAGGTGAGACTAGTCTGTTAAAATTAAATGCCTCATTTAAGGTTGAAAGTCATAGATGTATATGAACACTCACAGATATCTCAGATTCTTCATATTTGCCAGGTTGGGGAAAGTGCTAGTCTTGAGATCTGAAATTATCCTGAACATTGAAGTGAATGCATGATCATTAGTTTGAACCATGTCAAATGCGTGAGATGACGGAGGCTAACAGCTGAGATAATGTTTGACTTACAAAGTTGTCAAATTTGCCAACATGGATAAGGTTGATGGAATAGGCCCTTCCAATGAAGTACCTTGAACTTCACTATTAGAATAAAAATTTAAGATTCCATCAATGAACAAGGTTACAAGTTCTAAGCTATGAATCTCAATTGAGGTCAGTAAAGTTCAAAATTATTCGTCAATCCTCATATAATACTTAATCAATACTATCTTAGTCTACTTACATTATGCTAAGGTTGGTTAAACTGCCAAGAAAGTCAGGTATCTTCCCAGATATCGTGTTTCCGCTGAGTCTTCTGCAAGAAATACGTAGTAGTTTTTCAGCCAAAAGAAGTAGAGACTGAAACAATTTCCAAATACACAACTGAAACTCACAGGTCAGTGAGGTTCTTCAGATTGATAAATGTATCAGGTAACGTTCCATTAAAAAAGTTTGCAGCTAGCACCCTGTAGGAAAAATCAAACAAAAGTAACAACCATGTCAACCCATGAACGTAAGAGATATAATGAATGTTGTGAAGTATGAAGATCGCTTATGTACTTAGCTGACAATCAGCTGATATCATCAATTCATCATGAGTCGAAAACTCGAAATACAATGAGAATTTGTAAAATTTGAACTTACATTCTTCTCAAGTTTTTCAAATTTCCAAGGCTCTTTGGCAAAGGTCCTACTAGTTGGTTATCTTCCAAACTTCTGAAAAAATAAAACTATTTTAAGAAATATGTAGGCAAATTTTTGTCACGCCAGAATAATTAAGGGCTTACAACTCCTGAAGGGTGGTAATATTCCCAATCTCTGCAGGGATAGAACCGGTGATACGGTTCCTAAATAGTGATCTGCAATGCAACAGGAATTCAGATACAACCTTCAAAGATCACTCAACTCTCGGAAAAAGATAAACAAAGTTCACCGTACCCGAAAAACACTTACCTAAACTTGTCAAAGTTTACTGAAATAGTGAAATTATATGAACATGTTTTAACTAATCCGAGTGTAATGGAAAACTTCAGTTGTGAGCAGAATTTGGTAGCAGTTATTCAACGAAGATGCGCGTGTTGGAACTTCTATTAAGGTAAGATGATCAGCAAATTAAAGTACTTACAAATAGGTAAGTGGGATCTTCGACAGACTTTTGGGGATCCCTCCACTAATAAAATTTCTTGAGAAATCTCTGCAACACAAACAAAACATCCAAAATTAAATTAAGGAAAAAAGTAATGAAAGAACCTTGCTTTAGAAACTTGGTGACTTACATTACTTGCAGGTGAGACAGGTTTCCTAATTCTTCAGGCATAGAACCATTAAGATTCAGACCCTTCAACAGGCTGAAAATGAACAAAAAACATTTCCATGAAGGTTAACGTGAGTTGATATTCCAAATTAACTCAACTGTTGAGATCCTCACGTTTGTCTAAACTTAATTACATACTCATACAGAAAAAATAATACTAGTCTGAATTATATTCGATAATGACAGAAAATCATGCAACGTATTGTTCGCAGCACATTGGATTTCTAAAGACTAGGAATCTATCGCCTAAACATTAGGAGAAGATAATACATGATAATAACAGCAATACTATAAAATGTGGACATATAATTTATTGATTAGGGTCTCAATTTATAAATTTTTTTTTTTTATCAAAGGTTAAGAGCATTTTCATTCATAACATTTCTAGCTATTTGCGGTGCAGTGGTGTGTCCTACTATAATCTTTAACTCATAGTATTTGCTTTTTTATTTTTAAAAATTTTCTGCAATATATTATATGGCAAAAAGATGAAAATTAGTGCGGCACTGTACTGACGTATCTCGAACGGGTATCAAAACATGCATGAGAAAGAAAGCGAACGAGACAAGAGCTGGGGATAAGTGAAAAACATACATTTGTGTGACATGACAAACTGTGTTTCCGTTGAACGAACAATCACATGTCACGTTGCTAAAAATTTGGACAGCACCGGAATAATTGAAGCTTCGACCCCCATCACTGCAGGATGTTTGAGTGATCACCTTCCAGAATCTGTTTTCCAATTTGTCTGATATAATTTGCAGGGATTTCACTGCAAATACCACTAAGTAAATTAAAATAAATAGACAAAAAACTCATAAATCCCTACAACCTAGGGAAGCATGGGTTGTCCATAAACCTGTTCAAATGGAAGGGACCTAATTAAGGACCATTATCGGCCTGTTTGTAAAATGACTTAATTAATAATGGGTCGGTATCTTAAAAAGTCGTGATTTATTAAGTTTTTAATAGGTCAAGTCTGATTAATAATAAGCAAATAGTTTTCAAGACTTTTAAACACTATCAAGTAATGAATTATTTCCACTTATTTGTCGATAATCCACTACCAAATATTAGAGGTGGTACATGTAAACTATCACCCTTTATAGATAAAAACTATACTCTCTTTGGACGGTCCGATCCGTTATGTATCTCGTTTGGCTTGGCCTGGCCCATTTTGGATCTTCTTTGACCCGACCCGTTTTGCTTGTGACCCATACCGGCCCTGACCCAACCTAATGCACAGGTCTAGTTGTCCACAGGCTAAGCTTATATTTTATCTTATCCGTATAAACCTACTTCAAAACACATTAAAGTGAACATCTGACTAAATATTAAATGATGTTTTAAATCTACGTGTTTGGTAGAGTTGGTGGGAAACTCGTTTTGTGAAATTAATGTCACTCGAGCTAAGCACAGTTTTATTGAATATCGAGTATTTATTGTTCAATAACATTCCCTAATAAAAGAAAAAAATTAAATTATTCAATAAGATCATGCTTATAATTTCAATATAATAGTTTGTATTAAAATATTTTATTGTATTCTCTTTTATTCAAGATTAGCATAAATATTTTCAAGGAATTTTTTATGAATGTTTAATTAACCAAATAATTGTGATCATTTAAATACTCCATGATATTTTTATCTATAATTTCTCAATTATAAGCATAAAACTCCCTTGTAGTTCTTACTCATACGTTTCAAAAGGAAGACATTAAAATTATAGACAATAATTGAATAACTACAAAACTTTTGAAGCTCTATCAACTTTAGTCAAGAAAATGATAGCAAAAGTCTGTACTACTAGACCTATTGTCTTAGCTTTGATTGAAACTATAATATATTTTTCAAAAAAAATTATTTTGCAACAATAATATATTATTTTACGGGGTATTAGATAATATTCTACTCAAAAAAAATCATTGCACAGATACTAGTCTTTATCAAATCACATTATCATGCCCTTTATAAAATCAAAATAAAAAAACAAACAGTAAAAAAACAATGATTTACACATTATAGTTATATCTGAATACCAAGAAGTAAATTTGAAATGATTATAGTACGTACGACATTATGGGGCATATGGGCCAAAAGAATTAAAATATATCTATATAATGGTATTTTAATGGAGAGACCTTATAATATAATTCTTTTTAACTTTTTAAAAGCCTGTAAGCGATTGAAATATGCAACTTTTGATTGATACGATTATTAATTGAAAGGACCAAATTATGGACTAGTTCACAGTGTACCCCATTCCATAAATATCTTCATCTTTACATTGACTTGGTCAATGTTTTTGACAAGTTTAACCATTATTATTATAACTAAATTAGCTAGATATCGGGAAAAATTCATCTGAGATTTTGTTAGATTTTTAAGTTTATTAGCTAGTAATATGCTATGGAAGATACAAAAGCTAAGCTCAAAGTGACCACTAAACCTAACGAAAATTAAGAAATGGAGTGAAGGGGTTACATAGGCTAGTATGTGTATGTCTAGAACTACAAGCTTATATTTCATATAAATTGAATCTACGTACCTTCATCTTCAGGAATAAGTTGGGCAGCTAACCCAAGCTGTATGAAGCTATTGATGAACAATAATGCAAGTAATAGAAAAAATGAGAGATATTTGGTGAGGTGCAAAGCTGCCATGCATGCACATATATAAGATAGATGTTCTTCGACTAACACTGTGAAACACCCTTTTAGAGAGGGATGCCAACTCCAGCATATGTAGTAAGAGAGAGCAAGAGATTATTCAAAGAGAAAGAACGAGGAAGCTCTCAGTAAAAGGAGGGTGGCTTGACAAATCAAGCTTTAAGAAGGGACAGCCATCACTTGACTGAGGTCCCCTCTAGCAATTAAGATATGCGGGCAGTAGTTGTAAGGTGGGAACGTTGACTTCGTACCATTACAAGCAAATGAAATACGATCTACTTGAAAGGATTTTACTACTCTCATTTTATAAATACTCGTAAGCATGTTTTGTTTATGAGGATGTATCTTGATAAAGGATTCTAACATAGGACTATGATTTCATTGTCAATCGTCAGGTTAATTAGTACTTAAACGAGTGGATGTCAACTAGCTCGAATTACATCCACCAAGCTCCACATGATGGATGAACTACGGAGTAATTTGTGTTCTAAGGTTTAATTCCTCATTGTTTTTCACTGGAATATGACCACATTTGGTGACTTGGTGTTATTGCATAATCAAGAATATTTTCTAAATTGTTTTATTAAGTAGCAATTAATCAACGGTTAGCTATGAATTGGACACCTTGATACATGTCAATGGCTACTACTTGAGTAACTTGACCTTCTACACTCCCAGGTTAGGGACGCAACAATTTGAGGTTGTTTTGCCAACCCAGCTATATTCTAGGAGCTATACTATACTCCAACCAAAGCCCAATATACAAACTACATATTAGAAATGCTATTCTCCTGCTCAACATCAAGATCCCGATGCAGCATTGTTGCTGAGACTGACCTTTCACTGATATCATCCTTGCTTTGCATGGAAACTGAAGTGTCTGTCATTGGACCCTCCATAAACATGCTCCTCTGCACCTGGCTAGACATTGAGCTCCCTGACACATGAGTTTGACTGTCGTGTGACAGTCTCTCAAAAGCTTTAAACCGTAACTCATCGTTTGTTCCTATACGTTTTACAATAGGGGCTTGGACAGGGGTTTGGCCCTCAATCATACCCGTAACTGAAGACATTGCAGGTCTAAGACTGGGAGAAGGATTGGTACACAAAAGAGCTACGTTCAGCAACCTTAATACTTCTTCTTTGGAGTAACTTGATCCCAGAGCTGGATCTATAAGCTCTAAGAGGTTTCCTTGCTCTTGTAACACATAGGCCTGTAAGAAATCAAAATGAATAACAAGTTGTCTTAAAGATGAATTACAATCGAATTTATAACAGACAAATAATTAAACATACAGAAAGAATAAATGATAGGTGCGAGCTATTTATTACCCAATCAAGAAGATAAACAAACTCTTCCTTAGGCCTATAACTTGTGTTGCTAGTTCCACTCACAATCTCAAGTAAAACAACTCCGAAGCTGTACACATCTGCCTTATCCGTGAGATAACCTCTCATTGCGTATTCAGGGGCCATATAACCACTGCGTATTCCATTGGAAAATAAGAATTAGTTCCCAACACTAGATATCATCAGAACTTTAAGGTGCTGACTGATAATTTCCATAACAATCTCTTTTCAGAACAATATGCCTCCAATTCAACTGCACAAAAATTGGTAGTAGGAAAATGGGACTGGACTGACTCGCTAACGATTGATTGAAATTCCCCCATAATTTCAGAAGTTTTTAATAGTCATAAAAACTATGTGTTTGCTGCAGGGTCAAAAGCATGAATTTGTTTTGAAGAAAAACAATTCAGCAGAAAGTTATTTCAAAGGAAACAAATTTCAACAGAAATCCACTTTCAAAATTTCTTGTTCTTTTGTCTGGTTCAATACTAGAAAAGAAAAAGAGTAGGGGGAGAAAGGAGGGGGAAGAGAAAAGGAGAGTAAGTCATGCGATGGATAATGGGCCATTCCTTCAAGAAAAATATATTTTCCCACCTTGAGAAAAAATAATTCTCAACCCAGGAAAACTATTTCTTTCCTTCACAAAGCAAAGAAAGGAAATTAGGAATAAAACTTGTAAAACAATATTTCTACCCCTATACAGCGAGCTGAACATCACTACTATCATCGTTTAGACCTTAATGTCCACATAAAACACATAGTATATCAGAATACTTCAATACTATCATTACAATTCCACTTAACTAAACCTTTTGGTGAAAAAAACAACTTCATGATTCTTCTACCAAGTAAAATTATGAATATATATATGATGTATAAAAATCCTATGTCTTAGATGTAAATATAAATCTATGGCATAGTGTGACTTGAATTAAAAAGAACGATTCAACTCACATTGTCCCAGCAATTCTTGTGCTAATATGTGTATTTTCATCTTCATCGAGTTTTGCCAGACCAAAATCTGAAATTTTAGCGTTTAAGTCCTTATCAAGCAACACATTTGTTGCCTTAATGTCCCTGTGAACAATCTTCAGTCTTGACTCCTCATGAAGATATGCTAATCCTCTTGCAATTCCCAAGCATATCTTCTTTCTTGTTTGCCAGTCCAAGTGCAACTTCTGGTTCTCTCTACCTATAATGTTGGCATTTTAACAGTTAGGGAGGTATAGTGTTAGTATGTAATCAAGCTTTCTAGTAAAAAGTAGCAAGAATATATAAGATGCTAAAAAAAGCACTTGCCAAAAAGTGCACGGGCGAGGGAGTTATTTTCCATGTATTCATATACAAGCAATAGCTCTTTCCCTTCAATACAACACCCATAAAGCTTCACCAGGTTAGGGTGTTGTAGAGCAGAAATCATGCCTATCTCATTGACAAACTCACGATTCCCTTGCTTTGATTTGGAAGAAAGCTGCTTGACAGCAATCACTTTACCATCTGGTAGCACACCCTAAAATCATCGAAAATGGATCTGAGAAAATATGTATACGCTGAAATTAAGAAGACTGCCGAAATAAGGTTTGACATACTTGTGTTTCTGTAAATGCAATTACTACTCACGGTGTGAACTATCAGCAAAACTTAGTATTCAAAGAATAATTAAAACAATTACCTTGAACACAGGCCCAAAACCTCCTTCACCTATTTTGTTTCTCAGGTCAAAGTCATTGGTTGCTTCTTTGATTTGCTTCAGCGTAAAATATCCGGTACCTAGCTTTCGGAGTTCTGTCATATGAAATACAATACATTAATGGTTGTCGTTTGACAGAGATTGCAAAGATTTCATAATTATTACGGTGAAGGAAATATGGATTGACCATTAATAAGTCAATGGAAGTTGCACCTGAAAATTTATAGTTGGCGTTCAGTCTCAAACCTCTTACCCCCAAGACAAAGATCATCACAAGGATAAACAAAATACTCAGGAGAATTTCAGCCATTTCATTTATCAAAGAAGCCATTATCTTCATTGCACAAAGAATTATAGTTCATATTATAACACTAAAAGTTGGCTACAGGCAAACCAAAACCTTTTTCTCGTTTGTATATAAGGATAAATTCTAGTGACCCCAAATTGTTTGACTAAAAACGTGAAATGAATCTAACCAAATGAATAATTTTGACACTATATAAAAGAAGTGCTGTTATTCATAAGTGAAATGGCCATTATAGAGCAGAATAGGGCACATAATTACCTTCATTTTCATTGTGTTTTCCTCCTAAGAATCCTTTCATCCACAAAACCACCAAAATAAATGCAAGAACAGCAAATGAAGAAAGCACAATTCCAGCAATTGCTCCAGCAGACAATCCTTTATTAATTCTAAAGTCTGCAAAGTAATAAGTTCAATTGTATTAAGCAGTATAAGCTATATAAAATAAGCAGAAAAATTAATGCTTCTAAGACTGGATGTTGACTTACTGGGTGTCACTGTAATCCCAGATATGAGAGGTCCATATACACCTCTGTCAGGAGAACCGGTAGTTCCTCTTCCAGACCAGTATAAGTAAATTTCAAGAGTGCTCCCATTAACAATGACATCAAATTCCTTAGTTATTGCCTTGCCAGCCCCTCCAGCTTCAGCCTCAATATTGAAGTCTTTGAGCTTTACATCCCCCTATCAGAACACCACAAACAAACAAACAACAAATAAATTAATGTACAAGTATAAATGAGGAAAGGAAATAAAAACACTAGATTCACCTGTATTGCAACATCAAAGAAGCGTCTCCCAATGTGGTCAAAACTCTGGTCATCGGCAAACATTATCTCAGCAAAGTGGAGCTTTACTTTGTAACTGCCTGGTACCAAGCAAAGGCCATAGTATTTAAGAGACAAAGGTGCCAGGCGAGCTGTTTGGTAAATGCCTGTCACATTAGGGTTGGATGTTTCCATTGCCAAGAAGTTGGCTTTGTCATCATAAAGAAAAGCTCCTGTACTACTATACGCCCACTTTTCTCCATTAGCGAAGTAAGTGGAAGGACCTCCAGGAGTAGAATCCTCGTCATATTCAATTCCTTGAAAGCTCATCTTGGTTCCTCCACAATTGATAGAGAAAGCATAATCTGAAAAAATGGGTGCATGACAAAGGATGCTGTAATTTTGTATTTATCTTAAAGCTTATAAGGTAATTCTAAAATCAAGTATCAAGTATTCATGTTAAAAAGAGATTAGGTGCTACAATTTTAAGTTTCTAGAATATTCTTGTGAGTTCTTACTTTGTGCCTTATTAGGGCAAGGAAAGTCCTTCCTCAAGCACCAACTTACACTGCAAACCAGGCCAACATAAAAATCAGATTCATATGAGCATTGATGGCTTTTTCTCATTCAATATACCATAGAGAATTAGCAACAAAGAGGGCTTACGAGTTGCTCTTTGCCAAAGAATAGCTGGCAACAAGGTTCCTGTTGCAAAATTGACAGAAAACAGGTTTATATTGTTAATCAAAAGCTTAACAGTATGAGCTGCAAAGTATTCCATTTGATCTTACACGTTTGACTGTTGGCAACTAGCTGGAGATGACCCAGTGAAATTGTTATAGGACACATCGCTGCAACAAGAAGATTGGCATTATAACTAAGGTTTTCTTTCTACAGGCACTGCATTACTATGAAATGACAACTAAAAGAAGAAAGATGAGAAAACTAACAAGTTCTGCCTGCTGGTCAATATCCAACCAGGTAATGATCCAGATAATGAGTTGTTTGTAAGGAACCTACATTAATATAACGATTTGGAAGCTCAAAAAGCATCTGTTTAAACAATCTTAAAATGGATCATCCAAAGAGCAAGTATTTGTCTTACAGATACGAGAGTCTATTCAAGTTTTGCATTGAGTCTGGAATTTGACCACTTAACTGATTGTAACTCAGGTCTCTACAAAAGAGATGACATCATTACCACTTTCCGATTGGAATATTTACTTGTTATGTAAAAATTATATCATGATGTACAGTAATAAATATGATTTGTGAGTCTCTGATTCATAAAAGATGGATGCCAGAACTTACACAAGCTTCAAGTTTGTCAAGTTTGCAATAAAATCGGGGATTGAACCAATAATTGAGCAGTTCCTAAGTACACTGAACACACATTTTAAAAAGAAAGGTGAAATCAACTTGCTAATATCGAAAGCCAACTTTATGTTAAAAATACATACGAATTGTAGATCAAAACTCACAGGTGTTGTAGATTCTCCATATTTGTTAGGTTCGGAAAAGTGATACTTCTTGTATTAAGATCTGAAATTCTCCTGATAATAAAAAGAAATCAATCAAAATATTTACGTTACTAATATCTTCAATGGCTATAATCTTATTCTATTAGGTTAGCTTTAGGTGTCTATAGAAAGCCCCTAATGTTTCATTCTATTTACATCAAACTGTTAATTTGCTCAACCAAAATTAGTTGTGTTAGCCAAACATTATTAGAATCAACCCAAACAAAAACAATAAATGAAAGTTGCAGTAGCAGATATAAACTTATACTCACAAAATCGTTAAATTTGTTAAACTAGAGAAGGTAGATGGAATAGGCCCCTCTAGTGACGTGCCTTGAATATCACTGCAAGGTATAAAATAAAAATCCCCATCAAACAATAATAATACAAAATAAACCTCAGTTGTGACCATGGAGAATAGTGCACTCACAATGTAGTAAGTTTGGTAAGAGTGCCAAGAAAATCAGGTATCTTCCCAGATATCACGTTTCCACTAAGTCTTCTGCAAGTAATGCACAGTAATCACTTAGCTAACAGGAGTTACGACAAATTAAGTTTCCAAATATGTATCAAGAACTAACAGTTCGGTGAGGTTCTTCAGATTAACAAATGTTTCAGGAATTGTTCCATTGAAAAAGTTTGCAGCAAGCACCCTGCAAAAATGAAAGAGTGTGTTAAATGCACTTGGTGCACAAGAATATGAAATTGGCAATAAACATAAGCTAAAAGTTAAAACTCAAATAATTTGATGAATGTTGTGAAACATATAAAACATGCTTGATAAAGTAGCAGCTTTAATATCATCTTACATTGAAACACAAGTAAAATTGAAGCCTCACTGATGAAAACCGAAACAAGCAAAGTCAAATGTACCACTTTGTGCTCAACTGATTTGGGTCCATTCCAAAAATGCAATGAATAGGGAAAAAATTAATATTATACATAAGATAAACTCACATTCTTCGCAAATTTTTCAAATTTCCCAGGGACTTAGGCAATGGTCCTTCTAGTTGATTATCTTCCAAGATCCTGGAAAAATACAAGTAATAAGAAAGAAAAAAAATGTTCAAATCAAAGACTATTGAAAGCCTGCCATTGGAAAATTTGGTAACAGTGATATAATAAGACTTACAACTCCTCAAGGGTGGTAATTTGTCCAATCTCTTTTGGAATAGGACCAGAATTCCGGTTCCCTAAAAGTGATCTGCAATGCTTGATGTGACCATTGTCAAGTGATTGAATAGATAGTCTATTGGTAAATCTCAAAAATAAAATGTATACATCCATTGGAAATTGGAATGTAGGACTTATACTTACAAAGTGACAAGTGGGATCCTCGACAGACTTTTTGGGATTCTTCCATTAACATAGTTTCTGGAGAGGTCACTGCATTACATGCCAAAAGTTAATAGCATCTGAAGTGTTCGATAATAATTATAATAGATAAAAAAGCAGTTGGTCTTTGCCCCCCAAAAATAAAACAGATGTCAATGAAGATTTCAATGATATAGTTAGCTACTTTTATGTTTAGTACAAAAGAGCCAACATAACTTACATTTCTTGCAGATAAGTAAGGTCTCCGAATTCTTCGGGCAAAGATCCAGTAAGATTCAGACCCTTCAACTGGCTGCAAAAGAAAAATAAATTACCTCAATGAAAAAAATTAAAATTTTAAAAAGAAACAGAATGGAGAAGCACAGAAATTAGAAGGGCACTATTCATTCCAAATTCCTTGTCACAACATGTAACCTTGTTCATATGGAATAACAAGCAGCCATGAGAAGTTCTCCAAAAGGGCTTCTAAATTTTAGTTCTTGATAATAACTAATGGAGACATGAAGCAAATACAATGGCCCTTAAGTAATACTTCTTCCATCCCTGATAATTTTCCCCGTTTCTATTTCGTAAAGTTGATGAGAGAGAAAATTAGTGAGACCACAAATTATGTATGGTGAGAATAAAGGTGTGGTCTCCTATTATTATTTAAGGTATAGGGCAATTTTTTGGGATATCTACTTTTTGTATATGGTGAATTAGGGACAGAGGGAGTAGTAATAGTATCAGTGTTGCTTGGCTCTTCCTCGTAATACACTAAATATGTATACCAAAACTCATTCTACAAAACAATTAAAAAAACCCAAGCCATATTCTCCAAAAAAATAAGGTCGACTATGTAAATTGAGAGTCTATATCATGTGATCATCTACAAATACAAAGATCCTCCTCCATTCACTCCTATCTAGTGTCAAATCCATTCTCTCTATGTCTTTTTAACTCCCTTTATTCAAATCATTTTTAGCATTCCTCATCTATGTTTGGGAGCTCCATTTCCCCAACTCTTCATTTCTTTACCAGTGCATATACTTAACGAAATCTCACATGCCCATGCCTTGACTATCCCTTACTTATCCTTAACATCCGCCACTCCAACTTTCTTCCAAATATCCACATTTCTAATTCATCCCTCAAGGTATTCCCACACGTCTACCTCACTATACGCATCTCTACTACACTTATTTTCTTCATGTTTACCTCTTAAAAGCTCAACATTTTGACCCATGCAATATTGTTGGTATAATTGCCACCTATAGAACTTCCTTTTAACCTTCGGGGTAAAGTGTGTCACATAATATGTAGTTGCTACTCTCCACTTAAGCCACCACACTCATTCTATTTAACAAAATTAATTGTATAAGGTTTACTGAAAAGAGGGCCTCACAATCAATGAAATATCACAGTCTTTGAGGAAAGAAAAACATACAAATGTACATTACACTTCTAGATTGTATATTTATTACTTTGAAGACAAAGTACACTCTTAAACCAACTTTGGAAAATATTTTCAATTACTCAATGTAAACTTTGTATGAAACTTGTATTACATATTTGCAAGAAGAATAGATGAAAGTGATAGTGGATGTCAAACACCCTAACATAATTCAAAAAAATCTAATAGCTCATCCACCCTCTCACATGTTTCCTGATTTCACCGGTTTCTTGTAAGGTCCAAAATAATCTGCTATCTACCTACCTGACAAAACTAAATGAATACAATCTTACTCCTTATCCTCTTCCCTCAGAAAAAACATAAAAGGAAGATACATACATCAAAAGCACCAAAGCTGGATAAAAACAAGACTTACACGAGACTGAGAACTTAAAAGTACAAAGAGGAAGTCCAATAAGGTGTAAGTGAAGAACATACATATTTGTGACATGGCAAATAGAACTGCTGTTATATGAACAATTACAGGTAACGTTGCTCAGAATACTGATACCAAAGGTTATATTGAAGCTTTGACCCCCATCACTGCATGATTTTTCAGTGACCTTCCAGTATGTATTATTCAATTTGTCTGATACAATTTGCAGGGTTTTAACTGCAAAACACAATTGATAAACTAAATCAATATGACATAACAATGTTTAACAAATAGAATGGTCTATTTAAAACGAATTCAACCTATGTTTTTCTGCATCACTAGTATAAATAAAAATAATAAGATATTTTTTATGATTATTTCCAGTCATAGTTAAATTCTCCATTATAATTTCAACTTAACAATAAAAAAAATAGAAATTTCAACATAGAAAATAAAACTCTAATCGAAATTTCCATGAAATATACTCCATATTCTTGAAAGTCTATAGCAACAAGACAAGAGTGCATAATATTAAAGGATTATGCTTCTCTAGTTAATTGATGACCAAGCATGTAAATCAATCCCTCAGCTTTAGTGAGTCATGCTTCTCATCAGTTTCAGGGGGTACATTCATGTGAAATGTGGTACAGAGTCCTTAGATTAAAACACTAAAAAAATTCAACGACTTTGCTTAGTAGTTCCTCTATAAATCAGTGACTTTGTTCAACACCCAAAATTATGGACATATCTCTATCCATGATTGGACACCAACATCGTAATTCTTTTACAACGTTTTTAGTTTTTTGAATGGACTTTTTACTAATCAATCAAAAACGGTCAAGTTCCTCCTAAACACTATCATTAGGAAAATAGCAAGTCAAAGTTTAAGAAAGCCAAATGAAGGTATTATACATTTTCAATATGGTCAAAGAATGTAAAGTACACTGGTCACTATTCACTAGTAGAAATATTAACTTGAGTCATTGAGTGCACACGGTTTGCGACGCAGTAGGCATGCACGTAGATTGTAATCTTAGGAGCAAATAGAGAACATGCATGCTCGAATTTTGACTTGTCTAATGTTAATCTTTATTAAAGCCAAGAGAAAGCAGCTGCTTGAAAAATTCAATTATTTGACCACATAATTTTAAAAAAAAATTACTAGCCAGACTGATTGGAATGGGATACCATTGTTCATGTTATGTGATAGTATATTCGGACACCACATATATCATTATATTCATGTCGGATTATCGACCCTCTAATTGATATAAATAACACCTCATTTAGTGAATCAAAATCATGGAAATTTTCAAATGATAGCCTGATTGAACCCAAGTCAGAATGTGAACTCGTAACCTAGTAACAAAGATAATTATGTAGAAAGCATTCTATACCGGCCACATGACACCGAGTTAGATTCTTTTCATTATAAAGTCCCTATAGTTGTCGTTTTAAAGTTGCTTTCTTTGTTGAGTGCCATCAATTTATAATCAAAACGACTTTAATAAGACCACAAAGACAATTACGACTTGAGATGGTCATAAATGATATTAGCCGACTTCAAAGTGGACTTATTTTATTAGATAGTCTACATTCTACCCTTTTTATCTTTTTTTTTTTGTCTTCTGTATCTTTCATAGCTCATGAACTTTAATACGCAAGTGAGTCAATTTTATAGATGAGAATGGATCAAGTTTAAATCAAATCAGACTCGAGCTCATATCCATATCCAAATCTCCGATTTTTTAAGAGTTGAGAAATTCGCCGAATTCTAAAATTTCAGATCCTTGCAAGCTCTGGCGAATATATTAAATTTTAAATTCAAAATGAGTGCTCAGCCTATTTTTTCTATTTGTCTATTTAGTCTCGGTGTTTGCAAGTGGATTTTATTTTTCACAAAAATTTTTTTTTTTTTTCTAGTCTCAAGACTCTAACAAGATTAGCACTTGCAAAACTTACTAATTAAAGGTAAAAATATTAAAAATTACAACTTAACAAATATAATATAAAACTTTTATTTGTTAATCTTCTATGTATATTTTATTTTTATTTCTCTAAAATACGTTGGTTGAGTTTCAAAATCCAAAGACGACTCATATTTATACCAATGAATTTTAAAAACCTAGACTCAAAAACTTAAAAAATGAGTCGGATCTGATCGGCTGGCTGGTCTGAGTCCTGTATACAATATACAGTATACAGAATACAGTATACATTGCCAATGCCACCCAACTAATCAGATCGAGTTAGGACATTCACTATTTTATCTTAGTAATTAAAAAAATACAAAGCATAATCAAAATTTCGTTACTATTACGCGGCATATCAATAAATAAAAGTCCGGAAATTGAAATCATACTACAAGTAGTCGGTCAATAATTGAAGAACTAGGCAAAGTAGACGACAACACGAACATCCACAGAAAATATTGAGGTAATGATGTAATATACGGACACAACCACAAAAATGTCCCCGTCTAGTAAGTAAAAGCCAAAAACAAAAGGAGAAATAATCCATGAGTTGATGTATCATGTAAACATCAAAATCCCAATAGAAAGAAAAAAAAAAAAAAAAAAAAGCAATATGATTTCATGAATAAAGAGGTGAATATTGATAATTCGCATAATATTATCATAGTATAAGTGAAAAAATAATAACATAAAGTTAAAAAAGAGTAAGAATATGAAGTTGTTACCTTCATGTTGAGGGATAAGTTGAGCGTTGGAACCAAGGGTTAAGAAAGAATTGATGAAAAGGGTAGAAATTAGGAAGAGTAACAGAGAATTGAGGAGTGAAGCCGCCATTTTTAGAGTAGAAGTTTAATTACGGAAATGCCATGGAAGAGAGGAGTTTGAGGGGAGAGCAAAGGAAGGAGTGAAGAAGGGTGAAGAGGATTGATTAAAGAGCAGTTGTAATTTTAAGGATGGATGGGTTAACAGTTAACTAAATTATTCAACAGCTTATTCATTTACTAATCATCAAAGTTTGCACCCCAAACTTATTTATTTAATCAGAGACTCAGATAGACGTTAAGAAGATGACCTAAGGAGGGCGGCTCTTAATAATTGGGGCTGAATCGTATTACATTATGTATTTATGTCACTTCCAAATAATAATATTTTATATTTTTTTTAAATAACGAGTTTTAGTAAAAATCCTATTAATACTATTTCCTTTGTCGATTTTTTGTCTTTTTATTTGGAATATTATAAATTTAGATAAACTTTAATTATAAATTCTAAAAAAATATATTCATTTGATATCTTGATAGATTTATTTTAATAAATATTTTTTAAATATTAATTTTTTAATATTTACAATTATAAAATTAAAGATTTTTGAATTTTAAACTTGTATAGGATTTTGGGCAAAAAGTTAATGGGAAGAAAAAAGAATGAAAAGAATAATATTTTAGTAAAAAGCTTCCTTTTTTGGAAAATTATGTACGGAGTAACCGCTTAAGAATATATACAATGGCCAACTAAGAATAATCAATTTAGTTCACTAAAGATAATTCATTCAGGTTTAGTAGAAATAATTTAGTTTCACAAAAAGTTAAGTGAACAGGACCAAATAATCACTTTCACTTGTGCAGTTGTGCCCTTTTGGTAGAAAAAAGTATAGAAGAAAAGCAAGGACTTGTCTTCATTGCTTGTCTATTTATCTTACATGTTTATCCCCCAAAGAAAAATGGATTTTATTGATAGAAAAGGTTTAAAGATCATGATCGATTGATAAAGGTGTGTAATCTTTACTCCAATTATATATATTTACTCCAATTCTCCAAATTTTTACACAAAAGTTCAATAGTAACTTTCATTTTGATTGGTGTGTGTATGATGTGCCATCTCTTACAATTTTTATGTCTCCGGAAGGAAAAAGAAATAATATATATATATATATATATATATATATATATATATATATATATGTTTACCCTATTTTAACTAAAAATCTCTCACAAAAAATTGTCAAATGGAACAAACATTAAAAAACAAGTGAGTTACTATTCATCACCAGCAAATTACTAGGGATCGCCTGCATATTTACCCTAAAATAACCTTTTTCCCTTTTTCTTTTTAATTTTTATTTCAAATATATATAAAAGATAAATTATTTCATTTTCTCTAGTAACATTATAATATTGTAATTCTGTAAAATTATTTTCATTATATCAAAACATTCAAAACTCACAATTATGGTGTACATAACTCATCTTTGACATTTACTGTGACAATTGATGATGTCGGACCAACTGAGAACGTCATCTCCCAAAAATCAGGTAAAATTTCGGATCATACTTGAACAATTGGTTGTGTTATTGGCGTCTGAGCCGGAGCTCGACCACGGTCCGGGCGTCTTCAAAAGGCGTCTCCCACCGTGGTGGGGCTTCTTCAGGAGGCGTCACCCATCGTGGTCCCGTCTTCATGAGGCACCACCCACCATGGTTAATTATCTTCATTCAATGTTGATCATTTGATACCCAATTTGCTTACTATGGGTGATGAAAGCTCAAGAGTTCCTCCTCCTAAACCTATATTCTTCGGGTTTGAGGAAGACCCCCATCTACCATATGAAATGAAACGTTTACAATCCATTAATTGCTTAAATTGATGGGGAGAGGCTTCGGGCTAGGTTTTTTTAGCACTTTGAACCACCAAGTGAGGGCTTCCAATTCGACCCTTGATCTGCCACTTCCCAAAACACTAGATCCACCACAAGTTGGGTTTAGATCGTGGTTGGATTACTCTTATTGGTACTCTAATTAGCGAGAGAAGCGTGGCTAAGTCTTTTTGAACCTTTTTATTTTTCAATTCACTATAATTGTTGTTGTGTTCGTTAGGGTTAATGATTTCTTTTGTGTTCTTGTTAATCTTATTGTTATTCAATTTAGGGTTTTGTGTTGTTGTTGTTGTGCCATTTTTTGTTGGCATTGCTGATTTCTTTTGTGTTCTTGTGTTCTCGCTGATTTCTTTTGTGTTCTTGTTCATATCTTGTGTTGTAGTGTTGGTGTTGTGTTCTTACTAATTTCTTTTGTGTTCTTATTCATATCTTGTGTTGTAGTGTTGGTGTTGTGTTCTTACTAATTTCTTTTGTGTTCTTGTTGATATCTTTTTGTTGGTGTTGGTGTTGTCCTACTAGTGTGGGTTTGTTGTCCAACTGGTGTTGGTGTTGTCCTACTGGTTTTTTGTGTTGTCCTATTGTTGTGGGTTTGTTGTCTTCTTATTGTTGTTATGTTGATGGTGTTGGTGTTGGTGTCCTCGTGTTGTTATCTTGTTGACCTCTACTTGTTGTTGGTGTTGGTGTTGGTGTTGGTGTTGGTATTGGACTCCTGGTGTTCGTGTTGGTGTCCTATTGATGTCTATGTTGGAGTTGATGTCCTAGTGATGGTGTTGGTGTCCTGTTTATGGCGATTGATGTTGTCCTATTGTTCTTGTTATGTTAATGGTATCGGTATTGGTATCCTCCTATTGTTATGTCATGTTACTGGTTATGTTGTCCTCCTATTGTTATGTCATGTTACTGGTTATGTTGTCCTCCTGTTGTTGTTATGTTAATGGTGTTGATGTCCTTAATGTTGAGTTAATGTTGTGTTGTTGCTATTGACTTCATCTGTTTCCTCAATGTTAAGTTAATTTGTGCAAGGTTTATACATAAGCTAAGGTTTGTAGACAAGATAAACTCATAAAAAGTGACAATCTGATGTTTATACAAAAGATAAGTATACAAAAAGTGATTTAGTCTCTTCTTTAGATTGTCTAGTTACACATAAAGTGATACTCTATTGATTCTTCCGAATATTCAATGCCTTCTACTTCTTCTTCTACTACACATTGTGCCCTACTTTAAGACATGATTTACATTCATCTACCATATCATTTGTTACTTCTATTGATGTTGGCAATTGACCTTTTCTTTCAATTTGTTGCTTGTTGATATGTGGGATATGATAGTTGTTGTTACCCTTTGTCTTCAAACTTTCTACCATGCATTGTTGTAGAGTAAAGAATATATGGTTGATTAGCTTTTGATCATAGTCATAGTATACATTTTTTATGACTTCAACAGTATTTGTACTGTTTTGGGTGTTGTCTGATCTTTGAGTGATTGAATAGTTCTGAAAAAGCCTAGGTCAAGTGTATTTAGGTCAGGGCGTTGTGCTGGTTGGTTGAATAGCATGATTCTGTACCCATCTTTTGTAGCTTTTTCTATGAAATATGGGTCATCTTTGTTTATATGTGGTTTTGCATTGTCTTGGACAATCTAAATTTGCTTGTATCCCCATTCTGGGCACTTACTCCTTCTTATATGTTTGTAATGAGCTTTGTTTTAATGACTTGCTTTGTGACCCTTATGTTGGTTTGATTTCCATTGTGCCTGCTGGTCTATTCTTGCTTGTCCTCTTTGTTGGGATTAACTTAGTGAAGGGAAATATCTTTATTTTTCCATCAAAGACCACGTTCCAAGTTGGGGTGATATGTGGCCTTGCCACTACTGCAATGAACATAACATTTATTATAAATCTCTTTCTTTTGCATTGTCTTTGTGGCTCTTCCTCATTTGGGGCTAGGTAGTATCTGGCTGTAACCTTTGACATGTAAAACCATTTTTCATCTACATGCACAACATTGTTGAAAACCTAGGTCTAATTGTGATGATTGCTGGTATGGTAGCATTAATGCACCATTGAACCCTTGCTACCTTGTGTGCTTCTAACAGCTTTGACTTCTTGATTACACCTCTCTTGATCATCCTATGTACTGTTGATCTATGCAACCCTAGGCTAGCAACTGATGCTCTAATTGTTGTTCTTTTCCTCAATAGTATGAGTTTGATGTCCTCTAGGTTGAAATAGACTCTTTTTCTGTCAACTCTCCCACTCTTGAGGCTATGAACAATGATGGGTTTATTGCTAGTCATTTGAGCTCTTATAGGTTTCCATATCCTACTTATTCACCATTTGGACACATTTTATTGTTCAGCAAGGTTGTTGATACAACTTGTGGGCAGTGGCTTCTGAAGATGTTGGGGTAAGCTATGATCATATGCACACATCTATTGCAACTTGTACCTAAGCACTCTTTTGTTGCTCTAAACTGGATTGCTGGCAGCTTGCTCATGAGTTTGCCATTGTGGTTGATCTTTTGATTGCTCTTTTGGTGGTTCATTTAAGTCAATCATTATTGTTGGCCTAGCTTATATGAAACCTGTTGGGGGGATATAGGATGCTCTGTTAGCCATGTTTGAGCTTGACATGAAGCAACCAATACTTGTCCAACAATATTCACAACTCATGCTTTGATTTTATTGACAACAGGTAAGTATAATAACTCAATGATGATTACTTTCGGAGAGTGATTACTCCTAATTCTTTCATCTAATGCTTTCATTCTATTTTTTTTTTGTTCTCCCAAATTCGAATATGTAATAAATGTGGGGTTACCCACCACAACTGTTGTTGTATTTATACTCCTCTTTGTAAGCTTAGTTCTGAATTCACTTGGAGTTTTTTTTATAATACTTGGGGAATTTTTGGAGGCAAAAAATCTGGAAATATGCAAGTAGGAGCCAAATTTCGGTAAAAGTTTGCTTTCCCTCCAAAAAGTGTCAGCTGCTACCCCCATGTTCCAAGAGCTGTAATTCCATTTTTAATTTCTGATTATGTCAACTAGCTTTTGATTAAGTTCATGTGATCCCCATGTAATCATCACATTTCTTAAAAATAGTGATAGCCTCCATGTAGCATAAAAAAAGATAGATGGAGTAATTTACAAGGATTTCACTACAAATACCACAAGTAAATCAAACTAAATAGACAAAAACTCATAAATCCATACAAGCTAGAGAAGTATGGATTGTCCACAAGCTTATATTGTTATCCACTTATTTGTATAACCTACGTCAAAAAAGAAATTTCTAATTTATATCGGATATAAGTTACTGTATTTTTATCACCGTAAACAAAAGAAAAAAAAAATGCTTTAACTAAGCTCTCAGATTATATTCATCAAATTAACCCACTATCTCTAGTATCAACTACATGTCGAATATTCAAGAAAACAGTACCACCCACACCACAAATATGGCTCAGATGACAAGCCCTTGAGAACTAGTCGTGGAGTTCTGATTTTTGGTTTCTTCATGAATTATTCGGTTAAGAACTGGTGATGGAGTTTCTGTTTTTTGGTTTCTTCGTGCATTATCTAGTTTCTTCGTGCTCATATGAAAAGTGATCATCAACAGTCCATAATCACTAGTCCGTGCATTATCTGGTTTCTTCGTGCTCAGATGACAAGTGATCATCAATAGTCCTTTTGTTGGGCGGTTGAAGGAAACGGGTGTGTGTGGGGAAGCTGGTGGTGGAGTGAAGTAGGAATGGAGTTATGTTCGTTATACATTTATTATATCAGATGTAGGTGTTATTATGTCAGATATATGTATTATTATATCAAATATGGGTGATATTGTTTTAGGAAAAAAAAAAGCAAAAGAAAAAAAATGCTTTACTGAGATTTCATTTATAGGTGTTATTATCTCATATATAGATGTACTTCAGATATATATGTTATTATTTTAGATATAGGTAGTATTATCTCAAGTAGAGAAATGAAATTATGAAAATGGCCCTATTAGGTACAAAAATAAGTGTATCAGGGATAGAAATAATGATCTAAGGTATAAAAATAAAACTATAAAATAACCCTTTATATAAGTTACAGAATTTATATCCGATATGAATTAGAAAAGCTTCACATCAAAGTTAAAATCTCATTAAATGATGTTTTAAATCAACAGGTAGAGTTGGAGAGAAACTCATTTTGTAAAATTAACGTCACTCGCTCGAGCTTATAACACTTTTATTAATATGTGGAGTAATTATTGTTCAATACGATTCCCTAATAAAGGGAAAAATTATTCAATAAGATCATGCTTATAATTTCAATATAATAGTTCGATAGTTTGTATTAAAATGTTTCATTGTATTCTCTTTTATTCAAGATTAGCATGAATATTTTTTAAATGTTCAATTAACCAAAAGTGACCCTAATAATTATGATCATTTAAATACTCCATGATAATTTTTTATCTATAATTTATCAATTATTAGAATAAAACTCCCTTAGAAGGATTGACAATATACTAAGAAGGATTTTACTACTCTCATTTTATAAATACTTCGTAAGCATGTTTTGTTTATGAGGATGTAAAAACCTGGACAAAGGATTCTAACACAGGAATATGAATTCATCATCAATCGTCAAGTTGATTGGATTACAATCCCCTAAAATATACCAAGTATTAAGGAGGCTCGCAACAATAAGTTAGCAAGTACTTTAATAAGTGGATGTTAACTAGTTTTATTGGATAAAGTATTAGAAAATGGTATTCAAAATAAGATATCAAATCTCGTCTATATTATTTATTGTCTTGTTGCTTTACGGCTATCTTTACTTTTAAAAAAAAAAAAACAAAGTACTTCGATAAGGAGGCCACCTATATTTTTATAAAAGTAAAAATATTAGAGTAATGAATATTGTCATTTTTAGGACCTAAGTTGAGTTCTCCTATTAGAGTATTAGGTGCTCAAAGTGTATCATAAACGTCTAAAGCAATATTGATTTTAATTATTTACAAAATTATATAAGAATAAGTGTCATAAATGTTTAATTAATTCTCAAAAGTTTTATTTCCATGCATCAGAATAAAAATATACGAAGCACATGTATATATATTTTCAATGTATCCAATTTTTCCATCTTTATTGAGCTCATAAAAACGTGTGATTTTCTAAAATGTGTAGCTCAAAGGTATTATATCGTGTTAGCCCTGACCCACAAAAAATAGGGTGTATAGTGACCTATTGGCTAAATGACCATACAGGAATAGAACTTAATATCCGTCAAACACTTGCATCGACGACGCTCAAACCCTCAAACTTGACAGTGTACTCGGGTGTATGGGAGAGATTGTGCACTTGTCCTATATGACAATGGAGTCACATGAAAACCGTAAGAAATGGAAAGGATGAACTGACAAAGGAAATTGCAGCAGGTCTCATTAAACAAGGAAAACAAACATGAAGTAATTATTATGGTCATTTTCAAATTTGAAACAAATTTCACTTATTTGAACAGAAATCTGCCCTAATTTTTGTCCAAAATTTACTACTAATATGTAATATACATACATTCATATTAAAATGTAAGTTAGAATGTTTATGTATGCAATGTACATATTTATGACATGCAATGTACATTTAACTAATATGCAATGTATATATATTAATCTTAAAATGTACGTTGGAATGCTTATGTATGCAATGTACATACTTATGACATAATATGTACATTTAACTAATATGCAATGTACATATATTTATCTTAAAATGTATGTTGGAATGTTTATATATGCAATGTACATACTTTTGACGTGAAATGTATATACAACTAATATGCAATGTATATATATTTATCTTAAAATATACATTTTAATGCTTATGTATGCAATGTACATACTTATAACATGCAATTTACATATACTACTAATATGCAATGTACATATATTTATCTTAAAATGTATGTTGAAAAGCTTATATAGGCAATGTACATACTCCTAATATGAAATATACATATATAAATTAAAAAATATACACATGCAATTTCTAGACCAATAAACTTATGTTTTTTGAAGTTATCTATAATGTGCATACTTATGATATGTAATGTATATACTCCTAATATGAAATGTACATATATAGATCAAAAAATGTACACATGTACATATAAATCAAAAAATGTACACATGTACATATAAATAAAAAAATGTACACATGCAATTTCTGGACCAATAAACTTATGTTATTTAAAGTTATCTATAATGTACATATTTATGATATGCAATGTACATACTCTTGATATGAAATATACATATATAGATAAAAAAAATATGCACATATACATTGGAATATAATTCAAATTTGAGGGAAGGAGAAGAGAATTTATTTTTGAAAAACAAAATCTTGGGAAATGAATGTATGTAGAAGTCTAATGCTATGGCCATAATAAATTGCTCTTCCCCCTAATAATAGGCCTAGCAGTTGCTTTTGGTAAGGACAGTGCATTTGGTTATGTGTTGTAACTGTAATTTACTCTGTACATTTCAAATGCAAGTAATATACATTTGGAGCTACATTTAATTGTTTGCAAGCTGTGTTTTGGAGCAAGTGTACCATGCTCATGGTACACCTGATGCACTGTCCACCCATTATCGACGACGTTTAGAGATATGTTTTATTAATATTTGAGATTTCTGACCCCCTCTAATCAAAATCATTTTCCTGTAATCATGTGTTGTAAATACCCTGATGAACTTTGATCTTGACTTGATATTCAACTAATAATAGGATGATTAACTATGGAGTATTTATTTAAGTATAATTAAGCTCAAGATCTATTCATATTGTAAGGCTTAACATAAAAAAAGATTAATTACTCTGTACTCATTACATCCCTTAACACAAGTAAGATTGGATTGAAGCTCGTCAAAGAGTATGAGTTTATAGCTGGAGAATCATGTGCAGCTATGGCGCCTTTGCTCATATTAAACAGCTTCTTTTTGAGTCTCAGTCACTTCACTAGCAGAAGTCCCACTAATATTCATCTCTACGACTCTACCTCCTGAACAAATGAATGCATCACCTAAAAAAATGTACCTTTATTAAAGACAAAGCATAAAACAAGCACAAGTGCACAACATTTCATGCTGTTGGTTTAAGTTTTATGCTTATCCACGATCGACCAAACATGTATACAATATTAAAGGGAATAGGTTATCCTAATTTAAGTCAAGTTAATCAAATGTATGCTCTAAGGTTTAGTTCCTCATTAGTTTTCACATTTAATATGACCACATTTTTTTTATTTAAGTAGCAATAAATCAACTGATCACTATGAATTTGTTGATCCTCCTAAGTGTTTTGGCAATAAAAAAACTCTGTTCCTAATAGGTTATTTGTCTAGTTGTATGTAGACCATTACATGTGTTCCAGATTAGGAACAAAGGGATGATGAGCTATAGCAACTCTACATAGTCTACCCATAAGGAGAAGAAAGCACTCAACGAATTACAAGAGCAATACATCGTTGGAGCTTGATGATGAGTTCCAAACTGTCACGATGAGTTGTTCCAAACATGGAGGAGTTTGATCACTGTACTTTGAGTAGCCCAAGCATGAGTTTGCTTCTAGGGTTGATGTAATACGTATAATGGGGATTCATGGCTTAAGCTTAGCTCAACTTGTCTTTCATTAAAATATGTTTTCAAAAGGTTTTTGTCTTGGAAGCTTACAAAGCAAAATCTTAAGCAATCTTGGTTTTATCAAAGTTTGAAGACTTTCAGTAAAGTTTTCCAACTTTTCCATGGTTTCTCCCACACACATAAAAGACTTTTGAACAACTAGGCAAAAGGAATGGAGAAGTACAAAGTAGTTAGCCAGCCATACTTATAATACAATGGGTAACTAACTTCTACTTTCCACCTTCCTTATTTTGTGTAAAGTTGTAGGAGTGTTGTACTTATGAAATTGTGTATATAAGTATCTCAATGCCTCACCTCTTAAATGCACTTCATTGACAAAAAACACAGAGCTTTTCAACTAAAATATTTCTAAGTGTCAGTAGTCCTCTTGAGCTAATCATGTTCCATTTACTTCACATCCTAGGTGCCTTAGAGAAATTGTAATTTTTTTTGTGCAAGCTTATTGTATAAAGTAATGCAATAGGTGGAGTGAGTTGTAGAACTTAGAGTTAAGTTCAAGAGTAGAGACGAGTGAGTGACTTAGAGCTAAGTCTAAGGGAGTAAAGAGAACAGAGAAAGAGGGAGTGGAAATCGTTGTTCTAAATGGAACAAGAGTAAGAGAGGGGGAGAAATCCTAATAGAGTATATTAAGTGTTGCCCAATAGTGAAAAGTTGAAAATCTCAAAGTTGGGTCAAGTTTTTTCTCTTGAGATGGGCACAATAGTTTCCACGTGAAAAAACCCTTTTGTTCCATTCTGTTTCTATATCCCAATTGATCTAATTCCGCAAAAGTTTGAAATTCCCCTCACTTCCAATTCACCCATCTCTTGTATCCATCTAAATAACATAATTGGACACCTTAATACATATCATTGGCTACAACTTGAGTAACTTGATCTTCTACACTCCCAGGTTAGGGACAACAATTTGGGGTTGTTTTGTCAACCCAACTATAATTATAGGAGTTATAGTGCTATACTCGAGCCAAAACCCAGTTTACTACATATAGACACTAAATTTTAATCTTCTTATTCTATTAATAATTTACGGTGTCATTTCCTCTCACTTTGATTGTGCTAGTGAATAGAGCATTTTTTTTACAAATCAATGGCGATAAAAGAGGGAGTAATAGCATTTTGAAGTTTATTAACCAACGAAAAAGTAGAAATCAGGTAATATTGTTAAATTACTTATAAGTTTTTTACTTATCAAAACTCGTAATAATATACTAGATACATATACTACTCTGCGGTATGCTCTGTACTTAGTATTACCTTTTCTTTCCCCAAATTTTTCCGTATAACTAATCTCCTTGCAAATAATTAAGGATATACAAAATAAATTAGTATGAGATACCTCATGTAGATGCTAATCTACCTTTAGTAAATTTTTAATTAATGTGTCCTTCATTATTTTTACAAACTAAATCTTCTTAATAAAAAAAATGACATACAAAAATGAAGACAGAAGTAATAATCTTTATCAATACACTTGAGTTTGTTACAACATACAAAAAAAATACAAATCATGTGTAACTTCCGACTAATTTACTACAACCATACTTAAGTATAGTTAGCATCAACGCCATTAATAAAACCACCAACGTCATTAGCAGCACCATGTGTAGCATTAACATATGAATATTTTTTCAAATCGAAAATCTTGAACTTGGTCTGTGTTGTTTGTTTTGGAACATGGTGTTTGAGAAAATAGGGGAAAATGAACGACTTTGAGTAAAGATAAAAGGAAGAATATAAGGGTGTGTGATAAAAGGATAAGGGCAATTCCCTTTTATAAAGAAATTATCCAGATAATATAACTTAGCCCTAAATAGTATCAAAAGAAAAGATTAGATGATTATACTCCTTTATAGTTTATGTGAACACTAACAAAAAAAAAATTTATCTTGACTTACAACAATACGATTTCTAAAATAATTATGTTCTAGAAAGTTTAAGATAAAACAAATAATTTTCCAAATAATAATAATAATAATAATAATAATAACATTAAAAAAATCAAAATAAGATAAAAAAAATAATAATAATAATATGACAACTTTCTACCTGACTCGAGGTCCTATAAATTAGCATATTTATAGTTCTAGTATTTGATTCACATTATACTACTAACTTCTTATCTAATGAACTAATACTTGAACTACATCTGATAATATGATCCTATGCTAATATGATCTTATTCTAATTTGATCTGATCTGATCTTAGGTCAATTCTATCTTTTCTACATGTTAGATTAAGAAAAGTCATCCTTTCAATTTACTCTATCTCTCGCTAACTGTTTACCACTTTCATGTCATTTCTTCAATTTGCTCGTGACAATACTAGTCTACTTCTTTGTTTCCTTTGATTCTTTATTTTGTCCGTCTCCTTAATCATTTGCATCTGCTTTTATTCTTTTCCATTCTTTTAAAATCGTACGTACTACTTTTCATTTCAATCACTTACTTTTATCATAAGTTGATACGGAAACGATAGTATTTGGTTTTCAAAATTCCTTGTAATATGGAGTCACTAACGTCAAATCTATGCCTTATATGTTTTTAACAAAAAAAAACAAAATATTATACCTTTGGAAACTATGATAAAAAAAAATTATTCCTTTTTAATGTTGAACCCTTATTTATGATTTATTGAATGATTAATTTAGGTCTAACTATAGTGGGATGTGATCCAAACATTAGAGAAGTACTAACTCAAACTATAGAGTATTAGCGGCCATTGGTTTTGTTATTTAACCTTATTTTGTGCAAGCTAATAAAGAAAAAAAAACTTATGAACTTAGAATCCAAGTGACTCATAGGAAAATGAATACACCCTAAGTTGGTAAAGGAACTTGGTCTTTAATAAATGAATTAAATAACTTTCTCGTTCTCTAATTAAGTTGAGAGTGAAAAGGGTATAAAGACATTCAAGTTGAGTAAGCTTATTCTTACATAAGAATAAGAAGAATCTATATAGGATCAATAGACGATTTTTTGTCTATAATTAATAAAATGAAATAATTAAATATTAAAATACATAATAGATAATTACCAAATTTTATTAATCAAACTATGCCCATTATGCCACGAGTAACGGAGTGACTATATCATTGTTGTTGCCAGCTCATAAAATTTTTCATTGTGATGAGAGCTAAACTTTTCTTTTACTTGGGAGTATGAAGTAACTATTTAATAAGCAAGTATCTTGCGTAGCTATGTTGTACCTTACCTTTGGACACACCACTAACTTTTTATAATGATTATTGTGTTGTATTGATACTATTTATAAATAGTTAACAAATAAAATCCCATCTAAATCTATAAATTAAATAGTTCGAAATACTTCTAATTTTGATTTCTCTAAGTGAAATCAAAGAATGGAGGTATAGATAGATACATTAAAATTAAAATATTATGGAGTATTTACTAAAGTTATAACCCTTGAACTTTTAGACTAGTTTAAAATAATAAGTTCAATAGTCAATAGTTTATTTAAACTTCTTTGGAATTATTTGAAATTGATTCCACCTGATATAAATCATAGAGTATAAATCATTCATATTTACAAGATTACAAAGATACAAATAAGCCAAATAATTTAATGTATAAATAGCAAAAAATTTCTTTAATAAATTTAATGTCCCAAGATCTTCACGTGAATAAGCAGGACAATTTGCTTTTGTAAAGTTTCACCACTTTATGCCAAGTACGATGTACTTTTGTAATCAAAATGAAAAGCTTAACCTTAATTTAAAAAAATATATATAGATGGAAACAAGAAAAAATCAATAAAAAAGGTGAAAGTGCCCCTGTAAAGTGGTACATAAAACTTGGAGTAAGCATGAAAAGGAGTAAGCCGTGCGATATGCCTTTTACAGTAGGTTGCGTGTAAAAGTAGAAAATTGGTTGAAATCCTTGTCATTCCCTCTTCTTATACCACAGACCACACTCTTTTTGAGTAATCCTTAACAATCCTAGCTACCACACTTTATTAACTAGCAATCACCTTATTTTGAGAAAGATTGTTAAGGAATACTTCCAAGTATCATTATAATCCTTTTAAGTCGTCAATTGAGATGCACATTTTTATTGATATTTAAACTGAGGTGATTACCTCATTTCAATTGGATTGCTTTAACCTTAAGGGTGAACTTCTTTCAAATCACATTTTGAGATTAATAATGCTCTACTCATCAGATCAATCCTGGATCACTGTAAAATTGGCCATTTTGAAATATGATATTTGGTCGAACTACGATGGTTTTGATCCGTGAGTGGATTCAAAATCCCACGATGATCAGTACGTAGTGCAACTTCAGTGTTCAAACCTACCACACATCAATAGCAATGTACGATTTGGGTATAATAAATCTCGTACGCTTGATGTGTTTAACAACATTGAATTATGTGTTTAAATCTTTTAAAAAAAATAATAAAATAGCCATAGTCAAATTTATGAATAAAGACAATATACAAGTAAGAGCCCTTTTTGTAAAACAGAAGAGATGACGAGTTCCAAACGTTCGATTCTCTTAACCTAGACTCCGAACCCATTTTTTTAAACCAGTCTTTATTGGGCACACACATATTTTATGAATCACACTCCTAGAGGCAACTCATAAAAAGATAAAGCAAAAGAATAAGAAATTATTAAAACCGTCCTTATTCGGATAAAAATAAGGTTGCGACTTTACGTAAATAAACAAAAAAAAATGGTCATGCAAGATTAAATCGTGGGGACTCTATCGATTGATCGGTAGTCGATCGCGAATCAGGTCTTCATTACAAAGTAGAAATTCTATTATCCAGCTGAACATCAAGATCCGGATGAAGCATTGGTGCTGAGGCTGACCTTTCATAGATATCATCCTTGCTTTGCATGGAAACTGAAGTGTCTGTCCATGGACCCTCTTCAAACATGCTCCTCCGCACATGGCTAGACATTGAGCTCTCTGATACATGAGTTTGACTGTCGTGTGACAATCTCTGGAAAGCTTTAAACCTTAACTCATCATTTGTCCCAATACGTTTTACGATAGGGGCTTGGACAGGGGTTTGTCCCTTAATCATACGCGTAACTGAAGACATGGCGGGTCTAAGACAGGGAGATGGATTGGTACACAAAAGAGCTATGCTCAGCAACCTTAATACTTCATCTTTGGAGTAGCTTGAGCCCAGAGCTGGATCTACAAGCTCTAAGAGGTTTCCTTGCTCATGTAACACATAGGCCTGCAAAAAGTCAGAAGGAAAAACGACTTGTCTTGAAGATGAGTTTCACTCGAATTTATCACAGACAAATAATTAGACATATAGAAAGAATAAATGACAGGTGCGAGCTGTTTATTACCCAATCGAGAAGATAAACAAACTCTTCTTTAGGCCTATAACTTGTGTTGCTAGTTCCACTCACAATCTCAAGTACAACAACTCCGAAGCTGTACACATCTGCCTTATCCGTGAGATAACCTCTCATTGCGTATTCAGGGGCCATATAACCGCTGTGTATTCCATATGGAAGATAAGAATTAGTTCCCAACACTAGATATCATCAGAACTTTAAGGTGCTGACTGATAATTTCCATAACAATCTCTTCTCAGAACAATAACTGCACAAAAATTGGTAGTAGGAAAGTAGGACTGGACTAACTTAATTTCCCCCACAATTTCAGAAGCTTTTAATAATGTCATAAAAACTATGTGTTTGCTGCAGAGTCAAAAGCATGAATTTGGCTTTAATAAAATAGTTCAGCAGAATAGGAAACAAATTTCAACAGAAATCCACTTTCAAATTTTCTTAACTTTTGTCTGGTTCCATACTAGAAAAGAAAAAGAGTAGGGGGAGAATGAAGGAGGGGAAGAGAAAAGGAGAATAAGTCATGCGATGGATAATGGGCCATTCCTCAAGAAAAATATATTTTTCCACCTTGAGAAAAAATAATTCTCAACCCAGGAAAACTATTTCCTTCCTTCACAAAGCAAAGAAAGGAAATTGGGAATAAAACTTGTAAAACAATATTTCTACCCCTATACAGACAGCTGAACATCACTACTATCATGGTTTAGACCTTAATGTCCACATAAATCACATAGTATATCAGAATACTATCATTCCAATTCCACTTAACTAAACCTTTTGGTGAAAGAAACAACTTCATGATTCTTCTACCAAGTAAAATTATGAATATATATATGATGTATAAAAATCCTATGTCTTAGATGTAAATATAAATCTATGGAATAGTGTGACTTGAATTAAAAAGAACGATTCAACTCACATTGTCCCAGCAATTCTTGTGCTAATATGTGTATTTTCATCTTCATCGAGTTTTGCCAGACCAAAATCTGAAATTTTAGCGTTTAAGTCCTTATCAAGCAACACATTTGTTGCCTTAATGTCCCTGTGAACAATCTTCAGTCTTGACTCCTCATGAAGATATGCTAATCCTCTTGCAATTCCCAAGCATATCTTCTTTCTTGTTTGCCAGTCCAAGTGCAACTTCTGGTTCTCTCTACCTATAATGTTGGCATTTAAACAGTTAGGGAGGTATAGTGTTAGTATGTAATCAAGCTTTCTAGTAAAAAGTAGCAAGAATATATAAGATGCTAAAAAAAGCACTTGCCAAAAAGTGCACGGGCGAGGGAGTTATTTTCCATGTATTCATATACAAGCAATAGCTCTTTCCCTTCAATACAACACCCATAAAGCTTCACCAGGTTAGGGTGTTGTAGAGCAGAAATCATGCCTATCTCATTGACAAACTCACGATTCCCTTGCTTTGATTTGGAAGAAAGCTGCTTGACAGCAATCACTTTACCATCTGGTAGCACACCCTAAAATCATCGAAAATGGATCTGAGAAAATATGTATACGCTGAAATTAAGAAGACTGCCGAAATAAGGTTTGACATACTTGTGTTTCTGTAAATGCAATTACTACTCACGGTGTGAACTATCAGCAAAACTTAGTATTCAAAGAATAATTAAAACAATTACCTTGAACACAGGCCCAAAACCTCCTTCACCTATTTTGTTTCTCAGGTCAAAGTCATTGGTTGCTTCTTTGATTTGCTTCAGCGTAAAATATCCGGTACCTAGCTTTCGGAGTTCTGTCATATGAAATACAATACATTAATGGTTGTCGTTTGACAGAGATTGCAAAGATTTCATAATTATTACGGTGAAGGAAATATGGATTGACCATTAATAAGTCAATGGAAGTTGCACCTGAAAATTTATAGTTGGCGTTCAGTCTCAAACCTCTTACCCCCAAGACAAAGATCATCATAAGGATAAACAAAATACTCAGGAGAATTTCAGCCATTTCATTTATCAAAGAAGCCATTATCTTCATTGCACAAAGAATTATAGTTCATATTATAACACTAAAAGTTGGCTACAGGCAAACCAAAACCTTTTTCTCGTTTGTATATAAGGATAAATTCTAGTGACCCCAAATTGTTTGACTAAAAACGTGAAATGAATCTAACCAAATGAATAATTTTGACACTACATAAAAGAAGTGCTGTTATTCATAAGTGAAATGGCCATTATAGAGCAGAATAGGGCACATAATTACCTTCATTTTCGTTGTGTTTTCCTCCTAAGAATCCTTTCATCCACAAAACCACCAAAATAAATGCAAGAACAGCAAATGAAGAAAGCACAATTCCAGCAATTGCTCCAGCAGACAATCCTTTATTAATTCTAAAGTCTGCAAAGTAATAAGATCAATTATGTTGAATAAAAAAAATGATCAATTAAATTAAGCAGTATAAGATATATAAAATAAGCAGAAAAATTAGTGCTTAAAAGTTAGGATGTTGACTCACTGGGTTTCACTGTAATCCCAGATATGAGAGGTCCATATGCACCTCTGTAAGGAGAACAAGTAGTTCCTCTTCCAGACCAGTACAAGGAAATTTCAAGAGTGCTCCCATTAACAATGACATCAAACTCCTTAGTTATTGCCTTGCCAGCCCCTCCAGCTTCAGCCTCAATATTGAAGTCTTTGAGCTTTACTTCCCCCTATAAGACCCCCACTAACAAAAAACAAATAAACTAATGTATAGGTATAAATGAGGAAAGGATATAAAAAACACTAGATTAGATTCACCTGTACTGCAACATCAAAGAAGCGTCTTCCAATGTTGTCAAAACTCTGGTCATCGGCAAACACAATCTCAGCAAAGTGGAGCTTTACTTTGTAACTTCCTGGTAGCAAGCAAAGGCCATAGTATTTAAGAGACAAAGGTGCCAGGCGAGCTGTTTGGTAAATGCCTGTCACATTAGGGTTGGATGTTTCCATAGCCAAGAAGTTGGCATTGTCATTAGAAAGAAAAGCTCCTGTACTACTATACGCCCACTTTTCTCCATTGGCGAAGTAAGTGGAAGGACCTCCAGGACTAGAATCCTCATCGTATTCAATTCCTTGCAAGCTCGTACTGCTTCCTCCACAATTGATAGAGAAAGCATAATCTGAAGAAATATGGGTGTATGACAAAGGATGCTGTAATTTTATATTTACCCTAAAGCTTATAAGGTAAGTCTAAAATCAAGTATAAGTGTTCATGTCAAAAACAAATTAGGTGCTACAGTTTAAACTTTCTAGAATAATCTTGTAAGTTCTTACTTTGTGCCTTATTGGGGCAAGGAAAGTCCTTCCTCAAGCACCAACTTACCCTGCAAACCAGGCCAACATAAAAATCAGATTCATATGAGCATTGATGACTTTTTCTCATGCAATATACCATAAAGAATTAACAACAAAGAGGGCTTACGAGTTACTCTTTGCCAAAGAATAGCTGGCAACAAGGTTCCTGTTGCAAAATTGACAGAAAACAGGTTTATATTGTTAATCAAAAGCTTAACAGTATGAGCTGCAAAGTATTCCATTTGATCTTACACGTTTGACTGTTGGCAACTAGCTGGAGATGACCCAGTGAAATTGTTATAGGACACATCGCTGCAACAAGAAGATTGGCACTATAACTAAGGTGACTGCATCACTATGAAATGACAACTAGAAGAAGAGAGATGAGAAAACTAACAAGTTCTTCCTGCTGGTCAATATCCATCCAGGTAATGATCCAGATAATGAGTTGTTTGTAAGGAACCTACATTAATATAACGATTTGGAAGCTCAAAAAGCATCTGGTTAAACAATCTTAAAATGGATCATCCAAAGAGCAAGTATTTGTCTTACAGATACGAGAGTCTATTCAAGTTTTGCATTGAGTCTGGAATTTGACCACTTAACTGATTGTAGCTCAGGTCTCTACAAAAGAGATGACACCATTACCACTTTCCGATTGGAATATTTACTTGTTATGTAAAAATTATATCATGATGTACAGTAATAAATATGATTTGTGAGTCTCTGATTCATAAAAGATGGATGCCAGAACTTACACAAGCTTCAAGTTTGTCAAGTTTGCAATAAAATCGGGGATTGAACCAATAATTGAGCAGTTCCTAAGTACACTGAACACACAAAGTTTAAAAAGAAAGGTGAAATCAACTTGCTAAAATCGAAAGCCAACTTTATGTTAAAAATACATACGAATTGTAGATCAAAACTCACAGGAATTGTAGATTCTCCATATTTGTTAGATTCGGAAAAGTGATACTTCTTGTATTAACATCTGAAATTCTCCTGATAATAAACACAAATCAATCAAAATATTTTCGCTACTAATATTTTCAATGGCTATAATCTTATTCTATTAGGTTAGCTTTAGGTGTCTGTAGAAAACCCCTAATGTTTCATTCTATTTACAATAAACTGTTGATTTGCTCAACCAAAACAAGTTGTGTTAGCCAAATATTAATAGAATCAAGCCAAACAAAAAGAATAAAATGAAAGTTGCAGTAGCAGATATAAACTTATACTCACAAAGTGGTTAAATTTGTTAAACTAGAGAAGGTAGATGGAATAGGCCCCTCTAGTGACGTGCCTTGAATATCACTGTAAAGTATAAAATAAAAACTCCCATCAAACAATAATAATACAAAATAAACCTCGATTGTGGCCATGAAAATTGTAACTTCCAAAGATAATGCTGCTTCAATCAAGAATAGTGCACTTACAGTGTAGTAAGTTTGGTAAGGGTGCCAAGAAAATCAGGTATCTTCCCAGATATCACGTTTCCACTAAGTCTTCTGCAAGTAATGCACAGTAATCGTTTAGCTAACAGGAGTTAAGACACATTTAGTTTCCAAATGTGTAGCAAGAACTAACAGATCGGTGAGGTTCTTCAGATTAACAAATGTTTCAGGAATAGTTCCATTGAAAAAGTTTGCAGCAAGATCCCTGCAAAGTTGAAAGAGTGTGTTAAATGCACTTGGTGCACAAGAATATGAAATTGGCAATGAACATAAGCTAAAAGTTAAAACTCAAATAATTTGATGAATGTTGTGAAACATATAAAACATGCTTGATAAAGTAGCAGCCTAAACATCATATTACATTGAAACACAAGCAAAATTGAAGCCTCACCGATGAAAACCGAAACATGCAAAGTCAAATGGACCACTATTTTGCTCAACTGATTAGGGTCCATTCCAAAAGTATTGCATAGGGGAAAAAATTAATATTAAACAAAAGATGAACTCACAATAATTTCAAAATTTTCAAATTTCCCAGGGACTTAGGCAATGGTCCTTCTAGACTATTGTCTTCCAAACTCCTGGAAAAACACATAATACGAAGAAAAAATTGTTAAATCAAAGATTATTGAAAGCCTGTCGTTGGAAAATTTGGTAACAATGATACAACAAGACTTACAAGGTCTCAAGTGTGGTAATTTGTCCAATCTCTTTTGGAATAGGACCAGAGTTCCGGTTCCCCAGAAGTGATCTGCAACGCTTGATGTGACCGTTGTCAAGTCATTGAATAGATAGTCTGTCTACCGGTAAATCTCAAAAATATAACATGTACATCCAATGGAAATTGGAATGTAGGACTTGTACTTACAAAGTGACAAGTGGGATCCTCGACAAACTTTTTGGGATTCTTCCATTGACATAGTTTCTGGAGAGGTCACTGCATTACATGCCTAAAGTGTTCAATAATAATCATAACAGATCAAAAAGCAGATGTCAACGAAGATTTCAATGAGAGAACATATACTTAGCTACTTTTATTTTCATTACAAAACAGGCAACATAACTTACATTTCTTGCAGATACGTAAGGTCTCCGAATTCTTCGGGCAAAGATCCAGTAAGATTCAGACCCTTCAACTGGCTGCAGACGGAAAAATGAATTACCTCAATGGAAAAGAAACAGAATTAAGGAACACAAATTTGAAGGACATTATTGATTCCATATTCCTTGTCACAACGTATAACCATGTTGCAGTTGAGCATATGAAATTACAAGCAGCCATGAGAAGTTTTCCAAATTTAAGTCCTTGACTATAACTAACCCAGACGTGAAGCAAACACAATAATTTGCCCCATTTCCATTTTCTAAAGTTGATGAAGTAGAAAAATTGTGAGATCACAAATTATGTTCATGAGAATAAAGTCGTGGTCTCTTACGATTATACACTAAATATGTATATCAAAACTCATTCTACAAAACAAATAAAAAAACCCAGGCCATATTCTCAAAAAAAAAATAGGGTTGACTATGTAAATCAAGAGTCTATATCATGTGATCATTTACAAAGATCCTCCTCCTATCCATTCACTCTTATTTATCCCTCAAGATATTCTCACACGTCTACCATACTATAATTAGTGTCTCTATTGTACTTATTTTCTTCATGTGTACCTCTTAAAAGCTCGACATTTGACCCATGCAATATTGATGGTGTAATTGCCTCCTACATAACTTCCTTATAACCTTCGGGGGTAAAGCGTGTCACAAAATATGTAGTTGCTATTCTCCACTTAAGCCACCACACTCATTCTGTTTAACAAAATTAATTGTATAAGGGACACTGAAAAGAGGGACTCACAATCAATGAAAGATGACATTTTTTAGAAAAGAAAAACATACAAATGTACATTACACTTGTAGATTGTATATTTATTACTTTGAAGGACAAAATACATTCTTAAACCCCGATATATTTTCAATAACTCAAGTTAAACTTTGTATGAAACTTGTATTAAGTATTTGCAAGAAGAATAGATGAAAGTGAGAGTGGATGTCAAACACCCTAAGATGGGTGATTCATAAAAATATAATAGCTCATCCACCCTCTCACATGTTTCCTGATTTCACCAGTTTCTTCCAAGGTCCAAAATAATCTGCTATCTACCTACCTGACAGAACTAAATGAATACATTCTTACTCCTTATCCTCTTCCCTCAGAAAAACATAAAAGGCAAACACTGCACATACATCAAAAACACCAAAGCTAGGTAAAAACAAGACTTACATGAGGCTGAGAACTCTAAATTAAGTACAAGGAGGAAGTCCAATAAGGTGCAAGTGAAGAACATACATATTTGTGACATGGCAGACAGTACTGCTGTTATATGAACAATTACAGGTAACATTGCTCAGAATATTGAGACCAAAGAATATATTGAAGCTTTGACCCCCATCACTGCAGGATTTTTCAGTGACCTTCCAGTATGTATTATTCAATTTGTCTGATACAATTTGCAGGGTTTTAACTGCCAAAAACAATTGATAAACTGAATCAAAACGTCATAACAATGTTAAACAAATAGAATGGTCACGAATAGCATGTAAATCAATCCCTCGGTCTTAGAGAGCCATGATTCCCATCAGTTTCAAGGGGTACATTTCATGTGAAATGTGGTAAAGTCGCTAATTGTTTATGCAACTTTTTGTTTCAGTAGTTCCTCTGTAAATCAGTGACTTTGTTGCACCCCCAAAACCATAGGCATATCTCTATCCATGCCAATTGGACACCAACATCGGAATTCTTTCACTGTTTTTTTTTTTTTTTGGTTGTTGTTTGTTTTTCTGAATGGACTTTTACTAATCGATCAAAAACAATCAAGTTCCGCCTTAACACTATCATTAGGAAAATAGTAAGTATAAGGTTAATCAAAGTTTAAGAAAGCCAAATGAAGGTATTATACATTTTCAATATGGTCAAAGAATGTAAAGGACACTGGTATTCACTAGTAGGAACATCAATTTGAGTCATTGAGAGCACGTGGTTTGCGACGCACTAGGAATGCACGTAGATTGTAATCTTATAAGAGCGAAAAGAGAACATGCATGCATGCTCAAATTTTGACTTGTCCAATGTCAACCTTTATAAAAGCTAAGAGAAAGCAGCTGCTTGAAAATTTCAATTATTTGACCACATAATTTTTAAAAATTACTAGCCACGGACTGATTGGATTGTGATACCATTGATCATGTTAGGTGATAGATAGTATACATTATTCGGACACCACATCAGGCTGGTTATGAGGGTAGGCCTCGAGTGCAGTGGCATAGGACCCAAATCAAGAGGGGCCTAAAAATATAAATTCATGTTTATTTAAGGGTGTAAATCACGAAAAGTATCAACAATCTTACATCTTCAACTTTTCATCTTCTAACTTTCATATTCTTTTCCATCTCAAATTCACCATTTGAACTTTTTCGATTCTTCCAATCCTCATCACAATTTCAGCCCTTAATATTATTCGACCTTCTATATCAAATTTATCTATCTCACAATTTACAATTTAATTATTTCATACCATGGCAACAAGAAGAAAATCATTAAGATAAATAAATGGTTTCTTATTAAATCGCCACCATCTTCAATCTCGATCCCTCTCCATGGACAAGTGATTAGGGATTAAAGAATTGGAAAGGTTGATTATACTAATTTAGGGGCTATCGGGACCCCTTAAGCAACCAGATTCTTTCAAATTTGATAAATATTTTTTTAAAAAACAATCAAATAGAATTCTGACCTGGTTTCCCAAAAAAAGTAAACATCTTGATAAATATATAGTCTCTTATTTAATCTAAAAGATTTTAATATTCAGAAAAGTTGAAAAAATCGATATTTCGTTAATTTCAACTCTAAATCTTGTATAATTTGTCTAAATTGTTTGAATTCATTAATGCAACTATGCAAGATACGTCTAAAAGTAATATCTAGGCATCTAGCATTCCATAAATAAAAAATATCCTTGTAGTAGCTTAAACTTCACTCAACAAAAAAGAAAGCTCATGCGAATAAGATTAAATCTCAAGCATTTGCATCAATTAAAAGCATTTTCATGCAATTGTTGCACAAAGTTCAACAAAAAACTTCAGTAAAGAGCAAATAACTTTAGACAATTTTGTAAACCAATATTCTTATATAATGCCCGTAAGATATAAGATTAAGGGTTGTTTTTAGTCATGAAATTTAAATTTATATTTTTCGGTTTGCATATTACCCTAGTAAATTCAGAACGGTGTTGACCACATAACACATTTATCATTGAATTCATGTCGGATTCTCAACACTCTAATCGATATAAATAACACCTCATTTAGAAAATCAAAATCATGGAAAATTTCAAATAATGTCAGATTATGAACTCGTAACCTTGTAACATAAATAATTATGTAGAAAGCATTCTATACCGGCCACATTGCACCGGGTTAGATTCTTTTCTTTAAAAAGTCCCTACAGTTGTCGTTTTAAAGTCGCTTTCTTTATTGAGTGCCATCAATTTATAATCAAAACGATTTTAATAATACCACCAAGACAATTACGACTTGAGATGGTCATAAATAATATTAGACGACTTCAGCGTGGACTTACTGTATTAGCTTGTCTACATTCTACCCCTTTAATCTTTTTTTTTTTCTTCTTCTTCTTTTATCTTCTATAGCCCGTAAACTTACTTTAATACGTAGGTGAGTCGTTTTTATAGATGATAGTGGGTCGAATTTAAATTAGGCCAGACTCACACTCAAACCCAAATCCCCGATTTTTAAAGAGTTGATAAATCCACCAAATCCTAAAATTTCAGCTCCAACAAATCTATTGAATTTTGAGTTTAAAATAAAACCTTAACACATTTTTTTTTATTTGTCTATTTAGTCTTGTGGTTTTTAATAGGATTTTCTTTTTCACAAAAATCATTTTTTCTAGTCTCATGACTCTAACAAAATTAGCACTTGCAAAAACTATTATTTAAAGGTAAAAATATCAAAAATTACAACTCAACAAAAATAATAATATAAATTGAACTTTCATTTGTTAGTCCCCTATCTATATTTTATTTTATTTTATTTCTCTAAAATATTCAAAGACATTTAAAGTCATATTCATTCTATACCCCCATGAATTTTTAAAAACTACATACAAAAACTTCAAAAAGGGTAGGATCTGAGCGGCCAACCAATCAGATCAAGTTCTATATACTAAATACATTATACATTACCATCCAACCAATCAGATCGAGTTTGGACATTCACTATTTTACCTCGGTAATTTAAATAATACGGAGTATAAGTAACAAAAAATATAAAGCATAATCAAAATTTCGTTATTATTATGCGGCATATCAATAAACAAAAGTCTGGAAATTGAAATTATACTACTAGTCGGTCAAAAATTGAAGCAACTAAAAGCCAAAAACATCGAGCCATTGAGGTAATGAATCTAATGATGTGATATACGGACACAATTACACAAATGTCCCCGTCTAGTAAGTAACATCAAAAAAAAAAAGAAAAAAAAAGAGATATAATCCTTGAATTGATGTATCACGTAAACATCAAAATCCCGATAGAAAGAAAAAAAAAAGTAATATGATTTTATAAATATAGAGGTGAATATTGGTTAGACATAACAATTCAATTCGAATCCGATTCATGATAGTATGTGTTTGAAAGACCAAAGCTTGTTTCTTAGATTTTTAGGTCAAATAAGGTCAAACTTTTACATCAATTGTATTATATGCTTGTGTTGTATAATTTTTTTAGTTCACTTATTATAAATGATCTATAATATTAGTAATGAAATTAACAAAAATTATAGGTAGGAAAAATGCAAAATTTGAAATAGATTAAACTTCGGATCGTCATGGAGGTCCAAAGAATCGGATTGGATAGGATTCAAAGGTTCAAATTTTATAATCGGGTCGGATGTATATTGTAAACTAAGGTCCCCAAAACCTGTCAGATCGGATTTCGGATTTTGTTGGATACGATCCGACTTCGATCTATTGTCGTTCCTGATATTGTTAATTCGCATAATATATCGCAAAATAAGCGAATAAATAATAACATAAAGTTAAAAAGAGTAAGAATATGAAGTTGTTACCTTCATGTTGAGGGATAAGTTGAGCGTTGGAACCAAGGGTTATGAAAGAATTGATGAAAAGGGTAGAAAATAGGAAGAGTAACAGAGAATTGAGGAGTGAAGGCGCCATATTAAGAGTAGAAGCTTAATTACGGAAATGCAAAGCAATAGACGATTTTTAAGGGGAGAGCAAAGGAAGGAGCGAAGAAGAACTGAAGACTGACGAGGATTAAAGAGCAGTTATACTTTAAGGGTGGATGGATTAACTAAATTATCCAACAGGTCATTCATGTACTAATCGAAGTTTGTACCCCAAAATTAATTATTTAATCAGATATTCATATTTAGTGACGTTAAGAAGTGGGGTTGGGAATCAAAATTGGGTAAGAAGATGACATAAGGAGGACGGCTCTTAATAATTGGGGGTCCATCATATTACAGAATATTCACTAGCTTTGGACATTTACATTTTTCAAAAATGAACATGCATCAACTGATTCAAAAATGAACATGCATGGTCATTATAAGTGTATGGCATATTAGCATGGACTACGCCTCAACTGAAATTTTTTTCTTAACATATTTATTATCCACACAAGAGCCAAGAGAACAGGGTGGCCTTCTACTGTATCTCCCATATTGGGATTAGCTGTGTTGAATGGGATGAAGACTTTGTGCCCAACTTAAAAGGAAAAAACACGACTTACTTGGGATTTCTTAACTCTTTTCACTAATAGGGCAATCCTCGATTATGATATATTAGTTACTCTCAACTCAAGTTTCACTCAAAATCAGAGTTCCTTTTAGCAATGACTCCCTCAAGTCAATGCGCTCTCTTTCTCTTTTCCTATTCTCTCTCTTAGACTTAACTCTTAGTCTATACAAGGTCTCTCAACCTTGTCACCCCTAGTACAACTCAGTACTAAACACATCCTAGTACAACTTAATACTATGCACACCCTAGTATAACTCATTACTATGCACTCAAGGATTATAACTCAGTACTAAGCACTCAAAGATTACAACTCTATAGATAACTTGCATAAGAACTATAGAGTTTGGAACAAGGATTTAAGCTTTTGACAAACTAGCGTATAAAATATTTTCACTCAAATTTCTCTCAAGAAAATCTATTTAAGTGTAGGCTAGTTGTATAGAAAATAAGTTTCAAAGAACGATTATATATAAAGTTCTATAGAGTTTTGGCTTGGCCAACTTTTCCATGATCTCCTTAATTTAAGGAAAATATCCCATAAGAAAAAAGAAATATTTCTTTGAATCAAATTAACCATGAGAGAGTTCTTGCCATATAAATTATTTAGTTATTGATTGAAAATCCACTACTTTACATTCTAACGAACTAAACATCCCTTCTCCATAGAAATAAGAAATTTGCTAAGATTTAGTCCATGCAGTGAAACTCGTAACAAATAAAAAAAAGGAAATATAAGATATATTTTTAAAACCACGTTTTTATGATAAAATCATTTATAAATCATGTTCATTAAATGAGAAATTTTCTATAAAAATATTTTCCCAAAAACTTCATCCTCATCATTTATTTTTCATAAAAACTCTAGCAGATCTCTTTTAATAAAAATACTTTGAATCTCACAAATTAAGTTTTATATCTTGTGCATTTCAAACACTTAGACCTATATGCTTACATAAATCTGAAGTATACTCATAATTAGTCTTCATGCTCTTCACTGCTTAAAGTTTTTGCTCTGATGCTCCATCTTGAATTGTGGCTTTGGAACTCGAATGCTCAATCTACAAGAACTCGTACTTAAATCCCTATAAATGATTAGCTTTTTACTCTTTGCTTGACTTCATAATTCTTGTTAAGCTTGATGTCTTCTTTGACTTTGTATAATAGTTTTAGGAACTCCCTTACTCCTACTCTGGATCATGTTGCATTAGCCTACACAATATTTAGACAAACAACATCAAATATGTTTGCATTATCATCATCATAACTCATCACAAGGTGGAACAACAAGCTGCTTTGTAAGAGATGACACAAAACTTTTAATATTTGCTATGCTACGCTGCACTATTCATCATATCATTCAATACACACAAAGAAAAATAGGAGAATTTATTGGTTGTTAATGACTCGAAAATATGACATGATACAAGATCAATGTTTGATGTGTCTTTAAGTGGATGACAATGCATAATACCGGTGCTACAAGTAAGATATCACAATGGGGTATAAGCAATAGTAGGAATGCTTTTTAATATACACGCGGATTATACACATTGAAGGAATGAATTTTGTGATATAAAGAGAGCTGTAAGTGGCAAGGCAACAATTGAGATGAGATTTGATTCCAAGTCTTAGATAACACCCTTCAATACTTTAACCAATTAAGCTAGTGGACATCCACACATTGAAAGAATGAATTACTATGTGATCTCTTTCTCCAGTCTATTACACCTCAATTGAAGCAAGAGGTTGTCACTAAGAGCTTAAGAATATCCTTATCTTCAAAGAGTGTGTGACAACCCTTTAGAAAAAAAATACTGAGAAGGGGTCATGAATGAGACAAAATTGACCACGTACAACCTTCTCACATCTGCAAATCAATGAACGTTTATGTAAATTACTATGATTTGGTTTACAATAAACTTTTATATGAATATGAATTTAACAACTAAACATTTAACTTTTTGTGGTGAAATTTAAATAAAAATATTGTTGAACATTATTTTGGAGTAAAAAAGAATGAACATAGAAAATAAAGAATTATAAGTAACATATTTATAACATATATATAGAGTATAATTGAACAATATATGGCTCGTTATAGAAGAAAATAAATATTGTAACGAACAAAATAAATTATGTTTTATTAAATTAAGAGTGTATCAAACTTTAACATAATGAACATTATATGTGGATGAAAATAGCAAATTAATGGGTTGTTTTAACCAATAAAATCTAAATTTTTAAATTGAACATAAAAAAATTTACATAATATAAATCATATTAGAAACAACCTTAGAAATATAAGCATAAATCAAACCGAATAACAAACTTAATTTTGCAATGAATATAAATTCAAAATGAAATTGAACTTTCACGATATAAATTCATGTTTGAACTTCCGAATTCGACATCTAGAGTTTCTTCATCACACATACCCATTTGAATATGAGGCTAAGGTTTATAAACTTGCATGATATTTTTCATGCTTAAATCCAAGTATAAAAATCTCTAATTCAACGATAAGGATCTTAAATGGGTATTTAAAGTAATAGATATACACGTGTATAGCTTGCATTATTGTTAAGTTAGAAATTTAGAGTTGGTGATGGAAGATAAGTTGGCTGACCATTAGGATTAATAATTTGATTTGATCAAATAAAGTTTATTAAACATACTTGATCATTCTCTTTCTTATTAAAAGAGCTACAAAAAAAAAAAAGTGATTGTAATGAATTTATTTTAAAAAATCGTAAGGTATACTTATATTTACTTGATTTATATGAGATTTTCTACTAGTATCATTATCTGTTTTTAGTTTTTTAAAAACACAAAATTCATTTTTAAGAACTATCAAAACTCATTAAAACATGCTATTACATTGAAAAAGCAGCCCAAGACCTTGAGGCCAAAAGCCCACAGTCCAATTTAAGTAATAACAAAACCTGTCTTATATTTGTCCTCTTATCATAATCCATCAGCCATTGCCCATTGGCACCTCTCGTACCTTTCATCCTCCTAACAACCTCTATAACTGCTGTTTTGCAGAACATTCATTCATCTTGGGTATGTGCTGGTGTTTCTAACAGTAAATTATTGTCATGGTCCTTTACCTGTATTACTGTATAGTGACGGCGGAGCCGTGGATGTTGTTGGGTTTGCTACACCATTGGATTGATTGGAAGGGGGGGTTTTAGTATAAACATCATAATTGAATAGTCGGCAATGAAGGTAGCAAAATCTTTTTACCTCTTTTTTATGGTTTGCTAAACCATTTTGGTTTCCGTTAAACATTATGAAAGTTGTTTTTTTATTATTTAAAAAAATATAAAAACACAAACCTTAAAGATAGCAAATGCATATTTAATTATTACTCCCAAGTTTAGGCAGTTGAAAAATAAATCAAATCAAATGTAAGTAGTTTAGTGCACTTAGTTTGAATTTACATGACTTAACACTTGGCAGAAAATAGTGTCGTCAAGTATTTCTACATGCTTTGCCATGAATGAATTATTAATGAGTAGATACTTAATGTAGGCATTAACGTGAGATTCAATACCGTAGTCCATTTTTATCACAATAGCTTAGTTTCAATTCTCATCAACCTGGCCATTTTAATTTGTGAATGATTAAAAGTGCGTTATAGCTAGACTATAGATAACTTTTTTCGCTTGATCCTTGAGTTACACCCCTTTTCTTGTCTTTTATATTTAAGATAAGTGATTATATTTGACTAGGAGAATTAATTAACAACATATTTTCACAACATTCAAAATCGAGCTCAGCTAAACCAAGTTTCAATTTCTTGGTGAACATTCGAGTCAATTTAAATTAGATTTTTCTTAGACATTATAACGAATGATGCAATTTCTTATTTGGGTAATTCTCTTTAGTGGGCTCTAACTTTCCTATTTATTATTAGAAATCCTACGTTTTTTTTTTAATTTTCTAATTAGTGATCTTAATGTTTTTAATTTTCTAATTAGTGATTTTAATGTTTTTTTAATTTTCTAATTAGTGACCTTAGGGATGAGGCAAGTGAAAGAGAGTGAGAGTGAAGCGGGAATGGCAAGGGCAGAGCAGCGGCTGGGCATCGAAGGGGTAGTAGTAAGTAGTAAGTAGTAAGTAGTAAGTAGTAACTAGGAAGGGCTACTGGGCTAGGCATCGCTTGGGTAGCAGCGTCTCCAATGATTCTTGTAGAATATGGAATTGCTCTTTCTTGATAAGTTTCCAACACAGTCTAAACAATAGTTAGGATAAAAAGATGAAATTGCTATGATACATTCATTAAGGTTACAAATTATAAATTAAAAAACATAGGGCTTTCAATGATATTTTTTTTTTTCAATTGATCAAATATAAATTAAGAAAAAAATGGAGGGCTACTGAAGATAATTACCTTTCTTATTTTTAGAGCTAGATTGTAGCCTTGTAGGGATTGGCAAACTTTGTGCAATTGAATTTTAATTTAATTCATTATATCAGTTATAGTTTTGTGGCTGATGGCTCTATTTACATTAAAAATAATAAATAAAGCTATATTATTAGAAATAAAAATAAAAAAAAAATAAAGGTATACCAAACCTAAGCACTACGGACTATATATTTAACCCACACGATAAAATAAAGATAACAACAAACAGATATAAAATAGGAGCAAAAATAGGAAGAGATATTTCTCTGCCTCTCAAGTGGGCGGGGGAGTGAAGCTCCGCTAAGCTAATAAGTCCGAGAGAGATGGGATTGTGGGCGAAATGTACAGTGTCTCTCCTATTGATAGGCGCAATCATTGTAGCACAAGGAGCAGCAGCAGGCACAGGCACAAGTAGCAGAAGAAGCAGTAGCAAAGGCAGCAGCCACACCAGTAGAAGAAACAATATCATTAGCAAAAACAGTGGAAATAGGTGTGATTACTACAAGGGAAGATGGATTGCAGATTTCTCATTTCCACTCTACAATTTCACAGCTTGCCCTTTCATTCAAAAGGAATTCAACTGTCTCAAGAATGGTAGGAGAGATCTACTCTATCTTCACTATGGTTGGAAGCCACTCTCTTGCAATCTAGCCAGGTACCACTACTTCTCTTGTCTATGTTGTTATTCTTCATCAACTTTTTGTTAGTTTTGTTGGTGTGGCTTGATATATGGGTAAAATTTTAGGTTTTTACTATATGGGTAAATAATGGGTACAACATTAAAAACAGAGATATATTGATTATTTGACAAGGAAAAGTTAGGTTACTACTTTGTTCCAAATGTTGAAAGGTGCATTTTGCTAGTTACTTGATCTAGCTAGTGAACAAGAAACAAGCCAAGGTGAAATTACTTTTTTTTTTTTTAATAATTTTTATAATTAGAATAAAGGATTCAAGGTTGGTGAGTGTTGTATCAACTTTTGTTTGGTCATATTAATGATTAAAGATTTGGTACCAAACATAAACCATTTTACTATTGAAGCCTTGAAGGAATACACAAATGTCTATGGAAATGGTTAGTTTATGCATAGTAATTGTGCATGAAACAAATTATGGTCCGTCAAGTAAATAAGTACGGGGTAACAAACAATTTATAATGAATAAAGTTAGGTAAGTAGTCAGAAAATACAGAACAACTACTCCGTATAAAACTTTAAAAAGTAAGAAAAAGGTTAAGGTGATAAAGTAGTTAACGTGGGCTCTTAAACTCTAATGCCAATCTTGGAGATTGAAATCTTATATTATATACTCCGTAGAGTTTAACAAGCCAAATCTATGTCGTGTTTATTTAGAATTTATCATCAAATGATGGGGTAAATTCCGAGGCACATTTGTTACTCTTTGATTTCACCATTGGTCGCTTTTACAAATTTAAGACCGCCGATTGGGTGAATGTTGCACGGCCTTTTTGTCGGTTGCACCTCTTATAAAAGAGTTGAAGCTTTACAGCTTACACTTGGTGGAATTATATTCAAAAATAAAGTTCAAAGTGACATACAGTCATAGGTTAGTTTAATTAATTTTAACTTTACCATATTTAATACATTACTTAAAACACAAAAATTATAAAAACGAGTATTTGGTCAAACTTTGAGTAATGTTTATCGAAATGATTAAGTGAATTAATGTACAATAAATAAAAGGATGGTTAATAACCATAGAAATTGAATTGGGCACGACACGACTATAGACAATTAATAGCAGGATTATGTAGTAGTGTTGGCACTCTAGATGAGAAAAAAGACTGCCAATCTATTCATTCATTCATTCAGCCATTATAGCTTTACAAGAAAGAGCCAGCTGAAGTGGTGAAGGACCCTAGTGAAGGTTCATCCATCAATGTCACTTTCTAGAGGAAGTTTTTCTCCATTTCGTTGGGTTAGTATTCAAATGCTGAATCGACTGAATCAATGAATTGAATAATCCGAGTTGGGTTCTTCTTAGGGTTAACCATAATGCGTGTGTATACGATAAAAAAGTCAAGACTGAAAGGATGATATTGATAGTGAAATTCTGTGAAAATTTTACAAGATTTTATTGGGTAATTAGTGGTTGGCAAATGATATCACGTGAAGGATCTTCTTTTAACATTGAAACTAATGATTGTATTTCATTTTTTTTCTCTTGTCCTTGAATGAGGTCTTCATGACAATAGTTCTTTTATGGTATTTCATAAAAATAAATATAAGAGCATTTAGGATACCGTGCATAGTAGTGACTAGTGAATATGACTAGTTCTTATTTCGTAACACTAATCTATCTAATAAGATTTCACTTTGTATTATACGGAAGTATTACACTAAATTCTATTTTAACATATCTAAAATACAGGGTTAATATAGTATTTTCACACATTAAAAGTTGTTAAAATAGATTATAGCATGATCTAGTTCGCCACATAGTCTCCTACTCTCAACTGCCTGATTGCTCTTCCAATTTAGAATATAGTTCACCACATAAAGACAATGTCTGGAATAAACTGGTGATGCCCATATAGCATAATTGGTAAAATAAGTATTGTGACTTGGAAATCTCTCCCTCTAAATGCCAGACCATGCACTTCCCATGTGTAACTTCCTTGTGCATATATAGTTGAAATATTTCCTCCAACTACCGAATTTATACGAAACGAATAGGTTATACATACAAAGAATGATGTGCAGTTGGTGATAGCCCTTATCTTAGGCTTTGGAATTCGAAAAACATCTCCCGCACATAGAGGCGTACCATATGCCCATATAATTTCCCAAGTAATTTCTCCATGCATGCATATTTTGCCTATACTCTTTCCTTAACTTCACGTTTTATTATTTTTTTCCCTTCATCCCTTGCAAATTTCAGAGTATTATTACGAAGTATATACTCTCTCTATTCTTTTTTCTTTTATAATTCCAACACTTTTTAAAATATATTTTGCATTAGCCCATTAACTATTTTCAGACATTAATAATACCTAATAATACTCAATCAAATATTATAAAAATATAAATTAAGATGAAGCTAACAAGATCATGTTATTTTCAAGGAAAATTTTATCATAAAGAGTCAAGGTGAAATGTGTGAATAGCGTAAAGTTTTAACCATAAAAAATAAAAAGCATTACCTCCATTTCAAAATAATTACATTGTTTCTACTTAGTACACTATTCATATATTGACTTAAATTCATATACTTATAAATATACAATATAAACTCTTTTTTGTATGCCATACATTTATGTATTAGTGTCATTGTATATTTTCTAAATACGAACTTTTTAAATATTCGCTCATGGACATTGAATATATTAATAGTATAGGTAAACGTAAAAATTAAATAATACAATTATTGTAAAATAAAGATGTTAAACAATATACGGAAGCATATGTGGAGGATGGCGGTGGGAACCAGGAATGGGGATATAGTGCATCAGCATCAGTTTAGAATGGTGTAATGTTGTTGGCTTGTTGGGGAGGAGAATCAGGAGATGGTTGTATGACTTGTATAGTAGTTGGATGAGTTGTATCTCCTCATTAGACTCATACTTCGTACGTCTGCTATTCTAAGATGAGTGGTTCAGATTATCTTCTCGAGTAAAAGATAATTGCTTTGGAAGCTCGTAAATGCATTTATTCTTTCTAATATTTGTGGAATAGATAGCCTGTTTGCTTCACATTTTGGTTGTCATTATGACAGTGAAAGTCATGTACGTGTATGTGATAATTTCTTCACATTCTTTGTGTGACAAGAGACTTTTGGATTTCCCATGCCGGCCTATGTATAAATGATTATCCTAACAATTTGAAACATCAAATTAACATGCTATTAAATATTGGCTCATTTTTCATTTTGAGTTGTCCAAAAAAATTGTATCATTCCAATAAAGATTTTCCATTTTAAATTGTCCTCGAAATTTTTTAATTGTGTCTTAAAAAAGTTATTTTTCGTATTTGAGACTATTCGATATTCTCAATACATTACCAAAAACACCTAATCATGTTGCATAAAAACTAAAAACTAAAAACGGTATGTTCACTGTAATCAAATTACTGAGAAGTGAGAAATACACTGGGAAAAAAAAATTGTTACTAAGTGTGGTACTGTAGTACGGCGCACCACGTATAAACTACAAAACAAGTAAAAAGAAATAGTATGGGTGCTTTAGTGCATATTGACATATTCTATAATTAGAGCTGTTAAAATCAGGCCCGACTCGATAAGTTATGCGAAATCGATTTGGACCTGACCTGATTATGACCCAAAAACCGACGCAACCCGACCTGAAGTCAACCCGAAATCGATTTGACCCGATATTCGAAGACCTGAACCTGATCCGAATCTGACCTGTTATAGACCCGACTCGAGAGAACCCGAAACCAATTGAACCCGACACATAACCGATATGACCCGATTTATAACAACCCGTGACCTGAATTAACTCGATATATTACCGATTTGAATATATGTGAATGTGACCTAATTTTGCCCGACCTATTTTTACCAAATTTCTAATAACCTTAAAACCAAACATTTTCATTACTGACCCGATGCGAATCCGATAAAGCTTAAACCGGATTTCAACTGAAATCAAATCAACCCGGTACCATAATTGACTTGACCCGAAATCTACCCGAACCCGAAATAACCCGCTATAATCCGTTCAGAAACTGACCCAATTTTACCCAAACCGACTTTGACCCGAACCGAATACAACCTGACCCGAATCTGAGCAAGCAAATAACCGATTTAACCCGACTCAATAATGACCTGACCCAACCCAACCAGCCAAATTGACCCGATTTAACCCGAACCGATAAAAACCAACCCGCGATGGGTCAACGCAGAACCGACCCGTGAACCCGACTTGAGACCCAATTAATAATTTAATAGTTCTATAGTACATCTTCGCAAATTACTATCGTACATATTGACACTTACCCTTGCAAAAAAAAAAAAAGAAAAAAGAAAAAAGAAACAGCGAGTATTGAAGACGCCAGAGCATATGCAGCTATGCACCGACATATGTACAACTCAGCAAATTACATGAGTCGCGCTTTGTTGACGTGAATTGGCACATTGGGGAATGGGCCTTAATGGGTATAGGACAAAGATTCTGGACGACTGTGTGAATGTGTGATTCTTAGATACCAAGTACTTAATCACCGACGCCCATTCTATAGATGTCAACAACATTTTCACGGGCACAGCGGTGGGAACCGTGTTAGCATGTCTTGTTTCATGTTTCCCATTTCTTTGGTCTCCTCTCTCCTGCATATCAAGCTATGCCTAGCGTTGAACTTTATGTCTCTATTCACTTTACAAGTTTTCAAATGTATTGAATGTGTCATAATTCATATGTCCTAGCTACCTACCGCTATCCTTGATAAAATCTTTGTTGGTAGGGTAAAAAAGTACTGGGAGATGAAACTTAATTGTGTGAAAACTTATCTTCCATACTTTTCTTGATCACTGAAGTAAGGTTTTTACCTTCTCATAAAAAGTAGTTTTAACATGGTAAAAGCTACTTCCAAGTTAAGAAATATCAGTTGATGATAGTAATTAGCCGATTGATTTGGAAATAGAAGGCCCAACTCGATGTAGAGATAAGCCCACGACGTCTAGGTCATTGTTCATAGTCTCACTAGGCCACTTTGAGGAAGGAGTTTACTCCTTTTCTCGTGCCTTTGAAGTATTTGGGCTTAGTTGGGCCATGGCCACCTTGAGACTTGAGTGATGGACCCCAGTTCAGCTCCAGTTTCAATACATAGTCAATAAGAAATATCTGAACACCGTATCGTATCAAGCTTAGTAATTTAATATTACACCCTCTGTTTCAATACATAGTCAAGGTGTACTATATTCATAGTCCCTCTCTTCCTTAATTATTTAATATTTGTCTTATTTGATCGTTTTTTTTATAAGAGTTTTTTGGCTAAAATGGGACAAACATTAGGAGTATGCATATAAAATTTTGCATGCTATTTTCCAAATTGAGCCAAGTTTGTGTTACAACATTTGATTTTGCAGATTCAATGCTCGAGATTTCTTAGAAAAATTTAGAGGGAAGAGCATAATGTTTGTGGGAGATTCATTAAGTCTAAATCAATGGCAATCTCTTGCATGCCTATTAGTTTCGGGTGTACCTACTGCTAGATATAATCTCACTCGACAAGACATGATATCTACATTCACTTTCCTGGTGAGGCTCAAAACTTTTGAGTGCATAATTTATACAGTACAATGTTAGTTGAGACTACATATAGCCTAAAATCTTAAGTATGGTACAGGATTATGGACTGAAATTGATGTTAGACCGAAGCGTGTATTTGGTAGATGTTGTAAGGAGAAGGATGGGCAGAATTCTAGAGTTGGATTCCATCACTGGAGGCAGATTATGGAGAGGAATGGACATGCTCATCTTCAACACTTGGCATTGGTGGGGTCGCCGTGGACCTACGCAACCGTTAGTCCCTCCACTCCTAAGTCCTTGGGATAATACATTCATGAGCAATAGTGTTTTTACGCGATAAATTACCTTAGAAAATGTTGTTTTATGAGCATTCAACTATGGCTTTTCTTTACTTGGGTTGTGCAGATGGGACTTTATCAGAGTAGGAAACGTAACAGTGAAAGATATGAATCGCATGATTGCCTTTGAAAAAGCACTAGGTACATGGGGTCAATGGCTAGACACCAACATTGACCCTTCAAAAACTAAAGTCTTCTTTCAAGGAATTTCGCCTTCTCATTACAAGTAAGTGTTACATGCATTTTATTACTTGGTATGCTTCTACATATATTATTTTGTTCTCTTGAAGTTGACAATATATACCAATAATTTTGTAGGAAAAGTACATAGAATTGGTTTAGATCTATCAATAGTTGCATGACAGCTATAGAGGGGATCAACAAAATTAAGTCTTGATCAAACTTTAGTCTTATTCCATATAAAATGCTTATAAGTTGCCTCTATTTGAAAGCTTGAATCACATTAAAAGGCAGGCGCAGAGAACATCACCTAAGTATATTGTATGTGTGAGGAGACAGACAACTAGCTAGGAATAATACGTATACATATAACATTTGCAAAGCTATGTGTGTACGTAATATGTGGAACTAACCATGGATATTGAATATGAACTTGTTGAAAACTAGTGGGAGTGACTGGGATGAACCAGGAGCAATAAACTGCTTAAGGCAAACACAACCAGTAATAGGGTACAATTACCCTGGACCGATGCCCGAAGCCGTGACAGTGGTGAAGAAAGCCTTGAGCAAAATCAAGACTCCGGTGACATTGCTTGACGTTACACAACTTTCGTTGCTAAGAAAAGATGCACACCCTTCTATTTATGGGCTGTTTTCAATGGATTGCAGTCACTGGTGTTTGCCTGGTGTACCTGATGTTTGGAACCAAATTCTTTACAACTACATTCTTTAAGAAAACCTATTACACCCAACACATTATTCTTCTTATATCTTATTAGGTGAGGTTATTTTCCATTTATTCATACCACTTTCTTAGACTATATTTACACCCTTTAATACATTTTGTATCCTGCATTCGTTGGCTTTCATTCAGAATATACGTAGTTGTTAAATCCATATTGATCAACATATGTTTTCTTGGACTGCACAGCGGCCCTATTGTAAGGATTTTCAAGCAATAAATTGAAAGCTCGCTTTATTTTATTTTTCTGATGTTATTTCAGTGCGTGTACACTAATTGTGAGTGCGTAGGTTTTTGATTTCTTAGTCAAGTTTAACTAAGGGTTTGTGTTTGGGAAAGATTTTTTAATCAAGTTTTCAGTCAAAACAAATGCGTTGTGGATTGTGGATTGTGGATTTAAGTGTTTTGAAACGAAAACACAGAAACCACTACTAGTAGTGGTTTTGGTTTCTGGTTTTTTTCTGAAACAATACTCAGACATGAGACACCCACACATGCCATGGCAAATTGACTTGAGAAGATATATGACAGCACTCTGTGAACAACAATCTCAAGTTCCGGTTGGCCGGGAACACACAAATCTCCGGCAATCAAAGCTCCGTTGGCGGAAAGTTTCTTTTTTGGCCCGTAATTATTTGCTACCATTAAATTAGTCTCATACTAGGTTCTATTCTCCCCGGCTTATTTTAATAATTTTCAACAAAAATAAGTTAAGTTTAACAATAGTTAGTTAGTTTTAACAAAATATGAGTCTAAATTAGTAATTAATTTAAGTAAAAACACGTGAAATTCAAAAAAATTAAATAAGTTTAGTAAAAATAATTAATACATTAAAAATAGAATAAGTTTAGCGAAAATCAATTAAGTCCAACAAAAATAAGTTGACGAAAACATAACATTAGTGTAAATAGCTAGTATACTCGGGTTCTATGCAAAGAACACAATTATATTAAGCATCTGACGACTACAACATGCTAATGTGCAAACATCCATAAATAAAATCCATAGATAGACTAAGTTTTCATATGTTTACAAGTAGCATTGAGTTATTGAGTATGGCAGAAGCACTAGACAAAGACAGAACGAAGAGTTATAAGAATTGTTTTGCATGCTGCTAGCAGCTCGTTTGTCGTACATAGACTGGAAGGATTATATGATATGATGGAAAATCTATATTTAATTCCTAGGGATTAATTTTTCCTCAGGCGATACTTGGATCGGGATAATATATTTGGAGAGTAATAAAAGTTAAGTTAAATTAAGAGAAATAAGGTTAATAAAAGTGATATATATAATTGATAAGTAGAATGTAATATTAATGGTGTGATGAGAGGAGAAGAAGATGAGAATTAATACCTTCATTTGATAGGTAATAGATACTTATCACTCTCCTAGAGTGGCTATTACAAATAATTTCCTAATATATTTCTCTTTCACATACCAGCATTATAATATTTTCTTTTCTACCTAATTATCCCCTTATCAGCATTTCTACTTACCTTTATTTTTCGTTAATCTAAGCATGCCCTTAATTTTTCTACTTTGGGAAATCCTTTACAATGACATATTTGTCCTAATCTGAATTGGTGCACTAACTTTTATGTGTTGTAAAACCTTGCCTTTTAGTTTCTGCAAACATAGACAATTAAATTTGTTCCCATTACACCGAAATGAGAAAATAAATTATGCAAATTTTATTAATAGATATTTTTGAATAAAATTATTTTTGGGCATAGATAGTCATATAGCTGAGGATATTAGAGTCAAATGTATTATATCCAACATCTTGAGAGAAATCTTTGAGAGCCATACAGATTACTATTGTAAATTGTAAGCGATCTTAGATTTTAAGGACAATCTTGAGTGTTTTTTCTCCTCTCTCTCTCTCTCTCATTTCCGTAAGCCCTAATTTCTCTTATTCATTTGGAGTTGGCCTCTTGGACAGTGGTAACTGGTAAGTCCCTTTTATACAGTTTGTTGACTTATTTGCTTGTTATTTACAATACTTTTTCCATTATTCAAAGTATTTTGACCCATATTTAAGTTTATTTTGTTCTCTCCTTATGAAAGCTTAGGATTTGTATTTTATGGGTCAAGCATACAATTTGGTTCATTGATGACGATTTATGTGATTCCATAAAAATGTCGGATTAATCTTCGTCTATAAGCAGTTAAATTAGGTCAGAATCCACCTCAAAATATGGTGAGTAGTTATACCCTTTAAACAGTACAATGACATGGAAGACCTATGAAGAGATTTCATATATTATATACAACTATTGTGGGTTGTTTTTAAAATAAATATTTTTTTAAATTTAATTCGATATGTATTTGTTAATTTTTGACTTACTTTATATAATATCATGTGACTTTTGATGAATGAATTAATTTTAGTTTAAAAAAATAAGAATGATCTTGAGAGTTATATATAGAAGTCGAGGTTGTAAGTAACATTTTAACTAAACTATAGTTGACATAGATGAAAAAAACTCAAACTATATTTATAAGAAAATGATTAAATATTAAGTAATATATGTTCAAATAACCCTTCCTCCATCAGGCATATTTGATAATTTTTTTGTAAATACAGAACTTATAAAGCTTATATATATAGTCATTTGATAACTTTGAGGGAAATATGTTTTCTTACAATTGAACGATTACATGAATATATAAACATCACTAATTAGTCAATATAGGCTTGGTTCAAGTGTTAGGCGGTTTAATACCGCTTAAGGAATTGAATGTCATGACTTTGAGCCTTGCCAACGTAGAAATCCTCATTAGGAAAATCACCTTGCACAAGTTAGGCATATAGCCCAAATCGGATTCGAATGTTGTTGGAGCATAAGCTTCAATAAACCCGATTAGAAGCCTAAAAAAATATATACATCACTAAGTTAGCCTAATGTAGGGCCTTAGCCCACGGTTACATCTAGCAATTTTTATATATATTTTTTTGGCAAAAAGCATCTAGCATATTAAATAAATATATATATATACACAATTATAAATAACAATACTAATATCATCGAAAAAAAATATGAATATACGTCCAAATTAAGATTCTGACAAAAGAAAATAAAGTGAAGGGTTGACAGACATGCTTGCTTCGGTATTAACCTTCACATATTATAATATAAGCTTATGATTTAAGAACAAGCTAGCAACATACTCCGTAAGAAAATAATGTTTGATGTAAATACTTGATATCGATATCTTCTACTCCATCGTAGAGCCAACTGCTAATGATGAGCATAAGACCCAAGCAAACCAACCAAATTATTATAAAAGCTAAGTTTCCCTTACTTCCTCTCATTCACCCTAAAGCATAATCTCTTTCTCTAAAACTTCAATGGAGTGCAGTGTTGCATTGGCCATTTTTGTTTTGCTTTTGCATCAATGCTTGGCTAATGTGTTGGATTCACAAACAATAGAGGTTTCGAAATCGAATAAATCTACAAGTTGTAATATTTTCCAAGGGCGTTGGGTGTATGATGATTCCTATAGTCCATATTATAACTCTTCTACTTGTTCGTCTCTCATCAAAGAATTCGACTGCCTAAGCAACGGACGCCCTGACCAACTCTACCTCAAGTATAGGTGGAAGCCTGATGATTGCAATTTGCCAAGGTTCGCAATCGCATAATTATAACTTTTATTATATACTATAATGTATGATGGGTTGTGTATGAAATGTTTAGGGTAAAGATTGCCTTGTTTTCTCATGAATTTTTATGTGGTGTTTAGATTCGATGGTCAAGATTTTGTGACAAGGTTCACGGGAAAGAAGATAATGTTCGTGGGGGATTCCTTAAGCCTTGATCAATGGCAGGCATTTACATGCATGTTGCAAGCAGCCTTACCACAAACTAATCACAAGCTCAAATTTAAAGGCGCCATTTCCAATTTTACTATAGAGGTACATAGTCGTACGTAATCTAGTTAAATTGTCTAAGCCGCTACTACTTCGTATCATATGGTCCATATATATTATAAGAATGATTCATTACCACTACATTTCCTTAAAAAAAAAAAAAATACAGTTAGACCGATTATGCACTACAAATATTACGGAGTGTGACTAAGTTTAATGAAAAAACATTATGATAAAGATTTTTCCCCATCTTTTCTTAAGAATATATTCTCAAGATATACTATGAATAACAAGTTTGATGGCTTGTAAATTTGATGGCTTGGTTTGTGTGAATCATATAGGACTACAATATTTCCGTGATGCTATATCGAACACCATATTTGGTAGATGTAGTAAGTGAAAAGATTGGGAAGGTGCTAAACCTTGATTCTATAAAGAGTGGTGATGCTTGGAAAGGAATGGACGTTCTCATCTTCAACAGTTGGCATTGGTGGGTGCATAAAGGAGCCAAGAGCCAAGGGTAACAAACTAATATTAGCTAGTACATCTCTTAAACATTTCCCACCAATCGTGAATTCTTGTAAATGGCCTCATTCAATTCGTATAACCAACACTATTATATACTTGGGAACATGAATAGTTTCTACATCAAATTTTAGGATGGAGTAGCACTTTAATTTGTAGGGAACAATATGAAAGGAAAAGTTATAATGTCTTAGACTATTTAGTGAATGGGGATGAAGATGTAGTATTGTACGTTATAATCTAGGAGTAGTAGCAAATTCAATTGGTAGACTTGATTGATTATTTCTCATTTTTAATTCATGTTTTCATGATTCAGATGGGATTACATTCGGAAGGGCAAGAAGATATACAAGGACATGGATCGTTTGACTGCTTATAAATATGGATTAACAACTTGGTCTAAGTGGGTTGACAATAATACTAACACCCATAAGATTCAAGTCTTTTTCCAGGGCATCTCCCCCACTCACTACAGGTTTGTTCTGTGCATTTTTGTTCCATTATACATGCCACAAGAACACTATTGCAAATTATGTTGTGCCGACACACATCACATGGACAAATTTTTGGGACAATATGCTGTTGAAGCTCCAAGCCCATATATGAGTACCCAACATTGATAAATTAATAGAGAAATGTCCATTATATAAGGTTGATGGACTACTCTTTTTATTATGGCCAAATGATTTTAAGATGAAACTTTCTTAATATTTTTAAATGAACTTTCTCATAAACGAATGTGACACAAATCTTTATTTAACAATAACATAGTAGTTGTCGACATGGTGTTCTATGCTATAAAAAACATACAATTTTTAACTTCATAAGCGATGAGGAGGTCAATTGTATATGTTGTGTAATGGTAACATCAAATAAGTTTTGGACGCCAACACACATAATGATCACAGGGCGACATAGTATACCAATCTATTCAAAGTAAAAAAAAAAATACGCATTTTGGTAAATTTTGTTTCTCTTACACTATTGGTTACATTATTTATTATTTAAAAAAAAAAAATTTGTACCAGATCACAAGAATGGAACGTGAGCTCGGGAACTTGTAAGGGAGAAACAACACCCGTATCAGGATCAACATATCCAGCAGGATTGCCACCACCTGCAGGAGTTGTAAAGCAAATATTGAGTAGCATGTCAACGAAGGTTACGCTACTGGACATTACAACAATGTCTCAACTAAGAAAAGATGGACATCCTTCAATTTATGGTTCGGGTGGTAACCAAGGCAATGATTGCTCGCACTGGTGTCTTCCAGGTATCCCTGATACTTGGAACGAAATCTTGTCTACTCTTCTTGTTTCTCAAGCTAAGGATAGCCCACCCTTCACCCAACTTTGATTGCTCTACTTACTATTGGGTTCTAATGGTGTACTATATCCTTAGTTGTTATTACTTTTCCGGTTCTACTTATATCGTGGAACTTCAATAAATTATACTGTGTCAATTTAGATTTATTATAAGGTTATAATTTAAACTGCACATTTTAATGTAATTACTATCCCTTTGGACAAAATTAATAATATATATTTAAACATGCACTTGGTAATTGTTGTGAATAAGCAGAGACTATGCCACAGTCTAGACTTCTTATTGCCGTGTTCGTGTACCTATTTGGTGCGAGTTGATTTTATTCCTATAAGTAGAACATTATTAGGCATAAAAAATACATTTATATGATCTTATCTCCTAAAATTAAGAGGAAAGTTGACCAATATATAAGATTATAATCCTCTGTTGCCAATTAGTATTAAGATGGAATCCTAATGCTCTATTAGGCTTATGTATGGTAAAGAAATGAACCCTCGATAACAGAGTTTCTCACTCTTAACACATTCCATGTAGTTGAAGAATTCTATTTTATCTTTGAACAAAACCTCAAGAAACCCCACACGACTTGATCATCAATAATTGAAACCCACTTGCCTATAAGAACTTCGTTCTTTCTTACAAAGTCTTTGATCGGTAGGGTGTAAAACGTTTTCCCTAAAAATTGTTTTTATCATTTTACATTATTTTGTTTGGAGTAAAGTATAGGATGTAAAACTTGAAATGTAAATTTATTTTATACTCTATTGAAAATATTTTCTCCCAAAATTGGTATTAAACAATTTTACATACATTCACTAAAAAAAACTACAAATAATCTACGTATTATCAATTCACGTATTCTTTATTTCTCATCTTCTTGGTAGCCTTTCTCTACTTTGCACTTTCTCTCTCTTAAAAATTTGGGAAAATATCCATAATTTCTTTTTATTTTCTTTGAATATGAAAAGCGTCAAAAAATTTGATGTGAAGGATAAGAAAATATAGAAAAATCCATTGAGCAAAATTCGAAAAGAAATTGAAATACACTAATAAATAATGTAAATCCACAAATCGAAGAAACCATACACTCTAAGCATTTTTAGTAAGCATAATTAATCAACTCTATTATAGGCTATGATCATATCAATTTTGATAGCGGAGACAACCCTTGTTTCCTTGAGTTGATATACTGAAGGAGCTCATGGCTTAGTAAGAGACCATGGAATGACATTTGGATATGATCAAGGCGAGCCCTTCCATGATCTCCAGTTGGGTACAAGCATTGCCTTCATCTCTCGCGCACCCTACATATTAAACTGAGGCTGATAGTGTGAGGCTCAACTCTTGGCCAAGGAAAGATACGCTTGTAGGCTTCGTCTCTGTATGTGAACCATGGGAACTCAGTGAGAAAAGGGGAAACCAACACTATCACTAGATGTGAAGTTTCTTTGGCAAGAACTAGCTTCCCAAATAGAGGCATAAGAATGGGGAGCCTAATCATCCAGGCCAACAGTTTGGTGAAATCAGAGTTTTCCATATTCACAAACTTAGGGACAAAGTTACCAGAATCTCTCATAAATTCATCATGCTTAAGTTGATGAGAAGATGGGTAATCCATTGCATATGGATCACCTCTTGTGATATCTCAACGCCTAGAAGTTGAGGGGAACTTAGCTCAGCAGTTTGTTACTTTTTTCCTTCCTAAGAGGATTTGAATTCCTTGCGAAGGCGAGTTTGCATTTTGTTGTTGAAGATGGGGTTCCTGGACATGATTGCGAACCTCCATCTTCTTAAATTGATCATCCTCATGCTCATCAAAGCTTTCATTAGCAGGTTCATATTTAGATTCAGAGGTTCCCCTGCCTGATGAATGGCGATCATAAACACCTTTTCCAGGGAATTCCATCATATGGCATATGTTAGGCTGCAACTTGATCTCCATCGCCATAGTAGGGAAGTTGTGCCGTGTTGTACCACCTGTCCCAAAAACTTAGTTTATAGACTGACACTACCCACATGTTAGGTCGAATCGGGCTGGGCCGTGAGTCAGGGGATGAACCATAATATATGTTTTTAAAAGTACTTATTGATCTAAATTTGGTAAAATAATTTCCAACAAAATTTATTTACTATTTAATAATCTAATTCTTGAATATTATATTTAATTAAGAGAAATTATAAATAAGAATATATTATATTATAATATATTTCGTGAATAAGAAAGTACTATATTATAAGAATAATCTAATTTACGAATAAGTACGAAATAATTTTTAAGAAAACTTTGTACATTAGTCACAATTAATAATAGATTAAAACATTAAGAAAAAATTGACAAAAATAATCCAACTGTAAACGAATTTGCTCAAAATAAGACAACCTTTAAAAAATAAATCTAATTTAATATTATCAGTTGGAGAAGTGTTTAACATGTTAATTTAAGCTTTGACTTCAATTTCCCTCTTAAAATCTGCATGATCCCTAACTACGGAAACCTGCCAAATTAAAAATCCCTCCCCTTCCCCACTCAACCACTAGATGCGTACTAAAGCTGCCAACAAACTGAAGACCAGACTTGAATCACTTGATCCCATTTACTACAAAGACAGGGATGTTGCTTTAGCTGTTACAAAGTCAAGATCATAAGGTTAATGCTATTTCCCAAGAGACGTGCGAGCATCTTTCTGCTCTAAGCTTGCTTTTGCACTGAATGCAGATATTTATGCAACAAAATCCTTGGATGTTCAAACAATCCAACATCTTTAGCTACCTCTGCTCAAATAATTACCGCGAATAGAAAATTTTAACCACATTACTGGCTACCCGATCATGATCTTAAAATCAACATACTTAATACCTGAGCCAAAGGGTTCATCGCCAACTCCAGTTCATGCTCCGATCCATGCACTCCGCTCCAGTTGACAAAATCTTTGATACAGAGAGATTATCACTTGCTGATTCACTGAATTCAAACATATAGAATATGTCTCATTTCATATTAAACTCTGACTCAATCTCGTATCCCAAATATATATCATCAAAGTATACAAAAAACCGTCATCATTTATCGCAGTGTTCTTGAACTTCTTCAATGTCATATTGGGTAACTGTTGATGGAACATTACCCATTTGCTTCCTTTACGATCCAATCTGTAATTCCACTAATCATCCTAAAAAATTATACTTAATAAACCAATCAATTTCCCTTTTCGACTCTTTTAATTTTTGACCCAAATTCATCAAAAGTATCCAAGTCCATTTCATATATATTCACAAAAAGATTCTAACTTCACAAACTTTATGATAATTTGAGCAACTAGATTAGAGTAATCTCGCTGGAAAATCATGCCGCGTCTGTAACTTTGTCGAAGGTGGAATTTTTGTGGTGTTCTTCAACGCAATCTCGTTTCCTTGATCTTAGAGGAGAAAAGAATTAAGGATGCAGAAGATATAATCATTTCTTTTTATCATTTTTGTTAGTTGCATAATGAAGGATGAAGAAATGAGTGACTGTTAAAAGAGGAAGAAGGTTGTGAAAGAGGGAGGATAGGTTATAATGGAAGGAAGATACGCAAAACAAAAAGTATTGGGTAAATGATTCATTTTCGACGAGGAGAAAAAGTTGTTTAGCATGTAGCGACATTCTCTCAAATTTATCCCCATCCCTCTCATAGGTTTGACTTGAATATACCATATGGATGCTATTCAGAAATTTTGAGTTGAGTCTGAGAAATAGATGGTTGGCCACTTTTTTTTTTCTTCTTCCAATCACAAAATCAAACTAAATAGTCACATTTAGAAATATTAAGAATTTAAGATTATAATAGAAAGACGAATTATTGAATATTAGATGAATGTATGAGTTGTGCTTTAACATAAGCAAAATGAATTTATATTTATAACTTTCAAAATTGGTTATTTTAAAAAAATAAGACTATAAAAAAAGAACGAAAGGAGTACATCACACGATATACTCTCTAGATTTGGAATGCAAACCTCGAAGAAAGGAAGAAAACCAAAAGGAATCATAATATAAAAAGCAAGCCCTTAATCCAGAAAAGTCCACCACATTACATACATCATACAAAAAGTAGGTGGATATTAGTAATATTTTCCTAGCTAATCATACCTGACACGAAAACTAACAAATTACACAATTCCATTAAGATCCTAACCAACATTAAGTACTTATTCATTCATATGTATAAATAACATCAACTTTTGCAAAGTAAACATGTATCAAATAATATTGTTACGACTAGGCGAGTCGTAGACATAGTAATTCATTCAAACAAAATGGTGCTGCGGAGGATGGCTTCCAATGTTGCTGTGTTGCTTATGGTCTTATCACTATCGGTTCATGAATCCATGGCTGATGATCGTTGCAGCTTATTCGAGGGGAGTTGGGTTTTCGATCCTACTTATCCGATGTACGATTCATATGTATGTCCGTTCTTGCGGCCGCAGTTTGATTGCCAGAAGAATGGTAGGCCAGATAAATTCTACATTGGCTATAGATGGCAGCCTACTGGGTGCTTTCTTAACAGGTAACTCTGCTAACTCACACAAATTAATTTCGTGGGATGAGATTTCAATTAATTTAAATTTAAGAATGTAGGACTAAGTCAAATTATTCATATATCTAAAACAGAGTACTCTCGTGCGTTTCTTTTTGTTCTTCTCATTTATTCTTGGGTAGATTCTAAGATAAAGTTAAAATTTTAAATATTTCAATTGTTTGTTGCAAAAATTATAAAAAGTTGATATTAGATATATTGAGACGAATTTTTTAAAATCACAAATCATTATGTTTTTTCTTGTAAATTAAGAAGAATGCATTATCAAAATTTGGCTTTAAAATTTATAAATTTTAAATAAGAAAAACATAAGGAAATGGAAGGAGTATACTGCAAGAAATTATTGTCTTATATAAAGTAATAATTAATGTTGTTTTAAATTGTGACTATCACACACTAAGCTACCATATTTTTCTAGCAATGAAAATGATTCATGATCTTTCTTAATAAAATAAAAAAAGTGAAAATTTTGTTTCACGCGCTAATTCCTATACTTTGTTTAGACCTTGGCAACAAGATTTAAAAGCTACATTGGCACGACATTCGTTGGTAGGTACACCGTACACTACGGCACTACGCACAACTTCTTGGAAAATTTTTCTAACGCTTCCTTTCTTTTATAACATATGTGTCCCTTATTTTAAAAAGTTGACAATTAAGTGATACTTAGTAAATTAAATTAGCCATAAAAATAAAAAAAATTCTAAATATATTAGTTATAGTACAAATACTAATGCAAATACATAAGGAAAATACGAAGTAATAATTAAAATACAGAGAATAATTCATACTTCGTTACATTTAATTTGTTGGTTGTATTTGGAATATTCTTTATAATGGATAAAAATAGAGTTGGTGCAAATATATTCAAATAGCTGCCTCAATTAATTGGACTTTCTTGTGGTTATGTACATTACAGATTCGATGTAAATGAATTTTTGAGAAGATTTAGAGGAAAGAAAATATTATTTGTGGGAGATTCACTGGGCCTTAATCAATGGCAATCTCTTACTTGCATGCTTCATGCGGGCAATACAACAGCTAAATACAAATTGACACAAATAAAGCCTATTTATTCTTTTCAATTTACTGTAAGTGCTCACTTGTTGTTCTTTTATACGCACTTTCTTTAGCTAACTATTCGAGAGCTTCTCCTATACATTTGGATATACCTATAAGTTACAGTTAGACGTTTAATTTCAGTAAACTCCTTTTCAATTGAATTGAGCAAATACGTATATTTTAAAATAACATAGTTCTAGTTACATCCAATTAGACCTGCTTAAATGGGAGGGGCCCTGTTAAGAGCTCTTGAGTGGCCCGTTTGTAAAAAGAGTCTAATCAATAATGAGTTTAATGGGTCGGTCTCTTTAATGATTATGTTTTATTGGGTGTTTAATGAGTCAAGCCTGTTCAATAATGGGCCAATAGTTTTCTAGATTTTTAAACACTATTAAGTAATGAATTATTTTCATATACTTGTCGATGGTCCTCTACCAAAGATTGGAGGTGAATGGTGATTCATGTAAACTATCATCCTCTATAGATAAAAATTATACTCTCTTTGAAAGGACAAACCTGACTCGGCCCGTTATGTATCTCTTTTGGTGTGGTCCTGGTCCGTTTTGCATCTTATTTGGCCCAGCACAACCCGTTTTGCATGTAACTCATCGCGGCCCTAATCCGACCCAATTGCCCAACTATATATAAGAAATGAGTGTGTTAGCACCCTGCATGAAAGTAGTGTACAAAGCACATGATGAGACCAATTTTTAGTAACATTGATTTCCCTCTATGAGAAATAATGACAAAGTTAATTCACTGAAAATATACAATGATGCAAATGTAGGAGTATAATCTGACAATTGAAATGCAATGGGATCAATTCTTGGTGGACATAGACTTGGAACCACTAGGCAGAGTGTTGAAGCTTGATTCTATCAAGGGTGCTGATGCATTTGCATGGAAGGGTTTTGACTTATTAATCTTTGATAGTTGGCATTGGTGGTTCTACAAACCCCCTCAGCAACCGTAAGTCTTGCTCAGCTCTTTCCTACTTCACCTGTCTCTAAAAACTAGGTCACATTATATTTTACCTTTATGGTTAAATTATCAAACTCATTTTGATTGTTAACTTTTTCCATTATAATAACCAATCTATATATCTTCTGAATTATACTTTTCATAATGTTTATTCCGTAACATGACGAAAAAGTAACGTATTTTTTTATGGGAAGCTTTTTCAATTGCTATAATAAAATGGTGGCCATCAATTTTAATTGTATTAATTATATCTAAACCCTTGATTTTGTCAGGATCAATCTTATTCATCTAATTATTTAAACAAATTTTTTAATTTAATTTTGTAACACAAAATGGGAGAGTGGCAGTTGATATGAACGGCCAAAATCAATGGTTTATATCTACAATGCAACAAGGCCAACAACATAATGCTTATATATGAACTTTTCAATTTCTTATTTTATCATAGTATTTGAATAAACAATGCCTCCATAATTCTTTTTGTTTGATACTACTAAAAAAAAATCTTTGAATGATTATAGTAGGAAAAGAAAAAACCAAACTAATAAAAAAATGAAGGTAAATAGAGGTGATGATAAGGGGATGAGGTGAAAAAGAAAATATTATAGTGGTTGTATGAAGAAGAAGAAGAAATTAGGAAATTGATTATTACCCTCATTATGATGGTAATAACTACCCTATGGGTATGGTATGTATTTATTACCTCTCAAATGAGGGTATTAGCTCACCTTTCATCCTAATATTAACACTACATTTATCTTACAAACCACTTTCATTAACCTAATTTTCCATTACTTTGACTTTTATTACTCCCCTAGTATATTATCTCCAATCCAAGCATGTAATTAATGTCTTGTAGCAAGCTAAGTTAGTTTTAATTTGATATTGATACGATATACCTAATTTTTCAATGCATTTCCTCTGAAAAAATAATAGTTGAGTGCTGCAATTATAGGTGGGATTTCATCCAATTCGGAAATCAAACCCTGAAAGATATGAACCGTATGGAGGCTTTTAAAATAGCACTTGAAACTTGGGCTCAATGGGTTGATTCTGAGGTTGACCCTAACAAAACCAAAGTATTTTACCAAGGCATCTCCTCTTCGCATTATCAGTAAGAAATTCTCTTATTCTCAAACCATATACTCTACCATCACTGCTTTCTCTCATTAACTAAAGCTTGTTTATTCTTTTCTTTTTTTTTAATGCAAGAACAAGAATAAATTAAATCATGACTGTTTGATTGCATGAAAACATGATTATGCTACAATTAAGAATAATAGCAAACGTAATAAGGAGCTACAAATGTAGGTGACATGGTGAGTTTTGATTGGGTTTTTTTTTTTTTTTTTTACATTTTTTTCTCATTCTTATTCTAGCAAGACGCAACCCTGTAATTAAACTCAATTTATCTACGTAGCATGTATGTAGAATTTCTGAATTTGCTGCTCCACCCGTATTTCTGTAACTCCTAGATATAAACTGTTCGTGAACCCTTCGTTTCATATTGATCATGATATCGAATTTCGGTGGGTTGGTTTCAGATTGAATACGTACGCATTTAACTAATTTTCTCTATATTTTCGTCTTAGGGTTTGGAGCATGTCTTATACACTAAATGTGCAATAATTTACCAATAATATGATATTATACATCAATTTAACATGTAATTACAAGTTTTTACTTGATACTGATTTGCAATAATGAATCCTGTCTAATCTCTCCTTTTTTTTTAAAAAAAAAAAAAAATCTACTTGAGACTTTTTTTAACTGATACTCAATGTTCTTACATGACCTTTATGCTTATCTTTACCAAATTTTAAAAAAAATATCCTTAATCCTTATGAAATTTGTAGCGGCGCGGATTTTGGGAAACCAGGAACACAAGATTGCAAAAAGGAGACACAACCTATGATTGGGTCAAAAAGCCCAACACCCCCAAGCCTAGGAATCGATATAGTGAAGGGCGTATTGGGCCAAATGAAGAACCCGGCTACTTTTCTAGACATATCATTGATGTCTCAATTAAGACCCGATGCACATCCCCAGTATTATACTAACCTACAACAAACAGGTGGGGATTGTACCCATTGGTGCATTGCTGGTGTCCCTGATACTTGGAATTTACTCCTCTATGCTTCTTTATAGACTGGACTTCAGAGATGGCCTTTGTTTTTTTCATACTCCCGTTGTCTCTTAATATTTGCCTCATTTTGACAAAAAAAACTCTCGTAAAAAGTAGTTAAATGAGACAAACATTAAGGATCAGAGGAAGTATTATTTTTCGAATTACTTAAATATTGTAGTGATATGTCCAAACACTAAAAATCATATTTCCTAGTAGTTTCATGGACAAACTGGTTTTGTAATAGTATCATATGCCTGCAGTTTTTATTCTATTTCCCCCATATTATTACGCAGTATATTCTATCACAAAACATATAACTAATTTTTTTTGGCTACTCGATTAGTCGATTACACATTCATTTTCATTAGTTTAATTAATTATAAGTATAGAACATTAATATATATATTTGTTAGATCTGAAGAGATTGGGTGAACAAATTAGTACGTTACTTAGGACAGAGACAAACCAATTTTCCAGTTGCCAGTTCGTCAATAATAATTGCTCACATGTGGATCCAAGTACGTATCTTACCATTTCAATGCACTTTGTTAAATTAATCCCACAAAACTTGTCGTTTTTCATTCCCTTTTTATACCGTTATTTTTTTCTTGGAAAATGACGTACGGAGGCTAATCTTATTAATCCGTGTGAGACTTGAAAATTTTTAATGTGATAAAATCAAGCATTATGATTGACTGTCTATTAACGCATCACTATGCACTTCATGTTATATGCTGACATGTTTTTACCTTGATTATCTTTCTGTGATTTAATACGTGAGAAAATAAAGTACTCGTATGAAATTTTTGTTAGATTTGTATTATTATATAATTCCATTTTATATGTTATATTTGACATTAAAACACAATTTCGTAAAATAAAAACTTATGGAAATTTAATATTTTAAAAATTTAAATTGAGATGAATCCCATAAAATCATACTTAAATATATTATTTATTATAATATAATTAGAATTTATAGTCTAAATTTATAAAATTTAACTCAAAAAATGAAAATATAGCCGTTAAAAAGAGTATTCTCTACATATCAACCTTAAAATCTAATAGATCAATAGTTTAAGTTATGCCTTAACAAAAAGAAAAAAAAGCCTAGATAAAATGTGCCGACTTAATAAAAAGGGATGAAATCGAATTATTCCACTCAAAAAAATATACAGTACTATATATGTTATATTCATGTCATGTCATATCTTCAAGACTTAAGTTAGCCCATAAGGCACAAGGTATGAGTGATTGAAACCCTTTTTCCTCTTACTTTTAAACCAACTAATGTGATGTCCTTTGTTCTCAGTATCACACACATCCAACAACTTCACATTTCTTAGCACACCTCACCCTTATAAATTCAAACACACCCCCTCCTTTCTCATTATCTCTCTACCCCGTCTCTTTTCTCTCTCTAAAACATGAAGAGTAACTACATTTCTCCTCTTCTTCTTGTTCTCATTCTAGTGGCAAGTCTGATACACATAACAAATGGGTGCAATGAGGAGTTATCCAGTGCGGTCCAACACAGGAACAGCAAACCAAAGAATAAAATCAAGGGCTGTAATATCTTCAAAGGGAGTTGGGTGTATGATAGAACATACCCTCTCTATGACGCAAACAGTTGTCCATTCATCGGAGATGGGTTTAATTGCCAAAAGAATGGACGGCCTGATAAAAATTACCTCAAGTATAGATGGCAACCTAGTGGCTGTAATCTTCAAAGGTAATAACTTTATTTTTCTTCCTGTAAATTTCATTTTTTTTATATAGTCAATCATACGAAGTCTTGGTTACATTTACATGGCACTAAAGATAGGTTGGTTATGCACATTGTAAATTGTATCTCTATTAATATCGGACATGGGTATGACCCGAAGTTTGTAACGGGTGATAATGAGTTGATGACATACATGTAGATGTCGTTGAAGCCTGAAGGGGTGGGTGGGTGGGTTTCTCGGTGTTGAGCAACGGGGATGGGCAGCAAGAAGGAGAAGTAAGATGACCGTTGTACACAAATTAAAGTGAAGATAACCGTCTTAAACGCTAAATAGGTGGGTTGTGGGGTTCATTAATTGTGGGGCCCCCCTATATGCAAGACGTGAATACCTACACATTAACCCCATTTCAAGATTGTTGTACCTGTTTTTTTTTTTTTTTTTTGGAAATTAATTCTTTTTAATTGCGTCTATTAATTACGGAGTAGGATTATTTTAAAGCCCAATCCTATTGAAAGTTAACGTTAAATGCTGCTAGTTGTCAGTCAACGAGAGGAATTCTTTATACATTTCCAATGGATGACTAGCATTCATTCAAACAAATTAAATTTCTCAAAATCAGTGAAAATTATGAGGACTAATATTCCGAAAGTATGTTTATAACTTTGCTTTCTTTGGTTGGTTTCAATTTTTTATTTTTTTATTTTTTTATTTTATATTATCTTACATGTGAAATTAAGTCAAGTGGGAACATTTAATTGTGTATTGTGTATCCTCCTGTAAAAAAGTTTTACTGTTTCATTTCATATTGTCAACCATTTATCATAGAAGTTCTAGGCCTTGCGTCTACTTTATACATTTAGCAATTGTTACTCAGTAATACAGAGAAATACAAAGTATTTATTTATATGCTATTAGTTAAGAGCTTCAAGCAGCAGGTTAATAACTGATTTTGATAAGATTCGGTCTTAGGTTTTGAATATCACCCTCCAGACTTTAACCATATAAGTTAGTTGTCATCCACTATATAATTTGTAGTAATAATACGCCGTGGAGTACTTATCTTTTTAAATACCAGAGCTAGGGGCATTTACTCCAGACTTTGTTACTAGTCTATATTTATCAAAACGGTAGTAATTAGTAAAATACTAGGTTTACGGAAATTTTACATTTGTTATGCACCAGCTTTTAAAAATATTCAGTAATTTTTCTCATAATATTCATTGTTGTAAGTGTTTGCTACGACAGAGGTATGTAGTAAAAAATGAAATAGAGTTTGTGAAATGTTCAAGTAGTATATGAAGTGCTCCAAATAAATAAAACGAACACTAATTAAGATTTGGTTTAAATGTACATTTTTAACTTTTTCTTTATTAACAAGTAAAATATAGAGCGTATGTAGTACATATAATGTGAAAAAGTGCATGAAACATAGATATACTCGGGACTAAATACATAAAGTGAATAGGTTTAATGGACGAGCTCTCTTGGAGAGATGGAGAGGCAAAAAGATAATGTTTGTAGGGGAATCTCTGAGCTTCAACCAGTGGCAATCACTGACATGCATGCTACATGCGGCGGTGCCTCAGTCCAAGTACACCCTAACTAACAAAGGCGGTCTCTCTGTATTTTCATTTCCGGTAAGCTATCTAATAATACTTGAATCTTCATATCCACGTACATCCATGATTAGGGCCAATTTAATCTGCGGTAAGAAACAGTGTCAAAGTAACATTGGACCTTAATGTAACATGGTCATTCTCCACATTTCGAATAGGAATATGGGGCTTCAGTAATGATGTTGAAGAATGGATTTTTGGTGGATGTTGTGAGTGATAAAGTTGGACGCGTACTCAAGCTGGATTCTATCAGCACTGGCTCTAATTGGTTAGGGCTTGATGTACTTATTTTCAACTCGTACCATTGGTGGACTCACAGGTACTTTTTTGTTTTGCTCCTTACTCTTACTTTTTTTTTTTTTCTGCATATAATTGCAAATTAGCAGCAGGCCGCTTTTTAGATTTATACTGGTATAAAAAATCTCAGTGAAGAATGGTTACTGTATATCAATTTTTCTAAACAAAACCTTAGAATATTTTGTTCTAAACTTAACGTGAATGACTTGACAAATTAATGAAGACATGTTGCAGATGGGATTACTTCATGGTAGGAGGCAAGATTTACAAAGGCATGGACCGTATGAAAGCGTACAAAATGGCATTGAAAACATGGGCCAAATGGGTTGATTCCAACATCGACCCTAAAAAGACTCAAGTATTCTTCCAAGGAGTTTCTGCTGCCCATATTGTGTAAGTTCCTTTTCAACGTACAGTAACGCTGTATGAAGTTTGCTAAATGAACCGAGTTCAATATTACCGGTTGCTCACACACTCTTTTTTCCTCGTCTGTTGGTGTTTTGCTTGGTCTACTTGGGTTCAGTGGACGCGAATGGGGAGAGCCTGGAGCAAATTTTTGTCGCAAACAAACTCGGCCAGTTTTAGGATCAAGGTACCCAGGTGGTACTCATCCCGGCGAAGTGATCGTGAGGAGAGCATTGAGACATATGAAGACGCCTGTTCATTTGCTCGACATAACCCTTCTCACTCAATTGCGAAAAGATGGCCACCCTTCTGTTTACGCTGGTGGTGGTTCCAAATTACTTGATTGTAGTCATTGGTGTCTCCCTGGTGTTCCTGATACTTGGAACCAACTTCTCTTTTCTATTTTGTTCAAACACTAAATTCAAAAAAGAATCACATTATAATTTTATGAAGCTATTCTTTTCAAATAGTAGTGGTGCTCTACAATCTTTTTACATCAGATAGCTAACTTAATCATAGGGGACTAGGAGTAGAGAAGCCGCTTCTGACACAACATCCATACATCTTCAAAAGATACAGAAATACTCAGCTTGTCAGACAAATGAATTTGCTTTAGAAACTGAATTACAAAGTGGTGCAATTATCTACCAACTAGATATTCAATCTACAAAACAGGATGCTTGATTCTGTTAAAACATAGACAAGATAAATTGCTTAATAGACTGAGGACTCATTTTTCCACACGGATTCTCTTGTCTCGGAGTGGAAGAGCAACTGGTTGCTGAGCTTGGTGAGGATGGTCTGGGCCTTTGTACACTTTAAGGTGATTGAACAAATACCGGCCGAGCTGTAAATAAAAAAAATTATTAGAAAGGGGAAAGTAAAATCAAAGAGTCACCTATCAGCAGGCATGGTAAGATAAGAAATGTCACTCAGAGATCCACATGGAATGCAACACTTCCACTGTCTTTATTGATTATTCAAGTGTGTTTTCTAGCTCTATTTTTTTCCTAGGGGATAGTGTGAGACTTGTAGTTTTCTAACTATGCACGGAAATCCAAACACATGGACTGAAGGGAGACAAAGTACGGACTCCTTAGCTGTGTGGGAGGGGATCAGATAGATTGACTACGCTTATTTTAATGACACTCTACCGTGTACTTTGCGTAGCAACTTTAAGGTTCAGGTTTTTGAAAACTTCTTTAAGTAAATCATTTTCGGAAACCACGGTGCTGGAAACTTAATTTTGACTTGCGGATGTATCATGTCTAACGTTAAGTTTAAGACATCTTATATGATTTTCTTGATTTTGGAAAGTCAAGTACACCAGCTAGGCAGGATACATCTTATGAACCCTAGGAGGATGAAAACAAGAATTTGAAGAAGGATTACAGCAGAAATAGACTGCAGGGAAAAAAAAAGCAGGTAAGATGAAAATAAAGTTCCCAAGATCAAAAACCTTCTTCAGTCACTGACAGATTTGGCAGTTATCTATAGTTTAAAGCAAAAACAAATGTCCAGTCAAGCAGATCTCATACAACGGATTATAAATTAAGGATGCCGCAAAATGGGGCAGGTACACAGGGCTCATATAGGTTAAGGTCTCATTTCCCCTTATAAGTATGACATCATCTTCCGTGGAACAGGACATTCTTAGATCCAAAATCATAGTCAGACAAGTGAGACAACATTGTATAGGTCACAGCACAGCAAATGCAGAAATTCTATCACTTAAGTCAATCAGACCATTATATTTCTCTTGATGAGGATGTAATACATTTTCTTTTATATTAATCTACATTAGACAGCTGCTCTCCAGAAAAACACATAGCATACTTTAACCATGATACTTACGTGCTCTGTCATGACCGTAAACAATTGTCGAGGACTGTTAGTCAGGCAAGACAATTAGCTTTAGACATGGTTATATCTTTAAGAGTTAAGTTCCGGCTATTATAAGAACATGACGAGGTATCAAGGATCTTACATGGATACACTTGAGGTGATGAAGAATCATGCTACCATAGGTCAATGAATCATATGCAATTTATTCGAGTAGGTATACCATTAAGCCTATATATGGTAAAAGTGATTTTATATGGTGCAATCCTCTTAATCATTTCATCCAATAACCTAATTTTTCTCAGCTGTCAAAGCTAAGAAAGGAAAAGCTGAACTTTATCATAGGTAAAGAGAAAATAAAAGATTAAGTTGAAATTGCTCACTCTTCCTTTAGGAAGCATCCCACGAACTGCATGCTCAACAATCCTTTCAGGAATTCTTTTCTGAAGTTGATCAAAAGTTTCCTCCTTCAGACCACCTGGCCTTCCTGAATGCCTCCTGTATAACTTCTGTGTCCTCTTTTTACCCGATACAGCAACTTTGTCAGCATTAACCTGTAGCACTCATATACAACAAAAAAACAATTAGCTGGAAGATATCTCATACCTTTACTGTATGTGAAACTGTGAGTAGGCAAGACCTTTAGAAGCCAAAAATTTGACTGACAAAATATAGTAATCTTAGCAAACATTGATGATAATAGCACCAGTGCACCACTTAAAATGGTAATTCAGCGTCTAGAAACAATTAATACAGCGTCAATCCTAAGATACAGTAATGCCCATTATTGTTCACGAAGTAGTTATCGCTGGAAGAGCCAATCTAAAACTTTTGCAAGAAAATAAAATTCTCTTATTTAGGTTGAGTAGTCGATTCTAATTTTATAACTATTAGTATAAACTGAGGGATCAACACGATTATGCAAAACTAAGCCCTCAAAACAAAGACACCAAGTAATTGCTTGGCCCAGCAGGAACGTTTCTCAAATAGTTTGAATTCTCAGCTCATCATGGAGAAATCACTATAACAGCAGAAAAGAATATTTGGACCACCTCTTCTGTGCCATCACATGTAGGTCCATAAGTTCTGACGAGCTAAACGACTGTGATTTTTCCATCAGGAAAATCTGGTTAGAAATGCTCATAAAACTGCTATAATCTATCACATAGGAACTAACAATGTACAACCTCTCTTCAATTCCATTTGTGCTCAGCAAAAAGCAGAAGCCAGGATAAACTTGAAAATTGCAGCAAACTGGAGCACCAACTAGTAAAGGATAAATCACCTCAAAAAAGAGAGTTTCTCATACATCGTAACTTGATTAGGATTAAAAGGTACCCTAACACCAATCACTCAAGCTAACTGTTACAGATATGCTGAGAGAGAGTAAAGAAAATTTTAACAAACTTGGTCATCTTATCTCTGAACAATGCTGCCCACTATTTTATCAATGTTCTGCTTGGCAGGAAAGGGGAAGTGTTTGGAGCAGGGTTCCACTCAGTTTTACTTAGTCCCCGGACGTAAAAAGATGTTTACCTAGCCTTGGCTACTTCCAACAGGTCATCTCCGGGATAATCTAGCTTATATGATATACATCATCACTTCGGTGGAGAATTGACAGTCTAATAAACATTTTTTTTGTCATACTCTTTCTGGTAATATAATTTTAAAACAAAAACCGCCGCAACAAAAACAATTAATTGAATTTAAAAACGGCCATAGTTCAAGACAAAAAGGCATGGTAACAGTTCTGATTAAAAAGGCATGATACTCCTCCTATTCCCTTTTGTTTGCTTCATTTACTTGTTCACGAGTCCAATGCACATATTTGTTCATCTTAAATCATATATCAGTAAAACTTGTCAACTTTTTTTAAAAAAAAAAAACACAATAAGACAAATCTAATAAGAACCCACATGACTTTTTTTGTATATACCAGTGATAAATTAAGGTCAATGTTTTCAAACTTTGACATGACAGTGGTGACACATAATATCCAAAGCAAAACAAAGGGAATGGAAGGAGCAACAATAATGAAATTTTCACAAGCCAAGATCCACCCAGTCAAACTAGAAGAAAACTCCAACAGCAATCAAAAGAACAGAAGAATATCATATTATCCCACACTTTTCTAGTTCTCCCTTCACTTCCCCAAGCACTAAGCAGCAGTGAGGATCAATTATCGACCAAGACACTCACAAATTTTCTGCGGGATTTCCAGAGGCATACATTAAAATAGACAAAGATTGTAATATTTGACGAGATTTTTTCCTATATCCTTTCCTTGAAGTGCAACTGATGCAGGTATGAGAACTAATGAAGGAATTTAGCTCAACTATGTAAAGGAGAATCCAGGGGACAATGTTTATAACTTTTGACTACAAATAACATACCACAATAACAAAGGCTCCCATGTCGACACTTGGAGTAAAGGAAGCCACATTCTTCCCACGAATATGTACTGCAATAATTGAAGCCATCCTCCCAAGAATAAGATCTGTGGCATCAACAACATACCACTTCTTATCGGTAGGGACATGGTCAGCAGCTTTAGGATACCATGTTTTGTTCCAAATGTCCTGGGAAAAGAAAATGACAGAGTGTAAGCCTGAGTGAAATATATCAATTAACAAAATATTTTACAAAACAAATGAAATACAAGCCTCTCAAAAATAGTATGAACCTTGCTTGCATGAAGGACAAGGTATTGATGATTGACCGTTTCAGAAAAAAGAACTAGGGAGAGAAAACTTGTGTCTGTTGTCATTCAATTAGTCAATGTAAGATTTTAGTAAAATTATGGTTTAAGAATATAGAGAGTTCATTGGTTAGCTACCCAGAACTTGACAGTAATTGAGACAGAGGCGGAAAATCTACAAGAGGTATGCTGTACGCACATCTACTATTCTCCAAAAAGACTAACGCAAAACTTAATCCTTTTACAAAATAAATTCTAAGAGATGACCTAGAGAAATAGAACAGAAAGGAGTCTACCACTGATTCTGTAGAACACTTTTTTTTTTGGAAATTTCTCTTATATGTTGAAAAATTACACTAAAAACAGAAGGACTTCAATCAATGACAGTTTTTTTGCCTAGTTTGATGGGCGTCAATTTCAGTTCAGGCATTCTGCCAAATGACTGTCCATTTAAAACTTAAAAGAACTTCAATCCATACCATACAACCAGGGACGTAATTTTTAGCTCATCATGCCATTGCATATATGAATTCAGTATATGTGACTAAGTTCTTCAGAACTAAAGCCAACCCAAAGTAAGTTAAAAAAAAAAAAGAGAGAAAATTTGCAACTCAATGGCTGTACAAGTAAGCTTTGCAAACAAAGATCATACAGTTTTCCACTTCAAATGCTACTGCGCAGCACTGCAGCCAAGAACTACATAGAGTGAATTATCTGAAATAAACGAATGCAATGATATCTATAATAAATGAGGGGCACTGACCGACATCTGTAACTTCATGTGAATATTGAATTCACGCCAAATTTCTTTGGCGGTATTTGAACAAACAAACATATATAAGCGCCCTAAACCCATCAAATATCTTCCTCTTCTAAACAAATGACAAACTTCTTGAATAAGAATCCTGTCCACTAAACAAACACTGCTGAAAACAACAATGAAACATCACTCCAAACACTACCTAAACCAAAGCATTATTACGTGAATCAATCAAAACCATCTCTATGAAAAAGAATGAAAAACCTAACCGTTTTAAGGACAGCGAAAATCAAATCCCAAAATCACACCACTATAATTCCAAATAACACCATCAAATTACACTACCTACACAAAACAAACATACATAACCACAACGTTACCAGACACTACAATCAAACCAATCCAAACAACTAAATTTTAAAAAACCTTACACTCAACAACCCAACATTCACTAAACATAAACCCTAAACCATAACAATGTAACAAAAAATGCAAGCCATAATTTTTCCAAAATCATAAGCTTATAATATAATTATCCACATTCTTACAAAAAACCACTTCCAAATCCCAAACATTAACTAACAAGTATCCAAAACATAAAAACCATAGTTTTTTTTTAATATTTGTATTTTTGAATTGCTGACTTTAATTTCAAAACTCCACTTCAGAATCCCCAAATTATGAAGTGGGGTTCACTTAAAACACAACCATTCATCAATCCAGCATCTACAAACCTAAAAATTTTAATAATTTGATTTTTTGAATAGCTAACTATGACTTCAAAACCCAACTTCAGAATCCCCAAATTTTAAATTGGGGTTCACTAAAATCGCAAACACTCATTAATCCAACATAAACAATCCCGAAAATTTCCCAGGTTACCAAAAAAAGATACAATCTTTAACATTAAGGGGGAGAGAGAGAGAGAGAGAGAGAACGAGCGGGGGGGGGGGGGGGGGGGGGGGGGGGGGGGGGGGGGAGCAAAGAAAGTTACAGGGCCAGTGGCTTCCTCAAGTGTGAACATCCAGCGTTGGTCTAAGGGAACATGAGGAATAGCGAGCCCCTTTTTGTAAGCTTTTTTGAGTTTACTCCACTCTTCTGTGCATTTCTTGGAGCCTAGGGAAGCTTTTGGATTGAATGATGTAGCCACAGTTGAGCGAATTAGTGGGGTTTGTTTGAGATTGAGTTGGGTTCCGAATATGGATTTGTGGGGTTGTGTAGATGGGATTGTTAGGGATGATGCGCAGGCCATCGTTGCTGCCATTGTTATGGTGTTGGGTAGTGTCTCTGGAGCTCAGAGAGAGCGAGAGAAGTGGGAGAAGGGAAGAGATTGGATAAGAAACGGGTAATGTCACCGGGGATTTTGAAGATAGCAAATTCTAAAAGAACCAAAACCCAATTTTATTTTTATTTTTATTTTTATTTTGAGAGGCTATGGGAATATAACGTAAGGATGTTTATTGAGTTAAGCTACTCGCGAGCAACTCTAACTCGATTCGGTCAAAGCTCGACTTGATTGGACTCATTACGAGATCGAACTCACGCGATAAGTTAACGAGCCAAGTCGAGCAAACCAAAGCTCAACTCGAAAAGCTCGTGAGAAATTCGTATTAATTTTATAATATATATTCATAGAAAAATATACTTAAGATATAAAATTAAAATAAAATAAAAGATGGTTTAATATATAAACAAAAAGTCCCACATTGGATTAAGATGAGCTTTAATCGAGCTTTAAACGATCTTTAATCGAACTTGAGTTTCAAACAATCTTTAATCGAGCTCGAGTCGAGTTTGAAATGAGTTTTAATCGAGCTCAAGTCGAGCTTGAAACGAGCTTTAATCGAGCTCGAGTTTTAGTTATCGAGCTTGAGTCGAGGCCGGTTAGTCCAACTCGAGCTCGACTCGGCTCATAAGCACCCCTATTATAATGATATAATATGAATTATCGTAAATCAGTGTTGTCAAAAGATAACCTGCCCAAAATCACCGACGAAGTGATGATAAATCGATGTTAACCCAATTTTATTGAATACGAAAATTTGATGACCTGATTTGACCCTTCAAAAAGTATTACTCAGCTTATTAGTTGGCCTTATAGTTTGTAAAATAAATTTGAATTTGAACTGAATAGGCCTTAAGTGAGCATGAACCACTATTTTGATGACCAAAACTATATGTAACATGATAAAACACAAACTTAAACCCAACTTGAATTTAGCCACCACTAATATTAACCTGATTCGAACTTAACTTTAATGTTTATTGAGTTGGTCAGATTCATCTCAACTTATATGATTACGTTATGATATTATTCTATGATGAGATTAAAAATTTGGCATTTTCATGCTATGAGCATGTGAGTATGCAACTAAAATCTCATCATGTAATATAAAATTATGAAAAGTTTGGGCTTTTTCATTGTTATTAAAATTACAAAATACTAGTATTAATGATCTTTAATGATTAGGAATTTGGGATTACGAAAATGTTTGATCATTTTTTTTAGTTTAAAGAAATTGCGGGTGACAAGGATAACAGAAATAATAAAATGATATAAAAAGGAGCAAATCATTCATCAAAAAGAATCCTTGGATAAAAGAGCTATGTCATAAACTTTTTGATCAAAATCATACTCAGAACTTGCATGATAAGTTCATGCAGTTCGACTTTTGTTATTGGTTAATTATAAAATGGAAAGTTCTCGAAGAAGAAGATGGAGTTCGAACAGATCAAATAGAAACAGCTCAAACTCCCAAGCGAAATCCAAAGGAAGATCCCATCACCCTTGCATCGTTTTGTTTCGATTTTTAAGCAACATCTTTACCAGACCATCATCACCATTGCCAACATGCATCAACTTTTTAATATATACCTTCTTCAGGAATATCGACGCCGTTCTCTTTTTACCAAGTCGGTAAACTGAAAATTAACCCTCAACTGTTTTAACCGCATAGAAACATTCAGGCACTTTAGTAAAGTGTATTGCATGCTCCTCAATCAATTTTGACTCATCACCTTCCCAAATATCATTTTTGTTATTAAATAGTACTCTGTCCATTTGATGTAAATGTTGCACCTTGAACTTCTCCATGGTAATACAAAACACACAGAAAAACGATAAAGGTTGGGAAAACTGTAGTGGAAAAGGAAATACAGACTGAATACTGAATTTGCCTGGGGAATTTTTTTTATTTATAAGCTTTTTTTTTTTTGAAATATTTGAAATATAAACTGTTTTCAAACTATTTTAAAAAATAAGTCACTTTTAGTTTTGACAAAATCGTTGTTTAGGGCAACGATTTTATAAAAAAAAAATTTAATAAAGTCGCTACCCTGGGCAACGATTTTTCTTGGCCCCGCTTTCTCTCATAATCCAGCTTACTAAAAATTGTTGTCTGAGACAACGATTTTAGTTCGGACCAAAATCGGCTTATTTTTAAAAATAGTTTCGAAAGTGGCTTATTTTTGTAAAATTCTTTTAAAAAAAGCTTAGAAAAAAATTCCCGCCCGGGAGTAGTACATGCTCATAAATATATATGTTTGTGCTAATGAATTTATTTGTTATCATGCATGCTTAGTAAATTTTATTCTGGATTTTTATGATCATATTTTGGAGTACATAAGTAGAAATAACACAAACACAACATTCATCATATAATGAGGTTGGGTGTTAGAAATCGTACACAAGAGACCACTCACACAGCGGCTTATTATTTGGTACATATAAGCTCCATGTTATAGAGATAGGTGAAGTTATAAGAAAGTACATATTTAGATCATAAACGAACACACATGACAAGCTCCCATTATACTAGCTGAATGCGACCAGCTCCCACTTTGCTAGCTGAATGAGACCAGCTCCAAACTTGACCAACTTCAATATGGAGAGAATTCCTGACACTGACCATGGGATTAGTCTATTAGCAACTTGGCTTTTGCACGGGGGCGGTTTTAGTAAGGGTAATCCAAACAAAATTGAACATTTTTATACATATATGCACTTTCTAACTCAACGATAAAGCCCATTAGTCATATATAATATATCATGGGTTCTATTCTCCTTAGACTCATATACTCTATTCCTTTTTTTCCTATTCACTCATGACTTATTCATTATCCTAATAACGAACTTGATAAATTTTGAACCCATAATGCAAAATTTTTGACACATTCAGTGCTTTTGCACCCATTTATTTTATTGAAGAGCCCTTTTTTTCATTTTCACGCCATTTTTTATGCCATTGTTTGAAGTAAAATCATGCATAAAATACTATTTAGTCAGCTTAGTACAAATAAAACATGCATTTTTGTATGTGGTGCAGTTGTTCCTCTCATTTGTCTAGTAAAATACTCCCTCTGTTTCTTTTTGTTCTTCTCATTTGGAATCTATAGATTTTAGAGTTAAATTTTGACTATGAATTCTTTTTAATTTATAAGAAAAAAACATAATCATATGGGGTTTTATAAGATTCGTCTTAATATATATTTTTCAAATATCAAATTTTTATAATTTTTATAAATACACAATTAAAAATATTTAAAATTTAAGTTTGCTTTGACACCTATGAAAAAAAATATGGGAAGAACAAAAAGGAAATAACTTTATAACATTAAACTAAAAAAAAAATGCAAAGTATATACATAACATTTAAATACGGAAAAAAATAAAATGGGATCGGATAATATGTAATGAGACTGGGACTTATAGGGATATGATTTGGGATAGAGAGGACAAGGTCAAGAGTCAAGACTACTTTACAGTACAAAAACAACAGAAACTGAGAGATAACAGTGAATTGTTTAGCACAACAACGTACCCGTTTTTTCATGTAAACTCCAATGGAGTCGAGGAACTTTCCCTGCCTTCCAAAAAATCCAACAATAGGGTCACTTAATGCAAGTGGAGTAGCAAAGCTACAGACATTCTGGCAGTTCTTGGCTAATCCGTAAGGTCCATATCCTCCTGGACATAAATTGGTGTGGATCCTCAACGATGTGATTCGTCGCTCATAACCGCTGCCTTTGTGCTCTCCATGCGTCCCACTTATTTGTGTTATATATTCGTTAGGCTTCAGCACAATCTACACACATGATAATGTTTGAATTGTTAGCATGCGCTATGTTAGTTGTACATTATTTTTATAAGCATGAGTGCATGTTGTTCCAAGAAGAATGAATCAAATTCATACCTTGGAGCATTTTCCTCCCAGGCCACCAACTGTTTTAGTGGTGTTACACCCACTTCCATCTATTATCACGAATCCAATTCCATCCACAATGTTTGCATGTCGTATTATTACTTCTCTTATGCTGTCACATTCATCAAGCATCACGCACCAGTTTGTTGCACATTGCGAACCATATGGTCCGTACTTCTCTATAATCTGGCTCTGCAAAATAATTGAAAAAAATGAACAACGATATATTAATAACTTTACCGCTTACGGTTCTCTCTACGTAAAAATAATATATTAATAACTGGCCTGAAGACATAAAATTGATTATAATGTTATAAAATCAAGTGATTAAAGTTAGAGTAAAGGTCTAAAAATAATCAAAGAATTATTATATGTGAATACCATTGCCAATTCTTGGGCCATTTTCTTGGACGAAATGAAAGTATGAGGCTTGAATTGAAGTTGACCAGAAGTTTTGATGGCTTGTGTTTCACTGAATACGGAAGTTGATAACAAAGAGGGTACTTATATACTACCCTATATAATGGGGTGGCATCTTCTAAGAATTCCCTTACATTGAGATAAAATGTTCGATTCTAATATATCTTCTTCTTTTTTTTTTTTTTATTGATTCTTATTTCTTGGTGTGGGATAAAGTTATAAATTTTATTTGAGATTAGTGCATAACGATTATAGCTTAATAAGCGGTCCAAACTCGCCTTTTGTTGACCATTGGTACAATAATATACTCGTATATTATGCTATGAACCCACATACAAGAAATGAGGAGTTGTTTCAAAACATAAAAATTGTTCGTTCGTTTACCAATATATAACGCCATTAATTATCCAGCTTATATATTATATAGTCTAGCAAGATAACATATAACGCTCAAACTTATCTAAAGGTTACTTGATTAAATTAGGTTAAAGTTTCTGGCATCCACCTCAAATTTGACCATTATATGTAAATATGTGATGCAAACTGCATGTCGTTACGTTGTAGACTACCAACTTCGATCAATATACTCTTTAATACATAATTACATACGAATTGAAATGGTAAGGAAATTAAGGTGAGTAGTTTGATTTCGTAACAATATATGGCCCCTTTCTCTTTTGATAGATTCGCAAAGATGATAAAACACAATGTTAGACTATGATTTCAATTCCTCCACTGCGTGAAGCGTAGGCAGAATCTTATTCCAAATTATAAAACGTAAGCACTCAAAATCTCTTTGATTCCTTTCCTGTGACGATGTTATTCTCTGGAATGGACCAGCTAAAACACCTGCCTGTGTTAGTGTAATACAACCCCTAAACGCTACGAAATTGTTACCAAGTGCTGAAGTATTACTTTTAGTTTTAGAGTATATTATTACCAAGTATTTCAAATAATATTTACAAGTTCGTTTTAGTCGTGGTGGTAACAATTAAAGTTTTGCAAGTGCAACATTGGATTCAAGCGAAGGTCATTGAGTCTCACGGAAGATGTATGGTACTTGCCTACTTAGGTAGTAAGTAGTTTAATGTCCCTTCCCCTCGTGTTATTTTAGTGTGTAATTTAGACTTAAATAGTTTAAATTTACTTAGGTTTTGTATGAAATTCGTTTAAATTTACAAGTTTATGGGATCCCAAAATAAATATAAAGATTTCTATATTTTTTTTAAGAGAATTATTCCGCATATATTCTGTTTCTTATCATGATCATGCACTATTAATTTAGAGATATTATTATGTTGCGTTTTGTCAAGGTCAAGTTCCCATTTATTTCTTCTGCTATTTCCTATTTGTTACTACTCAGTAGTCCGTACTATTGCGTATAATAAGTGATAAACTTCATGCTTAAGTTTAAGCTTTGAACAGCATAAACGCATGTATTCGTGTGGTATTTCTTTAGTAGTAATTAAAAAAAAAACAATCAATGGTACAATGGAACTACATAGGATGATAGTTATTTCGGTGCTTCTTTATGCGATGCACGGTATGGTTCTATGGAGAAGAAGCGTGATCTTAAGCTCATAACTACAGTATGATCAGGCTAGCTAATCAACCAACCACATCATATCATTAAGATAAAGCTAACTAATTAATAGGGTATTTGTTATTGATATAGCATTGGGCATCACAACTCCGATTATTTGAGCAAGGAACTATGAATAACTTCATTCGTGTAATTATCAGATCATTAGTTATCTTTATTTTATAAGTCTACTATGAAAATAACGTTAAAAGTGGAATTTGTTAACACCCCACTACTACTACCACTGTCACTACCACCACCCAGTACCACCGTCACCGCCACCACCACACTGCCACTATTACCACTACTACTGCTACTACCACTACTGTTACTCCTACTACTACCGCTACTCCTGCTACTGCTCCTACCTATTGCTACTGCTACTCCTGCTACTGCCACCACTACTACTGCTGCTGCTCCTACTACTCCTCCTAGTGCTACTACTACGCAAACTAAGTCTATGCAAATTGAAGGAGATTGCTGAAAAGGGGTTAAGAAGCTTTAAACAAGAGCCACGGACTTTGGGTGAAGAAGCACCATGATTCACGTGTTATTAGCATATGCATTAAAAAGGAACCCTTGCTTATAAACTAAGTGTGTGCCAACTGAAAAGTTAGGAGAGCAATCTTTTTTTTTATTTTTAAGGTCTGAAGTGACAAGAACCTTCTGTCAAGAAACATTTTGTTCATATCCGATTATTGATTGGTTACTTGGTCTTCTTGTCTTGTATCAGTATGAAATTACTTGCCTCGGTGTAAGCTATCATTGCAGAAAACTAAGTAGCATTTATATTATGGCATACAGAGAACTCTGTGTTTCCCATGGGCGAGATTTTTTTCATTATATCAGTCTCTTTCATAGCATGTGTCTTGAGCTTGGTTTGGAATAATGGAATTCCTTCATCACATACAATTTTAGTACAGCCTGCAAAAGGCCGACTTTTGGCCACTTTTCATTTTGGCTGATGACTTTTCAATTTTTAGTTGATCACAAATTACATAGTAGTGCCGTCCACCCTAACATTACTTTCACACTTAATTTTACGGTGGCCCGATATAACTTTCTACTTCAGATCCAAGGCAAACTTTCCCTCTCCCTCTCCCTTTCCCATCCAATGAAATCTCTCCACTCCAACATTTCTTCAGTTTCTCTATCTTCTTTTTCCATCTCTCTCTTCACTAGCAATTTTTGTTTCAATTCTAGCAGCTATTTTAAAAATTTCCATGCCCACCTAACTGTGAAGACCGTTATGGGATGGAGGGAGTGTATATAAGTGATTTGAGTTTTGACTGCATTTGTTAATGAGTTTATTGATCGCTGTTCTTGTTTTCTTGGAGGCAGATAGATTTAACTCAAGCAGTTATCTGCATATTAGCCTCTCAGATTGCTAATTTCAGTGAAACTATCATTGGTGCTTCATTTCAAGAGAAGGAAGGATTTCAATGGGTAGGCTTCCTACTGAGACTTTATTGTTGTTTATGGTCATTCCTTGAGTTCATTTGTCCCATGTTTTGGTCTATGGTTTCTGTTTTTACCCAAGATGGCTTTTCTCATAGTGGTTCTCTTTTGTAGTTGCTTTTTATGGACCTTCATACAGGAAAACGCTCTTGTGGGTGGAATTCTGCTGTTTAATCCTGAAGAACTCATACCTGTTAATTCTGGTGTATTTGCAGCTCAACAATAACGCTGTTAACATCCTTAATATATCCATGGGTAGCATTTTAGCCTTTCTGTTGCAACAAGTTCTGCTTCGTAACTGGCTCTGGTAAGTTACTAAACCCTGAAATTTATAAATCTTGTTATTTAACCAGTGTTATCTTTGCCGTCATGATTCTCCCATCATAGGATTTTTAATTCTACCATTGAGATAAAAACTTTCTTTATCAGCTTCAGTTTTTCCATGCTGAATGGCTTTCGTTTATCCCTTATATGCAGCAGTTAAAATATCGTTTAGACTTTGGCAGTACATATTTCCGTTCTTTGTAAGCATTCAACTTTGGTCAAGGTTTATCTTATTTTTCACAGCATAGTATGCTTCGATCATTTAGTGAAATGATTTCTGTAATGAGATACAAATATAACGCTAACAGAGTGAATTCATCGATATCTGGAGATGTTTATCAAACATTTCCAGGAGATTGAAGACATCCTGGCCTGGCAGTGGTCAGGAACCCTCTTTATGCCGAGGGATAATCCAGGAAGAATTAAGTCAAAACTATTCTTGAAAATGCTAACTACCTCACAATCGTTTCGGTCCACTGTATATAAAAATACCAATTTCATTACTGACATTTCAAATGGGAGCAAGCTTGTGAAGACTCCATGGTATCCAAGTGCAAAAATAGGCCTCCAAGATATGGAAAGTTGAGTTGACAAAAAGGCTTGAGACCCCCTCTTGCTTGATTGCAAAGTAAGTTGTGTATCAAACTTAGTTTACTAGTTGTACACACGTAGAATATACATGTCAATGTATACAGATTTCATTACATGAATTGTATGTTCTACAATGTGTATAAAAAATGAATACTTTTATCCAAGTTTTAAAATTTGTCGAGGGGAAAAAGGCATATGCAATTCTGCACCCTTGCAGACCCGAGCTCCATACAGGAAGATGTAGCTATTCCATTCACCTTACATTACTGGTTTAGATTTTTGATGCGGAATTTTTCCGGTACTAATGAAATCTTCAATTCATGGACTTGTAAGGACGCACCAATAGTATAATAAAAATATTAATGAGGTTAAAATCCAATCAATGAGCATAAGAAAAACTCTATTGGAGGATAACAAGCACGAAACAACCCATTGAACAAAACTTTGAAGCCAGTCATATTGCTTAAAGAAACTCCAGGACAGATCAAAGCAAACTATGTGCATTTTTCACTCATTTTACTCACCATTTTTACTCGTGGAAAAAATTTTACTCAATGTCGGTAATGCCCTAAGCTCTCCCAAAGATCTCTTACAAAGGCTTACAAATACCGACATCTTTACCTTGAGAAATAAGAACTATTCGTACGGTAAGAACAAACAACCCAACACTTCGGCTCTTGGATCAGGGTAGTTGCTAGCGAAACGCGAGGCAACAAATACGGAAGTGAATAATATTCTTTCATAGATAACGTCTTTCCAGTCTTGGACTATTTACTCTTCACCTCTTAACACTGTGATACAGACACATCATATGGTGAAGTCCCAACCAGTGTCGGACATTTTTCGGAAAAAATAACAAACCCTAACACATTTGAGTAGGAACACAAGATGATACAGCTACACTATGTTGGTACCTAAATGACTACGAGCACCTGCTTAATATGAATAGTATAAAAGGCCTAAAGAGATTACTAGAACTGCCTTTCTTCACTTACCAACTTTGCGCTTATTGGTAATAATGTGGCTCCTGACGCCAACTTATGTCAGGCACAAACGCAGTATTCTCAACCAAGTGCTGAGATGTTTTAGGCCAGTACAGGCCTGAAGCAGTGGGAGGTGATGGCACCTGCGGAACTGTCCACGAAACATCTGGAACCTGGCCCAACTTATCATCCCTGTCCAAATCATCTTCTATGGACCTCAGGAATGACGAAGAGTCAAACTCTCCAAGCTTGCCACTATCAGCCTGTCAAACATGGTGAATGAACAAGGGAATCACAAGACTATGACATGCCAGTTTCAGAGTGTAAGTCAGACAGGACAAAGTCAAGCCTTCAGCATATGCCCAAGAAGAACACCTAAAATTGAACTTTCAAATACAATTACCCATATTCATCAATTTTTGGCCGGGATCATCAATCATGGTGGAATTGAGTGAGAGAAGCAGTGGAAGTTAAAGGAATTATGCAAGAGTTATAAAGAGAAGAAGAATTAAAAATGGGAGGAAAGATAGTTAACAGAACTTCGTACCAAAACCATATATATTGCTAACACTACTCAAAGAAAAATTTGAAAATAAGAGTTTAAAAAACTTTTCGTATTTTGTTTGTTTTAGACGTTTCAGACCATGAAGCCGGCAATTAGGGCTCTCCAAGTGATCCCGGGAGAATTCTAGGAAGAGGAGCTCTCACCAAGCATCTCTCTTCAGGGGATGGAGAAGGAGAGAAAAAGAAAAATCTCCTAAAAAAGGGATCCATCATTAGACCCGTGTATTGAAATGAGTTGTAAGAAAAACGGGTCGGGTTTAAAAATATCTAAAATGGATTGGGCCAAAGATAGTATAATTTTTATTTATAAAGGATGATAATTTACCTGTATCATCTCTATCTTTAATAGTGAACCATCGTTAAGTAAGTGGAAATAACCCATTATATGATAGTGTTTAAAAGTGTGGGAAATTATTGACTCATTATTAACCCTACTTGATCCATTAAAGACCCAATAAAACATAAACCTTTAAAGATCGACCCATTAAACCCTTTTACAAACAGATCAGTCAAGACCCTCCCATTTGAACAGTATACTTGCATTGTCACAACACCCTCGGAAAACAAGACTAAAAAATTAATAGTGCAACAGAATGAGTACTGACAGCCAATTACTCATTCAGTTGGGAACAAGAATTAAGATCAAACAACTATGGTATGTTATAAACATCATTCCCCACAGGATGAATGGAAACCTTGTGATATAAAACAATAGTAAATATCAGCATACCTTGGATGATTCATTCTCGGGAATACCATAATTTAATTGGTAGTCATTTAGTCCAAGAAATTCATCGATGGGCCACTGGGGAAGGGTTCCTACAGCAGAACCACCAGCAATAGTCATCCTAGACTGAGTAATGTCCTCTAGTGCGCCACTTGGGACAGGTTGAGTTTTGGGAAATTCACTAGACACGAGCTTTGTGATGCTCCTCTCAGAGGGTGTAATTGCCTCAACTCCAGTTTGAACAGGATCAGCCCAGGCATATTCGCCGGTGGGAGCACTCCTGTTTTCAGAATCCGAAAGTTTCTCTCCAGAGGAAGATGAAACAGGGTCAAGCCCGACTTTTACTCCAGTCAACAGAAATCTTTGATGCCCTGAAACAAAGGCGTTAGCGGTATGGATGGCCACATCACATTTCCTGCAAAGTAAAGCCCTATCTTCAAGGCAAAAGAAGTAGCCAACTGTATCCTGCAACATTATACACATCGTGACACCACTATTTGAGTTAGTTGACATTCCTTAGAGGTGCAAACTCTATTTGGAAAACCACATTAGCTAAGGCTACTAAATCAAGTTTAGCACTAACACATCAACTAGCTCAATTTAGCAACGACTCATGTATGTGCCCTGTGTCATGAACTCATCATGATTGGATATGTTACGGACTCCTCATTACATATCTAAGTGCCCTATGTCATCATGGGAAATGTTACTCCAATTCATCGTTATATTTCCAAGTACCCTATGTAATAATTGGATATGTTACTCCGACTCGTCATCATCAATTTATCATTGTATATGTTACTCCAACTCATCATTACATATCTAAGTACCCTACGTTATAATTTGATATCTTACTCGCACCCGTCATTACATATTCATGTTGGATCCTAAACTTTTTTAATACAGACACTATAAACTTCCATTTTAAATTTAAAAATAGCCGAGTCCACCTCTTTGACACACATTGATCACTAATTGTAGAAATAATACCCATTTTACCCTTATTTAACCAAACAGTGACTAAATAAGCGTCAAAGTAGGTCAATGTTTAGCTCTAAACACGCTCTGTAATAATTTTAATTATCGTGATTACTACTAATTCATGTACTTCCAAAACTAAAGTCTCTCTCTCCTTTGACCTTACTCACTGAATAAACTAATTATCAAGTCTTCAGCTTAAAAATTACAACCTGGCAAACATCGCATTTAGGCATGTGAGAAGAAGAGTGTTGGAGAGACACGCGCTGATGCTTGCTAGCGAGCTTATTAGCAGCATGAACCTTCTCGTCACAGTCATGGCACAACGCCGCCTCATCCGCACAGCAGAGCAACGTCGCCTCCGCCGTCTCACACACGTTACACCGAATCTTCATCTCTTTAGAAACCCTGGGAGAGAAAGAGAGAGAGGGGTTGAAGAAATTCAGAGGAAAGTGTGCTGAAGAAGCTTCTCTTTTATGGGGGAGTGTGACGAATTTGTGTTGGTTGGGTTCAGTGAATGCACCCAAACTTGGAGAAAGGGAAAGGAAAGTAAGGGTTTTGAGAATTTTATATTAATTTAATTTGAATATAGGGAGATATTTTGGGGGTTAAATTGAGGACAGTATTAATTAAGGGGAATGTTATGTACGCACTACGCATTATAGATCCTAATGGTTTTAATTAACTTATAAATTTTTCTTACTCCTTTATTAATTTAGATAAACATATTAATATTACGTGTTAAATTCATATAAACTCTCGATTTTATGATATATTTTATATGTCTTCTCTTTTTTCATAATACCTTTTATTTTGACTTTTGGCGTTATTACGTTGTACTTTGTTTTATTTCTATTATTTATGATTTTGTATTTATATGTAACAAGATGATTTTTTTTTAAAAATGTGTTAGGTCATTTTCAATATATTTTCAAAATATCGACACTTTTATAATTTTTACTAATTCTAATAAATGTTTATAGTCAAATCATGTCTTGACAAATGTCAGTAATTGAACCTTACACCCTGGTGCACAATGGGTATTGTGCACCCGATGAACATTCTGTACAAAGTAATTAACATTATATATTTTAAAATTTTATCCCACTAAGTGCAATTATTACGGTTGGATTTCCCACACTACATGACTGACTATTTCGATTTCCCACACAACACGTTCTCCGATACTCAGTATTTTTTTTTTGCTTGTAATTCATGGAATTTGCTATTTTATGTATATTTGTTACTAATGTTCATTAGAGATAAGCTGAATATTCATTCCAATTGAGTATATTGTTCATTACTTCATTATATATGTTTGTATGTAATGTTCATTATATGTAAAGTTTATTACGTAATTTTCAGTGCCTTTGAAGTGTATGTTCAGTGCCTTTGAACGTAATATTCATTATCTTTGAACACAATTTTATGTGTCTTTGAACATGATGTTCATTGCATGTGAACGTAATATCCATTGCCTTTGAAAGTGATATTCATTGCAAAATAACGTAATGTTCATTACCTTTAAATGTAATGTTCATTGTTCATTTTAATAAATATGTATAAAGTGCGTGTACATTCCCAATCCAAAAGTTTAGATTTAAATATAATATTACAAAGTTCTTTATGAGTATCTTTTCCCATAATATGATTAAAAATAATATTATGCATTATAATTACATAAATCATTAATAAAAATTTCAATTTAAATAATATCGTGAACAATCCACTTCATAAAACTTTCTATTTACCAAGTATCTTATTATTATAGTCATTTCTCTTAATAATACTATATATAGTTCTCTTGATAAATTAATAAATATAATATACATTCTAAATACAATGAATTAATAAGATGTTATTATATTAAAAAAAATGAGGAACAATGATAATTGTGAACAGCTAGTAGACAAAATAATTAGTTGAATTTCATTCATTTTTTATTGGTGGCATAAGTAAATATTTTGGTGACAATAATATTTTGTATATTGTATTTAGTTGTAGTAGGTGTTTGCTTATTTTTTTTCAATTCATGTGAAGTATATATATAGTATTGGGTTAAGAAAAAGGAATCGAACGAACAATCATAAAATATGTAAGTAAAGGGAATCGAATGCCAAATTACATATTTAATGAATGACAAGTTTTCGGTTTCAAAAAAAAAAATATGCCAAATTACATTAAAAACTTTATACAAGTAGGCCCTTTAACGTTGAAATACTTCAATTAATATGATAAAATTTACACACATTATATTTATATCCCTTTTATTTTTATTTTAGCATTAAAAAAATAGACGTAATTTAACAGGGTCCTGGACGACTGCCCTGCTTGCCCCACCCCAGGGAAGGGGCTGTTCATACCCCGAAATTTCTTATATGCACTCGAATATGTATGTTGTACCGTTTCATATATTATACGCAAGATACACGGTCAATAAAATGTGGGGATATACCTAAAATCGAGTAATTTAGATGATATGCTTATTATAACTTCGTAATTATTTATATTGATTGTTATTTTTGTATTTGGATGTAAATAAGAATAATTTTATTAAAAAAAAAAACTTAGATTAATTTCAATCTATATTTCCAAAGCATGGACTTTTAATTATTTTTTGCAAATGCATAAAATATTATAATCAAATTTGTGTCTTGACAAATGTATCCGACATTGATACCGTAATTTTCTATATGCACACGAATATGTGATATAGAGAGTACTTTTTTAGATAATATTAAAAATCAATAAAATGGGAGAAATGCACTTTAAAAAACAAATGATTATAATATGATCTACTTATCCAAGTTCTAAAGTAATCTGGGCGAAGAAAGTATTGACATTTGTTAATACGTGGTTTATAATAAGTTAAATTAATTATATAACAAATGAAGGAATATGCTGGAAAACAAAGGGACAGGATGAAACACGTGGAAGTTAAGTGGTTGGTGTTAGTGGAGTAATACTACGGACTTACGACTAGTTGTCTAATGGGGGTTCAGATATGAGGAAGAAAGGAAGACATCAAGACAACATAAAGATCTATGATTCCTTGAAACTTGAAAGCTGCGTCTGGTCATTATGGATTTATTTAATGTCAAAGTGTACTGTATAAGATTAATTACAACTACTTGTACGTTAAGAACAGGTTGGTTGATTTGGAACCTTTGTGTCCACTAGACCCACTACCATCTTCATAATTCTCACTTCCTAACTTGTTCCGTACAACTGTTTCAAACTTGAAACTAACCATTCCTCTAACTTGGTCATAACTCCCAAGGTAAGTTAGACTCGTTATATTGTTTTGATTCCATTTTGAAATCTATACTTTAATGGCACCAAGCTCGTGGATGACTTACTAGGTCCGTAATAGACCTGACTTGTAATAATAATATAGATCCGATCATTAACAACTTAAAATTGGTTCTACTTGACAATATATATATGATCCATTGAGTCTACAAGGTTTGACTATTTGTCATTTCAATACAATAATACACTTGAATCAATTTTGCCCAACATAATATATAAAGATTGGCTTGTTTTCAACCTAATTAGTATTTGCACAAAATTGATTCTATCATACCATAATGGTCAAATTAACCCATTGCAACCTAATTTGATAAAAACCTAATAAGATGACCCAAATTGACTTTTCAACTATCTATACCTAAAAATATTAAATGGGGTGTACCATAAATTACAACATTGTAGCCTTTGTAGGCACTTTGAGTGAGTTTCAACTTCACTTGTGACACGAAGTTAGTCTCAACTCTCAAAGTACATAGAGAGAGCCATGTTATTTAAAATCATGTCATGAATACTACCTATCAAGATTAACTAACTAAGGTTCTTTTCTCATTGTCATATATTTAAATAACTTAAAGTATAAATAAGCAATAAAAATAAGTCTGAGTTTAGCAAAAAAAGTAAAGCAAAATTTTAGTAAAATAACTTAAACTCGTCAAAATAAGACAGAGGATAGCATGCCTAAGTTAACTAGTTAGCATCCATAAGTCTCATACATCACTAAGCTACAAAATGATGGTTCTTATTGTAAGCTCCATTCGCATCTCCCTCGATCGATCTTCTTCATTTTACTACTAGCTTAGCTTGATTGTAAGCTCCATTCGCATCTCCCTCGATCGATCTTCTTCATTTTAATACTAGCTTAGCTTGTTGTTGCTCAATTGAAACCCTAATCCGGTCATGTTTAGTTCATCTTTAAACATAATTGGAAATATATTTTAATTAGTAAGAATTAGTTTCACTAAATGATAATTGCTCATTAGTAAAAACTGATTTTCGTCAATAGAAGTAAGTTATGATTATTAAGCTTCTCTCTCCACCCAACTTAAGCCCTAAATTTCTCTTGTGTTATCGTAGGGCTGCTATCAACCTTTCAAATAGTGGTAAGGCTCAAGGTAGCATTGAAAAAGTAATGGCATGAGGTACAAACACAAAATCAAAAGTCAATCATTTTGCGTGACACACTAATTGATTGGTTCAATCCAAGGAGTAAATAAGACGAAGACTATTTAGAAAGGGGCTCGAATAAGAAATGTAAGGTAATCCCATAAAATAGAGTTACGTTGCAAAAGAGGTGGTGAACCATATTTAGGGGGCTTATTAGCTTGGAGACCACTACTTGGAGGTAAAGCTGGGCATGGACAGGCCAGCACGTGGGTTGAGCAAGCACGACATGCTTTTAGCCCGGCATGACATGCTATTCGTGGAGTGGGCCACAACCTAGGTCGAGGACAAAAAAAATTTTAGGGACAAATACGACACGAGCACGAGAGTGGCACATCAATTTGGTATGAGATACGACCCACCCGAATCACGTCATTATTTAATACTATTTTGTTACTATTGCAATTAATATTTCTATTATTTTAAATATTATTATATTCTTATAATATAATTAAAATAATCTAAAATTATATTTTTTTATTCTATTACGTTAGGGCTGGATATAAGCCGAGCTAGCTTGTGAACTATTCGGGATCGGATCGACCAAAGCTCGGAATTAAGCGAGCTCGAGCTCGAACAATTCAGGCTCGAGGTTAATAATATATATATGAACTGAGCTTAATTACTCAAACAAGTTTTCGGCAGATCCGAGCCAAGTTACGAGCTTATACCGAGTCGAGCCGAGCTCGAGCTCAATTTTTAAAGCTTGGTGAGTCACGAGCCCGAGCCGAAGCTTTAGGTGTATCAGGCAAGGCGAGCCACGAGCTTCTCAAGCTCGAGCTCGACGCGGCTCATAGCCAGACCTAATTACGTACTTTATTTTTATTTTTTATTAAAAAATTAAGCCAACATGAAGTACGACATGATGCACTGAACACGTGAGCCGAGTTTCAGGAAAAGATAACACTGCACGACACAATAAGAGACTAGGTACAAGATGACACGATACATGACGTGTCCACCTCTACTTGGAGGAACCTATTAGGCTATTATGACTATGTCATGTACTCATGTACCACAAAGTGATGCAGGTGGATGGGTGTCATGGGTTTGGAAAACTCGTTGACAAGAGGGTAGCTTAAAAAGGGTTGACGCTAGTAAGTAGTAACTATGATTGGATGTGAAAAGAAAACGAAATAACAAAAAAGAAAATAAAGAAAATAAAGAAAAATATATTAACACACACATTGAGAAAATGTTTTGAAACATGGTAAGCATGTTTTGTTCGTATGAGCAAATTCAATTCATGTCAAGTCTACCAGAAAAAGGTGGAATCAGATTGATTCCTTTATGTTAGTGGAGGACGATGAGGTGGTGGACTGGATAGGGTGTTGTGGGAAATTTACCATGAAATCAATCCTTAGCCTTATTTGTTGTGAGGTAGAGGTTGAACTATAGAAGATAGCCTACAATGAGATATTGTTTGGAAGACCTTGGTTCCTCGAACAATTCGTTCTTCCTTTAGCTCACTCTTCGCTATAAACTCATTTCTAATGCATACAGTAACGTTCGTCATTTTACATCCGATTTGTAATGCCTGTAGTGCTCGATCATGTGGAGAACGCTGCTCGTATTCTTTGCAAGTGTCCTGCAGCTCGTCGTGTTTGGATTAGGCTTCCTGGGTTGCTGGAGTGAGAGCTCTTAAGTAGATATGTTCAAATAGAAGGGGCCCCGTTAAGGGTCTTAATCGGTCCATTTGTAAAATGACGTAATTAATGATGACTCTAATGAGTCGTTCTCTTAAAGGGTCATGTTTTATTAAGTCTTTAATGGGTCAAGTCGGGTTAATAATAGACTAGTAGTTTCCAAGACTTTTAAGCACTATCAGGTAATGAATTATTTTTATTTACTTGGCAATAGTCCACTATCAAAGATTGAAGGTGATACATGTAAACTATCATCCTCTATATATAAAAAATATACTCTCTTTGAACGGCTCGAGACGGCCTAGTTCGCGTTATATCTCCTTTGACTCGACCCGGCCCGACTCGTTTTGCTTGCGACCCATCCCGGCCCTAACTCGACCCAATGCACAAGTCTACTCGTGAGATGTCTAGATACTTGTAATGTCAACTTGGTTCATTCGGTAAGAGACAAGCAATGTCATTTGGTGTTTGAGCTGACGTTGTGGTGGATTAGGAAGTGAAAACTTAGCTGCTATTTCGATAGTGGAGCCAAAAATTCCAACGGACCAGCTTGGTTTCATAATGGCTCAAGTTGGTGTGCAAATAGCTTTGAGTAGGGACTTGCAGCAAGGTGAAAGGGTAGGGGGAGGCAGAAGGATGATCTTTGACTGTGTGCAATGAACGAATCCTAGAGTTGTTGGGTCTCTCCACACGGATCAGGGTGCTAAAGGCAATTTAAGTCATGCGTGAGCTAGAGGTATAATTCGAGGAATGTTTGCCATGAGTTGCGATTTTTGTACTTGCATTAAGGTAGAGCTGTTGAGTTCCTAAGAAGGCTAATTGTAGCTTGAGAGGTGGGTCATCGACTCATAGTAGAGTTCAGTTGCCTGTTTATTTAGAGGTTGTAGTTAAGCTTCTTTTAGAGGATAATACTCTTCCTCTACTTAGATTTATATCATTTGTCAATATAGAGTTTTGATTAACCCGGATGATTGGGACATTGAGATTAATCAATGTTATAAAGAAACCTACAAAGCAACTAATTGGCTGACTAACTATGGGGTTCTATATGAGAAAAAAAATTTATTCTTTTTAAAGCAAGTTCGATATATACTGCTTTGTTGGAGTATTTTAATAGTGTGGTTTTGGCTAGATTAGTTCCAATAGAAACTTCTTAGTCTTTATTGTCTATGGATTTTTTTTAGATTGATTGTTTTTTTTTGTCTTGTGTTCTTCCTCCAAAAAAAAATTTAAAAAAATAAATCTAATTAATATTATTGTATCTTAAATAATTGATTAATGTCGTTTCTAGTTACAAATATAGCATTCTGACAAGTGACAGGGGTAATTTCATTCTAACAAGATTACATTCAAATTCCTAAGAATGAAATTCCTCACACATTTTTTATCGAGTATCTAAGTTATATTGTATTGATCTGATAGGGAGCTCGAGTTAATTTTAGAACTTTTTTTTTATCCTTTTTTTTAAAAAATAACCTTAAATGCAAACTAAATCAAAAAATGACATTTGAAAAAATTGACTTAATTCCGACTCAAGTGAAACCGCAGCCTTTGACAACAACTTTGACTTAACTAATTCCAAGCTTATTTTACAAATTAGTTTGCTTTCAAGCTTATTTTTCTATTTTTTTAAAAAAAATTTAAAAGAAAAGTCCAATTTTACAAAGTCTACAGACAATTTCACAAACATTCCCGCGGTTTCCCTTGATCAAAATATATTCAACTTTGTAACTCCGGCGTTTCAAAAGTTCGTCAGCCAACCGGTGAACTTCCTAGTTTCTACCACCGCCATTTCCTCCATAACCACCGTCATTCCTCCATTCCTTCCCCTTAACGCCGCCATTTCCTCCATAGTTACCGTTACTCCTCCCATTCCTCCCCTTACTACCGCCGCTGATCGTCCGGTACGGCTCTCCTCCTCCCTCTATTATCCGCAATTTCTCCCAAATTAGGTTATAATCTCTCACCTCGATGTAATTTTCTTAGATATCGGTGAAAGTTTCTCGCTAAATTTCGATTTCTTGCGATGTTAGTACATTACGATTCATGAACTGCACCTCACTATGTCAGAAGCGGGTAGCTTGAATTTGTCAAAAAAAAAAAAACTTTGAATTTTCGCAATTTCTTCAGATTTTTTTTGCGAAGCTAGGGTTTTGATAGTATTGTTCAACTCAGAATTTGGGTGTGAATGGCTTAAATTAGCAGCTTTCTTGTGAACTTGCGCAATTGAGGTTTGCTGATTACGCTTTCTTTTGTTGAATTTTAGATTGATCTTGTCAGTTTTGCGGATTGAGATTTTGAGGTTATTCTCTCCTTGCTATGTTAGCCAGAATCTGCTGAATTCTTAATCAGGTGAGTTTTTGGTACATGAATAACCTGATGTACTTGATGCTGTTATCTGTAGATGAGTTGGTGTTACAATTGTGGAAGTTATATTTATAATCTTGTGGCGTTATAGTTTGAAACGGAACCGAATCCCGAAATCTTTGGTTCATATAATTTGAATTTGATTTTGTTAGGAGGTTTATTTATGTGAATCCTCTATTTTGGGATGGATAGTAACTACCTTGAATTATTGATGAAATTTTGTTAAGGAGATTTTTGATATGCTTCATGTTTCTGCTGTTGATGAAATTTAGGTGCTTGTTCTTGTTGATTGTACCCCATTATAGCAGTCGTGTCGATGGTTAGTTTGCATGTTACAAGCTGACCAAGTGGACTTGGAGCATGCTATGAAACTATATTACAGTGTTGCTAAATTCTTTAGTTGTGTGACTGTGTGAGTTACTCTACTTAAAAGGTGTTATAGTTGATATGATGTATGTATGACAATTTCAGCTGCATCTGTTTGTTTCCTATACTACAAACCATAAGCGATTCGGGCATTTGAACTGTCTTTCTATTATAATCCACTTTAGAGATGATTTGTAATACGGCAGGTTTCAGAAGTTCTGTGACATATGAACTTGGACATACCACTTGATCTTTTTAGGGGATGCGTGACAAAGGGACACGCTACAATCAGCCTAGGCGTAAAGGAAGAGTTTCATAATCTTCCTGCCTTGAGCTCTTTTCCAATCATCCAATCATCCAATCATTCCCATTTCACAGATATGACGCCTGAGTAGATTAAATACTTGGTCTAGCCTGCCCTGTGGGCTGTGGCCACATAATCCGTTCCATTACTCTGTGTAATAAATTTCACTTCTTAGTAGAGCATCTTTCTTTCTGCTTCTTCCTTATAATATTTTATAATATATTTGTTGGCAGATTTTCTGGCTTCTAATTAAGTCATTGATTGAACTTAGTTGTCAAAGGTAAAATGAGATGCAATGCGTGCTGGAGAGAGTTGGAAGGTCAAGCTGTTTCAACCACTTGTGGACACCTTTTATGTATCCTGATTTTGTTTCTAACTTTTCTTCTTATATTTTTATCTTTTCTTGTTTTGTAATTGGAAATAGCCTGGCTTATGGATAAACCATTGCATGTATTTACCGTCCCTGCCTCATTGTTAGTGGGTCATTGGTTGGTGGTTCCATGTTTGTTTATATATTACTCCTTTTAGAACTTTGGTTGCACTTAACATGTCAAAAGGCACATCAGATGCAGGCAAGATACTTAACAGTGATGGAGCATGTCCCATTTGTGATCAGGTGCTATCGAAGAGGTAAGGTGTTTTGGCAAAGATGCTGAACCTTAACTTGTTATGTTGTGATTATTTACTTCCTTATAACAGGAAATACAGGTTTGTGGCTGTTCTGTTTTTGCTCACGGCTGTTTAGACAACTTGAATTTGCTTTGGTTTTTTTTTTTTTTTTTTTTTTTTGAGACTTCAAAGGAAAGCTGCAATTAGTCCTTGGCTGCCCCTAATCTAGGAGTGATACAATATGTGACATCTATGATTTTTTTGTCTAAATGATCTTTTAATTTCTCATTTACTTTCCTTGCAGTCTTATGAGACCCATTGATATTAACCCAAATGATGAATGGGTCAATGTAAGTTGGCACATTTCTAAATCTCTTCTTATTAGTGACTTTCTGTTAGACTGATACATATGCCCTGATCACTGACATTTTTTTACAAATTTTTAGGACCATCTTCTGTTAGGTTTTTAGCAGATCAGTGACACAGTTTTCTCTTGTTTTCCGTTGTACTTGCAGATGGCTATGGCAGGAGTCTCACCGCAGATTCGTATCCTTGAATTTCCTGACTAGATTTCTTTAGCAGCCTCTTTCATAGAAGAGCCAATATACTGTTTGGAGTAGAAGCTGACTTCAATAATTAACTTGTCCTGTTTTAATGAGCTACTTTCAGAATAGTAAAACCTATCGGAATGAATTTTATTTATACTTTGTTTTGGCAATATGTTCTGTCTTTACTTGACCAAGCTCAGTGATGAAGAGTGCATACAGAAGTGTGATGTTCTATATTGGCCAAAAGGAATTAGAGATGCAAACCAAGATGAACAGCCTAATGAAGCAGTGCCGACAAAAATGTGAGGCGTTGCAAGAAAAGTTCAGTGAGAAACTGGACCAGATGCATTCTGCATATCAGAAAATGGGCAAGAGGTGTCAAATGATGGAGCAAGAGATTCAGAACTTGTCCAAAGATAAGCAAGAACTACAAGAAAAGTTTGCTGAGAAATCTAGGTGATTATTGACTGTTGGCGTAATAAATTTCAATCCTTCACACCTAATATGTATCACGTAGTTTCCCTTAAAATAAATATATATTACAAAGTTTATATATATATATATATATATATATATATATATATATATATATATATATATATATATATATATATATATATAAAGGGTACTTAAAATGAGAGAATAAAAAGACATCTTGACTCTTCATCTCCTAAATCTAATGGATGATATTTTACATACACATAGTAATCCTTTTTTAACTTATAGTAATTATATAATTTTTTTTCACTTATAGTGACTCTTTTTATTTTTATTGTTATAGTGACCCTTTTCATTATTAAAGTGACTATTTTTTATTATTAAAGTGACTATTTTTTATTATTATAGTAACTATTTTTTTTAGGTGAAATCTCTGACATTAAATCTTACTATTTGAATGGTCAAGATCTCTTCTTATTTTTCTTATTTTAACCACTATTTTCATTTGATCCCTCCTGTATATATATTTGTTGATATTCTTTCTTCGTTTCTAATGCTTCATTTTTTTTATTGTGTGTTGATACCAGACAGAAGAGAAAACTTGATGAAATGTATGACCAGTTGAGGAGCGAGTTTGATTCAGTAAAACGTTCGGCCATACAACCGGCAAACAATTTCTATTCCAAACCTGAGACTGGTCTCTTTTCCAACCCAACTGATTTGATGGATAACCAAGATACTTTAAGAAAAGATAATATCATCACTTTGTTAGTAATCCAATTTTAGCTTCCAACTTCCTGCATTTAATATATATGAATTGAATGTCACTTTCAGATGAAATTTCCTGTAGCAGAAGGTTTTGTGTTGGTTATTTTGGGAAAGAAAAATGTTCTGTAAGAGTTATGGTACACCTAGAACTATCATTTTTGCGTATAATTAATGCCTACTAACCACACAAAATTATACGTTCAACAGCAAACATGACTTTTTTATAGTACCAATTTTCAACAGCAAACATAAAAGGTTTTATAGTACCTTTTATGTCTTAAGGATATAATTTTATTATTTTGGGACTTTGGTACTATATTTTCACTAGTAAAGATAGAGTAATTATTTATTGCTGGCATGCTGCTTAGATAAGCTTATTTGCATTTTCTTGTTATATCACGCGAGGAAAATCAGTTAACTTATATGTTGCAGATCGATTGGTGTTTACTCCTGACACTCCAGGGCCAAGGGAGGATATCTGGTCAGCAAGGCAAAATAGTTCCCACTCTGGAGGAGCCTTTGATGTCTCAACTTGCTCTCCAGCAAGGCGAGCACCAGTCCCGATTGCTGCAGGAAACAGAAGGCCCAATGCCCATCCTCCTTTTGGGTCGGGAAATTTTAACCCTTCCGGGACTTTGAGAAATCTGGTTCTTTCTCCTATAAAGCGGCCTCAGATAACATGTAACCGCCCTCAGCTTTTCACGCCTGTATGCTCAAGATAAAAGAAGGCACCGTCTTATTTGCTGTCAAATCACTCCATGATTTGGTTTTTCAGGATGTGATACATAAGGTCATCATCTATCTGTTGCTAAGCATGACCCAGAAGTCTTGAGCATTCAGGGGTATTTTATTATTTGATACTTTCTGGCTGTTCAACACAATGCGTCATCTTCTGAAGTTTACAGACAAAACTGATATTGGAGAACTCCTGGTTCAAGCTCTTCTAGCTGCCTTATGGTTGATAGAATTACATCTTAATGCAACAGACCTATTGCAAATCTTAATACTGATATCTTAAAAAACAATTTGTACATAAAAAGCACACAATGTACTTGTGGTAGCTTCGTAGTCGATAGTCATGCTCATCTTTCCCTTTTCTTATGAATATGAACGATTAGGCGCGTCTGGTGATGTAGGTTTTGTTGATATATCATCATGAATCATCAAATAGACTCTAAGCCTTTTATGTGAAAGTTGATCCATCTGATTGTTGATTCAGAACCTCTTGTTGGCAAGCAAAGGATTAAAAATCCCAAAGATACTTTTTCATTGTATCTTGCTGTAAATTCAGTGTATCAGAGAAACTACGCGAGGTAGTAGGCCGGTGAATTAATCCACGACTAATTTGAGTTATTTTCTGTCATTGCCTAATTGCCTTACTAGCTTTTGGAGGAACTTTCATTTATTCCAATGCATGCCATCATTTTCTGAAGGCCATTTAGTTGGGGTTTATTATGAATAATGAAGTGCACATTTTCAAAAATAGTATCAGAAAGATGTCAGAAACAGATGCTTATTTGTATATGGGTGAATTGACTTCGAACTGAAAAAAACTTTTGATTATTGAGAAATCTTGCAGAAAGTTATAGTATTGAACTTCGACAACATTTTTTTCCCACCCCCATAAACTAGATAGATAATCATGACAACTATCTTCCTCCCTTGAAACGGCCATTGAAAGCCCCTGGAGCTGCACCGCCGGTAGATTCTTGTTTCAGAGGAAGCAGGTAAGAAAAGAAACCAATATCTGTTCGAACTTCCCGTTGGGCACAATATCCAACCAACTTGTTCCATAAGTCCCCAACAGTCCAATTCTGAGAAACAATCCATTCAACCACCTGATCCAGTTGTTGGACTTTGGATTCTCCAAATGTATAGTACGAGATAAACGGTCTGGACGCCTGAGATGCCGCAATCCACTGTATCATTGACTTAATTTGAGGATCTCCACGGAAAACACCACAGCCCCAATTTCCTGTAACAATCCCAGCATCACTATCATGCACCTGCTGCTGATATTCAGAATGATCCAGGAAGCCACAGAATGCCTTGTTAACGTCCCTCAAGAGAAATTCAATCTGATACTGCCTTGTATTAGCCCTGCGCAATGCATCAATTGCAACAACTCTTGTCATGCGTCTACCCAAAGCATCTACTCCCCTTGTGTCCATGTAATCTCCAGAATACTCAAACGTTTTGCTATATCCTATATACTTCGAAAACCTTTCAGCGCCTACGATTTCTATTGCCTCGTTTTTTGACATGGAAGGCATAAAGAGAATGCTAGCAATCAGTTCAGGATTAATCAAGAAACGGATTTCCTCCTGCACACAACCCTTGGTCATAACAAGTCCGCCTATATACTCATCCGCGAAATCAACCTCTAGTCCACCTGCAGGGTGGTCTTCTATCATGCCAGTCGTGAAAACATTAAACTTGCAGAGGGGAGTCGCACAGGTAGCCCAGTAATCCAACTGCCTTTGCTCGACAGAAAGAACTTTCCTTTCAAATGAAACCAAGTTTGACCAACTCGACAAACATGCTCTCTCAAAATAATGCATAATGCACTTCAACTTGTTAAGTTGAAACAGCTGATAGTTGTCGTGCAGACTCGAAAACAGTAGATCCATATTGATAGGCCACATACGATTCTCCTTTCGAACAACAGTCGGAAACAAGCAGAAGAACGAACATGACAGCAACGCGGCAATAAGCTCTTGGTTCAGGAAAACAACCCCGGGTTGCTGCGGCTGAAGCAGCCTCAGACCTGTCGATACCCCATCTAGAACTTTATCACAGTTTTGATAATGCGACTCTAATAGCATTGGCAACTGCAAAACCAACCCTGCCATCTTCGGAGCAACATCCTCCAACCACTTACGCGCTTCTTGTAGAGGTAAGAGTTGATCAAAAAGCTTCGCGAAACCCATATCAGTTGAGCTCGCGAGACGATCATTGGAGGGGAGAGGTAGTGCATGTCTTACCCTTGAGATTGCAGTGAAGAGACGTTCACCTGAGTTAGCCCCGCTTTGACTCGGACCTTGGAAAATGAGTTGGAGAGCGTCGGAGATTCGTGGGTTCGGCCATGATAAACCGCCCGATGATTCGTGGGTTAGTGGCGGGAGGAACGGGAGAATAGATTTGAATTCTGCGCCTTTTGACATGACGGTGACGAATGGATGGATGGATGAACAGATTGGAGTTGAGGATTTTTGGGGTTAGAGGTTGACTTTTTAGTTAAAATCTCTGATGTTATGTTCGACTGGTATTTGCAACAAAAAGTCCATTTTTATCATAAACATTTTCTACATATTTCCTCCTCTGCTAATAAGTTATTCCATTTCATATGTTTACTTTATTAAATTTTTATTTGATAAAACTAACGAGAGAGAAAATTATTGGGAATTCTAATTATGACACTAAAGGTATATTCCTTATGTTCATTTAAAATATGGCACAATATTTTAGACACAATCATATAAGGTGCAAATAATTAGAGATAGAGAAAGTATCAACTTGTCAAAGATTATGGCTATTTTTTTAACCTTTTTTTATAAATAATTCGAAAATTAAACCTCGCCCGAAAGTATTTCGAAATATGAACTTAAAGGTATAAACCGCTGTCAGTGGTAGCGGTTTTTAAGTGGTTGACTTTCTGGGACAATTTTTGGGAATTAAATTCACCCAACTTAAAACCCTATCTGGGTGAATTTAATTCCCAAATCTAACTCATATTTTGCCGTTCGTGCTTCCCTCTTCTCTCCTCTCAAGATCTAGCTCCCCAATTCTCCTCGCCTCTACTTCATTCCGGCAAGCTTCGTCACTTCTCCGACACGATTTTCCGGCGAATCCCGGCGTCTCAACTGTCATGCTTTCCCCGACGAGTATTTAATTTTTAAGTTTATTTTTTATACAGTGCACAAATTTAAGTTTAAATCTTATTAGTATATGTTTAAAGTATATGATTATAAGTAGTGTGTGATTATAAGTATATGATTATAAGTTTAGATCTTATAAGTAGTATGTTCAAAGTATATGATTATAAGTAGTTTAAGTTTATGTTTTGAATTTGTGTAATGTATACGATTAGTATGTTGTATGAGTTTAATTAGTATGTTGTTAGTTTGATTTGTGTTGTTTAATTTGGTGAATTTTCATGTTATTAGTGTAATTGGATTAGGTTAATTAGTATGTTAATTTGGTGAATTATAGTGTGATTAGTATATTTTGCTGAATTAGTATGTTAATTTTGGATTAGGTTAATTTGGTGAATTATAGTGTCATTAGTATGTTTTTGGATTAGGTTAATTTGATGGATGAATTTAGTTGATGATTATGTTAATATGGTTAATTGAAAAATGTTTGTGCAATAGCATTAAGAAACATATAACATATCATCCACCTTCTGTTATCTAATTACATCTAATAGGCTATAACGCCATATCAACGGCTTACTTCTAGTCAGAGATCTGAAAATTAACAATTATCACAATAATAATTTAAGGCCTTATGCTCACAGGTCATGGACTCACAAATATGGTTAATTGAACTGAGATATACTTATTTGCTGAATAGAAATCAAATTTATGGCTAACACATGTAGAAATCACAGGTCATGAGCTCACATTTGTGAGTCCAACTAGAAATCAAATTTAATACTTATCTGCTGATTCAAAATGTAAATATCGCAGGTCATGAACTCACAAATGTAGTTAATTGAACCAAAATATATACTACTTCCTCATCAACCAATGGAATATTAATCACTCATCACTAGCAGCAAATAATATATATGCCTATTAAAGACTTACCTTAGATCTTGTAGGCATTATGGAAACTTCAAAATATCCATTGATTTGTCGTTAGGGTGGAACTCTTGTTGAATCAAGTACTGGTATTGATTATAAAGGTGGAAGTTGTAGTATTATTCTGGGTAGCTCTAACTTTTTTATGAATCAGTTATTTGATAAGGTTCATGATTTGTGTGGGTTGGATCGAACAAGAGAAGTAAAGTTGTAAATGAAGTATGGGACTATGGCTATGCCCCTTAATAATGCATACTCATTAGAATGCATGTGGGCATGTATTAGAAGTTTCCCAAACTTTCCAATGGAAATATTTGTTGAAGAATTGTATTCCAAACCTAATGTACAACAATCTATGCCTAATTTACAATCCTATATTGAAATGCTTCAAATGTATTCCCATCAACCCCTAAGATTAGCATTTTATGTCGAGCAACTGGCCATAATCGAAGACCTTGTTCCCAACGACCCCTGAGATTAGCAAGCACTAGTGGTTTTTTTTATTTATATTTAACGTTGTACTGATTTATATGCTATATTTATTTATAGTATTTTATACGTGATACATAGGATCATGGATTCAAGACCTAGAGATCCTTCTGTTTTATGGTTAGGGACGCACCATCCCTCCATTCCATTGTGGGATGGAAACTTTGACTCGGCCGAGCACTTAGTCACTCGGCATCCTGCACTTGAGTGGGTCGTTGACCATAGAGTCCTACACTACGTCCGGCTAGCCGGATTATACGACATATATAGACTAGGACATCTGATACTAGACCATGGTCTTATTACGACATTACTGGAGCATTGGCGGCCAGAGACTCACTCATTTCACCTACTAGTCGGAGAGGGGCACACTCGATAGGATGACTAATGATGAGGTAAATCTTTCATAATCATTTGTTTCATTAAAATCGTGTGTTATCAATTTGTCACTAATCAAATTCTACCTCACTTCATTGAATAGATGGTTGTTTGGGACCCATATCTCAATGTTGTCGACCGAGGAAAATGGCGTGCCTTCACTCCATTTATCTGTTCTTTATTGTGGAGATGTATCTACCAGACCGAGTTATGAGACAATTTGGGTTACGACAGTAAATCCCAACCGTTGCTTATACATACCCTCGGTTGCACGAGATTGATTGTCGAGGAAGACCCACAACGGATTGAGTGATCTTGCACGCTGAGTGGATCCAGGCTTGGAACAGTCGACATCAGTCTATTGTACAAGGACAACCCTTCCAGGGCTCCATGGACTATTACGATCCATATCTTATATGGTATCGTAGCATTACACGTTGTTTACTAATCCGTCACTTGTGCCATCACAGCCACATTTTCATCCGTCAGGGATGCCTCTACACGCCATGGTATGTTTTCAATGCATTTGATATTTGTAATTTGATTACTTTACTTTATATTTCTTATTCTAAATGTTTTCTCGTTTGTAAGCTCATCAGTTGTTAGTTAATCATGACTATTGTCACGATAACCAAATTTGCCTAGTCCTACTATCGCAGCTGGGGTGAAGCAGATGTGTGTAGAAGGTTCAGAGCTGACTAGCCAAGGAGGACTAGTACGAGTACACCATGGTGGAGGCGATGCGTATATCACATCAGGTACGCCTTCCTCGTCCCATGCATATGAGATTCCTAAGATCCTAAGTTTCGAGAGGACTCAGGATGCATTCGAGTCCACCCAGGGTGAGTCGTCACACTATATTTCTCTTTTATATCATGATACCCAGCGAGTGGGCTACACACCCAGCAGAGCTAGAGTTCCTTCTTTCCTTAATTAGACACTATTGATGAGGAAGATTGACCTAGTTTGTAGAATTCATTATGTTATTGGAGTTCATGTAAATATATTTCAAAATACCTTGGATATATAACTATGATTATTATAATTTATCATGTTTAATTTTAATTTAATTTATATTTATCCTTACTGTGTTTTTAAAGATTTGTGTTCGAGAAATGTTGCAAGGTATTGAGACAAACTTGTATTCAATTTGTATTGTACTTGTGTTCGAGAAATGTTAATTTGGATGTTGGATGTCGTCGTAAAGTTATATAGGTTAACCAAGTTTAAAATGACAATTTGATGGATGAAAATTTTGACCAAAACATATGCTCATTATAAAATCGTTGTCGCTAAGCCTCCTATGTAATTCCTGTCCTGTGGAAATGTGAAATGTTTTGGTCATTAATATAACCACTTCCAAAGACAGTCGATTTTATTAATGACCAAAACATTCTACATTTCACATATCAGCATAGTTAACTTAAAATTGTTGTTATTCACAGCAATCTAAGAACGGAGGTTATATTTCGAAATACTTTCAGGCGATGGTCTGTTTTTTATTTATTAAAAAAAAGTCAAAAAAATAATTTATCCTAAAGATTATAATAGTTTGGAACGCCACTCTCAATAAATGGTTTGATTAACCCATATGAATATCTTTTTAAGATTATTATTTTAACTTTCTAATTTCTAGTACACTCCCTATGTTCTCTTATATTTTCCAAAAAAAATGTTCCTCTCAAAAAACTCTACATATATTTAAAAAACTTATATTATATATAATAGGATATAGGCGAATTTGCATTGACACTGTACTAACCAATCTTATATTATTATTTACAAGCATGGGTTAATATGAGCCTTCCAAAAGTCAAACGGAGGTTTGTCATTGCTTCGGGTAAAAAAATAAAAAAATAGCTTCGGGTAACTAATTAATTTTAGTTTTGGATGACACAAATTTTTAAAACATGTTGCTTTGGTTAAAAAAAGGATAAACATACATAACTGAAAACAAAACCGCCAACCCACATACTTATCACAACTTTATTATAACTGAATTATTTTCACACTCCCTCTCAAAATCCCTCTGTTTCACTCACATTTCGGCTGCTCCAATTAACTTAGCACGCCTATTCTCCTCCCTTATCTTTTCACTTTCACTCTCCAACTTCTACAACAATCTTGCACTTTCACTTCTATTTCTAATTCTTAATCAAATCCTCCTAATTTATTGCAAATCAAAACTCTACTTTCCAAAAGAAAAATCCCCAAATTTGACAGTAGTGCCTTGGATCGTCTTGACATTGAATAGAGGCGTTTGTGTATCGTGTCGCAAGTATTCACCATTTCACCTAAAGGGGTACTACTCGATTTTGATGTAATTTGTTAAATATCATGTAATTTTGATCCTTTTCTGTTAGATTTTGATGGTTTTGAAGATTTTGGCATGTGTATTCTATTTTATTGTAAATTTGGTTGATGAGTCTTCTTTTATGTCATTTGGAGTAATAACTTGCTTTTTCGGCATTTTTATTTGTTAGTAAGATTGATATGGCATTGTAGTTTTTTTGTGTATTATCTGTTATAATTTCATTGCTTTTGGTTGGTGTCATGGTACAAACTTTTTCCTTTGGTTAATTTTATTACTTATCTTATATTATTATTATAAGCATCAATTAATGTGAGACCTCCAAATTATAACCAAGCTTTTTCGTTGCTTTAGGTGAAAAAAAATACAAAAAATTAGCTTTGAGTAACTAATTAATTTAAGGTTTGGATGAAACAAAATTTAAAAATACGTTGCTTTGGTTAAAAACAAAAAATAAATAATCATGCTAAAAAGTATAAACATAACTGAAAACAAAATCATCACACCCACATTTACCCATCCTAAACCTTTTAAAATCTGATCAAATACTTTTAACTGTAGGACGAAAATTTGATGAATAAAGCAACAATACCCATCACAGCTTCATTCTAACCGAATTATTTTCATTGATACAACAAGTATCTTATATTATTAGTTACGAGTTTAATATTGTTTACTTATTTTTATGAGATTATTAAGATTTTTTTTCTTGATTATTTTTGAGAATTTCACTTATTAAATTTGGTGGATTATTTCTAATTATTGCTTATTAAATTTCGAATTATGGGTATTACTTCTTATTTCATAATTATAATAATTAATAGAAGATGAGTAACACTAACAAGGACTCGATTAGGATACTTGGCCAGCATATCAGTGGCTTCAATCAATCTTTGCTATGTGGTACTTGGATGTGAAGAGGGTGGAGTACTTGAGTGAAGAGGGTGGTGGGTGTGATGTGTTTGATGGTGATTCGGTGTGGGACGAGTGTTATCTATTGTATGAATCAAAGAATTGTGAGTTTTTGGATTTCTATACTAAGTGGCGCTGGCAGCTTAAACTTTGCAATTTACCAAGGTTCTGTTTTTTTCTTGATTTTTACAGCTTTTTCTTGGTTTTTGTTAATTGTAATTTTTCAAAATCTAGATTCTTTTGAAGTTAGATATCTTGCCAATATTGCAAATGCAATAGGATTGATGTTGATAATGGCTTTGCTCTAAGGATTGTTGTTGAGTATATTATTTCTTATACCATTATGATAATTTGTGTTCAAACCTTTTAAATATTCACTCCATAAATAGAAATAGAGCAAATATTAAGAGACATACGTAGTATTTAATAAAAATGTATTAAATTCATATTGTTATAAGTTTTCCGTGCATTGGCACAAGCACAAACCAGTAACTATTAAGTTCTTGTGAATTAGCATATGGTCCCGTATTATCTTAATATTCTAAAACAACGCTTATTATTTCATAATCATTGTGAAAGTATTCATATCTTTGATAAAAACAGTTCTTTACACAACATACAAATTGACTACATAAAGTATTATTCGCTAAAGAGAGATGAATTAGAACATGGAATTTTACAAAAGTTAAAACTTTGCATCAAAAGAGAACGAAGGAAATATATGGATTGTGGAGGTGGTACTTATTTCTCCAACAAAAATAAATTTAATGATAAAAAGTGTATTGTATTTATTAATACTTTAATTATATTGAACTTATTATCAACTGATTTTGAATGAACTGATTCTCATACAAGATTTCTTCAAATCTACTAGATTACTTCCACCAGACGATAAAAAGATGGATCAAACCTGATTCATTCGAAATTCCTACTGTGAAATTCCTACAGCACCAAAAGTTGACCTTAAGACATTTTTCAACCAACTCCAAACAACAAAAAGAAAATAGAAAAAAAAAATCCTATTATTCCTGTAAACTCCAAATACAAATCCCTCAAAATAAATATTTATAAGAAAATACTAAACACGAAAAAGTTTATAGTTTTCACAATTTTGAGGGCTCATTAGAAGAAGATAACAAGTGGGGTGGCAGGAAGATCTTCAGAGCAGGGGCATTTGCGGATAATTCAATAATATCCCCCTTCTTTAAAGGATGAGCAACATGGCTACCATCAATGTATGCAAAACCTTCCTCTGTGGACCAAGTAATTTCCATGGTCTGGTCATATTTTATCCAACCATGCATCATGCTAGAGTTTGAACCCCTTGGCAGTATGGGTTCTCTCACCATGTACTGGAGGTTCTTAGACAATATGGGCATCACAAATCCACCGGCAGAGAGCATAGCAGCAGTTGATCCGGCCGCTGTTGAAACTCTTAAGCCACTTGACCGGCCATTTACTAAAGAGCCACAAGACTCGTCATTGCTTTTGAGCCTTCCATCAAAAGGCAGAATGTTAAAAATGAAGCAGAACAACGGAGTGGTATCAGGTCTCACAGATCAGAAAATAATCCTTACCTGAAAGAAAAGCGAGACAACGATGCAGGACACGGATGTGCAATCAGAAGATCATTAAGAGCATGGGTCTGCAATACCTGTGAGTTCACACGTATGGATATTCTTGATAATTCAGAAGGTCTAGCACTTTTATCGAGTATTACATCCAAAACCTGCCCAGTGAAAGTCAATTTTCAAAAGCTATGCATCAGAATAAGCAAGGACACCAACCAAAGATACACAAAAGTTAACAAAAAGCAGCAAAACCGTAAAATGGTTGTGTGAGCAAACTGCATATATAGCAAAATAGAAGACAAAGCTACTTAACAATGAAAGGGAACTTCCTGTTAATTGTTCAGAGACTTTACCAAATACGTGATTATCTACAATACATGCAAACATATTTCCCCTACTCAAAAATGGAAGCTTAATATAAACACATATGGTCTTAATCTGAGGCATCAAACCTTGTCGCAAATTCTTGATAACCTTCTGAAGCTTGTGATCCTAGAAGCATGACCAACTATTATTCAAATTCAGATCATACAATCACTATGCATGAGACATATCCACATAGAAAGCATCATATCATTCAATTTTGAATAACATTACTAGTTTCAGCTACTCTGTCAACTAGATATTCACAGGCTAAAGTGTAGGCGGCTCAAGTTACCCATACTTTTTGGCTTTTAGAAGGAAGGAGGCTCAGGTTTTATAAAACAGGAAAAGGATAAAAACAGAGAACAACTACCCAACGTGCCTTGAAAATAAAAAACTTGAATAACATGAAAGGGTGTTCTGTATAAGCAGTATCAGTAAGAGGGGTGCTGGAGTATCAGTATCACTCACATTTTTTCTTGTCTTGCTAACATAAATTCCACAAGATAAAAGAGGTGGAAATTGTGATGTAGGCAAAAGATACTTTTCATTCTTGAAATATCCAATACATTCCTTAGCTTCACATGTAAAAAAGTATGAGCCAGGTGCAAGTCCATGCAATTTCTTCCCAATATTGACTGGCAAACTATTTGTGCTTTATTGTTCTTCTCAGATAATCTACTTTGGATATTTCTTGCTATATGACTAGAGCACTTAAGGTCAACTATCCCATGGTTTTTTTAGATAAGATTTATTTACTGCCAATACCATTTCTTCGATTACTATCAAAGATACACAAAACTGCTTAAGCCTCTCCCATTTACGGCTCAGAAAGTGGCCTGAGAGAAAATGCCGAAATCTTATGACTCTTCACAATGCACCTAACATGCTTTTCCCTCAAATCCCATGCATCATGCACCTTGTTTTTGGTTTCTCTGTGCATCCAACATACCTTGTCCTCAAACATAATGTGCATTCATTCTTTCCTAGTAGTTTAAGAGAGCTTATGATCTAAATTTGATAAGACTATCAAAAAAAATAGGAGGCTAAAAGCAGCAATATTAGCCAAGAGCGTGTGTCTCACATTGAGTAATTCGCTCCTAAAATTAAAAGTACCCAAAAGTTCGGGTATATAAAATTTGTGCATTATAAGACAAGGCTTAAAACTTCCCAAAATAATTGCAGGAATGTATCGATATATTCTTTCTACTCTGTACCAAACAATATTGTTATGTTGCCTGCCGAGGGGCATAATATTAGTCAAATTTGCGTGCAATCCTCAGATTCTTGGTCTGTGTATGCATGCACTGAGAAACTCATAATGTTCTAGTCACCGTATTCTTCCTCATGTTCTTGTAGAATGTACCGCCAAAAGCAAATATAATTTTCTCCAAAAACCAACCTATTAGCAAATAACACTAGATTTCTACAAGAGACATCCAATTTTCACTGAGTAGCAAGACTTTCCAATTAACTACAACTGTTGGTACATGTGTATCATTAATTTCCAAATTGGATAATTGTGGCAAGGATATAATAGGGCACTCCTCTTGCTGATTGATTTGGGATTGAACTTGCTGTAATGTATGCTTTCAAGCTTGTGGACTTGTGATTCTTTGTTTCTTTCAACAAATGGTATGAGCTTTGTAAAGCATGAGCTACTGTACGAATGGAAGGCACTATATAGGCTGTTGTGTTTGTGTAGGCACATAGGTTATTTTCCTATAGGAGTGTAGGTGGTACAACCAAGTTCCATTGATTGATCCTTTTTATGGGCTGTGTTTGGATTCTATTACTCCTAAAAAGCAAGAGACTCTTAGACCTTGCTAAACATAGAGCACCCCAGACTGTAAAGAAGCATCACCTTTTAAAAATCACTAGTCTAATCTAATTTTGCAAGAGTTACTAAACAAAACAAATATGGCCTTTCAGAAATGTCATAAATGAATAACAAGAATGAATATAACCAAAATGAGGAGGGGCCACAAAATGAAAAATTATTTTAAGAGAGAATGATGACAAACAGGCCAACAGGGTCTAAAATTTCATCTAGGGAGAAAGGACAGCAAGTAAGGCAGCATCCAAACACTACAAGTAACAAGAAAATTAGAAGAGTCAAGAGTATCAAAGGTGGATAAATGGTTCAGGAAGTTTTTCCACATTTAAAAGTAAAGGACAGAGTACTAAAACTAGGCACTATGTTTCATGTTCATGCCTTGGAATATTAGCTTACATGATTCGGCACTTTTTTCTTCTCCCTCTGGTATAATTGAAAGATGGTAGCAGATTATGGGTGCAAATTCGGAAAATGCCTCAAATCCCTTTGCCCATTGCTCTCCTCACCTATTCCAACATCCTACTCTCATGTCTCAATATTTCCCCCAATATTATGAGTTTTTCATTAAGAATTCCATTTTTGTTAGGCATTGAGTTCCTTGCAGAATACTTCGTATTTTTTCACTACAATTCTAACGATTGCTAAAGGGTTTGTTGAGCAGGTACAGGTTCATCTAATATATATATATATATATATATATATATATATATATATATATATATATATATATATATATATATATGTGTGTGTGTGTGTGTGTGTGTGTGTGTGTGTGTAAAAGTTAAAACAAGAAGGATACTTAAAATGAGAGGGATGAGAAGACATCTTGACTCTTCATCTTTTAAATCCAACGAATGATATTTTATATACTCATAGTGACCCTTTTTTAACTCATAGTGACCAAATAACTTTTTACACTTATAATGACTCTTTTATTATTATAGTTACTCTTTGTATTATTATAGTGATCATTTCTTATTGTTATAGTAACCATTTTTTTTACATGAAATTTCTAGCGTTGGATCTTACCATTTAAAGGGTCAAAATCTCTTCTTATTCTTCTTATTTTAAGCATCCTTCTCATTGAATCCCTCCCCTATATATATATATATATATATATATATATATATATATATATATATATATATATATATATATATATATAATTCCTAGAATTAACTCAATGAGCTGCTTCCGGTAAGGTATGTACACATCTTAATAATAATGAGACAAGTTTGCATCCATCTGATTGTCTCAAAGCATACAGCATGGGTGGAGGTTAGTGCAAGAATATATACACTGCTTTTGGGCTTGATAAGGGGTAGACCAATTCACATCTTCTACAGCTCTTCTATACTGTCCCGTATCAAAGAGAACAATAAAAATTTCTCATATAAGTTCCGATCCCAGTGCCACATCTAGGATCAGAGGATTATCAAACATCTCTTCCAGAAAGCAAAATTTCTCATATAAGTTTAATCAGCTTTCACTCTCTGAAATGCAGCAAAAAGGAGAAAACCTGCATATATTTGGAGGATACCACATTCTATATCTTAAAGTTAAGAAGGATTTGCCTAACCTGTGAAATGATCAAGTTTCATATACATAAATATGGGTGCCAGAAAACATCTTATTCTCCCCTTATCTAGCAATAATTACACTAAAAGTTATTTTAACAAATGTTTTTTTCCCTCTATTTTTCAATTCTTCACAGAGAATAAAAACATCACCAACCTTGGAGAGTTAGAGGTGAAACATATTGATGCCTTGGGTAAGTTTGACTGTTCGAGAGTTGAAAGTTATCATCCAGAGGTCAAGATCAGTTCTTTGATTTAATCGCATTTAATAACTATTATCAATCTTTCCTGAATTTCTTTTCTTCAACCTTCAAGAGGAGCCCCCAAGTAAAACCACATTCCTAATCTGGCTCTCCACACATCCATTACAAACAAGCATAGCATACGACCATATTTTGACTCTAAAATAAACACGTGGGCCAATAAGTAGCACAGTTTCAATGGTTTTGTTTTTCTTGATATTGACAGCATATAAAAAGTTGATACAGCGTCTCACCTGCTCGAAGTTGTTAACTGTAGCTGCACAAAGGTAGCCTGCACTTCTAGTAGCATCAAACTCATCCTTGAACCGTTCCACCTGTACCAGAGAAAACAAGTTAAATCAACAAAGATCCAGTTGCCCAAACTCTTTTTCATTTTTTTGGGGGTAGGGTTGGTGGGTGGTATTGGGGGAGAGAATAGTCAAAACCCAAATCATAGAGAAAGAAAAATCTGAGTATGTAAATACTTGTACCTCTTCAACCTGTGTGGGATCTGAATTTACTCCTACAAGTGGGACACTGCCATCCATAAAGTGACTAGCTTGCAAAAGAGTGCCATCACCACCAATAGTAACGACCAAATCTACATCCCGGATAGAGCGAGATAACTCATTGTGAAAGAGAGTTTCCCAATCAACAGACTTCCGTTGCAGAACTTCCTGACAAAAGTTTATAGCATCCCTGTGAACCTGAATTCTATTGTCCAAATGGCGTAATACCTGGAGTTTTGTACAGAATCAATAAGAGAACTCGGGTGACAAATAAAAAAACGCTAGCAGGATATTGTATCCAAAAATAGGTCATAGCACTGCATCTCATACAACCTTTCATGGCTTCAGACACCAAATATAACTTTAGCATTACAACAAAGATGCGTGTGAGCTACATTACGAGCCAGTTTTGAGATGAACCCCCACTTTCATCCTCATACTTCTCCAATAAATTCCGGGCCAACTATAGGTATCACGACATTTCAAAATTCAGCCACACACACCAAAGCCAAAAACCATACTAAACTAATGACATACTAATCAATAACTTAGACCACTTCGTCAACTATTCCATTTCACATTAATCGCAAGCAGTATAGAGAGCTACCACACTAATCAATCACATACCACTAAGCCTAAAGACAAACACGAGCGCGCGGCCAAGCGCATACACACCAACAGTACCAAATATTTAGAACCTCTTCCTCAAATTCATCAAGATAAATAAACCCAATAACCCTAAATGCTACACATAAACATATAACACAAAAATAACATAAATTAAAGACAAACATAGCATAATAATTAGAATTCTCAACATTATAAATTGATGGGTATTTCAATAAAGTCTTCAAATTTAAATCATAACATACAACAACATAAGTAACTTATAACGAAGCTTAAAGGGGAGGATTAAAAAAAACAAAGAAGGAAAGAACGAACCTTGAAGCTGGAAATTCCGGAAGAAGAATCGGAATGGCGAAGAGGGTAAACATCGAAGGGTTTCAAGAGGAGCAGCAGCTTTCTCCTAGCCATACTTTCTCCATGTAATTGTTGGGGTTGAGTTGATGTAACCCAACTCTTAATGGTTGATTGCGCTAATGCGAAACGCATCACACAGCAGTCTGTGACATCAAATTGGAAACACACGGGCCGTGCACTAGGCTCATTGGGAAGAACATGTTCGGTAGTACTCTATTTGTTTCTATTTCACTATAAATGCTCGAGGGTTTGGTCTCGATAAGAGCCGTGTCCTGCCTCTTTAGGAAATGGTTTCATACTCGTTAATACTCCGTAGTTAGTACCCCGTAATTATAAGGATCTGTTGGTATTCCTGAATGTTTTGGTAAATTTTGAACATTAGTATTTAAAGTTAATTGGTTTCTCTTTAATTTATTATATTTTGTTGATTTTCTGGATAAATTTGGACCTTTTTTGAGTTATTATTGTTGGGATTGATAGAATTGCATGTCTATAGGTCTATAAGATGATGTTAGTATTCACTTCGTTAAAAACATTGTACTAACTTTTAAGCATGTGATGTGATCAATTGGCTTCGCTAACTAGCTGAAATGGATACTGGATTTGTTGTGAATGTTGGAAGCCTAGGGACTGGTAATAGTTTAGTGTTTGAAAGAATGTATCTTGTGCTTGACACCATTGCAATGTTTTGTTATGATACATGTTAAGGAACGAAGAAAATATATGATGTAAACCACCTGTCTTCCTCTTCTCATTGGTAATCAATATATAGAACGACTTTTCATATCCTATAAGCATCAAAACTCATACTTTGTTAAATATAAGACTCTACAAGATATATATTCCTAACAAGATATATGCTCCTAAAATACGACAACTCATATTTTTCTAAATATAGTACTCTACAAGATATATATTCCTAACAATATAGGTTCTCATTGGAAACATCTTCAAACTTTATTTCCTAGATATATATACCTGATCTTATAACTTGCTTGCCTAACAAGTGGCTGCCTTATCCTCATATCTTTCTATGATGTTTAGGAGGCAGACAACAATTCCTTATTTGTTCAATCTCAAACATATGAAGTAATTTCATTTTTTTGTCTCGTGCTCAAGAATTGACTCCTTAACTATGGCCTGGTGTTTTCATCAAGAGATTTCTTGACTCTGGTGGAGTTGTCATAGTTTAAGTATACAATTGATGAATATAAAGTTATAAACCTTCTTGCCTATTCTAGTTGATCAAGGATCGTAGGACCTTACTATATTGCAAAAGCTTTATTAGAAAACCATTGAACGGGTTTCATGTACATAGGAGGAATATCACAAGTTTTTTGACAGTCAGAAAGTACCCCATTACTTCCTAATGTAATACGAAGTATAATCAATTCAAGGTATCTCTATACACCACTTATAACTTGGTACAAATGCAATCAATCTAATCATGGAAGCCATGCTAAGTTGCTATGTATTTTGCTGTTTGACGAGGTTCTAAGTTTTTATTTTCTGCTAAGATTATAATCAAACATAGATAAGACACAACACCAAATGACATTAAAACTGCCTTCGCTCCAAATATTTAGGTCTGTTAAGTTGATGACGTGAATACGATGAGTATGGTGTGAAATGGTCAAATGATTATGTAGCTTGTGACTACATACTAGAAATTTCTAATATATGGATTACTCGTGAACATTTCATGCGAAACAAAATAGGCACAATACTACTGAGCCCATTGTAGCCAAGTAATAGATAATGCTAGGAGGTTGTATACTCATGATTCATCCCTACCTTTTCTCTATGGTTGCCGATATTAAATTGGGATGGATATTGCTGCTTCTAATTTTTATATTAACAAACACAAAATTTAGGAGTTGAATGTCAAAAAAGACGTTCCAGACCACCAAAGACTCTGATCAATGATCACCGTCTAGGTCAGAGTTCATCACACCATAATTTACAACAGGAAGGCAGTGTACCACAATTATGTTTATTCCTGTTTGCTACTGAAAAAGGGATCAAATTTCATAACATATTATGGTAGCTTAGATTATGTATTCATCAGGCAAAGCCAACATTGTCATCAACTTTCGTATGGTTGCTTGGAGATCCTAAGTTTGGACTTCGTTCAATCAAAATTTTAATTAGTGTGTGGCTGAGGATCAACGTTTCCGTCATAGACCACACAAATCTGATGTGTTCAAGTATTAATACTAAACAATACGATCTGATTTTTAGGTTGTGAACGATGGCATACCAAATCCCACTTATTTGGTACTCGAGGTGATGTCACCCTTTGCTTAAGAATTACTGTATTCTCGATGATTTCATTCCTATGTTGTAAAGTCAAAGTGCATAAAGCATAGCCCGCAAAAAAAAAAATTATAAATAGAGGTTCTGAATCTTCTGACGACTGCAAACCAGCTACGGAGTATTCTCTACACAAACCAAAATTTTCCAAAACTACTTCTCCACACAACCTTTGCCATTATATTCAAATCAAGCAGTAAATAAGAATCTAATAGTGGCACATTTTAAAGCACAATACACACATAGGCAAGCACGACTTCCACTGAGGCTAACAAACCTGAAATACTGCCTACATCACGATTTGTCTTGCTTATATGCAATTATCTTCCACGCAGCAAGATATGCTTAAAACTTTGCCCTTTCTCAGATAGCTTGACTTGGTATGGAAAGGATAGAATCACATCAAAACTTCAGCATTCTCTTACATGACCACAATCCCCTGGGTATGCTCATCGCCTTCTCATTCCCCGCCCACGACCACCAAATCCACCAGCTCCTCGTCCTCTGCCTCCCATGGAAGCAGCATCTCCTTGAGCACTCTCTGACTGCAATACACAGGAAATTAGAAGAATAAGAAACAAGTTCACGAAATACTGTCCGGAATTTCTTTGAGCACTGGAATTGCACCCATTTTCCTCCTAAAACAGGCAAGGCTCCTTAATGAGGAGCTATGAACTACTGATATATGGATCATCAGCTGTCTCTGTAAGCCCTTATACTACACAGACATCAGAAAGTGGGCAAGAGCAAAATCACAATATTTTTCCCGTGATACGAGCAGTGGAGGAGTAGGTTGAGGTGAACTACTCCATGAGTCCATGATACTATAGGATAAAAAATAGTTCAAGGCTGGGAAACTAACAAGTGTTGACTGTACAAGTAATTTACGAGACTAGTAATCAATTAAACAATATCTAGATTATTACCTTGGGATTCTTCACTGTCTCATCAACACTCAAGATAAGACAGGCTGCTTCTGTAGCCGCATTTATTGCATTTATCTGAAAAAATATAATATTACCTAATGAAAGACATGTACTTTGCTTCAACAATCAAGCACAAACAAAAATAACAATACATACTTTAACAACTGCAGGCTCCCAAACAAAATTGCCAAATGAATCAGCTATGCCTCCAGTGTTTATGTCCACCCCATAATTAGCTCCTTCACCTGAAAATAAGACAGATACCAATTCGACACTTTCAATAACCCTAATCTTTATGACATAAGACAGGGCAAAACCATTGGGCACATGAAATGAAGCAACAGTACCAGAGGGAAGTGCATGCTTCTGTCTCAATTTGTTCAGCACATCTGTAGCATCAAATCCTGCATTGTCACAAAGCTGTCTCGGAATCACCTGATACATGGAGAATTTGCATTTAAATGCAGAAGTAGTATGAGAAACATTTCCAACCAATTAAAAAAAAGATAGCTGGCTACAGAGTTGCACAAATAGGAAGAAGGTAAAAGTTTGCAACTATATCAATCATTTTATTGAACAGGAAAAAAGCTACTGCTCATCTCAGAGGTTGATAGCAGTTTTCCATAACAGCACAAGGCTAAAAACCAAGGTAGGAATGGGGCTGTTACATTCCTACAGAACAACATGCCTCAACAATAAGAGCATCTTTCTAGGAAAGAGAACCTTTGAAGGCAATGAGAACAGAAGCACAAATCAGGACCAACCTCCAATGCTTTGGCATAAGAGTTTATAAACAGCTGAGATTTTCCTGCTATAGTTCTAGCATGCTGTCTTAAGTGTCGGCTTACTTCCATCTGAAACATGGCAGCCATATCAGCAAAGAATGTACCAAAATAAAGTGACCATAGCAAAATCAACTCTCTTATCATATCACATACATCTATGGCCCCACCACCAGCAACAACAGTAGAGTTCTTAACAGCTCTTCTAACTATCATAATAGCATCGTGAAGGCTGCGCTCTGCTTCTTCAATGAACTGAAATGTCAACAGAAGTTCATTTAAACACAATGATGATAACAAAGCATGGCTTAACAACACACTAGGAATTCTATTACTCACCTGATCAGCTCCACCACGAAGAACAATGGTGGCTGTATGACCAGAAGGACATCCACTGAAGATATTAAACCTTTCATTCCCAACTTGCTTCTCCTCAAATATCTCACATGTTCCCAGAACCTTTAGAAAGTTCAAGATTATTAAAATACAAAAAAATTAAGTTCGTCTCATATGCTAATGTAACCAATCAGAATAATCTCACCTCATCAATTATGTTGTTGACTGATGTTTGGACAGTTCCACCAGTAGCAGCAGCAACACGTTGTAGATCTTCTTCAGCAACACGTCCAGCACAGAAGATATCTCTATCAGCAAAATACTGCATACAAGGAAAATCTAGCATGGTTGAGAACAAAAATCGATATAAATCTGCAAACCAACTACAAGATCAGGAAAAAACATACCTAAAATGAAAGTCTTGCTATGCAAAAAAATCACAGAATAGAATCAATGGCAAGATAAAAACATTAAAAATTATAACCTCATATGAATCATCTTAGATTTTCTAGGGTCACCCTGATCTCCACATCTAAGTTGCTACTTCCTATACTTCCTACTTCAACGAAAGTTTTATTTAAGAATCTAATGATTCTTATACATCAGCTACTAAATTATGATTTTGATTCTTAAAGTTCTTCTAGTATTCTTGCACATCCTAGGGAAAATTCTAACCTTTTTCATCATTAGCTTCTGGACTTGGTTCTCTTGGATGACCAGACTTTACCTCATAAAGATGCTATCTTATAGGTTCCCTCCTTTTCAAGGCATCAATTTCTCTGCATGATTGATCATAGCAAGAAACTGCACTAAACAAATGATAAAATGTACAATATCATCACCAATTCCACATTACTAAGCATGATTAAAATCTTACATCTTAAATACTCCCTTTTGATCTGATCCTATTCAAAACAATTCACCCACAAACTCATATTCTAACTTTCCATATGTGTCTCTTCTTGTTACATACACAAAAGCAATCATCCACATATAGCATATTAGCACGCACCATGGCATGATCCCATATATAGTGATGATGTATATGTCCTACGTTTACAATTCAAATACTTCCTCTTAGTTTCATCCAATTCAAAACACTTCACAAAAAACCCATAGTTCTAACTTGCCATATATATATATATATATATATATATATATATATATATATATATATATATATATATGTGTGTGTGTGTATGTGTGTGTGTGTGTGTGTGTGTGTGTGTGTGTGTGTGTGTATGTGTGTGTGGGTGGGATGGTGGGTGGGTGGGTGTGTATGTGTGTGTATGTGTGTGTGTGTGAGTGTATGTTTGTGTGTGTGTGTGCGCGCGTGTATATATATGTCCCATACAAATAATCAATCATCCACATATAGCATACTAGCATGATCCCATATATAGTGGTAACATATCTGCACAATGTTTACATTTCAAATACTTCCTATAAGTTCTAAGCCCTTTGACTCTATGACATCTTTCTAAAGTTGTAACCCATCAAAAGTGTGTTCTTATTACATATAAAAAACAATCATCAACAAATAGCATGCCCCGTGATTTCCATGGGTTGTGAAGACATATCTGTTCCATATTTAAACTACAACTATTCCCAAGGTTGTTCCTATTTGAAACCCTTAGACAGTAAGGAATTTTCCACATTAACATGCACCATAACTAGTTCACATGGACTGTATGATAAAAGGGTTCAGAACTATGGTCGTGTTCAAAGGGTTCAAACACATTCTTGATATAAGCCCTACTCTCACACCTGATTAATTTTTGCTGAATTAATTTTCACCAATAAAACTAAATTTTAAGGATCAGAATGGCTTTGTGCCGAATTGCACGTTCACACTGATTTTCTTCAGACCAAAATAATTTTTGCTCATATTCGACAGTTTTATCAACTACTTGTAACTGATCAAAACAAATTTTTATTCCAAATTTAACTTATTTTCACAAAATTAAATTACTATTAATTAAGTATAATTTTATAACAAGAGTAACCTGCTCCTGTAATGCAATGAAGCAATCATACAATCAATCATATCATAGCCTATACATATACCATAGAAACCCCAGCTATGCTTGAGCAAGGATTGAATCTGATGAATCAGCCAGAAAATAGTTAAATGAGAGACTTGTGAGCTGGTTAAAAATGTATAAGTTAAATATAATAAGTACTTAGTAATATTTATATCTCTTTAGGGAATTAACAAAAAGTAAAATAAATTATTCTAATACTTGATAGACTACTGCTCAATTTGTGCATGTAAATCCGAGCTCCAATCAAATTATAAGTCCACTTCAAAAGCCCTTATCATAATTGACTTGTACGACCTAAGCCAAGCTACCCTAACCTTGAGCTCAGCTGGACTCATCGTTATTCATGCTGACTTAAGCAAGAAATAACAATAACATGCAGCAATACAAAGGACGTCTCGACTGACAAGCCAAAACACATTCAACCAGAGGAAAACACATTGAGGTTGACAATCCACAAGAACCCATTTTGCTTTGAAATATACAAATTTAATAGTAATGAATTCAGTAAACTTGGCCTAAAATGATGGCCCACCACAAGCCTTTCGCTTAGTGTCATTAGAAAATTAAACCTGTTTACATACTGCCTTCTTGCCCATTTTGACAAGACAGATTCAAAAAAGGAAGATTTTTTGCAAGGTACTATACGAAAGAAACAGCAAATACTTCTTTGTCCCTGTCACAGCCAACTATCCTAATCATTAAAAAGAACAACTTAGCATCCCACAGCAAGGAGGGTAAATGCAAAGTTCATCAAAAGTTATTCAAACAAACTGTTATATATTAGCATAAATTGCACAAAGGTCAAACAAAAGAAGGGTTTAATAATCATTACCTGTGTTGCCAGGTCCCCGATTGCCAACCGTGACAGAACAATTTTAGCACCAGTCTGCACACATTTGTCCAATTTGTCATAAATGATATTCCATTCAGCATCAACTATTGACTGATACTGGGATGGATCAGAAAGCCTGGAGCAGAGAGGAGTTAACAAAAAAAAAGGCAAATGCATACAATATGTCAAAACTAGAAAAATTGTCAAGCACATTTACCTTATCTCTGCATTTTCTTTCTCAGATTTTAGTTCCAACTCAATGTTCAACAGGAGTATCTTAGGAGACACAAACTTCTTAGGCTGCTGTTCGAAACCAGCATAAGAAAATGTCTTCTTAAATGCTACACCGTTAACAAGAAAGGAATCTCGCATATTGCCGCCTGGTACCTGCATGAAGAGCCAACCACATTAGCCATGTCTCACTAACCAGGTTCCGGGAAATATTAAGTGGCATTCTTTTGAGCTTAAAAAAGGTCAAATGACTGAAACAATTATATATTAACATTAGTATCATAAAATATACAGCTGTCATTTTGTTGAAATCCGTGGGCATGGTTCCAAATATATCTACTTTTCACTCCCCCCATATACAAGACTGAATGCTTTGGTTTCCTGGCCTTGTAATAGTGTTTGTGTGGAGAGCAAGAAAGAATAATTACAGGGGAAGGTACTTATTCCAATTAATTGTGTGATATTCACCATGCAAGGAAAAAACATGAAGGGTATGGATATCAAATGTAATGTACAGGACAAGTAAGATAGCACAGTTGGCAATTTGGCACTCCTCAAATTAAGAGCTTTTGCTTCTATCATCCTCTTTTACTCTACAATTTCCCCAAGGGTCTTTAGAACACGACAGCTCCTAGTCTCAACCAAAGAAGGTTGATTGAGTAAGATCTAGATTGACCCCATCTCATCCAATTCTACACTACCACAATAGTGCCAAGTTACCAACTGACAAAAGATGGCCTAGAGCTTTAAGCTTCATTTGTAGAATTACGGCAGAATCAAATGCACACTAGCCAATCATTAAACCAAATATAACTACATGATCCTGTTCATATTTCCATAAAATTAAACGTATCTACAAGTTTTCATTTATAATTTTAGGTAAGGATTGTACATAACCAAACAAAACCAAGCTAGTTTAGAAACTACCTTTTTAATTCCAATCATGCTCAGCCTGTCATCAATTCCAACAGCAAGAACCGCATCAACAACCATGGTTGCAAAGAATTCTTTTTCTCCACCAATAAGCTTTGAGCTGAGAGTGGTAGCTGCACACTTAGCTAATAAGCTTTTCTTTTCTTCCAAACTCTTTCCCTCAATACTAACAGCCAAGGATTTCACCTTCTCAATAGCCTGCAAGCAAATTCAATCTTCAGTTCCACAGAAAACAACCATAACCCTCATCTGCATACAGTACAAAGAAGATATGATAACAACAATGAAGCCAAACTAGTCAGGCAATACCAATTGTGCAGCACTACGATAGCTCCGAATCAAATTCTGTGGATGGACTCCATCTTCAATAAAAGGTTTTGCCTCCTTCATAAACTCACCAGCAAGTAGAACAACCGTTGTAGTACCATCACCGACCTACATTTAACACATTAGTACATTACATCCATAATAAATCCAAATCCACAAATCAGTTTAATTAGTAGTTAACAAAAATCCACCAATCCAAATTGTTATAAATCAACTAAATGCAAACATATGGCACTCAGACTGGGGAAGTAATGTTGAACATAAAAACATTCCAAATAACTAACTCGGTTATCTTCTGAAAGTTTCCATGATTTGACCATAGATGAAGTGTTTAAGTGACCATAGTGCCATGGATTTGACACTACATGAGCAATGACAAAAACTACTGTAATTAATAAATTAATTTCAAATCAACTTCATCTCTACACGAAACCCTAATATTCAAACACTCTACTAAATGCGTTCATGTGTCACTCAAACTCAGGAACTAGTGTGGAGTACAAGAAAGTTCGTGACTACCTTGACTATCTTCCGAAAACTTTCCATAATTTGTACCAAATTGAAGTGTGTAATTGTCCGTAGGCAAGTCCCATTACCACACTACTCGACCGGATAACCAAAACTATCATAACAATTAGAATAGATAGAGGGCGTTAAGTTAAGATCTTTCCATATGTCACTTCCGGTTCTCAAGCAGAGGATTATAGCAATAAATTAATTTACAAGAAACAGTACACTCGAGCAAAACCTAATCAACAATTCATCAACTGCAAATCACATAAATGTTAACAAGTTTACACACTAAACCTTATTCGAACAATAAAAATAAAATAACCTAATCAACAACTCATGAAACTCAAATCACAGAACGGTTAACAAATGTAAACATCGAAACCCTAACATTCGAACACACGAAAAAAACCTAATCAACAACTCATAACACTCTACTCAATGAAACGTTAACAAATCTACACAACCCTACCACAAAATCCACCTCAAATGCAACTAAAATCAGACACGCAAAAAAGGAGAAACATTTCGACGTCGATAAAGCGAAAAACTACCTCAGAATCTTGTGAGCGGGCGATATCGACTAAAATCTTGGCAGCAGGATGAATAATATCTAGAAGCTTCATGATAGTAGCGCCGTCATTAGAAATGGTGGTGTTGCCTTTATCGTCGTGGATGAGCTTGTCCATGCCTCGAGGGCCGAGCGTAGTGCGGACCACATCGGCGATTGCAGTGCAGGCGTTGATGTTGCTGATTAGCTGTGGTTTGCCTTGTGATGTGTCGGTTCCATCTTTGAGAAGGATGATTTGAGGCTGCATCATCGCCGCCATTGTTGGAGGAGAGAGAGAAGAGGGGTTAAGGTTTTAGCAAAGCAGAGAGTGGAGTGCGGGAGTAGAAACTAGAAACTAGAAACGACGAGAGTATGGAGGAATTTGAGGTTTAAGAGCTAGAAATTAGAAATGAGCCCGAATGGGTGAATGGTTTGTTTTCGGGTTAAAGTGGGGAACTCCCAAGTTTTTTTTTTTTTTTTTTTTTTTTTTTGAATCTTGTCGATCTACTCCTACTTTTTAACTCCTTAAAATTTCGTTTTCTTCGCCTTTTCTTTCTCATCTAATCTAAATTAATTTTCTAGTTTGTAATATGTGAGTCATGTGACTCATGTCACTATATTGGTGTATTCAAAATACAAGAAAAAAAAATCTTAAGTGAGATTTTAAATGGAGTCATCTCAATATATATTTTTTAAATTTATAACTTTCATAGGTTTTACTAATATAAAAGTAGAGATACATTTTATTTAGCAAATAAAAATAAAAGTATGATTTGGTCTATCCTAATTCCATCTTATTCCAATTAATTAGCTATAAGTTCTTTAAAAACTTCTAGAAAATATAGCTTAAATCTTGTCTTATGTTTGTCATCATCATCCATCACCAACGAAAGATGTCACTCATTTTCATCCGTCCACAAATGAAACAGATAGATTGGGTGCTAAATGAGTGATAAATAATTTTAATATATTTTTTAAATATACAATTTTTATCAGGTACTTTTGAACTCAACCAAATAATAGGTAAAAAAAATATACTAAGTAAAAAAAATATATTTGACTAATTTTATGTTAGTGTCATGATCAATGTTATCACTCATTTTTAATAAAATTTAACATAAAAACATGTAATTTTATACAAAAATAAAAACTGGTGAATGATAAGCAAGTGAATGGTCCAAATCTGATCCGAATTGTCACCAGCATTTCATCCTTTTAAGTTAGGTATAACAAAATACAAATAGGACGACCATGGGCTTTGGCGGATCTCATATACTAGCTATGCTCCTCAAGTAGCACAAAAAATATTAGCACAAAAAAATAAGTTGAACTTAACATAATGTATGTCATACACTTCAAAAATGTGTTTATTTTTACGTAGGAAAAATTGGTCCAAGTTATAAATCTATTTCATCACTGATTTTTAACAACCACTACTTTATCTAGATTTTTTTTAATGTTTTATTTTAAATATATTCATTTTCTTCCATCAATCTTGGAATATCTCACCAAAATTAATTTACAAAGCCCAGAAAACCAATCTCTACCAGCAAATCATCATTAATTTTTTTGCCTTCTTCAAATTATATGCATCGTTTTTACATGTCGGACGAAGTATAATGATAGTAGATGAAGGTTGAATTTGGTGGATATGGTAGAAGCTACATAGTGAGTAGCATGGTAATTTGACCCAAGATCAACATATAAGGGATATTTGGCGGTTCTAGTGGTTCAAGGTGAAAATCTAACTAGTATTATATTATGGCATTTTCTTAACCAAGTTCTCAAATGATTTTATTTTGTTTAATTTGCTTTAATTTTCTCAATGATTACTCCATCATAAGAGTTGCAAATAGAAAGTACATTAACTATTTTATTATGGGAAAAAGAAATAAAATTAAATATAAAAATCGGGGAGGGCAAAGGTTGCTACATTGTTGTTTTTTTATGGATTAGTGTAAATTATGTGTATTGAAGAATGGATAAAGATCAAACTAACAAAGTATTAGTAGAATAATGATTTTTGTTTACTCATTAGCTAAGTCAATGTAAGATATTCAAGTTGTTGTTTATCATGATATTTATGCACGCTTATTATTTAGATATACTTTAATTGGGCTACAAAAGGATATGAAAATTTATGCATATTACTATGATTGAAATCATATGAGCATGCAATTCGACTCACATTAGGTTAGGAAAGCGAGTCAAACACTTCCTAATCACACCGTGATTTCCGGTTCATAATAGGTGATGCTCTATGTTTAATTCAATCCCCAATCTATTCTTAAACCGTAACAACATACATCATTAATAAATCAAATCTTAATTAATATTCCAACGTCCCAATAAATCTTTTGGTAGAATTTAAAATTATAATATATTTATGGTATTACATACATTTGTGGAGGAGGTGGCAATTGGTTGTTCAAGGTAGTTGTTTCACTATTGACTATTTAAATTTTTTTTTTTTTTTGATAAATTTGATTGTTAGTTGTTAGTTGTCTCACTCAAAACGTATATTGATTAATTTTATTATGTTTATAATATATCTTTCATATCTTTTTATTTATAATTCATTACCACTATTGTTTATAATATTGTTGTTATACTAATATTTGCTATGTATACATCATTATTAACATAATAGTAATGACAATTATTATAATTATTATTAAATTTTGTATCGTGTACTTTTTGTATCGTTGATCAAATGCTTCCTAAGTGAGAGAGTTTGGATTCCAACGGAGATGGTAACAATTTGTGAGTAGAGTTTGGTAGCAAAGTTACTAATTGATTTTAATTTATATTAACCTCTTAAACTCCTCTAACCTCTCTATTCTCCATTTTTTAAATATATTAATACCAGTATGTGTTCGTACTGATATGCGACTTTTTTACAGTATTAGAAAGCTTCTAAAGGGTATATAAAGTTACATAATTGTTATGATCAAGGTAATAGTAGATCATGGCCATAAAAATGGACTTTTCCATGTGAAATTCTAAAAATATTATCATTCCCATTAATTATTTAGAATATCTCATACTCCTAGTCTACAACCCTCGTAAGTAATTAGAAATTGTATTAAAAGTTGGTGGATAAAAAAACATTAACAAACTTCTTTTCAAGTTCAAATCACGATAACTCACAACACTTTGAAATAGTTTTCTCAATTCAACTCTATCTTGTCTAATAAGTTTCTTCAAATGTCTCAGATTTCCTTTAGTCCCCATTTCTAAACTTGTCATCACTTTTGATATTTGCTTATTAGCACCATATATAGCAGCCAACCTAGGACAACTTTATATCCTTCAAACATAATGGTCCTTCATTATTAGCAAATACAACATTACTTTACTTAATTACCTAGCTCCAAAATTTTGCTTTTGATTTCAAATTAAGGATGACAATCAGGTCTTCTTTATTTAAATTTCATCGCAACAGACATTTAATCTTCCACTTAAACTTCAATCTTTAAACTCAACCTGACTCTTTTCATGTTATTTTTCATCATAACAATCAAAGCCAACTTCTTACATAACCTAAAACATTGATAAATTGTAGTTAATTACTAACAACCAAACAAAATCATCACATAAAAAAACTCGACATTCAAGTTAATCAACTTCTCCTCTTTTATCACTTAAAACCAACCAAACTTGAAAACGAATATTAAGAACTATACTTAACACAAACCAAACCTAAAAAAAAGTTAAATTATTTAAATACATATTTCCAATACCAATAAAATCATTAATTGCATTTTAAAGTTCATGCCTCCAAATGAGTTTTTGACAACATCAATCCAAAATACACAAAGAAAGTTTAATTATTAAAGCATACCTTTTTGCATTAATAACGACTCTCAACCAAATTTCCTAGTTTAGAAAACATATAATAAGAATTTTTTAAAGATAACTACAACAATACCTATCAGCATCATATTACAATATTATAAATTTTCTCATTTACCACACTTTCTAGAATAAAAAAAAAATCAAGAAACACATAAATCAATAATCATTAAATTTAAATGTCCTACTTTAAATAGAATAAATACTACCTAATATTCTCTCTGATAATAGAAAAAACCCCGAATAACCATGAATTTTTTAAAAATTGCAGCCTTGAATTTAGGATTTTAACAATTAATTAGAAAACAAATAACTTGGTACAAGGCTAGAATAAGACCATTTTGTAGTCTTTTATTTGTGGTTTAGACTATATTTATAATAATGGAGAACAATAATTAATCAACAATCAAATATGAAAATTATTTAGCGTTTAATAAACAAATAAAGTAGAAGTGTTTAATAAACAAATCCATTTTTACATCCAACAACAGTTGTCCTTGATGAAACCAACACATTTGCCAACATTGAATTGATATATTTTTTTGATAATAAAGAAACCAAGAAAGTTGTTACAAGTGAGAATTAACATGTAACATCCTTGTAGATGATAAAAGGGAGGGGCAACTTAATAGAGACTTTCTTAAATTTTATAGGGTCCATCTTTGCATCTTAAATCAGACTATAAATCTTCCATAGGATTTTCCATAGTGGCTTTGAGGAACTAAAAACTTCAAGATTGTGTCCATTATTGATGAGTTTTCGGCATCCAATTCATTGCCATAGCCTTGACAAAGACAATTGAGACATACATGGAAAGAGCCCTAGCACTAGCCATATAGACATCACTTTGATCATTTTGAACAATGAAATCCTACGGTAATTGGTAAAAGCACCATCCTTAAGCATTAAAGTTAACATACCAATTTAAACAATTGTCTGATATATCTAGAATGTGGCATTGTTTTAAGTGTGAATATTACAATCATAATGGGTTTTGCAAACCTTCAATATTTTCCATTTGAGCATAAAATTATGGAAGATTAAAAGATCAAAATTTAAATATGGATAAAAATAGAAGACTAAGTAATTTATGGGTGCTTCTTGTTGGTTTCTTTAAGAGAAGGTAATTACAAAGGAAATAGTTGAGAGGAATATAGGATAGCGTAATAATTATATAAACCAAAAGCTAAAGTCAAAATGAAAAAAATAATTACCAAACATCACTTAGTGTTCTACAATAAAAACACAAAATCTCGTATGCAAGTAAAATATAATAAGGTTTTTATATCTCAACAAAAATTACTCCTTAATATACCAAAAATTACCTCTCAAAATTGATAAAGTTTGAGATATATTATATTGAGAGATACGGAATAAAGTTTCAATGATAGTAAAAAACTAAAATTCAAATTCGGGCGTGGTCATCCCTTAATTTTTGGGTCTCAGTAATTTCAAATCCAATATATCCGTATCCATATCCATCCGGTCGAACTTGGGTAACCCACAAAAAACTGAATCGCTCCTCCCCACTTTCGCTGACTTCACCCACCCATCTCCCTCTTTCTTTCCTCCGCCGTCTCCTCAGCCTTCCCCGCTGGCCGCCACTACCTCCGCCGTCGCTGCCGCCATCGAGATCCCTCCGGGGGCTGAGGTATATTCCCTCTCCAGCCCCATTTCCTCGATTCATAAATCACGGCTTTTTAGGTTAATTCATCTCAATTATAGGGTTTTGATTTTTTTCGAATATTTCGATTGATTGCATTTTTTAGGTTCATTCCTCTTATTTTTAGGGTTCTGAATTGTTTTAATTTTATCGGTTGATGTGATTTTGGTTTTCTAATTTAGATTTAGATCAGTTGAATTATGAGGTTTTGTGAAATGTTTTGTACTGTAATTTGCAATAAACACAAGAATTTCGATGTTTAAGGTTAAATTTCCTGTTCGATGATTTTATTGGGAATTGTGAGAATCCATTTTTTATGTTGACTATGGCTGGATTAAGGAAGGAAGAGTGGTAAATTATAGTCCAGGTGTGTAGAGTCATTGCTTGTCAGTCGAGAATTATTGTGCGCTATAATGATTTACTGGGTGTTTAGATATGAATTTGGGATGAAAGGGGTAAGGATGGAGGGAGTGAAAAGAATGGTGGAATGAGAGATTGGTGTTGGGATAGAAGGATATAGAGGAGAGGGAGATGAAGTTATCGTTTTTTTGCTGTTTGGAACAGGTTGTTGGGCAAAGTAATGGGAGGCAAGTAAAAGAAGGAATCTATTTTCCTTCCTTCAATTAAAGATTTGGAGGGATAACAAAATTCTTTTGTTAATCAATTCCTATGTATCCCAAATGCATTAACAGAAGTGTTCTACTAATCCATCCTTGAAGTAACTTGCACCTCGCTTTCATTAGTGTGATGCTTGAGCTGGGAAGAGTGAATCATATGTGTCAGCTAACATGTCAGTGCTGAATCAGAGTCACTAACTAATTACGACTGCACCATTTTCCCTACTTAAGGGAAATGTTGAGCATGTGGGTTTCACCCCTGCTGAATTTTAAGGGTGACAATAGCTACTGTTGTTTCTGTTCAAAGATCTAGTTTTTGCATTCAGATCAGACTGAATCTGTACGTGTATGGTTTGAAAGAAATATGGAAATATTGTATTTAGAAAAATGGGTGTGGGAAAAATAATCTGAAATTCTAGAAAACTAAAATTCAATCAAATGTCACTACTACAAACTAACATATGACATAGTTCAATGTCTTAAACAACAAAAACCAACAAATAAATGAAGCACTTCATTCTCCAACAAGCAACTCACTCTCTGATTCAGGCTCATCGTGAGGGGTTTTGGTTAAGGAGTCATTAGGGAGAGAAGCGAGTAGGACTAGAGGAGTGAGATAAAAGAGAGTCAAGAGTAACCACAGATCTATTAATCTTTGAACTTTTCCTTGGGCCTCTTTTTTTCTAACTTTTTGGGCTGTAAAGACAAGTTGTGAAGGCGAAGGCCTTTTTTATGTCCACCTGTATCCAAAATGTCCCAGAAATGTACCCACCCTTACCCATTTTTGATCTACTGGACCCATTGGTCAAACCATCTTGAGGACATTTTATGTCCATACCAGAATCATACCCATCACCCAGATTTCCCAGTATGAGAAATGGTATTTTGCAGGTGTACCCATGTTTCTTGTCACTTTGTAATCAGAAAAATTGGTTGCATACAAAATGTGCCTTGGAGGTAGGCAGGTAGCAAGGGACTTGTACATGAAATTTGAGATGTACATGCAAACGTACCCACCAGCATTCGCATTTTTTTCCTACCAGGGAGCACTTGGTGGTTTTTCCATCCATGGTTGGTTTTATCATTTCCAATTGACTCTATTTATCACTCTTGACCATTCTTTACCTCTTCTTGCCTTGAAGGTGAATCATATTTTCTTTTCTAGAACTGCAAGGAGTATTCATCAATTTGTGTTAGTAACTTCTGGAATACCAGTTAGGTTATTCTGTAAACATTTGTGTATCACCTCGGAAGGGATTTTTTTTTAAGTTGTGGAAAATGAATTTGACTGTAGCAGATATTTTTCATGATGGTTAGCGATGCTGTCTGAGGTTTCATTCTTGTTTGACACTGTTGGTCAGGGGCTTTTCTTCTATTTTTTATGTCCTTCCTTTGAAAGTGATGATAATTATCTCTTACAGTTCAAGGGGCTTGTCAGATATCTTTGCTATTGTTGAGTAAGACTACAAAAGGCTCTTTCTAGTTCTGTGAGTAATACAGCTTACATCTTAGGCCAGGAGCCTTGTTGTAGGCTTTGGCATATGCATATTGATACGAAGTGGTATGTGAAGAGACTTTGGACTTGTTACAAATGCAGTGTGTTTCTGGAACAGTTTTTCCTTGCTCATAGACTCCTAGTTCTGAGGCTCACCCTTGAAGCTCACCATGGTTAACTTGCTGTTGCAAATTATACTATTATAATTGCTTCAACTTTGAGATTTTGGTTGCTGTTATGTCTTCTGTTACTTATAAGCGAATAGTCAATTGACTGCATCAATTCTCGACTATGTTATACATGCTTATATAAGATTAGTATAAAACCATTAAACCAGTTACTTATTTTTTGGTAAGATGTCATTTTACTCTCCATTGGTAATGCTACACAAAACTGGTGACTGTTTTTTAATGGCTCTGTAGCAAATGCTATGTCTTCCTTACTTTGTTGTATGTGTGTGTGGTGAGGGGTTATCTGTGATACAAACTGCTGTATACTTATTGTTTCGGAGATTGGAGACGAGTTTAACAATTTAGCTAAAGATACCCTTTGTTGTACAGTGAAATTTGCGGGGTGTCCAGGGAATCTATCGAAAATTAGTTTACTCTGAAATATGTAAATCTCTACTCTTGCGTTTTAGTGAAATTCGTTAATCATAATTTGGGGTTTTTGATGGTTATCGTGTTCTTGTTCTCTGTCCTTGTGATAAACACTAAACTACTGCACTTCTTAGATAGATTAAGCACTAGGGAAGGACACACAATTGTGTTTTCTTGTGTTTTTTATAGGGAGTAATATCTAGGGCCTTCTATAGTTCTACATGTATTGTTCTTATAACTAGGTGGTATAAATCAGTTGAAGTCATTTTCCTCTTGAATTTTGCTCTGCAGACATTGATATCAAGCCCTTCTACCCATGTGATGGAGATACCGACTGAGATAGTGCTGAAGAAACCGAAACGGTTGACATCGGTTGTCTGGAATCACTTTGAAAGAGTAAAGAAGGCTGATATATGTTATGCTGTTTGTGTACATTGTAATAAGAGGCTAAGTGGATCAAGTAATAGTGGAACCACACATTTGAGGAATCATTTGATGCGGTGTTTGAAAAGATCTAACTATGATGTTTCTCAGCTGCTTGCTAAGAGAAGGAAGAAGGATAATACCGTTACTCTTACGAGCTACAATTTTGATGAAGGGCAGCCCAAGAATGAAATTCCACTTGCAGCTATTAAGTTTGAGCCTGGGCCTAAAAGAGAAGAGGCTATTTCTATTGGGAGTACGAAGTTTAACCAAGAACGAAGTAGGATGGATCTTGCCCGGATGATCATATTACATGGTTATCCATTGGCCATGGTTGACCATATGGGCTTCAAAGTTTTTGTGAAAAATTTGCAGCCAATGTTTGATATTGCAACAAATAGTGCACTTGAGCTGGACTGCATTACCATATATGAGAAGGAAAAGAAGAAAGTTTATGGGACCATAGGCAGACTAAGTGGCAGGATTAGTGTTGCTGTTGATTTATGGAATTCACCTGAGAATGCTAGATACTTGTGTCTTACAGCCCATTACATTGATGAAGAATGGAAGTTGCAGAAGAAGATACTAAATTTTATCATGATTGATGCTGCTCATACTGAAGACATACACTCAGAAGTGGTTATCAAATGTCTGATGGATTGGGACATAGAGAGGCGCCTTTTTTCTATGACATTTGGTGACCTTTACACCAGTGATGATATTGTTTCCAGGATTAAAGACCATTTATCTCAAAATAGGCCTCTTCTGAGTGATGGTAAACTGTTTGATGTGCGTTGTGCTGCTCATGCTCTAAAGCTGCTGGTTGGAGATACCATGGATGTATTACGTGAGGTGATACACAAGATTAGAGAAAGTATTCGTTATGTGAAAAGTACCCAAACAATGCAAGGGAGGTTCAACGAATTAGCCCAACAAGCTGGGATAGATGATCAGAAGAATCTTTTAGCTGACTGCTCTATGCGTTGGAATTCGACATTTGTGATGCTTGAAACTGCATTGGCCTACAGAGCCGCTTTCTCTCTATTGCAGGAACATGATACTGCCTATACAGTGGGTCTATCTGATGAAGAATGGGAATGGATGAGTTCTGTTACTGGCTTCTTGAAGCTTTTTGTGGAGATAACCAGCTCAATTACCAGCAATAAATCTCCTACATCAAATATATACTTCCCTGAAATCTGTGATGCTCATTTACAGCTTATAGATTGGTGTAAGAGCTCTGATGAACTTGTCAAATCTATGGCTCTTAAGATGAAAGCTAAGTTTGATATTTATTGGAATAAATGCAGTTTGTCATTAGCTATCTCTGCAATTTTAGATCCCAGATTCAAAATGCCATTGGTGCAGTATTACTACAACGAAATCTATGGTAGTAGTGCAGAAGTTTACATCAAAGAAGTCTCTGATGGTGTCAGAGAGCTTTTTAATGAATATTCGATTGGTTCAACATCAGTTTCGATAGATCACGGTGTTGGAAGCAGTTCTGGCGGTGTTGGAAGCGAGACCAGGGATCGATTAAAAGGCTTTGACAAGTTCCTTCATGAAACTTCGCAGGGTAAAAATTCAGTTTCGGACTTGGATAAATATTTGGAGGAACCAGTCTTTCCCCGTAACTATGAATTTAACATTTTTACATGGTGGAAAGTCCATACACCAAGATATCCAATACTTTCAATGATGGCCCAAGATGTTCTTGGCGTTCCCATGTCAACTGTCACATCTGATGTGGCTTTCAGGACTGGAGGCAGGGTTCTAGACCAGTATCGTAGTTCTCTTAGTTCAGATACTGTGCAGGCTTTGATATGCACACAAGATTGGCTGCGGACAGAAGTAGAAGGTATTATTCATGACTATTCTGTGTTAATTTAAAGTGTCTGGTTTATATACAAGCTTTGAAACTGTTGTTTACTGACTGCACTTTCTGATCCAGAACCCAGTCAACCAAATCTTAGTACTATGCCTTTGTGCATTGAAGCCACTTAGTGCCCATACTATGGTATGCGTTTCAACTTGGTAATATTTCTTTCCACTCTATTCTTGCTATTGCGCTATACTAGTCTGGGTGGCTGTTGCTTCTCTAGAGCGATTGGATGTACCAAGAAATCTGTGGAAGATCCACATTTGCCATCATACTTTGAGAATTGTCAATGTCTATTTGAGTGTTTTCTTTCATTCGCAGGGTCCCATGGCAAAAAGAGTACAGATATATATCAAACGTGCTCTGGGTGAACAATTCAGATTTGCTCGTCTGGGTTAAACGTCCGGCGTTGTTAGAATTTAGGTTTAGGTGATTGCTTCCTGTTGGTGGGAAGCTTTTTGTACAAATTGCTCTTTCAGACATTGTGGAGGATGATAATTGAAATAGCATTCTTAAACGCTAGTACTGGGTACTGAGTACTATTTAATGCTCCTTATTATATCTTTCGTTGCTTGTGCATTGTGATCGTCTGGTACTGGGTACTAATAAGTAATTACTGCACAGAAGACTTGATATCAGCGTAGCTTATGATAAATGCAGTATATAACAGAGTATATGTCTTTTCTCCTAATATTACAGGCACCCGATTATTTTAAGAGTTCTGGTCGTCAGTGGAAGTATTGATATATCGCACGTAGGTCCACCATACTTGTATTTATAAATATTAGATGATGATCCGTTTGAAGAGTATTTTGTGGTTAATTTTGTGACTGTTCCATGTTCTCCGTTTTCACCATAAGAAAATATATAAATTCATATGTTAGGATAAACAAATTTTAGGTGAAAAGAACATACCCATATATGCCCCCATTGTATGCATTATCAAAGTGACAACTCTTGTCAAAAGTTAACATAGTTTATAAATTTGTTTAAAAGCTTAACAAATTATCAAATACTCCGTATGTTTTAAGAATCTCTTCAATCCCTTTCGGAATGTTGAATCTCAAAATAAAATTCATATTGAGGCTTAAATTTATACTTAGCAACATTTGTTAAGACTTGAGTAAAGGCTTACCGTTGATGATACTCTTAGCTTTTAACTTCTTTTGGGAGTCTTCAATTCTTCGTCTATATAACTATCAATCTTTCATTAGCATCACACAAGATTACATGCTTTTTATTCTATTTTTTTTTATACATATTACATAAGTTTATAGGCTAGTATAATGTAGTAGTAAGTTCATTAGTTCAACATCACGTAAATTTATGGCCTAGTATAATACAATAGGGAATCCAATCAATCGTTAACAAGCTAAATTTGAAGCCATGAGTTAGTTATTTATTTGATAGTAATATTTTGTTTTCGACTTGTTATTTTAACAAAATGTTTAAATATCATTCTTAAGACCTTAATTCATAATTTCAATTCATACTCTATACTAATGTGTGCCACTCTCTAATAAAGTGTGGACACTTTCAAAAATCGGAGGCCTTGCGCATCGCCTTTTTTCCTAATCAAGTATGGACACTTTCACAGGGCATCGCTTTTTTTCTGAATACGATACCAATTGGGCAATTACCAATATACCATATCCAAACTTTTTAGTGCGCCTGAACACCAAAAAATCTGCAACAAACACAAATACTACGCCACCTTCTTCAGTCTTCAACCTTTTTCTCACACATCAGCCGCTCATCTCTTCCTCCCCAAAATCTTCAAGGTTTGATTATTGTTAATTATTTTGTTGAGTTCAAATTTGGGGGATTGAATTTTAAATTTCATGTCAATTAATTTTTTTCAAATGCTCTATTTGTTCTATTCTTAAATTTGCATGTTTTGATGAATACAAAATTTTTGGGTTTATTATTCCTCTGAATGTATGAATGAATTAGTGACGAATTACCCTATTAAGAAATCTTAATGTTGCTTATATAATTACCCATTTCAGGTTTATTCATGTTGTTTTAGCAGATGATAAGGAGGGTTTTAAATTTGAATGATTTTGTCAATTATTTTACGAAAGTTTTCATTTTTATGCCATTTAATTATCATTTTCTTAATATCATAAATTTTAACCATGATTGTTTTAGTTTACTTGCGAAATTTATGACAAGCATTATCTTTCTTCATGAAAGTTTGCAAATTTTTTTTTTTGCCAATTTTTCTTCTTTTCATTTTCTTAATATGATAAAGTTTGACCATCATTAGTTTAATTTATTAGTAAATTCTTAAAAAATATGATCTTTTTTCACGAAAGATTGTGTTTTTGTGCCATTTTTTTCATTTTTAAAATATGATAACTTTTAACCATGGTTTTTGCTAATTTACTAGTGAAATATACGAAAAAGATGGTCTTTTGGAAGTGTTTGCAAAGTTATATAAATAAAATTGTTAATTTTTTTATCATTTGGTGAATTGCATATTATGAGTTTATGACAACTTGATGGTTGAACTTATGCCAACAAATGAAGTATGATTTATTTGAATAGTTTTTGTTATTTAGGTTGGTTGGAATTTTGGATATTGGAGAAGCAATCACTTTGGGAGGCTGGAGGTTCTTATAAATTTCTTGGCCACCATTCCGGAGTTTTGTCCGGACAGATGTTGGTAGGTTCATATTCCATTCCATCTTGCTTCATTAACAGATTTTATACCAGAGAATTTCCGAGTTCTCTACGTCCAGGGCACCACCTACCTTACAACCAGGATATCTTCGGGTGCCGCTCCACTAATCAGGTTTTATTCCTTTTAATCATTCTTGTGTTTAGGTTACGATTGTTAACATTTTAAGTTGTTGAAGTTTTTGTTCATGCTTTATTGAAATCTCTTCATACTTTCTCGATATTTCTATTTTTGCCTTGTTGGCTCTACTATGAAATTTGGTAGTATATTAACTCGCTTAATGACTTTGACAATGTAACTTAAGGGGCAGCTGAAAAGTGAAAACCATTAATTCAGTTGTGTCTTTAATTTAGACGCGTTTCATTAGGCATATTTTAATGAATAACTTTAACCAACAATTATTTTTATTCTATTTCACTAAAAATAATTGCAAGACGATACTTGGAAAATATACACTGAAATGGTGAGACCAATGTAATTGAAGTCTAGATCACAAGTGACTTGTTTTCAAAACGGCGGTAGTAGAAGAAGGTAGAATGTATGGGTTTGCTTGAAAGTTATGCCTCTAACATCTAGCACTGAATTGCTTATGCCAAGATCTATGAAAACTTGGAGCAAAGGATATGGTCAGGTACTGAACTTTACTCAAATTTGAAGTTTGGGGGATTAAACTTTGAAAATTTATAGTTCGGGGACTCTTCTGTTACGTTGGTTAACTTTTACAATGGGGGTGTTGAGGCCACACTCCTCCCTAAAAACTCTGTCATCATCACCATCTTTCAAATTGATCTTTGTGACTATTAAAAAAAATGATCTATATCACAACCTTAATACCATCGCTGGAGACACGGAGTCCGATTCCTAGTTCTCCAGAGTGCCGCCTTTTAACCAGTCCAATCTATTGCCGCCTTTCAACCAGTATAGATTGTGACAAGCACACAACCCGTCCTACTTAAACCCTTGATTGCAGGGGTCCTTAACTGTGGTGGAGGGGAACTTTGGGGCCATAGTCGCTGATAAAATAATTGGGAATATGAACTTCATGACATTTATGTATTCAGAAAACTCCTCGAGATGATCTGTTGAGTCGTCAAGCTCTAGTCTGGAAACTTATGTCGACTTAGTAAGTCTGAAGCAGCAGAATTAGTCGACGAATAAAATGTCAAAAGAGCTGCCTGATTTGTTCACCTGAAATTTAAATTTGTAAGTGTTTTTTAATTGATTACTTGAATTTTTTCAACATTTATGCATTTTTTAACATGTTTTATGATTAGTTTATGAAAATTTTGTGAATTGGTTTCTTGATTTAATTAGTTTTTGATTTTTAATGCCATTTTGTTGACCATTTTTAAGATTGCACTAATCTCGGCTGTCGGATCCTCGTCCTACTGATCTTGTTCTTTTAATTTCCTTAAACTCCTCATTTAAAAATAAACAATTTCTCAAACTTTGATTTATTTATATTATATGATCATTTATGTATATTACCTCATTATTCAATTGCTCTATTCGCTAAATTTGGTTATCTTATTAAAATAATTTATCAGTATACTATGCTATTATTCTTCAATTTATATTTAGATTTTCATCTTGTCGTTTAGTGCTTTTTTATTGGTTTATTTTAATTTTAATTGTGTTAAATTAGTTTCCCTTTTTTTTTAATTATTTAACAGGAGAATTAACAGATTCTGCTTTCCAGTCCCCTAACTCCAAGTTTGAGTAAAATTCCGTACTTGACCATATGCTTTACTCATGAAAACTTGTACTTCTTATGTACTTGTAAGTTATAATTGATGAGAATTGTTCCAATGAAATCATACAGGGAGAAGTCCAATTTGAATGACTAGAAGTAATATGTATTTGTTATACACTCTGTTAATTAATAATTATGAGGTCTTTGTTCTCATAAGCAAGAAATAACATTTGCTTAGTCAAGGCTCATTCCTTTCATCCTGATCTTGGTTACAATAATAATTAGTATCTTTTTGGCTTTTATTTCCTTTAAATCACTCTATCAGCTACTCCCTATTTACAATTGTAGTTCTAGTTTCTTCCTTAAATGTTCTTGCTTTGTTGAATTTTTTTCGTACTTTGATGTTGGAATATCTCTTTCTGGCTTGTGAAATTTGGTATTTTGTTTGCTTGCCCAATTTAATGTATGTATTATTTCATTTTATTAGTCGAATTTAACATACTAGTCTGATTCTGTTATGTTTGAGATTGATTTCTTTGAAAGTTATGGCCCAAGCATGATTTGAGTGTAAACTTGTGCTCATTAGAGCATACTCCCTTTGTCCTTTTTTTTGCTCCATTTTGGTCCATCTCCCAAAGATTGGCCATTTGCTTAAAAACTTTCCATTTTAGGTTGTCCCATCAAAGATTTTCCATTGTATCTTAAAAAAGTGATTTTTGTACTTGGGGCAAAAAGGGGACAGAGGGAGTATAACGGTTTTGAAAATCCGTTTAGTGATAAAATGAAGATTTGGAACTAATTCATAGATCGTTGTGACATGGTGTGATCTCTTAAGGTTGATGTAGGAAACTTGCATTTGTTTAGATAATGTTAGACTATGTCTTTAGGCTTGTGATTGTAAAGTCTAATTACTTTGTGAGAGCCAGATATTATTGCTTTCATGTGGGCATGATTAATAGTCTAAGGATTAACAACTTTGTTTCTCATGAGGTCCCAGATTGCTTCTGTTGCTTTCAATTTTCAAGCTCCAACCACTTGGGTTATCATGCTAGAAGAAGAAGAATATTCACCAAACTTCTCTGGTTGTTCTCTAGTTGCTATTTGTATTATATATTATTGGTTAAATTTATATGCAAAATAAAAATTTCTTTAGGACATTACTGATCCTCTTTTCCTAGTTTCAGGAATTCGCTGCTTTGGATAACATTATAGTATTATTTTACTGTTTTAGGCATATTCTATCTAGCTCAGTCTGAGAAGTGAATCATTTGAGTGCTTGCGGTTGTATAATACAGTGTGATGTTTGTTGTTGACTTCTTTCTGATATTTGTTTTAACCTTTCAGCGGGAAAATTCTTCCATCCATCTTCCTTTAATGCCAGGAGGGGAACTCAATGTGCCACCATCAGTGGCTCCGCTGACATTAGAATCCAGTGCATATGATGAAGCCTGGGTGTGGGGACAGATCAAGGCCGAAGCCCGCCGTGATGCTGACTCAGAACCTGCTCTTGCCTCTTACCTCTACTCTACAATCCTTTCTCACTCCTCTCTTGAACGGTCGCTGTCCTTCCACCTAGGCAATAAGCTCTGTTCCTCCACTTTGCTGTCAACCCTCCTGTATGATCTCTTCCTTAATATCTTCTCTTCTGATCCTGCTCTTCTTGCCGCTGTTGTTGCCGATTTGCGTGCTGCCAGAGTCCGTGATCCAGCTTGTGTCTCCTTCTCTCACTGTCTCCTCAACTACAAGGGCTTCTTGGCCTGCCAATCTCACCGTGTGGCCCACAAGCTGTGGAATCAGGATAGACGCCCCCTTGCACTCGCCCTTCACTCCCGAATTTCTGATGTCTTTGCTGTCGACATCCACCCTGCTGCTAGAATTGGCAAGGGGATCCTCTTCGACCATGCCACTGGGGTCGTTATTGGAGAGACGGCAGTAATTGGTGACAATTGCTCAATCTTACATCATGTGACCCTTGGGGGTACAGGAAAAGTTGGAGGTGATCGTCACCCCAAGGTCGGGGATGGAGTTTTAATAGGTGCTGGGGCAACTATCTTAGGTAATGTGAGAATTGGTGATGGGGCAAAGATAGGGGCGGGATCAGTTGTGCTGATTGATGTTCCTGCAAGGACCACTGCAGTGGGGAACCCAGCGAGGTTGGTAGGAGGGAAAGAGAAACCATCACAGAATGCGGATGTGCCAGGAGAGTCAATGGATCACACTTCATTTATTTCAGAGTGGTCCGATTATATCATTTGATAGGTAGATTGGTATTCGTCAATGTACTTATTCTGCATCGTCCTCTCTATTGACAGAGCTTTTGTACTCTGCTGAGCATATGGACTCCTTTTATATTACCTACATGCTTACATATTTCCTCGGACTTTTGTCATCTGCATGCATGATATATCTTCCTTTTGGCAGAGCTTCTATTTGTTAAGGACATATCTTTGGTGATGTCTCGTAAACATGCAGAGCACACAGGCAACAACTTCAATGGATCTCTTGCTGCTTCTTAGGAGTAGTTTGGTTCAGGTTTTGAAGTCCATCAAGAACAGAAATGGATGCTCTTTCCATTGTACAATGTATGTTTCTATAATATTACCCTGATGCCCATTAACTCCCAAGATTTTAGGTTAATTCAAATTAACAAGAGGTATACTACACAATGTGAGGTTCCTTTCTGCCTTGTTTATGCAACAACGCTCTTCTAATCTTTGTATCATTTTTCAGCCAATAATTAGATACGTATTTTGATGTATTAGCTCAACTCAGTTAACTTTTACCATAAAGTCATGTTGCTCTTATTGTTTTCAAGGGTATGTAGTTATAGTAATGCTATAATCATATAAGTTACAAGTACATCATTCGTCCTTCTGTTTTATTTCAAGAATATTGTCAACAATTTAATTAATCAACTCCCTTGGCCATTGAACCCCTTGGACAAAACATTTGAATAAAAACTCCAATGTATTCATGGGTGTAAAGTGTTGTCATGTATCATACAAATACCCCTATATGCATTACATGACCACAATCCGTCCTCATGATCCAGCAGTAATAGGCTACTCTAATCGCCTCCTGCTTGAAGTTCAAAGTGGATTGTCGAGGAAGTCCATACTATATCCCCTCCTCCTCCTAATCTTGGCACTCCCCTTAAATGCATAAACCAACCAATTCCAATGAACGGGGACTGATCACCCCTTTGGATCTTCTTCCATGTTCCATCCACCCTCGTGATGTCCCTGGAAACTCAAGATTCTAGTATTCTTAGGATCCATCATCATCTAAGCTACTCTTTCATTATTTGTGAAACTCTAGTTCTCCATACACGCAAAAAGGATAGCAAAATACTCTAGAGTATCATGATTATCCCTGTCATCCTTTAGTCTCCACATCTGGAATCGAGGGGCCAACTCTAATGTCCAGATGTGAAGCTTCCCACACACGCTTAGAATCCATCCTGTAACAAGTGACTTAAAGACTTTGCTTCGGTCTTGCAAAATGAGCAACTCATTTCTTGAGTAATTCCAAAGTGCTTCCTTTATAAGAGTAGTTTCCACCCCTACATTAATTATTTTCATGGTTTCATCATGTTTTGTACGCTCAAGCCACGAAATAAGCACTAGATTAGGCTGACGTTACTACTTGCCTTCAAATCAAGTATTTTAAAGTTTCAATTTTTTTTTTCCTCCTTTTTATGTTATGTCACCCTCTTTTTTAATTGAGAAAACTATTTTTCTTAGAAATAATTAAGGTTCGGACGTCACTTAAAATAGAACATTAGATGCTATGGGCCCACAACTGATATTCTGCTGCTCTAGTCTACTTTGTTTGAATGATCATATATTATTGCACACTTTTTAATTTACCTTTTCTTTTATTCTATTGTGATTATGTGAAGAACCATAAAGATCATAATTTACTTCTCTTCAATTCCGGTTTGCAACATTTGCCCTACACTTTTCGCCCTTTTATTTTTTTTTTATTTCATTATAAATTTAAAATAATACGTATTGATAATGTGTAGTAAATTAATTAGTATGTGAAAACTTGATAAATTTGTTTGAATATAAATTTCTAAATTTTAAAATTATAATAACTTTTTTTTTACATATATATAATTAAAGATATTAATAATCAAATTTTATTTGAAAATTACAAACTTAAAATGTCACAAATTAAATATAAGAGGGGGAGGAGAGTAATATAAGAAAAATTAATATGCAACCATATGACTCCCCAAATGAATTCCCACATGATCATAGCCTGAATGTACAATAGAAGCAAGCTATCATGTAAACTATTAATACACGAAAAACATGTTTCAATGCTATAAGCCTATAATATTGTATCATGTCATAAGTTTTTCGATATATAAATAATATGAAGCTTTTAGTTTTAGCTTTTTAGTCTTTTTCCTTAAAGCTTTGCTTTTTGTTTTGGTCGTTACCAGCTAACATGCTGATTGAAAGGTTCCATCTAAAAGTACCATGAATAATATTTGCATTACATTAGTTATGGTGATTTTAAAAATGAGATGAATAGGATAATCTTTTGATCTAAGCTTCTATTATTCTATTCCCATCTTTCTTCCTTATGTAACATTCACTCCTTTTTTCCATGCACTTTTTGTGTTTTTTACCTTTTTTTTTTTTCCTTTTATAACTTTCATGAATCTTTTATACCGAAAAGTAAGGTTTAACCATCATTTCAATAATTTCTTCCAAACGTACTTCTATTCCAAGCATATAAAATCCATATACATACTCAAAACACTATCACTTACTTCCCTAAGGTAGGTTTTGCGAATTGAAAATATTTATAAATTTTAAGGATTATGTCGTCTAACTCCTCAAAAACTAGAATGTCTTAAACATATAACCCTTACATAGTTACATAGTTTACTAGCATATTTGCTTTTCGAAATTAAGGAACTGAAAGCATCATAATATATCATTTATCCTCTAATTAAACAGTCTTGAACTTCATGATCTTTTAGCAAAACAAGCATATAAAATGACCCCCTTTTTGAATTGTTATAAAAGAATGACAACATGATCCATGCCCATACCAATTTAAATTGATGCACACCGTACCACTTACACAAAGCCACCACCATAGCAGGTATATCCGAATATATCCAATATTTATATTAACTCACACAGTATCTATTAGATCTACATCCACCCATTGTCTAAGTAGATCTACCCGTCTATATGTCCATTAGTCATCAATCTCATCAATAATAACCACCTATAATTTGTGAAAAAGAAAATCACAAATCAAAGTCAACATTTACTAAAAGCACTTCACTAGCCAACCAAGATCCAACCCACTTCCTATACATACAAATAATAAACTAAACAATCAATAACATTACATAAAACTAGTTTAGTAAAAATAAAAATATATGTCCATCAAAGTTAAGACATACCCATTCACGTACAAAGTGAGTATGAAAAGAGTGAAATTATGGGCATCTTCCACTTTGCTAAATTCAATGGCATTTGGCCCACAAAGAACTCACCAAATGAAAACAACCCATTGACATTTCCAGTCAATGAACTTCATACAACATCCATTTTTAGTGTTTTTAATGGTAAACTGTGGTTTACAAAAGTAGTACTAAAGAAATGAGGGTCGTCAGTTTGACCTAAATTTCATATTTCTTTCGTTGATCAAAGACCCCCCTTTCCTGCAAACAAAATATAGACGTCACACACACACGCCACACTCCAAAGAACACTCTACAAATTATATGTAAGTAAATATTTTACAAAACTATATATTATACACACAAAAAAATTAATAATTATGGTGGTATCTCCTGCATGGCTTCCGTCCATTGGAACCGTATAAAGCTTACACGAGGATCCCATTTGCTTAGATATGCTCTTCTCCGTCTTCTTTTGCTTTCTCTGCCACCTCAGATTCCTCCCATTTTCTCTCTCCTTTTCTGAGACACCCCCACTAATATATATTCGATTCTCAACTTGCTCAAAGTTGTTGATTCTTACATACTTTTCTGGGTTTTGATCAATTTTTCTGGGTGTTCGTTGAATTCATCAACTTTTTTCTCCGCCAATTTTGTGAAGGTTTGACTAATAATAATTTTTCTGGGTTGTGAATTCATCAACTTTATATAATTATTTTTATTTTATGGTTGCTTATTTTTGTGGCATTGTTGATTTTTTTTTTAATAATATTATATGGTCTTTATATGATGTGGGTGTTTGTTGTTTTACATTGAGATTGAAGTTTTAGAGATGAATTTTTTTGATGGGTGTTTCATTTTGTGTGTTTTATGTGTTGGGCAGTTGTTTTGTTGTATTTGATGTTCATTAGCTGATGACGACTGATTTTTCAATTTTTTTTGTTTTATGATTATCAAGAACTACGAATTATGCTTTGTTACAGTTCTGCACTGAAATGTCATATCTTTTATAAGTTCCTAGTTTCGATGATTTGTGTATATAGCTATAGACCTGTTAAAAGGTCCAGTCGAGTTAGGTTCGAGTCGAATGATTTCGGGTTTGGGTCATCTTCGAGTACAGCGGTTGTTTTAGTTCTTGAGGATCCCATTGAACTATTCATAGTCTCAAGGACATGTTCTGTGTGGAAGGTGATATTTGATGGGAATAAAGGAGGGTCAAATTTATGGGATTGCCATTTTTTTTGCTTGATGTTGTAATTGAATATTAAAAGATTTAGAGTAGTTAATTGCTTTATAACATTCTTTAATAATATTTGATTGTGTATTGATTATGGACCAAGATAAGAGCTTTAGGAAGACTGAATGAGTAGTTTTTTTGCTTCAGAGTATAAATGTTTTAGAGAAAACTCTTCCCAGGGGTGACTATTCTGGTGTGATCTTTGTCGAATACAGATTGAGCATATGCCTGGAAACAAGTATAATGGTAATTCTAATATACCGACAAGTAGAGTATCTAGACTCTTGGAAGTGAGGCAGTTAAAAAGAACAAGCAGGGCAAACAATGAAAATTTGGATAGTAACAAGAGCCCGGAGCCTGGTGGGTGTGATTTTTCGCATGTAGAAAAATACTTGGAAGGTGCTGTGGCTGGGAGTCCTACGCAAAGACTATTAGTGGTTGCTAATCGTTTACCAGTTTCTGCGGTTAGGAGAGGTGAAGATTCTTGGTCATTGGAGATTAGTGCTGGAGGGCTGGTTAGTGCTCTTTTAGGTAATCCAACACTTGCATTTTGTTCCGTGTCAGTTCTGAAATTATGTATATGGAGCTGGATTTTCAGAAACTTTTTAGTGTCCAAACAATTAATTAGAATTTTAAATGTTATGTGCTTCCTTTTCGAAAGGTGTGAAGGAATTTGAGGCAAGATGGATTGGATGGGCTGGTGTTAATGTTCCTGATGAAGTTGGACAAAAAGCTCTCACAAAGGCTCTGGCAGAGAAGGTTGTTACTTTATTTCAATGGCTTCATCATGTAACTTTGTCATGCTATACCTTCTGCATGACAATTAGCATGCCCCCACAATTTCCATTTGTTATAAGATTTCTCGTGTGATTGCAGAGGTGCATACCTGTTTTTCTTGATGAGGAGATAGTGCATCAGTATTATAATGGTTATTGCAACAATATTTTGTGGCCTCTTTTTCATTATCTTGGTCTTCCTCAAGAGGATAGACTTGCTACCACAAGAAGTTTTCAATCTCAGTTTGCTGCTTACAAGAAGGCGAATCAGATGTTTGCTGATGTAGTAAATCAGCACTATGAAGAAGGCGACGTCGTATGGTGTCATGATTATCATCTCATGTTTCTCCCAGAATGCTTAAAAAGGCATAACAGCAATATGAAAGTTGGGTGGTTTCTTCATACCCCCTTTCCCTCATCTGAAATCCACAGAACCTTGCCATCTCGTTCAGAACTACTCCGTGCAGTTCTTGCAGCAGATTTGGTTGGGTTAGTCATCCTTTATCTTTCATTTGGTTTTTTTTTCTGTGTGGAATGTATCTTTTTGACAATCAAAAGTTATGTATTCAAATTGTGATTGGTTTACATCATTTACAAGAATGAATCTGATCCTAGTTCTACAGTATTCATAAATTTGAGACTGAACATTTGTCAAATCATCTGGAAGTAGATGAGTGGCTAGGATGGGAGTACCATGTTGTCTTCTTGCTTTGAGACTACTCAGCAATTCAAGGATGTTTATCTATTGATTATTTTGTTTGCTGTTGTTGTTAATGCTTGAATGACAAGAGAATTCTTCAATTGTACTGACTTCCGGGAAGCATCATTTTTAAAGATTTCACGATTATGATTGTCTGGGTTTTTGGTGTCTTGAATCCATTCTCTTGTAATTGACTGCAGAGTTGGCTACAAAGATGTGACTTATTTATAATACTAGAGTTTTCTTAAAGAATACTAGGACCCTACGCATGTGATGTGTGCGTATATTTTCAAAAATCACGTTAGGAAGTATTTAGACACCTAGAAATTCACAATAAAATAATGGAAGATTTATTTTTTGAAAATTTTGTATATTTTCCCTAATTTATGCTATTTTAAAAGATGCCACTTTATGTTTGAGTTAAATGAGGGGTATATGGGCAATCAATTTTTTTTTATTTTTTTATCAGAAGTTAGCTTATATAATAAAGATAGTACAGTGAACCATAGGATGGATGGCTGTTCTTGAATTATGATCTGTTTCAAAGTTCTTATTTTGTACTTCCGTTGTTGTTTAAGGGGGTTACACATATTGAAAGTTAATTTTTGGGCTGTTGGTATTTTCGTGGTGTTTGAAAAGCTATGGAGTTTATGAGTGTACAAATAAATCATCACAGTCCTGAATTTTTGTGTTTTGATTTGTTATTACAGCTCTGACCATATATCATGACTGCACATTTTGTTATATAAAATTGTAACATTTTGTAAAGGACGTGAGCAATTTAGATTGAGAAATTTGGACATGGTCTTTTGACTTCTTTGTTCACTTGGTGGAGTTCTTATTTTTCCTGTGTCACTATGGTATAACTATAGTTATTATCCCAGCCCCACATGGAACTGCATCTTTGGTCTGTTTTTTTAATGAGTGGCATTGTGACATATTGATGCTTCTGGTTTCCATCATTTTGACAATATGGGAAAGCATGAAATAGAATTTGAAATATGAAAATGAACACTCTATAAGAAACACATTGGTTACATTGTTGATTGTCATCATTAGCTTCAAGGGGAAATTTATGTCTTGGTTTTCATTTATAGAGGCTGATTTGTTCCCATGCCAATATTATTTGTTTTGCGAGTGTTCAGAAGCTCTATGCATTTCTTGTGGTTGGTCCTTAGCCACATATTGGTCTTCTGCAGTGTATCAATTTAGTTTTCTGGCAGCAGAAATTATGTCTTGGGACAAACTTGAAAACTCTAAATGTATTCATTAACTAAAGTGCTGTATTTATCCTATTGTTCGCAGTTTTAAGTCTAGTTTTATCAATGTTATTTGTTGCAGATTTCATACCTATGATTATGCAAGGCACTTCGTCAGTGCTTGCACTCGTATTCTTGGTCTGGAAGGCACACCTGAAGGTGTAGAAGATGATCAAGGCAGATTGACTCGTGTGGCTGCTGTATGTTCAACCACTATGTTATTTTGACGAGCTTTTGATTTAGAATAATTGAAATTTTGCATAGGGGTTTTGCTATTGTTAGGTTTCATTTTGTATAATTCTTTTTGTGTCTGTTTTCTTGCTCATAATGCTTGAGTTTTGTGCATCATGGCCAATAATTGTCAGTTTCCAATCGGCATTGATTCTGATCGTTTCATTCGAGCACTTGAAGTTCCTCAAGTTCAAGAGCATATCAAGGAATTAATGGAAAGATTTGCTGGTCGGAAGGTAGGATGTTGTCTTTTTTGAGCTATTCAGTGACTTCTATAAGGATTTTTTATTTCTGCAACTGAACTGCTATATTTTCTAAATGACTAATCAAACAGGTTACGTTAAGGCATCTTTAATGCAAATGTTCTATTGTTCTTTTATGTGCTGGATCAAGACCTTTCATGTGTAATTCCAAGTTAGGTTGCCTCTATTGGGGCTCTTTATACTGTACTTCTATTTTGCAAATTTCATATGTCGTACTTAATGCTCGTTCTGTTTCTAAGTATGACATAAAGGATTGTTGGATAGCAAGGGGGTTTAATCAAATCGTGACAGTCACCACCATTTGTTCAAGAGAGAATACTTTCAGAACCATTTCTCGAATCTGTAGACCAGACTTTTGATGTATACCCAATCAGAATTACCCGATCCACTACATAATCTGGTATTAACGAACTTAATTTGACCTCCCCCATTAGTTTATTTGACTTATGTTGATTGATTTATCATACTCATTAATTGAAGTAGACCTGAATATGAATAGACTTGAATATAATCAATGACTCAACAATCGAAATCAATCTGAACCTGATCACTTGACCCATTGCCACCGCAATTTATTAGATCTAGGAGTTATTCTTTTCTTTCTTTAGATAGGGTGCACCTGATGACCTGACATCTCTTCTTCACATATGCTGTTATAGAGCTGTAGAAGTGACGTACCTGATTGTTATAATCAGTTGATACCATTCACATCTTATAGGCTTCTCTTTTCATTGACGAACCAAATTCCACCTCGGTATATAAAGTTCAGATGTCTTTGGTTTTCAACCAAGGGGAATGACTTACAAACAGAAGATGGATGGTGAGTTTTGTAGATTATTTAGTATAAATCCTCCACCTAGCGCAATTTGGATTAATTATTTGGCTTCCACCCCAGTTTTCTAGCATGAGTGTTGTTTGCCACTGAAAGCTGTCAATTTATATGATTGAAGAAGATTTGTGTCATTCTGATGATAAAGATCAGTCATTGGGAGAAATGAGACTTCAAGGATTGAGGATGATGTTTTGTACGTTCTGAGAATTTGTTAAGGGGAAGAAATCATGCATAATACACAATTGTTGCAAGGCCAGTTTTGTCTGGAATTCTGTATGGATGGTATATGGAATGATTACAGGCACAATATTTTCTGCCTAATTTTGTTAAACTTGTTCCAAGTCTAGTAGTGTACCAATTTTCACTTTTCCTTTCCTACAGTGTTCTGGAAAGAGAATGGTTGGGGGTAGAGAATGTTGGATAACTCTGTGCCAGACTATTACTTATAATGTCTTCCAGTACCAGAAAGAGCTAAGCAATTTGTTAGTGCATTTTGTTCGTCAGTCTGGTACGCTGTGTATATAAATTTTTCTTGGGCTCTTTTATGCAGTGTATTGGTCAGATATGCTATATTGGGCTGCTACTATTGGCTATCTGCTTTCTAAATTCAAATTGTTTTTTGATTTCGCGCTTTGTTCAAATTATCACCACGCTAAAAGTGTATCATTTTTATACGAGTTATTTCTGTGTCAGGTGATGCTAGGTGTTGATCGGCTGGATATGATCAAAGGAATCCCACAAAAGATACTTGCCTTTGAAAAATTTCTGGAGGAAAACCCCTACTGGCGGGATAGAGTTGTTCTACTCCAAATTGCCGTTCCCACAAGAACAGATGTTCCTGAATGTATGCTCCAACCCACCCAACAAACACCACCCACCCACCCCCCACCCACCCACCCACCCCAAAAAAAATGAATAAATAATAATAATAGCAACAGCAACAACAACAAAAAAGAGCATGCACACACATCTTCATGTATTTATAGTTTTTAGGAAACTTAATATGACGATTTAATGGATTTTAGCGATAATGGAATAGGGTTTGCTTTGCATATTGCAAGTTCGTCCCTCATCAAAGTTCTCTAATTCGTAACATGACAAATGAGAAAAATAATTTTTTTTTGCATGCATATTTTAATTTTGCATTTGTACATCTGATCTGTTGCTTCAATCATTTGCTGATAATCAGAGCTCTCTAGCTTCATTGTAAGATTTTGTTCAAAATGATGATGAAATAGTTTAATTATGTCTTCTATCAAGTTAACCAAATGGAGTGTTCCTTGTAATTATCAGCAGTATGCTACTGTTTGTTTTCTGTATTAAAGGACCAACTGAAAACCATAATTATCTATTAGATATAGTATATTTAAGAAGCCATCCCAGGGTTGCTAGTTTCTTTGATACTCAAAAGTATGAACCTATTTCGTTGTTGTGGATTTTAGTACCTATCAGAATAGTTTCCCTACTAAGAAATCTTCAATGAGGAGAATTAATGGACAGTGTTGAGAAGGTAGATATAAGTCTGATAGAGAGATAGACTCTCCTCCTTAGTATTGCTGTTGGTTTCTCTAATCGTTGAAATGTTAAAAGTTTTTCTTTTTATCAAAGAATTGCTTTTCCCACATCTGATTGTTCTAGTTACCAAGTCAAACAGAAAATTATCTATATGTAATTCTGTAGAGTATGTCTACGTGTGTGCGCGGTTGTGCCAAGGCTGAAGTTCAAAGATGGCTTCTTTGCCTTACAAATTCTGTTAATATTCTCTATAGATAAAGAAACATTCTGTGCTAAGTGAAGAGGAAAGTACATAAAGCAGAGGACACAAACTGGTTAATCTTCCTTTACAAACACAACTTGTTGTCTTTATTTGATTGGTGATGGGCTGACTCTTCATCATGTATACTTGCATCAGGTTCATTTTAGACTACGCTCTTTTCTGACCATGATGGCTTTTCGTCATGTGTGTCTTTTTTCTTAAACTGATGGGAAGCAGGATTTGTATAGAATCTGCTAGGTATTTATTATCCATACTTTCTATGAGGGGTTTGCTTTTTGGGTTGGATATGTTTTTCTTGTTCTCTGAACAACAATTCTATTCTTTCCCTCCATTTTCTATTCAGGAGTCATCCTGATATATTTCTTGAACACTGTAAGTGGTGTTGAGATGTGGGCATATATCCATTTTGTGCCAGAGGCATAAACAGTTTGTTTCCTAAGCCTAAGGAACATCTGAAATACTAGTGCTGTTAGACAATTAGACTCACAGTCTCACAGATAATGGCTTATTTTTTAGCTGGTATACCAGGTATACCAGAGATCAATCAACTAGATTTCTATGTCCATATAACCATATTAATACATAGTGTATATTTTTTTGAGGAAAGTATAACTAAGGATATATATATATATATATATACACCGTATTAAACTGTGAGATTGAGCAAGAAGATGCTGCATCCAATCATACTCATGCTCCAGTAGTGTTATGCTGTTATCTGATTGTCAATCATGCTCAGATCATTGGTGAATTTTATGTCTTTTGTGCCCCATCTGCACATCTCAGTATGAAATTTATTATTTAAAAAAATCTTTTTGCAGATCAAAAACTTACAAGCCAAGTTCACGAAATAGTTGGACGCATTAATGGGAGATTTGGAACTTTGACTCGCGTTCCTATACATCATCTGGTCAGTTTTATCTCTCAAATTGATATTAAATATATGCAATCCCAAGAAATTAAAAATCTTGGATGAGTTGTTTGGCTTGCTATAGGAGTTGAAATTTTCTTTCAATAGTGGACGATGTTATGAATATTTACCTTAAGATTAAAGCTTTTTATGGTATTTCCCAGCCCCAGATAGTAATGTGGGGGAGGATAGAAATTTTATATTGCTGGTTTCTGTAAATTGAATTTTCATAGTACGAGGAATATCACTTATAGTCAAGGCCTTAAAAGTCAATGCTAGGAATGGGTCCGATGTTTGCATAAAAGCAATGTTTTAAACATTGATGTTAGGATTGGGAAGGATATTTGCAAAAACAGAACGTTTCTATCAGTTCACAGTGGCAAATGCTAGAGATGCATACATATGCAAGTCTGCACATGCTGCCACCAATGGGATCTATATTAAAGGTCATTGTTAAGGTGAAACAGTTGTGTTTAAAATGAACAGTTCCTTTGGTATACTGTCACGACACTTTCTTCTTAGCGAGTAATTTGCACTCATATATCCAAGAAAACATCCAGTTTGGTAACATCTTCTTATTTCAAGGGGATGGTTGGATGTGATCCTGTGAAATATCTATTATGATTTTTAAGATATTAAAGTGACGTGGTATTTCAGATTCACATATGATTATTCCACCTTTAGCCTCTTTTCTTAGGTATTCTATGTTAGACTAACCTCTAGCCTCTTTTCTTAGGTATCCTACGTTAAACTAACTTTTGAGATGTTTGCTAATGGAGGATTTTGATCTATTTGCAGGATCGTTCTCTGGACTTCCACGCCCTATGTGCTCTATATGCAGTGACTGGTATTCGTCTCTCACTTTGGTTGACATCTATTATTGAATTCCTTGGGTTTCAACTTTCAGTTTGACTGAGAATGGAATTATTCAATTGAAATTTGAGGTGTCTATGTTTAAAATTTGGGTTGAGAAGCCAATGTATATTCCTGGGTCCAAAACTCTGTTTACTTTAGAATGATAGGCATGGTTGAAAACAACAGAAATATCCTTCTGTCCTCCACGGCGACTGTCTCAAGTTAAATACACTTAAAAATGAATCTCTTGTTTTTCCCTTCCCTTTTTCCTCGATTAATATACACCGAGATCTTGTCTCTTTCTCCCCTTATCTATCTCCGAACTATTGAATAGTTTTGTTTTATCTGTTTAGGACCCTGATCATGTAATTATTCAAATTTCGGTAATAATTTATCTATTGTATTGCTATAGACTGTTAATTTAGGTCTTAGGCAAGTACCACTAAGGTCTTAGCCCACGTGGCGCCATGGGTACTACATTTTCCTGACAAGCTAGGTTCAGTTTCAGTTGAAGTCTTCTTCCACGTGTATGTTTTTTATGGACAATGCAGGTTTTTCCCACTCTTATTGTTTTTTTAATACTAATCATCTCTTCCAGATGTAGCACTGGTCACTTCGTTGAGAGATGGCATGAATTTGGTCAGCTATGAGTTTGTTGCTTGCCAAGATGCAAAAAAGGGTGTGCTCATTCTTAGTGAGGTAAGACATAATATTTATACAGATGCATCTAATTTTATGCATACACTATGTAACAAAGTGAATTCTTGCATTTCATTTTACCTGTAAAACTAAGTTTACAAAGTCTTCTGTGGTCACATCTGATAATCTCAGCAGAACTAGTTGTCAAAGGAAATGTGTGAGTTTCTTCCTCTATCAACTCTCTTTTTCCATTGAGTTTGTTGTGAACTCCTTTTTGAACATTTTAATATACCATAATAGAGAATCTTTGAAATGACCATAGGTTTCTGCAAAGAAAGCATATTTCGATTTTTTCAACTTGCATGTCTAACAAGTTGTGTAGTACAACTAGATAAACGATCAACTACTTTATTTAACCAGTTTATAATTTTCGTAGAAAGGAACTTTTCTTTGGATGAATATGCTAATGATTATTCAGACAGGATAAACTTTCCATGCATACATGATAAGAAAAAAGCCCCTGTTTCTTCATGGTTTTCCTTCTGCTATGGTCCTTTTCTTGCTCTATATATTTGCTTTTGTATGAACAGTTTGCTGGAGCTGCACAATCTCTAGGTGCTGGAGCTCTCTTGGTTAACCCCTGGAATGTCACAGAGGTGGCTGCTGCTATTGGTAAAGCCTTAAATATGTCAGATGAAGAGAGAGAAAAAAGGCATCAAATTAACTTCTTACATGTTACAGAGCATACTGCTCAGGAATGGGCTGAATTTTTCGTAAGGTATGTGACTATTTTCCATAAAAATAATATTCATTTTGCATTTGGCTACATAGTATATTACTTGGGTTATTCCATTGTGTTAAATATATTGATAAAGAAGTATCAAGAATTTCCACAACACAGCTTTGAAAAGTTGACTCAGTTAAGACAAATTTTTTCTAATGTCAAGGATAAAAGAATTAAATACGAAATATTATCAAATAAAAACTATGTATCAAAAATAAATGATTTTAATCAAAACCTGCCTTAAGTTGTTTATCTAGCCTCTCTTTGGATACCTGCTGCTGGAATATTTAAAAAAATTTAACAGAATTCTTCTTATAAATTCATTGTACTACTCGTCAATCACTAGTATAGGAAAATTCTATTGGGCCTATCCCCCGATCAGCATAAAATTCTCTGCAGGCAGCTTGTTTATAAATGAAATGTGTGGGTGGGGGGAGGGGGTTAACCAGGTTCCAAGTTATAGGCCTTGTAAATGAAACATGGAAAGTTCCCATATATATTGAAGTTAAATATACTGCACCAATTGTTGATTCCTTATCATTTAGCTTCTTGAATTACTAGCAGAGGGAAAGAAAATAAATCATCATAAGAGAAAATGTAATGAAGCCTTCTAAATATATGTGTAGAAGAAAACCCTGCAACAAGCATGAAAGAGACCATAAGGCTAGGTTAGGAACAACTTTATTGTGGAAGAGGCACTTGTTGTTAGATGAAAGAGTAAAGCCAACTGAAATTTCTGGTAAATGATCCTGTATGATAATCCAGCTTAATGTATTTTGATTCAACTGTTGTTTCCATTTTTGTAGTGAGCTGAATGACACAGTTGTAGAGGCTCAGTTGAGGATAACACAAATCCGCCCCTTACTTCCAGTTGAAGAAGCAATCAACAATTTCCTGAATTGTAGTAATCGACTACTTATACTGGTATTGAACAGTTTGCCTTTTGTATACATGTCTCTACTTTCTCAATTTAGCTGCAAGTTTATTTATAATCGATTATTTTGATTGGATCAAAATCTTTATGAATGGTTATGTAGCTATTCCACTTTAATCTTCTACTTATTGTTATCTTATGAAAGTTATTTTTACATATTCTGTGCCATTTCTCTTGTAAAACCTAAATCAATATTGTAAATTTTAGACTTTCTTTGTGGCTGACTGGCTGCTGTTGACCAGTGCCTCAGCTGTTGCAGCTTCTAAATGGAAGCTGATTTCGGGACACTCTTTTTTGTTATTTGAACACCCCTTGTGATAGCACAATTTTCTGTATTCTACTCACAAGGGGTGTGCAAATAACAAAAAAGAGTGCCAAAATCTTTGCACCTTCTAATTGGGTCATCTCAAGTGTCTAGCAATTGAGCCCTTGCTTTGGACCCCAGTTTTATGAGTGTTTTTGTGTTGTAACTATAAGAATGGAAATAACTTTGAGCTCTTGGTACTTCACTTGTAATTAATGTTTAATGATTTGGCTATTGCAAGTTCAAACCCTACTAACCACAGGGGTAGGGTTATATTACTGAAGTTTACACTTTATGGAAGAGTTTAATTTTAAGTCTCCCTATTTATTTCTCACATTTTTTGTGAGTCCAACTTCTAGTGGTTTCTCTAATAGAATTTTCTGTTATCCTAATAAATAAAGAGTTTTCTCTTTGGAATCCATTTTGTATTTTGTTCAAAGGGAGGTATATAGGATGACGGAATTCTATATTAATGCCTAACTCGGTTCATCCTTATCAATTCATAAAATTGATTACTGTATTATTCCTTAATAAGCTGAACAAAGACCCTGTAGTTGTCTAGATGTTTGCATTGGTAGAACTACAGTCCTGGTAGTCCATGTGAACCACCATTCCCCAGGAAAAAAACGTATGTATACACATGCATGCAGAATATAACTGTAAATGTCGACAGTGGCCAATCTCATCTGCATAGAGCTTAGCTCATTTTTTTTTTTTGGTTTTGGGTGTGATCCCCAACCACTACAAATCCCTTGTACTTTTTGTTCTTTTAATTTATATTTCGTTTATCCTTGTAATTTGTTTATTGTATTTCTTTGGTTAAAAATTTTGGTTTTGAAGAGAATTATTGTTCTAAAAAACTAAAAAGGTGAATAATTTAAGGGAAACTACATTTTTTAATAATAAAATAATATTAATAACATAACATATCTTTTACATAGTTTATGGGTATTACATTTTTATTATTTGTAATTGATTTAATTGTCTGGCATTTGATATTTTTTTAAATTCACGTGCAAATATCGAGTTATATAAATTTTAGATCATTGTCCTATCACCTAAAAGTATTGTTAATAGTCAAAATTTGAAAGCATTATCATATAAGATAATGCATCACCAAATTTAAAATTTTGGCTCAGCCACTGTGTGTAAGAATGTAAATGACTAAATATGTAGAGATTAGAGTTGCTCCTAGCTACACCATTTCTATTCTAAATTTTCACCAGAATCTTATGCATCTTTCTCTTTCTAATCCAACCCTGACACCCTCCAAATTGGATGTCATTGGAATGTCCATTCCAACTGGAAAGCCTTTCGCCTCCTTATCCCAAATTTCATGCTATGGGACATTAAAGTGCTCTCTAGTTTTTCTTATCTACTATGGGTGCCCTCTTAGTGTATTTACTGAAAACCAACTCCTAAGTACTTACTTTAGGATCCTGACATCTGGATCCCAAGTCCTATTGCTAGTTTGTCTGTTCAATAAGAAATCACCTTTGCTTTAGGTTTCAAAACCTGGGTTGTGAAGTTGTAGGATTGATTTGCTCATGTCAACAATAATCATTTACATATTTGTAATCTGAAGCGTAACTTTTAGGTAGATATCTCTATTTGAATTCAACTATTTACAACGGGTTTCTGAGTTTCTTATTTTTTTGTACTTCTTCATTTCTACCCATAACCCTTGGACTTAGACATTTGTTTATTATAGACCTACTGCAGATAACTATCTTGATTGATCTTCTAAATTCCAGGGATTTAATTCTGCATTGACTGAAGGAATTGATACTCCTGGTAGACGGGGAGGAGATCAAGTAAAGGACATGAACTTTAAATTGCATCCAGAGCTGAATGGGCCTCTGAGTAAGCTTTGCAATGATCCAAAATCAACTGTCGTTGTTCTCAGTGGAAGCCGAAGAAATGATTTAGATAACGTGCTCAACCTATCCTATTCTTTTATTTGTTATCTTTTTCCTGCTTCTAGATCAATGTCCTGAGCAACTCGCATGACCATGCTTTTGTGGCCTAATTAGACATTTAATCATTTTTTCTTGCATTTCTTGTAACACTAATCATATCATATTAGGCCTGCCATTGGACACATTTAGTGTTATAATGAAGTGTACGAGGGACATGGTTTCAATCTTAAGCTATCTAGTAACTGTTTCTATTCTAAAATTTACAGATTTTTGGGGAGTATGACATGTGGTTGGCAGCAGAGCACGGAATGTTCTTACGGCACACTAAAAGAGGAGATTGGATGACTACAATGCCTGAACATTTGAATCTGGATTGGTTTACTAGTGTATATGTACCACCTCAAGCCCTTGCCTCATAGAAACTTAACACAGAATCCTCTGTGATGTTGCTTTGCTCGAATTTTCAAGCTAGCTATATTTGTTTTTACTATGATCTAGTCTCTATTTTCACTATGGATAATTGATTTATATTTCTGCAGCATGTTTTTGAGTATTTTAAGGAAAGAACTCCTCGTTCGACAATTGAGATTCGCGAAATTTCCCTTGTGTGGAACTACAAATATGCTGGTGCTTTTTCTGACCAATTACTTTTTAGAATTCTTCTTCCAATTTACCTATATGTTTATTCCTCATTTGTATTATGATTCGGCTTCCGCAGATTTTGAGTTTGGAAGATTGCAAGCAAGAGACATGTTGCAGCATCTTTGGACTGGCCCTATTTCAAATGCATCTGTAGAAGTTGTGCAAGGTAGTAGGTCTGTTGAGGTTCGGCCTGTAGGTGTTACAAAGGTAATTTGTAAATCTCATATTTGATTGCTTTTTTATTTTATTTTTATATCCATTGCTACTCTTCACTTTTTGCTTCTGAATACAGGGTTCTGCTATTGATCGCATTTTAGGGGAAATAGTGCACAGTAAACCATTGAAATCACCGATTGATTATGTCTTATGCATTGGTCATTTCTTGGAGAAGGTACAATCCAAATCTTTAGTCCATTTTGCTTTGTTGCTGCAGCTAAAGAAAATTAATTGTACTGGCAAATCAATAGTACGATTTTTTTCTTGGTTCTCAATAGCCTAGTTGTTGCCTTCTGTAAACCCTTCCCCTTGATGTCCAAGAGACCCTAACTGGTGCCAGTTATTGGCTATTTAAGTTGTAAAACAGCAGGGTGTGATATGTTCTAATGGCTGATGTTAAATCTTTTATAAACTACTAATAGATGATTGAATTGCTTTTATATGTTAGTATCTTTCTCTAGGAGGGGTCAAACAGCCAATGAAAGTCACCATGTGTTCAATGTCAAATCTCCAATTAAAACAGTACATTTGATGTGCTCTTTCTGGTCAATCTTACAACCTTTCAAGCTTCAACTTTTTAAGTGTGATGGACCCTTTTTTTTAGGAAAAAAAAAGTATAGAAAGGTGATGAACCTAGAGCTGATGATCAAATGGATCTGGGGATAGTCATAGGACTCATATCTAAGATTTGAAGTGATTAGAAGACCAAGGGATGAGCTCTAAAGTTTTTAGAAACCTATTTTCTGTGTTTATGCGAACAGTTTGAGACTATCTCTTAATTTATATCTATTTCGTCTTTTATATCACCAAAAGTCTAAGGCGTTTAGTGAGGCCTATGTGACAATATAATGGACATCTAAATAATGGACATCTAAATTAATGTGCTCATTTGATCCTTGAAGACCCATTTGGTAAGCACTAGGCAGTAATAGATGGTTGTAAATGAGTGGATTAACAGTGTGCATTTTCTAGGAGTCCCTCATGCCTATTTCCATCCCCTAATATTGATCTTTCTTCAGAAATTTCGTTATCATTCATTACCACTTTTAGAGGTGATGTTAAGTTCTAATGAATTTAAAAAGAAAAACACAAGAAGTTCCATCACCATGGGTGTTGGCATAGACCTTCTGTACAATTACATACTTCATTACCAATTATTACTGTTTACTCTGAACAGGTCATGAAAACCTTTATAAACAAATTAAAGCTTTAACTTGGGCCTTGTGACAACCCGAAGGTGAGTGTTAGACGTATCCTGGTGTAAGCTATTGAGAAATGTATATATCTGTAAATGTATAAAGGAAGAATAAGGTTTCTTCAAAAGAGAAAAGAGAAAGCCTACAATTTTTGTCACTTCTTTCAACATAATTATTCATTTCTCATTCCAATTCTTCTTCGTTGAATAGGTTTAAATAATGAACCTTAACTTCTTTCCGGTTACTATAATATTTGGATAACTAGTAACATAATAAACATGCACTTAGTTATCTTTTTTAAAGAGCCATTTTAAAGAACTAAAGTATCTATTTAACCATTTTCCTTATCGAAGGACTGGTCTAACTGTCTTAAGTATTCCCTTTTTCTACCTTCTGATTTTAAGGAACTCAAACTAGGAGGATGAACTTTGAGTGTGCTCCTGCACATTGTTTTCTTCTTCTTTTGTTACTCCCCCTTTGATATAGCTTTTCATATTTTCTTTTGCATGATGGTATGTGGGGTCTGAAGGAATAATTATAGGATGGACTTTCTTGTCGCTACTTACACATAGGAACCTTTCTTTTTTCTTAATATGCAACACCTTTATTATTCTAGAACCGCTTCCTTAGTCATTCTCCTCCAAGACCCCCTAAGACACTCTGTTGTTCATAGCCTTCATGCCCTAGACTGTTAATTTTTTATATAAAACAATTGTTGTGAGCATGATTGCTTCTCATTATGGTGAAATTGGTTGGTATCATTTTTTGGCATAGATTTTCGTTTCAGGATGTCACTTCTGGTCGTATCATGCTGGCAAAGTTCTTTCAAATCTGTTGACAATAATTTAGAAATAATGTTTGGAGATTGATTGTGATTTTTACTGGAAGTATATTTCATGGCCCATTTAACCAAAGAACCTTTCCATTCTGGATATTTCCCATCTGTTTTGCATATACAGTAATCTAACTAATCATTGCAATTTGTATGGTAACACTGTTTTCATTTTACGAGCTATAAATACTCTTAAACCCGGTTTATTTTGTCAATTGCACTCTTTCAACATAATGTGTTTCATATGTTATCAATTTTCTTGCATTTGCACTGAGTATGTTTAGTTCCCGATAGCTGGTAATCTGCTCTGAAGAACATATGCTACCCTGCAATAGTGAGTTGCACAAGATAGTTCCATTTATATTGACATTTTCCAGGGTCTCCATTTGTTTTTTACTTAAATGAAACCCTGCGCTCCTGTTTTTTGCCCAGTATTTTTAATTGTTAAGTTTTATTATAGGATGACATGTAGCTTTAACACTTTAAAAATATGCTTTCAAAAATAGAAAGTGTTAAAGGAAAATGACAGATAGTTTGTTCAATCAACGATTGTGAAAGGCTCCCGAACCCGTAGATTACCATCATTTACTGTGTTTTAATTGTGGTGTTATTTAATTTTTTGTCCAGGATGAAGATGTATACACATTTTTTGAGCCTGAGCTTCCTTCTGACAACGTGAGCCACCAAAGAACCAAAGTATTCGATACTTCAAAGTTGTCTGAAAGGCCACCACCAAAGCCTCCAGCCAGCAGAAATGGGTCAAAAGCATCGCATGGAAAGACCCAACGTTCACACCCAAACTCAGAGAAGACAAATAATAGTAATGGGGGGCTCTCACGAAAGCAACCTTCAGAGAAGACTTCCTGGAATGTGCTCGACCTTAAGAAAGACAACTACTTCTCCTGCGCTGTGGGGAGAACTCGAACCAGCGCTCGTTACACACTAGGAACATCAGATGATGTAGTATCGTTTATGACAAGAATGGCTGAAGCATCTTCATGCGTGTCATCAGGTTCAAAACCTTGACCTTACACCCTGATATCAATTCTTATAGTATTGTGGACTCTAGCTTCCTATAGGCATTATGGATTAATACAATGATTGTAAAGCATAGTGTAAGGAATGTCACTATTCAGACTATTAATTGATGAAATAGTCGTAGTTTCGAATAAAATCCTTCAAATGTCTGAGACTCATCACTCATTGTCATATTACCATATTCTGCCCTAACTGATTAACTGGGGAGAAAAAACAGTTGGCCTGCTACTATTTATCTTGAAGACCCAAGGATGAATCCACTGCTATGCTCAGTTTATAAGGTTGATATTTCGAATTAATCTCGCCACTGTTCAATATTATCTTAAATGTAAAAATATCCTCAGTTCAGTATTATCTTGGATGCAAAAATATCCTCATAATAACTTGTTGTGGACTTGTGGTGCACACATCTCACAACTACTAGCTTCCATCGTGGCATCACCACAATGATTTAAAGAGGCTGTCAACATCATAAGATCCAACTAGCATGTGCTCATTCATCTAAGCGATGCTTAAGCTATCAACTTCCACGTTCTCGAGAAAATCAACTAGCATATATATATGGAAAAGTAGAAGGATGATAACTTGACCCTTCATCTCATAAATCCAACGTATGACATTTTACGTATATATAGTGATATTTTTTTAACTCATAATGACCAAAATATTTTTTCACTTGTAACGATCATTTTCATTGTTATAGTGACTATTTTTATTATTATAGTGACTTTTTTTTTAATTCGTGAAATCTCATGCATTGGATCTTACCACTTAAAGAGTCAATATCCCTTCTCATTTTTCTCATTTTAAGCACCCTTCTCATTGGATCTCTCTTATATATAGGTAAAAGTTAAAATAAAAAGGATACTTAAAATGAGAAGGATGAGAAAATATCTTGACTCATTATCTCTTAAATCCAACGAATTATATTTTACGTGTACATAGTGACCATTTTTTAACTTATGATGATCAAATAATTTTTTCACTTATAATGACTATTTTTATTATTATAGTGACTCTTTTTATTATTATAGTGGTTATTTCTTATTGTTATAGTAACTATTTTTTTACGTGAAATCTATAGCGGTGGATCTTACCATTTAAAGGGTCAAGATCTCTTCTTATTTTTCTTATTTTAAACATTCTTCTCATTGGATCCCTCCTCTGTATATATTAGTTCATATTATTTTCATTTTTCATCGGCAAAATCATATACAATCTCATGTTGACTCTTACGTATGATCTGAACCGATGCATGTACAGTTTTGAAATATTCCAAACAGGTTGTCACAATTAAATTGGGTTAATTTAGCCACCTCCACTTCAAAATAGGAAGAGGGTAGGAGGGACACTACATTTGGGTGATCATCATGTTAATTGTTTATTTATTATAACAAATTTGCATGATGGAATGTACAATTCAAACCTAAAGCTTATATTCAATGTACTACATAATTTGTCACTTTTGAAAATGCGAAGAAGAAAGTATAAAAAAATTATCAAACCAAAGACCATCCATAACCTAGATGCATGGCTAGATGTAGTCATCAAACTCAAAAGAACCCCACTAGATCTAGATGCACGTCAATAATTGAAGGTCAATTATTATTCTTGTGAAAAGTAATATCTATTATTCATTTAAATTAGTTAATTATATAGCCCATAGATCTTTTTCAACAGTGTTTTTTTTTCTTCTAGATTTCTCCTAAAATTGTCCCTAAAATGACAAATGTTTTGGGCTTTCTTTCTATGCTATAGTGCTACAAGGAATTCACACAAAAAATTAGGTTGGCCTAGCAAGAAAATTTAAAGGCATCCCCAAGGAAACAAATGGCAATTTTCCAAAGTATGGAAAATGATACATGGAGTATGAATGAATATTTGGTAGGAAAATTTCATATAAATATTTCATGAGGCTTCCCTCTAATCAAACTATATATACATGAGGTAATTGTATAAGTTGCAAGTCTTTTTAAGTCATTAGATGTTGTTAATGCAGAAAGGTAGCAAAAAGAACTATATATCTAGCACATCATCCTAATTAACTCATAACTTAAACATGTCATTGGTACTTTGCACAACTTACCTTTGATTAAAAAAAGATATTAAATTTTGGTTTAATAGAATGACACACCATTGTGTCCTTGGTTTTACCCCAAATATGACATTATTTCCGTTTAAAGTCATCAGTATTACTTAAAACAATAAGGTACTTGTTCAAAAAACTAAAAATAAAAAGTAGTAATTTACAAAGTTAACTTTTGTGAAAAGTAATTGACAAATTTTTCCTCGAAAAAAGCTAAATAATTTGTTTGACATGGATACACTGTAAATTGAAGAGCCTATACTTCTGAAAACAAAATGGTCAAAAAAGAAAAGAAATTAGAGAGATGATACACTTACAAACAAAATGCTTGTATGAAGATCCCAGCTAAAACATGTGCACTGGCTTAGAATTGGGATTTGTTATAAGTAAAACGGGTCGAATCAAAAAAGATGTAAAACAGGCCGAATCAAATGAGATACATAACTGGTCGAGTCGAGTTGGGCCGTCCAAAGAGAGTATATTTTTATCTGTAGAGGGTGATAGTTTACATGTATCACCTCCAATATTTGGTAGTGGACCATCGGCAAGTAAGTGAAAATAATTCATTATCTGATAGTGTTTAAAAGTCTTGGAAATTATTGACTCATTATTAACCCTACTTGATCCATTAAAGACCCAATAAAATATGACTCTATATTGACTCATTATGCCCATTATTAATTAAGTCATTTTACAAATGGACAAGTCAAAGGCCCTTAATGAACCCCACCTATTTGAACAGGTCTAATCCCAACATACCCAGATAAAAAAAAAAAAAAAAAAAACATACTCATTTGTTTGGGTTGGTATGATATGATTAAGAATTTATGATTAAATTGCCAACTGCCAAAACTAATAACGGAGTAACTATATCTTCAGTCCAAAAAATTAACTATTCAGCAGTGACCAAACATCTCATTAACTTCTTTGTCTTGCAATGGTCTTTCTTTTTGCTAGACATTTAAAACTTGTGGGGGATAAATTATTATTGTAGCAGAGACTGCTGCATACCCACAGCATAAATATCCGCCAGGAAATTTACAGACTTTAAAACCTATTGAATTGATTTCCACTACTTCACTCTATTCAAGATGGATAATTTATCCGATGGATCAATAAAGTTTTTTTTTTTTTTTTTTTTTTTGCCCTATTATCACAAATTCGGATAGTGTAAGATGAATGAATCAAGTCTTTATGATGTAATTTTATATCTGTTAAGATAGCGTTGTGAGTACAACTTGTAAAAGTTTTCTAAATTATTATACATCGTTAATCAAGGTTTTAAAGAATTTTTCCCAAGAATATCATAATTTATATGATCCAAGCAATCATGTAAGTATCATGTAGACATGTGATTATGATGATATGCCTACTGCTTGGCTTCCTGCACTCAACAGCTCAGGAATAACGAATTAAAGCCTTGACAAGTTGATTAATTGGTTAATAATTTTTAAATAACAAAATTTCTTGGATGTTTGGTGCTGGTTTATAATCTCACGCAAATGAGTTCTTAGAAAAAGTATCGATGTTGAAGACTTTGATTAATAAAATTTTAGAGACCAATTATATTTGCTAATTGCCAGATCTATTTTGCCTGGATATTGAAATATAAGAACTTGTAATATGAGCTAAGAAAAGATTAAAAAAAAAAAAAGCTTATGATTACTGTATAGATCATCTCAGTAATAGGTAGAGTTCTCAAAAGTGTAAATCTATTTAGCATGTAGATGAAGATGTATCATGAAAATGAACCTGAAATGGGGAAGATTCAGAGAGTCAAAGCTGATACTTGAGAAATCTGATTCAACAGAGTTGGAAGGAGTAAAAAGATGTAGGATGCAGATTACATAGACCCAGAAGAGAAGGGTTTCCATAGAAGTTCTTATCCCAATGCATACTTCAGCTCGGCTAAATACAGAGTAGAATTATGGTCCAAACAATGGCAGATGAACATAATATTTGGGAACAAATTGGACAATCAATTAATAAATATTACAAAAGGGTGGGCAGGGAACTTCAACTCCCCTGGAACAAGAAGAAGTTTAAACAGAAGACGTCAAAAGGAAAAAAGATGGAAAAATGAACAACTACTAAAAATAATTCTAGAGGCAATCTACGTATTAGAAACAACAGCAGAAGAAGCTAAAATAATGTGTGCCCAAACCCTATGGAATTAAAACTATGCAGCCACAATGCCTACTGGTAAATTTAAAAAGAATGCAATCCTCTGAATTATGCAGAAAAGTTCACTCTCAAGCTGCAGAATAGTTTGTCTTCTTGTTCGGCTCAAAAACATACTTGATTAGCGAGTCCTTGATATGCAGCAATTCTGGGAACTCTTTTTTCAACTTGGAGGCATCCATCTCATTGTTGCTTCTTGGAGCCACAATAACCTTGGCTTGCTCTTCAAGGGTGAAGTTCGCCCACTTGAATTCTGGGTCCATGTAGTTCTTGTACATCTCAAGAATCTCATTATGGCTAACCACCCCTGGGTTTGTGAAGTTGTAAATGCCCTTAAGGTTCCTCTTTGCCATCTCAATGGAAATCGGTAGAAGCTCGTCCAAAACAGTCATGCTGTTGGGAATGTCAACCACCTTATTGTAACGAGAGATCTTTGTGATGAAGTTTCGTGGGTTGTTGAGGTCAGAAGATATGGGCATACGGACCCTAAGGGTGCACACATTATCAAACTCTTTCAGCAACTCCTCCACCTAGTCAGACATAGGTAAAATAGAAGTTAGTACACAAAGAAAACACTTCAGATAATAGATACAATTAAATATATATGGACCTTGCATGGAAAGGGATGGGAGGAAGAAAAACAAGGACTGAGAAGCATTACCATGGCCTTGGTCTTAGAGTAGAAAGATCCAGTGAAGTTCGGGGTGTCCTCCTCCTTGAAGCCGATCCCAGAGCCCAAAGGATGTGCAGCATCATACTCAAAGATGCAACCAGTGGCAAAATTCATCATAAGAAGCCCATGCTCTCTGCAGACATCAGCCAAGGTCAAAGTACCAGCAACATTGGCACGAATTGTCTCTGGTTTGTGTGATTCACACCAGTCAACATTAGGTCTACCGGTCACACCAGCAGCATTGAAGACATGAGTAGGCTTGACGTTCTGGATATCAGCAATAAGAGATGATCGGTTTTCCAAGCGACCTTTTCCATACTCAAAAGCAATACCTTGCTTTTCACACAACTGGCCAAGTAGACCACCAATCCAACCAGTTCTACCGTAGATCAGGAACTTGTAAGTGGGCTTAAGAGGAGAACCGACAGTATTTTTTGTAACAGGTACCACCATCTGAGACTGGGTGTCAGGGAACTCTGAAGAAGCAGCATTCTCACTGTCTGCTACTTCAGAATGCCTCTCAACGCCACCGGGCATCATCAGCATTCTTGGGTGAGGAAGCAATGCCCCTGAGACATCACCCCACCAATCAGGATTACTGATATACCACTCCATTGTCTTCTTCAGGCCCTCTTCCCAGGTGGTGCGCTCTGACCACCCCAAAATCTTCAATTTCTCATCATCAAGGAAGTACCTCTGGTCATTGAATGGACGGTTCTCAACAAACTTAATGCTTGACTCTGGATCCTTAGAGAACAGTTTGCAAACATCTCTAGCCACATCAATGACTCTCCTTTCCTTCTTTGTTCCAATGTTGTACACATGGCCAACTTCTCCCTTGTGGAGAATAACCTCAAAGGCCTCTGCAACATCTTCACAGTACAGATAGCTTCTCACATTAGATCCATCACCATGAATAGGAAGAGGCTTCCCCTGCATGGTCAAAAGAATGAACTTTGGGATCAATTTCTCGGGAAACTGGTTAGGTCCATACACATTGTTTCCACGGGTTGTGATAACCGGCAAACCATATGATCTGCCATAAGCCATGACAAGCATCTCAGCACCGGCTTTTGTAGCAGAGTAAGGGTTAGTTGGAAGAAGCTGAGAAGCTTCATGATTACCCACATCAGCATCCTCGTCTGTCTCACCGTAAACCTCATCTGTACTAACATGGATGAATCTCCTAATCTGTCCGGTGACCTTACAGGCTTCAAGCAGGACGTGGGTCCCATAAATGTTGTTCTTGGTGAACTCAAAGCTATTGCCAAAAGAATTGTCAACATGGGTTTGTGCAGCAAAGTGCATAATCGTATCAATGGACTCAGTAATCAGAAGGTAGTTGACAAGGTCGGCACTAGCAATATCCCCCTTGACGAACTTAAAGTTAGGGGAAGATTGGGAAGGTCGCAAATTTTTAAGGTTTGAGCAGTAATCAAGCTTGTCAAGCACAACAATCTTGTAATCTGGGTAACTCCTAATGAGTCGGTTCGCGACATGGGATGCAATGAATCCAGCCGCACCGGTGATGAGAATATTCTTTGGGGTGTACGAAGACATATTGCCCCGCAATCTAAAACAAACAATCCATAACCAAACAAAAAGTCAGGTCCTTCACATTATGTACATACACAAATCTCGAAAATCTACTAAAAACAAAGCACAAATATGCTCACATAGTGTGAAAACAATCAACCCGTAAACTACGATCCCAACCTAAGCATTGACATTGATCATCCAGAACCCATGATTCAACTCAATTCTCAACGACTTCAAGCATTAAAAGCATATGATATACAAAATCAGACAAACATTATTAAAAAGTGATCACATTGGTTAGATCATGCAACATAACACATACTCATCGCCTAAAATTCAGAACTTTTACACTATATCGCATTATTTGTATATCATGATTAATGAACAACTTATTAAAAAAATCTAGATCTGCTTAATATAGAAACAAATCATGATCATAATCACACAATATTAGAAAGCACTCAAATCAACAGCATTCATACTTCAGATCAACAACGCAATATCGACAAAAAAACACAAAAACAATTCATAATTTCTACTCAAATCACTAAATTCAAAATCCAAACAAACCCCAGACCATAAAACAAAAACCCATCAACGAAAAATTCAATTAAGCTCAAAAAACTCAACAAAATAAAAAAATGAGGAAATTTGTCAATCACGATGATCAAACGAGCAGATCTAGCAAAACTGAGTAAACACCCAGATAATCAATCATCATTATCAACACAAATTATGTCAAATTAAAGGCAAAAGGTACTTACAAACAAGATCCAAGGTGCAGCCAAAAGGAGAAATCAAGGAGATTTTAGAGGGGAAGAAGGAGGGTTGGGGGGGGGGGGGGCGAGTTTTAATTGCGAGATTATAGAGTAGTGAGGTGAGAGTTGGAGGAATATATAGGCTTAAATAATAATACTTGAGCGTAGGAGTTAGTTGAGGAACGCCAATGGCTATTCGGAAAAGACGAACTTGCCCTTAGGTAGGTTGTATTACGTGTTTTGGACAGTGCCACGTTACCCACGTTTACCTCGCTTGGAGTCTGTTATTATTGGAGGTGTTTGGTTTGGTTTGAGAGAGTGAATCATTGATGTCACACAATCACACCTGTGTGTAATATGTGTAGTAACTGCAATTGGTGTGTGATTCTACTTGGTTTCTTTCAAATTTTTACCCTGCGGTTGTAGAGTTTTAATTTTACGAGGTTTGGCATTGATATGTCCTGTTTTAGATCAATTTCCACAAATTAATGCTTATCTAATTTTATATTAATGTCAATATGAGTTTAATCAATGCATACTCTCTATAACTAGCAGGTTTGAAACATGTTATGGCTTATTCTACAACTTGACTTGAGACATGTCGTGGGGTTAGGTTAGATTTTTCTTGGACAACTTTATAATTTAGAATGAATTTTTCTTTTTTTTTTGTTAGAATTTGAAACAATTCAATATTCTCGGTAAGGATTAAAAGAGAATTACCATTAATTAATTTTTCTCCTCAAATTCAACTCTTGTATGGAGTAATTGTAAAGTGTAATATTAATCACGATGTGAAACTAATAATATATTTACAATCCGTTGAGATATTAATCACGATGTGAAACTAATAATGAAAGGTTTTAATTGAAACAAATTGAGAATAAAGGTGGTTATAGTCATGGACTATTATTATGTCTTTTATGTACATGAAAAATATACATAGTATATATGTCAATTATGAGAAATGTAAAATGTATATTCCACATAATTGACATGTACATTTTTCATGTACGTAATGTACATTTTTTTGGAGCGAATGTACCATAAAAATGATGTACCCGAGTATACCATGAGCAAGGTACACCGTTTAATTTGCGCTTGTAGAAACAAATTGCCATACCAGGTAGAGTACTAGTCATCTAATTTGCAAATTTCTTTACTAGAGTACGTACTACCATACCAGGTAGTAGGTACACTTTTGTTTTTTGTCTGATTGGGATATTGAAATTGCCCGCTTTCTGCCAACTCATTTTCAGTGCAACTAATTTTCCATTAATCTATTATTGGTTGCTAATTGTATTATCTTTAATGTGACACGTTTACTCAAAACCCTAAAAAAATATGAGATATGTCTATGCTTGAATACATCTTAATTCATGTAAAAAATAGACATGTCTATGCTTGAATATTTAGCATTATAATGTTTGTCTTAGCATTATAATGTTTGTCCTACTTCAATGTATTGTTATTGGTGGTTAATAATTAGTTCTATATGAATTTTGTGTCGGATTCATTTTCGATGGAATATTACTAAAGAATTTCGATAGCAAGTGTAATATAATTTTTTGAAATACGGGTACTTGTTACTAGACTCAAGAAATCCGGGTGTCGAGTTATGGGCCGCAATTTCAAATATCCAACAAAGCAGGGTATCCAAAAATCAGATACCCGCTAATGAGCACCCATATATACTGTTACCTGTTATTATAGGTGAAAAAAAGACGCAATCTGTCTTAAGTTAAATTATTGTAAATATTATATTATAGAGAGTAAATTCATAAATAGTATTATTTTAGATAATCTAACTAAAGGTTGCATTATTTTCGATAAACTCCCCTTATTGTTTTTGTTTCATCAGCAATTAAAATGGATGGAGTCAACTCACCTTACTTAAAAATATAGTTTCATAGAAATTCATGAAGAAAAATTTCAATGGGAAAAGTCATACTTCAATTAGTTTATTGGAAATAAAGAGTAACCTACTGTAGTACTGTATTACATTCGGACTCCAAAATAATGATATAGGAAGGGTCGTAAATGAATGATGGCCATCGCTGTTCTAGTCAGTGTGTCTCTGTCATAAGACTAAGAAGAGTAATCATGCATGGACTGATGGAGTAGTGCTGGTTAAGGGCGAAAGTTGGTAGTATTAGGAAGACTAAGAATAATTATAACAATATGATTATTGGTCATATAATTTCCTTAAAAAAATAGGCCACCGAAGAAAAATCCAACAAGATGAGAACATGGTGTTAGCATTTGGTTAGTTGTTAAAAAGTGCTGAGAAAGGGAAGATGGAATTGTCCAATCTGCTGGACATGATCTTCCAACTAAACTCCAGCGTCGGCCAATGTTGACAAAGCCGCCATTAGTTCAAGACCTTCTAGGAATTGCTTACGAATACTCCCCGCCAAAAGTTTTATACTTTGACTTGCTGTAGACTGTAGTACATGCAACTTTTGTTCCACTCTTCATGCAGAAAAGTCAGGTTTGTGACGGTTTTGTAAACTATCAGATTCACAATAATTGTGATTTTTTTGTTCAGTGATCTTCTAATAGACATTGCAATAAAACTCATAAGTTTAAGCTTCTCAAAATATCCCAATTAATTTCTCATAAAACAGATAACAACAGCACTACACTATCTGCCTAATGCCCAATCTGGCTATGATCTTAAAAAGCTTGAAGAATATAATCATCTAGGCTTAAAACACAATTCAACTTTCCAAACTCAGGTCACGAGTACTTTGTAATGCATCAAGTACAAGGGACACTTTGGTTAATGCATATATAAAATGGCGGATCTTTTCATAGGTCTAAGGGGGCTTAGCCCTCTTGAAATTTTTTAGGCCTTTATATAATATAAAGATATTACCCAAAGTTAACATAAAAAAGTTAACCTTTACAGTTAAGAGTTTAATTTTTGAACTAGAAGTTGAGGCTTGCTCCCCTTCATTTTTTGGTTTGGAAAATAATCGTGGCCCCTCCTAATTTTTTGCCCAAGATCTGCCACTATATATAATAGCTTGAAAAGGAAGGCAGCTAGGAGCTTTATTTATACGAGACACTAAATGTAAAAACAAAACAATTGGTCAAATCCCGTGGCTATGGATCGGTTTGTTTGGTTTCAAATCTGCAAATCTGAAGAGGATAGAAAAATATAACAGATGTTCATTCTTCAGATATTAACTAAGACTCTAAGAGTAAATTAACAAATTACCAAAGGAAAAAACTGGAGAACAAAGTAGCAATAACAGGAGTCCAAACCATGCTTAATAATTTGAACGGCAAGGGGCCACCACATCTCTGTGTTTGAAATGCTAGAGCTGTTGGAAATTGGTTGCCAGACCTGAAAATCTTATGTTGGCAGGCACAAGACCGATCCTCAACTAGTCAACTGAACTCAAATATCCTGTATTCCTGCTAAAATTAAGTAGAATAGACAGAAGACCAGCACTCAAAGTTTCAAATAGAGCTAGTAAGTGACTCATATTACAATGCTATCACCTCAGTAGCCAAAATAATCCAGTTCAAAGTAACAGCCTACAACACACTTTCAACATAATAGCTAAACATCTTTCCAAAACCAGTACAATATAAGATTCTACAAACATGAGCTACATGAAAGAACAACTTCAATTATTCCTCATTCATGCATAAGGGTTAATCCAAAGTTAACCCGGCCTTCCCATAAATTATAGTCATCATCAGCAAAACTTGACAAAGACTTTTGTACTGCAGCTACTAATCGTGTACACTATGAAAATGTTGTTTTAGTTTGTTTTGTTTAAGGAATAAAGTCACTCTGTATTTTTATGGTCTAATAAAGTAGGGAGTTTCCCAAATTATTCTATAGGAAAGATACTAAGGAGATGAGCTGATTTGTAGTTGTGTTTCTATCGGATACTTTATGAGGAAACCTTGTCCTCTCTTTGTGCTATGTTCAGTACAATTTTATTAAAATAAATTTCTTATTAAATAAATTTCATAATGTGCATAAAAACCAATCTGATTACCAATAACCATGTATCAGGATCAGGTATCTGGTTTTCAGCTGGGGTCCTTGGATTCTTAGTTGAGGATTATACCATTATCACATGGGAACAGACAAACTCTAGAAAGATATACTTAAGGCATCAGTAGGTCAAATAAAAGATTGGATCAGAAAGATCGAGAACAACAAAGTAGCAAAAATGGCAGTGAAAATTGATACGTAGCATATACTGGGTTGCACAAAGAAACATGCTTGGAAAGATCCAACATAAGAGTAAAGCGAGAGAAATAGGAAACACAAACAATCATTATATTAAACATAGATGAAGAAATGAGCGGTGTAAGCGAGGTATAGCCGAATAGGTCACAACAATGGAGAGAAAAGGAGATGAGACAGTATATTAGAGAAGGAGATAAGAAATACATGTGAAATTTTGAACACCATCCCAGCCACTCCAAACATAACGGCAGGAGAAAGGAACACCACTGCATGGATATACTTGAAAGTCAAGAAAGGTTTTATTGATCCAAAAGATCAACATGATTTAACAATGTGAATATGAATAGCTTGATGTTGGAAATAAGGTATCTAATTATCTAAAAGCGCAATTCTAAGGAGCATCTTAGAGGGACAAGCAACCATGGAGGAAAATCAAGTAAACAAAACAGCTAGTGTCATGGAAGAACTTATGGGATATGCAGCAATCACATGAAAAGGTAAAAGAATACAAAAGGAGATCTCCAGCAAACAGAATCGGTAGCTATGAGCAATGCACACCATTCCTTGCCCTAGGAAGAGAGAGATGCAAAGAAGAACACAAATGAAAAGCAGCAGCAGCAGATGCAGTAACATCACATATGATACAATAAGTGCTACAGAGAAAAACAGTCTTCAAGAAAACATCATAACAATTTAACTCTATCTACCGTCGTTGGTCTTTCTGTGTTTTTGTTGTCTTTTCTGTTCGATTTATGCACCTCATTTCCATATAATAATAATAATAATAATAATAATAATAATAATAATAATAATAACAACAACAACAACAACAACAGTGACAACACGACAACTATTACAAAGTACAAATTACTAAAAATTATATTGATATCTAGGGTGTTTGTGTCACCATAATCTCTTTATTGATTGTGTATTGGGTCGAATTGGGGTCGAAATAGGTCACATTCAAAATAGGTCGGATTGGGCTAGATAAAAGAATATGCAAAAGTGATTGAGTCAGGCTAGGCCAATGAAAAATACAGAATAAGCCGAGTTGGGCTAGGCCAGTTCAAAAATAGTATATTTCTATCAATGGAGGGTGAAAGTCTATTTGTATCACCTTCAATCTTTGACAGTGAACCATATATGAACCATTGACAAGCAAGTGAAAATCATTTATTATCTAATAATATTTAAAAATCTTGGAAACTATTTAACCATTAAAGACCCAAAAAACATGACTCTTTAAAAGACCGACTCAATTAAACTCATAATTAATTAGATTCTTTTACAAATGGATTAGTTAAAGACCCTTAATGGTACTCCTCCCATTTAAATAGATCTAATGCCAAGGATTTAGTTAGTTTGTTGTTCCTTCATTTAACTTAATTAATCATAAAGTTAAAAAAAAAGGCCAAAGTACCAAACGATGATTAGCAAGACAAAAGAGTAATGCATATAGCCTGATATAGTACAAGTGTTTAGTAACTTTCAAAATCATGGATAACCCTTAAAATATGACTCCAAAACTTAACGTATGATTTATTTCTTATCAGAGTTCGATAAACCCTAAACCACCAAAAATTCTGAACTTGATGTGGTTGTTGCACTTGTTGGGGGAGAGGGAACAACTAATCAACGACCAAAAATTAATCATGCAACAAGAAATAAAGCTAAGATTAGACTTGTTACCATTCTTGCCAAAAAGTAGACTAACAATTTCCCACATTACATTCAACTGAGGGTTACATCACAATTCCAACAGAACCCCAGCAGAAAATCATATACCAATCGAACACTACACTACCCAAGGAGGACAAAATCATAATCTGAAATTTTACGACTAGAGAATGAGAATAACAACTGAATTGAACTGTTGATTATGAGACGAGCTTGTAGCATTTGTTTTCAGTGTCACTCAATAGAAATTGGCTGTCAGACCCACATCCACACTTGAACTTGATCAATACCAACTGTTGAGACAACCTCTCTGCTTTTACTGCTTCTTCCTAAAACAAAATATTTTTTATTTATTTTTTTTATATTATGTGAGATTATTCAAATCTTTGACACAACAATAAGATATTTTGCAGAAAAAAAGAAATTAAATGGAATAAAATGCGGAAATAATTGTAGAAAGTAAGAATTAAATCATGAAAATAATCTACAAGAAAATTCCTATCAATTGAATAGAATATCATACATTGTAAGATAATAATTCATCCTTTAATTAACTTCAATTTTGAGTAAAAAAAAAACACTGGAAAAAAGAAAAAAAAATGCAGATTTAAATGTAGAAATCAAATATTAAATCATGAAAATAGTTTACAAGAAAATATCTATCGAATGGAGAAATTATCATGCATTGTCGGATTATTATTTGTCAGATTATTATTCAACCTTCAATTTAACTTAAATTATGAGTAAAAATCACTGAAAAAAGGAATTCCAAGAAGAAAAAAAAAAAGCGGAAATAGTAGTATAAACAAGATACTTTTAAGGAAATTTGAGGAACACAAAATATAAATTCAAAAAAGAGGGAATAAAATCAAGAAAATTAAATTAAAAATATTTATTGAATAGATTACAGTAGTTGGCTTAGTAGTAGAGCTCTTGACGGCAGCAGGACTAGACATTAACCGAACAGGGTCAGAAACAGTCCTCCTCAGAAGCTTTGGCGAAGGAAGCGGTGGCAGAGGCGGCGGAAGAAGACCCATAAGTGGCGGCGACGGCGACGACCGATACATCATCCTCATTTTCTGCACCAATCAAGAAACAATCATTGACCCAGAAATTTAGAGATAAAGAAAAAGAAAACCCAGAAGTTGAAATTAAACCTTGGAGTCGGAGCAAAAGAGGGGAGGGTCAGAGACAGTTCGTCGGAGAAAGCGGGGTGAAGGTGGGGACATAGGAGGGGAAGAAGAGGAGCACGTGCCGTAGGTTGAGGAAGAGTAGGAAGGTGATGATAATGGTGATGATGATGATGGTGATGGTGATGAGCAAGAGAAGGGTCGTTTCTTCTTTGAAGGAGGTGGGGTTTGATCGGGGTTGGTTGCGCGTCGAAGATGATGGAGGTGGTTCGAGGAGGGCGAAGGTGGTGTGAGGTTGAAACAGAGGAATGGGGTTTGGGAATGCGCGTAGGATTGTTCGAGTCGCTTGCGTTTCCTTGCTTCTCTGATTTGGATTCTCGGGTTTGCTTTCACCATTGTTGACTGATTGCAGAAACAGAGAGAGACGAATGGGATGGTTTCAGAAATCAGTTTGCGGTTTGATGCTTGTTATATGTATTTGCAGGACTCAAAACATAGCACGTACATAGGATTGCCAATATGGCGAACGGGTTAAACAAGTTGCTGCATGTAAATGGGGATTAAACTTTGCATGTATTCACCCTATTCGTCTTATCAGAGGATTTCACTCTTTTCTTTGACAATTATGGTTTAGTTACCACTTCGGGTTGACCCTTTTTTTTTTTCTCAAATTCACCAAATTTGGTAAAGTAGTGTATTTTAGCTTTCATTTCAATTTTACAAATACGGATAGTGAGGGTTAATAGGATACTGATAATTTTACACTATGTTTATAGCGCCTTTTATAATGTACAAGTATGTGTAGCTTAGTTGGGCAATTGATCATTATCTAACATGAGTATATATGTAATCGTGCTAAGTCGAGTTTGATTGAGTAGAGAGTGTCCAAACAAGAAAGTGACATCTATGAATAAATTTGTTGATGTTGATATTATTTATAAATATGAGCTTGAAGGAGATGATGATTTACACAATTACATTCTTTAATTGATTTGAGTTGGAGTAGTTCAAGGTATTTCAAGTATGGTTCAAAAAACTCTTTATTTGACAAGTCTTGAAGAACCCCATGAATGTGGACATCTTTTTCTACCATGTTGTTGTATTAAGGTCAATGTTTGTTTAAAATACTTCGAATAATGGAGAATTTGTTGTAAATAACAAGCAAAATAAGCAGATAAAACTCAAGAAGAGATGCTTTCCACCGTGTAGCAGTTTCAATATAATTTAGAGAAGCTAGGGTTTAAGGAGAAAAAAGAGAGAAAAGAAGGGGAAAAACTCAACCAATTACATTAATACAAGAAAACATTTATAGGACAAGTAAACGGACTTTGGTAAAACTCAACCCATAATATTCCATATAATTCACTAACATAAGACTGTTGAACGAGATCTAAACCAGTACTCCACAAGTTCATAAATATAATCCATACTCCATAAAGACTTCAAAGTCAATTTAGAAAGTAATTCTAAATTTCTAACACAAAGTAGTTTGGTTTCCATCAAGTATTCAAAATCCTAACTTAGTAACTTGTGTGCAAACTTGTGTGCACACTGCACAGGCGCAACACAACACAGCTTCACGCCTTCACCCGTCAAACATCCAAATAGCCGGCAGTTAGCCTTAATTAACACAATCGCACCCTCCTTTCTCCATTCACCATTACCATCCGATCAGCAGCACTACAATAATAATGGCGGCTTCCTTCGCTATATCTTCAACCTCACCATCCTTCTTCTTCTACAAGGTTGGGTTGCTTTGATTCATATAAACAGATGATATCTCATCATCTCAATCAGTCAATTGCTAATTTTTAAAATTTTGTTATTTAGTAAACTGAAGGATGTAGCACCCAATTGACCGCAGCTTCAAAATACCGAAAAATGAAGTCGAGGAAGATAGTATCGGTTATGGCTCCGCAACTAAAGGAGCGGAAGCCGTCGACAACCGGCTCGGTTGGTTAGCAATCCCATTAAATTTTGTGATCATTGATTTTTATTTTGTAGTTTTGGTTTTGGTCTAAATTTGTAATTGCATAGGTGAAAAATGCGATGACTAATGACTATGATTAATGACTATGACTGAGAAGATATTAGCTAGGGCTTATGAGAAACCCCAGTTGGTCCCTGGTGATAATGTTTGGGTTAATGTTGATATCTTGATGACACACGATGTTTGCGGTCCGGGTTCTACTGGTATATTAAAAAAAAAAAAAAAAAGAATTCGGGCTGAATGCCAAGGTATAACTTCGGGTGCAATAACCTGTGATATGTGAAAATGTTTGTTCTTGGTCTCAAAATTAGAGGCAGCTATAGTAGGAGTCAACCTTTTGTGTTAATTTATTTATCTGTCAAATTTCATACACAGTTGCCTTTCCATTTTGAATAGGCAACTATCTTGAGTAAGCTTTTAGGGGCTTCTAGTCGATGTTTATGTTTTCCTTTCAACAACATGATTATGTTGTCAATTTGATGAATTCCCTTGGAAGCATAGAATTCTATGGTAGTAGAGTAGAGTCGGAAACTCAACTCTTTCACCAGCCCTTAAAAATCTGCGAGAGCAGCAAATGATTCAAAATAGGTGCAGCATTGCTTTTGTGATGATAAAGGATTCAATGTGCAATTGAATAATCATAAAAATGATAAGAAAATGGTGAAAAGCTGTATGCTTCTGTATTTAGAGTTGTAGGATTGCTGAAATGCTCATTGAGGGCCCTGAAGGAGAAAATAATTACAGATAAAGATCTAACTTGTTGGTGAAGACAATGGCTTGACTAATTTGCTCGCAGATATAAACTTTGCTTAAAGACGCTGAAGAATATGGAAGAATGTCCGGTTTAAACATCATATTACATGTATGCTCTGTTGACACCTTGGTACCATGTGGAATAATAATTGTGTAAGCATATGAAGTACTGTGTCAAACATATTCAAATCAGTTGTTCTATCCTTTGATACACCACTATCTAGTATCTTTCTGTGATTTTCAGTTGGGAGAAGGTAACTAGAGTCATCTACTGTAAGCTCCGGACCAGGTGTTGGCAGTGGCCTGGTTTTGTGTATTGAGTAACGTCATTAGTTGAGACTCCTTTGCTCTCATTTTATGACTGTTATCATTGGCCACCCTTTCACTGTTATTGAGTTTTATAATTTGATTATGCAATCAACTTAATGCTGCATTTCCTCAGACCCTAACAGCACTTCTGTTTTGAACAACGAAGGACCATGAACACACCTCCTTCCTGTCCAAATTTTTCTTTATAGTGAATTTGTTTGTTGTTTAATAATGCATCGGCTTCTTTTATTCTCCTCTCAAGCCTTAACTATAATGCATGCTTCTTGTTTTCATTTGAAGGTTTGGGACCGTGAAAAGGTTTTCACTATTCCTGACCACTATATTTTACAAGTGATGAGCGGGCAAACCGGAATGTTGATATCTTGGGAGACTTTGTAAAGGAGCAAAATATAAAATATTTCTATGATATAACTGATCTTTCAGACTGTAAGGTACAGTACCTCACTACCTTACTCGCTGATATTTGGATGGCAATGGATCAAATCCAGCTGGATTTAGCTCCACATTTGTTTTATTATTGGGATCCACTTCTGGATCCGTTGGATCCTTAGAAATAAGATGTGGATCTTGGCCTAGCTTTGTATTTACTTCCTAACAACTTATCCACTTTTTCCAAGACTATCTTTCTCAACAAGTTTTTATTGTATTGTACTATTGTCTAATAAGTATTAACTCAATATAGATATATAACGTGTAGTTTATTCATACATCTTCTTTGTAAATTTCGCAATTCGTAGTTTAAAAAAAGGATCCACGGATTGCATTATGACTGATCCTGATTCAAATCCTTCAGGTTTGAAATTTGAAGATCCAGGTCCTATAAAGCACATTGACTTTACATCTGGAACTGGTCCGGGATCCATTGCTATTTCGTTGTATTAACAGTTAATTAGTTCCCTTCATGAATACGTTTTTGATGACTCTATCACCTGTGCAAGTTAATCCTGTACAAAGGTGTAGGCCATGTTTCTCTTGCATAAGAGGGACATTGTAGGCCTAGAGAGGTATATGAACTTAATCTTGGCTAGCTTTCCCTACATCATATTCTCATACGAGTGTTGTAAAGCTGCAAATCTGATGTGCTTATAAATATTAGGTTCTATTAGGGACCGATTCTCATACATGTAATGCTGGAGCATTTGGCCAATTTGCCTCTGGAATAGGCAATACTTATTCTGGTTTCATATTAGGTACTGGTAAAATATTGTTAAAGGCATATATGTCCTTACATAATCATTTTATTGTTATGATATGTCTGTGTTATTTGATGCATTCTCAGCCTCTTAAGAATTATTTCATTTCTCCTCTACGGTTTTACAGTTAAGTCTTTATTAGATTTAGTTATGTAGGAATTTTGTACATTCGTTTAGTTTAGTTTTGAGCTGATATTAAATAGCTTCCCAACCTAAAGTCTATTATAACTGACATTTTCTTGTTTAGTCTATCAACACTGACATCCAATATGCACATTTGAAGAAGAGAGATTTTGAAATAATGCATTTGATGGAGATAAAGTGATTTTTTTTATATACTAGTATTGACCTTTGGGAGGGGTATCAAGAAGTATTCACACCCTCTATTAGGAAATAGTGGTCACATTGTTCTAGCCCCTCATATTCAAGGATATGCTATGGTGATTAAAAGTAACTTGATTATAGTTGGTGCATTCCCATACCTTATTCACTGCTACAGTAAGGCATCTAGGTAAGTCCAATCATAACGTTACTAATTTTTGAATTGTAACAATTTTTGTGGATAACCATGATATGCTTGAGAAGACAAAGACATAAAGGTATTAGGAACAAAGGACTAAATATATAACAAAAGGCAACTGCAGGCAGGAAATCACCCCAGTCCTGCATTCTGTAAATCCTTCTTTTCTCAGAAAATGGTGACCTTGTACTTGTTGTCTGTAGCATCCTTGTATGATCAGATATCATTGGCAGGACCTACATGGTCAGTGATTATGTCTCCCACATAATTAAAACCTTCTGTTCTTCTCCCTGATGCTGTCAGAACTCTTAGTTGTGTATTTTGGCCTTCTTTTGGCATGCATAAACTCCCTGACTCTCTTAGTGTTTCCCCTGACAATTTTTTCTTTGATGGAAATCAGTTCCAATTTACATTTTATGCTTCATTATCAAGTCTATCATTACTTGACCACATGTAAAGTTAGTGTCATGGTATGTTATAAGTGAACTTGATCCTATTAATGCCATTATCCAGTAGCTATCTAATAATTATAGACAGATGTTTTTCTCGTCAAACCTTCAAGGCACTCCATAGTCCATAACAGCTTTCCTTCTTTGGTAGAGCCCATACCATTTTGTTTCCATCTTCATAGCCATTCTAGTTAATTACTCTTATTAGACCCTTAGACTTATTGCATTTCTCCAAATTTAAGCTCTTAGTGCTTTTCGTTACTCAATCACTTAGATACTATCAGCAACAAGCAAGTGGTTTGTTCTGAATTTATTGAGTTAATTGTGTGGGTGGAGTTTTAAACTTCTATTAGTGTGTGTTTTATGGATTGTGGAGGTTGAGGAGCTATTGCAACTCTTGAGGAGATTCTTCGGGAACTTTTCTTGCAAGGCTTTTCAGGACCATTGATTTCTTGAGGAGTTAATTGTGTTGGTGGAGGTTTTGAACTTCCTGTTATGTGCTTCTAATGGATTATAGAGGTTGAGGAGCTTATTGTAACTCCAGGGCGTGGATAAAAGATTCTCAAAGAACTTTTCTTGCAAGGATTTTCTCTCGCTACCATGATCTCCTCTATTTTTCTTGCTGCCAGTTTTATATGAAAGGCTAAGGTTCTTTTTGATGTGAGAGCAAAGTATGGATCCAGTTTTAGGCAGGATTGCTACCTTATGTTTTGCTTTAGAATTGCACCCGAGGCGGGTTATCTTGCTTAATAAATTTACATACCTGTTGTGAATATTGCTTTCTTGTCTTTCATCATTGTATAGTTGTTCAATGTCTTTGGAGAAAGTTAATTCCCAATCCAGTGGAGTCGGGTTTTTTTGGTCTTCTGTGGCAAAGTTGTTGCAAATGCCCTTTGTATTATGGTGGCCAAGGAGAAGTAACTGCAGTGTGTGGCTTCATGCTATGGTGTAGTTGGTGAGAAATGTTATATGATTTTTTAAGGGCTGCTCTTTTATGTGACATCCTTTTGGATAAAATTACTCTGATTTTTTATTTCATGGGTGACTAAATTTTATGATTCCTCAGTGACATTTATTTTTGTAATATTTTGCTTTTCATTAAGATGACTTGTCTTCCTTTGTTCAATTTTCTTATGAGCTCTGACATTTACCTTTAATGCTAGAGCGAGGTTGTGATGTTTTACATCTTTTTTTTATTATACTAAATGGGTAATTTATTTTTCATGGACTAGAGCATCTGGGACAATCAAATAAAGAGTATTAAATTCCATAGTTCATGTTTAACAGTCATTCTCATACATCATCTGTTTGAGGAAATGTCTAAGGTACTCTACAACTTTTACAGGTTCCACCAACTCTTCGCCTGTTCGGTTTGTAATGGATGGAGAAATGCTTGATTATCTACTTGCAAAGGATTTAATCCTGCAAGTGTAGAATTTTCACGACTGAGCTCATAATTGATGCCATATAATCAAATATTGATTCCTCTCCTTCATTTCGGATTGTTATACAGATCATTGGTGAAATATCAGTGGCTGGTGCAACATATAAATCAATGGAATTTGTTGGATCCACTGTTGAAAGTTTGAATGTAAGCTTTTATTTTTATTTTATTTTTAACTCATTATTTATTGATTCAAAAAATGTGTATTTTGGTTTCATGTTCTATGATATGTTCTTTCCCAGATGGAAGAAAGAATGACCCTTTGCAATATGGTTGTTGAAGCAGGAGGAAAGAATGGTGTTGTTCCTGTTGATAGTGCCACACACAAATACCTCGAGGCTTGTGCATCGAGTCATCTTATTTTATATCTTCCCTGTCACCCTTAGTTTCCACTCAATTTTCAAGGAGTTCTGTAGACCTTCAATATTGCTTGATGCCGTACCCCAAGGAATCATATGCTCATTCACTCATTTCTATCTCATTACTCCTCGACCTGTTCGCTTCCTGTTCTTTTTAGCTGTGGTTTAAAATACTCATTTGTCATCATCTTCTGTGGTATTTTATTTGTTTGAATCTTTCACAGATTGTTCATCTATGTACTGTTTTGAATTATTTCTGATATTATTTTTCTTTCTCCCTGTCAATAGTAAGCTGGAGAGAATAAGTTCAGGCTTCTCTATGCATGGAACTATTTACAGAGTTGATTGATTCCATAAGGGTATTTGGGTTTCAGCAGGAGAAGACTTCTATTCCCTATGAACCTGTTTATAGTGATGATCAAGCAAGGTATGTATCGAAGAATGATAACTATTTTTGCAGATAATGTGCTGGTTATAACTTTGTCTTTACACTTCTGTAATTTACAACATCATGTCTTCAATTTTTCTTTATGAACTCCCACTGAAGTTCTAAAATCCAAGCCTAGTTTTTATGAAGTTTAAGAGAAATGATATTGCAGCTTTTTTAAGCTACTCACATAAGCTCAATTGATGACTATTCTTGACGCACCCGTCATATGTCTTTAATTCCTTTAAATTTCAGATTCATGTCTGAATATCGGTTTGACGTTTCAAAGCTTTCCAGACAACCGTGCTTTAGCAAGAGAGTGTAAAGATGTCAAAATTGACGGAGTATATATTGGCTTTTGTACCGGTGGGAAGACAGAAGATTTTCTTGCTGCGGCCAAAGTCTTTATGGCTTCTGTAAGACAATAATGCTGTTGTTGCTTAATTACTGATTTGCTGATAAATGTTATATTGAGCTCTTTCATTGTTGCTTAATATGACTTAAGTAGAATGTCATTCACCTGGGCCGTTTAGATCTTTGTCCAATTGTTCATGTTAAATAAGAAGATAGTTTGATTAAGTTCATGAGTCTTAAGTTGCATACAGATTTGACCACTTGATGCGAGTGTTGATTGTGTAGACTTTGAGTTTCTCATACACATTCATTTGTGAAATTTTTCATGCATGTTTTTGTACTCTGTGACAATAAGAAAATTGGTTATGAAAAGGATTTTCATCTATTGGATCATTATCAAACCCAGAGAGAAAAAGCCTTGCGTTATTTTTCCGATCTGACTTTTTTTTTATAGTGATTGAGTGGTTCAAAATGCTTTTTGATTGAAATGAGTTAAAAGCTTTAAATTCATCCATCACTCCTGTTCTCCTTCATAGCAATATGGCACATATGGGGTTTGGCAACACTTGCTTTTTCCCATTTAGTTCAGTGCTAGGCCATGTTATTATGTTAGCTTATAATTCGGGCTTGTTTTCCATTGTATCCATTAAGTAATGTAATATAGCACTTTGGGTACATAGATATATGCTATTTGATTCATGCTTTGTCTTTTTGCAAAGTGTCTGTGTCTAAGTAGGATCCTCTCAGTTGCTTCTTATTTTTTCTAGAGAGTGTGAGAACTATCTTCTTCTTGATCAGAACATTAATTTTTATGTTTTTCCTATAATTTTTATTTTTAATTGTCATTTATGTGTGTCTAAATTCATTGATATTTCTACAGGACAAAAAGGTCAAAGTCCCCACTATCCTGGTACCTGCCACCCAGAAGGTTTGTAATCGTCCATTTTTGTTGTGTACATTGGGATTCCGACATGATCTATATTAACTCTCTTTGACAAACTCTTTCAGGTCTGGGTGGATGTATACACTCTTCTGGTTCCAGGTTCTGGTGGCAAGACCTGTGCTCATTTATTTGAAGAAGCTGGGTGTGATACACCAGGCAGTCCAGGTTGTGGAGCTTGCCTTGGTGGCCCTAGAGATACTTATGCACGTATGAATGAGGCACACGTAACGATAATCAATCCCTTCCAACTGTCGTGCCATAAAAAATACATGAGCTAAATTAAGGCTAGGACGAGCTACTAGAAAGCCCGACTCCTGGAGGTGAAAAGGAAATATGCTATAGTATTGCATGCAGTTTGCTTGTCTTAGTATATAGGTGGTTGGAGTGGTTTATGTGCCTATTATCTGAAGTTATGTAAGTCTCTCCTTTCTGTTACCGGTTGCTACTGTAGGATCCAATTTTACCTTCTAAAATAGTTTCCAATTTGCTCCTATTCTTGATTTTTTCTAATCCATTCATGTCAGTGCCTTTTGGATTCAGAACCTAACTAGAAGTAAACATAAACAAACACAATCACCCTTTCGCATCATTCAAAAGCCACTCTATCTGTAAATTAATCAAAAAATTCTGAACCATCTATAGCTCTTGGTTCAGCATTCACTGTCACCCATACAAATTTTTCTAATAGCTATCACTTTGGGAGGGCCTTCCAGAACAGAAGGGGCAATCAAGGGTGGGTTTTAGATAGCTTCCCAATATAAATTCCGAAAATATGGACATGGGCGGTTGTGGGAACATGAATAGATGATATTAAGATAGATGATTTTTATTATGCTGTAGTTAGGAGTGATTTTTAAGATCACACCCTCAACAATTTTAATGGATTGGTGATCACTAATTGAGCATTATAGTGTACTTGCATTTTGACCACATACTTTTGGCAAGAGTTACAATCAATTGGTTAAGACCTTGTGACTTTTATATTATAGTATCCTGGATCATGTGCTTGTCAGTTGTCAGTATTGTCATTGAAGCCACATGAAAGAAGCACTGACCTTGTGACTTTTATATTTGGATGCCGGCAGTACGTTGTTCTTTGGCATTATATGATATACGGATAATCTACTTCAAAAGTGATGTCGTCCATTTATATTATGCCCTGCATACGTGTCATTCTCCTACATTTTGAGATACTGTGACTACATTATTCCATGGTATTTCCGAGATACGACTTAAGTAAGACAAAAAATTATAAAATTTTGATGTTCTAAAAAATTACTTCCGAGATGCATCCAATTTGAATATATTATCTGTTAGAACATAATTAGAATCCGTAGTCAAAATTTTGTAACTTAAATCCAATAATGAAAAGGTAGCAAGTAAATCGGGATGGAGGAAGTACTCTTTAAGGATCTAATCTATTTAAACTTATTTCAACCTATTTAAATTAAACCCATATTACTAACTACATATTTATTTTATAAAAAAAAATTTCAACTTCTTTTGTCTGAATTTATAGACCTCTTTGTTTGAACTTATTTGAACCTATTTTGTCTGAAATAAGTTAAGTTGAACAGAGCGAGCTCTAATTCAAGTAAGTTAGGAAGTCTGCACAGAATTTGTGAGATTAATTTGCACAGCCACAAGATAGACCCAAAAAAGACTATGTATGTATATATGAAGTGCAGGTGTGTGTAGCAACAACGAATAGGAACATCCCTGGGCTGATGGGGAAACAAAGAAGGGCAAATATATTGAGCTTCTCCTCACACAGCAGCTGCATCAGCATTGACTGGTTTTGTTACCGACCCAAGAGAGCTCTTGTAGTGTGATCATTTGATTCCTTCATTTTTGATTGATCATTTCTCCACCTTATGTTGCTCCAAGACCATTTCCATATATGCCTTCTTTTTAAGCTGAACTTATTATACATTTTAGATTGGCATTTGTATGTTCTTTTCCAAAAGTTTAAGTTAATACTTCATTTACCGTCTGAAATTATCTCCACAGTCTTTGGGAGTCCATTGGCACCAAAATTAAAACCGAAAAAAGAATATATATATATATAAATCCAATGAAAATAGTGCTTAAAATAAGAAGAATAAGAAGAGATCTTAGTCATTCAAATGGTAAGATCCAACGTTAGAAATTTTATGTAAAAAAAATGTTACTATAATAATAAAAAATGGTCACTATAATAAGAAAAGAGTAACTATAATAATAAAAAGAGTTATTATAAGTGAAAAAAAAATTATTTAGTCACACTATGAGTTAAAAAAGAGTTACTATAAGTACATATCGGATTTAGAAGATGTCTTCTTATCCTTTTCATTTTAAATACCCTTTTTATTTTAATTTTTACCTTATATATAACTCTGTTTGTCTTTGAACTAAATTGTCTAAGAATTTTAATTTTGTCAAACCAATACGAGGACGAGATTGGCTTCGGATAGCTACAGAATCCCAAGTTATGGAAGGCAGAATTGTATATTCATTCGGTATTTTTGAAAGAAAAATCATCAAATGGAGTAATAATTTGTCACCAGCTACAAGTTGTATTTTTATGAAATAAACCAAATGTTGACTTCTATCAACAAAATGAATCAAATATTGTATTTTTAATTTCAATTTTTCTAATTTTTTAAGAATTTGAACCCAAATGCAAACTTGCATAAGACCCTTTTCTAAATACAAAAGAAATAATAATGAATTTTCTCCGTTCCTCAAACAACAAGTGGGAAATTCATGAATCACTAAGAACAAACATCAAGTGGTCATCACTTATCACCTTTGACAATGAATTGGTCGAAGCAAAATGATAATATGCAACTTTGTGATGGGTAATTCCCATGAAAAAGGCACCAGCCAATGTGACTGGATGAAATATCTAAAGTATAAAAAACCAAAGATGAGAACTCTCATCTTACAGATTCTGTCGATGAAGAAGAGCACCATTGTTCTGACAAACCATGGAATCAGTTCTGCAAAAAGACACAATTGAACTTGTTCATGCCATGATGTTGGATTTATTTTCAAAAGTCAAAATGAGGAGTCCATGAAGCCGTACCTTGTGAATTCCACCAAAGGACATCATGAATAGGATACAATCAAAGGTTCCTGATTTTCACTTGATTTGTTTCTATAATAAGAAAACAATCCCAACTGCGTGATTCCAAGGAGGACTCCTACCCCATTTGGAACCTGAAGTTCGATCAAGATCACAAACACAGATGTTTTCAGTAGAGAATACAAGAAAATGAGCCAGAAACTAGAAAACTGAAGATAGAAAAGTGCTTACATAGACAAATGCATCCCAGTTAAACAATCCATATAAGAAGAAAGACATGCTCATCAAGAAAGAAGAGAGTGATAGGAAAAAGGGCATGTATTCAACACTTTTCGTCCGTATAACCAGTCTCTGAAAAGTCAAAACTGTCTATCAGACATGAAAAAGGATTTCATTGAAACATGTTAGGCAACTGTAGGGGCATTACATCTTGAATACCTTCAAATTTCCAATGAACAAACTGTAGATAGACTCAAGTAAGGGTACCATTGACATGTCACCCCTTAGTTGCCTAAGAATTTTGATATATTGCAACAAATACTCCAAGAGAGCTGTAAAACTAGTAAAAACATACTATTATAAAGAGCGGTGAAGCAAACATCGAAATGAGCGAAGCACAGCTCAAGAACCCAACAAAAATCTGCCTTGTAGCAAAATCGAAGACTTTTAATGTCAGGATGAGTAAAACAGCATATGAAACAAACACCGCAGCTAGCAAACCTAGCATCTTCATCTGTGACATAGGAAGCAAGGGAAGCAATCAACAAATCAACCTATCAGAAGATACAAATCAATAACCGGAGGCAAATATGAAACGATATTAAACCTTTCTCACTTGCTCGGCATATGCTATGAAGAGGGATATGTAGAATAACTGGAAGATAGCACCTATTGAATTGACTGTTACTATCATTATATTATCAACTGATACAAAGGGCGACCCATACCAGGCGCATATCAAACAGTTCAGGAGGGTGTATATATATGGCAATCCTGAGAACTCTTCTGTCGACCCATTTCTGATAATTCTCCTGAATGTGGATCTGTTTGTTGCACAAGTAAGCTAAATTTTAGCGATAACCACTCCAAAACACTCATAGACAATGACACAAATTTGGGTTGTAAACTCACATTGGCGACACAAATAGCCCAAAAGCAAAGATATTCCCTGTAATGCAATACAGATGAAAGTTTGTAAGTACTAAAAGCCATGAGATCATCAAAACCCACCCTATTCAGCATCACTAACAGTTTTCAGTCTTTGGTTTCGAGATTTTAAGCTTAGTTTATCAGCAAAAAACAGTATAAACTACTTTCTCAAATATCCCAAATGTTCAATTCCAAAACTCGTAACGACACCGAAAAAGCCCTCCAGAATTAACTTTCAGCATCAGCAAAATGACCAGATTGCAACTCCCATATCCATAAAACATATCATCAGAGATACACATTCATATTTAAGGCCTAAAACTACTGCATCTTATGGGATCACTATCTTCAACAATCAAGCAAAAACTACCAAAATTATAATTCAATTATACAACTTTCACATCAGTTTCATTCAAGCAGCACAATATAATAACTACAATTCTTATCAAAAATGATAAGAAATCAAAAAAAAAAAAAAAATCATTGGATATTCCAACATAATAAAGTAAACAACTTTCAATGATTGGCCTCAAAAAAACAAAAAAAAAAATTAATCATGTGAAATAATTATCGATCATATAATTCATATACATACATACATCTATAAAGTGCAAACAAAAATTCCATCTTTGATAAAATTCAGAGGAAAAAGATAAAAGGGTAATTACCAGCAACCCCAGCTGCATCTTTGAATACAGAATATGCTAATGCTACAACTGTGAGAGACAAAAACATTGAATTTGGATTTGGATTTGCAATTCCCTCTTTTCTCTCTCAATTTCTGTGGGATTTTATTTAGACAAAACTTTATAAAGTGTCCAGAATTTTAGAGATTGGTTCATGTGTTGGACAAATTCCAGTCTTCTCAAAAACGTACATTAATGACAATTTATTATTGGGTGATTGGCATGTTGTCGTATAGAAACAGCATAGTTGGGGAAGAGGTATTTAATTTATTTCTCATTCATTGAAAATGCAATTATTAGTGGTCTTTATCCAGTCAAAGATATGGATATTATGTGATCGCCTGGAGCAATTATCGAAGGTACTTCCAAAGTTTTATTTAAATAAAAAAAAAAACTAGAAACTTAAGATGTGTTATATACTTATATAACATGTTTCATCCTTCTAAATTAAATCAAGTGAAATTCGGAGTTGACTTTGATGTCGTATTGGACCAAATTAGATGACAATAGTAGTATAACACGCTTGTTGCTTATAAATTATAGTTGAGTCATTAGAAAATTTAAACCTCTTTACTTAAGTCAAAGAGTATTGGTGGGACAAACCTAAATTTAGTACTTTGAAAAAGTTAAAATAAAATTTTTTTTACTAATTTTAAATTCTATTCTTTAGTCTGTCTTTCAAAGAAGAAAAAGGAAACAATTACAAATGTGAAGTAATTTATACAGAACTAATTAAAAATCATATGGATTTTTGCACGATTTGTTCATTGTAACACATTTGTGTGAAACAAATTAAATTTAGTGGATGGGAGAGGGAGACAACTTTCATAGAGAGCATGACTTGTTTGGGTTGAAAAGTCGAGCCCAATTTAACCCCAAATACCAAATATTTCAAGCTATTTTCTTTTATGCTTTGAAAAGCCTGCTAAACTTGGTTAATCCAATGTGTTTGCGATATTAATTTTATATGATTAGTAATATTAGACTTGTTATCTTTGAGTTATTTTTTAATTTAATTTAGTTTAATTTGAACTTATAATGTCTTAAAAAGCTCTAAAATTCTTTGAAAAGTCCAAAAAATCTTAAATATTCTAAAAAAATTATTTTGGTAAAAACATGACACTCTTACAGCTTCACCACTTTGTTATCCCACATTAAAAAACTTGTATTTCTGGATGGGAAGCAATGAGTTAATTTCTCCCCTATCCTTGATTCATGATATTGGCAAGAAAGAGCTTCATAGTCTAATAAAACAAAAAAACATGCAAGAAATATGGAGAATTATGTCTATGCCAAGGGTTCCCAATCAATAGCAACAAGGGGATGAATGGTTGACGTAAGTTTGGCATGGATTAGAATGATAACTATTAGGTATTGAATTATTGATATCATACGTCAAAGGTGATAGAGCATACTAGCTAGTCTTCTTCCATCCTTTTCAAGCACTCCACCAATAGTTCGTACTACGTAGTTGAAAGTTGGAACCATCAATATTATTTCAATTCCGTCCTTTGCTCGTTGTTTCTTCTCTTAGGATTATTCTCTATCAATCCCCAAACAACCCCACAATCTCACATGATTGGGTTCCTTGGGTGGTTCTCTTTCGTGTGTGTGTGTGATCTAAACCGTTCCCCTCTGCCTCTAATTCTCACGTACATACGTTTACTTTTACACAATCAACGAGAAAATTATGTTAATACTCCATCCGTCCCACTAACATTATCCTATTTTTATTTATAGAACCAACATTTAAAAAGTTTATGATTTTATAAGAAATAATATATTATATCTAAGTGACATCTTGTTGATTACATTTCAATGTAAATTTTTATAACTTTTTGTCTTACAAAATTGGAGAAGACTTAATAAGACGCGGGTAACAGCCTAGAGCCAGCTAGCCAAGTGGGCACTTGATATCTTTCATAGTTTTCACTTGTTTGCTACGAAACTAGGAATAGTAACAATAAAAGTGGACAAGACACAACTAATTTTTATAAGAAAATTCTTATTCGCTTTGCATGAACCTATTGGATATGCTTCCAGCCTCTCAATTTTCAGTTTTAAACAATTAGCAGTAACTTCCGTCTTAAAATTAAGTGAAACATTTGAGTTTATATTATTCATACATAAGGCTTATCTTTGACTATTAATACTCTTTATTACATATTTATTCCAACTATATAATTTTAATGAGTTAAATATATACATTAAAATAAATTTAATAAGATTAATTTAATGATTTTTATTATTATAATTAAGTTAAAATAGAGTTTTGAGTTTCAAAATTTTATGTTATATAAATTTTCTTGGCTAGTATTTCCCATTCAATGAGTTTGGAACTTTCAGCCCTACTATAGTGTTAGGGTTCTCCGTTCAACATAAAGATGCTTTAACATTGAAGAGTTATTTTCATGGCCAGATATTTCCCATGATTTCATAGTCATTCTTTAATATATTTAGATGATAAGTTTTGAAAGAGATATTATTTTAGTATTTAAGATTTATTCTTGTATTGGACAAATTTTAACTGTTTAATCTAATGAAGATTTTTCCTTTTTCTATAAAAAAAAAAGTTAGAAAATTGGAAAACTAAAAAAATGATCAAAATACGAAGCACGATTTAGTTCTATTACTTTAATTACCAGAAATAAAACATTAAAAAAAAAAACTTACTAAGAAAACGGTAGCGTCATTGAATGAAGGAAAACATCAAAGGCGAAAAACTAGTTCAGAATTTTAGATATCTCGAACTACTGACCTTCTATTAGGGGAAGTTAGAACTAAACCAATTAGACACTCAGAAAAGACATCAAATTTGAGGGCCCTTCAGCTTCGGGCCTTGAGCACTTGCACAGCTCGCACCGGGCCTGAGTTTAGCACCAGTGATCAGAAGAAAAGCTTTGGACAGTTGAAGTGCGTTAATGACCAAGAAAGTTGCAAGTACTAATTGAAGTCGAAGATGCATCATACGTACTCAAAGCACAAGCATATATGTTTACATTAACAAAATTAACAATATGTAATGTACCATATCTAATTCTTATGATGAGGTATACAAAAGCACAATCATATAAAGTTACCTCAACAATGTACTCGTATGTGACACATACCGCCGTCTAATTCATTTGTCGAGGACATACATGAGTTAGCACAAGCGTACTTACTATTACTTCAATATTGTCTTGGTAAAACAAAGCTTTTGATACACTGTACTCACAGTCCTGACCTCCAAAACTACAAACTTTCGTTTCGTTTGTTCTTTGAACCAAACACTGCTATAAGATCATTAGGTTCACTAGCAAATTCCATGTCACATTTGTCAAGTACAACCCAACTTCAACTTGTACTATATTACTTACATTTTAGACACAGTCAACTTGATGGTGGATTAGGTAGTGTTATGCATTAGTACAAACTACTCCCTTTATTCCTTTTTTTGCCCCAATTTCATTTTGGTCCGTCACTCAAAGATTACCCCATTTCCTTAAAAATTTTCCAAAAAAAAAAAGACAGGGAATACTTGGGGTAAAAAAAAGTAAAAAAGTTTTAGGGGTATAGTTCGCCAAATGAAAGTTATAGTATCAATGCCAATATCGAAATTAGCAAGACGATTCCCGAATATTGACTCCGAAATGACTTACTGTAATTGCAAATTGCTAACACAGACGACTTTGTACTGTCCTGCTAAGGAACGGGCTAATCTCAGATCGTGAGGACACCGTTGAGACTTTAGGCGTTGATTTGTGATAGGATTGGCAACATGGAAGTTACTGTCATCTGGATTTGCTGTGTCCTCAACAAAAGAATACATAGGCCTAAGGCCTTCATAACTGCTCAATACGTCTAATTGGACGACGACCACGACCAAAATCCTATATTATGGCTTATCCTAACATTACCAACACGTCTAAGAGTGCTCAAAATATGTACTTGACAAGATAGCGATCCTATATCTAATTATCTCATATTGATTAAATAAGTTTTTAGGATAGAACCCTCTTAAATCTTATAAGTAGACTAAGGAGATGCCAAGACCATGGTATGTCTCATTCATTACCCGTTAAACTATTAAATTTACTTGGCTAAATCAGTCAAAATGTTTTGTGAATTGTGACGGTATAAGTAGGCATCAAACGTTGATGATAATGTTATCTTTGCATTAATTTTCTGTGAATAAGTAAGGAAAGCTACTTATTTACATAATGCTTGAGAATGCTGCAAAAAGATATAGTAGGAGAGTAAACTGCAGAATACATCTCTTTCACAAGATGAAAATCACATCGATAATAGGAAATCATGAAAAATGGACGCATGGGGAAATTGTAAATGGTTGCAGCTTCAAAGAAGAAATCATCTGATATACTGAAGAATCATAGCAAGTCAATAAGCATAGTTGTTGATGTCAACGTCCTACCATCCTCTGTTTCTCCCTGCATATCATGGTACCCCTCATACATAAGTCACCAAACAAGGTTACTGTCAAAGCTATAACGCTAAGTGGAACAATGTTAATGTTACATTTACACTGAGTTTTCAAGAAATAATGTACGTAGTTATCACTGGGATATTAAATCCGAAACATATATATTCAGCATTGTGCAGGAAAGAGTACAACGAAAAAGGCGACAAAATTACGCACCTGGTAATGTGTAGAACATTGATGATGACAGTGGTGGTGAGGAAGTGGCCTACCTCGTTCATCATACAAAATCAAACCACTAAACCTAGGAAGCTCACACTTCTCACCCATCAAAATCGGCCTCTGCCAAACCGGCATCATTGAGCGACGGCTTACACAACCCGCACATTGCAAACAACTCAACACCATCATCTTCCTTTGTTCTTGTACCCTCCAACTCTGGCTACCTAGCACAACACTGTCGGCGTTCCACTTGTGTGCCACGCTCCAGCACGGTGACCCCAACAAAGCATTCCTCGCATCCATCAATCCACATTTCGTAGACCAACTTCGTGTTCTTGCGTACATTATCATGGACTCGGTCTCATCATCAGAGTCGTGACTTGCGATCCTATTCCTTTGATAGGCCTTCTTCTTAAGGAATACAAAAATTATGGTTAAGCAAGCAAGAATGACTAAAAATGAAGTACAAACGAGCAAAATAACGGCCTTTCGGGTCGAAATCTTCAATTTATCCTCTAAATTCCACAACGCATCCATGCATGAAAGATTATGTGAGAGTCCTATTTTTTGGAAGGAAATGTAACTCCTAAAAGTTGCAAGTTATGAAATGCATTGCATGAAAATGGTTACAGTTTTGGTTAATGAGTAAATTGAGGTGTTTGGATGCTGAAATGATCGGTGAATTGTCACATGATGCATTTGGTAATTAGAGCTACCGCCAAGCATATATGTAATTGTTTCAACCGTTAGATTTTGGCTTGATTAAATATAATTCACGGGCAACCCATGCTTGAGTGAAGCACTAGAATGGGGTTAAAATCCTGAGGGCTGTACCAATATTCCACAAGGCACAATGTTATATAGATATGATTCAATGTTATATCGTAATTACGATTCCAATACTTTAGCCAATTAAAATATTGTTGATATTCACACTACTCTCTACTTCATTAATATTTAAGGATTTCATTACAATATCTTTATTTATTTACCTATTAATGTACTCATTCTGTCACTAATTGTTTGTCCCATTTGAATTTTCACAATTTTAAAACGCTTTTATCTCCAAATTCATAAGACAAAAAATTATAAAAATTTAAAATTCTACTTAAATATGTATTATTTGTTATAGTATAATTAGAATTTGTAGTCAAAATTTTAAACTTTGACTCCAAAAATAAAAATATAGCAAAAAATATCGAGGGGCTAGACGCCTAGACCCCAACCACCCAGCCACAAATACACCCCTGATTAGTTTCAAGCTCATTCCGTAAAAAAGGAAGTCCACACTCCACACAATTGGTTTCATGTTTGTTTCAAAAGAAGCTTCCAACTACCAACGTACATACTGCCGCAATAACTAAGTGTCTACTGAAAATTGGTATTCTATTTAGTCATTTTAATATTTAGGCTTGTATTATTGAACTCATGCATTAAGCTTGTTGAAATACGTACTATTCCAGAACAATCTACGCAAATTATATGTTTTTTGATTACTTATTCACATTATTGATCTAAAGACTATTGATGAGAATCAATGGTCATGAACTCTTCCTAAGAACACTACTAGAGTTGGATGGATTATCTAAATTAATAATCATGCTATTGTGCCTTCTTATGAGCCCATAGAGCTATGCTTGATATTTAGACTTTGGATTGGACTCTCTTAACATGCAGGTCTAACTTTGTTTCATGCGTAAATCAGACGTAAGAAGTTGAAGATTAGCTAGGGCTTCTTAATTCTTAACTACTCTCTCTATCATTTTATTTTTATGCCATTGTAAATTTAAAAAGTTTAACTATAAATTTTTATATTTTATAAGAAATAATATATTCAAGTGAGATTTTATTGAATGCGTCTCAATGCAATATTTTAGAATATTAAGTTGGAAATGTTGAAATGAAAAATAAAACATTTGACCCATCTTGTCTATAAAGGTCAACTTTTATTTTATTTCTAAAAAATTCCACCTTTACACGTTTTGTATTTTAAGGGGTTAAATAAAAAAATGATCAGATGACTTGAAGGTAAACTACCCTAGCCTTCATAGACATCCCCTTCCCAGCCTTCAAACCCATCCCCTACACCAGCATCCTCATCTCTGTTTTAGCTTCCTTCTCATTTCCTCCCTTTATTGAATTTTCTCATTTTCATGTCTTACCAATGAAAATAAAGGGTTACCAATGAAAATTACCTAAAAAGATGAAAATTACCTATAAATGAAAAGTTTTTTTTTTCAGTTGACCATATGCAGTTTGAAAAATAAAGGGTTACCAATGAAAATTACCTAAAGAGATAAAACAAAATAGAAAGAATATTAACTAATTAACACCCCTAAATAAAAACTATGGCAAACCTAAAAGAGTATTATTTAAAAGTAACAAAATCACTAATTGGTTAACTGCTAAATGCATCTATTATACAAGTTTTGACATCTGCTATGACGTCCATATTAATAATTTCATCCACTTATTTGTTTGACCCATATGAAAATAAAATAAATAACTAAAGCGAAGACCTATGTAATCGCTTGCATTATTCTATCAATTGATCCCTTAACTTTGAGCATAAATAGGAGGAGCTTCATTAAAAGTTCTTGGTCTTTTAAAGTTATTTTTTATTGGGTATTTAATGGATCAAGTCAGGTCAATAATGGACCCATAGTTTTCAAGGTTTTTAAACACTATTAGGTTATGAATGATTTCCATTTGCTTACCAATGGTCCACTACTAAATATTGGAGGTGATACGGGCAAACTATCACCCTCTATACATAAAACTATTAGGTTATGAATGATTTCCATTTTCTTTCGTCCGGCTCGGCTCGTTTTGCATGTGGTCCATCTTGATCCTGATCCAACCTAATGCACAGGTCTACATATTACAAGTGATTTTTTTTTTTTTTTAAAAAAATCAAGCATATAAATAGAAGAATTTTGATTTCCATGATGAAGAAAGGGCACAATATGACCCCATATTCAACTTATGCGATCAGCTAGGAATTGGAATATCAGATCTCCTTCTATTCGCCTTGCAATCAACTTATGCAATCAGCTAGGCTTTGTTATTCAAGACAAGTTGAAGAGTGGCATCAAAAAATTAAAATCATATAAACTCACTTCAAGGGAATTCAGACAAATGTTAAGTGCACATAAAGACTAGCAGTAACTATTTATCAACTTGGTAAAGGGTGTGTAACACGAGAAAATTTCTAAACTGTATGATTGTTGTTTCTTAGACAAACCAAATTGGAGTCTGACAACGTTATAAGCAAAAGCGATCCACTTGCATGACTCAATAATATAATCATAACATCAATCATTCCCTTCAATATGCAGTATATTATTCTGGATGTCTCTCTATAAACGTACATAAAAGTTCTGGAACTCATGCTAACAAACGAGAAGTTCAAGAACGTACAGGTTTCTTTTCACAATAAACGCAAACTTAATGAGCTGATCGAGAAGTTAGTCTGTAAATTAATTAGCCGTAAATACGTGTAGAGAAGATTGTATATTGTCCTTGTATAAGTCATTGTTGGAATAACCGAATGTATGAAATGAGCTGCAGATCAGATAGGTAGTCATCATCGTGTCGTCAATTTACTTTCAACGAGCATTTCTTGCATTCAATGAGCAGATATAAACCAACTACTTATAATAATAATTTAAGCTAATAATTTTCATTAGGAAGAGCCCTTGCGCATCAACTTCGAGACTTTATTCTACGTATGAACTGATGTCGAAAACCAACATTATTAAACTAATCGATTAGGTAAGTTTTGACTAATGAACGCTGGGGAAAAGCAACTGCCCCTCGCCCCTTACTTGTTTTGAAGAGATACATGGTCATTTACATTACATGCATAATACTTACCATATTGTTGTCAATTTATCAGGTGCTGAAAGAATTGGTCAAGAAAAATTACTGAGATAGAGACGCAAATATGACCTAGTATTGCAGTGTTTTTTTTACAAGATATTGATCAAGTCTTACACTACGTACCAAATAGTAACCAATACTAGGTCTGTAAATCTTAACCTCGTTGCAACTATATAAGGGGTTGTACGTCTTACATACCATTGATCGTTCAAGCTGTTCGAGAACTTTACAGAGCATAATCATTTTTTTCCTGGACGATGGCAACTCGTAACATCCTACTTACCTACATAGCTATTATAGCTGTTGCTTCATCAGTGGCCTTCGCTACTGATCCTACACAACTCCAAGATTTCTGCGTTGGAGTGAATGACCCCAGTGCTGCAGGTTAGATCTAATTCTTGCATGCCTAGCACATCTTTTTTCCATGCATTCATTGGTTGTTTGGCTAGACATAGGAGGTATATATGACTTCCGAGGAAGTTGCACTGAAAGTCATCGTCATCAACCAAACAACTAAGTGTAGAATTACTTCTAAATTATTCAATGTACTATGTATTGAGCCATCACCACTTAATTTTCATACCAAAAACATTAACTTTATTTTTTGTTCTAACTTTTGTTCCATGGTGTGGGGTGCAGTATTTGTTAATGGATTGTTCTGTAAGAATCCAATGCAAGCAAAAGCAGAAGATTTCTTTCGTTCAGGTCTGGACAAGCCCGGGTTCACCGGTAATAGATTAGGCTTCAATGTGAGCTTAGTTAGTGCATTACAGTTGGATGGACTCAACACTCTTGGAATATCAATAGCTAGGATTGACTATGCACCTCACGGCCTCAATCCTCTCCACACACACCCTCGTGCAACTGAGGTCCTCACAGTTTTGGAGGGCACACTCTACGTCGGTTTCGTGACCTCTAACCTCGCCAATGGTGATAATCAGTTTTTCTCTAAGATCCTTAACAAAGGAGATGTTTTCGTTTTTCCTCAAGGCCTAATCCACTTCCAATTTAACATTGGGAAAACTCCGGCGGTTGCATTTGCTGGTTTGAGCAGTCAGAACCCTGGTACTGTCACCATTGGTAATGCTGTGTTCGGGGCCGACCCACCTATCTCGGTTGATGTTCTAGCCAAGGCCTTCCAACTTGATGACAGCGTGGTTAAGCGCTTGCAGGGTCTGTTTGCAATCAACAACTAATTGAAATATTTGAAATGAGCATAAGGTCTGAGTCTATCAGTCTATGATTGTGATTTTAAACACTACTACTATGGAGTTAATGAGGTGTCATTGCTTCAAATTAAATTTATGAATTAGTTTTGAAAAGATTGTATCGTGTTACGTACTTTCTGTCCAATAGGTTTCCCAATGATAAACTAATGAAATAAATCAACATTTACCACATATATTGGTTTTATTAATTTAATCGAGATATTCCAAAAATATATAAGATATATAATTGTAATTATATACCATATTTTTTAATTTTCTATTAATATAACTTTAATTTTCAAAAGTATAACTTTAACGAAGAAAATAAAGGTAAAATAACGGGTCCACGCAGAAATATTGAGATTATGTCAACTTTATTTCCTTACATTTTCATTTGTACTGAACTTTAATTCTCAAAATTACAACTTAAAAAAAAAAAAGAAAATAAAACAGTAAGTCTAGCGAAAAAGGTTGAAAGTAAGTACAACAATTACATTTTATTTGCAAATAGTATAATTAAATTACCAAAAGTGTAATTTCTAAAAAAAGGGAATATAAGAGATGAGATTTAAGTATTTAACCATACGCAGTAGTAATACCAAAAGTATTTAACTTGCATAGGCAAATGGCCAGAAGTGCTACTGTAGACTGTAGTAAGTATCCCCGCTGGATGTACTTGGCCTCTGAAATATCTAGCTGCAACTAAGTACATGGAATTGATGGAAACAACTGTATGGATTCAGTACGCGAAAACAACTTGAGTGACATATTACTCCGTAAGTCATACCAAGTTTAATTCTCTTCCAGTGCTAAATTACTCCATATTAGGAGGACTCTCAGAGTCAAACCTAAAACAACGCTGAAAACTGAAAACACAAACCACGGTCATGGAGAATATTTCTAAACAAATAACTCTGACTAGTGGAATTTTGAAGTAGTACTATGGAGTATGGATTAGTGGAATTTGGTGAGACTTCTTTTTTTTTTTATAGTTACTTTAAGTAGACTATAAAATACTACCGTATCACTCTATATGTTCTTTTTGTTTTTCAATCTCTATGTAAAATTAAAATTCATATATTTTCAATTATGTATTTAGACTAATCTATTAAGATTTAAAATAAATATATTTTTTATCTAAATTGAAAAGAATTTGTAGTCAAACTTAGACTCTAAAATCGTCTTAAACGAGAACCAAAATGATGGGAGCACCAAACGCAAAAAGGATCCTACACCCGGGTGCACGTGCACCCGGAATAATTTCACTGACCATTTAGTAAAGCTCACTGAACATTTCCCCTATTTCAATGATCATTTACAAAATTTCACTGATCATTTGCCCAATGAACCTATCCTTCATTTCAATGACCATTTCTCCAATGAACATATCTTTCATTTCAATGACCATTTACTAAATCTCAGTAAACATTTGCTCATTGAACATTTGATAAATTTCACTGAACATCTAATTAAATCTACTAAATTATATTCATTTTAAACTGGGGTCCAAGAGCCGCAAATAGGATAGTGCACCCGGGTGCACGATGCGCATCGTGCACCCGGGGTAAAACGCAAGAGAAGCAATATGAAACGCAGAGGGTTTTCTGGAGGTGAATGGTAGTGGAGTACAGGTCAGCAATTTGTGGCAGTAGGGTAACGTGCTTGGTAAGTGTAGTTGGTAAGTGTGAGAAGACATACTTGGTAAACGTGAAAAGCAAAGATTTTTTTGCAGTATTCACTGTAGGAGGTACTGTACACTATTGTTTTGCATTGGGAATCATGAAACGAGGCTAAGATGAATGTCACAATTATACGAGTGAAAAATACGTAGTTATCCAATGAACATGTAGTTGAACATCACTGAACATTATGTAATAAGCAATGAACATTTCTTTACTGGGGTGAATTAGTTCAATATAATTTACTGGAAGTTTAAACAATGAACATTTTATAACGAGTCACTGAACATTTTATAACGAGTCACTGAACATTTAGTTGAGAGGGACTGAACATTTAGTAGCATGCAGTGAACATTTGTTTTACTTCACAGTAAGAGTTAAAAAAAAAGCATTAATTTGTAATGATTATGTATTGGCATTTGATTAATTTAATATTTCAATTATTGTTAATTCACTGGAAATTTAAACAATGAACATTTTATAACGAGTCACTGAACATTTGTTTGAGAGGGACTGAACATTTAGTATTATGCAGTGAACATTTAGTATTATGCATTTGATTAATTTAATATTTCAATTATTGTTACGTATGAGGACTTATGTTCACTGCATACTACTAAATGTTCAGTCCCTCTCAAACAAATGTTCAGTGACTCGTTATAAAATGTTCATTGTTTAAACTTCCAGTTAATTATATTGAACTAACTCACCCCAGTAAAGAAATGTTCATTGCTTATTACATAATGTTCAGTGATGTTCAACTACATGTTCATTGGATAACTACGTAGTTTTCACTCGTATAATTGTGACATTCATCTTAGCCTCGTTTCATGATTCCCAATGCAAAACAGTAGTGCACAGTACCTCCTACAGTGAATACTGCAAAAAAATCTTTGCTTTTCACGTTTACCAAGTATGTCTTCTCACACTTACCAACTACATACCATAAATGGTCAGCGAAAATATGGAAATGGTCAGTGGAGAAGCTGACGTGTAAAGCTTGCTTCCTCCACTTGCTTCCCCCTTGCGTTTTGTACTATTTTGCTCTGCGTTTCACCCAGGGTGCACGATGCGCATCGTGCACCCGGGTCCAACGTCCACCTTCTGTCCAAGAGCTGCCAAATACTACCTATAGACTTCAAAACTGAAAACCTAAATCGCCCTATCTCGGATAATTCTGAACAGTCAGTGTAGGCTCAATTCATAAGTCCTCAATTTCAGAACCAGGTAAATCATCGTCCCAATTTATCTTAGATTAATCTATGTTTTAATGAATAAGTTTAAGAAATTTTGATGTTAGAGCACTCTTGAATTTATCAATAACTTGTATTGATTGATTGTCATCAAGTCAGGAAGATTAGTGATAAAAATGTCAGGCAGAAACCCAGGCCATCAAATGCAAATGAAGAAGCCTGCTCAAGGAAGGATGCCGATTCCGCATCACGAACCGCCATTCGGCCGAAACCTCGGTCCGCTGCCGAATGCTCACCCTCACCCTCGCCCTCACCCTCACCCTGCACTGCTTGAGGAAATGATGGAGAGAGAACAGTTTGGGATAGGGCCTAGGTCACACCCACCACCTCACCCTGCGATCCTCGAGGATCGTCTCGGGGTTCAGCTTCATGAGATTCAAGGTTTGCTTGCTGATAACCAAAGGGTTGCGGCTACTCATGTCGCGTTGAAGCAGGAAATTGAGGCGGTTCATTATGAGTTGCAAAGGATGGCGCATTACGCGGATTCGTACCACGCTGAGAAGGATGTGCAGATGCGTGAACTGCTGGATAGGGCGGCGAAATTGGAGATGGAAATTCAGGAAGGAGAGACGAGTAAAGCCGAGTTGGCGCGGGTTCAAGATGATGTTAAGGAGCTTACTGTTGTTAGGCACGAGCTTTTGGCTCGGCTCCAGGGAATGAACCAAGATATGGTTAGGGTTTCTGCAGATTTAAAACAAATCCCGGCTTTGAAAGCTGAAATCGAGCATATGAGGCAGGAGGTCGACAGAGCCAAGTAAGATAGTGTTTGTCTCTGATGGCTTTGTACTGTTATGTTTGACTGTACTTGTGTGAGTTGAATGATAGCTTGTTTTGTTTTTGGCCATACAGGGCTGCTATTGAGTACGAGAAGAAAGCTTATGCGGATAGCTATGAGCAAGGTCAAGGGTTGCAGGCCAACTTGGTTTCTATGGCTAGAGAACTAGATAAGCTTCGGGCTGAGCTTGCTAATGCAGAGAAGAGAGCTCGTGCTGCTGCGGCGGCTGGCAATCCTGGTATGATTATTTTTGTAGGTTACTTTTTTAATTTTACATTCAGCTTTGTACCTAGGATTTTCTAGCATGATAAGAATGGAAGTTTTTCTTTGAATAGCAAATGTATAAGGCTAACAATCAGTGGCAGTCATAATCGATAATCAAACATGTAATAATTTGTTTTTTACCAAACAACCAAATAATAATACTAAAAATTACATCCAAATTTTTTTTTTGGCCGAGTGGTGGGTCAGGTCTTGATGTACATCTGCCACTGTAAATAAAGACAGCCCACGACTTTTTCAAGAGATGAAGCAAGATAATTGATAGCAAATAGCTGAATACCTTAGCTTTAGGAGCTAAACGAGCCATGAGAGCGGCAGTTACATTGCCAGCGCTGTTCTCTTCGATAAAACTAATTGTCGAGTTTATCACGAGCAATGAAATGACACCCACAAAATCTTGCCAATCAGGAGGCTTATTCTGAACAGATTAGATGGTACAATACATCACAATTCCGGGAAATCGGAAAATCAACCAGAAGTTTCCAACCAACATTGTAATTAAAACATTTTCTCACCCCTCCATTAGCAAGAGCAATTGCCATAAGCCCATAACAGCAGCAGCTTCCATAACCCATGATAGAGGGTTCCACATAAAACCCAAGAACTTCAAGAATTTGCTCTCCTAAACCAACACCCACAACTTTAAATTATGAGAGATTATCCAAAACATTAGACATTAATTAATAGGAATATAACCTACCACAAAATAAATAAATTCCTCATAACTCAGCAAATTCTAATCATACATGATTAAGAGAAAAATATAATTAATTATTAACTAAAAATGGCTTAAAAAAAAGGCAAGAATCTTACCTTTTCTCCTCAAGCTTATTGGGACCAAAAATTGTCAATCTTTCTTGAGCAGCTTCAGTAGTAAGACCCTCTTTGCTACATTTTAGATTCTCAAAAACCTCTTCAAGAGGTATATTCTCCTGCACCCACAAATTTCTCAAGAAAATTATAAAAAAAAAATACAAAGCAAAACCAAAAATATACAACGAAAAAAGTAAACAAAAAATCCGACAGATCCATACCAAATCAACAGCTTCTTTCAGCACTGCTTCCAAAATTTAAGACTTTTCACCCATTTTTTTCTCAAAATTTCAACCTCTTTTGGTTTTTCTAAAAACAGCACATATCATAACCATGAAAAGCACTGCAAACAAAAAGATTATGAAAAAAATACTGTAAGAAAGCAGAAAATATAGTAGGTGAGCAGAAATGCTATGTATATGATACATCCTATTGTTTATAAATTTAGTAAAGACTGAAACTTTATAATAAACCCAGAAAAAAGATGATATTTTCAAGGATCAGGTAAGATTTGGAAGGAAGATGGAAGCAGCATGGACTGAGGAGTGGCGACAGACCGACGGTAAGGCTGTGAGGCTGCTGGACTGAGGAGTGAGCAGTGGGTATGTTAGGGTTAGGGGCATGGGGAAATTGAGAAAAGAGTAGACAGTAAGACAAAATAGGATTTGAGAATTGAGATTGAAAAAAAAAGGTAGTATAGGAGTTGCTCAGCTTTACCATTGAGCTTGAGGGATACATACATGTCATTATATACACCAAATTATATATAAGTTTTTTTTTCCCACTGGTGAGTCATGTGACTCACCAGGTCATGAACCCCCTCCGCCACTGCTAACAGTATGAGCATACAAGTTTGGTTTTCGATATTGAGTTTGTAAATGTCAAGAATATGCATTTTGAGATGGGTAAAAAGATTGTCTTGGTGTCCTAAGAGAATTTGATCCTGCTAATGACCGCCCTCAGGTTTTAGATGATATCCAAATATTCCAGAATCTGACCTTTAATTATGACATTATCAGTTAGTTAGAGGAGTTCAATTTGTAGAAAAAATTTGAGATTACCGTTTTTTTCCATTCTCATTCCCATCCAAACTTAGGAAACTATTAATAAAAAAAATTATATTTAATTAGTCAACCATAGCCATTCACGTAATTTACTAACCTAACCATGTAACCTTCACCATCACCTACAGTCCCAAGATACCTGCTACAATTCGTGCAGCCTTCCGCTCCTATAACCATTGCACTCCTCATCAATACCCATCACCCCCCTTAGTCCCCCGTACACCATCAATCACTATTTGCGCCAGCATATCTGGCAGCTTTGCCAAGTTTCATAGAAAATAATAAAATTAACGGAAAGGTTAACTCTAAAAGGAAGAGCAATTTATAAGGGAAATGGTGCTAAATTTCACGGGCTAAAACATCAACGGATTGATGGTAGCAGTCTGGTGGATTGAATAGAAGGTTTGAATACAAATATTGAAACATGATAACGAGAGAGAGTTTTGAAGTCATTTCAAGAGGCAAATTGCAAATGGGAGCTAAAGAGTTTGGGAAGAAATTGAACCTTGAATCGATATGCTTAAATAAAAGGCAAGTAATAAATATGACTGGGGCTGTTTGATGAAATCATTACTAAGATAAAAATTTATCATGAAGATTCTCCTGAAGATTCTTCTTATCTAACCGCCTTGGGGTGCTCGTTATCATTTTCTAAAACAATTTAGTTACAGTAAAACACCCTTTTGCAATAAAGTTTTGTTGTTTTGTCTTACTAATCAGATGCTTGGAGTATGTAGCTAGTTTTGGTTGTCTTGATGTTGCCAATGCTTCTCTCTTTCACACTCTGTTTGTGCACCATATTACTCTGGAAGTTATTGCCTCTTATCTGGGTATTAAGTCAACTATAATCAATTTAATTCATTGTTTTTCTTAGCAGCAGTAGCAGCAGCAGGTTATAATACCAATTATGGCACACCTGAAGCTGGATATGCAGGGAATCCCTTCCCTGCCGGCTATGGAGTGAATCCAGTAAGTTCTTTAATTGAAACTTATCACCCTGGTATGCTCTGTGATGATTGCATTCAGTATTTTTTTTAACTCCCTTTTTTACATTTGGTGTTTGATTTATAGACTCAGCTTGGTATGGAAAACTATCCTCAATATGGACCTGGGCCTGGTAACTGGGGAGCATATAACATGCAGCGTGGTCAAGGACACAGATGAAGTGGCTTGCTAGTATGTGATGGTGCTGTGTTTTGCATGCTGGTCACTTCTACTGGAGCTTGATAGATGCTTAGGTGTGACTCCTTTTAAAGATATATTGGGATGTTTGTATATCATGGGGTGGATTGTGATGTCTCCATATTCATGTTTTGTATTCCGCTCTATTGTTATTGTTTATGTTTTTTCTTCTATGGCAGAGACTGTTTGCTTGAGCTTTTATAATGTCCATGCCTTCTAGTTGATTTATTACAAATTATTTTCCTAATCATGATCATTTGATTGCTGCAGAATGAATGATTAGCTACTTTCTTGTTTTCCTTATAATATTGGAAACTGCTTGTAGATAGTATCTGTTCCATTTTTTATAGACATGTTGATCAGTGAAGATCGAGAAACTATATGCCTTTGTGAAGTTAGATCTGGGACTACCTTATTTATTTTTCTATTTATATTGCTGATTATGCCAAAGTAATTGAAAGTTGACTAGACATGACTATCTGACTCAATACTAACATGAAAATGGCGAGTATGTTTGAGATATTCATCCCTTGAATAATCTTCTTGATTAAATGAGTTAGGTTAGGGTCATAGTTAAGCTAAAATAATTTGCTTTAAACTATCTAACCTAATTTAATAAAAACATCCTATAAAATTACAAAACACCTAACATATATAGAAAAAAAAATTGTGAACATTTACTCTCTTTGTTGATGACTTATTTGAAATAATGAATTCTACTTCATATCATACCAGACATTTCTATCATTATTGTCATTATTATTTTTATTATGTAAGATTCAGGCTACCCATCTAAGAAATAGGGTTAGGTCTAATAATGGTTGAGTTTCTAACCTGTTTCACTAATCATCTAGATTTGGGTTTAGGGGTTCAACCTGTAATTATTGATCTGAAAACAAATCCTACTGTTGAAGGCTTGTTTTCTTGCTCCAGTTTATCTGCAAGTTATATATTGTTTATGTAACTGTTTTCTAAATTTCTTCCTCCTTATTTTAGGTATACTTGTACCTTATTATTTAGCATTTACTTTGGCCAACTTTTCTTTTTCTTTATTCTCAATAGATAAGACAGTTATTACGAATCTTGTTAGATCGTGGAGTGAGTACAGTATATCTAAATACAATGGCGGAAGTTGTATTTTCAAGGGTTTGTGTGTGTGTTGGAGGGGAGGGGTGTAGAGGGGAGGAGAGGAGATGTAGAGTGAGTTAGGATACCATAGAGGGGCCATTTACATTTGCATCTACCTTAGGAATTTTATTTTTGGACTTTTTACCTCAATTTATCTTGATAGACTTGTGTCTTCTGTAGAGAATTAATTGTTTTGTAATAAGCAATTCCAGCTGTAAAACATGGAAATAATTTTGGGGTTGGGGGGGGGGGGAGAGGAGATGTGGAGTGAGGTAGGCTACAATAAAGGGGCCATTTACATTTGCTTCTACGTTAAGAATTTATTTTTTGGACTTTTTACCTCAATTTATCTTGCTAGACTTGTGTCTTCCGTAGAGCATTAATTGTTTTGTAATAAGCAGTAAACCATGGAATATTTTGGAGATAAACCTTTCAGTAGTGGCCAAGCAAATGCTCCCCCTGTCCCAAGGTATTTTGCATTGCCTTTCTTGCCTATCCCATACTATTCCACGATTGATGTTTCAAGCACCATCATTTATCTATGCCAAGAACAAGCATGTACATTGTAAGATGGCGACCCTCTAAAATAACATCTTCAAACCACCTGAAGACGGCCACCTATTATTTTTGTACATTGAGTGCTGTTGTTTGCTGTCTCATTCTTTCCCCCCTGTTTGCAGACGGATTTATGCATCTTCTTTGGAACTAGCCTAGGTGGCTATGTATTGGTTTAGTAATGAAATGGTCATAATGTTCTAGTTCTTACAGCTGACAATTGACATTATTTGGTTGTTCCGAGTCTTTACCGGCACACTCCTGGTTTCTTTCTTATCTTATTCAGCCTGTGATGTGATTGCTCTTTGCACTCTTTATTCCGAAGAAGTAATGAATTGTTGACTTGATACTCTTCTTTTTTTCCTCTAGTATGGATGTTGCCTCCTGTATGTAAGGCCTATTGTTGGGTTCTGTACCTCCTCCCACTTCCTTTCCGTGTTTGGTACCTAATTAATTTTAACTGATTTTATTTGACACTTTCAACATAGAGGAAATACACATTGAAGATGCAGAAGGCATCATATTGGCAATCAGGTTAAGTATTGTAATAGTTTCTCTTTTTGTGCTTGGTTATGTTCTTTGCTGGATAGTCTAGTGATTTCTGTTTTTAAGTAGTTCTTAATGCAAGTTCTTTTATTGAATCAAATTTGTCAATAAAATCAATTACCCCCATATTTCGGTTGTTATTCAAATAACCTAATTTATATAGCCTGTAAACTTTCGATTTGCTCCATGTTTGCTTAGCTCAGAGTGGATAAATTTCTGATGTTGACTCAGCTTATATCTCTGCTAGCTTAACGAGGCAAGTAGGACTGTTTGAAACTCAAATAATTTGTTATGGATGTGGTTTGAAGCAAGCTATACTCCTTTTTCTGCTTCGTTTGAAAATATAAGGGAGGGGCAGTTTAGGGGATGGCATACAATTCTGTTATTGTTAGCCTATAGAGGAAGAGAGTTGGCTAGGGGAGTAGTAGCACTATAACAATAATAAAAAAGCTAATCAATGGGAGGGGAAATTAAGTTGAGAATTATTTAGTGAGTAGTTTAGCATTGTAGGTAGTCTCGGGAGAGTGTCAAACTGTCAATGGTCAAGTCTCTCGAAAACTTGATGCTTATCATTTATCTTCTGTAAAGTTTATTAATCTAATCATCATCTTCTTCCTCTTAATTTTTCCATTATTGGTGTCTATGTTAAGTTAATTTATTGAACTAGTTGCCTCAAAAACTTCACCTTTGGAGTGAACTAGTTAATTCATAGATTTCTCTGATGCATCTTATTATAGGTCATGGCTCCATTCCTCACAGCTAAACTTGCTGGGCAATACCGTTGCAGTTGATGCAGCTTGACTTTTGGTGTCAACTCTACAGGTTAGTGCTTTTGTTCACAGGTCAATACTAACTATATTGTGCTCTGGCATCTTCAAAACTCTTTAACTCTGTCAGGCTAGCTGGCTGTGTTGCTTCATATATTAGCTGGTGCTTTTCTTAATCAGTATTTCCAGGCCTGGTCAAATTTGTTTCTCCTGTGATGCCACCCGTTGCTGTGGCCACTGAGGCTGTTCTATGTGGTAATGCAATGGCTCAGAGTTCTTCGGCAATCCTGATGTCTGGTGTGCAAGCTGTGCTGGCTTGTTTTCTACTTCATGCATCTGGATTTTTCTTGGGTTACATGCTTGCTAGGCTTCTTGGAATTGATATTTCTGCTAGGACCATATCAATAGAGGTTGGTATGCAGGTAAGAATTTGTATTCTGAGATGCTGTGTGTACAAGAATATAACATAGCATTACCTAGTTCGACGCTAATACATGCAATACCTCAAAGTTCCCAACGCCAATTAACTCCTAGCTTGGGAAATGGTTAAAAGGAGTTCGATGTGCATATATCATTGGAATGTATTTTCAATTAACCTATGAACTGATACACAAATGATCTTTTTTGCTTTAAGAGTTTATAAGAAGCACGGGAACTACATTAGTGGTAATATTGCCTGCACAAATAAGTTTTAAGTGAACTTAACGTTTGATCTCTCAAGGTTATTGGCTAGGCATTGCATTATTTGATTTTCTTTTTTTCTTTTTAGCTATGAGCTTTTTCTAGAACTCCAAAGGAACGTTATTTCTTGGATGACATACATGGAAAGTTATGATGTGTCAAGTAACTTCAGCACCTATGGGTTGCATTCTTATTCTACATAAACAACTTAAAACAAATAACCAATGTGGATCCTGCCTTTAGTGGCGTATTTATTACTGCCTTTTTCCAAGAAGTTCCCTGTTTCCGTTGCAGTCTACCTTTGCAAAATTCTTTAGTATATAGACACAAATAGTTAGATAGTTGCTTGCCTTCAATGTCACTCTTCTATCAAGGATCTACTCTTACTCTTTTACAGGGTTTTCTTTCAGAATCTGTCCAAGGTTGTAGTTTGTTAATTATTAGTAATTTTATTGATTTCGTACTTTACATCAAAGAGGTGGTGGTAGCCTACTATTACAAGTATGATTATGAGTAGGATTTTTTAATATTTGGGGGTTTTGTCTATTCAGAGGGCTTATATTTTATCCGCACAGCTAAAATATATTCTTTATTTTCTTTTAGAATTTGGTACTTGGACTAGTTCTTGCAAACCAGCATTTCGGGAATCCATTGACTGCAGTTCCCTGCGCTGTCACTAGTGTTTGTCCTCAATTATTGGCAGTGCTTTGGGAATTCGGAGAGACTCCACTCATAAGGAGATGTAATTGTGAATTGCCTCTGAATTAGCGAGGCTCTGATTCACTTTGCAGCTGCTTGTAATTATCAATTATCATCTCTATGCTCTGTTCATGTTCTTCAGGCCAACTTTAATAACTAGGAATTTTCAAGTAAAGTAGGATCATTTGACATCCTTATGTAGTGAAATAAGCTAATGTTAGTGAACTGTATCCAAATATGTCATCCTCGTTTGTCCTCAATATTCTTAATTCATTTTTGAAGTGGGATTCATAGAGTTTAAAGGATCAAATCGGTGTTTTTTCTAAGTTGGAAAGTTGTTCAGTAGTCAGATGTACTCTTTGTGTGAGGGTACTGTACCAGCTACTTTGTGGTTGCCATTCGGTCATGTGCTGTATTCGTGAGATTACTCGAGTGTGATTAGGTCAAGCATTCAACATTCAAGCAGCCATTTTTATAGGTTTGCACCTATGTTCGGTTAGTGCCTTGTACCATTTGAATTGTGATGGATGCAAGTCCTCAAGTGAGATAGACTCGCATAATTTACTACTTCATACTCTGTATTAGATATCTAAAGCTCCCATTAAAATATATTAATTTATATTTAAAATCATTTGATTCTCATTTAGTCTTTTATCTATACCTAAATAATTTTTTGATAACATTTTGGTTGGAAAACTTAAGCCCTAAGTTGCTTAATCGATCGAAGCTTTTGATTCAATTCGCTCTTAGTAGATGAATCTTTGGAGAACTATCCTCATACTACGAGGCTACTCCCGGTGGTGTAAAAAAAAATTCTCACCCATCTCTTTCTATTCTTTTCCTCTCATTCCCTTTTGATTTTTTGTGTAGAAAATTTTTATATGAAAATTTTAACCTATTAGTAAGTAAACAAAAAAAATTTCACCGCTCTCTTTTGTACTTTTCACTATATTCCATTATATTTTTTCTCTCTAACATATTTTTTAATTTCTTATTTAAACGTTAAATTATCATTTTTCTCCACATATTATCTCAATATTTTGTCAATTATCTTTTCATATTTCAATGTCAAAATTAAAATCTTTTCATATAATAGTATTATGACATAATCAATAGTTCATTAAATAATATTTAAACAATAAAAAGTCCTATTATTCAGCTACATTGATGGGTACACATGAAATCGTAATTAGCCTAATTGAAGCACCAAGTCAACTGGCTTTTTATGTTGTTTTTCTTCTTTTAAAAACTCGTCATCTCGAGGAGAGAAAATGCATAAAAAAAAATTATAAAAAGTCAAATCTATATTCAACATCACTTTTAGCAAATTCTCTGTGTACTTTATAATTTTCTTCAAGAGGAAAATCTTAACCCCTCAGTCATTATTTGATAAAAGAAATTTCTCCATACGAGGAATTATTTCACCAACGATGGTTTAAGTAAAACCATCTTATCTGTATGATACTGTAGTTATCCTAAAAAATGATCTATTTCGATAATAATTTTAAAAATATCGTCTAATATTAATCATCACACCCTTTCAACTAATCTTGTCATTTTTAACCATTTTTTCCAATTACGAAAAAAGAAAACAGATGAAAAACCTATAGCAGGCATGTTTTTGGGTTCTAGGCATCAAGTATTTTATCAAATTTCAATCACTTATATAGTTATATTCATATACTTATTAGTCTAGGTGTCCATACTGAAGCAGGAAACATTAGGCTAAGAATAGTCTGGCGTCTACTGAATCAAGTATCAACTCAAATAATGTTGGCATACTTCATAATATCTCGCACTGGTTAATTAACAGTTCAAGGTAAGGGAGGACATACAACCTCAACCTTCCAGGATAGACAACCCCAGCACTGTCCTCATTAATAATACAATGGAAAGCGCATAACCAACTCGTCAGCTACTTTATGACATTCCATATTGAACAGTGCCTACATTTCTGTGAGCTGCTATTGCAACAGCTGTAGCGCCAAACTGCGATTGAGCTTGCATTAACTTGGCATCGAGAGCGACTCTGCTACTATATTGATCCGACTTGGGTTGAGGTTGATGATACGGGTTAGTGTTGATGTCAATAGCAACTTCATGGGCTGGCTGTACAGGTAGCTGTTGTTTAGCCCACGTAGTACGGCCTTGTTCATTTTCTGCCCCAGGCCCAGGCTTGGCTTGAGTAGGCTGGATATTGGGCCTGTAGTAGTACTGTGGTGAGGCTGTCTGTGGTGGCAACACGGGATTTTGCATTGCAATTCTAGCATCATACCCAACTTTCATGCTTCTGCCAGTCTCATATGAAGCAACAGGTCCAACTCTTCCTGGTCTTGTTGCTGAAGCTACAGGACAATAACATAATAGGAGGTTCAATAACACTTCATACTGCACAGCCTACTATCATTGGCCATAAAAGTGATAACTTGTTCTATTCAGCTTTAAAAAAAATACAAAAATAGAACTCCTCCCCCAGTCCTTAAATAATAGGCCACACATATGATTGATGGTCATTTTTTAGGAGTCAAATTCAAAGACCCGTAACTGATTTTCACATCCACCATATTCCTCAAGTCGTCTATCATTGGAGTTTCAAAAGAAGGTTGGCTATTACAGGTAACATGGGAAAGTTGAAATTATACCTAGCTAGTTTTAGAAAGAGGTCTATTTTAGGACGGAAGGAGTATCTATATATACAGACGACTCCATGATTTCATTTACTCATTTCAGTAAAGTGAAACCTACTTAGAACTTGTAACTAAATTAACAAGAAGAATTTTTATCTTCAATTTAGGAGGACTTAAATAACCAGATGTGGACAATAAAGATATCAAATCTAACAAGAGATGGCATAACAATTAAGTCCAAATCTCTGAATAACTAAGGGTATAAGCATATAACCAAAGGATACACAGCTAAGCAATTGTTGAAGCCATCAGACATCAAATCCCAGACCAGAAGAATAATCACAAGATCAATTCTCAAGTCCCAGTTCAATAATTCCTCTGGTGATATCAAAAGAATGCTGCTTACAGATAACACACAGACAATAAAGAAGCTTCCATCAGCAGGTAAATCAAAGTTACCTGAAGGAACTCTTGGTGGCGGTCTTGTAGAGCTTGATAAGGTTCCATAACTTTCAGATGCTCTCATCTCTTCTTTAACTGGATGATCCCTGTATGAAGAAGCCTGGGGCAGTGGCTTGGGAGGTATGGTGCTAGAGTGTACCGTGGACCTGAAATATGATGAGGTCAAGAACCAAGTAGAATGGGTATACATCAAACGTCACTAAGGGAGAGAGCTGTATATACCTTGGAAGGGAAATATGTCTTCGCTCTAACGGGATGACTGGTCCACTTCGACCACTACTTTCTTCAAGATGTGCAAACTGCTTCTTGAATTGACCAATAGCACTGCTCATGTAAACCAATTTGTTAATAAGCAAAAGCAAAAACAAGTCATTGCTAGACTACATGGAACCAAAAGAGGAATGAATAGAAACCAGCACATTAATCAAGATCATCTCACCTAGGATAGATATAATTACTCTCTTCCTTTCCATTCATGTAGTCTTTGAGCAACTGAGGATGGTATTCAAGGATTTCTCGGTATATCAGCTCCCTAACATCCTCCTTAGTCACCCTACGCCTCTCAAACTCAAACTCTAACTTTGATATTGGCTGACAAGCAGGCTCTCTCTCCACTCTAGACAAGCCTTTAAAGTAAGGATCAGCTAGTGCCTGACATAAGACAGGTTTTTCATATCCATCAGAACTGTAAGTATTGTACTCTAAATTGAAGTTGAGGACATGAAGTGAAAGCAAATAGTAGGATACTCCTATTGATTTTTTTTTAAAAACTCCATAAGAAACAGAAAAATAAGGCAGGTAAACACGGCAGTATGGCACCAACCTCTTCAGCAGTTGGTCTGTCCTTTGGATCAAAAGATAACAATCTTTGTAACAAACGCAATGCTAACGGATCCGCAGTTGGAAATTTCTGAGAGAAAGGAACTGGTTGCTTTTTACGCATGTCAGTCAAGTACTTGCGTGCCTTGTCATTGCGTACCTGAACCATAGAAAAGTTTAAAATCAGGACTAAAAAGAAAGCTAGGTTCCTAACATAGTGGCAGAATGACAGAAAACCATACCCCAGCTATAACATCATGTGAAGGTGTACCCAAAAGATCTGTTATTATATCTAGTTGATGAACCACACTTTTACCCGGAAACAACGGTTTTCCAGTCAGCACCTCAGCAAAGATGCAACCAATACTCCAAACATCTATTGCAGGTGTATACTGCAATTGCCAAATTCACAAATTAGATCACTTGTCAAAATTAATCCATGAGACTCCAATCAAACCGCTTCAGTAAAACGGTTATAATACTGGACACTATTACCTGAAAAACAAGAAATATCAACTTCCAGATGAGTTCAATAATCCTCCCTGAACAAGAATTGCTTTGATCTAGGTATTACTATTTACATGGAAGTTTAAACCAATAAAATTAATTACAGTATTGAAATGCAGTACAAGTCATACAAGTCATAACTGAAGTGATTTAGTTTACATGTCATATTGATTTGTATAACTAATAAGTAAACAAAGACAGATGAGACAACATGACTGAATTATAAACAAAATAATACCATAATAGATGGTGAACAAGCAGAATTAGTGCCCTCACTAACCTAGGACAGGTAGCTCCAAACTACAAGCCATCTCAATGACCATACGAAACTCTTCATTTTTTGCCATTAGGATTATCAATAATCTTTGAACGCTTAAATAATATGTATACAGTACGACTATCATATTTTTTTGTCTCATGACTCTCATCCCTACCCAACATCAGGACTTACTGGCTTACCAATTTAAAAAGAATAATATTATTACTTTATATGCAATGATATTCAAACTCAACAATTAGTATAGGTTACAATTAATAAATGAAAGAAGACAACAACTGAGGCCAACAGCTAGACATGGAGTCCAAAAAACATGTCAACCAGCCAACCACATTCTCAGGGAATGAAAGTAAGGAAGCAGTGTCAAACCAAAGTACCAAACAAGACAACAGGATATCCTCAGCGACAAATTATACAGGGAACAGAACAATTACAAAAATCAATTTGTATCACTAATAACATAGTTAACAGACTACTCAACTATAAAAAAAATGAAAATGCACAAGAACCAAGATTCACATGTATAATGCATAATACTATCTCAAAAAAACTAGTACAAAATAGGTTGCAAACGCATACCTTGGAGAAAAACGACCCACAAAGTTCAGGTGCCCTATACCATCTTGTAGCAACGTAATCCTGTAAATGATACAGACACAAGAAACAACAAATGAGCTTCAGAAAATATGAGTGAGATCACCAACATAAAGTTTACATTTATGTCTGCAGATGAATGATGTACCGTCCAAAATATAGTGGTGGGAGCGTCATTGAACGCTACTCTAGCCAGACCAAAATCGCAAATTTTGAGTTTGCAATTGGCATTAGCCAATATATTCTTGGGCTTAAGATCTCGATGGTACACATTAGCTGCATCAATCATATGGAAAGTTAAAATAAGAGGTAAGAAAGAGAGAGGTCAAAATGGCAATCCTGAGAACTAAGATAAAATAGTACCTGTATGCATGTATTTTAGAGCGCGCAACATTTGATAGAGGAAGAACTGATGATGTTCCCGGGTCAAGTCATCATTAGCTTTGATGACTTGATGAAGATCGGACTCCATAAGCTCAAAGACAACATAAATATCTCTAAAATCTCTCTTCGATGGTGGCAACATAATGCGTTTGATCTCAACTATATCAGGATGCCGTAAAAGCCTCAATAGCTTTACTTCTCGCAGGATTCGGATAGCATCAGAGATATGCTCAAATATATCATTTATTTTTTTGATGGCTACTTTTTCCCCTGTATGTGTATCGATTGCAGCGCATACAACTCCATAGCTTCCTTTCCCTATAACTTCAAGAATTTTGTATCTATTTGCATCACCATAGTCAGTGAAAAATTCAGTGTCCTTCACACCCTGAAAAATGAGCACACAAAATAAGTCAGACCACAAGAAGAAAGCAAAAGGTAACAGTGAAGAATATCTCCCATACACCATGTAACAAAAAAGTTTATGTTCTCAAAATTACATTTTAACCTTTCACTTGATGGAATCCTACAGACGACCAACTACTTAGCCCCACCCTTCCCAACAGCATAAGATTATTGAACTATGTTAGAACTGCCCAATGAGACATTCTGAATCAAACTTCAATCATATATCACTAGTATTACGGACATGAAACAGAACAACTTTTGCAAGCTTACCATTACATAGCTCAGCCATTAATATATAGAACATTTTATAATTTGCCAGCAATTTTCTAAGATGCAGAAAATGCTCTCCACTCACAATTCTTACAACTTATCGGTGTACTATACACTAAACAAACTGGCAAGTGCCGTATTTAACATATGGGATTTTGAGTAAATTGAAACAACCAATGCATTATCACAATGGTAAAGCTACATTGATCCAACACCAAGCCCCCTAACTCCTTATCCCCCAACCGAGGTGAAAACCACTTAAAAAGAAATGAGGTAACAGTGATCCATTTTCTCACTTTAGATAAGGGGAATTTGATGCACTGACATTAGATACCGATTAATAGTTTTACTCAGAAGCAGAAATCAAACAAACAGATTCCTACACACCGAAAAGAAGTGATCATTTCACAAGTAGCAGCGATACATGACATGGAAGCATCAAATAGAACAAATAAGATAAAAGAAGGAACCGCAACCAAGACAATACTGCAATCACTCCAAGTATTACCAGACTGCAACTACATTGTTTGAGCAAAGACGGATCACATGCCATCCCAACAACAACCAAGACTAAGAGATAAGAGCACCAGTTCATAAAGTCACCACATAAAACATACAGGGCTTAGAATAAAATTAATGATGAACTCCAAAAACAAAATTATCCCAAACATGATACATGTTCTGTTTGGTACCAAAGTCAAAATGTCATAAGAAGAAAGGAGATACGTGCCATCACTTTCTTAAACACCCTATTGACTTTGATACACCAACTTCCTGCCAAACAGGCCCCCCTAAGCTCATTCCTCCACCGACAATGATATTCTTACCAATATAGCACACTTCATATGCAACCCAAAACAAAATACAAAAGTATTACAAAATTCAATCACCTCAAAAATAAATTATTTGAACTCTGTTTTGGGCAAAACAAACAAGGAATAGTGAAAACAAATTATCTTTGGGCATAATTCAACTCAATTTCTACTCACCCAATTCGAATCCAAACAAAACGTAATATGGAATTTATTGGACCAAATTCAAAACCCAATTTATGATTATGATCAAACACCAGTATTTTCAACAAAAAAGCCATTCCCTTGGACAAAATCTCAAAACCCATTTCATAATTGAGCTCAAAATGATTAGTCTAAAAACCCTGATTCAATCCAAAATAGCAATTTTTGGGGGAGGAATTTTCAAAACCCAATTCAGAATTGAGCTAAATTCAACAAACCCGATTCAAATTTGAACAAGAAATGCCAAATTTTTTACTTGAACTACAACAACTAACACAAAGTTCGCCATTTCCAATGCAAACATCTAACCCCGCCAAAAAAATTAGATAAAATTACAGTCATCAAACTAACAAAGTTCTGGGTATTTTTGAATAATTTTCAAACCCCAATTCATAATTAAGTTCAATTCAGAGACCCCAAATTATATCACTTGATATATAACAACAAACACAAAGATCACCATTTCAAATGCAAACACCAAACATTAACCCCACCAATATAAATTCAAGTCACAGAACAAGCGAATTTCTAGATTTTATGTACAAAATTCAAACGCCAATCCAAATTCAACCATGAAATCCCTCCACCCCCAAAAAAATGTCACTTAAACTACAACAAACACGCAGATCACATTTCCAATGTAATAACAGATCTCAACTTTGCTTCACAAACACTCAACACAGGCACACATGCACACAACACTCAAAATCAACAAGATCCAACCTTCTTGCGCTGATCTTGCTGCATCTTGTTCATCAAAACCAAATCTCAAAAACCCCTCAAAATATCCAAATCTTTTTCACTTTTCTCTCAAATTAAACCCTTCAAAAATTTATCAACTCAATAAAAATGACAAATTTCTCTTTTACGTGGAATTCTTTAGTGGGTTTTCTCTCTTCTGCAACGAGAACAAAGAACCAGGGAGGCATCAACCGCATTTACCCCAGCGAGAACGTCGGCGAATGAGAAGGACAGAAGAGTCTTTTTGCAGTAACTCACAACAACAACAGTAAAACAACAACAAACACTCCTCCTGTTGATGCTTTCTCATATACGTTTCATAACCCTCCCTTTTTCTTGACTAATTTGCCCTTCTTCTCCTTCTTTAATTCCGAAAAAACCCAGAAAAAAATGAAGTACGATGCAAATTTGCAGAATCACAGAGAAAAAGAGAGGTGAGGGATTTGAATGAGGAGAGAACACAAAGATTGAAATGAAATAAGGAAGCTTCATTTATATCCTATGTGGTTGCTATTATATTTATTTTGTTTTATTTTACTTTTTTAATTGGACCCATTCCTTTTATATTTATGTATACCATCTCTAGTATATATCCCTCGTTTTCAAACGAATACATTACTTTTTTAAAAGTTTAAATAATATATTAAAGTGAATTCTTATTAATTTATTTCAATACAAATTTTTATAGGACAACTGAAATATTGTATATTTAGACTTATTTGTTTGTTAATATAAATTCTACGATTATTATATTTAATCAAATATAAAAAGTAATGTATTTATTCAGAAATGTCTAAACAAGGTAAGTAAGGTATTTATTCATTAGTAGTAAAAAATATCATTATGTATTGCGATTAATCTAACAACGATAATATAATAGGATTGTACAAGTACATAGCAACATTTATTTTTCATATTAGTAAATTGAATCAAGTCAAAGTTATTACGTAAATAAATAATGGTAAATTTAAGCATTACTTTTATTTGAAGATTAAAAAGTACCGAGTACTGCGAATTAAACTGTAGTTGGGTTATGATTATCTATATGTCATCTTAGCAAACAAAAATAGTTCGAATAGGTATAGATATATAAGTACATAATGAAACCAAAATATTGCCCGTGTATAATAATTACTTTTAGTTTTAAAAAATAGATTTGAAGATTAGAAGTGGACACGAGTACTTTGAGCTCGTATTTGACCTCTTAAACTGAAAAAAAAAAAAAAAAAACTTTACATAAATTAAATTATTTTATAAGAATATAATAATATTAACAATAGTAATAGTACTATTATATTAGTATTAAATATTAATGTATTTGGAATCGTATTTCTTGACAAATGGAGAATGGCGAATTGCCATGCTCCTTCCCAAAAAATCTTGTATTACCTGTGTACGGGCCATGACCCACTCCGCAATATGAAGCCAGATCATGGTCAAGTTGTTGTGCCCGCTCAGCCATGTCCAACTCTAACGAAGACGTGTCTAGTCTGTAGTCTGTGAAAATTGTAAATTGTCGGCTGAGGGAAGATGGATGGGTGGGTGGGTGGGAGTTTGCTTTGGATGTACGGCGGTTAATTGAGTACGGCAGGTTACCATATCTTCCTTTCGGTGCTCGTGTTCCTTAATTCCTTTGGAAATTGGGTATCTTTGGATTCTTCACTTTCAATGAGTTTGGATAAGTGCTGAAATACGGATTTTTTTATGATTTTTATGTGGAATGTATCTAGGATAACAGAAAAATTGCTGAATTTGAAGGGAGGAGATTATGAATTTTAATAATTCTATGAGAAAACTAAGAATACTTAATTAAATCTCTAAAACTCCCATACATTATCTTTTGTAATATTTTAGATGATACAAGTTTCTAATGTGTTTAGGGTTTTAATCTCTAAAGCAAATTCTACTACAATTATATATATACCTCTTCCAATCTTCCTGTACATAAAATATTGCACAAAATTTGCATAGCTTCATTATTTCTCTTTTATCTCAGGTTCACTGGGTTGATGATTATATATGACCAATGAAAAGTATATATAGTGTTAGGATCTTTACCCAGCCGATCCCATGCTGGTATTAATTCGTTGCAATCGATTTGTAGCGACTAAATTCATATATTTCATGCAAATAAACTATATTTCACACATTTCATTTTTTTTTTTTTTTTTGCAGTAGCTAAATACATATATTTACTGCAAATGTATTGTTTCAGCAGATTCGATGCAAATAAATATAGTTTGGTGACTTCCGTATAATAATATTACACTTGATTGGAGGTAGATTTTCTTTTGTTAGATACGGGCTTTCTATGTGTAAGGTTGTTAATGATTTGTATCTTATGTTATCTTCAAAGGGTCGTTGTCATATGATATTTAAACAGTGATACTCTCTAGTATTTTCCTACTTTGTATGGATATATACTCTTATTTTTGTGATATTGTTCAATATTGTGAAAAGGCGATTTAAGAAATATTCTAAACTATTATTTTATGATTTCATGGCTAAGTAAAATAGTGATTTATTTGTGGATAATCAACATCCTACTAAATCCCTGAAAATATATATGTCTAGAGTACTATACACGTACTCTAGACATTCACCAATCACCATGGAGTATTGATTAAATTTTGCTAGGAATGCGATCGTATAATACACTATGTACTTAACTCGAGCATCATATCGCACTTCTTTTATGCAACAAAATATTTAATTAACAGAATCTATCTATCTAAGCTAAGAGTATAAGGGTTACTTTTTTCATGCATCCACCAACCACATCATTGGGTATCAACAATAGGTCATTTTTCCCCCATACATTATAGTTTGTACTATCTTTGTAATATTAAATTGGAAAATGTTAAACTTACCCATGTACAATTTTTTGAATGGTAATTAAGGTAAGAAGTATAGGTACCAAGGATAACCAAGAAAAATCTTGACTATTTCTTTTCTATCCCAATTTCATATCTAGAAGAACATTTGTTCATGCGTTAGACTGTTTGAGTCCAATGAAGTATATATATTTATAGTTTACAAAATAAGGTCATGTGTCACACCATAGGGGTTAGATGATTGACATCACATAAGTGTTCTTTGATTGAATGTTAATTAATATGATTCGAGTCAACAAGTACGATGCATGACCAAATTCAATAATAGGACAAGAAATTGCACCACGAATCGGTACCTCATTCTCATCAAATTCAGGATATGTTATTAACTTTACAATAACTTATTTACCTTGAATACTCCGTAATTTAAATATTCTAAAAGTCTTCTCATTTTTGAGGGAATACTTAAAGGGCACAACTCATGATGTGGAATTAATCCCACATTCACATCTAAGATAGTTTAGAGTCATTCCAATGAGAAATCAAATATGACATTTTGAAGACTCCACCTTGATATATATATACTAACATGTTCTATTTCGTAGATGATGAAAGTCATACGTTTTTGTACAAATGCATAATGTTATGTATGTATTGCTATTGCTACTGTTGTGTTTGTTGTTGTGTATTCCTATTTTTTAGGAACCATATTCTCATGATCGAGTAAGATAAAGATGTGGTGTTTGCTGTAATTCAAACACTAAGTTCAAACAAGCTCGGTTAATATTTTCATGGGATAAGTCATGGTTGAATTCTTCATGTATTGGTTCCTTGTTGCGTGATTTTGTTAAACAAGATAAGGATGACTACTAAGAGAGTTTGAAGTTATTCAAAATTCTGAAAGAAGTCAAATTATTCAAACAACAAGACTTAGTCGCTTCAACAAAGTCCCCTATATTCGTGAAGTTAGTTTTGCAAATTCTGAAGAAAATTTCAAAGGGTCAACGTCTCTTGAAACAACTTTCATAACTGCCCGAAAAATATGAAACAACTTTGAAGCAGTCAGTCAAATGAAGCTCCGATTCAAAAGCAACGGTTCTCTTGAAGATCAAACCTATCAGTTGCAATTGGTGCTATAAATAGAGTTAGCTGAAGCATTGAAGAAATAACAAGCCTTCAACGTGATACACAATCAAGCTACAGCAAATCTTTCTCTATAGTGTTTACTTCTTATTGTAATTTAGTTTTGAGAGAAAAGAAATCAAGTATCTCTTGAGTGTAAAAAGAAAAAGAAAGATCAAAAGAAAAAGAGAGATATACCTTGAATAGAATTTATAATACTCAAAGGTTCAGAAAAAGTAAAATGATTTTTATTTCTAGGAATTAAGATACTAAAGTGTAGCTAGGGAAAGCTATGATAAAGAAGATAGGGTGAATATCTTCGAGGTGACTTTAGATTTCTAAGGGAAGAAATAAAAGTTGTTAAATCCTAAGGGTAGGAAACCCTAGGCGGAGACGTAGGCACATTGTCGAACTTCGTAACAAATACTTGTCCCCTTTACATTTGCACTTTCATATTCGTTTTGCTTTATTTTCTTTATACTTCTCGTAATACCTTTTCAAGTCAAAATCCTGAAACCCGCTTCAAAGCCTTTTAAACCAGTTTTATTATTTTTTCGCATCTGAAAGTTGTTTCAAAGCTTTGAAAGCCTAATTGCAAAAAACTACCATACTCTATTCACCCCCCTCTAGAGTATTTTGATCATATTCTATCTCCTATTGATTCTTCACATTTTGTTTGTACGTGTGACATATTACCAAGCGATATCTTAATATTCATTCTTTAAACAACAAACCCTAGATAACAAGTAAGCATTCATAAAATGTCATCCAATTTAGTATTATCATATCTTTTGAAAATTAATTAAAAATAATACTTGTTGTTCGGTTTTGGTGATGACATAGTTTGCAAACTTATTTGATATGTGTTTTAGTATGTGAAGGTTTTGATGTGTGGTTCGGAGTAGAATCAAAGAGAAGCTCAAAATCATTAAGTACCAAAGCCATACAAAATCAAGTGACGAATCAAGAAGCAAATGGTGACCATCAAGTTCCGGAGTAGGAACTTTCAATGAAGCAACATGGAGGTAGCTTCAAAGTTGAGAAGACATAGAAGTTAAGTAGGTAATACTTAGGTTTTATGTAAGTGATCGGGAACAAAAACCAATTGAACACGTGTGATTAATGATAAGCCTGAGTATTTTAAATCAAAGTTCCTTTATGAAATCGAACCTGCAGTTCGAAAATTTCAGCAAAACTAATTTAGTGGTTTTATGAAAATTAATCTTCCTAATTTTACTCTAACTTATTTTATAAAGGTTGATTAATAAAGGACTCTTCTAGTTTAAATGAATTGGATTTATTTATTTAAAAATAAAATCTTAGAATTTGGTTTACTAGACTCCTAAAATCTCTCTACCACTTTGTTTGTTGTTAACTTTTTCTAAGCTAATCTCTAAACCGTTTTTGCTCATGTACGTGCAAGATATGCATGTAGTTAGGATTATTTACCTAGTCAAAACTACATTATTTTATTCCACTAAGTGGTTGGCTAAAAAATGAGCATGCACTTCTAATCCACTATGCACCGTTTTAAGTTGAAATTATCTAAATAACTACCTAGTTAGTGGACCATAATCTACATTATTTTAAGAAAGTCATGGGTTAATGGTACACTTACTTAACAATATAAGAAGGACTTTGTTTTCTCATAAAACAGACAACTGACTACGTACTTAAAGTTTTCTTAAGAAGAGAAAAATCACTCTATCAGTTTCTCAAAAGGTTTAAAATCGCAAGTTCCTTTCAGCCTAATTCCAAAGTCACAAACAGGGTGGAAAGATTGAGTTATCTTGTAAAAGACTAAGAGTTAAGTCTTTAGATAGAAAGGATAAGAGAAAGAGAAGAGAGCAAGAGAGATACAGAAAGGAACTTCAATTTTGAGTGGAACTCGAGTGAAGAGAGACAATAGTTTGTAATAAAAGATTGTCCCATTAGTAAAAGAGAATTAAAATTCAGAGTGAGTAGTGATTTTTCCTTCGAGTTGGGCACAAAGGGTTTACACGCTAAAAATCTCTTGCGTTCCTTTTTCAAGTTTCTTTCATTTACAAGTTCTAATTGAAATTCCGCAAAACGTGTCGATAATTTCACACTTTCAATTCACCCCCTCTTGTAAGTATTCTCCTATAATACAATACTACTTTCTTATCCCTTATATTTATTTATCCCATTTGAATCTTTACGGTATTTAAGATCACAAGTTAAAACGCTTTTATCTCTAACTTTGTAAGACAAAATATTATAAAAAGTGATATTAAAAACTTTACATTGAAATGCATTAAATAAGATTTTACTTAAATATATTATTTTTTATAATATGATGAAAATTTAAGATAAAATTTTAAAACTTTGACTCATTAAATAAAAATAAGGCATAAATAAAAAAGACGAAAATAGTACATATTAGTAATCCAAAATTTACACTAAACCACACGGACACGTAATTAGAATTTGCAATAAATTCATGACCGCGTGGCTTCATTGATATCAAAAACTAGTAGCAATGTGACAGGCTGACAACCGATATACACGGAGGATGAAGCTACTAGTTTATCAGAATCCAGGGAACAATCTTGCAAACGTACTCCAGTTGACAGTACTTATGCTGCTGTACGCCTTGTCTTTTTTATTTCTGACCATGTAGACAGACTAACCAACCACTTATGTGGGCCCCTTTGTTTCATTTTATCTCATCAGTCTAGTCTAATTTGGCATGTGTAACAGGACGACAATATCATCATAATTTTTAAGACACAGGCAAATGGCACTTTGATTAAATTTTTTAAGTTTTTTTTATTTATACTTCATTTTTCCCATTTTTAACTTAAAACGCTTTTATTTTTAAATTTGTAAGAACAAAAGTTATAAAAATTAGATCCAAATTGAATATATTATTGGGTAATTCTCAATGGTAAGCCTGTACTTTTACGTTTTATACGTGATCGACTAAAAAAAACTTTGTAGCCCTTTACTATTTATTATTCTTTGTCATTGCCTTAATAACACTATTTTTTTTTAAATCCTTCCTTTTATCTTAGTTACGATTAAGCCATGGTTTCATACCCTTCTTCCCTTACTAGCGAAACCCTTAATCTTCAAAAAATTATCGTCAACCTCTGGTACTCCATCTTCCTCATCCTCCACTCTCATCATCTTCTTCCTCATCCTCCACACTTTCACCATCCTCATCTTCATCGCTCAAGTATTCAACCCCTCAAAATCCTTACCATCTTCCTCCAACTCTACCTCCCCTCTCCCCTTGAATTCTCTCTCCAAAACCCCATTACCCTCAAATTCCCCAAAAAGCTTCAAAATTTGAGTTAGGCCCTTCTCAAAATGCTTAATTTATCGCTTAACAGAGGTAATCAGAGGCTGAGATTGAAGGTCAATCTGCTGCCAAATTTGCTCAACATCAAATCCATTCGAAAGAAGCTGGTTAAAAAGGGACTTAGGAGAGTACGACATGAGAGAGGCGAAGAGATGTTCAGATGGTAAGCGGGAGAAGGAAGAAAGGTCGGGGTTAGGAGAGAGAAACAATGGTGGGTTAGTTGATTTGAGCTTGCTAATGGCTTAATCGTGGTTAAGATAAAAGGAAGAATTTTCGAAAATTTGTATCATTATATGAAGGCCATAACAAAGAATAATAAAAAAATACAAGGCTACCACTGAGAATTTTTTTTTTTAGTCGACCACATATAAAACCTAAAAGTATATGGTTATAATTGAGAATTACCCTTTATTATTTTTTATAATATGATAATGATTTATGAATAAAATTTTTAAACTTGACTGTATAAATAAAAATAGGGAAACGAAATTAGTATTATCAAATTATATACGACGTATTTCGTATTTGTTTTTTTAGTAAGTTATACCTACCAATTATAGAGATACGGGTGAGAGATTGCATTATAAAAAAATCCACAACTTGTTGAGCCCCACATAATAATAAATAACTAGTGGGCTTACTTTACGAAACAAAAAGCAGAACTTTATAGTGCTTTAAGACAAATCTAATCCACATACCACAATTATGCACCTGTTTCTTTTTCGCGGAATCATCTGTCTTTCCAAGACGTTCGCTAATCTATGAATGTGTTTGATATTGTTCTGGAGTTGTAGATATTATATGATGAAAGTTATCTCACAGTCAACAGTATTTGACAAAGTGGGTATTTGATTACAATTTGAAGGTTTATGGTCACGGTAGAATCTTATTTTATATTTGTCTTCATAGCTCATATATTATATATAAACTGACACTGACATTATATGTGGAAGCATCGATGTAATCTGTTCGTCTCTACGGTGGTGGAGATGCCATTGTCAAGGTTGTTGCTTGTCAAACCACAATGTGAGCGGTATGGTGTTAACGTTGAGACTTATTAGCATAGACATTATATCTCATAATTTATATATCATATATCATAATTTCTATACCTGATATTATAATTTAATTTATAATCAGAGATCATAATTTCTATACTTAAAATCATAATCTTATAATCTTTATACCATAAATCATATTTTTTATATACGAAATTGTAGTTTCTACATCTTATATCATATTTTCTATACACCTATAAAACGAAACAAGTTTTGGTACGTCCACTACATTAACATAAATTTCTTGGTTAACACTTATAGATAACAACCCTAATTAAGTTAAAAGTGTTAAAACGATATGATTTATCATAGATATAAAGGTGATAAAACGAAAACAGATTGATCACGAAAATAAAATATCACACACAGTGACGCAAATATGAGACTTAATTTGGTAGGACGTACAAAAATCATTTGCATTTGTGTTGATAAGAAAGACACTTCATAAACATATTCATGGGGGAAATACCTTCATATTTGAATTGATAGTAGATTTATAGAAATGTTGGAAGAAAGATGAAAAAAATGAACGAATATGGTAGATGCATGGACTTTTACTAGTTATTCCTAAGATGTAATCAAAATATTCATCCAAAGAGTACGTAATCTAGGAACGGCTCCGATCCAACAAATAATTAGGCTTCGGAAGCAAAAGACTTGTTCATTTTAAACTTGAATTTAAAATGAATTTTTTAATAACTTTAAAAGTACTCTCTTTATAGCCAGTATTTATTTATTTATTTATTTATTTAATTAAATAACATCAAATTGTTTGATGGTCTAACAGGATCCTTTGTGTTAGACTTTGTATTTGTTAGACATAAAATATAATAGAGTCAATCAAAATTTTTGGTCAGACCACTTGACATTAAAACTATTATGTTAAGTATATATGATTTGTAGAAAAGTATATAGAAAATATAACTAGAGTCGGTAAAGTATACAATTGATGTAAACTACAACCGTACCGTAGCTACTACATGAGTATGCATGATTGTATGGTTTCATGACAAGTTTATTTACAACAAAATTTCCATTACCCATTACCGATTAATGTTAAATTCTAGATCGATCATAGTTTTTATACCTAAAATCATATTACGCTTAACAAGCTAAGTCTCAAATTATAGGATACAAATTAATAACATAGACTACTAAAACACAATCATTTACATATGTAAACAAATGTTGCTAAATGCTAATGACTGAGTGCATGATAAGTTTACAAAGGACCCTGTTCTTCAAACAAGATTAATGAAAGGAAAATTATCTTAGATAGTCCAATATAATATAAGTATAAGATTCTCCATAACATTTTGATGAAGATTCTCCAAATCAAAGTGAAACTCTTAATTTGGATCGATGATTCCAAAACTTTAATCCTCTATTTATAATTACCACTTATTTCCATTATCAAAAGAGCATCTGTAATAGATAAATAAATATGATGTTCTTCGATATTATTGTCAGGAACAACTCTACTCTAAGTGGCGAAGATATTTTTTGTAATAGACATACCAATGAGCTACATATAGCAAATTTGAGATCCAAACATATAGTCATACATATAGACACATGCATTTAAAACTTCTTCAAGGATATTTAAAAGTTTTAAATGGAGGCCCCATGAAAACTAAACTGCCCGTTTTAATGATCAAATTATTTAGGTCAATTTAGAAATTTCAATAATGCGTAAAATCTAACCTATCTTGACCAAAATTCAAAAACAGTTAACCTATCTTACTAATCAACATTCACCACATATCTATTATAAAAGTTATATTAATATATTTTTTATATTAAAATAAGTTAAAATATCTTAAGGGTGGCCAGAATTATTTCTTTACGGTTTACCTTACTCTTTACACAAAAAAAATAAAATAAAATAATTCCTAATATTCCAAATCAAACTTTAGAACGTCACGAACAACACATATAATATAATAGGCTAACCAAATCGGGAACATTAAATTTTCCCTGAAAAAAAACATATAAATGATTATATTAAGGTGTAATAAATCTCCATGGAAGAAGAATGAGAATATACTATAGCTAAAGATTCCCTTGTACACTAAGACCACTTATATAAAGCTCCATATCTATGAAGTCTTAGCTTGGTCCGACAGATTAAGGGCCCTTATCGTTAGTGGCCCTTCGTGGCGTATTAAAAGAAGCCACGAAATCTCCTGTAAGCCACAACTCCAATTGTAAAGGAGCTCATATCAATATAAAAACTGTCCTTTGGCAAAGCTGACGAGGTGCAACCACTTAATTATTTCATGCATTACGCAAGCTTCAAAATTTTGGTTTTGATTTGAGATGGTTCATCTTTATTGAGGTCCCCATCTTACTGATTTCGCTTAATTTTTGGTATATTAAATATCAGATGTTGAATTCAGAAGATGAAGAGCCAAAATGTATTTTCATTAATCTCATTTTAAATACTCTTTTGTATTGCCTCACATTATTAAATCAACTCAAAATACACTTTCACGGTTCAAAAAATATTTTATTTTTCATAAATTTTTTTATAAATATAACATGTATTTACATGTTTTTTCTCTATCTATTGTCCTAATATATGACCTATATTTTATTTTCTCTCTATTCCTCTCTTTATTAGAAATTTTATATATATTTATATTATAATATATAATTAATGGAGAAAGTATATAAATTTGAGTACTTAAAGTGTATAAAATAAAATAATTGAGAATACTCAAGTATATAATGTAAGAGTAAAAAGGTTGGCTAGTCTTGTTTATTCAATGGCGTAGCATGCATGTTACATGCTAAGTTAGGTCCCACACTCCTTTACAAATATGAATAAACAAAAATAAAAGACCGACAAGAGGGTTGTACTAGTTGATGAGTTGATCACTTGAATGGTCCAAATAAGAATAGGACATCTTGCATTTATGCATTATCTAATTGGACAACTAACAACGGTATGGAATCTGTTGTTGAAATTGTGATGGTGAGAGTCAAAGCCCTCCCAAAGGCACAAGATTTTGGTATCACTCCCTAGACCCTACATGGGCAAGGATACCCATTTTTTTGGCGGACATAAATTATTTTTAAGTTTGTTTATTTTAGGGGTTGTTATTTAGGTTTAAATTGATAAAAATATACACGTCTTGATATTTATGTTATTTTGTCATCTATTACTATTAAATATCTCCCCAATATAAACATGCAGAAACGAGTTTGTAAAAATTGAATACAGCCATGACACTTAGATTTGGTGTAGCAGACTGCACACCGCCAGTGGACAGCAGAGTTACTCCCTCCGTTACTCCAAAAATTGTCTCAATTTAACTAAAAAAAATCTCATAAAAAATGGTCAAATAGACAAATCACACAAATGCATAGTGTCAACATAGAGTCATAGAGCATAGTCTTCCCTTCAAGTTATGTCACCAGCATGTATTTGTAGAGCCAAGATCATCATTCCAGGCTTCAAGCGGCGAAACATAACCACTAGCCATCAACCAGCAAGGACTTTGAGTTGATTGGCCTCAGATGTCCATGAACAATATGCTCCCAGGTGAAGGGCTATGCAATGATCTGAAATGGAGGATCCACAGATCCCTCGAGGGGGGGATCCACAATGATTAGTTCATCCTGAACACCATTCCTGACAGACTTGCAATGGCTTAGATACCAAGTTGGAGAAGGGTACACAGCACTGAGAAAGATCAGTTCAAGTACTACAGAATGGATAGCCTCCTGCAAAGCTCTGGCCCTAGACTCTCCATCTCGAATTCCTGATTCGGAAATCTACATTCCACATAAATCAAGTTGAGTGTGTGAAACCAATTCTCATTACAGCAAAGTTTGAACTTATTTTATAGTACTGGATGGATAACCATAACACCTCTACCTCCGAGGAACGAAGTTAGAACTGTGTCAAAAAACGCTTAAAGTTCAAAATTCCATCAAGATGAAAAGGAATTTTCCACTATGATATCCCAATCTCCTGATTTGGGCGTAAGTCACAAAATCCCAAATACCATCAGTAACAAATCCATACAAAGACGGCTTCTGGAGTGGAAGGCAGTTGACAAAGGGAAACCTGAGAAGCGGTTACAAACATCCTAAAATCATTCGCATTATTACTATAATTCCATCAGTTCCAACTCAACTTAGCTACCAGCACCATCTCATAGCTACCGAGACCAATCAGAGGAAACGCTTAATAGATCATACCCCTTTGTCACACTACATAGGCACGTAAAAGCATCAAAGACAAGGCATTCTTTGCCCCAAATTACACAAATTCAACTCCCACCATTTCTTTGCACCTGATAACCCTTCTCAATATTCACGCTGCAACTCAAAAAGCAAGATTGTAACATCGAAAGGCTTGCTTTTCAAAGACATAGCCATTGAAGAATCTTGCTATTTACGATATCCCTGGAGTCTCTGCTCCTAACCAATCGCATATCAATTAGTGGAATCGTTAGAGACTCATCTTCCTCGGTAAATATTTGATGCAATGGGGAAGCAGTAAAAAAATTTTTGTCCAGCCATCTTGTAGTCCTAATAGGTTTTCTTCAGTTTAATGACTAACTTGAGAGAACTCCAGTAAATAACTCTATATTCAGATGCATAGACGGATCCAAATCAATTAACTTTTATTTAGCAACAAAATGAACAAACAAAATTTTATGAATTTTAGTAATAATCTACCAGAAACAATAAAATGAAGATGGATTTATTCTCTAAGTTTGATGTTTAAATCCTAATCTTTTTTACCAAACTTAAGTGGAAAAAATGATTGCACCCTTTCATTTGCACAGAGACTAGTGAGGAAGCAGTAGAGACAAGAAATTCTACCCCAAAATGATTTTTGAGGACTTTTCAGATTTCAACAAAAAAGTAAAACATACAGATTGAAATCTAAAAACAGCTCTATGGGTGTTGTTCCTCTTTTTTTTCTTTTTTTTTTTTTTTTTTTTTTTTTTTTTGTAAAACTAACTTTGCAAAACGATCCACAAAATTATAAACCCTAATTAGATATGGTGTGGCTATCTACCAAAGTACCAAACCTACTACTCCATCTGAATATTGTGGTAGCCCTTGGGAAATTCACCCAGCCACCTTTATTTATTTCTGAAGAATAGAGAAAAGATAAAGAGGGACAAAACAATGACAAAAAGGAAAAGAAAAAACACCCTCTATTCTCTTTATATGCATGATGCTAGTATGAGGTTGTTGAACTAAGGAGACCCAAGAAGATTCAAAACAGATTCACGATCAGGCATGCTTGGAATTGCTCCTTTGACTTGAACACAAAGTGAAGCTGCCGCAGCTGATGAAAAAAATGCAGTATTTTATTACCAAATACATGAAAATTATGAAGGATATTTGTGAAGAAGGGCCTTACCAGCAAACCTCAAACATTCTTGCTTTGATTTACCCTCCACAAGGGCCACAGCAAAGGCAGCTGTGAAAGTATCGCCAGCTCCAGTTGTATCAAGGACCTTTGGGGCCGATATGATGGGCTGTTTGACGGGTTCTTCTCCTTCCACAAACAAGGCTGACCCTTTGTCCCCAAGTTTGACCAGTACCTTCATAACACCCTGCAAGAATTGGCAGTAAATAAAAAGGCTCAAATAACTGGATATGCAATGAATAGCTGGTCCTCCAATAGCTTAATAGAAACTAATGAGGGAAATAAACATGACAATCACACTTATAATGAAATGGCAGTAAACATGTTAATCTCACCATTTCATGACACTTTGTCACAGCTTGACTAACTTGCTGAAAAGTATCGGTTGGCATCCCTGTCAAACGAGAAAGTTCACTTTCATTGGGACTCAGAATATCAACAAAATCCAGCAGCTCTCGTGGAAGAGGAGCATCCATCCCCCCAGCATCCAAAATAACCGGAACACAAGCATTTCTAGCAGCCTGTATATAGTAATATAAAACCTTGTGAGCCAAAAGTGGAAGATCTGAAGGCCAGAACCAGGTCAAGGAAGCAGTATAAATCAAACAGTATAATTAGGAGTGGATATTTCATATTGCTCACAAAGAATACAACCACCATTGATTAATTAAGTATGCAGAATGCTCAAAGAGCACTGTGAAAATGAATATGCTATTACAATTATAGCATGTATAACTGTATATTTTGAAGGTGCTTCAACTGTTTAAGAAAAAATGTTCATTTAGACTTCAACAAATTTTATGAAATGTCACAGCTTCCCATTTTATAAATCATGCCATAACTGTCGCCATTAATTTCGGGTTATTGTTTGTAATATGATCTCAAGTTAAATCAAAAACTTTTTAAGGAAAAATTATAGAATAATATATGGGAAATATACAAGAAAAAAAAGTAAGGATACTATGAGAAGGTTCAAATAAAAGTACTCCATATCAAGTTAGTCATCTTTAGATTACTTCTAGTTAGTGAGCTATTGGGACATCCCAAAGAAAAGTGGACGGTGTTATGCAGGTTGAGGGAGAATAACACATAAATTACAAGTTCAGATTCATTCAGTCTTAAAATCAGATTTACCTTCAACAGGGAGCACATGCACTAGGTGCACAGCACTCCCTGTGATCCCTGGGGCACAATGTGACAATAGCTTGCAGAATGCATGCGGTACTAGATATTCTTCCCCAAAGAAGGCCCTGATAGCATATTCATCAGTTATCTATGTCAGTTCTCCAAGCACAAAACTGACCCCCCAAATTCTGGCTGACTAGATTGAATTATTCCATGGGAAGAAATTGGCAAAAGGAGGAGGCTTTTCAAGCCTCTAAACTTGTTAGGCATTGAAACTAGAACCTCAGTAGCTTCTCTCCAAGGACAAAGGGAAGGCTTCTTACAGCACTCTGTATTATGCAAATATGCACTTACTTTCCCTTTCAGATTCTCCTTAAATAGAAGATATCAATCAAGCTTCTTTTGTGGTCAGCTTTTCATGGTTGGATGAGCGAGCGATGGCTTGTGAGTGACAGGATCTAGAGGCCAGTTTGTGATGTGATTATGTGACTGTTCTAGGTACATAAAATAAGGCTTGCCTTACCTGTGCAGACAAGTGTGAAGTTCTAGAATGAATAGCAGAACTCTGCAGAACCTAAGCATCGGCCACCACAGCGTTACTACATAAGATTCATTTTCTTTTCTCCAAATATTTTGCAGTAATATAAAAAATGGGGGTACAAGTTATAGAATGTACCAATGAGATCTAAAGCAAATCATGTGGCTACCCACGGAAGGTGGATAGGACATGGCCTATTGACCTCTAAAGCTTAACTAGTCCATGGAAGTGATTGGAAATGTTCTTCACTTTCTAAAACTGCAGAGCTTATAACCAAGATGTTTACACAGCCCCCTCATATAGCAACCTTTTAAATTCCAAAAGCCTAATTTTAAGTGTCAAAGACAACCATCGTATCAAAATTTTGAATGATATGGTCTAAAACAAAGTGTTATTCACAGGTATGAGTGTTGAATATTCAACACCGGTACTTAGAGGTGAAAAGAAGTGTTAGTGTTCCATAAGCCAAAAGGGAAAGATACCAAAAAGGATGAGACTTGCGCGCATGCACAACTTCTTAAGCCTACCGAAATTGTTTTAAATCCCATTCCAGGTTGAATGTGCACTAATAGTTCATATAACAATATGACAAGTTCAAATGACGGTTCATCATCAACTACTTTTTGCCACAAATTAATGTCTATTACCTACAATCGAGTAGAGTGCTTTGTATTGTCACCGTAAACTGATGCAGAATAGGATATTCCTAAAAAATGTTCTGAACTGTTAACAGTGTCATATGTCTCATATCCTATGTATCCATGCTTAAGCATACATTTTATATCAGTGTCAATCACTACTGCTTCAATCATAATCGTCTGAATGACACTCTATATTTCGTCAAGAAGTGCCAACAAAAGCTGGCTGTCATTCTTTTAAAAGTGAAAACTCTAAAATTTAACTCAAAGGTGCTCCATGTTTGCAGATATTGTATTTATTCAAGCATTCTAACTACATATATGCCAGTGACCTGGGATTGCATCTAGCTCTCTAATCAAACAAAGAAATTAGCAGTTCACCAGTAAAGTTATGGTCAACCCTAATCTCATACAAATCCATTAGATGAAAGGAAACCGCCAACCTAAAATAGTGCCGATAAGGCGATATCACGAGCCTCTTATCAATGGTCTCACAGTACTTAGTTATATCACTACAACATAGTCTCCTATACACAATACACACAACAACTAATTATGTTACTACTTATACTTGCAACAGCAACATAAGTTTGGGTACGTCATCTGATTTTCAACATCTAACAGGACCTGATGGCGAGTAACAGCTGTAACACTACTAGTGCACTCCTCAAGGGAAAACCTCATTTCAAACATATTCAGTGAACTTAACACTAGTGCACTCCTCAAAGGTAAACCATATTATATCACATTCATATCATATCATAAAATTCACATAAATATAAGTTAACAAACCATATTATAAATAAACAAAAGAAAATCAGACCTTGGCAACTTGAATATTGACAGAATCAGGAATCTCCCTTTGAAGGAGCACAATCCCAGCACTCCTAACAATCTTCAAATCCTCCTCCTCAATCACATCCGGCCAACACATCATGTTGGCCCCGCCAACAATGATGATCGAGTTCTGCCCGTCCGACTGCAGCATCACAACAGCATGACCAGTAGGCGCCCCACTCACACTCCTAACATAATCCAAGTGAACCCCACCACTCCCCAACGCGTCAGCAATCAGCCTCCCATTCGCGTCATCCCCCACTTGCCCGAAAAAGTAGGTTGGGTAATCGAGTTTACCCCCACAAACCGCCTGATTCGCGCCTTTGCCACCCGCCAAAGTCTGGCCTGATTTGGCGGAGATTGTCTCCCCTTCTTTGGGCAGCCTGTCGATCTCGACGTAGATGTCTGCGTTTGCGGACCCCACCACTACAAGGGGCGGTGGGGTGGGGTGTAGGGATGATTTGATGGAGAATGAAGGGTAATTTTGGGTGAAATGGAGTGGAGTCTGGATGAATTTGAGAAAGTTTTCATCTTTGATGGGATAGTTTGAGGGGATTGGGATGGAGAGAGAGAGGGAGTGTTTTGGGGGTGAGATGAATGAAAAGGTAGTCATCTTTGTGTTTGTGAGTGTGAGATCTACTTCTGAGTTCTGAGTTTGTGCTATTTGAGTTTGACCATGTTTTGTTTTGTCAAGTGAACGTGTTATCTTTCTCGGGGGTTTGACTGATAGTGAGCAAAGGCTGATTAATTTGGATTGGATAATTGATGTGGAACGGAATTATCCAAACCTAAAAAGTAGCCGAAATTTAAATCATCTTTATAACAAATAAGATAAAGATTACTTATAAAGTTATGGAAAAATAAAATTGAGGAAATATATGGAAAATAAATTTGCAATAAGGCAATTATTTTCGACTCTTTTTCCGAATAATTTCAAGTGGACACTTTAACTATTACGTCAATTCAACTTTCTCTTATAAAAGTCTATTTTTTATATTTATGTATGTATACATACTTGAAAATTCAAATAAGTATACTTGTAACTAAAAAATGACATAGTTTGAAGTAAACAAATCCACTAAAATCAAGTAAGTATTCGTTTTTATCGTGGAAAATAGCGATCTATGAAACGGGTACCTCAAAAAGAACCTTTGATATCGGGAGAATCATAAGAACCTCAAAATATCCTATCTCCTAACCCTAGAGTTTGATTGACGTGATTTTTTTTAAAACTCTTTATTTTATTGTACTATACAATTGTGTTGCTTCTGAAGTCACTCGATTCATGGATATCAAGATCTTGAGAAATTTTTTCAATAAGGTGTAATTTTATCTTCAGGGATTCGAATTCAATGATTTTTTTTAAAATTCCTACCAATACCAAGCATTTTATTAGCTTTTACTTTACTAAACAACCTTGGTACCATTAGATAATTTTCTTAGATAATGTTCAAGGTTTGTAAATTTGGCCTTTTGTTTATCCTTTCTCTATTTTTACTTTGTTGTGAATACGTCGTATTACAAGTAGTGTTTAGTTTATTTAATAATATTATATGGATGATACATTTGGTATAGTGATACTTAATGATCAAACTATGTCTACATCAGCATAGTGATCAAGAGAATCATGATCCTTGTGTCTAAATAAATCCAATTAATTAATAATCTTCTATTATATTATTTCAAATTTTTGGCCTTAAAAATATTAGAAAGATTTTCTTTACGATTCACACGGCTTACAACTAGCATAGTTTTAGTTGGAAATCTTTTTTACTTTTATGTTTACGAGAGTTTCCGTGCTACATAGTTCGTCTAGATACACTTCTATACTCGCACAGCTACACTTGCCTCTTGAATTTGAAGCAGTCCTCTAATGTATTTACTAATACTGATGGCATGAATTAAAAGTTTGAAGTATTATCTATTGTTGTCAATTTTATTAGAAGGATAGGTAATGGTAGCTAAAGTAAAACGCTTTAGATGGTTAGTATATTGAAAAGTCATTCTGTTATTATACCTCCCAACGCTCGCAAATAAGATCCTGCACCCAGGTGCACAATGCGCATCATGCACCCGAAACAATTTCACTGACCATTTAGATAATTCCAATGAACATTTCATCATGCACCTAGTGTAAAATGCAACACAATTCAGTAAATTTAGTTAGATGTTCAGTGAGCAAATATTCACTGAGATTTAGTAAATGGTCATTGAAATGAAGAACATGTTCATTGGGCAAACGGTCAGTAAGGTTTACTAAATGGTCAGTGAAATAAAGGAAATGTTTATTGAAATTATCTAAATGGTCAGTGAAATTTATCAAATGTTTAGTGAGTAAATATTCAATGAGATTTAGTAAATAGTCATTGAAATGAAGGACATGTTCATTGGGCAAATGGTCAGTGAAGTTTAGTAAATGGTCAGTGAAATAAAGGAAATGTTCATTGAAATTATCTAAATGATCAGTGAAATTATTCCGAGTGCACGATGTGCATTGTGTACCTAGGTGCAGGATCTTATTTGCGTGACCATTTAGATAATTCCAATGAACATTTCCTTTATTTCACTGACCATTTAGTAAACCTTACTGACCATTTGCCCAATGAACATGTTCTTTATTTCAATGACCATTTACTAAATCTTAGTGAACATTTGCTCACTAAACATTTGATATATTTCACTGAACATCTAACTAAATTCACTGAATTGTGTTGCGTTTTACACTGGGTGTATGATGCGCATCATACACCCGGGTGCAGGGTCCATATTCTGCCCAACGCTAGTGATGCTACAATGACTTATGACATGCTTCTCTACGGGCTACGACTATCTTTGACAGGTTTGTTGTATTAGTCCTGTTTACTTAACAGAGTGTGCAATTAGCAATTATATAAGGATGAGAAGGGAGGGAAAGAGAGGTAGGTGTTGCTTAAGTTATTATACGCCGGACAGGCAGACTATACTTCTCTCACTGAGGAAGATCACTTCTATAGATGTCGTAAAAAGGGCACTGAAAGGGCTTTTACAGGGTAAGGTTCCATGTAGGCATGTTGTTTTCAGCTAGATCTTGCAACTCTTCCATTGAGATGACCTTCTAAATTAAATTTTTAAGGACTCTAAGTACATCATGGCTTTCTTACTAGCCATGCATCAGATTTACAGTATGTGAAGCAGGATTGTAATTATGGAATGCCAACATCTTATCCTTAAGTAGCTAAGTTACTAACCTTAACTTGGGCAGTGTAACCTGAGCATGTTTGCATCTACCCCAGGCTGTTGGATTCTAATTTAAACTTTGTATTATATCTAGGAATTGAAAATTATGATTTATACATGCACCTGTGTGTTCTGGTAGTTCTTCCCGTAATTATGTAAAATTGCTGTAAAACTCTGAATCGGAGTGGTGTCGGCTAATTGGGAATACTAACTTATATATAGTTCACCAAGTGTTTTCCCATAATTTTGTGAAATTGATGTACAGCTCTGACTATGGGTGGTGCTGACCGAATGGGAAAAAATTTGCACATATAATATTCTATCAATTTGGAAGTACTATGGTTGAATGGACTCAAATGCAGCTGCTGAGGCCACGCGTCATCACATTACGGTAAATATATATATATATATATATAAACAGATTTCTCCTTGTTAGAACAACATTCTAAATGCCAGATAATATCTGAGAAACTTCTTGCATTGATGTCTCCAGCCTAAAAAATCACTTATACTTCACAATAATATCACAGGATAACCCAGAATTTGAAATGTCTGACAGTGATCATAAGATTTTCTTAGCCATAGCCTTGTAAATGTGCAATTCTTTTGTTACCCGACTCTTCTGACGTCGTGAATCTGCAATTGGTTTCGACCCTGAAATAAAGGAATTTGACAAGCTCTCTGTAAAGCAGTGCACAAAGACATTTGCTCGTTCCATAATTCTAGCACAGTGAATATGAATGTAAAATGGACGTCCTACGATGGTCCTATACTCAAAACTTGCACATTTGACATGATAAACTGATGTAAGAGAGCTATTGTAGTGTAGTTTCGAACTCAAACAGAAAATATATTTAGTAACCAACATAACTTAAAATTTCATGCGTATTACAGCAAAATGCAACCCTCAACCCCAAGAAAACAAGAACCATTCATAACCACACCAAAGGGGGAAAAAAAAAACTAACCTTGCTCCCATAAAAGCACAACGAGACATGATGAATCCTTGTCCAAGACTATAGGGCCTTCTCGTAAAAAGAATATTACTAAGTCGTCAGATCATCATAAAGGACAGGGAACATTTAACTTGCTTTCATTTAGTAGACATTTAACAAGTCCCATTCACAACCATGCCACAGTTCATGAACTTGACATGTCATATATTTCACCAAGCAGATAAGAAGGTATAACTACAGAAGAAATTTACAAGTGAAAAAGGTACAAAATTCAGCCTTTTTATTTATTCTCATGTTCCAATAAATAGTCAGAGTCCATCAGTTTTCTTTTTAGGCATATAAAACCCAGCTTTTGGGCACCTCATGAAAAAAAAAAAAAAAAAAAACTATTACTGAAGGCACTCATTCCAGAGGTCAAAATACGGCATCTTGCCAATCCCCATCAAAAAAAAAAAAAGCCAATGTCTATCAAAGTTTTCCAAGGTACATCTACAGACAATCAAACTCCAAAACTAAAGGCTATTTTTGCTCAATTCAATTTATCTTGGTACATGTACAGCTAGCTCTAGGGTGTACCTGAGTACAAAGTACAAGAGAAATTTGTGCTTACTTTCATGCTGGAGACAAAAACCTTACTTTCATGCTACCACAAAGTTTAGGTCAACATTATCACTGTCCATTCTTGAAATTTTTCTTTTTCTTTTGTACGAGCGGTACAAAAAATTTTCTTTTTCTTTTTCTTTTGTATGAGCTTAAAACTATAGATGGATCCTATGATCAGTTAGTTGATTTAGAAAAATCAAGCCCGAGGTGGAACATTGCAAAGAACATGGAGTGATGTGATCTAATGTAAATACACAAGTCCCAAGAATTGAGGTCATTTTATCCAAGTGTTGGACATTAATCTACTTCCATCACATTCCCCCATTAATTTTCACACTTAGGTCGAGCATGGAGAACATAATATACGTAAAGTAGAAAATAAAAACATTGATAGTGGATAGAGAGGATAGATAAAGCAAAAGATATTGTTGGGGGAGAGAGAAAGGGAGAAAAAAATATTCTAATCAACTTTTAGCTGAAAGTGTACGTGAGGTTTATTTTGGTACATCCTGAAAGAAAATTATGAAGTTGATTAAGAGACGGAGGGTGCAATAAATTAACATCATATAGACATCGTAAATGGAAGAAATACGGGAAGAAGATGATGATTTAATCAACAAGTTGAAATTACACAAGCTTTCAAGAGGCTTGATTCTCTCCTAAGACTACCCTAAAATGCTAACTGATTTCTTCACAATACTCATCATAATTTCCCCCTCCTTCACTAGCTTTGTTTATAGAGTTACTACTCTTAACTATCTTCTGCCATAAGCTACTACTAGCAAGTCATTCCTTGCCAGTTCATTACAGAGGGGTACAACACAAACAAGAACTCAAATATCAATTTGCTTAATCACAAACAACATTCTGCCAACTTTCACACAACGATCAGATTTCTTTACTAGAAAGTGAGAAACAAAATACTGCACGCATCAAATTTTCTCATGCAACATTTCACCATTCTTCTTTTACCAAACATTTCAAATTACTACAGAGATATGAAGAAAACGTGAATATGAAAAGTGTAATGCAACAAAATGAAAGTATGAACAAGAGTCTTACTCCAAATGACCAGAGTCTTCAAAGTTGGATATATATACACAACTATAGAGGCCATTTAAACAGTCAAATCACTCCTTGATATCCTGGGTTCACATACACCAAATTGAGATCATCATCTTACTCAAATGAAATTTATTTCAAAGATTCTAAGAGAACTTGAATATATAAACTAAGGGAGATAACACATACCTTCCTACACGAGAAAGCTCTGGTTCAGACAAAAGCAGTTCTTGAAGCGGCTTTTGATTTGTGTCAAAAATTTCAGAACTGTAGAAAATAACAATTTCAGGTCATCTTCAAGAATATTACAGAAAAGAAGAAGAAAAAAGATGATATCATACACAAGAAATCTTTAAGAATATCCCTGAAAGTTAGAGACAAAGATGTACAAGACATCAAAACAGAAAGAAAAGACATAGCTAACCCTTTACACCAAACAAGTGGTGTAAGGAAAAGAAATTATATAACATAATATGGGATGATAAGTGTCATAGTGCTCAATTTCTGAGATATTGGAACATGGAAATGCTATAGAGGAGTAAATGATTCGTGAGCAAAGCTTTCAAACAGACATACTTAAATTGGTTATCCAGAGACAAAAGGCCAAAGAAATGGAACTCTTTACATGACACCATCACATATTACTTCTTGAGAACATGGTTCTCATAATTAAAGTCAGGATGGAATCTAGTAGTTGACCTTCACAAATTGATTGTATACCCTTTCAAAAATATAGATCAAACCAACCACGTTCCTGAGAAGTCATAGCAGCCTTAATCAGACTTTGCAGAATTCAACCAGCTAATTTTAAAAGGCCTGGGTTATCAGGGGAGATGACTCTGAGGTAAGATTTGCATTATCTTGTTTCATACGACATGTTTCTCTCTTAGACAACAGAATCAGACAGCTATAACTCTAGGTCCCAAAAAACAGGGAACCCAAAACATAACCGTAACATAGATCATCAGATAAGCAAAGTGATTTACTAGACAACTATGTTCCTGAGAAGTCATAGCAACCAGTCATATTTTGCATAATTCAACCAGCTTATATCAAAAGGCCTGTAATATCGTGGGAGTTAAGGTGGATTTGTAGTCTCTTGTTTCTTTAGGCATGTTTATCCTTAGACAACAAAACCACGGTTATTGCTCTAGTTCTCAAAAATAGGCAAACCAGAAACACCGTCATAACAAAGACCAAGTAGTTTAGGCAATGTGATTTACTAGATTATATCTTCAGGTGTAGACAAACAGGATGTCACCTGGAACTGGTTGAACCATACCAGAACTGTTATATTTGTGGTCGTCCACTGGAGATAATTGTGTAAGAGCACATGAAATTTTTAAATATCTTGGGATTATCGAATATGTTCTCAAGACTAGGCAAGAAGGGTGAATCAGGGTTGCAAAAGCAGCCTCGTCTCACATTCATTATTCTCAGATGACTCACTCTTTTGTTTTAAAGATACCACTGATGTATTTCAGCAGGTTAGAGATGCCATTTGAATGTTTTGTGAGTCTACATGGAAGGTGGTTAACTGTAATAAAATTAATCACTATAATTGAAGACTCCACCTTGATGTATCTAGTCTTATTTTTATATGTATGTATGATGGAAGTCAAAAACCCTATCAAAAACCCTACGTGAACAAATGTATAAATATGTGTACGTATGTAGTTGATGTTGCAACTCTATACACGTTCCTATACTTATGTTTTCTAACGTTGTTATCTAATAAGTTTGTTGTTAGTGGATTATATTTAAATAATTTTCAGGTATAATAATTCAAATTCAAATTGGTTCCTTAAATAAAGGAGTTTGTTATGCCATGGACTTTGAAGCATTTGAATTATTTCAAAACTCTATCAAGATAAGGTTGAACAAACTTCAAATTGGTCTTCCTAAGTTTATGGAGTTGAATTGAAGATATGTTGAGTTGAACAAACATTGTTGGACGTGCTCATATGGAAGAACTTCAGTCAACAAACGAAATTCAAGTCATACGGACATTCTGTTACATTTCAAGCCCTTGAAATGGTCTTCAAAGCGGAAAATGTGGAACAACTTTGAAGTGGTCAGGCTCTGAAGCAACGGCATTTTGAATAAAGTTGTTATGAAGCCTATCCGTTGCACTTATATAAATAGATTGAAGCTGAAGCATTGAAAGAAGAACAAGCCTTAAAAACGAAATACACATTCAAGCTACAACAAATTACTTTCCTCTCTAGTGCTTACTCTTTATTGTAATTTAGAATTGAGAGAAAAGATTACAAAGTATATCTTGTGAGTGAAAAAGAAATATCAAAAGAAAAATATACCTTGAGTAGTAACTATAATACTCAAAGGTTCAGAAAAAGAAAGAAGATTTTTATTTCTAGGAATTGAGACGCTAGAGTGTAGCTAGGAAAAGCTACGGTATAGAAGATTGGGTGATAATCTTCGAAGGTGGCTTTAGGTCTCTAAAGGAGGAAATAAAAGTCGTTAAATTCTAAGGGTAGGAAACCCTAGGCGGAGACGTAGGCACATTGCCGAACTTCGTAACAAATACTCGTCTACTTTACTTATTGCATTTACATATCGTTTTGCTTCACCTAATTCATTCATCTCGTAATAGCTTATTCTGTTCAAAAGCCTGAAACATACTTCAAGCCCTTGAAACCTGTTTTAATTATTTTCCGCATCTCAAAACCCGTTTATGGAGTTGAATTGAAGATATGCTGAGTTGAACAAACATTGTTGGACGTGCTCATATGGAAGAACTTCAGTCAACAACCGAAATTCAAGTCATACGGACATTCTGTTACATTTCAAGCCCTTGAAATGGTCTTCAAAGCGGAACATGTGGAACAACTTTGAAGTGTTCAGTAAGCAACGGCATTTTGAATAAAGTTGTTATGAAGCCTATCCGTTGCACTTGTGACTATATAAATAGATTGAAGCTGAAGCATTGAAGGAAGAACAAGCCTTAAAAACGAAATACACATTCAAGCTACAGCAAATTACTTTCAAAGCCTTGAAAGCCTAACTCGAAAAACGACCATACTCTATTCATCCCCCCCCCCCCCCCCCCCCTCTAGAGTATATTGATCATATCCTATCTCCTATTGATTCTTCAATAATCAATAGTCAGACTCATTTCAAGCACTTAAGAAGTATTCTTCTTTAGTCTTTTGTTCCATTAGTTATGTAAACAGAAGTGAAGTTAGCATTGGCTGATGACGTTGCTGTAGCAACTAGGAAATCAGGGGCTCTGGGCTCACAACTTAAGTTCTTGTATTCAATGTCATTGGCCAACATATAGCAGTTGCAAAAATTCACAAGGATTGATAGCGAAGTACCAAAAGGATGCAAGTGTAGAGAACAGTAAAGCAATCAGGTGAAGCAACTTTTCACCATCTCCAAAAGTATCTTGACTCTTAAGTATCTTTTAGGACCATTTCATCAAAGTATTAGTGACCATAATGGAATTATCACAAAAAACTTATAATACCCCGTATTTTAGACATTATATTAAAAACTTTTATATGCTAAGTTATACTTAAAATTAACTGTACATTATATATTAGCATTTTAAATAAAATTATTTTAAGAATGTTTTAGTACAATTAAATAATTTAAAAAAGTATTTTGGCCCAATTATAATTATGGACTACCATTTATATATTTATTTTATAATTTTATTAAAAAAATTATTTAATTTCATAAATAAATATTTAATTCCTCAATTATTCCATTAAATTCCCAAAAAGCCCTCCAAAATATCCCGAAAAATATCCTGAGTATCCACTTTTATTCTAGAATATTCTAGAGGCTTTTAAGATATTATTCTTAGCAAAAAAATCATTTAAAGGTATTTATAAAGATTATTTTAATTTAAAACTGATTGTGTTAAAAATCAGATATATTTACCAAAGAAATAAAAAAATAAAAAATAAATTTGACCTTATCTCATGGCCAGCTTCCATGATTACTATTTAAAAAAAATTAAATTATTATATTTATTTAATCCTAATTTAAAGGAAAGTTTTAGTTAAAAAGATAGTTTTAATTAAAATAATAGATTTTCAAAAAAGGAAAAAAAAATTCTAACCTTATCATCTCTTTTTTCCATGATTGATATTTCAAAAAAAAATATATATTATTATTATTATTATAAAAAATTTATCTTTTTTAATTAATTTTAATTGGTTTGTTTTAAATTAAATGATTTTAATTGGTTAAACTATTTAATAATTAAATTATTTTAAAAACAAAAGATTTTTCTGAAAATTTGGATGATAATTATCATTTTAAATTTATACTTATCTTTTAGTGTTTTTAAATCCTAAAATATCCTAATTTCTACGATAAATAGATCCTTAAACCTCACATAATTCTTCACACAAAAATCATTAAACCCTTTCTACTTCTCTCAAACTTTCTCCTTCTCTCAAACTTTCTCCTTCTCTCTAACCTCTCTCTCCATCCCTTCGGCCACCTTGCGCCACCAACCACTATGAGCCTCCTCTTTCCCCTAACTATTTTAATTGTTTTACAAATTGTTTAGTTCATAAAACTATTTCTAAATTTATTTAAAGTTTTAATATTTAATGCATATTATTGTGTTGTATTATATTGATTTGTTAATTGATAGGAAGATCATCTTGAAGTTTAGTAGAAAGTTGCTAGGAAATACTAGAATTTAAGGTACGTATATGTGTTAAATCTTTTTATGTGCAATCGAATATTTTGTTGAATTATATTGTCTTAAGATAATTTTATTATGTATTTTGCTAAATAAATTATAATTGAAATTTTAGCCATGCGCCATTTTTTTAAAATATATATTTATATATGGTTATTTATTTGAAATTCCAATTATAAAAAAAAGGATGATAACATTTATCTTATTTTATTTAATATGTATCATGTTTCAAAAGGACCGAATGACATTTGAGATTTAATAATTTTCAATGAGCTTTAATAATTAAAGTAAGGTATTTGTATTTAAAGGAGTTATAAAAGGAGAGTTATTATTCTTATACATTACCGTTTGATTTCATAATCAAGAAGGGTTCATGTTTCGAAGTCTACTTGTTGGCAAATAAAAGAAAACTCCAAGGATAGATTCGTGATGGGATAACTAACTTGGGGGGTGTGCACACTTAGGACCAAGGAGGGGATATAAGAAGAGGAAATTGTTTTTATTAAGTGTTTTAATAATTCCATTTGTATTGGATTATTATAAAGGAAGGTTTAAAGTCTATTAATTTATAAGAAGGCAATTTCGAAATAAAGAAATTTAAAAGTCAAAGTATTTCTTTTAGCATGTATATGTACACAGTGTTTTTACACTGACACGTATTTTCCTATTTGTTTTTTGTTCGCCCTACTTATCATTTATGGTGAGTAGGTTTGCAGGAATAAATGTGCATGAAAGCATTACATCAAGGGGCACATACTAGTTAAGAGTTTTCATCATTTTTCTTATTCGACTTTTGTATCTTTGGATAATCAAAATTATTTTTTTAATAAATAAATCAAGTTTTTCTTCCGATATAATATAGTAATTATTAGCACAGCCGAAGCGTGGTGACACATGCTGATAATACCCCTAAGTTACTAAAATTACTATTATTATTATTATGTTATTAATTTTGGGGTGTTACAAAACTTCCTAGGCAATTTTGAAGCTAACTGAATCCTGGTTAGCCACGACATAAAAAGACTGTCAGGTGGGTCTTATGAAGCTTCATGCATGAGTCAGGACTCCAGATACTGATTTAACTTTTATTTGAGGGATAAAACATGCAAACGATCAAAAAGCCCTATCATTAACTTATATTGGTAAGGATGAACCATAGCTAGTATCAGTGGTCTAAAGGTACAACTAGGGCCTTCTTACTGCAAAGAATACAGAAACATGTGTGATGATTTTATACTCTTTGCCACCTTTTTACACAGAGCAATCTTAATACACTTTGCAAACTTTTCACTCATCAGAAGTTCATAACCAATTTAGCAGTAAGAGCTACCATTTATGAAAAAAGCCTGCTTCTTGTTAGAAAGAGAGCTTCACCTGAGTCCTGACTACTGTTGTGTACTAGTGGGGTAGTGGCATTCAATATACTAGTTGAAACATTTCAAGTCAAAATAATCATATATTCAGCAAGTAGAGATAGTTAACCTCTTTCTCTTATGTTGTAGAAGTAACACTTTACATATGATTATTTATAGTTTGTATCTTCTGAACAAAGTCTGAATATTGATGCACAGGCAGATAGAGAAATCATACGTGTTTTTAGAAACTATAGAATAAAGGAACTAACCATTTCCCAAAGAAGATCCACAGTGGCAACTGGCAAGCAAGCAGCAGTAGTCATATATAGAAAAAAAGGAGTAAAGGCGAAGGTAGATGGATGTAAATACCTGTAGTCCAAAGCTAACTGTCTATGGTGCAAAGAGAAATCTTTTCCAACATAGGATGCTACTAAACTACCAGCATCTGGATGAGGCCAACTTCTGGTTGTCGGAAACCGCAAGATGAATGTTCCAGGCCCTTGAATTCCTAGAGGACTCTGAAGGGCATGCTCTACTTCTTCCTTCGTAACAAATCCCTCAATCCACTTAGGTGATACAGAAGCCCACAATGCATTGATCCCTTGTCTTGATAAGGTAAGTGCCACTGGATACAGCCAACACCACAATTTATCAAAATCATCTCTGGAGAGATAATCATGGCCTCCAGAAATCCCCCTCAGAAAATTTAAGTCCTGAAATGTCAATTTATACTAACAAGTAAAATATGGTTGTATGAAAAATTCCATGCTAGAAAGAAGTTTCAGGCAAATCAACCTGTTGCTTACATTATTAGAGGCCAGAAACAAAACCGCCAAACTTAAACCTTATTGCAGAAAGAGGAATCCAGGGGAAAGAAAACAAGCAAAAATGTTTTAACTAGAAGTGGTACTTGTGAGCGTGAAAATCAACACTACAACCAATGTAATATTACAATAATGCATAAGCTAGATTAATATATCTTATAAGGCAATGTACTAATATTATTCATCTTTTGTTATGCATATTTGACAATACAAAAATAAGCATACAAAAGGCTCCTGAAAGACTATCATTTTTCTTTTAATTAGGAAGGAGCAGACAAATAGCAACTAAAAATTTGAGCAATTTACTTGCGGTATGCTAGCTAACTGGATAAGCATTTTTGGTGAATATTGGATTCTGTGTGTTAAGATTGTGAGCAACCAATTATGTGTGTTTAGTTGGAAGCATCTTAAAGAACATATTGTACATATTTCTGCTATAAATTAATCAATCTCCTTTAGAAGCCAAATGTCAACATTATTTTAGCAAGAAAAGATGCACATGCTGAGCACTACAGCAAAAATATACAGGTAAAGATTAAAGAAGCCATCATCCATAGAATGTTCACATATCAACTTAAACTTGTAAAAGGATACACTGCAGAAAAAAGATTCATTATCAATCATATTTTCTTGATGAAAAATCATAGACAACAAATAGGTAAGTTTATCCTTTCCACATGCCCTTATATATATTTCAAGGTTAAACCTAGCTCGCCCATGTGAAATATTGGAGTTACCTGTTGAGTGAGAGATCTCGTGCTGCAGCTAGCAATCCTCATGAATTGCTCTTCTATCTCAAAAACAACATCATCCCATTGAACTCTATGGCTGTTTTGTGAAATCAAATTCCATGCTCTCTCGCCTTCCTCCAAAAGTTTTTTCGCAATCATAATTTGGTGCCTGATTAGGAACAAAACAAATTTCTTCGTGGTCAAGATAGTATCAATAGCAATATTTATTTGATTTGGAACAAATTAGGTGTTTTAACTCTTGTGCCAACAGTGCATTTCAAGACTATAACTTTGTTTTTCAACCAAATAATCTGATTAGCACCTGTGGTGAGAGCATCCAGAAAAGAACGCAACCCTTTCTGCAAATTCTACCATCTGTTGCTCAGATGCATACAAAGAGGTCTCCTTGAGCATGAGTGACCTTTCAGATATTCCTCCAAGGCAATATCTGAAAATTGTCAAATCTGAAGTGAGGTCTATGGTGCAAGAAATGTTCTTCGATTCCAAAGTTTTAGCACCAACACTTTCTGAATCTGATGCAGAGTTATCTATTTCTCCATAATTTTCTTGGATACTCTCTAAACTGGTCCCAACCGCATTCTGCACCTTTTATTGGCAATAAAGGAGTTAGATGCTATAATAGAAAAGGAAACTATAACATAAGAAAAAATGAGTAAACTTGCCTTCTGCATAGCAGAAATCTTATAGAAATTAGAAATTAAATTTGATATTTCATTTAGTGTTAATAACCAGAGCTTATTTTGGAAAAAAAAGGACCAATGCTGACACAGTAGAGTATGACATATCACCATAAATAGAACAAATAAACACTTTTCAGGCCCTTATTTAATAGTGAAGTAATATAAAGAAGAACATTTTTAACTCAAACATGTACACTTGTAGGAAACAGTTAAAACATCAAGATTGTCCAGAAGATACATTAAGTGATGCTAATAAATATGCTCCAAGTTATTTTAATATCACAAGAACAAAATAGATTGAAAAGAAAACCCAAGGACCTTAGTTGCAGATATGGTGTATGAGCTGCATTCTTCATCAGATCTTTGCAAATTAGACTCAGCGTTAGAAACTGGCAATTGAGTACCGCGTCCTACTTTCTTTTTCTTTGATGGAGGACTTGGTATTGGTTCACATATAGGCTTTTTCGGTAGATCTGTATGCCCAACGCCATTATGAGGTAAGCTAGTTTTATTAAATAGATGAACGCCCGATGGTAACTTTTTCCATGTGATGGTAGATATCTTGGTCTCACATGTCTTTAAGATGCAGCGAATTGGTGGAGTATATGCCTCAAGAAAAGGAAATGTTCCCATATTCAGGAGATGAAACTTAACACAGAACAGTTTATTATCACATTCGGACGACAGCTGTAAAGAAGAAAAGAAAAAGCCAGTTGAACTTCACAAAACCATGATCAGGGATAGAGGGATTACATGAATATAATATTAACTAGTACACCTGAACAGATAAAATGCTCCTGAAATTACTCCACATGAAACATACAATTGATGTTCAAATGTATCAATAATGAGAGCTAATTACTTTTAAAGCATAAAGCAATAACCTTTAGATGCAATACAATTCTTTCTCAAAACTTGCACTAAGTCAATGAGGAATAAATTCTCATGATGTGAAACATAAGTCCAGTTCAGAGGAAAGTGGCTTAAAATTGGAACTTCTTCAACTAACATTTTTCAGACTTTAATTCAAAGAAAAATTAGAAACTGTCTAATTCTCTAAAAATGCCCACTTCATCTTCAGTACACAAATTCAATCTGCGCTGCCACCTTCTAATGCACTTAATAAAATAATGCCTAAACAAACCACGAATGCCAAGACATAAGCCCAAATAGAAAGCAAGCCCCTAATTACAATCATTTTAGTGACAGTCGTGACATATAATATCCACCCTTTGATGCACACCATATTGAAGTGTATAGATAGTATAGTTCAAAATATCATACACGAGAAATATTCAGTTGGAAAGATGCGCGTCCTTGCAATAGTTTCCTGGGTTTAACATCAGAAGGAAATTCGAGTCCATCACAAGTTGTTAAAAGGGGAGCTTCGTCACCTTTCGATTTTTCAACAGGCGTCCGATTATCAGCATAGATAAGTGATGCAGCAACCTAAACAACACTTAATATGTGAATAACAAAAGCATGATATGCGATAAAGGGAACACAGAAGAAAAAAGAAATCAGATCTATGATTTTAGAGTTACTTCAATTTATATATACACTTATTCCAATATAAGCAAAGTTTTTCTCCTGTTTCCATGTAAGGTGTTCAAACCCATGAATTATATTGGAAAGTAGAAATTAAAGCCATAAACCTCCAATTTCTTGTCCGCAGGCTCACCAAAGGCATCCAATAGTAAGACATCCAATGAAAACATTTTACGACAAGATGCCTGCCAGAAGTCAAACATGGTAGATATCAAAGACAAGATCAGATAAAAATCTGAAAGCATAGTCAACAAGACTGAGACATATTTCTTTGATCACTAATTCATTCAAAGAAATTGGAACCCCAATGCCCTTCCTTTCCCCCTCTCCTCCCCTCCACCCCCTCCAAACATACACACACACTCACAACAACCCACATATGTACAAAGAGACAAGGCTAAGTTATTTCAGAAAACCATCGCTAGACTCAGTTATTTCCAGCAAACAAAATTGAAGTGCTATAATCCTAGATTTTGACTATTCGTCTCTTGATGAATCAGCATTCAGATGTCAGATTTTCATGACTGATTGTTCCCAATATACATAAACCTTGATGATTCTGATACGCTTTCCGTTTCAGAATAAATACATCATCTGCCTAGTTTGGCTGTTTTTAAATAATTTTTACATTTTTTATTTTCCCTCTCCTCTGCTATGGTCCCTTTTCACAGTTTTTTTTTATTGTTTTTATCTCCCTCTCTCATTGGCTCAACACTACTATCTCTTACAAACCTCTTTAAATCAACTTGCCCCATTCTCACAATATAAAACCATTATCCTAAATTTTCCTAAACAATGTGCAAATGCAAGTGATGCATCTTTCCGGAAATGGAGGAAGTACGAAGATTCAATTGTCTATGTCTATGTAGACAGAGCGACATGAACCACAGCTTGCTGGGTAATCCAAATTGTATCAGGCCCCAACACAACCTAGGTCACAAACAACCTGTGTCTTGGGGAATACAGCTTCCTACAATATACGAGAAGGCGAGCATGAACAGGGTAGTGCTTGACTAGATAGAAAGAACTACATGATAAAAAAAATAATAATAATAATAATAATAAAAGTTCAGGATGTATGCAGAGAGTTCATCGATTAAGGACAAGATCCGGGAGAACTACTAGCACTGATTTGGTCATGTGAAGCATTTCATAATAATTGCCAATATGTCAAGCAATAGAAGCTATCAAAGCACAACATAAAGAGAAGTCAGCTAACCTAGATTTGAATATAAGGCTTCAGCTGATTGTCAATGAAAAACTACCTCGTATAAGATTTTCTAGAGCTGTTTACCCTATAACTTGGTCATTTGCATTGTTTTCTCTCCATGTCACATCATGTCAATTAATTTACCAAACACAAATTACCTTTTTGATGTTCTTCTGTACTCTGTAAATGTTTCTATTTAGAATATGCTTCCTAAATTTTTATTCTTCATTGACTTTATGGATTTGTATGAGCAACCCGCACATGTGTGTTCACACTGCACAAGCATGCATAACAGTGTTCATGGTCTATCAAAAACAAATCTTCCCACTGTACGATGCATTTTTTTGCACACTGCACATCACCACTATATATATCTTATGTAGCTTGTACTAGATTTGTGAAGAACATTGTCATCGTCATATTGTGAAAGGGACAAAGGACTACAGTGAGAGCCACCTATTAACTCAAATTCCCATCAAAATCAATATAAACATTAGATGATAAAGCAGATTAAGGGAGAACAGGCTCAAATGTTGACAAAAGGAAGAATGGAAGAAAATGAAAAGGATGCTAACCAACCTTGCCACCAAAGATTTTCCCAATGCCATCGCCTTCCAATTCAATGCCAAAAATAGATGAACTATCAATACATAGCCACAGAGGAGGATCCTGCAGCATCCAAACAAGATTAATGAAATTAAGGCAAGTGCAGTAACCAAAAGAAATGCATATGTATTCAAGGATATACACCTCAACATGATGATCCTTGATAGATTTAGTAGAAGAAAAAACAACTGCATTGTGTACATAGCCGTTGAGGCCTTCAAATCCTATGCGCACAGCAGACAAAGTCACCTTCGTTAAACTCTGAAGGTCAGCTTGTTCCACCATTGATGAATCTAAAGAACTTTCTCCCACCACCTTTCCATCAAGATAAATGCGCAGCATGTTCCTACACACCTTGGAACAGAGATAAGGAGAGTAAGAAAATCGGCCAATCATGATGAAATATATGGTGGTCAGATACAAAGAAGACAAAAGGCAAAAACTAGATAATAAATCAATTAAAGACGAGTGATGGAAGGAGGCCTGGTCTCTGATACAAAACTATCAAACTATTGTATACAAACCAAATGGGTAACCTAGATCACAAGCACTTAGGCAAAGAACACTAGATTATTTCCAGAATTTAGATCTTCTAAAAGCTACATATCACATGTTTAAAACCTGACCACACAGAAATCTACATCATACAAAAAATTCAAGCTACATCCAAAGAACTACTTCCTCTTCTCCACAGCAACTACCTGACATTGTCAAAATAAGTTCCACAAAGAAGAGTTTGGACAGCTTTTTATAATCAGGTGCTAAAAACAGAGCAGATGAACGAAGTTGAGGAATAGTCAACAGAATTTAACAGAAAAACAGGCTTGGTTCACGTACTAACAATAGCCAAGTAAGTCAAAGATGAGATCATATATACCTGACAGCCAATATGAGCCCATCGCCCTAAAGGAAGCTCCATGCTAGAAATGGCACACGGAACCTTTGCGGATGATACAATTTCCCCTGAATCAGAAGATTCATTTTGCGACAAAACTGAAGATGAAAGTATCAACTTTTTGTCTTCACTCAAAGCAAGAAAAGGATTTTCAGAGTGCAACTGCAAGTGAAAAGCACATTGCTTCAGTCAACGTAACTCCCTACTACCTCTTCATAAAAGACAAGACAATAAAAGAGCTTTAAAATCTATGGGAAAGTCAGCACTGTCTCAAGAGTATAATATAGGCACGAGGAAACATTTAGTAGATGGAAAAAGATATTCTTTAAGCAAAACTTTCTTGTGAAGAATGAGCACTCATAAGTCATAACTAAGCCCTGCTCTCTTAAATTTAGTCACTAAGATAATCAGCAAAATCAGGTTTATTCAGTAAAATTTAGTTTTAGTAAGAAATTGAACAGGACAAAATACTAGTGCGTCAGAAAAAAAATTAATTCATAAAAATCAATTTCAATAAGTGAAAACCAGTTTTATTATTTAGCCAAAAAAAAAAAACAGTTCAATTACTAAAAATAAGTAATTGCATAGTGAAAAATAGAAGAGAACCTGTAAAATACAAAATAAGTAAATAATATTAGTTCAATAAAAATCATGTAATGAGAGAATAGATTAAACACTGATGAAAGACCTAATGGACTATCACCATTGTCAAGTTGGCTTTTCTAAAACTATTCTTTTTCAGGGTTGTACAATGAACTATGACAAACCACTTCATAATAGGCAATAAAAAATTTATCAACAAATCAGTTATTAAACCCTCAAAACTAAGCCACATTCAGAAAACCCCAAACTCAGTAAGCCATCATACTTCGAGTATGACTATTAAGGCGAAACCGGAATTATCTATACACTTCTCTAGTCCATATGAACAACAATGTAGGCATTATATCCAACAAACCATCATCATTATCACAATCCAAAACATTAGCCATAAACTACTTAATAAAATAAGGTAAACCACAATGTCAAATAATAACTCAAAATTGAGCAGTGACACAAACATTTAAAAAAATAATAAATAAATACAAACTACAAAAGCTAAAGAAATGTCACCTGATGAAGAATAACGGAAGGAAAAGGGGTAGAAGTAGGAAGAAAACCCCAGAAACAGATATTGAAACCGGTCTCAATTTCACAAATTTCAAAGGTTAGATCTTTCAACAATGAGTAACCCATGTGTAATCATCTGTTTCTTCAGAACCCGTATTTTGTAATTAGAATTTCGATCAAAATCCGAAAGCCCAAAGTTCTGATTTTTGTGGGTTATATAAATTTTTGAAGAAATCCATAAATTTTGGAAGCTGGAACCCCGAAAATTCTACCCTTGATTGGCTGTTGCTTTGGAGCCGAGGCTGTGGGTGCTCTCTCGGTCTCTCTCTCTCTCTCTCCAACTGTGTGAGGCAAGCTTTAGGGCTCTTAAAAATGGTTTGGTGGGTCCTTTGTATAGGGAGGGAAACTACACCTACACTAGGAAAGTTGGAGAACCGGCTAACCAACTTTTACCATGTTTGTGTTCTAGATAGTTCCGGCTCGGTTAAAGTTTGTCTTGTAGAAGCACGTTTTGAGTTTAGGTTTGACTCATAGACCCAAAAGAGCCAAACCGATCTAGATAAATTTGGCGCAAAACGTTTATAAATTGACTTTATTTGTTTTTCTATTTGTTAATAATATAATTTATATAAAATAAAATATACTTAAATACAAAGGGACTTTTTAAAATGATATAAGAAGAAATTACATCAAATAATGGTATGTATTTTGGTGATTTTGATTATTGAACGAAGAAGATACATAATAGAAGTCATGGATTATTAGAAATAAACTTGATTAAATGGGCTCCATTAAGGACATTTGACTAACTCTTTTAAAAAAAAATCTGATAAGTTATTGTTTTAAATGGGTTAAACCCTAAATTATTATACAAATGTTGTCATTTGATTGCTACTTGATTATGATTCGTATTATTTAATTAGGATGCAGGATTTTGTGTATTGTTTTACAATTTTTTGTTATCGGTCTAATTAATGGGTCAAGTCACTTTGGTTCGGCCTGTTTTACATATGCTTTGGTCTGACCTGGCCCCACCCAGTAAAATTTTGACTCGATTTGATCCTAACTAGATTCAATGCACATGTCTAAATAGAAATGATTATCATTAATAGGCTTTTTACATCAACAATTAACTTTTACAAGTTTACAAGAGTCTTGTCACACAAAGATAAATGAGGACAAAATTTGCTGGCTTTAGCTTCATACAAAGAGAAAATAAAAAAAAAAAAAATGGGGCAAGATTTTTTAGAAAAGGCATTATAAATTCAATCTAACTAACAAAATATTGATGCATTTCTAGAAACTTTGGGCAACATTTAGATAAATTTATTATTTGTACAACTCTCTCATAGTAGAAGTGGCTAAAATAATGGAGAGATTCTAGAGTATTTATTTTAAACTTTTGCATTATATTCTATCGGATTTTTGAGTTATATCAGTTTGTAATATTATGATCATAATTTATAAGGAGTCTTATTTTGCCATCAATTTTATATTTAGTATAATTCCAATTAATATGCAATAATTTGGATAATTTTTTCACCAACCTGAATTGTTTCACTTACATACAGCAAAGTCAATAATACTAATATAGCACGTGGCCTCTGGTCACTCACCCCACTCAATCATAAAATAAGTTAATATTTAAAAAAATGATAATAAGCTAAGTTAAGTTATTTTAAAAAAAAAAAAAGCTGGACAAAAGAAAAATAGTCTAGCTAAGCATACGTGGACGTGGTCAGCATTGTCAAGTCTAAGTACAACAACAGATTAGAAACTCAACATTTGGCAAGTTGAGATCAACGAAATGACGACGCCAATTGCTTACTCACTATCCACTCTTGCTTTCTCTCCTTTCCATTTCACATCCATATCCTCTCTCCCTCAAATCCACCAAAATATCCACTTTCTGTCTCGTTTATCATCAAAATCCCATCATATTTCTCTCAAAAATACCAGGAATCTTGCTACCCATTTCACTCCCGAAGCTTCTGCTTCCTCATCTGGTATATTTCATGCACAATTCTACATTTGTTATACTTCATTTTTACTTAAAAATTCATAGTAATGCACATTGTTAGGTCTGTTGTTGCTTATTTTAATGGGAAACAATGATATTGTTGATCAGGTTGTTGTGATTGAGCGTAACTTTGATTTTTGCCACTGCGGTAAATATATATTTTTTTAATGAAATTGTTGCGCCAAGTTTTATGAATTTCCTGGATAATGGAATTACTACGAGAAGTATGGGTAGTCTTATGATTTTGTAAGCCTATTATTTTTTTGGATTTATGGACTTTTTTTTTTCTTGAGTGGTTAAAGCTAGGTTATTCATTGTTTTTTAGTTGGTAATCACACTAATATATTGGTGTGACGAAGGAAAAACAAGTGGAGATTTATACATGACACCATAAGTTCTAGAGACTATAAGTTCCATACCTGAAACCATAAGCTTTAAGCTCATAAGTTCTATATCCAAGATCATAAACTATATGTGAGACCATAGAGATGACAATCTTTATACCTAGGTCTATATTTGTTTATACCTGAAGAAGCTCTATACTTGGAGACCATAAGCTCTCGAGATCATAATCCTAGTGCCACAGATTATAAAATATGAAGTGGCAGTCTTTGGTAGAGCTAGATATAAGGGAGCCACAGATTGCCACTATGCATCAGGAAGTGAGTAGACACATCACATGGTGGCAAATGGACTATGATTAGATTAGCGAAGATACAGCATTTAACGGTAAAACATAAAATTAAAGCTTCTTTTTCCATCATAGTAATTAGAGTATAGTCCAAACTCACATACTTAGTGTGAATTAAGCATACTTATGAAGCTATTATTACTCAGGAGTCTCACTCATCGCATTATCACTCAGCTACCAACTTAAAACTTTATTCATCACATCACATGACTCTTATGCATCACTTCCAAAAATCCATTGCCTTCTTAAGTACCCCGACTTTCACTTCATTTCAACTATTTGTTCCCAATTCTTACCACCTCATAATTCACATTTGATGTGAATGATACTGAAAGGAAGTGGTGAGTGATCTTTGGTGAGTTTGGACGCGACTTTGATGGAGTGAGAGAGTGGACGGCATGAAGTGGTGGCGGGGGTGATGGTGATAGAGGGGAGAGGAATGGTGGCGAGGAAGGGTTTTGGGAGGAGAGAGATTGACATTTTTGAGAAGGAGAGTGACTTTGGGATGAACGAGAAGGTCAGGACTTATAACTGAAGATGTCGCACCAATTTGTTAATGTGATCGCCTTCATCTAATATTTTCACTTGTTTTTTTTATTAAGTTGTTGACATATTGTCATCATTATCTTCACTTTTACATAAAAGTCAAAAATTTAGTATCGAATTTTACTTTGACCTGCCTAAAGAGGGGTCTAATGTATGCAACCTTAGTTGTGTGATAGTGTAGTGATTATTTTCTTTGTACTCTTATATAGTTATATGTGGCAGGAACAATATGTTTTTGATAAAATTTAATTAATCTTATTAAATAACTTTTTAAATGATAGTACACTGGAATTTGGAAACCAAGGGTTGAAGACTGAAAATTATGTGGCCTATGGTTCTGAGATGGATGGAGGAATAGTTTTTTTTAAGCATACAAATCTAATGAAGTGAACTGGGGGTGAAAGTTATTCGCATAAAAATAAATCCAATCCAAACCGAACCAAATTAACAATTTGGAATGAATTACTTTTGGTTTGGATTTGATTGGAATTTTTTAAATATTTGGATTTTTAGATTCTGTAAATAAACCGAAAAAAACCGCACTATATTTTTAACCCACTTTGACATTTTAAATACCTAACCCTAGTTGCATGTAATAATTTGTTTTTTTAAAGGAATTGCATTGAAGTACTCTCGTGGCATGTAATATTTTAAGCTATTTGACTTTGGCTATGGACTACTAAAAAACCCTTTTTAACTTATTAAAATATGCAGTTTATTAGAAAAAGTAGGCCCAAAAATGTAAGCTGAAGGGTAGAACTTTAGAACTAAGAAACAATCACTTACTTTGCTATGTGCGCCACAGAATCTTTAATTTTCTAGATTAAAAAGAATACAATGGTATTATTTGTTGAATAGGTATACACTACTTTCCCTCTACCCTTTAAAGTTTGTCTACTACTTACTAAAGGAAATAAGTGCCAAAATATATTATAAAGTGAATATTAGGTGTGCAAAAGAGTGGTGTTTGAATTTGGGTGTACAAACCTGGGAACATCTGGACCTTAATCAGCTCTTTAAGTCTTTATACGTATGTCTCATATTGGTGTGGAGCTACTTGTGAGAAAGTTTGTACGATAGGCTGTTGGAGTGACTATACTAGACACACTTTCGAGAGGCATAGATGCAGCCTTTTTGTTTTCTGTAAAAAAGCTGCTGAGACTTATTTAGAAAGTGTAAAAAGTGAAATTTTGAATGGCATAGCATAATACAATACTTAGTTTATTTCCATCTGAAGGTTCAATGGGCACTCAAGAGGGGGGGTGAATTGAGTGTTAAGTAACCGTTGGCAATTTTTTGCTTCTTTTCGGATTATGTGTAAGGAACCAGTTGTGCTGGTTCTCTTATGCAGCGGAATAAAACAAAGCAATAAATAACAACACAGTCTTAACGAGGTTCAGCCAACTCTGGCCTACGTCCTCCTATTCTAAGTCCTTTATTAATCTACTCCGAAAAATAAAGATAAAGAACACTCTGCTGTTTCCCTACTCCGGGAACCAGTAAACCCCACACTCTACTCCGAATGTGCTTTGAACTTACCCTCGTAAGTTCCTAGTGTGTTTGAACTCACAAACACTCACCAAGTCTTCAACCCCTTTGTCAAAGACTTAATACAAGATCAAAAACTCTCTAATGATCTAACTTCTCAAAAGTCAAATAGAGAAAAACGTTAAAAACACTCTTATGCTCTTGTGTATCACTTAATAATTGAATTAGTGCTTTTAGCTCTCAAGGATCAAACTCTATTAAAATTGCGTGAAAGCTATATCTTTGATTATTCAGAGCAAGATGTATTTATAGGTTAGTTGGCTAAACCCTAAAATCATGCATATAAGATATATATACGATTTTAGGATAAGTATTTATCCTAATTGATTTGATCACAAGATAAGATCAACTTAGGATAAGATACTTCCCGGTTTTTAGCTAACCAAAAATATCATCTTATCTTTTAGCTGCTTAGATATATCTTAAATCAATATATTTCGGAAAATATCCTTTTTTGTAAAATCTTTGTAAAAACCGCAGCTTGAATAATCTGTTCAGTTAACCTGGTTCCCTGACCTGGTTCCCTGAACTGAATATGTTATGAAATTTGTTCCAAACCTTGTACCAAATTTCATAACGATATTTAATATACTAAAAGCACTTTATATACTCAATTATATAAGTTGTACTACGGAGCATTTACATGAAGATCCTAAATAACTCTTCGAGTGTAGTCTTCCTTCATGCATTTGTTAAGTCTTGAAAGCTTCCATGAATGAACTCAATTATTGACCAAGGACCTTCCTTTAAGTTGATCGAAAGTCCTTTCAAGCTTCCAATCTTAGAAATCAACTTAGATGCATAGCTCATTTATCATCTAGTTGTTCCCTGTATAAAGACAAGTTAGTTTAACAAATATCTCATATAGGTAATAACTTATCTAGGGAAACAGTGTTCTATTTTAGCTGGCTCCCCCAACTGTATTGAACACTTTCCAAGACCTGTTTCCCTTAGCCGTTTGTCATCATTCAAAACTATCAATCAAAACCTAAGGGACTCAACAAATTCCCCCTTTTTGATGATGAAACATTTGAAGTTTCTGCACCTGTGAGCATACTCAAAAAAAAAATAGTCAAAAACTTCAAGAACTCAAAACTCAATGGAACAAGTCAGTTAAGCCAACTGGTTCCCTAAACAGAAACAGAAAATAAAGTAAAGTCAAAGTAGAAGTAAAAAGACTAAAAAACGACTCAATCTAAACTAGTAAAGACTCTAGGCTTCAACTTCAACTATTTTCCCCCTTTTGGCATCATTAAAAAGATATGCAAAAGTAGCATCTTATGCATAAAGTAACGTGCTAAACCATCCAATGGCATCAACCATTATACAAATAAAGTGCTGCAAAAGAAGGTCAGAATAGTCAAAGTTAAGTCATGCCGTCAATAAAGATCATAGTTTAATACAAACCAACAAAAGTGAACGATAGAGCCCAAATCCATATCAAAACAAGTTCATGGATTGGGAGGAATAAAAACAGTCCAACAAAATCAGTTATTCAGAATATAATATAATAAAGGTAGGCTAAATGAAAAAGAGAACAGATTCAATCATCATCATCATTTTCATCATCTCCTTCCTATTCTTCAGTGGCAGCCTCCTCAGCTGTTTCTTCCTGGTTCTCCTCCTCTTCACTGTCATCTTCCTGCTGGTCTACTTGCTGGTCCTCCTCAACTTGTTTCTTCTCATTTCCAGAACTGCCAGCAATCTGTTTCTCTAACTTGATCATCCTCATAATAAATGAAGTGGATAGACCTTCAACCAAGTTCACTAACTTGCTGAGTTGATCCCCTACAGCATTTATCTTCTCTTCCTGACTCTCCAGCCTCTTAAGAATAACCTGCTCACCAGCTGGTTCCTCTGCCTTCTGTTTCTTCTTGGCAGGCTTAGGAGTCTCTACTGGTTCCTCCTCCCTAAACTTCAACACCCCAGCACTTATGATCAACCCCTTTTGTTTCAGAATACCTTTGGTAAACACCATTGCAGGAGCAGTTGATCCACTAAGAGAAACATTATTTTCTTTAAGAAGCTTAGTTATGTAGGAGCCATAAGGAAGAGAGTGGTGGGATGAATTATAGCAATTCATCATATGGTTTATCATTAGAGAAGGAAGATTTATCTTAATCCTTTTCATCAGCAAATATATAAGCACCATTTCCATAATGCGCACAAAACCCCTACCTTGTGCTCGAGGGATAATCATCTTGTTACACACAGAGTGAAGGACCAGCATCACTGGTTCCTTCAAGCTACCAGTTTTAAACGTTCCAGCTTTCTTTGGAACTTTCCCTCCAAACACAAAATCATGCACTTCATCTGGACTGACCCCTATAAGTGTGGGCCATCCATCTCCAGAATACTCATCAAAGCCATCTCTGGGTATATTCAACAACCCAGCCAAGCTTGCAACAGACACATTTACTTCAACATCATTCACACTTGAACTTAACGATCTATCCAACATTTGTTTCAAATTCACATAAAACTTTCTAACACCATCAATATTAGCATCACAGACATCAAACAAAGGCATCCAACCCTGATATTCTAAAAGCTCTTTCACATCACTTAAAGCAACTTCATCAAAATAACCAACTTCTGTTTTACACCCAGATACCACAACCCTAGAACCTAAATCAGTCATACCAACAGATGGAGATTCTACTGACATACCTCTTGCAGACTTTTGCGCTGTTCTCTTTCGTTTGGAACCAGCAGAGTCCATCGACTGTTCCTCTATTACTACTTCGACAATCCTTTTCAGGGATGACCTGGTCTGCTGCGAACCAAGGGTTCTGTAGTCCACTTTTTATGCCCAATGATCTGTAGATCATCTTCCTCACTTTGAACTTCCTCCTCTTCCCTTTCTCCAACAGTGTTGAAGAACTCTTCAGTGCTTTTGGGCTGGTCCCCCTGAGATGAGACAGGTTCCTTGATGATGGAATCATCAGCTTCAGGGGTTTTAGGTAAAGGTGCATTTTTGGAAGGTGGAGGTGAGGGAGATTTAGAAGATGGAGATAGAGTTGGTGATGGGTTCTTTGTGGTGGTAGGAGGTGAGTTGCTCGATGAAGTTGGAGCAGGGTTTGCTTCATTGATGGAGGTCTCCTTCAATTGAGTGGACTCACTTGCTTGAGACTTCTCCTTCCTTTTCTTAGCTGGAGCCCTGGTTGATTTTCTACCCATTGTAGCAAATGAGCTTCACAGATTTGAGGGAGATGGGAACGAGTGAACAGTGATCAGGGTACCACTTTTGAACGAGAGAGAGATGAGTAGAGTGGTGATGTGATGTGAAGCTGTATCAAGGTGTTTATGTGTATTTATATCAATTGCACAGACATAGGATTTCCAATAATTAGCCGGTTGAGAGTCAAAGTAAATGAGAGAGATAATTTCAGAAATTGAAAATTTAAAAATTGTAGTTATCTTTTTACAAAAGAGTCAACCAACTATAAATTAGGCAATTAAATATATATGCCTCTTTGTAGGATAGGAATAACTGAAATAAGATAATTCTTTCCAAAAAGAAATTATCTTATAGTAATCTTCCGAAAATAAGATATTTTCGGATGACATATCAGAGCTGAACTGCTGTTTCCTCTTGCTGGTACCTGTACTGAACCAGTCATTCTATTTTCAGCATGTTTCAAAATAACTTCTCCTGTTTCTATGCAACAACAATCCACTTGGGGTTATTTACACAATATTTGCAAGTAAGCAGCATAGTTATATACATAATTGATACAAAAGCATACTTATTCTAACCAATCATTGAAGGAAATAATTGAAGCCATCGCCTAAAGTCTAACTAGACCTAAAAGGACTCTTAACCTACAAAAAGACTCTCTACATAAAGGCTTTGTGAAGATATCAGCTATTTGATCTTCACTTTTACAGAATAACATCTCCACCAGTCCTTTTTCCACATTGTCTCTTAGAAAATAGTGTCTTATCTCAATGTGTTTGGTCTTGGAGTGTTGCACGGGGTTCTTTGAAATATTGATTGCACTAGTGTTATCACAAAAGATAGGAACACTTTTATAAATAACACCAAAATCTTTCAGCTGGTTCCTTATCCACAGTAGCTGGGAACAGCATGAAGCTGCAGCTATATATTCTGACTCTGCTGTGGATAGGGCCACCGAATTTTGCTTCTTTGAACCCCATGATATAAGACAAGAGCCAAGGAAGTGTGCCATACCTGATGTGCTCTTTCTATCAACTAGGAAACCAGCATAATCTGCATCTATATATCCAATGAGATCGATGGTACTGCCTTTGGGGTACCACAAAAACAGATCTGCTGTTCCCACAAGATACCTGAGTATCCTTCTAACAGCTTCAAGTGAGATTCCTTTGGATTGCTTTGAAACCTAGCACACAAACCAACAGAAAATACAATGTCAGGTCTACTAGCTGTTAGGTAAAGTAGAGAACCAATCATTCCTCTATAAAGCGTAGCTTCAACATTTTTTCCTTTAAGATCAGCATCCAACTTTGTGGATGTGGGAACAGGTGTGTCATAAGCTTTGCTGTTCTCCATGCCAAACTTTTTCAGCTGCTCTTTTAAGTACTTTTGTTGATGGATCATTATACCATCATTTGTTTGCTTAATCTGCAAACCTAGGAAGAACCCTAGTTCTCCCATCATACTCATTTCAAATTCACTCTGCATAAGATTTGCATATTCGTCACACAACGTTTGATTAGTAGCACCAAATAAAATATCATCAACATAGATTTGTACTACAATCAAGTGTTTCCCCCTGGTTCTTATGAACAAGGTCTTGTCTACTGTTCCCCTCTTGTAATCATTAGCCATCAAGAAATTGGACAGTCTTTCATACCAAGCCCTTGGAGCTTGTTTCAAGCCATATAATGCTTTATCCAACTTATATACGTGCTGGGGAAACAATGCATCTTCAAAACGAGGTGGCTGCTCCACATATACTTCTTCCTTCAAATAGCCATTAAGGAAGGCAGTCTTCACATCCATCTGAAACAGCTTAAAATTCATGTGAGCAGCATAAGCAATTAAAATCCTAATAGCCTCTAGCCTAGCTACTGGTGCAAACGTCTCATCATAGTCAATTCCTTCTTGTTGATTGTACCCTTGCACCACTAGCCTTGCTTTGTTTTTGACTATAGTACCGAGGTCATCTAACTTGTTTCTAAAGACCCATCTAGTACCAATGACTGATCTTTCCTTTGGACGGGGAACCAGGTGCCAAACCTGGTTTTTCTGAAACTGATTTAATTCATCTTGCATAGCTAGTATCCAATCAGGATCAGTCAATGCCATTTTATAGTCAGTAGGCTCTACATTAGATAGGAAAGAATAGAAAGCGCAAAAGTTTTGAAAGACACTTCTTCTCGTTTGAATCCCCTTATTTATATCACTAATTATTTGATCAGTGGGATGAGAGGCTTGATATCTAAAACTTTTGACATTAATATTGTTTTGTGCTTCCTCATTACGTTGGGAACTAGCATGTTCATGAATCTCTTCTCTTTCTGCAGTATCAGGAGAATTCACATTCATGCTGTTTCCTCTATCATTACTTACCTCAGGTTCAGGGGTGGTACCTTCTTCTGTTCCCCCTGAGCTCATTACCTGTCTATTATGTGAGGAACCATCAGGACTTGGTTCCCCTTCAGAATCCTCATTTTCTTCTTTAGGCACTTCATCATTATTATCTGGTGGAGTATCTGGTAGGCCTAGCTCTGCTTGCACTTCATACTGGTTCCCCGTGAAATCCATCAAACCAATCACTTCATCAGGTTGTACCTGCGCAATCTCAGAAGACATGTTAAATTCATCAAAAATGACATGGACACTCTCCTCAACACAGAGAGTCCTCTTATTGAAGACTCTATATGCTTTGCTGTGAGAAGAGTATCCAAGAAAGATTCCCTCATCACTTTTGGGATCAAATTTATCAAGCTGGTCCTTCCCATTATTATGCACATAACATTTACATCCAAAGACACGAAAGTATGTGATGTTGGGCTTTCGACCTTTAAGAAGTTCATAGGGAGTCTTATTTAACTTTGGTCTAATGAGACCTCTATTCAGTATATAGCAAGCAGTGTCAACAACTTCACCCCAAAAACTCTTTGGGAGACCACTCTCAATGAGCGTCGTCCTCGCCATCTCCTCAAGAGTTCTGTTCTTCCTTTCTACAACACCATTTTGCTGAGGTGTTCTAGGAGCTGAGAAGTTGTGATTAACTCCATGTTCCCTACAATAATCGATAAAGTTAGCATTATCAAATTCAGTACCATGGTCTGATCTTATCGAGACCAGCTTATGGGTGAGCTGGTTCTCCACTTGTTTCACCAATGTTACCCATTCTTCAAATGTTTCATCCTTTGCGTGTAACATCATTACCCAAGTGTACCTGGAATAATCATCGACCATAACACAGACATATCTATGACTTCTTCGACTTTGTACTCTCATGGGACCACACAAGTCAATGTGTACAAGTTCGAAGGGTCTGCTAGTACTCAAAACAGTTTTAGGCTTAAAAGAGATTTTGACCTGTTTCCCCCTTACACATTCAGACCAAACTTTATCAACTTCGTACTTAATGTTAGGAAGACCTATCACTAAGTCACGTGCTTTAAGCTTGTTTAGAAGTGTTAGGCTAGCATGTCCAAACCTCTTATGCCAAATCCATTGATTATTTTCAGAAACAGCTCTCAAACAGATGGACTTGTCTTGAGGGATCTTATCTAAGAAGGTGATGTAGACATCATGCTTCCTAGTTCCCTCACATACCCGTTCTCCTGTTTGTGAGTTAACTATGTGACATAGGTTGGCTTGAAACTCAACTCTATTACCTTTGTCACATAATTGAGAAATACTCAAGAGATTATGTTGCAAGCCTTCAACATAATAAACATCATCTATTGTGTTAGAAAGTGTCTTACCAACCTTACCTAAACCAGTGATGGTTCCCTTGCTGTTATCCCCAAAGGTGACACTTCCTCCATCAAAGGCCACTAGTGAAAGGAATTGATCTTTATCCCCGGACATGTGTCTTGAGCAACCACTGTCCAAATACCAATAGGTGTCTCCCTTCACTCTAGCCTGTAAGATTGAATCAAACATTAGTTTTAGGAACCCAAGCATACTTGGGTCCCTTTTCAACAACATTAACATCATGTTTATCCTTTCTTCTCCACACATACATTATACTCTTGCTGTTCTTATTAGCACTAATTTTCTTAGCTGGACATTCATGTATCTTATGTCCATTCTTACCACAATGAAAACACACGTGCATCTCTTTAGTCATGACGTACTTACCTCGCTGATATTCAGTAATCCAGGTGGTCTCTCTGGGAGACCAGTTAGTCCTGGTTCTCTGTCTAGTATAACCAAGACCAAATTTTCCTTTGTTTCCTCCTGATGAAGTCAGAAGGTTCAAAGTTCTTTGTGCATTCAGTAGCTTATCCAAATGTCTATGACTGTCATGCAATTCCCTTTCTTTTGTTTCAAGTGTTTTAACTAACAATTCGTTTTTCTCTTTCAAACACTCAAGATTACTTTCTAAAGTTGCAAGTTGTAAGTTAAGATCTAAAACCGTAGGGTCATTAGACATGTTACTAACTACTGATTGTTTTTCACCTTTTAGTTGATTGAATTCAGCATGTAACTTACAGATAGTGCTTTCATATTCATTAATCATACTGCTGACTTCAACGCTGGTTCCCGTGGGAAGACTAGGGGACTGAGCAGCTTTGAGTGAAGCAATTTCTTTGTGAGAATTTTCTAAGTTGAAAGCCAATGTTTTAAATGCCTTCAACAGAGACGTTCTATTGCAAGAATTTGCTTTACTTATGACTGTAGAAAAATCAGGGACTTCACTAGTAGTTGATAAGTCTCTGGGGAACCAGGAGATCAGATCTTCTTCACTATCACTTGGATAGTCAAGTTCAGAAGATCTTGCCCTTTCTAGTTCTACCTTGCACTTGTCCAATTCAACTTCTAGTTCAGCACTTTGATTTTTCAAGTTATGGCAAACCATCTCTAGATGATCACAACTAGCAATAGCAATTTCACATTCATTTCGTTTTTCTTTTAGTTCTCTCTTGCCGGTTATATAGGTTTCACCTAATTTATAGCATTCATCTAATAAAGAATCTATGCAAGCAAGCATATTTTCTCTATCATATTCATGCATATCTATTCTAATTTGTTCAAGGTTTACCTTATGTCTTTGTAGTACATCCTTCTTAGCCATTAAGCATTTCTTGAATGTACTGGTTCCCCCTCTGGTTCCCGTGTTCTCCTTGATGTTTGTGAAGGCAGTTAGGCAAACATCAGAACTAGTTGTATCTTCTTCTTCATCAGATCCTGAGTCAGATTCTCCCCACATAGATGCTATCATGGCATTCTTGAAAGTCCTCTTATCTCCAGATTGAGATTGCTTGTCCTTCCATTTTGGACAATCACGAATGATGTGTCCTTTCTCACCACACTTGAAGCAACCTGAAGATGAAGACGAGTTAGATTTTTTAGTGTTTTTGAAATTCCTACCTTTGAAATTCCTCTTTTGATCACGAAGAGATCTTTCAAATCTTTTTGCAATCAGGCTGATCTCATCTTCTTCTTCCTCTACTGTTCCCTTCAGTGCCATGCCTCTGGCTGGTTCCTTCTCAGACTTAGAGTCAATCAGCATCTCATGAGTCATAAGGGAACCAATCAGCTGTTCCAAAGACAGGGTAGACAGATCCTTTGCTTCATATACTGCTGTTACCTTAGCTGTCCATGTATCTGTTAAACTACGTAAAATTTTTCTCACAAGATCCTCATCAGAAAATATTTTACCAAGTGATCTAAGATCATTAACAATAGTCATAAACCTGCGAAAGCAATCATTGATTTTTTCATTTTTATTCATGGCAAACAATTCGTATTTAGACATGATTAAATCAATTTTAGACCGTTTTACCTCACTGGTTCCCTCAAACGCAAGTTCGAGGGAGTCCCATATTTCCTTAGCACTACTGCAACCAGAGATACGATTTGTTTCGTTCTCACCTATTGCTTGTTGTAGAATTGACATTGCCTTAGCATTTTTCTCCAGCAGCTTGTAATCAGCAGTGACCAATTCGATATCCTTCTTAGGAACCTGTTTCCCATCAGTTTCTGTCTTGAGAATGATATTAGGACCATTTTTAACTACGAGCCAGCATTCATAATCAATATCCATGATAACATTCTGGATCCTATTCTTCCACCAGGCATAATTATTTCCATTAAACTTTGGTGTCTTGTTGTCATAACTGATTGCACTTAATTCTTGAGTACTCATTCTTAACTCCTCTAGATGTTACTCTTTCGAGAAGCTTAGGCTCTGATACCAATTGAAGGTTCAATGGGCACTCAAGAGGGGGGGGGGTGAATTGAGTGTTAAGTAACCGTTGGCAATTTTTTGCTTCTTTTCGGATTATGTGTAAGGAACCAGTTGTGCTGGTTCCCTTATGCAGCGGAATAAAACAAAGCAATAAATAACAACACAGTCTTAACGAGGTTCAGCCAACTCTGGCCTACGTCCTCCTATTCTAAGTCCTTTATTAATCTACTCCGAAAAATAAAGATAAAGAACACTCTGCTGTTTCCCTACTCCGGGAACCAGTAAACCCCACACTCTACTCCGAATGTGCTTTGAACTTACCCTCGTAAGTTCCTAGTGTGTTTGAACTCACAAACACTCACCAAGTCTTCAACCCCTTTGTCAAAGACTTAATACAAGATCAAAAACTCTCTAATGATCTAACTTCTCAAAAGTCAAATAGAGAAAAACGTTAAAAACACTCTTATGCTCTTGTGTATCACTTAATAATTGAATTAGTGCTTTTAGCTCTCAAGGATCAAACTCTATTAAAATTGCGTGAAAGCTATATCTTTGATTATTCAGAGCAAGATGTATTTATAGGTTAGTTGGCTAAACCCTAAAATCATGCATATAAGATATATATACGATTTTAGGATAAGTATTTATCCTAATTGATTTGATCACAAGATAAGATCAACTTAGGATAAGATACTTCCCGGTTTTTAGCTAACCAAAAATATCATCTTATCTTTTAGCTGCTTAGATATATCTTAAATCAATATATTTCGGAAAATATCCTTTTTTGTAAAATCTTTGTAAAAACCGCAGCTTGAATAATCTGTTCAGTTAACCTGGTTCCCTAAACTGAATATGTTATGAAATTTGTTCCAAACCTTGTACCAAATTTCATAACGATATTTAATATACTAAAAGCACTTTATATACTCAATTATATAAGTTGTACTACGGAGCATTTACATGAAGATCCTAAATAACTCTTCGAGTGTAGTCTTCCTTCATGCATTTGTTAAGTCTTGAAAGCTTCCATGAATGAACTCAATTATTGACCAAGGACCTTCCTTTAAGTTGATCGAAAGTCCTTTCAAGCTTCCAATCTTAGAAATCAACTTAGATGCATAGCTCATTTATCATCTAGTTGTTCCCTGTATAAAGACAAGTTAGTTTAACAAATATCTCATATAGGTAATAACTTATCTAGGGAAACAGTGTTCTATTTTAGCTGGCTCCCCCAACTGTATTGAACACTTTCCAAGACCTGTTTCCCTTAGCCGTTTGTCATCATTCAAAACTATCAATCAAAACCTAAGGGACTCAACACCATCTACAATAAAATACTAAGTCCTTCGCAATTGTTCCGATGTACTATTTCAGTTAGCCTTATGTTTGAAGCACTATATCTGAAAAAAAAGTCATCATGGTAAATCCTTGAGCAGAAGATGTTTCAGTGCAATTAAAGTGTTTTATGATGCATGATCATGTAAATTGCTTTTCTGGGACAATGTAACATAATAGGCAAGGTGACTTTTTTCTGCAGAAAGGAAAAGTTGCAGTTTATCTCTGAAAGAAAATGATGATTGAAATTAATCTCCACTTGGTTAAGGAATGAGGCTCATTTTCATCTTGAGGAAGCCAGGTTATCATATACTGGAAGTTGTGTTCGGTACTGGAACCTCTAATGAGTTATATGGACTTTTGTAAATGCTGTTCACTTACTGCAACCTCTAATGCACTTTACTTCAGAAATTATGGTTCAAGCACATATTAGATTATTAAGATAAAACTGATATTCAGGTACAAGTTCTTCAAGTATAACAGAAAACCCAAGAAAACTTATTGACACTCATGTGCCTATTATTTTATATTTAATTAGCTGAACACAATCATCTATGTTATGCAAAACACAGCATGCTCAGTTGTTTTGTCTATCTTTTCTCGGCGGCTTTACAAGGATTTCCCTGTCCTTTAATACAAGATGCTAGTAAAGTTAGTCTCCTAGCAGCCCCTTTTGACTTGAAATGACTGAAGGATGCCGATGAGACTGAGACTATGATCTGCGATTTCTTTTTTGTTGCATTATCGAATCACAGTCGACTGATTATGGATATTTTGTCGAGTCATAGAGGATTGTGGAAGGAGTAAATCTTAGTCATGGAAGCAGAAAGGAGAAGCAGAGATTAACATGATGTTATCTAGCTTCTCTCATCATGCTCCTCACCAAAATGACATTGTGATGCTGATTTATTCTTATGTTTGAAACAATTTTGCAGTTGCAAATTCAGAGTACTCAGAGGAGCCTGCAACCAATGTGAAGTTCCTTAAATCAGTAAATCTCCCTGGTTGTTCAAGTTCTCTGTCCTTACTTGGAACTGGTATGCTGTGTTTTCCAGTTTTTCAATTGGTCAATAAAAAACGACATTACATAATTCTTGCAAATTCTTGAAATACCTGTTATCCTCATATTCTAAGAATATTCATACATGTTGTTCTAAAAGAAAAAGAGTGATCATACATGTTGGGAGTCACGTGTAAAGCAGAAACATTGTGAGTCAGACATATATTGAACGTAACTTACATAGGGCAATGCTTCATCGTTATTCTGATATTAGAAGATGAACTATGGAAGATCTAGCATATAGGTCGTAACATTCCTACCTGATGCTAAAAGGAAAAGTTGGTTTGAGACTAGTTGTATGTATTTCTTAGGAAAAATTAAATTGTCAAAAAAAGGCTCATGTTCTCATTTATGGCTGTTCTTTTAAAGGCCCCCTCCACCAAAATATAAACATGTGTCAATGTTACCCTTCACTGCTTCCCAATGTGCCTTACCCTGGTTCACCATGAATATGCTAACAACACCGAATGCTTGTGAAATGGTTGGGCGTGTAAACACCATGGTGTAAATTAAACTACCAGCTCCAATTACGTAGGGTACTTCCATTTGTGCCTTATCTGTCACTGAAGTGGGAGATTGTTTGCAAGAGAACCTAAGGAGCTAATGGAGGCGCCACTGACTTTGCAGTTTTCATCCCAAACTTTTTAATAAACCGTTCAAATGTAGCCTTTCTGACTCAAAAATAATTTTCGGCTTTATCTCTCTCTTTCAAGCTCCACACCAAACACATATCTTTTGGCCAACCGGACACTTAAGCATATTTATCTTCACCACACCTCTTAGAAGACATGAGCGTGTCAATCACATACAAAAGAACATAAATTGCTTGTTCCAGAGGAGATTTCTTCAGTACATAAAAGTGATTTCTTTCAGCAACATACTTGACTTTCCTTATCCACTATAGATTTCCTTATCTACCATAAGAAATAAGACTTAATAGCATATATTTTACCACCCCAGAAAATATCTCATTGTAATCAACACCTTATTTTTGTACAAATCCCTTGTCTACTATCCTAGCCTTTTTTCTTATACCAACTGATTTAGTATGATTCTCTTTTCTTTTATATACCCCCTTATAACTAATTACAGTCTTTCCATCTGGCAATGGGACTGCCTCCCATGTCATTTTCTTATGGAGAAATTGCATCTCTTTCTCCATAGGCAACCAACCAACTCTCTTTATCCTTGTCTTAGATAGCTTGTTTTACTGTGTCCAGCTCATCATCCTCTACCAAGAGTGCTTATTCCACTAATAGTCTTGTCCTCCACGTTGACAAGTCTATATTTCCTCTTTGGCCTAGTCGTTGCCAAAGATTTTGCTGTTGTTGTAATACTTAAGTATTTTCTGTTTAACCTCCTCATGATCAAGCTCATTCTCCTTGCCATCCTGACTTACATGAGGATGCTTTGATTTTATCTCCGAAATCCTAATATCACCATTGTTAGGCTCCATAGCTTTCGACAAAGCTGCCATGGATATTTCATTAAAGACCACGTCCTTGCTGATTATAAATTTAGAATCCTTTACTCTATAAAGGCAATATCCTTAGACGAATTTTAGTTACCATAAGAAGATTGCTTTCTTGGCTCTCGTCAACCTTGTTATCCTTGACTTAATAGTAGGCTGGGCACTCAAAGATTCTTAATCTCCTATAATCTGTATGTTCCCTTATCACACTATAAAGCATGTCTCCAGCTAAATAAGATGTAGTGATTAATTCTCTGTGTTGCAAGTTCTATCAACTGAATCTGCCCCCCATCCTCTACCTATCCCAAAAATTAGAATACATACAACTTGCCTTTTCAAGTAGTGTATGATTCAATCGTTCCATGACTCCATTTTGCCTTTTTTGTCCACTGTCTCATAATGCCTTCCTGATCACAAAATTCCTTTAAAGCTTCTCCCATTTACCTTGATTCTCAACAATTGCTCTTTGTCGCATAAATATGTTGAATACTTCATTCTTATGCTTTGAATAATCTTCCACAAATACGAAGTAAATTTAGCCGGACCCCAAACCTCTATATGCACATAGTCTAACCCTCTGCTTTTGTGGTTGCTTTTTTAGAATTTTAATAGGTGTTTTTTATCGTACACACAATATGTTAACAGAATTCTATACATAGCTTCTTCACGTTCTTCAACAAACCTTGCCACCCAGCAGTAATAAACCCTATTCTAACATTTACCCAAGGTGCATGTATCATATCCTTGTGCTATGTGTCTTATCATTATTACTTCTTATAGTTCCAACTACTACATCTCCCATAACAAGTGAAAGGAGAAGAGATATTTTCAACTATAAACCTAGGTGGAGAATTAAGGGAACATATACATAGAATTTACTCCCTAAATAATGTGAAAGGAGAAGAGATATTTTAGGAGAGAAAAAAGGGATGCTTCTAAAATAGGAGTTGTTTTTACAAACATGTTTAGTTGTTTCTTCAGTAAAAAGGAATCTAGACATTCTTTATTTAGTAAAAAGGAATCTAGACATTCTTTATTTAGTGTAGGAAGCATTATGTTGTTTAGATTGTATGTGGATTATATCATATCGTAAAAGTTTAAAATATAATATAATTCAAGAAGGGCTATTTTCTTATGTCATATATGTAGTCTCCGTATCGTCTTATATCAAAATATAGGTGGTACATTTACATTTTGTGAATGTTGTTTATTCCATAGTATGAACTATCTGTTGCAGGCTCATAATATTATTGGAAGCTAGGTGGGCACTTACAATATTCTCACACAATAATAAACAGAGAAAAATATGCTCTTATAATAATTCTCTATTGCTTTATAAAACCAAGTACATTAACAGATAACTTCCTATGCATTTATAATGCCTATAACCTAACTAAACAAATGAACATAATTGAATTGCTTCCATTTATTCTGTCATTTTCATAAATAAATAGCTTCCTTAATTTACTCCTAAGTATCAAAATTATGATGCATGCTATACTTGTCAATGTCAAGTTTAGCTAATTTTAAGTGTTAGAGACCAAGCCACTGAACCAACCCTATAGCCTACCTTTGAAAAACTGCAAACTGAATTCACAAAACTACAAAGACTAGAAGATTACAAGCAAAAATTAAGCCCACTACATCTTTCTCATGTAAGAGTATAATCAGACAGTATATTAGCCTTTTGTTTTCCACAACCTGGTTAAAGCTTGTCCAGAAGAACATGTCATCATAGTAAACTGTTGTCTCTAGGCTATAGCCATTATGCCATAAAACATAGCATGTCTCCAGAGACTGTTCCAATCCCTATCTATTTCATTGTAAGTTGTCATTCCTCTGTATCAAGCAATGTCAAGATGATAAAACAGAGTCTGATTTCTGATCTTTGTTCTTTTGCCAGTTTAGAGTTTTCTCAACTTTGTATATCAACCAATAGTTTCCTATTTTTCTTTTAGGTGAGATGATCAACATTGTCGATTCTGTTTTTTGCACTGAAATTCAGGCTACAGGGAAAAGGTATTTGCAATCATTGGCGTTAAGGTCTATGCAGCAGGACTTTATGTGAATCCGTTAATGCTGAATGAATTGAGCCCTTGGAAAGGAAAGTCAAAATCTGAAGTTGAACAGGATCTGACCTTCCAGTTTATGTACCAATGTAATGAAATCAAACACATGGGTTGTCTAGAGATAGCACCCTGATAAGAGGGGGTTGGTCAAGAATCAATGCTAATCTCAATTATTTCTAGTGCAGCATCTTTGGAGAAATCGTTGAAAATTTCTTTGGTTAGAGATGTCGATGGAAAAACATTTTGGGATGCTTTGGACGAAGCTGTTTCTCCAAGAATAAAAGCACCAACTCCTGTTGATGAATCAGCTCTTTCAACTTTCCAGAGTATATTCCAAGGACTATCTCTTAAAAAAGGCACTTCAATTCTTCTAACCTGGCTTGAGCCATCCAAGATGCTGGTAAGTATCTCCGTTGAACTTTGATATTTTGTTCTCCTCAATCTTAACAGCAGAGCTTTGCTGATTTTCTTTTTCTTTCTGTAGTGGTTGCTGAAAACTTCTATTCTTTTCATTAACAGGTGTCTGTATCACTAGATGGGATACCTACAAAAGTAGATGCCACAATCGAGTCGATGAATGTCACAAAGGCTCTATTTGAAGTGTTCTTTGGAGATCGTCCAGTTTCTCCTACGTTAAAGTCTTCAGTTGCCAATGGTTTGGCAACCACCTTGTAGTAATGGTACTTTGAAAAGTCTAGCACTTAAGCCAAACCCCTGATCCTTTAATTTCCATGCTAGAGTATGTCTCAAGTGAACACCATATGTTGTAGTATTTTCATTTCTTCGTGATATTCGTTATAAAGGTAGTCCAGACTCAGCAACCATCATAGTGCTGTGATAACATGTTCTCTTGAAACCCTGGTTTGGATTTCTTGATGTTGGTGAATGATGGTAGCTGATCCTTAGATTTCTTGATTTTGGTGAATGATGGTAGTTTTTCCTTAGATTTATTGATGTTGGTTTGGTTTTTGTTGATCAATAGAATTTCGGGTGGATAATTGGTTTCACTTCAAGTCTATTCTCACTTTTGTATAGGCCCTTTGCCTTTCTTATGCACTCAATTCAACTTCATTGTGAACAGAACCACAAATTGATCCATGTTGGTACTGTTAAAGAAAATGATCAAGCATGTTGATAAAACCAATATTATTGCCTTACCCAGAAAATATTAAATGGGATATTTTATCAAAAAAATATTTACGAAAATCTTATAATTATATATTTATCTTGATACCCATACAATTAGTTTTAGATCATTTGAGATGATGATATTCACAAAATGTGTCTGCTCATATTACACCTGCTTATTCTTCTTACTCCTGCAACATACCTGTATTCAATATCTTTCTTTGTAGATGATTATAACCTTACTGTAGCTTCAATTTCACTCCGAATCCATGGTGGACTACACTTGTTATTTCTTCAAAATTTTGCGTATCATCATACTGTTTTCTGTCTGCTTTCGAATTGAGTTATATCGGTTATCAAAAGTTGTGCTCCGTAGCTTTGAAGTGCTACTCCCATCCTATGGTCTACCTTTTCCATATGCTGATCTGATCTGAATTTGCATTCTCTAGCAGTAGCCATTTTGGGTCTCTTAAAAAGCTCAGATTCTAAGCACGGTAATGTCGGATGCTCTTCTCTTGAACAACTGCCTTTACCTGGTCATCATTAAACAAATTATTTATCAGCCACTTTCTGCATCAAAAGATTGAAACTCACCTTCTGTCATTTGTGCCGTTTGTTATGAGCTCTCTTTGTGTTTTTTTTTAATCGAACATATCTGTGATATCACTGCTACCACGAAAACCTACAGTGGAAAGAAGTGATGTGTTGCCTTACCAGCATTTAAAGTAACCAAAAGTGCAAGCAACTTGGAATTAGACGCGACTAGAGGAATTGCAAAAAACGATTTCTTACCATCTAAAATAGGATCTCATGCATGTAATAATACGAATTATCAGTATAGGATAACATACCTTTGATGCGTGGTTTCCTAAAAGAAAAAGGGCACGTCTTTCAAAGATTAGAACGTCAAATGTCTTTCCTCTAGTATTGGCTTACAAGCAAGATTGAATCTCCCACGTATGCTAGTAAGGAATCAAGAACTTTTCTTGATTGCTTTTTAGAGTTTTTAGTAATTGTGTCAGAGGAGGCAAAAGCTATTACGGAATCAACATTATATTTGTTGTGATGCTTCTGACGGGAACTGTTTTACACGGAGTATTACTATTGACTACTAATATATTTATGATTATAAGCCTCCAACTCAAACAACCAGTGGAAACCGATAATATATATACATAGCTAATCAAACCAACTCATATAAACAACTAACAGTGTTAGCTCGATATCTAGCAAGGACAAAATACAAATGTGCAACCTAGTCAAAGAACTAGGGTTGTGATACCTACGAACCATGCTAATTTATTGAGAATGATGTTTGAAAGGAAACAATATTGTAGCCATAATTGCATCGACACAGGAGCTTATATTATATCATTTATAATATGGTGAAAAAATATGGGAAGGTAAAGAACGGTTGTACTGTAGGAAGCACAACGAATGGAGGAACCATACAAGAAAGAAGAAACTCGTGTTATCCATACCCTTCATATTACTTTAATCCATTTTAGCTGATTAACATATGATGTGGGTATAAACACTTTGACACTTTTTATTTAGGACTATAAACATGCATATGTTCACTAAGTAGCTCAATAGTAGAACGGCTAAGTTTAACACTTTGACATTATCATCTAATATTGTGGTTTGAGTTCCCAATATTGAGTGATTTAGCAACAATCATATAATTGATATTGTGATTTTGTCAAGTCAAATGGGGTGCCAAAGTTAATTACTAAATTAACTAATAAGCTTGGAAAAGAACTTATACCGAAACAAACCCTAAGACAGTAATACAATATTAAAAAGGTAAATACAAAATCTTATATGCACACGAATATTAAAGGGTAATTTTCTTTGTTGTTATAGTTTGGCGTTTAAGATCCTTTGAAAGATTAAAGACCACGCAGTCTTGAATGCCAACACATCATAGTCAGAGACAAGAGCGTGCGTATTTTCATATGACCCACAAAAAAAAAAAGGATTTTGCATTTCTATGTGGTTTGGGCCTCAGCGTAACATCAGTCAATGTCTCTCCTAATAGGCCCCACAGATGATTATTCACGTGTCCAACTCTAAGTGTCCTACCACCGCACCCTACCAATCTTTCTGGTATATTATGAGGAACCATGGGCCAGAACCCAGATCTATGATTCCATATTTGGGCTGAAAGAATCAATTGAAGCCTGCTTTTCTTTCACTAGCATTTAAAGTCATCGATCCAACCAACCAAATATCACAAATAATGCGATTGGTTAGGAGGAAAGATCTTTCATTTCATTCTTGGTCGTCACATGCATGATTCATCTTTTTTGTTGATTAGCCTCATTATAATTTCCCTCTTATAATATATAGTTTTTTTTTTTTTGTTGTTGTTGATTAGCCTCATTATAGTTTCCCTCTTATAACATATAGTTTTAATTTAATATTCTCCCCCCTCCCCTCCCCTCCCCTCCCCTCCCCAATCCCATCTTCAGCCTAATAATTACAGTATCATAAAGTATAACTATTTTTAATTTCTCTTTTCTCTTTTACAAAACTCACGTGCATAAAGGCACAAACCAGCCCACAAATTTAAAATTGAAAGTGTCACTCTCACCTACGTAACATATCATAAAACCCTCTATTTTACATTTTTACCTATTTAGAATCCCTGACATATCATAAGACTCGACCTCAACACGTATATATCATCTACATTTAAGGCCTTAGAGGCCGTTGCACAAACAAAAAAAAAAAAAAAAATTCAATAATTTCTTCTAGCCTCCATAAAATCATGCATGTAAGGGGGTATGGGGGATAGATATGTATTATCATAGTTTTGACGAAAGTGTATTGCAAGCGTGAAGGTTGGCATGCGGTGGATGGCTAAATGATCAAATTGGTTAAAAAACATAGCACAATTGACATATTGGTAAATTATATATATATATATATATATATATATATATATATATATATATATATATATATATATATATATATATATAAAAGTCAACTCGAGGTATAAATTGGTATAATTGTGTTATCACCAACCAATTAAATAAGTATGCTACATTTGAATTTGAAGAATAAAAAAATGTCTTACAGAGTAGTAACTACGAATAACTAAATATTATATATTTTTCAATAATAAACCTTGAAGAATGAGAAATATTAATTCAATTGATTTTATCATTGAAAGTGAAATAATTAATTTGATCAGAGTAATAATAAGAAATTGAAGCAAAAATGTGAAAATTTCGTAAAATAAAGTTGGCTTATAATAGTATCTTTTATTATAGAATCGATATTAAACAAATGTATCGCATGAGTGAACGGTGGCATGCATGGCCCGGACCGTCGGAACACACAACGTATAATATATTTTTTCTCCGATCTGAACTTTTTTCAATTAGTGAAACTATGATGAGTCAATCGATCATGCATTGTCACTTTTGTAGATCAACAACTTCACCATCCATCCAATGACAAACATTTCATTCAAAATGCTCTCCCTCGTTCAACAACTATTACTAATACTAATAATTAGAAGATAATCTTTAAAACAAGAAAATCCATGATTCCATCACTATGTGGGAAAGTTTACAATACGAGTCAGTGTTCAAGTTATAGATAGTTAAACGTAACTATTGAGTCGAAATCGAGTTTAGTCGAGTTGACTAAGTCAAACTTACTTGATCCAAAATTTTATGTATTTAATCTCGAATAGCTCACAAATGTCTCATAATTAACAACATCCTTAATATAGAGAATATAGTTCATTTAGGCTTTTTAAAATTAATATTTCATACTAATTTTATGAGTTAATGGTGATTTTCAATTGGCTCGACTTAACTTAGACTCAAGTTTTAACCATGTCTATCAAATAAATTAGGAGTTGTTTCGTCCCATCAACAATGCTAATAACTCGAGTAGTTAACCCAAAAAGAAGAAAAGAAAAACTGAAAAGTAAAACATACACCTTATCCAGATGTAAAGAGGTCAAGTGGGTATGGTAAAGAAAAGTGGAAAAAAAGAGCTAGTATGTGAGACAGGGAGAAGAAGAAAGTGAGTTGGGCACATGGGTGAAGTGGAGTGAAGGGTTGGCAGGAGAACGAGTCCCGGGTTTCCCGGCGCAGCTAAAAATAACAACAACACAACCCTCCCTACGTAATAAATGGACAAAAAACAAACAACTCTTTCTACTTTTAAAATGAGCAACGGAAGTCGGAAGGTATGGGGTTGGCAACTTGGCATTTGGTTTATGGCACTAGGCACGTGACTCTAACCTACCTCTTTTATGAACAAAACATTAATATATGAAGTATGGTTTTTCATATTTATTTTTATAAACTAAGTTACTGTACTAATTGGGATCTGTGCACTAATCATGTCTTAGGTTTTGTACTTGTAGTAAATGTTCTTCAATTAAGTCAACTATTTACTTCCACAAGTCAACCTACCTCTTTGTTATTAATGTAGTAGACAGTTCATTAGCTATAACTCATCTGTAATTATATTTTAGGATGGAACCCCATCATACATGCATGACACTATTACGTGACATGCATGCATGGAGTTTTCACAATCTAACATTTTCAATAATTATTTGACAAAACTAATGGGATAGTATATATATGGACAACATAATTTTGAGAGTCAAATGAAAAAGAGCCGAACATAGACAAGTAGATTTATAGGAAGTAATATATCCCTTAAGATAATAGAACAACCGAAGAACCCAAGAAGCTGATTGACACAAGTAATATGAAAAGGTAGAAATAATAAAAGGCATGGAACAAAAGGACTTGTCTAAGACGGTGCACATGGATAGCACTTGGGTGGGAAGGCCGTTATCACTATCATGTCATGCAAAAACTTCAATGTTGTTATGTCTATATGTGAAATGTCGCATCACTTTGCTCATATTACATCCTTGTCTACCTTGCAAATAAGTTGTACTCGTGTTCTCTTCTATGCCCAATCAAATCCCTCTACCCACCCCCTATTATAATTTTACTACTACTACTACTAGCTGGTCCGTATCGCCTTTCACACTATGGGGTTTTTTTTTTTTAAAAAAAAAAAGGATTTTTATACACCACTTGTTTGTATAGTATGTGGCGAAAGATTTAAAATGTTTTTGAGTGAACAACTCTTTTTATTTGGCTCTTTTTTTATATATATTATGATAACATAAAAGATCAGGAGATAGAGATAACATTCCCTAATGACAGTAACCTTATTCATAATAGTGTACGACAAGAATTTACTAAACGATATAATTTATCCTATGCGAAAAATATATCATCAAGACCTTCAACTAGTTCTTTAAAGACAATGGAGTCTTGGAGGCATCACAATTGCAACGCACGAATAACAAATTTTTTTTTTTTTTGACATTCTATAAACAAGCATTATATAAACGAATAATATTTTTAATCAAAAGTTGGGAGTCTTTCACAACCTGTAGAATTTCTTTCATACTCACGATATAACGTCACAGCTACTTCACACTAACATTTTTAAAATGACCCAAATTATAGGCTCTGGTTAGTGTTGTGAAGTTGTGAACATTATACTATTAGAACCAATTTTTTTGAAAGTTATTTTAAAAAATATGTTTACAAATAGATTTTGGATCAACATTTTTTAAAATATGCAATTTTGGGTTGCTCTTAATTGGACTAACCTAAATGTGATTTTTAAACCAATGTGGTAGCGAGAAAAAATCTGTTTTTTAATGATCGATTGAAGAAAAATCTCAATCAGGGAGAGCAAATTTTCTTTTTCGTGAAATTACACCGCTTTAACTTTAAACCTAGTGTCATCCCCAATCCAATTTGTTTTAAATAAAATTAATAAACTTATTTTAAAAATATTTTGGTTCGAAACCTAATTTTTTTTTAAAAAAATAATTTTTTTTAAATTCCTACTAGAACCCATAATAACTGGAAAGTCGTAAGCTAGTTAAATGAACCACATATATATATATATATATATATATATATATATATATATATATATATATATATATATATATATATATATATATATATATATATATATATATATATATATATATATATATATATATAAGAAGCTCAACATGCATGTTCCTTTGGAGAGTACTAACAAAGTTGTAGGTTGTGTTTTTACAATACTTTCATTAGGTTATTCATATGATTTGGATTAAAAACATATAGAAATACGGAATATTAGTTTTAATGGTTTTGTAACTTGTCAACGCCTATAGAAAATACCAGTCATTAAATCATTCTTAATTAATCAAGATAAACCATATAACCGGTCCATTTTATAGTAATTAAGATGACTTAGGAATTTTGATCCAAGCTATACCTATAACGTCAAATAATTGTTAGATGGAGAAGATAGAAAATGATACTTTCACTTTTATACCTCTTACTGCCTGCATGATTTGAGCCCTTTATGGAAACTTCCGAGATAGTAATGTGGATAATATAATGTAATTACTTATTTAACCACCAAAATACACATGGAAATGTACGCATTCTTCAAAAAAAAAAAAGTTGAACTTGAAAATTATATATATATTTATATATAAAGCTCAACCCCAAAAGTAATAAAATATAGGCGTTTATATAACTTGTACCATAAATGTGTAAATGAGTTGCAAAGGTAGGTAGATTATGGGAACCACTAAGGCTCTAAGCAATGTGAATAAGGTTGGTCTTATTGCTGGCCTGGTCTCTATATATGGAGTATAAGAAACCGCTAATTAATTAAAGAGAGCTCTAAGATTCCAATACATAAAAAGACAGCGATTGAGGTGCATGTATACAGGTAGTATTGCAATGTCCCTTTTCATTTTACAGATTAGGGGCACTGATTAAACTATTGTAAAGATTAGATTTAAGTGTCTGCCTATAACATTTAATTAATTGACCCCTATGAATGATGACGGTGGAACATGATTTGGTAATTCGACGACCTTTCCATAATGATATGCTTGCTACAATATTATTAATGAAGCTAGCCCGGATAATATATGGTTGGATTACATTTTAATTCAGTGTTTAACTTATAAAGTTGAAATAATAATTGCTGCTATATGGGTGTCTTCGTCGTCTAAGTAAATAATACTAACTTCTGTTTTGTTAGGCATCTATTGGTTTTGATAGCTATGCACTAAAGCTTTTGGGAGGCATTTAATAGTACGTTGTCACATGGAATTGTCTACCAATTTTTATATTACGAATTATTGATTAGGATAGTTATATTTGAGTGGCACATAATTACTCCATATATAGTGTGTGACAAAATATTTTAATATTGTTAATCATTCAATACTTATAATTTATAAATTAATACTTTATTGAATAAAAAAGTAATGGATTAGGAACCTACTACGTATTAGTGTATTACGTTTGTTGTATATCCCATTCACACTAGGTGTCAATAAATAGTTAACCGTTTTATTCCATTTTTATACACTTGTACACCTAATATTGTGAAATTATTTGTATGATTTCTTAGCTTATTTGGGTTTTTTACAATAGTTTTAACACGTATTTATATAAGTTTTGATCATCCATAAAAAAATTGTGATATTCATTCATGTTTTAACCTTTTAAGTTTAGTTTTTTTTTTAAATAATAATAACGGTTAAACGTTAAACAGTAACCGTAACCATTAATTCTTAACGGTTTGATAACAGTAACCGTTAATTTTTAATAGCTCGGTAATAAACCATTAATACCCTTACAAAATTACGGAGTATATAACATTAACAATGATATCCATCATGTATTGGCCTCACTTTACGTCACCTCACCATCCGCAGCACAAGCTAAGGCCTAAAGGGTATTAGCTTAATAAGTTTCTCTACTCTCGCCTTCTTTATGAAGCTCCACCTATTTACCACCTCGTTGTTTAGAGATACAAATATAATTGTTCATTGAACGATTCCGTACATTCGTGATACATAGTGATAAATATTTGTGTCTTACCACTTTTAAAATGGTTTTACGTAACCAAATCTCAAGCAAGATGTGTTTAACTATTTTCCCTAAGCAAATTTTTTAACACAACAAAATTTGACACGTTTTTTTTCCGTATATAACTTTCATTGTATAACAATAGTATATATCACAAATAATTGATGTCGTAATTGGACAACATTAAGTTTAAAACAACTATTAACTCTAAAATTACAGAGTACAAAACTTGTAATTTAGAATGCAGAAAGTCCGTCTAGTGCTACAAACTGGCTAGACAAAAAAAAAAAAGAAAAAAAAATGAAAGAAAAAGGAAACAAATGCAAGCTCCCAGAAGAATGACATTCTCTGGCTACTAGAATCAATATAGGGATCAGTTAATAAATCTTTTTCTATCTGCGTGTCTTAGGATAATCATACTTTTACTTTAAATGATGTACTGTGTGTATTAATCAAATTAAACCCATACTCATATTGTGTACTGTTGATGAATTAATTAATTAAAATTTTTTTATGTAGAAGATGGATACGTGTCAAAGCATCCGTGGTTGATGCACCGCATCACGTGATTAAAATATTTTGGGTAGCCTACCAGTCTACCACAACGTCGCCTCCCAAATCACGTGGCCCAACTCACGCTTTGGTATGGTGGGTCCCTACTCTGAACCTACTCTTTCATCATACGCGATCCAGTTTCTCTTTCCTTTTTTACAGGACAAGGTCTTGGGATTGGTGCCTTGGTTCTCATATCTACCAGAGCCCTAGACGGTTTTTTTTTTTTTTGAAAGGTAAGAAAATTGGTTGAATTTACTGACGAAGTTCATACCACTATATTCTTTCCGATGAATCACATAATCAGTGATTCCTTCATTGATATTATTAATCATTCTGCCAATTTCCTATGTAAGGTTTTAATCACTACTAAGACATAATTATAAAAAACTGACTTGATTTATAGTACTCTCTTCAAATTTTTTTAATAATTTTTACAAATATACAATTGAATATATTTAAATTTTAATTTTGTATCAAAATTTACGCAAGAACAAAATGAAAGAAAATGAAAATAAGGAAGTATTATTATTATCATCATTTATAATAAATAGAAAAAACAATATTAAGTGACACATGATTTTGTAATAAGTCTTCGAAGGGACAACAACTTAGATTTATTCATAAGTCTAAAGTAGTAAATTTTAAGTAATATTTTTTTTTTCATAAAAATATCAATTCACGGAGCAATTCCCTCTATCTTTTTTTTTCTTTGGTATATTTATATTTTGAGAGTCAAATCTTAAATTCTAGTTTAGTTATATTAAATAATATATTAAAGTAGAATTTTGATAAATGCATCGTAATATAAACTTTTAAAATGTTAAATTTTTATAATATTTTATCTTATCAATTTAGAGAAAAAACATTTAAAATTATATATTAGATATTATAAAAAAACTGATATAACATTTTAGAGATGAAAAACTTGACGAAACATGACATAGAAGACACAACAGGGGAGGAGGTAGGCACGTGAAGGGAGTGATCCCCCTAGTATTGCGTATGTGAGTATGTGACATAAATTGATGTGACATGACATAATTTGTGTGTGCCTAATTATTAAAATTTTTGTTTTAAGAAAAATTTGGAAGGAAGGCACGTGAGTGAGGGAGGCAGCCGGTCACGTGCGCCCATCCCCTGCCGTTCATCTGCCATACACAGCGTGCGGTGGGGACCCTTCTCCATACTCTCCTCCCTCCGTTCACCATGTTTCCGTTATACCGATAATTTCTTTCAACCACCCTCTTTTTATTTATTTATTTAATTTTTTAAATAGTTAATTAGTGTATATGATGGAAATAGATCAAGTTGAGATCGGATAGAACATTATTTGCATACATCCGCTCCACTCAATCCACATTGCCTGATTTACCTATTATATAAAATTCATGTATTACTCGCACATTAAATAGGTGATTCGTGTTTATAACTAAAAGTGTAGAACACAAGGAAATAGGCAAACTCAACAAATAATTTGTATTATATAAAAAAATATTTTGGCCTTGGCATTATTCATGAATAATAAGTTATGACTCTTAAACGAAAGTTATAAACATGAATAGCATCAAAATAGAATTAAAAATGACAACATTACTTGAAATTTTAGACAAAGGATATACGAGATGGTGTGAGAGTTAAAGTATGATAAGGCAAGATGAAACTGAAAACGTAACGAGACAAGTGTTTTTATAAGAAATTATGACGAGGTAGTGATGAGTTGGATGGTTAAGGATTGATGGATCAAGTGAAAGATTGATCATATGCACTCGATTTGAATTCCGTCGCCCAATTCACCAATCACCTACTTTTGATCCATTTATATTAGATTTTTATCATTTTATTTAAATCGGTAATTGGGTCATCCTTTACTATTTTCATCCTTATTCTAGTCTTTTAGTAATAGTTAATAAACATATAAACTAAGTGGTCTTATTCAATATTTTTTTAATAGAACACATAAATTTGATCGAAATGAAAAAAAAATAATTATTAGATTGCGTTGAAAAAATGAGGGTAAAACTCACGAAGCTGAACTAATATAAGAAACGGCGAAACAACGTGAAAAGAACGGCGTTTAATCCCTGAAATAACGGAGTTAGAAAGAAAGTGGGAAAGAGCTCCACTGTATAAAAGATCTGCTCACAGCAGAAACACAGGTTTTTGTAGAGAGAGCAGCGCATCCACATTCAACAACAAACCCTCCCAAATTTCTTTCAGTTTGTTCGTGTGTTGCTTTCGTTGCTTGATCACCAGAAAAGAAATAATCCACCAATTACTCATTATCTTTATCGTCGCATGCCTTATTTTATGGAGATTATTTCCGCATAGAATATTACTAATATAGCTGAATTGCGCTCCAAATATCCAGATCTAATGCTCAATTTCATCCAAGTTGATATGCAAAGTGGTATTTTTCTTTTTGCTAATTTATTAGTATTCATGAATACATAATTTTATGTTTTTCAGAATTATGAAATTAAGATTAAAATTTTTTCTTCAAAACTTTATAATTGCGAATTTAATCAGTTTTATAAATAATAAAATAGCCAGTAGAATTATTTTTCTTCATTTTTATGGAATTCATTTGCTTTATTACACTAACTATTCAAATTTTAAGCGGAATTCAACCGAAATTCATTGTCATCGTATGAGATGAAGCTCAATTATGTGATGTTTTTGGATAAATTGTCCAGAAATTTGAAGATTAGCAGCACTTAAAGAGCGAAATTCAGCAAAAAATAGTAGAATAACAGTTAGAAAATTGAAGGTAAAAAAAAAACTGACAGAAGTAGAATGGATGCAGGTGGAATACTAAAAACACAAAATTTGCTCCAACCACTGGACGGAGAAGAGACGAGGGAGAGCATAGTAGATTTGAACGCGAAGCCTCCAGCAGCAGCGGGTTCATTAGTAGAGCATGTACTGCCCGGTGGGATAGGGACGTATAGCATCAGCCACATTTCATATTTTAACCCGAGGGTACCCAAACCCGAAGAGAATATTGTGTCTGATAATTCTAATAGTAGCTCTTACACTGGGGGTGGTTTCACTTTGTGGGATGAATCTTCTGTGCGGAAGGCTACTGCTACTGCTCCCACTACCGCTGCCAACCACAATTTCGGAGATCTTAACCTCCTTCGGGGTATATATTCTTCCATAATTGCATATTTCTAGGATGGTCATGTTGGAACCCTGGGAGTAATTCCTGTTTTTATTTGCAGAGTCATTGAAAATGGGGCATTGGGGTTTGGATCGCCCGTCGCAGTCGTCGTCCAACCACCGCAGCAGTGTCAGCCCCCTCTCGTCTTCCCGGTCTGCTGTTTACCACTCCTCTTTCTGCCTGCTATTGTTGCCCCACTGACGAGAATTTGGGAATTTTTGTAGGGCACTCGTTCAGAAGAGTCAAAGCTTTATGGAGATGATCAAATCGGCTAAGGGTCCTCACTCCATTGAGCAAGAGATTGAAGAGGATTTCAGCCTCAAAAAGGAAAACACCTCTTCTCTTAAAGGTTATTTTTTTCGCCACCGTAATCTGTGTTTCTCCCATTCTTTCGTTTTACCTCAAAGTAAAGTTTCCGTGTCGGATCCTTCCTGCTTCCACTTCCTTTTGGACCAAACTTTGTGCAATTTTTCCGCGAAATTGCTGAGTCGGGCACTTAGATATGTACCTGTGCTTGCTCAAGTCCGGGGAACATAGACTGTAATAGGAGTTGGGTTTGGTGTCTGTGATTCGACTTTTTCTGATTGTCTTGATGCTTTTTTCACGATTGCAGATCTTTTTCCGTGTATTATTGTGTGTCATTTTGAGACATAAGAGTTTCTAATCATCAGGATTCGTGGTTATATACAGGAGAATTACATGTGAATGTTGGCGGAAACAACGGTGATCAAAAACCTATCACCCCTCGGTCCAAACACTCGGCAACAGAGCAGCGAAGAAGATGCAAAATTAATGACAGGCAAGTTTACCTCCCAATCTACACATTGAGTATATTGATAACCAGCTTTTTATCACATTCAGTTGGACCATCCTGCATCATCAAACCATCCATTTTGTATATTTTGTATATATCACTTGACTGCATTAGACAATAAACTGAAGCTTTGCAGTCGTTATAAATATACATTCCTCACAGATATGGTCGATTTGGCATCCATAATTGCCTTGTCATGTTTTAGAATTTCACGTGTTCTTGTGTGAAAAAGAGTTGTTCCACATTATAGATCATACTTCGTATTTTTATACAAGTCTAGTCGAAGTTTCTGCCACCTGGGTTTCAAGATGTAACTGCACTTGGAATTGTTTACTTGATACCTCTTCCCTTTTCTGCGGGCCTGAAATCCGGCCCACTTAAAGCTGTTGAAGTGTTTTAGATAGTAGTGGTTATATGTGCTGTGAGCCTTGTGATGGTTGATTAATGCTTACAAGAATATTAAATGATTTAGAGATGTCCTACTGCAGCAAAATACTTCATATTAATTTTGGAAAGCGATAAATGTATATGAAGCCATCACTTGGAGCATCTGTCAGATGCACTCCTCGGAATATGTCCCTAGGAGAAGTAACTTATTCATCCATTATGTCCTTTTGAATTGTTGCCGCATCATCAGGGAATTGTTGTTCTACCGATGACTAAATTGAAACTAAGTTGTGGCTGCCACCAAAGTCTTTAACAAGATAACCAGTATGTAAATACTCATACAAAGAATCATGCAGAAGAGCATTTCCCATATATGTACTCAGCCTGATAAGGTATTCAACACATATCTGTCTAATCTTTCCTAGTTTTGCTACTAATTTTGAAGGACCACTGGTTTGAACTGCATACCTGGTGGTAATAAAAAGAAGGTAATTTCGGTACATAATTCTGAAAATCAGGAATAATTAATTTAAAACTCCAGCATTTTGAGAGGCTTATCTCTTGCAGTATTCAAAATAAAACTAAAGGAAATTCTCAATAATTTGTAGTATTCCTATAATTTTGCTCCCTCTGATCTCCTCTATTGTATAGACAAACTGACAGTTCTTTTCTTCCCTCTTAACTATTTCTGCCATACTTTATTATAAAGTCATTCCCCTTGGGGACCTTTCCCATTTAGTCAATTCATTGTAATCACATCCATTCCTGACTACGACTGATGCCTTATGCCAAGGTAGGTGAAAATTGTGTGTAACTTGGGTTCCATATTTAAATGCGGTTCTCTTAGAAAATCCCTTGTAAATCATGGTTTAAGTTTTTTTCAAGAGTTTTGTTCTCTTATTGATACTATATTTGTACCTTTGCAGATTCCAGATGCTGAGAGAACTCATTCCTCACAGTGACCAGAAGAGAGATAAAGCCTCATTTCTGTTAGAGGTATGAGTGCAGCCACTTAGGCATCTTCTCTTGTTTCCAGGCATCATATCTATACTGTACTGTACTGCGTTGTCCTATCTAGGTTACTCACTGATAGCTGTATTTATGCAGGTGATTGAGTACATTCAGTATCTTCAGGAAAAGGTAAACAGATACGAAGGATCATACCCTGGATGGAATAGTGAACCACCCAAGTTGAATCCGTGGGTAAGTTCTTCAATGCCTAATACTAATTCTTCAGCAGTATTAATACTCTTTAAAGACTTCTTGCTTTGGAACACCAGTTTTACAAGATTCACTCAGATTGATATTTCCTATGATCATTTGGTTGTTGGATTTTGTTCAGTGTTCTATTTAATTTTTTTTTTAAGGCTGGTAATCATGTTCTCCATTTGTAATGGCTGTTTAACTTAGCTGGTGCCAGTTGCTGTCTGTAAAGATTTTTGTTATGCTCGGCGGTTAGCTGTTACTTTGCAAAATGACCAAATTTCCATATTAACTGCTGAAGCCAGTCCCTTAAAGATATTCAAAGTCAAAAGCTATTTACTAAACGTAGTTTTTAACTGTTTGACCATATGAAGGTCAAAAGCCTCTCAAAAAGCTGGAAAAATGCCATATAACATGTAATGCCTGAAGTGTGTTTACTTTGTTTCTGAAGCCTGAAGGAATAAAAACACTTCTCTAAGTAAACCATTGTTCTTGTGTTTGATGCAGATAAATAGCCAGGGGGTAAGTGAAAGTTTTGTTGATCAGTCTCGAGTTGTGAACGGTATAACTAGCCCTGTGTTGATGTTTGGTGCTAAACTTGATGAGAAAGCTACTGCCGTTTCTTTAAATGTCCCACACCATCCCCCAACACCAGAAGAATCTAGCATGACTAATGCTATCAATGTCAAGACAGCTGACCAACAACCAGGAATATCTAACAATGCAGGATCAATTATTCCACCACTGCAGCATGACATCCATGCTCCCGTCGCAAGTAATTGTGCTAAAACACAACCGCCCATGGGGGTTCCATCTGAGGGAAGGGATGCTTCTTTCCCTCAACTGCAGCTATGGCAAAGCGGGACTTCTGCGTCTGAGCAGTATGTTCCTGCTGATAAGTTGAAAGAACAAGAGCTGGCTCTTGAAGGTGGCACCATCAACATCTCTAGCATATATTCTCAGGGGTGAGTCTCATAGACTTTCTTGGTGGACATTTTGTAATCAGATTAGGGAATATTTTTTCACTATAATTTGATATTATAATACAAATATCAAAGGTGATAGAAGATAGTATATAGCCCTTCTCTTAATTAAATGGGAGTCAATGACTGTGTTCTTGAAACTGTAGTATAGGTTTATAAAGGCAAACTTGACTTCTCTTGGATGAACGAACAGTTACAAAGAGTCATCATGATGTTTTGGTTACCTATTTTGTTAATCATAAGATAATGTTTTTCTTTTTTAACACCATCTCATTATGAGGGTATAACTTTTCAGTTGAAAATTGTACTTGTATGATTTTTTCGGCTAACTTAAATGGATATTGATTTCAAGCAGGTTGTTGAGTACGCTAACGCGAGCTCTGCAGAGTTCTGGGGTAGATTTATCTCAAGCAAGCATTTCAGTTCAAGTTGACATAGGAAAGAGAGCAAATAATAGGCAAAAGTCCCAGGAGGCTGCTGGGAAGGTAAGCAAAACCCGATCTCTAGACAAGTCCAAGAAAAATTCTATGGTTAAACTTTCCAGTATTGTGATTAAATCTAAGCAAAACACTTGTTTTTCCTTATTCAGGGTGCTGAAGGTCCCAGTGGTAATCAATCTTTGCTACATGCTAGAGTCGATAACACCAGCAGCGAGTCTGATCATGCCGTGAAAAGGCTGAAGACAGGCTAAATGTTATTTTGAGAAGTTTGGTACATTCTTTTGCTATGTGATTACTGATTAGATCATTTTTTGCGGAGCTCTTCTGGTCTTCTGGTAATTCGCCCCATCTCTTCGACTTATCCAGATATTCTAGTTGATAGCTCGAGCCAAACTGTACATGTTCTTGGTTTTGTTTATTATTTGGCTTTTCCTTAGTCTTTCAGGACTTCTGGTGAGTGAATAGATAGTCCTTCGTAGAATATTCTTTTTTTCTTACTCTTTTCTCTCTAATTTTAAACCTCTGCATCTTATGTACTTATAGAGGCCTCCACATCGTGTATAAGGAGCTGCCCTTAATTATGAGCTTCCATATTTAGAGAAGCTTTTGTTAATTTTTTATTTGATTTCTTAACTTGTATCTTGGTGGCTATAGCAAATTAGCACGTTATATACTGAAAGATTACTCATTTTTATTTTCCCTTGCTAGGGAAAACCTTACATGTAATAAGAAATTCTTGATTAACGTCTGTAATCAGTAAATTCCTGACTCTTGAGAATGCATTGAACTGTATTTCTGTATTAAAGTCTTGAAATATGGTCAAGCTAAAGCGGCCAATGAACTGATGTTAAGCTCAATGAAGAAGATACTGGTATTTTGGGAAGGACAAATAGAAGATGGGTGGATTTTTCAGGAAATTAGCTACTTAAGAGCACTTCCTCTATCTCTGGATTATGGAGCAAAAGAATAGTTGACCATTCAACGAACTGTACTAAGCTTAGAATCTTCTTTCCATATTCTTTGATAGCCACTCAAATTAAAAGAATGATAAGCTAACAATTTGATTCATTATTGATGGAAACTTAAAACTACAAATCTTCTTTTAGACAAAAATTGTTGGAAGAATATATTTCGTATTACATATGAGACATAAATATCATAAGTTTTCGATCAGTAACCATGATAATTAGAAAGAGCAAATTGACTAATGTAATTGGATGAGAGGTTGAACTCGGATAAGGATTTAACTATTATCATAGAAAGGGCACATGTGCAACCTCTAGGTTTCTTTTAGGGTTCGTATGGTATGAGAAATTGTAATAGAATGGAATGGGGTTCAAAATTCATTTCTGACTAGAAGTTGTTTGGTTTGAAAAAAAAGGAATGGGTTTCAAACACTCCCAAAATCTCCTTTTTAATTCCTTTGGTTTTAGTTAGTGTTCACCAAATGTTCATTCAAACCCCGTCATCTTGCTCCAACTTTTAAATGTCGCGTTATAATAATAATAATTATAATAATAATAATAATAATAATTATTATTATTATTATTATTATCATTATTATTATTATTAATGGTATTATCATTTTTATTTTATTTATTAAATTGATTACTATCATCATTATTAATAATATATTTATAAATTTTTATTATCATAATCGTTATTACTTTTTTCTATAATATTTATTTTTATTAAAGTTGTTAAAATTTGATCCAACCCAATAAACCACCTGAAATCGACTTGGACCCGACTTGATTATGACTTGAAAAGTGAAACCCCATAAACCAACCCTACCCGACTAGAAATCAACCCAAATTGATTTGACCCAATATTCATAGACCTAAACCCGATATGTATCCGAACTGTTACAAACCCGACCCCGAACTGGAAAAAAATCGAAATCATTGAACCCAAAAAATGGCCCGTAGTTGACTTAACTCAAAACCTGCTATAACCCGTCTAGAAACCAACCCGAATTGACCTGAACCGGCATTGACCTGAACCAAATACGAGCTGACCCGACACTGAGCAAGCAAATAACTAATTTGACTTGACCTAACTTGACCCACCTTGATAGGCCAAATTAGCCCGATTTAACCCGAACCGATAAGCATCGATTCGCGATGGGTCAACCCATAATTGTCCTGTGGATCCGAAATTGACACCCCTAGTTTTAATATTGTGAATATAAAAATAAAAATATTTTTGTTGTTAATATGAAGATTAAAGTTATTCATGTTTGAACTAAACAACAAGGAACTAAATGTCATTCCTCCGTTAAACCAAATAAATGACAAGGGTTTAAAACTCATTCATGTGATTAACCAAACAACCCCTTAAAACTGATTCTATTTTCCTCAAAATATCATTTTTTATTCCGATCCTGCAATCCAAACAGGCCTTAGAGAGTTTGATTTCGTAACCTTAAAGTAATGGCATTGAATTTCACTATTATGCCAAGTTTTGCTTAGTATCCCATTAATGTAAGTGAACTTGAACATTGCATGTTTTTCTTTTTTTCTTTTAATTAACATACTTAACTTTTCAAGTTTAGACCAAGGAAAAAAAAAACTATACCTTAGATGCTGAAAAAGGAATCTTAATGAGTTACACTAAAAAAAGAATGGTCCTTAATTAATGTGGCAATTTAGGGTGCATTTATGGAGTGAAACTAGGGGCGGATTTTATATTGGATTATAGGGGTCAGACTTTCCTAATTTTTTGGTTACATGAGTGTTGTCTAAAATTCATTAAAAGTGTTGTATAAAATTCATTAAAAGTGTTGTAACTTACTCCATACTAGCTAAGGGTTTAGTTTTTAGACTAGAGATTGGGATTTCAAACCTTGGCTTACTCAAATTTTTTTCTTGAAGATCAACCAATATCCTTTGTAATAAGTAAACACAAATAAAAAAGGAATTGTGTGATTTAATCTCTTATCTACTTAAACACGGTGAAGACTTGAAGTGAGCATAACTTGGTAGCTTAGGTCTTATCCAATTCATCATGTTTCTACTGAAATAAATATATTTTTATTTATTAATATATATTTTTATTAATTTTACTAATTAGTACTTATTCAACTGATTTTTATTGATTCACTATTATACTTTTTATTTAATTGATTGAAGTTTTTATTGATTAAAACTAATTCACCGTTGATTAAATTTGATTTTTATCGAATAATTATTTTTTTAAGGTGAATTTTTTTTGACAATTTTTTAGGTGAATTAAACATAACCTACCTTTTAAGTTTTGAGATCGATCAAATTCTTAAAAGACAAAGCTAAGCCTAAGAAAACTTAAATGTTTGAAACTAAGAAGTAACAAAAGTGATCGACAAGATAGTAAAACTAAGAATAAAAAAAAAAAAGGGCTAATCTCATAAAGCTAGTGGATTCAAGAGTATTTATAGGAAAACAAATCCACACAGATGTTAAGTTATAAGTACGGATAATTTATAATATGTCACTCCAATCTCGGCAAACAATTAATTACTCGTACTTCAAAGTTCAAACTCATATTTGTTTATTAAATCAATAAATAAAATTAACAAACCTTTAAGTCCTTATGCCCATCTCAAATATTTAATGTTTTCATTTGCAATTATATCCTCAATTTGTACGTCTATACAAGTATCGAATTAATACAAAAAATTGTAATTCCCCTTACGAAATTTTGATTACATTAATTTACGTACATATACATTTTACAACTTATATGCTTTACCTATATACTTTCTACATAGATTATAAAACACTTTTTTGAAGTTGTAGTTATTTACTTCAACCATACAACTTATTTTATAAAAAAAATTAATTAGTTATTAAACCCAAAACTCTATCCTTCCCAATAACCATACTACCTAAATAAATAACCTAAACCTAACCTCACTCTCTTCACAATTTACAAAACACCTCAATGCAAACAAGAAAAAAAAAATTCCAAAACGTGGAGCTTTTCCCTCTGCGGTGCAATTCCACCCGCTGCCCCCTTGCTACCCCTGCCTGCCGTCAACTGCCCCACTTGTTGCCGCACCACCGCCAGCCGCCATAGCCAGCCATCTCAATCGGTCCTCTTCCCCTTCCTTCTCTTTTTCGCTTGTTTTTATGATATAGCTTATATGTTTTATGAAATTGTATATGGTGTTTGTGTTGTAATTGTTCCTTTGTTTTAAATTGTGTTTGACCTTTCGCTTTGCATCTGCTTATAATTTTGCTTCAGATGCCTTCTAAAGGTTATTGTGTAGTTGAGTTTTCTATTTATCCGTGGGATTATTAGAGGCTGTAGCAAGGATATGGTTCTCACCAAGAAGTTGACTGTTATCATGTAAAGATACATCTATTATCTTGATTGTGAACATCAAGATTGGCAAATTCGATTTATGGGCTTTGTATCTTTTAGGAAAAGAAAAGTTGCTAGGATGGAGTTCTAGAGAATGATATTTTTACATAAGGTCAAAACCCCGATTCTTCCAACAATAATTTAGTAAGAGGAAGATTTTGATGAAATTTGATGACTGTATATTGGGAAGGAGGGGATATAATTGAATTGGTAGGTTAGAGATGTAGTAGGGTGGGCTCATCTTCGATCCCCATTGTGTTTAACTTGAGCTATTTTTATGCCTTTGTATAATGTCCAAATGTAGTTATCCTACATCACCGATCTAATGTGCTACAAATGCAATAGTTGTGTCCAATGTTTCGTAATTATGGGTTGCACATGGTGCACACAACAAAGTTAGTTAAAATAGGTTTTATTGTTAATGTTTGATGGCAAATTTTTTTTATGAGGTAGATTCATATAAAATCTAAATGTATTATAATATCTTGTCTGCTGCAAGTCATGCAAAGGGATAAAATTTTGTAGATTTTCAAAATAATTACGGAGAGTTTATGCCGAAGTATAGTGGGGATGGATCTTTTAGTCAAGCGTGTCCACAAAAATTCAAGCTCATTTAGAATATGTACAGAAAAAAAAACTTAGTTTATGGGTACTTTGAAGATTTTTCAAGAATTTAGTAAATCTAATTTTTATGACATTGCTTAGGTTTAAGTGTTAAAAATGAAGTATTGATGTGCATTAACATGTTTAGATTGACTATTAGTACAATGTTGTAAATTTGGGTGTTGGTGTATTGATTTAGGTTGTATTATTTGGTGTAGGAAATCAATTCGTAGAAGATACATAATTATAGAGAAAGTGGCCACTCGCTTGGTTTACTCAAGGTACGTAAAAAATACCAAGAACGTTACTTTTAGGAGCATGATTTAGGGTGAAATATTAAATGTAATACCCCATATTTTAGACATTATATTAAGAATATTTTAGTACAAAATAAATAATTTAAAAATTATTTTGGCACCAAGCATAATTATGGACCGATATTTATATATTTATTTTATAATTTTATTAATAAAATTATTTAATTTCATAAATAAATACTTAATTCCTCAATTATTTCATTAAATTCCCAAAAAGCCCTCTAAAATATCCTGAAAAATATCTTGAGTATTCAATCTTATTCTAGAATATTCTAGAAGCTTTTAAAATATTATTCTTAGCAAAAAAAATTATTTTAAGATATTTATAAAGATTGTTTTTAATTTAAAATGGATAATGTTGAAAATCGGATATATTTACCAAAGAAAAAAATATATAATATTATATAAAAAAAAATTTCGACCATATCTAATCATGGCCTGCCATGATTAGTATTTAAAAAAATATTATTATTATATATATTTAATCCTAATTTAAAGGATAATTTTAGTTGAAAAGATAGTTTTATTTTAAAAATAATAGATTTTAAGAAAAATAAAAAAATAATAATAAATTCTATTCTTATCCTATCCTTTTTCTATGATTTATATTTTCAAAAAAAAATGTAATATTATAAAATTTTGTCTTTTTTAACTAATTTTAATTGGTTTATTTTGAATTAAATAATTTAAATTAGTTGAATTATTTAATAATTTAACTATTTTATAAATAAAAGATTTTTCTAAAAATTTGGAGGATAATTATCATTTTAAATTCATATTTATCTTTTGGTGTTTTTAAATCCTAAAATTTATTCTAATTTTTACTATAAATAGACCCTTAAATCTCACCTAATTCTTCACACAAAAATCATTAAACTCTTTCTACTTCTCTCAAACTTTCTTCCTCTCTCTCAAGCCACTTTTTGCATCTCTTCGACCACCTTGTGCCTAGAGGTGGCCACTGGTCCAGGCCGTGCGTGCTGGGCGGGGCGGGGCCAGGCTGGGGGAGAGGGGTCTAGGACTGGACCGGTTAGGGGGGCGGGCCGGTCCGGTCCGGTTCGGGCTGGGATTGGGGTTATTTGATTCGGTACCAAATCGAACAGAATCGAAAACGAATCACGAACCAAATCGAATCGAATCACGAACCGAATCGAACTGAGTCGAACTGAATCATGACCGAATTGAACTGAATCATAACCGAATCATGACCGAATCGAACCGAATTACGTCGCTTTTTTATTTTTTTGTCTTCTTAATTAAGTATTATTAAACTAATTACGTATATTTACCTAATTTCATATTTACGTATTATTGAAGCAAATAAAGTAAGTAAACTCAAATCTAAATGAACTATTTCACTTTTTATAAAACAAATTTAATTAAACATGTTTTGGGGGTTGGGGTAAGAACAAAGTGCTTGCACTTAATGATGAAAATCAAAATTTAATTAAATAATTAAATATTGATTTTCAAAATTAAGTTGCCTACGTATCTGGAAGGAATCAAAGCCCACGTAGTTCTATTACGTACCTGGAGGGGTGCCTGTGCCTAGCCTAGTTAGGGACAGGCCTTGAACCTCCTTCACCTGTTGGGTTGTCGCTTGATTCACTTGCGTCCATCATCATCCAAGGATCGTCTTCGTTGTTGTCCTCCTCCCTCAATCCTTGGGTCCTACGCTCCGCGTGATCTCAATCTTTCTTACATACGCATATTTCTATGCTCTCTGGAGATTAGTGGGATCTCTTCTCGTCAAGTACTCGTCTACCTGCACTAAAAGCAGACTCGGAAGCAATAGAGGAGGCGGGGATTGCAAGGATATCCTTTGCAATTCTCGCCAGAATGAGAAATTACCGTTCGTGATCGCGCCACCACTTAATAATTGAAAAATTAGCATTGGTTATATCATTAATATTATAAAGTGAAGAAGAAGAAGAAACTGATGTTTTTGATTTTTTTAAAATTCTACCAAATGTTGGCTGCCATCGCATACCGGAACTTCAACTAGAAGACGATACATTTTGGGACGGTGCATAAATAAAAGCATAATGATCATATAAACTAGCTAAAACATTTTATCGTTTTTCTATATAGGCATTGACATCATATTGTAAACTTAGAGCGTTATAATAAAATTCTAAGTAGTTTTCTAAACCCGTAGTCTTGACCCCGGGATCAAGAATAGCAGCTATACCATATATGACGGAGAATTCACTAAAGTAAGAGTAACATTTACTTAGCATACTAGTAATTACATCACTAATTTGAATGATGTTGAAATGCTCGCTAAGAGTGCTAACTACGCCAATACACTCTAATATAACTAAATGAATGTTAGGGTCGTAAACATAAGAGAAAATTTTGGTTGCATAGTCAAATGCTGCTAAAATATCACGGATGTAAATTGCGGTATTCCAATGGAAATCACCAATAAGTTCATCGGGAGTCGCTCGGGTTTCGTTATAAATAATGGACAAAACCTCACAGTATTTGATGACATCTTTTAACAGTTTATATGTTGAGTTCTAACGGGTCGGTGTATCTAGACTCCATTGTCTCTTCTTAAGGCCTCTTTCCTTACACAAGGCCATATACTTCCTTCTCACCGAGGCCGTATTCCTAATCCATTTAATTACACTCCTAATAAGGTTAAGCAAGTCAGTTAACTCAACTAAACCTTCTTGAACCGAGAGGTTCATAATATGCGCACAACAACGAACATGTAATAGCTCTCCACTGTTTATCAAATTTAAGCTTGGTTCGGATATCAAATAATCTATACATTTTGTGTTTGCTGAAGCATTATCTAAGGAAAAGGAAAAAACTTTATCAAGCAAGTGAAAGGTTTTAAGACACTCTATTATCCTTACCTTAAGGTTGTACCCGGTATATCTCTCCTCCATAGCTTCAAAACAAATGATACGTTTTTTAATATACCACTCATCATCTATCCAATGAGCAGTTATACAAAGAAAAGGTTCACCAAAACAAGAGGTACATGTATCACTAGTAAGGCTAATACGATCGTTAAAAGGGCGAAATATTTCTATTAAACTACTTCTATATTTATAATAAGCAGTTTGGGTATGGCGTTTAAGCGTGTTCCTAGGGACACGTCTATAAGCAGGTTGTAAAGTGGTTCTAGTGAAATGTTCAAAATTATAGTTAAAAGGTAATTCATCAGCAATCACGAAGTTAGCCATTTCATCAATCATCCTATCTCGGTTATACATAAAAGGCATACCTCCTCCGAGCATGGAACCCATATACCCGTGTAGTTTTGTCTGACTTGAAGATTCAGCTGCGCCTGCGGATTCAGTTGTATCCATGTTTATTCCATGTACTCCGGTCAAGTGACAAGATAAGGTCCCCGTCCCATAACCGGTCTTTCATGAATAAGCGGCTATTGGCTTCTTTCCTTGTTGCTTGCATAACAAGCAATAACACATGAATTTCTTCCCTTTAGAAGCAACATCGGTCATTAGGACCTTTTCAAAATATGGTGATACGAGTTGAAGGTTTCTTTCTACAGTGAGTAGACTCGGGTACTCCTACTTTATCACCTTCACCTTCATAAGTTCATTAATTAATTAATTAATATAATCAACCAAATATAACATAATCAAGTAATTTAACTAATCTAACACAACTAATCAATTTAACTTTAACATTATTAACTAATCTAGCATAACTAATTAACTAATCTAACTAACATAATCAATTCAACTTCAACATTATCAACTAATTAAATATCAAGAACTTAATCTAACATAATCAAATAATCTAACATTCATTAATTAGAAGTTTAATAGTTACCTTGAGGAGTAGAAGAAGGCGAACACATTTACAAAGTTGGAGTTTCAGGAATTTAAGGACTTTGAGTACCCGGAGTACCGAAAAGTTGTTGCTCCAAGTTTTGGGCAAACTCCGTAGTATCATCAAAGGAACTGCTTACGCTGAATCTACCTCTTGAATCCATTTTCTCTTAGGAATTGTAGTAGTAAACAACTAAATTAAGAATAATAAACCAAAAATTAAGATAACTAATAAAAATTAAGAGAGTACTTAAGAAGAAAATTAGTACTAATAAGTAAGCTAATTGTAATTAGTAGTAATTGAGAGATTGAGAGATTGAAAGATTAAGAGATTGAGAGTGAGTTTTGTGAGGATTGAAGCCGAATTGATGGGGTTTATATAGGGCAATGGCAACGGTAAAACCAACATCTAGTTTCTAACGTTTGAATTTCACCGAATCAACGGGCTAGTCCGAATTGAATCGTGGGCCAAATCGAGCTTCTTCGCGAACCGAATCAAACCGGGTGGGTTGGAAATTTGGGAGTCGTATTAAGCCCATTAAAAGAGAGGGCCAAACCGGGCTCGGACCCATTTGATAGTGGTCCGGTTCGAGGTGGGCTGGAAACGGGCTGGTGTATGGCTGGGCTGAACCGGCCCACTAGCCACCTCTACTTGTGCCACCAGTCTCCGTGAGCATCCTCTTTCCCTAACTATTTAATTGTATTAATTGTTTTGCAAACTGTTTAATTCTTAAAACTATTTCTAAATTTAATTAAAGTTCCAATATTATATGCATAATTATTGTGTTGCATTGTGTTGATTAGTTCATTTTAAATTGGTAGGGGGATCAATTTGAAGTTTAGTGAAGAGTTGCTAGGAAGTACTAGAATTTAAAGTACGTATATGTGTTAAATCTTTTTATGTGCAATTGAATATTATATTTTGTGAATTATATTGTGCTAAGATTTTTTTTAAATATTTTTTTATATATGGTTATTTATTTGAAATTTCGATAACAAAAAAAAGAGTGATATACATTTACCTTATTTTATTTAATATGTATCATATTTTAAAAGGGCCGAATGGCATTTGAGATTTAATAATTTTCAATAAGCTTTAATAATTAAAGCAAGGTGTTTTTATTTAAAGGAGTTATCAAAAGGAGAGTTATTATTATTATACATTACCGCTTGATTTCATAATCAAGAAGGGTTCATGCTTCAAAGTCTACTTGTTGGCAAATAAAAGGAAACTCCAAGGATAGATCCGTGATGTGATAACTAACTTGGGGGGGGGGGTGTGTACACTTAGGATCAAGGAGGGGATATAAGAAGAGGAAATTATTTTTATTAATGGCTATAATAGTTCCATTTATATTGGATTATTATAAAGGAAGATTTTAAGTTTATTGCCTTATAAAAGACATGTTCAAATAAAGGAATTTAAAAGTCAAAGTATTTCTTTTAGCATGTATATGTACATAGTGTTTTTACACTGACACGTATTTTCGTATTTGTTTTTGGATCGCCCTATTTATCATTTATGGTGATTAGGTTTGCAGGAATATATGTGCATGGGAGCATTACATCAAAGGGCACATACTAGTTAGGAGTTTTCATAATTTTTCTTATTCAACTTTTGTACCTTTGGATAATCAATTTCTTTTTAATAAATAAATTGAGTTTTTCTTCCGCTGCCATATAGTAATTAGTTAGCACAACCGAAGCGTAGTGACACGTGGCGGTAATACCCCTAAGTTACTAAAATGACTATCATTATTATTATTATGTTAGTAATTAAGGGGTGTTATACAAACTTAGTATCATGTTTAGGGAACCTTTTGGATGAGATTGTTTGGTTATCTATTTAAAAGAATGCATGTTCTTTATATTTGGGGCATGTTTTGGTATTGTTTGTAAGAAATCGTGATTTATTAAATTGGTATTAATTTGTTAATTAATCCATGAGGTTGTTTATTATTACTCCTTCATTACTGATAGTATAATTGGAGTAAATGTGTATTTTTTTAAGTCTTAATGAAGAGAGTATTTGACTTTGTTCAGCAGGTTTAACAGTTGATGTTGAAATTAAAAGGTTAAAAATTATAGTATAACAGAGATTGATTGTGTAACCGTAATGTTTGCATGTGTGTGTTGTGGTGATTGTGTATACTGAGTTTAAACAGTAAATCACGTAAAGAGAAAGAGGATAAACAATAAAACTCTAGGCTAGTGCACGTTTAGAATATTGACAATCAGGGGTTGGAGTTCACGGGGTATTATTCGTGGCTTTTATTGGAGGTCGTGTGATCTACGAGTTTCTTTTATAAAGTTTTTAAACTTAAAATTGGGGTTATTTGAGATCTCATCTAGCTGTGGTGGCGGAGTCGTTCCCGTTTACCATCTGGATTTTTAAATTGTATTTTGATGCTCTCCGACGGGAGTGCATGTGTTATTTATCTTTTGATGTTCTAATCAGAGCATGGGGGAGACAACCTTGTCTATTGCTTAATCAAAGTAAATAATTAATTTATCATAGTAGTTGAGTATTAATTATTATTTCCACCGTTATACTTTGTAATATGTATATTACGTGCTTTGTGTTTTTTGGTCATGGCTTTTGCCTATAAATGACACTGTGACGATTCAATACTTATATTTGTATTATTGGGGAGCAGATTATTGACAAGTATCCAGTCAAGCATTCATGCATGGGTGGGTTGAGTGGAGCGTTGTTTTAATTTGGATTTCATAACAGGTTACGTTTGTTTGATTTGATTTTAGACTGTTGGTTTTGGGATTTGAGTTGAAAGTTATTTTGGTACATTGCAGTAAGTCGTAATAGTTCCAGTTTGTTATGTTATGAATTTGTTTTATGTTTAGTGTTATTTCAAAAAGTTTTTTGATTTTCCGCTGCACAACTTTGTTTTATAGCCTTAACGTTAGAACACGTGCCGGTAGCACACTGGTAGTTTCCTAAATGTTTGGTTTTCGAAAAATGGGAATTATCGGGGTGTTACAAAAATGCCGGTCATTTAAAGAATTATTTCAAGTTATGACCACGTCACCTATTTTACATATGCAAATTGCAACAAATTAATACATCGCCGCCATTGGTATCAATTACCATTCTCACCAAATTTCACCCCAAAACATACACAATCACAAATTAAAAGTTAGAAAAATGTAAAAATAAAATAAAATTCAACAAATCTACACTACTCTACTCTATAACAACTAATCGAAATCAAGTCATATCCTCAAACAAAATTATTGTATACACATAGGACTCAATATGTAAAAATAACCAATTAATATAACAAAAGTTACCCTTCGATACAATATGTCAATTTTTATCAATTTTGATAAAATAACTTTTATTATATTGAGAGTTTTTTTAAGGGCGACAAATAACTTAACTCTATTGTTTTGATACACAATACTTTGTGCAACCTCAAGAGTTTGTAGTCCTACTTTTCTTTTCCCAATGGCTTTACCTTCTTGTTTAAGCTATCAAAGCACATCCTTTCATAAAGCCTGTGAGTTGTGATCCAACAAATAGGATCTTGCTCTTGGATCTTATTTGCCGTTATAAACTAAACTATTGCTACATTACTCATCTTATTTATTTTATAATTGTATTATTTTCGGAATCTGTCTTAATCTAAGGAGTGCTTCACATTATCTCATTTTCATTTACTTTTGCTTACTTGCTCACTGCGACTTTAGTGTAAAGTATATAAACACAGATTAGATACGGAATCACATGGGTTTTTTTTTTTTTTTTTTTTTTTTTTTTAAAATTTATTAAGGCTAACCAACAGCACTTATCTGGTCCAGCTCAATTTACCATTTTAGACAAACAACGGCTCAGTTAGCACACAATCAGTCAATATAGCCGTTAGCTACATTTACTGATTTACGCTCTCTCTCACTGTGTGTCTGTCTACCTTACGCATTTATAAATTTCTCCGTATAAAGCTCACCCATCCACCTTCTCAGGCATCAGAGCTCACACCCAAAACTCAAATTTAGTCTACTTAATCTACTCTACTACTCTACTACTACTACTACAGTACTTCTAGCATAGTGCACAGTCTACAGAAATGGAAAAGTCTACTTTCTCAGTACTGTTTCTCCTCCTGCTATCCTTGTTTTCAGGTAGATTTCCTCAGTTACTATCATTTTCTCATTGTTTTCTGCACCTTCTGTTTTCAGTAAAGAGCTGCTGTATTTATTTCTTCAGATCATTGCCTCTTTTTGCTCCTTTAATACAAAGAGTCCAAACTGGTTAGTATTAGTCCCAATTTGGGATATTTTTCAGATTGTGATCAGCTAGTGATCTCTGAAAAATGATCACTGAACGTCACTTCAATTGTGTATTTCATAAGAGTTCTGTTAGAAACTTGATAGTACTTGGAAGATATATAAGACGAGGATTTCTTTCCACATCATTCATGGATTCATTGCATGACGTTAAATTTTCAATATTACTCGGTTACTCCACGCTACTTTTATCAACTTTTTAATACCCTGTATTCATTATACACTTTACAATTTGTTACTAACCAAATGTGTACTTTGTTACCCAGGACAAATGTTTGACATGGCCAATGGACAGGTAATATTTGACAATTTTTGTATATATAAATATATAATGCATATTTTTTTTACGTAAAGAGAACTGATATAGACGGAATTTGAGCCCAGTTTTTTAATACCACCATCTGAAACTTTAGCAACTAAATAAGGTAGCATCCACATATGTAATGCATTTTCATTTGAATTAATGATATATTGGCCCATAAAATGTATGAAGCAGAGAACTTGGTGTGTAGCGAAGCCGTCATCAGATCAAGCTACACTATTAGCAAACATAAACTATGCTTGCTCACAAGTGGATTGCAGAGTTCTACAAAGAGGATGCCCATGTTTCTCTCCTGATAATCTTATAAATCACGCTTCCATTGCCATGAATCTCTATTTTAGAGCCAAGGGTTGCCAAAAATGGAACTGTGACTTCAGGGGTTCAGGGCTCATTGTTATCACTGATCCTAGTAAGTGACTTTGAATTTCCTATTAATATCCTCGAAACTAAGTTATGGAAATAACGTGCCGTGTTATTTTACTATTCTTTAATAGCTTTCTAATTTTGGAAACTGGTGACTTCAGCGGAATATATATTGACTGTTAGTTTTTCCAACTGCGTTTGCAGGTTATGACAATTGTCTCTACGAGTAGGACTGAAGAAATGTCTGTGGTACGGTGGATTCATTATATGGTCGTTGTTTGGTCTGTTTAGATAATGGTTGATTTTGTAAGCAGACCCCATTACTACTTGGCACCAACGTATTGTGTAGTTATGCCATATTTTCGCTTATTGTAGCTACTTAGTAGTTACTACCATACTATGTTTTGTAGATTTCTTGTATTTTATTTGGAAGACTAATGTCATTCATCATTAGGTGTATGGCATCTACCTTGATATGCTACTTACAGAGTAATGCAAAGTATATATATACAAATTTAATAAATCAAAGATGTTGAAATGATCACAAATTTCACAGTTAGAACAACTGAGTAAAATCATACCGAGCTGAGTACAACTACAAATCCCTACATTTTTTTTATTGTGAGTAGTGTTCAATAACTACTCATATTCAAATCTATTCCAATTACTGGTCTTCATAAATTCTGTCCATTTTTTTTCATAAAAAGTATTATATAAATACGGAAAATAATAAAGTTATCCTCATAACTTTTGTTATATTGAGGTGTTACTTTTAATGAGGACATAATAACTTAATTGTATCATGTGTATATATAAGGACATAATAACTTGATTGTATCATGTGTATATATAATTCTGTGTGTGTGTTTTTTTAGTTCCCTGTTAAATTGTTTGGGCCCAACCAGAAGAAAAGCACATACAAAGTCATAAATGCATGTAAAAAATGGATGAGTGGTGACAATAATTTAAGATCTGAGACTCGTTAAATTTTAGAAAGAGCTTTGAAATTACAAATTAATTTGGAAGGAAGAAAACTCTGAAGACGTACACGAATACAAACAAAGGATAGTCAAAGATTTTGTTACGAATACACACAAGAGTGGGTACTCCGTCATAAAAAATCGTTCAATCTAGTTAGTAGATTTAAGCACATTGATAAGCTTGTTCAAGTAGTTGTAAGAAGAGCCATCTGGAATAGCAACAGCCTCTTGAGCTAACCTTTTCCAGTCCATCACCTTTGCCTTCATCTCTTCCCCCTTTTCACCCTCCATCAATTCCCTCACCTGCCTCTCAACTACACTCCTCTTTACATTAGGGTCGATCTCCATCCCGAAACCCCACTTGTTGCATGAAAACCAACAATTCGTCTGTTGCTCCGCGAAGAAAGGCCAGCAGGTGACAGGCACCCCGTTTATAATACTTTCTATCGTTGAGTTCCAACCAGAGTGTGTCAAAAACGCGCCAATAGCAGGATGAGCCAACACTTTTTCTTGGTTACACCAGCTGATAATAAGTCCTCTGTCTTTCGTCTCATCCAAAAACTCCGGTGGCAGAATAGCTGAAGCACCTGTGACTAAGTCAGGCCGCGTAATCCACAGGAAGGGCATGTTGCTGTCAGCTAGTCCGCAGGAAAATTCTATCAGCTGATCATTAGTCATGACAGTAACACTTCCGTAATTCACGTAGACTACAGAGTTTGGCTCGTAAGAGTCGAGCCATTCGATGCAGGCTGTGTCCTCTTTCCATAAATTTGTACTCAAAGATATAGTTTCTTCATCCAGAGTACATTTTTCAGAGTCAAGGAGGAGCTGCAGAGGGCCGACGGTGTAAATGGGAGGAAAATCGGAGGAGAGAAATTCGAGGACATCGTTCTCTAATGCATCGAAGGTGTTAATAATGATTACCGAGGCTTCTTTCAGCTTGTGGATCAGTCGTGGAAGATAATTGACCATGAAGTCATTGGGGTCAGTTGATCTAATGAAACTTGGCAGGTCCTTTAGCTGAATGTCCTTCATTGCAGGAACCCAATCTAAGACTATGTTGAGGTCACCGTTTGTACTGAAGTTTTCATCTGTGCAATTATTCAATCACAAAAAATGTCAACGCTTTAGCTGTCTAAAACCCCGTACCCTTTACTCCTCGCAAAAAATGCCCGTATTTGTTAAATTCTTTTTTTTTTTGGAAGCAAGCCAAAAACATTCTCCGTTAAGCTTAAGCTGGCCTATATTATACAAAATTACGAAGATGTATGGACTGTGGAGTGTATATTACGAAGTACTTCCTTATATGTCGTATAAGAATTAAGAGATGGGACATTGGTTGTTACTTTTATCTTCAGTACAAGATTTTGTACTTTCAACACTTTGTTGAAATACTAAGGTCTAAAAGTCGACCATTCTTGGGAGATTTTTTGAAAAGACAAGCGAACTCAGGTTTTTTCAAGAGCAACATTTTTGAGTGATTTCATCAAGAAAACCTTACATACATAACATTACCTGTGAATGGAAATAGTCCCAACTCAATAAGCTTCCGATACTGACAATAACCCAAGAGACCACAAGCACTAGCAGTCCAAAATGAAACGTCTGGAACGCCAAACTCTTTACCTACATCAATCAAAGAAAACATGGCAGCATCTGAAATAATGCAACTCACAGGGGGCACATCATCCGCCTCATTGAGGCTGGTGAGGAGCTCCTTAAAGGGCACAAGAATGTTTTTCTCAGTGGAGGCACATAGCGAAGGGACATCCTGAGTGCAGTCCCCATCTACAAGGGGTAGCCCATCTGGTATGGTTTTGAACTGGAAGGATGGGCGGTCAGCTAGGGCGGCAGGCCCCTGTGATCGTAGCAGGCGATTGTGGTTGTACTCGGTGTTAACAAATGTAATGTGGAAGCCTCTAGAGTGGAGTATTTTGGCTAGTTGTAGCATGGGGTTAAGGTGGCCCTGCAAGGGGTATGGGACGAGGATAGCATGTGGCTTTGGCCCTTGATCATCTCCTGATGTTGAATCCATTATTGTATTTTTCTGTTAACTGGAAGTGTTGAACAAGTTTTTTAATGTTGAATCCTCTCCTTTTATAGGCAGTAAGTAAGGGCATGATGCATGCAATGACTTGTTATCTAAGAATATCTGAACTTTTTTTTTGTCCGAATTTACCCTAGCACATACGTATAATAGTACGAGGATATACGCTTACATCATTAACAAATTTTTGTTATGACGACATACAGTTAGCACGTTCATTTTAATGTATAAACTTTTGTTATACTATTTTTATTGTTCATGTATGTGAGAGTATGTTTGAGCTGGCCAATAATAGCTAGCTTGACCTTTTTTCTAAGGTCCAACCATCATATATACTCTCTAGCGACTTCCAGAACAATTTTTATTTATTTTTATAGCTAATCTGATTTCATTAATAAACTATCATCTGTCATCTACAAAATAAATTTGAAATTGAATAGAAATTGTGACAAATTGAATAAATAAAGGTATTCCTTCATCAAATTACGATTGTTGAGAATATCCTGTAATGTAGAATATCATAGCGTTGGAATGTACAACTTGTTGTTTAAACGCTCTAGCGACTTATTGTAGCCATGATGATCATTTCCATTTAATTCCATCTAATTGTATTAAAAAATTGATTACTTTTGTGATCTTGCATGACTTTACATGATCAACGAATAAAAGTCACGGTACTCCATTAGTACTATACTAAACTCACATTACTCAACTAAGTGCATTTCAAACAATTATATAGTTTTATTGAAATAAATAATGAAAACATAAACCTCCGTGACACTTCATTTTCTCATAAATATCTTGGAGATAATATGTTGAATCAATGTCTAACATATTTTTAATTTATATAGATTACTATATAAATTATTAAAATAAAATAAGTCTAGTTTGCAAGAAATATTTGGCAAGCTAAACTATGATCCCGCGGAAGTGGTGGATCCAGGCCAATTAGTTAAGAGTTAAACTTGAAGTAGCTGGTCCAACGTGCTTCCCGATAACTTAGTAAATTATTATCACGCAGATGTGATAGATCTAGCAAGGCCTGCCACAGCAGTACGTGAAGTCTTAACTCTTAATCTTGAAGACGCTGGTCCAACGTGCTTCTCTGTTCCCTGCAACTTTATATATCCTGCACAAGTGGGGGATCCAATTCCAATTCCAATTCCAATTCCAGGCCAACCAGTGAAGTAGCTGCTCGAACGTGCTTTCCTAGCTACTATTTCATTAATGATGTTTGTCTACTTCACCAGTGAACGTTCTGAATTTACTCCGTATTTTTCTTCTTCTAGTGCATCTACGGAGTACTAATTACTGTGATCCGTAATTCCGCATTGCCAGAGAACATATATCATACGGAGTATGTATGGCTCTAGAGTCTAGAGTATAGACACGTTTAAGAAGATAATGCCACAATCATAGACTTCGAGCTAGGGGCTCGGCCCAAGAGTTTTTGTCCACGGGTTTGGCACAAATCTTTGTCTACCCAGAAACCCTCTAGTAAAATACTGTATCTGGATTCTTGTAACAGTGATAAATAATGAATAGGTGATGACTGATGAGCAACAACAAAGGGCAAGTTAATGTACTAATCAATCGTAACGACAAAAGGATGGTTTTATCATTCATTAAGACAAGGGTTGATTAGTAAACAAATATGAGTAGATTTGACAATCTCTAGTGTCTTATGCTCATGATGTGACCCGCCCCTTTACTTGCGAGAAGTAGAGGTGCCTAGGGCCTCACCATGGTGGTTTTAAACATTCTTGTTGGAATTGTAAATAGGATTTCATGCCAGTAGTGTAAATTATTCATCATTGTCTGGAGATTAAAAAATATTGGCTTTTTCAAAAGACCACTCCTTCTAACTCCAAATTGTTCATGTCTAGAAATATGAGCCAATTAGAGGGTAGAAAAAGTATACTAGTTTGGGCCTTATAAAGAGCTTCTTTGAATCACTAATGGTGATGAATACTTGCATATATAAGGTTACTAGTAGTGAGGGTGGTGTCTGAGGAAATCATTTCCAATGCTATAGCATAACAATACTTAAAAATTAAGATAATCCTTAAAGACTATTATTTTGTGTTCTTTGAATGAACTTAATTTCTTAATGGGTCATAAATAAGGTATTATTTTCTAGAATTAGGTCAAATGTGGAGTGAAATTATCCTTAAATGATGGCCACTATATTATATTAATATAATGTAAAGTGTTGAGTTGGCCCACCAACTCTTTCTCTTCTTGTACTAGAGAAGCTTTTTAATGGGATTTGGTGACATGGGCCCTAGGACATACCTAATATGGCTTTTAGTCCATACTTATAGAGACTCGTATACTTAGTATATTGTAAAGAGTATGCATTTAGTTAGTATGCTTAAAAATATGGTAAAGATCAAATGTAATCCCCCAAAAATTATGAGTTTTCGATTGTATTCAAAAATAATTTATATGCATTAATATAATACATATACTTTATGTATATACATATATGTGCATACATATTTCCAAAATAAATAGCAAATTATTTTTATTATTTAATTAAATCCTAAAATTAAAATTCTTTTTCTACAAAATATATTCTATTTTCCTAAGAAACCCACTAAGTCCAAAATACCTAAATCTAGTACTACACTTTTACTAATCCTATACTTCCTAAACCTAAGCATTTCACCTAAGTCTAAACTCTTAAAAAAAAAAGAACAAACCCAAAGCCCAACCTCATTATTCATGTACAACTCCTAAACCCCCACCCCATTATTCACACACAAATCCTAAACCCCCCACCCCATCATTCACGTACAAAGGGAAAAAAAAGGAAAGCCAAAAACCCTCCTCCTTGCCGTGAACCCCAGCCACGCCGCCACCAAGCCTCCTCCTCCTCCCCTTGCCCCCGTCCACCGGTCGTTGCCATCGTCATCGTCATCGATCTCTTCTTTTTCCCTTGTTTTCTATTATTTTCTCCTTAATTATTATGCCTAGTATGCATGTTTATAAATTAGTATATGATACCTATGTGATTTTATTATGGGTTTAATTTATATTGAAAGTATATAAATTTGTATGTTCTATAAATTATTTTTATACATCCTACAAGTTTTCATGCATAAATAATAGGGCTAGATACACTAGTATTATGAATTATGATTTTTGATACTAGGCTTTTGATTTTTACATAAAGATAAATATTTTGTGAATCATCTATGTTAAATTTTATGGGATTGTAGTTTATATGAATTTTCAGATTTTATAAGCATATGTTTTAGTATGAAAATGTTAGTTTTCGTGATTTAAGCCTTAGATTTTTATACTAGTATTTGTTTCATGACATTTTGACTATAGTATGATGTATTTTGATAAAAATTTAATGTTATGGTATTTGGAATAAATTTTTTCAGAATATTATACATATTAGATTATGGTTTAATTGTTAATAATTCATGGTTTAAGGCTTGAAATTATATAATATTAGTATATACATTAAATTAAGACTATTTTATGATATAATTGGGAGTAATTTGAGTGTATACTATATTGAATACAAATTTTCATATTTAAAGGGTTATAAAAATAGAGTTTTATAATATGTATTTTAATGAGTTTTCAACTAATACTTGTAGTATTGTGTTGGAACTACTAGATTATGTTTTGGGAGACTTGAAAAAATATTTTGGAATTGTTTTAAAACCTTAGAAAGCTTAGTATGATTATTGCTGTAAATTTTGGGTATTGGTATATTGATTTAGGTTGTATAATTTGGTGTAGGAGAACATTTTGTAGAAGATGCTTAATAGAATAATTAATAAAGAAAGTGGCCACCTGTTTATTTTAATCTAGGTACGTATAAATTACGAAAAACGTTACCTTTAGGAGCATGATCTAGGGTGAAATGTAAACTTAGTATCATGTTTAGGGAACCTTTTGGGTAAGATTGTTTGATTAATCATTTGAAAGAATTCATGTTCTTTATGTTAGAGGCATGATTTGGTGTTGTTGGTGATTGTGTACACCGAGTTTAAACCGTAAATCACATAAAGAGAAAGAGGATAAGCAATAAAACTCTTGGCTAGTGCACATCTAGAGTATTGACAATCAGGGGTTGGAGCTTTACGGGGTATTATCCATGGCTTTTATTGGTGGTCGTGTCCTGTGTCATCTACGAGTCTCTCTTTTATAAAGTTTTAAACTTAAAATTGGGGTTAGTTGAGATCTCATCTAGTTATGGTGAAGGAGTCGCGCCCGTTTACCATCTGGATTTTATATTGTATTTTGATGCTCTTCGACGAGAGAAAGTTATTTATCTATTTGATGTCCTAATCAGAACATGGGAGAGACAACCTTATCTATTGCTTAATCCAAGTAAATAAATGATTTGCCATGTCAGTCGAGTAAATTGTTGTGTAATACGTTCTTTCATTCTTTACTTATTTTTTATTTAATTATTTTTTTATTGTTATACTTCGTAATTTATATTCAGCTTGTTGATTAGTGCTTTGTGTGTTTTTGGTCGTGGCTTTTGTCTATAAATGACACTGTGATGATCTAATATTTACATTGGTATTATTAGAGAGTAGATTATTAACAAGTATCCAATCGAGCATCCATGCATGGGTGAGTTGAGAGGAGTGTTACTTTAATTTAGATTTCAGAATAAGTTACGTTCGTTTGGTTTGATTTTAGATTGAATGTTATTTTGGTACATTGCAGTAAGGGCCTTAGCGGTTCCAGTTTGTTATATTATGAATTTGTTTTACAATTAAATGTTATTTCAAAAAGTCTTTTGGTTTTCCGCAGCAGAACTCTGTTTTATAACCTTAACGTTTGAGCACGTGGCAGTAACACACTGGTAGTTTCCTAAAGGTTTGGTTTTCGAAAAATGGGAATTACCAGGGTGTTACATCAAAAGTCTTAAATCTAAAAAACTTAATGACAGAGTGTTAGGCTTCGTTCTCCTTAGCTTATCTAAATATATTTTAGCAAAAATAAGTTAAAGTTAACAAAAATAATTTAAGCTCAACATAAGTAAAACAAGTCCAACGAAAATAAGTAAAGTTTTTGATTGAGAAGTAATGAGTTCAACCAAATTAAAATAAGCTCGGTTCAACAAAAATAAGTTACTCATCAAAGATAAGAAAAATTCAAGAATAATAAGTTGAGGAAAACAAAGCCTTAGAAACCTAGAAAAGGGATTCAAATAAAAACAAATTAGTACTCTTTTAACAAATTGAATCTACGCTGCAAGCTTAGTAATTTTGGTTTTAGCTCCGATTCTAAGAAACTTGATACAGATTCAAAAGCAACTCCAAAAACAATATCAATTAGTGACGAACTAGTCGATTTGATACTTGATTCCATGGGTTTAACTTGTTTGCATCTAAAAAAGAGTTCCTCACTTGGGTTAGTTGGCTTAGCTAAGTATGAGAATAGTAAGACGTACAACAAGGCAAGGTGCCTTTGCTTATTTAAGTATGTTTTTATTTAGATTTTAGGTAACACATTTTCTCCTTTGACTTTAAAGTATATTTTTTTTTGGTGTGGTTTTAGCTTAGTTTGAATTGAATACGAATTGTTTTCCTTATGAGTCAATTTAAGAGTATTTGAGTTAGTTGAGGAGGATTGCCTTATTTGAATCGTTTTAATTAGGAGACTTTATTATGTTTTAAAGGGTTCTAATCCAATTTTGGGTCAAATTAGATTTAAATCTAAATGTATTAGTAGTAAACACATAGTAGCACACTTAGAGGCATGCAAAAATTTTCAATGAGATCAAATTGTTTTGAGATTAAAACGTGAGTTTTCAAATACTTTCTTCCTTATTATATGAATGTTTTAAGAATAAAGTATACGTTTTAATTAGTTCAGGAATAACTAAATTATTACATACAATCAAAGGAAGAATTTAGGAGTGGAGTGATATTTTAATTGATAGAATTAGCGATTTAATTTAGTAAAGAAGACAAGTATAAAGATTACTTCAACCAATTCTTTACGTTATGTGATTTGTCTCATTGGCAATAATTGAGAGTCCCTGCATTACAAAACAAAGAAAGAAAAGATCTGTCCAAATCTTTAAATTAGTATTCAATACTAGAAGATCTACACTTAACAAATTACGAAGTTACAACCACTGCTGTTTGAAGGAAGTGTTTGGTTTTGACCGTCTCTTGATCATCTGATAAGAGTAGTACCTCAAACACGAAACCAAGATGTGTGGGCTACTTTCCTCCACTCAATCACTCCCTCATTCGCTACCTCTCCTGCTACTCCTATTTCAGCTACAACACTCGTTTCACTTCTCTGTTTCCACCATACATTCCTTCCCTCTTTAAACAATCCCTTCAAATTTCTAACTTTCTGCTATTCTTGTCTCTCCTTTCACTGCAAAACCCATCCATTTCATGACAAATTCCTCACTATCGACCCATTTTGGCATCAGGGTTCTTGCTCAATGATCGAGTTCTTGAGTTTTTGAGGTGGAATTTGTGTAAAGATTTGAACTTTGCATTGAATTTGGGTGTTGCTGAAATGATGTCAATGAGTTGCCAAAATGTTGATTTTGGTCGAATGAGGTACAATTTGATTGGGTGTAGCTGTTCGTCTAATGCTTCTTCTGATCGTTTGTATGGGAAGAGTCATGTAAAGGGTAATGGAGGTAGCAGGAGGAGCATGAGAAAAGGATATGGACCACGAAAACTGTTTTGTTTTCGGTCTGGTAGTTCTAAGTGTAGGGTGTACTCCACCAAGACCCCTGAAACTTTGCTTAATGGTATGCATATTTTCGATTGTTTTGTTAGTACTTCTTATTTGTGTTTTAATTATTGTTTTGTCGATTTCGAGGACGAATAATATGTAGTGGATGATGTGCTTCATTGTGAATTTTTTAATGTTTAATAGGGATTAGTGAAGGTCCTATTCCTGTTCTGGATGTGAAGAATGAGCCGAGGGATCCAATTTCGCTTGCTGATATGTTTGAAGTGGTTGCTGATGACCTCCTTAGTTTGAACAAGAATTTGCAAGCTGTAAGTTTTGTTTTGTTTATTCTCTTGCTTGTTATAGTAAGGTGCTTTCCTTGTTTCATAGTGCTTATCTTGCTTAGGATTGGATTGAGTGTCATGAAAAGGGTGTCATGTGCTAGTTACTAATCAATTACAGTCCTTTGAGAAAATGGGTTATGTTGTTTGTGATAGGGATTAAGTAAGTGATATGTCTTTTGAGTTCGCTGCTTAAATTCTGTAAACTGTTTATCATGACTTACATTTGATGTTATTTTGGATGAATAGTAGAAGTATTTTGGTTCAGAGATCTGCTAGTAAATTTGGTTGAAGACAAGCTAGGATAGACACATTTGCTGGCTCTGGGGTGGTGTTCAGGAGAGTCCTTCAAATGCCTATTTTAGCTGCTCATGGGAGCTATGGAAGTATGGAACAATTCCACTCTAGTACAGAGCGTCGAAATGACGTTGGGAATCTCTGCTTGTTTTCTAGACATAAGCTTAGAAATGGACTCTTGGGCCTTGAATAGGAAGTGATCATGGGCAAGTTATAAAATGAGCCTCTTATTCTTTTTAACTTTCGTTTTACTGAGTATAGGATGTATGACGTGGCATGAATAAGTAGGCAACCTGAAGTTGTAAGTGATAATTGGGATAGAAATAAATGATTTTTGTCAGCTGCTCTTTGTAAACAGTGTTCTGTTTGAAGGAAAGCAGAATATTTATTATGCCCCTAATGGTCCTGCACTACATGAAACAGTGTATGCTTTAAAGTGAAGCACCTTAACAACTAAGTCCTCAATAATTCAGAACAACATAAGGAAACAGATTGAGTCTTTTGTGAAATGCTTCCACCCTTCCTGGAATATTATGTGCTAAGAAAAGGATGAGTATGTTTGGGAGGAAGTGTTGTGGCTTAAGTAGTGAATAAATTCTGGACTTATCACATTGTATGGTGAATATAGGATAAGCTACTAATACTTTGTTCAGTGCTGTCAAGAAGCTATGTTCTAAGCTATTCAAAAAAGCATGTGCTTTGTTTGTTGTGGCTGCTTACTCTTGATTAGTTAGTACGCTTGTACCTATTAATGTTCCAAAACAGTTGTGGTGGTTTTTTTTACCTTATCTCCACACTTCCACTTAACTCCTTTTCGGAATTATAATAGATTTTTTTTTCTTCATAAAAATAAACAATGCCTTATAGGTTCCGTGTACTGAGTATTAGTTTTTTTATGTATATTTTGAGTCAAATTTGTAACGCTCAACCCACTAGCAGTGAAGAAGTGTTCAAGTTTAAATTAATTTAAATGCTGCATCCTTGGTCTTTTTGGCAGTTCACTCACTGCAGACCTCACCTCAGGAGTGAAAGTCCTTGATTCAACTCTTCCCTTTGACCCTTTCTAATAGTGCCTTTAACATATCTACCTATCTATTCACTTATCCTGGGATACTATTAGGTCTTATATATCATACGTTGTCATTTATACTCTGAACCTAGTACAAATTTTCTGATTATTGTGACATGCCTGTTATATCCTTATGGTGGGTAAATATGCAGAATAGTGGATATTGGTTGATAGAAAATGTCCCCTAGTTGATCCTCATTAAGATTTGAAGATCTGTGGGTTTTTAGAAAAAATTGTAGCTGAATGGTGGTGCCATTATTGGTCTTATTGTTGGATGAAAAAAGATATGGTGATTTTGGTTAAGTCAATGATGGATATAGTGAACATAATTGAATTTTAATGAAGTAAAAGTAACCAGCAAATTCCATCCTACATTGAAAAGTAATAGTAGCTTACGAAGTTCTGTTTGATTATAAGAGTATGGTCTGGTTTTCAAAAGTGACTAGGTGAGGGGAGGTCTTCAGTACCGAAACATGTGCAATTGATCCGAGGACAAATGTTGCTAGTGCAGAGTTAGAAAATGGTTTGAGGTGAGAGAAGTTGGTCCAGTAAAGATCCTATCAAGACCAGCTTTTCATCATCCATATATTTTGGGGGGCTTATCATATGTTGCCGTTTACAAACCCTACAACTCCAAATAAATCATTACATTGCAATTTTGAGGAAGATCCTTGTGAGTTTTACTGCTCCCCTACCACTATATTTAAACATCCATCAACTGATGCTGGTTGTCGGACCTCCTCAAGGAATATTTTTTATTAAAGTTATTGTTTGTTAGCTTAGGAAATACCGTTTTCTTCACTAAATTCAATGACATTTTGTTAACTGTTAATTTGTCCAACTGACTTCTCTGTCTTGTGTTTTTGGAATCTGCAAAGGCTTGTTAGTTAAACATGTTTGTTTTCCATTTCTGCTTGTACTTATTATATAAGTTGGCTGCAAAGAGGTTGGGCACAGAGACAGAGATAAGGGTGTATCCCACCTTTCCACTTTCTGTGTGATGATTGATGGACCTTTATGGTTCAGCTTGATAGCTTGGGCTGTAATGCTGGATCTTGGTCCTAGTTGGCAACTTTTGGATCCTCTAATCACTAGTGATCAATTTGGTTCGGAAATAACTGGAAAAAAGAGCTATAGGGAGTTATGTTCTCTGTTAGATTTACATCTGGCTATCCTGGAGCTATGTTTGCTGAGAGATAGCTTATCTGCTGATTCATACTCAGACATTGTCTGTTATGCATCTGATCAGGAATTTAACTTGAACAGTCTAGTAGATTTGGGTTTATCTTTCTTCTAAGAGTGTTAATGAGATATATAGGTGTGTAGCCACTCTATCTGGTTCATTATATTCTCTTCATAAAAGGGCAACTGAGCTACACTTTGTAACTTTGATTTTACAGGTTTGTTAAACCTGATTTTTTGAAATTTTTGGGTCTTTGTGGTTCTGCCTTAATTGATGTTCCTTGATCTTTTTTTTTCTTCCTGAAATTTGTATATCGTTATATGTTTATTTATTATTTTTTTTTTTATTGGTGGCTCTTTTATTGGATATATGTGGTACATTGTATCTGAGTAATTTTCAGTATAATTCTACAACTTCATCTAATGTTTGTTTAGCTGTAGATTGTTGGTGCAGAAAACCCACTGCTAATGTCGGCTGCAGAGCAGATTTTTAGTGCTGGGGGGAAGAGGATGAGACCGGCTTTAGTTTTCCTTGTCTCAAGAGCTACTGCACAACTAGCTGGATTAAAGTATGTTAGTGCTGCCATATGTGTGAATCTTTCAGAGTATGATGCTTAATATATCTCACTTGTAATAAATTAATGATTATCCAGGGAACTTACGATCAAGCATCGGCGTTTGGCAGAAATCATTGAAATGATACATACTGCAAGTTTGATTCATGACGATGTCATAGATGAGAGTAACTTGAGGAGAGGTAGGATTTGTATTTGTTGAGTGGTTCTTTGATGCCAGAAGATTTTTAGATACTTGAGGCAGTACCTGAAATAGCTTGTTTAATTTGTTTTAATAAGAGAAATTCATGCTGTTAATGATGCAAATTAGAAATATAATTCTTGAAGATGTCTTTGTATTGACCAGACTACTCCCATACAGGAAAAACCCAAGTTTACATGTGTCCTGTAATCATGTTCCATATTTCAGAAAATCAAGCATCATAATCATTTGCTGATCGTAAAATACTTCTTCAAATTTTATATTCAGCCTAGTACTTGTTGATCAATCATTGGTCTACAGAAGCACTTGCATCTATTTGCCAACCTTTCGATTTAGTCTTAATTCTTTCCCCTTACCTTTTCTACCTGACTACATTTTACAAGATTCTGTGGTCTAGATGATTGAAAATTTTGTTCAAATCTGGGATTAATAAAGACCAAAAGAGTGCTGATCACAAGAAAATGGGCGGATAATGTTGCTCTGATTGAGTGCTTTTCATTATGAAATTTCGCTTTATATTAGTTCTTTGCTGTTATTTTTTCGCCAGCTTTGTCATTAAAAGGTTTTACAATACCTTTGCAGGTAAGGAAACTGTTCATCAACTTTATGGCACCAGGGTGGCTGTACTGGCTGGGGACTTCATGTTTGCACAGTCATCGTGGTATCTTGCAAATCTTGAAAACTTGGAAGTAATCAAGCTTATCAGTCAGGTAATCCTGTACTTCATCGTATTAGTATTATTTACCTGAATGACAGTAACCAGGTCGACAACTTATACTTTGTATCAATTTCTGATGGGGTCTGGAAAGGTTAAGATTTATGAATTTGACCTGTAACGAGCCTGAAGCCATCAAAAACTTTTCCAAACACCTGCAGGTGAATCTATCCTGCTGTGTAGTAATGAAGCTAATGCCAGTAAAATTAAAATTGCAAAAACTGTTTCTTGGGAAAAAAAATGAAAGTCTACAATAAAGCATAGTGACATTCATCTAGGCAGGGGCAATGCAGTAGCTCACCTCCTAGCTAGATCTGTCCCTATCGAGTATGCTCTGGTATGGGTTGTAGTTGACCTAAGTTTGCCATTGAGGTGGAAGCTAGTGATATTTGAACCAGTTTTATGTTTTGATGACCCTTATGACTAATTTATTTATTCTCCACCCTCATGACTAATTTATTTATTCTCCACCGTCATGACTAATTTATTTATTCTCCACCCTTGTTCGTTGCCTTAAAGGTGTAGAAAAGTTCTTTAATGAGAACTCAGCTTGTGGAGAAAAAGACGCTCATCTGGTGCATTGATGATATTAACCATTTTATCACTGATTTATCAAAACTCAAGTAATTTCTCTACTACACTTCTACCAGGGATATTAACTTTTCAATGATCTTGCACTATAGGAGGTAGAATTACATGCAATATTTCCAACAAGTTGTTTGACCATTGAATAAGCTTATGAAACGATAAATTTAACAGAAGTTATTATGTCATATTTTTTTCTCTATGGTTACCCATTTCTTGATGTTTACATTTAATCTTCATAGTGCCTTGGCAGGTTATTAAAGATTTTGCCAGTGGGGAAATAAAGCAGGCATCAAGTCTTTTTGATTGTGATGTACAATTGGAGGACTATTTGATCAAAAGCTACTATAAAACAGCCTCGTTGCTTGCTGCCAGTACAAAGGGAGCAGCCATATTCAGTGAGGTTGACCGCAGTGTTTGTGAAAACATGTACGAGTACGGCAGGAATCTTGGTCTATCCTTCCAGATTGTCGATGACATATTGGATTTTACGCAGTCTGCTGAGCAGCTGGGAAAGCCAGCAGGTGCAGATTTAGCGAAAGGAAATTTAACAGCTCCAGTAATATTTGCTCTAGGAAAAGAACCGAAATTGAGAGAGATAATTGAGACTGAATTCTCTGAGAATGGCTCGCTAGATGAAGCCATTAAACTTGTAAAGAGTTGTGGGGGTATTGAGAGGGCTCAAGAATTAGCACAAGAGAAAGCTGATAATGCTCTGCAGTGCCTTCAATGCCTTCCTGATAGTGCATTTCGAGTAGCTCTCGAGCAAATGGTGTTATATAACCTTGAAAGGATTGATTAAAACCAGCTAAAATTTGCTACATTCATTTATTCCGACCATTTGCTTAAAGAAGCATAAGAGATGGAGAACTCGATCTCTGTGTAGCAACTTAGCATTACCACCAAATCACCAGTGGGTAAGTTGATCAGAGCTGGTGGCTGTATATTCATATAAAAGGGCGTCTGGAGCTTGAACTCAGCTCTTAGGATAGATTTACATTTATATCGTTAAAATTTTCCATAGATTATAATGGAAGGACCATTAAAATGATTGTGGTATGCTGGCCTCTATACAATAATATTTTTTTTTGTTCTTGTGAACACAAACGATTTCATCTTACACATTAATTGGTCTTCATTGTACCTCCCTGAATGTCGTTGTGACATGAAGGCTCATGTAAACAGTTTTTCAGCCTTTAGATGCAAAAATGTACAAGTAAACAGACATTTTCAATTGTTACAAATACAAGCTATCGAGCACTAGTGGCATGCATTCTGATCAATATGGCCAGCAGGTGAGTAATGTCCACCCTGATTCCGCTTGTTATCAATAGTTTGCTATGTGATCTTCGAATATACTTATGTCCAGATAGATGGTGATGCTAGTATTTGGCTACTCGAGATAATTTTATAAAATCATCATGAGTATAGAGAGGTGATCTCAATGCTTGAACAAGTTAGAGGCAATTCTCGTAGTTCATTCTATACTAATTTTAGTTTTAAAAAATAGAATACTATGCTAGTTTTACAGTATAATAACGATCTAATCAAACCTTAACAGATGTAAATCACTTAATTATGATATGTTACGTTCTATCAAGGTTAGTTTTCTATCATATAGTGACACATTGACACTATATACAATCAAGACTAAATGTTGGAAATAAAAAATAAAATAAAATACTGCCAACTTGCCATAGGTGGATAATTAGACTATTTTTCTATCAAGTTTAATGATAATTCTCGCTTAACAAAAAGTTTATTTAAAACTTGGGATATATTAAGCCTTAAATAATTAACCGTACAAGACTTGTGCTTGAACTATGTGGGCGACGAAGCTCTGGCGATGGCGGCACATAGCGAAGGAAGTTGCAGACCGCACACTAGTAGTCGCCAAATTCCTAAGCCTGTTCGTCATAGCAGAAACCTCTCCCTCTCTCTCTCCCTCTTCATTACTACTTCTCAAATTTGTGTAGTTTTGTTTGACAGGTGTACGGACCGAGCATACTCCCATCGGTTTGGGAGTGTGGGGGTTGATGATGTTGTGATTGTGAGATCCCCGGTTGATCCCAGGCGGATTGTAACGAAGCGGGTGTCGGGATTTGAAGGTGATATTGTCACGTTTAATGCTCCCATTACTGGGTTTTTTTGAAGACTTTGGTGGTGAGTTTTTTCGTGCCCGTTTCGGGTTTTGGTTGGATGAATTGTTCTTTTTGTGTGGTTTTTCTTTGAGTTCTGATTGTCAGTTTTGGGTTTTGGTTGAATGAATTGTTCTTCTTGTGAGATTTTGGCATTTTTTTTTGTAATTTTGCATTACGATACGTTTGTCTCTTTGGGTTTTGATTGGAAGGATTTTTCTTCTACTTTGTTTTTGGATTGAGTTTTTATTGTTCGTTTGGGATTTTGTTGGAGGAATTTTTTGTTTAATATTATTTTTTGGTGTTCTTTTGCATTGAGTTTTGATTGCCTATTTCAGGTTGAGGTTGAATGAATTGTGCTACTTACGGTGATTTTACATTGCATTATGGTTGCTCGTTTTGCGTTTTGATTTTATGAATTGTTTTTTTGTGTGATTTTGCATCGAATTCCGACTACCTGTTTTGGGATTTGGTAGGGTGAATGGTTTTTTTGTGTTTTTGCATTGAGTTTTGACTTCAGGTTTCGGTTTTTGGTTGGATGTATATTTCTTTTTGTGAGATTTTGCTTTGATTTCTGATTTTTGGTTGGATGAATTGTTTTTCTTGTGTGGTTTTGCATTAAACTATGATTTGTCTTGTGTTTTGGTTGGGTGATTTTGCATTGCATTCTGGTTGCTTGTTTTGGGTTTTGATTTTATGGATTGGGCTTGTTGTATAAATGATCTCGGTGAGTTTTTATACAATTAGAGTTGATTAGGATCTAGTTGATATAGCCCAAAACAATAATTTCAATATTCAAACTAGCTAACTAATAAACTAAGGATAGAACAAAGGTTTCTATTACTCTACAGAAATCATTAAGTAAAAGTTACCTTTGAGCACCCTTTGATACCTTAAGATACAATATCATCACTCAAGAAATCAAAGTTTCGAAGATCACCATTCAACTTGCCCAGCATGGAACAGATTTTATAAGCTTTAAATCCAAAAAACTCTTAAAACTCAAAAGAACTCAAGTGTTTATTCAAATCTCAAATTTGTTTTTTTTTCGAGTTACATGCAAGCCTATTTATATATACAAGGTGGCTTAAGTAATCTGAAATACTAAGGCTATTAGGACTCCTAAAGATAAGCTTGATTCTAGGAAGCTGTGTTAAATTTGAATTGTACTCTAGGAAGTTGTGTTGAATTTGAATTGTACTCTAGGAAGTTGTGTTGAATTCTCCTTGTATTATCCTTGTATAGCAAGTGTTTTTGACTCTCTTTGAATCAAAGTTGAGTCTAAATACACTTCATCCAACTCCAAGTTCAGCTAGGTTCCACGCAATTGCTTTGCCTTTTCCTCCTCGAACTAGGATTTGCTTCTTCTTCAATTCCTATTTGCTCTTGGATTCTTCAACTCCTTAAACCCTAACTTGACTCAAGGACTTAAAGATAAAATACTTAACCTAATCTACTTACATAACACGCAAACTTAACGTTTTTCTACTAAGGCACACACGCCTTTTATTACACATGCTACGCATTTGAGCTTTTCTAAAATTAGAAGTTACTAAAAATAGAAATAGCTAATAATAGAAAGTTGCCATCATCCTCGCAATCCAACCCATGCACGAACCCATATCTAACACACCTCATCTTTATAAAGCCTACTAAACGTCTTGGTCTTTGATACATGGGATATTATACGACAGGGCTAGTTGGGTGGTTTTACATTGAATTCCGATTGCCCTGTTTCAGGTTTGGGTTGGATGAATTGGTTCTTGCAGATTTGGTTTGGAAAATTGCTTACTCGGTGATTTTGATTGGAATAGTAGTTTTTATTGTGGGTATTTGGTTAACGCTTTTTAATTTAGTGATTGGGGTGATTTTGGAAATGAAGTTAGTTGCTTGATTAAGAGTTTTCGAGTTGCTTACGTGATGATGGCATTTGTATGTGAATTTGATATTAGGAAGAGCTTAATTGTTGACAGTGATGTGAGGATAGTGTAAGTTGGATGCTGGTTGTTTGTTTGGAGTTGAAAGCTTTATGATCTATATGAGAATGCTTTGGCCAAATCTCATATCCCTCTATCCACGAATTTTGTAGGGAATAAAAGAAGTATATATGGAGTTTAGAATTTAGACTAGGTTAAACGAACAATGACAATGCTTGCGACTCTTACGACATTGATGATTAATGCCTCAAGCTTTCTGCTGGGATTCAAAACGGTTGTTATGTTTGTATTGGACAGAAGATTAAAAAGAAAGCAAAGAAACAGATGAACAACTGTTGTATTATATTGATTGAGTGTAATTACAGTGGTGGCCTTCTTTCGAGAGGAAGGTACTCTCCCTTATGACACTTCTCAACTTTTTTAGATGATCTCATCCTACAGACTTTCTCACAATTTATTACAATGCATCTCTCCTCTAACTGACTTAGATTCCTTCTCTGCCCTTCCCTCAGCTAACAACCTTTCTGTTATCCGCCTAGTAACTCTGCTGCCATGTTCTGACTCATTGTTTGTTTGTCTGTCACACTCCCCTTTGCCCGATTCCTTCTTGCATACATAGCAAACGCAGGTGGTCTTGAAATATTCCCTGCACTTTTACACCAACATGTTTAATAAACTGAAATCAAGAACAAGTATTGAAGGTACGACTCAACCCTCAGAAATTTGTTGATTGCTTTTATAACGATACTGAAAACTATAGAAAGTTTTCCATTCTTATTTGATGGTTGCTTCTTAATGTTAAATAAATTACATGTTTTAAATGATTATTACTACAATGCTACAAATTTAGGTTGTAAACTTTGCAAAAACTATTGATGAAAAGATTTTCCAGCATGATAAGAATATTAAACAAGTTGAAAACGATTAATTAAATATGTATTTTGATGAATTTTCAATCAACACTCAAAGTACTATCTATAACTACTAACTTATGTTTTCAGGATTTTTTTTTTAAAAAAACTATGTTTTCGAGACTTAAAAACGTGGTTTAAATGATTTTGAAGTCTTTTAAAGTTGGTTATCGTTGCTGTAAATTTGTTTACTTGGGTATTTGGTTCTATAAGGCGATTCATAATTGAGAAAGTGGTCGATTTTTTGTTCTATTCAAGGTGCATACAAGTTACGAAAACCTTGACTTTAGGAGCATGATCTAGGATGGAATGAAACTTAGTTTCATGTTTAGGGAACCTTTTGGGCTTAATTGTTTGGTTATACATTGTAAGATTCGTGCTCTTTTACTTTTGAGGCATGATTTGGTGTTTAGTTAGGTTGTGTGGTTTGTAAATGATGAATTGCTATAACTAATTATGAAGTGATTTAAGTAAAGTTGAGAAGTTTGAGTTGTTCTAATTGGAATTGATTTGCTAATTATTCAATGAGGTTATTCATTATTACTCTTTCATAACTAATGTTATGGATTGATTAAAGGGAGATGTTCAAGTTTTAATGTCGAGGTTAGTTGTCTTTGTTCAACACGTGAAATTTTGAGAAGGAAATCAATGAGTTAATTCTAAAAAGAAAGAGGATGGTTGTGTATTATTGTGATGCATTGTGTGTGGTTTCTTTGATGAGTTGAAACTAAAGTAAGAAATTGTAAATCATGTAAAGTGAAAGATGGATAAGCAATAAAACTCTGGGCTAGTTCACATATAGAGTATTGATAATCAAGGGTTGGGGCTTCCTAGGATGTTATCCGTGGCTTTTTACTTAGGGGTCGTATGATGTAAAAGTCTCTCTTTTACAAAGTTTTGAATTTAAATTTGGGTTAGTTGAGATCTCATCTGGATTATAAACATTGTTTTGATTCCCTTTGACGAGAGAGCTTGTGGTTTATTTATTTATTGATATTCCTAATTGGGACATGGGGAGACAACCTTGTCTGTTACTTAGCTATTAATTAAATAAACTAAGAGTTAATTAGGTAAAGGGTTATGAATTAAGGCAAGAATTGTCGTATCTTCCATTTTACATTTAATTAAATCATTGCATATCATTATGATTTTTGTAACTTTTATGTTCTCCTGCTGACTACGTGCTTTATATATGATCTTTTTGGTCATGGCATTTGCCTTTTTATGACCTTGTAATGATTCAATTTTTACAATTGTAATTTTGGATAGTAGATTTGTAAAAGGTATTCTCTTGGATGATTATGCATTATTAGGATGAGTGGAGAAAACTTTATTTCCTTTGCATTGTTTGTTTTGACACTATTCTAAGCATTTGAAACTTTGGTTTGGATTTTCTTTTGATGGTGAGTTTCGAAATTTTAAATAAAGGGCCTTAATAGTTCCAACCTGTAAGATTAATGGAGATTAGTATGTTGAAGGTTTTATTTTAAAACACTTATATTTTCACTTCAAAATTCTGATTTAAGCCTTAGCGTTTGAATACGTGATGATAACACATCGATAATTTTCTCAAAGTTATAGTTTTTGGAAAGTGTTGAATTATGGGGGTGTTACAAAGTGGTATCTGGAAGCTTTAGGTTAGATTTTAAATATCACAAAAGCCAAGTTGATTTTGATTAGGTGCCTAAACTTTAAATGTTTTCGAAAAGTTTGAACTCCAATTTTTAACTTCTATTATTTTTAACTTCGAAAATTTCCAAGTGAGATTTGGGTAGTTTAAGAAAGGCATGCATTGTATAGTCAATATTTTTCTCTTGTTTCATATTGATGCATTAGTTTTCTTTTATTGTGTTCTCTTATGTGATTTTCTTGTTTGTTTTGTTTTGCCGGGATAACGTAGAGAGATGAATAACACTTTAGTAATTAGGAGTAACCAAAGTCAAGAAATAGACAGTAAAAGAATTTTATATCCGAAAAAACCTAACACAAGAATTATATCAAGATTGGTATGAGTATAACACGGCGAAAAAGGACAATTTAAAAACTTGTTAAAGAATTTTTCATAATTATACTTTAGACTTTTCATCTGATGAAGAAGATTTAAAATGGTGGGAAGTAAAACCAGTGGACCATATGCTGGGAGTGGGCCACTAGGAACACGGAACCCATTTGTATAGCAATAGTTATTGAAGACTTAGAAGATGAGAAAGACCCTGATTTTAAGTTGAAAGAGTACAATGAGAAGAGGAAAAAAATTCAAATGTTGCTCAATGTGTAGTTTTAAATACTTTAAGAATTTAAATAAGTAGCTAGAGCTACAATATTACTTCTTTTATTGTATATTATTTTATTATCATAAAATGGATGGAGAAATTTAGTACGTTATTAAAACTTTATGAGTATTTTATTTCCTATTATATTAGTTTACTATTACTACCTAAACTATTTATTGTATACATATTCACTTAATTAGTTATAGTCTATTTAATTAGCTATAAAGAACCACTCTTTCGAGGTCTAATTTACTTCCCTACTAACTAAGTGTGAACTTTGCGGATGGGAAATATTTTAATTACTTTAATTTGCTTGGAATGTTTAATTGTTTGATGCCTTGTTTGGTTGCTTGAATCGTGATGGAGTAAGGGAAAACATTATTTTAAATTTTCCCTTACACTAATTTACTATGTGGATCGTGTTGAGATTATTGCACACAAATTAGAGGCCTGAATCGATTTACTATATCCTTCAGGCGTAGAAGTACCATGGCTAGAAACGAAGCATCATTAGCTGATGCAACTCACGCTCTAGCCGAAGAGCTGAACCAGAACCATAGGGAATAGTCTAACTCCCACGCTGAGATGTTTAAGAAACTAGCCGAAGTGAAACCACATGTCTTCAAAGGGGTATTGATCCGACCTTTCTGGAAAATTGGGAGTGCGAATTCGACGAGATATTCGTGGCTATGAATTGCCCGAGGACATGAGAGTGGATCAAGCTGCCATGTATCTCAAGGATGAAGCTGATAGATAGTTGTTTGACTAAAAGCCCAACCAAATTTCGAGTGGGAAACCTTCAAGATAGCTTTAAGAGACAATTTTTCCCTTTAAGTTCACTACCTTAGCTAGGTTTGCACCAGAAGTTCCTACCAAGGAGGAGTTGAAGGCACAAAAGTTTGAACAAGGGTTGACTATGTAGTTGCAGAAAGACTTTGGGTGGAAAATTTTTTAAAACCCGAGACAAAGTTTACGAGAGAGCAACACATTTGTGTGGGTTGAGTGCTAGGGATCCTATTAAGGGTAGTTATGCTGGGGACAAGAGGAATGACTTTGGATACCATGGGACCAACCAAAATAACCCAAAGAGGCCTAGGTACGAGAACACGGTTGAGGGAAGAAGCCGTGATATAACACTGCTTCGGAGAGAAATACTTTTGCAAGAGATGCACATAATCCCCTGGTCTAAAAGTTCTTGCAATTCGGTCTTTAACTCCCCAAGTTCAAGTGGTTCAGTCCCATAAGGTGCTTTAGAAATAGGTGCAACAAAGGTCTACGGTGAACTTGAATTATCTACTAGGTGGCGTCCTCGATACTTCATATGTGAAGACTTCTAAAAACTGGTTTCCTATATGGATACCTTCTATTCTTCTACTTTTTCCCATATTTAGGTCTTGAACACAACTAAAGTACAATGGGTACCCCTTACTAACTTCTTCATTTCCACTATAGAGATTAACCCATATTCCTTAGGGTTCCCAAATTGCCTACAAGACTCGGTTTTCCCCAGAGGACTCCTTGGTGTACTTTTTGTATCTCACAATATATCATGGTTTTGTATAAACTTAGTCAGTCCATTCCTAGTATCACATCTAAGTCCTCTAAGTCAAACTCAATAAGGTCAGATGGGAAAATAGCTTCACCGATCTTTAAAGGTAAGTTTTTGTGGAGTTTAGTGCATAGAATTACTTTACCCGTGGATAAGCAAACAAACAACTTGATAGGACTTGATTTAGGTAAATGTAATTGAGTTACTAAGGATGTAACAATAAAAGAATAGGTTGCTCCAGAATCAAACAAAGTTTTCACAGAAGTTGAGTGAATAGAGAAAGTGACTACATCAGAGGATCTCTTTACCTCCTTCCTGCCCATCGTAGACAGGGTGTCCAAGATTGTTGTTTCTCCCCTAGTTGGTGTTGTTGTTGTGGTTGTTACTGTTATTACTACCACCATTGTAGGGTCTCCCATGCTGGTTACCCGGTCTGTTGTTTCTTCCTTCCTGGTCATATGGCATGTTAGCGTTGTTGATTGTTCCCACTACTCTAATCGTGTCTCTTCTTCGAAAACCACTCATAGTTTTTATGACCCTTCTTTTTGGCAGTATCTCCAAATCACCAAGTTTCCTTCATAGTCCTTTCAGGATGGTTCTTCTTTTACAGATGTGTTTTCCCTCCCCGATTCGGTGTTACTCACATCACGATGTCTACCCTCAACCGTGTTCTTGTTCCTACTCCTCTTTGGGTTATTCTGGTTTGTCCCATGGTACTTAAAGTCATTCCTCATGTCTCCAGCATTACTACCCTCGGCACGATCCCTAGCACTCAACCCATACAAATGTGCTGCTCTATCATAAACTTTGTCTAGGGTTTAAAAACTTTCCACCATACTCTCTCTCTGCCTAGTCAACCCTTGTTCAAACCTTTGTGCCTTCAACTCCTTAGTGGAAACTAGCTAAGGTAGTGAACTTATTGTAGTAATCCGAAATAGTTAAACTACCCATTTGCAAGTTAATGAACTCCTGAGCCTTCTTCCTTAGGTAGGTATGATTGTATGAAGTGTAAAACTTGTCTATTAAAGCTATCTTGAAGGTTTTCCACCCGAAATCTGGTTGGGCTTTCAGTCGAGCATAATGGTCTCTTCACTATTTATCAACTTCATCTTTTAGGTACATGGCTGCTTGATCCACTCTCATGTCCTCGGGGCAGTTCATAGCCACGAATATCTTATCGAATTCGCGCTCTTAATTTTCCAAAAAGGTAGGATCAACTCTCCCTTTGAATACAAGTGGTTTCACTCGGGCTAGTTTCTTAAACAACTCAATGTGGGAGCTAGACTGTTTTCCACTTGTTCTGCTAGTTCGCCGATTGCATCAGCTAAGGTAGCTTCGTTTCTAACCATGGTACTTCTATGCGTGAATGGTATAGTAAATTGGTCTAGGCTTCCAAGTTGCATGAAATAATCTCAACACGAACTTACAAATCATATCCACACAACAAATTCGTGTAAGAGAAATTTAAAATAATGTTTTCCCCTTATTCCATCATGATTCAAGCAATCAAATAAGACATCAAACAATCAAACATTCCAAGCAAACTAAATTCATTAAAACAGTTCCCATCTTGCAAATTTCTCACTTAATTAGTAGGGAAGTAAATTGGACCTTAAAAGAGTTGTTATAACTGACTAAATAGATCATAACTAATTCAGAGAATAAGTATTTTATAAATAAGATAGTAATAGTAAGTAAATTAATATAATATGAAATAGAATACCCATAAAGTTTTTATAATATACTAAATTCATTTATCCATTTTATAATGTAAAATAACATAGCATAAGAGAAATAATATTCCAAGCAAACTAAACTACTTAAGGAACTACATTTGATTTCTTGTCCTCCTCATTGTAGTCTTCTAGCTTAAAATCGAGGTCATTTTCATCTTGCGAGTCTTCAATAATGATTGCTTTATACATGGGTTCTCCGTTCCTAGTACCATTTTAAGTCTTCCTTATCAGATGCAAAGTCTAAGGTGTACTGATGAAAAATTCTTTTATAGGTCTTCAATTTATCCTTCTTTTTCGTCATCTTATATTTATACTAAGCTTGATATATTATTCCTTTTTCGAGTAAAGAATTTTTCCCCAAGATCCATGCTGTCATCACTGTCTATTTCCTGACTTTGGTTATTCCTAGTTACTGAAATGTTACTCATCTTTTTATGTTATCCCAACAAAATAAAACAAACAAGAAAATCATCCAAAAGAATATAATAAAAGAAACTAATGCATCTACGTTGAAACAAAATAAAAACATTAACTACATGTATGCCCTTCTTAAACTACTCAAATCTCATTTGAAACTTTTTGAAGTTAAAATAATTAAAGTTATATATTAGAGTTAAAAACTTTTCAAAATATTTAAGGTTTATGTGCCTAATCAAAATCAATTTGGCTCATGTGGCATTTAAAATATAACCTAAAGTTTTGATACCACTTTGTAATATTCCAATAAATCCCTATTTCCAAAAACTATAACTTCAAGAGAACTATCGAAGTGAAATCGTTGCGTGATTAAACGCTAAGGCTTAAATCAGAATTTTATAGCGGAAAATATAAAACTTTTAAAATACTAATCTCAATCAACCATACAAATTGAAATCATTAAGGCCCTTACTGAAAATTCGAAATTCATCAACCAATAAAATCGAAACGAAGTTCCAAATATTTATAAGATTGACAAAAACAAATGATGTAAGAAAATAATTAAAAAAAAACTCTCCTCTCATCCCAACATTGAAAGGCAAAGGCCATGGCCAAAAGGTCTTGCACAAAATACGCAGTAAGAAAAGCAGAGTACATAAAAGTTACAATCCCATAATGATATGCAATGACTTAATACAAATAAAATGCAAGACATAACCCTTCTTATATCATAACCCTTTACTTAAATTAACTCATAATTTATTTAATTAATAATTTGGATCAAGCAACAGATAAGGTTGTTTCCCCATATCCCAATTAGGAACATCAAAATAAAGAAGTAAACCTCGTACTCTCTTGTCTTGTCAGAGGGCATCTAAAACAATGTTCGTAATTAAGATGGTAAATGGCCGTGACACTGTCACCATAACTAGATGAGATCTCAATTAACCTAAATAGTTCAAAATTTTATAAAAGAGAGACTTGTAGTTCACACGACCTCTAAGTAAAAGTCACGGATAACACCTTGTGAAGCCTCAATCCTTGGTTGTCAATACTTTAGACGTGCACTAGCCCGAAGTTTTATTGTTTATCCATCTTTCACTTTACGTGATTTACAATTTATTACTTTAGTTCCAACTCATCAAAGAATCCACACACAAATGCATCACAATAATGCACAACCATCTTCTTTTATTTTAGAATTTAACTCACTGATTCCCTTTTCTAAATTTCATCTAATGAACAAAGTCAATTAACCTTGTCATTAAGACTTGAACATCACCCTTTACTCAATCCATACCATTAGTTATGAAAGAGTAATAATGAATAACCTCATAGAATAATTAGCAAATCAATTCCATTTAGAACAACCCAAACTTCAACTTTACTTAATCACTTCATGACTAGTAATAGCAATTCATTATTTACAAATCACACAACACAACTAAACACCAAATCATGCCTCTTAAGTAAAAGAGCACTAATCTTACAATGTATAACCAAATAATTTAGCCCAAAAGGTTCCCTAAACATGAAACTAAGTTTTCATTCCATTCTAGATCATGCTCCTAAAGTCAAGGTTCTCATAACTTGAACGTACCTTGAATCGAACAAATGAAGTGCCACTTTTCCAACTACAAATCACTTTCTACAAATCGTTTTCCTAAACCAAATAACAAAACTTTAATCAATACCCAAGTAAACGAATTTACAGCAATGATAACCAACTTTAATAGGCTTTTTAAGTCTGCCAAAAACAGAGGTTAGTAGTTTATAGATATTGAAGTGTTGATCGAAAATTTCATCAAAATACACATTTCATTGATCGTTTCCAACTTGTTTAATAATTCTCAACATGTTGGAAAATCTTTTCATCTATAATTTTTGCAAATTTTACATCCTAAACTTGTAGCATTGTAGAAATAATCATTTAAAACATGTAAAGGCACTTTAAACCTTTGTTTTTAACACTAAAGCCAAAGAAAATCAGATTAGTTATAATCTGAAAATTTTCCAAAGCATGTATAGTGTTGATTTTAATGATCTAAGTATATGGTATATTGATTATAATAGTATACTACACATAAAATCTTAAATGTCCTTCAAATACTCATCATAAAAAAATCTTAAAATTTATTTTAAACATTACATTATCAAATTACTCACAATTGAATCATAGTAGAATGAAATAACTAGTAGTATATGATTTTCAGCCCTAAAACATGAAAACTAATGCATTTGGACCCTAATTTCATGCATAACAAATCTGAAAATTTACTGTGCATATTAAGATTCATAAAACTTATAATTTTTAAATTTAACACATAATTAAACCATAAAAAACAATTAACACAATCATTATAAACAATTTTCTAAACCATGAAATTCTAGGGCAAAGCAATAAGGAAGAAAGAGAAGAAGAAGGAAGCAGGAAGGAGAAAGGGAGGCACCGGCTGGCGGCACATGCGGCAGTGGCTGACTTCTCTCCTTCTCTCTCTTTTTTTGTTGTGTTTAATCGTGATTAGGCTTTAAGAGAAGGGATGGTTTACTTAAAAAAAATATTGAGGGCTTAATAGGTTAGATATTATGGGCTTTTCGGGTTTGTGATGGCGGACTAAATCTTTGATCGAATATAAGTTCTAACGACTATTTTAAATAAACGATTTAGTATATATTTTCGTAAAAGGAAATCTTGCTTAGTTTATGCTAAAGTTACTTACATAAAAAATATTTCCGAATAATTTAACTACAATGTCATTAAAATCTTGTAAATTTATGGGGGATTACAACCTTATTCACTATCCTTTTCCATTACAAAGTGCTCTTATTGCCTATGATCCAAACTGTCCTTCCTATAGCATGCTTCTGTTATTTTGAGACTCAAAAGTCTCTAAACACTATGATTTATCACATTATGAAGGCACAAGACCTCATAAACTAAATTATTTATCATATCTCTCCCTATTGGCCCCGTATACAATGCATACTCCCAAAACTTGACCCTACTTTGTACTTTAAAGTAATCCTCATTTCCAAAGGGGTTATGTAATTTGTTAGCCTATGAGGCCACTCTAGCAAATAGGGACATACCGAAGATAGATCATATTTTTAAAAGCCAAATAATGCTGGTCTCACATCTCCATAATTCAAAATTCAAGCTAGATCAGTTCGAAAGTTAGGCTTTGTTCTCCTTAGCTTAGTGGAATAAATTTTGGGAAAAATAAATTAAGTTCAGCAGAAAAATAGAGCCTTAGCCGGATGCATGGAAATGGGGTTACATGCTTCCATGATAGTGAGTAGAGCAATGAAGTATTAACGTAGTTAGAAATTTGGGGATTTGAGATATTAATGTTCTGGTAAGTGTTTGAACATGGTAGAAGAATGGGCTACAAGTGAGATCCATGCAAAGGTGGATGGTGAATTGTTTGAAGAATAGATAAGGAAGCATCAAATATGTATAGCTGATACCAAAGGTAAATCTTGTTGAAATGAAGCATGGGGTAGCTTTATTGGAATGAGAATTCCGCCTGATCCCAAGGCTGATGTATCAGGCCTCTTATCCCCCTATCCTTAATAGCAATCTGTGGGAGGACTAGAGGTGTGGCCCTTCCATGTTAAAATTGTTGACATGGGATGAGTAAAGGCAAAAAAAAGAGCATTTAGGGGGGATCAAAGTTTTTTTTCTTCTTTTTCTCCAGTATTTTCCGCTTTCTTATAAAGCACTTTATGGCAGTGTCTCATTTCTTTATTATATGTATTTTTACCTTTTCATTTGTATTTTGTATTGCCATTCTTTCCCTATTTTTATTTCCTTATAATTCTTGAGGACCTTATATTTTGTTCTGGCAAGGGTTTATAAGGAAAAGGTTGTGCAATTTAGAGGGACACTTACCCCTCATGGATTGTTACTATCAAAACCTCTAGAGCACCAAATTGATGATTTAATAATTAGAGCATTTGATTATTTAAACTTACACTTAGACCTTTGAAAGCTAACTTTCATGACCAGAAACTGATTGTTTCCAGGCCTTTTCTAAATTCAAGAGATAACTAGCTAAGCTCCACTTTCGGTCTGTCATATGATGGATTTTAAAGATTCATGGCAGAATTGAGGCACTCCATGCTTTGTTTAGTTACTTGAGCATGATTGTTGGAGATTGCCTTGTCTGTATTATGTGGACAAAGCATTGTATCGTACTTTACTTGGCCTCCATTTTTTCTGGGACCTCGTTCAGTGGTGAGAGTACTTGTCTTTGTTGTTGTTGAATTGTCCACTAAATGCATTTTGCATGATTGATAAAGACGCAAATGGAGTCTTCTCTCCTGTTTTGGGTCTTTCATCCAAATTCTACCTTTAAACCTCTACTGTTTTCAATTTTTAAAATTGAACAGGTGCTGAAAGGGCATGTTTGAATTCATGGAGACTACTTGTAAGCTTCAAAAGATTCCTGACATTTTGGACCAGTTCCATATGGTGTTATCCAAGGCAAAGCCTTTTGTCGGGTATGTTCATCTATGTTTTTATTTTACTTTTGCTGCTGTGGATTTCATGCTACAGGTCATTGCATTGGGATAAATAATCTCACATACCTGTACACGAAGCTGATTCCTGATTGCTTTTTAGTTTTTTTTCCTTCTGAAAAGTTTGGCATTAAGTTGTTTGTCCTTGCTGCTTTTCTTATAAATGGCTCTTTCCTGGTTATCTTATGTGTATTGAACAAGCTATATAATTCTGGATAAGTTTGGAATCCTGAGGCTGAATAGCTGGAAGAAATGAATGGTGAATCTCCCTAAATAGGATTATGATGCTTATTATGTTGAATTTTTAATAAAAAAAAAATCAAGTGTTTAAACTTGCAAACACCAGTCAGTCTTTGCCTTGGAATAAAATAGAAATGCAGATTTCTAGTCAGATTATTTACCACTACTTTTGCAGTTCTGCAAACGCCAAATGATACCCATCTTGTTTATGTTGATAATCCAGTTCACTGAAGACGCAAGGAAGGGTAGATTGATTCTGATAATATATTTTTCTTGCATCCTTCACTTAATATGCTCACAGTATCTGTACAGTCACATTGTTGTAATCATGTATCAATTTTGGAGAGGTACTTGGCTTTTCTGATGGAAGGGGAGGGGAGGAGAGAAACATGTGGTAGTGCTTTTGATCTTACATCGGTTCAGTTAGATATAAGATGTATTAATACTTCTGTTTTTGTTAATATATACAACCGCAGATATGGCATTTTGCCAAGTTTGGATCATTGAGGTCGGGATAATTATGAAGGGCTCTTTAGGTGCAATTTCCTTCTTCTCTTATACCTTGTTTCATTTGCATTAGAAACTAATTTTAAAATGGTATTGATGAGATATTAATTCAATAATGGGGTCTAAGTCCTTACCGTTTTACCGATTTCATATCTTTTATCCTACTATTTTGTACTTGTGTGAACTTAGCAGTTCAGGTTCCCCAGATTTGAGTCAGTTTCATGAGCTAATTGTTGCCTCAACCATATTCTCCTCCATAATTTTCCTATTTGGGATTTCTTCAAGCAGATCAGATCATCTTAGCGAGAAAAATAAGTATAACAGCAACATGCAATGTGGGAAGGGCTCTGCTCATAGTTGTGATCCTTGAATTGGAACTCCTATCAGTTATCCTATTTGATTTTGATTCTATTTTGTAGTCAACACCAAACTTCTTGAAACCCCTCGTTAAAAGATTGAAAGGCCGTGGGGAGGGTGCAAAATTGACAATTTATTCAAGTTGCTTTAGACTTTGAATTTGTTTTCCATTGGTGAAAAGTATGCATGATAGTAATTAGGACTGCGGAAAGCACAGGTTTGCAAGTCATTAGCGAGAGAGATATACGTCTTTTCTATGTTATTTTTATACTGTATTTTTCATGTATCACCTTATGCAATAATATTTTCCCCAATATCTTCCTAGTCACAGTCCTCACAGATTCCTATAATATGTAGTAGTTCATGATATTTGGAGGTTGGGACTAATCTCAAGTTGCTAAGGTAGTGTTACAGTGCGGATCTCAAGATCGAATCTCGTTAATCATTTGTTACTTTGTCGTTTAGAACATTGAAAATTTTGATATCAAATCAGGTACTCATATTCCCATCTTCGCCGTCATATGTAACCCTATACTATACTTGGAACGTGATTCGACAACCAAAAAATTCTCACCACTAACATATCCCCCTCCAACCAGAAATCCACCCTATCACCACTTACTTGAGTACTTGACCCTCCCCTTAAAATTTCTAATAAACACCTGGGTATAGAAGCGTAAGTAGGAAAATGAAACTAGGTTAACCTTCAAATTTGAGTAGTGAAAAATAAAGCACAAGCCGCCGCCAAACACCAACGGCACCCAAGTGAGTGAAAAGACAAAAGTGCAAGTGCATCCCCACTCAACTCTATATAACCCCAGCACTCGCACTAGATCTCACAACTATGCCGTTTAAAGAACTGAGCACACACCCCATTGCGCTCTGAGTTCCGTTGCAGGCAGACATCAATTCTACAAACTCCTCCATTTCTCTCTAATCCTCCGTACTCTTCACTGAGCAATAGAGAGAGAGTTTGGCGTTCGTTATATTTCCTTCCAAAATCTTCAAAAACAAACTCGATTCTTCAATGGCCGTTCCAATGAGTCCTCTTTACTGTACTATCTGAGGACTCTATTTCACCCGGCCTACATCTCTTGGGCACTATCTTCAATTTTCATCTTCTTTCCTTCTTACTCGTGATTTAGTGGATACGTTCTTGCCCTAAATTTTTGCAACTCCTGTGTTTTTTTTAACTTTAATTAATTACTTAGTAGTTAATGTAATTAGGTTGGGATGATTTGGATTCATGAAAATTAAAGTTTAGCGCTAATGTTGGTTAATATAATTTGTTTTATTTAAATTAAACATGGAATTGATAATTTGATATAAGATGAGCACGACTTTGATGTTCCAAGATTCTAGTTGTCAAATTTCCTGTGTAAGACCGTAATAATTTGATGAAAATTGGCGTAAAATGAAATGGATTTATATCCATTGCCTTATTTTCTTAAGGTAGAACCCTAGCTAGCTTGTTAATTGGTTGAGAATGATTAGCCCAAACACAAATAGTTGGGTTGTTTGATTGATTGTTATTGAATGGTTCGAAGTGCAAATGTAGGACGATCTATTGTTGATTGTGAAGTGTTACGGGGCAGTGGTATTACAATTTTACTCCCTAGTGTGGTATACTAATCTAACCTCGCTTACATTGTATTACTCCGGAGTTGGTAATTCCTAGCTCCACGACCTTTTATTACTGATTGCACTATATTCATATAGGTCAGGTAAAAGAAAATATTTGGATACCATCTTTTGCAGTTGTACAAACTCCAAAGCTTTGACATAGTGTTCAGAATCCAAAGGCCCGGACTGACTATTGGGTGGGTGAGAATTCTGATGGTTCATGGCCTTGCAGGCTGAGCAGTATGCCTAGATTATGGCTTAGGCGCCTTAGGGTGCTTCATGAATTGGGCTGGGATGATTATTTTTTCTCTCCTTATCTTTGGACTTTTTTGTCATGGTTATTGTAATTTTGTTCTGCAACCAAACAAAGAGACTATACTTACAGTTTTGTCAAACAATAAAAGTTGATTAAGTTTAATTCAATAAAAATAAGTTTATTTTTTATTAGAATATAAGCTCATTATTTTTTTAATAGAATACATGTTCAATTATGCTTTGGAGAAGTGTTAGGTAAGATAATTTTGTTACTAAAATAAGGGAACAACTACAAGTGTGAAAACTGAAAAGTTCCGTTAAAATCTATGTTGTGCATCTACATTTTTTATAAGGTACATATTATATACTTCTTTTTTTTTTGTTCTTTCCATTACTTTTTGTACGGATTTTAAAGCAAACTTAAATTTTAAATATTATCAATTGTGTATTTGCAAAAATTATAAAAAGTTGATATTCGAAAAATATATATTAAGACGAATCTTTTAAGACCATATATGACTATGTTTTTTCTTATACATTAGTAAAAATTAATAGTTAAAGTTTGGTTCTAAAATCTATAAATTCCAAACGAGAAGAACAAAAAGAAACATAGGAAGTAATAAAGGAACAAGTAGAAGTATGAAATTTAGAGTATTGTTACTTAACTAATTTATATCTATTTTTAAATATGATCCTCTTGATTGAATTGTAAATAAATTCATGAATAATTTTTCTCATCAAAAAATCTTTTCAATCCCCAAGATCACATATGGCATTAGACAGAGCAATACTAGATCAAAGTTAAAGTTCTTTGGCATCATCAACTAACCCTAATTTCCTCTTTTTTTTTCTCCCCAAATACTTAATTACTTATACAATTTCAAAGGTTAAAGTCCTAAATCTATGGAGTAATATTTAAATGTATTGTTTGTAATTCAAATCTTATAATTTCCTTTGAGAACTTGATTTCACCAAACCTAATTGTGAAATAAAGGTTCCGTTGACTTAATTTTGATATATAAATTAAAGGTTTGAGTACGTAGATTTTTTGATATCTTGAATCACAAATAAAATGGGATTTTAATAAGTCTTCATATGGTCATGATTGATGAAGAGGAATATTTTTTTTTTACTTACACGTCACAGTTAATTTTGATGGGATATATGCTACAATTCATATAGTACTTTAAGAAGTTTACTATCAAAGGGTGATTATAATCATGGTGCATATAAATAGTACAATTATGCAAGCATGTCATAGTGATATTCCAACCAAGAAAACATAAAACACACCAAAAATATTGTTTACAAAGAATTATGCTCAAACTTGCCAAAGTGATAAAATTTCCTACAAAAGCTACGTGTAAAATCAATCTCAAATAATTTGATCTAAAAATTACATGGAGTATTATGTTGAATATATTTAATGATCTCTATATTGTATTGCAGATTTGAGTAGTAGTGAAAAATAATGCATATTGATCAACAAAGAAAAGTAGAGAATCACACAAACGTGAAAAAGATAGAACAATCTCTGCAACGCATGCATGGGTTTCGAAAATTGTTAAGTACTTATTCTTGTCAAAACTAGACTAAATCAAACTCTTTATTATGAGACAACAAAAATCAAATATTCTTTTCTAAAAGCCGTTTTATTAAATTTTGAATTTTTTTTGCATTAAGCAATAATTAGATTAATGGATGATATACAATTTATTGTCAAGTTATTGTAAAACTTGGTTGAAATTCGATTGAAATAAAATAGCAAATAAAAGTAGACCATACAAAATATTAACTATTCGAATGGAATTAGCTCTATTCCCCTTTTTATCAATAAAGAAGTTAAAGATGCAATTATATTTAGAATATTACTGATGTGAGTCTGTGAGATGGCTGTATAAACAATAAAAATATCCTCGATTCTTAAGAAAGTGGAACTTTTTCCACGACTGAAACAAAAAGATAGTTTATACTTTATGGAGTATATCATTAACAACGTAAATCATATACTGATATACTCCACAAATAGTCAAGCAGTGCCACTGAAACCCATCACTCAAGTTTAGAGTTTGTTCACCTGATTTTATTTCGATCTAATTTTTTTTTTTTTTAATATGATATTCTTTCCAGTTTCGTGAGTTTTACTCATTTTTAGTTTTCATTCGTTTTTAGATAGTTAAAGAGGAATGTGTAAAAAACGAAAAAATTAACATATTTCAATAATTATAAAAAAAAAGTTACTGAAAATTGTATTGTCATATATATATTCCATCTGCACCAGATGCACTGTCGTACAAATCATTCTGAGAAATAAAACCAGAATATAGACCCTGTATCCGGGTGCATGATGCGCATCATGCACCCAGTGTAAAACACATCACAATATAGTGTATTTAATTAGATGTTCAGTAGATTTAATTAAATGTTCAGTAATATTTATCAAATGTTCAATGAGCAAAAGTTCACTAAAATTTAGTAAATGGTCATTTCTATGTTTATTGGGCAAATGATCATTGAAATAAAGGACATGTTTATTGGGCAAATAGTCAGTAAGGTTTAGTAAATAGTAAGTAAAATAAAGAAAATAGTCAGTAAAATTGCTTAGGGTACACTATAAACAGCGTGCGTGATCTTATTTGCGAAATAGAAATAAAACGGGTAACATGATAGTCAAATTTAAGAATGATTCTTGGCTGGCTGCCTGGCCGTTAAACATTACGTAGAGACCAAGGTGTTTATTCTCAAAGAAAAGGTTAATTAAGGAATAGTTTTATGTCATTCCTTGCGTCATCCATTATTATTCTTGGAAAATATGGCAATGTTAGATTTCCCGTGCACTGTGCACATATGAAATAAATATGTCATTCCCTTCCTCACAAAGTATATTCCAAAATTTTAGGATGCAATGTAGATGAGTAGAGAGATATACTCAATCTCGGACTTAACTTAGAGATATTATCATATTAAGTTGTGCAATATATAACCTGAATTGATATCTTATGAAAAATCGATAATTATTTTAAAAGATATATTTAAAACCTTTTTTTACAGTGTTTCTTTTTTGGTTGTTGATAATAATTAAACGAAGTGCGTTGTACATTTTATAGGGAATACATACAATAAATATTAAAATTATACGACTTCATTTGAAAGTATACCTTGACCATACATACGATTGATACAAAATACAATTATGTCGATGACCAATTAACGTATAATGTGAACAGTGAGTAAATGCCAAAGTGCATGCATCAGTCTCTCAACATCATAATAATTAATAAGACGTTTTCAGACTAACATAAACAAAAAGGTCAAGTGAGAGCAGAGTGAGTTCGTAATTTCTGTTCTCAAGACCATCAAATCTCTTTTACACTACCCGAAGCAATAAAGTCGTCTGCTTCAACTTCCGTCGTTTCAATCCCCTTCTTCCCAAAATTAAATCTTCTAGTTTCATACTTCTTCTTTATCTCCTTCTCCTCTCTCTTACAAAATCCTTTGGTTTTCCAATTTTAGTCCGCTCCTAATGGATATATAAGTCAGCGTTTGAATGGATTAGCAAGCATTCAGGCAATCTTCCTCGGATGGGGAAAATTATTAAAACTTTAAAAGAGGAGATTGACCAGGTGGTCCAAAGAAGAAACTGGCTTATTGCTGGTAAGTTTATGGACTGGAGAAATCACATGTTTCAAGTTACTGACATGGAAGTATGGATTACACGTTGCTGGGTCCTTAATGGGAGCTTAAGGGTAAGGAAGGTGTCCAACATTTTTCTCTTCCAATGTGATAATGAAATGGATTTTTGTAATTTGCTGAGTCTTAGAACTCTGAATTATAAGGGGGCATGCTTGGTTTTCAAGCATTGTCAGTTTTATCAAGCCATTGGGACGTTGGATTTTAGTTACCAGTTCGTTTGGGTCAGAGTTGAGGGGTTGCCTGTTCAGTTTAATCTTCCGTCCATTGTCTCGAGGGCTTTTGAGGGAGTTGGTGCCATCCTTAGATTTGATGAGGATTTTGTCCGTTAAGGGTTTAAGGAGTATATTAGGATTTTGGTGAATATTCAGATGTATTGTTTGTTGGTGCCTGGGTTTTATTTCGAAGTGAAAGAAGACACGTTCATGTGGATAGATTTTCGCTGTGAGGTAGTTTTTGTCTTCTGCAAAAAGTGTGTCCAAATAGGTCACAAAGAGGACTACTACAAAGCACTTGATTCCAAAGTTGTTAACCTAGTTGGGATATCCAAAGCCAGAGCCTGTCATGGTTTAGATAGTTAATTGTGTATCCATAAGGGCCCTCTCCCTTTATTTACCAACAAATCGATTAGTCTGAAAAGAGTAGAGAGATTTAGGACGTCCAGAGTGAACATGAGGAGGAGTGATCAAGGGGTTCCTGTTCAAGGAGAAAAAGAGTTTGATCCGGGTTTGGAGTCGAGTTACTCTCCTCTTGCCCCGTCGGGTTTTTCTCCCATGATGAATGAAGATGAGGATTTAGAAGAGGCAGGGGAAGAAGATTCTGAAGATAGGGAGGATCAATTTACCTGAAATGGATCAAACTTTGTCCCCTAATCCCCGAGAAGATGACAAAGGAATCAGTTACGGAGTGAATGGGTTTAAAGGTTAGAACCCAGGAGCTGGAAATGATGCTAAGAAGGAGCTAGACCCAAGAACCAGGAGTTTTGGCTCTAAACGACGTATTTTTTATGATCCTCAGCGAGCCACGCACCATCCTCACAAGAAACAATATCTTGAGGAAAGAAGTGACTCCATGCAGACGGAAGGTATTATCGGAGGAGGGACCTCCCCAAATTCTTGAAAGACAAAGAACGAAGCCAATTCTTTAGCACACATGACAAGAAGGAAGGTACATATCCCATTTTCATTTATTTCCAATCCACTGCAAGATTTTTTTTTAAATTTGGATGGTGTTCTTTGATGACCCCCTATTATGCCAATGTATGGACGTTGCACTCGGTACCATGCGCTTGGTACACCCGGTTCAAAACGCATGCAACAATGAACAAAACGCATATGGAAATGTACACACAGTATATTGAAAATGTACATGTAAATGTCAACTTATAATGCTGAGTCAGATGCATGTCCCCACACTCAACCACCCTAGTAGTGCGCTGCCTTTCCAATGTCTTTCAATCTGTAGTCTATAACTGTCACACTTTTATGGGAAAGGAAATCTATAATAGACTTAGTCAGCAACCCAATCATTTCTATTTTAAAAAACTTAAAATTCTCCTCTTCACAACGCTTCATTCCTTCCCATTGCGCCCATTTCTCGCCCTTTCTCCACTGAGCAATTACAGTAAAACAAAAACAAAAAAAGCGCTAGACACCTTCGAATTTGCGCAGCGTACTCTGTACTCCATTGAAATTTTCCATTTTTCTCCAACTCAAGTTTTTCTCCAACTCCAATTTTTTCTCCAACTCAATTTATGAGTCACTCGAAGAAGAAATAAGTATTTATATTTTAGTTTTTAATTTCTTTTAATTAAGAATTTCGATTGCCATTTGGGATTAAGTTTTTATTTCACAAAACTCTTGAATTTTTGTTTATTGAGTACATCTTGGATGTAGGGTTGTGGTCGATCCCACTGATGACCAACCAATTGCTCAAATGGTGACCGAAAGAAGGACGAAAAGGAAGAACACGACTGAAGTACCCATTGTCGACCCTTCTTTGTTTGCTGCAATTGGAGAAGAAGTAGAATTGATGGTCTCCAAGTAATTCCTTTATGTCTAATTTTAGTGTAATTTTAAAATTAAATTGCAAAAGAACTTTTTGAAATGCATTTCGGTCAAGCAATTGAATTATAATCCGTCAAATTGGAAATGTATATATACATATATTGGAATGTACATGTATGAGGGAAAAAATGTACATATATCGTTCATAAAATGTACATGTACTTGTCATGAAATGTACATGTAGTTTTGAAATGTACATGTACTTGTTATGAAATACTTGAATCTTCCAGATTACAATCAGTATGTACATCAAATGTGTGTAATATATAGTGGTAGAGTAGTAGAGTATTGTCCTCAGAATGTATAAACATTGTGTATGTAATGTACATATCACTATATTGGAATGTACATGTATGAGACAAGAAATGTACATATATGAATCGTGAAATATATATGTTTCATACATGGAAATGTAACTATATGAGCCAAGGATAAAATGTACATATACCATTCATAAAATGTACATGTACCATTCATAAAATGTACATGTACCATCCATAAAATGTACATGTACCAATCAGAAAATGTACATATATGTACCTATGAGTCTAAAATTGTACATTTATCGTTCATGAAATCTAGATGTACGTTCATGAAATGTAGATGTATCATTCATGAAATTTATATTAGTATATTGGTAAAGTACATTGGTATATGTGTGTACACATAACTATAGAGGAATTTACATATTTTATTTATGTGTAATTAATAGGAAATGTATATTAATAACAAAATTAATGTACATATACAAGCCATAAAATGTACAAAATACCAATAGGGAAATGTACAAGTGTCGTCATGAAAATGCAAATCTATGAGCTTTGAAATGTACGCGTATTAGTTTTGAAATGTACATGTACTTATTATGAAATGTACATATAGCAATTACGAAATATACATGTATTATTTATGAAATGTATATGTCTAGTATATAAATATATGAATTAATGTGTCAAAAAATATACGTTTATGAGTCATTAAATGTACATATCTGTGATAATAAATGTACATATATGAATATAAAAAAGTTACAAATTCAGTTTAAGCACCAATGCCTTTTTTTAAATAAGGTATACTTTTTTTGGCTTGCGAAAACTTGTAATCATTTAGAAATGTACATAAGACTAATATTTAATGTACATACATTCTTATTAAAATGTATATTTAACTAGTATGCAATGTACATATATTATCTTAAGTATATTATATTTATATGTGTGCAATGTACATGTTGTTGACGAAAAATGTACATACACTAGTTACGAAATAAACATACTTAAATAAAAAAATGTACACATTTAATTACAAGACCAATAAACTTGTGCGTCCATATATATAATGTCAAATATAGTTATTTTCATTTGGGTTACTGTAACACCCCCAAATTACTAACATAATAATAATAATGATAGTAATTTTAGTAACTTAGGGGTATTACCGCCACGTGTCACCACGCTTCGACTGTGCTAACTAACTACTATATTGCAGCGGAAGAAAAACTCAATTTATTTATTAAAAAGAATTATAATTTTGATTATCCAAAGGTATAAAATTTGATTAAGAAAAATTATAAAACTCCTAACTAGTATGTGCCCTTTGATGTAATGCTCCCATGCATATTTATTCCTGCAAACCTACTCACCATAAATGGTAAGTAGGGCGAACCAAAACAAATAGGAAAATACGTGTCAATGTAAAAACACTGTGTACGTATACATGATAAAAGAAATACTTTGACTTTTAAATTCCTTTATTTCAAACTTGCCTTCTTATATATTAATAAACTTCGAACCTTTCTTTATAATAATTCAATATAAATGGAATTATTAAAACACTTAATAAAAACAATTTCCTCTTCTTATATCCCCTCCTTGATCCTAAGTGTGCACACCCTCCAAGTTAGTTATCCCAACACAGATCTATCCTTGGAGTTTCCTTTTATTTGCCAACAAGTGGACTTTGAAGCATGAACTCTTCTTGATTATGAAATTAAGCGGTAATATATAATAATAATAACTCTCCTTTTATAACTCCTTAAATACAAATACCTTGCTTTAATTATTAAAGTTCATTGAAATTTATAAAATCTCAAATGCCATTCGGCCCTTTTGAAACATGATACATATTAAATAAAATAAGGTAAATGTATATCACCCTTTTTTTTGTTATCGAAATTTCAAATACATAGCCATATATAAACATATATTTAAAAATATTTTAGCACAATATAATTCACAAAATAATATATTCAATTGCACATAAAAAGATTTAACACATATACGTACTTTAAATTCTAGTACTTTCTAACAACTCTTTACTAAACTTCAAGTTGATCCTCCTATCAATTTAAGATAAACTAATCAACACAATGCAACACAATAATTATGCATATAATATTGAAACTTTAATTATGTTTAGAAATAGTTTTAAGAATTAAACAGTTTGCAAAATAATTAAAACAATTAAATAGTTAGGGAAATAGGATGCTCACGGAGGCTGGTGGTTGTTGGTGGCACCACATGGCCGAAGAGATGCAGAGAGTGGCTTGAGAGAGAGGGAGAAAGTTTGAGAGAAAGAGAAAGGGTTTAATGATTTTTGTGTGAAGAATTAGGTGAGATTTAAGGGTCTATTTATAGTAGAAATTAGGATGAATTTTAGAATTATAAAACACTAAAAGATAAATATGAATTTAAATTGATAATTATCCTCAAAATTTCAGAAAAATCTTTTAATTATAAAATAATTAAATTATTAAATAATTTAACCAATTAAAATTATTTAATTCAAAACAAACCAATTAGAATTAGTTAAAAAAGATAAAATTTTATAATAATTTTTTTTTTGAAATATAAATCATAGAAAAAGATAGGATAAGGATAGAATTTATTATTTTTTTTTTCGAAAATCTATTATTTTTAATTTAAACTTATCTTTTCAACTAAAATTATCCTTTAAATTAGGGTTAAATATATATAATAATAAATTAATTTTTTTTTTAAATTCTAATCATGGTAGCTGACCATTATTAGATATGGTCGAATTTTTTTTTTAAATATATATATATTTTTTTTTCTTTGGTAAATATATCATATTTTCAACATTATCCATTTTAAATTAAAAAATAATCTTTATAAATATATTAAACTATATTTTTTTGTTAAGAATAATGTTTTAAAAGCTTTTAGAATATTCTAGAATAAAAGTGGATACTTTGGATATTTTAGAGGGCTTTTTTTTGGAATTTTAATGGAATAATTGAGGAATTAAATATTTATTTATAAAATTAAATAATTTTCTTAATAAATTTATAAAATAAATATATAAATAAAGTTCCATAATTGTGATTGGTGCCAAAATAATTTTTAAATTATTTATTTTGTACTAAAATATTCTTAATATAATGTCTAAAATATGGGGTATTACAGTTACATTTAATGTGCATTAATTGTAAATATTTATTTCATAATTACAACTGCAGTGAGCCCGAATATACATCAAGACACCCTGAAGCTGAGGAGACTCTGGCCCCACCCGAAGAACCACAACCCATGAAGAAGCGTAAAAGGCCTACAACTAGCAACTCAAATCGTCTCAGTCTTAGGCGAACATTGGAACCAATTAAAACTGCAAGCCATTAAAGACATGGGGTTTGCAGGCCTGCTACACTTGGATTTACCCGCAAATAAAGGATGCCAAAGGAAACCATTAGTACACAAGCCAAAGGATGCAGGACAATAATTATGGTGTCTTCAAATGTATGTATAACAAAATTGATGCTTCAGAGATAACAATATGTATGATCAGAAAAGTGGGGAGGTGCAGCAGTAGGATAAGATTCTGCAGAGATGTACATTTCACATATGCAGGATGTACATTTCACATATGCAGGATATACATTTCACATATAAAGGATAAATATTTCACATATACAGGATGTACATTTTACATATAAAGGATGTATATTTCACATATCTTAAATTCTAGTACATTACCTTTCTCTACAATGTACATTATCTTGTTATGTAATGAACATTATATTATAAAAACATGTCAAACACACAGAATAATAATTATGATGTCTTAAAATATACATATTTCAATTAATTCATTTCCAATGATACCTTGACTAGTAGTGCTCAAATTCGGCTACCGTATCCGTATACTTCAAAACTATGTTGAATATATCGTTAAAATCCTCCATAGACCTCATTCCCTCTATATTCTTTTTAGCATTCTCCCCAATATGCCATGTACATAAACGGTGACGGGTGTTTGGGAACACATCTTTTATTGCTCTCGCCATTGACTGTGCTTGATCCGTCATAATCGTCATCGGATAATTTCCACCCATGGACCTTAAAAATGTGTTGAATAACCACTGAAAAGACTCCACCTTCTCGTTAAGTAAAAATTCAATCTCGAACATCACGTTTTTGTTTTGGTGGTTCATTCCAACAAATGGACCACAAATCATATCATATTTGTTTGTGCGGTATGTCTTATCATGAAGTAATAAATCCCCAAATATATCATAGTCTAATTTCATACAACTATCCATAAAAAAGAAAGCCTCAAGATGACCTTCACAGTCCACTTCAAAATAATAGAAAAAGTCAATCTCCTTTGTTTTTCTTTCCTTAAAGTAATTAATTAAACCTTTAGCATCACACCCATCAACCTTCATTTTCTTTTGTCCAGCCAATGCATCGTACGCATCTTTCTTAAGAAATCCAAGACTCGCTTCACCTCTTGCTTGCTTCTTCAAAACACGAACTGCATCAGCAACTGGTATTCCATTCTCAGTTAGATTGTTCAACATCGCCATCTGATCCTCAGAAATCTTCCTATGGGATCTTATTAGATGTCGTTTTGACACATCAATCCTATTGTGATTATGAGTCATATTATGCTTTGTAAATATGAATAAACTCGAATCCTTATCCACATCGAACTGAATAAACTCCTTACAGCCAGTTCTTACTTCCCTTTTCTGATAAATCTTTTCCACAATACTTCTCTTAAGCCTTACATAACAACATATAAATATTCGCTGCCGTATTGTTTTCTTGTCAACCCTCATCTCTAGCTTCCCTTTACGTGTGTCAAACTCATGCTTAAACGCATAACTATTATATAATTCATGAGCTTTATCATCAGACTATACTTTTTTTGTACATAAGCTCGGAATCAGCAGCCTCTTTGAACCCTATAGCACAAAAGAACATAGATACAAAACTATACACATTATTTACATTACAATCATGCCTCATGTACATAATTTTTATACCATATGTACATTACAATAATGCATATGTACATTGAAATCATGCATGATGTACATTTGTCTAATATTCACCCTAAACCCTACTATTCATAAATTGATATACCAACTTTCACAATTTGATATACCAACTTTGCCCATGTAACCAATTCACGCAATGCACATGTTTATATAATACATTATGTATATTACAATCATTTCTAATGTACATTTTATTAATACATCTATATTCATCATATACTTTATGTACATTTATAATAAGCCTCATGTACATTTATCATATACCTTAAGTATATTTTGGATATGCCTAATGTACATTTGACGATATGCCCATATAACCAATTCACGCAATGTATATATTAATAATACAATACTTACATTCAATTCAGGCATGATGTAGATTTGTTTAATATTCATCCTAAACCCTATTATTCACAATTTGATATACCAACTTTGCCCATGTAACCAATTCACGCACTATGTATATTACAATCATTTCTAATGTACATTTTATTAATACATCTATATTCATCATATACCTTATGTACATTTATAATAAGCCTCATGTACATTTATCATATACGTTATGTACATCTATGATATGCCTAATGTACATTTTACGATATGCCCATATAACCAATTCACGCAATGTACATATTAATAATATAATATCAACCTAATATAAGGTATATGATAAATGTACATAATAATACTATACAAACATATAAACGTTAACAAACTATACAACACAAATCACATAAATATCCATCATACCAAATTTTATATACCAACATTTGTTTTTCAACACAAATCACATAATGTACATTTTTCTAATATATAATGTACATTAACAACAAGCCCCATGTACATTCATTAACCACGAAAAATTTAATTAATCCCAAAATACTTACCTCCACTGTTTTCATGGAAGTCTTCATCAACCTCAAATACCAAATTAGAGCTCATTTTTGCCTCTGAAAATACATAGCTCCTCAAGAAAATCACCCTCTAACCAGCAAAACCTTTCATATAAATTTTGACAAAGAAATAAATGACGTTTTTATAAGTGAAATCAGTTCAAGTATATGAAATTTTTGATTCAAATTCAAAAATATTGGTAATCATTACTCAAGTTGCATATGAAAATAAAATTTCTGCAAAATCTTATCCTACTACTGCAATGTCTGCACACTTTCCCTCCCTCGGTTGCCTCAAATATTTCCACTTCCCCATACCCATTTCACGCATTTCACTCGGTTGCATGTGACACCCAAGCCACGTAGAAAAGGTGCACCATGCGTCCCATACACTTGGGTGCACCTTCGAATTTACGGTAGGGTGGGTGAGTTTAATTTGTGTTATGCTGAAATTTCACCTTATTTGTCAAACCATAGTACTCTAGATGTAATCATTCAAGGCTCTCGACATGTATAAAACTCTAGTGGTTTTCTATTCTATTTAAAGAAAGAAGGCTCTTTGTCTAGCCTTTCACTGTCTCTAAGCTCTTTTTTTCTTCATTCTTGTTGGACTTCTTCAGAGAATAGTTTTTTTACCAGTATAAGAAGTTTCCTTTGTTCAGTCCAATGGATAAGTTTCAGTTAATAGCAAAAATTTTGGGCCATGACAACTCGGATGATGTGGTGGTTGATTCCTCAGCTTGGATCAAATTTGATGATAGGGTTTCTATCCCAAATATGTATGCGTTTGATCCTTTTCTCCCAAAATTCCCCTTTGGATGGGTGGGGGCTTAGGGGTGTCTTCTTTCCCCTACCCTCAGGTCCTACAACTGAATAAGTCAAAAACTTCTTTGAGAAAGATAAAGGGTCCCAAATTGCTGTTACTTCCAACCCTTTTGTTCCTTTTCCAGTCCTACCTTTATCCAAACCCTTTTTCTTGTCTCCCAAGAAAGAGTTAGGGAGTTGTAGTTGCTCTTCCTCACCGGTCCCCTTTGTTCCCCATGTAGAAACATTTAGCCCTCGGGTTGCCACGCAAAAAACTACTTGTATGGGTTCTCCTGATTCATTCCACTTTACATCTTCTGTTATATCAAGCTCTCTTTTGGATCTTACGTCCCAAAGTATCCCTAAGCTTTAGAATCTCAGCTTTGCTTCATCCTCCCATATAAGGAGAGGCCCTAAGTCTAGGAGGTCAAGGTCAACAGGGGTGAGGGGATCTTGGAAAAAATTTATTTCTAGTATTAATGCTTTTGACAAGTTTTTCAGCGAAGGTTTAGCAAATAAATTGGGACTTAGGGACATTCCCAAATTGGGACTTCAGAACCCCTGATCTTGTGTTGCAACTGGAATCAACACGTAAGAAGAAGTGTAAGATGACAAGAGTCTACAGAGGTTTTTACTCAAAGAAGTTTGGACTGTCAGATGATGATGATGATTCTTTTTTATACGGGATAAAGCCTAGCATGGGAGATTGCTAGTTTTTTGATAAAGAAGAAAATGATAATCAAGAAGTGAAGGATGCTAAGGGTTGCGTGGTAGGCCCAAAAAAGCCACAAGGGGCAAGGTGAGGATACTTAGTTAGAATTGTAGGGGAGTTAGGTCTGATTGTAACCCTACAATTCCTTATATTAGTAGTATTAGTAGATGTTTTATTTTTATGCTAAACAAAAAGTCATAGTATCATGCTAGGCAAGACATTTGCGAACTTAGGTTTTCCCTGTTCGGAGGGGGAAGACCCAGTGAATATGGTAGGGGGTCTTTTTGTTTGTTGGAGGCTGCCTGCTAATTTAGTTGTTTTAATCTCCTCTTGTAACTTCAACTTTTGCCGTGTGATTGAAGTTACAAGTAATTTCTACTGGATCTCTAAACTTCGCCTGTAATTACATGACATCGTCCGCAAATTTCAAATGAAATGACATTTATACCCTTACTTCCTTATATCACCTAAATCAACTAAACCAAAAAAAAAATTTGAGGTGTCTTCTAAAGACGCCCCACTACGCCCCACCATGGTGAGTGGCGCCTCTTGAAGACGCCCCGCTACCTAAATCAACTAAAAAAAATTTGAGGTATCTTCTGAAGACGCCCCACCATGGTGGGTGGTGCCTTCTAAAGATGCCCCACCATGGTGTGTGGCACCTTCTCAAGATGCCCCACCATGGTGGGTGACGCCTCCTCAAGACGCCCCACCACAGTGGGTGGCGCCTTCTGAAGACGTCCCGACCGTGGTAGAATCATATCTTTAAGATGCTCCAGCTAAGATGCCAATAACATAACCAATTGTTCAAGTATGATCCAAAATTCTAACTGATTTCCAAGAGATGTGTTCCCGGTTGGTCCGACATCATCAATTTGTCACAGTAAATGTTAAAGATGAGTTATGTACACCGTAATTGTGAGTTTTGAATGTTTCGATATAATGAAAACGATTTTACAGAATTTCAATGTTATAGTGTTACGGAAGAAAATGAACTAATTTATCTTTTATATGTATTTGAAAAACATTTAAATAAAAAAGAAAAGGGCAAAAAGGTTATTTTAGGGTAAAAATACGGGCGATCCTCGGTAATTCGTGGGCGATGAATAGTAACTCCCAATTTCTTCTACTTAACCTTTGTTTATGGGTCGCCATATGTTGAGTCTAGAGGAAGGGTATAGGATAGCATCTCAATTTTGCATGCTCAATATAAAGGGGATCACTGCATTATGAGGGATTTTAATAAAGTTGAATCTTCTGATAAAAAACTGGGAGGTTCACCATTTATTAAGGGTCATAATCAATTTATGAATTGGAAAATTGAATCTAAACTCATACCTATTCCTTCAATGGGGGTCAAATTCACATGGACTTATAATAGACGAGGTAGTGATACTATCTTTGAAGAATTAGATCAAGCTTTTTGTGATGATGGATGGCGAATTAGATTTCCTAATGGTCGAGTTACGAATTTCCCAATTGCATTTTCTGATCATATCCCCATTATGCCACGCTGGATTCCTGCACTCTTCTCTGAGACACAATTGATAAGTTCTTCAATTTATCTGGTGAAATTGGAAGTGTCTAGAAATCTGCTGTCTTTTTCTATCCTAATACTCCTAGAAGATTCATTAAATTTCTCTGGAAGCCTCTAGGATTCCAGACCACATCTGAGTTGGGGACTTATCTGGGGATTCTGATGGAGATTGATGGGAGATCTTCTTCAAAGTTACAGTTCATTGTCGATAAAATTAGCAACAAAATCTTACTGTGGAAATTTCTTTGTCTTAATCAAGCAGGGAAACTGGTGCTGATTAATGACATTCTGGCAATAATGGCTTCTCACATTTTCTTAGTCTACTTGCTTCTAAAATGCATTCTGAAAAACATTTCCTCATAGCTTCTTCGGTTTTGGTGGGGAACGTCACATGATAGAAAGCCTATCTATTGGAAGAAAAAAATATGTGCTCCATCTTCCAAAATCTCAATGGGAACTTGGCCTGCGCAATGTGGAGCACATGAACACCTGTTTAGTATTTAAACAATCATGGCGACTTCATCATAACCCCTCTCTTCTTGTGTCGAAGGCTGTATTGGAAAAATATAAACATTCTCCCATTACAAAAGTTATCCAGAATGCTAGGGTCCCTAAATGCTCATATGCATTTAAAAGTATGATCAAAACATCTTAGAAGCTTAAGAAGGAATTACTTATGCGTATAGGCAATGGGAAAACTATTAGGATTAAAGAAGATAATTGCGTGAAAGGAATGCTTATTGAGATGAAACATAACCCTACTGTCCAAGGTGGGAATGAAAAACCTCATTGGGTTGCCGATTTGTTAACAGTAAATAAAGAGTGGGAAGCAAGGAAAGTCAGGAATTTCTCCAGTAGAGAACAAGCCTTGAGTATCCTTTCTATGCATATTCCTAAAGAGAAGAAGACTCTATAAGCTAGGAATTTACGAAGAATGGTTCCTTCACAGTTAAATTTGGATGTTCTATGTTAGCACAAGAGGAGCTACAAATTCAGGGTGACTCTAGATGTGTTATTGGGAATAATTTTTGGAAGAAATTTTGGAAAAATAAGTCCCCGAAGAAGATTCAAATGCTTATATGGAAACTGATGAATAATGAATTGCCAACAAAGTTTGTGTTATGGAAGAGAAAGATCATTTAAGACCCTGCTTGTAGTTTTTGTGGAAGAGAAGAGGAATCTATTTCCCACCTCTTTAGGGAATGTGACTTCTCAAGAAGAATCTAGGCAGCCACGAGTTTTGGAATAAGAACTAATAGTTCTAAGCCTCCCATTCCGATTTGGATTTCAGATTACTTGAACCTGTTCTAGAGAACAAATTCTCAAAGAGTGGATCTTTCGGAGTTGTTCTTGGCAGTCTTATGGAACATTTGGTTACATAGGAATAATATTGCTTTCAACAATGCTACCTTCAACCTAGATATAATCATAAGAGGTTCAAGCTTCTAGACTGGTAGAAAGATTGATCAGCATCAAGAGTTTTTTTGGAGAGGATATATAGTTTCATGGTAAAGGATCTCAAGGTATCACATTCTGGAAGAAGGGAAACCTGATCGATAATAATTGCGGGATTCTGGTTGTTGATGGGGCGTGGAAGAGGAAATCGAGCAAGAATGGAAAGTGGCTAGATGAAGTGGGCATTGGATGGGTCTGCTATCGTAATTGAAGAATACACATTTACGGGTCCCATAAGATTTGGGCGGGTAACGCTCTCTATGCTGAAATGCAAGCCTTTTTTGTCAGTCTGCAGCATGCTTTAACCATGAGTGGAGCATGGATTGTCAAGACAAATTGCATTCTCGGGATTAAAGCCATTGCTGAACCGGACAATGCGCTTGTGGAAGTTCAAGATTTAGCTAGGGATATCTTTTGTATTATTGAAAATTTCCAATTTGTTTATTTATTAAATTAGATAGAACTTATATTAATGTAGCTCACCAACTTGCCATAAGGGCAAGGAAGGGCATGTAGTGTAAGTTTTTTCTCTCCAACTGCTAAAAAAAAATCGTCCACAAAAAATTGTTTTTTCCTCTTTAATTTTTTTGGTAAGAATATATACGAAGTGAATTGCATAAATTTCTATAAAACAAGATGACTAAAATATATGTATGACATCGATTGCATAAATTTCTATAAAACAAGATGACTAAAATATATGTATGACATCGATTGCATAAATTTCTATAAAACAAGATGACTAAAATATATGTATGACATCGATTGCATAAATATACGTGTCTAATTGTCTATGGTATCCTTTGTATAAAACACGATGACTAAAACTTATGTATGACATCTCTTATGTAAGTATACGTGTCTAAGGTATCACTTTCAAGCAAAGTAAATATGCCAAATCGACCTTTCAATCATCAATGTCAATATAAAAAATATGCTTATAAGAAGATTTGAACTTGAAACCATCCAAAAAATTTAATTAATGTCTAAGTTATCAATGAATTATACTTTTATATTTCACTCAAATGTATCTAATTAATATCAGATAAATTTACACTGAAACATTAAAGGCTTTCAATACAAATCTCATTTAAATTTAAGAGAGTTGAATTATGTTTTTTAACTACAATATATTTTATTTATATAATATTCAAATAAGATAATAACCCAAGATATAATAATTTAAATCAATTTTTGCCAAAGCCTACAATGTTATTTAAAAGAATTGATAGTAACCAGTCGGAAACATGGATGTTCCCATCAAAAACTAGTCATATGTGGAAATGTGCCATCCTTTTCTCCTAGTAGGGATGAAAATGAGTCGGATATAGGTCGAGTATGATTAGATCTTGATCTATACTCATCTTTTTCAAATTAGACTTATACTCACCCCATACTCTCTGGTTCCTAAAGTTTCAGATCCTTACCAAGATCCATTAGATCTAATGGATTTTAAGTCCAAAATGGGTCCTTAATATATTTTTATTTCTATGTGTTTATTATTCTCATATTTTATAATTAGATGTATTTTCATAATTTTTTAAGTCAAATGAATGTAATGATGTTAACCCTTGATAAAGTATTAATTGAATGAAAAATAATTTGAAATTACAACTCAACAAATAATCCGTCATATCCTAATCTTTAAGTTCAAAATATTGGAAGTTTACAGTTCACATATTTTTAAGTGCACAACAAAATGACAAAATATAATAGTAGAAGAGGACGGTTATTATCTGTGCAAAGTGAAAAATAGAGATTAGGTTTAATTTTATTTTTAAATTTTTTTAATGAGCGGATCGATGTGTCGGATATGAGTCTAAATTATTTGGATCCAAATCCATAACTAACTTAAGAACATTTAGACTCATATCCGACTTGAATCCAATATATTTAAAAAAATTAGACTCATACCTTAAAAATTGGTCGGATGTCACTAAGTATGTATCAAATCTTAAACTCGTTGCCATTACAAGTGTTATCGGTTATCCTATTCTCTCTCTTTAATGTATGTTATGATTTTCATTGAAAACTTTATGATTAAAATAAAACAAATATTGTGGGCTTATTTTATTGATGCACAGTTACACTACGTAGATATAACAAGTACTAATTAATTAATTTCTGTATAAATTACAAAGGCCAAGGTGTTATCACAAAAAAATCAATCCCCCAAAACACCATCTTCTCCCCTTTCTCACACTCACCCCCACGGAATCCATACCCTTTCCTTCAATTTTAAAGAATATTCCAACAAAAAAAAAATGAGAATAGAGCATATCGTAATAGGAGTATGTTGTATAGTGATAGTGTCATGGCTATTGAAAACTTTGAATTGGGTTTGGTTTAATCCCCGTAAACTGGAAAAGCGGCTTAGAGAGCAAGGCTTGAAAGGGAATTCTTACCGATTACTGAATGGCGATCTCAAAGAAACCTTTCGAATGAGGAATGAAGCAAAGGAAAAGCCCATTCCGTTTACCAATGATTACATTTCCCGTGTTAACCCTTTCCTTGATCAACATCTTCACAAATACGGTTAGTCTTTTTTTTTTCTTTTTCTTTTCTGAGAATTTTAATTTCGTATTAGTTTTGGTTTTATTGTACAATTTAATAGCAGTCCGTAGTTTCTTATAATATACGGAGTATACAATTTGATCCCGATCTTAGATAGTACCTAACTTTAATAAACTAAATTATTATTCTTTTTATGTTTTAACGCGTCTCTATTAAAAGTTATGATATTGTCATAGTGGTATAGTAGTTGCACAATCCAAGGTAGATATAATATGATATGATAAGGATAAGATTATAGCTATATATCGAGTAAGGTCAGGGCTAGGATCGGTAACAAGCATGGATCAAAGAAAATGCAAAATTAGCCGAGTCTGGCCAAAGGAGATATATAACGGGCCGAGTTGGACCGGACCCTTAAAGATAATATAATTTTTATTTATAGATAGAGATAGTTTATGTGTATCACCTCTAGATATTGGTAATGGATCTAAGTGGAAATAATTTGTTACCTGATAGTGTTTAAAAGTTTTGGAAACTATAGATTCATTATTAATCCGACTTGACCCATTACAAACCCAATAAAATATGACCCTTTAAGATACTGACTCATTATTGATTAGACTCTTTTACAAACGGGTCAGTCGAGGGCTCTTAACGGGCTCCTATCTATTTGAACGGATCTACATATAAAGACTTAGTTTTTTATTAAGAGCTTAGGAAGTACGGGGTACATAACTAAAATAAGGTACTCCGCTTGGCAAGAGAAAAAATATTATATTTTACATCCCAAAATAGTTATATTATAATGCATCGTAGTCGTGTAGTGATGAAATATTTTTATGAGGTGAGGTCTATCTATGAGTTTAGTGCATCCCCGCTTCAGATTTTAATTGTAATTTGGTTGTAAGCATGATGAAACTAGATCATTACGTATGGTAACCATGCAGGAAAAAATTGCTGGACGTGGCTGGGGCCTATACCGGCTATTAATATTGCAGAACCTGAGCTAATAAAGGATGCCTTTAATAGGATGAACGAGTTTCAAAAACCGAATTTGAACCCAGTTATTGGATTGCTTGTTCGTGGACTTGTAAGCTATGAAGGTGAGAAATGGGCTACACATAGGAAGCTGATCAACCCAGCTTTTCATATGGAAAAGCTTAAGGTAATAGCTGAATGGCTCTCCATGCTACAACCATACAATTCAACATCACAAATTCTAGAAACACCTATGCGTCATTAAAGATTTTACATTGTTAGCATGCGTGTTCTTGTACGTTGGTTTCATGATATCGCTCATATCCCTTTCGCATTTTTGTAGCTTATGCTTCCAGCAATGGGCACGAGTGTCATTGAAATGGCCGACAAATGGGAGAATATTGTATCCGAAACAGGTTCTTCTGAGGTAGATGTGTGGCCGTACCTAATAAACTTGTCTGCCGATGTTATCTCTCGTGCTGCATTTGGCAGTAGCTACGAGGAGGGAAGAAGGATATTTGATCTTCTGAAGGAACAGACACAGGCTGCCTTTCGCCTTGTCCAAACAATTTATGTTCCTGGATGGAGGTAAGTAATTTTTTTTTTTGTTGTTATTGGGACTTCGTACTTTTTAAAATGTTTTACAACATTCATATTCTTATACAAATACAATTTAGGTGTGTTCCGACTAAGACCAACATGAGGATGAAAGGAATTGACGCTGAAATACAAAAGTTATTGATGGAAATAATTGATAAGAGAAAGAAGGCTATAGAGGGTGGAGAAGTTGCCAAGGATGACTTGTTAGGGATATTGATGGACTCCAACTTCAAAGCGTCTCAAAGTCTTGGGAGTCACACGCAACAGTTGGCCATGAGTTTTCAGGACTTGATTGATGAGTGCAAGCTGTTCTACTTTGCAGGGCAAGAAACCACCTCAGTGATGTTGGTATGGACTATGATTTTGTTGGGTAAGCATCAAGACTGGCAAGCTCGTGCGCGAGAAGAAGTGTTGGCAACATTTGGAAAGAATCAACCAGACTTTGATGGATTAAACCGTTTGAAGACAGTAAGTCCATATTATGTCATATGTGTTCAATTCTTCTATGAATTTCAACTACTTCATTAGTAGAGAAATATTTATATGTTGTTGTTTTCTAGCTTTAAATACTACGGTTATGATACGAAACACATATATGCGAAACACATGGAAAAACAACAAATGCTGCGATTTTTAAACGCAGCAATAAAACAAAAAATACAGCATATATAGCTAATAAATAATGCGGTTTTCCCAAAAAACTACAGCATATATTTTTTAAAAAATTTTAAAAATAATTTTTTTTATCATTATATGCTGCGGTATATAATGGGTTTTTTTGAATTTTTTTTAATTCTGAAATTTATATGTGCTGCATTTTTCTAGTATAACTACAATACATATAAATTAAATGCTGCGATTTTCTAGCAATTGATGGTTTTGAGATCAAAAAAAAATTTTAATAGGTTATTTAGGTGCTAATTACATATAAAAGTATATTATTAATAATTAATATCTCTTAAAATTGTTATATTTGCAAATCTAACTATTATCTACTATTACACCATATTCAGATAATATAATCTAAGTTAAGAATATCATGCATAGTGTGTTAGAAATAATATGTCATAAAAGATAAGAAAAGTTAGGAAATGTGAAGAATATGAATAAAAAATTCTATTATGACCATTTATTTTGGCACGTAAAATCGCGATCTATAAGATTTTACACTCAAAACAAATAATCAATTCATTCTTTATAGATTTCGGGTGTCTTTCGAGGTTTTGAAAACTTCGGAGAGACATATCTCTTAACTCGGTTGTTCGAACGGTGTGGTACTATACAACCATGTTGCCCTTTAATGGCTTCAGTAACGTTTTATTTGAGATATTGAAAAAAATCTTTAACAAGTCATAAAATTGGCTACGAAACTCTGAATGGGGCTTAATATGTCTAAATTGGATATTTTTTTGAGATCTACAGATCGCAAATACTGCAAAGGAGGATTTGTCCACTTATTATCTCCAAAAAATGCCTCTAACAACATATAATCTATGAAATTCGATTTTTAAGGTTTATTCATTCATAAAAACAACATATAATATGCAAATCTGAACACACAAGATTTTTTCATCTTTACATTAATACTTTAACAAATTACGAAAAAAAATTAAAATAATATATTCTAGGGTTCAAGGCATATATGAACCTTTTAGATTTTTAACTTTAGAGTATGTAGACTTCTTTAAAATGGGAGAGATGAACAAGCTTCAACACGCTTTACTACGCCATATCCATGGAGGCACGAGTGGGAGAGAGGAGTAGGCTTCAACTTGCCTGAGAAAGAATGAATGTGGGCTTTAGAAAGAAGTTAGAATCATAGGTAGGAAATATAAGGGAATAGGAGTGGAAGATCTAAGTGTTTTGTGTATTTAGGGTTAGGAAAGTTGAGGGTTAGAGAAGAGGGAAATGCGTGTTTTTTTCGTGTTTGAAATGATATTGGAAGCACTGGAATTTGAGTATATATAGAGTCACAAGTGCTGCGATTATTTTAAAAACCGCAGCATTTGGTACTAATGCTGCGGTTTTTCAAATAGCCGCAACATTAGTGGTTTCAAGTGTTGCGGTTATTTAAAAAATCACAGCACTTGGTATTAAGGTATATTTCAAATATTAAGTGTTTCGAATTGTATATAATCGCAATATTTGTACCGAAGTAATTAAATGATTTTCTACTAGTATGAATTCAATCTACAACTGAATATAAAGAGAAAAGACTGAGGAATAGTATCAACTTTTTCTCTGCTTCTAGTAGTCCTAACTCTTCCTTAAATAATCCTAAGTCACAGGTGAATGGTGACTGAAAGAAAGAACGTAAGAAAGCACGCATTAGCTCAAGGATGTAATTTAAGCCGCAAATTACTACCCATTTAGCTTAATTCTTCTCCTTAAAAGATATTGAGAAGGCACGTATAAGTAACTTAGTCACTTGTTTCTAGGCAGTAGGTATTGAAGATCTGTGTTGAGAAGGCACTAACAAAAAGCGGAATTATTCAAAACAGTGATTAATATGAGAAGAAGAGCCAAAATTCAATTTTTTCTTGAATTAAAATTTCCAAGTTAAATGCAAACATATTTTTGTGTCTCAGCTAATTTTATTTGTTCAAATTTGATTTAGGTAACAATGATACTATATGAGGTGCTGAGATTGTACCCGCCTGTGATGACATTATCCCGTAGGATACATGATCGTGAAATAAAACTTGGAGATCTGTCTATCCCACGCGGTGCAATGGTGAGTTTTTCAATCCTCCATACACACCATGATCCCAGACTTTGGGGTGATGATGCGAAAGAATTCAAGCCAGAGAGATTTTCAGAAGGGATCGCAAAGGCAACCAAGGGAAATATATCATTCTTTCCTTTTGGTTGGGGACCAAGGATCTGTATTGGGCAAAACTTTGCAATCGCTGAAGCTAAACTGGCACTGGCCATGATATTGCAGCGCTTCTCTTTTGAATTATCACCATCCTATACCCATGCTCCTACCAATGTTATTAGTCTTCAGCCTCAACACGGTGCTCATGTGGTTTTACGTCGGCTTTAGAGTTGTGTGTACTTGCTACTTAGGGTTCTGAAAGAAGTAATGCACATATAGGCTTCTGATCATACAACAGTACTGTGGTCACAGGCTTCTGATCATTCAACAGTACTGAGGTCATACTTAAGTCCTCGTATTTCTAGTTAGATAAATTACATTGTTATGGACTAGAAATGATAGGTATCTTCAGATAGACAGTACTAAATTTCTGTAGAATTGGCCAATGTCCTGTAGTATAATAAGGCTGTTACGACTTACTAGAACTAATAGATCAAATTCCCTGTCTACAAAGTTGTTATATGATAGATTATCCAATATAATCATTAATTAAAAAATAGACCCGACCTAAACACTCAATTGACATTTGAATATATCCAACAAGAAAAGAAAAGTCCTACCTTCACCAGCAGATGTAGTTTTGGCTTTTCCTTTATTAAATATATCCCAAGTAATGACAAGTTTTGACTACTGTGTAGTTTTGACAATATCTGTTTCTCGTTTTCCCATCAAAACTTTATGCCGAAAAGCTGGCGCATCGTTACATCTGTCATACTGAGAATCCTCAAAAACAACAAATCAACCACCAAAGTCAGCAAATGAGCAAGAATCAAGCAAGGGATAGCAAGTCAGATCATTAGGTAAACAATCTACATATTTAGAGTAGACAATTTAGGCATATGAAAAAGTATATAAACCATGCAAATAACAGTTTAATACAAGCCACGAATTCACAAAACACTCAGATTAAGTCATTTAGGCCATTATTAATTTATTATATTATGGGTCAAATGAAAATAGATCTCATATGTGAGAGATAGTAGAATACTCCGATCCCATGACACATCTATGAATATCCTACATTTATAAATTAATATAGACACGTTCATTATAGATTACTCCCTTCTATCCATGTCACTGTTTGATTTTGATCAATTGGAAATGATCGATTCCCTTCTCTCCTGATAACTGATAAACAAGCCTAAAAAATCTAATCATCCAAAATGAGAAGGAATCACCTTGTACGTGATTCTTGGAGTTTGATGGCATTTATCGTACTCTCGCTATAATTCTCAAGGACTATATTATCATAACCATACGAACATCAATCAGGCATAAATAGAATAAATTAATTATTTAAAGTATTACAATATGTACTTTTGTTAATTATTGGAAAGCATAAATTAACAAAAAAAAGTTGGGTTCCAAAAGGTGATATATTAAAAAAGGTGTGATCCTAATTGTATGCTTAACTCTAATGTTAATAGTTAAGGCAAAGCCGCAAAGATCTAACCTTTTAATTAGCCCACTCTAATTAACAAATGCCGGAATTGTGAGATGAGCTCCCAATCAACGAAAAAAACAAGGGTCGAAGTCCCGAATAGTAAAAAAATAATACGCTTAACTCCATTTATTAGTGAAATAATAACGCCATTATATAACATTACATCAAACTTGACTCAACTAAAAACCATAACTTTATTTTACAAAACTGCTAGTATAAGTTATGTTACAAGTATAAGAATATATATATATATATATATATATATATATATATATATATATATATATATATATATATATATATATATATATATATATATATTTACAGATACAAAAAAAAATAGCTGACTATAATTTGTGGAAGATAAGAGGAGCGCCAAATTGAGGTTTAAGAGTTCCAATGGCGGAAGGAGCATGAGCATACGAAGGTGAAAGCTCGAAGGAGAATCGTTTTAGAATCAAGGCTAGTGTCATTTTAGCTTCAGTCATGGCGAAATTTGATCCAATGCAAATTCTGGGCCCCCAACCAAATGAGAAAAACGACATGTTCCCTTTCGTTGCCTTTGAGATTCCTTCACTAAACCTGTCTGGATTAAACTCTTTGGCATCATCACCCCATAGCTCTTCATCTTGCTGGATAAGGCGTATTGGCAGATTCACCAGCACTCCTGCTGGAAGGAAGATATCTCCTACTTTCGTATCTTTGTCAACCATACGATTTAGTTCTAACACCGGGGGATACAATCTAAGGACCTCTTGAAGTATCATGTTCACCTGCAAAGATAATGTCGTCGTTACAATTTATTTATCTTAGAACTCGACACCGTTTCAAAACTTTAACCAAACTAAGATATACAAATCTACCATTGTCATGACCATTTATGAAACTGATCTACTGCACACCATATTAAAACTATAATAAACTTAGATGATGTGACTAGTATAGCCTAAATACTTACGGTTTTTAGATGATTCAACCCATGGAAATCAGGATCGCGATCTCCGAAGGTATTAAAGATCTCTTCTCGTGCTCTAGCTTGCCAATCTTGATGCTTTCCCAACATGACTAGTGTCCATACAAGCAACGTGGAAGTGGTGCCTTGACCAGCTAGGTAGAATAACTTACTTTCGTTAATCACCTCTTCAATTGTCAACTCTGTACGTTGTTTCTTGAACCCATTTCCGATGTCTTGGAACTTTGAGTCCAATAGTAATCCCAACAAGTCGTCCTTAGGCTTTTCTCCTGCATTGATCGCTTTCTTCCTCTTACCAATTATCCCTTTTAGTACAGTTCGAGTTTCCCTGTCGATTTCCACGATCCTCCTATTTGCCTTAGTTGGGACAAATCTAGATCAAAAAATTGGAGAAATTTATTAAATTCTTGTTAACTGTGTTACCTACATTGGTATGTACCTCTATCTTAGAACATAAAATTTGGTGGGTTAATAAATTATTGTTGTAAGAATAAAGTGGATTTGTTAGTGGTCCAACCTTGTCCAAAAAGAAAATAAAGCAATCTTTTAAAGACAACTTAAAATAAAATTACCTCCATCCAGGTATATAAACCGAATTGAAAACTGGAATCGCGATCTGAATTTGTTCTTGAAAGAGCTCAAAAACCTTCCTCCCTTCTTCATAGCTACTTCCAAATGCGGCTCTAGAAATGAGATCAGCAGATAGTTTATGCAAATGTGAAAACACTTCTATTTCACAAGAATCTGCCTTCGACAACTTTTCTTCCCATTCTTTGATCATAGCATTAGAGCCTTCCCATAATGCGGGCAGCATAAACTGTGAATTGATCGAATATCACCCAATATATAAGCAAATGGTTGATACCAATGACCACTGCTCAAGTGAAACAATGCATTTACATTTGCACAGTTACTATGCTATGCGCTATATTATATCTTCTCTATCTCCAAAAATGTATAGTTATGTACAGCTATCCTACATGCATGCAATAGATAAACTAAAAGGCTTTGATAGGGCAAAATGTGGCCAATTTAATCGTGCAAGACCAAAAATTTAAGTTAGAAAATATGGAAAAACAAATTCGTATAACTTTGATTCCTAATTACATCATTCAATATTAATACACAATGCTCCCATGTATTATGTATATATTTCGAATTCCGATCCCTATGTTCTATACAAGTTTCTATAGGGATTGGAATTCGGAATATATTTTAATTTTTTTTGTGAGAGACAAGAATATTGTCAAAGTAAGAAATAATATATAGGATTAACAGAACTATTAAAAAAATTGAATATATGTATGACATAGTGTATGTCATAAGTGAGATTTTTAGACGTGAAGAAGTGAGAAATAAAAAGAACCTTTAATTTGTCCATGTGGAAAGCCGGGGTGAGGAGCTTTCTCCGATTGGCCCACTCTTGGCCCTCAAGCATGACTAATCCAGATGCAACCTTCAGTAAAAGTGGGTTTGTCCTTGGCTTTTTGTACTCATAAATCTTCATGAACACTTCCCTGACCAGTTCTGGTTCAGCAATGGTCACCAAGGGCACCGGACCATTCCATACAAAGCTTCTTTTCCCTATACGGATCAGATATGATTTCTTACACTTCATCAAATTAAATAATGGAGTGGTGGGTAACATATAAAATGAAACTTTATAAATTATAATAGTGTGTGCGGAAGTATAAAGCCATCGAAAACTAACGAGAGCTAGAGGAGAAAGCGCAACTTACCATATTTATCTATAGTGTGAACGAAGAACGGAAGGACGCGTGGAAGGATATCATTTGATGAATCTGGCAGAGGAGGCTTTGATCGTGCTTCCATGATCATAGTAGCTCTATCTTTGGTGTCTCCATGCAATATCCTGTAAGAATTACCTTTGAATCCTTGCTTCCTGAGGCATTTTTCTAATCGCTTTGGCCTTAACCATACCCAATTTAATACGCCCCATGACACTGTCACAAAAACAACACAAGCCAAAGAAAAAGCTATAGATATGGTAGTTTGAGATGGTTTTTCCATGTTTATAATATAATGTTTGATAGTTGATTGTTGGGCGTTGGCTGGTGATAAAGTGCGGAAGATAAAATTAAACAAGGGAGAAGAGGTGATGGCTATGAGATCGAGTATGTGTAATGTGGAACATAACAAGGATGAAGTGCTATTTATAGTATTGGAAATGGACCTACCTTAATCAAACATAAAGACAAATATGTAATGCAACTTATGCAAGTATGCGACCCGGTAGCTACCGAGTTTCTCGTCATTCCCTTATCATCAGCGCATATATCATATATGTGGACAATTTAACCACGTTCACGACTTTTATTCGAGTGTGTTTCTTGTTTGTACTATTGGAATACTGTCAAACACTCAAACAGGATAGTCTCTATTATGACTATTTTACGTTCCATTTGTTAGGTGAAAATATTGGTTGATATCGTTACATTAATCGAGTGATGTGATATTAGTAAAGTATAAAAGGTCATCTCGCGTTCATTTAGGTAAGGTGATCCTTTGTATATAAATTATGATTTCAGTTATAGAATTAAAGGTCTCAGATATTGAATATATTATCTCAATTATACATATAAAGATCTCATGTATTATATTTATTATCTCAGTTATACAAATAAAGATCTCATGTATTATATTTATTATCTCAGTTATACAAATAAATGTATCATGTATTGAATTTATTATCTCAGATATACAAATAAAGATCTAAGGTATTGAATTTATTATATCAGATGTACAAATAAAGATACTAGGTATTGAATTTATTTATTTAGATATCCAAGTTGCGGAGTTCATGCTTGCATATGTCCGGTCACCTGGAATCTCTGTAATGGGTACAACATCAATAATTTCTTTCAGGTCTTCCTCTGTAAGCTTCACTTTCAAGGCACCTAGATTGGCATCCAAGTTCTTGATTTTGGTCGTGCCTGCAGAAGAGTTTGACTTTCAGTGTTAAGAAATGGCAACACCAAAACTCAGACTTAATTAGTTTTACAAAAACCAATGCAGTAAAAATCAGATGTAACAAAATAAGTTCTCATGTTCATGATCACAATTTGAAGCACCGGAAATGTTTCTGTCATACCATTTAAAAGGGTGAGTAGGTAGAAAACATATCACACAATATGGAGATTAGAGTTACTCAACAGGAATCGGTACTACATCATCTCCTTGATGCAGAACCTATGATAGCGGCAACTGAACTGGAGTGCATTTGACAGATTCTCTAGCCGAGAGTATATAATCTTGTTATCCAAATTTTCTCCTAGAAACTGAGTGTGTGAGGTCTGGAAAAAGAAAACAACTGCACTCAGATCCTTTAACACTGCTTTTCCAGATTGGTACATATGGAGGGAGGATAGGAGGAAAATACCGGGGAATGGCAGTAATAATTTCCAATTGGATCATGAACGCTTATCATACCAAAAGGCTTGTCACAGTCAACACCAGCCAATTTGTTAGATATTGGAGTAACAAATTACGGAGTAGCAATCTCCTTGGGGAGAAAGTTTTGGTTACTTATTCATTTAACTTTAACGCCGCAAAGATTAAAACTATATGTGTCGATCTGGTATATATTTATTTGATCTTTTGATGTAGATACTAACTATTCCTAGATTATTTCTATGTTACATCTCTATGTTCTACAAATGTTATAACATGTACGTATAATTTCACATTTTTTTTAACACTAACTTTAAGTAACTTTAACTTTAATTTTTTAAGATATAAAAATAATAAAAGTTGATATATCTATATTAAAAAAATTAAGGTGAATTTAAGAAGATCTCATATATATATATATATATATATATATATATATATATATATATATATATATATATATATATGCCATTACCTTTCGATTAGAGTACTCCCATTAGAGAGTAAAATATTCCTTGTTTATGGGGAAAATTTTTCCCATCATCCAACATCAACAATTTTACTTTGCCTTGTTCACGGGGAGAATAGAAACAACCCAATACTTAAGGAAAAAAATGCATTGGACCATGTGAAAGTGAGTTATACGTCATTTATTTTCTTTTTTTTTCTTTTGCTGAATTGATAAATTAAACCAATCACTATGTGACACGTAGAAAATCGGACCAATCAGAAAGTTAAGAGAGAGTCTGACACAGAATTTTTTTTTAGCGTATTGTTAAGAAGAGTAGTAAAAAAAATCGTGTCCATAAGAAATCTAGTATAAATTAGAGACAAAATGGGTAAAGAGAGATGAATAGAAAGATTTTTTTCCAATGAGCATGGTTGCAGACTCGTAGTGATTATTTACCTCTGCACTGCAGTACAAAACAGTTGTGAAATTTCTGGGAAATAAGAAAGGTAGCATGAAGCATGATAGTCCAATTTAAGAATGATTCATGGCTGGCTGGCTGGTTAACATTACGTAGAGACCAAGGTTTTGGGGAGTATTCTCAAAGAAAATGTTAATTAAGTGAATGTCATTCCATACGTCACCCATTAATATTCTGGTGCTCACTTCTTGGAAAATATGGAGGATGGAATGTATAGGGTTTAAATCGGAACAATTTTTTTGACCTTTTTTTAAAAAAAAATTCCGAAACTAACCCTCACCCGAAAGTATTTCGAAATATGACTTTCGTTTGTAAACCGCCGTCACTGACAATGACTTTAAGAGATTCAGTATATTGACTTTATGAGACTTGAATTTACCCAGTGTAAAATCGCTATAAAGGACAACAATTTTACTTAAAGGTAAAGCCCCTATCCTTGGCAGCGGTTTTACATTGATGTTTAAACATTTTTTTGATGATGGAGAAATGGGAAATGAGGTATGGAGTTTAATTTACCAAGTGTAAAGTCGTTGTCTTTGACAATGGTTTTACACTTGGTAAATTCGAGTCCCACAAAGTTAATATATTGACTCTCTTAAAACCGTTGTTAGTGACAGCGATTTACAAACGAAGGTTATTTTTCGAAATACTTTTCAGGTGAGGGTTAGTTTTCGAATTTTTTTTTAAAAAAAATTGGTCGTTTAAATCAACTGGAAGTTATAAAAATTGGTCATTAATTAATACACAGATCCTCGAGAGAGCTATACTCAATCTCGGGCTTTAACTTCAGATTTTGTTGTATTAAGTCGAGCAATCTATAACCTGATTTGAAATAATCTCATGAAAAATCGATAGTTATTTTAAAATGTATATTAAACCCTTTTTTGCAATGTTTCATTGTTTGGTTGTTAATAGTAATTAAACGAAGTGTGTTATAAACTTTATAGGGAATACATATGATAAATATTAAAATTGTATGACTTGATGTGAAAGTATACCTTGAACATTATTACATACATACGAAATATAATTATATTCCAACTAGTACATAGAATGTGAACAATTTATCATCTGAAAAAGAACTATGAATAGTTTTGGTCCTGATACTACACGACTAAGGAAATCAGCTAGTGATTGCAAGTAAAAATGAATAATGTTCAACTACATGATTCACAACACATGCAGGAGGTTATATATGTATATACAAAGTGTATATACAAAGCTTATACGGAGTAAGTAGTACGATAATTTCCTGTTAACACCTCGATCTAGAGCCCGTGGAAGTTCATAGGAGCACCAAATTGAGGCCTAAGCGTTCCAACGGCGCTAGGTGCATGAGCGTACGATGGTGAAAGCTCAAAAGAGAACCGTTGTAAAATCATGGCTAAGACCAACTTGGCTTCGATCATGGCGAAATTCGAGCCGATGCATATCCTTGGCCCCCAACCAAATGAGAGAAATAACATGTTCCCTTTGCTTGCAGTTCAAATTCCTTCACTAAATCTTTCAGGGCTGAAGTGTTGGAAGTTTTTGATATAAAAAAAAGGTGAGTGTTAATGTGAGAGTCCCACATTGGTGGAGGTAGGTGTTTTTGCTCTCCTTATAAAACATCATTTGCTAGTACTACCTAGTTGAGTTCCTTGGAGATGGGTGTTGTGTTGCGCACACACACACGCGCGCGCGCTGAGCCGAGCCGGGCCGGGTCGGGCTCGGTGGGGAATGCGATGCGCGGGCGTGGGTCCTATCTTTTTGGAGGAGTTTTATTTGAGAAAATTCAAATCGGTTTTGATTCAGTCTTCATGCAACGGTTTTGACTCATTCCTTGCACTTGCTTAAATCGTGGCCTTAATATCTGATCATGGTTTGACCACCTTCTCCACTTCCCCTTGCCAACCGTTGTGTTCCCTTGCTGTATATATTCACTCCCTCAGTCTCTCTTCATACACAATATTTCGTGCCTCTTACTCCTCTTCTCAAAACACTAAACACGCTTATTTTCCTGGGCAAGTATTCTGAATTCCAGTCGGGTTTGTGAGTGCACATAAACTCCGGCGCCGTGCTTATCCTGGAGGGTGACCGCTTGTTGTCTACTGCACCGGGAGGTAGCGCGGAATCGTCTTTTAGGTCAGTGATTCTCCACGACGCGGCTACTGTTTCTTCGATTCACGCATCAACAGATAAGTATACTGTTCTATAGACTTAAGTGCCATATCAGATAACAATCTAAAAGACGATTATGGCTTCGAAATTCATGATTCCTGATATGTCTAGGCTAGAACCTCTTGATGGCAAGAACTATAAACGTTGGGATGTTAGAATGCGTTTCTATTTGGAACAGATTGATGTTGCATATGTGCTTGATGATATTGTTCAACCTGTTCATGAGGATAACTTGTCTGAAACTGATGTTAAGTTTGCTAAAGATGATAGAACTTGTAAGGGCATGCTGCTGCATCATATGTCAAATAATCTGTTGGATATATATATGGGATTTAATCATGCTAAGGACATTTGGGATGCTCTAGAGAAAAAATATGAGACATATGATGCCGGTACTAAACGTTACTGTGTTAGTAAGTGGTTGAGTTTTCAAGTTGTTGATGATAAACCTATTATTGATCAAATTCATGCTTACGAGAATGTGTGCATTAATATGGCTGCTGAAGGTCTGTCCATTTGTGATATTACCTAGCTATTGTTTTGATTGAGAAACTCCCTCCCTCTTGAAAGGATTTCCGTAACCAGCTAATGCACAAGAAGAAAGACCTAACCTTAGAGGAGCTTGTAGGACACCTCAAAATTGAGGAGGAAAACCGTATCAAAGACAAAGGCCATCCTGTTTTCCCTTCCTCTTCTTCTGCCAAAGCCAATCTTGTTGAACCTAAACCGAACAACCGGTTCAAAGCCAAAAACAGTTATCTTAAGCCTAAGGGGAAAGTTGAGAAATACAAGTTTAAGGGTACCTGTTTTGAATGTGGGCTGACTGGTCACAAGGCTAAGGATTGTAGGGTTAAGAAGAAAAACAATGGTCAAAATCAAGCGAATCTTATTGAGGATTCTAACATTATTGTTGCTGTTGTATTAGAAGCTAACCTTACAGGTAATGCTGCCGAGTGGATTGTTGACACTGGAGCAACCAGGCACATCTGCGCCAACAAGGACATGTTCACTACCTATGACAAGGTGGAAGGTGAAAATGTCTTCATGGGCAACTCAGCTTCTGCCTCTATCCAAGGCAAAGGGAAGATCGTTCTCACTCTTACTTCTGGGAAATTGCTTACTCTCACTAATGTTTTGCATGTTCCAGAGATGCGCAGGAATTTAATTTCTGGCAGTTTACTCATGAAGGCTGGGCTAAAGCTCTCTTTTGACTCTGATAGATTAGTTCTTACTCGCAATGGGGAATTTGTGGGGAAGGGCTTTTGTAATGGGGGGCTCTTTACTCTTGATGTAAAAGTTAACACTATGAATAAAAGTGCTAGTACTTCTTCTGCTTATATTGCTGAGTCTATTGATTTATGGCATGCTAGACTAGGTCACGTTAACATCAATTCGATTAAAAGGCTTAAACATTTAAATTTGATTCCACGTTTTTCCAATACTGATTTTTCGAAATGTCAAATTTGTGTTGAGGCCAAATTCTCAAAGAAGCCATTTAAATCAGTAGATAGACAGACTGAAGTACTAGAACTTGTTCATAGTGACTTGGGTGATTTTAATAATCACGAGAGCAGAGGGGGTAAAAGGTATTACATCACTTTTGTTGATGACTGTTCACGTTTTTGCATGGTTTATCTTCTCAGGTCTAAGGACGAAGCTGAGGAAATGTTCCTCAAATATAAAGCTGAAGTAGAAAATCAATTGAATAAGAAGATTACGAGAGTTAGGAGTGACAGAGGTGGTGAATACAACCCTGATACTCTTAAGGCATTTTGTGAGCAACACGACATTGTACATGAGACGACAGCTCCCTATTCACCCGAACAAAATGGTATAGCTGAAAGGAAAAATAGAACTTTAAAGAATATGATGAATTCTATGCTTATTAGTTCTGGGCTTCCTAACAACATGTGGGGGGAGGCTATTATTTCTGCTTGTCATGTTTTGAACAGGGTTCCTCATAAGAAACTTGACAAGACTCCATACGAGATATGGAAAGGTCGAGTACCAAACCTAAAATACTTGAAAGTGTGGGGGTGCCTAGCAAAAGTGGGCATACCTGGTTTCAAAAGGGACAAGATTGGTCCTAAAACAGTTGATTCTATCTTTGTAGGCTATGCTTATCAAAGTGCAGCTTATCGTTTTCTTGTTAAAGGTACTAACAACTCTTATGCAGGCGGCCATATCATTGAGGCAAGAGATGCAGAATTCTTTGAGAACATTTTTCCTTGGAAAATGTCTTCCTCTAATGATAGTGAATTACTTGGTAGTAGTTCAGTTAGTTTATCTATTGCTAATGTCCCTATTACTAACGATGATTTTACTCCAGAACTGAGAAGAAGCAAAAGAGCACGAAAGGACAACAATTTTGGTCCTGATTTCATTACTTCCCTTTTATCTGAATCTACCTCAATTGATGATAACTTTGTGCATATTTTTGTTTTGGAAGATGATCCAAGAACCTATGATGAGGCGATGAGGTCAGTTGATGCTGTATTTTGGAAAGAAGCAATTGATAGTGAATTGCAATCAATTCTCAATAATAACACTTGGGAATTGGTTGATCTTCCTAGGGGTTGTAAGCCTATTACTTGTAAATGGATCTTTAGGAAAAAATCGAAAACCGATGGATCCATAGACAAGTATAAGGCAAGGTTAGTGGTAAGGGGTTTTACTCAAAAAGTTGGAATTGATTATTTTGATACTTACTCCCCTGTCACTAAAATTGCAACCATTAGGACTTTAATTGCTCTTGCTTGCATTTTTGATCTTGTCGTTCACCAAATGGATGTCAAAACTGCGTTTTTGAATGGTGACTTGGATGAGGAGATTTATATGGTCCAACCTGAAGGGTTCGGTGTTCCCGGCCAAGAGAACAAGGTTTGTAAGTTAGTCAAATCATTGTATGGGCTTAAGCAAGCTCCAAAGCAATCGTATGACAAATTCGATAAAACTATGACTGGTAATGGTTTTCATGTTAATGAAGGTGATTCTTGTGTTTATTCTAAGCATGATAGTTTGGTTGTGTGATAATTTGTCTTTATGTGGATGACATGTTAATTTTTGGGACTAACTTGGATCGAGTAAAAGAACTCCAAAGAACTTTAAATTTTTGAGTTCAAATTTTGAAATGAAAGACATGGGTGAGGCAGATGTGATTTTAGGAGTAAAAATCCAAAGAACTCCAAATGGCATTTGTCTTAACCAGTCACACTATGTTGAAAAACTTCTTAATAAGTTTGACTCATTTAATGTCGATCCAGTTAAGACTCCATATGATCCCAGCTTTCACTTAAAGAAGAATAATGGTGATCCAGTTGATCAATCTGAGTATGCTAGAATTATTGGTAGTGTTATGTTTCTTATGAACTACACTAGACCTGACATTGCTTATTCTGTTAGTAGGTTGAGCAGGTACACTCATAACCCAAGCAGTGATCATTGGGTAGCTCTAAGGAGGTTGCTTAGGTACCTTAAGGGTATTATGGATTGGGGTTTGCATTACTCCAAATTTCCAGGAGTCATGGAGGGCTTTTGTGATGCCAATTGGGTATCCGATAATGATGAAGTTAACTCCACCAGTGGCTATGTTTTCACCCTTGGGGGTGGAGCCATATCCTGGAAATCCTGTAAGCAATCTTATACTGCTATGTCTACTATGGAATCTGAGTTTATTGCTCTTGAATTGGCAGGTCATGAGGCAGAATGGTTGAGGAACTTGCTTGCTGATATTCCACTGTGGGGGAAGCCAGCTCCTTCAATTGCACTTCATTGTGATTCGCAAGCTGCGATTGCTGTTGCTCACAACCATGCCTACAATGGAAAAAAGAGACACATTCGTCTAAGGCATAAGGCTGTTAGAAATTTGCTGTCTGAAGGAGTGATATCACTGGACTATGTTAAGTCCGAAAGGAACATTGCGGATCCGTTAACTAAAGGCCTATGTAGAAAACTAGTTTTGGAAACATCAGAAGAGATGGGGCTAAAGCCTGTTGTATGAATTGTGAAATAGTGAACTCCTACTCATCATGAGTTCAAAGGAGAACATTATAATAATAATTTGGAAGCACATTTTTTTTTCCTTGATTATCCATCTCTAGATGTTTGTTTTGTGCTTAGCTACAAATGAGAAAGAGGTTGAGCATATGGCTCTTAATGAACCCATATCCATATTTTTGGTGGTGTGTTGTAGCTCACACTTGATGGGATTCACCTACTTAAGTGTGGAAGTATGGCCGCTTCCTATGAGTATTTCGTGGCTTATACTCTAGAGCACCTATGAGCATCCAGGCTTGGACGTATGGCCAGTATAATGCGTCACCTTTATTCGCGGAATTTCAGAATATTATACATATTCAATTGTGTGGCTCAACGTGACGGGTCCCTAACTCCCTATTGAGTTCAAGACAAAGGTCACTTGGTAGGTGAGGGATCATAGCTTGATGTTCACTATGTGTTAATTCAAGTCGCAAGACATTGACACTTATGCAATTGTTTTGTTTTGCCCAGAATTGTTTTTTCCTTTCCTTTCCTTTCATATCTTCAAACCTGTGGGGGATTGTTGGAAGTTTTTGATATAAAAAAAGGTGAGTGTTAATGTGAGAGTCCCACATTGGTGGAGGTAGGTGTTTTTGCTCTCCTTATAAAACATCATTTGCTAGTACTACCTAGTTGAGTTCCTTGGAGGTGGGTGTTGTGTTGCACACACACAAACACACGCGCGCGCCGAGCCGAGCCGGGTCGGGTCGGGCTCGGGCTCGGGCCTTGGGACTTGGGATCTTGGGGAATGCGATGCGCGGGCGTGGGTCCTATCTTTTTGGAGGAGTTTTATTTGAGAAAATTCAAATCGGTTTTGATTCAGTCTTCATGCAACGGTTTTGACTCATTCCTTGCACTTGCTTAAATCGTGGCCTTAATTCCTGATCATGGTTTGACCACCTTCTCCACTTCCCCTTGCCAACCGTTGTGTTCCCTTGCTGTATATATTCACTCCCTCAGTCTCTCTTCATACACAATATTTCGTGCCTCTTCCTCCTCTTCTCAAAACACTAAACACGCTTATTTTCCTGGGCAAGTATTCTGAATTCCAGTCGGGTTTGTGAGTGCACATAAACTCTGGCGCCGTGCTTATCCTGGAGGGCGACCGCTTGTTGTCTACTGCACCGGGAGGTAGCGCGGAATCGTCTTTTAGGTCAGTGGTTCTCCACGACGCGGCTACTGTTTCTTCGATTCACGCATCAACAGATAAGTATACTGTTCTATAGACTTAAGTGTCATATCAGATAACATGAAGTCCTTAGCATCATCTCCCCAAAGTTGTTCATCTTGATGAACAAGGAGTATTAGAAGATTGACTAGCACACCTTTGGGTAAGAAGATATCTCCCACTTTTATGTCCTATGTAATTGTACGATTTAATTCAGTTATTCACTAGTAGAAATTTATTAATATGCGATAGGTTTTTTTAATACTATATGCGGCGTCAAAAGGCTAACAGCATTTAGGATGACAGCAAATAAATCAATTTAATTTGTGGCGTAAAAAATACGCAGCAAAAAATTTAATAATATACGGCGGGTATAAGAGAATACATCCCAAATTAATATATAATTAACTAATAATATGCGGCAGGTGAGTGTCAAATACGCCGCATATTAATGCTATAATTTGTGGCGAGTTAGGGGGAAATACGCAGCATATAGGTTATTTTCTATAAAAAAAATTAAAGGTATAAAATTAAATAATAAGCGGCGAGTGTGCCTTAGACCCGCCGCATATAGAGTAATTTTTTTTTTTGCAAGCTCTATTTTGGTCCTTACTATGCCAAATCTACTGTATTCATTACCAAAACAACACTTCATTACCATATCTGTTGTATTCATTACCAAAACATGTTATACAATTATAATGATACAAAAAATCTGCGAATACATTTACATATAATGATTTGGAATTCATTTATATATTACTATTGTCGTAAATCACTCATTAAATGACATCAAAACTATGACCCTAATAAATGAACATAGTGTACAAAAAAATACAATGTCATCGTCTTGAAAATACACAAAAAGGTAAATTGCATAATCTAAAAAAAGTTATTTGTCCAATACTTGGCCAATTTGTTGCGAATCACATCGATTTCTTCGGTAGAGAAGGAATCCTGGTTGAATCCTTTGCATATCTAAGATTGATTACCATATCATTAAAGTATATAAAAAATACAATGTATTTCAAAAGTAACGTTCAAACACGTCATTTTCCACTCAAAGTTGTATAATGAAAAAGAATGAGCTTGCTACTAAATTGGTTCATGAAATTAACAATATAGGGTTGGTTTATGAAACTCCCTTGATTTATGTTGTACTTTTGTTGTTTTGCATGCATATTTGGCACCCATGCTTACTACTATTCTCTTGTCCAACTGCTTAAGTAACCATCATCTCATACATTATCACGTCCTCTGTTCCCTATCTGAATTCAACTACCTACATTTATTTCTGCACTCTCTCTCCTCAAATTATGATATCATTACCCCATTATATTCTCCAAATTATTTATATAGTACTTCATAACGTTTCCTTTGTTTCTTTTACATGTCCTTCCGCCTTCACCTTATTCAATTCCTCTGCTTTTTCTATAAAAGTTATGTTTTCCTCTGGGTTTTTTTTTGGAACTTTTATGAGAAAAAGATGAAAATTTAACTGTCAGAAAGAGGACCAAGAGTCAAAGAGGTAAAATGGTGATGGAATAAAAAAAAAAGAACATGTCTTGCTGCGATTAGAAAGTGACAGTCGTTGAAAGAGATTGATAAGGGTGGTAGTAGCCAAATAAAAGATAAAAATTTGAAGTCAAAAGCTAGGAATCAAGCCCTGTGCTTTAGTTTTCTACCCCACCAGAAAATGAAGTTACACTCTCCTTTGTCTCTCCTCTAGATTCCTTAGCTTCTGACCCTCTACATTTTTTGGGGTGCTTGCTCTTAAATATTTTTACTGATATTTTACACATTATGGTACAAATACTCATTAGTAAGGTTAATACTTCATTAATTTGTCATAGGTAAAGTGAAATAATAACGCAATTATATAACATTACATCACATTTGACTCAACTACAAACCATAAGTCCATAACTTCATTTTACAAAACTGCTAGTTGAGTTATGTTACAAGAATATATATATATATATATATATATATATATATATATATATATATATATATATATATATATATATATATATATACAGACACAAAAAAAAATAGCTGACTATAATTTGTGGAAGATAAGAGGAGCGCCAAATTGAGGTTTAAGAGTTCCAATGGCGGAAGGAGCATGAGCATACGAAGGTGAAAGCTCGAAGGAGAATCGTTTTAGAATCAAGGCTAGTGTCATTTTAGCTTCAGTCATGGCGAAATTTGATCCAATGCAAATTCTGGGCCCCCAACCAAATGAGAAAAACGACATGTTCCCTTTCGTTGCCTTTGAGATTCCTTCACTAAACCTGTCTGGATTAAACTCTTTGGCATCATCACCCCATAGCTCTTCATCTTGCTGGATAAGGCGTATTGGCAGATTCACCAGCACTCCTGCTGGAAGGAAGATATCTCCTACTTTCGTATCTTTGTCAACCATACGATTTAGTTCTAACACCGGGGGATACAATCTAAGGACCTCTTGAAGTATCATGTTCACCTGCAAAGATAATGTCGTCGTTACAATTTATTTATCTTAGAACTCGACACCGTTTCAAAACTTTAACCAAACTAAGATATACAAATCTACCATTGTCATGACCATTTATGAAACTGATCTACTGCACACCATATTAAAACTATAATAAACTTAGATGATGTGACTAGTATAGCCTAAATACTTACGGTTTTTAGATGATTCAACCCATGGAAATCAGGATCGCGATCTCCGAAGGTATTAAAGATCTCTTCTCGTGCTCTAGCTTGCCAATCTTGATGCTTTCCCAACATGACTAGTGTCCATACAAGCAACGTGGAAGTGGTGCCTTGACCAGCTAGGTAGAATAACTTACTTTCGTTAATCACCTCTTCAATTGTCAACTCTGTACGTTGTTTCTTGAACCCATTTCCGATGTCTTGGAACTTTGAGTCCAATAGTAATCCCAACAAGTCGTCCTTAGGCTTTTCTCCTGCATTGATCGCTTTCTTCCTCTTACCAATTATCCCTTTTAGTACAGTTCGAGTTTCCCTGTCGATTTCCACGATCCTCCTATTTGCCTTAGTTGGGACAAATCTAGATCAAAAAATTGGAGAAATTTATTAAATTCTTGTTAACTGTGTTACCTACATTGGTATGTACCTCCATCCTAGAACATAAAATTTGGTGGGTTAATAAATTATTGTTGTAAGAATAAAGTGGATTTGTTAGTGGTCCAACCTTGTCCAAAAAGAAAATAAAGCAATCTTTTAAAGACAACTTAAAATAAAATTACCTCCATCCAGGTATATAAACCGAATTGAAAACTGGAATCGCGATCTGAATTTGTTCTTGAAAGAGCTCAAAAACCTTCCTCCCTTCTTCATAGCTACTTCCAAATGCGGCTCTAGAAATGAGATCAGCAGATAGTTTATGCAAATGTGAAAACACTTCTATTTCACAAGAATCTGCCTTCGACAACTTTTCTTCCCATTCTTTGATCATAGCATTAGAGCCTTCCCATAATGCGGGCAGCATAAACTGTGAATTGATCGAATATCACCCAATATATAAGCAAATGGTTGATACCAATGACCACTGCTCAAGTGAAACAATGCATTTACATTTGCACAGTTACTATGCTATGCGCTATATTATATCTTCTCTATCTCCAAAAATGTATAGTTATGTACAGCTATCCTACATGCATGCAATAGATAAACTAAAAGGCTTTGATAGGGCAAAATGTGGCCAATTTAATCGTGCAAGACCAAAAATTTAAGTTAGAAAATATGGAAAAACAAATTCGTATAACTTTGATTCATAATTACATCATTCAATATTAATACACAATGCTCCCATGTATTATGTATATATTTCGAATTCCGATCCCTATGTTCTATACAAGTTTCTATAGGGATTGGAATTCGGAATATATTTTAATTTTTTTTGTGAGAGACAAGAATATTGTCAAAGTAAGAAATAATATATAGGATTAACAGAACTATTAAAAAAATTGAATATATGTATGACATAGTGTATGTCATAAGTGAGATTTTTAGACGTGAAGAAGTGAGAAATAAAAAGAACCTTTAATTTGTCCATGTGGAAAGCCGGGGTGAGGAGCTTTCTCCGATTGGCCCACTCTTGGCCCTCAAGCATGACTAATCCAGATGCAACCTTCAGTAAAAGTGGGTTTGTCCTTGGCTTTTTGTACTCATAAATCTTCATGAACACTTCCCTGACCAGTTCTGGTTCAGCAATGGTCACCAAGGGCACCGGACCATTCCATACAAAGCTTCTTTTCCCTATACGGATCAGATATGATTTCTTACACTTCATCAAATTAAATAATGGAGTGGTGGGTAACATATAAAATGAAACTTTATAAATTATAATAGTGTGTGCGGAAGTATAAAGCCATCGAAAACTAACGAGAGCTAGAGGAGAAAGCGCAACTTACCATATTTATCTATAGTGTGAACGAAGAACGGAAGGACGCGTGGAAGGATATCATTTGATGAATCTGGCAGAGGAGGCTTTGATCGTGCTTCCATGATCATAGTAGCTCTATCTTTGGTGTCTCCATGCAATATCCTGTAAGAATTACCTTTGAATCCTTGCTTCCTGAGGCATTTTTCTAATCGCTTTGGCCTTAACCATACCCAATTTAATACGCCCCATGACACTGTCACAAAAACAACACAAGCCAAAGAAAAAGCTATAGATATGGTAGTTTGAGATGGTTTTTCCATGTTTATAATATAATGTTTGATAGTTGATTGTTGGGCGTTGGCTGGTGATAAAGTGCGGAAGATAAAATTAAACAAGGGAGAAGAGGTGATGGCTATGAGATCGAGTATGTGTAATGTGGAACATAACAAGGATGAAGTGCTATTTATAGTATTGGAAATGGACCTACCTTAATCAAACATAAAGACAAATATGTAATGCAACTTATGCAAGTATGCGACCCGGTAGCTACCGAGTTTCTCGTCATTCCCTTATCATCAGCGCATATATCATATATGTGGACAATTTAACCACGTTCACGACTTTTATTCGAGTGTGTTTCTTGTTTGTACTATTGGAATACTGTCAAACACTCAAACAGGATAGTCTCTATTATGACTATTTTACGTTCCATTTGTTAGGTGAAAATATTGGTTGATATCGTTACATTAATCGAGTGATGTGATATTAGTAAAGTATAAAAGGTCATCTCGCGTTCATTTAGGTAAGGTGATCCTTTGTATATAAATTATGATTTCAGTTATAGAATTAAAGGTCTCAGATATTGAATATATTATCTCAATTATACATATAAAGATCTCATGTATTATATTTATTATCTCAGTTATACAAATAAAGATCTCATGTATTATATTTATTATCTCAGTTATACAAATAAATGTATCATGTATTGAATTTATTATCTCAGATATACAAATAAAGATCTAAGGTATTGAATTTATTATATCAGATGTACAAATAAAGATACTAGGTATTGAATTTATTTATTTAGATATCCAAGTTGCGGAGTTCATGCTTGCATATGTCCGGTCACCTGGAATCTCTGTAATGGGTACAACATCAATAATTTCTTTCAGGTCTTCCTCTGTAAGCTTCACTTTCAAGGCACCTAGATTGGCATCCAAGTTCTTGATTTTGGTCGTGCCTGCAGAAGAGTTTGACTTTCAGTGTTAAGAAATGGCAACACCAAAACTCAGACTTAATTAGTTTTACAAAAACCAATGCAGTAAAAATCAGATGTAACAAAATAAGTTCTCATGTTCATGATCACAATTTGAAGCACCGGAAATGTTTCTGTCATACCATTTAAAAGGGTGAGTAGGTAGAAAACATATCACACAATATGGAGATTAGAGTTACTCAACAGGAATCGGTACTACATCATCTCCTTGATGCAGAACCTATGATAGCGGCAACTGAACTGGAGTGCATTTGACAGATTCTCTAGCCGAGAGTATATAATCTTGTTATCCAAATTTTCTCCTAGAAACTGAGTGTGTGAGGTCTGGAAAAAGAAAACAACTGCACTCAGATCCTTTAACACTGCTTTTCCAGATTGGTACATATGGAGGGAGGATAGGAGGAAAATACCGGGGAATGGCAGTAATAATTTCCAATTGGATCATGAACGCTTATCATACCAAAAGGCTTGTCACAGTCAACACCAGCCAATTTGTTAGATATTGGAGTAACAAATTACGGAGTAGCAATCTCCTTGGGGAGAAAGTTTTGGTTACTTATTCATTTAACTTTAACGCCGCAAAGATTAAAACTATATGTGTCGATCTGGTATATATTTATTTGATCTTTTGATGTAGATACTAACTATTCCTAGATTATTTCTATGTTACATCTCTATGTTCTACAAATGTTATAACATGTACGTATAATTTCACATTTTTTTTTAACACTAACTTTAAGTAACTTTAACTTTAATTTTTTAAGATATAAAAATAATAAAAGTTGATATATCTATATTAAAAAAAATTAAGGTGAATTTAAGAAGATCTCATATATATATATATATATATATATATATATATATATATATATATGCCATTACCTTTCGATTAGAGCACTCCCATTAGAGAGTAAAATATTCCTTGTTTATGGGGAAAATTTTTCCCATCATCCAACATCAACAATTTTACTTTGCCTTGTTCACGGGGAGAATAGAAACAACCCAATACTTAAGGAAAAAAATGCATTGGACCATGTGAAAGTGAGTTATACGTCATTTATTTTCTTTTTTTTTCTTTTGCTGAATTGATAAATTAAACCAATCACTATGTGACACGTAGAAAATCGGACCAATCAGAAAGTTAAGAGAGAGTCTGACACAGAATTTTTTTTTAGCGTATTGTTAAGAAGAGTAGTAAAAAAAATCGTGTCCATAAGAAATCTAGTATAAATTAGAGACAAAATGGGTAAAGAGAGATGAATAGAAAGATTTTTTTCCAATGAGCATGGTTGCAGACTCGTAGTGATTATTTACCTCTGCACTGCAGTACAAAACAGTTGTGAAATTTCTGGGAAATAAGAAAGGTAGCATGAAGCATGATAGTCCAATTTAAGAATGATTCATGGCTGGCTGGCTGGTTAACATTACGTAGAGACCAAGGTTTTGGGGAGTATTCTCAAAGAAAATGTTAATTAAGTGAATGTCATTCCATACGTCACCCATTAATATTCTGGTGCTCACTTCTTGGAAAATATGGAGGATGGAATGTATAGGGTTTAAATCGGAACAATTTTTTTGACCTTTTTTTAAAAAAAAATTCCGAAACTAACCCTCACCCGAAAGTATTTCGAAATATGACTTTCGTTTGTAAACCGCCGTCACTGACAATGACTTTAAGAGATTCAGTATATTGACTTTATGAGACTTGAATTTACCCAGTGTAAAATCGCTATAAAGGACAACAATTTTACTTAAAGGTAAAGCCCCTATCCTTGGCAGCGGTTTTACATTGATGTTTAAACATTTTTTTGATGATGGAGAAATGGGAAATGAGGTATGGAGTTTAATTTACCAAGTGTAAAGTCGTTGTCTTTGACAATGGTTTTACACTTGGTAAATTCGAGTCCCACAAAGTTAATATATTGACTCTCTTAAAACCGTTGTTAGTGACAGCGATTTACAAACGAAGGTTATTTTTCGAAATACTTTTCAGGTGAGGGTTAGTTTTCGAATTTTTTTTTAAAAAAAATTGGTCGTTTAAATCAACTGGAAGTTATAAAAATTGGTCATTAATTAATACACAGATCCTCGAGAGAGCTATACTCAATCTCGGGCTTTAACTTCAGATTTTGTTGTATTAAGTCGAGCAATCTATAACCTGATTTGAAATAATCTCATGAAAAATCGATAGTTATTTTAAAATGTATATTAAACCCTTTTTTGCAATGTTTCATTGTTTGGTTGTTAATAGTAATTAAACGAAGTGTGTTATAAACTTTATAGGGAATACATATGATAAATATTAAAATTGTATGACTTGATGTGAAAGTATACCTTGAACATTATTACATACATACGAAATATAATTATATTCCAACTAGTACATAGAATGTGAACAATTTATCATCTGAAAAAGAACTATGAATAGTTTTGGTCCTGATACTACACGACTAAGGAAATCAGCTAGTGATTGCAAGTAAAAATGAATAATGTTCAACTACATGATTCACAACACATGCAGGAGGTTATATATGTATATACAAAGTGTATATACAAAGCTTATACGGAGTAAGTAGTACGATAATTTCCTGTTAACACCTCGATCTAGAGCCCGTGGAAGTTCATAGGAGCACCAAATTGAGGCCTAAGCGTTCCAACGGCGCTAGGTGCATGAGCGTACGATGGTGAAAGCTCAAAAGAGAACCGTTGTAAAATCATGGCTAAGACCAACTTGGCTTCGATCATGGCGAAATTCGAGCCGATGCATATCCTTGGCCCCCAACCAAATGAGAGAAATAACATGTTCCCTTTGCTTGCAGTTCAAATTCCTTCACTAAATCTTTCAGGGCTGAAGTGTTGGAAGTTTTTGATATAAAAAAAAGGTGAGTGTTAATGTGAGAGTCCCACATTGGTGGAGGTAGGTGTTTTTGCTCTCCTTATAAAACATCATTTGCTAGTACTACCTAGTTGAGTTCCTTGGAGATGGGTGTTGTGTTGCGCACACACACACGCGCGCGCGCTGAGCCGAGCCGGGCCGGGTCGGGCTCGGTGGGGAATGCGATGCGCGGGCGTGGGTCCTATCTTTTTGGAGGAGTTTTATTTGAGAAAATTCAAATCGGTTTTGATTCAGTCTTCATGCAACGGTTTTGACTCATTCCTTGCACTTGCTTAAATCGTGGCCTTAATATCTGATCATGGTTTGACCACCTTCTCCACTTCCCCTTGCCAACCGTTGTGTTCCCTTGCTGTATATATTCACTCCCTCAGTCTCTCTTCATACACAATATTTCGTGCCTCTTACTCCTCTTCTCAAAACACTAAACACGCTTATTTTCCTGGGCAAGTATTCTGAATTCCAGTCGGGTTTGTGAGTGCACATAAACTCCGGCGCCGTGCTTATCCTGGAGGGTGACCGCTTGTTGTCTACTGCACCGGGAGGTAGCGCGGAATCGTCTTTTAGGTCAGTGATTCTCCACGACGCGGCTACTGTTTCTTCGATTCACGCATCAACAGATAAGTATACTGTTCTATAGACTTAAGTGCCATATCAGATAACAATCTAAAAGACGATTATGGCTTCGAAATTCATGATTCCTGATATGTCTAGGCTAGAACCTCTTGATGGCAAGAACTATAAACGTTGGGATGTTAGAATGCGTTTCTATTTGGAACAGATTGATGTTGCATATGTGCTTGATGATATTGTTCAACCTGTTCATGAGGATAACTTGTCTGAAACTGATGTTAAGTTTGCTAAAGATGATAGAACTTGTAAGGGCATGCTGCTGCATCATATGTCAAATAATCTGTTGGATATATATATGGGATTTAATCATGCTAAGGACATTTGGGATGCTCTAGAGAAAAAATATGAGACATATGATGCCGGTACTAAACGTTACTGTGTTAGTAAGTGGTTGAGTTTTCAAGTTGTTGATGATAAACCTATTATTGATCAAATTCATGCTTACGAGAATGTGTGCATTAATATGGCTGCTGAAGGTCTGTCCATTTGTGATATTACCTAGCTATTGTTTTGATTGAGAAACTCCCTCCCTCTTGAAAGGATTTCCGTAACCAGCTAATGCACAAGAAGAAAGACCTAACCTTAGAGGAGCTTGTAGGACACCTCAAAATTGAGGAGGAAAACCGTATCAAAGACAAAGGCCATCCTGTTTTCCCTTCCTCTTCTTCTGCCAAAGCCAATCTTGTTGAACCTAAACCGAACAACCGGTTCAAAGCCAAAAACAGTTATCTTAAGCCTAAGGGGAAAGTTGAGAAATACAAGTTTAAGGGTACCTGTTTTGAATGTGGGCTGACTGGTCACAAGGCTAAGGATTGTAGGGTTAAGAAGAAAAACAATGGTCAAAATCAAGCGAATCTTATTGAGGATTCTAACATTATTGTTGCTGTTGTATTAGAAGCTAACCTTACAGGTAATGCTGCCGAGTGGATTGTTGACACTGGAGCAACCAGGCACATCTGCGCCAACAAGGACATGTTCACTACCTATGACAAGGTGGAAGGTGAAAATGTCTTCATGGGCAACTCAGCTTCTGCCTCTATCCAAGGCAAAGGGAAGATCGTTCTCACTCTTACTTCTGGGAAATTGCTTACTCTCACTAATGTTTTGCATGTTCCAGAGATGCGCAGGAATTTAATTTCTGGCAGTTTACTCATGAAGGCTGGGCTAAAGCTCTCTTTTGACTCTGATAGATTAGTTCTTACTCGCAATGGGGAATTTGTGGGGAAGGGCTTTTGTAATGGGGGGCTCTTTACTCTTGATGTAAAAGTTAACACTATGAATAAAAGTGCTAGTACTTCTTCTGCTTATATTGCTGAGTCTATTGATTTATGGCATGCTAGACTAGGTCACGTTAACATCAATTCGATTAAAAGGCTTAAACATTTAAATTTGATTCCACGTTTTTCCAATACTGATTTTTCGAAATGTCAAATTTGTGTTGAGGCCAAATTCTCAAAGAAGCCATTTAAATCAGTAGATAGACAGACTGAAGTACTAGAACTTGTTCATAGTGACTTGGGTGATTTTAATAATCACGAGAGCAGAGGGGGTAAAAGGTATTACATCACTTTTGTTGATGACTGTTCACGTTTTTGCATGGTTTATCTTCTCAGGTCTAAGGACGAAGCTGAGGAAATGTTCCTCAAATATAAAGCTGAAGTAGAAAATCAATTGAATAAGAAGATTACGAGAGTTAGGAGTGACAGAGGTGGTGAATACAACCCTGATACTCTTAAGGCATTTTGTGAGCAACACGACATTGTACATGAGACGACAGCTCCCTATTCACCCGAACAAAATGGTATAGCTGAAAGGAAAAATAGAACTTTAAAGAATATGATGAATTCTATGCTTATTAGTTCTGGGCTTCCTAACAACATGTGGGGGGAGGCTATTATTTCTGCTTGTCATGTTTTGAACAGGGTTCCTCATAAGAAACTTGACAAGACTCCATACGAGATATGGAAAGGTCGAGTACCAAACCTAAAATACTTGAAAGTGTGGGGGTGCCTAGCAAAAGTGGGCATACCTGGTTTCAAAAGGGACAAGATTGGTCCTAAAACAGTTGATTCTATCTTTGTAGGCTATGCTTATCAAAGTGCAGCTTATCGTTTTCTTGTTAAAGGTACTAACAACTCTTATGCAGGCGGCCATATCATTGAGGCAAGAGATGCAGAATTCTTTGAGAACATTTTTCCTTGGAAAATGTCTTCCTCTAATGATAGTGAATTACTTGGTAGTAGTTCAGTTAGTTTATCTATTGCTAATGTCCCTATTACTAACGATGATTTTACTCCAGAACTGAGAAGAAGCAAAAGAGCACGAAAGGACAACAATTTTGGTCCTGATTTCATTACTTCCCTTTTATCTGAATCTACCTCAATTGATGATAACTTTGTGCATATTTTTGTTTTGGAAGATGATCCAAGAACCTATGATGAGGCGATGAGGTCAGTTGATGCTGTATTTTGGAAAGAAGCAATTGATAGTGAATTGCAATCAATTCTCAATAATAACACTTGGGAATTGGTTGATCTTCCTAGGGGTTGTAAGCCTATTACTTGTAAATGGATCTTTAGGAAAAAATCGAAAACCGATGGATCCATAGACAAGTATAAGGCAAGGTTAGTGGTAAGGGGTTTTACTCAAAAAGTTGGAATTGATTATTTTGATACTTACTCCCCTGTCACTAAAATTGCAACCATTAGGACTTTAATTGCTCTTGCTTGCATTTTTGATCTTGTCGTTCACCAAATGGATGTCAAAACTGCGTTTTTGAATGGTGACTTGGATGAGGAGATTTATATGGTCCAACCTGAAGGGTTCGGTGTTCCCGGCCAAGAGAACAAGGTTTGTAAGTTAGTCAAATCATTGTATGGGCTTAAGCAAGCTCCAAAGCAATCGTATGACAAATTCGATAAAACTATGACTGGTAATGGTTTTCATGTTAATGAAGGTGATTCTTGTGTTTATTCTAAGCATGATAGTTTGGTTGTGTGATAATTTGTCTTTATGTGGATGACATGTTAATTTTTGGGACTAACTTGGATCGAGTAAAAGAACTCCAAAGAACTTTAAATTTTTGAGTTCAAATTTTGAAATGAAAGACATGGGTGAGGCAGATGTGATTTTAGGAGTAAAAATCCAAAGAACTCCAAATGGCATTTGTCTTAACCAGTCACACTATGTTGAAAAACTTCTTAATAAGTTTGACTCATTTAATGTCGATCCAGTTAAGACTCCATATGATCCCAGCTTTCACTTAAAGAAGAATAATGGTGATCCAGTTGATCAATCTGAGTATGCTAGAATTATTGGTAGTGTTATGTTTCTTATGAACTACACTAGACCTGACATTGCTTATTCTGTTAGTAGGTTGAGCAGGTACACTCATAACCCAAGCAGTGATCATTGGGTAGCTCTAAGGAGGTTGCTTAGGTACCTTAAGGGTATTATGGATTGGGGTTTGCATTACTCCAAATTTCCAGGAGTCATGGAGGGCTTTTGTGATGCCAATTGGGTATCCGATAATGATGAAGTTAACTCCACCAGTGGCTATGTTTTCACCCTTGGGGGTGGAGCCATATCCTGGAAATCCTGTAAGCAATCTTATACTGCTATGTCTACTATGGAATCTGAGTTTATTGCTCTTGAATTGGCAGGTCATGAGGCAGAATGGTTGAGGAACTTGCTTGCTGATATTCCACTGTGGGGGAAGCCAGCTCCTTCAATTGCACTTCATTGTGATTCGCAAGCTGCGATTGCTGTTGCTCACAACCATGCCTACAATGGAAAAAAGAGACACATTCGTCTAAGGCATAAGGCTGTTAGAAATTTGCTGTCTGAAGGAGTGATATCACTGGACTATGTTAAGTCCGAAAGGAACATTGCGGATCCGTTAACTAAAGGCCTATGTAGAAAACTAGTTTTGGAAACATCAGAAGAGATGGGGCTAAAGCCTGTTGTATGAATTGTGAAATAGTGAACTCCTACTCATCATGAGTTCAAAGGAGAACATTATAATAATAATTTGGAAGCACATTTTTTTTTCCTTGATTATCCATCTCTAGATGTTTGTTTTGTGCTTAGCTACAAATGAGAAAGAGGTTGAGCATATGGCTCTTAATGAACCCATATCCATATTTTTGGTGGTGTGTTGTAGCTCACACTTGATGGGATTCACCTACTTAAGTGTGGAAGTATGGCCGCTTCCTATGAGTATTTCGTGGCTTATACTCTAGAGCACCTATGAGCATCCAGGCTTGGACGTATGGCCAGTATAATGCGTCACCTTTATTCGCGGAATTTCAGAATATTATACATATTCAATTGTGTGGCTCAACGTGACGGGTCCCTAACTCCCTATTGAGTTCAAGACAAAGGTCACTTGGTAGGTGAGGGATCATAGCTTGATGTTCACTATGTGTTAATTCAAGTCGCAAGACATTGACACTTATGCAATTGTTTTGTTTTGCCCAGAATTGTTTTTTCCTTTCCTTTCCTTTCATATCTTCAAACCTGTGGGGGATTGTTGGAAGTTTTTGATATAAAAAAAGGTGAGTGTTAATGTGAGAGTCCCACATTGGTGGAGGTAGGTGTTTTTGCTCTCCTTATAAAACATCATTTGCTAGTACTACCTAGTTGAGTTCCTTGGAGGTGGGTGTTGTGTTGCACACACACAAACACACGCGCGCGCCGAGCCGAGCCGGGTCGGGTCGGGCTCGGGCTCGGGCCTTGGGACTTGGGATCTTGGGGAATGCGATGCGCGGGCGTGGGTCCTATCTTTTTGGAGGAGTTTTATTTGAGAAAATTCAAATCGGTTTTGATTCAGTCTTCATGCAACGGTTTTGACTCATTCCTTGCACTTGCTTAAATCGTGGCCTTAATTCCTGATCATGGTTTGACCACCTTCTCCACTTCCCCTTGCCAACCGTTGTGTTCCCTTGCTGTATATATTCACTCCCTCAGTCTCTCTTCATACACAATATTTCGTGCCTCTTCCTCCTCTTCTCAAAACACTAAACACGCTTATTTTCCTGGGCAAGTATTCTGAATTCCAGTCGGGTTTGTGAGTGCACATAAACTCTGGCGCCGTGCTTATCCTGGAGGGCGACCGCTTGTTGTCTACTGCACCGGGAGGTAGCGCGGAATCGTCTTTTAGGTCAGTGGTTCTCCACGACGCGGCTACTGTTTCTTCGATTCACGCATCAACAGATAAGTATACTGTTCTATAGACTTAAGTGTCATATCAGATAACATGAAGTCCTTAGCATCATCTCCCCAAAGTTGTTCATCTTGATGAACAAGGAGTATTAGAAGATTGACTAGCACACCTTTGGGTAAGAAGATATCTCCCACTTTTATGTCCTATGTAATTGTACGATTTAATTCAGTTATTCACTAGTAGAAATTTATTAATATGCGATAGGTTTTTTTAATACTATATGCGGCGTCAAAAGGCTAACAGCATTTAGGATGACAGCAAATAAATCAATTTAATTTGCGGCGTAAAAAATACGCAGCAAAAAATTTAATAATATACGGCGGGTATAAGAGAATACATCCCAAATTAATATATAATTAACTAATAATATGCGGCAGGTGAGTGTCAAATACGCCGCATATTAATGCTATAATTTGTGGCGAGTTAGGGGGAAATACGCAGCATATAGGTTATTTTCTATAAAAAAAATTAAAGGTATAAAATTAAATAATAAGCGGCGAGTGTGCCTTAGACCCGCCGCATATAGAGTAATTTTTTTTTTTGCAAGCTCTATTTTGGTCCTTACTATGCCAAATCTACTGTATTCATTACCAAAACAACACTTCATTACCATATCTGTTGTATTCATTACCAAAACATGTTATACAATTATAATGATACAAAAAATCTGCGAATACATTTACATATAATGATTTGGAATTCATTTATATATTACTATTGTCGTAAATCACTCATTAAATGACATCAAAACTATGACCCTAATAAATGAACATAGTGTACAAAAAAATACAATGTCATCGTCTTGAAAATACACAAAAAGGTAAATTGCATAATCTAAAAAAAGTTATTTGTCCAATACTTGGCCAATTTGTTGCGAATCACATCGATTTCTTCGGTAGAGAAGGAATCCTGGTTGAATCCTTTGCATATCTAAGATTGATTACCATATCATTAAAGTATATAAAAAATACAATGTATTTCAAAAGTAACGTTCAAACACGTCATTTTCCACTCAAAGTTGTATAATGAAAAAGAATGAGCTTGCTACTAAATTGGTTCATGAAATTAACAATATAGGGTTGGTTTATGAAACTCCCTTGATTTATGTTGTACTTTTGTTGTTTTGCATGCATATTTGGCACCCATGCTTACTACTATTCTCTTGTCCAACTGCTTAAGTAACCATCATCTCATACATTATCACGTCCTCTGTTCCCTATCTGAATTCAACTACCTACATTTATTTCTGCACTCTCTCTCCTCAAATTATGATATCATTACCCCATTATATTCTCCAAATTATTTATATAGTACTTCATAACGTTTCCTTTGTTTCTTTTACATGTCCTTCCGCCTTCACCTTATTCAATTCCTCTGCTTTTTCTATAAAAGTTATGTTTTCCTCTGGGTTTTTTTTTGGAACTTTTATGAGAAAAAGATGAAAATTTAACTGTCAGAAAGAGGACCAAGAGTCAAAGAGGTAAAATGGTGATGGAATAAAAAAAAAAGAACATGTCTTGCTGCGATTAGAAAGTGACAGTCGTTGAAAGAGATTGATAAGGGTGGTAGTAGCCAAATAAAAGATAAAAATTTGAAGTCAAAAGCTAGGAATCAAGCCCTGTGCTTTAGTTTTCTACCCCACCAGAAAATGAAGTTACACTCTCCTTTGTCTCTCCTCTAGATTCCTTAGCTTCTGACCCTCTACATTTTTTGGGGTGCTTGCTCTTAAATATTTTTACTGATATTTTACACATTATGGTACAAATACTCATTAGTAAGGTTAATACTTCATTAATTTGTCATAGGTAAAGTGAAATAATAACGCAATTATATAACATTACATCACATTTGACTCAACTACAAACCATAAGTCCATAACTTCATTTTACAAAACTGCTAGTTGAGTTATGTTACAAGAATATATATATATATATATATATATATATATATATATATATATATATATATATATATATATATATATATATATATATATATATACAGACACAAAAAAAAATAGCTGACTATAATTTGTGGAAGATAAGAGGAGCGCCAAATTGAGGTTTAAGAGTTCCAATGGCGGAAGGAGCATGAGCATACGAAGGTGAAAGCTCGAAGGAGAATCGTTTTAGAATCAAGGCTAGTGTCATTTTAGCTTCAGTCATGGCGAAATTTGATCCAATGCAAATTCTGGGCCCCCAACCAAATGAGAAAAACGACATGTTCCCTTTCGTTGCCTTTGAGATTCCTTCACTAAACCTGTCTGGATTAAACTCTTTGGCATCATCACCCCATAGCTCTTCATCTTGCTGGATAAGGCGTATTGGCAGATTCACCAGCACTCCTGCTGGAAGGAAGATATCTCCTACTTTCGTATCTTTGTCAACCATACGATTTAGTTCTAACACCGGGGGATACAATCTAAGGACCTCTTGAAGTATCATGTTCACCTGCAAAGATAATGTCGTCGTTACAATTTATTTATCTTAGAACTCGACACCGTTTCAAAACTTTAACCAAACTAAGATATACAAATCTACCATTGTCATGACCATTTATGAAACTGATCTACTGCACACCATATTAAAACTATAATAAACTTAGATGATGTGACTAGTATAGCCTAAATACTTACGGTTTTTAGATGATTCAACCCATGGAAATCAGGATCGCGATCTCCAAAGGTATTAAAGATCTCTTCTCGTGCTCTAGCTTGCCAATCTTGATGCTTTCCCAACATGACTAGTGTCCATACAAGCAACGTGGAAGTGGTGCCTTGACCAGCTAGGTAGAATAACTTACTTTCGTTAATCACCTCTTCAATTGTCAACTCTGTACGTTGTTTCTTGAACCCATTTCCGATGTCTTGGAACTTTGAGTCCAATAGTAATCCCAACAAGTCGTCCTTAGGCTTTTCTCCTGCATTGATCGCTTTCTTCCTCTTACCAATTATCCCTTTTAGTACAGTTCGAGTTTCCCTGTCGATTTCCACGATCCTCCTATTTGCCTTAGTTGGGACAAATCTAGATCAAAAAATTGGAGAAATTTATTAAATTCTTGTTAACTGTGTTACCTACATTGGTATGTACCTCTATCCTAGAACATAAAATTTGGTGGGTTAATAAATTATTGTTGTAAGAATAAAGTGGATTTGTTAGTGGTCCAACCTTGTCCAAAAAGAAAATAAAGCAATCTTTTAAAGACAACTTAAAATAAAATTACCTCCATCCAGGTATATAAACCGAATTGAAAACTGGAATCGCGATCTGAATTTGTTCTTGAAAGAGCTCAAAAACCTTCCTCCCTTCTTCATAGCTACTTCCAAATGCGGCTCTAGAAATGAGATCAGCAGATAGTTTATGCAAATGTGAAAACACTTCTATTTCACAAGAATCTGCCTTCGACAACTTTTCTTCCCATTCTTTGATCATAGCATTAGAGCCTTCCCATAATGCGGGCAGCATAAACTGTGAATTGATCGAATATCACCCAATATATAAGCAAATGGCTGATACCAATGACCACTGCTCAAGTGAAACAATGCATTTACATTTGCACAGTTACTATGCTATGCGCTATATTATATCTTCTCTATCTCCAAAAATGTGTAGTTCTGTACAGCTATCCTACATGCATGCAATAGATAAACTAAAAGGCTTTGATAGGGCAAAATGTGGCCAATATAATCGTGCAAGACCAAAAATTTAAGTTAGAAAATATGGAAAAACAATTTCGTATAACTTTGATTCATAATTACATCATTCAATATAAATACACAATGTTCTATACAAGTTTCTATTTGTTGTAATTAAAATTCTTTTTGAGAGACAAGAATATTGTCAAAGTAAGAACTAATATATAGGATCAACAGAACTATTAAAAAATTGAATATACGTATGACATAGTGTATGTCTGTGTGTCATAAGTGAGATTTTTAGACGTGAAGAAGTGAGAAATAAAAAGAACCTTTAATTTGTCCATGTGGAAAGCCGGGGTGAGGAGCTTTCTCCGATTGGCCCACTCTTGGCCCTCAAGCATGACTAATCCAGATGCAACCTTCAGTAAAAGTGGGTTTGTCCTTGGCTTTTTGTACTCATAAATCTTCATTAACACTTCCCTGACCAGTTCTGGTTCAGCAATGGTCACCAAGGGCACCGGACCATTCCATACAAAGCTTCTTTTTCCTATAAGGATCAGATATGATTTCTTACACTTCATCAAATTAAATAATGGAGTGGTGGGTAACATATAAAATGAAACTTTATAAATTATAATAGTGTGTGCGGAAGTATAAAGCCATCGAAAACTAACGAGAGCTAGAGGAGAAAGCGCAACTTACCATATTTATCTATAGTGTGAACGAAGAACGGAAGGACGCGTGGAAGGATATCATTTGATGAATCTGGCATAGGAGGCTTTGATCTGGCTTCCATGGTCATAATAGCTCTATCATTAGTGTCTCCATGGAATATCCTGTAGGAATTACCTTTGAATCCTTGCTTCCTTAGGCATTTCTCTAATCGCTTTGGCCTTAACCATACCCAATTTAATACGCTCCATGACACTGTCACAAAAACAACACAAGCCAAAGAAAAAGCTATAGATATGGTAGTTTGAGATGGTTTTTCCATAGTTAGAATATAATATATGTTTGACAATTGATTGTTGGGCGTTGGCTGGTGAGAAAGTGCGGAAGATAAAATTAAACAAGGGAGAAGAGGTGATGGCTATGAGATCGAGTATGTGTAATGTGGAACAGAACAAAGGATGAAGTGGTATTTGTAGTCTTGGAAATGGACCTACTTTAACCAAACATAAAGACAAATATATAATGCAAGTATGTGGAACAGAACAAAGGATGAGCTACGAAGTTTCTCATCATTCCCTTATCATCAGCGCATATATGATATATGTGGACGATTTAACCACATCTCACGACTTTTATTCGAGTGTGCTTCTTGTAGGAGTGCCAAACGGTCAAGTTTTCGGGTCATCTATTTTCAGGTCAGCTATTCACCCATCAAAACCTAATCCATTTAAGTTTTCAAGTTGAAAATCTCAACTCAAACCTAACCCATTTAATTTCGGATCGGGTTTGTGTCAACCCTTTTAAATTTTCGTGTCGAAAATCTCAAATCTAATCCGCTATTTTCGGGTCGGATTCGAATCGGGTTTTCAGGTCGGGTCAGTCATGGCCACCCTAGTTTCTTGTTTGTGCTATTGGACTATTGTCAAACAGAATAGTCTCTTTTATGACTGTATTTTACGTACCGTTTGTTAGATATTGGAGTAACAAATTACGGAGTATCAATCTCCTTGGGGAGAAAGTATTGCCTACTTAGTCATTTAACGACGCAAAGATTATAACTATATATTAATAACCGGATTGGTATTCAAGATTTATATTTATTTGATGGGTGGATCTGGTATATATTTATTTGATGTTGATACTTATTATTCCTCTGTTTTTGTTTTTTTTTTTTTTTTGACAGAATTTCTCTGTTACATCACTATTCTATAAGTTAACGTACAGTTTTACACTTTTTAACATTTAACTTTAAACAACTTTAACTTTAATTTTAAGAAATAAAAAATTAAGGTTAATTTAAGAAGATTTCATTTATATTTATATTTATGTAGAAAATAGAATAGATAGTTAAAGAAGAATTTTTTAAAAACGTAAAAATTAACATATTGCAATATTTATTGAAAAATTACAGAAAATTGAATTATCAAATATATATGTACATTTATGCCATCACCTTTCGATTAGTGATTATTTTACCCATGCACTGCAGTACAAAACAGTTGTGAAATTTCTGGGAAATAAAAAAGGCAGCATGAAGCACGATAGTCAAATTTAAGAATTATTCATGGCTGGCTGGCTGGCTGGTTAACATTACGTAGAGACCAAGGTGTTTATTTTTTCTTTTTCTCTTTTTTTTTTTTTTTTTTTTTTTTTTGCAAAACGTAGGACCCAGGTTAATTGGGGAGCATTCTCAAAGAAAAGGTCAATTAAGGAATAGTTGTATGTCATTCCATACGTCACCAATTAATATTATGGTGCCCAACAAAATTTTAAGATGCAATGTATATGAGATCCACGAGAGAGCTATACTCCATCTCGGGCTTAACTTTGAGATATTATCGTATTAAGTCGAGCAATCTATACTATAACCTGATTTGAAATCTCATGAAAAATCGGTAGTTATTTTAAAAGATATATTTAAAATCTTTTTACAATGTTCATTTTTTAGTTGTTAATAGTAATTAAACAAAGTGTGTTATACACTTTATAGGAATACATTCAAAAAATATAAAATTTATATGACTTAATGTAAAAGTATACCTTGAACATACATACGAAATATAATTAATTATATAATTTATTCCAACTAGCACGTAGAATGTGAACAGTTTATCTTCTGAAAAGGAACTATGAAAAGCTTTGGTCCAGATACCACGACTAAGGAAATCAGCTAGTAATTGCAAGTAAAAATGAATGTTCAACATGATTCACAACACATGCAGGAGCTTATATATATGCGTCGTATACACAGAGGGTATATACAAAGCGTATAAGTTGTACGATTGTACTAGACTACTAGTTAACTTCCTGTTAATATCTCTAGAGTAGGTGGAAGTTCATAGGAGCACCAAATTGGGGTCGAAGCGTTCCAACGGCGCTAGGTGCATGAGCGTACGACGGTGAAAGCTCAAAAGAGAACCGTTGTAAAATCATGGCTAAGACCAACTTGGCTTCGATCATGGCGAAATTCGAGCCGATGCATATCCTTGGCCCCCAACCAAATGAGAGAAAGGACATGTTCCCTTTGCTTGCCTTACAAATTCCTTCACTAAATCTTTCAGGGTTGAAGTCCTTAGCATCATCTCCCCAAAGTTGTTCATCTTGATGAACAAGGAGTATTGGAAGATTGACTAGCACACCTTTGGGTAAGACCATATCTCCCACTTTTATGTCCTTTGTAACTGTACGATTTAATTCAGTTACTGGGGGATATAGTCTGAGTACCTCTTGTAAAATCATGTTCACCTACAAGATCACCAAATCAAATCATTAATCAATTAATATTTTGTAGCATTTTATACAATAATACTCAATCTCTTAAATTATATTAATTGCACTGGAAATTGACCTTTTGTGATGACAAAATTAAATGTGTCAATTATTTTAAAGGAACAAAAGGATGGGCTAAATATCGGCCCCATATCTAATGATGATAAGACGTTTGAGCTAAGATGATTAATCCCCTCCAAAATTATTAAAATAAAAATATCCTTAAAATAAAACACGAGAACAGTGAATAATTGTCAAAGTGGATGCATCAATAGCTCAACATCATAATCATAAGAAGACGTTTTAAGACTAACATAAACAAAAGGTCCACAAAAAATGGTTTTTTTCTCTTTTATTTTTGTTGTTAAGAATATATACGAAGTGAATTGCATAACATTTCTATAAAATATGATTACTTAAAACTATGTATGACATCTCTAACATAAATATACATGTGCATGCATGATATCCTTTCTATAAAACACGACAACAAAAAATTATGTATGTCATCTCTTACGTAAATATACGGTCCTGTCCGAGGACCGTGGTATCCTTCTCAAGCAAAGTATACATGCCAAATCAATCATTCAATTATCAATGTCAAATGTAAAAAAAATATGCTTATAAGAAGATTTTAACGCGAGACATCTAAAAAAAACTAATTAATGTATTAGTTTCACTCTAATGTATCTAATTAATATTAGATAAATTTAGAATGAAACATTAAAGGCTTTCAAATACAAATCTCATTTAAATTTAAGAGAATTGAATTATGTATTTAAACTACAATATATTTTATCTTTATATATAATAGTCAAATTAAATAAGATAATAACCCAAGAAATAATAATAATAATAATAATATAAATTAATTTTTGCCAAGCCTACAATGTTACTTAAAAGAATTGATAAAAATATACTTTAAAAAGAAGTAACCAGTCGATGTTACCATCAAACAGACAAATTTACACTAGTCGTATGTGGAAAAGTGTGCTTTTAGATAAGAAAGGAGAACGTTTTGTGGATAGATATTGATTTTTATAACTATGCCATCCTTTTCGTCTTGTATTGGCCGACGTAAGTGACGACTTTACGAGTATTATCCTAATCTATCTATGTATAATTATTAAAACATAGCATGGTCACCAAATTTCATTGCAAATTCCTTCAACCCAAACAAAGACCATTCATTAAACACGACGAATTCAACCAGAGACCAACAGTCCAAATATGCCACGTGCATCCATGCATGGGCTCACATGAATTTCTAATATTAATGGGGTCAAGCTCAACTAGTATGAAGGAACCAATGGACATACTTTGTACTCCGATCCGTAATATAGGTTTTTTTTTTACTGCACTTACCGTTTTAAGATGGTGTAGTTGATGAAAATTCGGAATGACATTTCCAAAAGTGCTGAAAACCTCCTCTCGGGCCCGAGTTTGCCACTCAGGGTGCTTGCCCAACAAAACTAATGTCCATGCAAGTAAAGAGGAAGTGGTATCTTGGCCTGCTAAATAGAATATTTTGCACTCATCAATCACTTCCTCAAGTTCCAATTGAACCTGAGATGGCTTCCTACATCCATGAACATCAAAGTCTTGGAAGCTTGAGTTTAGCAGTAAACCCAACAAGTCATCCTTGGCTTTCTCTCCTGCCTTCATTGCTTTCTTTCTTTTGTCAATTATACCTTCAAGTAGAGTGCGGATTTCTCCCTCAGTCTCCGATACCCTCCTATTTGCCTTTGTTGGGACAAACCTAATCCATAACCAAACATATATATGCAAATCATGCATCCTTTTCTTTTTTTTCTTTTTTTTTTTTTTACAATACCTATATGGAGTTCCGGATTTATGACAAAATCAGTTATCTATTTTTTTTTTTTACAATATCTATGACACCTATTTTTTGCTACATATCTTTCTGGATTTTTTTTTCTTTCATTTTACTAATAGATTACTAAACGTATCTAAGATAAATATTAGTAACTTTATTTCTCATTATTTTAAACACATTTGTATCTTTATTAGAAAAATAGGTTCAAAACCAAAATATTTTCAAAAATAAGCTTTTCAGTCTCGGATAAAAATCACTGTTTGGGACAATGATTTTACTTGAGTGAAATCACTACCCAATCAACTGAATTGAGCTGCCCTAAAGTATTTTTTTAAAAAAATTAATGCCCCTTAGCCTCCTTCAGTAAAAACTTTAAAAAAAATTGTTGCATGTTTTGTTACTGATACGCTGTTTGAAGTATCGATTTTCATCTGGAGAAGCTTTTTATAATATTTTAGTTCAAAATCTATTTTTCAAATTATTTTTAAAAATAATCTTTAAAATGTCTTTTTTTGGAAATCAGCAAGTCAATATACTACCTCCGGTTTTTAAAAGATGCAACTTTTACTACTTTTGGATGCTTATTATTAGTTGCAATATTGTTATATTTTACTATTTTTAGTAAACTTTTATATATGAAATATCAATATTACCCTTCATTAAAAACTTAAATTTTGCATTGGAGTCCATAAAAGCTATGAAATACCAACATTTCCTTCTACTTTAGTAATACATATCTACTTTAAACATCATTTACAAATTTTACATTGGATTCCGTAAAAGTTATGTTTGTTGTATCTAATAAAAACCGGAGGTAGTACGTTGAGTTGAGTTGAGTGTAAATTAAATTTTGATAGATCACAAGTGAGTCAGCAAAGAAAAACAAGAATTGACTAAAAAGAAACATAGAAAGAATTACCTCCAACCAGGGACATAAGCAGAATTAATAAGTGGTACAGCAATCATAATTTGTTCAGTAATGAGTTCAAAAATTCTTCTCCCTTCTTCATAACTACTTCCAAAGGCGGCTCTAGAGATGACATCTGCCGACAACTTATGCAAATATGACCATACTTCAACCTCACAAGTACCCGTCTCTGACACCTTTTCTTCCCATTCTTTCGTCATGTCAGAACAGCTTTCCCAAAATGCCGGAAGCATAAACTGCAATTGATCAACCAAGTGTAACAGTGTAAGGTAACAATATGCAGCAATGGCATCGTGCCTAGGAATACACTGTACCTTGCACTGTCGCGTGGTGCCAATCAAGGTTTGAATAATGAAAACTATTTTAATCTTTTATTAGAAAACAGAAAATTGAAAGAAAAAAAAAGATACAAAACATGAAAACAAGCTCTAAGTTACATTTTCTAAACGAACCTTCAGCTTGTCCAGGTGGAAAGCTGGGTTAAGAAGCTTTCTGCGTTTAGCCCATACATGGCCCTCTAATTGAACCAAGCCAGTGGCGACCTGTTGAAAATACGGGTTTGATTGTGGCTTCTGAAAGTCGTGTATCTTCATAAACACTTCTCTTATCAACTCAGGCTCCGCAATGGACACTAAGGGTACCGGACCATTCCATATTAAGCATCTTTTACCTGTACACATAACATATTTGATATTACTTGGGAGTTGGGAACATGTTTGATATACTCAAATTGTTCTTATACTGCTCAAGTACGTAAACACAGGACTAAGAAAAACGCAATAATATGCACGAACTAGAGGTGGCCACGGGTCCCAGACCAGCCCTGGGTTGGACGGGCCTAGCCAGGCTAGGTTTGTAGGGCAAGCCTCGCCACATTTTAAGTAGGGAGGGCCGGTTTCGGGCCATATTACCTACTAATGTATTTAACTCACCCAAAAAAAAAATACTAGCGCTCTTTTTTTTTTTTTCTTCTTCTAAAACAAGTGCATGATAATATCGTATCAACAAACATACCGTATTTCTTGACAGTGTGGTGAAAAAATGGAAGAACTCGTGAAAGATGATCATTTGTTAAGTAAGGCATAGGCTTTGATCTGGTCTCCGCCAGCATCCTTTCTCTGTCTTTAGTATCTCCGTAAAGCAGCCTGTAAGGGTTACCTTGGAAACCTTGCTCTCTAAGACACCTCTCTAACCTCTTAGGCTTCAACCAGACCCACTGGAGTATACTCCACAACAACTTAACCAGCACAATACATGCCAAAGAAACAGCAATAGATGTGGTTTTTGCTTCCATTTCGTGTTTTACTATGATAGAGCAATTCAAATTGAAGTAGCTTAGTGATGATCGATGTAGTGAATAAATAAAAGCAATATTGAACGTGGGATTTAGATCATGAGACGTAAGTAGCAGTAAAGGGTACGAAGGGCAGTGGTAGACTAGCTGGAAAGATGGCTATAGAAAGTAAGTAGCTTAGTCCGTATAAATAAGTGGAGCACAGTTATAGAAACTATGATCTGTTGCCCGTTCCTTTCTGTAATAATCCGTATCAGATTTTGCATGTACTTGTAGCCTTGAAATGAATCTAGTATGAGACAAAAATAATGAACAAGCTCGTATTCGCTTCTCATATTTATATCTGGCTATAAATATTTTACCACAAATTGCGTATTAGCTTCCTGAGATACATTGTAGATTTGTAGACTACCACGTCGAACATAGACTTTCAACTACGAATACCAACTAGTCTTTTGTCTGTTTACCGCGTAAAGCAGAGTATGTTGGATATTACATACATGTTATTATGTTAACTGGTGATCGGAATTATTTATGTAATATTTGTTTTGAAACATAATTGAAAACTTTAAGGAGAAAATACATGTACGCCTAACCACATTGAATCTTTTTCAAATTTCTAATTTTTTTTTACATCAGGCAAACCTCCCTTTTTACAAAATTAATCTGTATAATGATTTTTTTTTTTTTTAAATATAGGCCCCAAACTAAAATAATTTCAAAAATAAGCTTTGTGAGGTAGCGATTTTACTACTTAACTGAAATCGCTGCCTTGGGTATCAAGTTTGGGTCATTTTGTATTGGACTGACCCAAAGTGTTTATAATTATTTTTATTATTTTATTTAGGCTAGGGATAACACTAGGCTGTTGGGTTGAAAGTTAAACTGGTGCGATTTCACGAAAAAGGAAAATATTTGTCCTACACAACTCAGTCATTAAAAAAATTAATCGTTGTCTAGATCAACATTTTTCTTAAACAAAATATCATTTTCCTTTTTGAGTGAGGGAAATTTTTCCCCACTCTGAGCCACTTCCAATCAAATCCAAAATTGCTATCTAAGACAACGATTTTGCTCAACCTAAATTGATGTCTTGGACAACGATTTAAACCCAAACTTAGCTTATTTTGAAAATTATTTTACTGGGATACCTATTTTTAAAAATATCTTTTAGAAAGAGTTAAAAAAAAAATATCCCATATGATAGACTAATACATGGGACTACAACCTTGTCCGTTTCCAAGAAATGTACGACTCTACTGGAATAGTCCGCATTTAGCAAAGAAGCAAACAATAACCAAAACAAGAATAAAAAGGTAGGCGAATTTGCCTGTTAATTGTTACATGATGACAATCATTCTTGATTGGGGTGAAGATATGCATAAACTTGGATAGTGATGATCGACGAAATTTCAAGATACTACGTAACAAGGAATCTAATGAGCATGACAATAATAGCATTGAGAATGATGTTACACGCCGCGCCACTGTGGAATATAGCTTGTGACCCAGCTAAGGAGTTCTCTCTAGAAGGATAGGTATATGTCACGCCATACATCACCATATAAATCTTTAAGAGAGGCGGTTAGATGATTAATATTGGATTTTCTATGGTAAACTATAGGTTCTCTTTTTTTAATTATTATTATTATAGGATAAACTTACAAAATTACAAACGATTAACTAATATATTAGAAGTATAAATTACACCACTAATACACACATTAATCTACGGGGAGTAGGGGCTTGAATTTCTTTTGAAGAGGGGATCAAACAACTTCTGGGAGGTTCAACAAACTTTGTTTAGGGTCAAACGAACGTTGCTTATTGCGTAGATTTCACCTGGGACAGGGAAGGAACACTTGGAGGAGGCACACATGAAGGCTTACCAACAATTTCATCATAAACCATGATCATGGCCTCGTCTTCCTTGGCCACTTTTTTGCAACTTTTTTCACACTGATCATTCCCTTCAAACTCTTTTGGTTCTCCATAATGTCAGCACTTTCCATCTCCTTTGATGGATCAAAAATTAGAATATTGATCATATTCTTCTGGAAAAAGTAATAGAAACTCAACACTGTACCATTCGACATTGCCCCATATATTAAGAATGGATTCCTGCCTATGTTGATTTTAAACCGATATTTGGATACCGTTAGACTTGGGTTTTTTTTCCCCTGAAGAAAATGACTTCTGAACTGGTAGCCTTAAGGTTGTGACTGTGATCTTGAGCATGAGGATTGACCTTATCCATCCATCCTCCATACTAGTTGAATTGCCAGCAACCCTATGGTATTTTGTTGGTGATAAATTATTAACCTATTTTGTAAGGACGATGTCACCACTTGAAATGGAATAAAGTGAAACTCCTTTTCCTTCCTCAATTTTCCCCCCTAAGTAATGCCAATATCCTTCATGTTCAATCGAGTGACATACACTTATTCCTCTCGTATACCCTCAATAGCAATTGCAACAAAATTCCTTAGACCAGCAAAAAATAGAAACCACTCCCTCAAATGATGTTGATATTCTGTATCTTTTGTATTGACCTCAAGAGCTTCAGCAGTATTGACCTTAAGAGCTCCAGCAAGGTCAATAAGCTAAATTTGGATTCAGGATTTCTAAAGCTGCTAAAGCCTTTCTAACTAACACACTTGTACCTCTTTCATGAAGTCCTCCTTAAGAAAACTAACATTAGCAGTTATATTCAAATTCATTGGAAGTAGCTACGTTTAAAAAAGTTTGTCAATTTAACTGAAAGTGCTAGGTTTCAGCCTATTCACTTTCTTTTCTCCCTTTTATAAGTAGGAGAAGGAACTCAATTCTAGGACTCTACGAGTTCTTTTTGAGTTCCTTCCTGCCTCAAGTATAGGATTGGAGATCCATCATCGCCTGTCTGGCTGTCTAATTGCTTTAAGATTTGCTAAATATATAATATTGCAACACAACAATCACAAATGAAGAATTAATCTGAGGATCTCACTCTTTATTACTGTTACTCCGTAATTCAAGTCAAAATAAGCCTAAAAATTGTCAGAAATACTCTTAATAAAATGCACTGGGAAGGTCCAGCAGTCCACGCTGAGACTAATCACCGCGTCGACAGGAGTGTCAAATCTACATGTATTCTAATAGTTGAAGAAATCAAGAATCTTCAGTTATGGGGCTTTTTACAGATTAGTATTGTAATTGATAGTAGTTAACGAATGTTTAGGACTTAAATTGACATGTTGAAATTAGAGTAGCGAGTGGGATACTGGGATCTGCTCCGCCAATGCATAGAGCTACTAATCTGCACACTCATTCAGGGTTGCTAGGGGAAGGAACACTAAGCATGGGACAGACTAAGCTGGGCAGCCAATGTCAGGCGTTTGAAATTAAGCCCTAAGTTTAAATTTTCTTGGGTACTGCCAAATCCTATGACTAATGTTGCCTGCAAGAGAGTCGGGAGAGGATTGCATGCTCTACTCTTCCTAGCCTAGAAGCCTACTCTGTGAATCACTGTCGTAGTTACTAGTTAGATCTCAATTTCTTCCTTGTCTAGCAAGCAATAGTGCTATATATATAACATATATGTGCAAATCATAGAATACTGCCTTATTGGATGAGTTCATGCGATTTTCCAGAGAAAGTGATCCAAATACGTGATTGCACCCTCGCTAACCTTTTTTTTTCTCCTAATCAAGCTAGATTAGCAGAAATGAATTCAGATTTATCATTCTTCTTGAATTATGCAAATACGCAAGGTATTATACAACAAATGCTTATTCCCTACATGGATTTATAACACATAGAACAAAGAAATTTATAGTCACAACCCAACAAGTTTTAAAATGCCAAATCAGTTCATGTAGTAACTCAACAAACTACAGGGATATGTCCATAACTCAGTAAAACCGATAGAGGGGATCCAAGCAAATACACATTCCATGGTTTCTTTTCAAAGGACTGATATGCCCAAGGATATGCTCAATCATTTAATTTCGTCACACCAAAAATAGTGGCTATAATAGCCAAGACAGCCTGCAAAATCAACAGAAAAATTCAGCATGTAATTAGTATGTAGCAGATGGAATCCGAAGACAGCTTCCAGAATGCGTTTTCTTTCACAGATTAAGAACTTTCCATCCTCAGAAAAGCAATAACTGCATCATCAGCCTGATTTCGAAAATCAGTAATACAAGCTAACATGCATTGTTCAGGTATTAAGAGGCAACAGCTAATGCAAAGCCTAAAACTTTACCAGCTGAAGAAACATGATTACTGATCCTTAAAAGAAAGCATCAGAGATGTTTTTTCATGAAAGTCAAAACAACTAAGAAGTCGGCCTGTAAAGATCCATAAACTATTTTGTGTGATACACCATCAAGTATTTAGAGGGAAGCGCAAGCACCAGTTCGAGATTTAGAGCTGGAACATTGAAAAAGACTACAATCATAAACAAAAGGCAAGCCTATCTTTTACAGAGTCGGTATAAGCATGAAGCTATCTGATGATTCTATTCCTTACATATAAGATTCAACAACAAAAATGTTGTAGATCAACTACATAAGACCCAATAGAAACAAAAAACCATAAATTATTAAATATATATGACTCTTCACAGTATCCAATTCATAAGACATTTGCAAAAACCTTGAGCACAAGGTTCTTCAATGCGCAGAGGCGGATTTAAAGGGATTGAAAGTATCAAGAACGCAGAGATATTGGTTCTTTCAGATGATAGATTGAGAGCAGATTTGTACTCTGCCACATAATAACTACAAAAGCAAAATTTTACGTGACACTGTAGGTCATTACTCAGTATAAATGAAAGTAAAACGTATGCCAATAGAACCTTGTGAACCGACTTATTATTCTAGAACATCAATAAACATTATCGATCATGAGTATTTTAAAGGGAATTTATGTAATATTACACCATGAGCTGCATTGGAGGCCAACCAGGGTTCTCCTTACAAAGAATACAGAAAAAAAAGGCCTATCACACAGTTCCATCAGAAAAAACAAACAAGTAAACCATCTACTGTAGACTTTTTAACAAACTTGCATTCCCAAATCCTAACACTCCAAACTTCATGTAAGTTCGCCACACAACAATAGTAGAGAGTATACACTTAAAGTTCAAAGGTTGAGAAGATTTTCACCCGCATCATAATAATTCAACATGAACAAGACCCAAATTAAACTCTCTATGCTCCTATTACCATTTCCAAGTTCTTAACCAGAAATCTCCAATGCACCAAAAAAGAAGTATATCGATCATATATCCTCACACTACAAGCAAATTATCAACCATTATTGTAAGTTTTCCCCTCAGAAGCAACAATGATAAATTTTCTTCCCAAAAATCAAAATCACACCTCATCTCCAACAAAAGTTTAAAGATAAAGAGAATGTATGACGGAACTGAGTAAAAGGACTAAGAGGCAAGGCAAGAGATAGGGAACTTACAGCAACTGTGCAGGCAATGTATCCTGGCTTCTCTCTTTGTTCAACAGTTCTGCAGCAGACAAGATAAATTGCCCCAAAATACCAAGGGATACCAGCTAGGAAAAACCCAATTATGAACCTTCAAACAAAAGCAAACAATCAATAATCACCAATTAAATAGGGGTCTCAAGAGACTTATTTTCTTGTTATTGAAGTAAACAAAACAGGAGATGCAGATATTCAAAAGTCATAATTTGGGATCATAAGTTATAGGCTCCCTTGAAGCTTTTTGGTTTTATAGAATATTTCACCTTCTCCTTCTAGTATTGGAAAAGGCTTAGGACATATTATGGCGCATACCATAGGAAACTACCAATATTTATCTTGGTGATTGGGTAAGCATTCTTTAACTATTATTTTCTCTTTTCTAGAAAGTATGTTCAATCAACTAAACACTTGTAGTAGGTAATTGACCAATCAGGCACTTTGCAGATTGATTTGATATAATTGACAAAACATTTGGTTTCATTCTTGCGCATTAATACATGCATAAATAATTAGCACTCCAATATTTCACCCATCCATACTGCCACCTTGAGGCTCTCCTTATCATGTATGCATAAGTGTAAATTTTCATTTTGTCAAATGAACATTAATTACAGGTTAAACTCAGAGGAAGTATAGGGAGAGGAAGAGAGACATTACAAGAACCAGCCACAACCAATACCACAACAAGGAAGGCGGTGGCCATGATGATATTCCATTGGTCTTCCTTCAGCAACCGCATAACCTTGTCATAGTAAAGGATATATATCTAAGTCAGCATATAGGGTATACAGTTGAAGCATTTTGAGTAACATTGTATCATGTATCGTTATATAAAGTACAAATATATACATACCACTTTGAGATCAAATACAAAAGAACCTATTGAAAGAACGTAACATAAGATAACAGCCGTATCCCCGTGAGAAAACTGAGTATAATCTCATAAAAACTTCCAATCAAAGATATTCCTAATAAAAATTATAGGGTTCACATACTGCGTAGACATGATCAGATCAGCTTTAAGAGGTATAAATCAATAGAGATCACATCATCCACCAAAAATACAACACCAATTGCAGCAATGACGAGTTCTATCTACAAGATTTCCTTCAACATTGACCGATAACCAATACCAACATTAGACAGCAGCAGTGTAGCCTCAAAGTCAATTGTAATCAAGTGTTAAGGCATCAAATACCAACATTGCCTTTAGGCATCAAATGTCCATCACATAGGCAGCTATGAGTCTATGACTTCCTTGATTAGCTTAAAGACTACGTGACAAAATGCTTTGAAATTTCATTTCTAAACAAGAACAAAAAGGTTGAATATGGCAAGAAAGGGAAAAAAAAAACAACCCTTAAACCAAAGCACTCATTAGAGAATTTCCATAATTTATACATACACCACCAAAATTCTTCAGTGAAATAAGCATAATTTATACATCCAAAAGTCAACGCATACTAACTAAAAACCAATCATAACAAAGAGAATTTCCAAAATCATTATCATCAACACAAACAATAACAACAATGATCCACAAAAAATGTGGACACGAGAGAGTTAGCTTAGATGGTAAAGTGTTTAAAAAGGACACGAGATTAATCCCGTCAACATAACCCTATGATCCACCCAAAAACAATAAAAGGGTGGCTTTTTAATTACACTTTAAGGGATAGAAAGAGACCTGGAACGGTTTGATAACCACGTGTGTAGTACTCTGGAGGAGGATCCATGGCGCCGGGAGGTGGGGCAGGCTGAGGAATACCCTGAAAAGTGCCGTAGTGAGGTACAACTGGCGGTGGAGGAGGCGGCGGAGATTGGTCGGAATCATCACGCTGGCGATGCTCATGATGGTGGTACAATATCTTGCCTTCCTCACTCATGTTTGCACCTCTGTTTTCTACACAAAATTGAAGGAGTTTCGATTTTTGGGTTTTTTTTTCTAGTGTTGTTGCTCAATGATTGATTAGTTTGAAGATCATATAAGAAATATTTTTTTTATTGGTAAGCAATGTTTGTAGTCCGTAAGACTTAATCACGAAGAGATAAAGAGGGAAAGAAGAGAAGGTATGTGTATATATGGTAATACCATTTTATACACACAAACACATTACACTGCCAAAATATTAAAAATAAAATAAATCGGTATCAATTTGATCAACTGGGATTCCTCGGGAAATAGTGGGGGACGGATTAGTCACGTTAAAGGGGCCCAAGAGTAATTGTTATGTCTACTTGAAAATGAGTTCATTACGTCTTTATTATGAGAAATACTACTTTGGTCTCATTATATATATATCACATTTTACTTTTTACAATTTTTAAAATATAATTTAAAACTTTTTTTCTTTAAATTTATAGTGTAAAAAATTATAAAATTTTGATATTTTAAAAATTTACATTGATGTGTATTCACTAAAGTATCACTTGGCTATATTCTTTGTTATAACATAATTAGAATTTATGGTAAACGTTTTAAAACTTTGACTTCAAAGATAAAAATGTAGCAACTAAATAATGACGTAGGGAGTAAGTGTGTAAGGGGTTTTGAAACCAAAATTTTAACCTAAAACACATAGGAATAGCTAAAGAGGCCAATAACAAATTTACATTTCACTTTGTCATTTTTCTAACCTAACTTGCGAAACAATTTAAAACGGATTTTCGTCTAATATGATGATTACCACCCTAGAGGTGATATGTACACCAGACTAGATATTAAATTAAGCCAAAACTAATTAAATACAATATCCTACTATACAAACTTGATTTGTATCTAGCCCAAATACAACCCAATATGTAAACTGTTTGAGACCAATACGTCCTAATAATGTACAACGAATGATAATGAATTGTTACTCGATGTCACCCAAATGCATGCTTGAAACTGACTTGTTAACAACTGAGATTTTGTTTGAACACTATAAGATGTTTGATATTCATTCGATATTGATACATGATTCAATCCCTATATGATACGATTTAAAGATTTTTAATAAAAATTATTAATATTATGATACACTAGTAATACTCATCAATCACATACCTATTCAATACAATATATTGGTTATCTATTTTTTTTATATTTTAAGATGACTTATTGACATCATTATTGTCCAATAATTGACTTTCATGTAATTAAGATACATTCATGTATCTCTCTTCTTAACTGATTATTAAGAGTATAAAGAACAAATTGAGAAAAGAGAGTAACATTTATAATGGAATGTAGCTAGGGAAGATTTGTAATTTTTTTGTTTTAATTTTAAGATGTGATTAGCTATTTTTAATTTGACTCCTATATGCCTTCTCTAAGCCTCCTTGTTTGTAAACTGTTTGGTTTGGGGACATAATAAAATATAGATATAAAGTGATTAAAATAATATAACATGATCATAAATAATAATACCATGAGAAACATAATTATAAAATCAAAGAAAACAACCATGAAATAATAAGAATAAGATACAATATGTGCAAAATGATTAATTAAAATAAAAAGGTTTGAAAGAAAATTTGATTTTTAAAACAGAAATACAATAAAGAATAGATATTGGCCTCAATATCTTACCTTCACATAATTATAAACTCTATTCAGCAGTGTACAAATTAAAATTCATGCTAAGGAAAACAAAGGGGTATACAATTGGTAGTAATGGAGTAAACTGGAATTGATAAGGGGAGAAAGGATATCGAACTATTTATGAATATTTTAGAAGAATTATGTTGGTTGATGTAGGAAGTTAATAGAGATTTTAAAATAGGATAAAGGTCAAAGTTGGAAAAGGTATGTATTTGATGGGAAAAATCGCTTATGATATATTGTTGGAAAGTTACAAATGTCTAGTTTTTAACCCAATTGGCCTTAAGTCAATCTGATTTATGAAACTAAAAATATATATATATATATATATATATATATATATATATATATATCACAAAGATTACAAGGGTGTCTTTCATGGTCCATCTTGTTGTCCAAAACTAGTATCTCTTTCTTAAAGGATTGCATGTGAGTTCATGATAAGTCATTGGAAAGTTAGTTCTAAGGTTCATCAATCTATTTAAAGTACAAGAAATGTATCATAACAATATATTGCATGATTAAGCTAGGAAACAATGGGCTAGACTAAGACAAGCCAATTAGCTTACTAGATTCCATACTTTGTGGGCTATAAATATGATAAGTTAAAATAAAAGAAATATATATTTGACTTTGAATTAGGCCAGTTTGGCTTAAAATTTCACAATTAGGTCAGTTTGATCGAGTGCTTCCATAAACTCTCATGCATGAACATTTATTTTTTCACCATTAAAAAATCCAAAAATAATTTGTAATCCACAAACCATTTCAAAGTTCACCATTAATTATGCTCTATAAGCCAAAACTCTGTCTACACAAATTAATACTTACTATTAATTAAAAAAAAGTGGAAGTATAGACAATTTAACTAAAATAGTAAGCGAGAACAAACTTGAGTCAAGCATAGTGCTCAACCCGAACTTAACCAAAGTCATTACTCACTTGTCGGTTACCACTTACCCGTTTTACCACACTTGTAATACACTTGCACTGTTGCACACGACGCAGTAGTTCTGGACCCAAACGTCCTTGAAACACTACTTCTCATCTTACAGTTAACCCAACAACCAAAGTCGCCGGCGAAGTCTCACACCATCATACGGCGGCGAAAGGAGGCGGATATCTACTATACAAGGCGGGGCAAGACCACTACAATTTTGAAAAAAATCAACCCAATTTCATTCAGATCGTGATCGGAACCCAATCAGTAGGCCTTCTCGATTAATAACGAAGCTACATTTCTCCTCCATTTCAATTTCTAGGGTTTCGTATTTAATTTTTTCCCCTCTATCTTGTAATGTTTTCAGATTTATTAATCATCGATTTGATCGTGAATGGCGAGTACGGCGTGTTTTATGATCGTTAGTCGCACTGATATACCCATCTATGAAGCTGAATTGGGCTCCGCTTTAAAAGTATGTCACTCAATTCTAGCCATCGTGTTAGGGATGCTTGACAAAATTTGGTGTGATCGGTGTTATTAATGCTTGATTAAGCTTTATATGTCTGCGTTTTGCTCATTATATGCAGCGCTAAGGGTTGTATTTTTTGGAATTCTTAAGGAATTAGGAGTGATTGGACAAATTGGTAAGGTTGTTGGATTTGATAGAAGGCGTATTTTAGCTAGATAAGCAGTAAGATGAATGGTTTCTTTAAAGTGTGGTATAGCCATATAATGGATCATTACTTGATTTGGATACTGTGGTGCAAGTGGTGTGAGTAGGAAATTATTTAATGTAGTTTGGAGTCTGTTAAGAAGTTTAGAACAAAATGTGTATCTCTATAGGTCACTCATACCCCCTTTAACTTATCTTCCTTTGAGTTTAGGTATTTTATCAAGCTATCTACCCCGGCAATGGAGGCTAGGGCTTTATGCTGGTATTTGATTTTGATATTTGAAACTTGTGGGTTGATATGTCGAGAAGCAGTCTTCTGGTGGAACCTAATTTGTTTTCTTGATATTTTTTATTCTCCATTTACTATTCGTTTGTGTATGGGTTTCTAAAATTTCTGCTTATATAAAGATGATTTCATGCTATCAATTCTTTCCATAGTTTCCTTGCTTACCTAGCATCTACGTTATCATTGGCTAACTCATCTTTAAATGCTTGAAGTTTCTGGTTAAATAATGTGCCTTCTTTCTGTGATTTCTAGAAGGAAGATGCTGCTCAGCAACACCAGTTTATACTACATGCATCGTTAGACATAGTCCAGGACCTTGCTTGGACAACTAGTGCTATGTATGTGTCTATTTTTTTTAAGTTTCATTGTTCTATTTTCCTTCCCTAGTTGTTTTAGCTGTATGTTTTTACTTGGTTATAATATTTTCTTTGCCTCTTAGTGTTCTCATTTTGTGTTAACTATTATATTTTTCTTTTTCTTTCAGGTTTTTGAAAGCAATAGACAGATTCAATGATTTGGTGGTATCTGTATATGTAACTGCAGGTCATATCCTTGAAAATACTCGTAACATTCAGTTGTTCACTTATCATTGGTTTTCTTAGAGCTATGTTGATGCTTGATTATTCTCCCCATGTTAGCATGTGTTGGTGATTTGATCTAATTGGCCGTTGCTGTGAGCTGATTGGTATCATTCACTATTTATGAAATTAGTGCTGCATGACTTTTTATGTAAATGAGGGTTTAGTTCATTAAGATGTTCCCATGTTACAGAGTAGTTTCTGTGATAATTGACTTCCTGTATGTGTTAGTTGAAGATCGGAGGCAATTATTCATATTCCGAACACAACTGAAAGTTTCAAAATTTAGACAGTTCAGTATGTTTTGAAAATAAGATTGATTCCGAAAAACTTTATTGTGGTGCTTTTGCTTTTCCCTATTCTATCAGAAGTTCAGCATTGAAACTTTTCCATTCACTTGACCTATATGGATAAGCGGCATACCGTTTCCTTCATTTTAGTAGCTTCCAGAGTAGTCATTTGTTTATTTTGAAGAAGGAAAATGACAATTCTCATTTAATTTTATACAGAAGATTATATGGATGTTCAATGTGGTTCCTACTAGCTTAGGATTTTTTATTGAATCGGACTTTGTTGCTGAACTATAGACATTGTGTATGGCTAGTTTCAAGGTAAGGACATTTTCTTCCTGTTTTTGTGCTTAATTGATATATGGTTACTAACATTTATATTAGTTTATTATTTAGTTTTTCTGTTACTTTATTGTAGTGGATCTCACAAATATGTTTCTTATCCTTAATCTATAATCACATACACGATTCATGCTCCTTCACGACTCTCGTAATGAGGATGGAGTGAAAAGTTTCTTTCAGGAGGTGCATGAGTTGTATATCAAGGTATGATGTGGCTTTTCCTACTTCAACTAGATATGCTGGTGGGCTTGCTAGTTCAATTTTGTTATATTATTTTGAAGATTCTTTTTATTGAATGAGTGAAAACGCTTATTGATGAAGAATAAGAAGCCTCTAAGTGGCGAATACCTTTAAGCTCTGAGGGTAAAGAAAATAGCCAGTGTTCACAAATGGGGAATTAAATCTATTTGAAAAAAATAGTGAATCAGTTCTCTAAATTGTTTGTACCTTTGTCACTCCAATATGTCCAATTGCGTGTTTGAATCGAATAATACTAGATAACCAGGCTCAGTCACTAAATTTGAACTTCTACCAAGTTGAGTTATATGTCATGAATCTCAGAACACGGTCCTGTTTAAATTTTTTTATGTTTTAATCATGGTACATCTTGCATCTCCATTCCTTCAAATGGGGGTAATTTGACTCTATTGGGAAGAAACTCTGTTTCAGTGGTGCATGATATAGCATGAGTTTTGTGATATTGTTGCCATATAATAAATGGTATGGTTATGAGTCCTAATCCTTGTTTTCAATTTCTTTAAAAGATCAGTCCAATGAGTTGAAACATTTCAGGGCCTTGTGGTCATGATGAGTGGGTTAGGTTTTACCATTTCAACAGATTGAAATTGTGTTTGTGAATGAAAGGTAGATTTTTTATGTAGAAGTTGTTGCACCTTACCATTAGTCTGATCCTCTTGCATGGCATCTTCAAGAGTAGGATGTAAAAAGGCAAAACATATGCTACCTGATCTGGTCAATGATTTACCCTTGTTCTACATAGCTGTCCGGTCAGACAGTAGACTCGAACAACAGCCACCAACAGCTTCAGTGCAAGTAAAAGTAAATAAATGACAATCAAAAGAGACATGATTATGTTGATGTTTGTAGTAGTAAGAAAGGGGTTATGTTCATATTGGTCTTTTGAAAGGTCCATGATAGGTTTTTATGAGTTTCAGAGTTGGGAGTGGTTGATATTAATTATCATAATACTAGACTAAGGGCTCGTTTGGATAATAACTTTTTGCCAACTTATATTCATTTTTTTTTGCTATAATCTTATTAATATGGTCAAATCAAATATACAACATTTATCTTTGATAAATTTATTTTTCATTGGCAAAATTGTAAAAGCTGTTTGGAAACTTTTTGGTTTTACATTAGTTAAATGACTCTTTTTTTTGAAGATTTGCAATTTTGTATACTAACAGCTTACAATGATAACTGATTCTACCAAACACCTTGTAAGTTTTTATGATTCAACCTGCTTGCTAAAGCTGCCAATAGAAACTGGTAAATATGCCAAGTAAAAAAAGTTGGTTTGGAATTTCAGGAGATTTGAGCCGATGAATTCCTCTTTCACCATTTTCTTTTTTATATGACTTGTTACTCCGTATATGTTGTGAGTTGTGACTCTTAAATTGCTTAGTGTGGTAGTTAGTTGTGATTGAGGAATCCTGTATTGATGTAAGGAATAGAATTGTGTTCCTTGCTTCTTGATATGTTGTTTAATGTAATTTTTATCTCATCTTCTCTTTAATAGTTTTTATTTGAGTGACATTTGTCTTCGCATAATATTCCTTGTTTTATTATTCCCTCCATCGCGTAAAGTTGGTAACACTTTGAAGAGCACAAATCTGATGGAACATGTCTATTACCATACCATTACTCACATATGTAATACTTATAGTTCCAATGCAATTGAGCTATATTTTGGTACGGCTTAAGTTACTGAATAACTGAAAGAGTATGGCATGGTTTAGATTTTTTGTTTTCATATACATTTTTAGGTGCCTTTTTTTGGAAGATTACTACTTTGTTTATTTGCAAAAGACAGCCTATTGTTCCCTCAGTTTCTAGAACTGCTCCATTTCAATTTATTTTATGAGGGTTATTTTACTCAAAGTCGATGTACTGTAGAAACTAGAGGAGATGCTGAGGGGTTTCTATAGGTTTTGGGGAAGGTTTGTATGCATACAAGAAAGCTCATCTAATGATTTGTAATTGAGTTGTATAGTGAGACTTAAATTGAAGAGCTTCTGGGTTTTTGGCAAATTGGGTATTGAATCATCCTTTTGTTGGCAAATTTGTAACTATTCTGTTTGTAGCTACATACTGGTTGAAGAGTATGCTCTTGTGAAAACGTCCTGGATGGCTGGATAGTGGATACTTAGAAAGAATGCTTTTCATACAAGTCACTTGTGTTCAGTCTTTGCACTAGTATCCCTCTCTATACTATTCTATGGAATTAAGTGCAAAGGTTGGAGTAGGCACCTCTGTTTTTGAAAGATCATTGACAAGAAGTGATTTATCTTCCATGTGTCTTTGTGTGGTGCACTTATGTTCTAACTTCAGCATAGAGGCTTTCTCTTAACTGTTTTCATTTAAGAAAGAACGCTCATGAATGCCAGAAGGGGAAGGGGGTCTAAAACCCACAGGTGCTTATTATTATGTTGTATGTGCTGGTGTGCATCCCTCTTTTCAATACATTGTACTTTGTATTGTGTTCAGTATGTTTGTTTTATGAGGAAAGGTGTTGAAATTTGGAAACATGTGCTTTTTTTAGGGGGGAATAAACTTTTTGAACAAAATACAAGCCTTAAGGAATTTGTTAAAAGTCTTTTTCTTTTTCTTTTTTTCCTCTGTTTTCAAGCTCTGGGGGAGCAAAGAAACATACTGTTTTTGGCTAATCTGTACAATTGGCTCAAGAGGTACTTGGGTATAATTCTTTATAGACTTGTTTAAGTGTCAATCTCTTTTTAGGGAATTGTTGGGACAAATTTACTGTGAGATTTCTGATTAGCACGCTTTCATGACTTGAATATGAATTTTATGATTCCTAGTTTCTATGATGAGTGGGGAGGGGCAGTACTGAGGTATTTTTGGTACTGAGAACCTGTATGCTGTATCAGTATTTAGCCATTATCTTCTTCTTTCGTGAAAAATGGCGAGTGCAAACAAGAACAAGCTGCTTTATGGTACATCAATTGCATGTCGGTAGCATGTAGCAGTATAGTTTGCTATCAGAGCACTAACTGCAGTAATCTGATCTGCTTGAGTTCCTTGTTCCATTACAAGTTCTCCCTTAGTATTATTGATATTCGTGTTGCACAATTTTCTTCTAGCCTGTTTTACCCCCGTCTGATTTATTTATTTTTTGAAATCGCAACAAGATAAACAATCATTTTCCTCTTTTAATACTGCCTCTTGTCATTGAATGAGTTTTTAAGAGCTCATAATCGTTTTGTGACCACAGAACAATCTTATCATGGTTCTTCAAATACTGATTGATTTATGGTTTGATTCACTCATGATTTCATTGATCTGACGACTTCAAATTTTCAGATTCTGCTCAATCCCCTTTATCTACCTGGTTCTCGCATTGCGTCATCACATTTTGATACCAAAGTCCGAGCCCTTGCAAGAAAGTATCTGTGAAATGGACATTGACAGAAAAATGAGCTGACACTGCTATTGGATTAGACTGAAACAAATTTGGCTGACATTTCAGTTGTATGTTTTGATTATTAAAAAATCCTAGTTTAAACAAGTCCTATTCTGAAAGTAATTGGATGCAATGTCTTTTTCGCTTAGAATTGATTCTATTTTGCCATGCTTGTGATTTTGTCTCTTCTTATAAGAGTATATGTAATACAACCTTATTAGGGCATGTTAGAATTTGATAAAATGGAGCAAATTCATTTATGACTTGTAACATGGACCAAGCTCTGTTAATCGAACTTGTTTAGTGTATAGGATCATGGATCTGATGAGAATTCATGTTTTATAACTAAATCTATTTTATGACACGAGACATGTTAATATAAGGAGGCCACTTGGTCGCCTGACTTTAGAGTAAGAAGGATGTTCATTGTTCAAGTGATATTAATAATATTTTTTTTTTTTTTGACATAAACTAATAATTTGCCCTCAACACACAATTATGCATTCATGCTGCAAAAAGGAAACGGTCCTCTTTGTGCAGTTTAAAGAACCGTGTAATATATGATCGTGCATTAAAGAAAACACTAAATAGTTATGCCTTGGAGTTGGCCTCGTTGTGTTAGGCATCATCAAACAAGGTGACGGCAGGCATGAAAGTTATGAAAGTTGTGTGTTGGTAAGATAGAAGTTAAAATTCGGTTTTCGGTTTGGATTAGTGCCCAAACTAGATTTAATCTAATATATTTTGGTTTTGGTTTCTTCAATTCAATTCAAACTGTATATAATCCAAATTGTTTATAGTTGGATTAGATCTAATCCAAACTGTTTACATTTTGGATCCAATCCAAACCATTTCAAAATAATTTTAGCTTGTTTGGAGCCAAATTGAAAACAAAATATTTTTAGGCCTCTTATTTTTATTGAACTGTATATTTTAATAAGTTAAAAATGGTCTTTATGTGCTTCACAATCAAAGTCAAATAGTTTAAAATATTACATCTCACTAGAATACTTCAATACAATTCCTTTTTAAAAAAATAAAAATAAACAATATTACAAAACACAAGGGTTATGTATTCAAAATATCAAAGTTGGTACCCAATTGGCTAGTTAAGTTTTTTTCAGTTTATCTAGATTTGAACCTACTTAAATCGATTACTCCGTTTATCCAAAGTTTTAAAAATTCCAATCTTATCCAAATTGAATTACAAAATACTCCAAACTATATTTTTAATTTGGTTCGGTTTGGATTGGATTTCAATTTTTATTCGAATAACTTTCATACCTATTCGTAGATAGGATGCACAGTGATATACAAAGTAGAGAGTTAGAGACCATCAATTCTCGTGCTCTACCTTTGTTAATCTAAACAACATCAATTTTGTAATAAGATTTGATATGTATTAGGTTTGGATTAAACTTGTTTATTATGGCATGAGCTTTTTTTAATGTAGATAACGATAAGATCTAAAATAATCAATAACGATAAGATCCAAAATAATTTTTGATACATGAGCCACAATTCAAATTTATATTGCATAAATGTACTAATAATGTTCCTAAGTAGAGTCTGATTTAATTGTCGATATACCCACAATTAGCTGGGAGATGTGTCATATTTTCAACATTAAGAAACACCTCTACTTCAAAGCAAAGAGACATGTTTTTAGTGTCACAAATTTTTAAAATCTATTAAATATCGAATTAATCCTACACTCCTTTTTCTCCAAATTTACCACTTGTAGAGCGTTACCCTTATCTAATTTTCTAGTGCTACAACACAAACACTATATATAATCCTTCCATTTCATATATGATTTCCATATTTAGGCCAATGTTGATGTTGTTCCTAGTAATAAGCTTGGCTATAGTAATGATTTCCAACCCTTTTCTAGCAATCATTTTGGAGTTTGACCTTGCACTAGACAACAAATTGACACATGAACCTGACTCTGACATCATTTATTCCCAATAACCTATCCCTGACCCAGAATTTTGGGTTTGTGCTTCCAAGTTAACCTTGGATTATGCCATTGAGGTTTTGAGCAACGACATCTTTCTTATTCAATTTGAGGCTAGGTGTTGCAAGCAATTCATTCAGATGGGGAAAATGTGTAATGGTTTTCTAGTAAGCTGAGCTTAATGATAAGTAGAGGTGAACGCAACGCATAACAGGAGTGATAATCTACAATACAGTGCATTGGAATCAATACATCTACTTTTTGGAAAGAAAGTCATGTTTTATTCTCTAGTATGGATTTTGAAGTTTTGGTTTACCATGTTCATATACATATTTGCATGATTCAAATATTTTGTTTAAAAATAAATTATTCGAGTATTAGGTATGCAACATTTAATCAACAAAATGACATTTTATTTATAATATTTTACTTTTTAACGTTGAAGAAAAAACTACAAATTCAATCACCAAATTAAAAAATAAAATTACGAATATTATTGTAGTTTCTTGTAAATATTGGATTTTCCTATAGTTTAAGTTACTCATTCGATTCTTAAGAAAAACTTATTCAACTATTTTCTCTCTATATCTTAAACTTTACAATGATTTGAGTGTTAGAAATAGTTATGGTGAAGATGTAACATATGAGACCTATAATTGAAATTTGTTGACAAAAACATACAGCCTCATTAGAAAATGTCAAAACTTAGGAAATTGAAGCAAATTTATTTAGGACTTGTAACATAGTATAAGCCTATTAATGGAACTTATTTAGAATATAGGTTAATCAATATATGAAAAAAAGTTTCATAATTTGAATTAAACCCTATTTTATGACACCAAAAAATATTTTGGTATTGACTAAACTTGTCTAATATGGTTTGAGCTCATCTTAATATTAAACTACCATTAAGCTATGTCATATTCCATTTATTTCTAAAAAATAAAAAATATTATAGTTTTAAATTTTTTTTCAAAAAAAACCTAGGAATATCATGTACAAAGATATAATTGTAACTCATGTAATAAACAATCACCCAAAATAAATTAAATGAAGAAAACAAGACACCGAAAGAAGTGCTTTCAATAAAGTATTTATAAGTTTGATTAATTCTGAGAGATAATTGCATCATAGCATCCTCATATGTCCTATAAAACAAGGACTAGATAACAAGAAAATTAACACCAAATCTTAAAATACACTATCTAAATATAATACTTTCGAAATATGAGGAAGATGTTCATTCTCTTTGTTATAATACTAATAGTGAATAATACCCTATCTGTGCTTATGGAGTCGAGTAAGACAATTAGCCACATTTAAACACCTAGCTATAAGAGTTTTGAATACCACATTTGTTGTTCCACTTAGACTCAAGACAAGTTCTTGAAATGTCAAGATCAAGCAACATCATCATTTTGAACTTTGTTTAAGATGGAATTATTGCATGCTATATGTTAAATATATAATATATATATATAATATATAATATATAATATATAATATATAATATATAATATATAATATATAATATATAATATATATATAGTAGGTAAATGTAATCTACATGATTTCATGTATGTAATTATTGTTGAGACTAAATATTGTTTGCAAATTTTTAGGCATTATCCAAAGTTTTGACATAAATTGACCATTTTGTCTGACGTTAACAAAAATATATTTAAATAAATACTATTAAATTTTTTCCAATAACATATATAATATTATATTGAAAAATAAATTAAGAAATTCACCATAATGTTTTTATAAAGAGGCCCATCCATCATAACAAAGGCACCTAAATCCAGACGCCATTTTTTTGTTGCTAGTAACGTTTACTACAAATATTTGTAAGGGAGCTATAACATATTAACCTTAACTTCAAGAAATAAACTAACCAATGGCTTTAGAATCTAGTAAGTTAGATATAAATTAAAAATGTTAGAGTCTATATAGTAAAGGAATCCAAATCGAGTTCGGTTATACTAAATCGTTTATAAATTTTTAGTTTTATATTGAAATTAAGTTTATACTATAGAAAGCTTGTATGGATAGGTATTCAACAAAAAACGATACTGTTCATGAATAAATATACATGTTATGAAAATTATAGGCTCTGTTTTGATTCTTTTGGGCATACTTAGGGATTAAAGTGTCGTTAGCCCATTAATATTGATATTCTTGAAATGTTTATGAGGTATTAGACTAAGTAAATCTGTTAATATAATAATCTTATCAACAAAAATACTATATTCGTCGATCTTATCATCATTAATAGTGATGACTATGATGAGAATCTTCTACGTGTCAAAGGTGTTAAGAATAGACGATAATGCTTTAAGAGTTTCAGCGAGTAGCATTATGATAAAGATATATGTTTATAAATATTATATTATAGCTTGATTTTAATATTTTATAAATATACATTAGATAAACTGATCATTAGCCCATAATATTGATATGTTTAAAATATTTGAATCTTTAGACCAAATGAATCTGTTAGTATGTTTAAGCAATCTTTCAACAAAAAGACCATATTTATCAATCATATCATCTTTAACAATAATGCCGACAATAAGAATCTTTTACATGTCAAGATTGTTAGGAACAGATGATAGATAATGTTTTAAGAGCTTAATCGAGCAGCATCGCGATAAACTTTGTTCATGGACACATATACATAACTTCAAAAATGTTTCTCCCTCAATATTCCTATATAGGGAGTACACAATAGGATGAGACATTTAAACTTTATATTCCTATATAGGGTGTAACACCCCGGTAATTCTCATTTCCAAAAACCAAACCTATAGGAAACTACCGGTGTGCTACCGCCATGTATTCTAACGTTAAGGCTATAAAACAGAGTTTTTGCAGCGGAAAACCAAAAGACTTAATAACATTAAACGTAAATCAACTACTAATATAACAAACTGGAACCTCTACGGCCCTTACTGCAATGTACCAAATAACGTTCACCTCTAATCCAAATCTAACAGTTTAAAACCACATCAAACAAACATAATTTATTCTGAAATTTAAATTAAAATAACGTTCCTCTCAAACCCGCCCATGCATGGATGCTCGTTTAGATACCTGTTAATAATCTGCTCCTCAATAATACAAATGTAAGTATTGGATCATCACAGTGTCATTTATAGGCAAAAGTCATGACAAAAAACACATAAGGCACGTAATCAGCAAGTTGAGTATATACAATTTACAAAGTATAATAGTTGAACTGATAATTAAATAAGAATAATTATAAAATGTAAGAACGTATCACGCAACATTTTACTCGACTGACACGATAAATTAATTAATGATTTGGATTAAGCAATAGACTAGGTTATCTCCCCCATGTCCTGATTAATAATTCAATCACCCATGCACTCCCGTTGGAGAGCATCAAAATACAGTATAAAAATCCAGATGGTGAATGGGCTCGACCCCGTCACCATAGCTAGATGAGATCTCAACTAATCCCAATTTTAAGTTTAAAACTTTATAAAAGAGAGACTCGTAGATCACACGACCTCCAATAAAAGCCACGTATAATACCCCGTGAACTCCAACCCCTGATTGTCAATACTCTAGACATGCACTAGCCTAGAGTTTTATTGTTTATCCTCTTTCTCTTTAAGTGATTTACTGTTTAAACTCGATATACACCATCACTGCAGCACACACATGCAAACATTACAGTTATACAATCAATCTCTGTTATAATGTAATTTTTAAGCTTTTAATTTGAATATCAACTATTAAAACTGTTGAACCAAGTCAACTACCCTCGTCATTAAAACTTATAAAATACACCTTTACTCCAATCATACTATCAGTAATGAAGGAGTAATAATAAACAACCTCATGGATTAACTAACAATTAATATCAATTTAATAAATCACGGTTTCTCACAAATAACACCAAAACATGCCCCTAATATAAAGAATATAAATTCTTTTAAATGGATAACCAAACAATCTCATTCAAAGGGTTCCCTAAACATGATACTAAATTTATATTTCACCCTAAATCATGCTCCTAATTAAAGGTAATATTTTCCGTAATTTGTACGTACCTGGTGTAAAATACACGGGTATCCACTTTCTCTATCTTTAAGAACCTTCTATAAATTATTCTTCTATACCAAATAATACAACCTAAATTAATATACCAATAATACCAAATTTACAATAACCACACTAAATTTTCTAAGACTTTAAAATCATCCCAAAATACGTTTTTAAGTCTCCCCAAAAACACAAGTTAGTAAATAAAATGTAATACTACTAGTGTTAACTGAAAGATTATAATACACATCAATACTCATTAATTAGTATCAAAGTTTATCACTCGTAACATTATACGGCATTTTCCACAAGTGCAATTTATGAAATGGGCTACAAAAATACAATATGACTAAGCAACATTACTCATAGCCAATGTCATGTTTACGAGACCAACTAGCCAACCCCTCCAAGAAAGTCAACTATTATCTAGTTCTTGATGAAACAACCGTAAAACATCTCCTAACTTCATGATGATCATCATTAGCAAAATGTTGGCAAGTACCCCATATTATAAGCAATAGCATATTAATAGCATATCCATAAGCAGTATCATATCACATTCATGGATTTCATTGAATTAAACTCCTCATATACTAAGTAGCAGCATGTCCATAAAATAATCCATGAACCTAATTCCCAATATACTCATACAATTGTGAATCTCAAATTCACAAATTTCATTAAATTAGACCCTAATATTTCGACCTTCTCCGAATCAACGCAACATATCACAAGAACCAATACAATTTCATGAATTCATACCCATCATACATAAATCAAGAAAACAAGAGGGAAGGAGAAGGAAGAGGGAGGGGGAGGTGGTCCGCTCACCGGTCGACGGAGGCACGACAGGGGGGTTGCGGCAGCCGGCAGACAGGGCTAGCAGTGGCGGCAGGGAGCAGTGGCGGCAGCAGGGGCTGGGGGGTTTCTACGGGATAGGGGGTTCCACGGGTGGGGGTTTATTTTTTTTTCTTTTGCTTTGTCTTGTGGGAGGCTCTAGGGGGTAGGGGTTTTTTTTTCTTTTGTTTGTGTTGTTTGTGGTTTTGTGGGGTGGACAATGCTACGGGGTGGGTTTTGTTAATTTTTTTAAGGTGTTTTGTAAAGTAAGGAGAGTTTAAGTTTAGTTAGTAGGATAGAGTTTTGGATAGTATAAAATTTTGAATAGGATAGAATTTTGCTAGTTTAGGCTTAGTGGGTTACTTAGGAAAATAAATAAATAATAACAAAATAATTTGTAGAATTTCGGGGGGTTACAATCTATCCCTCTTAAAAGAAGTTTCGTCCCCAAAACTTAGCCCCAACACTAAAGGATTTTCAAAATTGCTATAAATTTCTTATAATTACCATACATATTTTACGAATTCCACTTATTTGCACCCAAAATATTGTAAAACACAATAAATAAGAACAAAAACGTGAAATTATACGCATTCTACCCCTCTAAAAAAAGAGTTACGACCCCGTAACTCACCTACTCCAATAGTTCAGGATATTTCTGTTTCATCACATCTTCAGTCTCCCAGGTAGCTTCTTCATATTCGTGATAAGACCATAGTACTTTTACCATTTGTATGTCTCTTTTCTGTGTACTCCGCACTTTTTGATTCAAGATCTTGACTGGTTTTTCTTCATAGGTTAGGGACTCGTCCAATTGAATAGCCTCCTGTTGCAGAACATGGGTTTCGCTTGGCACGTACTTCTTCAGCTGAGAGATATAAAAGATATCGTGCATTTTCTCAAACTCCATCGGTAAGGCCAGCTTATAGGTGACGTTTCCTACATGTTGCAGAATTTTATATGGCCCCACATATTTGGCACTAAGTTTTCCCTTCTTACCGAATCTCATTACGGTTTAGTAGGCGAGACTTTCAAAAAAGACTTTATCACATACATTGAATTCATCTTCCCTCCTTTTTGAGTTGGCATAGCTCTTTTGTCTTTCTTGTACTATTTTGATCCTCGACTGAATCACTTTGACTTTACCCACCATGTCTTCTATATATTCAGTCCCCAAAGTCATGCGTTCTCCAATATCATTCCAACACACTGGGCTTCTACATTTCCTTCCCTAGAGTGCTTCAAACGGTGCCATCCCAATACTAGCATGATAACTGTTGTTGTATGAGAAGTCTATCAAATCTAACTGGTCTTCTCAAGTACCTTGAAAAATCTATCGCACAAGCTCTTAACATATCTTCCATAGTCTAATTTGTCCTCTCTGTCTGCCCATCAGTTGCCAGGTGGAAGGTTGTACTCATTTTCAAGGTAGTCCCTAGGTTATCTTCCACCATCTGCCAAAACTTAGACAAGAACGTCGAATCTCTATTTGATACTATATCCTTAGGAACTCCATGCAAACGGACTACATTTTTCACATATGCCTTCGCTAGTTTCTTTTTCTTCCAAGTCTCCTAAATTGCTATGAATACAGCTGATTTGGTATGTCTATCTACAATCACCCAGATTGTGTCATTTCCCATTCTAGTCTTTGGCAAACCAGTCACAAAGTCCATGGAAATTGAATCCCATTTCCAACCAGGTATTTCTAGAGGTTGCATCTTCCCCATAAGTCTTTATGGTCTATTTTCACCTTCTGAAACGTCAGACACCTAGATACATACTCAACTATCTCTCTCTTCATATTCGGCCACCAATATATCTGCTTCAAATCTTTATACAACTTATCCCCCCAGGGTGCACTGAATAAGGAGTATTATGGCTCTCATCCATGATCTTTCTTTTGACTTCTTCACCGTTATGTGATACACACCATCTCCCTTTAAATCTCAAACTACCATCTTCATGAATTTGAAAATTCGATTCTACCCCAGTAACCACCAATAAAATGGTTGTGCCAAGTCACACCATATTATTGGTGAAACAAACCTAATTTAAACAAATCCAAACCCGCTGACAAAAACAAGTAAATGATTCTATATTTTTTGTATATCTTACATATACATTAGTATACCTAAGGGTTATTTATTTTTGTAAATCTGATATTAGAATTTTTTTTGCCTGATATTAAAATATTTATATCTTAAATTATTATTCTATACTGAGATTTTTATTTGTATACCTGAAACCTTTATTTGTGTACCTGAGATTTTTATTTGTATACTTGAAACCTTTATTTGTATACCTGAGAGGTTGAGATCTTTATTTGTATAATTCTGACCTTTATTTGTATACCTGATATATTTATTTGTATACCTAAGACCTTTATTTATATATCTGAAATCTTTATTTGTATACCTGAAACCTTTATTTATATACCTGAGATCTTTATTTGTCTACTTGAGACCTTTATTTGTATACCTGAGATTTTTTATTTATATACCTGAAACCTTTATTTGTATACCTAAGATCTTTATTTGTATACCTGCAAATGTGTAGGTCATGTTTTATGATTGATATCTATCGAGTGCTCGAAAATCGTAATCAGCTAGTAAAGGTATTGCATAATAAATATAACATAATGAACCATATTGATGCCCAACACCCTGGAATGTTGCAGCATAAGCTAGAGTTTCTCTAAGAGTCATCTCACCGATATGCACATCATGTTGGCTTATGTAAGTTGTTCTTTGTGGTACGAACTCATTCATGTTATGTCCATTGTATGTTATCCTTCCTGATACCTATTCATGTTCATAAAATGAGAGAGTAATTTTGGGATGAACGAAAGGTGTTGGTCATGATTTAAAATAAAAAGATGGATTTTTGTAATGTTGGATTTCACACCAATATGTTAATCTATCTGACTCATCCAATATTTTCACAATCTTTATTAACCACCTAAAAATTCTATACATGTATTTGCATATCTAACATATATAGTATATTTTATGATAAGTGAGTACTTTGGTCTCTTCTCTTACCCTAATTTTAGTCAAAATTCTATTTAATTAACAATTTGCATAGCCAAATTATTGTGACAAATTCAACTCGTAACATTGCCTGGGATAGGCATTAGTTCACTTTTAATTGTTAACATATAGAACACTATGGTTAATTGATAGTTGCACTCAACTATAAAGCTAATTTTACATTTATATGAACTCTCAAGAGTTACGAAGTACCATAATAATATATCTTTTTAACACCTATTCGACAGAGTATTTACAATTTAATGACAATTTTTTAAATCTAAATGTATCTACACTTACTTTCATAGAATTGAGTAATACAATTAGTTAGTAGAAATTTTCTTAAAATTTATTACATGAAAACAAAATACAAATACATATAGAAAGAAATTACTATAGAGAAATAATTGAAATCTTCCAAAATTTTCATGATATTTTAGGTGAAGAACAATGTTAAAGACTTCACTCTTCACCTTGGATAGCAGGAAATCAAATAGATGGGTGAAGAACATGTGAGATACTACGTAGTTAGTCTATAATAAGAGACAAATAGGAGAGAACATGGCTCATAATTCTTTCTTTTCAAAATTTTTAAAAAAACCCCTATCTACACATATTATGACTAGACAATTTTAAAAAAAAAAAACTGTACACTTTTATTAGAAAAATTGATCATAGATGCTTTCTTGTTTTTTTTTTTTCATATTAACTTATAACATTGAGTTTTTACTAATGTTCCTTTTGATCCTTTCTATCACGGTTCTTATCGGTATTCAAAATAAAATTTTACCTGTCAATTTTAAGTTGATTTAAAATGCTAGACATTTATTAAATGACACGTCTTTTTATTTTTTTCATCATATTTTCTTAATCACTTATTACAAAAAACAATTGTAATCATTAGATTTTTATAATTTTGTAAATTGATGGTCTTTTAAATACCAAATATATTAAATAATACTTGTATATTATACGAGGATCCACTCTAGTCTAAAATGATACTCCCTTTATTCTTTTTTTTCTTCTTATTTGAAATCAAGATGAAACCAAGAAAACAATAGATATTATTTAATTTTTTAATTTTATAAGAGAAAAATATTAAAATATAAGCCTTGTTCATCTCTTCCATAACCCATATGTATGGATATAATAATATTTTACAAAAAAAAAAAGCAAATATTGAAACAAGATACTGAAACCAATTAGAAAAGATATGAGTTAATTCTCTATCATGGGGTGTTTGTATGGTTGTTAGCAATAATTACTTGTATTCACGGTAAAAGAAGAAATAATTAGAAAATATTAGTTGAAATAGTCACACCCATCAAATGGTGTGATTAATCAGCTCCCATGCCTTTTTAAAACCATTACTGACGTTGGGTTTAATACTTTAATATGAGTTCGAAAGACAATATGAATAGCGCTTACTAACTAACTTATCATGGTCGAGTATAGTTGAGGCATAATTGTGAGGACCAAGAATCAACACAATGACAATAAATATAGCGAAGAATTTGTCATTGGAGTTGAACTGAGAAAATAGAATGTAGATATCATGTGATGAAAGTATGATCTTAGGTAAGAGATTGGCTCAGTCAGGCTCAAGACTCAAAACTAAGCTGAGCAAATCTCAACTCTGCTCGAAAACATATTCAATAATTTGTTATATATAAATAATATGAAATAATATATCGTACATAATTTAAAATTTAACTCACATAATACCATTATAAAACCGATAACTGGTCATATTTTACCAGTCTATTATTTTTATACATAATAGATATTACATATTAGTAGCCATATTTCGCCAATAAAAACGTCTAATGCATAATTCATTTGCATTACTATTGTTCATACACACACACACACTTGCATGATTGCAATCAATTTGGAGCTAATTGTTCTTCCAGGCCAAACTTGACTACAATATGACAATATTATCTATACATGTTTCCTCTATTCCCATTCTCCTATTTATTAGGGAATTTAGAGTGACTTGGAGACTCCACAATGTTGCTGGGTAATGATGTGAACCAAGTACTTAAATTTGCAACATTCCGTCCAGTGAAATCAGAGTGCGGTTGGAACTGGATCTTGCAAGCCACAAACCATATTGGCTGGTACTGCTACGTCTATCATCTTGGGATAAGCCAGCTTTAAGTCTGTTATAACAAGTTTAAAAGATCACTGTCTAGCATTAGTAAATGATCCATACTTGACAAGATGTAATGTTATGAAATTGTACTTACTTTCCATTATGTTTTTGAATCCTTCCTGCAAAAAGGTTCAGAAACTAGTTAATTTTTGTATTTACAAAAACACACACAAATCACATAAATGTCTAGAAAATCTAGCAGTGGCAGTAGCCACTGTGACGCAGTGATGCATTACTATCACTTTTAACCAGAACAACCAGAATGGAAAGACAGTTCGCTTTTTATTAGGTAAGTTCAGAAGGCATTATTTACTACTAACATACATCCTAAAGATAAAGTTGCCATAAGATGCGTATACATACTTAAAAAAAAAAAAAAAAAAAAAAAAAAAAAAAAAAAAAAAAAAAAAAAAAAAATCATACTATGAAGTTATTGATGATGAAGATCCAAAAAAGAAGGCTCCCTAACATCATAAATGGGGGAAGCACAGATGTTTAAAGAAAGATTCATTAGAGAGAGAGTTTTCCATATGGTCATATTTTTAAAATCCTATTTATCACATATCCAGGAGAATATTCATCGTAATATTGCTTTCTAGGACAGCATGTAGCATACAGAGGTGGCGCAAATGACTCAGACAACATAAGACAAAAAACTTAGAAAAGGAATTCCATAATGGAAGGTTATTACAGTACATCCTGGCATAAAGCATCCCCATAAATAACAAATAGGCTTGCACACAAAGAAGAAGAACACACATCAGAAGAAATGGGTTCAGCTATGTCACCTCGTCTTTTGTCAAGCGAGGATTGTATTGCTTCTCCTCTCCCACAGTGGTTACCTGAAAGTTTGATAAGCCAAGTAGCTATTGGAAACAATCGTAAAGCATCAAAGTTTCAGGCTGTCAGAGGCCTTATATATATATATATATATATATGAAAGCTCAGCAATGTCTCTTACCGAAAAACCCTTATAATCATGAGCAGGATAAACCAATGTTTCCTCTGGCAAGCTAAATATCTGCTTCCATGAGATATCCACAATAAGTTAGGTGCAACTTGATGTAAGTCTAGGTATGTTGGTGAATTTCTATTTATTTTCATTGCCAGCTAAAGAGAATAAGTGAAATTATGAGATCTTACTTGTGAATGCACTGACTTATAGAGCTCAGCAGAACTTCCACCCTGTAAAGCAAAATTGGGATATGTCAAGTACTTTTCAACCTTGAACCTATTCTGTAAATACCAACTGTAAGAAGGTTTTTCCCCTGAATCTCACCTTCTGTCTATCCCCATATTAGCATGAAGATGAACAAGAGATAAAATATTAGAACTTGGTGTTTATACTACACACATAACCAGAAGAACCAGAAAGTAGGCTCTTTTTTTAATTCTTTTCAGATATATTGATAACAGTCATGACCCACGAGTACTTTTATCGTATCTTGAGAAAGGTTGTACTTCATACTTTTGTTCAAGCATGCCTCTGCAGAAACTCCTTAAGTGCATTTATTCGTAGAAAGAAAATTAGTTCAACAAGTATGAAGATGAAAAAAAAAAAAAAAACTTTTTGTTCAGATTCCTTGCTATTTCCACTTTATTATATTCACCAGTATCCTAGTTCAAGGACGGAATATTGTCTTTGTTCAATCAACTAGATCAAAACTGTTCAGATTCAAATTTTCTGAAATTCATTTAGAGAGGTAACGGCAGCCATGAGTAGAACTTTTGGTATAACTGTACAAAGATCTCAATTCAGTATAATTACATTCTAATCACCAGCTATTTTTAAAGACAAAACTGTAGTAACAAAAAGTGGAATTATGTAATCTCAGTCTTTATAAGACAACCCATATTTTCTCTATGAGGTGCTTAGTTTTAAAAAGCCAGAGGCGCACTAAGGTACAAAGGGTCCTTGCAGCCTAGGTACAAGGCAAAGGGGCATGCCTGTGGATGTTAGGCGCACCGAAAGTGTCACACCACAAGAATCAGAGAGTTGGAAAACACAGAAGAAGAGCAGACAATTCAAAAAAGAGAGCAGAACCTTTTTATAAAAAAATAGAGGGCAGACATACAACAGAAGAGCAGGAATTTCAGAAAAAGAGGATAAATAGTTAAGAAGAATCTAAAAGAAATTTAGAAGAACAGAAAACTAAGAAAATAGAAAAGAAACTGAAAGCGCACAAAGATGTGCGCCTCACCTCGTCTTAAGGATCTCGCCCACCTTTCACTGGCTGAGGCGATCAAGGCTTCGCCTAGACTCGCTTGGCGCTTAGGTGCACTTTTTGAAACTAAGATGAGGTGCGAAATAAAAGTAAAACCAAAAATTTCTTAGACATCAAATGGGCTCCAATGAAGTAATTTTGAAAATTATTATTGTCATCTCTTTTTTAAATCACTCAAATTATATTCCCACAATAATGAACCTAATGATATGCCATAATCTGCATCAACACTATTAACTATAGCTAGTATAAGATGAGATGAAGCACATCCAAATTCATAAAAAAAAAAAAGAAAGAAAGCTCGAGCATCTGCTGCAAACATATCTATTTCCATGTAAAAACTAGCAAAACATCTGATAACTTGATGAAATTAGAGGAAACCTAAGGGAAATATTTGATACATACTCCATGATTTATTTTTGTTAGTTGGCTTCATCTGAGATGTAGGGTACAGATTTAATATTGCCATTCACCATAAAAATAACACAAATTTTTACAGTGATTGGGTTAAAGTATCGAAATCTGCAAGGTGAATGAGACAAGATACTCCCACAGTCGGTCATCTCATGCAGTATGATCTTACATGTTTTATTGCATAGAAGCCATATAAATATTGTTAAGTTCCCTTCCCTATCTCCTTACACCTTAAAACTTCCAGGTACTCTCTCCTTCCAATCAACCTTCGCCCCCCCCCCCAACCCCCCCCCCAACCCCCAACACACACCCTGCCCACCTATCCAATCAAGCAGGCACAAACTCATGACAGGATAAAAAAAAAAATCAAAATGCATCCATAGGTGTGATACCTGAAAATCTGTTCTTCCACAACCACGTATCAGCAAAGCATCCCCTGTGAATGCCATCCTTGGCTTTGGTTGATCAGGTCCGTCACCTGTAACATATGTAACACAACCTACTGTGTGACCTGGAGTGGGACGAACCTGAACAAATGTACCACAATTACAAGCATGAGTTGAAAATCTCAACATAACCATACATATCTAAGAGACTAAAATAAAAAATGCTTCTCAGATCCCTATTAATCATTGCGCATCTTCAATGATTGTAGCACTTCACAATTCACATAGTACATATGAAAGAGATAAATTATAAAAAATCAGGCATTAAGAGTAGTACTTTGAATCGACAAGCATCAAATTGAAAAGAAAAGAAAAAACGTAAAAAAGCAATTTTGTTCTTCAGCTCCGAAATTTCTGACATAAGAAAGTATGGCGGAATCAATGAACTAACTGGAGATGATTAGAGTATGAAGTAGACTACTCACACGTCAGTTCTATAAAACATCAACTTGCAAAAAGGAAAATATTTCCATTTTGGACTCTTTTTTGTACGGTAATTGCTTGTCAAGAAAGAAGATAAAGGAAGAGGGCGGGGCGAGTTTTCTTACATCTCTACTGTATTAATTAAGCCAACTCCTAAGGTGGCATCATATTTCCCTTTTATCCAAATTTGACAGGTGTCATCTTTGTTCCAAAAATAAAATTAACTTGGCGTCGCAAAGCAAGAAGTAAGGGCAAGTTCAAACCTAAGGGAGGAAAAGATAATGCACTAAAAAGTTAGTGCTTAAACAAGCCAAGCCAAAGGACTTCGATATTAAATTACATGATATCTAGAAACTAGGATATAATTAATAGAGGATAGGTAAGGTTAAGTCATCTAATGATACCCAAACAACTCTCTTGAGCTAGAAGGGGGAGCCTAAATCATGAACCACGGCCTATTATCATGGTCATATAACCATAAACAAGATAAGCTATAATAACATAAACATAATGACACATTGCTTTTGACTATAAAATCACAATTTTAGCCATTAGTCAACTAAACACAAAGGGTACCTAATAGTAAGATTCATCTTTCAATCCTCTGTTGAGGAGACTAGATCAAGTCTTAATGGAGATCAATCATATAAACAAGCAAACAAGTCCCTTGTGCTCGCTAATTGACACCCAAAACTAAATCCCTGTATTCGATTAAGATTTCATGTAGCCATTCAGGAGTTCACTTTGAACCACGGAGAAGTCTACTCACAATCCATGGAAATTAAGATGAATAAAAAAGATTAACAAGATAAAAAGATTAAAGAGAATAAACAACCAAGAGAAACTACAAACAATTATTAAAGAGGGAAAAAAGAGAGGGATAAAATATAAGGGGATGTTGCCAAAAAAAAAAGAATATAAGTGAATACTAAAAGCTTTAATCTTCCATGGAAATACAGAAGTTTAAAGTTAGAATTATCATCTTTAATTCATCAAAGCTTAACTTTTTTGCATTCCCACCAATTGTTTAACTTAGATGTGGGCATTAAGAAAAATATGGCATAAGCTTAGGGTCAAGGAATGGAAATATTTGGGAAAGTGGTGGTCGAAACTTATAAATGAAGAAACTTCACGAACTAACTAATTTCAACACCATCAAACGAAAGTAAACCACCAAAATTTCTCGTCAAGTTACACAACCTTGTTCCAAAATCTTATTTTGCTAGATTGAAAACCAATAAGAGCTGTTTGACTTCATTGAATCTTTGTTCAATTTTTTTCAATTTTCACCATCCTCTCTTTTTTTCCGTTGGATGGTTCATTTGTATTATTTTTGGGTTTTTATGAAATATTATACATCACTATATACATATGCTACCAGCCTACCACCATCTTTACCAATCATACTAGCCTACAAGGGTTATAATTATTACTTGAAAATGACACAGGCTGTAGTATGACAAGGATAAAGAGTAAAAGCTTAAACAGGGTAGCAAAGGGAAAAAATTGCAGAATAACTACACGTGTTAAAGTAGTACAAAGGTTTTAAAAAAAATCTTCCCAAAATTGATCAAAAAAAAAAAAGTTGCCTAAACGAGAGCCTCAATCATTTTCTAGGGATGGCGACATCATGATCTCAAGAGTCACAATTTAATTTCTTGATTTGGATAACTTCAGTGAGGGATTAATCACTCACAAAAACCTAGGAGAGAAAAAGAGTCACAGTCCAAGTTCTCACAAAGATTGAAAAGAAATCAAGAGCTGGGAGATTGTAGCAATTAAAAATGTACTTAAGCAGGCCATTACACAACTATGCAGTCTAAGCGCATCAAACAAGAAGAGAATGACAAGAGGCATGAGAAGTTGCAACGTTGGCAAATGGAAACATTGGCCTAGCTTATTGTTGACAAGGACTTGTTAAAAAATAAGATACATGAATGCTGAAAGATATTGGGTAGGGGCAGTAGCTATTTTACATTTTACATGTATTCTCATGGAGTCATGGTCATTCTGTATTTTCCCTCAATTCACCTATTAACAGTTTACAGTTTCCAAACTTCTTAAATATTTCATATTGACTATAACAATTGAATGATATTTTCTCAATTTTGTGTTTACTAGTTTTGATTAGCAACTGTGACAGAGATATTACTGAATTGAAATTTCCTCGAATTACATGGCATGCTAAACATACTTGGATTATGACAAAATGCTTGAAAACAAAAATTTAAACTAAAAAAAATCCAGACTAACTCAGAAAAGTAGAAAACTTCACATTCATATAACATTTTATCTCAAACCAAACTCAACCGGATCAGAATTTTCCTAAAATGGGATTCAGCTTGATTGTAAACTGACAGCTCTCAATGACCACCACCACAACATCAGTTTCAAATATTATGAGGTAATAAATAAGGATCATTCTGGAACAACCCTAGATTAGTCAAAACCTGGAAAAATTTGTACCCAGCCTGCATTCTTTACATAAGTGTATGAACTAGGTGAAAACCTACTAGAGTAGTTGCCTAAACCTGAATATTCAACTCTGGATTTTCTTGTGTATGAATATGAAGCTCTGCAAACCCCAACTCTATTCGTTTATATCAAAATTTGTATCCTTGGCACATAAGGAAAGGTTGTTCCCCAACTAAGAAAAATCCACAGATACCTTGGGATACAGAAAATTTTAACAGCAGATCAAACATTTATCTTGAAGTACAGAGTCAGTCTGTTGCTTCAGAGCACTTGTTCGGGTGCAAAAATAAATTGAATTTTTGTTGTAGAGATTCTTGTAAACAAGGACAAAAACAATAATCTAAACAGATAAATTTGAGGTCAGATATGTTTGCAGACTTTCTTCATAGAATGGCTTCATAAATAAGGAGGAACATAGAAGACAGACAAAGTGCAGGACCTAAAAGTATGACCAACAAAGCTGAGCCTTTCTCCTCATTCCCCTACATCCAAGATTGATTGTTCAGTATCCTCCTAATCGCTCCCAACCAAATCAAACAGTGCACTTGGCTTTTTCCAAAACAGCCCAGTGCCCAACAGCATTTATAACACGCACATTTTCCACAAGCCTACTGCAACCTTTTCTTTCAGCCAGGTTGGGACTGACAACAAGTAAAAAACCCACCGGTGGAAATGTAATATATACAAAACACTGATAGCTGTGACAGCCATCATATGCACATTGTCTTTATCCATGGCATATCAAATGTAATTGAATGCATATAGAATGCGTATGAATTTGAAATTGTATACGCACTTACCTCAAGAAAGAGGTCACCAATAAAGATTTTGCAACCAGATTCCACAAGAATATCAGCTTTCGCATTGCTTGCTTTGGAAATGACAGATTTAACCCCAGGAACCTTACTCTGCAAAAGAAACAGAATAGTTCTAATAGTACTTCAAAAGTCTAAAACATGAAGTAACGGCTAATATAAGTTTAGGATATGACATTTACAGCAGCGGGCCATATTCCTATTTGATGACTACATACAAAGATCCTATTCACCATGTCAGAATTACCCACATAGATGACTACATTCAAAGTCCATTACTTGTTTGCTCTGTTTGATAACTGCTGCAAGTTTTGAAGAAATAACTAAGGTTTCTGGTGCAGGAAAATACCAATGAACATATAAGCTTACGATGACTCTTCTGAAAGGCATCCATAATTTAACAAGATCTTGAATTGAATCTCCAAAACCATTACACCATAGGGGGAAAAAATCATCGTCCAAGTCATGATTGGGCAATTGCAGTAGCAGTGGTGGTATGCTTCACACCATAGCAGCATGAATTTACCAATAGAAAAAATTACACATTATTTTAATAGTAATGGTTTTGGAAAATATACTTTTGATGAAATTTTCACATATTTATCTTGTTATTTTGCATAGAAGTAAGAGGAGCTGAGCATTTACAGTGACACAGACAAGAGAGAAATCTTATCCCATACGTGAAATCAACCCCATCAATACGCTCAATGGGTTAATAAGAATTATAATGGCGTATGTGATAACAGTCTATCAAAGATGTCGGCATAATTTTTAAGTCACGCATAATGGAAAGGTATTTCATGGAAAAGCAAGTTCTAAATCAATAACGGAAAAGGCTTGATTGAATTCCATGCAATAAATACTTAAAAAATGTGCATTAGAAGGTTAAAGTATGAAGAACAAATACCTTAAGCAGCCCAGTTCCAGTGACATGATCAGCATGTACATGAGTGTTCACAGCATATACAAGTTTCAGTCCAAGTTCATGAATGAGGGAAAGATCCCTGTCAACTGTCTTGTCCACTGGATCAATTAACTGCACGGAGTTAGCTCGTGTTAGCAATACATCTTAAGACTTTATGTTAAGGGGTTAAAACATAATATTTAAGAAACACAAAAAAAAATTAAAAAAAAATTGAGAAGTTTCAAAAGATAAGGAGAAGTAGAACTGAAATCGGATGAAGACAAAGCGATTTCTAGTAGTACGCTTATATACTCTCTCCATCCCCAAATTACTTGAAAATAACAAATAGAGGAAATTCACCACCCAACATAGGTATTGACCCTTAAGTTAAGTCTAACTTGAGACTATTTCACAAAATGACAAGTATGAACAAGAACACAAATTATTACAACACTCTTAGCCAAGTTTGAGTGGCACATTGGCCTGTGAACAAAGTAACAGGTTTATCTGAATTACCCAAAGCTAATCTAATCTAATCTAATCGAGATACTAGAAAACAGGGTCGTCCTACATACGAATTTTCTCATACGACTTAATTTCTCATTTTTCTGCCTAAATGCAATATGATCAAACATTTTCCTATCGAGTAACATTCACATCATCAACTATATTAAACTGAAAGAATTAGCACACGGTAAAATCCTAGAATTTACAAGTGATTATGGAGTACATAATTTGACAAGTATATCTGTAGATAATACAGTATAAATACAAGTAGTACTGTACTAGGACTAAAATACAACAGTAGTATATAAGCTTAAGATTAGAAATACAAGTAACGTAGATGATATGGTCATCACGGGAAATGATAAGGATGAGATAAGCTCATTAAGGGAGAAATTATGTGAATTTGAAATGAAAGATCTAGGGAATCCCAAATATTTTCTTGGGATTGAGGTCCTTAAGTTGAAGCTTGGCATCTTCATCTCCCAAAAGAAATATGTTAGACATGCTAACAGAAACGGGTATGGTAGACTATAAACCAACCGATACCCCGATGGTGGTTAATCATGGGTTGCAAATAACTGAAGGAGCTAAGGTGATACATCAGAGTCAATATCAGAGGCTTGTTGGTAAACTCATATATCTGTCTCATACTACTGCCTATGCAGTAGGGGTAGTGAGCAGATTTAGATTTATGCATAAACAACAAGTAGCCCATATGGAAGCAGTGTATAGGATCTTGAGATATCTCAAGAAATCGCCATGCAGGGGTGTAATGTTTAGGAAAAACGGTCACCTATATCTTCAAGCCTATACAGATGCAGATTAAGATCGAGATAGTCGAAGGTCTACATTAGGGTATTTTACCGTGGTTGGCGGGAATCTCGTAACTTGGAGAAGCAAAAAACGGAAGGTGCTTGCGATGTCTAGTGTCGAAGCAAAGTTTTGGGGAATTGCAAAAGGGATTGCTGAAGTTCTCTGGTTAAGAAAGCTTTTATCTGAAATCGGATTCCCTCCATAAACTAGTTGTGAAGTATTTTGTGACAACAAAGCTGCCATCAGCATCTCCGAAAATCCTATGCAACATGATCGAACTAAGCACGTTGGGTGGATAGACATTTTATCAAAGATAACTTGGAAGCCGGAGTGGTGAGTCTACCGGTACGTGCAGTAGGGATCAAATGGCGGATATCCTAACTAAGGTGGTCGGACTATATGAGTTTGAAGATATTTTGAACAAGTTGGGTGTCGGTGATCCCACAACCAACTTGAGAGGGAGTGTAGATAATACAGTATAAATACAAGTAGTGTTGTACTAGGACTAAAATACAACAGTAGTATATAAGCTTAAGATTAGAAATACAAGTAACGTAGAGTTATGTTAGGAGTAGGATCCTGAAACAAGGCAAGAAGGTCGGTTAGACAAAGAGTATAAATACATTACTTTGTAACAGAAAAGAATTCATTCAATATACATACAAACCAATTTTATACTCAAACAAACCTATCTTATAATATCAATGTACCACTCAACAATTAATCTAACGTACTATAACAACAGACCATTCCATTCTTCAAAACAAATACATCGGCGACTAAAAGTCAATCTTGCGAGATTATTAACACATGTAATTAATCAAACGAAATAAGAACCAAAATTTTTAACCGCGCCTACAATAAATAAAAATTAAAATAGTCAAAGACATGCATTATAGACCGTAAATACAACGAACATTGGTAAAAACATTAGCGAGTAGAGGGAGTTACCACACAGTAAATTGCTAACAAAATAGAAACTAAGGGTTAAAAAAAATACAAACCAGAGCGGGCTTTTGAGGGTGGGAGACATCGGCAAGAAGGTAAGTATAAGTTGAAGAATCTTTCTCAAAAAGCTGGCGAAAGAGTAACTTTGAGGCGTGAGACGGCGTCGTATGGAAACCCATTTGATATGTGAGATTGATAATGGATTTTTTGGGTGGGAAGGGATTGTAGAGTTTTTCGGGAGAGAATAATGGAAGGGAAGAAACTCTGAGTTGTTGAAGCTTCAACATTTTCTTTTTTATGATATATAGTTTTAAATATGAAATGAAATTTGATGAATTAAAGTCAATTGGATGATATAATAAGGCTTTCGATTTGGTTAGGTGTATTTGGGAGTTGTGGCTTCTTCAATGTCAAATTGGAGGCTTCATTGATTGCTTATACGTGTCCTTTCATAGTCACGTTGTGTAGGCTGTGCCGTGGTGGCGGTGGAGGTGGGGGGTGAGGTGGAGGTGGGGGTGATGCCAGATGGTGTAGTGGTGCCGGAGGGTTATATTAATTACATTGCTCATTCTTTCTAAATGGATGGTCATGTTTTATAATTTTATGTAGCCTATTGGAATCTAATTGTTAACACCCTTAATTTCTATGGGATATGCTTATATGGATCGGTTATCAATTGCCAAAAGTTTCGTCCATTTATTCTATGAAAATATTGGTGGATATAATCACACCAATAAAATGATATGATAAAGCTATATTTTTTTTTGGCAATGATAAAGATATACTAAAGAGGCTCAGCTTGAGCTTTGTTTAAAATAGGTTTTCATTAAAACTCTTTTTAAATGGGTTTCATCATATATGATTTTTATAACATCATTTACCTCATAATTCTCAAATTATCATAGAACAATTATAAATGGAATAGAAAATTATTAATATTTTATGATCATCTTTTTCCTTAAAAGAATTATTAAAAAGATAGAGTTCTTTTTAAAATAGGAAACTATTTAAATTCTTTTTCTCTTTTAAAAATAATATACTTTCATAATAAGTACTTTAAAATATTAAAATTAATATTTATAATTACTAAAAAATATACAATATTATAATTTTCTCAATATACATTTACAAAAAGCATCAGCTTTTTCATTACAAATAGACAAGTACATATATTATTGTCAAAATTATATGCTAGTGAACATAAAAAGAAGTTAAATAATGGGAGGAATATAATTTGAAAAAATTAGAGGAAATACACTATAGTGTACTCTTTTGTCCATTACTAGAGCAATGACATATTAGTTATATGAATTTGACATAAAGGTCTATATTAACATGATATGAATTTAACTCTATGCCCAAGACTTAGTTGTTCAATGTACACACAGAAATTCGAGACTAATCCACCTAAACCCAAGGTTTATTTAATGTTGTCAAATCAACCCAAACTACATACCCTTCCAAATTATCCCAAACTCAAGACTTATTATTCATTTAAAGTTGAACCAAAATTGATAATCGTTTAGTACAAAATTAAGATTTATATGAGCAAAATCATCTCGCACCCAATATTGCTTACAAACTCGACTTGGACCCTGATACTCATCTAATTTGTACTTTACCTTAGCTCGAAACTCATCAATTTCGAATTTCACCCAAACTCAAATCAATTTGCACAACTATGAATTATTTCCTTCGAAGAGAGATCAATAAACTCATCTTATACGAATTCAACCATTACCTAAAGTATACATGATTGAACATGACATAATCATTAATATTTGTCCGATCCAAATTAAACTTCACCTAAACCCAAAATGAAATTAGTATATAGTTACAAACCAATTTTTAACTAGAAAGTAGTTTAAATCGAATCAAATTTGAGCGAAAAAATAACCTACTAAAACTGACTTGAACCCCAACAATACATAGTATAATTCAAGTCCAAATAGACTCAAACAAATATGAATCTAATTTGAATAAGCACGTACACTTGACATTAATCAAATTTGATTTCATCTAAGGTGATAATAAATTTATCTGAAACCATCTCGTTGACCTGACTGAACAACTCTTGATTGATCTAATAAAGTTAATTATCCAACTCACTAGTGTCCACAAAGGGATATGGTTGCAATCTCATTACTATAAAGGCAACCTCTCTAAAATGACCTAGCCAAGAATTTGATCTATGTGTGACAAGTACTTGTGTCAATGTCTTTAAAACTAAATGTTTAAAGTCAACTCATTTATATTATTTTATGTTTTTAAATTTATATTCACTTTATTAAGTTTTGATTTGATAAAATTGATGAAAAAAATTAATAAAATTATAAATTATAAATCATATTTGTGAGAGTAAAAAAATAACCTCAATAAATCTTTTAAAAGGATTTAGCTTTAATATGTGAGACAAATAATTATTACTCCCTCCCTCCCTAAAAGAAAACTCAATTCATTATTGGAGTCAAAGTTCGAAAAGTTTGACCATAAATTCTCATAACGTTATAAGAAATAATATATTAAAGTAAGATCTTGTTGAATGCATCTCAATGTAAATTTTTTAAATATAATTTTTTTTATAATTTTTGCATTATGAATTTAAAGATAAACACGTAAAAAGTCGTATTTTAGAGATTGTGAAAATCAAGTAGACTTTCTATAGATTAAAACTTATGAAAAAGCTAGACACGGTACAAATGTACAACCACGCCTCGTTCTAACTTATACTAGTCTCTATCACATCCGAGTCACACACCTGAACACGTCTTTACTGCCAACAATCCCACAATCAGGCCACCTGTAATAAACCTGCTCAGATTTATTAACTCTCTATACAGAGATACAGCTACCCAAATCTTCCTGTGAAAGTACTTCAGTGCTTACATTTACAAAACCTTAGAAAACCCAAAAAATATCCAAAATTTTTTCACTTTGGTTGAAGTTCTTCACCCCTCTTAGGCCATGATCCGACCAATAGTCAGAAGACTTTAAATTATATATTATATCCTTGTTTATTTTAAATATTTTGGTTTTCTTTGATATTCTTCCTTGACTTGTCGTGTACCACTGTAAGTTGAGGAGCTTGTGTGGTTGATCCAATGATCTTGTATTCTTGTTGCTAAATCAAGTGTGAAATTCCAAAAAGAAAAAATATGGTGGTGACAGAGATATCAATGATACATCATGTGTGCATTGTGCTGTTTCTACTGTGGCTTCTAAATTCATACAATTGCTGCCACCCAGTTCTTTACTTCATATCTTTGATTTATTTATATCAGGTTTGGTTTGGATCTTATTCATCATTTCCAAGATTGGACTTTTTTTTATCAATCATGTTCTTGTATCAGATAGATACTTGGTACATGTAATCGACCCATCTTTTTGGGATTCAGGCTTGGTTTTGTTTTTGTCGCTAATTGTTGACCGATTGGGGTTATCTGGGTTTGTTTTTTGATCTTCTCGTTGTTTCGAATTGTTTATTTTTGGGAATATTTTACATTTTTTAATTGATAAATTCATCATGTTCTTCCCATTTGTTTACTTATTTGGGGATTTTTGTAATTTTTTGGCTTATTTTTGGATTTTTTTTACAGGTTTTGGGCTTTCTGTTAGGATTTTGATTCTTTTTTTTTTTCAAATTAAATTTTTATCTGGAAATTTCATAACGTTCTTCCCTATTGTTTGCTTATTTTGAGATTTTTGGAATTCCGTTGATGGGTTTTTGCAGAATTTTTTTTTTGTATCTACTTTATTGTAGTTTTCTTAACAATTATTTGCATAATAAGAGTAATATTCTTCTTCAAAAGCGAAGAAGATATGGGTTTGTTTTGATAACTTTTTCCCTTTTCGTGGTGGGATTAGGTACATGAAAGGTATGTGATGAGATTAAGGAGAAAGTTGCAATTTGATGAAAGAAAAGCAGCCAATCAAAGACGGGTATCTATTTTTTTTTTGTAACTCTGATACTTGCCTTTTTTGTATCTAGTTTTTGTTGATTGAGGTTATGTTTGATACATTCATGATTTATCCTATAAAGTAGATGCCTTTTATGGTTGACTTTTCGAATCTGGTTGCCGTATATATGTAGTGAGTATTATTAAAGTGCGTGGAATGTTAATTGTTACATGTCTTTTGTTTAACAGATACTTACAGATTCTGAGACAGTAAGGTGGCTGAATCATGCTGTTGAGAAAATGTGGCCAATTTGTCTCGAGCCTATTATTTCCCAGAGAATCTTCCTTGCTATTATACCCTGGTTTCTTCAGAAGTACAAACCATGGACTGTAGTATGATTCCTTTTTGTTTTGTTTCAATATTTTGCTTGAACAAGAACATTTGTATGGTTCTTTATTTGTTAATAGTAAGATCACATACATATGAATCCTACTAGACTTGCTCCATACAAACTATTGTTGTGGAGTCATTTTGGATATAGTAGCTTGGGGTTTAATTGGGGGATGCAATCAATTCGTGTTAGTTAACATCGGGAGATTCCATCTGAATGGTTGAAATTTTTAGTAATTTAGGAAACCATGTGTGTAGTGTACAGTAATTATCTAGAAAATAGATGTAGACTGATTTTTTGCTATTGCATGTGTTGTGTGAAGTTAATTGTTACAGATTTAGGTGCATGTATTCACTTGTATTTTGTTAAGGTCAGCTTCATATGGTTCTAATTTTTTTTTTTCTATCAAATACTTGTATTTGATTTCTTTTTTTGATTTTCTTTTTTCATGTAATACAGTGATAATATATGGTTGATGTTTCACATATGCCAGTATAGTTCAATTAGGATTTTTTTTTACTTTCACATGCAATGTAGTCAAATTTTAAGATTTAGGTCACTTCTCAGCATCTTCTGACTTTTTATGATGCCATGTGGTTAAATTGGTTTTTTCAAGCAAAATAATGATAGGCAACATTATCGTGCTTTAATAAGTACAAAAATTAATGAAATTTTATAACTATCAAGAGGCCAACAAATCCTTCTAATAGATCATATTGTTTCTGTTAATTGAAATTAATGAATGTTTATTGCTAGTTACATTCTTACTGATGAGTTCATTTGCTTATCTTAGAAGCGAGCTGTGGTTCAACATCTTTACATGGGAAGGACCCCACCATTGTTCACTGATATTCGTGTTCTTCGTGATTCTACGGAGGATGACCATTTGGTAGATTCTATAAGCCTCAACTCTGTTTTGGAGGGAGAGTTCTTTCTTCAGCAAAAAACTTTATTTATCTTTATCTTTATGAAGAAGACATTTTTTTGTTAATAAGATTGAGAAGACTGTTCTGTATTGTTAGGTTTTGGAGCTTGGCTTGAATTTCTTGACAGCAGATGATATGAGTGCTATTCTTGCTGCAAAATTGAGGAAGAGACTTGGATTTGGAATTGTGGCAAAGATGCATTTAACTGGCATGCATGTTGAAGGGAAGGTATGCATCGTAAAAGCGTAATGTTCTGTTTTGTGTTGTGACGAGTTTATCTATTTCCTGCTACCATAATCCCCTTCAAAACCCATATATGGTACTTCCATTTTGTGATCACAAGGACTTGTGGAAGGTTGAAAGACATTGGGAGATTTTTCTTACAGAACTAAGACATGCTTGTTGGATGTATTTTGATGACTAACTATGCATTTGTGTTAAGGAGAACAAAATATTTACCAGAGATTGGTCTCACCAGACCTTTTAAAATTCTAAAATCAATTTGGTTTATAGGAATATCGGAATCATAGAAATCTACTTGGTGAAGAATGAAACATTCCATTGCCTATGTTTAAGTACTTTTTTCAAATCCTTTTTATTAAATGTTAGAGCGACTATCCTGCAAAGATAGTAAACCAGCTTTACATATTCAAAAAAATTAGACCATTCTCCTGTGGATCAAGGTGTCATCCACTCACCCCCATGAGTTTCTCAGGTAGATCCTTCTCCAGGTCACCTGTATCCGGTGTACAATTTGGTCCCATTGACCCACTTGTTTCGTATTTTTTACCCGTTCTCACTTGAATTTTTTTTGACATCATATCTCAACTCTCTGTTCTACCAACATAAGCCTCCTCATGGTAGCGTCAGACATGGCTTAATCACTGCATTTTGCTCTCTTTCATCTTAGTTTTTAGTAGCTGCCACTATGCAGATTATATTTCTTCTTGTGATACCACAAATTCAATTCAACTTACGTAATATCTACTGCATTCATCCATTGAATGCACTCTTTCTTGGAGGCTTCTCATATGACCTATATGGTTGTATCTTGTATAGCTTAGTAGTATGAACAACGGTTCTGTTATAAATTTCCACATTCTGTTTGCAGAAGCTCATTTCACATTGTTTTTGGTAGGGAAAATAGATTCGCTTTTGCATATTTTCTCACATCCTAGTCCATAGTTATGTTGATATATTTGTGATTTCCATAGCTAGGTTGACATATGTGCAATGTACCCCATTCTTTGATGGTGCTCACGTAAGTGTGTTCCTTAATCAATTTTTCTTTCTTTATATTCCAGAGTTGTCTTGAAATGTGAATGGTTTGTGCTACTGGTTCCGGGGCCAAAAATCCAAATTTCTTAGACGCTTCCACCCACGTGATATGACTGCTCAATTACCTTACATATTGTTATGCTGTTTCTCATGGTATGGGATCTGGAAATTTTTTTTTTTTTTTTTTTAAAAACTAGCTAGTTTGAATATCTGCCTTGTACATATACCATTTAGTTAAAAGTACCTACCTAAAATCTGACCTCATTTTATGGGAGAAATATAAAATATGTTCTTGTCATTACTGCTGACACATTTATTACTGTTCAAGAGGGCACTAATTTTTGGTGAGTTCGAAAAGCTCAATCTTTATACAAATTTTGTTCGAAAAGCACAAGCTCTATAGAAATTTTTGTAATATTCATTTCCATTTCATAATAGCTAACTTCAAAGCCTATAATTCCTTTTCTCAAACTGTCCCAAGTGTTTGCCATTCTTAACTCTTTTCCTGCACTCATGGACGTCTTATTCACGAAAGACCTTTCGTTAAAATTTTAACGGGATATTTATCACCCTAACTTAGCTTGTTTAAACCCTTGAAACTGAAAGACTTTCCTGCTTCCTAGATATATTTGTTTGTGTTAACTTGGAGGTCCAAGCTATATGGCTCAATAGCGAGGTTCGTGATGTAAGTAGCATGATAAGCTTTCATTTGATAATACCCCTAAAAAAACTGTCACTGTCAATATTATCCTGATGTTAAGCCCTGTTTTCACCTCATGGAGGTTATAGGTTTTCCAAGTGACCAGAGCATGTTATGTTGTTCACTAGCAGCAGACCTGAGAAATTAAATAATTCAGGAGAGCAGTGAAGTTTCTTCCTCATGAGGATAATAGGTTTTTCAAGTGATCGAAGTTCGTCTCTTTAAAAAGTGGTTAGAGGAACAGATAGACATCAAGCTGAAGCTTGGAGTACTGGAATAACATTGTAGCAAAGGTGTAGTTTCTTGTGATAGGATTGATAGTTTGGTTTCATCACTGAACATATTTAATTGCATCATATAAGATGCATATACTATCGAAAAATTTAGTGTTTGTGTTGCTGGGCATAGTCTTAAGGTACGCTACTTTGTATGAAAAACAGTTGGTGGGTATTTCTGAACGTGTTGAAAATTACAATTTGAAGATTGGAGGTATGCATGCTATGGAAGGAGAACTAGTAATATATGGTTCAAAGTTGTAATCATGATGTTTGTACGATTAGATACCTCGTTCTAGGCTTGCTTGAATAATTCAGGAGTTAAGATGTAGTTTCTCATGATAGGATTGATGGTTTGGGTTCATCACTGAGAATATTTAATTTCATCATATAGATATACTATTGGAGAAACTTTAGTGTTTGTGTTGCTGGGTATAGTCTTATAGTATGCAACTAGTATTCATAATTGTTGGGCATTTCTGAACTTTTGAAAATGAAATGTTTAAGATTGGAGGAATAGCTGTAGAATGGTTCAAAGTTGTAGTCACGATGTTTGTACGGTTAGAGACCTCATTCAAGGCTTTCAACTGTTGTAAAAGAATTGACCGTTTATGCTGATGGCTGTGGAATAGCGACACTGTGGATTGCAGAAGATGCTCATCTGTGATGATATCTTATGAAGTTTTATAGTGTGAAAAAATGAATAAAATATGATATCATGGTGATACTCCTGGATTGGGATATTTTTCTCATTTACAGTAGAATTAGGAATAAGGGTAAGTACAGTAGGACCTTTCACAACCCTGCTGTAGCGGGAGCCTTGTGCACTGGGTATGACCTTGTACACTACAATTGGCAATGCAGTGTGGTTTTTGGAATTGTTAAATGCTGTATATTAATTGTTCTTATTTTTGGTGGTCGCAATTTAAGTTTTGTCTGCCATTTAGTGATGAGACTAGGTGCATGTTTGGCATAACTGGTGCTATCACTGTAGTAGTAATATGCTACTACAATTTATGTACATTAACCTAGGTGCTGAATCGGTAAAATAAAAATATGAACTATTTTAATTTTGAACTACTTTTAAGCACTACCTCAACCTCTAGATTTTAATTCACATACTTCTTGTTTTGACTTCTAATAAATTTTAGACATGGTTTAATTTCTATAAGCTACTTGAAGGTTGTTGCCAAACAAGCCCTGGTTTTCATGTGGGATTTCTCTGTGATACTTGAAAATGAAAACCTGTGGCAATGCATCTTGTTTCATGAGGATACCATCTTTTGAGTTTGGCTTTTGGTGGGATTAATCACGTCTGAGGGTAGTTAACAGTTACAAATGCCCTTATGTGCTGATGATTTTAGGTGCTGATTGGCGTGAAGTTTCTACGCTCTTGGCCATTTATAGGACGGTTGCGCATATGTTTTGCTGAACCTCCATACTTTCAGATGACTGTCAAACCGCTCTTCAACCATGGTCTTGATGTAACAGAGCTTCCTGGAATTGCTGGCTGGCTGGTAAACCAATTTCCTTGAGTTCTGTGTCAATCAATTTCTTCAATAATTGTCAATCACCATTTTATATGAACTTCACTTTATGTTTATCTCCTGGAGTTTAGGATAACCTGTTGGCTGTCGCATTTGAGGAGACGCTTGTTGAGGTAGCTCTTCACTGCTATTTTAGGCACATGCATATTATTAGATTGAAATATTTTTTTTTTAATTCGACTTAAATTTTATGACCTAAGATCTACATGTACATGATTTGGCAGCCCAATATGCTGGTTGTTGACATGGAGAAATTTGTATCACCGGAGGCTGGTAAGTTAATAATGTACTTTCTTTGCAGAACCCAATGCATAGTGGCCAAATAGCAGACTTAATTTTGTATAGGGAACCTCAAAGTGGTTGCTTTTTTATGAGTACAAGGTGGTTGAATAGGAAGCATATCATTTTCGGAAAGAGCAGTAAAAAGCTGATAAAAAATGTCATGAATCTATGTAGTATTTCTTACTGTTGAAAAACCAGGGATTTCATGAGATATTTACTGTAGTCATGGCAGTCATTACATTAGGGTTTCTTTTTATTTATTTTATGTATATATTTAATTTTATTGTGTGTGTTTGTTGGAGGGCAGGAGGTTCTTAGACCCTACATTGCCGGACATGTAAAATTTACTTAAAAGGGCACATATCTTACCTTTGAACAAAAAGGATGGCGTGGTTCTGGGCTTGGGGGAATCTAATTACATATATCAATCGGTTCTTTGATACCTTAGTGCATCTGGCACTAAGTGTTGGAAATTAGCAAGCCGGCTAGTTCTCTAAGTATATGGGATGTTTGCTGGAACTAAGGCTTATTATACATGTCACTAAAATTTATTTCGCAGGTCTCGTCCCCTTCTTTCCCTTGGCCACATTCTTACATATAGTTCTTTTTGGAAAGAGTTTGTGCCAGGAAGATTTGTTTTGTATTCTCTCTAGAGCTCATTTTATTATTGGATTGTATGATCCAAAGCTTCCATTCTCATATAAATCCTTTTGTTTTCGTTGTGGGAATCGGGAGAATTCATGAGCCTGTTGAGACTTCTTTGTTCTTGCAGATCAAAGGTTTTGCTAGGTGAATTACTAGCTATGTTGGGACTTCTTGTCTTGTTTTACATGATTCATTTTCTTGCACCTTTTGTATTGATGAAAATTCTTTTTCATATGTACTCCCGCTGTCCCATGCCCCCTTCAGGTACTAACCTAAAAATGGTTGTCCCTAATCCATTATGCACTTCACAACTCGAGCAAAATTTCCCATACCTTTTCACTTTTCAACCTGTCACTCCATCTTACTTTTTTTTATTTTATATATATATATATATATATATATATATATATATATATATATATATATATATATATATATATATATATTTCCAACCTACCTAGCTTCATATCCAAAAAGCATGTGCTTCTTTCTTCTATGTAAAAAATATGTGTTAGAGATACTTTACTCTCTCTGGATGGGAATCAGTCCTTTTCTGTGCTGAAAACTCACATCTGGATAAATGGTAATGAAATCGGTGTCTTTATGTTCTTTCTTGTTTTTTGACATCTTCATAGCATGGGATACTCTGCATAGTTTTCTTGTCTCTCCAAAATAATTGTAAACATAGGATTTAGGAACTCTCAGAATTTTAATGTCACATTATATCCTTCATTTTTTATGTTCCTTATTTATGATTTTTGAGAAATATTAACTTCTTGGTTCCAAAAATAGTGTAAACATAGGGTTTAGGGACTTCTAGAGTTTGATTTTCTGATATGCATGTCTTTACTTTTAAGCTTTAATGACAAGAAAAAGGGACATAATATAAGCAATAGAGTGCATTAATCAGATTGATCACACATTGGTGCATGAAAATATAAGTTAATAGCAAAAGAACAAAGTAGGTCAACATAAAAAGAAAGATCCCTTGAGTTTTAAAGATCTTAGCCTTCTGAAGACGAGGGAATAATTAAGAATTTAAGATTATGGTTAAATAGTGCTGGTAAAGAAGAAAAAGACACTTAAAGACAAATGCAGTAGATTTGGTTGTGGACCTTGAAGCATTTATATGTGTGTTGTTGGTCTTATTTTTTAAATACTGAGAAGTTACTTGACTGCAACAAAACAGAAAATTGGTTCTCCGTGGATGTGAAGGAACCTCTTGCTTATGCAAATGTGGAAGTTGTTGAAGCAGTGGATCTGAAGCCATCAGACCTCAACGGTCAGTGCCCATTTTTCTTTCTTGCACATAGTATGCTGAGTGGTTATGAGTTTCAACTTATAATTTTAGTAATTTTTCAGGTTTGTCTGATCCTTATGTGAAAGGGAATCTTGGTCAGTACAGATTTAGAACTCAAGTACAGAGGAAGACACTGACCCCAAAATGGCTAGAAGAGTTCAAGGTTCCTATTTGCTCATGGGATGGACAGAATGTGCTTGCAATTGAAGTTCTTGATAAGGACCGTTTTTCTGTTGATGATGTTCTTGGGTAAGTCTTAATACCCTCAGTTTCAAATTCCAAATTAGTGTAACAATGATCCAGCTAATGCAAATTATAGAATTATTAATTGATTGGTTTTCCTGATAAGTACACCCTGTTTGATAAGCCTTTTCCTGTCTTCTTTTCATTTTATTACTATGCTTTAGACTTTTAGTCAAAGACCCCACTGTCTTCTATTTTGGTTCCTTTTTTATTTTTCTGCCTGCCTTTTGATTAAGGGCTGCACAAATAATGAGAGGATAGTTAAGAAATTAGTAGTGTGTGACAAGGGTCTAGTGATAAAAGAAAGTACAAGTCCAGAATTAAAGGGTGTTGTTTTTACTCTGTCTATGATTTTTTATGTTAATGGCCCCATAAATGCAGTTCTATCTATATAGCTCTTGATTTCTCCTATAAACATTCTCGTTTTGTACATCCAAATTTGTTAGACTTGTATGCTGTCGGTGTGATGAAGGCATTGCATGAATGAAGAAAAATCAATTGAAGTTTTTCTTCTCATGCACGAATCAGAAAATTACGTGCTTTTCCAATAGGTTCACATATTATAACGGTTTACACATTCATATGCACTTATAGTCTATTGTATAATACAAGAGTTACATTTGGGATTTAGGGTCTTTAGTGCCCAATAGTTATCGCATTTGATATCGAGGGTCTTTAATGCTTGTATATGTTGGGATAAGCGTAGTATGTAAATTACTATCTCTCTCCACCCTCTCCAAACTCAGTGTTGTGTCTTCAGAAGCATTGAATAATGTTTATAGTGATTTTGCCTGAATCAGTGACAAAAAAATGTTTTGTATCTGTGCATGCATTGTACTTTTATTATGCTTGATGGAAATGACCAACCACATTTGTAGAGTTTTGGATCTGATATGGTTTTGTCTTAAGTATCCAATTTGACATGGTTATACCCTTCTATTTATGACAGAAATTGCTCAGTAAACATCAACGAGCTTAGGGATGGCCATAGGCATGACATGTGGCTGCCTCTTGAGAACGTCAAAATTGGAAGACTGCATCTAGCTATAACTGTTGTTGAAGCAATTGGAAAGGTAGGGTGAACTTATTCTTTGAATTTGTTGGTGTTTAGTGAATGATGTCATTTTGTGTACTGTTTAATTTTTTTTAAAAGAAATGTGTAATTCTTTATACAGTGGAAACTGGAAATATTATTACTCAATGCTATCTAATAAGGATGCTGGCAGGAAAAGGAGCAGGCAGCTGGAGAAGTAAAGTCTGTGTTGGAGGAACCATCATCATTTCAAAGTGAAATGGCTGAGCTAGGACCTATCTCAGCTGCAAAACCACAACCGTTTGCGGATACATTTGAACCAATTGATGTTGAGGGTCAGAAGGAGATCGGAATGTGGGTCCATCATCCTGGAAGTGAAGTTTCTCAGACATGGGAACCTAGGAAAGGAAAGAGCAGACAAAGTGATACTAAAATTCTTTCAGCGGACACACCAAAATCATCTCTGCTAACTGACAGTAGCAGCAGTGATGAAAGTAAGGAAAACCACAAAGCAAAACGAGGCAACATATTTCAAAGGGGTTTTGACAAGGTATTCCACAGGCATCATGAGAGTGAAGATCAAATGAAGGGCTCTGGGATTTCTGATTCATCACCAGAGGGCTTTAGGATTGCTGATGCATCGTTGCACGCTAATGTCAAAGCTGCACACATTAAAAAGGTGGGGGTAAACCTTGTGGTGGATGATAACCTTTCTGGATCACTTTCTACTGAAGAAAATCTGGGAGGAGGGTCAAGTAATGAAGGAAGTGGAGCGGAGAATTCAGGGAAGAAAGATGTGAAAAGCAAAGCTAAGAACATATTAAAGACTGCTAAAAATTCAGCGCGACATTTAAAGCAGTCATTTTCAAGGAAAGGATCCAAGAAAACGGCTGATACTTCAGAACAGGAGGTTCCTTTTGAGTCTGATTCTTCTGATGATGACTCATTATCGTCCTCTTTGTACGATCAATCACTCCAAGGGATTCCAATTTCTTCAAGTTTCATATCAAGAAGTGTTAAAGATGAGGCAGAGAATATAGAAGTTCAGACAAACGATCCAACTAAGCCTAGCCTTGATGTCCCTGTTCGGAAAAGTACGGACAGTAATATCAGTTTTGAAGGAGATAAAGTGTTGCCAATAGAGAAAACTTGACACGGGACCGCACATTTGCCTTGATATCTCATCTCTGAAGGACTTCATTTGGTGACTGTGTCAGGCTATCTGAGAATTTACCACGGTTCCAATTTTATTTGTTTTTGTTGCTACGTATACAAGTTGTATAATGATATAGATCAATGTCCATTACGAATTCATGTACTTTCCTTTTATTGTCCATAGACTAATTGTAAAATTCATTTCAAACCCCCCCCCCCCCCCCCCCCCCCCCCCCCCCTTTTTCTTTGTGTGTATTTCTGGAATGTTGGCCAGGCTCCCTAGCAAATGAAAATGTTTCTTGGATTTCTGCGTTACTTGACATTCCAAGTAACTCATAGACAAAGACCACTTAATTTCTAAGCTATGCAATTTTCAGACCATTAATCTTGATCAACAGGAAAACATTACAGGTGTATTGATGTTTTGAAACAATCTTTGGATTCTTTCTAGGAAAAGTTTGTATGTTAACAATTTTTGACGATGTGATGTTTTTCTGAGCTTCATTGACTATCGGTGTGGCTGCTACGTGAATGAAATCCTTGCATTTTTGCTGCAACTGATGGATTCCAAGAAAAACGATACTGATCTAGTTTGTTGAAACCTTACAAAAAGGTGATCAGGTGTTCTAGGGATGGTAGAGGGCTAGAGGCAGAGAAAAACGATACAGATACATGACAGCATAACAAAATGCAGTGCAAGTTTAACATCAAAGACTGATACATGACAGCATATATAACAAAATGTAGTGCCAGCTTAACCATGAAAGACGAGACACGATTTTTCATACACTAAACTTTTAGGTATCCTACATAGAACATGGTCATTGTATCCACCATTTAATGAGCACAAAGATAACAAATGAATTGTCACAAAATGCATCACAATAAATTTCTAGTTCTTTACGATTTCACTAAAAGATACTTCTTGAGGAACACTATGCATAGGAAAGTTCTTTCGAAGAAGAGTCCTCCACATCCCCATCCTGGGAACAAACCCCACCGAGACCATACTCTTCAAAACCCAATCAACATCTCCAAGCAAATTCTGTTGACAAAGTCCCAACACCAACAATTTGTAGGACAAAAAGCTAGGAATGAATGAGTTAGACCTCATCCTTTGCACAAAATGCAGAGCATCAACAAATCTCTTACCCAAAAGCAACCCATACAAAACCTCTTGATAAGTCCCTTTATTAGGACGACAACCCATAAGCCTCATTGTATCTAACAACTCCATAGCCTCCTGAATCCTGCCCTGCTTACGCAAACCCGAAACCAGCACATTAAAAGTGACAGCGTCCGGCGAAACCCCTTCCTTTTCCATAATCTTAATCAACCCAAAAGCCTCGTCCACCCTACCCTTGCCACACAAACAATGCATAATAGTCGAAAAAGTCATCTTATTCGGTTTACAGCGTTGCTTAGGAAATTCGTCGAGCACTTGGTATGCATCATCTAGCAGTCCATTCTTGCACAACCCTTTGATGATAATGTTAAGAGAACACTCATCTATCTCAACTCCAAGCTTAGTGGCGCCCTTAAAAACCTCGTGCACCGCCTCCAACTTCCTCGAACATACCAGGTGATTTAGCACATAGTTGAAGGTTTTGGTGGAAGGCCAGCAATCATACTCGGGCATACTAAAAAGGGTCTCAACCACCCTCTCCTCTAGACCCTCTTCCCCACCATATATTCTTATCACTTTGTAGAAAAACTCGTCAGAAACCCGGAATTCTTTCCGGGTTTTCATCATAACCAGAGTGTCGTTAATTGCATCGAAATTTTTGACCTCCCCGAGTTTGGTAACGATCACGGTAAAAAGGGGTTCGTTGGGTTTGTAGTCTCTGCGGTTGGACGCGTGATGTAGCATAGGGAGGACTGATGTGGGGTCTAATGTGGTGAATATTTTAGTGAGCTCAGTCGGGGAAAGCCAGTCTTTGTGGAATAGTTTGCGTATGCTACAAGATTGGTGAGGTGAGGTTAAAGGTGCAAGTGATGTGTATGATGAGGTATGTTTGTGGAGTGATATTTGGTTGAGTAGTGTGTCTAGAGATTTGAGTATGGTTGCGTTGATGTTGCGGAACAGTTTCAGGCGTAGTGGCATTGCTGGGGGACTTGGAAAATGGAACTGCACTTTCATATATTTTACTGACCAACTGAGAGCAGTGGAGTCTGGAGGACGACAATTCAGTTGCCTTTTTGCCCCCCTTTTTATAAAATCCAACCTCTAAAGGCTCTAATTTCACTGTTGTAATTTGGTTATTATTCTATCCTTTGATTTTTCTCAATTTTTATTTATAAAGTTAAATTTTTTAAAAATATTTGAATGGAAACTTATTAATACATCTCAATATGAATTTTTAGAATATTAAGTTTTTATAATTTTTTTATCTTACAAATTTAAAAAAAAAAACATTTAAAGTCGTGTTTTGAAAACCACGAAAAATCAAATTGGACAAACATTTAGGGAAAGAGGGAGTAGATTTACCAACTACTCCAAGTATATTATCATTCTTAATTTTATGCTTTGTATAAGATTTATATTAAAAATTATGTTGATGGCCGTAATTTAAGCAATATGAATAATGTTTTTATAATTTTAGTTGTTAGTTTATTCGTTGCAAAATTCTGAAGTGGAACAAACGTTTATGAACAGGTAGATACGCTCAGAGCTCTATATATTGGGTTTTATTACTCTCTAGCTACATACAAAAGTGTAATATACGCAATTAAATACCTACATTTTCTCCATTGACAAGAATATTCCTATGTTATTCACAGCTACACAAGATTTTCTTGAATTGGTTCGACTATACACTGACAAAAAATGAGGACTTGTGAGGAAGCTAAGTGCGCTTCTTTTTCCCCTGAAGAATAGGTTGAATATGCAATCTCCTGTTGTAGGCTTCGTTGAAAAGAAAACGAGTTTGGAAGGCTGATATAATTGGAAGCCAAGAGAAGGAGGCGATGGGAGCAAAGAGGACCACACCCATACCAAAATCATATGATCGAGCTAGAATTTGAGCAAAGTCCCAAAATCCAGTGTTCTCTATCAGAGGCCTTAGAGTTTGTGCAATCTGAAGAAGAAAAAAAAAACAGAGAGAAATAAGGAATTGAAGTCTGTTTTAACCTCTAATTACTAAAAGAAGGAATATTGAAAAAACCAATATAAACTAGCTTACCAATATTAAACCCCATCCAGTGGGAAGAAAGGCCAGACAGCATACAACCAAGTCCATGATAGAAAGATCACATATGAGCGAAAGAGTTATAATCGTAGATATAACAGCCAAGAAGAGACATCCTTTGAATAGTCTGAACAGAAACTGATGATCAGCACTTAGCCAATGCCTTCCTATATTCACTATCTGTATTAACAAATAAACATCATCTCAATGAGAATGCATTCAAGTCCAATTCAACTATGAAATGATTGTAGACAAGGTATTATCAATGACCAGATAATAAAAAGGTCCAAATTTATTCTTTTCGAAATTTGAGACAGTACAATAATACGACTAGATGGCGAAGCAGTTTTAACCACAAGTCCAAACCAAGAAATTTCTCTGGGAATCATATCATCTACATAACATTGGATGAGCTACTTAATGCCTTCCTATGTCATGATCATAAATTGGGATCGCAAGGTTATGAATGTCTAAATTCTACTTTCTGTAGGAGCTTTTGGGGAACTGGCTGAAAACCCAGACCCCCGTCAATGGATTACTAGGTGATGTGGAGGGTCCTCCACAGTATTCTGGCCAGATCTAAGTCATTTCAGATCTACTTATCTGATAAAGTAGTTCATTACCAACGGGATTACAGGGTCACATTCTTATACTGAGGGTCCAATTCTCTACAGGATTATCACTAGATCAAAACCACTATCAGAATCATAATTAGAATCAGAACCATCTTTACCTTGTAATTAGTTTTTTTTGTTTTTTTTCCCGAAGTGATGGTAGAAACTTGTGTCATAGTTATTAGCATTGAAAATTCAAATAGATAATATTAAAGCATCGATTTTACCTTGAACAAGAGAAAAATCACACCTATGACGATCCACGAGAACACGTACACAATAAAGTTGCTGCTGTTTTTGGAAATATCTAGCTGGTAGACCAGACCATACTGATACACAAAAAACCTTAGTGAGAGCATTATTTCAATTATCCTAGAACTCCATCTGGAACGGCAAATATGCTCCTGTTCATCATCCCACCAGGACTGCCAGCTCTTATCAGGTGGGATTCCTATACCCCCTTGCTGCTTTATCCACTTGTTCCAATCTCTCCAGTCATCGACAATTATTGGCCAGTCAAATCCAGAAGGATTGAACAGAAATGGAGCAAACAACCATGTCAGTGACAAGAACCAGATAGCATATGTGACCAATACATATGTCATGCTGCTCTGATATGACTTCCGATACAGATCATAAACGATCAACAGGAGCAGCAACTCAAATCCTTTCACAAAGTGGCTTCTTGAATACAATCTGTAATTCTCTGTGAAGCTGGCATGAAATATCACAACCTTGCGACCTGTAGGTCTATATTTGGCTCCACCATGGAGTATAGTTCGACCATAGTAGTGAGATTTTGCTCCACAAGAGAAGGTGAAGAATACAGAAGCAAGCTGCAGCTGCATAAGGACAAAATCTTTAAGGGCTGTATAAAACCCCCTCTCCAGTGCAATCTCCATAACCATAGGTAGACCAGTCAAGAGCCCTAGTTGTATAAATGACTGTGAAGCCAGAGCAGTTTCTAAGGATTGTGCGTTATGGACTCTGGCTTCAATGATGAATGCTTTCTGCAGCCCACTAAGAACCAAGTACAGCTGCCCGTACAGGAACACATACACGGAAATCACTGATATCTGCAAGGATTCAACATTAAAATTCGCCAGGTTCAATTCCCTCCCTCATTCATATGAATACATTCAGTATAAAAGACATTAGATATTTGCTGAAAGAGAAAAAAGCAAATAAAATTAAATACATGCATGTGATGTAAAACCAAGGAAGTAATAAAGATGCATGGGTCACAAGCAGAATGGGAAATTAACAGTAAAATAACAGCATGCAAAATAAGCCAGGAGGTGTTGAAAAGAGATATAGGATAAAAACATGCTCATTGTACAAATTGTAACTTGAAATGCCGTAGCAACTAACAGCATATATAGAGAGCTATATTTAGGGGACAAAAAAACATACCAGGTTACTGAAATAGAAGCCAATTGTAGTGTGATAACATGATAACATCCGGAAGAAATCAAATTGCTGTCCAAGACGATAAAGGTCACGGGTAAGAGTCTGTTCACTATTCCCATTGGCTACTTTCGCTTCAAATTTTGATATCTGGATCAGTCCCACGTCTCTACCTTTTCCTACTTGGATGTATTCCTGATATGTAACATATCCACGCCGCAGTACAGAGTTGAATCCTGCAAATAATGGTGCCTCACCATACATATCACAAAGAATATGCTATAAAGAAAAATGACGTCTGCAGATTGAATTCTACCAGCAAAAACATCCTCGCTCAGGTTTATCGTTTTCGACGCTTTGCTGATCCCACCTCGTGTTATGTGAAAAATCCGATCAAATAAATCTGGATGACCATAATGAAACCGTACCCTGTATATAGAAATGTGAAAAGGAATGACAATTGGTGATTCAAGATTGATCATCAAGCTGATTAACACGACATATTTCATAATAGCAAGGAGCATGAGCTTATCACACATGTACTTGTGCAGAAAAGTGGAGAACAAACTTAACCATGATGTATTGTTTTCAACCCTTTTTTACAATACAATGTGGAATTACCTGAGAGGATTAGCCAAAATTCTCTGGCCAATGGTCACAAAGCTTGTTTCTTGGTATGACATGAACCATGCTAGGGTAGAGACACTGCAGTCACAGACAATAATACAAATTCAATTTGCTTAGCTTATGAATCATGTTTAGAATAATAGAAATAAGACTAATATCTATAGAGAACCCCATTTAGGCACGCTGACCAATATTAGCCATATGAATCAAAAGCATAAAAGAATGATTCCGAGCAGGGTAGCACTTTTACTCAGATCAAGAGTTCACTGGATCATGAATTCATACAGCACCAGACTGATGGTAGGAAAGAAAAGACTAAAAAACGTTAAGCTCTAAAGTCAAACTCAAGGTTATAATCCTTTTTTAGGAAACAAGAAAAGGACAGAACTAAAGAAGTCCTCCATGGAACACTACGTTTTTACAGATATTTGCATGCATAACAAAGAATAGAATCCTTGTCCTTATATCCTAATCATGACTGTAGACACTAGCACCTGTGTCCATGTCCATATTTTAGAATTCTGAATTTATGCTTAAGTCTGACACTCGTCGAAATAAGCTAAAAGCATACACATCATTGAGTTAATAAAAACTGACCTTCCAGTAAAAACATGTTCTCTCAAACCAACTATAGTGGGAGCCGGGTGTCCTCGGTCATCTAAAAATTCTTGCAAAAGGTTTCTCATTTTGTAAGCTTCTTCCAAGTAGTTATCCTGAAAGTACTTACAATGTAAGAAAGGCAAGTTTTTTTGTTATGAATCTTTTACAGTTTTACTTTTACCTATTGGCACACATACTTGATTCATATCTATTGTCTGAAGGGCTTCACCACGTGTGAAAATTATTGCATGGTTCTGGTTTTCTGGCTTTCCTTCACCTATATTAGGTGGACCTGGAAGCTTAACACGATACACTTCCTGCCAAATTGAATCAACCAATGTAGATAGTATTGTCATTATGACGAGGCTTTAAGTAATTAAGACCTCAATAAAGACAAGACAGATATTAAATAATGAAAACCATAGCATATGTATCTTTGTGCTTGGGCGACACAGATAGTGAGGTAATAAACTAGGTGCGTAAATTGCTGGTTGAAAACAATAGCATATGTACTGTCCCCATTGAGTGACACTTTCTATTTATTCATGTTTTTTTTCCTTACATAAGAAAATCAATGAATGACATGTAGAAGGACAGTATTGATCTTATTTATGACTTGACAAAAATTTTCATATGTAGCATGTAAACTATTTATGCAAATTTTCAGTGTAGTCAAAGAACTTCTTTACTTTGTTAATTAAACTTGTCTTGGGCAAGAGCCTTTAAAAGGAAACTGAATAAACTAGATGTTACAAATACCCTTTTACGTCTAAAATTAAGTATATCAGACAAACTTAGTGAAGATAACATTGCAAACAGAATTTGATTCTAAAACAACAACCCCTTCAAGGTCCAACAATGTGCATTTTCTTTTACCTGGTCATGACCATTGACACCTTTGACTAACACAGAAAAATAAACCTTTATTGGCTTATCGTTAATGATTTCCTCTTTCTCCTCTACATAAGCAACACGCAAAGCTGGGTACCTGCAATTATTGATCCAGTAGTTGATATAATACTCTCTCTAATAAGATTTTAACTAAGGTGGGACATAATTATTGTATTCATTCTGATAATATACCTAGTCATTAGATCAAGCATGTCCTGCGCACGTGGATCTCCAGCAGATTTGCAAGTTCCATACATTTGCCATGTAACAATATATGTAAATTTCATGTCTGCAAATGCCTCAAGCTGCGCAAATAAAGTCTCATTTCCCCTCTCGAGGGCATCATAACCTTGAAGAATGTCTGCATATGAAGTTATTATAAGTAACTAGATATACCTTTTAACAGCAGCCAAAACTGTTCATATATCATACAATTAGCAGACAGATCTGTCATTTCAATCTTGTATATCAAAAGAGTTCACTGCAAGAACAAACCTCCATCCTCTGCCATATCAAGAAATGCTTGCAATTTTAGGGCTTTTTTGTAGTACATCATTCCTCTAACTGTTTGCACAATTGAGAAAGTACACAGTAGTTAAACAGGAAAAGAGTGTATCTTTGAAACAAGGTACTATACAAGCAATTTGATTCCTTTACCTGTTCTGCTTAAAGTCTGACCCCGAAATGAAGCCCAATCCCTAAGTTCATCCTTTTTGTCTTTAGCCATCAAATCATTTAAATCTTCACAGCCCACACGTTCTAAGAAGTTTTTCCACTCATCTAAAAGTAAACATAGGAAGTATCATTAGCCGAGCCTTTTACAAACAAACACATCTTGTGATGAAAACAAAACAGTAACATGATAAAAGAACCTGGATAAATCTTTTTCATATAGAATATGATTGACACTTGCTCTTTGCTTGATAGAAGTTCCTTCATAGAAAACTTGACTTCTTCCATGTAGTGTGGGGTCAACACACTGCAGTAAAAAGAACAGGTGACTATCTATGATCCTGTGTAGTTGTATGCATAACAAAAAGTTCTTTGGAATCACACCAAGGTATATCCATATATGGAACAAAGCTAATATATTTTCTTCCTTTATTATGGAGATAAATACTATGATTACTAGTGATTAGTAAATTTTCTGAATAATAAGGAAAGAAACAAAGAATTATATCAAACAAGCACTAGGATGGTAATAAAAAAGGTAAGATGAAGAAGTCCAGAGAGTTAGCTTACTATGACGTATTTCAGAATTAAACCCGAAAACATACCAATATGAGCTCATAGTCTCATACATAGAACATGGTCAAATTTAACAGATGACTCAAGCAAATATATATATATAAATAAAAAAAAAAAAAACAGACCTGAATGACAGCATATTTCGCACTTTAGGTGCAGAAGGCATATTCATAGAAAGAGAAGTAGCAAAGAATGAGATACGCCTCCGAGCATCCAAGTTTGTAGGAATATCCATAGCTTTGTCTTTGACAGTAAGTAGCAGGAGGAAGCGTTTTATCTGTTAACATTCAAATATAAGCTTTTTCCTTTTGTATTTTGCACTCACAAACTATCAAATGAACACAGCAGAAACAACAATTTCCTGTGCCTTTACCCACCATGAATCATTACGGTTCGTGAACAAGGTTGATATATTGATAACAAGAAAAAATTGTTGCCACTCGATATTGTCTGTTGGATATTAATGCTATGATGATTATGAAATTAACCAACATATATGGAAAGGAGGCAATGAAGTATTGTATACTTACTTTTTCATGGAGTTTTCCATCGTTAGCCAGTGGAAAATGGACGGAATCCTTTGATGCAAATATTTCTGGTTGAATCTCTCTGAAAAAGAATGCTGAATCTTCGACATTTTGCTGAGAAGCGTTGAGTGTATCCAAAGTTCTGTACACATTTCACATTAGTTATTGAGCAACAAGTAGAGTTGATAACAAATAAGTCGATTGAACAAGTAAAACAAACCTGGAACCATTTATCATCATGTCGTTTGTCACAAGTTCAAAAATATCTTGGAGTACTTTTACTACTTCAACATGAAGAGAGTTAACTAGTTCAGCATGGTGAGCATCTGCTACTTCAACATGCTGAAGCTCATTTCCTTCAACCTAAGCATGTTTATCAATTATCTCCCGTCTCTCTATCAAATTTTAGATGAAAAGAAAATGTAAAAAATAGATCATTAATATGCAAAAATTACCAGTAGCTCAAGTAACTCTACACATTTAGTATGTAGAGCTGGAAGTTCCCTCATTTGAATATCCTCAAGCAGGGTAGACCTTTGGATGCTTTCCTCAATTTCAGCTATTATACCTGACACAATACTGAGCAGCCAATGATATTAAAAGAAATAGAAACCATAACTCAGAAATGAAACAATGGAGAGTCTGGTAGCATAAATATGTGGAGAATATCAAGAAGAAAACGAGTCTAATGATTGCAGTTCCATACTTCTTCTCCAACTCCCCAACAGCAATAATTCCAATAATATACTTCAGTGACTTGTAGCACTCTTTCACAGCAGAGTACATAAGGCTACCTCTCCCAATCTTTTTGATTAGATCTTCATCTTTCCCAACAAAATCCTTAGCAATGCTCAATGCTGTTGAGAACTGAGGATTGGAATTTAGCTAGGTAAGACTCATAAAAGAACCACGTCAGAAGTTCTGAAAAAAGGTTAACAGACGAATCTTACTTCATTTGTCAAAAGGAAGACGGGCCAACGCACATGGCCAGATAATATTTCTGATGACAAGGGCATGATCATCAAATCCTTTTCTCTGTCACAACAGACAAATTACTCAAGAATTCCTGTGAAGAATGTTCATGATATAGATTTCTCAGCAAATAACTACCTGTTGTTTATCAAGTCTTCTTGTCTAAAACTGAAGACTATTTGGTTCCACATTATAACAAACTTAGCAACATCACTCTTTTTGCCTCCAGAAGCCTACGATATCGATTACAAACAGTAAGAAGGATCCTTACATAGTCCAATTGATTAACTCCAGATTTTACCTTGCAAAACCATACCTTTTTCAGGTGACTAAAGAAACCTTTGATTCTGTCTCTATCATTTCTTGGTGGGATCAGGCGAGCATTAAATGCAGAAGGCAGTAACTGAAATCTGCTTCTTAACATTCCCAGTGTTCGTATCTGTACAGTAAAAGCAAGACTAAGAGAACATAACATGTTTTGACAGAAAAAGAGAGGGGGACGAAAATACAAGAAGACTTACTTCACCAAGGTGATGCAGAATTCCATATATGCCACCAAAAAGTGCACAAAAAACAGAATACCAGATCTGGGTATCCATAAAATATACCTAGTAGCAAAAAGATGAAATAGTCATAAAAAATCATCAGTAATATCAAATTGATTTCATAGACCTAGAATATAGCTGTTCTTTAACTAGACTAAACAACAAGAAAACTCATGTAATCAGATAAAAAATAACAAGATTCTCCTAGAAGTTCAAACACATTATGGTGAACCAAAATAATCCAAAAGGATACCCACAATTACTTTCAAAATGTCAAATGTTGGCTGAAACTAATAAACTTGTCCCTGAAAGAGCATGTCTTTTCATTTTTTAACAGCAGTGCATGAGTCAGATCTCAATTATCCTTATAGAAACAAGAACTGAAAAAATTTCGAAGTTCCCTCCCATGAGAAATAAAGCCTGGGATGATAGAAAACCAATTTCAATTCCAGAGTTATTGCACACATGACTTCCCCAACAAAAAAAAAATTCATGGTCATGTTTATTATAGAAGTACCAACATGATAAATAGATTATCTAAGCGAAAAGTCCCTTTATTTCTTCCTCCAAAATATAAAAAGGTCAAATTCAAAATGTTACTACTTAGACTTTTCTTCAACTTAGAGGAGGAAGAGGGAGGATTGATTTAAGGGAATCTCCGTAATCTTCTCTAGTAACTTTCCTCAAATTCAGTGAAAGATTATTGCCCCTCTAAACAATATGCATCAATTATTCTATATGGTAATGAAAGGTGAATCACATCAAATAGTTCTATGCTGAAAAATATAATTGTACACCATAAGGTAGATAAAAGCATTACATGTAAACGAAGTGGAAATAGTTAACCAAGTAAACATTACTTGGATCGGCAATGAGTTTATGTATTTACTCCCTAGCATCTAGGAAACTTACCAGCAGAATAGGAGCCCAAACAGCAACAAGTACACCAGCATTACTTTTGACTGAACCAGTGTGGAATTATAAAGTTAGGCCCAAAGCAACCAAACTAGAAAATTTTCCAGTCTACTATTAAGAGAAAAAGGTTACCATGAGGAAATAGCTCACGCCATTGATATCTATGCAAACCAATTCGCATCATTTGCCTTGTTGGTTCTATAAGTGGTTTTATCTGAAATCCATAGTCAACCGGATCAAACTGATAGGCTCAAGCAGTGATTTAAATTGTGTGATCACAACACAACTTAATATGTTTGGATGTTTACTCACCTCAAAATAATAACTGAATGACAGTTTACTTAGAAGTAGCAGTACCCAGAATAGCATATACCTAGCATGTAAAATGTGATGCTTCCCTTATTATGCGATGTTATGAAGAAAGAAAATAAACTCAACAAGAAGTAAGATAAAGCAATAGATACTTGAATGAGGAAACCTGGTCTTCTTGCATTCCACGTCCGACAAATAATCTAGGCTACGACACATTAAGAAATTGTCAGAACATGTATTATAAGGGCATACATAAATATTATGAATCTAGTATTAAAATTAAATAACAAATTACCAGAAACATAGATGTATTATATTCTCTAAAGGGGATGATCTTTAAAATGGTTCATTTAAGGAGCTAAAGTTATGAGAATGACTTATCATGATAAATAATTGAAGACAAAAGAATGGTAAACGATAAGGAGAACATGAAATCACTTATTAAATCGTTTTCAAACGAGTAGTCTAGAACAACATCTTCAGCAATCAAATAAAAATGATCCTCAAAAGATGACTTCATGAGAATGCTAAACTGGCATTTAGATTCAGTACACCCATGTAATATATGAGCGCAATGTAGTACATAGGAAACACTTAATACATGATAGAATCAAATCTATGTGCTTGTACTATCACCAATTTCCTATTGTCAGAGAATCGATCACCGTTCTATTCTTATCTAGAAAGAAGTCAGGTACATCCAACTTACTAATACTAGAATTGGTAACTCAATTCTAGTATAAACCATAGAAAAAAAAATTCTATATAGAATCTTCGACGTAGCTTAATGCATCTATTTTATTAGTATTCTTTTGTGATTTATAAAATGATATATATATATTTATCATGCCATGTTTGGAGCTGTTATCCAACCATATTACCTTTGTCCACCATGAAAGATAGGTGCAGATCCTGTTATCTGAGGTCTCGATGTATCTCCCAATCATGGGAACAAAGAAAATAATCATGTCAACGGCATTACCCATCATGTAAATAGCAACTGCCATCATGTATGACGAATAACACCAATCTCCAAGCAAGCTCCCTGGTCGGATGGAGTAACAAGTATATTTTCTCCTTGTATGCACATAGTACACTGGAAGAACTATAGCCCAGATCAAGGCAATAATTAGCCTCACAACATATTTCCAGATCTGTTTGGAATCCATTGTCGTCCTAGCTTTCCATGTAAATGCGATTTCAAGAGTTGCTGCAATACACGAAGTGATTTTCATATTGAGACATTATTTTTCAGCAATTCATAAATCAGCAGAAATTCAATGCAAATATTTTAGTATGCCAGTAAACAGGTTTAAGTTATTAAGTAGATAACCCGTTAGGGGCCACCAACTCCTAGCCCCAAGAAAATAAGTAATCCAAATTGCATTAGATGCGGACTACTGACTTGGTGAGGACAGTAAAGTGTGTACACATCAGCAGGAAACAAGTGGAAATAAGTTTAACAAAGTATCTTCAAGCCATTGCAGGCTTGTAAGAGATTTTCTTTTGGCTGGCTACAGTATTAGCAAAATATCTTGGAATGCTACATTTTTAGAATGTTTTCCAGCAAAAAATTTCCTTTCCAGAATCCCATAGCCAAAGTCATAATTTAGAGAATGCTAAAACTTCAAAGATGGAATCACAGGTAATTACTTCTTGTTTGAGCAAACCAAAAGCCAAGAAACAAGCTTAAGGTTAAAATCTTGTATCTTCTAATGACTCATGGAGATGTGGACAGAGAGTAACAAGTGCATTCTTCTTAATTGCAATCGGTTTTCATCACAAACTTAAAATCCCAAATATTATGCATACCTTGTAAGACTTTAAGCCCAGATAATGTGATGAAGACACTCATCAAATCTTCAAGTACAGCTGTCTCAATTACTTGAAGAGGAGAGCTAAGATCATGGCATGCCATTATAATCAATGCCTGAAAAGAAAAAAAATGTTCAGTGACTGAAAATGCATCAGAAGATGTTAATTTTTAATTGATTTTTGCACTTACCTGAAGGGCCAAAATTAAAAAGGTCCACATTCTATCAAAACTTCTAAAAATCTGTAAAAAAGAACGAATCTCAACAAAATTGGTTTTTCCTAGCCATTTCTTTTCACTCCCCTTGTCTTGTATGTCCTGAAATAGCCATAAAAACAAGAAAATATCAACAAACTCAGAGGGATAGTAGATAAACATAGCGTATCTTCTGACACCCTCATTTGCAGTATCCCCAACAAATCAAACCATCTAAAACAAATGCTTCATTTGATAAATAGATTTAATGCAAAATATGCTAAAGCGAGCTAGCATAAAGAATCCACACAAGGAAGCTTTAGTTGAATCTTACTCAGGTTGTGCACTTCTTAATCCAACCTACCCAACCCAAGATAAGAAAATGAAACTTAAAAGGCATTACACCTCAATACCAGTATTGAGCGTCTAGCTCCATATGAATCATGTTTAAAATGGAAGACGAGAATCACAAAAGAAGAAAAACAAACCTCACAGCTGAAGTACGAGAAATGAACGTAATAACAGGTAGTGAAATACAATACTATACCCATTTTTCTCACCAGCACCACCCCGAGCACATGAGATAGTGCTAGCTGAAATTTCAATACAAGCAGCACTTTGATTTGTTAACTGTTTGATTTACGAAACTCTAACCAATCAACAGCACATGTTAAGATATTACAAGGGACAAGCTCTCCAAATCTAGTATCCAAGGAGCATCTAACTGCTGATGCTGCTACTAGTGCTAGCAAGGTCACTGAATTATCAGAAATGGCATAATGATCTACACCACAAGCACCAGTAACTTCCGAATAGAATAATGTACAACTCCAAGTATGAATGTGTATTTTGCAATCACCTACATCTAGGTGCATTTTCGCATCTGATAATAAATAGTTGGGATTTGGGTCCATTATCCGTCCTTCTTGCCCATCTCCACTAATTTAGGTTCCAAGTTTAGGTGAAAAAGACTGAAATCTGGACTGGACAACCTAGCAACTGAATTTGAAAGTTGACATCATAAATACTGATTGGCTGAGAAAACCTTCTAAAAAGTACTAGATTTTTTTGGGGTTGAATATCAAATATTTTCTTATTGTCACGTTTGTTAAAATAATTGCTTCCCTTTCTCTGTTTATTTTGTGCAATCAGTCAAAAAAGGAACCAGAGCAGAATTCATTTTGTCCTTAATAGACAAGAATCATACTCAAGTTTTAATTAGAAAGAATTGAGATTAACAATTAAAACAAAAAGAGAAGAGGGAGAGACAAAAATCATCTCACTTAACCTAAAAAAAATTCAAATTAAAAAAATTAAATATTTGCATTCAAGCAATGGAAAGACCTAGAAAAGCAGCAATAGTATAGGATATGGCATACCCCTTGTTCCTCATCCTTCACCACCTTCTTTCCGGCTAATTTCTTTAAGCGACTAAAAATGTTACCCTCATTCTGAGCACCGTCAGATTTCACTTCCACAAAGAAAAAGCTATGATCCTGTGTACGCATAGGCCAACCTATTGAAAAACAGTCCAGTGACCTGCACGTGTATAATTAAAAAAAATTGTAAGGGTTATGATATCCACACATAATTAGTAACTAAGAGTAGGAAAATTTCATCTAACCAGAAGTACTCGTTCAGGTCATCATAGTTTCTCCATGTAGAATGATCAGCGGTCCCGTTATTGCTTTTCTTAGCTTCCTTGGTGTATGTTAACAAAATAAGATTATGAGCTAAGACCCAAAGAATGTAAAGTGTAAAGAAAGAATTCAAGTCTGAGCACCTCAGATATAACTGTGTAAAATGGGCTGACAACATTTTTTAGAAAAGCGTCATTTTCTCCTCCGTATGCTGGCATGACCTTCTCCCATGTCATCAAGCTTACAGCATCAGTTAACATGCTATGCATCTCATATGCCATCTGAACAAGATTTTAAAATTTCAAGAAACGAGGACATTATTTCTGAGTAATTAACCCTGGACATATCAGTGAGAATATGCTCTATGCATTCTAATAGATACCCATACTATGCATCTAACACAAAATTTACACTACTTAGACATTACATTAGTAAACTCCACACAGCAGCTACAACCTAAACTTCCTCCAGCCCTATTAACTCTCTTTGTTCAGAGGCAAGATATGCAATCATAAGTAACAGAGCTGAGCTGCTCTGTTTGTTTACAGACTCAGATTAATTAAATAAAAGGGAAAGGAAGCTAGTTACCTCTAGGGATGAAAGAAATTTAAATTATTCAGGAAAGTTGAGAGTTCATTTCATCTTACATGGTGATAAATATAACAAAGGCACTCTGGCATCAGTCGCAAGTTTGCAGCTTCTCCCCAAATTAGAAGATAAAGTGCTATAAACAAAAGTTTATACTGTTGGGCTTCCTGTTTCACAAAGGGAAACCTGCACAGATAAATTATTTCCTTTACAATCTCTACACAAATTTTTTAGGCAGAACAAGATATCAACAGCAACAATAAATGGCATCCTACATGAAGCTGAGATGCTAATGACATTGTATTGCCTAGATAAGAAAAATTAACTCAAATGAGCAAGGCTTGTAATGGAAAACAATATAAGGAGTCAGTAACGATTTCATTGCTAGTGAATTCAGGGGATGTCAAAAATCAAGATATGCAATCTCATTCCCAACAACAACCAGCAGGAAAGCTTTGTGATGCATACCATATCGATGTGGATGAATTGTATGAAGTTCTCAAGGAAAGCATACAAAACTTTTGAGAGAATAGAAATATTGGACATTAGAAGACATTATAGTCCATTAAATTTCAGAAACAACTTGTCAAAGATAATCCACCATATTGCCAACTATTCTTTTATGCATTTAAAGCAAACAAATCATTTTAATTGTGATATTCAATAATAACAATAATAACCAGAGAAAAAGAGAAGGGGGGGGGGGGGGGGGGGGGGGGGGGGGGGGGTTAGGGGAGTTACAAACATTTCTTCTACATCTTAATAAGAAGCACACATGAATGACAAACTGCTATTCCAACTTGTACTTTTCGTATTCTATCTGTATAAATGAAAAAAAAAGTCGGACATCAGAAGTGTATTTTACAGGTTTCCTAGTCTGCATAATGAATACCGCATTAAGATTAATTAGTTATATACTTCTTTAAGGTCCCATGTTGGCCAAGTTGTCCTTTTCCTGATAAACCACATTCAACTGGAACCATTTGTGGTCCAGTTTCCAAAAATGAAAGAAGTGAATTTCACCAAATCAGGTCTAAAACCGTCCAGTCAATCCATCAAATGAAACTTAAATAAAAACATGTCTAAGAAGCTCAGGTCAAAAATATTGGACCAAATATTTTTTTGCTTCTTGTTGATCTATCAACCAAGCCATCATGTTTCTCATATTATGCATATACTACTATATCAAACATCTCAGTTCTATCAAAGCTTCACCTTCCAACTCAAGTTGGTCTTCATCAACCAGTGCTAGAGAACAGACCGGGAAACAGTGACATCATGTGTTTTGTTCTCACATTATCTGTATTGACTATTAATAGAAGGAAACAAAAAGCAGTCAAGCCGCTATGCTGGCTTGCAGTTGAGTGCATGAGCAATGTTGACAGCTACTTACTGTCAACAGGAACTTGACATTCCCAAATAGCTACAATGCTGACGAGGGACTTTATGTCAATGGCTTGCATGTCTTAACTGTGATCATATATCTTAACTTTGAGCAACTCAAATTGTAGTGACATGTTCATATATACATTTTTTTGTTTTATGGAGCATCACACTTCAATATTGCGTTTTTGTCTATGAAAAATTTGTAATTAATATTATTAATTTATTAAAAATTATGTTGTGGAAGAGTGGTGACTTTGAGTTAAAATTGTAAAAGAAAAGGAGATATGTCAAATAACTCACCGGATGCTGGGTTCTTTGCCTAAATAATTGCACCATTTTGTGTAATTTTTGAAGAACTTTCTCATCAGTGTATCCAATGCTCCATCTGCAAACTTTATACAAAGACTAGTCATTAATCATTAGTGTTACCTCTTGTTAAGAAAAGTTATGCCAAAAATACCTGCAGCACTGATGCTAGCTTGTGACTCTCACGGATGTGGGTGTTGGCAAGAAGTAAAATTAGATGCTCCCTCTGATTAGCAATATTTTCTGCCTGATTTCCGCAAAAAAATTTAAAAAAATTAAGAGTTTCAGACAATAGAATTGACAGAAGCCTTGAAATGGGTAAATACACTAGCCAGTAAAACGCATATGGACCTGAAACCCGAAGACAAATCCAAGCCAGTCAAATATATCAAAAGGAGCTCTTGATGATTTGCGCTTCTTGAATTCATCCATGAAAGGTAAGCCACGAATGTTGCGTACAGCTGCTACAGCAACCTTGATCTGCAGAAAACTTCAGTGTATGTTACCAACAACTTTTCAACAAATATATCTCAAAGCATCCCAGTTGATATCATACCAGTGAAATCTCATACCAACCATCTAAAAGCAGAAAGCATAAATTATGAAGTTATAATGTATACGTAAATGGATATAGAATTTTCTTAAGAATCTCTTAACAACAACTGACCTCAGGGAGTAGCATGATAGGTAGATGGACACCATCATTACCCAGTGGTAAGATATTGTATGTAACATAAATTGAGCCTCTATCACTGTGGAGCTATTAGGTGCAGAAAAGGGCAGGAAGAATACTGTCAGCAATACTTTTGAAAACTTCTGGTGAGCTAATTTTAATAATAACTCAAAAACTAAAACAAATTAACCTGATGACCAGTTGCCCTTGTTACTGCAACTAATACTTCATACAGAACAGAAGCAATATTTCGTGCATTTGCCAGCTTATCTCTGAAAAATATAAGATTGAAAACATATAGATCCATACACAAAATCAACCTAATAGTAATTACCTAATACTCAGGTTTGACAATTAATAGCATATCATTCAACAAATTGCGAAGTGTAAATTACTTACCTGTTAGTGAAGTTATCAGTCCCTGTATGTCTGATGATATAATCCTTATATCCATTATAAACACGTCTAAGTTCACGTATATCACTCTTTTCCTTCCTTCTCGCAATACTCTCATCCATATCCTATTTGTGGAAAAATGTAACAAGATATCAGGAACATTCAAACTAATTGGAAGCCTATATAAAATAATCACAGTAAGCACTTTGGTACTTATAATATTGCACAGAAGAATAACCATTTTACATCGATGGACAATGTACTTGAATTAGGCAAGAGAAATGGCAAAGACAGGGCAAGAAAGGTGGATAGCGCAGAACATTTATAGAAAAAAAATAACTAAAATGATGAAGGAAAACCAAACCGATGACACAATCTGACATCTGACTGAGAGAACAGAACATGTAGAATAATACCATCAGTACTAACATTAGGAATAAGGCCAAAAAGGCCCCGAAATTGTGAGAAGAAAACCGTGTTCCACATTTGATGTCTAGACTCTACTCTCCCCTTGTACCAAGTAAATATACTGTACTTTTCTGTTTTAATATGATTCACTCATCAGTTTCTTGTATATCCTTCTTTAAAAGTTTTCTTCCAAAAAACTATCATTCAAAAGTGAGGCAATGACTTCAGAAATAAACAAGTAACAATACAATGGCTGACAGAAAATATTAACCAACAAGCGTAAAGCTAGTAATAATGGAAGATAGGATAGGTTTGTTTCTATAAAGAGTAATAGCATAAGGGGCATTTTACCAAGTGTCAGGACCTTAATGTACCTGCTCAAGGCGCTGAAGTAATGAAGTTTTAAACTGCCGAACACCACGCCCTTTAGAACGTTTGTCCATATTATGTGCCCTCTCAAAAGCATGGAAACGACCTGTGCAATATACTCAAAAGTCAAAACATGAGCACAGTAAAGGGTTCATTAATCAGTGAAACACAAACAACAGAATCAAGTTTGGGAATCCTGCATCATATTAATCTCCAAAAGAACTCAGACCACCTCTTTCCAACCATATAGTCACAAGTATTTTAGAATTCCCATTATTTCCATTCTTGTAATGCTGCAACAACTACAGAAAGCAGTATCACACAAAGCAACAACTACAAGACTATTCCGATTTCCCAAAGCTTAAAACAGTGAAAGACTTTGTCCATGAAGGGGTAAAAAGACTGAACATTTTTATTGCTATATACTTCAAGCATAATTGTGGGCATTTCCACCGGCAGAAATGTGCATATAAGGCACACTGCTTTTCATCATGTTCTTATTTATTATTTCCGTTATCTGGGGAATTTCCAAGCAAGAATTTCTGCAAGATGCCAAATATTATGAAAGTTAAAATTCTATTTTTCCAAAGATTTCACGGGTGACATATCAAGGTATCCTGTAAAATATTCAAAAGTACAAAACACAAAAGGTAACCCACGAGTTTTGCATACCAACACATAGTGCCAAAGGCAACTCCATCTATCATACATACAGATGTGCATTCTTATTGGCCCCTATGATCACTTCAACCCTCCAATATGTACAGATTTGGTCCAAATGAGCAAGAACGCCGTAACCCTTTCACAATAATCGGAAATTGCATACGATTAACTTCATCTATGCAAAACCCCCCAAAAATTAGAAATCTTGTATGAGTTGGTAAATTTTATAATGAAATGCCACATGAACATAGACGAGTACACCCTTTATCCTCCAATAATCTTTATGTTTGGCTTTTTAGGGTAAACTTATGAATATTCGACCAGATATTTTAATCAATATAAAGTATGTTATGAATTAGCTCTCAACAGATCCATCTCCTCACGTAATTACGTAAATCAAACTTTTGCACTTTTTAACGATACGAAAATATTATCGATATCTATGGTCAAATAGTAAACAGGAAAAGTAGTTCTTAATTTTTTGAGGTTTGTTAGGCCAATTACAAAATTTCACAATCAGATTCTTATATTAGAACAATAATCAAGTATGACTCTTAAAAATAAAATTCACCTTAAAAATCGCGGCTCCCAAAAATAAAATCATGTAGATATAAATAATATTTTGCGCCATGTAATACTCCCTTGATTTCTAATTATTTGTTATATTTTTTATTTTATAATAAATAATACATTTAGGTGAGATATTATTAAATATATTTTAATTAAAATTTTTAAAATATTAAATTTTTATAATTTTTATCTTATAAATGTAGTGAAAAAAATATTTTAAATTATGCTTTAAATAGTGAGAAAAGGCAAATATAATTAACAAATAAGAATGAGAATAATAAATATCATTTCATCTTTCAAAAATGGTCATATTTTGATAAAAAGCTCTAAAAAATGATCACGGAAGTGACAATTACAAAAATCAGAGCTCTGCAGGGGCCAAAGACAAGTATAATTTCAACAACAATAAAGCTGAAAAAAACATGACAAAATTAACAAAAAAGGAGGCAACAACATACAGAGCTTAGCAACAGCAGGCTCTTGAGCTTCAATCTGATTAGCAACACGAAGAAAGCGTCGAATTCCAGACGCCAAAGTGACGGGCAACTTCTCACTTTCAAAGGGTTTAGGCACATAATTATGATTTTCATAAGTAATAGACCTTGTAAAACTCCTACTCCTAACTCCACTACTCGTGCTGGCGACATTCGTCTCGTCGACATCATTATATATCTCTTGGATAGGTTCAGCTACAACTATCTCAGAAGAGGAGGACATTGTTGCACACAACAAACACCAACACGAGTTTTCTATGCATATGTAGGTGCTGAGGATGATTGAGGAGAGACATTGTATATTTAAGTGTGTAAGGTTTGCTTAACGTGGTTGTCTTTAGCTTTTGGGGGGTGTGAGTGTAATCGCTTTATTGGGATGTGCTGTGCTTGTGCTTTTGCTTTTGAATTGGTTTGCTGAAGACAACTGAAGTGGAAAGTAGGAAGGAAGCCCACTTTTTTTGAATGTGTCAAATATTTAGCGGGCATTGTTTATTTGCTCAACTTCTTTGGTGTATCTTTGTTTAGGAAAAAGTTGAGATGGGATGATCCTGCATTCCTGCGTTCCTGCATTCCTGCTGTGTATGTACTTTCTATGGATTGGAAAAGTGATGAATGCAATGATTCTGGTTTTAGTGTTGGGACTAATCTTGTAAAGGGGTATGTCATTTGTTCACCAATTTGCTATTACGGAGTACTTCTCTTTGATCGGATCACTTCATATGATTTTTCATGGATTTTTTCTTTTATCATCGGTTATTCTTAGTCTAGTCGTAATAAGTTGGGTTATACCACTTTGCACTTGGTAGGCTCTTGAAACCCTTGAATTGTCTCCAAATTAGTTAACTTCCTCTTCCTTTATAAAGTGATGATTATTGTATGAATTTATATGTTAGAAATGGCATTGGAGGTTCTTTTTGGGTACATCATTAAATTTTGTGATACCCCAATAATTCCCATTTTTCCGAAATCCAAACCTTTAGGAATTACCGGTTTGCTACCGCCACGTGTTCAAACGTTAAGGCTATAAAGAGTTTTGCAGGGGAAAACCAAAAGATTTATGAAACAACATTAAACGTAAATCAACTCCTGATGTAACAAACTGGAACCTCTACGGCCCTAAATGTAAGGTACCAAATAACGTTTACCTCTAATTCAAATCCAACAGTTTAAAGCCAAATCAAACCAACATAATTTATTCTGAAATCTAAATTAAAATAATGTTTCTCTCCAACCCGTCATGCATGAATGCTTGTCTAGATACCTGTTAATAATCTTCTCCCCAATAATACAAATGTAAGTATTGGATCATTACAGTGTCATTTATAGGCGAAAGCCATGACCAAAAACACACAAGGCACGTAATCAGCAAGCTGAGTACATACGAATTACAAAGTACGACAGTTGAACTGATAATTAAATAACTATAAAAATGTAAGAACGTATCATGTAACATTTTACTCAACTGACACAATAAAATGATTAATGATTTGGATTAAGCAATAGACTAGGTTGTCTACCCCATGTCCTGATTAGGATATCAAATAAATAAATAATCCATGCACTCCCGTCGGAGAGCATCAAAATAAGTATAAAAATCCAGATGGTAAACGGGCGCGACTCTGTTACCATAGCTAGATGAGATCTCAACTAACCCCAATTTTAAGTTTAAAACTTTATAAAAGAGAGACTCGTAGATCACACAGCCTCCAAGAAAAGCCACGGATAATACCCCGTGAACTCCAACTCCTGATTGTCAATACTCTAGACGTACACTAGCCTAGAGTTTTATTGCTTATCCTCTTTCTCTTTAATTCTTGGGTAGCGGGGTAGGAGGTTTCTGCGGGGTAAGGAAAGGCTACGGGGTGGGGGGTGTTTTGTTATTCTTTTTGCTTTTGACTTTTATGTTTTTGTGAGGGGATTTGCACGGGGTGGGATTTTTTATAAGGGTGGGTTTCTTTTTTTTTTTTTTTTATTAGTATATAGGTGTTTTGTAAAGTGGGGTTTTGTGGGGGGGAGTTTAGGTTTAGTTAGTAGGATAGAGTTTTGGGTAGTATAAAATTTGAGTAGGATAGAATTTTGGTAGTTTAGGCTTAGCGGGTTACTTAGAAAAATAAATAGATAATAACAAAATAATTGTAGAATTTTGGGGGATTACATAAAAGAGGTATGAATCTATATTTTGATAGCCAGTCAGCTTTGTACATTGCTCAAAATCCGATTTTTCATGAACGGACTAAACATATTGAGGCAGACTGACATTTTGTGCGGGATGCGATTACCAACGGTACAATAAAACCGCTCTACTTGTCGACGACAATTCAATTAGTGGATATTTTCACAAAAGCCTTGGGAAAGGCTCAATTTCTTTCTATATTTGGTAAGTTGGGCATTTGCGATGCTCCAATTTGAGGGAGTTATTAGGATAATCATGGATATATTATTATCTTGTTATCTTTTATCTTGCTATTATCTTTAAATATAATGATATCTTTAAGTATTCTATCTAGGTTAGGACTGTTAGACTATAAATGTATTGTTTTGAGATTACTAAGAACTTGAGGAATTGATATTGATTTAACATATTGTCCTACAAAATACCTCATATAACCATTGGTTATTCAGTCCCTTGTCTTCAATTATCGATATTTAATAGGCGTGTCGCGCATCTAACAAAATAAATCTAACCGTACCTCCTAACTATGTAGCAGGACAAGTAAGGGTCGAATCCCAAGAGACTAATGATTCGATTAGCTAAATTGATTTGTACTAAGCTAAGCTAGTTATCAAAGTGAATAATGATAATCTAATCTAAAGACTAAAATGAGCAAGATTTATATGAAATAATCAAGGTTTAAAGGCTTCTAGAGTTAAGTATCCCCACTAGCATGAATTAATTCAACTAACGATTCCTCCTTCCCTAATTCAATTACTAACAAATTATAGGATAGATACGCCCTAATCAATACCAATGATTTCTTTCGATCAATCAATGACTTTTTCAACAATGCAATTATACCTATTTTCATGGACTCTTGTAATTCAAAGACTTTAAGCATAGCATCTTAACATCCTAACAAATTCCATCGATACTTTCCTAGTGATTTCCTTTATCTTAAATTAGGGTTCTAGATTCGATTAAGGATCAACTTTCGTTGTAACCTAATCACATTCAACCAATACTATTTCTAGTTATTCATTGATAATAAAACCAACCCTAAGATAAATGAATTATAAACTAATCAAATCGGAAATCCAGAATCAATAACACATCAATCCATGCTAGGGTTCAACCTAACCCTAGAATAAGAAAACTACTCTAGCATATTGAATAAAATAACAAAAGCGTTATAAATTGAAAACATGATTAACAATAACATTAAGAGAAGAGAAAATAATACTTGATTTAGATTGCTTGAAAATATCAAATTAGTGTTGAACACCAAACTTTCTTCAATGAGTGCCAAAGACAACAAAAATAAAGCTATCAAAACCCTAAAAAAACAATGAACAAATGAAAACTAAGAGGAGCCAAATCAGAAAATTCCTTTCTTCCCTCCAAAGTGGCCCGTGAAATCCTCCCAAAAGAAGTCCAAAACTTCTTAAATTCCCCTCACCTAGCTAGTACATATGCCTACGTTTTAGGGCTACAAAATATTCTTTCAAAGTGGGCGACAAGGTGTTGCGGCGAGAGGTTAAGGACCGCCAACGAGGTGCGGTGTATGGTGCGAAATTCATCATTTTTCTAGCCAAACTTCATTTGCCACACCTCACATGGAAAGATCAACGTCTAGCTAGAGCCATGTTGCAATAGGTCTTCAAAAATCCCGAGACAAGGCTACTAAATGACGCATATACTTCCAACATGAGTCAAGAACGATATCAAGAGAGCTCTTATTACGTCAAAATCCTACAAAATAAAACAAAGCATACCCGAGAAGAGCAATATTGAAATATACAAAATAAAAGCCCATAAAGGAGGTAAATGTGGAAAAGAATTAATAAAATGAGATCGATTAAGGCATTAAAACCATGAACAATATCGTGTTATCAATATTAAATATAGCCGAAGAAGAGTTTGCAATGTGCATTGTTTTTCTAGCCCCTTCATGATCCTCATACAAACTTGAATGTCTTCAGTCCAGCAATTTCCAATCATCATGTGTTCATGTTATCTTTTGTAAGGATCAACCTAACAACTTGTCCCTGCACTGACCAGAATCGCAAAGCTTCTTCAACTACCAATAATCTCTGCAAGATCAGACATCGCCATTTAAATGGAACCATGTAGCATCCATGATAATATTATGTCTGCCCACTAAGTTTGAAATGAAAAGGAGGTGAGAGCCGAGTGACAGTCATTACTTAAATGTTTTTCATGGGATTTTATATTTCTTAAGGTGATGTTATCAGTATTATTTAGAAGACCAAATGCTATAGTGAGCTTTTCTTATTTTAATGCCCAAGTTTATGTTCTTTTACTACTTCATCAAGCATTCAAAACTGAACTAGTGTCTGAAACAAATCTCAATTTCTTGTTTTCATCCCTGTTACTTTCCATCATTGGATAGATTGCATCTCTTTGAGAAGAAGTGCATCTCCAGGTCTAAAGATCGAAACTCCATTCTTGAGCTGACGTCAGCTCAGTTGTTGGTCTTTCTAACTCCTTTATCTTTTATTGATTTCCTGATTTATAGCGGCTACCTCTGCCCACTTTCACAAGCAGAAAATAAATTAGCAAGCCAACCAGATTAACATTGAACATGACTATTTCCCTACTAAAGCTCTGTCCTATACCCTATTTCTCTTACAAAATGAGAAGTGCAAGACACACTCAAGACAAGTTCATCTAAGCTGCGCAAACTGCGCTAGACAAAGCCCCAGATAAGTTATATATGGAAAAAGGAAAACTTAATATCCTTGATGAAACTGGAACGCTCAAAATGTAAACGCAACCCATGGAGAAGCTTCAGCATTAATTAATACTTACTTCTGCATGATAGCACCTCACCAGTAACATATAGGGAGAAATAAACTATACGCGTAAGAATGCACTTGTAATAAGCTCATTGGAATGGAACGACTGGAACTATCAATGTCTGCTTAACTATACAAACCCTCTGTAAAAGCAAGTCTTCCTGATTTCTGAAACCAACACCCCCCTCCCACTCCCCCCACAAAAAAAAAAAAAGAAAACCACATACATGATTATAGTACCATGCTCTATCCTAAATATGAAAGATATTCTAAAAATGGACATTGAAACACAGCCCATCAGTGTTTTCTTTTTATTTTTTGGATGGATGTGTCTTATTTTTGTCCCTTCTTCCATAAAACCCCAATCTTCTTCAACATGTTACCATTTTTCTTTTTGGGTGAGTCGTCATCCATGTCATCAGAAAGAGGAGAGTCCATCTTTGCAGCAAGAGTATTATAGCTACTATCAAGAGAAACTGTGCGGTCAATATACTTTCCATTGCTCCCCGTTGAAAGCATATTTGCAGCTGCTTCAGCTGCCTTCCTCCATTGATCTGCTTGAACCTTCAATCTCCTAAGCTCGGCTTCAAGTTCTGTGTTTGCAGCTTGTGCTGCATTTAGTTGTTCAGAAACTCTTGTAGCTCTCAGACTACTTTTATCTGCCTCCTCAGTTACACACCCGAGTTTCATCAACGCATCTCTCTCAGCAGTCTTTGCTGCCTCTGCTAATGCAGCAGCCTCCTCGTTTACTTGGCTATTCTCCTCTCTCTTCTGTATCTCTGCCTTTAGCATCTCATTCTCTTCTGTGATAAGCTGGAATTGAGTCTCCTTATCCAACAAAGCTTCCTTAAGATCCTGGATATCTGCCTTCAACTTCTTAAGCTCCATCTCAAGTTCTGACTTCGTTGGAGTTGCTTCATTTTCCTCAATTTTGAAGCTTAGTTCTTTGTTATGTTCTGAAATATTCTTTATCATGGTTTCGTTAGTAACTATCTCCGATTTCAGCTCTTCAATAACACCAATTGATTTCTTCAACTCTTCCTCTAATTCAGCCTGTTTAGCACTAGAGTCTGACTTAGCCTGCTCGACTTGATCATATGCATTTCTAATTTGTAAGGTGCTCTGGATATAGTCTTCCTCATATCTAAGTTTGGAAGCTTCTAACTCAGATTTTAGCTGACCAATCTCTAGTTTTAATGAGTCAATTTCAGCTTTGAGCACAATAGTTTCATCTTTCTCGTCTTCACCATCCCTCTTAGACATGATCTCTGCTGACGAATTATGGGTCCTTGTTTCCAAATCTTCCTTGAGTCTCATCACCACTTTCTCCAGTGAAGTAACTTCATCTTTTGAATGCTGCAACTCAGAGATCAAACTTTTGTAAGCATCCTTTGCCTGGATTCCCTCAAAACGTAGACTCTCTGCACTTTTCATGGTTTCCTCTAACTGCATCTGCGCCTCTCTAGCCACTGCCAGTGCATGAGCTTCGGATCCTTTGCAGTCATTAAGCTGCTTTCTCATATTCTCAACCAATGAAAATGTCTTCGACAGCTCCACCCTCAAGTTTTCAAGCTCAGCATGTGCTGTTTCTGCACGCATATTCTGGGCAGCTTCAGACTCGGACACCATTTCAAGCTGCCTTTTCAGTTTCTGGATCTCATTTAGGGAAGAGGCCAACGCAGCAGAATCCATAGAGTGCTGCTTCTGAATAGCTTCAAGCTCAGATTGCCAAACTCGGTCACGTTCTTGGGATAGTTTACGAAGTTCTTGAATCCGAGAATCTTCACAAGTGGAAAGCTCAATCAGTTGCTGTTGAGACTCTTGAAGCTTAGCTGACATTAGTGCGAGCTGTTTCTTTGTTTCTTCAGCATCTTGCTGGGTACGTTGCTTCAGTGCTTCAGATGAGATCAGCTGGTCCTTTGCCCTCTTAAACTCATCTTCAAGCTGAGAGAGCTGAGATTCTAAATCTGACAATTTTGTGGGGGAATGCTTCTGGATATAGAAAGACGCCAAAACATGATGATGTCAATGATGAGGCTAAGCAGAGAAACTGCATCCTCTAATGAACGAGTTTCAAAACCAAAGATTTTCTTAGTAATGTATGTGTTAGAATAACTTAAACTACATTATCTAAACTGCATGATGATCAGAAACCAGTTAATTTAAGAATATTACCTCGGTCATTGGACTTCGCGGTGATCCACGTTCCAAAACTTTAGGACTCCTTTTTTTAGGTGTTCTAGTATTTGGAGAACCTATTGAACCTACCCCTGATCCTGCTACCCTGAGCGGCCTAGCAGACCGATTTGTTGAGGGAGACGACTTCTGGGAAGATTTTGCGGAAGAAGTCCTCTGAGGTACTTCTGATAACCCATTCTTACTGTCCAGGAAATATAATCATCATTCACAGAATTCTAAGCCAACTGACAAATTATGGAGTCTTTTAAGAAACAAATAACTTTCGTTTTCCCCTAATCTAATTATTTATGGTGTCTGTATCTCAAGACCAGTAATTGCAACCACTTAATTGACATGAGACAACATTTTTTTTGCTGCAAAAACCTAAAAGTTATAGTATGTTGAATATGACAGTGGATAATTACTCTAAGTATGAGACACGTAAGTGTCGTGTAAACAGCAAGGAAAGCAGTATATAATCAACTGTATATCAGTGAGGGGACTATAGCATCCTTGCTTGTTACAGATAACTCTTTACTCTTGTTCAATAGCACAACTTTCTACAAGCCAGGAAAACAAGAAAGAAGCCTAGCTTCTCAGCTGCTCCCCTTCATAGCCTCATATAAAACTTATAAGAGCAGAATAGTCACTCGAGCATAACATGTTCTATGCAGGTCCATTGAAAACAAATCAGCAAAAAAGTTTCTTTCAGTAAACCAATGCAGTAGAACGGTGATCAATTCAAACAGGCTGCTAAAAGTATGAAGTGATACCCCCTAACCCTCACCCTCACCCTCAACCTAAAAGAACATTACCTTCCAGCCCCTAGGTTATGTATAAAAGAAGACTAGCTTCATGTAATTGAAGTTTAACAGGACAAATTAAGAAAAGCAATTAGCAAATCACCATGTTATAATCAGCAGACCAATGACATCTTTCTCTTTTTTTTTTGTCTCCTATTCTATTAGCATTATGGGTAACCAAATCATAAAGGGTAAACCATGCCAGGCAAGCCCTTTAGGCAAACATTACCAACAGTCTGTGTTTACAAAATTACATCCTGCACTCAAAGACTCCAGGACAACTGAAGTCACTTGGTCACTAAAATCAATCAAAGCAGGCACCTTGTGATCAACATTGAAGGGATAATACTGTGCTAACCCAGCAAACACTCAACATAATGAGATCAAACATACATTTTACGAATATGATAAACGAAATGGCAAGTTAAAGAAGGCCGGGGAAGCAACACACATGAAAACATCAGAAGGTGGACGTTGCACCCGGGTAAAAGAAGAAGGCCGGGGAAGCAACACACATGAAAACATGAAAACACACATGAGTAGAATGTTGAAAAAAAAAAACACCACAGATAACAACCTCCCGAAGGATTTAAACTTGAAGCCGACATTACCTCGCTTTTGGAGTCTGCATATTTCAGCCTCTCTTATAACTTTATAAGTAACTATCCTTCCACACTGACCTGACCCACCAGCGAGCATAAGCACACAGTACTGTCAGAAGACCTCTCTGAAACAGTACATGTGCAAAGAAGAAATGAAATGTTGATCAGCTAGAGATACCCAACACTTAATGAGTATCTTGCACAATACAAATCCAAGCAAAACTACTAACAACAAACAATGTAAACAATCCCTTCAAAGAAACTCCATACAAATTAACAACCGCCACTCGTACCAACCAAACCCACACCAGAAAACATATTTGGGAAGCAAGCTAGAAAAAATATCATCAGTTGCTATCTCAGAGAAAAGAGAAACACAACACTATTGCTAAATTAAACAAAAGCAACCCCCCACCACCACACAAACCACATTTCTACGTTTCACCCTTTTTCTTTTCCTCACTTTCACTCTTGTACATAAACTATCTCTTTTTTTTCTTTTTCAACTAATAAAAGTACGGTTAAATTTTGTACGCCCGTGAATGGAGCGCCCCAAAGGATAATCATGTAGACGGGCTAAGAATAAACTACTAAGGTCTTGCCAAGACTTCACCGTCTTAGCTAGCTCGAGCTTCTTAAACATAAAGCTAATGTACGTAGTATATTATTAAATACAAGCATAAGTAACTCAGAAGCAAAGAAATAACGACCATAAAAAGATGGGAAATGATAGTATGATACTGCATTTATCTAATTACTTAACAACCCACACTTACAGAATAAAGAACCAATGCAAGAAGTATCTTCTAAATTACGCAATGCAATTCCTTTTCGAACCCCCGTTTACAAATATTGCTACTTTCATTTTCTGAGTCGCTCCTTTCTCTAACGCAACAACACGCCTGATATAAAAAGATTTTAATTGAATAAAAAAGGAACATGCTCAGAAATTTTTATCATTATGTACACATAAAATAAGTGGTCAGAGGGGTAGTTTAGCTAGATAGTTTCCGTATATAAAGTCTCAAATAATTGTATTTTAATATTTTATATAGTCCATTTATCTCTAATTATTTTTCCCATATACTAAAAATAGATGATTTAAAATATTATAGATCACACATTTACTATCACATGCATAATTTCTCACATATATAATTTATACTCATATTGATTTTCTCTCCCATTAATTTATACTCATATTAATGTCAAAAAAAAATTATCAATGTAAAACTTAATAAAATGAACATATAAATATGGAATAAATTAGGCCAATCCTTAATATTTCCTCTTGCCCTTAAAACATTCATTTAAAAAAAATTCATTTTGGTCCGTAGTTTAAAGATTGTTCCATTCTTTTAAAAGTTTTTCTGGGTTGTCATTTAAAAGATTTCTAGTTGTATCTTTAAAAAGTTAAAATTTATACATTGGACAATCTTTCTGGAAACGGAGGGAATAGTATATTAGTATATAAGACGCGAGATTAAATAGCATGCAGCAGTTTTTGGAAAATGCAAAATGGGAGATAGAATGAAACGTACCAGAAATATGAGGGGCGTAATGTGATACAGTAGGTAGAACAATGGAGAAGGTAAGGGCTGCAGCAGACTAGCAACCAGCAAATTCTATGAATTTATTTATTTTCAAAAAAATCTGGGAAAATTGAGTAGCTAGAGAGTGCAGTCTCCAAAGCAAAGCAGCATCTTTCTTTTTTTTTTTTTTGTTTTTCTTCCTTCTTTTAGTGACACTGTCAGTGTTGACTGTCAACTGTTGAGCAAGCTAGTTGATTGACTGGGGGAGGGGAATTTTTTGTGGTATGCCTAAAATTATTGTTCGTACATTTTCTGACGTTTGTATTAGTTCTTCTAGGAAGGTTATTTTTGGTACAATCGTATTAGTTCTTCCACACAAGATAATTAGTGTTTTATGATGAGAATTAATTTTTTTTAAGGAAAGGATGAGAATTAATTTACATTATTTTTTTAGGTCTAATTTACATTAATAATATATATATGTAATATATTTTTTTCCCTGTTTTTTACTCTGAAATCATATTGTAGTGTATTTATTTTAATAACAATTACCTTGAAGGCATCTAGAAAATGACTTGACTTATGTGTTAACATATAAGTTAAAAGAATATTACAAAAATGCATTTATTATGGGTAGCGGAGATATAATTTTTCTTTACATGCATGTCCCTATGTAGTTCAAAACTCCTGTAATTTTTTTATGAATTAAAATTAATTGGTTTATTAGATGACGTAGCATAATAATGATGATAATAATTAATAAGGTGGTCGGATACGTGGCACATATTTTTTTTTTATGCATCTTGGCACATATTAATATACATGAACGTCTTTAATATATTATTAGTGAGTATATATTTTAGGCAAAGCCTCTATTTTAAATTGGCTCTATCATTTATTATCTATCATAAATCAAGTAGAATTTCAAGATAATTAGGGTATATAAAAATGGTTAAAATACTCTTTTACCATTAAAGTATTGCGTACTACTCCGTATAATGAATTGGAAGAACAAAAACTTAAATAAAGTTTTTAGATTGATAAGAAAGACTTTTTTAGATTTACTTTTATAACGTATTAACTATTAAGCAACAAAATTGTGTTGGAGTGCTTGTTAAGTTCTCACTTTCCAAATTCAAAGGTGGCACATTTAAATTTCGTAAATAATAATATTTTTGAAAGAGGGCTTAAAATGGCAATCACACATTCGCACGAGAGGTGAGTGTTATGTGACACAAACTTTTGCAAGAATATTTTTTAATAAATTAGTATAAATGAGTTGGATGCCCAATTTTTTTTTTTTAAAGTTAAGTGGATAATGAAAAATTTATTATCTTTATTTTGTAACATTAAACAGCAAAATCATGTTGGATTGGTAAATATCATTTTTTTTCCAATTCAAAGGTTACGTGCTTTTATTTTTGAAATAACAACATATTTGAATGAGAATCTAAAATAGAAATCAAACATTTGCTTAAGAGAAGAGCACTACGTGGCACATAAACTTATGCATGCACGTTAATTTATTACTCCCCATATTAGTATGGATAGACTACTTAATGAAATGGACAATACCGATCTTAATTTGTAAGAATCATAAAATGAGGGAATAAATTCATATTAAAATTACCTATAACATAAAGCTAAATTTTTTCTCAAAGAATCACAACTTGGTGGACTTTGATTCAAAATAATAAAACTTTCCTAGTTATTATTTCCCTAAAAGAAGTCAAGTGGAAAAAATACATTAAATTATAAAAGAACAACTATTAAGACTTTATCTATCTATCTTATTATCTTAGAAATAGGAATTGAATAATATAGGGATAGCAAAACTCAAATGGACAAATCGTGAAAAAATTAAAATTTGATTACAATAAATATTAATTTCCAAACCTATCAAATATTTTGATAATTTTCTAATCAGTTGAACTATAAACAAATGATTTTATTCTACAAATAACACATAATCTATTCGTCCTAAACTAATTTTATACTTATCACGACACATATTTTAAGTAATGAGTTATTATTTAATTATAAATTATTATTTTATTAGAAAAGTGGAGTATTATTTTATTAAAAGATAAATGAGAGAAAATAGGAATAGTGAAATAACTTTCTATTTGAACGTGAGGGAAGGTAAAACCTTAAATTTTTGGTAGTAGGAATAAAGATGTAGTAAAATAATTATGACTTTTCATAGCATAGAATTACACAAACTAATTTGGGATGGATGAAATTGGAAAATGTAAAAACTAATATAAGATGGAGGCACCACACAATATTATAGATTTAGGAGTTTAACTTAAAATAATTGGCCTCTAACATTTATACTCTGTAATTTTTTAGTTATAAAATACATTCATTCAACTAAGATGGAAGTATAAAAAGTTTTGGGAAATTCTACATTATGACCCTGTACTATTGCGTTTTCTACGTTGTGTCCAGTGATTTTTTAAAGTTTACAATGTAACCCAAAGGTACTTTTAGTAAATACACTGTAGCGTTTCTTGGATAAGTTAACTGACGGTGTTCAACTTCGTTAAGAGTCGTTAGACTTATTCCCTTGTCCCATCACTCTAGCTGTTATTTATGTATAATTTAGGGTTCTTGCTTGACCATTTTAACTTCCCCCATTTATCTTTAATTTAGGGTTCTTTTCCTCCTCGATCTTATGTAATTATCCCATAAATTTTCCCCCCAATGTCGAGCTCCTCATTCAAATCGAATTCTAGTTGTGCTTTGGAATTTGTAGCCCCACGTTTCAATTGTGAGAATCGTAAAGTTGCAAAGATTAAGCTATCAACAACTACACGCAATCCTAGAAAAGCATTTTTTAAGTGCAATGACTGCGGACTCTTCAAGTGGTTGGATGAAGGTGATATAGGAGGGTTGGAAGGGAAAAAGACTAGTGAGCTTGAATATGTTCAACACCAACTTGCGGATTTCATATCTTACATGAAGGAAGTTGTGAAAATTGGGGTTTTCATGTATGTTATTTTGTTGGTAATTATTTTGTTAAAAATGGGGTGAGTTGATGTATAAACTAGTGTGTAATTTGGGTAGTTTAGTTTCATTACTAAACACTAGTTGTACAATTGTTGGTTGAATTAATGAAGTATATGAAGTTATTTACACTGTTTTCAATATGATTTGCAAAGTTACTATGTTTTCAATATGATTTGCTAAGTGTGTAGCAATATGGTGCAAAGATTGTGATATGGGAGTGCTTAAATAATAATGGTGTTATGAAGAGAATAATAAATAATATTAATGGTTGTCTGAGGATGTTTTATTGATGAATCTATTTCTCTAAAGCGATCCCACAACCATTTTTATGTTTTCAATCAATACCGATCAATGGAAGGAGTGGACTCATTACTACCTATGGGGAAGGTGAACTCTTTTTACCTCAATGATCTGCTGAATGTCATTGTAAGTATTCAACTCAATCTTTCTTCAATTGCAATAGTTGTCAGGGAGAGTTTGATCCAACTATGATATACTACTAATCAATTGATACCACAAAGGACCCAAATACAAAGAAAAATCATTGATTGAGCTTACAACTATTGATTAAACTCTTAAATGAAAGCAAGACAACAACCTGTAGAGAACAAATACACATAAACAGTGTTGGAGAAGGAGATAAAAACCCCTTTTATATCTTTTCATTTCCAGCTACTTTAATACATGAGTTTGTTTTATTACAATATTTTCTTACTGCTAGTAATGCTTTGTTACTACTAGGCATATTATCCAAAATATAACATATTGTCCAAAATGAATACAAAAGCAAACATCATTCAGCATAATAAAAGTCTCTTCAAAATCAGTCAGTCAATATTGCAATCCTTTGCATAATCTTTCTTATCTTGGGGCTAATATAACCATCCTTCACTGCTTTTGAACTGCTTGGTAGTGGTTTAGTGGAAACTTCTCCAATGGATACCAACCTCCTTCTCTTCCTCGTAGGCAATGGTTGACTTGAGCATTCAACAAGGTTGTCTGTGTTGATGCTGACTGACTGATCATCAGATCAATCAGGCTGCCTTTAGTGTTCAACTGTGAACTACTTTGCCTTGTGTTCACTCTTGTCTTGGGGGACATGATCTTTCTTTTTCACACCTTGTTGTCTGAGAAGTTCCTTCTTAGTTGCTCTACCCTTACAAGTCTTTGAATTATGGCAGAATTGTTTACACTTTTTGCATTGGACAGTTTTTCTCCTCTTTCCTTTCCTTTGTTCCCCTTCCTCTCTCCTTTTATTCCTAGATCTCCCAACACTTTTTTTTAATGGGTGGTGAGATTAATTTAGGAACATCTAATTCTAGCCATTGGATTAGGTCAGGGATAGGTAATATGTTACCATTGTAAGCCAACTTGTACCTAGATACAGAATACCACTCACTTACATAATCTAAAGGATCTTCCCCAGCATGAACTATAGCCCTAATTCAAAATTTACATGGAATGCCACTTATTTGCCACCTATCACACACACGACTTTTGATATTAAGTGACATAAGAAGCATTACCCTACCATCTGAAATTTCATACTCCCCCCTCCCAGATGGATATGCATGACATACCCTTGAATATTTTGTCAAAACTCTCTCTCTCTCTAATGTTAGGACATATTCCCTCATCAACCCACTGATCAGCAATTTGCTGCCTCGTGGCATACCTGACCATTGTAATCCTCCTAACTCCTACAATTGTAAACAAGTAAATGTGTAACATCAATTGTAAGAAGTTGTAAGCAAGTAAAAAAACTCTAATTTTTTTGGAAGGTGTTGCATGTGAATCAATATTTTGTTGTGAAAATTGACTAGTGACAACTGCAATACTAAGGTCAGGGCTTGACATACCTTGTAATAACTTAAGATTTCTCCTCACAAGAAGTGGTGACAACTGTGAATCTTGCATGTGGGAATCCTTACTATGACCAGAAACTATGACATGAGGAGGGGAACTAGGGATATTTCTTCTAACATTTTGGATAACCTAGACATTTGAAGGCTTATATCATGTGTAGGTGACCCTTTGGGCTTTTTCTCACATTCTAAATTTGGGGTTGGGCTTTTTTAATAGGCACCTTTTGTCTAGGTAGTTTTGATGGGCCAACAACATTTACTTGTGGGACATGTTGTGGTGGGCTAGGTTGTAGTAGGCTAGGTTTTTGTGGGCTAGGTTGTTGTGCGCTAGGTTGTTGTGGGCTAGGTTATAGTAGGGCATGTTTTTGTGGGTTAGGTTGTAGTAGGTCAGGTTGTTCTAGACTAGATTGTAGTAGGGCATGCTCTTGTGGGCTAGGTTGTAGTAGGCCAGGTTGTTTTGGGCTAGGTTGTAGTAGGGCATGTTCTTGTGGGCTAGGTTGTAGTAGGCTAGGTTCTTGTGGGCCAGGTTCTTGTGGGAAAGGTTTAACTTATAATTTTCTCAGAGACTGTGCTGAATTCCATATTAAATTAGACTTTTCTAAAAACCAAACCCACAAATCTATTTCCTTATCCCTCCTTTTCTCAAACATTTTCAGTAAAGAAGCATCATCTAGTAAATCTACTTCCTTACCATCAACATAATAGTGTAGAGCATGAAACCTTGGCAACTCATACCCTTTTTTTCTAAACTCCTCAACCATATTATTAAACACATTAATTAATAAACATCTATCTATATCATCTACCTTTATATCTACACAATTGGCACGAAAAAAATAGATTTGTAGAATTCTTATATCCATCTGCAAAGTTAAGAGTGTTAAGAGTGTCAGTATAATAGTATGCCTTATGATTTGAAATTTAGACTATTTAATATATCAAGTAATTTTGGTAAAATCTAAATTCACAACCTCAACAATCCTACATTCAAACATTTGTCACGAATCAAGCAATTATTACGAATTCAACAATCCTACATTCAACCAATTACACAATTAAACCCTAAATTCACAAACTTTATGTATTTAAAACCTAAATCCAACACAATCTCAAACAAATCACATCATTTAAACCATAAATTTACGATCTTTTATCAAAATTCCTTAATTAACGACCGTGTTGTTCAGCCTAGGGTTTGGAATTACCTTCACTGACGCCGGTAATTCTTAATCGCCGCTATAAAGCCTTTAACTTGTCGTCGGTGGTTCTTGGTGGTTGTATGGAACTTGTCGCCGGTGTTCTTGGTGGTTGCATCGAAGTCGCGATCTTCCTTGGTGAAACAGAGTGTCAGAGAGAAAGAGAAGGAACAATGTGTATTAACAGTGAAATAATGAAAGCGAGGGATTTTGGGAACTAAGTCTAACAACCCTTAATGGAGCTGAACACCGTCAGTTAACTTATCCAAGAAATGCTATAGTGTGTTTACTAAAACTATATTGAGGTTACATTGTAGACTTTTAAAAATTACTTGACACAATGTAAAAAATGCAATAGTACAAGGTCATAATGTAGAACTTCCCAAAAGTTTTCCTTCAGCAAAGACTATGATGAAATTAGGGCAAAGATGGATACAAATTTGATGGCTATGGCCTATGGGTATATGGAGTCCAAAGTTCATTTCTACCATAGGTAGCAGGACGGACAATGAACTTGATTTCTATCATACCCCATTCCCACCCACCCACCTTACCTCTTTTCGCTACCCGCCTAATATTCATTATTTCTAGTGGTCTAACTAGTGTCTAACCTAGACGATGTCCTAATCTATATTTATGTACATCTATAAGATAGGCAAGTTATTATTTTTTATGTGCATAATCATCTTAAATACCTTTACGTATTTTTGTTTGACTTTGTTGAATAAAATATTTCGCCTTTAAGACATTACCTCTAATAAAATCTATGCAAATATATTTAAATAAAATGATAATATTAAATACACACCTAATTTAGGTTAACTATATATAAGGAGAATAAGTAAACACAAATAATAAAGATTGAAGTTGGTAAGACGTGTGACACCTTGTTCGATATTCATAAGTTCAAATCTTCTTAACTACTCTCTCTATCATGAATTACATTGTACCCTTTTCTTTATCATCCATCTCAAATTTAAATAATTTTTATACTTCCATTTTAGACACGACCCAACTAATATTTTAATACTACCTCTTCCCACTATAAAAATATTGGTACCCACACTTTCTCACATTCAATTAAAATAATATTATACTAACTTTTAATACAACAACTTCTTTAATAAAATAACAATAATCAACATAACAATTACTATCACCAAAAATTTGGTACAAATGAGTGTCAAGAGTATTTTAGGATGAATGAAGTATACTTTTTTAATAGACAATTGCAACACATACACTACATTAAATGACATGGTATATTCCTGTGGGTTGACATGTAAGATAAATATTTGATCAAAAATACTTTTAGTATAGATATCATAATTTTTTTTGGCATATTTAAAAAATGTGTGATTAATCAAAATTTTAGTATATAATAGTACATGATGATGGTGGAATGTAGACGGGTTTTACAAATTGATTTGAGTTTTGTTTTTCAAAAAGTATTGTCTACACACAGGATAGAAGTTCCTACTAAAAATGACCCATTAGTATAACAAAAGTTATCTCTCAACACAACGTATGCTAATCTTTATCAACTCTAATATGGTAACTTTTGTTATATTGAGAGGTCACTTTTATTGAAAATACAGTAACTTTATTGTATCCCATATATATAATACTTTGTGTGTAAAAAATTGCAATTTTACTATTATTTTTAAATTAAATTAGATATATCGTAATATAAGTAGTTTTTCAAAAAGGTTAAACCTTTATCTTTATTTTTCTTCATATCCCCACATATTAAATTTTTTTTTTTGTAGTTTTATCTCATTATAAACTAGGTAAGTCATGTGCGATTCACGGTTTGATTATAAGTAATTTTGTTATATATTTCAATTATAATAATATTTTCATTTATAAAAAATTTATAGGTTTTACAGAATTACATATAATATTCCATATCTTTTAAAGTAAAGTAGAAAGTTTAATTGAAATATTCTTATAAATGCTTGAATGTGATGATATGCATCAAAAAACCAAATGCTCCCAAAATGAATTGAAGTTAATGATCTAATATGACATGATTTCATCATCATTTCTACTTTTTCAACACAATATGATTGGTCAAACATAAATTTTTTTACAGTTTGATAACATTTTCTTATATGTCACACAATTATTAGAATATTTTCATACAATTATTATTGTAAATAATTTAGGAATTTATATAGCCACACGATTTTCAATGCCTAATATTTTCCAATCTAATATTAATGTAAAGTAGAAGAAAAAAAAATTAATGACATTATCTAAAAGAGGCGGGAAATTTTTTTATAATAGCTTGACATGTGTCTAAGATGACATAAACAAGAGTTTTATATTAGTAATAGTTATAAATAGATTGACTTATCATGAAATTAAAAATAGATAAACTGATATTTTGATAATTTTACCATAGTAGCCAAGATTGTTTATGAAAAATATTGATTGATTTCCTCTTTTCAATAACCAAATTTTTTTCAACTGAATACTAATTGTTTGCGAAAATTTTATTCACCATAAACCATGGGGGGAAATCGGTGAAATGTTGTGAAGTGACTCAGTGAGGACTGAGGTCGGCCCAATTTTTCTCTTGAAAATGTTCTTATAATAGCATTATCGTAATAATAAGTGGTATTAAGGGGCCCTCAAGTATGAGTTAAGCATAGTGTAAAACTGTAAAAGGGGATTAAGAGTGAATAATGTAGCTTATTGGGAAAGAACCTCAACGTCATACCATCGGTCCATCACCCATTTCTCTTCTCATTTTCTTTAAGCTTGTAAAACTAACTAGGATCAGAAAAAATAGTGTGGTGCATAGATATATGCCACTACAAACTATATATTAATCTTATATGATATTCATATTATAGATGAAACCTTGAGATACTTAAAGGGTGGTGCTTGCGTAGCGATGTATGACCAACTATAATATTTAAACAGTTTCTCGCAATATAGATATAAACATAGAACAAGCAAAGGAAACACTTCTATAAGGGCGACACTTAAATAAAAGGCATACCTTTTTTTTTTTAAGTTTGTCGATAGTATCTTATACAATAGAGTAATTTAGTTTTATTATGGTATTTGGGAGGAGATCCGATAAAAAGTTTTACTCCCTCCCTCTCATTTTATTTGTCTTTTTATGGCTATTAAAAAACAACTTTAAACATTTTTTTCACAAAATTCGTAAGATAAAAAATTCTAAAAATTTAATATTCTAAAAATTTACATCGAGATGTATTCAATAAGAGCTCACTTAAATATATTATTTGTTATAATTTAATTAGAATTTATGGTCAAAATTTTTAAACTTTAAATCACAAAATAGAAATGTGACAACTAGGAGAAAGAAGTATAACTTTACAACATGATATCATACTCCAAATATAAAATATCCACATAGTTTATGCAATATCCATTAATTAAGCAACTCCGTACGCATCGCTTAGGCTCAATAGCGGATAGCCAACATCGAAAACTAACCTATCGCAGTGCGACGAAGCTACCTCCCCTCCTCCTCTCCGACCCCGTCGACGGTTCACGTGATCATCGTCCACCCTTCTCCTGGTCCCATTGTCCTCCGAAGATTCTAGAAGTTCTTCTCCCTCAATCGTCCGTGGGTACGTTCATTTTGATGATAATCTCGATTTATTATCTAGTTTTCTAGAAATTTTTGCCAATTTAGTATGTTGGTTTCTGTTATTTGGGGATTTTGTTGTTTTAGCATTCCTTTTTGTGTGTGTGTGCGCGCGTGTGTGTCTCAGATTTCAGCTCAAGTTTGAGACTTTGAGTGATAGTCTGTTGATACAGTTAAAATATAGTTATCTTTGCAGAAAAAGGTAGCAGGAGCTGAAGCATCCTCTGGTACTGAAGTAAAATCTTAATATCTGATCTATGCATGCTCACATGAATCTCCTTTATAAAAAAATCAAAGATGAGACCGTTGTTTATTAAACACTTTTGTTGTAATTCTTTTTAGATTTGCATTATTCCATGTTTGATGACTCCAACTCTACTCCCCTGCTCTCTTTACAGTTTGAATATTAGGTTTGATTTTTGTTTATTTTCTTAAGTCTTTTTATTTCATTTGTTAGTATAGTAGTTTGATTAGTTGTAATTTGTGTTGTTTGGTTTTGATTTGAATGGATAATATTCGTAAATTATTAGATTCTTCTTATATGTGGAAGTGTTATTTGTTAACTTTGCAATCAGTCTTTTTTTAAGCTGCAAGTACTCTTGTATTGTTAGTTGCAATTAAAGTTACTATGAACTTCTGTGCTACTACTATGCTCTTGACCCAGGTATGTTTAATTGGTAGACCAACATATATATAATTGCATATAAATATGGAACCATTCTCTAATCAGATTTACATAAGTCTAAATGATCTGCCTATATATTTCTACCTTTGATTACAATAACTTATCTGGTACTTCATGAGGTTATAAAACAAGTAAAGGGGTTATAGATAACTTGATTAGATTCTTGACGTTTTACCTTCAGATAATATATCTTGTTGTGGAGCAATATTAGTATAACTATTTTGGTGTAAGGGGGAAAAATTATCAGTTGTAGATGTGCTTTCCTCTTCCAATGACTTGAAGTTTCTGGGTGAATCCTACATTTGGCTTCTTCCATGCTTATGCAGGAGCCGGGAATCTGAGCATGTTAAGAGAATAAATTTGCGAGGATCACGGCATGCGCGATTGCACTTCTTCCCCTGCATTGTTTGTAGAAAAAAAGATGAGAAGTGTTTTCCGCAGGTTGGTCGTTGACTTAGAAAAATATCATTCTGCTAGTTAGATTATTTGTTGTTAATTACGGAGTAATCAATAGTTTCTTTGTTCTTTGTTTCAGTGGGCACATGAGAAAACTGAACAGTGTGATACCGCTTATTTTAACTACTTTTGTGGGGGTTGTCCTTGGTATCTTTTTAGGGGCATCCTTTCCTACGCTCTCTTTGACAAAGGCATGTTATTACCTACCTAGACATTTTCTTTTATGTTTTTAAGGGTTCAACTTCCATTTGCCTTTGTTACTCCTAATATTGGATTTGTATGTTATTGCCTTTTTCTTCTAACAGATGAACCTTCCAGCCCCTCTTTTACCTTCAATTGATCTGACTTACATTGAAGACAAATATTCCGGCCTTTCCACTCAAGCCCTATTGAATATTTGGTCTACTTTAAAAGGGATTAAGATTGACCCATCACAGGGTCAGACATTGAATGACACAGAGGTATGTGTTTTTCATTTTCCTGTATTGCCTGTGGTTACGTTGGTAGAAGTGATCCACTAGCTTGTAATTAGGTCTCTGTGATCAGCTAATTCAAGTTCTATCTAGCTTTCCCCTAAATTCGTCCTATCTCCTTATTGCCTGATTTCATTTCCACAATGAACCGCATGGTTATTGAAACAGTCATAATAATTTGTGTATATCATAGGTTTTCTGCAAAAAAAGGGGTAAGAGAAGATGGCCAAAATATTCTTTTGTTACTTCGTTCTATAAAGTGTTGAATGTACAAATACTTTTTGTAGAATTTTTAGGTAGATAATGAAGACTTCATTATTTTTAATACTGACAATTTTGAATAAGAGTGACATTTATTCAAAATCGGCATGAAAGAGGGTGCCACATAACACAATAACTTTAGGAACTCTTATAAATTAACTACACCAACAATTTTATTGATTGTATACTAGAGGATATCGTGAAGTATATTGTTTTGATCACTATTGGTCTTGCTACTGTTCTTTGTACCTTCGTCCGCTATCTGAATTATATTATTAGCAATGTTATTCAGGCTATATGATTCATCTTAAGTACTCATTTCGGACAGGAAAATGCAAAAATATCATAAGTTGGCCAGTTTAATCTGTGAACAGCAGTAAGACCTGAAATAATATCCAAGGCTCAGATACATAGGGTATTAACCTACTTAGTTTGCTGTTCAATTGGCTTGTAGTGAAGTTTCAATTGCTAAACATGAATATTTGAGTATAATCCTGCCTGTGTGCTTATTTTATTGTCTAAATGTCACGAGGTTTCAGGTGCGGTTACCCAAAAATCCACGAGGTACTAAAAGACTGCCCTCAGGAATTGTTGTTTCTGAGACTGACTTCTATCAACGTAGGCTATGGGGTCTGCCTGAGGAGGTTTGTCTTCTTTCTTGAGGAGTCATATCGTGGTTGAAGTGAGATTCGCATTTTTATGTGCTTTGGAAATAAATATTGAAAAGATACAAGTGCTTAGATTAACTGCCCTTGTATATATGTCTGTTAAAGATGGCGAATATTATAGTTCAGTATGGCTTATTGAAGTTATTGGTTATCTGAACATTCTATGATTGGTGTACATGGTCAGTATGTGTGATTGTCATTTGTTTATTAAAAATTCTAAGAACACATGTGTCAAGGAAGCCTTTCCTCAAGCAATAGTTGGTAAATATTATAAATAATAAACCTGTATCTATTACTCATTAAGAGTAATAAGTTGGAAGCATCACCCTTTACTTCCAATATTTGAACTTCACATAATCCATTAGCTCTACTACCTTCCTTTTCTTTGTTCAACTCACTTGTAGATTCATAAAACAAGGGTAAAGATTGGAAAAAAAAGGGTAGGGGTAAGAAAAAGGTTTAATATAAGCAATAGAGATTGAGAATCTATGGGTTAAATTATTGGTCCAGTGTGCTTCTTTAGATGGATTTTGATTGCGGAATTTTTGCAGGACTTGACTAGTAAACCTAAATACCTTGTTACCTTCACAGTTGGATATGATCAAAGAGCCAACGTGGATGCATGCATCAAGAAGGTTAGTCTGCTCATTTAGTCTAACCTCCCGCTTATATCCATCTCCTTGCACTAAATTTGATATTACAGTTTTCAGAGAACTTTACGATTGTCCTCTTTCATTACGATGGAAGGACAAGTGAATGGGACGAGTTTGAGTGGTCAAAACGAGCTATTCATGTCAGTGCTCGTAAGCAAACTAAATGGTAATTAATATGCCTTTGATATTAATGTAAATTAGCTAATGGTATCATATCCTCATTCTTTGGAAGCAATTGTAAATTGAAACTTACTGTTATACTTTAGCTGTAATGAATGTTTTATTGCATGTCTCTTGGGGACTTTTTGATTACTCTGTTTTTTAGGTCAGCCTTTTTTCAGTTGACCATCCTTAATTAATTTACCTTGTGACCTTGGCTTATTGTGTACAATGTTAACTTGATGTGCATAAAGTGTCATTTCAAAATTGAATGATTATTACTTTTGATTTTTATTTTGGCTTTTGAACTTTGATATGTTGGAATAATTTTTTTTGTCACCAAACTCGTCTGATGCTTGTTAGTACGTACAAGCAGTTCTGTGTATATACTTGTTTGATGCTAATGTTTGTCTCTGTTGAGAATTCATAAATCATAACTGACTAAGCTGAGTGATAATTGAGTTTTTGGCAGTAAGATTGTTGAATTTTTGTATGAATTGTAATTTTTTCATTTCATTACTGGTATTACATTATCAGAAATATCTAGGAACATGACTGATTGATTAGTTCTAGGAAAACGGTATGTTTTTGTAAGTATTATGGTATAAATGGTGAGGGGTTGGTATTGTTTGGGTGTTATTTTTCATTCATGCAATTCCAAAATTTTATTTAGGCCTTTGAGTTTGCTATAGATTGATCTGTATTTTCATATTTCTACGAAATATTGTAAGTGGTTGAACTTAAGAGCTATTTGGAAATTTTCTATTTTCTATTTTCTATTTTTGTTTTTTTTTTTGATGTCCTTTTCTTTTCCCACAACCTTGCAAGTCCTTTTAAGTTTAACCTCATGGCGAGCTCATAAAATCATTATAACAACTAAGCATTACTCTACTCATAATTGGAGTTGCTGTACTCATAAAATGAAGATAAAATTGCCAGCAAGAAATTGGTGACAATTTGGGGTAACATAGATAAATTAGAAAATAAAGTTAAAAAAGAATTCCATTCAAACAGAGTTAAGGGAAGGTTACTTGGGGTACCTAAACCTTAAGGTCCCAAAATCCAAAAAAAAAAAAGCATTAGGTCCTAGAAGTATGATTTTCTCCTTTTATGACAACTCTTGCACTGTTTTTATTGGTCTTTGTTTGCTGTTGTAGGTGGTACGCTAAAAGGTTTCTTCACCCCAACGTTGTGGCTGCTTACGATTACATATTTATATGGGATGAAGACCTAGGGGTTGAACACTTTGATGCTGAGAGGTGAGGCTTTTGACATCAACGTTTTACTCAATTTCATGCTATTTAAGTGCGCTATCTATTTAATTTGCCGTTTACTTTGTTGTAGATACATTGAGTTGAAGAAGAAGTATGAATTAGAAATTTCTCAGCCAGGGTTAGAGCCTGACAAAGGTCTAACTTGGCAAATGACAAAGAGGAGAGGTGATAGTGAGGTTCACAAGTAAGAGTAGTTTAAGCATATCTTCTCATTGACAATTAGGTCTCTCATTCTAACTTAGGTACTTATATTGTTCCACGCTTCATTTACAGAGTGACTGAAGAAAGACCTGGATGGTGCCCTGATCCTGTGTTGCCACCATGTGCTGCGTATGTAAATAATACAGATGCATTTTCCACAGGCTTTATTTGGTCAAAATATTTAATGGAGCCTGCTTCTTCTGCGACAGGTTCATTGAAATCATGGCACCTGTTTTTACAAGAAATGCGTGGAAATGTGTTTGGCATATGATTCAGGTATCTTCACTATCAGTAAATTTCTTTTAAAATTTCCTTTAATGCTAAAATATTATTGCTGTGTACTTTCAGAATGATTTGGTACATGGATGGGGCCTTGACTTTGCATTGCGGAAGTGTGTTGAGGTCTTTTGATTTCTCTCCCAGCTTTTTCCCACACTACCTCATGCATCCAAAGTTTTTGATTGACTATTTCCTGTACAGCCGGCTCATGAAAAGATTGGGGTCATAGATTCGCAATGGATAGTGCATCAAGGGATTCCAACACTCAGCAACCAGGCAAGTTATCGCTTTCATTTCTCTTTCTTTCTGAAGAAAATTTTATTGGCATTAGTTATAAATAGTTTCCTTTTATTTTTTTCTTGATAGGGTCAAGGCAATGATGGAAAGGCACCATGGGTAGGGGTAAGCTCTCCTCTCTTCTTTATCGCTCATTCAATCATCTCCATTCAAGGCATCCGAATGCGTGCGTCCGCTGTCTACTAGTGCATTAAGCATCATTTCCGCTCATTCAATCATCTCCATTCAAGGCATCCGAATGCGTGCGTCCGCTGTCTACTAGTGCATTAAGCATCATTTCCTTAGTAGATCTTTTCTTTACCTCCTTCATCTCGCACGACAGGTTAAGGAAAGGTGTAGAAGAGAATGGACAATGTTTCAAGATCGCGTTGCTGTTGCTGAAAAAGATTATTACAAGTCACTGGGATTTTCCATCAACAAAACAGCTCGTTATCCCACGTTGATGTAGATGTAAAAGTTCCTTTTGGAACTAGTTTTCTTTGCTCGACTATTGTGAGAAGAATGTTAGTTAGAATTTGTAGAGTTATCTTTGCAAGTAGGAATTAACACTTTAGGGCAGCAATTTTACTCTTTACTCTTTACTCTTTACTCTTTACTCTTTACTCTTTACTCTTTACACTTTAGGAAAGTGTCAAGGAACAGTCTTATGTAAAAAATCTAGTACGTCAATTATTATGAGTTGCACCTAGAGTACATATAATAGAATTAAGGATTTATTATGTTGTTCCAAAAAATCAAGATAGTTAGCAATGAAAATGATAATAATTTGAGAATTGCTAATTAAAGTACGATAATGATAAATTAATATTGAATTTCCCATTTTAATCTTACTTAGTGTTATATTCTTATTAAGGCTTTTCTAATTTATACCTAATATAAATTATATTGGGATATTGATATCTTAGATATATGTATTATTATTCTATCAAATATACAAATACAAAAGATATAAAAATATAGAAAAACTTATATTAGATATAGACATGATATCAAATATAAAAATAACATGTCAAAAATATGTCGTGAAAGTTTTGAACATAAAAATCATTTCCTTATTTTCAGGAATAATGATGATTTATAACATAGCAGCACTGTTAGCTATAGCTTAAGGAAGTTCTACATAAATTACATAAATATATCGAGTTACATAGTCCATGAAACTCAAGTAACGGTCTCCCCAGTCCCCCACGCTCCAATCAAGGTTGATCACATGAATTTACTATTGCATGATGGCCTAACTTCTGTTCCTTTTCTTGTTGCTCCAAAGTTTCAAAAAGAGGAGTATTCTTGGTTTCTGGAAGCCACAAGCTCATCAACCCACTCAGAATAGATGATCCCCCAATTACTAGGAATGAATAAGTAGGGCTTAATCGTCCCAGAACCACTAACAAAGGTGCCACAGCACCCCCTGAAACCAATGCTTGACGCATCAATGAGACAGCAAAGTTCCTCACATTCGTTGGAAACAGCTCAACACTGTATATAAACATAATGTCGAAAGCTACTGAAGCTACCATAAAACCAAAACTCTCGATCCCTAGTTGTATCCAATTCCCCATAGTGCCACCATTGCCTGCCAAATAAAAAAAAATACTAACTAAATTATATATTTGCATTTGTCTTGTCATGCAAACTTCAGTATGTCCAAAAATGTTGTCGTATTACTTGTTAATAAGCTTGCAATATCGTCAATAGACAATTATTATAGTTTAGAGAAATTCCTAATTTACAACTGATATACGTTTTTTCACTATTTTTATATCTTTTATATTTCTATATCTGATATAACAATAACTATATCAAATATAATAATATATAGTTATATTTGAAATCCCAATATCCAGATATAGATTTTTTGGAAGCTAGCATACCATCATACCAAAATAATTTCTTTTATTTTATATAGTTACTACTAAATAACAAATACGTAACATATACGTTACTAGTATGGCAGTTATGTGCAAATGCACGAGTACACAAATTATAGCGCACGAAGACCATACCTTTGGTGAAGATGACGCAAAGGAAGCAAGAAATCCCTGCAAGAAAACACGAGAGAAAAAGGAGCAGCCGGCGATTCATGAATCCAAGAAGGAAGCTCCCTACAAAGACTGCTGGAATTTCCATCAAAGCGTTGATGGCAACACTCAAATACTTGGAGAAGTTCAAGTTCTCGACGTTTAACTGAACTGCATAGTACACAAATCCAGTCCCAAAACCCACTATCATTGCCTTACACATTCTGATCCTAGCCCATTTGCACTCCCACAGGCTCATATTTCTCTTATGATTATTACTACTAGAAATACTAGGGTCTGTCAGTTGAATGTTTGTAGGAAGAGTCCTCCCATTTCGAGTAGCCAACTTGGTCAAAATAGAGTGAGCTTCAGCTGTCCTTCCTCTTGTTAGGAGCCAGCGGGGCGATTCCAATACAAAGGGGAGGATGGCAATGGAGTATAAGGAGACGAGGAGGGAGAGGACACGGTACAGGGATCTCCAAGAAGTTTCAGTGTAATATGCTACAAGAGGGAGGGAAAGGAACCCTAAAGTGAAGAATAAAAACCCGTATTGGCCTACTTGGCCTCGCCATTTTCGGCCAACAACTTCGGTTGCAAGGACTAAACAACAGATTCCGATCCCGGACCGAGTTAAGCCATTCAAGAAACGTAGGACGGCGTAAGTCCAAATATTTGGCGACCAGGAGATAAGGAAAGCTGTGATGGCTGTTAGTAAGCATGCTAGTGTTAAGGTCTTCTTTCTTCCTAGAAATGAATCTGCTAGACGACCGTATATTGCTGATCCTGTATTTCATGCAAACGTAATGCACATCATTAGAGAAATGAGAAATTACATTTACGTACACTATATATAGTTACAAAAATATTATTATGCTAAACTATGGTTATTCTATCTTCTTTACAATCCATATCATTTTGGTCGGTTGAAAATTAATGTCACTACAAAATGGGTACTTCTATTGTGGTATGTACTTGGATTTATTGATTGTACGTGTATTCAAATATTGTTGCTGGTACTCGATCTCTAACTGCCTTATGAATCCTCTGTCCTGCTCGTAATGGTATTATACTTGTGGGATAGAGGACTTGGTCTCCTTTATTGAGAAAATGTACGTTTCTATCATGCGTTTAAAGTTGGTGAATAGAAAGACAACCATTAACGAATGAGGCTTTCCTAATTCATACCTAATATAAATTATATCAAGATATTGAAATCTCAGATATAGGTATTGTTATACCATATATAGCTATCGTTATTTCAGATATAAGTATTGTTATGTTAAATATATATAGAAGAAATAAAAATACAAAAAATATATATCAGGTATAGACCTTTTAATATCGTGTATAGAAATAAAATTATAAAAATGCCCCATTATATATTTATATAAAGTATAAACTAGAAATTTCTCATTCACACAATGGTATATGAAATTGAAACATGAAAATATTAGGGCAGTGTTAAATTTTTCATTTTTTAATCAAATATAACAAGTGAATCAAAAGTTAAATTACTGATAAAAAAACTGCTATGAAATTGAAGAATGAAAATATTAGGGCATTGTTAAATTTTTATTCTTTTAGTCAATGTAAAAAGTGAATGAAAAGTTGAACTAGTGTTAAAAAATCTTACGAATAAGCAGTAATTGGAAAAGTTAAAATAAAAACCCATAGGTTTAATTTTGTTCATCATATCAAATAAATCTCTTTTTGTTGGATTTACTATAGCTCTGGAAATGAAACTTGATTGTGATCCCCAAAAATCATAACAAAAAAGTCTCTAAATGTAGATCTTCCTCTCTACATATTGAGATAATTATAATATCATGCTAGTAAAACTTCTGATAATTAAATTCCAATGGTATATCAAAGAGAACGGATCATTATAAAATTACTATATTTCAAAAGTTACTAATCATATTATACCTATGTTCCGTGTACAAATAATTCCCAATATAATCCTTATGTGTAGTTGTTTTAATTAATTCAATCTTTCATTAGGAGAGGAATTAAATTAAATATCGATCATTCTAAAAGATGGTACACTCAATCACTCATGTTGACAAATTAATAAGTAGAAATAAGCAGATACTTGTCCTCGATACAATTAAATTTCACCCTAATATTTGGCCTAAAACATGTAGGTGTAGTAAAACATTTACCTTTTTCAACATCAGTGATTAATTAGTGATTACTAATCTCTTTTAATATTGCAGTAAAACAACCCTAGCTGCTAAGAGACAGGAGACTATTGTGCAATGTATAATGCTATATGTAATACACCATATTGATATTGTTCATATAAATTAAGTATTTTAAGACATGTCCAATTTTACATTCGTATTATTGATGTTTTGACATTTGGAGGTGCTTAGTGAAGCCATATTCACACCAAGGATAGATTTTGAGTGGAGAGTTCTATTTGTTGCATTTGGCTTGAATAAACTTTGTGGGTTTAATTTTGGGTTATGTTTGCTATGGATTTTACTAAATACTATTTCGATGGATTTTATTTTATATTTGTGGGACTTAGATTTTTAACGGATTTTGAATATTTTTTGAATACTATATTATAAAACTTTGTTCAAAATATTCAAAATCCGTTAAAAATCTAAGTCCCACAAATATAAAATAAAATCCATCAGTTGCAAAACTCCGAAGAGTCGATCAAATAATTATCAAAAATGGTAATATTTCTATAATTCTCTTCATTGTAGTTTATGTCCATTAAAAATAATTTATATAAATAGAAAATTATAAAATATTACTATAACCATAAGTAAAAAGGCAGGTAAAACTGTACAAATTTAATAAAAAGAAGTCTCTCCATTTGAAAAAGTATATATTGAGACTTGAGAGCGACGAACTTATTCCACTATAGATGAAAATGTTCACTAGTTTAATTAGGAAAAAAAAATGTGCCTTATTGAAAGACTGACCTCCATGCATCCAGCAATACAAGAAAGAAATTTGTGATTTGTCAAATTTGGCATCATTTGCAATGGTTACATCAAGAATCGACCTCTCATTGGAATAATATTTTTTAAGGGGATATTGTCATATTTTGATATCATTTATTCTGCTTTTTGTTGCCAATTAAGATGGGAATTGTTTACGTACGTTCTTTTTCAGATAAAATAAACATACACATGCATTGTCCATACATATTCGTTAAATAAAAGTGTTATCAGAAAAAAAGATATCAGTATCCCACACGTAGACTAGTATATATCTTAGCCAAGAAGCTAATTAAGCTAGTCATCTTTAATAGGTTCTTGAACTTTTAATTAGCATAAACTACCTACATCGTACACGTGAAAGCATTTTTTTTTTTTTTGTTTTGGGATATATGTGAATTTTTTTTAAAAGATACGAAGAAATTGGCTGAGAAGAATGAAGGAGGAACGTTTTTATAAATGATATCATGAGATAAATTCTTGATTCATGTAGTTGATTTCATCTTTTTTTTTTTGCATTAAAGTTTAACCTTGTTATTTTTATTATTGTTGTATTACATGTAAGGGTTTAATTAAGGTCAGAGCAACACTTGCATATTATTTATGGGGCTTTAAAATACGTAATTTTTATTTGATAAAAAAATTCATGTTAGACTATTTACTTTATTTTCCAAAATATAAAAAATTAAAATTATTAGAGTAAACACTTGAATTTGAGACCTCTCATGTAGATTATAAGTATTCAAACCACTACTCTAACAATATTTTTATATTATTATATAAAACTAATATAAAAATATCTGAATTTTGACCCGTAACCGCCTCTAGGTTTAATCTAAAATTTTCATATGTGCACAATTATGATAATTGTCCAAAAAAGGTAAAATCGTATAGGGCTAGAACAAAATCGTAGGAGGGGCTCGCGGGAGCTTTCCATGGGATGACCAGATAATAAGTATTATTCGTTAAGCTAGATTTAGTAAGCATGGAATGGAGAGAGTAAAATAAAGGTCGTGCTTTTAATGACAGAGGAAGTGCGGTGGTTAGAGATGCTGGTTTATTTGATCACATTTAAAGTACACTCAATTGTAGTGAGTGGGAGATTAGTGTTCCTAGCCACACCCAATGACTCATTGTTATAAATTCCAATCATGGGATATATACCCACATATATTAATATATATGAGTTTATAAGGTTATTATTTTCTTAGTCTAATATTACCAACAGGTTTAATTTTAACGTGAAATTTCACTTGAGCTTAGCTTGCACGTAATATGTGGACTAAATTCTCATCCACCTTTTTAGCTTAGTCAACCCTATTTTAAAACTCTACTAAAATTTAGCATAAGAAGAATACATGTCAATAACCCAAACTATAATAATATGATCACCTTAAATAAATTAATGGGATTAGATATGAGTTTAAATTATTACTTTCTTTTTGAAAAAAAAAAAAAAAAAAACTGATAACTTATTGCGGTGAATGAATAGAACAAGCTAGCTCGGGTTGTTCACAAAGACCAATAGGACCTATACAAAAATTTATACCTCTATATTTATAGGCATAAACATATATATTATATGACGATATAATATCTCACATAAGCATCAGTTGCATGCATGAATGTCCTCGGCCTTACGAAACTTATTCAACGCATCCTTAAAATCTTCTCCTATACATTAAAACTCTAGGTGAAATTATTTCTTACAAAATGTATATATCCTAGGTTAAAATTTGAACAGTAAGGTGAGCAAAATAACTACTCCTTTAGCAATATATGGAGATATACAATTAACAAAGGAGCAAAGAAGTGAAAGCACATACATGCATACATACATACCTATGAGAGAGCCAAGGAAGAAGCAAGAAGCAGGAAGTGCAGCAAGAAACTTATGGTCACAAACAAGTTCCCATTCAGCTAAAATCGAAGTTTTATGTCCACCGTCCCACTCCCAACTCCCTGGTTGAAGCCCACATACTGAACTTCCCTTGCCACTTTGCTGTCCATGGCACGTATAGTTTGCTTTACATCTCCATTTTTCGGGCTCAGCATCGCTAAAAATGGTGACCAAAGCGCTTTGTGCATCAAATATCCATGCCAATGATACCAATAATGCTTGTGTTATCTGAGAATACCCGAATGAACCCACATACTTTTCGATCACTTCATCTACTGTAACTTCTTCTGTTGTTGCGCTTGTGATTAGTTCCGCTTGATTTGGTGCTGTGTCTATGGGAAAAGGTTCTGCTTTTCGAGGGTGCACGAGCTGATGAGTGTTCCCTTCTTCCATATTTTACTAGATCAGATGTTTTATTTGGAACTTTGGTTCGATTGTTTTGCTTTGCTAGCAGGGAGCTTTCTTATATTTTGGTATGGCATCTTTATCTTATATTCATATATAGTACGTCTATATATACGCATAGTTCGCCTCTTCCATATTGTTCGCACGGGCACCTTTTCGAGCTGCATATATGCCTAACTTTATTACCAAATTTTTAAAATTTATTGAGTGAGCACCTTCGCAAGAGGATTGAGTGTCCATTGTTTTATGTGTACATTATAATTAATTTTTATTGTCATCTTATCATGTCTAATTCACTATTAGACTTCCAAACATTATGACTAATAATTGAGTTTTAAATAGCTGACAATTTTTATAGATATCATGAATATGGTACTGGTGTGTACTGTGTAGGACATTCATCTTGCAATATGTGTTTATTTCCTCAAATTTAATATTTAGTGATTTGATGACTCGTATTCTGTATAGGATATGGTGGGGGTTTGTTGCTATAGTTCTGTTCACAGGCTTATCTTACGTATTCAAATGTCAATTAATTCATGGTGCTGCTTGACGTATTTAAAAAATAATGTTATTTTTTTTTGTCTAAAGAAATAAATTGAATCATTGCAAAATTTAGCTTAAATGGAAAAACGCGGTTGAAATAAGACTAATTAGATACAAGAGTGAGCAATAAATTATATCTTAGAGTGTCAAATTAAAATTAATAAATCACACGATACTAAAATGGAATTGTATTAAACGATAGAGTACCAAATTGATACTTTGAAATTAATTTAGCATATTTAATATGAGCGACTAAATTAAAAAAAATAAAATTATTAATAATAAAGATTACAAATTTGTTAACAAGCAGATGGTCATTGACTCATGGGCATCATCTACCCGGACAAAGCCCAGTGTTGTCTCTGGGCACAGACATGTCACTGTCTAGGGCACAGAATTTGGAAGAGCCCAAAACTAATTTCAAAACTATTGTTTAAATAAATTTTAAAAAGTCTTAATTAAGTTTTTAATAATAATTAATTTAAAGTATTTATGACATTGAATATTTTAGTTAATGAAAATTTGTACCGTTATATCTATTTCAAATTATTGTTCTCTATTTCCTTATTCCTAAAATTATGATCTATAAATTATTAAGTTTATGGAGTTTTACAATGAATAAATTTACTTTCTTGTCAACCTAATTGTGTTATATAACTATACAAATATATCAAATTCAATAATTAAATTTTTAGTTTTTTGATAAATTGTGATCAAAATTTTATCTTAGTGGATAATAGGTATAATGATAATGGTAGCTTTGTATAAAGTATCATCTTGGGTATTAAAATATATATTGTATACTACATGTATGCTCTGATATTAAAGTTAGAGTTTTGAGTTTTGTAATTTTATGATTTGCTAAATATACCTTTAGTATTCAAATAGACACCCAACTATTAGATGTTATAAGTATTCTATTACAAACTTATTTTAAGATATCATCATTATTCTACACTATTTGATTAGTTTGCTTCTAAAAATAATATTGTTGCATTAGTAGTCCTTGTGTTTACCTTTTTTAATATTTTTTTTCAATCACTTTACAATGGTTGAATTATTTTACAGATGAAATTAGTAATATAAAATAAATTAATCATATTCTATATAACCATGTATTTACTATCCCGAAATAAATAAGAGAAAATTTAACACATATAATATAAGGACCCATAAATATTATTATGTCTTGTCAATTTAAAATGTCAGTGCTAACAACCCTGGATTAATAATCAGCTCCAACAAAAAAAAAGGGAAATTCTACATTATTACCCTATACTATTGTGTTTTCTACTTTGTGTCCAGTGTTTTTTAAAAGTCTACGATGTAACCCCAAAGTACTTTTAGTAAACACACTATAGCATTTCTTGGATGAGTTAGCTGACGATATTCAGCTCCGTTAAGGGTCGTTAGACTTAGTTCCCAAAATCCCTCACTTTCATTATCACCATTAATACACATTGTTCTTCACTTCCTCTCTGACACTCTGTTTCAACCACCAAAACTTAAAGGCTTTGATACAACCACCAAGAACACCGGCGACAAGTTCCATACAACCACGAAGCTAAGAACCATCGGCGACAAGTTAAAGGCTTTACAGCGGCGATCGTGAACTACCGGCGTCAGTGAAGGTAATTCCAAACCCTAGGCTGAACAAGACGGTCGTAATTAAGGAATTTTGTTAAAGATCGTGAATTTAGGGTTTAAATGTTGTGATTTTTTTGAGATTATGTTGGATTTAGGTTTTAAATGAACTGAAATTTGTGAATTTAGGGTTTAATTGCGTAATTGTCCTGGTTGAGTGTAGGATTGTTGAATTTATGATAATTGCTTGATTCATGATAAATGGTTGAATGTAGGATTGTTGAGTTTATGAATTCTAATTTACCAAAATTACTTGATATATTAAATAGTCTAAATTTCAAATGCTACGGCATACTATTATACTGACACTCTTAACACTCTTAACTTTGCAGATGGATATGAGAATTCTAAAAATCCATTTTCGTGCCAATTGTGTAGATATAAAGGTAGATGATATAGATAGATGTTTATTAATTGATGTGTTCAATGATATGGTTGAGGAGTTTGGAAAAAAAGAGTATGAGTTGACAAGGTTCCCTGCTCTACACTATTTTGTTGATGGTAAGGCATGCAGTAGATTTGCTAGATGATGCTTCTTTACTGAAAATGTTTGAGAAAATGAGGGATAAGGAGATAGATTTGCGGGTTGGTTGTTTAGAAAAGCCTAGTTTAATATGGAATTTAGCACAGTCTCTGAGAAAATCACAAGTTGAACCCTTCCCACAAGAACCTGACCATCTAGAACCTAGCCTAGTACAACCTGGCCTACAAGAACATGTCCTACTACAACCTAGCCCACAACAACCTGTCCCACAAGTAAATGTTGTTGTCCCATCAAAACTACTTAGACAAAAACTGCCTATTAAAAAAGTCCAACCCTAAATTCAAAATGTGAGAAAAAGCCCAAGGGGGTCACCTACACATGATATAAGCAATTAAGTGTCTAGACAACCCAAAATGTAGAAAAAATATCCCCTAGTTTCCCTCCTCATGTCACAGTTTCTAGTCATAGTGGGGACTCCCACATGCATGATTCACAGTTGTCACCACCTCTTGTGAGGAGAAGTACTAGGTTGTTACAAGGTACGTCAATCCCTGACCTTAGGATTGCACCTGTCACCAGTCAATCTTCACAACAAAATACTGATTCACATGCAACACCTTCCAAAAAAATTAGAGTTTCTAACAAAACAGAGTAAATAACTTAATATACTTCATTAATTCATCCAACCAATTGTACAACTAGTGTTCAGTAATGAAACTAAACTACCTCAACTACACACTAGTTTATACATGAACTCACCTCATTTTTAACAAAATAATTACCAACAAAATAACATACATGAAAACCCCAATCTTCACAACTTCCTTCATGTAAGATACGAAATCCGCAAGTTGGTGTTGAACATATTCAAGCTCGCTAGTCTTCTTCCCTTCCAACCCTCGTATATCACCTCCATCCAATCACTTGAAGAATCAGCAGTCATTGCACTTGAAAAATGCTTTCCTATGAGTGTGCATAGTTGTTGATAGCTTAGTCTTTGCAACTTTACAATTCTCAGAATTACAACGTGGGGCTACAAATTCCAGAGCACAACTAAAATTCGATTTGAATGAGGAGCTCGACATTGGGCCAAAATCAAGGGAAAAAAGAGGAGGAAGAAGAACCCTAAACTAGAGATAAATGGGGGAAATTGAAATGGTCAGGCAAGAACCCAAATTATTGATAAATAACAGCTGGAGCGAGGGAAATCAAATTAAGTCTAACGACCCTTAACGGAGCTGAACACCGTCAGTTAACTCATCTAAAAAATGCTACTGTGTTTTTATTAAAAGTATCTTGGGGTTACATTGTAGACTTTTAAAAAACACTGGATACAACGTAAAAAACACAATAGTACAAGGTCATAACGTAGAATTAAAAAAAAAAAAAGGTATGGAGTAGTTATTTTACTAAACTATATGCGCGTGGTATCGCCGATTGCATTATCATAATACCATTCTCGTATGAATTAATGAATTATGTGTGCTCTTGAGCAATTCTCATTATCATGTCAATAAAACGCAGCACACTCCTTGCTTATAGCAGAAGCTGCATTTTCTCATATTTTGACAAGTTAATCTTCCCTTATACAACTGTCACTCCTCACATTAGAGCAAACGACCTCTCCACAAGGCAGACCTTTAGTGAACAACCAATCGCACGTAGCAATGCTCAGATCACCAAACTCGGAAGATGCGGCGCAACCCAAGAAGCAGAGATGGTATTCAATCGTATGCATATCAAGAACACCATTACTTGGACAGCTTTGCTTACGGTGTACGCTGAAAATGGGCTGTTGTCGAGTGCACGGAAGTTGTTCGACGAAATGCCTCACCGAAATATTGCGTCTTGGAATGCTATGATTTCAGGGTATGTCCGAAATGGTGGTGTTCATGAAGCTTGTGAGTTGTTCAATAAGATGCCACACCGGAATGCAGTGTCTTATGCTGCCATGATCACTGGTTTGGCTCGCGCTTTCATGTTTGAGGAGGCGGATAGATTGTATAGCGGTATGCCAAGAGCTTGGCGTGACCCGGTTTGTTCTAATGCTTTGATTTGTGGATATTTGAAGGCAGGTAAGTTGTATGAAGCTTTTCGAGTTTTTGAGGGAATGTTGGAAAAGGATGTTGTGTCTTGGACGTCAATGGTTGACGGGTATTGTAGGAATGGGTATGTTGAGGATGCTAGGAAGTTGTTCGATGTGATGCCGGTTAAGAATGTAGTTTCTTGGACAGCAATGATAAGTGGGTACATGAGAAGTGGACATTTTGTAGATGGGTTTCGTTTGTTTTTGTCCCTGAGAAGGGAGGAAACTGTAAGGGTTAATCCTATGACTTTCACCACAATTATTGATGCTTGTGCTAATAGTGGCAGGTATGAAGAAGCTTGTCAATCCCATGGATTGGTTTTGCGCATGGGATTCGAGTATGATGTAATATTATGTAACTCTCTGATCAATGTGTATGGTAAATTTGGGTGTCTTGACGCAGCCATCATGGTGTTCGATTCTATGAGCAAGAAAGATATAATTTCGTGGAATTCCATGATTGCATCCTATGTTCATGCTAATCAAATGGAAGAGGCTTACAGTCTTTTCCAAATTATGCCAAGGAGAGATAATGTTTCTTGGACAACGATGATAGGAGGGTTTTTTGGAAAAGGTGATATGGAAAAATCAATCCATATGTTTAACATCATGCCACGTAAAGATGACGTTACATGGACTGTTGTTATTTCAGGGCTGGTTAACAATGAGAGACCTACTGAAGCTATTCATTGGTACATTAGGATGATGCAAGGATCCTTCAGGCCAAATGTTCTCACATTGAGCAGTGTTATCAGTGCTGCATCTGTTGCAGCCAATTTAGTCATTGGCTTGCAACTTCATGGTTGTGTTGTGAAGATGCTTATGGAGTTTGATTTGTCAGTTCAAAATTCATTGATAACAATGTACTCAAAATGTGGAAATATTTCTGATGCTTATCGTGTCTTCATGAAGATTTCTTCACCAAATGTAATATCTTTTAACTCCATGATCTCAGGCGTTGCCTACCATGGTCTTGGACTAGAATCACTAAACTTATTTAGACAAATGGAAAGTGAGGGGCTGAAACCGAATGCGATTACCTTCCTTGGTGTTCTTTCAGCCTGCACACACTTGGGTTTAGTTGAACTAGGACAAGAGTATTTCAAATTGATGGAATCAGTGTACCACGTAGAACCTGGGCCTGACCACTATTCATGTATGATTAATCTCCTTGGCCGAGCAGGATTGCTTGATCATGCAGTTAGTATGATCCATTCAATGCCTTTTGAACCTCATGCTGGAGTTTGGGGAGCACTTCTGGATGCATCACAGTCCCATTTGCGTCTTGATATTGCAAAGCTTGCTGCTGAAAAACTTCTGTGTCTGGAACCATATAATGCAACCCCACATATGGTCTTGTCAAAAATATATTCCTCTTTAGGAGAAAAGGAGACTAGAGAGGCACAACAATCAAAGGGTATTCTAAAATATCCAGGCTGTAGTTGGGTTTTGGTGACAGAAAACAGTTATTAGTCTGTGTTTGAACTTGAAAATCAACCTTAATAATGATTGTGATGGATAGGGAATTAGATCTGTAGACATTTTTTTGACCTGTTTGTGTGATCTGGGTCGATTATCAAGGCTTAGGCTTAGAAGATGCTTTGCTGTAGTTGTCCGACTGTACAAATCAGGTGGCAGAAATATTCCTTTCAAGTTTATGAATTGCAGAGTATTCTATATGCTTGACAGTATCAACTGAGCTGGGCCTTAATCTTTACCTCTTTCTGGATTCATAACAGAGCTTATGCAGATTGGTATCTATCATTGTAAAGCTTGTTATTCAATCTAGTTTCAGTTTAAAGAGAAAAATCAGGGCAAAGTGCATAGATGAAAGACATGGTGTTCCTCATATGTATTGGAGGACGGTAGCTTTGCTTGCTGGTTTGGCTATCACTGAGGTCTGCTTCTGTAACTGAAGTACGAAGTCCACCACTGGGATCCCCTTCCGTTATCATAAGTGAAATCGAAGCCTTGCTCTTTGTATATTCTTTCAGGAAGAGTTCACATTTTGCATTTGTCTACTCTTCCATGGGCTGTAATCAAAGCCTTGCTCTTAGTATGTATAAAGCATATAAATATGGGAGGACTGTGAGGCAGATCAAGAGAAGTTTCTGGGGAGGTGTCTTATAGCTGCTTGTCTTCCCTGTGACTCTTGACTATTTACAATTGGCTGGGTGTTGGGCCTCAAGAAGTTCACCTAGACACTGTCATGCTAGCATGCTGGATTTAGAATTATTGAGATGTAATTATCTGAGTTGTCATATAGAGAAGAGGGAAAAGAGAGAGCATGCCATGCAGGCATGCTGGATTTAGAATTATTGAGATGTAATGATCTGAGTTGTCATCTAGAGAAGAGGGAAAAGAGAGAGGATGGAAAAGGCTAGCAATGGTGGCCATCCTTTCATCACTCTCTCCACCCTTTGCAATTATGGGATCTCCTACAGCGTCTGAATCTTCCCAAGTGGTTTCAGTTTTTCCCGAATTCTTGAACTTCACTATAGTACTACTGGAATCAATGCTGATTTGGATGCCTAAACTCCCTTCTCTCAACAAACTTAGTGTTTTGAATTGTGCACAATGTCTGATGAGAAGATGCCAAAATGATCCCCCTGAGGACTGGCCCTTCATTCAGCACATCGCCAACATTCATATAGGTAACTGTCATTGATGAGTTACGAAATTACCCATGTAGCTTCTATACTTCCATTGTCACGTACTTCAACTTAGCAAGGTTACTCTTTCATTCTTTAGATTTATTCACTCCTCTTTTCCTAACTTTGTCTACTAAAGTACTTTTGTTTTTTCATGCTTGCGCTGTACTGAAGATTGAAACAGTGAGGTTCCTTAAAAATCTTCTCATGTAAGTCCTGTGTAATGCTTATGCATTGTTTATCTTTTTAGATTAAGATTACAAGTATGCATATCAAATCATCACAATAACCCCCCACCCCCCACCTCCCAACTACCAACTCAATCAAAATGAATAATTCTGATGTCTAGATGCTGTACTACAGCTTATGTCATGATTAATCTACGTACATGCTCTCATCTCTATTATTCATGCTCTTAAAATAATTGGCTAAAGTTTTCCATCCTGAGATCTTAGTCCTGGCCATAAGCAAAAGTAGCAGTGTATCATATCTGCCAAAAAGGATGGGAAAGAAATTATAGCCTATTCCTACAATTTAAAGTAAAATGTTATGCTGCCTGATTAAACTTTTCTATTGTCAATATTAGAGTTGAGCTGTTTATAGGAAAAACTGAGCTTATGTCTAAGGTTGTCTTTAGCATAAATCAGCAGTTAGTCTATCTACTAATCTGGTCATCAAGTATTGACTGGGGAAATAGCTGACATAATGTTACGCTTACTGCTGCTTCTGTTTTTTACGCCTCTGTTTTTTCCATTCCTTGTGGTTTTCTCTGCCTGTGCCAGATATTAATTCAGTATAAGTGTAATTTATATAGCTTAAGTCTCCTGGTGTAATGTTAAGTGTGTTTTATTTTAAAGTGTTCAATTTTTTGCTGCTGGATGACCCCTTTACGAATGCAACCTGATATAGAAAATTGTTAATGCACTGAAGAGGAATCAACTGCACGATTGATGCATTCAAGAGAATTGACTATATGCTATTGCATTTCATTTTATTTTCTTCCATTTCTCTTTCATTGCCTACAACTTATTATTCATGATTAGCGATTAAATCTTTTTAAATCTCTCTATTCAGAGACACTTGAACTGAAGTTCTGTTTGCTTATTATCATGCAGGATTGTGGAGGTCAAACTATATGATGCTGCACAATGAGCTAATGTAGTCGAAATGTCATGACAGTTCAGTTTTATTGTTGGTTTCTGTCTTTCTGTTCTGAAACTCATTATTCTTAGGAACAATGCTGGAGATATCGTTAAAGGATATTACTTGATACCAATATTACAAGGTGAAGAAGCAACGAGTAGTGTAACTATCACAATTAGTAATTGGTTTTTTGTCTCATCAATCTGACCACGTGTGGTTTTGTCTAATTTGTATCCTAGGCATGATGAAGTTCAGAGACTTTGGTTTGAGAAGGCGCTGCACCTTCACAGTATATGGAAATCGACACAGGAAGCCTTCTTAACTGCTATGGTGCTACACAACTGTAATTGTCAAAGTGCACTCCTATGCGGCTACACCTGACTATTTTGTCACATGTTACTAACTATTTTACTTCTTTGACATTTTAAGACTTTTGTGAAGAATATTTTAGGGGGCAGAGAAGTTGTTGTTGCTGCATTTGGTAAAGATAGCAGGTTTATTCACTGAATGCTCCAGACCACCTTCAGTCATATGGGCCAGACTTTTCTCATCCCATGAAGGCTTACCTATTGAAGTATGGACATGGCTAGTATCTGCAAATGTGTAAAGTGTTTTGCTAATGGATGATTAAGGATGGTTCCATGGTATGTATATTAAGTGGTGATAACAAGAATGTTTAGGCCTGATATGGTGCTAATGATTTTTTAGCTTTGTACTTAGTTGATATTTATGATGTAACTCGGTAGTTATTGATATAGATGCTCATTCACCCAAAAAAAGAAGTGGATGATATGTTTGCGGTTGTTTTGTAGATATTATTAAAGAGGAATCAGAGGATTTTACGAAATTTGCTGTTACATGGATGTTTGAGAGTGATGCTAACAAATGGTAATATGTCAGAAATCTAATTCTGGTCAATCATTTCAGTATTTTTTTTCTTGTTCTTATTTCCTTTTTTATGATTTAAAGTTGTCAAATAAACTTACTATGAGTTTCAAAGCATTAACTTACCAAGTTGCCAACATCGTATTGTTATGAGGTCAAGAGCATGTAGCCGTGAAAAGAGGTGAGTTCCGGAATTCCAGTCCTTAGCAGCTGGAGGACCTGATTTAAACCTATTACAAGGTATGTTAAAATTGGCTTTTAGCGCATCAATTACATTACTTCTACAGATTGCTGTCTCTGAATTATTGCTTGTGGGATCATGGGTTTTAATTCTAGTGAAATATATAGTGTCATTGAACTAAAGATAATAGCCAAGAAGGCAAGTTATTGTTTGAATGCAGCTCAAGTGATATGATTCAAAACAGTGTATTTCCATCTGCTTCTTTTTGGTCCAATATGTCTATTGACTATTGTTATATACGTTAGGGTAGCTAGTGACGTCTCTTTGCTGAACTATATAATTCATGGTCTTTATGATTCATCCTTGCTATCTGTATCTATATCCGTTTTCTCTATTTCTGAGTTAAGCACATAATGGTAAGTCTAGTTGAACCCTCAACCTTTGTCCTTTTCATCTGCTGCACGGTCATATTTTCTTCCCTAAAATTCTCTTTGAAATTTTATAGCAAATTCCTTCAAATTCTCTTTGTCATCACCAATTGTGCTAATTCGTTTGAGTCCTTCCAATAGAAATCTCGACTGTCAAATTTTAATCCAAATTTCATCATGACTAATATTACTGTGGTGGCTTTTAAATCAAAATTATATGGTAATTGTCATGACTTCTGAACTCACGCATCATCCAAATTTTTTGAATTCAAGATAAGTTTACAGGTATCACATTATGCTGTGTACACAGTTAACACAACTACAGTAATAGAGAAACTAATCATCTTGTTACAATCATAAGCCACTACTAGCTACTGTGCAGCTTATCCAAATTTGATGAAAAAGAGATCAAGATTAGACATTAGTGAATAGCTTCTTTGAATTGTCTAAGTATTGTCTGCATCTCGTGTTATCTCTACACTTAACCATAAACAATTTTTCCCTTATTTTATTATTTAAGGTCAGTATTTTAATGTCTGCTTTGTGGTACTATACCCTTTCTTAAAAGGCCATCTAACTCTCAAAATGGTGATCATATTTCATAACACGGGTCAATTAATATGTTTTGCAACATACATTAGCAACTTAAGCATGTAATGGATCCCAAGTTCTTAACTTAAGGGTTATCATTGCACGTCACATAAGATTTTAATGCTTGTTTGGTTTAACATATTAAGTGAAATTTTTTAAGAAAGTGTTTTTTTTTCTCTTCCCAATATGCACTTTTTAGAAAGTGAGAAATGTTGTTTAATTGAAATAAGAAGTCATTTCCATTGGGCTTGGTAAGTAGAACTTTCCTTCTGAAATGACATTGTTCAACCAAACAACAATTTTCACTTCTTATAAAGTGCATATACTTAATAATAAATTCTTTACTTTTTATATTCAAAGAAACAAGCACTTAATAGTTACACTTTACTTTTTTCCATTTTAGACATATGAATACCTTAGATTATTTATTTCTCATCTACTTTTGTCTCACTTTACTTGCAAGATTTCTCTCAGCCTAATTTTTTATTCTTTTTTTCTTACAACATTCAAATCAACTTTTTTTTTTATTCTTCTTTTCTCCCAACATTCAACTTTTTCATACATCTGTCTTAGTTTTAAAATTACTCCTCGGGCAAAAATAAGTTAATGAAAGTACAGCCTAAATTGAAATGGAGTATATTACTATATAAAGTAGTCAAGTACGATATATTATACCTCGTACTAAATGCAACACATCGTTTACGTAGGGGTATTTAATTAGTGATGAAATGCACTGAAAGAAGGGGATGCCAGAAAAGGTGCTCATGCGAATCAATCCCTGTGTATAAATAAGAAAGCTTAATATAGCAAACTAAATCAACAAATGATCACCTGAATGTTATTTTGTATTAGTGTAATCGTAAGGTTAACTACGTGATATTGTGCCAACGTTTCTCGTATGTTTACAATGCAAGGGCTAGCCGTATTCTAACTCTTACATTATACCTCCCACATTATGGAAGAAGAGAATACCACTGAGCTTATACACCCTAAGAAAGCCGAACCTTCTTCAAACGATACAACAACACATCCAGAGGAATTAGTCACAAACACAACAGAAGATGAAGTGATAGTTACAGTCGACGAAATAATTGAAAAATATGTGGGTTCATTCGGGTATTCTCAGATAATACAAGCATTATTGGTATCCTTGGCATGGATATTTGATGTCCAAAGCGCTTTAGTCACCATTTTTAGCGCTGCTGAGCCCAAAAAATGGTGATGTAAAGCAAACTATATGTGCCATGGACAGCAAAGTGGCAAGGGAAGTTCAGTTTGTGGGCTTCAACCAGGGAGTTGGGAGTGGGATGGTGGGCATAAATCTTCGATATTAGCTGAATGGGAACTTGTTTGTGACCATAAGTTTCTTGCTTCTTCCTTGGCTCTCTCATAGGTATGTATGTGCTTTCACTTCTTTGCCTTAAGCCTCAAAAACTTTCATAATTATTTCTCCGTACTTTTTATCATAGGGGATCTGTTTTATAATATCACCGGCGGTCCAAATTATTTAAGAATTAAGATGGCCTTGGATTAAGATGTAGTATACTTCCTATGACATGCAGTTGACGGATTGTGAAATAATTATTGCAATGGCGTGGATTATAATTAAATCATCATGAGAATACCAAATAGTACGTAATGCTTGTATTATATATGATATTACAATTAGCTAGGTATGGATATTATATCACGAGTATGTTTTGATATTAATCAGGCACAATAAATAGGCATGTAGCATTTCCAACCACCCTCCTAAACAAGCACAGCCTTTTGCTTTTATTTCCACCATCAAACATGCCATTTTTTATGCATACTAATATTTAGGTACGAAAAGAAACTAAATTTCTAGTCATATCGGGTAGACCAGCCCCTCGTCAGCTTGAAGATTTGAACCCTAGCTACATGCCTACATAACTCCTTCGTATAGATCACGTACTTTAAGGGCTCCCATTGGTACAAGTTCCTACAGTACGTTACATACTAGAGGTGACAACAGATGATTTTTCGGATCAAAAATTACACAATAATGAGTAATTTGTATCAGTTTCTAGACTTAGTTGACTCATATTTGGTATATCTAAGCTATTATCTAACTTATCATAAATTATTTAATGTAGGAAGTTGGAAAATTTTTATTCTAGACTAACTCTAGTAATGTAATTCGAGTAAGATCGGGTTAATTAAATTACATATGTTTTGTCAATAATGTTAATGAGAATACTATTGTTGTTGTTCAATAAAAGACATTAATCACGTAATTTTATGCGGACGTAAATTAATCACATTCGGTCAATTCAAAAACTTACTTTATCGCCGAGATTAAAAGTATAGATACATCGGACTAGTGGTGTAGTGGTGGCTAGGAATAGTAACGTCTTATTGGCAAAACAAACAAAAATCGAGCATGACAAGCTTCTTGAAATAGATATCCTGAAGTTGAATAAAAAAAAATAGAAATCCTGATGCGTAGGATTCTGATAAACTGATGTCTAGATTTTGGAACAAATAACGTGTATGGAAGGGCAAATCATGTGTACGTTTATTTGTAGCTTCTAAAAATGAACGTGTAGTACATGAACAGTTATCATCTTAATTGGAAACAAAACTATAATAAAATGATGGCATTTTCATTGAGAAAGCATCAATCTAAGTTCGCAGTTTAATTTCTTTATATTGCTGCATGCGTGCATGTTCTTATCTTTCTGTAACACATGTTTTTTTGGTATGTTTTCTTAGTGGGATGGGTTGTTAGACTTCTATAGTTCAACCATTTTGTTGATGGTTGTAGACTTGTAGTTTTGTAGTACTATAGATTATTTTAAAATCTCCTAAGGTTATTTCATTGTGACACTAAAAGGTTACCCACACAAGTTAATTAAAAAAAATATTTTGTAAATCTTATACATAAATATTTTTTTTGCAATTTTATTGTTCTGGATAACCTTTTATGCATCACAACTTCCTAAAAAGGTGTATGGTTGAATCTTTTACACATGCCTTAGGTTGAAAATCTGATTCCTTCCTCTGATGCTATGCATATTGACTTCAAGCGCAGGATCAACAATATGAGGTCGTTTGGCGGACACATTCCTAGGAAGAAAGAAGACCTTAACACTAGCATGCCTACTAACTTCCACCACTGATTTCCTTATTACCTTCTCCCCCAACATTTGGACGTATGCAGTCCTACGTTTCTTCAATGGATTAACTCAGTCTGGGATTGGAACCTGTTGCTTAGTCCTTGCAACTGAAGGTGTAGGTCGAAAATGGCGAGGCCAAGTAGGCCAATATGGGTTTTTATTCTTCACTTTAGGGTTCCTTTCTCTCCCTCTAATAGCATACAACACTAAAAACTCTTGGAGATACCTCTACCAGGTCCTGTCCCTCCTCGTCTTCATATACTCTATTGTCATACTCCCCTTTGTTTTGGAGTCGCCTCATTGGCTTCATGTCAGAGGAAGGAAAATGGAAGCTCTCTCTATTTTAACGAAGTTGGCTACTCGGAATGGGAAAACTAACATGCAACTAACTGGCCTTAGCTTTTCGAGTAATAATAGTCACAAGAAAATTATGAGCCTATGGGAGTGTAAATGGGCTAGGATAAGAATGTGTAAGGCAATGATAGTGGGTTTTGGGACTGGATTTGTGTCCTATGCAGTTCAGTTAAACGTGGAAACTTGAACTTCTCCAAGTATTTGAGTGTTGCCATCAACGCTTTTATGGAAATTCCAGCAGTCTTTGGAGATTCCTCGGATTTATGAGTCGCCTCGTGCTCCTTTTTGTCTCGTGTTTTCTTGCAGGGATCTCTTGCTTCCTTTGCATCATCTCTGTCAAAGGTATGGTCTTAATGAACTACTTATTTTTTTATACATTAGTATTTGTTATTTGTTATTTTGTTCTAGAAATTAGAGTACGTAATTTTGGTTTGATGGTTCGCTAGCTTGATATTTTTAAGAAATGCACTTCAAATAAGACATGGCAGAATAGCTAGTACCCTTTGATCGACAATAACTATCCATTGATGTTGCCATTTAAAATAGCAATATAGAACAATATATGCTGGACGGAGGGAGGACCGGAGGAGGTAAGCTAGCTATATTAGCAACAACTTTCTAAATTATGTACAACACATACTCTCATTCACACATTTAGTACTTTATACATATAATCAAACTTACCAAGTATTCTTGTAATTGGGCAGGCAATAATGGCACCATGAGCAATTGTATACAACTAGGGATCGAAGGATTTGGATTTATGGTGGCTTCTGTGTCTTTCGATATTATGTTTATCTACTGTGTTGAGTTGTTTCCAACGAAGGTAAGGAACTTTGCTATCTCATTAATGCGCCAAGCATTGGTTTTAGGTGGTTCTGTGGCACCTTTGTTGGTGGTTGTTGGGCGATTAAGCCCCACAATTTCATTCTTAGTAATTGGTGGATTATCTGTTATAAGTGGGTTGATGAGCTTGTGGCTTCCAGAAACTAAGAACACTCCTCTTTTTTAGACTTTGGAGCAACAAGAAAAGGAACAGAAGGTAGGTCATCATGCAATAGAAAGCTCATGTGATCAACCTTGATTAGCACTTGGAGAGAATGAAGGTTAGATGAGTTTTATAGACTAACTTGTAATTTGAAAGTATATTCTATACCACTTCTGTAAAAGTGCTAACTTATAAGGGAGTTGTCCTCGTGTTAAAGAGTGACTTTATTAGTTGGAAACTAGAATATCGAAGCACTTGCATTGGTTAAACTGAGTATATAGCCTGCACCACTTTGATCCTCGCTCACAGTTGGGTTACAAGATTCATGTTTGATCAAGCCCCCTCCCAAGGCTCCCATGTAAATTAGACACGCGAGATATTCAACTAGTTGCTAGCCAGACTTATTAGTTATTACTGCGATAAACTACTTCTATTTAAAGACCGAAACGGTTTACTTAGTAGTCAAATAACAAAGGAATGATATAATTGTTATAAGATTCCTAAGCATGCCCATAATCATAAGATTATTCTCTAATTTAGGCAAAGAGCAAACAGTGACCAAGGGTCTGATATGCCTGGTTGCTCTACAGCCCTTGTATTCGAGCATGTCATCTTGCATACGTGGAATTATCCAGTCCAAAGTACCATAAACCACTTTTAGCCTATGGGAAACCCATAGACATCAGACCCAACAACTTAACCAAACTGCATGAACAACTGGACCCTCAATAGATTAAGGAGCTTGGCTAGTATGTTGGACGGACCATAAGTGGCACCTTAAAACCCACAATCGACATCAAGACTTCTTTGGACCTATAAATACAAATTTATAGGCTAGAGACAAAGATATTGAATTATTCACTTGAATAACACGAATATTATTCCTAGATAGTCCCATGATCCTGATATTATTCATTTACTTAGCTTCATACTGGATTTCCTCGGAGCACCACCCATAAGGCTACTTTCACTTGTCTCTATTGCAGTATATTATGTAGGTGATTTGGAAGTGGTTCTCTCATAGGTATGTAGTTTCACTTCTTTGCTCCTTTATTGATCTAGGTTATACTTATATTAGCTTCGGTTCCTATTAATTCTATGACATGCTGTGTCAGATTCAAAAATAATTCAATATTTTATCTAAACTCCTGAACTTGTTTACTCTGAAATTCTGACGATTCACTGTAGACCGTTACCCTCATGATGAGTGTCCAGATGCCAATGCTATGTTTCTGTAAATTGACAAGTTGATGATCGCCAATAGAACTCATTTTGATAGTTTATCAGATCTCCTTCTGCATGATAGAAGTAAAACTTTATTGTTTCCAGCCAAATGCTAATACAATTCACATTTCTGCAAATGCTGCATATTTCATGTATTGAATATGTTACTTCGTTTCTATTTGAAAGAGAAGCTTAGGATGGTATTGTTCTAGTGATGTTATTGTTCTAGTGATGTTGCTCCATCACATGTCAATCTTTCTAGGCAAACTCTTGATAGATTATGTATGATCTAGAAAAGTGTTCCTACGTGAGTAGAAAAAGGTTGGAGATAGCTGCTCTAATGCCTTAGAACTTGAAAGCTATCCATATCATCCACAGATAACTCCAACAACAAGCTTAGATTCATCAAAATTTTCCTTTCTTGTATAATTGTTGCAGTATATATTCCTTTGATTCCGTCCTCTTCGAATGAGCTGCAGCATTTAGTCATGTAATTTGGTCAATAGCAGTTATCAACAATTTAATACTGTAAAATAGCTGCTTTAATTTTCTGTTGTCATACTCTTGTTTTTTGAAGGAACTGTTGTCATACTCTTAAAACATACCGTGCTTAAACAATCACTGGTCATTTTGCTAACATAAATGCAGAGTTTATCGAAAATGTGTGGATTTTCCTGGAAAACACACGCACACAAGAAAAAAAAATTCCTACTAAATACATTGTATATGCTCTTAAATCAAAGAGACTCAACCTTAATGGGTGAAACTTCGAAACATGCTTTTAAAGGTTTTTTATGCGAAACATGAGTTATATACCATTAACCACATACAGTGTATTAGTAAAAATTATGAATATATATACATGATCTGAAAATCTATATTTGATAACAAAGCTTAGTTAACAAGATCACACATGCTCTCAAAAAGAAAAAAAAAACAAGATCATGCATGGATACCGGTGCATGTATTTATACGCACACTATTTGCATCATTACATGTATACATAATAATACAAAGAAGTAGAACAAAGGATTGAATTCTCATGCCTCTATTCATTTTTGCAACTTTTGGCATCACTCCCTAGTCCCTCCAATTCTCCACCAGATTGTAACAAACATAGAGGAAAAACTTCAGAATCCTAAAGAACATGTATCAAACCAAACCCGACCTTTGCTAGTGCTTATAAACAAGGTGGAAAACTCTCAGGCACACGGTCAGGCAATGGACTAAAAATGTGTTGATCACCACGAGTGTGACAATCGTACATAGGGACCAGTACCATCAACTCCGCTCCTGTAGCTGTGACGTCTCATTGGGATAGAAACTCCCTGGCTGACAAGACCAAGATTGCGCCTTGCACTGTAGTCATCATCATCATCAGCTGGGTTCCATTCAATACATTTGAAACTCTTTTCTTTCTTGTCATCTTTCGTCTTCTTTTTCTTACCATATATGCAGTCATTGCAGACAAACATTAACACCACAAACGCCGCACCACACCCAATAAGATCTACTAAGCAGTTCATAGCTCCTTTGATCGAATTTCTGATGCTGTATGTATAAGAATTCGGAGCTTCTTCGATTTATGCACAATATATGTATATCATGGTCAACTTCTTTCAGGGGAATTTGGGAGTCTTAGACTATGTAATTTTCATTTAAGTTTTATCAATCTGTAAATTTAGATGGAAATGGCGGTTTGATTTGGCTAACCTTGCTCGATCAAGAAAACGATGGGAATTGTTAATTTGACTAATCACGTAGGGTGATGGAACTGTTATCTGAAAAAAGTTTGGACTAGTTCATTATTGTGCTTGTTAAGATAAGCATGAACAGAATAATCAAGTCTAAGAGGCATTTTGACTTTGCTTGTATTTCTTAAGTAATACTTAAAACATTTTTTTTTCTTTGTTTGTGTGTGTGTGTGTAGGGAAGAGAATATGCTTTTAAACCCAATCATTTGATGTAAACTTTTACATATATATATAGGTAAAAGTTTAAATAAGAAAGGTATTTAAAATGAGAAGGATGAGAAGACATCTTGACTCTTCATCTCCTAAATCCAAAGGATGATATTTTATATACTCATAGTGACCCTTTTTTAACTCAAAGTGACAAAATAATTTTTTTCACTTATAATGACTCTTTTTATTATTATAGTTACTATTTTTATTATTATAGTGACCATTTTTTATTGTTATAATAACTATTTTTTTACATGAAATCTCTAGCGTTGGATCTTACCATTTGAATAGCTAAGATCTCTTCTTATTCTTCTTATTTTAAGCATCCTTTTCATTGGATCCCTCTCCTATATATATATATATATATATATATATATATATGTATATAAGGTCCATCCGTAAGTGTAGCCTTTATATACTACTAGTACATTATGTTCATAAAATAAAACAGACCATTTCACAAAGATTACATGCCTTTTGGGTATGTTACTCAAAGCCTTACCGAAATGCTGTTTATCAAAAGCTGCCCTGTTAACATTTGTGCGAGACATTCCCAGGCCAATACGTACATGGCTTCAAAGTTCGAACCCTATTAATTTCATTCAGCTAGTTTAGAAAAAGTCTGATATCATAAAATAAAAATAAAAACTAAAAGTGGCTGGAAAAAATGGAAACCATGGTTGTGCATTTGCCAAGGATCTTGATTTGACATAGGGAACTATCTCCTGAACTTGTATTACAGAGTAAATACAGATTTTTTTTTTTTTTTTCTGTAGTTTGTGTGGAGGTTACGTTCACTTATTAGAGGTCACATTTAGCAACTGGGAAGATGACAATTGCAAAGCTTAATGTTTTTCACTTAAAACTGCATGATTTTCTCTTCTTCACTTGCTTGTATATATAGTATTTGTTCTTCATAAACCTAAGAACTTAAATTTCCTCTCAAGAGCCCCTTTATCACTTGCTTGGCTTTTCTTAATAGACTCTCTACAAATCTACAACTAATAGGTTAAGTGTGTAGCGTATGTAGTCTGATGTGCATGCTCTTTGTGTGAAGTTGAGCAATGAATATTACTTTTTAACTCGAGTTTTTCTTACTATAAAAAATAAAAAGAATATATACTCCGATCTGAAGCTTTACTTCTGGATTTTCGTTTGGAGGCCGGATTACTCTGTATGTTACAGTTTGACAGATCTCCTCCTGGACCAGTTGTGAAAATTGAAAAACCAGTTCAAGTAGAGCCTGGCCTGTCTAATGAGGGATGTCAGTTACGTTACATCTAACTCATGATGTTTCCTCATACGAAGTACGGAATACATAATTTCAAAGAATTGTTCAAGTATTTTGCAACCTGTAATTATGTGATAGTGAAGGACATGTTTCTGACAGTGCCCTGTAGATATTCGTATAGACAAAGAAGTTTATTGCTTCTTTAGTTTATAGTTTATGGTTGTATGATCTTCCCATTATTTTGATGAGTTTTAATGGTTTGCTTCCTGTACTCTTCAGTCTTCCTAGTTAGAAGGCATGAGGCCAAAGGTGCAGGAGGCATAAGGAGCTAGTAGTTCGTATAAAGGTAAATTTTATGTAATCTAGTCCAATCACTATAGGATTGGATGCACATATGATCAAATCTAGTCAAAATTTTAAATCGGGAAATATTAAACGTAGCCCTTACACATGTAGATAAAGCTTAAAGTTGGTATGCGAAATCATTGAATACAGATGAATGACAGAAATCAAGTTCTCAACCTGATACCTTTTTGAAAAGCTTCTGAATTTAACATTTCCAGAATTTTTAACATCATTTGTATCCCTTTGTCTTTGTTTAACATGAATGTAGTTCTCCAAAAAAAACAATGACGTACAACAAAGCATAAACAAGGACTGCAAAAGACCCAAATGTAAACTGCTTACTATCTTGAAGAAAGACTACTTCTCTGATAAAAGATCAAACTGCTTTTCTGATATGCAATGAACGTCTTGAATGAGGAACTGAAGAACAGCTACGGCTCACCATGTCCGGGAATAATGATTCACTTTGATCTCGGCATATCCAAATTTATCTCTCTTGCTTATAGGAATAGAAATTCCACCTTTTTGTTGGACAGCATAGCTTGTGCTTGGTTCATCATGGGCCACAGCGGCATGGTACTCAGAATCACTGTCACAGCCTCTATCCCAAGCCTCGCTTCCAAAGTTTGGATTGCTGTAAACCCTGAGCTTGATATAATTATATCCTGCACCTCTAGCTATTGCCCTTGCAGCTGCCTTTATACAATTTTTTCTTGGTCTTCTACCATCCATCGTGTGGTTGCTACATAACGTTGCAACACACGCGATTCCAGCTGCTAACATAACTGACCAGCAACATATTATGTTGGCAAGGCATTTCATAATTTTTCCCCCTCCTCTCCAAAAGGACTATGTTTATATTAACACAAAAGATTACGTTACAATGATGTTTTTATTTTTTTATATTAAGTCCTATATAAGAAAATTACGTACAGTAGGGTTGAGATAAGTGCAATCGTGCAGAACATTTATACTACATTTGGAAGATTAAGCAAGCTATGTTTCGTTACTGATTCGGCATATTCTTTTTGAAATGGCTGGGGTTCATTTCTTTTGTGCTAATACTCACAATTTGACAAAAATAAGGAGAATTTTTTAAGCTTCTTTTAAAAAATAATTGCAAAAATAAGTTGCAAACCAAAATAATTTCAAAAATAAGCTTATTTTACTTTGGGTAAAAATCGCTACCACAGACAGCGATTTTGGGTTAGCTAGAATTTAGCTGGCAAAAAAAAAAACAGTTTCATTAAAATCGTTGTCCAAGGCAACACTTTTTTTTAAAACTGAAATAGGGAAAGCAAAATCGTTGTATGAGACAGTGATTTTCATTAGGCTGATTTCCACTCTCAAAATTCTTCTCATTAGAAATCGCTGCCCTAGACAACAATTTCCAATAGGCTGAAGTTACACTCATAATTCTGCCCATTAGAAATCGCGATTTCAGTAAAGTAAAATCACTGGTTCGGACAACATTTCTACCCGAAACAAAATAAGCTTATTTTTTAAATTATTTTGGTTTGAAGCTTATTTTGCAATTATTTTTTAAAAAAGCTTTAAAATAAAAAAAAATTCCAAAAATAATGTCAAAGCTTTATTCAGTCATTCCCAATACAATGTCATCCACAAACAACATACACCAAAGTATTTCATTAGGATACACCCTGTTGTTCATCTGATAGTGTTGCAAAGAGAGTAGAATTAGTCCAATTGTAATGAGTAGTACCCTCGGTTACTCCTTCATAAGTACTTACATTTGTTATATTGTTTTGAAACATGTTCTGAACTACGACAATTTGTTAATGCGGTATATCTTCTACGATCCTAGTTATGCATGATAAGTTGATATCATGATATATAACAATGGGAGAGAGCAACAAAAACTTAAGATAAAAAGCCAGACTTAGTCCCTGTGATAATAATTATCTGGGATAATATTATTGGTTTGAGTGCTCACTAATTGAACTTACAGCATGACTTGAGATCAACAACGCCCCTGATCGAAGGGAGATTTCAATGTCATAGCTGAAGTTCCTTTTATTTTTCCGATAGGTCATTTTCATGTATTCACATCATATGTTAATAGAGTTTAAATAATGTTGGACATGCAGAATAGTAGAAATGGCTCTCTAGAAAAAAAATCAAAACAAAGAAATCGAATACGTGATGCATCTACTTTTAGTACGCCTGGTTTATAAAACTTACGCAATTGGGCTTAATGAAGTCATATTTTGTACAGGATTATTCCTTTCTACTTACATTTGGTTTTACTTACCATTTCAAAACAAGATCCTCAACGTCTTCATCGCCGACTATTCTATATTCAATGCAAGGACTACAACTTCTCCTGGCATGAACGAAATCGATTCCGGGTGGACTTGAAAACAAGTCACCCGACCAAGCTACTTAAAAAGAACTGGGAAATTTAATAGGTCATTAGGTTTGACCTCTTCTTGAAGCTTTGCGGAATTAGGCAGCAAAAAGGACTCGTGCTAAACATAAACTTGTCAATTTCACAGCTCACCATGTCAAAAATGTGACATGGAACATCACATTCACTTTAGAATACTCCACTTTCACAGCTAAACATGCCAAATATGTCAATTCCACATACCTAAACAACAGAAGTTACCGTATTAAGAGAATAACTCTTAGACAACAAAACTTTCCAAACTCTACCATAGCAAACCTAAGATTCACGTTCTTTTACTCTAGTTTTTGTACTAAACGCATTTTCTGGTTCCCATGAAGTTCGAATTTATCAGTTCAAATGATCATCAAATTACTAAGCAAATAAAGTTATACAAATAAAAATGGATAAGGCATACAGTATATTAGTATCGGACACGTACAACCCCTTATATTGAGTTAAAAGGCGAGTTTAACAGAATGACTGGTCATAATCACATATGGTATAGCTTGGAAAGAATACATAGATATGAGAAGTACAACCAGGCCAGCAGAATCCAGTCAAAAGGCATTCGATAGGTAAACTGTAATCAGATTCAATTTCTATTGTAATCAATTGATGGAAATTGTTACTGGCAAAGTAAAACCTATAACTGAGGTTCTGGTGATTCACACGAGGATATTAAAAGTATAGAAACAATATCGCATCTGCAAGGTCTGCCGAGGTCAACAACAATTGCATTGTGTTGTACTTCAATACCATTGTTAACAAGTATGCCGGTTTCAATAAGAATTCAAGCGACTATGAAGGTTACCAGAATAATTTCTTGGTAGATATTGATCTTGCTTCCCCATGGAAAACATGATGATTTGCAGATCTCATGATCCAACAAGTCCTTTAAAACGAGCATATGCAATTACAATAACAAAAATTATAGCGCTAACGAGTCCAGAAAGAATAACAACCTACAAAAAATGTAAAACCCAGTAAGTAAAATATAACGGGGAAACAATTAGTAGCTCAATTTATATGCTTAACTGTTATATGTACGGAATGTACCCATTTAAAGATGTAACCATGACCGATCATCCAAGTATAAGGTATATTCATGCCAAAAATTGCAGTCACCAAGGCATAGATCGATAAGCAGACAGTTCCCGAACTCAGGAAGAGCTCCAGCTGCACGATAAGTATCCACAAAAAGAAATCACACCCCCAAATCATAACAGTCTACAGACTACCAAGGTTACTCTCAAATCATCATATGCAATGAATACAGAGATAAATTCAGAAGATTAAAAACATGGTACGAAAATTATTGAATTGCAAATAAACCTTTTTTCCGAACTCCCAACCTGATTCCCACTCACAAGTGCTACCTCTTGTCAGAAACACCAACCTCTTTCCCCCAAAAGAAACCACGACTCAATCACACCACCAAGTATAAAGGGATAATGGTCAACAGATCATCCTAACCCATAACCTCGACTTATGAGCTGCAGAAAGAAACAAGATTCTATTTTGAGGAAGTTTTAAGGAACAATGTCACTGAGTCTTGAGTCCTGATTGATTCCTTAGATTACACAACATTCCAAAATCCATCAAGGTAGATATTCTTCCTCAATTCCAAGCACCTGTTTTTATTACACCCACTTACCTCAACATTACTACACACTGAGCACAGTCCGGAATATGGGAACAAAACAGGTGATGAGCTGATTGTCGAATTTAACTAGTACTCAGTATTACAAGTAATTGGTCATTTATTCCCTCCGTCCCTAAAAAATTGCCCCATTTTCCATTTTGGTCCGTCCCCCAAAGATTGCCCCATTCTCTTAAAGATTTTCCATTTTGGGTTGTCTCCCCAAAGATTTCCCACTGTATCTTAAAAAAGTTAAAATTTGTACTTGGGGCAATCTTTGAGAGACAGAGGGAATATTAGCTAAAATCTAACACATAATATTTTCTTCACATGTAACAATTCTTACAGGTCACTATTAAGTCACGATTGTTATGCAGTTCTTCCAAGAAAAACATCCAGATAGCCACGATTCACTAAAAAGTAAAAACAGTAGCCCAAGCATCCCAAAGATCAGGTTCTAATGAACTTGGTTTCTGTTTTTGTGATGTCTGAAGTTGGGTACAGATCTGAGAATAAAAATTTATTTGAATATCTAGGAAAAGTTTTGAAGCAAGACACCTTCTATGACGAGAAGATTATGCTATAGACATGTTTGATAAGTAAGCTCTGATGACATCAACTGGTCTGTAAGCAGAAGGGGTTTTAGAGAATGTTCAGATGAAAAATAAGGCAAAACAAGCAAAATCCAGCAGAAGCCCAGATAGAAACAAGTTGTGGTGTGTTACAGAAGGCCACATTTGAGATAGCAGGTTCAAAAGCCATGCCTAACTACATGCTTCAAGAGTTCAAAACATCTGGGGTAATTAGGGTGGGTTAGAGCTAATTAAATTAGCAAATTATTAGTGCTTATAACCTGAACTAATTAAGAATGATGTGAATCAGTTCGGGACAGTATTCGCAAAAATATACATATGCCAGGGCATTCTTGTCATTCAACTCCTGAGTCCTGAAGGCATGCAGATGATTAAATAAGATTAACAAAGCTGATAGTTAGAAGTAAATACAGTTTCACTGAGGTAGTGTTCTGTTTGGTGAAACAATTTCCAGGAAAATGGATATTCGCATCATCAAATTGGGTGATAAGCAATTTTCCAAAGACAGAAAGACAATTCCTCAAGGGTGGAAAACATGATCTTTTTCAAAAAGAAGCCCCATTTTCCTCCTCATTCTTTACCTCCCTTTTTCTCTCCTCCCATCCATCCTCTCCCTTATACCTATTTACCTTTTCTTTGCAACTTTTTATGTAAGGAGCCAATCGACGAATACAATAATGTTTCTCTTGAAAAATTTCATGGAAAATCATTTTTCACTGATAGTGTTTCTCATTCAACCGAACTGAGCCTAAGTGAAACTGAAAGAATGTAGAAGATTGAAAACTGAAATGAATGTAAGAGCAAAATTCCATTCAAGAAGTGTAAATTATTTCATCAGCAGTGTGAATAGTTGCTAAACAAAAATAAGAGCAACCATTATTTTTAAGAAATTTCCTAGAGTAACAAGTAGATAACTTGCTATTAGTTTGATTTAGTTTTGGAAATATCTAGAGATTCTTTTCATTGTATTATCTGGACTTCTCATTTTTTGAAAGATCATTTGGCTCAATCGGAGCAATATTCCTTTGTTGATCTCAGCCGTTGAATATAAACGTTCATAACATACTAAAGTGTCTCTAGGGAGGAAGCTAGAGTAGGGAAATTAGTAGGATCCATTAGCCAGTTGTGATATCTTAAGAGTGAGTTTATTCACTTTCAACTAAAGTGAGTTAGCCATTAATATGGGTGATTCATCCAAGGGGGCTTACATGTTCTTGGATAGTTTGAGGATGTGTCATACTCAAAGTTCTTTATATTTTATTAACTTATTACCTGTTTCATTACAAAAGTTTAGGGGTGTCGCAACCCTAGATTTATTTTCATGATTTATTGGCTCAATATTAATCTTTGTTCTAAAATTTGCCTCAGTGAAACTCCTTCACTTCAATTTAGCTTCATTTTAATTAGTTTCACACTGGCAGCATCAACCTTGGACATTGACATCAATGACCATTAATCTATGATGCTTGTAGCTAATTGAAGCTCAAATTGCAATATCATTAAAAACCACAAACACTATGGAGTCTTACCACTGACAAGAGAAGACATCTGACTATTTAAAAACAGAATAAATTTAATGAAGAAATCAGAGCTATAGTCAGATCTCTGTTCTGTGATCGCATTACTATCAGGGAGCTACAGACAGTGTTGTTAACTTGTTGTCAATTATTATAAACCCAAAATAATTTAGCACAAATCTTTGGATCATTGAAACCTAAAATATAGGAGTTCCAAAAACAGGAATGAAAAATCATACACATAGGCGCATCACTTATTAAAGAGAATTTCTCAATCAAAATTCATCAAACAAGCTCCCCCTATTCCATATATCTTACATTATATGTAAACAGCATGGGATGAACAAAGATCAATTGAGAATTATCAACTAAAAAGTAAAAAGAGAAAAAAAGAATAGAAAGGGAGAGTGTATTGAAGGAAAGAAAAGATTTTGATTCAATGAAAGAAAGAAAAAGAATCTAGCTTATGTAGGAAATGAGTGAATGAATTCTAGGAGACCCTAAAAACTAAATCCTGAATAATTTATTCTACTCAAGGAGACAATAATACACATAGAAGAAATCAATTTTGAATCAGTTCTAGACATGCAATTCAATCCTAAGGCATAGATTAGATGTAATAAAGTACAGGTGTAAATCGAAGGTAATAAGAATTGACACAATTATGTATGATTAAAAATTTATTGAACCCATTTATTGCATCACCGGAATTTAAACTGTGAAGGTTGATCTTGGACCAAATCTATCATAACATGAGTGGGTTATATATTTAGTGAACAAATAATTACTAAAAATATCATGTTTCATAACTCACATTGCTGCTATTATAAAAGTAACATATTCCTTCTCAACTCCAGACCATCCAAACAAACCAAGATCGCACATGTATAAAGCATAATAAAGAAAACTAAAAGACCTATTAATCGAGCAACATCATGACCGATCCCATAAAGCTTACTTTATTATCTCTTGTGCAAATAATGATACCAACCACAAGTAGAAGACAGATACAAAACATTCGAAAGTGATGAAAAGGCCATTTCTTAATTGCTAACAACATCCTCAGCACAACAATTCTTATCAAAAAAAAAATAAAGAAAAGAAAAGAAAAGAAGAAGAAGAAATGTTGAATGATTTTAACGTGGATCGACGTTGAAGCTCTTATTTCACACCAGTCTGTTTATAAAACTTTTCAACAAAGCATGACTAATAAAATTATGTCTGCTCCCTTAATTCATTTGGGTGGGTCATCTTAAAACAATTTCAGTTTCTTATAAAAGTAGTTCTGTAGAAAATGTTTCTAAGAGAAACACTTTTCAGAAATTTAAGTGTTTGGTTACACAATTCTAGAACTGCTATGAGAAACAGAATTAGTTTTACACTGTTTAGCCTATTTGTTTTGCAAAGTAATTTGTTAGTGCAGATAAATTATAAGAAATGTTTTCTTAACTAAATACACAAATGGAAATAAATTGTTCAGAATTAATTACTTGCCAAAATATGTACCTTTAAACTCGAACAATTTTGTCAAATTTTCTTTTTTTCATTTTTTATAAGCGAGAAAATAATCAACCTATTTAATCACAAGCTCATAGCTATGCTAGGAATGATTTACATTAAAGGAAAGAGAAGGGAAAACTTCAAATACCCATTGCCATTACACCAACCATGGAGTCCAAAGCCCATCTAATTTCCTCTTCAATTAACATCAACAAATATTCCTAGACCACCCGCTATCAGACCCCAAAAATTTCTTCACAACTGCTGCCTTGTCAACTCCGATGAAAGCTAGACCCCCCCCCCCCCCCCCCCCCCACAATGATAACCCATTCAAAAAATTAAAGTACATAAATTAGAAATTCGCAGCCTTTCATTATTTGATTGATAATATTGACTTGTGGTGGTCATGGATTTGTTCAAAGAGAGATTGAAGCCAAACACCAGTGGTCGTGCTACTTGCCCAATTCATGAAAAGTGGGAGGCAAAGGAACCCAAAGAGGTGTGTTGTGTTTTTGTGGAGTCATGTAAGAACTTTATGATTTGTGTAAGGTATCTGTTCAAAAATTTCATTAAAACTGAAAAACAGCTCCCCAAGAAACCCATTCAGAAGCTCCAATTTCGAACTTCTTCTACCCTCTCTAGAAAGGCTTCTTGGAAAAGTGCTTCTATTTCTAAAAAAAACCCTTGTTTGGCCTAGCTTCTATTTCTCAACCCAGAAACACTTTCAAAAGCTAGACCAAACACTAGCTTAGAGCCTTAGCATTAAGTAGTTATGGGCCAAATGAGGGAAAGGTACACTGTAAACATTTAAAATAAGCTGAATGAGAGAGAGGAAAGCTAACCCAAGAAGGCTCCTAAGAAAAGAACAAGGAAACATCTCTCGCTCATATGATCAAAATTGGTGCTTCAGTTTCTATTACTATAGAACACATTACTGGAGAAAGTCTATCCCTCCAAGTTCGCACTTTTTGGCATTGATGATAGGTTTATCTGAGACCTTCACTCATGCCCTAGTATAAATCAACAGAAAAGCAAAGGTGATCATATAAGTCACCAATAAAATTAGACTGGTATTGCAGTCTGCAAATTAAACAGGTATAGTCGGAATCACTACAAACATCAAGGAGAAAGGAGCAACTCTGATGCTCAGGCTCAACAGGGGGTCTCGTCACACCAATTTATTCCAACATGATCCAAAATATAACAAATATAAGGGCTATGAATCCGACTCATCTTGGCCCAACTGTTGACCTACTGCATGCTCATGGCAAGGATACAGAAACCATCAACTACTAGTAATAGATTTACTTCCTCTCTCTACAATGTCTAAGCCAGATAATTGGTCAGTCTTCTATCCAGAACCAAAAATTTCCAAATATTTCAGTTCAAGATTTACATTCAATAACCTTAGACTAATAAATAGGCCAATCAGTCAACAATAAGAAAGAGAGAACTGGGACAATGTGTACTTGGTTTGGACTCTTTTTAATGTCTTCAAATTAAAATATCCAAGCCAGCGTCAATTTGACTTCTGAGTCTGTAACATAGATTGGACCACATATGGGCAATATCTCAAACCGATATAGTCATTCGGCGCAAAAAATTGAAGCTCGCTCCTGGTGACGCCAAATGCAGAAGGTAGAATAAAATGATTATTTTAACGCTCCTTCCCTGACTTACTCTTTCCTGACTCCCAAGTTAAACATAAATAGGTAAAGAGGTGTGTTTTTAGGGCAGGAAGGGGTGGGGAGCATAGAGCCGCACCTGAATCAATTGATTCCGATGATTGTCAAGCTGCACAGATGAAATCAAGATTCAGTATCATCATAAAAGTTCATAAATATTTCAAATATAGCTATGTCTAAATAGAAGCAATTTCAAGATTGATTCACCTGAATGTTGATGTAATCTTCAGTGTCATCAATGTATTCTCGAAGCTGCAAGTTCCAATTCATAATCATCAATAAAAAAAACAAAAAGAGTTACAATGTGCAGCATGCAATACATGCAAGCATCATGGCCCAGAACAAACCGATTTCACTCCTTTGCCCCATTGATCAATAGCAAGCAAGGATATGCAACAGGCAACCAGGTCAAGGAACACAAACCATTTCCTTCTCTGGCCAGTTGTAAGAAAATACATTAAGGTATACTCCTAATGCTGAAGCTATTTTAAAAATGGAACAGTGAATCATTTTTTATGAGGTTCATATGATTAATTACCAGAAAAAGCTGATTGACATATATGTTACCCGGAATGGAAGAGGAAATATCTGAAATTATCAGCAAGTGATGGTTATTAGGGTTACAACCACTTCCTATCATAATGGTGAGTTGATATATCTGGCAACTAACAGATCCTTATAATATTAGATTTTGGGGCTTACTCTCAAAAGCAATTTCAATCAAAAAATTATACTGATATTAGGAAATATCCAATAATCACAACCCACAAACTAAAATAATGATAACAGAAGTTAGATCACAGACAAAAGCAATGATCTTTTGTCGAGGATGACAACCTATAACAAGTACTTCCTCCATTCTTTTATAGTTGACAAAATTCATTTTTGCATGCATATTAAGGAGGAAAGAGAGTGCATAAAGTGAGGGGTAAAAAAGAGAGAGGGAGTATGACTAGAAAAGAGAATGGGAACAAGTGGGGACCAGCTAAAAAAGAAGGGTAGAAGGGGAAATGTAAATTACAAAATTTTCCAATAAGGGAAAAGTGTCAACTAAAAATAACTTTCTGTAAAAGGAATATGTGTCAACTAAAAAAGAACGGAGGTAGTATAATTTTTGTTATCAGCTAACACTCAGCAGACTAATCTCTTAGTTCGATTATTGGCAAATTTAATTATCTTGGTGTAATTACACAACTTTCATGTCCTACTCTACTTGGGTTTCTTTATACTTTTTATTTTACAAATCATAAGGTTATGGGTAGATAAGCTAGCAAGAGAACTTAATTCAAAAGTCTGAGAAAATCAAAAAGAAAGTCAGTTGATAAAGAGGTCAAGAAGATGGCTTATAAAAGAAATCAAATGAGGGTATATTCTTCATTTCCCCTTCATCCCATACACTAACTCTATTTTCTTCCATAACCTCCTGTGTTTCTAATGACTTCTTATTCTAACTAGTCAAAATCCCTTTCTCTCGTCCCCCAAATATCCACCTTATCAGCACCACTGCAGCCAGACATGTAATGATAGACTCTAAAATAAACAAATGAATATAAATAGTTTAATGGGCTACAACGAACTGACAGATGTTCGTTCCTGTCTCTCACAACATGCATGTTCTCCATTAGTCAGATAAACATACAGTACATCATTACAAGAAGAGTAACTTCAGTAACATGTATCAAGATCTAACAGTTCTTCATAGCACATACCGTTGTTAACTTATTTAATGTCCCATCAATTTGCATGAAGTAAGCCTGCAAATTACATCCAGAGCAAAACAAGATAATAATTAGTCACACCAATGCACTCAGGATATCCTTTTAAATTTTGTGAAGCAATTGCAAGTTTAAAGAAAAGATAATGATAAAAAAAATAAGATGAAATGTGTGTACAAGGACAAAGCACAAGAAAGTAAGTTATGTGCTTCAAAGGAAACTGATAAAAGCAGTTATAACCTCTAACAACATCTCAAGTTCCTCAACATCATTCTCATCACCACGAGCTGTGATAATACTTGCTCTACTTGCTCTTGATATCTTAGAGACAACAGTAGGGGAACTGGGGAACCAGGCAGCTCCTGTTCCACTAACAGGTGAAGCAGGAATAGCCAACTTTCTAGACAGGTATAGGTCAGCCATATCATCATCATCATCCAAAAGTTGCTCAAGTTCATCCCTCACCTACAACCATTCAAATAACTAAACATGGATAAGTAAACAATCATACATACAAACTACTGACTACATTTGTAACAAAATAAAAGAACAATGTTTCTAGTTCAAAAGCTTAGACAGTGGAAATAATATTTAGAAAAAAAAGTCCCTCCTACTCAATGTTCTGGTCTTTGTTACAATCAGGCCCTGGGCCCACCAATGGCATTTTCTTCAAGTACCCATTGGTTTATTACAAATCCTGAGTTTTACCATAGTTTAAAAGCAAAAATAACCCTCCTACCCTACACACTGCACACACCCCTCCAAGCCCCAAAAAATGAAGGAAAGCGTGAAAAAAAGCCCTACTGCCCTAGTAATGCTCAGGGTCACACTCTCTATCTCCTTCCGTTCCCCTCCCTTATTATCACAATGATGTGATAATATCAAGCAAAGAATGTTAATTTCCTCAAAGGCAAACATTCAGTTGTACTGTCATTAGCTTCAAACTTGAAAGAACTAATAAGCACAAAATCCAACAATATGTTTTCCTACTGAACAATAAACTAGCACAGCATCAGCCACTCCCAACTGCAACAAACACCTAGGATTTGTTCCCTTCTCACTTGTGAGAAAGGTGAAAGCCAATGCCAAACAGACCCTACCCATGAGAGTAAAAGAAATAATGCAATAAACAGAGAGACGAGAAAAGGCTACCAATACCTCAATCCCAAAAAAGTTTACCTATTAGATTTTTGTAAGACAAGATAATTTTGGAGAAATTTTTTTCACAAATAATGAAATTGAATTTGTTTATTTTGGTGACATCTAACAAATCGCCTTCATAAAATCTCAACTTCAAGATTGTCTGGTACATTGAGGCTTAAACCCTAGAGTTTTTAAAAGGCTTTGCTGCCAGGACGGAGACAAAATGATCCTAACAAATCAAAAATACAGATGCATTTGTTTATCATGGGAACAGTTGAAATTGCAACTCAGCTTCAAATTTTAACGGCTGCTGAAGGAGTTAATACAAATTCTAAAACATAGTATTCTCTCTTTTTCCTCAGCGACACAAAGAAGTTCAGTGTAGTATGACGGTGTGCTATAACCACAATCCGATGAAATTACATCTGAAAGTTGGAACGAAAAATGTGTGGGAAGAAAGAACAACTTATCCCCTGCAATGTGTCATCATACTCACTAAAATAAACAAATTAATTATCACAACTCACAACTTATAGGATAATAACTGCTTCAAAATTGTATCTTCAAACTTGAAAAGCATACTCTATCAACAAATTTAAGAGTCAACAAAAAGAAAGCCAATAAAATTAAAGTGACTTTCCCAGAATATTGCAACTTGATTCTAAATTATAAGCCACATAAGAACCCAAAGGCCATATAGCATCTTATATATGCAACCCCTCTAGCAAGAAGAGTGATTTTCCCCTTTCAAGATCGAAGTTTCTCCCCGAATGTTGCACTAAGTCAACTGACTTTGTTCTTGGATTGTTCAGAGATTAAGACTAATAAAACAAGAAATAAAAAATCGTATGATAAATAGGACATAAAGTTTGCTGAATTAATCCGAGACAATTATATTACGTAATTGAGGAGTTCCCTTAATTAGAGGCTTAAGATCAAAAAAACATTCTAAGTGCGCCCTACTTGCTTTTGAAACTCTAAGAACAACCAAGAGGCACCAGACCCCTAACATTCTTCATGAAGAATTCTCCCATACTATAACATAAAAAAATTCATTAAGTCTGTCATTAAAAAACAAAATGAGCTCAATTCATCATGTTTGCACCCTGTTCTTAGTTCTGATGTGCTGCTACAATCTGCATTATTGTTAAGTTCTAGTTTTCATTCAACACATTACAATGATCAAAAAAATCTCCAAATTAGTGTTACAGTATGCACCTATTCCCATTCACATTCAAAGGATGTAACTTCTTAAGGCTCGAGATAATCTCATTTTGGGTTTTTCCTGAGTTTCTGACACTATATCTTGATCAAGACTCAATATAAATTTCAGGCTTATGTTTAGAATGCTTAAACTTTTAAAATGATGAAGAAAATCTTTATGACAAGAAAAGGCACTTTAAGGGACTCACATCAAGAGGATAAATATCCTCACAAAGTAGAGAAAAAACAAGTAGACAAATTAGCCTAATGCATTAGTGATTGTTGTATATAGTCTGGGAAATACCAAGCCGCTTTAGCCAACTAATGCTATAGAAGTTACTTTATCCCAGAGTAAATCATGTAAAAGACGAAATAGAAGAACAGCAACTCCATTCAGACTTCGTCCAATTCTTTCCAACCAAGCACTCAAAATTAATATAACGGTATTCCTCTAAAGCAGTTTTATTCGCCTAACCCCTATCAAACACCCCACAAACTTAATAAATAAAACTCTTATCAAAGATTCTTTAAACAACCTTCACCAAAGACAGCTAGCCACTTTTTAAAGAAGGAAAACATGTGAGCAAGACTCACTATTAGCTCGGCAAAGAAAGCAATGTCACAATGGGCCCACATTCCAAATGATGAAAAAGTCTTATCAATGGGCCCCTAAACTTTAAATTTACTTTCATCTAAACTGTTATGGAAGTAGCTTGGTTACCTCATAACGCTACATAGACTCAGTTTCCTATACCTTATGAGCATCTTCCATATTTTAGTTTCTTAAACCAACTTTATACCATCATAAATGAAAAATGTCAGTAAGGATTCTACATTTGCATTTCGTTTGTCATTTCATTTGGATGAATAACTATATTCGTCAAAAATGAAATAAAGGTAGGGATGATGTCAAGTAAGAGCAATCCAGGATAAGGTACCAAGATGTTTACTGCAGTATGCGACCAAGGCAAGGTGGATGCCATGTTTAAGCAATGGAGATAAAGGCTAAAATCTAGAGGATAAGAGTGAGTAGGAGGGGAACAAAGTATATGAAGTATCACTTTAGCATTGGGAGGAGACCAAGTGAAGATATTGTGACTTTATATGGTAAGATTTTCCTATAATTGAATGTTGAATCACCTAAGATTGGTTTTACACAGTGATGGATACACTGTTACTGATACTATGTGACTATTTTATTATGTAATCAAAGTATACCTTTAAGGTCAAGAAGGAAATTCTATAGGATGGCATAGGTCATAATGTTGGCATTTTAAAAGCACATAAAAAAAATGACTGTAGCAAAAATGTATATGTTGAGGTGGATATATAGGAAAACCTTAGGGGATGGAATTAGGAATGTTGAGATTAGGAAGAAGGATAGAGTTCCAGAAGATATGGAAGAATGATGGTCTAGGCATATGAGAGACATCGACAATTAGATGTAAAACTATGGAAGGTGGAGGGTTAGGGTATTGGAGATCTCAAATGTAGCAAAGGACGCTAAAGATGACTTGATAGAGGAAGTTAGAAAGGACATAGAGGAAACGGGTTTGCAAGATGATGTGGCACTAGGCAGGAGTGAATGGAGAAGGATCGTTGTGGATGGTCACATGAGATAGAGAATCAATTCAAGCTTCTGATCCGTCTTTTTGGGAATAAGGCTTAGTTTGGCAGTGTTGTCGTCATATATGAAAATAAAGATTATGGTCCCCTCATCTTTGTGCGTATGGTAAATAAATTTAGCTACAGATGTTGAGTCATCAGATATAAGATGAAAGTATATCATTTATCTTCATCTCAACGCAAACTTCATTTTTTTCATATCTTTACTAGGTGTTAATGGAATTATTATGGCAGGTTGGTCTAGTGATAAAAAATGGTTGCAACTTTGGATCTTTAAGAACATAGAATGAATAGGAAGCAGTAATAGGTCAAATGACTGATAAAAGATGGAAAGAAGAAAGGAAGTGTCCTTGCCCTCTCCAGGAATATCATGATGATTCATTCTTCAACAGTGTTGTAAGGGGTTCTATTCTTTTGGATTTTATAGTTTGATAGGAGAGATGATGTTTGAAATAAAGAATCTAAGAAGAGCATAACTACAAAATAAGGGAGTTAGGATTTCCAAGAAAACAGGCAGATCTGATAGACCAGTCTCTTTCCCTAATACCTACAGATATTCATCTGGTATTAGAAAACCATTAAAACGCTCTTCTCCTTAGTTCTCCTCTCGACATTCCCAACCAAACTTGTGGAGGCCCCAAGTAATTCCTATTCCACAATATGAAAACCTTAATGGCATGGGGGATGGTATCACCTTCAGACTGATGAAAAGCATCTCTGTTTTGTCCATCCAGACAAAAACCAAAGAAAAAAACAATTCAGAGAACTATTGAAGTTATCAGTGTGATTGATCAGCCGGGCTTTGATAAATATATGATAGGACTCCCACAAAATGATGCAGATGATTTCATAGATAAAAAGGTTACAATCATATCATTGGAATGGTCTACGAAGCTCATGGATCATGTATCTGATGTACTATATGCAAACAGCCCCAACAATTTCCAAAAATCCAAGGATAGCAAGATAGGAATCCACAAAACTTTTAAAAAAGGAAATTAGATATTCAGATTAAAACACTTCACAAACAAGTGTCTCTCAGATTGTGTTGCTCCTAGTAAGATTGACCTTAGCTTCACCTAGACCAACTGCTTAAGGTTGAAATTCTTCAAATGCAATACCTCTCAATTTTCCTCAGCAGATTTGTCAGCCTATCAGAATTCAGAATATCAGCTATTTGTTATATGAGGCAGCCACTGCATGGTCCAGGGTGAAGTAAGTCCATTACGATGATCCTGATACAAATCAAGAAAATTCTTCTCTCCTAGGGTTACAACAATATCATCCCCTCAAATTTACACCTAAACACCCATTGTTCTTCCTTCAATTTGTTAGACTGCTCTGGAATATAAGCCTTGGTTGCAAACACGATTCACTTAAAACAAATAGGGGCAAATGTGAAAATTGGTGCTGTCCTACCCCCACTCCAAACCAAGAGAATGGAACTAAAATTAAAGGTCAGATGGGCATATAATATTTCAACACAATTCACAACTCCAATACCTTTCTATAAGACGAAAACCTAACACAATAAATGAAATAAATTCAAGAGTTTCAGTATACATTGGTAACATAAAGGCAATTATATCTAACAGGAACGGAAAACCTCTCAACCCCCCCCCCCCCCCCCCCCCCCCCCTCTCAAAATTAAAAGAAATAAGGCAAGAAAACAAAAGACGTAAAAATAAGCGGATAAATCAGTTGGCTTAACAATAGATGAGAACATAGTACCTTCTGAACACGAGCAGTCAACCTCGTCATTGCACTCTTCAATTTCCTTACTCTGTCCAAATTTCGGCTGCTTATCTACAGGTAAATTAACAAGAGTCACCAAAGAAATTAGACAAAGCAATACATTTATATCAAAGTGCCAAATTCTGAACAATAAGCAATGATAGACTATTTCAGCTAATATAATAATAAATCTATAAAATTTGAATAGCAAAGAAATCACAATCTGATATAATAGTTTTGTTCTTTCAAAAAGAAAATAAATTAATATGATAACATACTTTTAACTAGATAGTTAACAAGTGCAAGTTTTTTCACCAGTGAATCGAGTAAAATATTTGAGTGGATGCTTGTATTAGCTTTTGTGTACTAATAAGTGCAAGGAAAAGGTGCGGCTTCTTCAATGGTATTACCAGGTAGAAGGGAAATAAAGAAAAATTATCATACAAAAGTGAACCATTGAAACAGAAGTAACATACACAGATATTTTCTCAAGGCCGTTAAAAGCTAGCATGTAAAAATAATTCACTAGATTAGAGAGCTTTACAAAATATCAAACAGAGATAGATTCTGGAAATTGGTAAAACCTAGTACTAAACAACGATTATTTTATGTGAATACACAACTAGAATGCAGCCATAGTATCTATGCAAAAGAAGGTGGATCACCCACATTCAATAACAATAAGGGAAGTTCAACAAGTGCATATTGGGATCATTTTAAGTACATGGAGAATATGACTCATTAACTTCAATGTGCCACAGAACCCTGAAGTAGTTTAGAAAACTTGGCTATTTCAAATAAAAGATATGTCAACTTTTATTGATCAAAATCACTCACAACAATAACTCGATAGAATATATAGCTACTACTTATTCTGCAGATTAGATGTCATCATGAAAATCATGAGTATAAATGAAAATAGAGAGAGAAAAAGGTGACTGCTTTCCACCAATATGCTCCAAATGGAATGCAAAAATAAACTTTGGATAAAGCACATCCTGATAAAACGCAAAAACAGTTCCCGACTCTATTACCAGGCCTTAACATATATTCCGCCTTAATTAAGTCTCTCAAAGGATATAGGAGCCAAACATTTGTCAGCAAGGACATCAGGGAAGCAAATCACCTTGGACGTCAGCTCATCCAATGCTGGATAAGCAGCACTCTCCAGTTCAGTAGTACGTGCAGCAAGAAAGTTACAGATAGAGTCTAAAGCCACCTCAAGAGCACGGAACTCAAAGGGAGATTCTACAAAATTGAAGGAGATAATCAGCTAAAAGATAATGATAATATTGCAAGGCCAAAGGCCAGAATGACAGCTGTCAAAGATTAATCTACAAAATGAAATATTTTCTGAATTTCATATATGAAAGTCTTACCATCATCTTCAGTAGTTTCAATGTCATGTCCCCCAGATTCTTTCCCATTTCCATGAACTTTATGTTCAGTACTTCCAGGGCATAAGCGCCTCCGAAGTTCTTGAACAACGGGAATTACATTTTCCTCTGAAGGGTCTCGAAGTAAAACCTAGAAATATTTTAAATAAAAAAATCTTGTACTGAGAAACTTGAAGACTAGCTCTTTAAAATACACCAGATTCATAGAGCTTGTAGAGTAAGAAAATAAGAAACAATTTGTGGCACCTATCTACACAGAATCATATCTGGGCATTAACAGGAAAAGTAAAAAATAGAAACATTTGTGTTACCAATGTTCATTAACAGCCACTATAAACTGGAAGATGTAGCAATTTTTACTAGTTAAGAATACTCCAATTACTTAATGGTGGATCAGCTAAACAGCATACATAATGTGACCATAAAAAGGCAGATAAGAAGAAAGGAGAAACACGCAAATAACAACTAAAGATAAACTATACTAAAAAAAATAATAATACTAAGTCCAGAAGTAAGAAAATAAAGCTCCCCAACAAGGAAACAAGTAAAATAAACAAGCAAAAGTAAATCTGTCACCAATAAGATGAAGTTCAAAACTCACAAGTTTTTTTTTAACAAAACAACATCAGAAGTCATACGCGATAAGTGACTGTCTATTATTACAGTGTCCTGCAACAAACGAGTAGCAATAACAAAATCAAACCTAAGACCACCACTAACTTGACACCCACATTACAGTTCCTAAAATCTAACAAGCCAATTGACAAATACATCATTCCAAAAGCAAATTAAGAAAAGCCAAAAGCCACCAGAGAGAGGGGGGGTTAAGTTTTTGGTAGTACCTCATCAGCAGTAATAATTGCCTTGATATGCTGGACACCAAAAAATGAAATTTTGACAGAAAGAAGGAAGACAAAAAAAAAAAAAAAAAAAAAAAAAAAAAAGATGATCAGCAAGAGGCAAAATATGCAGCACAAACAGTAAAATTTTGGAAAAAAGGAAAGCTAACAAAGAAAAGAAAAGAACCTCCAAATTTAAAACAATAGCTTTCTCACGACCCAAAATTGTGGAAGGGTAAGAAAGAAGAGGATCCAAAATACGAAGATCGCGAGCATGAATCTGAACACGGTGCATAATAGCATACTTATCGAGATCAAGAATGGTGTCCTGCCCAGAAGAATCAAGTAAAATCCAATTGCGTGAACTTGCAGGTTTCTTCATCAAACCTACACCTAGACTTGTCTGAGGATCCACCGGAACTATGTATCCTTCTCTCCCCATCCCTATTATCTATCCTTTTTCATTCCTGAAAACAAAATTATGATTAAAAGTACTCTTTTCTTCAGTAAAAAAAAAAAAAATTTAAAAGCAGGTTCAAAATATATTTCTGAATATACGACAATATAATTAGAGTTGGGGGCTGTTTTAGTGGACTGGTCAGTTAAATTGCAGATGGCTTTATTGAGAAGACTTTTCTCATAAATAAAGCAGCAGTTATAAGCTTTTTTGAATTTTTCTATGCAAGTAACACAAACATGTTATTCTATCAAATTAATTCGTAGTTCCATAGAAGAGGACCCTTTGCAATAATTCACTAGCCCCAGAGCATGCTTATATGATAGTTGGCTTTACATATAGGTGTATAGTGTTCGTTGCCAGTTCAAAACTCAGAAATAATCCACAAAGCCTCTTTTCCCTGACGTTCATACTTAGAACCGTTTATATATGGCTCCTACAAAATCCAACTCTGAATTGATCCTTGGTAGTAATTTTGGTAATAAAACCTTTCCAACCACTAAGCTATGCTGCACATTATGTGTTACACCATTTGGTGGCAAAGGAAGATATTATTTTAAGCAATACAGTCTAATTCCTCTTTATTTTAAGACATCTCGCTAAAGGTAGCCTGTATAGGCTGTAGAAGCATAGTGCGTCAATGCATATGTTGTCGATGACTAATATGTCATATCCTAGATTGATTAATTATGTCCTTAAGTTACTCGTGCATATAAATAGTAGTTCTGAACAATTCTGAGATCTTAATAGTACTAGCCCGCAATTATGGAGATAGATTATTTATTGCTGATTTACCAAACTTTCTAATCTTATCATATATAAACATCAATCTAATTTTCGAAATCTGCAATCAAAAGGTACCTTGCTTAACATCCTACAGTATTAATACAGATATCTTGCTTAACGTAGCCTGTACAAGCTTAGGTGCAGATTCGAGCTCTGATGCTAGGGCCGTGATCAGCTGTTGATAACTAACGTGACCTCTCCTACGATGATCTGCTAAAGTCCTGGCATTTCCTGCGTACATAATTAGTGTGTCCTACTTGTTTTGGTCAACTCTTCCAATAATCTGCCAAGTTCTGGCTGAGAATTATGCTTTTTTTGCTCGTTTAACCAAACTTCCTAATCTTATAATATACGAAAATCTCAATTCCAATTCATAGTAAAGTGAAATCCCCGAATAAAAAATCATAAACCGCTCTATCATCCGCTCGTAAATTAACGAAGCATAACCTCAAATTGAAACCACAACGCAAGAAATTCGAACGCCAATCCCGAAAATCGAACTCAATCAAATTATAAAGCAGATGTTATCACAAAGTACACAAAATTTCTACATAAAAATCGAAATCGGAAATTTTCACATACCTGGCTTTAAAATAGCAGATTAGAAACAGGAAGACGACAAAGGAAGGAAAGAGTAGTAATAGGAGCGGCGGCGCGTCAAAATAGGAGGAGGAGCGTGAGTTTGGGAGTAGGACAGCGTAGCGTGGAGAGAAGAGCAGAGCAAAACAATTGATGAATGATCACTGCAAAACGAGTGAGATTTTAACCGCGGACGCTTCTTTACATGGAGTAAGAGGAGAGAAAGGAGGGGAAGAGGGGCGAAGGAGGCTACATGCTGTCGAATTTTGCAGGGAATATGAATATGAATATGAGGGACGGAGGGAGGCGACCCAGGGAGGAAACTTTTTGGCAAAGAGAATCAACTGCTCTATTCCTATTGCGTAGACTTTGGCTGTCGTTTTTGGTGCCTTTTTTGGCATTTTACTCACCGGTTCTTTTTGTCTTGGCACCTTCTTCTCACTTCTGAGTTTTCACTATGCCTCGGTCATATATCGACCCCACCTAATATTATTTGGAGAAAATATCGAATATGGGTCTCCATTTTTTATGCTTTTGGGCCAATTGAATTCCATAGTCTACTTGTATGTTACCAAGTACTGCGTATATTATAATTTATAAATTAAATTAAACAATTGAAAAATTGAAATGAACATGGTTTTAGATGTTTTTATTCCGTCAAGACATTCTCTTTAAAAATAAATACAATGATGGATGAATTGTAATTTAAGTTGCTGAAGAATTTGATGCCCTCTTACTCTACCAAAAATATTTTCCCAACTTAGGGAGAGAAGAATTGAAATAAGTAGGCATATTTTTATAGATCAACCACTGCTTTTAGAAAAGATTATCAAGCAACATATTTCAAAGTAGCTATAAGGATCTAGTATCGTAATTTGTCGATTTTGTCTTCTTTGTTTGATCATTCCCTCTTAGTTATCATCCACAAGGATGGTTTAGGTTAGACCTCACCAAAGGTCTAAACAGGCTTTCCTTGTAAAAAAAAAAAAAAAAAAAAAGTGGGTCTAACCTGGCTTTCCTTCAAAAAAAAAACAGCATACATACAATAATGCAACAGCGGGGTGCAAACTGCAAAGACAGGGTAAGGTATGTAGAGTGGGAAGGACTCAGATGAGTAAGGCAGACATCATTTCTGTCCAGCGACACAAACTGCCTGCAGCTTGAAGCTGGGTAATTTGAGCGCCTTAGATCTGCTGGTACTTTCCTCATAGTCCAAATTGCTTTGAAACTGATAAAATACTGTGGCACAAACTGTAAAAGTTGAATCTGTGAGAGGACTTGTAAAATTGGGTTCTCGGAAGTATCATGCAGACATGTATTCTGACAAGTGAAAAAAAGTGGTAAAAGTGGAAAACTGGTGAGGTGGATGTGGTAGAGTAAGTAATAAACTCACCCTAATGCTCACATTCAAACTGTATATCAGAAAAGGCTAGCAGAAGTTCTGAAGAAAAGCACCCTTTTTACTAGCTTCATGAACATATATAGAACATCACAAAAAATCATGTACATGTGATAAAAATTCCAAAGCATGCTTCATAAACAAGCTCATGCAAGGCCTCAAGTTTTGATGACCTTGTAGAAATTGCCATAACGTATCAAGTCCTCATTCATGTCAAGTATACAAAGTCGTTTATCTGTCCAAACCTCGACAGCCGTTCTGGAATTCAGTGCCAGTCTTGGCTTCTTTGCCTCGTTTCTCGATAGGCTCTTGATCATCTTGTCTCTTGAAAACATTTGATTTATCGCCAGATTCTGTCTTCTGCACTGACTTTAGGCTGCCAATTATTTCAGCCATGACTCCCTTTGCATGATTTACAGCCATGCCTGGAGCAGAACTGACGCCCCTAGGGTGTAGACGTGTAGTTGCTTCTGAACATCATTTACACCACACATGTCAAGCTCATAAATATTATTAAGTGTTCTTTGCAACAGCCGTTTGACTTGAGCCCAACTTGCTTTGTTTCTCAATTATGCTAGGTGCAGGACTAATTTATCTTACCTGCATGTGCTTCTCATGACTTTCAAGGTCCTGTGGGTTCCAAACTTTGCCTACCGAGTCAGGACCATGTAGGCCTGCCTGAATTGTCTCTCTGACTACTTAGGAAACAGCCAAAAGCATCAAAAATTTTATCAGCTGCATTTTCTATCTGACTGCTACTATTGAGGTTGCTAAGCTTCACATTGATCTCCTAGTTTCCTTGCTCGTAAGTTCTACAATTGCTGTTTTTCCTTTAGAACTTCAGACTTGATGCACATCTCCCACGACTCTTTCAGTTCTTCAAGACACCGGGACAGTTTTTTCTCGTAATATTGAGTTTCTGCTGAACACTTGAAAATAAAAGGGTAGGTGCCAATGGCCGTCAAGCAGATGAAGTAACTCAATGAGTAAATTCAAATGAAACTGAAATCAGAGTAGAAGACCTCTAGAGAAATTCCTTTTCAGAATGTCCTGGATCATACTCTAATTTATTGAAAGTAGAATTAGTATAGGATGTGATGAGAAAGACACTGATAAGAGAAAGTAGTGTGAAAAACTCTCAAAGCATGAAAATGTCCTTCCGCATGATTTAATTTGATGCTAAAAGCATGTTTTGATGCATCATATTAATTTGACTGCGGAAATGGAGAGAAAAATCAATTAAACTACAAACAACCATGACTTCGCTGCTTATAGTGGGGGTACAAATACAATAGACAAACATAAGCGGATATAATGTGTACATTCAGCAGGCATCGAAATATTATTGACGGAGATTGACTGCAAAGGGGCATTTCTGCTGCTGTAGCACAATTTTTTGGCATGAATATGACTGTTATAGGAAGAAATTATTGTTTTGCTCTCATTATCTTAAACCAGCATCATCACTAAGGAAGTTCCAAAATGAAAAGATAAATCACCACGAATATATAAACCCCAGTCAATATGAGTATTCACAGATCACATTCAGAATGCAACAAAATGCTATCAAATTCTGGAACAATTACTCTGGTCTGCTATCAAAATCATTAATAACTTATTGAATCGATCCCTCAAAAAAGAAAATAATACAAAGTGAAGAAGGTTTTTCAAGAGATTGAGTTAACTACTCATAGTATAGCCAAAGCTAGGACTTTTATAAATTGGTTAGACAATCTCTTAGATAGTTAGATGTCTAAAATGTATCAAATATTTAAGAAAGAGTAAACACCGACAAATGCTACCTGGAGTAATCTTGAGATCATCTTCAGTACAAGTTTGGACTTTGCTATCTACAGGAATCACCTGCAGTGGGAAGTGATACGCCTTGAGTTATTTCTAAGTACAACTAGCAAATTGTAGTATCACAATCCACACTCCACAGAATCTATAAAGAGAAGCACCTATTCAGATGAACACAACTTCATAAAACATTCTCCATAAGAACACTCACATAAATGCATGAACAGCTTCAAATGGATGCAAAAGAACATAGAACAAAGTAGTTTCAAGAGGCTGATGCCAAAAACACCACAGGCCCAAACAAAATAAAATGGATTTCAAAGTAGGTATTTTATCCTCAAGAACAAGAAACTTCAAACTAAGAAGAGATAGTACAATCGTGCTATGATATTAACACATCTCTTATAGAAATTTACATTCCCTTCATGAAATTGTATATGCTCATAAGGAACCACTAAACCTCACATTCAACATTGTTCCTTAAGTATTCTAATGTTTGCAAGTCCTAATCATGTGAATAAGTCATTTCCAGGTAAGATTGAAACAATATATTATAGACCCTTATAAATGAACGGGGATTTACCCTATTCAGTAACAGATGATGGTTTTATGCAACTTTGATACCCTTGTAGAGTAAATTTCCATATCTTATTAGTGGAAATTTACTGACTGGAACCTCTTAAGTCATACATTGGTTAAAATCAATAAAGCTATTCTTTGAAGTCTGAAAAAGACAGCTGTAAGTTTTTGTTTTTCATTGAGCTTCTTCTTTCCCCTTCCTAAGTTACTCCCTTGTTGGCCCTCTTCACCTTTTAAACAAACCCCTCCAAAAGGCACCTTTATGCATACTTTCTTTGCCTCATAAAATGCAATAATGCAGCACACACAACAACAACACCGTCAGCAACAAAACAACAGAAGACAGATATATAACTCTTCACTTATCAGTATAGAATGCAAAAGAGACCAATCATAGTTCACATCAAACATTTCAAAAGTATCGCACTCTCGAAAATTTATTGCAATGGCATACCTTAGCAATATTGCTTCTTGTAATGTTAAGGTAACAAGCCATGCATGAAGAGGAAAAGGCAACAACCTGGGACAACCTACTTAATGTTAGTCCCAAATTATAGATTATAGCGTAGAAAATTTCGAATTAGGCCATTCAATGATCAATAAGTATAAAAAGAATAAAGAAATCGATAAGCCAGAAGCTGTCATTAAAACCAAACCTTCTGAAGTTTCAAAAAGGAGCCATCAGTAAGTAATCTCTCACACTCCCCAACACCAAGGACCTCTCCATGAATACTAACACTAATTGTATCAGTTGGATCCAACATTTCAAAATCCAATAAACTGTCTGGAAGGAAGCTGGTACACAGGTATGCACTTCATAAGCGACAAACTAGTACATGTATACCTTAAGGGTAATCATCACATCACCAAGACCATTGTACAAGATTTCCCAATTGCAACAGACTACAAATCATTGAATCAAAGTAAGGACAATAACTAATCAGATAGTTGCGTAAAGTCACCAGAAAAATCATATACCAGCTAAAATCAACTGGATGAGTAAGTAAACATTACAACATAACATCCCTCTACTCAATGCTCAATTTGAGGTTCTTGTACAGTTTTACTAGTGTCCTTCACATAATCATACATGGCATACACATGATATCCAAGTAGCTTCACTAAAGGAAAGTCGACAATAACAGAAGCATACCATATCAACTCAACAAATTCGAAACAACTAATCTCATTCTATACTTGTGAATCACACCCCCAAGAAGTGAATTTATGCAGCCTAATACATTCCTTCGTTCCATATTTCCATTCATTAATGATACAATTTGGTACACAAACCAAACCTTAAAAAACTCAAATCTTTCATCAAAACTCAGAGATTAAAGTCCCAGTAACTTATCAAACCGTTCAACATTCACACACTTTTCTATAGCATTTAACGGCGCCGTATAAATCACACCTAATTTCGCAATTCAAATAGAAAAATCACTAATTATTTTAAAATCAACGCGCAATTGAGCGATATCAAGAAAGATATGTACCGTCACAGCGAAGCGAATCAACGTCAAAAACCAGAGATTGCGACCGGATTCTTCAATCTTCACCGGGATCTTCCTCAACGCGGCGGATGTACTCTAGAGTGTAAATCTCAGGGGGCGTGTAAGCATTGCAGTTGAGTCGACCCGTCTCCTTACGGTGCAGGGAGGCGTTGGATGGAGGCTGCTGGGCCGTGGATGAGGTTGCGGGGATGTTAACATGTTATAATAATCCAATACGTTTCGATAGTTTAAAAAAAACTAACACGTAAAAATATTATTTTGTAAAAAAATTACCATATAAAAATAAATTTGTAAAAAATTACCATATAAAAAAATTATGACCCTATACTATTATGTTTTCTACGTTGTGTCCAGTGTTTTTTATAAATCTACAATGTAACCCCAAGGTACATTTAGTAAACACGATGTAGCCATTCTTGGATCACTTATTCTTGGTTCCCATTTCCCTCGCTCCAGCTGCTATATATATCTCTAAATTAGGGTTCTTGTTCCCCCATTTCAATTTCCCCCATTTTTCTCTAGTTTAATGCCATGGGCCTAAGGGAGTTAATTAGGATGCTTGATTATCCTCTGCAAGATAATTGTCCTGGCTCTTCTTATGTCTCTGCTATACTTATTGCCATGCTACCCAAGCTCATCAATTGCCTTTAAAAACTCGGTATGTTGCTTCTTGATCTCCTCAATCACCTTAGTAACATCCCCCTCTTGAGTAAGCGCGATTTCAGCATGTGCCAACAACAATTCAACTTGAATCTCCAGCTTATCAACAAGAACATGAATACTATCCAAATCCCTAATCGTAATATAAGTCCCAACTTGCATAGAGTTAATCAACTCCCTCTGATTCTTCAACTCATTCTCATACTTCTTCCACAAGGAATTCATCCACCTCCCAATCCTTCCCATGGGTGTAGAAGCCGCAACAGCCAAAGCCGAAACCAAAGGAGGGGCTGAAATGGCAGCAGCAACCACAGAACAAATTATCACACTAATAAAAGTAGCCGCGAATATAATGTTGGAAACCTTCCTATAAGTGTTCAAAGACTTCAACCTCCTGTCAAGCTTATGCTTCCTAATTTGCAATTTCTCAAACATCACCACTTGCTGCTTATAAACTGACTGAAACATACTAGTAAACTCTTCAATAAAGGGGTCACCAACATCCTTAAACCCACTCAACTCGCGCAGAATCTTTGCAAACAACTCCTCATTTTAGTGGTTACTAACCCCTCCGGTTCCTCGTAATTCCTCTTCGAATTGCAGCAATGCAACCTGAATAATCAACTGACGGTCGCGAACTCGCTTGAGACATTTGTCAATGGCAATAAAGAAATCAAGGGTTTGGACACTATAATCAAAATAATCTTGTACCAATCCAAATAATTCCTGATTATTTCAGATATCTTTCTTGCATTCTAGTATAACCCTAACAACTTCTTGGTTCATGTCAATCAAACAGCCAACAACTTGTCTGAGAGAATCAAGGGATACAGAATGAACCTCAAAGCTTTGATCTTGTTCATTTCTAGAATTAGCAAGTGAGTTGATAAAGTGGGTGGTGCGCTCGTGGAGGTGGGAGTCGAAGACTTAGACATCCGGGTCTAGTTGGCATGCTTGTAGATATGAGCTGAGATCAGTGTTGTGAGTTTGGGTGGTGGTGTTTTCATCATTTGTTGGTGGGTTTGGGTCGGTTGATCCTTTGCTCGATTTGGCACCCATTTTTGGAGGGCTGAGAGCCTAAGAATGAGGGAATTGACCCTAAAGATGTCAACTTCAAGAGGAATTTGGGGGAAAGATTGCAGATTTATGTAAGATTGAAGCTGAATTTGGAAGTGGGTAGTGTTGTATTAGGGAAATTGAAATGGGGGATCAAGAACCCTAACTTAGAGATATATAGTAGCTGGAGCGAGGGAAATGGGAACCAAGAGTAACGAAACTTAACGGAGCAACTTACCGTCAGTTAAGTGATCCAAGAATGGCTACAGCGTGTTTACTAAAGGTACCTTGGGGTTACATTATAGATTTATAAAAAACACTAGACACAACGTAGAAAACGTAATAGTACAGGGAATGTAGAATTACCCAAATATAAAATTAAGCCGACCACACGTTCCAACCAACGCCTAGAAAAACACCATTTGATGGTATCGTGCAATTAAATTTTAGAATATGGTAGTTTTTCACATGATTTTTTTATGTGGTATCTTTTCACAAGATAGTGTTTTTATATGATAGTTTCTTGCAAATTAAGACGTAAATTTAGACACATGTCATCCACGTGGAATAGCTAAAAGAGGAAAAATAATATAAAAAAGTAAAGTCAGATACGTGTCATCAACGTGGAAGTCAACGTTGCAAAACTAGGTCAAAGGTCAGAAAACCACGTTATGGTGGTATCGTGTAATTAGGATTTTCTTATGTGTTAGTTTTTAATAAGTTTGTTTTTATGTGGTAGTTTTTTACAAAATAGTGTTTTTACGTGGTAATTTCTTGCAAATTACCCTTAAAATAAATTAATAATAAGTAGTAGCATCTGTTTGTGTATTGTGCAATACCAAGGTGATTAATATTTGGTAAATGAAATTGAATAAGTTGGATTATTAACATATAATGTATATTGAATAAAAAAAACATAACAAATGTTTAATCTATGATTTCAAGTTGTTAATATCTTTATTAAGATAATAAAATTCTTCCTCCTATTTGTTTTAAAGAATTGTTGCAACTTTTGTTTATTCATTCTCTTATGTGCTTCTTCGTCTATAAAAATGTCTTTGTATTCCTAGTCATGAAATGAATTTTTGTTAATTTTTGTATTTAGATTAATAAAATTGATAAATTATAGATTTACATTACCAACAAATATTTTAATATAAGAAGCTTTACAACCTATAACAATATCTGCCTCTTTGCCAAATAGAGTAATATACTTTGTTGCTATGTTATCTCCAATTTTTACTGGTACTTTAAATCTTTAAGAAAATATGAAGTTAACATCTTACTAAAAAAATATATTGTAATATTAAGTTTAATATATAATGTGGCTCAATGTAGTTGCAAGCTAAGTGATATTTTAGGCATTTATTAGCCTTCATTAAGTGTCGTGTATATGAATCATACCAAATTGACAAACTATTGTCAATACTTAATATTGTTGCACAAACCCTTGAAATATTTAACTTGTTGGACTAAAAATTAGCTAAAAAGGTTTGACTCATGCACAAAGAGATTAATAACGTTTACTATTTTGTTATTTCTTACATTAGATGTCACTGAATATTGATCCAAATAGATCTTTTTTTGTTGGATTAACATCTCCATAATATAGATATTATTTGCCTTTGACTGGGTGAAAGTTATATGCTTTTGTATGTAAATCTTTATTATGTTCTATATTTGGATTTATGAACAACCTTGTTCTCTCAACAGTATATAGATATAGGCCTATATTTAAAAAATTATATTTTTACGAAATACTTTATATAGAATAATAATGTTATGAGGCTTTAATTTTTTAACTCTCGCCATTATAATATCTTATAGTAATTAGAGATGCTGCAAATACATGTACTTGATTTAATTTATGAAATTCCTTAATTAGTTACAAATCTATCACATAAAGTAAGTCGTATGGTTTTTGCATTAGAATAGTGTAATTATAGTATTGGATTTTTCATAATATGAAAAAATTCTATTAATTATTTTTTCAAAAATAATACCCTTACTTTGTGTTGTAGAGTATTATATCTTATACTGGTGTTTGTCTTTCTTGGCCGACCAGTCGTACTTCAGGAACATATATCACAAATCCTATCACATCTGCGCAATAATATTTTAGTTAATATTGATATGATGAAAGTAAAAAAAAAATAATGATAAGATATTTTATATTTCATACCAATATGTCTAGGGTGATCTCTATAAAAATTATTTGGGACATTGTCAAAATCTTTGAAATTGAAGATTCACATATGCGCATTGGCATGGGTATATACTAGTACTACTTTATTTCCATAAATAGTACTCCCCCATTTTATTTTATTTTTCTCATTTGAAAATTATATATTATAGAGCCAAATTTTAACTAATAATTTTTCCTAATATATAAGAAAAAATATAATCATATGGGGTTTTAAAAGATTCAATTCAATATATATTTTCAAAAAATAACTTTTTTATAATTTTTACAAACACACAATTAAAAATATTTAAAATTTAATTTTGCTTTGATATCTACACAAAAATAAATATGAAAAACAAAAAGAAATAGAGGATACTAAAGGTATTTTTCTTAAATCTTAATATTTAATTTAATTTATTATTTACTTTGATCATGGGACCCACCAACCTCCTGTCCCTCCATCGACCTTGTGCACAGCCTAGCCAAGCTTTGCTGTGATTGCCCCTCCTTTTTGTTTGTTGGTCTTATTATTTAATTATTGTTGTCTTAGTTTTCCACAATATTTTTTAAAAAATTTTTAAGGATAAAAATTAATGATGTTTTTATTTTTTATTTATATTATTAAATTTTTAATATGAGAGATTTTAAAGTAATTTTTATTGTCGAAACTATTAAATTTTGAGGTTGTTAATTAGGAATTTGATTATTAGTTTTGAAATATGATTTCTAAATATAAAATAATAAATTTACCGGCATATTTAAATTGTTATAAGAATTAGTTAAGTTGCTATAATTTGGTTATTAGATTATTTATCATGTTTCTCTTATTTTATTGGGCGAGAGTACTCCCTATTTTATTTTTAATTAAAAAAGTAGAGAATTTGATTACTTACACATAGAGATGGTCTGTGGGTTGAGTTACTCTAGCCTAGCCCTAATGTTTAGATGGACTTTAAAGGTCTTTTTAAAGATTCAAAGTATTTTGAGTAATATTAATAATTAGTTTTCCCGCTGCAATACTCTAAAGAGCGGATTGAATAATTATCAAAGGGAAGTAATATTCTCATAATTATCTTTATTGGTTTTAAATAATTAAGAAAATGAATTATAAGTGTAGAAAATTTTGTGGGTCTAACAAGAGTGATAGTCGAAGACAATTGTGTGTTGTGGAGGTGGGGAGGAGGAAAAGGAGGAAAGAGTGAGTGGTGGTGTTGGTTGGAGGAGCGATGGAACAGACTAAGGAAGAGAGATCAATTTCATGTGCTTCCCAATTATCCTCCATCTCCATTTTGAGTTTGTATCTCCCGTTCTAGTTTCAACTATGGAAGAGTATATAGCAAGTTTTAGGGAAATTAACCATTAAGTTACAAAATGAATAGAAAAACCTAATTGGACGGGTTTCAATTGGGGTTCAGGTTTACCTCATGACAATTCTATACTTATTGAATCAAATTGAAATGGGTAAGTCTAGTCTTTTGGGTTAGATGTTATAATGTTAGGTTGTTATTTGGTCACGTCTAATCAATTAGATGGCTACTCGAGTTTAAGTGGGATTATATTTGGTTAAACTCATATAATGTTTGGGCAAACTCAATTTGGGTCGGGACAAGTTAGGTCGAGTTATTTCGAATAGGGTAGACTTTGATAAAACAAGTTGATCTTCAACTGATGAATATTCACGTATACTTTGATTGAGTTGGACAAGTATGTTGAGTTATGAGTTAAATCATTCTTTGATTTGTAAAGGATATGACACATTGTCTCATAAGCTAAGGTCGAGTACGTGGCAAATGGAAAATGGAGGAGAATGCAAAATTGAAGTTCGGATTTGCATTGTGTTTTCCCTCTTGTGGACCTCTTGAAAAAAAAATCATTACTATGTATATGAAAACTAAAATTGTAATAGAGTTCATATTTTTGGCAATGTTTTTTTTTCATGTGAAGAGAGCTGCAAGCAGCAGGATAACAATTGATGTAGACGAGATTCAAACTCATGTCTTGGATACCACCCTCAAAGACTTTAACCAACTAAGTTAGTTGACATCACATATTCTTGACAATGTTGTAAGGAACTAATTGGTTTGATTTTGATCTTTAAGATTATGCATCATATCTTGCTTTTTATTACATTCTTTTAATATTATTAGATTGTTATCGAAGTTTGTTTGGAATTGCAATATTCTTTATAGCAAATAATGTACTTTGTGTTTTAAAAATTATACCTGATAGTCAATTACTAGAGATCGGGATAACGAACTCTCATTAAGAGTCTTAGGGATCAAGAAAAGTAAATAGAAAAATCGTATTATACTCTGCACAATTTTTATAGCCACGGTGAAAGATAATTAATCCACAAAGACTTATTGCACATAGCGTGTACCTAATGAATTTCGCTCAACATTATTAGTTAAAATAAGAAGTGCAAGTCAATAACTTTGCACTTAATAAGTCTTGAATTTTAACTAAATCAAATGAAATAATTTGGTTGATCTATAAAATGAAGTTCAAATTTCTCATATTCATACCTCTCTTAGGAATACAAAGATATTAAAGAATAATATAGAGACTAAAGATGTTGTCAATATTAAAAGGTTTGTCTTAGAAAACTCTTAAATTTACTCTTTGATTTATATTCCACTAACATAAGTTCTTCATTGTAAATTCTTTCACATGAGCAAGACTTGCCAACTTGTGAAGGCATCAAAATTTGTAACAACTTGAATTTTCTCAAACAATTTTACCATGAAAACACACACTGAAATACCATGGTATTGTTAACGCAACCTATACTTTTTCAATGACAATACTATAGAATTCGAAAAAACTATTCAAAGCTTAACTCTAGAGCCAATCTAAATTAATGTCCCCCCTTTTAAAAAATAGTAAAATACCTTGACCATTTAACACATTGAAAAGCCACATAACAATAATCAAGGTTAATTAGAAGAGAGCTGATAGTTTATGAAAAGCATAATCACTTATAAGATTAAAGAGTACATGAGTTACAATGTTGAGGTACACTAACTAAAATATCACATGTATTTTAAGTAATATTTTGTAAGTTTTATCATTTCCACTAAAAATTTACCGATAATATAAAAGATTCGAGAAAATTTATTGTTATACTCACTTATTTAGATCCTCACCACGTAAGCTACTATATGGGCTATTGGGCTATGTCAATACGTTAGTTAGTGAGTTACGCTCCCTCCATCTTTTCTCTTGCCCTATCTCTTCATTTTTCTCTTATATATATAAGTCTTGTCTTTCTTACTATGGCGATTTACTATTTTAACCAAGTTATTTATTTGTTATATATATATATATATATATATATATATATATATATATATATATATATATATATATATATATATATATATATATAACTTTTTTCAACATTTGTTGTCTTTCAATGATGAAATTTAATAGGTTTATACATAATAACATAATAGTTTGAAATATAGTACGTAATTTATTAATATTTTCAAGGAAGTGAAGTGTACCAACTTCTCCAAAATATATTAAAGTTGTGAATTGGAAGACTTAAAATACTTATAAATATTATATGACACAAAGTCTTATCAAATCTTAGTCTCTTGTTTTAAATAGACTTAATCCTATCATCCTATGTTAAAGTTAGTGGCCAACTTTTCATCTTCAATAGATGGTTGGAGTCCAATAATATTAGATTAGTTAGAAATCATTTGTGTTGTGTATTGGTAATAATAAATTCAAGTCAAAATAAAAATGCTTAGGTAGTTGAAGGTGACATTTCTATTACATAGTGTACCGTCTCATGTATCCAAGCCTTCCAACCCATTAATTTATTACATCAATCAAAGATGAAATTAAATAGTTTAAAGCCTACTTTGTATGATATTTCCTACCAACTCACTACCATACGCAACATTTACAATGAATGTCCACTAATACCACTACTATTTTTTCTTTCTTTTTTTTTTTTTATGAGAAATAAGTTCATCACAAATCATCCAATTAGGATAAATTGTTATAAATCTCTTATAAACCGACAACCATGTAACTCACACTCAACTACAAAGCACCAATACATAGCATCGGACAATCATACATAAAAAAATCCAAAAACAAGAAAACTTAATACGCTCAATTACTATCTTTCTATGCCACATTTTTTATAATTTTGTCTCAATTTATCTATTTTCCATAAACAAATCCATTAAATACTAGAAAAAAGGACAAAAGTATATACCCAAAGCTCCACTACAAATCACCAAACAACGCATCATACATAAAAACATCCAAACCAAGTAAATTTCATGTACTCAATGACAATCCAAGTACTTCACATTCTTTTCCAAACCGTCCCAATTAATTAATTCCCAGTATATATAAAAAAAAAAGTCAAGACAAGATAAACAAAAGGCAAGAAAAAATATTGTCCAAAAAACGATTGATTCCTTCCTTAGTCTGAAACTCAAATCGTTGGTGTCGAGGCTTCCTTACTTCTCCAACTCTCCATTCTCTCTCCTCACCCACCCTTTGCCGTCGTCGTATTATAGCAGAATCAGAGCTGCCCATTTTCCCAAACCCAACACACACAAACGCAAACAAAACTTTCTCTGATCAAATCATCTGGAACTTCCAAAATCTGATCTTCAATTCTTCCACCGCTTCACTTCCCAGGTTTTTTTTAGTAGCTTCTTCTTTAAGTATTTATAACACCCATACTTTTTGATTTGTTCATTTTTGAGTATTTCTTCACAAAAATGTCATCATTTCTTCTACTTTTCTTTTCAAATTCTTTGTTTTCTTTTTTCTTCATTTTATTTTATTTTATTTTATGTATGTTCTTGAAAGTGAAATTATAATACAACCCTTTATTTTTCTTGTGATTTTGTTTAATACCCATGTTTTCTTTTTGCAGGAATAATGCAATCTGAGCTTGGGTTGCTAGTTGGAGTTGAGAATCAAGAAAGACAAGTGTGTTTTTTTTTTTTGGTTTTTATAATTTTTTTTTATGTATGTTCATGTAACTAAAATTTAATAATTCCCTTAATAATTTTTATTTTTTTGTGTGATTTTGATTAAAGCTCATGTTTTATTTTTGCAGGAATGTTGCTATGTGAGTTGGGTTTGTTAGTTGGAGCTGAAGACAAGTGGGTTTGGATTGTATAGAGTAGGAAATTAGGGTATTTATCGTGTTGTAGACGTTGCTGGATTAGTGAAAAATAAATCAGTGATTAGGATTGTTGCGTAATTTGGAAGTTTTTGAGGTTGGATTACTATTTATAGAATTGGAGTTGATGGGGAATAAGCTGGGGAAGAGGAGGCAGGCGGTGGATGAGAAGTATACAAGGCCACAAGGGTTGTATCAGATCAAAGATGTTGATTATAAGAAGCTTAGGAAGCTTATTCTTGAATCTAAGCTTGCCCCGTGCTATCCAGGCGGCGACGAGTGCGATTTCGGCCTTTTTGAAGAATGCCCCATCTGTTTTTTGGTTCGTTTCATCTTTTAGTATGGTCATTATTTGCGAATGTGTGAGTGGGTTTTGTTTTGTTTTGTTGTTATTTTTTTTTTTTTTGGGGGGGGGGGGGGGGGGGGGGGGGGACGTTATGATATGGGTCTTGACAGGGCAGGGAGGATGTTGTGCTTAATCAGTTATTGTGAAGCTTGGGATGTTCATTTTCATGAATTTGTGTCTATGTAGTTTTTGAGTTTCATATGATTGTTGCTAAGATGAAATGCTGGGGGTGGGGATGATGATATGCTTAATCCTATCAGGTGTGAAAGCTTGGAATATTCTTTTATTGGGGGTTCATAAAGCTTAGCTTTGATATTTGGAAATGTATTAGAACAGGAAGAATTGCTTGTAATAAGGTAGTTAGAATGCAATGCTGTTTCTTTTGTGAGGTTTTATAAGAGGAATAGTGTGGATGTAGACTGAAGAATTTCTACAACCTTTTATGTGTTTGTTCTCGCAGATTGAAGAACTTTCGAAATTCAGGAGATTTGTTCAGTTTTGGACATGGACTTTTTAGTCTTGCCTTTTCTCCTTTCCCATAGAAGTCTAGAATGATGAAAGTATTAAGCATTTGTGTATTTGTTGATTGCTGTTGAACTCTTTCGATTCTGGCATTTCTAAGTAAGCTGTTTTGCTCTTGTAGTATTATCCAACCCTCAACCGGTCAAGATGTTGTATGAAAAGCATATGCACAGGTACCTGTAAATGCTGTCTTTATATGAGGATTTTTGTATCAGTACATGGAAGGTGGTAGTGAATATATCTAGTGTTTGACTTATCTGTTTCCTTTATTCCTTGGTTGGCAGAGTGTTTTCTACAGATGAAGAATCCAAATTCAACTAGACCTACACAGTATCCTTCTTTTTGATTTGCTTCTACTCCATTATGTTTGCATTGTTGACTTCCCTACATAGGACTGGGCTTCTTTTTCGATTTTATCGTACTCTGAGACGTGCCTTAACTTGCATATAGATGCCCATTCTGTAAAACCTCGAATTATGCTGTGGAGTACAGGGGAGGAAAGTCAAAGGAGGAGAGGGGACTGGAGCAAATAGTAAGACATGGAATATGCTTTATCATCATGTTTTCTCAATTTACTCTCCTTGGTGCAGGGTTGTTGTATAGTATTTGTCTGTTGGTTTTGAAGATAGTTGCTTATGTTTCTGTTGGACACCTAAACAGGAAGAACAAAAGGTCATTGAGGCAAAGATTCGGATGCGGCAGCAGGAGATCGAAGAGGAAGAGGAGAGACAACTTAGTAAAGAAGAAGCGAGCTCTTCAAATATAGACCCTCGGACAGAAAACATTGGTTGTAGCACTTCGGGAGGTATAGAGTGTGAAGAAACCGCTTCTACTCAAGATTCAACTGCTACACAAATGCTCAGGCAACCTCAGTATACAAGACATGGAAGGTGAGTCACTGATTGTTGTTTCATATTTGGGGAATCATATTTTAGGGTGTTATCTGCATGTTTATGATTATTTTCCCTTCTATTAGGGTGTATCAAAACAGTTGAAAAATTGATATGAGTTCTTTGTATCCAGCTAAGGTGCTACAGACAGAAAATATCCATTGGTTGTAAGAAAATATATTGCTGTCCTCTTTTTAGGCTTGCCAATATTCTCTACCGCCAATACTTTGTTATGATTTGTATTTAATGCGGTTGAGAATATTATTACGGATACTTTGGAAAGTATCTGTCACATCTCTAAGCATTTCCTTATCCAAAAAGAGAGAATGATAAAGCTCACTATAATTTTCCTTGAAGATCTCGTGTTTTAATCTGAATGTCTGGTCATGTGCATAGAGTTAGGAGTTAAGCTGAGTGGAATATAGTGGGCACATCTGAAAGCGGGTGGCCAATGAATTTCATCTTTATTGAATCTACTTGCCTCCAATGAGATTTTTTTTGCAAAGCGCTATTTACCGCCCCACTTTTACTCCAGCCGCCCCCTCATTTACCCTTTTGCCCTTGCACCTTTTTAATCTTATTCTCACTTAATATTTAATTTTCCACTTCGCACTCCCGTTCCCCTGTAAACCACCACGCCCTGCCTTCAACCACCTTGTACCAGTCAACCACCTCGCCGGTGTCCAGCCAACCACCACCCTCACCGGTTTCCAACCAACCAACAACCAACCTCACCGGTTTCCGGCCAACCACCACCATAATTAAGTGAGGGTGGAAAATTCCGGCTAGCTGTTTTTTAGAGGCCCCAATAGCTAGCCAGATTTTTTTAGAAGTCTCCCCCTTTTTTAAATTAGAATAATTAAAAATGATTATTTATTATTTTCAATTTTAATATTATTATTCTTTATTATTCTTTATAATTATTTAAATATATTATTCTTAATTATTATTTGAGGGTGGAAAATTTTAAAGGATGAGGGGTATTTTAGTATATTGGGGGGGGGGGGGGGGGGGGGGATAAAAAGGGGGGCTATAAAAAACAAGCCCTTTTTTTTTGAGGTAATGTTCAGGATGAGGTAATTCATCACAAATTCTATCAGAATAAAAGGGGAAATAATCTTGAAAATGCTTCCACCTCAACTAAACATATATCCTGAGATGAAGAGAAGTGCAGATAATCCTATGCCATCCAAATGATTTCCTGTCTGTTTTGTATTTTTGTTTTGAGTGAGTGTTTTAATATATTAGGTGCCAAAGGATGTTTTAAGTACTTGTAGTTGTATATGTGTGTATGTATGTCTAATATATTTGTAAATCCTTATAGGATGAACCTCTATGATTTTCTTGTCATGGCTTGACAATGGCTTGCAATGGTAGTCATCTGTTATTTGTGTAGCTCTATTATAGCTACTGTTGCCAGAGAAACTGATGCAGTGTCTCAGGAAAAGTAAGAATTCAGTTGCTACTGTATTATGAAGAATAGGCGACAGTTAAGGGAGTTTGTTCAGGGACAGTATAGCAATATTTTCTAATAGCATAAATTGCATGAGATGTTTGTGCGTTATCATGTGATGAGGGGATGCCCTTGCAGAAGCATTTGTATGCTTAGAGGGAAGCAATAAAATGGCTAGGCCTCTGTTTTGCTCGTTACAGACACCAAAACTATCGATTTGTCAAGAGACTGATGATTGCTACTCACTATCTGTACCATTGGAATCTTATTATTCCTGAAGCATCTTCTGCTTTGGAGAAATGAAGCAAGGTTGTTTGAGACAAGCATACTTTCTTAAAGAGCATTGAACATTTTTAATGAGCAACTCACTAAAATTTGGTGTCACATTTCCGTCTTTTTTTTTGCCGCAGTTATGAAACTGAATGAAATGTATGACGGGACCGTAGTCCATTTTAGAGTGCTTTTTTAGCAGCTCTTCACTTTCTCTCTCCTAGAACACCACTTTATTTTTATATTTTTCCTTATGTAAACTTTTCTTTTTGACTCTCTTACCACCATCTTAAATGTTCTTCCAAAAAATAAGCCATTTAAGCGTGGGACAATTGTTTGGTGGCTTTCTTTTCCTTTGTTTGATAAAAGGTGAACCATGTATCTAGATAAAAATTGACTGCTAATATACTACAATCTATTGGCATTATCCCTGAAAACATTGTAAGACATTAGAAGTATGATTGTATGAAGGTGAGCAAATCGATCATAATAATTAATGTCTTTTTGTACTTTGGTAAAAAAAACTTGATCGTGAGATTTAAGTGGGGCAAAGTACTTTGAAATGGACTTTCATGTACGACCTGAATGTGGAGTTTCATTTAATCTGTTCAATTGCTTGGAACATAATTTCTTTAACCTTTCCTAGTAAATTGTTTCTTCCTCTTGTTGGATATTTTATGTTGGCATTACAATTGGGTAAATGAGAAGTTGGATATGTCCACTCTGAATTTTAATTTCTGTTATTCTTTTTCATCCTTATTAAAAATGGAGTTGCCCTTCTTCTTCCTCTTTTTAAAGTTATTGACGGATTATCTGTGAAGAATCATGAACTTCCCATTACTTGATTATATCGCAATATACTGAATTTGTCCTGGTATATAGGTGTCGTTGACTTTAGGTTTGGGTTCTGAATCGGCATATAAATGTCTTTAGTATGCTTGGATCTAAGCTCAGTACCAATCTAAATGACCGATCATATCACCCTAAGATGCTGTAAAATAGAAGCCTATAAAACCATATATGGGTTCTATGCCACAGTGACTTCTTAATAATGAGTCAGTTGTAATATGTAGAGCTGCTCGTTGCTAGGGTTTTTCTATGCAGCAATATACTGGACTTTTGTTTAACTTAAGCTGGAAGAGATGATGTTGCTAGTCTGAGAATATACCTTGTTTGTCTAGCACATAATCCAATGAGTAATTGAGGACAATTTGAGCAGAGATAGGTAATTTTATAGCAACACAAATGAGCTGCAGTTCAGACAGTTTCTGTTCCCATCTGACCATGGAGCATTTCTTAGTTTTAATTTGGAGTTGTGAGTTTGTGATCCACTCTTTCCTCTTGCTTTCGCCAATCCTGGGCAATCAAGATGGATCTGTTTGAAACTTTGAAATCAGTATGCAATATAGGATGTTTGTGAAAGTGACCTCTCCTGCGTGTTTATTTTTTTTGTTGGTGTGGTGGGTTGTCTGCTTTTGTGTGAATGGGAGTTTCTATTTGAGAGAAGGATGCCAGACATATAGTTAATTTACGGATCTAGGATTTGCGTATTCAGTGTTCCAAAAAGTGAGGTGACAATTGAAGAATGGAAATGGTGACTAGTGAGGTGGACATGTGGTTTTTGTTTGTAAAGGTGATAAAAATGAGTCTCAAGTAAGCCTTCTGCATTTAACTTACTGAAGGGGACTTTAAGAGTGGCTCCCCATGAACGTGATACTATTCGACTGTTTTCAAACCAAAAGACGACTGTTTCCCTCCCCTCTATACCTATTGTACTGATCCAGAATACAACAGACCTACATTTATAATGATTGACTTGTTAGGCTGGAGAAAGTAAACTTGTGTCAGGGTTGATCTTGAACTTCTAACATGGTTTCTACAAATTTGCCTCTGGTGACTATGCGCTCAATACGTAATTTTTTTTGAAGTGTATTTTTTTTGGTGTGTGCGTGTGTGTGTGTGTGTGTGGGGGGGGGGGGGGGGGGGGGGGGGGGGGGGGGATGGTAATTGTTAAATTGTTTATAATTTTCATTGTCTTTATTGAATAGAACTTATGCCTACATATTCCTTTGTGGCTATGCTCCTATGCTTCCCAAGCTCGGTATAGCTGCCAGCCTTCTGGTGCCGCTGTGATTGAACTTGAATTCTAGTATGTCATTCGGATTGGGTGTGACAATTTGCACTCAGATTTGAATGCATAAACAATCCAGAAAGCATTGTGAGGGAAGGAGATCTAGGTGAGAACTAATCTTCTAGAATTCCATAGAAATGCTGAAACTTAAGACTTCTCACTTTGTTAGGTTTAGGATTTTAGAGAAAAGCCCTACATTTGTCAATTCAAGATGAAATCTACCGTTAAAAGTATGAAACCGTTAAGGGCTTTTGTTTCGTAGGGAAAGTAGAGAGGTGAGTTTGTTCTAATGGATCGAGCTGTCTTTTTCTTCTTGTTGTCCGGTGGGGGTTGTCCATGTGCTGTACTTGATACTTTCCTATCCTTGATGTAGCAGACAGAATTTTTTCCTTTCCTCTTCCCTTTCTGTTGTACTTGCTAGGACTTCAAGTTCGGTTTCAGATTAGTAATTTTAGTATGTGGGTGATAGGTATATGTATGCATGGAAAAGCAGTGGTATATTATTCTATAAATGTGATGTCCTCATAACTGTGTTCTTATGTAGGGATGGCATCAAGATAACGAGTTTTGTTTAGGACATTAGCTCCTTTTTTATATCCGACACCATTTAGTGAGTTAAGTTAACCCAGCTTACTCTTAAATTTTAAATGAAAGCACTGTGTAGAATCATCTTTGAGTATTTAGAAAATGGCTCTTCTGAAGATAGGGAAGTGCTAATTTAGTTGTTTAGGTGTGTGTGCTATGAACGTTTATCCATTTTCTTTCAATGCTTGAATCGAAATGAGTAAAACAGTATTTGGTGCATGAATGAATCAGTAGATACTTGAAGACTACCAGTGAGTGTAAAATTAGTCAGAAAGGAGCTTTGTTCGGTATATAGCCTAGAATCTGCAGATCTGGGGATCTTCCACATCCCTCCTAATTTCTAAAGTTTTCGACTTTTCATTTGTCATATATCAGTTATCAGCATTCTTCTTTATATTCTATTGGTTAGTCATGCATATTGTAGTTCTTTCTGATTTGTTTAAGTGGGCTTGTAGAGCACTGTATATCAGTTCATCATAATGTACAGTGTTCACTAATAATTACTTGGAATCAGTTGAAAACCATGAGTAAACATCCCGGCCCTTTTCCTCTTGGAGGTGATGTTAACAATTGTGTTTCATTGCCTTTATATGGTGAACCTTTACCAAAAGTTTGAAGCTTCTGTCAATTTGCTTAGTTGCAAAGAGGAATTTAGTTTGTTTTATAAATTTTCGTTTATGAATTGCAATAATGTTGGATGTTTATCTGTTGACATGTTCTGCTTAAAATTGATTCAGAAGCAGTAATCAACTCTTATTGAACTGTGATTTTGATCTTGATGCAGGGATGATGACTTTGACCTGGACCTTGAAGATATTATGGTTATGGAAGCTATTTGGCTTTCTATACAGGTAATAATTATATTTTTATGTTTTATAAAACGAATCCAACCTTCTTGGCACCTTACACATTTAAGCCAACCTATAAAATATATATTGGAATAATTCCACCTTTAATCTTATAAATTGAAAGCATGCAAAGAACTCTAAATGAAGAATCTGTACAAAAATTTAGCTGATGTTGATACTTATGAAATTCTTCAGGGGAATCATCTAATTTCCTACATTTTTAAGAAAAATTATTAAATTGTCAATAAAAAATTGAGCAGTTCTTTGTCAGGGGTTCTCCCTTGGTGGACTTTGGGTGTGCTTCTGTTGGAACCACAAATGAGAATATTTTTAAACATTTTGATAAATGAAATTTCACAATGTATTAGAAAGGTTATTTTACTTGCTTGCATGTTCAGTATTTCTTGCTTCTTGGATGATTTCTCCTTTTTACTAACCTACATGGATTCATTGAGTGTTGTCGATGTGCATAGTTATCTCCATACAGCTGTACCCTGTGAATGTGTACTTGCTTGACTTATGAGAAGAATCAGAGGTCTTAAAGCTTTAATTGGTACTCCTTATGAAAATATGTGAAGTTCCTGGACTTCTTAGACTTTTCAATAAATTCATGTGTTATGTCGCTGCTGTTTTTTGTGTATGCATGACTCTCATTCATCTGGTTGGCGCCTCCTTGGTATTCACAAGTCATATTCTACAATTGTCTAATTAATATTTTCTGAAATAATCTTATAGATCCCAATTTGATACTCTTCTGTTGCCGTCCCTTTCCTCCTACACACACGAGGAAATTTGCTGCCTTTTGTCTCAGCTGAAACAACCTTGAACTGGCCTTAACAGTAATTTAGTATATCATTACCTTGTTGCTCTTACGAGGCCCTGAGGGAAGGGTTTAGAATTTTCGTTTATGCTGCCGTGCTCTTAAAATTAAGGGGCTCTATTGTTGGTGAAAAATACATGGCAGGGCGATCAACAATTTTTAAGTGAGGAAGTGATTCTTTTTCATTAGCAAAGTTAAGGATCTCTTTAGTAAATAACCCTTATCTCTAAAATAGTATGTAATTGATCAAAAAACTGTGTTCGGTCTATGGAGGCTGCATAACTGAACTCTGGTAGCAGTCTGCCTTGCTAAGTTTCTTCAAAGCTGCTGATCTTTGTCTTCTGTTCTGTTTTGCCTTTTCCCTACGTTAATCTAGGAGAATGGAAGAGCAGGATATTCACCGTCTATTGATGCAATGCCTGAGCCATATCCAGTGGGAGATCGCTTCATGTCACCAGTGACAGCACCAGTGGCTGGATCATCGTCATCCCCTTCTGGTGGTCTTGCATGTGCGATTGCTGCCCTTGCCGAGCGCCAGCAATCTACTGGAGAGTCTTCGACCAACTATAGTGAACCTGTATCGCCTTTAGACATGCTTCCAAGCAGTAGCAGAAGTTCAAAGAGGATGAAGAAGACTCAACGAAAAACCACAGAAAGCTCTTCTACAAAGGAAATTTGTAGTTCAAGGATGGTAGCTGAAGGATGCGAGGTTGATCCTGCTTTGGAGGTTGCTGAAGTCGGGACCAGCTACATTAACTCAGATGACTCTGAAGGTGAGGATGTTATCCTGCCACCGCCGCCACCTCTACCAATGTGTCATAGGTGGAACTCAAAAAGGGGAAAAAATATTCAAAGAAAATACTCTTTTGAGAGGGCCTTGTCCACGGATTTCCATAATCAAAGGATGGTTGCAGATGGATGGGAGATGGACCGTGGCTCAGAGGATGCTGAGTCAGGGACTACTTATGCTAGTTCTGATGAGTCAAATGAGGACATGCATTCCCCTGTACTGCCTCCTCCACCTCTGCCTCCATTTGTAGTCGGCACTAGCAGTGGCTGTTCAGATGGGGACGAAGATCATGGAGGGTATCTACACCCTCCACCTCCGCAACTCTACGTTACAGATAGTGGTTTCCAGTCTTCCGTCCCAGGCCCTATAGTTCCTGAGAGTTTTGAGGAACAGATGATGTTGGCCATGGCAGTTTCGTTAGCTGAGGCACGATCAAGAACTACAGCTCAGGGAGTTGCATGGCACTAGGTCTAGTAATTATGATCGTATCCATTCACTTACAGCTCCACCTTCTCCCCATTTTATCCATCTCCACGCACGTATGCAATAGGAAATTAAAGAGCAGATTTCAGGAGTGATAGGTTTGTTGGGTTTATGATATTTGAAATGATTGATGTGGCCGTGTCTTTTCTTTTTCTCTTATTTTGCCCCACTAGTTTAATAATGATGGTTGTTGTAAGTTATTTGCGAGGTGTATGATTGATTGTTAAGGTAATCTGGTCTTGTTGTGTAGACTTAACTAAAATTGTGTTCTCGCAATGGAATCCGAAGCAAAAATCGGTGTTACCTGTTAGATTTGATTTGACACAAGAATGTCCAATCATGGTTTACAAACTGTTTCTTCCCCAACAGATGGCTGGCTGGCTGGCTCTATATCAAGTGGTGAATGCAACATAAGTCATCCCACAGAAAGAATGTTCTGATCCAAGATTACAAACCAGGTTTGGTAATGGATAGCCCGATCTTGTAACAATTAATTCAAAGCCAAAATCGCGTTGCCTAGTTATAAACAACGTAGCAGGGCTGCATCCCACATGAATCATCTTTTATGGATGAGTATGGCGGGGAAACAAGATGTTCACAGCATCTGATTGTATGCTCGCCTTTGTGTGGCTCTGGGCAATTGGCATGCATGTACAATATATCCGAGATGGATAGGAAAGGTGAGGACTGTGGAGGGGTAGTACCCGCGAACGCAATGAGGTTGCCACTTTTGGGGTCAAAAACTACTATGGAGGACAACTCCGTACTAGTGATGACTCGTCAAGGTTCATTCAATATTACAATTAATTTTCACTTTTCAATTTGTACTTTTTGAATTTTGTAAACGTTATGAAAGTAATATTAAAGAAAATTAATGTTGATTATACTACAGAAACTTAAAGCCATTAATTTAGATGAATTTAGGATTGAATGTGTTATACTCTTTATTTTCAATGTTGTTTAATACAACTTTCCGCCTCCGTTCCTCAAAAATTGTTCATTTGACTTTTTATAGTTTTCAAAATACAACTTTAAATGTATTGATTTTCAAATCTGTAAGGCAAAAAATTATGATAAGTTGATATTTTAAAAATTACATTAAAATAAATTTAATATAATTCTATCCGAATATATTATTTTTTATAACATGATGATAATTAACGGTTAAACTTTTTAAACTTTGACTTTATAATTAGAAATAGGGGGACAATCTTTAAAAAATAGAGAAGTACTTATCTTATGATTTAAAAATTGAATGCTCTCAAACTATTTCAAAACTCAGTTTAAATTTATTTTAAAAAAAAATATTTGAAAATTAATCGTGACAAGGGACAAAAAATTAATTAACGGGTATTAGTATTGAAAATACTATTTGAAGTTTGAAAATGAAAAAACGACAAGAATATTACAACTTACAAGTGAGATACGGAGTAGTAAATGGCAATTGACATTTGACACATAGAGCAACAGCAGTAGTAAAAAGTTTAGTTAGTTTCCCAATAAAATGGGAATCATTTAAATTTAATTACCCTCTCCCCTCCATTCTCCTCTTTAATTCAAACACCCAAACAACCCCTCACTCTCTCTCTCTCCTCCAACCCACCCACACGTTCTTCTGCCTTTTTCTGTTATCATTTCATCATCTGGATCACTGGATGTCTTCAAGTAAACCCACTGTTTGCTTCATTTCGCATGATTAACTAACTTTTTTTCCAGGTTTGTTTTGATTTTTATCTCATTCTATTCAATCAGTGCCTTTTGATTATGTTGCTTTGAAAATAACTACTCCTGTCGTGTGACATTACTTCCTCAAATTACATTAGTAACGTGTTACAGTTTATTTTTGAGGGGACTATAAAATTAAAGATCCGATAATATGAATCTGGTTTAGTGTTTGCTTTTTGTTCGTATTTTAAAGGGTTTTCTTTGTTGTTTTTATTTATTTTTTTATTTTTTATGTATATATAATTAATTAATTTAGTTGATTAAAATTTAGAATTTTTTTTACTATTATTAACTTTTCTCGGTCTCTTTACCCAAAAGATTTTAATTGTGTGTTTTGCTTTTTATGTATTTTAATTTTAATTTGATATTTGGCTTACCAAGTTGGCCTTTTGGAATTATTTAATTTTTTGAATAAATTACGCTGACCGTTTTCCTATTTCTCTGATATGTGAATTTCTGGCATGACAGATGAATTTACAAGTGCGTTGTTGTCTGTATTAATCTTAAGGTCTGTTTGTTAGGCCGTAACAAATATAATTGGTTATGAATTCAAATTAAATTTCATTTGCATGGATATATCTATCTTTTCTCTGTAAATACCAAAGTTTACGGTATTACGAAGAAAAAGAGATTTTTGAGGGTGTTCAATAATTATTATAAATATTAACTTGCACATTTTTGATAAAATTACATTTGAATTTGAATTCAATCAAATTATTAGGGAAAATTGTTAGGGAGTACCAATTGTTACTATGTACTAAATCTCACAATAACGGGTAGTTTGAAATTTGGGATTTTCTAGGTGAGGTTTGAAGTGTAGGATGCTTGACAGAATAGGAGACCAAATTTAAGGGATCTTAAACTTAATATATATATTTATATTATTTTTGTATAATAATATAAAAGTGTAGTTGAAATAATAATTTGAATAAACAGTACCGAATATATAATATATAATTGTTGTTTCGGCCATGTCTTTATATTAGTAGTTGTTTAAATTTTGTAAAGGGATTGTTTGGGTTACATGATTGTTATGCTATGATAAAACTCCGAAAACTCAAATTGACTAGGTTTCTCATGATTGCTCCAAACAGAGCTGTACGGTCTGGAAAGAGGGGTAATTTATGACATTTACCACATAAACAAATTCATACGAGAACGGCTCATTCGTGCATTTCATTTAATATCTTTAGTCCTAAGATTGGGTAATTACGAGAGCTTGAGAAATGATAGAACTATCATTAAGGACATACTGGCGTTGAAAATGGAAGTCGTCATATACCTACGATTATGAGTTGAGGTCCTAGTGACTGTGAGACTACTTAATGGAATGGGGGGAGACATGCAAAAATAACACGATTTCCTTCACTTATTACTTGAATATGTCAAGTGTAAGTCTTTCAAGATTATATAGTAGGACTCGAATTTTGTAGGAAGTAGATGCTTTAGTTTTTTCAAGATTATAGTATGTACACTGTGTCCAACACCTCTAACTTTGCGGATTCGTGTTTGGAGAAAATGGAATGCTGATCTATGGAAATAGAAAGAACAGAGCTTACTTGTTCAATCGGCAAAATGAGTGTCACTGAGGCATATGGGCAGAACCTTCGTTGTTGCCTTCAATCAAGAAAGAGTTGTACTATAAGGGCATATTTTGGGTATTACTATAATAGGATGCATGATAAGCTTCCCTTGATCAAACTACATATAATGACTATTATATGACATGTAGACTAATAATGCTAAGCATTCCGTTTTGTGATGAGTCATCGGTATATTCAGAATATACGACATCAAAAATGTGAAAGAGAAAGCCATTGTTGCCTGAGAAAGTGAGGAATTCTTTTTCAGAAAATTTTGTTGCTTTGGGTGAAAGGGCCTGGCCATCTTTTGAGGAGCAAAACTGTTATAAATAAATAAATAAAATGGTCTAACACTAAGCAATGCTTTGGCTTTTACACTTTCCAAAAAAGTGACATTCCATTATGTAAAGAAAAGGCATTTCTTGCATCCAATTCTGAATACTTTATATATAATTGGTGTTCTCAGTTGTGTCTTGGGAGTATCTAAACAACATACAGTACATTTGTAGGGGTAAATCACATCCGGTTTCGTGTTCTAACTGATTATTTCCTGATTGGAGATAAAAAAAATCGTTTATATGGTTTAGTGAATAATATCTATCCGTTAATTAAATTTTCTCTTGCATGCTATGTGTACTTTTAATGTACTTTGTCTTTCTTTTTTTTTTTTTTGTGGGGTGTGTGTTTTAGATTTCTTGGCCCTTCGAATAATATTTGATAAGCTCTGCCTTCAATTATCGTACAGCGCGTAACCAATTCAGGACAACTTGCTCTTCTGGGTCAACCTTGCAACACTGAAGACATGCCGAGAGTGAAGTAAGATATCTGATCCTCATGTCTAGCATTTTTGTAGCTCCAATGTATTTCACTATGTACTCGTCAACCAGGTAATATTTGCATAGGGGTATTAATTAGTGTTTGTGGATTATACAGGGTATCAGAAGGGCCACAAAGGCCATCACCAACATTGAGAAACCCTCGGCATCTAAGAACTTCCAGCTCTGGTTCTGATCCTCTCCATCCTCGTCCACTCACAGAAAGAAGCCCAAGGCTTGGAGGTTATCGATCTCCGAGGGGAACTCAGTCAGAGCCCCCTAGCCAGAAGAAACTTGGTACTCGTATTGGAGATCTAGAAACTCAACTGGTGCAAGCTCAGCGTGAGCTAAAGAGTCTAAAAAGTCAGTTATCTTCTGCTGAAGCTGAAAAGAAACAGGTCCAAGAAGAACTGCATAAGAAGGGTGGCAGCAACAGACAGGCTCCAAGTAGAAAAGTTTCTGGGCGGGCAAAGCCTTCTGCTGTTCCATCAGTCCCAAGGAGCAACTCAAGGAACAAGCCTGGAAATGAAATTCCTGAAGACGCTGATCGAGAAACGGATGTTTTTGAGGTTCCGATGGAGAAAATGTTAGTTGAGCCCAAGGTTGAGATGAGCCAGTGTTCTGTTGAGGAGGATGTTCAGGAGACCAAGTCAGAAGATTCTTCTATATCAGTATCAGAAAAGCCTTCAGTATGTGATGAAGCAGTTTCAAAGAATGAAGAAATAGATCAGATGAGAGCTGTGATGGAAGAGAAAGTGAAAGAAAAACAGGTGGCAGTTGAAGAAAATGAGACACTGAAAAAACAATTAGATGAAGCAAAATCAGAGATAGACTTGGCTCTGAAGAGAGAAGAAGAGATGGCATTGGTAGTGAATCAACTTAGGCAAGAGTTAGAGCTGAGCAAAGGAAAAGAAGCGCAGTTGAAAGAGAAGCTAGTTGACGCTGAAGCAGCAAAGGAATTGTTGGAGATTGAGATGAAAAAGATGAAGGTGCAAACAGAGCAATGGAGAAAGGCTGCAGACGCAGCTGCTTCTGTTCTTGCTAGTGGGGTTGACATGAAAGGGCGTGTTTCTGAGAGGTGTGTGTCTATGGATAATCACTTTAACGGCATTTTTGAGCCGCCACCCATCACGGGGTTTGGTGGGTATATTGGATCACCAGAGGCAGGAGATGATCCAGATGACAGTTTTGGTGGTGGAAAGAAAAAGGGTTCTGGTATTAGGATGCTGGGGGACTTGTGGAGAAAGAAGGGTCAGAAATGAGTTCATTGTTCGTGAGTTTTCCGAGAGATCTGTGGACGTTGCTAGATTTTGTGGAGCAAAATGGTTTCTTGCCATTTCTTTACGCTTCGTTGTAGTCATAGTAATAGTATTAGAATGAGATTCATCTGCGATGTTGTATTAGCTTTAAGACTATGACTCTGATATCAGTGTATTGTTATCTCTAGTAATTATTTTTTACTTGTGAAAAATGACTGCCCTGCTCCTGCAGATATTGTTATCTCAACTTCCTTACGTAAAGCAAAAACTCCTGGCGGTCTTACATTACCTGTTACTGCTTAAAACAATGTTCAAACCTCTGTAAAATACGTGTGTTCACAAGCTTCGTATGTTTTACTTTAATAGGAGAGTACTACTCTAGAAAATCTTTGAAATAAGAAGCTAGAATTAAGAAAGCTAGACTGTCAGAAATGTGATAGCTTAAGAGAAATCACCTCCCAACCGACTATGCACCACTACTTTCCTTATTGACTTTGTATGTAGTCAATTTTGTATTTTTTCTAGACTCATGAAAGGAGGATAAAAATAACATATTACATTGTTCACATCACTAAGAGGAGGACAAAAATTGGATTTCACTTTTTTCAGGCCATTTAATTCAAGAGTTGGCTTATATAGAGATGATTGATAGCGCTATTTCACGAGAACTCAAAGCATCCTTTGCAGACACTTGTACCGTTAAAGGCAACTAATACGATTTTGATCATTTTTTTTTTATGTTGCTTGGGATTTATATATCATTATGTAGAATACAGAGTTTGAAAACAGAGGGCCTATAATATCAAACAATGAGGCATTCAAATAGGGTTCGAAAGGGTCTTTGAACATTTGATTTAGCACCTGATTATAGACAAGTACAATTTAATTTGAGATGAATAACAAATAAGATAAAATAGCTTTGGCACAGAAACTAGACATTCTAACTAGTCCACTACCATTATTCTGAAATCTGAATGAGGCTTCATAAGAGCACTGTACAGTAATTGATTTAAATTCTAGTGCATCCAATAATAAGATATAGTACTAAGTGCATATGTGCATTATAGCCTCTCTTGGTTGCTGACATCCTTCCCTTCCTCAATCTTCCTTTCTGACAGTTCATTATGAGCAACATCATAAGTCGCGTGCACACCAACGAAGAGATAATACAGTAGCATTACTGCAGTGCAGATGAAGAACCTTAGGAATGCCTCATAGCCCAATGATCCTATCAGAAATATATTCATCCCAATCGACAATGAGGGCAACCATGGGACTAGCGGAACCTGCCAAACCTTTGGCGTTTGCTGTTTGGGTAGAATCTGCAACGCCAAAGTAGCAGCAAACCAAATTACCCCACACACAGCGTAACCAATCACGCTATGCTTTACGTTCCACAGAACAGTCAAGCCAATTGAAGAACTAGCAATGAAAAACAAGCATACGATAAACTTGTATAGCCCTTGCTTTGGTGTGATATCTGCAACATAGTAGCGCCTGACTAACAATGCAACAGCCATTAGCATAAAAATGAAGAGTGTACTGAACGAGAAAACACTAGACAGCACATCCAAACTCGTAAAGAAGGCAATGATAGCACTAAGAATAGTCACTAGAAGAGTGGCATTGATAGGAGTTCTAGTCTTGGGATGAACAAGAGCAAACCACGGAGGAATCAAATGCGCCCTAGCAATTTGTGTCGTGTAACGGGCTTGCCCAAGAGAACCAACGAGCAAGCTGGTAGTCATCCCTTTAAGAGCAATAACAGACACCAAATACTTAGCCCATCTCATTCCAATCTTCTCAAACACAACAGTATAAGGCGCATTAACATCAATCTCAGAATACTTCTGCATCATAGTCAGTGTCAACGACATTAGACAATAAATCAAAGTAATCATCGACATAGACCCCACCAACCCAATCGGAATATCCCTCGACGGTTTCTTTGTCTCCTCAGCCATAGTGGCAACCATATCAAATCCGGTGTACGACCAGTAAACAACAGCAGCCGCCTGAAACACTCCTTCAGGACCATACGGGAAAAATGGCGTTAAATTATCAGTGCTGGAGTGAACAAACCCAACTACAATAATAAAGATGATAACCATAGCACTCAAAAGCGAACTCAACCAGTTGAAAAACGAGGCGCGTTTCGTCCCAGACATAGCTATACCGTTCGCTATCAACAAAACAGCAACAGCAATAGGGTCTAAAAGATTAAACCCCTTGGCGAAGGAGTTCACTCTTATTCGCAAGAAATCAGAGTCACTTTTGATCATACTCGCGAAATACGACGACCAAGACCTGCCTAACCCTGCCGCCCCGACAATAGCTTCTAGAAGGATGTTACTTGCAGCGATGAAGGCAATCAAATCACCCAACTCAATCCTGAGAAAAGAGAAGGAGCCACCTGCAACTGGTACTTCAACTGTGAACTCGGTGTAGCAGAAAACAGACAGTAATGCAGACAGCCCTGAGATTGCGTACGATAGGAGAATGGCTGGCCCTGCATGATTATGGGCTTCTTGGCCTGTTATGCTGAAAATACCCGAACCGACGACGGACCCGAAACTCATCCAGATTAGATCCCACCAAGTTAAGCACTTTGTTAATGAATTGACGCTCTGTTTCCTGAGGTCAACGAGTTCGAATGAGTCCGATGAGCGGCTTAAGAGGCGGTCCTTGAGACGGGGGTAGAGTTGGGAAAGGGCAGATTTGTAATTAGAGAGTGACTTGAAGGACTGTTCTGGGAAAAAGTCTTGCTTTTTACAAGACCAGAAGGAGGTGTTAGGTGGTTCATCGGCCGCCATGAGGAGTGGGGTGTTTTGAGGAGAGAGAATTGAGGGGGCTTGGATTTGGGGCATTGTTGTTTGGAGGGATTTATTTAAGGTGGGATTTGGGGAGTTGATGAAGAGTGGAGTTTGTAGTGTGATTTCACTGATTTGTGAATAGCAGTCACTGAGTCAGGACCTCAAGTGTTGTTTCATCGATTCATCTTATGGGTATGGGTGGAGGTATAGATATGGGTATGACACTATGAACTAATAGACAGGTGTATGGGTGCTAAATCTTCTGAGTCGAGGCCGAATATTACTAGGCTCGGCTCGACCAAAAACTGGCTAGATCGGCTTGAGCTGTTTATCAAAATATTGAGCTCGGCTCATAAATTAGTTCGATTTATTTTAGGCTAATATTAGTTATATTCAATCTACTTTAATGAGTAAAGATTTAAAATTTCATGAATTAAAATAATAAAAATTTAAAATTTCATAGACTTCTAGCCTCAAAGGTCCAAGATGTAAGTTGTTTACCGTTTGGGTCATTTCCAAGGCCATGATAGAAACCAACTATAGAATATTCAAAGAGCAACTTAAGTTTTATACGGGCATAATTCATAGTATTTAGTTTTATTTCGATGTGAGATTTCCAAATACTCTCTTTACTTTTCTCCTTGTCTGCTCCTCTAATTTTCTAATTTCTTCTTTATCACTGTTTTCTAATTTCCTCTTTCATTTACTCATTTGAGGTTTCATTGTCTTGTTTCTTACCAACGTCAGCTTGGTGGCTTTTGCTTGTTCTATGGTAGCTAATAGTGATACTTATTTGGTCAACAAAGAAGAACGTTCTAAGGATGGGCTCAATAAAGCATTATCACCATGGAGTGGTGGGGCTTGGTAGGTTGTCATTTGGTTGGAGGACTTGGAACTAGTGAGGCTTGGCCAGCTATCTTCATGTTTGAGTCACAATCAAGGTTAAGTCCCTTGACCACAATGACTTTCATGATTTCCACTTGCATCACTACTAATGCTGAATGTTAAGACCTTCAAAACTCGAGCGCTGCGCTACTAAATAAACATGAAACAAGACTTAACAAATGAATCTCAATATAATCAGTAAGATAATGTATCTTAATATGAAACACTTTGACGCAAGGTGACTCCAACTCAGCTCATCTACACTCGAAGAAGAGTCGGAAGTATAGAAAAGATAAGGATAATGTTAGACAAAGATAGAATCAAAGTAAAGAGATTGAATTACAGTAAAGATAAGAGATTAGAGTCTCATTAGTATACGGCTAAATGAACAGTTCTAGGATGAGTAGGATACTTGAGGAGCATTGTATAAATACAGAATTATGTACGCAGTATTAAAATAAGCAACAACACCGAAGATTTCCAATAATCAAATACATACAACCGTAATTAAAAGCCTACTTGGTATCAGAGCCGCCGGTAAAGGTGTTGATTTCTGGCAAGTTTTGTCATCATTTACCAATTTTACCTGAGAGATGAGCAAACCACCAAAGGACGTAGAGGGGGTGCTAGTCACCTTGCCTCAACTATTGGAAATCTTAGACAGATTAAACATCAGTAGGAGTCAAGAGGGTCATGGATCCTCCCTCACAGTCTCAGAAAAACTAAACCATCAGAATTATGGGAAGTGGTCAAGGCTGATGCTAATGGCGATCGAAGGGAGGGGGAGGCTCATGCATATCATTGCCAATTCCCCCTCCAATGACACCGAAGAGCATCGGCTTTGGACCCAACGTGATGCGGTGGTCCGAACATGGATCATTGACAACATTGAGTCGGAATTGGTAAACCAATTCCTAGACTACACATCCGCCCAAGAATTATGGAGGGGCATAGAGGCCGTGTACAACAGTGCAAAGGATGGGCTACAGATCTTTGATCTAGCCACCAAAGCCAACACCATCAAATAGGGGAGGGACCAAATCGAGAGGTATTACTCAAAGTTGGTCACAGTACGGAAGGAGATGGACAGTAGAATGCCAAATCCGATGGAATGCCCAAGAGACATAACAACATATAACAAATTGCAACAACATAATTGTAATCCCCCGAAATTCTACAATTATTTTTTTATCTATTTATTTTCCTAAGTAATTCGCTAAGCCTAAACTACCGAAATTCTATCTTACTCAAATTTTATATTACCCAAAACTCTATCTTACTATCTAAACACTATCTAAACCTAAGAATTTTACCTAAACCTAAACACATTTTACCTAAACCTAAACACTACAAAAAAAAAACCCCCTTAATAAAATCCCACCCGTGGCCAATTCCCCCACAAATACTCAAGTCAAAAAAAGAAAAGAACCCCCCCCATATACTAACCTACCCCGTGAAACCCTCACAAGAAGAACTCAAAAGAAAACCCCATCCCCACCCATGAGAACTCCCCGCAGAAACCACTCGCTACCCCACTGCCGCCGCCGCTAGCCCCGCACCTGCCGTCGACCACCAGCCCTCCGGCGCTCCTGCTAGCCCACTTACGGTCTCCCCTTCTCCTCCCTTCATGTATTTTTTTTTATTGTGTGATGTGTATGAATTCAATCTTTCACCATTTCCCGTTGAAAGGGTATTGAGCTTGTTTCTTCTTTCACCTAATGTATTTGTTGGAATTGCAATTTTTAGCATATATTTGATGTACTTAGTAGTGCATATAGCGTGAAAATAGGTTGATTGGAATGAGTTTGCATGTCTTTAATGCCATAATTAATAGCTGCGTTGTTATAATTTTTTTTACTGTCATTAGGCTTGAGGACTACTGAACATAACCTTGCTCAAAACAGTAGTGTATATAAAAAATGTGCCTTATTGAGGTGTGTGTCTGATATTTTCTTTCAAATCAAGTTGTTGTATGAAATATTTAATTGTCGTATGTTACACAAAGAAATAAGTAAATTGCTTGCAATTCATATAGGTTTCAGAAAGTTGAGATCTCTAATCTCATCTTTGACTGGATTATTTTGTCTTGAAGATTTGCTTTTAAGTATTGGAATTAAATTTAGCCATCTATTATGCCTCGGGAAATTGTGATTGTCTAGTAATGACCTACTGCTGCCCAATGGTTTCTAAAACCTATTATTACAGTGCATTCTATGAGATGATTTCCATGCTTCACATAATATGAGATAATATAGTATATGATTTGAGTATTACATATTTTAGATGAAATTTTGGGTAACTTATACGTTAGCTCTTATGGTGATATCAATTTGTTATATAAAGTTGTATGAAGTATCTAGGATATTTTTATTGATTACTTGTAAATGGGACTAAAAATTTGGTGATATTTAGGGATTCCAATGGTTTGATCCAAATAGATCGAACTCATTTTAGAAGATCTAGCTAGGCTTAATTACTTAATACCAAAATTTAGGTAGTGTAGAGGAAGCTTGATTGAATAGTTGAAGTACTCTATATCTTTGTGTAAACATTTCATATTAATTATCATTTCAGAATTCATATTGCTGCAGAGTATCAACTGGTCTTATTAGTCGTGATAGATAAGAAATATTATGAAGATATTGGGAATAAAATTTGGTTGTTGGTATGTTGATTTAGCTATATTATTTGGTATAGGAGAACAATTTGTGGAAGGTCCTTAAAAATAGAGAAAGTGGATACCCGTGCATTTTACACCAGGTACGTACAAATTACGAAAAAAAAACATTACTTTTAATTAGGAGCATGATTTAGGGTGAAACATAAAACGTAGTATCATGTTTAGGAACCCCTTTGAATGAGATTGTTTGGTTATCCATTTGAAAGAATTCATATTCTTTATATTAGGGGCATGTTTTGGTATTAATTGTGAGAAACCGTGATTTATTAATTGGTATTAATCGTTAATTAATCCATAAGGTTGTTTATTATTACTCCTTCATTACTGATAGTATGATTGGAGTAAATGTGTATTTTATAAGTCTTAATGATGAGGAGTAAATGTGTATTTTTATACTGTATTTTGATGCTCTCCGACAGGAGTGCATGGGTGATTTAATTATTTGATGTTCTAATCAAGACATGTGGGAGACAACCTAGTATGTTGCTTAATCCAAATCATTAATCAATTTATCGCGTCAGTCGAGTAAAATGTGCGTGATACGTTCTTACATTTTTATAGTTATTTAATTATCAGTTCAACTGTCATACTTTGTAATTCGTATGTACTCAGCTTGCTGGTTACGTGCCTTATGTGTTTTTTGTCATGACTTTTGCTTATAAATGACACTGTAATGATCCAATACTTACAATTGTATTATTGGGGAGCAGATTATTAACAGGTATCTAAACAAGCATTCCTGCATAGGCGGGTTGGAGAGAAACGTTATTTTAGATTTCAGAATAATTTATGTTAGGTTTGATTTGATTTTAAACTGTTGGATTTGAATTAGAGGTAAACGTTATTTAGTACATTACAGTAAGGGTCGTAAAGGTTCCAGTTTGTTACATTAGGAGTTGATTTACGTTTAATGTTATATCAAAAGTCTTTTGGTTTTCCGTTGCAAAACTCTGTTTTATAGCCTTAACGTTTGAACACGTGGCGGTAGCACACCGGTATTTCCTAAAGGTTTGGGTTTCGGAAAAATGAGAATTATCAGGGTGTTTCAAGAATCACCTATACCAATTCTTGGTTGGGCTTGATGAATCGTTCGACAAAGATCGCAAGGATCCTGTCAATCAAGATCCATTGCCCACCGTAGAGACTGTGTATAACGCAATTCAAAGGGAGGTAACCAAAAGGGACATAATGAAACAAAACTTACCGACCTTACCTGAGGGGGTTGGGAGTGGACTTACAATGAAAACCCGGTCAGAAAAGGCAGCAGGGCCTCGTCGTAGTGAAGAAGATAAGGCAAGGATGAAGTGTACACACTGCGGGGGGAATCGACACACCAAAGAAGGGTGTTTTAAGCTAATAGGATACCCGGATTGGTGGACCGAAAACAAAAAGAAGGGAGCAAGTAAGGGACACGAGGCGAGGAGGAAAGCAAGAGCTTCCATGGCAGTGGAGAAGGAAGCAAAGCCGGAGGAGGGACGAAGTGAGGAAACGGCGGAAGAAGGTAAAGGGGAGAATTACCCTAAACCTAGAACATTCCCCACAAAAATATTCCAAGCCACTGACGCTTCCCCTGCCGCATCTCACTCCAACTTAAATCAGCCCCTTCTCACTTCATCCGCACAAAAAAAACCTAACCCTAGGTTTATAGTGCCAACTCCACCGAAGCCCAACTTGGAAATGTTCAAGTTCCAAAGCCCAAATTCTATATCATGCCTTACCCAATCTCAAAAGATCTGAAACTTAGAAACCCAAAGCTTACCCAAAGCAGCCCAAATCAATTTAAGCCCAAAAACCCAAAACCCATATTTCAAAGGCCCAAATTTACAGTGGATCTTTGATTGCGGGGCGACCGATACAATGACAAATGACAAAAATGATCTCACTGAGTGTATCAGTCCAACTAAAAACCTTATCCAAACAGCCAATGGTGATTGCATGAAGGTTACGGGAGTCGGGTCTATTAAATTAGGGAATCATATGACCCTCAAAAAATGTCTTTATATACCAAATCTGTCTTATAAACTTTTTTCTATAAGTCACATTAGAAAAGAATCAGGATGTACTGTCTTACGTACTCAAGATACTTGTGTTGTGTAGGATGTTCAAACCGGGAAGATCATTGGGCATGGTACTGAAAAGGATGGATTATATTACATGAATAGGGAGTATCAGAAGGGTGATGCAGCAGTCAGCAGTGGATCTGTTGAAAGTCAACTTCAAATGTGGCATCGTCGTCTGGGACATCCGTCATTAGGGTACTTGGAACGTCTTTTTTCCTCTCTTGCTGGCTCAAAATTAAGTCTTAATTGTGATTCATGCTTCCGTGCCAAGAGTCAAAAACAACATTATCCTCATAGCATACGTCATAAACTAAACCGTTTTACCTAATTCATTCCGATGTATGGGGACCACCCCAGTATTTGGTAGTCATGGTTTTTTATGTTATGTTCTTTTTATTGATGATTGCACACGAATGTGTTGGGTTTACTTTATGAAACAGAAATCTGAAGTTTTTAGTGTCTTTACTACATTTTATCGAATGATTCAAAACCAGTTTCAAACCAATGTTAGCATACTTAGATCTGATAATGGAGGTGAATACATTAACCATGATATGCAAAAAAAAATTCTACCCATGGACTGCTACACTAAACTACCTGTCCGATACTCCGCAGCGAAATGGAATAGCAGAACGTAAGAATCGTACTCTTCTTGAAATGTCTCGTGCTATGATGTTTGAGTTAGGTGTTCCTAACACTTTTTGGCCCGAAGCAATTGCAACTGCAAATTACCTAAGCAATCGCTTACCCACAAGGAAATTGAAGTATCAAACCCCGATTGACACCTTACGAGACTATGGTCTTAGCCCTTCGGTTCATACTTTGCCATCACAGGTTTTTGGGTGCATAGCCTATGTCCATCTCCCGAAAAAGGATAGGAACAAACTAGACCCTAGGGCTATTAAATGTGTGTTTGTAGGGTATGGAGTCTCCCAAAAGGGATATAGATATTTTGACCCGGTTACAAACCGGCTGTACACCACAATGGATTGTGACTTTGTGGAACAGTCGTACTTCTACCCCAACGTTCTATGTCAGGGGGAGAGTGTAAGTAACAATCTCAGTTGGTTATCTGGATACACTTATACTGATGAAGGGAGGAGTACTACTGATACGTGCCGGTAATCGATTCCCGAGATGAACATCCTTCTCCTATACAAGTTGCTGAGGTAAGTAATGATAATAATCCTATTTCTAGGATGAGTAGGATACTTGAGGAACATTGTATAAATACAGAATTATGTATGCAGTATTAAAATAAACAATAACATTGAAGATTTCCAATAATCAAATACATACAACCGTAATTAAAAGCCTACTGGAAGATAACACCAACTCAAGATATTAATAGGTTCGGAAAAGGAGAGTACTGGGAGATAATGGGTATAATAGTATAATAGTTACATAAAAAGTTTTAATAAATATTTATGTATTAAATTTTATCGAATTTGTTATTGAGTTTTCGAGTCGAGCCGCACCTTACTCGACTTGGTTTGTTTAAGTATCGAGCCAAGCCCGAATTCGAGCCGTGCTCTATTTGACCGAGTCGAGTCCGAGCCATGTAACTTGGTTCATTAAGTCACCTAATTTGTGATAATTATACCAACTAAATGGTGTGACTATTTAGTTTGCACGCTTCCTTAAATTACTTATCTCTCATCGTCGCGGTCAACCACTACCATCACCACAACCTATACCAATTCAATTTGCATCACCACTGTTTTTTGCAGAAGTTCTCTTCCACCGCTCCACACCTGCGATCTCAAATGACAATGAGTTTAGTATGAATTCGAAAAAGACAATATAAATAACATTTTTTTAATTATCCTATCATGGTGGAGTATAGTTGAAGCATAATGGCAGAGACAAAGAATCAACCTAATTACAATAAATAGCTTAGCGGATAATTTCACTTTGGTGTTGAAGTGAGAAAACATAATATAGATGTCGAGTAATAACCTAGGTGAAAATATGATCTCAGTCATAAAAAATATAATCTCAGATATAAAATATATAATCTTAAGAATAGATAATATGATATAGGGTATAGAAAATTTATGTCAATTATATAACATATGATCTTATATTAGATAATATGATATCAACTATATTAAGTATGATCTTAGGTATAGATAATGTAATATCGGGTATAGGTATAATGATCTCAAATATTTTTTTTGTGCTATTAATGATCTCAAATATTTTTTTTTGTGCTAATAATGATCTCAAATATAAATAATGTGAATTTAGTTATTTAAGTCAAATATTGTTATCGAGAAAGCTTTACCATGATGACAACCTTAAAATGCAACATAAGATTATTTTCATAACTCAAGTCACCTAGATAAAGGCAAGCTTAAATATCCGCCAAAATTAGCCTGAGATAATATTTGTCAGCTAATTGTTCTTATAATATGCAGCATTTGTAGACCAGTAGCTGCTAAGGTTAACTAGCGTAATTGATTGTACTACTGACCTGACCATCATATGGTTGCAAAGCATAATGAATCTTCCTCGCCAGTCGCCATAAAGTAATCCATTGTGCAGTGCAAGAAGCAACCAGGAAATAAAATAAATTTTGAGTTACTATATTATGATGTTAGCAATAGTTATATGTTATGTATGTAGTAATCACTTTAACACATGATAACTTTTTCATTTTCCTTGACTGGGGTGAGAAGAAAATGAATTGCGAGTGGGGATTACATATGTACAGCGGTACAGGTATATGTCCTCCACGTAAACCAATGTTGAACAGGAAAACAAAAGGTTTGGTTTTAAATAGGTGTTTTATAATATACTTTAGGTTTGTTTGATATCATGTATAGATAATATGATTTCGGGAATACAATATATGATCCTTGATATTGAATATGGTAGGTATTAATAAATGTGATATTAGGTATAGGTAATATTATATCAGATATAGAAAATTTGATTTCAGGTATAGAAAATATAATTTTAGATATAAAAATATATGATATCAAGAATAGAAAATATAATCTTAGATGTAGAAAATACGATTTAAAGTGTATATAATATGATATTAGGTATAAATAATATGATATTAATTATAAATAATATGATTTCAAGTATAATTTTTTTGATTTCAAGTATAGACAACATTAGTACAAAGTTTCTTTTATGTAGAAAAAGGTACAGATAGTTACTAGTTAGAAATAAAAGTGTATGTAGTTACTAGTTAGACATAAAAGTTTAACAACATGCTCCATCAAATGAATTATCAAATATCAAGCATCAATGACTAAAACATCGACTAGTGAAAATCTTTTAATTAAATTGTCAAACCAAGTAGCTGTAGTAGAGCGGCAAGTGGTGGTCGCCACCAAAGGCGGAGGTGATTCAGAGGACAAAAGGGAATGAAAATATTGAAAACCGATGAATCATGGTGTGAAAGGTGAGAAAAAAAAGGAATGATAGAAAACAACTAAAATTATGAGCTAGTTTGCTATATAAATAGGTTTGTCATATCATTTGGTTGGTGTGACGGTGTGACTAGTCGCACGCAATACCTATTATATATTATTTAATATACTATAACAAAATTTATGTTGCAGTTGTGCCAAACTTATTTTATTAGAACTATTAAAAACTTAGGTCCATATATTTTTGAATTAAGGCTCTGTTTAGTAGGGTGTAAAACATTTTTTCTGAAAACTATTTTCCCATTTTACATTGTTTAGTTTGGAGTAAAATATATGATGTAAAACTTGGAACTTGGAGTGTAAATTCATTTTACACCCTATTGAAAATATTTTCCTTTAAAATTGGGAGTAAAATAATTTTACATCTATTTACTCCAAAAAAATACCAACTAACAAATAACTCATGTATTACCAACTCATGTAGAGAGGTGGGCACGGTTGTGTCGTGCTCGTCATGGACTGTGTTAGCTCGTGTCTGGCCTCTTGTCGTGTCGTGACGTGCCTAATTGTAGTCGTGTCGCACTGTGTCATGCTACCTTTTCCTAAAACTCGGCCAATGGCCTAGCACGACCCACGTGCTTGGCCGTCGTACTAGGCATGTCGTGTCTCGCCTCATGCTGGCCTAATTTTTTTAACAAAAAAATAAAGTATACATTAGAATTGAAAAAAATAATTTTAGATAATATAAATTATATTATAAGAATATAATAATATTAAAAATAATAGTAATATTAATTATATTAAATAATACTAAATAATAGCGTGCTTCGAGCAGTGCTTCGTGCCAAATTGGCGTGCCGCTTGCGTGCTAGTGCCTAAATTTTTTTGCTGTCCGCGGTCTAGTCTGTAACCCACTCCATGGATAGTGTATCATGTCGTACCATGACTTTGCTTGTGTCATACTGTGCCAAAAAACGTGCCTGCTGGGTTGGGCTCATGCCCAGCTCTACTCAAGCATTTTTTATTTTTCATTTTCATCTTCTCGGTAGCTTCTCTCTCTACTCCATACTTTTTCTCTCTTAAAAATTGGGGGAAAATCCACAATTTATTTTCATTTTTTTCGAATATCATCAATTTAGTACATTTTCTTCGAATCTCATGTTTTGATTATTAAATTATCGAACTATATCATGAATTTGAACTATTTTTATCCAATTTCATCGAAAATAAAAAAACCCTAGATTTTCCCCTGATTCGATTGAATCGTGTAAGTTTCTCATGAAATGTGGGCAATCAATAGTTTATGTAAAATTAGAGTAGAAAATTATTACATTACAACCAATTTATTGGTTTACTTATTTAATTGGTTTGCTTATTCGATTGCGAATACTTCTTTATAGTTAGTTTAAGGTCTTTTTATAATGATGAACCACATTTTTTAGGGTTCTCTAGTTTTATGACAATTTCTTTATAATATAATATGTTATTAATATATCAGAGAAATGTATTATAGATTTTATAAAAAAATTATTTATTATAGCATAACAAATTTAGCTAATGATAAACAACTAGAAAATATAACAGAAAAAAGAGTTAAAAAATGACAAGAGAATACAATTAGAAAAGTTAATAGGAGTAATTAATTTTCAATTCAACCGAACAACGGAAAATATTTAAATGTAAAATCATTTTCCATACAATCAAACAACAAAAAAGTTTCATAAAAATAGATTTTTCACCATAAAAGATTTTCCATAAAAAATTATTTTCACTTGAAAACGTTTTACACTCTACTAAACATAACATAAGTCTCACAAGATCCATGAAAAATTAACCAGCAAAGTACCTCAAGAAAGTACTCACAAAGCTAATCACTGCTCTCCACGTGTTCGGTAAGATCGAATTCTTATACCAATCTAGTTTCCCCAAAAATAAATATAAAAAAGCAAAATGTTGAATATGCTAAGACTATCGAAGTGTAAAACCTGAAACAGCAGGCAACACATACGACACAGTTCACACTCTTGTCTTTGTTACCGTCAGCATAATCAAAGTATCTCTTCACTTCTAGCAGAAGCCAAACTCACATTCATCAGCTCAAACTCTTTCATTGACTAAGGTTATATCTTTATTTATTTTTGTTACTACTTTTTGTGCATTTTAAATTTTTATGCTATCTCGAAGACTTGTGTGAACAGTACAATCTGACAATATTCATCGGAATCTCTCTTTAATTAATGGGTATTTTTTAAATTTTTTAATTGTGGCATAAATGAGTTGATTGTTGATGGGTTTGAAAGATTAGTGTTGAGCTATTAGAATTTTTTTGTGTATTTTTGAAAGGTATGATCTTTGAATCTGTGTTTTTGTAATGTGAAATGCAGATGTTTTGTGCAAATGGGTTTGATGTATATGGGTTTCTTTCTCATTTCTTAATTTTATATAGTGTGTTATCCTTGTTTAACTGTGTATTTGTCAATTTGAGATTTTAAGTTATATTCCAGCAGAAGTTACTCTTTTTTTGTGGATTTTATTTTTGCTGTTTACATGTACCTGCTCTTGTCTAGGGTAGGATGGTGGTAGATGTGTGTTGATCTATTCTGACCATTTGTTTGGTAGTTCCCGAATTGTGTTGTTATTGCTTGTTTTGTGCTTATTTATATGTGAAAGACTGAAAGGTGACTGTTTTGATCCGGGTTTTGTGTCGTCTTTTCAGAATACTTTGTAACTAGGAGCTATATGGGGAGTTAGAAGGCGTATTTGTGTTGATACTGTGGAATTTGTTTATTGGTTGTGTCGTGGGTAAGTAATTGTTGGAAACCAACTTGGGATAGCTTAGCATAATAAGGAAATTGGGGGTGAACAATCTACGGTTCTCTTGGCTGATGGTTTTTAGTTAAGTCCTTTTGTGTGAACAGCAATGTAATTTTGTTGGACTTGTGAAGCTCGAAGAGAGCTGTTCTAGTAAAGCAGTAGCACGTATAGTTGGATATGAGTATGCTGAAGGGGACATGCTTGAGCCAAGGCAAGCTAATCTACCTGCTCTATTTTTGGTCCTCGTTGTGTTACCAGTGGTTTTGTACATCTTACTTGGGAAATGGAGTGAGGTTTCAAATAAAAAAGAGAGAATAAATTTACTTGTTGAAGAGACGTTTGTGGAGTCTTGTAAACCTGAAGCAATGGCAGCTTCCAGTGTTGATCCACCTCTTGTACCTCCCCCAACTAAAGCATTTTGGGAGTGCGCCAGATGCCATAGTCCAGCTACAACACGCTGCTCCAGATGCAAGTCGGTCAGATACTGGTACGTACATATTTCCAGTTTTAAGAGAATGCTTTCTTCTGCAACAGTGACTTTTTGAACTTAAAGTTCATACTTTTCCTTCAAATGAAAGTACTTTATGCTATGAGAAAACATGAAATGTTGGAGTTGTCTTGTATAAAGGGGATTAATTCGTTTGGAACTGATTGTCCTTTTCTGTCCGATTAACACCTACTTGGTGCTTGGCTTCCCATGTAGAAATTTGTTTGGTGGAATATTGGAATGCTGCAAGCTGAATGCTTCCAAATTTTAAGGTTCATAGGGCTATCTGATTTTGATCCTAAATTTCATTCATTTGGACACTTTCCTACAGGTGGATCTTTCTTTAGGCAAAGCCTGGGGCTTGATGCTTCCAAATTTTCTTTATCTCATAGCTATCTGATTTTGGTTCTTAGTTTCCTACATTTTGACACTTCTCTGTAGGTGGATCTTTATCAAGACAAAACTCAAGGCTTGATTGTAGTGGTTTGGAGACCATGATGTTATTGCATTTGGAAGATTTCATTCAAAAATGTGCTGACCAAATGCATTTATTTTTTCAATTAGGATGGTGGTATTCTAGAATTCTAAAATGTCTATCTTGCTTCTATAATTTTTCTACTACACCTTAATTAGCATTTCTTAACTATTAAGGAGTCATAAAATGTCTATGAGGTGTATTTGAGGCTCTTGAAGGATTGTTGGGTAAGTGACCTAAATTTTATAAGGATAACTTTGTGACTTTAAGATTTTGTATTTACATGTTTCTAGCCATATAAAGGATTTGATATGCAATCTCCAAACCACAATCTATATTCGAAGTATAATAAGAGAAATAAGCAATGACATCATACTAGGGTCAATATTTTAGCCCAATACAATTATGAATGTAGCCACATAGGGAATAATTGGATGAAGAAAAAAAAGAGAATCAAGAATATGGAGTGATACTCTTTCCAAGCCCTAAGGCTTAAACTAACCAAATCCATCCAAATTATGAGATTATCTATATAGAGAAACTAGATACATAAGAGAACCTTTGACTTCATGATGATTAATAGATGTAGTTTGATTATACTTATGTGTAGTACTAGAGAATTATAGAATGAGAAGAGCATTTCTTGTATTTTCCATGTGCATTTTACCGGTAGCTATAAGCCTATGCATGGTCATATTTCTTATAATCTATGTTGTTCATAGAAGGTTATTGATGATGATACTCACCTAAATGGCTTCCTCTACGTTCAAGTGCTGTTAGTCCTCTCATGTTCAAATTTAGCATATGACTATATGACTGTTAGAAGCTCATCCCATGTTTCACCTATAGGATTAGTATAAAGTGATTATTTCCCAATTGAAGGCAATCCTTGCACGTCATTCAGTTTCAGTTGGAATTCAATGTGTGAATTTACTTCAGAGAACTTTTTGTAGTGTTGCACACTTATAGCAAGCCAAGAAAAGTGCAGCAAAATATTTGTAGAAACTAACACTATAGTGTTTTTGAAGTAACAAAACTTTTTGGCCGAATGTTGAGAAAGATTTTCAACTCCTTGGATTCCAGTGTTCATGGAAATGCTTCCTTTGTAACGTAAAAGTTTGTTTTTATTGACTTTGTACCAGAACTTTTGAAATCAACTTTTTGGATGTTATAAAAAAAGGAGGTTTTAAGCTACTCATAATTGATTGAATGGCTTGAGGGACCAAGCATTGTAATTGCACTTGCATATATGCCTAATTTTATCACAAAGTGCATTTCACTTCCCTCAAAAGCCGTTCTCATGGCCGAGAAATGAGAGGTCCTTACCAGCTATGGTGATAAGCTTATGGTTTGTCAGGGATTCTTTATTTTGAATTGTGTCACTTATGGGAGGGGAAAATTTTTAGCCCTCTCAGGTCACTGTTTGTTTATCTTCCTGAAAATCTAAATTTCTGTCATTTCTAATTTTTCTTTACTAGTCTAGTGTTTTCACTTAACTGCAGGTTAGATATATGTGCACATGAATCAAAACTGAACATGTTTAAGTGAGCATAACATTTTCTTACAATAGATAAATTCCAAATTTGTCTCAACATTACTATCACTGTACTTGAGTACCCAATACGTGAGTATTATGTTTGGTATCATTTCACTATTTAATTTGTTTGATAGCACCTTAATGTACCACTTTTGTGTCATTATTTGCCTTTGTCAATATGCGGTACTCAGAGAGGTTGGAGTATTAGGTAACATATTGAGTAATATACTATAGAGAGGAATTTAATATAATGTAGTTTGTGTTACTGAAGTCCTTACAGGCTTGTAGAGTCATATCCTTAATATCCTGTCCTTTTTGTCGAAATTTGGTTGTACCCTAGTAACACACTGTAATGATAAATATGATTTGTAGCCTTATTCACTTTGGAACAAAGGACCTCTGTCTCTATCTGATAGTTTCTTCACTTGGCTTTCCCTGAGACCTTGAGTCTAAAATCTCTAAATTGATGATCTGAGTGCAGTTCTGGAAGGTGTCAAATAATTCATTGGAGGCAAGGTCACAAGGAACAATGCCAGCCACCAGATGATATCAACTCATCATTTAAACCTAGTTTGATAGAAGAAGCTGATATTGGGAGGGATTTTTGTCTCAAAGGTGCATATCATCAGTTCAATGGCTGTGCATCACAGCTCCCTCGTGTGAATCCTTCAGGTGGTTCTCCTGATGACCCTTCAGCTTCTGAGGATGCTTGTCAGACGTTAAAACAAGAGAGGACGACCTTAGAAAAGACAGAATCACGCATATCCTTTAAGAAAATGCCGGATAGCAAAAGCAGGGCAGCACCTATCTCCAATGATGCATACTTGAGGAGTATTCCAGATCCTTCAAAAGAAGCTTCTACTAGGCGTAAGGTCTGCTAGCTAATTTTTTGTAAACTTTCTTGTGTCACTTTCATCTCTGTGTTGCAATATTATTATTTTTCTTGCAGAAAATTTAACAATTGAACTCTATTGCATGCAGGTAAGAGGTAAGGATTGTGCACACTTGGAGGATGGGGTCCAAAATCAGATAAGAAACCCATTGTCTTCATCTGAAAGAGGTATTATTGCGAAGGAAGTAGCTTCAGGGTACAATACACAAATAAAAGAAGCTACAAACTGTGGTGAAGAAGTTTGGAAGAGGAACACTTTCTCTCAGACGGTCTCAAGCTGCAAGAGTTTTGAATCAAAGAGTGTACCAGACTCTGGACGGGCCAAATCTTCTGAATCTGGGAGGTCAATGTCTAAAGCAGCAATAGAACAAGCACACTTTGAAAAATTGAGGAAGGGACATGGATCAGGTATCAATGAGATGTCCTCTGATGAATGATTATTATTGTTTTATAATTGTTGAATGAAATTGATCGTCCTTTTGTTTTACTTTCATATTTATATTTGGACAATTGTTGAAATCTTGTTGTGTTCTATGCATGCTAATGGTGCCTTTATTTATTTCTTGGGGTAACTTGGACATGTATATATTTTTTTCCTATCCAAAACTATCAATAATAAACTTGTGTTTTGACAAATCCACCTTTCTTAACCCATTCACATAAGTGTAACCACCTTATTAACTACTCTGTATGATGGACCAATTTGCTTTAAAAAACCATGCATGTGCTTTGTCTTGTTTATTTTAAGTTAGGGATGAACTTTGGTTCATTGTTAGAGTAATCTATAGTAACTCTATATTTAGGGTAGGCTCTCAAAATAATCTAACTAGATATATTAAATTTGATATTTTTGAAAGCTTAGAGGGCACCATGTAAGCATTTCATAAAATAATATAAATTTTGAATTAAAAAGTTCCAGTATTTTAAATATGTTTATATAGATGTATAATATATAAGAGAAACTAGATTAATTATACCTAATCATACTCATGAAGGCTATAATGCCTAAATAGCTACATATTTGAAAAATAATTATCTTTATACCATTAAGATGCTTGAAAATGCTTTCAAAATAAGGTCCACTTATCATATTCTAGATTGCCTAATTTTTTTCTTTGAATTTGAAGAATCAATATTTTTTTTCTTAGATGGATAAGTGTTTTGTAAGACAATCTTATAGAACTGGTCGTTAGAATTTAATCATTAAATATTAACTACGGAGTACTTGATATGGATAGAACTACAAATTATGATAGGAATATAATTACACTACAAAACAATCATGATTACTTGAATGCAAACACTACAGAGTACTTCGATCACAGTCTTGTTGTAAATATTCTACTACTAGATTTGAAATACAAATATGAAATCCAAAAAATATAATGACACAAGTCACACAAGTACAAAAAACCATAATATGAGTATACAACCTGGACAATTTACTAGCTCAACAACTAGTACTAACTCATTTGAAATTCTTAGAATGACCTCAAATGGTGAGACAACTTTGGTGTTAGCATCAAGTTTATCTCTATTAATTTCCTCTCTCGTTCGATCTTGTTACCTGCTTGTTTTTCTTTACTTACCTATCTCCTTCTTTGCTGCTTCTATCATCATGATATTAATTCCAGTGAAAACACCTAGGGAATCAGCAGTAGGAGACCTTCACTACCAATGATAAATTCATAGAAGAATTTTGACTCTGGTAATCTCAAAAAATGAAAAAAAAATCTCCAAAACACATCAAATGTAGTATTAGGATGCTACTACATATATGGCATTAGTAGAAGGAAGCAGTTATTATCAATACTGAAAAATCTTATTGTTTTATTTCTTAATGAAAAAGGGTTTCTCTCTCTTTCTTTCACCCCTGACATTGGTTTGGCAGACGAAATCTTTCTTTTTTATTTTGTTAGAAACAGTCAATATCATTCTATTTTGGTTGCAGCACTCATGGTAGACAGTTCTTTTGGGAATCAGCCTCTAAGATTGGATCCCTTGTCCACTTTAAAGATTGCTGCCAACCTCAAAAGTATTGGTAAGCATCGCCGAAATGGGTGGTTCTTGGTGTAAAAGTGCGGTAGAACATGGGGATGAGTGGAAGGGTGATGGATACAAGGGCATAGGTAGAATAGTGTATGGCGATGGTCATTGTGGTTAAGGTGTTGACCTAGTGGAGGGTGAGGCTAGGGTGCATGTTTTGATTTTGAAATGTTCCTTTGCTCCTTAAGTATTGCAGTGTTCTCTATTTCTCTCTTCATCATATGGGACCCTATTTTAGGTTCTTTCGATCTCTCTCCTCTCCTTAAATCTTATACAATCCCCCATATTGCAAATATTTATGTAACGGAGGAAGTATTTAGTATCAAATGCTTGGCAAGGGTAGGGGAACCAATGAGGAGGCATTTGAGGTAATCCTTTGTTGAAAACTTGAAAAGTGGTGATAGGAATTCAAATTTTTATTAATAAAGTACCAAAGATATGAAGTAAAGCAATCTATAATATGCCATGTTGGGCTTGCTTTGTGTTTTATGGAATAAAAAGAGGAGAGAGAGGGGAGGGAATAGCTGTTGTACTTCATAAGAAAGCTTAATTTAATATGAATAAGGTACTTTTGAGAATGATTTTTTCAATTCAAGGTCATAAGGAGTTCAAATATGTCAAGTTTATCTTTGAAAATGATTATAGTATATGTTTTTGTTTTTTGGGTTTTGTGCCCTTTTCTTTCAACCAATCACAACTTCATCCTATACAAAATTTATCCTTCTTTTTTATTGGGGATCTTCTAATGTTATGTGCGCTTACTAAAAAAATGGCTACTTTTATTTTACTTATTTATCCATGTCAATGTGATAATATGAGACATGATTTCATCAAAGATGTACCATTTAAAAAATTTGTAGAGAATATGGCATCACAAATAAAAAAAGACTATCTAATAAAATCTTTCTTCCATTTCGTGGAAGTTCAAGCGGACCATCTTTGTGAATTAGAGGAGTATGTTAATTTACTCCGTCATGTCAATAATATAATAATCTTGTAAAGCTTATAAAATGAGATTTGTTGATTACAGTGGGGCCAAATTGTTTATATTGGTGGTTGTACTTGTATAAGTTTATAGGAAATGTTATTTTGTAAATGCATGAGATATTCGGGTGGTTTCTTTAAGAGGCACAGTGTTGTGGTTGTCGTTGACAATATTTCCTTTATGTTATACTCTATTTGTTCTGTAAAGAAGTTCACTATAGCTACACATACCAAGGAATATTACTAAACAATTTTAAGTGGTTCCCTTTTTAGGCTTTTTGGATGGGAAGGATAAAGTTGTTTGGAGTCATGGGTATTATTCTAAAGATAAAGTGTATCCATGTGGTCGGGTATTTGAGGATGAAAGAGAGATATTTCATTGCCATAAAAGAAATAAAGTGGAAACCAGAATATGTTAATGGAACAGCTTTCAGCGGAATGCTGAAACATCTTAATGGAACAGAGGGGTATAAACATATCCTTGAACATCATTACGTAGATACTTAATTCTAGTTTGAGATTGGTTGGTAATGGTTACTAGTTGGTGTTTTTTCTTATCTTACGTATTTATTCAATTGAAGTATAATCACCAACCTTTCTGACCTACAAAAGTTCTTGTCAGAATGTTATGCAGCATAGTAGGAAAAGAGGGATGTGATTTTTAATAAGCTTGAGTGTGTACTATCTGTCAAATTGTCATCTAATGTGTATAATGATTTACAAATTGTGAGATCTGCATTTCTTCTTCAATGTACACTGCTAAAGTTTTGATGTTCTTTGATTTCTTATTTTTGTCTTTTTAGAAGTTCCAGGAATGGGACATTTCACCTCAGCACCTGAAACCAATGGTACCTCGAGCATCGGGTCAATGAAATCCATTGACCTCAAAAAGTTACCAAAGATGTCCAGAAAGCCTGCTTCCGAAACGGATGTTGGTAGTTTAAAGAAAGTGAAGGTCAGTTGAAAATCAAAGTGACTATGCTGACTGTACAAATGTCTCAGAACAACTTATAATTAATGGTTCATGTTGTGGTTTTAACAAGCAGATCATTGTTATTACTATGCTTTTATACAATTCAGGTACTGTTCCCTTTTGAAAAGTTCACAAAGTTCTTTGAAGTTGAGGTCTTTGACTTGGTGCCTAGAGGTCTTTTGAATTGCGGTAACAGGTATACCTCTGGCTCCTTGTTGGTTCTTTGTTATACAGTAGGCCTCAAAACAAGAAAGTCATTTGAGGGAGTATCATAAATTTCTCAACACTGCATTTTATTTTTGTAACTAGACTACTGGAAAATTGGAATCACTGCAATTGTAAGGCTTTTATGTTTGGCCTTGTGATTTCGCCTTCTACTGTGCTGTTGGAACTTTGTTTGACTAATTGCTTTTCTAGAATCGATTGATTTTAATTAAAAATAGGACTTGGCCGGAGGGATACATGGAAGCTCAACTTAGATCAGAACTTGGAAATTTTCTGCATGCTGTATTCTCTGGCCTCTCAACACCTAGCTGTGTCAGATACTTGTTGTCATCGGTGACATAGCCAGGATTTTAGTTTGGACGACAGAGGATAAATAGTTATTGGTATAGTGGTGCATAGTCATGGTGAATAAAAATATTTCTTAAAAAGTTTGCATCTGTTGTTTTTGTTAATCATCTGGATTTTCATTAATGGGTTCTTATAAATCGCCTCTCCATTCTTGAACAAGTTTAAAATGATGGACACCCATTGTCTTTTTCTTTTTTCAGGAAACTAATGTATCCTGCATGCTTTTGTAACCTGTTGTTCTGTTCGCAAAAATTCTTTCAAGACAAATGACATATTTAGTTATTTGAAACTAATTGACCTAAATTCATGTTTATTTCAATGTGCAGTTGCTATGCAAATGCTGTGTTGCAGTGCTTAACCTGCACAAAACCTCTTGTTGTCTACCTGCTGAGCCAAGCACATTCAAGAACCTGTAAAAAAATCTATTGCTTCTTTGACAGTAGATATTATTACAGTCTCTAATATTCAAGTGCCTAACTATCTATTTCCTATATGCATAATAGGCTCCCTCAATGATTGGTGCTTAATGTGTGAGCTTGAGCAACATGTGCATATGTTAAGAGATGCTGCAGGGCCTTTATCTCCAAGCAGAATTTTATCGCACATACGGAGTATAAATCGCCAGATAGGTGATGGAAGTCAGGAAGATGCCCATGAATTTTTAAGGTTTATATGCTGTGATGACATTCTCTTGAGTAACCTTTGCCTTGGTTAAATGCTAGTTTGTGAAGCAATGCAGAAAAGATATTAGCACAATTTTTATTTTGGTTAATATAATCAGCAATCCTAGATGAAAAGGAAGGCAATTGCTTCTGCATTTATAGTTTCTGATTAGTCTTTACGCTCTTTATTCAGGCTTCTAGTTGCATCAATGCAATCAATATGTTTAGAGGAAGCCGGTGGTGAGAATCAGGTTCATCCCATTTTGCAGGAAACGACATTTGTTCAGCAGACATTTGGTGGCCGCCTCAGATCAATGGTATAACATTTCTGTGAATCAGTGAGGAATTCTTTGTTGTAATGTTGTTTTTGGAAGAGGGGGGCGGTGAGGGATGACGTTACCAAACTCACAGCAATATAAAATTTGACTATGGCTAACATGTTTAATTCTATGAGCATTTTGGTGAGAACAAAACGTCTTTATCAATTTGGATAAACAGGTTGTATGCTTGAGATGTCGCCAAGAATCAGAACGATATGAGAACATTATGGATCTGACATTGGAGATCTATGGATGGGTCGAATCACTGGAAGATGCACTCACTCAGTTCACTACTCCTGAAGATTTGGATGGAGAAAACATGTACAGATGTGGAAGGTTTGGCAATTTTTTTGTCATGGTTGAATATTGTTAATCATTTCATTAAGTTCCGGTTTTGTAATATAAAGTAACACCCACACATTTGTATGAAAGGTGCATTTCTTATGTGAGGGCCAGAAAGCAGTTGAGCATTGATGAGGCCCCTAATATTCTTACAATTGTCTTGAAGAGGTTTCAGGTATTTACTCCACCCTGCATCATCTTGGTCTATGCTTTTCATATTCTTGTTTTTCTCTTTTGATGCGTCATTTTAAAAATAATTTACCATTAAAATTAATTGTCGTTGGTTTGCTGGAAATGAAGAGTGTCTAATTACAGCCTCCCCTAGAAGGTAGGTAATTAGGCATGCTGATGCTTTGCACTCCACCTTTGATTTTTTTGGGTATTCTGGTGACTTTTTTGAGTTTATTGCCTTTTTGGTAAAATTATCTACTTGCCAAAAAAAAAGGTTAATTGCAGTTTTTTAAGTGGGTCTTCCTCAATTTCTCTTACATGTTGAGGAAGAATTGTCTCATCGTGTAGTGTAACTCTGACTACATGAAGGTCTCAGAGATGAGAATTAGATTTCTGAACTTAATTTCATCTAAAAATATATGCGTCAAGCATGAAAGGTGAGTATGGTGTATTTTTTTTGTGTGTATAAAGAACCGTAGGCGTTGCAGATGAGATTTGATCTCTTAGGTTGTTCCTCCTTAAGAATTTAACCAACTACGCTAGCTAGCATCCACAGAATTTGCTTTGTTGTATTGATGCTTGTGCCGAACATATTGATGATGTAGATATGTTTTCTATAAGTGGCATCACTTCTCAAGAAGATAGACATAGGAGAAGAGATAGCAATAATGACCAGGCCTCTTGTGCTACATCAGTTAGCTTTCACAATTCGTTTCTGAGGCCTTGTGTAAATTACAGAACAGAAAAAAAGTTCAAATTATAGTGATATGTCCAATGTGCTCTCTGTTGCATAATTGTAAATCTGTCACCCTGCAAGTGAACTATCAAACTTTCCTGATTATGTGGATTTTCACTGTATTTTTGTTAATTTTAAATCTTGACAACTTATGATGCTTGGGATATCATATAAAAATACTGGATTTCCTAATGCAGGAGGGAAATTATGGCAAGATAAACAAATGCATCACATTCCCAGAGATGCTGGACATGATCCCATTTATGACAGGCACAAATGACTGCCCTCCTCTTTACATGCTTTATGGTGTGGTTGTGCACGTGGATACATTAAATGCATCTTTTTCTGGACACTACGTATCTTACGTGAAGGATCTTCAGGGAAATTGGTTCAGGATAGATGACACAGTGGTAATCCTGGCTCATTCCTTCAGTCTTTTTTGTCTTTCTAGTCCTATTCATTTTGTGCTATAAGTTGCCTTATATTGCTTATTAATAATCATTTTATGAACAATTGCATAAAACTAGCCCGACAACCTCTTTTCCTTTTTTAGCCAATAGATTAATTACTCATATAAGTTTAGTTTCACAGGGTATCTTTGATGTGGGGGTATGTGTACTTGGAATCATTATGGGTCAATCCGCAGCTCATTGTTGCACTTTTTCTAAGACACGATTGCACTAGCAATAAATTTCTAAGCAAATGCATAGTGTAGTTACTTTTGTACATGATAGTCTGATCTTTTGTCAAAGTTTCTTTTATATTAAAAGCCAGAAAATATAATTGTCTGATTTGATTCTGATCACTCCACCTCCCCCCCCAAAAAAAAAAAACAAAACCAAGAGAAAGGGGAAGAAGAAAGTTGCTGCTCCAAAGTTACTTCACAGAATGAGATATGTGAGAGTAGTAGTTTGTTGTTTCGCTTTAAAAATTGGCGTGGCTTGCAAAATTTGATAAGTGATAAATTAGAGAAGCCATTGTCATCATTTCTACGTTGTCAATGATAACCACCTCAGTTTGTGTGTTCAGAGTCAAACTTTACGTAATATTATCCCTATACCAGTTAAAATAAGTATAGATGGTTGCTCCTAAACTAGATGCTTTTGTTACCGTATTCTGTTTTTCAGTACTTATGATGATTGTCAACAGGTCCATCCAGTGTCCATGAGCCAGGTGATGTCAGAAGGAGCATATATATTGTTCTACATGAGGTAAGACTTGAATGCCTTAGCATTTTCATATTACAAAACTTGGGCTTATTGGTTTGTATGCAAGTCCTTTGTGATTAAAATGAGAACTGTTACGAGAGCTAGAATGTGGTAGAGTTACAAGTATGGTTGTTTTACTTGACTATCAAAAATATCCTTGTTCCTGAGCACTATGCTGCCTCTAAGTTCCGTACCAACATCTTTGCCTCACCCCTAACTAGAAAGGTGCATCATCCCACCCCCTTAGATAAACTTGTATATGAAAAAGTTGATTTCTTGCGTTTGCTTTCTTGAATTATGACTGTCTCATAAATTCTACCAAAAATTTAGGTGGAAATTATTTTCTGGGAGTAAGTTTCTATAATTGTCTTGGTTGATAAGAATACTCTGAATCTATTTATGTAGTTCAAATGGCCTTTTCGTCATTTGTAACACTTGAGGTTAATAAGTTTCAATCGGACATCATTAAGCCTTTGGAAATATCTCTTGATGTTGTATTATTCACAAGCTTTTGACTGCCTTCTGCTAATAATCTTGTGCTATCTGATTGGATGAAAACATCAAATTCCTGGTCTCATCTTCACCTTCAAAATGATTTGTTAGTTGCTCTTGTGGTTGGGATCTCTGCAGCCTAGGATTGATGTTCATCAAGGAGTTATGAGGGTGAGTGTTTAGGGGGAGGCACTTGAAATATGCTCGTCTTCAGTCTAAAAACAGAAAATGGTTGAGAAGAGGGAAGATACTGCTGCTGGTCGTTAAAATAGTTTTTCAGATCTATTGATGACAACTTTTAAGGTTTTGTATATGAAAGATTCTTGCTCCATCTCTTTCGATACTTTGTTTTGAGAAGTTTCAGCTGTCAATTTCCATTAAGGTCTTTACAATATTAAAACTCAAGCAAAGCTAATAAGAGAAAACTTCTGAGATATTCAGATAGCTAGTTTTTAGACCACTTGTGATTTCTTGGAAAATATGTGACTTGCTTTGTTTACAATTGGTTCTTGAGGAGAATTTGAAGCTACCATCTCTTTGATAATTTTATTATGTAATCATCCAATGTTGCATACATTTTTGTGAAAGCTCCAGCAACAAAACAGCATGAGTATATTTGATACTTTGTTTTGATAGGTCCTTTCCTCGACCACCAAGAGCCTATTTAAAGAATGCTAGAAAGCTGCAAGCTGTCAAATCTTCAAGGTCGTCTAAAACTCGTAATTCTTCAAAAGTTGGTCTAGATGTTCATCAATCCAACACTAGACTCAATCAAGACATGGAAACTCATGTGGATCGTCGAGATTTCATGTATTTTTCTGATGGCACAACCGATTGGTCCCTTTTCACTAGTTCAGATGACGCATCTCTCACTAGTGAAAGTACAAGAGATTCGTTCAGTTTAACTGATTGCTCCGAAAATGGCAATGTCGATCCATTTTCCTCAATGTTTGGCATTCAGTCTGCTCATGTCCGTCCCACTCAAAGAATGGTTTCGTGTAGCATGTTTTCTGGCAGCAAGCCAGTGACAAGATATGTGTCTGAACAGACGGGGTATATTTTAGATTCAGACCTTGCAGTGCATCCCCTTGACAGTAGGCAAGTAGGAAGAACTATGAGACAGGCTGGTATTTCTTTTAGTGAGCCTGTCCTGTCTGACAGTGAGTACCAAAATTTTGCAAATTATGAGAGTAAGGCGAGTGATAGTTTTATTCAGACTTTTATGAATGTTCATCTCAGATAATGTGATTTATAATGTAGCAGACTAGCGGTAGATAGATTTTAGCCTGGTAGGAACTGTGCTCCGATTTTTGTCCAGTTTCAATTAACTTGTTGAATGGGGGCAACTGTTAATATTGTAGTTTCAAACATACTTGGGCTAACTGTCTCAATTACTAACAAAAAATATTTTTTTAGTGCAAGATTTTTGTCGCATCCATTAGTGGCTTATGCTTCATAGACGACATGGTGCTTTGGTTCCTTTGCCTCCATGACCATGTACCATGGTATATGATATCACATAAATCAGATGATTTCAGCACCAGGCAATGATAATTTTTTGATAAAACAAAAGAAAAACTCTGTGCGAAGACCTTGAGGAATGTTTACTAGTGCATATTTTTTCTGCAAATACAGTTCAAGATGGTGCACGAAGCTGACATATTCCCTTGTATGAAGCTGAACATTCATGACAAAATTTATACTTGATCGTCAATTGATTGCCTCAGAGAGAACTCTGAGATATTGCTATGCAAATTTTATGACTGATTGCTATTGAAAAAAGAGGAAGAGGGAAGAGCTATGATGGAAGACTTTTCATAGGTACAAAATTGTACCTACTATCACAACTTATAGGTGTTCATAACCATCCAGAGTACAATAACAATTTACGTACCGGCCGCAGATGCACAACAATCTGAAGACTCTGTTAATAAACACTAATTCAAACATAAAAAAAAAATACTTGAGTAGATGCCACCACAAGTCCAGAACTACACTTGCAGTAATTCTCAGTATTTTTCTGTTACAATAAGCCTGTTTTATTCAATCTCAATGATCATATCATTCACATAGCAGCAACATTCTCCACGTCAAAACTCAACCATATCTCATTGACCCTATTGAAGATTTCAAATGGAGAATTGTACTGAGCAACTATATAACTAAACTTGGTAGTATCGCTTTGTCTTTTCTCGATGGCAGATGCCCATTTCGATTCTGCAAGGATGCTCTGCAATGCCGCGGCTTCCTCTCCAATTTGATAGTCAGATACAAAACCCCCGAACTGTCTGACTGCCACATAAGTTTGGTCCCACCTCTGAATGTGCAGCCCCTCGGCAGGTGGTGGGTCCGCCTGGTTCTCCTCGGGAACATAGAAACTCACCACAAATGAAGATTCACACAAGGGTCCATCACTTGGGGAGACTTGGGTGATTACCGGAGCTGTCATCTCTATAGTTTTCTTGTACTTGTTTTTGCCTTGAATATAGTTGAATAGCCTACCCAAAACAAAACCATAATAAATATAAATCAAACTACCATTAAACAATCAATGCCATTGTTGAAAACTAGCTATCATATCGTATCTAACAAAACAGCAAGCTCCTCAATTTTATAGTGTTTTGTGGTATAAATCACAAGCAACATTTTCATCCATGCAGGCCATGTAATCTTAGTTTTGTATGGTTAAATGATTGAGAGCATATGCTTAGTATTATCCTCATAGATTTCGATATCTATTTGAATTTTGAAACCCATAACATTGTGCTTATTCATAATTGTTCATCACTGATTTTTTTTTTTTTTACATAAATAGCATTATTACTTCTGAAATTAGTTGTCGTATTGTCCAAACCTCTCATAACTAAAAATATAACACTATTTCACGAAACTATACTTGTATAATTATGTTGGCCTATTGATGTCCTGTTCCCAATTGCTATCCTACCATTAAACTAAAACAAAACTTACTCTTTCAAGTAAAGTGACAACAATTTCTATCTAGAATAACATATGTCAGTATGTCACTACTAAGAACTTAATATAACTTAACAAAAAATATTGCAAAGCAAGCGAGAGAATAGTTGGAGAAACTTACTGCAAGAATCCAGTGCGAGTGGCCTCAACAAGAGAGATGTCAACTATTTTGGAAGTAGACACCCAAACAGATGAGTTATAGCGACGAATTTCATACCCATTTCCTGCCTCAATCACATCATAACTCGGGCATTCGATACGGTTGCATGTTGGTGGAAATGATTGAGGCGTAGATGTAAGCCAATGATTTGAGTTTGAAAACAGGTTCAACAACAAAGCTAATTCCAACAGTTTGACAGCACCCATTTTTTGTTCCTGCTAGCTTTATGAGATTACGGGATAAAGGGTATGTGTTATTTGGTGATGATAATGGGTTTGTTCCTTTGTATCCACCAAATATACCCCTTTCGTTTTTTTTGTGGACAGGAATTTGCTTACAAATTCTTTACACAGCATTGAAACCGTTTTTACTTATTTCAACATAATTGCAATACGTTTCTCTTGAAAACAAAAAACAAATGCTTCTTCCCTTTTTTTTTTCTTTTCATTTATTTTTTGCGTAGATTCCAAACAAACTTAAAATTTAAGTATCTTCAATTGCTTGTTTGCAAAAATTATAAAACGTTAATATTTGAAAGTTATCCAAATTAAAACAAATTTTTAAGATTCCATATAATTATTTTTTTATAAAAATTAAGAAAAAATTCATGGCCAAATTGAGTTCAAAAAGAGAACAACAAAATGAAACAGAAGGAGACTCTATATTACCATTTAAAAACAGAAGTTAAAGTGAGGTCTTTAAATCCTAAATTGAGTGTTTTGGATGTTCCTAACTTTGTATTTATTTTTTTAAAATAAATCACTCTCTTCATATCATTTCGCCCATGATTTTAATACAAAATTGAAAAAACAAAATTTTAAAAAAATTATAAGAAAATAAAATAACAGCCATCCATATTCTTCATTTCTACAAACTTCTTTGAAATATATATAAAACAGTCATTTTCATAATTTATAGTGGTGTTCATATCTTAATTTTTTAAAACCAATTCCTCAAATTTCATCATTTGTTCATACCTCCTAAAATCCAACACGTCCGATAAGTCAACCGCTAACAAGGTCTCACTCAACACCTCTAGATCGACTATAGAAGTGACGCACCACTACTTTATTATTACGCGGGTAATAATCCTATGCTAAGTTATTATTTCAGTTTTGATATTTTACATTAATTGTTATACTAATTCACCATATATTCAAGTACATAGAATTATCAATCACAACACATGTTTACTGGTACTTGGGATAGGTATTAGGCCTAGTTGATAATTTTGTTGGTCGGTTTGAGAATATCAACATGTGGTGAAATAGTCTAATATATTGACTTGCTGCAAAGAATACAATCATCCAATGTTCTAGATGCATGTATTGAGTGTATAACAAGTGAATGGATTAAAAGATTGATTAGTTATGAGTACCTATATAAAAATCGATCTAAACATTTTTTAAGTTACGTTTAACTTTATTTTAGATTTATTTTAAATTTAAATTGAGTTTTCTTTACCTTAGTGAATTGTTCACCACCATTAGCATTGGATGTATGATGGTGCATTTGGTCCTACTACTTCAAATTGAGCATTTAGTGAAATATCGATGGTCCGGACTTCAAGCATATAGGAAGTCATGATTCATTAGGTTCTAATACTTCAAAAGGATGGGTCAATACAGGTTTAGTATTTATAGTATCCGATCCTTCAATAAAGCGTTTATTATTTCGTTTTGTTTTATTATGTTATGTAAGAATAGTTAACACAAAGGGCTTTGCTATTGACTTTTATCATGATATTAGATAGATATATTCTCATGAATTTTGTATATATGTTATCATTCATTTTTACTTTGATATTGAGTTTTATCAATAATATCACTTGATCTTTTCTATTTTTCTTTCATACAACTCTATTGTTGATTTTTCTTAATTATACCAATTATTCTTCATTTAATTTCTCATTATTAAGTTGATTTTTTAATCAGCTTTACAAAAACTAGTTCAATTGAAAATAGTTTTCGTCACAAAAAATAAGTTTTAGTTTATAAAATAAATTTAAAAAATAAATTTAACGAGTAAAGTAAATAAATAATAATTGAAACTATTAGAATAATTAGTAGTATGGTAGTACTAAAGAGAAATAACAAAGTGTGAGTGATACTATTGATAAAAATTCATAATAGAAGGGTACTTATGAGAATTCAAAAAATTTAATAGTACCAGTAAATAAACTTGTTTAAATGGGAGGGGCCTCATTAAGGATTTTTGACTGGCTTGTTTGTAAAAGGATCTAATCAATTATGTACTTAATTGAGTCGGTCTTTTAAAAAGTCATGTTTTATTGGGTCTTTAATAGGTTAATTCGGGTCAATAATGAACCAATAATTTCCAAGGCTTTTAAACACTTTCAAGTAATGAATTATTTTCACTTAATTGCTAATGATCCACTACTAAATATTGGAGGTGATGCAGACAAACTATAACCCTCTATAGATAATAATTATACTCTATTTGGATGGTCCGACCCGACTTGACCCGTTTTGTATCTTTTTTGGCCCGACCTGACACGACTCATTTTGCATCTTCTTTAATCTACCAGTAAAATATCAATGCCAACCCTGACCCGACCCAATGCACAGGTCTACCCGTAAAACATCAATAGTACAATAATAAAATAATTAAGGGTAATTCTCAATGGTAACCCTGTAATTCTCAATGGTAACCCTGTACTTCTACGTTTTATACGACTAAAAAAATATTTTTTAATGGTGGCCTTGTATTCTTTATTATTCTTGTTCATGGCCTTAATGACACAGATTTTCAAAATTTATTCATATTTTTAATCATGGTTAAAGTCTTGCGTTTTTCCCTCTCTTGCTTAAAGTAGAACTCCCTCCCTTACAAGCGAAACCATCCAATTCATCTTCTTATTCTCTAATTTACCCAAATCAACCCAAAATTATCCTCAAATAAACCCTAAATTCCCAATTCATCCAATGCATCTTCTTCTCTACTAGATTAGCTACAATCTAATTCGAATACACTGACTTGTCCAATTCGAATACAATTTATGATTGTAGGCAGAAGATTTAGATCTCTCTCTCGTCGCTTGTCTATTTGCAAATTGTTAATCGAATATGTATATGGCATATGGATGGTCGCATGTGATGCCGATTGAATAAGGGATTTGTCATTCTTCTAAACGCATAGTTTACCTTAAAATCATCAATTATTTGCTTCTCGTTGTCACTCCTTCTCATCTTGAGCTATGGAGCTCGTCTCATGTTCTCTCTTCACTTCCCCGTTTCTCCTCATATTTCTTCTTCTCTTCACTCCCATTATAGCTAATCTGGTAGAGAAGAAAATGAATAGGATGAATTGGAAATATTAGGGTTTATTTAGGGGAATAATTTAGGGTTGATTTGTGTAAATTAGAGAAGAAGATGATGAATTGGATGGTTTTGTTGGTAAACGAGGGAGGTCTGATTTAAGCATGAGAGGAAAAAAACGTAAGACCTTAACCATGATTGAAAAATATGAAAAAATTCCAAAAATTTGTTTTATTAAGGCCATGAACAAGAAAAATAAAGAGTACATGACCATCATTAAGAAAGTTTTTTTTTAGTCTTACGTATAAAATGTAAAAGTTAATGGTTATCGTTGAGAATTACCCAATAAGAATTACTTTGTTCCATTCACGTTAGCAACAAAACAAAATATTGAAACTCCATACTAAACTGACACTGCAAGTCTACAATGCCACCATACTTAACCACTTCCATCACATGGGCAACTTGGGAAGCGCCCATATATAATACCAACTATAGATACAATAAAGTTTAACGTTAAACTAAATAAATCAAAAGAAATTAAAAAAATAAAAAAGGAAAATAAATTGCACCATTAAGTATAAATTGTCATCTCATGTGACGTTTTGCTCGTCTGTTTTTTTTATTGCGAGTGTCCAAAACTTAGAGGTGGAGTGAAATAGAAAAACCAAAACCCAATTGTATTTTCTCATCCTTAAATAATTCACATTCATATTTATCCATTAGTGTCTTGTTTTTGATAATTCATTCAAAGTAGAGAAACTGTGAAACACACAATTGTTTATGTGGATGAGATATACTGTGTTACAATGTATGAGATTCGGCCTCAAATACCCACCCTTCAATTTTGCATAATCTAATCCCATATCCTTTTATTATTTTGTCAGTATCCATTATTTATGTACTACGCTTATTTTATATCACAACTTTGTTAGTGCACCTCACTTATTTGTCATCTCTGGGTTCCCTTCCCTCACTCGACATTTCTATACTCTTAAGGTCTGCTTCTTATTTCTTATTTCTCGAATTAGTTGACGTATTGGTGGTGTAACTTTGAACATTTCATGTGGTGTTAATATGTTTTAGTCTTCACTTTTGTTATGTATGTCTATACTATTTGCTTGTCTATGTTGTGAATCACTTTTTGGGTTGTTGGGTGTAAATGTTAGGCTATATTTTTCGTCTTTAGCCTATTTCAATCGTTCTTCGCTTTTTCTCAAATCTTTCGAGTAAGAGTTGGACATATGTAGATATTTCAAAGTTTCTTAAGATTTTTTCTTGGCATATTATCAAATATATGTTGTGAAGAAATGAACTTTATTCACTTCTTTGATTACTGTTGATGGGGTTGTGTTATATGGAGGATTAGTTTATGTTCGGTGATTTGTTACTTGCAATTGGTTCATGATATTTGTCTTTTTTTTTTTTTTTTTTTGAGTGATTGATCGCGATTGAGTCTATGTTAATCCGGCTCGGGTCTTGAACTCTCGTGTCTAAGTGTCAAACTCGTTTTTAAATGAGAAAGTTCCATGTTTTGGGCTAAGTGTTAATAGCTATTGTCCATGTCGGAGTGTCAAGATTCGGCCTGAGTACTTTAATTAACATAGTTGTTGGGCTTGAACATGAAGTTGAAGGATTGTAATCTGTGTAGGTATTTGTAGGCGAGTTTTGATCTTAGGTAAAGATGGAGATCACCAATGTTAACGAGTATGAGGCCATCGCGAAGCAGAAATTGCCCAAGATGGCGTATGACTACTATGCATCTGGTGCTGAGGACCAATGGACTCTGTCTGAGAACAGAAATGCTTTCTCCAGGATCCTGTAAGCCTTGCTCGATTCACCTTGTTTTCGTCTGTGTGTGTACTAGGCATCTTTTGGTTTGTAGTAATAATCTTCTCATTATTACAGGTTTCGCCCACGTATTCTCATTGATGTGACTAACATAGACATGACTACAACTGTCTTGGGATTCAAGATCTCAATGCCTATCATGTTAGCCCCAACTGCATTTCAAAAGATGGCACATCCTGAAGGTATACCATACTGTTAAGCTTAATGTTTCAAGCTGTGCTGTGTGTTGATGTCAGCTAAAATATCACTTGCTTGATTTGATTCTATGGTAAAGTGGCTACAACTGGCATATTTAATCAGTTAACATATGTTTTTTGTAAAGCTTACTAAGTAAATTAGATTGATTTTCCAATCATCTTCCATCAGGGTAGTGATGTTCTCATACATTTATGCAGTTCCCTGTAGATGTCCATCTTTGTTATACATGAGTGTACAAAAGCTTTTGAAAAGTGTCTGACATTGTCTTCGTCCCTTAAAGTTCTGTCTGATAACCCTGCAATGCACCTAGACTGCAAAGTAAAAATGCTTGAAGATCTGAGGATATAAAAAGGAAAATGGAAACCCCTAGGTTCAATGTATTATTCATAGTGTATTTATTAGAAATCACGGAGTAGTGAAGAAGGGGAGATAAGCAGATAACTTATGTTTTCTTCTATGTCTTTTCCACCCTTGCAGAATTTAGTTTTTGCAAGTGAAGACAAAATGGATTTGTCTAATTCTCGTTCCACCACTTCTGACTGAGATGTGGGAAAACAGATGCCTCACACTATTAAATCCTCTTCCCTCCAAACCCCATTGTGCAAACACAAGCTTATGTGTCCCGCTTGCTTTCTGGAGAAGCTGAATGCTTTGTTGTTTTCAAGGAGAACAGTCTTATGACACCCTTTAGAATTTTCTTTGTGTGCTGATGGTTTTCTGACACCCTTTAGAATTTCCTTTCTTTGCTGATGGTTTACAATTGTTGATCATGCTTGTTTTTCCTTCCGTTTTCTGTTTCAGATAGACCTTGTACTTGTATTCTAAAATTCAATCCTATATTGTGCCTCCATCTTCAAGCTTTGAGTAGGCTAGATCTTTTAGAGTTCCAAGTCAGAATTACTTCTGAGATATAAATCATTCATTCACATTTTTAACCAGGAAAATATATGAAGGATAATTGATGAATCCTCCTCCATCTTGTGTTTTCGGCTACTTTCAGAAGCATACACTGTAGTACTGTACCATAATTGTTTTCCATAGATAGTGCTTGCTGTCAGCGTTTTTTTTGTGGTCAGTATAGTGACTCAATTATGGTCATGTATGAAGTACCATTCCTCTGCAGTAGGTATATTTTCACTGTTGAAACTTGAATGCAAATAGACTGACAGCAGGGTGGCCTCAACGTTCATCACGGCGATCACGCAGTACTGTTCATGAACTTGGATCAGATTTTGGATGATCAACTGTGTTGGATATGAACTGATGTCGCAAGTTGTCTTATAAAATTGATTACACTAATGTTTTCACTTTTGATTGGCTCATGCAGGGGAGTATGCAACTGCCAGAGCAGCATCAGCAGCTGGAACTATAATGGTTTGTCTTAATCCTATCTCTGAACTTAAAAGTTGGAGCAAACTGTGTTACTATCGCATAGATTGATATAGAAACACTTTAGGTGTACCCAATTATTGAAGAGGATTGCCATTGCACTTTAGTAATTCTTGTTCCTTAGATTCTTCTGGGGTTATATTAAGTACCAAGAAATGATATAAGAACACGGTCCTAATCCAATATTCCAGTATCTAAATAAAAATTAAGAGTTCTGATAAATTTAAAACTGCTACATAAACTGGATTTTGTTGAAAAGCCTTCATTGAAACATATTTTTCCACAGTGATGATGCAAACTAACCAAGGAAATCTTTTATAATTTGCTCTAATATTCTTCTATCAAGGTTTTTCATGGTTGCCCCGTCAAATTTTATTTTTCTAAGTTGAATCCCGTGACTAAAATCATATGTCCTACTTATCTGTTCAGACTCTGTCTTCATGGGCTACATCAAGTGTGGAAGAGGTTGCTTCAACTGGGCCAGGCATCCGATTTTTCCAGCTCTATGTAAACTTACTACATCCGGCATTTGTTTTGTACTCCTACCAGTTTATTTTTAAAAAGAAACTACTCCTACCAGTTGTTCAAGCAATGATTTCGGGACTGATTTCCTTATTCATTTTACATTCAGGTATACAAGGACAGAAACGTAGTTGCTCAACTTGTGAGAAGAGCTGAGAAGGCAGGCTTCAAGGCTATTGCCCTTACTGTTGACACACCCCGATTGGGACGTAGAGAAGCTGATATCAAGAACAGGTCTGAAACTCAAGGATTCATGTTCTTTAATTCTCAAATCAATTCAGGGACTTCTGTGATATTTATTTATATTTTGCTTTAATTTTTAGGTTTGTTTTACCACCTTTCCTAACATTGAAGAACTTTGAGGGTCTTGACCTCGGCAAGATGGACCAAGTAAGTGTTAACAATAAGTAGATGATTGCAATAAAAGCACTTTTATTTTACAACCTGAATTGTCTCTTATGTTTTTGGTATTGTGCAGGCAAATGATTCTGGCCTCGCATCATATGTTGCTGGTCAGATTGATCGATCCTTGAGCTGGAAGGTAATGTGTGGGGTTTAAAATTGTTGTTTAAACTGGCTGTACATTTTTGCCTCTCCGATTCTACTGGTAGTTCGGGAACTGAACATTATCCTGGGAAACTGAGTACTTTTTACTGTTTATCTTATTATGTTATAACCAAATAGGATGTGAAGTGGCTTCAGACAATCACCAGCCTTCCCATCCTAGTGAAGGGTGTACTTACTGCTGAGGATGGTATGATGAGAAATTGAGAAGGCTTCTTTGATTCTCTCATTGTCTATTAATTATACACATATTTGAGCTTCATTTCCCTTTTTTGTAAGTGATCTAATATTCCTTTGTTTATTAGCAAGACTCGCCGTTCAACATGGAGCAGCTGGAATCATTGTATCCAACCATGGAGCTCGCCAACTTGACTATGTTCCTGCTACTATAATGGCTCTTGAGGAGGTAAAATTACTCTTGCCCCAAATTTCAGTTGCTTTGGTACTAGTTTGGAAATAATACTGGATTATAATTCAACAGATATTAATGTTTCTTATCTTGTGAAAACTATTATTCAGGTTGTCAAAGCAGCGCAAGGTCGCCTTCCTGTGTTCTTGGATGGCGGTGTTCGTCGCGGAACTGACGTTTTCAAAGCATTGGCATTGGGTGCTTCTGGTGTATTTGTAAGTATATTCAGAATATCATGTACACTAGAATTAGCTGCTGATTTTACTGTTTCTTTCAAAACCATTCTCGGATATTTTATCATCTCTTGCTTTAGTATTCTCACCGTACAAAAAAAAGGTTCCAAGAAAAAAGAGGTCTTGAATAAGGACTAACCAAGAGCGATTCACAACTGTAAAAAGCTCATATCAATTCCAAAATCATTTGACAGACATTGTATTCTCTGTACTCTCCTCAGTTCTATATTAGTTCAAATAGGTACTGACCCAGGGATTGATGTGTCTCCAGATTGGCAGGCCCGTGGTATTCTCCCTCGCCGCAGAAGGAGAGGCTGGAGTCAAGAAGGTCCTCCAAATGATGCGCGATGAGTTTGAGCTAACCATGGCTCTCAGTGGCTGCCGTTCCATCCAAGAAATCACTCGCAACCACATTGTTGCTGACTGGGATGCTCCTGGTTCTCGCGCGGTTGCCAGATTGTAAGATGATTGTGCACAGATAATGGAAGCTATATTTGAGCAACGGATATGTAACAGAATTTCCTCAATATTATTACTTAAAAGTGACATCTTTATCGTTGAAGAACTTTCATTTTTGATTTGCGACTATTAATGGATGCTAATGTATGTTTGAATGGCTTCTCTGCCTTCATTGTATATTCTTCTAATTTTGTTTACAACACCCTTTTTATACGATATATCTACATATCAATATATGCCAGTAACGGACTGACAATTGATTTCAGGGTTAGACTGCAGGAAATGTAATTCTGAATAGTGTGCATAGGTAACATGAGATGATTTTTACTTGAAGATTGTTCTGATTTTCTCTACAAAGACCATCCATTCTTACGAATTTAGGGAGTTAGGCACCACTGCTTCATGGCTTCAATCACTGATAAGCCTAAAGAAGCACCAACTTTCTAAGCTCGCCTTGCTACCATATGCTTTGGAGGCTGTCTAAGCATATATCTGAGATAGGTATTTTAGTCATTTTAGTGCCGAGGTTGCTAGGTCCCACTTGTTTACTTTTGTTGATATATTAGGCCATTTTAATTTTTTTGAACTTGTACTGTTTAAAATGAATAATCATCTTTTACAAATTGAATTTGTACGCATATTTACACTGATTATGCTTGAGTTTGTTTTATTTACCCATCATTTTCTTTCTTAAAATTATACTACTTAGAATTAAAGTTGAGTTGTTTCCAAATCAATTTTTACTAATAAACATGGAATTACACTATTAAAAATTAAAGTTATATATTTTTATGTGGGCCCATTCTTTTACTTTCATTTTTTATTTTGAAATTGTACTATTTAAAATCGAATTTAGGTTTATTGCAAATAAAGTTTACTGGTATATTACACCATTATCGAATATGCTTTTGAATTATCCTCATGCTTAGGCACTAGAAACTTTATGGAAATTTGTGTAAGATAAATTGATTATGCAATGTAGCAAACAATAATCAAGAAATGATATGGGACAACGAAATAATCAAAGAGACACCATAGATTTAACATTGAAAAAGTCGTTCAAAGACGAGTAACGTAACTTTAATTTGGCTTTACTTTGGTACGAGGACTACCAAAAGTAACACCAACTTAAGGTACGAAATGGTCCAATCTACTCCCTCCGTCCCAAATTAGTTGCTACATTTGACTTTTCACGGTCTCCAATATACAACTTAAAACGTTTTTTCCTCTAAATTTTTAAGATAAAAAATTATAAAAAGTTGATATTCTAAAAATTTACATCGAGACGCATCCAACAAGATCTCACTTAGATATATTATTTGTTATAACATAATTAAAATTTATGGTCAATGTTTATAAAATTTGACTCCCAAAATGAAAATGTAGCAAATAAAAAAAGACGAGAGAGTATTACACAGCGCAGCGCTGTGGTGGTGGTGTAACTTACTCGGCCTATTACTCACCTGAAAAGGCAACATAAACCCATGTGGTTTTGAGTTCGTTTTGGCTTCGATCAAGATTGCTTTGGTAATCTTGTTATTTTAGTTGATATCAATCATCATTATTTGGGAATCATTGACATCATCACGAGGCATGATGAAGAATACCGACCTCTAATTCGCATGATAAACTACGTGGCTGAAAAACTTGAAAATTGTTGCTGGCAACTATTCTGCATATATCATTCTATAATCTTAGAGAAAATCTACCAATCAATATATTAAATATTTAATCCCCCTTTAATTTCCTACCTCGTATTTATGTATGAGTCCATGATAAACAACACTTAAGAATATCGTGCCGCTTAATACCTGTTGGTAGAATATTTACAGAGATATGACACCTGTTGTTACAGCTAGCTATGGTATAAATACTATATAATATTTTTATAATAACTACTCCGTATATGCTAATATAAATGGTTTTATGTGGCACCACTTTGGCTCAAGTCTGCGTGCTTATTATTAGATTCGTTATTACCTTATCGGATTATCTTGATTGGACAAATCCCGGTAAGTCAGCCTACCTGATTATATTATATGTACATGATTGTCCTGTGTTCGATTTCTTTCAACTTTATAGTTGCCAGAGGCGTTTCTTGAGAGTTCTAGATGGAACTAGTACGTCTACTTTGACATTATTTACGTTTCGTAGTGCCTACATAGCATCTGTGACTCGTGTCTTTCGGCCATTGCAGCAGCCGACACGACGTACTATATGAAGGAAAATGTCCTTTGATCAAGTATAACAAATTGAATATAAGATGGACAAATTATGAAGATATCTATAATTGGTTATTTTGGGTGATCATAGTATTTTGGTAGAAACCAATTATGATTTGTAAACTAATTTCCTTAGTACACGACTAATAATAAACCGGTCCTATAAGGTCTCACATATAAGTTTGTGATTAGATTAAAGTGCAAAAGAGTTTAAGAAGCTAACTGGTCATGCTCATGGTTATGAGAAACTAAGTACTCCACTTAGCCATATTCTCTCAAAGTTCTTCCATCCTCTTTTGCTATCACCAAGAAAAGCAATAAGGAAAAGGTTTCCTTATTCCGTACTAACATATGTGGAAATTCAATCGTTGCTTGTGGACTTACACTAAAGGAAAAACATTTGGTGTTCTAAGGATCTCTATATAGAATTGTGAAATGCTTTGATCTTCGTGAAAATCACGCTTTAAGGGTATGACATTCTTTTTCTACAATTCGCATTGAAATGTGCATGAGATCATGTTGTAGATGCAATAAATCGTTCTTGAAATTCTGCTTTGTGTATCTATATTCTTACAGTGGTATTAGTTAGTCTCTTGCATATTTTGTAATGATTATAATTGATTATTTTGATTCAATTAGGGGAGGTTTAATATGTGGTATTGCAAATGCATGATTAAAATTGGATTTTAATCAATATTTATTGATTAGTTTGATGCATAGTGATGCTGAAATTAATCATAATTAGCACATTTTTAATTGGAAATTATCTTATTAATTTCGTGTCCAAGGCAAAACCCCAAATTCGTTTATATCTAGCTCAAAATTGTGATTTTTAGCTTAATTAATGTTCAAATTCTCGTTCATGGTTGTTTGAATAGCATGTAATCACAATTTAATTGTAATTTTACTATAAAACTCGCTCAATATTTGCCATAGAAGCATCGAAATTTTGAAGAACCCTAGAATTTTTCCCAATTTAATTGAATTGCTTGAAATTTGAGAAATTCCATAATTAATCCATAGCAAACTATAATTATAGGATAGTGACATGGTTTTCCCTTAATTTTGATAAAACATTCAAGCAAAAGTTGCTAGAATTTCACTCCAAAAGCCACGAAATCAAGTGCTTTTCGTCGGCTCTTTGTGGCGGTCGTGGCGGAGCCACGATGAATGGCCGGTGGTGTTCTTTGTCTTGGGAGGCTCGCCGATCATCGGGGAACGCAAGGATGAGGTTATCTTGCGGTGGGTGACAGAAAATTGTTGCCGGTGAAGAGTTCTTTGTGTGCGTGCGTGGAGGAGTTGCTGGGCAGCTTCGCGGGCCACGATGAGCTAGGAGCTTGTGTGTTACCTTCTTGCCGGTTATGCCTCTTAATTAAGTTAATTAATTGAGTAAATGTCTCATTAAACTTATAATTGAATTTAAAATAATTAATATCTGGTTAATTAAGGAGTTAATTAACCTATTTTGATTTATTTCTATTGATGATAATTATTTTTAAGTTTTATTAATTTGATTGATGAAATGGGAAGTTAATGTTTGCTTTTAATTACCAATTTAAATATGATTAAGGAATTGGGTAGTTAATGGTTTGCTTTAATATTGTCATTATTTTATTTTATTAATATGATTAATAAAGTTAAATAATGATGTTAATAGTAATTTCTTTTTAATTTAATTGATTTGATTAATTAAATTAGACTTAATATGCCTTTTTGATAGTTTTAATGGCATGTTAAATTCTTAATGTTTTATAATTGTTATTATATATTTTGGTTAATAATATGTGACATTATTATTTAATTGTATTCATTGAATAATATATGATATTATTATTTTATGCAATTTATAATATTTGATATTGTGATTGCATGAGGTGACTAGTATGGCCCAAATTAGGATATAAAATACAATCTGCAAATCATTAAAGTTTTTTTGTATCCTAAATACGGTATGCGTATCATTTGTATTTTTGTAATTTATTTTAATTTGTTATTTTAAATTTTAAAAATATTATGTATTCACTATGGATAGAGATCTAAGGAGTGAAAGTTCAATAATGATCAAGGATGGTGATCCATGATAGTTCAAGGATGAAGCCTATGAAGAATATTTTTGAGGGTTTAGGGGCCATCTAGGACCATATTTTTATTTCAACTTTGATTGCTTTAATATGCTTTACTAAGTTTATGTTGTTTATTTATTGCATGTGTTCACTTATTAAATAAACCAATATAATAACTTAGGTCCCTAATATAATATTAAGTTAATTTGCTAATATAAACACCAATGAAAGCCTTGATCATTAGTGGTAGATTCTACTTAAGTAGGGTGTTACTAATTGATATAGAATTATATAGGATAAATTTGGAAAATTTACATGTTTGTTTGATTATACTCAACAAAATCATTAAAAGTGTTTTGGATTTTGAAGCATAGAGATGGGTATTGGGTAAGGAGTTACCACTTGTCAACTGAGAATTACAAATGTTGTAATTAGTAAAAGAATTTACTAACCTCGATAAAATAACTTTAAGAGTATGACTCAAGTCCACTTAGAATTATTTTAAAAGGGATCTTGGAATCACTTAATTGAAAAAGGGAAATTTTTTAACTTGAATTAAGTGTGCGTAGCTTTTGTTATTCAAATTTTTTAAATACTTAAAGATTTTATGATAAACATTATGAATCTTTGCATATTTATATTGTAGATATCATGTCTAGTAACAACAATAACAACTCCTCACTTTTCAATTTGCGTTCGATCCTTGAGAAAGATAAATTGAATGGGAAAAATTTTCTTGATTGGGAACGAATCCTAAGAATTGTTCTAAGGTCTGAAGGAAAAGATGATGTTCTTGAAACCCCTATCCCAACTCTAAGCTCAACTCCTACAGATGTTGAGATAGTGTCTCATAAAGCTGTTTCGGAGAGGTCGTAATTGTTACTTGCCTCATGTTGGCCTTTATGAACTCTTCCCTCCAAAAGAGATTAAAGAAAATAAATGCATATAGCATCATTCAACAATTAAAAACTATGTTTTGATTGCAAGCTAGAGTTGAGAGGTATGAGGCTCGCAAGGCTATCCTTAAGTGTCAGCTAGAGAGTTGGCAAGTTAGTGGGAGAACATGTCTTCAAAATGATAGGTCATTTTGAAAATATGCAAAAAGACTAGGCTTCCCTTATAGTCAAGAGTTGGCTACTAGCATCATACTCCACTCACTTCATGATGGATTTAAGAACTTCAGGTTGTATTTCCATATGAATGGAATGGAGAAAACCCTAATTGAGTTACATGGGATGCTTATTACTTCTGAGCAAAATATTCAAAATGAACCTTAGAAAGATGTTCTCATGGTTCAAAAAGGGAAAGGGTTTAAAAAGGTTAGGGATGGAAAAAGGAAGGGTAAACAAGGAGTTGTAGCCAAAATTTTTGCAAACTCAAAGGCTACAGCTAAGCCAAGGATGGTTGCTGAGATTAAATGCTTCTACTATAGTGTGATTGGTCATTGGAAGAGGAATTGCCCCAAATATTTGAAGGATAAGAAGTCTGGTGCTTCTATTTCAGGTATCCATTTTATAGAAGTTAATTTAGAAACTTCTACTTCTTCTTGGATATTTGATACCGGTTTGTGTTTCTCACATTTTTTTCAAATGTGCAAGGACTCAAAAGGAGTAGGAAGCTGGAAAAAGGGGAGGTAGAAATGCACATAGCTAATGGAGCAAAGGTTGCTGCTACAACAGTTGAAACTTATTATCTACCTCTGTCTTCTAAATTAGTATTAGAACTAAATAATTGTTATTTTGTACCTAATATTGATAAAAACATTGTTTCAATTCATGTATTAGATCATGAAGGATACTCTTTTATGATAAAGAAAGAATATTTCTCTATTTATGAGGATGGCATGTTTTATGTCAGTGTTAACAATACTAATGGGTTGTATCTACTTAACCAAGATAGTCCCATCCTTAACATAGAAAGCAAGAAACATAAATCAAATGATATAAACCCCACATATCTATGACATTTTCGTTTGGGCCATATAAACAAAAATCGCGTTCAGAAGTCACATAAAGATGGGCTTCTAACATCTTTTGATTTTAAATCATTTGATGTATGCGAGTCGTATTTTATGGGAAAAATGACAAGATCACCTTTTTCTAAAAAAGGTGAAAAAGCCAATGAACTATTGAGCCTAATACATACAGATATATGTGAACCAATGAGTACAAAAGTCAGGGGAGGTTATATCTACTTCATAACCTTTACTGATGATTTAAGTAGATATGAGTATATTTACTTAATGAACCATAAGTTAGAATCCTTTGAAAAGTTCAAAGAGTTCCAAAATAAAGTAGAAAACCAACTTGGTAAGACAATAAAAGCATTACAATCATATCGAGGTGGTGAATATTTGAGCCAAGAGTTTAGTGATCATTTGAAGAGTTGTAGGATTCTTTCACAACGGACTCCACCTAGAACACCTCAAATGAATGGTGTGTCTGAGAGGAGAAATCGAACTCTATTGGATATGATTCGATCTATGATGAGTCTTGATGACCTTCCAGTATCCTTTTGAGGACATGCTCTCGAAACTGCTACTTTTACATTAACAAGGACTCTGTCCAAGACAGACGATAAAACACCATATAAGTTATGGAGAGGAAGACTTCCTAGCCTATCTTATTTACGCATTTGGGCTGCGAGGCTTATGTAAAATGTTTACAGCCTAACAAACTCGCTTCTAAAGCTGAAAAGTATTTTTTCTTAGGTTATCCTAGAAAAACAAGGGGCTATTACTTCTACAACCGTCATGAAAATAAAGTGTTTGTTACTAAGGATGGTACCTTTCTAGAAAAGGATTTCATTTCCAAAAAGGTAAGTGGGAGTAATGTATTTCTCGAAGAAGTTCGAGAAGCGCAATAAACGGATGAGGTTCAACCCATATAAGAAGTAGAAGTACATGTGTCATTGCCTGCGGTAGAGGTAGTGCATCTAATGCATGAACCCTCTCTCATGCATGACCTTCTGTTGGAGGATTCAATGATTCAACATCCTACTACTCCACTCGAATCTAATTCTAGCAAAAATTCTCAAATAGTTGAGAAGGAGATTTCTCCTGTTATTGCCCCTCGTAGATCTAGTAGACCAAGAAATCCACCAAAGAGGTTTGTGGACTTCTTGATAACTAAAAGTTTTGAAATAATGGTTTTATAACATGAGGAACCTATTAACTACAAAGATGCCTTGACGAATCAAGACTCCAATAAATGGCTTTGAACCATGAAATCCATGTTTGTGAATCAAGTATAAGACTTGGTTTACTTGCCTAATGGGGTTACACCAATTGGTTGCAAATTTCAAATTGAAAACAGACAAGGATGGAAACATTGATGTTTTCAAAGCTAGATTGGTTGCAAAAGGGTTCAGGGCTTAAGCATATTGGAGAGTGGCTTTAGTTGTGTACTATTTTATTGTAAAATTAGTCACAGACATAAAATACTTAGATATGTATGTTTATGTTTATCAATAAAGTGATTATTCTTATTTAACTGTGGTTTGGTATTAAATAAAATGTTCAAAGTATTGTATAACATTCGATACGTTTGTCAAATGCATGATTTGATTAATGAAACCCAATAAAGTGAACCGAAGTTATAAATACTATTAGTCCCTTGTCCGAATCATTAATATGGACATAAATATTTCATTCAAAGACTAGTTTGTAAGTTGATTGATAACGCAGTTTCATGGGCTATGGGAACATGGAGATTTCTAGTCATTTACATGGATATGTATATGGATACATATTGGATGGACCAACTAATTTCAAGAATTTCATTTGTTATATTTAATGGATTCCTTGACATGAGTGCAACACTAGTTCAATTTAATGATTAGTATGTCTTTGACATTCTCAAACGACGTGCCGTAAAAGGAAGTTATAAAGAGAATGCTCGGGATTACTAAAATTTAAGTGGGAGTTTTGGTTGTACAACATTTAATAAGTCCTCCTAATTGTTAGGATTGGAATACATGGCCGTGCTCAGATGGATTAAGAGTTAATCATTTGTTTCGATAATTCATGCTCGGGTTTTAAAAAATGATTTAAAAATTAGTATGGATAACATTGGATGTCATCATATTATCAAATTTGGCATTAAGAGACTTAAGGAATTTGTGGTTACATACTTGTTCTAGGACAAGTGGGAGATTGAAGGAAAATGCCCTTTGATCAAGTGTAACAAATTGAATATAAGATGGACAAATTATGGAGATAACTATAATCGGTTATTTTAGGCGATAATAGTGTTTTGCTAGAAATCGACTATGATTTGTGAACTAATTTGATTAGTGCACGGCTAATAATAAACTGGTCCTATGAGGTCATTTATATAAGTTTATGATTGGATTAAAGTGCCAAAGAAGTTAAGAAGCTAAATGGTCATGCTTATGTGAAGTATGAACTAATGAGTTTATTTTGTAACATAAGAATGTTACTTATAAATAAACCATGATTATGAGAAACTAAGTACTCCACTTAGCCATATTCTCTCAAAGTTCTTCCATCCTTTTTTGCCATCACCAAGAAAAGCAATAAGGAAAAGGTTTCCTTATTCCGTACTAACATACGTGGGGAGTTAATCGTTGCTTGTGGACCTACTCTAGAGGAGCAATATTTGGTGTTTTAAGGATCTCCATATAGAATTGTGAAGTGCTTTGATCTTTGTGAAAATCACGCTTCAAGGGTGTGAAATTCTTTTTCTATAATTCGCATTGAAATGTGTATGAGATCATGTTATAGATGCAAGAAATCGTTCTTGAAATTCCGCTTTATGTATTTACATTCTTACACTGCATGCGTATGTGAAGCACACAATGGCAAAGCCCCATTAACCACTCTGTATTAGGGTACACATGATGACAATACATGAGAAACTTCTTTTACAAGGAAAAAATAATAATAAATGAAAATAGGGCAATATCTTTGGAAGCTAGGGACATGCAGATTGAACCATTCTCAATTATGACGAGGGAGAAAGAGAGTAAAACCAAGATAAATTGTGATTAGAGCTCCTTTAGGCCGCCATTGTATATTGTGATGTAGTTGTTTGTGATAATATACGAGATAGTGACAGAGTGTGTCATAAACACAAATAATCTCTAATGGCTATTATATTCATGACACTATCTAGAATTTATTTAAAGCCCATGTTCATGTATTATTTGTCCTAGTAATCAACACGATATATATGTACCTTGTATTCTCTAGTAAAATGTATGCTTTTAATTGGATGTTACAATAATGTACTTTAATTTGTTATTGCCATGCATAATAATAAATTTTGCTTGCATTTAGTTTGACTGTTTGAGCTAATAGGTAAGTTGTGGAGCCGAAATCATAATAACTATATGGTTTAAGTAAAAACAATATATATCGACACTATCGGTGAAGTTAGTTGAAATTGATGCTAAAATTATCGACACTATCGGTGAAGGTAGTTGAAATTTATGAGTAACCTATAAATATATATCGATTGACCTTTTACTTACCAAACACTTTCAAACCCAAAAAGTTGGCCAAAAAATGGATTAAAAATCTAGCTCAAAAGAAGCCAAAGTCTTTAGGGGTCGGCAGGTCAGTTACAAATTTAAAGCCCGTTACGTTGTAGTCAAGGCCACAGCTTATTAGCCCATAATTACCCTATAATTTGGTAGTAATTACGTATGCAATGACGAAGGTTTGCAAGTTAGGTTGGATTTAAGTGGAATAAAGAGAGATTTTGTAACCACATGCTGGACGCGAGTAGGATTACATTTGTAATAAAAAATCCAAGAAGATTAGCATGATGGATTGGTCTAGATGAAGGTCATCTAAGTGCAAAAGCTAGCGTAAGCTTATTCTTTTAAAATATAGGATCATATATCACTTCGAATATTTTTTTTTTCCTAGACTCTTGGTATGTAGAGTATGTTGGCTACATTTGGAGTACGGAGTTTCTTATTATCTATTAGAATTCTGAGTTTAGGGAGGATAGAAGTGGTGGAAAACATTGATGTTGATCACCAAGCAAAGAGACGAAGAGAGCAAAAGAGGAAAAGGACATTCTATTATTGTTGTATATTACTTGAGTTGTACAATTACAATTACAAAATGACTACTTATACTACTAACTAACCTACTAAATCATAAACTCCAACATTATCTGTTAGATTTTATTTTAGGATAGCTAGCTAGAGTGGTTATCAATATGAGTCGAGCTAAGTTGATTATCAAAAGTATAGTAATGATGTTTACGAGTCAAGTCGAGTGAAGTTTTTATAAAATATTTGTAAATGCTTCAGATTCATAAATGAGATGGCGTCTAACCTAGAAGTATGATTACACTCTTGAATTTGAATGAGAGGTTCACTAGTCATTCTAAAACAATAATCTCATAAATATGTTTTTCAAAATTTTACAAATGAGTGTAGAAAAAAAATTACTTAGTATTAACTACGTTATGGTTTATTAATGATATTCAATTAAATTTTCAGTGATGAATCTCACATGATGATTTGCTATGTGTGGTTGTTGACATTAAACAATAAAGACATGAAAGTAATCATTAGAATCCAAAGTGAATGGAACTATTTTAAATGAACATAATTAATTGTTTATGGAATAGGTTATTTGATGAAAATAAATATATACTTAATCAACAAGTACCATGTCATTAACCAATGGTATGATATTTGATGAACATTAACCACTAATAAAAAATAAATTTATGATGAATAACTTTTCCGATTTACTCGTATTAATGGATGTTTTTAAGCAACTTTCATCCATTTACTTTAATTCATCATCATCATTATACACAAATCAGTCAATAGATTTTTGCCTACGCGAAATCCTCAGCAATGCCAGTCAATTCGTGTCGACACGCCGTTAGGGCAAGAAGTATTCTCATAGAAGAAGCTCTGAGTTTCTGATGTTGTAGGTGTGGTAAAGAAAGTGGCAAAACCACTAGTACGTAGTATCTTTCACAAGCTCCGGCTGTCAGCCGTCCGACAACAACACGCACGTTCAGTTTCGTGTTCTACGACAGCTGTGGTGGAAGGAATGGGAAATTGAGCGAATTTTGCAATAACGGCAGTGGAAATCAGATGGACGCTGAAGTTCTAAGCGTATTTGGTTGTCCACACAAAAACAAATTATACGTATAGCTTGTTACAATAATACAGATAACAAAAGAAAAGTCTATCTAAAAAGCGATAAGAGAACATCGTGGCGTGAAGGATATCGATCACTGTCCTAAAGTCGAATTTGTCCCGCACTCATACACACGGCCTCTTGGCAATCGACCCCCAGGGTTACACGGCTTCACCCGAACTGTGTACTCCGTAAGGGTGAATTGAGAACTGCACTAATGCAATGCCCGAAAGTGTTTGTGAATTTTTTTTAGAGGAAAATACTAACAACTCAATCGTGAAGGTTTTCCTAACTACTCTAAAAATGAGATAGGAAGGTAGATATATAGAATACTTAGGTTTAAGAGGGAGGAAAGTCAAACCGCAATTTAAGGCTTAAAAATATAACGTTGCAATAATCAGTTGAGTGAATTAAGGAAATTATCAAATGCAATAACGATTATAATATCGGCAAAGATATTGTGACCGTTATTAACGTGTAAAATATTTCGACAAAAAAATAAGAATCCATTTATAAAATAAGAATTGCCAAGAGGAGCAACACACTATTTGTTCTCTTATGCTTTGCAAATCACATTACATTGTTGTTAGGTAACTACTTAGAACTTTAGTGCTATTAGAGTAAGCCCACTTTACACTTCGGTCAACGGTTGTCATAGGATTATAATGGTGGTATGGTAAGGCTTATTTTATAATTAAATACTATTTCTATGGCTATATCTCAGTGATGAAAGATTGGGAGTCAAAAAAAAAAAAAAAAAAAACAAAGTCGAACTTGGAAGATTATTAATTTGTTGGCATTATTTTTTGTGGAACTTACCAAAAGCAATAAGAATTAGAACTATAGACCTATCATCAGCTAGTCACCTACAGTCCACTAAACATAAAAAAAAAAAAAAAATGATTGCAGCATCGACTTCTTTCCTTCTAAAACAGTTATACTCCATGCTATATGTAGTCAAAACCTAACCACATATTGAGGTAGCCAACGAGCGTAAAAGGCTAGGAAGCCAAGAAAAGTAAATTTTACCAAATAATGGGTTGGGGGAATAAGTTGGAAAGTGTCTTGGCTTACTAATTAATAGAAGTAGAGTTTTCTACTTAACTATCCACCCATGCATTCTTCTTGGAGTAAATATTACAAGAAGAAATGTGAATAAATTAAGTGTATTTATATGGAATAAATACAAGTTAGTTAAAACTACATCGTAAGCCTTTGAGGTGAATGAACTAGCGTATGTACCAGACTAACAAAGATTGTAGGTTTAAAGTTTCAATATCTAAATGATTGTTATATATATCAAAGTAGTATCACTATATGACAGTAGTATACAACAAGCTGTCCTACGATGAGTGAGTAACTCTATCATCTCATTCTCGATCATGCAGTATCGTTCCTTGTATCTGCTTGTTCAATATATTATGGGGTTATATGCATATATATATGAAAGGTAATTCTGCTGTTCCCTATGAAAGAAACCATTGTAGGACTGAAGAAGGAATAAACCAAAGAGACTTTAGTGCAAGAGTTAGCGTCATGGTTCCCTAAAATTCAGAGAGCCAGCATGATTTAGGTATTAAAATGTACCCTTTTTAGGTGCTTTTGGTTAGGACGACTATCTGCCGACTGCCGCCACATAATCATCATAAAATAGTAGAATAGCTCCTACGATTTCGGCGCATAAGAAGGAATTTCTAAAACATACCCCATTTTAATCTTGGATTCTCATTGGATAATGGACACCTGCCAGGCTGCCATGGAAAGTAGTCACTAGAAATTCCTGACTTTCAACAGTAGACATATGTGTTCCCCATTCCTATATGTTTGTGCTCTTGCCTGTTTTCAAGGCCCCTAAGTTTGCCTTTTCCGTAGCTAATAAGTCGGACCAAATACTCAACCATCCCAGTTCCATTCATTTCAACAAATTTATCAGTTTTTAAATAACATCTTCATTTCTAGAGGATCCCCTCCTTTGCTTTGCTATTGAATTCTAAGCCAAATAGATGACTCACAGACTGATAGATGCTTCGACTTTGGCATCACGAATATACGAATACCGTGATGTCGGAATCATTACCGCGCATGCTGCATATAGCAGTGACAAAAGGCTTATTGTATATCCGACTGGCATATTATTTCATACTTGTATTATGCTGCATTTCTTGCACGCATTTTACTAGGACGTCTTAGGTTGAGTTGAGATAATATTGAATTTTTTTTATTTATAAGCTTTTTTAAAAAAAAAATTGAAAAATAAGTCACGTTTGAAAGTAATTTCAAAAATAAGTTAATTTTGCTTCGGAGTAAAAACGTTGTCCAATTCAACGTTTTAGCTTAAGCAAAATCGTTGCCCGATGCAACGTTGTGCATGAAGCTGAAAATATGAGGTGAAACTGGGGCAGAGAAAAAACTAACTCAGTTTCACTCTTTTTTTTCCAACTTGATGCTAAAACGTTTTCACTCCGAAGCTAAATTAACTTATTTTTTAAATTACTTTCTAAGGTAGCTTATTTTTCAATTTTTTAAAAAAAAATGCTTATAAATAAATTTTTTTTTATAATATTACTTTGTACTCCATAGTTTGAGAATAATTTCACGTTTGCTAGGTCTGCTGTTTTGATTTTGTTCATGCAAATGAAAAAAACAAAAGACCTACATTTGAATCAATCATAAAAAAATAATGACAATTCTTATCAAAAATTTTCACATATAATAACTGTGCCCAAAGTTTTTGGAATATCCATAAATTACGCTCAATTAACTCAATCATTATGAACCGACACAATTCTCTAATTAAGCATAACATCATAAGAGTTTCTTCAATATATACTTGGTTGAGTCTAAAAATGTCAAGCTAATTTAACGTGGTAGGTAAAAATATCTAAAATAACTTTATGATCTGAAATACTATAAGCAAAGACTCACGCACCATTAATAGTGCTCTTATGTACAATTTTCTTCTCTTCAAATGGTTTGATTTTTTTTTTTTTTAACATTATCTTTCATAAACAATATCTAAAATTCACGCTCTCCTGGTAAAGAAGCCTACATGATCGCTAATAAGCTAGTTAGGTCAATGGTAAACTCAAACAATTAATGGTTTCTAATTCTAGCTTTTCAAAAATTGTATAATAGACTACTTTGTATAATACTCCGTAACTAAACATTCTCTTGGAATTTTGACATCCTTTTTTATTAGTGGTGGCCAATTAATTCCTAAATTTAGGAATTAAAATGTTATTGTTCACTCGGCGGATGATGCCAAAATACCCTAATATAATCTACCCTCCAAACTCCCAAAAACACAAACCGCTCTTGATAGTGTTTCGAATAGACCTGTACATTGGGTCGAGTTAGGGTCGGGATGGGTCACAGTACATGTAAAACGGGTCGGGCCGGACCGAGACAAAAGAGAGGTTAAACGGGTCGGGTCAAAGGAGATACATAACGGATCGGGTCGTCCAAAGAGAGTATAGTTTTTATCTATAGAGGGTGATAGTTTATATGTATTACCTCCAATCTTTGATAGTGGATTATCGGTAAGTATATGAAAATAATTTATTACCTAATAGTGTTTAAAACTCTTGAAAACTAAGGGTCCATTATTGACCCGACTTGACCCATTAAAGACCCAATAAAACATAACCCTTTGAGAGACCGGTCCATTAGACTCATTATTGATCAAGCTCTTTTTACAAACAGGCCGGTCAAGAGCCTTTAACGGAGCCCCTCCCATATGAACACCTCTAGTTTCAAATCCTAAATCTTACCTAAAGTGAAATTGATACCAATTATATTAGGCAAAGCTCTATTGATACACTTACTATTCTATTACTTATCTCTAGAGGAAGCTAAATTTAAGTGTACTAACAGTGTAACTATTTAGTCTATTAATTTAAGATATGTAGTCAATGATGGCCCAGGATCAAGCATGACATTTATATGTCATATAAAGTACACATATACATGATATAGTGATCTATTAAATTATCAAGTTGTTATTTACTTTGCAACTTGCTTGGTCGTAGCAACTCAAATAATGGAAACCTTTTTTATATAAGGCTCAAAAGCTGCCATGAAGGTTGGATCGAGGTATAGCCCGCATAGAGCGTTTCGATTCTCGGTGCTCTTTCGACGACAGTTGTGGCTGTGTGCCACTCGTTTTTCCGATCTCTCGCTTTAATGCATAGATCCTTCGATAGTTCGATCTACATCTTCATCAGCAGCAGCTAGCTGAGCGCTCCGGAAGTGGTGGATTTTAGTTTGAGAAGATCTTGGAGTGGCGTGGGTTGCAAGGTAAGACTTTTGCGAAGAAGATGCTGGACTCATTGGGCAATTGGGCTTTGCTTGGGTATGTCCATCGGGCTGACAAAGAAACAACTATTTGATGGATTTACGTTGGTGAAAACAAATATTGGGCTTTCTTGAGATGGGAGAAAGCGATTCGAGACGTGGACTTGTGAGGGGTCCTTCTTTTGTTCATCTTATTAGTTCAGGATTAGTGTTAATTAATCAAGCACACCCGAAATCCGATTCTCATCCGAAATAAACCTTAAGCTTAAATTGTATTTCAAAATTAGTTGATCTAAAACTGATCTTACTTGAAACTGAACTCAATTGAAATGATCCAATACGAGTTAAATATAGTTGATATTGATTTATTTCCCATAATTACCTCAATTCTAAATTTCTAATATACTTATAATTGACCGGACCCGAATGTAAACGAATCAGATAACCCTATTTGACACTTCTAAGTGTTACATCCTTATATTACTAATTTCATTTGTTATTAAAGTTAGGCTTTATTCACTCTCCCTTCATTTTCCTAAACTAAAATTACTTTTGCTAAATTGTATTTTTTTTTTATTGATTTGATAAATATAGAATTCTATTTATCTTTTTTGACAAAAAACCAACATTCATTATAAAAGGTCAATCTCCGCATGAGAAGAAATGCATAAACCCGATCTATTTACCTTTTTTTGTTTTGATAAATATAGAATTATATTTACCTAAAAACCCGAAAAGTACAAACTACATTAACCTGTGACAGACAGACTATAGGAGTTCAATAAAACACCTAAAACATGATACATCATGGTATCAGACATGCTAATTTGTTGACATAGTGACACCTACACTCCTAGAGTAGACAATCAACTAAATATACTTTTTTTTAATTGATTATACTAAAATACATTTATTTTTACTGAATTAAATTATTTATTAAATTTTATGTTATTTTTTTAGTAGATATTACTCTGTATTACTTTAAGGTAAATAGAACTGAGCCATACTTGTAGTTGGGGCTACGTTTCACATGAATTTTGTTATAGTAAAATGCATATAAATTTGAGCAGCCTTCCCTTAAGACTACACCATCTCCAGACTGTAAGGAAAGTTAACTAGCTAATATAGATTCTACAGAATAATTCATGCATTTATGTTTATTGGAATAATCTAGGTTGTTAATAGTGTTGTACCTAAAATGTTAATAAGTTAAGCGTGCTCGTCCTCAGAAAGTCGAGTTCGCTCGATTATAACTCAGTTAAAATTCGACATAATATTTAGTTATATATACCTTTGGGCATAAAGACTAGATTATATTATTTAATTATATATGTTTGGGCATAAAGACTAAATTATACCATCTCATTTGAATATCGATGACACATTAACTAATTGAACTAATTGCACCCATGCCTTTTTTTTTTTTTTTTTTACCTTTTCTTCCCATGCCTGTTTTTGAATTAAAAATATATAAAAATTAACAATAATATTCAAATCTTCTTAACGTAAAGACTTACGGAGTATAATAGAAATCGGATGAGACTTTAGCGCCTGCCATTATTTCAACTAGAATAAATTTTTAAAAATAAATAAATGTGTTTCACAGTAGAAAACAGTACTGCACAGTGTAGGTGTTTGGAAAAGCCGGTAGATAGGTCAGGAAATGAGTAAAGTCTAAAATTTACCGCCTAGATATATCCACGACTACTTCTGGTGGGCAGGGGAATTTTACCCCCAAAACTATCAAGATTAGCCGTGTAGAGAGTGCAGTGTGAAATCCAGCACACTCTAACAGGTAACATCCATATCCATTATCCACCCAAGAAAGGTACGGTGCAAGACTAAACAAAAATATCTTAATAATATGGGACGGAGTAAGCAATAAATAAATAAATATTATTTAAAGACATAATATATAACATAGATTCACTAGTCGAGCATTCCCATATTGAGGCTTATGAAATCAAATACACACAGCTAGTCACAAACTAGAATATAATTGGAAAATATAATGAGGAGGCAACAAACATATATATGTGTGTGTTAAAGAAAGAAAATTAATAACACGAGAAAAAAGGGGGTACACTATATATATATATATATATATACTTCACTTCCCTTTTAAGATAAGATTACACCACTTGAGTTGGGAAGAGGGTTTGAGTGGAAGTTCGTTCTCTCCAGATATCAAATGACTGTTACTAGAAGACATACTCGTATTATTTGCGAGTGGCACACATGTTCCCCACATTCTTTGCTTCATGCTTGGAGCCATGACTTTTAGATAGAGAAGGACCAACATTTTATTATTTTTATACACAATTGCGACCATAACTTTGATCATCTTCTCTCAAATTAGACGCCAGTATATTAATACCTAGCTTAATTCTTTCATGATTAATTAAATAAACCTTCATCAAGCACTCACTTGAATTGCCCTTAATTTTTATCTTGGTTTAGTTGTTGGCGTTGTCATTGCACTAAGCCAAAAAGAAATTGGCAATGCTATCCTACATCACTGAACAAACTGATCGACTACAAAATTATGCGATTAGTAAAAACAAAAATATTGTTATGTGGTGACTAACCAAGAAAATTATAAGGCAAAAGTACCAAATACGGACTATAGAATTACTAATGTGTATTAACATATAAAAGAACATAAACTCTTGTGGATCAAGATTTTAATATGTTGGTCAGATATGTACTATACATACGTTACCCATGTTCATAGGTCGGGGTATAGTAATATGTAATCTCATGGGCATATCTGTCTTCTACATATCCTACCCAATTCAGATGTCTAAGCAGTTGATGATGGGATATGCATGAGGGTCTCCTATAAATAGCCAGCGTCTCGCAATTTTTGGCAGCAGAGCGTGTTCTTAGATACCGACATGTACAATATATCTTTCTTCTTCTCATGCAAACTTTTTGAATAAACCAAGTTTTTCTATTGATCGACTTTTCTTGTGGTTTTTAAGCACAACCTGATATTAGATAGGTTGCTCACGGAGTTGATGATGTTAATGTATCATCCGAATGATGGAAAGATTATATTATCATTAGTTATGTGATGACATATTTGACAAATGTTTAGCAAATTTTTGAAGAAAGTCTTACAAGTCACTACATTCATAAGAAACAATTTTTAAAATATACACACGAAAACTAGTAAAGTAAAGCTCATACTACATATGATGTTGCCTTAGAAAATGATATGATGTTGGGTTGCAATAAGTTTCATGCATGACGATACGATATATATATATATATATATATATATATATATATATATATATATATATATATATATATATATATATATATATATATATATATCAAATGACTACGTACGTAAGGAGTTACACAAACAGCCGAGTAGAGCGCTAGCACGCACTCTGTGCATAGTTTTAGCTCAAGCTTTGCTTTCTTAAATCAGTATATATCAGCTGGTGCTTTTGTTGTAAGAAATTATAACTTCATTGTTTTTTATTTTTTTTTTTTGAACTTGTTTCACTTCTGAAAGTTCAACTATACAAACTTCTACTTTGTTCTATTAAAAGGCAAATGTTATTGTATGAGATTTTGCTAGTTAGGTTTGTTTGTATGCCCACATAAGTTTTCAAAATTTGCAGCCAATATCATTTCTCTGAGACCAGAATCTTACTACAGGTAACACTTTTAAATTTGGTTTTATTGAAAAGATAAAATACGTGCAATTCACCTTAAAAAAATAATTAATCAATAAAAATTACTTCTTAATGTAAGTAAAACTCTAGTAAATCGGTGAAAATCGGTTTCTATCAATTTAAACAAGTTTTAATCAGTAATAATTAATTTTAATTAGTGTAATTTAGTATTAATCAGTAAAATCAGTTTTACCTCAAAAAAAATCGCTTGAAATGAACAAAATTAAGCTTAGTAATTCAAATCAATACGTTGATGACATGGATTACGGACACGTTAAGCTAAGGGAGTCAAACTGTAAGTTATATTTGCAATTATGTAAAGTCTAAAATAAAAATTGATTCTTAGAAAACACATGAGTAAAAAAAGATAATTAAAAATGATAAAAAGTTTCCTAGAAGAGGAAAGTGGTCCAAGATAGTATAATGGACAAGGTAAACTACTCAAAACTTTTATCACTACAAGATATAATATTTATAGCTTTTACCTACCAAAGTAGTGCAGGAGTTGACAAATATCCATCCACAGTCCACACTCCACACTCCACACTCCACACTCCACACTCCACAGAAATACACGATACAACTCCCTCCTTTATTTTGGCGGTTGTTAAGAGAAGGAAATTAAAGATGAGAAGGGGGGTGCTCAGTGGGGCTGATCAATGTTCCGTGAGCTTTTTGAGCTTTGAGGTCGGGCCGGGTCAGATAAAATCTGAAAATGGGGCTCCGCTCGAGTATTAAAGGGCAAAAAATGGCGGGCTTTAGGCCCGATTTCTGGCCGGGTAATTTTTGACCAGCTCTAGTGCTCAGTAATCATGAGGAAATGACATGATTAAAGTAGGTTTAGTATGAAATATTTGTCAAAAGAATATGCAAGAGTACTATGTAAGTGTTTTTTGATGCAGTTCAACTATCTGTGCGTATCTAAAAGTGCACTAAAATAGGTAAAATAAGAAAAAAGTTTTACAAGAGTCAACTACACTTGGATTAGTAATATTATTATAATATTAGTGAGTGGTCACCTGAATACCGGTGAACAATTTCCATAATTTTACCTCATCGAAGAGTCTATGATGCTTTTCACATTTGGATCTCCCTTTTTGAATAAATAGATACCCACGTAAAAAACTCTAAAACTCAATGGAAAAAGTAAGAAATTTTTACTTGCATATTTGAATGATTGATCAACATTTCGTAAAATTTTGAATTATGCTAGCAATTAAATACCTCACAATGATGACTCGGTGGAAAAAAAAATTGAGTCGTTGGATAAATTTGGAATCATATTTAAAAGACGAATTATCTTAGTTGAGGTTGATTATATATAAATCAATACTAATTTTTTTTTTTGGATTATAAACCAAGTAACCTCAAATTTTTAATCACCTTAACTTCAAGTTAGTAAAATTGATTCTTAAAATAATATAGTTATCTATTGACTAGTATAGTTAGTATCAAGGTTGAACAAATATATCAATGGAAAAGAAGGTAAGTGTTCGTTGATATTCAATTTACGTACCTAGAAACTTAATTGGTCGAACTCCAAAAGAGTTGCTAGATTGGCTCTACTACCTCCGTCCCTTAAATTTTGTCACATGGGATTTTGTTGGATATGTCTTGTTGTAGATTTTTTAATATTAAGTTTTGATAATTTTTTATTTTACGAATTTGATAATTAAATAATTTTAAATCGTATTTTAAAAATCGTAAACAATCAAATAAGACCAAAAAAAAAAATTAGAAACGGATGGAATACTTAACTAAGTTTCATGCATGTTTGATCACAAAGTTGGACTTTGTGAAACTTACATTTGTGGAACAAAATTGACGAGCGCGTGGTATTAGCAGTAAAAATTGGTTGCCGTCGAATAACAAACTTTGCCATGTGATGTGGGGATGCCATTAGCCTTAGTAGCAGCAAAAAAGGCAAAAACAAATTTTAAAAAATAAAAGCGTAGTAATCATAAAGTCACTGTCCAATTAAAAAAAAATTAATTAGATGCACTTGAGTCAGTCTTAATGAGTACGTGAACTAATCAATCACAATTCACAAATGCTGTATATGCATCTCTATTGCTGAAACAGGCTCATTCATCTATCTTTGTGACATTACATCCCACATTCTCAAACAAAATACAATATCGTTTTTACAACCCAATGATCACTACCATCAATATTTTATTACCAAATTCTCTGATTCGATTTCTGGAAATTTGAAGCATTACATTGGATAACACAAACTATTTGGGGTCTCATCAATCACAATTTAAAGGGTGTTGTTTGTGAAGTTATTGGATTACATTTTTGGAGAACAGTTTTTTCGTTTCATTTGTTGAATTGCCCGTTTCAAACTATTACGTATTTAAGTAGTATTTTACCCGATCTGACCTGACCTGACCCGACCCGACCCGATCCAAGCCAAAGACATACATGAGTAAATTTTACCTTGTTATTTACATGCCGCAAAAACAGAGTAACACAGGGGATAAAATGTACAAGGGCAATCTTTCTTTTATTGGTAAGAACAAAACTATACTACAATATACTAAAGGGTACCAAGTATATACTTGATGCAGAGGAGTGAAAGAATCAACAGAAACCAGCTGAGTTTCAATTCTATATATCCAAAAAACTACAAGCTGGCTCCTCCAAAACCTTTCCTTCCGTAAATTCTTTTGGATAAAAGAGTAAATGTAGAAATAGAAGGTAAAAAGAAAAAAAGAAAGTGCTAGAACCTCCTTCTAAAAAAAAGGATTTCTAGCTCTTGGCAGTATGAAGAATTCTCCGGGGACATATCCGCAATCCCTCTGATAGAAATCTTCAGTCTTCAATCTTCATCAGTCTTAAATCTTGATCAAGTAAAAACTAATAAAAATAGTGATTCTTTAATATTCACCTACGCTTGCCGCTGTAAATCGCTGGCATTGATGAAAGTACCGTGGAAACCGTAAGGAACCCGGGAAGGTAAGTTGACAGTGGCGACCAGCTCTAAGTTTGCTGCATTAACGATCTGTAACTCTGATGTCCAGTTCATCTCGTCGTGGACGAATGCGAGTATGTAACCTTCGTCCTCTTTGTGTGAGCTGTTGAGTTTTTTGTTAGGAAGGAAAAGCGGCTCGCCTCCGTATTTGTGATCACCGTACATGAACCTGCTGACCTCACCGGTGAACAAATCCACCTTGGCAAAACCAGACACCTTGGGCCATGGCTCTGCAATGGCTAGGTAAGCAAACTGGGTTTTCCTGCCCAGTAAATTCCTGTTTACCATACCGGCCTCTAGGTTCATTTTCTCCGCACTGGGGAGTATTTCACGGCGGGTTGAGACTCCTGTCTTGCGGTTCAACCTGATTTCTGACAACACACTAGATAGATTCTCATCACTCTCGTTGAAAATGGAGTCAGCAGGAGTCATGCAGGAGCCAATGACAACAACCTCATCCGTCTCCGGCTCCTCCCAAGCATTCCAAAGATGGAAGCAGAAGCAATCGGGGACATCAATCCACTGAATTTCATCAGAATTAGAAGCGTACTTGGGCAAAATCCCAAACCGTGAAGTCTTCTCCTTGTCGTACACAACAGGGGAGCCTCCTCTAATCATCTCCTGAAGCTTGAACACAACCTGAGAGTCCGGGATCACGATGTTATTCTCCGTAATTGCGAAGTCGTGCATCATAGTCGCGGACTCCAGGTTGATCTCAACATCGTCTGACTTGTTTCCATCAGCACTGAACCAAAAGTACTTCAAGTATGGCTTCTTCACAACATCATAACTCAAAGCGAACATCTCACCGGACACGGGGTCTACCTTAGGATGCGCGATCATGGTAGATTTGAGCTGTCCATTGAAGTCGTAACGCCCAACTGTATGCAAGTCTCCTGAAGGGGTTACCCTGACTTGGTAAGGTAGGTCGTCTTCAGACATAGCAAGAAGACGGTTGTTGAAGTAGACAACCCCTGCGTTCGCAACTCCTATGCCACTGGATTGATCCAAGAGACCAAACAATGCACGGGAGTAGAACAACAGGAGCCTGCCAATACCAGTGTGGCCGTGTAGTTCACCAATTGCTTTGGGAAAAATGGGCCGACCCAAAGCCCGTTCTTGCACGAATCGGTTGGTCTCAGTGAACCGGCAGGAGTAACTGGCTGATCCATCTGAGTTGAAGGACACAGCGTGTATCATACCATCGCCGTCAAAAAAATGGTGGCCCGCAGTGGGTTCATAAAGTGGGTTTGCCCCGTTTCTCACATACACACCCCGGACACAGTCTGGGATCGCCCCGGTGACAGGGAGGTCCCGTTGAACGGGCTGCTCCGGAACAGGGGCGAAATTCCCGGATATTTGTACCCGGGGGTCGGCAGTTTTGGGTAGTGGGTGTTCGCTCTCGTGTGAGTTTAAGGCCTTCTCAACCAAATCCAAGGCGACCGCCGCCGCCTTTTGGATAGGGTTCCATTGATGGGGTTGTGATTTAGACAATTTGTTAGCATTCCTATGCGTAGAGGTAGGCTTCCTAATGCTAATTTTGGAGGGTTGCAGAGTAGTAGTAGGAGTGGATTTCTTAGGAGAGTCGAGAAGAGGTGATTGGAGGGAAGAGTTGACAAAGTTATATTCACATTTTTTGGACGACATAAAGTTAGGTTTTGACAGCACCCAATTGCTACTAGTAGCAGTTGCCATACTTGCTTTGTTTGTGCAATGTTTTGGTTAGAATCTTTGAGCAGAGAGAATTGGCACAAAAGTAAAAGAGAAGACGAAGAATAGAGTTGGTGTTTTTTTTTTTGGTTGGGATAGGAGGTGGGGAGAGAGAATTGGGGAATATATAGGGGAAGCAGAGGAAAGAGAGGGGCCCGACTAAGGCATGTAAGTAACGACCACGTGTTGTTCTATGAGGGAATAGATTGATGATATAAGTTTCATCAGGCGAACGAGATGGGAGGGAAAGGAAGGAGTGCGGGGATAAGTTTCCTTGGATTTGACACGACTACCCCTTCCTCTTTTTCAAATGAATACCAAAATCCAGTTGAGGTTTCACTCTTTATTTCCCCACTCTGTTACACTTGTACAGTACCTTCTATGATTTTAGCTGAATTACTTCAGATTTCATTTTTTTATTACCTTCTTTTCTCTTACTTTCTTTTTTTTTTTTTTACAAGGTTAACATATTGGATACAGAATATGGTAACCTCAGCTCGTTTAATTTGATACAACTATTTACGTGTTGAATTATTTACTGACAGTATATTTTGTAGTTGAATGGAATTGAAGATGGTTGATGAATAATTATTCATATTGTATTCATCAATCCTATTACAATGCAAATTTTTCAGATATTTAAAATTGATTCATTTAGAGTACAATTTTAATGTTTTAAATAATTAAGATAAATAATATAGTCTATTAAGGGGATATATATATATATTAATTTATTCATTTCAATCAGACTATTGAAAATGAAATAATTTATAGAAATTTGGATAAGCTATGTGAAAATACTTAGATTTGGTTACTCTATATCTATACTGATCATTTCTTTGCCTTTTTTTTTTTGTACTTTATCATTATTCTTGGAAGTAAAATTTGACATAAAAGTAAAAATGTACTTCCTACTATAAAAAGAAAGGAAAAAAAACAGAGTAATTGGAATATTGATGAAAGACATTGGACCAAATTGTAGCTGATCGAAATGCGGTATAAGTTATTTGAAATGTGATTTGGCAAGTAAAAATCCGTATTTACATAATTACATGTATTACTGCGTGATAATTACAGTTGTTTAGAGGGTTTATCCAATTTTAATAAGGAGCAACTTTAACCAAATATGTTAATCCATGCTTAAGTATTCTAACAATTGATGGCAAAATGCTTTTTCCTAAAGGGGAATATACCATATCTTTAGGTTCATTAGGCTCTGAAGTTTGATTCACAAGTTTTTATTCATGCTTAAAAATTTAAGGATAGTTGAAACAAATTTAAGGGAAAATAATCACGTGATTTTCATAGTGTTGGAGAAGATAGAATGAGAGAAAGAGACAGTTTCCTCTTTATACGAAAGTGATTTAGTTGGTCCATTACAAAGTGACATAATTGGTCCATTAACGGACAAATGTGTGGTATATAATTGGTCCAATTTTTGCAAAGGTAATGTTGCCGTGTTTTAAACTCTATATAATGGGAGTTTTTCCATGTCAAATACCAATAGAGATACCTATTTTATAGCTAAATTAATATGTATGTTAGAGTACAAATTATTCAACTTATTTTCACTTATTTCAATCCAAATGTGTTTACATAAGTTTTGATAAGTTTCAATTCTATAAGTTTACAAAGTTTAAGTTTAAATATTTGAAACACTTTAAATTATGATATCTTAAAATTTTAACAAATTACATATAAAGTAAGTTATGATAAATCCAAACAAAATAAGTTCAAACTAAATAGATAAAAATGACAAGGCCCTTGGTTTCTTTTTTAAAAAAAAATACTTTTATAAAGCAATTTTAGAGTGATCTTGTCATTAGATTGGAAATTGACCATCTATTTTATGGGTGGCTATTGAAAAAGTTGTCTTTAGTTTGGATGTTACACTTTGTATTTAAAAAAAAACCATGATAAACCTTATTTTTAAGTTAAAGATATTTTGACAAAAAATATATTATAAATTACACAACAGAATAAATTATGACTTCTCAAATAAATATTTTATAACCTTTGTTTCGATCACTAAAAGTGTTGAGGAGTAAATTTTATACTTCTTAGTTTTTCGTAAGCTCTCAAGTACATTATCTTTCCCCTTATAGATTTATATGCTTAAAAAAAATATATTGGTCACTATGAGTTAAAAAAAGGTCACTATATATACGTAAAATGTCATGCGTTGGATATATAATATAAAGGGCCAAGATGCCTTCTCATCCTTCTCATTTTAACTTTTACATGTATATATATGGGTCATCCCACTTAGGCTTAGCAAGTAATACTACCTCTCCGCAATTTCAAAGTGCCCTACATGGAGTGCCTCACTATAGCAACTTTATGAAATGTAAACTTTAGTATTAATCCGTATTTGCGTTGTTCATAAATCTCATATACATGTTTTATTTTAGGTTTTTCACCCGAATATACAGGGATTAATTATGCCCCAACGGCCCAACTACATCCATATATTTTATAATAGGTGAGTCTTTATGTTTACTTAGAACAACATCATACAAGTTTAATTAAGAGGTGAGTTAAGTGTACTGTGACTCAATAATGAATACCTATTTGGAAGTTGGGAGTGTTTGTATTGAAACTGAACACCCTAAACCACGTAGAACAAAAGTAGCCCGCGTTAAGACCTCTAAACCAGGCCAGTCAATGTCGGGACACGTAGAAGAACCTTGTAGGCCGTCAACCTGCATGAAATGTAGGTCGCATCAATAGAAAGTTGAGATAAAAATACCCCACACGCTTACATGCTGCGCTAGAAGTGTAGCAGTATGTAATATATGCTCGTTTTGTAACACGTACCACCATATATATAATTATTGTTACAATTGTCACTTTGTTCCATGCATGTATAGTTGAAACTTGAAACTCCACTATATAGTAGTAATGTTGAAGGGTCAAGGTCCTACCATGGTTTCCTGTTTTCCTGGAGTAGAAAGACCTTCCACCACTTTCTTTCCCAATTCTATTACTATTATGCAATTTTAACATAAAGTTTACCATATTTTGATATGCATGCATGGTGACATCCGTTTCACTCTATACACTTTGCAAGGTTTATATATATGTCATTAATTAGATCATGTGGCTAATTAATTAGATCTGTGAGGGATAGTGCGTAGATCAATTATATTGTGGTGTTGTGCTAAGACAATGAAAGCAAAAATGCTTGATGATTTGCCAAAATTAGTCTTGGACAGGACTACAGGTAATATCATTAAGCACATTTGTATTCTTATGGATTAGACAGACACTTAAAAATGAAGCCAAGAACACAGAGACGATAGCCATAATTAATGGTGGGCCAAAGGTGGAGTCCAACTTCTTGATCTTTTTCTTCTAAAGTAGGTTGGTTATAAATATCCTGCTTACTATATTTGCATAATCTTAGCCTGATTGCTTGCACTGTATACTAATATTTGACATGATCGATATTGATAGTTTTTGCTATGGTGTCGTTCAGATAAACCAACACGATGAGTTTATATATATACTTTGTATGTAAAATTGATTGGGATTAAGTGTAATGCCTGTAATCTTTTACCCTGTCGGAGTAATAAAATGTACGTACGTACTCTTAAATTTGTTTGTGTGTCAGATTAAATTAAAGGTGATAATTAATATTTGCATAATACTGAATATATATAATATATTTACATAACTTGATCAATATACCTTTACATATGGATCACATAACTTGTGGGCATGTACTCTCTATGAAATAAAAAGCAAAACCTATTTGCCCTTACTCAATGATAATCGAAACTACATAAAATAAAATAAAAAACACTGATCTGATGTCCTAACTAAACCTTTAAATGTGCATGACAATGCATAATTCACTATAATTAAGACTCCTAACACTAAATGAGTTATCTCACGATAGATGTCCGTGTTTTTTGTAGCGTAATTAGCTCAATAACATACACTTCCTGATTTAATCTTCTAATGTGCGTGACAAAACTCTTGATGCTTAGCTTGTTGTAGCTTCCCACGCATGCTAACTCAAATGGCCACTAAAGGTAATCTCGATCTCAAATATATTGATTAGCCATCCATGTACCATTAAATTTGTCCAAAATATATTTAAGTAGAAAAGAACACTAAAGTTAATTATAATAGCCCTTCCTTTTTATGCGTTGGTTGTATTTACTACTATGATAGTAACGATGAAGATAGATAAAATATAGCAAGTGGAGAATGCATGTGTATTAAGAAAAAACTAGAAAATGTAATGAAATATGGGAAATGGAGTGCTACATGTACAATAGCTATATTATAAAACAAAGCATAATTCATTATTATTATTTAATTTATTTTGAGAAGAAAGCCTTGAGGTATTAAATATCAATTTTTTTTTTAAAAAAAAAATAAGACAAAATTAGAGTCCTATTACATTCTCGACAGCACTCACTCCCACAGTCCCACTTAGGCTCTAGAGCTGTCTGAAATCTGCCATACTGAGTCCGCTTCATCGACCTCTCTGAAATTAAATTAAGAATTTTATTTTGGCAGTGTGCACCTCAATGTTTTTTTTTTTTTTTTTAATTACACTCCTATATGTGCGTGGAGCATAGCTTAAATAATGGGATACAATAAGAAGAATAACTTATAAAAATTTAATCTTTCGGTTGTAAAATGAAAATATTATGCGCCTATTATGATTAGCTTATATGCCCAAAGACATATATATGGTCCGTTTGTAGCCATAGCCAACAAAAAAATAAACCAAACTATTAAGGGTTTGTGAGTGATTAGTCATTCAACCATTGGTTGTACTGTGTGATATATATGGTATTTCACTCCTTATCAATTTACTATAAATATTACACCAAAAATGAATTGAAAAGTTTTCCCATCAATTAATTTTTTTTCTTCTTCTAACATATTGCTCTTATAGTCTTATGTAAATCCCACCGCAATTTTAAGATGGAATACATAGTCATAATATTATTATATGTATATAAAATATATGGCACTAAGCCAGGCCACTTAGTCGCTAGCTTACCATTATATATGCGAATCTTAATACCACAGTACGTGCACGCTGAATGTCGTTGCTTTTGATTTGGTTCATGCAAATTGCAAGAAATATTAGTTGATAATTTTCATTTTGATTGCAAAATGCCGTATTTGGGCACATGATTATATGCCTTACAAATGAACAATTCACTATTGCTTTCATCAACATGATGAATGATGAAACAATATTTTTGCACCTGCCTTCCTGGCCATATCTTTGCTCGAATCTACAGAGATTTTGTCTCTCTTAAAGCACAATCATGCACTTGTTATTGTTGCACTTGTTATAACATCTCATATATATATATATATATATATATATATATATATATATATATATATATATATATATATATATATATATATAGGTATATATATGTCTTAATATAATTCTTAGGTACCAAACACGTACAAATATTAGCACCCAACTTGAGATTCCTTTAATTTCCTCTTTTCAGCCCGCAATATCATTAATCAATTGGACAATCTTCATTTGCCCTTTGGTGTAACATATATATTAAATGTCCTACATACATATACTAACGTAACTATGTTATCTTTCGGCAACTTGGAGTCTTTTCATGCCTGCCCACTCGCGTCGTTCGCCTAAATATGATATGCATTCCGAGGACCATTTCATTTTCTTATTTGCGTTGCTAGTAGAAAAGATATAAGTAGCCCTTGAGCTTTTGTTTTTTCATGTGCATGTTGGATGTCATCTCTTTATCTTTTAGGACTGTACACCAGTCCAAGTATTTGCAATAATTCCTTGAATTTTAGTTGTCATAGCCCAACTTACCTGGATATAACGTAATCTTCTATCGGTATTTTTTTTTTAATTGATGAAAAAAAAAAAATATTTGCATTTTCTTTTTCAACTTCATTGTCAAGAGTACTTTGCTGATTGCTAGGTTCATCTTCTTTTTCAAATCCTATTTCTAGCTACTTGATTTAGATTTCCTATATTATTTCGGTATAGTATATGCCCTATCTTTCTATATTGATATTTAATGTTGATCAATATATATATGTACAGATCGAAGCGTTGTAAGATTTGAACCCTTAATGTTTCATAGCTAGCTTATTCACTGTGGCAACTATAGTGATGGAGAAAAGATTAGTTGGAAGGTGGGGCTATCAGGGAATGAAGATTAGACCCATACGTATATAATAAGATTTTTAGTCATATATAATTAGGGTTTTGTTAGCTAGGGTCATCACATATTTATACAAGAATGAATTCAATAGCTCAACTCACAACATACATAAGGTGAATTGCGATGAGTAGGCTTTGAGTTTTTTTTTTTTTTTTTTAAAAAAAGTTAATTGTTTGGTGGTTATATATTCGGGCTTCGACTTGTAACTTCATATTCAAAAACCAATTATTTCATATTGGTTTAAAATCTAGAATAAATAGTATTGTTTTCTAGCCAAAGTATAAAAATCATAATCATCAAAATTTATAAACTATATTACGTCTTGGTTATGTCATGCATGGCACTATACTAAAAAGAATCTTATAATTTTTACACCATCATCAATGACATTTGGTAAGCTAACAACATAATCCTGGACTGGACATGAATATTATTATTAAAAAAGTGCAGACATATCTATTGACAAAGCGCTTACTAACTATGGTATGAGTAATAGCAAACTTGTTTAATTACGTGGAAACATCTAGTAAAATAAAATAAAAACACGATGGCAATCAATTAAGTATAGTTTATAGAGAAAATGAGTATAATTAGCTTAATGTAGATCTTAGTTAGGTTAGGTGATGATCAATAAAAATCCAATGTAAAGAGCATACACACCTAGATTTGATGATATTTTTATGTCTCTTTTTTCATAGCTAGCTTGAGACGTTAGAATCAAGTGTATTATATTAACACAATGATTTGATAAGTATGTGACATCAAAAAGAGAAATAGAAATATTTGGAGATTGAAACAAGCATTGCATGATCTTTTAAGCATTTTCGAGGAAAGAGCTAATTGAATAAAAAGTTAAGTAAAGTCGGACCAAAGGACTTAATTTTGTTTCCCATTTCAAGATACATTGAGAATTTTGAAACTTAAGTTTGACTTGTTTTCTTAAAATGTTGAAAACGCGGTCAGTTAAGTGAAGCAGTAGTGCTCTCTACTCTTGCCACGTTTTAATTTGTGGTGCGTTTAGGCGAACAAGTGAGTAGTTAGTAGGTATGATCTTCCAATATTCGTTCGCACATTTTAAAATTGCGCCCAAGGGTTGGGTCCGTACGACCATTGAACTTTGCTCTTTACTTGTAAAGTGATTTGAGATTGTAGCAAGCATGTTTATGAGATCTCAACTTTCGGTTTACAGAGATTTGTTGAGTTGATTTGGGCCCATGTTTTGCCCTTCTCGTACGTAGTTTTTAGTAACATGGACCAGGTTAAGTGAAACTGCTTAGAGGCCCTGTTCGTGCGTTTTTAGTGATTAAAAAAAAAAAACATGGAGCACAGATATATGATTGTACGAGTTCACTATTCATATGTCATACTTTGATTTTCACTCGTACAAAATGCTAGTCCATCATCTTGGTTCCGCTCATGGCAATTGCAAACAATCTTACAGTTCCATCAACTTAACCTAGAATACTTGATTGATGATTTCGAAAATTTTCAGTAAATTGTTCAGTGGATGGTAATAAAAAGCACGGAGTAACTTTATTTTTGAACTAGCGTTTCACATTTAGCTCCTAAAGCTTATGGTATTCTAGGAAAAGTAGTCCCTAACTTCTCCGTATAAAATTTAATTTAAATATGAACTATATATGTTTAGTACTAAGAAAAGTACACAAGTTATGTAAGTTCATGTATATGAAAAAAGTGTAGTTTAAAAGCCAAAAAGGGTAACTCAAGTTTTGTGTACAAGTTGTTTTTTTAGAGGGACACAATGCAATGGAATGCAATGCAATAATTGAAGTTCAAAGAAGTTTGAGTTAAGTTTAAAGTACGTACTCCACAATCAAGTTTAGATAGATTAATTCAGAGAAGCTAGTCTAAATATATAGTTTCAAAAGTAGTGAAGAAAATAATGCATGCACCATTAATTGTTAATAGAATTTGACATGCATGTGCCCCTTTAACCATTCTAGTCACTCACATGGCTTCACTTTACTGGCTTACTATCTGATTCCTAATTATAGGTTATGTACTAAGTACGTGTTACGAGGATAATCCTAGATTTACCACAATTTTTAGGACACCCAAACGTCAAATTATCTATTGGAAACCCAGGATCGGAGGATAAGCCAACAAACAATTATTCTTGACAAGCAGGAGTCCATCAAATGGTAAGATCTTAACTAAATCATACAAAGGGTCCCTAAAATCTTCTATTTTATTAGGACTATGTACTTCTTTTTCAAATAAAATTCTGAGTATTTTTTGTTTTTTTAAGGCTTATTATCATTTCGCGCGCCGACTTCATGTGCAATAAAGGGAAAATGCGCAGTCCAAAATAAAATTTTGTGATAAAGAAGTTACATGATCCGTAATATCTTAAGCTTCTATGATTAACCTGATCACTTTGTACATGTAGCCACACATGCATATTTCTGAGATTCGATACATGCAAACGAAACTTTAAAATACAGAAAAATTCCCTTGACAACAAACTTTATCGCAAACTAGGGACTACATCTATTCATAAGGGCTTGTTTGGGATTTGGGTAATATATTACTGTGGTAACAAAAGTCAAAATTAAAAATATGAATGTAAATTTAAGAAAAAATAAGAAAATGATACTATATTTACAACTTGATTAAATATTAATGGTGTGGTGGGAGATAGAAGATAGACAACTATTACCCTTATTATGGGTAATAGTCACCCTCCCTCCCCTCTAATGTAACTATTTTCCCCAAAATGAGGAAAAATAACATAAGATATGGTAAGTTGAGATAAAGAAGACTCAAGTAATAAAGAAAACCCACATGCACTTAATCGAAAGTTAGAATTTTTATAAGAACTAAGAAGGCATCGGATTAATGTAAAACAAGTGAAATTTATCATATTGTTGACTTATATATATTTTTTCCCATTCTAGTACATGTGAATCAATAATAATATCTTTAACTTAAAGGAACACAATCAATATATTTTGACTGTTTGAAATCAAGAGCCCTTGATCCTAAACTACAATAACAATGCGAAACTATGCTATCACTCTCTAAAGGTGATACTAAATGTACATTTTTTAATTTAAGTAAAAAAATGTGTGTGTTTGGAATTAGGAGTTCTTCGATCTCTTTATTTTAAACTTTTAACGCAAATAAAAAAAAATTAAAAAAAAAAAAACTCCGCAGCCGCCGCTGATAGGCGGCGTACAGCCAATAAGACAAATCTAGCCCATAACAGTGATACCTCAACAAACATTTCCAACAAAGTAACTAATGAAAAAAAATTAAACCTAAAGGTTAGATAGATTATTATATGTTACCAATGAAAACTGTGTTTTGTATTACAACTAAGGTAATTGTTAAATTAATGAAAATTCTTTTACTATGCATTTCCAATGACTAGCAATTTTAAGTAAGCGTTTCGAAATCATTGCTTTGAAATGAAAGGGCCCAACAAAAGAAAATGTATATATATTTTTTTAGGAGAAGGTTTTACGTACGTTAGGAGTAGAATGCATATTAATTAGTATGTATGATTATATTCAGCAAATGAAGACATTGTAGTGTTTATTATTATTATAATTATTATTGCATGGCCCATGTTTATAAGAAAACAGATAGCCAAGCACATGGATACATTACTATCATGCAAAAACAATAAGCATTGCATGTTTTCTAAACCAAGGCCAAATGTATATGAATCAAAAGACTACCTACATATTTGTTCTTGTGTAGGTAGCGATAAGAATTGTCGGCCTGTTGTCAGTGGAATGTCTATTTTTCATGCACCCTTGAGTGATTGACTACTCTACTCAATAACTTGGAAAAATTTCTATGCACAAAGTGATTTACATGTGCATTTACTATGCGTAAGCGTGTACAAGTACTAATAAGTGTGAACAGATTAGCTAGGGTAGTCGATATACCAGTAGTCTGACGTGGCAATCTAATTCAATATCAAGGCAACCCATGAATTTGTTTGATGCTCTCAAGGGAATGGGCGCCCGGCCCCCACGTGTTTCCTCCCACCTCCAGTGCCCTCTAATGGATTTGACGCGACACGGTTTTTAGCTCGACCAACCATGGCATAATGTTCGGGTTGGATTTTTTCAGGGGGACACTAATTAAACAAGGGCTTATTACTATCTGCATGCACAGCTAACCCTAGCTTGTAGAGAGAGCAACACTTTCTCAACTTGACTTGCATTAGAAAGCGGTTATATATACCTCAATTTCGCTGCTGAGTTAGATGGCCGAAAGAAAGTGACGCTAATCAAGAACAAGTGGCAAATACTCTTTGCATTTTAGAAATTAAAGATCCTTGATTGCCAAGTTGCCTCGCTCCTTAATTAGTTTTCAAATGGAATGCAAAACCCTTTGGTTAAAGTAGAAGCTAGGTGAAATAGTTTGAGAGATACTTTATAAATTAAAAAATTGATATTAACTTTTTGAAAACACTCTTCCAGGGAATTTTATATCATCGATCTATTTATGTATCTACCGCCTCAAGTATAAATAAGAAATTAATGAGCATATAATCTTGTATGTATATACAATCTTTTGGATGAGAATCATCCAATACATGAATTTCAATTCCAAAATTCCTTGGGTACGAGCTCACCATATATAGTTCAAGAAATCAAAGATGCAAAATAAATAGCATTCCAAGTCCGTAAAATATATGAAAGTGAGTCAAAACACCAAAACATGATTATAATTGTGCTATTGTAGTCTAAAAACCGAAAAAACTAATTAAGTTAACTTAACTAGCTTAGCTATAAGAAATCAACTCATATACGAAGTAGCTTAGCTGTGATAATTTATAACAATCTGAATCTTAAGAAGACCATATATGTAGAGAATACGTATATATTAAAACTTATAGCCAATTAATTAAATAAACTTCCTTCACACATATAGGTTTGTCGATTGTTTTGTTTATCCTTCAATTATAGACAGGGGAGTACAATGACACATCATATACCAGGTGTAGTATATCTCACCGGTACATGTATTCTGTAAGTTTTGACAAATCGGGATTCACTTTGGATCAGGACTCGATCTCGATCTGGAAGTTCTTAAACAAATGTTCGTACCAAGTAATTAAATTCCTCGGTATCAAATATAATTAGAACATAGTGGTCGAACGATGAATCAACAAAGATGTTCGTATGGAACTTCTCCTGTAATATTACATGTCCACGTTGGTGACATTCCACACTACTGAGGAATGGATTGAAGCCTTAAAGGGGTCCTCCAATTAGGTTTCAGCTCATGTTTTAACACATGGCTTCAAATCAATGCATGGTCCATTTCTTGTCATTGGAACTACTTATATTGTTGTCTTTTTATTTGACTCACTATGTTCTCATGCTGTGTAATGATTTCACCCCAACAGTCGAAAAATCATGCCTTTGTTTTCTACTCCGCCCGTATTTTTTGTTTGGTCTATGATTGCCATTTCCAATTCAATCAAGCCAAAGACGTACTGCTCCTTATTTTAGGGCAAATTTAGGCTTGTATGATAGCTTCTACCAAAATTGGAATTCTTTCAAGTATAACATATAAAGTCTTATGTGCGTAGATTAACCAATATCTAGATATAGTCCTGTAGCGATTTCCACTGAAGCACTATACTTTGGGCCTTGTAGTCCCTCTCAAGATTTGAAGTATTGACTTAAGGTAAGGTAGTATGTCGTCGCTGCTTATTCTTGGAGACGGGGCAAAATTATATAGCCTTAATAATGCACAATAGATTTTATAACAGAAATGAAAAGTTTAACATAAAACAAACATTACGTACACATTTTTCGTGGTTCACTATCGATGAGACCCCATTCTAGGTTTATGTACTTACTAACATCTATTACTAAAAAATAGAAAATAATTTAAAACTTTTTATCTCTCTAAATTCGTAACACAAAAAATTATGAAAACTTAATAATCTAAAGAATTATATTGAGATAGATGTATCTAACAATTTCATTCTATGAATATATTATTTGCTAGAACACAATTAGAATTTGAGGTCAAAATTTTTAAACTTTGACTTCTAAATGGGAAATGTAACAAGTAAATCCAGAATGAGGGAGCAATATTCTGTACATATATGATTTACAAATATCATTCCTAGCTAGTAATCAGTACGTAGTGGGCTAATAATAACTTGTGTGCACATATATTTCATCTGAAGATACCAAAGATAGCTATTGCAAACTAGATTAGGAGATTCTGGTTGAGCAACAAATTAAATCTGCTAAACGTTTAGATTGATTACCAAAGTTAGATTACTAAACCATCTCTAAAATTTACGAGGGAGCATGCACAATTAGCTACAACAGATGGACGAAAGCTAGCTCTTCAATGGAGCCGTTGACAAAATGTAAGCTCCGGAGTAACCTGATGGTATGCATAGGCCATAGGGTATAAAAAGTGAGGTGCATAGTGTAGTGTACGTGCTGTCCCTGCATTGGAGCTTTATTAAGATGTATGCATGCATGCCACTATGCGAGGTCCCATTTGAGTTAATCAAATAAAAATGGTACTTAATTAAGAGTTTTAAAGTTTAAGCAAAAGGTGAAGATTCTAAGAACTCAACTATGAGCTGTGATTACTGTTAGAAGATAATTAATGTGGTTAATGGAAAAGGGTGTCCTCTAGCTTTGTAGGTTTTAATTGTTACATATGAATGGGTTTGAAAAAAGTATAACCAAGATATATATGTAGTTTAATTTCTCGCTTATTAGTTAATCTAAGGGAGTTTCAAAAGAGTAAATCAAGAAATAAGTAATAGTAGTAACATGTCCCCAATACACCTACTTAAATATATATTATGCAATACTTAGAAATAAATAAAATTTGTAGAATAAAGTTAGTTGTCATAATAATAGGAGTCACCCAACCCAAAAAGATGTTGATGGGGTGCTCTATTTGTCAACAGTCTTACTGATGAGCTTTGATGTTAAAAAAAATAAAAATAAAATATCCATGATGAGGAATAAAATAACAAGTTTTAATATCCCAAAGAAAAAACAATTTAGCCAATCATATTAGACAATATATGTTGCTGGCAATATCTTGGACAAAGTTAGGATTAGAGGAATAGGAAATTCAATAATTGTAAGCAAGAAAACGTTGGCCCATGCACTTATGCACCTACTAACTTAACTATTACTCTCAGCATAGCCTAATCCAAAACATACAAATTATTGTCATATTACTTAAAATTATTATTATTATTATTATTATTATTATTTATAAAAGAAAAAAGAAGAGGACACCTCATTATAAAAGCTAAAGAAAATACTCCGTAGAAAGTAAGACAATAGATGCTTTCCAAGTTACTTAACGGCTCAACGGCTATAAACTGCCAACCCATCCATTGCTAGCCATGTGTCCCATTTTAACAATAATACATAGAGTATTTGACCAAACTGAATCCGACACGTATGTAAGACAATGTTGGGGCCGTTAGAAACCGAGTACTCTGCACTCTTTTCTCGCAATAACGGTCGAAGTGCCTTTTCTTAGCTAATTGCCCATTAGCCGACCGCACTACCATTTTGAGTTTATGCATTTACGTAAGACAGCTTCATGCATTTAGAATAGACATGTTACATCATGAAATTGATGTCTGTCAGTACCAATGTAGGATTTTTGGGTTTCTTTACTCTTTCCTTTAGGATATCTCAAGCTTCTCTATAATACCTAACTCATTCATTTATATACAGTTTAACTATCTACTTTGTATTTGTCAGAAATGTCACTGTTTAAAGAATGATTAAATAAAAATTAAATGAAGTTTTGCATTGAGATACCTCAGTTAATTATATTAGTGGCAAGGATCTATTGATGAACACTGCCACACATTTTATAGATTTTTTTTAAATCTTATTTTAGAAGAAAACTCTAAACTAATATATTTTTAAAAATGAGCTTCTAGAGATTTTGGAACAAAACCGCTGCTCCAGTCAACAATTTTGGCTTGATTGAATTGGCATGTCCCATTAGAAAATTGTTGCCCCGGCAACGAAGGGGCAACAATTTTGTTTAGTTTAAAACAAAATAAATAAAGCCTAGGGCATCAGTTTTGATTAAAAAAAATTTTAATTTTTTTTTTTGAAATTGCTTCTTAAGGCAGTGATTTCAATTGATTTTTGAAAAACACACAGATAACATTTGGGCCAGCTCAATTCAGGCTGATTCAAAATCACTAAATGGGGTAGGGATTTTACTTGAGTGAAATCACTGCCCATACAGCGATTTTTATCTGAACTTGTAAAAGTTTATTTTTGAAAATATTTTGATTTGTAGTCTATTTTAAATTATTTTTTTTTAAAAAAAAAAGTCTTTGTCAATTAATTTGACTACTAATTAGAGCAAATATACGCACTAGAATATGATGTTTTTTATTCAAAGACGGTACACAACAATACAACATGTATGCTTAATATAAATTAATTTCTTGTGATGACATATGTATTAGCTTTTGTCATTGGTGATGAGTAGATAGTTACTTTGATAAACATTTCAACTTTGATATGAAATTATTTTCTGAAAGAGAAGATAACTAGTTAATTATGCTATATATGTATCATATTATAAATTGCATATATATTTCGTATATGATTAAAAAAGAAATCGTTTTACAAGTCATTCTTTTGGCAATGAAGAAGCTTGTGTTGTGATAAGTCACACTATTTATTAGTCAATTATTAAAAACTTTATCAACTAATCAGCCCAGCTTAATTATGTCATTATAAGATAGAAACATTCAAACTTGAATTTCATTCCCATTTGGTAATACCTTGAGTCGTAATTTTTGGTCTATATATTAGTCTCTTACAACAATATTGATTTGTCAGAATTGTTGATTGTTTAATTAGGACTTGAACGTCCATGAAATTACGTCCAGATGAACTCTTTTTCAAAGATAAAGCTAGCTTCCTGTCAAAGCCGTCAGTAAGTGAGTTGTCAAGGTTTTTCATTGATTGATTTTCAACAGGATTGGTAGGTTGGGTTTCTGAGCCTCTTAGGGAAAAGATTGAACCGAAGAAGTTTCTATGAATAGATCGAAGAAGACTGCCACCTGGCGAAAGGATATATGTTGAGACAAAGCTAAAACCCACTTATTAACTGTAGACAAAAAAGGTGTCAAACAATAAAAGAAGGGGGAAAAAAAAAGAACATAGAAAACCTGTGCACAAAAAGAAAAAGGATTTTTGTGTGATTACTAATTAGGTATCATCAATTTGAAGAGTGTCATGCATGACGTTTTCTTATAGACGCCCATTATCGTTCATAATTTGATAATATCATGCACGAAAAAGAAGAATATAATTTAAACATTTCTTTTACCTTAATAAAAACACAGACTATGTACAAACTAAGCATATCTTGATTATAGACTACATTATTTTTTTTTTTTTTAATATTGGTAATGGATTATATTTTATTATGAAACTCAAGTACTTGATAAAGTTTATATTTTGTGAAAAGTAACATAGGCATTAATGTAGATAAATTTGTGAAAAGTAAAGAGAAATACAAATACTTTTAAAGTAATACAGATTCTATATAACTTTTTCGTAGAGTAATAGTAGTCATGACTCCACAGTATATTGTACAATATATTTGATTTGACCTACATAATTGATCAATCTAACCCATTAGGTTTCTCAAGCTATGAAAATGGTTTGACCTACTACATAGCCCATTAGGTTTCTCAAGCTATGAAAATCTTTTACCTACTTAACCATTGTTCTAAATGGTTTAATTAAATGTAAACATAAAATATTCTTCAGAGTAACAATTCAATTACTTAGGCACCAAATTCTTGAAACCTTGAATATTCAACAACAAAACATTCTGGCAGTTAAAGTACGAAAATTGTAATTTAATACATCAAAAAACAAAATGTAATTGTTACCCATTTACTAAAACATGTAACCGCAACCTTGAGACTTGAGAGTCACTTTCACCGACTCATTTAACCATAGCTAGTTTTAATGACTCATTTGCTTAAAGTGTGATCGAATTTCATAAATTACAGTGTGTGTTTTCTTCGAAATACATATTTGCTGTTTCCTATGGGATGAGCTGGTTATACTGTTTCTTTTAGTGATATCCAAGTTGTTAGGTTTTAGGAGGGACAACTTTCAGAGCATCAGCAAGGGAGAATAAAAGAATAGGGGTGCCTCGCAGTAAACTGGGACATTCCCAATTATGAAAAATACTATATTGCACCAGAGACTCACAATTCCTCCTCCCCAAACCTTACGACTTGGATGAGAGGTGATGAGACTACACTTTTCAACAAGATTCAGGGAAGAGCCACAGATAAACGGTCAAGCATTCAAATATTTAGGGGTATACGGTCCTGTAAAAACTTCAGTTGAAGCAGACCTGGGTCCTAAATGTTCGAACCTCGTGGCAGGATGACTATTGTCTAAGGAACAACAGACATCAAATGGAATACAACGATGTTCACCATCCTTTCAACAAGGCGGTCTTTTCCTGATAGCATTAACTACACAGCCTCAATCCATGAATCGTGGATTTGGTAACACGTAACTCAATTTGATGCTGGCCGAGGGAGTCGTGGCCTCACTGGTGTCTTTGAAGGACTCACCCTACAAATTTCACACGATAAAAAGACGCTCAATGGCATTGCCAAACCACGTACGAACAACTTGTTTAAGAATTACATAACACCTATATAAACAGCACATGGAGCATTACTTTCTAGGCAGAGTATTACCTGACAGGCTGAGTTCCTAAGATCAGCCCACTACAGTTCAAGGCCAGAATAGCACTTTCAGCCTGCAGCAGAAACACACAAGAGGTAATGTAACATAAGCACCATGGATAAGGGGCAAAGATATAACATCATTCCTCCTACATAATTGAGCTTTCCGTTTTGAGACTACTATTATTAAGTGTACCAACAAGAAAATGTGAATCAAATAAGTTAGTTAAGCATGCAATGATCTCCATTACATGGTCAAGCTTACTAGAGGAAAAGCCTTGAAATTTCCCCACACATGATATTATTATGCACTTAAAAGAAAGCTTACTTTCTACATTCACTAGATTTGTACAGACCAAACAAACATGATTAAGTAGTAACACAATTCTAACATCATCCCCACCTGGGGAATGAACATCAAATATACTTGTAAAATTTAATTAAGGTACTAGACCATCACATTATATTACAAATTGTAAATTTTTTTGTCACAGAATGCCGGTCAACTCTATGCTACATAAGTCAGAATATACAAGGCAAATAAACTTACACACAAATAAAGTAGGTACTAGGCAGCACATCTCACAAACAAGCAATGCACCCACTTAAAAGGTAATAACTAGAACACTAGTTGGTCCAAAAATGAAATCCACTGGGAGTATTTAATATAAAACTTAAGTTTTATACTGTAGAAAACATTTATACATTCGGTAGTCCTACTCATAAGAGAGGATATAGTTTTGACTCTGCAAATGGAATTGAACAAGGTTCTTGTTTGCTGTCAACAGTTACTTGTTAGTTGATTCACTTCAATCATTTGGCTTGTAGGCATTATAGGAATCCTTTTAGGTAGCTACTTGTTAGCATTAGTTATTTAGAAAAATTGTTTGAAAAATCAGTTGCTAATAGAGATGGCAATACAGTTTGATTTTGGTCCAAATCAGATCTTGGGAGAGAAAAACAACTATTCCAATCCAAAATCAAAACCAGAAAAATCAGAGTATGATCAAGCAAAAATATCAAAATCTGAATGAGGGTTAGACTTAGACCATGAGCAAAGTCCGTAAGGAGGTTGATCCAACTCAAATGCTCATATCTTCCAACAAAGTCGGTGCTATAGTTAGCAGTTTATTCTTCCACGTTTTTTTCTGCTTCAGAACAATTGAGTATGAGAGAAGGGTAAAGGGATCCACACCTAAAGTTCCCCGAGTGACATTTGATAACATGACCTCAAGCTCATGAGAAATAAGTCATACCACTAGACATAGCCAAGCTTGGTTTCTGCCTGATGTATACAGGGTTCTGTAATCCTAACATACCACATATAATGTTAACAATTGCTGCCTCCCCCTCTCACATTGTACTGACAACATGTACTAATATAGATGAGTATCCACATTTTGTTCTGTCGTTGATTTATCCATCAATGGAAAAATTATATCAAATCAATCCCTGCCTTTTGATAGTAAAAGGGTGAGCAATTGACCCAACAAGAGCTAAAGATCCCAATGTTCAACTGAGTTCTCCTTTTCCCATTCTCATATTTGGGTGGATTAGGTACTTGTTTAAAATTGAGAATTTAGAGTTCATATCAGATTTCAAATCTTATTTCTAGCATACTACATACCAACGCATTGGGAGCTGGAGAAAGGAGATTAGATTGCTATAGCCGTGGAGCAGGTAGGAATTGGCATTAAAGAAGGCTGCTACAGATCTGATTCAGATTTAAGCCCGTGTTCTCTTCACTATATTTCAATAACTTGTTCCAATAAAAAAAAAGAAGGAAAAGGCCAAAAAAATAAAATCAAAACAAAATTTTTTTTTAATCCTTTTTATTAGAATCAGAACAAGCCGAACCAGGAAGATTAAATTACCAGACCAACTATTAATTTTGGACAGCTGAATACCATTTATACCTTTCATTATGCAGTGAAAATGCACATAGACATGAATCGAATATGATCCATCAGGATGATGATCCTGATGGGTTTCATATATATTAAATATCCCTTCTTCACTAATTCTCTGTTACAAAAGCTAATCAAACACCAAGATTAACCATCTTATGTATCAGGTACAGGATGAACATTCAACCAACTATAACAGTATAAAAACTAGTGTTAACGTCTTGGGTACCATACCTAATATGTTACAGTATAACACTTGCTGAAACACCAAACAAATGATATGCCTACTAGCATGGAAAAGTTGATAACTTCTGTCAGTGAAAAGAATGCTCCACTACTAGAAAAACAATTTCGGTACAGCATTCCCATAAAAATAATGAAGTAACAGGTAACAAGAGAAAAAGATAAAAAAAAAAAACTGAAAATTTCCTCATAACTGCTGATTAAAAGTAAAGTGTGAACACATACCATTGTGAATTCAACAAAAGCAATGCGAGTTGAATGCACATTATCACCCAAAAGCCTCAGACGGGAAACCTGTCAAGATAAAAACAATCATTGTACGTATAAAGGTTTTTTCTGTTTTACAATAAAACTTGTCTCAATTCATAAAACATACCTCACCACAAGCACTTTCAAAGAAACTCTTAACATCCAACTGAGAAACCTAAAACAACATAAGAATAAAGCATAGTCAAGCAGTATAATCACCCAAGGATCATCACAACCCGATTCACAAACAAGAACTTCATTAAAGCATGCAGTGTAAAAAAAGAGTAATCAATTAGGATTTGTTATACCTTTTTATCAATATTTGTACAGTAGACAGTTCTCGCACACATTTCTCTCTCATCTTCGGACTGTTGTAATCATTGAAGTTTAGGTTATTATAATTATTCACTACAGTTGTAACAGTTTCTGCAGAAAGATTTCACCATATACCCATACCCTGGGAAGAAATGTAGGATTCACAGGGAGTATTGCAGTTTTTGACGGCAGTACCCTAACTGGATAGTATCCTAGCATTGTTCCACCGAGTCTTAAAGCAGCTCTAGCACCATCTGCTTACGAAAAAGGCAAAATTACAAACAAATACACAAGTAAATAAATAAAAAGCAAACAGCAATGCAATCATCACACTCAACAACAGGAACTGTTGGCCCAACTGCAGTCACTGACATGAACTTAGCACTAGAAATAAATTGACACATACTTGCCAACTGAAGAATGAAATATTGACATGCAAGTTGACAGAGTGGTCCTAAATGCTAGAAATTGTAAGTAAATCATTTAAACATTAAAAAAAGGTCTTAGATGACAAAAACTACCATATCCTAGTAGTTTTTTTGGGCAAAAATCTCCTAGTATCAATTGCATGAAAACGTAAAAAAAATTAAAAAATTAAAAAATTCCAAAACCCCCGTTCTATCTCCCTGATCTTTTCTCTCCTCCAACACCATATCAGAATTTCAGTTCTGCTCACAGCATCCCAAAAAAAAGGGGTCGAATTCAACAATACTTTCGAGCCCAGTTGCAATGATTCATATTCGTTAGGAGGAATACAAATTTCTGTGATATGTTAAGGGTTTTGGATGACTTACTTTACCCTCATGGATCTCACCCATTTCTTAATTTCACGTTCAATGGCTTCAACAATGGCCTTGGTTCTCAATCTTTTGCAGCATAGAAGGGAAGGTCATCAGTGTGACATCCCAAGGTCTTTGTTTTCTTTTTTAAGGGGGGTACTATATGCAGATGTAATTTAACCCAAATACAGGATCAAATAAAGAAAAACTTGTAAAAAAAACAGTCCTGACTATCACAGTCTTCTCCAAAACGGTTCAAACTTTCAATTAATTTACACCATTCTCAGCTATCACATAATCTTTCTCAAACAAAACCCAAACTAGAAAAACCCACATGATTTATTTCAATTGGACATTACTTGTTTTATTTTTATGATCCAACTCCCTCTCTCACCATGTTTGAGCCCCCTGCCCACCCATGGCAACCATGTCCGCCACTGTTTATCACCATATGAAACCTCAACACATGCCCACTACCATGAACTTCCGACCAAAAAATAGTTAACTCACATTCATCTACACCTGGGACAAAGTCCAATCATATCCCCCTAAACTATGACATGGAAAGCAAAGCCAGAAACAAATAAGGGAACTTGCAGCGAAAGTCAATTGCAGTGAACTAACAATGATGCAGAGGTTGTTAGAGGTGTAATGGCCCTAATGGGTACAAATTTGACATGTTGATAAACCAAAAAAAAAAAATATTGAAAGAGTGGTGGTCTGATGGCCTTGGTATATAGTACAAATTCAACACGTTAATCACCCAAAAAAAAACCATTGGAAGAGTGGTCTGGTGGCCTCAATACCCCCCACTTTAACTATCAGTTGGAAATTCCAGCACCCATTAACACCTAATGGAAGAAATTTGTGGTGGTCCTTATCAAGTTAAGGACATATAGGTCACATTATTTAATTAAGGATGCAAAAATCACCTTGCTACTTATTAGATATTTTCATTAAAAGAACTTGAAACTATGAAGTAAAAGGAACTGCAATGGTAGACTAGTTTGATAAAAAAAGGTGGGCACCAGCTCCTCCAGCCTGTTGTTGACTTCAACTACCAGTATACAAGCCGACATGGTTCAAGGATCCTGTACCTTATTCTTTGAACCAACTCCTTTGTCTATCGAATCTGAGTACCAATAATTGAAGCCGTAGGTTTTTGTAATCGAATGGAGATGTGAAAGAGAAGGAGCAATATATAATTGATGTAATAGAAATTGAAGAAGTATAATGTAATGGGGATGTGAAGGTGAGGAGTATAATTGAATGAAGGTCTGTGTACAATAAAAGAGAGAATTAAATCCTCATCAACAATAGAGTAGAAGAATAATTGAATGGAGATGTAAAATTCAAGGAGAAAGCGAATGAATGAAGTAAAAGGGTAAATTGGTCTATGTATTTTTAAAATGTCATTAAACCTTCCTGCATTTAGTACTTAAATGTATAGTTCTATTTTGAAATTTACAGTTCTAACTTTCATTCTTGAAATAAATTTCAACTTTTTCTTAAATTTTTTTTTGTGGGAAAGAAGATTTTGGAGAAGTTAAGAGGAAAGAGAATGGTATTGAAAGGAGCTTCATTATATATATATATATATATATATATATATATATATATATATGTGTGTGTGTGTGTGTGTGTGTGTGTGTGTGAGTTAGTGAAGATGAAAGAAAAACAAACAAAGAGTAGAGGGGGGGGGGGGGGTGTTTGGAACCTTTGGAGAGTTTTTTTTTTTGCATTTTCTTTTTAATTTTGGGAAATATAGTACTAATAATAGAAATAATATTTAAAATGTTTCAAATTGTTTTTCAGTTTATAATACTACCTCTGTTCCTTTTTTATGTTCTTAGTTTCTAAAACGGGCAATTCTATAAGTTATTCCTACTTAGAATCTTTACTAATTTTCTCCAAAATTTTGGATAAAATAAACTCGGTTGGAGATTGTACTTTTGTATTTATCTTCAATTTTGCTTGGGAAAGAAAGAAAATGCATTTAAGTATTGCTTTACTCTTTATTCACTATATTAAAATATTGCTAAATTACTTATTTATGAATTGTTCAATATAGCTAGATTCTCTTTGATTCCCACTTCCAATTTTAACTAAGATTCACACTAGGAACATTAATAAGAAACAAAGGAAGTAGTTTAAATATATTTTGCGGCATGTTGGAGAAATAAGACTCGACTAGTGCATGTCACTCTTCGTCTTAAGTTGCTAAGTAATAAATCGTTTTATTTGTAGTGCTCACATCAATGATTGTAGTCTGATCTATGTCATGTGATGTTTTTGCCCAAAAAAAAAGATAATCGGAAAATTGGACAACAAAGGAGGGTCAAGATTACAACTTACGTTCATCAGCAAACTCTACAAAAGCAAAACGAAGAACCGAGTGAGGGTCACCACAAATTCGGCAATCAACAACCTGCAAATCATCAAAAATATATGCCACCTAATCATACATATTTGAGATTTCATTATATCCAATAAATCATGTACAGTATGCACATGATCTATGGATACTTCATAATCACACAAAATTGTGCAAAACAAATAGAAGCAAGCAGCACATTAACGAATAACAATATACACTACCAAGAGTGTCTAGCAGCTAGCCTCTATTAATAACTAAAAAACTTCATCCAAATAAAAATATAAAATTTATACGCAAATTCCCACATCCAGCAAAGGAGGGAAAAAACAAGAAGGTCCAAGATCTCTAAAATATAAACAATTTGTACCAATAAAAAATAGTCAGATATTAAAAAGTTTTATTAATATAGGTGGAGGACTAGAGGTTGCAAATAGGTATTCAACAAACTTACTTATATATAGCTTCGAAAGAACAGAATAATAAGCAACATAGCAATCATAATGATACATGTAAACCTTTGAAGGACATTGAAACCCTTTTCTAAAGAATTACAGTGGGAAAAAAGTAGCTTAGTTTCTTCAATATCTGTTTGGGATAAAAAAAAGGTTGAAAAGGATTAATATAAAATTTCCTTTACCAACCTTATTTAAACATCTTAAAGTAATTGCACATCAAGGTAGACAACGTAGACCATTAAGCTACATTAAGAGCATTTAGGTCCACAATAAAAAGTGTACAATAGGGATAGTTGATAAGTCTTATTTAGTGCATGCTTTAAGAGTGCTTTTAGAAGCATTCGCATATAATTTAGGTGCATTTAGTGTAGTTTTGTTCGACTTTGATTTGCTTGTGATCCCATCAAGCTTTTACGGGTAGTTTCAATGTTTTTTATGTACCACAAGAATATTAAGGACAGTACGCATAACGGAAGAATCATGGACATGATTTACAAGATATTGGTGGTTGTTACAAGGAAATTCGTGTTTGAAGGTGAAGTTCTTATCCCAAAGTGGGGACATCATGCAGAGGGGTGTCCAAGGCTCCAAGCTAAGCTGAAGTTTAGGAGTTGTTGGACACTTGTCTACAGAAACACATCCATGTCCCTCAAAGTATGAAATCAGTAGTTGGATTACATTTGAAGCCAAGCAGCTCTTCTTTCGCGATATTTATAGTTACTGTTTTGCTGGGAGAAAAGAGAGTCGAACTGGGCTATGTTTATTTCAGGCCTTTTTCTATTTTAGCTAAGTTTTTTTAGGTTAATATAAATACTCTTAGCATTGTTATTTTAGATATTTAGATTTTTATCATCTTAGACTTCATTATTTTGAGGAACATTTTTCATATTCAAGATTAGACGTCGAATATCGTAATTTCACTGCAGTATTTATCTTTTCTCTCTAATTCTCATTTGTTATTTCAATTATGTCAACCTAAATTATTTGTGTTTATGATTATCATGAGTGAGTAGTTCTTTATCTTAGGGTTTTCTTAAACCCTAATATGGGTTAACACGTAATTTGAACTTGATTCCCAAATTCCTCTATTTATATTTGATTCATTTACTCCATAATTTGTTTTATTCTCATTATTCAACTAGACATAGTATGTTTAATGAATGTGATTAAGTCCACAACAATAGCTAATTCATAATCGAATGTAGAACCCTAGTTCAAGGCATTGAACATCCTCATAAAAGTAGTTGACAGGATCATTAAGATGCTTAAAAGCCATATTTAATGTCTAAAATTTGCACGTATAATTGCATTAGAGGGACGTAATTAATACTCGAAAGAGATCCTTGGCATTAATTAGCAGCATTCATCCATTAATCGGTTATTTTTCTAGTTTGAGGGGAAAAGAGATTGGTTAGTTAGGTTATTTGATAGCCACGGAACAGCCTCATGAACAGCTAAACATATCTTCTGAGCTCCCTTCCTTCAAGTTTTTATTTAGAAAACATAGCTTATAACCATTTTACCCCAAGAACCTTTGAACTTTGAAGAACTATGTTATCATACACATGTTCATTTACATCACCCACTAAAATCATGTCATCTTAAAACTTAATACACCACAAAATGAAGCCCAGGATCTCCCTAGCAAACTCATCTTAAGAGATTTGCATAAGAAAAGGGAAACCTACTGATATAAATAGGAAAGTGTCATTTTCCAATCATGATTGTCCACCTCCAGTCTTAGCTCCTTCATACATATTTCAATAAGACAAATATTTGCAAACAGCCACTACAACGTAAGTACCTACAAAATCATCAATATGAACTTCACAACAATCATTAATAAAACCCAATGACTAAAACTCTAAGCCTATCATTATAGGTTTTTACTAATCAAATCAGAAAATATCCTTCCATCTCCATGGCAACCAAGTTGAATCCCTAATATCGAAGTCTCTCTCATCGTTCTCTTCTCAAGTCACTTGATCCATAATTCCACCAAACGTTTGTAGTCATCAATTTGTCAAATGATTCATTTTCTATTACATAAAGGAAGCAAGTCAAGCAACAAACCAAATGAAATTCTGATTTCCTATATATTTTTATCACCCTTCCCAAATCAAAGAATGGAAGGCCAGCTTTCATCTTTAGATTTCTTTGCACTTGAACAATTTCAACTACGATCTGCTAAGTTCACTTAATCACAAGTATACCATCATCAAGCAATGGTAACAACGTTGTACTCAATTCCTACGTTACCTGATTCGCTAATCCCCTCACAAAATACAGTCAGAAATGAGTTAATCTATACATGGTGTACAGTACATTGGCGCATTTCTACACTAGTTTAACAATACAAAGTAGTGAAATGCAATTCCATACCTATTCCACCTACCAAAACATACCACGACTTAGGTAACATTGCTAGTCTCTGCCACTTAATGCCTATCGAGTATCTTCTTAGCTAGATCTTAATTCTTCCCGACAAACAAAATCATTAGAAAAGAGATAACAATCTTGCACATAATATTCTTTTGTTAAAAAAAAATAGATGGGATTCAAAATGGTCAACAACCACAATGTTCCACACGTAAAAGGCATCCAACAAGGGACACTGAAAGATATTCATATACAAGAGTTCTGCCTGCATCATGAATGATTTTTTTTAAAACTAATCGTGTTTAATATATTAGAATCACCTCACCCCCACCATTTTCTGCTCCACTTAAATCTTAGGTACCACCCTTAAGTAGCTAGGTCTTCACTATAGCATTTCCTTAAATATATATGATGTTACTTTCTTATTTAAGGTATAGCTTGGACAAATATACACGGATAAAAGCATTCAAAATGGCACCCTTGATCAATTTGGCAACATAGCCTTGAGCCAAATATGGCAGATTTTTGCAAAAAGTAGGCAATGTAGAAGAACAAAGATGTTCTTTAGCATAGCACTTCTATTCCCTTTCCTTTTAAGCTTAACTTTTAGGGCCTATTTGATGGAAATATATCAAATTTGGGGTTCCTTTAATTTGTTTCACTCACAGAATAACAGTTGGCTCTTATTTATTACTCGAGTGATTCAAGAAATCATCCCCTCCACAAAATTTAAACATTTCACTAGAAAAGAGACATGCATGCACATTTCAAGTGGCTTACCAGTTTATGAACTCGACAAATCATGGAAGTCATTCCCTTGTATCTCAACAATTTACAGCTACAAAATTCTGTTTGTATATTGTTCTTTGGTGATCTTTCTTTATTTCATATGATAGAATAAAAGGAAGAAAACTTGAAAAACAGAATTCCAAAGCACAAAATTTGGATAAGAAAAGCGCCACCACCACTAAAGCTAATTGAACCCACACCCATAAACTACCTTTTTACACATGTAAAAATTACCACTAAAAACCCCATATAGCAATGGCAATCACTATGGGAGTACAACTTTTGATAAATGAAGATAGATCAAAAGCAAAATAAAATAATTGAGGTCATCAACATTAATTTCATTTCTACTCAAACTACTACTACTACTCACTCACTAGTCTATTAATCTAAGTCAGATATTAGTCACTAAATATCTTCTCTATATATCAGATATCAAATTGTATACAGAGCTCAATCTAGTAGAAGTTATAAACATGAAATATAGCTCTAGGTACCCTAACTATCATCACCTCCCCCAAACTCAAAGTTGGCTTAATGATGAACTAAGGCAACCCTGTATCTAAGGCAAGATAAACTAGATGATCAGAGACATCAGACATGGTCTAGTGTACTACAGTACAATTTATGAGCATCACTTACAGGTGAGATAATCAAAATATATGTGACACTAAAACAAGTGCACCGTACGAAAGCACCAGCCATGAAACGTGTGTCTTACACAGGCTATACTCAAAAACATTAAAACAATAGTTGACCTTTAACAAAGTACTACAGAGAAATAAATATAAGATGCACAACTAAGCACCAAATTTGGATTATTCAATGATCTGTAATCAGAGAAGACACAAGAGTAAACCAATACTACGCAGGCATTGAAATTACCTGTCCACAACTAGTAAATAATGCAGCTAATCTCTCTTCAGTAACCTAAATGGAGTAAAGTAAAAGAATTCATCAGCATTTCTTTGAATTCTCGAGAAAAATGCATTTCCCAAACTCAAACATAATATTTTAGAACTGGCTTACATGCTGGTCAATGTCAGATACATATACTGTGCGCCTAATGCTTTCTTCTCGCTGTGCCCGGATAGATCTCCCATTCATCCGTCTCCTCCCTTGGTTAAAGGTATTCCTCCTCTGGAATAAATTAAAAAAAAACATATAAATTAAGTGAATAAAGCAAATACAAAGATGAATATGTATAAACTTTTATTCTAGGTGATAAACACGTTCAGACCTCAATAACAGACATAATAATTGATAATACAAACCCATAGATCCTAATGATAACGTAATATTTTGTGCTACACAACTAATGAAATAGAATGTTCAAAAAATATGAAAAGATGAAGGCAATCAAAACACCATAAAACCTATGATCAAACATTCATTCATCTCAATTACCAGCATCTCTAAAGAGAGAAAGGATTCCATTAATTCAAAAGCAGACTCCTTCACTTCTTAATCCTTCCGTCTCAATCAACGCCCAAATACAATCTTTATCTAGCAAAGTTACTGGTTTATACCTCAAGTGATCAACATGACAATCAACACATAAGCTTATACAGCATGCATGAACATATACATAGCATGATTGAAGAGGTAACAACAAGAAAATGGATGCACTGCTACAATGGCAACTCATACCTACAGAACAGAACCCACCCAGGCGAAAGCCGAGGTTAACACACCCCATCCCAACGAAAGCCAAGGCTAAGTGATACCAAAATCACCCATGATCACTGCAACTTTATGATTCAAACCCCATAACAAAGCAAGAGAAACATACACCAATAAAAATTCAGCAAAATGACAATAAAACCTATAAAGAAAAGCTCTGGTATTCGGCTCAAAACAGCACCAATTTCATTCAATCCACGACATTTAATAAACAGAATCACAGATTATCATAATTCAAACACATGAACACAAAACCCAAATCAAGTATTAAGCCAATTCACCCAAAAACCGAAAATCCAAACACAAACTAATTACCAAAATGCAGAAACAACAGAAGAAGTAAACTAAAAATACAAGATCAAGAGAGAGAAAACCGAAGAATACCCTCCGATTATTCGACAGATTATCATTGCCGGAAACTTTCGAAAAATTGCTCTGAACAGACTGATCATTTTTCAGACGAAATGAAGAGGGGATAAACTCCTCAGCCCAAGGATTCAACTTAGACAAAATGTCAGCTAACTCATTCATATTCTTCTGGAATTCGGATTTCGAATCCGAATAACTCTTATTGGTGTCAGTCTCAGAGTTATGAGTAGGTGAGTGACATGAATTCTGAGTGAACTGATCATCAGAATTCACAGCATTATGTGCAACAACATCCGCCATTTAGTAAAATTAGATGATTATATCTAAAAAAAGTAACTAGAAAATTGCAAAAAGATTGAATTTTTATTGAAATTATGTACTAAATGGGAGGAGAAGGGTTTAGGTTGGATTCCTTTATTCCTCCTTTTTATTGAATGTATGAAAAATCTAAGAGAGACCCATTTGAGAGAAGAGTGAGAAGATGATTGATTATCAAAGCAAGGGAGAGAAAAGTAGAGGGATGATGGAAAGATTCTAGGGTTGTGGGGGGTGAAAAATAAGGGGAAAAAGGTAGAGCAAAGGGTTTTGATTAAATTTTGAGAAGGGGCTTGTTGTTGTTGCTGTTGCTGCTGAGTGAACGATGTTGTTGGTGTATTGGTGGGGACTGTGACCAGAAGGAGAAACAGGTGGCTATGGGGTTAGCCCTCTTTACTTTTGTCCACAGTTTACAAGACTACAAGGTTTGTGCGATGGGATGTCAGGTGGATGGATGCTAGTACTGATGTCATGTACTGTGGTAACGTAATTAAAGTGCTGTGTTCAGAGTGGAAGGTTTCAGTTTTCTCAATAGGTTGTTTAGAGTTTTGTAAGTTGGTGGTGTGGGTCGGGTTTGGTCATTGGAGTAATGGAGTAAATGGATATCATTGTGAGTTTGAGTGGCGTTATGACAACAAAGAATTGGGGAACTAATAAATACGGAGTAATTTTTTGGGTGACAAAACTAGTAAATAATGAATCGGTAATTTGGTAAATATTTGACCTAGAAGTTAGAACTAATAGGACACTTCGAGTTCGAATCCTAAATAGGTCTTATTGGTTCAATTTCAATTTCGAAAATTATGATTTAATCATATTCAGTTTCAATTCTAGTTCTTCATTTTCTAGAGTGGTACCCATTGGGTATCCGATGGAACCGGTTTCGCGACCGGATATCTATTGTAACCAATTTCAGAATTGGATACCTACTATCAAATTTAATATGTTTTAGAACATTTGAATAACTTATGGACTTTTTATGTTTTTTTAATTATATTATGTATTTTGTATATATTTGCCCAATAAAAGTTTTTAATAAAAATGTCAAAATTACACACAATGTCATAAACTTATACAAATAACTAAAGTGACACAAACTTTAATTTGGTCACTCAAAATAAAAATATACATCATCCCCAATTTCCCTTTATATTAAACCCTCTCCAATTTTTGTTATAGTAATATGATATGAATATTGGTTGTTAGAATATTATTTATATTAATATGTAAAATATTAGTTTGACATGAGCATATTTTGTTAACTACATATGGGTTCGTTTGGCAAATGTGTGAATTTCTTGTTTTCTATTTTTCACTCTTAAAATAAAACAAAACTTATTGTCAGATCTGTTGTAAAAGAACAACTTTGCTTCATTGTTGCCAGTAGTTTCCTTATCTCAGTAGTTCTAATTTTCTAGTATTGTAAATGAAGTAAAATATCATTTTTAGTTTGTTTTTATTCTTAATCAAGTGGACATATCTAATTATTTTTTTATTTCAGTGATCAACATTGCTTGTCTAATGTATTAAATTTAAAAAAAAAAATTGTTTTTTGAAAATAAGTAATAAAAAATTAATAATATCATTTTTTAGTTTTTCAACATAATATAAAAGCTAAAAAAACGATACCAAACGAGTCCTGCTTTTGGTTTTAATTTTATTCATTGTTAGTTGTTTGACCATAGAATTAAACCAATTGCTTACATTTAGGGATTCTTCCAAAATTATTAAGAATGATAGAATTTATTTTCACTATCAAACCAAAAATATATCATATTAGCTTTAAATATTTCTTCATAAACTTCTTATTTTTCATTCAAGTTATTTCCTTCTTAGCCTCTTACTCTCTTAGGTAGCATGGTTTTTCTAAATATAAAATTTATTAGTTGCCTTTTTTATTTAGTAGCTAAGAGGTGAGTAAATTTTAAGCAAATAAAATATACTAGTGACCTAAATTACCAAGCTCTCATAACAAAGAACCGAAGCTTTGCTCAAGTCTCACTCCTTCACTTTATCTCTAAAATGATATGAATTCTAATGCATAAAAAATCCTACTTGCACCCACATAATTCTCATCTTCTTGAAAAAATTCGTCCTTGTTCCAATATGACTTGAATATATAACAACACATTAAGTAACCAAATCACAAACTTCTTTCGAAAACAAACATAAATCACCTATTTTTTCTTGTTTATTATGTTGTTTTATGAACTAATAGTAAAAGTCACATTAGACCACACTTTCAAAGATTCTAATCACTTAATAAAATTTTGTTTAAAACTCTTGATTTATAAACAACTCACAAATTAGGAGGATCTTGTACTTCAATTCATGAAACACTATGAGTCCAAACAGCGATTCCAATTTAATTACTTTGGGAGAGCTTGATCTAATAAATTAAAGCAAGGTATAGAAGAAGGCATAACTTTTTTGTTCATTTGTAGTATTCCATATTTTTATAGTATGTAATCTATATTTTAATCATTTAAGTACTTTAGTATTTCCTAAATTATTAGTTTGTTTAAAATAATTCGATATTTCCAAAATAAGCTAGTTTAAATTTTGGGAGAGAATTAAATTTTTGAAATTGTATTAATTTTAGAGGCAAGCAATAATATTTATTTTCACTACTAATAATTTTAAATAGTTTTATTATATTAGTTTTCATTTTTACTTTAATTTGGTTTTAATTTATTAAAAAGAGTTTGAGATCTTTATTAAAATTGTGTGTATTACTTTGAAGAGCGTTGAAATGCCCTTAGTGTGGCTTAAATTTTTAAAAGTTGATTATGTAATGTTTTGATTTGATTTGGTTTATGAAATTTATCTAATCCTAAATTATTTTAATTATATTTTACAAGTGATGACATTTTAATAAGTATTTTGTGAGTTTTAATACATATTTTTTACGAAGGAATAAGAGTATGAATTTGGGTCTTTTGAAGAACCTACGAGTAATATAAATTAAAGTTGAGAAAGTTTCATATATATATATATATATATATATGGGATGGAGTTTCTCATTCTATGCCATATTTTTTTCTAACTTATATTCATTTAAAAATCATTTTCTATCTCATGAAAAGATGATTGGAATGGATAAGTATTATGAGAATAATAACCTCTAGCTAGGAAAATTCTTTGAACCAAGCCAACTTTGTGCACTTCTTTCCTTATTAGGGATTTTATTGGTTTAGTTATACCGAACCATAAATCAAGTACTTAACTTATAAAAATTAACAGAAAATCAAAATATTTCAAAGAATTTTTCTTGATTTTTTTGGCTTAATTATGTGCATATCATAAGGAAGATATGCTTATTACATACTACATATTATGTGAATTATCTATTGCATTTTAATTGAAAATGTACGCTTTCCCAAAATTAAGAGTCTCTAGAGTCTAGAGAGTTCATTCCACTTATTACAAGAGCCTCGATTGTTTGAACGTATCTATCTTATTGAAATTAGATGTTTTAACTAGTTACTCCTTAATTGCCATTATATTTATAATCCATCGCAACTTTATTTGAAAATCACCGATTTTGAGTTAAGTTTTGGGGACGAAACTTCTTTTAAGAGGTGAAGATTGTAATCTCCTGTAAATTTACAAAATTTTAGTTCCATTTCATTTCAAGTATAATTTTATTATAAACTAAATAAGATTTATTTTTACAAAAGTTGTATTTAATTGTTTACCTAAAATAATTATGAGATTTATTTTTTTAAATTTTTTTTTAAATCATCATAAATCCAAAAGCCCAAAATATACTCAATCCACTTTAAGCCTAATATATATAGGGTTGTCCTCCTCTCTCTTTTTTTTTATTTGTGAGTAAATGAGCAATTAGGGTTTTGAGAGGATATATACCATATATATATACCCTCTCAAAACCCTAATTGCTCATTTACTCACAAATAAAAAAAAAGAGAGAGGAGGACAACCCTAGGGTTTTGAGAGGGTATATATATAGGGTTGTCCTCCTCTCTCTTTTTTTTTTATTTGTGAGTAAATGAGCAATTAGGGTTTTGAGAGGGTATATACAACCCTAGGAGCAGCCAGTCTTCTTTGCTATCATCCATATCTAGTCGTCACCCTACCGTCAGCCACCTCCGGTCCTTCCTTATTTTCCCTTTCTTTCTTCCTTATTTTTATGCTCTAAAATTCATAATTTGGGAAAATTGTTTTAATAATTGTTTTGATTATTTTCAATGATTAATTATATATTAATAGTGTTTATAATCATAAGTTATATGAATTTATATATGTTTTACAGATTTTTAGATTCTTTATACATGAAAATTATGGGTTAAATGTACTAGTTATCATGTTTTAGGATTTTATGATCATATACTATTGGTTATTTCATGAAACTAAGAGTATTTTTTGATTAATCTAATGATGTTATGTTCAAAATAAATTTTCAAATTTCATGGGATATGAAATTTAGATTTTATTTATGTTGGGAATTTGAAGGACTTTATGATTTTATGTGTAGAATATGATCCTAATCAGTATACTACATATTTTGAACATTATAATTAATGTTTTGCAGACTTTAAAAATTTTCCAGAATTTATAAAATTGATATTCATTATATTTCAAGGATTTAAGTATTAAAAACAAAGGTTTAAGCATTTACAAGATTTTTGGAAGCTTTTTTTTAAATGGGTATAATTGTTATAAACTTGTTTGTTAGGGTATTGATTAAGGTTGCGTTATTTGGTTTAGGAAAACGATTCATATGAGATGATTCATAGTTGTGAAAGTGGCAATTCGATTGTTCTATTCAAGGTACGAACAAGTTACGAAAACCTTGCCTTTAGAAGCATGATTTAGGATAGAAGGAAAACTTAGTATCATGTTTATGGACACATTTTTGGTGAGATTGTTTGGTTAGGTCTTTGAAAAGATTCATGTTCTTTATTTAGAAGCCTGACTTGGTATTGTTGGCGAGTTATGAATTATGATTTGTTAATACTAATCAAGAAATGATTATGTATAGTTGAGGAATCTCATTTGATTCAAGTGGAATTAATTTGCTAATTAAGTCATGAGATTGTTTATTATTACTCACTCATTACTAATGATATGAATTAAATAAATGTGATTTTCAAGTCTTAAAGACGATGTTAGTTGACCTTGTTTAATGGTTTAAATTTGAAAATGAAATCAAAGGGTTTAAATTTCAATATAAAAGAGGTTGATTGTGTAATTGTGATATTTTACATGTGTGTTCTTTAATGAATCGGAATCCAAGTGTTAAACTATAAATCACGTAAAGTTAAAGAAGGATAAGCAATAAAATTCTAGGCTAGTGCACGTCTAAAGTATTGACAATTAGGGACTGGGGCTTCACGGGGTATTATCCGTGAATTTTCTTGGAGATCGTGTGATCTACGAGTCTTTGTTTATAAAGTTTTAAATTTAAAATTGGGGTTATATAGATCTCATCTAGCTATGGTGACATAGTCGCGCCCGTTTACCATTTGGATTTATACTGTTTTGATGTCCTTTTGACGAGAGTGCATGGGTTTATTTATTTTGATATTCCTGATTGAGACACGGGGAGACAACTTTGTCTGTTGCTAAATTCAAATTATTAGTTAATTAAACACTGAGTTAATTTGACTAAATAATTGTGTTACACCAGTAGGAATGCCATGCATTTACTCTTATGAATCATCACATTTATTTTGTTTTTTGTAACCTTTATATACTCAACTTTAATTTGCTGATTACGTGCTTTGTATGTGATCTTTTGGTCATGACTTTTGCCTTTTAATGACCCTGTAATGATCCAATATTTACACTTGTGATTTTGGGGAGCAAATTTCTAACAAGTATCGCGGGGATTTGTATGCATTACTGTGATAAGTGGAGAGTAATTTATTTTACTTGCTTTGTTTGACTTAACGTTTTCTAGATTTTTTGAAATTGGTTTAGATTTGGTTTGATAGGTGTTTCATATATTTTAGTGAGGGTTACAATGGTTTCGGATTGTATGTTTGATTGAGTTTGACATTTTGAAGTTTTTTCGCTGCAAAATTCTGATTTAAAACCTTAACGTTTAAACATGTGGTGGTAATACAACAATAGTTCTCTCAATGTTTTGGTTTTCAGAAAGGAGAATTATCAGGGTGTTACAATATTTTACAAGAAGCAAGGGTTTGTTCATGAATAGATAACTAGTACGCTTTTCTACACCAGCTGAGCACCTTTGTTTGTTGCCGAGTCCTTTGGTTTTACCAGGACATTTACAAATTTAACGTATTCGTAACCATGTATCATCTCTTATCGACTTATTCATTATGGATTCATTTTAGGTAATTCCAGGATTTCTAGTAACTTAGCCGGTGGCTATGTAACAAAGATTTATAAAGTGTACATAACATTTGAATCCACATCCCGAAGTTTTAATTTTAAAGTCTTAACAATTGAGCTATAAGAAGTATATAATTTTCATATCATATTATCAAAACAAAAATGTAATAAATGACATTATAATAAAATATATATTGTCTTGATTTCTTCCCAAATCAAATTAAGATATATGAAGTATATGATCTTATTTTAAGATTAAATTAAATTATTTTAATAAAATACTAATAATATTTAATATTGTCTTGATTTCTTTCCAAATTCCAAATAAAAAGATATAATAATAAATTTTGTGTTAATTATATATAACGATAGAAGATAAAAAAAAGAAAATTTATTAAATTTTATCTCAAATAAGGCAAGTAGAATCTTCCCCAATGATAAACGTGATCTTCCATTGTTCCCCTAAGTTTGACGTGCAAAAAAGTTACTAAAAATAAAAAGGACGACAAATAATCTTCCCGAACGATCATGATCATCATAGATTTGCAGTAAGATTATGCAAACCAGCTTCCTACTGTTGGCGTGAAATCGTGAATACATACTCCGTATTATTGTATTAAAGCATGCAAATCTCATGCGGAAGTTGCGCAACGTAAATCCGTAACATTTACTGTTCACACACAGTATCTTAACATTCACTCCACATCTCAAAAGCTACTAAATTAAAAATAAAGGGTCGCAACTCCGGCATCACCCACTGCAAATGCAGTATCCTCTCCCCCCTTGCTCATTCAACTCCTTCAAAACGCTCATTCTATGGCGGATCCGTCCATCAAATCCTCCAAAGACGGAGCCTTTACCTACGTCTACCTCCTCATCTACATCGCGCTCTCTAGTGGCCAGATCTTCTTCAACAAGGTCCCTTTTTTCAAATAATATCTCTATTGATTCTTAATTTTCGATTTTCGCTCTTCAATTCAGCAATTGTAGTTGTTTATTTTCGCAATATGCACATATTTTTGGATTTTTTCCGGTTCGCAGCATTCGATTTCTGGCATTCATTTTAGCTTGTTGACTAATTTAGGGTTTTAGGTTGATATTGAATGTTAAGGTGCCATTTGGATTATTAGAGAGTTTGCGGCTCGACTGAAAACTAATTTAACAATCATTTGCGGGGTTTGGGGAGGTCCTGATGTTTGAAAACTGGGTTAAACGATTTGGGTGGTACATTATAACGTGCACCTTCTATCTGGTACTCTACTCTTGAGATTCCTTGGTTCTGAGAAATATTGAGATGGGTGGCATCCTGTCCACAAGTAGCAGCAAGCAAAGGCAGAAGGACATGTAAACTGGGTCTATGGAGCCAACCGGACACTTGTTGGAACAATTATTTGGTCACTTCTCAAGGAGTGTTATACATGCCACCCTAAGGACACATTGATGATAAGTAAAAGAGCACCCGTACTTGTCATATGTAGTGCCTATATATTTATATCTTATAGAACCAAAAATGAACTATTTGTTTGTATTAAAGTTACTATCACTGGATTGCTGTGTCCCTCATTATGAAGTTCAAGTGTAAGAGACAGTATGATCGTGGTGGGAAGGACTTATTGATGATAAGGAAAAGAGCACCTTTGTTTTGTGTTTCTTTTTTAGAGATTATGATGTTTCATGGAGTTTAAGTGAGCCTATTGTGTTCTATATGTGTTTGTCTAGCTATATGGTTGAGAAGATCATATAGAGAGCTTCCTCTTTTGCAAGGAAGCCATCAATTGATACTTGACAAAGACTAGGCACTTTCTTGTCCCAGCGAACATCTTATCTTATATTATTAAAATGTTGAAGGTTTTATTTCATTTTACAATGCATTGAAAGAGAGATCAATTTATTGAAGTGTTTAGATCAAATTGCGTGTATTTTGAAGATTTCTAGATAATGTGCATGTGACTAGGAGTTGTGGGAAAATTAAATTCAGGGGAGAGTAGAATATTGAACTATAATCTTTATTATTATTGTTCTTTACTTTTTGTTCCCATGAATATGGTAGTAAGTAGTAAGTACATGCATGTAATACTAGTACCTTCTTTAAGATCCATAGAGTTAACTTTTTAGGAAAACAGGGTGTATAAATTGGAGGTTATTCAGTAGCAGCTATGAACCTCTTATCTTAAAGATTGCGTGTGGAGAATCTCTGCCCTGTGAAAGTTCTATATTCAAATTTGTGATTGTTATTGGGTGCTAATGAATGGCTCAAATTAAGAAGTTTGTTTAGGATTCCATATTGTTTCAACATTACTCCCCCATCTTATTTGTTGACATATCTGTCCTTATATTTCTCCCTTTCTGAGTGGAGTTCTATATGTTTTCCTGCAGCACCTGTAGCAATACAGTGAAGGTACTGTGGCCTGTATAAATATGTTAATTTTAAAGTTCTAGTGCTACCTTAGTTGGATCACTGAGATTCACAGTGTAGCAAATGATTTGCATACCTGTTTTATACTCAGTATTTGTTTTGTATGGTCAGTTCCAGCACTACTATTGGCTCGACTTTGAGCTTGTTTTTCTTGAGTTTTTGCTTGGTTTGGAGAGGGCTCAATAGTGTTGGTGTGATACTGGGTGTAATTTTTCTTTGAATATACAGTTTTAGAGGAATCTTTATGAGGTTGAGATGGGGGAGTCAGAGCTCGTTCTTAGATTAACATCTTTGAATCTTTTTCTTTGTTGGGTGGCCAAATCGTAAATTTAGTTTCAGTTCTTCATGTTTCTTCATCAGTTGTTATGTGCATTAGCCGCTTGCTTAAAGTCCCTTTTCCAGCTTTTTTCCTTGTAAGGCTGAGGTTGCCACGTTGGATCTTGTGTCTTGCTAGAGGCATAGACAAACATTCCCTTTTTGAACTGTGATAAGATGCTATCATTTGTGTGATGTTGGGATTGTTTAATTTGCTATTTTTGGTAAGTTGCAGTTTCAATATACTGCCTCCATTTTCACAATACTTAGCAACGTTTCAATAGCATTAGACAGGGGTATATCCATTTGTGAAAGTTTAAAAGTTAACAAACAAAACTAAGACTCCTCTTTAATCCCAAATCAAATTATCTGGAATAACCTCTTTTTTTCACTCGTATAGTCATATTAGTGTGGCCATGGATGGAAACTAGTGTTGTTAATCAAACCTTTTGGGTGTTTCGTAAGACCTTGGACTCTTGTAGGGCATGTAGGCTTGGATCAAATCTCATCTATACGAGGCTTCCAGCTGGGCAAGAAAACCTAAAATTAAGCAATATGTGGTTATTGCTATCTACTTTTGTAAAAAGTTGATGTGAATGTGGATAACTGATTCTGAGATTTTTTCTTAAATAATTATATGCAGTGGGTTTTGTCATCAAAGGAAATTAACTTCCCATACCCTCTTGGATTGACTCTTCTTCACATGGTCTTCTCGTCTGTATTATGTTTTGTGCTCACAAAGGTTTTCAAGGTACTTTTTGTTGAATTTCTTGGTTTATCTCTCTGTGTTTGATTATTTCTTTTGACGTATTTATTCTTGGTTTAATTTCTGCCTCCTTCCAGATACTAAAAGTTGAAGAAGGGATGACCATGGAAGTGTAAGAATAAATTGTATTTGTTGATGCTCATGCTCATCTTATGACTGCATATCTGCCTTACACTTTAATTTTAAGCTTATGCTAACGGTAGCATGTTTGGTTTGGCTAATACCTTTAAAAAAACCCGCATAAAACTATTCCATTAATAAATTACTGTATTGTTTGCACTTTTGTTAATTCATTTACCGAAATTGGAGTGAGACTCAAATATTTTTAATATTATTGGACTTGTTTTTTTCCTGTTGATGAGTGCAGTGTAGTCCCAGCCTTTTCCTTTGAATGGAATATCTCATCATTAAAACTACTAATAATCTTCCCTTCAAAAATTGAAAAGAAGTATGAAGTTATCAGTGAGACTGTTTAATTTCTTAATGTATTGCATTTTTTCTTGAACCCACTAGGTAGACATAGATGGAAACTGTCCATTTTCTATTTTGAGGCTATCAGGCTTGAAGATTGGTAAAAGTAGAGATGCGGGTCATGGTTTTCGTTCAAGATCTAGGAATTGGTCTTGAAATTTTCTCGATGTTTTGTTAAAAAATATTTTTTTGTTAAAAAATATTTTAAGTACTATACTTTATGTTGGGTTTAGCAATTAGCATATTGTATTATGCTTTAATTTTAACAGTGGTCTTGTGTCTCCTACGAATAGGTTTCATATTTTTTTAAAAGTTGGTCATACCCTGCATTTAATGTCTGAAGTTGTCTTTTTATAGATATACTACATCCGTCATTCCAATTGGTGCAATGTTTGCAATGACCCTTTGGTTGGGAAATACAGCATACCTGTATATTTCTGTTGCGTTTGCCCAAATGCTGAAGGCCATTAGTAAGTCTATCATCTTTTCATTGTGATTGTGTTTAATTAGTACTAATTTTGCAAAACTAAAGCCTTTACAGTGTCCTTAAAGCTGTCACCAGTAAGTTTGGGTCAATTTAATTAAGTAACCACTTTTTTGAATTGCATGCACGTGACTATAGATTTAGTGCTTGCACATGAAGGCGTCTTTATATCCATGTGCACTTGTACCATGCATATGCTGCAAATGTTTAGGTTGAGTAGGTGTGGGTTTGTGTCCAGGTTCCTGATAGTTTTTTTTGCTATTAAAATATTTTATTTATAAACTGCCCAAAGGTTTTTAGTTTTTACAAGTGCAGATATGAACAAATTTACTATACAATTAAATTTGGTTAATCTGCATACAGTGGAACGTCTGTTTGGAATTAGAGCTGGACGGATTAGGTATAGGTCTTTTTGTGGTGGAGAGGATTAGGCTTGCTTTGATTTTCTTAGAGTTCTGATTGTGGTCTATTTTTGTATATTAAGGTGTCCTTGTCCACGTCCAACTTCCTTTGCTAGCTTAACTTCTGATTGGTGAGTTAGGTAGTGATCTTAGGAGCCTCCTCATTCAAACATATCCATTTAACCACTCTATTTGCTCCCATCCCAAACTCACGCAAAATCTCCTCTTTGCCTAATGAGCCTTGCTGAAAGGTCCTTAAGCTGAGCCCTCAACAACTCCAGTTCTCCTTCTAGGCATTCTTCTCACCCAAAGACATGTCAGCAGCCCTCCCCCTTAAAACACGCCTAAACTAAATTGTTTTTAACTAAAAAAGCTTAACAAATCTGAACAGCAAATAAATAAAGACTTTTCCTCAAAGCTTTGGAATGAAATTTCCGTCATCTGTCTCAGATTACTATAAGTCTATGAGTGGTTGAAAGATGATTCGCAAAACACTCTATATCAAATCTTCACTGCCAACCCACCAAAGGGAAAATGTTACGAAGAATTTGTATAATGGTTTGTGATACTGATAGGGATATTTATACATGATCAGTGCCAGTAGCTGTTTTCATCCTTGGAGTGGTGGCTGGGCTTGAGGCCATGAGCTGCAGAATGCTTTTGATAATGTCAGTCATAAGCCTTGGTGTTGTAGTTGCTTCTTATGGTGAAATAAGTATTAGCTGGATTGGCGTCGTTTACCAAATGGGGGGTGTAGTTGGAGAGGCCCTGAGGCTCATCTTTATGGAGATATTTGTCAAAAGAAAAGGTCTGAAGCTGAATCCTATATCTATCATGTACTATGTCAGTCCATGCAGGTAATTTGTTTCCAGAAAACTTAAAACTTGCTTATCCATTCACCATTCCGTGTTTGTTATCTGACCATTTATCTAGCTATTTTCTTTCTTCTGGCAGTGCTCTATGCCTTTTCATTCCATGGATATTCCTGGAGAAGCCAAAGATGGATGCAAATGGATTGTGGAATTTCCCACCTCTTGTTCTTATACTCAACTGTTTATGTACTTTTGCTCTTAACCTCTCAGTTTTTCTTGTCATCTCACATACTAGTGCGCTCACCATTCGAGTTGCTGGGGTGGTGAAGGATTGGGTTGTTGTGCTGCTCTCTGCCCTACTCTTTGCTGATACAAAATTGACACTAATCAATTTGTTTGGCTATGGAATCGGTAAAGGCTTAGTTCCTCCATCTATTTGTCTGGTTGCTTCTATTTTTATTGTCTCTTAAGCTTGCCCAGTTTGTGCTCCTTCCATTGGACCGAGGAAGCTTCTCCAATGTGAAATTGGATTGTCATTTATGTTTATGAGTATCCAGTCTGCTTTGCGCTATCTTCGTACTAAATTGTATATATATGTGTACATGTAATCTTAAAATACATTATGATTCTTATGCATTTTTCTTTGTGGTGCTCCTTATGAACAACAATGCTAAGAGGAGTTTCTTGTGCAGCCATTGCTGGTGTAGTGGCATATAACAATCATAAATTAAAGAAAGAAGCCTCACTAGGAAGTTCGAAAGATGTGCAATCTGAGGAATCAATACCAATGGTCTCTTCTTCCTCTAACAAATAGCCGTATTAGCTGTATATCCTGGTGAGTGGTTTAAGCTTATGTAGTTTCCATATTATCACCCATTCACATTTAAAAACATTTTGTGCACATAACTTTTCAGTGGGAGGAAATAAAATAATGAAATATTTTGAAATGAAGTAATGTTTAAATTGTTATTGCTATATAAAATATATAAGCCAAAAACAAATATAGATTTTCTGTAATTAGAGATCTCAAACTGTAGCTTTTAGTAACTTATTTTCCATGATTCGTGTTTCTTTAATGTCTTATATAAGTTGTACTAACATTTAAATTTCATCTATAGGAAGTATTTCTTTCCTGAATGGGATTAAGATCCTGTGAAAATAGATAAATGCATCTCTATAAGTTGACTGTAAACACCCTCACCCCCTTCTCTTTTAGAATTTACTCTGATTGTCAAAAGATTTTGAACTTCATAAATGCCTCTTTAATACGGTACCCAAGCAATCTAATCAGATTTGTGTGTCTAACCCCTGTGAGATAGTTATTTTAGATCCTATTTTCTCTCACTTGAAATCTTTCATGACATAGTGTCAAATAGCATTTCAACCAAAGCAAGGGAATACATGCATGAGGGCCTAAGGGGTTCCTTTGGGGAGCGACAGGATAGGTGCTTGATTTTATGGCTCGTTTTGGTGTTTGTTGTTAGTGTCTAGAGTTCGTTTTTCCATTTCTGTTGGAGTGGTAGACTGCTAGTCTCGTACGTCTTATTTGGTTTATCCTTACTGTGAGTTGTCTCATTACTACTTCAAAGTAGACTGGCATGACATTCAGTTTTGGACAGAGTATAATATTTTCACTTGGTGTCATTTAATGGTCTCTTTAACTGTAGGTACAGCGCTTTATGTATGTGCCAGGAGGAATTTTTAAGATGGTCGGGAAGGTTCTGTATTTGATGTTAGAGCAAATTCACAACAGAGAACCATATGGTGTCTTGAAATACCTGCATGAGCGACTTGACAACTATGAACTTGGGAACACACTTGAAGTTTTGATCCATGTGCACCGCAAGAAGACCATGACGTGATTCCTTGTTTAGACTGACATTTTATGTTTCAGACTCTCAGGTTTCATAGGGCATGATTCTGCCGTGGAACTCTGTTCATTCTGTGATCCTTCCTTTCCATCATAATGCTTATGTAATAGAACTCATCATTAAATATAAGAAAAATTAACTATAATAATTCAACATTTTACCAATACGCTAAAAATAAGTCAACTTAATAATCCAAACTTTGACACCCTTACTTTTTTTTAGTTAGTAGTTTTCAAGAGTGACCGCAACAACAGGTGGAAATGCAGATTGTCGTGTAGAACTTTCAATTTTTTAATTTAATTTTGTTGGCTATTCTCCCCTCCCTCTTTTATAACTCTCCCTTTTTTACAGTTAATCCTCTACATGACTACATCCATCCTTCTTCCTTCATAATTAATCTTTATTTTTTTTGGGGGGAACAACTTAATTTAAGTACACACTCTGAGATATAATTGTTGGAGGTAGGCAAAGTTCTCCTTGAATTCAAAAATGGGTGATTCATCAAAGTTCGTCTTTATACAAAGAGAGGGAATAAGGTGTGTGGTTGGGGTGCGACTATTACGGCAAGACGAGAACAGTGATGGCTTACCTTGCTCGAAGCTTCACAATGAGGCTTCGAAAAAAGAAGTCAATAATGGTGAGGAGGGGGTCGTTGTCACTCAACATGTTGAAATTGATAGCATTATCCAATTTGACTTTGAATTGATCCAAACACAACCAAAACTTTAGTTCAATCAATATGTCTTAAACTAAGTCTCATCAATGTCTCAAATTGAAGTCTCATCAATATGTCATAAACTGAAGTTTACTTAAATTATATATGATTTAAACCGAGTATGACAAGACTCAATAGAAATATAAATTCATATAGATAAATAAACACTTGACTCAACATGATAAAGTCAATCCATAAAATTATATTAACCCATCTTAACTTGACATATATCCATCCAACCTATCATGAGTCAAATTAAGTCAAATTTAAAGATTTGAGTGACACCCCTCTTGCGGTTCAAACAGAACCGATTAGATACATACTCAAATAAAAAAAGAAAAGAAAAGAAAACCTTATGTCCTAAAAAGTAAAACCACACAAAATATGAAAATAACATAAACTTGAAAACAGGAGGAGGAAAAAAAAGAGGGGAAGAGGAAGAGTCGACAACGGCAGAAGCCAGTGGTGTGCTCGACGGAACCCCCAAAACAACGCCCATCCAAAACGACGCCCTTAAACCCATATTACTGCGCGGAAATCGCAACCAACCTCACCTAACCCTAAGACGAATGCGAGCGGTGCTACGGTGGCGAAGCCGAGGGGAACCGTCTCAGATCAATGAGGGGAGCAGCAAAGAAGAGTGCGAGATTCTCTCTCTTCGATGGTGGTTGTTATAGAACTAACTTCATTAATTTTAGATGGCCGGCTTGCAAATGACTTGGCAACCGAGTCTTGTTCATCAGAAACGCAAAAATGGCGGCCCTTTAGGGTTGAAGAATCTCGGCAATTCCTGCTACCTTAATTCTGTTCTTCAGTGTCTCACTTATACTCCTCCTCTCGCCAATTTCTGCCTTAAGAATCAACACTCCAATTTCTGTACGAATTCTCTCTTAATTTCTGGTTTTAGTTCTTGAATTTTCAATTTATAGGTTTCGATTGTGTTCCAATTTGACATACTCTAATTTTCAAATTTGCCAGTATTGCTTATGTTGTGTTAATTTTTTTTTTGTCGATTTTCGATATGTTGATTTCCGGTTTTAGCCTATATGTGGCATAAATCTTGGCTAGGGTATAATTTGCCTCATTATTTGGTCGAGTTTCTTGTGTTGTGTTCCTAATTTTTATGCTGATTTTTGATTAGCTGATATCGCTTTTAGTCAATATTTGGAATTTTGTATATTATACTATGACATGTTTTTCATAAGTTTTGGCTAGGGTATAATTTGCCTCAATTTTTTTTTGTTGTGTTGTGTTGTTAATTTATATCTCGATTTAGATTAGTTGATTGAGTTTGATTTTAGCCAATATTTTGAACTTTGTGCATTAATATAAAAATTTTCAACAGGCTTTAGTTAGGGTAATATTTGCTATTATTTATTGTTTCTTTTGTTGTTTTCTGCTATTAGTTTTTAGGCTATTGATTTTTTGATTCAGATTTTAGTCAAATTTAAAGCTAATTTTGCTATCTATCTGTTCGGTTTTGGAAGTATCAATTTGATAATTTTTAGATTGGTTATCAAGGGTTAAATTCGCCACCATTTCTTGTTTAGGTTATTGAATTTGGTCTTACTTGTTACTAAATTTTTTGTAGAATTGGTTGATTGTACTTCTCCTGAGTTTTGTTGGAAAATTCGTTTTAAGTTTTTCTTGTTTTACTTTAACGCAATTCGAATACAATTTTAAAAAAGGTGGGTTGTATCACATTTGTGTAGGCGATTCTTCTTCTGAGTCTGATAGAAAACGGGACTGCCCATTTTGTATAATAGAGAAACGGATTGTGCGGTCACTGAGCATTGATTTGACACTTGATACACCAGCAAAAATTGTGAACTGTCTCAGATTATTCGCTGAGCACTTCAAGTGCGGTAGGCAAGAGGATGCTCATGAGTTCCTCCGCTATGTTATTGATGCTTGTCACAACACGTGCCTCCGGTTGAAGAAACTGCAACAGCAGCGTGCTAGGAAAATCACTAATGGAAGCAGAGGAGAGAGTTTTAGTGGAGATACTATTGTCAAGGAGATTTTTGGGGGTTCTCTGCAGAGTCAGGTGAAATGCTTATCTTGTGGGACTGAGTCGAATAAAGTTGATGAGATCATGGATATTTGTCTTGAAATATCCAACTGCGGTTCACTTAAAGATGCCATGAAAAGATTTTTCCAGGCTGAGATTTTAGATGGTAATAACAAGTACAAATGTGAGAGGTGTGTTTTGTCCTTCACTTATTACATATTAATAAACCTTTTTCACAGCTTCACTTTTTCTCTTCTGTTTTATTGATAAGCTTTTGCCTGTTTAGATGCAAGAAACTAGTGGCAGCTAAGAAACAAATGTCCATTCTTCAAGCACCAAATGTACTTGTAGTCCAACTCAAGGTGGGTTGACGATTCCTCATCTCTCTTTAACTTTGAAAAGCTTTTAAAAAACAGAAAATGAAACATGCTTTGTTTTGTTGGGCAGAGATTTGAGGGAATTTTTGGCGGGAAGATAGATAGGCTGATTGCATTTGAAGAAATTTTGGTTCTTTCAAGCTTCATGTGCAAAGCAAGTCAGGTGAGCCTATTTACGTTGCTAATTTCTACTTTTTAAACGTGACCATCTTAATTACCTCACCTCTTTTGTGGAACAGGTCAACATTCTGTACATAGTTCTTGTCCCTTGCATGTGATTCTATCTTAAAAGAAATCTGACATTTCTATGTTGTTGATTAGGAAATGATCATTGACCGTGCAAAATTTTTGATCGATTAATTCTTTGCTTCGGTGTATTTGTTCTGTAATGTTGAGTGCGTTTTGAAACAGCATTTTTGGAACGAATATATAAGCATAAACTTTTTTTCTTGAAGTTGGTTTTTATAGCCATATGTATAGAGCTACCCAAATGCCTAGTTGTAATCTGTAAAAGAGTCCGAACTTGATTTTATTTTTTGGGGTAATAAATTTGTGATAAACACGTTGGAAAAATTCTTTTTGTGAGAAATTATTTTATAAAAAATGTTGTGAAAAACTATTTTTTAAAGTTAATGTTGTTGCAAGATAGTACCTTTTGCCGTCTTTTAGCTGGTTTGACTTTTCCCGGCATTGACCGTTGTGTTTTTGCCTTTTTTCCCTTTTCTCTCCATATTTATCCAAAATTTTATTTCTTTCAAAATATTAGCTAACCATTCATCAATTAAATTATTAACACCCAATTAAAATGTTAGAGATCTTGAAATTTCAATGAAAAATAAACGCCATTGTAGAATGGATAGAGATAAAAACATAATCACAGGATAAATATTTTGGTCGAAGATTTTAAGAGAAGGAAGGGAAAAAGGGTAAAATGCTAAAGGTTAATACTTAAAAAGTTAAATTTGTGAAAATCGAAAATAAGTAGTATTTCACAACTAAAAATATAAGGTAGTTTTTGTTAACATTTTTTTATAAGGTATATTTTTTCAAAAACAAGTCTTTATAAGGTAGGTTTTGACAAATTTTCCTATTTCTGAAAGCAATTCACACTTTCTCTCTCTCTCTATATATTGCCAATCACCAAAAATCCCATAAGTTCTCTCAAAAAACTCCCCAACCTTGCCACATTTGAAATGGTATTGTCCAGATCTTAAACATCTTTTATCATAATCATAATCATTAAAATTTTAAAACAAAAAGTTTGCACCGTCCTTGAAATTGAACTTAGGTCTATGCTTTTTCTCCTACACTTTATCCACCTTGCCATTTTCAGTTGACCCAAATCTATTGACCTCTTAAGTAATCAAACACACACTTGCTATTTGCTGAATTAGAGATGGGAAAACATTGAGTATAATCAACTTCTTTGGAATTCCAACAGAGATTCAACATAGAAGATGAAACAAAGATGAGATTTTAGAGATACACTTTTTATTTTTGGGTTTTGTGAGAAATAGTCCTTAGTGTCAACATCTTTATGTATTAGTTCATGGTACCACTTTTATTCCTCATCATCTGCTTCACTTTTTCCTCTATTGCCATTTGGCTATTGCACCTTTTCTTCCCTATAAGTCCCTACGAAGCCTTTTATTTCTTCAAACAATCAATTGTTGTAGAAATGTATTTGAGAATAGATGGATCACCCCAATACCCTGAAAAGGAAAGAAGAGTTTTTTTTGTGGAACCTCCCAGAATGTCATTGCCTCCATATTAAAAGGAAAGAAGAGTTTTTTTTGTGGAACCTCCCAGAATGTCATTGCCTCCATATTATAAAAAGTTACTGTCCAAAGTTATGCACAAGGATGAATAAATTGTTAGCTATCACATCTTTGTTTAAAATTGACCAGTAATATTGCTTTTGCCTTTTTAAAGGATAAGTAATAGTGAATTGATAGTTTTACTAGCTTGATGTTAGGCTGAAAGAAAGACTAGTTAATTGAAGTTGGTAAGAAAAGAATGTGAAACTGAGGAACTTTGTCTGTGAATGAAGGTAATGATAAGTATTTGCTTGTGTAGGGTCACTTGACATCTTATTAGGGATTTATTTAGACTTTAGTGTTCTATGAAAATCAGAGCTTTGTTTTTTTTCATAAATCTTTTACTTTTTAGATTCTTCGGATTAGGAAACGTGAAGTGCCATTTTCCTATTGGGAGGAGGCATAGAAAGGATGGTTTGACATTAGATGGTAAGGAGTAACTTGATATTGGAAGTTTTAAGTACCTTGGATGGATTCAATAAAGAAATAAGTGTTGTAGCTCAAATGGAGGGCAACACTTGGCTTATTGTGCACTTGTCATGTTAAAACACAATTTCTTACACAATTACCAGTCCCTCTATCCCAGGTAACCTACACAATCCTAAACCCTGATTACTTGACACTCTTCCAGTTCTTTCCTTTAATGACATGGATCTACCATTTGTTTAATATACAATGCACTTGCCTTTGGATCACTTTATTTACTATTTTTAATAAAAACATTGATAGACCATCCACTAACTATTATATAAAAACACCTTTCACCCAATTATATTAGAAGTCAATTAATTTTCCTAAAATTCTGTATCAGTCTATGTATCTGTCAAAGCATTTCGAGTTATCTAGGATGGAGGGAGTAGGAAGGGAAACGTAGTCACCTCTGAGTTATCAATTGTTCTGTGTTAACTTTTAATACCTTGATCAAAGCTACAGCGATCATTTTCAGCTTGCCTGTAAGCAATCTAAATGCTGTATGTATGTATTGTTTAACTTGGAGTATTTATTTTGAATAGTTTTGTTTGGGTCTTTGTTTGTGGTTCTTCTCAAGTTATTTTTAGAGTACAGTTAATCTGTGATGGGTTTGCATCTTGTGTTCTGCCTTTGTTTTTGTTTGATGATCATTGTTACTTTCATTGCGTGATTTGAAGACTATTTTTTAGTTTTGTTGTAGTTGGAGGGATTGAAAATTAATTTTCAGTACTTTCTATATTTTTTTATCTGTTGTCTTATATTTATGTGATTTGTGCAGGATCCTAACCCTGAGTATAGCCTTTTTGCTACCATTGTGCATTCTGGGTTTTCACCTGAGTCTGGACATTATTACGCGTACATTAAGGTTCAGTTTTGATCTAGTATTTGTGGAAGTTTCTAATTTAATGAACAGATCTGTAAATACTTGCTCAATTTTTTTCCATTTTTGAAGGATGCCATGGGTCGTTGGTATTGCTGCAATGATTCTTATGTAACACTATCGACAGTTCAAGAAGTACTTTCTGAGAAAGCTTATATTCTTTTCTTTACCCGAACTGGCCAGAAGCCTGTTTCTGCTGATAAAGTTGCTGTGTCAAATGGAGTGAAACCTCATGAGATTAATGGCAGCGACATGTCTAAAACTTCCAAAAATTCTAGTTTTGTGAAAGCGCTGAACATGAAACCAACTACTGAACCTTCTTTTGTTAAAAGCATTCCAATTGCTAGCAAGAAAAGTGATTCTTCTGTTATTCTACAAAATAAGTTCAGTGGCATCTCCCATTCTCTCGCCCAAGGCGTTTCTGGTAGTAATAACGGAATAACTGATGTTCTGAAAAGGGAAACTATGGGAAGTAATGGAAATTTGGGTCATTCTGTTTGTAAGCTGATGAATGGAAATGGTGTACATTCATTTCAAGATAACAATGGATATTGTAGAAATGGAGAATCTAAGGCAGTAGCAAATAACCTGGTTTTGGTTAATGGTGTTGCTCATCTCAAGGATGGGATTCTTGGTCCTGTTAAAGGATGCTGCGATGACAATGGCTTCAAAAACAAAGAGACTGCAGGGAAGATGTTTGAAAATGGTTCTTTCCATAATGGTCAGAGTAATGACTGCAGTAATGTCTCTGACTCCATGAAAAAGCTGGAAAACCGAGAGAGTTCAGGGGAGATTCTTGACAATGGTGCCATTCAGAATGGTCAGAGTCATAAGAATATTGATGTCTCTGGGACCAAGAGAAATTTGGAAAGTAGGGACTCATGCATTTTGTTAGCAAAAGATGCTGAATCCCGGGCAAGAGTTGAAGAGTTTAAGAAACTGTATGTTTCTCAGTCACCATGCTTTCTTTTTCTCCTTATTTCAAACCCATCTAAAAATTTAAATAGATAGGAGAATCAAGAATTTCCAATTTTATTTCCCCTTTTTAGGAATTTTTCATGGTACTGAACATATTGAACAGTCAACTGACCAACACATTTCTTTCTGTTAATAATACATTCAAAACTACTCTTAAATCATGAGTATCAAGTTTTGCTTAAAAAAGGAAAATATGGATACTAATTAGTGATACTGGAAAGAAACGGATGCTGTTATAATCCATAACTGACTTTGTTGCAAACTTTTGCATGCTTTCTGGTGTATCCTTATCTTGACATTTTAGGCTGTCAATTTTGTTAGAGCTCACTGTCTAGGTTATAATCTGAAGCTTTTATGTTTGGATCTATGTTGAATTTGCATTGATGGTATGATTAATGTAAAATTAACATCTTTTAGATATTACTTTATGTGACAAACATATCAAGAGAATGCCAGTTCTAGTTCTAGCTGCATAACATTTGCATCTGTGGACCCATGTACATCACTGAATTTGTTCCTAAAAAGTTTTTTTTTTTATATTTTGTTGAATATTCAGTCTTCAGAAGGAGGCTGCATCAGGTCTGCAAACTTGTGGCTGGTCTAGTGATGTTTTTGAACATATGAGATCGATGAAGAGGGTCTTTGTGGGCACTGGTAGCTCAATTGATAACGATGGACCAAAGTGAGTATCTTGTGATCTTAAACCAAGTTAGTGCTATCTTCAACAAGTTTGGTCAATTTAGCTGTGATACTTTTTCTTGATATAAATCTCGCATCATGATAAAAGGAAAAAGTAGAAGTAAATAGGGAAAATGAACTGGTTGACTGAAATGCTGCATATTTACTTTTAATATAGAATTTTGACGAATCTGTTTTTTGATTGTCGTAGTTTTGCAACTCTTATTGTAAACATCTTGACTGAGAGTACTACCTTTTTTTTTTTTTTTTTTTAATTCATGGCTACGAGCCTATGACCTAAGGTTTTAATCCTTTTGAGATGATGACAAGGGCATTTCAATGAGTATTGGAGTTAAATTGATGAGAAGGAAGGCTCATAGATGATCCATCAGTATCATTGCAATTATTCTTAGGCAGTGAAAAATCTTCCTAGTTTTTGGAGTGCCAAGAGGCTCACTTGTTCAAATTTTAGGAATGCTAATAGTAGATTGTGGCTTTGGATAAAGGAAAATGCTTAAAATATGCTGCTTCACATAATTTAAGGAAAATGCTAGAGTAGAAGACCAGTTTTCAAGGCTTATAAGCTTAAGTTGGAATCAGAACATTTTTCTGTGTACGTAATTTAAGGAAAATGCTAGAGTAGATGATCAGCGTTCATTAGAGGTCCTAGTTTTGCAATCCTGATTGATTTCAAGTTTTGATGTCAAGATCTTAATGAACACCTGGTTTGAAAAGATTAAAAATTTTCAAATAGCGTGTTTCTTAGTTTCTTTTGTGGTTAATTCAAACAGTGAAGAAAGAACTATAAATCAAGTTGATATTTTGTCTGAAGAAGTATTGAATAAAATCTACGTATTAAATCTTGATTAAAAAAAATCTTCTTTTAAATGGCATGCTTCTCAGTTTCTTTCTATGGTGAATTTGAGGTATGACATGGTGGATGGATTTTGGTTACAGAACAGGTAGATATTTGGGTTCTTTTTGGACACATGGTGTCAAAGCACTCAGTTTTATCTCTCTACGTCAAGCTAAAGATTAGGTGGAGCCAAAGTCCCAACTCCCAATGGACCTTGATTGAATGCCTTTATCTGTGTTGAGTTGATTCTAATTAAATAATGTAGGTTAGAAAGGGGCTCTTAGTTGTATGTAGGTTGTAGATAGTGAAACTAGATGTTGCTTGTTATGTGGCATACTTTCAATGGAGACGCTGAATTACTAATGAAAAGTGAACATAGTTCCTGCTAATGTGATTATTCAATAGAGTGGTCGAAAAAGAAAGAAAATTTTTAGGGTTGAGATGAAACGGTTGACAAGTTGACAATAGTAGTTTAATTGTCTTTTACGGAATTAATTTGGGCTTGGGGTTTGGACTGAGTGGGTGACTGCCAAATATTTTTTTTAATCTACTTAATATAGTTTGCTATAAGGTTGGGTTCAGGTCATTTTTGGTTTGGAATTTTGAACCTTAACCTAACCCATTTAATTTCGGGTTGGGTTCGTGTCAACCCATTTAAGTTTTTCATGTCGAAAATCTCAACCCTAACTTACTATTTTCGGGGTCGGGTCAGGTTTTCAGGTCAGGTCAGTTTTGGCACCCCTAATTCCTGAGTTCTTGAGCATTCCATCTATTGGCGTATCAATTAGTGAAACTATATTGTGGAAATACTAGGGGCAAGGGCTCTACAAAAGTTCTGGACATTGTTTTATGTATATGGCTGAAAACTCAACAATCACGTCTAAGTTCCTTCTACATGGAGAATAAAGTAGTGGTTTTATTGTGTTGTCTCTGTGGTGCATCTATTCTAAAGGAGTGGTTTAAATGATTTGCTGCATTATTATCTCATTTCTCCGATGGATAATACCTATTCTCAGATAGGATATCCGGATTGAACTATTCACGTTTACTGAGAAAATAAGAATTAGTCAAGGGAGAGTTTTAATGTTCTAAGAATTCTCGTTTTGAAAGTTTTAAACTTGTTCTTCTATGCTTCTTATTCAATTAATTATTTTTAGTAGATGTTGAATATCTGACGTTGAATTATCCATCCCCTTTGCAACAGCCTAGTTTTAGCCCTCATCCTTAAATTTGTAACAACGTAATTAAGGTGCATTTGCTTTCAAACTGATCTATCTCTTGGTGTTACATCACAGGAAAATGTTGATTGCTGATGCCAAAACAACGTTTATTTCACAAATTCCTGGGTTTTTGAAAGGGAACCTAATTGAACAAATTAAATCATTCAGCAGCCGGAAATAATCTGGAATCCACAAGGCAGAGGAAGAAGATAGGTGTCTGGCTTTTTCAGCATCATCAGACTCCCTTATAACTAGGAATGGGTTGGAAACTTGTCTGTAAAATCGGGGGATGTGTATTGACGATTCAACTATGGTCTGCCTATTCTTCTGCAGAAAGCGGTTGCAACTTCCTAGATGGAAATTTCCCATGGCTGGAATGTTGGGGTTCATCGTGTAATACTGTTAACAAAAACCAATTGTGACGAGGCAGTTGGTTTTATAGAAAAGCTCGGGGAATGTTGTATTCTGTTACTGAATGATATCCTTTTTTGGTTCTTTCTTTATCTATCCCATTTTATGGATGGTGCAACAATTTTTATCCATAAAAATGTGGCCGGAGAGATATGTATGTATACACCAGCTTTGAGGTCCTGTGTTTTTTTGTTCTGCAATTAGGTTTAATTTTTTTTTTTTTTTTTTATACTTCATTCCTACGTCGCCTGCACTTCACAACCTGATTGGTAAGCGGTAAAAGGTGGTGTTAGTGATCCGAGCATTTATGTGAGAAAGCCGTAGGCTTATTATGCCTCAAGTGTTAAATTGTAAAAATTTGCTTCATATATACAATTTGCAGAGGTAAATTTAAGGATAAAGGAAGTTGGTTTAAATTTAAAACACACTTAGGCTAGTTGAGAAAGGAGGCGCTTCAACATGGAGTCTCCTTGGAAGGAAGTGCAATCCTAATAAAGATAAAGTGTAAAGGGAGAACCGTTCCTTGGGAAACCTGTGCGGACAAGTCCTTTAAGACCTTGTAAACATAGTAGAAAACCCCTAGTCCCCTTCTCGGGGAACCATGCCTACTCTAGATACATTGAATCTTTATGATTAAATTTCATGGCAACTTAGTTCTGCAGGTTAATAGATCATTACCAAATAAACCTGTGGTTCTACGTGGTGTGGGTGTACAGAACCTAATTAAAACCTTTTTCTTACTAGCACTATTTTGGAAGGGGAGGACAAGAGAACCTAAAACCATTTTCTTACTAGCACAGTTTATTGTTATTCAACACATTATTAGCAAACTATTAGCAAATATCACATTCAAAACAAATGCTATTGCACTTGAGATGAGTTTTTATATCTATTAACTTAATGTTAAGGAGAGTATTTTTGTCAATCTAAGACCGTGTCACTTGGCATAATAGTTGTCTAACACGTGTTACGCCACATACGATACAGGACTCTATCAAGTATAGAACTCTACTTAGATTATGAAATACACTTTAAAGAATTTTTTTAAAATGTTGGCAATCTAAAACCCAACCTTGACCCAAAAACATAATTTTGCTCTTAACTTGATCTTGAAACGTATTAACTTGTTATAATTTTTACTTAAACATAGTTATAGATATTGATGGTTGAAATTGTGCTTTAATGAACAAACGATAAAAAGTGAGTCAACTAAAAAAATCGGCAGAAGTAGTTCATATTTTTTTTGGTGTAATAAAATATATTATAAATGAATCTTGTTTTAAAGTAATTTTTAGGACCAATTCAACTGTATAAAAAGTAAATTTTTATAATATTAGGTGTAAAAGCTGAAATTGATTTTTTAAAATGCAAAGCAGTTGTATTAAATCAATATAAATTTTTTTTCCTAATTCAAGTAAATAATAATTTATGTTGATTTTAAACTCTATTAGGTGAATGTTTACTGTGTTTAGTTGAACAATCAGATCAATAATTTAAAAATCTACAATATATGTTCATTATTTTTACTATTCTCCATACTTGTGAAGGAAATTTAATGCTTATATTTTATAAATGTTGTACTCTATATGTAATATCTCTAGGCAAATACTAGTAATTTTTTAAATAGAGAAAACTAAAATATGAAATTAGAAACTCATCATGTAGGGAGACAGGAAGCTTTGAGAACCCTGCTTCTAGATTAGTCAACATTGTGGAATGTATCTCCTACGCCAAAGCGCGAACAATATTATTTAAATGACTACTAACGAATCCCACATCAAAGCGTCTGGAGTGTGCATACCAACGTAAGACTCCTATTAGTCCTATAACATACCAAGTTATTAGACAGTCGACAAATGACCGAAGGATTATTTGCTCGCTAAGCTACGTAATGTCTAAATCATTATTTGGTTTGGTTAGTACTTTAACTCGTATTGTTTATAAAACTGATCTTTAAGCATCAATATTTTTTATCATGTAACAATACAAAGTAATTACTGAAAATATTCATAGAAGCAACTTTATTGCAACGTCGTGTAATGAATAATAGTTATTTAAACTAATTAATCATTATACAATGCTTATACAGTGTAAAAGTTAATGTATAATGATAAAAAAAAAATATACATAGTATATAAATAGTGTAAAATCAACATATAATAATTAAATAATTAATTTAATTAATGGGTTTTTTTGGGTTATTCTAACGAGATCAACTTGAAGAGTTGAAGTTAACTAATTTCAAGTGCTATATATACCATTCATTCTACATAAATCTTTCCATTTGAATTTTACACATTACAATACACTTTTTTAACCATTTATATTTTAAATTCTACGGAGTACAAAATAAAACTATAAAAAGTTAATATTATAAAAAAATTCACTTTATAACAAATTTAATAAAATCCTACGTAATAATATTTTTTTCTTTTTTAAAATTATTAGTAATGGAATTAGTACAACTAGGACTTGAATCAACTTCTCAGTACAACTTCGCATTAAGATTAGGGGTGTCAAATTGGGTCAACGGGGTCGGATCTTGGTTGACCCATCGCGGGTCGGTTCTTATCGGGTCAATTTTGCCTATCGGGTCGGTTTCGGTTCAGGTCGAATTAAATCGATTATTTGCTTGGTCGGGTTCGGGTCAGGTTCGGGTCGGGTCGTATTCGGTTCGGGTCAAGGTCGGTTCGAGTTGTATTCGGTTCGGTTCGGGTCAAGGTCGATTCTAGTACAATCGGGTCGGTTCCTAAACGGGTATATCGAGTTATTTCGGATTTGGGTCAAGGTCGGTTCTAGTAAAATCGGGTCGGTTCCTGAACGGGTTATAACAAGGTTATTTTGGGTTTGGGTCAAGGATGGTTCTGGTAAAATCAGATCAATTCATGAACAGGTTATTTTGGGTCAATGTCGGTTTTGATAAAATCGGACAATGATGATGATTAATTCATAAATTGGACATTGATGATGTCGATAAGTCATTTAAAAATAAAATATTTACGAGGTAATGATTATTAAATGTGTATTATCCTATCAAATTAGTTTATAACATACAATGTTAAGTTTATATATACATAAAAACTTGTAATATGTTTAGTTTGAATCGACAATGACAAGTTTGGTTTCAAAGTTATTAGATATTAGGTAAAAAATAAGTCTGTTAAGATTAGGTCATATTCATATATATTCAGATTATTAACACATCTAGTGAATTCGGGTTATATCGGTTATGTGTCGGTTTCAATCGGTTTCGGGTTCTTTTCGGGTCGGGTCGGGTCTGTAACGGGTCGGGTCCGTAACGGGTCGGACACGGATCGGGTTCGGGTCTTTGAATATCGGGTCAAATCGGTTTCGGGCTAACTTCAGGTCGGGTTGGGTCGGGTTTCGGGTCTCACTTTTCGGGTCATAATCAGGTCGGTTTCGGGTAACTTATCGGATCGGATCTGATTCTGATAGCTCTAATTAAGATAGCTAAAACACTAGACGTGGCTAGTGACAAAAGGAATGTTCTACAACGTACAAACCAACCCCTAGGACCTTCTTATTTGTTCGTTATTCACCCCTATAGACTATATGCCTATATATAATAAAAAATAGTTAAAGGTAAAAAAAAAAAAAAAGGGTGTGTTCTCTGGATTTAAGCTAAAAGAAATGGGAGAGGAAGTGATACTGTTGGACTACTGGTCGAGTCCATTTGGGATGAGAGTGAGGATTGCATTAGCTGAGAAGGGTGTGGCGTATTTGGAGCTAGAAGAGAACCTATGCAACAAAAGCCCACTCCTTTTGAAGATGAATCCTATTCACAAACAAATCCCAGTTCTGATTCACAAAGGGAGACCAGTTTCTGAGTCTGCCATCATTGTTCAATACATTGATGAGGTTTGGACACACAAGCCTCCTCTACTGTCCTCTGATCCTTATCAGAGAGCTCATGCTCGCTTTTGGGCAGACTATGTCGACAAGAAGGTATGATTGGAGCCATCATTGTGTTTAGAAATAAATCATATGAACTTTATTATGTACTTAACAATACATGAAAATTTGAATTGTTGCATTACTATATAAAAAAATTAGATGAACTTGGGATATAACATAACAAGAGATTTTAAACCAATTCATATATATTTGCTCCATATTTCACTACATAACAGTTAACAAAATGTTTAGTTTTAGTAACTTATGGGATAACTTTACATAAAAATAGTAGATGAACTAATTTAATGGTACTTGTTGCAGATATATAACATAGGGAAGCTAGTGTGGGCGTGTGAAGGAGATGTACAAGAGGCAGCAAAGAAGGAACTTGTGGAATGCTTCAAATTGCTGGAAAATGAGCTTGGAAACAAATGTTTCTTTGGAGGGGAAAATTTAAACATAGTTGATGTAGCACTTATACCATTTTATAGCTGGTTTTATGCGCTGGAAACATGCGGCAACTTCAGTATTGTGGAAGAGTGTCCTCATTTGGTGGCATGGGCAAAGAGGTGTATGGAGAAAGACAGTGTGTCCAAGTCACTTCCTGACCAATACAAAGTTTATACTCATCTTCTGGAGCTAAGGAAGCAGCACCTTGCTGACCTCAAAGGCTAATGCATTAGAGTTGCAATCATTATACTATGAGACCATGTACACCCCTCTACTTCAAATGTGTTTAAGACGCTAATGTGGTACAGCCGGACCGGATGTACGATCAATGTTCGACTATTCTCTTTGTGTTTGTAAGATGCATGTACTATCAAGTTCATTTTGAAGAATACAATATCATTTTAGAATCATTTTTGAAATTTAGAGCAAGGGTTGTATTCGATTGGTTGAAAAGTCTTTGTTAAGGCCCAACACTAAGAGCCAATTTTATATAGATATATGTGAATAGTATTTATGCACAAAAATAAAAGAAAATGGTTGAAAATATGTAATATTAAATTAATTGATTTCACAAAAATCATAGAAATTTTATCGGTACAACTTCATTTTCAAATAGTGTAATTTTAATTTTAAGTTGTATGGTCTCTCGAATAATGAAATTGAAATATCCATTTTACCCTTGAATATTCTTAATATATGAACGGAGGAGATGAGTTTGAAGATGCATGAGAAGAATCGTGTCTCACTTGTGTGTTACAACCTTGACTTCATGGACTCGCCAATCCTATCAGCATTTGTGTGTATAGTTCCTCCAAACTTTAGAAGCAAACAAAAACAGCAACTTTATGAATTCATATACAATAGGTCTTAACTCTAAATTAGTAAGTCTTGAAGCATTCATTATGTTGTTGGTACATAAAACAAAGCAACTTCTCATGTAAGAATTGAAATTGTAGACTTCTTACAAATGTTGTTTCCTTACCCCCAAAATGAGCTCAGGAACAGATTTCTTAGGACAGTCTGCCTCAATATTGAATTTCCCACAACTTTGATAAGTCCATCTCTAAAATGGAAAAAGAGCAATAATATCCACAAGTTGTCTCTCTTTCAGTGTCATCCTTTGTTCTTCATAACTTGTAAGTCGCCGGATACAACTCTGTAAGTAACATGCATGAGAATAATAAGGTGGACGGGGCCAGAAGGCCCTGTGCAAACAGCCCCTTAGCACAGGGCCCCGAATTTTGAGGGCCCATATTCTCGGAGCCCAACCTTGATTATTAAAAAAAAAAATGAAAGACTGAAAATCTTACAAGCATAAAGCAATAAAAGTTGTTATAATAAAGACTGAAAGTATGTGTTTCGTTTAAAAATGTTGTTATAATATTATAATATATAGAGATAATTTCGGTATATTTTTTATTAGGGCCCAATTTCAAAGTTTAGAACAGGGCCCCCAAAATGATTAAGACGGCCTTGGTTATGAAATTGGATTCTTACTCTCCAATCTTATGTCTATCACTGAAGTTAGTACCCGTATTTAGAAATTTTAATTTTGACGTTTACAAAACTTGTTTCCGTACCCGTTCTCGTATTCGTATAGGTGCAACTAACGTAGATAATATGACTATATAAATTTTCATAATATAATTTTTATTACAAAAGAAATAGAAATATTAATGTTCAAGGGAGTAAACGACTAAATGTAAACCACCATTTACTTTCAGCCAACGGCGAGTAATTAAAATTAAATCTACATAAGCACCTTATTCTAAACCTTTGTAGTACATTATCTCCCGAAAAAAGATAGTGAGGTTAGCTTGAGGTCATCACTTACGTGTAAGCTTCTATTAAATGAATAAGGTGTAAGTCTGACTCCAGAATTGAGAAGTTTCAAATGCATTAAGACAAATATTAGAGAATAATATATGGTTGGAATATACTTTGATTGATACCCATTTTCGTATTGTACGGAGTACTTGAATTCAATATGCTGTTTAGTAAATCATAAACATTAAACAATCAAAATCAGAAAACATAACCAATTAATGGTTTTGTACGTTGAAAGAATTTTGAGATAAATTTTTTTTTTTTCAAGACTTATGTGTAGTGAGTTATCTATAATAATATATATATATAATTTTATATTGGGTGCAAAGAGTTATCAATAATATAATGTAGGTAAGATTGATAAATATTGGATATTAAGTAGGACTTTAGGAGAAGCTTGGCCTGGCCATGCTTCCAGAAGGCTACATTCCTATAAGAAATTTCTTTTACATGCAACGAAAGCAGTGACGACATGAAACATCCAGTATGGACTATTAGTCCAACTTAAAATCTCATTTGAAGACTTAATAAAGTAAGAAAATCCATCACTATATAAAAACCAACGTAGCTAATTACAAAATATACGTAGTAGCTTAGCATTGTTGTAATAAAAATAAAAACACGTTCTTAATATATTGTTGTTAGCCATGTCAGACGAGCTGGTTTTACTGGAATTCTGGTCCAGTCCTTACTCTGCAAGGGTCAAACTTGCGTTACTTGAGAAGGGTATCCAGAACTATGAAACCAGGCATGAGGATTTGTTCAATGCCAAAAGCTCACTTCTTTACGAGATGAACCCGGTTCACAAGAAAATTCCGGTTTTGATTCATAATGGAAAGCCGGTTTGCGAGTCGCTCTTAATTGTGGAGTATATTGATGAAGTTTGGAAGGATAAAACCCCAAGTTTGTTGCCTACTGATCCTTACGAGAGGGCTCGAGCTCGGTTTTGGGCTGATTATCACGACAAGATGGTAATATTTTTTCTCTTTAATTGCTCGTTTTAAATATTATTACAGTGTCATTTTCGTACACAATACTATCATATATAAATTTATTGGTTCCTGTATTAAATTTCAACAATACTTTTGTGATCGACATTTCAGTTCTTCGCCTTTCTCCACAAGATATGGCGACAGAAAGATGAAATTGGGCAAGATGAAAAAAAGGGTTTCATAAATTATCTAAAGTTGCTGGAAGAGGAGCTTGGAGATAAGCCTTATTTTGGAGGCAACGGTTTTGGATATTTGGACATCGCCCTAATATCATGTTATAGCTGGTTTTACACCTATGAGACACACACTCAAATCAAGATTGAGGCTGAGTGTCCCAAACTTATTGCTTGGGCTAAGAGATGTTTGGAGAGGGATAGTGTCAAACACTCTCTTCCTGATGAGCTTAAAATCCATGAGTACGTTTTTGAACTCAAGGAGAGATTTGGACCCAAATGAGCCGAGGATAGCTTTCGAAGATCGTGAATGAATTTATAGAATCTTGTTTAATTACGAGTATATGGACTTAATTGGATGTATTAAGGTTTCCTATGTAAGTCGCTCCTTGGGAATATGAGCTACGCTTTTCATTTTCAGTGTATTTTTATTTTAATTTAGATAGTAGTGGTTGTACGCACAAGGCGAGGATCAAAACAAAATAAAAGTGATTTGGGTTTTAATAATATATTGTTTCATGATGTTGTAAACAATAAGTTTTTTCATGAAGATGCCAAGTATAATGCCACGTGAACCAAGCTTCCGTGCATCAAGGAATGGATTATATTCAAAGGTTCTATCTATAATCCAACGAAAGCAGTGACGTCCATCACGAATAAAAAACTAGTAATGGAACGAGCTCATCTTGTACGTTAGAGATGTAAGAAAAGCCATCACTTCAAACTTCAAACTTCAAACTTCAAACTTCAAAGCAAAACCAATTGTAACACGAACCAAATTTCGTAGATCAACCCCCACAAAATCACATCCAAAGATATTATTCTCAACTTTTTTCTATATTTTTTTTAATTGATCAGTTAGGAAGACTGTCTTAATTAACCTCAGACGGGTCAATCAGGCGTAGGTTAGTGAGCTGGTTACAACTTGAAGCATATACATACTAGAATTCATAGCCATGTCGTCGGACGAGCTGCTGCTACTGGAATTCTGGGCTAGTCCTTTTTCTGCAAGGGTCAAAGTAGCTCTGCAAGAGAAGGGTATCTCTAACTACGAAACCCGGCTCGAGGACTTGAGTGCCAAAAGTTCACTTCTTCTCGAGATGAACCCGGTTCACAAGAGGGTCCCGGTTCTTATACATAATGGCAAACCGGTTTGCGAGTCACTCATAATTGTGGAGTATATTGATGAGATTTGGAAGGATAAGACCCCTGGCTTGTTGCCTGCTAATCCTTATGAGAGGGCTCGTGTTCGCTTTTGGGCTAATTATAATGATGATACGGTATATTTCTCCTACTCTTTTCTAATTTTTCTATCCATAACGTTGAGCATTACTTCAAATTATTTGAATTATATTTTTAATAAATACGTTTAACCTAATTTAATAAGAATATAAAACGGAGTACTAAGTAAAAAGGGTCCTTTATGTGTGTTCAATGAATGATAGATATACATATACTAATCTTTCAATGAACTTAGTGGAATTCAGTATAAAAAATATATTTGCAAGTTATGGGAGCAGAAAGAGGAAATAGAGGAAGAAGAACAGAAGGAATTTATAAAATTGCTCAAGTTGTATGAAGATGAGCTTGGAGACAAGCCGTACTTTGGAGGCAGCTGTTTTGGATATTTGGACATTGTGCTAATATCAAATTATAGCTGGTTTTACCCTTACGAGAAATGCACCAAATTAAACATTGAGGCCCAATGTCCTAAGCTTATTCAATGGGCTCAGAGATGTATGCAGCGGGAAAGTGTGAAAATGTCTCTTCCCGATGACCGTAAAATCTATGACTACGTTTTAAAACTCAAGGAGAAATTTGGAACAGCCTGAGGAGGAGCATTCTCAGATCACGAATACTACTTGACTTATAAAGACATATTTTCAGTATTGGTGTATGAACTTTATTATACATTTTTTTTGCGCCATGTACCCTTTCTCAATTTCACCAAGTACTGCGTGTTTTGTATGTTTTCGAATTATGGATTTTCTTAATTCCTGATTGTATTATTCTAAGTGTTCAAGTGATTGTTTCAAAATATACATAATACGGATAACTTATTTGAGCATATAATTGTACAAGGGAAAAATTTTACTTGGTGTAATGGGTAGCAATCGCGTCTTTCTAGTGCCCTTGAGGTCAAGAATTCAAGTCTTACCCAGACTATGGCAGCTAGTGTTCATCTAAAGTAGCTCTTCTAATCTACATTGAGGTAAATACGCCTGCCAAGAGTGATATTCTTCACCATTTCGAGCGTGAAAGCAAAAAAAAAAATCATGCACCTGTAGTTTTTTAGACTCCTACCAACCACCTAACTGTTTTTGAATTTTGGAGTTCTGCGATGACTTGCCACCTTTATCTTTGTACGAATTTCGGGAAGCAAGGTTTTGTCTCTTATGGGCCGAGGCTATGGCCCTGCGCCTTTGCTTGCCAAGACGTTTTGTTAGTTCAGCATCACCCTCTTCATCAGTTTTCTCCTGGAAAGAATTACAACTGGTATTACGACAATGCTTAGCTTCAAAGCAATCTATGAACTAGAATTTACATACCTTTCAATTTTACAGCTGAAACACTAACATGCATAACTAAGGAAATCATAATACCCAAAGGTTCCAGAACACATCAATGGCCAACTGTAGCGTGCCTCGTTCTTGTGAGACACTTCTAAATTTGACTCGAGAAATTGCTGTACAAATTTCCTTCTCCAATTTGACTCCCTTCTCCTATTATCTTTCCTTCCCTTTCCCTAATCTCTATCCAAATAAGAGAAATAGGATCCTTAACTGTCTCTCCACCCCTCTCTCCTCCAAGTTCCTTCATCCATAAGAGAATTAGGATCCTTAACTGTCTCCACTCCTCTCTCCTCCAAGTTCCTTGATCCAAATAAACTATATTGCAAAATAACGTATCTGGAAAACATCCCCAGAAGGAGCAGTGACGTGAAGCCTAAAATAAAGATTTTTCCTAGGTTTCATCTCAAGGAACTTTATCAATAGTGATATTCTTCTAAATGTAGCCTAGAAAAGGCATTAGTCTCAAAGCATCAGGTTTGTCAATCCATGCTCCAAAGTAAGTGTTGCAGTATTTCTAGAAGTTTTGAACCACAGGCCACAGAGGATAGTGCATCGTTTATGAGGAACTGTAACAAGTCGACACAACTACTCTTATAGAGACCTGTATTAAACAACATTTACTTTAACAGGTCACAGATGATAGTCCTACCCTAAAAACACTACACTCACTATTAACATTTTTCTTTTCTTTCTATTCAAGATGTGAGAATGATACAAAGAAGGGATCGTGGTGGAAACAAAAGAATAAAGAAATTACAAACCTCATCACTTGCACTCTGCAACTCTGAACTGCTTGGAGCAGTAGAAAAATTCTGTTCGTGGTCTACTATGTCACATTCCCGTTCTGTTGAGTCCTATCAAAGCATGAAGGTATAAATGAAATTGTGGTCAACAGAGAGAACAATGCCATTCAAGAATTTACAAATGGTAGAAAATATAATCTGGTTAATTAAAAAAAAAGTTCAAGGGAAAGAAGTTTGTGAATCAATGAAGAACTCAAGTCTAATACGACGATGGGTTTCACAGGCTAAAAGAGATCCCAAATATGAAATTCCAACCAAAAAATGGGTTCAACTTGTTTACTCGGGTGACAACAGATGAGCTGCCTGTGGGTTCTATCACCAAAAGTCCAAAACTCTACCCACAGATGGAACTTGTACCATACCTTGTATGAAGTATGGGCCTGGGCCGCATAGTTAATTATTCATCATGCATGCAACACTCATACTCAACCCGACAAGGATCCATATGTGTCACAAATGGAAGACTAGCAGCATAATGCAACAGAATTCATAGGATCTATAATGCATGCAACACTTATACTCAATCCATAGGATCCATAGAGTAAAAACAGAATCATCAAAATCAACACAACAGAATTCAAGGATGTTTGTTATCAGATTTACTTTTGACACAACATTATGCAACAACTAGTCGTATAGCCCAGAAACATCGTCGTATTAGACTTGAGTTCTTCATTGATTCACAAAGAAAAAGAGCAGTGAATCACCCAAAGAAAAAGAGTAGTCAACAGAGATAGTGGATCATAGCATTTGCAACCACAGATTCAAACATGTTGACTAATGACAAGTGGACAGTACCTGTTTAGCTAAATCCAATGAATCAGAATTATTGATTTCTATGCCATTTGACTCATCAATGGTCTGATGATAGGGGATTGGTTCATCTTCAACACATGAATCATCATCTGATTCTTCTTCATCACCAAAGTCTGAGTCCTTAGAAGTCCCTTCAATGAACTGGAAGCCAAAGAACAAATGAGTGCAAGTAATAGATACAATTGAGAAACAAGGCACCAAATGGTAGCTTAAATAGCTTTTTATCTTTTTGAGGGGAAACAATAGCTTGACTAAGGAAAGAAATAAGAAAAAAGAAAAAACTACCCTACACAAAAATCATTTTAAGCATGTGTATTTACTTGTAATTGTACACCGTTTTTTCTTTTTCTCTTCCGTTTGTGCCTTTATCATTGGTAAAATTGTTTTTCATACCTATTTATTTTAGGTGCTGAGTGAGGATCCATAGATCAGATGTACTAGCAAGTGGATATTTCTTCTTATTATTTTTACTCCTATTCTCAAATATATATATATATATATATATATATATATATATATATATATATATATATATATATATATATATTAAGCTTACTCCTTTTCTCAATTAGAATATATGAAATAAAGGAAATATGGTTGATTGTAGGGAGGTAGATATACCTCCTCAAACGGGGGTAATGCAGTAGTTTTAGACAAGTGTCCCATCAAAATGGAATCAAGCACAACACAGTACACAGCAAAACCTAGCTATATTTTAAAACATAAGAGCTTAACTTGAAGTGCAATCCTAATCATCTAAAGCAGACATAATCCTTTCTTCTTCCTTGTCGTGAGAGATGAAGAAGAAAAAGAACTTACACCAAGAGACATAACTTCTAATACGTAAGAACTATAAAAAACTAACATTTTTGAAAAAAAAATATTAACAATGTTTAAAGGTCCAAATCTAGCAGAGTAGCAGACTGTCAAACCATGGCCTTCATTAGGGCGTTTATTAAGAGACTTTGCAACCACAGGAAACAGAATGCAATACAGTAGGCGGTCATTGATGTTGTTTCCAGAATTTTCTACTTTGATAACATCCCTCGGCCTAGTGATGATTTCCCTATAAGCAACCATACTCCTGCCCCCTCCCTCCCAAACCTAACTCCTGATACTTGCAAGACTATAAATTAAACATTAAAGTCCAAGTCAGCTGAGTGCAAAGTGCAATAGATTAACAGAAACTCATTATGCCCAAGCAGCATACTCTCATCTAAACCCCATTTACACCTAGCACAACAGTTGTACATGATGTCCCCAGCAAGGGTAAAAACAGAAGGATCGAGGCACATTGTTCCAATAAAAACAGGGACTCATGTGACATATATACAGAGGAATTGCATGCATAAATGGTAGTGTAACAAACTTCTCCAAAAGGGAAGTATAGTAACTCAAAAAAAATGGAGGAAATATCAGTTTCAACAACTAAATAGATGAACAGAAGCCTTAAAGAACAAAGCAGAAAAGGCCTATTGCTATGTAGCCTATGTTAAGGAAAAAGATTAGCAGCAATACCCTTTCAAGTTCGTCCTGGTCCTTTTTGCTGAATCCACTAGCGGCAAGTTCCTTGTCCAAAGAATCATCATTTTTCAAAATAGAGGAGAAGCATGGCCTGTTGGTCTCATCCACATCCGCAACATTGCCATCAGCCTCATCTGACTGTAGTTCATACGTAAGCTTAAATCTGTATAGAAAATTATGCAGGATCAGAGGAAGTTCAAACAATACATTTGTTGCTGGCATTGTATTTGGGCTTCCAACTTAGGACACATACTAAAAATATTAATTTAAATCATAAAGAACAATTAAAATCATGTCATCACATAAAAGGGGACAAGGTATTAATCGTTTATTCCAAGTTACAAACCGAGCATGAATTTACTAGTGAAGAACTTTAAAAAATCATGAATCAAACTATCAAGTTCTCGTGGATCAAAGAATGGCAATTAGAAAAGATTAAGGCTATATCAAAGTCCCACATGCCTCAGAAGCTGCAAATAAACAACTGTCAGACACAACCAAGCATGTCAACATGCATTTTCCATTGAGCAAACAGTGCCAGAATAATTCACTGAAGTAGTGTCAAAATGAGTTAAGAGTGCCAAGATCCATGAAGAAGATGGAAAAAGTGACATAAAACAGCCAAAGCCTTTTGATCATAACTCTGTTCTGGCAAGAACAGGTAATAACAAACTGCAGACCCTTTTACAGAGTCCATGGTGAAGCAGTGATGCAGGGGCAAAAATGATAATGCAGTCAAGAAGCATGAAGAAGTTTGCAGAAGTTATCTATTACACCTACGAAACATAGACCCTGGCTTACACAAGATCAAATTTTAAACCCCTTTACAGTCCATACTAACTAGTCAATCAACAAAAGTCCTAAAAAATATCTTTAGCACTTGCAGTGTATTTCAAAAGTACCCAAAATTTTCCAACTACAATATTATGCAAATTTTCGACGAGTAGACCCCTCTTCCAATATCGAGAACATCATCATTCAAGATCATTGTTTCTAACTTTCTACCGTTGAGTTCCGTTGCACATACTAATAACTTGTTCCACAAATAAAGTTATAAATACATATGACTCGAACCAAAATCCATACAAATAATCCTAACATAATGAATACAAGCTGAATAACAAGTGTACTGAAGAATTATATCAACATATAAGAAAAAGATTATTTGTATAAAAGGTATACTGTCTAGACTCTATTGTTCCTTAAACTTCCCTCTCTTAGTTCTCTTAGTTTAACATGATAGAATAATCTTGATAGAATTATATCAACAATATAGCTTCCATATCAAGATTAAGCAACTAACAAGTGTACTGAAGAATTATATCAACATATAAGAAAAAGAAACATTCCAACAAAGTTAAAAAGAATCTACCTCTTCCTAAAAAATTTGAAAATGCATTCAACATCACGGTCAAAGTACCTGCAAAAGGACAAAGTAGATTATATGAACAACAGGCATAAAGCTTCATATCATCGCATAAAGCTTTATATCATCATTTTGCACAGTTCATATAGTCTAACAATCAAGAATAGAAATTGCTACTAACATTTGCGCATTGCGATGAGATACAGATACCATTTGTGGGAAATCAATCATAGTCACCTTCTCATCATCATCAATCTATATGTAAAGAAAAAAAGGAAATAAGAAAACTTGTAAGAAAATTGGCAAATGCAACAACTATTAAGGTATAGCAATTGATTTATGAACATGCATACTCGAAATAACCTTGTGTAAAATCTAACAAATAAAAAATGCAATCCCAGAAACAGAAAGCTGTATATGCAGGGAACCAGTTCTGACTCATTCAACCACAATGATAGCTGGCACTAAGAGAAAAGGTACATACCATTATATTGAATTCATTAAAGTCACAATGAATAAGTCCATGCTCAGCCATTCGAACAATTAAACTGATAACAGTTTCAAAAACAACATCTGGATTTTGCAGTTCCTTGACCTGCACACTAATGTAAAAAGAAATAAGGTGAGAATGAACTTAATAATCATTCCATCACCACCAAAAAACATTAACATCAAAAATTTGATGGCACTAAAATGTGGTAAAAAACAATAAAACTTGGAAAGACAGCGTGCAAAAAGGAGCATGGAGAAAAAACAGAAAAGAAGAGCAAAAAGAACTTTCTCAATCAAACTAAATTAGCACAGGTTTCTAAGGACAACAGAACTCCAAATTCCCAGTTTTGGAATCAACTACGCAAAATATAGAAATGAAAGAAGGTTTCCTTGGCAAGCTTCTAAAAGGTTAAGTTGATAGCAACACATGAAACGAACAGTGACTATATATATTTAAGCTTGCCAGCAACTTCAACAAAGTCCACCTAAATTTCAGCCATATTTAACTCCACTTATCCAGAATAAAAAGTACATAACACCACTCCGTCCAAAATTATAGTCTTCACTTACTCATAGGAATCTAAGAGTTTTAACTAAAATCAAGAAGGTTTTATTTACAGTGTCATAATGGTGGAAAAGGGAAAAATAATCAGTTTCACATGAGTTTATAAATTAAGGCTCTATTCTCCATGGGATTTCAAAAGTTTAATTCAGATTAACAACAATAAGCCTAGAGGAGGGGAGCCTTGAACTGACAGTTAAACGGATCATATTAAAATAAAGGCTATATAAAAGAGTAAAGAATCTTAACTCAGCAACCATTCCATGTAGTATAAATCATATTTTAAGATGTGTGGAGAAAGAAGGAACCCTTACAGTGGATAGCCTTGGACAAGGGACATTATCACACAATGTCGATTGCAGTCAACAGCCTTTGGTACTGGAAAGTCATGATCTTCCAATGCCTATCAAAATAAGCAACAAACTTCAAGCTAGAAACAACCAACCACCGCAACATAATCAACAAATGAACAAACAAGTCAAACCTTCATGAAAGAAAATTCCTTCAATGCCGCAAGACGAGACAAATACAGCCAATTATAACTACTCCTGTGCCTCAAATAATCACGTTTTGACTTGACAGCCCTAAAGGAAACTCTACCCAATCTGTGCAGCTTCATTGCCATAACAGTTCCATCTTCATTTTGAACCTCAAAGATATCTTCCACCCACAAACAAACATAACTGCTCAATCTTAGAGTACTGTTAATCACAGTCAAAAGAAGGCAGTAAGCTTCAAATACAACAAGGCCATACCCGATTCCTTCCCAACTCCGATTTGCCGGCCAACAGCAGTAAAAACCCCACGGTTAACCAACGTCTTTATTGCAAGAAAGTCGTAGCCAAGATAGGTCAACCTAAAACCATCATCTGGGAAACATTCCCACAAAATTATATCATGAAAATTAACGAGATTACATGATAACATCACACTGTATCAAAGAGAATAGCACAAGGGACTAACATTTGGAAGAATCATGATGCAGCAGCTTGTGTTTAAGCAAATTCTTGAGCACTTTATAAGTCCCTCCATGTCTATATTCATACAAAACAAACAACAAAAAGAGATTAACTTTAATCAATTGAACGAATAATTACCATTTTCAAAAGTAAAAGTAAGAATTTTTAGCATTAAAAATTAAGTGTCGATTAGGATCATTAATATAAACTCCACCAATCAAATTACAAATACTAAACACCCTACAAAATAGCAATTAACCATTTTTTATAGTCATTCAAAGATAAACTCCACCAATCAAATTACAAATATTAAACACCCTACAAAAATTCATGCGTCGATGGGTGTTATTAATAGTAAATTGAAAAATAAAATAAAAAGAACTAAAAAATTGAAGAGAAAGTAAATAATCACTTGAGGGAAGCAATGCGATGAATAAGCTCGGCAGGGACAATTTCATGCTGCAAAAATCACAAATAACAATAGATAAATAATATGAAGAGTAAATTGACAAAATGGAAAAAAAGTTGGAAGTGAATTCACATTGCGCATGCCCATCTCAACTGCAGTCAAAACCCGGAAATCATCTTTGGAGAGGTATCTCAGGACATTAACGTCTAACTTCATAGCGAGGAGAGATTCGAGGGTTTTTTGGAATTTTTGAAAGAGTACTCTTGCATGCTCACCGGTAACCTAATTATTTTGGAGAAAATTTCTTTATAAATTGGTTTAAAAAATATTCATAATTCCAAACCTACATAAAAGTTAGCAATCAAAATAGTATTACATTGGTGTGGTGGGGGTAGTTAGAAACTAATTAAACAGCACCCGCGACTTTGTCATATTAAAAAAAAAACAAAAAAAAAAAACATAAACGAAACTTTATAACTGACTCACTTCCGATCAGATCAAACTCTCCCAATTAATTCATTAAACTCAAAAAAAAAGTGAACTAGTAATCTGAATCGCGATAAGGTAAGAGAAGGAAAGAGATTGAGATGGTGCACTGAGAGTTACAGGAAACCCTAATTTGTTCCGGGTATTGGCCTTCTCTCTCTTAAAGGGTGTCCTCCTCGGGGAGGGAGGATAGAAGAGGGGGGGTGATGGAGTATTTATAGTGGAAGGAAACTTAAAAAAAAACCGAAAAAGGTGGATTAATTTATTTGACAGGCGGTGTAATATTCTCGTGTAATTACTCTTTTTATTCCTAAATTTATAGATTTAAATTTTAAAAAATTTCATTATAAATTCTCATTATGTTATAATAAATAATATATTTAAGTAAAATCTTATTTGATATATTTTAATGTAAATTTTTTAATATCAAGTTTTTATATTATTTTGCCTTTTGATTTTAAAGATAAGAACGTTTAAAGTTATAGTATGAAAACCGTAAAAAGTCAAATAGAGCAAAATTTGAAGGACTAAGAAAATATTATGTGTCCGTGTTAGTGTAAGGATTTCTTATAAAGTTAAAAAAAAATTATCAAAGTGGTGTCAAAATTAGCACATTATGATTTTATAATAATAAATTTAAATGGGTGATCAAATAATATATAAAATACGTATTTTACATGGACGATAGATAGGGATTAATTAACAAATTTTAGAGATTCACTTCTTACAATATTAAAACATCAATAAAATGTAGTAAAAAATAGCATATATACTATTTTATAACAATAAGTTAAATAGGTGATTATAATACTCATAAATTAAGATTTTAAGTTTTGATTATATTATAAAGTTGGTATCATGACAAATGTATAAAATATTAATATCCCCTTTTCAAATATAACTATTTGTAGATGATTTTATATTTTTAATTTTCTCTATCATGAGCTTTCTCAAACAAATATATTAGCAACTTTTTTCAATAATTTGCATATTATGAATAAGATCATGGATTTTAATAGTGAATTTGGGGGACAAATTTTTTTCCAGCAATGTAATTAATCCAATTTTATCAAATTAAATTGAGATTTCTTATACTTACCTCGTTAGTTATTTTTGTGTATAATTTTTTTTCATTTTTACTTTATATGGAAAAATAAGGGAATTTCATTAAAAATTAAAAAAAAAAAACACTTCATAATTTTGAATTGGATTTAGAGGTCTCTCATTAACCATTACTCCTAAATAATAAAAAGGATTACTTCAATAAAAATAATTTTTTATTTGGTTATCAAAGAATCTATTTTAACTTAAGTTAAACTCTTTTGTGTGAAGATAAATCCTAATAAATCCGTATGAACAAACAAGTCAAACCTTCATGAAAGAAACGTCCTTCAGTGCCACAAAACGAGACAAATAAAACTAACTACCTCTGTGCCTCGAATAGACAGTCCTAAAGAAAACTCTACCCAATCTGTGCAGCTTCATTGCCATAAGTGTTCCATCTTCATTTTGAACCACAAAGATTTCTTCCACCCATAAACAAACATAAATGCTCAATCTTAGACTTCTGCTAATCACAGTCACAAGAAGGCAGTAAGCTTTAAGTATTACAAGGTCATACCCAATTAATTTTTTTATTTAACCTTTTGTTAAAAAATACTGAAACTATTTCGAAATATGCCCCTTTAACTTGTGTAATTTTTAAAGTATGAATATTTTAAAATACTTATACAAATGCAAATACCCAAAAGATGAGTCTCAAAAAATATACCCTTAAAAAGTGCACTTTTTCTATATAAAAAAAATGGCCCTTTTCGAGTTATCGGAGATAAAGTTATGCCTTATCGAAAAAATTTCTTAAAATCCTTATATCCGCAAATCGAATAACTTAGAAGGTAACACGACTATTTAGTGTACCAAATAGGAGTTAAAAAAAAATTCTTGTCAGTCGGACTCTCAAGTAATAAAATACGTCATTCCGGGTTTATCATAAGCTTTAAGATTCCCCAATATCAAAGTATAACTAATATTGACCTTTTTAGCGTACCATTTTATAAATCGTAATTTTCTATGGCAAACGGAGTGTTCATATGATCCTAGTGGATTGATATGTTACAAATTATATCATTTTAAGTTTTAAATATACTTTAGTTAAATTTGAATAAATCTGAATAAATTTGAAGTGTTCATACATAAAAAGTAAAATATTATACAAAGATGCTGAGTTGACATAGTGGTTAAGATTTTAAATATTAGAAATGACAGCCACCCGAATTTAATCAGAGGGAGACAAAGGTTATTTTTCGAATTTTTTATTTTAAAAAAAGGTTAAATAAAAAATTTTCATACCATATTCATTCCCAACTCCAATATGCCGGCCAACAGCAGTAAAAAGTCTAAAAACTAAAATCCCCACGACTAACCAACGTCTTCATTGCAAGAAAGTCGTAGCCAAGATAGGTCAACCTAAAACCATCATATGGGCAACATTCCCACAAAATTATATCACCGATATTAACGATATTACACGATAACAACATGCTGTATCAAAGAGAATAGCACGAGGGACTGACATTTGGAAGAATCACGATGCAGCAGCTTGTGTTTAAGCAAATTCTTGAGCACCGTTATAAGTCCCTCCATGTCTATATTCATACAAAACGAACAACAAAAAAGAGTTTAACTTTAATTAATTGAACTAATAATTACTATTTTCAAAGTAAAAGTAACAAATTTTTGCATTAACAATTATGTGTCGATTGGGGTCATTGATGTTAACTTTTTTTAACAAAAACTCGAAAAATAAACCTCAAGCATAAACTATTTCGAAAAATAACTTCGCATTTAGGTTTAGGTACAAGTCGCTGCCAACGGTATCGACTTTTATTTAAATGAAATCGTTGCCAATGGTAGGGTTGTTTTATATTGGACTGGACTTGTTGTACCCAAGGCAAAGTCGTTGCTTACCCACAAAATTTCCACAAATTTTAATCACCTTAACCATTGTTCCAACTTAACCTCCTCGAGTACTACTCTACATTTTATATTTACATACGTATAAACACTTTCAAATTCAACTAAACTATGCTTAAAGCTAAAAATTGACCTAAATTTGAAGCCATTAGAATCATATGAACACTTGTTTTGCAAGGAAAAATCATGTTTTATGGGACAACACCTATAAGTTTTTAAAGTATATATATTTTTTAGACTCGTATTTTATAAATCAAATTATGTTCAACTAAACTAGCATTCATATAAACTAAACTTAGATTCAACTAAAATAAAATTCATTGATTCATCTAAATTAAACTATATTCAACTAAACTAACATTCATATAAACTAAATTATGTTCAATTAACTATATTAAACTTTATAACATTCACTAATTCATATAAACTAAACTATATTCAACAAAACTAACATTAATTGATTCCTATAAACTAAACTATATTCAACAAAACTAATATTAATTAATTCATATAAACTAAACTATATACAATTCAACTAAACTAACATTTATTGATTCATATAAACTAAATTATATTCAACTAAATTAACAATCATGTAAACTAAACTATATTTAACTAAATTAAAATTTATTAATTCATATAAACTAAACTATATTCAACTAAACTAACATTAATTAATTCATATAAACTAAATTATATATAATTCAACTAAACTGATATCTATTGATTCATATAAACTAAACTATATTCAACTAAACTAATATTTATATAAATTAAACTATACTCAATTAAACTAATATTTATATAATTAAACTAATATTTAATGAGTTATATAAACTAAACTAAATTTAACTATACTAACATTCATTATTCATATAAACTAAACTAACATGTTTATAAAGTAAACTATATTCAACTAAACTAATATTAATTGATTTATAGGAATTAAACTAAAATATATTCAAATAAATTAACATTCATATAAATTAAACTATATGCAAATCAACTAATATTCATATAAATTAATTTGTGTTCAACTAAACTAACATTTTATATAAACTAAAATACATTTAAATAAACTAAATTTTACAAAACTGGAAGTTTTAAACGGGCCGAGGCCGAATCGAATTTTTTCTTAAACAGAATCGAATGTGGTAAGGATTGAAAAAACGAGATTCAAATTCAACTCATTTTTTTTAAGCGGGCCAGTCTTTTAACCGGGCTGAATTGAAACTGGACCGGGCTAAATTGGCCTGTCCACCTCTACCAATCATGTTGAATGAGAATCGTGATAAGAATTTGCCTTTTAATTTACAGTCATAAAGTATTGTTGACATCACCCATGACGTAGTCATTAACAGCAGAAAATACTGGACCCACCAATTAAATTAACAAAAACATAATCTTGTAATTTCTACACTTTTCTCCACAGACTCTATAAATAACCCCCTAACCTTATTCCCCAATGTAATAATCACCCCTCAAAAATACATAACAAAGCGTCTCTCTTACGCTGCAAAAAAAATGGCAAATGAAGTGGTGCTGTTGGATTTCTGGCCAAGTCCATTTGGGATGAGAGTGAGGATAGCATTAGCTGAGAAAGAGGTCAAGTATGAGTATAGAGATGAAGATCTTTGGAACAAGAGTGAGTTGCTCCTCAAGATGAACCCGGTTCACAAGAAAATCCCGGTTCTTGTTCACAACAACAAGCCGGTTTGTGAGTCTCTTATCATTGTCCAGTACATTGATGAGGTTTGGAGTCAGAAGAACCCCTTGCTGCCATCTGATCCTTATCAGAGGGCTGTGGCTCGTTTCTGGGCTGATTTTGTTGACAAGAAGGTCATTTCTCATACTTTATCTCCATGCAAATATGCTAAATCTTCATCTTGTTTATTTTACACTTTATCTCCATACAATTACTCCCTTGTCCTAACTCATATTTATGTCTCTGACCGTTTATTTTAACTAATTACAATACTATTTATCACCAAATTGATCTTGCTATATTTATTAGTAAAAGTTAGGAATCTGATTCTGATTAAGCTAAGGTTTCCAATTTCCGAATATCCACTGTAATAAAATGTGACTGAACACAATCTACGGAGTAGTATTTCTTTTTAACAGCACCAATATTGTCTGTTCTGCCCGATTTTTTTATATATTGTTTTTATAGGTTTTTATAAATATATTAATGTTTAAAGTTACGTATTTTAGTATAACAGAGAATTTATTTTATGACAATAATATTATAAATAATACACAGATGGGAAATGTGGTATACAACATAATATTAATGAAAGAGACTGGTAATATACAACATAAATTATCATGCAAGTCTTTCTTGGGCAGATGAGTGTAAATAGAAACGACGTGTGCCCTACGGACGACGTTTGTTGCATAGTCACGTCACAATCTCTGGTGGTCCAAGGGTGGGTGCATGCTCTAGCTATTTAAATAATGTAGTAATCCCCCTCTCGTTACTACATTTTTATTTTGGGAGTCAAATTTTAAAAACTTTGACCATATATTAGTTACTACATTTTTATTTTGGGAGTCAAATTTTAAAAACTTTTACCATAAATTTTAATTATACTATAACAAATAATATATTCAAGTGGGATCTTGTCTCGATGTAAATTTTTACAAAATTAAGTTTTCATAATTTTTTGTCATAAAAATTTTAAAAAAAAATGTTTTAAATTGTCTCTTAGAGACTGTAAATAGTCAAATATAGCAAATAAAATAAGACGGAGGAAATAGTAAGCTAAGAGTGGGTATGCGTTGTCGGGCATTTCACACTAGTAGCAAGATAGTGAACTCTTGATTTGACATGGGTTTTGGTAAGGTTAGATGAGCAATTGCATGGTTGTGAGTCTTGCAACGCAACACTTTGCGGATTGCCATTGAAATGACGGCCTGTGTAGCCCATTCCTTTCTGTTTTTGTTGATTAGAGTGAACCCTACATAGACGTTACTAATTAAATAAATACAAATTCTTAAGTTTTATTAGAATATGATGGCGTATTTCGTTGCTGATTACACTGTTCTAGCTTAGTGACTGATATAATCAAATCCTATACAGATGTACGAGACTGGGAGGAGAGTGTGGAGTACAAAAGGCGAAGACCAGGAGGCAGCAAAGAAAGAATTCATAGAGGCCTTGAAACTGTTGGAGCAACAGCTAGGGGATAAGAAGTTTTTTGGAGGGGATACCTTTGGGTATGTAGATGTTACCTTCATCCCATTCTACAGTTGGTTCCAAGCTTACGAGACATTTGGCAACTTCAGCATCCAAGAGTCGTGCCCAAAGATCATTGAATGGGTCAAGAGGTGTCTGCAGAGGGAAAGCGTTGCCAAAACCCTTCCAGATCAGCAGAAGGTTTTCGAGTTCATTTCGATGCTGAGGCAGAAGTATGTGGGCATAGAGTAGAAACTGAAATGCTGCGCGTCTTCATGTGGTATACAATAAAATGAGGTGGCTGGAGTTGTGTTAATGTCTGTTTGTTCAAGTGTGGTTCCTTATTATGAAGGAACTGGTGAGCTTAGGTTGTCATTTATCAGGTTTAGTTACCTGATAAAAACTCTTATTCATGTTAAATGTGTATGTGATTACTGGCCTACTAGTCTTCGTCTGTATTAGTAAAAGCTCCTATTGTTTACTGTTTTGTGTTGGAAAACATCTTTTCCCCCTGTTTTTCAGTACTATGAACATATTATTTCGAAAAATGTTCAATTATAGCTGTTAGCTATATATTTCTATTAGTTGGTTTGATTAGGTGTATAAATTGGTTGTTTTGACTAGTCTGATTATATGAAGGTGTTTGGTAAACAGTTGTTTCTTCTTGTAAAATCATCAGTATTAATAGATAGTTGTTTGTTAATAATATACAGATTTATAGGATGAAAATATCAAATTAATGTTAGAGAATCTGATTAAGAGTAACTAGCTAGAGTTGTTTGCAACAATATTGTAAGTGATTAGTTAAGCTCCTACAATCAAGTGTCTTTCCAACTATATCACAAAACAGTGACCCTACCTTTAGAAGATCTTGTTTTGCAACGTAACCTGTAGATTTTGTTGATAATAGAAATGGCGGGGACCTTATTCCCTTTGGCTCACCATTAGGAGCATCACTTGGAAGTTAAGCAGTTTGTTCTCTTCCCAAGGGTAGATTCTTAGGCCACTAGAAACACCACTTTCCATCCGAATTGCATGTGTTAAGCATGCCGCCACCGACAGCGTTTGTTCATCCTGTGCCAGGATCGGGGCAGCCAAGCCCTTCAAGCAAAAAGAGATAAAACTCTTTCTGCAAAAAAAAAAAAAAAAAAAAACTCTAAATTGTTCTTTCAAGAAATAATGATTTTGGACTTTCATCCTTATGTCTTATGCTTGAAGTCTCTTTAACTTCTAAAATCTAAATTGTTAAGTCTTTCTCCTAACTCAGAAAGTCCTAACGTTGATTAATGCTTCTTAATTTTTGTGGACCGGAAAGTTTGGGGCTACAAAGAGAGCTTTAATGCCTTAGGAGTGGGGGAGGTTTTGGAATGTCATATGCATCACTTATAAGATTGCTATCTATAATCTGTTGTAGAATTTGGCTCAAGAAAAAGATAAGGTATAAGGTATAGATTAGATTGCACGAGTGCTATTATTTTGTTTATTGAAAATAACTTTTTTACTATTTAAAAAAAATCTGAAAGTCATTATCATCGAAATACAATGATTTTAAAATTTTTTTTTTTTTTAAATATTTATAAGTCGTTGTATAGGACATATTTTATCCTTTGTGTAATCTAATCTTTCAGCAAAAATCAACCACAAAATCATTATATTCAACAACGACTTTCGAGATTTTTTTAAAAAGTTATTTTCATTTAAAAAAATAAAGTCGCTACGTAAGACAGCGATTTTATAACAAACCTTATATCATGGGTCATTTTTCAAAACACTTTGATTATGATATTATATTTTGATTTTTTTCAAAAAAAAAAGGTTAAAATAAAGTCCATTTTAAAGTACACCATAGACTAGAAACTGAACTTCAGCGTAGTAATAATAAAAGGTTGAGAATTTTTTGTAGAAGTTTTTAAACTTAACTTCATAAATAAAATTAAAAATAAATAAACAGAGTGAATATTTATTTAAAAACTCTCCCTCACCTACTAAGTACAAACCCAAAGTACTAATCTATCCTCAAAATACAAAATCAAGCTTCTCTCTTACATAGTTACATTACAATAAATCACTTAATTAGCTAAAAAAATGGCAAATGAAGTAGTATTGTCGGATTTCTGGCCATGCCCATACGGGATGAGAAAGAAGATAGCATTAGCTGAGAAAGAGGTCAAGTATGAGTATAGAGATGAAGATTTGAGGAACAAGAGTGAGTTGCTCCTCAAGATGAACCCGGTTCACAAGAAAATCCCGGTTCTTGTTCACAAAAAGAAGCCAGTTTGTGAGTCTCATAACATTGTCCAGTACATTGATGAAGTTTGGAGTCAGAAAAGCCCCTTGCTGCCATCAGATCCTCATCAGAGGACTGTGGCTCGTTTTTGGGGTGATTTTATAGACAAAAAGGAAACTGTAAAATTCTATTTAATTTCAATAAAAATTCTGCATCTTCTATATCTCACTTTATAGTTTATATCTATATTAATATATTGAAAGTATGACGTTCATAGAAATTGGAATAGACAGTTAATACTATATTAAAATTTGTTCCTGAAAAACAAATGTGCTGCTATCACCTCTAGTAATAAAATAGCAAGAAGAATTAAGAGAAAATATTTTTGTGTGACTTTATTAAGGGAAATATCCCTATATATATATATATATATATATATATATATATATATATATAACTTTAAGAATTATATCATAGATATGATATAACTCACAAAAGATAAACATCAATAATTATATCTTATTACTGTCCCTCAAGTTGGAGCATATAAGTCACAAATGTCTAACTTGTGTATTAAGCAAATTATTGACAAGAAGCAATCAAACTTTTCAGTTCATGAATACGAGGACCATTAAGAAGGGAGTATCTATCACGTAGATTATCCCATAAGGTTTTCACATCACGAGAGCACTACAAGGGAACCCCAACAGCAAAAACTTACAGTACGTGGAGCACCAATAACTGACAGCAGAAACTTGACAGCAATGCAACACAAAACCGCACAACACCTTTGATTTTTGTGATTAGAAGCACCACAATCTTGTTTTAGTGGGGTAGCAGTAGCAATTGAAGAAGATCACGCACAACAGACAAATTTTAATAATACTTACAGCAAAGCAAGCAGATCATGCACGTCACCAATCACCAATCCTCGCAATCACGTAGCACCACGCTCACGTACCGCCACCAAGAATCCATGCAAAGCACACTGATCAGATCACGCAGATCAAATCATGTAGCACCACACACCAAGACTCAAATCACCGCAGATCACGCACACAATCCGCCAACAATCCACGCAAGCAAATCAAGCGGATCACGCACAACACCAATCCACGTAGCAAACCACCACCAATAATCCATGCAAAAGCCCACTTATCAGATCACGCAGATCATATTAGAGGCACACCAAGAATCCACGCAAATGAGGAATAGCAAATTAATGCTCATGCATAATCCAAAAGTGCACATGCATAAGGACATGCACATAAGGATAATACACGCAAATAAGGAATACCAATAATCCAAAACAGCAAAGAACGCACACCGAAGCACACGTAGAGCAAAGCAATACGTGGAAAATACGAATACATAACAAATCAGTCATAGAGCAAAGCAGAAGCAAGCCAACGCAGGTAGAAAAAAAAAAGGCTAAAGAGGAGGTCCAACAAAATCATGTATCATAACTAAAGACCAAATCCCATGTAAAATCTACTTGTCCGACATACACTCAACAAACAAGCACCACTATGCCACAGCCTAGCTCAGCACCAATACTCTGCTGAAAACAGTAACCAAAACAATGTGAATTTGGTCACACCGTCCACCAAGAAACTACCACCGGGTCGAAATTGAAGCACACAATCTCCAAAGCTACTTTTCTACCTAGGGCTGGCATCAGGAGAACCATCTCCGTAAGACACGAGTCCCATTTTCCCTGGTGGACTGCCAGATGATGGCCTAGACTGAGACCTATCCTTGTTAGCTCTCTTGGGAGGTGGGGAGCCTCTAGAGGATGCTGAAGCAGACACACTCCTGCTTCGACTTCGGTTAGACAACAACCGCTTCTCAGAACAAGGAGAAACACGATATCTGGGAGGATCACTAGGAGACCGACTACGAACAGGGCTCCGGGTATAACGACGACGACGATACAATTTCTACCTCACCTGAAGTACCTCAGACAGAAATTGTAGATGGCTCCTATATGACTACTAGCTCCATAGATGTGCAGAGCACCATTGTGGTGGATGAAACAGATGATCAGCTGGATGCTGTGCTCCTTAGCACAAATGAGCAGCAAAATTCTTTCACTGCAAGCCAAACAGACACCACTAATGCTGCACTTCAATCATCTTCTAGTATTGATGTACCTACCATTATTCAAACTATAGATAGTTCTGTTACTGCTACTGCTGCTGCTGCAGCTCAAGAAACTGAATTGATTCTAAACTATGAGATAATACAAGTTAATCTAAAATTGGATCCATACTACTGTTTCTAGTGATTAATGATGAAAGATAGAGAACATGGCTCATCAATTAAATATGCTTCATTGACACAGGGTCACAACTTATATATAGTTCTAAGAACTTCTAGCATATGTTTGTCTAGGAAGCACACTTAGATTGCACTCCTAGTGCACTTCTTATTGATGGGTTGTCCAGAAAGTATGGATTACCACTCAGTGAACTCAGCTGGGGAATGGATAGAGAGCATGGAGATCATTGTTGAGGAGGGTAATCCAGGAGAGGAGGATTATTAATTGTAGATGGAGCATGGAGAACTAACAGAAAAGGAGGATGGGGGCAGCAATTGGTTGGGCTAAATGGTGTAATGGCAACTTGTTGGAGAAGGGAATGAGGATTCACGCTTGCTATTTGGTATACTGACCTACAGGTAGCGAAGGACAAATGCTATAGGAAAATAATGGTGGTGGTAACTTTGAACAGGTGTTGAAGAATCCCTCTCATGCCAGGAATCAGGATTGAAATGAGAAATATACTTCTTAATCTTTTTAACATAACTTTGGATATTAACGTGTGTATTCCATCAAAAGTTTCAAAGCAGTCAGTAGTTGTTAAACAAGCCACTGAAATGACAATCTTGGTGCTATCTTGATGTGATTCTGTTTCATGAATTCCCCATAACATTCCATCGCACTTCTGGTACACTTCTTATGATAAGAAACACAATCTAGATTCAAGGATATTTCAGGGGCAGTACATATATTTTGAAACAATTGTCCACTAACAAGAATGTCAATTGCGGCATATGCATAATTTGTTGAAGAGCTTCAAAATCTACATTCCCTTACTCAAATGAACCGAGTTGTTTTTTTCGGGCGGAGGGGGGGGGGGGGGGGGGGAGGGGGGATGACGCTTGAGGTAGGTTTGTGGGATGGATCTCCAATTTCCTTCCTGATTTCAAAGAGATTCACATCTACAAACAGATTCCTCACAGGTAATGCTATTTTTAAATGAGAGGAGATTCATCTGAAGATTGAAAAGCACCACAGCCATGAGATAATGCTATTATTAAATGAGAGGAGATTCATCTGAAGATGGAAAAGCATCACAGCCATGAGATAATGCTATTATTCAATGGCAAGAAGCTCAATGGATCTGAATGAACAATAGCAACTGCAGAAGTGGTTCTACATGCCCAATTACAAGGAAATCCACATTTCTAAGTTACATAAGATCACAAGCATACCAAATAGTTGCACACCAAATGGTAGCTGTTGTATTAACAGAAATGATAGATGTTGCACTAACAGCAACCCAACCCCTTTTCAGTTAGAACTACGGGGTAGCTGAGTTTTTAAGAAAGGTCTAGGCCACAACAATAAGAGATACCATAGTGGTGTCGGTAGACATATGAAGATCACAACTCAAAGAAACTTTATATAAGCATACCTTCAATACTTGAAGTGCGGTCAAAGCTTGTGACTGAGTTTGATCAGTAATGGCAGGAATCAAAACCTTTCCAGGAGGCACCTGAAGAGCTGAAGAGAGTAATGACGGTGCATACAAATAACTTCAAGAGTTATATCAAAGATAAGATATAACTCACAAAAGATAAATATCATAAAGATAATTATATCCTATTATCTAACTAGTGCATGTCAATATGTAGGACATGTTTGTGAGCAGGAGTTCTTATATTTCGGATGCGTTAATATGGCTGTATAGGATGTTATCCTTTCTGAGTTTGGGCTTTCTAAGGGTGATCTTCCCTTTAATTATCACGGTGTTTCCCTTTCTACTAAGAAGTTGTCAGTAGCTGAGTGTCAGCCTCTCATTCGTAAGATTCTTTAAAGAACTGGTAATTGGAGTTCCATGCTCATAAAATATGTGTTGTTTGGTGTTCAACATACTGCTGTCGAGTCTTCTCCTAACTCAGAAGGTCCTAAAGTTGATTCATGCTTCTTACTTTTTGTGGACTGTAAAGTTTAGAGCTACAAAGAGAGTCTTAATGGCTTAGGAGAAATAGTGGCTTAATAAGAGTACGTGGAGGGGTTGGAATATCATCTGTAACAGTTGGTGGATGGCTACCATAGTTTGGCAACTAATGCTTGTGAGGAGTTCATTAGAAAGAGGTGTAAAACAGCACTATTTGTAACCACTCCTACTTGCTTTGTTTAATTATCTAATTGTTCCTATTTGCTGACTATTGCCTTATATGGTACTTGATTGTCAAATTCTCATTAGAATTGGAGCATATGTAAGTTGGCTAAAGATAGATGTATGTTAAACATGGTCATAGTTAAAGGTGTGTAATCCTGTCGCGTGGCATTTCTACAGATGTATGAGACTGGAAAGAGGGTTTGCATCACTAAAGGGGTGGACCAAGAGGCAGCGAAGAAAGAATTCATAGAGGCCTTGAAATGGTTGGAGCAAGAGCTAGGTGATAAGCCCTTTTTTGGAGGAGATACTTTTGGTTATGTTGATGTTACCCTTATTCCACTCTACAGTTGGTTCCAAGCTATCGAGACAATTGGCAACTTCAGCATCCAAGTGACGAGCCCAGAGATAATCGAATGGGCAAAGAGGTGCCTGCAAAGGGAAAGTGTGGCGAAAGCCCTGCCAGAGCAGAACAAGGTTTATGCGTTCGTTTTGAAGTGGTATGCCATTGAGTAGAAATTGAACTGCTGCGTTACATGATGTGGTAATAATAAAAGAAATGTTGTTAGTCTAGTTGCGTAAGCCTGAGGGAAAGCCTGTGTGTGTTTTATGTGTGGTTCGAACAAAAACAGAGTAAAATAAAGCCAACATTGTCTAGCTCATTATTTACGTAGCATGAAGGAATTGGTGAGATGATTTTGTCGTTTATCAGGTTTAGTTACCTAACGAGTGACGAGTACTCTTATCCATGTTATTGTGAATACGATTACTGATTAGGCCACCTGGCCTTGGTGTGTTTTTGTAAATCATTCATCCCCTCTTTCACCTCTACTTCTCACTCTCCAATCTCGTTCCACGCCTATCTCGTACCACCGATGTCCCTTCTTGACCTGTTCAAATAGGAGATGTTTATTAAGGGTCCATAACCTACCCATTTATAAAAGGATTTAATTGATTATGAGCTTAATGGGTTGAGTTGGGTCAATAATGAGCCAATAATTTTCAAATCTTTTAAATACTATCAGATAATAAATGATTTCTACTTACTTATCAATGGTTCCCATCCAAATATTAGAGGTGATACATGAAAACTATCACCTTTTATAGATAAAATTAAACTCTCTCTAAACGGCCAAATTCGACTCAGTATGTTTTTCTCCTCAGCCTAATCTTCGCATACTAGTTAGTGCCGACTCTCTTAGTATCTTGAATTTCAAAGTGATTGAGTTATACAACGGTTATCATTTGAAGCTTAATAATGAGATTCTTTGCATTCTATTTTCGAAATTGCGTTTTTTTGTGATCGTAAAATTCTCGAAGTATCCATTAATAAAAGGTTAGAGTTTTATGGGTTAATCTAAATCTAAATCGAGTCCGATCCGATTTAAAGGAAAAAAAAATCCAATACAGATCTAAATTCAAAAAAAAATAAATATAAATCTGAATAGAAGACGGTTGGTGCTCGGCTCATGTATTACATCCTCAACCCAAATAACCCGAGTCCAAATTGAATAAAGTTCAGCCATTCTTAATATATATAGAGAGAGTTTGGACAAGTGAAGACTTGCCCAAACTCGTACTCCACTACAAGTACACAACCTCACTTCTCTTATTTGGTTGTTCTCCGTCACTCTCCCCTGACTCCTTACTTCTCGTCTGTCGTCTATTATTTGATATTACAGATAATACTAACACTTTAATTTAGTAATCAGGTGCAGCTTTTCCAGCAATGAGAGTGATTGATTTATTGACTGAATTGTTTAAATATGATATGCAATGCTTCCATTTTAAAGCATTGAAATTCTTCAATCAAGTACAATGTACCCGCCCTGAATATGGGTAACCACATTTTGCAGACACTGGCGAATTCAAATGCAATGGCTGGTTGGTAAGGAGGTCAATAAATTGGCACTTTATCTTGTTCGCTAAGAAGGTAAACCTTACAATTGATTGGCATCTAAGTAACAGAAAATTGAATGCACCATTTTACTCATGTTATGGAGCAGCATTCCTTGAACGACATGCCCCAAGATTGAGATAAAATGTTCCAGAGATCCCATGCATCTTCCGTATATAGTTCCATCACTTCCATGTCATGTATATAAGACCCAAAACAATATTTTTATAGTGGCAAAATTTTGTATGACAGACTAACATCAGTATGAGACAGTCATTCATCCTATTTGTGGACTATGTATCAAGGGTTTACATTCTTACTTTAGTATGGTAACTCCAAGTTATTAAATCTTCTAAATTGTGTCATCCATATTATCCATATTTGTATTAGGATGGATTTGGATCTACTCATCTGGGGTTTCTCCACATATTCTGTACTATGAAAGGGTGACTATGGTTTATTTTTGGGTAATTGCATCATCTCTGACATAATTGTGTATTACTTTTTTAGTTTCTTTTTGTTTTCTCCTTTGAAATCTATAGATTAGATTTTAGAGTCAAATTTTTACGTTAAATTCTTCCTAATCTATAAGAAAAAAAAATAAAATCATATGGGATTTTAAAATTATTCTCTCAATGAATATTTTTCAAATATCAACTTATTATGATTATTTTTACAAATATACAACTACAGATATTTAAAATTTAAATTTACTTTGAATTTTGTAAAAAAATAAAAAAAAGGAACGGAAAGAGTAACGAGTAATATACAATAATTATTAATACTGAACAATATGTAATGCCCAACTTGCACATTATATTTGAGTCATTGACTGAATTTATATAATACTTTAGATCTATGAGTCTCTAACATGCATATTAATGGCCATTGGCCAACTTGCACAATTAAGTATGAAATTATCAAGCAAAATAAAGGCAAGATACATGAAGAAATGACCCTATTTCACCCAAATCTCTTCAAAGTATTCGTATGTCATATACAATAATGTAAGATTTAATTTTCATCTATAAAACTACCTAAAAAATACAAGCATATAGAAAGCCACAAAATTGATCAAACACCCTCACTAGTGTTTTTTTTTTTTATACCAAGCCTCAATCTCTTCCCCTTAAATCTAACAAAACAAGAAGGAAAAAAAAAATATACTGCTAATGATCATGTTATTTTTTCTAATTAAGTATTGACAATGCTGCAATTCAGACTACTATTATTGTGTGAAACCTTAGCCCCTTTGTTTTTCCTAGAGAATTGACTTAAACTCCTCCACCACCACTTCCTTGTCCTACGGACTCCACTTACGTGACTCTTACTCTTCCTAACAAGCCCACCACGTACCTCCGGTGGCCGGTACGTCCTGATCAACGCCCACTTAACACCGTTAAAAAATGGATGTTTTTTAATCTCGGCCGCCCCCCGGGTGGCTCCCATCCTCTTACGTGGATCCTTGACCAATAATTTTTCTATAAGATCCTTAGCCGCGGCCATATCCTTATCATCCTCGAACTCACGCTCTTCCACATGGCTAAATTTCATATCCCTGGACGACGCTATGTTCCTTAGCGTCGCCTCCTTGTTGACCCCTTTAAATGGGGTCGTACCGTATAGTAACTCGTACATCAACACCCCAAACCCCCACCAATCAACCCCGTTGCCGTGGCCGTTACCACTGACTAACTCTGGAGCTAGATACTCGTGGGTACCAACACACGATTTTGAGAATGCACTAGTGGGCTCCGCCACGAACTCCCCAAACTCCTCTCCCACCATCCGATTCGATCTCCTCCTCCTTGATTTAATTCTAGCCGTCTGTTCATGATCATGGTTACACTTCTCAATCTTTGCTGTTACGTCTGATCTGAAGCAAAGATCAAAATCTGACAACATAATATGCCCATCTTCTTTAAGAAGGATGTTCTCAGGTTTAAGATCTCGGTAAACTATCCCCAACGAGTGAAGATATTCCAACGCAACCAGCACCTCGGCGGCGTAAAACTTCACCGCCGAGACCGGTAGCCGGTTACCGGGCTGCTTACGTAGGAGAGAATGGAGGTCTCCGCCAGAGCAGTAATCAATCAAAAGACACGTGTAATGAGACACCTCGATGTGAGCGTACAGTGTAGGAAGAAAAGGGTGGTCAAGCAAGGAGAGGATCTCCGCCTCAGTTTGTACATGGCCTAGCTTTTTAGGAGAGAGAGAATCTTTATCTACGACTTTGAGGGCAAAATGGGAATTCGGGCTAGAGTGGTGGTAGTCCCTCATACGGCAGAGGAAGACACGGCCGAGGTTGCCAGTGCCGAGGATACGGAGGAGTTTGAGGTTGCGTAGGTGGAGACGGCCGTCTGGGGAGAGGTTGTTGGCAGCACGGATAGCAGACCAGTGGGGGTCTTCCCTCCTGTGAGGGCGGATAACACTATTGTGGTAAACGTGGGCAGTGCACGCCGTGGTAGAGATGCGGTCGTTAAAGCTAAGCGTAAGACTGCTGCGCGCTAAGCTGCTACGCGCACTGGACGAGGCGAATGTTCGGTCAGTGGTGGTGGAAGTGAAACTCAAATCAAGATCGGTGTCTTGAGAATAGTAGAACGTATCTTCATCCATAATTTTTTTTTTAAAATTAAAATTTAAATTTAGGGTGTATTTTGTTTGGTTTGAGCTGATTTAATGTGACAACGATGGTAATGGGAAGGAGTGGAAGATGTTAGGTTTATATAGGAAAGAGAGAGGGATAAATAATTGGTAGTTGGAGAATAAAAAATGGGGGTTGACTCAAAAGCTGGAGGAGGGCTGGGGTAACTGTACGTAAGGAGTGAAATATTATGGAATACTCCGTAGTTAAGTAAAATTAAATAGGGTTTTGACTAATAAATGTAGGAGTCGTACCCAGGAAGGGGAGAGTAAACACTTTACAGAGTTGGTGGTTCCGGGAATTGAAGGCTGGTGCTCTCAATTGACAATTAGGTCCTCCTAGGGGACAATGTTGCGTCTGTGTTGGCTTTTTGTCCATGTTTCATTTCTTTTTTTTACCTATATTTTTTTATTTTTTTATTAAAATTTATTCAATAAGATTTTATTTGAATATTCTAAATTTTATAATTAAATTTAATTCGAGAAGAAAATTGAATGCAATTTAATACACTTCTTAAATTTAATACACTTCTTTTTCACCGATAGAGACATTCAATGACCCTCTTTTACATCCAAGTTTGTCATTGAAATTGGATGACAAGGTTTTAACGCAAACTAATCCATCATTCATATAAGTTCAAATTTTAAAGGCTGATGAGGATACATTCTGCAGCTTTTGACTTTTTTTTTATATACATTTGGACTATTAGACAAGTTTAGAGAAATAGTTGAATATGCTATATTATTTTTTTACATTTAATATATATTCTACTATATTCTCTATGTTCTATTTCGTTGTTCTTGTATTTTCATTGAGAAATTTTATAATTATTTTTCTATTTTTAATCTTTTTGCGCATAGCCTAATTTTTTGAAAAATAAAAATACCCTTAATTCTCTTTCTTTTTTAAAATCCGTTTCAAGTTCATCTCCGCTATTACACTAGTCGAATACATTCTTTAGCTTATAATTTATAATTTCTTATACCTTTTACTTTCACAACTCATCTCAAACTAAAATAATTTTTATTAGAATTTTTTATTATTTTTAATGGGTATTGGAAAGGGTTTGATTTACTTTTGATGTTTATTACTCTTGGAAATATGTGAAATCTTACTTTTCTTTAATGCTTCCTTACTTTCTTTTTCGATTTAAAATAGGAAGAATAAAATAGAATGGACGGAGAGTTCTTGACAATATTAGACAATCATTAAAAAGTTAACTAGAGTTTTGATAAAATTAGTTTACATATATTCAAACAAGATAAGAAAATATAATTTTAGATTAAATAAGTCTGAACATAGCCTAAACTCACATGATCACTTGTTTAGAACTTACATAGATCGACCTCAAATCAATCCAATCGAATTTTTAAACTACTTCAAAGTTGAATTATCATTTTTGACCTAATTTGCCATATTTCCAGGCTGCAACAAATAAAGAGGATTTGTAAGAATATAAGAACAAATAAAGTACGTAATTAATTCTAATAGTGTATTAATCACCTAGCTAAGTAAAATAATAAATCGGATTAAATCATCGGACATGTCATCATCTTTCTCTTATTATCCTATGGTTTCAACTTTACGTAGATAAACTATAAACTACAAGATGCTTAGATGCATACGTAACGGTTAGTCGGCGGGAAAGTCACGTGGTGACGTGTTGTTGGTACACTTATATGCATGGGCCGGAGTTATGGCGGATGTTTTACTCACCATCCTCAAATGAAATGACTCATACAATCCTTTATTACAAGACGCGTAGATTAAGCTTTAAGTCACTGTGAATTCACCTACTTTATTAACCCTTATCCCATCTGTGCAGGATGCATCAAGCCTTCAATTGACTAATGTTTTTTTGCCATTTTATGCAATGAATGAGTGAGTATAATAATAATAATAATAATAATAATAATAATAATAATAATATTGTGTTAAGAAATAGTATTGCCAAAAAAAAACTTATTTTTGATATTGGGATCGATATCAAAACAAGTCCAATTAATGCCAAATGGAAAATATATGAAAACTATGTGGCCAAATTGTTTTTTCCGTCAAAAAAATATTTCTTATATCACTCAATCCACTAAAATAAACAATTTCAACCTTGTAGTCCACCATGTTTTACTCCTACTCGTATCTCAACATTTGTTTCAAAGTAATTACTACAATATGACTTTTATACTTAGGAAGACATAAAGTTCACCATCAAAATCTTCAATTATTAATTTACTTGAACTTATAAAAAGTCGATATCTCGTAAAACTAATGCAACAACATTATACTTGATAGTTATTGTTTATAATTTTTAAGTAAATATATAGTCAAAGTAGTAAATGAATATTACAATTATTTTAAAACACATATATGTATATAAAAAATATTTGTTGGTACAAGATAAAAATCTAAGTAGATACACATACTCTCTCCCTAATTGTTTGTCCCATTTGATTTTTTACAGTATTTAGGACACGACTTTAAATGTTTTTATCTTAAATTTGTAAGACAAAAAGTATGTATGAAAACTTTATATTTAAAAAATTTATACTATTGAGATTCATCTAACAAGACTTTATTTAAATATATTATTTCTTATAATATGATGAAAATTTATAGTCAAACTTTTTAAACTTTGATTTTATAAACAAAAATAAGCTAAAAATTAAGGGAAACAGGGACTATTGAACTGCGTGGGAGATTGGGCTATGTAAGGTTATGTAAGTACTCCATATGACTATTGAACTTTGATTTTAATATGAGGGTATGACTTGCTAGTCACCAGTCAGTCATCAGTCACCCTAATTAGGACCCACATGGAAACACTACTAGCATTGTCTGCCACGTGGTGAACAATGGCCCTACATTGTCGCTTTCAAATAATAATGACCTGCTCTTTTAGCAGTTCTCAACTCATTTCTCCATTATGAGATAATTGTACTTTAAAAGAATAGTTTTGGATCACCAGATCAACAACTATTACTAAGGTTAGCCTCCTCTCGCATGCATAATTATCAAGTAACATAGCCTTAAGCTATGCAATTAATAATACTCATCAAGTCACCTGCTTTCTTCTAATCTTAGTGGGAGGCTGGAATTATAGGCCATGTTGCTGCCTTTTTTGACGGGGGTAGCTATTATTTAAGTCCAGCATCAATATCTCAGCCTTGGATCATATGCCCCCTTCTGCAGTTATGCCTCTACTTTGATTCACTTCTTTTATTGGACTTTATGGGTAAATGTGGCAGTAGAATCGTATTGCGAATCCTACATTGAACTTCTTCTAATGTGGGGAGAAAGAATAATCTTCAAAGTGCATGCCAATGTTGTATAGAAGATAAATATTCTTTAATCAGTATACTAACAAGAAAATGCATGTCAAACATAGTGTGGATATAAACTTTTTTTTGGCGGCTGATAAAAGAAAGCAGAAAAGACCTTACCTATAGTTCTTAGCTTGAACCGTTAGGTTATGGGCTAAACTTAAAGAAGACCGAGAAACTTTAAAACAGGTAAAAAGAATCTAAACAAGAAGTCTCTGAGCGAATATCCATGATCAAAGGTTGGAGCTTCTTAAAGGCCATATCAGGATTCTGAATTGCTCGTGCCGCCTTAGAACAGTCAGAGCGAATCAAACACTGTTTTCCTCTTGTGGTGGCTTCTTTGACCCCTCTCCAGATTGTGTAGAGCTCCGCCTAAAGAGGGGTGGAAGCCTGAACCCTTTCTCCTCCTCCCTAGCGATTGGGACTAGTTGTTTCATATTGAATGAAGTTAGGAAGAAAATAAGGGAGGATGGAAGAAAAACTAACATATTTTCTCATTTATGCATGAAAATTGAAACAAAATTTCATTTTATATTGTTTGAATGAAGGTTTACTTATTTTTCACTTTGCCATATCAAAACCACTATTCCATATATTGGATAGCGTTTTATCTAAAGAGAAATCCTCATAGTCTTATGTACTCATTATGTTCCTAAAAGGAACCTCATCTGACTTTTACGATTTCTAATATATGTCTTTAAAAGTTTTTATCTCCAAATTCGTAACATAAAAATTATGAAAACTTGATAATGTAAAAATTTACATTGAAATGCATCCAACAAAATCCCTCTTGAATATGTTATTTTTTATAATATGATGACAATTTATGATCAAACTTTTTAAATTTAAATATGTTATTTCTTATAATATGATGAGAATTTATAACCAAACTTTTAAAACTTTGATTTCAATTAATAGAATGAAACTTTTTTCGTAGGAATTAGATGGAGTATATGATATGACCATCAATTCATCTTAGTATAAGATCTTTGTGTACTTACTTTGCACAAACTCATTGAAGACTTGTTAATTTAGAAGTGAAAATATATCTATATGTCAAAATACCAAAAATTCCATACTATTTCAGTATAGCACCATTTTAAGAAAACCTAGTCTTTATTCTTTTAGTAAACTTTTCCTGCTAAATAATAAAAAGGAAAAGAATAGTCCAGTACTACATTTTATTTTGATATGTATCCTAAGTCTCACCAGCACACATTGAAGTGGAATTCACAAGTATAGGAAAATTTACCTACCGAAACAACTAATGAAAATAAATATCCCTAAAGTAAATCAAGTTCCAACCGTTATTGCATACGGGTAGTTAATTATTTCAACTCTGCATACAAAAAATTGCATAGTACTCCATCTTTCTCTTAATGTTTGTCCTATTTTGATAAGAAAGCTCTCATATAAATAATTAAATATGACAAATATTAAGGGAAAGAGAAATTACTCTGTATTGCTATAATAAGATCTTAAATCAATAAGATAATACAGTTACCAGTATAAAAATTGCGAAGTCAAAGGGATAAAGTGAGGCAGGGCCATGTGGCCACAAGCTGCTCATGTTTAAGGTCTTAATAAAAGTTTGTCATATGATCTATTCGATAACGAGGTGATGCAAAATGCCCAAGTGCAAATAATTTCAATCTCCTAAACATTAGTATATAATTAATCACGGAACATGGGGTCATCTAAGTAGGTCCTTAAATCACATGAGCATTTAAAATTGTTCTGTATTGCCTTAGAATCAGTTAACATCATACATGATTTCTCTTATTACATTAAGGTTATATGATTATTGTTTCCTATTTTTTTGCATGTTATGTGTTGCTGAGGTCCACAACAATGGTGACCCAAGTACACAACAAGTTCAGGCGTAACGCCCTAACTAATCTCCTATAATTAGTGCACCCTTGTCAAGCTCTGTATCTTGTTGCTATTATTCATGTCTCATATTTCGTGAGTATTGTTATTGGCTGTGACAAGTCACACCATTTTATTAGTGTGACAAACCTAATTTAAATATTATGCACTATCCACAGCTTATGTAGCATAAAATTCAATAATAATGGTCTAAAAGTTCATACTGAACCCTTATATCCATCGTACTATAGCACCTCATAAACAATAATTTTGTAGGGGGAAAAACCTCTCAACTTCAGACTCGTCCTTAGCTGTACGCTAGAAAGAAGCAATCATAACTATTGATTCAAATGATGATGGGATTAGCGAATATTTTTCAATCCTCCAGTAAGTTTGTAAGTTGAACAATCAATGCGTCTGTAAAGAAGAAAGTCATACAGATTAATCAAGCATTCACAAAATACTAGTTACTTAAAAAGACATCCCACTAAACGAAAATACATCACCATCGTAGAGTGCACATTGATAATGATCTAATAAAGGTAACCAAATATTGTATTAAAATAATAAATTTAATACATGAGATCTTTATTTGTATATATGAGATAATAAATTCAATACACGAAACCTTTATTTGTATACCTAAGATAATAAATTTAATACATGATATATTTATTTTTATCTCTGAGATAATAAATTCAATAACTGAGATATTTATTTGTATAATTGAGATAATAAATATAATACTTGAGATCTTTATTTGTATACCTGAGACCTTTATTTGTATAATTGAGATAATAAATTCAATATATGAGACATTTAATTCTATAACTGAAATTATAACTTGTATACAAAAGATCAGTACATAATTTAATACATGAGATCTTTATATGTATATATGAGATAATAAATTCAATACCTAAAACATTTTATTTGTATATTTGAAAAAATAAATACAATAACTGATATTTTTATTTGTATATCTGATATAATAAATTCAATGCATGAGACATTTATTTGTATATCTAGGATAATAAATTCAATACATGAGACCTTTATTCTATAACCAAGATATACCTAATTTGAAATGAGTATGGGATAATCTTTTATACTTAACCAATGTCACACCACTCGGCTAATGTGACGGTCTCAGCCAATATTTTCACATCATCTTTTTAATGCTCCCTTTATTTAAAAGTAGTTATCACATTATCCTAATTTCACATATACAACAATTATTAATACGAAGATATTTTTGTAGACGACCTCTAATGATAGTATGGTCAGTTTTTCAAGCTCTTAAACACAGTGTGTAACTTGATTTAAACAGTGCCATATAAATAGTGTATGTGACTAAAATGCTTTCATTTTACAAAATTATATTACTGGATAGTGATGAAGTTGCATTTCGAATGTCGGATATCCCCATAGAAATACAATAAAATGGGTTAATCCTTAAATTGAAATTAATAAAAACTTAGATGCTAGTCACTTCACTACAAACATGAACGCATACTAAGAAGCATATAGACGAGAACATGTTATAGATAGCCATAACAATATTACAGGTAAATTCAAGTACTACCTCTGTCCTTAATTTTTTTTTGTCCCATTATATATTTTACAGTTTTCAAAATACGACTTTAAATAATTTTATCTCTAAATCCACAAAACAAAAAATTATAAAACTTGATATTCTGAAAATTTACATTGAAATACATTCAACAAAACCTCGCTTGAATATATTATTTCCTACAACATGATCGATGATCTTTTAAACTTAAACTCCAAAAAGAAAAATGGAGCAAATATAAAGAAACGGAGCGAGGAATACATAAACAAAGTGTCAAAGTTTGGTTATGTAGGCAACAATAAGTAAGTGAATTCGGCAATAAATCCAAGCATGGGAAGCATCTAACGCCATGGATGCCACTCCGAAATCTTGGAGGGTCGTTGCTATTTGTGTAATTGGAGCACAATCTAACAATTAGAAGTAGTAATAGTGACATTGCTTCCCTTTTTATGACCATGACATGACGTTAGAGTTATTCGTATGAGATTGAGGGGAAAAGGTGGTAGTTAATTGGTTTTCAAGACAAGTTTGGGACATGAACATGAGAGGTCATGTCACTCCACCCCTATCTACACACATATGACCACCAAGCCTTAACATATATGCTATGCAAATCTTTACAATTATTCTTCGTGAATTTTTTTTATTAGAAAATTTTATGAATTTTTCCATAATTGATTTTGTTTTTGGACAATAGTATCCTCGATTTGTAATATTATCTTCGATAAGTGACCTCGTGGATTTGCTAAAGTACACAATTACTATGATATTAATCGTCCACCAAGGCAACAATGCTTTGGAATATTGTGTGTCCATTTGTAATCGTTCATTTTTGCTTATTCACAATTTGTGTTATGCCGCCAATTGTTGAATAAATAACGGTTATGATAATCACTTAATCATATGGATGTCAAAAAAATATATTTGAAAATTAACAATATTGCTTACTTTATTTATTATTCTTACATAATTACTTATTTAGCTTTTAATTTTATAATTTTTATTTTCAATTATTTTGGTATTGGTTGATGCAATTTTAAAACTAATTAACATCATATTTACATGATTTATAAATTTTCTTAGGAATTTTTAATTTTGACATAATTTATGTTTTAATATTTTTTAATTTAAGCTTATTTTTATTATTGATTGACCTTATCAAGAATTTGAAACTTTCTTTTTTAAATTTTTGGTTGGTCTATTTATATATTTAGTTTAGGCTTGTATAAATTTTGATTTACTAAATTCTCTTTACTTGATCTTGACAATGTATTATATATTGAAAACTTGAAAAGAGGTTTAATTAATTATTTGAATATTAATTTTTCTTTATGCTAAAAATAGCTATATATGAATAGATATCTTTATATTTATAGGAATTATATTGGTGGTTTAATTACTTAACAATTTGTAATATAATGATTCAAGTCAATAACTCCTTTACATAGTCTATATCTGAGGAGGAGACTAAATCGATATAGTTCATAGTAAAAAAAAAGGTACTCCAATAAATGAGGAGTTAAAATATTTCATTAGCCATAGTAATGTTTCAAAAATCTAGAATGTTGACCCTTAATTAGTAAGATAAAATTAGCTCATAACAATTCCATTTTATAAATATAAAGTTCATGTATAATAGGTCCAAAATATTTCCAAAAAGACTTAATAAATTTGGCCAACATTGTATATATACAAATTTATTTTTAAATGTCAATTATACATAAATTCCTAAAATAATTCAAGATAAATATTTTTAATATAAAATAAATATAGATAGCATACAAACTAAGCCAAAATATTCCATAATCAATTGAACTTCATTAAATATTAAAAAAAAATAATTTTCATAATTTTCCATAATCAAATCATGACTAAAACAATTCTAAGATAATTATCTAACCATTCAATAAAATTTCCCATCATTTCAAACTTAAAACAGTTCCGCCATCATCAAATACAAGTCCAAAAATAATTTCAATCAATTTTCTTAATTAATCATGATTAAAATAATTCAAAAATAATTATTCAATCAACATATTAAATTGAAAATCACCCACACTTCTCCAAAAAAAAAAAAAAAAAAAAAAATTCCATCCATGTATAACAATATTGGGCCACTATTCCAGACAATTTTAACATGAAATATTCATAAATATATTCGTATTTTATAAAAACCTAATTATCATTTAAATATGCTCTTTTAAGGTATTTGAAAAAAAATATTGATATTCAAAGAATTCCATAAAAAAATCAGTTGTTGCGTAATTGGATTGTTTTGACCATATAGCCTTAAGGCCTTAAAGGGGAGGGGGCCGGGGTTGACCGTTGAGTAGTATATACTATATACTTCTCCTAAGTTTGTTGGGTGTAATATACTTTAATAAAATGTTGACATAATAATTTTTTTTAATTGTTGCCTAAATGATTCTTTTGACAATATAATATCCTTAATTAAAGGGATGAGTAATATGGAGTAGTTGCCTAATTTGGTTGATTGAAAATCGGGGAATGAAGATTCAGAGAGCTCCTATTACATACCACTCTCAAAACTTTATTTATTTTATTTTTTACTTTGGTTAGCGAATAATATTTTGTTAGAGTAGTTTGTAAAAGATTAAAAGTTTGAAATAAAAAATCAAAATTTGTGGAATAAAAAGTTCGTGAATAATCCATATACATAAATCAAATTTAAAGTGTAACGAATGGCTTTAGGCGGATAGGTGTATTTCGAAGTTCGAACCAGCTAACGATCGTATGTCTATGGTCTATGGGATGGTATTGTACTGTACCCATTGCTTCTGATGATTAACTTCGACTAAGACAATGTATACCTATGTAAACAAAAATAAATTAATGCAAAGTATTACTTCACTTGTTTGCTTGGTGGTTATTGCAATTTATAAGAATTACTCCACTGAGATATTGGTTTTACAAAAGGTTATTGCACATTCAAAAATATAGGTAAATTAACATGTCATGATGCCATCCATAACGAGTAGTCGTGGAAGGTATTGGTTTTATATAAATGAGAAATTCTTAATTTATACCTAATATAAATATAACATGATGTATTTTTTATAATTTTATTTCTATATCTGAGATCATATTATCTATATGTATTTTTTTATATTTTTATATCTTATATATTTCTAAATATGATATAACAATAGCTATATCTGGTATAATAATATCTATATCTGAGATCTAAATATATTGATATAATTTTTATCAGCTATGAATTAAAAAAGCCTCTTTATAAAATGGTTATTGTATATTAAGAAAAATAGGTAATTTACATGTCATAATGCCAGCCATAATGATAGTCGTGGGAGGTCGATCCATATATATATGACATATATCATATATGTAGCTTTGTGAAATATGAAGCCTATGAATTTCTATCTTTATCCCTATATGTACTCTCATTTCATAGCAAATGGTTATAACATCCTCAAACCCTGCAAAAGTTGCAAGGGAGTTAAGACACACAACTTTCAAAACCAATGAAGTAAAACAGGCACTGCCTACAATAGCTTTTCAATTCTTGAAGAGTCAAAGTGTAGCAATTAAACATGCATGCATGTATAAGAATGTAACGAATAGTGTTATGCTGAAAATAACAGTTGAGAGCAGACATCCTCCCTATTATTGGCAACACCCTCAAATACAATGTATCCTAACATCTACTAATGATTGTATCTGGTAGTTATACAATCAATTACACTACTTGAGGAAGTTATTGAATTTCTTCAACTATAATATTCCTATCCATTTATATATAATAACCCTACAAATTTCAGGTCCTTCCTACTGCTACTTAGGTCACATCGTCACATGCAAATCTTCTGATGAATTATTATGATTCCATACTTGCATAATCTTATCACTAAATTATTGATTAAGTCATAGAAATAGAGTGGGTTTAGCAAAACTACGAATCCCCAGCCTATATATATACACATATATACTCTCAGCTTGTCAGCCCTTCATCAGTTTTGGTTTCTTGTAATAGATTTAATACTCCCTTCAAGTTTTCAAGAATATGTGCAATATTTTAGAAACCGTTTTAGTTAAATAAGAAGCTTTTGAAACTGAAAAAAAACTGACATAATGGTATTTAAATGAACGATAGTAACAACATATATTTTCTAACAATTTCTAATGTAAAACATTAAAATTTAGATATGTAGTCAGATAATTACAATATAGAGGATTAGAGGTACCACATTTTAAAAATGAGAAATTTTTAACTTATACCTAATATAAATATATCAAGGGGTATTTTTGTAATTTTATTTCTATGTCTGAGATCATAATGTCTAAATCTAATATAAATTTTTTATATCTTCTGTATTTCTATATCTGATATAACAATTTCTATATATGATATTTGATATAACAATATATATATATATATATATATCTGATATTTTAATATCTTGATATAATTTATATCAGGTGTAATTAGAAAAACCTCTTTTAAAAATAAGGATCAAGGATCACTTAAATTGTGATTTTTGCACGCATTTCCTAGTTATTCAGACAGGATATGAGGAGACTGAAATTCTTAATTTAACTAAGAAATTTTCTTTTTGATGTCTTCATCCAAAATAAATATTTCTTGTTGGTGATACATTACTGCGTAACATAATATTTCTAAATAATAATGTAAGTAGAGAGATGTTAAGATTGATGTTTTAGTTTATTAATACTCCATAAACCAACTAAAAATACAGTTGGCCGTGATTTGACCTTGTCGGGTGCGAACTACCAAGGGTTTATGGCATACAAAATTACAAATGATTAGTCGGAGAGGATGCCTATTAGCCATAAATAAGACAATGGCAAAGGCGAAATTCGACTAATCCCATAAATTATACTAATAATACTTTTATGTCAGCCACCAGGTTTAGTAGTGTCAAGTTTTGGGAAATGAATTTTCTCACTTTGTATTTACTGTCAATTAAGTATATATACAAGCCTAATGTTATGGTAACTAGATCTTAGCCCTAAGTATTACATTAACAAAGTATAACCCAACATTCGTATACATGAGTGATCTTAATATTCTCCTCAAGTTGGAGGATGTAAATCATAAACGCCCAACTTACGAAATTAATATCAAAATTGTAGCTTGCACAACTATGCCTTTGTGAAGAATATCATGTTAGTACTTCCACCTCATTCAAAAAAATTATAAAATAACAAATTTTCTAGTACGTGTCTGTATTAATTTACGAAAATTATATCAAATTTTGAACTACTAAATTTATATTAACTAAAAATTCCTCTAGAAAAAGTAATTAATTACATTAATTTGAATGTTAAATTACTACTACATCAAACAATATCAATCTAGACATGTATACTTTTAATTAAATATTTTTTATAACTTTATTAGTGGATAATTAGAGATACTAATGATAATATAATTTATTAACAAACGTGCAAATTAAAGTGTTGCAACTGTTATACAACAAAGGAAGTATTAGTTTTAAATATTTCTTCATAAACTTCTAATTTTTCTTTCAAGTTCTTTCCATCTTAGGCTCTTCGATATTAGGGTATTTGTATATAAAAAAATATATTCTTGCCTTTGCATCGAGTGTTATAGAGAAGAGGATTATTTTTGTCCAAAAAAAAAAATACTTAGTTGCCAAAATTTTGAGCAATGAAAATTGGGTATTAGAGTTTGTTCGATTCACATTAACTTTGATTCTAAAATAAAAAGAAAAATTATATTTTAGTTTATTTTGGTTAATTTGATACATAATGATCTTATAGTTGTATATATATATATATATATATATATATATATATATATGTATATATATATATGTGTATATATATATGTATATATATATATGTGTATATATATATATATATGTATATATATAGTTGTGTCAAAACTATATACCCTTTAATAATAGGAATACTTACCTAAATTAATCTAGTAAAATACTTTTCATGAGCTGGTCCAAAACGAATACTTTGTAGGTTTGCAAACTAATTTACCCTTAAAAATAGGAAAACTTGTCAGAAATACTCTAATAAAATGCTTTTCATGAGCTGGGCCAATAAGAATTTAATTCAACACATGATTAAAAAAAATAATAAGTTAAGTAATTATCCAGTAGTTTCTAGGAAAACCAAAAAAAAAGTACCCTTTGAAGAATAAAGTACTTTTACAACCAGTTGTCTAAAAAAGAATATACAAGTTTTTTTTTGGGGGTCTCTTCTCTCCTACGCATCCAATATAATGCAGTTGGCCAAATTAATTACTCGCAAGTGCTAACTTCGAAGAATAATCATTTTACCAATGAACTAATGAAAGTGAAGAATGCATATCGTGCCGAATTTTAAGCCTTTCATTGTGGAGCATGAAAAATCCCTTAAACCATTGCTTTTTTTTTTTTTTTTTAAAGAAAGATAGAGCTTATCACTAACGACTATAAGTTGAGTGCCAAATTGTTTTCTATTCATGGAAACCATTACAATAAGCACTCTTCCCCTAAGCATTAGATTCAGAATATTCTGAACTAATCCTCTTGTAATAGTTGAATCTTGCAATGCTATTATTGATGGAGAAGCATTGCTTGAGTTCAAACGCGAAACCACTGATGATTTGTTGCATGTCTTCGATGTTTGGATCCCTAAGACGGACTGTTGTACGGCTTGGGAGTTGGGATGGTGCGAGTTGTGATCCGGTCACAGGAAGGGTAGTTAAACTCTCCCTATCCGGCCCTGTACTTGACTTTGGTTACACTATCTTCAAGTCCATAACTTGGTGAAATGGGAGAATTGTTTGGTCAAGTTCCTTCTCAATCTACTAGGGAGGTTGTCATATTTAACCCATCTTTCACTAGCCAATAACCGCTTTCTAGTTGAGTAACAATTATAAAAATAACCCTAAAATAAAATAATTCATAAATTATTTAATAAACGAGAATTGGAAAATAATCATACATTAATTCATCTTAGGGGACAACCATATCTAGGATAAGAAATACTCATATCTTATCATAAAGAAAATAAAATAGATTGTTAAAAAAAGACAAACTAAAAAGTAATTAAATAAATTAAAAGAAACATGAATTCTAAATATAATAAAATCCTTCAGTGAAAACTAAAGAAAAGAAGAAAGGGAAAATCCCTATTGTCTCACCAAAAGTCCTATTTGTATCTACTAGAATTAGGAATTCAACTAGAAAAAAGATCTTGAAATTAGCCAAAAACTATCTAAATTGCACTTTACAGGTCATCCATGGGCAGGCCATGGAGTACCTACGACAATCATGGTCAAGTCGGGGGGAGTTCACTGTCCATCTGCTGCCTCGTCGCCCCTGTAACGATCGAGCCATGACCAGGATGTCAATAGGCTTGCCACCCATGGCTAAGCCATTGATCTCACTGTTTTGTTCTATTGCACCTTTTAGTCTAGGCTTTTAACTGCAACCATCTTGGCGAATTAGAATAGTATTATCTAACCTAAAATCGCTCCAACTTATATGACCTACACAATAAATCAATGTTGGAAGTCCAAATATAAAGTATACAAAATATGCATGAAAATCATGTATTTGGTGAAGATTACAAGAAGCATTCATATCGAAAATAAAAATAGATATAATTGACACTTATTAGTTACTAGTAGTCTCATCTCATTTTTCAAGCTTTATGTTAGTTGAAATTTTTTCAAGGGTACAATTGCAAATACTATTGGGAAACTTAAGCGGTTTACACATATAGATTTGTCAAGTAATAAAATTTTTATGCCGAAATCTTTTGTTGAACTTCCTCGGTTACAAATTTTAGCCCTTAACTATAATAACTCTCGATTTGATGATGGGATTATAACGAATTAAGCGTAGTTTTTAGTAAAATTCCTTTCAAGAAACGATTTACAAATGTTTTGTAATTTTATACACAAGAATGGTGTATTATCATAATTAAAGTCCACCTCAACTCAATAATGAAGTAGAGCTCATTAGTTTTGAGTCGTCTCACACGAGCAACCCATTTTTTGAAGGCAGTGTATGCTCCCAACTTAGTTATCTTAAAGTGTGGGGGTGCCTAGCTAAGGTCGATCTACCTTCCTTTAGACGTGAGATTGTAGGACCTAAAACAATCAACGTAGTTTTTATTGGTTATCCCTTTAATAGTGCTGCTTGTAAGTTCATGTGTCTAAAATGACCGATCAAAATGTGAAACTAGGGATGCCGATTTTTTTGAGCATATTTTTCCATATTAAACTAGTAGTCAGTCTAATGTATTAATTCTCCTCTCGTCTTAAGGAGAGGACCACTGTCAAAGGCAGTTATGGACATGAGTCGAGTGCTCGATGGAATAGGGCCCCCAAATTTGAAGGACTTTAAAATTCAGATATATTTATATTAGTTTTGTATAGTAACATAAAAGTGTAGTTAGAACAGTGATTTGAATAATTATCCTCTACATAAGAGGCCTCAAGTTCACATGAATGAAGGAATTAGGTGAGCCTAGGAGGAGTAAAAGGAAAAGGTCTGAAACCAGTTTATGTCTTGACTCTGTGACAATCTAGCCTTATGATAAACTACACGCGACTTGATATTGCTTTTGCTATGAGTAAGCTTAATTGGTATACCCATAACCCCAGTACTAACCATTGGAATGCTCTTAAGCATTTGCTTAGTTATCTTTGAGGGGTTCACACTTTGTTAAGTACCCTGCCATTTTAGAAGGGTAATTTGATGCTAATTGGATAGCTGGCAATAATAAGGTCAACAGTACCAGTGGATATGTATTCACTAAGGGTGGCTCTGCAGTATCATGGAAATTAACTAAGCAGACATGCATAGCTCGTTCCACAATGGAATCAGAGTTTACAACACTTACCTAGCTAGTCAAGAAGCCGTGTGGTTGAGAAACTTGCTAGCAGGCTTACCATTATGGTGGAAACTTAAAATATGCATAATTAATTTCAACGCATAGTTTCATGCTCTAATGATAATTAATAGTGCGAGTTTGGAAAAAAAAAAAAGATGGATAAGATTACTAGTTGAAATTGAGGTTGGGGGCATCTGGATCCGGATTTGAGGTTGTACACTCCTCGCCCCATCCTCTCACTCACCCACTTTTCCTCTATGTCGTATTATTCTATAGCTATATACGTATATATGTTGAAATTTTTAATTTGTATTGTAAATAAATAAAGTATAAGGAAAGTTGATGGACTTGGGCCGAATAGTTTATGAAAATTTTTAGACAGAGATAGGGGGGCCAATATTGACATCCGGCCCATGTCATTAACATCCCCATAAAAGTCCATGCTTACCAAATTTGACCGGATTCATCAATTTGGATTTTCACAATTTCACCGTACAAAAATATTAAAACGCATTCCTCTGTTGGCTCTCTAGAAGAGAAGAGCATCCGTGTTGTATCATTGTCCATTCCTCGACTTCTCATTGGTGGAAACGCGTCACCTCTTTACACAACCATAACCTGGCGCGTTTCTTTAACCTCATTCATACCTTCTCCTCACCCAACACCACGCGCCAACACTCCTAAGCCTTACACCTCATCCCTCTCCTTAAGCCACGTCATCCACTCACAAGCCCCTAAGTTGCACGCGCTATTTCCATCCTTTTTACTCTTGTCGTAGTATATTTTTTCTTCGGACGTTCTTCCTCGAAGGTCCGCACACACAAAGATCAAATGCAACTGCGCTCAAAACCCATGTGCGCGTTTACATTACTACGTCCGCATTTGGTTTAAATTCAAATGGGTTTTGCATAACTTTGTCAAATCAATACTTTTTGGTTAAATTTTGTAAATTTTAGGGATTTAATTTTGTGGGTTTTGATGGATGAGAAGAAGAGGAGAGAGAGTGGATTCAAATGGAGATGGGTGGCAATTGTAGCTGTACTGGGAATTCTACTCGCACTTAATACAAAAAATAGTTGGATTAGTTATCAGAAGCCCAGTCGATGTAAACAAGTATGTTTTTTTGTTGCGATTTTTGAGTTGATTAGTCAATTGTATGTCTAATTTTTTTTAGAATAGTTGATGGAAATGTTGTGGTTTTTGAGGTGGTGTTTTGATTGAATTGAAATGGGGTTTGGTTAATTTGATAGTTGATTTGTGGGTTGATTGGTATGATGAAGATTGGTCTATCTTATACAATGTGGTAAAACTAGTTTTTGCGGGAGTGATGAATTGTAGGAAGTTGGAGAGTTAGGGATGAGGTGCACATTATATACTTCAATCTTATACTATTCCTGTTCTCTTTGATTTGGTTGATATCAAATGATGAATTTATCTACGGTTTAGGAAAGAATATTACTTCAATTTAAGTTGTACCGTAATACTACTATATGATTTGTCTAGACTGACTGTTGAACAATGATGAGGCATTCTTTTGCTGTACTTTCTTTGTTCAACAGTTCTATTTAGTTAGCTTCTGTGTTAATTTTTATGTTTTTATGTACAATTAGACATGTAGGTCATCGCTGCTTTGGAGTATGAATATACTTTGACGTGTCGCCGTTTGATATTTTGCTGTACCACATTGTCTTCTTCTGATTTGCTGCTGATTGAGCATGTCAGGTGTGAACTTTGGATGCAGTGCTTTGTAGATCAATACGTATGTGAATGTAAGGAACTATGTGTTCTTTCGATGCTCTTAAGATTAAGACACTGACATTAGACTGGTTAAGGATACAAAATCGACTCTTTCGCACCCTATTTTATAACCCATAAGGATGCTTGTTGAACTGATGATATATACTCAGTGACGTAGGGGTCAGGGTGTTTTATACAGATAAGCAAAGGAAACCTGTTTCCTAACACAGCCATAGCGATACTCACTGATTGCCCTTCTGTTAAATGGATAACTGATTAAGAGGATCCTATTGCTGTTATGTGTGAAGTATGAGATAGTAATAAAATCATTTGGGCCTCAGCCAAAATTTGCTTCCAAAATTGTTTCCTCCATGCTATGAATTTGCCGAAGATTTTACAATGCTAGAAGGAACTTGATAAGCATCCTCCCAGGCCCCCTGTTATGCTATCGTACCCACTGTTATGCTATTGTAGTAGGAAGGACACGAAGCCCCTCAGTCTAATTCTGTTAGAGAAGGAATATTTTAGCAAGAGAATGTCAGAAGTTGTTGGGATGAACTGTGATCAGGAAGTTTTCTTGTTAGTATGATACATAAGGGAGGGGGTTGGGGTGCATAGGAATTCATTCTGAAAAGTTGTAACCTGATTCTCATTGGAGGTATTCCACTCATCACATGGTGGAACTTGTATGATTTGGTTACCTTGATCAATATTATACAAGTGTTTATCCTTTCCCCCTCAATTTCTCTGTTTTTCTCTTCTTATCAGCTGTCAGTGGTTAAGAGTTGGCGATTCTTTTCAGAATTCCTTGTTTCGTCACCACCCTATTTAATACGGAGTTTGTGGTATCCAGTTTATGATTTGGGGATCAGCCTTATAAGAAAAATGGTATTGACTTGTGATTGTCCGTTTGCAGGAGTCATGTAAATATACAGGAATGGTGGAGGACTGTTGTTGTGATTATGAAACTGTAAACATCCTCAACGAAGAAGTTTTGCATCCTATGCTGCAAGAGCTTGTTACAACACCTTTTTTCAGATACTTCAAGGTAAAATTATTCCTTTGGCGATGACTACCAGCTAGAGACACTGATACATTGATATGGCATTACTTTTCCTGTTTCTTTAAATGTTTTTGTTTGTTTTGCGACATTATAATAGCAAATGGATTTGGGAATCCTGTAAGAAATTTTGTTTTGAAGTTTCTGATCGTGGCAACTGAGCTGAATCCCTCAGATTTTAGTCATTGCTACTATTGCTGGAATGTAAGTGTGGCCATGTTTGTTGAACTCAACCAAGCAAAGTTTTGGATATTTACTTGATTTCTGATGGATGTGGCTAGAATTTATCTTTTAGTTTAAATATGGAGAACAAGAATCAGATTTACAGACACCTATCTTATTTCTTTGTCATTTTTAAATTTATGGAAGTCTTCCATTATCCAATGTTTTTGTATAATATGGGACCTTTAGAAAAACTGAATATGTTCTTCTGAGAATCTACAGATCACAAAACCCTCATTTTTTTCTATCTTTTTTTAGGTTGAGTCATTTTTAACTAGGTCAAGACAGTTGGGGTATTTTTCAAGGAGGAAGGTCTTTCGATCCATGATAGATCTAATTTTTCGTTAACAGAGATATTGCTTGGAGTTGATCTTCATCCAGGACATCTAAATTATTGAGGGATTAAATGGGAACTTATTTAATAGCAATTTGCAATCTCTAGTTTTTTGTCCATATTTTATCTTTAATTTTTAAACTGAGGCTCATGATAAACAATTTTACTAATTTTTATCAATTTCTGGCTGAGGTAGGTTAAACTGTGGTGCGACTGTCCATTCTGGCCTGATGATGGGATGTGCCGATTACGTGATTGTAGTGTTTGTGAATGTCCAGAAAGTGAATTCCCTGAAACTTTTAGAAAGCCATCAAATGTCCTCAGGAAAGAAGATTTGATGTGCCAAGAGGGGAAGCCCGAAGCTGCCGTTGACCGAACATTGGACAAAAAGCTGTTCAGAGGCTGGGCTGAGGTTGATAATCCCTGGACAAGTGATGATGAGACTGATAACAGTAAGCTCCTTCTCTTTGTTGATTGCATTAAGCTGTAGAATTTTCAGAGTGCTGAGTATCTTCCCCTCTTCTTGTGTTGAGCATTTATAGTATGAGAGAACTTTGTTCAGAAGTTTACTGCCCACCATGATTGAATACCTTCTCCTGATCAAAACAATTGCTTTATGTGTTGTCTCCTTTATAGTATTAATATAATTCATGCTGAGGTGTTTTGCTGATGTTTAAGTCTCCAATATCCACTTGGTTTCAGGTGAGATGACCTATGTAAATCTTCTGCTCAATCCAGAACGTTATACGGGCTATACAGGTCCTTCAGCCAGGAGGATATGGGATGCGATATATTCAGAAAATTGCCCTAGATGTAAGTGATGATTTCATTTGCATTCATAAGTTTCTACCAATAAATGTTCATAAGGTGAATTTATTCCTTGTTGGAACTATTCAATATTCATCAAAAAGGCTTTTTTTATTTGAACTAATGCCTAGAGAATAATACCAAAAATTCTATTTCAACCACTCTACAAATTATGGCAGTTTTCTTGAGTACTGTGATCCTTGTTCAGCTTTTGGTCTTCAGTTTGACTTGGAAAGGTCTTTTGAGTGAATTGAGACTTGTCATATCATTAAGTCACCAGAAATGATACTATTTTATTTTATCATGAAGTCACCAGAAATGATACAAATTATGATTTTTTGATTTGAAATTTACTAATGCCTAGAGAATAATACCAAAAATTCTATTTCAACCACTTCTATAAATTATGGCAGTTTTCTTGAGTACTGTGATCCTTGTTCAGCTTTTGGTTTTCAGTTTGACTTTGAAACGTCTTTTGAATGATTTGAGACTTTTTATATACTGAAGTCTCTAAAAATGATACGATTTTATGTCATTTATTCATGAACTGATAATTTGTCTGTGGTATTTCTGGTTCTTTATGAGTTTCAGTCATCTATTGGGTGTGAATAACTAAGTATATTCAACTAAATTTTGTAACTTTTTTCTAGTTTATTGAGTGATTGTTTATAGGCTTCTTGTCAATGGTTGACTTAGGACGTATTAGAGTCAGTAACATACCCTTAAAAACCCTGAAAGAGTTCCGTTTTGGGCAGACCCTCGCTAGAAACACTACATAGAAAGACTTCGGTGTTTTGTTAAAATCTTTGAGTAGGATCCACTACTGGATACTCAATTAAAGTTTATGGACTTGATTAACAAACTCTAGCAGTTGTGGAGTCAAACATGTGATATGAATATGGTAACTTTTTTTCCTTTTGTTTTTACTTGATTACCCAAACTAAATTATTGCCAATCATACAAGGTATCTGAAAAACTGATCTGAACAATCACGTCAAATAGCTAACTGTTGATGATATTCTCAAAATGGGTGATGAACATAATATTACCAAAAGTGTAGCTATAGCTTAAAGGTTCAAAAGGAGCTCTCAACACATCTATCACATTTCAAACAATTAACCAATCATCTTGAGCAACTAGCATAGCCTTGTTAGAGAAAGAACTAAAATTTCAATTATGATTGTTGAACATTATCAAAGAAAACACATGATTGTCCGTCACCAGAATTTGGAATTTTTGAAATCACATAGATGGAGATACTAGAATAGGAAATTGATCTACACTTTTGACACCTCATTCTTTCCAGCATCAAGGAACAATGCCAAATGAAACAAGTTTAAACCAAAGCCAAAAGTGTTAAAATTTTATTTCTTTTTACTTTCTTTTATAAAGGGTGAGTTTGATATATTATTTGGAGGAGGCTATGGAGAAAAAAGGATCCTTCCAATCCTTTAATGTGCAATGCATAGATCTATATTTTGTCTCGTAAACTTCGGTGATGAAGCTTGTATAAAGGTGATTCAGGAAATTTTGGTTACTACATGAAAAATGATATTTTGTTATGCAGACTGTAGTAAATGTTTGAGGTAATGACATATGAAATTCCTGAGCATGTGAATATAGCCCCTTTTAGAACTCCTTATCAAAGATTTCTGGAATTTACCTGCTTCTCCTGCTCCCCAACCTTGTTAAATTATTTAATGTAGAGTTCTTACAACTTGGTTGAATTCAGGTGGCATGATAATCATTGCATAACATGGAAATATGTTGGGTGAAAATGTCTGCATGATCCAGTTTAGTGCATGTAGTTGGTGATTTGTGCTTGAAGTACGGTATAAAATTGCATGATAATTGTTTAAACCTTGGTAAGTGGCCAGTAATCACTGGGAATTTATCCTGTATCCCTATTTGCATGTTGGTGTCATATCTTAGAAAGTAATCTCATCTACTAAATTAATAATCCATTGAACTGTTTTACTAATTCTAGTGTGCCCTTTTGTGTTCTTTTTTGTGTCTAGGATATTTGCTTATATTTCCTCCATCCCACTAATAACTTCCCTTTTGTGTGCAGATCCCTCTGGAGAGATGTGCCAAGAGAAAAAAGTCCTCTACAAATTGATTTCTGGTCTGCATGCCTCTATTTCAGTTCATATTGCTGCAGATTATCTCCTTGATGAAGCCACCAATATGGTACTAAAATTTTTGCTTACCTGAAATTGAATTTTGCATAAACTAAACATTATAACTGGATGAGAGAAACAAACCCTGGATCTCTACACATCCTCAAACTTTGTTACCCGTTGTTTTATAGCGTGAATTTTTCTTATTCCTTGTTATCAATCACAATAAGACACAATGGTATGTTATTATCTGTCACTACATATACTAATGATGTACTACATTCAGTAGATATATTGAAGAATGAGAGTAGTATTTGTGTCAAATAGCTGTCTTCTTTATTTTTATTTTTTTTGAAATTTGACTTATTGCTGCTTTATTTATCCAGTAGTATTGTGATACTCTTCCCCTAACATTTTATTTCAATTATTTGATTTTCACAGTGGGGTCAGAATTTTGACATAATGCATGATCGAGTTTTGAGACATCCAGAACATGTGAGGAATTTGTATTTTACTTTCCTTTTTGTGCTCAGAGCTGTAACAAAGGTAAGTTTTCCTTGTATTGTAGAGATTTACTCAAGGGCAGATCAGCATTCTTAAGTTTTTTTCCTTTTTGAATGTTATAGGCATCTGACTACTTGGAACAAGCTGAATACGACACTGGTAATCATGAAGATGATTTGAAAACTCAGTCCTTGCTGAAACAACTGCTTTACAATCCAAAGCTTCGGGCTGCATGTCCACTTCCATTCGACGAAGCTAAGCTTTGGCAAGGGCAGAGTGGTCCTGAATTGAAGCAGCAGATTCAAAAGCAATTTAGAAATATAAGGCACGTTTGGTTCCTCTTACAAACTACTTACTATCTAGGGTTTTTATGTCTGTTTCTGAGTGACCATGCAAAAGTAAACTGAATTTGACAAACATTTTGCAGTGCATTGATGGATTGCGTAGGGTGTGAAAAGTGTAGATTATGGGGTAAGCTACAAGTTCTTGGTCTTGGCACAGCATTGAAGATCCTACTTTCTGTTGAGGGTGATAACCACTTAAATAAACCTGTGAGTGACTATTGTTGTATTTATTTATTAATTTTTCTTAGTATCTGGACACAAGGATTTTGGATGAAAGTGGGAGGGAAATGGAAGGATTCAACTTTGTTTCCTCTCTCTCCTTCTGCCATTGCTGTCCAAATATACTATACTAGTTACATAGAATCACTGACTGCTAATTGGTGTACTTTTATGCTCCTCTTTTATTACACAGCTGCAATTGCAAAGAAATGAAGTGATTGCCCTGGTAAACTTGCTTAATCGGCTTTCAGAATCAGTCAAACTGGTGCATCAAATTGCACCTTCTGTTGATAAGATAGTTGACCAAGTTTCAGGCCCTTCTTCACAAGAAGTTAGCTTATTACAGAGATTATGGCAATCAGTGAATGACCTGAGGTAATTGTCTTACATTAGTTGGTCTATCTTATTTTATGAAGATAATTGTTCAATCGAGGTCACTAATACTAATAAAGGAGAATTGGTTTCCAGGTCAACGAAATCGTCATGATATATCATTCCCAACGGCCATTTTTAACCATCACAACGCTGAGTGATAGATTTGTAGTTATGCAAACACACGTGTAGAGAGCATCCCAATTTTTGTACATTTTCATACAAGTTTTAGTAAACTCGTACATGTTTGGATGTTGATGGTTAACTGTAGTCTTTACCTTTGGGACGATAGCTATAATATTAACTGGAGAGTTTCCACCATTCAAACTGCTAGTCTTTGCTGAAGAATAGTTAAAAGTTCGTTATCTTCTCTTTGGTATATTTCTTAGTATTTATGTGTATTATTTAGGAAAATTGTATGTCGAGGATTGGACGTTACCACCTCTGGTCATCGCCGGTGGTGGAGAACATGAAGAGGGGAAGAGCCCGCAAGAAAGTGGTTCCATTACCATGTCGCCATCTCGGCTACCCATTATTCTTAGTCGTCACTCTCGATTCTCCAATCTGGTTCGATAGGAAAACCAACAGGCCAAGAACACGTACCAACTTCAGATATGATGTCTAGGGTGTACTTGCGTTGATAAAGAAGCAAACTAGACAAGCTACGGCAACCTTTAATGCCAAGAAACTACGTAAGAGCGTCGAGATCTTTCTTTCACTTTGAAACAGTCACTCAAATAAGCCTTAACCACCCAGCGGAATCAATGCCATCAATTAATAAGATCATCAACACGTACCCAAACTTTTATTTGAAGTCTTTGGTATATGACTACAAGGAATAATCAAAATAAGATTGTAGGAAACCATACTCCTTCAAAGTCGTAACCAACTTTGCGAACCAACAACACTGAGGAGCCTGTTTTAAGCCTTACAAAGATTCTCAAAGATGATTTTATCATATTTGGATAAGATGATTAAAACTTGTAGGTAATATCATGTATATTTCTTCATCAAGATCATCATGAAGAAAGACATTATGGACTTTCATTAGATGAAGCTCCTAGTTTTTTGAGGTAGCAATAATTAGGAAAACACGCACCGTGCCTATCTTTGCAATTGGAGCAAATGTCTCATTATAGTCAAGTCCTTCGATCTAATGGTTCCCAAACACTACTAAATTAGCCTTTACATGTTTGGCATTTTTGCTTTATTTTTTTTTGAAATTATACAATTTAGAATTGAAATTGCACTATTCGAAAATAAAGTTGTAATAATAGTTCATAAAGCTGTAAAAAATAAAATTGTATAAATTCTCACCATTTTTCATGGAGTGAGTTTATGACTTTTGATATTTTCTTTATTTCTCCTTTGTTTTTTAGATAATATATTTACTATTCACATATAAATATAAATATAAATATAAATTTGACATATCTCCAGGTTAAATTCAATTATCAAGACTTTGCCCATAAACGAATTGCAGCAGTACAACTGAACTACAATGTAGTTGACTACATTCATGTAAAAGTCAACGTCAGTTACAACCACTTGGCCATGTCAGCAAGTTAGTTATGAAGCAAGCAAGGCCACATCATAGTGAAGCTTAGTTAAGATTGCTTGTGCTGAACAAATCTGAGAGTCACTTCTATCCTTAAACAGCCTACCAATAGAAGCATCATGACAAGATTCTGTCAGCTAACTTTCTAGCTCCAACATCACCCACAAACGATGCAGTATTGCAGCTTGACTACATTCGATCAAGTAACAGTGAAAGTTAGTTATAAGTTTATAACTACTTGGCCATGTCATCAATTTCGTTATGGAGCAAAGCACAGAATGCCACATCACTTTCATTTAACCAATCAAAATAATGTAGCTTATAATTATTCAGATTCTGTGTTTTTTTTAAAAAAAAAATTAATTATAATAGTAATCATATTCTTTGTTTATGTAAATAACTTCTCATTTTGCATTCCTTTCATTTAAAAATGAGGTTTTCCTAATGCTTGATATAAATTATACCAAGATATTGAGATATCATATATAAATATTGTTATACCAAATATTCAGATATGTTATATCAGATATAAAAATACAGAAAAACATATATCAGATATAAGGTATAAAAATAGCCTTTAATATATTTATATTAGGTATAAATTAGAAATTTCACTTTAAAAACAGTTATTTGTAAATTTTAAGAGTTTCTCTGTTAAATATTTTAGTTTTAGAGTGGCTAAGACCTCGAACGGATTGAGGTGTTCATTTCCTCTAGCTTTTCTTAAGAGTTCTGGACATTGTTCTCACCTATATGCCATCTATAATTAGGGAAATCAACGCTTTCATAGTCCAATTTTACATTCTTAGAGTATAATTCTTGAAGGAGGTGTGAAACTTAACCGACTTTCTGGTTAAAGAATCCAACTTAATATATACTCCTATATCAGTCCTATTTAATCTTCCTACATCAGAATCTCAAGCCAACTCAGTAAGATTTCCTCTGCCTTTTCTTTCCCTTTTCTCCGCCCTTCCAAAAATCATGGAACAACAACAGCATCTGGAACGTGAACAACATGATGAAAAGCAAGCTGTCGAAGAACTATCTGCTGATTATCAGACGCATCAACGACAAGGAAAACAAGCTCGTCAACGAAAAGGAAAACAAGTTCGTCAACGAAAAGAAAAACAAGTTGTTGAAAAACTAGCTGCTGATGATCAGAAGAGTCAACAAAAAGGAAACCAAGTTGTTGAAGAACAACCTGATGATGATCAGAAGCGTCAACTAAATGGAAAACAAGTTGTCGAAGAACTACCAGTTGATAAAAAACTCTTGTCCATAAAATACCCACCTGGATTCAGATTCAAGCCTACTGATGAAGAACTGTTTAATAATTATCTCCTCCCCAAGATCAATGGCAGCGACAAACCTCTCCAACTCATTCATAGCCTCAATATTTACGATCACGATCCTGACTTTCTCAGTGGTATTAACACGACTATTCATTTCCGGTTTTACGTAAATTACATGTTATTCATTTTGACTTTGTATGTTTGTGTGTTATTCTTTATTTTCTTGATTTGTAAAACCGAAACTTTCTGCAATTCTTAGTTTTGTTCTTTTAAATTATATGCATGTTTGATGTTACATCGTACAAGAAAATTGTTTGAAACTTGTAATAACGTACGTTTTTCTTATGATATGATTTACGTCGATATGAATCAGCACATTTCTTTCTGCTTAATTTGTACGATTTTTTATTTTCTTGGTTTATTTGTAAATCTTGATGTATTGCGTGGTACTCGTTCAAAGTTTAGTTAGACACAATCATATGAATTTTTATTCTTCAAAACTAAGATAATTAATGTTTGATGTGTTATTGTGTGAATGTGTATTATTTTTAGGCTGTATATATGCTATGCTTATAACTGTTTCACGTACCGAATTCAATACTCTTGATGAATTCATCTTGAAAAGTGAATACTGACATAACGCAAACAATCATCTTGAACTATAGTTTATGATATATATTATCTTCACATAGTATTGTTTTAAGGGAAAAAGGTGTCTAGGACGTAATTTGCATATATATATATATATATATATATATATATATATATATATATATATATATATATATATATATATATATATATATATATATATATATATATAATTTGTCTTTACGGCCTCAAAATCGGTCGAATCATTATTTATCATGCTGTAATGTATTCCTCACATTATATTATATGGATGGGAATGTTATTATGCATGGGGTGCATGATTTCTAATGTTTCTTATTCATAAGCTTTTTTTTGTTGTAATATAGTTATAAAATTGTGAATTTGTAAAGTTGCAATTTTGAATTGAATTGTAGAAAACAACAAAGCACAAGGCGATGACGTATGGTATTTCTTCACACCGAGGTCCAAAAAGTACTTGCACGGGGAAAGACCCGATCGGCGGGCAGGTGGAGGATACTGGAAAGCCTTGAACAGCACTAATTATGAGCTGGATGGTGGTCACATCGGAAAACGAATGACATTGGAATACCATGTAACGTCTCCAGAAGATGGTAAAATAATATGGAAAATGAATGAATATTGGATCGAGGGTATGGAAAATAAACGTGCAAAAATTTTTACTGAGGACCCCTGCAGTATGAGGGTAACTTCCTATACTCCTAGAGCTTTTTGTATATTATTCGATATTCATACTTTATTAGCTTATGATATACATCTGTCTTATGATCGATCATTCCATAACTTGATTGCTAGATCATAATCAATGTGTCGTGTTTTACTTCACATTAGCAACTCAAAACTTGACTTGCGCGTTTCACTTTAATGATTTCTCAACTTCAGTTCTTAGATATAGACAAGTAAATAAATGTGGCCTGGTAGTAGATTAGATACTACATTTGTAAAGGTGAAGACATTTTTTTTGGTGAAATTAGTATGGAAGCTGACTATTAATGTACTTCTACAGTTGTACATGTCTTTAATCTAGTTACTTTCTTTGTGTCTTTTTGGTTGGGGGGCCGTAGCTGGATGACTGTGTGCTGTGCAAAATGTACAAGAATCGACAGAATAAAAAGAGAAGCAAAGCACAAAGTCGGAAAACAGCTGTAAAATGTGCATTGAAAAGTAATAAGAGACGAAAAATCCCACCACAACCTGATCAAGAGAAAATCCCATCACCAGCTCAGGCAATGAAGGGTAGAAACGGTGATGAGACTGCCGAGAAAGACGTTGCATCGGGTAGTAATGAAGTGCCCTCTGCAAGTGAACACCAGAACAACACCAAGATTGGTGGGAATAACCACACAAACACTGGCAGGAATAACAACGCTGGTTCTAGCTCTGGGTTTGTTGACAACTCAAAGACCAGTGTAGGCAGAAGCACTCGTAATATATCTCCTGATCATTCCCAGCTCTGTGTAAATGAAGTAGATTTTCATCTTAGGCTTGCGTCTTCCATTTCATTTGCTTCCTTGCCTCTGAAGGATTTCTCGGGTCATGCTGCATCTACAAGTGATCACCAGAACAACATTGATGGAAGTAATAACACCAGCACTGGTAGGAATAACAACGCTGGTTCTAACTCTCAGTTTGTTGACAACTCCAAGACCAATGTAGACAGAAACACTCATAATATATCTCCTTTTCATTCCCAGCTCTGTGTAAATGGAGTAAATCTAGATCTTCAACTTGGGCTTGCGTCTTCCATTGCATTTGCTTCCTTGCCTCAGAAGGATTTCTCGGGTCATGCTGCATCTACAAGTGATCACCAGAACAACACCAACATTGATGGAAGTAATAATACCAGTACTGGTAGGAATAACAACGCTGGTTCTAACTCTCAGTTTGTTGACAACTCCAAGACCAATGTAATCAGAAACACTCATAATATATCTCCTTATCATTCCCAGCTCTGTGTAAATGAAGTAAATCTCGATCTTCAACTTGGGCTTGCGTCTTCCATTTCATTTGCTTCCTTGCCTCAGAAGGATTTCTTGGGTCATGATGCATCTACAAGTGATCACCAGAACAACTCCAACATTGATGGAAGTAATAACACCAGCACTGGTAGGAATAACAACACTGGTTGTAACTCTGAGGCTGTTAAAAATTTCAATACCAATATGGACTTCAACACCAATAGTGACATCTCTCCTGATCTTCCCCAGCACTGTGCATCTTCTGCCTTGCCTCAGCCGGGAGATGATGCACCTACAAAGATTAATTTAGGTTTAAAACTTGGATATAATGAAGGGGAGTCATCAAAGACCATTGATCACAACAATGTGAAGATACTGTCACTTCCTACTCCAAACCAGATGATTAATTCCAAGCAGGCTTTTCAAGGGTGAATGGAAATTTAGCTGTTGTTACTTGATTGTGATCTTTACAGAATTACAAGGTTTTCGTAGATGCAGAAGCACAGTTTCTTACGATGTAGTGGTAGAGTTTTAGAAGTCTACAATAAATTCATAAACTCTTCAAATGTTAACCAGAAAAGTATTAGAATCTTGATATAATAATAGTGATTTTGATAAATATAGCAATTATTCAGTTCAATAACTAGTGTTGACTAGGAGGGTGGAATTGCTGAATTCTGTTCTGCATTCATGTTTGTAGGCAAGGTCTAAAACATTAATTGCGCCATTACATACTATGTATGACCTTTGAAGTGGTGATGAACAACTCTACACTAATGTGGAGCTTCATATGCCATACCTCGTAACTTTCAGAGTCAGTGAAGGATAAATACGGAATATGATCCTAAAGATTCAAACTGCAAAACTTGGGTTGCTGTGAATGGTCTGGCATTCATCGTGGACTTATTTAGAGGGAAGTAGACATCAGAGGGGGAAGCATTCTTGGTGATCCACAATCATACCTTCCAACGTGCTTTTCCAACCTGACTTTGAATTATATATATATGTTGTAGAAAACTACGTTATACTCCCTACATTCAAACTTCCAATCAATCTGTACTCTCTACTTGCCAAACCAGAAATTGTATCCTAAACCATCTAAAAGCAACTAATTTAACAACTTGAGGTATGAGTGCATGAGCGAAAAATCTGTATAGATTGGTCCATTGTAAATTCAAAATTCCTTCTGAAATTTTTTTAGGGTAATTAAAGACTTAATTAGATGGAAACCTTGTGATGAATTGAAATCAAATCAATATCATGATATATACACAAAGAAATCAGTTACAAGTGTACAGGAATTAACAAAGATGATAAGCATCATCAACAAAGAAATTTTAAACAAAGATTTTTACCCTTCAGAAGTTCCATCCCCTCTCCTTCTCTCTTTGGCTCTGCTTCTTATGTTCCCTTGTAGCCAGTCTTCTACCATTCCCCAGCAAGACCCTTTGTCCCAATCTCCCTCGGCTTCCAATGGAGACTCTAACCTTCTCAACATTCACCCCTCCTTTCTTTTTATGAAGACTTCGCCGCATTATACTATTCAACTTTTTGAAGCCACTCTTTAAAGCTATGGGGCTGGATATAGCTGGCTCTATTGAATAATTATTCTCTTCTTCTTCTCTCTCTTCTTTCTCATCCTCTAAAGGTGGAAATGGCAACGTTGAAGGATGGTGGAGGGTTATTGGAGTTCTGGGTAGCGGAATTAGAGAATTTCGCCTTGGATTTGATGCCATAGGAATCCTTTGTGCTGTCGGGCAAAGAGAAGCTCTACCTGTTTTCTTCGGCTGTGGGAATAGCATGCCTGTCTCAGGATTATTTTCTTTCTCCGTCAGAAAGCTCTCTGACAGAAGAAAAGATGAAGGCATTTTGTGGTTGCTGTGATCAGAAAGTAAACGTGGGAGATTAGGAGAATCAGTTGTGAGGTCAGAGGTATTCTTTAGAGTTCCCAGTGCTTTGGCTGCCAGAGGTGGCCTCATCGATGCACAATTTTGGTCTTCAAATTGTTGCCGCAATTGTTGTTGTTGCTGCTCTGCTATTTTAGTGTCTACATGTTGCCGTGCCAACTTTCTCTCTACCAAAAGCTGTGCCTCTAGTTCCTTAAGCTGGAATACAAGACCTTCTTAGTATACAGTTTCAAACTCTCAAATACACAAAATTATTCTGTCAGGTAAAAAATACAGTTTCAATAATATTTGCATGAAAAGATGCATCCACAAGAAATATACCTTCTCTTGTAGGTTCTTGTTTTTCTGATCCTTGTCTTTCACCTTCATCTCTAAATTGTGAACGGTTTCCTCCATCTTCTTTATTTGCAAATCTTTCAACTTTGCCTCTTGTTTTGTCTTCTCAACCTTACAACCGAAAGTAAAAATTTTGAATAATTTGGAGAAAAAAATAATTGAAGCTGAAAACTGGAACTGCATGGAATAACTATTACCAATTGCTTGTATCTCAGATATTCAGTGTTGTCCAATTGTTTCTTTGCTGGACCTAACTCCACTCCTTTCACCCTGCTAGCAAAGTTGAGAGAGCAAAGAGTCTCACTCAAGTCATTTTCATTGGGACTGATCTGTAAAAACATCAGCGCCTTGGAATCTTCTCCTGCAGAAAGAAGATGAAACAAAAAATGAACCAACTTCCATTTTCAGGTTGGGGGAGCCTTTTTTCTTTCTTGTTCAGATAATTAAGCTAGAAATATATAAAATTACCTAAAGAATCCTGAAGTAGGTGGGTAAGCTTGGAGTTCCTGCAGACCAATATGAATGTTAAATCAGGTCCTCATTGGCATTATGATATGTAACATCTGCAAGGACCAAATTGACAAATATGACTGGCAATTTACCTGAAAGGTATATGAGGACTTTTGCTAGCCAGAGCAGATATGACATCCCCAAGAGCCGAAAGAGATCTATTAATATTTTGTGCTTCCTTCAGTCTTTCACCTTGGGCTTCAGTCTTAGCAATCCGTTCACTACCTGCTAGATCAACCAACCACAACTTGCTTCTAGTGCATTCTCCATTCAGCAAATTTTCTCCCTTAACCATCACACAGTGTATGCTGCGACAACAGTAGAATTATGATAAACCTAGTTGGATGTCATTGTCAACAGCAAGGAGAAAAAGAGCATAAATAGTATGAACTAGGAAGCGAACCAGTGAGAACGGCTACTCTGCTCATTAGCATTGGTATACCCAACCGCCCTAGCATTACTTCCAGTTTGTAGAACATCCCAAGCCTCTCTAATGTTGTTTACACGTGCTTCAATCAATCCAGGAACATGAAGCACTCCTTCACTCGCCTGCCTTATCTCAAGCCTAGGTTATCAATAGATATCCACTAGTCAGACTGGCTTCTAAGCATGATATCAAACTTTCATCAACAACAGGAATTCAATAAAAACAGCATTCCTCATGAATATCACCATCATCAGTAATATCTATCACAGTTCTGACCAACCTATTTAAGTCATTCACAAGGCTTTCATAAAGTGAATAGAGAAACTTTCTGGTTATGGTAACAATGTTGATTGAGTTATGTTCACTACCAAATGGTAAGTCATGGGACTTACAATACGTTTTATAAATATTATAATTTCATATCATTATAGCTGGATTAGAAAGGTATCATAAAGCTACCAATGAGCTAGCTACTACAAAATGCTCGAAGTTGAAGTGGCTGTAAAAGGAGCTATTAGTTAGTTATGGGTCATACTCTTGGTGGCTCGTGAACAGAATATTATATCCTAGTGAGATGCCAAAGACAATATATTGCTTGAGTTGAGGCCACCATACATTTGTGAAATGAATAATAACAATTCGCAAATAAACTTTACAAAGCAAATTACAAGTTCTATAGTGATGTTTGACGAAGCATAAACCCTGCATGATCAACATCTTTTAGTCCTGTGAGAAAAGAATGTTTGAGAATTTATAATAGCCTACCTCTTTGAATATACATTAGGCTGAGATCCAGATGCTAATAAGTCCCTTATTTGCTCATTGTAGACTTCCAGGACAGACACACATATTTCATACTGAAACAGATTCTGCCTCTCACTTATAATATGGAACAGCTCAGCAAGAGTCCTATAATTGACACCACGAGCATCCTCCGTACCCTCCATTGTGAATGTTTTCCCAGTACCAGTCTGCCCATAAGCAAAGATACAAACATTGTAGCCATCTAAAACTGAGGCTGCAAATGGTGCAGTATCTTCAAATACATCATCTGGTGGAGGAAAAAAGATAAAAAGCAGTACAAAATCAGATTTAAAGGAAAGTACAATTGAGATGGAGAAAAAGTAACTACAATTAAGAAACTACCTTGGTCTGCTTGTGGACCAAAAACAGCATCAAACTTGAATGTCTTTCGTGGATGACCATTAGACCTAACGGAAAGTTCTCCATCTCTAGAAGATTCAAAATCAATAGCTGCCTTATCACCCCTGGTTATTTCCTCTAGGTTCAAAGGCCTACAGCGACAGAAAACACGTATATTACCTGCAAGAAAAAAAAACAGACTAGGGTTTATATTTTACAAATAAATGCTAAACAACAAAAATCTTACTGTGATCACTGCTTCTAGATATCAGCTCAATGTCAGACCTTTTAACTCCAGAACTTTGTTATAAAGTACTTTTCTTTGCTTTTCCCCTTCGCTGATCTTCATCTTCAGCTCATCATGATATGAAACCTGTTGGGTTACTATCACCAAAGAGGCAGAAGTCAATATCACCAGAGAGGCAGAAGTTGAGCTCAAATAATGTAGTAAATGAAAATCAAGTGAAAATGTTAGTTGATAAAGTTCAGTATTATTACATAAAGCCTGCATAATAGCTCTTAAACCATCCATATCTTCAACGCAGTCCTTGTACTTCAATGCCTCTTCTGATAGTTTGACTTGATCCAATTTCAAAATCTGAAGCAAAGTCCAGCAGATATTAATTTGGGTTTCAGTAGACACTAGACAATACTGACAACTTGATTAATTAAATATCAATACCTTCAATTTTCTCTTCAAGCCACTCAAGGAGGAGAGCCATTTGCTCTTTTCTTTGACTTGTCCCTCAACTGCAAATGCTGCAGTATAATGAAAAATCATCAATGTGTACACAAGAGCATTCAGAAAAATAGACAGCATATTTAACGATCTATTACCTAATGAACCAACATGCATTGACTTGCGCATGAGCTCACTTTGAAGATCATGCAGGTCTTTCAAGGCTTTTTGGCACTCATTACTCTTGACCTCATTCTCTTTCTTAAGATCTTCTATAGCTTTCCTTGCTTCAAGCAACTGTTTCTTTTGGTTATCATATTCTCCTTGCAATTTCTTGGAACCTCCAGATACCTCAGGCCCGTATATATCCTGTACAAAATCCTTTGTCAAACCACAAACCAGCACCACAAGTCGCAAAATTTTTAACCATGGCAATTTATGAACGAAATAATTACTTCAGCTGAGTGCCAAAACGATGAAAACTTCGAAGGCTCGTGGCAACCCTGTGAAGCTTCCGCTTCAATTCCATTAATCCCTTCTTCTAGTGACAGCACAATGGATGATCCCCTCTCCTTCTCCACAGGACTCTGCTTTGGACAATCAGGTGAACCAGTACAGACAACCAAATCAGGTGAGGTAAGGGAAAACCCCAACATCGACCAACCTGCAATCACTGTCAAAATTTAAAATTCTGAACCAAAGTGTAAACCAGATACATCGTAAACAGACAACAGAAATCCCCTCAGTACCATTGCTAGTATCACCCTTAATTAAATCAGTAAATCGCTGAGGACTAATAATTTCCAAGCTCTGATGCAATCCAGTAGTTCCTAAGCATAAACATTCACAGTCAATCATAGTCATTCTTTCAACTAATCGAAATATCAGTCAGATAAATCATCCAAAATTCAAACACGTGGAGGGGTCATAATCAATGTTACTCAGACACGAATACCCGAGTCCAAATAACACAGGTCATGATATATACTGTAACCTCCACCTAAAAATCTCTAAACCAATAAACTAAACAATGCTTTTAAAATTACCTCCTGCATTACCCTTCTCAATTGATTGAGAATCCGGACAAATATTCGAAGAAAGTTCTACAAAAATAGAACAACCCAGATCAAATTTCAATCAAACACAGGATTTCACAATGAAAATAGCATTTTTGTACAGTAAAATTACCTTCTGAATCCCGCATTTTTAGGGTTTGAGAACAGAGATTATTAACCGATGAAATATCTAGCAAAATAAATAAATAAAATTAAAAGAACCCCAGATTGTTAGAATGCAGTAAAATTCATGGTTTATTATTTATGATATTAACTGAAGATAGATTCAACAAAATAAAAATTATGAGAACCCCAGATTGTGAAAAATGCAGTAAAACATAGGGTTTAAGAATTAGAATTATTAACTGACGAAATTTCTTGCAAATTTTTAAAAAAAAAAAAACAGGAGAACCCCAGAATATAAAAATGCATAAAAAAAATTAAGGTTTGATAAATGGGAATATTAGCTAATGACATATCAAGTAAATAGAAAAAAAAATAAGTAAAAACTAGGGTTTCAGAATTGGGAATATAAACCGATGGAATATCAAGCAAAATAAAAATTTGGAAGACACCCAGAACGTAAAAACAGAGTATAAATAAGGGAATAATTGGGAAAAAATGAAATGAAGAGAGAGAGAGATGGTGATGATAATACGATGAGAGAAGGTGGGTTGTTGCTGGCTAGAAACGTCAGTGAGAAGGAGGGGATCATGCCATTGAATGTGATCCTCCATTTTTGTTGTTCAAGTGATGTCAAACAAAGTGTGAAATAGTTTGAAATTTGACAATGATTATTGCGTTAAAGGTGAAATCTGCATTTTTGGGTAGTTTGGGTGAGACTGAAAGAATGATGATACATTACCGTTGTTGATGTTCAAAATTCAAACTACTGCTACCGGGCTACTGATATCTTTGTTTCAAGCATGTCAAAACTAATCGGATTCTACCCCACGCTTCGTTCCTAAACCCGTTGACCCGTGGATTATATTACCGGTTCTACAGGTGACAAACAACAGATCATTTAAATTGGATTTGGGTTACATTATTTTAATTTGGGTAGTGTCCGAGGTGATTTTGGCTTTAGCTTACTTCATTTCTTGGTGGGTCATATTCTAATATATTATAAAAGGTTTATTTGCTCTTATTTTTTTAAAATTTATCATGGTAAACACAATCATTGATATATTGATAAATAGATCTATTGGCTTGGCTTCGTTAATTTGGGTATAAATCAAGTTAAGTGTAGTTTGGGTCATAAATTTTGTATCCACAACGAAACACGAATAAAACTCAATCTGATAAATCCTTAAATGAGTACTTTTTTTTATTACTCTACTTCAACCTTTTGCTTCATAGACATGCCTTGATTGAAAATAGAAAATCTACTTATGGGTATTTTGAGAATTATTGAGTTGGGAATGTCATTGAGAAATGAAGTTTCAATATAATTAAGGTATTATCTTGTAAATTTTTTTATGGATTAACTCATTTCTCAAAATACTTAGCTCTATACTTTCATAGCAACCATAAATTCATGAAGATAAGATTGAATAGTATCATCTTCTACTTTAGTCATGTTTTCTTTACATGTAAATCTTAAAACATGTTTACTAAGAGAAACCGATAATATCACTAATTAAAAATAATTTTAATTATACTTAAATTATTTTTACTGATTAAAACTTATTTTTACTATTTTCTAGTAATTCTATAGAATTACTAATTTTTGAAAGTCAAAATTTAATTTTTTTAATTATAATTAACTTACTAAATAAAAACTATTTCAACTTATGAGACATTATTTTTACTAAATATAAATTATTTTGACTAAATATTATTATATTTAGGTGAAAAGAGTAAGTCCCAAATGCCTACTTTCCCTTAACTTATTTAGATAAGTTTCAAATAAAAAAATTATTATTAGCAAAAAAGTAAAGTTTAGCTAGACATGAGTTAGATACCAACTTTTCATCTTTTTGTGTTTAAAGTTGGTGATTGAAATAGGAATATAAGATGAAGATTTCAATTGAGATGATAAAACAGTTGTCTAACTTATTAAGTTTTAATTATTCACTACTCAATTTGTTAGTGTTCTTCCTACTTTTACGAGATAATTTATGATGCTAGCTCTGTTTGTAGTGGAGTATATATATAAAAAAAATTGATATATTAATGTATTTCTGAGATATTAACAAAAAAAATCCTATAACCTCATAGAAAATCATATTTTTTTATCAAATAAATACTGTTCTATAAGACCATGATTATAATTACAACTTGTTAATTTATATAGTCAAGGCTTAACTAATACTTAAAATGCTTAATCAATATTTTTAGGAGGAAAAAATTCTTTGACGTATACTTTTAGTACTGTGTATTAGTTAATTAATGTACTCTGTGATGGGAGTTATTATTCTTAATAATTGGTGATTTAGTTTTCTTGTTGACAAGCTTTTCGTAATTTTACGCTATGATAACATTTTTACTTCCCAAGTACCAGCTTAAAGGGTGGCACAACAGTTATGTAGGGTATCCGACCAGAGGTGGGAATAAATAGCCGTAAGGAGGAACTAATTACATTCACATCAATATTCACAACGGGAGATATGACTATGAAGTAGGCAATGTTTAACCTTCTTTCTGTTTAACTTCAAAGATTTGTTCCTTTACAAGGTGTACTATGCTGTTACAAAATGCCGTCAGCAAAGAATATGGAGGTATTTTGACTACTACTTTAGAGAGAAGCAGAAGGAAGTGATTCACATATACCACTATGTACAGCATAATCTCATACCAAAGAGTCAACCAGCTCATTGCACATCCACGGAGGATCAGATGCTCCAAACAAATTGATCATAGCCAGTCAAAAACTTGCCTGAATAGCAGCTTTTGGAAAATCAGGGAAGCAGAAGCAGGATGAGAACTTTGATGAGGTGAAAGAACCAGTCTGGCCTTGACATTGATCAAGAATACTATGTTCATTCATTATTATCGAGCAACACCAGTTCCTTCCAGTGCTGCTGCTACCTGCGCCGAGGCCTCCTCAAGGGTTCGTTTCTTTTGCACTGTATTAAAAGCCTCAAGTGTATCACCAACCTCTATATCATCGTAGTCCTCCAATCCCATTCCACATTCAAGTCCATTGCTTACCTAAAAGAATATTGTCAATTCATGCAGGCAATATGTATATGTAAATCAAGATTGAATGGCAAGGAACAACCTCATCAAATATGCTAAAAATGAAAAGATGGAACAAAGCAGCTAGTGGTCAATTCTACAGATTTGATGACACCAACAGAGACCATGCTTTTACACATGATGATTGTGGTGGGAAATCCAGGTCAAAATTACCCTGATGCCTCTAAAGGGATCACACAGTAGCAGGTAAAAGGGGGTTCGGGGACAATTAGGTTGTTTTAAATTGAGTTGACGACCCTGATACAAATGCAAACAATTCAATGAGGTCTTTCCATTGTAATCCAAAAGAAAGAAGAAAAATGTTTCTTTTGCCTTAATTTGGATCGGGCATTATATTCATAGGAGCTGCAAAACAAAGAAGGTAAAAAATGAAGAACAAGGAATGAAAAAGGTGACGAAAAAGAGACCATGACACGAGAGAGACAGAAGAGCATAAAAGAATATTGGAGAGAGGATAGAAATGCCCCAGCACTTGCGCCAGGAATTAATGGAGAAGGCTCGTAAATCAGATCGCTACTAGCAACCAATTGTCAGATTTCTTTAGTTGATTCCCAATTTAGTTTTTCAGTTTTCTATAAAAGGCTTATTTGGGTCTAAATGGAAGCAATTTTATGCAATCAAATGAGGGCTTCTGATTGAATTCGAATCTTAAGGCCCATGTTAGAATATATTTGAGAAAAATTGTTCGTTTCAAGTTCAACTCAGAATTTCTTCATCTCTTATCTGGACAACAAAAGCTGCACTGAGGAGCTGCACATTGCACAAAGCAGGAAGAGGACAGTGCCTTCCCGAACAATTAGATTCTTGAATATCATTGAGCTCAGGGATTAGAAAACAAAATGGACGCACCCTTTTGCTCCTAGCACCTGACGCAATTGATGCATGTTTTTTCAAAAGTAAAACTTTATGAACTAGTATCCCATAAGGCTTCATAGCCAGGAAGTAGATATAGTAATTAAGCTATATCCATCTTGATTCTTGAATGTCACTGAGCTCAAGGGTTTAGAATGCAACATGGCTGCACCCCTTAGCTCCTAGCACTTGAGCAAACAAGGCCTCAAAACCAGGAAGAGGAAATAATTAAAGCTATGTCCATCGAAGTAACCTCAAGCTAGAAAGGCAAATGTTCTTGTTTCTATTTTATTTTAGAAATATATCAAGAAATGCTAGTGAAAAGTGATCTAATTTATGTCCAATGCCTAAGAACAGATAATAATGACCCCCACTCGATGTACCAAAAATCAGTATACTCAAATCAATTAACTGAAAAGAAATCTAATATGTACCTCGTCCACAGTTTCCTTCACTCGACGCAATGAATCAAGGGCCCCAACATGGACAGTTTTTCCTTTCCGTACAACTCTAATCCCACAACCTTTAGTAATTTTTCCCTCAGTCACCATGCATCCAGCAACTCGTCCACTGCCACTGCTAAATGTTGCCCTGACTTCTGCTGCACCAATTGCAATTTGCTCCTACATAACATCAAATCTCAGAACTGTTGAGCACCGACATCTAAGGAAAAAGTATAGTAGGAAAAAACAAACATGATTCTTAAAGAGGTATTCGTAGAAGCTTGTCAACAATGTCAAGCACATTTATCCTTAGATCAGTTAGATGGGAGGTAAAGCTTATCTATACCATAAATGAAGTATAACTTAAGTTGACCAATATACATGCCACTGTAAACATGGCAACCTTTAAAGCAAACAATGCAGCTTAAGGACAAATTTCTTGACAAACTCTTCAAAACTTTTTTAGCTGAGGAAACCCTTGAACAGACCTTTCACAGACTCTCAGAATTTTATGAATATATTTTGTGATTCCAAGTTATTATTGTTGCAGCACCGAAAAAAACCAGCACCAAAACTTAAAAAATCATATGAAGAAGCAGGACAGACAAGGCATTCAAGGGATTAGAGCTACTTTGATGAAGCGTTCTCATTACAATTGTCAGACACGTCGACCTACTAAAATGGGGCTAGTAAAAAATTCAGTATTACAGAGTATATCATTTGAAAACCATATAGCAGTTTATGTTAATTTGTCCATAAACAATTTTTGGGTAAATTCATCGCCTAAATCCTAAGTGATACCTTAAGTAAAATACTATCTCTACCCCAAAATTGAGTACTACGTATCACATTATTATACTTATTTTATATCTGCCTCCCCCTACTTCTAATTCTTTCATAAACATATATAAAAATATTCTTAAAACAAATGCCAATTTGGCAATATCAACCAGGATGTTTATTTTAAATAAAGGGGAAAATGTTTTAAGCACCTAATAACTTATTTTGGAATAAAAATCTCTAGTGCCTTAAACTTAAAATACTTGATAAAGCCTTCTAAAAACACTCAGACAAAGCTTTTATTTTTCCAAATAAGATATTCTTTCCATTCCAAATAATTTGTGGAGTACGACAAAGATTACTAGAAAATTTTGAATATTAACAATTCCTAATGTTAGGTGCATGACCTTAAACATTTATTTAAATGGGTGGCATATATGGGCTATAACAACCAATATTATTAGAGGTGTGTACTATTCACATGAATTTCACTTATTTGAATGTATTATTCATGAACTTATCTTCTTGAAATGAACTGACATAAGGACATAAGGCGATTAGAACAGGTCCTAGAATAACAAAATATTACTATAGTTGCCAATATATTAAAAAAAATATAATACTCCCCATGTCGAAGTTAACATTCTACATTTACCTACGTATTTCTCTCTATTTTTTTCTCTAAAAATAAACCCAAGCCCACCCATCCACTTTTTCTCTAAAGTTAGAGCACACACCCACCAAATAACAATAATATCAAATCATCTTTGACTTTCAATTAGGTGCTTCAATGTTCAGTCAGTGTCTAAAATATCAAGGCCTTTTCTAGAGCACAAAGAAATCCAAATGACTTTATCTACACATATGGTACCCGGACAAATATTTTTCCACTCAAACTATTGCTTGTTCTAAATACTACCGGGCAGATGGGCACACATTACAACAGTTATGCATTGTGAGCCCCTCAGTCAAGCAGGTACCTAGGTGAAACACAACCAAACATGCTCCAGCTATACCAACCACACCCCCAAAAATAATAAAAAATAAGGGAAGGAAAAAAGAGATAATTGCCTACTCATAGTGATGTCTAACAGGAATTGCTATACCATGAAAATATGTCACAAAATGCACACACCAGCAGAGTCCAGCATAATTACCTCAACAGGATCTAACAATCCTTCCATCGCACGCCGTATGTCATCAATTAGATCATAAATTACTTTATATAGCCGAATTTCAACACCTTTGTTATCTGCATATTTTTCAACAGAACCTGGTGCCTTTACATTGAACCCCAAGATTATAGCTTTACTAGCTACTGCAAGATCCACATCACTTGTGCTGACGTCCCCTGTTGCTTGCAAGAGAAACTTCAAAGAGACATTATCCTGAGGAAGAACATCCAGCGCCTGTCTCACTGCTTCAATTGATCCCTGAAATTGACAGAGCAAAAATTAGCAGGACCAGAAAAACCTATTTCGACAATTAAAAATTAGGAAATCAACAAGCAAAGCTTAACTTATAAACAAAGGATCCAAAGAGGGACATCATGCACCTAGTTCAGCAAAACTAATCTAAACGTAAGGAATTCTTAAGTTCTTTAAGTCAACCAAGATATTTCATTGCTTTACTACAAGAAGACAGATTTCTGATAAATTTGCAAAGTCTTATTCTATAAAAATCAACTTGAGGACCCCACACCAAAAGGGAAAAAGGAACTTTCAAATATATTTTATCATGATATTAGAATGATGACCAACAATTTCATAGTCTATAAACAAAAAATCGTCAAATTATCCAAAACCTGTCAGTTCCAATATAAGTAAGCTAAAAGCTCTTCAAAAGGGCATTACAAACTACTAACAGATGATGTTCCTCTTATTAATATAAGACTGTCCCAAATGGATATTCAAACCAAAGAAAATTAATTATACGGTAGAAAGTTGGATATACTCAAACAACTTGCAAGAATCATAAAAATTAAAGTATTTACAGATCTGCTCTGTTATCTGATTATTATATTAAGGTAATGGGAATGAAGATAATTTCTTGGTCAACACTGGACTTTTTACATGTCACACAAAATGGAATCAGACCACCACTTTTCTTTTCTTTTTCCACCAAGCAATGGAATCGACAAAAAATAGATCAACCAGGATCACCACTTGCATAAAATAATAAGTAAATTAGGATAATCCACAAAATTTCAAACTCCTTTAAGACTCAACCAATTTCTCCCACATTAGAATTGTTTCCTAAACTACCCTAACCACAAGGACCTATAGCATCCCAAAACACTATTTAGGAAATAGTCAGTTTTTGTCATGAAGCAGATTTCAAAGGAGAAGAGACAGCTGGGGAATTCTGGACAAGACAATAAGGTAGAGTTGAAGGGGCACTGACAATGGTTGTAACAAACTAACAAAAGCTGCAGACCATATAGGAAACAAGCAAATACAGAAATGCAACATGAAAGTCTTTCAAATAAGAAATTTTTTTTACTAAGCACACGATAAGCAGATCTGCAGATTTACGTGATTAAATAAGCAATAAAAAAATGAACAGAAGAGTGTTTATAAATAAAATAAAAAAAGGAAACACAAATCATATGCATCATCAAATCAGTCCATTCTCAGAAACTTGAGCCCTCAACTAGCCATGCCACCAAAAAACATATAATGACATCTTACCTGGAGATCAACCTTTAAAACTATATTTAGCTGGTGCAAGTCCAAACCAGCCATCTTCCCAGATGACACAGCTGAAGCCAAAGACGACAAGGTAACCTTCCCATCTCCAGCCTTAGCAGATATGCGTTCATTTCTTATAGACTCTGCACGAGCCTGTGCCTTTTCACGAGCTATGTCAAGAGAACTCACTACCTCAAACTCATCACCAGCAAATGGAACATTATTCAATCCAATAACCTGAAAGCATATGCTCATGGAGGTAAGAAAATGTTGCTAGACTAGAGGTCCATCCAAAAAATAACTAGTATTTAGATAAGGCAGAACAGCAGAAGTCAAGAAGATTTATCAGTTTGTTTTTAGTATTCTTGCATCCTGTACGGTAGCAAGTGATACATGATGCCAAAACAGTAATGGCAATATAATAAATAATTTCAAAACTCATTATGCAGGATTTTTACCTAGAAACTTCTTTTTTGCATCCATTTATTCAAATAACTACTTTTTGAATCTAACAGGTTAAGATATTGATACAAGATAACAATACTGTCAAAAGCTCTAGCACGAAATCTGAAATTTCTTCCAGGACCTCACATGTTTTTAGACCATAAGTAGTCTCATAAACAAGCACTCCACTAGTGTAAAGCCTAAATTAATATCCACTATGCCATTTCAAAAGGTCAGAGCATATATTACTCTCACTCCAATGAGTTCTTTGTTGTCAAATTTCTTGCTTTTACTCTTCTCTTGACACTCACGAAGTCACATTGAAAACTTTAGATTTTTTCAAGCAACACTTTTCCAGGTTTAACTTCTAAGTTCTCGTCGATCCAATTAATCGTTAAGAGTCACAAATTTTTTGATCCATAAGATTTCAAATCCTATCTCCACGAAAACAGTCACTGAAAATAGTGATTAGAACATCCTAATAATTAAAACTCCTTAATCAATGCAAGATTTTATTCCTCTTTTCTCCCACTCAGGTTTTTATCTTCATCTTTCATTAATTGTATTGAAGATAATGGTGTCTGCTTCTTTGAATTTGTTAGGGTAAAGTGAAAATTCAAAAACTGAGAAGGGAGAGCAAAAGGGTCCCAAAAGGGCAGAGGGGGAGGTCTCCAGCAAAAGGGAGGATGGGACTGATGTGAAAAGGGAGTAGTAAACAGTCAATCTGGGAGAAGAAGGGAAAAGGGCATACAAGATCAAGTTTATGATGAAATACATAAAGTGGCTAAATTCAAAAATAACAATAGGAGGTAGTCAATTGACTAATTGGGTTCGGAGTAATTCAGAACTGGTACTTTATGATTTTTCGTAAGATAGTTTTATGTGAATTTTTGTGATTACGCAACTCCTCCACAAGCATGTTGTCCTTCCAATATATACATAAAATAGTATTACTAATTTCTAATTGGAAATGATATTGAGTGGTTATGAAAATTTTTAAAAAGATACAACTACTAGGTGTTTAACAAGCATTACCATCAACATTGGATTGTAACTTCCTATTGGATTGTAACTTCCCTTACAAAATTACATATAAACTTATGATCATTGCTGTCATTTATAACTCCTATTACCAAACAATCCATTTATTCTTACCATAGCTTATATGTAACTACAATATTATGAAGCCATTTTCATTTAATTATTTCATTTAAATATGACAAGAGATTCATGCACTGAGTACTTATAATAGCAGGAGCAGTCAAAAGTCTACAAAAGCAGTCAACAGCAAAGCCTTGTTCAGTTCACCTGATTTTTACTAATTAAAACTGAGTTTTACTGATTGGAACTGATTTTACTAATTAAAACTGATTTTTACTAATTCACTATTGTTTTTAATGCATGAGACTACTGATTAAAACTGATTTTTACTGATTGAGACTTATTTTACAGATTAAGACTTATTTTTACTGATTAAGACTGATTTTTACTGTTTGAAACTTATTTTTACTGATTAAAACTTATTTTTACTGATTAAAACTTATTTTAACTGATTAAAACTTATTTTAACTGATTGAAGCTTATTTTTACTGATTAAAACTTATTTTAACTGATTAAAACTTATTTTTATAGATAAATTATTTTTTAAAGGTGAACTGAACAGAACCCTAAATAAACACCTCCGGGAGCAGAATACAGCCTATCATCTTTTTCAAAAAAAATTGCATTTAATGCTCAATTTTGTGTGACTTCAATCCAAAATTACCAAGACTGCAGCAACCTCTACAGCTAACAACAATTCAAAGAGAAACAAGCCATATGAACTATAAGCAGATACACAGAAATCAAACCTGCACAGGGATAGATGGACCAGCTTCATCCACACGATTCCCTCCATGATCAAATAAGGCACGAACCTATAAGCAGAAAAACCAAATCAGCAGCAGTTTAGACTGAGTGTAACAACTCTCCAAGAACATAAAGCACAGCTATAGTAAACAACCTTTCCAAATGCTTCCCCACAGACAATTATATCCCCTTTTCTGAGAGTGCCATTTTGTACAATAAAAGTGGCAATGGGTCCTTTTGATTTATCAAGACCAGCCTCAATTACAGTGCCCTTAGCACTCCTGTGAGGGTTTGCCTTTAGCTCTTGCAACTACAAGCAGAACAAAAAGAGAAAAAGGAACAGAGTAAGAAAGAGAGAGAGGACGGGCAAGGATGTAACTCAAGTACAGACCTCTACAAACGCAATCACTTATTTACAAACCAACACGTCCTTGAAAACAAGCAAGAAATTAGCAAAAGATAACTTATGAAGATGTTCTGGAAAATCTATCAAGCCAAACTCCATCAAGGGTGAAAACAAGTATCTGAGTCATACATAAAGCCAGAAGACAGGATATCATGGGCCCATCAGTCTCAGAACTGCATATGCAGGATATGTATAAAGGACAAGGATGCAACCTCAAGGAGATATCAAGAGAGACATCATTGATTCCCATATAATGACAATTACAGTTTATATTGAAAACCTTCAGAAGGAGAATATATTAATACTGATATTTTATGAAAACAAGATTATAAATGACTCTAACATCCCAAGAACTAGACACAGGAATTGGTTTACGAGAATTGCAATATTGTTGCCCAGTTCAAGTCCAAGGAAAGCACATAATTTTTAAAATCAGTGTGTAACAAGGGGCTCTCCAACCTAATATAGAATTCCAATACAGATAACTACATAGAACTTATGAAGAAATCATAGCTTCTACTAAATTAAAATATAAACTTCCAAATGAATTAAGTTGCCTCTAACTTAATCCCTAACAATTCTAACAAAGAAAACAAAGAATAAGCCAGAAATAAAAAGACTCAAGAAATATATGGCACTGCAGTGGTCGATATTATAAACATCGTAACCAAAAATGAAATCTAAAATAACAACCACCCGCCTTTTCTTACCTCTGCAACAAGCATGGCTGTCTCTAGTAATTCATCCACATTTTGACCTTTAAGTGCACTGACCTGTGATATGGAGACACAAGAATGAGCATCCACTCAGAAACAACCCCCCATACCCTCAAAGATATTAAAACAAGAAAAATATTGAGAAGCAAAATGAAGAAGCTGTAACCATCAGAAGGTAAGCTAATGAAAGCTTTTTATTTTAATATTTAAGATTAAAAAATTTAAATAAAAAAAAAAACCTACCTTGACCATTGGGACATCACCACCCCAGTCCTCTGCCATCAGACCAATTTGTGAAAGTTCTTGCTGGACACGATCAGGGTTAGCCCCATCTTTGTCAATCTGCAACAAATTACAACCAAAGAGAAAGAAAAAAAATTAGTAAACAGATAATAAATTCACCTGAGCTAGATCGACTTATATGAATTCTCAGATGAGAATACAAAATCAAAATATAACAAGTCAACTAATCCAAATCAAGGCAAGCCTCATCCTAACCAATGCCAGTTCAAAGCTACATCGTATCATAACTATCATACAGAGTCCGAACTCCATAATCCATCCTTAGTAAGTCTTACTGCAATATAGTCTGTTTAATAATCAAGAGCTACCAATAATAACCTTCTCTAACGGAGTAGACAAATGTTTATGGATGCTACCTTATTAATAGCAACCACAATAGGAACACCAGCTGCTTTCGCATGGGCTATTGCTTCATTTGTTTGAGGACGAATCCCATCATCCGCAGCTACAACAATGATTGCTATATCTGTCACTCTTGCTCCACGAGCCCTCATTGCCCCAAAAGCCTACAGAAGGCCCATGTAAAAAGACATCAATATCCATGAAAAATACAGTCAATATATAACAACCTTTTTATGGACACATACCACAAGATGAAATTCACATTAATAGTATTTTTGAATAGCAGATTCAGAGCTTATAGAAAATGTCAAAACAAATTTCCAAAATGGCATGTGAACTAAAGACAAAAATGATTCCTCAATTTACCTCGTGACCCGGAGTGTCAAGAAAGACACAGGGAAGCAACTTTCCATCAACTGGTACATCCACTTTATAAGCTCCAATCCCTTGAGTGATCCCTCCTGCTTCAGAAGCAGCAACCTGCAGAATAAAGTAAAGTCTAGTATCATAACCCAGCAGTCCCATGATTTAGAAGCAATAAACATTGAAAGAGTCCAGCATGAAAGGCTTCCTTAAAGAAATTTTTGTATTCATCAATGCGAAGCATAATTGTCATAGGATACATAGCATAACAACAAACTGAATCAAACTTCTGCAGAGCTAAGTTAATACAACTGACAAGGTAAGGATGGAAATAAAATGCAGATTTGCTAGGACCAAATTCTCTTGTGTTTGAGGCATTATAAACACAGCTATAAACACAGTTATCAAGTTGGTTAGGTAAATGTTTACCTTGCTCTTCCGTATGTAATCCAGAAGGGTTGTCTGCCAGCATAAACCAGCTATGTTAGAAATTTGCTTGTGAAAAATGTACAAAAGAATATATCGCCAAAACAATGTCATTTACTCACCTTTCCGTGATCTACATGACCCATGATAGTAAGCACCGGAGGCCTATATTCAAGCTTGTCGAGGTCCTCATCATCAAAAATTTCCTTCTTCCGGGCCATTTCTCCCAATTCATCAGAAACTGCATCTAAAACTTCCACATCATACTTTTCGCATATCATCTTTACCATTGCCTTGTCAAGAGTCTGCACCCCATCTGGTTTGATTCCCATGGAAGAATACAGGTAACCAAGAATTTCACCTTCACTAATAGCCAAGTTGTCTGCCAATTCTTCTGTCGACATGCCTTTTTCTCCAACCTCCAAAATTTCCACTTTGACAGGAGCTGCATCTCTGGCAGCTTGGCGTCTGGCAGCCTTGCGGCTTGCCTTACTCCATTTCCTCCCTTTTCGAGCTGCAGCACCAGGGATGGATACACCAAGTTCTGAAGTTTCTTCATGAATATCATCATCATTAACCATACGCCGCTTTGCTCCACCAGCTGTAGCCCCCTTTTTCTTGTAATCATCTTTAAACTTCCCAGAAGGCATTTTAGCAGGTTTAGGTGGGGCAATCACTGCTTGGGCAACCACTGGATCAACTGCTGTTTTCTTTGAGGCAAATTTGTCAACCAGGATAGGTTTCCTCTCCTTTGATTTGACAGCCTCGTCCTTTCCATCAGCTGTAGAGGACATTCCCACATCCTTCAAAATCGGCTTCCTCGGCACTGGCAAAGGAGCCACAGAAGGCCTTGCCTGCAACTTGATCTCGGGCCTCTGCAGTGGCACTGGAGGTCTCAGACTCTCAGGAGACTGGTTGTCTAACTTATCTTCTCCCTTTGTCTTAATCTCAACCCTCTCAACCTTTTCAATTTTAGGAGGCTCTTGAACTACTTTCTGCACAGCGGCAACCGGATTCCCCTTCCTCCATACACTCTTCCCCGTATTAGGCTTCCCTTTCGCCGAACTATTAACAGGTTTACCACTAGTTGAAGTACTTACACTTGGAGACGGTCTATTTACAGATTTCCCCTCATTTTTACTCCCTAATTGTGAGCTTCCAGTTTCTAATCTCTCAGCCTTCTCTAACACCTCATCTAACGATTCAATAACCTTCTTCCTCTCCTCCTCATTATCCAATTTCCCATTACTCGACCCTCCATTAACTTTCGACCCCTCCAAATCCCCCAAAGTTTCCCCTAAGTTATGATTCCCATTCGACCCCAGTTTCAACACCGGCTTAGGAGACGGCTTTAATATAAGATCCTCATTCTTACTCCCTTTATATGTATTCTCAAGAGAAACAGCACTCCCTTGGTCAGAAACATAGTCAGTAGTGATAGATAGCCTACACACCGATACATACCGCCATAGCCTCCCCCCTCCCAAATGCCGAAAATTACAATTACAAACCCTTCTAGGAGAAGACAATTTCTTAACTAATGAAAATGACACCTCCAAATTACCTGAACAACTTGCTCCTGAGCTCCCCAAACTGACTAGGGAAGCCATTGTTGCCATAATCACTCACTTTATTAAAGACTATAGATTGCAATCATCAAATCCAAATGTACAAATTACAAAACAACAACTTAAATTATATCTAAACCCAACTCAAACTTGCAAATATAATCACTTAAAGCAACTAAATATGCAAAATTGCAGGATAAAATGAATAACCCAGAAGCAGATAATGATAATATAAAGTTTTGAAATGAGGAACAATAAAGTTTAGGGGAATTTATATATAAAATGAAAAGGGTCGTACCATGGAAATTTAGGCCAGAGTGATAGGAGGGAAATATATGAGGTCAGAAAAATTCTTAAGAGAGCGGAGTGGAGAGTGTGGAAGTTTTGATGTGTTGGCCAAGTGTAGGTCTTCATTAGCTTGTGTGGCTGTTTCTCTACCTGTCAAATTGAACTGCTTGTGATAAGGCTTTTTATATTTTCTATTATCTTCTTTCCTACCCTTTTTTTAACTGTTAATTTTTCAAGTTTTTTCGGTTCTATAAATAATTATTGTACTGAAATTAAACTAATTTTTCGATTTATTATGTAAAAAACTTACCATAATGATTCGAACTACAAAATGGAAAGAAAAAAAAAAAAAGTACAAAGTCATCAAAATGAAAGCTGGTGAATATTGGTTTTTTGCAACAGTTTTGGTAAATACGGCATAAAATCAAAATTGAGAGTTAAAACGGGGAAATTGTAGCTATGTAATGAATTGGGTAACGTAACATTTTTGCGATGTTTGGTGAAGTTATGTTAAACAAAAATAAAATAAATTATATAAAAATGAGTTAACGAGAATAAAACCTCATATTTAAGTGTTTTATATTTCTATTTAAAGGGATTATCAAATTTGTGAATCAGTTGGAATTTTAATTAGTGGATTGCTAAGTTTTACGCAGTCACAAGAATTTTATCATGAATTTTTCTCCCATTGTCATTTCCTTCTATAAATATCACTGGCATCTAAAAATGTACCTAAAATGGATACATTTTGTTTTGGAAAGCTTGCACTTAAGGGCATATTTGAGATTAGGGTAATGCATTATTATGATAATAAAAGACGAATTTAAAAACATAAGAAAAAATAAGAAAGTGATAATGTATTTACAAGTTGATTAAATATTAATGGTGTGGTGGGAGCTAGAAGTAGGGAACTATTACCCTCATTTCCTACGCTCCCTATATAACTATTTCCTCAAAAATGAGATAAACATTGGATCCTCTAGGTTTGATGAAGTTCTTCACTTCTTCATTGGGTATAGTTGAGATTCTTATTTTTACAATCGAGGCGGGGCCGAGGAGGATTGGTTTTAAATGAATGCCATATGGATCTGTTGATTATCTCATGAATGATAAGCACGAACAGCATAGTCGTCGACAGCAGTGTCTCGACCTTCAAATGGATGGCTGAAGGCCATGCATACTCCCTGTTCTTCATATTACGCCAGCCACCAAAACTTCAGATATAGAGAGTTTTTAAAATGTTGAAATACGAAAGTGAACGCAAGTAATTGAACTTGAGGAAGTTCATACATATAAAAACTCATTGGCTTAATCATTGCTAACATTAGAAGTTATCAAGAACATCACCAGACAATAGTCGAAATAATTACTCTGGTCCATGACATGGGAAATTCTCTTATCTATGCAGTCAGCACATGATAACTTGATTAACTGCTTTAAAATCAACCAATATCATCTTCAATATTCATCTGAAACACTATTCTATCCAGTAAAATTAAGGCAACGGCAAAGGTGGTTTCCAATGGGAAAATGGTGCTAAATCTCTATTAACAACAGTTCTGTTGTGCAACCAGAATGTTTCAGCTGACTGGTGAAAATGCCGTACTTTTCGTTGGAGCTCCCAAAGAATTCCAATAATTGCAGAGCACTGCTGCGATTCTGGAGCGTAGGCCCAAAGACATCTCACCTGTCTGCCACGAGCTATCATTTGATCTATCTCCTCATCTGGGCCAGAATGATTCCAAGGTTCAGAAGATGTTTTAGCAACAGAAACCACCAACGGGGGATCAAACAGATTAACAAAATCTAACCTGGTATTGACTCCAAATACTCCAGGAGTTCGGGGCCTATACGAGTTGATGGCCACTTAATTGATATCTGGGTGTAGTCCACGACATTCTGAAAAGGCAACTCTACTAGATCTGACAGCACCACTGGCACACACTCCTGGTTCAACAAATTATTCAAGATTGCATTCATTGAGACAAGAACATAAAGAGAGAGGGAGAGAGAAAACACAGAGAGAGAGACCACAAAAAATGACTCATAGAAGCGAAGGGTCCATGACGATTCTCCACGGGGAGCTAGGCAGAATTTGGCATTGCGGAGATGTTCAAAGTATTCTTTCCTTCCTAGTTTGTCAGGGCCACTCAACTTCAATTCTGGAGATTCCAACTGGACATAAAACCAATATGCATATTTTTGGGAGCAATAAAGAATAAGAATTCATCACCAGCCAAATACATGTGGTACAGGGTAAAATCAATCATTTTGCAGTAATCCAGTTATCTAAAGAGAAATAATTGTCAATCAAGCACAGATGACAAAGATGTCCCTTCTATGAACAATAATTAGAAGAGAATTATGCAAAATGGATTTGAGAGGGCCTAATTGGATCACAGAAGAATAGCTGTACTTCTTGGAGGATCAGAGAAGCACTTGAACAAAGTTTTAACTACCACATGACACACTCAGACTATTGGCACATAATTCATCGCTTTCATTCAATTGATAGAAAGACAGCATAGTTTATTAACCTAAAGTTTAAAATGGTCAGGCTGAATGCTTTATGTCTTAGTCATTCATGCATCACTCCTCCCAAATGCCATGACAAGTAATATATACAACTCAAGACCAGAAATTCACACAAGCTACTTCTGGCAATTGAAAGTTTAAATAATTCCGAGTAATTTTAAAACCACGTGAGAAAAGGAAGGCTCATTTAGAATCCTTTTGAAAATTATAAAAGAGGGTACTTGCTGCAATGTCTATTAATCAATAGCTAAGGTATATATTAAGTCACAGCAATTTATAGAATACCTTACAAACAGCCAAGCAAATAATTCAGAAAAACTAGATTTCACCTAGATCATCTAGATGAATAGAGTGCAAGAAACAAGTAGAACACATTAAACACTACAAAAGCAAACATACCTTATCAGGATATTTCTTTGCAAGGTCTATTAATTGAAGACGACCAATCTTCCCTTGTGCTCTACCTAAGAAGTTTGCCAAGTACTTACGCCTTGACAGTGGCAAAGGCTGAACTAAAGTAGCTCCTCCTTTCGTCATACCGTCATCAACATTCCCAGGGATAATTATATCTTTCCATGTGTTAAAGGCACTTGTATCACGTTTATCAGTACGATCGCCCTGGATAACAATTAAGCAACAAGAAGAAAATTCATATAACATAATGCAGGTGCACATAGAGAGAACTAAATTCATTTCAAGCTTCTTGGGGTGAAATTCAAGAAAAAGTTCCAGACTCATCTCAACTTGATTATGGCTCCTTTTTCACTTCTAGTATGTGCTAACTCATTTGTTTGCATTGATTAATTTATTGCTTTAAATGGTTGTGAAAATCTAGTTGAAAAAACTGCCCTTTTCTTTACAAATTAGTTTGACGACATACACTAATTGACCACAACACATGTTATGTGGAAAATCATAGAACATCAATTGCTAATCAAACTTAGAAAATACCTCAGGCGTAAGAATGATTGAGCGATTCAAATATGTGGCCCATGACTTGAACAAATGAGCACCAGCACCACTATACATTGTAAAATATATCATCAAAACAAAGAATTTTAGGACTCTACATCAATCGACATATTCTACTAGCACAATATACAGACATGATATTTTGCCATCAAATGAAAATAATAAAATTATGCCATTAAGAATCTTGGCAAGAAGGCACAAATGAAGCACCAGACAAAGATTTATATGAAAACCTTTGTGATTAATGTGTATGATCTAATACCACAATATAGATACATGATATAGCATAAAGTTAAGAACCAGCACAGGAAAAAATTTCAAATAAATACATTACCCTGTGTGGACATTGTTACATAGTTACAGAGAGTGGTATTGTTGTCCATGGATACAATAAGTCGATTAAAAAGATGAATGAATAGTAAAGTGGGAGCTTCAAAAATCATGCTTCAAGCGTAGGAAATAAACAAGGTTAATAGCCACCTGCATATTACAAAATCAAACACATGATTTGTATTTGACCATGTACCTATCAGGCTACCTTCAAGCATGTTTATAGAAGATGACAATGTTTCTAATAGGACTCCACAAGCAACACCATAAGCCTGAAGAAAGTGTTTACTGAATGCAGACAGCTAAGCCTTAATATGGAAGAGTGTACAGAGGTCGAATATTGCATTTCATAAAATTGAAACGTCAGCATAATGCAAGTAAGAGTGTAAATGCACTAATAACAGAAATAAGTAATAACTAAGAAGCAAAGGAAACCATCTTTCATTCTCAATTACAGTTTAATCTAGAAATACCCTCAAATACATCAGCCCTTATATCACACATTCAAACTAACATACCTTGGGAAGACAAAAATGTGGTTACGGCCACCAGAGAGTCTGAAGTGTGGCATCTGACTTAGCACCTAAAAGCAAATTGCAAACTTCATGAAATTACGACCAATAATACTAACCTCCATTCCATTAGAATTACAACATGATTCGCTTTTACAATATATTTTCACTTCTTAGACCACATGTGTATTCTAAGTCAAGATAAATGAATGTTACCATAGTAAAATGTTATTAGATTAGTTTCATCGTATATTTTCACAATATCAAATTATTTTGATTAGAACTAATCGACAAATGAAGATTTTAATGGTCAAAGTTGAGCCCCAATAAGCATGAAAGTCAATATGTTGCAGTTTTTTTTGGAATGGAGGTTGGTATATAAATAAAGATATTGTAAGTTTGCATCTTCACAAGAAAATTCATTTCAATAAGGATAAGAAAATAGAGTTTACATACAAATTAGGAAGAGAAAACATCACCGTGTACAATACAGGCAAAACAGCTTCTTACCTTAACATAAGTACTGTTAATTTCCTTGTCATTTAAACCTCCCATCATCCGAACACATTTTGCATAGGCTGGCACGAAAAAAAGATCTGCCTCTGCTTTATTCAGGGTCCGGAACTTAGATTTCAATAGCAATTTATGTATTTTGACCTACAATAGTGCAGAAACAACGACAAGAAGAACCTCAAAGTGAAAATACCATAAACCAAATTATCTGATATCTATAACAGGGGAAAGGGCAAGATATCTCTTCGGCTAAGACACATTAGGACATAAAAAAAATATAAAAAAAAAACCATTAATGAAGGGAAGCAAGATAAGGAAGGTAGTAATCTAAAGAGATGATGGAAAGGCTACAATATTGGTCTTTCCTACTCCCAACTTGATGATTTTAAATCAAAGACCCTTGCATTCCATTAGCAGCTACGGTATTCTAACTCTTTATTCATCATCTACTACCAGAGATGCCCAAATATGACGTAACACTCAAACACTAGATATTCCATCCAAATTACATGAAACTTATTAAATAAGAAAATACCTATAAAAAAAACCCTCAAAACTATATAAATATCCCATGCTTGTCCAGGAAGCATCAATCACAATACTTACCATCACCCATTCATTCTTTTTCAAAGGTCATTATTTGGCAAAGGGTAGTCATCAAAGTTCCAAGGAGAAATAGAAGCATTGCAAGAGTTTACAGTTCATATATGTCAAAAGAGTAGTAGAACAACACAGTTTCCTACCTGCGCTACCACACTCTACGTTATCATGACTGTTTCCTCAGCGTTAAGTTTGATTAAAGGCAATAAACCATGCATAATACTGCAAGGAAACGATTCAAGATAGTTCTCTGCACTCATTTGATTACAGCAGAATTCCAAGTCCCAGATTTCACTATCGACTAATTAATACAGCATTCCATTTCTCACCAGTCTCACCACAAACTTGACGGTGCCATGATTGTAATTGGTCAATAAGGATCCCTAATTTGCAACCACGGTTTTAACATCATATCCACTCATTCATCACCTAAGTCCATATGGGTATGGGACGGATGAATATGGCAAGTGTAACAATCAATACGGAATTTGAGATACTGTCATTTCAAGCATTTTATGCCTTGGTTAAAAAATAACATTAATTAACTCCATACCCATTGGTTAAAAAAGATGCCAACTTATTCACCTCAAAATCATAAAATCAGCTGAAAGTTGAAGTTTAACCAAAAAAAAAAACATACCTGAGAACCCCATTGGCCTTTGATGCAAGCATCAGGAGAGATCTTGCCATCACGACCGTACATCAAAAGTTTCAACCCGTCAATCTCATCCTCGTCATAAACATAGATCTTGAGGCTGAGGTGGGACCCATACCCTGATTCAGGCCAAGAAAACGGATGGCCAGGATCAAAGCTTATAGAAGAACGCGTGGCGAGGTGGGAAGCAGGAGAGCGGAGCACATCATAGCGAGGAGCGAAAGTTTGATCGAAGAGGCGAGTGAGGAAGAAGGTGGTAGCGACAAGGGCAAGGGCTCCAATCTGGTGGGTGCGGGTGCATAGAGTTTGTTGGTGGTGGAATGGCCTTGACTTGCTGGTTGTTATGCTTCCCATTTCACATAATGAAAACTTCCGCTGCTATCCTAGAATTTCACATCGATATTTCACTCACAAATTAGGGAAATTGTTTCAATTGCTTAAACCTATGTCAGAAACAACAGAATAAATGTATTTCAAACCCCAAATATTATTAAAAAAAAAAAGAGCATTGCTAAGATCAGAAATGAATCTAAAATTACCAGTATATAACTCACAATTAGTGGCAAACCCCACTCAGAATAAAATTGAAGTATATATCTATGAAATATTGCGGCCTACAGAATCTACAATTCGTTCGCCGGCGAGCGTGGTTGTAGTGGTGACTGGTGCTTGCTCTTTTGCCAGCTAATGATGTTCTTTGGGTAACGGTAGCAGTCGCTTTCCGGTAGCAAGTAAAGACTGAAGACGGAAGTGTGGGAGTGTGGAACTGAGTCTGAGGACCCACAAATCAGTAAGAATTTAAATTGTAAAACGAGTCTACACATCTACTCCGTAATTAGAGCCTCTTAAATTAATCCGATTCAAAACTCGATTTCAAATAAATGATCTGAAAAATAATGGATTTTGGACAAAAATCTCTAATCCAAACCCGAACTTATTGAACCTGAAGGCATGTTCTCGACATAATCGGCCTGAAAATATGATGAAATTATAAGAGCTAGCTTTGATGCCAAAAAAAAAAAAAAAAAAACACACATTTAATTTCTAAAAAAATTGGTTTTAATAATGGTTTTTGTGGAACATGTAAGTCATTTTATTGTTATATTGTATTGAATCAACTTGAACTTGAATACTTTGGGTCTTGAACAAGCATTGTTCATCCAAAACCTGAAACAAATCCTACCAACCCGTTTTATAGGTTTATCTCTAACCATATCTAAGATTTTTGACAAAGTCCCTTAATAAAAAAAAAATAAAAGAATTATACTATCCACAATAGATGTAGGTCCTATTTAATAAACTTTGAGATAAAAGTGTTAAGGATATGATGTTCATACTAAAACTTATTTGAAACTTAGAGTTCAATTGTTGATTTTAATTTTTTTTTTAGTTATTTGATCAATTACTTGCTTTAATCTTGTAATTTTAATTTTAATTTTTTTTTAAGAAATGATGATGCAAAATGTAGTGTTAATGAACATTGTAATAACATGAATCTCATATTTTAGAAATTTGAAGTTTGAAATGTTTTATGACCTATTAATTTTGTGTTTATATTTGGATGTAAAAAAAAAAAATTGGTGTTTACATTTTTTACCCAATCAAATATTTAAAACAACTTTTGAAGATTTTTTATGACAAATTTTTTTTAAGCTAGGCTTGTATAATTTTAGGTGAACTCAATTCTTTTCTAATTGGATCTTTATAGGACATTATATTTTAAAGTAAAATTTAGCTAAAGAAATTTATCAACCTTTCTAATGTTTGAAGTTACTATATACGGATCAATAATCTAGATGTTTGTAAGAGTTATGATCAATAATGAAATTTTTCAGGACATCATCGTGTATAATAAATTATTAATTTTTAAGGTAGATCTATGTATAATCAAAGTTGCAAGAGGAAATGCCCAAAACATACTTAAATACTTTTAACTTTCTACATATAAGGCAATGTTTATACCAAGCTATCTATATAACTATTTTTAAAGCAAAACCCTAATAATATTATACTAGAAATGTATTAAGTTGTCATAAAAAAAAAAATCTATCTTTTTTATCTATAGATAATGTCATCTATTTTTTTTTCCTACTTTACATTAACATTAGATTGGATAATTATATGAATATATAAATTTCTAAATTATTTAAAACTATATTTATTTCTCTTAATTTATTTCATAGTTTTCTTGCTATCTTTTTTTATAATAATTTATTCATTTAATATGATAAAAAGTATAATTTCAATTAAATTTTCTACTTTATCTTAAAAGATATGGAGTACTATATGTGATTATGTATATAACAAAAGCTATAAATTTTCACTAGCTAATACATAAAAATCTTCTTATAATTGAAATATTTAACAAATTGATTTATTATCAAATCCTACATCGTATGAGACTTATATAGTTAATTAATTACTTTAATATATTTCTATCAAGAGAAGTTAGCTTACATTGTGATATCTTTTTATTATTGTTTTATGATTTTACTTTAAATTAACTTAAGTATTAGGTTAGACACTAATTAATCTATTCATATTAAAATATTATTACGAAAGTAACATGCCATGAACCTCAACACGTGGAACTTAAAGAAACTGCTCGTATTAAGTGGTGAAGTATGTGATGTGTCTTGCATTAAGATAGTGTTAATTTATGACGAAATAAATAATATAGAAATTAATTTTTTACAATATTAGTTATAAAGGTTAAGATTGATTTTATTTAAGTATACTGTTTGTATTTTCTCAATGCCTAGATTACTATCTAACACGCGAAAATTTTAATTGTTTTCGAATTTATGTTGATTCATATGATTGCAGGTAAAAAAAAAAAGTTTCCTCATGTTGTATTGTTTTGTTCATGTGTAAAAGTTTTCCACATTATCATCTCATGTAGTGGACGCATTAGACAATAGTAATGCTAAATGATGCACTCCTAAAGTGGACAGTAAATTTTTCTTTAAATAAGTGATTAGATTTATTTAATCAAGCTAGTACTTATTAAGTTATGTTGATATTAAAATTTTAAAACAACAATAATAATAATAATAAAATTAAGTATTAATAGTATTAACAAAACTACAGATTACTCTACCAATAGGGATCCATCTAGTTAAGTTAAATTTTGGAAGATGTTTTCTAGATGAAGGTAAAATTTTCATTAAACCTCAAAACCACCTTGCCCTAGCATTGATAATCAAAACCCCCTCTTTAAGAATGAAAAGCCATACTAACCCTAGTAAGAACTTTAGTGAACCAAAAAAACTAAACATGGGACCCATGTAATTCAAAATAAGATAGAGTAAGAAGGAAAGATAAAATTAATGTAAAATCATTTCATTTCATCTCACTTCCTTTTCTTAAATAAAACGTTGGAAGATAAATTTTCTTTCCTCTCCCTACTCTCCCATTCGTTTCAATCTCAAATTCTTCATGTTTACTTAGACCACTATAGCTCTGTAAATTCTTTAACTAAGGCTATGTTTAGTTAACCTCAAATTTGATTGATTTTAACTTATATTTTTTATCTGATTTAGTCTAAGTCGATCAAATCTAATTTCTTTAAAAATGAGAATTAAAATAAAAACTATACGTAATTAATGTATAATTAGTTCGGCTCAATAACTTGAATTTATAAAAAAAAATTGATAACATCATCATTAATCCAGCAACATATCGAAAAATGGGAAAAGTTTGAAAAGTATACAACCAAAACTTGTGTATTACTAATAATATAAAAAAAATGATCAACTCACATCTCAATAAGACTCCATTATACATTTATAAATCCCAAATGTTTATATATTACAACAAAAAAATTTGAATCATAATAAAGAGGATGTGTAAAAGATAAAGGAACTTTCAGCTTTGTAATGCATGACTAACTATGTTAGATAGTCGAAGGGGAAACAAATGTATGAGAGACGCAGAAAAAGAAAAGGGGAATCGAGACAAGTATCTTTTTATAAACAAAATTAATATTTTCTCCGTTCTTTTTTGTTTGTCCTATTCAGAATATTTTATTTGAGGAGTGATAAGATTAAATATGATTTTTTTGTTAATATATATATAAGTTACAACATATTTAATTAGATTCATTTCTAAGTAAAAAATTTTAATATGTAAATTTTATATTTTTGTATAATTCATATTTATAGATAATATAACTATATCATGTGCTCTAAAAACTGTGCAAAAACATACGTGATAAACAAAAGAGAACGGACAGAGTAATTTGTAAAGAGAGACTAATCTTCCGAGGTGACCCGAAATTCCATCTTTTCTTGGACTGGAAACAAATCAAAATGGATCAGTTAGGTCCATATTCTGAGCAAGATCCTTTTCTTGCACAGTCTTAACCATAATTAGATACCCCGTAAATATAGGATACCAAAGAGGAAAATGGTTGGGAAATTTTTGTGAAGGTCCTGTCTAAATTTTTAAAATGGAGTAAGAATATCGGTAAAATAAAAAAAAAAGGGAATAATGACATTCAGTCTTAGAGCATGAGCATTGGTGAGGTTACTCACACCTATGCAAATCACCTTATTTATTTATCTCTTTTCCAAATCATCTTCCACCTAACTTTCCACTATCTTAAGCTACTAGTATGAGTCACCTTATTTATTTATCTACAATGGTGAGGTTACTCACTATTCTCTCTCCTAATTTTTTTATACTACCCCATCATTTATTCTTTCTCACTCTTGTTTTATTTTTTATTTTTTAAAACATGTATTACACTCTATTATTTATTTGTAATTTTTGAACTTACATAATTAATTAAAAAAAGTTAGACATTGTTAATTTTTTTTCTTTTTAATTAGAGCATTTTAAATAAAACAATATTAATAATCACTTATGTATGTAAGTTGTTTCAATTTTTTTTTCTAATTTTTGAAATGAAAAGTACAAAAATAATATAATATTTAAATAACATAGCTTATATAGCAAAGACATCCATTAAAAATTAAAAATACATTCTTCATTAATAACGACTTTGGGCATCTCTTCATTCGTTGCCGAAACGTCCCCATATATGCTCAACCAAGTCATTTTTTAGTGCAATATGGGTCTCCCTATCACGAACATTATTTCTATTTTCCATATAACCATTTAGATTGAGCCTATCCAATCGTCCACTTCTCACGGTAAATGGTTGGTTGTTGTTACCAGTTGATGATCCAACTACATTTTGCGGTTGATCATTGATAAATTCAGTTGCATCATAATGCAAATATCCATCTCGCTCATCTTCAACAATCATATTGTGCATGATAATACAAGCCATTACGATTTTCCATAAAATTTCGGTCGACCATGCTAGACTTGGTTGGCGTATTATAGCAAATCGAGCTTGTACCACTCCAAAGGCACGTTCAACGTCATTTCGATAACTCTCTTGCTTCTTGGTAAATAATTTGTGCTTACCAGTTTGTGGATGTTTGATTGCTGGGATAAATGTTGCCCATTTCGGATAGATACCGTCTGTAAGATAATAACCCATATTGTATGTATTTCCGTTGACATTGAAGGTAACCTCTGGAGCTTTTCCCTCACATAAATTAGAGAACACCGGCGACCGTTGGAGGACATTTATATCATTACAAGAACCTGGGGTGCCAAAAAAAGCATGCCATATCCACAAGTCTTGCAAAGCAACAGCCTCCAAGATCACCGTTGCTATTTTACTTCTACCTTGATACATTCCTTTCCATGCACGCGGACAATTTTTCCACTCCCAATGCATGCAATCAATGCTGCCCATCATACCAGGAAATCCACAAACATAACTTTCACAGAGGAGTCGTTCAGTATCCATAGTACTCGCTCTCCTCAAGTACTCTGGTCCAAATTGAGCTACGACCCCTTCAACAAAGTGAGCAAGACCTTATCTTGCAGTACTTGACGCAATTTTAAGATACTCGTCGACTACATCGGCAGATGTACCGTATGCTAACATTCGAATTGCTGCAATGCATTTTTGGAGGGGGAATGCACCTAGTCTTCCGGTGGCATCCGGCCTTTGTTGAAAGTAAATATCACTTTCGCTTAATTTATTAACAATGCGTGTGAACACATTCTTACGCATGCGAAATCATTGACGAAACATATTATCAGGGTACAATGGTTGGGTACTAAAGTAATTGTTATATAATTGAATATCAGCATATTCTCGATCTCTTGGTACATACCACCTTTGGTACGTAGGCTCAAGAGTGAAGGGGACCTGGTAAGGTGATGTTACAAAGGGAACAATAGCTATATTGATTGCTTCCTCGATCAGTTCATCTTCTTTTCGCCTTTGGGTAATTGATTCATGCCACTATACATAGTCGTTCACCATGTAATCAAATAACCCTGAACTAGAAGAATTTGAATCAGAGTTCATTTTGTAATATTTTTTGGTAGAGAGGAAGAGAAAGGTTTTTTTTTATGTAGAAATAATACTTATATTTATGTATTGAAATATGAAGTGTAGCCCCCTTATTTATAACTTCTAAAATTATTCAAAATAAATAACTAGTAATTATTATGATATATGGGCACACAAGTATAAGAGATATGATTTTCGATAAGGTTTACAGATTTTTTACATTGGTAATTCATTGAATGGATAAACAACTCAAAATGATTACATTTCTGATAAGGTTTGTAGATTTCTTTTGTATGACAATTCAATGTATGGGTACACATAATAGTAAAAGATGAGATTCTCTTATATTGCTTACAGATTTTCTATCAACATGTGACATTTCAATGTAGCATTGCATGTCGGTCATATTTTACAATATTTCTCATTATGGAGCTAATTTTATATTATTATTATTTATAAGAAATAATTTATTGGGTAATAAACAAAGAGCATTTATATTAAAAACTTCAACTACAATTCATTAAGAAAAAACAACAAAATATTACAAAGGAACACTACAAGAAATTGGCTGTATAGCGACGGAAATTTTTCGTCGCAAAGTACGCATATTTTGTAGTGGAAATTCCGTGGTTATACAGCTTTTTTCTTGTAGTGGAAATTGTTAAAACAACATAAGTAGCATTACATCAATTAAAACTAGAATAATACCCATGTAGTTTGACTACCTTAATTGATATTTAAACTAGCCTAGAAGATGTGCAAATTCTCCTTTAATTTTAGATATATTTCCTTTTCTTCTTCAGATAGAATTGGTTTTGCAAGAAGGACACTAAATAGCTTGAACCTTTTTTCTTCTTTTTTCTTCCGAGCTTTGATGGCATCTCGCTCCTTTTGATACTCTAGCATACGTTCTGCTACATCAATTTGCCTTTCATCAACATCTTTGTGTTGACCTTTCATCACATTCATCTCTAATAGGGCTTCAGTAAACGACTCTAAATTTTTAATTTCAAAACTACCCCTTATTTGAATTCCAGAATTGATAATAGATTTACCTTTTCTTTTTGATGCTTTCACCCCGTCAGGACGACGACGATGAGTATGAGATTTTGGACCTTCATCAGTTGGAGTATCTGGTTCTAATCTTTTTGAATTTCCACCATCACTAGAAGGTAAATCCAGGTCTATTGGCTTCCATTTGTCTAACTCTCTCAACATCTCCCAATAACCAATTAAACAAAAGCGTGAACCATTACACGTCCCTCTATATATTTCATGAGCTTCGGTCATTTCATCATGAGTGTTGGTACCACTCCTATACCTTTTTTTGGCTTCACTATAGCAACCAACCCATGTACTCACATCTTTATTTATTCTTGCCCACCGACTTTTCATATCTTAAAGTTCTAGGGCGCATGGTGGATGGATTTTCTTCTCTGGCTTGATCATAAAGGGATTGTATGTTCCTCCACATTACGGCCAAACTTTGATCTGTTGCCGTCTCTGGATCTTCAACTGAACATTCTACCCAAGTCGAAACGAGCGCATCATCTTCTTTTGCACCCCATTTTATGCCCTAACAACAGTGTTGCTCCCGTGGGGAGCTTCAATAACATCATCATAACCTACACCGTCAACATCATCATTACCTTGTTGTGGAACCCTTGGATCATCGGGTGGGGTTAAGTTACTGCTTCTTTTTGTTGGGCTATTTTGAATTATTTGGTTCACACCATAATGTTGTGACATCGGGAACATAAAACCAGATGGATAATTTTGGGGAATTTATTGCAAATTTTGGTTTGAAAATTGGTTTGAGAATTGTTGTGTGTAATTTTGGTTTGGAAATTGATTTGGAAATTGTTGTATAAATTGTTGGTTTGGATGCATTGGTTGGTTAGGAATGTTATAAAATAACATTCTTTGAGCATTTGGATTAGTAGGGTTATTTGGATCAAAATGAAAATTACTTTGGAAATTTGCAGAATTGGAAGATTGGTTATTTGGATTATTTTGAGAGGAACCACTTCCGTAATTAGGATTATTAAGATCCATAATCACAAAATATTTTTATAATGAAAAATAGAAGGGTGAAATTTTAAGGGTGAAAAACTATATCAATATTAGGCTCTATTTATAGATAAAATCATAAGTATACCGTTGGTGAAATTAATTTTTCGAAATATGTTTAAATGAATTGAAAAATTACCGTTAGAGCAATAATTGCAATATTGAGTGTAAAAGAAATAAAGAGTCGTTGCATTCTATAGAAACTCAAGCAAATAGCAATACAACTTGTCATATTCATGACAAGTGTCATGTGATAATTGGACTTCAAAAAAAAATCAGACTCCTTTGTTAAAGAAGTCAGCAACTCACAGCAATTGATCAGTGACTCTTCAGAGGTTGCTACCTCTTAGTGAGAGTATGTAATGAGTCACCCATTGCAATGGTAAGTTAGTTCAGAAGAGGAGAGAGAGAGTTATGAGGAGGGTTGCTCCTCACCGATGTGCATGCTCTTACACCTGATGTTTAGAGGCCCAAAGTTCTAACCTTTTAAAAAAAATAAATTATTATGCGACAATTAAACTAAATATAAAGTTTCGGGCCCTTAAATCGTAGGGGCCTTATAATTGGTCTAAGTGGTCGCCCACCCCGCACAGTTCTCCCCTCCCCCCCCCCCCCCCCCCCCCCCCCCCCCCCCTAATTATTGAGATTAATATTAGATGACACCTTAAACCATGATAGAAAAAATTTACTTATTCACCACAAAAGTCTAAACTAGTACTCTCTCCGTTTTTTTTTCTTCCCATTTGAAATCAAAGAAAAAACCAAGATAATATTAAATATCATTAAGATTATATAAAAATAATTTAAATTAATCTAAAAATAATAATATATTCTATTAAAAAATAATACAAGTGGGTTAAACATTAAATAAATAGTGAAATTTCTAAAGTTTATGACATTAAACAATTAAAAAATCAACTAATTAATGTGCTACATATTACATGAATAGTGATCCCCACCAAAACTTTTTCACTCAATCACAGTATTAAACTATAATATAATGATTCCAAATGAGAACAATATTTTAAAATTTTTAGATGAGGAAAATGGGAAAAATAATAAAGATTACATGGAGTATTTTGAAACAAAAATAGTCCTATACTCCAATTTGATTTTAAGTTGTAACTTTTCACAATCCCCGATAGTACAGGACATTGTTTTTAACAATATTGAACAATGTTGACAAGATACTCTGCACCAAACATTCATCTATCTAAAATAACATACCCATACGATAATTTGAAAGTGAAAGAAGTATGATTCAATGGAACAAGTATTAACTCCATAGACATTATATTCGGGCCGGTGAATCCGATAGGACTAGAGCAACAATTGCATATTATTTATGAGGTCTTATTTAATTTCTCAAAATTAGACCTTTTATTCAATAAAATAAATACCTAATTTTTCTTTAATAAAAAAATTCATTTCAAGTTGTCCACTTTATTTCCCAAAATATAAGAGAATTATTAGAGTAAAGACTTGAATTTGAGAACTCTTATGTAGAGCATAAGTTTTTAAACCACTGTTTTCATCTGTACTTTTAAAATACTATACAAAACTAATATAAATATATTTGAATTTTGATACCCTTTAAATTTAAACCCCAGTTCCATTTAGCACCGTACACATGCCCATAAATGCCTATGAAAATCCCATATTAAGGGTTCAAGAAGATAACGAGAACCATACTACGACGAAACATAAAAAAATAATAACAAAATCAAAACATTAAATAGAAGAAACGTAGCAACCACAAAAACACAAAGAAAGATCATCAAGGTTACGCAAGTATTAGTACTTCGAAATGCGTGGTATCATCATTCCATAATGTCAAAATTAAATACACCTCATCCACGCACCTAACTTTTGCAGTAAATCTTGTTTTAAATACAGCAACTACTTCCAGTCCACTTCATTCTCCTACCTAGCCAAGCTACACCATCCATTTTCAATCCTCACCAATCAAATATTGCAAACACCGTAGAGAGGGAGGTTGGTATGGCTGAGAACATACAGAAAGGAGGTGTTGTGGTGTCGGTGGATGATCATGATGAAAGTGGTAGGATTACTAGCATGCGTACCGCCGAGACGCTGTTTCGGTTGTTGCCTATGGGTTTATGTGTAGCTGCACTCACTGTCATGCTTAAAAACTCTGAGACTAATGACTTTGGCACTCTCTCTTACACTGATCTTGGTGCCTTCAAGTAACTACTCTAAGCTCCTTCCCTTTTTCATGTTTAATTACAAGTCATTAGTCATTCGTCATGCCTCTTGCTAGTGCTAGTTTTTTTTAAGTGTTCATATAATCATATATGCCGAATTATTATCATCTTCTAATAGCATAATGTATAACTAATTTTCAAGCTCGTATTTTTTATAATTTCTTGCTTTTTGACAAGATATTGTTAATTATACTTTGTTAATTAGAAATTTGAAATGTTATACAAAATTATCATGTCGTATAATTGGAAGGATATTTGTCAGACCTTTGTGATTCTGATCATTGTCTGTATTTTTCCAAAAGACTTTCTTAATTCATACGTGATATAAATTATATCAATATATTGAGATATCATATATAAGTATTGTTATCTCATATACAATTATTAAAATACTAGATATAGTTATTGTTATATCAGATATACAAATATAAAAATATAAAAAATACATAAAAACATATTTCAAATGTAAATATTTATGACTTTAGTTATAGAAATAAAAATATAAAAACGTCTAATATATTTATATTAGGTACAAATTAAGAATTTTTCATTTTCGATCATTGTCTATCGCATGCGTTATTTCTCCTCTTTCCCCCTCAATTAGTATTCCCACCTTTTTTTTCCCATCCTTTTATTCCTCCCCTTCTTTCTTCTCTGTAAGCCAAACAAAACCTAGTGCATGCAGTTAGACCTGTTTAAATGGGATAAGCCCCATTAAAGGCCCTTAACCGACCCGTTTATAATAGATCTAATCAATAATGAGCCTAATGAGTCGGTCTCTTAAAGGGTCATGTTTTAATAGGTCTTTAATAGGTCAATAATGGACCATTAGATTTCTAGACTTTTAAACTCTAGTAATTAATGAATTATTTTCACTTACTTATCAATGGTAAGTAAACTATAACCATCTATAAATAAGAACTATACTCTTTTTGAACGACCTGACCCGTTATGTATCTCCTTTGATACGGCCCGTTTTGCGTTTTTTTTTGTCCGACCCATCCCGGCCCTCACTTGACTCAATACACATGTCTACATGACATAACTATTCACCTGTCCCACATATACTCTTGCATTCTACGATGGTAGGCTTAATTAATTCAATGAGTAGAGTTGATCTATTACAGCCCCAAAACAACTAGACTATGTCACCTCTCTTCCTTTTAAAAGCTAAAAGTACATTTATCTTTCTTTGTTGCTGATTTCACTCATATTCTCTCTGATTTCTTTCATAAGTAAAGGCAAAGGTAAAGCTAAAGAGGGGGCGTCGGACTAATTACAAGATCATTCAAATTCTCAGGTCCGCCAGATGACCTCTGAGGTTACGGCTGTAAATCCTACTTCTAGGGTCGTTGGGGAGGGATTTTCCTTATCCTTTCCCCCCCTACTCGGCTACATAGGCTTGGCTTATGTAGTTGTGCACTTTGCCACGTTAAGTCATGATGTGTTACAGGGTCCTTCTCCTTAACAAAAATGTATTATATCAAAAAGTATTGATCTCTGTCTAATTTGTTACATTATGGTTTCTTTTAGAATTAAGAACTTCCCATCATTATTCATTATCATTGCTGTTCAAGGTAATGTATATAGTGTTCTGTATTTGTAAATACCCTTCGATCCTGATGTAACGGATAGAAAATTGAACTTGACCAATTAGATCCATAGTACATATAACATATGACATGCATTTAACTTATATATTTTAGACGGCTCTATTTTTCACTCATACAAAGGATGAATATAAGTTTACAAAATGTTAACGTTAGAAATTAACGAGGAGCTACAAAGGGACAGGTTGCCACACCATGGGCTCAGTGCCTCTGTCCTACGTTACTTGTACTTGCATCCGTTACTCGGTTAACTATTATTATTGGATTATAATTCCTTGAAAAAAACTATGAACATTTATAACGCCGCCTATGTATTTTTTCTATGACACATTGATCGAGTATGTAATCATTAGGCCAAAATGTGACATTTCTGAAAGACGGAGGTATGAAGCTTGAAGAAGCTATCCTTGTTGGTTATGCTGTGTACTAATAAAATTGATGGTACATGCAGATATTTAGTTCATGCCAACGGCATGTGTGCGGGTTACTCCCTCCTTTCTGCAGTGGTTACAGCCGTCCCTCGGCCCTCCACCATGTCTCGAGCTTGTATCTTCTTCTTCCTCGATCATGTAAGAATTGATACTGTTCTAGAACTATTAATATGATGAGTAGGTCAAATTTCCAATGCAATTTCGTACTTTGTAGCATATATAGTCTAGGTGTGTTGCTACAAGTTTAGACTCAGTGCATGTGTTGCTACAAGTTTGTTTAAACAAGTTAAGCTTGGCCTAGTGATAAATATATATACTCCCTTATTCTTCAACGAGTCTTACTTGCAAACTTAAACCTCAGATTGATCTGCGAGAAGTGGCGGTTAAATTTAATGCATTTCAAAATGCCTAATGATCACCGGGTGGCCAGCATAGTTCTACGTTCTAACAGAAAAAAAAAAACTGTTGTCTATGCAGCTGCTGACATACATAATCTTAGCGGCAGGAGCAGTGTCAACTGAAGTAGTGTACTTGGCATACAAGGGAGACACATCCATCACCTGGAGCGCAGCATGTGGTTCCTTTGGAGGCTTTTGCCACAAGGCTACTGCATCAGCTGTCATTACTTTTGCTGTAATGTTATGCTACGCTGCTCTTTCTATCATCTCTTCTTACAGACTGTTTAGCCGCTTCGATCCGCCTACTACCCACTCCAGCAACAAGGGGACAGAGATGGCTGCTTTCCATACTTGATTCATGGTAGGGATAATCCGGCAACAACGGCACTAAGACGGCGCTTTCCTTCCATGGTCAATTACTTAGGTTTAGTGATTTAAGGTCTTGAAGATATGATATATGTAATTTAATGGACATAAAAATATGTTGTTGTCTATTTGTGATAAATGAATACTAATGTAGAGCTCTGGCCACTCGTTGAAATGTGAGAACAAGAGTTACGTTATTTGTCCACAAATTTAACAAGTATTTCTGAAAAATAAAAACAATCAAATTTTCATTTTACATCATTTGGCCCTAAATATATTTTGAATATGCGATTACTCATTAATTCTTGATAGTAAGATAATCTAATTAACTTGTTTAATTAATATCAGTATGTTTTCATATTAAGGGCTAGCTCATCCCCATTGATCCGTAATATTTTCATGATCTTTTTTTTTTAAGCAGAATTAAATTAAGTTAGGTATAAATAATTTTAATTATAATTTATGTTTTTAATCCCATAAACATAGTTTCATTTTCTGCTCCATCTTTTCTCCATATCCACCTTCCTCCATTTTCTGCTCTCCACTTTCTAAAGTTTTGTCTGGTTTTTCATTTACTGTTTCAACTTCGTTCGTTAATTCGTTGTTTAGGGTTTCGTTGTCAAGTTTGACTTGTTTTAAATATATATGGTTTTTATTCTGTGCTTGGTTTTTTGAGTTAGGGTTTTATTTATGTTTTAAATGTTCGACTAAGGGTTTATCTACATACTTTTCTAGGTTTATGTTCTATAGAGTATAATTTTGAAGGTTCAATGGTTAGGCCCCACCAGTTGTATGTTATAGGTTCGTTACAAACATAAATAAATCGTCATTATTAGTGGATGGCTTCTATTCTTTCGTTTAGTGGGAAATTCTCAATGACCAATACTTCATGTTGCTCAAACTCTGTTGACTACATGATTGTTGCTCTTGTAATGAATCGTCATTATTCTCCTACAGTATCTATTATAACACATAAAATTGATACTAGTTGTATTGTAATTATTCAAGCACAAATTTATATTTTTCTTTACACTTGCTAGGTCTATATATTATATATAGTCTCTATTTCTTCACACTGTTTTTTTTTTTATTTAAATTTTGACATGCGTAGTTTTTTTCAAGTTAAGTACAAGATGGCTTGAATGAATTACAAGAACAAATTAATCAATTTTTCGATAATTTTCTATGATCATTAGTTGAAAGAATACATAAATAAAGGTGGTTCCATTTATTTAATTTGAAAAATAAAATGACCTGTGTATGTTTAGCAAAATGAGATGATGATAATTAAAGCATCATAATGCTTTTCCTACGCAACGTGAGACCACATTAGGGTATGAAGTAATAGGTGACACGCTATATGAGATCGATTGCATATTGAGTGCATAGTTTCCAATTCTGTTTGCATATAGAAGAACATGGATATTTGACCTTATACTCAATCGATTACATTTCCAAAAACTTTAAAAACCGAACTAAAAACAAATCAAATTTATTCGAACTTTAAGGTTAAGATCATGAAAAGTGTATTGCAAAAATAGGTTGCTAAGCTAGCTCATATTTAGAACATAGGAAACACGACATTGTGTGCATCGCTAGAGCCCAATCTCTAGCCATAGGGGTGGCCACAGGGCCGAACCTGGTAGGTTAGGCCAGGCAGTCACCGGACTGGGAGAAGGCATACCAAGACCGGACCGGTCAGGGAGGCGGGCTGGTCCGGGCTAGGTTAGAGCCGGGGAATTGGATTCATACCAAATCACAAACCTAATCGAACCAAATCACGAATCGAATCGAAGTCACAAACCGAATTGAACCGAATTCACGAAAGGAATCGAACTGAATTTCACATAATGACATTTATAAATTAGAAGAAATGATTCATTTAGAAAGTAATTAAATGTTTATATTCACGAATCACATATTGACATTTGTTGTAAACTTTTATATTCGCCTAATCACATTTACTTTTCATTTATTTTATCGATATTTTTCATTTTTCATTACATATTTACATATAACCACAAAAAAATAATCATATTCGATTCTTATAAACTAAATTATATTCGACTAAATTAACATTCATTGATTCATATAAACTAAACTATATTCAACTAAATTAATAATCATATTATCTAAACTATATTTAATTAAACTAATATTCATTGATTCATATAAACTAAACTATATTCAACTAAACCAACATTCATTGATTTATTTAAAACTAAACTATATACAATTAAACTAAACTAACATTCATTGATTCATATAAACTAAACTATATTCGACTAAACTAACATTCATATAAACTAAACTATACTCAATTAAACTAACATTTATATAACTAAACTAATAGTCATTGAGTCATATAAACTAAACTAAATTTAACTATAATAACATTCATTGATTCATATAAACTAAACTAACATTCATTGATCATATGAATTGAACTAAAGTATATTCAACTAAACTAACATTCATATAAATTAAATTATACGCAAATCAACTAACATTCGTATAAATTAATTTATGTTCAACTAAACTAATATTTATATAAACTAAAATACATTTATATAAACTAAAATTTACAAACTAGAAGATTTAGGAGGGTCGGTTCAATGGGCCGGGCCGAGCCGAATCATGAGCCGAATTGTATTTTTTCTCAAATTGAATTGAATTTTTTCTCTAACCAAATTTAATAGGGTTAGGGTTGGAGAAATGAGATTCGAATTCGACCCACTTTTTTAGAGGGCCGATTCGGGCTTGAACGATCCCCTTGTGGACGGGTTGTGCGGATCGGAACACAGACCGGGTTAGGGCTGTGTTGGTTCAGGCCTGCCCACTGCCCACCTCTACCTAGCCACCATGCCTTATGTTAGAGCTCGCCTACGACCAGCACACCGCACACGACATGAGTACTTCATGGGCTAGGGTCAGCACACAACTCCCGTGGCTCATAGCCAACAGGTAGCAATCACACACCAAATGGCAAGTGTGTCGTTCCCGAAAATAGCTATAGCCGGATCCAAAAACTTGACTCGTTATTAAGCGGATATTCAATCGATACAGAAAACATGGTCATGAACAAATAGAATCGGACCCTCTCCCTTCATTTTCAATCAGAAACTCCGTAAATATTTCTGAACTCTCTCTGTCAAGATCTAAAACCTCAGCCTTTCCCATCCCTTCTCTTCCACCTCTCAACCCTTAACCCTCCCTTACACCCACAAGATCCGAAACCTCCGCGACAAATACCGTCGCACCCCTACAGGGCAAGTGACGCGGTGCCGTTGAGGTATGAGGGGGCGCCGGCCGGCGAGGAGTGGACTCGACGCTGCTGCTGCAGCCATCAGTGGGCCATCGGCTAAGTCAGTTTCTCTCTCTCTCGGTTTTGTCATTTCGATGAACGAATTTTGTGTTCATGTAATCAGTCGGTCACTTTTTAATTTACCCAATTTGAGTAACATAAAAATCTGAACTTTGCTGATTTTTGAAATGAATTTGATGGATAATTGAAGAGATTGTGAAGTCAGTGAGGTCGAATTTCGGGAGCTTTCCAATTAGGTTTTATTTGATTGAACCTCTCTATACTTGCATTTCGAGCACGCCTTGCTTACTCTAACGCGATAATTTACAAATGATTGAAAATTTGTATAGAATTGAGTGGCGACTTATTTCGCGGCAGAGTGTTTGGTCACTTTTGTGTACCTTTTCGAAATTGCCGTCTAATTAGTCAATTCCAGTGGCATCGTGTTTCTGTTGTCGATCGTGTGCATTACTTACGCGAGATTTCATTTTAGAATTGACTTTTGTATTGGTGTTTTAGTTGCGTTGAGAGTGAGTTACCGAGTTACACTTGGGGTAAAACTTAATTGTCGCTCCCTGAAACTTCCCTAGGAAAGCTGTAATAATTGCTGGCTAACCTTTTTTGGAGATTCCACCAACGATGCCCGTCTCCTTGTCGTCTCTGAGTATAGTAAACGCCCATAAACAGCCTTACCTGTGCTTTGTGGGTGATCAAGATATGGTTTTGAGAGTCCCTATGAGTTCAAGATATGGCGATCAAGGTATTTACCAAAATTTGTATTTCAATGTCCAGTGATATACCAGGGGGAAAGAGTGAACTTATCATGCAATTGAGTGGATAGTTGAAAATTGCGACGTGCGATTAGGTTAATTGTTTGTCCTTTCTGAATTTAAGTAAATCTTGTTTCTGGTATCCAGAAAATTTAGTTAAAAATTCCCTATTTAACATTTAGTGTGGGAGATTAGGAGATGTCTGAAGCTCTTAATTCCCCTCCTTTTGACTCAAGTCTATCTGGAAGACCTGTAGGCTTAAGGTATTTTGGATATTTCTAAATCGTGTCAGTGATTTATGTTGTCTTTTTGTGTTATCAGTTCAGCAGGAGCATCATCACCAGCAGTTCCTCCAAATTTTGGTGGTGCAGATTGGTCGGTTCATGGCCCAGGTTCTAAGACAGGTTCACTATCAGGTATTGGTACTCAACCTCCTTGGACTTCCTTGAGCACGAGTGCTGGCGGCTCTGCGCTTGGATCATCACAGCCTTCATGCAGACCTTGGGAAAGAGGGGATCTACTTAGGCGTCTTGCTACATTTAATCCAGGGAATTGGTTCGGAAAACCCAAGGTTTGGACCCTATGTTACTAAGAATGTGTGCTTGATGTTTACTATTATCATGCTGCAATCTAATATCTAACCAGTAGCCTTTATGTTTTGAATCCAAAATAGAACAAAATCAATGAGAAGGGATAATATTTTAAAATGACGTAGGAGATTTGATATTTATGTGTTGAATAAGCCGGCCTAGTTTCTTATTCAGTTTTGCTGACTTCTGTTCTCTAATGATAAATGAATTCTTTTTGCTGTTAGTAAAGATTTTTTGAATTTTATAAAAAGAAACGAGATGCTTAGGTTTAACTCTTTCCACAAAAATTTACTTGTCTGAAGTAGTTGGAACTTGGAAATTTTGCAAACATATCAAAACTTATTTTGGTTGAAAATTGAACTTTAGTAATTCCTATTGTTATCTGAATTTATTTATTTATTATAGGTTGACTTCTTTATCCTAAAACATGATTTAGGAATTTGAAACAAGCAAAGTCTTTGAAGTTTTTGTGGTGTTCAAATGGTACCTGTGTTGGACACTTCTGGCCAAGTCCAAGTTCCAAAGCCTAAAATAATTCCAATACTAATACTACTGTATGGCTATAGGAGTTATAATACCAAGACAGGTTGTCGAATAATTAGTAGTAGTAATGGTTGCTCCCTTGAATTATTAGTTGTAGATTTGCACTTTATGATTGACCTCTTTGAATGATTTGTGTGTGACACCAGTTGGCCAAAGTTTGAGAGTACATAAATTATAGCCCTTGTAGAAATTCATCTTAGTTGTCTAATTGGCATGTTGTGTGGCTTGTATCTGCTAATCATTCCTTCTTCATAGTTCAAATAGTTGGACATGGAGCTGAGTTGAAAATCCAGAAATTAGGTGTAGAATGAAGCTTGGCTATGGAAACTGTGCACTTTAACAATGGTGGTAGCAACAGGCTAAGATAAAATAGCTTTAACCTTGTCAGGAATCTTGGTTCCATAGGAATTCCAACTCTTAACAGATCATAGACAAGAAACATGAGATTTGGCACCATGAATGTGCACATTTCCAACTTGTAATAATTCACTTCCTCAACACAAACTTTTGGTTATTTTCGCTAGCATTGCACAAAAGATATCATCTAAGTGAGCTTCAACTTCTTTTGCTATGAAGTAATAGAGTACCTTGCAAATTGTCCTAAATGCCTCTCAAGCCTCTCGAACAAACCATGTTTTTTTTTACTGATGCTCTCTTCTTATCCTCGATTGATTTTATTATATTTTGGTGTCAACCTTTGGAAAACTTTTACTTCATGGAGTTCATCAAGCTTCAATATCCAAACCTTGCAAGCTATATATACACACCATGTTTTACTTTGAAGGCATCCGGTTAGGCATCCATTTATCAACTTTTGTTATCATCCATTCTTCAACTACTCATCCAAATTTTATTCCTTCTTGAGTTAATTTTTGGAAAGACACTTCCCCTCAAAGTTTGTTAAGAATGTCAAGAGTAGGAGTGGGATAGCCGAGGTTTGATGTTGATGATGTCAGTGGTCTGCTATCAAGTATCAACACCCATGTGTCGAGAGTCATGATTTTTCTGACCAGTATCAGTAGTGATACTTAGGACGTAATCACTTTGCATCATTTTTTGCCAGTGAAATTCCCTAGGGGTACAAATCTAAGCGTTTGTTCAAGATAGTGGGTAAAACCATGGGTGATTAGTTTGATGCTTAATTAAGAGAATATTGTTCATAGGAGACATTATTTTTGCAATGTTACTTTTTCTCCAAATGGATAAACTAAATTGCAGATCACTGGAATACATTTCCATAAGGTAATGAGCAAATGTTTTTCATTAGATATTTCTTCCTCTATAGTAAAGGGAAAGATTTGATAAGAATGTGGGGTACTAAAAATCCACCAATAGTAGTGGGCTAATCATCATCTTAGTTAGCTCCGTGAACTCCCTTTCTCGAGTCTCTTTTGAAAAGACATCAAAGTTTAAAGATTTCACTTTTGTTTGCCATAATCAGCCATTTTGGGCTTTCGTGAATACTTAATGAGATAAAGCTTGTAGAACGATATGGACTTAGATTGAAATTGAGGCAAAAGGCAATTTCATTGTAGACCTGTCTTTATGATCCTTACTTGACATTTAAGAAAAAAGATTTGCAACTAAAGTTAAAGCCATTATGGAAATGAGGATCGAAACAAAATTAGGGTTACGGTCATTCCTTTGTTAATAAGTGTCTTATGATATTCCTTAACTGGGTATGAAATATATGGATTGCATCTAACGCGACGTGAATTTTTTGAAAAATCTCAATGATTACATTATTTTCTCTAAATTCTCCTAATCTATCTTTCTGCAAGGGAGTAATTATCTAGTAAGTGATGCATTTATGAAATTAACATGTTTTAACAGATAATAAGAAAAAGTTTTTGGCCTATTTTGACTAGGGAATGAAGCATTTATGAAAACATGTTTCAATAGATAATAAAAAGTATTTTTGGCCAATTTTGACATGGGAATGGATTTAACAAGAACAAATCAGGGTAAGACTGGCGTGAATTTTATCACAATTTTTTATGATGAGATCTATTTTAAATCGCATGAATGGATTTGAGCTTTCTCATAATTTCTTTTTTAGTTTATGGATTATTATATACAACAAATCTGCCATACTAAGAATGAGTAAATATTTTGTGAATGATGAGGTGCTTAAAATAACATGTTTCAGTAATTAGTAGAATACTTTTGGCCAATTTCGATGAAAGAATGGCCGGCAATGAGAAGAAGTTCCCACGTGTTGAGAAGAATGTGGTTTTTACCACCGCATTTCATAATGGGGTTTAGCTGAACTACTCTCAATTCCATTTGGCATAACGGCCACGGTTTTTTCCTTGGACTAAACCAATAAGTCAAGGCCCTTAAAAGGATAATGAAAGGAAAAATGCATTGACTAACAAAAAGACAAAAAGAATCTGAACTTTTCCGTGTCAGGTTAGGTTTCTATTCAGGGTGGTGTGCTGGTCTCTGAGTTGATGGTTAACAAGCCCATGTCATTTGACGTTAATGGTCTAGTGACTGCCTCATCATGAACACCTTGGTACAGCTGTGTGGGTGCACATGGCTACATGGGTAGTCATGTTATACCCTCGTCATTTAATTTCAACATAACTCTCTAATCCCTTAAATGAAATCTTATGCAACTAAAGTCGTAATTAAGGCCTCCCAACTGCTTATTTATCATACTTAGCATACTTAACAAGAGAAAGAAGGGTCAATACTTGAGAATCAACCCAAAAACTTCTTTCAATGCCCTAAATTCCATTCTTGCACAAAGGAGCGTTGTCATGATTTTATTTGGAGCTTCTACATGATGAGAGCGGGAACACTTTTGCATAAACCATGCTTTTAAAGATGCTCCATGTGACTTGATAGGGCCTTCACTTGCTTTCAATTCAAGAGATTGAAGTGGATGAGGCAAGAGATGATTCATTACTTGTAATCCTCTCCTAGACTAGGCTCTATGCTAAAAGAACGGCGAAAGGCTTAGGTGTTGCCAGTGCTGGGTGCATATTTTTTGCATATTTCATTTGGAATTACATGCTGTCAATACATCTTATTTACCAAAAAAGGTCAACAGTTTCTCTGCTGCGAAATATGTCATTTTTTAAAGTGATAGTTTTTTTGTTAAATTGTAAATTATAAGTCTTTCATTTGTAAATGCAGGCTGCTAGTTCATTAGCTTGTGCCCGTAGAGGATGGGTAAATGTTGGTATTGATAAGATTGAATGTGAGACCTGTGGTGCAGACCTGACGTATGCTGGAACAGCTGGATATTTGTCTTCTGAAGGTGATTTCTTGTTGTTAGCTGAGCTTGCTTTGCATTTGTGTTGATATTACACGTCCTTTTTGTTCTTTCCCAAAAATATATTAAGCATTTATATAATTGGAGCTATTCTTTAATTAATCTTTGGTTACTTAATGCCATTCTGGAAAGATGTGTGCAATCCTTAATAAATAACAATTTATAGTATGTTCACAACGCTTTCTCTTGAGGTAAAAGTGTGGAGAACTGATGGGATTTGATAATTTGATGTTTATGTCTTTAACCTTTTAGTCTTCCATAAGTTTTGATATTATGAGATAGACTTTCATTTCATGTAGCTGATGTCATCTTTTTGGGAATTAGGCCCTGCTTTATTGTTTGTTGTTGTAGTCTTCCACAAATTTTATACTTCTGTTATTTCTATACCAAACTCATGGTTATTGGAATTTATGTTATGTTGAATTTTGGATAAATTTTCTGCTTATAAGAATTCTCTTTTGGTGGTTCCTTGAGCTTTATACTTTATTCACCTTTTCCAGGAAGGAAATTATTGACATGGCGTTGAACATACATTTGTCAATTATTTGATATTCATTGATGGATTTGTTCTTTCAGCCACTTTATTCACCCTACACAACAACCTAAATTTTTATCCTTGCCATCAAATTTTCATCTTTTCATTTCATAGAGGCATAACTGCATAAGTAACCTATTCTAGGCTCCCTATAAGACCCAATTGGCAAATTCTTTGCTTTTACCTCAATCATGGAGAACGGTCTTTTTGTATTGAGAGAGACTTAGTTGCTGACCTATCTTTTGTCTTGTGTTAGAGATTTATCGAATTGTTTCGGTTGCTTAAAGTAGTTATGTGTAATTTGCCTTAGAAGGTGAAGATATGAAACAAAGATACTGACATATAATATTAAGCAGAAGCTTTTGATGTGCCAACGTATGCCTTTTGATGCACCTCACTTAAATTTATGAAAATATGTTGGTGCAAACCAGAGAATTTTGCTTCTCAGTGGGCCTCTAATGCCACTCTTCAAAATTACCTTGCATAGGGTCTAAAAAGCGCAAGATCCAAGGCGCCTATGAATTTATACACTGATCTTTCCTTAGAAATTGTAGCAAATTTTACGCCAAAATGATGTTGCGACTGGCACTGTCTGCAAAACAAATATTAAAAAAGATTCTGGAAATTCCCTTTTACCAAAATCAATTACAATAATGCATGAATATTGGAAAAAAAATTCCGACTAGGAAAATTCCCACAAATTTCTACAAAATTGGAGGGAAGTTTAGAAATGTAGAATGGAATATACTTTTTGCATATTTTCTGCTAGTTATTGTAGTTGTGAATGGTTGAATCTGATAGTATGATGATGCCACAAATTAAGGCAAACTATGTACTACTTAACTCTATGAAATGCTGAAAAAGCTTGCCTTCTCATTTAATGATTGACTTTCAAATTTCAGTTTTTTTTTTCCATCACCTATCACCCTAAAAGATACTGTACAAAAGTTCTCTAAAACAATTGAATATTCAGTGACATATCTGGAATGTTTGGAATTTGGGGAAATTTTCTGGCTCTAAGTATGTCCTCCATTATTTTTCTATCATAACATTTGCCTTTTGTTAAAGTGACGCAGTGTGTAATGGGAGGATATATCTTGGATATGCTTAATGTTGAAGTCCAAATTATATTGCATTAATTACCTGCAGCCTAATCAATTTTAAAGCTTTTCTTACTGTGGAGTGGCCAGCAACAAAAAGGATATGTTACCTGTTCATTGGTAAAATACAGTACAATGTGATAGTCCAATGATATTAGAATTCTTTATATATGATTGATTCCATTGGGTTTGATTATGCTTTGTACCTTATCAAATGGCATGTTGCTGTGTCTTTTTTGTCTCTTCGTATGTTAATAATTTTGCTGTATGGCGGCTAGATATCTGTTTAGTTTGCAGCTTCATATCTTTGACTGAATCTCATTCACTTCTTGTCATAGGGATTTTGTTTTTACAATCGTATTATGGCCATAATTATTCTCAAACATCATAATTAAATCCTTTGTTCTTTTATATTTTCGATGAAGCTGATGTTGCAGGTGAAGATTTTATGAAAGAGCTTGATTCTGGGCACAAGGGTACATGCCCTTGGAGAGGAAATAGCTGTCCGGAGAGTCTGGTGCAGTTTCCTCCTACTCCTCCATCTGCTCTGATTGGAGGATACAAAGATCGGTGTGATGGGCTTTTGCAATTTGCTGCACTACCAGTTGTGGCTTCATCTGCAATTGAGCAGATGCGCATTTCCTGCGGGCCACAAATTGATCGGTTTCTGGCCAACTCTGTCAACTTCTTGATCAGGGAGCCAAGCATGAAGTCAGAAAATTTCTCTGGAATGGAATCATCTAGAGAAGAGGCATTCTCTTTATATTCTCGTGTATGATATCCATGAAACCACTTAGACGCTTAGACAGTATGTGTTCCTACTACATTTTTTCTTACAATCTCTTATTATCTTATAGGCACAAAAGTTGATAGCTTTGTGTGGATGGGAACCCAGATGGCTTGCAGATATCCAAGATTGTGAAGATCATTCTGCTCAATCTGCTAGAAATGGGTACTCTGTAGGACCTTCTTTGAAACCAGGTCAGCCTAGTGATCCTGGTCCGAGCAAGAAAGCTTTCTCAAGTACTGCTAAAAAGGATTCTTGTAAGAATGAAGTAATGGGTTCTGAATCTAAATGTGAATCGAGGTCACCATTGCTAGACTGCAGTTTATGTGGTGCTACTGTGCGAATCTGGGACTTCATAACTGTTTCTCGCCCTGTTTGTGTGACCCCCGATGGCATTGAGATCCCAGAGACAAGTAAAAAAATGGCTTTAACTCGTGGTGTGAGTGCAGCCAGTGGAATCAGTGGTTGGGTGGGTACAGATGGCATGGAGAAAGAGCAGACTGAATACCATGATGAAGCTGCTACTATAGCTGAGGGAAAGCTCATGTCTGATGCAGGTGTGGATTTAACTCTAACTATGGCTGGTGGCTTGTCATCAGGACATTTTCATGTGCCTGAGGTCTCTCTGCAATATCGGGATGCTGACTTAGGGAAAGATCTAATCATTGGACAACCTTCTAACAGTGAGGTTGGGGACCGTGCTACTTCCTATGAATCCCGAGGACCAAGTACCCGTAAGCGAAGCTTGGATGAGGGTGGAAGCACAGTAGACAGACCAGTTTTAAGGATGCAACAAGCTGACAGTGTTGAGGGTTCAGTTATTGATCGTGATGTTGATGAGGTTGATGATGGTAAGCAGTATTTAGCTGGGCCTTCAAAGCGTGCTCGTGAGTCTGATGCTATTGAAAGGTGTGGGTCTTCGTTTAGGAGAGATTCATCTGGAGCTGGCCCTAGCAACTCACAAGGCATTGATATTGAGGTAGAAGAAAGAAGAATTGATATCTCACAAGGAAATGATCAAGTTCTTCACTTTCCTGCTACTAGAGATTCAACGCATGCATCCTCTGTTATCGCAATGGATACAATCGGTCATGGTGCTGATGATGATTCCATGGAAAGTGTTGAAAATTATCCTGGAGATGTTGATGATATTAATTTTCCTTCATCTGCAGTGCCTAAGATTGCTGACGTAATCGACACTTCGGACCTAAATTATAGTAGTCAGGCACAACAGAGTGTCTGTTTTCAACCGGCGCCTGCTCGGACTGGTGGAGAAATGGGTGGCAGTAGCACAAATGATGATGAAGTACTAAACGCAGACACAGTAACTGCGCCTGCTAGGGATGGCCTTAGTATAGGTATTAGTGGTGGAAGTGTTGGCATGGGTGCTAGTCATGAAGCTGAGATTCATGGAACTGATGTTTTTGCAAATAGATCTGACAGTGGCGTTGGTGATGTGGAGCCTGTCGCTGAAGTAATTGAAAATCAGGGACAAACAGGTGAGTTTGCCCCACAACATGGATCCAGAGATGCTTTTGTTGAGGAGATGGATAGAGAGGATCCTCATGGAGATAGTCAAGATGTTGTATCACGCTCAATAGAGAGGGCAGATAGTGGGTCAAAAGTTGTTGGCTCAAGAAAAGCGGAATCTTTAGAAAGCGGTGAGAAGAACAGTGAGATGCAAGCTTTAGCCCAAGATGTTAGTGTTCATCCTTCCCTGTCTTGCAATGCTATTGTGTACTCGGGCATTGAAGCATCCAAGGAAGAAGTATCTCAAGGAGGCAAACAGTCCCCTGCGGACGAGGCTGCATATCCTGAGTCATATTATATGATGACCAATGGGACTGGTAAGCTGTTATGTTCTACTTCTACGTTCTGTTGCTCCTGGAGCTGTTCTTTGGGGGTAGACTTGTACATATTAGGCATACATGTGATGTTCTTGCTCTCTGTAGCCCTAAGTTGATGATTTCGCTGGCTCACATGTGGAATCCTTGTCAGTTGAATACAGTGGTTCTATAAGTGCCTGTAAATTTCAGGCAGATTTGGTTGAGTTTCTCAAAGGGATTGTTTCTACTCAATGGGATAGATATAGTTGCTGTGATGAATAATCAGTTGTGTATCTTTCAGTTTTCTGTCTGCTTTTATGTGCTTGTGTGGTATTTCTTCCCTTCTAGTTCTATCTTTCTTCTTGTTGACCGTGTAAATGATTGAATTTGATTGGCTCTAAAATGTGTCTTGGATATGAAAGAGAATAACTTAGTAAAAGAGAAAAGAGGTTTTTTTAAGGTTGAAAATAGATAGTAGGGTTGAAGTTCTAACATGAATTGATTAAGGGAAATGTAGTGGCTACTTCTGGAGTGTTTTCTTACTTTGTTTTTCTTGTAATTCCATGTTGAACCTTTAATTAACATAGCACTTTGAATCTGTTCAATGCCTGCAGGTCTTCCTAATGGGGCGAGTAACTTTGAAGGTGTTGAATTTGATCCAATCAAGTACCACAATAGTTTCTGTCCTTGGGTGAATGGCAATGTTGCAGCAGCTGGCTGCAGCACTGGTGCGAGTTCCTCAGCAGGTGTTGTAGCTCTCTGTGGGTGGCAACTTACCCTTGATGCTCTTGACACTTTCCAATCCGTTGGGCATATTCCAGTTCAGGCTGTTGAATCTGAGTCAGCGGCGTCACTGTATAAGGTATATCTCATGCAGTTTACCATTAGAGATTTTCTGTTGTTTGGTCCTGAGACTGCTGACTTTGGTAGGGAGCATGACATGTATAGACTTATTTCAGATTTTTCTTCTTTATTGGGTCATCGATTCAATTTCAGATTATCGGGTTTTCAATTCGTTGTATGAATAGTGTCCCTCAGCTTGCTTCTTTGTATTTGTTATGCTATCTGGGGTCACCTCTTATCCATAGTATATGGCCCTGTATTTTCTTGTAATGTTCATTGTTTGGTGTTTGAGATTGGTTGTACTTTCATAATTTGTTTCTGATAATGAATCCTTCTAATTGTGGTATCTTTATGTTGTCTTGTTGCTTTTACATACTTGTAGTGCTATCAAGTGTATTTCTGTTCGTGTTTAACTTTATGCTGACATGATCTGAATTTCTTTTCTATAGGATGATCATATAGCCTCAAGCCATAAACTTCTAGCACACCATTCCTTCAGCAAAAGCCGTGGGCAAAGCGGATCTTGAGTCTTAAGCACTGCATGATTAATGCAGGTAAGCTCACTATGATACTGAGTACTGTGCTCTGTGTCCTAAAACTCTAATCTACAATATGAATTTATGATTCTTTGACTTGTGATTCTCTGGCAAATGTCCTCCATCTCCCATGAAAAGAGAAATCCTTCAAATTATGCAAGTAGCAACAGTTTCATGATCTTGCCCCCTAGTCCCGATTTGATGCTTTTTGCGACAGAAGAGGGCTATAGCTCTCATAGTTATGCTACCTAAACTTGAAGCAGACAAAGATGAATTACACAGGAAAATATTTCACACACTAAAGCCCAGCCCGCGTGCAAGTGACGCTTACCCCCCTTTTGCTTATTAGACGTCAATACATCACGCCTTAGTTTAGCAGTGAACTCATTTTACCACTTTCTTATCTGAATGGCAGGGAAGCGAATATTTTATGGCAGAAGAATCTGGAAGAAAATTGACTTGGCTATGAGAAAACCAATCTTTAACTTCCCATTTCTGAGATCTTGCTCTGACAATAATGATTTGGAAATACTTATCTACTATGTCATACTAATAGATTTATCAAAAGAGATGTTCTCTGGTAAAAGAACATGTTTTCTCATGCAAGATTGGTATGCAGTGATTCTAAGTTCCCTGAGTTGTCCTAAGGTTCTTGCCATTTCAAGGGAATAGTTACATGCTAATCTTAGTCTTCTTTGATAATTTAACCCAAAAGATGAACAATCTAATCCACTAGGTTTAATCCATAGTATGGTGTAGAGAGAGACTTGTTGTGCACAATGATGTCAGTTTGCTATATTGAGCTGAAATGTGTCTTAAAAAACAAATTGTAATTTCATTTTATGCTTCATTTACAGGAATCTTGAGTTCATATTGATAAAAGCTAGGTAAATAAAATTTCCTATCGGATTATTGACATAAAAATTATGGTAATGCAGTGCTGAAATGGTCTGGTTCGATGCCCTGTGTCGCTGTTGATGTGATGAGGAAGATTAGTAGCAGATGACTTCTCCTGTGTAATTCCCTGTTATATTTTCCCGTATTAGGGACTTTTATGGTTTGTTTCTTGTGGAAATTGGCAATAAAAAGACACTCCTAAGCAGGAGGCATTCAGACTACTCTTGGTCAATTGATCATAAAAATTATGTAGCGCTCTGATGTTATAGTTACTTATTTCCTGGTTGGATTTGTAGCTTACTGATTATTATTTTATATAACCTCAGAATTCTTCTCCTCTCCCAAGCCAAACTGTGCTAGCTTTCTTTTTCGTTTTTGTGCAATGTTCTGTTGTCTTGCTAGGTCTAGTGATCATGGTTTTTTTTTTTTTTATTATTATTGATGGTCGGTTCTGTGAATTCTTATTAGCATCGTGTGATGCACTAGTGAAAGATGCATTGCACACAATGTCAAAACACATCTGCTTTGCAACCTGGAAAACATTATCAAAGCTATTTAAGTTACATATAGTCATTACATTAACCCTTATAGTCATCTGTTTTACTAGTAAGAGAGCTATTCCAACTCCACTAAGGTCTAGAGTTCAAGCTTTGGAAATGAAAAATATTTGTTGGAAGAGATTCTCCTAAATTAGGATTTGGCTTTGACTTGAAACCTTATAAGTTGGACTATACTAGCTCTAAAGTTCCATGTGAGACACTAAAAATCAAAAAAGCGCACCTAATCGCCTTGATTAGAGTTTTACTACTTTGGATGAAAATGACATATTCCAACTTCCAAGAATGATTTCCCACAAACTTTCACACTTTGTATGTTAGATTGTCGTTCACAATTAATCTCTAATTTGAGGAGTATTTTAACCTATCTCTTGTTTTTAGTCATTTACTTAATTATAAAAATCTAGGGTTGTGTGTTTTTGGGTTGTAAATTTAAAAGGTTTGTTAATGGTGATTTATGTTATGCCACAATAAAAGTTAAGAGATTTGTATACAAACACTTGGATTAGTAAGAATCCATCTCAAAGTTACAACATATGAATTTCCTTTAACAATGATATGGAAGGTCATCTGTATATATAATTGTCTAATATGAAGTTATGAACTACGACGATTTCTTGGATAAGTCAATGTCAATTTTGGATTTCAGCAGCATGCCGGATAATAAGTTTATAACTAGTATGTAAAAAAAAAAAAAAGTCTCTAGTTTTAGTTAAAACCAAAACCACAATATTTAATTATGGTTTCCGAACTAATTATATTTTCGAAAACTAGATCATCAAAAATTTTGCTCAACGTTTGAGACCATCATCAGATTATTTTTTTTTTTTTTTTGTTGTTGTTTCTTCTTCATCAGCCTGGTTCCTTGATCTTATAGATTTTTGTTTAATCTTCCTAGTATTGTAATACTGTATTGGTTTGTCATGGGGTTATCTATAAAGTTGTACAAAAAAATTTTGTAAAGCGGAGACACCTAAATTGTATTGAATGATATACCTTAATAAAGTCGTTTTTATTAAATTGAGGGCTGACTTTTATTGTATAAAACAATTACTTTTGTTTTTATTAAGGAGTAACATTTTCTTTTTAAACAATCATCAATCTTTATCAACAAAAATCGTGATATCTTTTGTTGTATCGAGGGATAATTTTTATTGGCTATATAATAACATTTTTGTATCCCTTATGCACACAAAATCTTTTGATAAAGTTATGATGTTTAGATAAAATGTGTTAGATGAAATTGTGATTGTAGAATAAGGTTTGAGTTTTGAATTTGCCTAGTTCGAGAGGATTAAATGTATATTATTTCCACTGAATTGATTGTCTTTTTTTTTTTTATTGCTAGATAGTATTCCCTTTGTCTCTATTTATTTGTTATATTTTTTTTAGGGTGATTTTTTCTAAATATTTGCTATATTCCCTAAACTAAGTATGTTATACCTTACAAAATTAAGAATTTATATAGATTTTATTTATATTTTTCCTCTATGACCTTTATTTAAAAAAATTAATTTTAAAAAAAATTATGTTAAATGTAACAAATAAATAAAAAATTCAGGGGCAAGAGCACAAGTTATATGATCATAACGTACTCTTTGCTTTTAATATTTTGAAGTCGGCGTGATTCTAAATTCTGAAAAATTTATTTAAACAGTCAAGCTGATTTTCTTTCCCTTATAGATAGGGGTGTCAAACGGATCAAGTCGAGTCGGATTCGTGTTCGGGTTAGCTATCCCCAAATCGAACCTAATCTATTTAAGTTTTCGGGTTGAAAACTCCAACCAGAACATAGTCCATTTAATTTCGGGTCAGGTTTGTGTCAATCTATTTAAGTTTTCATGTTGAAAATCTCAACCCTAGCCCACTATTTTCGAGTCGGTCAGTTTTTACCACCCCAGACATGTAGTTATTCAATATAGTGGCTAAAAAAAAGAAGATTTTTAAAGTTGAGATGAAACGACCGACAAGTTCACAATAGTAGTTTAATTGTCTTTTAGGGTTTTAATTTGAGTTTGAGGTTTGGGCTGAGTGGGTGACTGACCAAATACTTTTTTTTAATCTACTTAATATAGTTTGGTAATAAGGTCGGATTTAGATTTACCCAACCTGATTTTGACCTGAAAATAATTTTGGATGACGTGGGTCATTTTCGGGTTGAAATTTTCAACCTTAACCTATCCCATTTAATTTCAAGTCGGATTTATACCAATTCATTTAAGTTTTTGTGTCGAAAATCTCAACTTTAATCCGCTATTTTCGAATCAGGCACCTTACTTAATGGCTATAGGCTGCCCTCCAATCACAACACGTGGACAATACTTGTCTTCTCCACATTAAATACCTCTCCATCACTGTCCTGATGTTTCTCGGTTTCCAAACCAATATAAAATGCCAAGCAAACCCTTCTCTCATACCAATACAATTTATACACCGCGTCACCGTATTATTCGACCCAGAAAATAGAGGCCTAAACTACACGCTTCTTGTTTTCTTAGGGTTTCCCCGATCGATCAATCGATCGATCTTTCACTCAACACCCTATTTCTCAGGTATTCTCTCATATTTTAAATAATTTTTTTTTATTATTTTATCACGACACTAACTTCTGAATTATATTTATTTTCAAAATTACTTGAATTCCCAATGATTTTGGTATATATGATGTGAATTTTCACGGCTGTGGATCCATTGTTAGACTTTGAGATGTTTGTGCTGGTTTTGTGGTCATCAGACGTATATGATTGTTATGGTTTGTTGATTGATGCTATGTGTGTGTTGGGGGGGGGGGGGGGGGGGGGGGGGGGTATTGTTCTATAGCCATTCGAGTCGGGTTCGAATGCTAAGAATTGTCACCTTTGTTCTTGCCAGGATCTTAATTCGAGACGATACCGATTATCTGTTTATTTGTGGATTGATTCGAGAGATGATATATAAGGGGTGAAATTATACGACTTATTACTTCTAATTGCACCTTTCCGAGTTTTACCCTTGATTTTTGAAGCTTATACTGAGACAAATCTGACAAGATACCATTTGAGTACGTGAAAATCCAAGCGGTGTAATCTATTAAATACGTAGATTGTATGATGTTTGTTGCTTGATTCGATAGATCATAGATAAGTGGTGAATTTAACAGATTTAACATGGACGTGTTTTTTTTTTTTTATAATTTAAGTTTGATATTTGTCATTCGAGTTGTTATATGCTTTAGTTGCATGATTTGCTCTTTCCTGCTACCATTTGTGTATCTTGAACATGTTGTTGTTATATCTGAATGCTATTGTTTGCATTTTTCCTTTGGTTAGAAGGATATTTGGTGTGACTTTGAATGAGATTGGGAATTCTGTTTTTTTTTTTTCCCTTATTTCGACGATTGCGTGGACTGGACCAAGTCACATTTTTGATTGAAATACTAGAATGATATTTTGACATGAATTTGTGGTATATAAGAAGATCATGTAGCTCCGTCCTATTGTGAAATAATTCATGGCTCGCGTAGTTATAATTGTTATGTTGGTTGATACTTGATAGGGTAATCCTTTTGAAAGGAAATTTGAATGGAAGTTGTGTCTTGGCTTTGTTGAAGGGGATCCCGGTCATCTTGTGGAATAATGTGATGTTTGATTTTTTTTTTTTTCAACTATTGTGGCTGCTATCTGTGAACTTGCTGTTCTGCTTTTATTTTATTTATTTCTTTTTTTGGTATAATAGCGTGTAACCCCATGCAATGCACAAGTAAAAAAATGCAGATTAGAAATACTACTAGCACTCTTACATGATATCATTGTTTTCTTCTAATTTTTAATCAAATATGTCGTATGATGATTTTCTCTTTAACACAGATTTTGTAGAAAACGCTATGTTCAATTTATGTACTATAATAGTCATTTATTGGAAATCTTCCTAATCTTCGTTAATTTTTTTTTATATCATATCATGCTCTGCAAAATTTATCTAGTATTTTATTTTCAAAGAACTCTACATTTCTGTATGTGCTATGTCCATGTCACATAAGAACAAGGCCAAAATGAAGGATGAAATCAGGAGATACATCTTATCATCCTTGGATTTTAATCAACGAATATCTTGATCAGTTTAAGAAAGATAACATCCTAATGTTTAAGATTTTATACTGATTCCACTTTTTTATCGGGTTGTGTGATGGAGAGAAAATAGCGACTTTGTGTAATTTTGATAGATGGGGTAGACATAAGTCGTAATAGTTCATGTGAAGCATTAATGTGACATAATGTCTATTTATTGAGGTTGTTCTGAACTTCTGATAGTTTTTTGTTACTTAGTAGTAGAAGCATTGTGGCTCTTCAATAATTTTGGCTTACGCTCTTTTTGGTTGAAGGCAATTGAGAAGAAAGGAAAATAACACAAGTCACTAGAATGAGTTTTCCATGTTTGGTTCTAAAAATTTTATGGGTAATGAGAGGAAAGGAAGGTTAATGTGAAGATATCTCCCTTCACAAGTTATCACTCTCCTTTCCTTTCAAAATTGGAGGATTCAGGTGGAAAGGTAAAATTAATTTCAAATCCTTTCATTTCCCTTCCCTTAAGCCAAAATGTTGGAAAATAAAGTTATTTCCTTTTCCTTTTCCTTTTCCAATCTTTTCCCTTCCCTTCCTTAACTAATTTTGTGCCAAACTAAGCATTTGTAATTTTCATCTTTTACTGGTTATTGATTGGTCATTAAACGTTGTGTTACATTATAATTTTTTTTCTTAACCTAGTTTGGCTTAGCTTTAAAATTATTATTTCAATGGTCTAGTTATCTGAAGATGAACTATAATGATGAAGCCTCTTGTAAAGTGATCTGGCCTTGTTTAATTGATATCGAAAGCTTTCCTATGGTATGATTGGTTTAAACTTGACTTTATACTTCTTTTGTGGCAAAATGTTTTGAGATCTATTTTAAATTAATTGTCAATATATTATAGAAGAGGCATTGAAGTAATGAACTTTAATGGCCATTGTTTGTTGTAGGCTGAGTGATAGCTTATAATGAATTGATCTTATGTCTCTTTTTTTCCCAACTTCCATGGGCTGGAAGGAGTACATCTTACCAGCTGCCTTTGCAATTAGTCCTTTGCTTACTGTGATTCCACTTTTTTAATGCTTTGTTTGCAGATAATTTTGCTTGAGTTTTAACAAAATGACGACGACATCTAGTGATGGTCTAGAAACTGACAAGAACATCGAGATATGGAAGATCAAGAAGTTGATCAAAGCGTTGGAAGCTGCTAGAGGAAATGGTACCAGCATGATCTCATTGATCATTCCTCCTCGTGATCAAATTTCTCGAGTGACCAAAATGCTTGGTGATGAATTTGGGACTGCGTCTAATATCAAAAGCAGGGTCAATAGACAATCTGTGCTTGGTGCCATCACATCTGCTCAGCAAAGGCTAAAGCTTTACAACAGGGTTCCTCCAAATGGACTTGTTCTCTACACTGGTACAATTATGACTGAAGATGGCAAGGAGAAGAAAGTTACTATTGACTTTGAACCGTTCAAGCCCATCAATGCATCTCTTTACCTTTGTGACAACAAATTTCATACTGAAGCTCTGAATGAACTTCTTGAGTCTGATGCCAAATTTGGGTTTATTGTGATGGATGGGAATGGAACTCTTTTTGGGACTCTTAGTGGAAACACTAGAGAAGTGCTTCACAAATTCAGTGTTGACTTGCCGAAGAAACATGGACGAGGTGGTCAATCAGCGCTGCGTTTTGCACGTCTTCGAATGGAGAAGCGCCATAACTATGTGAGGAAGACAGCGGAGCTTGCTACACAATTTTTCATTAATCCACAAACCAGCCAGCCTAATGTTTCTGGGCTTATACTTGCTGGCTCTGCAGATTTTAAGACTGAGCTTAGTCAATCAGACATGTTTGATCCTCGGCTTCAGGCCAAGATACTGAATGTGGTGGATGTTTCTTATGGTGGGGAGAGTGGTTTTAATCAAGCTATTGAGCTTTCTGCTGACGTCCTTGCCAATGTGAAATTCATCCAAGAGAAGAAGTTGATTGGGAAATACTTCGAGGAAATTAGTCAGGATACAGGGAAGTATGTCTTTGGGGTGGATGACACACTTAAAGCTTTGGAGATGGGTGCAGTGGAGACACTGATCGTTTGGGAAAATTTGGAAATTACTAGGATTGAGCTGAAAAATAGTACTACTGGTGAGCTAATTATTAAGCACTTGAATAAGGAGCAAGAGGCTGATCAGAGCAACTTTCGGGATCTGGAAAGTGGAGCAGATCTCGAGGTTCAGGAGCAGATGCCATTATTGGAGTGGTTTGCAAATGAGTATAAGAAATTTGGTTGCTCTCTTGAATTTGTAACCAACAAATCACAAGAAGGGTCACAATTCTGTCGTGGCTTTGGTGGTATAGGCGGGATCCTTCGATACCAGTTAGACATGAGGGATTTTGACGAGTTCTCTGATGATGGAGGAGTATATGAGGATTCTGACTAGCAATTAACCTCCATTTCTTCATTACCAGTGCTTGGTGTTGGGTGCGACCCCTGCACTGGTGAGCAAGTTGTCGGGGCCTGTTCAGCATCTGCTATGCAGTCTAAATGTGGTCACTTGTCAACAATTTCAAATGAGGTACACTTTGAGTATATCTTCACACATCAGAACTTCTAGTTGCATTAGAACTTTTATCTTATTGAGCTTTACTATTTGTTTTTCCTGATAGGTGGATCCTGTTGCGCTCACTGGTCTGGTAATACCTGGTGGAGGTGCTGACAAGCTTCGAACTTCTGATGGAAATTTTGTTTCCTCATTTGTAGAGCGGCACCAGCACTTCACTGGTGATCAAGCTTCTGGGTTCAGTTCGGTAGCTGCTACTCAGTCAACATGTGACTGCCTGTCAACAGTACTGAATGAGGTTTTGATTTCTTATTAATGTCGTTATACATTAGTTTTGTAGACTTGTAGTCCGTTTTCCTGACAGGTGGTTCTTGTTGAACTTTCTAGTCCTTTAATGCCACGTGGAGTTGCAAGTGGTGCCTATCAGCTTCGTTCATGTGTTTTCTGAGAAGCAGAACTTCATGTCTTCTGTTGCAGGAATCTTTCTGTGAGGTTGGTACTGAAATCCTTTGTGATCTAATTTTTATATTAAACTGCTAGAATGATGTGAAATCTTTATATATGGATTTTCATATTTGGTAATCTCTCTTTTTTTTATCAGGTGGGAGTATCAACTGATGAATTACATACTATTGCGTGGTTCTTTCCCTACAAGAGGTGGAATAATTTGCTGCTGGTTTAAAACATTGCATCGGTCTGGTTTAGGGGTTGTGATAAACTGATAAATGCCCTTACTAGGCTTTTCAGCTTTTTACCTTGACTGCTTTATACTATTCTGGTGTGCTGCTACTGTGTTGTTTTTCCTACTTTGCTTGAACTGCTGTCTTTATGAATGTTGTGCAAAAGTGATCAGACACATGGAGAGCATGTGTTCAAAACTTCTGTTGGTTTGAATAGAATCAATTAGACTTTGGAAATATAGTGGTGCGGTCCATTCGAATATGTGAGACTGTTATGGAAGTGGGTGTACCAGAGGCTGTTGGTTATTGTTTTGTGGAGTAAATATGACTTATCTTTGGAATTCTCTTTTTGTGTCAGGAAAACTATGCTGCGTTAGTTTTGGTCTGATAGCGATATAATAGAACGAGGTTGCTGTAAGTAAGTAGAATGTTCGATGAGATATTGTTACCTAACAACAAAAAAAACCTATTTGGCAACTACTTCCCTGGCAGTGAGGTTAAGTTTAACAAGGGGAAGAGATGGCTTTTGATCGCTGATAATGGTAAGTAAAGAGGTTGTAGATTGTTTACGATGGAGATTCTGAAGTTGTAGTAACAGTTTTGTTTGTATAAGAGTTAAAAAGTGTGATCTCTTATGATTATCTAAGGACTCGAGTAGTTTTTTAGAAACACTTGTTTTAGATATGTTGGGAAATAATTGGGAATAGTACAATTTGGTGCTTTTTAAGCCATTTGAGGTTTCTATTAGGGATATGGAGACGGGTTTGAATTGATAGAACTGGTTCATAGGATTGTAAGAGATACTTACATGAACAGGGAAAAATGTCTACTAAAAGCTATAGTGAATTTTTTATACTGAAGACTATGTTGACAACGATGATGGAGTTATATGAGTTTGTGTGTTGAACCGATTAGTATTATAAAGAAAAAAAGGGTTAATCACCTCAAAGTATCGTTCACATGGGATTGACTTATAAGGCTGTATAATTGCATAAAATTATAGACAGGATAGTAAGTTTCAGTGAGTAGTAAGATCCTATTAAAGGTCGAGATTATGGATGTTAGGAGGTGATTGGTAAATGTTCTAATTGTAGTTTTGGAAAGTGTTTAGCTAAACCTACAAAATTTCTTATGTTCTAATTGCAGTTTTGGAAAGTGTTCCAAGGGTTTTTCTGAACTCAATGGAGTATTGGAGTCTAGAGTCGGATTTTACTTTTAAAGGACTGGATTTGATTTGGATTTAAATTTTCAAATCGTAAGTTTATGCGGTTGATTTTGGACTCAATCGCTGATGGGTTGATAATAAATTAATTTATTAAATATTTTTATTTATAATAATTTTTTTCATTATTGATGAAGAATTTATAGGTTTTTTGGAATTGTGGTCAGGTATAAATTTTATTTGGGATAATTACTTTTTTATTATATTAAATAAATAAATTATTATAGAAAATAGTAGAGAGGAAATCATGAAATAAAGTAAGAGAAATTAAGATAGTTTTAAATGATTTAGAAATTTGTATAATCATATAATTTTCTATGTATGATATTTTTTTAATCTGATGTTAATGCAAAGTAGAAAAAAAATAGATGACAATTATAAAAAAAAAGGCGGAATTTTTTTGACACGTATTTACTATAATATCAATAAGAGGTTTACTTTAGTATAATAAGGGTATATGTATAACATATGATCGAATTTGATTGTACTTTAGAAGAATTGGACTGAATTTGAACTTAAATTTCTTAGTCTGAATATTATAGGAGTGGATGTGGCCTTGGTAAACTCTAATCTTGTCCATCCACTGTATGCTCCTATCAATCTCAATTCGCACCATTTAAACAATTTCCTAAAGTTTCGTTGAATGAACTTATCTATAGGTAAATATTGTTACTTCTTTTATTCTCACAGTGCTTTCAATCTGTTGTTTCGTAACATAACTTCTTAAATTGTGGTTATATATAGCCTTGGGAAAAGATGTTAAAGAGTCGGAGTTCGACAATGATAGTATATGAAAACACCATATTTTTGGAAATTTTTTTAAGCTTTTTTTGTAAAATAATTGCGAAAATAAGCTCCAAATCAAATCAATTTCAAAAGTAAGCTTATTTTTATTTGGGTAAAAATTGCTCCGATTTCTAATGGGTAGAATTCTGGGTTTAAATACAGCCTATTGGAAATCGCTATCATTTTACATGAACGATTTTGCTTTTCCTATTTAAATTAAAAAAAAGTTTTAAATCACTGTTTGGGGCAACGATTTTGATTAAACTATTTTTTTTGGGCCTGCTAAATTCTAACTTGCCTAAAATCGTTGTCTGGAGACATCTATTTTAACCGAAGCAAAATAAGTATATTTTTTAAATTATTTTGGTCTAGAACTTATTTTTGCAATTATTTTTATAAGAAAACTTTTAAAAAAAAAATCTCCATATTTTCGACTTAAAACAGAGATATAATTAATCGAAAACAATAAGTAGATGATGTAATGTCCCTTATCATGAGATCATTTACTTGATTGCGTCGTGGGGTTGATATAGGATTGTCCATACTGAGGATAACAAATTTCTTCTTCCTAATACTCATTATCTCGATTCTTCTTTGGCAATCCTTTTACCAATTCTTTCATGTTGAGGATGATATACTAATGACTTGCTCCTTTTTAAATAACATATTTAAGTATCATATCTCAATTTATCATTTCTTCCACGTATAGGGGTGAATGGCAGTTGTGTTTATATGCTGAAACCACTCTCTCATGTGTTTTCTCAATACTAACGACACTAATCACTTCTTTCATATTGAAGGCGACAAATGAGTAACGACGAAAGTGTGCAAATAAGATTATGCATACGGGTGCACATTGCTCACTGCGTACCTGGTGTAAAATGCAAGAAAACTATACTCAAAACGCAGACTTCATTAAATAAGGCAAAAACGCAATGAATATGAAGAACAAATGTAATGAACGCGTGTAATTTATTATTTTCCAACAGAAACCACCATTAACACTTCGTAATTTGGGTCATTAATGCTTTGAGATTCTATTATTTTTGCATTAGATTTAAAATAATGACAGAACTATTGTGGTTCTTTTTGTTTTATTTAATATTGCTACACATTTTAAAATCGTACTAATTTTTCATTTTAATGTTTTTTATACACGCACATAGCTGTCTAAAATATCATATACATTTCTTAATAAGGAAATGTACATCACTTATAAGGAACTTGTTCATAACAAAATCATACAATCTACATCTGTATAATTATGATTACAATATGCGTACTCAAAATCTAAATGTACATATCACAAAGAGTTACTATTGTATATCGTATATATTTTAAATGAACTTTTTGTATCATCTCAATGAACAATATAGGTACTTTAAATTATCAGTACAAAATGCATACATCATTAATTAAGGGAGAAAGATGCAATAAAAATGGAGAACAAATGTAGTAAACACGTGTAATTCATTATTTTTCAGCATAAACCATCATTAATGCTTCGTAATTTGCGTCATTAATACTTTTTAACTTGCAATGATAAAGCATTGAGATTCTATTATTTTTGCATTAAAAATAAAATAATGACAAAACTATTGGGATTTTTCTTTGTTTTATTTAATATTATTTCACATTTTTAAATCTGACTAATTTGTTGAATCAAATGTACTCAAATATACTCATTGAGCATGTGCATGAATATGTTTGATGAAATATATACTCAATACTAATGAACATTCTATATATTTTCCATGAACAATCTATATATTTCTAGTGAACAATATACTCAGAACTAATGTACATTCAATACTCATTACATTGAAATTAAATATACTTGATACTAATGAATATTTTATATATTTCCATTGAAATTAAATATACTCGGTACTAATGAATATACTAAGTCAAATTTGGTAAAAATGAAAAATAAAGAGTCACACATTGGGGTTTGTACTGATAATGAGTGAGTGGAATAGAAGTGATGGTTCGGTTTCCACAGTAATGATTAACGTTATTGGGGGAAAATTTTAAACTGCGAATGTTCATTACAATTCTACGAATGTTCATTGCTTTTTCCACATATTAAATTTGGTGTACAATCCTCACTATGCACTCTGGTGCATAGTCCAAGTGTTGACGAAAGTGAGCTTCGTTTATAATAGCTACTAGCATTCTTGATGAAAACCTAATAATTTTTTTTTCAAATAAAACACAATAATCAACAACTAAATTTTAATTTATACTATTTTTCACAATAAAGAATAATAGTTAGCAAAATTCCTAAAATATGATTTGCGCACAATTAGTTTATTTACCGCACAACTTGATCCTAGAGAGGAATATAGTTGGTGCGCAAAATCATCGCCTTTGATAATATCGAGACTTAAACAAGGTGTCGAGATTGAGCATTAACATCATTTATTAAAAGAGAATCTCCTACTACCCTATTTAGTTCACCTAAAAAAAATAAATAATAAAAAGTATTAGTTTTAACTAGTAAAAATAAGTTATTGCTAATAAAAATCAGTAATTCCATTTATAAAAAAAAAAGTATCATATAAATACGAGATATAGTAAAATTATTCTATCCCAATAAAAGTGACTCCTTAATATTACAAAAGTTACCTCTCATCATAATCTATGTCAATCTTTATCAACTTTAAAAGGATAACTTTTGTTATTTTAAGAAATTACTTTCATTGAGATATAATAAATTTTTGTATCATATATGTATATAATAATACTTTATGAAAAAAAAACAAATGTAGTGAAAAAATAAAAAGGAAAACAAGGAAGGCCTCACAGTTGGATGATGAATACTCCCTCTTTCCTCATATATTTGCCCCATTTGTTTTTTTTAACTTTTTTAAAGGAATGGATATACAAGTGACACATGGGCTAAAATTATACTCAAATTAAAGCAAGTCAAGAGATCATTATTGGAGCCAAAATACAAGGAAAACATAAGACTTTTCCACTTTACAAGCTTTTTTGGGTGAGCTATCAACCTTTTTAACAATATTTCAGAATTGGAGCCAAAAGAAAAACCAAAAGACTATTTACCCCCAAATTTTACATTTCTTACAAAATGGTAGTTTCCCACCAAAAAGAAAAAAAAATCAAGCATTTACTGAATAAGGGGGGCACATACACTATCTATAGTGCAGTGTTGGATTGCTTACACATCCAACCTTTCAACAGTTCCACCAACATGGAGATTAACTCTATTAACTCTCAGCTAAATACATCATTGAGTTCACTACAGGACAATGAGCTGTCATTTGGTGTCCATCTCACCAAAAATTCTAGGGGCATTGTGACAGAATATATCCAGAAGCAACAGATTCTCAAGAGGGACTAGACGAATTGCAAGGGCAGGAAGGACAAGTAGATCTTTTTCTTCTACAAGGGACAACAACTTACCAATCCCTAACCACCCAAGGTAACTTTGCATTTTCTGAACATGATATACACAATGCATCCTTAAACATAAGAAAAAGAAAGGACATGAATGAAGAAGAGAGACTGTCATGTATGATACATTTATTACAAAACAGCAAAAACCTCAAGGTAGCACATGGTGACATATGCAAACTTGCATTAACATACAACTGTAGTAGATGAACAATTCAAAGGATTTGTAGAGTTGTCAAAAAAAGCATCACTACTAGAGAGAACCTTAAAGTGCAAAAAAATTACAAATGAAAGGTGGGTAGACCAATTAAGTTAGTAGAGGAGAAACTTTTGGCAATCCCACTAAAAAATAGAACCAACATTAGGTCACTTGCTAAAGTATTGAATATAAACAAGACTTTAGTCCATAGATTCATCAAGGAAGGATATATAATGAAACATAGTAATGTCATCAAACCCACATTAACCCCTAAGAACAAGCTTTAGAGGCTGTAGTGGTGTATCTCACAAGTATTACACATCTACAATATACCACAGTTTCAAGACATGTACAACATAGTCCACGTTGATGAGAAATGGTTTTATATGTCCAAAACAAGCCAAACATTCTATTTGGCCCCAACAAAAGTCGAGCCACACAGACCCACTAAGTCAAAGAGGTTTATAATAAAAATAATGTTCCTCACAATAGTAGCCAGACCTCAATTTTCAGAAGATGGGAGCTGTATTTTTAATGGTAAGATAGGGTGTTGGCCATTTGCCATTTGCAGAGAAAATACCAGCAAGAAGAAGAAGTGTGCATAGAGAGGCAGGCATAATGGAAAAAAAACCAATAAAGAACATTACAAAAGCTGACATCAAGAACATGATAATAACTAAACTCATACCAGTCATCAAAAACAGATAGTTACTAGGGTATATGGGCATATACTGATTCAACAAGACAATGCTACCCCCCCATATTTTAAACTCAGATTAAGATTTTAAAAAGGCATCAAACTTAGATGGTTTTAGGATTGAATTAGTGTCACAGCCACCCAACTCACCATACACTAATGTGTTGGATTTGGGGTTTTTTTTAGAGCCATTCAACATGAGTAAGCACCAAGAACAGTTGACCAACTAATAGAGGCAATGGAGTATGCTTTTAATGTGTTTGAGCCAAGATTACTTAATCATGTTTTCTTGTCATTACAATATGTGATGATTGAAATCATGAAATGCAAGGGAGGAAACAACTTCAAACTACCTCATGTTGGGAAGCAGAGGAAGGCAAGGACTTCTACCTAAAACAATTGAATTGCCTACTAAACTACTCATAGAGTGCCAAACATCAGTACTAGAGCAAGAAGCAGCAATCAATGGACAACCAACAGTGAAAGAAGCTTAGTACAATTAACCAAATCTCAATGTAACATACTTAACTCAAGCAAAAGATGATGAACTTAATGCAACAAAATTAGATGACTTGATGTAAGGTATGAATATGAATTAGTTATGTTGCTTGAAGTTCATTTTGTCTCCAAGCTACCAGAAGTTTACATGCATTTAATATTTTATGCACATAATGTAAGCAAGTCAAAGAAGTTGTTGAATGATGAATGTAATATAAGAAGCTTTTGAATGATGCTTGTAATAAGTAATCTATGTTCCTCTCAGGAATTAACTTGTCATCACATAATAAAACACCATTACATTTTGCATTAATACACACAAGCACTACCCTATAACCTAGACTAATTGGTGGCATATGACACCAAATGCATTTAAGGCATAATTAGTTAACTTAGAAATCATAGACAGCTCAATCTTTATATAGAATAAATCTCTCAGATAATTTTTTTCATCATAAACAACACTAATTACTGTCCTATGCACTTAACTCCCTATATGCCTCAACAATCAATACTAGGAATAGGGGAAGGGATCATACATCAAGCAATTAGTGCTTAAAAATGTAGCTATGTTAAATTTCACATCATAGATGAATGCAACTAATGAAATACAACAAAAGACGCAGATATATGAGGACAAAGGGGTGCTGAATGAGCAGAACACAACATACAACATCAATAACCCAAGTCATAAATACAGAATATACAGATAACCTAATATGAAATAATAAACAAGAATAATGACAATAAACAGATCACAATACCAAGAATGTGCAAGAATAATTAGAATACACATATCAGAATACCAAGAATATACATAATACAGTCATAAGAGCACCTAGTACACAAAATATGAAAGAGTAATTAGAATACACAGATCAGAATACCAAGAATATACATAACACAGTCATAAGAGCACCTAGTACACAGAATATGCAATAGTAATTAGAATACACATATTAGAATACCAAGAATATACATAATATAGTCATAAGAGTACCTAGAACACAAAATATGCAAGTATAATTAGAATATACAAATCAGAATACCAAGACTATACCTAATATACAGAGGTTATGAGGGAAAGCTTTGCACAGGGACCAATATCAATAATATAGATCACAACATATAGGTCACACCATATAGGTCACAATACCAGAAATACACCTAATACGAAAGAATATATAAGATTAATGAGAATATACATATCACAATATCAACAATATACATAATACAGTCATATGTGCAATAATAATGAGAATATACATATCACAATACCAATAATGTACAAAATAAGCAAGAACATGCTAGAATACAATAGCAAACATAGGTAAATTATGCAAGAACACCCGCAAACCAAGGTAAGCTACCAATAACTATAGCCACTATGCAAGAATATCACCAAACATAAGTGAAATGCCAACAATAATACTTAATATGCATGAATTAGGTAAAATGGCAGGAATCAAAGCACAAACCTAGGTAAATGCCAAAAATACACCAGTAGACATAGGAAAAATGCCAGGAATTTAAGTTTATGTGCAAGAATAGCAACAAACTTAAGTAAATTATGCAAGAACACCAGCAGACCAAGGTAAAATACCAAGGACCGTAGCCACTATGCAAGAATATCATCAAACATAATTGAAATGACAACAATAATACTTAATATGCATCAATTAGGTAAAATGGAAGGAATCAAAGAACAAACATAGGTAAATGCCAAGAATACACCACTAAACATAGGAAAAATGCCAAGAATCTAAGCTTATGTGCAAGAGTAGCAGCAGGCATAGGTAAATTATGCAAGAATAACATCGGACATAGGTAAAATGCCAACAACAACACTTAATATGCACGAATACTAGTCAAATTACATATGCAGAAGCCACAAAATACAGCACATAAGAGTTGATGTCAAAATTTGTATATGCTTCACCTTAACCAACAACAACAAGACAAATCCAAGCAATAAAACAAAGAAACAAACAATAAAAGCAAACAATAGGTAAAATCAAACATAAATCACCACATGCATGCACAAATTAGGTAAAATCACATAAATCAACAGATATTGACACATAAATGAACATAAATCACCAAATCATCGAGAATTTTGTAAAACCAAACATAAATCGAACGGTAATTTCAAATCAGGTAAAATCAAACATAAATCGAATATAATTTAGGTAAAATCAAACATAAATAGAAAGATAATTACCCAAAACAACTCATACAGTGAACCCATACAAATTCACATACATAAACAACTAAAGCAGGAAATTATCGACGGTAAAGATATCTTATCTTAGGTATTTCAAAGAATTCCGACACTAATAACCTCAATATATCATCACAAGGCCTGAGGACAAAATTAAGAGGGACCTCGGACTCATAAACGTTAGAGCCGTCGAAATCAAGACTCCTAGGGTGTGCATGAAGCTCGAAGTCCAATTTCCTCTCAGCCCTCGATCTATACCGCCGCCTATGCTCATGTGTGGACCAGACAACCTCCGGGGTTTCAGGAACCACCAGATTAGGAGGAGGAAAGACAGGATATGAAGGGGGTCTTGTTGTGGGTGGAGAATGAAATGAGGGAGTGGAAGTAGATCTAGACCCAATGTTAGATGTACGCAATGAAGAAGGAGGAGGACATGGTGTAAGTGGAGTTTCAGGTATAAACTCCTATCATTCACAAGTGTCAGCAAATTCGGAATCTCCTATCATTCCACAAACAAACAACAAGATCTAGAGAGAGGTACTTACTCAGACAAAGTGGAGTGATACGATGGCGAAAAAATTTCAGAGTAATTGCCGAATAACTGGAGTAGATCTAGGTTAGGTTTTCCAGAGAGGGAGAATGGAGGAAGAGTGAGACGTTTCTAGAGAGAGATAGATGAAGGTTGGGAGTACTTAGGGTTGAAAGAGAAAGCTTAGGCTGAAATAAATAGCCCAAATACTCCCTCATTACCACGCTAAAAACACCCACTTTACTCTCTAATAAAGTAGGTCAACCTACCATTTAGAGAAATGGAGTAAGTAAATGGGACAACCCAAAGAATGTAAATGAGCCAAATATAGACATAGGGAGAAGAAAAGTATACCGTAGCTGGTAGCTTCACTGGAATTTGTGGTGTGTAGAAAGACTAATAGTAATACTAGTCAAGCAATCAACAGCAACAAAAGATGGTGGGGGTTCGACGAGATGGTGGGCTGATGAGAAGCGGGAGCAGCAGCCCCGGCAACAATCAATCGCTACGTGCGTCTCGAATCGGCATAGCAATTGCAATCGGTATTCTAATGGGATGTGCTTTGGCCTTCTTTTATCCTCAGGGGTTCTTCCTTCCGTATTATCCGGCCGCTTCCACTTTCTCCCGCCTCTCCAAATCCACTTCTCAGGTCTCCAACCAAACTCTTCACTTTTCTTGCCAAATCTTCCCCCTTTTTTTAATCTTTGGTATCTGGCTTTTGTCGGATGTATGCATTTTTCCAAGTGATTTCTTAGAAATAGAGGATGGATGCAAGTGATTGTTAGATTTGTGTGGTTTCCTGCTGAATCTGATGTTTGTATGCAATTTCGAAATATATTAGCAAACACTTAATTGGGATGCGTACCTGTTTTAAGGTTTAGGAGTGTATTTATGTCTCTTTTTCAGGACAGTCATAGAAAAGCTTCAGGTTTGGCGCTGCTTCAATCTGCATTTGAAACAGAACGCATCCCAAAAATTATTGTAGAATCTCCTTTTCATTCCCCTATAAACTGTCACCCTCCACTCTGTTGTGGGCCTTGTAATGGCTTAGATGCAGTGTTTACCCATTTTGTAACGTACAAAAAACTTCAAATCTATGTCAAGCATTTATGCTGCAAAAAAAAAAAAATTTCATAAACGAGGAAAGGTCTACATGTGAACAAAAACCTGCCTCTACTAAGAGAGAAGGAGACTCACAATCCATTCATACATATGCCAAATGATACTCCTATGTTTGGGGGAACCCAGAAGTTTTTGATTATCTGTGGAACTGATAGTCTTATAGAGTTTTAGGGTGGTATAATTTTTCCCCTCTTTGATTTTAAGAATCATATAACTGAAATGCGAGTTTTGTATCTACCTTTTCTTGTCACAAGTTAAATCTTGAGGACATATAAGCATTAAAAAATCTGAAATATTATCAGCATCCCTTTTCCTTCTCAGAGGATATTTCATATCTTAACAGGTCAAAAGGTGTAAATCCATGTGTCTCTACAAATTTTTCACCGTGCATAACTTTCCCACTTCCAGGGTCACCTATGGCCATAATAATTAATCTGTTAATATTTGCATGTCTTATATATATGTTGAGCATTTCAGTTTGGCAATAGTCATACTCAGCTCCCTCTAGCGTTACATCTTAAGTCTTTGATAACTTTAAGTTATGGGGTACATGTTTGTTTTTTTGGTATAACTTGCAATTGCGGATTTTCTGCTGATGTTTTTTCCATTGTTAGTCAGTTGTAGGATTGAAAACTGTACGATCTTTTGGAATTTGCAGCAATTACGTTCACCCTAGATTTGTAGTGGTTGAAGATCAGGATTTTGGCTTTTCTTGGTATCCGGAGTTGTTTGATACTTAAGTGTACGTAGTTCTAGAGTGATACTTAAATATTTGGTTGATTGTTGATTCATGAATTTGTGTAATTTTCTTGTTTAATACAGAAGAGTTCATCGGACTGTGTGGCAGACGAACATATAAGTGTACTGAAGGCTGATATTGGTAGGATGACAGAGAAGAATGCAGAGTTGAGGAAGCAAGTAAGGGAGCTAAATGAGAAGTTGGTGTTGGCTGAACAGGGAACAGATACTGCTCAAAAGCAATTTCTGGCATTGGGTGAGCAACCCAAGGCTGGACCTTTTGGTACTGTCAAGGGTTTAAGGACAAACCCAACCGTGGTGCCAGATGAATCGGTGAACCCTAGATTGGCAAAGATCTTAGAAGAGGTTGCTGTTAGAAAAGAGCTTGTTGTTGTGTTGGCAAATGCGAATGTGATGGAGATGTTAGAGGTGCAGGTATCTACCATCAAGAAAGCAGGCGTACCCAATTATTTGGTTGTTGCCTTGGACGATGAGATTGAGAGTTACTGCAAATCCAATGGTATAGCTGTCTATAAGCGAGACCCTGATGTGGGAGTTGATAAAATTGGAAGGTCAGGAGGTAACCATGCTGTTTCTGGGTTGAAGTTCCGTATTTTAAGGGAGTTCTTGCTGCTTGGTTACAGTATTCTCTTATCAGATGTTGATATAATTTACTTGAGAAACCCATTTGATCATCTTTATCGTGACTCAGATGTGGAGTCAATGACAGATGGTCATAATAACGCTACTGCTTATGGGTATAATGATGTATTCGATGAACCTGCAATGGGTTGGGCTCGATATGCTCACACTATGAGGATTTGGGTTTATAATTCTGGGTTCTTTTATATAAGACCTACAATTCCTTCTATTGAGCTTTTGGATCGTGTTGCTGATAGGCTTTCTAAGGAAAATGCATGGGACCAAGCTGTTTTCAATGAGGTGCTCTTTTACCCTTCACATCCTGGGTATGAAGGGCTTCATGCTTCCAAGAGGACTATGGATTTCTATTCTTTCATGAACAGTAAAGTCTTATTTAAAACGGTAAGGAAAGACCCTAACCTGAAGAAGTTAAAACCAGTGATAATCCATATAAATTACCATCCTGACAAACTTCCAAGAATGAGAGCTGTTGTTGAGTATTACTTCAATGGCAAGCAAGATGCGTTGGATTCTTTTCCTGATGGCTCTCAATGATGGAAGCAGAGTTCACATTCATCATTTGTTGTAAGTGTACACATAGGGCATGGCACGTTGAGAATATAGGCTTTTTCCTGCCTATTTTTGGGTCTAACAGAATATATAGAACGAGACACTACCTTTTTGTTTACATGCTTTGGTTCTGTCAGTTGTTTCTTTCTAAGATATACTCATTACTGGCTCTCTAGTACTTTTCTTCATCTTGTATTTTGAGTGTACCTTATCCAAAAATCATGCAAAAGTCTGCAATATTATGAGTTTCATTAAAGCAGCTTGTTTATTGTTGTCAATTGATCGATTTTCACAGCTCTTATTCAGCTCAGAACACTGGCATACCTTTTTTGCTTTAAACTCTTTTCTTAGAAATGAAATGTGTTCCATGAATCCTTTGACCTTTGAACCTACTTTCTTCTACCATATGCAGTGACACGAATGCTTCATGACAATTTGTAGTGATCCCCAGAAATGTTATGCGTGCACTTTCGTAGTTTATACAAAATATTTCAAGTTGCATGGTGATGAACCTTTTTTTTCAAAGGGGCCTTTAGTTTAGTATGCAGATGGTTGGAACATCTACGAGTTAGCATGCAAAACAGTGCTTAGTAGATATAAAAACACTTGCAGAACTATGCATTTCAAAATATCAACTCCGTTGCTGCATGGCGGAAAAATTGCAGAAGCGGTTTTATGGTTTCGTTAGCACTGTATTTCCCACTGGAAGCTTGTCAGGTAGCAAGAAGTTACTTTGCTTCACTGTGAATGGCTAAAGTAGACAGTGTCTTTGCTGGGCTATTAGAAACAAATGAAAAACATTCCACGCACATTTATGAGTGTTTTTTGCACATTATATTACCTTCAATTTTCGGTCATTTAGGACATTTTCGGATCCAGTGATGGAATACCTTCTTATTTCCACCATAGGTCTTACAGGGATTCTAAGTATTGCTCTTTCAGCAAAATCTTCAATTCATTTCATGATTCCCATATACGCCGTACTAAAACACATATATTACGCTGACATACTATCCTCTTTTTCTTTTTTAAAGAAAATGAGCAACATGAATAAGTAGTCTTATTCCGAAATGTCAAAACAAAATTTTAAAGAATTACTTAGTAAAAAGCTACCCAAAATGATAATTGCTATCACAGAATTTATAGATAATAAACCTGGAAACATTCAAGCTGCCTTAGATCAAGAGTGTCTTGCTAATTCAGCTTACTTTGAGGACAAGATGGGTCAGAATATTACTGAGCCAAAATGCTATTAACTTTATCTACAACGTGAACACTACCATATAGAGTATGCTATAAACTTTAATTACGTGCGCACCATTAGTCTGTATACATCAGTGGTTTATGAAAGAATAGTGTTTCTCTTTGTCATAGTGCATTTGATTGGTCCATCTTCATCGTCAAGGTCCAAAGATAAACATTTGGCATCATGATCAAAATCTTCAAGAAGGGGTAACAAGAGTTGATCACTGTATTCTTTAGCAATATGCAGTTAGAAAAGATGGATCCCTTTTCAAATTTATTAGAGATATGGGTACTATTAGACTATAGTGGACCTATTTACAGGAGATATAGAAAGTAGAAGAAAGAAATTTTACAAAATGAAGCTCAGGTATTGCCTACATATTTTCAAACGAAAGATGTGTAAGATATTGGTCGTTCGCCTATAATATGAAATCAAACACACGGAGTATATACCAAACCTTTAGCTGATTAGTAGCTAGGATGAGTCTAAGAGATAACTTGTTGCACTGATGTAGACTATACCCGTTCAAAGCTAATGACAAATAAAGAACATTATGTCAAACCAAACACTACAGAGGACTACAAGAAAGAATATCATCATGCCGATGTCAAGAAAAAAGGAAGGAAAGAATATCATCACGTGTGTACGTCACTAATACAACTATGGCGCTATAGTGCTCCTACCTTGCCCTATATGATACAATCATAAAACAAGTCTTGCTGATAAATATGTCTGCAGAACGAGACCACAACAGCAAAAAAAATATCATACTATACACGTTATTTTTCAACAGTAACGGAATGTACATTGATACCAGAAACTGCATACTCTGTGGCTTCCACCACACGAGAGTACAGTAGAAGCCCACAGGTTTAACTTTAGATAAGAAACTATATGCGTACCTTGACATGTTATACTGTACACGAGGTGCAGATGTTCCTCCAGAGATCGTTGAGAAATCCCAGAACTATCATGAAAAAATGTCAAGACTGGTTAGGAAGCTGTGCAAAGGTTCCCAAATTGGGGCTACAGCCACCAGTCATCATCCTCTGATAGACAGCATATGCATGGTCAGGATCTCCAGATATGCCATACCCTCGAATGAGAGCATTATATGTGAACACATTAGGCTCCAATCCCTTAAGCAAGAGCTCATCATAAAGCTTTCCTGCTTCCTCCATCATTCCTGCAATTCCCAGATGTAGTATCAAGGAATTGTAAGTGTACAAGTCAGGAGAAATCCTCCTTGCCTGCAACTCACCAAAAAGAGAGAGAGCATCTCTAACTCTCCCAGATCTCCCAAGACCATTGATCATAAAGTTGTAACATACTAAATCAGGATCAAGGCCTTGCAGTTTTAATTCCTGAAAATAGTCCCAAGCATCATCCACTTTCCCCAACATCAATAGACAATCAATAAGAATTGAATAAGATTTTACATCTGGTCGGACTCCTTCTTTGATCATCCTTCTGAACAAAGTGTAAGCAGTTTCTATATCTCCAGATTTGCCAAAGCCATTTATCAGGATATTGTAGATAGCACAGTTAGGTTCACATCCATAATCAATCATCTCATCAAAGAATACTTTTGCTTCCTCCAGTCTTCCTGACTTTGCCAGTCCATCAATCAAAGGGCCATATGTACAAGGAGTGGGCGAAAAATCTCCACTAACAAGATTGTAAAACATATCAACAGCCTTGTCTAGGCAATTAGATTTGACAAGGCCAGAGATAATAATATTGTGAGTAATTGTGTTGGGAGTACAGCCACGAGTCTGCATTTCTTCGAAAAGATTGAGAAGTTTATCAACATCACCAGATTTTCCAAAAGCATCAAGCAACAGATTGTATGTGGTCACATCTGGGACACAACCAGATTTTTTCATTTCTTCAAACAGATTACAAGACAGATCAATATAACTGATATCCAGAAGTCCTCCAATCAGTGTACGATACACTTCCAATGTAGCCTTAATTCCATAGTTTCTAGACCTTCCTAAAAAGTCAAGCGCTTCAAGTGCCCTTCTATGTTTGGACAAAACTTTGAAGAGAGGCACTAAAACTGAGTCATCTCGGCAAAGCTCAGAAGACATCAACATTTCAGAAAATACCATAGCTTTGTCAATGCTTGTCTGAACAAGAACCCCACTAATCAGATCTTCCCAAAATGACCGGTCCGCAAGATGCTGACAACAAACCAAAAAGATCCTGATAATATTCAAAGCATCGTCAGACCTTGAGTTTTTCACTAAACTAGGAACAAGAGTGCACAATGTTACACAATCAGGGTATAGTGATTTCCTCATATGGTGGAACAACAAAAATGCATCATATACTCGGTTTTCTGTAGTTAGACCATAGATGAGAGTATTGTAAGTAACCACATCTGGAAAGCAATTCATTTGTCTCATTTCGAAAAACATCTTCACAGACATACCAACCTCGTCATTTTTGCAGAGGCAGTCTAGTAATGTGTTAAAAGTAACTGTGTTAGGATGACAACCATTTTTTATCATGGAAGTGAATAAATTAATAGCCTCGTGAACTCTGCCTTCCTTCCTCAACCCAGAGAGTAGTGTGTTGTAGGTCACTACTGTAGGAGTAAGCTTCAAATGCTTCAATCTTTGATACATTTCCCATGCCTCATTCACTCGATCAGCCTTGTAAAGCATGTCAATCAGTGAGTTGATGACAGCCACATCAGGATGACACCCATTTTCTGTCATCTCAGTAAGCAACTTGACTGCATCCTCCACTTTGCCAGCCTTACTGTAAGACTTCATCATCATGTTGTATGTTATAGAATCTGGAGCAATTCCACTTTTTTTGAGTCCATTAAAAACATCCTTTGCCTCCTTCAGCATCCCAGCCTCAGCAAGACTATACAAGTAAGCATTAAAAGCAACGACATTTGGAACAACTCCCCTACTTTTCATACTCTCAAATGTTTCCAGAGCTTTTCTAGACGCTCCTGATTTCCCATAATAATCTATAAACAGAATGTACGTAAAGGCAGTTGGTTCAACACCAAGAGAGTCCAAGCTATCAAATAGACTTAGAGCTTCCTCCAGCCTATTTCTTCTCAAAAGGCCACCAATCAGACTGTTGTAGGTATGAAGGTTTGGTGTAATACCTTGTTCCCTCATAATGTTTAATTGAGTGAATGCTTCATCAATTTTTCCAGTATTAATTAAAGTATTTAAGAGAATGGTAAAGGTAACAACATCAGCACAATAGCCATCAGCTTCCATTTGACTCCAAAGTTCATGCACACTATCCAAGTCTCCAAAATCACTAAATTTGTCCATAAGCGTGATGTAAGTTACTTGATCAGGTTTGTGAGAACTGCTTTTCATCTTTAGAAACAACTTCTTTGCCTCATCCAGTTGCCCAGCAACACAAAGTGAATCAATGAGAACTGTATAAGTAACAACATCAGCCCCACACCCTTCATCATCCATCCTTTTCAGGATTCTATATGCCTCATCAATTTTTCCAGCTCTCCCAAGAACTCTAATGCAGATAGTGAATGTGTAGACATTAGGCCTCAATCCCAAACTCTCCATCTCTTTCAACAGTTCCATCACAGTTTCAGTATCCCTCCGTTTACCCAACGCAACCATGAGTGCAGAATATGCTTTCAGACTAGGCTTATTTCCTTCTTTAATCATTCTTCTATACACTTCCAAACCCTCCCTACAATATCCTGATTGAAGAAGCAAATGAATCAATCCATTGTAGGAATAAGCATTCAAAATAAACCCAGAGGATTTCATCCTATCAAGCGCAAAGGGAGCTTTCCTCATTCCACCTCTTACATTGAGTGCCTTAAAAATTGTCAAGTAAGTGGTAGAGTTCCTGTTAATTATTTGCTTCTGCATCAAGTCAAAAACAAACACCATATCCCCTACCCTCCTATGCACCAACAACATTTCAAGCATGTTATTACAAGTTTCAGTGTTGTGGACAACGTAAGGCATCCCTGCTACAGACTTAAAGTAATCGAAAGCAACAGTGGGATCAGCAATCGACTGTAAGACTTCTGCTACCTTTTCCGTGGACTTGCCTTCTTTCATCTTGGCATCAGCCATTAACACGCTGTCTGAACTTTTAATCAGAGCCCCACAGATAGCCACATGTCTCATCCTGTGTTTCCTCCAATATAAAATAGCTCCACTAGTTGAAATTCTACAATTTTGAGTACTTTCTCCAAGCAATCCACCATGTTTTAGAGAGCAGCATACCTTCAAGGATGTAACTTCTGCATAACTACCAACTTCTACTCTGCAAGAGAAAATAAAAAGATTTAAATAAAGGACGAAAAAGTATATGAACTGGTAAGTAAACTCAACATACACAAGAAGGAACATTCAAATATGTGTTTGTAATGCAAGATATGTACAACATACACAGTGAGCCTTTTCTGCACTTTTACAGCTCTCACTTGGAGCATTTGACCTCGTCTCGTAGCCTTCATGAGATAAAGCACATTACTAGATCCTTCAGCCTATATAAATTCCAAGATGTAAGTTAAAAGGAAATTACAACATCCATAATGAACCACCAATATCAATATTCCCAAATGTACCTGATGCTCCATGAATTTTTTAATCTATCTTTATGCAATATTCTTTAGTATTTATCCTCCACCAATATCTATGAGACATCATTGTATAAGAAAACTGACTCCTTATAAACAAACTATGCGGAAGAATCTAGGAATCCCACAGACTGTAATATTCCATATTAATAACACATTTATTGCAAATGGCAAAGGATGCGTAAGGGTCAACAAAAGACATGCAAGATAACATTATAGCGGAACCAACATTTGCACACTTACGAATGGACATTTTCAAAAATCATAATCAGCTTGCTCTAAGAAAGCAAGCTTCTTTTTCATTTTCAATGCCCCTTTTTCGTTCAGTGAAATGGCTAGAAATAATCTTAGGTTGGTTGAACTTAACAATGAATTTACATGTCTTATATTCTATATTTGTTTAGAGTGCCAGGAATCCATCTTTCAATCAAAGATTGAGTGGCAGGTAGGTTTTTGTGATGAAAGGGCATTTGTTTGAAATTTCCATGCAGCAATTCATAGAAGATGCTGTAAGGCAAAAAACAAAAAAAAAATCTATTCCTTTTACGTCAGATAATAGGTTTACTCCAAATTGCTGCAAAGTTAGAGCGAGATGGGCGTTAACTAGAAAACAAAACTAAGGTTACAAGTGTTGACTACAACGATATGCCTACTGCACCAACAGAAATATATGAAAGATCAGTAACCAAAAAGCAGCTTTTGCTGCCTAGAAGCTTTTTTTATCAGGGACATAAATGCAATCTTGGTAGTAATTGAACAATGATTATCTATCACTGATGCTCATTGCTGAGTGTTTTCCCAGATCTTAAACTGACTCATAATGTAGCTAAATTGAACTTAACCCCCCCCCCCCCCCCCCCCCCCCCCACACACACACACAATCAGAAAATTGGCCACATACCAGCTGATACAGAAATCGGCTGTTCATATAATCTAACATATAGGCTACTATGCCAGTCCTCTCTATTAATTCATACAGTTCGGAATAAATATGACCATTTTTCCAACTGAGATTTCTACATCAAATCCAGACTTTTACCAAAAGTATATGAACCATTTCTCTATTTAAGAGTAGACTGAGCAGTTTGGCTTTATCTTCCTGATTTACTACTAATGTAGTATGATTACTACCTTAAAAAGGACGCAAGCCATAGAAGCTAGCCACTCATCATATTTTCCTCCAAAATGCACCATAAGTTGAATCTCGACTCCAAAATGCACCATAAGTTGAATCTCGAAATTACGAAATAACGGGAAATACTCAGCCCACAATCAACTCCGGTGATAACAAGCATTATGGTTAAAGATAGCATTGAACAGCATTTGCACTCAAAGACGTGTACCAGACTACCAGTGTACTTAATCTATAGGCATAGTAAATACATGCATAAAAGTATAAACATGTTTGTATAGAATGATCAAATTAATTGGTAGACGGAACGGTAGGACAACATAGAACAATGGACTCTTAAATAAATTGCACTGGTCAAGCAATGGTTTACATCAAAAGAATACTTAAGCAACATTATCTTGTAAAGGTAGAAACAAACCGTAGGAACATACTGATCTCAAGCTCTTCCCGTATTTACACGGAATCCACGAAAAGGGCGGACACCCACTACATTTATCATGAAGGCTCAACTTACCTATAAAACAACATTAGATGGTCGGTATAGAGAAGAAAAATTGAGCATTCAAATCTACATAAATACATATATTTCGAAAAAAACAGTATGCAAATGATGAAAAGTATAAGCTTATTGTATTTCGTAGAAAAGATAAGAAACATACTCCTAACAGCCTTCAACATCCGGCAGGAGGTTCCACTTTCACTTGTAAAGGGGTGAAAGACAGAAAGAGTAAACGAGACTAATATTTTCTAACAAAGGGCATCATTCCTTTGATTAAGAGAAAACTTAACACATCTTACTGCTAACCAGAGAATACATCCTAAGCTATTAAATTAATGCATATGTCAAGAGGATAAGAACTATAGCCCAAGTATTAGAATTGAAATACAAGTATCATGAAACATAAATTAGAGGAATAGCTATCATTTAAAAGAAAACAAGAGGAAATAGAAAGAGAGAGGGGAAGCTTACAGGAGTAGGAAGGAGGAGAAAGGTAAGGGCTTTTGAAGGAGTCGCTGAGACAAGACCATGTTTGGATGTGTGGAGTCGCTAGCATTTTTGCGGGGTTGAAGATTATGGAAGGATTTGGTTAAGACTTAAGAGTAAAGAGATAGGGAGGAAGGGAAGGACAGACGAGTCCCTCAGTGAAATGGAGGTTCACGCTGGACAGGTGCCAGGTGGAGTGAGGACTAGTGCCTACTTTGTAAGTAGGAACTATAAGGTTTATTACCGTTCTCTTTTATAATCGTTATACAATATTTTCGTTGAAAAATGATAAAAAAATAGCAAATGAGAAAATAACAGGTATCAAAGTATGGCATTGGCATTGGATGTGTATTGTATGTCAAAAACAACCCCATAATATAATATAATAGTCGGAGCTGTCACTTTGCTCAATAATTCTTTTTATATACAAATGTTGAAAGAGTCAAAGAAGATATAATTATTCAAAAGGAGTATTTTCTTTTAACTATCTATTCCTCTTTAAAAGAATTCTCTTCATAACCCACATCCATGAGTATCCTCTTATTGAAAGATCAATTACATTAGAGAAAAAAAAATTCCTCTTCACTCTCTTTCTACTTTTCCTCCCTTTAGCATCACAATTTTTGAGAAATAAACTTTTTATCCCACCAACAACAAATTCAAAACTTTCTAGTCTAATATCTCTATCCTACTTTTTACCATATTCTCTCTCCTACTCATTTTTAAATTTTTAATCATTACTCATTAAAATTACCATTTTTCCTACTCATATACTTCACAATAATAATTCAAAATTATTAATATTAAGTTGTTAAATGTTAATTACTTAATTGTAGACTAATTACATAAGAAATTATTAATTTAATTACATAAGAAAATTATTAATTTTATTACATAAGAAATTATTTATTTAATTACATAAGAAAATTAAGGGTGATTAATAAAGAAGGATCTAAATCATTGAAATTTTGTGAGTTATGGGGATTATTAGGATCCTTTTTTTCCTAAAAAATGAACAAATTAACTCTAAATTTTTTTTAAAAATAATTTCAATGAATTTGAAGAGAGAAATGAGGATTTTTGAAGTGTGCTAAAAATATGTCCAAATAAGTATCTATTTATAGAGAATTTTTTTATGATTGTAGGTGTAAATTTTTTATTAATTATAAATATAAAAAATAACTGATTCAAATACAAAACGGTTAGATTTTTTAAAAAAATGTTGTTAAAAGTTGTATAGTTAGCAAAAGTAGGTCACCCACTTGCAGAAAAAGAAAAAAAAAAGTTGAAAAAGATGATGTGACCCACAAAAGTTTGAGGGAACTAACTTCTGCCAAGGGATTTTTTCTCAAACTTGATGGCGGGAAATTTTTTTTCTTTCTCTAGTGAGAAGGCAAATAAAACTTCTATTAGAGATTGTTTTTCTTGCTATAAGAAACATCCATAAGAAAGATAATTCCTCTTAAATATTGATACTCTAATACCTTTATCAGGAGCACTAATTTGTGTTTTAAAAGATTTTGTACTTGAACTCTTATTAGTATATCAGCGCTATAATTGTTCATTGACAATATTGCCTCCACAAAATTTTCATAAGAAGATTGAAATTGATATTCCATCTCATTAGATAGTTGATATCTTTGGCATTTTCATATTAAGCATATATCATTACTAGATATCTACATTAATTCAGACTACTTTGTTAGCTCCATGCTCCCTTTTCATATCATATCATATCATGTTTCAATACTCCCTCAATCCCTAAAAGATTGCTCTAGTTTGACTTTCACGGTCTCCAATACACTGCTTTCATCTTTTTTATCTTCAAATTCGTAAGGCAAAAAATTATGAAAACTTGATATTCCAAAAATTTACATTGAGAAGCATCCAACAAGATCCTACTTGAATATATTATTTTTTATAACATGATAAGAATTTGTGGTCAAACTTTTTGAATTTTGACTCCAAATAATGGATTGGGGAAATTTCCAATAAGAGTACATCTAGCTTCCGAACTTATGGCAATTATCAATACAAGGCTCGTGAAGGTCTTTTAAGTTGGTTTCCATTTTATAGATATAAATTCCTTTCTTTTAAGGTTCTGCATATATGCAATCTATGCTTGAGATGATCTAGAAATTAGTTCGGCCTTTGTTCTATAGTTTATTTGTTGGCTTACTAGCTATGTGTTCTCCATCTGTATGAGACATGATGGTTTGAAGCCTTTAAAACTTGTCCCAAATAACTGATTGCATGGTTCACAATCCATATTAAAAGATGGAACTATGACTTCTGTTGCTATCAAGTTTTTAAATTTTTCATTTATGGATATATATTTACTGGTTAGTTAAGGTCAAAATAGTGCGTTGGCAAATGTTTAGAGTAAAAATAGATATACGAACTAAGAAGAAAAATGATAATATTTTGATATTTTAGTAAGGTTCTTTTTATAATTTTTTTTTCAATGTACGAGGGTTGCGTTATTTCTAAAAGAAAAGATACACGGGGAAATCAGGCCCGTCTTGTATGAAAGTAAGTGAGATGCTAGTTCCTACCAGGATTATGATCAACCTTTTGGCTGTACAAGATGACTTGAAATGACCCCATGTTCATATTTACTGCAAGCAAAATTACATCGGCTACTTGATTATAGGTGAAATATTAAGTCCCCTATAAACATTTTGGCTGTACAAGAGCTTATAGAGCAATAAGCGTGACCATTACTTTTCGTAACCAGTTGATTAAAAATTGAAACATATAACCCATGTATGTGCACCGTATCTGTTTGACATTTTGAAGTACAATGACTCGGAGTTTTCAGAAAGCTACATACTCCTTTCATAAACTGCTGTGAATGTCATTGTAGCACCAGTTGAGGCTCCAGATGAAAAAGTTGAATTGTTCATGCTGTCTGAACTAGAATACAAATCTTTGTCTGTAGACACAGCTTTGGCATCACTGTTGTCATGGGCATTCCGAACTGTAACCTCGGAGAGATCAGAAATCAAACCCGGTGGAGTTATCTTCATTTCGTCGATACATATTTCGCCTGTTAGCATTTTCACCACAGTTGACATGGCTGGTCGAAGCTTGGGAGCGTCTTGGGTGCAGAGAAGGCCAATCTTGAGGAACCTGCAAGCCTCCTCAGCATCATAGTTTCCTTCTAGTGATTCATCCACCAGTTCTACAAGCTCCCTACGCTGATAGTATTCCCATGTCTGCGACAAAACACAAATGAGTTATAGAAAGTGTCAAAACATTAAATGGAAAAGTGTAAAACACAAAAGATGCAGCCCCCTTTAAGAAGCTGGACAGTATTGAGATGTAAAGAGCAAATGTTCATTGAGCTTCAGCCAACAACCAAATGCATGCCAATCTGCTATTAGATAATTGGTTTCTATTAGACACCCTACAAAACAAAGGCATAGAATCCATGCCACCATATCAACCCATACAAAGAGAAATGGAGGAAACAGATGAGGAGTTGAGAGCTATTTGATTTAATCTGTCATAATCTTAAACATCAAAATTCAGCAGTTGCAACATTCAACATCATTGAGAATGGACACAGAAACATTATCTTGAATCTAGAGATCCAAACATGAGCGTGCACCCCATTTCATACCACCAAATTTTGTATGAAAACAATATTCACTCATAAATTTCCTTCCAACAATGTTCTGAAGCCTCAATGAATAACATTCTCATTCAAAAACCTTCCACTACAACAATGCACTGAACAATCTTAATAATCAGCATGATTCTACCACTTAATAAGGCATGTAAAGGTCCATGTCAATATTTTCTAAGTCTAAACTGCCAATACCTTATTATAGTATAGGTCAATTAAGTTTTTGAGAAAATACTAATCAAAGAGTTACCTAAGCACATGAATCATAAATATAGTCCTGATATCCATCAGGAATATGTAGATACTTCGTCGCATCAAATACAGATTCAATTTAAGTAGCCCTTACCCGCTCTAGAAGAAATCTATCTCCACTTGGCAACCTCATATTCGAGTTACATCGACCACTGACAATTTCAACCAATAGAACACCAAAACTATATATATCAGCTTTTCGAGTGAGCTGCCCCCTTACTGCATATTCTGGAGCCAGATAGCCTCTGGAAGAAAAACAATAAGAAAAAAAAGAACCATTAAATGAAAAGGGGAACTCATTAGAAAGTAAAACAGATAACATATCAATAAACATTAGGAAGAGTATCAATGACGTTGAACTTGAATAAATCAATTAGGTCATAGAAAAATTAAAACTAAAATTCAATAAAAAAAAAAAATGCTCTTGTATGGTAAAGGCACTGATACATGCAAATATGACAGTCAGTGGATATGGTCTAGAAACTCAAATAGTAAGATTATTTTTAGTAGGGATTAACCAACATTACAATACCTAATCTCAGTGCTCAGGGAAGGGGGTCATGGGAGGGTAGGCTTTGATGCCAGTACTAACATGTGAAACGAGATTATCTTATTGGTTAATTCAGTTGTAAGGATATGATGAAGTCTTAACAGTTTCATTAACCAACAATTACAGTTTATATGAAAATCAGATGGTCTATGATGCTTTCCACGGAAAATTCGAAATCTATTAGAAAACAGCCTTTTCATAAAGGAACAGCCTTGATTTACCACCAAGAGACAAGTGTCTCTTTCAGGTGAATTCCGTCCAATATAACTAAAAGCTCCCAAACTTAATGCTGCCTCTATAAATTATTGATTGATAATGTAATAAAAATTAAAAACCTTACATTACGTCATGAATAGACCCTTCTGGATTTAATAAACAGGAATTATATGAAATATAATATTAAGCTCAGAAGCAGATTTCACTTACAATGTGCCAGCGACCCGTGTACTAACATGAGTGGCATTGGGTGGCATAAGCCTTGCAAGACCAAAATCAGAAATCTTGGGAGTGAGGTCTTTGTCTAGTAGGATATTACTTGCCTTGATATCTCTATGCACGATATGAGGACGCACTTCTTCATGAAGAAAAGCAAGTCCACAAGCTATCCCTATGCAGATTCTCCAGCGCTTTCTCCAAGTAAATTCAATGCCACAGTTTCCCCTGCCTAAAAATTACAAGGCTTAAGTTAAAAATCCTTGAGATACTTAACACTTCAATATCAATAAAAAAAAAAAGGGATTTCCTGAAAACATATGCATGGAATTGTTGGAAACACACCCATCAAGATTCTGTCATTAATTACAAGCATCATAAATGAAAATGATGAGGATCCTATGATGGACAAAATGAAAAGTAGTTACCTAGTAGAGTGTGCTGGAGGCTGTTGTTTTCTAGATAGTTGTATACAAGTATCCTATGTTTCCCCTCCACACAACACCCATATAACTTAACCAAGTTTTCGTGCTGTATCTCTGAGATCACCTTTATCTCAGTCAAAAACTCACGAACTCCTTGCTGTGATTCAGCAGATAGAACTTTGATAGCAGCTATTTTACCATGCTTAAGCTTTCCCTGCAAACAGAAAATGTTAATTATGAATTTATAATGACCCAAACTGTCTACCAAAACAAATAGGTGATAACATAAAAGTCACCTTATACACAGACCCGAAACCACCTTCTCCAATTTTGTTGGTTGGACAGAAGTCATCAGTAGCAGCTTTTAATTCTTTGTAACTGTACAGTTTAACATTCTGAACTCCTGCAAATTCTGTTATCAAACAAATCAATCAGAAACCTCCCCATGAATGAGAAAGTGAAATCAATGCATGTAGCAAACTTGGTAAGAATGGAACCACAGAGGACATCCGAAAATAATAGTTAACTATTTCGTAGTCCTCTTCCAAATTTCCCATTTAATGATTTTTACAGGGAACAAGTAGAATCATGACAATCACTTGCTTTAATTACTTAGAGTTTACCTTTAGGAGCATCAGGAGTTCTGACAGGCGACTCCACCCTTTTACCAAACAAGCGAGGGAAGCAAGGCATACTAGGAAACCACCGAGGCAAGATTTCCTTATTATCAACAAGTAATCAATAATAAAACTACCCAAAGACCTGCAAATTGGAATTTGTGCAGGAATTACTTCATCAGCTTATGCAAAAACATATACGGAGTAATCCACAAAATAGAGATATTTGAGTAAACTAGATTAGCTTGAAGGAACTTTTGGCTAATGAAAAAAAGGACGAAACTTTATTGAATGGAGCCAAGATTCAGCCTTAATGATTCATAAAATCAGTAGATTGCCTACAAAATAAATATTGTCGAAAGTGATCACATTCATAAGTATCAATGTACAAGCTAGCAAAAATTCGCACCAAACTACACCTCATAGATAGAAAGAAAGCAGCACAAGCTACGACTTAACCACACATACATAGACAATTAGACAGTCATAGCGCATCGAGCATTGAGCATGTCATGAATGCAAACTGCGAATTCTTAGTAGGGAAAGAAAGGAAACTCATGGTTTTCAACTATGTCAAGAAATAAATGGCTCCTGATGGGTTAACTAACGCCTCCTGCATCCAATTTCCAAACACGAACTCCCAACTTTTTCCTGCTAATATAAATTCCCTTTCTACTTTACACATTTATGACCTGCTACCCACAAGTAATGGAATTAGCTCTGAATAACACAAAAGCCCTCAAAATTTCAGCCAAACTTGAAGATCCCACATTTCAGATGTCCCTTGTTTTAACACTAAAACACATAAAAATACGACGTAATCACTTCCTAAACTCGTAAATTTGAGTTAATGAATACAAACAATCAGTGAAAATATAATTACTTTTCATCCAGTACCAAAATCCCGATACCAACTAGCATAGTCGGTTAAATAATACCCGAGATCAAATCAATTAACAAAGTTCGCAACAAAAGATACCCAGATGAAAAATTTACCTGAGTGCCTGAAAAAGAGATTGAAGAGAGGGAAGCAGCTATGCAGAATGCACAAGAAAGGAGAGAGAATAGTCTATAAAGTGGAAAATAAGGTTGTGAAATCGGGAAATACAAATACGGCTAATGTGAAAACATGTGGGAAGCTTATGTAATACACGGTGTAGTAGCTGAGGGGGTTAATTGAATGTAGTCAACGGAGGAATGCCTGAATTTCAACGTCTGCTAGTCGTGCTAGATATCCAACCAGATGAGGAATAGCACAACTGCAAAAGGAAGACAAGTTTTTACTTTAATTATTAATTATTATTATTATTATTATTTTAGTAGCATTTCAACAAATTGACACAGGCTGTTGACCAGATAATTACTTGTCTGTACCTTTGGTAAACCATCTGCATCCTCTGTTAATTGTAACATGTGTTTTATTGTATCTATCTATCTCTGAAATTTTATTAATTTTGATAAAAAAAGTTATTATAAAAAATATCAAACGGGATAATCTTTAAAAGACGAATGGACAATTATTCTATCCTTTGACATTTAAACTCTAAAGCATGCATATATTTAATTTTGTAGTGAATTTATAAAATAAAGAAAAAATGAATCAAGAAAATTAGTTGCCTAGGGATCAGCCATTCAGCCAAGGGGTTGGTCTTGTCAACTTTAACCATTCCTAAACCTTTTAAAACGCACAACTTCTGCAATTTATTTAGAACAGTTGGAGGAATTTTTTTTCCTTTGACTTGGTTTTTTTTTCTCGTGGGTGTTGATGATGGCCTGATGGGGCAGTTTTGATGTTGTGATTAACTTTGTTGCATTAAAAGCTACGTGGTGGGAGAGAGTGCTGCCTACCTTTTAGTATCCTCTTTTTCTAATTTTTTATAATCTTAATGCATGTTTTTATTTTTAAATTCATTAGACAAAAATTTATAAAAATTCAATATTATAAAAATTTACATTGAAATAAATTCAATAATATACCAATTAGTTATAAAAATTTACATTGAAATAAATTAAACAATATACCAATTAGTATATTATTTTTTATAATATTATGAAAATTTATGATTAAAATTTTTAAAACTTTAACTCTAAAAATATAAATCGGACAAAAATAAAGGGACGAATGGACTACTTTAATTGGTTCAATCACTTTGTATCATATTATGGACGATTATTTATGCAAGAACGTGATCATTTTGATCCAATTTCTTGAATTATTGTCTAATTGCTTTGGCTTTTTGTATATAACTTGTTAGAAATTCAGATATGGTAATTTTTTTATTATATTGTGCATTTCTTTCTTATATTGTGCTTCTATCAGTCAAATAATTATTGATTTATCTATTAACTTTGGTGGTTTGAATTCCTTCTTTTCTTTCTTCCTTTCCATTATCAGATTTGGTTGTTGTCTCACAAAATAATGGGTTATATTATATTTTTTGGACGATTAGTTCATGAAAGGTGTGTTCCTTAGCTTGAAGGCTTTCGTGTTGGTTTGATGCTACTTCAATTTTATAAGTAAGGTTAGCTGACTCTACTTCAAACCATGAATTATGTTAGTATATCATCTAAATGAATTTTGTGAGTATGGCTATTATGGTATTGTAATGTTATAGCTATTGAGTTTTGTATGATTTGAATGTATGGCACTTTTACCCTAGAACTCTGCTGGGGTTAAAATTTTGAGGTTTTTGATGGTTCATTATTTTGATAAATGATTAGAGTTTGAATAATGTAACTAAGTGTTTGGAATTATTGGCTATTTATATAAATTTATGACAAATATTAAGAAGGGAAATGAAGGCTGTAAGGGTGATGAACAATTTTTCTTATGAGATGTTCTATTGGTGCAAAATAGCCAATAGGGTTCTAATATGTTCTATTGGTGCATAATACCCAATAGGCTTCTAATAGTTAATATACACATTATCTTGTGTTTTGATTTTTTCAACTTTAGTTTTTATTTAATTTTATTAAACCCTTCTTTTAAGCAATATTCCCAAGATTTGAATTTTATCTTCTAAAATTAAAGGAAAACTTTGTTAATTTAAAAATATCCAAATTTGAAGGTGTTATAAAAACCCAAAATTTTTTCACAAACATCATTATTGAAGAAAACGAGATTTTCCACAAAGAGTGAAGAAAACCGATTTTTTCTCATGCTTTGTTAGATTAATGTAGGATGAGGTTTTTGATGTAGGAATGAGGTTTTGATGTTGAAGACATAAGATTTTAAAGAGTTGGGTTGAGTTAATCTTCTTAACCTAAGGATATTATCTTTCATTCCTTGTCTTTTGATTGATGGCCTGGTGAGGGTAAAGAGTTTTTTGAGGTGGTAGAGAATTTTTAGTTTCTTGTTGTGAATATGATTGGATTGAGTAACATTTGCTAGAGGATGATTCTTAGAATTATTGGAGATAAGTCTTGGAGATGCAACTATTAGGTGGCTAGTGGTGAGGGTCGGGCTAGGTTGGTTTGAGTTGGGACTAGTAGGATGGTGGTAGTTAACACAAGTCACAAGATTGGTCCGGATGTATGTTAGGATGGGCTAGGGAGGAAAAGGTGACCCAGGACACGTGGCTTAAGTGGGTTGGTTGGGTATAATGGGTTAAAATGGGTTTTTGATGAGTTAAAGTGGTTTTAAGGTGGGTCAAACTATGTGGACAAGTGGTTATGTCTTAATGTTCATCGCTCTAACATTATTTTAATAAAAATTTATTTAATAATAATATTAAAATATTTATAACTAAATCATAAAAAACTAACATCATGAAATTTATGATCATGTATAAATTCATCAAAAAAGTCATATGGATCAGGTCAGTGGGATAGGTCGAGGTGGACTGTGTTTGAAAAACATCTAATTCTATAATAAAGTGTTGATCATATATCATACTATTCTATCGGTCCCTAATTATATGCCATATTTACAAAAAACTACTTTATTTGTTTTTTTTAATTGATAGAATTGATGAGAGAAAAATTTGTGGAATTATATGTTATAGTTGTGCCAGTAAAGTTGGTTAGAAAATGATGTAGCTTTGCCCAAATAGAAAATAGAGTAATGTTTTAAGGACAATCTAAAATAAAATACAGAACAATATTTTCGGAACAAAAAGAATATTTATTCCTCCAATACAAAAACTCCTCCTCCCATTTCAAAAGTAGACCAAGAAAAGGGCAAAAGCTACCATAAACAACCTATTCACCCTTAATATCTAGCTACAACTCACCCAACTCCAACTCAAACTCCAACTCCAACTCCGTTGAACCTCACGTCCTCCACTTGCTAATTGAGCATACAGTGACCAAGGACCCCTCCCACTGCCTCATCTTAGCCGCTTAGCTTGCTACAACCTCCGCCACTGAGAAATAACATCCCCACCTCCATACTGCATCCTTTGTTTCTGAAACCACATTTCTACCACAACAACCATCACCAAAGTTTTTATAGCCTTCACATCCACCGCCACAACCACTAACCCACAGCCAATCCACCATATATATAATTGGAAGATTGATGCGATCTTGAAGAGCCTACTACTTACCAATAATAATCTAGTTCAGCTTTTTAATGTTTGGGTTTGGATTATTTTACAACATAGGGTTGTATATATATTTGTAAATTGTAATGGGTTTGCTTGTGTTCATGTTAGGATATACCGACATAGGTTAAACTTTATTAAGCAATTATTTTTATTAGCTGGTAAGATCTTTGTTACCCGGCTATATAATTCCCATATTATGTATTGTTAGAGGACATACTTTGATTATTATTGTTGAGTTTAGTGTATGCTTGATTTTTTTTTTTTTTTTTATTGAGGCCTGAGGGTATTTATGAGAATACCCATCTTTTTCGTAGTTATTCATGGACATCAATGTTTATTCTTTTAAGATGTGCAATTATATACCAAGACACAAAATAAATACAATTTTTTTTATTCGATCCGATTTCGTATCCAAAATGCAAAAAAAAAAAAAAGATATGGAATGGGAGAAGATTATTATTATTATTATTATTATTATTATTATTATTATTATGATAAATTTCATGTTTAGATGGTTGAATTTGAACACTAAAAATAAGCATGGAAATTGATGATGTGTGGGAAGGGAGACAGATGTGATACTGCTGAGGTGGTGGAGGAGTGAGTGCTTATGTCATTGAATTGCTAGGTGTACTTGTGGTCTTGTGGACACACTGGTTAGAAGTTTGGATAGATATGAAAGGGAACTTATCCATAAAAAGAAAGTATTGCAAGTTTTTTGAAATTCAGTGTTTTAATTTTTAATAAAATGGAGAAAGTAGTTGATAATCTTATGAAATAAATAACAATTATAAAAAATATTTTTAAATGATTAATTCAATTATTTATTTACATTGACAACTCGATAAGTAATAACATCAATATTTTTTATGTTAATTGTCAAACTCAAATTCGAATCGAATAAAAAATTATGGGAATAAATAGAGCCCAAATTATAAATAAGTTCGATTAGATTCGATCCGTAACCAATAATCTTATGATTCAAAAAATAAAAAAAAACACCACCAAGCCATTAAATTTGAAAAAATGGGGTACTTTCTAACAAAAAGAAAAAAAAACGTATTAGCAAGCAAAAAATCAAGCGACTCTTTTCTATCTCAAAATAAAAAACAAAAACAAAAATAGCAGCAAAAATAGAAATAGGGAGACAAAGATCTCAGCACAGCACTGATCAGTATGAGCAGCGTTGTTCCTAAAGCCGCCGTCATTGGCAGCGGAAGTAAGTTCCTATTAATAATATCCAAAAAATTTCAGAAATCGCAACGTTGATTAATTACAGTAGCGATTGTACCATTGAATTTGAATGAATTTATGAGTTTTGTTGGATGAATAGTTTCAGGGTCAGTATGCGCTTCTACTCTTGCTAAAAATGGAGTGTCGGTTACTGTTTTTGACTGGGGTCGAGGTCCCGGCGGCCGCATGTCTCAACGGCGGTACTCTTGTTTAATGCTCTTTATTATTTTTCATTATTTATGTAGTTCAAATTCAAATGTATACCCGCTCCAAAAAAATATCACAATATACATTACCTAGGTGTATATATACACACGTGAGTTATGTGAAATATACAGTACGTATATGAAAAATTGTACATTACATATATGAAAAATGTACATTACGTACATGATGAAAAATGTACAATACGTACATTGAAAAAAATGTACATAGTAGACATGTGAGTTAAAATTCCACCTAAATCACATGTGTACCATGTACATTTGTACGTAATGCACATTTTTCATGTACGTGATGGGTGCACTGTCCACCCATTGCGTTTTAGGGACGAAGCTAAATAACTAATGTGATAATCTTTTGGTGACGGAGGAAGTATTTAGTTTAGATATTTAAACATTGATCAATATTACCAAAGCTTGCTTTGGTTTCACATTCGTATCCCTTACACTATTTTTCAATTTATGAATAATTGAATAGTATATAAGAATTCAGTTCATGTAAGCTTGAAATGACGTCACACATTTAGATTAAAAAAAGAAAAGTCAATTATGCAGAGTCAGCTGCTATACTGCAAGTTGTATTTGTTTAATCGTTTTTTTTAGTACATGATTACGTGGGGGTGGGTCTAGGGATTGTACGGTATTCAAAAATTAGAAACTTTTGACTTGGGAAATCTTTCTTTGATTATGGTTTCAGATTGTTAGTGGTCAGAGAATCTTTGTTTTATTGGTTATTAACTGAAAATTATTTATTTATTTATTATTAGTTTCACACTGAATTATCTATGCATTATGTCATACATTAGTTTGGCTCAATGCTGAATTAGGGTCCTCTCTCATTATAGAAGCTTTGGTATATACGGAGTATGCACTATGGAACTAGGTAATTCCGGATTCATGCTTGCTTTTGAAAGCCGGTACACGAGTAAATGATGAAAAATTGGAAATGACCAATATATATAGCATCACTCTATTAGATAATTTTAGTTACTATAACCAAGGTTGTGGATGCTTTGGTACATAAAATGGGTGCAGGAGTTCAACTCGATACCTAGTTGTGTTGAAGTCTAAAAGCATGCCATGTACCAATTCACATATTTGGTATTGTGGTTTGTGGGGGTTGGTGGTGCAGTGGTGCAGTGGTGCAGTGGTGTGGGGGGGCTAGGTAACCCTGATTTTAGCAATGACAAATTTAGAGAAGAAAAATCATGTATTAGTGGCGTTTGCTCTAGGATAAAGAGGGCTGATAGTTAACATTCTTATAAGTAGGTTGGTTTCAAACATCCTGATTTTGGTTCGAACTATTAGTACATATATCTCTTCGATTGACCCAAAAAATATTTGGTCAACGAAAATGGGAACTGATTGGTTCAATATATTGACACTTTCATATTATTGGTGGCCGGAGAATGTATTATATCTGTGTCCTGATACTATGACGGTATGGAATGAGGCTACTTTCAATGTGTCTGTCACGCTTACAAGAAGCCGGCTTCATCATTGGTCAAAATATTGCTGATGAGGTGAGTATGCCCTAGTGTGCATAGCCATTGATCCTCCTTGAATGACTCTGCATTTTGCTGAATAACATCCTTGGTCAAGGCTTTGTCTGTCTCGGAGTTGATCAACTGTCCATTTATATATAGGACCCAATGTCTTGGAGTCGATTACTTGTCCATTTATTTCTCAGACCGAACTGAAAACTTTCTTGTTTAACTTGAACTCATGAAGCTTTGAAAAAATGGTTAGTCTAATGATATGGTTGCCAATCACCGACATTAGTTTGAGATTGGCCAATCGCTCCTCTTACCAGAAGTCTGGTTGACCTTTAACCACTCTCTGTCACTTAACTGATCCTCGTTGCATTTTCTGATGCACGTCCATTGCTTCATTATTCCTGATGATCCCTAGTGGGTTTATTTTGTCATTCAGGAAGAATGCTCTATTTGTGCTTACCCTAAATCCAAAATACCCACCAGATAGCCATGAAACAATCACAGAGTACTTGCTGAGTTATTATTCCCTCCTCCATACCCTGTGATTTGCTGGAAATATATATGAGATAATTACTTAAACACAATATAATCAATTTTTTGGATGAGATTTCTGACCCAGACTTTAATGAAGAACTGTTTCTACACTAGATGAGTAACTCAAAAGATCAGGTGTGAAGTTGGTTATTATTTTATTTATTTTTTTGAATTTGATCAGATTTTGGGCAAACTTTGCTCTGTAATAAACATATGTTTGGGTCTTGTCTGAAGTATTTCCTTATGTTCTGTGGTACTGGATGTAGACTTAAGTTTCTTTTCTGTTCTTTCAGTTTTTTCTGACAATGTTTTATTTAATTCGATAGGGAAACTACTAAGGAGGGAATAGACTTGTTCTTTGATCATGGTGCTCCTTTCTTCACTGTTACAAACAATGATGTTTTAAATGTTATATCGGAGTGGGAGTCAAGAGATCTAGTTGCAGAGTGGAAAGAGAAATTTGGAACTTTTGATTGCATTTCCAATAGCTTTATTGATTCTGAGGAGGTTAGTGTCTCTATGTGGAAGTTTCATCTTTTTTTTTTTTGAAAGTTGAGCTTTCTTCTCGAAAAGTACCAATCATTGGAGTTGGTTTCTTAGGTCTAAAAACTAAGTTATTTGTAGTGTCTCTATGTTGACGTTTCATCTTTTTTTTTTTTTGAAAGTTGAGCTTTCTTCTCGAAAAGTACCAATCATTGGAGTTGGTTTCTTAGGTCTAAAAACTAAGTTATTTGTAAAAATGCTTATGTTTTAAAAATTTGATTGGGATATTGTAAGATACAGTAATCTACGTTCCAAATTCTTGGTTTTGTTAATTATGTCCCAAAATCTCGCTGTTTCTGATTGCCATCTTACCCTTATATCTTTTTCTGGGATTAGGAAGTTTTTATTAGAAGTTGATTGTATGCTGCAAGCCAAAGGAGTTAAGACTAATCCTCTATCTGCCTTTTTTGCTTCTCTATTACTACCTTTTGTAAAAACCCGTTGGTTTTACTAACTTTAAGAACTGAAACTTATAAATTTTGTTCCTCTGGAATCCATCTAGTGGAGCTGACTACTGATTTATTTTCCCCTTTTCTTGTCCTCTCTCCTTCCACAAACTCTCCCCCCTCCCCCCCCCCCCCCCCCCCCCCCCTCTTTTCCTCACTATTCTTCTCCATTTCTTTTGCTTCCCACATGAAATTCTCATTTTTCGTTGTTATTTGTGCATATCTTTACATGTGTTTTTGTTTCATTTGAGTATCATTTTGATTTGCAGGATGTAAAACAATTGCTAGAGATTTTGAAATTATTGGAAAAGGGGGATGAAATTGTAATAGAAATTTTATTGACAAAAATCCCCAATTAGAATATTACGATTATTTACTCCAGTTGTTGAATCTCTTTGGATGAATTCCAAGAGAGGGGGGTGGGGACAACAAGTAATCTGTCTTTGGGCCCTACCAGGCTTCACAGAATGATGTAAAGAATAGGTCAGGAAGTCCAAACATCATAAGTTTTGGTTTTCAAAAGGTAGTAAATCTAAAGTTTTTTTAAAAGCTAATATGGAATGGGATGGGGCCTTGGAGGGAATGGAGTTAGATTTTCTTTCTTAAAAGACAAAAGATCCTTGAGAGTAAAGTAAAAGCCTAACAGATAGATTTTACTTGATTTACTCTGTTTGGCAGAAATCTCTGTTAGCTTGTACTAATCTTTGCCTCTGGCTCCCCTTCTCTATCTTATATGTGAAATTTAAAATGTTGTTATGTTTTATACTACCTAAGTAACCCGTTAGTGATTCAGGAATCATCAAGCAGGAAGTATGTTGGCATTCCAGGCATGAATTCTATATGCAGAGCATTATGCAATGAGCCTGGTATTGGTGATAGTGTTCTTTTGGAATATATGTTGAATTAGCAATTCTTTTCTTTCCAATTTCCAAAGCTAATCTCTATCTGTACAGGAGTTGAAAGCAAATTTGGCATTGGTGTTGCAAAGATAGAATGGAAAACCGATCAGAATACATGGTCATTGTCCAATTTAGATGGAAAGTCTCTTGGTGATTTTGGTAGTTTAGTAGCAACAGACAAAATTCTCGCTTCTCCTGGGTTCACCTACTTAACAGGACACTCCCCACCTCTTGGTATATTGGCTTTGTCCTGTTTATTTTAGCTGATAAGCATATGTTAATTATTAGTGGCCCTTGTGTATGCATTGGGTTCTGTATGTTGAAATTAGCTGATCAAGCTCAGTCTCTCTGTTATTCCTGGGTAAAGGTTGTTAAGGTGCATTATACGACCTTTCCTTGTTAAGGTGCTTTCTCTTTGAACTACTGGAAAATAACGATTTTACTACGTAGCTCAAAGCAACTAGATATGAGATAAAATGGTATGCACCTCATTGAGGGGGTTATGATAAATTCACTTGTTCAATTGTTCCTTATCACATGGAATGGAATATTCATTTTGCTTGTGGATTTCCATTGATTTAGATATCTGATCAGTTACAAAGCAGTAACCGGCAAGTTTTTCAATTGTATGAAGCATTAGTAGTTGGCTGTACTTAAACTGCATGTTCTAGCTATCATGATGTGTGTCTCTAGTTCAGACCATTCTTATTCTTTTTCCTAGTTGGCCTGTAGTTGTTATCAAGTTTTACATTCTGGTAATGTACTTCCATCTGATGATAAATCCCACCTATAAGCTGTCTAAGTGGACTTATCAATTTACGTTTTGAGGTCAAAACTTTCTTTTGGGTGTCATGAAAATTACTCAGGAATAATCTTTTCATATTTCTTATGGTGGTGCACTAATGGGCTTTGTCATAAGACACATGTAACTCAAAAGCATAAGCCTCATGCACAATTCATGAATTTATTTATAGGTGCTGAGCATGATATATGCAATTTATATAGTTTTTTGCTTTTAAGGCTGATGAAATTGTAGATTGTAAAAATTTTGGCACTTTTATTTTTCTCAGTAAGGTTTAAGTTGGAAGTTTTAGTGTTATCTTGAGTGTTGTCAATTCAACATTCATGAACAACAATACTATTGTGTATTTTCAAAACATTTCATCTTCATGTTGTCTCTTAAAGTTAAAGGAAAGTCGTTTTATTTTAGTGTTATAGGCTTGCTTCTTTTTCTTTTGATAACATAGGACATACGAAGTTGGTTTTAACTTTAGTATCATCTTGTGATTTGTTTGTATGTAATGGAATCATGCATGAGTCTATGTCTTTGTATTTTATGGGAAATTCTACAATATATCCATGTACTATTGTGTTTTCTACATTATGTCCAGTGATTTTGAAAACTCTACACTGTACCCTTGAGGTACATTTAGCAAACACATTGTACCATTTGCTGGATGACTTAACTGACGGACTGAAGCTTCGTTAACGGACGTGTCACTTTATTCTACAATATACTCCTATACTATTGCGTTTTCTATATTGTGTCCAGTGATTTTGAAAAGTTTACACTGTACCCCTGAAATACGTTTAGTAAATACATTATACCCTTTGCTAGATGACTTACTGACGGAGTGAAGCTCCATTAATGAATCTTTCACTAATTTCACTTGTTCCCTCTCTTTCACATTGAAACATAAATAAAATCCAAATTTGTAAACATTGAAACATGGAATCCTAACAAGATAATAAAAGCATATATGAATATCTGCCTCATTTCTACCACTAAACTCCTCAGATGCTCCCTTACCTCTTAGGTTCTTTCCTCTACAAATCAAATTTCAGAGTCATAATTTTAATCATGTTTTTTTAGTGATAATAACCAGAGATGTACCTTGATGTTGATTTGTGACTATTATAGTTTGAAAAGGAATTTGACCTATACGATCCACTAACTGCTATGGAAGGAGTAGAATAAGTAGAGCATGGGGAAGAGCTATCGTCCATGATAGAAAAACTCCTCTTATCTGCAACTCCATTTTATACAGTTGATATACTGCTAATTTCACTACCATAAGCTTCTGCAGGAGGGTGAATCTCTGATGTGTCTGTGTCCCAATTAACAAGACATGCACCTCTATCTACTGAATCAGGCCGTAGAAAGTCCACAACACATTCCACATAATCAGACACATCAAATACATAGTCAAGTGCATCATCCTTGTCAATCACACTTTCATATTCTACCAGGCCTTTTCGTCTAGGAGTACAAGCTTCATGCAGATGTCTTCTGAATTAGGACGGGGAATGTTCCACTTTTTTCTAACATTCCATTTCATGAATCACCCCAAATCCAACTCATACTTTTGAAAAGAAAAAAAAAAAATCCCACTTTATGCTATCACTTCTAAAAATTTACGTCTTTTCAAAGAATTTCTTAAATTCAAGTAAATTTTTGTTCCTGTCGTTAATTTGAGTTGGTTTTGATGGGGTTTTGATTTTATACTATAGTTTTATTAATTTAATTGAATTGAAAAAAAATTTGATTTAATTTAGGTTGCCCATTTCTTGTTCATTTGAAATTTGTGATCTTTTTCTGTTGAATTATGTTTGATCAGGGTTTTTGATTAATTTATTCAACTAGTTGTGTGATTTCTGCTGAAGATTGGTCGTAAAGGGTACAATGTGTTTACTAAACATAATTTAGGGGTACAATGTAGACTTTTCAAAATCACTGGACACAATAACAATAGTACAGGGGTATATTATAGAATAAAGTGAAATGTCCGTTAACGGAGCTTAACTCTGTCAATTAAGTCATCCAACAAAGGGTACAATGTGTTTACTAAATGTTCCTTAGGGTACAGTGTAGATTTTTCAAAATCTACAATGTATAAAACGCAATGGTTCAAGGGTATATTGTAGAATTTCCCGTATTTTATTTATATAAGAGACAATAGAGTTCAATACAATTAGAGATATCACTACCAGATGCAACACATTGCGGTTACTTATGATTTGTTGTGTTGGCTTATGACTTCAAACTCAATATCACCTCTATTTAGTTCCTATACATGTGCCTGACAATTCTCAATTCTATGACGAGAGTGAAATTACTATGACGAGAATCTCTCAATTCTCAAAGCAAGAGGAATCCTTTATGCCGGAGAGATGGTTGTAACATGTTATGGATGTTTATGTGCATTATGATGTTTATGTGCATTATCCCCTGCTTTTCAAAGAAAGAAGAATCCTTTATTACTGGACACTCTTGAACTGAATGTCATTTATGATAATGATGTCTATGATGGTAGAAGATAAGATGAAAGCTTGATGTTCAAGGTCCAACAATAGCAAAAAGAGTTTTGTCCAATTTGTAGTATTCAGTCTGAAGTGTAGCCTATGTTTTCCGTACTGGGGTAGAAGGGTTGGACAAGGGTATGTGTCCAAGTGCTAGACACGGCCATTTTATGGTATAATTTCATGATTTTGGTTCTAAATATAGTGTTAAACTGTGATACCCATGTCCAAATGTTGAGAATCCAATACGGCTATATGAAGAAAAATAAATAGTTGGAGTAACATACTAGATGGAATCTTTGAAATTTTCTTATTAATGTAGAGTTCTGTTTTGCTGGTCTGAACTGGCATAATAGCTGTGAAGTTCTTGTTTTTGGTGCAGATATGAATTTGACACCACAATTGGCATCAAGGATAGAGCAAATACCATTCAGATCTTATTTTGTTCTCATGCTTGCTTTCAGTGAGCCTTTACACACTGTGAGATTTCTTAGTGCTTTGTACTTGTCATTTAAAAGTTGTATTTTCTCAATATAGTTCTTCCTAAACAGCATAGGTTTCATTAAAACTACTCATATCACATGAAATATTGTCAGCATGTCTTATTTTCATATTCTGTTTCCAGATTTCTGTGAAAGGGCTCTCTTTCAAAAACTCTGAAATTTTGAGCAAGGCTTTTTGTGACAGCAGTAAACCAGGCCGTTCTTCAGCTAGGTTTGTTTTTAGTGTCAACTTCTCTGTGTCATGATTCACTCTATTAGCTTTCTGATACAATCTCTTGATTATTTGATACAAAGTGAATGTTGGGTCTTGCATTCCACTGAGGAATACGCTAAACGTGTGATTGCCAACACTGGGCTTCAAAAGGCTTCTGATACAACATTTGCACAAGTCTCTCAAGAAATACTGCAGGAATTTCAAAGAACTGGACTTTGCACTTCCCATCCTTATTTCATAAAAGCTCATCGATGGTAAGTGTGTATATGATCTCCTCTATAAATCAATTCTTTTAAGTAAAGGCATTTGGTAGATCAAGTGTTTGTTAGTGTTAACTGGTTGAGGTTGTATCTGTTTTCTCCTCCACTTGCCCTGTTCTCAGTGGTGTCAATGTCAATATAGGGTTTCATACGACAAAAGTTAACGATTTTAACATGAAAATCATGTTGAGTATGCTAGGGAAAGTACGTTGATAGATAGATTATCCAAAATCTGATGTATGAGAAAGCTCTACTGAAATAACTCCGTGATGTCAACTTTATTGTTTTTTTTTGGTCTGCATGCGTAGTTTGATATGTTTGAAGTTTTTTTTTTTCTTTTTTCCCCTAAGACATGAAGTTATTTAGAAGGCAAGCTCTCAAGCCTCTCGCTAGTCATAACAAGCACTTGTCAGCCTAAGGTAGAGCACTAGATAGTCTTCTTGGCTAATTAAGAAGAACCAATCTAGCAGAGACAAGATTTAAACCAAAACATAGGACATCACTTCTACTCCCTTGAGGATCCAGCTTGCTTTCGTAGGGGAGTTCTATTTCAACAAGACTTCTGAAGAAGTCAACCTAAGTCGCTCTTTACGATTATACTGATGCAAAGCACATTAGCTAACCAAATCCATTCATCACTATATTGAAAACCTCACTTGCCTTTTATTTAACTAAGCTCCAAAATTGCTGGAGAAGCCTTTGATAGACCTCAATGAGTATACAGGGTCCCTTTCTCAATCGATCAGGTTATTCAACAGAAATACTAGAAAACCACCTAAACAACAGCCTTGAAGTAAAATTTCGTCAAATCAAATGCAAGAGATAAACCCATTTGTCTTTGAATATCATGCACCTTGCCTTGCTCAATTAAGAGGTGTTCAATGAAAATATTAGATGCACTACTGAATTACCTGAGATACATATAACAAAATATTCAGTAAGAGATAACACCAGAAGAAATCTGATTTTCTCACAAAGTTGCTACATATGCATGAACCTCTTGAATTTTTTTGCCACTGCTGATACCAGTGAGAATGCAAAGGATGTTTTTAAATATTCCTTATTTCTGTCCATTGTGTTTTCTTGATTATTTTCTGATGATTCTTGATTCCTCATTAACATCCTTGAGATAACAAAACATGTAGACCAGACTTTGTCTCACTAGCTTGCCGCACTTGCATGACTTCCTTCTTACAAAAACCCATCTTATATTTCATTAACAATTTATCACCATATCCAGAATCGTTTAATTCTTCATCTCACTCAACAAAACCTTTCTTTAATGGTGAGAGGCTTCTAAAGCGATCACGAACTTACAGTGGAGTATAGTAACTAAACCAAATTCTTTCACATGCTCAAGTTATGCAATAAATTTTTCATTTCCGAAAATGTTATTAATAGTAGGATTTTTTAAATATTTACCACCTTACTTTCATTTCACTTTTATAGTTACTACCTCCATTTTCCAAGTTCTACTCATTTTTTGTTTTCATCCATTTTTCTAATTTTTATTCACTTCTACTTTATTTTGTAGGCTACCTTTCATTCATTTTTTAATCCTCTAGGCCCTGCTCTATGGGTCCTCGTTATATTTTGATAAACCCTTAACTCTTTATCTTTCTCAGCTCTAAAGTAAAACAACTCAGATGTATAGTCTCCCTTTTGAACTCTCCTTGGTTTCGTTGCAACAATATTGAGTAGAACATAGGAAAACCAAGGTAGTACCACCTAATACTTTTGAAATTTATATTTACCTCCTTATTGTTTCCAAGTTTTTTGACATTACCACTGAATAGATTCCATCCAAAATTCTGTCCAAGTGGGGGCCACCTTCTCTAGTTTCACAAATCTTTGAACTTCTCAAATTTTTTTGCTAAACTTTTAATTAAGGCATGGGAACTACTTATTTGTTGATTTGAGGACATCTTACTGAGCAAAAACACCAAATGTCTGATTTAAATTAATTGGGTAGAGTTCATATTAAAAATTGAGGGTTATGGAAATTGCATTTAAGTTTTGAAATTGGTGATTAAATTTTTTCATTGAATGTAAAAATAACATGTACATGTTGCTAATTGATGTAATGATAATGAAATATTTCACCCAACTGAATTCTAAGGATTTGAAAGGATTTGTGCAGGTAGAGAAGGAAAGGAATTTGTTTAAGAGAAAAACATGGAAATGGGAGTGAGTTAACGGGGAAAAGGGAAGGAGTTTGTTGGTGAGCTCCACTTGGATGGAATCCGTCAAGTGGTGGTAATGTTTATACATTTGAAAAAGTTAAGATGGTAAATACCAAATTTAGAAATATAAAGTGATAATTATTAGTGGATAGAAGTAGGGTAATAAATATTAAAAAAATCCTTAAAGAATGTGAACTATAATGTCACGAGTCTCATGACGTATTTTATGATAGTAGATGTTGTTGTTTGTAAAAAAATTGATTGCTAAAGATTTTGTTGAAAAAGAAATTAAGTTTTTTTTTTTTAAATTTTAATTTCATGATTAAAACATATATGATTGGAAGGTTACATGCCAAAAAATTCATTTTGAGAGCAGATTACTTTAATCTACTTGTATCACTTGGGTTTCTCAAGGACTTGTTCCTCTGCATACTTGCACTGTAAATACCTGAGAATTGGGAGGTAAATGCAATCTGCGTGTGCGTGTGTGTGTTGGGGGGGTTCTCGGGGGACATGCTCTTTGTTGATCTTATCTTTGATACTCGTCTATCTTTTATGTTAGTTGTTTTTCAATTTTGTAGGAATGCAAATTAGACCCCACTCCAGTATATGGTGGCCCTTTTTCCTGTGAAATGAGCCAAGGACTATGATTTTTCTTGATTGTTTGACTTAGAGACTATTGTAACACCTTCAATAAATCTGCAGGGGCAGTGCCTTTCCTATTGTGAGTGTAGCTAGAGAAGAAAAGTGCCTCTGGGATACAAACAAGCCACTGGTTGTTTGTGGAGACTTCTGCGTCAGTCCAAATGTGGAAGGTGCCATTGAGAGTGGCTTGGCGGCAGCTTCAAAGTTAATGGAAATGTATAGATGCACGTAGACGTCAATAAATGACATTCGGAAACTATTGTGCCTGCAATTTAGTGAGTGTTTTTGAATCTTCGAAAATTACTGGAGTTTCTTTTGTGAGGAATAATTACTTTTCAATGTTTCATGATACATTACCACCATTGATGGTGAATTGACAACAGTTTATCAGCATGAGTTTTATCGAGTTAAACTTAAAGTCTGCACCAACATAGGTAGTTGCAGCTGCACCAAATTAAGCGTGAGTAAATCAAAGCATAAATGTTTGAGACTTCATGTCTCTCGTAGCTCCAAGTACCGTAGAACGTTCGCACAGAGGTGTAATCATCCATGGCTAATGTGCCACTCAAAGTTTGCCTTAATAAGACCCAAATCGAATCACCACGTAGTTTATCAACGGACTCTAATATTTCTATAATTCTCGCTATTGGATTTTATCATTCGAGAAAATAATTTATGAAATTAAAAAAATTACAAGTCATACTCAATTTCTTTTATAATTCACCTCGAAGAGGATCTCTTTACAACAAGACTATTAGAGAGTAGCAACATTGAACTTTTATTATTCCCTCCCAAAGATGTTACATCATAATTATAATGGATTATTTTCTCTCAAAAAAATGGTATAACTTTCAAGGCTTTCTCATCAGCTCTTGCCTCGCAGCCGCATGACAACAATTAGTTATATTGATCAATTATATGGAAGGGGTGCAGGAGTCATAGGCTAGAGTGGCAATCACATAGTTTAGATCGTGTCAATTCGGTTTGAATTTTACTAGGATTTTGGTTTCAGGTTAGCACGGATTGAATCATATTCAATTATACGGCATATATTTTTCTCAAAACAGTATGGCACTTAATAGCAGCATTGCATACTTTTAAAAAACAAAATGGCATAGCCGAGCAACCATTGCATTGAATTATCTCAATGTTTAGACAATGTATTGTCGTCAATATTACAGGAAAACATCGCAGATTAATACTAACTACTAACTAAATACAACAAGTTAACCCACACCCTCCTCATCTAATTCCATTCAATTTCAACGAGTGGATTCCTAGACCCTTGTTTCCATCCTGAATTATGAAGCCGGACATACTGGATAAGTTGCTCATAGAAGCGACAAAACGGCTGGAAATTGATATGAAAGTAACCTTTGACCTCAAACATTTTCATCAAACCTACTTGGTTCAAGTGTCAAGTTTTGAGTCATTGCCAGTTCAAAATTCCTTCGGAGCAAAGTCCATGAATGCCAATAGATTCTTGGTCCTGTCTCATTGCAGCTCTTCGAAAAATTCTTCTTCATGCTGAGGCAAGATGGGGTTTCTAGAATTGAAAGGGCTTGCTTGAACAATCCCCTCAGCCATCAAAGGCCTAACAACCTGCAATACGGTAATTATAATACAGAATCAACCCCAGCAGTAATCAGCCATTTTTTTTTATGAATATCTTTATCTGCACAAGTACCATGTGTCCTAGAAGACGTCCCAAGTAATACAAACATACTCTTGGTGCAAATCAGACTTTCACATTAGCAGAATTTAACATGAACATTTAGACTTAATCATTGGCATAGTTAACGTGTACAATACTGTAAACAAAGCACAAACAGCAAGAACCCAATATCAATCTACAAAATCTATCTTATATAGGCTGCCTTCTCAAATTGTCTGTCAATAAACAAAATTATAAATTGAGATTTTTAGCATTTGTCGAGTTCAAACTGTACAAGGATCTTCAGGTGCTCTTTCAAACTCAAGAGTGATAACGCTGCAAAATTCTCCTTTGTTATGTCTCAAAGAATTGATCTCAGATAACTCACAACTAGCTTTAAGCGAACATCAACTCAGACATTCTCCCCAAGTATTGTAAATAAAAACTCTGCTGCTGCCTACTTTTAGTGAAGCAAGTTTGGTTGGTTTCAAAGGGGAAACTCAGTGTAAAACATAACTCAGAAGTGTCTATTGGGTAGGTGGTGGTAAATTGCGGTAATGGGAAAGATTTAAAGTATAAATTTGCAAGGAAAGTATAATCCTATGTCCATGGGAATGGCCGGTGGCAAAATTTATAAGGAAATAAAGTGATAAGTAGGTACACCAGAATTATCACGGGAAAATTAACATACAAATTCATTCCACTTACCACCATAAGTTACCGTCTATGGGAAGGTTTTTGTCTTTGGCTGTAAGGATTTTATAAGCTAAGAGCATCAACTGCACTCACTCCAATCATGCTTAAAGAGATAGAGACTTCAGTGAGTTTGGGGAGCAATAATACAATTGTGTAACAAGGAACTCAAAGGAATTTGGTACTTAAAAGTTAAAACAGGGATGTAAGTCGCTGTTTGTTTACACAAAACCATAGAGAACTGAAATGCAAGAAAATTGCAATACGATTTGCACATTCCAAAATGCAAAGTATAACGAAGCAGCTCTCAAGTGTATGGGAGAAACTAAAATAGTTTTACGTCCCTTCAACTCCAACAAAGAATAAGGAAGCAGCCCAAAATGACCCACTGGGGGATGTTGATAAAATGCAATACTGCTACACTTGGCAATAGGCTTGTAACATTCCTGTTGTTTGCGGCCAGTTGCATGTAACCCTTGTTGTAAATTTTTTTGACAAGCATTCTTCTCAGTGATATTGTCTGCTAATATGTTCTGATGTTTTTCCAATGATATTGCACATGTAACTTTTCCATTGTCAGTTCCCAATGATGTTTTAATCAAATAGTGTGAGATTAAGATTAAAAACCTTGATATCTTTAAGCTTTGTGACTTTAACTTCTAATCTATGCTTGTCTTTTCATGAATTAATCCCATAAAAGAAACCCAAAAAAGAAAATAACAGAGAACTCCCTCTTCTAAAGTAGAAAGATTTCTAAACATTAAAATATTAAGGGAAGATTATGCATTACGATGCTCCTTACCTGTAGCTTAAGTTTGAAAATTTCCTACCGTGTATGGAAAATTTGAAAATACCAATATTCCTTGGGCATAATTTCAAAAAATCATTTGGTTATTGAGTTTTAGGAAGACATCAAGAGTCCAGCAGTCCAGGGGATCACAGATTCACAACATTGGACAGCCAAAAGACAAACTGCAACTTAAACTAGAGTTGTTTGAGTAGGTTCTTAACATCCATTGTTTAGCCAGAGCTTGAAGAGGCAGATCAATAGTTAAGGCAGAATGGGTTAACCGGTATAAGATTAAGCAAAACATGGTACCAAATTTTGAATTAACTGGCTTTTAGAACGCCAGATATGACTTCACCCAACAAAGAAGGAAGAAAGAAAATTTGATCCTTCCCAACATCAGAATATAAGAAAAAGAAAAAAGACAGTAAATAGTGAATATGGTACACAGAGGCAAACCTGCTCAATCTCATCAGACAACTGAGAGTTCTCCCTCAGGAATTGCAATGCTCTGTCTCTACCTTGTCCCAACCTTTCAAAAAAATCCCAGCATTGAAGTAGTTAGTAAATCATAATCTATCCAAAATTGAAACAATATGCATTTCTTAACACACAGAAATTTCAATCACCAGTTGAATATTGCATTTTTATCAAATTTGGAGAATAACAATCAAAGGTCCTAACAGCATATAACATAGTTTAATTATTTGACTTTTGCAAAATGGTCATTGCATCTTCTTTGACATTTGATCAAGTTAAAGTCCACAATGAAGGACCAAAGTACGTTGAATTGAATATGTTCAGAAATTACTAAAAGCTAATAAACAAGCTTGAGCTTGTCTGATTATAAATGAATGTAGCTTGAACAAAAGATGTTAAGAACATGGTTAAAACTTGGTTCAACTCGAGTTCAATTACTCCGTAGAATTAAATGAACAAACATAATCACTGTACTACACATCAGGTTGAACTTAACTAAAGAACAATAAAAGTGCTTCAAGGGCTTCAAAAGTGTGGCTGTACCTTTGATCCTTATAGCTATACCACGAACCCTTCTTAGCAACAACATCTAAAATTTCAGCACAATCCAATATGCAGCCCTAAGAAATAGAAACAAAAAATAATTTGTACATGCCTTTGTAAGAGAAAAGGAAAAAATTTATTAGTGATACTAACCAACTTACTCACACCCTCACCAAAAATGATTTCAAACTCAGCTTGTTTGTATGGCCTTGACACCTGCAACAAGTGCACAATTGATCAGGAGGTAGCTTGTTCAGAATTTTGCCGTGGAAAGAAACACATCTTAGCTACTTAAATAATGGAACTGGAAGAATCAAACCCATTGGCATCCACATAGTAAATACTACAACTTAAAACATGCATATAACAAAGTTCACCTTTCTGTATGTTATTATATTTAACGCCAAAGAAGAAAAAAAATAAGCTGAATCGCTGAGATGGAGTGGAAGCATGAAAAGAACCTTCTATGTTACAGAGCTTCTTAAAGAAGCAGAGCAGAAACAGAACTTGAGCAGAATCCCTTACTTTTCCCTTTCTAGAATGAAATAGCTGGAAGTTTAACTTGAGCAAACAAGCGCAGAATAAGAAGAGTTGCAAGCAAAATTGAAATAGGAGTCCCCAAATTAAGGAAAAGATTTTTTAAGGCAGGTGCAGGTTTACAGTACCTTGATGTAGGCCAATAAACACGTGATGCCACAAGGTTCTTCTGCAGGATTGTTTCTAAATTCTATGTTTCTCACTATAGATTGCAAATGTATATCAGTTGATTCATAAGATGAAGAAGTATACAAGCCAAGTATGAATGCTTTAGCTCTTTGTTTATGGAAAAATGGGGCTTTGGAAGGTAAGTGGTCCTGCAACCCAAACTGCTGACTTTGAGAGGAAGGCAACTGCATCATGAAAGTGAGAAGCACATACAGAGGCCGCCTCTTGGGAGAAGGGAAAACAGATAATCAATCATAAAAGAATGCAGAGAGGGTAGGACTTAGGTGCTAAAAGAAAATTTACATCAATGGGGGAACGCAATCATATCATCCCGAGAGCCGCAGATAATCAGATACGGACACAGAACAAGGGTAGAGAAAGAGACTTGAAAATTGAGAAGGGAGCAACAGAAAAGATAAAATGATAAAATGTGAGGACTTCACAGTTGGAAAACACTGAGGACATGTCATGATATCAACAGGGAATCTGATTGCCTGAAGTGGAAATAAGAGATCAGAAAAAAGGGGGTGGAGAGAAGAATCAAAGATCCCATTATTGGCAATACATATATATGTTGAAGACGACAAGCCTATTATCTTAGAGTTGGAACCTTCCTCAAATTCGGTAATCTAGACTTGGGTCAGATGTCCTGCAATGCCTTTGAGCTTCTTTTCCTTCATGGTCCTCTTTTGCTCATTCTTTTCTCCTTGCATTGGACAAGTGCTTGTGTAACACACCCTCTCTTAGACACCCTGCAGCCCCCTATTTTTCTTCATGATTTAAAAATACAGAACTCACACAAATTTTATTTTCAAGACACTCTAAGGACTATCTTCCGCTTACCATGCCCAGGGTTATATGTTCTGTAGAAGAAAAACCATAAACTTTTCGCGCCGTCACCCTTGAAATGCCAATTTCTAGCTTACAGAAGATGTTGCTGTCAAATAAAATGAAAGAACACTGAAGACAGCTATTTTATCTTTATTCTCTGTCCCACTATCAAAATATTTCTGTTTAGTGGCTCTCCACATTCTCTCCATAGCTTGTATTCCCTTCTATAGAGTGATTATGACTTATATGTTAAAAGAAAAGAAGGAAATGTAATCATAGGACATAAGAATTTCACCTTACTCTTTTGCACTCTTACACGGACCCGTAATCCAATATCTTCATCTCCTTTGATCTGTAAGAGGAATTCATAAGGAACGCTCTTTGTATAGTATTTGACAGGTTAATAGAATGAAAAAAGAAGTGGGATTCTTACAGATTTCACTTTGCCAATAGAACGTATCTCAAGGCGAAGAGATGCAAAGAATTTCAACGCGATTCCTCCACTAGTCACTTCAGGATTTCCATAATACACACCAATCTTACAAATTTCAAAAAATATATCATTGCCTGAAGGACAAAAAAGTGATGTTTGACCACGACAACATACAAAAATACTAACGTAACCAACTGTAGGAAGCTCCCACCATTGGAAAGCCTATTAGGGGTAAAAATGGTACAAGCATGACAAATAATTTCAACAAGACTTTTCATTTCATCATACCTTATTTTACAAATTGAGCTACAACAAAATAAAAACAAGGTTGAGGACAATTAAAAGAAGTGCATAAAACTGAACTACACTTTCATGATGAAATCATTTGATTTACCCTCGTTTTCCTAGGCTATAGGATGACTAAAGGACTATTGACTCTGTCACATATTTTTTTTATCACTATTACAAAAAATACTCAATATCAAGATTGGCAGTCTATTTCCTTAAACTAACACTCATTGAGAGATTATACAGTAACTATACATAAAAAGTGGCAAAACACAAGACCATGTTACTTACTTTATGTCTTATCTGATTCAAGAATATGAGAGTACATCCTGCTTTTGATGCATTTCCAGACATTTTACGTAAAGCTTGGCTCATAAGGCGTGCCTGCAAGCCCATTTGCTGCATTCCAATCTCTCCCTAACCAATACATAATGAGGAGTTAGCCACGGCATATTCTGCAATCTGTAGTCATAAGCCTGGAACATCAGAGGAGGATCAAGAGGAAATAAAATAATAACCTCTATTTCTGCCCGAGGAGTGAGAGCTGAAACAGAATCTATACAAATCAGATCTACTGCATTAGATCTGCACATGCGATCTGCAACTGTACCAATGAAGAGTCGATTATGTAACACAAAATATTAAATCAAAAGAATTTTGGAATATCTTCATTCAGCACATCAAAGGCTAAAATAATCAGAGCAAGACATCATACAACAAGGTTTCTCATAGCAAAGCAAAAAAACCTTGATTTCAGATCGAAAAATTTCTCTTAACCACCTGTATGAATAAAGAAATCGGGAACACAAAAAACTAGTCAATGATACTCCACGCATTGCTCTTTAACCAAGGGCAGCAGAATATAGCTTAAAATTCAATCACACCAAAGAAGCTTCTCCTTTTGTTGGTACAAAGCCCATAATATCTTCAGGCTCCCAGGATCTGGTAAGATGTTGCCAAGCATATCCAACATTGCTACACAAATTCTAGCAACATTTCCCTAAAGTTACTAAGAAATAAGAAATATTGCAAGTAAAGGAACAAAGAAAAGTAGTACTGAGAAGCAACTCCATAAGCAAGGATCAGAAAATCAGCAAGAAATCCAACAATAGATTAGTTAGGAATTTCCATTTTGGTTTTCTGCCATATGCCTTCACTTATCACTTTCCTACTCTGCCAAGAAAGCCTCTTTAACTTTGCCTCTTCCAAAAGTGTGGAATAGGCTTCAGCTCTTGGGTACATACCATAGGTTTCAAAAACCTCAATGTTTCTCTTTCTTCAACTTATAAATTCCTTAAGCTTCATTCACATCATTATTAATGGATTTTTCAAATAAGAGTTATATGAGTGAATTCCATTTCTGAAAGTGAAGATTATTATTCTGCTTCCTTATCGGGGTACCAACATTCACTAAAGAATCCTTGTATTTTTCATCCACTTTCCCATTGTCCTTTTGCTTGCACCCAGTCTTGGGTGCAGTTTTTTTTTATTTGCCCAGTGAAGCTCCAGATAAAACTGCTCTTACTTCTCCTTCAGCATCTAAACAGATTTATCAGGAGGTCACGTAGCTTGTAAGCCCCCTACTTGGTCACAGATTCATCAATTACTTCCACTTCTCTTGAGTTTCAAATCCTTCATACCCAACCAACATCAACACCTAACACTTCCTTTCTTAGCAAAAAAAAAAAGGCTTGACCCTACTTATATGCACCTATTTCTCAGCTGTGCCAAGAATTAATGTCTAGCCAACTCATTCTTTCCTACAAATTGACATCAAAAGGTAGTCAGGAGTGCTTTTTACACCTGCCATTATCTCTTGTTTGTTGGCTTAATAGCTATCTATGTAACTTTCACTTTGTTTATTTTGCACTAGACTTTGGCAAGTGATAACTCTTTTGTCCACATAATAAGATGAATTTACTCACAACCCTAAGCTAGACTACATGTGGTTCTCATATTTTTATTCGCACTGACTACAAACAACTTTGATCTTCATGACCAACTGCTTCACTGATGACATTCCCAACTGGCATGTGTTCCCATCTTCTATCATTGACACATCAGCAGGACACTTGCATAGTCATAGCATAGGTAAAAAAAAAGAAGGTTGCAAGGTAAAATAGAAAAAACCCCATAGACAAATCCTGGAAACATCCCCAGATTAGCAATATGACTTCCTTTGACAAATAGCTATCATGATGCCACCAAGTTCAGTATTATTCTTCATCTTGCTAGAGTCCATACTCTTAATGTGTGATAGCAATATGAACCTTTCAAGAAAGAAAGTGTGCGGAAAGTAACCACAGCTATACCTACTAATCTTTCTTTGCAAAGATAATTGCATAACAACCCTCGAATCAATGTAACAATATTATACGAGAAAAACTCTTTACCAAAAAAGGAAGGAAACTTGACACAGAGGGATTTTGGCTCAAAATACTTCACTATAAATAAGATTATAGTTTGTTTAAACAACCTTACTGCTGGTATTGTGCCAAAGGCTCAAGTTTTACACTCTAACTAGAGTTCTTCCAATAATCTCCTCAACTGTAGCAACTCCAGTTCACAAAAATTATTTCTTCTCAACTCAAGGCTCAATTGTCAGTACTCAAGCAGTCAAGCCTCCACACACAATTATCAATTCTTTAAGTTACACTCTAATCTTGACACCAAAAATGCCTATGGAACACAAATTGATTGATACACACAACATACCATATACCAGTGAAAAACACTAATGCTAATTGTACATACTTAATGAAATGCACTTTACACTAAATACCAGACACAAACCCTCAAACACTGAAACCTTAGACAAATTCATACAACCCACAAAATAAAGAACTCTTCTTATTGTAGTTCTTTATCCTCACCGAAAGACATATCCCTTAGAGGAAAGATTTTTGACACATGATAAAACCCTTTCAACTTATATGAAGTCAACCTGCAGAGTTGAACACAATACTAACTTAGGCCAGGTTCTTCTAATCTTCCTGGGAAACCAATGGTTACGCTGGAAGAAAGATTAACAGTTAAAAACCGAGAAAGTGCTCATGTCGACACTAGCAAGTGAGTCACCAACACGGAAGTAAGAAAGAGGAAAGACAGGGGTATGATAACCAATCCACCTGCCTTTAGCTATTATAGCCAAGGACCATTTCACATATTAAGCATATAGACATCAGATTGTTTTGGGAAGAGTGCCTGAGGACCACTAGAACTTAGATTCAAAGTTACAAACACTTCTATTTACGATGAATATCACAAGTAATAATGCAAATAACTAGTTCCAACACGATTGTTCTGAAATACTCTTTACAATTGTTCCTGTTATTTATTCTAGCTCCAGAATAGAAACTCTATAGTCTCTATCTAACAATCAAAATTACGGATAAAAATAAGATATATCAACTTTCAATGTTTCTCTAGCTTAAACTTGCCAATCGTGCTAGGAACTCTCCAAGACAATTTCACTTCTCATGCTTGCCACATTTCAAAACTTATACTGTTTTCTTGGCCATTAAGCTTTTCTTCTAATCTCATCCATACACTAGCATTCACTCTAACTCTTAACTCAAATAGCAATTAAATCAATTTGTGTAAACAGTTGGAACACTGTTGCAACATTGTAGAGCCCCACACAATTTTGTCACGAGGAAGATATATTTGAAGGCCACACAACCAAAAAAGTCATCACCTTTAGTCTTTGGTCTACACAAAGTGGGGAACGCACAGTTGGTCCAAACTATTCTCCGTTACTGTGCACTAAAGAAAAATTTATCATATGCTTTTGTGGAGTATTTGCCACAATAATTTGAATCTCAAAAGAGCAAAGAACATATAAAGGAAGTTGGCCAATAAACACAAAATACCACAAGAAATTATCTTCCATAAGCTCTCTGCAAGTAGCTCAATCATCTAACTTATCCAATTTAATGTGCACAATATGACCAGTTGGTCGTCATCTATAATCCACTCAACTTGAATAAAAAAAAAATGACTACTCACATAAGGACATATGACACTTGTCTTCATTTCATTTGAATTTCTAATCCTTACATTAAATTTAAATCCCACAATTTATGGCACTGGATTGCCATCTTAATTTGTTCAGATCATAAGAACCTTAATTAAGAGAAAATAACTACAAACTGACCAAATATATTGTAGAGTAGGCCAGAGATATAAAATCTAATAATATATCCTTAGGAAAGCTTTCCCAAGTTAAACAACAGGAGCATTCTGTTCCATAACATAAAATCTAAAATCTAAATAGTACTAAATAAAATCAACATTTAGGTGTAGAGCTATGGTCTTCGAAGTTCAGAATAGGTAAGGAACTGAAAGATGTAGTAAATCAGGATTACCTACGACTCGCAACTAATTAAAGCACTTGCTTTTAAATGACCCAGTATCAGAAATGATTAAAAAGTTCAAGCAAAGTTTCCCACAATGTTTCCCCAAGATACTCACATTAATGAGTAAGAGGTGATGAATGTAAAATTGGGATATAGTCATCTTACTCTCTAATGCCATCTCCCCATTATCAGGCTGGCAAACGATCAAATTCTCTACATCCACTCCCAAAGCTTTTGAATATGCTGCATCAAATGCATGTTCTGCATCAACAAGCATTGCATTTCCTCCTAGTTTCTGATAATTAAACAAGAATAAACCATAATACTGAATAGCTTGTAACATGACCTATGTCCCACAAATTAAATATGAAATTGAAAATCATAAGTCATACACTCCCACCTGGATTTCTGCAATTGCATGTAAAGCAAGTGTTGTCTTCCCACTACTTTCTGGTCCATATATCTGGGAACACACCGTAAGATGTTAAAGGGTGTTTACTATACAAATAACAATCTGACTGTTTTAATTAAATTTCAATTGCCTCATTCTCAATACTGTATAAACTACAACTTGCATAAACTCCTGGAACACTAAGTTCTACTTCTAACTTGGTCATAATAAGAAAAATAGATCATGGTAGAAAACAAATACATGCAAAACACAGCACGTTCTTTCTGAGACTTGTATTGGTCTAATAATTGTTGTCAAATAGAAAGTTTGTATGTTACTAGGGAGACAGCCTTTAAATGAATTTCTAATTTTTGTCTGCCTCAAAATCAAAAACACTTCATTATTTTGTTCTGTGGAAATGAATGGATTATTCCTATGTTTAGAGATTAGAAATCAGCATTGTTAAAGCAAAGACCAATCAACTCTTCTAGTCCAATTAGTTGTGTCAAACCAACACCATTACATGAAGGCAAAGTTTTGTGACAATAGGTTACAATCTTATCTTATGATTAAAATAAAAAGTCATCAACTTACCTTATGTAAACAACTAAATCTACTCAAACTAAGGTTTGAAAATGAGAACATGTCAGAGTGTTTAATTCATCATGACCCAAGTATAGTGATAGAGGACCTCTTTCCTAGACTTTGAACCAATAGCAGGAACATGCAGTTTACTCTGTATAAAAAATTACTCCCTCCATCCAACCAAAAAATCTGGGATTTTGACATGTCATAAGGAATATCGGAATGGACTACATAATGGCAAGCGGAACTAGTTGAATTAGCGAGGACCGCGAGTTGGCTTTCTTTTCGATGGCTTGCTTGCTTGGTTGTTTAATACAATTAAAGTGAAGTGGTCCCTTGCTTTATGTGTTATTCCCAATGTACCTTTCTTTACTTGATTGGACTTTGCCAAATCTAAATATAGCATCAAACATTTTGGACTAGTACAAATTACTTCAATTCAATTTGAATAATCCAAGCTTACCGGATTTGAATTCTTGGGATCACCTTTCATTTCTACCTTTTAGGTCCATTAAATCCCATTTTAAAACAAAATAGCATAAATACAGAATATAATATTAGTGAAAGAATGTGGGAATAAAAAAAATAATGTACACAAAAATTATATTAGCAGTGTTAGAGAACCGAAACATCGATTCTTTTTTATATTTACCTCTTTCCAATATTCCAATTGTTATTCTTACTGAAGTAATTTGACTTTTTACAAAATACCTTCTGTTCCTTACAAGTGGTTCTGTAGAAACAAATTCTATAGAAATACGTTTTAGAAGTAATAGTGTATGGCCAAAAACAGTTTTACCTTGTTTGGCCTACAAATGTATATATTTTATTACTTCTTTTTTCTTTTCTTTGGGTTTTATGTTCTATTCTTATTCAATCTTAATAGCATATGGCCAAAAACAGTTTTACCTTGTTTGGCCTACAAATGTATATTTTTTATTACTTCTTTTTTCTTTTCTTTGGGTTTTATGTTCTATTCTTATTCAATCTTCATCCTCATCTATGTATGCATTACTTTATCAAATAACAATGGTAGCCATAACTTATTGTACCAATTACCCACAACTCAATCCCCTTGTAATTTGGCAGCAACTCAAATTATCATTGCCTATGAAATTCATTAATCAAGGATATGGTTGTTGGAATTGGGTTGCAAAATCAACCCAACAAGAAGATCGAAAACATTGCCAAAAACCACTTTGTTTTTTTTTCTCTTCTCAGTCACACCCTCTATTTCTCTATTTCACAACAAACCAGCAACAATGTCATCTCTCCTTCAAAATCCATTCCCACTGAAAATCCAAAGGGAAGTTCTTTAATTTTCAGGACTAGTCACATCTACATTTTTTTTGGTTGTTGAAAGTTTGCTGATGGAGGATGTGGAAATTGAGAGAGATCAAAGGAAGAGTGATTTTTAGATGGAATACATAGGTATTTTCAGAAAGGTGAAGGATGTTAATGTGTGATGGTTGAAGAAACTCTCATCAGATGAATATTTCGGCTCCACAAGTAACAGATTCTAGAAGCTTTATTTCATAGCTCCTTCTCCTACCTGGGCTACAAACTACTTTGGGCTTCTAGGCAATTTGTTTCAACTTCGCTGAAGTGATAGGACTCACATCAGGCCACCGGTGACTATAACTTACAGGAGGAGAAGGGGACGTGCAAATCAGAGGCTGACAGAGCAGGATGGGGCACAAGATGGCGCTTGAGAAGTGCATTGCAAGAATAAAGCGATAAGGAGGTGCACCGCATGGCTGGACAACTTTTATACTTTATACTATAAATGGAATGTTGTAATTATTATAACAGAATATTATATAGTTTGTTACAAAACGTTTGTTACAAAGTGGTTATGTAAAGTAGTATAAGAAGGGAATATTGTAAGCAAGCATCATCGGAAAATATTACACAAAAGTAATTTCCTCTTGGAGACCCCCTACTTCTCGAATTGTACGATTTTCTGTTGCTTCTTCTCTGTCTCTCTTTTCTCTTGTTTTTTGGCTTTTCCCAATGCACCATCAAGACCCTACAGCTCTCCCATATCCTATCACCGGATCACACCCAACATAGTGCTCAGGTAATTCTCAATCTTCGGTTAATAATTATAGAAATTCAATGCATAATACTTCAAGGGCAGGGGAGGTTCAAAGGTTGATTGAGAAAGAAATCCAGGATAAGAGGGCTAAGGGATTGTGGTTCCGTTGTGACGGAAAGTGGAGTGTGAATCACTGTTGTAGTATGAAGGAATTAAGTGTGTTGATGAGGATTGGGAAACTAGTGAGCCGGAGAATGTGACAGAGGAGGGTAATGTTGGGGGTGAGATAGAAACAACGTACCCAGCAATATCCTTAAATTCGGTGTTGGGCATCACGAATCCAAAAACACTCAAACTTTGTGATGATAGATCTAGGGGCCACGCATAATTTTATCTTTCAAAAGGTGGTGGAGCGTTTGGAGTTGAGTGTAGCTAGCACTCAGGCATTTGGAGTCTCCTTGGGTACAAGGGAAGCTGTATAGGGTAAGGTATTTGCAAATCAGTGACTCCAATTGCCGAGCATAAACATAGTCGAGGATTTTCTTCCTTTGGCTTTGGGTAATTCAAACATGATCCTGGGAATTCAGTGGTTAGAAAAGCGAGGAACAATGACTGCGAATTGGAAAACTCAAACTCTACATTTCCAAGTTGAAGGGAGGAGGGTCACAATACAAGGGGAGCCTTCCTTCGGGCGTTCTCTTAGTTCTCTTAAAGCAATGGTGAGGAAATTGCGAAAAGCTCAATAGGGCTATCTTATTAAATTTACCAAATATCAAATGAAGACACTCTAGGGAATGACAGAGTACCTCAATTCTTGGAGGAAATCCTCAATGGTCGTAAGGATGTCTTTGAGATGTCGGTTGGTCTACCCCCTTTGAGGGACCACGAACATGCCATCATCGTGAGAGATGGCACTAATCCAATTAGTGTTAGGCAATATAAATACCCTATGCACAAAAGGATGAGATCGAGAAGCTGGTGTAAGACATACTTAAGGCTGGCATCATCGAGAAGTTGTCCTTAAGCCCTTTCTCTACCCAGGTTTTATTAGTCAGAAAAGAGGATGGATCCTAGAGATTTTGTGTAGATTATCGGGCATTGAACAAGGCGACGGTCCCGGATAAGTTTCCCATTCCTGTTATAGAAGAGTTATTGGATGAATTAAGGGGAGCCACCATGTTCACTAAACTCGATCTTAAGTCCGGATATCATCAGATTAGGATACGAAAGGAAGACGTTCCAAAAACGGCCTTCTGCACTCATGAGGGACATTACGAATTTCTCGTAATACCAGGTGGTCCAATGAATGCTCCAGTGACATTTCAAGCGTTGATGAACACTGTCTTCAAGTTGTTCTTGTGGAGGTTTGTCTTAGTCTTCTTTGACGATATTCTAATCTATAATAAGGGCAAGGAGGAACATCAGCAACACGTAGCTACTATGCTTGACATTCTGGCTCAACACTCTCTCTTTGCAAACCGAAATAAGTGTGAATCTGGTAAAACCAAAATTTCATACTTAGGTCATGTCATCTCTCATGTTGGGGTTGCTGTAGATCAGTCGAAGATCGAGGCAAAGTTACACAAGCCAATACCCAGAAACCTCAAAAGTCTAGGTGGATTTCTTGGCCTCACGGGTTACTATCGGAAATTCATTGCAAATTATGCCTCCATTGCTGCACCCCTCACCGATCAGTTAAAGGACAATTTTGGTTGGTCTAAAGAAGCAACTTAGGCTTTCAATATGCTCAAAGAGGCAATGACCAAAGCTCCAATCCTTGCATTACCTGATTTCCAAGGTGACTTTACAGTGGAAACCGATGCCAGTGGGTTTGAGGTTGGGGCCGTGTAGTTACAGTATGAACACCCCATAGCCTATTTCAGTCGATTGTTGGGAGTGCGGGCTAGGACCAGGTCTATCTACGAAAAAGAGCTTATGGAAATCGTTATGGCTGTCCAAAAGTGGCAACATTATCTCTTGGCAAGGAGGTTTGTGATTAGAACCGACCAACAGAGTTTGAGGTACTTAATGCAATAGAGGGAAGTTGGCTCCGAGTATCAAAAGTGGGTCAGCAAATTGCTTGGATATGAATTTGAGATTTGTTATAAAACAGGAGCTTCTAATAGGGTGGTCAATGCTCTATCTAGGGAATTTGCTGATCAATTAGAGTTGAGTGCATTGATTAGTAGCAAGATTATTGCGTGGGAGGAGTTACAGAAGAGTCTGGACTTATACCCATTCATTCTGGGAATCAAGAAAGGTGCTGAAAAAGGTTGTTCTCTACCAAGGGGGTTCTCACTTGAACATGGTATAATCGGGTTCAAGGGGAGGATCGTGTTACCTTCTACATCTCCAGTGGTGAACATGTTATTACAAGAATATCATAATTCCATAATTCCCCAGTGGGCGGTCGTTTGGGTGATTTTAAAACGTATAAAAGATTAGCCATGGATTGGTTCTGGCCGGGCATGCATAAGTCTATCCGGAAGTATGTTCAGGAATCTGAAATTTGTCAACAACATAAGTACTCCACCCTATCTCTTGTGGGGTTACTACAACCTCTACCGGTCCCTGCACAAATCTGGGAAGATGAATCGATGATTTCATCGAGGGACTACCAAAATCTAAGGGCTGGACAGTAGTGTTAGTTGTGGACAGATTTTCTAAATACGCACCTTTTCCGGGGATGGGTCATCCTTTTACAGCCAAATCAGTGGTCGATCTTTTCATCTAGGACATTGTTAAGCTTCATGGATTTTCACTAACGATTGTGTCAGACACACATTGCATTTTAATGAGTATATTCTGGTCTGAGTTGTTTTGGTTGCAAGACACCCATCTTCACAAGAGCACTGCTTACCATCCGCAAATCAGATGGCCAAACAGAGGTGGTTAATACGAGTTTGGAGACATACCTAAGGTGCTTCATCAATGTAACACCCAAGTCTTAGGCACATTGGCTTCCATGGGCTGAATTGTGTTATAACACGGCATCTCATACCTTTCTTGGTTGTTCTCCTTTCAAGGTGATCTATGGGAGAGACCCACCATCCCTCCTGAGGTATGAAAGGGGTAGCACAAATGTACAGATGTTGGAAGACCAGCTACTCGAAAGGGATGCAATGTGGGATGATCTACGAGCCTCTTTGCTTAAGGCGCAACAACGCATGTCAATTCAAGCCAACAAGCACATAAGGGAAGTGCATTTTTCTGTAGGCGATTATGTATATCTGAAACTTCAGCCCTATAGGCAGAAGTCCCTTGCGAAAAGGCCCTCTGAAAAACTATCGCCTAGATACTATGGTCTGTTCCAAATTATATAGAAGGTTGGCCAGGTAGCATACAAACTAGATCTTCCCTCCTCAGCTCGTATCCACCCCGTCTTTCATGTGTCTCAGCTCAAGGCAACTGTTGAGGCTATTCCTGTTAATCCTTGTTTGCCCAAGTCTCTTACATCATATTTGATTCTAGAGGTGGAACCAGAGTATATATTGTCTGCTTGAAATGGAACGGGCAATGTTATTGCCAACCTGGAAGTTCTAGTGAAATGGAGAGGGTTGCCAGAGTTTGAAGCGACTTGGGAGGATTATACGGCATTGGATTTGAGGTTACCTGCATTTCATCTTAAGGAAAAGGTGAAACTTGGGGCGGGGGGTAATGATAGGACTCACATCAAGCAACCAGTGACTATAACTTAGGAGGAGGGGACGTGAGAGGCTGACAGAGCAGGATGAGGCACAAGATGGCGCTTGAGAAGTGCATTGTGAGAATAAAGCAATAAGGTGGTGCAACGCATGGCTGGACAACTTTTATACTTTATACTATAAATGGAATGTTGTAATTATTATAACAGAATATTATATAGTTTGTTACAAAATGTTTGTTACAAAGTGGTTATGTAAAGTCGTATAAGAAGGGAATATTGTAAGCAAGCATCATTAGAAAATATTACACAAAAGTAATTTCCTCTTGGAGACCCCCTACTTCTCGAATTGTACGATTTTCTGTTGCTTCTTCTCTGTCTCTCTTTTCTCTTGTTTTCTGGCTTTTCTCAGTGCACCATCAATTCCACAACCACGCTCCTACCATGAAACCACTTATTTAGCCAAGCTTCTGATTCTCAAGTAGAGACACACTTCCAAGAGATTGGCCAAATACTACCTTAGTTTCTTTTTCAACAAGTTTGCTAAAATGGTTTTCCTGAAGATGACTCTCGGATGATATATGTTGATATAAAAAATCAAGGAGTCGAAAATGCTATTACTAGATACCCTCGGACTGGCCATTGATGAAATGTAGATCACCAAACTCAATTTGGCCATTTTGGCAAGCACCATGTGCCAAATATATGATGACATTGCTGATCCAATTGTGCTTCAAGATGGATCTGAAAAATGGGAGGTTTTTGCAATTCTTACTAGTTAACTGTTTGTCTAGATAAACAAAAGACTTGCATTGGAGCCATCTATCACAAAAACTAGGCATATTATTCGTGGAACATCATTGAAACTATCCATATTGAAATTGGAGGTAGCTTCAGTATACGAGGTGTCACAAACTGGATGCACTGCAATATGAAAAGTCCAACAAGTGAGAGCAAGTAGCTCAACTTGCTCCCCCAACCTCGGGTAAAAGAGTTTAAAGGTTCAAGAAGAGATTATGGTGGCTTATGAGAGAGCCCCTTGGAAAGGTTGCAAAGATCAAGTTCAAGACCAAGTCAATCATGGGTCACCTTACGATCAAACTACCGCCCACAAACTTAAGTTTGAGTCTTGTAACTTCGGAACGAGAGCTAGGGAAGGACAAAGAGTTATGCAGAAAATGTAACCAGCCTTCCAATTCTAGAATTTTTGTTTGAAATACTGCAACACTTTGTTTTTTGTACTATTTATAAACTAACTTTGATCCCTAACGAAATAAATAATTGCGTAAAATATTTTGGATTTGTCACATTGCATATTTTCAAAAAAAAAATACAATTTATGTTATTTCCAATATATAGTTAAAGCTATTAACAGTTGGTAAGCATGGAAGTCAAGCATTGCGATCTCAAGGAATGGCAATAGTATGACTTTCACTAGTGTGTCCAGGTAGTATAGCATGATTTTTCTCCATGAGATCCTCAACAATAGGAAAGTGTCTTAAGGTTTCAATTAAGCAAAAGTTTTGAACTCCATAATAATTCACAGCTTTGTTCTTCACATCTGCATTCATCTTATCTTAAACTATTGAAAGGACTACCTCAATATGATTCAAAATTATGAAATAGTACGTTAGCAATGAATCACCACCCATTAATTAAAAAAAAAAAAAACTAGACACGACAATTGATTTGATGAATTCAATATCGTACAACACCAGTACACTAGTACCACTAGATGAGCATCCCTACTAAGGCGAATTTAGGTAGGTAAAAAGAGACAAAGCCCTTGGAATGGAAGGTTATAAACTAACAACCAATTCAAAACAAAAAAGAGATTCAGCTTAATGAGATAATTCACAAGTGTACATAATGTTCTATGGTTCACAGCTAGTGATACTTTCAGAAGTTTAAAAAATATACATAAAAACTTTCAAAATAGACAAAGATATCATCCCACTATAGTATAGAATGAAGCTTGGAATACACGAACTCAAAGATTGATGATCCATTTGACGAATTCTAAGGGAGCACAGAGAAGTAAATAAGAATATGATACCTCAACAATCCTGCCTTTTGGAAGACCTCCGCCAAGAGCAAAGTCCAATGTCAAGCAGCCACTTGGAAAGGTTTCACTGCAATAAATAAATGATTAAAATCAAGAAACAGCCTATTGAACCAACTAAACCTAAGATAATGAAGAAATATGTAAATCATGATGATCAAATATCATTTACAAGTTGAGCACTTAAGTAGGTGGGCCATCTCCATATCCATGGATAGTATTACTCCTTTCTGTAGTCATTAGCTCCAGCAACAAACACATAGACCAATATGATTTTGCACAGCAATACAGAAGGGAGAAAGGAAACAGAGAAACAGGTATACATACACCAAAGCTCCACCCGCACTGCCCAATCTGGTAACACTTCCTTTTCCAAATGAGCTGTTTATGTCTTGCATTGCCGCTTCTAAGGCCTTTTGCTGAAAGAGAACATAACAATATTTAACAAGAGAATGGCGATAGTAAAATAATCTTTCAAAAACTCTGTAAAATGACAGAATTTTTTTGCAGTGCCAATACACCAATGCGTATATTATAAACACACACAAATTGTACTACACATCTATCAAATTCCACCACAGATGTTAAGTAGATCCCAATCATTGAATATGTTGAAAACTAAACCTCAAACAAGAGTTTTCTAGTGCTTTTTATCTATAGTAAATGGATATACAATAATGTTATATGATCAGATCCTGACACGAGGCGTCGGACTTGAGTATGGATGAAGATGACATGGAAGTTTTTAAGCGGAAAGATACAGGGACAGTTAAAAGAGCGAAAACAAGAAGACATGGATACTTTGTAGTATACGTATGAGTAGAAAAATAGACTATTTTATGCGAAAATTGAGGCATCCAACCATCCAAGTATTATAAGCTCTGTAGAGAGTTGAAAATCCAGCACAGATATTTTAACTAAATGGACAAGTCTCAGCTAATAAAACTGAAGTAATGGTGTTGAAATTGGAGTTAAGCTTTTCAACGAGAGTACACTCCCCAACGGAAGCATGAAAATTTAGCTCTATTAGAAGCATACTCCATAGTTCATCACCTCATTCAACATTTCAAAAGCAATGAAGGTATGTCTACAATCTAACTTTCTGTTATCCAAGAAAAAATTTCTATGTTTCATGATTCCATCAGAAGAAAAAAAAATATTATGAGGTGGCACCTCATGTGCCCTAGTAAAGCATAATTCATTAAAACATGGATATCAAAAATATATGTCAATAATGCTCGAGTAGTCAAGAGTAAATACTAAGTAATCTACCTTACAAACAATTACTTCACAAATGACATCCTATAGCTTACCACTAGGCTAGATAGATTCGGAAACGCTGATTAACCTATCAAAACATAAGTATCAACCTCTTCTCTCAATAAGAGAATGCCTACAAAGCTATAATACTGACCAGTGACCACTGTTATAATTTATAGAAACTGCAGCATGCAGTAAAGACTTAACTCGCAACAATCTACAAATCAACCAACCAACCTATATATACGGTGAATTGCTCTGAACAACCAACGGCTAATGCTTACTACAAAAGCGGATTCGGAGCAAGAAAACGGCTTAAGGGACTAAGGCACAACGGCTTTTGCGCACATATTAGTCAAGAGAGACAACTGAAACACAATCATACACCACCCTGAAGCACATGATCTATCACTGGAAGTAAAAACTAAATCATAAAACATCAAACCACATAGGAGTATAGCCCACGTTGCAGTAGTGCACAAAAAACACTACTGCCACACGAAATCCTCCAACATGAAGTGTCATATAAGTCAAGAACACCCAAAAATTCAAGGCTTAACAGAGTTACACGACTGAGTAAACTGTAATATCAACTCTGGCATGAAACATAACACTCGTCCAAAAATAACTCAAAAATATTACTTCCTGCATTTAATAATAAGTGCAGCACGTAGGAGAAGCACACGATAAAAGAAGGATGATTGAGTATGCAAACGGACAAATAAACTTAAATAACTCAAACACCGGTCAGTTGAATCGGTTAGATTGTTAAGCTTAAACAAATCTACCAATTCTTCCATCAAACCTACTTAATCATCCTCCCAACACTCCGTGCCTCCTCTACCTGTAGCACTCGTTAAAAAAGGAATAAGTATAAACTTCATTAACTCAAACACAATAAGTCATTAACGGCAATATCAATTAGATAAGGATACCTCCACAAACATATATGCATACATATATACATACACTCATTCATACATACATATATCAATTTCAAATAACATAAACCCACTAACATAAAACTACACTACCCACAAACTTAAATTGACAATTTACAAACCAAGGTGCGATATATAAAGTGAAAGAATTCAACTTTAGAGTATAATCTAAATGCATAACCCAAGAAATGATGAAATTAAAAAAGGGTTGAGACATACGCGGTCGATAAAACGAGGGTCAGTATCACCAGAAAGGGCGGTATTCAACTTGCCATTGAGTTCAGAGGAAACCCTGAATTGTTTGACTGAAGAGTGTACGGAAAAGCGTTGACAAGATAGAATTGGAGGTGGGTTTAGTGTTGTAGGATAACAGTGAAATTTTGGTCGAAGCTTCAGCAAATCCATCGAAGTTGGGAGAGGAAACGGAAGGGGAAGCCGGGAAGGGGACAACAAAACACTAGGAAAGTTGAACTTGAAGCAACACGGCAACTAGCCAACTACAGCCTACAGGGGTCAAAACGAACTACAAAGGGAAATTTACGGACTTACGGTCCCATCGATATTTGACGAAAAATAGTTGGATTTTTTTTTTCTAATTTATTTAAAAAGACTCACTTTAATATATTATTTATTATAATATAATAAAATTAATTATTGAAGTTTTTTAATATTTTAATTTTAAAAATAAAAATATAACAAACAAATAAGAATGAAGGGAAAATTATTACAATGTACTCCGTATAGCTTTATGCTAATTTTAGACCCCTAAACTTATTAGATCGATGCAGAAAATTTATCATATTTGAAAAATATAAATGTGTTTTAGGCATAAGTAGATTGAAATTGAGATGTTACATGAGTACCATATTATCAATGACCTTAATATATCCGACTTATCTATATTTGTGTCCTTGGTTTTGATTGTTCAAAAAATATCTATAAAATAGCAACTCATACAAGTAATAGCTACCTTACCAATTTTTGTCTTATTAAAAAAAAACTGGATTTTTATCAAAATTTTAGTAAACAATGGTAAAAAAAAAATGGTGGAAGATACATAACAAGCCGTTAACAAATTGATTTGAGGTTTGTCAAAAGAGATAATCCATCCATTCCTCAAATATTTTCTTGTTTTCTTTTTAAATATTTGTAAGACATAATTTTGATAAAATATCTATTATTATATTTTACAAGAAATTATAAAAATTCTATATTTTAAAAATAAATTTCACAACAAATCTACTGAAATCTCAAACGATACTACTTTTAGTTATTCAAATATAAGTTAATGTGGTCAAAATATATATACAAAATAAATAGTAAATGTGGATACCTTGTTGAAATGAAAGGAGTAACTTGCAAACGTTTTTTTTTTTTTCAAGTTAAATTATGTACTTTATAATTTGAATTTCTAAAAGTATCAGATTTAATAATTAGCTCTTCAAAAAATAGAAAAACCATCTTAAATCTTCTCCACATTACCATACATTGATTTGAGGTTATTATTTTTGGAGAAAAAAGAAATAACCTACAACTTTTTTTTTCATTTTCAGTTGATTTATTAAAGTTTATTTTCACTTAGATGATTTGAGATATTTGGAAATTAAAAATAGATATCATTACGTTTAAATAATTTTACCACAACGTGGCTTAACTTGGATCCTAATATATATGACATTTTGAGACAAAAAATTCTTTCCAAAAATCCGAAAATAAACTCAACATTATGTAAGATTGTGACTTATAATTAATACATTATCTCTACTTAATTTAGATGAAAAGGATTTGGTAGTGACAAACTAATTAATTCATGGACTATATATCACTCATGTAAGAGGAACATTATATTGGACAAATCATACATAGTACAAGCCTAAAAAACTAGCATCTAAAATATTACGCTTCTAATTAAGTAGAGACTGCTATTGTAGATTTTTATTTAGTGTGGTATCTTTCATGATATGTTCACTTTCTCAATATATATAAAAGTATGTCTAAGTTAAACCGTTAATAATTCCAATTTCTTTGACAAAGAAAAAATACTTATAGTTTGAAATGTAATTTTCATATTTGTTCGTAAATTATAATTGTTGAAAATAATGGTTAAAATTGTGTCTTAAAAAGCGTAAAAAATATACTATAATATTAGGTATTGAGGCTATTGATTTCGCATATTAGGTATCTTTATGGAGTAGGATATTGATTTCGCATATTAGGTATTACATACGTCATGATTTTAACTGAAAATATTAGCTAACATTCATCAATAGTAAAGTTCTCTCTCGTCATTAATTAAATTGATTTGTGGTTATATACTTATGTAGTTATTATATAGATTAGTTGTGTACTTGCGTTGCACATGTCATGACATTTCTGTCATTAAGAATCTTAATTATATTTTTCAGTAGTACAGATTACAATTTATCAAGTTGATATTTTGAAAAAGATTGTTTTGGTAACCTATCAATATTTTTATAGGATAATTTGACAATTTCTACTTTTTTTTTTAATTTTGCGAAATATATTATCTTTTAAACATACATGTTATAAATTTTACTACCTTATAATACTTTTAGGAAAATTCGTGCCATCATATTAGCTGGTAAAATAATATAATGGGTTATAGTACAATGAAATAATTTTCAAAAAAATATTCATAAAATCAACCCTCGTCCAACACTGAATTTTAAAAAAAAAAAAAAGTTGGCTTTTTTGTGTTTTTCTTTATATGACATCACTTTTTTGATCAAATTCGTCGAAAAGTAGTAATATATAACCATTATATCAATAGTAAGAATGTTTATAAAATAATATTTAACATAATTTAAAAAATAGAATATACGAAATAATAATCTACATAGTGGTAATTTAATTTATTAACCCGTACTTCTATTCTATTATGACGCTACGTGACCAAAAATTTTACTCATAAATTAATCCCTCTCTCTCTCTCTCTCTCTCTCTCTCTCTCTCTCTCTCTCTCTCTCTCTCTCTCTCTCTCTCTCTCTCTCTCTCTCTCTCTCTCTCTCTCTCTCTCTCTCTCTCTCTCTCTCTCTCTCTCTCTCTCTCTATATATATATATATATATATATATATATATTCCCCAACGAAACTAAAATTTCCCGAAAAAATGGAATTTACAATAAGTTGACAAACCGATAGAGAGCATAAGCTTTATGTATACATCAATTACCATCAACAAATTTAGAGAAATAAAAACAAAATGTCTGAGTTCCAAATCTTCAATCATACATATATATAAATAAAATAAAACAAAATAAAAATAAGCGTTATCTGATCTTCTGAACGCATGCATGCATCTTGATTTGATAGTCACATTGCTGGTTCCAAATAACCTGACTACTCTGTGATCACAGGAAGCTATTATATTTAGTAGTGGTTCCATGACATATGAGGCGGCAGTGCAACTTCAGATAAATAACTCTCGGAGCTGGCAACCTCCCCAACACTAGACGAACCATTTATGTTAGGGGAGGTTTCCATATTTGTAAGCTGAGTTAGGACAGCTTCGAGCACCTTCCGGTCACATGCTAAGGGGTTTAGGCTGACATGAGTGGCTGATTCATCTTGCATTACAGTGGCGCCTCCGAAAGTAGTAGACGAGGTTTGATCATTCAAGATGCCACTATTATTAGGATGATACATGCGAAAATTGTTGGGAAATAAGAGGGAGTTATTATTAGGATGAGCTTGGTTGGCAGAAGATGAGGTAATGGAGAAGCAGGGCACTTGCTGGTAATTATTATTATCTGCATTTGCTTGAGTTTGACTAAAAGTGATGTAGGAGTCCATTAAAGGTGGTAAGCCGGATGATGAGCTAGTTTCTTCCATGGAGTTGCTTTCATTTTCGCCACCGGTTTTCGGGCTTATTTCCGATCTGTTCTTGTAGAATACCCTACAAAGGACCCAATCTTCTTGCTTCATGTCAATGGATAAAACCATGAGTTAGTGCATAATATATGCTTCAGATCATACTCTTAACTGTATATATTCGTAGGATATATGTACTATAGGATCGGAGTACCTTAATTAAGCAGACGGGTTCTGGCTTTAACTGAACATATATAACACTAATAATGCTCATACACTGACAGTCTGACAGTTTTAAGTAAATTTTTCATATTTCACCTCATTAAATCTATCTTGTCTATATTAATTGTTGTCTTGCCGCTTATTATCCGACTCTCTTTACGTAAAAAAAATAATCACATATATATACTCCATAAAGTTTTGACAATAACTAAGGCAGATATATTATACAAAAAACCAAAATAAAAAGCTAGGCACTGAAAGATCAACAACAATACATGAGTTGATCGCCTTAACTACACAACAACTACGAAGTTGTACTATTTCATTGACAGTCAGTATTTTTAATATGATAAACATCAAATAGAAACAGTAGCTTATGATTGCATTTTAAGATAGCTTTATTTAGGTTGACTAATGAGCAGAACGCGTTTTCAAAAAAGGGGTCTATTAATCACACCCTTTTAAGGTCTAGCTTGCTTTAAGTTATTTGTTCTATTTATGATGGATTGCCATATTATGATTATGAAAAGTTTAAATTATTGTTGATTTCCTCAAGACAGAAACATGACAAATATCCTTGAGATTGAAAATTTGTAATCAATTCATTATTGATTTCCACACCAATAAAATTTATTAATGCATTAACTCTTAGTGTCTCATGTACATAAATGAAACGGAATAATTAACTTGTTAAGCATGAATGAAAAAGATGGGCTTTTTTATCATTATTGTAGGGTGCAGTGGTCTACTAGTCTGATTGCCAAGAATTTCTAGCGTTATTATATAATTATTGACGAGAATTTCTTAATTTATATGTAATATAAATATACTAAGAGTATTTTTGTAATTTAAAAACAGAAAATTATCTTTATTTCACCGTTCCTCTTTCTCCATATCTATTTATTATATTATGATTGTTAATTTAATGCTTTTTCGAGTTTGATGATGGATCCTATGAATGACAAACTGATCAATGGTACTCGGACATACTCTTTAATTTGCTAGAGCAAACGGAATGAAATGTATTAGGATAAGATATATATATTTATCTTATTAAAAGTTTTGAGTTATATTAAGAGTATATCTTATCCTAATAAAATGCTCAAAGATAGTGGATTTACTTGATGAAAAATGGGAGGTCTCTTTTAGTAAGTCAAGTTGAAGGTGAGGCGAGTGGACGAGCTTGGAAGTTGGTGGGGCGAATCAGGAACCCAAAGGAAACTGCAATGGCGGAGTTACGTTGGAAATCTACGTCTGATCCTTAATGGTTAGCGAGACTTGGATATCGAGCCATGTAAGTTTTCAACGAAGCCCTTTTGGGTGAACAAGCATGGCACCTAATTCACTCTCCGGATTCTCTTTTTGGTCGAGAGATACTACCCACTTGGAGATTTCCTCGGCTCTTCTCTGAGACTCTCAAATAGTATCTCTTGAAGGAGCGTTTGGAGACCCGAACAGTTTCTCTCAAACAGTTTCACTTGCTGTACGTGCTCTGCTCAAAGCTAGACAACTGACAGAGTTTGTTAACTGGGCTTGGTGCACCCAAGTTATGGATAGATGAGCTCGTCGCCTTGTGGAGGACAGCAAACAGTGCACTTTGAAGATTTATGGAACAAAACGTAACACCAAACCAAGCAATTAATGCTAGGATTTGGAAGGCACCACCTGCTGGTTTTGTTAAAATAAACAATGATGCCTCTCGATCTGTGTGAGGAGGCCGGGTTGGGTGGGGGGCTTGGTGCGGTAGCTCGAGACTCAAAGGGGGCTGGGGATGAGAATAATGAGATGATCTTGGCTTGTAGAAGTGGCTGAATGCAAGGCTGTTCCATATGCCGTTAAACTCGCTAAGTGGTATGGTTATGAGTTAGGACTTATGAGAAGGTGATCATTGAAGTGGACAGTCAAGTTGTGATATCCAGGTTAACAACGTACGCTTCTACTTCAACGGGAGTTGTGGTTTTCGATTAATCTCTTGGTGGCATGTAAAGAGGAGGGGAACTTTGTTTCTCATCATCTTAATCGATTAGTGTTCGGATATATGAGGTTTCTTTTTAGACACTTTCTTTTATCCTTTGAGTAATATAAACATTAATCCCTTATCTTAAAAATAAAGTCAATATAAGAGTCTATTTATTTTTACTATTTGAAATCAATGAAATAATCTTCGTTAATTCTTAATTACTACGATATATAAGAAGATTAACAAATTAATAAAGTAAGGAGTATAGTAATTTAGCTATTATTGCACAATGTAATTTTTCATGATAATGCCGCTCTACTTACTAATTGATTATTGCTAGTTAACAAAATAAATAACTAGAAGAGATTTATTATTTTATATTGTTCAATTCTATTAAACTTGTTCATTCTTCTTTATTAAATCTGGTATATATATATATATATATATATATATATATATATATATATATATATATATATATAGTACTATATAATACATGATGGCGAACAGCTAAGAAATTTAAATTCATTGTAATTGTATGCTGATGCAAGAGGGTAGAGGAAACTAACTACTCTTGAGAAGATAATAATTATCACAACAAGATTTAACCACCAGTTCTGACTTTGATATGAACTCTAGATCAAAGTCAAAATTTAATTTAATATAAGGAGCTAGTACATATGTTTTTTTTTTAAAAAAAATAATTATTGTACTATTAGTAGTAATGAATAATTTAACGAGTTAGTTCACTAATCAATATATAGGTAATTAAGACTTTTAAGAGGGAGATGAAGTAATCAGTGTGGGTCCTACTGTGATAATTAAATCAAAGATAGAGATGTGCAAATCTTTCAGAGAATTGACTGAACAATTTTTTTTTTGTTATTAAAAATGGAGAAATAATTGATTAATATAACCGAGGTTGAATTATTATTATTATTATTAAATCAGAGATTTTTCGAAAGAATTGAAGAATATCTTGAAAATTACGGTTTTAACTGTTGCTTTCTTGATCCACCTAATCCATATTTTACCTATAATGGAACAACACTATTATTAAGATGCTGATTGAAGCAGCTAGCAGTCTAGTTGTTGAGGCACATGCTTCTTTGCATGGAAACAACATATACTCGTTCCTTTTCATCCTCGTACTTATGTATCAATGCATATTTCATGTATATAAATAACATGATCATTCTATACATGGAGGAGCAAAGTTTGGTGCAATTGTGATTTTTAATTATGTATTGCTCCTAGTTTTGAAGGAGCTGAGCTTCAAATTGTTCAAATATCTCATTTATTTTTTGAATTTTATAGCAATATATAATATATAATATATATATGACGATTGCTCAATCGATCTATGAGGTTTAATTTGTTTTAATCTCTTCATCTCAAAAATGAATCAAAATTCATAACATACATGAATAATAATTAGGAAAAACAAGCCAATAGTTTGAAGAAGAAAAAAAATGTAAGCAATAATTAAACAAATAAAAATCACATAATGCGAAATTAGATGACTAACCTTGGAGATGGAAGTAATTTTAGGAGGGCCAAAAGGTCCTTCGACGCGAAACTCATGCATAACCCAATCAGTCTTCTTTCCCTTGGGTGCCCTTCCTTGATAGAAAACCAAGGTTTTCCTCATTCCTACTAGGCTGCCCCGTCGAACCACCGGCCTATCCTTTCCGGTGGCTTTCCAGTAGCCAGAAGCAGTTGCACGATTTGTTCTTAATCCCGTTGCATATTTCCGGTCACGTTGGTTGTAGAAGTACCATTCTTTTCCTCCAACACAGGCTGTTTCTGTCCAAACAATCAACTCGTCATTAACTTGACCTACGTACTGTGATCATATTTAATTTCAAGGATTCTAGTTTTCTATTTGTTTTGTTTAAGCACAAACAGTATCACTCCTTCTAGAACTAACTACTTATATGTATAGGGTAAAAATTAAAAGGAGAGAATTTTAAAATGAGAGAAATGAAAAGATATGTTGACGTTTTATCTCATAAATTTAATGTATGACATTTCCTTAAAACTCTCTTTCTAAGATTGAAGAATAATAATATTGCAGTAGAGATTACGGGTATGAGCCAAACCATTAAGAAAATAAAAGCTAGCATATTTTTCCGTAGTACTTGCTTGGGAGAGGATGGATATGCGACTGTTTTACACTCGATCGGATGGTTCTACTCTTAATAAGCTTAATTACACGTACAAGCTAGACTTCCTTGAACATGACGGCCAAGGAACCACCTAGTGCCTATCAGATCTTGTTGCAATGCCTTGAAAATAGAATATATACTGGGTATAAATATATTATGATCGAGGTATTTTTATAATTTTATTTCTATATATGATATCATAATATCTATATCTAATATGAGTTTTTCTGTATTTTTATATCTTCAGTATTTGTACATCTAATATAACAATGCATATATATGAGATTTCAATATTCTGATATAATTTATATTAGGTATGAATTAGGAAAATATCTAGCTATAATATATAAATAAAGAAAATTGGTGAGGTGCCACTTGTTAACAGTTGCTAAAAAGAAAAAAAAAATTAGGAATTGAATTGGCAATCAATTTGATGAGTAATGAATTTCTTGGTATGCATCCTATGATGAACTAATAAATAAATAATCAAAACCAACCCCAACCCCAACCCCAATCCCAAGTACTTAAGTAATCCATTAATCATAAGGGGCCATCCCACTCTAATGTTGCTTAGCTAGAGGGTCCGACTTAGCTTGCTTGCATGAATTGCAAAGTGATGACAAATTAAATAACTGTCATATACATACTGTGATGCATTAACTTCTGTTTCTCTCAGTTTTTCGTAATTAAAGCAAATAATAAAGTATTAGGAATCAAAGTTTTTATGTAAGGATGAGACATGAAACCTCAACATCATGCCCATGTACGTAGGGAGAAGATGATTAGTAGGTATAACGACATAACATTACATTCCAATTCACGTTCATAACAAACTTTTGAACAGACAGTGCCAAGAATTATTTAATTACATTATTTTATGGGAATAAGATTGATGATATATAGCTATACTAAAGTGGAGAAAATATCTGTATGGCACTTCATTGTAATTTTCCTATACAACAAAGTTAGTCATACCAAACTACAAAATTAAACATTAAAGAAATTAAATAAGGGAAATTCAAAGTAATTATTTTTTTATTCGAGATGATTTGAGGTGATCCGAACATATATAGTTGTATACAAATTAAAGTTGCATGTACTAAAGCTGATGAATGTAAAATCTCTGATCTCATGCAACAAAATATACCCTGTATATATAAGTAGGGTGTGTTTGGTTTTTATATTATATTATGGGAGATTCATTGATCATGATAATAGATAATTGATAACAGCCAAACAAGCTAAATAAGTGTAAGTTTTAATGAAGAATTGTACTATGCATTTTCATTATCCTTTTAATAGACAAATTCGTATTGTAAAAGCTTATATTATATATAAGCAACTAAAATAATGCAAATGAACCACTTTACCAAGACTAGCTAATTTAGAGCATAGTGCAGCCGATTGTAATCATTTTGTAGCATATAATCTTTGGCCTATAATTAAGATACAAAAGACAAAAGGGTTTCTCTTTACTTGTCGAGGAAGTTGGAGATTGTGGGAGATTTTAGGGTATTTAAATATATACATTTTAAGCATAAGTAATTAATTAATAGAAAATAGCACACATATATACTTCGAATAATACTAGCTAGTGAAATATCTAGAAGCGTACTTAATTTATTAGAAATATTAGTTGGAATTTATATTCTCAAATTGTAGCTAGCCTAAAGCTAAAAAAAATAAAAAAATAAAAAATCGCACCCTTAATGGGAAAAAATAAAGAATTCCTTCTAAGCGTATTTAGGTTTATTTTTGACATAGAAATATAAAATAAAACTAGCTTAGCCTTTATTTAATTTGTTGGAAAAACTAGGTTATAATAATCTAAAAATAAAAAATATATTATATAATGTAAAAATGAAGGAAGCTAGCTAGCTTAGTCTGAAAAAAATGATGAAGAGAATGAACAGACCTGGAATATCCCAAGGCTCACACTTATTAAGGTCAACTTCAATAAGAAGAGCAGACTCACAACCATTCCACTTCTTGATCAAGTAATCACAAACAAGTTCATCGTCTCTGGGATGAAACCTAAACCCAGGTGGTAGCTTAGCCTCCACCATGGTTAGGCTGCTACTCATGTTGTGTTTCTGTAGTCTAGTTCTTCCCACAAGATTGAGGAGAAATAAAAATAGAGAAGGAAGGATCGGAATAATTAATTAAAAGATGGGAAAATTATATATAAGTAGGTGGGCAAATGAATATGATAATGACGATGAGATTCCAGGGCATATGGGGTGGTATAAATAAACAAGACTACTGTAAAGAGAGGGTTAAGCTAAGTCAACTAGTAATTCCGTGTTAAATGGGGATCACAAAAGAAAAGAAATTTAGAGGTCATGACGTGCATGTGGTTTCCCTATTGCTTGCCTACCTGATGACGATCAATGTTAGGGCGATTTTGAGAAGTTGGGTTTCGACGCGATAATTATCGTTTTATACCCGCTCATGTCTAACTTTATCATTGTTTGCATACTAATTAACATCATCCGGCCCCTTCATATTTGATATATCTTACGACCAGATCAGATCGATCTTTTATACACACGGGAATACGGGATACAATAAGATTATTGTAACCCCAACAGATATTACTCCTCAAAGTTAATAAAGATTGAAATATATTGTGTTGAGGGGTAATTTTTGTTATATTGAACAATAACCTTATTATATTCCTTATTCATACTAGATTCTTTGTATTTCTTATTACCCATTACAAAATATCTTATTACCTAGCTTTGTGCTTCATCCAGAAATTAAATATATATATATATATATATATATATATATATATATATATATATATATATATATATATATATATATATCTTATTACCAATTACAAAATATCATATTTTGGTGGGTGAAAATTTTATTATTCATTTAGTGAAGCCATGTAGAGACATTTTGGGTATATTAAAGACATTAGTTATTTGTTATTGGGGAGGTGCTGTACATAATTTTGTTACAAGTATTAATTTTTGCTTACATAATTAAATTTTGTTACAGGTATTAATTTTGGCTTACATAATTTCGTTACAAGGGCTAGACTCTATAATCTAAGAGTTGGCATTTATTTCCTTTATTAGCAACTACTAGATCGACTAGCAAAAGCTCAAATAATATGGAAAAAAGATGTGGTATTAGGGGAGGGGCAAGGGGCTATGTGTGTGAGTGTGTGACAGTACGTATTACAAGTGGGAAGAGATGGAGATATATATTGGAATGTAATGACGTATGTTCATAAAGAGTGTATAACGGTTTCTTGTAATATATATGACCTTTCCTCCATCATTTAATTTATTGTAGCTAATACTAACCTTGTTTAAGTCTACTGGTTGATTAGAAATTCTACTTAATGACCTCAAATCAAGCCCCTTTTTTGTCCAAGGCATTCTCTGACTCCCACGTGCCATACATATAAATAGATCATGTGAGAACACCTTAATTATACGAGAACCCTTCTTATATAAGAAATTATCTAATACTGTTGGTTTAATGTATCTAGATGATTGTGATTGAATCTATATTTGGTAAAATTATAATTATAATAAAGTCAGATTTTGGTAGTTAAGAAAGATTCTTTTTTCCATGACTATTGGGTAGTTTCCCAGATGTCCGTTTATATTCTCTAAAAATCAGTAGTTTTCATATTATTCATGTTACTATATATTCAAATCACATTATTCAAATTCTTCTTTTGCTAGATAGTATATTCAAAGGCTACTTTCGCTGTTTTGAGATTAAAAAATAAGGTAGTGATTCAAAAAAAAAATTCACAATTGATTCAATGTTCTAATACATTATACCGTATAGAGTGTTTTGAATATGATGATAAGTAAATGCATATCATATTGATTGGTCTAATACATCAAAATTATGAGTGATTTTCAAATTTGTTCGTATCATTACCGAAAAATTATATGCATCTATTATATCGAAAAGAATTTATTTCATGCATGTATTATTATCGAAAAAAATTTAATGGATTATGTTTGAAATAGTAATAGAACATTTAGAATATATATTTAGAACATTAGAATTAGATTACAAGACAGCATGTATTATATGAGCATATGTATAGATTTTTATAACAATATTATCCATTTTTAGAACACTAGAATTGTAATATAAAACAATGGCAATTTTACAATTGTAATTATAGAACAATTATATGTATAGACCATTAGTATAGTTTTTTAGAACATTAAAATTAGAATATAGAACAATAGGTATTATACGAGCAAAATTATAGAATTTTTAGAACATTAGTTTAAATCTTTAGAACAATATTTTTTATTTTAAGAACACTAGAATTACAATATAGAACAATAGTTATTTTAGAACAATAGTATATATTTTAAGAACACCATAATTACAATATAGAAAAATAGTTATTTTAGAATTAAAAATATAATATAATTATATTTAGAACATTAGTATAGATTGTTTGAACATTAGATTCAGGATATAAGACAATAAAGTACAATACGAGCAATAGTATGTATTTTAGAACATTAGTATAGATTTGTAGAACACTAGTATACATTTATTATATATTATTAGAACATTAGTATAGATTTTTAGAACATTAAAACAATTCGGAGAATAATTATAGAACAATTATATTGAAGAAGAAGTATATATGATTCCTCCTAATTCAATGTATTTATTGGGTGTATAGAACAATAGGTATATAGAACAATTGTGAATTACGTAGAATAATATGACGAAGTGTTAGAACATTAGAAATGTAATTTAAAACAATAAATATATACTTTAGTACAACAGAATAAATTTTAAGAACATTAATTAACGTACATTAGAACAATGGGGTGATTTTTTAGAGCAATAGATATAGTGTTTAGAGCATTAGGATAAATCATTAGAACAATAGAATTTGTATTTAGAATAATAAGTGTAACATTAGGACTAATTATTAGAACAATAGATGTAGAACAATAGGAATATACTCAGTATAATAGAACAATATTTTCAAACAGTAGTAAAAGTACATAAGAACAATAGAATAAATTTTAAAAATAGTAGAAATACACTTTAGAACAATAGATATATATTTTAGTAAACTAGAATAATTTTTAAGAACATTAGTAAATGTACATTAGAATAATGGGAAGATTTTTTAGAGCAATAAATATAGTGTATAAAACGTTATTCCTCTAAAACATTAGGACGAATCATTAGAACAATATATTTGCTTTAGAATAGTAAGTGTAATATAGAACAATAGGTTTATACTATTATACAATAGAATAAATTTTAAGAACAGTAGTAAACGTATATTAGAACAATTGGGAGATTTTTTAGAGCAATAGATATAGATTTTTTTAGAGAAAATAGATATATATTTTACTACAATAGAATAAATTTAAGAACATTAGTAAATGTACATTAGAACAATGGGGAGATTTTTTAGAGCAATAGATATAGTGTTTAGACGTTGTTCCTCCATAACATTAGGATGAATCATTAGAACAATAGAATTTATATTTTAGAACAGTAAGTGTATATATATATGTACTTGGAACAATATTTACTTAGAACAACAGATATATCTATTTAGAACAATAAATATATTTACTTAGATCAATAGATATATCTACTTAGAACAATAGATGTATCTATTTAGAACTATAGATATAGACTACAATAATTATAGATTACAAGATTATATAGATTAGTGCAATTGAAAAAAAGTTCGTAACAATGATTATAGACACAATATGATTTAACGTAATATTTAACAACTTGATAATAATATAGAAGTTTTGCACCAAAAAAAATTATGGAAATTCGATTTGACCATAATTGATATTGGTGGTGAAAATCAAGGTAAATTTAAAAAATTAGAGGGAAGTTGCATTTAATAGGCTTGTTAGTTATTAATAGTTATCCAATAATTACATTTATGTCATTTGATAATCAATGCATTTAAACCGTTGAATTTAATAATTTAATAACTGAAGATGGATACTCATATATAAGGAGTTCTTATATATTAGGGGGGTTTTAGTGGAAATATATATATATATATATATATTTATATATATATATATATATATATATATATATATATATATCCCACTTACCCTTCAAAGATACCTAAAATTGTTTTTTTTTTAATGTTTATAATAAAATCAATCTTCGACAAAAGTATTATGAATCTAGAAATACGAAGTACGTAACATATGAATCAAATAAAGAGATTACTCATCAAAACCATGATTGTTGAATAGATATTTAATTCCTTGCAGAATATTTCTTACACACATTGTCGGAGTTTACAACCTTTTCAAAGAGACTATCTAATGATTTATAAGTGGTTGCAAGTTAGGATAATTTTGGTCTTATTAATCTACATCAACAGACTAATTTTAAGGTAAACTACCAATACTCTTCTAAACTCATACTCAATTAGAACAAATCCTATCATAAGTGATCTCACTATATGCCGAAGAGGTTGATTTATTGGAGTTGACAATATGAAAATTAACTAATTGATGTGAGGAGTTGAAAATAGCAAAATATTCAAAAAAAAAATTGACAATTTCTAACCTAAAAAACCTTGAGTTTGGTGAAAACTAGAGAGATTTGTACTTTGTACTTCATGGCTATACGCATAATTATTTTTTTATCAAAAAATCTCAGGAAAATGAATGTTAAAAGTCTAATGTTAGGGTCATAATAAACTATTCTTCCCCGTAATAATAGGTCTGATAGTTGCTTTTGATGAGGACAGTGTATTTGGTTGCGTGTTATAACTTTAATTTGCTCTGTACATTTCGAATACAAGTAATGTATATTTTGGAGCCGCGTTTCATTGTTTGCAAAATGCGTTTTGAAGCAGGTGTACCATGCTCATGGTACACCCGGGTGCACTGACCATCCATTGTTTCTTTTTAGAGATAAAATTTGTTGTTAATTAAAAAGAGGTCAAAAGTATGCAGTATATTATTTTTGTATGTTGGTAAGGGTTTAAGCTGTTCGACGTATGTTAGTTTAATTTAGACAAATTAAATTCAAACAATACAAGATTTACTATAATGAAAAACGAGTTTAAATACTTGATTCTTATACTTAATATAAGTTATGCTACAATAAAATTTTAAACTGTAGAGAATTTCAAAATGTTCAAACAGTATAAGTACGTTAAGTTAAACTAAGTTAAGAATAGTTCAAACAAATTTAGATAAAATTAGATTAGTAAAATAAAATCAGTAAATTAGAGCACAAACTTAAGTAATTTTTTTGTTTGACATCTAACTTATGTAATTATGTGGAAACATAATAATTATGTTAGGGTGGAATGTGGGTAGTTTGATGACAATGGGACGAGGCTGGGGTAAAAATTGCATCTGTCATGAGCTCTAGGGTGAGTTTGGATTTGTGGTTGCGTTTAGGCTTAATTGTCATCCGTTGTGTTTTTTCATTATACAAATGTTGTTGTGAAGCAATTAACTAGGTTGTACTTGTTACTGCCTTAATATTTGGTATGTATTATGAAGAAAATTGTTGTGATAAACTAATATTTCATATGTATAAGAATATTTCCAGAAATAAAGTAGCAGAAGATGTCTAAAACAGTCTCCTGTTATTACTTATAATTTTGTATAATGCATGACTGCATGTGTTAAACTATATATTAAAGGTACAAATATCCTAATAGAGTTTTATATGTACTACTCAAATATATATACTTGTATTATATTATTATATTATATTATATTATATTATATTATATATATATATATATATATATATATAGAGAGAGAGAGGAGGGATCCAATAAGAAGGGTGTTTAAAATAAGAAGAATAAGAAGAGATCTAAGCCATTCAAATGGTAACATCTAACGCTAGAGATTTCACGTAAAAAAAATATAGTGACTATAACAATAAAAAATGGTTACTATAATAATAAAAAGAGTCACTATAATAATAAAAAAGTCATTATAAGTGAAAAAAATTATTTGGTCACTATGAGTTAAAAAAGGGTCACTATGAGTACGTAAAATATCATTCAATGAATTTAAAAGATAAACAGCCAATATGTCTTCTCATCCTTCTCATTTTAAGTACTCTTCTTATTTTAACTTTTACCTATATATATATATATATATATATATATATATATATATATATATAGGTAAAAGTTAAAATAAGAAGAGTACTTAAAATTCTATATGGGTGAACCCATTTATAGCCATTAAAATTCTAATATCCTACAGTTTAGAAGCATTGGTAATCAAAATGGAATTAAAAAAATTACTGGATACATATTAAAAACTACCATCGTATTAAATGCAACTTTCCCTCTATTTTTTAAAACTACCATGATTTTCGCTCCCACTATCAATTATAGTCAATTACATTTTTTTTAAAATGCTATAAATAATTTGTAAATTTAAATATTTGGACTACAGTCCTATACTCATATGCATTTGTTCTAATTTTGAAGTCTATTTGTTCGAATATGCTATATTAATGGTCTAAATTCATGTTTGGTTGATCATGTTTAGTAACCAGATGTATACAATATTTTATAAGGTGTTCTTCAAAAAAATTTTATATGTGAAGACATATCGCTTGTCATATGCATACCCCAAACAAGTCCGCAACCCTGAATATGTATACATACCTTTTGTTTAAATTATTTATTAAATTATTTCGTGGATTTGTTCTTAATTTATATCTTAATGTTCAAATTATAATCTAAAACTATAATTCTAAAATTATAATCTACTGGTCCAAAATTATATTATACTGATCTAAAATCAATTGTTTTAAAAGGATATGTAAACTATAGTCTATTGTTCTAAATTATAGTCTATTGTTCTAAAATTATAGTCCACTATTTTAATTTCATAGTTTATTGTTCTAAAACCGATTGTTACACAAGTTTTGTACTATTGTTCTAAAAACTATTTCAATTATTTTATTTATTCAGTCTAATGTTCTGATCTTTGATTTAGGATGTCCATAACTCATGTTCAGTGTTAACTTTAATTTTATAGTTATAAAGTTATAATATATAGTTCTAAAATCGATAGTTTTAAAAGGATAGTTCTTAAGTTATATTATATTGTTCTAAAATTATAGTCCATTGTTATAATTATATATTCTATTGTTTTAAATCGATTGTTCTTATTTCATACTCCACTGTTCTATAAAACATTGTAACGAAATTGAAGAACAATAGAATGATAATATGTAAAATAGTATCACACTTTCTATAATAACCTTTACAACATTTGATATAAATTCTTAACACAAATATGTATTCAAAACAATATATCGAAAAATGTAAACAATTTGAGTATTATACTTATAATAATATATAACAGTTTTAGAACAATAGTTATAATATGTAAGAATACTAGTTCAAAGATTTAGAACAATAGCATAAACTTCTAGAATAATTCGCAAACTTTAGAGCAGCGACACAACCTCTTGTTATACCTATTGTTCTAGAACCTCTAAAATAAATCACAAATTTAGAACAATATACCATAATTTTAGAACGATAGGTATATGTTATACCTATTGTTGTAATTACTATATCTATTGTTCTAAAGAAATCTCCCCATTGTTCTTATGTAATTTAACTATTGTTCTAAAACATTATTCTATTGTATTGAGTATATACCTATTGTTCTATATCTATTATTCTATTGTACTTAGTACATTATTCTATCTAGGAATCATCGAAGATATGAAAAAGAGGAAGGTGAACTCCTTCGTCACACCAATGTTTTAATATGAGTTGACACATTAAATACCAACGATTTTTAGATATAATATTAGATGAGTTATTTATTCTAATAAAGGGATTTACAAGATAAAGTAACAATTAAATTAGGAATGAATCAACAAGGGAAGGAGAAATAAGCAAATATAAAATGAGTGGGAACCATGACCAAAAAGAGAGGAGAATAAAACCATAAAAGGTTGTCATATATAGAAATAATGCAGTTTATTCATAAATATCTAAAATTCTAAACAAGACAAGTGAAGAATTTATTTTAAAACACAGGGAAAAGCGAAACTTAACAAAAACAGGTTGAAGCAAGACTCTTGAGACGTTACACGGAATATGTTTTCGACAATTACTTATGCTATCAAACAATAGCATAGAATATCACATCAACAGAACATTTAAACTTGAAGTTGATTTTTCAATTCTCAAAGAGAGGGCACACAGGTTTAATCAGTTCATATACTTTCTTAGTAATATTGAGCTAAATAAGTGCTAAGGAAAAGGTAACATTTAATTTACATGAAAGAAATATGATAAAAGGGGACAGTTAAATAATTAAATAGGCATACGGCACAAAATCATAAAGTTGAATAAGAAAGTATAAAAACCTCATTAGAACTTTGAAGGAAAAATACTCCAATGACTTCCTTGCTCCTGTTGGAACTTCATACCACTATGTCTATATTTTGGCTAGACTGAGCTCTTTCGAGCAATAATTGCCAGATTCCTTGGTGACAAAACAGGATCGAAGATAGGTAACATGAAAACTTCGACATTTTCTTGCTCCTGCAGGAACAACAATCTATCCAGCAGTAAGAGAGTTTCCAGGACTGGCCCCAGAGCAGCTCGGAGAGACCAGTAAGGCCCTATCAGTCCCTGTAAAGTATTGCAAAATCACTTGCACATTATCATTTATAGTACAGCCGAATACAACTTTGTATTTGAATGATGCAACAGCCAATACATAACACAACTTCAGACATGCACACCAAGTCAAATTATCAGATCATACTATTATTTCAGCCCAAGAGCTTAACCAGGAGATACCCTGTTGTTTTCAACAATACAACAAGATACAGGAAGATAAAGTCAAATAACAGGATTGAGAGTACTAACAATGACAATGACAGGGAACTAGCACTGCAACAAAAAAACTTGGCTCCATTGCAACGGAAACAAAAAGAAATTTGAACAGCTTAGAAACCACAATGGTAAACAAATTTTTAAATAACCATAAAACCTAAGTAAAAAATCCTAAATGTAGCCAAGCCAACCATAAAATATCGTCTGATAAAGCCAATGTAAAAACAAGATCAATCTCACTCATGCCCATAATTAATTTTTCTTCCTGACAGTTTTGGAAATATTTTGCCAAATTATTAGAATACACATAGAAATAAAGAAACTCAAACATTTTATACGCTAGAGTTCTACTTGTAAAGTTGCAATGAAACTTTTTTATTTCCCAAAATGATAATACACATCAAATCCTCCAAGAAACCATAGTCAAACCAACACGTGCATACATAGAAAGCAGAAGTTTCAGCTGAATTTTTAAACACATACTCCATATAAACCACCAAATTTACCAAGGTGAAATTGGTGAAAATAGTTTTTACAAGAAACCTATAAGCAATTCATTTAGAGAAGCAAAGCATGCTAGACAATGAGGCAAAAACATTACTAATATACTCCGCAATACATACTGAGGCCAATGAGCAAGGCTTCCACATTGCATGAATATAGATTAGAAGCAGGAAGCTTATTGCTAAATATGCTATAGTTAATTATGTTCAGAACTGAATTAGCCGTTTGCTTTCAAGATAGGCCACATTCGAACTTCCATACCCTTGCACTGTTTGAGTTTCAATCCTATTGACTATTCATTGATTTCATACAACAGAAAAACTCACCATCAGTTGTGACTTTTCTTTCCTTGAGCATAACGAAAAATGGATATATAAGATAAGAAAAGAGAAGGAAAAAAAGAGTAGATCTTGTTTGTGCCACAGGAGAAGATAATCAAACAAAAACATCTCTCTTTCCATTTTTGCAGTTGATCACCAAATTTTAGTCATAATATTGTAAATTGAGGCATTAAGCAGGTCAGCATAGAAAATAAGAAATAGAAGCACAATTCAATTTGCAGAGAAATCCAGGCAGGATTGGAGGGAACAAATGTCGGATGTATAAAGGACATACAATTAAAGGCTGATATTCTCTCCAAAGTCCATTCAAATCCATATCCTGAAGTGGCTCCACACCAAGATAATCAAGACCTGAGTGGCTAAATCTTTCAAAAAGGATATATTTATCAACCAGACTCCCACTTCTGTCAGAAAAATTGCATTGAAATCCATCAGTTGAAGAGTCCTTTTCCCCAGTTGTTTTGGATATCTCATCTGCAACAAGCACAAAGTGCATCAGCCCTAAATCTATGAACCATGAGCTAAAACTGCAACTCCAGATATGTATTTTGTAGCAAATAAGAACTAAGAGAATTTGGCCACATCTAAATTCAAGCCACATGTCCTTATCCCTTCTACGTCCCATCCCCCTCTCATTCACCCCCTGGGAAGGAAATACGAAAAAGAGAACCTCTTAGGGTGTCCAACTTAAGTTTGCCAATATATTTGTCCAAGATATAAAAAATTTAAAAAAAAAAACACTCCCCACCACTGAATTCTGTTAGACCACCACAATTATAGCATCAATGATTTTCCAGTTGATCAAGCATTCAGCATGTGAGCAGTTTTCTCACAGGGTAAGCCCTAAGAATAAGGCCAAAAACCAATCTAACTCACCTGCACATCTAATAACTATAAATAGCGAGCTTATCAAGATCCAATCCTTGATGGTAACTGGAATTTGCAGCACATAACAATAAAGTAGTAAGGCACTCCTGATCAATGGCCAATCATTGTACATGAGAATTGAAAACAAAGGGTCTCATAGCACCTTCTACGAGGGAAGAAACATTTCCCAAATCAGTGCTTCCAGAGATGAGTTAATTTTTTTTTTTTTGGGGGGGGCGGGGTTGGGGAGTATAGTTTTATTGAGAACATGCAAGGGCTCATGTCTGTCATTTATATATAAAAAGAACTTGAACCATACAAATAATACAGCAGCAAATATTCTGAGACCAGACAGAGCCATTCCTACCAAAATAAAAATATTTTTCTATTTTTTAATTACTTAAAGAAAGAAAAGAATCAGGGTATAACAGTAGAGTACATACAAGGGTTGATACATGTATTCTCCTGATCCAAAGTCTCGCCATTTCCAACAAAGGCTTGGTTTTTCTTGGATATAACTTTTTACACCTAGTTACTTATAGGTAGGTAATTATATCCAGTTATGTATATTCTATAATTCCCGAGTCATTAATGCACTAGATTTGCCTACTTGCAGAAAAATGACACTTAATTTGGGCATGTATGCCACTTTATAATCAGCATAACAATGCAGTTATGGACAATAGCAGTCACATATTTAACCTGACGACATTTATGGAGTATATGCTACTATGCAAATCAACCATGGCAAGTCTATGGCTCTATGTTGTATTCTAAACAATAAAAGCCTCACCGATAAATCAATAAAAGTTGTTGCAGGGGAGAGGAGGGGGGAGCAGTTTGCGGGAAATGAGGAGGAATCAAGCAAAAAATTTTGAAAAAATTGACAAGTTGGCAGGTTAGCTTGAAATTATCATGATTTGGGAAGACTAGTTTCAAACTTTGAAATTTTTAAAATTAATCTTTAGTTGGAGTGGATATTGAAAGAAATCTAACATTTGATATTGATCTTGTCAATTTTTCTATCAAATATAAAATATTAAATCCAAAAGCTCTTTACTGCTTACCTGGGGCTGTTTAATAGATCACCTTGCTTTCGTCTTATGATATATTTTCTCCAACTTTTTTTAATCCCTGATTTCTTTTCTTTTATTTTTGTCATACTCCACAAAAAGTCACTTCTCCTCTTTCTCAGGTGAACAACAGGACCTATGTGATAATAGTGCCAGCATTTTTGTTTTCATTCTCAAAAGTATTTGTGTCACCACTCACCTAGATTAAAAGCCCTCAAGCTCCGATTCAGCATATCATAGATTGACAATTCATTTTGAGGTGACTAGGATTTCGTATAAATTACATATGCAAAAAAATTGTCTGATTTCATTCACAAATTCTTGTCCGCCATCATCTCCCTGATTTTAACCTATATCCTGAGTCCAATTTCCAGGATAATGTTTAGTATTCCTCCCTGAGTAAGAGGGGGAGAACTTAATACTACTATTAGACCTTCAGCCTAAAACTGTCAGATCACTTCATGGATATTAACACATCCAAGACACAGTTAAACTACCTTTTACAAACCAACAGAATCAGTACATTAAATTAGCGGTCCTATAATTTTCTGACATGTTCATTTCATCTTCTACATTTTTGGTATGCCTTTTTAAAGTAACATTTTCCATGATGAAACAGTCACTTATGGTAAAGGTCAAAGATGTGTCAGTTCCCTAGACGATAAAACACATAGTACAGAGCATGCATCATAGATAACAAATTAACAGCTAATACTACACAGCTAGCCATGCCAACGAAGAATCCAGACAGATAGACACAGTAACTGCAAGGACTAAGGACCCAGAATGGGCTGGCCTATATTCCAGCACAAGCTCATGCAGCTTTTAATACTCGTTTTACAATTGTTAATAGAGTTTTTATTTTTTTATTTTGACAGAATACAATTGATAGTAAAGTTAAGAGAACAGAAACATCGCAAAGCTTACTCTCTGCAGAATCTGAAGAATTACAAGAACTCTTTTTCAGATGGCGACACAATGCTTTCCCTTGACGACCTATTGAAGGACTCATTACAAGAACTTGTGGATAATATCGACCAAGGACCTGCACGGGTACAAACAAGATATTTAAATACACTGTCCTAATAGTGCTAAATGATGCTATTGGGTATTAATTATAATTCTTGTTAAATAAGAGGCTTCAAATTAGGTGATTTTCTGTGCAAAGGCGGATACCTAGATTACCTATTCAAGGTAAATACATGCCAGGAAGTAATGTATGTATGGAAGAATGTTCATAACTTTTAGATATAAACAAAGTTGCAAAGAATCATGCCTAGAAATTGATATTGATTGTATGAGCTACCTTATTATATATAGTTTTAGCATGTTATGAAAAAAAAATTATATTCATAAGATGTGAATATGCATGCATGAAAGTAGAATGATCCATGTTTTTAACCATGTTGCATGACTTACTTATGTTACAGTAAATCATGTCAAGTCGTAGAAATTTAGAGTTTCATTCATGTCATTAGTCTTGGATTAAACTCAGAAAAGAAAATAATGTCTTCATGGCATTTAATAATAGTTAAGCATATTAGTGATCTTCTTCGACTCACTAGTAGCAAAGCAAGTTTAAAAGGAAAGTTTAGTTTCATAAATGTGTTCTATGATCACTTGTATACTAATTAGGATAAAAATCTAATTCTTTGAAATGAGTATGTTTTGTCTTTTTGCATCTTTTTCAAATTATTAATCACTTTACGTGAAAAGAGGTTAAGCATGAACAAAGGAGGGAATATTACTTGATTGTAGCTCAAAATTTCAACACATTACATGATGTTGTAGTATATTATTTATAATAATGCATTCCGCTTCCATAGTAGCGACATAGCATAAATAATAGTAATGGAAGTGAATCCTGATAAAACTCTTATACCAAATTATAATAATAAGGTCAAAAGAAAGTTTAAAGGTTACATATTTACGTTTGAGAGGAAAATTTTTGAGTTAGTAATTGAAGGAAAGTGTTTTTAAGTAACAAATGAAGCATGATTTGTATTCTTCGGAATATTTTGCTCTTTCAATATTGTAAATAACCAAGCTATTTAATTTGAAATAATGTATGTTAGATTTAGAGTTATTTTTTAATACAATATTGTGTACCTTGATTGTTTGGTCATGTCATATTCCTTATTGACCTTTGCGACGACCCAATGCGTCTCTGGTTGCTCTTGAATGGTCATTTAATAGGTGTCAAGGATTGACTTTTGCAAGTGAAGTTCATGAAGTATGTTCATAGCGAATGATTGGAGTGTTTTCTTTTAATTTCTTTAGCTGGTTTTGAACAAACTATATTTGGATTTATGTTTTATGATTGTTGGTTTTGGATTTGGATTTTATTATACTGTTCAAGACCTTGGATTGAAAGACTTCATTTAACTGTCAATTTGACTTTTAAAGACTATAAGGACATTAAAGTATTTTGAATAAAATTTTATAGTTACAGTAGTGGGGCAGCAAGGTAAAAAGAGTACTATAGCCTAGTTGACAACCGGAGGTGTATCAAAGCAAACAATTGTGAAAAAAACTAGTTGTAGACTTGTATGTGAAGCAGCCGCTACGCCTTTATTTGTATCTCGTTCTTAATGTTTTACCTAGCCCAAAAAGAGAACACAAGGTTTAGATACTTTAGTCTCCATTTCAAGTATCTTATATAGGCTTAAAAATGCTTTTCTTCTTGGCTACCTGTATAAGGGAATCATCTTGGCCCCTTTTTCCTGGCTACATTAATATGTGAATCATTTTGGCCCTTTCTATGGAAGTCACTCATTCAAGGAGGTTCCGATGCATTATATGCATAATAATCACCAACATCAAATTTCAAAATCACACTCCTCCATTGTAATGAGTAATGTGCTCAAGTCCTGGGGTAAAATTATCTAATCACCAAAAGATCAGTACAATAACGTACAAGAAACAAGATAGAGGATAGCTTGAGTGGCTCTATTTAGAAAATCCAATAGAATTGGGTTTCCAGTTTAAACTTTAACAGGAGCATAATCTGTCCTTATGCTATGTAAAAACTTTTTCTGTTAATTTATAATATTCTTTATTGTCTGAATTTCAGTTAAATTAACAAAAAGTAAAGGATTCATCAACAAAAGAAATGACAATGTCTTTTAGTCGTTATCTTGTATTCCTATGTTGTAGCGCTTAAGATAAGGAGAAGAAAAAAATACAAAAACAAATTACAAAAAGAAGAGTCACAAATCAAGTTCATGACAAAAACCATATTACTAGGGCATACACCTTTGACGTGGATCTATGATCAATATTGACCATGACAATCAGACCAAAGTGGTAGCTTGTAAGTAAGATTGCCTACACTTTAGCTACCACAAAAGGCCAAAGAAAAGCTCCAGGCAATCAGGCACAGCCTTACATAACTGTATTTGCTAATTCAGGTACCTTAAAAATCAGCACAAAACACATGGGCACGCTCGCACATTAATTCCAACAGTTTAAGCATGGAGAATGGGAACCAGTCACAAAATAAGAAATTGACCCAGAAAGCTCCTTAGTGGACCTTACCATCTGAAAGACAGCACGAAATCCATGCAAATCAAAATTCTGAATGCCAGCGTCCTTCTCCAGACTTCGCCATCTTTCGGCACTCTGAACATGTCTGACTAGTTCAAATCAGATTTGAACACTAATCAAATAATCTAAAAAGCTTATATTTCAGAAGCAACGACAAACTTTTTTTCCTTGATTGGTAAGACATCTTAGAAATGTAAAACAAAAACAATGCATAGGAGTATCCAACTGGATATAAGCAACATTTAAAGAATTTTTAAACAACAAAGATGCAAAGACCAGTATATCATAAAAACAATCACAAGAATGTCAAACCATCAAGAAATCAGATAAAGATATTTCCATGCAACCACTTTGATTGAATAGCAACTGAACAAATGATCAAAAATGTTCACTGAAAACATGACAGAGCAACGAGAAAACTATGTCCCAAAGTTCTCTTACAGCCAGCATTTAGGTCTTCCAGAACATCCACTCCACTCTGTTCAATTGAAAGACTATGAAACCTATCTTTTACCCTTTTGGATGAGAAAAAACTCCACTAACAGAAGTTCAACTAAATGAACAAGGATTCCCCAACAAGTAGATAATAGAGATACAAAGAAGTGGCATAAAACACCTCTGAAAGCACAAGAAAAATAGAAACAACACAATTCCAGAGATATGACACAGAGATTTCAAGTGGGAAAGTTGGTGTCTCACATGTCACAATGCTGGGTAAATTTCCATAGAGCACGCTATAAAATGATCTGGAAGTCCATAACCACCAACACCTAAAATAAGTTGTGTTTAGACAGTTAAATAAAGCCCTTGGAAAGCTCTTCATTCCTACTCACCTTAAAAGGTCTATGCTGCCAAGTAGTTGAACTGGGTAACACATTACACTTTTGTCTTCCCACTCTCATAGAATAGCAAAACAAGTGAGATTGCGCTATTTGACCTCCAGTGTACAAGCTGTCGGCCTAAAAGGGACCAAAGGGAATCCAAGATGTGCAGAATACAAAGTCACTAAAGGCAAAATAGACAACCATAATCTATAAATCCTAAAAAACAAGAGGCCATGGGATTAGTTTCCCCTCCTAAAGTCACCCTATTTTCCATCCTACACTCACCTTAAGCTTCTCTTCTCAGTTCAAACTTGCACAATATGCTTCTATTCTCAGTTAAAGATATAATATTAACCCTATATTCATATTTCTCTTCTTAATTCAAGATCATACATTTGCATCGTCAAACTTATCGTTACGGTAATGTTTCTATTTCCATCTTTTTCCAACTTATCTAACTACAGTTAATTGCTTGGACATAATTGAGAAGGGGTCCATGTATGATACAATGACAAAGAATATCAAGGAAAGGAAACAAGCAAAATCAAGCCTACACTTTGAGAAGTAGGGATCTCCTAAGAAGGAATTTGTTGTTAATATTTCCGATTATGTACTCTGAATACAATGTCCCCTCTTTTATACACTTTTGCCTCACCGACTTGTAACAAACTTCCTGTAATATTCCTTTCTATTACATTTATAATAATTACAATACTTTATTATGTAACTAATTCTGCTGCTTCTAAATGCCTCTTGATTCCCTTATTCCTCTTTGTTGCTTGCCGCTTTCTTGTGTTGGTCCCACCTCCTTCTGTATGTTATGGTCATTGGTGGCCTGCTATGAGTCCTATCATCACCCCGGGCGAGAAGTCTCACCTTGTCCTCAAGGTGAAAGGAAGGGAAACGCAGGTCTATAACTCTTGCAAGCCAGTAATGCCATTCCTTGCAGACATAATATACTAAGGTTCCACTTCTAAAATCAAATCCGGGCTGATTTCTGCCGGGACATTGGGATTCGCAGGGAGGACTCCTATGGCTGCTTTGAGCTGTGAGACATGAAAGTCTGGATGGATACGAGCTAATGAGGGAAGATCAAGTTTATAGGCCACTGACCCACCTAGGAGATAATTTCTCAAAGGGTCTTTTTGCTAAGGATAACTGGCGATATGGCTAAAGTTTGAGAAACACAAAGTCCCCCACCTGGAAATGGACCTCACATTTTTGCTTATTGGCTTGAGTTGTCATTCGTTGCTAAGCTATGAGCTCTGAGCAATTAAGCCTTAAGGTCATCCCACAATGTATCCCTTTCCATCGAAGTTCACCTTTGTGCTTCCTCATTCATACCTTAAAAAGGATGGTGGCTCTCTCCCATATATCGCTTTAAAAGGGAAACAACCAAGGGAAGAATGAGAGGCTGTGTAGTAGCATAATTCTGCCAAGGAAGCCGCTTAGCTCAGGTCTTTGGTGCTCCGTTTATGAAGCATCTCAGATAGGTTTCGAGTCCCCTATCGACCACCTCCGTTTGAACATTCGCCTGTGGGTGATATGCTGTACTTTTAAACAATTGCGTGTTTCGGAGTCTGAAAAGTTTTTACCAAAAGATGCTCATAAACACACAGCCTGTGTCAGATACTATTGTCCAGGAAAGCCATGGAATTTGATCACTTCTTTGATAAAAAGACTAGCTACTGTCTGTGCCGTGAAAGGATGTCGTAGACCCACAAAATGAGCATATTTAGAGAGTCTATCCACCACAACTAGGACCACAGTCAAACCCATGGATTTAGGTAAACCTTCAATGAAATCCATTGAGATATCTTCCCAAATCTGAGAGGGCCAGACAAGGGTTGTAATAGACCAACAGGAGACAATGTCAAATATTTTTGTTACTAACAAACCCAACATTCTTGAATATACTTCGTGATGGCCTTCCTCATACATGGCCAAAACCACTCCATTGCAATTCTTTTGTAGGTCTTAAGGTCACTGAAATGACCACCAACAAGGGAGTCATGGTATTCTTGTAGCAACATTTTTACAATAGGTGAAGTCGAAGGAATTACCATTCTCCCTTTGAAACGCAGTAGACCATGCACCACAGAGTACCCTTTGGGAAGTGGCTTGTTATCCTCGGCATCTTTTTTAAGCCTAGAGATGAAGGGGTCACTCTCAACACTCCTTTTTATCTCTTCCCAAATGCCCCTACTACTCACCAACGCACCTAGCTACACCTTCATGATAGCGCATAAGCCATCCTATTTGTTGCCCCTAGTTCATAGCTTATTTCGAAATCATAGCCAAGAAGCTTGCTAACCCATTTTTGATACTCCGAACCTATCTCACGCTGTTGGATTAAGTACCTCTGTTGGTCTGTTATAATTGTGAAACGTCTCCCTAATAAGTAATGCCTACATTTTTGGACTGACATTACTATAGCCATGAGCTCTTTTTCGTAAATCGATCTCGCTCTAGCTCGAACCCCCAATAGTCTACTAAAATAAGCTATCGGATCATCGTGTTGTAATAACACTGCTCCAACCCCAAAACTGTTGGCATCAGTTTCTATAACAAACATTGCCTGAAAATCGAGCAATGCTAAGATAGGTGCTTTAGTCATTGCCTCTTTGAGCTGATTAAAAGCAAGGGTAGCTTCATTCATCCACCCAAAATTGTCCTTCAACTATTCAGTGAGAGGAGCTGTGATGGAGGCATAACCTGCAATGAATTTTCAATAGTATCCCGTGTGGCCTAAGAACCCTTGCAAGCCATTGAGATTTTTCGGAACTGGTCACTCAATCATAGCCTTCACTTTAGCTTGGTCCACCGCTACGCTACGCCATGACTAGAGATGACATGCCCTTTTTTGCCAAACTCGCATTTTTTGCGATTAGCATAAATAGAATTACAATCTAAGACTTCCAACATTGTAGCTACATGATGTTGATGCTCCTCCTCCCCTTTACTGTAAATCAGAATGTCATTCAAAAACACAAGGAAAAATCTTCAAAGGAATAGTTTGAACACCTCGTTCATCAATGGCTAGAAAGTGGACGGAGCATTTGTGAGCCCAAATGGCATCATTACGAAATTGTAATGGCCCTCGTGCGATCTGGAAGTTATCTTAGGCACATCTTCCTATGTGACCCTTATTTGATGATAACCCGATTTCAAATCAAGCTTCAAAAATATGGTAGCCCTTCGTAACTCATCCAGTAACTCTTCTATAACTAGTATAGGAAATTTATCCAGGATTGTAGCCTTATTCAATGCCCTGCAATCAATGCAGAACCTCCACGAACCATCATTTTTCTTCACCAACAAAACAGGACTCGAGAAAAGGCTCGAGGATACTTGAATAATTTCATTCATGAGAATGTCGTGAACAAGTCTTTCAATCTCATCTTTCTGCACTTTAGAATAACAGTAAGGGCGAACACTGATTGGGTTAGTGTCTTCCTTCAATATTATAGCATGTTCATGTCCTCTTGAGGGGGGTAAACCTTGCGGCAATTGGAACACCTCCTCGTGATTCCTGAGAACTTCTCTTCGGTCTTGATGTTGCTCATGCTCGAATTTTGATAATTTTTTATGGATGATTGGTGGTCGAAAGACACGCTGGCGGTTGGGTGGATGGAATTTATTCTTTCGTAAGAAAGAGGTGAGCTGGAGCCTTTGGAAACACGACTCGTAGAAAATTTTCCAGAGCCAGAATATTGGATGGGTTTCATTGTGTTAGGTCCACTCCATTTTCGAGTGGTCAGGCCCAACTTGTTCTTGTCCTCCACCTTCAAAGCCAATTCCATGGCATGATCTAAGCTCCTTGGCCCGAGTAACCTTCCCTCTGCCTTTATCTCCTCCCGCAACCATGTTATGTATTGTCCCTTCTTCACTTCCTCATTCATTCCATCTAATAGCGCCACCAATTCTATGAACAGCCTAGTGCAATCACTGACGGAGCCTTCTTGACGGTGGTCTAGCCATTGCTCATATAGAGTCCCTGTAGATGTTAACCTGAACTTACGCAAAAGCATCTCCTGGAGCTCCTCCTAACTCCTCAAAGCCCGTCGTTTATGAGCTCATTAGTACCAAAAAAGTGCATCCCCTTCCACTGCCGCCTCCAACCTTTCCTCCTCATTTATCTTGTAAAACTCAAAATACCTCTTTGCTCTAAGTAGCCACCCATCCGGGTTGTTTCCCTCAAACAATAGTAATTCTAGCATTTTAAGCCTCCAATTTCCTCTGCTTCCCCTATTTTCTTCGCCATTGCCTACTTTTTTTAACCCACGTAGCTACCTTGCTGAGGAGAGATGTGCCCTTTTACGTTGACTTGGTTTGTCGTAGCCACACCCTTTCATGGACCGAAAGATGTTGCAGCAGTTGTATTATTAACTTTCTAATTTTTCTCCTATTATGACGTTTTCTTACTGAAAGTTGGGCCACAAGAGAGTATGTCAAGAAATTTTTTTTTCATTTTCTGACAGCACACATATTTTCCCAGTTTGAAACGGCTCATTTTCATCTATATGTTTCTGTTAATATCTTTCAAATATGCATACAAGTAAAAGTAAGGGAGAAAGAGATAGAGACTGTTTGTTAGAAATCTCTTACACCAACCTAAATATTTTTGGGCTTTTTAGACTGGAGAAATAGATGTAAGAGAGCATATCTAAGGAGAAAAAGCCTTAGAAAACTTCCAAATGTTTTTGCTCTTACCATTTCAATCCTATTAAACAAGAAATGAAGGGGAAGGAAACTATAATCATACCTGGCAAGCGAGATCGCGTGCATTTTTACCAAGTGAAATACCAATGAATTTGACCCCCTTGCTCACAGGATAACCACAGTTCAAACCACTGTTTTCACATCCATTTTCTGATAGCAAGTTGTAGCAACAACCTACACTAACCACTGCCTGCACTTCCTTGCATTCTGCAAATGCCCTACAGAATCAAAACAGTAAGTAAATTCCATAGATGCCACTGCGACAGAATAACATATAAAGTCTCCAATATAAACAAGCAAGCTAAAAATATTTGAGAGAATAATAGTATGACTATGAGCAAAAGGCTATCGGAAAAGTTTGTTCTTTTACGGGAAGAAGGGAGATATGGCAAGGTGATAGAAATTATGCTACTAGGTATTAGAGGGGTACAACGAAAATTAAGTACGGACAACATAGCTAGTTACATTTCAAGAAATTAAGAGGACGTGTTAGTTGGTACTTAGTAGGTAAGTATATACCCTGTTCCATGGGATTCTGTAGCTCACAGCTTATTTAATGGAATTACATCAAGAATAGTGATGAGTTATGGACAGACTTTATCCTTCGTACTTCTAATTATATTGTTTGTCCTAGAATTGATCCAGGGTTGGAAAAATAATCATTGATCTGGTTACCTGTATTAGCTCTATTGATACAATATGGAGTGAAATTAGTGGCAGACACTAGACAGGTAGACCAATTGATGGGAGTCATAAGGTGTTTCATTTTCTTTCTTTTCTCACTTAGGGCAATAGCTTTGTTTAGTAAACATTACTTCTTGAATGATATCTGGAAAATCCATTTTCTAGAGAAGATGTGAGGAATATCAAGGTGTATCGCGTAGGAAAATTTCCAACTCTTTGCTCAATGAAAAATGTTTTTGGTTGGCTTTTGACCTTTGTCTGGTCTCCAAGATCTAACCCTGACCATTATTTCGTATTAGAGATAAATCTAAATTTCCTGTATAATTTTCACAGATTACATCGAAATTAGCAAAAATTGACAACAACAATGAGTTAGGAACATTCATAAAGACTTGTGTTGAATTTTAGCAGGTCTATGATAGTTTGGGAATAAAGTTCAGAAGTAGATGCCCTGTGCAATAGAGGGGAAAATTCCACAGGAATGTTGCTGAGGGGCTTTAGGGTAAAGCTGAAGAAACAAGAATTTATCCAAGGGTGATGATCAATGAACCCGTCCCCCTTTCTTGGGTACCTAGGAATCTAGGGCAATCAGCTCTGCTCAAGCGAGTGCCTATCAGATCTGATACTTCTGTTTACACGAAAACGGACTCAAATTTTGCCAAGGTAGAAACAGTATTACTCCCTCTGTCCCTTTTAAAGATTCCAGATTGACATTTTTTTCTGCGTCCAAGACCAAACTTTGAACATCATTGTGCAAAATTCGAGAATAAATCTTAAAATAAAAAAATATACTTGTTTCAATGGATCAAACAGAAAAAAATAACATCAAAATAGCAAACTTTGGCCAGTAAAAAGTCAGCTGGAATCTTTCCAGCATGTCTTTGGGAGTTGTACCAAAGCAAAAAATTAAGAGATGTAATCCAATGTTCATGGAGAAGTAGATCATCACCCTATTGAAAAGAATTCTATTTGAAAGGTGAAGTAGACCTCCAAGATAACCAAAGGTTTTACAAGGATGACATTATTCTCCTCCAAGGGCTAGAGGTGGAACCCTGTAGAACGGAGGCTCACATAAGCAATTCAAAATCAAGTCCCCAACAGGATGGAGTTAAAGGGATTGACTTACACCAGCTACCCATACACAAAAGATAGGTAACATATTTTCTAAAGACAATCCAATAGCCTAGAATACGAGGCACTACTGCCTCATACCCAATTACCCAGTCCAAATAACATTTGATAGTGACACCTACAAATTCCTAAAACTACGTGTCATGATAAGTAAGAAAACTGATAAGTCAACACTCAGATCTCGCATCATAAGGAAACTCAACACAATATCCACAAAAATGAGGTAGCCATTAGAAGAGAAAAAGCTTAAGAGGCTCTCTTTCCTTATCGTAGCTAATACTCTTAATACAATACATCGAAGGCCGAACCCTAGAAGGGCTTCAAGAACAAAATTGCATTTAATGAGATATGTTAGGCATTTAATGAGATATGTTAGGCATTTAATGAGATATGTAAAGACATGGAACTTTTTCAGAAGAATTTAGTTTAAATTTTTTGTCACTCTATACACATGAGTTGGCTATATGACACCTTTCCTACTTTCCTAGGAACTGAGTCATGTGCATCAATGACGCAAGAATTGAGTAAGAATACTAATGCAATCAAGTATAGCATTGTCAATTTGATTTTTAACAGAGATAAAATAGGGCCCACCAATTTGTAAATTATTGTTAACCTAAACAACTGATGTGATTCGAGTTTCTTCCCTACAACATAGTGACTAATGCTATGTTATCTATCTTTTACTGCTTTCTAGGAGGTTGCATAGTTTTACCTTACTCTTAAAGTGGGGGGTTTTACATATAGCCAATATTTATTTAAAGATTATTTTATTTAGTTTAATAATTTTTGGGCCTTTAAAGGGGTTCCAATTTGTAATGGTTAATTACAGCAAACTCTAGTTCATTATTTAATTCCTTAGGGTGTTTTTAAGCCTTTGCTTCCTTTTCTAATGTTGAAGTAGGGGGCAAGATAATATTAGCAATATATTTAATGCTAGGGTTGTATGTTGATTTCAGATGATTAATAATAATTTTGTGAGTTTAAGCTTTTGCTTGGCTATTTGAGTTTCAGATTTCAGGAGTGAATTCAGAGTTGAGTTGAGTTTCTCATTAATTTGAGATTTGAAGTGGTTACATTTATCCAAGTCTTTGCAAATTCACATCAACAACTAGAAAGAAAAAAAACATAGGTTACTTGGCTATAGAGCCAATTAACAAATTTAATTTTAATAGAAAAGTACAGAAACCCATCCTAAGACTTTTCTAACTTTGTGTCGTTTATTTACCTGACCTCCTTGAAAGGTATCACACATCATGCTACTGTCATTGTAGAGGGCATCGAATATGAAAACTTTTCTACCCTTTACAACTAAGAACAGTCAACTATCAATATAAAGTCTATAACTAATCAGATATATCATTAAAAAAAAAGGTAGAAAATGAAACACATACACATATTCACCCTGAAATTGATAAATAAATTCATGGACTTATGGTATACAAAGACTTACCTTAACATAGTCACTGACAAATCACCGCAAGCATGGAGACCAACAAGAACCAAAGATGATCCTTCACCAGAATCAACATCATTGGATGAAAATTGCAGGTCTGCAACCTCAAGTCTTGCTGGAGATTCATTGTTGGAGACTTTTTCATTGTGTTCTTTTTCATCAAATCCATCTTGCTGGCAGCAGTAGTTGCCAAGGTTTTTCAGCATGTATGAGGACAGTACACGACATGTCAATGTTGTAGGCATATTTGGCGGCACCTTGCTAATCTAGCACAGGACAACAATACATCAGTTTTTCTAGAACAATTGTACACCAATTAACAGTTTTGTTGGTAAGGACATCTATAAATGTTATTCGCACTAAGTCCTTTAAAATCACTCACAGAATCCCTGTTTATCTAAAATGAGATAGATTTGGGATCTAGGTAACAAAGTGAAATATACACCTTTTTCAAATTTCTACAGAACGGCAACAAAAATAAAATAAGCAGCAGTAGTAAAGTTGTTCTATTTGTTTCCTAGAAATTACTTAAACAATTATCCTCTGAAAACCTTCATTTAACTTTTCTGGCTTTAAAAATCCCAATCAACTAGAAGCTTGATACTGGGGCCAAAATCAAGAAACAAATTTTGACAAAAGAGCTGAAAAAGCAGATAGAGAGACAACTGCAAAGGTTACAACAATTCTTTTTCTCATTTTTCAGCACATCAAGAACCCTTTCAATCAATCCTAACTAACAAAACAAAGAACTCAAGAAGTTAGATCATCAAGATTTGAAAACAGCACAGCATGAATGGATCAATTACTAACATTAATATCCCAGTTATTATACAAGTCATTCTCTTTACTAGCTTGTCAAACAGCCCCTAAATCACAAAGAAGGACGGGTCAGAATACTTGAATGATTCAAGAACATTCCTTCATGCATATGAAAGTAATAGAATCTTTAGGTATGAAGGTATCTTATATACTATACTAAAATCATGACCACTAAGGACACTTAGAAATATTATAAAAGAATTTTTGTTTAATACTATTTTAGAAATAAAAAAATTTAATGAAACTCTTGGATAGTCTTCTTGAATTTTTTTTCTATATTTTTTAAAAAAAATTTAATAATGATGAAGATTATTTAATTTTAACAAATTTATTATTTTCTTGAACATTCCAAACTTGACTCAGATCAAAAGCTAGTCATGGCTTATAGAAAATATCTGCTGAAACCAGAATGAACATACTGGCAAATTTTGTGACATACATTCATAGCATAGCATCCTATGACAGTCTAAATACCATTTATGTAATAGGCAAAAGCCATCACTTAATGACAACCACCAAGTTATATTTCTAATTTTCTACCATGGCAACAATTAACATAAAAAAAACATCATTATCAGAGCCTACACTAACAATCGACAATATGAACTCCAAAGTACAAAGGTCACCTTGGATTGCTGTGATATAGACATCAACCCAACACATGTCCTAAAATTAAAAACAGAACCATAAACTGCAAATACATAATCAAAACAGGCAAGAAACCTAAGTGTATCACTTCGAGTTAGGAAATTTCATAGATGCATGAGGTTCTAAATCTTTCAAAACATATAGAAAATCAGCAATAAGAGAGTAGACCATTTCAATATCCTGACCAGATTATTAATTGAATGAGCTAACTCCAAGTAAAACTTCACTTCAAATAGCACAATTTTTTATTTCTTCAGTAAAGTTGTACTAAAGCAAAAATTTCTGGAAAGGAGAATTCCAGATGATAACCTTGTAGTTTGACAATCTATGTAAGTTCCAAAAAGAAATAAGCCTCTACACTTTTTTTTAATTCTTATAGCTTTTAGTAAAGAAACAAGTTAATGGGGGTTCCTAAATACAGACTAACAACCCTAAATAGAGGTCACTATAATGATTTCATAAAAATTAATATCCACATTACCCTTGTTATAGAACTCTCCTCCATTAGCTATAAAACATTTTGAAAACCTCTACTAACTAATAAACCTCTTTCTATGCCATAAAGATCTCGACTTTTGAGTTTTATCTTAAAGATGGGCGGAGATCAATCATGTCAAATAGAATTTTTCACCATAGTACATCATTATATTTTGTTCAATACTAAATATGACTTTCACGGTAGTAGAAATACACTGCCAGAAATATACCTTGGTAGTACTTCATAATTATCAAAACTTATAATATATTTATTTGATAAACAAGATAAATTTATAATATATTTCAAGGCAGAAATTGGAAACATGTTCAAAAAATTGCACATGAATCGTAGCTTGTAAAAACATTTTTGGACAAAAATTTTGGAAATTTCACGTCTTCCAATGAGAGCCAAACACATCTAGTAAGCCTTTGTTGAGAAGTTTCACCTTCAAAAACCCTCTCCTTTTCAAAAATTAAAGTTCATCCACTTTTTTCTTTTTTAATTTTTTATGGGGGACGGTGGGGGAGAAAGGATGCATCATAATGTTCATAAGTTACAGCTCCACAAAAGGGAGGTGAGCTGTCATGAGTGAATAGTTTAGGTTTGTTTTCCCTCCCTCCTCCCCTCCCCCCCAAAAAAAACAAAGAAAAAAGAAAAAATGTAGTAAGGTACTAGGTTTATTTGGAAATCTTCGTTCATCTTTACCACCACAATATTTTTCACACAAGTCATTCCTAAATCCTTTTCAGGCTTTGGTTTTTGATTTTTTTTTTATATAAACATTCAAATATATATAAGCTCAAGAGCCTCCGTTGGAAAATAAGAAAATAGTAACACTATCAAAATTGTATTTTCTGGAGAATGGGTACTCATAGTAGCAAGCTAATGTATATTGATGGGAAAGATATATAGAAACTCTGCATGCCAGCAAACAAAAATAAGTGCAACCTTTATCATACCCATAGCTACGTAGCTTAGCCGCATAGTGCTTCTTGATTCTCTCTGCACGTTTTTTTGTAACTACTCCATGATGAGAAGAAGCATCAATGGCAACTACAGGTAGCTGGTATTGGAAGCAAAGCACCAGACTAAGATAGCCCTGTGATAAAAGGACAGTTAACTACAATATATTTATCTTAAATCCAAACAGATGAAGAACAAGACTATATACCTGACCAGCACCAACATCAATCACGGTATGAGTTCCTTTATTTCTCGTTATACAACTTATGAGAGAAGAGAAAACCTCAACCTGCACAAAAAAATTAATTATTTCAGAGGCTTATTTCACAAAATGATTTGCAGATCAACTGATCAAAAGGGAATAATAACTATAAGTGAATACAAAAATAGCAAAAACAATTAATAAAAATTGCTGAAAAAAAAAAAGAAAAAAAATCCATGTCCTACACTTCAATGATTCCAATTTCTGGGTCAATGTTCAAATTGCCTAAATGAATACTTTGTACATGACAAGGTTGTAATACAGTTTCCTATGATAAAAAGAAAAAAAAAAATGTCTCATTTCCCAATATAAAACTAAAACTAGAAACCAATATGCCATATTAAGATCAGAATTATCTGACCTTAAGAGAGACCTTGAGAAATAATACAGTCAAATAAATGGGGCATTATAAAAGATGTACCAGCCCACTACTGTTGAATAACTTTAATCAAATTGAAAGACACCTGTCTAAAACCAAGCCAAGTCTTTGTCATTTCAGATTACAGATATTATTCAGACAGTACTGACCCAGCAACAGCATAAAATACAGCAACCAATGAAATGCCAGCATTATAGTACTTAGTAACCAACCCAAAATAAAGTTTCTGGAAATGAAAAACCCTACTTTAATTTTAAGTAGATGTTTGGAAGCATAAACAAGTACAAAATTCATAACCCTGATGACTTGTGTGTTCCTATGCAATCTTTAAGAGAAAAGGCCAACATAAAAAATAACAAAAATAAAAAGACAATCATAAATGTTCTTTATCTTGTTTGGCCATTTCAACTGTAACCTTAATCAGAGATCAAGTAAAAATATAAAGTCACCAGCATAGAATTTTAAGTTTTCTTGTAACAATTCTTCAGCAACACCAATATACAGCCACTGACATTATTACAAAAATGCAACTCGACAAACAACACAAATTCCCTAAAGCGGGATTGTGGGAATTTCCAGATGTAGGCAGCTTTAATCTTTACAAGTCAAAGATAAAATACGGCTCAAAACTGGAAATTAATGTTTTTAAGTTACACTACACCCTACTTTTCAGTTAATCAAAATGTTTCATAGTTAATCCATGTACCCAATAACAATGTATGTAAATCCATAAAAGCAGAAGGTATTGTACGGAAAGGAGCACATGAACTGGACAAAAGAAAATGTAAAAGTAAATACTTACTTCATGCTTTTTTTTGGGATTCATGCCTTGTGAAAGGACACTATTTAATGAGGTTACGCTCATGCCAGGTAATACCTGCAAGAAACAATTGATAAAACAATACCATATGTCATACACTGTAGATAAAGAAGACAGCTATCATCCAGTGGCAAATACAAAATATTACCAGATATGTAGCGCATAACGCATGGCAGATATCAAGAAAATTGAACAAATTTACACTCTCAATTACAAACAGTAGTTAAAAATCTAATGCAAACAGAGGTAGTATAACATAATTTGACAGCAAAATCCAACTTGTTCCTCAATGGGTGGCAGAATGAATAAAACTCTACTGATCTACTCAAATACATATTCATATCTGCCTTATTGTTCCACTAACAAGAAATTGTGTCCAGAACATCTACATGGATAAAATCTTATCAGCATCGCAACACTGACTCATAGAATTGGATGTACCCCCTGTAAATTAAGAAACTAAATCATTAATGATAATATCAACAAGCATGTTCAAACAAAATAAAACTATGCATGGATAGAGAAGCACACAAGTTTCAAAAGACAGAAACAAAGTACAAAAAAGTTCCTAATGAAAATATTAAGATATTACTAACGGGACCATTCACAAAAGTCATAGACGTTTTTTAAGTCAACAAGCTTCTGAGGAAATGTACTTTCTAGTATAGCATTTGATAAGCTAAATGGAAAGCAATCATATTAACAGACATACATACAGATTCCTACCTGAGACAAAACAAGCTTGAATATCACTAACTACCTCACCCACCACTAACCATCTCACTCACCATTAAGCATCCCACCAATCAGGCAACCAATGCAAGCATTCTCGGAGTAAGAATTCTAGACACTGGCTTGTAAAATCAAGTTTTAGCAAGCTATTGAACTGAAGTATTTATCAAAGATGGGTATCTTAACTCAAGGAACCAAAATCATAGTAGTGCACTAGTGCAGTTACATGCTCAAGGAAAGTAGATGAGTCAATAATTTGCTGCACAGCTGCCAATACCATACTCAATATAGGGTCTTCTGATCTTCTCACCATGGGAAGGTGCCGAAGGTCTAGTGTTAGCAGAAAAATAAGCTACAGAGGCCAAGAGCTTCTTAAGGAAACTAATAATTTCATCCCTAACTTCATCAAGATATTCAAATCTTTGCCCCTGCTCATTGTATATTTCCACTATAACTTTTTGTAAGAGCAGAGCGAAAATAACAGTGATCAAAATTTTCTTAAAAGTTCCAACAAGGGCCATAGCAAATAAGTGTGAGTGGGGTGATCTCTCCATCAAAAGCCAACAAATGCAATGCCACAAACTATATGTTTTGTTTTTCAATCATTATATAGCATTTGCATTGAAAAGAAAAAGAACTGCAACATCAACAATAGTAGAAGACAATGAAAAAACTAAATGAACACTGGATGTTCAAGTCAAACCAAAAATTCAACATGAAAAGATTCGAGAGCTTAATACCTTTTCTAGCTCCGCCTGTTCTCGAGAAAATGCAAGTGATTTGGCAGTGACTACATATTCCTTAAGTGAAGCAGGCCAGTGGTCCTACAAAAAATAAACTCCCATCACAGGAAATATAAAATAAAACAATATACATCAAGCCAAATGGACAATAGGCATTACACTAATCATCATAAAATTAGAATTAAAATCTAGATTACTACGTGAAAAAGAGGGAAAAAAAATGGAATCCTCACTCCTACCCAAGAGGAACAATAACCGTTAATACCTTACTTCGGTACTATATGCAAGCACAAATATTGCATGATTGTACTCTAAACCTAAAAACATCATCATCTCAATATAACTTACTAATGACAATATTTCAAGAAATAATATTTTTGTTTCTCCAGACAACATTTAATATCAAATGAACAACCAAAAGGGGTTCCCATCAGATATAAACAAGGGACTTCCTCACAAGAATGTATGCAACAATTATTTGATAACTCGTTCCGGAATAACAATGGTTTGTATCATAATCATATCCATATCAATCTATTCGAAATAACAATGAAAGCATATCAATCAACTGATAAAATAAGCGCGAAAGAGCCAAAAATAAAAAAGGAGGGTTGAAACCTGCGCAATTCCAGAAGGAATCTGAAGGAGATGGTCAACAGGCGCCTGCTTCAAGCAATCAATCCAATCTTTATCAACAGCTTCCCACTGTCGATCCTGGAAAAATGAAAAATTATGAGGAGAAAAAAAAATTAGAATAGTTGAGATGCAGAAATGGGAGAAGTAGGAACCTTGATGAAATCGACGACGTTGGGTTTCAAGAAGAATTGGTAGGGTTTGAGGAAATCAACAATGGCGTTAATCCACTGGAGGGTTTCGGCAGCGGAGTTGCAGGAGTGCCTGCGCTTGGTTTCCATTGTTTCAACAATGGCGTTAACCCTATCTTAGACTGTTTTTAAACCACTCCAACTTTTTTTATTCAACTATTCAAATATCTTTGGATACCTTCGTCAATTCAAACTTCTTCGCCTACTTTAGGCCTTTCGCCCAGCGTTTTTTTTGTTTTGGATCCAAATTCAATGGTTTTGAGGTTATGACTTTACTTTTTATTTCGGATTTTTTTTCCATTTTAATTCATCCTTACAAATGATTTTATTTAACTTCAAGTAAGTTGAATCTTATTTCTTCCCTAGCAGAACAAAAAAAATTAACTGTGTTATTTTTCCCACAAAAATCTTCTCATTTGTTAGGTTTTGTTTGTCCGGCAACAAAAAAAAATTCATTTACACCTTATATGGTGGTTCACTTAATATAATATTATTCCTCTATCTAACCTTTCACTCTTTACATTATTCTTAATCTCTCGTTCCAATAAAATATGCTCACTATCTTTCTCTAAAACTATGTGCCTAAAAAAATGGAAAGTTTTGTAGTATAGATAATGCATATCTTATACTACATGAAGACGATGTCTCTAAGGGGAAATTCCAAGTTCTTCAATACGAAGAACAAACTTGTCAAGTCAAGCGGTTGAAAGACAGAATAAAATTAAGATTTGAATATTTACTTTTTGGTTCTATTTTTAATCATTTGTTATTCCCTTAGTCACATGTGCTTTGATAATTTGCAAAGTTGGTTCATGATGTCAATGAATAAGGTGGTGCTCGTATCTAAGAGCACTCACAATAATAGTAAACTCACTTTCTTACCAATCTTTCTCTATTACTTTCTCTCTTCTCCACGTCTTCTATTTTAATGAGAAAATTTGGTGAGGAAAGTTTACATCCCACTAGACCTGCGCATTGGGTTAGGGTCAAGATAAATCACAAGTAAAACGGGCCCGGCCAAAAAAATAAAAACGAGCTGGGCTAAAGAAGATATATAACGGGACGAGTCGGGTCGTCCAAAGAGAGTATAGTTTCTATTTATACAGGGTGATAGTTTACATGTATCACCTCCAATCTTTAGTCGTGGACTATTGACAAGTAAGTGAAAATTATTTGATAGTGTTTAAAAGTCTTGGAAACCATTGGCCCGTTATTGACCCTACTTAACCCATTAAAGACCCAATAAAATATGATCCTTTAAGAGACCGACCCATTAAACCCATTATTGATTAGGCCCTTTTATAAACGGGTCAATCAAGGGCCTTTAACGGGATCCCTCCCATTTGAACAGGTGTACATCCCACCAATGAGAAAACAAAAGACATCAAATTAGGCAAAATAGCATGATTCATGAACCACAAATCACTTTTAGTTAGCTTTAATTATCCAGACAATAGTAAATTATACTTTAATTAAATCTAAATCATGGTTAAGATGTTAAAGTTCACTATTTAGGGTGTACATTAGTACCTTTTTGGGAGTAACACCCCCAATTTCGCTATGTGGAAACAATAGAAAATAAAAAGGAATCACAAACGTTGCGGAAGCTTACACCTAAAGCAACTGTATCACATGACTCACATCCAAACTTAAATATAGCGGCAAATGCTAAGGCTTATAAACTTCAAAATAATACAACTCAAATTAAATAAGTGAGCTATTTTATCACTCTACAAAGTTATAGAAGATTATTCAAGATGCTTGAGCTCCTTTAACTCCGACCCACGGTATAACACCCTAATAATTCTCTACTTTTCTGAAATTAATTTCTCGAATATCTAAATCTAATAAAGAAAATTATACGAACATTATTGTTTCGACATAATGGTTTGATCGGCTCTTCAAAGTTTCGCAGCGAAAAACTAACTACTAATACTATTTATTAAATAGTCTATAGAAACCAAAGTACTTTGAAAAGTACACAAACAAAATGAACAAAATATTTTGATCAATATCCTAAAAACCAACGATACCAAAATCCAAAACAACGTTGATAACTAAAATCAAAAGCAATAAAGTAAATAAGTCCCCTATATGAATATGACACTTCTAAACCTGAAAATCCACAAACCTTAAACCTTAGTAACAAGTGCTCACCAACATTACAAATATGAAATTAGGTTGTCATAACTCATAAGGTCAATTAAAGAATAGGTCTTGAACAGCAATAAAGCACATACAATCAACAAAGTTGAATGTGTATGAGAACAACCTAAACCTAATGTAACACTCCGGTGATTCCCCCTTTCCGAAAACCAAAACCTTGAGATAACTACCTGTGCGCTACCGCCACGTGTTCAAACATTAAGGCTTTAAAACATAATTTTGCAGCGGAAAAATAAACAAATTTTGAAACAAAATCAATCACCAAACCAAACTCTTAAAATACTACAAATTTAAACCAGTAAGACCCTTACTGCAAAGTATCAACGTATATCATCCAACTCAAATCCAAACCAACAATTCAATATCGTTTAGAGTAAACGTAATTATTTGAGTAAGCTAATATAAAATGACACTCCACTCAACCCACCCATGCATGAATGCTCAACCGAATACCTGTCAGAAATCTGGTCCCCAACATTACAAGTGTAAGTATTTGATCTTTACAGTGTCATTGAAAGGCAAAGGCTATGACCAAATATCACACTCAAAAGCATGTAATCAGCAAGTTGAGTACATACATAATTACAAAATATAAACACTTAAATAAGTATTTAAACGTAAACAAATATAGCATGATTAAACATATTTCGCAACATTTTATTCAATTAGTTCACAAATTAATAAATAAATTAGATTAAGTAACAGACAAGGTTGTCTCCCTATGTCCTAATTAGTATATCGAAACAAATAAATAAACTCATGCACTCTCGAGGGCATCAAAAATAGTATAAATCCAAATGGTAAACAGGAGCGACTCTGTCACCATAGCTAGATGGGATCTCAACTAACCCCAATTTTTAATTCAAAACTTTGAAAAAGAGAGACTCGTTAATCACATGGCATTCAAAAAAAGCCACGGATAATAACCCGTAAAGCCCCAACACTAATTGTCAATACTCTAGATGTGCTCTAGCCCGAAGTTTAATTGTTTATCCTTCTTTCACTTTTACGTGGTTTACAGTTTAACACTTGAGTTCCAATTTATCAAAGAACACACATGTAAAATGTCACAATTACACAATCAACTCCTTTAATATCGTAATTTCACCTTTTTGATTTCCTTCTTTAACATGTTGAATAAAGTCAACTAACCTCGTCATTAAGACTAAAAAATCACCTTTACTCAATTCATATCATTAGTAATGAAGGAGTAATAATAAACAACCTCATGGATTAATTATCAAGTTAATTACACTTGAATCAATCAAAATTTCTCAACTATATATAATCCTTTCCTAATTAGTATCGACAAATCATAGTTATAGCTCACCAACAATACCATATCATGCCTCTAATATAAAGTACATGATACTAAGTTTCCATTATACCCTATATCATGCTCCTAAAGGTAAGGTTCTTGTAACTTATATGTAACTTGAATAAAACAATCGAGTTGTCACTTTCACAACTACGAATCATTTTTTATGAATTGTTTTCCTTGATTAGATGATAATTTTGACTCACACCTTGGGTATCCAAATCTCCTAATAGCTGAATGTTTTCTCCGACGGTAGGGGTGGTGCAGACGGCGGCTGAGGGGCGGCTGAGGGGAAGCAGTAGGTGCTGCAGCAAGGAAAGGCTCACGTTAACGGGGGAGCCTCAAGTGTACGTGAAAGGGTTTTTTTCTTCTTTTTGTTTTGCTTTGAAGTGTTTAGCTCTAGGTAGACTTTGTTTAGGGTTTAGGAAAAATATAGTTTAAGTAAATATGAAGTACTAGGTTTAATAGAGTTTTGGGTTTGATGGGTTTCTTAGTAAAAAATATATTTTGTAAAAATTTTGTTTTATAATTAAAATAAATAATTACATACAAAAAAATAATGTAAGTATGTATGTATGTATGTGTGTGTGTGTGTGTGTGTGTGTGTCTATATATATATATATATATATATATATATATATATATATATATAAAGTATATGAATTACCAAATTTAAACTGATGCATAGAAGTATTTTCGATAAAACATACTCAAAACTTTCGTAAATTTACGGGGATTACACCTAACATGCATCATTCCATAAGAAATAGTAGGTCACATGAAAAACAATTGAAAATACAACTTATGCTTCAACTTACTAACAAGAATAATTGACATTAGAGACTAGTATAAACTTCATACTCATTTTAGTTAAACTACTATTATTCATGGTTTAGCAATGAACGAGTTTGTTACTTGGTCCTTAGGGGACTATAATAGTAAAATAGTAATAATAGTACTGGGATTCTAACTTTATAATATCGTCATGTCACCAAATTGGAGCATCAAGCTACTGCCAAATGCCCTCTTTATTTAATACTTAAAGTGAATTCAGCTTTTGAGTTTTATTGCTAATCTCTTTTCACTTTAAGTGATTAGTATGTTAAAAGACTTGACAACCATAATTGGATATACACAACAAAACATACTCAACATTCAATTTTTCATTTTATCTTTATTTAATATAAAGTAATCATATAACATTTTTATGACATTTTCCTTCCTTGCTTACTACCTTGTTGAACAAGATGAATAACAACATTCAACAGATAAGAGATGACATAAAAGACATAACATTCCTTTCCAACAAATCATTTCAAGATTTATTACATGAATGAATTTAAACTTGTTTGCTACTTGACATAAATTATCATGGAAATAATTCCATGCAACATATTTACAACATGCATCAAACCTTCTTCTTACCTGCACATTAAATCATGCAAACATAATAACTCCCTCTAATCATTTCATTAAACATGCGTTCAACAATCAACATTACTCATAAATTAACACCAACCCTATGCATGATACTACATAAACATGTAATTGCAAAACAATAAACTCTCCTATACATGATTCTATACATACCAGCATTTTCAACATGTACGAACCTTGAATAAGTAATTAGCTTATCCACTTTAGCAACTTATAAATCATTTAAGTAGTATTCAACTCCTAAATAATAAAGGAAACTCAACTAGTATATATTCTAATTAAGAAATTTATAGCTACAAAGTATAATTTTTAAAATCCCTTACACGTACTGTAAGTTTCATAAATTAGGGTTAAGTCATATTTCAATACTATAGTACAATCCCCAAAGATGCACTTACACTAGTTACCCTAGAATAAAAGCGAGGTAGATATTGAAAACCAGTGAAAGGGAAATAAAACAAGGCGATGGATTTCGTGAAAAGAGACAAGTCCCAATTTCTACAGTCAAATTTATTAAAATTTATGTTTTAAAGGTTCAAACTTTTCTGGCTGAGTCGGGATATTTTGACTGAAAAGGCTATACGCGATGGGTTCCTTGTGCATTGGTTGGCATGCTTGCAAGCGAGATAAGTGAGACTGCGGTCTCAACTTACATAAATGAATAATCATTTAGAGGAGGCCCTTAAGCTATTAAGAAGCTACAAAACTCTTAAGTTATTTTTGAACCTAATTAAGCTGTTAAGAACTGTTACCTCTTAATATGTCTTTTTAATTGTTTAATATCGGTTGATTGTATAATTAGTTGTATGCCTTAGTTACATACTCAGCATTAGCGTCATACTTGTGTGGTTTTGTTCCTTGGAACCAATACTAGGAGGGGATAGATAGCTTGAAAGGCGATGGTGTGGATGAATGATTCTTTTCTAGATGGATTACTTGTTCATTTATTATTTTGTTGTATGTCTTTTTTTTGTTAAGTCAATTTGTAATTTCGTGCACATATCTAATTTAATGAAAGTGTGTGTAACCATATGTTGAGTGATATTTAACAATTGTAAATCTATATTTATTATTATTATAATGAATGTTGTTTTGTTCGGTGTCATATTCAAATTCGTCAATCTGGCTTACATCATCAAGGTAACAGCAGGGTAATTTTTAACTAATAGAACCATATTGAGTAGATGTAAGTTATGAGATTGTTACATACAAGTTCGACTTCCACCAATTACAAAAACCTTTGAAGGACTAAGGTAGAAAAACCACGAGGATACAGTGAGTGTTCGTCTTCAAATAGGTATTAATTTGCATAAAAACAAGATGATTAACAAATTATTCCAAGTATTAATTTCCTCTTCAAAAGATTGTTCCCAAATTTGAATACGTGTTGACCAGTTGGAGAGAAAGGGGAACCGTGCTACGGTGCTAGCGCTAAGATACTGGATCTACATCTCCAAACCCTCAACACTTCCATACCTCCATTCGTTCATACATTCACACATGACGTCGTCGTCATCGCGTCGCTCCTCCTACAACATTATCCCTATCCACGACCTCCTAGCAGACCACCCTTCCCTCCGCTACCCCGAAGTCCGCGCCGCCCAAGCCGCCCTTCGAACCACTGGCGACCTCCGCAAGCCACCCTTCACCCAATGGGACCAACATTACGACCTCCTAGACTGGCTCGGCCTCTTGTTCGGCTTCCAATCCGACAACATCCGAAATCAAAGGGAACACCTCGTCCTCCACTTAGCCAACGCCCAAATGCGTCTCCAACCTCCACCCGATAACATCGACTGCCTTGACCACGGCGTCCTCCGCCGCTTCCGCCGCAAACTCCTCAAAAACTACACCCTCTGGTGTGGCTACCTCGGACGGAGATCTAATGTATGGATCGTCGAAAGCCGTCGACGGGACGACGATTTAAGGCGCGAATTGTTGTATGTAGCTCTGTATCTGCTGATATGGGGTGAGTCTGCTAACTTGAGATTTGTTCCTGAATGTTTGAGTTATATTTTTCATCATATGGCTTTGGAATTGAACAAAATATTGGAGGATTATATTGATGAGAACACTGGACGGCCTTATATACCTAGTATTACTGGTGAGAATGCGTTCTTGAATCAGATTGTGAAGCCCATTTACGATACGATTAGTAAAGAGGTAGGGAATAGTAGGAATGGGACGAACCCACATAGTGCGTGGCGAAACTATGATGATATTAATGAGTATTTCTGGAGTAGAAGGTGTTTTGATAAGTTGAAGTGGCCTATTGATATTGGGAGTACTTTCTTTGTGGTGCAAGGGAGAAAGAGGCATGTGGGTAAGACCGGTTTTGTTGAGCAGAGGTCCTTTTGGAATTTGTATCGTAGTTTCGATCGTTTGTGGGTTATGTTGGTGTTGTTCTTGCAAGCTGCTATTATTGTTGCTTGGGAGCAGGAGATTAATGGGAGGGGATACCCGTGGTCGTCCTTGAGGCATAGGGATGTCCAGGTTAAGTGTTTGACAGTCTTCTTGACGTGGAGTGTCATGAGGTTTCTGCAGTCTCTTCTTGATATTGGAATGCAGTATTGTTTGGTTTCGAGGGAGACATTGATGGTTGCTGTTAGGATGTTGCTGAAGTGTGTTACTGCTGCTGTGTGGGCGATTGTCTTTGGGACTTTTTATGCAAGGATATGGACGGAGAGGGGCCGTAATCGAAGGTGGGAGGGTGCTGCTGAAAGGCAGATCATTAATTTTCTACTGGCTGTTGTGGTTTTTGTCCTTCCTGAGGTTTTGGCTTTGGTTCTGTTTATCATCCCCTGGGTTCGGAATTTTGTGGAGGAGACGAACTGGAAAATATTTTACATGTTTACATGGTGGTTTCAGACCAGGATATTTGTGGGACGTGGACTCAGAGAAGGTCTTGCAGATAATATTAAGTATACTCTGTTCTGGATTTTGGTGCTTGCTACCAAGTTTGTGTTTAGTTACTTCTTACAGATCAGACCTATGATTAGACCAACGCGTATCCTGGTGAATCTTACGGACATTCGATATGAGTGGTATGAGTTCTTCGGTGGCAGCAATCGATTTGCGGTTGGGCTTTTGTGGCTTCCTGTAGTTTTGATTTACCTGATGGACTTGCAGATATGGTACTCTATCTATTCGTCCTTTGTTGGTGCAGCAGTGGGGCTGTTTTCTCACCTGGGTGAGATCAGAAACATGCAGCAGTTAAGGTTGAGATTTCAGTTCTTTGCTAGCGCCATTCAGTTCAATCTCATGCCTGGGGAGCAGTTGTTGGATTCAAGTGGGATTAAAAACAAATTTAAGGATGCAATCCATCGGTTGAAGCTCAGATATGGGCTTGGCCGCCCTTATAAAAAACTTGAGTCCAGCCAGGTGGAGGCAAACAAGTTTGCTTGGGTATGGAATGAGGTGATCAGCATTTTCAGGGAAGAGGACATCATCAGTGATAAAGAAGTTGAGTTGCTGGAGCTGCCCCAGAATACTTGGAAAGTTAGGGTCATCCGTTGGCCTTGTATACTTCTCTGCAATGAGCTGCTTTTGGCCCTTGGTCAGGCTAAAGAGCTGGTTGATGCGCCTGATCGGTGGCTATGGCATAAGATATGCAAGAATGAGTACCGCAGGTGTGCTGTGATAGAAGCATATGATGCTGTGAAGCATTTGCTGCTTGCAATTATTAGACAGGATACTGAAGAACATTCTATCCTCATGGTCATGTTTCAAGAAATCGATCACGCTGTTGAGATTGAAAAGTTCACCAAGACGTATGATTTGAATGCTGTCAGAAAGATCCATGAGAAACTTGGTGTTCTTGTGAAGATGTTGATCGAACCTAAGAAGGTTGATCTCAGCAAGGTGGTGAATGCATTGCAGGCCCTTTATGAGACTGCTATACGCGACTTCTATATAGAGAAGAGAAACATGGAACGTCTGAGGGAGGATGGTTTGGCTCCTCGATCTACATCCGGAAAGAGCCTGCTTTTTGAGAACGCCATTGAGCTGCCCTGTGAGGATGATGAGTCCTTTTACAGGCAGCTTCGACGTTTGTACATCATTCTTACTTCCAAAGACTCCATGCACAATGTTCCGAAGAATCTTGAGGCGAGACGAAGGATTGCTTTCTTCAGCAATTCTCTCTTCATGAATATGCCTCATGCCCCGCAGGTGGAGAAGATGCTGGCGTTTAGTGTTCTGACACCTTACTACAGTGAAGAGGTTTTGTACAGTAAGGAACAGCTTCAAAAGGAAAACGAAGATGGTGTTTCTACCCTATTTTACTTGCAGACTATATATAAAGATGAGTGGGAGAACTTTATGGAGCGTATGCAGCGTGAAGGTAAGACTAATGATACTGAAGACGGGGAATCTAAGCTCAGATACCTTAGGCTTTGGGCGTCATACAGAGGTCAAACTCTTGCTCGCACCGTGAGGGGGATGATGTATTATTATCGTGCCCTTAAGATGTTGGCTTTTCTTGATTCGGCATCTGAGATGGACATTAAGGAGGGGGCCCTTGAGCTTGCCACTGTGAGACAGAGCAGTAGCTTAGGTGGTTTTGGTTCTGCAAGGCTACCATCTTCTAGAAGTGATAGGAGTTTGAGTCGAGCCAGTAGTTCTATCAGTGAACTGTACAAAGGTCACGAGTACGGGACTGCTCTAATGAAGTTTACCTATGTGATTGCATGCCAGATATACGGTACGCAAAAGGCAGAGAAGAAGCCCCAGGCTGAGGAAATACTGCAGTTGTTAAAACACAATGAAGCCCTTCGTGTTGCTTATGTTGACGAAGTTCCCACTGGAAGAGATGGGAAAGAATACTACTCTGTTCTTGTAAAGTATGATCAGCAGTTAGAGCAGGAAGTTGAGATTTACCGAATCAAGTTACCTGGCCCTATAAAACTTGGAGAAGGCAAGCCAGAAAATCAGAACAGTTCCATTATTTTTACTCGTGGGGATGCTATTCAGACAATTGATATGAATCAAGATAATTATTTTGAGGAAACTCTTAAGATGAGGAACCTGCTGGAAGAATTCAGGCGTATGCATGGTGTTCGAAAGCCTACTATTTTGGGGGTACGTGAGCACATTTTCACCAGTGGTGTTTCTTCGATTGCTCGGTTCATGTCAGCCCAGGAAATGAGCTTTGTGACCTTGGGCCAACGTGTTCTTGCCAATCCTTTGAAAGTTCGAATGCATTATGGTCATCCTGACGTCTTTGATAGATTTTGGTTCTTGACTCGTGGAGGAGTTAGTAAAGCATCCAGAGTCATAAACATCAGTGAGGATATCTTTGCTGGCTTCAATTGCACACTACGGGGAGGTAATGTCACGCACCATGAATACATTCAGGTAGGCAAGGGGAGGGATGTAGGTTTGAACCAGATATCAATGTTTGAGGCTAAAGTGGCCAGTGGAAATGGTGAGCAGGTCCTTAGCAGAGATGTGTATCGGCTGGGTCATAGGTTGGACTTTTTCAGGATGCTGTCGTTCTTTTATACAACAGTTGGTTTCTTTTTCAATACAATGATGGTAGTTCTGACTGTTTATGCATTTTTGTGGGGCCGCCTTTACTTGGCTCTAAGTGGGATCGAGGCTTCTGTTGAGGCAGATGCTACCAACAGCAATGCAGCACTTGGTACAATCTTGAATCAGCAGTTTATCATCCAGATGGGGCTGTTTACTGCTCTTCCGATGATTGTGGAAAATTCTTTAGAACTTGGATTTCTCAATGCCATCTGGGATTTCATTACCATGCAGCTACAGCTTTCATCTGTTTTCTTCACATTCTCAATGGGTACTCGTACCCACTACTTTGGTCGGACGATTCTACATGGAGGTGCCAAATATCGAGCTACTGGCCGTGGCTTTGTTGTGCAGCACAAGAGTTTTACTGAAAACTACCGACTTTATTCCCGTAGCCATTTTGTTAAAGCGATTGAGCTGGGGCTGATACTCACTGTGTATGCTGGATTTAGCTCTGCAGCAAAAGGCACCTTCGTGTACATAGCTCTGACCATATCAAGTTGGTTCCTCGTGATATCATGGCTCTTAGCTCCCTTTCTGTTCAATCCCTCAGGTTTCGACTGGTTAAAAACGGTAAATGACTTTTGTGATTTCATGAACTGGATCTGGTATAGTGGTGGAGTATTTGTGAAGTCTGAGCAGAGCTGGGAGGCTTGGTGGAACGAGGAGCAGGATCATCTGAGAACCACTGGTTTATGGGGAAAGCTCCTGGAGGTGATTCTGGATCTTCGCTTCTTCTTTTTCCAGTTTGGGATCGTATATCAGCTGGGTATTGCTGCTGGAAATAGGAGCATTCTTGTTTACTTGTTGTCATGGATCTACATTATTGCTGCTATTACGATCTTTGCTGTCACTTCATATGCCCGAGATAAATATTCTGCAAAAGATCATATCTACTATCGTCTCATCCAGTTCCTGGTTATTGTCTTGATAATTCTTGTGATAGTGGTGTTACTGAAGTTCACTAATATGGAATTTATTGATTTGTTTACTAGTCTCTTGGCGTTTATTCCTACTGGCTGGGGTATTATATCCATTGCTCTTGTGCTGCGAGGATTTATACAGAAAACTGTTCTTTGGAAGGCTGTTATGGCCATGGCTCGTCTGTATGACATCTTGTTTGGTGCGATAGTTATGACTCCTCTTGCATTCCTCTCTTGGATGCCTGGTTTCCAGTCAATGCAGACAAGAATCTTATTTAATGAAGCCTTCAGTAGGGGACTACGGATATTCCAGATTTTAACGAACAAGAAAGCTTAGAATGTTCTGACTTGAAGAAGGTATGACCATAAATTTTTTTTAATAAATAATGATTTTCTGATCTTTTACGTTGAACTATCAGTATGATGTGACTTGAACCTAGATAAACACATCTATTAGTGATTTTTCTGGATTTTCACAACTATCAGTTTTGTTAACAACAATTCTTTTCATGAGATTCATAATGGTTTCTTCAGAAAAATATGATACTCCAAAAAAGAGGGAATGACAAGATGAATATGAAAGTGAACAGTCATGTAAACCAATAGTCTTTGAGGCTAAATTTGATTGTAATTCTTGCTGAAAATTTCTGCTAGTCACATTTAATTCAATTTGTTAACAAAAGTTGATTGGTCAAATTTTTGTATTGATGGCTAGTTGGTTTCATTTCTTTTTTAAACTGCCAAATCGCCAATAGTTGGATATTTATGTTCAAAATTTGTATGTGTATAAATAGAAAAATATAGTGAAAAAAATCTCTTTTCTTCATTGAAAAATTAATTCCCAATCAAGCTTTAAACAGGAAATTTTACTACTCCCTTGAGTCCCTTATCTCTAAAATAAGTCTCCGTGGAGTACAAAGTTGGTTTTGTAGGTTCAAGTGTTGGGGTTCATGTTTAAGGAATTGTGTTAAAGTACCGTGACTATCCTTCATTATTTTGGATTTTACACAGCTTTCATACCTATGTGGTCTTTCCTTAGGAATCTTCTGTAAATTCAACTAATATGTTTTTTGTTGTTGTGCTTTTGCTTTTAGATGGTTTCTCCCTTCTAAAGAAAAATACTAATATACGATCATCATAGTACACCCTGATTGCAGTTGACTACATTCCATTTTGCAGATTGTTGGACATTCACACCTTAGGATTGATTTTCTATTGTACAAATAATCATTGTTAAGAAAGTTGGGATTTCTGGAATGATGAAGTTTTTAGTTATGGATATTATAGTGGAATGGAGGGAGTTTCAACTTTCAAGTATGTGCCTGTGTATGAAATCTAGGAAGAACTGATTGATGTATTGTCTGTTGTCGCCTACTTACCTTGCTCATCTTTGATTAAGCAAAGGGCATTCTTTTGGATTAAGTGCCGTGATCTAACTGTAGTTTCTGATGAGTTTGCTTCCTTTTTGTCAATGCAGGTTCCACACTGGCATGTTGGTGGGAAGCTCTAGAAGGTTGGAGGTTACATGTCTCAGTTTTCTGCAGTGTGATTTGGTGTTCTTTAGTGCTGTAATTAGTTTGGTTGTCCTTCTGTCTTTGTTACTCTTAAAGGTGGGGAATCTACAAACTTTTCACCTGCTTGCTCTCCATTGGTTCTGCTTGTAGTGGATATAGTCTAATTTGCTTGCATAGTGTATGTAGCTTGAGCCACTTTCTTTCTCACCATTCTTTTTGTTGAGAAGTACAGTAATGTATTTGTATGAATTGGCATCCAGTTCTTGATTTAAGGTGTATATTTTCAGCAATATTTCAGTTTTAAATTTCCATTTGTTTTCAGTATGTTTATTTTCTTGATCCTGTACATTGGGGTTTGTTTGCATGATTGTTGAAAGCATTCGACAAAAAAAGGACACTCCAACAGGTACATTTTTCTTTTCATAGAGGATCAAACGCGAATTGCTCAAAACAGAACTTCAAAATACTTGTTTGACGAAGTATAAGATACTGCTAGGTTATGATCTTGACCTTGATCTAGTCATCATATACACATGTATTCATGGATGAGTTTAAGCCCAGTGAAGTTACCAGAGTAAAAATGACAGATTTGTTGGGGTAATTTTTGTCTAAACACCAAATGAATGTTTATTTTTTGCTAAGCAATCCTTAAACGTATTGAAGGCCATGGCCTTTGGGTACATAGAAAGAAGCTAGTGGTGATCGACCGGGTTTAAGCACAAGAATGCCTGTATATCCATCCCTCAGAAGTCAGAATAGTGGAGATTTCCAAGAGAACTACAGATCTTTTCCGGGGTCTTGAGAGGATTAGGATAAGAAAGAGAGCGTCAAAGTGTTTAGCGTGTGTACCTTCTAACTACCCTGAGTTCCAGATTTGGATTGCGGTAACCCAAGCGGTGGTATAATTGATAATGTCTGCAATACCCAGATGATGGTATTTCTTAATGCCCTGCTGGTCTGATAGTAATTGGCCTAATTACTCCGGATCTTATTTATTTGTTATATTTCTATATTTAGAGTTAAAATTTAGACATTAAAATTCTAATTAGAGTTAAAATTCTAATTATATTATAACAAATAATTTTGATAAACTTCAATCTTTGCATAATTTTATATTACATGTTAATTGGCAGTTTATCCATTGAAAATTACCAAGTAAAGACGCTAGAGAATGAAGTTATCGAGAGAAAATATAAACCAAAAATTTGATTAATGTAAATAAAGTCTAAACAAAACAGATTGTTATAGGGATGTTCTTGGTGCAACCACCATCTCCACACCAAAATCAACTGACATCAATACGGGCTGCTGTACGTCTGTGTTACAAAACAACACATACAGCTCCAACCCTTTACATCATAGCAAAACTAAAACTCCGAGCTGCTGCCCTCAAACTTACTGTTGCAGTATAAGGAATTACCACTGTAGTACCCATTCAAAGATCAGAGGAGTCCATGCCTCGCAACTTGCAATCCGAATGATCATCATTTTGTTAATAAACTCATTCTGAGTCAGATTTGATGTTCAGATAGAGCTGGGATATAAACCAAAATGTAAAAGAGGCCGGACCAAATAAAATAGTTGAATCATATCAAAGAGAGTATAGCTTTCATTATACTGATAATAGATCAAAAGACTTGAAAATTATCGACTTAATAATAATCCGACCAAAAGACTGTCTTACAATACCATAGTCCCTATCCATTCAAATGACACTCACATCAACCGCCAATCACTGAATCATCAGCAGGTTCAAGGAAAGACCAATAACCCAATTCGCAAACTTGCATTTACAAAGTGAGCTAACTATATCAGCAATTATATTGTTAAATTAAAAAAAAAAAAGAAACAGTGCGATTTAATTATAAATATAGCATAATTGCGGAATTTTGGTCATTTGATTAATTACGTCCCCATAATCACTGCGAATTAATTATATATATAGCATAATTGTATTTACAAATGTTACTAATTATCTAAAGTTTTAATTTATTAAAATAAAATGAACTTATTGATCGGTGAAAGTTTAAATACATGTTTGTAATTCACGTGTGAAAAAACCCCTAAATGTCCAAAACCCAATCAACATAAACAATTAAACTATGTTCCAACCCACAGTAATATCTGACAATATAAACAAAATGCAGAATACAACCACAAGCTGGAATCTCAGAAATTTGGTATGGGGTGCTGCATTCATCCCTAAGGCACTATGATCAAGCCTAAGAGTCAAACTTCAGACCCAACAAAACTAAACCCTAAATAATTCATTGTCAAAAAATGTAAACAGAGAACAAAGTAACAGAAAGCCCGTCGAGTATATAAAGCAATCTGTGTCGCAATATCTGTTCACAATTTACGCCCAACAAAACGAAGCACCCAACTACAAGGAAGTTCAGGCGCTAGATACCTTGGGCGATTACATTTATATACAATTCATAAAATTATTAAGCAATCTCAGCCGAAAGATGGTGATTAATTATACGATTAATCACTGTGTTAACTCAGGATTAAGTCGGATAATTTTTACATCATTGATTGCAAGTGTTATTCCACAAACTCATATTTTTTTGTGTAATCTCAGATAAAAAAAATTTACGCTCATATTACGGAAAAATAATCGGAGGAGAATTAGGTTTAAGATAAAAATTTCATCACTGATTACACAAAAAAAAAAAGATTTTTAAAAATAAATATTTGGAGGAAAAGCAAGGGAGATCAGATGGTAGTGCATGTAAAAAATAGAATTCATCAATGTGAACTCAGATGAAATATTGGGTAAAGTATATCATCATATGCTCCTTGCAAATCTGAAAGAAAAAAAAAATACAAGAATCAGATAGAAAGGTCAATCACCATAATATAAGCATCTGGCGTGATGCTTGTAAGACTGGGGCGACAAATCATATCATCATTTTCTGAGGGTTGAATGAGATAAAATACAAGAATGCGAGTTAGTGTGAGGCGATTGAGGGAGCCGTCGAGGGGATGAAGTGAATTAGGGTTCGATGACTTGTGGGGTTTTTATAGTTGAGGAGATGGTGCTTCTTATTAGGTTTAACAAGCCCAGCTTTTGTGTGCGTGTTGAGTTGGAGGGTTGGGCGGCCGGCTTGGGCCTTTTAGGGTTTGATTTATGTTGAGAGATTTTAATTAATATATGTGTTGTTGGGAATCTAGTTTAGTTTTACGTTTGTTATACAATTACTACTGGGTAAGTCTAGTGAAAACTTACAAAAATATTTTTATTTATTTATAAGTTTTATAAAATTATTGTAGAAAATTAATTTAAGATAATACTTTTTATCATATTTAATAAAACATTATTACAGAAAAAGTAAAGAGGAAGCATGATATAAAATGAAGAAATAAAGGTAGTTTTAAATGATTTGAAAATTTATATAGTCGCACAATTTTATATGTATAACATTTTTCAATCTAATATTAATGTAAAATAGAAAAGCAAAAAAAATAGCGATATCTTCTTTAAAAAAAGACAGAGAATTTTTTTTACGGTAATTTGACATGTGTTATATATGATGTTAGTAGGGGATTGATCAGTGGCGATTATGTAAATAGTTAAATCCGCATGTCTCTTAAAATAGTGAAGCAAAAGTGCAAAATTGGTGCCTAACCATATTTAGGCAAAAACTAATTGGTAAACCTAAGGACTTATGGTTTGGCTATCATTTCCTTTCTTACGAAAATCCTTGTAATAGTATTCTTACTGAAGGTTCTACTTCAACAAGAAGTTCCAAATGATTTTACTAGTTCTTCACACATATATATGTATCGTATATTCTTAGTAGTTGACCACCTAGTGCGATTTGATTCACCGAAAGTCTGAAAGGGTTGAGGTCTGTAATGGTCGTACATTAAAGATTATGTAATACCCTTATTGGATTTTATCAAATATATAACGTGTGTGTACGATAGATGAGTCCTAATAAATTAAAAATAATACAACGCATAATAGGAAACTAACATATAAACAATATCTATAATATTAATGTATTTTATCACACCGCGCAGTCATAGCAAGAGGAAAATGAATGATAAAACTGTTCCAAAAATCAAGAAACAATAGTAGATGAAGTCCCTTGGTGCAAATGTCCACAAGTTGATTGAAGTACACGCACTTCTCTTGTTGCAACTTAACTTTCTCACGTATAAGTGTATATCATCTCCACATGCTTTGTACAAAACATATAGAATATTAACTTATGCTAACAGTACATGGTATTGAATTTACATTCAACTAATTCTGGAATCGTTGGTAGTGGACCATCGGCAAGTAAGTGAAAATAATTCATTATCTGATAGTGTTTAAAAGTCTAGAAAATTATTGGTCCATTATTGACCCGACTTGACCCGTTAAAGACCAATAAAACATGACCGTTTAAGAGACTGACTCATTAGCCTCATTATTGATTAAACTCTTGTACAAACGGGCTGGTCAAAGCCCTTTAACAAGGCCCCTTCCATTTGAAGGGGTCTTGTATTAGGCCAATAGAATGTTGCAGGGAAACTGTGCCCGTAAAACTTTCAGAAGTATAGATGAGGCATCATTTTTGAAACTGGTAGCTTCGAATGGACAAAGTATGGTGCCTCACTGATTCTAGATTATCAAGCTGTGCATCACTGGCCAGCATCCAATAAAAAGTGTAGCAGAAAAGTATAACAAAACTAGATTCAAGATTCTGAATTACATACACGTCATTGGAAAAAACAAGGATAAGTTTACTACATACATCAGAGAGAAGTTGGGTCTGTCCCTCAAGCTCTAACAAATTATATCCTCCTTTTACATGGTTATCATATATAACACTCCAATGTACTTATTGTTAACAAACTGTTTTCACCGAGTCTCTAACTCTGGATGAAGATGCTTATTGAAGAGACGACTAAGTCGTGCACTTGCAAGTGCATTACTAACAGACAGAATCAGATGGTATCGAGCTTTAAGCAGCAAAACCATAAGCATTCAGCAGAAGTAGATCGGTTCAAAGCAACCATGCTTTAGACTGAATGTTATTTATTTGCAAATCAACTGCATTTAGATTGCAAGAGCAACTGAAGCATTGTCATAAGTCTTTTGCCTGTTACAAATACTTATATAAACATGTCTACCATGCGTTTCTCTATGGGCTGTCTAGACAGGTAAACCCTCAAGGTCATACTGCATCACGAGCCTTTCCATTGTGTTCCTACTCACTACTTTTCTCTCATATAGTTCTTCCAAAACTATTGCTGCTAGCTCCATTGCTCCTTCATGGGCTATGCCCTCTACAATTATAGTATAAGTCATCTCATTTGGCTTATATCCTTTGTCTACCATCATTTGGAAAATATCCAAAGCTAAATCAGTTCTATGAGATTTGCATAGCCCAAGTACAAGAGCATTACAATTATCAACATCTGGCCTGCAGTTATTTTCTTCCATCAACATAAATATCTCAACTGCTGCATCTATCATTCCTTCCATACACAAGCCTCTTAACAATGTTGAATACGTGTAAGAATCAGGTGTAAACCCGTACTTCGTCATCTCATTTAGTAGCTTCAATGCTGTGTATGTACTACCTTTCCTGCACAAGCTTGTAATGACAGTTTTATAAAACTCATGAGTGGATAAGTTGGATTTGCTACCTATGGCTTGGATGATGGAGAAAGCTTCCTGAACAAATCCACCTTCACATAATAAAGCAATAGAATTATATGTCCCTTCATTAGGGTGGCACTGCTGTGAAATCATCTGGTCTAAGCACTTCATAACTTGATCTACCTTCCCTTCCTTGCAGAAATGAGTAATTATTGGATTGTAGGTGGCTCCTGTAGGTCTGAATCCTGCCCTCATCATTTCTTCCAGAACCTCAAATGACTGCTCTACCTGCCCCTGGTGAGCAAGTGAACTGACCAAAATGTTATAGGTAACTACAGACGGGGCACAATTTCCACCATCCATTTCAGCTAGAAGTTCATAGGCCTCTTTCCACCGTCCTTGACAACACAGAGTCCTCAGCAAAATGTTGTAAGTCACCACATTCGGCTCAAAACCTTTATCTGGCAAATTCCTGAAGAAATTAATCGCTTCCTCTGTTCTCCCTTCCTTGCACAAACCTGTCAAGAGTACATTGTAGCTCACCAAATTAGGCTTTCCGCCTTCGGCAATTATCTCATCCAACAGCCTCATTGCTTCATTGACTCCTCTTTCTTTATACGCGGCTTCCAACAAGAACGAGTAAGTGAAAACATTAGGTTCCAACCCCTTCTTCCTCAACTGATCCAAAAGCTGCAAACTCTTGTTCAAATTCCCAAGCATACAAAGCCCCTTAACAAGTGAATTATAGGTGACCGTGTTAGTTGGGTAGCCATACTCCTCCATCCTCTCAACTAACTGCATTGCATACCCAACATTCCCTCTCTTACACAAATGATTCACCAAAAACGTATACGACGTAGCATCCGGTTTCACACCCGAACTAACCATCATCTCCATCACCCGTATCGCCTTCCGAACTTTACTCAGCTTACAAAGATCATACAACAGCTGAGTCGCCTGACCCTTCTCAGGTTTATGCCCCTTTTCAACCATATACTCCAAGTACAAAAATGCATCATTCACCTTAATATCTCTAGTTTTAGGATCATTCTTACCATTCCTCCAATTAGGCAATGTAAACACAGTGTTTGATGATATAGTAATTTGGTTAGATGCCAATACCCTTGAAAACCCCTTGTTTAGTGACAGATTATGAAGATTTGGGATTTGAGAAAAAAACCCACTTGATTTCGTTGTATTTTCTAGGCATGTTGAGCTCGTTATAGGAGACAGAGATTGCAAAAGGGTAGCCATAAATTACATATATAGTGTGTCAAATTTAAGATCAAAGCAGCAAGCTAAGCTAGAAAATCAATGTCTCGATGAGGTCAAGAATGCATAAAAAACTTAGATAATGAAGAAAATTCACAAGTTTGACGTATAATATATGATGCAGAAGATATAAAAAAAATGTAGGAAAAGATAGAGGAGGGAATGTTCACTCACTATTTCAAGTGTCTGAAAGAGTTATGCCATTTCTCAAGTGCAGAGTAGAGAGGCCCTCATTTTGTTGCGTTAGCGTTAGTCTTGTGTTATCCGACTACTGAGGATAAAAAAAACCAGAGTGCTCACTAGCTTTGCTCACGATTTTAACACGTCGATGGTTTTAATCTGCGGTTGAGATTCTAGCTTTGCTTGTCCACTGTCTACACGAACTCCTCACTATTTTCGCTTTCTTTATTCTTGCAATACTGATTTTAGGTTGGATAAAAATCAGATTATATTGATTAACGTCAGATTAAATCAGGTCATATGAGATTAAGAATAATAAGGGCTAATCAAGTAAAATATATATTACAGCTTAAACTAATTTTATTAAAATCAAATTAAGAATAAAATGTCAAAATCAAATGAAATGAACGATCCTTCTATATTGATTTTAATTGTTAATATTTATAATTATATATATTATGTATAATTATTAAAAAAGTTGCTGAATGTTTGAAACCTACTGAGATTAACCCAGCAATTATTAAATATATAATATAATATATTATATTTGTATTCTAAATTAATTTTTAAATTTGAAAATAAAAACGTTTTAAATGGTTGGTATTAGAAAGATATATTTTATATCTTCATGAAACTCAAAAGTCTTTCATTGTGAAAGAAGCAGTGTCAGTAAAAGGCCTTAGCATCTTGAAAATCAAAAGTGCGGCTTATTTTTGCTTCATCCCATTGCATGCTCGGACGCTGTATTAAAATCCCAAAACTTCATGGAGCTAGCCTCTGACAGGGGAACTTGGGATTGGAAGCAACCCATACGTGGCTACCACCCACTATAACCCTAGCTAGACCCAGCTTCAATTTTCCATGCACCTCCTTATTGAATACGGAGTAGTGTATTGTCTGCCTTCAACACACTGCTAAAGCCCCAAGAAAGTCCTCTACATCTTCCTAGCCTACTTCATAACAAAAACTCCATTTACATAATCCAACCTCTTAATTCCCAATCCTTTCATCAAGTGCATCCCTTTTCTTACTCTGACTGGCTCAAAAAAAAAAAAAAAAAAAAACCGAGTGATTAGAGCATCAATCTTATAAAGACATAAGAAACCAACGTAGCTGCCAAAACTGTGAACATGAATTACCCCACTATTGAGGAATTCCAGTTTTTATTGTTCCTGGATAGAACAGACTTGGAGGATCCACTAAGACTGTAAGACATCCCTACGGTAATTCCTCCAACCTTGATTGGGATTCATGCTTACAAAATTACACAACAGAAAGTGATAATACTATGGAAGATGAAGATTGAAGAGGCTAGGAAGTTCAGAAATTTTAGAGAGGTAAATATATAAAACAAAAGTGGGGTAAAAAAGAAAAAGCTGGAGTTAATTGATAGCTGTTATTAAAACTTTGGGAAAGCAACGCTTGTAATTAATGCATGTCCTCCACATGTTAATAATTTTGAACTGAAGCTCCAACTAATAGAAGAAACCCACCGGCAACCCACCGGCCTAAGCAAACAACCTGAGCATTGGACGGGGTCAAGGCCGGGATGGATTATAAGCAAAATGAGTCGAGTCAAAAAAGATGCAAAACAGATTAGACCAAAGGAGATATTAAACGGGTCGGATCGTCCAAATAGAATATATTTTTTATCTGTAGAGGGTGATAGTTTTCATGTATCACCTCCAATTTTTTGTAGTGGATCATTGACAGTAAATGAAAATAATAATTACCTGATAGTGTTTAAAGGTCTTGAAAACTATTGACACATTATTGACCTGACTTGACCCATTAAATACCCAATAAAACACAACCCTTTAAAAAAACCGACCGATTAGGCCCATTATTGATTAGATCCTTTTACAAACGACCCGATCAAGGGTCCTTAACGGGACCCTCCCATTTGAATAGGTCTAAGCCTAAGTTGTAATCAACTTCCGAAAAACCAAGGGATATGATTGAGAAATTGAAGAACACACCAAAAGTTAGAAAGAGAGACTCGGTTTTTAGAGAGTTTTTTGACCTACTTGTGAACCTTGAAGACCACATGATTAACATACAACAGCACAACGATGGAACAAAAAATTTGACCACTATGGAGCCAAAAAAAAACAAGAGAAAAAAAATAGCATCTTCGTGGCCTGCTTCAGCTTATGAAAGCTTACAAAATCAAATAGCAGCAATGAATTAAAACATGACTAAAAACATTATCATAGAGCATTAGCAAAATTACAAGACATCGCTAGCAACAAATAAAATCAGGGATAAAATGTTCATCAAGCCCGTCTATACAAAGGAATCATCCAACTACAACCAGGTCACCGGCCAGACCAGCCCCTCTGAGGCTGTATGTCTCCATCATTCATCAACTTGTCAAGCACAACATTAAGGTCCACTGACTGGCCATTCTCTGTTAACTTGCGTACTGTGGCCCTGACAATGTCCTTGGGAAAGCCCATACTAGTTACCTTATCGACAACATCATCAATGGGAACCTTGTTTCCACTTCCCCCGGAATTTGATCCACCACTAATCCCAGCAGCAGTTGGAATAGGCTGAGGTAAAATTTTAGCAGTTGGAAGCTGAGGATAATTACTGCTACTACCAACGGAAGAATGAGGTTGTGCCTTAATGGATGAGCCACTGACAAAATGTGAAGCAGGTCCACCATAAGGGTACTGTTCACTAGGCCCTGGTGGTGGGATATATGCAGATGGAAAGCGGGAACTGGATCTGCCAGTTGGTGGTGGCTCATACATAGATGTCGGGCTTCCATAGTATGGCTGGGAGTGAGGTTGGGTGCTGCTTGGTTGGGATGCAGGCTGATGGAGATTTGGTGGGTAAGTCTGGGATGGTATAAATGAGCCTTCCTCTGTGCGATGACCCAACGGAGGTGAGATATGAGGAGCACTAGCACCTACAACAGCAGGATGCTGCTGGGGAGGCGGTTGGGTAGGCTGAGGATAGGATGGGGTCAGGGATGATTGATACTGTTGAGGTGGTGGAGCAAGAGCAAGGGGTTGTTGCTGTTGCTGTTGCCGTTGCTGTAGCTGAGCTGGAGGCGGCATTTGGTATTGTTGACTAGGTGCTTCCTGAGTCTGGCTTGGCGGTGTAAAATAAGAATCTTGTTGAAGCCCAGGTGGTGTGTGACCAGGAGGAATCTGGCCAAGAGGGAATTGAGTGGTCCCAGATGGCAGAGCAGAATGACTATTATGCTGAGATGGTGGAGGCACAATAGGAGGGAGAGAAGGAACTTGGTGCGGAGCAGGTATAGAGAACTGCTGGAGACCAGATTGCTGAGGCGGAGCTGAGGTTGCTGTTTGCTGCACAGAATCTGGCTGGACTGCATTCGGGAGTTCAGGTGACTGCTTCACCTTAGAAATATGCAGTTTTGCTAGTAGCATATGACCCTCCATGATGTCTTGCTTGTCCTTTAGATCTTGCACACCAGTTTGGACCTGGAATCAAATACAAAGAAAAGGCAAAATTATGAGAGGAAATCTGACAAGAAGCACCCATAACAATACAAAAATCATAGGTCTCCCAATTATAAGAAACGAAATATCCTTCAGCATATTTGAAGTACATAAAAAACAAAAATCAAGAGATGGTATCTGGCAAACAGCTCCCTCAACAATTTTAGAAACATAAATCTCCCCCAGAAACCATATATCCACAAAAAAAAGGGGAAGAAACCATACACGTGCAGAGAGATGATAGTGCGTACAGTCTACAGACAGATAAATGCATAAAATGCAGAACGAAACATCTCAAGGAAGATGAGCCAAGTGATCTGGCGTTTTCTACTTGAACTGAGCTCCTTTATGCTACCCAATGCAACTTCACCTAGCTATACTAAGACTATTTAGAAATGGTTGTGCAGTCAGGGAACTGGCACCTCCTCGTTCAACAATTCAACACCACTTTCAAAACAACCTAACCCCCTGCCCTTGAGTGATAAAGTTTCAACATATGTAGCATAGAAATTAGATTAAAACACATGTATATGCTACCAATTATTGTCCGTCTCCATTTAATTATAACACCACCAATAACGCAATAAGAATCAAACCCGCTTTAAGGGTTCAACAATTCAACCAACAACTACCAATCAAACATCAAACAATCCCAACACGCCAAAAATCCACAAATTAAAATCAATTGGCAGCTAATTCTTCAGAAAGAAGCAACTTTGCTTCCATTTTACAAGTCATAATCTTGGTGGGGGAAGTGCAAAGCATAGGGATACATATTCTTCGGTAAGTAATAGACCTGGTTTACCAATAAAACTAAAATCCTTGTTATACTCTCGTGCAACTGATTCATAAGATTTAGTTTCTCGCGGTCCTTCATTTACAGTTTCTCCATATAAACAAATAATTTAGCCCAAGGATCCAGAATCATTGCTGAATCACATCCCATCATTCTAGCCTCCATCAATCACCATTACCTCAGCCTTCCATCCACCCACTTCTATCAACACATTAACCACCACAACCATAAAACCACTGGGAAGCTCTACGGCCCATAATATCCACTACTGTCACGAGATATGACAGCCTCCAATCAGTGACCAGGAAGCTTAGCTAATCATGGCCACTAAACCAGGTAAGAAATCATTAGATATGTCGGAGATAAGCATCATGCAGAATCAGAAGATGGGTTGTGCTGATGAAAATATGGATTATGGACTAAGAAGACAATGGAGAGGAAATTATAAGTTTTATTACTATAGCTTCTCTTAAAAAGCTAATTAAATAATATATGGAATTTACTTTAAATTTTATTTGATTAAATGGCCCATTACACAATGTGTAATTGTGTTTCAACTTATAAATCTTGAAAAAAGTTGGAAGTAATGATTGTGATTGTGACCTCTATTCCAAAGAACAGATTTCAAAGTGAGAGTTAGGGTAATCAAATCACTTGATTATCAACTGCAAATCTGATGAATACTTGTGGAGCGTCCACATGGAAGTCTCTAGGATTTTTCTTTATCCTAAAACAAGTCTTCGGATATCTTGGGAATTTTTTTGTCCCAACAAATGACAAGGAAAGAGACAAAAAATGGATTAAGAGACTAATAGTACATGCACTCAAACGACAAATTACACCTTTAAGCTCCACAATACCATAATCTCATATGGTAAACAACAAAGGAAAATTCATGCATCGCATAAGTCCAAATGCTATCAAAAGGACATACTTCTACAAAATTTACCAACCAACAAGTTATGTCCACCACGCACTTGATCAGTGATACCCACCAATCCTCCACACAATGACCCAACAAAAAAGAGAGTTGTACATACCTCTAAAAGAATGTTCTCCAGGTGTCTCATTTTTCCATCAGTGCTCCCATAATTATTGCCAACTGATACCTTCAATTCATCGACAGAATGCTCAAGATGCCGTGTTCTGCTCTCCAGCTGGGACAGCCGTGCACTGAGACCATCAATAGCATGAAGCACACTGTCTATATATGTCTTCATTGTTCGATCGATCTCAGATAATTTTGTTAAATCATTTGCTTTTGGAGCTTTTTCCAAAATTATTCTGTCAACTTCCACATGATCCACAGAATTGTAGCTCTACAGTATACAGAACAATGGCAAAAAATTAAAAGGAAAGTTTATTCACATACATGACATTGGAAAAAGAAATTTCTATATGGTACAATGGTTACATTCATATATGGTTCATTCTATTAGGGGGACCAAAAGTGTTTTCAAATTTTATAGTGTAACCCTTAGCCATGTTTATAAGCTCCCATGACCTTCAAAGACAAAACCCATTGCAAAACTGTAATGAAATAAAATATAAGGATTTTTTTTTTCTCACAAACTGTTTCCCTCCCACAATATTAACTCTCACCATCAATCCCAACTTACCTCATATGCCATTTCCCTACAACTCCACCAGCATGATCCCGAACCTTAGCCCAGCTGCTGCCCCCAGAGTGGCCCTGCGTTCTCTCTTACAATCATCTCTCTCTTTCCGTTCCCTTTTACCAGGTCAGAAGTGTAATTCTTTTTCAAAGTGCTTACAATGTAACTTAAAGGTTTTTGCCTATTAAGACAGAGGGAGGGTTATACATGTACAACGACATTTCATTCTATGGCTATGCCCTTTAACCATCAGAAGAAACTTTTGGGACAATGACTAACTGAATTAAACAAAACACTAAACAAATAAAAAATCCTGAATAGCGCACAAAAATGACTACACTCGTGCATCACAGATTAAGACTCAGGTGGTTGCCAACATGTTTACAACAGTTAAAAAACAATTAGTTGGGGAAGGAAATTCTATGAGAAACTCCGAAATTGGTCTTCTTAAACTACTTATTCATCTCTGTTCTTCCCTAAATAAAATTATACCTCATTCGAGTTAAGAAATAAAAATGCAGCACAAGTCATATAATCAAGATCCTATTCGGGCTTCGTTAGTTCATAAGATCATAAGAATCATCCCTAGTGGTAGCATAAGCACAATTTAAGAATCTCCAATATCCCAGTAGTAAATAAGACAACAACCATATTTCCTATGATGTACATTAAAATCACAGGTCGCAGCGGGAAGTGCTGATTCCGTAATCTAATAATCTCAAAATGCTTCATTAGTTCGTACGATCATACGAATCATCCCTACTGATTTCCTGTAAGAATATTCCCAAATACACCCTCACCAGTTCGACGCAGTCGTCTGTTTGATCTGCAATCCTACACGGCTATACCCACAGTAGATTATAGTTACTCATCAAGCACAAACTCAATACCCAAACCCTAACTAATTAAAAAAAAGGGTCAAAACGATGCGCATTCACATAATTTAAACAAACAATCAATGAACACGAGCGAGAGGAAGTGTGTATATACTCTGAGAGGGGAACAATTGGGCTTGGGATCAAGAGAACTCCAAGACCTAGCAGCAATACTAGGGAAAGCGGCGGTGGTGGCGGGGGCAGCAGGAGGAGGATCGGATGATAGAGAATGAGCAGCAGCGGCGATGGGTCGATGAATAGGATGGAAATCGTAGTTTGGGAAAATCTCATCATTGTTGCTGTTTAATAATGAAGATCCAACGCTGCTGATGTTGGTTTTAATATTATTGCTCAATTCTTCGGATTGAGGATTCATCAGATCTATGAAATCGTCGCCGTCGTTGTTGTTGCCGCTGTTGGTGTTTAGGCCGCCGCTGTTTGATCGAGATAAGTCCATTATCTGTTTGTCCATGAAATTTGACGCAGTCATCGATGCAACAATCTAGTAGTGAATTTTTCCCAAAGATGAAACTGAGTTTGCGTTGGCTTAGGATTTTAGGAAGGGTTACTTTAAAGTTTAAAGTATCTTTTATCAATGAATGTATATATCATAATTTTTTTCACATCTTTTTTTTTTTTAATTTAATCTATTCTTTTAACGCATTATCTTCTTTTTTATTAATTTTTTTTCTTGTCGATTCTTTTTCATCCAACCAATTCTTTGACATATTCAACCACAAAATTTATCTTTCTTTTAAATATTAATAATGAAACAAATAATGTTTACTTATCTAAGTATCCAATTAGTTATGATTAAAAAAATATTAAATTAAAATTTGGAACCTATCCTCTATTTTATCCTTCCTATCCTATCTTATCTTATATATATCTTATTATTTAAGAGCAAAAATGAAATTGATGCTTTCAAATTGCAATTAAGGCACAATAAACCCCCCAAACTATTTGGCACAATATACTTTTCACACTGACAAGCTGATTGGAAAGATTACATTTTCAATAGTTGTCAACAAACACACAATTCACAAACAAAAATATGATGCAAGAATAAAGCAGATAACCATACAATGTACATAATAGGAACTTAATGAAGAGCGAGCAAATGCTTAGGACATTAGAAGTATATCATAATTGATTAAGGGTGTTAATTACAATAAATAAATGTTAGAGCATTTCAATTAATCAGAAGTATCTAACCAAAAAGCAACTTTAAATAAGAAGCCAACAATATGACATTAGTTGCTCTTAATATATCCTACTTTAGAAGAATATTAATTAAATAATCACAACATAAATAAGGTCGATTTTAGAGTACGACATAAGTTAAAAGTATTAATTTAAGAAAATTAATTTAGGGTTATATATGCTGGTAGTAGACTATTGATTTTTGGAAAATAAAGAATTGACTAATCATATTTTAACCGTGATTAGAATAAAAGAAAAATTTTTGCAAAATTATATCATTAAAACCACGAGAAAAAATATAAAAATTATAGAGCTATCATTAATAATTTTTTTTTCCAGTTAATCAAGTATAAAAGTAATTATAAAAGATCATCATTGAAAATTATCTTTTTTACTTTTTAACATATGTTCAACATTATAGTAATTTAGATGGCGACTCATATTTTAAATTTACCGTTTAGAAAAAAAAGAAGTTAGAAAATTGGAAAATACGGACAAAAAAAATCCTTCCAAAACCTTATCCAGATATGGAGGATGATCCGATCCACAACATCATCTTCTACTTCTGACTCCCACTAGTTGTGAAACCGAACCCACATCATTTCCTGTATTCCCTCTCTTCTCTATTACTTTCAATTCAAGTGACACAGATGCTAGTAGTCTGACAAAAGCTCCAGAGTAAATCAATGTCTTCTTTCATAGTTCACCATTTTTATCCTTCTCTTTGCACCTCAAAGCATTCCTCCCCAAAAAATTCAACAGCCCCTTTTCATTTGAACACCCCAAATTTTCGGAGAAAAGCTATTCTTAGGCGTTTGAACCCGCAATGTAACTCTCAACTCCCTAATAACATTGACCCCAGTCATATACTTGTAAGTTTTTATTAGTCCGGAATCTCTATCTTGTTTTTCCACATTGCTTGGTAGAGTAATTTATGTATTCAGTAGTCGATGCAGCAAGTCATTATATTATTTCGATGTTATGTTTTGTTATCGACGAGACGACGAGCAACCCATAAACTTGTTTTATTGTTCACTGGATTGTACCCGTGTAAGTGCACATGATATTGTTTTGTGTTGATTTCTTGTTTAAATTTTATTTCTTTTTGCTTTTTGTGATATTGTAGCTGTTGAATGATTTTGGAGGGATTCTAATTGTTTGAAGTGGTTTTTGAGTGATGGGGTTCAAATATGTGTTTCTGTTATAAAAAGGGTGTGTGCGAGATTGATCAATTTCCACTGGCTAACAATATTAAGGTGTTGTATTGTTGTTATGAATGACATTACATGTGATTTAAAATGGTGATGATGCTATTGAAGTTGATTGGATTGTTTATAGAAATTTTTTATGGTGTTTGAAAGCAGAAAAAGAGGCCTTTTTGTATAAAAGAGTGTGCAATATCAATAGCATTAGCAATTAGTTTGATAACTGGAGGGCCTGCTTTGAGTTGGGAAAGCCATGCCCTAGCAGCTACTCCTGCATTGCCAGATTTATCAGTGTTGATATCTGGTCCACCGATCAAGGACCCAGAAGCTTTGTTGAGATATGCATTACCCATTGACAATAAGGCCATTAGAGAGGTTCAGAAACCGCTTGAAGATATTACTGATAGCCTCAAAGTTGCAGGGCTAAAAGCTCTGGATTCTGTTGAAAGAGTAAGAATCAAAGGACTCGTTTTTTTTTTTATCTTACCATGAATTCTTATGGGGTTTAAATCATGTTAATGATTGATTTTTATATGAATGCAGAACCTTAAGCAGGCTTCTCGTGCACTCAAGAATGGCAAGAGTTTGATTGTTTCGGGATTGGCTGAGTCAAAGAAGGAACATGGTGTGGCATTGCTTGACAAGCTGGAAGTAGGAATGGATGAGCTCCAACAGATTGTTGAGAACAGGAATAGGGACGGGGTAGCTCCTAAACAAAAAGAGCTGCTTCAGTATGTTGGTGGGTGAGTTACTGAAACACTGGTTTTTGAAACTATATACATATAAAATTACTCAGTCAGTAGATAACGTGTAAATTTGAGGTTTGGTTGTCGTTTCCTAGCAAGCTGGCAATGAATCTAGAGATTCTGATTAGTGACTTGCAAAACAAACAAAAAAACTAGAGAACCCCCTTTCTCTTTTCTTTCCTTTTCAATTTTCATTGTTCCTTTTTGATTGAGGGGGCCAGCAAAAGCAGTCATATGTCTCATATGGGCTGGGTTAGGGAGGGGGGAGAGGGGATGATTAGGGATCGACTGAGTATTAATGAAAAACCATTAGTTTGTGAATTAGAAAGGACTTAAAAACCAAACCTGTCAAATAAGCTTTTATCTCATAGGTACCCTTCTTATTGACTGCAGCTGAGATCTTCCTGGGGCATTGGGTTTCTGCAGTGTTGAAGAGGACATGGTGGATGGCTTCCCATTTGACGTTCCTGAAGAATACCAAACTTTGCCGCTTCTGAAGGGAAGAGCAGTTGTTGAGATGAAGGTCAAGGTGAAGGACAACCCGAATCTTGAGGATTGTCTATTCCGCATAGTTCTTGATGGTTATAATGCTCCGGTAACTGCTGGCAATTTTGTGGATTTGGTAGAACGACACTTTTATGATGGCATGGAGATCCAAAGAGGTACCCCTATTAACACTTTGCAAGTTGGTAACCATTACAACAGTTTATATTCTTTTTCACTTGGTGATAAATATATTAGGAAACTACAATACTGACTGGATATCCTGCACGGGATAATCAACTTTTCCTCCTTTGGATGGCTGGTGTCATAAACTGCTAATCATGATTAATGATGCCTGTTAGCTCAAATATTTCCTTGAATTTGTCTTAAAGTCCTCATTGATGCTATAATAAGTTTAGACCACCATTTTTACAGTTTTTTAACTTGTTCATAGATCTTCTTTTATCTGGATGGCCCTTGTGTAATATGTATTAGTTTAGTAACATTTTTATAACCTAAAAAGATCGACTTGGATGTTCTATAGCTAACTTAATGTGCTTGGTGGCCTTTCTTTTCTAATGCAGCTGATGGCTTTGTTGTTCAAACTGGAGATCCCGAAGGTCCTGCTGAGGGTTTCATTGATCCCAGTACAGAAAAGCCTCGTACAATCCCTTTAGAAATCATGGTGGAAGGAGAAAAGGTTCCGTTTTATGGCGCTACTCTAGAAGTAAGATCCTATATTATGTTATATGTGTTTTGTGTCTGTATCACTACAATTCATTACTGCATAAGTATGAGAAACAATAGACCAGTATTGGGTATTTAGCTTATTGCTTATAAATTTTGGAGGAGAAATTTATCCCAAAATATAATTTTTATTTCCTTTAACCCTTATATTCAATCATAGTTATCACTTGTGAAAGAACAGCACACGGTTCTAGTAGATCTTACAAGTGTTTTTGCAATTTAATTTCAGGAGCTTGGTTTGTACAAGGCTCAAACAAAGCTTCCATTTAATGCCTTTGGTACAATGGCCATGGCCAGAGAGGTAAGAATCTGAAAGTGTGAACTCTTTTTATGCGTCCAATATTTCGAGTTTTAGTCTCACACGTTGAAATTTTGATTTTTTATTGTTACTAATTTGAATCCCAAAGAAATTTTGAAGTGCTACTTTTGAAAAGAGAAAGTAGGATTGGAAGGAAAGAATAGCTGGTGTGGAGTGCATTAATCACAAGTGACTTTGATTTGACATACTCATCTCGTACTTGTTGCAGGAATTCGAGAACAATTCAGCTTCTAGCCAAGTATTTTGGTTGCTGAAAGAAAGTGAATTGACCCCAAGTAACGCCAATATATTAGATGGTCGATATTCGGTGTTTGGCTATGTTACTGATAGCCAAGATTATTTAGCAGATCTTAAGGTCGGCGATGTCATAGACTCAATTCAAGTGGTATCCGGCGTTGATAATCTTGTCAATCCGACCTACAAAATTGCTAAGTAGATTCTTGCTATTTTTTATACTGTGTATTGAAACACAATCATGGAAAATTATAAGCCCAGTGATTTTCCAGCATTCTCATTACCTAAGACAGGGTATGAATCGAGTCTTGGTTGTAGGTGGAGCCTTCGTACTTTGTGTATGAATTTTTTTGTACTTCTGTATGAGTAATAATACTTTATCAAAACGGAAATGAGCAGAAGCACATTAAACCGCGATGATTTTGAGTTGTCGCTCCAAAAATACTTCCGAAGCACATCATCTTGAACCAGACAAACATCCTCACAACCAGAAAACACACACAAAAAAAAAAATGCTACATAGTATTTTCAAAATATTTCTTGTAGGAATCTGGGAGCACGTATAATAACAATTCTTGGAAGCAACCCAGCATACCTGTGAGATGCAGTAGCATTTCGACGACTACAGTAAAGGGCTTTTATCAACTTGTGAATTCCTGAAACTATCTTCCGTCCAGGTTTTCACATAGCTCATATGGGTCAGCACAGACCTCTTGATGTTGTTAGTCGAATACAGATTGGTGATGAACCATACATACATGAGGATAATTCTCGGCCATATATATCCTAAACCTATGACGATATTACATGGCAATACATACATGAGGATAATTCTCGGTCGTATATATCCTAAACCTACGACGATATTATATGGCAATAATATCCTTCAGATACTAACGTAAAAGATATATCTTAACTATCTAAGGGGTTATTTCATGATATTCAAGCCAGAATACCATATGATGTCTGAAAATCCAGTCCTTACTAAGAAAGCTACAATCAATAGGGATCATACCACCCCCTTAGGTAGTATCAGGCTTAATATCTATAAATATTAAGAAGATTGTATCAGGACCCGCCTATCATCTCCCCTTTTGTGCAATCATCTATATCTTCATAATATAAAGTAGATTGATAATTCTTTATATGTCGATGTTGTAGAATAATATAATCGTGAGGATAATTCATCAGCCATAGCCAGGCTAGTCTTCTCAAAAACAAATGAACACCATTATAAGTTCCTGTCAGCAATTTACGAGTACAGCAGATGATTTCCAGATTTAAAAAGAAATCTCTGAATTTAACTAAGATTTTAATCAATATAACAAAAGTATTTACACAACAGCACATTCATTTATCATGCAATTTTCATCTTACAAACAGCAGGTTGTGCAACCAGAACTGGCATAATAGACGAAAAAGTGGCTTTACAGTATACAGATACTAATCTAAAAGAGATATCTGAGACGTTCATTCTTGATTTTCGCGTCAGGATATCATATGATGTCTGAAAATCCAGTCCCACAAAGAAAGCTAGAATAAGTATACATTTTTCTAAGCCAGGTCCTAGTTTAAGGTCCTCTATTACTTCGGAAGCAGAGACATCCCTGCTGTTGATCAATAGGGATCATACCACCTCCTTTGGTAGTATCAATTGCCTCTAGCAATGTCACCACCTCATCCATTTCCGGTCTCTTGTCTGGATTTGCATCCCAACATCGCTTCATTACATATGCCAGAGAGCTGGGGCAGCATCTGGGGATCTCTGGCCTCAGATTCTGGAAGTTCAGGTTTTAAACCAGGCAAAATTGGTTCAGGATATTCAGCAAAACAATATCATACTACGGTGGTCGGTTGGAAACTATAGATTTACCTGTCGGACAACAGCTGATGTCACTTCTGAGAAACTCAGATCGGGATATGGCATCTCACAGCAGTAAATCTCCCATAAGCAAATACCAAAGCTGTACACGTCACATTTCCTATTATATGGATGACCATTCAGAACCTGCAGTAATAACCCCCCAAACAAGTGATGATTGGCAAACAAGGAATTCTAGCATGTCCATGTCAACCTAACTCAAAAGGAAACCAATTCAAACAGCAGTTTTACATTTTTCAGGTAGAATCAGTATGAATGCCTTGGCTATGGAAAGTATGTTAAACATTGAGGCAAACTATTTGCTGATCTATAGTTATACAGAGTTACTTCATATCTACAGACTCTATCAAAAAGAGAGAGATATAAAGAGTTGCCTAAGAATCTAATTAGAAAGGAGGACAGCATCAGACAGGAACAGGCATGACCTACAAAAAGTCATGGGAAGTGGAGGTGGGGAGGAAAGGAGGGAGAAAAGGAGGACATAGATCAGGAGAAGAGAAGAAATTAGCTAGTATTTGTTCATATCTAATTGTCTTGTACGTACTAACGAGCTTAGTACTATATTGAACTCGAGCCGAGCTCACAAAGTAGATGCTCTTTGAGCCCGAGCTATACTTGAAATGTTTATGGTTGACCCAAGCTGAGCCTAATACTACTCAGGCTTGGCTTTTTGGCTCCAGGACAATGATATTTGAAGCGAAAACCATGACGGGTATTGCAATTTAAAGGTCTAAACTGTAATTGTTGGAGCACATTTGGTCACTATGGAGCACCACAAAAGAAACTACCTACCTCAGGAGCCATGTAGCCAAGGGTTCCTGTTTCACCAGTCATGTCATGAGGATTTGAAGCCTCAACACGAGCAACGCCGAAGTCAGCTATTTTGAGATTCCGTTGCTTGTCCAACAACATGTTTTCAGTTTTAACATCTCTATGGACAACTTTCATGGTATGGAGATAGCTCAACCTACACGGAAATATTGGAGAAACAATTATCAGACTAATTTCGGTGCAATTTAATCATAAGCTTGATTATAAAACTCAAGTTTCCCATATTAAAAAAGTTTGGGAGATAGCATGAAAGAATAACTTTATAAAATCGACCTTTTAATTTATAATAATTATCTATGGGATTCATAAAGCTATTCTCTCGTGCTATTTCCCAATTTTTTTTCACATTGAGATCTAAAGAATGGAATCATATCCGAAATGTTGGCAGGTCGGAGTCATTAGAGGTCTTAGGCTTTGGGGATTATGTAAGAAGCACATGACTGGTGCCTATTACAAGCAACATACCGGTGATAGAGGAGGTCGGTCCTCATATATATATTTTACAAATATAACTAAGCCATCAAGCCCATAGTTTAGAAGTAACTATAAAACCGATGAAGAGTTGAGATTTACAGAAGTATTTGAATAAATGAATCAATACTTATATAGCAAAATAAACGCAGCTGGAGGATTAGAAACGAAAAGTATTGATGAAGATTAACGGACTAACCCTCGAGCAAGATCAAGGGATAGCTGGATAACTATTTTGAAAGCCAGCTTCCTTCGCCTGTTCTTTATAAGAAAATTTTTCAACGCACCTCCAGGAAGATACTCAACCACAACACAACAAACATTTCTTGGCATGCCAATTTGACCGTTTTCAGTTTGGACGGTCAAGTCAGATGAACCCATAGTAGCTCCTATAAACTGCAAGGTAAAACAATGCATGATATTGCATTACAGATGAAAGGATACAGAAAAGCATAAACCAAGGATTCAAACCTCCATGCAGCAGTGAGTTAAAAGATCAACCAATATAATTAACATAGTTGTTCCACATCAGATAAAATATAGGTCAATCAGAGGCAACCTATTTGTTATTGCAAGTGTAAGATCAAGTAGATCCAAAACCACCTTATGTCAAGTACGTATAGTAGGGATTCAGAGACATTATTGTGATGTTTGCAGTAATTCAAATTACGACCATCATATCAGTACGTTTTTCTTGTGATTAACACATGCAGATGAGGCGGAGAATGGATTAAATAGATACCTTAGTCACATTTGGGTGGTCCAGTTTGTGCCATACTGCAACTTCTTGAGCAAAAGCTGATCTTAACTGAGAAATCTCAGCCTCAGACCGATGGCTCTCTTCCCCCCAATCGAGAAGTTTTACTGACAGCAACATCATATCGTCTCAAATTAATATCCACACTTTAAGCAAACAACTATAGGATATATAATAAAAATTATTCTTTCTCATATTGAATTCAGACGCTCGTTGCGAAAATCTCTGTTCAACTATTCGAGGATACGTAACTGCATGAGACCAGTGAACGTAACAGGTGGTTTCACAAAATATATCAGTTCTAGTACTATATATGGCCCTGAAATCGTTCGATTCAATAATTTCCCTGCCTCTATAATGGACAGTGCAGTTATGATCCTCCATCTTTTACTGTTTGCCGGCCTTATCATAACGACAACAAAAAAAGTTTCCTTTTTTCACTGAAGAAAGAAAATCAAGAGCCAGAAACAGTTACTGTTATGACCTTTCTTGTTTCACATGAATCTTGTGACAAAAAGAAACTTTTTGTCCCCTAAAGTAGCAACTTTTTTATCCACTACTTGACTCCAATCTCGTGAATCACGGATAATCCCAACTAAAATTGTCTTAGGGAAAAAAAAAAGGTCTGAATACTTGTTAATTAGGGTTGTTTATATATGAACGAAAACCCTAAACGTAGAATATTCTTAAAAATACTGGAAATATACTGGATATCCGTAAAATATTACATAGCACACTTAAGTGTATTCATTCATTATCATAACCAACGATGGCACCGTGAAGAACATAATTAACTTACAAAAATATGAAAATTGTCAACAATTCTTAACAGAATTATATTCATCACTCAGATCAAAACCCAGAAATAATCAAAGTTTAGAAACATATATTATAAATAAACAAAAAGAAGGGTAAAATATAAGAAGTGCACACGAAAGTGAGTGAAGAAAAAAAATTAAACCTGCAACATCTAGGCCATCATAAACACCACGATGAACGGTACCAAAGGTCCCACGAGCAATGACAGACTTAATAAGGAGCTTAGATGGGTCAATTTCCCATTCTGCTCTACTGTTACTGTTACTACTGCTTCTTCCTCTTTGTCGTTCTGCTTCTTCTTCTTCCTCCTCCTTCCTTTTCCTTTCCAATGTCAATGTTTTGTTCAGATGCTTCTGAAGCTGCTCGTCTAAGCTCTTCAGATCAATCTGGTCTGCTCTTACATACCCATCATTCCCTTCCTTCATGTTTTCAGCTCTTTTCTGAGCTTTGTATTTGTGTCGTCTGTGTCTGAGTTTATGAGAGTGTGTTTGTGTGCGCTTTTTTTGCTGTTGTGGGTGAAGATATAAAGCTGCTGAGATCACGGCTTCGATGTTTGCAATTTGTTGAGAAAGTGTAGGGAGGTTAGCTAAGGAAATGTAGGCAATATAGCCAACTGCCAAAGAGAAGAGACAATAAATAAATACGGAGTAGTGAAAATAAATAAATAATTCTTGGAGGATTTGTACCGGTTATTGTCTTTCTACTGTTTAACGCATCTTTCTCGTGGCGATCAAAATCACATAAATATTGTATATAAAAGCAAAAATTTTAACAATTTAATGGGCTCAAAATATTATACACATAGAAGACAATAATATAAACAGTAAAAGTGACTCATCAATATAATAAAGGATACCCCTCAAAGTTGATAAAGATTGGTATATGTTGTATTGAAGTTCAATTGCTTCGTTTTTTTTATCGAAGCAATTATACTTCTATTGCTTCGTTTCATGTTGAAAAAGGACTTTTCAAATATATCTAGACCCATGATCAACCTTATGAAAAAGGAGTATATGTTTGTCTGGACTCTGGAATGTGAAGAGACATTTCAAACCTTAAAAGATAAATTAACATCGGCACCAGTCTTAGTCTTACCAGATGAAAGTAATAAATATAAGGTCTATAGTGACGCATCCAAGTTTGGGTTAGGTTGTGTATTGATACAAAATAGAAGGGTTATAACCTATGTCTTTAGGCAATTGAAACCATATGAGGTTAACTACCCGACTCATGATTTGGAGCTAGCAGCGATAGTTTTTGCCTTAAAGATTTGGAGACATTACCTTTACGGAGTAACTTATAAGATCTATACGGATCATAATAGTTTAAAATATATTTTCACCCAGAAGGAGTTAAATATGAGGCAAAATAGATGGTTGGAGCTTATCAAAGATTATGATTTGGAGATTCAATATCACGAAGAAAAAGCTAATGTGGTGGCAGATGCATTACGTAGGAAGTCGAACCATTCAGTGAATGCAATAATTTTGCCTGAATAGTTATGTATAGAATTTCATAAAATGAACTTAGAGGTATTGGAATAAGGGGGAGTACAAAAATGTATCAATGCCATGGAAATCCAGCCATCCATTTATGATGAGATTCCGGAAAGCCAACCAAAAGATGAAAAATTAGAAAAACATCAACGAGAAAATTCGGGAAGGACATACCCTAAACTTTATGATCATTGATGATGGTAGTATTAGGTTCAAAGGAAGATTGTGTGTTCTATACAATAGAGGAGATTTAAATAATAGATTAATGGAAGAAGCTTATAGTTCACCTTACTCTATACATCCTAGAGGAGATAAGTTGTATAAGGACATGAAGAAAAATTTATGAAAAAGGAAGTAGCCGAATTTGTGGCTAGGTGACTTACTTGTCACAAGGTAAAGATTGATAATAAGCATCTACAAGGTAAGGTTCAGCCATTGGAAGTTCACCTTACTCTATACATCCTAGATGAGATAAGTTGTATAAGGACATGAAGAAAAATTTTGGTGGCCAAATATGAAAAAGGAAGTAGCCGAATTTGTGGCTAGGTGCCTTACTTGTCATAAGGTAAAGATTGATCATAAGCGTCTGCAAGGTAAAGTTCAACCATTGGAAGTTCCTAGCTGTAAATGGGATTCAATCTTGATGGATTTTGTAAGAGCTCTGCCTAGAAAAAAAAGGTCGATAATGATACCATTTGGGCGGTTGTGGACATGAGCGGGTCTAGTATAGGTTCAGTGGGTTCACCTGAAACCATACTAGAAAAAAAAAACCCTTTTTATATCATTTACAACATAAATAATCAAATGTAGGGATTTGGTTGAAAACGATGATTTGAGAAGAAGAGGGGAATGTTGTATTGATACAAGCCATGGGGCAAATCACAGCTTCCAAATTCAATTGAAAACCATAGCTCTTTTCATATTCACTGCATGTGAAAGTTCCTTCAAACTACAATATATTGTACTTGGAGCTTTTACAAACTAAACTTTAACTAAGCAAAAGTGTTTGAACCATTAATAGGTTATAGACCAAATAAATTTTCAAATTGGTAATATGTCAAATTAAGAAGTGAGATAAGATAAAATATATTTAACCCCTTACATATGAAATTAAAATGTGTCTTATCGGATACATTTCAATATAAAATTTTAATATTATCAAATTTTTATAACTTTTTATTATTTATTGGACTTAGTAGGGATCACATGGTGAGGTTTTACAACTCTAGACTAATAATCACTGGTAAGCATATCTTCTTTTTACCCAAGCCACCCATGTTCGAAACTCAACACACACCACTCAATTTTTTCCCCTTTACCGGTTTCCCCTATTCCCATTCTGATTTCCTTATTGTCCTTCACACCTTCCACACACCACACATCCGCCCCTGTTAAACCCTAGTCGACCACCCACCACCACTCCACCAGTGCTTCACGCCTCCTCCTTGACAATCGATCCTTCAATTCACACCTCCCCATGTGTCCGTCACTCGAGCGCTCCACTGCTCCACTCATTCGCTCAAGCCTCGACTCCTCAAGACCCGCTCCGGTGCTCACCCTGTGCTCCGCATCCAGTCCTCCACCTCCGGCACTCGTAGCCGGCAACCCGACAACCCCCTTTGTAAGTACTTGTCTTTTTCACTTTTTGGCTCTTCTCAAGTTTCAATCTCTCATTCCTCAAATTTGATTAATTTTCTAATTGATTTAATTTGTTATTTGTGAATTGTGAATTGTGAAAGTGTGCATTGAATATTTGAATGAATGATTTGGAATTTGGTTATTTGTTCATGGTTGTAAGAGAGGATGAAGAAGGGGTAGTAGTTGAGGAAGATGATGGTTTGTTCTTGGTTGAGAAAATGTGAAGAGATGAGATAGCAGGGCTATGAGGATGGGATGAGAGACTCACCATTTTTTTTGGGTGTGCAAGTCGTAAGTGTAGGTCTACTGTAGGAGAATAAATGAGAGGAGGGGGTTCTGACTTCTGCTTTGAGGATGGGATGAGAGACTCACCTTTTTCACTTTATTATTGTTTTCTTTGTTTGTTTTAATTTCCCTCTATATTTGTTTTGATGTTGAGGATAAGATATTGGTTTAAATATCTGGATCGGTAAACATCACTCGTAACTGTGAAAAGTGTGCATTGAATATTTAAAATTTTAGACTTTTTTATGTATTTCTCATTTCATAGATTCTGAACCCATAGTACAAAAATCCTGGAACCGCCACTGGTTGTGGATAAACTTACAAAGATTGTCGTTTTCATACCTATGAAGCACCTAGAAGATGATCCAATTAGGAAAAGCTTATATGAAATTTGTCGTAAATTATCATAGACCTTGGAATATATGTTAAGGGCATGTGTGATGGAGTATCAAGGGTCATGGACATTTTCCCACAATAACAGTTATCATGTCAATATTGGAATGACACCTTTTGAGGCACTTCATGGAAGAAACTATATGAGTCTGATGTGTTATAATGATATAAGTGAAACTGTAGTACTTTATGAAAGAAATTGTATGATTTGAACCTGCCTATTGAACTATAGAGAGTGCACAACGTATTTCATATATCTCAATTAAGAAAATATGTACCGGATGCGAGTCATGTGTTACGCCCTAAATCAATAGAAATGAACCAAACTTTTACTTATATAGAAAGACTAGTTTGAATCTTGGATAGAAGGTAAGAAGAACAAAAAACAAAGATGTACAAATAGTAAGTGTATGGTCAAATCATGAGACCGAAAAGGCAACTGATAACCGTTCTTTTAGGTCGTTTAACTAAAAGAATAGTTATGCAAACTAAATTTATAAACACCCTAATACTACTACAACTAGTGTAGTGGTAAGTCGGGGATCGACCCACAAGGACAAGGGCCGATAGTTTCTAGACTTGGTGCAAAGGGTTTATATGGAATTTGAAAGAGTTATACTAATAAAAAAAAAGGAAAGCAAGAACTTAAACGATGTTATGCTATGAAGGGAAAACGGGGATAGATTAGTTCCACCCTAGGAAGGACAATCAAACTATCAATACGCTAAATTAGGAGAAATCAGTCAACAATGAATCATGCCACTCAAGATGACGAGAGGAAGTTTGTGACCCTATCAATCACACGAACAACCTATAATCGCCCTATGTCTCCAAAGGAGTGGCAGGACAAGATTCGCATCGAATATCAGTCAATCAATCATTAACAATCTCAAATCCTAACTCTACGCATGAAGAACGAGCCAACCTAGGGTTTCACCAATCAAACCCCTAAGAAGACTACTCACACATAGTAATAATGACTAGGTCTTACAAAATGATAAAGGACATGATTGAAAGCATGAACAAATTGAATGCAATGAACAAGAGAATGAAAAACGAAGAACTATAACCGAACCGACAAATACTCTATCAAAACTATAAACGAAACAACGATAATGGCAAGAGGAATGAAATTACTAAAAGCAATAAATGAAAGCATTAAACGAAATAAAACAGAAAAGAATTAATACCTTGCATAAATGAAATTATGTGAACGAAAGAGAAACTGAATCCGAAATACAAAGCTTGAAAGGAAGTGCAATGAAAGCTGTAAATCTAAATTAATGCATGAAATAAATGAAAAGCTTTAAAGTGATGTTCTAGGTTGAGGCACAAGAGCTCTCAAAGTAGGCATAAGGTTATGTACAGAGAGAGAGGGTATTTATACCCTAGGGACAAAAGGAGTAAAACCCTAGGAAAAACCCTCGAGCGCCGACTAAAGAAAGAACCAAAATATGCGGGAAAGAAGGCCATTCGGCCGAATGAATAGGGGATTCGGCTGAATGGGTGGCCATTCGGCCGAATGGTGTGACCATTCGCCTAAAACAGAAACTTGACATTTGTGCAATCTTTCCACCATTCGGCCGAATGAGTGGAACCATTCGGCCGAATGAGTGGAACCATTCGGCCAAATGGGTCTTGATTCGGCCGAATGAGTCTTCATTCGGCTATTCCCGAGAGCTTGATTTATGTGCTTGAATCCCTGTTTTCCATTCGACAGAATGGATGTCAGATTCGGGCGAATCTGAACCTAAACCTTGCTAAACAGTTCCTTTGAAGTGCCTAGTGGCTTCTAGAGTTTATGGGATCTTCGAGAGTGACTTGGAACGCATGCCCAAGCTATGATACGCGCATCCAAACTCTTGATAGAAGTGTCAAAGCCTCGAACACGTCTCATTTTACCTCGAAATCATCGAGATCACCTGAAATGACCTAAAAGCAGCTCGAGGACAAGATCAAGGTAAAATTGAATGTAACGTGCATAAAACCAATATAAAAGCACGAGACTCGACACTAAAATGAGGTTGTAAACGTGCTCTAAAATGAGCACATCAGCAACTCATGAGCCATAAGATGAAATGAGGAAGAAATATCTAGATTATTTTCTAAGGTTAGTAGTCGAGTCTCGGGGACGCGACTTCCTTTTAAAGGGGGTAGAATGCGATAGAGTTTCGCGCTTTGCCATTTTCAAGACATACAAGAGTCAATTATATAAGTTACATCAATTACTTGCATATGTCACGTGCATTGCATTCAAAAGTGTCATTCAATGTTTTCAAGTTTTGAGGACAAAACTTCTTTTAAGGGGTAGAATGTAATATCTCGTATTTTAGACATTATATTAAAAACTTTTATATGCTAAGTTATATTTTAAATTAAATGTACATTATATATTAGCATTTTAAATAAAATTATATTAAGAATGTTTTAGTACAATTAAATAATTTAAAAAGTATTTTGCCCCAATTATAATTATGGACCGCCATTTATATATTTATTTTATAATTTTATTAAGAAAATTATTTAATTTCATAAATAAATAATTAATTCCTCAATTATTCCATTAAATTCCCAAAAAGCCCTCCAAAATATCCCGAAAAATATCTCGAGTATCCACTATTATTATAGAATATTCTAGAATCTTTTAAAATATTATTCTTAGCAAAAAAATAAAAAGATCAGTTTAAGATATTTATAAAATTATTTTTAATTTAAAACCGATTATGTTAAGAATAAGATATATTTATCAAAAAAATAAAATAAATTCAAATATATATAATCATGGATAGCTTCCATGTTTAGTATTTAAAAAAAATTAAAATTATTATTATATTTATATTATCCTAATTTAAAGGATAGTTTTAGTTGAAAAGATAGTTTTAATTTAAAAATTATAGATTTTAAAAAAATGAAAATAAATTATAACCTTATCATATCTTTTTTATATGATTGATATTTCAAAAAAAAATATTATTATGCTATTATTATTATAAAATTTAATCTTTTTTAACTAATTCTAATTGGTTTGTTTTGAATTAAATGATTTTAATTGGTTAAATTATTTAATAATTAAATTATTTTAAAAAAAAATATTTTTTTGAAAATTTAGAGGATAATTATCATTTTAAATACTTATCTTTTATTTTTTTAAATCCTAAAATATATCCTAATTTCTACTATAAATAGACCCTTAAACCTCACATAATTCTCCACACAAAAATCATTAAACTTTTTCTACTTCTCTCAAACTTTCTCCCTCTCTCTCAAGTCACTTTATTTATCTATTCGACCACTTGGTGCCACGAACAACCACTAGCCATCGTGAGCCTCCTTTTTTCTCTAATTATTTTAATTGTTTTACAAATTATTTAGTTCTTAAAACTATTTCTAAATTTAATTAAAGTTTCAATATTTTATACATATTATTGTGTTGGATTATGTTGATTAGTTCATGTTAATTTATAGGAATATTATCTTGAAGTTTAGTAGAAAGTTACTAGGAAGTAATAGAATTTAAGGTACGCATATGTGTTAAATCTTTTTATAAGCAATTGAATGTTTTGTTGAATTATATTGTATTAAGATACTTTTATTATATATTTTGTTAAATAAATTGTAATTGAAATTTTAGACATGCGCCGTTTTTTTAATATATGTATATATATATATGGTTATTTATTTGAAATTTTGATTTTAAAAAAAAGGATGATATATATTTATCTTATTTTATTTAATATGTATCATGTTTCAAAAGGGCCGAATAACATTTGAGATTTAATAATTTTCAATGAGCTTTAATAATTAACGTAAGATATTTGTTTTAAGGAGTTATAAATGGAGAGTTATTATTATTATATATTACCGCTTGATTTTATAATCAAAAAGGGTTCATGCTTCAAAGTCCACTTGTTGGCAAATAAAAGGAAACTCCAAGTATAGATTCCGTGATGGGATAACTAATTTGGGGGTATGCACACTTAGGATCAAGCAGGAATATAAGAAGAGAAATTTTTTTTATTAAGTATTTTAATAATTCCATTTGTATTTGATTATTATAAAGGAAGGTTTAAAGTTTATTAATTTATAAGAAGACAAGTTCGAAATAAAGGAATTTAAAACTCAAAGTATTTCTTTTAGTATGTATATATAAACAATGTTTTTACATTGACATGTATTTTCCTATTTGTTTTTTGTTCGCCTTACTTATCATTTATGGTGAGTATGTTTGCAGGAATAAATGTGCGTGAGAGCATTACATTAAAGGGCATTACATCAAGGGGCACATCAAGGGGTACATTTGGATAATCAAAATTATTTTTATAAATAAATCAAATTTTACTTCCGCTACAATATAGTAATTAATAAGCACAACCGAAGCATGGTGACACGTGACTATAATACCCCTAAGTTACTAAAATTACTATTACTATTATTATTATGTTAATAATTTAGGGGTGTTACAATAGAATATTAGAATAAATCTTTAGAACATATGTGTTGAGATTTAGAACACCAGTACTCAACTTTGGAACATCAATATCAAACCTTAGAATAATAGAATAAATATATAAAATATATGTGTTAAGCTTTAGAACATCAGTACTCAAATTTAGAACATCAGTATTACGCATTAAAATAATAGAATAAAATTTTAAAATATACGTGTTAAGGTTTAGAACATTAGTATTGCATATTATAACATTAGTAAACAATGAAATGAATATTAACACTAGTATTTTAAAAAGTTAGACTATTGTATAAAATATTATGTTTATTGTTCTAAGAATGTATTCAATTGTTTTGAAATTTAATTCTATTGTTCTGAAATTTAATTTTATTGTTCTAAACTTTTGCAATGTTGTTTTGAATATTAACTTTATTGTTCTAATTAGTAATTCTCTTATTCTAAGCTTAAATTTTAATGTTCAACTTTATTATTCTAAAATTGTTATCTATTGTTCTAAATAATAAGGCTATTGCTCGAAGGTTGTTATCACTTGTTTTAAACTTTTATTTTATTATTCTAAACTGTTGCTACGTAGTTCTAAATATTATAGTGACTGTATATTTCAAGGTTTGATTTCATAGTTTAACTCTATTGTTTTTATGTTAGTTCTATTGTTCTAAATACTAACTCTAGTGTTCTAAAGATTTACATTATTGTTCTAAAGATTTACATTATTGTTCTAAGAATGTATTCTATTGTTCTGAAATACAATTTTATTATTCTAAACTTTTGTAATATTATTTTGAATATTAACTTTATTGTTCGTTAGTTTACTTCTCTTGTTCTAAATATTAACTCTAATGTTTTAAAAACTAACACAATTATTCTAAATAATAAGTCTATTATTCTACGTTATTATATATTTGTAATCCCTCGAAATTCTACAACTATTTTTTTATTTTATCTATTTATTTTCCTAAGTAATCCGCTAAGCCTAAACTACCGAAATTCTATCCTACTCAAATTTTATAATACACGAAGCTCTATCTTACTATCTAAACCTAAGAATTTTACCTAAACCTAAACACTACAAAACAAAAAAAAAAACACAAAAACCTTCCCTTATTAAACCTACCCGCGGAAACCCCCCACAAACTCAAATACTCAAAGTCAAAAGAAAGAAAAACAAATTTCCCACAACCCCCATAACCCCGTGAAACCCTTCCCCCATCAGAATTTCCCCCACTGCCCCCCTGCTACCCCTCCTCTGCCGCCGCTGCCCCTGCCACCTGCTCCGCCGCACAACCTCCGTCGGCCAGTGAGCACGCCACCCCCCTCCCTCTTCCTTTTCTTTTTGTTTCACTTTGGTTCTCTTGATTTTATGTATTCATATGTATGTGAGATTAAATTATATAATTGTGTTTGTTTATATTGTTTGGGTTGTGATTTATGGTTGTTTTGTTTCGGGTTTTGATTGTTTTGAATTGGGTTTATCTTGTTATGGTGGTAGAAAATAGAAGGGAAGTTTTGGGTCAATGTCGTTTTGGAGCGCATGGTTAAATTCTTTCAAGTGATGATACAATTCTCTATAAGGAGTTACGTTGCTTCAATTCTTGTAGAAGAAAATCCAGTATGTTACTAGACCAGTATCTTCTATGTCGTCTAGGATTTATACCCAAAAATGGCTCTTATATTTGAGTCCAAGAAATACAGTATAATTGCATATGAAGATAAATTAGTACGTGAACTTATTAAAATGTCACTTTGGTGATTAGTGGCAACCCGCCTAACTTTTGCCAAACATTCATAAGAGATATCGTGTTCTTGATTAGTGGTAAGCTCTTGCTCTTTGACTCCCCTAATTGCTGAGTATGCGTAATATCAATTGCTTGTTTTGTTAAGAAGCAGCAAGAATACACAAAATGAGGAAAATGTATTTTGTATCATAATTGAACACTTATAATTAAAGGCAAATATTCTTAAACATCGTTAGTGTTATACCATCAACTGGCCTTATTAGTCATGATAGATAAGAAATATTATGAAGATATTGGGAATAAATTTGGTTGTTGGTATGTTGATTTAGCTATATTATTTGGTATAGGAACACAATTTGTAGAAGGTTCTTAAAGATAGAGAAAGTGGATACCCGTGCTTTTTACACCAGGTACGTACAAGTTACGAAAAAAGTTATTTTTAATTAGGGGCATGTTTTAGGGTGAAACATAAACATAGTATCATGTTTAGGGAACCCTTTGGATGAGATTGTTTGGTTATCCATTTGAAAGAATTCATGTTCTTTATATTATGGGCATGTTTTGGTGTTATTTGTGAGAAACCGTGATATATTAATTGGTATTAATTGTTAATTAATCCATGAGGTTGTTTATTATTACTCCTTCATTACTGATAGTATGATTGAAGTAAAGGTGTATTTTATAAGTCTTAATGACGAGGTAGTTGACTTGGTTAAACAGTTTTATCAGTTAAATTTGAATAAAAAAGGTAAAAATTACAGTATAACAAAGATATACTGAATAACTGTGTTTATTGAGTTTAAACAGTAAATCACTTAAAGAGAAAGAGGATAAGAAATAAAACTCTAGGCTAGTGCACGTCTAGAGTATTGACAATCAGGGGTTGGAGTTCACGGGGTATTATCAGTGGCTTTTGTTGGAGACCGTGTGATCTACGAGTCTCTCTTTTATAAAGTTTTAAACTTAAAATTGGGGTTAATTAAGATCTCATCTAGCTATGGTAATGGAGTTGCGCCCGTTTACCATCTGGATTTTTATACTGTATTTTGATGCTCTCCGACGGGAGTGCATGGGTTATTTATTTATTTGATGTCCTAATTAGGACATGGGAGAGACAACCTAGTCTATTGCTTAATCCAAATCATTAATCAATTTACCGTGTCAGATAGGTAAAATATTGCATGATACGTTCTTACATTTCTTATAGTTATTTAATTATCAGTTCAATTGTCGTATCTTGTAATTCGTATGTACTCAGCTTGCTGATTACGTGCCTTGTGTGTTTTGGTCATGGCTTTCGCCTATAAATGACAATGTAATGATCCAATACTTACATTTGTATTATTGGGGAGCAAATTATTAACAGGTATCTAAACAAGCATTCATGCATGGGCGGGTTGGAGAGAAACGTTATTTTAATTTAGATTTCGGAATAAATTATGTTAGGTTTGATTTGGTTTTAAACTGTTGCATTTGAAATAGAGGTAAGCGTTATTTGGTACATTACAATAAGGGCCGCAGAGGTTCCAGTTTGTTACAATCAGGAGTTGATTTACGTTTAATGTTATTTCATAAGTCTTTTGGTTTTCCGCTGCAAAACTCTCTTTTATAGCCTTAACGTTTTAACACGTGGCGATAACATACCGGTAATTTCCTAAAGGTTTGGTTTTCGGAAAATGGGAATTACCAGGGTGTTACAATATGTGGAATTTCCTAAATTGATTAATGATTTGGATTAAGCAATAGACTAGGTTGTCTCCCCCATGTCCTGATTAGGACATCAAATAAATAAATAACTCATGCAATCCCGTCGGAGAGCATCAAAACACAGTATAAAAATTCAGATGGTAAACGGGCGCGACTCTGTTACTATAGCTAGATGAGATCTCAACTAACCCCAATTTTAAGTTTAAAACTTTATAAAAGAGAGACTCGTAGATCACACAGTCTCCAACAAAAGCCACGGATAATACTCCGTGGACTCCAACCCATGATTGTCAATACTCTAGACGTGCACTAGCCTAGAGTTTTATTGCTTATCCTGTTTCTCTTTAAGTGATTTACTTTTTAAACTCAATAACTCAATCACAGTAGCACACAAAAGCAAATATTACAGTTATTCAATCTATATCTGTTGTACTGTAATTTTTAACTTTTTAATTTCAAACTCAACTGATAAAACTGTTGAACCAAGTCAACTACCTCGTCATTAAGACTTATAAAATACACCTTTACTCCATTCATAATATTAGTAGTGAAGGAGTAATAATAAACAACCTCTTGGATTAATTAACAATTAATACCAATTAATAAATCACGATTTCTCACAAATAACACCAAAACATGCCCATAATATAAAGAACATGAATTCTTCCAAATGGGTAACCAAACAATCTCATCCAAAGGGTTCCCTAAACATGATACTATGTTTATGTTTCACCCTAAATCATGCTCCTAATTAAAACTAACGTTCTTCGTAATTTGTACGTACCTGGTGTAAAATGCACGGGTATCCACTTTCTCTATTTTTTAAGGACCTTCTACAAATTATTCTCCTACACCAAATAATACAACCTAAATTAATATACTAACAAATACCAAATTTACAACAACCACACTAACTTTTCTAAGACTTTAAAATCATCCAAAATACGTTTTTAAGCCTCCCTAAAACACAAGTTAGTAGATAAAATGTAATACTTCTAGTGTTAACTGAAAGATTATAATACACACCAATGCTCATTAATTAGTATCAAAGTTTATCGCTCATAAAATTCTACGGCATTTTCCACATGTGTAATTTATGAAATAGGCTACAAAATACAATATGACTACGCAACATTACTCATAGTCAAGGTCATGTTTACAAGACCAACTAGCCAATGTCCACTAAGAAAATTATACATGAAACAGTAAAAGTTCCTTGGTATATCAACTTTTTTTTTAAACATACCAAGCAAAGCATTTAAAACCCAATACCCCATTTGTTTTCCTATGGTCATCCTCAAGGCACACCCAATTCAAATTTCCATCTTCACTTCTCTTCATATGTCCATTAAATGAAACATAATGAACCCACTTCAAACCAATCAAACCCAAGAACAATAACAATTCACAACCCAACAAAAATCAAAGATAAACCTAATTACATGATTTCATAATACATAAACTCCATCAATAATTATGGTCTAGTGGAATTTAGCAATACCAACATACATGAAATGGAGAACAAGACATATGATACAAGAAAATCCCTCAGTAAGAACCCAAACTACATGATAATAGGAGGGGAAAGGAGGGGAGGGGGGCAGTCACGGCTGGTGGCCGACTCACCGATGGCTGGCAGTGGTGTGGCGGCAGGGGCAGCAGCGGGGAAGGAGTGGGCAGAAGGGCAAGAGGGGGCATCAGGGGGAGGGGTTCTGATGGGGGAAGGGAAAGTGTTTCTTTTTTTTTCTTTGTTTTGAGTTCTTGTGGGGGTTTCACGGGGTAGGTTAGTATGGGTAGGTTTTTAGTTTTTTTTTTTTGTTTTGACCTTGAATTGATTTTGTGAGGTTTTAAGTAGTAGGAGGGTAGTTCTCACGGGTGGGTTTTTTTTTTTGTGTTTAGTAAATAGGTGTTTTGTATTCTTGGTTTTGTGAGAGAGTTTAGGTTTAGGGAAACTTTAAGTAAGATAGAGTTTCGGATGGTATAAAATTTTGAGTAGGATAGAATTTCGGTAGTTTGGACTTAACAAGTTACTTAGGAAAATAAATAAATAAAAAAATAATTGTAGAATTTCGGGGGATTACACATATGGTTTTAAGTTTTAACTCATTAGAACAACTTGGTATCCATGATTTTTTTCCTCCACAGTCTTCATTCATGTTCATGCCTACAAATAATAGAATAATGTTTTAGAACATTAAATTTATAATTTAGAATATTAGGTTAATATGTTAAAACAATAGTACAGTGTTTTAGAATAATAGTACAAAGTTTTAGAGCAATAGTACAAAGTTTTAGAATAATAACAATAAACTTTAGAACAATTCAAATAACTTTATAATATAAATTCGAATTCAAAACAATAAACCCCCTAAATTTAGAACAATATATCATAAATTTAGAACAATAGGTATATGTTACACATATTGTTCTAACATAATATACCTATTATTTTAAAAACTTCTTCCATTGATCTAAGTATTATACATAGTATTCTAACTTGTTTACCTATTGTTCTAAATTATAATTCTAATGTTCTAAAACATCATCCTATTGTTCTAAGTGTTAAACTACAGTTTCAAATATTATATCATATTATACCTATTTTTTAAATTATAATTTTAATGTTCTAAAAATCTATTATAATTTTCTAATAAAATCAACTAATATTTAATACAGTAATTATAACGTACAAGATTCGTATTAAGACTATAAACTAATTTAATGTACAACATTATAGTGCTAAAAATTTTACTAATACAAGAACAGTTTTTCCACAGCATAATACGACTAATTTTTTCAAGAAATAAACATGCATATTACGAAAATTGTTTATCAAATCGATAGAAGTAAAAAAATACAACAACTATTAAAGTTATCATCATCATATTATAACTACATCCTTCAGTAATTCAATGACGGAAAAAAATTAAAATATTTCCTCTTTTTTAACCCCAAATCAACAAAAATAACATTCGAATAACTTCTGAAAAAATATTGCAATTTGAATAGAGAGTAGCATGAACAATATAGAAACTACTAATTTTTAAGGAATATAAAAAGACATTTAAAAAACCACCCAATAATCATGAGACCGAATATTTTTCAACTGCTAATTAATTTATGATTTTTTGATATTTACTACTTTGCCATTAATATATATATATATATATATATATATATATATATATATATATATATATTATTCAGATAAGAGTAATACGAACGGAAAATCATTTTATTTTGGGCTTTATTTCTCTGCGTTATTTTTAGTACCCAAAAAACACTCTTAACACATTACTCTTAAAGCCCGATTTCCCGCCTCCGGCACTCGTTCAGTCATCGTCCACCGGAGTCTTAGTCGACGCCTGTAGATCGACAGCCACAGCGGCACACCACTGTCTCACTCTCCTGCCGGTAATCTTGAATCATACATTTTTTTCATCAATATTTAGGAAGTTTTATGTCAATTAGCCATTTCAGATCTGATAATTCAGATTAATTGCAAAAAATTGTTTGATTACTAGGTAGATATACTTAATCTGATGTGTTTTAATCGATCTAGTTATTATGAGTTGGTAATTGATGGTTTTTTGAAAGATAATGTTATCGAATCAGGTCGATGATTCTGTTGATATCGAGTTTTAATTTTGGAATTTTATTAGGAACTATTTTAAATCAATTAGGGTGAACTCTTGGATCCGCGTATATTCCGCGATGTATAATTCTATAGTAATATGCTCGTGTGACTTTAAGAAATATATTTTATAGAAGTGATGCAAATCTGTGCTGACAACATTTCTGCTGGTTTCAGCAAGCGCTTGCTTTTGGAGTTTGTGTGACTATTTGGCAGTTTGGAGAACTAATCGTTGCCCTTTTTCGGAAAATAATGGGAATGGGTCCGGACTTGTGATACCCATTCCCAACTAATGCCAAGTTTAGCGATGTATAATTGTAAATAGTATGCAAAAAAGTCGGTAAGGAATGTTTTGCCCAAGTTGCTGATTTGTGGGAAAATGCTGCGGAACTGGAGGAAGTTTAATATTATATTGATTCTTGAGCCCTTGTTCATTTCTATGCAATCTTGGAGTATTGAGGATACTCGAATGGTACTATGAAAAAGACAATGGCGGTGCAGGAGAAAAAATATCCTCTTGATGCAAGGGACTATAAGCTGTATGAGGAAGTTGGGGAAGGCGTTAGTGCTACTGTGTACAGGGCTCTTTGTATACCGTTTAACGAGGTAGTTGCTATCAAGGTTCTTGATCTGGAGCGATGCAATAATGACCTGGTTTGTGCTTACCTTTCAATTCTTGCAATTTTGAGATATGATTATAAAATTGCATTTTGGATCCAGTTGTTGCAGCAATTCCATTTACTTATTGCGAACTTTGATATGCTTGTAAAGTACTACTTTTGATATTATTCCCACTAAAGCAGATGATTGATGTTGAATGTGTGATCTCTGTTACATTTATAAGTTGCAAATATTTTGAAGTTCACATAAACATTAGCAGTTACAATAGGGGTGTAGCTGGGAGATTACCTGATGAGTTGATTTGTACCCTGTACAATGGTGAAAGGCCTTTAAGATACATGAATGTCTAAAGATTGTTCTAGTTTTGGAATGGTCCCTCTACTGTGAAATGTTAGTCTTGTATACCATTGAATGAATGAAAAAATGGTTTGAGGTTTGGCTGTTTTCATATTATCTGAAAGAAGTCAATTAATAAGTACAGCCAAGCTGCTACATCTGGTATCCCTATTTTTATTATTTTATTTATCTGGGTTGACTATTTTATAAGTCACATAAAACATGCGTTCATTCTAGAGTGACTCAACTAATTAAAGTATTTGTTGCTTCAGCTTTATCCTTCAACTAATTAAAGCTTTTGAGAGGAATGCTGACTCTCAATTTCCTGAAAAATCTTTTATGGAGTTCCAACTCTTGTTTAAGACTATTATTAGTATAATCTATTTATAGTTGGGAGCCTGAATGGTCAGATGAACATTCCTTGGAAATATTGGAATAGTTACATGGAATTTCCAGGCTAGGGTTTGACATTACACCTCTTTATTTTTATTTTTACAATGCATGCAATTCACTGTTAATTTTTTGGACTAAAATATTCTCTAGGACTTCTTGGCAGTCTAACTAGGCCCCACTATTTTCGTTAATATTTATTCACAATAAGTTAGCACTTTCAATTTTTTTCCCTACTTTCTTCGTTTTTATAGTCTGAGTGGTCACCCACAGAAGTTCAGAATAATTTAAATGTTGCATGAAAATTGGAACCTAACAGGTCCCTTGTATCTATGTCCAAATCTGAGATAGATTCTCTGTGTACCCAACTTTTGGAATTGCCGGCGACAAGTCCAGGTACCATAGGTACAACACAATAAAGACGATACTCTTTTTCTTTGATTTTTTGATTTTCATGCATTGATATATATTCATGGTTTGATGGGCTTGAATCAACGATTTATTTAGTTTAATGCTTTATATGTGTAGTGTGTAGGCTTTACGGTTTGACTTTTTTGGGTTCTATATTGACCTGCTCTCATGTTGGGTCTTTATATGTGCATTGATATATCTTTTTTTGGGTTACATGAAAAGATGCTGCTAAGTAATATTCTGTTGTGTCTTTAGTGAGAAATAATTGAACATGTTCCTTTTTGTCCCTTAGCTTGTCCCAAAAAAGCTGAAGTTTTTATTTGATCTAAAAATGGCAAATTTTTTCTACTGAGTGCACGTGCTTTTAACTTATGCAGGACGGAATTCGTCGCGAGGTGCATACAATGAGTTTGATTGATCATCCAAATTTGTTACGTGCTCATTGCTCTTTTGCTGCAGACCACAGCCTTTGGGTTGTGATGCCATATATGGCTGGAGGGTCTTGCCTTCACATAATGAAGTCCACCTACCCAGAAGGCTTTGAGGAACCTGTTATTGCTACGTTACTTCGTGAAACTCTCAAAGCACTTGTGTATCTTCATGCACATGGTCATATTCATAGAGATGTGAAGGTATTATCATCTTTCTCATTTTGTTATGGTATCTTTGTTTTTATTTTTATTTTTATTTGAATCCAACATCTTCTGATGCCTTCACATTTGAGATTTCGGGGATGTCCAACAACTCCGTTAAGCAAGATAATATTTATGTTATCACGTATTTGAGTGTTCATGTTGGTGCAGGCTTTGTGAGTTGATGAGGGATGATGAAAAAGGGAGTATATGCTTATATGCTAGTGCTTGAAATTGTGCAGCTTTATTTTATGCGCACCTTTTTGTTTTATGAACTTGCCAGCCTTCATGCCAAAGGTTGTTTAAAATGAATAATTTCATTTATCGATCCTGTATAAAGAGTGTCTACTTTTGTAAGCGCTGAGAGGAAAGTATTGATTCATGAGGGGAGAAAGCAGTTAGTTCAGTTTTGGGTCGATTTTTTACAAGTTTTCTCAATCACCAAAGTAATTTCTTTGATTTTATAGGGTGTTGTGTCTATTTTGGCTAGGGAAGTAAATGGATATGAATTTGGAGAGTGTAAACAGAACGAATCCCATTATATAAGAGATTAGAACTTGTTTGTTATCTATGTCAGTTTTGTATTCTTAAGTTTTTTTGGAAAACTACAAAAAATAGTTTCCAGAATTTTGTTGTCAGTTCCCATTGTAAACCTGTTGTGTGTAAGTATAACACAATCTGAGGTTATTATGCAACTTATAATCATACAAAATTTTGAAACTTGAAACTAAAATATGAAATTTGGCGAGGATGCTGAACAGACCCTAACCTTTAAGATTTTACGCACAAAAGAGGGACAATGCAACCTAGATATGAACTTGACTCAAGTGATTCAAGAGCTAATATTCACACATTGAACACAAGCTAGAAATTGTCAAAAGCCAAAAACAGGGTGATCTTAAACTAAAACAATGCAGAATTCAAATAAAAATCAAAACTTTACTGAGGAAGGTTTACTAAGTTCCGATGAAAGAGGGAACATTTTCTAGTCGTATCATCAAAATCCCATTACAAAGTTGAAAAATCAATGTATTTGAGGCGGCTTTGTAGGAAGTAAATAAAACCCTAAAGAGCTTCTGATATATGTCCTAGATTGTAATTATGGAACACTAGAACAAAGGAGAAAAATGCGTCGTCAAATAGTAGCACGGCTTGCTACAATCAGTCTTGTGGATTTTGGTTGCCATTGCTTGGTTATCCTCTGGATGGGTGGCACAACTATGCCAATGGACTACAACCTTTATAAGAGGTGCATGCCCACTCGTGCAGTTCAGATGTGTGACAACTCAGAATCAGCCATATCTCTTTCGTTTTTTTAATCTATTTTGCATACGTGACATTTCGTACTACTTTGATCTCCCAAGTGTTTTTACCTCTATTTTCAAAGGCAATACTTTTAAGTATGTGTAGAATGTGGTGCTTTGTTTTTTTTTTTTTTTTTTTTTTAACTTTTAACTTTATGATAATCATGTTCAAGCCTTATCATATTTCTGATGCCTCTAAGGAAATTTAGTGCCTCCATAACCTATAACCAAAAGTTGATTTTTGAAGAAATGGTTTTAATACTCCTTAATTCCTTTTGTTTAATGTTTCACTGGTCTACGCTTATCCTCATACTGTTCCAAGCACAAATATTGATACTGTTGCTTATAATCTGTTACATTTAAACATTAGTGACTGGTTCAGAGAGTACTTAGTTTAAATTTATATCTATGGTGTAAAAAAATCTCTTGATTTATGGACTGAAGTGTGATTAGCTTTGGGACTGAGGAATTATCTGAGTTACAGATGAGTCCTTCAATCTAAAGGATGCCTATTTTTGTGCTAATACAGTTCTCTTTTTTAGGAGTTTATACCTGAGTAATTCGTTGGATTATGAAGTATTTTTCATATAATTTAGTGCAGCAAATATCTAACATATGTTACAGCAATGAAAAATAGTTACTTCCTCCATTTTACCCTTTTTGGCAATGGTACCTATCTTGGAGTGTAGTTGAACTAGCTATGCATTCCGGAACTATTATATCAGAAGTCATCAACAAACATAAGGGTTGTTGTCTTCTTTTTTAGGGTTTTGTCATACAATCAAGCTATGGTACTTGGACTCTTTATTTCACCTCAAGTACTTGTGTCAAATCCTCAACACTCCAACATGGGTATGGACAGTTCTACCCTATATTTTTGGCAAAAATAAAGCAACATTTTTGCCAAATACTCAAATTGGTAAAATTAGACACAGCCATATCCGACGTGAGTCCTCGAGCCATAATTACATAGGGATTTAAATCATGATGGATATCCTTTGGACCATCTGGTTTTAGTGGAAGGAACATATTATCCTTATAGTTTCTTCCTCTTAAATATTTTATTGATAAAGTAACTTTATTATTCATCTTTTTGAGGTGAAGGCTGCTGGGATGCTTAGGCTACCTCCCACTGGGGAGATAAGGAACTTGGCTAATAAGTACATATGATTTTTTAGTTTCTTCACAAGGACACCTTGTTCTCTTACTGTATTCTTAACATAGGTATGCAGATCAGCAAATGACTTAATCATGATACAAGAGGAGCGTGCTGTTTTATTGTGTGGAGATGAAAATTTTGCCAAATTTCACAACTATAAAAATATTTTTGGCACTAAAACGCTAAAAATTGCTCATGAAATGTTCATAACCATTGAAGATAGCATAAAAGTTTAGAGAAACATCCCAAATTATTGAAAATGTTTAGATTCTTGCAGATAACTACATAAATTTGTTTTTCTCGTCAATACCCTCTTGGTATCTTCTATCTTGAAGTTTGTATTCTTAGTGCCTTTTCTTACTCCTCTTTATTGACACTGCAAGTGTTCTTAATGCATATTTCATAGCATAAAATGATAAGAAAGATGAATAAACATTTGGGCTTTGTCTTATGATTTGTTTTTGGAAGTCTGGCATCAATGTGCTTAATATCCTTCCCATTGTCTTGGCTACATTTTCTTATTACCCCTGGAGGTTTCATATTCATATTCATATTATGCCTCTTGAATACCTTGGTATTACTCTAGGGGTTGTCTGCGGTAAGTGGTGTTTGGGTCCATCTTATTGAGGAGGTTTCTTGGTTGATAGATGGATGAAAAGGGTTTATTTAAGTCTGGAGAGTGGCCTCCTATTTAGTGAGGAAGGGTTTGTGGGGTTTCTGCTATATTTTCTCTTTCACTGCACCAAATCATTTGAGCAGTTAGGTCTTCAACAAAATTAATGTGTTGATAGGGTCTTAAGTTGTTTGTGGATATTCAAATCTCTTGTTTTTTGCCATTTCATTCCCTTGGTCTAGTATAAGGTAGCTTAGGTATGTAATGGATATCGTACTGTAGGATTCTTTGGTAAAGGAGCAGCCTTTCAGTATTAGATCTTTCCCTCTCTTTTTGTCGAATGTCAACTATTTATAACATTCCTTTTATTTTGTTGGCATTTCTCATATTTGGAGGAACTTTCATGAAGTCATGATTGAGAGCAAGAGGCGCAAACTAACTTGTTGATAATCCTTTATTAATTTTCTTGTCACATTCCCATGATTGGATTCTACAGGCTTTGTTCTTTAATAAATACCTTCATAAAGTGATAAATCCAAACTCAAGATTGGAGTTTGTTTGTTTTTTTTCCCCTTGTTTTTTGGTGGAGGCAAGTGTGAAAGAGGTTTCTTTGTATATTTTGGCAAATAGTGGTAGTTGGGGATACTGTCACCTTTATGAAAAGGATAGCAAGGGAGGAACTCACCATACTTAGAGGATTTTAGTATTTATAACTTTTGTTGGGTGCTGGTCGGGATTCTAGATAAGTTTAAAATATAAGCTTATTGGAGCCATACAATGTGACGTAGGAATTAGAAACTGGACGATCTGCCACCATGAAATCTGTTGGTCATCATTTAAATTTATCTTTAATGTCCTGTAGGTATGTGGTAATAAATAATTATAATGGTTTTGGATATCTATGTATTATGCAAGGACTGCAATGTCATGGTAATGGAATACCATCTTCAACCCCATCTTTTTCCGTCATTAATTTTCATCACTAATCAATACTGACTTTAAATCGATAATGTATGGTAATGAAATATGAAGAAAAAGAGAATTTGGGGTGGACAAACATTACCAAGGATACTCGTGAAATTAAATTACTAAATAACCTATAAATACATTATTATTATCATCCATATATCTATCACACCTACCTAATGGCCCATAAGAGTAGCTGCTTTAAATATTTCTTGAGCAATACAACTAATAAGGTTCTTGGATAATGTATTTAGAATGGGATATTATAATCATATACATGTCTGATTTACGATATATATCTGAATTCTCTTTGCAGGCTGGAAATATTTTACTTGACTCCAATGGCACAGTGAAATTGGCAGATTTTGGGGTCTCAGCTTGTATGTTTGATACTGGTGATAGACAACGGTCTAGAAATACCTTTGTTGGTACTCCATGCTGGTACTCGGCTACTTGCCAATGATTACACTTATTTATTGTCTGAATGTTTTTATATTACTTCCCTCTGTGATTGATACTGAAATTTTTGCAGGATGGCCCCTGAAGTTATGCAACAATTACATGGATACGATTTTAAGTATGTGCTTGGCCTTCCCAACATTGTCATTCCTTAAGTGGTGTAAATTTTACCTTCCAGTCATTAACTAATATGAATCTGACTTGTTTTTAACCTATGTCTTCATTTCGAGTATCTTTCTCAAGTACCTAAATCTCCAACATGTGGTTGGCCTCTTTATTTTTGGACAAAAGACGTGCAAATGTTTTATAAAATTGACCGAGTCTGATACCTTGTTATGTACCAGTGATGAACACAAGAACCTGAGTTTTAGTAAAATAGGCTATTGCTTTCTTTGGCTTCAGGAATTCATAGATTAAAAATCAGATCTATGTCTATTTGTTCTGCTTTTGGCTTGGCCCATTGAAGTTATTATGAGATTTTTACAACTTATGGTCATTAGACTTATGCTACACTGCTATTATTGACTACTTAGTCTTTTATGATATTTTAGTTTCAGTTTATTTTGTGTGTAAACAGAGCGGATATATGGTCTTTTGGAATAACAGCTCTCGAGCTTGCTCATGGTCATGCCCCATTTTCCAAGTACCCTCCAATGAAGGTGATTTTTTGTTTACCAACTAAATCAGTGACCATGGCATTTGTGTGGGATCATTATTTCATGTGGAACTTTGTAGGTTCTTTTGATGACTTTGCAAAATGCACCACCAGGTCTTGATTATGAGAGAGATAAGCGATTCTCAAAGGTAGTGCTTTTTTCCTCCTTTTCTCTGTCTCTTTTAGTTTGTGTGCAGGTTTTTTTTTTTTTGGGTGAATTTTGCACAAATTGCTCTGTTTTCACCTTTTTCTCAATGCTACAGTCTTTTAAAGAAATGGTGGCTGCATGCTTGGTGAAGGATCCAAAGAAAAGACCCACTTCTGAGAAACTTTTTAAGCATCCTTTTTTCAAAAATGCAAAGTCGTATGATTTTCTGGCTCGTAGTATACTTGATGGTCTGCCTCCACTTGGTGAACGTTTTAGGATTTTAAAGGTTTGCTGCTTTTCTGAAGCCACTTTGTTTTAAGTCTCTTTATTTTGGATTTGCTGCTGAAGGAAGTGCTTACTTTGAGACTTTAAATGTTTTTTTTGTAGGCAAAAGAAGCCGATCTTCTTCTCCAGAACAAAGCTTTAAATGGAGACAAGGAACAGTTGTCCCAGGTTAGAAGTCTAAGAACTTAGGATGTCTATTCATAGTGCGCCTTTTCTTAGTTACTGTCTTTCAAAGTTAATGCACATTAAGAATTTTTTGAAACAATTGTCATCCAATTCTATGCTAAAGCTCATCACATGCTTCTTGAACTCATAGTTATTCTTATTGTTTTTTACCCTCTGAATTTCAAATAACTTGAAAATTTTGATGGACACCAATAATTTAAAAGTTCAAGAATCTATGTAGAATGCTACTTCATATATTTCAGGTAAAAACAATATAAATTGAGAATTTGAGTCTCTTCATTTCTCAGGATTCTTGGTAGTATCAAATTAAGACATGACTATTGGGATTTTCCATTTCCCGAAACCCCCTTATGTGATTCCATGACAGAATTCTCATCCTTCTCCTTGCATCCCCCTTTCTGTCACGTACTCACATTAAAACATTTTTTTGTCCTGTAACGTCATTGTTTTGTCAAAATTTGCCGAAAAATATTTTATTATTCTATTATGTTGTAGTTAAAATATTCTAAGTAATTATCAGCTCACAAAATATGTAACTCGCTCATATTATGACTTATTAGTTTATTTTATGTTGAAAGAAAACTAGTAAAATTGAAGAAATGGGAGCAAGTCATAAAACCAATAATGTGGATATTTGAAAAAGTTCACACCACGTTGGCCGCGATCTGTTCTATTGATCCGTTACAAGTCACGTGTGTGATAATGCAACCTTTACCATGATTGCAACTACATCCGCGGTTTTTTTTCTATGCTTGGGTTTTTTTTTTAATAACTGGTACTCCTACTTGGGCATGGTCTTTTTTACATAACAGTTAGGGCCATGAGCTTGGATTATATAAACAATGTAGACTGTTGGATATTTAGTAGTCAGTTGCGAGTAACATCGTTTGTGTGATGGTGTTATTATATGATGCCTTCTCCTCCAGTGCATTCTGTTTGTTTATTTGCTGATCCTTTGGGATTTTCTTTGAATGGATTGTGGAAATGAAACATACGGGGTTCTTATTTGTGATAAACCAGACTTCAAGGGAGTAGTATGTAAGGTATTGGTAACAGTTATGTTTTTCTTGGTTGTTAGTTGTTGATGGTAGTGTTCAGCCATACCATATTTGTATGGATCAATTATCTTTTCTCATCTCCTTAATCACATTCTTCTTACAATCTATTACTATTTATTAAAAGACAACCGCAGAGTTAAATATTTTCCCTCCAAAATATGTTTCCTTTTTAATTAAATAAAATTATTCCCTACTATCATTATGATAAAGTATCACATTGAATATGTGACCATTATCCTTTATTTTTTTGGAATATATCTTTCCTTCTACATTATATTCTAGCTAAATTCTTATTTCAGTTTCCTATTTTTTTCTAGTTTTCTATAAGATTTTTTTCTTCAAAATTTTGTTTTATCGGATTTTCAATCTCTAGGTTACGAGTGTTAGTGATGTTCAAAATCCCAATTTACGAGTCAGTTTGGGTTGGTTTAAAATTTTTGAGAATAACTAAAACACACTCTGTGTGTCTTAATTTTCAGATGTTATCATATTTACTTGAAGGCACATGAAAAAAATTAAATTTATTATATATCACTAGAATTTTTTTCACTAAATTATTTGTTGTTGAACTAATTATTGTACTTAGTAATATCTGTGCGTTGCATGGGACCTAATCTAGTGACATCTAGTTTGCAGTTTATAACGCATGATCATCATCTTCTGCTATTAACTTTCATATCCATTCGCAGTTTCTCACATGACTATAGAGGGAAGAGGAACATTTCATGATTTTAAGGTCCCAGGAGATAGTTATTACCAGCTTACCACATTTGTAATTATTTGTTTACTGTGCAGCAAGAGTACATTCGAGGCATAAGTGCCTGGAATTTCAATTTGGAAGATTTGAAGAGTCAGGCCGCTCTTGTAAGCCCCTACTCCTCTTTTTGTCATGCATGCTTGTGTACGTGGAAGTGTAGCTATGAAAACTGCACCTGTTTTGTGTTTGTATGCAACAATCTCAATGGTTTAGCAAATCAGTGTTGTAAATTCTTTTTGAGTAGTGACGTTCTGCTGCAGATTCATGATGATGCCGACAGTTTAACTGTAGAAAGCCCTGATTTGGGGTTGAATCAAATAGACAGGTTCGACGGTCATTCTTTTCCTGCAGATAAACCATCTTCTGAGGGGACGAATCATTCAAATACTTCAGATAGCCATGAGGTAACATCTCTGTTTCATTCACACTAAATGGTTGGGATTTCTTTTTGGTGTTTCCTTTTATTGAGAAAACTTTCTATATCAGGATGGATTTGATGATCTTGAGAGCTTGGAAGGTTCTCTGGCTTCATTTCCTATTCAACCCCTGCAGGCACTTAAGTAAGTTGGCTCGTTTGTTTGCTGCTTTTTTCTTTACTAGACTTTGGCAAGATGCATTCTGACTGTCTGACGCTCTCCCCTCCATTTCAGAGTGAGTGTAGTTTCAAAAGATTCAACGAATCTTTTCTGTGTATTGCTCCTGTTGCCATCTTAGAGGGGATAGGACAGGCTAGTTTAAGTTTTCTAACTAATTCAAATTCATGGATAAATCTTCAATAAGAACCATTTACCTTAGTCAACTTCTTATCTAAGCTACCTTTCTCAACTTTGAAGCATGGAAGTGTTGCAACTGTTCTGCAAAAGACCATAAACAGGTAAGGACTTCCCTACGAATGCTAGCATGACAGCTGAAACCTTCCAGATTTAGGAATGTCAGAATCTCATGCTGTTGATATAAAAAGAGGAAAAGAATCAATAATTCTAGGAGCTGCTTGCAAAAGTCAATACCTAACATCCATTTCTTTCTTTGTGCTCTATGCACCTATACTATCTTTATGGCTTCTACTCTGTCACTCTCTATCTCTCACTCACTGCCGCGCACCTGACTGAGCAAGAAGCTTCTCTGAATCCAGCAGCCATTTACTCCCTTCTAAAACTCTCTTGCTCTATCTCTTATGGTATGCATATCAAAAGATTGAGAAGGAAATTTGATTTGCCAGATTGTATTTGTTTTTGTTTTATTTTAGGATTGATTTTTCCCTCTTTTTGTTATTGGTTTTGTTTCCTTTTTTTTCATTCTTCATAATTGTTTACCCCGTTACCTGTTTCTCTGCAGAGGCTGTTTTGATATTGGTGAAGATGAAATGAAGAGTATTGGTTCCAAAAATGCCTCTCTCACAGATGCTGAATTACTTTTTCACAAAACTGAAAGAACTGATGGTGACAATTTGATTCGGAGTAGCTCCCTACCGCAATTTGTTAAATCTGGGCAGAAAAAGATTCTTAGTGGTCCTCTTCTATATGAAAATGTGAGCTCTTCTCGGAAGCAAATTGTCGATGGGGACAGGTAATTCTCTTGTCTTTTTAAATAGCTTTGTCAAAATTCAAAATTTTCCTGCTTTTTATTGCTAGCTTCATTTGTGATTTTGACAATATATCATCAAGTCGCCTTAATCCTAAATATTTTCGAAGTGGTACCATGTATAACCTACACCTTAAGGTTTATGGTAGAATTATGGGTTTAGTAATGTAATATAGCTTGAAAGACTGTACAACCTCTGTTTTATAATGATGGTTACACTTTTTTTTTTAGCCGTTTCAAATTAATGGTTACTCTTTGTTCCTTTCCCTCCATTTTGGCTTATATTTACCATATTTAATTCGTTTCTCATCTATTTTTGCTACACTTTACTTACAACATTACACTCAACCTATTTTTATATTCTTCTTTTTCTTACAACATTTTATGTAACCTATTTTTCAACTCTTCTTTTTTTACAACATTTTTATTTATTTATTTATTTTATTTCTCTTTTCTCCCAACATTCCACTTTTCCATACCTCTTTCTTACTTTTCAATCATTTCTCCTTGGGTATTGTAAAAAGTTCCTAAATAAAACAGAGGGAGTATAATATAAGAAGGAATTTTTAAGGTAATATGCTTAACCCGGGAATTTTGATGTTTGTGTTTCCTCATTCATTATTGTAGAATATATCCCAATCTCAAATCTCATATGATGCGCAATAGTTTATAACAACTATTGCAAAGTGATTCACTATACTCAAGGATAGGCAGATTATTTGTTAAGACTATTTTTAGGTCATTGATGTTATTAGAAAGTGCTCAAACAACTATATTTCTAATAATATGATAAGGCTGTCACATGCTTATCAAACCTAATTATTTCTTGTACTAGTTGGACAAGGGATGAAGAATTTCACAGAGGTTTGACAGTGTAGGGTTTAATAAGTCGAGTCAATAAAGAATTGGGTTGGTGAATAACCTATTGACTACATCGAACATTTACTAAAAACATTTAAAGTCAAATATCTTCACTGGCATGGTCCAATGTACATAAAATCTGGCCAAATTCAATTAAATAAACATTCAAGAAAAAAGGTGTGCCATAAAAAGTGCAAAAAACCTCTCCAAGTACCTTCAACTTCCATAACATGCAGACGTACTACTCCTTTGGATTCATGCAACATAGTGACAGTAAGCAAATCACCTCAAATTCAAAGGACTTCATTTTGCCAACTCTCGAGAAGAAATCCATTTTCTTAATTGAAATATTTTAAACTTTGGAAACCCCCATGATAGTGACAATGGAATGATAACAATGAAAATTAGCATCCTAATGTAACATTGGAGTAAAGCATAGTTAATTAAGCAAAAACAAATAAATAATTGAATTGAAAATTTATACAGTAAGTCATATAATTAGATCAATGGAAACACTTCGATAATCCCTTAAATTAATAGACTACTCTAGCATGATTAAAGGAATTAAACAAAGTATGAAAGAAATAGAAAAGAGCAAAAGGAAAAGAAAAGATAATGCTTTAATTAATGGAGGAAGATCTTGAAGAACAATAAAAATTCATCAATTTCTCTCCACCCTAAGAGTTTTTAATGAGAAAAATACAAGGCTAATGATAAAAAGTCTATAACCTTAAAATAATAAGGTTAAGGAATATTTATAATAACCCTAAAAAGCTAAGCTAAATTATAGAAGCAGCGGAAATAAATCTAGCCCACTCTGAAATGGCATAAAATGCAAGGAAAAGGCATGTCCATGTCTCTTTGGTTTGGAAAACAGTAGCTCGCTCTGAACTATGGACATGAATCTTCATGCATGTTTGTGTATGTTTGAGTTGCGTGACTAACGTACTCAACCCATCTTAAAACAGCTATGACTTGGAGATTCAGACCACCTTAGAATCACATCAATATCATTTGTAGATCTTTAGATATGATTTAAATATTAGGTTTCAAGCAACTTCTATAAACTCTTTGCATCACCCTTGACTCCAAAGTTCTTTGGGACTATGATGTCTTTTAAGACCTCGCCATTGAGGCCCGATTCCCATTTCCTTTCTTAGGTGCATAAAACATATGAAAATCATATGAAAACAACCTTTAAAAGTAAAATCAGGAGTAAGATAAGTTGAAATAATATTAGGTCTAAATGCTCTAAATCTATACTAAAAGGCATCCTTACGTAAGGCTAATACATGTTAGAATTACGACTTATCATAATATAATATAGAGGGTTTTCAGTAAGCCAGGTAATACATGTGACAAACTCTTGCTTAGAGGCTTATTGAATCCTGTATATACCAATGTGATTAGTTGATTTGTAGAATTTACTTTGAATTGGAATCTAATTTTTAAAGGATAAAATAAGTTCATTTCAAATTTGAACTTAGCAGAACAAAAAGTTAGAAGATGTGGTCTATGTTTGGAGTCTTGTTTAGTAGATGATCATAGATTCTTCTGTTCATGGCTGTTCTTTTCATTGTAAACTTATTAAAGAGATAAATTACAAAATATGAATATTGATTTGTAACTTTAATTGTTTAATATTGTATATCTATCTTTAAGTTTGTTCAGTCCCTATATTTGCACTGCTAATGTGGTACTGCAAAATGTTTTCTGGGTAGGCATTCTATTGGTTGTTGGCTAATTTGAGAAAGTTGAATTTTTATAACAGGGACAACATGCAACCTAGGTATCCTGCTGATCGAAATTACAGTGGCCCTATCTCATACCGTCAAAGGAGAGATACAAATAACAATACATTAGGTTTCTGATTGGTCAAAATTCCTATGTCCCTCGGAGTATTTATATTGCTTCTCTGTGAAATAATCCCTTTTTTTCTTTTCTTTGTTAATCAAGTGGAGGATTCTTCTGAAGGGGCTGTTCGGCGCAAGGGTCGTTTTCAAGTCACATCAGCTGATGTTACTCCAAAAGTATGTATTTTTTGTTAAATACTTTCTTTCGTTGCATATAATTGTGTCTAAGTTCCTGAGTTCAGGTCAGTTTGGATTAAAGTTGGATGAATTTCTTTTTCCCCTCTTGCTGAAACACCTGCACTGTGTAAGCATAGCTGATAGTATTTCCCAGACGAGCATTCTCATAAACTTGAGCTAGGCAGCATGTGAAATTAGTCTCGCTGTGTGACTACAACATGCACAAATCTGAAGTGAAAACTTTCGGCCATGACTCTTTGAACTCATTGACTGTTATCTTGGTTTACTGAATAACACAAGTTGATACTACTTATCATTTGGAAATGTTCTTTCATTTTAGTATCTTTACAATTCTAAGAGATTGAGCTTAGTTCTTTATCTTGTAAGCAATGAGTTTATGACTTATTGCCATTTTTCTCTCTTTAGGGCCCTACTTGCCTAAGCCCTGATCCTGGAAGCACAGTTGGGCTAATGCCTTCGTACCTTTCTGCTAGTGTGATCCTTCCAGCTTTGCAGTACATTTTGCAGCAGAACAATTTGCAAAGGGTATGTACATATTGATTTTGGAAAAGGTAGCCACTATGGTTTACAAAAGTATTTGTTGTGCTTATGATATATATTATTTTCTTACAGGATGAAATAATCAAATTGATGAAGCATGTGGAGCTAGGTAATACCATTATTTGCTGTTTTGTACTGTTTTCTTGGTGGACTTTACTTCCTACTTGTGCTATGCAGGCAACCTCTGTGAGTCAGCTGATGCAATGGGTAATGACATTTCTCAGGTACCATTGTACAAACCACTTCTAGTCGAACTTGCTGTACTTGTATCTAGATACAGTATAGTGATAATGATTTAATTTAATGTTTAAAGGGGTAAAGATAAGTTTTGAACTCATCAAATGCAATGGAATAGTCTTGGTAGGCTCTTTACAACTCTGATTAGCTTTGTGTAAATACAGCAACTTGACCATAAATAAAAAGTCCATTATGAAGGATCTGTTGTGCAATATCCTCCCTCGAGCATGTTTTGATTGCAGCAACTGATCAAGGGACGTTGTGCAGTTTGCTTGTTTCCCGGGTCCCTGAATCCTAATGATCTGACCCTTATTATTTCAAAATGGAAAATGGCTGGCATAGAACTAAATGAAAAAAGTAATGGTCATAAAATCCTGTGCCTTTTTGTAGATGTAAAATAATTTATATCTGATAAAATTTTCATGGAGCATTGATCTGGATAGATTGTAGGTATAAGTAAAATTAGGTAATATATTTGTTGAGTTTTTGTTATTGCTGGGTACTCTTTAGTATTGAAGATATTTCAGCCATTTCCTATTAACCCTACTTCTCAACATGCCCATTGTTGAGCTGATATGGTCTAAGGATTTATTAGTTTCCGACCAAATACTGTTATGTGCAACCAACTGTGACCATTAATGTGGAATATTTTTGTACACTGCATATGAAGAAACAAAAAAATAAATATTCCCTGCTGTTGACAGTTCATGACACTTTTGATGGCCTTCTCATGGTTCTATATGTGATTGTTTCACTTGACCAAACTGGACTATTATATTATATTCTGATACCTAAAGTTTCTTCATTGTTTGTATTAGACATTGCCGGTCTCTACTAGGGAGGGTGAACTTGTGGCTCAGATTATGCAATTGCAACATAGGTATGTCGTGAGATGTAAATTTGTATGTCGGTATTGAGGACATTTGTGTGATCTTTTGTTCTAATTTCAATTGGTTATATGTCAGAATTGGGAGCCTAGTAGATGAGTTGCAAAGGCAAAAGCTGAAAAATGCTCAGGTTAGATGGGTCCTTACATATTCATTGGTAAAGCAGGTCACCTCACCCCCCACCCCCTCCCCCTCCCCCGGGTGCATGCTTTGTTAATACGTAACTAGTATTTTTCGGGTAGTGCTCCAAGTAATTTAACAAACAATAATTTTAATCTTATATGCGAAATTCTTTATTGTATCTATGATCAATAAATTTTCAAGTGCCAAATGTCTTACATGAGATAGTTTCTGTGCTTATGTCTCTAGTGTTTAATCTTGAGGTTGTTGTTCAAATCTTGTATAAAAAAGTTTAATTTTGAAAATGACTGAAAGGGACATAGAATAAATGGAGGAGAGCGCCATGTGGCATGTAGACTTTAATATGAATGTTATTTTAATATATTAATAATATGTTTACTCAAGATGCCACACGCGATAATCTGAACTGTAGTGTTCTAAGCCAAGCTCATTGCAGTCGCATAGTAGGATAGGAGCTCCGCAATTATTTGTTTTTGGACGGAAATTTATCAAACTATGTATTAAAAGAAACCAAAGAGAGATGGCATGCTTTTGCAACATCATGGATATTCAATACTCGGAGCGATCGACTTTCAAAATTGTGCATCAGTTGACTTAGCTTCCAATTTTTTAAGTGTCTTCCACTGACCATTGCTGTTGCATATCCCCTATTGTGGGTTTGCAAACTTGTCTATTGAAGTTAGTAGCATTCGTGAAGATGGTAATGTTTGGTGAAGCCTTTAGTCTATGCGCACTGGAGGCCCTTGAAGCAGGCTTGTAGTTCTGCTTGTAGAGCAGAGAAAGCCATAACCTCTTCAAGTAATTGTGTTCTTAATACCCACCAAAAATTGCTCTCATGGTATCTATCTTTAGATATCTTCTGGTCCACCTACTAAACTTCTCCCTTTATTTGCTACGGAAAAACCAGGGGGTTGATTGAGCTCTTCCCTTCTACAACTTCTGCAAGGCTTAAGAAACCATAGAAGCTAGCAGGATCTGGTAGATATATCCTGATCATTAACTTGGTCCTAGGTAACCAAATTACTCCAGAAAAGGTTAATGAAGTGTGGTATGTCACTTCTTTTAAACTCATCCTGGTTTAGCAAACTGGATATAGTAATGTATCCAATCTCCCAGCGACATAGACGCATTTGAATCTGAGTGGATAGGTAGGTCTCCACTCCCCCGAAATTGTTGTGTGATTCTGGCATTGTACAAAATCTGAACAGATGTGGAATGTCTTTCTCATACATACCACTTAGATTACAAATTGGATTAATTTTACTTGACCTTCTTTTAAGAGGAAGGTTGTGCGTGGTGCGATAGTCAAGTGTCTACTTATTATCCGTTAAACAGGTTCGAACCGTAGAAACAAATTCTTTATGAGGATAAGGGTAAGACTATGTACAATGACCTTCCCTAGTCTTGTTATAGCGGGAGCCTTGTGCACTAGGTACGGCTATCTTTTAAGAAGGTTTACGTTTTGCTGCTAGTCATAGGAAGATCTTCCATTTTTAAACTATTCCCATATTTGGAGACCCAACAAGATTATCTCTTAGAAAAGCGTTTTCCACTTTCACTATGCATCCTCCTGATGAATGAGATTTCTAGTAAAGGAAATCATCTTAAGGACTAGAGAACGCTCCATAGCCATTTGCACGAACTTTGCAAGCAATCCATTATGTTTTGCCAGCATTTTAAAAATATTTCACTAACTAATTTTTAGCCACTCGCAAGTTGGTTGAATCCTTGACACTCGTCATTGGCTGTCTTGTGATTTTGCAGCTGGAAAGGCAGTTAAATACTTTTGTGAAGAGAGCTGAAAAGACGAAAGATTGACTGCTTACTATCCTGGGTGCCTCCTCACGTGGATGTTAATGATGGTGGTGGTGTCGGTAACTACAATTTCCTCTATATAAGGTTATATCAATGGTACACCGCAGCTTATTTCCTTGTGAGGTGGAGATGTTGATGTTGGTGGCAACACTTTTGATGACCAGTTTATCTTTAGGGGAGAGATCTACATAGCTTCCACATTTGCACACTGAAAGCCATAGAGATGCATCCTATTTTTGTTGTGTTATATGTGTGGCCGTAGAATTTTTGTAATCAAAATTTTTCTTAGTTGTAAGTCCCATCTTTATCCCTTTTTGTAATTTAATATTGGGTGTTATGTAAAGTATCTTGCTCTTTGCGATGCTCTACGAGAACAGAAGAGGAAGTTTTTTCTTTTCTTACTTTTACTATGTATCAAGAAAACATTGAAGAGGTTTTGTTTATTCTTATAGATATTTTACACATTGTAATTATTGCTTCATTTTTATGTGTCCAACATCGTGTCATCAATAGGAATGGAACAATTAATAAACACAATAAATATAGTACAAAAGAAAGAAAGAACAACACACGAAATGTTTTTTGTGGAAAATTCTCTCAACAGTTGGGGAAAGACTATGTTCAAGTAATTTAAAATGCTACCATTCAGATAATAGTAGGAAGGAGGCGGAGAGTGCTCTCATTTGAGGTCATGCTAGAGATAGATTAACGGGTGATAAAAGTCAAACTAATGAAAAACGAAGGTAAATAGTGAAAGTGATAAGGGTTTGAGGTGGAAAAGAAGATGTTATAGTGGTGGTATGAGGAAGAAAAAAGAATTGAGATATTGATTATTACCCTCATTATAGTGGTAATAACTAATACTATATTTACCATATAAACTATTTCCACTAACCTTGTTTTTCATTGATTTGACTTTTATTAATTCTAATATGCATTACCTCCAATCCAAGCATACCCTGAGTAATGATTGTCGTCCTTTGATTAGTATGTCAGATTGAAAGGTTCGGGTAGTACATGCCTATCGTGAAGGTAATCTTGAGATTGACTTGGTAACAAGGACATGTCAAGACATTTGAGGATTTGTATTTTGGATGGTAATCCCATTGATGTTCAAAGAATGTTGGATGAGGATGCTAGAGTAGTAGCTAGGCTATGAATAACCCTACCTGATTAGAGGTTAATTTGGTTGTGTTTTGTCGTTTTTTATTATGGTTTTTTGGTTTTGTTTTTTAGTTTCTTTATTTTCTTCTTTTAATTGTTGGGTGTACCTCCTTTGAATAAAAAATGCTACCATTCACTAATAGAGGTGGGCACGGATTGTGCCGTGCCTGCGCATGTACCATGTCAGTTCGTGCCTAACCTCTTGTCGTGTCGTGTCGTGTCGTGTCATGCTTCTTTTTCCTAAAACTCGGCCCATGGCCTGACACAGCCCACATGCCTGGCGTGCCTTGTCTTGCCTCGTGTTGGCCTAATTTTTTAATAAAAAATAAAATTAAAGTACGTAATAGAATCGAAAAAAATTTAGATGATACGAATAATATTAAAAATAATAGTAATATTGATTGTAGTAGTAATAATAATAATACTAATAATTATAATATTAAATAATACTAAATGACGACGTGTTTCGAGCCGTGACTCAAGACAATTTGACATGTTACTCGCGTGTTCGTGTCTAAAATATTTTTTGTCTTTTGCGGCCTGGACTGCAATCCACTCTACAAACAGAGTGTCGTTTCGTATTATGATCGGGATGTGCCGGACTAGGCCAAAAAATCGTGGTGTGCCAGCTTACCCGTGTGCCGGCCTGACGGCCAGCTCTATTCACAAATTCTCCAAAATTAGCGGCCCAATACATTTTTAGAAAGATGTAAAGGGTTAGTATTTAATAATATCACCTTCTACGATACATAACTCAACTGAATCTCAGTACTGCTTGTTAACCCCTCCTAAAACCCTGCTTCTCGACTCAGAATTCTTCAAACACTGAAAAATGTTGGTGCTAAGTGAAATAGAGCACAAATTAAGATTACCACCTCATTTACTCGATCTCCCCTTGGAAGATGCAATCAAAGGTCAGCTCGAGTCCATCTTCTTGGACAAGGTACACCATCTCTCTTTTTTTGGGATTTAATTTAATTCTTATAAATTAAATTTCCCCCTTTTTTAATTAATTAGAATATAATAAAAATGGTATGATGAAGGTGATTGCGAAATTGGGGCTGTGTGTATCTGTCTACGATATCAAATCCATTGATGGCGGCTTTGTTTTACCTGTTGAAGGTGCTCCCACTTATACTGTACGTCTTTTTCTCTTTACTTTGCTTTTTAATTTTATTAGTTCTTGTAAATTTGCATTCAATTTTTCATTTTTGGTCGACTAATTTACAAAAAATGGTGCATTTTTTGCTCAATTAGTAGGAAATTTTTTCTGGGTATGACTTGGATTTCAATGTGACTTACCCAAATTGGATTTTTGCATTTTTGCTGAGTAATTTGCAAAAAATTGTTGAGTTTTTGGTGAATTAGTGGAAAAAGTTTTCTGATTATGGCTTGGATTACATTGTCACTTACTGACGTTTAGAGCGTTTTCTGGGTTTTCCGTAATTTTTCCAGAATTTTATTGTTGATACAACATTGTGATTATTGCTTGTCTAATTATATGACTGTGTTGGAAGGTTTTAAAGGCAGAAGCTTCTGATTTAAGATGCAGAATTTTGAGGATTTCTCTGATTTATGTATATCTTCTGGCAGACATCATGTTGAATTACATTGCATTTTTGCATTTTGGGGATTTCTCTGATTTATGTATATCTTCTGTTGATGGGCTATTGTGCCTAGCATGGAAGAATGTTCTGTTTATCATGCAAATATGAAAAGTTTGTTGTTCTCAGTTGTTATTTTGAATTTTCATTGACCCAACATTTGTACTGCACTTGAGTTATATGATAAATGTAAAGCTATATACTGGTTAGATTGAGATCTTCTCTGTAAAAAATCTCATATTGCTATGGATATGTTACAAGGAACATGGTTTGCAGTGTAACACAGTTATGCCAATAGTCTTGAATGATTTGTGTATGATTACTGGCATTGAAAAGTTTGATGTTATACCGAGAGGAGTGGACGTGTTATTTTAGAATGTGCTTGACATTGTGATGTTCATGCACCTCATTGATATCTATTTTTGATGGTCGTATTAAAAAGTTTGAGGTTATTGATGAGAAGTTATTGGAGATATGCAATTTCTTCCTTTATAGGTTTGCAAAAGGGAAGGGGAGTGAAATTTTCGTATAATTGGAGATGTGATGGTCTATTTTTTATACTTATGTCAAAAGGCTAAGTCGCATTGAGGCAATAGGGATCCTTCTTCCCCTTTTTCATCCCAGTGTTCATCACATATGCACTTCATAAAAATTTTAAATTTTATTGAAAAAAGCTAGCTGTGTGCCTCCCTTGCACCTCTTTGAAACTGCCTTGACCTGGCCAATAAAAGTGCTTGACCTGTATTGCCTTGTTCTCTTATGCCTTGATATATGCTTGTGCCAAATCTTCTTCTCTTTTACCTTCTACACTTCCTTGAATTATACATCTTTTGCTACGCAGGTGGTTTTTCGTATGGTTATGTTCCGACCATTTGTTGGAGAAGTTATTGCTGCTAAACTTAAAGATTCAAACAAAAAGGGGTTACAGTGTATGTCTTGTTTTCTTCATTTTTTTTCATTTAGAGTAAAGTATGCTAATACATCCTTCATTTTGTATTTATACCTATTTGAGAGTACATGGTATGCTGCGTCTCTGGAAAGAAGAAAGTAAAGGAGGCAACATCATTTACACCACACTTGTATTGTTGGTGAAGATGCTACCTTGAAACATGAGCAATTGGGGGAGGGGGGATTGGTGTTAGGCATCATTGAGATCAAATTGATTTTGTTCTTGCTTGGAGCTCAGAGATCTGCTGCCTAAGTTCATTTACTTATTTGCTAAGGGTTTGAGCTGAAACTACATTGTGAATCTAGATGTATTTTGAAGTCTTATTATGGAGCCATATGTAAATCTAGATGTATATTGAAGACTTATTGTGGAGCAATATATACGATCAAGGGGAAGTAGCTCTGGACCTATTTGTGCTTCTAATTAGTTCTTGACCTGGATAAGTATGCTTATGGAGAGGTTTATAATTTGCCAAAAGCCCCTGCCTGTATCTTGATACTCTTTATTTTTGTCCTCTTCTAAAATCGTGTGAGTTATGTTTAGTGTCGATGTAGAAGGATGCATATCCTGATAATTCTTGGTTTTGTTTTTTTGGGTATGGGGGTCTTATCTTGCTTTTGAGCCTATTAGGTTTTGAAATCTCTTACTGAACTTTCTCCCCTCAAAACCATGTCATCCTGAAAATTTCGTGGAGTTGGTCTTTATTAGAGTTCTATATCTAGTCAACTAAAGGATTCCCATTATATCTGGCTTTCCATTCATATGTAATGATGATGCCCCTTGGTATAGATCTGTAACGAATAATGCTGGATACAGAAGCAGTAATTTTTTAAACTTGGGTTATTGACTTGTTGGTTCTAGCTTAACGTTTTCAAGGATATTTTCATACATTTTTTTGGCTTGACATTGGATCATAAATTCTCCTTGTTGTGTAAATATTTGCTCAATCTTGATATTCAATTTTTATTTTTGTATTGTGGAGTAATTGCTTCGTTTTTTGTACCTTTATTAAAGCAGTGTCTCTTGGGTTTTTTGAAGACATATATATACCTTCTTATGCTCTGCCTGACCCATCACGTATGGAGCCTAATGATTATGATCCGTAAGATTGATTATCTACCTATGTCTCTTTTTGCACCTTTAGTTTAAAGAAACTAAAAAACAAGTCAAATGAATATATATTGCCATCAATTATGTAACAATGTCTTTCTGGGGAACTGCAGCAAGCAAGTGAAATGGGTGTGGAGTTACAATAATCTCGATTTACCCTTTGATGACGAAAGTGAGGTCAGGATGCCCATTAATTTTGATTTTTTCACTGGTATTATTATTTGTCACAAGTTAGTTGGGATCCTTGTCTGCAGATACGGTTTCAAGTTACCCATGTTGACTACCCTCCAATCCCTTTAGAACAAGAGGAAGGTTCAAAGCCCTTTGCTCCAATGGTTATTACAGTGAGTTTTCTCTTCCATCTTAGTTTTTCCTCAGTAATAGGTGTGAAGTTTTTCCCGAAAGGAAATCAAAAGATAAGGGAACATTACAGTACTCTGTATCATCACTGATGGATTATATGACCGCATTACTCAGCCAGCTATATAGGGTAGAAGCGTATTGCATTCATCAGTAAAATTCAGCATGTGCACAAAACCACTAGTGAATGAGCAAAATTTTGTTTGAAGCAATTAAATTTAGTCTTGATTAGCTTTAATTAGTTTTGATCCGCAAAAGTCGATTTTGATCCATGATAAAAAGTTCTTCATAGTAATTTTTAATAGGAGGTGAATAGAATAAGGTCTTTCTTTCTATCCCCTGATTTTTAAATGATCTATTTTACCTGGTTGGACAAATAGTTGTATAATATAGCATTCCTCTTTCAGGGATCAGTTAACTCTGACGGTTTAGGTCCCGTTGAATGGTGGGTATGATTTTCGATTACTGGCACTGCTCTTCACCAAAGAACTAGGCCTAATAGTTGAAGGACATAATTTGCGATTACTAAAGTTGAGTAATACAAAAAACCCAAGCCTGGCTGTTGATGACCACAAAGTTGCTTAACTTGGTTCACTGGTGCGATATCCAACTTGGTTATTGACTAAGTATTTTGACTCATGATGAATACTCCTTGCAAGTTATAAGCTGTAACTTCTACTGCAATGCAAGAGAATTATTTAAAGATCGATCAGGTTGTAATTTTCAAGTGTTTTTTTTTTTTCTGAACTTGTTGATTTATTCATGCATATTTAATTCATGAAAAAAAAGAGGGTGGGGAGGAAATAATTTAGGGTGCCACATGTTCTGGAGGTGTCTTGTTTTCCTTTAGAATGGGGTTCTGAATTTAGTTGGATACAGAATAGTTTTGCAGATGAATGAGGGTTCACCGCAACTAGATGATATGTTTTAGATCTAATTGTTTGTGTTTATTTTGGGTTTTGAAAGTTCTGAGGCTTTCAATCAAGACTTGGTTTTGCAATTATAGATTATCGCTAGAGTTTGAGATATCCCAAAGTATTCAGTTATTTGTTATTGCGTACCTTACGAGGGACACATTTTTGGTGTCTACAAAATTAGTACTTTGGTTATTAATTTGTAGCATGTTATGCTTCAAAATAGGAGACAAATAAAATTGTTGGAGATTATTTAATTTAACAACTTATTCATTCTGATATGTTAGGCCTTATTTACTTTCATATATATATTCTTGTATTTTTTTTTAATCATATGCTTACATATGTTCTTTTTTACGACTTTCTTAAAAATATGTCAAAGTACGTTATTCATTGTTGGAGACTAATACGTTATTTTAAATAAATCTTGTTTATCATATGCTTTACTAAGCAAATATAACAAAGAACATAATATTTTGTATAACTGAAAAGCTCAAAATATAATTACTGATTTTATCTTTATAAAAAGGACGAGTTGTAAAGGTCATTTAAAGGTGATTTGAACTCGAGTTCGAGCTTAAAAAACAAACTAGCAAGAATCAAACCAAGCCCGAGCTAGTCTTTTACACAAGGAAGGACTCCGTAAGTTGGAATGAAATAATGTAAATCATGAAAGCAAGTATGGGATATTGATATTACCATTAATTCCTTAACTACAATGGCTCGAACATGAAAAACTGGGCTCGAACTAGAGCTGTCAAAATGACACCCGATCCGATAAGTTACTAGAAACCAACCTGGACCCGACATGATTATGACTCGAAAAGTGAGACCCGAAAACCGACCCAACTTTACCTGAAGTCAACTCGAAATCGATTTGACCCGCTATTCGAAGACCCAAACCCAATCCGTGTTCGACCCATTAGGAACCCGACCCGTTACAGAACCGACCTGAAGAGAACCCGAAATCGATTGAACCTGACACATAATCGATATGACCCAATTTATAACGACCCGTGACTCGAATTAACTCCATATATTAACAATTTGAATATATGTGAATGTGACCTAATCTATTTTTACCCATTTTTTAATAATCTTGAAACCAAACGTTTTTCATTAGTGACTTGATGCGAACGCGATAAAGCTTAAACTATATTTCAACTGAAATCGAGGCGACCTATTACCATAATTGACTTGACCCGAAATCTACCCGAACCCGAAATAACCCGTTCAAGAACCGACCCGATTTTACCTGAAATCGACTTTGACCCGAATCGAACCGAACTCAAGCACGCAAATAACCGATTTAACCCGATAATGACTAGACCCAACCCAACAGATCAAATTAACCCGATTTAACCCGATCCGATAATAATTAGATTCAATCCAACAAGATCAAATTAATCCGATTTAACCCAAACGGATAAGAATCGACTTGTAATGGATCAACCCAAACCGACCCGTAAACCTAACTTGACACTCCTGAGCTCCTGGCTCGAACCAACTCAACTCGGAACCCAGTCGTTGCTCGGTACAGCCCTATGCACTATAAATTAAAGAAACCGAAGGCTCCCGAGAACTCCAAGACCTTCCAAATCTCTCTCCTACTTTCAAGATACCTTACAGCGTCGCCAAAGTAGAATCTGTATACATCGGAATCCCCTCTTCCCCAAAAACCCTAACCCTAACCCTAGATAATGGGGTTCAATCAGCCGAAAGAGGAGGACAATCACGAGAATCGTCGGCTGTACAATCCATACCAAGACCTAGAAATCTCAGCTCAAAAGCTCTACCAGCTCCCCACCCAACCCGAGTTCCTTTTCCATGAAGAATCTCTCCGTCAGCGCCGATCATGGGGCGAGAATCTCACCTACTACACCGGTTGCGGCTACTTGGGAGGCGCTACCTCTGGTGCCGCCAAGGGTTTATTCGATGCTATCCGCTCTTCGGAACACGGCGATACTATGAAGCTTCGTGTCAACCGGGTTCTTAATTCTTCTGGTCTCACCGGTCGGCAGTGGGGGAACCGCGCTGGAGTTATTGGTCTCATGTATGCGGCTCTCGAGAGCGGCCTCGTTTTGTGGAGGGATACTGATGATGTGGCTAATAGTGTGGTTGCTGGGCTTGCTACTGGTGCGCTTTATAAGGCGGCTTCGGGTCCTAGGGCTGCTGCTATTGCTGGTGCTGCTGGTGGCCTTCTTGTTGGATGTACGGTTGGGATGAAGCATGCGCTTAAGAGATATATTCCGGTTTGATTCGATTCGATTCAATTCGAGCTCTAAAGTTTTAAATTTAATTTGAGTATTTTCTATATGGAAAATTGAAATTGAAAAGTCTGCGAATTTTGATCTTATGAATGAATTAATGAGTCAAATACGAGAGGGGCCGTTGAATTTGTTTGTCCTCCATTTGTGGCGTAATACGGTTATTACTTCATGTATTTTGTTTCAATTTCGTAGTAGGTATTGCTGGGCATGATTGAAATGCAAGCTACTTTCTATAATTTATATGTTGGCTTTATGTTATGCTTGTAATTTGAAAAACTTTTTTTAGGTGGGTCAATAATATTACAAAAAGGCTTATACTTTGCCTTCAACCTCGGTCATGTTTGAATTTTCACTGTCTTACATAATGGTTTGGTCTAAAGGTGTTGTTGTATGTATGTATTTATGTATGTATGTATCGTCCACTGAGATGTAGATGTGTATAATGTTATTTGAGGATATTCCTCGTGTTTAGGGGAGAAATCATTAATGTGTTTTTGCACGTTGATACGAAATAGTTTGGTGTTTTTGCGTTGGCCCCAAGTTTGATAATGCTATAGTATGTGATCGATTAGTTGTTTGCTTTATTTTGTAGAAAATGAAATTAGAAAATATGGTTGGGATGCTTTGTGACCTACCTAATATGACTTGTACTGTTATGATCGGGTTACAAGGTAAGTTTAAGCTTTATTCTGCTCCAATCGAGCTTTATCCTGCTCCAATGGAAGAGTCTGTCTACATTGTGTTGTATTTAATTTTCATTTTGGTGTATGATCTTTTACTTGCATAAACGAAAGCAAGTTAAGGTAGTGTTCTACGAAGGGCTTGTGTTTTCTCCTCTAGGAAATCATAATGGAGTAGGCATCCTAAATTATTGATAGATGTTTATATAATTTGGGGAAAAAGCTGTGAATTTCAAGGTATAAAAACTCATTTAATTTCCAATAATTTCCCAGCTTACTGTGTATTTAACCACCATTACAGCATAATCGACAACCTTCCCATATAGGGATGCTTTCATTTCATTGTATGCTGCGCCTTTATTTCCTAATGTAATGCTGTTTTACCTGATTCTGTCTATCGCTCCTTAATGTTTGGCTGTACTGCCTGATTTTGGTGATAGTCCTTGAAGTTTTTAGAGGGTCATAGATTGAGTTCAATTTGAGACAGAATGTCTTGTTCAGAATAATTTCAGATAATGGTCAACTCTTCTGTTATTGCATTAATAGGCTGCTGCTACACGTACATGATCACTTCTCATTCTCCTTCGATGGAGAACTCAATTATCTCTTTTCAAGAACATATTTATCTCCTATTTCTTGCCTGGAACACAGAATCGCTTGATTATCTTCTGGAACTAAAGCACCTATTTGAGTTGAAACTACCTGAAATTTCTGTGTGAGCTATGTTACATCTTTGATACTTGTGAGTGCCTGTTTCAGGTTGCCTTGATCAGAATCACACCATTATATGAATGTTTATACTCTTATACAGTGTGGTTTAGGTAGTAGTTTATTTATTTTTCGTGGATAGCCCTTTTGTTTCGTTGTTTTATTAGTATCACATACTCAGACTTGTAATTGTATGTTGATAATTTAGTAGAAGGTAAGTTAATACTATCAAGCCTATTTTGAGAAGTTTTATAGGACATGTGTGTGTTGTCAAACCAGTTGCAGAATTGTTGAAAATAGCCTGTCATCAAAGGTGATTCGGCAATGAATGTAGACAATTTCGTTTAGTGATAGAGAGCTACAAAGTTGTGAATGTGCTTTAGACAGGTTGTTCACAGATCGTAATTATTACATATGACAACGGAAATACTAACCACATAGGGGCCAAAAATTAGCAACTGTATGACGAGCTGTATGCCTGTACCTGCTAAGCTCGGTTGAGTCAGAGGTATTCTTGCTTTTGGTTCTGCGAGTAGAAAGAACACTTCAGATTTTTGTGATACCCTCTATGGCTTTATGGTGGTTTTTAGATTTTGATTCTCACTCTGTTGGAATCGGAGAAAGAGAAACGTTGTAAATTTTCAATGATGTTATAAATAACTCCTTTGAGTACCATCTAAGGGTGTCCATTTAATGTCTAAGATATTATTTAAATTTTTTTATTTTTAAATGTAAAAAAATTTTAAAGATTTAATATTTTAAAAATATATATTACATTAAATAAGATTTTACTTGAATATATTATTTGACAAAAATAAAGTAATGAAATAATTCAAGTATACAACTCCAAGTCTTTTCAGTAAATTAAATTCGCAAGTTAAATGCGTTATAGTTTTACTTGTATAACCCAATCAACCAAGAAATAAAAGTTCATTAATTGTTGTTAAAACTTTTTAAATTGTGAATCGCTGGTTTAATAAATCAACATTCATCACGTCATTTGTTTCTCCTTCTCTTGAAGTAATTTTAGAAATATTTTACTGAAATTCTTGTAAGTTCTTTTGAAATTGCAGTGTCCTTTTTTTTAAAAAAAATTAATAAGTTTACACAATATGCAATTTACATTCTGGTATATCTTTTAAACTTCGACCTAATCAATAGGTTAGATATTAATGCATATTCAACCATATAGATATTATAAGAGTGCGGAATTACGCTATGGACACAGAGCAAGAAAATCTCAAATCAGGAAACTGTTGTAATCAGTACCTAAGTTTTGGAACTCAACTCAAACGACTTATTATATATATATATATATATATATATATATATATATATATATGGGAGGGATTAAATGAGAAGGGTCTTTAAAATAAGAAGGATGAGAAGGAGTGGTAAGATCCAATACATGAGATTTCACGTAAAAAAAATTGGTCACTATAACGTTGAAAATAGTAACTATAACGATGAATATGATCACTATAAGTGGAAAAAAAATATCATTATCACTATAAGTTAAAAAAAATATCATTATATGTACGTAAAATATCATGCGTTGATCTATATATGAAGGGCCAAGATGTCTTCTCATCCTTCTCATTTTAAGGACCCTTCTCATTTTAACTTATATATATATATATATATATATATATATATATATATATATATATATATATATATATATATAATCTATGAGATTCTTGCCTATTTGGTATAAAAAATATAGTCTCATATTTCGTCAAAGCGACATCAGCAATATATCATACAAAGAATGCCACAACAATATATGCTTAAACAAAAATATCACATTGAAACTATCTACGTAAGTGTCTAATGTGAAACGGAAGGGGTAATTAGAGGTAGAGAGAGAGAAAGTGTGTGCGATGTGACAGTAACATTAAAGTACAATTAAATTGAAACTTTCACCAATGTTTTCAAAAAAAAAATTATCTAAATAATCGGCGACAATAGGCTACTTGTTTTTTTTTTATATATATATATACTTTTATGAACAGCTTAAGAAGAGGTTTTTTTTTTTGGCAACAGCTTAAGAAGAGTTAGATTGGCAACGCAGCTGTGTCCCCATTAGTAATATATACAACAATTTGCAGCGCTAGTTTGTTTACCAGAGCCAGATCAGAATACACACTGAGCATTAACCTATTCGTATCTAGTCCTTACAGAGCTCCAAATCATGTTTTTAAAAAAAAAAAATTAAAACAAAATGCTGAACTACACGTTATGTCCCATTACTTATGTTACCTTCCATACCTTCACGGCGGCTAAGCTGAAGTAAGTCATGTGGCATTGGCCATAACCACATCTGGATAGCTCTATAGGCGAAATAAGGCAGAAGAGTGGAGAAGACAACAAACACAATAACTAACCAATATAAAGGACTGGGAGCACAGACCTCTTCTAAAACCAGATAAGCCGTTTTTGAAAATGTAGGAGGGAGAATGCCATAGATGAGCAGGAAAATGTACCATAAGGCGATGCTACTCCATATGACAAAATGTTGTATCCAAGTGAAGTAGTTGATGAAGAGTGCCATTTGACAGTTCACAGTCCAGACTACACAGCTGTACATTGTAGCTGCCAACACTGAGAAATCAACAACATGGCCATCACTCCGAAATGCTCGGAGCTTCAAAGAGTTAGTGGTCAGGAAGAAGATAATCATTGAGCTACAGAGACCATTGAACATCCACCCTAGTATGCGGGGCCAACTATAAAGAATGTTCTGGATGCCTTCACTATATAAGGCAGGAAACTGCAAACAACATAAATTTTTTTGGTGAATTTGTTGTGCGTGACTCATGAGTGACACTCGAAAGTAAGTTTCCTATTGAAGGTTTAATGTTAAATACCTCAAGACAAAGCCGTGCAGAAACATCTTGATCAAATACACCAAGTGCAATCACTGGAAGTGATGTGAAAAAGACATTATAGGTCGATAAGTACCAATCGTTGTAAGCAGGTTGAGCAGAGAAAGAAGAATGTGTTTCAAACCAAAAAAGAGTTAGTCCAAATGTGATGTTCTTGTAAAAAAAGTAACATATCTGCATTTAATCAGCACCACATCAGTCTAGAACAAAGATTATAGCAGTCATCACAAATAAATCTAATTTTGTTATTCTAGGCTTGATGAGTCATTACCATCATCGATATACGCCTGTAACACCAGTGACCATGCAGAAGCAATAAGCGTTCAAGAAAACGAAATTGAGCGATGTTTACATCACTTGACATGGCGGCCTGCATAAGACATGAAGTGAATCTTAATCTAGGCTATGAAGTTACTGTTTTTTGAGTAGAAAATAAACCCATACAGATAAAATCACATAAAGATGATATTACGTTGACATCCTTTTTCAGCTGGTTTGAAGAGGTTGTGGAGACCAAACTCTTAAAAGTTGGATTATAATAACAGGTGAGTATCACGAAATGATTACACACCTAGATGAGGAGATACAGGAGCTTATTTAAGATGAATGACCTGATTTCAATGTGACAGTATTGTGACTCTGAAATGACTACTGAGATGGCTTTATCCAGGCTTATGATATTAATTATCTTTAGCCAACATCAAGTTTGTAGTAGAAAGATTGGTTAAAGAAACCAATTGGGCTTATGAGGATGGCCCTAACTCTACTTGGCTAAATATAAAGGCATGTATTTGTAGAGTAGCAAAGAAAGTAATCGTGGAATCAAGCAGAAATCCATTGGTGCCCAAGGAAATAATATGATGGAATAAGGAAGTTTAAGTAGCAGTAAAGAGAAAGATAGAATGCTACTTGGACATAGGAAAGTCTAGAGATGAAGAAACTATTGCAAGATATAGGGAAACTAAAAAGTCCAGGCAAAGGAGGCAAAGGAAGCTGTTGAAGGCGCTAGGGGCAAAGTGTATTAGAATGTTTACGACAAATTGAAATCTAAAGAAGGGAGAAAGGACATATATAGGATAGCCAAGAAGAGATAAATATTAATCAAGGATCTTTATAGAGTTAAGTGTGTTAAGGATAAAAATCAAAGGTTATTGTCCAGGATGACGAGATCAAAGACAAATAGAGGGAGTATTTTGACGAGATGTTTAATGAACATCAAATGGGGTATATAGGTAACACCACCATTCAGGAAAACGGTGTTGATTGGGAGTAGATGAAAAGGATACAAATAGAGATAAGTAGAGGAGGCACTGTAGAGAGGATCATTGAGAAAAGTAGAAGCACATACTTGAAGAGCACCTTTCCTCTCGAAAGAAAGGCAGGTACTGTAAGCTTTGAGCATAATCTGAAATGTAATTCACAGCAACTTGTTTGCCTCCAATTCCTAAAATTTATAGTCCATGAAGATTATGGACCATGAGAGATCATAGTGCACACTTTGTGTGACTATATTGTCTTCCCTATTATAGTGCACACTTGGTAGCTATCAATACTTGTTGAGCATCCCTTACTCCTTCCATACCAGCTTTGGTTCTTAGATGTGAACAAGACTTATCTCATGATTAGAAACTAACTAATGGGCACTGTAAGGTATGCCCTAACACACTAATTATTAATCTTTCTACTAGGCTACTTGAAGTGTATACGAAGAATTCTAAAATTTCAATCATTTGCCGATCATTTGAGGTTTCCTAAACTTGACTCATTCAAGACTCAAAATAATAGGGGTTAGACTTCTATTGCTTCGATCGCCGGAAAAAATTAGGGCTTCACTCACTGATTATTAGTAAGACTTATCTTCACCCACAATTTCACATACTACCTAGCAACATTGGAAATCACAAGTCACAGTTATGTATCTTTTTTTAAAAAGAAAAGAACGAAAAAAGTGCTAAGCGTGATTCATAAGCTGCTCTTATTCAAAACCAGTAAAAGCATAAACAAAAAGGAACCGATTATTCTATACCAAAATAAAATGCACAAGCCTTAGGCTGAAGCATGTAGATTCTGCCAACCCATTATTTCACAACGCACATATAAAAAATACATATACGACTAAAGTGAGCAATGACTAAATTCACTTTTGTTGCTGACCAAGATCACCAAAGTACCACACATAATAATGAGGTAACAAGAGTTAAGTCTGCTTAGTTGTTCAAGTCACATGCACCCTCCTCTTAACTCCAAAACTCCTCATGACAGACAAGCTAGTTGCATTGATTCCAAATCAGAGCTGCTGGTACTTTGACTATATTTGGGAGGACAGGAAGCTATAGAACCATCTACCTAAAACACTGCATCAGCAACTCGTAGATAGCAGCGCAAAAGTATACCAAAACTTCAGCCCTTCATTGGTACTTTTTCATCTAAAAGCATTCTTCTTGCACAAATTCTAAGCATATTCATTTACTGTGCATCCAAGTTTCACTATTTAGCTCCAACAACTCTAATTACCCATTGAAACCATGTCAAAATGACACATATTTCCTATGACGAAATTCCCCTATTTATGCATCAAGAAAAATAAATAAACCTATGGAATCCTGTAAAAATGACAAAGATCCATAACTATATGCTTCCTCGTCTCGGCTCCCATCAAAACGTAAATTAGATAGAGGAAAATTTGTGAAATACTACCACATAATAACCCCATCTTGCAAAAAACTATCACTAACAAAAAAATTGTGAAAAATTACCACATTAAAAATTCAAATTGCACGAAGGTACCCTAATCCGGTTTTTGAGGTGTTGACCAAGAACAAACTGGGTTCTTCTCAAAGTCATCCTCCTCCTCAAGCTTCCTAGCACGGGCAGCTCCAAGCTGGATTTGCCCAATTTGGAGACCTCGTGTCAAAATCCTCGGGAGTCTTAGGTGGGTCATTGGCGGAAAGGTCAAGGTAAAAATTCCCAGAGGCAAAAAAGGTTTTACGGTGGAAGAGAAGAGGTTTTGAGAAATGGAGGGAGGATAAGGTGGCGCATGGAAAAAGTGAAGGAGTAGAGAGTGGGAGGGAAAGTTAGAAAAGGTTGAAGAAACATTTGAGTCAAGTTAAATCCATAAACTTTAGGCTAAAATATCAAATCCAAAAACTCTGTACATTTGATCAGAAAAGAGAAAAACCATAAATTATTGGTTCAAAAATTTGGGGGGTTTGAGATGAATGTTGAGTTGAATGAGTGAATTATTGGGTTATAAAGATGAGATTTTATTTTGATGTTGATTTGATTGTTGTGCTGACAATTAGAGTGAGGAGAGGAGTTAATGGGAGCAAAGATAGGTTAGTGGAGGAGAGAGAACAGGAGAGGGAAATATGAGGGAAGAAAGGAGGGAAAAAAAAACAGATAAGTCAACGCCGGAAACCTGGGAAAACCACTTTGTGATACCTTTGTGCAAGATACAATTTTTACAAGGCAGTTTTTCATAAGTTTTTTTTTAAAGCAATATTAGCAAGATGAAGTTTTTACGAGATAGTATTTCACAAATTTTCCATAGATAGATTTACCACTATATAAGCTGAACAAAAGATATCCACAAGTTTATCCATATCATTTACCAGGCTCACTATCGTCAAGTATAAACAGGGAACCATTACCTGCATTCCTTCCACTCCACTTATACCAACTCCAATATTGGCCTCCTGAATCATGCCCACGTCATTTGCCCCATCACCGATTGCCAATGTTGTTTTACCTGTTTGTATTTTGACCAATCTTGCCACCTGCATATTTTATACATCTTTATCAGAAAAATTCGGAGGCAGTAACTATAGCAAGATTTGCAACTGACAGTCCACTGAGAGATAAAGGGATCAAATAGTTCCAAAAAGAGAGAATCTAACAAGGGCTTTCTGTTTGGGAGAAGAACGGCAGCATATAACCGAATCACAGGCAGTTGCAAGCTCTAAAAAAGATTTCTCTAGATTTTTATCCAGAGCGAAAGCTAGTGATTTCCCATCGATTATCAATCCAAATTTAGTTGAAGTTCCTTTAGCAGTAAGAATATGAGACTTGCCATCACTTAATTGCTTTCGTACCATTTCCAGGGATGCCTGAAATGAGAGGGAAAAAAAAACTTCTAAGTATTTAACAACAAAACATTTGTAAAATAATTTTACTGATTATGCTTATACCCACTGACCTTTGCAATGGCTTCCTTGTCACCCCGTTTTTCTAACAAAATTATTTCTGGTGAATCTAGTGAGATCACAATTTGCTCCATCCCTTGCCTCAATAGGCTACATGCATAACTGCAATGGTCCAAATTTGATGCATGAAAAAAAATGACATGCAACAACACTCATTGAAGAAGTCTCGTAAAACAAGTCATTGACAGACACATAAGAAAGCTCATTAGAATACACTGTCATCTTACCCAATATTAATCGCTGTTTCCATCTTATCACCAGTCAGGACCCATATCCTGACACCAGCCTTGGCAAGTTTCTCAATGCACTCTGGAACCTGTCATGTAAACACTAAAAGAGGTCAATAGTTAATTAATTTCAGGAGAAATTGAACTTCATTTTAACTCATCTCCACTGGTACTATGTTGCATTACAGTAGAAAAAGAATGGCCGGTGGCAGCTAAATACATCAAGAAGAGAGAATTGAGAAAAAGTTGTCAAATCATATACCCCTTTTTGCAGTTTATCCTCAACAGCTGTAGCACCAAGGAGGATAAACTCCTTTTCAATCTTATCAGCAGCTGCATCAACCAGTGCATCTCTGTCAGCACTAACAGAAGTTTTGGCATTCTGAAACTCCTCCTCCCACTTTGCAAATTCTTCTTCATTGAGCTCACGATATGCTACTATCAAGGTTCTTAAACCTGCCTCTGCATATTTATTAATGTGAGCCCTGGTCTCAGCTTCAAATTGCCGTCCTTTTTCAGATAGTCTCTCAAACATTACACTGCACATATAGAAATTTACATAGATAAGAAACCTCTGGAACATAACCTATATCCTTAACTAGATCTGGAAAAAATAAATGATATGTTCAATCCAACCTGTCTGCCCCTTTGCACAAAAGAAGAAGCAAATTTTCTTCAGTTCGGACAATTACAGACATTCTTCTGCGTGAGCTACTGAATTCTAGGACATGAAGAAGTTCATACACCCTGAAAATGGGACAAGCCCTTCTGAATCAAGACAATGAATTTATCTTCCAAAACAGAATTCAGATCTTAAAAGAGCTTCAGTTTTCTCCTACAAGCACAAAGATGCAATTGACAGAAAGGAACAGGACATAAGAAAGACCGGTAATTGAATTAAGAAAAAATGAGTTCGAATCTTTTGATCAAAATCAAGGATCTCCTCAGAGGCTCAGATCTAAACCGGTTCTGAAAAATGAATTCAGCAGAAAATATACCAGTCAATCCTAGTCTTCCGCATTCCGTAAGTCAACCAATATTCATCCTCATATTAGTTTTAGGTACACTTAATGTTGAGAATTTCTATGTTTGATGAGAAAGAACTTAAGCATCATCCATATCTTGTGATCCAACGCAAAGATAATCACTATCACTAGTCCTGATACAGTGCCAATCGCTCACTGAAAGGACACTTGACACTGACTGCCTTCCAAAATTAAGGAATTTCATCTCAATAGATGCCGGTTACCGACTGTATGTTATTGATGATGACTGCAGAATGGTCGTGGCAAAAAACATATGCCTTTTGAAAGGCTATCAGTAATTTAGCAGTAGAATTTTGGATTCCTTTCTAGACTACTGCAGCATTCAATCAAAACTAAGAAAGAAAAGAGAGAGGCGAAGTATTCAAATGCATCATTGCCAACATGTTAAACATGCTGCAGATATTAATAATCATAAGATTTGATGTTTTAAGGCCCACACTCCCAAATCCTTTGAAATGCCTTAAAGTTGACTGGCCATCGTTCACATATGATAATTTACACTCACTTCTGAAAAAGAATCAGCTCTTTCTTTGTAGACTGTCACTCACAAAGCTGCACAGTAAAATAGAAGGGAAAGGAAGAAATCTAGAAGCTCACCTGTCAATCATTTTCCCAGTCTCATGGTCCCACTCATGCAAAAATATGCTTGTCTGTGTCCTTTTGTAGAAATCAAAACCAAGTTCCTTCGCAGCTATGACAAAGGCAGCTTCGTCAGGTGATTCAGCTTCATAAATAATCTGACCTGTTTCCTTATTGACATCAGGAATGGCTGTATGGCAGATAGCCAAAACTCTAAAAAAATTCCGTATCATTTCTGAATGAGTTCCACTGCCCCAATTTCTTCTATTCATGAGGCGTTCATCATTAAAATTAAAACCTTTAACTGGCTTATTTGAGGTCTTGCTATCGCCAGCTGCACCCAGTACACTGGAGGAAACTGGTTTCCCTTGCCTTTTAGCTAGAGAAACCTCTACTTCTGTCATTCCTTGGCCATAAGATATACCAGCAATGGAACATTTGACAAATTCCATAGAGTTGCACGTTAATGTACCTGTCTTGTCGGATAATATGGTATGAACTTGACCGAGTTCCTCATTCAAATTAGATGTCCGTGCATGAGCCGGCCTATCAGTTTCCTCACAATACATATGCTGATCCTGATTTATGAAAACACACTGTAGGACCTTTACAATTTCAATGGATATATACAATGAGATGGGAACTAAGTAACCATACAGCATGAGGTCAGTTAGCAAATGAAGAAAAGCAGCTAAAGCAGCCCTTTTTGGGTCAAAAAGGACAGACACCTTATCTGGTCGAAGATACCATCTTCTCAACTTTCCAGCATAGATATCCTTTTTAGTTATAATGCCAAAGAAAACAGACCCAGTAAAGGATATCACAATAACGAAACTGAAAAGGATATAGATGACTTTATCCAATCGTCTTTCAATCCCACTTCTCTTTGATGGAGGGTTGATAGCATTCTGCATTACTTTTGTGTCATGCCCGGTGAAAATCACAACGCCGTAGATGTAATCAGTATTCCGAAGTTTTGAGTCTCTCAGAAAAAGTTGCTGCAAAGAAAGAGGATACTGCTTTCCATTATAGTATAAGGTTCCAACAAAAGAGTACAGATTTTCATTGGGATCTTCACACTTGGTTATTGCCTTGAATTGACATAAGGAGCTTTCATCTTGCAAACAGGATGTGGCTTCCAAAGCTTGTTTGAGTTTCAAATTTGTTTCACCGTCGAGATTTGAGGTCTCTACATAGCTGATCCCATCTTCATAGCTAGACGAGAGGAAGAGCAAATCAGCTGGAAAATGTTCATCTTTATACACCTTAACAACATCACCAACTCTGAGTTCTTTCCACTTAGATTTAACAAAGGTTTGATTGCGACCATCAAATAACTCAACTTGCCGATTATTGGCCTCTATATCCTACAAAAATTGAATAACTTCAACTTAGTTAGCTGGACAAGATGACTTTAAAGGGAAAAAGCATGAGACACAGGAGATCCTCAAAGACCTTTATGAAACATTGCGTGACATGTCCATAGTACATCAATTTTAGAAATGTGAACAGCTCATAGTCAAACAAAATAAATGCATGCATATAACAAAGAACTTTTATAAAAATAAAATAAAATAAAAGAGCTAATTGAGACAAGGCAAGCATTTAACAAAGAAAAGATAGTAGTAGTTTATAGCACCATAGGCTGATATTTTTGTAGTTGAAAAGTATGGACACTGTTCCCTTAAGAATCTCAAAGCTCAATCTTTGGCCCATTAGAAAGGTCATTAATATCAATACATCATAACTTATTTACTATTTTACATTAATGTTTTTAGAAGAGAATGAATTGCTCAGTCCTGAATGCATCCTGCTACCTTATTTGATGTCAAAACGCAATACTGAGTAGTAAATTTCCTTAAGGTTTTTCAATGATGATTTAGAGAAAATGTTGGCAAGGAAAGAAATGATGGAATAATTCAATTAATTTCAGAAAGTATCAAGAACGTTTGGGAAGCTAGAGCCTTTATGCAGAGACATGCTACTCGCTATACACCTATGTCTACAGAAATTATATCTCCAGCTCAAATTCACGGCTGAAGTACCTTAAACCCCAATCCCTGAACCTGGCCCCCAGCCAAGCTACTTTAGATTTACAACTCATAAAAGCCATTCTCAGAAAGCAAAAAAAAACTTTCTGAAGCATCACAAACCAAACCTCTGCCCGAAAGACTTCCTACAAAACACCTAAAAACAAAACCCAACCCAAATTTTCATAATTCACTCAAACTCATAAACCTATCAAAGACCTAGTCACAACCGAACGACAAGCCCATCAAATTTCAATTCAAGGAACTGCACCACTGAAAATTAGAAGCGAAACACAGGTATATGCTACAAGAAGAATAAAAGCACTACCTCGGCTATAGTTCCAAACCTTAAACCTAAGAATCTATGCAAGATAGACTGACAGAATAGCATTGCCTTGCTCTTGAGCTCGAATTTTATGTACACGTCTTGAATGGACAAAATACGCACAACTCAAATAAGCTGGAGGAAAAAGGCAAGAGCAGACCAAGCAAAATGCACACATCACAGAATTATCAATCTTTGTTCCGGTTCTACCTAATTTTGGCAGTGCATTGTGCACTAAATCAACACACTTTCTAGTTTCTAAAATCAAAGAATTCAAGGAAAACAAGGTCGCAATTTGTTGATACAAGAAATAATAGTAACTTGCCTCCATATAAGGTACTTATTGCCTATGTTGCACTGATACGAATCCGGATAATCATAAAATAGCAATGATGCACCAATACAAATCCGGACACTTCTATGGATACGGGTACGATTACGGAAAACGAAAAGTCGTTCGCGAAATAAAATAGAAGAGAATGTACCTGCTTTTTTCGCCTCCAATCCTCGACTGCCTCTTTGGCCATAGTAGCACCAATAACAGCCATCAGAGGGAAAGCAATACTGACAGCCGCATACGGCGCCAATGGACTAAATGAAACACAAGCAACAACAAGAAAATACAGATTGGCAACGCGGCGAAACTGCTCAAACAAAGATTTTGGTATGAAATTAACAAGTGTATACTTTGTAGTAGACACATAATTCCCTCTATAATTCAGCTGAATTGCTTCGGGATTATCAGGGTCATTACAATGTACCACTCTTTCATAACCCATTTGCCCAATTTGCGAATGATCTTCATTAAACCTTGGCTTCATACACCCGTATGAGTACAATTTGCTCAGCAATACATCCCTCTTCCTCATCCTACCACTCTCCCTTTTTTAATTACAAACTAAATAAAATAATAAAATAAGGAAATCTTCAGATCAACTAACGCACCCAACCCAATTTAAGGGTCTGACTTACCCATATTTGTTCATGCAATCTACCCAGGAACAGTGTCGGTGAAAATGGGCAAATGAAAAGGACATGAGATGAGGTAACGTACAACAAGCTACAATCAATAAAAGTGTATGAGATTCGAAGTTGGGGAATATCTGTTTCTTGGGAGCACTCTTTTCGATTGATGAGAGAGAGTGAAAAGTGGAAAGTGAGTGGAGAAGCACTCACATCACACGGTCACACCTGCACAAACCAAATTGTAGCATTCAACAGGGAGTAGGTCCTGTTCTCTCGTTGCCTTGTCCTTGCAAAAATTCAATGGGGTAGATGTAGATTGTACAAGTCCTAGTAAATGTAATACTATGAGACTCCTGAGTTTTGTTGTTGTCTGGGTATACATAATAAGAGCTAATTTAAAGTTCCACATCTAAAGTTTACTTTTAGGAAAAGATGGATGTATCATGTAACGTTCTTAATTTTAATGTATAGTGTTTATTGTAATATGCCACGAGAGTTAACTTTAAGTTTATTATGAATTAAACGTTAGAACAATATAACTCAAATTTGGAAGATAAATTTCAATAAAGTAGAACAAAATCTTTGGAACAATAGAACTAAATATTAGAACACTTGAACACAATCAGAAATTTTGTGATAAATTACAAAATTTTATAATCAAATAATTAAGGCTAATTAAATATTACTATTAATTACATTTGTGAAGCGTGTCAATTAAATGTTGTCACTAATTAAATATTTATATTTTGTCATTAAATGTTGAAGCGCAGTGAACCATTTGGGTTGTTTTGATGGTTGCTGATGGGTTCTTATATAGAAAGAGTTTTTATATAACATAGGGGTTCTTACCTGATCCCATTTACCATAATTTGTTGCCTTACAAGGGGTGACTGGCTATGTTTTAAAGAGAAAATATTTGTCATTTTGCTGATAGTATATATTTGCCTCCTTTATGTGGGTTTTGCTTATATGCTGATAGTTTCTCTTATACGAAAGGAGGAATACCATAGAGCTTTATGGCCCATCAGACCTTAGGTTTTTGTGAACCCCTCAAGAGTATGAATTTTCACCAACAATACCAAACCATGCCCCTAATATAAACAACATGAATTATTTCAAATGATTAACCAAACAATCTCACCCAAAAGGTTCCCTAAATATGATACTAATTAAGTTTGCATTTCACCCTAGATCATACTCCTAAAGGTAACTGTAACACCCGATAATTCCCATTTTCCAAAAACCAAACCTTTAGGAATCTATCGGTGTGCTGCCGCCACGTGTTCAAACGTTAAGGCTATAAAACAGAGTTTTGCAGCGGAAACCAAAAGACTTTTGAAATAACATTAAAAGTAAAACAAACTTCTAACATAACAAATTGAAACCACTATGGCCCTTACTGTAATGTACCAAAATAACTTTCAACTCAAATCCAAAACCAAAAGTTTAAAATCGAATCAAACAAACATAACTTGTTTTTAAATCTAAATTAAAATAACGCTCATCTCAACCCACCCATGCATGAATGCTCCTTTGGATACCTATTAATAATCTATTCTCCAATAATACAAATATAATTATTAGATCATCACAGTGTCATTTATAGGCAAAAGTCATGACCAAAAACACACAAAGCACGTAATCAATAAGCTGAGTACATACAAATTACAAAGTATAACAGTTGAAATAATAATTAAATAAGAATAAGTACAAAATGTGAGAACGTATCACGCAATATTTTACTCAATTGATATGATAAATTAATTAATTATTTAGATTAAGAAATAGATAAGGTTGTCTCCCCCATGTCTTGATTAGGATATCAAATAAATAAATAATCCATGCACTCCCGTCGGAGAGCATCAAAATATATTATAAAAATTCAGATGATAAACGGGCGCGACTCCGTCACCATAGATAGATGAGATCTCAACTAACCCCAAAGTTACGTTTAAAACTTTATAAAAGAGAGACTTGTATAGCACACAACCTCCAATAAAAGCCACGGATAATACCCCGTATAACTCCAACCCTGATTGTCAATACTCCAGACGTGCACTAGCCTAGAGTTTTATTGCTTATCCTCTTTCTCTTTACGTGATTTACTGTTTAAACTCAATATAAACAATCACCACAGCACGCACATGCAAACTTTACAGTTACACAATCAATCTATGTTATACTGTAATTTTTTATCTTTTAATTTCCATCTTAACTTTTATTCCTGTTGATTAGAGTCAACTATCCTTGTCATTAAGACTTGAAATTCACCTTTACTCAACTCATACTATCAGTAATGAAAGAGTAATAATAAACAACATTATGGATGAATTAACAAATTAATTCCAATTTACTAAATCAAGATTTCTCACCATAAACAATTCCTTATAGATTAGTATTGAAAAATCATAATTATAACTTACCAACAATACCAAATTATGCCCATAACATAAATAACATGAATTCTTTCAAATAAATAACCAAACAATCTCACCCAAAAGGTTCATTAAACATGATACTAATTTTGCATTTCACCCTAGATCATGCTATTAAAGGTAACGTTTTTTCGCAATTTGTATATACCTGGAGTAAAATATACGGGTGGTCATTTTCCTTACTAGTTAGCACCTTCTACAAAGTGCTTTCCTACACCAAATTATACAAATAAGTCAATACATCATTACTCAAAATTTACAGCAATCCTACTAACCTTTTTAGGGTTTTAAAACAATTCCAAAATATCTTTTTAAGTCTCCCAAAACATAATCTAGTATTTCCAACACAATACTACAAGTGTTATTTGAAAAATCATTAAAATACATATTATAAAACTCTATTTTTATATTCAAATATGAAAATTTGTATTCCATATAGTATACTCAAGTTTAAAATAATCTTAATTTAATATATATACAAATATTATATAATTTTAAACTTTTAAAACATGAAATCTCAACAATTAAACCATAATCTAATATATATAATATTTTTAAAATTTATTCCAAATACCATAATATTAAATTTTTTATCAAAATACATCATGAAACAAATACTAGTATAAAAAAATCTAAGCCTTAAATCATGAAAACTAACAGTTTTATAATAAAATATATGCTTATAAAATCTATAATTTCATTTAAACTATAACCCCATAAAATTTAACATAGATGATTCATAAAATATCTATAACTTTATGTAAAAATCAAAAGCCTAGTATTAAAAACCCTAATTTATCATACTAGCAAACCTAGCCCTATTATTTATGCATGAAAACTTGTAGGATGTATAAAAATAATTTATAGTATATAAATTTATATACTTTCAATATAAATTCAACTCATAATAAAATCACATAGGTATCATATAATAATTTATAAAACAGGCATACTAGGCATAATAATTAAGAGGAAAAAATGGAAAACAAGGGAAGAAGAAGAGATCGACGACGGTGGAGGCGAAGTGATGGACGGCGGCAAGCAACACAAAGGGGGGTGGGGCTTTTGGATTTCACGTGGGAAAAGGTTATAAGGGGGATTTAGGTGTTTTGTTTTTATTTTGCTAGTTTTGCACGTGATTATGGGGTTGGGTTTGGGTTTTATTTTTGTGTAGCGTTTATGTTTAGGTAAAATTCTTAGGTTTAGTTAGTATAGGATTAGTAAAAGTGTAGTACTAGGTTTAGGTATTTTAGTTTTAATGAAAGAGTAGTACTAGATTTAGGTAGTTTAGGCTTAGTGAGTTTCTAAGGAAAAAAATAAAAATATATAATTTATAGAAAAAAGTTTTAAGTTATGATTTAATTAAAAAGAATAAAATATTTTGCAACTTCTTTTGGAAATATGTATGTACATATATGTAAAGTATATGTATTATATTAATGCATAGAAAATAATGTTGATAAAATGTAATCGAAATCTCCTAATTTTCGGGGGATCATAGTAAACGTTTTTCGTAATTTATACGTACCTGGAGTAAAATAAACGGGTGGCCACTTTCCTTACTATTTAGCACCTTTTACAAAGTGTTCTCCTATTAGGACAATAGAACAGAAGTTTAGAATATTAGGATAATAGTTTACAACAATAGAACAGAAGTTTAGAATATTAGAACAAAAATTTAGAACATTAAAATAGAAGTTTAGAACAATAAGTAGAAGTTTAGAACACTAGAACAATAGTTTAAAACAATAGAACAAATATTTATAATAATAGAATAAAAGTTTAGAACATTAGAATAGAAGTTTAGAACAATAGACAGAAGTTTATACCATTAGAACAATCGTTTAAAATAATAGAATATAAGTTCTAGAACATCAGTACTAAATTTTAGATCAATAGAATAAATATTTGGAATAATACTAATTTTTAGAACAATAGAATAAATAATCATAAGATGAAAAGTTTCTAATATCACGAAAAACGAGGTAATGTACGTATATCATGACTTTTGAAAAGTTAGGGGAAAGATGATGTACATTGATAGTGAGAGTACAAAATAATTCTAATAAATTACACTTTTTCCATAAAAAAGCTGAAACATTTTGGGCCATCGGATTTTTTTTATCAACGGTGAAAGATGAGTTCTCATATTCTAAAAGGTTCTCATATAAGGGGGATTACACTACTTGAAACAACTAGTATTTCTCTTCTAGTGACAAGTATCTTAGTTTGCTGATATAGATATGTTTAGGAGCTAAGGATTGTGATGTAGTTGTTATGGTGGTAAAATTATTGCATTATAAGACTCTAAGGATATGGAGCAATACCTAATATTGGTGCACATCGTGGGGACCTTAGGTGAGGACGTGAGGTGCACGAAATAGTGTTCAAGTTCAGGATATGCTCCTCAAACTTTTGCTCCACATTGAAGAGTTGGGAAGAAATAAGATTTGACGAGTCTATAAATAAACAATGACTTTATTGGGCTATTGTGTTTAAAGAGTCCTTGACTATATATTGCAATTGGACTGTCTTAAATGCTTATGTTAGGATGATTGAGCTTTATCTAGTCCAATTAAGAACATAGTTGGTTCATATCAGTACCACTGTAAATTGGGTTGTAAGTCTCATAAAATTTCGAGCCGAGTTTATTATGCAACTACCGAACTCAAGCCCAACATCATAAGCTCTTTGAACTCGAGTCGAGCTGAGTAAAATCTTAACGAGCTCGAGTCAAGCCCAACATCATAAGCTCATCGAGGTTCGAGCTCAAGCCGAGTAAAATTTTAATAAGCCGCCCAACTCGTTGATTAAGCACCCTAACCCCAACCCACACAATACCAACGTAAAAAAATGTTGCTTACCCAAGGGTGGGCCCCCCGAGTAGTTTACGACAAACCGAAAACATTTGGGACCCTTGAATCGTTTGATCAAACATAAGATGAGGCGTACCTATCCTTACAGACTTATAGTCTGTTTCATAAACAAACCAACAAAAAAAAAAAAAAAAAAAAAAAAAAACTCGTGTGAATGAAATTGAAAACCACTAACCACCCCAACATCTGCAACACCAGCTAAGATTACACATTACACAGCCCACACACAACCAAAAAAAATTCAAAATCTGAAATGCGATTAGAATACCAACAATGTTCAAATTGCACAAGCACAGGTCTGGTAAGGCCGGAGAGAAGTTCGATTTCCAGTTTTCCGATTTTCAGGCAACTAAGGTTTGTCAATCTCATTTTTTTTTTTATTTCTTAACTCGATCGATTTCTAGTGGATCTTATTGGTAATGTGGTACGACTACTGTATTTTTTTTTTAAAGGGTAGCCCACCCGGTTATCTAGTGTAGTAGACTTTCACTAATCCGGATTCTAGTCGGGCAGGCTCGGTACGTATGTGTGTATGTACGTATGTATGTCAATGAAGAACTGGGTATTTGTAAATCGAATCTGATAAAATAGGATTGGTGAAACTGGCTACGTGATTTGGTCGATTTTCAATTAACTAGTGATTAAGTAGTGGGTATGTATGTTGGTGAAGAACTGTGAACTGGGTAAAAGATAGCACTGTTGCCATTGAGTACATGGTTTGGTCGATTTTCGATTATTAGTATGAACACTTGTTGGTGAAGAATAGTTAAGTGGGTGCAAAAGACGCCATTGTTGAATTCGAAATGAGATTAATTTATCTCGTGAACTGTTTCCTCTCACAAAGTGCTCGGCAAAGTTTGATTGTACCATCAATTTTCTATCAATATGTTATTGTTAGATTTATCTTAAGTAATGTTACAAAAATTATTTTGGAAGGTTAGAGTTCCTCCGACGAGGGGATCTTTTGTGCGGGCCTTGGCGCATAGAGTAAACACTAAAGAGTAATGATATTGCTAAATATGGGCCTGATGTGTCGTGTCGTGTCAGTGGTGAGTATCCTGAATTGTCTTCCTTTAAATTTGAGATGGTGAGAAACATTTGGAGGAGGCTTTTCAATGTCTATGGGGAGCATCAGGTTTCCTGGTTCAATGTTGAAATGGCTGAGAGTTCATTCTGTAGGCTTTGGAAGGGCAAAGAAGAAGACTTTTTGGCATTAAGCTGTTATCTGCTCCTGATGCTCTGGAGCCAACTTGTCATCTGAATTAAAAAAAAAATGGATTACTTAATGATCATTTTGGGTAAATATTATAAGGAAAATGAAATCGGGTTTTTTGGGACTAAGAGGAATACAATTAGTTTTGAGCAACTTGATTTATTTCCCCAGGTGCTCATTGTTGAGAGTTTAATGCTATCATGTAGAACTTAGTTTAGTGTTATTTTCACTGTGTTAAGCTTATTGTTTTGGTTGCTTGTTCAGTGTCTACTCCAATTTCTGTCTATCCCTCTTATGTTTTGCTTAATACTACTTCCATAAGATAGAGACATGTTTGTTGTGTATTCCTATAAGGGTTTGTTGCAGCTCGGCATGAATTGATGTTCAATATAATTGACATTATCTCTGTTCCTTTTAGCGTCCAAGTAGATGACAGCTGTTCTCATATTGTGGCATTCATATCTTTCCTTACCGAGGAAAAATTTTCTAAAAAAAATGTTGCTCAACTGGTTAGTGGTACGGCTATGCATCTGTTGAATTTCCCCAGACCACAACATTCATGATAGATTGCCCTTTTTGTTTTTTTGTATCCCAAAGTATAATGGAAGGACATATGAAATAGGTATATGTAAGATTTCTAACTACAAGTTCTTGATGAAATTTTTTTCTGCCAATAAAGCCATTTATAGTTATGTTATTTCTGGACGTGTTAATTGTCCACTTGGCTATGTTAATGGCTTTTCTTTTGAAGTGAGTGAGAAAGAAAAGGAGTATGTAGCTAACATGAAGCTATTGAATTATCTTAGGCCATTACCAGATAAATGGCTACCACATCCCAACATAGTTCTGTGTGATTGTTGTAGCTGAAGGAGGAAGCACACGACATACTATCTAGTCATTTCCCTAAAATAAACTTGATAAGAAGTGTCTAATACTTACTGGTATTCCTTTCATGCCTATGAAACCATTTTGAATTTTATAGTGGCCGGCATACTTTCCGTTGTTTCGAACATGTTAGTGGCTTGTTTGGTACTGGGTAGTCAAGAAAGTAAGTGATCAGCCACCTCTAGTTGGTGTAATTTATAATGTCAATTAATTCTGCTAGCTCTTTTTCCTCTACTTTTCCTTTGTTATAGGAAAAAAACAGGTTGAAAGTTGTTTTGAGAATGTTAACTGAACAGAAGGGAGTACATTTATTGTCGTGATAACCTTGGCATTGTTCATGAAGTTCTGTACAACTCTATTATATGGATCAGAAGGTTGGACATCAAAGAAAGATCATCTTCAAAAGACGAGAGTTGCAGTATATTTAGCTGGTTGTGTGGGAAAACCTTGAGAGATGGAATTATAAACATTGATATTCAAAAGAAAGTTTGAGATGTAGATATTGAGGGTAAGATAAGAGAGCATCAGTTACGGTGGTTTAGGCATGTGAAACTTTGACATGAGTAGGTGTCATTAGGAAGTTAGGAGTTGGGGTATTGGAGATCTCAAACATAGTCAAGGAAGGCCAAAGATGACTTGGATGGAGTTGGAATGAACATAGAGAAAATGGGCTTGCATGGTATTGGATAAGAGTGAATGAAGGAGGAAGATCTTTGCGGACAAAGGACCCCATCTTTTTGGGTATAAAGTTTTGGTTTTGTTGTTGTTGTTGATCAGGTTATTGATTTTCGTACTGAGCATGCTTCTCTTCCAGGCTATCTTTGGAGGTGGGAATTTACTGTTGGAGGAACAAGTGTATATGGGTCATGCACATATTTTTGTCCAGGCAAGGCGATTTTGATGAGGCCAACCTAGGCATAGCACCATAAAGAGCATTGAGAGGCTAAAGGAAAATTTACTCCGGCTTTTTTACTTTTTTTTTTTTCACCACACCTCGCTTCAGAAAGGCGGACCAAGGCACTGGGAAACGCTATCGCCTTAGTGTACCTTGAGCCTTTTTATACATCTGAAGGAATTAGAACAAATTAATCTATAGCTATCTACTGCAGGACATCCAGAGGGAGAAAGATCTTCTGCCAAAACGACTGCAATAAATTCCTTTCCTTTCTCCAGAATCTCACTAAGGTTTTGGAATATATCTTTATATTATATTTGTTCGTCATCTTTTAGCTCTGGTGTAACAATCTTCCTGATTTTCAGTGTTTGTCTGTAACTATCTTCTAAATGGTTTCATAGGGTCTAATACTCACTAATATTCATGTATAGTGTATAGTCTTAAATATATACTTCTTCCGCAGTAAAATACATGCAACTTGTGGAAGAGGCTCTTAAGGAGGTCATTTGATGAGAAGTGAGAAGAGAGTACCCACATGCAAAATAGGTTAAGTTGTTACATCCAAAAAAGGTAAGGTTGCCTTACAAGTATTATGATACTTCTAAAAATGGAAATTGTTGCACATTTGTTTAAGGATGGAGTTAGTATGTTCCAAAATTCTTGAATAACAACGGGAAAGTGGAATTCCTCCAATATGTCATTTAATGCTTTCATGTCCCCAGAGCATTATGAACACCCATATACTGCAGCTTCTCCTTCATTGTGGCTGTTCATAAGATTTTGACCAAAACCATGATATTGCTTGAAGTCAGTTGATCTCTGGGGAAAATGAGGAATATGATTTCAATCTATTATGTCATGCTCAAAAAATAAATTATTGTAAACAGGGTGTAGTCTGTTTTTCCTTTCGCATGGAGTACATGATGTTTTCTTTCTGTTACAAGTTATCCACTTCTCATTTTTCTTCCTTTGTTGGTCTTATAATAGATTACTATTTTTTTTAATGTAAACTGGTATAATATGTGAATTTGATTGTGAACAATATTCTGGTTATCTTTTTAAAATAACTTAAGTTTACTGTAGAATTGTTTCCTGTTAGTTGATGCATTGTTTAATATGAAGTGTACTTCTAACATTCTATGGTCAGGAAAAATTCCTAGTTGCTGAACACTCACTTTTATAGTTATATTCTCTTCAATTTAATGGCAGGTACCAAAAGGGTGGGATAAACTTTTTGTGTCCTTAGTTTCACTTGAAAAAGGGAAGACAATTGTTAAATCAGGAAAAACCTCTGTAAGAAATGGTATATGTCGGTGGACTGAGACCTTCCATGAATCAGTGTCCATTTCACAAGAGAAAGGGGATTCTAAAGAGCTTCAAGGCTGCCTCTTTAGATTTCTTGTTGCCATGGTGCAGTCACAACTTCAGTTATTTAATTTTGTTTTCTAGTCTATGTCTCTGCTCATTTTTTGATCACTTTGTGAGGTTTCCACTTACACGCTGCAGGGTTCATCTCGTTCTGGTATCCTTGGGGAAGTTACCATTGATCTGGCGAACTATGCAAGTTCAAGAACATCTGTACCTCTGTCATTGGCACTGAAAAAATGCAACTATGGTACATCACTACAAGTAAGCTGTTTTAGCATAGATCATTCTTATCCACTACAATTTTCATCTCCTATCTTTACGCTCCTGAAAACAGTCATGTTACTATTTCATCCATTCCCTAAATTTACTGAGTTCTTTATTTTGTCTTGGTTTGTAAATGACTTAGTATGCCACTACCATGAATCTTCTCCCTTCCATTTTCTGGTGATGGATGGGTCAGTACATTGTGTTACTTGTTCTGCATGAAAGTGTGTTAGAAGCTTAGAACAACTAATAAAGAATATGGGAGTATTAATTTGTTCTTTTCCCATATTAGTTGTCTTATCAGTTTTTAAAATCAGTTAGCGCATTGATACAATCGAATTCGAATAAGATATGATTGTACTCATTTTTAATTCACAAAATATGCAAAGCTTGAATAACAATATTATAGATTGGATCTTTTTTAATATGTTAATTCACTCTATATTGAGATTTGTGTCAGTGCAACTGAAACAGCAATTCTGATCACGGTCGTGATCACAAATTGGTATATTTGCCTGTTTGGGTAGGGATGTCGATTAGGCCAGAACTGAAGTTGGGGATGGTTCTCTCTTACACGTCTCTTATCCAGTCCACCATCCTGATGGGTACAACTCTCTACACTTAAACCTGTCCCTTTTCCCCCTGGGATACCCATTACCCTCAACTACCCACCTTATTTATCCCAATATCCAGCTAAAACTAGTAATACCCCACATGACCCCCCTAACCCCACTACTCATTGAATATCCTACTATAGCCCTTCCCTCAATAATAGATATATGTTATTAAATTCCTACTTGGTGAATCAATATACAGATCCACACAAGGAGTCAATTTTTTTAATCAATTTCCTATATCTAATAACTGAGTGTTTGAGTAATTTAATTATTATGATTGCGGACCTCATAAAGAGAGGATTGGTTTGTTGTTGCTTTGTAATAACAAATTTAGCCATCACAAACTCTATTATTTTTTTTTTACCTAAAGTAAGATATATGATTATTGTTTCCTCTTTTCTCTCGTATTAAATGCTGTCTTAGCTCACATGTGCCAACTTCCTTTATAATGGTTGAGGAATGATGTACTTTGCTGATTGTCTTGCAGTTCAACATTCAGTGCTTAACTCCAAAAACAAAATATAGGTGTGTATTAGTGTACTCTGGTCTAAATTCCCTTCCAAACCAATTCTATCTTGTGCTCTCCGTACCTAAAGATGTATATTTGACAGGGATGCACCAAGTCAAGAGTCCAAAATCCAAGTTGAACACGGGCATGATGACTTGGAGATTAAATCTGATGCATCTGATGGTGGTCTTTCTTGTAGTGGGACTTCCATGTCTGGCAATCATTTGGAGAGCACATCAACATCCCAAGCAGCTCTTAGTAGGGTACTTCTCTCTTCCTCCATCTCCTCTCTTTCCATCTTATGCAAGTATGCAATTTGTGCCCCCAATCCCTATGAGCGTGTGCTTTGCGCCAACCTGTGTTTCTGAAATGTTGTGCAGTTTAATTATCATGGAATCTGTCTTGCTCGAGATTTCTTATAATATTCCCAAGATTCAGGTTAAAATGGGATAATAATTTCTTACTTTGTGCCTCTTGCTTCATACTATTAGTTTCCTGAATTCCTGATATTGATATGCATTTTTACACCTCTCCAATTCTTTCTAGAAACAGAAAAGTGTTAATGCTAACATTGACCATCATAGTCTTGGAGATGTAAGGTGCTAAAGAGTCTCATAGACGCCATTTGATTCACTTAAGGATAAAGGATCGAAATCAAATCACAATCAAAGAACTAAAAATAGGAATCCTATATTTATGTTTGTTTAAATACAAAATTAAATTGAAATTCCTTATTCTAATTATTTTCCCTAAAAGAAACAAAACCAGAGTGCGTTTGGGAACTCTTATTTCATTTCAAATATTGGATTCATTGGTGAAATCACAAATTTTAATTAAAATTCTCTGTTTGGGAAAACTAAGAAATTTAAATCAATCATTTCAAATTCACTTTGTTGTTTGGAAAAAAAAAGTACCAATTTCAGAATAAAAAACTCTTTATGATTCAAAAAAAAATTTAAACTAAATTAGATGCTAAAAAAAATAACCAAACAAAGACCCTAAATATACAGCTTCTTTTATGATTCAAATTTTTTTTTAAAACTAAATTAGATGATTCAAAGAAAAAAATTAAAACTAAATTAGATGCTAAAATAAAACCAAGCAAAGACCCTAAATATGCAGCTTCTTCGTATCTATTTTGATTTCTAATATCAGATTTGTTTGTGGAGTGACTGTTGAGCATATTAATTTTGAAAACCTGATCCTCTGCACTTCTCTCTTCTCTGGCTTATTGTTAAAAGAAGCTGGTTCCATTCAAAGAGCATAATACAAAGGGTGGCGCAGATCATGTGTCTGTTTGTTGGGGTGGTGGAGGAGGGAGAATGAGTTTGGGTGAGGAGTGATAGAGAGTTATGAAGCAAGAGAAAGATATCTTGAAGAGTTGTGGGCTTGTGGCAAGAGAGAATTGGGAAAGAGAACAAAGAAGATTGAAGTTTGAGAACTGGAAAAATCCAGAAAAATTTTATGTTATTTTAAATTACACATTCATTTACCTTTTGGCATTATCTAAGAATTTGGGACAATTCCAGAATTACAAATCGTTTCAGCCAATTCAAGAATTTCTAATGAAATTTGGGTTTCCAAATAGGCCACCAGACTATTTTGTATCTTTACACAAGGACTTTGTTACACTCATCACCCATTTCCCAGTTGACCTTGCTTCTATCATCCTCCTTTCAATCTCTGTCCATGCCTCCCTTTAGATTGTTGTTAGAGGGCTGTAAATGGTAGTCAATCTCTGGCCGCCCCTCTAAGTTAGTCTCTAATTAAGAACATTGTAAGGAGACTCATGGGTTAAATTGCCTTTCTAAAATGTCAAATTTTTGGTATGTTGTTTGTTCATCCTTAACTGTATCAATTTTGGAGTTTTGTCAATGTGGTCAACTAATTAAGGATTTCTATAAGGATTAATCTTACACCATATACGTGGATTTGGATAATTCTGATCCTTTTATTACCCCTAAAAGACTCTCTCTATAAGAGAAATCTGTCTCCAACATGGGATCGGTTGTCCAACTTGTCTTTCTTAAAGCCAATTTAAATTCAACTGTGATGGTTCTATACTACAGACAGAAACTTAGTGTTGGGATTTGCAATGAGATAGTCTTGGTTTACTTAAGTTGGTGGTTGCAAAATTCATTGCCTTCAGTTCGGGTATCCTTTTTGTTGAGGCTTTGGCACATCATAAACGTTTCAAAATGGGGCTCTGTTTCTTGGACTTATTGTTTAATGGTTAAAAACTTCTACTTCATGTACAAGGGCTTTAAATATATTTTTTCGTTCTTATAAACTTTGGAAGATTTATTTCTTACACTATGGCATGTTACCTTTGTCTATTGTGGTAATCCCTACTTTAAAATCAAGTTAAACCCTCTTCTGCAACCAAAAAAAAAAGCTCATGCATGACAATCCTATTGGTAATCTTATTGTCATTCTCCTATGACATACAATTCAAAATTTGCGTACCCTCTAGTAAATCAGACAGTGAAAATGTTGTTTAATTTTTATTGCATCATTTTTTTATATCTATATCAAAACCGTGTTTTAAAAGATTTGTAGGCCCGATTCTCAAAATACTTTGAAGAGTTCACAGTGTTTATGTCTTTTTCTCACTTTGACTAGTTTATGCTCTGCAAATCTGTCCACATTTCAGATTCCTTGCTGTTGAAAAAAAATAAGCGTTAATTCTCATTATTGATACCATGAGATTAGAGAAAATATGTTTGTTCATTTTATTCCTTGTTTCAATGCAGTATTTCATCACCAACAGTAGCAAAAATAAATCACTAGGTGAAAATACTACTACTTAGATCTTTTATTTAAAATGAGGAATTAATCTGGACAGTATTAGGTCCCCCAGTCGGTGAGGGCAAGAAGGAACAGTGTCTAGAAAATCCGGGAAGTGTTGCGAGAGCAATGTAAAATTGTAAACAATAATTATGTTCTCATTAGTCAAGTAATTACTAACTGGGAATGCACTCTATCATCTAGTCCTGTTTTCTTGGACATTTTTGGACAATTTTCACTTTTTTTTTATATAAAGTGCTAGGAGTATTAGATAAAAAAAAACATAGAATATATTATTCAACTAATAATAATAACCTCTGTCAATAAAATTTTCCATACATTTTTAATCCTCATGTAATATCTTTAATGATCTAACCTTCCACCCACAGAGAAATACAATAATGGAACTTAAAAAAAACAACCATACTTTGTTAGATTGATGTAATTAGGAGAGTAAACTAACTACAATAGTTCTCCTTAATTCTTGAGCTGTATTCTAAAACATCACATATTCACTAACAGAGGGAGTATTATAAAGTTTGTGAAGCCAAAAAGCAGGCACACAGAGGAAGCAAACAAATCAGTCTGAGTCAATACTATAAGCCACTTCATTTTGCTACCTTTAAGGGGGAGGGAAAGAGTTCTGGTATCAAACTAAATCACCAAAAACCATGCCAGAGCATATGTGTGATATCAGATGTCATTCTTTATGTTATCTCTTGTTAGTGAATCGATGTCATTGATTTAGGTAATACATTGTTGCACTTTAGTAAAGATATAGTCAATGTGTACTTAACCAAGTAGCATATTATATAAGCTTTTAAAGTTATTATTGCAAATGTATAATTTATATATGATATTTGTGGCATGTTGCTGAAAGTATTGTGCTTTAATGAAACAGGATCCAAGTTTGTCGGCATCAGATTCCCGACATAGTTTTGATTCCACGGAAGCTTCTTCAGGAATTGACATGTTTTCACCTCAAAACAAAATGTTTGGGCCTGTGACCAATCTCATTGTGAGACAAAATTCAGTTGATTCACATAACAGTGGACCATCTTGTAGCTTACATGCTACAGATGATGATAGTCGATCAAATCATTCTTCTGTTCTTTCCAGAGATACCGAGTCATTTGGTGCTTCTTCATTTCAACAAGAGCAGAATCCAAATATGTTTGTGTCACAGCCACGGTCAAAAGCTGGCTCTTCGAATGGTCTTCTTGAAGCTGCTGAGGTTACAATTGAGGAGCTTAGGGCTGAAGCACGGATGTGGGAACAAAATTCTAAGAAATTATCTCTGGATGTGGAAGTTCTTAGAGAAGAAACATCAGACCAATCAAGGAGTCAGGAAACTATCAGCATGGAGCTATCTGCATCACAACAGGAATGCAATGGCCTAAAGCAGGAGATTGAACATTTGAAAAACTCGCTTGAAGAGTCAGTAAAGAAACATGAGGCAACAGCAGATTTGAGGCTTCAGGCTACAGATATGGATGAACTGCTAAAGGAAATGGAGGAAGAAATGAGATTTCAAAAGGAATCAAATGCCGATTTGACTGAACAACTGCAGAAAACACAAGAATCAAACATTGAGCTTTTGTCCATTTTACAGGAGCTTGAAATGATCATAGAAACACAGAAATCAGAAATACAAAATCTTTCTTCTCAAAATTTGAAGTTCCAGGAAAGTAAAAACCTACGTGTACCTGATGATTCTAATTTGGAAAGTAGTAAGGTTATGAAACCAACGCAAGATCTTGACATGTACTCTCTTGAAAGCTTGGATCCCATAAAGCTCCAGCTGCAGCAGTTCCAGGAAACACAAATGGAACTAGAAAATACCATACAATTGCTTGAGAAGTCTGTAGAGGAGAAGGATGGTGAGATAGAGAGGGAACGGAACCTTAGGACACAAGTTTTGTTGGATTCTGAATTAAAGTGGAGGCTTCAAGTAGCTGAAAAAGAGAAAGAGATCATGAACCTGGAAGCAAAGCTATCAGAAACTGTTAAGTATCAAGAAAACAAAAAATCTGAAGCTGAAATTGGAGATGAGGCAGATCTTGCCAAAGAGATCATTGTCCTAAGGAGGAAAGTAGAGGATCTTGAGAAGGACTGTAACGAACTGACTGAGGAGAACTTGGAACTTCTTTTGAAGCTCAAACAACCAAATAATACATTACTACCTGATGTGTTAGTTGGTTCATCTTGTGGCAGTCATGATGACTATTCTTCATGTACATGTGGAACTGAGGTAAGACAACTGAGAGGCCAACTGGAAAAGCTCCAGTGTGAACTGAGGATCAAAGAGACCTTGGTCGAACATGCTGCCACTTCTGTAAAATCACAGGTCCAATGTCCAGATCTTGAAAATAAATCTCGTGAGCTAGAGATTCAGCTGCAGACTTATAAGGAAAACGCTGTCAATCTTGAAGATGAACTACAAAAGTTCCATGCTCGAATTGAAGAACAGAGGAACGAAGTTAATGCATTGCAGCAACTCATAAGCAACTATGAAGCAAAAGAGACTAAGACTGGAGACTTGCAAGTGTTGCTACCAAATATAAATTGTGTGCCTTCTCCCACTACTCTCTCTGATATTGTTTTTGAAATGCGTAAACTGCTTGATCACATTCTAAATTTAACAAAAAGGCATGGACATTCTCTTAACTTTTCTGAAGGTAGCAATAGTATATGTTTTCATAACATACAGTTGACGTGTAATGTGCCACTTACTTGTGAGGAGCAGCTGCTTGTAATTTTGGATTCTTTATCCAAAACCAATGAATGCTTTGAAGGAGAATGTGATAGTTGCAGAGAATTTTTCAAATACGGAAAAGAAGACACCCAAGAAGATAATGATGAACAAGAGTGCAAAAGTTTGAATGATTATAAAAATTGCAATTCTAATCAGGGACTTGGAAAATGTTACCAAGTAATCCAACCTGATCTTGGTGCTGAGCTGCCAATAGAAGCTTCAGAGATCGAAGCAATGAAATCAGATAATTTGAGAAAGGAAGAAGAAATTGAAGTTCTTCATAAACAAATAAGCACTCTTGAAGATATGATCACAAGTATCCGTGATGAAAATCTCCTCCTACAAGAGCAAATTCAGAACCTGGAAAGTGAAAATGGCAGTTCTCCTGAATGTTTAGATGAATTAAAGAAAGAGAATATAATGCTATCAAGCAGTGTGGAGTCACATATTACTGCTAGCAAGGCACTTGAAAGGTTGTCATCAGAGTTGGGAAAAGGAAAAGAAGACCTAGAACAGCAGCTATCTGATTTAGAAAAGGAAAACATGCAGCTGTCAGAACGAATTTCTGCTATGGATGCTCAGTTAAGATATTTGACAGATGAGAAAGAGACATGCCTTGTGGACCTGCGGCATTCAGAATCCCAATCAATGATATTCCGTGATGAGATTGAAAGATTGAAGATTGAGATAGAGACACTGAAAGGAGATGCAAGACAAAGAACACAAGACATGCAAAACCGATGGCTTGAAGCTCTAGAAGAGTGTGAGTATCTGAAGAAAGCTAATCCCAAGTTGCAATCAACAGCAGAAAACCTTATTGAAGAATGTGCTTCACTTCAAAAGTTCAATGGGGATCTGAGAAGGCAGAACACGGAGTTGCATTCACGATGCACAGTTCTAGAATCTCAACTGAGAGAAACTCAGGGAAAGTTTGCTGAATGCTTAGAGAAGATTGAAGCTTTAGAAGCTGATTTCGTAATGCTTGTAGAGGAAGTTTCCTTAAAGGAGAAGAGTTTTATATCTGAAGTTGAATCTCTTGTTATTGACGACGGAGAGCACCGAAAAAAAGTCATGCAAGAAAATATGTCATTGAATGATATGTATTCAAAGAAAGTGGTTGAAGCTGAAAACCTTCAGAGTGAACTTGCACACCTCATTGACCAGATATCAATTGCTGATGAGCAGAAAACAGTAGCTTCAGAAGCAATACATGATGTTTCTGTTTTACGTGTTGATAAAGCTAAGCTTGAAAGTTCTCTTAAAGAACTGACTGGTAAATTTGAAATCTCTCAGAATAAATTGAGTGGCTTAGAAGCAGAAACTGAAGCCAAAGTGCAACAGCTCACTGCAGAGCTCATATCTCTGAAGAAAAACCATGACATCCTTTTGGCAAGCAATGATAACCTGTCAGTGTCACTAGAAAGCCTCAAGAGTATTGAAGAAAAACACAAAAGTGTCATTACTGGGCTCGAGATCAATCTTAAAGCTTCAACATATGAAGGACTGCAGCTAGCAGAGGAAATTTCAAGCCTTAAGGAGCAACTGCTGCGAGCTAACCTGATTCAAGCTGAAGTTCTGGGTTTGAAGGCCTCTCTCAGTGAAGCCAAATTCGAGAATGAAAGGGTACAGGCATTGTTTGATTTGTTATCTGAAGATCACGAAGACCTGAAGAAGGAGAAGGATTCTCTTGTACAGAAAATAAATGGTATGCAGAAGTCCCTGTTGGAGTTAGGTGACTGTCAACGGAGTAAAATAGCCCTTGAAGAGAAAATTCTGCGGTTAGAAGGGGATCTAGCTGCAAGGGAGGCATTGTGTGCCCAAGATGCTGAGTTAAAATTTGAGCTCAGTAAAATTAAGAGGGTAAATTGTGAACTTCTGCGGAAGATAAAACATCTTGAGCAGGACCAAGAAGGGTATCTTAAAAGAGTTCAAGTCCTTCAAGAACAACTGCTGCCAAAAAACCAAGCAATGCAAGATGAAATGAATACTGGTGGCAAACCTGCTGAACTTGATGCTGAATGTATCAATGTAGTGTCTCCTACAAGAGATGAGAAACAACTGTTAGAGGTATGTGACCTAATTACCTTGACATTTAGGCCACTTTAGTACTTATCTATGTATTGTACCTTGGACTTCTTGATTTTAACATATACTTAGGTGAATAGAATATGAACCCAATAAACATCTGGTTTTTTATGCTGCATATGACAAGAAATATGAAAATTTCCACTTACAGTGTTTTGCATAAACTACTTTGGCAATTACAGTCTTCTGAACTTTTCTTGTAAAATACAATCGTATGAAACAAAATTGTTTGAATTTGATATTTTTTTGGTACTTAGTCGTGTTTGATTCAATACATGGTTCTTCATGTTATAGAAGTGATATGCATGATGTTATTGGTGCTTTTGACATTATCATGTTAAGCAAGGATATGCAGAAATGATAGAAATAGTAACAATGCTGTTATTTATAGGAATCAACCATCGGGAATAGGCCAAAGAGTATCAAATTATAAAATTACTGGGTTTTGAGAGTTGTAAATTGCAAATTTCATATTTGAAAAGGCCGTAATTCTAGATTTGCTTTTAAAAAAGGTTATAAATGACAAATTGTAATTGCAAAAGCTCAAGAGTTAGCCTTGTTCTCATATTTGGCTAGACTGTCTACTGTCTCTTAAGGGTGTAACTTTTTTTTTTGGAGGAAACTTGACACTTTCATGCAAAGTCTGATTGTATTTTACAGTGTACCAGACCGCTTACTTATACTTGTTATGTCAGATACCTGGAGTACAGAATACTGATTATTGGTCTAAAATCCAGTCTCTTGAAAATGAACTCGCTGAAGCATTGGAGGCAAATGACATGTACAAAGCCCAGCTTAGAAGGTATGCGTTGTATAAATAAATAAACAAAAAGGAAATTAGGGTGAAAATACCTTTCAAAATACCAATTTTGTGATACTGCCTTCTACTCCCACTTTCTCTAATTACTTGACACACTTTAACTGGAACATAATTTTATGAGAATTAATTGATTTCTTGTATTGATTGATAGTTGGTAGAGGCTATTTTTTCTATTAGTGGGTGGTGGGACATTGCTTTTAGAAAGGTGAGGATGTGTGTGTCTTTTTTGATATTTTTATTGGAAGTAGTAAATAAAGTTGTTCCTAGGGAATTGAGTGAAATAATGAACAAATGGTAGGTCTATAACTCCATTTCATTATAGAAAGAGATAAAAGTGTCATCTGAGCCAAAGTTTTAAATAAGTTTGTTAAGTAATCTGGGATTGAAGGAGTATCTTAAGAACTTAATTGTTTAAGATAGGAACCTTGTGGTCAGACTGGCCAAAAAGTCATTATTCTGGCCATTGATTTCAATTTTTGCCAATCTTTGGGTGTGTGAAACACGCATCCCTTCTAATTCTTCTTCCCCTCACGTTTGCACCCTCTCCTGCTCTCTCCTTGTATCATCTCCTTCCTCTGCCAATCTGCCATGATAAATATCCTACATGTAAGCTTTGGCATCTGTATACCCCATCTTAAACCATGTAACGATCGCAAATCACTAATACCCAACAATATCAATTTATTATCTCGGCCTCCTTTGACCTCAACATTCTTTCTTTCTCTTTTCTTCACTAAAACCACAAATCCCAAACCCCATCTTCATCAGTCATATTCCATAAATATACCTTCGTCTAAGTTTGGTTTTTACAGATTTGATATAATAAATTCTGAGGACAAAGACTAAATATTTGGAGACTTTGGGGTCCTTTACTTGATAAGCTTAATTTAACAACTTCTCAAATTTTATTCTCCTTGGTACTCTGAAAATTGAGGATCCAATTTTAACAAATTAGTCATAACTTTTCATTTCTACGTTGTACTCACAATGAAAAACGGGGGTACAATCAATTGTTGTACAAGCATCTTTTTATATTAGGAGATTGGGGAAATGGAGGCAGAAGACTTTGGTACTTGAATGAGTAAGAAGTTATGGCAAGAGAGAGAGGAATAAGAGGAGAAAATCATAGAAAGCGAGAAGAAAGGAAAATGAAAAAAACAGAGTGCTTCATGCTCTAAAAAGGAGGATAAAGTGATAATGACTGGAATGTTGAACAGTTGGACGGTTCCAAACTTCCAATAATAAGTTGTCTTTTTGAATTAAAAGATTTACTTTTTCGCTAAAACCTTATACTTCATATAAGGTAACTCACAAAATTTGTGTTTTAAAAAGTGTTCTTGACAAATTTCTCTACAGAAAAATAAAGAAAAGGAACGGGGATGTGTACTATAGGGAAACACTTTTGCCAGATCAATTTATTACTTTACTAGGCTACAGAAATGACCCCTATGCAGATGAAGTGACCCCTGCTTTAGAGCTTAATATTTCAGAATAGGATCAAAACACAGAGGATGAGGCCATTGAGATCTATTATCGTTAAATACTTAGTGACTCTTGGCTTTGTAATGAATATTCGTTTCGGGTTGTGTATATGTGCATAATATAACTACTTCACCTGAAATAATTTCTGGTGAAAATCATTGTTACCAGGTTTTTGTCTGAAGATCAGAAGTCTTCTGATAATCTCCAGACATCAGGAAGTGACAATGAATCAGATAAAAGGCAAGGGAATAATATTTCATTCCTGGAGGGGGAATTGAGAGATCTTCGAGAAAGATACTCCGAAATGAGTCTCAAGTATGCTGAGGTTGCAGCTCAGCGTGAGGAACTTGTTCTAAAACTTAAGTCGAACAACAATAAAAGGAGCTGGTTTTCTTGACCATGTAACTGCTTTCAATTCTCTCTCTTTTGTACTATTCATTGATGAGTAGGGAAAACCTTCATCCTTTCCAAAATTTTTTTTTAACATAATCCTTTCCAAAATTTTTTTTTAACATAATCCTTTCCAAATTTATTGCTGGAAAAGATCAAAATTTCCAGCAAATCCAGTTAATGAGTTTTACCCTCATCCAAAACTAATTACGCGGAGGAACAGCATGTAGATATAATGTTCATACATGGGGTTGACCCTTAATATCTTTCAATGTATAAAATTTGATTTTATAGCCTTGCCGTTAGGCAGTGACATTAGGTGACACATATTTCCGCCAAGTGTTGCGTTATGTATGATCCAACTAAGAGTATACATGCCACCAACAATGTTACGAAAGTTAGATTGGATTAATTTTTATAAAGACAAAATAAAGTTTTGTCCTCAATCAAATTATAACTGCAAATGTGCATTGAATCTATTATAACCTATAATACAAATCTTTTAAAATCATAATGTTTACATCAACGTATTTGTACAAAATATTGTTTTATATTCATGTTAAAATAAACTCAAATTTAATTGATAACATATAGAAAGTTTAAAAGAAAAACAGAAAAAAAAGAATTTGATGTATTTATAACTATTTTTCTAATTCTTTTGTTTATTTTTCATACATGATATAAAATGATATGTTTATTTTGAAAACACATAGGAGTATAGTTAACAAAAGAGAAAGAGATTAAGGTAGAGAAAGAAAAACTCGAATGGAATGAAATGGAAAAAGAAAGAAATAGAAAAAAAAAAAAAAAATACTTGGTCAACTCACCAGATCCGGTAGGTTGCCTTTTACAAAAAGGTTTTAAAATAAAATTTTATGCCCACTATTTGTTCTACTACTTAAAAGGTTGTTTTCCGAAAAAAAGTAAGTTTTATGAATTTTTATTAGATAGTTTCACTCGAGAAGAGCATCAATGCAATTTAAGTATAGTCGATTAGTCGGTGCAAAATTCAAGAAATTTGAAGATTACTCACAATTATTCATTGGAAACTCCCTATGGACGCACAGCAGCGCTGGCAAAGCAATCCAGCTTTAGGATACATCCAATTTATGTTATTGCTAATCATTAGATTTGAGGTTTGATTTAAATCAAACAGTGCAAGTAAAACGCATTACGAGCCATTATATTCAACGAAAGCCAACAGCAAGCTCAAATAAGAACAGAATGACATAATTGACCACATTTTATCGAGGGAATGCATAATGATACAGAAGCCATATGTTGAGCCAATTATACACTGCATATCGCGCTGCACACGTAATGAAAGGAACAATGACAACAAGATGGGAAAGCCCTGGAGAGCTCTATCCAGTGGGTGAAGCAAGAATGGCTACCAATAAAACTCATCACTCTTTCTCTTCACTTGGGCTCATCCCTTTCCTGTTTTCCTTTTCATTCCCCTTACAAATTTTCATCATTTACAGTATTGAATAAGCTCGGATGACCTCAATAATGGGTGCCCTGCACAGTGGGCACTTGCCGCCACCACGAACCAACTCATTTGCACACTTCAGACAGGTGCACATGTGGCCACATCTGTAAAAAAGGAGCATATGAAGAAAAGAAAAATTCACCACAAAACAAGTATCAAACTAAGAGATTAAACACTCCAAATTTCGTTCGAATACCAGCTACAGTGAAACAATGATTCCTCAGTTCTTTAGTTTTTGAGTGAAAACATGGGAAGGGGAAGAGGGGATGACGGTATTTAAAGAGACCTGTGTGATGAAGAGAAAGGTAGAGAGAACCACAAGCCAAAAAGAAGATGTTGCATGTTGAAATTACTCCGTCCAAAATATAGTGTGCTCACTTGTCATGGCACATAATTTAAGGACATAGATAGTTTGGTAATCATTTGTTTTAATAAAAGTAGATATAATAAGAGATAGTAGTTTGATTTTCTAAATAAATGAGAGTTTGTGACCCTAATTTTTACTAATGGGAAGAAAGGTACAAATAAATAGTGGGCGCTTAACATTTATAGAAATGAGAAAATAAACGAGTTTGGAAAGGAGGGAGTATTTCAAAACATTCAAGATACACGTGTTTGGCAACTATCAAAAATCATTTACCTGTACAGTAGAGAATCAATATGGTTGTCACAACAAACACAGCATGTCCCTTTACTCACATGTCCCCATCTAGAGCCATCCTCTGAGGTTTCAGCACCTGAACCAGAAATAAGTTAGCAGTAACTAAATGTCAATTGCCCCAAGGTAATCACATGCACATAGCCCAGTGTGTATGTAGGTAGGGAGGGGGTTGTCCCAGAACCCAAAACTATTGAAGAAAGTATACATGTTTTCTCGTTAACATGCTTGTTTTACTCTTTTTTTTTAAAAGAAGGGAAAAAAGTAAGGACCTTGTCTACCAGGAAATCGATTCAGAGCTGCTGAAACCTCTTGCCGAACTGAACGCTGCAACTCCACCTGCATGTCCATGCAAGCTTCTAACATCCTCTGCATGTGGTTCATACCTTGCTGAAGCTTAGCAACATCTGCTCGAAGATCATTCATCATCTCCCATTCCTATAAAAGGCCAGCAGTAAATGAATTAAGTTGGACCACCAGGAAATCCATATAAAAAACCCTAATGAGTTGTTTACATATGTTTGCGTTACAAATATGAGCATGGAAATTTCCTCAAGTAAAAAAAGGGGCTAAAAGAGCCAACAAAAGATCACAGTACTGATCTTCCTCATTCAAGTCAAAATAAAATAACGATACAGCTAAAGTCAACTGCTAATACAAGCCATGTTAATGGGTTGCCGTTCTCTGTCTTTTATTCAAAACTAACTTAACAGAGGTCATAACCCAAATAAAATACTTTATAGTGAAACTTCCATTAAATTTGATCCTACTTATTGATGAGATTCCATTTTTTTTCTTTAATGCTTAGCTAGGAACCAATGTGGTTTTGCTCCACTCTTAAAGCAGAAATTTTACATGTTAGCTTTTATTTCAGATTAGCTTGCATAATGGACCACAGAGCTTGTTTGGATAGAGAGATTTGGAGAGAAAAGAAGAGAAGGGAAAGGAAGGGATGTAGTTTCCTTTGGGTAGCAAATTAGGGGAGGTGAGGAAATAAAGAGGAGGGAAATAAAAGAAAGTTTTTCCCTTTTTAATTAAGAAAAAAAATCTCTCCAAAAATGGTAAGATTTGGAAGGAAAATGGGAACACTGGGCTCCATCATTGCAATCCTCTGTTTTGTTCTCATTCACCAATTTCAAATGATGTCAATTTTGTCTCTCCTCCAGTCCTTTTCTCTACGGTCAATAACAGCAAAATTGCTTCCCAACTTAAAAATCAGGGTTTCAATTTACCTTGTGTTCTACGATGGCAAAAGTAATCAACAATTTGGGGTTTTAAGAATGAAGAGCCAAATTTGATTTGACTAGGGATTTATATAGGGCTTTCACTCTGCTATTCTCAAGCTCTGTTCCAATGGCTGCTTCCTCCATTGATGAAGGATTTGTTTTATTTATTTTTTTGACGATTTGGTAAACACAAAGTAAAAAGAAAATTTCTCAAACAACGTTCTCTCCCCTTCCCTCATACTCTTTGCTTTCCAAACAGACTTGGGCAGCACGCATTCTTCACATGACTATGAGTTGGTTGTTAGCATGCTTCCTAATCTTAGTTTGTGTCCTGAATTAATTACTTGGCAGAAATTAAAATGTACTAGGGGTATGTTAGAAGTGTTTCCTCGACTAATTAGAAAATAAGGTCTCATGGGGTTTTAATTGTTTACCTTGGACTAATTAGTTTTCCTACTCTCTTTAGGAGTGTTGGAAGGTTCTTGGACTAAGTTAAGTCTTTAATCAGGATAATTCTACAATGATTCCTAAAGTCACTGATCTGAAACTTTCAATAACTATCCTATTTAATTTGATTACTTCAGACACTAATCTGGAACTTTCAATCACTCAACTCATTAAGCTGCCTAAAATCCATAACACTAAAGCTCTCCTACCAAATAAAGTCTTACCACATGGTATCAAAAATAATATTGCCATGAAGGTAACTAGAACATGACATGGAATACTAAGAATGCAAATTGGTTTACCAGCTCTGAACGATGCATGCCATGCCTAGACCAGTTAACATGATGTATACTTTGTTGCCAGAGGGGCTGAGGGGGTGGCACTGGTGGAGATGGATGAACGAGAGGTGCTCTATTTACTGTATCACTGGGATTTAATTCCTCCGATTGAGACTCCTGATCATGCCGGGATGCAGCAGAAGTGGGCAGATTTCTATGAAGATCCCAATCAATTGGCGCATGACCTTGCCTTTGCACATAAGATTGTATCAATTGATCCAAACTTTCACGAAATCCACTATGTAGAAGAGTTGAAACACTCCTCCTGAAATAAAAGGGGAACAAAACTTCAGCTGGTAGAAGATATCAAATAGATACTATTATATTAAAAAAAAATTAAAAACAAAAACTCAATCACATGGCACATTCACCCAACTTTACCTTACTCCATATTGATTAAGCGTGAAAACAGAATTCTTACTGCTAGACACTACACAACCATCCAACTTCCAAATTCAAAATTCTTCTACATTAAACTTCCATCAATTTTTCAAAACCTTCTTGTGAATTCATATTATAATTAATTAAAGAATACATAAAACTAAAGAATAGTCTTCAAAGAATATTATTGTGGTAGTTACCATTCATAATAAAATTGCAAATTTTGTGATATTAACCATAAGAAGTTTATGTCAGATGGTTAGTTTTGAAATTATTTGGCTGATTTGACTTGCTCAAATTGTTTAAACACATGAAATACACCATTAAAAAAAGAGCCTATAGAGGTTTTACAACTATTGCTCATATAACAATACACCAAAGGGGAGGCATACCTGCTAAGCAGTTCACGAAGCTCCATGCTGTAGACATTATCATCATCAGGAGGATGAAACCTATTTACTTGCCTAATTGGAATGCTACGTCTAATACGTGAAGGATTAGAAGACCCTCGAGACCAACTCCCCAATACGGCTCGAGAAACATTGTCATTCCAAATCTGTTGACCAGTTAAAATACTCTCTTCTTCACCAACATTCCCCTGAGCAGTCCGTGGCCAAGAATCACCAGCAGTTTCCTGCCAGTCACCAAGAATATCTGACTGGGGGTTATCTCTCCATTGATTAAGTTCGGCAAAAGTTGACTGCGGCAAGTTCCTCTGCTCATCTCCCGTGACCTGTTCCTGCCGATCTCCCCTCTGAATAGCACTCTCATCCCCAGTCATAACATCAGCAGAAGCTTCAGTGGGTACATTTAAGGTAGTATTTCCAAACTCACCGACTCCATCCCCCTGGATCCTAGATTGCAGTTGGTCAGAATTCCAAACCTGAACCTCCATTGGAACGCCAGGTTGAGCCTGATCATTCGGAAAGTCACTTCCTGGAATGCCAAATGAGGCCTCAGATTCACTGCCTACAGGACCACGTACAATACTTTCAACTCTTGAGCGGAAACCTTCCCTGAACAATGGACATGGTGAGAAAATCTCGTTCATTTAAAAAAACTTTATGCACAAACATCTAATTAATATCAGAGATGCATAAATAGAAAATTAACTTTATTTCGCATCCACCCAATTCCTGAATGGAATCAACAGTATAGAAATCTAAACCAGTGCAATAAAAATCATCAATCATGATATATGCAGGAAATCCATTGACAACTTTTATCATAAAGGAATATCAAGAAAGATAGAGATAGAAGAGAGAGAGAAGGTAGCTTTACTGTTGCAGTTATGAATACACAGAATTCTATAAACATTATCAAAAAGCAGATGCAGCTTGTGTCAAAAAAGAGAAATGGCCTGGAGAATAGTCAATTAGAAATAATAGGGGTGATTAACAGTCCAAATCCAGACCAGACCAGACCAGAAACCGGTTTTCAAAATTTGAATACCCGGAGACCGGACCGGCTATGTCCAGACAGGACTTGACCGAAAAAACCGGTCCAAAACCTGGATTTCCTGTGTATAGAAAATTCAAAATAAATGATGAGCATGCAGCATATTGCCTGCTTCAAAATAAAATCACTCTAAACCCCTCATAATTGGGCAAATAAAAGGCCTCTACAATATAAACTTTCTTTGTCTTTTTAACCACCATTTTTCTCCTCTAATTCAGAATTTAACGTCTTTTGATCTCTCTTAATCTAGAATCTCATTTTCAATTTATTTCTCCATCTAATTCACTCAATTGAACTGGTTAAGGTAGTTTTAGACCCATATACGATGGTCAGGCTACTTATTTAAGATTTGGCATTCAGTTTTTCTGAACTTCCGTTGTCAATTGATGATGGGGTTACACTAACTGAATATTTCTTCTAGTTGAATTTGAGGAATGTAAATAATTTTATTTGCTATTGCAATTGAAATATCAGAATGATGGATATACTTCAGCTAACTTGATTACAGTATTTGTCTAGTTATCCTTACCGTGTTAATTTCAAACTTGAATGTTAACTTGTACATGTTTTGTTGTTAAGGACTAGGCATTCAGCCAATCTTCTAAAATCTGGGTGATCGAAATGCAGTGATTTCCACCAAGGTGCATATTGCTCCGTTTTCTAGTGTGGCAGTACTACGTGCATAGACACCAGCATATAACGGACAACTAGTGGAATCCTCTTTTCTTTTGGTGAAGAAATTATTTCTGGTCCGGAATATATGTGAAATTGATAATGCTTTACACTTCTGATATCTCTTAAATCCAATAGCATGAACAACAACACTCACATATATTCAAAACATACAACTATGCAAGAACAATCAAGCCACTTTAATCTATCTATTGTAAAAAAAAAAAAAAAAATTCCCTCAATTTCATCTTCCAGATGTTATACAATATCAGCTTAGATGAAGGATAAACAATTCAAAGAAATTAGATTAACATATAAAAGAAGATAATATACACAAATATATATATAAAAAATCACTCAATAAGAATGCTCTCTCCTGCTTACTTTGTGCAATAAGGCCAAACAATTATGAAGTAAAAGCTTGTTAACAGCATGAGCTTAAGAACTAAGGCCCTGCTAGTAACCATCTTTGATTCTCTTTGTTTCTACTCAATCCTAAATATTCTTTCATGACATCATAATTTGCTATTCACTAAGATTTGAGTTGTTATAGAAGGATGAGAAGGAGAGCAAGGGCAATCTGTGGAACGAAGGTAGGTGTAACACAAAAATAAAGAGCCAACCATGGTTAACTAATGCAGAGGCATTTTAACCTTAAAAACAGCTGCTATGTGCAGACTTATTCTTAACGAAAGCCTACACCTAGAATAACACACTGTTAAAATCCAAATATTCCAAAACATAATGATGGAAATAAGGTTATTTCAGAGAAGTGGCGTTACATCCAGTACACAATAACTCAAATTTATGCAGAAAACTTCATTTGAAACAGTCAAGTGCCCACAAGCAGGCCCAACACTAGCTCGCAACTCAATAAAAAAAGTGGCAAAAGCCGGTCAACAGTAATCATTACACAAATGATGGGATATAAAAGCAATAAAATTGTACAGATGCATACAACATAATTTAAGATATTTAGTAGCTAGCATCAGCATGAATCTCAAGAAAATTCACTCTCACAAACTAACAAAAGTTTTTTTAAAAAAAAAAAAAAGAGATTTGCATGCCTGGGATATGCATAGCTTCCTAAATAACATCGAAATAGCCAACAAAATACTGAATGATAAAAGCTGACTCGGGAATTCTAGAAGTTTCATCATCCAACCTAGTACACTTGTGAGAGACCAACAAACAGTAGGTTTCAATGGAAAGAGCCCAGGACCCCATCATCACAAGATCATGACAAAATAAAATATGGTCAAAGCCAGACTACAGTAATCATTCATCATCAACATTGACTTCAACTCCACAGACCAGACCAACTGACAGAACCACATCATACAACCAAAAGGGACATGATCAAACATAATACTATCCGGTGTTTGCACTCAACAAAAAAGGAATAGCAGCAGTTCCTAGTTAAAACTAAAGAAATGCAGCACAAATATGTTTAAATGCAACTGTGCTTGACAGAAATAATAATAAAAAAAAAGATCACTAGATTCAGACCAATACACTTAGTATTGCACATCTTCCTTGCATACACATAGGAAGCAATCAATTATACTTTTCCAGGGTAAAGAGTTGAACCTTCATTCAAAGATATGGAAAATACAATAGAACCAATTAATATAAGAGCGCACCTTAAATCAGAAACAGTGTTTCGTTGTCTCAACTGAAGTAGTTCACTTGCAGCAACCGAAGGTCGCCTTTCTTCCTCTGATGTTCTTTCATTCCTCAAAAATCTACCTCTGAGTAATGACTGAATAACAAATCACAAATGAAGATTATACCAAGTAAATTTCTTGAGAAGTTAAATTGCAGCATTTAGTCTTCACATAAAAAGTAGTGACACACAGAGTATTATAAAACTCAGAAAAAGATAGTAGATATCATAAATTGCAAGAACAGGGAATGGCATCTCTTCTTCCATCATTCAAGCACTGTTTAAGAGTATACCGGCCCAAACACTGGATATCATAAAATGTACAATATATTTTCTGCATCAACTCCGGATCTCCAGACAAGTATTTGTGTAGATGAAGTCACTAATACACGATAACATACATTGTGTGCAAGATCCCTCTTCAACAAGTACTATTTCAAAGGTAATAACAATCACTCCACAAACATAAGTTACAAAAAAGGGAAAAAGATAGACATGATGCTCAATCATCTATAATACAGATGCCAACAAAACATGATCAATCTTAAGATAATAAAATAAAGATCATGGTGCTTCAAAACCAGAAACTAGAGGCTGAGAAAGGGCAAAAACATTTCAATGTGAGAAGAAAAAAAAAGAGGACAGGAAGAGTTGACAAATACTATTGAACTTAAAATCATGAATAGGAAAGCAACAAGAAACTTTATCTTTTTTGTTCTGTAAAAAATCTAAATCTAATCAGTGCTGAGGCATTAATCGGCTAATATTGGGAGTCTCAAATAAAAGGAAAACAAGTTCTCTTCGAAGTTTGAACTCAACATTTATCCCTTCTTGCTTTGAAATTTCGGTCACTCCTTTTCTCAGTTCCCTTCTTGTTGTAACATCTTCCCAACCCCCTCCTACTTTTTCTTAGTCATAATGTCTTCTAATCGTTTCCTCCACTACAATTTGCATCATACCCCACTGCCAGTTATATTGGACACCAAGGAGGAGAACCGAATATTCAGAGTTGCTATTCTTCAATTACCGAAACCATTACTGTTTTAAACCTCTTCCACATCAGTTAATAGATCAGTCAATTTTGGGTCTAGCATTTGGAATACAAAGACTACAAACCCAGTATCTGAAATAAATGTATATATATTTTTCTTTCAAATAAATATTCATTATTCTCACTGTATTATGACTAGCAAATCCAAAAGGGTTTTACTCTCGTTTCCTAAATTGCTTTTATGCCTTTTTATTTTGAAATGTTCTCTGTTGTCAAAAGTTTTATTGGCGGTTGATGTGGGTCAGTAGGAGCATCCTCATCCAGATATTAGCTTGTACATCATCACCAAGGGCTATGATCACTTACATACATTGTCTTGGGTGGTAGTCTCAGTCATGGAGTGACATGAGTACACAAAGAAATGTGCACACGTGCTAGGTGGTTTATATAAAATAAAACCATGAAGATTTAAGGATTTAAAATACCTACACAAACCATGTTGCTGAACAAGGAGTAAAGGCATGCTGGGCTCGGAAGCACAGCAACAAATAAACTAAGAATTCTAAAAAAAAACAAGGAGCATGCTGATGAACACGACTATGTCATGCAGAAAATTGACAACTTTCTAAATTTTTCAATGTCATATTATACATCCATCAATTGACTCCATTTTCCTAGAGTAGTTATACATAACCAAAAAAGAATGCAAATATCAGTACAGTTGAGTAGTAATTTGTTTTTAGGGGCCTCTGAGATTAGATGTCTGTAAGTATATCCATGGAGTTTTTCCAGGAGTGTAAGAATATTTTGTTTTGCTATTTTCATTGGGAGAGCAAGGGACAATTCCGTTAAGCTATACACTATTCACGCTGTTCATTGCTAATCAGATTCAGTTTCAAGAAGTTTAGCATTTTTCCAGAATTTTTTGTGTTTGTTTCAGGCACTGGGATTCCATTGATAAGGCGAGGGAAACCAATTGAAAGATCCTTAGGCTAATTTGTTTACTAACTGAAACTAAACCATATCGATCTAAAGCCTCCTGAACTCCTAATTCGTCCCTTGGGTAAGTAAAACCTAAGGTTTTTACTAGAACCTTCCGTTTCCTTTCAATTTTGTAATGTACTAGACTATTTACATGCATCGTGATCCACAATAATCAGACTCTAGCTTGTATCATAGTATTACCAAATAGGTCTAGAGCTCAGAGAAATCAGACTCCCTAACTTGATGTATAATTTAAAACTTTAAACATTGTTAAATAGTAACCCCCTCTTATAGTAACCCTTGCCATTATCATGATCCCTAGTTTTTATAACTAGCTAGACTTAAATAAACATTTACTTGGGGCTTAATGATTGAATTTTAAGATCTACAAATCGACAATGTTTACTAATGCTTGACATTTTCCATCAAATTTAGTACTATGGCATTTGACTAAAAATAATCCTCAGAAACCATTTGTAAAATATCTTACTATCAACGGAATAGTTCAACAAGGTAACAAGATATCACACCTCCGCTCACAAATTATCAACATGAGTACAGCCGGACAATTGCTACGATAAGTAACACAAACAATTTGGATTTCCATACAAACAAAATACAGAAAACAGATAAAGTAGGGCGACTGACCTGAATGCGGTTACGATGAGCAAAATCTGAAACAGCCCGATGCTCTAACAAACCCTGAAGTTCCCTCTGTCTTTCACGTTCTATTCTCATAAGCAGGTCGATCAAAGCTTGTCTTCCACGTAATCTCAACATATCTCTCCGAATGTGCTCTGGCTGGCCCTCTTCGTGGTTAGCAAGACCACTACGGAGCCGATCAGCCTGGGCACCTAATCCAGCACGTTGATCATCCCTTCGTCCTCCCCTTGCTCTTTGCTGACTCGACGTATGTACCCATTCTCTCACCAGTCTCACCCTTTCACGCTCAGTCTCACCAAGCCACTCTTCTCTAGGATTTGTATTCCTCCCCGTGGCATCAGAAGAGCGTTCACTTATCCCACTATCCATCCATCCACGCACAATCTGCCTCACCCTCTCCCTCTCCACTTCACCTGGATCGGGAGATTGCTCTCTACTAGAATGGTTATGATCCCCTTGATCATTGCGAGACTCCATCTGATTATGAGACCAAGACCCGAAATCATGCTCACTCTCACTTGCATCCACCACACTACCCTGGTTTTCATCAGCCCTACTTTCCGACATAGTTATGGTTGAGACATCCGTATTGCTATCGACACTCCTGTCATGCCTCAGCCGCTCCCTAACCTGCTCTCTAGAGCGGTTCAACACGTGATCATCCTCTAATTCTCTCCACATTTGCAAAATAGCAGAAGCCTGCGTACTCGGCCTTTCCACAGCACCCTGCCTCTGCGAGGTCGGCGACTGAGATTCTCTTAAAAAGGAATAATCGAGCATGGACACAGGTTGCAACCCTGCAAGAGCCAACAACTCGGACTCCCTGTTCCTCCTCTCAAGAGTGGTGATCATATCATGCGCTTGCCTAGCAGCCCACCTCCTTGAATGTCGCCTCCTAGCAGCAGAAGACTCGGCAAGATCGTCCCCTTCGAGATCAGACCTACGCCTTCTACGCGCAACCTCACCCTCTCCCTCACCCTCCTCGTCCTCATCCTCAGTATTACGAGCAGAGCCACACGAGGCGTATGACATACACTCATCCAAATGCCCTCTCATAAGCTCCTCTAGCCCACGCTCGAAATCAGCCGCACTCCCAGACTTCTGCTGCAACTGCCTCACATCCGCCATCTCAAAACCCTAACCTCCAAATTCAGCAACCCCCAATTCTCAATCAAACTTCCGCAAACAGCACCCCAAAACTACTCACTATCATCACCCCAAGCATAAGACCTCATCGCCTATTATATCAATATTTCTAGGGCACTCGATAACGGGGTAGCGTACCCAAGAAGCCGTCTTCTCCTCAATTTCAATTCGTATTTGAAGTATTTTACAAACCCCAATCCGAACATATGGATTGTATTATATTATATGAATCCCCAAAGATTAAAAAAATGAAATAATTATGAATTTGGAAGTGGAAGTGGAGAAGAGTTTGGTGATATGCGACGGAGACCGGCGATCTCTCGAAAAAAGGAGAAAGGAAGACAGGAGACCAGTGAGAAGCGGGGGTGAAAACAGAGGAGCGTCCATCCACCCATTCATTTACACGTCATCTTATTTTATTCATTCTACCCTTTTTCCAATGTCATAGGCTGCTGCGCCAATTGACGTCCCCCACGTGTCTGTGTAATTTCATTTGTCATTTTCGTATGTTGTAAATGTGGGAGATTAGTCATTGGTTTGTGTTTAAAGATATGGATTTGGGATTTTTGAGACTTGGGAGATAGAGAGAGTCTTATGAGGTTGGTGGATCAATATGATATTTTTGGTGGAGCGCTCCCCAAAATTATCAAATCGCCACGATTTTGTTCTCTAAAATATTTAAATTAAATTGAGTTTTTTATACTTTAATTCTTGTTTCTCACTTCACTTTTCCCGTAAAAATGAACCTTAATATAATTTCCAACCACCAGATTGTCGACCATCAAGCCTGTCGGAAACCCGTAAACCACGACACGAAAATTGGTTTTCTTGATGTCGGAAATACCAATATTATGGACGAGCCGTTAACCACAATTTTATAGGTAAAATACGTTAATCGAAAAAAAAAAAAAGTCGAGCTGCCGGAGGGCTTGCCATCTAAGAAAAACGACAAACCCAAGCACTAGTCGTTTACCAGCTATATTTTATGTATTTTGATGCTCTCCGACGGGAGTGCATGAGTTATTTATCTATTTGATTGTAATCCCCCGAAAAATAGGAGATTTCGATTTCATTTTATCGTAAATATTAACTATCCATTAATATAATACATATACTCTACATATATACATACATATATGTACATACATATTTCCAAAATAAATTGCAAAATATATTATTCTTTTTAATTAAAACTCTTTTCTACAAATTATATATAATTTTTTATTTTTCCTAAGAAACCCACTAATCCTAAACTACCTAAACCTAGTACTACTATTTTATCAAAACTAAACTTCCTAAACCTAGTACTACTATTTTATCAAAACGAAACTACCTAAACCTAGTATTACTCTCTTATTAAAACTATACTATCTAACTCTAATCCCATTTATTTTCACAAGCTCACAAAATCCTAAACACTCTCCCTCTCCTTGTTGTGCACCCTCAGCCGTCGCCACCCAGCTGCCGCCACCTCTCCCCTACCGTCCTCCACCACCGTCGGTGAGCCACTGGCCTTCCTCCCTCTTCTTCTTCCTTTGTTTTCTCTTCTTTTCTTCCTTAATTATTATGCCCTAATATACATGTTTAATAAGTTTTTATATGATTTTTGTATTGATTTTATTATGGGTTAAATTCTTATTAAAAGTGTATAAATCTTATATTCTATAATTTATTTTGTGCATACTGCTAGTTTCATAAGATTTTTATGCATAAATATTAATGCCTAGGCATGCTAGTGCCATAAATTAGAGTTTTTGATACTAGGCTTTTGATTTTCACATAAAATCTTAAATATTTTGTGGATCATCTATGTTAAATTTTATGAGGTTGTTATTTAAATGAATTTTCATATTTTATGATCATATATTTTGGTATAAAAATATTAGTTTTCATGATTTAAGGCTTAGATTCTTATACTAGTATTTGGTTCATGAAATTTTGACTATAGTATGAAATATTTTGTTAAAAATTTAATATTAAGGTATTTGAAATAAATTTCAGAATATTATACATAAAAGATCATGGTTTAATTTTTGAAGATTTCATGTTTTAAAGTTTGAAAGTATATACTATTAGCATATACATTAGATTAAGACTATTCTAAGATATAATTGGGAGTAATTTGAGTATACTACATAAAATATAAATTTTCAAATTTTAAGAGTTGTAAAAATGGAATTTTATAACATATATTTTAATGAGTTTACAAATAATATATGCAGTATTTTGTTGGAGATACTAGATTATGTTTTGGGAGACTTAAAAAGATGTTTTGGAATTGTTTTAAAACCCTAGAAAGATTAGTAGGATTGCTATAAATTTTGGATGATGATGTATTAATTTAGGTTGTATAATTTGGTGTAGGAGAGCACTTTGTAGAAGGTGCTAACTAGTAAGGAAAGTGACCACCCGTGTATTTTACTCCAGGTGCGTATAAATTACAAAGAACGTTACCCTTAGGAGCATGATCTAGGGTGAAATGCAAACTTAGTATCATGTTTAGGGAACCTTTTAGATAAGATTGTTTGGTTATCTATTTGAAAGAATTCATGTTCTTTACATTAGGGGCATGTTTTGGTATTGTTTGTGAGAAATCGTTATCTATTAAATTGGTATTAATTTGTTAATTAATCCATGAAGTTGTTTATTATTACTCCTTCATTACTGATAGTATGATGGGAGTGAAGGCAGATCTTTTTAAGTCTTAATGACGAGGGTAGTTGACTTTGTTCAATAGATTTAACAGTTGATATTGAAATAAAAGGTTAAAAATTACAGTGTAACATAAATTGATTGTGTAACTTTAATGTTTGCATATGTGTGATGTGGTGATTGTGTATATTGAGTTTAAACAGTAAATCAGTAAAGAGAAAGAGGATAAGCAATAAAACTATGGGCTAGTGCACGTCTAGAGTATTGGCAATCAGGGGTTGGAGTTTCACGGGGTATTATCCGTGGCTTTTATTAGAGGTTGTGTGATCTACGAGTTTCTCTTTTATAAAGTTTTAAACTTAAAATTGGGGTTAGTTGAGATCTCATATAGCTATGGTGACGGAGTCGCGCCCGTTTACCATCTGGATTTTTATACTGTATTTTTATGCTCTCCGATGGAAGTGCATGAGTTATTTATTTATTTGATGTCCTAACCAGGACATGGGGGATACAACCTAGTCTATTGTAATACCCCATATTTTAGACATTATATTAAGAATATTTTAGTACAAAATAAATAATTTAAAAATTATTTTGCCACCAATCACAATTATGGAACTTCATTTATATATTTATTTTATAAATTTATTAAGAAAATTATTTAATTTTATAAATAAATATTTAATTCCTCAATTATTCCATTAAAATTCCAAAAAAAAAGCCCTCTAAAATATCCAAAGTATCCACTTTTATTCTAGAATATTCTAAAAGCTTTTAACACATTATTCTTAACAAAAAAATATAGTTTAATATATTTATAAAGATTATTTTTTTAATTTAAAATGGATAATGTTGAAAATATGATATATTTACCAAAGAAAAAAAAAATATATATTTTAAAAAAAAAAATTCGACCATATCTAATAATGGTCAGCTACCATGATTAGAATTTAAAAAAAAAAATTAATTTATTATTATATATATTTAACCCTAATTTAAAGGATAATTTTAGTTGAAAAGATAAGTTTAAATTAAAAATAATAGATTTTCAAAAAAAAAAAATAATAAATTCTATCCTTATCCTATCCTTTTTCTATGATTTATATTTCAAAAAAAAAATTTATTATAAAATTTTATCTTTTTTAACTAATTCTAATTGGTTTGTTTTGAATTAAATAATTTTAATTGGTTAAATTATTTAATAATTTAATTATTTTATAATTAAAAGATTTTTCTGAAATTTTGAGGATAATTATCAATTTAAATTCATATTTATCTTTTAGTGTTTTAAAATTCTAAAATTCATCCTAATTTCTACTATAAATAGACCCTTAAATCTCACCTAATTCTTCACACAAAAATCATTAAACCCTTTCTCTTTCTCTCAAACTTTCTCCCTCTCTCTCAAGCCACTCTCTGCATCTCTTCGGCCATCTGGTGCCACCAACAACCACCAGCCTTCGTGAGCATCCTATTTCCCTAACTATTTAATTGTTTTAATTATTTTGCAAACTGTTTAATTCTTAAAACTATTTCTAAACATAATTAAAGTTTCAATATTATATGCATAATTATTGTGTTGCATTGTGTTGATTATTTTATCTTAAATTGATAGGAGGATCAACTTGAAGTTCAGTAAAGAGTTGTTAGAAAGTACTAGAATTTAAGGTACGTATATGTGTTAAATCTTTTTATGTGCAATTGAATATATTATTTTGTGAATTATATTGTGCTAAAATATTTTTAAATATATGTTTATATATGGCTATGTATTTGAAATTTCGATAACAAAAAAAAGGGTGATATACATTTACCTTATTTTATTTAATATGTACCATGTTTCAAAAGGGCCGAATGGCATTTGAGATTTTATAAATTTCAATGAACTTTAATAATTAAAGCAAGGTATTTGTATTTAAGAAGTTATAAAAGGAGAGTTATTATTATTATATATTACCGCTTGATTTCATAATCAAGAAGGGTTCATGCTTCAAAGTCCACTGTTGGCAAATAAAAGGAAACTCCAAGGATAGATCCGTGATGGGATAACTAACTTGGGGGGTGTGCACACTTAGGATCAAGGAGGGGATATAAGAAGAGGAAATTGTTTTTATTAAGTGTTTTAATAATTCCATTTGTATTGGATTATTATAAAGAAAGGTTCGAAGTTTATTAATATATAAGAAGGCAAGTTTGAAATGAAGGAATTTAAAAGTCAAAGTATTTCTTTTATCATGTATACGTACACAGTGTTTTTACATTGACACGTATTTTCCTATTTGTTTTGGTTCGCCCTACTTATCATTTATGGTGAGTAGGTTTGCAGGAATAAATATGCATGGGAGCATTACATCAAGGGGCACATACTAGTTAGGAGTTTTATAATTTTTCTTAATCAAATTTTGTACCTTTGGATAATCAAAATTATAATTCTTTTTAATAAATAAATTGAGTTTTTCTTCCGCTGCAATATAGTAGTTAGTTAGCACAGCCGAAGCGTGGTGACACGTGGCGGTAATACCCCTAAGTTACTAAAATTACTATCATTATTATTATTATGTTAGTAATTTGGGGGTGTTACATCTATTGCTTATTCCAAGTCATTAATTAATTTATCACATCAGTTGAGTAAAATGTTGCGTGATACGTTCTTACATTGTGTAATTATTTTTATTTAATTATTATTTCAACTGTTATACTTTGTAATTTGTATGTACTCAACTTGCTGATTACGTGCTTTGTGTGTTTTTGGTCATGGATCTTGTCTATATATGACACTGTAATGATCCAATACTTACATTTGTATTATTGGGGAGCATATTATTAACAGGTATCCAAACAAGCATTTATACATGGGTGGGTTGAGAGGAGCGTTATTTTAATTTAGATTTCAGAATAAATTATGTTTGTTTGATTTGATTTTAAACTATTGGTTTTGGATTAGAGGTGAACATTATTGGGTACATATATTGAAATAAGGGTCGTAGTGGTTCCAGTTTGTTATGTTAGGAGTTTTTTTTTTTACGTTTAATGTTATTTCAAAAGTCTTTTGATTTTCCGCTACAAAACTTTGTTTTGTAGCCTTAACGTTTGAACACGTGGCGGTAGCACACCGGTAGTTTCCTAAAGGTTTGGTTTTCGGAAAATGGGAATTACCGGAGTGTTACATTGATGTCCTAATCAGGAATGGGGGGAGAGAACCTTATCTATTGCTTAATTTAAGTAATTAATTAATTTTTCATGACAGTTGAGTAAATTATTGCGTAATACATTCTTGCATTATGTACTTATTCTTTATTTAATTACTATTTCAATTGTTATACTTTGTAATTTTTATATACTCAGTTTGCTGAATACCTGTTTGGTGTGTTTTTTGTCATGACTTTTGCCTATAAATAATTACATTTGTATTATTTGGGAGCATATTATTGACAGGTACCTGATTGAGCATTCATGTATGGGTGGGTTGAGCGAAGTGATATTTTAATTTAGATTTCAGAATATTTTACGTTCGCTTTGATTTGATTTTAGACTGTTGGTTTTGGATTTGAGTTTAACGTTATTTTGGTACATTACAATAAGGGTCCTAACGGTTTCAATTTGTTATGCTACGAGTTTGTTTTATGAATGATGTTATTTCGAAAAGTTTTTTGGTTCCCGACTGCAAAACTTTGTTTTATAGCTTTAACGTTTGAACACGTGACGGTAGCACACTTTTGGTTTTCGAAAAATGTGAATTATCGGGGAGTTACAATGAGGTCAGAGTAGCGTTTTGCCACATTTAATTTCAATTCAGTTTTTTTTTTTTTTAACATCCCTTAAACATACTGCAGATAATAAATTCCAAAAAATGAAGCAACAACAAGAAAACAGAAGCAATGTTGCCCGAAGATGTGCCCGATTGTGAAGGCAACACATAATAAATTGTGAGACAAGACCTCTTATTCGCCTGATCGTATTTGATTTGGTTTTATGTTAGGAATGTACACCATAAAACCCAAATTTGGTTTGTACCTTTTTCATGATGTAACCCTACTAGTAAAACATCATTAAGCATAACTTCTCTAAACGGCGCTACTTAGATATGATTTCAATAGCAATTTGGGTTAGATATGATTTCAATAGCAATTTGGGTTAGATATGTTAGATATAACCCTACTAGTTTCTACTCTTCACCCCCACCAACTTTCATATACTTCACGTCTTTTTACATCAATAAAGAATAACTTTTTATAGTTACACTCTTGTGAATAAGCAAACGGAGCATATAGAGAGGCTTCTATTTTCACATCAATATACATGATTCAACAACATTCAACATTCAACTTTTCAAATTCAAAACAGAAAAAACTGTCATGCAGGATTTTCTTCATCATTTAGGTTCGTCCTCTTTCATTTCTCTGGGAGGAAATTATCTGGACAATGTAAAATAGAACTAGTAACACTGCCTGAGAATAATGGAGGAGAGCATTGTAACATCCAAGCTCAAATTTGACCGGTTCCAAGAGGTTGTCTTGAGGTATCCCCAGAAGCCCAAGCTTGATAGTCCTTAACTAGCTGTACAACCCATGAAAGGCGAGTAATCAGTCCAACAAACTCAAGAAAGCCAAACATTAGAACAAGGTGCTGAAATTTGGATGCGTAGAAATAAGATGGTTATGGATGTGTAAAATCAACTATATTCATGGATCATTGTCACGTAAGATCTCTATAGAACACTTACCACACAAGTCTGTTACGTAATTGGTTTCAGTCCTTTTGCTTGAAGAGCAAACAACACCAACTAGAGCATATACGTCAATAATTAAGGTTGCCCCCGGAAATGCTCTCATTATCTCTTAGAAATTTAAAAGTTACAAGCTTACATTAACTTGTTCTTATAGTGCTGAGCCCAGAAGAATCCTACGAGAGCAAGGAGATTCTAACTATAACATCTGATGTTTTGAACTATTCCTTGTCAAAATAAATTCCTGATTATTAGCTGGAATATAGTACAATATACCACAAAATTATGGACAAATTTGTGGCAAAAAATCTTCCACAAGGAAATTTGATTTTCGACTCTAGTTTCTATTGATCAACTCAACTTAATACCAGGATTACAGTATCCTGGTTAACTTCCCGAAACTTGCAAAAATTTGTCTTCATTCACACATTAGCTTGATCACCATGCTTCTTTTAAGATCTGATTCATCATTGCCGGGGTGCAAAGTACGCGCATCTTGCTCACACATCATGTGCTCTCTAAGAAAGACTCTACAGTAGCAGAAGATAATTAACGAGACAGAACAATCATATATGATCCAGTGGTGTATCATTTTATTTACCAAAACCCTGGCCCTCAGGACAGACCTCTGCCAGGCTTTAGTAAAGCAGATCCTCAAAAAAGTAATCAAACCTCAGAGTTCTCAAATGAGTGATTTCACTATCAATAAAGAAAGTTTCAGCTTCAGTGTTTTCACTAGTCATGGTACAAGTTCACTGCAGACAAGTGGCTCTGAATTTGTCTTCAACCCCATGCCTAATGCAGAATCAACGTCAACTGAAGACAAAACCACCTTCTTGATTATAAACTACATGCTAGTGTGGACTTCTTTGGGAATATAAACCAATAACATTCCAAGACATATGTAGCTCTTCTATTCTTGTCCACACATTCAAATATAACTCAAAGAAACTATTTCCTTTACAACTCATCCTTGATTACTTCAAACTTCAATACTAAAGAAAAAAATCCTTAAAAGGCAAAAAATAAAATCAGTTTCTTTCATCCTCCTAAATTAGTAATATTAATTCATAGTCAGAAGTTCTACTTTATGAGGTGATATTTAAAATTTAAAATGATGTACTAGTTCTGGCACTGAACATATGAATGTCGACACCTAAAACACTTTGAAAACATGACCGATCCCTTTTCTTTTTATGTTGCTCTGCAGCAAATAAAGTCCACTTCTTTTCTTTTTATTGCCTGGGTAATAAAGACTAGGTATAGGCAAACCTTCAGACAAAGACAAAGATTTACAGCCAAATCTTAGTCACTTAGACGAGTGAAGGATAGCACTATGGCATGTAGAGTATGGGATGTTAATTAAAAATTACTAACTTGATGGCAAAAGATGGACACATGGAAATTACTATAAATAATTATGATGTGCGTCACTTAATATAGGGATCTAGATCTTAGTCTAAGGTTCTAAAGGACATACTTCCATACCTTCAACAAAGAAACATTATCAAATATACCACTATCCCCTAGTATCTCTAAAGGACACTCACCAACAAGATCTCTAATTCTCTATGATGAATCTCTCACAATTTGAAACATTACCTAGCATGAGCTACACTTACAACGATTAGAAAACAAGAACCAATTACTGATCTTTAAACAAGAACCATTTCCACTAATAACCAACCAATCCAAAAGTTGAAACTTTGCTTGATTTACGGTACTATGTCAAGAATATAAACGACCAGTAATAAAAAACAGAGATTACATCTAAAACATAACAATATTAGTTTCCTAGCATATGGCTCATATTAGTTATTTCATTTTGAATAATTTCAGAGGTAAGTATTGTTCCTTATTTCAGCAAAGACGAAGTTTCTCATTATGGAGCACTTCACATTATTGGTTTGTAAATCTAGGCACACTTGCTGAATCAAACTAGTTTTCTTTGAGCAAATAAAGATATCAGGTGAAAATTAATTGCCAAGGTTCTTCATAAGCTTGATTCTTTTTTTTAAGGATCTGTAGTTTAATTCTACGTTGCATTCAACCCCATGTACATCTATAACTCTATAAGGCTGATATATATAGTGTGCAGGAAGCAACTAAGGAATCCCTATAATTTCCCCATACAGGGCAGAACAATGTGGTATATGTTCAACCAACTGTGCTTTCATAAACTCTCTTAAGAGCATAGAGATTTGAGTCCTTTGGACAAGTGGAGCAAAGCTTCAACAGTCAAATAACATCTTGTATAGTGGGAGCATAACACATTAAGGCCCAGTTAGGATAACTGAATTGTCACATGGTAAATTAATCCAATATAAAAACTCTGACTTTTATCAATTGCTGTAGTATTCTTTTACTTTTTAAAGGACAAAAAATTCTGTAACTTTCCATTACTAAAAAAGATTGAGGTTGTCACCCAGTTTACAATTCATAGGGTAAGGTCCTCACCTTATGTCATTCCAACCCCCACCCCCAAACACACACACATACTCCTCTATGTCTCTCAACCCCTCTATTGCTTTTCTTTCATCTTATTCTAATTTCCTTCTCACCTCACTATGCCTGTACACCATCCTTTTTTCCATTTTCAAGCCATGACTATGTAGGTCTGGAAAAGCAATGACAAGACACTTAACTAAACTTTAACAACTTAGTCATGCAAGATTCAATCCCCTAAATTCACCAAACCTTTGGAAAATTCATTTGAATACCAACTTATTTTGACAGCACTTGTTGTCGGTTCCTATTCAAAAAAAAAAAAATCTCAAAAACCACTTTCAATTTTAAATCAAATAAATAATATTGCAATATCTGAATTATTTGAACAAAATAATCTTTTGAGGCTACCATCTTGGCAGAAGCTGGAAATGACATGAAGGTAGAGAATAAGAAGAAAGCAAAGCAATCGAGGAGTTGAGAGACACGGAGGTAGAGAATGGTGTTGAAGGCACTAAAAAACGCTCTAAAGAAAGGTTTTCCAAAAACTTTTGAGGCTATATATTGGTGGAAGTGGGAAATGACCAACCCTGCTAAGAGCCATGAGTCTTCTTTGTTGGAACTGCCAGGGGATGGGTAATTCCTGATCAGTTTGTAGACTTGTGTTGCTGGCCCCTGAAATGACTTTCTTGTCAGAAACTATGATCACTTACGATACGGTGGAAGATTTTAAGGAGAGGATTGGTTTTTTGAAAGCTTTTGGGTACCTAGTTCTGGCAAGTGAGCTGCATTGTGCTGATGATGGGCATTCCAAAGTTGCCTATAGGGTGGTCAGAGGAAGTACAAATCCTAGTTAAACATTTTGATTCCAATTCAGTCAAGTTCTCGAACAGCATGTAAATAGAGTGGTTCTATCTGTCATGGCATATATGCTATGGCAAGAGAACCATGAGATTCTGAGAGTCCCTGAAGGGATAATCAAGCACGTGCAAACATGGACTTATGTCAGATGCCTTCATGTGAAGAGGTTAGATTGCTTCTTACCTCGGTTTAATTTTTTTGGTTTTTTTAATAATATGATGCATTGTTGCTTGTGCTGCCTGTTTGGAAGAAAGGCGTGAGGTCATATTCTGTACCTTCATGTTTCCTTTTCGTGATAAAGCTACAATTTTACCCAGCCAGGGAGGGGGGACATATATATACTAGTCAAGAGGGAATTAGATTCTTTAAGTGCTCCACTCCATCACTCAGCCTTTGAGCTTGGAGGCTTTCACACTTTAAAATATGGAAATTTAGTACTTTACAATGTCCTAAAAGGTATATTCAAAATGACTCTTTAGCTAGAATATCAGAAGAAAATTCAGCATTGACAATACAAACCTGTGCCATAAAGCGCGGAAGCATAATCACAAGTATTTGTTCAAGTATTCGTGCTCCATTTGATTCAATCATCTGCACTGGAATTGCTCGAAATGGGAATGGTACATCAATGCTCACCTGAAATCCAGATGAAAATGAGCATAGACCCAAAGACCGTTGGATAAGAATTGTTACATAGTATCAAAAGGAAGATTACCTCAATAACTGCATCAGAAGTGAGCTGCTGAACTCCTGAGTTGATTTGCTCCCTACCACAAGATATTTGATTCACCATAGAAGCTGCATTCCCATACCAAATCAATGTCAACGCACTCCTGAAATAGCATGACACTAGGACTCAAAACCAGAAAATTGATTATAACATGCTAAAGATACAGTTAAAAACTTCTCTCACTTAGTTATTGGCCTCACGTCCTGTTTCATTATAATATTTTTTCAAGGCAGCCCCAAGACAAGTTTGGACATTCACCTTTTAATTTAACAGAGCCGATATATTCATTTCTCCATGTACAGTAATATTCCACTAGAAAAAGGTAAGTAAAACGCATACCTCTTCCATATAGTTAATTTTATTCCACATTATGTACCCTAAATACTTGCCCATTTTCAGCATTCATACTTTGTCACAGGGAGTTATTTTTGTGTTTCAATTTTTTATGATGTCAGGTACCTGATAATACATAAAACCAATAAAAACAAGGAGAGTGGCTGTTTACATTTCCAGGTCTAAGAACTAATATATAGACTGTCCTAACTCATTCTATTTTATTGTTACAAGATAGAGGCAGTATAGTCTCAAATACTAATGTGCATATTGCTGAATACTCATGTTCTCTCCTAGAGATAAAAAAGAGGGTCTCGAGATTAAATTGTAGGCTTTACTAACCTAAAATTAATCTAAGGAAGTTAAATTCGAATATCAGGAGTTTTAGTTAGAGCAAGAGTATGTCTTATCTATAAGAGGTCTCTCTTAAAAAAAAAAAAAAAGAAAAAGGCCACCTCTTAGCTCTCTGTTATTAAGAGTCGATTGAGACTATCTCCAAATAAAAGGGAGCACTCTTAACAAGAGGGAGTGCCGCATGTCACTTTCTTAAATTGTTATTGGTGTTTTGGGATATTATATTAAAATTTTTAAAAAAAGAAAAATGTGTAAGAGTGGCAAAAGCATTTTTAGGGTTTTTAAGGAGGGGGCTCTCATTTAGAGTTGGGTGAGGAGAGAGATTAAGAGTGGGGCATTTTTAGAGAGGACCATTATTCATGCTCTAATGCACTTCATGGTGAGGGTGAACAGCAGTTCCAAAGCAATCTAGTCATTATAAAAAATAAAATTTCCATTTAGCAAATTCCATTTCATACACCCAATAGTGCAACGATATTTATAGCTAATAACATGCCTAAGAAAAAGACGAGTGTAATTGAGTCTCTTAAAACCTTATCCGTAAAATAGAAGCTAAGACTGTTCAAACTCCTCCATGAAACAAAAATGGCAGAATATACCTGTGCAAAATGCTGTTAATAGTTAAACCATAAGGGAAGGCTTCAATGCTAATTCATTTATTAACTCTTTCGTTAATAGACCAAAAATTATAACTAAGGCAGTCATAATAGTTGCTAGATCCTTGAGAAAACTGAACAAAACACTCAAGATCCAGGTCAAAATCCATTTTTACATAACCATTATCCCCTTGAAACTACAACCTTGGTATTATGACACTCACTATAGAGAGTATAAGCTCTTAACACTGCAAGCAATGGTGGAGAAAACCCCAAAAAAACGCTCCAGTTCCACGTCAAATTCAATCTAGCATAGCAATTTAAACATAGGTAATACACAAAAGGTATCATGACAATATCTATAGGGACTACACAAAAACGGGTGTACCTTGCCATTGCTATGTCAGACCTAACCCCAAAGGAAATATATTTGAACAAAAAGCCAATTGTGATTGGTCACTCCCTATGTACTACTTGTAAGGGTGTTAAACATAACTGCTTTGATACTTGGATATCAAGCATTAGGCTTTGAAGTAAGCTCCAACCAAGGTGGTGAAAAAAGGTGCCATATAATAAATCAGCGCAAGGGAATTGACATGTTAAGTTCTTACAATTGAGCAAACTCTTCCACAGGCCACTACAAAACCAAAGCACTCCTCATTTCCTCAAGGTAACATTACTTCTGCAGTCAATATTCCAGACCATAAGGGTTATACAATTCTTGGACAAAGTACGGGTTAGTAAGAAGGCAAGCAGAATGGATAGAAGTCATAGAACTATAGGAAACCTTGAGCAGATAGCTCATCAAGGAGAAACTGAAGCTGAGTTCTTCAACCCTTCATTTTCTGATCACACGCCTCTCTTGATAAGATATAGTGAAGCTGCATTTTAAATGTTCCAAAACTACAGATTTCTACATTATCTGAGCGCAGATTTTTGAGAGAGCAGTAATTAATGACTACCAGCATGGGTATCATCAATTGAGGGATAAGCTAGATGGCTGTGAAAGTACTTTTGAAGAAATTGCATCAGAAAGAATTTTTGGAGAATTACATAGAATATATAGAATGCCGGAATAGCTTCAGAGAAATCCATCTGAAAAGATAACTCACTAATGCAGACGCAAACTTAGATAGAAAAGAAAACAACTTATTGGTGAGATGAGGATATAGTTAAAACTGTAGGAAAGTGCATTCAAGCAGAAATCATACATGCAGTGAATAGCGTTAGAGTTAGGTAACTGTAATAATCACAACTATTCTATTTTGAAAGAAAAAAATGGTTTAAACAGGATGACCTCACTGACACAGCTGAACAATAGAAATAAGGGAGGCTTATGATTTATGAAGCTTAAAATGAGATTCTTTCTTTATTTAAGCAACTTTTGTGCTCTTTGGCTTCTTTTTTACCTATGACTGACATGCCTATGATAAGAGCTGGAGCTGAAATTGGCAGAGCATCTTGTAAGTTTCTAAGTACAAAGGTGTCAAACAAAGAAAGGATATCAAGCATTGACAGCTATGGATGATTCTAAACTCCAGGGGTCGATTGCAATCCACTCTTTTTCAAAATTTGCCAGCACAAAAGTATGGCAGCAATCAAGGATTTCAATTCACTCTTTTACAAAAGTTGCTGGCACAATAGGTAACCTGTACTACCAAAATTCAAAGTTTACAAACTTAGGTCCATTTATGTGTGGGTTTTATAGCCAAACGTAAGTCCATTTATGTGTGAATTTCATTGCTAAGTTGTACTTTGACTAAAAAGATTTTATTCCAAAATCTTAACTGCAAGATCTTTAGAAATTAGTGGGTGAAGTAGATAGTATATTCAAAGCAGGGTCTATCTCAGAGAGATACAGTGCATATAATCCTTGCCACGGAACTTGTAATAACCCGAAAATTTAAGCCTTTTATTTTGATTATTTGGGCCATAAATGTGAAAGCCCAAAGGTTCATCAATGATGAAACATAAACAGATAGGCAGTATAGCATTAACTAATGTTCAATAAAGAAAAACTTAGTGAAAATTATTTCAGAGAAGCAAAAACCAATTCCGGAGCAAAAAATCATTTTGTTCAGCAATAATCAATTAAGCTCAGCTAAAATCTATTTAGATCAACAAAATCATTTTAGGTCAACAAAAAACCAATAAAAAAAAATTCCCCAGATATAAGACATATGAAATATTGGATTGAGAAAAGGCAAACCGAAACCATATGGACTTGGTCAATGTTTCATACCAATGGCATTAATTAGAAATTCCAAATAACAGTCAACACTTAAGGTGCTACTTGAGCACATCACTAACAAAGCTAAAGGGTCAGGGAAACAAAGGCTAGAGAATCAAAGATCTAGCTTCCTTTGACATTAACCCAAATTCATACAAGTCAAATAAGCTATAAAATGTAAATGCAAACTAATGCTAAAGGAAATTTTGTAACAGAACTTCCTCACCCTCAAACTTGTCATTCTGTGAGACCACAATCGGTGATCCTTCCAACTGTCATAAAGATTATCACACAACAGATAAGTAAAACCTCCAAGTTCACACTTGTTTAAAAGCCAGACTACAGATACATGAGCTTTCTAAAAACGTACCAAATTATATTAACAAGTGAAGGACTGCATGTCATAATTAATTGTGCACATTTAACATGGCAACGAATTACTCACATAGGATTTATCGATTAACTTATTGAGATATGAAGGACATTTTGTTAAAGCTGTATGAGTTATTCCCTCTATACTTAAAAAAAAATTTGTTTAGAGGTATGACGAAATTGATATAAAATGGCTAGTATGAGCATGATCGAAGTCCACAAAAACTCCTTCCATTCCACCCCCCTCCCAACAAAAAAAAACAAAATCTTCGTTCAAATAATGAACATATACAACTAGTTGTTGTTAACATTGAAACTACATGACACTAATTTAAGAATTTGTTTTTGAAAGCTCTTATTTAAGAATGGAAATAGTAACTTACAAAGGTAATCAATCAAGTTCAAGCATACATAGCTCGATATGAATCACGTAGCCAGTGCTTACAAAGAAACCAACTTTGGTGATCAAAGGAACAAAAGGGCAAGGAAGAAATCAGACCTTGCAGGATAAGAGTTTGATACAACACCCATCAGGCTCTTCCTCGACACGAACAAGCAAAACCGGGCATACCTCGAAATTGAAGAATTTAAACCTATAGACATAGCACCTAAATGTATTGTCATCCACTCTTTCTATCCTCTCTGCATCCAACACCGAGTATTGACTTGCCGGCAAGCTCATATACTCCACTGCCAAAGACCAAAGAGAAACAAACCATTGAAGAATACATGGACATTATGATTCAAATGAAGATATGACAAAACCATGCAAAATTGCAAATAATCGAATTCTACTGCAAATTTTACAAAAGAAGAAACAAAATCTGGCGTAACTTCGCTTTGCTCCTCTGAAATTCCACCTCGCAAACCACAGATAAAATACCAAATATCTAAACCATATTCCCTCCATCCCTAAAAAGATAGCCTCTTTCTACTTTTCACGGTCTTGAAAATCACTTTGACCAAAATAATGAAATCACAGCCTCATGTTATCAATGAAAACATTAAAATTCAACAATAAAGTAACAACAATATAGAGAATAAGCGCAAAAACATTGAGGATAAAAAAGGGATAAAGGTAGCAATTACATACATAGAGGGCGTTGAAGCTGCTGGACAGGTACAGTCTCCTTGCGGCGGGCCACGATTCGAGCTTTCGGGGCCAATTCAGAAGAAATTCTAAGTGGGATTTTGTGGAATTCAATGGGAGACGTTGGAATGAAAAGAGTAGTTTGAAGAGAAGAATGATGGCCAATTGTGGAGTTGTAGGCCAAGCTTGCCATTGTTGCTGTGTTTCACTGTTACAAGAGATACTTTCTGTTATGATAGGTAGTTGTCTTCCTAGGATAAGACTATAAGAGAGTCGAAGGGAATGAGGTCAAAACCCGCCTCACCGGTCACCACCACCACTTTAGGAATGAGTTGGAGTGATTGACCTAGCTAATGTGCTTACTTGATTCTTGGGGAGTAGAGTAGCTACCACATTTACAGCTTGCTTGATGGTTTGATACTGGGTCTTGATTTCTGGAGCTCAAACTATAAAACTTTGTTGACCTCTTCGGTAGATTCCAAGGCGTGTTATAGTGGAATGCAATATATCGGTGTTATTTAATAATGGTAAGATTTCTTAAATTAAATTTAAAATAATTTGAAAAGAAAATTAGATTAAATAATTTGTATGTGGGGCTAGGGGTGTGCAAAATAATTATAACCGTTAATTGTGTATAATCGGTTCATATTAACGGTTATTTTACCGAATCATTAAAAATTAACGATTACGGTTACAGAACCGTTAAGAATTAATACTCGGTAAGCAATAGCATAAAAATGGTGCACTTGAATCGAACAATTAAGTTTGGTTATTTGGAGTTTTGGATTAATAACAAATTCATATTAAAAAATTAAGACTTTAATATGTTGCTAAGTATCAATTTTTGCACATGATATCGACCACATATATAACCAATACAATATAATATTTATCAAATTATAAAGTGATAAGTTGATAGTTTAGGAGTTTAAATTTTCAAGAATGTTATTTTCATAGGGAGAAAAAGAAGAATATTTTTCAGATCGTTTATAGGGTATTCGTTAGTTTCTAAATGATACATGTGAACCAAATAGTTAGATAAATTTCGAGGATTGAGTACATGATAAAGATATCGCTTTGGGTACCAATTTTTCAAATAGGCTATTAGATTGGATTATGGATAGTTTTGTTCAGCCTAGATGTCATAGTACATGGGTTTATTAATTTTGGTTTGGTTAAAGTTAGTTGGTAATTGTATTCAATACATATTTATACTTAATGTTAAAGAGCAGATAAGAAGGTTTAAACACGAGGTCATTAAACACATTGTAAATAAAGTTTTGGCGTTAAATTATTCGAGAAAGCATATAATTTTTCTTATGTAATTAGTCATAATTTGTAAATTGTATTTTCTAGATTGTAATAAGATTATATTTTTTTTACAGTCGGTAATAAGATTATAGAAGTCTATCAATACTTTTTTTTAAAAAAAGAGATCGAATCTTCATTTTGAAGTATTCAAAATGAACAAAAATTATCTTAATCGATTAGCTAGCCTCCTATATTTCAAAAAAGTGAAAATATCTGTTGAAACCGTCACATTAACCGAGTGATGTGACACTGGTAAAATATAAAATGTCATCCCACGCTCATTTCAAATTAGATATATCTTTGTTATAGAATAAAGGTTTCAAATATTGAATTTATTATCTCAAATATACAAATAAATATCTTGTAATCCCCCGAAATTCTACAAATTATTTTTGTTATTATTTATTTATTTTCCTAAGTAACCCACTAAGCCTAGACTACCAAAATTCTATCCTACTCAAAATTTTATACTATTCAAAACTATATCCTACTAACTAAACCTAAACTCTCTTTACTCACAAAACACAAAAGCAAAACAAAAGAAAAACAAAAAAATAAAAATAAATATATAACAATCCCCCCCCCCAAAAGCCCCCAAAAAACAAAAGAAGAAAAAAAAAAACCCTTCCCCCCGTGAGATCCTCCCCCACCCCAAATTGCCCCCTGCTACAACCCCGTTGAGCCGAGCACTGCCAGTCGGTCCTCCCGCCGCCGCCGGTCCATCCCGCCTGCCCCTCCGGCGCTTCCGCCAGCCGCCACAGCCGGCCCCCAGTCGGCTTACTCTCCTTCCTTCTCCTTCCCTCTTGTTTCTCTTGAGTTATATGTTATGAGATTATGTAATTAGGTTTGTCTTTGATGGTTGTGTTGTGATTATTGTTGTTAATTTATGATTTGATTGTTGTTTTGGGGTTGTAATTTCGATGGGTTGAATTCTTGATGGAATAGTTGATGCAAGTAGTGATTAACTAGTTGGATGATTAGATTGTGATTCATGTTTTTTTTGGGGGGGGGGTAGGAAGTTGAGGAGGAAAAATTTAGGAGATGTGTTGGCCTAAGTTATTTATTCGATAGGATAGTTAGTCATAAAGAGTTTTGGTTATTTCATTAGGGATTATACTTACTATCACTTTTGAGATTCGTAATTTAGGTGATATTATACAAGGAGGATCAATAATTATATTATGTTTAGCTATGTTAGTGTTGTTGTTATTGCTCAATGTCGTGCTTTGGTGTTGGGGGCTCATTAGTTTACTACCAAAAATCTTGTGGTACAGTGGTAGTGCATAAGACTTTGTAGTTTTGAAGGGGAGAAATGGGCTAGAGTTCCTAAACCCCTTCTTCGGTGAGTAATGTATGGGATTATGGGCTTGGGTGTGTATTCCGACAAACTTCCAGTTAATATTGTAGCATTACTTTTAAACTAATAACTTGTGATTTTGGGAAGTATTTGGGATGATTTGAATATCTTAGAAAATTTAGTATAGTTAGGTTGTATTATTTGGTGTGGAAGAACACTTTGTAGAAGGTGTGTGATAGTAGGAAAAGTGGTCACCCGTGTATTTTAATCCAGGTACGTACAAATTGCAAAAAATATTACTTTTAATTAGGAGCATGATTTATGGTGAAACATAAAGTTAATATCATGTTTAGGGAACCCTTTGAATAAAACGGTTTGGTTATCCATTTGAAAGAATTCATGTTCTTTATATTAGGGGAATGCTTTGGTATTATTTGTGAGAAATCGTGATTTACTGAATTGGTATTAATTGTTAATTAATCTATGAGGTTGTTTATTATTACTCCTCCATTACTGATAGTATGATTGGAGTAAATGTGTATTTTATAATGACGAGGGTAATTGACTTGGTTCAACAGCTTTAACAGTTGATATTCGAATTAAAAGCTTAGAAATTACAGTATAACAGAGATTGATTGTAAAACCGTAATGTTTACACGTGTGTGTTGTAGTGATTGTGTATATTGAGTTTAAACAGTAAATCACTTAAAGAAAAAGAGGATAAGCAATAAAAAACTCTAGGCTAGTACACGTCTAGAGTATTGACAATCAGGGGTTTGAGTTCGCGGGGTATTATCCGTGACTTTTACACACACACGTGTGATCTACGAGTTTTTTTTTTATAAAGTTTTAAACTTAAAATTGGGGTTAGTTGAGATCTCTCTAGCTATGGTGACGGAGTCGCGCCCGTTTACCATCTGGATTTTTATACTGTATTTTGATGCTCTCCAATGGGAGTGTATGGGTTATTTAATTATTTGATATCCTAATCAGGACATGGGGGAGACAACCTAATCTATTGCTTAATCCAAGTCATTAATCAATTTATCATGTCAGTTGAGTAAAATATTGCGTGATACGTTCTTACATTTTATAATTATTATTTAATTATTAGTTCAACTGTTATACTTTGTAATTTATATGTACTCGACTTACTAGTTACGTGCCTTGGGTGTTTTTGGTCATGGCTTTTGCCTATACATGATATTCTGATGATCCAATACTTACATTTGTATTATTGGGGAACAGATTATTAACAAGTATCCAACCGAGCATTCATGCATGGATGAGTTAAGAGAAGCGTTATTTTAATTTAGATTTCAGAATAAATTATGTTTGTTTGATTTGATTTTAAACTGTTGGTTTTGGATTAGATGTGAACGTTATTTGGTACATTGTAATAAGGACCGTAGTGGTTCCAATTTGTTATGTTAGGAGTTTATTTTACATTTAATGTTATTTTAAAAGTCTTTTGGTTTTCCGATGCAAAACTCTGTTTTATAGCCTTAACGTTTGATCACATGGCGGTAGCACACCGGTAGTTTCCTAAATGTTTGGTTTTTGAAAAATGGGAATTACCGGGGTGTTACATGTCTCAGGTATCAAATTTATTATCTCAGACATACAAATAAAGATTTTAGGTATACAAATAAACATCCCATGTATTGTATTTATTTTTTCAGATATACAAATAAATGTCTTAAATATTGAATTTATTATCTTATATATATACAAATAAAGATCTAAGGTATTAAATTATGTTATGATATTTCGTATACAAGTTATGATTTTAGTTATAGAATTAAAGGTCTCATGTATTGAATTTATTATCTCAGTTATACAAATAAAAGTCTTAGGTATACAAATAAAGATCTTAAGTATAATGTTATACAAATAAATGTCTCAGGCATTGAATTTGTTATCTCATATATACCTAAGATAATATTTTCTTATCCTGAGATAATAAATATTATAGGTAAGAATATAACTGAGATCGTAACTTGTATTCCTAAGATAAGAGCTTCAAACACTGAGATATTAATTTCTAAATCTTAGATGTTAATTACTAAAACTAAGATCATAATTGATATAGCTAAGATCATAAAATCTATAACTGAGATATTAATTTTATATTTAAGATCTTAATTACTATAACTAAGATTAGGACATCTACATCTTAGATATTGATTTCTATAACTTAGATATTAATTTCTATATCTAAGATGTTAATTACTATAATTGAGATCATAACTGATATACTTAAGATAAAAAAATCTATAATTGAGATATTAATTCTATATTTAAGATCTTAATTACTATAACTGAGATCAGAACATCTATATCTTAGAGATTAATTTCTATATCTAAGATGTTATTTACTATAACTGAGATAAGAACATCTATAATTTAGATATTAATTTATATAACTTAGTTATTCTTAAGATCAAAATATCTATTATTTAGATATTAATTTTTATATCTAAGATTTTAATAACTATAATTGAGATCATAACCGGTTACCTAGGAGCTTCATCAACATTTTATAACACCGAAACATGAGAAATCTCTAAGTCATCAGGAACTCTGACTAAGTGCATTAACATCCTCAACCATTTGATTAGTATACTCTCTTAAGCAAGTAAGTTGTTTCACCCAATCTTTGACAAACTCTCTCAGGCGACCTAAAATTGCTTCCCTCTTCGCCGCTTTGTCTTCACTTTCGTAAAGACCAAAATAAACCATATACTTTTCTAATTCATGAGGCCTTAGCGAATCAACAGAAGTAGGGTCCGCTATTGACATAGGTTTTGTCACTCCAAGCATCTTCGCCAATCTTTCCTATGATATATTGTGTATGATGGGTTGACCATTTGTATATTGTGACGTACTCACGAGGCCTTAGCAAACCATATATATATATTGTGTATGATGGGCTGACCATTTGTATATTGTGACGTACTCAAAATTTGAGATATGTCTATATTTGACAGGTAATGCCCAATATCTAAAACTCATACCTATATCTGAAAGATAATGCCTTGTATCAAGACTCATTGATCTATATTTAAGATATTTTCTAATGTTTGTGGCACATTAGCTTATACCTATGATATAATGTCTAATGTCTAAGACTCATTATCCTATATTTAACATATAATTTTCTTGAAATCATTCGCCGATATCTAAGATACAATGTCCAATATATGAGGCCAATTATTGGCCTATTTCTTATATTTATATCTAGTTTGGCCAAGTCTATTTTTTTAGACAAACAAGTTTCCTATAAGTAGAAATACTTTTTTCTAAAAGCCCAAATTAGTTACAATAAAGTAGACAAGCACCAATTTTGAGCTTCTCCAAGTGTTTCTCGGGGAGCCCTTCTCCCATTTAATGAAACTTCTCCTTAATGAAATTACCCTTAACTTTTGGAAATATATATGTTCCTACATGTCCTATATAATTTATGTAATATCCTAACTTTTTAGTGTAATTTCTTATAAATATTTTATAATTTAAAAATGGCTTTCTTATCTTTATTAGTGAATTTTATCAAATGAATTTAAGAAACTGTTTTGATTTTATGATTTTTTTTAAAAGAATTAAACCCTGACTCCCTGACTTATATATACCCTAAAAACCTTGATTCCACGTACCTACTCTCAAGAATCTTATGTGTCCCTCCTCAGTCATTGTTCACCAACATCTTGTATTTCTTGCTATTGTTTTTGGTAAGTAATTTGCGTCATCTATCTATATATTGTGACATTACTGAACAATACACTATTCTCTATCGTTTAACCTGACATTTTGATCGTTGTTCACACGATCTTTACTATGAAAATTCTGTTAACTATATTATCAAATCAAACAACAATAAAAAAAACATATTATATACGCATTCTACACAAATTGTACTTGCAACAGACTATATATTGTACGTACTTAAAATGTAAAAGATAAGAAGAGATTTTGACCCTTCAAAACGTTAGATCCAATATAAAAGATTTATTGGGGATGGGTGGACCAAGCCTAACTTGAGCCGGGTTAAGGCTGAGATACAATTTTTTTAATTCGTAATCGGGCCATATTTTAATTTGATCGGCCCAGAACTAGATCAGACTAATCTAAATAGACCGACCTATAAAGTCATGTAAAACTTTTGGATTTTTCTTGTTAGTTTTTTCAAAATATTATTACTAGGGCTTTAAAATTTATTTTTAAAATTTTAAAATGAATGAAAGTTATTAAAAAATATAATAATAAAGCTGTTAAAGTTTTCCTAAGACACAAGGTTCAGGGGTATCTCTCTTTTACAGTTTTACCTCGCTTTATTTTTTCTTATTACTTAAAATTCTTTTCAAAGTTCGTTTCGTTATATTTTTCGTTGTGGAGGAGAGAGAAAAATCTGATCTCATCGAATTACTAAACTCTGCGCGTTTGACGGTTTATCGAACGCTGCAACGGCAATGGCGGACAATTGATGAGACTGTAACCTATTTTCGGAGGAGAGAGAGTGTGAGAGAGAGAGAGAGTGAGAGAGTGAGAGTGAGGGACAGGGTCATGTTGGGTGTGGTTGGAGGAGAAGGTGCGAAAATGGAGCAGGATTTCGATTCTAAGTTGAGGATTCAAGACGAATCATCCAAAAATATTGGGCGCGGCGGCGGCGGGGGAAGCGGTGGCGGAAGTGGTAGCGGTGGTTATGGAGGTGTTCAAAGAGGCAAGAGTTTTCAATTTAGGGCTCCTCAAGAGAATTTCACCGTCGATGACTTTGAGTTGGGGAAGATCTATGGCGTTGGTTCTTATTCTAAGGTTCGAATCATTTTCATTAAATTAAATTAATTTTGTATATTTATATATTATGATTTTAATTTCCTGTATCTTAATTCTTTTTATTAATATATGTGTATTGATGGCATTATTCTTATGTTTCATATTAAGAATCATTTGGATGGATTTTGAGGGTTGATGTCAAAGTTTACCGAGTTACTTAAGTTTGGTTGCGGAACGGCTACGGGAGAAAACAATTCGCTGCCTAATTTTGTTAAGTTAGTCTTAGTTACCAATATGCACGTTTCGGGTTGGGTTGGAGGGGGGAATCAGCAAACTAGGTAATACTGCTGTGTATTGTTAGTGATTAACTGTCATTTCTTCGGTTTTATTTGGAACGTATACCCTTCATTTCATCTCTAAGTATACGGGTTAGATACTCCATAATCCGACATTTTTGTGACACATTGTCACTTGCTCATATCATTTTGGGAAAAACTCATGAAAAGATTGTACTGGTTGGATTGTTGGACAATTATGGTCGAGTCCCAGTAATATAGCTTAGTTTGGTACTTCAAGATTTTTTTTGGAATAAGTGGATAAGGAGTCAAGTATGAGGAAAACGAGGAGGATTTCCCTTGATGATCACATGAGATCGATTCTTGATTTATGCAGTCAGTCAATCCCTTCTTTTTGGATTAAAACTTGGCTTTGTTGTTGTTATTCTAGTGGATGAGAAGTTCGTGTGGCAATGCTAGTGGTAGTCTATATGGTTATGAGGAGTACTTTTTTTGGCTAAATTGATTTACAATTAACACAAGTTGTATTTGCAGCTTGTAGAGGTGGTGTTGTAGATTAGTAGGGTATAAGCATTGGTTTTATTATTGCATAATTTGCAGCAATGTCGTACGTCTCTGTGATTCTTTCCATGCCAAACCATTTTGATAGTTTTTTATGTTTCATGTTCCACTCTGTGGATGTTACCTTCCCTGTTTCACTCATTGGTCAAAATGTCACTCATTTAGTAGAACCAGGGGTCTTAAATGGAGAGCACAATTTCTTTTGTGCAATCATAATTTACCCTTAAGGTTAAAAGGAAATTTTTATAGCACCGAAATTAGACTCACATTGTATGTGTATTAAGGAGGCAAGGAACACATGAAGAAGCTGAGTGCAGTATTAATGCATATGTTGGGGTGGTTGTGAAAGTGTGAAATAGAGTTAGGAATGTGGATATTTTGGAACAAGTTGGAGTGGATATTGAGAATAAGATAAAGGAGAATTGGTTATGATGGTTTGGCCACTTGCGGCATTGGTGAGTAGATGCATCGATAAGGAGGGTGTATGGTAGGGGTAATGGAGTAGTACGAATGACATAACACTAATTGGAGTTAATGGAGGTGGATATTTATTCATGATTATATGAGTTAGACTCTTTGTTTATGCAACGAATAAGGGATGGCTTTGTTGTGTTGATAACTAAAAATCTAAACATCAAAGTTCTGTTTTGGCTATAATGAAAGTCAAATTGTGTAGATCACATTTGGAAAGAGAAAGGTGATGTAGTATTTATTAAACTGAACTTGGTGGTTTTCCAAAATATGAGTGGAGAACACTGAAGGTAGGAGGACCATTTAAGTTTTTCAATGCTTGTCAACTTGAATAGGGTATGTCTCAAATCATTTCGTGTCGTTTGAGGATAATACAAAAGTTGAGTTCAAGATTTTTCTAATATGCAATATATACATGATTTGGTTAAGTATGGAGGTAGGATGGCCATTTAACGTTGAGGTCGTTAGACAAACATATTGCACACTCTGAATTGGCAGGGCCATACTTTGCCTACAGCCTACAGATTTTGATATCACAGGCTAGCCGTATTAGTTTGCTTTATCACACTGTGTTGCGATGCAGTTTGAGCTTGGTGATGTCATCTGTACTACATTCTCTCAATGTTAAAAGTTCTATTAATCTTGATAGTTATATATTAATGCAAGGGTAAGCTAGTGTCATATAATGAGCTGCTTTCCCCATTTTAGTTACTTTTTTTTTTGGCAAATTTCTTTTCTTTCTCATTTAAGTAAATTGATGATTTCATCTGCACAACACACTTTTTTTTTTCTTTCCGAAGTAGAACTTATCCTTGTCTATATCTTATGTAAGACAAGAACTAGGGTAGCTAAGGTTTTGTTTCATCTTTGCATTTTCCTTCAGTAATATCATTCCTTTAGGCTGGTCTCGTTATTGACTTTTGTTTTCTCTTTCTTAGTGATTGAGCTTGGGACTTTGTAACCCTCACTTTCTTTTCCTTTTATTTTTTTTTCTTTTTTCACATAAGGACCTTTGCTTCCCTAATATAGGTTTAGTACTTGACTACTAAGGCTAGCTCTTATATTACTATTACTTTGTATTCATTAATTTCTCAATCTAAGTTTTTGTACCTTTTATCTTTCTACAATAGCAAAATTTCGGTAAACAGATTTTTATTTCATGATATATTAATCTAAGCCAAGGTCAAAACCAATTGCTTTATTTGTGTTTGGTTGTTCAAAGAGTTTTTGAAGTTATGGTGCTCTTATGGAGGAAATCAAGGTATTTATCTGAATTTGGAATTATAAATAGTCCAGTGAAGAACTTCTCTCTTTCTTGTTACCCTTCCTTCCAATCTTGCACCATCTCTCCCCCTCATGAAATAGCATGCGTCTTTCCTATACTTTAAACTCTACTCTAAGTATTTCTTCATAATATGTCTTAATCGTGAAAGAAACCACAATACACAACCTAAAAAATATACATCACTTTTGCTAGGCATATATCCTTGACTTGTGTTGAGAGGTTTTAAATGATTGGAAATTCACTAAAAAGTGGGTTAAAACTTTAAATTGAATCTCCAAGAGACATGGATGAAGCTTACATAGGGTTTTCAAATGTCCTAGAAGACGAGCTCAAATATGAAGGTTGAGAACTGAATATCTAAATTTTTCATTTGTTTAAAAAATTAAATATTGGAAAATTCATTTTTACTTGAAATAGTATACTCAATACTGAATTCTCACTTCAATTGTTGTATGCTTTGGATGATATGTTTGTCTTGTGTGTGTATTTCCTCTCTTTAATGGATTAATTGTTGTTCGGGTTGTGTTTTACTTTCTTTCTTGGTTTTGGTGTAAAGTAACATTTGTTTGATTTAGGAAATCGGGACAAGTTATGATTTAAGACATAACACTTTAAGCTTGGGAGATTTTTTTTTTTCATTGTTGTATGGATCAAAGTGTTAGTCTTTTAAGAGGGAGTATGTTAAGAAGATGAGTGTAGTAAAGATGCTTATGACAAGGTGGATGTGTGGGAACACTATGAGGGATAAAATTAGAAATAGGGATATCTAAAAGAAAGTTTGGGAAGTGAATATCAAGGATAAGTTAAGGAGGAATCCGTTGCGTTGGTTTGGGCATGTTAAATGTCGAACAATAGATGACTTAGATGGAGGGTTTGAGGTGGAGGGATGGGGAAATGGATACCTCAAATGTGGTTGAGGAAGATCAATGATGACTTAGATGGAAGGAGTTAGGAAAGATATGGTGAAAATGGATTTGGAAGAAGATGTGGTTCTAAAGAGGCGAGAATGGAGAAGTATTTTTGTGGAGGATCACGCGATATATATATTTGGTTTATGTAGCTAACCCCTTATTTTTGAGATTAAGGATTGGTTTTGTTGTTGTATTTATATGTTTTGAAAAGCCTGAAATTAGCACTTGTTAGCTTTCATCTTGTAAACTATAGGATGAATGAATCTTGGCTGACTTTTAGTGCTTGCATGCTCTTTGACGCAAAATCTAATTTGGTGTGCCCTTTCTAATTTACCGATATTTTCAGGTTGTGAGGGCTAGGAAGAAAGATACAGGGGTTATCTATGCTTTGAAGATTATGGATAAGAAGTTCATCACTAAGGAAAACAAAACTTCTTATGTGAAGTTGGAACGAATAGTTCTTGATCAATTAGATCATCCTGGCATCGTGCGGCTGTTCTTTACTTTTCAGGATACCTTTTCTCTATGTAGGGTATTTTTATCTATTCATAACTTCTATTTTTCTGTGCTTAATTTTGTAGCCCTTATTTTGGTTTTCTTCTCTCCAACTCTTTGTTAAAGTTGTTTCTTTGTGATGAAGATATGGCCCTTGAATCGTGTGAAGGTGGGGAGCTTTTTGATCAAATAACCAGGGTAAGTTTGTGAACTCGCCATTCTGTTTAATTACTATCTAGGACTTTTTCAAGTGGTTTTTTTGTTACCTAAAGAAGTGAGGATAACCACCGACACTGACAAATATATTGAAAAGCACTGAAGTGCACACATATTTCCTTTTTCTAAAATGACAATCCAAAATATCTTCCCAACTTGTATGTTTGATATGGGTGTTTTCAATGATGATATGTTTCTTGATATGCTCATATTTACCTTACATTTATTAATTTATCCTTCAAATCTTTTTTTAATTATGGGAGAATAGTATTAGAAAAATTTTATTTAAAATATGAAATTAAATCAACTTACACTTATCACATTCTTATTCAAATTAAATCAACTTACACTTATCACATTCTTATTCAACTTAAATGTAGTTACAAAGGCTTTCAGACTTCCTACTGGCATTTACAATCAAGGCATAAAGTGTGGAAAGTGGTTGTTTTGTTTGATGTGATCTTAATGTATTAAAAAATTGCTAAGTCTTATGGATCTTGTGATGTGATCATTGCTGGGGCTACTTTATGCAATGCACAGGGACTTCTAATAAAGGAAGATAACTTGATGGCAGATATTGTAATTTATTTTTATCAAAATACAGAACTCTGGTAGCTGTTTATGGTGATTCTCTTTTATTTTGAAAAGAGAGAGAATCCTGATTGAAAATTTTGAAATGAAATGTAAGAGTAAGAATGGCTAGTTTAAATCGAGAGAAGATTAAGAGGTGGAAGGCAATATTTGATGTCTTTTCACATTTATGTCACTTTATACTCGAGGGTTTAGGATTGAATTCAACATGGCCTCTTAGATTAGTAAGAATTGAGGAAAACCTGGGAAAGGTTTTTGATCTGAAGAGTATCTGATATGAACTTGTATTAAGTTACTACTCCCTCCACCTCATAGTGATTCACATTTGAGTTTTCACAATTTTAAAAAATAGAACTGAATAATAAATATTTTTAATGGACTTATGCATAAACTGCTTAGGTATATTCATAGTTATTCAAACTGCTATTTTGACTGTTCCAGATTTGCCTCATGTTGTCCTGAGAGTAGATGTTTCCCGACACTTGCTGCTTCCGTCCTTGGGCAAATCCTATTGTGCGACCTTGGAGAATTAGTATAGTAAATCTAAATCGGTCATTGTTAAACAGAAGATGTACCTGAATAATTCTAGTCTGGTAAAAGAAATTACTATGGAGTTTTATGACTTTGTAATTGAAAATTTCCAATTCAAGTATAAACATAAGATTGTTGTACGCGATTATTGAATTTTCTTAAGCTTCTAACCCTGGGTTGGAACAATTTTATAAATATGTTTATACATTTTTTGAATTGTAAAATTCATTAATAAAAAGCCATATGACATCTGTAATAGATATTTGCATTAAATAAATACATATTAACAAATATGTTTATTGTTTTGTCATGAAATGATCAATCTCATGAGTGGTTGTTATATTCTCCTAATGACTTGTGTTTCTTTCTGTGAATTGTTGAAGAAATTTTGTATATCATTAACATCCACAAAGTACGTTATTGCCAAAAAATCCCCACAACATGTCTACTTTAATTTCATTTTATAATTGTGTTTTGTATAACCTTAATTGCTAAATCTGTTCAAAGTTGCTTTGTTTTTTCATCAATGACCTTTTCCACCTTTGTTAATGTTTCTCATGTGTGATTAATTGAATGCAGAAAGGTCGCTTATCAGAGGATGAAGCTCGCTTTTATGCTGCAGAGGTTGTGGACGCTCTGGAGTACATACATGGTTTGGGTTTGATACACCGTGACATTAAGGTAAACTCTTGGTTAACTGATGTATTTCTTTTATACTTAATGCTACATTACTGGGTAGATTTAATGTATCGAGACTAGTGACTATCTTTCCTCGTGCAGCCAGAGAATTTGTTGCTTACCTCAGATGGTCACATCAAAATTGCTGATTTTGGCAGTGTGAAACCTATGCAAGATAGCAGCATTACAGTCCTTCCAAATGCTGCGTCAGGTATGTCTATTATAGGTTTTTGGTATAGATGGGCTTGTTCACAGGCTTAACTTTGTTGTTTTTTGGATAATTTAGACGACAAAGCTTGCACTTTTGTTGGAACGGCTGCTTATGTTCCTCCAGAGGTCCTAAATTCCTCACCTGCAACATTCGGGTATGTGGATGGTATTTTGATATTAAGGTCTAAGAAAGTTGTTAAAAATGGACTGAGAATGAACTTTGCAACTCTTGGTTTTCTCTAAACAGACTCATTTAATAGGTCTACCACTTTTTTCCCCTCGTATGAACAATATTAACCATTGTTGATTCATTGCGATGTAAGACCTAAATGCAGTTTTTTCCTTTCCTTCAACAGAAACGATCTTTGGGCACTTGGTTGCACACTGTACCAGATGCTTTCAGGGACATCTCCTTTCAAAGATGCAAGTGAGTGGTTAATTTTTCAAAAAATTATCGCAAGAGACCTGAAGCTTCCAGATTATTTCTCAGAGGAGGCAAAGGACCTCATTGACCGTTTATTGGTAGGACACATTATTAATTTTGTGTGTTTTTGCATGTGGATCTTGAAACTCCTAGTTTATGATTTTGTTTAACTGGTCAAATCTATTGGATGTCAAATTAGAGAATACTAAAATTACATAGCCCAGATTTTAAATTTGATTTACTTTCATGCATAAATTTACTTAGCATCTAACTTACAATCACTTTTTCTAATTATGAGATTGCACTCATGCTTGCAAGCTACTTTTATTTGTTAAAGGGGCCATTTTACTTCTCCAATTGTGTCCATAAATTTATGTGTGAATTCATTATCTTGGTGAATGTGAAGAAATAGACCATTATTTTGGCAATAATAAACAAGTTAGTTATTGTCTGTTGGTAGTCTGTAGTCATGCATTACTAGGAACAACCAGTTTTCTAGCAAATGCCATCATTTCCTTCTGCTATCTTTGGGAATGCATTGCATAGTTTAATATTTTAAGTTGGACTTTGGAGCCCAAGTACATAGCATTGCCATACTTTGAACTGAATACTTGGTAGAGGTGGGTGTCCTTGCCTTTTTAACAGTACAATCTTCATTCATACAAGTCTTTATCTCCTTGGTCAGCTAGTGCCAATTCTGAGCCGGAATCGTTTACTTGTACAAATATCTTCATAAAATTAGGAAGGAATGTAGTTACTACAGAAATTTGCAATCGATCATATTATATGGATTCCCTGATTTATGTGGTTCACTGTCAAATAGATAGCTTTGTCCATTAGGCAGAGGAGAGGTTGATCTCTAGGAAACTGAAAATTAAGAGTACAGACTAGGTTAAACAGAATAGGAGCTAGTACTCCTAAACAGATTAGGCCCCAAAATAAGCCCAAAACAGAAAGCCGTATCCCTTTTTTGTGTGCTGGGTCTGCTTGGCTGCTGACTTATTCAAGCCCTTACTAACACATGTTAAGCTTGTGGTATCAAGTGAACCAATGAAAATATAGAGTTGGCATTTCATTTCAATTATGTTACTTCTGGTAGATTTGTAACTGTCAATGGTCCTGGTTCCATGAGTCTATTCTTCTGCGATTAATTGTTAACACTAGCCTTACAATTTGTTTCTGTGAACCAAGGACACATAGTGGACATATGACTGTTCAGGAGGCTAACCTTTCTATACTTATAACAAATCTTCTAGCTATGCACTGTGGTTGGATTATCATGCCGACATCTTTGAAGTGAATTGCCCTTCTATTTCTTGTTATAGAACACATGAATATCATTTTATAATATCTGGTGATTGCAACAGAAAATGGGAGATTTATGATTTTTTTGTCCAATTTGTTGTGCTGGACTAACTGGGTTACCTATATTTGTTAATGTATGATGAAAATCAATTTTATGGTTTTGTCATACTCTGTTAAGAGAATTTTTCTTATATAGCCTACAACAATTTGTTTTCTCATTTTTTCGAGCTCTGGCAATGAAAGTAGAAGGTATCAGACCTAAAAATGTTCTTTAGTGGGGCTACTCTTGTTCACATTAATTAGTTTCATTTGGCATTAGATCATAATTAACATTGGTATTCTCAGTTCCTAGTTACCCGTGCCCTGTTTTACTTTGACTAAGTGCTTGGACTCTTGATATAACTTTTTTGAGGAGATTTTTCTAATGAAAAGCATAATAAGAATTTAAGTTGAAGAAGTGTTTTTTTCCCCCTAATAGAGTGTCAACTTGGGACTCGTAAAGGGATGGAGGGCTTAATATGCAAATTGCTTTAATTCTTCTTATCATGCATTGGTTTTTTATTTTATATATTCTTCTTGTGGTTGACTTTCAGTCTATAGATCCTAGCAAACGACCTGGTGCTGGACCTGACGGATATACAGCTTTAAAAATTCATCCCTTTTTCCGCGGAGTTGACTGGGCTAACTTAAGAAACAACCCCTCTCCAAAACTTGTCAGAGAACCTATGGTAGCATTCCTTGATATGTTTTCAGTTTCCAACTTATTTGACTGTTGATATTCTGGCAGAACTTCCTTGATTATTTGTTTTGCACCAATTAGGGTCAAACTGGTGGGGCTGACAATTTTCCGGATCCTTGGAATTGCGTGCATGTTGGAGATTGTACCGTAACAACAAATGATGTGAACAGTAGTACTCCGTCATTCAGTGAAGGAGCAGGCCATGTTACGAGACTTGCATCAATTGACTCTTTTGATTCAAAATGGTGAGCGCACACAAAATTTTGTTGTTGTTTATCTGTAGTATAAGATCTATGAAGCAGTAAATTATGTTTTAATGTACGTTCTGTATCTTTTCTAGTGTCTGCTGCTTGTATGAATTTCCATGCAATCGAATAGTTTTGTTTAAGCTACTTTAAAGTCATATAGTGCTTGTATTGACAGGCAACAGTTTTTGGAACCTGGTGAATCTGTTCTCATGATCTCTATGGTGAAGAAAATGCAGAAATTATCCAGCAAAAAGGTGCAGCTTATCCTTACCAACAAACCAAAGTTGATCTACGTGGACCCATCAAAGCTGGTAGTAAAGGGGAACATAATTTGGTCTGATAATCAGAATGATTTGAATCTTCAAGTCTCTAGTCCTTCTCATTTTAAGATATGCACGGTGAGTGTTTCTTTGTTAAATTCATGGATGTACATATGAAAGTACTTCAAAGGATAAATCTAGTTCATGTTTGAACTTCCTAATGCCCATGTTTGTAGTTGCTTTTGATATTGTTCCTTGCTCTTGAGTTTGTTTTTGGTTTGTTGGTTTATAAAGAGATTGAGGTGAGTCTTTGAGACTGCTGATTGTATGACTTATTGTTTGTTTTTGTATCCATGGAAATTTTATCATTTAAATATCTACATAATATGTATATACCCTCTTTCACATATTTTATGTAATGAACTACATTTAATTCACATTTTTTATTTGATCAACCACATTGTTCTTTTATCTAGTCATTCACATGTTTGATTTCCCTTCTATCTCTGTCCTTTGTAAAATTTGTTCAGCCCAAGAAGGTTATGTCATTTGAAGATCCCAAGCAACGAGCGTGGCAATGGAAGAAAACCATTGAAGGACTTCAAAACCGGTGAATCTTTAGGTTTTATTTTTATTTTTTATTTTAAAGTGATACTTCTTATTCTCTTTTGAATATAATGTAATGCACAGGAATCTGGGGATCTTCATGAGAGACTGAGGATCTCCATTGTGTAGTGGATCTTTATGAGGGATTTTAGTTGAATAGAAAAGATATCATATTGCACAATCTGGTTGCCGCAAGGCATGACGCCTGACCCCATCCTTATGCTTTCGTAAGGTTGTAGCGATTTAACTTCTGTTTCTCCTGTTCCACCCTCTCAACCCTTCCACCCTGCAATAAAAAGAAATTCAAGGGAAAAAAAAAACATTCCCTCAATATTGTCCATGTTTTTCAGCTGGGAGCTCATGTATTCTATGAAGTATTTGTCTTAGTTACTTGGTTGTTTACTATCAAATCACTAATATTGCAGGCATTAGTTGGAAGGTGTTAACCTCTTCTAATTTAAAGCGGGAAGATGCTGTGAACTCTGTTACTCGTATACTTCTTATGTGCTACCAAATTCCTAATCCTAGTTGTTAGTTATTTGTTTACTATCAAATCACAGCTGTAGCAGGTATTAATTGTAAGGTGGTACTACGCTCTTATTTCAAGAGGCCGTGTGTTGTGCTCCATGTTACTCTGTGCAATCAAGTGCCGTTGCATGTTCTTAATGACTATAGGAACATTGTATCGGGTAGTCCCAAGGTTTTAAAGACATGTCCAAGTTACCCTTCATATAAATAAACGTGACATTTACTCTTTAAGGTTCACAATAAAAGATTTATCCAATATTATTATATCAGATAAAGAATAAACGTAGTGCGAGTAAATTAATCGTGCATTTTTTAGAGCATATGAATGGAGCCCTATAGCATTTCCAGCATGTAGGTATCCCTCGTTTCCCTTCAATTCTCGCTATTCTCTTAGAATTTCTATCTTTTTTTTTTCCAATTTTTTAGAACGAAAACATGTGTACAGTCACTTGTAGTTTTGTCTTCCGCCTCTGTCTTCTGACTCTTCTCCCTTCTCCCTTCTCCAATTTGTGGTTACACCATTCCTTATTTGCTCACTAATTATACCCAATGTTATACCTTAACTTATGGTTCCATGGGATGCATACTTGAAATATTTAAAATGGGTGGTAAAAAAATAAATGTCAAGCTACTTTAATATTAAGACAATTTTTCACTTTTATGGTACATGATTAGCAAGGTGAAGGCCATCATCTACACAATATCTAAGCTACATTGGTAGGCCAATACTTAATTATGCAATATTTCATAATTTATAAGTAAGATGGGAAGAAAATTTAAATAATTTATAAGAGGACATCATCTACAAACTTAACATATAAAACCATTTTCACGATTTTGATTTATTTTGGATCAATAGAATAATTTGTCAAGTTTTTATCATAGACGGACATGTTTTTATAGACCATATGAATGTTACTCATTAGTTTCATATATTTAGTTTCATATATGGTGGAAGATATTATATACCAAAGAAGGTGCAAATAAACCCAAAAAAGTCATACATTCATGCCCATCTTTCTTACTCAAAACGGGTTCTAATTGGGTTGTTGATAAGTTAAGTAAATATTGCATGAATTTGACAGGGTGTTTTGGGATGAATTTAAGGACGAGTTTAAGCATGAAAAAACTTGGATGTATGAACACTTTGATAACACAAATTGTTTGGTAGTTGATGCATGTTAAGTGTATGAAATTTGTGCGCCAAATATGCATGGTTGAAACTAGAAATGCCAGAAATATGGCTTAGTATGAAACTTGAAAAATTGTGATTATAAAGCATGTTTGTAGTGCGATTTCCTATGAATTTGTACAAATACATTGGCTTGACATTGAAGTCTATATATATGTTGATGAATTAGTGAAGCATGTTTGAATTGTTCGGCATGTCAATGTGGCTTGACATGTCATTTGGTTTGAGCATGAAAGTATAACTAAGTGTTAATTGTTCATACTTTGATATATTAGTTAGACATGTTTCGATAAACTAAGGTAAATTGATCAAAATAAGCTATAATTAAAGAACACCAAAATAGCTCAAATTTGACCAAGAACACACGGTTCTTGTGAAGAACACCAAGAACATTATAATGGACTCAGTGACTGAAAATGGACTAAGAAGTTCAAATAATGTGACTACCTAAAATAAGTTAGGATGATTAAGATTAAACGGGGGTGCCAAATGGATCAGGTTGGGTCGGATTCGTATCAACCCATTTAAGATTTCGTGTCGAAAATCTCAACCCTAACCCGCTATTTTCGGGTCGGATTCAGGCCAGGTCAGATTTTTGTCACCCCTAAGATTAAATTAAAAAATGGATATAATTTGGATTAATATTGGTAAAAACTAAGCTTAATTAGCAAAGATGGGCTTAATAGAGTTCTACAAAACCCAAAATTTTGTGTTACAAATGGTTATAACATGTCATTCATGTTGTTAAAATGCATTATCAATATTGTTCCACTTATTATTGTTGAATACGAATCAATTGTCGTATCAATAATTTTACTAACAAATTTCTATCTTTTACAACTTATCAAAATATCAAAATACGAATCAATTACTATACATTCGTTCCAAATAATAATAATAAAAAAAAAAAAAACCCCGGTGAATGCGATAGTAGACCAAATTTGAACAGCACGCCCTTCTCAATTGTCAAATTACGCTTACGAATAGTCATAGACAGTCTCGTCTCATAGAGGGTAGACTTAATTAATTACACGAGCAAAAGTGGTTGATCCGCAAAATATCTAAGAATCAACAGTACGAGTCGACTTTAGTTGAATGTATACTCCGTATTTACATAAAAAACTTTATATTATACACCATAAAATAAAACAAAACAAAAAAGGTTAGCATGGTTTGCGCCATTTGCTGGGACCGGCTGCTCGAGGGTGGGACCCACAAAGGGGTTGTTGGGTGAACTTTGGGTTTATAACCTGTCAATACTGTCATCTGTCAACCACCAAACTTCGGCTCAATTCTCAATTCATATCATTCAACCTCATTGTTTTTCTCTCCACACAGGAAATTTTCTCTTCGAAGCTTTGCTCACTCATCATCATCTTCAGGTTCGATCGCTACTCACTGAAATTCCAATTTTTTTGAAGTATGTGTGTAGTTTGATCATCGTTTTCTTAAATTACAACGCTTTGGATTTAATTATCCATACTATCAAGGCATGATATTGTCCATATTATCAACTTATATATTATGTTGATAATATGTATGTAGATTGTATAGTGATTATCCAGAAATTGAAAACTGATTGTGTGGTTTGTTCAGCTAAAGAATGGCTTCAAGTGGATGGCATATGGAAAAGAGATCCGGTATCGGAAACGATTCGTTTGACGACAGAGGTTACTCTGAGGGGTCAAAGGAATGTGGATCTCTTTCTATTATTGTTCTAGGAGCTTCTGGGGATCTTGCTAAGAAGAAGACGTTCCCTGCTCTCTTTAACCTCTACCGTCAGGTTGTCATTTCAATTCCCTCTGATGTATCTGAATTGCATTGAATATGATCCATTTGAAAACTTTTACTCCTGCCCGGAATTCGTTTCCGTTTTCGTGTACAATTGAACCTTTTCCGAACCCTGCTAAACCATTGTTTTTGTAAGATGGCTTACAGTAGTAGTTTGCACGAGTAGTAGCTTAGGCTATTGATTCCAAACGAAGGGGAATTATTATTCAACTACGTTTGTATTGACGTTCTTGTTACCGTACTGTGGCTAAATGGCTATGCATATGCGGAAGAGACTTTTGATTTAATATGAATTTGTGATGTATTCTCAGGGATTTCTTCCTCCTCGAGAGGTCCATATATTTGGTTATGCTAGGTCAATGATGACTGATGATGAATTGAGACATCGTATTCGAGGGTGAGAAATTTTAGACTTGTATCACTTGTTTCTTTTATATCCGGCTAATCTCATGTTATTACAAGATATTTGATCTCTCTAAATTGTTCGTTTTTTCTTTAATTAGCTCACATTGTGTGCTTGGTTGTTCTTTTTTATTCTTGCCATATTGTCCTATGCTGTTCTCCTTTCCATTTTATGCTTCGTTATTGGTTGTTTATCCTTGAAACCTATTCTGCAATTTATTATTTTTTTTGCATCCTACCCCTAAAGAAAAGAGGTTTTTGAGTTGAACATGCTCTTAGTCCATCAACTTTATCTCCTGCAATTGTTGTGGAATAGTACTACAACTGTAGTGAACATGGTTTTGCTCATGAATGCAGATATTTGCTTCCGTCCAAGAATGCAACACCTGAGATGTCCGAAGATGTTTCCAACTTTTTACGTTTGGTTAATATCCCAACTTAATCTTCATTTTTTATATAGTTTCGAACCCTGTGAAAAATAAAATTATACTTTCTTTTTCTGCCCATGGTTTCAGATTAAATATGTTAGTGGATCTTATGATTCCGAGGAGGGCTTTCAATTGTTGGATAAAGAAATATCCAAGTATGAGTGTGAGCAGAACAGTCAAGAAGGGACGTCTAGAAGACTCTTTTATCTTGCCTTACCTCCTTCAGTATATCCATCTGTCTGCAAAATGATAAGGCTCTACTGTACGAATAAATGTACGTTTATCAATTTCTGTAAACAGTAGTCGTGACTTGTGGCTGCTGGAAGCATATGTGTTCTATAGGAAAATTATTCGAATACTATGCCCATTTGAATTTTGTATTGTTTTTCGCAAAAGAGCTTTTCCATGCATGCTATCTTTTCTTAAGGGGAAGGTGCACAGATTTCTTATGAGTGATTTTATTAATTTACGATGTTCTGTTTGTCAAACTTAGTAACTTACTGAAAAGAGTCTTTTTTTTAAGGAATGCTTTAAGAACTGTTAATATAGGTAATTTAGCCATGGTTTACTGCTAAATCCCTAAGTTGTCTGAATATATCCTCATGTCACAAATATTATGTTGCAGCTGACAATGGAGGATGGACACGAATTGTTGTTGAGAAGCCTTTTGGTAAAGACTTGGAATCAGCAGAACAACTTAGTTCACAGATTGGAGAGCTGTTTAATGAGTCACAGATATACCGTATTGATCACTATTTGGGGAAAGAGTTGGTGCAAAACATGGTAGTATTGCTTGAGGAACTATTCCAAAGTAATTGCCCACTTCTATTTCCTTGGATACTGATATTCTTTGAATTTGCAGCTGGTAATGCGCTTTGCCAATCGCTTTTTTCTTCCCCTATGGAACCGCGATAACATCGACAATGTACAGGTAATGAAAACTTCTTGATACCCAAATAAAATAAACCCATTTTTGTTCAACGATTTGTGAGTTAGTCTTCTTTGAGCTAATTGATTTGGTACATTGCAACTTGCAGTGTTACCTTTTCGTTTTTAGAATTTGTACTCTGTATCTTTCCAAAAGAGAGAAAATGAAGTAAGATAAGAGTCATAATCTCAGTGAATAGATGAGCTTGTAACTCATTTTCAAATAACTTGAAAGGAAAGAGGGCATCTTGCCCTGAAGATACTAACAATGCTGAACATTATATTTAAGAAATAAAAATAAAAAAAACCTATGTAATAGCAGTATATCAGTGAACTCTTTTTTGTTGGCAGTTAGAGCAGTGAACTTCTTTGAAAATGTATACAGGTACTTTTATTGGCATATTGCTGTGTCCATATCCTAATTATCGGCACTTATTTAATGTGTACTTAAATCTTCAAGTAAAAAAATACCGATGACAGACTCTTGCACTCACTTGAGTACCACACATGTACCTTAGCGTGAGCAGTTAAGGATTTCTTTTTTTACAAAAATGCTTGTCTCATTTTTGTATCTTCATGGCAGATTGTCTTCCGAGAGGATTTTGGAACAGAGGGTCGCGGTGGATACTTTGATCAATATGGGTATGCTATGGCTTTTTTTTTCCCTTTCTCTCGAGGGATGTAGTTTAGAGAATATTTCTACAAGACGATTTATTTATTTTTGCTTCTTATTAGTGAGAATTTTTTCTGTCACGTGATTTGGAGATGTTTTTTCAAATGATTTCTCTTTTTCATAAAGATAGGAATGGTATCCTGCATATCCTGATCACTGTATAATTTTTCACCAGTCACATTAAATTTGAGCTTTTCGTTTGTCTGCAGAATAATTCGTGACATTATTCAGAACCACCTCTTGCAGGTAAAGTTAAATCTGTATGCTGCAGATCAATTTAGATTATCTTCCTTCCCCCCCTTAATTGTGCTTACTATATTATTCTCATTAAAAGGTAGTAGGAAGCATATTTTTGCTGTTTAAATGTGATTTATCTCAAATACTTCCCCAGAGTTTGTTTGACACAAGGCATTCTTGTGCTTTCCAATGTGGAATGCATTCCTGATCTGTCCCCATGGTTATTCACATGCATTCATTAAGATGCTTGTAGCTTCTCCAATGAAGAGAGAAACAGCTTTTCCCTCTGTTTTATTTCTCTTTCTTCTTAGTATCTCATAGCAATGGGAGTGGACTTCCTATGCAGAAATTTAGCTGATAGTGTAGATTTCTGGAAATATATATTGATTTCATTGCCTTTCAGGTTCTTTGTCTGGTTGCCATGGAGAAGCCGGTTTCCCTCACACCAGAATACATTCGCGACGAAAAAGTGAAGGTGTATATTCATACTCCCTTTTCGACTGAAGACTTTTGTAATGCATGACCAAGTCTATTTCTTGTGATTGTCCACACTCCCTCTAGTCTTTACTTTCTCTTCACTCTATCTAATTTTCACTTTCCTTATTGTTTTCCACTTTCAAATCAATTTTGTATTATTTGTCATAACATATCTACAGATAATTTCTAGTCTGTTTAGAATAGTAAGATTAAATAATCAAGGGAAGGAAGGAGTATATTGGTATGATGTTCATAGTTATCTTCTCTCTTCTAATGTCAAAGTCTTCTGGGACAGTTTCTTTAACAGACCTCGTCTTCTCAAGGAATACAAAGTTTAGAAAATGTTAATTTTTGTACATATCTTGTCCTATCTGAACCTCTTAGTTGTGTTGGGTTAATTTAGTATTGAAAATTATGAGTTGTTGAGAAATGAATACAATTTAATCTAGATAGGAAAGTACAGGTGATGAAATCTAGTTATTTATATAATCTACATTCAGCCTTCTTATGGTCAACTTGGTTCCTTTTTCTTTTTTCTTTTTTTTAAGGTTCTTCAAGCAGTTGATCCGATTAAGGACGAAGACGTTGTTCTTGGGCAATATGAAGGCTACACAGATGACCCAACTGTTCCAAAGACTTCAAACACACCAACATTTGCAACAGTAGTTTTACGCATACACAACGAAAGATGGGAAGGTGTGGTTTGAAAACCTCTTGTTCGTGGTCCTTTCATTCCATGTAGAATTGTTTGGGGCTGATAGCTTGAAATCCTACTCTAATGGATCTTATTAAGATCAAATGGAATTCTAGTATCACCTGATAATACATGTCTCCAAGGCTCATCTATTAGTCATTCTTCTAACAACATTGTGTATTGCAGGTGTTCCATTTATACTAAAAGCAGGGAAAGCATTAAATTCAAGAAAAGCAGAAATACGTGTTCAGTTCAAGGATGTTCCTGGTGATATATTTAGATGTACGGTATCTTCTTGGCAATTATTCTTTTAATTATTGTTCATGTGATTATCTTAGCATTTTTTGCTCTGATGGCTAGGGGCTATGAGTGGTAGCCTTGTTTTGATGACTGATGAGCTTGCTACTTATGGTGGCAATTTCATAGGTAGGGTAGCATTATAATGGGTATCCTTTGTACAATGAAGTAAAACATAGTTGTTAGGAAAAAATACTTCTTTTGCTCTAAAATTATTGCAACGTTTTGACTTTTGCATTATTCACATACCCTATTTTGACCATCTATTATGATTTATACGTAATGAAAGATATATTCATGTTGGATCTTGTCAATTTCGTCTAGGATGTTACTTTCAAGATATCCACTTTTTATAATTTTTACATATTGTTAATTAAGGATATTAATACTTAAAATTGTGCATTGGGAAGTTTAAAATTCTATGTTGCAATATTTGTATAATAGAGGAAGTACAAGTTTATTAAGTACCACTACTAGGGTAGTGTGAATTGTGAAGTTTGCAAGTGATATAGGCCTCACTTGCATGACTTTGAGAGCAGGAATTGGAAAGAGAATGCTGGAGCGAGTGATATGGATGGAGACATGTACTGGGAATCAGTCTTTGGATGGTGGCAGAGAGTTTTGTACCCAATTATTAATCTTTTGTCTCTTGGATAGTTACAAAATATTCCTTTCTCATTCTAGTCACGGGCTATGTGTGTCTTCTTGACTAACTGCCGATTAAATTTCTTAATAAAGAATTCTGAAAAAATACTTTAAACATTTTAAAGGAGAAGAATTTACCAGATATTATCAGTTGAAGTGAGATTTTGATGAATAATACCAGCTGAACAAAAAGGTTATTAGAAATAGAAAATAAATAAACTTCAAGTAAACTAAAAAAACTCTTTTGAAAATTCCTCCGATTAGACTTTCCTCATTAACTATTACTCCCTTAACCTGTCAATGGGATTCAGGCATGCCCTATTCATGATCTCTTCCCCCTTCTCCGCAGTTAAAAGGCATTCTTGTTCTCCAGACATACTGATTTTATGTCACTTATTTATGTTTTTTAAGATTTCCTATACCGAATTACCTCAGTCTCTTTTATGTGTGATTCTTGATGCGACTGCTTGATTGGACGAGTTCTTGTACCATCTCCATTAGTTTTGCTGCACTGCTTGCTGAGACCTCTCTTGTCGCCAGGTAAAAAGCAAGGAAGAAATGAATTTGTAATGCGGCTACAACCTTCTGAAGCAATCTATATGAAACTCACGGTAAGTGAATTAGTAAGTTTTCTTTGGTCTTTTTCCTTGTTAATTTATGTGGGTGGAAAAATCTTTGTCAATTTTAAAAGGAATGCCTTAAAGGTGGGCTACACCCATACTAGAAGGGATGAATGACGAAACCATAGTTGTTACCTTATTCCCAAAATCATGTGTGGCAAGCACCTAACTTTATCTATTACTTTGACGGGCTTCTTCCATTGTACCTTATGCATATTGCTTGAGGTTAATTTGTTTTTTTTAGAACTTTGCCTATTATAATCTACTTTGATGACTTGTTTGAGCTTTCAACACTCAAACGTCAAGGTGATGAAGTTTACAGAATGAGTTAGGTGCTCTAACAACAGATAAATTATAGAAAATTTTCATATTGCCTTGTTAAGAAAGCTTTTTGATTGATAATGCTTTAGATTGTGTTGAGCGTGCCGCCGAGCCATTCCATCATTTGAATGTAAAAAATCTCACTAGGAAGCATGGATACATTTATTATTTTCAGAAAGCAGAAATAGTAAATATGCAATTGCACTAAACAATGTGGGATTCTGCCATAAATTCCCAACTTAAACCATTTTGGAAATTGTTATCAAGCAAAACCTTAGCTAATGTACTTTCTGGTTACCCCTTACTGTATGTACTTGTAATTAGTTACATTTGTCCCTCTATGATAATAAATACTTAATAACTAAGGCTCTTGTGAATTTCACCTAATTTTTTCCAAACTCAAAATATTTCTTCTGATTATAACTATATATATGATCAAAACGTCCTGATTTTTCCTGATCGAGAATTAATTTACTAATTAAAACTGATTTCCGTTGCTTCACAATTGTATTTTTTATAAAAATAATTATTAAATTTAATTGAAACTTCTGTTTGATAAAAATTGCACAAATTTTTACTAGTTGACAATTATTTTACTGATCAAAATTGATTTTTGCTGCTGCACTATTGTATTTTATAAAGTAGATTATTGGATTTTACAGATTGTGACTGATTTTTACTGTTTGGAACTGATTATTACTGGTTGGAACTTGAGTTTTCCTGATTAATTATTTTATTTTAGGTGAACTGATTAGTGTCTAAATTGACAATATCATGCACTAAAAGCAGTTGACGTAATTGGCTAATCATAGAAGACAATATCATACATGGCACTAATTTTCTTGATGTGATGATTGTCCTGACCAAAGCAATTTCAAATGACACAATTTCCGATATTAAATAAAATGCGTGGAAAAGGCCTAGGTCCTTTATATGTTTATAGTGTCGCACTGTCTTTCTAATATAACTCTATGGCTTGTCAAAAAAAAGTATGAACTGCTAAACCTCCCAGGTTTTATAAAGTTTATATATATATATATATATATATATATATATATATAGGGAGGGATCCAATGAGAAAGAGTGCTTAAAATAAGAAGAATAAGAAGAGATCTTGGCCATTCAAAGGGTAAGATCTGAAGCTAGAGATTTCATGTAAAAAATGGTTACATATAACAATAGAAAATGGTCACTATAATAATAAAAAGAGTCACTATCATAATAAAAAGAGTCATTATAAGTGAAAAAAATTATTTGGTCACTATGAGTTAAAAAAGGGTCACTATGCGTATGTAAAATATCATTCGTTGGATTTAGGAGATGAAGAGTCAAGATGTCTTCTCATCCTTCTCATTTTAAGTATTTAAGAGGGTAAAAGATTGTGGGGAGTGAGGGTTAGAACAAAAAAAACTTAGTGTAGTCCACACGCCAAACAAAGGGAAGAGGAAAGAAGTCAAAGTCGATATTTTGACTTTTTGGCTAAAAATATGAAAGTGACTTTATTCTAAAGAAAGCATTTTACAATGATAAAAAATTGAAGGACAAGCTGATAAAATCCCTAAAACTTTCCTGGATATGTAGTATGTATTCATTACCGTTAACAATATATTTGGGTTAACAATATCTTTGGGAATCTTAGAAACTTTCTTTCATATATTATCCTAAATATATTATTGCCTCCATTTTTCCTAAGTTTTACTCACTATAGCAACATAAATTTAAAAAATGTGAAATAGGGGGACCACACATGTAGATAGTGATGCTTTTAGTAAGAGAGAGATAGAGAGTAGGAGATTTATTAAATATAGTAGGTGGCCATAGAGTGGGGAAAGAGATTAATAAAAATGATTAAAAGGTTATCATAAAAGGAATAAAGTAATAGTAGGTAAAATTTGGAACAACCGATGAAAATGGAAAATTGATAGAACTTAGGAAAACTAGAGGTAATAGAAAATTAACTAATAAGTATCAAATTTTGAATGGACACGACCATTACTTGTAGACATAAAAATTTTCAAACAAGTTATCACTTAAAAGTGAGGATGTATCTTAATGCATTTTTAAAATATCAAATTTTTTTCTTACTAATGAATGATCTAAAACATTAATGGTCAAACATGAGCACCAACAAACTGTCAAGTCAAAATGGCGCAATTAATTTGAAATGGAAGTAGTATATGATACTAAAAGTTCACAAAAGAAATTGTTTTTTTTTTTTTTTGAAAACCTAGGGGTTAAATCATTCACAAAGTTTGTCCTTAGTTTTCATTGTGCAGCTATTAAATCACAGGATTACTTGTCAAGTTTCCTAATATTTGACTTGCTTGGCCTTCTATGCTTATCTCATCTGACTCTTGAACGTAGATCACATTTTACTGATAGTGACAGTGGCTTTTGGATGCTATGGGAGAAGACATTTTCTATGAGCATACGCGCCTTCAACTAATTCCATAACAGTGCCCGTTCCGATAGTTTTCTTTTGAATCATGAAATAGTGTTCCTCTTGTCATTGATTGAGTAGTATATTCATATTGTCTGACCGGATGTCAAAGTGACCATCTTTAAAGTTCTCAAAATCTTTGTGAATATTCTAACTCTGCAAGTACATGTATTTAAAGTTTTTTATTGTTTCTTGTATGAATATTTCTTGAGTGTAGAAATCTAGTAGCATTAGTAAAATACTTGGCTTAAAGCTTGTGGAGTGACAAACTTTCACCCTCAACAGGTGAAACAGCCAGGGTTGGAAATGTCAACTGTCCAAAGTGAACTGGATCTGTCTTATAAGCAGCGCTATCAAGGAGTCGTTATTCCAGAGGCCTATGAACGTTTAATTCTGGACACGTAAGACCTCTTAATCATTTACTTAATACTGTTGATGCTGACTATTCACTGCCTGAGCACATGAGAACGTGAAAATTTTGGTATTTTAGTAAGTGCTAGTGAAGCAAAAATACACCCTGGACTTATCTGAAGGTCAGATGGGTTAAAATATGGTTAGGGTCACTAGGGTGTGTAAATGGTAATACATTGGTGGGTTTATTGTGTATCTCAACTTGAAGTGCACAACCATGACATGAACTAGCATGTCCTGGTCCGTCAATAATGTATTTCACCATATTGATTTTCCTTTTCCATTTCAGAAACAGGTGACTAAATTCACTTCTATATGTATTACTATAACTTGAGCATGTAGCAATCATGTAAACAACAAATTTGTCTTAGATCATGGCAAAGTTTTGTGATAGAATTTTGGGACCTAGGTGAAAGAGCCCATCATAGAGGTAGCTTTTCTCCCTAACCTTAGATTAGTTCTTTTTGAAAGTCTGTTAATTTTCTCTGTGGTAAGTAATTTTATAATTTTACTGATTTCTTACCATAGAATAAATAATTTTTTTTTTAAAAAAGAACATGATAATAACGGATACCAACTCAACCCATTCACAAGCATAATGGTTTACGCATAGAATTTGATATAAAAGGGGAATATATGTCCATGCATAATGTATGTGCATATTGTAGTGAAGTAAGAGCTATTTTACTCTTAAGTTTGTAATTTCATCTCTAATTATGTAAAAGTTTTGTATTCACTTTTTTTTTTAGTTTAAAAAAAAAAATGGTTCCACTTGCTATTTTGAGATGCCCAAGTAATACTAATACAATCCTTGTCATCTTGCTAGATACATTTAATTAATATATAGGAAAACATTATATATGTAAATATGGTAAATAACTGCATAAGATCATTTTGGTCAGACCAAAATTTTAGAACCCATTGTTTTTTTTTTAATTTTTTTAATCCATATATTTTGTCAATGAGGAACAAATACTTGGGGTAGGGAGAGTAATCTTTTAATTTTGTTATATACTGAAAATTAATTTTACAAAAGCATCTTTCTATCATTAATGTTATTATGGAATCATAGCAAAATAGTATTTGCAGTTTGATATTAGAGACTGCCAAAGTTTCCTACGAACGGTTGTATGAAATTAGGGATCATTATCTGTTTGTTTTATGTCTGGTCATTGGGTTCACCCACTTATACCTTGATCTTTATCCTAAACAATTTGAGGTTTTTTTTGGCATGCCTTGGGACTTGGGGTTGAAAACTGTTCTCCGTAAGCTTTGATTTTGGAGTGAAATGGATTAATGAATGTCATGTATAGCCATGGATTGTCCTAAATAACCTTCCGGGGATTTTGGTGAATGGTTTTTAAAGCGTTTGCTGTAAATTGAAATTGAACAGTAGTCTAGAAAGAACATGTAAGAGCAAGTCAAAGGGCCTCATACTATCTTTCACAGAACAAGAGGCGATCATTTTGAGAAGGAATTCTTATTAGAGAGTTGCAATTAAGAGTTCATTCTTTTATTCCTGCACATTAAACTAATGATGATCTCCTACTATCTTTCACAGAATAAGAGGCGATCAACAACATTTTGTTCGCAGAGATGAGCTGAAGGCAAGACGAACATCAGATTTCATCAACATCATTTTCATTCTCGATACCGTAAACTTTTAGTGTTTGCATTAGTATTTTAACAGAAGGCTTTTCCTTTTTCAGGCTGCATGGGAGATTTTTACTCCTCTACTACACCGGATTGACGAAGGACATTTGAAGTCTCTCCCATACAAACCTGGTACCCGAGGTCCAGTTGAGGCTGATACTCTTCTTGAAAATGCTGGTTATGTCCAGACTCATGGCTATATATGGGTTCCTCCCTCATTATAGTAATGTTGTTAATCTACAACATATACCACAACCGTACCATTATTGAGAGATGCCATCAGTTATTGGGTCAATGTATCCCTTTGCTTCTTCCGGAACATCCTGATAAGTTACTGTTTCCACTTATGTTGTGGTGTAGTCTTGCAATTAGTTCCAATAAAACTTGATGTTTAAGTTAATTATGAAGATTACTTTGAGATTATCCTTCATTGGTGCTAACCTCAAAGTTAGGATTTGCAAGGCTCAAGCGATAGATAAATTTATTTTCCTGGTTTTATGTGTAACCTTGATAGACAAATTTTAAGGTTGTGAAAGCTGAAAAGTGAAAAAGTAATGAAATGTAGGTGATGGTTTGTTGATCCAAAATTCATCTCAACAATACCCCCAATTAGTAGAGGTCTCAAAAATTCACTTGACCTGAAAACTTTTTCTAAAGTATACTCTATCTAATCTAATTAGGTCCATTAAATTTGCAACTTAAATTAACTGTATAGATCTCAACTCAAGCAAAAAGTTGAGCCTCTTTTTTCATCAATCATAGTCAATATGATAAAATAAAAGTTGTAGAATGTGACTTGGCTTTAACAAAATCGAAAAATCAAGCAAAGCGCATATTATTTGTCTTCAACCTAATATTGTCACAAAGTTACAAATTGAAAAGTAAATCAAGAATATTCCCAAATTATAATTAGAATATATTGTGTTAATGGATAACTTTTATTATATATAAGGATAATTTTTACTGAGATATAATAATTTATTACATCATATCTATTATAATAAATAAGATTGTGTTTGGTGACGTTGTCATTTATTAAGCAAAAAAAAAAATTAAAACTTAATGTACACGTACGGTAAAATCACATAAAATAGTGGGGGTGTAGTTTTTGCAAATCCACAATGAAAAATTCAAACCCCTTTTAGCTATTTTACAGTCATGGTTTTTGGTTTTGGGACAAAAAAAAAAACTCACACCACTATATGCAAAATTCACATGTAGTGTTACCTTTCTGTTAACCTTCCTTTACTCCACGAAAACACAACCTTTATCATGATTGCTAAGGAATCTCTCCTTTTAACACAAAATTAAACAATCATATGTTGTGTATTCAAGTCTTGTTTCCATTACAATTGAAGAAGTTGTGTGCAAGCTTTTAATCATATAGGTCACCACTTCTAATTTGTAAAACACTCGTATATATGATCATTATCTCTCCTTTTTCTCCGCATCTTATTAGTATTTTTTTTATCTTTTGGATAAAAAAGGTTGTTCTTTAATTTTTTGGAGTTGATATATCTTAAAATTATCGATTATCAATGTACCTTTGCACCAACTTATTTAAACTTATTGCTTAATATGTTTCCGCTATACTCCCAATATAAGTGTTGGTTAGAAAATATACAAAAAGTACCTCGTAGCCTTTGGTTGACCTAAATTCAAGTAGTTTAGGAGTAATTCATGAATATGCAACCTTCTTTGATATAGATTTGTTTTGAATTTGGAAATATTAAGAATTGATCTTTTAAGATTTGTTTTGAACTTGAAAATATTAAGAATTGATCTTTTAAGATTTGTTTTGAACTTGAAAATATTGTGAATTGATCTTTTATGACCAATTTCTTGATGTTTTAAAATTGTTGGAGTAGATCATTCTCCTAACGCTTTTCAATTCACGATTTTATGTTCGTCATTCTTTTTGTATTACCTATTTAGGTAAAATGAAAGACCTTCTTATGAAGCATATGGTAAAATGGGAAAGCTAATTTTCAATTTGGGGGATAAATACAAATATCAATTGTCTTTTATGGTTTGTTGAAGGAGGATATGCAAAAATTGTGTTGTTGTTTGTTTGTTTTCATTAGTTTGTTGGGAAAAAAAAATCCAAATGTTCATACAGCAATGAGTTTTACACATATTTTTCTTAAATAGCAATGATGAAAAATGGAATGCAGAGGTCTGTAAATATATAATATTCATGAAGTTCAAGTATTTGAAGAAATGCCATAGTTTACATACTACAAGATGAATGCTATGTTGGATTTTTCTTTTATTAATCACATATAATCCAACACATACTAGGATTCTTTTAACTTTAAACAATATTAACTATAACCCCTCCCCTAAAACATACTTCCTAATTGTTTGCCCCACTTGATTTTTCACAGTCGCCAAGAAACGACTTTAAACATCTGTATCTTTAAATTCGTAAGGTAACAAATTATAAAAACTTGATATTCAAAAAATTTACATTGAGATGCATAAAACAAGATCTCACTGCAGTATATTATTTCTTATAATATGATGAGAATTTATGGTCAAATTGAAGACTATATAATAATATTCTTGTCTTCAATTGACAATATTAGGCAGTTATTGTTCTCTTCACTCAAAGTTACAATCCAAGTTGATGTGCAACTCTTTGTCGAAGAGAACCAAAGAAGTAGTAATGTATGAGGTGTTAAGCCACCAAAATAATGTGAATTCAAGAGGAAATAAAAGTTATAGCTTGATTCACTATATTGTGATCTCATGTGGAGGCTCTTTAATTATCTTGAAGGTTTTAAATCACACATCCTATCATTTAATACTTTAGTATTATGTTCTATATATCCTCTAGGTAAGAAATATGTTATATTCACTTACATATAATATACATACAATTAAGGAAAATACATGTTAAAGAGAACTTGAATGCTTCAACACCGTTGACGTGAAGTAAGATTCAATTTCAAGAACATATGAAATAGCTGCTTTGCTTTGCTCTTCTTTGAACCTTGCAATATCCTTTGTTCTTACCAAACTAGAATTCATTTGTTACAATGAATTATTATAAAAGGGACATGATATACCATTACTCTTGTAATATTGCAGAATTTTAAATTCATATGTAATAAAATGTTGTCACATGATACTTTTGGTATTAATAATAATAATAATAATAATAATATACATAATAATAATAATATACATGAGACACAATGATTTTATTATGTCCCAGTAAAAGTGACCCCTTGAAATAACAAAATTTACTCATAGAAGTTGATAAAGATTAATATATATTGTGTTGATGGGTAATTTTTATTATATTGAGGAGTCACTTTTACTAGGATATAATAAAGTTAATATGTCCCGTATATCTAAAATACTTTTTTATAATAGTAATAACAACAATAATAATAATCTTAATACAATTATACTTATAATTTTTTTTCTTACGAGTATTGTTATCTCACCGAAAATATTTTTTAATAATATATATGTTGACCAAAAGATCATCCAAGCAATTTTATGCACTTAACTTATTTATTTATAAGTCAATTATTTGATTCCCTATTTCATTAGGAGACATTACTGTATTAATAATTAGGGACTAAATCATTCATAATCAGTTTCATATCTTATATGATTTGCTTATATTACCTGATTCATTCCTTTAATCACTAATTTATTTCCAAATTTAAATTTATAATATAATATTTTGCACTACAGGAAGATTTGCTTGCATCCTACCCTATTTTACTTTTCCATTGTTTTTCCCTTATTATTTTTTTTATGCGAAGGAGGTACAACCCAAAGAAAAAAAGAAAAATAACAACAAAAAATTAATTAGGAATCAAATGAGGGAAGGCTATTCCTCTAATATCATCCTCTAAAATTCTACCAAGATCCAAGGGGGCTTCCTCCATGAAGATAATTCTAGAGTTCTGAAAAACTTCTTTATTAGCGAGTCAATCCGCGGCTCAGTTAGCTTCACGATAGACATGCATCAACTTTACTTCCCCATCCATGGATTCCAGAATCTCACAACAGTCCTTCACCAAATAAGTATACTCATCTCCCCTATCAACTGCTTTAGTGATAGCTTGCACACATGCTTTATTATCATGTTGAACTATCAAGTTACTGATTTGGAGTTCTTTTGCCAGAGCAAGTCTTCTTACAAGGGCCATGAGTTATGCTTTGAGAGCAGTGTAGTACCCAAAATTGGCTGAGAAGGCTGAAATCATTCTACCCATATTGTCTCTGATAATAGCTCCTCCACCACTCGAATTGCACGTTAATTTTAAGTTTTAATAGTGTGTTATAACTCTCTCATCTATTCTCCTTTTCACACCCTTTTCTCGTCCTATCTGCCAAACTATTTTTCAAACTAATATAACCTTTTTATTTCCTTTATATAATGGTACAATAATAACCTTTCAATAACAAGATGCATTCTTATTCATACAACTTCTCCATCTATCTTTATATATATTTTTGATACTTATTATTCAATTTTATTCTCATCAATAATTAGATTCGTTAGTCATGAATTAAGTTTCTTTGTTAGATTAGATATATTTTTTTCACTTTACTTATTCTTTATCATGCATAAAAGTGTAAGAAAAATGTATGTTATTTGTTTCTTTTCTAAGTTTGTTGTGTATATATATATATATATTCCTTTCTAGGTTGTTAAATATATCAATGTAAAATTTTGGAGTATTTCATATGTAAAACAGTGTGAAGTGTTTTCATGAGTAATTCTAAACCTTTTTTCCTGTCTAAATAAAATATGATTAGTGGTTCACATCAATATTGATTTATCCAAAAATTGGATAAAAAATAAATACATGAATTTTTGTACTCCTAGTAGTATTTAGATAATGTGATTATAATTAAAGTATAGAACATGAAGAAATTTAGAAACTCAAATTTATTATGTCTTAGTTTAAATGCAACTTCATATATACTATATGAGATGTTTCGATATACTTTTCTTAAACTTTTTTCTCCTTTCATTGGTGGATTTATCAATTTAAGTCAAGAAAAGATTAAAAGTAAACAAATATAATTTTTTTTTTCAAATGATATTTCTTTTAATTTCAGATACAATAGTATTTTATTTATGTACATCATATTCAGGATTCAACAAACAACAAAAGTAAGTTTTATTATGTTTAATGTTTTTGTTTCATGGAAACTTCTATCACTTATTCGAGTTTTTAAAATTGTTCCTTTAATTATTTTTTGATTGTTTTACTATATTGGGATAAATTAAGGAGAGCCACATGAAGTAAAATATCCTACAAAAGAATCAATATAAAACTCAAGATCTTTTAACAAGATAAAAATATAAAATAGAGAAAAAAAAATACTCCACACTAAAGAGTCAAACATAGAGCATATGTTATATGTTTGTCTATACAAAGTTAAAGTGTTGGATCCCACAAAATCAGAAAATGAGAAATGGGTTTCAATTTTTTTTAAAAACTAATGAGGTTAATTTGTTCCATAACACATGTAAAACATTTGAATAATATCATTATAGAAGATACATATTCTAATTTATAGATACTTATTATACAAGCAATCATAAATATCAACCAAAAATACACAACCAATACACAAATTGAAAACTAATAAGATTAAAAAAAACTATACTCGTATTAAATCAAATACGTGAATAACACACATGTATGCGAAATTAATTTAGACAACATTAAATATGAAATTATAAATCTACTTCATATTTATCCGTTTAAAAAAATAAATATATCAAAAAATATGGATATGTCTATCAGAATTTAGAAATTCACATACCAAATGGCATAATCACAATTTATAGTATTTAATTTTCATTGTTTTGTTAGGAGGAAATTGATGAAGAATGCAGAATCGGCAGGAGGGGCAGCAAGCGATAGTAGTAGCAATAGCAGCAGGCAGCAGCAACAGCAACAGCAACAGGCAGCAGCAACAGCAACAGCAACAGCAACAGCAACAGGCAGCAGCGGTTTAACTTCAATGGCACGCCTCTATCGCCTTTTCTTGAACCTTACTCAATCCCACCCACTCTCTTTCTTCCTCTCCACCCCACCTTCTTCTCCTTCTACTTCTTCATCTTCATCTTCTTCGCCTTCCCAATTCCTCTAAATTTTCAAAGAATTCCCACCTTTTTCCCTTTCTCAACACAATCCCCAAAATTCACCAACAGTCAGCGAAAATTCTGCTCCTTTCCCTCTTTGAGACCACCCCTACTTCGATGGGTACCGAGCCGCCTCCTCCTACACCGCCGCCACCTCCGCTTCCGCCTAAGATACTCCTTCCTCCTCCGCCGACCCCTGCCACCGCTACATCTCTGGCTCCTGGGTTCAGATTCCACCCCACTGATCAAGAACTTGTCAGTTACTATCTCAAACGCAAGGTTTGCGGCAAACCTATCCGCTTCGACGCCATTTCTGAGACCGATATCTACAAGTCCGAGCCGTGGGACCTGCCAGGTTCAGTTCTTTCCTTTCTTTTGTCATGTGGGTGTTTGTTGTAATTTGAAAGAATTGGAAGGAAATTTGACATGCAAGTTTTGTAATTGTTGTTCAAATGACAATGAAAAGGTGTAAAATTTAGAGGGGAGGGGATCCATTGCTTATTATATTGTTTGATCAATAGTGTCAGTTTTTTTTCTTTTTCATTGATATGGAATGTGCAAGTTGTTTGGATTAATGGGTCAACTATATAAGATGTACATTTGAAAATGATTTGTATTTTGATTGAGTATGTGAATGCTTGGAGTATGGGAGTTGAATATTTAAATTTAAATTTTATTTTTTTCAATATTAGATTTGTAAATTGGATAAATTGGATTTTGTCTGAACAAGTTGGCATTTGATGATTTTTCAGTTACATTTTATAAAAATTTGAATTTCCATTTTAGTGGCTCGGAGTTTATAGTTGTGCTCATGTTCTACTTATTCAATGATATTAATTGGTGTGTGATTAGGCCTTATATGGTTTTGTTTAATTGTATCGAATACTCACAGAATTGTCTAAGCTGAAGAGCAGAGACAATGAATGGTATTTTTTCGGTGTACAAGATCGAAAATATGTGAATGGTTCGAGAGTGAATCGAGCAACAGGAAAAGGGTACTGGAAAGCCACAGGAAACGACCGCCCGATAATACACAACTTTCGTACAGTTGGTATGAAGAAGACTCTTGTCTTTTACAGTGGGCGAGCACCATGTGGAAAGCGAACAAATTGGGTCATGCATGAATATAGATTAACAGATGAGGATCTTGCCAAAAGTGGTATTGCAATGGTAAGATTTGCCTTGTGTTCATTCATCTCTCCACACTTCAGTCTTCACTGCTTGTTGATTTTCATGTGATTCATAAATGGAAAATTTCTTCTAATGTCAAATGTCACGGTTGGAGAACATCAGTCAGACCTCCTAGACTCAACCATTGGTGACACATTTTGCTTATTGTTGCCTTGTTGGTGCCTTTTTGCTATTCATGTGTCAGTCTTACCATGTGTATTGTTATTTTCTGTCCCATCGGTTGAACGGGCAAGTAGCAGACCTTTTCAGATCCTATCATATACAGAGTTTCCAAAGGTTTTTTGGGTGAACCGTAACCAGTTGTTTTTTGGGTGGTGGATTTATCTTCTTTGGTCATGCTGGATTAGTATTTTTTATATGTTGTGTGCTACAGTTCATGTAGGATATTGTTCACTAGTGTAGGAAAACTTTATATGGTACATCTGTTCAGGTGTACAAAATCTATTATCTTTGTTAGATTGCAACTTTATCATTATTCTTTAGAGCCTCAATCTGTTTAGCTTCTATTTTCAAGGAGTATTTGCTTGAAATGTGATGAATGTTTGGGATACTTTAGCTAATGTATTCATCTTTAGGTTTAATGGTGATTGAACTTTAGATGGGGATTCGAGTCATGTTGATTCTAGGGATGAGTTTTGGATTCAGGAGACCCAGTTTCTATCATTTTCCGTTATCCTCCTTCCCATTTTAGTTTTAATGGTAAGGTGCGCATCAGGTTTCTAAGAATTGCTTTTTGGTATCTTACTAATGATCAGTAATATTGTTGCATGAGTTGCATCTGAGGTCCCTGATGCAAGGGTTTAGAGGGATAATTTTTCTGTCTCAATACCCTTTATCATAGTGTAAGAAAAGTACTGATTGTTTTGAAACAGATTGTTGGGATGAGGTGATTAGTCTATATTTTGGGTTTTTTTTTTTTGTTGTTGTTGTTGTGTAGTGCTTTGTTTTGCAGATTAAATGATAAAACAATTTTGTAATATTTTTGCTAATTTCTTTCTTCAACTTCCCATCACATGCAACTCATCTTTTGCATCTAACTCATTTGTTGCCAACTGGGCCTGAGGAGTGTGTGTGTGGGGCAGTCAGGTCGGGTCAAATTCGGGTTGACCTGTTTACACGAATGGGTCAAAGGCCTCAAACCTGAACCTATGTAGGGGAGAGAGGGGGGGGGAGTGTCAGATACTGGTGCCCTGGTGGTTATAAATATATAAGCTGAATTTACAGAGTCGACAAAATTTGACAGAATACATTCTGCTCTCCACATCACACTGAGCATCAGCATCTGAAAGCAACCAGTAACCAAAATCGGAAGGCGTACATGTATTAGCTACTTTCCAGCTTATGGAAAAGGAAATCAAAATATCTTCAAGAAAATAGGTAAAAAGAGTTCCTTTATTAAAACTAAGTTCTGCTGTCGGAAGAATGTTTAAGGAACACAAAAGATAATCATCAATAGATAAATCTGAATGAGGTGTGGATTTGCTAATATGATAACCAAATAACCAATTGATTCGTATACCATAGCAGTTCAAAACAAAACTTTACTTTTATGAGAAGCAATAAGCTCAAAGTTTGAACGTACATAAACTTCAGGTACTATCTTCACAATTCCAAGTCTTGTGAGGCATTGCCACCTGAGCTTCTTCTTGTCCATGCATTTATGTGATTGCCACTGTTTCCCTTATCTACCATAGAATTCGGAAGATCATTACAACTTGAGGTACTGGATAGGCTTTGTAGTGTCTCAGAACCATTGATCTCCTCAACCTTCTCCTCAAATTGACTGGAAACAAGCAAAAAAAGGAAAGTGTAAAGATTGAGATTATAGCACGGAAGACAGAAAGAAGACAAACATGGCGAGGTGAGAGGAGAGAAGGCCAAGGTGAAATCAAAAGCATAGATCACTTCTTGAGCAAAGGTTTTTACTCTGCAAGCTGACAAGTCTTTTACTCCAAAGTCCCAGTGTGACCATGGAAATATAAGAATTGAATGATTGTATCATTCAGCTAGGCGTACCTGTAGACTGGTGACACCTTGGCCAAACTCACCAGGCCTCGAGACATTAGGTTTGTGGATCACTTGATCAAAATTCTTCAGTTTAGAGATAATAATATTGGCTAAATTCACTCAATTATGAACCGTAAATCAAGAGGAAACCCTTACCTGTTTCACAGTGTGTGTGGCTTTTTTTTTTTTTTTTTATTTGAATCAGATCATTGTATGTGCATTTTTGTTTTCAATAAGTATCTCCATTTTTCATCAGATATTGTATGTCTAATTTACATAAGATCTCCATATTGTGCACATTCCAATTGCTCTATCTATAATGGACAGTCTATGGTTAAGTAATTAATTTCACTACAACAGCCAGAACACCCTTATTTTTCCATGCCTCTTATATGTCTGTGATGGTCAAGATGTTTCCTTATCACGGTTGTTTAACGCCTTTAGCATTTTCCTTTTTGGATTAAGGTTCTGATATTATTTTTTAAAATGTAAAGATGACTTGAAATGTCAATTGCAATTACATTTGTTTTTCTTTTCTTCTGAAATCAAGATTGTTAACTGATTCTAGCATTTTGTGTCCATCTAGCGAAAATTTGAAAGGTGGTAAATTTGCTATTTTCTGCTCTGTTATTCACTGTATTGACTGCTAGATTTTGAATGGATAGGATGCGTATTTGTTATGTAAAATATTGAAGAAAAGTGGTCCAGGATTTAAACCGGGGGAGCAATATGGACCTTTTGTTGAGGAGGAATGGGAGAAAGATGGGTCTACTGTCGTCCCAGGAGAGGAGGGTGATGATGATGCTTCCGGTAACGATGATGCACGTGTGGAGGTGAGTATAGCTGTAGTTGGGTTTTTCATGGTGTTATTGTAAATATATAGTCAGTATTATCATGTTGAATTGTGATATCCAACTACGCGTTATATATTTCAGTCACTTTTGTGGAGGCATGCTTAGTTGGGAATATGGGCTTTTGGATAAATATTATCTCATACCTATGTATTTTTTATTTGACGTTTTGAGAGTAAACCATATGTGACAAACGAGGCTCTTGGCTAATAGTGACATGTTCTTTAGTTCTGGTCTGATGCTAGTCTTTGCTTAAGATCTAAGATTTTCTTTGGTAGGTGGTTAGTATATTTATAGTGTGGAATGATGTGATGGGTTTAGTCATTATTACATGGAATTGGATTCTGGTTTTACTATCTTTGTTATTTTTTAGTTGCAATACTTTCCTATTGAAAAGTTACTAAGATAGCTGCTAGATTACATTTGTGAATTTGGGTTCTCGCTATCTCTCGTCATCACATGGGCTTGCTTGTTTATTTTATTTTATTTATCTATCCCCCCGTTACTTGGGCTCCTTAATGTGTGCCTCCCCCCACCCCCTCTGTCTTATCTGGTGAAAGCTGATGAATGAAAAATTTCTTTAATGAGAATGGAGTCAGTGGTTATCTAGTGCCAATTCCACCTGGAACTTGTCAACATCAGGGAAAGATTAGTGGGTCAAAGGATATGCAATATATACTCCAATGCTCTTTGCTGTTGATTAAATTTAAACTAGTTTCTGCACAATGATTTATAGGCATAGATTCAGATTTTGCAGACGGCTGGTAGTCTTCAAAATTCATTAGCCTTTCCAAGAAAAAGATATGGACTATATAGGGGAATGGGAAATCTTTTTGGGGAAAAGATCTGTTGTTTCCTCTGGATGATTTGCATCTCAATATAAGTTGGAGGGACACTAAAGCTTTTGTCATACAAATACCTTATCCTATGTATCCCCTTGGTTGACATCCATGACCCATTTTTTCATTCTTTGCATTTGGTGATTTGGCTAGTAGATAGTACATCAGGTTGTGAAAAAATACCATACCTGGGTACAGTGGATGTAACAACAAAAAGAGACTAGAGCATCATAATATACAGATTCTAGACTCTCTAGAACTACTTGGAATGAATTCATAGTGATTAGCTGTAAGAGATGAAAAAGAAAGGCGATGTATGTGCCTATGGCTACATGAAAATTGACAAAATGAGTAATTATTTGGTCATGGTTTTGTTGTATGCTTTTATATCAATTGGATTCTGGAAAAGATCTCTATCACAGAAATTTATGTCGACTCAAATCTGTCATTAATTTATAATGATTGGAACAGGTTGAATAAGGAAAATCTCTTGTAATTTCAAATTCTGTATGGAATGACATGTAATGTTGAAGTCACTATGAGTAGTGATGGCCTTGGGTACAACCCCTTAATACTTTACCAGCATTCTAATGTATGTCAGGGGACACAGATCTAAGGCTTATCTATTTTTGGGTTTAGAAGGGAGATGGTTCAAAAGTAAAACTTGGGTACTGTAAAAGACAATTATCATAAGTTTTCCATGATTGTCACCTCATCTATTGTTCAAAGTCACCTTGATGGCAATCAGAAGCCATCCTAGGAAAAAGTGAAGGTCAACATTTAAGTTTATAGAAATATGCCATAGGATGACACTTAAAAACCATTCTACGAAAAAAGTGGACTATAAATTGTCATAATGTAGACAACGGATTTACCAAAGTAAGTCTTGGTGCAAATAATAGGACTTAATCTGTTTGAAGTGCCTTTCTATATATTATGGCTTCATTAATAAACATAACCTTCAAATTGCTCGCTCCTTGTTCCTATTTCTTTCTCTAGAATAAATGGTGTGATCCTGTTTCCTTTCCTCATGCAGCTATCACCCCTCGTACTTTCCTAATTTGCATGAGAACCAATGTCTACTTTCTTGTTCCCTAAGTGAAATGACATGTCTGATTACCTTTTACTTGCATTAGTTGTCGCTGGTGGCTGAGGACCCTTTTTACTTCAGAAAGGTGGTTCTCAAAACTATTATGCTACTTCTTAAATGATCAATAAAGGAAAGGACAACTATCTTGTGCTTTTTTAATATGCACAACCTTGTAAACAATTGCCTAACAGTCACATTTTCAAGAGTTGTGTTGTATTTTGATACCTTTAGCATCTGGCTGATATTATCGAGAACGGTGATGTTTGTAAGGGAATCCCAAATTGACGGTTTCTTAGTGTGTCTGAATGAGGAAATTCTGTCCATGGGATATTTTACCTGAACTTTATGATTTGAACTGGCTGTACTTGTATTGGAATAACGTTATCTACAGTTATGCATGTCAATTAGAGGATGCTGTTGACAGTAGTTTACAATAAGAAGCATTCATTTGCAAATATGTCTTTGGTTCTCTAAGATATTGTTATCCGATGTTCCTTGCATCTGAATTCCCTATTTTCTGACGTCAAATACTCGGTATTGGGTATTGTAGCTGGGTTGGCGGAGGCAGATGGTAACTGAAGTTTCTGTATTTTTTGATTTTGTTCTTTACCTGTTCCAGGATTCCATGCAGTCCCTCAATAATTCTGATTCTGCCCCAGTTACCAACTGCGGGCTTTCAACCGAGATTCAAGAGATTCCGCCTCTCTGCAAGGTAGAAATAGGGGAGGAAGGGCCAGTACCTTGCACAGTTGATCTTGAACCGTTATCCCTTGGCCCAAATAAACGTTTAAGATGGAGCGAGGCTGACCCATGTCATTCTAACACTTCAGAGATCTCAACTACAATTACCCAGGGTCCCTGTTCTTCATCTACAGGGACTACCAATTTCTCCTCTGGGCTTTTGGATTTCCCCTTGCTGGAGTCAGTGGAGCCGAAAGAGCAGCCCTCTCCTCCTCCTGCAAATGTCATTGATATTAATGTTCCTCCTAGCTATTTGAAACTCTTCGAAGAGCTGCGCAATGAAATCTATCGGACATCTATAGAGAAAGAGTCTTTAAAGATTGAAGTGATGAGCGCAAGGACCATGATTAACATTCTACAGACAAAAATTGATCACCTGACAAAGGAAAACGAGGACCTGAAGAGGAGCAACTCGCAGGATGGCTAGATTTTGTAGAGGCTTTACCTTCATTTAGTTGTAAGCATATCTATTGTAATATCTTATTTTTCAACAGTCCTTGAACTCAGTGTAGAACTATTATCAGACACTTAGGTTATGTACTTTTTAGTTACTCTTGCCTGCCTAGATTGTCTACCTGAGTAAGTTTACATTGTTCTATTCTGTTGCCCACCACATCTCGCCCTCAGTGCTTTGTTCATAAATCTGGTCTACTTTCCATCCTTTCTCTTTCCACTTCTGCTTCATCTTGTTTATTTCACCCAAACATCTCACAAAAATTATATCAAATTTGAAGGTATGGGTCAAAGCTTAAAATTTTCACTAGTACAAAAATATTAGTTATGAACTGGTGTGTAGTATTGTTAAGTTAGGTAAGTTTGAATATTTGGTACATCTTGTTGAGTTTATTGTTTAAAATTGCTTTTTTGTTGTATGTAATTGGAGAATAGTACTCAATGTCTAGTCGGTTATTATGAATTGTATAAATAATTAACAATTTGGACTACTAAATGAGAGATTATTTTATGTGTCACTTTTGTATCTTTTCTCCAATTTGGGACTCAAAATTTTATGTTGCCTTTTAATTATTGTAGTTAATATTCTAGCCAATTAACTCATTAATTCTTTTGATGAAAAAGCATAATCACTAAAAATTATGGTCTACCAACTACTTGTAATTTGAGTAAATCATAAAGCCCTAAATTTGAAACACAATATAATTTTTATCGATTATTGAAGTGAACTCGAACCCAAAAACTCAATTCAAGTATATCTAACACATTCAACTAAATTTTGGAAAAAGAAATAAAAATTGCTTTAGATTTGCATGTTAGTAAATGTTTAAATATCGCTCGTATATATAATTTATTACTTCCATTCTTTAAAATAATAATTTTTTTTAAAAAAAAAAAAAAAGGCAAGAACGACGAGCCACATTCAATGGTCTGGATATTTTTATAACCCCAACACCCTCCACTTTTTGACAATCCTGAAGCGCGTTGTGGGAAAGAGAGGAAAAAAGCATAAGCGCATCAGCGAGAGAAAAAAGTGCGGAGATCCTCCGCCACTTGTTTGGTTCCACCCAAACCCTAACCCATCTCCAGGTTCTATCTCTTTCCCTCCTTTTCTTCTAGATCACAAACCCTAATTCTTTGGCTAGTTTGCGTGTTATGTTAATCAATGAAAGTTTAGATCTATGATGTCGGATTCGGGTTTGATAAGAAATGTAATATATGATCCTGAATCGTATTTTATACGCTAAGCTATTCATAAAGTTTATTGTTTTTAATAAGTATATGGTTCGATTTTTTAGTCAGGAAATTCCGATGGCTGCAACAGCAGGGCCTCGTTACGCTCCTGAAGATCCAACATTACCGAAGCCATGGAGAGGGTTAGTTGATGGGAAAACTGGATACTTGTACTTTTGGAATCCGGAGACTAATGTGACACAGTATGAGAGGCCCGGTGGTGGTAGCCCTGCACCGGCCCCGGCCCCGGCCCCGGCAAGGCCGCCTTACTCGAGTTATGTTAATGGAAATAAGGATGTTGGGTATGGTGATAATGATGATAAATATAAACAACATAGACTTACCAAAGGAGATAGGAGTCAACAGCAGGTATAACCCTTTTCTGTTACTTTGGCTTCAGATAGTCAGATATTCAGGGAAATTTTTAGTGTTTATGTCTCTACAATGTCCCGTCGTATTTGACATTTATTACTTTTATATAAATCTCTAATCTTACCCTCACCTTACCTTAGCGTATCGTATCGGTTCATTTTAACTATTTTAAAATATTTACGTCTCTATATTATAGACTATTCTATAATATTTATGTCTCTACAACTCTTTTATGTTATTCTCAAAAAATAAATACAGAGGCGTACTTGTATTTGTATGATGGTAGTAGTTGGTCTGTGTAGAAGAGCCGTATGAAATGGAGGGAGTATTTGAGTTTGAAATACTTGTTTTAGTAAATATTTGAATTCTTGAAATAGAGTGCCAGAAACGGAGATACTTCAAATGAAGCAGTCATTGAAGGATCCACTAGAGAGCATGTACCTGTGGTGGCTGTGGATGCAGGTAGTGGTTTATCGGCTGAAGCTTATCGTCGTCGGCATGATATATCTGTTTCTGTGAGTATTAAGGACTAGAGCTAAATTTTGTACTTGCGTATCCTATTAAGTTTGTGAATGCTCAAGTGCACCATGTACTTCAACTGTCTTTCGCATCATGAGTTATGTTTGTTGTTGTCCTATACAACGTGAAATAAATTAAGTACCCTGTATATTTTGTGGTTAATGTATATTCAACTAGTAGCTTTATAACGTGAATAAACATTTGGCCCTGTTATGTGCAATTGACAAAATATTCCTGGCATAAATTCTTCGAACGTGCAAAAGGCAATACTTGTTCTTTTTTGGATTGATTTGTTAGTTTTGATGCTGCTGGCTTGTGGCTTACCTTTTTTCTTCCTCTTTTTGGTGGGAAAACTTCATTTTTGACTCTGGTTTACTTAACTGCCTTTAGGGAAGTAATGTGCCTGCACCTTTCTCAACTTTTGAAGCTACTGGTTTTCCACCTGAACTACTGAGAGAGGTATCATTGTTGCTTTTATTTCATAGTTGGTCTGTCCCAGTAAGTGTACTGAACTATGTTGCTGAATATTTCGATGCAAAGTTCTGCAGTTGCTGGAGTTCAGACTCAAGTTAATTATTTTGCATTTTTACTTTTTTTGTCGCAGATGCGATATTTGCTCCAGGGAGGAGCTAATGTCGTAAGCTGTGTTGCCCTCTGATGGAGGGCTTTGTAATTGGAGTGCTCTTTTACGCTGGACCATTATTTGAGATGGGCATTTCGAATCATCCAAGTTCGTGGCTGGGCTGCTGTCGGTGATGGTTCAGTCTGCCACTTGGTCCAAACGAAAAGAAGAGGCTGCCTCCTGCTGTGGCTTGCATCTTGCAAGCATTCACTACTTGCATTGGAGGATGGCACTTCTTCTTACATGCAAAAGCTGATACTTTGAAACTTTCTTGCACCTTTACTTTGCTCTCTTGTGGGATTCTGCTTTAATAGGTACACCAGGCCGGCTTTTCTTCTCCTACACCCATACAGGCCCAATCATGGCCGATTGCAATGCAAGGTCGAGATATTGTGGCGATTGCCAAAACTGGCTCCGGAAAGACCTTAGGCTACCTCCTTCCAGGTTTTATGCATCTCAAGCAGCGCCGTAACAATCCACAAATGGGACCGACTGTGTTGGTATTGTCGCCGACACGGGAATTGGCGACGCAGATTCAAGATGAGGCTGTGAAATTCGGAAGATCCTCCAGAATATCTTGCACGGTAATATTGTGCTCTGCCTTGAACAGTATTCTGTTTCTGTTTAGTTTTTCTTGGTTGTCATTCTGAATGGAATTTGGTGAGGATACATGTATTATTTGAAAATCAAGTGCAATATTTTGTTTGTTTTGGGATCTGCTCTTCAATCTCATTATGATAGAAAATTAGGATGCCTTGTTTGCATTGCTAAATCTCATACCTCTTCTGTCGTGTAAAATGTATAGCAAATAGATTTTGATTTCAAAAAAATATGGTGTATGAAGTATTGATATTTTGGGGAATTTTTTTCTGTGTGATTTAACTAAAACCACCAGGGTTATGTATGCAGTGAAATATTGGCTGGAATTAAGAGTATTTGTTTTAAAGTTCTGAAAGGCTATTTTGGGAAATGTATTTCTGTTTAATTCAGCTTAAACCACCAGGGTGGTGGTTGCTGGGAATATTGGCTGGCATTCAGAGTATCTGTTTCAAAGCTCTAACAGGCTACTATTATGTGATCTGTAATTGATTATTTTTGAATTGTTGCATCTTATAATAGTATTCCTTCATTTAACTCTCTGCAGTGTCTATATGGAGGAGCACCTAAAGGCCCACAATTGAAGGAGATAGATAGAGGAGTAGATATTGTAGTAGCTACTCCTGGTCGTTTGAATGATATACTAGAGATGAGGAGGATAAGCTTGAATCAAGTCTCCTACTTGGTGCTTGATGAAGCAGATCGGATGTTGGACATGGGTTTTGAGCCTCAAATTAGAAAAATTGTGAAGGAGTTACCCACTCGTCGCCAGACTCTGATGTATACAGCAACGTGGCCTAAAGAGGTCCGAAAGATTGCTGCTGATTTATTGTCAAATGCTGTTCAAGTTAACATTGGGAATGCTGATGAACTTGTTGCTAACAAGTCTATAACTCAGGTACCTGCCAAAATTTACTGACGTTCATGTTCAGTAGGTGAAGAGCTAACAATGAACTTAAAATGGATCACACGGACTTACAATTATAACAATTATTTATATGAGTGATCGATATGGTATTATTGTTGATGATATTGGAGTAAATGTACTAAGTTTTAAACTTTTATTTTGCAGCATGTGGAAGTACTGTCCTCAATGGAAAAACAAAGACGGTTGGAGCAGATATTGAGATCTGAAGAACCAGGATCAAAGATCATAATCTTTTGTTCGACTAAAAAGATGTGTGATCTTCTTGCTCGCAACTTGTCACGTCAATTTGGAGCAGCTGCAATTCATGGTGACAAGTCCCAGAGTGAACGAGACCATGTACTAAATCAGTTTCGATCCGGAAGATCTCCTGTCCTGGTTGCAACAGATGTTGCTGCCCGTGGTCTGGATGTAAAAGACATTAGGTTGGTGAATGGTGGTTACTAGTATTCCCTTTCATTGCATATATGGAAGACTTGTATGTTAGTTGCTTGTTTTTGTCCCAACTTCAAAGTGATAAGTATTCTCCACACTTATCTTATTTATTTGGTTGTATCCAGGGTGGTAGTCAACTATGATTTCCCTACAGGAATTGAGGACTATGTTCACAGGATTGGGAGAACTGGAAGAGCAGGTGCAACTGGGGTGGCTTATTCATTCTTTAATGATCAGGACAGTAAATATGCTTCTGATCTAGTTAAAATTCTGGAAGGGGCAAATCAAAAGGTCCCGCAGGAGGTCCGTGATATGGCACTTCGAGGTGGTGGAGGAATGGGAAGGTTTAGACGATGGGGTTCCGGTTCTGGTGGTCGTGATGGAGGCCGAGGTGGGAGAAGTGAGTCGAGCTATGGTAGTTATGGCGGAAGAGATGGAGGAAGGGGTCGTGACAGGTATTACATTCTACTCTTCTATCTGAAAATTGCTTTCGTCTTGTAGTTACCATTTTGATATGCACAAGGTTATTAGAGATCTTGTGCAATATATAAATTCCTATTATGATTTGGTTTGTGATTGTCACTACACACACTTCACTCATGTTTGGTTCTGGCACAGTTATAAAAAAAAGGATCAGTTTACGCATGATGCTTTTACATGGTTCTCACGAGTGTAAATGATGCTTTTTCAAGTTTCTCTTAGGACAAGGAAAAAATTATTATGTTCTATTTATATATAGTGGTCTTCATGTCAATATGTGTTCCCCTTTCCTGCCTTGCCCCCTCTGGTTTCTAGTTATGTGTCGGGTTGTTGGCTTGTTGCTTCTATTTGGGCTTCTTGGTCTATATTTGGTAGGGATGACAATTCAATCCAAATCCAATTTGACTCTGATTCGAAGGAAAAAGCCCGATCCAAACCTATTAAAAAAACTCCAAGTACGAATCCGAGAAAAAAAGTCTGAATTCGGATGGGAAATGGATCGGACTTTATCCGACCCGATTAAAATCTAGCTCATATTTAATATTTAATATTTTTTATTTATATGAAAAAATTAAAAATTATAATTTTTTATTACTAGTGTTTTCCATTTTGTAAAAATAATTTTTCTTAATTATAAAAAAGCCCATTATATAGTATTAAGGCCTAAATCAATGGCTTTAATTTGGTCAAAATTTCTCTAAAAAGACCCTTATTTTTTATATCTTGTTTTTCTTTATCATTTTCTTAACCATCGATGTGGAACAAAACTTATATAACTTTTTTCTTTTCATCTTTATTTGTCGTCATAATAATAATAATAATAATAATAATAATAATAATAATGATAATAATAATAATAATGTCTACGTGTACTTCTTACCTTCCATCTTATTTTCTCCTTTACACATTCATTTTTTTCTTTTTTTTATTTAATATGAATTGGCCAACAACTTCACTATTCTCTTTGTTGTTGCATTTGAGAAATATACTCCTTGTTTTTTTATTCGTGATTTGTTTTATGTCTTAACTTGTATTTGAGATTAGACTAATTTCTAGAGTTGAAAAAATTGGTTTAATACTTTGTAATTTTTAACTCTTAAACTATTCTAATAATATTTTATAAAAGTTATTGCATGAATTCTTCAAAAAAATATAGTAAAGCAAATGTTGACTAAATGAAATCATGAGTAGGCTTACCAAGATGATGTTATAAATGTATAATTAGTATCAAGTATCAATTTTTTTTTTTGATGTGTATATAACTATTACTATTGATATACCAACTTAGTATGAAGTGTAGTGTGTTTTCTTTTCTTTTCTTAAGAGGTTATTTACGATATTATGAGTACACGATTGAAGAAATTTGTCTAATATGTATTATTAAAATTAATTTTAACATAAGTAAGTTTTATCTTATTTCCTCTCAAACAAATTTTTGTTGTTTTTATTTGGATGATAAATTAAAAATTTTGACAGTGATGGAAAAATGTCGTGTTTTAGTTTCTTATTTCTATCCACTAATCTTATCAATCCACATTGTAACATATACTTGATCATCACTGTCATCAACTAATATTAACGGTTTAATATGAGCACAATCAACTATTTTAATTTGTCTAATAAATTATGAAGTATAAATCATGTTTTTATTGTCTATGATAGGATGTGCTTCCCTCTTCTTCGATTGTCTTTAGGCATACTATTTTTTTTCTCTCGAGAGGAAGGTGGCTAAGTTCTTTGGTTTATCTCTGATCTAGTAACATGTCGCACATTAAAAATAAGAGGCACTATTTAAAACTCAAAGTGTCCCATATTGAAGAACTAATTGGGTGATATTATATTAGAATAGCTTTATAAAATCCCACATTGAAAAGGATGGTTTTATTTTAAATTCAAGTGTTCCATATTGAAAATTTTTAGGAGATAGCATGAGTATGATTTTATGAAACCTCACCTTGAAAAGGGAGGCAATATTATAAAATTCAAGTGTTATACATTAAAAAAAAAAGAGCGGGAGATAGTATGAAAAACTAAGTTTATAAGCTTACACATCAAGAAAAGAGGCAAAACTATCAAAGTAAGTGTCCCATATTGACAAAAATTAGAAGATAGCATGAGAAAATAAATTTTTTAAACTCAAAAAGGGAGTTTTTACCATTAAACTAAGTGTCATACATGGAACATAATTAGTAGAAACCATGAGAGGTCACCTTTATAAATCCCCACATTAAAAAAAGAGACATTATAATAAAATTCAAGTGTCCCACATTGAAAATATATTGAGAGATAGCATGAAAATAGTTTTATAAACCCCGATAGCTTGAGAGAATAACTTTATAAATCCCTACATTAGAAAAGAGAAGTTTCATAAAAAACTTAAGTGATTCACATTGAGAAAAATTGAAAAATAGTATGAGATAATTATTTTATGAACCCTACATTGAAGAAGGGAGTTTTCATCATAAAATTTAAGTGTCCCACCTCGAAAAAATTTGGGAATATTATGAGAGAATGACTTTATAAGCCCCCACATTAAAAAAGGAGACAATATTATAAACTTAAGTGTTTCACATTAAAAAAATTTGGGAATAGCATGAGAACATAGCTATATAAATCAACTTGAGTTTAAATTGATCTCGGTTAAGTTCACTTTTTGGTTTATCGGATTATAACAGTGGTCCGATAGATTGGATTCGGAGGTTCAAAAATAGTTATCGGGTCTGATTTGGACTCTATGATTTCGGATTCACATTTGGATTCAAAATGGAAATCCGAAAACTAGGTGGGTCGGAGTCGGATCTTGTTAAGTCTGACCCGACTCCAACCCATTACCATTCCTAATATTTGGGGTATTACTCCTGTTATGCACCAACTTTTTTTGACATTATATGGAGTATTGACATGTTCATTGTGATTAAACTGAAGCTAATATGTACTCCATAGTAGTATTTATGAAGTTTTTTAGTGCACTTATTCTTTTTTTCTCTATTGCTCTAATCCAGTAAGATTTTTGTTGGTCCCTGGACGATATACGCTGTTAAGTTGTAGTTTAAGTTTATATCAGATATACTGATAGTTATGATACATTCTGTGAGTAATGAAATTATGTTAATGTCATTCATAACATTACAGTTATGATAGAGGTTACCAAGCTAGAGGTCGCAGCCGAAGTCCAAGCCCAAGTGGTCAGAAGGCGTGGGGTGGGAGTCAAACCAAGGATCAGGGGTGGAACCGTGGGAGAAGTAGAAGCCGCAGCCCTGAAAGGCTCAACCGAGGTCAATCAGGGCGAAGTTTTCATGAAATGATGATGGAAAAGGCTCGTTCTTCTCAGCCTCAGCAAAAAACTCCAGCTGCTGAGTATGGTAATGGCCATTCTGAATGGGGGAAATCAAATGTTGCTAAGACTGACCATGAAGAAGAGGAAGGTGCTATTCCCTCGTGGTGAACATATGTGAAGTGTTTCCAAAGCTGACTTGGTTACAACATTTTTTGTCGGATATGGTAGTTTTATGAAGTATGCAAAAGTCCCATATGGAACTTAAGTTATTTTGGTGGTATTGTTGTCTACTAATGGGATTACCTTAATGGCAGTCAAACTTTTGTACTGTAAATTAAAGTAAATGGTAGTGGACAGAATTGCGGGTATCTTGCTATTTTGCATGGTTTAATTAGAGAACCCGTCAAAAAACTAGGGGGATGAACTCTGAAGTCTGAAGTGGTGTGGGATATTTTCCTACTGTATTTAATGCAGGCCATGCTTTCATATGATATCGATGCAGGCTATGCTTTTCCATGTGTCAATGGTTCGGTTACTTTGTTTCTTTTTTGTTTTGTTCTTGCTTTTTGAACTTTTTTTAATGCATGTCAAATATTTTTGATGACGAATTTGGGATGTGATCAATAATTTATAGTTTTTTTTTTAATCAAGGACCTCATTTGTTTTGGGATTTTCTATGTTATAGCCATTTTTTGCAAATTCTGAATTGTGTTTTTTTGATTTGGGTGCTAATTCTGAATTGTAATACAACGTAACCTAGCACTTTAACTATTTAGTCCCCGCTCCCTCCTATCTCTTTATAGTAGGATATTTTCCTCCAAATCTCGAGTGTTTTCCATCTTTGTACCTTCACGCTTAATCCCCCTCTTTAAGTACAGTGAAAATGTTTTTACTCCTTCAATGTTGTCTTCTAAGAAGCTATTAGCCATATTATATTCTCAGTAAAATTTGGGAGATTTACGTATATGGTGTTGTGACAATTGTGACGTTAAAAAGTGTAGGGAATTAGTGAATGAAAAAAATGCCATTTTTGTTAACGTAGTTAAAATATATAAAGAATAAAACACACTGCTGGTTGGCATCAGGAGCTTCAATTTTGCAGAATTATACTAAAAACAACTTAGCTAAACACCAGGTGTATAGAACAGCTTTTGCACCTGCTGTGTATCACCTTTGGCAGGAAAGGAATCAAAGGATGTTTCAAAGCTTATCATCAGATGGTCCTAATCTGCTTAAGAGGATAACTTGATGTTTATAGTAGATGTTTTGTGTATAAGAAGCGAGAAGGCTCTGTTACATGTCTGTAAGTGTCTAGGGTCTTGTTTGGACTTGTGAACTTTGGCTGTTTAGCTTGTACTCATCATTTGGTTAATAAAATAAATATTTACCAACAAAAGAGTATTGCAATCTAATAGGGAGTACTACTTTTCAAAGACTGAGACCTGAAAGTGAAGTCATATTAAGTGAGTCCATTCAATGGCTTGCGGGAGAATGAAGTAGGGCAATGACAACATATGTAAATGAATGTGTAATCGAAAACAGGAGAATAAATTTAATGGCATATTGCATAGTCATATGTATCTGACAATCTGACATAAATTTGTAACTAGTAGTTCTTTATCGAAAGAAAATACCGTGCCACTGTTGATTTTATTCTCTCCCTTTCGTTTTTGCTTTCACCTGTGCGATAACTGACAAGTTACTTGTGAATTCAACAAACAAAATGAAGTGAATTGGTGTTCAACATATTCTTTTCCTTACCTTATAATAAAAAGTAGACTCTTTATAAATAGTGTAACGCACAAAATTAAGAATCAATTTGGGAGCCCACAAGAAGTTCAGATAACCAAAAAGGGGGTGGGGGGCAAAATTGAACTGTGTTCTTGAGAGACAAAGCGAACTACTAAAACAATTGAGCTTTAATTTTAACATTTGGGAGAATCTTCTAGCTCTTTGACAGCAAGAGGTTCATACCATTTAGGGGCAAATCCAGCAGCTTTCCGTGCTTCTACATTGAAAGGAGGCTTCAAGGGACCCTTGAAAAAAGTTCTAACTGTTGTGTGAAACTTCTGAATAACTGCATCATCATCATCATCCTCAACTTGCTCAATTTCACTCTCTTCAATAGGAGTGATATTTGAAGATCTCAAGCAAAGATACTTGAACCATCTTACCCCAGCAGCACAGTGAGTGATCTCTTCAGGATAAATCATAGTTTCTAGCAAATCTGCCGTTTTAAGATCCCCCCCTTTACGGAAACGAGCAATGGTCGTTGGCATCACATCAAGTCCCCTAGCCTGTATTCAACAGCAGGATAAACAGACTTTATAAGAGGCAAATTTTGAACATAACCACATTGCTTAGCAGTTTGATCACAATTTACACAACATGAAACTTAAATGTGACAATTATTGTAATAACATGATTAATAGATTTCTAACAGTCTTACCTCATGTTTTTTCATTGAATCATAAAGCATGTGATCTAGTGGCTTTTCTACAGATTTTCAACAATACTTCGTATTTGTAAAAGAACATCTCATGCTAAACCTGCCCAGTGAGGTTTCCCCTTCCCAATTGTTTTTTCCAGTGAGCCCAGAACATGTCAAAAACATTAGTATGATTATGAAAGGGAAAAGTTGTGAAACTTTCCCCATCTTTGAAACCCTCTTCATTATGCATTTTGAAATCTTGTCTCAAAATCACCTGCCCTACCTAGAACCCTTTCTATTTACTTTTTTGATTAAACATCTTTGTAAAAGAAACAAGTGATTATTTCAATAAACTATGTCCCTGCATTTTGCATCAATGCTGCAACATGTTCTGGGTTAGCGTTCACATTTTTCTGTACAAAATTCATACATTTTGATCAAGAATGAAGATTCAATAAGCCATAGTCATACACATGAAGAAGTCTTGCACATTATATATATAATAGTTTATCTCATAATAGAGAGCTGAGAAATTGAATTTTAGGGTTTCAACTTGAAGCTATAAGCTTCAATCTTGTTGCTAATGTTACAACAAAAGAAGGAAAAACTTGGATTTCATCAACACACCTAAGCTTTTATTTGAAGCCCTCAACCTTAAAACAATGGGTGGCTTCTATGAACCTTTACATAATTTTTTCAACAACATTTGACCAATCTTACACCAATATCTTTTGGCAGCAATTCACCAGAAAAAAATTTATATGAAATAGCACCAGTCATTGAAAAAAAAACCTCCTTGAGGAACAATCTCCTGTAACAGCATAGTGAGTAGCCAGATATGTACATATTTCCTCTCAATTTTGATGGCTCATACGTTCAAAAATGATTTAGTAAATTTGTGGGCAAGAACTCTGGAAGAAATGAAAGGTATAGAAGCTAGCGGAATCCCAATTTATTCAACATTGAACCCTGATTTCTCCTAACCATCCAAACAAACCAGTCTTACCACTGAACAAATAAATGCTAACCTTGATATTCTTCAATGGTAAGAATTCCAAGTTTATAACTTCAAGTGAACAAATAAAAAGGGAACATAGAAAATTGGGCCCAAAAACTACCATCATAATGATAAGAATCAAGGGCCTCAATATATTCCTACAAAGATAACAAAAAGGGGCTGGCTTTATGGAAAATGAGCCTTCTTATGAGCTATGCCAGAACACATCAGGTTCTGGATTGGGTTTTATTGGCAAGTCAAACTTTGTATAATGTGTGACTTGGATAGAAAAAATTGAATATTAGGCTTCTCAACTATCTTTTATTGCTTTTGTAAAGTAGATCCCAAGGTTTCGCCTATACCCTTTAGGTGATGAAATGATGGATTTTACAAGGTGTAAGTTGTAATTTGGACCAAGGTCTTTCACTTAAGTCCAATTCGTGAGTGTGTCATCAGTACTGAAAAGCTTGATTAATTCTGGTTCCAAGTTCTTTTAACTGCTTTAAGTTAGTTTCGGTTTAGTCTTTCATTATGAATAAGAAACGCTATGCCTAAGCTAAGGGTGGACGTTTATTGTTGAAATCAGTTTGTAAACCTTTGTGCTTGCTTTCAAGAAGTTAAGTGACAGCCTTTGAGCTAAGTTGCCTTTAACCAGCTTAATAGACATGGTGTTTTAAGTTCAAACTTTTCTTTTCTGTCTTAGTTCTTGAAAAGATTTCATCTTTTCAATTATAAACTAAAGGAACACTCTTGTTCCACATCAATTATATTAATGCATCAAAAAAATATTTGTCAGCATGCTCTCAAATTCAGGATATTTATTATTTTCAATCTTTCTGTTTCAGATTTCTTGTGCATCACATTCTAGGGCCTTGGATTTCAAAATGAGATAGAACTGTTGAACACAGAACTTTAAAGCATAGTTTTATCAACATAATATGGTGATCTAGGCAAGAAATATGATAAGTATTCTTCATAGTTCAGTCATCACCCAATATTAATTCAACGCCATAAAGTTATAGTTTGACCAACTTTAGGATAGCTGTGTAAGTATCAGTGTGTGAGACTAAAATGGAGCAAACCTCATGGACACAATGTTCAATCGCTAACCGTGCCAAAAGATCATTTGATGTTGCAATAGCTGACTCCCATAGACCATCGTGGGCTGGCAAAGCTCCATAAGAAGAACCCAGTTCTTCAAGGCGGGTAGAAAGAAGGCTGAAGTGTCTACCTTCATCCTGTGCAACTTTGACAAAATCTGTAAAGAATTCCCGTGGCATTGCTTCTTGCTTGCCAAAACGAGCAATAATATCCTAAAAAACAATTAGAAGTTAATTAGGAATATAGAAACATATTAACTATGACAGCACAACAAAAGATAAATATTTGGAGTTGAATGATGAGAAATTAGAATGTTGCCAATTCAATAATTGAACAGTGCACCTCAGCAAGTCAGCAGAAAGACATAGAAAATGCCATATGAGCTAAAACTTATCCAGATAGCTTATAGTAAGCTCATATATAGTATTGCTGAATCATCTTTGTATCACCTTTTTGGGAACACAAAAAGAATATTGATGCATTAGCTATTATTATACTCAGATAAAGGTATGAGGTTAGAGGTACACATTCAAGTGTCTGACATCTTAAAGTCACAAAATTTCTCACACAAGGACAATGTCCTTCTATCGGATAACAATGCAGGGACACACCTTTAATGAAATATATTCATGGTTTGAAAAATCTTTGTTTGTTGCAAATAGAATTCTATCAATACACAACTTTCAGCGATTTCAAGATCAAGGAAATTAGGGAGCATATATCACACATTTTTAATTCTCTTTTCATCTCTGTTTACATTTTTTATTAGTTAAAAATAGCTAAGATGTCTAAAGTTCAGTGTTGGATAAGGATTCCATGTCCTTGTCTGAGTGATGAGTGCCAAATATGGCTATCTAGAACGAAATGAAGAGTCACAGTAACATACAAAAGCTTTATTATCTGAAATGGGTTATGAATCACGGTGTTAGGATGAAATCTGTCTCAAAAGTCAATTTCTATGGGCCTTACTCTTCTGTTTTATCAGCAATGAAGAATGTGGTTATGAGTAGCAAACTACGCATTCTTAAATGTGTAACAGGAACTCAGAAAAACAATGAAGGATGTCGTGACCCTAGGTGAATTACCTACTCCAATCTCGATTCAGATCAACAAGAATCTAATGAGCATTAAACAAAAATAAATCTTTTAGATATCCTATTAGTTGAGTTTTGATATTTAGTTTTACGGAATATATTTCAATATGCATTAACATCCATCCACAAACAGAAGTTCTTTTTACTCTTTTCAGATGTCCACAAATAAAAGCCCTGTTGCTTTATTTAGCAAATTCATCTCAATCCCACCGTGTGAAGCTGGTTTCATAAAAAGTTTTATGTTTCCTTAACAAGTATCTACAATATTTTTCATTTGCTTCTTTTCAACTATCCGTTAAAAATCCTTTCCCTTCCTACTAAAATTCTAAATCTATGTGCAAAACTAAGAGAACTTTAATTTGTGGATGTGAGGAGTATTAGCAAAACTTTACCCAAATCAAAATAAGTATTATGCACACACATAATATGATTCACTATCTTGATGCTAACATAAACATTGCGGGTATTTTACGGCCTCTGGCCACGGTCATTCATCCAGTCCACATCAAAGCCAGTCAGCAACAAGAAATGAGTATAAATTCAGATGTACTACATTTGGTAAAATAATGCAATTGCAGGTTAGATACAATTATGACAGGGACCCTAAAGACAGCCCTGCACTTATAATCTCACTAACAGAAACTACGAAAAGCAAACTTAGTAGGATACAAGAGGAGCTAGAGGAGTAGTACCCATGACAAGTCAATGGCCCAACTCTCGGTATGCACGAGACTGTGAATAATAGCTAGACGGCTCTGAAGACTGCCAGCTTTACCCAACTTGGGCATGACACTTGGCGACAACAACTTCACCTGCACATGAACAAAACATATCAATCCCCCTCTCTTGGGAATTCTATCAAACAGGTAATATGCAATGACCAAAAAAAGGTAAAGAAGAAGCCGAATACATAAGAGGGACGAGCGGGGCGATCGGGGATGTGAAGATCGATAGACGGATTGAATGGTTGAGAAATGATGCCTTGAAGCCATTTGCAGGCAATGGCGTCGCCAAGTTTAGCCTTTTCGAAAGGGTCAGCAGTGGTTAAAACTCGTAGTGCTGCTTCCACTAAAGTCTCCTCCCCGCTGTTTGACTCAAATTGGCTCATATCTGATGTCTCCTCTCTCTCAATTCCGGTCTTGGGAGTTTCTCGCCTGCATTCAGCTGTTCTCTATGATTGTATATAGTATATAGTCTATAGTATTGTATATTGTAATATTGTATATGATATATATTATATAGTATTGGCTGTAATAATACCAAGGACTCGTATTACTTTTATCATACTTTGTATTTTGTATTAATCTCTGAATTTTTTTTATTTTTTTGTAACATGTACAAAACTAGTGCCGCTATATATATTGTTACATTTGTACAAGTTTCGGTGTAAAAAATATGTTTTTTGTCAAGATGATATTTATAAAATATACTTCGTATGTATAATTTTTTTTTTCCATTTAATAGTTTGAATATTATAATTTAGTATATTTATGTTCTGATAAATAATAGTATGTTGTGTAGTTTACACATTTAGACAGAAAAATACATTTATTTCAATTATAACGAAAATGTCTTTAAGGTCTCTAATTTGACTTAAACTGTGTCAATATAGTAGTTTAAGTTACATGAATTTTAGTATTGCGTTGAAAATGTTTAGAAACTAATTACCAAATAATAACTTTTAATCTACTTTTATGTAGTATTAATACTACGTATTTAGTATCATTTATTAGTAAAAATATGGTCAAAGTTTTGCATATACAAAACGTAAATCAATATAACTAGATTAAAAAAACGAGATTTGTTATTTACCACTCCACTTTTTATCACCCCACACCTGCATTTAGATTATATTTACATTGTTGACATTGTTTCTAAGGCAAGTTGTTGCTGTATGGAAAAATTCAAATGCTAGTAGTGAAATTTAAAATATCACTGTCGCAACATACAATCTTTGTCATTTTTTGTACAATTTTTAAAAGTGTTGTCATACACAGTTGACTTCATACATTTCCCCCTGTGAAGAAAATCTTAATCACACTAAAGAGTGCATAAATTCCTAATCGCAAACATCTCTGCCCTTCCTTCAACCAAGTGGCCGTCCTACATATCAACAACATACATGAAGAACAGATATCATACTGATTCTTTAAGGACGCAAATCCCATTACAATTATATAACTAAACAAATGAGTAATACAATACATCCTAACACAAAAAAATAAATAAATACATAAATAAAAGGTACCATTAGACAGACTGGGATACAAACATCTCATAGATACAAATAGCAATCCACAGTCAAGGCACCAACTACAGTAAAGACTATGTTATGAAACTATAAACCGCCATGAGGTCCAGCCATCTTCTATCATCAAACTAGATAGTTTCCACCCGGTATAAAAATTTTGCCAAATAGACACAATGGTACACCATCTGAATCCTGAAACCAAAAGCAAGATGTACCACAAAACAAACAAAACATGTACCTCATTTCTACTCCATCTGCAGGATGGGAAATTCCATCCCTAACCAATCCTCACTTTCAAGTGTCAACCAACAATGGGTATCTTACAACGATGCACCGGCTACAACCATCAGGCTTTGGAGTGATCTAATTCACAATTAACTGAACTGACCCTATTGTCCCTTTGGATTGATTTATCTTGGTCAGACTCATTAGCACTCCAGCCAGACTTTGGATTCTAATAAATTACATTCTCACAAATGTGCAATCATTTTTTTCCCTAATTTGGCATAATGTGCAGGCACAAACATTATCAACACTTGAACCCATCATCATTCAGATGTAGGGATGAAGCAACAGCATACTGCAGATACAGAATGATCACTGGACACCCATTCAATGATCCATCAAAGCAGCATCTGTTTCTGAAAGTGGTGCTGCATTAAACAATTTGATCTCTATGTCAGAACATTTCCATCAAAAAGATAGAAAAAGAAAAGGTTACATAAGCTATTGCTGAGGAAAGATTATAAGCAAATTGTACCATTATCAAAAGAAAGCATAATACTAGGTCTTCCATAAAGTCAGTATTATTCTACCTCTGACAAACCCATCAATGATCCATCAAAGCAGCATCTGTTGCTGAAAGTGGTGCTGCATTAAACAATTTGATCTCTATGTCAGAACATTTCCACCAAAAAGATAGAAAAAGAAAAGGTTACATAAGCTATTGCTGAGGAAAGATTATAAGCAAATTGTACCATTGTCAAAAGAAAGAATAAAACTAGGTCTTCCATAAAGTCAGTATTATTCTACCTCCGACAAACCCCTCCCCCCCCCCCCCCCCCCCCCCCCCCCCCTTTTCATATATCATTTTCAATTATCAATTAATTTGAGAATCATATCTTTTGCACTATAGAAGCAAAACCATATGGCTTAAGAACTTTTTGAATTGATTTCTTAGTATTCTAAATACTACCTCCATTCTTGAATTATTGCAAGTTTTGGACTTTTACACTACTCACATACTATGCTTTGATTATCTTTAATGATGTATACATAATGAAAAAATATAGTCATGTGGGATCTTATTGGATTCATCTCGATACTTTCAAACATCAACTTTTCATAATTTTTACTTTTTAGAATTTGAGATATAAATGTTTAAAGTTGTGCATGGGAAATGTAAAACTCTATATGTTGCAATACTTGTAAAATAGAGGAAGTATATTTCTCCGAAATCCAAAAGATGGAATTTTTTCTTTCCAAAGATTTACCTTTAACTTGCATAAATAAGGAAAAAATAAATAAACATCAGTACCTAGCCAATAAGCCAAAGATTACCAAAGGGGTTTAGTTCTCCTTGTTCCATTCCACAGTTGATAATCAACAAAAAATAACCTCCAGAACAAACACAAAGGGTGTCGATGAATTTACATAACTATGTAAGAATCAAAGAAAACTCTTAAACATAATTCTTCATCCATAAGCATGGAAAGAAACTGTGAGCAGCGAAAAGAGTGTGTGTTGAGGGGTGGGAGGGTTCTTTAGATAATTATGAGCCAACTGCATTCTTCAAAAAGAAACATAGATTGAAAACTTAAGAGTTTAACTTTCATACAAAAACAGAAAACAATGACAGTATTATAGACCAGAAAATATCACTTTGATTATCAACTCCTAATTCTTATCACTTTGATAATGCAAACAGATCTGTTTTCGAGAATTTGGTAAGAATAAAAGAGAAACTTATATAGCGCAATACATTCATATAACTTTTTTAGTATGTAGTTGGAGCATAGGTCGTTTCACATGTTCAATTTCTTCTTATTTGTGGTGGGACAGAGTCACTTATTCGACATCATTATGAGCAAAGGCTGTAGGAGTTTTCAAGGAATACTCTGTTGGGGATATCTAAAGGAACTGAGTTAATCTATAACTTAATTTTTGTGTAGACCTCTTTGTCTATAAATCTTTCTCTGAGCTGCTAAAATAATCCCTTTTGTAATAAAAATAATATATAAGTTGTGAATTTTATGTTTTAAGTCCACTTAAAAAAAAAAAAGCGACACTTATAAAATGTATCCCCATGTCTCAGATTTGGATCCCAGAGTCCAGTTTCAAGTCTTAAGCATCAATGCATCATAGTTTTGAACCCCAAGGACTAGGTGCCGAATAGAAAGATAAAGAAATGGCTGCTTATTACCCAGTTAACCTATGTATATAAAGTCCAATATAGACATCAATAGTTACATACAAAGTATCCAGGAGTTAAGTGATTTAAGACTAATGATAGATGTATCTAGAATAGAAAACAGAATAAGGGGCTTGCAGAGTTGCAGGATACAAAACACAGGATAGAAATTAGCTTTGCATAGAAGTCACTCTCAAGGATTTTTTCTTAGCTGTGATGCTGATGCAAAGCAAACCTTCTTTCTTTTATTGCTTACTCTATAGGACTCATTATCCTCTACTAATATACTGTATTAAAACTAATGAAATCTATTACTTATGCCAAAATCAGGGTATGTATGTAGGTGTATAAACTTACCTAATTTGTAGGACAAACACTTTCCAAAACAAACAAATTCTACGTGCAAGTGGGACACTTTTGACGTAATTTCACAAAACAAGCTAGTCAATTGAACCTTGCACACATTTTTGTAACAAGAGTAAGTTATTACACTAATTTACCATGAACTACAATTACAAATAAAAACCTTGGATTATTCTTGATTTCATCCCAACTTCCTAATTGACCATGATGGCTTGATCTACCCAGATCAGAGAATCAATGATATTGGATATCAGCTACATCTCAAGAATATAATTCATGTAAACATAACACGTGTCCTTTGGCAGTTACCAGCTAATCACCACCTCAACTTTTAAAGAAACCATTCAAATCATGCTTTATAAGGGGGAAAAAATATCTTTGACTCAAATTTGAAGAAGAAAACAAAATATCAGAGAAAGAGAGAGAAATCAAGAAGGCCCGTCAGTTGACAGGAGAGCCATAGAGGGTAGGAGGAAGATACAATGGAAGAAAAAGGTCGTCTATATGATTGCCTCCACATAGAGTTGAACTTTGAAGAAAGAGCAACAGAGAGCAAATAATAAGGAGAGAGAGTCCAACAGAGGATACAAAAAGGGAATGTAAGTGAAGGCAATGTGAGAGCCTCAAAACTTTCCCATTAGTAACACAGCTGCTTCAAGTGTCCAAAAATTTTAACAATTTTCTTAGGTTAACCAATGAGCAACTCTAGCATACAAGCTAACGAATTGATTATTGTCTGTACACAATACATATAGAGCTTAATCACCGGAAGATATACAGCTTATAGACATGCACAGCAAAAACTATCCAAAGATATCACAGAGATACATGAACATTTAAAACAGGTAACTGAACTATGAAGCTCACATGGTGATGAAACTTAAAACCAAGAAACAAGTTTGAACACATGTGAACTGTAACAGGCAGTAATATCATAGGTAAATCAAACTTTCAGCAAACCAAAACTACATACCAAGTAGATCTTCATATGCATCTGCTAGCAATGATGTTTCCATCAATAATGGTGGAGAGAAGACATGATCAGAAGCCTCATCAAGGTCATAGAAAGATGTTTGTGATTCAGAAGTTGCATGATTTGAACAGGCAGCAGAAAGAAACCCATTTACTCTGTCATACTCAGACATTGAGTCAAATTCATTAAAAGCATCTGATACTTCATCAAACTTTTTGGCTCCACAGCTGTCAAGAACAGAATTCCCAAGGCATAAAGACTCAGCTTCAGACGAATACAAGCTGTTACTCCTGAATGAAGATCCTCTCTGTTCGACACCCAGAGAAGGAACTCCTGCGGTTGAAAGAGGAACAAAGAAATGCTCTGAACTGTCTTCTGAGTGGCTATCACGTGATGATTCATAATCACAAGATTTAGTAGCCAAAGCAGCTTCTCGAACTGACCGCTTAAGCTTCTGGACATATGAAGACTCTGTGTCTGAGGAAGCGAACGATTCAGAAATAGACTATATTAGATAGCAGAAATTGACAACAGAAGCAACAATGCAAAAAAATAAATTTGCACACCTTGTCGCAGAACATCTGTATTGTTGTTCAATAAAGCACTATCATTTATCTTCCTTTCAGATACATTATCTCCCTGGCTGACAGGAGAGGTAAAACTTCTATACATATTTTCCCCTTTCTCTATTGAATTTGGTGTCAAACTAAACAATGGAGGAAGCTTTAAAGTTGGGCTTGCAACCACCTTGTCAAGATTAACATTGGATATTTTTGACATAACTTCAGTAGTATCATCGTTTCTACCAATCTGGAAAAAGAAAAGGTAAAAAAAATCAAACATCAAAATAACTATACCCCAGTATTTGATTTCAATCAACCATATTGAGAATAAAAGTCATCATTACCTTCCCATTGTTTTGAGCTTGCACAGGCATATTAGATTGGCCAGGCCGTTTATTCATTAAAGGAAGGCTGGAGGAAACAGCGTTCACTTCATCTGTGAGTTCTGCTATTGAATTTTGAATAGCAGGGGCAACCTCTTTCAATTGATTTATTAGAACCTAACAATCAAGGAACTTTAATTAGAGTATCGTACTTTATTTTTATCAGATACTCTAGATCCAAAAAAAGTAAAGAGAAACAACTAGGTCAAGGTTTTTATTGATGATAAATCTAAGTCACTACAAGAGGTAAATGAAGATAATCAACTTTTTCCCATAAGTAATAATGATTCACTACTTTCTAATGCAATTTTCAGAGAGTGATATTCTCAGCTAAGACAATTGAAAGAGAGGATACCAGAACAAATCTGCAAAGTAATACTTAAGCAATAAAAAAGAAACATGTATGAGCATTGTTAACCCAAACAAAAAGTTTTGATAAAGTTATCTTAATAGCCCACTCTTAATTCTCACGGATTGGGAGTAGCTTATGTCCCAATCTAGATGAACCCAAAGAACAAGCATGGGACATTTTGATAAACTGAAGAAAGATCTTCATCATTGCAAATAAGTCTGGTTTTCCTTTTTTATTCTACACACCAAAAGATTTTGCCAAATTTTGTGATCACTTAAATTGAAAAGTTCCAGGGGAAAGTTTTATAGTCATCAAGGATTTTTTTTCCGAATTTCAGCTAGATCATCATGGGCAGTAGTAATATATCTTTACTGTACTGCCCATAAGGTGAAGATTAAATTGGAAAAAAAATTAGGAAGTTTGTACTTGAAGCTGGAAACTTTGGCAGAGAAGATCTTCCCTTTAGGCAATCCATCCACATCTTTCGCTTTTCAGTATTCATTAATGATGAGCAATAAGGGCTTTTAACTAGCTCTAAAAGCATATTCAAAAGGTGATCCATACCTTTCTTATAATTGTATCGTATTTTTCAGCACGCTATCTATTCTTGTGGGTCTACTTGGTCGACCACGTAATTAGGTAAATAAAGTGAAATTTGTTGATGCTCAATAGCAACAGCTTGTAGCCTTGAAGCGTCTCAAAAAAAGATCTAGAGTAAAACTTCCTCCGTTCTTTTTTAGTCGCAACATAAAAGCAACATTATTGTATAAGGCAACCTGTGAGCAGCAAAGTGACTATTTTTCCCTTAAAACAATAATACTCGCTTTAGCACATTTTGCAAGATCCAAATAATTAGACCACCCATGTGGCATCTCTAAAGCTTCATCATCAATTTCAATCAACCCCCTCATGAACATCTGACCCTTAAACTAGTGCCCTTGGGCACACAATTTTTCACAAGCAAAACACTGATTCTTCTACCTCAATTTAAATTCTGGAATCAAGAACCTTCTTCAGGGCTTATTGGGCACTTGGAGTTTTTGGATGGCAGGTAAAAGTTTGTTAAATGAATGTTGGCTAATTTGGGAACTAAACTTTGGTAGGGGAAAAGAAAAATAAAGCTTTGCAGGGAATTTTTTCTGAAGTACAGGGAGTATTTGTCAAAAAAAGCCATGACAGCAAGTCAAACAATGTGCAGTTGGAGAAATTCCTCAGAGAAAGGGAAAAGAATGCAACACGAAAACTAAGAAATTAGATTATATGTCAAGTTGTTATTTGTTATCCTTGGCCAGTAATGCACATCATAACAAACTTAACATTAAATGAATCCCAACGAATTTGTTGAGCTGGCTTCTTTTATTACAAAAACTAACTCATATCAGAAACATACTTGATCTGCAAAACCTTTTCAGCTCCCTACAAGCTATGAACGGGAGCCTTTCTTCATCAAGAACTGTAAGGATGAAGGCTTCAAAGGGAATTGCAAAAACATGGGGTATGCAAAACAAGTAAGAAGATCATCATTCACAAATGGGTTATTAAGTGAGTTACAGCTTAAACAGAGGTTTCAATTTCTATTTTCCTTTCATGTTTGGATCATTAACCTGGCAACCAGAATGGGCCAAAAGCTGTAGACTTCTGTGCCATGGTTGAAGCAGCCCAACAGATTGCATACACCCAGTGCACAGACAAGGGCTTCCCTGTGGCTCTGTGCTGGGTGAATTCATTAAAAACAGAGTTAAGACGTCCTCAATTTCTTCCATTAGCATTAGATGAGTGACATGAGTCACACTCTAAGCCCAGCACAAAAAAAGTCTTAACTAGGAGTAAGAAAATTCTATATGAAAAATAAGTAGTTAGGAGCAATCTGTAGTGTTCTTTACAAACCAGTTCATTTAGAGGTGTATATATATATATATATATATATATATATATATATATATATATATATATATATATATATATAATGAATGAGGGAGACTTCATGAGTATCATAATTTAATTGTGTGTACCAACTTCAAAACTGTGACAACCACTTTTATGGTAATTTCTGTTCAAGTGAATATTCTCCATCAACAAAACTGTCATGTAATAATAATACAAACCATACACTGCAGAATAATTGATGGTTTTGCCAACAGAAGTGCTAAGGTGAAATAATGCTACATTCTACATCATTAGATGTTCAACTTAGAAACGGAGGGGAAAAAAAACACTTCATTCCACATTTAACTTCCACCTTTTAAATGCCACAGAGATTAGAAAGAATATGATAAAAGTAGAAAAAAGAAATTGATAAGAGAAAAAAATATCAAGAGAAAGTATTGGAATAGTAAAAAAAAAAAAATATGAGATTTGATGTGATGCAGACTTCAACTTGACAAAAGAAATGAAAAACAGTTGCGATAAAAAGTAAATAGATTGATAGAGAGAGAGAGAGAGGAAAGTTACTTGGGAACAAAGAGTGCCCTAAAAGGCCCAAGAGTTTATACAGATAGTTTACCTGTATGCTGGCTAAGTGCTGCCGATGTTCAACAAGGGTTGCTGCCAAACATTCAGCATGGCCAGTTTCACCGACTTGTGTGCTTCGCAGGATTTCTGGACCCTCTCCATCATTTGCTTTTGCCTGCAACATAGCGTATAGTTACAAAATGCCCAATGATTGATTTATAGTTCTACAAAATGATGAAACAGCATATCAAAAATGATGTCTAGAACACAATGATAATTTAACAAAAGAAATTTTAAGTAGAAAAGTATACCAGTTGAAGCGATTGCTTATGAATTCGTTGTAAAGCATGTGTCCAACGTCTAAGAATCTCAGCAACATCTACAGTGGGATGGCCTCTTACGGTTCTATCGTCCACTCGGCTGTCTTCATTGGTCTGTGAATGGGAAGAATCTACACTTGTTCTTGGCATGCCTTTGTTCAAATTGGTGGATGACCCGTCAACTTGCTCTTTCTCATCCAGATGAGCTGTAGCTTGGTCACCAAGCTTCCCTACCAACACCTGTGAGCTTTGATCCATACCAGCTAGCAAAGATGAACCAGAGATGCGATACCTAAAAATAACAACAAAAGCAGTGTAATTCTTTAAAGAGACACTAGTGATCCTGGTCCATAATGGTCTCAAAACGAACCATAGATACCTGTGCTCCCGGTGAGCTATTAAATCCTCAATAGGTCCTGAAGCAAGAACTTCATGCTGACCTGATCATGCCAATAATGGAATAAACATCAACTTTTCATGATACAGCAGATCATCTTACAAAAAATAAAACAATGCTACACACAGGTCATTATGGTTTGGCACAACATCATTACCATCATAGTCATGAAAATCAAATTGGTAAAGCCAATATTTTGTAAGTCAAGGATATGCTGAGAGTTGGAGAAAAACATCTAAAATTACATAAGCAAATGAAACACGAAAAGATGGAGCATTAGTTTCCAGTAACTTAGAGTTAACAAACTCTCCCATCACTCAACAAGTCAACATAATGTACACTAGTTCCTTTATTACTCATGTTTTGTCAGGAATACGAAGTTAACAAACTCTCCTATCACTCAACAAGCAAACATACAGTGTACTAGTTTCTTTATTACTCATGTTTTGTCAAGAATACCGAAAAGCCTTCTGGCTTTCCGAAATCGAATGCAAACTCACCTCAACCATGACGGGAAACATAGCTTACATCTGGATAGTTTCCTCCCAAAATATCTTTAAAAAGAAGTTATAGTCACTTTTGATTAAGATTATATCATAGATCTAAAAGCCAAGAACTGTAATGAAAGCATCACGCGGGGGGGGGGGGGGGGGGGGGCTCAAACATTCCTAAGTTTGTAATACAGTATTAAACATTTCAAACTTTCCTGGGCAGATAAGTTTTACCACTTAATTATTTTATTACATCCACACTCCCAGGGAAAGAACATTACTAGATATATATTATATAGATATCTGACAACTTGAACTCCTCCTGAACATGCTGCAATTTCAGTAACCATGCAACTGGTCAATGCTTCCAGAATTTTCAGAGCACTAACTGATATATTTTTTAATCAAAGCTACGTTTGTAGGCAGTACACAAAAGTACACCTGCTAAGAGCCACAAATCCTCAAAAAGTGGTCCACTTCCAGAATTATGATACTTCATTTAAAAATAATGACAACATTTTCATTTACATTTGTCAATGCACAACTTGATCATAGAATCTCCAATTATCTATTAATAAAAACTTATGGAAAAATGATACATTGAAAATATGCATTGAGACTAATCCTATTTTACATGATGACATATTTTTGATAATGAGTGAAAAAATTAGTAAAAACTAGTATATGAACAATGCAAAAGTCAACACAAATCAAAGAGTTGAATATTTTTTAAACAAAAAATACACCTTGGCAAAGGTATAGAGTCAGGAAGAGGGGAAACAATTCAAGAACAAATTTAAATTAGAAACAAAAAGATATTAATAACTCTTATTTACTTAAAGATATCAGTGCACAAACACCATCATAAAACTTAGTGAAGTAGTCACAGTATATTCATATCATCAAAGGATTGAAGGTCTAAGCTCTAACAACTACTTTGTATTTCATATCATTCAAAGTTGATCATGAAATTTTTTAGACAACATTCAAAAGATTACTTACTTTCTGCAAAGCCCAATATTCACTTTCAACAAGATTTCGTGCATAAGTCTTTTAAAAGGAAAGATAAACAGAAGAACAATTACAGTTTAATCAAAAAGCAAAGAACAACAAAGCAGCGGATTCAGTTGTTTAAATGAATTAAAATTCACAGTAACTCCACTTACTCTTACGAGATAATAAGGACTCCCATAGTCGAGTAGCCTTAGAGACCAAATGAGAACTTTGACTTGAACCAGATGCACGTTCATCCCATATTTCTGCTTCCATCTTGGCTTTGTTTTTCAAATCCTGAAGCTTTTCAAGCTCTTGCTGCAAATATGCCTGAACAGAAAATTGAAAGAAATTAAGAAACCCCAATTCAAAGTAATAATTGGTCCTACAAGTATTTACAACAATTAATACCTCTTCTGCACAGAGACCGCGATACTCTGCTGTCATCTCATGAGCCAAACCTGACCACATCACCTGCCTCTGGACAGAAGTTTCTGCATTTTTCAGGAACCGTTGCCGTTCAAGAGCTATCCTGGCCTATTAAGATGAGGGGCATCAAATCCACCACCCAGACGAATCACAAATTCGCAACTACCACCAGACATCCTAGGGACTAAAGTTTAGTATGACAAGAGGGAAAATATATTTCAAAGATACCTTTGTTACAGGGAGTAATGCAGCAGCATGTGAAAATGCCACATCAGTCAAGGAACTGGGCAATGCATTAGAAGCAACATCAGCTGGAAACATTCGCCGATGAACCTCCCGTAAAGCATGCAGTGAAAGTTGCCATAATAGTTCAACGAACCTGCAATTACACAAAATATTAAAGCTCTACCAGCTTAAGTGCGTAACTAAGATAAGTCAAGAAGAGTCTTTGCCCTTGTAACAAAAACGGAGAAGTCGAAAAACAGCGCAAAATATTTGTGGCCTTTTTCTGCATCAAGAACAAAGTATTACAATATATACTAGGAACTTATACTTTTGGTCCAACATTTTCAGTTTCTTTGCAAAATTTCCCCAGCCCCAGGAATTCCTCTTTACTTCCAAAACATAAGTAAAATGAGAATCAAAAACTTTTTTGCAAAAGTCCAAAGAGCACAGACTAAGATTCCAGATTGGAGATCCATCAATCACAGACGGTATCTCCCCATGGCCTTTTGCCTCTGAAAGTGTCCTTCCTTCTCAATGCCCAGGCATCCATCTAGATGATCCAATGCATTTTTTCAATCACATATAAAGTACAGAGGACAAGCCCAATTTCGATGAAGAAAAGAAAAGTGTTATCGGATTTGAAGAGATGACAATAAATTTTCAAAGAATGCTGAGAAAGTCGTCATAAGAGTTTGCTAAATCCAAAAGTACACAAACACAAAAATATTGATAAGAAAAAATAATTATATAATCACCTCCACTCCCCAGAGAATAAAGAGACAAGCTGTCCTCTATACTTAAATCGTGGATTAATCCAATTCCTTTAAACCTCCCAACCTGAATAATCCTTGCAACTCCTATCACCTTAGCCCATAATGACGCCAAAAAAAGACTGTCCCCCAACAAATCGAAAGATAAAGGATCATGTGACAAGACCTAGGTGTTACACTCTGACCACACACCAGAAAATTGTCATAAATACATTTCAACATAACTTCTCCATATTCATACCAAATCCTTTAAAAATATGAAGCAAATCCATAATCTCTAAGGGCAAACCCAAGATTACTCATGCAAGCCAAACAACCTACACCAAAGGTACTTCCCTTTATATAATGTGAATAAACATGTGAACAATACTCACTATTAGCACATGAGCAAAAGCATATATTCAGTGTAATAAGACAAATAACAAAACACATCATCACTTTTGGACCATGTCACTAGCGTAAATCCACCATAATGCCAAAGTCCACACAATAGCCCTCACCTTAAAGGGCACCCTTGCTTTCCAAATGAAATATGTGACTGGAAAGGTTGGAAAATTGAGGAGGTTGCTTAAATGGTTCAGAAAAGGTTTGCTAGACAGAGAACACAATAAACCCCTAGAATCCTTCAGTGCACCTAACTTAAAATCCGACACCTCCAGTAAAGATGTGAGCACCTCTAACTCCCTATCATGATAAAACCATCAACATGCACATTTATGGAGAGTACACAACTGAGAACCATTCAAACAATTAGTACTCCACTAACTGAAGAACATTACGGAGACAAGGCAAAAAACAATTCCAACCCAATTAGAAAAGCTAGTAGAAAAGTAGCTGCCAACTTGAACTATACTCGATCAAAACCTAACTTAAAAATAAGCAAGTCAAGTCTAGTAACTCTTAGCACGACTAAAGAGCTTACAAGAAGATTTGCACTTCCTTTATTTCTTTTTACTTGTAACACTTCTCAAAACACGCTTACCAATGTACATTTTTAACTTTTAATACCTATAATAATACATAAGTAAAAATTATAATAAATTGATATACTTAAACTATATATCGAGATCAAAGCCAAACTTATGAATAGCTTAAAAATCAAAGTGTTACAAGTAGGGGTGCTTAATCATCGAGCTGAGCCCGAGTAGTAATGGGCTTGGCTCTAGCTCATTAAACTTTTGTTGGGCTCGACTCGAGCTCGAAGCTCGGCAATCTTTTAAAGTCCTAGGAACCATCAATTTGAAATTTATTTTCATAAGCCATTGCCTTATTTTTGCCCGAAAGGGCATTGATGTAACCTAGGGGGCGTCTCTGGGGACAACTCAGAATGTTGTGTTTGGTTTAGGGATGAAACCTGGGGAGCTGAGAAAGAAGCGTGTTGTTGCATGGCCTGAGCAAAATGACAAGGGAAGGTACTCAGTTCTCTTCGGTCGTTAGCAAACACCACCTCATTCCTAGTCAACCTCCATAGTCCTCCCACAAATTTTATATCCAACCGAGTTCTCTTCTGGGTTGACATGTTAAGAGACTCGACAAGTGGTGTTCTTCCCCTCAAATTGGGAGAAAAACCCAAATTACAGTGATCCAAAGCTGACTGAAAAGGGACATAGCCTGAAAATGTGTGAGGCATCCTCTTCTTCTAGGCTGCAAATAGTACACATCAGGTGCGTAGGAATTCCTTTTCTGGCAAGAATTACTTTAGTTGCAAGAGTATCTTGGCCTATTCGCCATAACAGGAATTTCCACTTTAGGTATATGACCTTGAGATTTGGGTTACGTCGTTGGCCACTTCTATCATTCTGTTCAAGTGTTTTTAAAAAAGCGTATCCAGATTTGACGGTAAAACGTCCCGTGCAGTGGTGGTTCCATATCAATGAGTTTGCCTTAGGTTTCCCAGGGAGTTCCATAGCAATAATCTTTCAAGCATCTTCTTTTTCAAAATTTCTATGAATTTTTGAAATGTTCCATCGCACGGGGTTTTGGAAGAGGAAGTCTTTAGGCTTCCATAATTGGGCCTACTGTAGCATTAAATGTGACTAGGCCTCTGGCACTTTTCCATCCACCCATTTGTCTCGAAACACTCGGATTATATTTCCCTATCCTACCTTCCATGCACTTCCTTTGAGATAGTCTGCGTTTGGTCGCTGAAGGCCTTGCATAGCCAATGACAGTCCCTTTCTCTGATTCCTTTGGAGAAGGTTTTTTGAGAGGAAACTTTAGACGAGGTTTAACACTCTTGCTACCAGTAGTTGAAGGTGTGTATGGATTCGCCAGATTTGATTCATAAGTAAAGTCTTGTTAAGAGTTTCCACATCACGAATACCAAGACCTCCCATCCCTTTTGGAAGGCAGATTGTTTCCCTATTTACCCAATGAATTCCTTTCTGTTTCCCGATGAATTAGCCCATAGGAATTATGTTACGAGAGAGTTGATTTTCGTAGCCAGAGAAACTGGCATAGGGAGACAGGTTAGGACGTGTGACGCCAATCCAATCAAAACAGAGTTAATTAACAAAATTTTCATTGGCTGGGCCATTGGGATGCCACTCCAAGATAAAATCTTCCCTGCAATTTTTTCAACAGTAGCCTAAAAAAAGGGTCCCTTCTTCCCTTCAATGTCAATCAAAACCCCCAAATTAGGTACTGATATTGTGGGTCTGCTACATTCGGAGGGAGTTCGGGATTGAGGTTTTAGTGTCTTCATTTGTGTTGGGATTGAATTTAACATAAGATTTGTTAAAATTCAGTTGTTGTCTTGACACTTCACAAAATCGGCTAATGATCGAGTAAAGGTGTTTACCGTCACTTTCAGAGGCCCTTGTGAACAGGAGGGCATCATCAACGAAGAGCCTTGCGAGACACTTTATGCCTTTAACAAACATAGGTCCTGTCCAAGCTGTAGCATCCTTGAGAAGATATCCATGCAAAGAAGAAAAAGGTAAGGAGATAAAGGGTCTCCCTGCCTTAGGCCCGCATTGGGTCGGAATTCTTCAGAAATTTCACCATTGACTAAGATAGAAAAAGAAACTGTGGAAATACATTGATAAATCAGATTCACCCAAATGTCTGTAAGCCTTTAAGATCCTGATGAGAAAAACCCAATTTATCTGATCATAAGCCTTGCTCATATCCACTTTGATTGCCATCGGAAAGGACCTTTGGTTTTAGAGTTGATCTTATACATAATCTCATGACTGATAAGAATGTTATCCTCCATGTATCGTCCTAGAACAAAGGCATGTTGAAATTCCTAGACGAGATTTCCCATTACCTTCTTTAATCTGTTAACAATACATTTGGCGAGGCATTTATACACATTATTACAAAGACTTATTGGCCTAAGATGATTTGCAGTCTCTGGCGAGTCATTCTTGGGGATCATCACTAGGATGGTTTTATTCCAATGTTCATTAAGGTGGCCTGATTGGATGATGGAAGTCACGCCCTCAATGACCGAGTTCCCCACGATGTGCCAATGTTCCTTGAAGAATTCTGCTAAGACCCGGGGATTTATTACTGCCAGATGGAACATTGTATCTTTGATTTCCCTTGGGGTGAAATTTGTATCAAACAAACCCCTATCCTTCTCATCGGGTTGGGGGATGAATATTTCTTATAGGACACTGTCAATTTTCTGAATGTGCTCCAAACTGCACTCTCCTATGTACCCGCTCTTCACATTTTCTAAGATTACACTCATGATAGCCCGGTGGTGCGTAACCCAAAGCCCATCGTCCTTTTGTATGGCATTTTCCGTATTCCTTCTTTGGCAATGTTTTACCCTAGAAAAAAGGAGCTTGGTGGGACGATCCCCTTCTTATAACCACCTTTCTTTAGCTCGTTGCTTCTAGTATGGCCATTAACCTTGTCAATATACCGTTTGCCATGGTACTTATTCCCCACAGTAAGACCCTCACTCGCAAGCTCCTTAAAGATAGCTCGCTAGTTTATGCCATATAATCTTCTCCAGTGTAAGCTCCAATGATTAAGTTTTGGCCGAGTATTGTCCATATTTCGAACAACCTTGGAGCCATCGTTACTATCAAGGCTACAACTCCAGGATTCCATAATGATGTGTTGAACATGGGGAAAACGTAAACACCAGTTTTCTATTTGATATGGACGTGATCGTTGAGCTCGGGGTCTTGAATTGTCATAAACTATTGTTGCATGGTCTGAAAACAAGATTGGGAGATGAGTTAATAATTCATCCGGATATTTATCAACCCAAGCTTGAGCCACAAGTCTTTCCAAGATCAGGTTTCCTTTGGTGTTGTTTTGCTTGTTTGACCAAGTGAAGCTAGGCCTAATGAAAGGAATTTCAATTAACTATGAGATCAAGCGCTAATTGACAAAATCTAACCATCCCTGAATTATAGGTGATCCTCCTAATTTATCTTTGGAGTGCTCCACCTGGTTGAAGTCACCAATAAGAAGGCAATGTGTGTAGAAAGCAAGAATATTAGCGTATTCATTCCAAACTAAAGATCTGTCAGCAAGTATAAGCGCCCCATAACAGAAAATGATACTAGATTCATTTCCTTGAAGATCCTTAGTAGTACATACAATGAGGTACCACCAACCCCCCGGAGCTCCCAATTGTATCGACTCCAAAAACATGAGAGGAGGTTTCCCTTGCTAATAGAGCCTTAGCTTTTTCTACCGATATTTTAGTTTCACTTAAAAAAAGAAATATAGGCTTATTTGATTTCAATAACCACTTTATATAAGGAATAGCAGGGTAGAGTTGTTGTTTAAACCCCTACAATTCCATGCGATTGTTTTCATGGTGACATTTGGGGATGAGTAAGGCTAACCTCCCCGCCTTTCAAGGAGCTTTCGTGGTCTAGCTCGTGCTCTTGCCAATTTGAAGCCACCTCTTCAGATTCTACGTTCGCCCTTTTGAGCTTCTTGCATGGCATCACTTTATCTAGCCAGTTTTACTTCCTTTTTTCCATGTGTATGCCACTCTAATCCATAGATTTTATAATTATATAACTTGTAAAATTTGATCTTATACTATACTTGTATTTCACCATCAAAACATTTTATTTGACTTAGATTTGTATCATTGTATAACTTTAATTTTGTAATAAAAAAGTTTTAAAAATTATATTTTTTTCTTTGTTTCACAAATATTTCCATATATAGATTTTACGCTTTTTAATGCATACTTAAACATTAACTACTAATAATCTAAAATATCACTTGATCATATTTTCTCTAGTGAATTGTTAAAAAATAGAAAATTAGTATATTTGTCGAGCTTGTCCCTCCTCGTATATTTACAATTTTATCGAGCTTGTTATTGAGCTTTCGAGCAGAGCCGGACCTTGCTCGGCTTTGTTTGTTTAAGTCTCGAGCCGAGCCCGAACTCGAGGCAAGCTCTATTTGACCGAGCTTTAACCAAGCCGAGCTCGAGTAGCTTGGTTCGTTAAGCACCCCTAGTTACAAGTAAAGACAAAGAAAGGAAGTACACAATATTATGATCATTCCAATGTTAAATTTTAATACAATATTCATTTAATTTTTACAATACATAAATTAGTTAAAAGATATCGCTCTTTTTAGTTTTACGATGCATACCAAAACATTTATTTTCTGAAAAAATCAGGCTCCCAACTTTGAGTTGACCTAGAAATGAACTTGAGTTGAGAGCTAGTTCAGGCCTAAAGATTATATTTTGAAGTTCCAGTCGAGCTTTAGACTTTTGAATTCAAAATTTGAGCAAGCTTAAGTTTTAACTTGCAAATTCAAGTCTTAATTCTCAAAATTATTAGCTTTATACTGAACAGAAGAATCTATTGGTACTAACAAGCCTATTGGTACTATTTTATAGATGACAACATCCTAGATCACTCAGACATCCTAGAACATCAAATGAAATGACGGCATGTGATGAACTTTTCTCAAATAAATTCTTATAAAAAAAACTTATGTCAAATAAATCTTTTTAACAGCACACACATATATCGACAATAAATGTTTAAACAAAGGTACAGCCTGCCCAAGTAAAGAAATTGGTGTGAATCGAATTCTGAATTCAAAAAACAGTCAACACAACGTAGCCATATAAGTAACTTCACAAGAATCACAAGATCTTCACCTTGGTGCCTCCTCTAACAATTTTGTACATCACATTGTAGAAACATAAGCAAGCATGATACTACTGGCTCAACACAACACCTCACAACATCTCACAAGAAACAAAAAGGCATCCACCAAAAATCATTCTCCCATGCCAAATAACATCCATGTTCACCAAAGAAAATGAAAATCCAAAATTTTGCTCATTGGAGTAAGTCCTTCTGGTCATCTGGAAATCTCTCAAAGTGGAAATCTCCCATCACCAGCACAGAAAGTGGCATGCAGCATAGAGAAATGAAGAAGAATAAGGGACATATACCCACGATTTAATTACTCAGCCATGTTATCAATTTACCACCATGTATTTAAATTTCTAAAGGAAAAGCTTGACTAAGAGGGATTACTAACTATCACAATAGAGTTCAATAAGGTCTTCCTGTATACGAAACTCTCAAGTATATAAGAGGTAATACTAGCTCCGACACTTTTTAACTAAGGTCCCCTTTCTCACCCATACCAACTACCATGTCTACAGTATGATAACATAAATGTTGATACTTGAGGACCTTGTTAACAAGAACATAAAACAAGCTTCAAAAAGCAGCTCCATATTCAACCTATAACACTATTTAGTTGGATTCTTCCATAACTACAAGGATACACAATTCTTTGTCTCAAACCATCAATCTTCATGTACAAAAAAGACATAGGAGTTAATGCTTCGCTCCTAATGTAATCCTCACCACAATCAACTTCTTCAGAATAACAATTTAGCCTCTGCCCCTGACTCACACATTAATGATTTGATTACCAGACCTCTGATTCTTGTTATAAAAACAAGCGAATTCAGCATTGTTCTTTGAAAAGCTAATAAGAAAGAATACCAAAATCCCATAAAATTTCACAAAACGATGGGTCAGCAATGAAATTTCCATAAACTAAATCAAAAAAAAATGCGAATTCGTGGTTAATACCATGATATTCAAAATGCAACAAACTCAAATTTTTATAAAAAAAAAAAGTAAAAAAAAATTGAAAAGGAAATGCCCACCAACCTGGGCCCACAACATGTTGCAAGAGACGAAACCCTTGAATTACTCCTGGGCAATGCACCTTGTGATTCAAGCTCACTAATTACCCCTTGCACAACCTAATAAAAAGTTGGAATATTTTTCAAAATTATCCCAAATTTACTGAAAGAAATTACCCAAAAATGCACAAAATGATAAAATCACCTTACGAAAATCACGAGACTGAGCGGAATCGAAAATCGGCCACACTTTATCAAAATCCTGCACAAAATTGAAAAAAATCAAAATGCAATATTCGAAAAATCAAACGAATCAAGAGCTAATTGAAGAACCTTAGCAGATTGAGTGGGGCCTCGAAGAGAGGAGAGGATGAAGTAGAGAAGTTGTTCGCCGAGTTTAGGATTGGAATGACGGAAGAGTCCGACGCGAGGAGGTGAATTGGCGGCGGCGACGCCGATGATCGATGGATCGAGCCCTAAGAGTAGACAGTTAGTGTACATTGCGCTTTCGAGTTCGATTTCTCTTTCCTTTTCTCTGTCCATTGCCATTCCAATCCCCAGCCACAGCGGCAACTTCTTGCCTTGGTTTTCTCTCTTTTCTGTGTTGGGATTTTGAATTTTTGGATAGGAAGTTCACTCATTTATAACTTACCCGACAAGTGAACTTAGTTAGACATGACAAAAACTCAAAAACTAAGGTAAATTACTGCTAAGATTATAAAATTAGTAGGTTTGGATTAAGATTTTTAGCGTCTATTATTAAAATGAAATATTGTGTAGTTTTTAAAATTGTATCTAAAACCCAGTTTTTAATTTTATTTCCACCATAATCATATTAGAATTGACTTTCACATCCTAATTCTAACCATAAAATCGTCATTCATTTATCTATTCAAATCTCTTTTTCCTTATTCTTTTTCTCAATGACGTTTAACCTTGAAGATTGTTTTCACAAATCTCCCACATCTACGCTACCGTTATTTGTTAGTTAAAGTTTAGATGTAGTATGATGCCATTATTGTACTTCAATTATACTATTTTCATTGAAGAAAATATATGATGTTATATTTTGTTTTCTAACGAACTATGAAACATAGCTTTGTTGCTTCACTATACAATGACCCTCACTAGTTTATGACTTATATGCTTAGTTCTTTACTATGTTGAGAATAGGGAGAGTTTAGGACCTTTACAATAACTACACTTGATGTTTAATCAAGAAACGTAAAATTCTTACATTTTATATGCTTAAGTCTCTAATGCACATCAATATCCTTAAGCCCTTGATACATTTCCTATAGTAAGGTTAGTCATATCATGATGATTGGCAAATTACAAAGTGTAGGTACCTAAATGTGTCTCCTCACCTTAAGGTCCATGATTAAATTATTCCGATTAAATCTTGATCGAAAGAATAAGCAAAGAAGAACCGTTCAAACCATCAAAAAGTCGAAAAAATTAATGGACAATTAAAATGTGCAATGTGCATTAGGGCCTAATCTAAGGTCATTAGCCCAAAGGATTAAGCTTAAAAAACACTTAAGATAAGTCGTAAAGATACACAATCAGATCAGTTGTCTTCGATTTTATTGAGATAGTTGTCCATCCAATGATAGCGCATGTTTTCCTATTTTAAATTTTTATAGTTAACCTAATTTTTTCATTTCTTATATATACTCATGCAAATTTGTTTTGCACCCAACTGTTGATTAGTCATTAATTTACCCTAATCCTCTATACGTTCATACTTCATTCCTCCAAAGGCACTAAATAAACCTCCTTTATACAATTCTCTTGTAAAGTTTGCAAACTATTCAAAACTGTCAAAAAACCTAGGTAATCAAGGTATCATTTGAAGGTCCTTAAACTATGTTGTTGTCTACTAACCATTTGCTGAAAGTGTACGCAAATCTATCATTTGCATTACGATTGTATGTAAATGTGTACCAACCTTACTTGGAGGATTTATAGATTTATTATTCGCACGATTCTAACCATTTTTTCTCAAAGAGATTTGTTTATTTTATTTATGCTTGTTATCCTTGTTATTTTCCATGGTTAATTGTTTTTTCATGTCATTTTTTGTATTTTTCTTAAATAAGACTGGTAAATGCAATCACGCCTATATGAGATAACTTTGGCAATTAGTTTTGGGATTCTTGTAGTATGATTTGGTAATAAAGTGACTATTTGATGTAGTGTATATGACCGGATCAGATCAAAAATTCTTCATACAATTCTTTTGTAAAGTTTGCAAACTATTCAAAATTGTCAAAAAACCTAGGTAATCAAGGTATCATTTGAAGGTCCTTAAACTATGTTGTTGTCTACTAACCCTTTGATGGAAAGTGTACGCAAATCTATCATTTGCATTACGATTGTATGTACATGTGTACCAACCTTGAGGATTTATAGATTTATTATTCGCACGATTCTAACCATTTTTTCTCAAAGAGATTTGTTTATTTTATTTATGCTTGTTATCCTTGTTATTTTTCATGGTTAATTGTTTTTCATGTCATCTTTTGTATTTTGCTTAGATAAGACTGGTAAATGCAATCACACCTATATGAGATAACTTCGGCAATTAGTTTTGGGATTCTTGTAGTATGATTTGGTAATAAAGTGACTATTTGATGTAGTGTATATGACCGGATCATATCAAAAATTCTTCATACAATTCTTTTGTAAAGTTTGCAAACTATTCAAAACTGTCAAAAAACCTAGGTAATCAAGGTATCATTTGAAGGTCCTTAAACTATGTTGTTGTCTACTAACCATTTGTTGGAAAGTGTACGCAAATCTATCATTTGCATTACGATTGTATGTACATGTGTACCAACCTTACTTGGAGGATTTATATATATATATTTATTCGCACGATTCTAACCATTTTTTCTCAGAGGGATTTGTTTATTTTATTTATGCTTGTTATCCTTGTCATTTTTCATGGTTAATTGTTTTTTCATGTCATCTTTTGTATTTTGCTTAAATAAGACTGGTAAATGCAATCACACCTATATGAGATAACTTTGGCAATCAGTTTTGGGATTCTTGTAGTATGATTTGGTAATAAAGTGACTATTTGATGTAGTGTATATGACCGGATCATATCAAAAATTCTTCATACAATTCTTTTGTAAAGTTTGCAAACTATTCAAAACTGTCAAAAAACCTAGGTAATCAAGGTATCATTTGAAGGTCCTTAAACTATGTTGTTGTCTACTAACCATTTGTTGGAATGTGTACGCAAATCTATCATTTGCATTACGATTGTATGTACATGTGTACCAACCTTACTTGGAGGATTAATATATATATATTTATTCGCACGATTCTAACCATTTTTTCTCAGAGAGATTTGTTTATTTTATTTATGCTTGTTATCCTTGTTATTTTTCATGGTTAATTGTTTTTTCATGTCATCTTTTGTATTTTGCTTAAATAAGACTGGTAAATGCAATCCCACTTATATGAGATAACTTTGACAGTTAGTTTTGGGATTCTTGTAGTATGATTTGGTAATAAAGTGACTATTTGATGTAGTGTATATGATCGGATCAGAGTAGAGCAACGTATGGATGTAATTATAACTGAATGAACTAATTCATTTATCATCTACAAATCCTCTTTGATTTTGGATCATGAATGGAGTTATATTTCTCATGAATTTATAATGGGGAACATATTACTTTGGACAAGTCTATTCATATAATCCATTGCAAAGGTTTATGAATTTTTCCCTGAAAAGATTAATTGATTACTTCTGCTTTCTCCGTAATCATTTACTCTTTTAGTGAGTTAACCACGTAACCCCCTTCACGCAAGGCGAACCATGCCTACCCAAAGTTCAAGTTCATTTTATTTCATAAAAAAGGGTTGATCATTTCTTTTTCTTTTTTAGGACAATAATGCACATTATCGCCATTAATATATTTTAGACAAAAATAAGTTAAAGTGAAGTGGTAATGTAATACGAAGTAAAGACAAAATTTGAGTTAATTTTATATCATTGGCAAAAAAATTCCTCTCATTTGTCAAACTAATGATGACAATCTTTTGCGTTGCGGAGTTTCTATGGAATTTGAACTAATGAGAGCCACAGTTTATAATGCAAAGGTCCTTACAAAGTTGGCTTGTATGCCGAAAAAAAAAAACACGAAGTTAATTGGCTTTTTAACGATTAGGGAAGAGGGTGGGGATGATGCGGATTGCAACCACTTGAGTCCTCAATACTGTCTGGTTGCTTTCTGTTTTAGGCTACATAAAAATAAAAAAATAAAAAAAATCCATTTCAACTTTAAAGAAGCACAAGTGAAGATTGCAATTCTTACAAGTACATGATACAGCATAATATAAGAGGAAAATTTTCACAAAAGTGTCACCAATTGGTGACCATCAGTTGACAAGTGCAAATTACAAGTAGCTAAATTCTACACAGCAGTTCCCATCAAGCCCTATATTACAACTAAAAACAAATGTGATGAAAATTAAAAACAAAACGCAAACCATAAGGAGACAGACAAGAAGGATGAGGCAAGAGAGGAAAATTCCCTAGATGACAATTCCGATCATTACAACGGCTTACTCTACAATAAAATGGGGTAGACTTGAGCTCAAGCGCAATGCTATGGGCCAATCTTAAAAAGTCCATGAGAATCTAGAATTCAGTAAGAGAATTCATGACCACGCAATGAGATGTACTTCTTCACCCAGATGGCAATATCTTCAGCACAAGCCTGTGCTTGAGGAGTCTTCAGAAGCATGTCAAGGGTTGCAAATTCATGGACTGCATCTTTGTACTCCAGAACCGGGGCATCAACATTGACCTTCCGCAACTCCTCGGAGTAGGCAATGGCTCGGTCTCTCATCCAATCATGTTCTGCCACCACTGTTAATGTTGGGGGCATAAGTTTTAATGGAGGTCCTCTATTTGGAATTAAAGGATTAGCTGCTGGGTGGTCTAAGTTGAACTCATCTTCTGGCAGGAAGAGCTTCCATGCAAGCACACACATAGGCTTGTCATAAAAGTATGAATTCGCCAACTTTATCTCTGAATGTGTAGGGACGTTACCAATAAAAAACGGATACATTAACACCTGTGCCACAACCTTCACAGGATCGAGAAGCTTCCCAGACTCAACAGCTTTCCTAGCCACATAGTCCGAAATGTTTGCCCCACAACTGACGCCAAGGAGAACACATCTATTGGACAAATATACATATCAATACTGTGAAATCTCAAATTAGATGAATAATAAAGAAACATTGCAGGAAGATCAATTTCGACACTAACATACACCACACGCCCCGCCCCGCCCCGCTCGAAAGAGAGACTTTGTTGACTAAGAATATTTAGAGATAAGCAGGCAAAGGAACGCCAAAATTAGAAAGTGAATAACAAAATAATTTATAGTCAGTTAGCCCCAAACATATAAAGGATCAAATGACACTACGTAATGAGTTACTTTGCAACATTAGAAAATTTTTGTTGATTCAATTGATTATTCTGGTCAGCAATCATACATGTTGTGCATTCAAAGATCTTAAAATCACACACTGGATGTAAATAAATGAAGCATAGAGTCATTGAATGCAATTAGATTAAGCACAAAAAAGACTTTTATAAAATATGCATTGCAAAGCAACACAAACGTTGCTGCAAGGAAATCTAGATAACTCATGCTTAGCAAGCTTAACAGCAAGGTCATGTCACATACTCACATTTCACACCTCAACCATGTAGTTGCCATATATTCCAAATTTCTCACCATTATACAAGGATGTAATGGCAAGCCTGGGGCACCAGCCACATCGGTCCCTAAGAAATGTTGTTGAAGAAGGGTGCTAACAATTGGGGGAAAAAAACCCAATAAATGAGTACTCTAAAGTCAACATCCATAATTTTTATTAGTTTAATAGGCACTTTTCCAGGAAACTCTGACAAGTTGAACCTCCTTTCCTTAATTTGAGACATCCTTAACATCAGCTATAAACGTTTGAAGAGTTAAAATGCAATTGGGATGTAACAAGGTCAATGGAAGAAAGCTCAAGGGCTTAAAATTGACAAATAGAATGAAAGTGGCTTGACAGTGTTGACCTTAGAGTACTTGCTTGTCTGTGTATAAATGGCAAATTTGGATGTAAGCTCATTTATGATGCTAGTAAGGCATGCTCAACATCTAGACCCCTGCACCCAGTTTAGTGGTTTGGTTCCTCAACTTCATCATAATTGTTCATGTCATAAAACTATAATTAACTCACTCCCCCTATACATATGTAATGAAAAGCTTACCTAAAACTATTATGCTTTGATTACTGAAAGAAATCCACTTGTCTTTGTGATGAATCTAACTTATATAGATCTCTTGCTATATATTATCTTAATGTAAAAAAATAAAGATAATTAGTAAAAAGAGTCAGATTAGATTGCATAGTGCTCAAAAATCAAGGTTTGAATGATACGTCGAGTATTCTCATAAGAAGTAACAAAATCCAATAAAAGCCTATTTCTAAATTGTGTGACCATAGCTCTAAATTTTGTTGGATACCCTTCTCAAGGAGCTTACCATGAACATAAAAATGACCCTGCACCGGTCACACACTGTACAAGCCAATAAAATTCAATTCTTATGCATTTTCTTGAATTTAGTTTAAAACATTAGGTGATGACTGATTAGAATTAAGGAATAGCATATTAATTTCAAGAGTAAAATTTGGCTGGACCAAATATTAGATAGTCACATGGATTTCCTTAGCTGCATAAATCTTTCAAGGTGTGTCCTCCCACAAAGTGTTGTGTACTCAATTCATATAGTAAGTAAACAAACCAAACAACCCAAACGCATCATCTAGTCCCCAATTATAATCAAATTTCTCTTCTTAGATTAGTCCACTGTCTACGATTTTTTATAACAAATAGTTTGGAAAAACCCTCTATAATCAAGAAGTTATAATATATAGATCCACTATAGTCACCCTTCCACTTCCACCCTCCCATCCACAACATAGTCCCAAAAATTATCACACCACCAAAGACACCCTTCACCCCTCCACCAAGACAACGGGAAAATCAAGGGAAAAATCAACAAGAATCAATCCACTCATTGATGATTTCTTACACCTCTAGTTCTTGCCTTGTTTCAAATTTTGTTACAGTAGGTTTTTATGAGATTAAATCATACTACTAAGATACAAACTCCCCTCAAAATGTCCAGCACTCTCATCTCCCTCCACGACCCAACAACCGCTCCAATCATCCTTCAAGAAGCATCTTACACAACATCAATTATTGGTGATAGTCTCAAGTCTGGCAAGTTCAGCCTTTATAATGACCCCACTTGTCTCTTCTTTATGCCTTCTCCATCCCTAGTCCCTAACTTGTTTTTATCAAGAAAGTATGTGGAAAACTCAATATATTTAGAGGTAATACCTCCTCAATGTTGCTACAAGGTAATCCCTCCTCAAGATTGCTACAGGGTTTAACCTCCTTAAGATTGCTAGAAGGTCACATATCAACCCTATTAGTGTCCAAGGTGTAAAACAAAAAGCATTCATATTCAAGAAAAGAGGGAACGGAATATCACTTTTTAACCAATTTTAGCAAACAACTCAAGCAATTGTGTGTTTTAAAAATACATTCCTTGAAAGAACAAAAGGGGAATTATAAAGTTGAAAGTCACCTATTTTACATAAAAGTGACCAATCTGCTAAAACACTAGACCCAGATATCTGTTTCACACAACAATCATCTAATTTGAATGCGATTAATATGCAAGCATAAAAAGAGAAGTGATCAACGTTTTCTTAAGTGTTTTGACATGGTGCACCAATCAAAAAAATCCAATACTAACATTGAACTAAATAAGACACTAGCAAATTTAAGTTATTAACTAATTAGGCAACTTATTAAAGACACATAATAAATATACAAAGAGTAGACCATTGACATAACAAAAAAGCTTATATGTGCTAATTTTTATCAAAACAAAATTTTCATTATCTAGACCTATACAGCCCTATTGAACACAAAGGTTGGTCATTACTCAATAGACTTACTGAGAGGTTCAAAAATTGGTATTCATCTTCTTAAGCATTTCCTTGTCACAATTCCTAGTAATGTTAAATTAAAGTTTAGGGCCCATCTACACTGTCCGATTCATACTCAAACAAGTAAAAATATCAGGACTGATTAGTCACATACCTTTGCAGCATTTAAAATTAATAATTAACTCTTATGCTTTCCCTCAAATTGACACTTCCATTTTAGGATTGGTAGGCTCCATGAAAGGGTTATGTCGTTAAATAATCAAATCAAACATTCAAACACTAATATCCCTCTGTTCCATTGTTCCCGTTTGGTACTTAGCTTGTTAAAATAGAATTGATCAAAACCCAATAAGTCCGATGATAAAATTTTCTTTTCGCCAGTTTTCACAGAAAATATAAGAGAACACAACTACACACATAATGGATGGGTTTTTTTTTTCCCTGTTTGGCATGCCAAATCAAACTCTGGAATTCTATAATGCTCTTTGAGACCTCAAGTATCATCAGCCCAATGCAACAAACAGCACATTTATGTGTAGCAGGATCGAAAAATCAGTGAGATGCTCAGCAAATTTAGCAATCTAAACCTACGAAAGCACTGATTAAAAACAATCAAAGCATTTATTAAGACACTAACCTAGAAGGATCAGCATGAGCAGCCAACCATGGCTCCACCATAGACGCACCAAAAGTATCCGCAACAGTTTGCCTAAGCACATCCGATTTCTTAGTATCACCACCAGCAGCACCGCTCCCCCCAGTGCCTCCCCCCAAAATCCCCCCACCGCTTCTATTAATCAACGATTTGCTACACTCAGCCAAATTCGCCGTCTTCGCCAGCCAATTCAACACCTTCCACCCGTCCTCAAAAGCCGCAGGATACCTGTTCTCCGGCGCTAACCTGTACCCAACCGCCAAAACTATAACATCACAAAACTTGGCAATCCGCCGACAGAAGAAGTCATTGGCAACCGAATCATTACTCCCACTAACAAACCCTCCCCCATGAAACTGCAACATCACCGGTAATTTCCTCAGCTTATTACTATTAGTATGCTCAATTGACGGCAAATAACCCCTGTAAACCCCGTTATCATGTCCCACATTCCCATAACTACTCCTCCTCAACGAAGAGTGATCACCGCCGTTAACCTGATCAGGCCCGAAGCTATTCCTCCTAAGCAAATTCGCCGATCCAGAATCTTCCAAAATCGCATCCACCCGTTGTTTGTTAGTAGGCCTAGCTGTTTTCGACCTAGGCGGCTCCGACGAAAGAGCCGTCTCGGGTAGGAAGATGCGGACGGAGAGAGAAGTGGATGGATCAATGTGGATGTCCTTAGTCGCGACGCCGTCGGTGAATACAGGGTTTGCCGCAACCACCGATTCCTCAGGCCGAGTCGTGACGCCGAACTCGCTGTTTAGTTTCTTGTTCACCGATTCATCCGCCGTGGTCTGAAACCGATTCTGGAGGCGATGCTTCAATAAGAATTTGAAGAATACGCTGTATAGCTTCACCGCAACGCTTGGCATTCTCTTCTTTCCAGTAGCCGGAGATTGATTCTGGATTTTGAGGTATAAATTTGATGTATATATAATAAAGAAATTCAAACTACATTGAATTTTCTTCTTCCTCCTACAGTCCTACCTGATGTATGATTTGGAAGAGTAGGGAGGGGAGGGGCTGTTTCTAGACGAAATAAATTTAAATTCAAGTTGTCGTCTAAATCTCGATCGTCTCGTGAGTTATCTTTTAGGTTTATTTTATTATAGACTACAATATGAGATAAATTCGTGCTTTAAAGTATCTACGAACTCTTGTTGATACGGCTTCACAAACTAAAAAAAATAAAAATCTGACCTATGTGACCTGACAAGTAATTGCATGTTTTTTCTGCTAATTTTATGTTTTTTGCATACTTGTATTACAAACACATTTAGCAATGTCAATAGGAATTTACTAGTGGGTTTGCAAGATGGGCTTTGAATTTACTAGCACAACTATACTTTATACTCTACTGTAATTATTTGTCTAATTAAGCATGATTAGATATAGCATTTTTAGATTGTATTGTGGACTTTTGTGAAATTTTGTGTTTTGAATAAAATTTTATACTTTTAGTAGTATGTTTTTCACTGCAAATTCTAAAGACTCAATCGAGTTCTTAACACAATATCGTAATAGTCTTATAATTATTAACACTTCAGAGTTTTACGACAAAAAACTTATTACTATTATTATAAAACTTTATTTAAAACAATCAAAGCACTTATTAAGTTTTTCAGAGTCTACAAATATAAAACAAATAAAGTTCTTCAATAATATTAATGCTATGTAACTATAATGAGAGTGACGGAATCCTAGACATGATAAATGTAATTGAGCAACAATTAATTCTCCTACACATGATTATATACATACAAATATTTTCAACATGTACGTACTTTGAATAGGTAATTATATTCTCCACTTTAACAATTTTGCCTAAGTAGTAGTCTTATCTAAATAATGAAGGAAACTCAATTAATTATCTATGAATTTACAATAACTAAACCTAATTTTAAAATCTCTTAATTATGTTATAACTTTTATAAAATAAGGTTTAAATCACATTTCAATACTAGGGTATAATTTCTTATTGTAAAACTTGAATATTTAATAATTTAGGGAATAAAAACTCACTTTAAAATTCATAATATAAATATAAAAATTATAAATATAACCATAAGATATTCATAATAAATTTCAAATATTAGTACTTGCAATATTTTAAATTTTCTCATTAGCAACATGTCGTAAAATAAATTATAATACTAAATAGGGTTAAGGTTTTCATAACATAAATCAAGTACATGTTTTTGAATATTAAAAAGTACCATTTGTGCAGTTGAAAAATATGTATAAGATGGATATTTATTTTAGTTAATGTTAGAAGAGTCATAAATGAACTAGGGAACCTTATAGATTAGATGATAATCTTTTTCTTAAAGATAGAGTTCCTATTGAATTAGAAAACTGTTAAAAATATAAACCTTTTTAGAATAGAAAACTATTTAAATCAAATTAATATTTATAGATACTAAAAATTACATAGTAGTACAACTAGGGTGAATAAATTGGATAATTCAATAAATTTATTACACGATTCTGAATTTGACCATAACTTAAGAATTAGAACTAATCCCTGAATTGGTCAACAATGGGTGAGTATCAAGTCCAACTTCATTAAATAATATTATACATTCTTTGGTTGAGAGAGAAAAAAAAAAAAACAGTATAAAATACATTGAACTGACCGTTGTGGTCACACACACAGCCCACGGGTAAATTTGGGTTAAAAGTTTAAACGCCCTCCTAAGTCGACGCCCTCCCGTCAACAATTTTCCTCCGGCAACCACACGATAGCAGCACCGATACTCTCCTCCTCCTACTTTGCCAGAGATTTCCTTGAATTACTGTTCTACTAATGCGCACAATTGCTTCTCCAATCACTCTCCAATGGAAGCATACGCTCCCTTACTAAAGCGAAGTCGCGAGCCCCAACCCTCACTACAACGCTACACTGTCATCCAAATCTTCGAAAAACTCCGTTCAACACCTTATAAATTGAACCCTGAAAGAGAAGCCATTTCTGAGTGCCTTCAATCCTCTTCCCTTGCTGTAGTCGATCAATCTGTACGTGAGTTATGTAGGATGGTCAAGGATTCTAAATTAGACCCTTCTTTTGCCCTTCTCGAGCTTCAATCTTCCCTTGAAGGCTGCCCACCTCGTTTCGTTAATTTCTTTGTTAAAGGAATCGGGTTTCTTGTTCGGTTTGGGTTTCGTAATAAGAGCTTTGCTTCCAATAAATTTGTTGATGCTCCTGAGAATCACCCCTTTGTTAAGGTAACTTTAATGTTTCATATTTTGTGTGTCTTGCTTGCTATCTTTGTTGTTGTTCATATTATTCTTATTGTTGGATTTGTTTGATCTCTTGTATCCCCATTACACATTTAAACTGTTGCAAACTCTTGTAAAAGACGGTATGACGGATTTTGCCCGACAAGTTTTAACTTATGAAACAATGTGTTAGGTTGGTTGGACCATTTGACATTGGTACCTATTATATGAGAAATGAGATATGAGAAATGAGAGTTTAACAATCACTGATCTTACTAAAGAACTAATCCAAGTTTGAAGCAAAAATAATAAGTTGAGATTTGAGAGGCACATTTTTCAAGCCAATGTTTGGATCTGTAGGGAGCCTGTGAGTAAACCTCTTATCTTGGTATTGACCTTGTAATTTGGTTTCCTTTTTGATGTGCCTATTTCTTTTCACATTCATAAACTTTTTTACATCTGAAAAAAGACACTGACTGCAAAAGTCTTAAAATGCAGCATTTTGGTTGTGAGCTAAATATTAAGGCGTCTCAAAGTGGACTTTCAAAACTGCGCTCAAATTTACCAGGCCTTGTTATTATGCCTCTTTGATCTTGATTTTCGAAAACCATGTATCCTGACACACAGTTTACATTGGAATGTTTTTTTCATTCACTTAGGTTTTAGAGGTTCCTTAGAAAGCATTGTAAATGTTATATTATTGTCTTTTCATTATAAACAAATTCAGCTTTTAGTATTAATTCTGATTTATGCCTTTATCTTTGCAAACAGCTAACTGTCTTCCTTGAAGTGAAACTGGCCTCCCATGTTTTACTGTAGGGATCTAATTATGCAAAAAACTTTTGACTCCTGAAACTGCATGTCTGTTGAAATTTTTAAAATGCTCAACTTTTGAAGCAAACTCTCTTCCAGGTTTTAACATGTCGGTCAGAGGTACAAAATGAGCTTGTGCAACAAGTTGTATTGTTTGTGGTGCATGGTAAGCAATGTGGGATTGGTGAAGTCTGTGACTACTTAAGGCCCTTGTTGACCTTTTCTGTTCTGAGGGTATGCTCTTCAGATTCATCGACCTCATTTTTGACCCGTGTGATTCATTCATTGATGTCTCTTTGTTGCTCCTTACTCGATGAGGCGAACCCCCTTTTTGAGATGCTGATTGGCTGTTTAAGATGCTTTAACCTTAGAGGTGCCGAGGTAAGTTAATGCAGCTTTAACGATTTCAACAGTTCATTTTGCCCCTTGGTGGAGATGGAGAAAAATAGAATCTTAATAAAACTTCTTTTGTCTGTTTTCTTTACCCAGGATCTTGGTAAAGTTGTCATATTCAGTGAGTTTCTAGTGGATGGTTACAATGTAGTTTTGCGGCACTTGGTGAAGATAGGATCGGTTTGTTACACTTTCTTTTTTTCATTCCTCATTTTTATCCAGCTTAATGTAGTATTTTCTTTCTAAAATTTAATTTACCTGCTTTGTGATGGACAGGATAAGAATGTATGAAAATGTATATCTAAGAAAAGGACTGTATAAACTTATGTTCATTATGGTCTTCTGTTATATGATTGTACTAGAATGAAAATAAATATTTAGGGGGGGGGGGGGGGGGGGGGGTCAGGCAGAGAGAAAACTGGAATTTTCATGTTATTTCTAATACAAAAGTAAATCTAATCTCAGTTTTGTTGTTTAGATTTAAAATGATTAATTTTGAAGATTACAATTATAAAATGTTTTTACTTTTCTTGTAGTTCATGTAAGAGAAGGAATTGGTGTTTAGTAGTTCTTTTATTCTAATGTTCAAATTGTATCTTATAGATGGTTACTGAAGCTCAATTAATTGGTGTGAAACTGTTGGATACTCTTCTCACATTTTGCTTGGAGTGTGAAAAGTGTAGTATCGAGAGCAAGCCTATTCTTGAACTATCAAGGAGACTTTTGTTTTTCCAAAAAGAGCTTAAAATGCACTATATCCCTCAATTTTTCTCTCCTATGTTATCTCTCTTTGTTCTTCTCACTCAACTGGAACCTGAAGATGAGAAGTTATATGTTTTGGACCTCCTATCATACATTCTCGGGTGGAGAACTCAATATGGTGAGATATTTTTTTTTTTCTGTATCTGATGAGCTAGTAGATTGAAGCTTCTTCTTGCTAGATTTTGGTGAAAGAAGGCTGGGTGCCCTTAGTCAATTTTTGATATCAATGCTTGTGCTCTCCTTGCAAAGTCCATACATATATTTGTGTTTTTTTCCTTTTAAAATCAATTTGAGATAGTACATTATGTGTGTAACTATTTGTCTTTATATGGGAAAATACATACATTTTTTTTACCATAGGACACCAACTATATGTCCCTTTCGAAAATGATGACTAGTTTTCTTCTTATTTTTAGAGTTCTCTACATACTTAAACTGAAAGAGTGCTTAAAACGAGAATGGATCTTGATCTTTCAACTGGTTGATCTTATGCATGAGATTTCACAAAAAAGGTCATTATATGTCAAAAAAATTTACTTGGTCACTATATGTTAAAAAAGGGTCACTATATCTACGTGAAATCTCATGTGTTGTATATATATAAGAGATAAAGAGCCAAGATCCTTTTTCATATTTCTCATTGTGTATGTGTGTATATATATATATATATATATATATATATATATATATATCTAGAAATTTAAGATTTTTTGTCTATTTCTCTTGAAATGAGATGCTACAACCCCCTTGTGGGATGAAACTATTGCATGGTCATGAACTTGAACAAAAACTACGGAAAGTGGCATATAGTTTTTCTATGTTATATAGTTTTACTATGTCATGATCTTTCTCTTTTTGTCTTATATTTAGTTCCAGTCTAACGCCTTTTCCATTCCATTTCCTCTTGGCCATTCCCATATGCAGATAATGTTGTTGCTGGAGCTGCATGTAACTCAAGTGAAGTGTCGTTGTTCTTATTTCCTACCATCAGTCTGATGTCGTCTCCTTCCAAAACTATAAAAAATGCTGCATCTCAGTTTCTTTTGATGTTGGGAAAGCTCCTTGTAAGTCATTCGACCACGTTGAGGGATGAACTATCTGTTCAAAGGGGATCTTTGTTTGTTAGCAAGCCTGAATTCATCATTTTTCGGCTTCTTCAACATTTATGGCTTCAGGTAGTTTTCTGTCTTTTAGTGTTGAATGAGTCGTAAGGTTAATGTTTAGTACTGTAGTTTGACTTATTTCATTCTTTTCCTGGTTGAAATGCCATTTCTAATACTGCCAACTATGCTGGCATTAGTCACTTTAATGCCACATTGGAATAACAACTGGGGCAATTTTATAATTTTAGTAAGTGGAAAATTATTGACCTTTCTTGAATGTAGTCGAATAGCGCTTGCTTCTCCAATAGTTCAACTTAACCCGTGTTTAGTTGAGATTTAGTAGCTTTGTATTTGACATTTTCCAATGTGAGAAAGTAGAGATGTTGAATGGTTATCTTTCCATTACCTATCACTCAACATTCATTAAATTAAAACCCATCAAATGTAGCTTGAGTCAGATATGATGCTTTGATGATTTCATATGAAGGACCTTTATATGCAATTCTGATCGGACCCCTACTGTCATCTGTTTATGTTGGTCCTTATTTTTAATGTATTTTAGTTGTGACTTTGAACTTGTTAAATCCTTATTTGTTATGTGAATGTTTTCTCCTCTATATTAACGTATCTGAATTCATTGGATCTTATCTAAACTTAGGTCCTATTATGGTCAACTGTTAAAAAAAATATTTAAGAAAAATGAGCTTAGCAATTAAAAGGTAAGTATTGAAGAAGTATGGCAAAACACATTATAATATCTTCTCTGTCCTACTTCCTTAAACCCTAGCTTCTCTTGGTCATCTTGGGCTGGTATCGGCTTTACAGATGGTGGTAAAGCCCCTTTTGTTGAGTTTTTGTTACCTCCTTATGAGAATTTAGGGTTTGCGTTTTGTGGACCAACATAGAAATTGTGTTTACTGATGGGGATTTATGTGGTGTCAAAATTCTGATCTTATTTACAATCAATTGAATTATGTCAGAATCAACCTCAAAATTGTAATAACTCGTTTGACACCATCATTGAAAGTTGTATCATACAGCAATGCGGAAGAGGGTATACTATACAATGGTCATGGTTTTCTGGAGTATCGTTTGATTCAATTCGATATGTATTTGTTGATTTTGACGTATGTTGTAGATGTCGTGTAAATTTTTATTAATGAACTACTTTTAGTTATAAAAAAGGTAAGTACAACAAACTTAAGTTATGTTCAGCAAAAATGCAAAAATCGGTAGGTTGAACAATGATAAGAAAAATTCTTTAATAAAAATAAATTCAGGGAAAATAAGTTACAATTGTAGCACATGCTCTCCGTGTTTCGAATTGTCTACAAACATAGTTGACCAACATTTCTGAGCTTGTTTTGCTGAAATTTGTGACAAGTGTCTAAATTTATTGGAACTTATTTATGTTCAAACCTATTTTAACTTAAATAAATTGAACTTATTTAGTGTTATCTTATAAGAGCTAGTTTGAATATAAGTTTCAATGAGATGAACAAAACATATCCTAAGTTACTTTTTGCATGTGGAAGTTAAGACAATACTTTCACACTTCTTAATAACCATCATAATCTATATGCATGGTTACATTTATTTATTGATTTTTCAATTTCCATTCTATGAAAGACTCGAATCAACCTCTTGATTTTCATTCTAGAGATTTCCAATGTAGAAAAGACTTTTGATTTCCTTTCTAGAGTTTAAATCGACTACCCCTTTCCAATAATCCTTCTATCTCCTATACAATACTTTTTCTCACGACCTCTTTTGTCTCCTTTTGAGCTATCTTCATGTTTCTTACAAATCGTAAGATAAATAGGTTTTGAATAGAATAATGCTTCTTATCTTTGAGCACACATAAACTACAACAATAGTTTTGGTGGTGAGTGAATGGTAATTGAGGTTGAAAAATTCTATATACAGGTTGATTAAACAAACTCAATTGGTCTAATGAAATTGAGTAACAATCTTGCAGTATCAAAATACCTACCTCCATCCGAACTTTATTCCTTCATTTTGTTTTTCAAGACCAATTATATATCAGTTGTAAAATTGATATGTATTTCAATTTTTCATTAGAACGAAATATTAATTGTGTTGAATCAGCTAATATTTTAGAGAAATGTGATGTGAACAAAAATAAATTAAGTTCGGTAAAACTCCCCTTGACCCCTCGTCGATACAATGCTTTGTCATGGCTTCACACTACCTATTGTTAACCAGTTAGTGTGCCTTTCTAACTATTTAAATGCCTCTAGTATCTTTCTATGCTTCATCATGGTCTCATTGAGTCAATTCACTATATTATCGGTTGATAACATTGTTCCTTATATTCAAATTAGATTCTTGAGTCAAATTCATGCGCTTTGTGGTTATATGATGAGATGCTAGTACAAAGAAATATAAAAAATATTGTGGCATGATGTTGAAGAGAGAAAAATGGTTGGTTTGGCTGAAGTCTCAGGAAACTCTCCCTAGAAGTGTGCCTGGCTCTGTCATTCCAGGGTTGGGGAATGCTCTTTTTCCCCATGCATTTTGACTGTTCATATATGAAAGTTACCTTTTATCAAAAATGAAAAAGACCAATGGTTGGTAAGAATGCAGACCTTCCATGTAAAATCTATCATTTAGCTGAAATCGTTTTCATGTATTAAATCATTTGTTTCTTTGCCTTCTACCTTGCAGGATTTATCTTCTGGTTCTTTCTTTCTAAACATTTATTCTTCCAGTGAAAATAATGTGGAGAGCGGATCAAAATCTTGGCTTTCTCAACTTGGAAAGTATGCCTTTTCAATTGCTGATAGACATAAGTCTTTTGACTCCAACTCATCATCTGAAGAAGTCACGTCTACTGGTAAAGTGTTGGTATTGAAGTTTAGAGTTTAACTAATTTGTATTTATGATAATTTTCCCTATTTTTTGATGCATGTAGAGATACCTAATCTACTGGGTGCACTTGTTGGAAGTCTGGTTGTACATCAATCTTTGGGAAGTTATGCTATAGAATCATTAGCACATCTCTGCAATATGGAGCCCAAACTTGGCGTTGCGCTGTTGCTAGCTGTGATGTACTACTGCAATTTATTATGGTGCAATATAACCAATTGTAATGAATGGCTGGTGAGTCTTTCTTTTTATCACCTAGCTCATTGAGAATGTGTGATTTCAAGCCTAGTCAATTTCATGTTATTTCTGTCAATGCCGACTACCTTGGTAAGTAAAGATTTTTTTTTGAAGAAAAGAAGGGGTGGGGTGTTTGGTACCTGATTGGGTGGTTTTACCCAAGATCATTGATTGAATTTTGTCTACATCACTGTCTTCTGTGTCTCTTCACAAAAAAAGAGTTATAACTTTTTGATATTTCTCAAAACCTGGAATGGGTTTTGAGAAATATCAACAGCAATTATTTATATTGGAGAAGTAATGTGTGTATATAATTAATAGGAAACTTTGAACATTTTGAACTGTTGTAGTTGAAACTTTTGATGATTATGTCTGCACTTGCTTCAAACTCTTCGATGCTACCTTTGATTTTCCAAACCATCCTACCAATGCTTCGCACAGATTCAAATCCGTAAGTGCACCTGTATTTTTTTTTTTGTTTTACTACATTGATTTCTTGTGTTTGGTTGCAGTTAACAGAATGTATTTTTACTCACTAATTTGAGTGATTTCATCTATGCTGTTGAAACTATTATCATTGTCATGCATCTATTTCCTGGAAATGGATCAATTCACCTCAGTCATGTAATGCAATACTCAATTATAAAATCTCAGGGGATATGTTGTTAGCCTCCCCAATTTTTGTTGTTATATCTTACATCATAGTCTGAGATATAAAAGTCTAAAAAGATGAAACTTCAGGAAGAAAAATGAAAGAATAAACCAATGGTTAAATTTCAAATATCCTTGTTGTAGCCAGTTTCTTGGATATTTAAGCTTGTTACGAATGCCATTTAATTTCATTTCTGTGAAACTCACCATTTTAAACTGTATATGTTTATTGCTATGATGTTGTGCTCTTATCCTTGGTTATCATGTTAAACTTTTTCATCCAATTCGTTGCTAGAACTATCTCTTCGCAGGCACCGCTGTTAATGTTTTTTTTATGCTAATACACCTGGTCCTGATAGTTTATTTCATCTGCAGGGTCTTGTATGCAACTGCACTTCGTTTGCTTTGTAAGGCATGGGAGATAAATGATAGAGTCTTTGGGAGTTTGAATGTAGGGATATTGTTACCTTTATTTATTTGTGTTTAAAGTGTTGTTGAAGTATTTTAATTGTACACATTTACTTACATAAGGGGTCCAGGTTTTTAGGGTGCTTAAGTTTTTATTTTATTTATTTTTATTTTTACGAGGACTGAAAGTTAGGTTAGGTGATGAAGACTTAAAGGTGCGAGTGTTGGTCGAAAGGATGAATGACATACATGCTTGTAGGAGGAAATTTCCTTTAAAAGTCCTTAAACTTAGTTCGTCCTCCGGGTTTGTTGGTAATCATTCGATTGAGGAATTTGGTGAAATACTATGGACAAAGGAGGGAAATAGATTTTTTATGCTAATGGATGCACAAAATTATATCTTGGCTTGAGTTATATTGTGGGGCATTTGTGAAGTCTTAGGAGAGTAGGGTTAAGAGGAAAACCCTCTAACATATGAATTATCTTAGAGTAGGCTCCTAATTATATGTGAAATGACTGTTTTGAGATTATAAATCAATGGTAGTTTGATTGCCATGTACCAATCTTTAATTTATACTAAAACAAAACCTAAGCTGACTTCTAATGAAAATATCCTGCCAAAATGCATTAATGATTTTAGCTTTATCTTTTTATCTTTTTTTTTCCTACATTTATTGTTGGTTATTAATTGCTACCCCCTTTGTTCCATGAAAAACTTCTCATTTGCAATGTTTTGTTTTCCCCACAAAAAACTTCTCATTTATACTTTATATGGTGATCCACTTAATATATTATTCCACTATCTCACCTTTAACTTTTTAGATTATTCTTTCTCTTTCATCTCAATAAAAAAAACCAATAAAAATACCCACTATCTTACTTTTTTTTTTTTTTCTCACCTATATACAACACCACCCCACCATAAAAACTCTCCTAAAATTCTCTAGTTCAAATGATAAGTTTTTAATGGGACAGAGAGCATTACTTTTTTTTCCTAGAAAATTTCATTAACCTATCCTTCCATAAAACTTGAATTATTCAACTAATCTATTCCTTTCCTATACCTCTATTTCTTCCTTTAGGATAATTAATTCTTTCTCCTCTAATTTCCTAAATTTATCTTCTCCATTAGAGATCTCTTGTTATTGAAATTTTTGGGTGGCAAAATGAATTGCATTTTACGGGAGGCTGAGTTTGTGAAAGAGATTTTTCTATCAATTAAAATTTTTGTTGTGTGAGTTTGAAGTAATGAATTTTCTACATATTTAACTGAAGTTATTTATCAAGGGATGATTTTGAGACTATCTCAATATTTAGCTTAATGAGAATTATTGGAATTATTATATTGTATTACAATACAAACAAACCACAATTTGTTAAAACTGTGCGTAGCTAGAGGCTAATTTAGTCTTCTAAACAAGGCAATCATAATGTGTATTGTGATGTTTTTTGTTCCTTTATTCCAAAATAATTGCATCTGTTTAATTTTGCACTATTTAATCTTGGTTTGTGGAATAGAAATTGTTAGGAAGCTATCAATGTCGCACTTTTGTTTTTGTTTTAGGTACTTAATATCTAACAATAAAATGGAGGATTTAACCTAAAGTGGACTTGATCTTTTTGCTTAAGTTGTTTGATTTGCTATCTCCGGTGCTTCTTGATAATATTTGGTCTCTTTGGTGCTGTATAGAGCTTCCTGCAGCCAGAGTGTTTTGTTGAATTCAGATCTGATCAGGCAATTGTTATAAGTCTGGCTGCTTCTCTTCGGGATATCTGCAGAAAAAATCCAGAAAGGGGTGTGCAGCTGATTCTGTCTGTAGCTGTATGGATGTTATATTGCTTCCTTTACACGATTATCTCTTTTCTATTTTTCTTCTTCTACCTTTCTCCTTGGTGTTTCCTTGCTATAGCTCTTTGTTTTTTCAATTGGAATCAACAGGCGTGCATTGAGTGTAGTTGGTCTACAGTTCGAGCTTTGGGATTTCAGTGCCTTGCCTACCTTTGTGAAGCTGACGTTGTTGGTAAGCCTTATATTCCACAGTAAAATCAACCATTTGGTTAGCATATATTAAATAAGCAGGCTAGCTTCATATTTTGTATGGTGCTATATGGAATTGGACTTGCCAATTCATGGATATTTGTTAAACCTAATGACACGTATCTTACTCAAGAACTTGACACTTCTTTCTTCATGGTATCCACTCTTAAATCTCTCGTTATTTGTTTTGACTGTGAAAATCTTTTATGTTTTTATTTGAGCGTTAATGGGATTGACGGAGGACTTTTCTATAGAATTCTAGTTAAGGATATTTTTCGGGATGTTGCGACAAATGTATGGAGGAGCGATAAAGGAATTTATAATTACAATTGGATTACACCAAAGATTTGCTTTAAGCCCTTTTCATTTCACAACAATCCCAGACAAAGTAACCATGCCTACCCAGGATAAGGTACCAAGGTGTTTGCCTTTTCTAGGTCTTTTTTTTAGTGGATACAACCAGAGTAAGGGGGCAAGGGTAATTGCTAAGTTAGAGCAATGGAGATAAATGCTAGAGTCTAGAGTTATTGGAGTAAGTAGGTGTAAACCACGGTATGTAGAGTGTCACTTTAGCATTGAAAGGATATTTTAACTTTAGATGATAAGGAGTTTCTTGTTATTTAATGTTTAAATTCTTGGACCGATTCCACAAAGATATAGTGACATTGATAAGATGTCAACCATAGAATAAAATTGGGTGGGTGAAATAGAGAATGGTGTTATTGTGTGATCACATTATGCACTTAATTTTAAAAGGGAAATTACTTAAGACAACTTCATTTGGACTATTTTATAGATTGAAATTTTGGGTTTTTAAAGAGCACTTAAAGAAGATAAATGTAGCAAAAATGTGTATGTCAAGGTGGATTTATGTGAACATCTCGACGATCTAATGTGGATGTCATATTTGGAAGGAAGTTAGAGTGGCGATTAAGACGAGGGAGAGTCAGTTTTGAATTGGGATTGTGAGACATTGACTAGTATTGAAGATGGAGAGTTGTGGTGATAGAGATGTCAACATATTTGGTCTTGGATAGGGAGAGTTATAAAAGACATGGAAAAAATGGGGTTGTGCAAAGATTATACACTAGACACGTGTGAATGGAGGAGGATCTTTGTGGATGATCACATGAGATAGACTTTCGGTTCTTTAAGACAACCCATCTTTTTGGGAATAAGGCTTAGCGTTGTTGTACTTATGAGGTCTAGTAGCCCTAACTTAGCGGTAGGTAGCTTGTAGATGTAATACTATCATAATTATCTCCTTTTATAAATCTTTTGCTCAAATGATAAAACCCAAGTTCATTCGACTTTTCATAGTTTTGCTACGCACAAATTAATTTATTTTAATTATAAAACAACCTTTAAAATTATCAAAGTCCTTTTAAAGTCCGCAAACATAAAATAAACAATTCCCTTATTTTTAAAAGACGAGAGGCTCCCTAAGGCTCTAAGAGTCCATAGAGTCTACACACTAGGCGCAAGGTGAAGGCGCTCATCTTTGAGTGTGAGGCTCCCCAAAAGTTTAAAAAACTAACATTATCATTTTTAGATTATATTTTGAAATAAAAGCAACATAGAACTTATATAATAAGTGCATAAATTGACAAGGAGAAGCATAATTTGTCGCTAGATATACTAAAAACAAAATACTTAAAGCAACGTATAAATCCGTGAATCACACAATAAAAAACATGAAATAAAAAGAAAATAGGCAAACATAATAAGTCACTTTTGGATAAAAACTACATTGCCAAATGTTTTTGTTGTTAGCATCTGGCTTCCTATATTTTCTACTTCAAATTAAAGTTGTTTGATGATCCTATGGATGATTGTTCATTTGAAGACATCCTGAAATTATACACACAGGTACACAATGGTTAAGTTATAGCACAAAATGGAAGAAACACAAAATGCTCGAACCATAGCATATACGAAAGTGCATCAATGCTAACTCGTAAGTTACGTGAAGCAAAATGTAAGCATAAGTGATAAATAAACTTGTCCCACTTCTCTAGGAAAAGGACAAGAAAAAAGAACATGTGAAATTACACATGTCGGGGTCACGATCACACCACATTTTTTCTTAAGTTCATTTTCTTCATCTTTATAGAAGTGGCAATAACCGGGGTCCATTTCTCCTTAAGTCTATTCGAATTTTTGATAAACTCACCCTTCAACTCCCCACATCTTTCATAGTCTAAACCCTAGAATTCTAAGCCCCGCTTCGTTATTCACCTCTTTGGTCAAGTTGAAAAACTCATCTTTTTTCACTTAATTTAAACTTCATCATTTTACACCCATCAATCTACCGACGATTAGGGTGAAACGATTATCTCCGACTAGGTGCTTAATCAATGAGTCGCGCCCGAATAGTAGTGGGCTCGGCTCGGGCTTGCTCGGCGTAGCTCGAGCTCGAAAAGCTTTTGATTTTGGGCTTGAGTTTGGTAGTTAAACAAAAGCTCGGCTCGGCTTGATATTTTCAAAATGAAAAATATACAAAAAAGAAGATAAATCCAAAAAAAAAAATTACAGCATGTCTAGATTTTTTGCATCCTCCAAATAAAACTTTAAACATAGAAATAATTCATTACCAATTATCCATAGAACACTTAAAAAATTAAAGCAATATAATAACAATTTTCATTCTTCTTGCTAGGCTCCAAGCTTTTGAAATGCCAATGCCTCTAAATAACATTTCCTGTGTCAAAGGTGCCATTGCTCATAAGATCGGAAGAAGGATTTATCTTGGTGGCTTTTCTCTATCATTGAACATCGTTGAATCATTTATCTACTCAAGCGTGTCAATATGTCATTAAGCACCTACAAATTATAGTGTTACCACTAATTGCAAGGTACAAAAGTACAAGAATCATTAAAGAAAAGAAGATAGAGTATACCAAACATTATCGACTACGATACTTATGGCTATTGCAATGCCGATGTATGTAAATGTAAGATAGCAGATAACATTATTCCCTTAACTTGGCTAAAGGTTCAACCATCAAAATTCTAACTTTTTAAAATTATACTTAAGTATTAATTACCAATTTATTTTCTTAAACACCACTCTTACTTACATAATAATTAAACCTTATTTTTAAAATATGAAAAACAAACTTACCTACATGACATTTTTTATGATGTCAAAAAGCTATGTTATATATTAGTTAGATTACTCATATGCAGAGTACTAAGAGCCAAGGGACTTGGGAGTCTTGGACCATAGGCTTCCTCACCTAACGCGGTGCCATTAAAAGATAATGTTGAACGATTTTAAAAACAATAAACAACAAACTAAAAAAATAGCTGATTGATAGAAACAAACTCCAACATAAAAGAATTTTTGCGTAAGAGACACCAAAACTTAAAAGAACAAAAGTTTCTGTATTTCTGTACCACATCATTTCTATTTCTTTACTTTGTGGATGTAAAGCATTGCACAGATTTGTGTATATAATTGAACAACAGAAACAAAGATTAATTTATAGGTGAAATTGGTAATACCATTAGGGGTTATAAGATGGTCTCGAGACTCCAATTCTTTTGTCACTATGTCAGCCAGTATGTCAAGCGAAGAAGATAAATCATTAAGGTAAACCTACTGGTAGCAATAGCTGTTCAATTCTCGGAAAAAAAGGTATCCACACTTTGATCCTTTGTGGATGGAATGATGGGAAATATTTGTTTATTTATTTTTTTGACATATATGGGAAATATTTAGAAACCAACATAAATTTGTCACTCCATATACTATACGTCGTATATCTTTTCTTGAGCAATATGGGAGAGAGACAAAAAGAACATGAACACAAATCTTTCAGATCCATAATTCAACAACACAAATCTTTTCGATCCACAAATCAGCAACACATATCTGTACAAAAGTCACATAAAACTCCACATGTCATAACAATACTAAGCATGTCCATATATAAGTCCAACACCCTGAATTCGCAAACGTAATGACTAATATTCAATTTACTCAAGTTCAATTCGCAACACAATATGAAAGAATTATCCCATTTCAATTTACTCGAACAGTTTCATTGTGTGAAAAATAGTGAAAGATTTCGCAAACTTAATGAACCAAAATATTGAAAGATTTACATGTAAAAGACGATTAAAAGCAGCCCAAAAGTTGAGTAAATCTCATAGATGAGAGTGGTCGAAACTCGAAAGTTGAGGGAAAATGAAAGAGTTGAGTTGTGAGTTTTTATGCGAGTATGCTTGGGAATTAGGGAAAATATGAGGAGAAGATGTGGGTTGAACATAAATTAAAACAGAAAAGAGGTAGAGGCAAAAAATTAGGGTTTCAATAGGATGTTGCTAACTTGCTATGTACCTAGGGTTATTTAGACGGTTAGTAAGGCTGTTAGGTTAGAAACTTCTCTATGGCCAATTTAATCAACGATCCATTCACTTGTGTTTACTTTTTATTTTCTTTTGTAAGTTTACTTTTTTTTTCTTTTTCTTTGGTGAGTCACTTTTCTTTTTCTTTTTTATTTATTTTGTGAGTCTTGTAGGTAGGAGTCATAGTAAATTTAAGGCTTTTTAGTTTTTTTTTCCTTAAATATATATTATATAAATTTAAAAAGATTTATATATTAAATTTTATCGAGCTTGTTAACGAGCTTTTGAGCCGAGCCGAACCTTGCTCGACTTGGTTTGTTTAAGTCTCGAGCCGAGCCCAAACTTGAGTCGAGCGCCATTTGACCGAGCTTTGACCAAGCTGACCGAGCTTTGACCAAGCTGACCGAGCTGAGACCGAGCTGGACCCTTGGGCGGCAACCGCAGTTCTGAGTAGGTGTGGATTTTCGAAGGTCCAAAGTTCAAAATAACAAGTTTTCACTTACTTTCTCCACACGCTTGTTTATATTGGCAGTCTAATAGAAGGCCCTAATGTTTTTTTTAAAAAATTAATTTTATAATAACTAAAAAACTCGTAAAACAGAAAAATGAATGCCCTAACCATAAAAGAAGGCAAATATGCTTTGTGCCTCCTCTAAGGCTCAACCCAAGCTTTTCCACTGGATCCTTGATTGCCTCGCTTTGTCAGCGTTAGGTGCTCTACAATGCGCCTCTAATACTATCCGTTAAACTATCATAACCAAAATTCGACACCAACGATAACAATTGAACAAAATAAATAGTCTAACGAAAATATTCAAAATTAGTTGTAGCAAAGAATAAAACACTCCATTCGAATATATGTGAAAATGCCACTTCTAATTCTGCAAATGACACAACCCTTTGACCTAGAAGATGACTGCTTACCAACAACACTTTTATGGAATAATTGTGGTCAATTAAGGAATAAGCAATGATAAAAAAAATATTACACAATCAACAATGCTAAGTACATAAGCGTTAAGAATAAAAACAAACCTAATATGCATCATCCAATTAAATAGTTGGTCACATGCAAGAAATAGTTAAGCAATTCATGCTTAAAACTTACTAAATAAGCTTATATCAATATTAGATACTGTAAATTAAAACTATGGACTTCCTTTAAACTACTATTGTTAACGGTTTAACAAAAAATGTTTTTGTTGTTTAGTCTAGGGGAGTTCTAAATCCAATACTATTATTACTATGTCACTATTATGAAAGTGATGGGATTGCAAGACTATTAAAAGTAAAGGAAACAATGTCCCTCCATTGTTTAATACCCATAAAACAAATTCAACTAAGAGTTTTATTGCTTATTCTTTTTTCACTTTTGGTGATTACTAGATTAAAAGAGTCTGAAGCCATACTTAATTAAGTAAGACAAAGCATGCTTAGCATAAAATACTCCATTCTTATCTTGCTTAGTAAATATTGATCATAGAGTAAATTTATGACACTTACTTCCTTGTCTACTACTTTGTTGAACATGATTACTAACAACATGCCATAAAAGACATAATTTTCCTTGTAGTTCAATTTAATACTAATAACATGAATGAACTTAAACTTACTACTAATTTACATAAATTATGATTATGGAAATAATTCATGCAATATGCTTAATAACATGCTTTTATACTTTCTTTATACTTGCATGTTAAATTCGACATACACACTAACTTCTTCAAAACATGCAAACATGTTTTCGGACTTGCTCAATGTTCAATACTAACTTTGAGCAATATATATATATATATATATATATATATATATATATATATATATATATATAAACGGATGATATTTTATGTACGCATAGTGACCAAATAATATTTTTCACTTATAATGACTCTTTTTATTATCATAATGATTCTTTTTATTATTATAGTGACCATTTTTTATTGTTATAAGCTGTCAGTGATTGCCAATCAAAGTGGTTGGAAGTAAGAGTTTTTTTTGTACAATTATATTATTAAAATTAATAAAATACATGCCTTGCAAAATAAAAATTTGGGTTTAGTAAAACGTACCTTTATGAGAAGAGGGGTATTTATAGTAGTTTAGTTGAGTCCTACTGGGATTAGGAAACCTTACTTTGACATCCATTTTTTTCAGTAGGAAAAAGATGATTTTTTTTCAAAATAGGATACTATTTTCCAAAATTATTTTATAACCTTTTTCCCTTTTTTAGATGTAAAATATTATTATTTATCTAAAATTCCTTATAAATACTTTTTAAATATTAGATATAATATTTTTAATTATAGAAAAATATGTAGTATTATAGAAGACCTATCAAAATTAAGTCGATATTCTTGGAGCATTGCATCTATGTAAATTTTTAAGAGTTTTGAACATGATTTCTCAACCCGTAAATGACCCATTTATATCCATGGTTACTTAACTTGAAATTAGTTAGTTTTCTTTATATCGTTGTGGAAGCTTTTAATTGTGCATTGATTGTATATATCTTTCTAGATTTTTATACAGCATGGGATGTCACCTCAAAACATGGAGAGGAGTATTCTACTGATCCCATACTTGCTTATAGGTAAACTTGCTTTGCATGACCTTTGCTATCATTACTGAATACCTTATGCAGCTTTTGATTACTTAAGATAGCTTCTTTCATCTCGTACTACAATTTTATTGACCCAACATGCACTACACATCTTTTCCTACTGTTTTTACCTCTTATAAAGCTGAATTAGAAAATGTAAATAGATGAAGTAAGAAGAAACAAATTTGTAAAAAGCTGTCCCAGAGTATTTACTTGTGTCTTACAGCATGTCCTTGGCAACAAATTGTCAACATTTTGCTGTCAACAAAGCCAAAGTCCCTGTGACAAAAGTGAGGCCCTTTAAATATGACATCATTAAAATGGTGAAAAGCTCGAGTGAGCATCACCTGTGCAAGTGTCATTAATGTCCCATATAATATTTTCTGATTAATATCATAAGGGTGCATTTGGCGGATAAGATGTTTACATAAGCATGTCTGGTTGGGAACAAACTCTATGCTATCACATGTCTTTCTGTGTTCTTCACTTTCTGTCAAGTTAAGAACACATATTCCTTCATCTATAATGTGAAGAAGCTAAGTTGGCGAGGCATGATTTATTTCAGTGATTTGGACAAGTACTTCTGTTATAAAGGTATGTAGGTGTCCTAACGATAATTCAATTGTCTTTTTCACAAATTATTTGATTCTTCTTAAGGAAGTAAAACAGGGTACAGGAAAAACATTGGACTAACTTAAGGAACAGCTTCACCTAGCAGTGTTGATTGCTCACAAAACGTGTTTGTCTTGAAAACTTGGATGACCTATCTTACTGGAATCACTAGGGTGAAACTAGTGTATAGCCATATAGAGGTCAACTTAGATGATTGGAAAAAAAAAGTATCATTTATAGGGAAAAATTAGCTATCTAAAAACTAGTTGTGATGCTTTTGAGTGAGCATAAACAAATTTTCCATTCTTAGGTTGTGTATGACCTTGAAAATCGTCTAGTTATTCTATACTTAGAGTGGAAAGTTTGCTTGTTAAAACCTTCTATTGCTGGATCCTTTGTTACTCAGACCCTATAATTCACCCGAAGACTCATGTCAGACACATAGGACTCCTACTTGGGTATGGTGCTTGGATACGTGACTTTTGATTTTGGACCAAAAAGATTGTAAATTATTTTTGATATTTTCTGCCTTGATCCCTTTGGACACATATCCCTATCAGACACAAGTTCTGGAATCCAAGTGACATGGACTAAAGTAATAATAATTACTAAAGTTGTCGAAGTGAAAAAGAAATGGCTGCTATGTTTCAATTTTGTCGTAGAAGATGGAACTAGATGTGTTTTTGACAATCTAGTATAGACTAAGTCAGTCTTAGAGTGGTAGACAGAATAAGCAAGACAATCTAAACATACATAAAATAGGAACTAATTTAGAGCAGGTCAGCCTCATGTCACCTTAACTAGCTTAGCAAAATGACACTGTTCTTTTTATATTTTAAGGTAAACCAATTCTACTTTGCTGAGAACTATACGAGTTTAAGGATTCATATTTTGGTCTAATGCATCAGCTCCCTTTGTTTACCTACCACTCTGTCCGTACAGGTTCAAAGACCCATTCTCTAGTCTTAGCTAGTTTCATTTTCCTATGGCTTTTCTCATTTCCGTCTTGAGCTTGAGTTCAACTTAGACTGATGTCAGCTTAGGGGGCCTTTAGTTCTGTTTTTTATAGGAGTTAGCTCAAATGCAAAGGAATGTACAGTAATTGGCTACAGCTGTGAGGAAGCTTGCCACAAATTGATTGTCAATTATTAACTTTCTGTTTTAGGATCCCCTAATTCAAGGGTTGCCAACAAATACTCCATATGTATGTCAAAAATATATAACGGTAAAATATAGAGATTTGAGTTGGCATGCATGACAATTTTTGTTCCTTGTTATCTCTCTCCTCTCTCACTCTTCCACTTCAAGTTTATTGTCCCTCGTGACTTTGTGACAATACAATTAATGCACCTCACTCCAGACGATTAAAAATGGATTCAAACAAATTTGAGGAGAGAAAAGAAAATGGTGAATATCATTATGGGTTTTTATATAGTTAAATCTTGAAAAAATGGGACTGTTGGTTTTTGTTAATGCAATCTTATGAAAATTGGCATTTGACAATAATAGACGTTGGGAATAAAAACTGTTAGGGATGATGGAATGGACAACTATGGGATCTGGAGTTGCTGAGTGATTGTCTGTGTCCGGCTGCCAAACATATTATCTAATCTTAAACTCAGCATTAAAGCAGTATTGTGGGCGAGCAGCCTACTTTTTCGTCCCCAATGCTTGTCATTATGATCTGTTATAAAAGTGGAAACTTTTGCTGCAACTGTTCGCATGACTTAAGTGGCAAAGTTAATCATCAATGAACAACCTTTGTTTTCATGGTTTAGGGTAGCGTGAAAACTTTTTGTTATGGAGTTTTTCTACTTTTTATCACAAAAAAAAGTAAAGAAAAAAACTAGCAGAAAAATATTTCAGTTGATTCAATAAACCAATTTTTTCTTGAACGTAGATGCTTTCAAGTTTCAAACTTTTAGTTGTTTAATAGGCATGGATGTAAATGTATTTTAGTTTTAATCTAATTTCTGTGGGATTAGGGAGGATGGAGACTAAACAGAGTTGTCTGCTTAGAGAATAAGAAGAAAGATAAATGAATTAATAAGCTGCTAAGTAAATCAAAAGAATTGAGGAAATAATTGTGAAATAAATTTGGTCTGACATGAGGACTTTGTATTTTGGGTTTTGGTTCTTGTAACATATATTCTAAGAAATCTTAGATTCATTGCTCCTTTTTCGTCCTATGAATTGAGAGAATTGTGGAATCATGTCTCCATATCATTTTCAATGTATTCCCATGTCCAGCTTATGTTTATTCTTGAGATGGGGTGCTATGGATGCTGAAGCTTATGCAGAATCGTCAGTTACCATCTTGCAAATTTTATGGGACATTGGAAGTTCTAATTTCTCTACTGTAAATCCCCTTTGGATTAAGGCACGGGTGAATGCTGTTGAGGCTTTAAATTATTTTGAGGTAATATCCTCTTTCCTTGCTCATTATGTTTACTTAATGTTTGAGGTCTATTTCTTTCCTGTTGATCTCTTGGTGATACATTGCTTTGGCAGGTATTTCATATTGAGAGGAGTATCCCGGATTTTAGAGATAAGGCTATGATGTTGTTGATTCATGAGACTGATTGTCATTTTCTTCAAGTGATTGAAGAACTTGAGACCAAGATTATAGCATATGAGCATAGGTTTGTGAATCAACTAAAGTTTCACATGGGTATATTGTTGCTATTTTTAATTATTTTTTTTACTGTGGTGCTAATATTCCCTCTTTTATCTGCAAAAGTACTAGGCAAAGGTTAGTCAAGAAAAGTAGAGCTCCAAGAAGCAAAAATGAAAAGCTTTTAGAAGTATTTCCTCGTGTCATTTGCTCTTCAGGTAACACACTAGGATGCTTGAATATGAAAGGCATTGAAATATTTACTAAAATTATGATTTATTATGCCTGTGGAATAACATGAAAATGAAATCTTCCTTAGTGATTAAATTGAACTTCGATTTGTATTCAGTATGGTCTTCATTTAATCACAATATCACATCTGTTTTCATTTTATTACATCTCATATCTAATGAAATGAATAAGTGTTTTTGAAGAATTCTTTGGTTTGTTCTCCTTGTCTGTCCTTCCACAGAGTACAATCTACTGGAATTCTCTCCACAATTCTCATACTTGAGTTTAATTTGCTAGAATTAGTGTTTTTTGATGGAATCTCTCCACTATGGTTTTTTTGTGAAATTTATGCTGCATCTTAAGATGAGTTTGCAGAGCTTTGTGAATTTTTGATTTTTTCTTTTGGAAGTATGTTGACCTTTTATTCTCTGTTTCATCCACCTGGCATCTAATATTTTGTTATTCTGATTCTTGATACCAAAGAAATGATCACATTGCTTCACAAGATTTTTCATTCATAACATGAAATCGAATGGTATAACAGCTGTGGCGAATGAAATCTACCTGTGATTAAAAATATAACTTATAACTCTCTGGCTCCAAATTATTGTCTATCGACTCTATCCTTTTCTTGATTCGAAGTTTAGTGTTATTTACGTCGTTGCCGTTCCAGAAAAACGTTGCACTACCAGAATGATGCCTGGTACAGCTCTGTTTCACCTTCAGTTCAATGAGAAGGATGCTAATCAGGGAAAATCAAAAGTAAGCATATTTATAATGTTAAATGTGTTGTAAATATGATGGATTTTCTTAGAATTTTAATATAAAGCTGTACTTAATATAACCAGACTGCAGATGATGTATTTGCTAAATATCACAACATGCTGAAGGACGTTGCTGCATCTCTTTATTTGTCAAGGAATGTTGTTATTGCTCTTCTTTCTTTGCAATCATGGAAATCCTTCATGCAATCATGGCTGAACAAATATACATCAGTTCTTGATGTAAAATCATCATCCATTCCGTTGGACAAAATATCAAAGGCTGCCAAACTTATTCTGAAGGTGTGCCGTTTGCTTTATGTTTTTAGTTTAGAAGGCCTCTAACCATAATCAGCCTCAGAAGGCAAGTAAGAGAAACACACAAGCATTTTCTAACTTGCTTATATGGGGAACTGTCCCTCTTGCATTTCCAGAGTATGATAAAGGTTGCTGAAGATTCTATTCCTAGAGTGGCTGAGAATATTGCGTTTGCCATAAGTGCATTTTGTACGGTATGTTGGTCCTGCTCTAATCATCTTAAAACCTTTTAATCATTTATGAATGAGAAATCCTTTTCATAAAATTATAAACATACAATGAGTATCTGATTTTAACTTTGCACTATCATCTTTGTGATGATAGGTTACATTAGATCCAAGCTAGTGTTTTGCGGAAAATAACCTCATATTCTTCGGATCACGTGTCGTTAATAACCTCAAATTGAAATGATTTAATGTATCCAAATTTCATTCCCACACAATGCAGATGTTTTTGACTATTTAGGCCATTCGGGATTATAGCACACGAAGGAATCATTCTCGTTTGGAAAAGAGGCTAATTGGTTCGAAGCTCCTTCTATCCCTCATTGATCTACATGCTCCTTCATTACCCACTCTTTCAAACCCTACCTAGCATTTTCTCTTAAACTCTTGTGTCATTTCCTCCTATATTAAAAGAATGAAAAATTAGTTAGGAAGGACCTTTAATAGTGTCCACCTTGTGAGAAGGACCTTATAAAGCATTTGGGTAGATGGGACCTTTTTGCGAATCCCTTTTACATGATCGCCCTTGACTCCTAATTATCTGTCTTCTCCCCTTTTTTTCTCTCTTTATTTCCCTCTTCCTTCTCATCCTTACCACTCTCGCATTGATCACCTCTGTAAAGATCCTGAGACAACACCTCAAACCACAAGTATTAATCCATGAAACAATTCCCCAAGTATCAACTACATAAACTGACCCTGAGAGTTATGAAATCATTCTAATGAGTTTCAATCATTTCCAAACATAGTTGATTCCTATCTCTAAATCCCTGAAACCTCAACCTTCAATCAACAGATGTTTCAGGAATTCTACGACCACAATCAAATATTGATTACCATCTCATTCTTTACCAATCTGAAAATCAAGATACTAAGAGAGTTGACATTTTTACCAGGTTTCCTCTCGATTCTGGAGTTGGTAGAGTATGGGCTGGAGAGATGTAGGTTGCTTGATGTTAGTTTGATCACATAAAGCAAGAGGGGCCCAGTTGAGGATCGGATTAGAGGTGACAGATTGTGAAGGGTTGGAAGATGGTGGTGGAATTGGTGGCACTGTATGGGTGTGCGACGTGAGAGGAGAGTGAGATTGGTGGTGGGAGCCAATGATGTGCAGACTGCTCGGAAGCTGACAACCACAATCTAGGTTTGGAAGTGAAGGAGAGAGGTGGAAAGGATGAGAGAGAAGAGGGAAACTAAGGGAGAGAAAAGGGGGGAGGGGGAATAAAAAAAATTAGGAATTAAGGGGGTTCGATTAGGAGTTAGGGAATGGAGATTATTAGGAATTAAGGGGGGGTTTGAGGAAGTGCATTTGATAGTTTCGCCGGTGTCACATGGTCAATGGGAGGAATTGGGAAAAAGGTCTCATCTCACAACCCTTGCTTTTTATAAGATCCTTTCTCACAAAGTGGATACTAAATGTCCTTTCCAGCAATTTTTCTTAAATATGTTTGGGAAGGAGAGAGTAAGTTTGATGATGATAAAAGGGTATACAATGGTGTGATACGAAAAATTTATGAGTCATCTTTTTATTTCCATCCCAAAGACATATGTTTGATGTTTCCTAATCTTCCCGCAATCTCCAATTCTTTCTGTTATTATTTGTATTACTTGTTCTGAATTTGGTCAAGAACATGTTTCCTTTTCTTTAGTTGCTTGTCTCATGCATGCTTCTTTTAAATTAGTTATTTTAGTCTCTGGAGTTCATCACCAATTCTATCTCTATCCTCAAAATACTCATAATGTTAAGTATAATATGTTGATTGTTCGGATTAGTTCTAATTTAACTTTTGGGAATGTTTTTAGATCTTGCCAGCTTCTGTTAATTCTGTTAAAGTCATGGCTTCAAAGTTCCTGTTGAACTGGCTTTTCCAGTATGAACATGAGCATCGCCAGTGGTCAGCTGCTGTTGCTATAGGTGTAATTTCAACTTGTCTGCATTCAACTGATCGTCAACAGAAACTCAATTGTGTTAATGGACTTCTTGAGGTATGAGTTTTTTCTTCCCCTCATTTTTAATACCTTATTTGGACGATTGTGCCTTTGTGGTTACATTTCTGAGGTTTCATGCATTAATTCCTTAATCTGGCCATGCTATTCATTAATCAAAACTACAAGGGTATTGTAATGAACTTGGACTCGGGTCCTGAATACTATCTTACTACATCAAGAATTTTTCTCACATTGTGCATGTAAAAATATTGTACTCAATTCTGGAGAATTGCTTCTCAAGGAATGAAAGTTCAAAAATTTGTGCCACTGTAAATTAAATTACCAAAAAAGACGAACTGAAATTATTCAGCTACCCCTTCCCATGACAAGATTGGCAACCAATCCCCTTCGAAATTTCCCCCTCATTGCTAACCCAGCCCTACCAGTAGCATACTTGTTGGTTGCCAGTAAATCCCACAACCTTGGTTTGCTCGACCTCTCACATTTTGTCTCTCATCTTTCCCTCCCCAGGCCACCTGAACTCCTTACATTCTGCACCAACCAACCCCCCCCCCCCCCCCCCCCCCTCTCTTCTCTGCCCTTCACTACTCTGAATCTCTGATCAGCCATCCCTTCTCCCCTTCCACTATCATGGCTGTCCATACCCTCCCCTTCTCCTCAACAATGGTAGGATATTGGTCTTTGTTGGAATCCGTTGAATTATGGAAATTCAATGCTCCCACATCTACGGCAATGCGATATTGAAGTTGCTCTGCCAAACAAAATTTCATCTCTCTGCCAAACAAAATTTCTTCCCTGTCTCTCTCTAAGGGGTGAGGAGGGTTATGGTTTCAGCATTGTAGTGTCCTAGTCAGGCTGTTGCTGTAAAATATTGGTGCAATATATAAAAAGCTCTTGGTTTGTGGATCTCTCACTCTTTTGATGCAATGAAAGTCCTGCAGTGCTATATAAAGGAAATTGACTGATGTGCGCCACATGTTTTGCCTGGGTTTAGCTTTTGGTGTGCCTTAGGTGCCCCTTATGTGGTTGTTTGATCAGTTGGTGGGTATGTCAGGGAAAGGAAGGGGAGGGGTAGGGTTGGTGTAAGATCAATTAATTATTGAAGAATAAATAATTATCTAACCCATCTATTTTAACACTACCATTGATAGAATAGCCCAACAGATCTATAATTGTATTTTTGAATCAAAGTGGGCAATACTTAAGTTGTGAATTCAATGAAGAATGGGGAAGAATTTTGAGTTTTCACTTGTTGATAAAGAGAGAAAGTTGGAATTGGAGCGAATTATGAGCACCTAAGAGATTGAGGGAAATGAGGTTTAAAGAGGGAAAAAGGATAGGGTGCATGTGGTGCATGCATAGCATGTTCACGACAAGACTGGAAAACATAGGTTATATTTGAGGTTTCATCTTGAAATTTTTTTATCAAAGGTTGAGTTGTGCAAAAAATAAAAAATTTGTAAAGGTTGTTTATGATAAATGTCTTGCAGAAAAGGTTGTTTTTGACAATTTCTAATATAATATTAAATAAACTTTAAACGTCTTAGTACCTATTATATATCTTCTCTCAATCAATAAAGACCATGTGCATAAAAATTAACAGTTTCGTAAATTTTCTTCAATATATTAAGTCATTTGAAATTAATTTTGAGCCCCTTGTTGCATTATCATTGATGTCTTCTTGTAAGTTTTTCCTAATGTTGAATAAGAAACAAAGTTCTTTTTTATGCGGATTCCATTGACTTCTCCAATCTTGAAATCTTCAATTCTTGTTTATCAATTGAATCTTTTTATTTGGTTCAATTTTGGGTTTGTTTGGGGATGAATAAACTGGAAATTTTATGCAAAGAAAGAAAATATACAATGTTATAAAAGAAAGAGTCACGCTCTTGGGAGTAAAATAAAATGTGGGAATAAGGATCCTGATGCGCTGCTAGATTCAAAGGTGTTTGGCGTCATGTACGTCATGGTGTTCATCCTATGGTGTAGTTGGTGCCTTGGTTAATCTTGTGCTGCTCCCTTATGTTGCACCGATATTGAGCCAAGGTCAAACTGATACGGGAACGGGGTTGAAAAATGGCAAATCTGAAAATTGTTAAATATTGGCTACGACACACTTTTAAGTGATGTTCCCCAAATGGCTGGGACGTATCGGGTATGTACGGAGGACGGCAACTAAATGAAGTACCCGTGCTTCATAGCTGCTCCTATACTTAAGCTGTTTTTGAAGTCATATAGGTTATATTTTTCCTTATATAAAAACCTAAAATGAATCAGAAAGGAATTATAAGATTTTTTATCATTCATTGAAGGAATAGTTATGTTGGAACCCCCTTACAATGATTATTCTCATGTTAAGCAAGAAGATAAATATTAGATAGGAGCATTTTGGGAAGGGTGAAGTTATTGTAGAATTGAATGTATTTTCTTTGAAATTTATACTGCTAAACTAACCTTGTATTTGCTTTCATTTATTTATATAAGTCAAACATAATGAGACTTATCAGAGTTTATACATTTTTAGAAGGACCTCAAAATGTTATCATATACTTCTTCTGTTTTTCTTTTTTACTTGCATCACTTCCAAAACACGCTTGTTAATGCATATTTTTAACCTTAATGTCTCTAATTATACTTAAGTAAAAGTTATAAAAAGTTGATATATATAATTATATATTGAGACAAATCTAACAAGATCCCACATGACTATATTTTTTCTTAAGGATAAATCACGGAAGAAGACCAAAGCCATACATATGAATAGTATAAAGTGTTGCAGTATAAAGGGAGGAATCATTTGACAAAAAATAACCAACTCAAATCTATCACAATTTTTTCTTTGCCTGTAAGTGGCTAAACCTCTTATATCTTTGTGATTTAGTGGTTTTAAGATTATGCTATATAAAGTTACCAGTTGCCACAAATTTTTATTTGCGTTGTCAATGCACAATGATATTATAAAATTCAAGTGGGTAGATTGGTGTTGTGTATAGATTCAGTGACCAATCGATCTTTCTGTCTTTCATTGGTAGTGACTCTTTCATCCCTCTTTTGTTAGGTGATATGTGACAGCAGAAATATTCTGGTCAAAGGGGCTTGTGGTATCGGTTTGGGATATTCATGTGATGACCTTCTTATCAGGGACATAGCTGCTGATAATGCATTGGATCAGGAAAGCTTTGTTCTGAAGGAGAAAGTTCTTTTGGAAAATATTGTCAGAACTTTATCTTTGTCAATATGTCAACATACTGAATTTCCGCCTGATCTTTTGGTGAGCCTTTGTGAATATAAGACTCCTGGATTAGTGGATGATGATAGTAAGAGAACATCTGCGTCTATGCTCAAAATAGATGAGGATGTGGGAGATGATATATGGGGTGTTACTGGTCTTGTCCTGGGTCTGGGTATGTCTGTTAGTGCTCTTTCCAGAGCCGGGTCATATGATGCTATGTGCAATATAAAATCTCTGCTCACATCTTGGGTTTCACAAGCAGACATACTACTTATGGAATCTTCTATTGGCTGTCAAAGTTCAAATATGTTGTTTGCTACCGGGGCATTTCTAGTGCTTCCAACTGTTGCTTCAGTTTGTCGGAGAGTGGAAAGAATGCATGATAACGAGTTAATGGATTTACTATTTTTCTATGAGGACCTTATTTTAAAGCTTCAATTGGAGGAGGCATCTAAAATCTTCCATCACTATCAGCTGATGGCATTGTGTGTTGGTGCAGGGTCTCTACTTGGTTGTATTTTGGACGAAGGATTAATGTCATTAGATGTTCAACGAGTCAAACACTTGTTGGGCTTATTTAAAAATTTATACACTAATACCTATCCTCATCTTGTTCATCTCGGTGCTTTCCTTGGCGTGGTGAATGCGATGGGTGCAAATACTGGGATTACACGACATCATCGATCTCCAGAAAATGTTCCCATCACATTCAGTGAGAGACGGGTATGCTGGATAATATAAACAACCTAGGATTTCACTCTTATGTTATTCGTTTTTTCCTTCTGTTAATTATATCCCATTGATTGTCACAGGAATCTTTCCATATTAATGCTCCGCTACTGTCAAGTTCTTACTTTGCTGAAGATCTCTTAGTATTAATACAAGATATGTTTCTTGTTGCGCAAGATTCTTCTGATAGTGAATTGCAAGCATATGCGTCATGGGCACTTACGTTTCTTCATCATCATCTCTTTTCAAAAGAAGACAAGGATCAAATTGCAAGCTCTATGCCTATAAGTCAAAGCTTTTCCAAGGATACAACTATTTTAAAGCTCTCTTCTTGGCTAATGAAATTTGACTATTCTATAGTAAGTTGTTTGATGGAGCTTTTTGCATATTTCCTGACAGAACATTTTGGAGATCATCTTTGCTTCTGCTCTATTTTATTTTCATCCAACACATATTTGAATCAATTTGATATATAATTCGCACTTTAATGGTCTCTACCATAGTTGATAGGACAAATTAAACCTTAAGTTTGAAATTTGATGCCAATATTAAAAGTTATAAAAAAAAATAATTAGTGTTTTCTTCTTGTTATAGCTATTATTGAATTTTTCGCTTTTACATGGACCATTTTAATAAACCTAGAGAACAAAATCTATAATTCAAGCTACACAATTGAATTACATTTTTTGTCTCTCCTGCATAAAAATTCATACCTTCCCAAATCATCTTGTACATGACCTTAAAACTTGACTTGTAATATCATTATTCTTTACTTATCTAAATATTTACTTCCATAGTTTGAAATACTTCTCTAGTGAGTGGTATTGTAGTTAAGGATTCTGAAGAAACAAAATAGCTCTGAGAAGAAAACTGTGGTCATTGTAGTAACTAGTAAGGGGATGTTTGGTATGGGAGATTTATGGGAGGGTTAGAGAATCAAGTGGGTTGGTTCTCTCTATTGTTTGGAATGCTGGTTTAATAATTCCCTTTACCCTCTCCTTGCCCAAATTTGTCTACATTGATTCTCCAACAATCCCTCTTCCCACTTACGAACAAAATGGTATTTTATTTCACTTTCCCCAAGATACACCACCATACATGCACAAGTGCACAACTCCGACCAGCCCCACCACCTTCACTGCACGTCTGCACAAACCTGCAACCACCACTAGCACCCTCACCAAGATCACCCCACCACTGCTCATTGTCTAACCCAACCACCCTAACTACTTGCACTGCCTCACTTATCGCCATGAAACCACTCAAAAGCACCTACAAATCCAACCCATTCATACACCCAACCAAAACCATTACCCTCCAAACCATTATGAATCCAACCACCCACTACCAACACAAACCCTTAAACAGCACGAAAGCCCCACCACCAACAGGAAAACTACCATATCTTGCAATTAATCAAAATTTAGATATGTAAATAAAATTCAATAGAGAAATTGGAAATGATATTTCTCTCAATCATGGCTTTTAGATGGTCAAACTGGACCATGAAAACTCAGATCTATAGTTTTCCTTATTGAATTAGGCTTCTAAAACCTCAGGGAGTGGTCGACTAGAGGCATTGGCAAGCTAGAGATAGGTGGTAGGCAGGGTTTGGTGAGAAAAGGGGGAGAGAGATGAGCGCCTTGATTTGTCAGCGGTTGCCGGGAAAGGTGGCTGTGGTGAGATAGTAACAGAGGCAGATATGTTGGAGAGAGACACTGGTGAGAGGAGGAGAGAGGAATGTTTAACCAAACAACACTTCATATCAAAGGCTTTTTCTCTCCATTCTCCGCCTATCTTTTTCTTGGTTTCATTTTCTTTCCATTTGACAAACCAAACACCCCCTAGAAGTGTTGAGGTTATTTTTGGCAACACTCCTTAAAATGGGGATCAATGTTGTTCAATATTAGATTTTCTACTTTTTGTTTCCAACTAGCAATAGTTTGTAAACTACGAAATCCATTTGGCACCACCGTTATTGGTTGGACCAGTATGCATTACAGTATATTCATAGAGGAGCTACAAGCTGCAACCACAAAGTTTCTGTCCATTTACGTTATGAAAATAATTTTTTGCTGGGACTAGTTGAATAATCTTGTCATTTTACATTTTATTGATCTGAAAATGCTGTGAATGTTAGTTTGCTATGCTTATGTGCTGACATTACTTTCTGTATTTGTTCAAGAATCCCTCACATGCTAACACAGTTGCAGCTGTCCTGAGATGTCTTTCTAGTTCCCCCAGATTGCCCAGTCTTGATTGGGGAGCAGTTGTCAGGCGCTGTATGAAATATGCGGGCCAGAATGATGAGTTCTTACCTCAAGATTCCCTTTCTGAAAAGAGAATCCTTCTCAAAGAATGTCTGCTTTTCTCACTAGTTCATGCAAATAAAGTTGATTCACTCCTTTCTTTGCTCGATGAATTGACTAGTTTGTTCAGGTTCAGGACGCTTGATCTCACTACACAATCCTGCCTGCTCTTTCATATATTGGATCTGGCAAGAATATTCTCCAGTTCAAGAACTAAAATTTTGCTGGAGGACATCTCTGAGTTCTTCTCATCTCCAGTTTCTTCACTCCAAAGTTATAACGCTAGGCAGAAAAGGTTTTTGAACCTCTCTTTCTGGAAAGGACTTTCAAAGTGTCTCAATGACATTTCTCTTGATACTGCTGAATACATTTCTAGCATGGAGAAGTGCATGAAGATGCTTTTTGCATTGTTGCCAGTACAGCCTACTGTTGCTTTCTTGAAACAAGATTTAATGCCCTGTCTGGAATGGAAGGAATCAATTGTTTGCTTGGGCAAGGCTAGAAGAACTTGGTTGTTGGATCTTTTGCAGGTACACTCTCCTACTTGATCCTAGAACATTTTCATGTTTTAAGCCTTCATTTTAAGCTGGTGCCAGTCAATTCAAATTGAAATTTTCATACTTCAGATTTCAACTATCGATATGGTCCCAAGAGATGAGCATCTTGGAACAATACTTAAGAAGATGCATGCAATTAGCCAGCTTGTGAAACTTGGTTCCCTTCCAATGACTGAGCTTGAAGAACTCAAGTCATACATGTTGAACACAAAATCAAAAGGTTAGATGGAGTTATGTGGTCTTTCTCTACTTAGAATATTCTGTCCTCGTGAACATATTGGCTTGAACTTAACACCATTGCTCAACTCTGGATGATTGTAGATATGTGGAAGTTGTTTGTTGAAGTTACATCGGTGCTGCAGACTGCAGAAGGAAGTATGAAGAGGCAATGGCTTATAAATACTCTGGAATTCAGTTGTATAACAAAATATCCATCAACGGTATGCCAAATTGATTTTTTCTGATTAAGGCTAATATTGTCCTCCCCCCTTTCTAATGTTGCAGCCCTTGTTTTTTGCGGTCCCTCTTTCAACAATTATATCACTCAAATCTGGTTGTCATCTTTTATCCCCTATCATAATCGTGAGAATAAATTTATGAACTCAATAAAGGCGTATATCTCTGAATTACTTGTACTCGGTATCATTTTCAGTTAGTTTAAGTATTTCTGAAAACAATTTGAAAAGAGTTTAAGTATGTTACGTCATTTTTCAAGTTTTATATGATGTTTTACAAGAATAAGGGTGTCGTTTTCATTATCTTTATGACGTTTTGTATTGTTCAATACTTCAATATGTGCCAGTTTTATGATGTTGTGATGTTTGGTATAATTTTTCAAGTATAATCGTGTTGTTTTTATGTGTACAATTTTAATGACTTAATGTGCACTCCTTTAGTGTCATATTTCAGAACTCCCGTGTCCTTTTTCATGTACAAGTGTATGTTTGCTTAAATTTCTTAATCTCCATGATTTCTCTCACATGCTAGTCATGGATTTTTTTTTGTTCTGTTGCTCAGACATTTATCCTCTTTTTTTTTAGGATAGGACTCCATGTATTTCAATCAAAATGACTTAATACCATGCTTCTAGTGAAATCTCTTTGATAGCACATATTTTTTCAAGGAAAATAACCTGTGTTAACGGAAGACTATAATAATGCTTGGATGTATCTGTGTAGACAGTTCTGGAGGTACTAACAATTGTTGATGAACTCCCTATTTTTTTATGAACGATCTCATAGGATGCTTCTAGGACTTAGTTTACAAAATCTGTTTGGTATGGTTTTGTTCTATATTATTCGTATGGACTTCTGGTAAAAGATCTCATCATAGTGCAAATGTTCTATATGTGGTGCTGTTATCCATGTAAACCAACCTGTGTGGTCTTTGTTAATGAGTGGATGCCTCTGCATAGACTTTCTGGTCAGACTTCAAAGTTCAGAAGATTCAATTTTATGCACTTTTTATGAAAAGCGTTAGATGTCTCTTGGAATTTCCCCTCTCATATGGCCTTCTAGTTATAGTGTAGAAATTTTATTGCTTGTGCAGTTTTTGTCAGTCAATCTATGTTGATTAATTGTTTGGTGACTACAAAAATGTGTAGATGCTTCTAGTTCCTTGTGCTCTAGGACATATTTACTCCAATCTGAAATATATTGTGAGGTTTTTTCTATTAAGACATTAACTAAATTGTCCCTTGTTTAATAATGTTATGAACTTTGTTTGTCATAAAAATAAAGTTGGAAACTCGTCCAGGAAGTTCCTCATTCTGACAACAAACAATATTTTGGAGTAGAATGGCTTTCTCCAATATCAAACAAGAAATTGTTTTAAACGGATGACTGTCATCTACTAGAGTCAATTGTTACCTGATATTGCCAAAAGAACTTTAATCGATAACAGATTCAGCCCTTGATGGATTGTGAGATGCTGCAACTTAATAATATGAATTGGCTTAATAATATGAATTGCTCAACTTTGGTGTATGGTTGTTTCTTATCTTATTCTTTAATGGTCTAGTTGTTGTCTTTTGACTAAGTAGACGCATTGTTTGGCCCCTCAGGCACTGCAGTTTCTTGGTCTGCTCTCTGGTTGCTGTTGCGAGTATATGCCGTTTCTCGTTCTAGATCCACAATCTGTCATAATAGACCTCCCAGTCACTCTTTCCTCTCTTCTTTCTAGTACCAAGTGGAGAGTGGTCGCTGATGTTGCAGTTTCATACCTCTGGACATTGACTGTGCGCGTCTACAACTGGACTATGACCCTTACAAGTGATTCTGAATCTTCCAGTTCAGATATAGACCCAAGTGAAGCTGAAATGTCAGACTTCCTAATGCAGGTGCTCTTGGATGCATGCCGCAATTTGAAAGAATTTTTGCCTTCGAAAAATCAGCTTATGCTGGCAAACATGGTTATTAGTTAACATTTGCTTCTGACATGTTTGCATGTTAAACAAAAAAATTTGTTTCTTCCGGGGGCTTTACGTTCCTAAATTGAACTTAGAGAAAGACAAGCTTAATGTATAAGAAATGCTATATCGAGTGAGATATTGTTAAAAACACTCGGAGGAGTTGCTATACAAAGATGCTTCGAACCTAGCTCTCGGTGGGAGCCTACAGTTGGGAATGATAGTTGGAGTCAATAATACATTCATAAAGGTGTTGCTGAAACGGCTGTTGCTCTAATGGTTCTCATACTCATTCTCGCCGTCTTGTGATTCTCTTCTTGCAAATTTAAATGTATTCAGATTTTTGTTAGTATGTTTTCATTGCCTTGGCACGTATGAGCTAGGTCACACATAAGTATTAATGTAGACTTTGGACACCTAAGAATTTTTGGAAATTAAAGCTTAAGAATCTCACTATCAAGCCAACCACTATAAAATCAAGAGACAGACCAAATCACTGATAAAATCACATACAACGATCATCATATATAATAAAAACGAGCAGAGATCAACAAATCAGTCAACCACTATGTCTGTTCTTATTTTAAAACACGTCGCTTAGTAAACTGGTACTAAATAATAGTGACAGTAGCCAAGTACTTTTATTGTTGTAAATTTAACTGGATTAGGTGCTGGTGCTGGTGCTGACAGCTCCAGCTTCAGTCAGCAAAGGCACTAGCTTTCCTTCTCTGTGCTTAGCAGTAGTATCTGCAATCCCAGAAAGTAACAAATTATCAACAATATTTGCTTGCATATATAATTTAGCAATTATAAGTTCATAACGTAGAAACGATGAGATATAAGCAAGTTATAGACTATGTACCATCACATCCACCAATGTGCTTCCCGCCAATGAAAACATTTGGCACAGTCCTTTGTCCAGTCCACTGGGCGAGTGCTGTCTGTATCTCACTTCCATCACCTATACCACACATCATAACTCATGAGCCTGAAATTTCACTGTATAACAGCCCACCTCAACCTTAAAGAGGAAATACAAAGGGAAGTACCAGTTCCTACTGAAATTGTGAAATATTTAGCCCAATTAATAACATAGTAATTTAAGTCCAACTTTAATAACTTGAGATAAGATATTCTGTAACAACTCATGACCAGCTTATAGCAGAAACTAACATCATGAACTGATAAATATGATTGCTTACAAGCTTTCATCAGCCACCCTCCTATTCACCGGTGTAGTGGTGCATTTCCCAAAGCACTTGCCAAAAAACTGAAGTTAAGGCTAGAAAGTAACAGAATCCTATCAAACCAGTCAACATAATTACATTTATATATTTATTCCAGCTTGGTTGGTAGAATTCTTCAAGTGTGATACCTTACCCTACCTTGACGATAAGTGTCAAACCAATGCCTCCTACAGCTGAAGGTGCTAAGCATAGGAAATACAAAGCTACAAGCAACCTCGGAAAATCCACCAGTTTCAAAAACTGGGGTTGCCTTACCTATCCATGTCTAATAAAACTCTAACAAGCAAAATGGTCAGCTCAATTGAAGCTTAATCTAGCTAGATTTTTAGCAGGTTAATGCATAAAACTTCATTAGGGCCTAATAATGTCATGAATTCTAATAAGGCTAAATCAAGTTTTAAAGATTTAGGATTAAGGGTGAGGTACTGTCATTTTGTATAGAATAAATCATATTTATACATAATATTATAAAACACAGTAGAGAGAGCATCTCTAAATCAGTTTGGTTGTAATCAAGTAACTTCCTAGAGTCTTCGTTTTCATCTTAAGATAACTCATGACCTTCGAGGACTCAGTTGCTAGTAGTGTTTCTGAATCCAGATAAGGGCATAATCCTAACTCTAACTAAGGATGTTTCTCATCCTTGGAAGACTACTACATTCATATCTTCATCATTTATTTCTTATCTTCTTTATCGCATTTATCAGGTTTTTTGGTGTTCAAATTCACTATTGACAGCCTTGATAAATGCTTCATCAAGTCAAACAATATTTCACCTTTTAAAACTCCTGCATAAAATCTGTAAGGGGATTTTTTGTATTCAAACTGATATATCATTTGATAAATGATAACAAAAGAGAGAACAAAAAGACCAAGAAATGAACAACCTGCAGCCCACTAAACAAGCTGCCAACAACTTTAGATATCAGAACCAGCCAGTTCCGTTTGAACTTTTTGAACAATATTTCTTCTTTATTTTTCAGCTTCATTTTAAGCTCTATAAACATAGCCACAATCCTCTATTCCTATTGTACAGTTCAGAGTGAATTATGCTAATAAAACAAATTACAGGGTTGCTTTCATCTGAATTGGCTTGCCAAAGAAACGACTTAGGAGAGGACTTGTACTGAGGCAATCCTAGTTGAATTCAAGGCTCTGTTAGGTTGCAAAGAAAACCCCGACCCTGAAAACAGTAACCCTCTTTTTACCATCCCATTTCATCCGGGAATAAATTGAAAATCGGGGGTGAAAATCATTTCCTTCACATGAAGAGACACACCGTCCTTTCAGTTTCCGTCCGACCAAATGAAGATATCCCATCACAGAATAGTAGAACACCAGCTCTATCCACAAAGTCCTCACAACTTACTATCAAATTAATCTAAATCTGCTTATTTAGAATTTCATTTCCTCTTTTATTAACTCGGATTACTTTCACAATGCATTTTGAGATACACTTTTCATACGGTCTCATTTACATTAGCGGAATCCCATGAAAATAATTTTCCAAGGAAAATCATTTAAAGTTGCAAACTTGCAATTGTTTTGAGTCCAATCAAACAGAGGCCAAGCCGTGCTTTATGTATCTAACCACAGAAGAAACAGCAACCAAGCAAGATTGTACAATAATCGATGAGTTTTTGCGCCGAATTACAAAAACCCTAAAATTCAATCAAACAAGAAGATTACCAAAAAATGAATCTAAAAGGATAAGAGCTGACTCACTCTCGGTGTCCAATTCGATGGCTTTGAAAGTGGCGCCCAGTTCAGAAAGCAGCTTCTTCACATCCACACAGTATGGACAGTACGACTTGCTGCATAGTTACAATTCATCAAAAATCACAAAACTCGATACTTATGGCTGAGAATACAGATGAAAGGGGTGTTACCTAAACACCACGACGGAATTCGATGACACCATCTGCTTGGCTTTCTCCATTTCCATGTTCGAATGTGCGATGAGTCGATGATGGGGGAAAATAGAACAAAGAATTGTTGGTCTGTTTATAAACCCATCCAACCAAAAATGTCTTAGGAGAAAGCTCCAACCCAAAACCAATTCGATCTTAGAATATGTGCACGATGCCCGATGTAAAATGCAACACAATTTAGTTGATTTAATTAGATGTTCAGTTAAATTTATCAAATGTTCAGGCCATCTTTAATGGTGAACAAAAAAAAAGTTTATGGGTCACTATCACCATTTCTCTCTCATCCACATCAACCCAACAAACCATTTACAATATTCACTCTTAACAATGAACACTAAACAATGGTTCATCATCAATACTCCCTACCCCACCTTATTTATTTTTGTAAATATAATGAATTTGTTTCATAATTATAATTTATTAACCCGATGTCAATGTAATTAATTGACGTATTTAATTTTTTAATCATAATTAATAATTAAGAAAGTATCACGTTTTTTTATCAGCTTTTTTAAAAACTAATTCTTGTGATTAATATTTTTTAAACAACAACGCAACTAATTTTAATTAAAATAATAAAAAAAAGATGTAAAAATCGTGATTACACTTCTACAACTATAATCTAGTACATTTTATTTATAAAAAAAAACAACTACACATCGTTTTGTAAGATGTCCTTAGGATAACCATTTGTTGTAAACCTAATTGCCTAAGTTGTCGTTGTTACCAAATTTATTCCATATATGTTCAACCAAGTCGTTTTTTAGCTGCAAATGAGTCTGTTGATCCTCAATCTCTATTCTACGAGTCAAGTATAAGCCGATATCCACAATACGATCAGTACGATACTCGGAAGTGTCCTCATTAGCGTTGCCTCCAGCATTCATAAACTCATTGGTATTAACGTTATTTTGATACGTCTCTCGTTCATCTTCAACGATCATATTATGTATTATGATGCAGGCGAGCATGATATTGTGGAGTATGTCGGTATCCCACGCCAAAGACGGCTTTTTAATAATGGCAAAACGAGCTTGAAGGACCCCAAATGCGCATTCAACGTATTTCCTTGCAGCTTCCTGGTGTTTTGCGAATAAACGATCCTTACGAGTTTGTGGACTCGTAATGGATTTCACAAAACAAGCCCATCTAGGGTAGATTCAATCAGTAAGATAATACCCATTCGTATATATGATGACCATTGACTACGAAGTTCACAGGAGGTGTTCGACCCTCTAAGACGTCTTCGAACACAGGGGATCGATGAAGCACATTAATATCGTTGTAGCTACCTGGCATGCCAAAGAACGAATGCCAAATCCATAGATCTCTGTCCGCAACTGCCTCAAGTACAAGAGTTGCAACTCCTTCTCTTCCTTGATACTGCCCCTTCCATGCGTGTGGACAGTTCATCCACTCCCAGTGCATACCATCAATGTTGCCTATCATGCCAGGAAAACCACGTTCTTCCCCAATACGTAGCAATCTTTCCATATCTGCGATGTTTGGACGGCATAGGTACTGATCACCGAACAAGTTGATGACACCTTCTGTAATACCCCATATTTTAAACATTATATTAAGAATATTTTAATACAAAAAAAATAAATAATTTAAAAATTATTTTGGCACCAATCACAATTATGGAACTTCATTTATATATTTATTTTATAAATTTATTAAGAAAATTATTTAATTTTATAAATAAATATTTAATTCCTCAATTATTCCATTAAAATTCCAAAAAAAAAATCCCTCTAAAATATCCCAAAAATATCCAAAGTATCCACTTTTATTCTAGAATATTCTAAAAGCTTTTAAAATATTATTCTTAACAAAAAAAATATAGTTTAATATATTTATAAAGATTATTTTTAATTTAAAATGGATAATGTTGAAAATTTGATATATTTACCAAAGAAAAAAAAATATATATATTTAAAAATAAAAAATTTCGACTATATTTAATCATGGTCAGCTACCATGATTAGAATTTTTTTTTAAAAAAAATTTATTATTATATAAATTTAACCCTAATTTAAAGGATAATTTTAGTTGAAAAGATAATTTTAAATTAAAAATAATAGATTTTCAAAAAAAATAAATAAATAATAAATTCTATCCTTATCCTATCCTTTTTCTATGATTTATATTTCAAAAAAAAAATTATTATAAAAGTTTATCTTTTTTAACTATTTCTAATTGGTTTGTTTTGAATTAAATAATTTTAATTGGTTAAATTATTTAATAATTTAATTATTTTATAATTAAAATATTTTTCTGAAATTTTTAGGATAATTATCAATTTAAATTTATATTTATCTTTTAGTGTTTTAAAATCCTAAAATTCATCCTAATTCTACTATAAATAGACCCTTAAATCTCACCTAATTTTTCACACAAAAATCATTAAACCCTTTCTCTTTCTCTCAAACTTTCTCCCTCACTCTCAAGCCACTCTCTGCATCTCTTCAGCCATCTGGTGCCACCAACAACCACAAGCCTCCGTGAGCATCCTATTTCCCTAACTATTTAATTGTTTTAATTATTTTACAAACTGTTTAATTCTTAAAACTATTTCTAAACGTAATTAAAGTTTTAATATTATATGCATAATTATTGTGTTGCATTGTGTTGATTAGTTTATCTTAAATTGATAGGAGGATCAACTTGAAGTTTAGTAAAGAGTTGTTAGAAAGTACTAGAATTTAAGGTACGTAAATGTGTTAAATCTTTTTATGTGCAATTGAATATATTATTTTGTGAATTATATTGTGCTAAAATATTTTTAAATATATGTTTATATATGGCTATTTATTTGAAATTTCGATAACAAAAAAAAAGGGTGATATACATTTACCTTATTTTATTTAATATGTATCATGTTTCAAAAGGGCCGAATGGCATTTGAGATTTTATAAATTTCAATGAACTTTAATAATTAAAGAAAGGTATTTGTATTTAAAGGAGTTGTAAAAGGAGAGTTATTATTATTATATATTACCGCTTGATTTCATAATCAAGAAGGGTTCATGCTTCAAAATCCACTTGTTGCCAAATAAAAGGAAACTCCAAGGATAGATCCGTGATGGGATAACTAACTTGGGGGGTGTGTACACTTAGGATCAAGGAGGGGATATAAGAAGAGGAAATTGTTTTTATTAAGTGTTTTAATAATTCCATTTGTATTGGATTATTATAAAGAAAGGTTCGAAGTTTATTAATATATAAGAAGGCAAGTTTGAAATAAAGGAATTTAAAAGTCAAAGTATTTCTTTTATCATGTATACCTACACAGTGTTTTTACACTGACACGTATTTTCCTATTTGTTTTGGTTCGCCCTACTTATCATTTATGGTGAGTAGGTTTGCAGGAATAAATATGCATGGGAGCATTACATCAAGGGGCATATACTAGTTAGGAGTTTTATAATTTTTCTTAATCAAATTTTGTACCTTTGGATAATCAAAATTATAATTCTTTTTAATAAATAAATCGAGTTTTTCTTCCGCTGCAATATAGTAATTAGTTAGTACAGCCGAAGCGTGGTGGCACGTGGCAGTAATACCCCTAAGTTACTAAAATTACTATCATTATTATTATTATGTTAGTAATTTGGGGGTGTTACAAAGTGGTATCAGTTTTCTAGGTTATAAAAGATTAAAATTTGAAATAATAAACATGTGGGTAGACATAGCAATGGGCATGTAGGATAGAGTTTCGCATTCTCATGCATAAAATAAATTTTTTTTTACAATAAATTATTTTGTTTTGGAAAGATGGAAATGTTGGTGATCAAGTGTAACACTCTCTGTCTAAGGAAGGTTTGACCGACCTGGGAGAGTGTTCCGTTAAGTAATGGTTTCTGGCTAGGAAAGACTCTCGTCAACGTCGTACGTAACTTACCTGGGAAACCATTGGCTTGATTTACCCGCATAGACATCAAGTACACTATTAAAATATTCAAAATTAAAATAGTTGCAAAATAAAAGAATTTCAAGCATACTTAAATACAATCAAGGATGGTCTAATAAAATGACCAATCTGGATTACTTGTTGTAAATTTAGGTTATAAACTTTCTCAAGGAGAGGAGAAAGTATGTTTCATGTGCATGAAATCAAGAAATTGTGAATTATGTGCTTAAATGTATCCAATTTTTCATATGCCTATCTATAGTCAAGTAAAGCCAAGTATTTTAGTCGAGAAGTTCGTTACATGCAAAATTTATTTGAATAAAGTGAATGTTTGTTCTAGGATTTATATGTTTCAAAGTGTTTTCAACATGATTATTTGATCATTCAGGCATTATGTCGAGTCGAATGCTTAATCGAAACTCTCGAACCACCCAAAGTGGCCTTAGGAGGACAGTCAAGCACCTAACTGCTTTAACTCAATCTCTAGCTCAAGTAATGACTAATCAATTGAATAGGCAGCCAATAAATGACACTTTTGGAGAGATTTTCAAAAGAATTTCAAGTAGCAAACCTCCGAGTTATAACGGAAAAGAAGACCCAGCTAGCCTAGAGAACTGGATTAGGGAGTTTGATAAGCTTTTTGATGCTGTAAATTGTCCCGAGAATATGAAGGTTGTATCAAGGAACTTGGATAAACTGGGACTTCCGCGAAATAGTCATTGTATAACCGTGCATGACCTTCTTCGCATCCCCTATCCTTTCGGGGCTCAGTAGATTTGCGTCGGTGTTGCGTAGTGGTAGCTTGAATAATTGGTGGAATGTACTCATCCATTACGTGTTGTATCATACGACACACTTCATTACGCTGTTGAACTCTAAGCTCGCTTCCCTCATCATCCGAGGTAGATGAAGATGAAGAGGAATCGGTTGAGCTTTCGTTGAAACTGTTTGAATTCATTTTCTACGTAAGAAATGGAAGATAGAGTGAGGTTTGCTAATAGTAACTGCAAACGATTTATGTGTTTGTGTATAAAAAAAATGAAAGAATGGTGTTGATTTATAGTGAACTAAATGTAATTCTTCTTCAGAAATAACTGAATATAAAGAGACAAAGATCACATGGGGTATGACAAAAAATGAATAACCTCCACACAGAAATTGAATGGAGAAGAAGGGTTTCACATGGGCTATGACATACACTGGATTAGAACCACACAGAAATTGAATGGAGAAGAAGGGATTCACATGGGCTATGACAAACACTTAATTAGAACCACACAGAAATTGAATGGAGAAGAAGGGTTTCACATGGGCTAACAAAGGGGAAATTAAGATACTGACACAATTATATATAAAGAGACAAATTGATATAATTGAATAAACAAAAAAAGATCACATGGGCTATGAAAATGGGAAAGTGGAAAAGATCCATTTTACTGATTAATTGATAAAGTACAAACAAATGGAAATGAGTACAAAAGGTTGAACTGGAATTGAAAACTTATTACTACTGAAAATGAATAACAACAAAGGAACTGAACACACTTAACTACAATAAAAATAAGGGACACTAAGCATCATTATTGAAACGTTGAATTTTGTTCCTAAGTATTACTATCATCTCATCTTCCCACTGTTCTCGGTTTACTTTCTGTTCTAGACGAGATAGTTGCTCCCAGTTGCTCCTATATTGCTCTAGCTCAATTTTTCGTTGTTTCCTTGCCTCCTTGCGCTCCTGTATTTCAAGTCTCTTCAATTCTGCTTCGTTTGACACATTCATGGAATCCCCAAATAGCTGCAATCGGGTGTTGAATGTTTCTAATTCCTTAAATGCTTGACTTGATGTAGCTTTACCCTTCAACCTCGACTTAGCCTTTTTTAATACCTTCAGGATGGGCTACTCTCTCATCACCGACACCCACGATAGTCGGTGTGGTAGGTGAGGAATTGTCACCCTCATCCCGTGTCCTCTTCCCACTACTTCCGCTCCCTACAGACTCATCCGTCACTGGAGTTGAATGTGGACGTCCCACCGAAGGCTTGAATGTTTGTTGGTCCAAGAAAGACCGGAATTTGTCCCTGTAACACCCTGATAATTCCCATTTTTCCGAAACCCAGATCTTTAGGAACTATCAGTGAGCTACCGCCACGTGTTCAAACGTTAAGGCTATAAAACAGAGTTTTGCAGCGGAAAAACCAAAAGACTTATGAAATAACATTAAACGTAAATCAAGTCCTGATGTAACAAACTGGAACCTCTACGGCCCTTATTGTAATGTACCAAATAACGTTTAACTTTAATTCAAATCCAACAGGTTAAAACCCAATCAAACCTAATATAATTTATTCCGAAATCCAAATTAAAATAACGTTTCTCTTCAACCCGCCCATGCATGAATGCTTGTTTAGATACCTGTTAATAATCTGGTCCCCAATAATATAAATGTAAGTATTGGATCATTACAGTGTCATTTATAGGCGAAAGCCATGACCAAAACACACAAGGCACGTAATCAGCAAGCTGAGTACATACGAATTACGAGATACGACAATTGAACTGATAATTGAATAACTATAAGAAATGTAAGAACGTATCATGCAACATTTTACTCAACTAACACGATGAATTGATTAATGGTTTGGATTCTGGCACGATAAATTAATTAATGATTTGGATTAAGAAATAGACTAGGTTGTCTCCCCCATGTCCTAATTAGGACATCAAATAAATAAATAACCCATGCACTCCCGTCGGAGAGCATCAAAATACAGTATAAAAATCCAGATGGTAAACGGGCGCGACTCCGTTACCATAGCTAGATGAGATCTCAACTAACCCCAATTTTAAGTTTAAAACTTTATAAAAGAGAGACTCGTAGATCAAACGGTCTCCAACAAAAGCCACGGGTAATACCCCGTGAACTCCAACCCCTGATTGTCAATACTCTAGATGTGCACTGGCCTAGAGTTTTATTGCTTATCCTCTTTCTCTTTAAGTGATTTACTGTTTAACTCAATAAACACAATCACAGTAGCACACAACAGTAAATATTACAGTTATTCAATCTATCTCTGTTATATTGTAATTTTTTGTTTTTTAACTTTTTAATTTCAAACTCAACTGATAAAACTGTTGAACCAAGTCAACTACCTCGTCATTAAGACTTATAAAATATACCTTTACTCCAATCATGCTATCAGTAATTAAGGAGTAATAATAAACAACCTCATGGATTAATTAACAATTAATACCAATTAATAAATCGCGGTTTCTCCCAAATAACACCAAAGCATGCCCCTAAAATAAAGAACATGAATTCTTTCAAATGGGTAACCATACAATCTCATCCAAAGGGTTCCATAAACATGATACTATGTTTATGATCCGCCCTAAATCATGCTCCTAATTAAAAATAACGTTCTTCGTAATTGTACGTACCTGGTGTAAAAAGCACGGGTATCCACCTTCTCTAACTTTAAGGACCTTCTACCAATTATTCTCCTACACCGAATAATACAACCTAAATTAATATACTAACAACACCAAATCTACAACAACCACACTAACCTTTCTAAGACTTTAAAATCATTCCAAAATACATTTTTAAGTCTCCCTAAAACACAAGTTAGAAGATAAAATGTAATACTACTAGTGTTAACTGAAAGATTATAATACACACCAATGCTCATTAATTAGTATCAAAGTTTATCGCTCATAAAATTCTACGACATTTTCCACAAGTGTAATTTATGAAATAGGCTACAAAATACAATATGACTACGCAACATTACTCATAGTCAAGGTCATGTTTACGAGACCAACTAGCCAAAGTCCACTAAGAAAATTATACATGAAACAATAAAAGATCCTTGGTACATCATTTTTTTTACATACCAAGCAAAGCATTTTAAACTTAATACCCTATTTGTTTTCCTACGGTCATCCTCAAGGCACACCCAATTCAAATTTTCATCTTCACTTCTCTTCATTTGTCCATTAAATGAAACATAATGAACCCACTTCAAAACAATCAAACCCAAGAGCAATAACAATTCACAACCCAACAAAAATCAAAGACAACCTAATTACATGATTTCATAATACATTAACTCCATCAATAATTATGGTCTAGTGGAATTTAGCAATACCAACATACATGAAATGTAGAACAAGGCATATGATACAAGAAAATCCTTCATTAAGAACCCAAACTACATGATAATAGGAGGGGAAAGAAGGGGAGAGGGGCAGCCACGACTGGTGGCTGACTCAACGGTGGCTGGCAGAGGTGCGGCGGCAGCGTGGCAGTGGCGCGGCGGCAGGGCAGTAGCGGGGCGGGCTGGCAGCAGGGCAAGGGGGGCAGCAGGGGAAGGGGGCAGCAGGGGGGAAGGGTTCTGATGGGGAAGGGAAATGGGTTTTTTTTTTTTGTTTTTTTTTTGAGTTCTTGTGGGGTTTCACGGGGTAGGTTAGTATGGGTAGGTTTAGTTTTTTTTTTTTTTTTTACTTTGAATTGATTTTGTGAGGTTTTAAGTAGTAGGGGGGTAGTTCTCACGGGTGGGTTTTTTTTTTGTAGTGTTTAGGTTTAAGTAAAATTCTTAGGTTTAGATAAAATGATAGAACTTCGGGTATTATAAAATTTGAGTAGGATAGGATTTCGGTAGTTTAGATTTAACGGGTTACTTAGGAAAATAAATAATAACAAAAATAGTTGTAGAATTTCGGGGGATTACAGTCCCACTTCCTTAATTGGATCCATTCCTCGTAGAAGGAGAATCGTCCGAACGAGTTCTTATGGATTTTGTGGGCCTCTTGGATAGCATCATCTTCGTTATACCCACTTCCCTTTCGCTTTTGGGCCTTATCATAGCTTCCGCACCACTTTGACACGGCTTCAGAGATTCGCATCCACCTTCCCTTCAAACTACTAATAGTTCGTGGGGATATTTCATCTGGATTCGATTCCCTGGCAGCATCGTATGTGTCCAAGACTCTCTTCCAAAATACACCCTTCTTTTGATTTGTGCCGACAATTATGTCGGTGCTGGTGTTCATGTAGCCGGATATAAGAGCCGCAGTTTCTGATCGCGACCAACCTCTATTGTTTGAACCACCAACACGAATTTCTGGAGTACATTGGAGTGGTTGTTGTAACATTTGACTGAAGTTTTGATGGGGAGAAGGAGTTTCATTTCCCTCACCATCATCCTCGCATTCTTCATTTGCCTCAACTTCTTCAGATAAGACATTGCTCGATTCCCAAATATTGGGATTCGGTTGTTGTGACGGGAAAACACCAGATGCAGCACCATATTCACCGTAACCCATTGGCATCATGGATGGATGTGGGAAATTTGAACTGCTTTGAGAAAAATTAAAATTTTGAGGGAAATTTGGTGGATTATATGGGAAATTTGATTGGGGTATTTGAGGATAAACTCTAGAAAAATTATGGTGAATATTTGTGGGTGTTTGTGAAAAATTTGGGTGAAATGGAGGAAAATTGGCTTGATTCGGGATCATATTTTGACCCAAATTTTTTTTCTGCTTTCTATTAGTTTTGGGGTTGGTATTAGCATCCATAATTGTAATTTATATAAGGGGAAAAAATAAAAATTTAATATTAATATTAATAATTACGAAAATAATAATAATAATAATAATAATAAAAATAATAATAATAACGATAAAAATAATAATAATAATAATAATAATAATAATAATATTAATAATAATAATAATAACAATAACAATAATAATAATAATAACGATAATAATACTAAAAATAATAATAATAATAATTATACTAAAAATAATAATAACAATAATAATAATAATAATAACGATAATAATACTAAAAATAATAATAAAAATAATAATAATATTAATAATAACAATAATATTAATAATAATAACGATAATAATAATATGAATGATAATAATTAAAAATAATATTAATAATAATAATATTAATATTGGTATAAATAATAATAATATTGGTAATTATAGAGGGGATTTTTGAAGTGAAAAATATAGTAGAAATTAATGGATTTTTTAAGTTGAAGAAAGTATATCAATATGGGTGTCTATTTATAGAGGGGGAAAAAATAGAGCCGTTGGTATTTTTTTTTATTTGTATTTTGTAAAATAAATCCTTTGTAAAATTACAACGGATTTATTTTAAAAACCCAACACGTGTCAAGCAGCGGCTGGGCCAAGTGGCGCGCTCCCAGTCGCTGCTTCCTTATTTTTTTCTGCCCGTTACCAAGCAAAACGACGTCGTTTTGCTTCTCTAAACAGCAAAACGACGTCGTTTTTAATGTATTTTAGTGGAAAAAAATGGTGGGGCCCACAGCGAATTTATTTGTCCAAGTGCTCATACCTGCAATCGAACCACAGACCATTCATTGTGAACAATTGATTTGTTCACCATTAAGCCACCACATATATTATTCATTCATTGTGAACAATTTATTTGTTCACCATTAAACTTGCTCTCAGTGAGCAAGTGTTCATTGAAATTTAGTAAATGGTCATTGAAATGAAGGACACGTTCAGTGGATTTAATTAGATATTTAGTGAAATTGAACAAATGTTCTATGAAATGAAAGACATGTTCAGTGGAATTAACTAACTGATTGGTAAAATGGGCAAATAGTCAGTGAGGTTTAGTAAATGGTCAGTGAAATAAAGGAAATATTCATTGAAATTATCTAAATGGTCAGTGGAATTGTCACAGATGCACGATGCACATCGTGCACCCGGGTGCAGGATCTTATTTGCGATTCGATTAGGGTTTAAATTTTCTAATTTTATATTTTCTGAAAATCAAAAATCAAAAAATGAAAACCACAAAAATTAGTTTCCAATTTTTTCTTGTCAAATTTCTAAATCAACATGACTAGTGACAGGTAGTCCTTATATACATAATAATTACTTTTAATCAATCAAACGACATAAATTTACAACTTAAGAGAGAGAAAATAAGGTTTTAATTCATCCTCTTACGTTAGAGGTTATTCCTTAGTAGATTATTACTCCCGTATTATGAGTAACAAACATGAGAAAAATATGAAGTACGTGAAAATTATAACACCCTCATAAATTTTTACTTTTATAAGTCAATTTTTAGATTAATAAACTTAATAAAGAATTATAAAAACATTATCGCCCCACATTGTATAAAGTGATAATAAAGAGTTATAAGAACATTAAGAGAAGTCCAATTATAGGGATGAAATTCTGAGTTTGTTACGAGCTTATAAAAAACAATGCTAGGATAAAGAGGCAACACTAAACCTATACTGTTAAATTTGATTTATTCTTTGTGTTAGTATTCCTAGTTGAAGAAATGTAACGGCATAATGCTAGGGACAGTTATAAGTGGGAGACCCGCCCCATATTGGGCGGGGATGGGGTAGGAATGAAGGATCGGCGGAGATAGGGCGGAAATGAGGATAAAAATGGGATCCATCATGGTGATGTATGACTTGTACGGTTGTACGGTTGTACCGACCCCGCCTCATATCCGCTCACTGCACTCATCGTCTATATTGGACTATCAAATAACTATGTAAGCAAACAAAATATATTGAAATTATTTAATTTTATACCATAAATCTGTAGAATTGACGGGTCAAGGTGTGAATTAGATGGGTCAAAATACTTTTGTGGGTGGTTGGGCAGGAGTAGGGCTGAAAATTTGGGACTCGGCATGGATTGATATGTAGAGACCCACATTCCTATCCCTTCGGCCTCGCGCATTAACATCCCTAAGACCTACCAAAAAAAAAGATATTATACGATGTAGATTGACTACCTTGATAATCTTCTGTTGTCAAACAAAACAAGAATATTGATAGTTTATAATTTGGATGGTTCCTATACAAATTATTCAACATAGTTATTAATAGAGATCATATTGCAGGTCACTCCTATAAATTATAGGATCCAATCCTCTTTTTATTTGGCTAAAGCACTAGCCCTATACCTTCTCTTTTGACAAAGAACCATACAAATAAAATTAAAAAAAAAAAAAAAACATTCATTTACTGTAATAAGCTTAGATTACCAATATCTTATAAAAACTTCTAACATTGCAATCAAATGCCCTTACATTTAAGGGTATTTTGTTATTTAAAAATCCAATGACCATAACACACATTTTGGTCCTACACTTGCATTTTAGATACTCCTTATGGGAACATAATTATTCTTGAGCATCATCCTTGTCACACGGTAGGATAAGTTTCAACTGGTTACCATTAACTATGAGCTAGAGTTTTTCAGAACCCACTCCACCAACGTTGAAACGCCAAATCCTGTAGCTGAACGTTTCTTTTCATTCCAGACTGGACCAGCCATATCTATATGCATCCACTGAACTTTCTCATCCACAAACTGCAAAGTGTACATATGATGTCAGGGTTGACTATATGAAGCGATAAAAACAGATATAGCATTTTACAAATCAGTTATGATAAATCCTTGATCTTGAACCTCGGACTTGTAGAACTAAAAAATAGATTCCCTATAAAATTAGAAAGTAATGTTAATTCCACCAGCAAGCAGGAGCTAACCAGCTACCACAGCTCAAAGGATTCTTTTCATTCCATTTTCCTAGACCATTAAATATTTACTAATAAAAGTAACGGAATTTAGGAAAAAATGATGGCTTGGACACAGCCACATAACCCCCAGAAACAATCATGAGGTAGTATAATCAACAAATCAACCAAACACCAGAAAATGACTACCTGTATGGCCCTTTAGGATATGCAATAGTCACCTTATTTGATACTTACTTCGCATTACCTAATCTTGTTAGAATCAAACTAAAAGATGCAAGCAGAACCATTAAACTCCAAACCAGATGACCCAAATTTCAGGTGATGAGATACTCCTGAGTGATAATAAAAAGAATTACAATGTAAAATTTGTGCCCTGAAACATTGTTGTTGAAGAGTGGAGGTGAAATCATCCTATATGTAAATTGCAGCATGCGGTACCAGGAAGTAGGAGTTGACACGACGGATCATGGAGAGCTCTAGAATGTTTCAGTTTTGTGTTCCAGCAGTCAGAATGATGGATGGCACGGCATACTAAGGACTGGTTATGGATCACAGTTTCAAAGACTGGAAATGAGAACATTTTAAGACTTATCTTTTGGGAGATGATTAAGAATCTTGTGCCTTAACAATATAAATCTTTTGAGAATTAGAAAAACCTATCTAGATAAAGGACTCCCTGTCTTTTCTTTCTCTTTTATACGGAGAAACTGATTGCCAAAGAGGGAAAACATTTTATTTTTTTTTGGCAAATTGGCCACATTAAAATAACCTTCAGGGGGAGGTCATTTTCACGCATTAATAGCACATGATTGTTCCTGGGGGTCATTTCCTCTCCAATAGATGTGTCGTATTTAGTTATGAATTGTGGGTGTTTTTTTGAGGTTCGGATTTCCCCCATGTGCATGATGAGTTGATGACAGTTGCGGATTGATTGAACCAAAACACCCCTACATAAAAATACAATGACAGAAGCATAGCATCCAAATCATAAAAGAAAAGGGAAGATGTCTAGTTCACTTAGGCTTCTCAAACTTGCAAAGCTAAATTTCCTTCTCTAGAGAACACTTTTGTAGGATTTAGTCAACCTACTCTGAAAACTATATCTGGGTTGACATGTAGCTCAAAAAAAAATCATAAACATATAGTTCTTATTGTACTTCAGCAGCAAAAATGAACAAGTAGTTGAAAAATTCTGAACAAAGCAATATATTATAAGTATATATTCTTCCAGGTTGAGGATGGTCCCAGGTCCATGATAAAATAATTGATCATACCTCTTACCTCAACCAAACCATGGATTCATCCGTAATTAGCTCAACAACAATGAACAACCACAGGCAACATTTTTAAAAAAAACCATTGATCCTACCTGTTTCAAAAACAGAGCTGCAGTGATGGAACCACCTTGACGACCCCCAGTGTTGACCATATCAGCCACTCCTGATTTCATCGAGTCCCAGTAACTTTCTTCCATTGGCATCCTCCAGAATTTCTCTCCACTAGCTTCTGATGCAGCAAAAACCTCATTGGCAAGTGCATCATTGGGTGTAAAGACACCTGACCAAAACAAGTAGGGGATGAGTGAGTGAAAAGAACTGAATTATATCAAAGACAACAAGGGGGTAGGAAAAGCTACTAATTATGCCGCTACTTTCCCTTCAAGATACATTGAATTGAAAAAGATATTAAAATATATCTAATAACCTCACATTATCAAGCTAAACAAGTAAAATATTGATGCACAGTGAAGACAACATAAACCATGTTTGGTTAAGTAAATTAGCTGTTGGCAGAGAAGAACATCATTCATGAATATGCATTTTACCAGCTATGGAAGGTCCCAGAGCAACAACACAGGCTCCAGTTAATGTTGCAAGATCAACTATCTGCCAAAGAAGGTACAATATGATAATAAGTGCATCTCTTGGACATAAATTTCACACATAGAAAGAAGGCTGATTAAAGATATAGTTTTCTGTACAACACAATTGAAAAGAATTTTAAAAACCTAGCCCAAAACTCCCGTTAGAATAAGACCATCCTCGACAGCAATTTATACAGTAGTTCCTTTGTCTTGTAAGAAGCTTAACAGCTCCAGAACCCAAGTATACATCTAACATCAGGATTTTGAAGGTTTAGATTTTAGCAACAAAAACTATTAAAGGCACTCCCCTCAAGCTCAACGCCCATCTAATTTTGAATGAGATACATGAAGTTTAATTGTCAGATTTTCTAAATCTCATAAAAAAGATATGATTCAATATTGAGTCACTGCTTCTATTTTGGGATGTCCCAAACTATACGACAAAGTGAACAAAGACTGTGAAAGGTAAAGGGGCAAGCCACTTCAACTCCTCATCTTCATATGTTTGTGTGTGCAGGTGTCTCAATTTACTCACCATTTTGCAATGATACATATATAAGCCATCTAGACATACCTTTTCTACACCTTGATTACAAGCGTACACCAAAGCATCTGCAAGAGTAAGCCTACCTTCTGCATCCGTATTGTTCACCTGGATTCGACATTATGATTGGCAAGCAAAGTTAGATGCTTTTAACTGATACAGAGGATTAAAAACAGAGTATAACTAGGACACCATTAGATAAATTTAAATGTTAGATAATTACATCAACTCTTCTTAGTACATTTCATATCAACATAGAAGTTGGTTTTGGACCATACAAGCTTATTGCCAAATTTCCATGAAATTCAATCTCCTTCACCTAAATGCAACCTCTCCACACTAGATGCATCAAGGTGGAAGAGCTACTATAAAAAGATATATCACTAAATACAAGTAGTGTTCATCATATCAACCTTCAATTGATTCAAGATCTCAAGTTTTAGCTGGTAGACAACCAGAATGTTTAAGTGGTCTCATAAGAAAAAATGCTTTGTTTCAAGAATCTGATATAACCCTTTATCTCCTTAAAAGATCACCCTCTCTACTAATCATTGCTACCCTTTTTCAATTAAAAACACTCTCTGCAGTCCCTAAATTTATGAGGTCCTCCAAAGAAATGTGAAAAGATTAAGGTGTTAGTTATTACCTCTTATCCAAAAATATAACCAATACTGCTAAAATATATAAAAAAAAATAAAGTATTGGTATAATATGTGACAGGTAATACTAAAGTATTGGTAAAAAATTTAGTAAGATAGTATGGAATGAGGGAGGCTTCTTTCCATATAGGAATTTCAAATCAGCCTCCCTGCTTTGTTAGGGACAAGGACATACACATATGACATTACCATCCTTCAAATCCCACACTTGTGAGGTTCAAACAGGACTTCAATGTTGCTGTAACAAAACTTGGCTTAAAAACAAACTACCTTAAAGCCCTGCACTAATGAGTTTATAAAGCTTATAACCTTAACTAATGAACAGATATACCAAGATATTTGGTCAGAGGCCACACAAAAATTCTGTTACATTCACTGATCATCTACCTCTATAGTCTTCCCATTTGAAGCAGTGACTATGTCTCCAGGCCGCATACCAGTCCCACTAATCATGTTTTCACAAGCGGCAACAATAAAATGAACCTGCACAGGTCGAAGATATTATATGAATCACATAAAAATTGGGACCAAAATGTCAATGGAGAGTACAAATGCACAACTTTCTTTAAGTTAAACTAGTTCTACAGTGCTAGGCTTCTAGCCAAACAAAATTGGAATAACATACTTTCTCCTATTTCCATTTTAATGAGGGAGAGATAAATATTTATTGCAACTTGCCTCAACTCCAGCAGGTTTGATTTGACCAATCGCTTTTGCTGCACCTAAAACCGCTGCTGAACCCCCCATATCAAACTTCATTAGCTCAATTGAACAACCTGGTCCAGTTTTGATGTTGTAGCCCCCACTAAAAATTCAAAGGGTAACACTTAGGAACATGCCAAATTCAGCATCCGATTGCACTTACAACAAAAAAATACAAATAAAGACCATTCCAAACACTTAATCTGACAAAGGAGATAACCTTAACAAACACAGTATCAAAACATTGTAAGAACAACAATAATCATCCAGAAGATAAAAAATATGAGAAGCAACTATACAATGAAGCAACCCCATATATTGCCAATTTATAAGCAGAGGAATGTGAGCACGCAAAAAGCATAAGCAATGAAGACCATTCACATATAAAGTAAAACCACCCCCTCTCAGGCATGATGCCATGATAAGAGACATCTAAAATTGAATCCACATTCAACAGGTGATACAGCCATGTGTTTCAGTAAGTAGCACACCGTCACCCCCTCTTATGGTATTCCCATATATGACTAAAGTTGATTCCACAATCAGACACAACTCTGTTTCCTAAGGTTAAAACAACATTTAACAAAAATAAATATTAATAAATATTCATCCCAACACAAACCCACCTGTCAAATGTTAGCCCTTTCCCAACAAGGGCTAATCTGGCTTTAACCGGCCCACTTGGTTTGTAGCATAGATGAATGAAATGAGGTGGATTTTCCGAAGCAGCAGCAACCGCAAGGTAAGATCCCATTTTCAGTTCTTTGCATTGTTCCACATTTAGAATCTTTGCTGATAATACATCACTGTACATCGAGGCAATCTTAGAAGCCTCCTCAGCAAGTACTCCTGAGGAATAAATTGAACACTTGTATTTAATCAGGCCATAAAGCTTAGTATTATATTCATCCCTTAGCCCGTCCTCCAAATAAATCTAATGCACAAAAACTATGGTAAAACAGAATCATATGCCCTTGGGAATTCTTAATGATCTTGCATAGCCACTCTAAGGAAGACAAGAAAAAAGGAAAAGGAATTCGACTAAACCTTAGCAAAAAAATCAGCCTTACTAACCAGGAGTAAGTACATTGGCAGGTGCATTAACCAGCTCTCTTCCAAATATAATTCCAGAGCAAGTGTCTTCTACAAATTTGAGCTTTTTCTCTAATTCAGCCCCAGTTCCAAGGCCAATAATATCCAAAGATTGGAGGAGTGGTTTCTTTGACTCTGATTTAAATCTGTTATCTTCATGCATTCCAAGAATAGTACCTACAACAAACATTTGACAAGATAAGTATGCACCATCCAAGGATAGAATAAGCATCAAACAAAGAAAGAATTCGAGGCATTGACCAGATGTGATGGCCGAAGCAGTGTTTAGCTTTGACTCTGCCGAAAGCCCCTCAGACGAAGCAAGGAACACAGCAATATCACGAGCTTGAGCAGTCTTAGCAGAAGTGGCAAGAACTTCGCCTAGACCACGGTAAGCTGCTAGAGAAGGAGGCTGAGAACCAAGTCCTATCAATCCTATCCTCTTGAATCCTAAACCAGGAAGCCTAAGAATGGTGGATTGGCCAGCTTTGCCCGTGAAATCCTCCTCAACAGAAGCTTCAGCCAACAAACCACCAAGTTGGGAATCTAACTTCTTCAAGACGGAATTTTCGAACTTCATGTCATCATCCTTGCTCATGTCTTTCTCCGTAACACCTACGGCAAGCAAGTCTCCTTTCCATTCAGCCACATCAATATCTTTCACCGTAAATGATACCTTGGATCAGATTTTCAACACTAGTCAGTACAAGTGTTGCATATAATAGACAACGAATAAAAAAGAGAGAAACAAACCTTAAGAGGTTCAGCATCAATTGGTTGTGTGAGTCCTAAAGTGGCATGAGCGAGAGAGCGCGCCATCAGCCTCCTACCGCGGAATTGATAAGGCGCAGTGGATACAGCAAAAAGTCTAAGAATCTGTATAGGTCGCAATTTTGAAATTGTTAAAGACGTGTAGGACGATGCAACTGCAACCGATGAAGCAGCAGACACAACAGTGGCAGCCATCATCTGTAGCCAGTGGCGATCCACCGACCACATGCCACCAATCGACAACCAAACAACAATTAATACACTAGTTCACATCGTCAACGACATTGCGCAGGGCAAATTCCAACTATAATCAAGTTAAACCAACCCTATGAAATGCACACTTGATGTTTCTGCAATTAATCATTAAAATAGGATTCAATGGATCATACCTCGGCGAGTAGGCTGAAATCAAGAGCGACGGACAGCAGAGTTCCCGATAGCTAAGGTGAGGACGGATCGGCTGAGCGAACGAGGTGGGGACTGCGGAGTTTCAGTTCGCCTAGGTCTCAGATTCACTCTCTTAGGTCTCTTACTTTTATAAACAATTGTTCGATATTTGCTATAGATATATGTTATCTTTATATAATATAATATAATATAATATATATATATATATATATATATATATATATATAAATCATATGAGAACCCTTAGTTTATTTAGATAGTTGTGATTCAATCTATATTATAGCAAAATTGTAATTTATTTAAGTCAAATTTGGGAGTCAAGGAAGTTTTTTTTTCCCATGATTATTGGGTAGTTTCCTAGATGTCCGTTTTCATTCCTAAAAATCAGTAAGTTGCCTACTTTTTATTTTACTCCATATTCAAATACAAAAATTCGAATTATTCTTTTGCTATATTTTATTTTCAATCAACATTTTTGCTGTGTGGTGGTAAAAAAATAATGTAATGATTCTTAAATTTTTTTGGTCGTAATACCATACTATAATACGTATATAATACCATATTATTTCGTGTTTGTTTATGATTGAATTTGAAGATAATGTTTGCTTACGATTGAATATGATAGTAAATTTGAGTATTAGTAGATTTGTTGAATCATTATATTTTAATTTACAAGTGTTTGTTTTAATTTTTTTGTATGCAAACATAATGATAGCATATATATGTTTATATGTTATTAGGACCTTAATGTATATAGCATTTGAACAATAGTTTATATGTTTAGAACATTAGTTTAGCTTACTTAGAACAACAGTATAGTAAGTTATTATAGAGTTATGATTTAGAATAATAAAATTATAAATCAGAATATTAGAATTCTAAATCAGAACAATAGAGTTATGGTTTCGAACAATAGCTTTATGATTTAGAACAATAGAATTATAAATCAAAACACTAGAATTATAAATCAGAATAATATAGTTAAGATTTCGAACAATAGCTTTATGATTTAGAACAATAGAATTATAAATCAGAACACTAGAATTATAAATAAGAATAGTAGAGTTATGGTTTAGAACAATAAAATTATAAAATAGTACAATAGAGTTATAAATCAGAATAATAGTGTTATGGTTTCGAACAATAGCTTTATGATTTAGAACAATAGAATTATAAATCAGAACACTAGAATTATAAATCAGAATAGTAGAATTATGGTTTAAAACAATAAAATTCTAAAACATTACAATAGAGTTATAAATCAGAATAATAGAGTTATGGTTTCAAACAATAGCTTTATGATTTAGAACAATATAATTATAAATTAGAACACTAGAATTATAAATCAGAATAATAGAGTTACGGTTTCGAACAACAGCTTTATGATTTAAAACAATAGAATTATAAATCAAAACACTAGAATTATAAATCAAAATAATATAGTTAAGATTTTGAACAATAGCTTTATGATTTAGAACAATAGAATTATAAATCAGAACACTCGAATTATAAATCAGAATTGTAGAGTTACGGTTTAGAACAATAAAATTCTAAAACAGTACAATAGAGTTATAAATCAGAATAATAGAGTTATGGTTTCGAACAATAGCTTTATGATTTAGAACAATAGAATTATAAATCAGAACACTAGAATATTAATAGTAATTATTTGATTATAAGATTATAGAGATTAGTATAGTTGAAAATTTTGGGAGATTATTATTTGACAACCATATAATGATTTGGAAGATTTGCACCCAAATAAAAATTGATTTCGGAAAATCGATATGATAAGAATTGGTTATTGTTGCGGAAATTACGGCATATTTTAAACAATAAAAGGAAGTTACGTTTTATAGGATTGTTAGTTATTAATATTTTTAGAAAAATTACATTTATGTCATTTAATGTCCAATGCATCTAAACCGTTGGATTTAGAAATTTGATGGCTAAAGATGGGTTCTCATATACAGGAAGTTCTTATATATTAGGGGGTTAATGGTCGAGTCGGAATCCTTGGTAATAAATTACAATTTACAAAAAAATGGGAACAAAAACCACGAGAATAACAAATAGAAAAACCTAGCTCTAATCCACCTATGACAAAGAAGTCGCTACTCGGGACGGCTACACTATGTCTAACCTTGAAAATAAATAAAATCTCACTCTTCAATGAGGAAATCCCAACATCAAACACATTTGGCATCGAGAAAGTGGTCTCACCACCAAAACGTAAATCCAATGTAATTCCTTAAAGATGCAACAACATATTTTTATTTCTCTTCTTTCTCTTTTGCCCTTTTTCTCTTTAATTATCTTAACATTTTATAATTTTATTACCAAAATCTAATGGTTTATAATTTTTTTTAACTTATTATATGATTTAATATAATAAAGTTTCAATCTTTAATGAAAAATTTGTTATGGCATGGTTGATATTTTGTTAGAATTATTTGTTTGGGCGCAAAGTAATTATGTTCTTTTGTTTTATTATAAGAGTTTGTTGGAGTCAAGTAGCTACTGAGATAAGTTGCTTGTGAAACTTCAAGGGACATTCATGTGGTTTGATACCTCGAAAGATGTGGTTTATATGATAATTTTATGATTAGGGCTTTGTGAAGTAACGAATTACTCGAGTCGCCCCTCAAAATTACCCTTTTACCCTTTAACAAAATATAATTAAAATTAACCTCTTAATCTTTGTCACACTTAACCTAAAATTTCCCACTTCACACTCCCGTCAATCCCCCGCTATAATCCCCATAAATTTACAAGATTTTAATTGCACTTTTATTCAAAGTAGTCGAAAATACTTTTTCTATATGCATATAATTTTAGTATAACTAAACAAGTTTTACTTTATGAAATATATGTTTATTTATCTATTTAAAAAAATTATTGGATTTATTTTTAATAAAGGATATTTTTTAAGCAATCATAAAACTATAAAGCCCAATAAACTAATCCAACCCATAAGCCTATTACTTTACTAGTAAACCACCATTTTTCCCCAAAACCCTAATCATAATATACACAAAACCAAAACACACATACACACACACAAAAAGAGAGAGAGAAAACCTAAGAGCAGTCGGCAGCCCTTGCTTCCCCCTTGTTGTCACCATCTTCCAGCATCACCCAGCTGTCGGCCATTACAGTTGCAATCTCCTCTCCTCCTCCTTTTCCCTTCGTTTCATCCTTAATTTTATGCCCGATAATATAATTCATGATTTTTTGAGATCGAGTTGTTTTAATGATTATTTGATTGTTTTCAATGATTAATTATATGTTAAAAGTGTTTATAATCATAAGTTTTATGAATTTATATATGTTTTACATATTTTCATATTCTTTATACATCATGAAATTATAGGTTAAATGTTTTAGGTTTTATTACCATATAATATTGATTAATTCATGAAAATAAGATTATTTTGTGATTAAATTGATGATGTTATATTCAAAATAAATTTTCGGACTTTATGGGTAATGAAATTTGGGGTTTATATTGATTATTTGAAGGATTTTATGATTTTATGTGTAGTATATGATCATAATTAATATAGTACATACTTAGAATATTGTGATTAATATTTTGTATGCTTTGGGGATTTTTCAAAATTAAATAAATTTGGTTTTTAATTTAAGCATTAAAAACAAAGGTTTAAAGCATTTACATGATTTTTTGAAGCCTTTTTAAATGGGTATAGTTGTTGTAAACTTGTTTGATAGGGTATTGATTAAGATTAATTATGTTATTTAGTTTAGGAAAACGATTTGTAGTTGTGAAAGTGGCAACCCAATTCTTTTATTCAAGGTACGTACAATTTATGAAACCCTTGCTTTTAGGAGCATAATCTATGGTAAAATGAAAACTTAGTATCATGTTTAGAAAACCTTCTTGGTAGAGATTGTTTGGTTATGTATTTGAAAGGATTCATGTTCTTTATTTTAGAAGCATGATTTGGTATTGATGGTTAGGAATGATTATTTGTTAATACTAATCAGGAAAGAATTGTGTTTGGTTGAGGAATCTTAATTGATTCAAGTGGAATAATTTTGCTAATTAATCCATGAGGTTATTTATTATTACTTCTTCATTCTTAATGGTATATATAAATTGAGTAAAGGTGATTTTCTAGTCTTAATGACGAGATTAGTTGATTTTTTTCAACATGTTAAAATTTAAGAAGGAAATCAAAAGGGTTGAAGTTACAATATAAAAGAGGTTGATTGTATAATTGTGATATTTTTACATGTGTGTTCTTTGATAAATTTGAACCAAGTATTAAACTGTAAATTACGTAAAGTGAAAAAAGGATAAGTAATATTAACTCTGAGCTAAAGCATGTCTAAAGTATTGATAATTAGGGGTTAGGGCTTTATACGGGGTGTTATCCGTGGCTTTTCTTGAAAGATGTGTGATATATGAGTCTATTTTATAAAGTTTTAAATTTAAATTGTAGTTAGTTGAGATCTCATCTAATTATGGGGACGGAGTCGTGCCCATTACCATTGGATTTGTATTATTTTTGATACCTTTTGACAATATAGCATGAGGTTTATATAAACTAGTGGAAAAAATGCCAAATACTACTGCATATATGCTCTGGTTCTTCATACAACCAGAGTATATGTATATGAATTATTTTAATGCGATTTTTTTGGTGTAATAGTAGTCTTTATGCTCCGATTTATTATGGACCGGAGTATATACTATGTTTAAGCTTTGGTTTATAGGAACTGGAGTATATACCTTGCGCTACTATATGCATATGATGGAACCGGTACTGCTTGCATTGCTTCATCAATATAAAACCCCCATTATATGCTCCGGTTTTTAGTGGATCGGAGCATAAAGTGTATTATTTGCACCGGTTCAAACCAGAGCATAAAATAATTTTAAATATGCTCTGGTTATATCTACTTCGGGTCAAAACAGGAGCATAAAGTCCTTAAAAAATCGGAGCATATAAGGTTTTTTCCACAAGTGTATACATTTATTTTGATGTTCCTGATTGAGACATGGAGAGACAACATTGTGTGTTGCTTATTCTAAATTATTAATTAATTAAACAATGAGTTAATTTGAGTTAAGGATATATATTGTATGAGTAGGTATGCCATGTATTTTATTGTTATGAAGTCACCATGTTTCATTTTATTTTCGTAACCTTTGTGTACTCAACTTTGTTGATTACGTGTTTTGTGTGTGATCTTTTGATCATGGCCTTCACCATTCAATGACCCTATAATGATCCAATATTTACACTTGTAATTTTGGGGAGCAGATTTCTAACTGATATTACGGGGATTTGCATGCATTATTGGGATAAGTGGAGAGTAGTTTATTTTACTTGCTTTGTTTGACTTAACGTTTTCTAGAAATTTAGAACTTGTTTGGATTTGGTTTGATGGATGTTTCAGATATTTTAATTAGGGTCGTAATGGTTTCGAATTGTATGTTTGATTGAGTTTGACATTTTGAAGTTTTAATGAAAGTTTTATGTTTTTCGCTGTAAAATTCTGATTTAAAATCTTAACGTTTTAATACGTGGCTGTAGCACTTCAATAGTTTTCCTGAGGTTATGATTTTGAAAAGGGGAATCATCGGGGTGTTACACCCGCAAACTACCACGACCCGCCTTTAACCACCTATGCCACCTTGTATCAACCGACCACCATGTTGGTTTTCGGCCAACCACCACCGTAGTTGATGCCGGTTAATAACTAAAGCTGTGAAGGATCCGTCAACATTGTCGTCATCGATAAAAGTCAAAAATCCAATTGTCTACGGGGAGCCTTCTCAAAAATCCGTCCATCCCTAGGAGAGCCGTCCAAAAGAAATGGTTGGCCCTAGGGTTGGCCTTTTTTGGACGGCCCCCTTAGGGTTGGCTAGATTTTTTAGAAGGCTCTTGCCATTATTTTTTTTAAAATTAGAATAATTGGAAAATAAATTTTTTAATAGGTTTTGAAAAAAGATTGTGGAGTCGACGGTATCAATTATTATCCTTATTTCATGACTTCATAAATATTTTTGACGAAGGAACTTGCGGCCGAATAGGCTAAATCAATCACCCTTCAACGTGGATTTTAGTTGGCGCATTTGTCGTATATAAGATGGTCACTTTACATGAGATGCAATAGGGGAGAGACTAAAGGTTTGGAAAATGATGAACAACCGAGTATAAAATCTCAAGCTTGTGGTTGCAAATTTTTTTATTATTTAACCATAATGTAAATAAACATGATGACTAACATGATTAACAACACAAATTAAATGACTAATTAATACTACTAAATTAACACTAATTATCATATATTAGGCTAAGCTAATTATACAAATTAACACTAATTAGGCTCGGCTAATTATACTGATTAATGACTAACTAAACGAAATAATAATAAATAATAATACTTAACACTAATTAACATACATTAATTAATCATATCGTAAATAAACATAATAATTAACATGATTAAAAATAATAATTACTTAACACATGACTAAGTAATACTACTTAACACTAATGCACACATATTAGGATTGACTAATTATACTAATTAACGACTAATTAAACAAAATAATAAAAATTACACGAAAAGTCATAAAAGGGGGGGCCATTCGAAATTTTAGGCATGCCCTGGGGCAAGCCGTCTAAAATTTCTAGTACGAAGAAAATAAAAAAAGAAAACTTTTACGGTGGCGTATCGGCGGCCGATCTTCGTCGTTCCAGTTCGACGACTCATTGTGTGAAGAGGAGTGTTTTCCGATGATGTGAAGAAGGAGGCAGTGGCGGTTTTCGACGAAAATCCGGTGAGTTGAAGTGAGTAGAGAGAAGTTGTGTGGTTGTGTTGGTTGAGAGAAATATAAGAAAAATGCGAGGGAGGGGAAAATATAAGGGGGTAGAAGTGTTTTACAAGCCCCAAATTTTATTAGTTCAAAAAAAAAAAGTTTCCACCAAAATAAAAATTATTATGTATAATTTGTAGTTTATAAGTTTTGTTAGCAGTTGATTTCTTTGTTTATTTTATTTTTTCAAAAATTATTTAACTTGGTTTCAACCTATAATTAATTTAAGAATAATTTTTTAATTACTCAATAATTAATTAATAATAATTATGATTAATTATTGACACATATAAGGGTAGAAAAAACTTAGTCAATTAAAAAATAAAAAAAATGAGTAAGAGAAAGAAAATATACAAAGTGATATGATAAAAAGTAAGAAAGAGAGAATTTACTATCGAGGGGACGAGTTAAACATTTGTCTGAAAATCTGATGCGTAGAGGAAGCCGTTTCGATTCGTTTCGTTTCGTTAGAATGCGGATTTGTTCACAGCCCTTGATGATCTATTGATCCGTTGCTGAGTCCCTCAGTTCCTCTCCCTTGGTTTCCCCAATTACGCGGTGCTGTGCATACCACTTCTTGGCTTCATCCTCAATCCCCAATCCCCAATTCTCTCTCTCCTCTCCCTTCGCTTCTCATTTTTAACTACTTACTTGAGCATACTCCCTCACTTTCCCTCCTTTGAATGCTTCCACTCTCTATCCCTCTCCTCTGAACTCCACCCCCACCCCCACCCCCACTCCTTCCTCTACCACGTCGTTCATGGAGTCCCCCGCTTCTCCCATCCGATCTGGGTCCCCCAAATCCCCCAATTCAGGTCCATCCCTTTCTTCTTCTTCTAAGATCCCGGATTTTATTATTGTTGCACTGTCTTTCGTCCTTTCTCTTCCCTGTGTAATTTTTCAGTTTTTTTCTTTTTACTCTTATTATTATATTTTACTTGCTTTTTTTTTTATCTGTTTGCGGAAGAGTAGGGTTTTTCGGATATGGGGTTTCTTACTGTGTGGTTTCTTATCGATTCCGCGACTCGGTTTTTGTTGAATTGCTTTATGAGGGGTATTGCTGCATTATGAATGCCATAGGTTATTGAGGCCGCGCTTTCACTTAACAATGCATTATGCTTGGAATTTGTAAATTTGATATTGTGACGACTCCAACTCATTGTTCTTACTCCTTAGCAGTAATTGTTATGATTTTTTTTTTTTTTTTGTAAAGATGCTTTCTTATGCTGATTGATAAAGAGGACTAGCATATGCTCTACTAAGACCCCCTTTTCGCCTTTAAATGGTTAACTTTTACTCATTTTCATGTGTAATATTTTGGCTAAGAAGTGAATCATAGAGTTGGGATCTGAAAATCGATTTTCTATTTCTTCGAATGCTGTTCGGTTGGTTGATTCGGTCTGCAGAAGGTCAAAAGCTAGAGTCATGTATGTCACAAGGAATAATTTGATGAAACTGAGTAATAGAAATATAGTTTTGATTGTCTTCTGTTTTAATTCTACTTCTCTTTTCCGGTTCATTGTCTTTCTATCTTAGTATTGTTATTTAGTTAAAACAACTAAAACTAATATTGTGAGCTTATGTTTTGAGGTTCAAAGCCTTGAATTCGTTAAGACGTATTTTCAGGCTTCTAAGTTTCGATGAGTAAAAATTTGATTAGATGTGAACTGCTGCATGTGTCTGCTAAGAAAGTTTTTAATGTTGGTATGTAGAGTTATTTTATACATTAATTTCTGAGGTGTCTCAGCCTGTCGCACAGTGGTAAATACTTTCTTATTCATACTCAGTTATCTGCTTTTCTCAGATAAACTGTTTGTATTTATGATTTTATGTGTCTTTTAGAATACATGGAGAAGCCTACCTATCTCAAGTTCCTTGTTTCAAATGCTGCCGCTGGTTCTGTTATTGGCAAAGGCGGTTCAACGATTACTGATTTTCAGAAAGACTCTGGTGCTCGAATTCAGTTGTCACGCAATCAGGAATACTTTCCAGGGACTGCTGACAGAATAATAATGATATCTGGAAAGATTGATGATGTACTGAAGGCTATGGACCTTATCCTCAACAAACTACTAAGTGAGGTATTGTTGAGCTAGCAAATCTCTGAGTTTTACCACACACTCTTTGAATCTTGCTCATAATTTTTCTGTTAACTAGATTCAATCTGAAGAAGGTGATGATGGCCATGATGTTGACCAAAGATCAAAAGTTAGACTTGTGGTCCCAAACAACTGCTGTGGTGCCGTTATTGGCAAGAGTGGAGCCACCATAAAGTATGCCATTTTGGATTTGGTCATGCAGTTGCATTAATTATTGTTAATATTATATGCAAAATAAGAAATTTGCAAGCTTTGAAAATATGAATGGATTCTGTAATATAACAAAGTTAGGTACATTTTTTGGTAAGTTAGTTGTTAAAAAACTCAAAACTCCAGAAAATAAAATGTTGGGTTCTGAAGTATAATTGTGAGATATATTAACAAGTCCTTAGTTTGTGACTTAATATAAGTTTGTATGGGCATACACATTCAAGGCGGCAAGGGGGTTGCGTAAAGTCTGTTTCAGTAGAACCTTGACGTATAATTGAATGATGTGCACTAGGTGCTTGAGTGAGCTGAATCAACACATTTTTTTTTAATATACAAGCCACAAATATTTTTCCTTCCATTTATCCCCTCACTTTATCCTCTCATTTTGTAATTGTATTTATCCCCTCACTTTATCCTCTCATTTTTTAATTGTTGTTGAGCTTATTGATCTTGGCTTCTTTCCTTTCCCCCCTGCTTATTCTTTTGAAATCTGACTTTCTAAATGTGACGTTATGAATCTGAGAGAACGTAATTGAAAAGGAAAGCTATGTCATATGGACTCTTCATTTGATTTTAGTACATATGTTGGACACTTGATTGGACTCTTAGACATGGGTTTGAAATCATTACCTTACACTTTAACACTTGTATTGTTACCAGGACACCTCAATTACTTCCTCTGTTTTTATAATTGCACCATCTGGTTCGGACCCAATATTTTTTTGAAGTAGTTAAAATGTAGGAAGTTCCAAATTTTCCCTTTTGATTACAAACAAAAGAGAGAGAAAAGGTGGGATAGTAATGTTAAGTGCAAAAAGTTAAGAGTAGAAAGGGTAGTTTGTGTCTGAACACAAAGAAAAAGCTACTGAAAGAGGAATGGTGCAATTAATATGTAGCTTCTATTAAAGGCATATTGTGCAATTATAAGAACTATTTTGAATGGCTTGTAGTGAAAACTAGTTAAGAGGGAAAGAAGAGGCAAAGCTATGCATGATATGCTTTAAACAGATTGGAGATAATATTTTAATGAAAATCAGATACATGTCAACATGTTGTGTATACATATATAATTTTATCATGAAAGCCACTTGCAAAATCCTTTAAGGATGAGGAATATATTTCTTGATGCCATGAACCACAATCATGTGTAGTGGTGTGGAAGATACTCAGATAGGTAGCTTTACCATTTGAGTGTATCCATTTCTTGGTAGAAAATAAGAGAAAGGGTTTTGGGAAGATGTGCTAGTTATTTGATTTTGACAAGTGTTGGCCTAATGATTGTCACTTGTTAATTTAGGTAACTGTTGGGAAAGAAGGAAAGTTAAAGAAAATCCTGCTCTTTAGTCTAGGATTACAACTTCTGTGAATTTTGACCATTAGTCGTTAGTGAATACTATCCGAAATTTGCTATAAGAAAAGTGTGTCTGGTGTTTACTTTGTGAAGAGGTGTGTGGATTGGGGGGGGGGGGGGGGGGGGTGGGTGGGTAGGCATCAATTTCATCATAAAATCTTATTGTTTCCACTAGGTTGATTATTGTAGTTCACCCAATGGTTTAAAGTAGGCATTGCCTTCCAAGGTTTGGTTTCTGAGCTAGTACTTTACTGTGAACAGGTCATTTATTGAAGACTCTCAGGCTGGCATAAAGATATCCCCCCAAGACAATAACTATATTGGATTGGCTGATCGGGTTGTCACTCTGACAGGCTCTTTTGAGGAACAAATGCGAGCTATTGATCTTATTTTGTCCAAGCTATCAGAAGATTCTCTTTACTTGCAGTCCATGAATGCTCCTCTTTCATACCCAGGTACGGCTGTGTCACCTGTTTAGTATCTATTCCTTTCTGTTATATAGATGGAAATGTTCATCCTTCATAACCTACTTCCACTCCTTTTTTTGTTAGCATATTGAATCAAGCTTTTCTATGCTGGCTGAAGCTGATGCCCCTTTTAATCAAAAAAGACTAATGTTTGGAGTTTTTTTAGTATGCTAATGAGGGGAACAGCCCAGGAGTTGAAACAACTAAACAGAACAAACGAAACTAAACGGCAAATAAGGAGGGACCATTTGAGACCAAGCTACTCCCTTATTATCCTCCTCTAGAATTCTTTTCAAAGCTACAGGAGCATCATTTAGAAAACAAATTTTAGATGATTGCATCACTCCTTGGTTGGCAGCTCAATTTCCTTCCCAAATGACATGAAAGATTCAAACCATCAAACTCGTCAAATTCACCTAAGCATGAAATTCATTGTTCAAGTGAGCCCACTCGCTGATTTCTTCTCCAAGGATTGCATTTACTCATGCTTGATTGTCAAGTTGGGTAATTAGTTTGCTTGTGTTCATTTCTTTAGCGAATGAAATGCGACGAATAAGGGCCCTAGTTTCACTGTTGAACGCTGAAAAAGTACCAAAATTAGCGGCAAAACCCCACCACTAACTTCCCTGCTGCGTCTCTGATGATACGGCTGGTCCAGGGGCTCCCTTGGCTGCTCCATCCGTGTTCAAGGTGTACCAGTCGTTAGGCGGATAGTCAATGAGGATTTTTTTCTTCTTGCCTTGCGAACAATTTTTTTCATGATTGGTTTTATTTATTATCCTCCAAGTCTCATTGAATCTTACTTGGAGGAAAGCAACAAAATCAACCGGGATCTCTTGCTTACGATCAATAACAGCACAACTCCTCCATTTCCATAACCAAAAAAGGGTAATGCAAATATAGGTTGGCCATATATCTTCCTTGCTCGAGTCATTCCTACCAAGTTGTCTTCTAACTATTCTTGAAAATTGCCTCGGTGAAAGTTAGGTGCCCGTATAGACCTCCTATGCATTTCCAGACATGCATGGCTACACTACAATTCTTCAGTGCATGTAATGTAGTTTCATCTTCTACTCTGCAAAGAGGAAAATAGGTTCTGGCAGTAAAGTCCTTTTGAAGAGGGTGCTGTTGTGAGGGAGTCAGTCATGGCATGTCAACCAGAGAAATCCTCAAATTCAGAATTGGACAGGAGCATTCCAAATATTGTCATTTGATAATTCATCATCCTCATTCCCTGTTAGGTCCATCGTTCCTGTAAAGTAGGACCCCAAATGTTTTATCTTCCTTCAGCTCATGGGATTGAATGATCTTGGTTATATCTTCGGGTAGTATAACTGATGCTTTACTATGGTTTTTGTTTTAAAAGTGTATGATGAGGATAAGGTGTTGTATGGGATTAGAAGTACATATCTGACTAATGCAGAGTTATGATATTGCTTATCCTACAGTTTTTTATATAGATACAATTACCCCAATGTCCTGGGACTTCAGGGGGTTTGAATGCATGTCGACTTTGCTTTTGTGTGGTCCTTCTTTGGTCTGATCTATTCCAATTTGAATCGAAATTCTCTCTACTATAAAGCTTTTGGTGTAATCTATTTTTATGATATCACCAACCTCTCAGATCTATACTAGTAGCTAAAGTACTATTTCCAATAAGAACTGTACTACTAGACATGTTTGTATTAATATTTTTCTCTTAGTAATCTCCAGTCAAACTCTCTCATGCTTTGATGAAGTTCTCATCTTCCAAAAGTTTTGTATGATTTGGCATTGATTTTGTAGTTTAGCCCACCTTGAGTCAATCATTGTTTTGAAGGCATTTTAAGGCTCAGGCAGACCATAACATTCTGGTTTGAGAAACTTAGGATTCCAAGACCCTGGATTGCGTAGTCTAAAAGCCTCTAAGGGCTTTGATGTTCTTTTCGAAAAAAAGTTGAGGAGTATAAGGTTGTAGAGTTGGACTTTAATCAGCAAATTTTGCTAATATGAAAGGTGACTGATGAAGCTTCTTTTGTTCATTAGAGAACGAAGGCTTTATAGAGTGGTAGACTCCATGTAACGAAGACAGTCTAGGCAGTGCTAGTTTTGAATTTTCTTGCTCGAAATTTTTATTTGGAGAAGTGATGTCATTTTCTGGTTAGCTTAGACTTTTGGGAGGCAGTATTCTTTTGGCTTTTGGCAATTTGCGAAGAGTGACTGAGTGAGGATATGCCATATTGTAGTATTACTTGTACAAAGTGCGTAGTAATTTAGTATCTTATCTATATTTCTAGAATTTTCCTGTTTAGAATCTGTATGAGATGACTCATATGAGTTTAGTATGAGTGCTCAACTTGTTACTTCATTAAAGATATGTAGGCTTGAGTCGTTTTCACCCCGAGAACATAAATATAGAAATGCACTTACAGGTAGTTGTGTGGTGTAGGCATGTAACAAGTGAATTTGTACATCGCCCTTAGAAGTTGTTATTTTGTCTCTTATTTGTTCTTAAGGAGTGAATTATTTTACCCTTTTTGCTTGTTAATGGGACCATGCCCCACTCTAAAATTTATCAAACATGACTTTGCGTTTAGAACTATTATGTTTGATGTCCAATTAATCTAAGTACTCTACAAGATTTTTTTTTTTTGTCGGTAGCCAAAAGAGTAGTCTCCAAGATTGTACTTTTCTTATTTCCCCTCTTTGTAAGTTTGATAGCAGAGATATGGGGAGTAGCACTAATGAGACGACATGCCTGGAGTAGACAAGTTGCATTCTTGAAACCAACTCTTGGAGAGATATTGGTTTGATGATTTTTTTGGCTGTATTACTTGAATATTTTGTATTATTAGTTGACAGGTGATTCGTGCCAAGATCTGATTTGGCAAGACTAATCTGAATCTCATTACCTTATCAGTATAAAAATTAACTTGAATTGTATCCAAAGCAAAGCACAACTTGATTTTATCTGGAGTCGAAATTGACCAAATCCCAATAGATTTGACTAAACTCACTAAATGAGATAACCTATATTGATCTAGTTTTGATTATGAATTAATTGGAAGTAAAGTTAGAATATGAATATTGAAATTATTAAAATAGAACTTAAAATGACTCAATATTCTAGTTTGATTTTTTAATAATGATTGTCTCTACCTGAAAGTTATCCATCCAGCCCATTTGCCTGGTTTGATTACAAGGAGGCAATTATATAATGATGCCATAGCTGCATTGACCTCTCTTTCTCAGTTCACCCTGAAATGGTTCTGTTTAATCTTGTAAAGAGTTAAATTTTAGTGATTTCTATATGCAGTTTTTTCCCTCTTCTTCCCCCATTTATTCACCTCATATTTTAGAAGTATGAAGCTATTATCTTACTGTCCCTTAGCTTTTTCTACTTGTTTGTAAGGTTTCAAGAATATGGTTCTTTATTTAATTTATGTCCTCTTTTACCTTTAATCACCTCCCTCTCTTCTCTTGAAGAGGTTGGGGTGGTGATGTTGTTCCTTCTTTCCTGCTTGGTGATTAGCTTGTACTATATTCTAATTTGCGTTGTTAGGTGTTTTGTTTGCTGGTTTTCACCATATGCCATATGCAAACTATGGACCAAATGTGCATCCTCCAGTTGGAAATGCATCGTACAATGCAAACTATGGACCAAATGGTGTTGGAGCTAGATATCCAAATAACAAGGTTCATTTTCTTCCCACTTTGGCTTTGTGATTCCTGATGTATTTAATTACTTTTGTGTACATTTTATTTGGAGAGGCTATTCTAAATTTTTCTACTTGACTTCCTCTGGGTTGACTTAGTTTTTTGGCATTCTTGAAAATTTAGCTCATATCTACAATCTAGTCCTGACGGCTCGTCCAAGGATAAAGTACCTTTTGGTTGACATTATGAATGGATTTGTTTGGTTGCGTTGTGCTCATATTTGATCTTCTAAACCACCAGTCTACAACCATGCATCTTTACCTGGGATTTATCTCAAATTCATGTTCAAGAAAGTAGTATGATGTGAATCTCCTGGCAATTCGCTCATTGAACCATTTTTACTCAAGTGTCACTACCCCATATACATTCCATTGATTGGATTACTAGATTGTGTTATTTTTGTGTTGCATGGCCTTAGTCCTGAATAAACTAGGAATGCATAACTTGATCATACTGTTCCAGGATTATACCAAATCCTTGGTTATATCGAATTGGATCATAATAGTATTTACAAATTCAGAAGCAACATATTATTAAGGGCCTGGTGGAATTTGGCAAAGTTGCTTGTGTGTTATCTTCAGTTGCATCCTTTTGACTTCCAAGATGCTTTCCTACAGCAGGAAGACCGAGGTAATTCTTTGACAATTGGCGTTGCTGATGAACATATTGGTGTGGTGGTTGGACGTGGTGGAAGGAACATACTTGAAATCAGTCAGGTTTGTTTATGAAAAAGTTGATTGAATTTCTCCCCTATCTATTTCAACTTACAACTCAATGAATTATTTTTCTTCCAGGCTAGTGGGGCGAGAGTTAAAATATCAGACAGAGGTGATTTCATGTCTGGTACATCAAACAGGTATTGTATCTTAATTCATGACAAATAAGTATGTTCCTGCCACTTTCTGGGGTAGCTATGTTGAAGTTGTGTTTTCTTGTTCTGTAGGAAAGTGACAATCACAGGATCACTAAGAGCGATTCGTACAGCTGAGGCCATGATTAACCAGAAAGTGGCTTCTGTTACAGAGAAGTGAATGGTTTCATTTTGTACACTCAGTGTCTAATTCGTCAATGCTGCAAAAATCAGGCTTGCATTCTTTTGAGTGGTTGATGAGTAATTTGGCTACATCAAGTTAGATTATTCAATGCTTTTGGTTCAAACCACAATGTCTGCTGAGGTTAGGAGGAGAGAAAGCTGTAGTTAGGGGAAGAGCTCATCGATATAATTGTACACGGAATTGTTGTTTGAGTGTTGTTACTTGTCTACGGAGACCACATTGACTTCATACCTCTCTTAAAATGCATTTATTTTTGAAATATTTATTAAATGCTGCCTTGCGAATTACTCTCTAAGTATATACTGATTGACATATGTTGTCTTGAATATGCAATTGACTGTGAATTGATTATCGCAGAATTTTTGTTTATTCAATTTTCCCAAACAATAGAGAACATTGGCTTTAATGCCTATTTCCACTGTTAGTCACGTTTTACAAAGTTTATGCTCTGGTTAAATGTAGGTCTCTGCCTCTAATTATGTAACATTAGCTGTTCTAAAAGCTGCCTTTTGATGTTTCATTACTAGGTAGATGTTTCAATGTTTGTTAGTCAGAACTTATCTCACAAGTTTGAGTTGTTTTAACTTAGAAATATTAGGTGCTATATTGGGGCCGTAAGCACATGATTTTAGATAAAGAAAAAGATAGTTTTTCAAAAAAAAAACAAAAAGATGTAGAGGAAAAAGATAAAGTGAAATCATATACCAAAGAGAAAATGGTTTAACATTTTTGAAACTATATAAAAAAGGTAAATGTTACAATATTTGTGGAGTTAAAAAGTAATAATTAAAAAGATCTTGAATCTTTTTTGGCATTGCTAGAGTGCTTTCGCGAATGCTACTTAGAGCAAGTTGCACCAAGTTCTCAAAAACCTTGCTGATAGAAATAACATAGATCAAATAGAAGATAATAACTGTAACACCCGATAATTCCCATTTTCCAAAAATCAAACATTTAGGAAACTACCGGTGTGCTACCACCACATGTTCAAACGTTAAGGCTATAAAATAGAATTTTGCAGCGGAAAGCCAAAAGACTTTTTGAAATAACATTAATCGTAAAACAAACTTCTAACATAAGAAACTGGAACCACTAGGGCCCTTACTGCAATGTACCAAAATAACATTCAACTCAAATCCAAAATCAACAGTCTAAAATTAAACCAAACGAACGTAACTTATTCTGAAATCTAAATTAAAACAACGCTCCACTCAACCCACCCATGCATGAATGCTCGATTGGATACCTGTCAATAATTTGCTCCCCGATAATACAAATGTAAATATTAGATAATCACAGTGTCATTTATGGGCAAAAGCTATGACCAAAAACACATAAAGCACGTAATCAGCACGCTGAGTACATACAAATCACAAAGTATAATAATTGAAAAAGTAATTAAATAGAGAATAAGGACATAATGCAAGAACGTATTACATTACATTTTACTCAACTGTCATGACAAATTAATTAATTACTTGGATCAAGCAATAGACAAGGTTGTCTCCCCCATGTCCTGATTAGGACATCAAATAGATAAATATCCCATGGATTTCCGTCGGAGAGCATCAAAATACAATATAAAATCGAGATGGTACACGGGCGCGACTTACCATAGCAAGATGAGATCTCAATTAACCCAAATTTTAAGTTTAAAACTTTATAAAAGAGAGATTTATAGATTACACGACCTCTAATAAAAGCCACAGATAATATCCCATGAAGCTCCAACCCTTGATTGTCAATACTCTAGACGTGTACTAGCTCAGAGTTTTATTGCTTATCCTCTTTCTCTTTACGTAATTTACTGTTTAAACTTAGTGTATACAATAACCACATCACACACATGCAAACATTAGAGTTACACAATTGCTCTATGTTATACTGTAATTTTTAAACCTTTTAATTTTCATCTTAACTTTTAAACCCGTTGAACAGAGTCAACTACCTTGTCACTAAAACTTGAAATTCACCTTTACTCAATTCATACTATCAGTAACGAAAGAGTAATAATAAACAACTTCATGGATTAATTAACAAATTAATTCCAATTTACTAAATCAAGATTTCTCACCATAAATAATTCTTTCTCGATTAGTATTGACAAATCATAATTATAACTTACCAACAATACCAAATCATGCCCCTAACATAATGAACATAAATTCTTTCAAATGATTAACCAAACAATCTCACCCAAAAGGTTCCCTAAACATGATACTAAGTTTGCATTTCACCCTAGACCATGCTTCGAAAGGTAAAGTTTTTTGTAATTTATACGTACATGAAGTAAAATAATCGGGTAACCACTTTCTCTACTATTAAACACATTTTACAAAGTGATCTCCTACACCAAATTATATAACCTAAATCAATACTCCAATACTCAAAATTTATAGCAATCATACTAAGCTTTCTAAGATTTTAAGACAATTCTAAAACATATTTTTAAGTCTCCCAAAACATAATCTAGTAGTTCCAACACAATACTACAAGTATTATTTGAAAACTTATTAAAATACATATTATAAAACTCCATTTTTATAACCCTTTAAATCTGAAAATTTGTATTCCATGTAGTATACTCAAGTTACTCCTAATCGTATCATAAAATAATCTAAATTTAATATATATACTAATAGTATATAATTTTAAACTTAAAAATATGAAATCTCAACAATTAAACCCTAATCTAATATGTATAATATTATGAAAATTTATTCCAAATACCATAATATTAAGTTTTTATCAAAATACATCATACTATAGTCAAAATTTCATGAAATAATTACTAGTATAAAAAAATCTAAGCCTTAAATCATGGAAACTAACACTTTTATACTAAAACATATGCTTATAAAATATGAAAATTCACTTGAACTACAACCCCATAAAATTTAACATAGATGATTCACAAAATATTTAAAATTTTATGTAAAAATCAAAAAGTCTAGTACCAAAAACCCTAATTCATGATACTAGCATACCTAGCCCTATTATTTATGCATGAAAACTTGTAGGATATATTTATATATTTTCAATATAAGTTCAACCCATAATAAAATCACATAGGTATCATATAATAATTTATAAAATATGTATACTAGGCATAATAATTAAGGAAAAAAGAATGGAAAATAAGGGAAGAAGAAGGGACCGACAACGGTGGCGGCGATCGGTGGACGATAGCAAAGGGAGAAGGCGGCGGCGTGGCTGGGTTTACGGCAAGAAGGAGGTTTTTTTTTGCATTCCTTTTCTTTAATTGTAAGTGAATAATGGGGTGGTTATGATTTGTACGTGAATAATGGGGTTGGGCTTTGGGGTTTTTTTTTGGTATTGTTTAATATTAATTAAACTTGCTTAGGTTTAAATAAATATGGATTTAGTAGATGTGAAGTACTAGGTTTCCAAGGTATTTTGGTTTTGATGGGTTTCTTAGAAAAAAAATCTTTTGTAAAAGAAAATTAGTTTTATAATTTAAATAATTATTTTCATACTAACAAAATAATGCTTTATTAATATAGAAAGTATGTATATGTTTAGGAATATATGAGTTGCCAAATGTATGTTGCTGTACATAAAAAAAATATTTTCGGTTAAAAACGTAGTCAAAATTTGATAATTTTACGGGGATTACAATAACAAAATGGCCGGATTTATACTTAATAGTAAAGGTTTTTAGGTTTTCTTGAATTCTTGGTTCATGATGTTCAAAATTCGTGGTTTTGTTCCGACTAAACAAGAGCTTTGAAATTTTTCATAGAACTCCACACTTTTTAATAAAAAACATACAATGAACTAAATACCCTTACATAGGGTTATTAGTCTAACATAATCCTAAAAGATCTCTAAAACCAATATTAAACTCTAATTATGTTTGTAAAATAGAAAAATAATTAAAACAAATACAGAACTCCATGTAAAACTGCCTACTTGCTCTCACATCTTCTTTGTTCAAATATCATGTACCAAGTACTCTCGGGAGAAATTTTTTTTGGGTACTGGAGAAAGGAGAAAGTGTCAAGTAATTTGATGGTTCTGTAAGTAGTTGAAGAATGTCAAATAAACATTTCTTTAGTGGGTATCCCTACAATCGATCAGAATAATCTTCAAGAAAAAGCATGATGTACTCTATCACCACTTCTGATAGAGTACACCATTCTTTTTCAGTGGGTATCTATAATCGATCATTTGTCTTCCCACTCACCCAAGTCTAATCCTGTTTGAAAACAGAGTTTTCAGAAAAAAAAAAAATATTGTACCTTGTTACAGTGTAGGGAGACTTTTTCATTGAATAAATCTACTAGGATTTAAAGTTTTTAGTGTTTTTTTTTGGATTTGACAAGGTGGTATTTTCCAATCCTCACAAAATTTTTAACCTGTACAAATGACAACCAACTAAACAAGTATCTCTGAAGACAAAGTTGGACGGGAAGGGCATCCATCTCCACACAAGCAATTCAAAATATGTTCCTCCAAATTAGTTCAAAATATTTATCAAATACAACTTACACAAGTAAAAATCTTATCATCCAAGGTTCTTTTTGTTTGCTGATCTTTAATGATGACAGCAAGCAACACATAAGGTCCTATGAGCATCTCCTAAGCCACATTATTCCCGTTATACCACATTTATGCTAAAGATATTCGCTATAAATGTGTGAACATTACATGATAGAAATCCTCTACAATGTCAATATTCATCCACACAGATTGCATGGATGCTAAAGCCGAATTCTACTAAAATCTACATTTCTCCAGGAAGCATCGTGTCTCCAGCAGGAAGATCGCAAACAGCAATACCCTGAAAGAGAAGCCATACCACCAAAGAATAGACAATGAGAAATTTGTAGAAAAACAAAAAATAGAAAATAAATTTAGTACGGGCTGGCAAACTACAGAATGTCATATTTCCTCCCTTGTCAATTTCTCACATCTACAGTGTGCTCAAATAAGAAAAGTTATATGGGATATCCATCACCATAAACAGAAGAAAGAAACATGGATTAAAAAGAAACACATTTTTTCATGCAAGTAAAAAAATAGGAACTAAAAAATTAGTTTGCATAGTAATCTTTTTTTAGTTTATGGAAATTGGGAAATAAAATGGAAGTTTAAATTGGTTCGGTTAATCTAAAGAGATTATGGAAAGGGGATATCATTTTGAGGTTTTCAAGTTCTGAGGGAAAAATTTATGTTCTTTTTTAAAAAAAGGTTTCAGTTCTTGTGCTTCCAAGTTTCAGAAACTGGAAACACAAACATCGTGACAGTTTCTGTGCTACATAGATTTATTGAAGGGAAATTAACTGGCACTCAACGTACCTCTCCAGTAAGGTGTGCTGTGCATCGCTTTTCAGCTAATAATTCCTCTTCAGACTGCCAAATTGCCAAAAAACAAAGTCAGTATACGCCTGAAGAAAGTTTTGATTTGTTTTGTTTTAGTTTCATTCCGTGTTTAACATTGACATCCTTGATGTATGAGTAGCTTACCAATTTTATTCTCTTACGAAGATAATCATCAAATGCCACATCCTTGACAAGTTCGTAGTCTCCATCTCCCTAAGAAAGTTGGAATTTTCATAGAGGGGGTGAATTGATGAATGATAGAAGAGTAATTTTTATCTATAATACCTCTAAGATAATTTCAATGAAAATGCCAATTAAATACTAAAAAAGCAGCAATGAGAATCTGACCTTTGATCTGCAAGGCATACTGAAAACAAGATCCTCAGCTATACCATAAGGATTGCCATTAGTATAAACCTGGATAGGCCAACATGTGTTTCAAGATCAGATGGTTTGGTAGCATCAAATCATCAATGCATTAGCTTGTAAGTGAACCTATGCAAAAATATTGGATAAGTAGTTGTGGGATGCAAGTCATCTTCCATGAAAAGTTGATATTTTTCGATATAAAATGGCCCGCGACAGAGGCAAAGTCACGCAATTCTTCGACATGCATTCTAGAGGGAAGTCAATGTACAATAAATGACCAATTCTAAAGTTTTGAAGCAGTCATCATTGCACTTTGTGGAGTGACCTCAAATAGGATTTAAGTAACCTATATTCTATAAGACTACAAGAGCCCTTCCATAAGATGTTAGAAGAATTGAAGAGGAAGACAGAGAAGAGAAAAGCATGCATTCAATAGAAGGGATGGCATAGGTACAGCTGATTTGTCATACTCCCAGCGGATAACAGAACAGAATTTCCATATGTTCTTACTAGGTCAGACAGAGGATACATATGTAAGAGAGTAGCTTAAGATTTGCCAAAGGGAAAAACAGATTTCAACAGCCATGAATGCACAGCTCCAGTTATGTCTATGGTAATTAACTCAACCTTGTTCTTCTGCTAGTCAGTCAAACAATACCTTCTCCAAATGTTAGCCATCCAAACACAGAAAAACGAACTTTCAACAATATATTTCTATATCGCAATTGTTTTATTGGTGAGTATCAGTAGGTGTCAAGGATAGACTTTTTCAGGTGATTTATGTATCTCTAATTGTTTTAGATTTTGAATAAACTAAGTTTGAATTATTTATTACTAGTTTGGATTATTGTTGGCTTTGGACTTTATCAGCTTGAAGATTGAAGACTGTGCTGAAGGACTTAGTTTATTTATATTTAGTACTCTGACTTTAAAAGGCTTTTTAAGACTTTAAGGTTTGAATAATGTTTTCGCTGCAAAACTTTATAGAGCCGATCGAACGTTTATCAATGGATGGTAATAGTCTTATAATTCTCTTTGTTGGTTTTTAATGTTTGAAAAAATATTTTATAAAAGTAGAGTATAATGAAGGTGTTACAAAATAGTATCTAGAGCCGGTGGTTCTTAGATTGACAGGGATATTAGGATTAAAATGACTAATCAAGACTTAGGATAAAAATTACATAAGTTAAGCCATGTCAAGAGATTGTTCTCTCTCTTTTTATTTGGTATCTGATTCTCTTTAATTGTTTGTATGACTAGTTTGTGGGGGACAAACTCCCTTTTAAGGGGGAGTAGACTGTAAAATATTTTAGAGTTTAACTTATATTTTACACAAAAAACTTTGGTGTCAATTTTTTTTGCGGTACTTTGAAGTTTTGAGGACAAAACTTATTTTATAAAGGGTACATTGCAAAACCCTATAATTTTTTGAACCTTAAGTTTTGAGGATGAAACTTCTTTAAGGAGGGTGGATAGTAATTTTCCTTACATTAAGTTTTAGGGATAAAACTTCTTTCAAGGGGGTAAGATTGTAGTACCCCAATATTTTATAATTTCATAAAATATGTTGTATGGAAAAATTAAATTACATTAATTTGATAAATGACTTCTCCTGATATTCATAGTATTGAGTATATTTTCTAGTATGTTTTGAAAAGTTTGAAAATCCTATTATGTTATTAGTATTAATTTTTCTTATGAGACTACATATACCCTTTCAACCCTAAAGCATTCTCTCATAAAAATATAGTTACTGTCTTTAGACTTTCTCTCAACGTTGTGCAGATGAGCAGGTCTTGGAGTATCTAATAAGCCTTTTCAATAATCTGGATCAAATCAGTCTTGGAGCAGGTCTTGGTCATTTAATAGGGGATATGTGGAGTGTTCCTCTGAGTTATTTTGGATTTTGAATAAGCAAGTTATCTATTAATAGTTTAGATTTTTGTTGTTTTAGACTTTAAATATAGAGGGTTGAAGGACTTAGTTTTCTAAAGTTTAGTAGGACTTTAGAAGATTTTCTAAGATATTAGTTTGAATAATATTTTCATAAGTTGTAGTAGATAGTTTTCCCGATGCAGAACTCAAAAGAGTCAATCAACCATTTATCAATGGCGGTAATAGTCTATTTATTATCTTTATTGGTTTTTAACATTCGAAAAATAATGTATAAATATAGAGAACTATGAGAGTGTAACATTAACTGTCTAAGTACTAAACACATATGTCAACTACTGATATCAAAGATGCAAAGGTACTCAGCTTTCTTATCTATTACACAAAAAAGATACATCTATTACATGCTTACCCCAGAAGAAAACCAATCACCCGGTGGAGTAGGGGTTATCAGAGATTTTATGGCATCTACAATTGATACAGCAGTTGATGCTGCAGAAGATCTACCCCATTTCTTAATCAGCACCCCACCTCTCTGGAAAGAATAAAACAAGATACTATTTATGCTGAAATTTCCAGACCCATTTAAACAGTAGAACTAGAAAGTATTCATTCAAACGCCGGATAAAGTATCAAAACTTTCAAATAACTCACCTTCCGAACCTTCTCAGTGAACTCCTCTTCTAACCACTTGTGATCCTTAATAACCTCTTTGACAGGAACCCCATCAATTTTGGCATTTAGGAAATCTGGAACCTGGTATAAGTTGATAACTTTGTTATTAAACATGTCTTGGATTCCGAGATTTCTAGTCATTCTGTAGAATGTCATTCGATACCTGAGTGGTTGAATGATTTCCCCAAATGGTCATATTAGATACCTTGTCATAGAAGACACCAGCTTTCAGAGCCAGCTGAAACAGACAGGTGAAGTGTTACCTATCAGACTATTATTATTTAAGCACAAGAGTAATAGATTAAGCAATTCACCTGACATTTCGCTCGGTTTTCATCTAATCTAGTTAGGGCATGAAAATTTTTTGCAGGTATATTCGGAGCATTTTTCAAACAGATCAGTGCACTACATAAAAAAGCAATACATCAGATGCAATGGAAGAAAGAAAAAACTATTTTGACATAAATGTAAAGACGCAAACATATGAATCTCACTTGGTGTTGCAGGGATTTCCAACCACAATGACTTTGACATTAGGTGATGCTACAGCATTGAGTGCTTTACCCTGTTATTAAACACGTCAAATAAAAAGAATGTGATAAGTTTGAAATAGATGACAATATATTGTTATGTCACAACACAAGTTATATTAGAGAAACAAATCTTTCATACTTGCTCCGCGTAAATCTTTCCATTTATGTCCAACAGGTCAGCTCGTTCCATACCAGGCCCACGAGGCTTCGCTCCAATAAGAAGGGCCCATTCAGCATCTTGGAACACCTCATAAGGGTCAATGCCAATGCTAACTTCCCTCAGCAATGGATATAATGAGTCCTCAAGCTCCATAGCTACGCCTGAAGCCATTACGGATTAAAAAGAATTAGAGACTTGACATATCCACTCAAGTTGTATGTACGCGTCCAGCAGTAACGATTGTCTTATCAACACAATCAACCAAGAGACCTTCTAGGGCTTGAAATGACTTTTCAGATCCTAGCAATTTCAGAGCAATTGGTTGATCTTGACCAAAAACCACACCAGAAGCAAGCTGCCATAAAACACGACATTACACTTAGCAATAACATAGTTGTAAGCATTGAAAATGGACTTGTTAGACTTATCCAAACATTACATCAGAAATTAAAAGTTTACTATCAATGACCTGCTAACACAAAGAGCTACTGACGTTCACTTGGTCACTTGGACATATGAGCCATTTCAAACTTATGTCACTTAATAGTGGACTTAGAGAGGTGCCACGTTTCCATGGACCCAACTCTGTTGCTAAGTTGGAAGGAGTATATGCCTTTGAAATAGGACTAAAATTGCATTGAAAAGAAAAGTGGACACAAAGGATGTGCACATTCTAGTTTCTTTTACTCTTTCCCTTTTGCCCACTTTCTAGTTTCTTTTGACATTGAAATACTAATTGACTTTTCTGTTTCCCTACCCAGAACATGGATACTAGAGACTTTTTGTGGGACAGGGTGCAGAAACGAGGGAAATATTGCTCACTTTGAACAGAAGATGGTTTGATATGGTCCCAGCTGCACCTGAAATGGCAATAGTGATCAATTTCTTCCATGATCTAGTCTCCTCCTCCTGCAAAAATTCAAGCAAAGATTTATCAGATCAAAAAGTGCAGTGACAAGAAATCCAGAAGTGCAAGTGTCATTCCTATATTCAATTTACATGAACTCAAAATTTTAAACTCTTATACATAAGAAAGAATCATATGAATGAATTAGAGCGCCTTCAGTGATGGAAAACACCCACTTCAAACAAATTGATTTGACAAACTCTTTCGGAATTGATCTGTGGAAAATGGTTTTTTATCTACAGTCAAATTGAGAATCATTAACTCACTTTAAGGGTAATATTGCTGTTAGTTTAGCAAGTACATTAGAAAAATACGACAGAAGCACCCTGTAGGTAGTGTAACATAGAACCTGCAATCGCTTGTTCATTCCAGTCACTAACTCACTATATAGTCTGACCATACTCATAGAAAGGTTCCATAACTTTAGAATTTTGATCAGTACGCACTGAGCAGTACAAATTTGCTCTTAACTAAAGAGATGTCTTAAATTGCATCTCATACAATGTATGTAGTAAACCACCTTCCACCAAGAGTCTACATATAAATTTCATTAGAATAGAGACGTGATGTTATCATAATATGTCAAGCCATGTTCAAAACAGTTTTTATTGTCTAATTAATTTTGTACGGTGAACTAAACAGGGCATAGCATATTTGATTTATCTTACTATCAATCCATTTTTCTGCTTACCATCACAAAGGAGCCTAAGAAGCTCTATTTTTTCCTTTCAGCCCATTAGACCCATTATTAACATACCAGAAAATAGAAGATTTTTTTTAAAAATCTCCTATATCTTATTCATTCACCTATTTATTAGATATAGACAGGGATAATAACTCTTGCAAAGGTAACCTTGCAGTCAGTATTAGCGTCCAAAAGTACTTCAAGTTTGGCACAGTGATATGGATCATAAAGCATAAATACCAGAAGTCCAGAAAAGCACAGTTACTTTAAGACTATCATCTAATTACTTAGGGCCTGTTGCCATTCGTTGGATCCTAAATTTCCATAAATACTTATGATAATGTAAGGAAACTTCCTATAGAATACTATTCAGGATATGAAATTGTGAAACTGCAAGGAATACAACATAGCCAACCCTTACTCCCAAAGACATGGGTTGGTCACATAAACCAAGAATTTATCTTCCGTGATCATCCACAAAGATGTTTTTCCTCTATTATCTTCTATATAGAGCCACGTCCTTTTTTGAACCCACATTTTTCGTGTTTTTCTTCACTCCTTCCATCCAACTCATCTTCGGCCTAGCTTGACCGCATTTGAGATTTTCGTTACCCAACCCTCTACCCTTCCTTAAATCAACGCAACTGATTCTCCCCTTATTCTCAATATTCACTACTCTTTGAAACTTCTAATTTTGAAACTTTGAAATCACAAAAAAAGCAAGTTACTTCACTCAAGTATGAACTTTGGAATTGTGAAGAGCAATTCACATGTACAAAGCTATGCAGCCTCCACTCTTGGGGAAAATGCACTTTACATACGGACAGCTACCAAGCATACAATGATCTATATTCTTTCCACTTTTAATTTTCTTCTTAAAAGCTATGACGATGCTACATCAGCTACAAAGATCTGCCTCAAAAAAACCACAGTAATCCTAGGTTTATTTAATCAAACTATAGGGATGCTGGTTTATATATGCTTTAAGTAATCAGAAAATGATGATGAGCACTCTGATGTTGATGTATATGTCAAAATAATTTCATATAAATTATCCTCTTAAACTGAATATGCTCTGACAATGTAATTCAGCAGATAGACGAATTTTTAACAGAAATATTAGCATAAACAATCTAGCGTTTCCACTGGTTAATACTCAAAAGTTCAGACTAACGTTATCATCAGTAAATTCAGATTTTGGTTGTTTCCGGGGTTTTAGTTCCCTTAAACAGTTATCATAACAAAAAAAATTAACCACTGTCCTCTCTTATATCAGTTTGGATTTGCATCATGTTTTACCAATCCAAACCAAGAGTTGATTTTAACAGCAAAAAAGTCATGTCATAAATAAACTAGAATCACATCATCATCAAATTAGTAGTCTAAGGCACAGTTCATTGCCACCGTCATGATCTTCCCTTTCCCTTAAATAACTTTTTGCACATTTTGTGACAAGTTGTGGATTGGACTTGAACAGCATTTACTTGATTAATTGAATCAATTTAAACTTTTAGAACTAATTTTTCTACAAAAAATCTATATGGATAAAGTTGAGGAAGTATTTACCAATATTACCTACCATTTCCTCTTTTAGTAGCTTTATCATTGTGTTCACACACCAAATACCATTTCTACTCCAAATAACCTTTTTTGCATTTACCATTATTAACTACCTTTTTTGTCTCTTTTGTTGTAACCACAAGGAGAAATTTGGAACTCCTTGTTTTTTCCTACTTCGAAAATTTTTGGGCTCAAACAAAATAGAGTTTTAAGAAAAAAGCTGAGGAAGTATTAATTTTAAAGACAAAAGAGTAATATAAATGATTGTTACTTCCTCAATCTCCTAATAGATATAGCATTTGCTTCTTCATGTTTCTCAACCCATCACTTTGACAATTAAAATCCCAAATTTTAAAAAAACTTAATTTTGCATATACTCTCTCAGTTTCTTTTCCAATTCAAAGGGTTAAACTTTAAAAAGTTGACCATTGTTGGTTAAATAAAAGAAAAAACATTATCATGTATCATCTTGTTAGATCAGTTATAAAGTAAATTTTCATAATAACTTTTTATAATTTTTTTATTAATATAGAATTAGAAATATTAATGTGTATGAAAGATTGCAAAAAAATGCATACATGAAAGTCTTTGTAAAACAGATGAAGTATATAATAAGTCGAATCTCAATATTTATGTATAAATTATCAACAATGGTCTGATCATGTGAATAGTGTCGAAAGTGTACAACTATTAGAAAAAGAAAAATATATAATGAGATCAAAATATAAACAAAAACACTAACTATAAGTCTATAACAAGATGAAAACAATATACAAAACAATATAAACTTAAGAACCAATTTATTCAAGTACCTCACCTTTTTCAAATCATATGTCCAGCAGAAAACTCCATAGCACTCAGGCTTGGGCCCTCCAGTGGATACAGCAACAGGAGTTTGGACTTCACTAAAGAGCAGTAAACCCACAAAATTATTTGCAAAAAGTTAAGTAGAAAAAAAAAAAAACAGGTTAAGACAAAAAAAAAAATGTAGTATATGAAACGCTTACTTGGGAGCAAGAGAGCAGCAAATTCCAGTGGTCCTTGATGCTCTAGGAAGCCCATGAAGATTAAAGTTACGGTGACTCCGTAAGCGAGACGAAAGCGAAGAAAGCTGGGAGGGTTTTAGAAGCTGTGCTTGATATGAAGGGGAAAGCTCTGCTACTGCCATGACAGCAGTAGAGATGAATAAAGAGAGGAAATGGAAGGAGAAGAAGACGAAGATGAAGAAAACAAGGGAGCTATGTCTTTATGCTGTGCTGTTGTTTAGAGAATGAGGGAATTTCAGTGAAAGAGAGTGATGAATGATGATCGCTGGGAGTTTGGAAGGGGTGAGTGTGTTGGAGAATAGAGATGAGGCAATGAGTGAAATTGTTTTGAAATATTGGTATGAGGCCATGCAAATGACACTTGGCATGCGTATGTATATCTTTGATCGTTTCAGTGTTTTTCATTTTCTAGATAGGGAGTGGCTTAGGTTTGATGGCATATCTAATTTCGACTCGAATTTGAATATGATACAATTTGAATATTAATTAATCTTTATATTATGAACCAATTAGTTAAATAAGTTATTTTATACAATTGTCTTACTTTTTACCTATTTTTATTTTGACATTTTTGTAAGCAACCCAATATGATTTGTTATCTTATTTTGTTCGATTAGGATTCGAGATTTGTATTCGCTAATGGATGATCCAATTTATAGTCAAACTGAAGAGTTGAGGTGGTTTGGTTTGTGTAACTAAATCTATCGTTTGTTATATATTTCTTTGCAATTGATTTAGTCTTACTTTGTTATTTAACACGGTTGAATTCTAATTTATCTATTTATTTATTTATTACGGTATAAGTGGGAAAAGCTTGTAAAAGAAGAAAACATACACAACAAACTAAAAAAACGAAGAAAAAAGAAACTAAAACAAACAAAACTAAATCAAAAAAATCAAGCTTTAGCTGTAGAAGTCAAAATCGCATTCATCAAAACTATTCCATTAAAGTCCTCAAATAAAGTAGCACGAGAACTCTCTAAATCACTTGAAACATCACCAACTCCTATAGACCCTCCAATAAGAAGGTGCTTAAGGTTCAAACTAACTTGATATGGCCTTAATTAGAACTAATTGACATGCCTGATCATTATGTATCAAATTTGAGTGGTAAATGGATAGTTGGATAAGAATCATACTGGATAAAATTTTGGTGATATATTAAAAATAATATGAATAGATATATCACAAAATCACCATCTTTAAAGGTCTCTAATGAAGTAAATATGTCATCACTAGTAAATTACTTGAAAATGTCCATAATTGTTACTTAATTAATCACAAGGTGGATAGCATTGTTATAGTATTACTATGTCCATGAATATTAACAGTATGAGGTACCATCCCCAAACTTTAATAATAAACTTTTTATTGTCCACAAATATATTGGCACATGTTATTATCTTAATCTTAGCCACAAATATTTCCATGTCAATGTCAGAAAAAATACATGTCCACCAAGTTTGACCTATCTTACCTTGGCAGTTTCTTCTTGATCCTCTTTTGGCATTGTTAAATTAACAAGTCAGGCTTCACATCATCGCGGCTTCAGTATCGATCACCAAGATCATTCTTAACATTTACTAGTCTCGAGGTGTTCGAGACCACAGTTCACTATCACTATTTGTAGCTTACACCAACCGTAAATATACAAATTTCGAGAAGAATGAAATCAGGGGTGTTTCTTAACTCTCTTTATTAGGATAGGAGACCTCAAGAAGACAATATTTGCATCCTGTCATTTAGAACTTCATTAAATTAGGAACCCAGAGAATTGTTGTGCCAATTTCTGCATAGAATCAGACATTCGGAACCCAGAGAGAAAACTTTAAGCTACAACATCCTCAACACAATGAAACAATCATGTGCCGGTACAGAGTGACGAAGTTTACTGTGTGCAATTTAAAAGAAAGAAGATTCTTAATTGCACATATAATTGAAGCAAAAGTGTACACTGTATTCCACATTTTACATCCATCAAGGAGAAACAATGACAAGAGACTACTGAAGCTGATTCTGTTCAACACAAAACTGTTTACCAAGAGGCGCCTGGAAGAAAGATATAATACCCAAACAGTCCAAGCAAATGAGTCTCATGCAAAACATTGTTTACAGAAGTTCGGGAAAACTTTTCAGGAATACAGCATGTATGCCAAGTATAATGAACTAGGTATCAAATTCCGATTATCAGATAAAGCAATAATTTAATTAGCCACAGCTTTGAAATTAGATTAATAACTTGGCTGTTTCAGAGTGAAAAGCTACCAAAACTGAAGTATGTCAACCCCATATCAGAGTTGGAATACTGGGTACAGGGTTCAAACTCTCAGGGCCCGCTTTCACCACCAGAAAACCATTGCCAAACACCCTGCGAACCTTGTCTCCGGACTGCTGTATCTTGCTTAGCCTGCTCAATGGAGAATTTCTCCTTCCTTAATGATTCCACTTCAGCCTCTATGGAAGGGAGTGATTCTAACATTCCGTGTAACTCTGCTATCTGTGCCTGGTAGACATGTAACGGAACAATAGAGCTTTCAATAAGAATAACGCGTTAAAAAATATGTACAGTAGATAGAGAACAATTGCAGCCTTTGCCAGTTGTACCTCCAACTTGAAGCATCTTGATCTCTCTGATATCAGTTGACCTTGGACAGAAACAAGTTCCTAATGAAAGAACATGACCTTTTATCGATGCCTTTACAAGTTGAAGCAATACATCAACAAAATACAAAAATTGCACCAAATAATACCTTGGATAACTCTTCATAGTTGCTGTTGATTTCATCAATCTTTCCCTTCAGAAAAGAGTTTTCTTCTCTAACTTCAGCAAGTGACAGTTCTAACAGTCTTTTAGCATCTTTAATTTTAGTCGTACTAGTAAAACCTTCCTGGTTTTGGTCCACACCCTCAACTTTTGTGTTCTCTGTCTTGTTTAAATCCAACTGCTTCCCTGAGCCAAAAGAATAAGCCGCAGTAACAGATGCTGCTGCAGCAGCTGCGGCAGGTGACAGGTACATCTTAGGACATGCAGAATCCTTCAGTTTAGGTCTCATAACAAGTACCTGATAAAAAATAAAAAAAAGGCAGAACCAGCAGGTTATCATCTATCTTACATGTTATGTCAAGAATCTGGAAGGGAAATTATGAATCCCAGGTGATCTATCAATCAAGGCTTTTCAGACAAAACCTTCATCCAAAAGTTCATTATTTAGATCTCAACAATGGAATTAGAACATCCAAATGATAGAGGAAGGGTTAAATCTTTGTTACTTGGACTCGGGTACTGGGTTCAGAAACGAGTACATATCCAAGTGTCAAACTTGGCTATTTATGAAAATATTGCAAAATTTTGGTCCAAAATGATGTGCCAAGTGTTCAAACCCATGTTGGAATGTCAAGGATCCAACACAGGGTACTTTGACGGGAAATGAAGAACCCTAGTAAGATAACTAGATAACTATCAAGATCAAATTTTGACTGTAAGTCTGTAACCACTCCCTAAAATACATAGATCTCCATAAAACCCATTTCTGATTTAAGCGAAGTGAGAAATCCAGAGAGCAAATTTAGATGTTAGTAGAAAAATCCCTTTCTAGATCCTATATCTGAATACTATTCCAATATGTAGTACAGAACATTTCTGCATCTCAAATTTAACTTCCCATTTGACTTTGCATGGCCTCCAAGATCAAACTTTGATCAATTATTTCCTCTAATTAAATACACAATAGTTAAGGAAAAATTCATAGCAAGAATCCCAAATAAAGGTCGCCTTCTCATAATAAATCCTAACCATGGATTATTCCAGTATAATCCAAGATATGGGGTAGCTTCCCAAAATGCACCAGTGTGACTAGTAACCTGTTGAACTGGTTTTTTTTCCTTCTCCTTCCTCTGGTCATCTACCTGTCCTACCTAGCTAAACCCATTCCCCTTCTGAGTCAACCACCATGGCACTACTCCGCCTCCAAACCAACCCAGCTAGCCCAACCTCAACACATCCCCCAACAACCATATACCACGCACTAACCTTTCATACTCCTTCCTTGATCTTCTCTTTTTCCAATCACTTTAACAAGCATTCTACGTCTCTCACATATCACCATCCCTGTTCTTAACCAAAGTATAGTACACCATTGAAAAACTGCCTCCATTCTTTGGCAACATCAGCGCTAGATTGGACGATGTATTGAATTGAGTTCAACCGAACAATAGAAGAAAATCCATCAAACATTCATTTACAACAAATACATTGGTTTATAAATCTAAAAAGAATACATGATGTCATAATTTGAAAAATGAAGCAATGTTTCCCACAATAAATTAATATTAACATAAATTATACTGTAATCTGGAAAGGTGAACCACAAGGATCAAATCCATCATTTCCCTCCATTCTTGATTATCTATACCCAAGTACCCAACTTGCAAATGGAGGAGATGCAGAGGGTGTAAGCATAGGTACTGTGTTTCATACCAGCATCAGCTCCCTCCAATTGTCCACCAATGCCACTATATGCTCTTTCATTTTTTTTAATGATACCAACAATTTGGTTACTTCTGTGTGACAGTGACGTCACACTGTCAGTAACTCATATCCAACAAAATGGGTTGTCCACAAAACACGTCTCAAAACTCACCAACAGAAGGAATATTATTCAAGGTTTGTTCTTTTGTCTTTTATTTAATCTACTGATTTTTTTGCTGACAGTGGTGTAATATTGCAATACCTACTAGAATCTTTACAGATAGCATAGTGACAGGTTAGATATCAATTAAAGCATTGGAAGGAGAAAACACAAAGAAGTTCAGAAAATGAGACACATGATGATGGGCACTCTGTGCATGCTGACCATAATTTAGCAAAAGCCAAACTACAGATATCAGCCCCAAATTTCTATGTTCAACAGATCAAGGTTATATTCTCACAAAACCCGCAAGCAAGGAAATAGATAAAACATTCTTGAGGGTTATTTTCCAGGATTACAGAGAAAAATTCTTATATGACAATTTCAATACATTAAGTAAATAAAATGGACTTCAAAGTCTCTAAATAAAGGATCAGATCATACCTCATTGTTATAATTTCCATTATATCCACCAAAAGCAACCAAATATTGATCCCCGTGGATGAGAGCTAAGCAGAGGCTGATACCCTGCTCAGAAAAAAGTTACAGTTATTATTTCACTCCAATTATTTACCAATCAGATTCAAGCACAAGATCTCATGTTCTGTGGCAATATCTTCATAAGTTACATCACTAGTATCACAGCACCCACAGTTAAGGAACATATAAAGCTCAAAAAAATTCTGTGATTTGCTTTATTAATCATACTATTTCAAATGTAATCTCTCTAAATCATAGTAATAGGATACATTTGACTTCTGTGCCCCCCCCTACCACCACCACAACAACTTCTGTAGTCTCCACTGTAACCACCACCATCACCTCCACAACAACAATCCAACAAAAGGGGATAAAACGAGAAAATGAATCAACATTCTTCAATCTACTCAAACCCCTTTCAATCTAGACTCAAGTCACTTTCTACCATTAAAGAATCAAATTAAAAAACCTGAGTGGAAAAAAACTGACTAAAAAAGGTGGATCCACCATAAAGGAAGAGGTGAAAGAGAGATCATTGGTGGATAAAGGAGTAGAGAGGGAAAGAAGACAATGAGAGAGCTTGAGGGAAAACAAGGAAAGATGGGCATGAATAGAGCCAAGGAAAGAAAAACAAACGAGGAAGAGAGAAAGAGAGAGAGGCTATGAGAGGGGGCAGGGGGAGAAGAAATATAGAAATTCCCTCAGTAAAGGGTTTCCCAAAATAATCATCCCAACTTTCTGATTGAATGTTATTATCATATCCATTACAACAAACCTTTATCTCCATGCCAACAACTTCACTGACTTTTGTCTCTATCCACTTTCAAACATGTTTAGTTTACATTCAACAATTGCCTTAGTATTTGTGCCACTTAGGAGTAAAAAAATATTTAGAGCAAAGTTTGAATCAAATTACCATGAGTGGAGATGCGAGGATGAGAGGGAAAATAAAGTGGACATAGAGGTTTGAAGGCCTTTTACTTTTTCTTGACCAAATTCATAATAATTATTTAAATGTATGGGTTTAATTTCAACCAAGACAAACCTAAGAAATAATCTGCTATTATCATTTTTTAGTTTGAACATATAATTAGGAAAACTTTGTGGAGAGAGTTGATAAAAGTTCACCAAGCATGTCAAATATGGTGTAACACCCAAATAATTCTCTCTTTCCGAAAACCAAAACCTTGAGAGAACTACCGTTGTGCTACCGCCACATGTTCAAACGCTAAGGCTTAAAACAGAATTTTGCAGCGGAAAAATTAAAATACTTTCAAAAAAAATTAACTATCAAACCAAACTCTTAAAACATTACAAATTGAAACCATTAAAGTCCTTACTGCAAAGTAATAAATATCATCAAACTCAATCAAAACCAACAATTCAAAATCCTTCAAAATAAACTAAGCATTCAAAAAAGCTAATTTAAATCGACACTCCACTCAACCCACCCATACATGAATGTCCAATCAAATACCTATTAAAAATCGGCTCCCCGATATTACAAGTGTAAGTATTAGATCATTACAGTGTCATTGAAAGGTGAAGACCATGACCAAATATCATACACAAATCACGTAATCAGCAATTTGAGTACATAAGAAATTATAAAAAATAAACAATTGAAATAAGTATTTAAATGCAAATAAGTACAACATGATTAAACTTATAACACAACATTATATTCCATTAACTCACAATTTAATTAATAACTTGGATTAAATAATAGACAAGTTTGTCTCCCCATGTCCTAATTAGGACATCAAAAATAGATAAATAAACTCATGCACTCATGTTAGAGGGCATAAAAAACAATAAAAATCCAGTATACGGGCACGACTACGTCACCATAGCTAGATGGAATCTCAACTAACCCCAATTTTAATTCAAAACTTTGCAAAAGAGAGACTTGTTGATCACAATGTAATCCCCCGTAAATTTACAAAATTTTGACTACGTTTTATCGGAAATACTTTCTATACATATATATAAATTTTGCAATTTACATACTTTCTATATAGGTTATACATTACTTTTTTCTAAATTAAGTGTGTAATTATTTATTTAAATTATAAGAATTTTTTTACATAAAAGATATTTTTTTAAAATCATCAACCCTAAAATTATATCCTACCCATTACCCATATTATTTTAATAAACCACCTCACTCCCAAAACCCTAATTTTGTTTACTCACAAAAACCACACATACATCTCTCCCTCCCCATTGCCGTGCTGCTGCCCATCTCCTCTGCTGCTTGCACGGCCAGCCACCGCCGACCAGCCACTGTGGCCTCCCTCTTCCTCCTTCCTTCTTTCCTCCCTTGATTTTATGTACTAGTATGCATGTTTTATGAAATTATATATTGTATTTGTATTGATTATTGTTATGGGTTAAATTTGTATTGAAAATATATGAGATTTTATGAATTATGTTATGTATTCTACAATTTTTCGGAATTTTTTATATATAAATTATGGATTGCATACTAATTTTCATGATTTGGGGTTTATGATAGTAAGCTATTGATTTTTGCATAAAATTATGAATATTTAGTGATTCGACTATGATAAATTTCATGATGTTGTAATTTAAAAGAATTTTCAGAATATATATATACATATGAATTTGGTTTAAATGTGTTAATTTTCATGTTTTACGGTTTAAATTCTTAAGCTAGTAGTTGTTTCATGAAACTATACTATAGTATGATGTATTTTTTATGAAATTAATACTATGATATTAGGAATAAATTTTCTGCATATTAGGCATGATAAATTATGGTTTAATTGATATGGTTTTCATGTTTTAAAACTTAAAAGTATATACTATTAGTACCTATAATAAACTATGGCTCTTTTGTGATACATTTGAGAATAATATATCAAAAATAAATTTTCAGATTTGTAGAGTCATGAAATTTGAGTTTTATGACAAGTATTTAGAGGATTTTTAAGGTTTATCGTATATTATACTAATACAAGTATCATACTATCATACTACATGCATAGAACACAAAAACTAAGTTTATGTATATTTTGTGAATTTTCCAGAATTTTGTAAATCTGGTTTTATGGTTTCTTTCAAGTTTAAGTGTTAAAAATGAAGGATTTAAGTATATTAACATGTTGAAATTGATTATTAGTACAATGCTATAAGTTTGGGTTACAAAAACTGCAAAATCTAGTGAAAAATGAAATTTCCAGCATATTGTATTTTACTAAGTTGAAATTAAATAATGGGGTGTGTATTTTGATGAACTTTCAATTAACACTTGTAGTATTATATTTAGACTACTAACTTATGTTTTTGGGCAACTTAAAAACGTGTTTTTGGATGATTTTAAAGCCTTAGAAAATTTAGTATGGTACCTGTAAATTTGGTTGTTGATATATTGATTTAGGTTGTATTATTTGGTGTAGGAAAACACTTTGTAGAAGGTGCTTGATAGTTGAGAAAGTAGGCCACCCGTTGTTTTACTCGAGATACGTATGGATTACAAAAAGTCTTGACTTAAGCATGATCTAGGATAAAAAAATGAATAGCTTAGTATCATGTTTAAGGAGCTATATAACACTAACATTTGGAATGCATCGATGAACTTGTATTCGTCATCCTTGGAACACGATTTGGTATCTTAAAAATCCTCCAAATATTTCTCACAAAACTCAAATTTCATGACTCTACTACAACCCTGAAAATTTATTCTTAATATAGTATTATCAAATTATTTACAAATGTATCACAAAATAGCTATAGTTTAAGGTAGGTACTAATAGTATATACTTTTAAGTTTAAAAACATGAAATCACATCAATTACACCATAGTTTATCATGCCTAATAATCTGAAAATTTATTCCCAATATTATAGTATTAATTTCATAAAAATACACCATACTATAGTCATAGTTTCATGAAACAACTATTAGTATAAGAATTTAAACCTTAAAACATGAAAACTAACACTTTTAAACAAAAATCATATATATATATATATATATATATATATATATATAGGTAAAAGTTAAAATAAGAAGGGTACTTAAAATGAGAAGGATGAGAAGGCATATTGGCTCTTCCATCTCCTAAATCCAACGGATGATATTTTATATACTCATAGTGACCCTTTTTTAACTCATAGTGACCAAATAATTTTTTTACTTATAATGGTTCTTTTTATTATTATAGTTAGTCTTTTTATTATTATAGTGACCATTTTTATTGTTATTGTAACCATTTACGTGAAATCTCTAGCGTTGGATCTTACCATTTGAATGGCCGAGATCTCTTCTTAATTTTCTTATTTTAAGCACCTTTCTCATTGGATCCCTCCCATATATATATACACACACACACACACACATCATCATCATCATCATCATCATCATCATCAAAATTATCATAGTTGAATCACTAAATATTCATAATTTCATGCAAAAATCAATAGCTTAGTATCATAAACCCTAAATCATGAAAACTAGTATGCTTAGTCTATAATTTATACATAAAAAAAATTATGAAAAATTGTAGAAGACATAACATAATTCATAAAATATAAAATCTCATAAATTTTCAATACAAATATTAATACAAACACAGTATATAATTTCATAAAACATGCAGACTAGTATATAAAATCAAGGGAGGACAGAAGGAAAAGGAGGAAGAGAGAGGCCACCATGGCTGGTGGCCGGCAGTGGCTCGCCGTGGCGGCAGTAGCTGACAGAGGAGATGGGCAGCAGCACGGCAGTAGGGAGGAAGAGATGTACGTGTTTTTTTTTGTGTGTGTGTTGTTGTTTGTGTGGTTTTTGTGAGTAAAGAAAATTAGGGTTTTGGGAGTGAGGCGGTTTACTTAAATAATATGGATAATGGGTAGGATATAATTTTGGGCTTGATGATTTAAAAAAATATCTTTTATATAAAAAAATATCTTATGATTAAAATAAATAATTACACTTAATTTTTTTAAAAAGTAATGTATAACCTATATAGAAAGTATGTAAATTGCAAAATTTTTATATATGTATAGAAAGTATTTCCAATAAAATGTAGTCAAAATTTCGTAAATTTACGGGGATTACATATGGCCTTTTAACAGGGAGGACATTTTAAACCATGTAAAGTGGTATGTCACCTCAGTACATCTCACATATTGCTATAGGAAAGCAGATTTTTGACTTCAAGTTATTCTAATAAGCTCAACAAATTTAGGCCCTGTTTAAGCTAAGAGGTGAACGAGTGTAGGAGTCATCATTCACTAATATGACTAAAACCCAACTGAATCATCCAATGCAAGATACTCCTACTCATGGGAAACTGCCCTTGCAATTCAAGAAAGGATCATCACACTGCCTGATTTAGTCCCCAGAATTTAATCAGTATAAAATGTCAACTAATGACTCCTCGAACCTTGTCAATAAGATATTCACTTTGAGGCCAGGGATGTAAGTTACCTTCTGCTTATGCACTTTGGACAAAAGTAAGACTTCTGAGCCCCTTACCCTACCCTCTCCAATAGTAATGGGTAATATCAATGGTCATTCAGTATTAAAATTTAGATTGCTTATACATCCCGAGGGTTTCAGCATAAAATGGGCACAATACAGTCAATCTTCCAACATTCCAAGCTTCCAAGTATACTAAAAAATGACAGCAAAACAGATGGGCTAAGAAATCAGACCTCACTGGCAAGTGGGTCTCTTGCATTCACCATAGTCACCACAGACCAAACAAGTTTGGTCATATCTAAGACTAGTGTATCAACAGATCCTGTCAAAACAAACAACATATCAACAATCTGGACCATCAACTTCTTTTTTGTTTTTAATAGTATGGACCACTCCTTATCAAAACAACAATGTAATGTTTACATGGGCCAGATTACCATAGATCAGATAAGTATATACCGTTTTTATTATCTCCTCCTCCAACTATATACCAGTTTCCATTAACGGTAACACCAGAATGTCCTGCTCGGGGAGACACATAATCACCTCGGGTCTCAGGTTGAGACCACTCCATCTACACACATTAGGGAGGAGAAAAATATAAAAATAAATATATAAAAAGATAAAGTAGGTAAGAAACCACTGAAAAACTGCATAGAAGTCACAACACAAGTACTTTGAATTTGTCTAATTTACAATGAGATAACAGTATATAAGTATCCTACACCAGTGAAAATTAAAATTAAAAGAAAAAATGTTCCACATGATTGAGTGTTATATGCTCTTTGAAGGGGCCAAAAAAATAGCCACTGTTATTTCAATGGAGGCAAGCAATTGGGGGGCTTAAGGTCAAGAGGAAGAAGGTTCTTGCCACCCATTTTCCATGTAAAGATGACACTGACACACTGCTATTGCAGGCTGCTGATCTTGAAAAACTAAAGCATGTCCTCAGCATTTTGTAGAGAATTGAAAAGGCGTTTTGGGAAAGACGAACAATCATTTCAAATGTGTATAAACATGAAATAGATATGACCATATTTCTATCACAGAATTTGCAGCAGTAGCATGATGTCAAACTCTTGTGCTAAATTATTCAAGATTGACGTTGGGAGGCTAATCACGATTAAACCGGATTGGAAAATCATGAATACTTAGGATGGGTGGAAAAGAGTCTACTTCTCCCCCAGAGGCTGGACTTCCTAGCTATCTTATTTGCTGAGCATCCCTTTCTACTGCTTCTCTAAAAAAAGTGTGCCTGCTGAGAAAAACAATAGAGTTGAATGAGAGGTTTTTACCTGTCAGGGTTGTGATTTGTTATTCTAGGAGAAACCATCTATACTAGCCCAAAGTTAAGGGAGGCCTAGGGTCTCAAAGCTCTCTGCATATATAGCCCAAGAATTTTATGATCATGGCATTCCCTTTGGAATCCAATCATTATGAGAAACATAGACTGGGCCAGAAAGAGGGTGATACTCATAGGCCAATGCTTTCAAACCATGGTAGATTACTTCTGGGATGGCCTTTGCTTTTATCCCATTCGTCAAGTTTAAGGCAAGATGATTAAGAAGAATCAGGTTTTCGGAGACACTGCAGAGGGAAATGCACTTAGTTTACATCTGTCTTCTCAGTCTTTTGTCTTTCCAACCCCTCATTAGTAAGATGTTCATGAGCCTGAATTTTACATACACCTCAGTATCTGAAAAGCAATCATTGCAGGCAGAACCATAAAAAAGATCATTAAAAAAGCATGGGCATATAATGAGATATATGTGCACTATCTAAAAATAAGAAGAGTAAAAAATTAAATTCTTTCGTGCTTTGTATTCACTTATAATAATCAACCTGAGTCTCCCTGAATTTTAGTGAAGCTTCCAATATTGGTGGAGGTTTGTACTTTGGAGTCACCTGCTAGTGACTCCAAGATTTAGGTAAGGGATCATTCAACTTTTCTTAACATCTTAATTATGCCACAAAAATACTCTGCTTTCCTTCCAATTATAGTAGAAATTCCAAGATTTTCTTAAAAGGGGGAAAGGTATTGAACATGGAGCATTAATATCAAAGATAAACTCCTGAAAGAGAAATTTAGGTCGATGATCTTGCCGTGACATATGTATGTTCCTGTGAAACAATGGTGAATCTTGCTTGCGTTTTTTTTTACCATTTCGTGGGCAATATCTTCAGGTAAACCTGTTTGCCTAGAATGGGAAGTTGCCTAGTATGCCTAAACATGTCCCTATTCTGTCGTGCAACAAATGAAAAAACACTTTGCAATGTTCAACCAAGAAGAGATTTAAAGGCACACTGCTCTTACAACAATTAAGTCGTATATATGGTTTTTTAGAGATGAAGAACAATAACTCATCGGCAAAGAGATAATACAAAGATCGGGAACCAGAACGAGATCAGGGGAACAGGAGAAGCTAACTACACCACTCTTTCCCTGCTCCCATAAAGTCTTCAAAGAAAACTCCAGAACTCCGGCCACGGAAAACCTTGCCATTAGGTACAACCAAATCACCCTCAAAATGGCCAAAAAAGCATCCTTGCACAAAATCATATGCCTGTTCCGCCTTCCAAAATTCGTATAATGAATCACTAGATGACCTTAAAAAGTAGAAGGTATCTAACGAATCTCAATTATTTTAATAACCTGTGCGAAAATATGAAAGCCATAGGACAATACAGAAATCAACAGCAATCTGTTTTCTCTGCAAAACAAAACAAGAGGAGAAAGAACCTGGTATGCTCTCGCAGACTGTAAATTATCTCATGTACTGAGTTTTCCCAAATTAGCCACTCAGACAAACACTTTCATCCCAAACTAGCCACTCAGACAAACACTTTCATCCCAAACTAGCCACTCAGACAAACACTTTCACCTTCTTTCACCCATTTTGAAACCTTAGCCTTCTAGATGAGAGTGGCAAATAGGAAAAAAAAATGATTTGGCATTTTCAGAAGATACAAAAGGATAGACTGAAAAGAAGACCCCGAAGTTTCTGCCAACCATACTCTCTTAACCTAAAATTTTCAAAAAGAGACATAATGGAGATTCCTAATAAGTTAGTAAGCACCCCCTACTCCCTATCACGAGGTTCCCTTCTGAAAATGGGAATCCCGAGAATATTTTACATCATTCCTCACCCAAAAGAAAGAAATAGGAGTAAGGTGAACTTAGAATTAATTAGATGGTATATATTCATACAAAACCTTGCAGAAGTGTGTAAGAAAATACTCCACAATCAAGACCAAATAAGAATCACCAATGCAATACCTTCAACTTCCTCCATCTTGCCGACCAAGGTGCCAATATCCAGAACCGACCCCTAGTGTTACACAACCCAAGAACCACTTTTCTCTCTCACTCTGTTTGTGATAGGGAGGATTTCAGCTTCAAGTATCTTTTGCACAGCCTATCAAATATCAAATATTGGATGAAGGAGGCAATGCCTCAACTTGTTATCAAATGATAGGAATTGTTACCCTAAAAGATCAGTTTGTTACAACACACTGGTCAAAGGGAGAAGGTCAAATAATAATTCTTTTCCTCCTCATCACCATCATAACAACATTAAACAAGTTAATCCCCTGTAACATCCTATCTTACTTCCAACAGGAACAGTCGACAGCCTATAAAGGAAGGGTAAAGTATAATACTAAAGCTGCTCCCCTAACCAAGAATCTACCCAATAATCTATGTACTCTCAATGACCTACCTTGAATCTGACCAAGGAAAAAAAGAGAAGAATCCTGTGAAACACACTTTCACGAGCAAGTAAAAGGAACCTGTTGGCACATCCATACATTTTGTTCAGTTCCAGAACTACTCTGTATCACTGTGTCAAAGAGAACCAGGCTCCAGCAGACAACCACTTTCACACTAAAACAATAATTTCAGACCCCAGATAACCGAAACCAGGCCATCTCCTCTTTAGGAATGTGGTCGATTTGGTTGGGATGAAAGTCGCATACCTTGTGAACTACTTTGATAAAGAATTACTGAATCAGGAACTTAGTGGGCTTGAACTTTGAAGGGTTATTCAATTTCAGAGATTCGAAATTTTGGTTTTTTTTTGTATTCAACAAGGACAACTTGTCCTCCTGATCAGCACTCATTTACTCCAACAGTTCACATATATATTATTTTTTTTCTTATCACGAAAAAAAGGAAAAAAATAACTTAATAAAATGCTTAAAAAGGCTATAATTTTAAATACGTAAAAATTTGATCTAACAGATAGCACCTGCATGAACACGTACCAAAGAAAAAAAAACACATCCAAAGGTTCAGTAACAGTAGTAGTAATAACATTCCTAGAGGTACGTCAAAACTTCCCAAGTAAATTAAATTGATATAAGCGTCGTAAATAGGTTTAGTCAATATCCAAAATGGTCCCACAGACATCCCAGCCCTCCCAGATTCCCATTAGATGAAAACCTCTGTGATGAATTGTTTATCATTTGTCTATGAACAGTCATAACATCCGAAGTCTGTTCACCCACTCCATCCTTAAAACTTAAGCATACAATGCCATATCCGTTCATAAAAGAAAAATATGTCAAAGGGATACACTTACTGTATCCAAGTCTAGCACATATAAATCATTGAAGCAAGTAGAATGAGAACATCCACCAAACACTAGGAGGTAACGTTCAGCATGTACAGCAGCTGCATGATCATATCTTGGAGAAGGTGGGTTCTGCCTATCAATATAACAAGAAAGTGATGCAGAGCTCATTTGCAATCACACAGAACAGTTTACAAATTAGAGAAAATGGGATACTCACGTAGTCTCAACATTACTCCATGTCATTGTTTCAAGGTCAAGGATATGTACATCATTCAGAAGTTTCCGATGGATATCTTCACCGCCAAACATTATCAATTTGGAGCCAACCATTGTCACAGACTCTCCTTCACGAGCAACCTTAGCAAAAAAAATATAAATTGGTAACAGAAAAGAGGTGCTATGGATATTAAACTTTCGTCAGTCAGCATATTTCGTTACCGGAAGCTGTCCAGTAGTCTCCATAACACCAAATTGCTGCGTCTCTAAATCCAAAAATCGTACTACAAAATTGATGCATGCATAATCAAATAAAGCAACATCAACTCAAGAAAATAAACCAAACGACTAAATGATCAAATTACAAAACCTGTTACACAACTAGAATACTTTGAATCCCCATCAAGAAGCAGAAGTTTTTGTCCCCAAACAATCTGCAAACATGACAAATAAAATCTACTGGAAAAAATGTTGTATATTTTTTGGCTGGTACAATTATCGTTAGTCAATTACCATATGGTGACCTGAGGTGGCTGGAAAGACTTGTACCAAGCTATCATTTACAGATTCAGCTGCAGTTGGGGCAGCAGGTAGCTTCAGGGACGACCATGTAGAGTTTGTGAAGTCTAGAACCTATAAATTCAGATTCGGATCATAAAATCTCTCAACAATAAAAAGCAACAACAATGATAGAGCATAATTTCCAAATGGGTCACATCAGCTACATGAATAATATACTCGTGCAAAAAGTGAAGATAATAAAAATGGAAGCAGCTGGAAACCTGAATATCTGACAAGTGGCGACCATTACGACTTCCACCAGAAATGAAAAGCCTCTGCCCAACAGCAGCTGCAGCATGCTGAATATTGCCAAATAAAATTGTTTTGGTTCTTATCCAGTACAAATAATCACAACTATAAAACATCAAATGACTGTAAAAGCTAATTAAAAAGTACGGATGTTTAATTTGGAGGTTTCAAGAAAGGAAAGAGAAACAGCACCATTGTTGCCTAATTACAAGAAAAAAGTATCAAATAACATATATGTAACTATTTAGAGCTAAAAAAAGGTTGCAGCTTAAGCTTTAAATGAGTTTGTTCCCTTCCCCAAAAGCACCTTACAATTCGCTTCGGAATAGGAAATTGTGCACCGCCCCAATGGCAGAGATAACAGATAGTTCGAGCATAGTAGCTAGCTCTTTTGGCTTCAGAAGTATTCAAAGTGGTGGATTCAAAAGTAACAATGAGACTCCACTTTTGATAAACAGAAGGGCAGAATTTGAGTCTTATCGAGGTGAGTAATACCAGCAAGGGCTCTTCATGATTGTCTTAAGTGGTGAATTAGAGGTGCAAATTTTCGCTCCACGCATCATACATGTGTACGACACTACGACATAAAGATGTTGATTCCCAAGACAAACTTGTCATTTTACAGCACAACTTCCCACAGAATAGGACAACATAGAAAGGCAGATGCAAGTAGCTAGTACAAACTACGAAATATATTTCAACAACATAAACACAACCCCCATCTTTTTTTTTATCAAAAATAGAGTACCATTACCCAAACTCTCAATACTCTGAACCAAAAGCCACTGATCAATATCACTGTTGCCAATAGATAGCCATCTCAAATCAATTCGCCAACATTGTCAACAATCCTATGAAGTTGTTCGAAATTCATCCGAACTGAAATTCTCTAACAAATAAGTTCATTGATCCACCAAATTTGGCCCAAATTGAACTAAACCTAAATTCTCTAACGCATACCAATTTCACCAAAAGACAACAAATTTGATCAAAATTCAACTACGCCAAAATTATAAAATGCACAAGAAATATTCAAAAAAGCTGAAATCGCGAGAGCAATTCGTGCATAAAGTCAAGAACCCAACAAAATAGTCGAAAATCAGATAAACCTAAAAGCTGTAATGCATAGCAATTCAGCCAAAAGATAGCAGTCTCAAAACTAAAAGATCCAAAAAGATAGACGGATAACAAGAACCACCTTATAACGAGGCGGGGGAAGGCGTCCGGAAAATGGAAGTGTGACCCACTCATCATACACCAAATTAGAGTACCATCTTCCAACATCAGTACTTTCGTCTCCGTTCTCCATAACACCCCTATCTCTATGACATTCGTATCATCATTAACCCATTATTCTTCATCGCTTTCTTACTGCTGTCACCCGATGTTCCATCGATCTCGCACTTTTGCACGTCGTTGTATTTCAACCGGGTCGGGCTGGTTTTGGTCTTCACTACTTGCCGGCCTTACCAAACCCGCTAATTTTGGATTCGATTGGGTTGTTTTGTTTTATTAGAACTTAGAAGACCATCGGAGGCTTTCGGTATGGAAGATAAAGATAAGAATAGGAAAGGGTTAGGTGGTTAAATAAGAGCAAAAAATTGTTTTTAGATTCGGAATTAGGGTGATTTTGTTCTTTTAAAAACAAAAATTAGGGTGATTTTGATGAGTAAATTTTTTTTTTCCGGTGCGAAATATAATGTAATTTCAAGGGTTAGTTGCACTTTTTTTGCGGATGGACTAATAATTTTTTTTGTTGTATTATGTATGTCTTAGCTTATTTTATAACATTATAGGTGATTTTTCATGGAATGCGATCATGTAATTTTTATTACTTGAGATAATACACTTTTATATATCGCATTACTCTATAAGAGCATGAGCAATGGGGGCAACTACCCTCCCCAATTACACTCTGTACATATAGGGTTGCCTTTTATTGTGAAGGTAGCCCAAATTATGGGTCTCACGTGAAATCAAGGGAATGTTCAAAGTTTTCTCTTTTTTATTTTTTTGTCTAATGGGTTACTGACACTTATCATGTTTTGATTTATAACTGGTATAAAAAATCTGATTTTTTTTAAAATAAAAATACCAACGGCTTTATTTTTTTCCTATATAAAAAGAGCCTAAATTTGATACATTTTCTCCACATCAAAATTTCATTCTATTTCTCTATGAGCCTAAATAGTTTTATATGTGATATTTATTTTATTTTGTATTATTATATATATATACTTTTATTATTTTTCAATGAAAATTCATAATGATAACATTTTTTAATATGTCAATACGAATTTATCTTCATAATTTTTTTTAATAAAACATCAATTTCAATTTATCAAATTATTGTAACGATTTACCATTAGAAAAAAAATCATATAAAATTTTATTCAATGTGTTAATTATCGGATCTAATTATCTAGAGACAACTAATAAAATGAAACTTAGTTATTAGTGATGGGGTATGTAAAAATAGGAGAGAGAATTAATTGAGCATGCTTAGCATTATAAAGAAAATATAAGTTTTGAGAGGATCTGGAATAAAATTAGTGGAAAATGAGGTGAAGGAGATAAAAGATGAGATGGATAAAGTATATAAGGAAAGAGAAGACATGGGAGAGAGATCTATCAATAACACCCGCCATCACCTTTAATTCTGATGTCTGCCCACCTCCAATTATTACGATCCACCTTTCTTCTTTGATGTGGTAGATTCTTGATATCAATTTTTATTTTTATTCTTAATTTTATTTCCCTTTGTTGTTAAATTGTTATTTTTCATTCTAGACCGCCTTCAATTGTTACAAGCAAGGAAGAATTATTTTTGGATTTGAAGTGTTCAGTAGTGTTACGTCCTAGTAGACATTTGGAGATTGCGTGCTACAATCTAGACCCCTAGGTGTTGCATCACTATATATTGATATGAATTTTAAGTTCAATTATTTCCCTTTTTTCTTAATCAAAATCTTTTAAATTTTTTTGATATTTATCATTGATCAATATGCTATAATAAATTTTTTAGAGGAACTATAAAATTTTGTGTAATTTTTATATTTATGTTATTTAATTTATAATAATAAATCACAAGTTGGGTATTTTAAAAATTTAGATTGGAAACTATGAATATATAAAAAAAAAAGTTAAATAAGACATAATGAACAATCCAAAAGAGCAAATCAAATAATATAAAATAAAAATAGAATCTATTTCATGGTAATAAGTTCACATTGATGTAAAAACATGAATCCGCACATATGGATCATACCATTCCATTCCAACTAAACCAAACAACCCCTAAGACGTGTAGAAATGACTTCTACAACAATTCTGACTCCAAGGTTAATGTAATATTCATAAAATCGTATGGCTGAAGAACCACTTATAGAAACGCAAAGAACCACAAAAACCTTTGGGGTGTCTTAGAGGCGCCCCACTAACTACGGGGACCAAATCATCGTTAATTTAAGTATGCCTCAAATCCCCCATCATAGAGAATAAAGATATTTAGGAAAATAGAAGGTAGGCCAAACCCACATGATATAGCTAGACCAAATGCATCATAGTTAAACCCATATTCTCTTCAAAATACCGGTAAGATGGTAGCAATAAGGTGCCTTTATCCCCCATTTTTTATAAATAGTGTTATGTAATTATATACCCTGAAAATCAAACGCCAATGCCAAATAAAAGAGTGACTATAAACTTTAAGCACAACTGCGCAAGAAGAAATCTGGCAAAATCTACACAGGATAGAACTCTCAAGTAATAACCATTTAGCATATCACGTCAAACAACTATCAAAAGTCATTGAATAAACCAAACCCTATATTAGGCAAAATACTCCATATCCATAGATCTTCACATTTGCCCGAGCTATATTGTTGTTGATCAAAACCATAAAACTCGACAACAAAATAAAAAATTAGAAAGTCACTAACATATATATAAATATAGGGATGTAACATATTCACGATAGAACTATGTCACAACCTGCACAACAGATTGATATCCCATATGTTAAAACTTGACAATCAACAAATTGACTATTAAACAAATGAAAAAACAAATAAAGAGAAAGTCAAAATAAATTGTACAGAAGAATTGATCCAACATCAATGTAACACCCCGATAATTCCCATTCTTCCGAAACCCAAACCTTTAGGAACTACCGGTGAGCTACCGCCACGTGTTCAAACGTTAAGGCTATAAAACAGAGTTTTGCAGCGGAAAAACCAAAGGACTTATGAAATAACATTAAACGTAAATCAAGTCCTGATATAACAAACTGGAACCTCTACGGCCCTTATTGTAATGTACTAAATAACATTTAACTTTAATTTAAATCCAACAGTTTAAAACCAAATCAAACCTAACATAATTTATTCCGAAATCCAAATTTAAATAACGTTTCTCTCCAACCCGCCCATGCATGAATGCTTGTTTAGATACCTGTTAATAATCTGCTCCCCAATAATACAAATGTACGTATTGGATCATTACAGTGTCATTTATAGGCGAAAGCCATGACCAAAACACACGAGGCACGTAATCAGCAAGCTGAGTACATACGAATTACAAAGCACGACAATTGAACTGATAATTAAGTATCTATAAGAAATGTAAGAACGTGTCATGTAACATTTTACTCAACTGACATGATGAATTGATTGATGGTTTAGATTCTGGCACGGTAAATTAATTAATGATTTGGATTAAGCAATAGACTAGGTTGTCTCCCCCATGTCCTAATTAGGACATCAAATAAATAAATAACCCATGCACTCCCGTCGGAGAGCATCAAAATACAGTATAAAAATCCAGATGGTAAACGGGCGCGACTCCGTTACCATAGCTAGATGAGATCTCAACTAACCCCAATTTTAAGTTTAAAACCTTATAAAATAGAGACTCGTAGATCACACGGCCTCTCACAAAAGCCACGGATAATACCCCGTGAACTCCAACCCCTGATTGTCAATACTCTAGACGTGCACTAGCCTGGAGTTTTATTGCTTATCCTCTTTCTCTTTAAGTGATTTACGGTTTAAACTCAATAAACACAATCACAGTAGCACACGATAGTAAATATTACAGATATTCAATCTATCTCTGTTATGCTATAATTTTTAACCTTTTAATTTCAAACTCAACTGATAAAACCGTTGAACCAAGTCAACTACCTTGTCATTAAGACTTATAAAATGCACCTTTACTCCAATCATACTATAAGTAATGAAGGAGTAATATTAAATAACCTCATGGATTAATTAACAATTAATACCAATTAATAAATCACGGTTTCTCACAAATTCACCAAAACATGCCCCTAATATAAAGAATATGAATTCTTTCCAATGGGTAACCAAACAATCTCATCCAAAGGGTTCCCTAAACATGATACTATGTTTATGATTCACCCTAAATCATGCTCCTAATTAAAATAACGTTCTTCGTAATTGTACGTACCTGGTGTAAAAAGCACGGGTATCCACTTTCTCTATTTTTAAAGGGCCTTCTACAAATTATTCTCCTACACCAAATAATATAATCTAATTCAATACCAACAATCAAATTTACAATTACCATACTAAAATTTCCAAGACCTCAAAATCATTCCAACTACTTCCCAAAATCACAAGTTAGCATTTTAAACGAAATTCACTCAAATCTACTAACACCCAATACAATATTAAAGTCAACAATGAAATATTATTATTTGTGTTATATATCAGTGTACCCACTTAATCGTTGAGCTAAGTAAATAAACAAATTTTGGAATGTTGACTGCTAAATTCTCAAAACTTGTAATTAAAATAACCATCGACGACATACAGACCTACGATATTCTACTATTTACAGTGTCATTTTCATGAGAACAACCGTAAATCATCTCCTAACTTCATGATGATCATCATTAGCAAAATATTGGCAAGTACCTCATGTTGTAAGCAGTAGCATATCAATAGCATATGCATAAGCCGCATCATATCACATTCATGGATTTCATTAAATTAAACTCTCCATATACCATGTAGTAGCATGCCATAACAAAATCCATGAACCTAATTCCCAATACACTCATACAATTGTGAACCTCAAATTCACAAATTTAATTAGATTAGGCCCTAATATTTTGACCTTCACCGAATCAACACAACATATCACCACACCAATATAATTTTCATGAATTCATACCCATCAAATTACAACCCCAAAACAACAACCAAATCACAAATTAACAACAATAAATCACAAATTAGCAACAATAAATCACAACCCAAACAATCATGCATATATAATTATGCATAAAACCCACAAAATTTCATGTAACTAATACAATAAGAAAATTACTAATCACAACCCAAAACAAAGACAAATATAATCTCATAACACCTCACACATAACTCAAAATAATTAAGAGGAAAAGAGAAGGAAGAAGACCGCAAGAGGAGGCGTGCTCACCGGCGGCGACAGAGACGAAGCGGTGGCGGTGGCTGGGGCACGGCAAAGCAGGGGCAGTGGGGGATTTCTGATGGGGAAGGTTTCACGGGGTTATGGGGGTTGTTTTTCTTTTCTTAATTTCTTTGTGGTTTTGTGGGGGTTTGTTTTGTGGGTGGGGTTTGTTTTGTTGGTGGGGTTTCACGGGTAGTTTAATAAGGGTAGCTTTTGTTTTGTTTTGTTTTTTTTTTTTTTTTTTTTAGAGTTTAGGTTTAGATAAAATGTGTATAGGTTTAATAAGATAGAACTTCGGGTATTATAAAATTTGAGTAGGATAGGATTTCGGTAGTTTAATATGTAACGAGTTACCTAGGAAAATAAATAATAACAAAAATAATTGTAGAATTTCGGGGGATTACAATCTACCCCTCTTAAAAGAAGTTTCGTCCCCGAAACTTAGCCTCAACACTGAAAGATTTTGAAAAGGTTGTTGTAAATCTCTTACAATTACCATGGATATTTTACGAATTCCACTGATTTGCACCCAAAATATTGTAAACACTATAAATAAGAACAAAAACGCGAAATTATACGCATTCTACCCCTCTTAAAAGAAAAGAGTTACGACCCCGTAACTCACCTATTCGAATAGCTCGGGATATTTTTGTTTCATTGCATCTTCAGTTTCCCAGGTAGCTTCTTCATACTCGTGATTAGACCATAGTACTTTCACCATTCGTATGTCTTTATTTCGGGTACTACGCACTTTATGATCCAAGATCTTGATTGGTCTCTCTTCATAGGTTAAGGACTCGTCCAATTGAACAGTTTCCGGTTGCAGAACATGGGTGTCGCTCGGCACGTATTTCTTCAGCTGAGAGATATGAAAGACATCGTGCATTTTCTCAAACTCCATCGGTAAGGCTAGCTTATAGGCGACATTTCCTATTCGTTGCAGAACTTCATATGGCCCTACATATTTGGCACTAAGCTTTCCTTTCTTACCAAATCTCAGAACGCCTTTAGTAGGCGAGACTTTCAAAAAGACTTTTTCACCTACATTGAATTCATCTTCCCTTCTTTTTGTGTCGGCATAGCTCTTTTGCCTATCCTGTGCTTGTGCTGTTTTGATTCTTGACTGAATCACTTTGACTTTATTCACCATGTTTTCTATATATTCGGTTCCCAAAGTCATGCGTTCTCCAATATCATTCCAACACACCGGGCTCCTACATTTCCTTCCATAGAGTGCTTCAAACGGTGCCATTCCAATACTAGCATGATAACTGTTGTTGTATGAGAATTCTATCAAATCCAATTGATCTTCCCAAGTTCCCTGAAAATCTATCGCACAAGCTCTCAACATATCCTCCATAGTTTGATTCGTCCTCTCTGTTTGCCCATCAGTCGCCGGGTGGAAGGCTGTACTCATTTTCAAGGTAGTCCCTAAGTTATCTTGCACCTTCTGCCAAAACTTAGACAAGAACCTCGAATCTCTGTCTGACACTATATCCTTAGGAACTCCATGCAACCGGACTACATTTTTCACATATGCTTTCGCTAGTTGCTTTTTCTTCCAAGTTTCCTTAATTGCTATGAATACGGCTGATTTGGTGAGTCTATCCACAATCACCCAAATTGTATTATTTCCCGTCCTAGTCCTTGGCAAACCAGTCACAAAATCCATGGAAATTGAATCCCATTTCCATCCAGGTATTTCCAACGGTTGCATTTTCCCCATGGGTCTTTTATGGTCTATTTTCACCCTCTGACACGTCAGACACCTAGACACATACTCAGCTATCTCTCTTTTCATATTCGGCCACCAATATATCTGCTTCAAGTCTTTATACAACTTATCGCCTCCAGGGTGCACTGAATAAGGAGTATTATGGCTTTCATCCATGATCTTCTTTTTGACTTCTTCACAGCTTTGCGGCACACACCATCTCCCCTTAAATCTCAAACTACCATCTTCATGAATTTGAAAATCTGATTCTACTCCAGTAATCACCTTATCTCTAATCTGCTTTAAGGATTCGTCTTTATTTTGCATTTCCTTAATTTCTTCAAAAATAGATGGTTCTAGGGATAAAGCATATAAGAGGTTTCCTAACTCCCCAGGGTTCATAACTTCCAAACTCAACTTCTTCATCTCTTCACATAACTCGTCGGCCACCACCAAGGCATTAATACTATGACTTGATTTTCTACTGAGAGCATCTGCAACCACATTTGCCTTTCCTTCATGATACTGGATATCTAAATCATAGTCTTTAATTAATTCTAACCACCGACGTTGACGCATGTTCAAGTCTTTCTGAGTAAAGATGTACTTGAGGCTTTTATGATCTGTGAAAATCTTGCAAGTAACGCCATACAGATAATGTCTCCAAATTTTCAGAGCAAACACAATTGCGGCAAGTTCTAAATCATGAGTAGGATAGTTGGCTTCATACGGCTTTAATTGACGTGACGCGTAGGCAATAACCTTTCCATTCTGCTGTAGTACACATCCCAATCCATGCTTCGAGGCATCGCTGTATACCTCAAATCCTTCGTTTCCGTCGGGCAATGTTAGCACTGGTGCGGTAGTCAACCGCTCTTTGAGGGTTTGAAAAGCCAACTCGCACCTTTCATCCCACACAAATTTAGTCTCCTTTTTCATCAGGGTGGTCATAGGTCGGGCTATTTTGGAAAAGTCTCTGACAAATCTCCTATAATATCCCGCCAAACCCAAGAAACTCCTAATGTCGGTCACATTCTTTGGAGTAGTCCATTCGCTAACAGCTTTAATCTTCGCAGGGTCTACCGAAACACCTTCCTTGGAAATGTAATGCCCCAAGAATGCTACTTGCTCTAACCAAAACTCACATTTGGAAAACTTTGCATACAATTCATTTCTCCTAAGGGTTTCCAAAATGGTTCGCAGGTCTTTGGCATGATCCTCCTTATTCCTCGAATACACTAAAATATCATCAATGAATACTACTACGAATTTGTCTAGGTACTCGTGGAATACTCGATTCATTAGATCCATAAAGATAGCAGGTGCATTGGTTAATCCAAATGGCATAACAGTAAACTCATAGTGCCCATAACGAGTTCTAAATGCCGTCTTTGAGATGTCCTTATCAGCGATTTTCAATTGATGGTACCCCGACCTTAAATCAATTTTCGAGAATATGCTAGCCCCCTTCAACTGGTCAAATAGGTCATCAATTCTTGGTAATGGGTACTTATTCTTTACCGTCACATTATTTAGCTCTCGATAATCAATACATAATCTCATGCTTCCATCTTTCTTCTTCACAAAGAGTACAGGAGCTCCCCAGGGTGATACACTAGGTCTAATAAACCCCTTATCTAACAGATCTTGCAACTGAGTCTTTAACTCTGCTAATTCAGCTGGTGCCATTCTGTAAGGTGCCTTAGAAATAGGTGCAACTCCCGGAATTAGGTCTATGGTGAACTCGACCTCTCTACTAGGTGGCATTCCCGAAACTTCATCTGGAAAAACATCTGAAAACTCATTTACTATGGGAATGTCTTCTATTCTTCTGCATTCTTCCATACTCAAATCCTGGACATTGCAAAGGTATATTGGACATCCCTTGGCAGCTAACTTCCTCATTTCCATTGTTGAAATTAACCCATACCCTTTTGGTCTCCCAAATCGTCTATAGGACACAGTTTTTCCTACAGGACTCCTCAAGTGTACTTTCTGCATTTCACAATCTATCTTAGCCTTGTACAGACTTAACCAATCCATCCCCAGTATTACATCTAAGTCTCCCAAGTCAAATTCTATAAGGTCAGATGGGAAAATAGTTTCCTTAATCTTCAAAGATAAGTTCTTATGGAGTTTAGTGCAAGGAACTACCTTACCGGTAGGTAAGCAAACAGATAACTCAACAAGACTCGACTCAGATAAATTTAACTGGTTCACTATAGATGCAGAAATAAAGGAATAGGTTGCACCAGAATCAAATAAGGTTTTCACAGCAATTGAGTTAATAGAGAATGTACCAGTGACTACATCGGAGGATCTCTCCACCTCCTTCCTGCCCATTACAGACAGGCGCCCAAGATTATTGCTTCTATTCTGAACTGCATGGTTGTTGTTGTTAAAGTTGTTGTTGTTGCTGTTGTTGTTGCCAGAACTGTTGGGGTTGTTACCGTTGCCATTCCCACCGTTGTAGGGTTTCCCATTCTGATTACCCGGCCTATTGTTTCTCACACCTTGATCAAACGTGGAGTTAACCCTTTGATGATTGCCTGAACCATTCCCTTCGTCTTTCTTCTTCGAATAACACTCGTACTCCCTATGACCCTTCTTGTGGCAGTATCGACACGTCACCAAATTTCCATCACAGTCCTTCCCAGGGTGGTTCCTTTTGCATCTCTTACAATAGTACCTCCTATCTCCATTCCCTTGGCTTACGGTGTTACCCAACTCCCGGTTTCTATTTTCAACCAAATTCCCATTCCTTGGCCTCTTCGAGTTATTATGGTTATTCCCATGGTGCCCAAAATCCTTTCTCTTATCTCCAGCATGGCTACCTTCATTGAAATCCCTAACATTCAACCCATACAAGTGAGCTGCTCTCTCATAGACCTTATCCAGAGTTTTGAACACTTTTCCTCCCAAATCCTTCTGGAGTTGCCTAGTTAGCCCTTGCTCAAACCTTTGGGCCTTCAGCTCTTCAGTGGGTACTACCTCAGGAGCAAACCTGGCTAGAGTGGTGAATTTGTGGTAGTAGTCTGCAATGGTCATGCTACCCATTTGGAGGTTAATGAATTCCTGAGCTTTCTGCTTCCTCAGGTAAGGAGGGTAAAACTTTTCTCTTAAGGCAAATTTAAAGGCTTCCCACCCAAAGTCAGGTTGCGCCTTCAACCTAGCAGCATTGTCTCTCCACCATCTGTCTGCTTCGTCCTTTAAATACATGGCAGCTTGATCTACCCTCAATTCTTCAGCGCAATTCATCGCAATGAATATCTTATCGAATTCTCGCTCCCAATTCTCTAAAAAGGTAGGGTCGGCTCCCCCTTTAAAAATAGGTGGTTTCACCTGAGCTAGCTTCTTAAACATTTCGGCGTGAGGGTCAGGCATTTCCCCACGGTTCTGATTCAATTGCTCAGCCAGAGCGCGGATGGCCTCGGCCAGTACAACATCGTTTCTTGTCATAGTACTTCTACGCCTGGTGTAATATTAAACTGATTCAATTCTACTTTTACTTACAGCTACTTAACGCAACACCTCATTCCATAATCACATTCACACTCCAATCAATCAAACACTTTAGACAACCAAATCATTTAATACACATTAAGCAATCAAAATAAATAAAAAAAAAAATTGGTTCCCTCCCCGCTCTCACTCAAATAAGAAGAAAGCGAGTTAAATCCAAGAGGTTGACTGTCATTAATTGCTTAAGACAAATTAAGACCGATTAGGTAATTCAATATAAGATCAATAATTAGCTATAATAATATTAAATAATTGAAATAATATAGGATAACATACCAATACGGTTTTAAAAGAAATGCTACTTTCCTCAAATCGTTTATATTGTACGCTAACCTAATATAATGAAATATTTATTGAAATCCTAACTACCTACCTAGTTTCTAAAACGTATTAAGTTATTTAAGGGACTATATTCGACTTGTGATCCTTCTTCTCATCATAATCTTCCAATTTAAAGTCGGGATCCTTCTCATCCTCCGAATCTTCAATAATAATAGCTTTGTATGTAGGCTCCCTGTTCCTAGTGGCCCGTTTTCCAGCATAAGGGTCCACTGGTTTCACCTCCATCCATTCTAATTCATCTTCATCAGAATCAACATCTAGGGTGTACTGGTGGAAAATTCTTTTATACGTTTTCAGTTTATCTTTCTTTCTAGCTGTTTTGAATTCGAACCAGTCCTGAAACATTTCTTCCGATTGGTCCTTCTTTGGGCATATAATATCCTCCATTACTTTTATGAGGTTTCCACTGATTGATTTCGGGCCCTGATTAGTCTTACGGACGAACTCGGTATTCATCTCTCTACGTTATCCCAAAAATAAAGCAAATAAGAAAATCACATACGAAAGTATAAGCAATCTAATGCATAAGCACCACATACAAAGACAATGTCAACTATATGCATGCTTTCTTAACTACCCCAAATCTCACTCATTTTCGAATATTTGAGACTTAACAAATTTGAATAATTAAATAAATAACTACATAAACAAATAAATTTTTAAAATAATATTGATAATAATTTATTAGTAACGAGAAATATAATTTATTGGTAGTAATAAAACTAATACTCATACTATTTGATCCGTAAATCATTTCCAAACGTTTAAAAGTTTAGGCGCCTAATAAAATCATTTGTGGCATAACAAAATCTAACCTAAAGCTCTGATACCACTTTGTAACACCCCGATAATTCCCATTCTTCCGAAACCCAAACCTTTAGGAACTACCGGTGAGCTACCGCCACGTGTTCAAACGTTAAGGCTATAAAACAGAGTTTTGCAGCGGAAAAACCAAAGGACTTATGAAATAACATTAAACGTAAATCAAGTCCTGATATAACAAACTGGAACCTCTACGGCCCTTATTGTAATGTACTAAATAACATTTAACTTTAATTTAAATCCAACAGTTTAAAACCAAATCAAACCTAACATAATTTATTCCGAAATCCAAATTTAAATAACGTTTCTCTCCAACCCGCCCATGCATGAATGCTTGTTTAGATACCTGTTAATAATCTGCTCCCCAATAATACAAATGTACGTATTGGATCATTACAGTGTCATTTATAGGCGAAAGCCATGACCAAAACACACGAGGCACGTAATCAGCAAGCTGAGTACATACGAATTACAAAGCACGACAATTGAACTGATAATTAAGTATCTATAAGAAATGTAAGAACGTGTCATGTAACATTTTACTCAACTGACATGATGAATTGATTGATGGTTTAGATTCTGGCACGGTAAATTAATTAATGATTTGGATTAAGCAATAGACTAGGTTGTCTCCCCCATGTCCTAATTAGGACATCAAATAAATAAATAACCCATGCACTCCCGTCGGAGAGCATCAAAATACAGTATAAAAATCCAGATGGTAAACGGGCGCGACTCCGTTACCATAGCTAGATGAGATCTCAACTAACCCCAATTTTAAGTTTAAAACCTTATAAAATAGAGACTCGTAGATCACACGGCCTCTCACAAAAGCCACGGATAATACCCCGTGAACTCCAACCCCTGATTGTCAATACTCTAGACGTGCACTAGCCTGGAGTTTTATTGCTTATCCTCTTTCTCTTTAAGTGATTTACGGTTTAAACTCAATAAACACAATCACAGTAGCACACGATAGTAAATATTACAGATATTCAATCTATCTCTGTTATGCTATAATTTTTAACCTTTTAATTTCAAACTCAACTGATAAAACCGTTGAACCAAGTCAACTACCTTGTCATTAAGACTTATAAAATGCACCTTTACTCCAATCATACTATAAGTAATGAAGGAGTAATATTAAATAACCTCATGGATTAATTAACAATTAATACCAATTAATAAATCACGGTTTCTCACAAATTCACCAAAACATGCCCCTAATATAAAGAATATGAATTCTTTCCAATGGGTAACCAAACAATCTCATCCAAAGGGTTCCCTAAACATGATACTATGTTTATGATTCACCCTAAATCATGCTCCTAATTAAAATAACGTTCTTCGTAATTGTACGTACCTGGTGTAAAAAGCACGGGTATCCACTTTCTCTATTTTTAAAGGGCCTTCTACAAATTATTCTCCTACACCAAATAATATAATCTAATTCAATACCAACAATCAAATTTACAATTACCATACTAAAATTTCCAAGACCTCAAAATCATTCCAACTACTTCCCAAAATCACAAGTTAGCATTTTAAACGAAATTCACTCAAATCTACTAACACCCAATACAATATTAAAGTCAACAATGAAATATTATTATTTGTGTTATATATCAGTGTACCCACTTAATCGTTGAGCTAAGTAAATAAACAAATTTTGGAATGTTGACTGCTAAATTCTCAAAACTTGTAATTAAAATAACCATCGACGACATACAGACCTACGATATTCTACTATTTACAGTGTCATTTTCATGAGAACAACCGTAAATCATCTCCTAACTTCATGATGATCATCATTAGCAAAATATTGGCAAGTACCTCATGTTGTAAGCAGTAGCATATCAATAGCATATGCATAAGCCGCATCATATCACATTCATGGATTTCATTAAATTAAACTCTCCATATACCATGTAGTAGCATGCCATAACAAAATCCATGAACCTAATTCCCAATACACTCATACAATTGTGAACCTCAAATTCACAAATTTAATTAGATTAGGCCCTAATATTTTGACCTTCACCGAATCAACACAACATATCACCACACCAATATAATTTTCATGAATTCATACCCATCAAATTACAACCCCAAAACAACAACCAAATCACAAATTAACAACAATAAATCACAAATTAGCAACAATAAATCACAACCCAAACAATCATGCATATATAATTATGCATAAAACCCACAAAATTTCATGTAACTAATACAATAAGAAAATTACTAATCACAACCCAAAACAAAGACAAATATAATCTCATAACACCTCACACATAACTCAAAATAATTAAGAGGAAAAGAGAAGGAAGAAGACCGCAAGAGGAGGCGTGCTCACCGGCGGCGACAGAGACGAAGCGGTGGCGGTGGCTGGGGCACGGCAAAGCAGGGGCAGTGGGGGATTTCTGATGGGGAAGGTTTCACGGGGTTATGGGGGTTGTTTTTCTTTTCTTAATTTCTTTGTGGTTTTGTGGGGGTTTGTTTTGTGGGTGGGGTTTGTTTTGTTGGTGGGGTTTCACGGGTAGTTTAATAAGGGTAGCTTTTGTTTTGTTTTGTTTTTTTTTTTTTTTTTTTAGAGTTTAGGTTTAGATAAAATGTGTATAGGTTTAATAAGATAGAACTTCGGGTATTATAAAATTTGAGTAGGATAGGATTTCGGTAGTTTAATATGTAACGAGTTACCTAGGAAAATAAATAATAACAAAAATAATTGTAGAATTTCGGGGGATTACAATCAATCTTTACTCTGAGGCAATAAGGCACACGTAAATAAAATTAAGGGGATTCCAATTATTATAACTAAATAATAATAGCATACTCCTCTTGGCATTTAATTCTTCTAGAATATCGCTGCTACTTCATAAAGATGTGCGTCCCGACTTTGATGCTTAGGGCAAAAGCAGAGAACATAAAGAACGTAGAGTATAACCATCACCAAGAAGCAATTGTGGACATCTTTCTCAACAATAAGCCAGTATATTTACCATGTAATCTACTATATTTACCATATAATATAGCTTAATTATCCCTAAACCATTCACCTCACCTTATTCTCTTTCATCCCTTCCCCATCCCACCCCAAAAAAGGGAAACCCAGTCTCTTGTCCTCCTAAACCACATCAACAACACACCACCACCCTCCTCCCCTTCTCGTAATCCTTCTCCTCTACCCTTTCTCTTCCTCTCTCAACCAACAACATATATATGAAATTAAATAAAATTTAAAAAGTATAACTTTATAAAAGTTCAAAATTAAAATTTTTATGATTTACCGGCAACGGTCAAGGAAGGCAACAACAACCTCCAAAGTTTGGAAAAAATAAGTTATACCAAGTGAAACACCGCGAATTTAGGAGAATTCAACTAACCTCAAGATCTCCAATTGGAATTCAACCAAACAAAACATTCCATCACAATTTTCATCCCAAGGAGTCTACACGACGTCGAAGAGTAACCCTAACGAATGTTGCTAATTGCCACTGAAATAGGGTGATAGAATCTCATAACAAGTGTTGACATTAGACCTGATCAAATTGTGGGTTGGATCGGGCCAAAGGGTTGGTTTTCTACCCATTCTTCGGGTCGGGTTCGGGCCAAGATTGTATTCATGCCTAAAATTGTTGCCCATATCACATATAAATCGGGCTTTATGAGTTTTTCAGGCTTTGCGGTCCTATTTTAATATGCTTTAAGTTTGGACAAATAATATTTACAAGTATAGCACAAGACGGACATCCAAAGAGCATTTGAAATCGGAATCAGGATAGAGGTAAAAGAAAGTTTACTTCGGTACCTTTGGCTTTGACATCTATAGTTAACCTGTGTACCCAAAATCATATTGATGACATGTGATAAATATTACCTTCTCTTGCAGTGCAAATTATTTAGTCAAGAAGAAGTATCACTCTTGATCTTGTCAGGATGATTTGTAACAATTGCTTTGGTTGATCTATCAGTGCATTAGTGCATGCAAGCTAAAGTAAGTTTATGGTTCTTGATCCTCCTTATTGAATCTTTTAATTGCCAAATGTCTTAAGGGCAACAACTTGATTGCTTATTTTTGGAGCTCGACAACCCCACTAAATCTAGAAACCTATCTTTTATGGTGAAATCTTTCTCACATCATTTCTACTGCTAAAGATGATAATCCTTGCTGATGTTTTTATTTTTTGTCCTTGAGAATCTATGTCTTCTCTTTTGTGTGCTTTTACCTAAACTTTTCTTAATAATGTTCTCATTATCTAGCAGTCTGGACTATAACTTTGTATACTCCTATTATCTTCACAAAAATCATCGGTACTTTGGAGCTTTTAAATGCACCAGAATTCTTTCAAGTTTGTCCTCAGAAACGGAGTGGTAGGGAATTTAGGTTAGCTGATTAGTGTTTTTAATGAATGAGGAGTACAAGGCCTCTTTAAAGTTTTAAAGTTTAAGCCTTGAATTTAAAATTCGGGCCGAACATCAATACCCAAATCCATCCCAATAATTTTCGGGCCAAAGTCAAGTTGCCCAAATCCTAATTTTTGGTAACCAATTAAACCCATATTTTTTCGGGCCGGGTCATTATTGACTAGGTCTAGTTGACATAGCACTATGAGTTTCACAAGTCTTTACAACGGAGTTGCTTTATTCTATTGTGGATTTGTTTTAGAATTTGGCTGGTTCTAGATAGTTCCACAATGTTAGGAATGACACTTTATCTCGTATAAGCGGTCACGTGACACGAGACCAACTGGTTTATCTGTTTAATTAGATTGCTTAATTCTAGATCTAATTGATTGCACTTTTGATTAGAGCATGATTTCATTTTCGATTAGATTTTGAATTTGAATTGTGTTTGTGTTTGTATTTGGGCCTTAAGTTTATTTTTAAAATTTGAAAGTATAGAGGGGTTTTCTACGGCAAAATTAGCGTAATATCCGTCCGCTGCACGAGCACTAATCTTAGCCTATCCAATACTGTCCTCTGTGGGTTCCTTATCTCTTCAAACCTCCAATTCTCCAAAGACCCAACAAAACCCAATCAAACTCCCACTCCACCACCATCAATCCATCACCTTCATGATCTTCCCCCTTTTCTTCTCACTCAAACCCTAATTTCCTCCAAACCCCAATCACTCTACCATGGAAGTAGCCTCTTGCTCTTCACTACATTTGCACAAATCCACCCTCCCCCCTCTCCGCTCCTCCTCACCTCGCCTCCTCACTCTCCCCTCCAATCGTAGACCCAATCACATCGGCGTCACCTCTTCATTCCACGTCATTCGCTTCAATTATCGCTGCAGCGCCGTCGCGTCGAAGGTAGATAAGGAGATTCTCCGAGAAGATGAACGAAACGATGAGTTTGACTTGAAAAATTGGATGCATTCTAATGGATTGCCTCCTTGTAAAGTCGTTCTTAAGGAGAAGGCCTCGCATAATTCGATTCATCGGCCTATTCATTATGTTGCTGCTAGTGAGGATCTTCAGGTTCGGGTTTTCGTATCGTTTTGTTGTTAGTTAGATTTTGTTGTTTGTTAAATGCTGATCGATAATGTGTATTATAATCTTATTGTTAGACTTTTGATTTTATTTCGTAACTGTGTATGGTAGGTTGGAGATACTGCATTTTCGGTTCCGAATTCGTTGGTTGTTACTCTCGAGAAGGTGTTGGGTAACGAGACTGTTGGTAAGCTGCATTTTCGGTTCCGTTTGTCTCTTCAATTATGTTTATGAAGTATTTTCGCAAATGATGAGGAGTATGTTAGTAAATAGAATCAGTGATCAAAAAAGAAAAATGTTTGTCATTAAGAAACTGATACGGTTATGAAAGATAATTCTGGAATTGCTTGTTGTTTAGACTGCCTCATGTAATTTGGAATGGAACAACAACGAGGTTAAGATCAGAAAGTTTGTGAGGTGAACTTACGATTGGCGAAATCCAAAATGTGTATCGTGTTAACCAGTTTGAGAGGGGAACGACTAGTGCCACTTTCTTTGTCCTGAGATAATTGGTGTTATGGTAGTGCCAATCATTTTAGCATTGTCAACTGACAACCTAATCTAGGAAGATTATCAAAACTAATCAGGAATATTTATGTGAACCCCGGGTCTATTGTTTGATTGGGACCAGTCTGTTGCTTCTGATCGCGTTTGATAGTTTTAATGATCATATGTATTTTTTGCCTTTTTCTGCTTGTCTCTGTTTGATGACATTAACACTCTGACTTTGGTCCGTCACTCACACATAACATGCTTGTAATTTTTATCTTTTTCCAATTTTCCAAAGCTTACATTTCCTAAGAAATATTGTCTCTTATTGAAAGTGGTGCTTTAGTTTATACTCCATCTGAAGATTGGTCCCAAACTATTGGGCATGCTGATAGTTTTTGGTAGTAGACATGTTGTATGAGATTGAAACTAATGGAACCGGAGTCTAACTTGCTTTAGTTTCTTCAATTTTTGTGCAGCGGAACTTTTGGCTTCAAACAAATTGTCAGAGTTGGCTTGCTTGGCATTGTATTTGATGTATGAAAAGAAGCAGGGGAAAAAATCTTTCTGGTATCCGTATATAAGAGAGCTTGATCGGCAGAGAGGTAGGGGACAGCTTGCTGTGGAGTCTCCTCTTTTATGGTCAGAGGATGAACTCTCTTATCTGACTGGCAGTCCTGTTCTGGTATCTTTTACCACTTTCTTCTGGATTTGGAAACCGAGATTTGCATGTTTTATGGTACCATCTCTGGTGGATTTTGTGTTGTTTTTGAAGATCTTGTTTCGATTATTTGCAGGCAGAAATAATGGTAAGGGCTGAAGGAATTAAAAAGGAGTATGATGAGCTTGACACAGTATGGTTTATGGCAGGATCGCTTTTTCAAGTGAGTTTGTTCTTCTCTCTAGATTATTCATCAATATCATCTTTAAATTCAGTATTGTGGAGAATGTGCTGTTGACTAGACAATCATGTTGACATTATTTGGTTATATTGCATCTTTTTGCTTTCATGAAGCTAAGGTATTCTCAGGAATTTCATCGACAAAAATACTGCAAATATGACAGTCAAGTCTGTGTTTGGTAATTGAGCTGGATGACTCTTGAATGATGCTGTAATATTTCTTAATTTTCGTACAACCTGTGCATTTTTTCTGTTATACCAGCAGAATCGTATACCTCCATTTCTGAAAAGGCTTCATTTAGTTTATGTTCAGTGCAGCTTAGGATAAGGGACAAATCTGGGAATGCAAATTTTTTGTAGGGCATGCTGATGACTCTTGAATGATGCTGTAATATTTCTTGATTTTCTTACAACCTGTGCATTTTCTGTTATACAAACAGAATCATACTTCCGTTTCTGAAAAAGGTTTCATTTAGTTTATGTTTGGTACAACTTAGGATAATGGACAAATCTGGGAATGCAATTTTTTTAGGGCTTGCTGGGCTAATGAAATTACCCTTAATATATGAAAATTGCCTTGGAGGGTTTAGATTTGAGAAAATAGGACAGTACCTTGGTTGTTTGCTTACTTTATTCCATCTTATGGCCTTGATCCAATATCTATCTTGGCCCTAACTATTTGACCCAGAATATTTAGCCCCCCCCCCCCCCCCCCCCCCACACACACACACACACACACACACAGAGACACCCCATGGAGATTAAATTCCTTTTTTTTTACAATTTTTTGTTGCCATTTTACAGCAATATCCTTATGATATTCCCACCGAGGCTTTTTCTTTTGAGATCTTTAAGCAAGCCTTTGTTGCTGTTCAGTCATGTGTGGTGCATTTACAGGTAAGGCTTTATCCATGCTCGATAAATTACCATGGCATATATTGTCTTAAATAGATAAATTGTTCTAAATTTCTTTAAGGTTGTAAAGGTTTCTGCCATATGCTGTAGCCTTTTAATGTTTCCTTTGAAAGAATTTCTTGTTTATATAACTTTAATGTTAAGTAAGTCAATTCTTAGTTGTTTCAAGCGTCCAGCTATGGCATTGTCCTGATTTTATTTTGTTGTATAGTAAGTTAATGCTATGGATGTTTGCTTGCCATGGCATATATTGATACTGAAATAGATAAATTTTCTGAAGGTTTCAGTTACATTTATGATCAGGGAGTCAGCTTAGCACGCAGATTTGCTTTGGTTCCTTTGGGCCCGCCATTGTTAGCTTATAAGAGTACCTGCAGAGCAATGTTAACTGCTGTTCATGATGCTGTGCAATTGGTGGTTGACCGACCATACAAAGCTGGAGAACCAATTGTTGTCTGGTAAAATTTTGAAATTATGCCAATTAGTGACATCATTGTTTGTATGCTGTCTGTATCTTGTAAGTTCCGTGACAACTAATTATGCTTTGTGGATTTTTTTTCGAAACATTTGTTTAGCATCCTGTTTTTATCGCACTAGGAATCAGGTAGTTATGGTTATTAGATTACACAGTTGCATGAATGGGATATTAACCCATCATGGCGCCTTTTTAATTGGGATAATGAAGCAGTAACCAAGGCAGTTTTATAGCCAGATTTCCTACTGTGCAAGTTATTGAATCGCTTACATCATATGTTTTGTTTCATTTATAAGTACATATTTTAATTTCTACAGTTCTATTCTTCTGTGAAATTTCTCATGACTTACTTGCAGAAACTGCTAAATATATGTATCCCTGTGCTCTATGGAGTTACTAACTTATTGTTACTTGATAAAATAAAATTTTCCTCTGCTAGAAAACATATCTGAAAAAAATAAGATTTAACCTATTTTTTCATCCTTCCTCTCTCTCTCTCTCCCCCCCTTATTTCATCCTTTTTTCATCCCTGTGCACTTTCTTGTATCTTATGAGTGGTATGTCTGAAACGTACAGGTGTGGGCCACAGCCCAATTCCAAGTTGCTCATAAACTATGGTTTTGTTGATGAGGACAATCCCTATGACCGTATTGTGGTTGAGGTAAATCTAGCTTAGTAAAATTCTTTACTACATGCTATCTTCTTTAGAATCATTTATTTCACCAAAATCATTGGTGTCCTGAACTCCTGAAGTTTCTCTCTTCTTTTAACCTACCTTCAAGTTGCTCCTAAATTCTGGTTTTACTTTGGTTGAGGTACAATTGAATTTTGGTATAATTCTTTTTGTTGTACGCTATCCTCTTAGAAAAAAGTTATAGTCTGATTACTAATTTTGGTTTACTAATGTAGACTGATCTGGCCCTATTTAACTATTTAACAATATTTGGCCCTGCTGTATTGATTTGATTTATAAATGTTTTGGTTGGTAGGCTGCACTAAACACAGATGATCCACAGTATCAGGAGAAGAGGATGGTTGCGCAACGTAATGGAAAACTGTCTCAGCAAAGTTTTCATGTAAGGACTTGGTCTTTTTTTCTTCTTTTTAATCACAAAGAATTCATTTGTGTTCTCATTTGTTTCACTGGCCAAGGACTGGATATCCTATCTGAAATGTTTCAGAACAACTTTTTTCCAATTGGATCTGTACCCAAAATTTGCTATATCTGATATTATATCCAATGCGAAAAATTCAGTTATCTAATACCTGAAAATTCCTTGAATGTTACTGGATATCTGCAATCCAACTTTAATTTGTGGGATGTTTAATGTCGATCAGTTTACTCAATGACCAATTAGCAGAACAAGTCAGAAGATAAATAACAGACTTTCTAAATATTATTCAAGGAACATAATTCAGTTTTTGCACTGTAGCAACTTGACTACACTGTTAATCAACTAAAAATCTAACTAATATAAAATAAACACCCAATGAAAATAATCTATTACTGTCTGGTGGCAAACAAATCAGCTGCAGAATCCATAATTTTAAAGTTTTGACCATCCAAACCCAAATGCAGAATTTTTGATGAAAAATGAGCTCCCAAACAGGCCATTAACGAAATCAGACTTAGCTTGACTCAGAGACTTGAAACACATACTATTCAAATTCTTATTAAACCACGCATCTGCTTCAATCGAACTTAATTGAGCCTGAGCCAGGTTCTTGTATGATCTTATATAACTGGAATCTGCTGTAACAATTAGCTGTTGTGACCTGACATAAAATTGACCTGATCTATTGGTTACCTCCTTTAATTTTGTATTTTTCTCATTTTATGTTGCAGGTGCTTGTGGGGAAGGAAAGAGAAGCAGTTTCTGACATGCTTCCATATTTGCGACTTGGTTATCTTTCAGATACTGCAGAGATGCAATCTGTCATTACTTCTCAGGGTCCAGTTTGTCCTGTAAGTTGTTTATCTTGTTAAATGTCCAGGTAATAAACCTGTGATTTGTTGGTTTGTGGTGGAATTGTGGAAATTCATTTACCTTTTGAATCACATGCTTTTTAATATTTTTATGCTTGTTTTGATGATACTCCGCTTTTCTTTTCTTTTTTTTTTTTTTTTGGGGGGGGGGGGGGGGGGGGGGGGGGGGTATATTTATCTTGATATATTCTTGAGTTATTGCTTTGATCAGTGGAATATGGTAACCTTTGAGACCCTCATTTCATTAATGATTGCTCAGCTGAATTTCTCACTTGTGTAACCTAGACTGAGCTTTTTGTGTACTAATTTGCTGAACTCTGTCAAATTGCAATATACTTGGAAATTTTATGTAGCATAGCATGTATTGTGCATTTGTTTTGAAACCTCTTACAATCACATTATCAAGGGTTAGGTCGACAAGCACCACGAGAATGGAATGGATGAATCTTTGCTCACCGCTTCAGTACTAGCCTTGTGCAGCTGACTTGTACTGATTATTAACATAAAAAAGTTATAGTATTAGCAATTGGTTATGGCTTTATCGCTTGGCCCTGTATAATTTACTAGTTTAATTTGAACAATGTCCGCTTAGGTTTTTTTATTGTAAAAATTCCACTCAGATATCTATGATTTCAATGTGACAGGTTTAAATAACAGCTAACCCTTAATTAATTAGCCATATACTTCAAAGCACTCGTTTGGTGAATGACGTGTTTTGAAATGAACAACTTCCTAACTAAATTAGTTACTAGACTTTGGAAAACCACTAACTACTTTGCTCAACAATTTTAGTTAGAATAGGAAACTAACTCTCACAGACATGCCTAAATGGCTCCTAAATGACATTGAAAATACAAATGGCCACTCCCTAATCCATCTAACCACTGATTTGCTTTCTCTGTAAACTTTGTACTTGGTTTATAGTATGATGTGTAGTAAAAGCTGAAGTTCTACGTTAGAACTTTTTTTGACCATATTTTAAGGAACTTTTGTGCGTCTTTTTTGGTTCTTTTTTTGTAAGAAACCAGAGGTTCTTGTCAAGGGTAATTAAACTGAAGCATGATGCTCTCAAATATAGGATCAGTCAGTGAAGTTAATCTGTAGTTTTCCAATGTCCTTTAATTATAATAGAAAACCTGACATATCCTATAACAGAAATTTTATATGATATTCTTCTGTTTATCAATTACATCAATTGCAAGTGGCAAAAGTTTTAAGATAAGGATCCAAAATAAACATAAGATTACGTAGAAGTATGAGAGAGAAAAGGAATGGAATGACTCTAGTGAGTTGAGCAAGGTTGACAATGTAACTTCATGCGTGATATCATTCTTAAAATGTACTCTATATTTGATGCAATTTATATGGAACTTTGAAAGAGGTATTTGATGTAGTTAATAAAGAATGGAGGAAAGTGCATTGTTACAGAAGCTATTGATGTTTTTTATTACAGAATTGGCCAGTAAAACTTAATCATTGTAGTTGTATTTCTTTGTCTCTTTTGGCTACTTGATGGAGTTGAACTTGCTAATTTTTATCTTGGTTTTCAAGAAAAATATGTGCCATGTCATGTTACTCGTTAGTCTCTTGGGGTGAAGTTAGTATATATAGTCATGATGCTGCTCTGTTTCGGCCTCTTGTTGAATGCTTGATATGGGGCTGATCTGTCCTTTAATTATAACAATTTATTGCAGGTAAGTCCTTGTGTTGAAAGAGCGGTCCTGGACCAGCTTTTGGATTATTTTAAGGATAGACTATCTGGCTACCCAACTACATTTATGGAGGATGATTCCTTGGTACTTGCCGGTTCTCTATGTTTTAATATGATATGATTCTTTATGAATCTAAAAATGACGAAGGTTTAACAATTTAGTTGGCAGATCAAAATCTAAATCCCAAAACACGAGTTGCTACACAGCTTGTTAGGCTGGAAAAGAAAATTTTACAAGCATGCTTGCAAGCAACTGTGGACCTGATAAACCTATTGCCTGATCACAGTGTCTCTCCATGCCCCGCTCCATATGCCCCTTCTTTGAAATGAAAGGTATTAATTGCTTTTTTTCTTTCAGTAATCAGACCTGAAGTGAAAATTTTATCACTTATTTTCATCCTCTGATTTTTGTCTCCACGAAGGATGTGGCGTTACATGGTAAACTAGAAACTTTCCTTGGTGAGTCTGAGGGGAGTTGGAATTTTCGCTTGTACATGGTGATATCAATAATATGAGGTCAGTCCTGGTCTCTTTAGAACATTTGAGTGTTAGATAAATAAGCATGATCTTATTATTGAACTTAGGCTGCCTTAAAGAATGACTTGTATGTTTCTTATTTGTTTATATTTCATGTTGGTATTTCTTAAGCATCCTGCAAATGTGATAGCTTCCTCATCCTTTCCATTTGTAATGGATTTATTCATGTTGTGGTCATATATCATTAGGCCAAATAGTGCATGTGCTTTCTTTCTAGATACAATTTGTTACAGTTATTTTTGCGTATTGTCCTAGCAAACTGTATTTCATCTTTGGATTCCTTGATTATCCTCTTTGGACTATGAATTTTGTACAATAGTAATTTGAAACTCAAGCTCTGGTAAGCTTATACGATTGGAATCTGGAGTAAAACAAGCATTATGTAATTGAGCTGATTGCTTAATGGTTGGCTGTCTTTGATTATTGAGGGGGGGGGGGGGGGGGGGGGGGGGGAAGAGGAGGGGTGTGAAGGCTATATACAAAGATCAAGTTTGGACATGCAATTTAAGTGTGGTGTTTTCTTTTTTGTTTGGTGGAGAGGAAGAATGATATAAATGCCAGAAGAAAAACTTTCCTAGTTAAGTTAAAATATAAATATACAAAGATCAACTAACTTTACTATAGAGTATTTTTAGTCGTCTTGTTGCATCTATATCAGAGAGGACAGAGATGGTTTAGAGGGGTAAGGGGTTTGGAAATAAGTATAGCAGCATTAGTAGTTTCAGGCGGCATTTAATGATTATTGTTTGGATTGCAACAATCTCTAGATGAAGGTACAGACCACAGAGTGTTATTGTTGATTCCTGTCAGCACTGCAAATGGCATTAGGGAAAAGGTTTGGGCTCTCGCATCACTACGTAATATTTGTGAACTTCATACATCATTTAAACATTATTGTGACAATCATTTTCCAGACAGTCAGAGTAGCTATGTTTTAGCAACGTTCTAAGTTACGGCCAACTAAATCAAATTTTTTATTTCTAACAATAATGGTCAATATTTTAATATTTGTTCGTATTAAGGGACGTGGGAGAGGGATAAAGCTTGGCATTGTAGTCATTTCACTTGGTGTTGGATAAGTCGCTTGATTTATTTCCTCTGCGGCAGCTTAGTGAATAATTTTCTCATCAAAGGTCTGATTGTTCCCCTTAACTCGTCGTAGATGGTAGCTTCTTCAAAGGAACTTAATTAAGTATATATAACTTATTGTTCTTTACTTTTTAAACTTGAGTGCTCTTTGCAGTAGAAATCCGTTGATAATGCTTTATTCACTGTGTATCTATCATATCCTTTGAACCAATGACTACTGTTGACTTTAATCTATGCAGCCTGTAGGTGTAGATAGAGAATGCAGCGTCTTCGATCTGTGTATACGGTGGGATGACATAAAGACCATCTATTCATCTACATGGATGACACAAAATCACAAGAACTCTGTTTATTGGGTTCCTCGTCATTTGCAATTTTACATAATCGATCTCAAATTTTAGATTCCCACGTAATCAATCAGCATGGATCAATTAGTGTATTTCAAGTACCATATCCGCTGTGTATTTTTTCAGCAAATATCCAATTAAATCTGTAAAAATTATATTTTTTCAACCAATGTACTCCCTTCTTTCCTTAATTTTTGCTCTATTTCTATTTATATAGTCAAAGTTCGAAAAATTTGACCAAAATTTCTCATTATGCTATAAGAAATAATATATTTAAGTGTGATTTTATTATATGTATCTAAAAACGTTTAAAGTTGTGTTTTAGAAACCGTAAAAAGTTAAATGGGGCAACAACTAGGGATAGAGGGTATAACTTGAATGAGTCCAAAAAAGAATGTCTCATACTCATCGTCATAATGGTCTGAACTCCAAAAAGGTGAGAAAAATTAGTGGAGTGTTATTTACCGCCCCATAGTTACTCAAATCGTCCCCATTATTGATGATTTTGCCCTTTGACTCGTTTTTAATAAAATCAAACATCATACACTTCAATTCTAATTTCGCACTTCACTATCTCGTAAAAACATAACAAAAACGAACTTTACTAAATTTTCCGACAACTAATTGTCAACCTCCGAGTGTTTTAGTTGACGGAAACTGCTCTTCGGGACTCCGGAATTCACCGAAAACTATGGATGGGCCATTGTTGACAACGTCGAAGGTAAAAATCTTAGTTCGAGATTGGAAAAGGGGAATAATGGCCTAGCCGTCTAAAAAAAACGGCTAGCCCACCAGCAGAATTTTTTTTTAGGTTCCAACATAAGATTTTGGCGACAATGGTATTAATTTTAAATTTTGACGACTCATTTCCGGCGACAAATAGTGGCGGCGCGGCGGCTTCAGACGGGTGGGAGACGCAGCAAGCGACGGCGTGTGAGGGGATCTGGCGGCGGCTGGGGAGGGGAGTTAGAGAGGGATAAAGAGAGAATGAAGGAAGTGGGAAGGGCAAGGGTAAAACGGGAATTATATGGGGCGGTTTGAATAATTATGGGCCGTGTTTAACAACCTTCGGACAAAAATGATCATCCATTCTCAAAATGCAATGTGTATGCAAGATCATGATCTGTATTATATGAAATCAGTTAAGACTAGTTTTTTAGGCTTGGATCTGATGATCATGGGCGTTGGGGGAAGTGGAGCTCATGCTGATGCTTCCCCTGCTGGCTTCTGTGGCAAACCCTCAATACCATGGGAGTCAGGTCCATTTCCTAATTGTTAATGGATCTTTGTCATAACTATTAACTAGGACAGATTGGTGACATGTAATCCTTCTGTGAAGAGAGAACATCGGGATGTCGCAATACATTAATTCCATAGCTTCTAACAAGGGTTTTTTTTTTCGCTTGAATTTCTCCTCTAAGAACTTGTCCAATTTATTAGAAAGTTTATAAACTACTTTTACTTGTTGGCCCTTTTTCTTCTATTTTGGATGGATCCCACTTAATTCTTTTCAATTCTTATTTTTGCTAAAAATTTATTATCAACTAAGTATACCTACACTTTTTTTAAAAATATGAATTATTACGAAATATGAGGAAAATAGAGTCTTAAAGTATTATTTCCTAAGAAAACAATCATGCATTATTTCCTAAGAAAACAATCATGCAAGTGAATTATAGCGTTTCTTCTGTATATTTTATATCAGTTGTTATTTATATTTATTGACACAAAATGACAAACGGATAATTTTTCCTCTAAATTTGTGGAATCGGTTAATATGTTTGTAAAACTTACCAGTAAATATTATATTATAATATCCTATCGATATTAAAGTTAGACATTCATCAATCATTATAACAGATTTGATATAAAGTAATGTGTGGGACAATTGAACACAAGTCTTAGTGCTATTGCTTTCTAATTCTAATTATGAGAACAGCACGATGAATGAACAACTTTATCCAAGCTTGATTTATAGCTTCTACTGTACAACTGTTTTGGACCATTGTCCTACAAGACCTACACACCTACAACCAAAAGTATATTTTACATGTGGAAATTTGTTTCATCGGTCACAATCCGGATTACCCACAACATGGTGGAACGGTGGTCCAGACTCCTGATTCATATGCACATTTCAATATTGCAAGTGGCTCACCTCACACTTCTCATTTCCTACACAATCTGCTAACACAGATAACTCTATATTTCACAATTTTCTCATAAAATATCCCCAACTCCCACTCAATATAGTACACATTTCTGTCTGCAAAGTCCACCTCCTGTTCACTTTTCATAGCTTATCATCTTTATCTTTTTGGATTCTACAAAAAAATATAAAGCTGATTATTATCACATTTTTAACTTTTTGGTACAAAACTTCTACATATTGCTAGCTATCTTTGGTGTGTGGCATTGTTAGAGAAGATTAGTAGTTGCAGAAGAGCAAAAGTAAATTCAAGATGCATTACAGTACATTGTCACTTGAAGAACCCATTAGGATGGCTTCCATTCTAGAGCCTTCCAAATCTGTAAGTTCTAAACATTTGATCAACTTTCTAGTTATAGTAACTCTTGGTTGCATTGTATTGTTTGGATTAATGGGTATTTCTTTGATTTTGTTTGACTTACTGGGCTGAGTTTGTTTCAGTAATCTAACCTACTCTCTATCTACAGTAAAAAATTATTGCCTTGTGATCAATGGGTATCTATCTCTTTGATTTTGATTCACTATAGAATAGAGTTTGTTTCTGCCACTTTGTTTAGTTTCTTTTTATAGCATTGTATTGTTTTGATGAATGGGTTTTCTTTGATTTTGATTATCTTAGTGAGCTGAGTTTCTTTTCTGTAATTTAGTCAACTTTCTATTTAAAGTATCGTTTGACTACATTGGAATGAATGATATTTCTTTGATTTTGATGGATTTATTGAGTAGAGTTTCTTTTCTGAATTTGATCTACTTTCTATTTATAGTAACTTTTGATTGCATTGTGAATTTGTGATCAATGGGTATCTTGGATTTTGATTAACTGTAGAGCAGAGTTTCCTTCTGCTACTTTGATTACTTTCTACTTATATTAACTTCTAATAGCATTGTATTGTTTTAATGGGTCTACTTGATATTTATAAAAACTTTTGATTGCATTGTATGGTTTTGATTAATGGGTGTTTTTCTTTGATATTGATTGATTTGACTATTTGAGCAGAGTTTCTTTCCTGCTATGACTAAAATTGTTGGAACTCTTGGACCCAATTCGCGTTCTTTGGAGATCATATCGGCTTGCCTTAATGCTGGAATGTCTGGTAATTTTCTTTTGGCTGTAATACACTTTAGTAGGGAGTACGTATTAAAATTGCTGAGCTGGGTTTTCTTTATTTAATTTTTTCCTGAGCAAAACAACATGTATATTGTTTTGCTTTTAGTGGCGCGATTTGATTTTTCATGGGGAGATGCTGAATTTCATCAAGAGACTTTGGAAACTTTGAAGATGGCAATCAGGAAAACGAAGAAGCTCTGTGCTGTAAGCTTATGTTATGTCATTTTTATTTTATTTTACTTATATTATTTTCATCTTTATTTGGTAGAAGTTTTAGAAAAATTTATGCCATTCAGGTAGCAACTTGCATTTGGCATGCCTAGATTGAGCCCAATCGATCCTGTGTGGACTGGGTCTACAATAAAGTTCTTGATCTCCCTGACACCCATGTAAACTTTTCTGTTTAAAGTATTTAAGTAGCAATATAGGGTTGGTTCAAGTGGTAAGCATTTGGTACAGCTTAAGGAGGGTCTCGGGTTCCAAGCCCTACCATTAATAGAAACCCCCTTTGGGAGACTCACCCACAGTGAACGGCTTGGGTTGAATCTGGATGTTGACGGGGCATAAGCTCCGGTGAACTAGGCGGACAACCTAAAAAAGAAAAAATATTCAAGTAATTGTGTTCGAGTGCCTCAAAGAAAAATAGCTGTAATAGAGTTCCATTCATGTATTTGTCAAATTTTAAAAGGGTCAAACCAAGTATTTGACTTTATTTTATATGCACGTAGGAATATGGAGCAATAACATAAAAAGAAACTGCATATATGTGTATTCTACACTGTGGCCGATCCTGCCTATAGCAGGAGCTACATTTTGGTGATTTTCATCCTCTTGCATGCTGAAATTGGTGAAAAGTTTATAACTATTAGAGTGCATTCAATGTTGAAGACCTTTTAGTAGTGCAGTGCTTGAATACATCTTCTTAATTAATTGTTTTCATATATTTACTTGTGTAAGTTGAAGATAAATTAAGTTATGTAGCATTAAAAAATATTACTCAGTTTGTAATAAGCCTGTATAACTTGTTTCTGTAGGTTATGTTGGATACTGTTGGCCCTGAGTTGCAAGTTGTCAATAAGACGGAGCGTCCTATCTCTCTTGAAGCCGAATCATTTGTTGTTCTAACACCTGATCAGAATAAAGAGGCCAACTCAAATCTTTTGCCCATCAACTTTCATGGACTGTCCAGGGTGAATCATTCTGCGCATGTTTATCATTCAAACTGTAAAACATTTTCTACTTATGAGCTTTGCAGTTAGTCAATCCCTAGATATGTTGGGGGCTCCATGGCCTCCAGCCTATAGTGAGGGATAATAGAATATATAACCATGAGGAGAGTTTGAGTCCCACACCCAGAATTTCGTGGCATTAATATGATTGATCACTTTAAATAGTCAATGACTTGGTTAAAACGACGTACCTTTCTGTCTTTTGTATTTTGTCATAATTCTATTGATAATTACCAATGATTTGTTCGATGCTATGCCTTTTTTTTTTATAATTTGGTTACAGTGAGTTTTGGCTTCGATTAGTGTCTTATTGTACAGTAGTATGAAGGATCTGTATAGCATCATTATAATGCTCTTGCCTTGTTTTTGACTTTCCAACTACCCAAAGTATGAACAGTAAATACTTGAATCTTTTCTTGGTGTATGTGTCTTGTTGTGAAGCTACCTCAGTTCCTCTTCTATTATTACTTATAAAAAAAGCCACCTCTTCTATATCCGTATTTTTCTTAGTCCTTACATTTGGTGTGTATCACTGTTATTAGTATAATCTTTATCGTTGATCTGAACTTCTGCAAAGTAGTTGATTAGAATCTTCTATTATACTTGAAAGCTTTTTTGCTGAGGCAATTGAAATGCATTCAAAGATGTTTTCAAATGAGACTCCTTCCCGAGTTGTCTCTTGTTCATTATACACTTAGATATAATTGTGTCTTTTCTGGAAATGTGAACATATGACCTAGACCCCTTAGAAGATAGAACATACTCATTTTTTTAAAAAAATAACGAGGTTGTTTTGATCCAGTCAAAAGTTTCTCCATAAGTGCACGCATCTCTGGGGCTACATGGAGCATAAAATAGGCATTCCTTTGTTGTTGGTTATTTGTGGTCTGAGTTTATGAAGTTCTTGCAATGACCAACTGTTTTATTGACCAAACTCTCTTTGCAAAATTTCTAGCATATTATATATGGTTAAATCTGCTATATACCTGTGTTGCTGCACCTAAATATCAACCTACATCATGCAGGCTGTGAAGACAGGAGATACAATCTTTATAGGACAGTATCTGTTCACTGGAAGTGAGACTACTTCAGTTTGGCTTCAAGTAAGTTAAATAAAATAGAACTCTATCCCATCAGTTTATTCTTTCATGGGACTGTGGTACTTCTTTATTATAATTGGAAAGTGTAGCAAAGGATATTCTATTTTGTGCTTGGGTATTGTGACTGAATTTATTGTTATGGAAAAACTACAAAGCTGAGTTGCCTCTATCTGAATTTCCTGCTATGTATGTTTTCTATCCTAAACGCAACTGAGAAATTGAAGCAAGTCAAGAACCGAAATCTGACATCGTGAAATACTGCTGCTTGTTCAATCTTCTGTTACCTACAATGGCTTGACCTGTGTGAAATCTGTGCTAATTGGAAATAGCGTCTTATGGAGGTAATGGTTTCTTTATCTGCATTGCAGGTGTCTGAGATAAAAGGAGAAGATGTGGTCTGCCTCATCAAGAACTCTGCTACATTGTCTGGGCCTTTGTACACTTTACATGTTTCCCAAATTCATATCGATCAACCGACTCTGACAGAAAAGGATAAAGAGGTATTACATTTGCTGACATGCTTCACCATTCATAGTGAAGTTTTTGTTCTGGCCAGTATAAAAGGCGGCCAGGGACAGCCAAAATTTAAAATGAAGGTGTAAATAATTTTACTAGAAGTTGCATGTTGTATATTCTTCATATTGTAATTATTGTACATAGTGATACACAAAGCATCTGTAGTTATTTGGTTAACTGGTTATTGCTGGCAGAAAAGAATGATTTTATTTCTCTAGCCCTTTTCCTCATCTTTTTAATTATTCTCAATGGATAACTTAATCAGGTGATTAAGACTTGGGGTGCTCGGAACAATATAGATTTTCTCACTTTGTCGTATACCCGCCATGCTGAAGATATCCGCGAGGTAAAGATACTAATAAATCAGATTTTTGGTTATTCATCTTTTCAGCCTTCTGAGCTACCTTGAAGCAACAAGTGTGTCTTAGAAATGTATGATATAGTAACTTAAGAAATTTCTGTCCAATGTGCACTTTTGTTGGCTGTTATGCAGGCTCGAAAGTTCCTTTCTTCGTTAGGTGATCTACAGCAGACTCAAATTTTTGCAAAGATTGAAAATGTTGAAGTAAGACATGAAGTATCTATCTTTTTAAAAAGTTTTATTGTATAGGTTCCAGCTGTCTCAATCGGTCAACTCAAGTTTTACATTTGCGTCCATTGCTTGATTATTTATATGTTTTATACCAATTTCTGTTTAGGGATTAACCCATTTTGATGAGATTCTACAAGAAGCAGATGGCATTATCCTCTCTCGTGGAAATTTGGGAATAGATCTCCCGCCAGAGAAGGTCTAATTTTTTCATACATATTGTCATTGGAGATATTTGTTGTTCAAAAATCTCTAACTTATGTTTCACATTTTTATGTATGTATTGTATCTGTATACATCTCTAAGAGATATTGCCAATAATCTTGTTGTGTTATTGTATACATACATATAAGGGGTGGTGGATAGTCATTGATGAACTGAATTTAATAGCCCTATACTACACGTTTTCATCTTGAGGTATTTGCAGCAAAATTCTCATGCTATATTATATGTTTCAAGGGTAAATATGGACACATAGTTAAGGTTTCTACCCATTGCTTAGTTTTAATACTTATTCATAGGCTTTTATGGTGTCCCAATTAGTTTATGCCTAAGCTTAGGTATAAGTACTTATTCTTAGGCTTTTGCTGTGTTCCATTAATTTAGTTATTATTCCTATTGACTGAAAGAATCAGCTTTTCTAATTACTAGTTTCCCGTATGAAATCCTCTGAAAACTGTCTATTTTCTCAAGCCGAGCTTATTGATTCAGAATGCTGCCTGGAATGCTTGCAATTTTTAAGGATGTTCTGTTAGGGCGTCAGAGTACTGTTAGCATTTAGTCTTTTCTTGTGACTTTGAAGTGTTTGGAAGAACTTGGTGATTCTTGGGCACCACACAGAAGAAATAGAAAAAGAACATGGGTTTTCTGAATGGAAGTATAAGTATCCTTTTGTTTATTTAGAATGTGAAAGAGGTTTCTCATAAAAAAAGAATGTGAAAAAGGTTGAAATAAAGCAATTCAAGAACCGAATGTTTCTTGTATATTACTTGAAAATCCTTAAGATATTATTATGACATTAATGATTATAATATGTACTTTTTATAATGGATTTTACAGGTGTTTCTTTTTCAAAAAGCCGCTCTTTACAAGTGCAACATGGCTGGGAAGCCAGCAGTGATTACCCGTGTAGTAGATAGCATGACTGATAACCTTAGACCTACAAGAGCTGAGGCAACTGATGTTGCAAATGCTGTATTAGATGGTATCCCACTGTTTTCCGATTATGGAGATTTCTTGTTGATCGATTTAATAAGTAGAAGCAAAAAGATATATTTTTAACTTTATAATATTCATAGCAAACTTCATTTTCTGTACAAGCCTTGTGCTGCAGGTTTTCCTTAAAATAAACATGTTTATCAGCATTTTGCTAGTCTATGATCTCCTCTGTGTATCTTCTTGATCCAGGGAGTGATGCAATTCTTCTAGGTGCAGAGACCTTGCGAGGCTTGTATCCAGTTGAAACCATATCTACTGTTGGTAGAATTTGTTTTGAGGTAATATCATGAGCTAGTCTTTTCATGCTTCTGTGCGATATTGACTTGGGAAGTATGAGCTTGTCATGTGTGCTGAAGAGAAGTGAGAAGAAGGCATGAGGAAGAGAAGCAAAAATCTGCTGCAAATAGAATAACACAGAAGCATGTTCCCTGCATGCCTTCAAGAAGACAGACCGGGAAGTGATCAATAATCAGAAGGGTTTTGGATGAGAACGTCAGGGGAGAATTGAAAGTCCTAATTAATTCATACTATGATATTTGGTTGTCATTTGCGTCAAAACCCTTATAGAAAAGATAAGGAATCTATAAGACCAGAAGTGATAATAATCAGAAGGGTTTTGGAATGAGAACGTCAGGGGAGAATTGAAAGTCCTAGTTAATTTATACTATGATATTTGGTTGTCATTTGCGTAAAAACCCTTATACAAAAGACAAGGAATCTATAAGACGAGAAGAATATAATGTGGTTACTTCTTTCGTGTTATTTGAGTTTCCATATTTTAGTCTTCAAATGTCATAATATGTTAAAATAGGTCAAGATAGTTGGTTTTAAATCAATGTCATAAACCCATTATGGAAAACTTATATCTCTTCTAAGAACTTAGAATTGGGATCTTAGTGATTCCAAAATCCTGAAAAATATTTAGTTTCCCAACTCACTTAAATTTCTAATTGCTCTCATTCTCCATAATTAGTTGGTGAAGACTTCTAAATTTTATGCAAGGATGCCTACCATATTTTCTAAATAAATACACCCTTACATGTGTTTCCCTTTAACAGATGAGTTGATCTGGAACCAAGACATTCTCGGCCTTGCAAGTTTTGAAGGGAAAAAACTTTTTGTTTCTTTTTTTGGCAACCAGTCTCGACCCTTATTAAATTCCTAGATTTATTTTTGGGAGATAACTTGAAAACGTTTTGAAAGTATAATGTTGACCAGCAATAAAGAGTTAACAGCAGGAAATGATGGTCATGAATCATGATGATAGTACTGAAAATGAAGTTGTTAGCAGGGGAAGGAAGAAATGAAGTACGAGGAAGCTGAAGTTCAGATATTACAAAAAAAAAAAAAAAAATTGAAAGATTTGTTTCCTTATCTTGATGGATGGCATATGCAGAATACATAATTAGTTTGTGATGATCATTTTTAATGTAAATGTGCTTTTCTGGCTGTGTCTGTAGGTGGAGCTTGTTGCTTTATCATCAAGGCTATATATTCTGGTCAACTAAGTAACAAATGCCTTCATCATATTAATATTTTGGATAAAATTTTCCTGCAGGCAGAGAAGGTGTTCAATCAGGAAATACATTTCAAGCAGGCTGGAAAATATGTTGGGGAGCCTATGTCTCATATAGAATCCATTGCTTCCTCAGCAGTAACCTTACTTTTCCTTTTTCTGTTTTTTTGTTGCATATGCTTGTATTGCATTCAACCCATTTGAGTTATATTATATCACATATGGTTGATGCTTCATATTCATACAAACATATCTACCTAACTTAGGTACGAGCAGCCATGAAAGTGAAGGCATCGGCCATCATTTGTTTCACATACTCTGGTAGAGCTGCAAGGTCTGATCTAAAATATGTACCCTGTTTGTTTGTGAGATATTCTCCATTCCAATTTGTATTTCATTTTCGTTATTAGATGATGTTTGGCACATGAGCATTTCCCCTCATCATTTTTTATGACTATCTTTTACGGGCAGACAATAGATTGGGGATGGAGAAGGATTTAACCCTCCTTCCCACTATTAATGTTAACATCTTTCATCAAAGGATGTTTCAATATAGAGTTATCATCTCCATTTTATAATTTTCTCTCTATTAATTTATTATACTTAATATGCATCCATAATTCAGAGTAGATGCTAATTTTATTGTGTGGTGAAGGGAGATTCTTTTTCTACCTGGTGTAGTTTTGATGTTTATTTAATTTTGTCTAGTTTTAAAGTTTTTTGGGCCTCAATTGTAATATGTTCTGAATAGATTGCTTGCGAAGTACCGTCCTACAATGCCAGTCATATCTGTTGTGATTCCTCAGCTTAAAACCAATCAACTTCGTTGGACATTCTCTGGTGCCTTTGAGGTATGTTCCCGTCTTTATATGAATGGTATAACATTTTCTTTGTGTTTATAAGCTGCACTGATTTTCAATTGGATTTTAAAAAAAAATCTAGGTTAGACCAATGAACTGTACTTTGAAACTGATCCAAATTATTTTTCCTATACCTGTAATGACTTATATCTTATACCTCCTGATGGAAGATAAGCTATGCATCAAATTTTAATTGTTGACTGGGGATCTTCTCTCTTTTAATTTAACTGATATTATACTCAACTTTAATGAGCTTTATTCAGTTCCACAAACTTAAAAAAAATGGTAGGTGTTTATTTTGGGGGGAAATCGTAGGTGTGCATGAACTATTTAAACTGTTCTTGTGTTAATTGCATCAGAAAAATGTCATCTCAACTAACCCAAAAATAATTGATTATATGTTCTGAAAAAGTAACAAGGCTCTAAGATAGATACATGTAACCTTTTGAGTTTTCCATGACTAAATGGAAGAGTATGGACCTATCCTTCTACTATCCTAGCTATCATTTTACTCTTTCTATTGTTTAGGCAAGTGAAAGCATATTGAACTTTTTTCGATCTGTTCTTTGTAATTTGTGCTAAAGGTTCCTGCATTGTGACTGACAGGCAAGGCAATCACTCATAGTGAGAGGCCTTTTCCCTATGCTTGCAGATCCCCAACATCCTGTAAGTTCTCCTTTTGACGTCAACTAAGCACCCTCTCTGATCCTAGTCTTACATGTCCCCCCTCCCATAAGAAATAAAACAAGATTATGTATAAGGTTATGATGTACTAACAATAGGCACCCATAATTTCACTGCAATTTTATTCTGGTCTCTTTGATTTGGGTTAATTTGAATGAATAGCAATGGGCTGAGCTTGGTCTTAACCACAACTTTTTTCCTAGTCTCTATGTTAAGTTTTTTTAATTTTATTTTTACAATTAAATTTCTGATATTTCTGTTTTGTTGTATGATAAGTGACGACATTTTTTCATATATTTGTAGTAAAGAGAAGTGAAAAATTGAACTGTAACTGACAATTATAATTCAAAAGGCTTAGAATAAGAAACAACATATAGTCTGCAAGGACACTGATAAGAACTCAAAGAGGAATTTTTTTTTGCGTGAATGATGATTAGAATTCAGAAAATGAATAAAAAATGATAAGTTTCATGTACATGCTAGAAACTTAATTTTTAATTCTGATCTGAACACTCAGGTTTGATGAATTTGTATTGTTATCTATGGATATTGGACAAATGGTAACAAACTTTGAACTGAAAGCTTTGCATATCATGATTCTGATTCAAGATAGCATTCATCTGATTTGTGGTATTGCTTCTGATTTTCTGGACAAGTTGGAACGTATCTCATCAACATTTTGAGACTAAGGATAATTTTTAATGCGACTCAAGCAAAAATACTCGTGATGGTTTTAGTCATGAAATTCATGAAATGATGACATTATGCCCCTTCACATCCATGCTTGAATTCTAAGTTCTATGTGGTTCAAGTTGTTAATAATTAGCATGCAGCCCCTTTGATTTTCCTTCTCTGTTTCTGTTTTTGATGTCTTGATTGTCTTCAACAGCCAGAAATTTTATCTGTCTAGGATAGGGGACTTACTTAGAAATTCGGTTCACTCCAGCTTTTTCAACCTGATGCGTGGCTAGCCCTTCTTGTTCTCCTTAGCCCTTTCTCTTGACTACATATTATTACTCTGTTTATGGTGTAGGCTGAGTCCACAAATGCTACAAATGAAACTATATTGAAGATTGCTCTAGATCATGGAAAGGCTTCAGGTGTGATAAAATCACATGACCGCGTAGTTGTGTGCCAAAAAGTTGCTGATTCCTCTGTTGTGAAAATCATTGAGCTTGCAGATTAGTTTGTGATTTTCTTGCTTGAACCTGAATTGTCTTTGCTTCTAGTCTTCTTGAAATGCCTTTGCCACGCTTCGTTGGCACTCCATGCTCCAAATAAATAATAACATTCTTGGCAACTGAACTGTTTCACTGTTCCCGGATAATTGGAATTGACATTCTTATATCTAATAAGAAAGAAGGGCATATGTATAGGCCTTTGAGAAATTCTTATACTTTGGCTAGAATAGCTGATGATAGTTACATATTTCATAATGAATTATTGTAGAGAAAACAATGCGATAGAAACCAGTGAACATTACTATGATGTACTATTATGATCAATTGATGTATTTTTGTTCACTTCGTTCATAACTGGGGTTATATTTATATGTTCTTTGATTGGATATATTTGGATCGACCACTCAGTTGGGTATTTTAATTTAATTTTTCTTATATATAAGAGGAAAGCTAAACTTCATTGAAACACATTTTTTTGGTGCAATCCCCTCAACCCCCTCGAGAATCACTGGCAAGCACTCAGAACATGAAGGAAATCTCACTCATTTCTGAATATATCCGGCTCTTTCCTAGAGCGGAGCGGATGGGGTTGAAAGTGATCGAATCGTGTACTTTTTGGGTTGCCTATGAAGTTTGTGGCAAGAGAGAAAAGATGTAGTTTTTGAAGGGACTGCGGTTGATGTGAGCACGGTTTTTGCCAGAATTTCACTAGCACTGGAGCTTCATTCTACTTTCAGAGTAAAGGATGCCAGTCGCTCAACACTAGCCTTCTCACACCTACATGAACTCACTTCCCTTCCTCTTGGTTTTCACTATGCCTGGCTAAAGGGGATATCTCAGATTCCTCCTCTTCAAACTCCAGTTGGATGGAGCTTGGAACAAGTCAACTTTAAGCTATGTTAAACGGATTCGTGTATGACCACCCGTTTTCATAGCCGTATTTGGATTCGTAACGGTGCAACATTTTTCTCGCAATTAAATGATTTTGTCATTTTCCATACTCGTATCCATATTGGTGCAATATAGACTTTAGAGCTGGAATGGGGCGATGTTTTATTGATCACCAATTGAACACAGATTGGGGAAAGGGGGGCTCAGCAACTACGATCTATAAATTAACAAACATCACTTTGGGTTAATAAAATAGTTTGAATGACAGTGGTTTTTTTATACAGTTGATTACTACGGACCAAAGATGGTACGGGACAATCTAGACACATAGAAACTAGGCTGCCCTAAATACTTGCATGACGAATCATGGTTGCATATCTTTGGCCTCTTCAACTCCTATTCTCAATTTCAAATATGAGTTTCTATTGGTAACTTTGATTGGATCGATCATGAAAAGTACTTGCAGATGCCGAGGAACATGAGGCATTTTACAAACATTTTATCTTCCACAATGAGTTAACAAAAGTTTGCAACGTGTCCTTGATTTTCATAATGCTACCGTGCTACGAATCATTAGGGTATTAAGTAATCTTTACTCTCTAAATGCTTATTGATACCCCTCCCATCATCCCATTGTAACAATTGTGGGAAAAAGAGTTTTGAGGACAAAAGATACGGAGAGCAAACTTCAAAATTTTGCAACAATTTTAGGTTTTTACAAGTGACATTAACTGATCCAATAATACACAATATTTACATCACGTCTACAAATGAAGCATCAATGCATCTCATTTTCACCATCCTTCACATTAGTGTCAAAAACTGGCAATTAAGGTCACAAAGTTACAAGCCAAAGTTGAGTTGAAGTGTCCTTGCTCCATTATTCACACCTTATCTCACAAGGCTTCTGAAAAACGTAAGTCAGCAGGGCCAGGACCTAAAATTCCCTTTTGGTCAGTAATCTTGCCGAGACCAGGAGGTGGCTCTGTTGTACAATTTAGGTCATCATCTCTCCATGCTCCCTGCCATTCTCTCTGTAAGATGAAACACCACCAATTGGACATTAATGAAACCATAGATATAACTAGCTAAACATATCAATATTAAATACAACATTAGTTACATTACATTACATGGAAATACAATAATCGAACTTCTACGATTTATCACCAAAAAACATCATTGGGTTCCTTTTCTTCTTATGCAATCACACACCTTAGTACTCTACAATCAAACTTCAACAAACTCCTCTATGAAAATGGTACTCGCATGAAATAGTATTATACTTGCCTCATCATAAATATGAGGTCCATCTGGCAACACAGGAGTTGTAATAGGAGGAGCCATGTCTGGATCGGGCTTTTTAAAAATAAAAGTTGTATATAAACCTGAATGAAAAAATACAAAGCTTCGTACATATGGTTGTCAACTACATACAAACTCAACCAAAAACTTGAACAAATAATGAAAGGAAAACACATCACCTAACACATCATATGAGCGAGGAATAAGTCTCCCACGAGGATCAACCAGATTTGGTCCGAATTTCAAAATCAAGCTTCCTAACTGGGCTCTGTCCTCAACAAGAAACTATAATATAAGGAAATAATAATGAAGTTGGTGAAATAAATCAGTCCAACAATTTAATTTTTTAACATGACAGAAAAGAAATTGAAATGATTAGACAACAGTTACAAAACATATAAGAGAACTTAATACAGTAACCCAGATACATATGACAAGGGGCAGCTAATCAAACATGACTACTTGATGAGGGGCAGCTAATCAAACATGACTACTTGATGAGTACACAATCCCAAATCAAGTTAATCAAAATATATTTATCTCTCCTGTATCAATTACATAGCACAATATGCTTATCAAAATGAAGAACTTAAGGTACTAAGAAAAACAAAGAGCCAATTTCAGCCTCATGTCCCTAATAATTAGCCACCTGATGATCCATAACTAATCATTATCTAATTTAAAAAATATAAATGAGTGATTCCAATTGTTTTCTCATTTACTCTTTACGTGGCTTCAATATTCTCAATGACAGGACAAAAAAAAAAACCTCAGAAACATTATAGGCACCTTTTCATTCAGGGTGCGAGACCAAAATAACTATAACAATGCACAACAAACTCACACACCTGTTATCGTCATAAAACTCAGTTAAATTTTGAATCTCTACATACTCAAGACCAGCTTCTCTAGCCAACCTGAGGTCAGAATACAAACATTAGCTTTGCATCCAAAACAAGTTAGCACCTTCCAGTCTATCAGTGCAGTCACAAATAAAAAAAATAATGATTGATATTTAATAACAATGGCAAACACACTGCTATATTTGGTACGAGGAAGAGGTCCTAAGGCACTACATCTAAAATTATAAATTCAATAACGAATTATTTCAGCCAAAGCAGGAAATTAAAATTTCAAACTGAATTGTTGTAAATATCTGACATGTTGAATATTATCATTGGCATAAGCATTGCCATACAACTACTACAATTTTAACAGGTATAACTAGAGATGCAGGAAAATGCAGGACTGCAGTATCCCTGAAAACAAAAAGTCAATAATAAAGGGCTAATCATCATAAAGTAATACTGACAATTAGCTAGGAGACTATTAATTCTACCTGATAAAGCTTGGGAAATGAACTAAGCAATGCGTCTCGGAAGATACATCACTAGCAAACTTGAGCTGGTATTTCTTTCCAAATAATGGGAACCTATGGTGATGAACGAGTTGAGACAGAAGAGACAAAAAGAAGAGAATTTCCAACGACCCACATAAAAAGCATATTTTCTTTTGTTTGCATAAAGAGGTATAAAGTAAACAGATATATCACAATTCAGGCATACTTTTCTTCCTCTACTTCAAAAGTAATCATGTAACTCTCAGATCGAATGCAGTTGGGTACAATGTTGGGCTTCATTCCACCACTTCTATTATGGTATGCTTCAACATTTTTCTGATATTTTGCCCTGTAGTAGACATAAACAAAATATAAGAAATGCTTAGAAAACTTTGACAGCACTTTGTGCTAAACGACCAAAGATTCTAAGAGACTCAAAAGATAAATGTATTTTAACCACACCAGAGAATATTTGATCTTTATAATAAATAAATACAGGTTTGAATGGGTCATCCTTGCTTTATAGCATTAAGCTTCTATAGCAGTAGATGAAAAGAAAGTGTTTCTCAATTGTAATTACAAACAAGAAAGGTAACACCACAGTAACAGTTAGTACAAAAGTAAATTCCAAGAAAGAAACGAAGACCTCATCAGAAAGCATAACTACATACCATATCATGGAAGAGTCAGGAGTAATTCCAAAAAAGTAACCTCCCGGTTTGAGCAAAGACGAAACATTACGGAGAAGAACCCTTGCTCTATCTTCAGACGTGAAGCATATCTGTCAAGCAAACAAGCTTCATATGTAGCTACATCAAACCAATTATGCTAAAATGAGCATCACCAATCTGATAGCCCAAAGTTAAGGTCATGAACCTGCAAATGTTGCATACAGCAAACGATATCAACTGCATTGCACTTTTCCCGCACATGTGGTTCCAAATTTTCCTATCAAGGTGATCAAGAATCAGAAAAAATTCTTACGCAAATATAATAGGTTTATTTCTGATTACAAAACAATATTTGAATGATAGCATTCATCACACCCAAAATAATTTTCAATTCCAACTTGCAAGCAAGAATCTGAATTGTAGTCAACAAGAAGTTATATGACAAGAAATATATCAACACAAAAACATGATAACATCTTCACATATTTAGCAAATTTGTCAATACCAGAGATATCAAATACAATGATCCATGTGAGGAAATGTGAAAGGATTGAATTCCATCAAACCCAATTAGAATTATGTTATCCCAAAACAATTTCAATTTTTTTTTTTTAAAAAAAAGAGCTATACACCATTTACCCAATGAGTCCTTGGAATCAATCAGTCATAGAGATTCAAAAAACATAACGTTCTTTGAAATAAGAGTAACAACTTATCAGACTAATAGAACACTAGCAAAGTACATAAGAGTGTCAATTGCATTGTTTCTTAATCATTGGTTGAGAAGGGGGAAACCTTCATGAATCAATGGGTCATCTATTTATAAATTATTGATATCGAAATTTGAAAGGTCCTTTCCATCTTTCTATTGGTAAACTATGGCAGTAAGAACAAATGGTAACTCCAAAAATAGTTACAATGATAAAAAACCCAACAACACTTTCTTCCGGTAACTATAAGAATAAACAGTAACTAAAACAATAGTTAAAATGTAGCAAAACTCAATTAAGATTTCATCAGGTAAACTATGGAAATAAGAACAAATAGTTAAGGCTCTGAATGTTAACATCATAGCAATAAAACAAACAGCGGCGGTGCCAGGATTTTGGCCTTATGGGTTCGGAATCTATCAAATGATATATATACCCCACGACACACCTGCTAGTTTAGCCATACGTATCCGACAACTTTTTAACCCTAAAGCGGCTTAATTGATTATACCTTATCATTTCCATGAGTGCTATCACAACTTTCATTCAGACTAAATTGTTCTGTTCCATCTTACTGTATCAAAATAATGAACGGGACAAGACGTAGACCAAATATCACACCAAACTGCCAAAATCATATCATAGGAACGCCATATTATATTATGATAATTTAAAAACCAATATTCAACATTGACTTTTAATCAAAGGTGGGTGTAGTATAGTAACTAAATAATCCAATTGTATTCATGCGAATTCGTAGGGCTCTAATACGTAATACCCACAACGAACCCTCCTTAAATAAGGTTTGGTCTTCAATAATAATTTATACGTATAATGGAACCATTTTGAGCTATTCCTCAACATCGGTGGAATATGTGAATTTAATTTGATTGTTGAAAAAATGTAACATAGTAAAATTTACGTCACAATAAATAAAAAATAAGCACAACAAACGAAATGGACCCCCTATGCAAACACCATGCTATTAGTAGAGTAAGGAAAAAAAAAGGGAGAGGGCGACATTGCTCAAGAAGCAAACGACAGTAGGAGAATGTAGTGTTTGGTTAAGTGACAAAGTGACATTGGGTTTTACAAATACGAAAACAAACGAATGGCAATAGCAATAAACACTGGTTAGGAAAAAAATGGAGTGTATTTGGTTAGGTTCGAACCTGGATCATTTCTGTATAAGTGAGAGTGTTGTACCAGTGAGCTAGAAGTTGTATATATGCTATGGACTGTTGCAAAGAGTATATAACTTTTTTTTCTTGGTATGGGTTCAGTTGCACCCACTGAACCCATACTAAATCCGCCAATAAAAACAAAGCATCTCAGTTACAAGAACGAACAAAGGCTAAGAGTACATACAAAAAGTAATACAGCCCCGGGAACGACATAACTAGCGTGGCCAAATGTCTACCTTAATAACAAGATGGAACCATTTCAAAACAACATAAACCAAAATAAAACAAAGGTCAATTAGAAGATAGAGATAGAAAGCTAACTATGCACGGGTCAAGCTCAAAGAACTGTGAAGTATAAGCTTTATGCTGACTCTCCCACGCCAATCGAACTTGGCTTACTCCAGATGTTTCCACATCTTAAAACCAAAAAAAATTGATCCAAATCAACATAATCAGCAATGGTATAGCAGTATAATACTCCCTCCGTCTCTTTATATTTTCACTTTCTATTAATGCAATCAAAATTTAAAAAGTTTAACCGCAAATTCTCATCATGTTAAAAGAAATAATAAATTCAAGTGAAATCTTGTATCAAATTTCTATAATTTTTTTGTAAAATTAGGGACGGAGGTAGTACTAATGACTAAATTGGGTGCAAACGAACTAATACCAATTCCAATGTAGTGACCAATAAGAGCATCGTCAAATTTCTCAACGTCAGGAACTTGGCCGCAGAACAACTCACACACCTTCAACAAATAAGTTGAATTTTGATGAAGAAGAGCAAAATAACATGGAAAGGGGAAAGGGGAAAGGGGAAAGGGAGCATATTACCGTAGCATACGGAAAGAGAAAGATCTTGAAGAGTGCAGTTTTGGCAAAATCCAAGAGACGGTGGTGGGTATGCGTGGGCTCCATTGGCATCGTGTCCGGAAGATATACTGCAAGATACCAACATACATCAATTGTAATTTGAAATACTTCCACCAGCCTTTCAACGCGTAGATATGAAAGCTCTAAATATAAAAGGTGCTACATTTACCCTCTAAACATCAAAACAACGAATATTATAGAGGATTTATTTGATATGTAAGCTGCAATGCCTGGTGCTGTTTTACTTTAAGAGCCTGAAACATCATTCGAGAATCGATACAAAGTGAAGCATGGAGAATGGAATTGCGTAATATGTGATATTACAGTACCATTTATCCCTAAATTAATAGAATAATATCAAAACTATAAAGCATAGATCAGAACCTTGTTGTTGATGGAAGGGTGGCCGGCGTCGGTGGCAAGTGAGGTCACGGTTGTGCCTGAAGGTCAACACAGCACCTGTCCAGTGCTCCGCTAGTCGGCTGATGGTTTGGAATTTGGATCGGTGTTTTGGCCGCCTCGAGTACAACTGTATAAGTAGTGAGTACTTGAGTAGTGTGGCTTATTTGTGGGGTTTTGCTAATGTAGGACACCATGTCAAAGTTTCTGATTAAGATTTGAATATGTGACTTTTTAATTGTTTAGTGAAAATTTAGCAACTAATTTATTATGATATTATTTGATTATATAAATTTAAAGAAAGTCTTAACTAATATTTTATCTAAAAAGTTTTAAAATATATTCATATATCTAACCTTTTAAATTATGTAAATAAAATGAAAATATTTTTATTGTATTTTATGAAAGTTTTCAATTCAATTTGGGTTATCACATGGAACACTTATAAAATATGTAAGTTTCCGATTGAACTTTCCTCTAATACAAGCCTAAAGCCTCATAACTTAACCACTTAATCAAATACAATATCAATGTTCAATACTCCAATATGAAAGGTAACTAAGTCTTATGTAATGAAATCTAATAGTTTTACAAAATAAGTAATACATCAACATTTTAAACATCTTCTTTAACCACATTTCTTAACATTTCATAAAAATTAGCTATTTTTTCAATGTCATACTTTTTCTATCTTTTTTTTTTTTTTACACATTCCATACAATAATTTCTTATCACCCAATTAGTTATTGATAAAAGATCTTGACATGCAACTAATCGAGGTATTGCTCAACCACTCACTAGTGATTATTTGAAAGTTATTTCGTTTATGATTAGAGGTTTAAAATAATTATAACCAAACATGAAAAAACTGAAAAATAAGTGGGTCAAATCAAGTTTGACCTGGCTTGACCTTAAAAGTTGTTATGATAAGACTAGATAATTAAACAAATTTCAAAAAGTTGAATAAAAATACGAACATATTGAATATATTGAAAAAAGAAACTTTCTTTCAGCATCTCCAAAGACTTAGTTATTTAGAAAAATTAAAATTTAACTTAGAAAATTTGAAATTTAACTTATTGAAAATAAAACAAAAAAAAAAAAAAAAAGTAATCAGTAATGTTAAGGTTTTACTCCAGTTTATTGATTACCTTCGAGAAAAACTGAAATATACTTCGTCGTAATTCGTAAATCACAATTCAACAACTATCACATGAAAACATAACTATAATCAAAATCTCAGGTTTCCTTTTTGTAATTAATCAAGCTTAAACAAAATTTTATTTAATCATCATTTATTACAAGGATAAATTCTCATGAAGAGCAATAATGTAATCTAAATTTACCGCCCAAAAAATAAAAGTTAAAGGGCGGATCTTAGGCCAACAAGAATCTCCCACATCCAGGTTCTGCAGCTATTACGTGATTGCTGTACAACTTCATGAACTTTATTTTAGAAAAGACAGTAGGCGCTCGCCTATCTTGTCTTGGGGTTAATTGGATAATAAAAAGCAGAACCTCACAAATGTCGCCCAAAAACATCAGCTCCAGTTCCTTCTTACGATCAGCAACAATTATACAAATTCTCCAACTCTATAGGCTGCTTGTCTGTACAATCCCAAGATCCATATCAAAAGATGGGTAATAAGTCATCTTCTTTGGTACTAGTGTTTTACGGAAGCGGACGATTTTTGTCAGCTCCCACTTGCACCAACAGCATCAACCTTCTTCTGACTATACAACGAGCAGGTGAAAACTGCCTTACACCAATAACTAGCACAAAACTTGGAACTACAAATTTAGAAGTATCCATCATCTATAGACAAACGATCAAAAGCATCGAAGTTTGCTTTCATACCAACAAACTGGCTTCCAATCTGAGCACAACCTGCTTCAGGCCACCTGCATAGGCCATCAGGTGAACGTAATGGGCAAAGGGATTCACATATCTGACTAAAAGAGTCAGTTGGAAGATCATCATCAGGCAAGAGAGCAATGGAGACGGAGAGATCTGACTTATCATCACCCTGCAGCTTTCTCTCAGATTCTGGTTTGGAGGGAGAGTAAATTGACTTCTGAAGAGCCTCTGTTTTGTAGTGTTCAACATCAATAGTGGTTTCCCCACTGCTTGAGAAATGAATCTTACAACCCAGAGACTGGATTGCACGCTTGATAGCAGCATTTTCCTTGCTGGCCTTTTTAGCCAAGTGCACTGCAGAGCTGTTCATTTGCTTCTCCATTCTCAACTCTGAATTCAAAGATTCCATAGCAGTAGTAATTTCCCTAGCCTTCCTTTCTGCTGCATCCTTAGCCTGTAAGAAAAGATGTACTCAAAAACTAGCGAATAGTTAAGGAAATAAATGCAAAAAGAACTATGCAACTGGCATCTTTAATTGGTCTGGCAAAACAGAGTGAACAGTATTGAAAATCACTAGTACATGACATGAGACTATATTTGTCTATGTTCCTTAGACTCGAGAATATAGATCAGATACAGGTTCATATCCAAGTATCCATGGATTCATTTTAGAGTATGGGAACCTGAGTCACTTGACCAATTAAAGATTCAATTTAAGAAGACCATTTGGAAAGTTAAAATTAAATCTGCAGCACAAACCACAAACTGAAGCTTGTGTATGATCTATCAAAGAAAATAACAGAATCACATGGTCCAAAGAAAAAAACACCACTCTTTCATCTTCCATACTGTAGCAAACAAGGACAGGACTGACTAGATTTGGAACATTGTCATTCCGACAAAGTCCCCAAAGGTAATAGTTTTTAAACACTATATATTCCCTCCACACTTCATTTTGGACCAAAATTATGTCGTCCACATATCAATGGGTATGATTGTCAAATCTAAAGATAGACAAATGATTGTCAAAATTTTGGACCATAACTTCTCTATCCTTCATATCAATGGTGAAAGAATAACAAGTTTAGCATCTGAAACAGAGTCCCAGAAATCTTCCAAACGTCAAACTTAATTCTTTATATAGTCCAACATCATAAATCCCTTTGGCCTTCTTCTCTCCCCCTCGAATTCCTTACTGCTGACAATACCAACACAGCAACATGTTAGGAACAATCAGGGCCCTGCTGAAGGCTGTCCTGAACCAGATAACTAGATCCTCCTCTCCAGTATGTTGGAGCTAGCTGCATAGAGACTACTGACTTCATTTTACTTCATCGATGCCAATTTTGTAATTAAAATTTCCCCAACAATGCCAATTTATAATTGGGGAAAGCAGTATGACCTTTACCAATCCACAGAGGATTATGTTAGAGAGAGACAATGACAGAGGATATTGAACTAGGTAAGAGAAAAGTTAGAGGAGGAAAGATGAATTAGAGAGGTAAACTGTACTTATATTCAAGCCACATGTTTCCATTTTCCTCCCAAATCTTGCAAGTTTTGGAGAAATTTATTTCTTAAACAGTGAAAGAAAATTTCATTTCCCTGCCTTCCATAAACCGAACCCCCATATACTTTATTAAAAAAAAACAAAGGAAAATGCATCCCTCCACTCCAAATTGTTTTTTGTTACAGAATATATATAAGTACACATTTATAAACAAGTATGAGTACATCTGCTACACATAATCATAAAATTTTTAATGTTTTTGATGCATTCATAGAACATAGATAAGCCATAAAACTAATACTAGCCATACCTCAAGAATATCAAGCTCTACAAATCCAATTCAGATCTTATATCATCATGTCAAGGATTATGTTCTCTGTTTCTGTTTCCATTTCCTTTATTTTTTGAAGAGAGGGGGGCGCTCACCAATTTGAGCGTTTCTAACCTCATTGTCATTCAAAGGGCAAAAAGAAAAGAAAAACAAGAAATGAAAACTCATTCAATTTTTCTTTTAAAATCTGATAGCAACGTAAATAGGTTGTCAAAGGTCCCAGACAATAGAAGCCTAAGACACCAATGAGACTAACAGCCTGGGATAGAGGGGGAGGGGTAAGGATTTTGAACCCAGGCCATATTGCCAACCTAGAAACCTACAATATTTGTCCCAACAAGTCAAACACTCAAACCTAATCTTAGAAAACTGAGACCTTCAGAAAGCACATCCTACCTCACTAGTGATTCAACCATCTATGAATTCTTAAGGAAAAACAAGATTATTTCAAGAGAAGTAGGATGCTTTTGGAGCATATACTCTCCTCCAGTAATAGCCACATTATATTTGCATATTAAATTTTCATGAGGTATGTGTTGTGCTCAGCAATACTCCCACCCCCCAAAAATGACTTATTACACCTCACAGGAAGGCAAGCTTGAATACTCACCAGTTCTTCCCTATCTCCAACTCCCCCCCCCCCCCCCCCGGCTTTTACAATGTCCAAGAAATCAGTTACCTTATTTTTCACAAATGAAAAAAAGAGAGAAATCATTTACCTTCTGCAATTCAGAATAATTGTTAGCCATGCTTCTACATTCAGCATCAAGATCCCCAGCCTCAACTTCTTTTGGACAAGCCCAACGAAGGTGGAACTGTGGCCATAATGTAGGAGCAAGAGCTGCAGCCGGAGGCAGCAGTGGACCATCATGTTTCATCTGGTTATAAAAAAGATTGTAGTGTATATGTGACTGACCATCACAGGAACGCAACTCAGCCAAGTAGCTCCACAAACATCCACAAGCATCAGAAACTCTAGATTGTTGTCTTTCTCTTTCACTGAAAGTAAAATAAAAAAAAACTATTGAATACTATTCAGGTTTCATGCTTCAAATCATGTGCAGAAAACTGTAAATCACATAAAATTCCAGTGCAAGTACTGCAATTTACATACAATGATCATAAATTCACAAGCATGCCAAATTACTTTAGCAACAGGACTTGCTCCAAAAAAAAACTAAAAACCACCATTTAATAAAATTTACAGCTATAATTACTAGAAATATCATTTTTCTTTTATGCTTACTACTCCGTCTGCCTCCAATATCTCTTCAAATTCGGGATTGGCACAGTTTAAGAAAAGTGATAAGATGTAAAAAAGTGATGAAGAGAAGAATTCAAGAGAAATGCAGGGAAGAAACTAGATAAATAGAGAGAGCAACAGGAACAGTGTAACACGGAAGTGCGTGGAAGATTTTGGGTATGATAGAACACCATTGCCCTCCAAGGCCATGCTTCATAGATACCATTAATTGGGAAAAACATAATCATAGATAAAGGGCGTCAAAGAAAGCAATGAAGAGGTCAAAATGTCAAATTGACAGAAAATTTCATAAACTGTAAAAAATCAAAACTGGTAAACTTTAGGAGACTGCACAAAAAGGGAAGTGTATCTTGTAATTAAATTGGAAGGAGAAAAATATCTTACTGCGGAAACAAAAGGCAAAGGGGAAACACAATGAAAAAAAAAAAGAAAGAAAGACAAAAGAAAGAAGAAATAGTTTTTTTAAGTGGCCAATTTCTGGACATGCACATAAATAGCTAAGTAGCTTTTTTTTTGTCAATGGGGTGGTATAAAAGACTACACATACAGCAGTAAGCAATGAGATTTCAGGAACAGGCCATCTCATTGTACAAGATCAGTCATTGAAAATACATAAGAATGAAGGATACCTGTTACATAAGAAGTTTCCGAAGCGACAAGAGAGCACACAATCCAAGAAGTCAACCAGAAAGGCCTACAGTTGATAAAGAAAAAAACAAATCAGCACATAGCATTAGTCCCCAAATGTTTCATTATTCAAGCAAGAAGACAGAAGAAAGACCCACCGAGGAATATTCAAAAGCGAAAGGATACATTCGCAATAACTGTGAAACACAATCAACCCACTGCACGAAAGAAAATTAAGAATTACGACGCTTGCATCAACAGCATAATTTCGAAACAAAAAAGGTAAAAGAAAGAAAAATAAAAAAAAAGGCATAATTTTGAAACAATCAACCTTGCTGTTGGAATTTTTTAATAGTAATAATATTTAGTGCATGTAGCTGATATACCTAGATAAAATGAAACATCAGTACCCATAGAGCCACAAGTTATCGGAGCTCAATTTAATAGAAAAGATCGATTCCTAGCATTGAACATCTTATACAAGTATTTTATATTCGATATTCCAACAAATACCACAGGATGTAACCCCAAACGGTAGAAATTTTTACAACAGCCTTAATACACTCTTTGGTTCCAAGGTAGGATAACGTGCACAGAGATATACTCCTAACTGCAAATCATCAGAACCAAACCTGATAAAAAATTCGGATTTCTAAACATATAAAATAAATAAAGAGCTATCATACTGAAGTTTTGTCTCCCATCATCCTGTGCTCCTGTGCTCCAACAAAAACCAAACAGAAGAGCAAACATTTTGAATTTATGACAACCTTAATACACTCATCTACCTCTAGATGGTACAACAAGCAAAAAAATGTCTCCAGTATTCTTAGGGAAAGAACAGAATTTGATTGACTATGCACAGACATCATACAAAACAAACACAACAAGTGGAAGCTAATTTATCAAATATCTTTCCTTCAACAAAATAGAAATGAAACAGAAAAACTGATATTTGACAAATCGGACCAGTAAAATGGTACGCCAATAAACAGTACAGAGACTACTCCACTCTCACAAGTCACAACAAATTTTTAGAAGAGACAATAAACAGGCACTCACATAGGATCCAAAGGCATATATAACAAAGCAAAATTCCAAATACTTATACCAGAACTCCAGAAGTTACTAGGAGAAATCGTAGTAGACTTACCTGTAAAAGGATAGGCGAATAATGGTTTGAACTGTGTGTGTGTGAAGAACCAGATGATTGGGCAAATGATCCAGACTGCTGACGTATAGGAGATGAATGGAAACTTCCAGTGGAAGACAGCTCTAGAGGCATATTACCACTCCCAGATAAAGTTGGGACACCAATACGATCAGAAAATGGATGGCCAAAAGCAAGCCAATCTTTCTCAACAAGTGCCTGATTGAGAAAAAAAATTTCCACATATTAGACACACATTCGTATATACTCTTTCAAACGCAAAATCAATTAGCCTAAGTGTTCTATTCAATGATTAAAAGCCTGCAGGTCAGTGACTCCCACCCTTAAAACATTTAAGTTATGACACAAGTCACATAGGATCCCAAAGTTTCAACTTTAGGGCACATAGGCCCTAGTGTTGAAAATGATTACACATAGAACTTCGAAACATTTTTTTTGGTCAAGACCATTAGCTGGCAGAAATTGTATTCCACACAAATGCATAAGAAAGGTTACTTAAGCCCTGAGGGTCCATTACTTCTTACACCCATGCTTCTTTGGGTTTGCTGGGGCTCTAATAGCCTTTTAATTATCTGGATATATTATTAAAAATTAATTATTACTTAGAAAAAACATTTTGTTAATTTTTAGTTTGAGTAGTGGGTTTGTGGGTCTTGCTTAACTTGACACAGTGCAGAAGTCCACACTCCATTCTCTTTTTAAGAAAAAATATCCTCATTTCATTTTCTCTTTGAAAAATAAATATCTTGAACTTGTAAGTCCATTAAAAATTGTTACAAAGAAGCCATTTATGTACACAAGTGCTTTCAAAGGAGTGAAGACGGAAGGAATTTCCATTAATACTTTGATCTTACTTGCTGTTGAGCCATTGTTTATGGTTGCATGTCTTGTTTTAAGATGTTAGTAATTTTCAAAAAAGGACTGTCAGGTAAGTAACGTTATAGTTGATGCAAGTGGTAGTTTCTTCATCGGTGAAAATTGCTTCACGGATAGCTCTTACCAGATGCTTAAAGTTTTAAAACATTTAATCTAGATTCATGGTCATCATAGAAGTAACAGTCCCAAAGTCAATAAACAGAAATTAAAATCATCCTGACCTTGCCCCATTCAAATTGCAGCAGCTATGGTGTATATTTACCAATTTGAAAGAAACATCAAACTCATAGTGTAAATTATTTTATGTACATTTTACTAAACACACCCTTATAACAAATCAATACTCAAAAATTAAAGAAGAATGAGATGTTTAAACAGCTTCTAAAGGCTAAAGAGGCAAACCAAAATAGTTAGAAGTCTAACTACTTCAATGATGGTCTGTAACATCTATACTGCAATAAATCAGTTTGCAGAAAGTGTCAATGAGTGAATTCAGGAACCATTTTATTTTAACAATCCATCACATATCATATTCATTTTATGTTCCGGTTATGCCAAACTTCCGCTTTTTGTTACTCAAGCTCCAGCACACATATGGAAAGATCTAACTCTGAAATATTGTGAAAATAATCCATATTTTGGCCTAAAATGAAGAATTGAATTGCCCGTAGCCATGTCAGAGTTTTGAAAAGATAAAATGGGCAATTAAAATTAAATTAAGAGTTTGAGCAACACTTTGCCCTAATAAGAAACTGAAGTTGGATGAGTAAAAAGACAAGTTCACCACTGGTCCCTTTCTGAGGATCTCCTTTCTAGCCTAACACAAGTTGTCTCCAGGTTTACCACTCATAGAAGTAAAATGTTCTTAACAAACACCAAACAAGGTAAATGCATCAAATTCTGAGAAACTTATGAGATAACAGCATCTATTTGAACAAATATTAATCTCAAGAGAGTGCAAATATTCAAAGTAAAATCTGAAGAAAATCCCCCACCCAAAAAAAAAAAAAAAAACCCAAAACACTACTTTACAACAATTTTTTTACTTCTTGGTTTGCAGTATTACTAAAAATCTCATATTTTGACTTTATACATTATATCTTTTACTCGGTGTCATGTTTAGCAAGAAACTATACTGGTTCCAATTTACAAATTTTAATACCAAAACAAGCACTTAATAATTCAAATGTACTGAGAAGAAACAGAAACAACATTACCTGAAAACCCTTAATTGTACGGTAGTAGGGATCGAGCAGCAAACTTGCAAGTGAGACCAACTGAGTTGTCCTATCCCAACCGTCACTAAAAAAAAATTCACCACCCACTATCAAGATACCAAAGAAAGGGATAGAAAGCAAAACCAATAAACATAAATCTCAGTACTTTCCCTAGCCGTTATCACACACAAAACGAACATTAAAAGAAACTACACTAGCACACGATACACACTGCCAGTCCTCATATTTACTGAGTGGTAAAAACGCAACTATATGCATGCCAGATATATGTTTGACAGGATAAACATGTATTTCATAAATTCTATCAGCCTATTTCAAAGGGCATCTGTCCCAGAGAAAACTCTATTTAAACTTAGACCAGATTCTTTTAAGACACTTCAGAAATATTTTTTACTCGTATACCAGACTTTAAAACTAATAGAATACTAGCAACACATTATGCTTTCAACAGGCTGAACTCGAAGATGCAACTTCCTCCATACCAAGAAAATGCCACCACTTACAAGATTTTGAATACTAAAGGGACATCATGTTTCACAGTATTTCAATAGTGACAGTATTAACAATGAAATTCATATCAAATGGTACAGGAAGCAATATGTTTCATGGATGATAATGACATAGCATCAAAAAATCGATGCGAATCCATGTGATGAAAAAAAAATTCTTACCTGCAATGAACAAGAACTGATGCAGATTCCTTGGCAATGCGTGCAGCAATCCAGGCAGCACCAGCCAAAACACTCTGGACATGTATTAGCCACCCACTGTCACCAAGAGTTGACACTGAAGTAGACATACTGCTGAGATTACCTCCACCCCACGTTGATCCACCATGTCTCTGTAAATAGAAATGGGAAAAATATACAGCCTATTAGCTAATATAACCATAAACAAATAGAAAATAGCAAATGTCTAGAACCCTTTAAGAAGCATAGTCTGAGGCCCAAAAAACTTTTGAGACTCAGCACTCAGCAGTATATGAAATTGCCCCATTCTAGCAAAAGTTCTTAGACTTGGGAGTACATGAAGTCAAGGTTTATAAAATTACAGTAAAAAGACAATAGGGCAGATTTCTGCAACTTAATCAAAGAACACAGAAATTAAGGCTGCATATAGGGGTAATACATCAAGTACTAGGGGAAAGGGGCACTTTAGGTAATGCATTAAGCAGGTTGAGGAAGGGGGCATCACATGTTGAACAATATTAATCTTCAGGAGTGTACAAGCCACTCGAAAGCTAGCTTATCGGTTCCATTTTCCATAATTCCTAGTTTATCACTGATTTAATCGTCTTCTTCCTTCAACTTCTTCCATTAATTCAGTCCATATCATCTCTGTTCATTACATGTGTACAAGTCCGAACTAGTTAGACTAGACTGAACTTTGAAAAGTTTGGAATGGATTTGGAATCAAATTTTCAGGACCAAAATATTTGGGACTGGTTCGACTTAGCCTTAGGGAGTCCAAAGTTCAAAAAAAGTTAATACATCAAATAGATAAAAATAAACTCCAAAATAGACACCCAAATATTTTCATTTTGTGCAATTGCTTTATTGCAATAAACAATTTCCGAAAAAGGAAAACACGCTTAATGAGCCTTTTACAAAATTGATTTTACGAAATTTGTTTCTCAATCATATAAATGAATATAAAAGCACATTAAAGGAAAAAAAAAAGGGTCAAAATAAGTTCAAGTGAATCCAAAAGGAAAATATCTAAACGTCTAATAAAATAATTGAATTAGGTTAGACTGGATATGAATTCATGAAAAACAGTTTGGACTCATGTAAAACTTAAGATTGAATTTAAACTTGGGATTTTGGGAAAAGTCCAATCCAGCCTATTCAATGTACATCGTATGCAAGTCTAGCATCTGCTATGCAAAGACCAACGCTAAAGAGTGTATCCAAATTCCAAAATACACAATCATCCTACTATAGTTTGACAAAACCAATTATTCTCGGCACGTTAATATCCTTAATGGAAGCTGGGGTAGTTTCCTTTCATCTCTCCTCTATGCCAACAAAAGTAAGAATTTGCTCTAGTGCTTGCATTTGGAAACAAAAGTAACTTCCCCTGTCCCAAATTAGTTTGCTCATTTAGCTTTTCATACGTTCCAAATTTGTTAGCCCATTTCTAAATAAGGGTTAACTATCTTCTTTTCTCTTACAAAATACTCTTTTACTTACCTTCATTTTTTTAAAACTTTAAAAGTAGTATTATGATATACTTTGTCAATTGGGAGAATCTTGACATAGCAACATAAGTATTTACAATGAGGCTCCTTTAAGAATATTAGTTCCCCAACCCACAAAATAAGGGGGAAAAGAGGAACATTATACATAGTCTATCAACACCTTTTTTATTTCATTCAATCATTTAGTAAATTTGTGGAAGTTTTAAATATACAAGAAGAATAAAAACTTGACAGCTATCTTGGCATACTAAACAGGAAAACTTAACAACTAATATGAGACAGAAAGTACTTAGTAATAGTTTACTACTTGCTCCATTCCATACTAATTATTGTCTTAGGTCAAACACAAGTCTTTAGTAGGTCATTCTTATTGCAAGATATTAATAACAACCAAAAACCAAGTGACAATAAACTGATAATTTGATATCCAAATGGAAAAAAATTCCCCATCGGCATAAGATATAGAATGAGTAAAAGCCAGTCAAATGGTCAGATAATATAGAATGCAGGAAGTCAAATGAGATACCAGAATCAATCTTGGTTTCATGCTAAGAAAGTCAAAATCAAGATCAGCACTTACCAGATATGAAGACATCCCATCAGATGAAGTGGTGCCATAAGTATCCAAATATTCTCTAAGACGGGAAAGGCTGTCTCTCATGGCATGTATATTGTCTATGCCGAAGAAAACTATCTGATCAGAAATTGTAACAGTAATAACAATCAGTAAGAGTAAGTATTAAAATATAATCATCCATACAGAGATGAGTCAGACAACTTGAGACAAACCTCTGACTGGAAGTAATTAGCAGCTGACTCAGAACCACCTCCCAATGCGCCATTTGCTAAAGCATTTTTCCTGGGTCTTGCATCAGCAATATATAACTTCCTAAAAATCACATTCACACCTCAATCAATTAAAAGTATCTAAACAAAACTATTTACTATTTGAAGTGATAAAAAAGTATGTTATAAAGCTACCGAAGGAAACAGAAATGTCCTACTAGAAATGTCAAGAAGGAAATGACAGCAAGAAAAAGGAGTGAGGTTTCACTAGATACCTAAGCTGACTTGGGTTGACAGCATCCAATTTAGAACAACCATTCATATATAATCCGAAAAGCAAAAAGTCTATCAGCAAATTTATTAACAGAAGGAAATAATTGCAACTCCCCAGGATAGCATACAAAATGAATCCATGAACAAATTCGATAAATCTTTCATACGTTAAACATCTCTCCATTGCATCCCATTGCCACCCCTATCCCAAGTAACTTACAAATTTTTTAGCTCTGGTTTTAAGATAACTAAGAGTTCAAATCATGCATCATTTTGATCTTCCACAAGTTAACGCAAATTTGTGGCTTTGGGCCCAACAAATAAATTATACATCTACTTCTACAACTACAAATCTGTAAGTAAATTATGACATATAATCTACCTAAATCATTATAAAAATCAAAACTTTGCCCAAAAACATCATGAAATAAATTGCCTTCGTATAATTTTGCAATTTCAAATACCTTGAGCATTTCTATGAATCATATTGCTTGCTTTTACCATAATATACCTACAAAACAGAAGTACTAGACCCAACAGGTTGACCAAGAGCAGGTCAGGACTGACACACAATTAATTAATAAATGTTCAAGCCCCTTCTTCCACATCAATATTTTAATCAAGTCAGCTTTTGACATTTCTAATTATAATTAATCTACTATTTCTTCTACCAATCAAAAGAAAAAAAAATATTGAGCAAAAATGTTTAAGACATGAAAACACAAAATGGTTGAAAAAATTAGATAAAATATTTTTGCCTTGTAGACAGTATTCTATATAAGAAAAAAAATTAACCATAAACTATGAGTACAGAAACTAAGACCGGAGGAGCGAGGAAGACATGCGTAACTTCTATTTTTTTTTTTTTATGTATCAAAGGAAATATCACAATCATAAATAAGCAGTTGCACCTCCTTCCCTCCTTTCCACCAGCAAACTGTGAGCAAAGTGCAGCCACTAGCTTTTCATCAGCATTGCTGTGGACAAAGCACAGCAAGCATTAGAAGATTTCCAACAAAACTAGATTTCATTACAACTTAAAGTCAGAAGTAAGCAAACACAATTACCTCCTCATGTTCATCATAAGACCAACTAATGGCTGAGATGAGCGAGCTAAAACAGCTCCAGTTCCTATGGTTTAACATGACTAAAGTCAATGTGAGACATCAACTGAAGAGAGATGAGAGTCTAATTTATTGAAATTCTTACCAGGATGGCACCATGAAATAACAGGAATCCGACATCTAGCTCGGAAAGTTGAGGTCTGTAGTACTTCCTCGTCACTAGCAGCAACAAGATGAGAATATGGATCACTACTTTCTAAAAGTCACATTTTGTACAGGATCAATAAAAAAAAGAGGTAGCCAAAATATTTAACTTACGTAATGGACTTTGGGAAAATCAAAGCGAATGGGTAAGTAGCACACATAGAGTAGTTGGAATTAATACTGCTTATTCTCCACCAATTATTGGACAACGTAAATGAAACTTCATCAATCATATTATCTGATGGCCGAAAGTAGGATCTTATTCCAAGAAGCCGAAAGTATTCATCTAACAGCCGCACCTTTGGATTGCTGCCAATGTACTTAGAAGGTCCACAAATGAAAGCATAAAGATCCCATAATCTTGTCGGTCTTGTGCACCTTGAAAGTGCTTCAAAGACTGCACGTCTCTGTTAAAATTTAAGTATAAAGACCACATCACAAAAAAATAGAAGCAATGAATCTACTAGAGAATGTACATTCATATTGTGCAATCATAGAATAACGTATGAGATGAGTTTGACCAGATACGTCACCTTCACAGAATCCCACATTTAACGAATAGGTGACATATATATTCCAGTCACTATTCAACCATTAAATCATATTTAAAAATCAAAGCTGAAGTCTTAAAAAGTAACTATTTTACTAATTGAAAAAAAAACCCAAGGATTTAGTAGAATCACCTAGCTTTCTATAAAGCAATATTGCTTAGACAATAAATATGTTAATGAAATATCCAGGTGTCAAAACCACAAAGAGTCAGACCAAACACATGAGCTATAAACCTAAAATTACCACAAGCATGATACAAAGGCATTGTCCACTGCCAGATACCAAATTACCAACCCCGCTTCCAAGTCAACAGTTGCAAACTGGCAATCCTATCAAACTTGCCAAAATCCTACCATAACTCTAAGGACACAATATTGTACCCATAGTATAATAATTACATAAACAAGCTAGCCACCTAGAGGACAGCTATTGTAACCGAGTGTCCGATACATCATTTCCTAAATTTGTATGTAGCAAATCTGTTCTCACTTTCAGAGCAAATATAAGGACAAAGCAACGTCAAACCATAATTTAAATATCCCAGAAAAAATGTATGACACTATTGATTTGGTCAGTAAATTAGCTTTCAAACTTTCATAAGCCATATTTAGTAATCATAAAATTTCAAACAATATATATATATATATATATATATATATATATATATATATATAAAGCAATCAATAAACGTTTGGAAAGCTTCATCTTGCTCAATTCTCTCTTCCACCAATGCAAGATGAAATAGACATGATAAACTGCATAGAAAAGGGGTAGATATGTACAAGTTCAGACTTATATCATTGAATGCATAAGAAAAGACACTTTTGGAAGCCTAGGAAATAATTTAATAAATGATCCAGCCCTCTTACGTAATATGTAGGAACTCACCCTGCAACTCTCTTGGATTGATTCTCTCAAATAATTTTAGTCATGTCAGAATGTTATACCCAACCCGTATTATGTTGACGGGGTTGGATGCATGAACTAAGAATCTAGCTCATGTGCTCATTCAAAAAACCTTGTTCCACTGTTGACTCTTCTTAGTGTCATATCATATTCTAAACCCATTTTCTCAATGTTTTTTTAAATTTACTCCATCTAAGTCATCTTCGGCTTTCCTCAGCTATTCATAACTATGCCCCCTAAGGTGTTCACACACATTCACCACAATACACGTACAAGCATTTTTGCACTCACCTTCTTAATACGCTCCTTCAAAGCCCAACCTTCCAACCGATAAAATAATTTTAATCTCATTGCCATTTTATAGAGTTTCTTCTTAACCTTAAGGGTACACTATGATCTAATAATAATTTAGTTCATAATCACTCCCCCACAACTTCTAATATTTGTTATAGCATCCTTGTACATATCCTTTACTAGGTCAATGTGCATAATACCTCTCTTGGTACATTGCCATATGCCTTCTCTAAATCAATTAATACAATGTGCAAGTCTCTTTCTTGCATGATAATGCTCCATCGTTTGTCTAATAAAGTGAATAGCTTATGTGTTAAACCAACTTAGCAATAGCTCAATAGCACACTTTCTATGACAATTTCATGGTGTAAATCATATCCCTCGAACACTCTTCAGCATCTCCTTTATTCTTATAAATAAGGTAATTTTCTTATAATCCTGAGCATCTCCTTTGTTCTTCAAAACAAGCATAAAGACATTGATTCCTCTAAAATTTGAGTATTAAAAATACATAAATTTTCTAACATGAATATCTAAAAATAGTATTGAGAAAAGTGTGCTACAATGGGAAAAATAAGGACAGCAGTCGTCAACATAGACCAACTTCTTTCCTTTTCTCTCACCTTTCAATTTCCCAACTCACTTTACATATAATCCTAATACATCAATTAAACAAGTTATCATGAAAAGTAAATATCAAGAACAATCATTTAAACTAGGACCTCCTTAACCGAAGGAATACAACCCCTACTAGATGCATCACATGAATAAGTTTGCATTAAGGGAAGGTGAAGACCGAAAACAAAAATTAGACTACAAATGGGAAACGAACTCTCAAGACCATTGGCTGAGGTACAAGATCATTGAAAGGGCTTAGTTCTAACATCTAACTTAGAAATTCGTAGCAAGGTCACGTAGTTTATAAAATAATTAGCATAGCTGGCACAAAAACTTTACAAAAATCTTTGGTTTGTAAAGGGTTTGAGACTTTAGATAAAGAATATTTTGAGTTATGGACCATGTTCGTAGACTATAGACATAGAGCTGGAGGCTTTATGATTTTATGTCACAAAAAGATTCCATTTAGCACATGATAAGTACAATTGCTAAAGTTTTAACTCCAATGAATCTTCTTCAATAACCCTCGGAAATTTAAATCATGGGGGAACTAAAGATAATTAGCATCTTGATCACAGTAACAGAAGCAAAGTTTCCCAGCCACTATCCACCTTACATGTTTGAAGTAAGAAATACTACATACTACGTAATTTGATTCAGAATGTGAGACACAGTTAGACACAAAAGACCACAGGATGTTACTTGATCAGGTATCCAATGTTATACATTGGCCTTCAAAATTTAAAAGTGATTTTTGTCTACTGACAAAGGAAAAAGTAACCATAAGCCAACAGCCTGAATCTTCATATTGTAATAGTTAGTTCCTTATTCCTCTTTTTATTGATATCCAAGACCCATGTTCCACCAGAGAAAACAACCAAAACACTCTCATGTGACATAGGTTTGGAGAAACTTATGTTTGCTAGAAAGGGCTAAGGAGGTTTTATTAACCATGGTGTCGAATCTAAGCAAATCTTCATATCTCCCGAAAGTTGTTTACTAGAGAGTGCTTCAGAGCAAGTTCTCCAGCAAATTTATCAATAACACTTATATCCATATGACCAACCAGAACTTTCAAGGCCCCAAAAAGTCGATCCAAGAACGGTTTGAAAATCCTTCTCATATGGAAAACAACCAGGTCATTAATAAAGATGTTCCACAAATATTGTAACTTGTCATACTGCAAATCCACTAGTAAAATATATTTAAAACCACAGCTCGACTTCCAACCATTTTCATATACCATTTTTAACAGCAATGATTCATTAATACGATTTAATTCAGATACAATGTTTAGAACATCTTACTTCAAAAAAAGAGTACTTTATTTTCTAATAAGTCATTAGATCTCAAAAAGAAAGCAATGTGCTACATGTAGGGATGGCAATGGATATTGGACCCGACCCGGATTCGTGGATCCATATATGGGTCTTCAAAATTTAGACCCGGCGGATCCGGGTCGGATACGGGTCCTATGAATGAAAAAGGATCCGGGTCTGGGTCCAACCATAATACCCGGACCCGGATCCGTTACCCGTTTTATTTTTTTATTTATTTTTTTGTATAAGGTAGTATTGAGGAGTAGAGGCCCAAATTCATGTCCAAATCTCACTGTTGGCTGCTTTGTCTCTCACAATCTCACCTCAAAGGCTCAAACTCTCAAACCCTAAATCCCTAATTCTCTAAATTCTCAGCCTAGCGGCCTGTCAACCAGTCCCCGCCTCCCCCGTTCCCCACGTCCAGTCGGTGCTGTCGGTCACCTCGCGCTTTCCCTCACGGCCTCACTTTCTCGCACTTTCCTTCGTTCATCAGAAACAGGTAGGAATTTTTCTTTCTGATCTTTTTATCTCGTGGACCTTGCTGTTAGTAAGGGAATTTATAGATGCTGTTGATTTCTGCCATAAATAATCACCGTCAGACACATAAGTGATGTAACTGATGGAAGGAATTCACCAGCACATCAAGTACCCAACAACCCCAATACTCCGCTTACGAAGTCCAATTATATCATCATTTGCAAAAGAGAATTTCACATTAAATTCTATTGTATTGTGGAGCACAACTTGTGTAATGAAATTATATTTTTAAATGAATTTATACGAAATAATATTGAAATATGAGTATTAAAAAAAATGTAAGAGTTGCAAATTCTAAGAAAATATTGTTCATCATTGGATAACTAATTAGTTTAAAATAATAGTCACTAGAAAAATTGAGTTGACCAACAAAATTACAAAAAACCACTTCTCAATTCTCATTATAGGAGTTGCTCTAAGCCCAACCCCAATTATAATTTTATATCACCATGGACTATGAAATATATAATTGAAAATTTATAGCAAAAATTCACGTATTATTTCCTCTTATTTAATTTGTATTTTTCATAAACTACTAGAGTTAGTATGTGAATATCAATCAATTAAGATGATTGTCTAGCGAAACAGAATAATTAGAGACAAATCTTGTCTATGTCACTGCACTCTAATATTACTTGTGACTATGAAATGTTCTAATTAGTCAATATTTAACGAGACATGTACAATTAGTTGAAGAAGATTCATCATTTATCGGGCATCGTTTTGAAGCTGTCCAACTACTTAATAAATTTTGTTATATATCATTATACATTTGTACATAGTTCGTAACATATCAACAAAAATGAAATCTAATGAGCTATTTTTTTGAAGAAAATGATTTTGAGGTTTGGTTAATCTTTCGGTATTTCATGTATCTGATTCTTAAACAGATTATTGAAGATTCCTAAATGCATCTTTGATATACAAAATAAAAATTTGAATTATTTATAGTGGCCCGGTCTCTTCTTTACAATGTCAGGATGTCTTGGTCGTTTAAGGAATTAATAGAGAAATAGTGCGAATATGTACGTGCCGTAAGAGAATTATAATGGGCATATGGAGGATGCAAATTAAAAACTATATATTATACAACCAAACCGGAGGACCATTAAATTACCAAAGTATAGTACATAATGAATTTTATATACTAAAACTAACCTAACAATGCTTTAAAACTCATAATCTAAGATAACCTTTTTTTTGTTCGTTTCTCTTGACTTGTGATTATTTTTTAGTATTGATACAAGACAAATTTTTATTCTTTGTAATATTTTCAGATTATGGATGAACAATCAAATTATAAAGAGAGTTAAAGTGGTTCTAGCCACCCTAATGAAGAACCATTTGTGGTGTTGTCTAATCCAAATGAGGAAGGGGATTCAGAGGGGTTTGTTGAGGTCAGGAATGGTACTAGCAAAGAAAATGAATCTAGTACTGCTAAGAAAAATAAGAAACTAACTTCTGAAGCATGGGAACATTTTGATGTGGTTAAAATAAGTGGAATACAAATGGCAAAGTATAAGTATTGCAAAAGGATACTCTCTTACTCGGGAAGTAGTGGAACTTCCCACCTTCTCAAACATGCAAGAAGTTTATGTTCGGGAAAGCATTTAAAACTTGCGATTGGTCAATCACAATTGAAGATCAACACCGAAGTTGATGGGACTAATACTTTGGCGATTAAGGAAAAGCAAAAGAAAATGATATTTGATCAAGATGTTTCAAGGCAAGAGTTGGTTAAGATGGTAGTAATACATGAGTATCCTTTGTCAATTGTGGATCATGTTGGTTTTAGAAGCTTTGTAAAGAGTTTAAATGATAATTTCAAGATGATTTCAAGGAACACATCGAGGGGCGATGTGATGAAGATGTACAACAATGAGAGAATTTCTAGAGTGGCAATAACAACTAATATGTGGTTTGCCTCCAAACAAAAAAAGGGATATATGGCTGTTACTTCACATTTCATTGATCAACAATGGGTTTTGCATAATTGAACATTGAGGTAATATTCCTAAAAATAATGTTTATATTCAAATATTCCTTTCATATTAGACTAATTGAATATCAACTACATGATGCTTGTGTTATGTTGCTAATATTCTAGCTTTTATATTCATGAATTTGGTATGTTTATGTGTAGGTTATGTTTTGTGCCATGTCCACATACAAAGGGGGTTATTGCTAAGATTCTAATGGATAGTTTGTCTCAATATTCTTTGGAAAACAAAATCTCTTCTATAGTAGTTGATAATTGTACCATAAATGATGCAATGATCCATGTCTTGTTAGAAAAATTGGAAAGTAGTTGCTTGGTATTAAATGGAGATTTTTTGCATATGAGGTGTAGTGCTTATATTTTGAACTTGATTGTGAAAGATGGTTTACAAGTGATTGATCATGCAATTGTCAAAGTAAGAGAGTGCATAGCCTTTTGGATGTCCACCCCTAAAAGAATTGAAAAATTTGAGGAAGCTTGTCGTCTTTTGAATGTGAGTAAACCTAAAAGGGTGGGTCTTGATTGTAAAACTAGGTGGAATTCTACTTACTTAATGTTAGAATCAAGTTTGCCTTTTAAAGATGTTTTTAATAAGTTGAAACGTCTAAATAAAAGGCTTAAGTTTTCTATTCCTAGTGACCATGATTGGACTATGGCTACTATTGTTTGTCAAAAGTTAGAAATATTCTACAGGGCCACCAAGGTTTTTTCTATAAGAAATCTTCCAACTGCTAATTTGTTTTTTCGAACTGTTTGTGAGATCAGACTTGCTTTGAATCGTTGGGTACAAACTAATGATAATGAGATTATTAGGACAATAGCTAAGAGTATGGTTGAAAAGTTTGACAAATATTGGTCACATATCAATGGGATTTTGGCTATTGCTGCCATTTTAGATCCTAGAAACAAAATGGATTATGTGGCTCATTATTTGGCAGATTATATGGAGATTATGCAAATGATGAAATAACAAGAGTAAAAAAGACCCTTGATAGTCTTGTCCATGAGTTCCAAAGTAAGATTAAGGTAATAAATGATCAATCATCATTAGAGAGAGGGTTTAATGAGTGTGGTGATGAAGATGATTTTGCTAGATCAAAGAGACAAAAAGTAAGAACAACACCTTTGAGAAGTGAGGTTGATAGTATTTAGAGAGTGTTACTATGCCGAAAGATAATGAATTTGATGTTCTAAAGTGGTGGAGAAGAGATCAAAATTATCCAACTTTGAAAAAAATTACAAACATATTCTTGCAATCCCCGTCTCTTCCGTCGCTTCGGAAAGTGCATTTAGTATGGGTGGAATAGTGGTTAGTGTCCATCGTTCTCGACTTCATTCTCAAACCGTGGAGGCTTTGATGTGCTTGCAAAGTTGGATGGTTGATGATGTGAAAGGTAATGTTTACTTAGTTATATTTCTATCCCTACTTTTATTATATTTTTTTCACATAATAAAATGTAACTATGTAACTAATGTAAGACAATTTTGAAGGATCACTTTCATGTTCCACTTTTACCGACGATTGTGAGGGTGATATTGTTGCACAAAAGGTGGATATCATTGATATGGTAATATTTAACAATAATTATTAATAGTTAGGACACATAATTTTTATCCTTTGTCGATCATTAATATTTTTCTTTGGTTGTTTTTTTGTTTTAGGATGTTGATGATGTTAGTAGTGATGATGATGAAGATTAGCCCTCTTGGTTCTTTTGAGAGATGGACTTTCGTTGTTATGATGCTTACATTAATGTTTCTTTATTTACTCAGTTGCACGTGTTCGTATTGTTATTCTAAAGACTTGTAAAAATTTGATTTTATTCATTTGTACTTTGTTGTTTTGTAATATTTGAGTAGTTATATGGATTGTATTCAAGTATTGAACTTATATCATTCGTTGGACTGTTGTAGTAGAAGCAAAATGCAGTTTTATAAATTTGAAATTTATTATTGTCGCAAAAAAATAGGCAAAATATGTAGGATCTGTTTTGGACCCGGATCCGTTGGATCTGGATCCTTACTTTTCATACCCGACGGATTTGGATCCATCCTCGAAAAACAGATCTGGATCCATAAGGACCCAGTCCACATCCGGTTCATTGCCATCCCTAGCTACATGACACAAGAGAAATGATGATTGGGAAAAAATTACACCGATAACCACAATTGCAACTACATCTGAGATTTGTGGACTGAAAAAATTCAAATTCTTTCCTTAGATTTAAAATTGTTGTTGATGCACATAACCCATCATAACCAAAATGCAATATAAACATGTTTAAAGGTTTATACCCTCAACTTGGATCATAGCAAGCATCATGCCACAATCAACACATCAAAAAAAATAATCAACGTATACCCTTGTTTTGCTATATCAAAGTTAAATAAGTAATTGTTCTGCTACCGTTCATTTCACTTTTTATTCAAAGTTTTTAGAACAAAAATTATAAGATTTAAGTGCTATTATTTTATATAAACCTAAGTTACATGAGGTTGGAAATTTGCCTAAAATGAGTAAGAAAGTCATGCAACTATAAAGCACCTTCATTTTCATCAATAATAGACATAAGATGATACCAAGCATCATCACTATTTTGCAATCCTTGTCACATAAGATACAAGTACAGATGAAACACAATGGGACAATAATGTAACAGATAATCCAATATACAAAGGGTTGATTAGCAACATAATAACTCACACAAAAACAAGCAGGAATATCACTTAATTTAGATATTTACTTCATATTTTTTGTCAATTAAACATGAAAGTAAAGTTCAGATTAATTTTGAAGACGTGCCAACAAGCCTATCCAAAACATAATACAGTATGAGTAGCATCTCTACCAGAACTGAATGATAAAACGATTACAGTTTGGGCCTGGACATAGGTGATAATCCATTACCAAGATACTCGAAGAGGAAGAGTGTCAACAAGCAAGAATAACTCAGCAATCACACATACATACTAGGAGAATACTGTCCATCTATATTAAATGTAGTTAGGAACAAATACCTGCTTAGTACGCGCTCGGAAACCAAAAACAATGATCCTTAAATCCTTGCCTGAAAAGATGATCACATAAATGAAACATTAACATCTTTGGTGACATATTCTTATCATACAGAATTCTAGTATTTGCCATGCAGGATCATCATTAGAACTTCCAGCCATAAATGATACCCTCATAAAACAAAGGCTTCAGCAATCACTTATACGCCTAAGTCCATCAAGAATTATTTTCCTTGTCTTACACCTCTGAACATATTACTCGGACTTATTAAACTTTGAAACAGTTGGTAGACTGATAGATTGACACTTTCTCAACCCTACACAATCATCAAATTTTCCAAGTGTATGATTTCCAGAGGAGATTGATCAAACAAAGGATGACAGAGCAGTAAATATTACTCCAAGAAGCCAAAGAGTTTACCTAGTATCTAAGACGAAGTTACCTAATTATGCTAGGTTCCAGGTTAATATGATCCCTTAGAACAGCAGAATGCATGTGAGCAAACACATTTATCTTGGGGAGTAGGGAGAAGTAAGATGAAGTCTGAAATGATGACACCATAGGTAGAATAAAGCCCAAAGTTTAATAATCAACAAATGAAAATTAAAGACCTGAGTGTGTGGTAACAATCAGCAATGAAGCATTAGCATGGACTTGTCTTTGACAACAATCCATGAACGAAAAACAAGTCATTCAACAGCCATCACTGATAATAATGCATTTGCAGACTAGTTGACTTGAAGTTTGAAAACATTCGGAATACTGAAGCACTCTTCAAATATCATATGTTGATATTTATGAAGACATCAAATTAATAAAAACAAAAGCAAAGTAATAGATGAATTCATCAGTAACAATAGATATTAAACAGAAAGGCAAAAATGGACCAAAACTTTAACTCATGGAACACCCGAACAACCAATAGCAAATGAACAGCAACATTTCTATTGACAGAATGAAATTGTCAGGCTTATATACAAATTTGTATTGTGAAAACAGGAATCAGAGCTGATTCATTTTTGCCTTAATTATGTGTTCAGTTATGATACCAGATATCTTGTCCTCATTTTGCGCATGATTGCCGCTTCTTAACAAAAACAAGCAATTCATATACGCATGCTCAGAAATTAGGGGAGCAAAAGAGCAAGGACAGTTTACCAAAAACCTGCAGAAGGCGCCGTGCTGAAGACTTGTCTGGATGACGTGGTCCTGATGCTTGCTTAACAACCTATGTTTTCATAGAGTAAACATATGTCAATACTAACAAAAAAAGCCTCCTTTAACACCCACCATGGCCACCAGCACCCAAGTATTCATTATAAAAATTATTGATAAAAAGGTAAATACCACTTCACACAATCACACCATCAGCCATGAGAGACCATGAACGATTCTAGACAAAGACAGGCATCAAACAAGACAAAAATTTGAGATGGCAGTAAGTTCATACTAGAGACAAAAATAGTGACTACAAAATTACAAATGCTTTATGATGAAAAATCACACAGAATGCTCTTTTTCAGTGAAGCCTAAATCAAAGGACTGATCAATTGATGTGTTATGTAACTTTGAATGATAGAGAATACCAATCTTTACACATGAGGGACTCTACAAAATAAAAGTATTCATAACATCATCCAAGATTACTCCAGGGATGAATCAGTTTATATATTTCCAGTTAAATGCAAATTCATAGGCAGATAACCCAATCTGGAAACATGATGGAAAATTATGACACTCATGTTGATATTCATCCAGACATGTGAGATCACTCCAAACCATGGAATGTGTAGCATTGAAGTCTTCTATAGGGATTTCTTACAATTCATGCATTATTTCATAACGAACTTAAGAAAAACTAAACAGATAAACAGCTTATAAAGTCGAGGTACTAAAAGTTAGTACTTCTTTTATAATATAAATATCTAACACATGCAGAAGTGATGGCTCATTTGGTAAGCGGTAGTAAAGGGTAATAATGGTAATGAAAATATCATTACCACTTTTCAGTAGTTTGGTAAGCTTCAATGGTAATACAAGGCAGTAAATCGGGTAATGAAAACCCCAAAATATATCAATTTCATAGCCATCCATAACCTTGGTACTAGAGAGGAGTGGTAATGATCATTCATTGAATACAATTGTGATGCATTGGAAATGGAGAAGCACTGTAGGTAGAGGTGGTTGCGAAAAACAGCACTGGTGGTAGGCAAGGTTTAGGCTAGATAATCCGTGTCACAGCAATAGAACAAATCTCCATATCAGAATCCCTTATAAAACATTTAACACATGCAAATGATATTAAAAAAAAAGGGGAGAAACATACTAGTTTGTTAAACTTCTCGACTGTCGCCAATGGTATGGATCCAAGTGCTATCAAATCTCTAGTCTTCTCACTCTGGTAAAAGCAAATAAGAAAGCATATATAATGTTGTGAAATTGATCAACTATGCAGCACAAAAAGAAGTTGATTACAACAAACTAGATCACAATTGGAGATAAATGAGTATTGTGAGTGCTTCCATAAGTGTAAAGATCAAATAAATCAAATCTATTACACAAGTTCGAGTATTCTTAATAACAGTACAATAATTTACACAAAAAGGCGAGCAAAAAACACAATTAAGTCATTCAATTCAATCGAAAACACCACTTTTACAGAAATCAAATACACTTACCACGAATAGTAGCCGGAAATTCGTGACAAGCAACGTGCCCGCTTCGTCCGTGTTTACAAGAACAACACCATATCCCTAAAACCATCAAAATTTCCAAAAAGATAAACAAATCAACACACATTGCAATCAACACAATCAAAAGATCAACACCTCAAAACCTAACAACGATAAGCAATAACCAAAATTCACGAACCTCTCGAATAACTTCTTCAGCTTCAAGCAAGAATCTGGAGAATCCGTGCGAAACAGTCCGACTACCAAGATGCTGAAAATTACACAATCAAAAGAAGAATAATTTCAGTGAAATTTGTGACGAATTTTTCTAGGGTTGAGAACGATAGGGAGGAGATTGACCTCGTTTTTAGTCCATTCAATGGCTTCCCAACTACCAGTGCCCTCCAATTTCTCGGAATCGGAGAGACGGGATTGTGGGAGGGATGCGGAGAGCGGAATTCGGGGTTTCGAGGCGGCCATGCGGCGGGTCGCCGATGAGAAGGATGACTGGGGAGGAGAGAGATAATAACGGTTCAAGAAAACTGTTTTAAGACAAAAGTTTGCCTCCCTCTGAAAGCCATTTGTTATTATAGACAACTGTTTAACGATTTATTTTGGGTGATTCGGTACAAATGCGGCAAGTATACGAAGAAGTGTTTGAAAAAAATATATAAAAAAATCTTACTCCTTGTTTTTTTCTATATTTTCACTTTTTTACTAAGAATAAATCTAAAAATTCCTACTTTAATCTCTTTCCTACTCATTTATAAATTTTTAATCACTCTTTATTAAATTAAATAAAGAAAATAAATTATATTAATGAATTTCAAGAGAAAATCAAGGAATTTTTAAATTTAAGTGAAAGTGGGTGTATATTTGTAAAGAAAAAATTATATCATTGTTGGTGTGATTTTTTATATTGAGTATAAATATAAGAAAATTTGTAACAGTTAGATTTTTCAAAGAAGAATTGATTGATTGATTAATGTACAGATAGCATATATAGAACCCATCAATTAGGAAAAAATGTTGTGAATAAGATGTAGGATCCATAACATAATAAGATAATTTGCTTCTCTACGTGACTTTTTCTCATCCTCTAGGCCAAGTTTTTTTTATTCATTGCTCTTATAAGATGTAAAAGATAATTAGTTACTATTATGGTTAATTCCAAAACAATTTTTACTTACAATTTGAGATTGAGTTTTTACAAACTATTTCAATAAATATTCAATATAATTAACAAGAAGTATATATTTCAAAACATTTAGAAAAAAATAATAAATAGTTAATTTTATGTTGTTTCCTTTAATATATTATAACCTCAATACAAAGGTAAGAACTAAAATTATGGACTCCTAAACACAAGTTTTCGGTGCAGAATTATGTGCAACGCAAATTATCTACGATTGTCAAAAAATTTCTCCATGACTCCCTGAACTACAACTATTACACAATTTTTCTACATATACACTTGTGTCAACGCAATATTTGCTTGTATTTCCCGTTGTATCACTTGTTTGACCTAATTTTTACAATTTTTTACAATATTGAAATTTTGAACTAGCTAATTTAAAAGTTTGATACCCAATAAACACATTTTTAGCTCTAAAACCTTAATTTTTTCTAGGCCTCAATCTTCTATCAATTAATTTCAATATTTAACCAAGATCATCCAATTCAACTTCAATACTTGTTGACACATCAATTTGCCTCACTAAAATGGTATAGGTAAGTCCTAAACCCTATGGGTGCTTATTGAGTTCAAATGTATTCAATCAAAACTCGACTCAAATGAACTCGATTAGAGATTGAACTTGGCTAAATAAGTTAATGAGCCAAGTTGAGCGACTAAAAAATGAGCTACTCAAACTTGACTCACTCAATACTCAGTCAAAACTCAACTCAAATGAACTCTATTAGAAATTGCACTCGACTCAATAAGTTAATGAGTCAAGTTGAGCGACTCAAAGCTCAAGCTTAACTCAAAAAGTTTAATAAAAACTCAATTTCTTAATATTTAATATATAATATCTAATATATATAATATATAATATATAACATATAATACTTAAAACATTATATATAACTACATAAAATTATATTTATGATAATATAAGTTTTATTCACACTTTCAAATTAAAGAAGGAAAGTTCTAATTTAAAAGCTAATGCCGATTGAGATATATAAAATGTAAAAAAAAAACACCTTGACCTTGGATTTGATATATGAATTTTATGCCAAAAATTGTAATCCCCCGTAAACTTACAAAATTTTGAATACATTTTATCGGAAATACTTTTTATACATACATGTGAATTTTGCAATATATATATATATATATAATACATTTTTTCTTTAAGTGTGTAATTATTTATTTTAATCATAAACTTAATTTTTACAACATAAATATTTTTTTTTAAAAAGTCATCAAGTCCAAAACTCAGTCCTACCCAACCTAGTACTCTCCTTTAAGTAAATCATATATATTTTCCTAAACCCTAAACAAAGTTTACCTAAAGAAAAACACATCAAGCAAACAAAAAACATTCGCGTATACCTTTGACGTGAAACTACTCTAGCTTGCTATAACTTCTTCTTCTTCCTCCTGTTTCCTATTGATTTTTATGATCTAGTGTATATGTTTTATGAAATTATATAATTATTTTTGTCTTTGAGGAAATAGATTGGTGGTTGAGTTTAGATGCTTAATTGGGTGTGTTTGTAAAAAAAAAAAAGTGACTAATGAGTTGTACGTCAAGAAGTATAAAATTGCAATCATGATTAGATCAAAGATTTTTGGCAAGGATCAATAGCAATCTAGATTTTGCTTTGGTGTACACTCTCTGTAGTGGTGACATTTGAGTTTCTGGGTGTTTCCAACCATGAATGACACAACAAAGACCAAAAACAACTTGAAATATCCATGTGTTCAATGTCTCTCGATAGTTGTTGATGCTACATTTTTATATTATGGTTGATAACTCTCTCAATTTGAGAAAAGCGTGAGTATTGAGTTTTAGATAATGGCAGGAAAATCTAGGGTAATTTAGTCTTATAAACAATGGTAGTAATTAAATGTTGAAATATTGAAGGATTGGTTTGATTATTTACGAGATTCCTTATTAACAATGGTACTGCTTTTATTTTTAAGCCACTAATGAGTAGTCCCTAGTTCAAGGCTTTAAAGATGAATTATTGACAAATTTTTTTTATAGATTATATGATGACTATAATTTAATTTATAGGTCTATGTGGTAAAAGTACCATTGTAGTATTATATTCGAACTACTAGCTTGTATTTTGGGAGATTTAAAAACGTGTTTTGGGATGATTTTAAAGCCTTTGAAAATTTAGTATGGTTGCTGTAAATTTGGGTGTTGGTATATTGATTTATGTTGTATAATTTGGTGTAAGAAAACAATTCGTAGAAGGTGTATAATTATAGAGAAAGTGGTCACTCGCTTGTTTTATTTAAGGTACGTACAAATTACGAAAATGTTACCTTTAAGAGCATGATCTAGGGTGAAATGGAAACTTCTAAGGCCTTATTTAGGTCACTCGAGTTTTAGAGAATTAAAATTATTTTCACTGATTCGAATAAATTTTTTATCAATCTAAAGTGATTTTTTTGATATAAAATTGAATTTTGCTAATTAAGCTTATTTATACTGAAAAATTATTTTAAGGTAAATTAAATAAGGCGTAAAAGGTTAGAGTTTAGCGTTTACCCACACTTAAGATATATAAATTGATTTTACTAATCAAAACTAATTTAAACCGAATTGATTTCACTAGAATTAATTCTACTAATTAGAACTTTTTTTTTATTACAACTTAGGTCCTATTCAATTCACCTTATTTATAGTACACATAAATTATCTTTTCCAATTAAAACTGAATTTTACCAATTGAAACTAAGTTACTAATCAAAATCAATTTTCATTAACTAACCAGTGTAAATGTGTAATATTGTTTTCAACATATACTAACTTAGACGTATTTATGGTGAAATTAATAAAAATCGTTAATAATTGATTTTTCTTAAGATAACTAAATAAAAACTGTTTTAATTGCTTAATTTTTTATTTTATAAAAGGTGAAACGAAGAGAGGCATCATTTCCATAATTCCAATATTTCCATATTTCAATTAATTCAATTAATTCCATTAATTCCATGTACCAAACAGTCTGTAAAGTCATAAAACTGCTCTGGCTTCCTTCGAAAACCCCTCGCTGCGTCCTCCTAACTCCTCACTTCCCCACTCCGTCCTCACACAACAATGGCCAAAGGCGATGACTACAGGCTAAAGCAGAAGAATAAAGCCAACAGAAAGAGGCTTGCCAAAGACCCTACCGCCGTCTCTGCCCGCATCGCTGGCCTTATTGCCGCCAAGAAGCGCCGCCAAGCCGGCAAACGCCGCAACTGCCAGGTTTTCCCTCTCTTTTAATATCGCCTTACGCTCTTTTGTTATTATCGGTTTCATTGTGTCAGTTTACATATCATAGTAGAAATGTTTATATTATAATGTTATGATATGATTTGTTTAACATGGATTTATTAGATTTGCTTATACTTAGGTATACATACTAACAAATTAACGGTCATGGATAAAGTTCATATTATTGCGAAACGCCGCGCGTCGGGTAGCAGTGCAGTGCTCAATTAGTTGTTTGAATGTTAAGGTGGAAATATGTCGGTTTTAGTTTTCGTGTTTATAGCTCGAATCGGAGGAAGGATTAGGGTTAGTAGAAAGAATACAGGTTGATTCTTGGTTCGATTGTTTGGTTTATGTGGACAAGTTAAATGGACTGTGTTTATTTTCATTCCATTGAGGTGGGAGGATACCACATAGGAAGGTTATTTAACATGATTTGTTAATGTTGTTCTTTTTCTCGTAGGATTTCTGTATGGAGGGTCTATATTGTTTAAACGTTAGGGTTTCGAATAGGGTGAAATCAACGTCATTTGAAAGAAATGTAGACTACGAATTTTTGCTGACGAGTGTACCTATGCTGTTTCATATTTTGATTCCAACATGTAAAATTCTAATTTCTTTGATAAGGAACCTAATGCCTTGAGGACTTAGGGTTGAATCTTAGGCTTTTTATTTTTAGATATAATACATATGAATAATGAGCTTGTCATATACATAGCATTACATGAACCAGAATGCTATCGTATGTAATTTGTCATAAATAAAAAAGTCACAAGTTTCTTTGTTTCCTATCTTTCACATTGAATTCTTGATGGATATGATCATTAAGGAATTTTCCTAACATATATCAAGGCAAGTTGATGATATGAATATTTGAATTGGCCGTGAATATATTATATTATCAGAAAGGAGGAAGAAATGCGGGTTTGATAGATAAGTTCTTGGGATAAGAGCAGGTTAGTGATTTAGTGGTGGAGAGAGCGTGCTGAATATCATCATCTTAAAAGCAAGCCTCCTGAAAGCTTGTTGGTATTCCAAATTTAGCAAATGTCATCTTCTTTATTAAATCTACCATGCTAGGTATTCATTACATGTATCACCTGATTCATCAAAGTTGGTACAATTTTTCTTACTAAATCATAAGCGAATATCTGATTTTTTTAAAGCGATGAGAAAAATTATTCAAGGGCTACTATAGTATTAATCACACGAGAGAATCGAATTAATTAAGGGGTAGATTTTTTTTTCTAAAAGAATTTATAGGGTAGACTAAGCAAAACAGATTGGTAATTAGGTAGTATTAGTTTAGTCAACATGCTTGTTGTTAAGGTTTGGATGCACCCTTTGTCCCTTACAAGGTTGTCACCTTAGGCTTGGATGCACATTTTAATAGTAAATAGTAGAGTAATTAAGTTTTTTTTTGATATATCGACATAGTGAATTGTAACAATAAAATATTTAATTCTGGCTTTCAAAATTAGTTTGTCATTGCTATATGTCATTGCTTTCAAAATATTTAATTCTGGCTTTCAAAATCCTATATGTCATTGCTGTGTCCTCTTTAGCTAAAAGGCTTTCAAAATTAGTTTGTCCTTGTTAAATTCAATTTCTTTTTTTTGTTCCCTTTTTGGAAGTATTTACCTTTGAGTCTTGACTATAAGCTCCTAAAGTAGTTTATTGGCACTATTCATGTAAAATCAAATGGCTGATTTTTCTCTCTGTATTGTTCTTCCCAAACTTTCCCTTCCTTCTTCATTACCTCCTTTATGGAGTCTAATCCTTTATTGTTTTGATTTTGGCTTTGTGGTTTACATTTGGGATTCAGTAATTACTGAAGCAAAGAGCTACAGAGTACTATTTTTCTTTACACCATTTCTTTTGATGAACACTTATAATGTTATAATGTCAGATAGCCTGCTCATTTTACATCTTTCTTGCTGTATGAATCTTCTACTATCAGGGCATGTGCTTTACTCTTCCCACAGCTGAGGATCCTTTCAATGAGAGACATGGAAAAGAAGATATTAGTGCAAGTAAGACCAAACGATTGCTGCCTGAGGTGAAAAATAAGGGAACCTTAAAAAAAGAAGCCAATAAACAACAGAAAAGAACACTTGGGGCTGATCAAGAGAACTTAGAAAATCGAAAAGAAAAGAATATGAAGCTAGCTGAAGATCTCCAAGATTGTGCCGTAGGAAATTCTGGCTGCCCATCCAAGTTTCTTTGCTCATGCTTGAACTCTATACGGGATTCTTTACTGGGTGATGGCGTGCTGAACAAGGAACAGGACAAGCCTTTGTTTGTTGACTCATGGGGTGTTGAATTTTGGAAGTCCTATTCCTTAGGAATTGATATACTGGAAAGCAGTGTGACTAGTCCTTCTGTGCAACAAATGGCCTGGATAGCCTCCACTGCAGCGGACAGTATTTCACAGAAAGAAAAGGATGGGATATCCTTCACCAGCCCATTCTTGTTATATCTTGTACCATCACAAGAGAAAGCGAGTAAGGTTAGTTGGCATAACTCTTTGAGTTATTCAGATGAGATGGGTTTAATGTTTAACTCATTTTTTTAAGGTTGTCGGTAATTTGGGCTCATGTAGCTATGATGATTTTCTTTGCTTATTTTTGAAGTGTACCTTGTTCAATACTATTGCCCCTCTTAGAATTCTTTCCTGCTACATTCTTAGATGATCTTGTCATATATAGTTGTATTATTGTATTTATTTTGCCCAATAATTCTTCTTCTACTATCTGTAGATGAAATAATGTTGTCTTCCAAACATTGATACTGATAAAAAATAATGTGATAAGTTTACAGAATAAATTAAGACTAACTTTTGATTGTTACAGAGGTCTTGTCCATTATGACAACTGGATAATTTCAATGCCTCTAATTTGTTGTTAACCTTATTTTGACGAAACATCTTTGTGTAAGTACTTTTACACTGTTTTATGTGTTCAATTGTATAACCTAAGAAAGAATGCACTATCTTGATAGTGCAGCTGTTATTTATCATTGTTAGGTAACGTCATTTTTCGTACTGTTATTTCTGGAGCCATTTGATAGGATTAACTACTAATCTACTGTCAAGTATTTTCCTTGCCTAACAAAGTCTACTTATTTCATATGATGCTAGGATTTGGATTCAGGTGTGACTTTAGTGTGGATCCAAGAATTATGACACAATTTTTGTTACTTTAATAATTTGAAGATAAAACAATGCTTTTTCAAATATCTATGTACTAGGACATGAAATGGCTGGATGAGTGATTTGGAGATGGATGAACCAGTTTGTGATATGCATAAAAGCATGAAAGAATCCTTAAAATCTAGAATATGTTCTGAAGACTCATACGCATACGTGCATGTACTTTATGTATTGTAAGGAACATATCAACACTTGGTTAGTTTATTGCCTTGAAGAATCATCCTTGTGTATATGGGATGGGTATATAAGGTGAAGACAGTGCACATCGACTTTTAAGTTGAAGAGCATTGATCTATCCATAAAGGATTAATGAGTTGTCAATAGAATAAAGAGTTCAATTGTTCTTGTATATATTGGTTACCACCTACGATCTCTCTTATGGGATCAATAACATGTAAGATGGGGATACTTTACGTGAAGGGTGTTATAACTTATAGGGAAAGAGTGATACTTTATGACTAAAGAGCTTGAATTTCTCTTAGTTATACTTGGATGTAATAGTGTAATTTCAGTTTTATATGTGGTGAACTTTGAAGAGTATATCTTGATCTCTACTCATCCTTACAAGAAGGTTCCTTATGAAGTAAAAAAATATTAGTATTGAGCTGTTGAATTAGTCGTCATATTTATGATCTTATTAAGTATGAGCAGTTTAGTGGCACCTGCCAATACTAGTTCTCATCAGCTAGCAACTGTATACAACTAGTACCCACTTACTAATTTTAGTGAGCTTTCTTCCATTCCATAGAGAACTTGATCTCATGGTAAAATTTGGTTGAAGTTGTGATTCCTCTTTTTCCAATTTATTGCAACCTCTTACTTAATGGTTCTTTTTTATGTGGTTTATTTTGTTTTTAAAAAAATTAATTGAAATTGCCTATTCCCTTTGCATTGTTGTGAAATTTGTAGCCTAAAAAACATTCTCACAAAACTCCATAAACATACCTTAGGGCTGCTCTTATTTTGCATCATATTTGGGGGAATTCAAATCCTAATCTGTCATGGCTGCAAGGTTGTATAGGGGAATAGAATGTTCTGGATTTATGAATTGAAGTGCAGAATATTATGACTTCTCAATTGATGCACATTATTCTATATTTTAAGGTCCATTGGGTTTGTTCTACTTTGATGCCTTTTATGTTCTTTCAGGTACGTTCTGTATGTAAGCCTTTAAAAGCTTTTGGCATACACACAGTGAGTTTGCATCCTGGTACTTCAGTGGAGCATCAAGTTCGAGGGTATGGCTATATATATGTGGATTTGTTTATTTATTTTCTTATATATTTTCATTTATCAGTTTAGGAAGTCAAGGGATCTTCAAGGATATCTTTTTTATTTCATTTTCTTATTTATGTTTTGATAGTAGTTTACCCTGAAATATGCAACAGTGTTCATATATTTTCTTAGGAGAACTGGCACCACTACTAATAATAACTGTGTTTAGAACTGGTATTACTGATGTTAAAAATTGGCTATGTGCTATTGTAACTTGTAAGTGGTTGTTGATCAGATGTAGGCAATTACAATTGCCTGAACTTTGGAATATATAGGGAGTCGATTTTTGGGAAGTATGGAAGGGTTTTGATTTGATTGCAAGATGTTATACTTCTTGTGGGGAGGGTCACTTATGTTAGGGGAACAATATCAGCAAATATCCCCTTTTTTTTGGATGTAGAACTTCTCTGGAAGTGTCAACCAATAAACTCCCAAGACTTCTACTTATGAAATCGTCCCATTTTACTCAATGTTTTAATGTCAACTTAACCTCCACTAATATAAATTGAAGCAATATTATATATTTAAGATGCCTGTCAATCATCACCCTTTTTCTTAAATAGGATACTCTCCATTTTAGCTATTTGCAAAACTGTTTCTAGTCCTAGTTGCTTGAAATGAGTACTATGTGTTGCAATCCTAGCTTCATGGATCCATCGATCTTTGTTTCTGCAGGATAATCATCCTTTTTCTTGTTTTCTCATGATAGGCGTCCTTTTTTCTGCAGCTTAAAGAGTTGTGAACCTGAATTTCTTATCGCTACACCTGAACGTCTAAGGGAACTTCTTTTGCTTAAGGCAGTCGATATATCTGGTGTTTCTTTGCTGGTAAATATAATTATGGAGTTCATTTATATTTAAAATTGATGAATTTGTTATGCTGCTTTCTCTTTTTCCTTTGTCATAAACATTGGCAAGTAAAATTATGATTTTTGCCAAAGTGATTGTCTTGCTCACGTGCTGCAAAGAGGGATTAATGAGCGATAAATATTTCTGATTCAAAATTTGGAAAACCAAAATAATGAGAAGGCATTTATTTTTATAATATTTTGGGGCTAGACCGAAGTACATAAGAACTAGGTTCTCACTACTTATGCCTTTAGTAGCCATTTTGTGGGCAGGAGCAGAAGTCCAGGACCGACTAGATCTCTACTAATCTTTTCATAAAAGAGAAAATGTTAATATTATTGTAAACTGATATTCTATTGGCTGTTTTTATCTCAAAAGCGCCTCCTCACAGATAAAAGAGAAGAGTAGTCCTCAGTAACTTAGTACACACTGACTGTCCCATTCACCTCTGCTGTTTATACTTTATTCCACAGAGGGAAAGCTTATTGCTGTTGCTTCCTGGGAAGACAAAATCAACATGATTTTCCTTTGACCATCTGATTATGATCCCCTTGTTCAATTTCTGCACAGTCCATTTGATGAATGATATTTTTGGAGAGAAATGGTTCTGGAATCCACAAATAAAGACTATGCTTTGTGGAATTATCAAGCTTAATTGAGGTTTGAATGCCTAAAGATATTGGAGTGTGATGTTTTCTTCTTCATGGTGTAGGCATATGGAAATTCATATAATTATAAGTCCTTGGTAACAATGGTAAGAGATTTTCAAGAATTCTGTTTTTGGCTTGGGGATCAACTGCTAAAAAGCTCAATCTCCAGATGTGTTTAGGTTTTCCTAAATGATGGAGGCCTTTTTCAAGGTGTTTGTATGGAATGGTTACCAGAAGGATTGGAATGTTACCTTTTTGTGACTTACTAATTATTGGGATGAAGATTTGGTCTCAAGTATTTTGTAATGACTCTGTTCAAGAGGTTTTTCTGGAGGGGAATAGATGACTTGTTGATTTGGTGGCTTGGGGTGACATTTTCTGTCAACAAAGCTGGTTTTTCTTGAAAATTAAAATACTCATTAGATGTCCCTGATTTTGATATTTGGAAGATGAAATTCCTCCAAAAGCTTGTTTGATTCCTCTAGGTCAGTTGTCTTTAAGAGAAGGAACTTTTTTGTTAGTAACATTGCAGCTTGTGCCTTAAAAGAAGAAATTAGTTAATTGTTGATTCTTCTGTTGTCCTTGGGTTCTTTCTCTATAGCGAGTATCTTTACCTTTGTTTGGGTTGAGCTTGGTCCAATTTTATGTACCTGGAAAAGTAGGATAAAAAGTTTGGCATGCCAAAGCATGGATAATGATTCTGTTGGCGAATTGTCAGTGCACTTATATAGAGAGAAAAAACAGACTCTTGAGGATTTAGCTTCCACTTGACAAGGCTTCTCCTTACCAACTTAAAGGATTTTGAATAGCTGGAGTAAAATTTTAGTATCTGATTGTCACTTGGCTCTTTAATTTTGTAGATAAAGTGCTCTAAGAATGCTTTTAGGCATGAGCCTTTTTGTCCTTATATTCCTTTGAACACGAATGACAGCCCTTCGGTGTCTTCTTAGTTTAACTTTTATTACTTTCCAAAATAAACGCATTGGATTTATAGTTGCTTGAAGATCTGGGCTAGGGATGACTAGTTTGAAGAAGTTACCTTATGAAACTTCAACTTTGACTCAATTACTTTCCACATATATCTTTTATTTTTATCTGAGTTAAGGAATTGTGGATCATATAAATACTGATTTACATCATGACTGTTAATAGTTTAGAAGCAGCAATCTTAAAATTCTGTTTTGAAAGTGTGAAGTAATTTTGAATATCGTGTTTTTTTTTTTAATGTTTATGACTTATTATATGTCTGAGTTTTTATTTTCATTATTATTAAAGATCTGAAGTGCTATACACCCTGGGTAAGTCAATAAGTTTTGTCAACATTGGATTTTTATTACTTCAAATCCTGTTGATGGATGCCATTTGGTTGTTCCAGGTTCTTCAAGTTGCTGCCTTATGTTTCCATGCCTTCTGATTGACTCTTTCTATTGCATAGGTTGTAGACGGAATGGACTCTGTATCTCACTGCCTTGATGCAGTAAAAAGCATTAAAATGTCGGTAAATAGATATCCCTGCACAATGGCTTTCCAGGGTCAATCTGGTCGTTCAAATGTTGATGCTGTGGAGAGTATTCTTAGGAAACCCTTCACTACATTATCTCTTGAAGGATCAAGAACGAGTCAAGGTGTCTGACTTGATTGTTAAATTTTGTGGTCTCGGAGATACAGAATCATCTATAGCCATAGATTTAAGATTGCTGGAGGCATCTTAAAATTTTGATATTGAAAAATCATATCCAAGAAGCGAAGGATCGAAAGACACAGGCCACATTGCCTTGTAAGTTGTGGCCGGTTATTGAAGCTTGTGTTCTATACTGTCGTCGAGCTTAGCCTCAGAGGACTAATGGTGAATTATACATTTCTGTGGTTTTGAAACATGTCTAATGAAACTACCATTGAATCACTGTTTTTTATTTGTATCATGATCATTTTTGGAAGGAAATAACATAACTCTTGCGGTTGTGCCAGACTTTTTGTGGCCCAGACAGGCTTTATGTCAGATTGGTATGTTCATAGGAGGTGTTAGAGTTGATATATCCCTGTCATTGATGTGAGACTGGATTGATACATCAGTTTAACAGTAGCAGCAGATCATCAATAACCCAAAATTAAGAGTTATGTTTTCTCTTTTGGTGGTTGGTGTCGGTGACTCAACATTTCGGTCACTGTAGCATTGAGGCATGTAGCTCAACGCATATATATTGACCTACCTAGTGAGAACTACATCATCTGTGTTGACTGGTGTGCAGGTACCGACGCTGTCCCCATTTATTCTATTGTCACGTTAATTGAAATTACGGATTACTTTTGCATTATATGTAATTTTTTAAAATATTAAATTTTTGTAATTTTTTGTCTTACGGATTTGAAAGTAAAAACGCTTTAAATTGGGCATTGCTAGACATCGCTTGTGAATCCCTATACATTGTCCGTATTTTATACGTTTTTAATCAAATTTGCCCTTATTCCATATAACATTTATCTATCTTATTTTAACTTATTTTCATTCACTTTCACTCTTGAAAAGGCATAACTCCTAGCCCAAATATTAGATTAACTATTTTTTTTTGTAATTTCTCTTATTTTAAGCTCATGTACGCATTCATAAAACCTCTAATTCGTTTGATTCCCGGATTAGGAGATCTACAAACTTTGAGGGGACATAACTTTAGCTAAGGGGTTTTGAATGACACTATTTTTTTGAAACTGTGTACTTTTAAAAGTACCTCTATTTCAAACCTATATTATTAGTTAAGAGAAAGTTACATGGAATTTCCAAATCTTGAGTCGAGCATTCTTAAAACTCCTACTTATTTAATTATTTTCTTAAGAAAAATCATCCTCTTATCATATCTTTTTATACATGTTTCTATGCATTAAAAAATAAAAAGAAAATAAAATAGCCATCACTTATAATTTTGCAACAGGATATACAATGTTTGTCTATCACTTAATTTACATTGCTTTCTCTCTCCATTTCACAATAAAATTTTATTCATCTCATCTTATTCAAAAAGGTAAAAATTATATGAAATAGTATTTCATTAAAAAAAATACTACAAGTATTTTCCGATAAAGGTAAACATTCTTATAGTTGAATTAATTAAAAAAAAAATCTAATTACTACTCCATGATCAAAACGTGCAGCTTTGTGCATCCAAACCCAGTGAAATACAAGTGGACCCTTGGTCCTTAAAATTCTTCATATTTTTATTTTACGCCAATGCACCTGTTACTGTTAGGTATGGTTATTTTTACAATTGAACCTTTAAGTGGCCCACCAAATGGGGACGACATATATTTCTTTGTGATATTTCTACTTTGGATTTATTATACTTTCCTCATTACATTAGTTTAATATATATATATATATATATATATATATATATATATATATATATATATATATATATTTTCACTTTTTTACACTACTAGGGGACTCAAAGAGACCCACTTATACACTTTGCCAAGGTTTATGGAGATATAGTAAACGTAAAGAACAAATATGAAGCTTTGTTATATTTTTAGTACAAAATTAGGCCATGTTTATAAAAGGTCCAAAAGCTCTCACTAATTAGCCTGAAAAATAAGGGTTATTGAGAACATAATTTTGGTAGGATATTAGGCTTGAACCTACACCTTAGCTCCAAATACATCTTAATTTTTAGGCCAAAGCCCACCAAACCTGCTCTTTGATTACTTATATTATCTACCTTGCAAATAAGATAAAAATTGTAGCAAAATATCTTATTTTGTATAGTAATATACCTTATACAAAATGAGGTGATTAGTGACCTGTTATTTTTGGAAACCTTTATTTTAATCTCACGTATGCACCTGTATAGCCACTAAGTCGTTCAATTCGCAAAATAGGAGATACACATGAACTTCGAAGGGACGTAGCTTGTTAGCTATCGAGCTTCGAACAACAAATTTTGTTTTAAACAGCTTATTTTTTTGAAATTTACTATGCCCCAAATTTTCGTAGGAAATTTGGCCTACTAATTTTGCCAAAAAGACCTTTAAAAGGAAAATTGTGAAACTTTTTCAATTACATACTACTCCATACTAATTTTAAAAATAGCTAAATCATACTAATTAAGCAAACTTGTTCATACTAACTAATTAATACTAAATATATTAACATAAATTATTATTTTTATTTTCAACAAAAATTAATTATTTTATTATTTATGCTAATTATTTTATATCTTAAATTTTTTTAAAAAAATTATTACCAATTATAATTATTAATTCCTAAATAAATATATATAATAATTATATGTGAACATAATAATCAATAATAATACTACTCAAATACTATATATTATTAACTATATATTAGTTATTATTATAATACTTAGTAATTATTTTTCAAATATAAAAATATATAATTTTGAAAGAACCGATTGAAAATGAATGGTTCCTCCATGGAAGAACCACTTCAAATAGTATACTAAATTAATTAGGAATGATTATAAGTTTCAGTCCATTTTCAATAAGTGTTTGTTTCCAATGATAAGGATGACCTTGGTCATAACTCGGGCCTAGCACTTGAGGAGGGGGCTATGGTAAGGAGATCCTCATTCCAAACACCCTGTAGTTGAGAGGATTCAAACGTTTTGATCTAAAGGTTGCGAGGTGAATCCCCAACTAATTACCCCAAACCTTGCATAGTATATGCTCTACAACATGGTAACTAACAAATGTTCATATATCGTGTCTATACTCTATGGTATCCTATGTTATTTGTTACTAAAATGTACTCTCTCTATTCCCTTTTATTTAACCTATTTAGAAATTCAATTCGAGGAGTGAGAAAATTAAATTTGAATTTTCATTGATGTGTATACAATTTAAAACATATCATTGTGATATCTTGTTTGTTTCGTCCCAAAGTATACATTTTTAATATCTAAATTTTATATATTTTTATAGTACACATTTATAAAGATTAATGCTATGATATGTGCTTTAAAAATTGTGCAAAAAGCAAATACGACAAATAAAAGAAAACAAATGAAGTACATATAGACTAGATAAATCAATATTATATGTGCAAGACTCGAAAACTAAAATTACTTAAATAGATTTTTTTTAGTATAATAAACCTAGTTTATTTCTCTCCGCTTTATTTGACTTGGTTTAAGTCAAGCTCGAGATGATTATTTTATAATCCAAACAATAACTGAACTTGATTGGAATATATGCTACCTCCTATTTCCCAAACACTTGCGAGATGATATTATGGTGTAACACAATTAACTGAAACTTGAAACTAAGTTTTTTTTTTTTTTAAAAAAAAAAAAACATCCTTTGTTCCTTTAAAATCAGTAAAATTGTAATTAGCTTATGCAATAAGGAGTACAATAATAAGACCTTGTTTAGTTTATCTTACAAAAATAAATACAGTACTAGTAAAATTTAATTTTGATCAGTAAAAGTAAAATCCAATTAGTAAAAAACTAGGTAAGTTCCGTGCGATGCACGGTTTGATAATAACTTATTTTTGTCAAATATTTCAATTATAAGAATATTTTTATTTATTGGTGAAAATTATAGGTTTTATAGAATTACCATAGAAAATTTAATTGGAATAATAATTTTTATCATATTAAATAAAAAAATTATTATAGAAAAAGGTAGAGATGAAACATAAAATAAAGGTAGTTTTATAATCATACAATCTTCTATATATAACAATTTTCAATCTAATATTAATCTAAAGTAGAAAAAAAGGAGATATCATCATTAAAAAAAAAAGGCGAAATTTTTTTAATATTAGCATGACACGTGTTAAGTAGTCTCATACATAAATTTTTTAAAATATTTAATCAATAAAAAATAATTTCATTAAGTAAAAATCAATTCTAATCGGTAAAAAATAATTATAGTCGAATAAAAATCAGGTAAACCAACCAGGACCCAAGATTATCGAGTAATAATCCTTGTGTATACGGTAGTTGGTATGAATGAGCAAGTCACAAAATGTTGCACAACAACCACGAAATTTTGCTTTTCCTTAATGCGGCCTTCTGGGAAGTAAGATTTCACGTCTTTCTCAGAAATATTTAACACAAATCAAGAGTAAACCATATCTTTAATTTCCAAAAAAAAAAAAGGTGTATTATTTTAGTATCGTCTAATGTTTTATGGAATGCTCAACTGCGCATGGGGCGTACTACTATAAATACTCAGTCTGTAATGTGGCATCAATATGTAGCAGTAGGGGTTGAGCTTAGAGCACCTAACAATCCCCGACAGTCAGGGCATTCATTGCCTAGCTTTGCACAACACCACCCTCAGCTCCTTCATAAAGAAACTTCATCCTCTCATTGCATGCCCTGCCTTTGCTTCAATTAGCAGCTCAAACACTCCCTACACTCGAACACATTCTTAGCTCTCATTTCTTCCTCTGACACACTACTCTGAAAAACATACTTCTCCACTAAGCCATATCTTCATACACAAGCCAAACTCACTTCATTTTTAATGTCTTCTAACATACGTCCCTTTTTCGCAAAGTAGTATATATATATATGTAAACATATATCAAGGAAATATACGTGCAATATATATATATATATATATATATATTTTCTTCTTGTTAACTGGTTACGATCTTGAGAGAAGACGTGGTTAATTAACATTTTGTGTATATTTCCTGCTTAGCTTGGTTTTCCCATCCTCGATCTCTTTGGTTTCGTCAAATAAAACGATGAACCGGTTTCCGGCATATGAGGGTGGTAACGCCGGTGATGTCACTAGTCAAATCGGGCTGATTTGGGAGCAAGCTAAAAACCCACTCGTTGTTCCATTACTAAGACTATTAGTGACTGTATGTTTGGGTATGTCACTAATGTTATTCGTGGAGCGGGTTTATATGGGGTTTGTTATAAGTTTGGTTAAAATCTTTGGGCGTAAGCCAGAGAAGAGGTATAATTGGGAACCACTGAATGATGATTTGGAGATGGGCAACTCTAGTTACCCTATGGTTCTCGTGCAAATCCCTATGTACAACGAAAAAGAGGTTAGCACTTAGCATCCATCATCCTTGTTACTTAGTTTTAATACTGTGTTGTATACTCTATCAATTTGTCGACTATTTTTGTGAAAGTTTTTTGGTTAAAATGGGACAATTTTTAAAGGACGGAGAGAACATACGTAGTACTAGATTATGAATGGCCCATGGTTTTGTTGTGCATTTTGAGAACAATAGGTGTATCAGCTATCCATTGGAGCAGCATGCGGGCTTTCATGGCCATCTGATCGAATCATAGTCCAAGTCCTGGACGATTCTACTGACCCTATTACTAAGGTAACTAATAATGATAGCAAATTATTGGTGAATCTTAGTTTAAATGTAGCATATAATATAATAATGTCGGCTAATAAATTGCAAAATGGAACAGAATCTGGTGGAAATGGAATGCCAAAGATGGGCAAGCAAAGGAATAAACATAAAATATGAGATAAGAGACAACAGAAATGGGTACAAAGCAGGGGCACTTAAAGAAGGAATGAAGCATAATTATGTCAAGGAGTGCGACTTTGTTGCTATTTTCGATGCTGATTTCCAGCCTGAGCCGGACTTTCTTTGGCGAACTATCCCATTCCTCGTCCACAACCCTCAGATTGGTCTTGTTCAAGCTCGATGGAAGTTTGGTACGACCTTTCCTTCTATTTTTTTATTTTTTTATTTTTTTGATTTTACACGAGTATGATTGTACTATCATTAATTAAGGTGCTATAATTTTTGTTATGATCGATCATTAAATTGGTAATTATTTGTACTACACATACTACATTGCCACGCTTTATCATAATACTAAACACAACTTAAAAAAATATTATTAATTATCTCGAAATTCACAAAATCACACTTTAATATATTATTACTTATAACATGATAATAATTTGTAGTCAAACTTTTTATATTTTAACTCTATAAATGTAAATAGTATAAAAATAAAAGTAGTTAGTTAGTATCAAACAATAAGTTGGAGAATCCTATTTTTTATTATTATAATAGGTGTTCTTGTGGTCTGGTGTCACGTGAATGATCTGCATGGATGCTTGAGTATAAGTAATGCGTCTTGCAGCAAGCCTAATTAGTCACTAATCATAAAAATCCTGACACCATTTACTCACACACTTTATTATGATCATCATTTAATAAGTATTTGCAATTGATCACATGATGATCATAATATGATAAATAAATGTCTACTTTAATGATCTTGGTGATTATTAGTACAGTCCACCCACCTACTTCAGTGGCTAGCTAAGTTGGCTTACACTTTATTAGATGTGACAGTGCACGAACTGAGAACTGAGAAATGAGAGCTGAGATAATTTGTAAGACTGTCGGTGTTGAGATTTGTTTTTTTATTTTTTATTTATTTAGGAGGGAGGGGGGGCATGTGTAAAAAATGTGGGTGATCTTCATGACTTTTTCTTTTTCTCCATTGTTCACTTTCTTTGTGGTTGAGATTCAGAAGCAAAGGCAAGCCCTGTGTGATCTACAAAGTGGACTCGCCCCACTATTTTCAGTGTCCAAATCATCGTTACTTGTTTACTTTCAGTACTTTTATTTGTTGCTCTTCGTTCCACCCACTTGAATTTTAATTTGTTAAAAAAAAGAGAATTAAAATCATTACTTGATTCTAATTTTATTGTAAAGAATTCTCTCTCTATATATTAATAAATAGATCTTATTAATTAGTATAACTACTAATTAATTAATTAATAACTATAATTATAATTCTATAACATTTAAATATAATCGTAAACGTCGTTATTTAATTTTAGGTACCTAGTTGGGGAATAGTAGGAGTAACTATTTTTTTTTACCTAAGGAAAAGCATAGAAAAATAACGAAGAAAATTAAAGAAGTCCTTTCGTATTAGCCAAACCGTTGACTTATTCTACGTTTGCCGAACTAGAAATTTTTTTTCGAAGCTGTCTAAAGGGAGTGTACAATTTAGTTATCCGATCACATCTTCCAACAACAACAGTTATTTATTGGTTGATTGAATTAATTAGCTGACAGGATTACTCCGTCTGTCCCTTAAGATTACCCTATTTAACTTTTTATGGTCTTCAATATACGACTTTAAATCTTTTTATCTCTAAACACACAAGGTAAAAAACTATAAAAACTTGATATTTTAAAAATTAACATTGAGATGCATCCAACAAGATCCCACGTGAATATATTATTTCTTATAACATGATAACAATTTGTGATCAAAATTTTTAAACTTTGACTCTATAAATAGAAATGGAGCAATCTTTAGGGAAAGAAGGGAGTATTTATTTACGACATCACTTATATTTCTCATACAAGAAATTATACTAGAGTTATTTATCTTTTACATACCTTTTATTCCAGCACGCCTTCAATTAAATACGTGTGGATACATGGTACAAACTTAACCGGCCATCATAATCTTTTATTTTTACGAAAAACCCTAGTTACTAATTAACCTTTTTTATGGCTATTTACAACAATAAGAAGATTGAATAGGTGAACATCAAGAAGTTGGAAATTTCTTATAATATTACTCTCTCCATTCTTTTTTATTTATCCTATTTAAAATATTCCATTTAAAAAGTGACAAACTTAAATGATTTTTCGTTGATATATATAAGTTAAAACATATATATGTGGGATCTTGTTAGATTTGTTTATTTGTTAATACGTAAATTTTATATTTTTTAATACGTATTTGTGGATATTATAGCTATAATATGTGCGTTAAAAAGTGTACAATAATCAAATGTGACAAACAAAAAGGAATATAGGGAATACATTCTTCTTCAAGTATTAATGAATGTTAGTTCTTCAACTCGAGAATGTTCATAAGATTTCATAATGAGATGTGATCCTATGGCCTATGGCCCTAATTTATCATTAGGGCCAAAATAAACTTAATAAGTGTAAACAAGCAATATTTCTTTTGTAAGTTGTTGGTTTTTATTTTCATCGATGATTTTGTGAAGTTGATTTTGCTATTATAATGTAGTAAATGCGGACGAATGCTTGATGACGAGAATGCAAGAAATGTCCTTAGATTATCATTTCACAGTGGAGCAAGAAGTTGGTTCCTCCACATATGCCTTCTTCGGATTCAATGGTAAATTTTAGATCTTCAATCAAGTGCATGCAATATATATAATTTTTTTTTCAAATATTTCGTACCTTTACCCAGTAATCTGTCTGTTTCTTCTTTGTTTATTTATATATATATATATATATATATATATATATATATATATATATATATATATATATATATATATTTCTCATTTAATAATATCTTCTTCTAGTTCTTCTTCTGTGAATCTTTTCTACTTAAGTAAATATTTGTAATTATTTTATCCTTATAATTATTATTTTATTCTTATACAACTAAATTACTCCTTCATTTACATATATTTTAATCTCTTTTAATTTTTTTTTCTTTCACTATTCCACTATTCTTTTTTCTTTCTTAAATAGTTTTATTTTATTTTTACTCATAAAACAATATAAATACGGAAAAATCTTAATATATACTTTATTTATCATTCATGAAATTAAAGAATAGCAACGTTAAAACTCATGTATATCAACCTAGATTTCTCCCTCATTTTAAATTAAAAAAGTTAAAAAAAAAACAAAAAGAGTATATTGGTAATAATGATGTTTGTTGTAATTGTTGCAGGGACAGCTGGGGTTTGGAGGATTTCAGCAATCAATGAGGCTGGTGGGTGGAAAGACCGAACAACGGTGGAGGATATGGACTTGGCTGTGCGGGCCAGTCTCAAGGGTTGGAAATTTGTTTATGTGGGTGACCTTAAGGTATATCCGAATTATTCTTATCCTCTCATTACATAGATTAGTTTCAACATATGTCTTGCACAAATTTGAAAGAACATTTAAGGTAATAAAGTTAAAATAAAATTTAGTTGAATGAAGACGGTTATGTAGCACTGATCTAAGAAGTTATGACACATACGAAGCGAGAAATTCCTAATTTCATACATGATATAAATATATCGGGGACATTTTCGTAATTAATTTCTATACTCGAAATCATAATGTTCATTCCTGATATACTACCTGTATCTGATATCTCAATATTCAAATAAAATTTATATCAGGTATGAATTAAGAAAGGCTCTATACGATGTATATTCATAACTCATATGGGTAAATAATACCGAGTTAACATTATTTAAGATTTTCCAATATATAGTACCGATTCTAGATGTTTTGAATCGATAAGAAGTAGAAATTAAACTAATTTAAATAAATGTAATACCATGTAAAGATTCTTCATCCACAATTTTCATCCCACTTCTTAAAAGAGGGTACACAATTTAAATTAACTCTACGTATGGAAGCTCTCTTGGGCTTAGTGGCAAAATGAAATGACTATTATATTCATATGTTTTCTGTACTCTTGCAGGTGAAAAATGAGCTTCCAAGTACCTTTAAAGCTTACCGTTACCAACAACATAGGTGGTCGTGTGGACCGGCTAATCTCTTTAGAAAAATGGTGCACGAAATCATTAAAAATAAGGTAAGTTATTCTATCAGTTTGACCCAAGTGAGACCCCTTCACGTAACTTCACTTATAAAATTAAGTTGGAACGTCTTTTTTTAGTGCTACCATATATAATAATTTTATTCTTTTACACAAAATCCAATTATTCTAACTATTGGCGTACTATTGACGTTACAGAAAGTGTCACCTTGGAAGAAGGTTCATGTGATATACAGCTTCTTCTTCGTTAGGAAAATAGTAGCACACATTGTTACCTTCATTTTCTACTGCATTGTGTTACCAGCAACAGTTTTGGTCCCGGAAGTGGAAGTGCCTAAGTGGGGAGCTGTGTATATTCCAACCACTATTACTCTCCTCAACGCTGTTGGGACCCCAAGGTTTGACGTCCCCTACAATTTTCCAAATGCACATCTATTACATAGTTTCCCGATACTCCCTTCGTCTCTTTATTTTTATTTTGGGAACGGGCTAATAAAAGTTCGGGAACCAAGGACTTATATCGTAATAGCCCCCAATAGCATATAATATGGCATTGGTCTACACTTGCTTAGGCTCAACTCAATTTTCTTGACCTGATTTATACTTACAAATTAAATCGTATTCACTTCATACATTTGTACTATTTTTTAGGGGCTTCTAGTAGAACGGCTGAGATGGTTAAAACTAAAGCATTTCACATAAATATTATGCAGGTCTCTTCATCTTGTAGTATTTTGGATCCTATTTGAGAATGTCATGTCATTGCATCGGACTAAAGCAACATTTATAGGCCTCCTTGAAGCTGGGAGAGTCAACGAATGGGTTGTTACTGAGAAACTGGGAGATGCAATGAAGAACAAACTAAGTACAAAATCAATCAAGAAACCTCGCATCAGAATCGGAGAAAAGTAAGTACCTCTAACTTAATTGCATTGCCAAGAGTCGTATGTTAACTCGAGAAATTCCTAATTTATACTTATATAAATGTATCAACTAATATTTTTATAATTTCTATACCTAATATCACAGTGTTTATACCTGATACTCCGTATATATTTTTCTTTATTTTTATATTTTCTGTATTTCTATATCTGATATAACTATAATAACTATATTTGATATCTCAATATCATGATATAATTTATATCACGTATGAATTAAGAAAATCCGGTAATACTCAATCCAAAAGTTTGTAGACATTGTTAGTGCCTACTAAGCTACCTAATAATGGTACCTTCTCACATGTCACTTGGCCTTAAAACAATAATTAAGAATTCATATAACAAATAATTTGCTAGTTTTTATGAGTAAAACCACAATAGCAATAATGTTACTTGGATATTTTCTAAAGGTGAAATGTGGTTTCAGGTTTCAAGTACTGGAGCTTTTGGTAGGTGCTTACCTATTTTTCTGCGGATTCTATGATGTATCCTTTGGGAAAAACCACTACTTCATTTACCTCTTCATGCAGTCCTTTGCATTCTTCATTGCGGGGTTCGGTTATGTGGGAACTTTTGTCCCAACTTAACAAAACTCACAATGTATACCATCATACGTACGTAGCAAAATTTATGCCTGTAATATCTCTGCTGCTTCTCTAAGCAAAGCAACATATAGGAAATGTTTTCTTTTTTTGTTCACCAAGATTGTTTTTTGTTCCCTTTTTTTTTTTTTTAATTTTCTCCATTTTGTAACTTATATACACAAGGGTTCTCATTTATTCTTCGTAATCGATATATAAACAATTAAGACATTAAATTGAGCAGTATCAAGATATTATTATTTTTTTTAAATATGTGAGTAAATTTTTTTGTTATTAAAAAAAAAAAGGGTGAAAGCATTTACATATCATGTAGAGGTTCTCTACAAAATTGTTCTTACACAAAGTTGCTAAATTCTTCAAGTTGTAATACGCTTAAACTTGGCGGATTTGATTTGGTAACATAACACCATTTCAAAGGAGAAAATGAATATATATATATATATATATATATATATATATATATATATATATATATATATATATATATATATATATATATATATATATAAAAGTAGTTGATGATGAACATCAATGTTGACCATCGAATATAATCTTCGTCCGTAGTAGCCTACAATATAATATTTCCGCTGTGTAGCCTACCTACCTTCTGCCCAAAGGAAAGTTTTACCAACACGAGTTTTTTTATTTTATTTTTGACAACATTCCGACACGAGTTATAGACTGATAGTATTGTGCTTGATCAAAAGATTAGATTCAGTTGCTCGTAACTTTCTAAAAGGCTACAAGAGGATGGGTTAAGGCTACAGGCTAGGGAAAGGACTGATGGCCACTACGCGTAATCATTCTCAGGGACTATCTCGGAGCCCGCCCCTATATTAATGGAGGGATATAGAGCTTCACTGAATATGTTGGGGGCAACAAGAAGAAGAAATAAGTAATATTCCTTCTAGTTGGAGATGTATTGTGGCAAGGTCTCATGCCCTTCATATTACCACACAAGTCCTGATTGCCAGAAAACGATTCCAGAGGAATTGAAGAAGAAGTCTTGCTGTCGGGTACAGAGCCATCTAGTTTATTATCAGAGAAATCAACACTTATCAATCTTGCAATGTTGGACAGAGACATTGGGATATAGCTAGTAAGATTGTAATGCGAAAGGTTCATGGTTTGAAGGTCTTGGAGCTTCTCCTGTGACCGATCTCATCTAGGATTAAACCCTTCAAAAGATTATGTTCAAACTAAACAAGTTAGAGTAGCTCCTGATTTCATGAGAGATCTTCCCAGTCAAGTTGTTTATAGAGAGATCCATTTGTTTCAGTTCATATAGGCCGGGCTCCTACCTGTACTGGCATCGGACCTAAGAACATAATATTCTAAAGAGATAATTGAAAAGTTTGGAGCTTTCGCTGACTTCTGATGGTATGGTTCCATGTAACCTACTCAATGAGAGGTCTAATTTCTATAAATTTGGCAACCTAAAAAGATCTTTTGGAATTTCACCATTGACTGAGTTTCCATTCAGTAGTAGATTAGGGCAATCAAGTTCTTAGAAGGTTAGCTAGCTAATTAGCTTATTGTTGAATAATGTTAATAACTTGATTATTCAAACTTAATTATCATCCCTTATGAAGCTTATATTTCTTCAACAATTGAATGATAGTTTAGTCACATTTATATAGAAAAAATATTTTTTTCAAGTTAAGGACGATGATGTAATATAATCGATTTCAAAACATGAAATTATAACTTTTTTCTTTCTTGCTTATTTGGATGGTTGGACCCTTGAACTGTTCTTTGTAATTGAAATTTTAGACTATTTTTTTATATCACATCGATTATTTGGTAGATTCTGAACCCATAACTTAAAAATTCTAGCACTGCCACTAGAGCTACTCATTTTTGCTTCTTAATTCGGAAGGCAGATGGTAAGAAAGAAAGTGAAGGAAATAAATTCCGGTGTGATTTGTAATGAAATTAAACATAATATACAAGAAGTCTTAGGCTACAAACTTGATCAGTCAACTGTTGATTTGCTATGATTTTGCTTATAGTCAACTGATTTACTAAAGTTATGGTAACTAAATATATACTCCTTCTGCTCTTTTTTGTTCTTCCCTCTTAAAAGCAGTTAATAAACCAAGAGAATAAGTAAATATAGGTAAGATTCTTCAAAATAAATTTAAAGTAATCTAAAAAGAAAATAAAATTCCCTTAAAAAGAAGTTGTAAGTGAGTCATGCACTAAATACTCATTAGAATCTGTAACTTAGTTGTTTAGGAGTAAATGTTAGTGAAAACTTTCAGGGTTATTGGAGGTATTTCTGGTAGTTTAATTTAGGTGAAAGTTGTACGTGGTTATTTTCGTCAACAATTTTATTCGACTAAAATCAAATGATTTTATATGGGAATGAGGAATATGGGAAGAACAAAAAAAAAACTTAGGAAGTACTAAGTAAATAAAGATATACACAACGGTAAAGGAATATATGTAAAAATACAAGTATATTCTAACAGAAAGAGTCCAAAAAGCATTTATGTTTGTCCAAATTAAAACTGCGAAGCTATTTTTTTTATTTTTTTTTAATTCGTAATTGTGGTAATGGCTTTTCATGTCATCACCTTTGACCTGATTCTTACTTCTATTTCCAGCGAAGAAGATTCATTATTATAGGTTTAACTTAATTAGGCATTCAATAATGAAATCATTCATGTGAGATGTTGTTGGATGATCAAATAAAAGTAGTTGGTCAATACTAGTCTAGATAACTAAGTGGTAAATTCGTTAAAGTCAACTTACAGAGGAGTGGACTAATCAACTCAAGCTAGTCCTAAGGCCATTTCGTGGAAATAGAAGGTGCTTGGGTCTTTGAAGGGAAAAGGTTTCTTTAAACTACTTCTTATGATAATATAATCGAGTTAAAACAAGACTAACTTGTTAGATTGTGTGAAACTTCATTATGGAAGAATATGTTGACCACACACAACACAAGTCCCAACAAAATTCAATCAAATTAAGAAAGGCGATGGTATTGGAACCAAATTAAGAAGGCATGGCTACTCGCATGATAATACAAGGGGGAGAATAAGCTTCCTAGAATAATTAAGGAAGAGTCGGTGCATAATGGATCATGATTAAATAACATGAGAAATTAGCCACTTCTTAGGTATACCTATGCAATTGGTTGGGCCTCATTGAGGGCCCTTGTCCAGCCCTTTATAAATCGGTTTATATAATTATGGGTTTTAAATGGTTAGGATTTTAAATTGTCATTTGTTATTGGTATCTAATAGGGTTAATATTGAGCCATAAACAAAATCTAAATGGGTCTCACTCTCTCCCATTTTCATCTCAGCTTTCAAACTTTTTGCAAAAAGAAGGGCCTGCTTCTCAATAATTCGAAAAGCCACAAATTTGCAACCCTAAAATCAATCATCTTCTCATCATATCATAATCTTTAAATGTATGCGCCATACCACTTCCTGGACTTCTTGGAACGTCATATTTTTGGTCGAAAATTCCGAATTTTGGTTCATTCTTTGACTTTTTGTATTCTGTAAGTTCTTCCTATTTCAAGAGTTTTATTTTTGACTCATAGATGATTATAGCTTCGTTTATAATTGTATATTATGATGGATTGTTTCTATGTTTTGGATCTGATTTTGTTGATTTTTTTCAAGAGTTTCATTTTTGACTCATAGATGATTTTTTTCAATGATTATAGCTTCGTATTCTGTAAAATTTGGGGTAGATGATGAATCCCATTCATCAAATGGATTATTTGCTTCTAAATTTTACTTTGATGCTTTTTCACCTTTGAGAACTGATCCCCTTTTCTCTCTTCATTTTCAATTACTTAATTTTTTATACTTTGAATGAAAGATTGCATCTTTATCAAATCTGTAAGTTTAATTATACGTTTGAATTAAAGTGATCGATTAAAGAATATGGGCATTTGATGAATCTATAGTTTTTCAATGGGTAATTTGCGTTTGAATTTCAGTGATGCTAACCATGAAAATCTGATGCCTTTATAATTGATAGTAATACAAAGTTTTCAAATTTTATTTTACAGTTCAACAAAAGGTTGTGATTTATTGTTGTGGGTCAATGATGGTTCTGTAGTATTGAAAATCCTGAAAATCTTTGTACTTGGAAAGGCATTGTAATGAGGATAACAAGCTCCCTCTTCTGAGTTTAAGGTTGAGGATAACCGCAGGCATAATTGAACCAATAAAATGAGCCAAGTTATGAATAAGTTTTGTAAAAACTAGAAACTAGAATATGCCAAGTTATGAATAAGTTTTGTAAAAACATAAGTTCCAACTGTGTTATTTGCTATATGAACTTTTCACATAATAATACTATCTCCATGTATTTGCTAGATGTTATTTACAGCACGGACATGATTAATTTTCTGTTTATTTGTTAGATTAACTTCGTATGGAAAGTCAAGCAACAATATCAAGATCAATGGACCGAGTGGAGGATGGTTATTTCAAGTACAGTGCTCCCAAACCCAAAAGGGAAAAGTGATCAAAAGTATGGCGAGAAATAAGGGAAGAAAAAAAATGAAAAAGGCGAGAGCATTTGTGCTATTAGTAAGTATTGTAACATGCGACTCTCGACTGGAGTTAATAGTAGTACTTATCATTTAAGACGTCATTTGCTTGATAGATGTCTAGTTTGAACAAATGACATTTCTCTTGGAGAGGCTAGTATTATTGATGATGACGAGAGTGGTGAATTTGTCTTTGATATGACTAAGTTAAAGAAGAAGATCTTACTCTTTGTAGTTGAAGGAGGTCATTCTTTTTCAACCATCAAAGAAAATGGTTTTAGGCGTATGATGTCTAAAGCAAACCCTGAATTAACGTCATTTAGTCGCACTATCCTCACTAGAGACCTATTTTCCTTATATTATACCGATAGAAAAAAAAACTACAAAATATTTTATCAAATGTTCCCGGTCGAGTTTGCTTAACAACGGATAATTGGAAAATATCTCACACTTGGCAACATTACATTTGTGTCACCGTCCATTTTATTGATTCCAACTGGATGTTGTACAAAAGGATTCTAAGATTTAAGGCATTGTCACCCCCTTATGATGGAAGTAGTATGTTCGAGGAGATTTTTATGTTCCTTAATCAGTGGACGCTAGATCACAAGTTACTTAGCCTTACGGTTGATAATGCTTCTTATAATGGTGTTATGGTTAGCCATATGAAAAATCTTCTTGCAAATAGAGGAATGTTGGTTAGCGGTGGTCGATTTTTTCATATACGGTGTTGTGCACACATTCTTAATCTCATTGTTCAATCCGGCTTAACCCTTGTAGAGGAGCTTTAGGGAGAATTAGAAACTTGGTGAAATTTGTTACAAGGTCTTCCACTAGAAGCAAAGAATTTTATGACCTAGCACAAAAGCATTTTGATTTAAATGTTAAGAGGAAGCTTAATTTGGATACGCCGATTCGTTGGAACTCTTATTTAAGATGCTTGATAATGTGCTATTTTATCAAAGCGTTTTTCCTCATTTGGGGTCTATGTATATGTCTTCCAAGAATATTGTCCCTTCGGATGAAGAATGGGAAAAGTTGAATGTTATTCACAAGTTCTTGAAACTTTTTTATGATGTTACTTGCATGTTCTCGGCCATCAAGTCTCCAACCTCAAATATATATTTTAAGGAGGCTTCAATGATCCATCGTCGTTTAGTTAAAGCATCTAAAGGTCCTCATGGTCAGGTGATCCGGCCCATTAGGAGTTCACCTAAGAATCTTAGGTGAACTCCTAATTCAACTATTCACATTATCTCCTTATTAGAGCTCTTTCGAATGGTTTCTCACTAAGGAACCAAGCAAATCAATCATAGATAGAGAGCTCACAAGTGGCAAGTCTCCTCCACATGCAATAATTCGATGCAACAACTCGGTTCACCATGCAAGATATCAATCACTGCAAAAATAGTTGTTAGTCTACTATATGCAAAAGCATAGGAGTTGATTACACATCCTCGCAGTCTTAGCAAGATATTGTACATTGGATGTTGAGATAGATTGTCCCAAAAATCATCAAATAAAATACGTAGATATATCAACAACCTTTAATCGTATTGGAAGATGAAGGACACATACCTCTCCTTTCTGGATTTATTCACGAACAAAATGGATGTTCATTTGAACATGATATGGTGTGTTGATGTTGAACAGGAATACAAGATTCCATGACAGCATACGAATGTTGCTTTTTGGATTGGACACTATAGTTCAGAAAGAAGATTCTCAATCCAGCAGGACTCAGAGATAACGTACGTACGCGACACCCTATATTCAGCTCCAACACTAGACTTAGGTTGTGGCTTGGAAGTTGGAAGACTAAGAAATAAGATCATCCCCAAAATATACGCAATAGCCCGAGTTGGACCCTGGACAGTCTACTATTGGGACATCCACCCTGCATCTATATATGCTAAGAAGGAAGACATGGAGGACTCGTATAAGTGAATACCAAAGTCTATATTACCTTGTATGTAACGATGAATACGTTTCAAAGTTTCCATGTGTTCAACAGCAGGAGCATGCATAAAGAGGCAGACTTGCTGGACTGCGCAGGAGATGTCTGAGCATGCAAATGTAAGGTATTGCAAAGCCCAGTCAGTTGGCGATACTTCATTGGATCATCATAGAGATCGACTACCGGATATTACACTGAGCTTCCCCTTAGTGTCAACGGGAGTGGGGCAAGATCTGCAAGGACTCACTATTGCCCTCTCAAATCTCAGGTATCTCCTCAGTATAAATCTGTTAAGATTAGAAAAATGCCATTGTCGGTGTGAGTGACAGCAATTCCCAGAAAATAGTTCAACTGCCCCTGATCTTTCATAGCAAATTACGCACTGAGAAGAGATATACTAGAGTACTGTCAAAGAATACTGGAAGAGGCAGTGAGTATATATAATGATCCCTAAAATCATTTTGAAAATGAGATCATAAGTACAAGAAATAAAATAATTTATTCCAATAGGAGTACTACATACAAATAAACATAAACCAAATAGGAATAATAATACATACAAAACCAATATTTCCAGATTCAGCTATCTCAAATGTTAAGATAAGTACTGCTGGGAAACTTTAATCTGCTGCTACCTATAAAACAATGGAGTAGTAAGTAGAGATCCCTTGTCAAAGTTTAAACAACCCTTTTGTTAAAATGCATGCCTAAGATTGCTCTTACCACCAAGAAGATCTCCCAAACCGATCCAGCCACAGTTAAGCTTCTCGTTTTAATTAGAGCGTGGCTGTGTATAATGCCACATAGTCCTCTGCTGTGCATACGGGTCAATTTTCAAAGCATTATTCTAATGCTATCATTGACATTAATGCAATTTTATGATGATGGGTGTGCCATAACAAGACATGTCATCTTCTGGGCCAAAATACACAATGACCCATATAGCATTAAACAAAATTACTAACCCGTATTATTAAGTGGGCTCTTCTACTGCCCACCTAACTAATCAACCACAATAATATAGAAGAGGTCAAGAAAGAGGGAGATTTCCAATTTTCATGATTCTTAGTTTCCCATATTTAACAGACCGACACTTGTTAGGGAGTAAATAAAAATAGGGAAAACAAAACTTTGTTAGTGTCATTTGATACGTAGTACTAGCTTGGTGATAAAAAGTTAATAATTTAATTTCTACATTTGTTGCCCTTCTATTCCCTTTTATTTGTCACGTTTGCTTTTTCCCAGTTTCTAAAACACGTATTATAGTTATAATATGTATAAATACGTATTACTAAAAATATAAAATTTACATATTAAAAAAATTATACTTCGAAACGAATCTAATAAGATCTGGAAATTATTTCTATTCATAAAAATGGAAGGGAGTCCATATCATAGTAGATTAATCAGTAGCATAACACAAGTACACAACTGACAATTGTTGGAAAGTTGACATAATTTAAATATTCAATTTTGCAAGTAAAGTGTGAAAAGGGCCTGAATGTTAGGGATGAATGAAGAATAGCTAGTTTAATGCTCTTTAATATGACTCCAAATCAAATGTCTCATACTTAATTCGAATTTCATAAACATTATTCTGATTATGCATGAATTGATGCTCATTTTGTCTAATATATTACATGTCACTAGACCTGTGCATTGGATGGGATTAATACTGCGACGGGTGACATGCAAAATGGGTCGGGCCAAAGAAGATGCAAAACGGCCCGAGTTGGATCAGGTCGTCCAAAGTGAGTATAGTTTTATATGTAAAGGGTGATAGTATGTCTTGTATCATTTTCAATCTTTTGACAGTAAATCATTAGTAAGTAAGCGAAAAACATTAATTACCTAATAGTAGTATTTAAATGTCTTAAAAACTATAGATTCATTATTGACCCAACTTTACCAATTAAAAATCTAATAAAACATGGCTCTTTAAAAAGACCGACCTAATTAAACCCATAATTATATTAATTAGACCATTTTATTAGAAACGAGCCGATAAAGGACGCTTAACGAGACTCCTCCCATTTAAACAGGTCAACATGTCACCCTTTCACACCACTTCCAATGAATTGCCCAACCACTAACCATATCTTAAACCAAGATGTCCTACACCATATATATATGTGAAAGGAAATGTAAGATGGAGTGTATATACAAGTTTGGTTTAAATATACTCCGTATTGCAATCAATATATATGAATAGCAACAGATTAATACGAGTATATATATATAGTTGATAATATATAATCAACTTATGTACTATATAAGTTTATGACATTCTCCATATGAAAAAAGCAAGTCAATGAAGCCATTATATTGATTGTATTTTCCGTAACTTGACATGTATTTTCTTCAAGGATAAGATACGTAATCCAACTATTTATCACTATTTATCCTAACTGACAGTTTTAGAGCATCTTATGCCATTTTTACTACGCTAAAAAAGACGAACCTTATTTCCATATACTCCTCCGTATGTGCTAAGCTCAAGATGAATCAATCAATAATATGTTAAAAGAGTGTGTGATTACCATATAATCCGCCTTACCATATATGTGGACAAACAATTATTTACCTGCATAATTTAATTACTGTGCTCATTTATTATAGGAGTTATTGCTATGGTGGTCCAAGCTGCTTTTATTTAGGGCTGCTATGTTGGAAACCTAATCTGATAATGACCTACACTATTTCAATTCTTTCCTCGTCTATTTTTTAGTTGTTATATTTGATTTTTTACGGTATTTAAGAAATAATTTAAAACGATTTTTTCTAAGTTTATATGATAATAAATGTGAAAATTTTAAGTTTAGATAAGATATATCTAACAAGTCTATTTAAATATATTAATTTATTATAATATAATTAATATTTATGATTAAAGTTTATAAAAGTTAACTCTTAAATTATAAAAATATACTAAGTAAAAAAAGACGAAATGAGTCACTAAAACAAGGTACGGAAAGGACCTTTTAGTGGTCGCCGGTTTGATTTGTAATAAGTACCCACGCTATCTACCTTTGTGAGCTAATAAAAACATGGTACCAACACAGCACATGGTTATAGAAAAGTTGTTTGTTAAGTCTACATGCATTTCCTCCTACTAGTGAATCATTAACCAGTAGGTCTTCTAAAGTCAATGGGTGCATTTTGTAAAACTTCTTTCAACTTGTGAATGGTTCGCACACTCCTTTTACTTTTTTTTTTTTAAAAAAAAAAAAAGAAGCTTCATTCGATGACTCAGTAACTCAATTCAGATTCCACAAGGAAAGTTACAGCAGTTGAAAAAGGACCATAACATACATGTTTCATTGCTCCCTTAGTATCACTACGAGCAACCAGATGAGTCATCGTATTTCCTACTCTTCTAATGTGATTAAACACACGTTTTTCAAATACACACTAGATTTTGTTAATTTCTTCAAAAAAGGAAAATATAGGGCTATCCCTCCTGCTTCTTTGTCGTTAACTCCGTTACATATGGCAAGTCCCTTTCCATCCCCACTCTCTTTGCACACTCCTTTTACTTAATGGTTGTTTGTCGGTCACATAATTATGACTATTGAGCATTTAAATAAGGATTTACCTCTATAGAAAATGTGCAATCTAATGTATCCCTAAAACTAAGGGTATGCACACTTATAAATTATTCTATGTTTCTTGATCAATTTCATTTTTTAGATATCTATCCTATCCATGATCAAGCCTAATTAATCGCTTAAACAAGGAATAATTTTACGATGTCACAAATTACATGAAGTAATGGGAGTAAAAAAAAAAAAATTATTCCATACAACAAGAAATGGTTATACGGAGTATGTTAGTATAAAATGATCAATTTCGATCACCCAATCGTGACTGTAACACAATGATATGATGACGTACGTTGATCAATAGATCATCACCCAACGATTGAAAAATAACTAATTAAGAGCATCATCCTTGTACCCTACCTAGATGGCTAGATCAATCACTACATAAAAGTATATAACATAAAAATACGACTCACCCTTATATGGGTGCTCAAACATCATATAAAGTATAATATATTGTAATACCATTACAAAAATACCTTTAGTTTTCTGTATTACTATCCCTTTTAAAATATAAGTCAGTCGTTCTTTTTTCATTTAACTTTTCACAATTTTCAAATTACGACTTATAACTAATTTTTTCTTTAAATTAACAAGACAAACAATTACGAAAATTTGATATTTTAAAAATTTATATTAAAATACATCAAATAAGTTTTAAACTTAAACAAATTATATTATATAATATAACATGAACTTACAATCAGTTTAAATAAAAATAGGGAAGGAGTATTTATTCTTTGTGTAGTTAAGGAATCAGTATCCTTCAGTAGCAAGCAAGAATTATTTATCAAAAAAATTAAAGAAACTTGATCAATCATAGAAAAATCAGCAATTGTACATCTATCATGCTAGACAGTACTGCATAGCAAAACAAGTAAGTCATACTATATTGAAATATATAAATGTCACATTTTCATAAGAGAACGCACAATTAATCAATTAATGTCATTATTCAACTGGCGATTAGACATTAAAAATAAAAACAATAAAGAAATAAATATAAGATCCCATTGCATTTTATATACACATTGACATACCATTTCCAATGTCCAATTTTAGTTTGTAGTTGCGCCTCTTCAGGTACTGTCACTAGCCACTACTAAGGGAATGGGTCCCCAACCCTTAAATAGGGTTTTGAAGGTGTCAAACAACTTTCAATTAATAAACTTTTTTGCCTTCTTTATTGTGTATTTAGTTGCTTGTAATTATATATATGATCGTACATATAAATGTTACATATGTTATATGTACCTTGTTTTCAAGGTTTCCAATATTAGGGATCCTTGGATCAGATTTGTTGGGATTTACGTATTCCTTTGTTTAATTTGAAGTAAATAAAAGTTTAAGAAGACAAGAAGAAAAGTTTACGAGTTTGATTTTAAATATTAATTAGACGGGTTTTACCAAGGGAAGAAAACACGAAAAAATGAGTTGGATGATTAGGGAAAGGTGGTAGAAAAAATAAAATTTATAAGCACACGATTAGAGGGTTTTTTTTTTTTTTTTTGAATTTTTTAAATATTTTGAAAGCATGAGCATAATGAAAATATAGTGTGTTTTTAGCGCGTAAAAACACCCAGTCCAGTGGGCCCGACCCGGAGTTTAGCCTGTAAATTAATGGTCTGATTTTCTCAGTTGCTTATTCCTTTAGGCCGAGACCCTTAACATTTACCCGAAAATTTTACCCCGGGTAAGGCTCGGCCCGTTGATCAGCTTAAACAACCCCAGCACGATGCTCAGTCAATCCTACAATACTGTCAATACAGATAAGTAAGGTATTCTTGGGCGCCAGGCAGTGCGTACCAGAATTATGGACGTCTAATCTATCACCGAAATGCTCACAAGTGTTAATTTCTATACTTCCAAGAAAAACGCAGTTCATGTATTTCTGAATGGAACAACCATTAATAAAGTTGCCTAGAAAAAATGTCCACTACTCCTAACCTTACAAACTGTTAACAGCTGCATGCGGCATTTAACGAGCCACACAAATGCGTTGGGAAGTCGCAGGGTCTCATTTATCACACTCACCTGTAACTTCCAGCATCATCTATTCGTATATGATATATACCCCCTCCCATACCTATCTTCCAATGCATACAAGATACAACTACCGAAACAAAATAATCTCAAGTATGGACCTCTCTGCTTACTATCACCTCATTTTCATTTCTTTAGCTCTGCTCCTCTTGACCATCGTTCTCTTTGTTACACAAGTTAAAAAGTCTAAGGAGAAGTCCCGCCCACGGCTCCCTCCTGGTCCGCCCGGCTGGCCTGTGGTCGGTAACCTCTTCCAGGTAGCCAACTCAGGGAAACAGTTTTTTGAGTATGTGAGGGAACTTATCCCCGTGTACGGCCCTATCTTCACGTTGAAGATGGGGTCGCGTACACTGATTATTATTAGTAACGCCTCGTTGGCTCACGAGGCGCTCATTGAGAGGGGGCAGGTATTTGCTACCCGCCCCGCTGAGACCCCTACACGGGGAGTGTTTAGTTGTAATAAGTTTACTGTCAATGCGGCCGTGTATGGTCCAGTGTGGCGTTCACTTAGGAAGAATATGGTACAAAACGGGCTTAGCTCGTCTCGGCTAAAGGAGTTTAAGGGTGTTAGGGATGTGGCATTGGATAAGTTCATTGAGAAGATCAAAGCCGAGGCCGAGAAGGAGAATGGGATGGTTTATGTGTTGAAGAATGCAAGATTTGCTGTGTTTTGTATACTTTTGTCCATGTGTTTTGGAGTTGAGATGAGTGAGGAGACTGTTGAGAAGATTGATCATATGATGAAGGAGGTGTTGATTACGGTGAATCCGAGGATTGACGATTTCCTCCCTATCTTAAGCCTGTTCTTCTCCAAGCAACGTAAGGAGGCTATGAACGTGCGGAAGAAGCAGATCCAGACTCTCCGCCCATTAATCGAGCAGCGCCGGGCTATTCTTCAGGCTGGGTTAGCCTCTGACCCGACTGCCGCCCCGTTCTCGTACCTCGACACGCTCTTCGAGGTAAAAGTGGAGGGACGGCAGTCAGGCCCGACTGAGCCCGAGATAGTGACCCTATGCTCGGAGTTCATCAACGGAGGAACTGACACCACTGCCACTGCTATCGAATGGGCCATTGCACGGCTCATAGAGAATCCAGCCATCCAGGAGAAGTTATACGATGAGCTCCGTGCCACATTAGGTGCACGGCCCGTGCAAGAGGCAGACCTGGAGAGCTTGCCTTACTTGCATGTCTTTGTCAAGGAGCTACTTCGTAAGCACCCTCCAACGTACTTCTCACTCACTCACGCAGTCACTGAGCCCACCACACTAGCGGGCTACCACATTCCTACGGGGTGTAACGTTGAGTTTTTCTTACCCGGGATATCCGAGGACCCGAAGCTATGGACCGAACCGCAGAAGTTTGACCCGGAACGGTTTGTAACAGGTGGGGAGGATGCGGATATCACCGGGGTAAGGGGAGTAAAAATGATCCCATTCGGGGCGGGTAGACGGATCTGCCCTGGTTTGGCAATGGCAACGATCCATGTAAACTTACTTATTGCAAGGTTGGTGCAAGAGTTTGAGTGGAGGGCAATATCAGAAGATGGTAAAGTGGACTTCGGTGAGAAGCTTGAGTTTACTGTTGTGATGAAGAATTCATTGAGAGCCAAGATTACACCCCGGGTTTACTAGGATTATTATTCTTAACTCTCAAGTATGCAATTATTATAATTTTTGTATTATGATATACTTGGTTTTGCACCTATTTTCAGTCCAATGATTTTGCAATCAATTAATATGAAGTATTGCTTCTGATATTCTCAATAGGATTTTTATAGATTGATTCTAATGTGATGATTTTGATGATTACTGCGTTTAATTTGATAGGGTTTGCTTGTTTACTTGGTATAATGTGTATTCTGATCGATTATCGGATGGATTGTTTGGCAGCATTCGAAGAAAAACATTAAAATGATCCATGTAAACTATCGTAGCTAGTTTATGGGCAGAATTCACTAGAGTTCTAGAGACTTTGAAACATGAAGAAGAATGCTCATGGGCAGAGTTCACTGTGTGATATGTTCCATCTTTATTGTTTGATAGCTGTATTTTCAATTGCCATTTACTTTGGTCACCAGAGATGACTCTTGGTGGAATCAGCTAGCTAATGAGTGAGTGTAGGGCTTTGGGTATTTGTTATTGGAATTCAAAGTAGGTTTGATGTTTGATTCATGTGTTTCAGATTAAAATGATCCTGATGTTCGGGACATGGAACATTTGAATGCTATGTGCTTAATACTATTAATCTTATTCAAGTTAAAAGCTGATTCTTATGAATGTTAGGAACATAGGTGGGTTGTTTCACTTTATTACAGAGCATATAATCAAGGAAAAGAAATGGAGAGGAAGGAAAAGAGGGGGCGGATCAAGCTTGTAAGGGTAGGGATAGTTCCTTCTGAGGGGAAAGTTCCCCTCCAAAATGCTTTAAGTAGGGAACGACTTACATAAGTTGATTTCTCAACTAACTCGTTGAATCAGTGGAAACTAACATTTATTGGACGGAAAGCTACCGAAAGGAATGCGATTGAGACAATTTAAAAAGTAAAGGGTAAAAGTGAGAAAAAGAAATTGAAGGATACTATACTAGGGATAATTTTTAAGAATATAGAGGTATTAGTGAAAATTTTCCTAGTTACTTTAATCTTGACTTATTAAAGTGTTTTATTCTCCAAATATTTTGAAGCGTAATATAATAAAGCACTATATCTAGATCATCATCAGAGGCAGAGTGTCGAGTCATGGTTCACGCAGCTAGTGAGTCACATGGTTAGTCAGAGTCCTTGAAGAGATGGGTGTGCTCAATCTAAAGCCCGTCACTCTTCATTGTGGTAACCAATCAGCACTTTACATTGTCAAAAATCCAATTTTTCATGAGAGAACCTCAGTTAGCTCACGTTGAAGCAAGGAAGTTTCAATCAAGATCAAACGAGTTAACTCAGCAAACAACCAAAGTTAGTTAAACTAAGTTTGAGTTAGTTAGCAGGAAAATTTAGTTACAAAATATTCTTAGTTTTCCTTTTGTATATATATACATCATCAGGCTGTACTTTGTAATTCAATTCTTTCTCTTACACATATGTGAAAGCATAACATACACTGTCAATAAGAAACATCCATTTCTTTCTCTATTCTACTCTCTTGTTCTTCTGCTCTTCTATCCCTTCTGTTGCTGTACTCTCTCACAATGTTTGATTGCTGTGCTTGATCCACAATTATGGTTCATTAACTTCAAAAAGAAATAAAATATGGTCCAACAATCCTCGAACTCACGAGGAGCAGGAATGTAAGTAGGTGTAGGCGTGTAGCACTCTGCGGCACTGGTGATCACGCTTCATCTTAATAAATAAGAGCCTCACATTAGGGATTTATCTTTGTTTGGTCATGTACTCATGTTTGGCCGCGTGAATCACCATAGTGAGAACGCGTCACGCAGTCACACCATTAAATGTCCATATAATATGCACATATAGAAGTTGATGTTTGAACAGTAATATCCAAATTTACGTCCTATCGTTTGTCAAGAGTTGTGTAAACATAACTAGAAGTGAGTTTGCGTAGGTGATTCGATATTATTGCATCAAGCACTAGATTAACTTATCCGCTTTTGGATGGAGATTAGGAAGATATGAAGTTCGTTTTTTCAAATGCAAGCAAAATATCTAACAGACTTTAGATTTAGCTAATGCATTAAATAAACTCTTATAGATATTGCAGTACTCGGACATGTACAGTAACAAGAACTAGATTATCGTAGCTGCGTAGTATGCAACCAAAGTGAACAGTGGTGCTAAAGGAATACAGCAGTGCAATTTCCAGGTGAATATCTTCAAGCAGATGAGCACTCGATTCTTTTACCTGACTTCATCAGTACAATTTAACAAAGACAAGATTAGAAAAGAACCTAATAAATTAAGAAGCTGGTCTAGACCAGTGACGAGCAGTATTTTTAGCTGCATAACTAGATCGCCTAATCTTTATCAGGAACTGCTCACTTTGAATTTGGGTATTACAATGGACTACACAAGTATATGCAGATGAAATCAACAGCAAATACAATAGTTAGACCTATCACAATTGACTAATCTGCATTGTTCAGTCACCAATGCCGAAGTCTCCCTCCAATCCTGCGTGCAAGCTCCAAATCCTTTTTCACTGCAACAAATTGCAAATTTAAAAACCATAGTGTAGAGTCGGACTACCTAAGGAGAAAAGAAATCTGGCAGGAAGACAAAGGTAATGCAAAATTGAGGCCTTGTCTTTTGTATCTGAACCAATCCAATACATAGGGCTTGAAATTACTAAAATTCACATCACATGAGTAACATGATCCCTATTAATCGAACATGCCCACATCCTAATTCCTAAGCAAATCAATGACAAGGAACTGGAATTTCACCATTCTCCTCATCAGCAGATCACCTAGGATATGAAGTATGCCTGCAACTGTGGCATCTATCAAACAAATTACCATGCTAAAGCGAGAGCCCAAGTGATCAACAAGACCGAAGGATAAAGAAAATTCTTCTGTCCATGTTAGGTTTGCAGAGGTACCCAAATTGTGAGAAACTAAACATCTATGATGTAAATTATATCTCCTTATATCTAGGAGCAACTATATTTAACTCTTTGGAAACAAAATTAGCAGAAATAATAATGCAGGCTGTAAACTTGTAAATAATGTTGATTAACTAATGGACAACATCCAGCACCCATAAACATTACTTATAGAAAGTTTCAAACAGGCAAAATGCTCAATTATGAGGTGAAACACCCTCTCCAAGATCTCCGATGAATTTTTAGAAAATTTGCCAGTTGATCTAGACAGATGATAAATAACCCTTAAAACACTATTCTAACAACTGCACAGCCAAAAGAGAAGATATAGGGACGCATCAGACAAACATGGACATAGGATACATCATTACTAGCAAAGGAAAATTTCGTAAAACAAATGGCAATGTCATTAATCACCATGTTGATACATAGTAGAGTATACATAATGCATAATAACAGCCGCCCCACAAAGAAATCAGAGTACTTACTGAGTGTAACTCGTCTGGCATGAATAGCACAAAGCATACCATCTTCAAACAATTGAACAACTAAATCCTCTGCAGCCTACAAACAAAAAGATTATCTAATAAAGCACATGCAAAACCAAGAATAATAGATGAAATGCCTAATCATTATCAAAAACAACACCAACTTATTTAAGCAGTTGAAACATAAACTTAGGACCATCACATTGATTAGGCAGTTGAAACATCCATTCAACATGAACTTGCACAAAGTCAACATCCATTGGTTGAGAAACCTAAATCGATAAGCTAAAGCATCACTAAATTATATTAAAATCTGAACTTGCAGAAATTCGCATTTGTCAAGAATAAAAGTTTTCAGAAGGATGAAAAGGAGGGGCAGCTCAACTGGCACTTTCATAATCTCAAAAAGAAAACATGCACAAAGACTGGAAGTCCTATCCAAATATCATGTACTTGTATATGGTAGGAAGAAAGAGAAAGACCGTAAGCAGCTTCAACACATAAAAGTCAATAGCATGCTTGAAATGATAGATTCAAGAATCCTAGGCAGAAAAATCTTTGCAAAAAGTTGGCCTTTTGCCTTTTCAGTCATGTTCACGTGATAAACAGTTCTCTGTCTCTCAATCTATTTCTTACAATTAAATACGGAGTATGATTTAGCATGCTGTTAGCACATCTACTAGGATAAGATTGTTTTGTTGAGACAGGCAAAGTGCAGGAGATACAACTAGAGACATAATTAGGCCTCCAATAACAATGACATACTCAAGGAGGAAGAAGCAAGCTGGGAAAGATGAAGGGGCCAGAGGTGTGACCAATGATGCAGTGATATCCACAAGCAAGGGACCGGCTGAAAAAGAATAATGATGTCAGCAATTGGTTAGTTGGTTAGGAAGTTAGAAGCACAGAGCAAGAGAAAGAGCTGTAGGGAATATTTTCTGTTTACGGGAATATTTGTAATTAAATACAGGGGAAAAGGGGAAAGGGGGATTCATTCAGAAAGTTGTAAAGGGAAACATTGGAGAGTTCCTCACAAAAGAAGGGTTTACTAAATCAATCTTCTGCTTTACTTTGTAACTTTGCGTGCATATCTGTTTGTGCCTTCCCATTCAATAATCCCACGAAACTAAACTCACTAGACCAAGTCCCATCAACTTGGTATTAGAGCCACCACTCCTCGCGGTAGCGTCATGGCTCTGATGACGAACGCGCAACGACTTGAAGCGATGGAGACTGAGATCTCATCGTTAGATGCAAAAATTACCCAGGCAATAAAGGCGATGGAATTGCGTTTTATGAGACATACGAGTGAGGCGGTGGAAAAGTCTACCCAGAGACTACGAGCAGAGGTGGAGTCTCTCAACCAGCGTTTGGTTAATCAACCCCTTGAGCAAGGGTGGAAGCCACCACCAGTAGTAACCCAGGGAGTCATTGAGGGTCTAGGGCCCCATACTGAGGAAGAACCCAACATCAAACCTCACCCCGGATGGACATAATTTGGATTTTGGAGCTAGCTGGAGGATAAGGCGGTTGAATTTACCCAACTTCGATGGAACTAACCCTGATGGCTGGATCTTGCGAGCAGAGAGGTATTTTCATTTTTATCGTCTGAATAAGGAAAATCGATTGGAGGCGGCGATAGTAGCCTTGGAGGGTGACACTCTGTTATGGTTCCAATGGAACCATTGACGGAAGAAGATCGGTATGTGGGGGGAACTCAAGGGCCTTCTCCTCTGCAAGTTTCGACTCTCATCCCATAAGAGCTTACAAGAACAATGGTTAGCGCACCCTCAACTGCAGTCTTCAATGGCCGATTACAGTAGGCAGTTCGTAGAGCTAATGGCACCATTGACGGGGGTACCTAAAGATATAGCTCTCGGCCAATTCTTAAATGGCTTAAGCGAGGAAATCATGGCTGAGATTCGTGTTTTTGGGCCCAGGTAGCTTAGATAAGGCTATGGACTTGGCTAGGAAGATAAAGGAGAAGTTGAGGTATGGGCCAAGGAAAAGGGTCGAGCCCAAGGCAACACCGAAACTTAAGCCCTCTCCCTTCTACAACACTTTCCATAAACCTCCTTACAACCAGGTACATGCCCTATGCCCTACCTCATCTTTACCTTCTTCCCAAACAATACACCTTGTTTCTGGCTCGAAGACAACTTCCAATAGGCCACAGGGTGAAATCCGGCGTTTGAGTTAACGTGAACTCTAACACAAACGAGAGCTTGGTCTCTGTTTCTATTGTGACGAGAAATGGAACCCAAGGCATAGATGAAAACGAAGAGAATTGAGCATGTTACTCCTGACGAATGAAGAAGAGGAAGTATCGTAGTTTGGGGATGCCGTAGAAAAGGAGGTTAAGCTAGGCAAGGAAATAGAGGTGCTGAAATCACTTCCTATCATCTCATTTAACTCAGTGGTAGGAATTAATAATCCCAAAACTTTGAAACTAAAGGGGAGGATACAAGGGAGTGAAGTAGTGGTCATGGTGGACCCAAGAGCAACCCACAACTTCATCTCCACTAGGGTAGCAAAGGAGCTCTAACTTCCTATCTCTAAGACGTCTGGTTATGGGGTGACCTTAGGCAATGGGGCCACTGTACAGGGAGAGGGATATTGTAAAGGAATGGTACTGGAATTACAGGGGATGACGGTGCTAGAAGATATCCTGACTTTACCTCTAGGAAATTCAAATGTGATCTTAGGCATACAGTGGTTAGAGAAATTGGGAACTATCTCAACCAACTGGAAAACACAGATTATGAAATTTAGGTGGGGAGAAGAAGCTATCACTTTGAGGGGAGATCCATCTCTAAGGAGGTCGAGTATCACTTTAAAGGCTATGTGTAGAGCTTTAAGGAAAGAAGTGCAAGGTTATTTGATTGAACTCAATTTGTTGTTGGGAAATCCACCAGACTGGAAGGAGCCACTGATACCTCAATTCTTGCAACAGACATTGGGGTGTTATGAAGAGGTATTTAATATGCCAGAGGGACTTCCCCCAACCAGAAGTATAGAGCTTTCCATTAACCTAAAGGAAGGTGTAGACCTGGTGAATGTACGACATTATAGATATCCCCACAGTCAAAAGAACGAGATTGAAAACTTGTGAGAGAGATGTTGCAACCTGACATCATCCAACCATCAATCAGCCCATTCTCCAGCCCAATTTTGTTGGTGAAAGAAAAAGATGGTTCGTGGCGATTTTGCGTTTGACTACGGTGCTCTCAATAAGTGTACGATCTCGGAAAAATTTTCTATATCCATTATTGATGAATTGTTGGATGAACTACATGGAGCCACCGTAATTTCTAAATTCGATTAAAAGTCCGGGTATCAAATTAGAGTTTGGAGGGAAGATGTACAAAAAACCGCGTTTCGTACTCACGAGGGACACTACAAATTTTTGGTTATGTCATTTAGGCTAACCAACGCGCCAACCACATTTCAATCCTTGATGAACATGGTTTTTAAGTCGTTCCTATGCAAGTATGTCCTAGTTTTTTATTATGATGTATTGGTATTTGGTCAGAGTTGGGAAGATCATGCTAGACACTTGTCTTGGATGTTTTGAGGAGTCACCAGCTTTACGCCAATAAGAGGAAATGCAAATTTGGCCAAAATAAAGTGGCCTATTTGGGCCATGTCAAAAATTTTAAAGCCTAAGATTAAAAGAAGGTTATAGATGCACTAAAATATGATGTATACATTGTGACAATCCAATATGAGATATTGAGATATGATAGCAGAAAATGACTTGAGATAAAAAGCTAAACATATTGATGTACCTGTTGAAGGGCCATCAGGGCTTCAGCTTGCCAACGACTAATTGTGGGGGAAAAGTGGTGAGTAATCTCTTTTACCTACAACAAATTTCAACCAGACAATGTGGTGGTGACCACAAATGTAACAAGAAATGGAAAAAATAGAATGCAACAAGCATTTTACCAATTCAAGAAGTGCCAAACCAACAACAAAATCTTGCTATAACAATAAAAACCAATTGGTTCACAAAGGAATATTTGGACTCAAAATTTAGCAAATAAATTCTTAAAAAAATAAAGGAAAGAAAGACCAAAATGGTCTCACTATTAATCTTTGAAACTTACCATGTACACTAGATGGCCACAACATGGAGCATATGAACCAAATGTGATCCCCGTATTATAATTTTCATGGCATATAGGGGTATGGAGCAGAATCTCATGCCATGCATATGTCAACACACTGCTGACCAGAGGTACTTAATTCCAATGCCAGCATGCAGCCACGTAGCAATTTTAAGTACGTCGATTAATTTCTCTATCATCTTAGCCTTTCACTGCCTTCTGACCACCATATATTTTATGATTTCATAGCTTTAGTATCTTTATTTTAACCGCTTTGAAGAATTAGTAATCAAGGACACTATTTGAAGCTAGGGACTGAATCACCAAACCCCAAATCTTGCACTCGCAATGCTTTTGATCAAGTGGATTATATGGAGTGCATTGTTATAACGATAACTAAGGCTATATGGTCATAAAAACGAATCACTAGAAAACAGGATGGAGCCAAAATTTCCATGGATTAATTAAATCTAACTGCTATAAGAAATAATCAAGTCTATGCATAATAAGCCAGTATTTTCTAAGAAAAATGTCATTAATAATTGGAACTAAATGCATTTCAAATTTTTCAAAGCCATGATATCATTTGGAGAATACAAATACAGTCTAAAGTCTTCAAATAACTTAACAACTAACAAAACTCAGATTCTCAGACCTAATAACCTAAGAAAATACCTCTAAAAGTACATAATAATGTAGAAATTACTTCCTCTGTTATTCTTAGGCTTTGTTTGTTTTGATGAAAAAAGTTTTCAAGGAAAATCATTTTCCAAGGAAACCAAATTTTTCAAGGGAAAATACAATTCTAAAATAATTTTCCTTTGTTTGCTCACAAGAAAAGTTATGGAAAAAGGACAATGAAGAGAAAGAAAGAGAATATAAGAGGGAAAAAGAGAGAGGAAAATGTGGCATACCTTCCTTAAAAAAAGAAAATGCATTCTACTCTTGAAGAGTTATTTTCCCTTTTGTGAAAATTGTTTTCCTCCCCTTCAGAAAACTATACTAAGGAAAATGAGAAAATTATTTTCCTTGAAAATGTTTTCCGTCAACACAAAAGGAACCTTAGTTGCAACATGGAGAAAGGTGCAGCATTAAAGGAAGCCTCTGTGATAAAGAGATAAATAGATATGGTAAAAGTACCGATGTGCTGAGGAGAGAGATAGAAAGAAACCACAAGCAAAATAAAGGTATGTTGCAATTAATTAAAAGTATCCTGAAAAGGGAAGTATTGCAAATAAGAAAATATAGGAGGTAAAAACAATAGTGATTTTCTAAACGTCCATAAAAGAGTGATTGATTTTTCAAACCTTGATTCCAATTACCTTTTCTGGCATTGCACTCAAATTTTGAACTCTTAGAAAAAGAATCCAACATTCCACAAAGTTTAAAGCAAAATTAGTGTTCGGCTTAGGCCATGCACTTATGAAGTAATGGAAGCAAGGAAAAGGATGCCAAGCGAATGGTTATGTGAATTGGATATTGCAAGGAAGCCACCAATTCTAAGAGAAAGATCTAGGAAGGATGGCACAATGATTAATCATTAATGTGAGCAAGTGATCATCTACTAGATAAGTTCCATAAATAGTAAGAACAAAGGCATAGGGTTCACTACATATGTTTTTCCAAAGGAAAAGAGTTGAATTAAAGCCTTTACTAAGACAGGGACACCTTGTAGTCTTGTACAACTATCACTCACATTCCAAAATTTACAATGGATTGCCATAATTAAGCAGTGATGTATTCTATCCCTTGATTAGGCACCAGTACTCCAACTCTCCATATGATACAATGGCATCTACTTCAATAAACTTTGTCTATAATATTGCTAAACAGCCTACCTATTCTAGTTCCTATATATAGTATATGATTATATGTAGCCTAAAGGTGTAAGATAATCTTCAAAATCATTAGCACTCATTGGTTAGTTGATTGGTTCTGCTTCTATTAAATTAGTAATGATGCTACATGAACTTTTAATTCTAAATTTGATACACCAAGAAAAACATTTAGTTTCTGTCATTGAAGATCACAGCCAAAGCAAGATAATAGAAAATCAATGTAATCTTACAAACAATGAAGTACACTTGCACATTGTTTATTAATTGGTTAGCATCTGGTATTTCAAATAGTAGGTACTTATCCACCTAGTGTAACTTAGCATTTGATAGCTGAGTTAGGCTTAGTCGAAAAAAAGAAACTCTGTTAATGTAGCAATAAAATTATAGGTAGGGAAACTAAATTATTCCATTCATACTAAGATGAATATATATATATATATATATATGCAATTTTATAGCTAAATATTTCAGCCACATCATGAATCACCTCAAAGTAATATTAACTTTTACTCCAGACAATCGCTGGGTGGCATTTTCATGCAACTTGATGGGAGCCCCAACTCCTACGAGTATAAGAAGCAAGCAAAAGTTCTTATATCATTATTTCCCCTTGGTTAAGAAGTAGCTGCCATGTATACTACTTGAGGGTAACCAAGAAAAGTGTCACGATTACCCAAAAAAAACTCCCTCTATTCAAAAGTTGTAGTCCATGTTATTTAAAAGCGACCAAAAGTATGTACGAGTGGGGGTGAACTGAAACTCTTATTAGTTGGCTACTTATACATAGATCAACTAAAGTGGATGATAGAAATGGGACAAGCCAAAATAGAGAGATGGAAAATATAGTTAGAGTATGATAAAATTTCCTTTTATTAATGTCTATACTAAGATTCGGTGGTAAGAGAATGTACTAAGAATACGAAGAAAGATGGAAGATAAGTATGCTTAGTTAATCAGCCTATCAACATAATAACAACAATGATTTCCATGAAAGTTTCAAAGACATAACACCAGAATGCCACCATATGTACTGAAAGGCCTCATCGAACACAGCACCAAGGAACAAATTATCAACTTAATTACACCCTCACAACTTCAATTAGAGTCTACCATGATACAAACTACAAAACTACACTCCAATCTCAACTCGGCTTCATACCTTATATATTCGGTTACATTATGGACTCCTTAAAAATATAATGATCACAATTACGAAAATTCAATCAGATAAATCCGCATAAACATCAAAATTAAGCATCAAATATTCAACACTATATCAATTTCGGGAATAAAATAAACGAAAACATAACATACGGAACGGATGAAAGGAGCAGCAGGAATCAATAGCTCTACAGACTTCTGAAACTTGCGAATTTCCCGGAGCGCGACCGTGCCTGGACGGTATTTCCTTTTCTCTACAATGACGGATTTTATCCAGATTTCAGCATAATTTTATCACAATTCAGTCCAATAAAAAAATAAACAAAAAAATTTCGTTAAAAAAATAAATTACTCTGAGAAGAAGCAACATTCTGAATTAGAGGAGACTGCAATTCCATAAAATAATGAGAAAGTTAAAAAGAATATAAATGAATATAAATTAGATTAATGAAGAAAATTAGGAAGAACCGAGCGAGATGGAGATGATTTCGTCGGAGTAGCAGGCGCTTCTGCAAAAGAATCGAGAAATTAGGGTTAGAGAAAGGGAAATTGAAGTGAAATGTACAAAAATGAGGATGCGAAGAGGACAAGGAGAGAGAGAAAGCGTACTTGAGCTTCTGCGTTTATGGCCAGAGGTGTGCTTCACTCTCATGGCTTCCAACGGTGGGAATGGATAACAGAGGGCACGGAAATATTTTGAAGCAACCGTCACTGTAATCAATCAGAGGCTTTGGGGTTTTCCGTTCCCGCGCACTAATAGAATTGAGTTTTCAAATTTTCAGATTTTGGGGAGTAATGATTGAATTTGAATGACGAAATTTTGAGGTGGTATTTGGGACTTGATTTGGGTTGTAGAGGTTTTGAATTACCAAAATAATATATACACAAGGACAGTCTGCTATAAGGGGCGTGCATAACGGTTAATCGTATTGTTATAACGGTTATTGAAAAAAGCTAATTGTAACCGTACCATTAAGTAATGGTAACCATTAACCGTTTCATTCCATTTTTATGCACTTGTACACCTAATATTGTGAAATTATTTGTTAGATTTCTTAACTCATTTGGGTCTTATACAATAGTAATAACACATATTTATATAAGGTATGATCATGTATAAAAAAATTGTGATATTCATTCATGTTTTAGCCTTTTAAGTTTAGTTTTAAAAATAATAATAATAATAATAATAACGGTTAACCGTTAAAAAAATTTCATAACCGTAACCATAACCGTTAAGGTTAACAGTTCGGTAACCGTAACTATTAACCATTAATATGAACCGGTTATACACGATTAACTGTTACAGTTATTTTGCAAACTCCTATTTTGTTGTGCCTAAAGGCACGGACCGAGCCGTGCCGGCACGCTGGCGGCCTTGGCACAACACTCATTCCTGCTTTATTTTTAAACAGCTATTTTTCCATCTATCAAACATAAATATCAAAATATGTAATGGCTAGTACTCTAGTACTCACTGCTATCAATTTATCAAATGCTTTTGCATATATATACAACATTCATTCAACTCTTAATTTTTCAAAGTGCAAAGTTTATTATTCAAAGTGGTATGACGACAATCGATAATTCGATATGGGCGCTTTGAATCGATTGGAAGATCTAACTCATTTTTATTTTTATTAATATTAATTATTATAGTTATTTTTATATTATTGTAAATTTGTTGTTGTTGTTGTTGTTGTTGTTGTTATTATTATTATTATTATTATTATTGTTGTTGTTGTTGTTGTTGTTGTTGTTGTTGTTATTTTTATTATTAATATTCTTGTTAATTGTTATTATTATTGTTTTTTTGTGGTTGTAAATGTTATTATTGTTGGTTGTAATGATGGTGGTGGTGTTATTGTTATTTATTATTTTTTTATTATTATCGTTAGTATTTGTATTATCGTCGTTATTATTATTTTTGTTCTTGTTATTATTATTATTATTCATCATTATTATTATTGCTTTTATTAGTTGTTAATTTGTCATTACTATAAGTCATACAATTACATCAAACACAAACTCTTCCTTTAATAAGGGACAAAAACATAGTTACTAATAGTGAATCTGAATCTCCATATTCATACACTCAAATGCCCCCACCTCAAAACAAGGGATTCGGTCAATTTAGCAATGTACCCCCAATTTTGGAATATTCCTAATCCTGATTTTCGACAAGATATCTACCAACCTAACCCAAACTATGTGCCTCGAAATGAAATTCGTTATTTTTCAACCAGCCAAATAAGCCAACACACATACCTTTGGGTCTAGTTAACATTCAACCGAAAGTTATGGAGGTGGTGAAGAAGAATGCCAAATTCCAAACCTATTAGAGCAGCGATATACCGTAAAGGAAATGACAGCTAAAAAAATCGAAAAAGTAAGGTTAGGAACTATTTTGTGTTGAATAAAGATGAAACCAAATCTAAGTGTAAACAAATGTAATAATGTGTTTTCAGCTATATCCAAAAGTGAGACTGGGCAGTGGACACCACAGTAGGCATGTTAAAAAATATGGTGGACCATCTAGTGATCCATCTCAACCTGAAATTTCTAATACCATCCATATGGCTTCACTTACAATTATGAGAGAGATAGGGATGAACTTGGAAAAATGTTAGTTCATGCTAAACAACCTTCCTTATTTGCTGAAAATAAATCCTTTAACCATTTTATTAATATAGCACTAAAACTACAGCATAAAAAAATTATAGGAAAACTATTCGTTCTTCTGCTATGAATAGGAATGGCAACGGACCGGATTTGGACCGGGTCCATATAGATCCAGATCCAGATCCGTTTTTCAAGGGTGGATCCAGATCCAGATCTGCTGGGTATGAAAAGTAAGGATTCAAATCCAGATCCAACGGATCCGGGTCCAAAACGGGTCAAAAACAGATCTTGCATATTTAGGTTTTATTTACCACCATAAGGGATAGTTTGGGCGGGAAGACATTTTTTGTTCTATTATATTATTGTCTATAATACTCCGTAACTAGAAAAATGAATTTGTAATTGAAATTATGGACTTTATTATATACATTAGAACATTTTCCTAGACATTAATGAGAAAAGAACTTTATTTTTCAGATTGAATTATAAAGCAAATTACAGTATTTCAAATTAGACAAATTAAAAAAAAATATTATCAAAATCAATTTTTCATTCTTTTTTAATAGATACCCAAATCGACCTAATTTGAATACTTCTTACTAATGGTTGAATTTTACCTCACTATCATTCTCTCCTTTCTTTGTTGGTTACTTGTTTGTAAATATATTAGTATCACGAAAAAATTTCAAGATGGGTTTTAAACGGGTATTATGGTTGGACCCGTATCCGGATCCGTCGGGTCTAAATTTTGAAGACCCATATCCGTAAAAACGGATATGGATCCACGGATCCGGGTCGGGTCCAATACCCGTTGCCATCCCTGGCTATGAAAGCTTACATGGAGTATAAATTAAGATGAGTTGAAGAGTTAACAAATCTCCCTTGTAGAGTTTCTTTGACAGCATATTCATGGGATAGTGGCTATGTACTACATTATTTGTGCATGAGTTGTCGTTTGATGGATAGTGAATGGATGTTACAAAAACACATTATCCATTTTAAAATGTTAGAATACCCCCTCGCTGGTCTTAATATTACTCATCATCAAATGCATGCCATTGTTGCATATAATCTTTGGGACAAAATCATGTCCATGACATTTGATAATGCATCATCAATGACATATAGCCCAAACATGGTTAAACAAAAGTTAACGGATTTCATATTAGATGGAGAGGCACTTTATATTAGATGCATTTGTCATGTCCTTAATTTGTGTGTGAAAGATGGAGTTTGTGAAATGGGTCCTTATTATGAAAAAATTAGAAATGTCATTCTTGCTATTAATAGTTATTCTATGAGACTCTAGGAATGGAAAACGTTTCTTCGGCAGCAAAAGGTGAATGTTATCAAGATCAAAACATATTGTCTTGCAAGGTGGAACTCCACCTACGACATGTTGAGTAAGGCAATTGACTTTAAGATTGCCAAAACGGTATTTTTTAATCAAAAGTTTCCACAAATGGCTCTATATGAAGATGGTTGGACTAAGTGTAAAAAGTATATGAAGTTTTTACAATTATTGTATAGCATGACCTATTGTTTTTCTTTAGTTTATAATCCATGTTTTCAATCTTTTCTTTACAATGCTTGTTTACTTGCTCAACTTTTCTTTGAACATCGATTTTAACAAGATTACGATGCTTATGTTCTAGCAATGGAGGAAAAATGGCGTAAATATTACACCAAGAGTCCTCTCATTTATATTTTTGCTTCTATATTAGATCCAAGGCAAAAGTATGATGGTATATATCTGTTAATTGATATTTATTTTCAATCCATGCAACTTGATGATGATGTTGATTCTTACAAAACTGATGTAACTAACCATTTTTATTTATTTATATGGAGTTTATGAAGTTAAATACGGATCTACTACTCGATTTTCTCATGTTCAATCATCTAAAAATCCAAATAAGGACGAAAGGTTTATTTGCACAAGCAGCTAACATAAATATATAAGTTTTCAAGTAATGAAGCATTTAGGAGGACTTAAAGCGGCGTTTCAGAGTTGCAAATGTACTTAAGCTATGACTTCATGAAAGGCATAAACGATGGAGATAAATACGACCTCGACATCCTTGAATGGTGGAAAGGGCAAAGCATGAAGCATCCAATTCTAGCGGCGATGGATGCTACATTTTCGCTAATCAAGTATCCTCTGTTGCCTCATAAAGAGCTTTTAGTGCATCAGGAAGAGTATTGGACGAGAGAAGAACAAGTTTGAAACACGAAACACTTGAAATGTGTGTTTGTTTCAAAGATTGGTTGGATGCCGACAATTGCTCACAAGATCGTACATACGATCAAAACGACAATAACAATGGCACGTCAGCCTCCGATCGTTCAGGGTCTAGTAGTTCTCTATCGATGCAACTAACCAATGACATCGAACAAGAAGAAGATAAAGAATGGTAACTTTGTAATTATTATTCATTGTAAGACTTACATTTTTTTTGTATTTTTCATATTCAATAATAAATGAAGTTTTTTTAGATTTATTTCCTTAATGTTTCCTAATATTCGATGTTCGAAAACTAAATACAATTGTCCGAAATTTATGTATCGGATCATGTTATAATAATTCGAATTTTTTTTTTCGAATTAGTTATAATTGTCCGAAAAGTAAATACAATTATTCGAAATTATTTATTTCGAATTATTGATTTTTTATAAAATAGATATAAAGTTCAATTATGGGCCAACATGGTGATAGGCACGACGGGCCAGCATGCTATGCGAGGCCATGGGCCTGATTTTTAGGTTTACGACTCGGCATGACACAATACGATCATATACTAGGCATGACACGGCACGCCCAGAGGGCAAGCACGACCCACGGTAGGACAAGCACGGCGCGTGCCCAGCTTTGCCTGAGTTAGCCGTGGCTATGTCATGTCATGTCATGCTTTTTTCCCAAAACTCATTCTGTTAATCTAGTTGTATATGGTTATATATTTGGTGGGCTATGTTTAGAAGGGTTACGAGCTAGTCCATTAATCACATTTTTTTAAAAATAAAGATCAAACTATGATCGAAAAATAATAATTTAGTATAATTCAAATTGTATTATAAGAATAATAAAAATTAAAATTACAAAAACAACTACTACAATACAAATCTCGGGCCAAATTGGCGAGTACTTTAGGAGCTCGTGTCGCGCTCGTGCCATTTTTTGTTGTTTGTGGCATGGCTTGTAGGCCACTCCACAGTAACGTGCAAGTGCAACAACTAGAGAAGAGAAACACTAGAATGGGAGGTATGGTTAAGAAGAGAAGTTTGAGTGTTGGGAATGAAAAGGATCTTAAGAAGGAGAGGTTCAAGGTTAAACCTATTGACTCTTGAGGTGTGCCATCACCTTCAGATGGTAAAGGTGGTGGAGGGTCTAAGCCTGCTGGACCCAAAAAATGAAGACACTTTTTTTAATGAACTCAGTTAATAATCAGGAATTCAGGAATCAGGATAATTCTTTCATTTGTAGTTTCTTTGTTTCAGAATACGAACAGAGATAAGTTAAAAATTTCGTACTCTTATTTTGGTTTAAACTGGTGCACTTGTGGTAATCTAATCTATATACTACGTATATGTGCAGCCAGAATCTGTACTCCGTATTTGTGCATATTGCTGAACTGCTGCCAAAAATCTAAGCTTTTAAATTAGACTTGTATGAAACTAGCAGGATCAGGCCGTCTAATCAGTGCCATCTGACAGAAAAAGTTATAGAAGCAAGTTATAAAAATAGAACTTGTTATACTTCTCATGTTCAACATGCTAGGATAACTGCAGACAGCTCTATTTATACTAGTGTTTCAAGTTGAAAAACAATTTCACGAGTCAGCAAATAGAAAGTCTAAGGACCTGCAGCACGAAGAATATCTGAGTTTAAGATTCCCACTAAAACTTGTATGTTACAGTTGATTAAGAACACTGAACAAAATCCGATGCCATTATAGCAGTCCCATTCTGAACATTGACGCCGTTGAGTGTGCACCATTATCGGAAATTAAATTTTTCTGTCGAGCACATGTCAGAAAGTCAGAGACTCCAATAAAAGACAAGAAAGCAGTATAAGGAGTAACACTTGTTCACAACTGAAATTGCAACGGCAATCAGATATCATCAAACAATAAAGTATACAAAGTGATACTTTTACAATGTTACAATGCACACGCAGCTACTGTAAGAAACCAACACTAAATATCTATTCTAGTAATGTATTTGAATTTATGTAGGAAGATGTATTTTTCACCAGTAAAGGCAAACTCAGAGTTATTGTATGATACAATCATCTATATGTATTTGGTCAAACATAATGATTTTGAAATAAAGGTATTCCTGGTGGAGGTATTCCAGCTTCATTTCCCAGGAACTGACTGCCCATCATCTGATTTGGCGACACACGAGGGAAGAAGTCTGGAAAGTCCGAATATGTCAGGTCATTGGAATTACTGGAAGCTGAAATGTTGGTGTCAAAATGAAAGTCATATCTCGGCGGCCTATTAGAGATATCTGGAGTGGTGAAGGGATCACCACCAGATTTGCTAAGCCTGGAGCCCATAAGCCCCATAGGATTGGTAATATATTGGTGACCTTGTACTGTCAGAGATCTTATGTTAAGAGCGGAACTGGTTGGCTCTGAATAATCTGAACTCAGTAACCTACTCTGATTGGGAGATGGACCCTCAAGATCAGTTGGTACTCTGAATAGGCCAGGACATCGGACAGGAAATTTTAACCAATCGACATCTCTGTTTGCAGGAACAAAAGTTTCAACTGCTCTCCCAACAGATAACCTGGTTTCTGGCAAACTATTCATTTGTTGTTTGAGCAGTACCTTGGCTTCTTGAAGAGAATCCAGTACTGTTCCCACCTTGGCAGATGGTTCTTCATGGGGTACAAGTGCACGAGAGTCATTTTTCCAAGGTAATTGATGTTCATAGGAAGCACTACTCCTATCTGATGGGTCAACTTGACCTGCATGTAACAAGTGTCTTGCTGAATGCTCCGAAGATTGATTATTGTTCGCCACAGAGGATGCAAAATCAGGAGCAGGAGATCTACTATGCTGCATTTCACTGACATTATGTCTCACTGAACTACCTCTATCAGCATCAGGAGATAATTTGAAACTATTGAAATGATTTATTGGTAATTTTCTTCCGAGAGGACAGGTTTGTGACCCAGCTTTATGGTCATGGCAAGTGCCAACCTCATTGGGTTGTGGAACTGCTGCTTTGTTCTCATCTCTCTCCTCTGTGACATCTGAATGGCTACCAGGTTCACACGAATCCTACAAATTCAACATCATGAACTAAAAGGTTCAGATTAAGGTAGCCATCAAAATCAGAGGATGTATTAATCAAATGCAGCAACAAATAAAAAATGACTAGGAGCATACATAACAATACCTTTAAGGGTAGAGAAATAGTGATTTGACAAGTTATCACTTATCCTGGTTACTATAACTAATATGTAGATTGTCACTTGTTTGTAAAAGCTACTAAAATTAGCTATTGAGGTGTTACAGGTAGTGTTTATAGTGTTTATCACATCATAATTCGCTATTTTATAAGTTCAACACTATAATTGTGCATGTTCTGTTACAATGATTTTCATGACGCCACAATAGCAATAACTAGCCAAATAAACAAGCCACTATGGGTTATCATAAATTTTTAATTTATCACTACAATATTCAACCACTAACCATGGGTAAAAACTACAGACTGCTACACCAACAGCTACAGTTGCAGAACAAGCCAAAGGTTTTCATAGTAGTTTCATCCAATACGTAACAAGAACATACAAGCTCAACATTTAATGTTCTTTTCTTACTCTTTGCATTTCGATCATCAACTTTACTCTCAAATAGAGACCTACATACGAGGGTTTTACACTCCAGATATTCTGGAGAACTTTTGACACTTGTCTGACTTGGTAGAGGAAACTGATATTGCTGGTGAGTTCTTTCCCAGCAACAAAAAATTAGTAAATCAAACAAAAGCTAGACTGCTACAAATAAAGAGATGAAGGCAGTAGAGAGATTTTATGGAGTTTATCTCATAACTATTATCATGAGACATAGCTGCCACACATAAGAACCAAGAGAACTACCGTACCCCTACCAGGTCATCAGTTACAAGGAAAAAAGAGATGAATAACTACAAGTTCGTGTATACTTTTTACAAAAAGTTGTCCACGCCAATGTCCATCAAATGCCTCTTTTCTACCAAGAACATATTTAATTTCAGTCAATTCAATAGGTCCAAAACCACCAAAAGCTGTGGATGTGAGTGAAGGACAGAGTTGGTAGTGGAGATGAATTACTATGGAAATCGGTATGTGACAACCAAGTAAAACTAGATACAAACTTATTCCCATCCCTAAATCTATGTTATTGTAACAAAGCTCTTAACTTTAGATTTTATGGTTTCAATTTAAACATATTGAAAAAAATGCAGGGGAATCCTTATCATGTATAGAAAAAAAGCCCAGCGCCAAATTAAATTTGTCCAGGACAAATTCACAAGTGAAAATAGGTAAATTTGAAACGTGGAACTGCAACAAGGAGGCGGTTTTAATTGAGACAGGAGTAGAGAACAAGACAAAATAGAAGTAAAAACTATCAAATTCCAGCTGCTAATGTATCATTTGCAAGCATGTAAAGAAGCTTCATGTGCTGTATTTTAACACATGGCCAGACGTCATGGAAGCTCTGAATATGGTAAAACTCATGTAATGTTGATCTAAATGACCGCAATGAAATTCACCTAGCAAGTGGTTAATAAATTTAACCAAATTGCAGCATTATCGCACAACTCAGAAATTTAAACAAGACTGTAATCATTTACAATTTGGAAAGGTTTTACATAGACAATCAGATCATGCACATTCCTTAAAAGCAGAGCCTTAGAGTTTAACCCAGAAATCGGCAGACTAGTATTTATGATCAGCTCAAGAAAATGTTAGTGATTATACAAGTTTGCAATAAGCAGAACACCTCACAAATTTATATAGCCAATATACTATGCCATTTTTTCACACCTCAAACAAAGAAGTAATGAAAAGTTAAGAAAATGTAAAAAAAGTGAAAAGTGAAGTGAAAATGAAACATAAACCCAAGCATCAAAGCATGAACTGACAACAACTACTTTTAACTGGTGCACACATCTTAAGTATCCATATAAAGAGGTATCATCATAATTTTTAAATGAGCAAATTAATACAAGATGACAATACTTCAAACAAGTCATTAACTTCTTTCATTTAGCTGGGGTAAGGAAGCCATAATTAATCATACGTTATTCTATCTACTAGTTTCTTTCCACAATAGCAAGGCTATTAGGAAAATTCAACATTCATCGTTCAAGAAATTGCAATATTAAGTGAATTTTTGAAATTTCGTTACATTAATAAAGTCTTCTGTTCTTCTTTCAAATTGACCACAACATGTACCATTGTTTCTTCAGAAAATTTTAAAATTAATAAAAGGTGTGAGTATATCTTATCCGCTCCGTGTTAACAATATCCTACTCATTTAGAAGATAAAACTGTTGAGTATCATCACCGGGGTAGATACCCTGCAGCATCATGTAAACAAGAACCTTGAAATTAAGGGAAAAGGCCATATGCAATTATCCTGTATGTAAATATGAAATTTCTAGGGTAAGGATAAACATATACAAAGTTTAATAGCATACTAACATTATTCTCACAGTATTTCTCTTCCCAATCCCTTTGAGCTTTTTCCTGAGCTTCATGACATCGTATAAGTTCTTCTTGATGTTGGAGAGCTCTTTCCATCTCACCACTGCATTTACGTTCATGTGTGGAACTACCAGCATCATAATCTTGTGCTTGGGCTTGTAACGTCTGAGAAACTTTATCCTTTCCAGAACCTCTCTCAGGAGATATTCTCAATTCCCCAATCTGCAAGTCCAAACCATCAATACCATGATCTAAGTCCACAACATTGCTACCCTGAGCATCAGACTTATCAGAGTCATGTCTTGACTCCTCAACAGTTGACCTGGACGTTAAAACCACAAGATTGTAGTCATTAAATTTTACATACTAGATACACTTTTCTTCAAATTCTAACTATACCAAACATCTATGTACAAGATAAGAAATTTTTTACAATGTGTTTGCATCAACATTCAGCATTGTGTCTGAATATTCAGGGATGGATGATAAACTAACAATAATCTTGACCTTGATCCAAATAGTTACTATTAGGCTGTTTGGACTTGCTAAACCAACTTTCAAAGACTTTAACATGTGCAGTATTATTGATAGGGTTGCAACTTATTCATTATGGGATTGTTTCCCAGTACTGATATTTTAAGCAATTGACTACTATCAAAATCAGCTTAGTGTCGACTATTATCAAAATATCTTAATGACACTAAGCTGGTTTTGATATTTAAAGCCACTATTTTCCCAAATTAATTTTAAAGGAATGGCAAGGTTTCTTCATGAACCTCAAACCTCACCAAGGTTATTAGTGTTTTTTGTAGGAGGCTCCATACATCGCCTAAACCAACTTTTATTTGAATTCCCAAGGAAAACAATCAACTCAATAATTTTACTTCAAAATTCTTGTGTTTTGGAAAGTTCAATCAAAGGGCCTATCCTAAAACGTATCACACAGGTTTGGCCCTTCACTTGACCATTCAAAATATGCAAGAGTCTTGAAATAAATATATGGACTTGGAAGTTATATTGGGGGAAGCAAACAAGAAATGGTTCAAACAATAAGTCCAACAAAAATCACTAAGTTTGTTGAGGTATGGGACATGGGGTGCACTACCTCAATAATCACTCAAAAATGCTAGAAGATGAATTACGACAACAAGCATCAACGTGTACTAAGATGATGAAATATGTGTTGAATTTACTAAAGATTAGATATACAAACTACTCAAAAAAATCAATTCTCTTAGTAAATCTCTGAATGAATTAATTGTAGCTCTATCAATAACACTCAATCATAAAAACAGTCCTTAACAAATAAAAGATCAGGCAAAACATCCTAAAAAGAGTCAGATCTGAATCAAAAACAAAAAAGCTCCTGCCTAACACTACCTAATTCAAGCAATACACTTAATGAAACAACAAATCCTGACTAAATCGGCACCAAGAAGCCATGAGCAACGAACTAAAGTGAAGACCAAGCAAGCTCTCATAAAATATCAAGCAATGCAAAATACCACTCCATGCAAATGATCTTCAGCAGTAAAACCAACTCAAAGAAATATCAGGCAAGTGGAATTCCTTTCTATCTTGAAGCTAACATGTAGCTAGCAAAATTAATGCAACACATCAAGTGCGCTCCATAGTACACCTTACTCAAGTACCAAACCTAGAGCTACAAACTAGACTCCCGTCTATGAGCAAAGGTGGACTTAAATGAAATTATCCAGCCTCACCCATGAAAATACAACGTGATTCTAGATCCTTGATTTAAAATGGGTTGTGAAGAGAATGAAGTACATTGAGTCTTTTTTATTTAGTTCATTAGAGCCCAAAACTGAGATAGTGAGTAAAATGAATCTCTCCGCTCCAGTAGTGGAGAAACTGATTTTGTTTTAATGCCTTTGTCATCTCATTCCAACAGTAAATCTAAGAGAGCTATATCAATCAATGGAACACTCAATCCGACATATTTGCAGCAAAAATGTTCAATACACTAGTAGGAAAATAGCCAAAATGCCTTGAGGTCGAACAAAGAATCAACAAAGAAAAACAAGGACAAAAGCTATCAGGTATTTTGAATCATTTGTTGACATTAACGAAGTCAGGAATAACCTCTGAAAGTATTTCATTATTGAACCTTGGATACATCCAATCCCCTTACAAAACTTTCATCATTGGTTTAGCCATACACTTTTCCTGTTTCAAGCGAATCACATGGCATCATCAAATGATTCAAGTCTGGAATAAGAATCTATAATGCACAAGAAAACTCTTGCAGACTATCCTTTACTCTGACAACATCTAGGATTCCTCAAAACATGTGATATCTCACACCGGGTAAATCCTTAATTCTTCCTCCTCATACTAAGGCTACAAAGTATTTTTGAAAAAAAAAAACAAATGTGTCACACAATCTATCACAATCGATGAATTTAACCAGTTGCCTAATAAGTTCAAAAACAAAACTAAACTATAGACTTACTTCAAGCCTTTATCATATAGATAATATAAAGGGATGCTTAGCAAATTTGATATTAGTGTTAGAAAGGATGAATATCCCCAATTAATAGATGTGGCATGAAGCAAGCTCAATAATAATAGGTATGCAGTAAAGGAATTTGAAGGATCCGAACATCTTGTTTGGTAGACGGTAATAAACAATGGTGTTGGTAATAAATTCATACGCAAATTTGTAAGGAAAGTCACATGGAAATGTCTGTGGATTTGACTGATAAATATTTTTCCTAAATCATAAATCTTCATTACCATCCATTACCATTTCCGAGGTTGTATTTAGTGGTAATGGAACATTATGCAGTAATACTACAAAAGACATTAGCATGTGGTATTCCTAACAAAAATATTTATAGTTCATTATCATTACCAGTTTTACCACAATTAGCTAAGGGGACATAAGTGGATACAGTAATCTGATTTTCAAGGTCTAACAGGTTTGAGAAAGTTGCAGCATAAGCCACAACCACAACCATAGACAAATACATTTTGAGTCTTCAGAAACCTCAATCAATCAATTTGCTCATCTATCACCAGAAAAATGTTCAATGCCAATCAAGAGATTGGATTCTTTGGCCCCAAACAGATAAAAAGATGATAAGAACACAGCAAATAGAGGTAACAAAAGGATAATAACAAGAGACAACTAACTATAACAGTATAACATCTACCTAGGTTCCCTTCTTTTGATCTGGCGGCATGATTTTCCAAGGCGCTGCCTTGGAGAAGAGTTAACTTGACCAAGATTAGTTCGGCTACGAATGGAATATTTAAGACTTTTCTTTTCCAGTAGTCGAGAACTCTCCTTACGACCTTTCCAAGACAACGATCTACCAAATGAAGGCATGGACTCCGTCTCAGAACCAAGCGACTCCTTACCATTTCTTCTAATTTCCTTGCTCGTGTCTCCATTATCCATATCGGAATCACACTCAGAATGTTCCTCGTTGGAATCAGACACGTACATCTCAGAAACGTCGCTAACCCCAAGACTATCTAGATACGAATAAACATCCAGGGCCGCTTTCTCTGCCCTCTTTCGTTGAAGAGTCACAAGTTTCAGCTTTTCTTCTAACTCCTTAACCTATACGCACATTGCATAGCAAAGAAATGAATTAGTTCTCTATACATAGAAACCACATGACAAACTCAAACATGACTAACAACAGCTAACCCTTATGGCAAGCTCATCAGCTCTCTCTTTGGTTGCTTTTGAAATCGACCTTTCTGAAAGCAACCTCGCCCGAAGGTACTCAATTGTCATCATCCGCGAATCCTTAACCCCATTTTTCCTAATCAATACATCAACAAAACAAAGAAGCAGTCAAATTTCGTGCCCCATTCCTTACCACTATTGCTTTCAAGTACCCGTATCGATCCTTGAACAAATATTCCACAAAACAGCGTAGTAAGATCAAACCCGGGTCCAACACGAGTACCCGAATCCGACTAACATAACCCACAGCATACACACAAAGATTTTGACCAAATTCTCAGCTCAGTAAAATCAAACACCAAACAAAATCGGGGAAGAACCCTAAAGTTATGTTTAGTTACTAATCAAAGAAACAACACAAAATCCCTCATTCAATTATATAAAAAAACAATATTATAAGATACAGAGAGGATGTAATAGTTACCTCTCATCTTGTTTTGGTTGACTTTTATCTGAAGAGTTTTGCATGATGATGAACGGAAGAAAGTAACTTTTTTTGGAAGCGATCAGTTGAATGTGAAGCTATGCAGTGGATCTGAGTATGTAGGGATGCTTTGAAGATTCTAACATTGGCAACAACTGAGAATGAGAATGAGAGAATGATGGGGCGTTGGCCGTTGGATTAACGATTACCTTCAGGTCTTTGAACCGCTGACCATAAATTATGTCATGGTTGTCAGCCATATTTTTTATAGTTTTTTTTTTAAAATATATTGCGGAGAAGATTTTATACATATGTTCAGTCTATGAAAATAATATTCAAGAAACTAAATTAAAATTAGTAAAACTATTTAGTTTTATTAAAAATTGAAGTGAAGTGGAGAGAGCCTTAAATGCATAGAATCGATAAAAGATTAAAAAAATAAAAAAGAGGTTGAAAATAAACTTCCAAAAAAAATTAACATTGAAACTTTATTGTACAAAGTAGAAGTTAAAAGGAACTAAAAAAAAGTTAAAAGTTTATTATGAATCACTTATATTTTAAGTTTGATAATCTTGGAAGCCGTATAATTTAGGGTGAATCATTAATATAAAATTAGCATCTCAATTATAATCATGTTGATTATGAAAACTTGTAAGACATTTTTTTATATATATAAGGAAAGAAAATCAAGTCAAAGCTAATGAAACTCCGACTACAATTTTACTTTAAATAAGTAAAATTGTTGTTTGACATCAATTTTGTTTAAAATGAGTTTTAGATTATAGAACATAAAGACGACAATTTTGTTTAAATGAAATCATTGTCTCAAATAACGATTTTGACAAGGTATATATGTTCTTGTCTAGATTCCCTCTCGCAAATTCTTATATACTCTCTCACACCATTGACGATGGGGGCTCACTTATTCTTCCTCTCGCAATTTGCTCTTCGGCTACACAAGCACCCTTCCTCTATTTTCAATGGATCTACCCATCTATTAAGATAATTTTTTTGTTCAATTTCATCATTTTTTTATAATTTTTATTTTTTTTCTCAAAAAAAAAAAAGTATTATTATTATTTTTGTTTCTAAACACCAAACTTCTAGTGACCACCATCACCAACATTTTTGACAAGATACGGTTAGATGCGCTTAGGAATGTCCAATTGAGGACCGAAGAGGAAGGTACGAGGGTGTCTTACTATAGACCGAATAGAAAAAAAATGTCTCAACTGATTACTTTATACTCATAAAAAACAGAAGATATGTCCCAAATAATCATAGATTGAATGGAGTATAGATATTAAATATCAAGGTGGGCCATTGAGGAGGAGGCTAGGATCTTTCCTAAAACTTTTCTAATAAGAAGGCTTAAAAAGGTTCTTCTATTATAAAAACTACTATTTGTGAATTTCATATTTTTTTGTTTATGGTTTTCTAAAAAGTTGGCAGCGTTTAAAAAAGGTTCTTCTATTATGAAAATTACTATTTGTGATTTTCATACTTTTTTTATGGTTTTCTAAAAAAAGGTAGAATTTAAAAAAGGTTCTCCTATTATAAAAACTACTATTTGTGATTTTCATACTTTTTTTTTTATGGTTTTCTAGAATATTTAGAACAAGTGAACAACAAATGATAACGAACAAATCACCAAGAAAGGGTCAGAAGTCATTGTTCTAACAAATAATTTTTCTTAGTGTTAAAAAGACACAAAGAGCTCAAATATGATTTAAGTCTTGGTATCCCGATTGTTAAGAGTAGTTAAATGGGTGACCCCTTTCACATTTTTTTCTTTCTATTTTGTCATATCATAGTCAAATTCTATTATGCGGTAAGAGTTCTCCAACCCGAATCTTTTTCTATAGCAATAGCATAAAGAAGGATGTAAGGATATTTTGAAATTCGACGGGAGTCACAGGACTTAGGTATCACTTGAAAACTTTAAATATATAAATGGCACCACACTTTCTAACAAAATATTTGATCATACCCTTAGTGGAGATTGGGTAGTCCGTATTGCTCACAATTTCCTCCTAAAACTTCATACATCACGTTCTACTAAAATGTTGATCAGCCCCCTTGTTTTTCTCCCCACAATAGGCAAACCTGTCGTATCACTAAGGTTCACAATTGCTAGCAAGTGTCAACTTGACCATCAGCCACTGTGAAAGAGTTTTTAACACTGTCGAATCCAAGTTTTAAAATCAATGTGGTTAATAAAGAACTTTAATGAACCACCTGATTCCTTCAAGGGGAATCCATAAAGCAAATTACAAGAGAAGACAATCCCAAGTTAAATCATACATTCTCTTCTCTGCATAACGAAAATAAATCCATACTTGAGAAATTAGTATAGAACTTATAACTTACATGATCATTCATAGCTGTTACAATTGATAGAACTGGGTACAAGAATGTGACAGCATGATCAAAAGGAGTTACAATGTCCAGGAGTAAATCCAAGAAATGAGATCAAAGCGATATATTTAGGTTATACGGGTTTCTCTGTTGCATCTGGAAGTTGATAAATCTCATTCCACCATTTTGAATCGAAATCAACTCAGTAATCCCTGTGAAGTGTGAACCTATCTGTACAAAAGCTTGACCTGGTTAGCGTCCTTGCCGAAACTCATCATTCCTTCAAACACTAGAGCAATTATACATCAAAGCCAGCGACCAGAGATTGATAATCCCACCAGAATACCGGTTCAAGATACTTCGCTTATTCAGACTTCACTGGTGCATCTGCAAGTTCATGAATCTCTTTTTTACTCTTTACTGAACACCTTTTCTTGGTATCAAAATCAACACTATCCAAATCTTCAGAAATCCCCAGGTAGCCATAGAGCAGTAGATCCTGTAACTTCTCATCCGTAATCTCTCCTTGCATCAACTCCTCAACTGACCCACTTCCAGATCTAGCCTCTTCAAAATCAACTCTTCCATGATTCTTCCCATGAAATAATTTGTGAAGCCTCTCTGCTTCTTGTAGTCCGGAAAAAGTGCCCAAAAATTTCACCAAGATTACACTGTGATCGCCAGGATTCCCTATACAGATTTTCATCTTGCCAAGATGGAAACCCTTAACTGCATAAAACGAAGTGAGAGGATTGTAACATTCAACATTAGATTCAACAGAATAGTACCATTAAAGACAATAAAAACTTCAAAGTGACATCTACGATAATTACAATTTTTTACTTAAATTTCACAATAAAATTTTCTGATATTACTCTAACTAAATATCAAAGCCTGTTAGGAAGTAAACACAACTAATTTGATGTGATGAGAATACAAAACAGGAAGGGGGTCAAAGTTGAGTCCAAACTATGTGCCAAATCAACTGATGGGTCAATATGTAAATTATGCCCTATGTTACACGGGATGCTGTACATATTACAACATGGGACATCAAATTTTTTAAAGTATACAGCACCTTTGTTCAAGCATAATATGCAGAATATATTCTTGCCTAACTCCTTCGTGTTTCCTAATTCCAACAGGATGTTGTTTAGGAAGTTTGGTGGTTTTTTGGTATGTACGATTACTCTAGGATTTTAAACTTGGGAGGCCAGTTAATGTTTCTTAGTTTATGAGGAAAACTAGTATAGACTATAAAAGTGGGTTTAGCCTAGATAGAAACTTAATAAGATGAAACATAATACACCGGTTCAAGATACTTCGCTTATTTCTGAAGGTGTATTATGTTATTCTGCATAAACTTAATAATAAGATATTCGAGGAGAAAGAATGTAAATTTCCTATAAATACTTGTGTTTTATTTATTGTTGGTATTTGCTATTTGGTCTACATTGTATTTGTAGGGTTGGTTCCTAATCTTTTGTGGCACATTAGTTATAACAAAGACCTATCCCCTACAGAGAAGGTTACAATACTTTTCTTTGTAAATTACACTTCACATACACAGAGAGAGGGAAAAAAAAAAAAGCAAACAAGAAAAAGTAACATGACTGTTATACACAACCAATGTAATTTCTAATTAGATAGCAATAAAGCAAAAATGGCTGTAATTTCCCAGAGATAAAATCACAAACCTCTCAAAAATTCTCCAAGTGCATCAATATTTATGGGCTTCCATCTGTTGTGATCATTATATGATAATGAAATGTTGTGAACAATAACAATGGGGGGCCAAAGTATAAGGTCCTCCTTCTGAGCCAAAGCTTCCAGTCTGGGAAGTGCCTCTGGAACCCAGGTGCCCAATTCAGGATCTGGCATGGTGTTCCATCCCATGAGACAGCAGATAGCTTTATGAAGGCCCATGTGCTGCGGCCTCAACCCTACCTTGTGAGACATAAATGCATGAGCCGCCAAAGCTTTTGTATTTTGGAATTCTTTTGATGCACTGAAAGCAGAAACTTGCATCAGGATTGCAACATCATGCACAAACAATACAGAGTAAAATACGATGGTTCTCCCAGTTTATTGCATGGAGGACATGACCGGGAAAAAAAGATAACCTACTGATGAAATATTACCTAATATCACAGGATTCTACAACAAGAAATCCCCTTACCCCAACAAAGACCTTGATGCAACTACAAATTACTACCACAATTACTCATTTAGATGTACCTCATTCATGAGTCATCTCCAATAATCACAGCTTATCAAGTTACAGAAAGCATAAAAAATCAAGAAGTAGCAACCCAAAAAGTTTATCCAGCAAAATTATGCCAGCGTTAGAATAAAACAATAAGACAGGAGGTAACTGAAATAAACAACCCTTAATAAACTTTAAGTTGCCTAACTAGTAGAACTTAAGACAGAATTTAATACCATAGCTATAACCCAAATGGAAACATCAATCACACGAGCACAATCTTGCCCATTTAATTGTAATGGTATGACCCCATTATCACCAGAACATGTACTATATAGCCTATTGCCCTATTAAAATATGTGTTGATAGAGAATCAAGTACTCCGTAGTTCTTTTAGATCAAGTGGCACTTTCATATTTCTTTCATGAGCAAATTTCAAGAAAAACTTGTCGGAGCAAGATAACATTCAGTTATAACTCTTACACTTGCCAGCCTTAATAAATGCATTGAATCAGTTATACATAATACAACTGCAACTTGTTCATTGTAGATGGAGGGGGCAGATAAATGCACCAAACAGTTAGATGATTTAGACCTTTCAGTTCACAGCTTCAAAGAATCTCAAGCCTCTCTAGAAAACTACCATATCATTGCATCACCAGCTAAATGCAGTAGTAATCCAGGCAGAACTTGTTACAAATGTGGTAACAGGCAACAAAGGCACATCAATGCTTTGCATCCATATCATTCATGGAAGTCAATTAACAAAATACCCACACAATTTAAAGCAATTTCAGCCTCTTCAAAAAGCAGAATCTCACTTTCCACTAAAGTTTCACCAACCTCCATGGTATTTCATGTTCCATTTACTTTTGCCACGCATCACAACCACTATTTCCCCAAAAGAATTTAAGTCACATCCAATCCAAAATAATCAATCTCCAAAACAATGTCAAAAACATAGCCACGCAAATTTACTGATTAATCGGATGTCACATAGAATATATGTCATAAGATTGAAAATGTCTATCAAAGTCATAAAGAGTAACAAACTGGTTCACACTTACAATTGTCCTACAGAATACAAACCGTCAAATGATACAAAACTCACAATCAATCATCAAACACAAGATAAATACATCACATATTTGATAAAATGTGAAGCCTTAATAAGGAAAATAAATTAAAAGCTTAACTATGCACACCACATCTTAAAAAAAAGTTAACAGACTGTCGATCTAAGCAAGGAGGCAAGAGGTCCATTAGTTCCTTAACGAAACCTGAAGTATGTCCTATCAGGGAAAAGCAAAACCAACTCATGCAAAAACCAATGAGACAGCAACCTGAATTGCTGTGTGAGAAACTACAATAATCTGAATTGCAGAATCATAACATAAACAATTCAATGAAACAGTAATAACAAAATCTTACAGAACATCAGGACCTTACCATGTCAAAAACAAAAAATAATGAAGAAACAGAAGCTGCTGATAAAAACAATAAGCACCTCTATTTATTATTCAAAAATAAAAACCTAGATAATATGCACGTATCAACAGAGTACTCACCCACTGTCAAAGACGGGGATTCAGAATGACAAAATGAACGTAAATACTAAAGACAAGTTCATGAAAGAAAAGACGGACCTTCGGCGACAAACAACGCAGAACAAAGTACCAGCCTTCCCTTCTTCCTTGTAAAGCTTTCGAGCTGTTGGATTCTCATTAAATCTCTTGGAGAAGTCTAAGAAAGTTGCTTGTACCCTCTGCTTAAAATTATCAGAATCTTCTGAAAGCTCAGGCATCCAAGGAGCTCTGGAATCTTCTATTGTGTCAGCAGTTCGTGCATGTATTCCGGCATTATAACCATTATCATTTCTTTGCCTGTGATTTTGCTGCTTGTGGTGGAAATTTCTTTGTTGTGTATGGTGCACATGACTATAGCTTTTAGAGGATTCAGATTTCGTATAACTTTTGAAATGTCTATTTACCATTTTAAATGGTTTCCCAGGATAATCTTGAATATTTTCTGATGGATCTTGATATGAAATCCAATCAGCATTAGTAGAGTCTTTTTGACAGTAGGTTCCTTCAGACATTTGCTCTGCTTCTGCGTAGTAGAGGCTACGCTCATATCCAGAAGGTCTCTTTGGGTGGACAATATTAGTTTTCCTACTGGTCCACTCAACCTGGTAATCATGAAAATCATCATTCCCAGTCTGTGGGGTCCATTTACCACGGATCTCGCTTCTGGAATTTATCTTGCTTACATCTTCATCGATGCAATATTTTCTTTTGAGTAACCTGTCACTGTCTACAGGTTCATCAGCCTTAATTCTTTCATATCCTCCAGTACTTCTTTGCGTTTCCACATTTTTAAAGTCAGAAGAACTCTTCAACCTGGTTCTATCAGATCCAGTCTGGGCGTAACTTCCATAGCCATAATCCAAAGGAGGATCCTCAAATTCATGCTCATGTAAACCACCAAGATCTGAAATATGTCGATGGCTTGGAGCTTTTCTTGTAAGCTCAACATGAGGATACCCACTATCCAAGTACTCACCAGCTTGTATCATTGCATTGGACGACCTTCTTGTGTCCACATAATCTAGTGATGTCTCCTTTTGAATAATATCAAATTCTCGAACTCCAACATTCTTGATAATTCTTCGGGAAGAGTGGGAACCTTCACCTTTAGCTACACTTTCTATGTTAGAGTCGATCCTCTCGGGTCTTATTAAATCTCTATGACCATGTCCTTCACGTTCACGGGCATATTGTGCCTTGCTATACAAAATTTCTTGAGATGCATAGCCAATTTCACCATCTCCTCTGACCCCAATTTCAGGATATTGATAATCTTTACTATCAGGCCTGGATGAGTCATACGCATCACAGGCATAACAGTTTGGATCCCCACATATTGTGTCATAACCTCTTCTAGGGTCCGATATAATCCGTTGATCATAATCATCACTGAGAATTGGTTCTAAATCTTTTCCATATCGTTTTGGATAGCCATCAGGAGGCAAAGGGCGAACATCGCGAACCTTAGTTAAATACTCTCCCCTCACCATAATACTAGAGGAGGTACTAGGAATAGTTTTAAGCATATCTTCAGTTCCAAAGTCCTTTATTTGAGGTATATACGGACTCTCTCTAGAATAGTATGAGGATTGTTCTGTATCCTTGTAGTAAACGTCCTTAACAAACTTTTCATGGGGTATCACATCTTGGAACCGGGATTTTTCATCTTGTACTCTCTGCATATTCGTTGCTGAGTAGTTCGGTGCATCATATCTTGTTGGAAATCCATAGTTTGTACGAAACCTGATATCTCTCTCCAAGGCCTCCTCAAAAGGGCCAGATTCGACCATGGCATGATGCCCGCTTGTGCCAGACCTTGTAATACCGTAATCCTCGTGCTTTATAACATCCATATGATCATCATAATCGTAAACCTGTCTAGGCCTTGTGTTCATATTACTATACTCCAATTTCCCATGTATTCTCATACCTGTCGGACTTGTTCCAACAGCCCGGTCATCCACATGTGTCCTTTTCTGTGGATGCTGGATCAGAGGCGACCTAGACATCATATGACCACCAGGTCCACCACCAACACTACCACCTCGGTCTATATGTTGCTCATACTCTCTCCTAGTTTCCACTGAACTACTCCTTCGATCTCGATTCCCCGTCCTTCGACCCCTCCCCACCATCTCATCAGGACTCAGGCTCCGCCTCGAACGCATATGCAATTCTTCTCTACCACCGCCTCCGCCACCACGACGTGACGCAAAATAATTCTCCTGATCTATATCCTCACGGCGATCCCTCGTCCGGACAACCGACGGTTTCACTCTCATTTCTTCATGTCTCCTCGACATATTACGAAACTCTCAGTAAACCCCCAAATTAACACTACTTTCAACTAGAATTTAAAAGCTTAATTTGCATAAACCCTAACCCTAAAAAACCGCAGATTCATAAATTAACCCATAATCTGAACCAAAACACACCGAAATTCAACAATAATTACCACAATTAGTTCAAAATTTCAGTAATATAGACCAAAAGTAGCGTAAAAAGTTGTACCAAACCTCGGGAGTTGGATGAAATCTTCAGTAATAAGCTGCTGAAATTGGAAACAGTAGATCGTAATCAAAGAAGATTCTAGAATTAAACTGATGATGATTGTTTGGATATGTAAAGTGGGAATTTCGGGAGAGAAAAGTAGATTTGAAATGCGAAATGAGTTGGGTGAATCCACTTTTTGAACAAGGTGAAGAGGTAAGGTTGATTGTTGGCTAACACACAACTTCTATTTACTTATCCTTGACTTTGTTAATTGTTAGACATCACTTTGTGTGCCTCAATAAATTGGTCATGTTATCTTCCATGATTAATTCATTACAACTTCTACAAGCTTACCACCAGTTTCTTTTTTATTGAATAAATTGGTTGCTCATTGTATTATTGTCAAGTAACGTTTGAGGAGTAGACTTTATTTTGCTTTGTCTTGTACCTTGTACAAATATATAACTTATAGTATGTTAGAGTTAGCCACAAACACAACATCGCAGAAGAAAGGCATGGACTTTTAAGAAAAATTCATAAACTTTTGTTTAGGATTCATAAATAGGGACATATCGAAGGCAAGTATCCACAAGCAAAGGTTTCTCTATTATGAATCCTTACGAAAAATACTTTTATTACATGATATAGAACTAAGGCTGACTCGAGGATGAGAGATTAATTAAGTCATAGAACCGTAATTTGATCATAAACGACTCTACCACAATTTAAACTATTTATCTCAAAGTTCATCATTTTAAGACTTCTGCTAGAATATCGGCGCTTTCAAATGATGTGTCAAATCTGTGGGTGGCTAATTTTATTGATAAAGAGAACAACTATTAGGATGACATTGCTCTAAGGAATCACGTGTTTGGAGAGGATGTACGCTTGATAATGGATGTACCCTACTACCTTGATTACACAAGGATACGAGATATTGGAGTTTGTCAAAGGATGGCTATTTCGTAGTACGTTTAGCAATCTGGTTAGGCAAGTTAAGACGATATAAAGCATGGCAGTCGGAACTTGGAGAGGATGAGAAGGAGGTTTAGAGGAAAATATGGCACATCAATGGTCATGCAACACGTTTCATCAATGGTTTAGAAGCATGGCAAGTTTTTCAAGGCTGGTTAAGGAGTATACAAGTCATGCAGCACATTTCAACGTTTAGAGTGGTAGTGGGTATAAGCCAAACATATCCTCTTGGCTGCTACCACCGCAAAGGTGTAGTTAAAATCAACTTGGATGCATCTATTAAAAACATAAGAGGTGTGGGGTTAGGTGCGGCCATCGGGGATATTGTCATTGCTGGCGAGTAGCAAGAAGCAGGTATGTTGGACAACAAAGATTGCGGAGGCTATAGCGGCATGGCTCAACATTCATGTTGCGTGGAATATGGGGTTTATGAAGGTGACTCTCGAAGGCGATGCAATAAGTCTTGTGTCGAAGATTAGAAGTGATGCTACATGATTTAGTACCATGTCTCTATTCTTGATTAAATTAGGAGGTTTAGAAAGATGTATGGTTCAATATTTTAGAATGAGTTATGAATACATATCTTAATAGGGTAGTTTAGTTTAACATTTTTGAAATGAAATTACTTATCAAAGGATTTTATCTCCTCCTCAACCCCTTAAAATTCCATATTCACTATACTATCAAAACCTCTATACTATCTAAAATTTTAAAGTAATATGACAATTTAAATTCAACTCATTTAGAAATAGAATTTTATATCATTTAATTCATAAGACCACTATTAGTAGTGGGCAAAATTTTGCCATCAAATTCTCTCTCTAACCACTTTCTCACTCATCCCACTCAATTATCCACATGAGTTTTTTTGTGAGTAAAATGTCATCCTAGCAGTGAGTAAAAAAACTCCTCACCAATCTCTCTCTTACTTTTACCAATACCCCCACAACACTTTTTCTTATTCACCAATTTTACTTAATTTTTTAATTAATATATGATTATAATTAATAATTTTGTATCGTTATTAATTAATGTAATCCCTCGAAATTCTACAACTATTTTTTTATCTATTTATTTTCTTAAGTAATCCGCTAAGACCGAAATTCTATCCTACTCAAATTTTATAATACCCAAAGCTCTATCTTACTATCTAAACACTATCTAAACCTAAGAATTTTACCTAAACCTAAACACATTTTACCTAAACCTAAACACTAAAAAAAAAAAAACTAAACTACCCATATAAAAGACCTACCCCGTGGAAACCTCCCCCCACAAAACAAAAAAAAAACACAAAGTCAAAGAATACAAACCCACCCCATCCCGTAGAAAACAAAAAAATCAAACTCCTTTTCCCCCGTGAAGAAATCCCCCAGCAAACCCCAGCCACCCCCTGCTACCCCTCCTCTGCCGCCGCTGCCCCTGCCCCCGACCCTGCCACCTGCTCCGCCGCACAACCTCCGTCGGCCGGTGAGCACGCCACCCCCTCCCCCTTCCTTCTCTTTTTGTTTCACTTTGGTTCCCTTGATTTTATGTATTTATATGCATGTGGGATTAAATTATATAATTGTATTTGTTTATATTGGTTGGGTTGTGATTTAGTGTTGTTAATTTGTGATTTGATTGTTGTTTTGGGGTTGTAATTTGATGGGTATGAATTCATGAAATTATGTATGGTGGTTGTGTTTAGTTATTCATATTGGATTTTATATACATGGTTCGAATTGAGTTTTGGTTTGTAATTTGGTGGGTTTAATCTATAAGATCAGATTGTATGAGCATGCCCAAAACCTTATGTGTTTATTGCTTAATTAATTAATTGTATAATTAGTATATATATATATATATATATATATATATATATATATATAGTAAAAGATTTAGTGGATTTTCAAGTGTATATAAGGAGAACGGCAACAACGTATGTGGTTTGTTCAATTGGCGAGTTCATTAAGATTAAAATATCGTAGATCGTTTTACTTAGTGATCTTTAGTGGTCTAGGCAAATTCATGGAAGTTAATATAATGTAGTTTACAATGCTCATAATGTCAGTTGTAAATCGTTGGTTTGGGTATAGTTGAGATTTTTGGGTTGATTAGATAGGATTTATGGTTATAAAGACTGTTGTTATTTCTTTGGGGATTATACTTAGTAGTTGTTAGTACTTTTGAGATTAGTATACAAGGAGGATCAATAATTATATTATGTTATGTTAGTATTGTTGTTATTGCTCAATGTCGTGTTTTGGTGTTGGAGGCTCATTAGTTTATTACCTAGAATCATGTGGTACAGCGATAGTGCATAAGATTATTTAGTTTTGAATTGGTATTATGGACTTGGACATGTATTCCAATAAACTTGCAGTTAATGTTGTAGCATTTCTTTTAAGCTACTAACTTGTGATTTTGGGAAGTATTTGGGATGATTTTAAGGTCTTAGAAAAATTTAGTATGGTTGTTGTAAAATTGTTGGTATGTTAATTTAGGTTGTATTATTTGGTGTAGGAGAATAATTTGAAAAAGGTCCTTAAGAATAGAGAAAGTAGATACCCGTGCATTTTACACCAGGTACGTACAATTACGAAGAGCGTTATTTTTAATTAGGAGCATGATTTAGGGTGAAACATAAACATAGTATCATGTTTAGGGAACCCTTTGGATGAGATTGTTTGGTTACTCATTTGAAAGAATTCATGTTCTTTATATTATGGGCATGTGTTTGGTGTTATTTGTGAGAAACCGTGATATATTAATTGGTATTAATTGTTAATTAATCCATGAGGTTGTTTATTATTACTCCTTCATTACTGATAGTATGATTGGAGTAAAGGTGTATTTTATAAGTCTTAATGACGAGGTAGTTGACTTGGTTCAACAGTTTTATCAGTTGAGTTTGAATTAAAAAGTTAAAAATTACAGTATAACAAAGATAGATTGAATACCTGTAATATTTGTCGTTGTGTGCTACTGTGATTGTGTTTATTGAGTTTAAACAGTATATCACTTAAAGAGAAAGAGGATAAACAATAAAACTCTAGGCTAGTGCACGTCTAGAGTATTGACAATCAGGGGTTGGAGTTCACGGGGTATTATCCGTGGCTTTTCTTGGAGGCCGTGTGATTTACGAGTCTCTATTTTATAAAGTTTAAAACTTAAAATTGGGGTTAGTTGAGATCTCATCTAGCTATGGTAACGGAGTCGCGCCCGTTTACCATCTGGATTTTTATGCTGTATTTTTGATGCTCTCCGACGGGAGTGCATGGGTTATTTATTTATTTGATGTCCTAATCAGGACATGGGGGAGACAACCTAGTCTATTGCTTAATCCAAATCATTAATCAATTTATCGTGTCAGTTGAGTAAAATGTTGCAGGATACATTCTTACTTTTTTATATAGTTATTTAATTATCAGTTCAACTGTCGTACTTTGTAATTCGTATGTACTCAGCTTGCTGATTACGTGTCTTGTGTGTTTTTGGTCATGACTTTCGCCTATAAATGACACTATAATGATCCAATACTTACATTTGTATTATTGAGGAGCAGATTATTAACAGGTATCTAAACAAGCATTCATGCATGGGCGAGTTCGAGAGAAACGTTATTTTAATTTAGATTTCGGAATAAATTATATTAGGTTTGATTTGGTTTTAAACAGTTGGATTTGAATTAGAAGTAAACGTTATTTGGTACATTACAGTAAGGGCCGTAGAGGTTCCAATTTGTTACATCAGGATTTGATTTACGTTTAATGTTATTTCATAAGTCTTTTGGTTTTCCACTGCAAAACTCTGTTTTATAGCCTTAACGTTTGAACACGTGGCGGTAGCACACTGATAGTTCCTAAAGGTTTGGGTTTCGGGAAAACGAAATTATCGGGATGTTACAATTAATTTATGTTATTATTGCGTAGTTAGCGTTTCAATCAATTTGTAATGTACTTAATATTTTTAATTAACGGTTATAGTTATCGTTCATAACTACAGTTTAATTATCGTTTTTCATTGCCTTTTTAAACTATTGTTTACTGTATTATCGCATTTAATTAGCGTTTTTTTTAATAATTATAGTTTCTAATTAGCGTTTTTAATTAGCGATTAACAGTAGCGTTTATTTAATAATTATCACTTTTGATAACCGTTTTAAATTAACGTCTTAACTAACGTCTTTATTATCGTTTTTAATTACCATTTTTAGTATAATATCGCTTATTTTTAATTAGCGGTATTTTTAGTTTATTTTAATTTTAATTTAGCGTTTTAACTATTGAGGTACATTAGAATGAAAAACCGAATACGTAATTTTTATTCCACAAAAAATGTTGAAACACAAATTTCTTAACGTTACAACTAAACACCGACACATTGTACGCAATGAAGACTAAATTAACACATTACTACATTCATAATTAGGAAAATACCCCACAACTTCCTAATCTTCAAAACCATATTTTTGCCAAATGTGCTCGATTAAATCATTTTTTAACAAATATGAAAATAACAGCAAAATAATTTACCTTAGCGAAGATTTGCAAAAATAAACGTGTATGATAACAGTTGGGAAGTAGATAATGATGAAAAATAAATTCAATTAGGAAAATGTATTTTTTTAAGTTGTGGAAAAATATAGCAAAATGAGTGTCATTTTATAGAGATTTTTTTTATGACTGTTGGTAATTTTTTTTAAAATTGTTTAAATGCCAAAAATAGCCGCTGAAGTGTAAAACGGTATAAAAAACATATTTTTTCTGATTGGTCTAAGATTCTGACTAGGACACGTGGCGGGCTCTGATTCACCCTGACGCGCCCAGTCATAATTTAATTTTTTTTTTCGCCAGAAATTTTGCTGACTTGGCAGCTGACGTCTCGGACAACGTCACCGACAATTGGCAGCCGGATCAGCAAATGTGAGGCCCGCCTGAATTTTTGCATTTTTCACTCATTTTACTCACCATTTTTACTCTTTACTCACCATTTTTACTCTTTACTCACTGCCGATTAGTAGGCGAACCAAACTACCTCTTAACTCACTGGTCACTAGTCTCAGTGCTCTCTGGATTCCACAAGTGGCAACTTCTAATTAACCCTAGCTTTTCAGCTTCTCTCCCCTTAGCAAAAAGACAAAAGGGTTCACCCAAATCAAAATATCCATTACCTCACATCAAACACGAGGCCCACACAAGGGTAAGTTCGTCAACACTTCCATAAAATAAATATCCGTTTTCCTCGAACCCGAAATGTCCAGTCTATAAACACGCACCAAAAAAAAAAAAAAAAACTTAACTTCCATTCTCTCACCAAATGTTAACCGTCCATTTCCCCAATCAAACGGCTCTCCTCTCTGTTAACTCCTCCCCCACTCCCCAAGTAGTTTAGTCAGTCTTCACTGCTTTCTCTCTCCTCCCTAAACCCTAAATTTTGGCTCTCTCTCTTCCAGCCTCCCTCCTCCCCTGTTGTCCAGAAAATTCGTGAAAAATCAAAAATTTAAATCTAGAAATTTATTTCAACAATTACCATTTGTTCTTTCGTCGATTTAATCTAGATCCGTCTCCCAACATCGTGTATTTCACGCTTCATCCTACAAAGTTTTGATTTTTATTCAGTTTTTCATATGATCCTGTTAGTTAGTTAATGGGCAGAGATTTCGTCGTCGGTTTTTTAAAGGTTTAACTGAGGTGGGCTTTCATCCTTATTACGCGATTATGAGGTGAACCGTCGGAATCGGGTTTTATTTGATTTGATTTTATCGCTGAGTCTGACTCTGAACTCGGTATCCCGCTGAGTCAGTGAGTCAACTCGGGGAAGCAAGAGAGAGAAAAGACTTGGCGCCGATGCCGTCGGTGGAGATGAGGCGGTCTACGAGGGTGTTTGTTCCGAAGGCGGCGAAAGACGGTGTATTGGTGAGGGTTCTAAGGTCCGGGCGTCGCCTGTGGGTGGAATCTGGTGAGGGCAAGCACAGGGTGAGTAAAAATGGGGATGATTGGTATCCATTGATTTCAGACAAGTGTAAGCAGCAGAGAATCAACGGCTGGCATGATGTAAGCCTCCCAAGGTCTGATCTGATGGACGTCGACGAAGCGAAACCGGTACCGGTCCCGAAAATAAGTCATAGGATGGCCAGCTTTAGAGATGAGATTGATAGTAGTGGTCATAAGATGTTTAGGAATGTTTATAGTAGGAAAAGAAAACGTTTTGACGGGAAGAAATTGCGGTTTTCGGGTGATTCTGATAGGAAGAAGTTTGGTTTGCATTTTGTTAGACGTCAAAGGAGAAGAACTGATCATAGTTTATGTGCCAAGAAAAATATTGATGACTCTATTGATCATGAATTGTTATCGATTTTAGTCGATTCTTCTTGCGTTGGATGCTGCTTGTTTTCGAGTGTTCTGACTTCACTTCTTAGTTATGTTAGTAAAGAAAGAGTTGGGTTAACTGAGCTTTCGACGTTCCTAAATTCAAGCCCTATTTCGCCTGCGTTTGTATCGGCTGGCATCAGTTTCTTGTGGGTATGTTCTGCTTTTCTTTTTAAATGTTTCGTGTTTTCATATGTTTTTTCAAGATTTCAGTAGATGTTGGACTTTTGATCGGTGTTAGAATTGGATTGACATTATTGCTTGCCATGCTTTGGTATTTGATTTTCTGTTTATGTAAATGTTGCATTTCAGAATTGTCAGTCAAGCAAGGATAAAGGTTTATGCAGGATATATGGGGTGAGGCAGTTTATAGCGATGTTTACTATTGATTACACAGCTGCTCCCTGGTGTTTTCTACACCTGCACGCGACTATGTTCTTTAGGTCGGTTCGCCTTTCTTGTTTAGGTTGGAACGATTGTGACGCAAAAAATGAGAGTACTGATGAACCCCTTGCATTCCTCAATGATCAGAGTGCATCTGTTAATGACCAGAAAGACAGCTCCATTTTCGGAATTGTTCTTGGATTAGTTGCCCCTACTGCAGTTGAATTCAAGAATGTGAAGTCTGTAAATTCTTCTCCTGGGGCGAGTAAATTATGCAGCCGAAATGTGCAAGGTAGGATTGGGGTTCTTACACGAAGTGCTTCGAAGAGGAGGAGGAGGAGGTCATTGAGGAGTCGAAGGGCTAGGAATCCATTGCCTTTTGTCTTACAGAAATCATCTGGACAGCCAGTATCTATTCATGTTTTAAAGAAGAAAGACCCATCTGTATTACCCTTATCTTGTAAACAGGAGCTTAGGAGGTCTCTTCGAAAGAGTTCTGTGAGTGAGGTTCCTGTGCAAAAGCCTGAGTCTTTGGGCTTGAATGTGGACACTGACTCACAGTGCTGTACTACTAATTTATTAGTTGTAGAAGCAGAAAAGTGTTACAGAATTGAAGGAGCTGAGGTCAGGTTAGAAGTCTCTGCTTCAAATGAGTGGCTTCTGGTTGTTAAAAAGGATGGATCAACTAGGTTTTCCTTTAAAGTCCAGAGAGAAATGAGATCTTGTGCAACCAATCGTTTTACTCATGCTGTGATGTGGACCGCTGAAAATGGGTGGAAACTTGAGTTTTCTGATAGGAAGGACTGGACTGTGTTCAAGGAGCTATATAAGGTATGTGTGGAGAGGAATATTCTACCGAAGTCCCCTGTTGTTAAACATATTCCTATACCTTGGGTATGCGAAGTGACCGATTCATGGAATTCCCCTGGAGCCTTTAAGAGGCCAGAGTCCTACATCAAAATGACCAGTGATGAACTGTCCCGGACTTTGTCAAGGAAGACAGCGAACTATGATATGGATTCTGATGATGAGCAGTGGCTAAGCAAGTTCAATAGTGAGTGGGATGCATCAAATCATCTCTCTGAAGAAGGCTTTGAATTAATAATTGATGCATTTGAGAAGGCTTCTTATTGCAGCCCGGGGGAATTTAATGAAGAAAATGTAGCAGCTAGTTTGTGTTTGGATGTTGCTAGTATGGAAGTAGCAAAGCCAGTGTATAGATATTGGATGAAGAAGAGGAAGCAGAAAGGTGGCCTGCTGAATAGAGTTTTCCAGGTACAGTTTATACACCTTAGATGTCTTTGTATTTATACTTAGTCAATGCTCAATACAGGTCACCTGGTTTTATATATTGAGTGAAAGGTGTTCAGATATGTGTCTGTGCAGACTGTGGTGAAGTATTATTTATTTTCTTGAATCTAGTATTGATCTAGTTGATGTTGATTTGTATTTGTGTTGTCCATATTATAACAATCGCAAGAGATATCTAGAGATTTCATATTGACTTTTGTGTGCTCCTTTAACCAGCCTTCTCGTCCTTCACATAGATGTGTAGAATTTGATGCTTCAATTCTGATCAGTTTCCATATCTCTGTATGGAAAGCCTGCTATTTCCAAAAATCGTTCATTCTGATGCCTAGTGATTTTGCCCCCCCCCCCCCCCCCCCCCCCCCCCACAAAAAGGAAAGAAAATAAATCATGCAAGTCCCCTTTGTGAATCGGCTGATGGATTGCCAAAATATCATCTGTTCACATGCTCATGATTTTGGCCACCTTCCCCCTCCCAAAATTAAGACCAAAAAAGAAAAGGAGGAAAATGAATCTTCTTTTTTGGTTTTGTTGTTGGATAAGAATGATAGTTGGTTTTATTGGATGTGATTTCCTCAAGTATCACCTGTGATAAGTTGTCAGATTTCTGATTCACAGCTTATAGACATATTTTCTGTTCTGTTCTATTTACACAAGTTTTGTTCTGACAGTTAAACCAACCTACGCGAGCACAACTGATCACGAAACCTGTGCTGCGTAAGAAAAGATCAATGAAACGGCAGTCTGTTCAGGCTATGCAACGAGGAAGAGGCAAAGATAGTACAGTCCTTCAAGGTTTGAAATTCACTTTGTTTCAGTGGTGGTCAAATTTTCTAGCATTTGGATTAGAACTCTAACTGATATTATTGTTTGAATTTGATCAGTGATAGCTGCTGAGCATAGTGCTGCAGAAGAACAGACTGCAATTCTTAAAATACAAGAGGCAAAAGTTTCGGCAGACGAATCAGTTGAGCTGGCCATACTTAAGCGTCAGAGAGCACAGTTCCTGATGGAAAATGCTGATCTAGCCATGTATCGAGCCACCATGGCTCTTCGGATTGCCGATGCTGCTGCTGAAATTTTAGACATCCAGCAAGCTGCTGATCATTTTCTTGATTGAAAGGTAAACAAAGATTATAGGTTTCAAAGATGCTAATTTTAGAGGGCATTTTTTTTTTTTCCCCCCCCTCTTTTTGTTTGCATAAAAGAAACGCGGCCTTCTCATGGCTTGTGTTTTTTGAGGAGTTGGAATAGCCTTTGGAAAAATGTATTGTATTTTTGTATAGTATTCATTTTTTTGTTGGGGGCTTTTTTCATCATCTGATGTACATTGTGTATCTTTGCGACGACACCCTGTAATCTTAATGTACAATGGATTCGGTTGGTGTCCTTGAAAAAGTAGGTAATGATAAAAAGAGAAAGAGAAAGAAAAAGAGAAAGTAAAAAGTAAAAAGTAAAAAGTAAAAAGTAAAAAGTAAAAAGTAAAAAGTAAAAAGTAAAAAGTTGGGGGAAGCGCGATTTATTTCTCTGTATGAAGCACTTCATTTGTATAATACCACTTAATAAGGATTAGAAATGGCCACTGGACCGGTTCAGTCTCGTCTAGCCCGCCTCTGGCCAGGACCAGACTGGCCATTTTGCCCGCTAAAATAGTGGGCCGAATTCGAATCTCGTTTTCTCTACCTTGACTCTATTCGGTTCGAGAGAAAATTCGATTCAGCTTGGCCCAACCCGGCCCATTGATTCGGCCGGTTCGACTTGTTTAAATTTTCTAGTTTTGTAAAATTTATTTTGTTTAAAGTTTAAATGAATTTTAGTTTATAAAAATGTTAGTTTAGTTGAACATAAATTAATTTATATGAATATTAGTTGATTTACATATAATCTAATTTATATGAATGTTAGTTTATTTGAATATATTTTAGTTTAATTTATATGAATTAATGAATGTTATTTTAGTTGAATATAATTAAGTTTATAAAAATATTAGTTTAGTTTATATGAATTAATGAATGTTATTTAGTTTAATATAGTTAGTTGAACATAATTTAGTTTATATAAATGTTAGTTTAGTTTAATAGAGTTTAATTTAGATGAATTAATGAATTTTAGTTTATATGAGTGTTAGTTTAGTTGAACATAATTTGGTTTATAAAAACCAATAAATGTTAGTTTAATTGAATATAATTTAGTTTATTCATTATATAAATCAATAAATATTAATTTAGTTGAATACAGTTTAGTTTATATGAATAATGTAAGTTTAGTTGAATATAGTTTAATTTATATGAATCAATGAATGTTAGTTTAGCTGAATATAATTTAGTTTATGTGAATCAAATATGATTATGTCTTTTTGTGATTATATGTAATATATGTAATTTATGTAAATATGTTATGAAAAATGAAAAATATCGACAAAAGAAATGAAAAATGAATGCGATTAGTCGAATATAAAAATTTACAACGAATGTCATTATGTGATTCGTGAATATAAACAATTAATTACTTTCAAAACGATTCATTTCTTCTAATTTCTAATATCATTATGTGAAAGTTGGTTTGATTTGGTTCGTGAATTCGATTTGATTCGGTTCGTGAATTCGATTTGATTCGGTTCGTGAATTCGATTTGATTCGGTTCGTGAATTCGATTCGGTTCAATTCGATTCGATTTGGTTTGTGATTCGGTTCGTTATTCCGGTCCCGAATTTCCGAGACCTGCCCTACCCAGCATGCCTGGATCGATCCCATGGCCATGTCTACTAAGGATTGGTTAAATTATGCACTATTTTTGTTTTTATTTGTTTATGACATTTCTGTTTTGGAGATAAAGTTTAAAAACTTTGATTAGTAATTCTAATTATATTATAGCAAAAAATATAAATAATATATTTAAGTGAGATTTTATTGTGTACGTTTCGATGTAAAATTTTGAATTATCAAATTTTCATAATTTTTTGTATAATGAATTTAGAAATAAAAATGTAGATTGGGGATTGTGAAAAGTCAAATGTATTATAAAAAACAACGGAGGGAGTATCTTGTGTTTCACAAATATAAATTTTATTGAGTTGATCGCTACAATTGTTTTTTTTTACAGGATAACAAAAATTAGAAATAATTAGAGAAAGAAATTAAAGTACGTCATAGCTTGGAGACACGTTACTGCTTATGCACCATTGTCTAGGAGCTCTCTATTCCTCAAATACACTAGATCAACCACTACTTTGGTCCCTCGAAAATATGGTAGCAAGTAGCAACTTGTAAAGTTGTAATCCGTGCAAGTGATTCCAAGCTCTCTAATTCTTTCAATTACAAGGTTTTTGTTGTATAAATGTTCTCCACAAAAGGAAGGCCCCTCACTTTAACCCCTAGGCATTTATACAACAATTTACGTTCCCTGTCAACACGATGAATGCAGGCTGAATTTCTACTAGTGGAAGACATGGCTTCTATCAGAATTCAGAAATATGACATCTATGGATCTACAAGGAAAGAGTATACCACCACCGAATAACATACTTTCTAAGGGATCCAACATTTGCAAGTCATAAATATTATTTAAGGATGTTTGTAAAAGGTTGTTCACAAAATAATATTTTACAAATGAATTTAGCTTTATACCTTAAGAAATCTTAGATATGGAGAACCGCTATCATTGTATCTCTTTGTTTTATTGTATGATGATCCTCATAGGCTCAAGTGATGAGCTTTGCCTTGTTTGTTTCTACTTATATTCCTTACTTTTTATCATTTTGTATTTCTTTGTAATTAAGAGGGAATTGGAGATTTCGAGATTGTGGACTATTTATAAATACATTTTTTTTTTCTTTTTAATGTATGTAAGTGAGGAACTATAACTTTTGATTATAAAAAAATATGAATGAAATTAATAATCGAAACATCATCAAAGTAAAAATATAAAAGCTAATTTGTGAAAGATGAAAAAGTAAAAAAATCATACAAAAATAATAGTTAGAACTTTCTCTGAAATAAATCTAATGAAATCCCAGAAGATAATAATTTTTTTCTTCCTAATATCTAAACTTCTAATAATGGTCACACATAAAGAGTAATACATGAAACAGAAAAAGAACAACATATATATAGGACATAGTCCGAGGCACACTAATAACATTAAAGTTTAAGTATAACACATTAACACCCAATTTCTTTGCTCCATCATAAGATTAAGGAAATAGTTGTAGCGTCAAGAAAGGTAGGAAAGAAATTAAGCTTATAAAGCATGAGGGAAACAATAAATACTTTATTTTATTTGTCACATTTGCTTTTGGTACAGTTTCAATGCACATACTATAGCAATAATATCTATATTTACATATTATAAAAAATATAAAATTTTCTTATTAAAAAATTTTACTTTGAGACGAATCAAACAAGATTTCACATTAATATATATATATATATATATATATATATATATATATATATATATATATATATATATATATATATATATATATATATATATATATATATATATATATATATATATATATCAATAAAAACAATCATATTTAATTTTCTTACTCCTCAAATAGAAAATTCTAAATAGGACAAACAAAAGGCAATAAATGGAGTAAAATTATTAGGTTCTCTAATTTCTTTTTCCAAAAGGAAAACAAGAAATATAGGGGACTTCTTTAGCAAGAGTAGTTCCTATAAGAATATGATAGATCAATTATTGCCACCAAAAATTCCCTTCAACTTCTTGACTTGTGCATAATCTAGCAAGGTGACCTTCTCAACCAACTCTGAGGGAAGGCTGTTTCGAAATAACGCAAGGTCAACTAATTGAATACCAGGATTCTCACTTGCAAAACTTGCATATGCAAGAACAGGAGTTGCTCCTACATTGACTTGAAAGTGTAGTAGTGTGGGTGGGAATATCATAATGTCCCCCTTGTTTAAAACTTTATAGTATGCTGTGCTATTCGTGTCAATGAATCCAGCAATTATTTCTCCTTCCACTACGATAATTAGCTCTGCCACCCGATGTGAATGGATTGGTGAAACCCCACCCACTTCCAAGTCTGCTCGTGCTATGGAAAGGCCCATACCATTTAACCCTGGAAACTGCGTAGAAAATGCTGTACTCGTCCCGAATTTAAAAGGGTTTGCGGTGTTACCTGGTACAGCCAAACCCGAATAAACAAAATCATCTACTGTGGCTACTTTCGGATCCTTACAAGAGTACCCCATTGATCCTCTAGGCAGGCTTAGGTCTCCCACGCAATAGTCAAAAGCAATCTCATCAGCATAGGAGAGATATGTTACAAGTGAAAAGCTGTAAAACATACCAATAATCATCTTTGGAAGACCCATTATATTAGCTTGCTGGTTGTATTTTTGTGCTGAATATAACACGAAGGGTGGGTTGTAACTTGTATATGATCCTAGCTTGTGTGTACTATACTCGAATTATCTTGCCTTTCTTTCATGAGGTTTGGAAGGTTATTTATACTATGCAAGCTTCACGTTTGGGTGGGTTGTAACTTGTAGACTTTGCCTACTCACAAGCATGATGATGTAGTTGACTTTCGACTAATTGATACTCCCTTAATTTTTAGTCCATTTCTATTTTTTGAGTTAAGATTTAAAAAGTTTTACCATAATTTTTCATCATGTTATAAAAAATAATATATTCAAGTAAGATATTGTTGGATGCATCTCAATGTAAATTTTTAGAATATCAAATTTCTATATTTTTTTCTTCTTACGGATTTAGAATTAAAAACGTTTAAAGTCGTATCTTAAAACCATAAAAAGTCAAACGAGACAAACCATTAGAAATAGAGGGAGTAATTAATTATGTCGCTTATGATACGAAGGAACTAATATGATTTAATTAATGGTGTTGCTTATGCAATCAATCAAGATTACCCAATAAGTAATCACATTGAGCAACTTATTTCCCACCTACTATCTTATTTTTGTTAGAGAATGCGTATTTTAAGGCTTTTAATATGGTTTAGGTTGGCTGTATGAGCTTCATCAATCTATCGTCTATGCTTATTTAAAATTGCAACTTTTGAGCCATGTATAAAAGTCTAGACATTTTCATCCCTTATCTTATTTTTTAAGGGGAAAAAAAAGTTCTTCTTTATCCATCAATTCATTCACTATCTAAGCCCTCGTTATTCCTTACTCTCCACCACCCGTCAATTACAAGGTTTCAACTATTAATTTGCATTGGAATTGAAGTTGCTAATTATCCTATTTGTCTACTCTTTATATATATATATATATATATATATATATATATATATATATATATATATATATATATATATATATTTTATCCAATATCATAGTCATCCCATTATATTCTTTGGATAGGTACTTAGTATCCTTATAAGTTGTTTAACAATAGACAATAGTATGTTTTAAATTCAGTGGTTTTGTGAACTACACCTAATCTTTATATATTACAAATAAAATAGAGACACTAAACACATAATTTCATGGAAATACAACTGTCAGTTTAGAATTAATATTTTAAAGAAAGACTAACTTGTCACGAGTAGTTCAAATATATATTTCAAATGAAAGACTAAAGTCTAAAAAAAATTATCTTCTTATATATATTTTTTAAACTTGATTATCTTCTTATATAATACTCAATCCGTCACACTAAATTTACAACATTTTCATTTATATAAAGTTAAAGTGTAAAAAATTTGGCCACAAATTCTCATAATGTTATATTCCGTAAGACATAATATATTCAAGTGAAATCTTGTTAGATGTATTTCAATGTAAATTTTTAGAATATAATTTTTCTTAATTTTTTTTGCCTTACAAATTTAGAAATAAAAACGTTTTAAGTTTTATTTTGGAAACCATAAAAAGTCTAATGTAACAAACTTAGTGGGATGGAGTAACAAATACATACATCATACGTATAATTTTAGTTAACTTACGAAGCAACTCAATTATACATACATCATACGTATAATTTTAGTTAACTTAATGGGATCATGTGAGAACCCTCCCCTTATATGAGAACCCTTTTTGGATGAGAACTCATCTAAGACCATTGGGTGATTGAAAATCTATGGCTATAATGGCATTAAAAATCAATGGCAAATCTATAAATATCTGAATATGGAGATGTGAGGTTTCTTTTTGTTCGGCTGGCATAGTTGATTTCAGACAAAATGTTAGTGCCTTTTGTTTGGCTGTCATTTCACCTTACTAAGCTTTTGTATTTTTCTTCATCATTGTGGGTTTCCTTTATATTTTCATCGTTTTCTTCATTATTCAGAATTTGGTGATGGTTGAATATATTTTAGTTTTGGAATGTGTGAATTTATGAAATTATATGAATCACTAGCTTAGTATATTTGAATAAATATAGAAGAAGACGTTAGAACATTATGTTGATTAGCTTAGAAAATTATGTTGATTAGTTTAGAACATTATGCTCATTATTTTAGAATATTATGTTGATTAGTTTAGAATAATACTTAGTAAATTGCCAGTTCATTGAGGTTTAGAACATTATGTTCAATACTTTAGAACATTTTATTCACTTGTTTAGAACATGATGTTCATTAATTAGTTTGGAATAACCCACCAATTTGGAACAATAAAAGTACAATTTAGAATATTATACACTAAATTTAGAACTTTATTCACGAATTATGGAAATTAAACAATATTTAGTATATTGTCATTCCTTTGAGGTTTAGAATATTATGTTCACTAGTTTAGAACATTATGTTCACTAGTTTAGAACATGATGTTTACTAGTTTGGAACAAACCAACAAACTATTTTGAACTAATCAACAAGCATTTAAAACAAGCAACTAACCGTTTTAGAACAATATAAGTACAATTTAGAACATTAGTCACGAATTACGGAAATTAAACAACATTCAGTAAATTGCCAGTCTGATGAGGTTTAGAACATTATGTTTGTTAGTTTAGAACATTCTGTTCATTCGTTTAGAACATTATGTTCATTACTTTAGAACATGATGTTCATTAGTTTGGAACAACCCACCAATATGGAACAATATAAGTATAATTTAGAACATTATACACTGAATTTAGAATATTATTCACGAATTATGGAAATTAAACAATATTTAGTATATGTTCACATGTTTAGAACATTATGTTCACAGGTTTAGAACATTATGTTCACTAGTTTAGAACATGATGTTCATTAGTTTGGAACAACCCACCAAACTATTTTGAACTAATGAATAAGCGTTTAGAACGAGCAACTAACCGTTTTAGAACATTATGTTGATTACTTTAGAACAATATTTTCTAAATTGTCAGTCCATTGGGGTTTAGAACATTATGTTCAATACTTTAGAATATTATGTTCAATACTTTAGAACATTTTGTTCACTAGTTTAGAACATGATGTTCATTAGTTTGGAATAACCCACCAATTTGGAACAATATAAGTACAATTTAGAACATTATACACTGAATTTAGAACTTTATTCACGAATTATGGAAATTAAACAATATTTAGTACATTGTCATTCCGTTGAGGTTTATAACATTATGTTCACTAGTTTAGAACGAACATTATGTTCACTAGTTTCGAACATGATATTTATTAGTTTGGAACAACCCAACAAACTATTTTAAACTAATCAACAAGCGTTTAGAACAAGCAACTAACAATTTTAGAATAATATAAGTACAATTTAGAGCATTAGTCATGAATTACGGAAATTAAACAACATTTAGTAAATTGTCAGTCTGATGAGGTTTAGAACATTATGTTCATTAGTTTAGAACATTATGTTAATTCGTTTAGAACATTATGTTCATTACTTTAGAGCATGATGCTCATTAATTTGGAACAACCCACCAATTTGGAACAATATAAGTACAATTTAGAACATTATACACTGAATTAAGAACATTATTCACGAATTATGGAAATTAAACAATATTTAGTACATTGTCATTCCGTTTAGAATATTATGTTCACATGTTTAGAACATTATATTCACTAGTTTAGAACATGATGTTAATTAGTTTGGAACAAATATTTTCGAGAAAAATACAGTGTGTCAGAAAGTACAACTTTTTGGCTTTTGGTTTTGCAAAAAGTTGTGTATGTCTCATTATTTTTCTGAAATGGGAAACGTGTGTCAGTTTTTTTTAAAATTAAAAAATTGTGTCAGTTTTATCATTATTTACACTTTTGCCATTCTTTTTCAGTCAATACCATCTGTTACATCTTGCAAATAGATGGTTTTAGATGAGTTCTCACTCACAAAAGGGTTCTCATATTAGGGGTTCTCACATGAACCCAACCATATATATAATGTTACAGAGTAAGAGTAAGAGTAAGAGTTTGAAACCTTTGACATGTTTCGCTAATTTTGCTAGCTAGATTATTAGTCGTTCTAATAAGCAGTTATCTACAAGTTAGCTTTGTTTTTGAAATATGACCGCTGCATTGGTCGGGTTAGCATAATTTATGTGCTAAATTATGTTCACGCATGCTAGAACTTATGCTAGCTGTAAAAGCGTAAAACTCACTCGGTCTCAAAAATTCAATAATTTATTTTTTCAATAGCTATAACAAAAATGACATTGGTATCTCAAACGAGTGAGATTAGTTTCGATGATTCTCCAATTAATTATCTTCTTTTTCTTTCTATTTTTTTTGGTTATCACAATATGCTTATGTTGGTGTGTTTTCATTCTTACACAAATTACAGCAATTTTTATAGGGGATAAATCATCTAGGATTTTAAGAGCGTTTATTTTTCAAAAGAGGTGAAATCTTGTATATATACAAGATATAATAAAGTTATTATGTCCCTAATAAAATTTACCGTTCAAAATTGATAAAGAACGAAAGAGATCTATGCCTCAGGCCCGTGGCTAATAGCCCGAGCATGTCTAACATATTGTAAATTATGGAGTATTAATGTATTATTATGCATCATACCATACACTAGAAGAGAGCACACAAGTACACAACACGGGACTATGGGAGAAGTATGTCAGCAAGTACAGCTAAAAACGTGGCCACAAATTTAAACATATACTCCCTCTTCTGTAAATTCTAATTATATTATTACAAATAATACATATAAGTGGAATTTTATTAAATGTATATGGATGAAAATTTTTATAATATTAACTTTTCATAAGTTTTTTTCTTATAAATTTTTTTAAAAAAAGATTTAAAATTATATCTAAAATACTGTAAAAAGTCAAATATGACAACAAGTAGGAATAAAAGAAGTAGTAGAACAACTCAAGAAAAAGACATCTCACTTGCTTTATATGGACCAACCAAATTTTACCTTTATTATTAATTTTGGACATGCTAATCTTTGAATGTGAACACCACACGAGTACAGTACTGTACTATTGTACACTTGCTTTAGGTCTCACAGGAACACACAAAGACACACGTGTCCAATTTTCCACCAAAACTCATAATCAATTGTATTAAAAAATTTAACTACACATTTTTATCATATTATAATAAATATTATAATATATTAAATAAGATCTTATTAGATACATTTAATATAATTTTTTTTTAAATATCTAAAACTGACTGAGGAACACAGAGTCGCTATCTCTAATTTAAACACAATGTCGAAGTAACACTAAGCTACTTCTAACATAGTGAAGGACTGAAGGGTGCCTTAGGGCCATAAAGTGCGCGTATTTACTGAGCCTATCAACAACCACAAATATCACCGAACAACACATTGACAAAGGCAGCCCTGTAATAAATTCCATAGACACATCAGTCCAGACTTGGCTTGGTATGGGCAAGGGCTGAAGCTTCCCTCCCAGACTTGGCAGAGGTCTCGTACTTTGAAGCTTGACATACTGAACAATTACGCACAAAGTGACTGACATCCCTCGTAAATGAAGAGGAGGAGGCTAGTTATACACAATCTCATTTGGTGTCACCTAAGTAGCAGTGTGATAATGAGTATTGCTACTCCCCTCACGGCCTCACATCTTCCTCCAAGATTCTCACAAGGCAGAAGGGGACTGCATCAATGAACTTTATTCTAGCGGATTGAGATTTAATCCTACAACCTTGAGATTATATTGAGATATACAAACCTTCACCATTAAACCAAATGCGTATAACTTAGATTGAGTACGTGTTATATTTATCATAGAGCTTAATATATTAACTAAGCGTTACTTTTTCACAATTTAGTTCATCTAGTTTAGGTAAAGTTGGAATGATATGCTCTGCTCATTCCTAAAGAAATTATGAGGATCAACCAAAGTTTTAATTTCGACCAACTTGTCAAAATTATTCATGAAATAGCTATTTCCATATTTCCTACCTTCCAAATAAGTTTTGTTACCATCGTGTTGGTTAACACCCAAGTCAAGATCCCTGTAGTTGTAGTATGCCTGCCTTGGGTGCTTAGAAACATAAGGAGACATGTAATTGTATAGCTTCCTAACCAACTCCATGTAATACTTCTCTTTATCTTTCCCTTCTTCATTCCAATTAGCTATGTATTGAATCTTGAACAAGTTCCCTTTTCTATGAGGGAAGGGTATAGCATCTTCCGAAACCTCGCTCATTTTCCCTCCATATGGATTGAAGGTGAGCCATGGTGTTTCTAGCTCAATCATCTTCTTCCAAATAAACTCGAAGCCTTCTCGTGGGATACGCTCTTTCACATAGTCGGACTTCCTCGTTAGGTGACTCAACGACGGTGGTGTCCTCTCGAGGAGAATCTCTGTTGACGCCTCGACCGAAATATCCGCCCAAAAGAGGACGGATTCAATCCAACTCACTTGGTGACAATCACATCTTTGCAACCCTAGCTTCGGAAACTTGTCCTTCATTAATGTGAGAAGGCTATCTAAGTCTCCAAGGAACAATGTAATGAATGTCGCTCGCACCGTCTTTTCTCCTTTATTATTAACTTGTACGACATCCATAGATAGCCTTAGGAAGAGGCTATCATCAATTGTAGTAGCAGTGTCTTGCCATTGGAGGACTATACCTATAGCATTCTCCTCCATGGTCCTCGAGACTCGAAAAACTGTCACCAATTCAGGCACACGAACTAACTTAATCTTATAAGAAATGATCACACCAAAGCTTGAGCCACCACCCCCCTCTAATAGCCCAAAATAAGTCCTCACCCATGGACTCACGGTTTAGGACCCTCCCATTAGCATCAACAATTTCAGCGTCAATGACATTATCGAAAGTGAGCCCATACCTCCTCATCATGTTTCCGTACCCCGCCCCGCTTACGTGCCCCCCTACTCCAACCGTAGGGCACACGCCAGCCGGGAAGCCATGCACCTTGCTCTTCTTGGCAATGCTATACAACAGTTCCCCTAGGGTTGCTCCTGTTTGCACCCATGCAGTCTCCTCGTCGACGTTCACATCGATGGATCGAAGGTTAAACATGTCGAGGATGAAAAAGGGGGTGTTCGATACGTAGGATAAACCCTCGTAGTCGTGCCCGCCGCTTCGGATTTTCATTTGTAGGTGGTGCTTCCTCGCCCATTTAACAACGCCTTGTACGTGGGATGGATGGGATGGGGTTACAATAAGTAGTGGTTTTGGGGTTGTTGGAGTGACGAATCGAAGATTGCGAATGTGAGACTTAAGAACAGTGGAATATGAAGGATTTTCTTGGGTGTAGACTAGTGAGGAGATTGGAGTTGAGGAACAATTGTGTTCTGCAAGTGTTTCTAGAAGTGAGTCATGAAAACTTTGAGGTAGGGTTGAAGCGTTGCTCCTTTTTTTTGGTGTGTAAGAAATGATAAGTTGAGAAATGCTACTAATATACGTGCTAGGAAGATTGTTTGTGTATGTCAATATGACTTTTTACGATATTTAAGACAAAAAATTATGAAAACTAAATTTTCAAAAAATTTACATTTAATAAGATTTTATTTGAATATATTATTTCTTATTCCATGATAAAAATTTGAAATCAAAATTTTTAAACTTTAACTTTATAAATAAAAATTTGACAAAAAAAGTGATATAAATAACATATACAGTTGATTAAGAGTTTTGGTGTATGTATTTGTGTATTCATGGGACTCAAGTGTACAGTACTGTACTCGATGGTGTTCACATAATCACATTCAGAGAGTAGCATGTTCGTAATTAATGATAAGATAAAATTTGGAACTTTTTTTTATTTTTAAGCCAAAAAAATTTAAAAATTCGAAAAATAAGTTACTGTTTAAAATAATTTTAGAAATAAGCCAATTTTAGGTTCGGATAAAAACTCTGTTCAAGACAGCGTTATACTTGATGAAGAAACGCTACCCAGGGCAGCGACTTGCATGGCCTTGATTTTAGGGTAAAATACTGGGCTAAAAGAAATCGCTGCCTAGGGCAGCGTTACAATTCTATGAAAAACGCTGCCAAGGACAGCATTTTTCTTTGGAATATTTTCAGAGTCAGTGCTGCAGAGGCCAGAGAATCAGTACAGAGGAAATCGCTGCCCTAGGCAGCGATTTTACTCATTAATGAATCGCTGCCCGAGACAACGATTTTACTCATTAATAAAAAATCGCTGACTCTCAGTAAAAACGCTGCCCAGGGCAGCGTTTTTCTTATAAAAAAAAAAAAAAAACTTACAAAAACGCTGCCTTGGGTAGCGTTTTTTTTCAAGCTAAGGGCAGCGTTTTATTTCCGAACCTAAATTGGCTTATTTTTGAAATTACTTTAAACAATAGCTTATTTTTCGAATTTTTTAATTTTTTTGGCTCAAAAATAAAGTTTCCTCTAAAATTTGGTTGGTCCACATAAAGCAAGTGAGATGTCATTTTCTTCGAGTACTACTTTTTTTTTTCCTATTTGTAATTAGAGTTTACGAAAGAGGGAGTATATGTTTTAAATTTGTGGCCACGTTTCTAGCTGTACGTACTGACATAATTCTCCCATAGTCCGGTGTAGAGCTCGGCATAATTCTAACTGTACGTGTACTGACATAATTTGTGGCCACGTTTCTAGCTTACGTACTGACATGTTTATATTTGTGGCCACGTGTGTTGTATCGTATCGTGTCTAATTGTGACCATGTCGTATCACCTTTTCTTAAAACTTGGCTCAAGATATTACGATTACATATATGGCAAAATTTGTGCCAGCTTTATGGTAATTAATTTTTATCTTGATTCAAACATGGCGAACTTTTAAGAATTTTGATTACCATTTAGTTTCACCTCTCAAGAAATAATGAATTGCAAAATCTAAAGAGATATTTGGAGATTTACGTGTATGTGGATCATCTCTTCTACTCTATACACATGATCTTCGCATTGTTAAATTTACTAGCAGTGTACATCTAATAATTGCGTCCAATCTCCTACTGCTCACTGCATCGGACCAATAAGGTTTTGTTTAGTATAGGGAGAGAGTTGTCTATAGATCCATTGCTCGAGTCGTGTTCGAGTCTGGGCATTTTATGTCTTATTTATATTTAAGGTCATATCAAGTTTGGATTTGGGTCATGTTATATTTCATTTAGGTCGTTTTGAATTGTTATCCTTTTTTCTTGTAACTTTAGCATACGTCAAAAATAAATTATGTTATTTTGTGGTTTCTTCGTTTATGAGGTTTCACGCTCCGATTTTATACTTGACTTATACATGAGATAATATTTTCAATACCTGATCAAATCATAATTTCTAAAACTTGATATCATAATATCTACACCTAAATCATAGTTTTATAATGCTTATACTTGATATCATATATAGTTTGTATATATTATCTATACATGAGAACCTAGTTACTATATCTTAGATCAGAGTTTTGATACATGATATCATATTTTCTATTTGAAATCGTAATTTTTATATCTAATATCGTATTTTCTATATCCAATCCAAGATCACATGAACATAAAAACACACTCCACAACAACAAATAATTAGTAATTTTGATGAAGGAAAATGTAGTAGAGCTAGTCAACATAAAAATCATTGCATAATCAATCTGAATCTCATACGTACCGGCCTCATCCTATGCAGGATTTCCACAATAAGAGACTAAAGTAGGTAGCCAGATAATTAAAAGAACTTCTTAAGAAATATAAATGTCAAATGCTTCTCATAAAGTTGATGTATAGGTAGTTATAAATTAAATGACACTATTTCTATTGCACACTAAGATAATGCCAAAGCTTGCTTGCAATGAACATACTTATGATTGTCATAGTCAGTCACTGGAGAGAAGAGAGGTCTGATGAGGCAGATAAAGCATATCCTTCCTGCATTATGACTTGCATAGGTTGTGCACAATACTACTATAGACGAATTCTTTCAATGAGCTCTCGACTATTTTGATAAAAAACTTAGAAATACAATTCGTTCATGTTACATGGTGTAGGAATACAATTTCGCACTTGACTAAATGAGGTACTCACTCCGGTTTTTTTAATTGCTATATTTTCATTTTGAAAGTTAAATTTATAAACTTTGACCATAAATTATAATTATGTTATAATAATCATAATATATTCGATTGATATCTTGTTGAATGCGTCTTTATGTAAAATTTTAAAATATTAATTTTTTTATCTTACGAATTTAGAAAAAAAAAACGTTTTAAATTGTGTTTTAAAAACCGTAAAAATTTAAATATAGCAACAAAAAAAAAAGACGGAGAGAGTTGCACATTGAGTTCTCATATGTACCAATTATGCATTGTGCATACCAAATAACCAGATAACCAAATCATACCACAACTTAGGTAACACACTAGCACATATAGCTTATAACGGAGAAGATGTTGAGAAAGAAAGAGTCAATACAGTGGGGAGTAACCCAACTTAAAACTCCACCTAAAGGGTGTTTACTACTAAATTCACCCAAACTAATTATGATTTGACCATAAAACATTTTGTACTACTTAAATTATACAAAATACTAATGATGCAATAAGATTAGACAGATCATAAATTAGACTAAACAATGATAATAATACAAAGTAGTTCTTAGAACTTATTGTTTAGCCTATCATCACCAAACATTTTACAGGAAATTTTGATGTATAGTATTATATATCAGATCGGACCCCCATTTAAACGTGTGCCATACTTCAATGAACTAGCATGGTTTCACTAAATCTTAACACCACTTGATGAACTGCAAATTCAAGTCATTATATGAGAGATCAAATTTTTCATACATGAGATTCTATTTTAATTTCTATCCTCTAAGGTTATATTTTCTATATTTATGATCATTTTTTCTATACTCGATAGATATCATATTTTTATATATCTGATACTATATTTTTTGTATGTATGTATCATCATACGTACTTGTTATTTACAGAATCATATATTATATATCCGAGATCATATATTACACACATGAGATTATATATTATATACTTTTATATTTCACCCTTGGCTCTACTTTCTCTCACATTTCCCATCCGCTTGCTCTCATCTGGTTAGTATTTTTACCTTAATTAAACTACTTCAATTTTCTTTTTTGACCTTTTTCAGTTTTTGAGATGTTTTTTACTCTAATTATACGTACTTCTTCAATTGAATATTCTTAACTTGATGCTTATATACCTTCTATCAAATCCATGATCTTCTTTCTCATTGAACAAACTGCTATCTTCATGATTTCGTTCACTTCATTCTTTTGCAAGAAATGTTTTGTCATGCACAAATGTTTTTTATGCTAAGTATTGTCTATTCTCATTGTAATGGTTGACTATTTAGTTATACAATTAGAGGTACCTCAAAATTTATAGCCTTATTTATATGCTGAAACAAAACAGGAATTGATTAAGGAGAGGATAGGGGAAGTTGGGACAAAGTACAAATTCATTTCAATTAATAAAAAAGAAAGAAAAATTCTCCCCCTTTTTATTTTGCAAAATTTAAAGAGAGAAAAAGAAAACTTTAGTGATAAGAAGAAATTCATTTACAAACCCTATATTATTACTTAAGTGGTTATTATTGGGGAAGAGGAATATTAATGACTTGTACATCGGTAAACTTTAGTAAGTTAGTTAAGTTTATTTTAATAATTTATTAATTTTATAAACACTTGTTTATATTATTTTTTTTGTAATGCCTACATTATTTATTAACGTAATAATATTATAAAAAATAAAAGTATTGTATACACAAGGGATACAATAATAATTTTTTTTAAAAGAAAGGGAAACAACACAATTATGGTGTCCCATATATATTAAAAAAATCCTTACATTAACATGAATACCTACGGGGTTGTTATTCGACACCTACAAAATACTCCTTAACGCCATCATTTTTATTTTCGATTTTTCCATTTTTCTAATTTTTCTCTCTAAATTTAATCCCGAACATGTCGACGTCTTCGATTAACATGCAATCGCAATCATCAGATGTATTTTACGAGGTCAAAATTTTTTTTACGGTGAAACTTCCCATTTTTGGGCGTTTTGACCATTTTCACCGTAAAATTTTTTTGGACCTCCTCATCCGATGATTGCGATTTCATGTTAATCCAAGGCGTCAACATGTTCGGGATTACTTTTCGAGAATATTGGCAAAAAACCGTAAGTGTTATGAGGCAAAATGACAAATTGTAAATAAAAGTGTTGACTTCAAGAAATATTTTGTTTGCCCATGCCTATTAATATTAATTGAAGATATAGTTTTTCTTATTCAATTTAAATATTCGAGCACATACCTGAAACCCTTCCTACCGCTCCCTTTTTGAGCAGTGGGTTTGTTCGTGTCGCGCACAGGTCACGAGGTAAGTATGTGATTCCTGACATATGTTGATTAAATCTCTTACAATTCAAGACATTGCTTGAATACGTTTAATCGTTTCTATATAGTGGGATTCTTTCGTGAGGTTTTCGATTGGGAAATTGATCAATTTTGTGTTGATTGTGATAGTGAATAATAGGATAAAGTGATACAAGAATGAAAGGGAGAGATATTATTCTGAATGCTAAAGATTATAGACTTATAGTTTGTATTAGTTGAGATTACCAGAATTTTCATGGGGTTTGTATGAGTTTGTGAAAGTTATCAATGATCTTATAATGTTCCGTTTTTCTTGGATAATTTGAATTGGCATTGTAAAGTTTAATAAAGAAACTGATCAACTTGTTATATTGTTGATGTTATGCTCCCTTTTGAAATTGTACCTCTGAATCTTTGTTTGGTAGCTACTTCACCTTTTGAATAGAGTGGTCGACAGCTTCTACTCATGCTCAAATAAGATTACTATTGTTGATTTGGTGTAGAGTGTTATTGATTATTAAAGTTTCCGGTTTTTGGTAGCGAATTTTTATTATCTGGGTGATACACTTGAATTGAATATTTTTTTAACTGATTCATTAATATATCTTCTGATTATTCAATATTGTTCCAAACTTGATCACTTAGAAGTTAGAAGTATGGTTTTGGTCCAACATCCAAGAGCACGATATTTTGCACACTCTCGAAAGCATATATGGTTCAAGTAAAAGAATAAAAAGTTCATAATTAGATAATATATATCGTTCATATTACAGAAGATACAGAAAAAATGGAAGTATGATTAAAGAATGAGTTGGTATAGTAAAAAAAAAAAACATTAATTGGTTGCATAATGCACATATTGCTCTAGATTATTTGGCATTGCTTCCAGTAAAGCCCGGAAGCTTGAAGGTTTTGGAATGTAAGTTTGTTGCTGACATGGGTAACACGATATGTTAGATTCAAATTTAGGGTTGTGCAAGCTCTATATTCACATTTTTTCAATGAAAAGGATTTTATAATAGGTTCAAAATTGGGGGGTGTTGCGGTGTTACAAAAATCATTGGTCCTTGCTTTTTAATTAAAGAGTATATTTGTACCTACTCTTCCTTAATATTGTGTGTTCTATATAATTTATCACTCCACGACTTTTTTTGATCTTTTGACAATATAGGTATGCTAACTGTGGTACGTTGGTTAACATTTTTTATGTAATAGTTAGGAGATTGGAGTGCTAGTTGATGCAAATTGGGCATGGAATGAGTACCTGGTTCTCCCACTTGGATGCAACAAAGAGTAGTGTAACAGTATTATCAACTGTTTTGAGGCGGCTACAGTTCTTGATAAGATCTTTTGGAGGCAGCCCTGACCAAAATTTCAGTGTGAAAATGAATGCATTAGAGGCTGATGCTATGAACATCATCAGAAGAATTACTCCTACACTTGACTTGTCAAGGCATAAAGGACAGGCTGGTGAGCTCATACCTTCTCTTTTTCTGCCATTAAGCTTTTGAATTTTGAACAAGGGTATTTATATTGACTTTGGGGTTGTTTTATTCTAGTATTTTCTCAATTATAGTAGTCTTCTGGAGCTTCAGGATATTTAAATTATATTATTATGTGTCTACTTGCTTCAAATCCAAGTGATATATGGGAGTGAGTGGACTCAGTAGAGAGAGAATATAAACTTCTGCTACAACAATTGATTTGATTCTGGGTTTTTAGCGCCCAAAAAAACTTTTATGAGAAGAGTAACTCATTAAAAGTATGATAAGCTGGAGGAGAGAGATTGTATTTTTATATCCCTTACAATGAACCTAATCAGAAATTGCCTTCAACTCCATGAGTTCCTCAATAAATCCCCACCCTCCCTCCCTCCAAAATTATGGTAGGTCTTGAACCTTTCCAATGTGAAATTTTAGTTCCGGAAAGATTGTTAATTTAACTGTTTGATAAAGAACGGTGCAGTTTGGTCCTGAACTTCCTTTTTTTTTTTGTCACAGATTTACTAATGTGTCAATAGTTTATGCCGTTTTCTATGCTCATAGTTATCCTTCGAAAGTTAAAGTATTTGCAAGCTGTTCTGAAGCCGTATAGGAGTTGATATGAATGTTCTGTTGTAATTCTTGGCCTGTGATAATTTCTCCCTAGATTTTTGGCGCAATCAGCATTCTATTTTTTTTTTGTTTTGATTGCACTCAAAGATTCTAATGTACTTACTGCAATGTGTCAGGAAAAATAGCTGTTATTGGGGGTTGTCGTGAATACACTGGTGCTCCCTACTTTGCAGCAATCTCAGCCTTGAGAATTGTCAGTGTATTCCACTTTTGATGCTAGTAATATTTCATAAACTGCATCATTTTTTTTGTTTCACCATTTTGGACCTGTGTCTGAGTGGCCATGTTTTCCTTTATTTCAGGGTGCAGATTTGTCACATGTTTTTTGCACTAAAGATGCAGCTCCAATCATAAAAAGTTACAGTCCTGAGTTGATTGTGCACCCGGTCTTGGAAGAGTCATATAATTTCAAGTAAGAGTGGATCTTGATGCTTTCATTTTGTTTCTTACTTTCTTTGTTTGGTGGTGTTGGTTATGGGGAATGTCATTTTCAGAGACGAGGACAAAGAATCTATTGCTAACAAGGTTCTTTATGAAGTTAATAAGTGGATGGAACGATTTGACTGTCTTGTTATTGGCCCAGGCCTTGGGAGGGATCCATTTCTTCTGGTATGCCTTCCTACTCTACATGTAGCCTGGAAGATTGTTGTGGATTCTCAAGTCTAAGATTATTTATTACACAAAGCAAATTTTTTTTTGTGCGTGTCCCGCTCCCGTTTGTAATTCTACAATAGTATCATTCTACAGTTTACTTGATTGACAAGCTTTTGTTACTGGTGTGAAAGGACTGAAAACTGGGAAACAATGTGGGAGAATAACGTATTATGTTCCATAGTTAAATATTGAAATGGTGATTGTATTAAAAAAAACATAAAACATTGAGGGTACCTTTCGCAAAGATTCTTGGATAACTGTGGGTTAGAGACAGGAGTAGAGCAGAGTTGTGATTGAAGGAAGCTCACTCAATTTTGTTCTATCTAACCTTGGTGCAATTTTCTTTTAAGCTTGCTCCCTTTTTTAGGATGATTTCCAGTTTGTTTTAATTTTATGCGTGCTTTATGATTTAGACCTTTATGCCTTTAAATACTCTTCTTATATGTAAGAAAGCAACTGGCGTTGGCAGTGGGCTGTGGCCATTCCTCAGGCTGGCTTTAAATACTCCCACCATATTGAATGTAAAATTGATAAATTTTTTATGCTTCATTTCAAATTTTCGTGAATAAATGTTTTTGTTGTGCAGGATTGTGTGAGCGAAATTTTAAAATGTGCTCGCCAGTTGAACATCCCACTTGTTATAGATGGGGTATGTGTTTAAACTACATCGTAACATAAAACTTCACTTTCGTCAATTATCCATACACACATCTTATGGAGCTAAATAGCATCCTAAGTTCTAAATGTGGCTTGTTCATCATAATACTGCATGTAATAAGATTTAAATTTCTACAACAATCTTTATTTTACAGGATGGACTGTTTCTTGTAACCAATTCTCTTGACCTGGTTAGAGGATATCCTTTGGCTGTGCTTACGCCAAATGTGAATGAGTACAAGCGCCTTGTGCAGAAAGTGCTCAAATGTGACATGAATGGTGAAGAATCTTCTGCCGAGCTACTGTCTCTTGTGAAAGGGTAAATCATCAAGTTATATTTCCAATTTTGCAGCTCTCCTTTGTGGTCTGAATAGGTAAGGACTGAACTAGGAAGTTTCACCAAATTCGCTAATCCTCCTATGAACTACGACCAGAAATGTACGAAGTAGTAGGTAGTACATGGTACAGTCGTATACTGTTTAGACTAGCTTAACAATACTAGATAGCAATTTGCATGCTCTCTCTACTATGCTTGGTCTCTTGCAAATTACCTGACAGTTATCCATCCTATCCTTCCTCTTTTTGAATCTATAACAAACATGGGTGTAATTGCTAACGCCTTCTCCTGTCATAATTAAACCTGATGGTGGAATGGGATAAGTCTTTGCATATAGCTATCATGCTTATCTAAAAGAGGTTAAGTAGGTTCCAGATGTTATACTCAGTAATATGGAGGTTAGGTCACTTATGTGGTTAGTGGCATAAATCAACATTGAGCATGATCCTGCTCTTCTTATCTGCTAAATGTGAGTGTTTAGGGGTTAGGATAGACTCTTAGTAGGGGGGAAGGGCTGAAGGGGACCCAACTTCTCATGCTCATTTTACTGAAGTTGTTATCTGGTATTTCTCCACCTTTGCATTTAACCTGCCGCAGAACTTGAAAACTTTTGCTGAGTATTAGTAGTTAGAAATATTACTTTGTCAACTATGCAATCAGAATTCATCAGCATATTAACTGAGTGAAGATTCTGGATTCCTTAGGATTGGAGGTGCAACAGTTATGAGGAAAGGGAAGTCAGATCTCATTTGTGATGGTGATACAGGTGTTATTTCAAATTTTTTCATATAATTATATATCTTTGTTGTAAACTAACTGTTGGGAGGATTGAATTTATGTGGTTCAAGCATGAATTATTTATTTAAGGGGGGTTTCCTTTGCTTATCCTTTGTGCAGTCTGTTCCGTGAGCATCTTTGGTTCTCCTAGACGTTGTGGGGGCCAAGGTGATATACTTTCTGGAAGGTACTGATATGCTATAATCAAATTGGTAATCTTGTTACAATCCTTAAGATACGAGTCTAACAGATCATGTAGCCTTTGGCAACATTGATTAAGACAACCACTTTTATGGCCCTTGGTCATTTTTCAATGTTCTGATTGCTTTGACAATCAGATGTATTAGGCTGATGACTATTATAGCCAAAATGTGAGAAATATTGCTTACTAATGTGACACTTTTTCCCAATGTCAGTGTTGCTGTGTTCTTATCCTGGGCTCGTCAACAATTACTAGCTGAAGGAGATATGGGAATAAGGTATGTTATATTGTTATGCGTGCTCCATTTTACTCCACTATTGTTTAGGGTTGTTTAATAGTTTTAATTCCTCAAAAAGAATATTTATTGTTCTTTCTCCCTAAAATCAATGACTGTTTAACAGGACGACGAATCCAACTGTGATTGGATGTGTAGCTGGCTCTGCTTTACTGAGGAAAGCTTCTTCCGTAGCATTTAAGAATAAGAAGCGGTCAACCCTAACAGGCGATATTATTGAGTGTTTGGGAATGAGGTGATATCAAGTTATCCCACTGAATTTTCTTTCTTTTTGAGGAACAAGTTAAAGTGGTAAATAGTTAAAATCTTAATCTTTTACTTTATCTGCAGCTTGGAGGAAATTTGTCCAATCTAGTAATTTGCAACTTGCAAAAGCTGGTGTTGCCAGGCTTCATGACTCTTTATAGCAGTATAATGATGTGAGAAAAACATGTGCCAACTTTTCTTCCTGTTTCATGTAGATGGTTCAGATAACGTTGAGTCGTTGAAACAGCTTGTGCGTTCCGTCAGGTGATTACTGTATGAATATACCGAAAGTTGAGGTCGTGCACGCTTAATATGATGTACAGCTAGCTCAATGTGATAGATTTGTTGTCCTGACACTCTGTTAAAAGATCAGGAAGAATACTCATGTGCTAAAAACTGTCATGGGGCTCAACTTAAAATATAATGTCTGCGTTAAACGCAGTCCCTTTCTATTCGCAGCAATATATTTGCTTGAAATATCGCCTCATAGAAAAATTGTAGAAGTTGCTAATTTTACTCGATAATTTTACATCCCATACTCCAGCTGGGGGGTCTAAGGCAAGAACAGAAACCATTGCTATTGCATTGTTGTAGCCAACTGTACCGCTGGAATCAGATTAAGCTATCTCCTCCATATACATCTTTTTATTTTTTTTTGATAGAATATCTCATCTTGCTTAATCCTATAGATTATAACAACTCTGAATTGGTGAGACATAGCGGCATCACAAAATTGTTTGGCGTGTTGGTAGATTTTGTGTTTGCTAATGTTTTGTTACGTATATTACTCCAAAAAAATGTATATTACGTATATGAAAAATGTACATTACGTACAAGAAAAATGTACATAGTATACATGTTAGTTATGTGGAATATAAAATATACATTCCACATAACTGACATGTGTACTATGTACATTTTCTATATACGTAATGTACATATTTTTGGAGCTGGTGCACCTTTGCGGTTGACTCTGCCTTTGTTGACATGTTAAACAGAAGCTCCATTTGGTGAATGTTAAATTCAGACTTTGAAACAAATCGTTGCATCAACTTCTTTGCTGTTGGATTATTAGTCTGTTTCTCTTGCAAATTACTTCGCTATGACCTTACAGATGCGTGAGTAATTGCCAATCAAGGAAGCCAGCCATTGGATGCACCGAAGATCTTGTGCAATAATTCAGTCGATTTTGAAAAGATTTTGTACAATATTATGATGCTACCTTTGAAATAAAACAATTAACAATTTAAAATGATCCTCCACAGTGGATGAAAACCAACTTAATTGGTTATCCAAGACTCACGATTGAAACGTTTAAATAAGTTGTTACCTTGTTGAAAAAAAAACATAATCCTCTATAAACTTGAAGTTGTAACCTCTAATAATTCATCTTTTATATTTTCTAATGGTCCTCTCAAAATAGAATATACTTTGTATTAAATAATGATTCGAGAATGAAACTTTCCACAAAAAAAAAAAAAAAAAAACTCCGCAAATTTTATTTTGGGCATAGAATGTCTAAATTCACCATAAATTGTTGAAATTCTGCCTAGTATCAGGGCTATCCGAAATCTCATAGCTCTCAGTCCCAGAATAAATTCGACTAAATCATTGAAATTCATAAAGAGCCACAGTTCTACCTAAATCCACTCAGAAGAGTTCACTGGAGAATAGCATCACTCGTCCAACTCATGCACGTTTCTTCAAGGGGTGCAAACCGATGTTTAAAGAACAAGTTCTACCTAGTCTGTTTCTTGGCGAGCCTAGTAATTTCTGCACTAAGTCAGGTACCTCAAAATTCAGGCTAAAAATAATTACCAATTTTATAAAGCAAAATTTAGCCAGCTCAAGCTCACCTTGACAACATACCGTGTGGGAAGTAATTGTGACAGTTCTAAGATGCAGCAACAAACAAAGGAGACAAAGATATAAACAAACAAAGGAGAGATAACTCACAATCAATCATGGCGACATTTTTTATGCATTGGCGTCACACTAAAGGAAGAGGTATCCAGAGGCTCGCCATATAATGCATTCATGTCCTTTTCAATGGAAGACGAAGTTAGGACTATAAAATCATCTCAAAAATACTTGATGTACGAAATCCACATGCCAATTTCTGCGGAAAGTCTTGTATTTCGAGTTCAAATGGCTAAAAGAGAATGAAAGCAACTGACTCATTCTATTCAGAAAGAGCCACACGCATGTTAAATTACAGAATGTTAGCTAAATCTCTTAACTTGCCACGTAATAGATGTCTAATCAAACTTAATTGGTTAAACTATTGGACTACGTACGGAGTAACTTCTGTGTGATAGTTGAATTTCAAAGTCCGAAATTGGGTATGGGCTACCCAAAAAATGAGACCAACTTAGAACCTCAATCCCAAAACTGATTGGCAGGGGAGGGGGCTAACTCCTAAAGCTTAGCAGGCATTTCTCCTCTCTTATCTGTTATTGTCATAGAAAAAACTCACCAATGCATGACGTGAGATTCAAGTCATCAAAGAATGATAAAAGAGATAACCTAACTTAGCCAACAAATTGTAGCATTTGCTATTCTGTCAAACCCGTAATGCACATGACAAGTAGGGCATTTGAGGTCATAAATGTCAATTTTTAACCAAAATTTGTGAGCAAAACCTATGTAATTTTTTGAAAAAACTACAAAGCTAATGAGTTTTCTTAAAGGCACTATCCAGTCGATCTTCACTGCTTTCCATGCTAATACGCTCCTATGTATTCATTCCAACAGCCAGGTCCATAGTCAGCAACTCAGAAGTCTTTTTTTATTTGTCACCTTTAATCACGTTCTTGACTATACTGATGCATATATTGTAATTCATGATTTATAGTATCACTTATACGATCATGCATCGGAACTTTTGCAGTCAAAGGGGAACCACTTCCAGTTTCGTATCACCATCTTTGGCATTAGATTCACCAGTAATCTTCCTAAGGTTGGGTATCCAGAAAGTAAGAACGCTAGAAGCTGCCACAAACATTACCCGTCGCGGTGCCCACTTCAAACACGATGGAACACCGATGTGACTACTCCAACATGCAACCTGTAGGAAAAGAATGAGAAGAAAGATGAGAACATCAAAAATAACATATTCAAGTCATATAAAACTGGTGATCTAAATTAAAATTTCCCGGAAATATACAGTAACTATTAATACTGGCCAATGAACTCCAAGTCACCCATTCATATATTTTTAGAGACAGTGGAGAGGCAGGAAGATTTTAATTCTACCAACGAAGATAAAATGTGTAGATATTAGCACTATTACGGCTTCATTATTACTATTCATCACAGGTTCAAGACTTAACAACACAAGCCTGCTGGTCAAATATACATTCATGCTACCACAACGGGCAACAGTTCCTTTCCTGAAGTCTATTGAGTTGACATCACCAGAAACATGATAGAAGAGGAGTGTGCCAATGGTAAGAGGTAGACACTGAAAAGTAATATGAATGATGCACCTCTGTTCTGTTTATTTCACAAATTTCACTTAAATTTCTCTCTTCCCCTATTTATCAGAGACAGATAAACTACTGATGGAAGTCAATTGTCTGGCTTTTAAATACTATGGATTTTAAAATAAGAGGATGAAGAAGAATAAGTATATGGAAGAAATAATAACAGATCAATGATAGAAAACAAAACAATTGAGTGCAGCTTGCTACACTATTCCTTGGATTCAAGTGAGCTTGAAACACAACAGCAGCCAAGCAGCATAGCAACAACAGAGATATCAACACAACTGAAACTTCATTAGAGGCTTTAAGGTTAGAACAAATAATTTAGTTTTGTTTCTCTTCATGCCAACACTAACTATATGAAGAGCATAATTGTGATAGTTGACGCTCCCCTAACCAGAATTTTTTTTAAGGCAAACTACTCATTACATGGAACATTGGAAAGTTAATACTAATTGTGTATGGTTTCCATCATTACTTAGTGAATAAATCCCCAGAAATCAGGAAACTCCAACTAGTAGTTAAAGGGGTGGCTACTTCCACTATCAGAGAGAGCACTACAATTCTTTAAGCTTAAAAAACTATATAAACTGAATCGTTGCATTAGCACAAAGCACAACCATGCCTAGGTTTCTTGGAGTCACAAACATTTTCCCTCTCAATTTTCAGTTTCTAAGACTAACTCCATAAAATGTATATTGTAGAGACAAGATGAGAATATAAGTATGGTTAAGTCAAATCCAATCAATAGTCCTTAACATCATAATGAAGCAAGGTTTTGTGCTCCTATACCTAGCTTGGAGTTGTTCAAAACCACCATTGAAGGGTAACAAGATTATATGCCAAACAAGGGAAAAGTTTTTCAAATTACTAACAAAGTGTAGGACTTTGCCATATGTACTAGAAAATAAGAGGTAAAGAAGGTAGTGGAGGTGAACACTCACATCTTTTAATACTGATTCTAGTAATTAGCCGCTACTTAATGAAAGTCTGGCCATATATATGTATTTTGGAGGTCACTCATGGTGATTACATTGATATTTTATGATTGCAACATATAAATATTGCACCATTATATTTTGGGTAAATAATCCTTTTGCATTCTGTAACTCGTGACTCTGGAAGTTACCCATTTATTATACAGGTTGTTTTACAATGATTTTACCGTTATATTCATGGTGGACCATCAGCCACCTTCCACACCCCTTAGAAACAAATTCATGGTCTCATATATGGATCAGTTTCAAAACACCCTAAATATACATAAAGGATTTGTAAGGAAAACAAGGTATCAAGACTATCAACAATCTCATGTGACCCATTTACTTCCTAAGATTCATTTAAGCTAAAAAACAATTTACATACAGAACTTAAGAAGGTTGCTTTGGCTTGTACTTAGCTCCATTATCACAACTTCAATAAACTAGCCAGGAGCAGTTTACCAAGCAAAATTATGCTTTTGCTACCTTTCTATGGCTATTATGTTTCAAGTGATTTGGTTGAATGACAGGAGTCGAGACCAAAGGACAGGAGTGGAGACACACTTGAATGTAACCAAAATAGAGTGGATGCTTTAGTCGTGTTAGCATTCTTTGTAAATTTTAAAGGATTCAATTACCCTAGCTTAGGCGAGAACATAATCTTGGAACAAAGTGCCTCTAAAATGTTCTTTGTGAGTGCCTTTATGCACTTGTCACATGAGTTTTATGTCTTGGTGTTATAACTAATTTTTTTTTTTTAATTTGAATAGCTATAAATCTTAGGTTATTTCCCTTGTAAAGCCCTGGCAAATAATAAGGAAACTGTTTGATTAAGTTTATCAAAGATAAAAGCTGAGGGGAAAACAAAGGGAAGAATATTGCACATAATTGACTATATCAATTTTGTCAACCCGTCAAAAAAACTATATTAAAGAAAAACCCTTTGTAGAAACTGGATTCCAAAAGTCTTAGAGTGGACACAGCAAAGCTAAACAAACAACAGAGTGTTTACAGAAAACAATGGAATGAATTGTGAATAAAGATAACCCACCTCATTCCGCATGTTGATGTTCCAAGCATGCAAGCTTCCATCACCTGAACCTGCACAGAGAATCAAATATGGCACTTAGTTCTAGCATCGTATCTAGACCTTGTTCACACTTCATATTGAGCTATCAAGAAATTCATGAAAGGGGCTATTAAGCCAACACCAAAATTCACACAAAGTACTTCAAGTCTTCACTCACTATCAAAAGTAATATAGTGATCAGAAACTGTAAATTTAAAGACAAAGGAATGAGAATATAAGGATATCATTTACAGTGAATGACATTCTTCAAGTCATATGCTGTAAATTTAAAGAAAGAGGAATGAGAAAATAAGGATATCTTTCACAGTGAATGGTATTCTTTCAAACATTAATAAGTAAAAGGAATACAGACCTGCAACAACATACTGCCCATCAGGAGTAAATGTAGCTTCTATTGGCGTATTTTGTGAAGGCTCCAAGCTAAATCCACAGCGCTGCATAAGAAAGTTAATTAAAATTAAATAATTCTCACAGAATAAGTTGCCTCTGAAGAGTGTATGAGAGCAATGAAATAAGAATTCCCAGAAACTCATGTTTAAACTGGAAGAAATGCATGGATCCAAACAAATATGGAAACATCAACTTAGTAAGCTAAAAGTAACCTTTTCTCCAGCATATGCATCCAAAACATAGACATTATTATTTGTGGTTGTCAAGAGCATGGATTTTCCATCGTTACTGAATTTTATGTCACATACTTCCGCATTATCTCCCCCAACTAAAAAGGTATCAAAAGGACCCTGAAATTGAAAAATGGAAATTGTTACAAGGTTATACAGAAATATGTAAATCACATGTGTCTAAGGTAGTATGGTTCCATACCTTATCATAGGAGCGTGAATCAAACAATTTAACAGCACCTCCTTCCATAGCAACTGCAAATACAAGGCCTTGTTGATCATATGCAACAGCTGGTCTTCCACGCAAACGTAAAATCCCCTGAAAGCCATACACAAGAAAATTCATAACTTTCCCCTGACCAACAATATCTCTCTAACTGAAATGATAATTTTATGGATTATTTCTGATTTCATAACACCTATTTTTCCAGGAATCAATACAATGGTAGTCAAATCAGTGATTCTGAAAACTGACAAGCATTGCAATATTGGTGATCTCTCTAATTAGATATTGAAGTGCATACTTGAAGACATTCAGTGATCAACTAGACTTTAAGCACTCATTTGTCATTAGGCTGAAAAGTACAAATTTCATAGATCAAGCATAACCAAACATAAATAGTACAGACTCCTTATTAAACTACAGTTAAAGGCATCATGAGTAAGTAATAAATAATTACTTCTGTGGACACGACCCTGAGGCAAGGTTATTGGAGAAAGACAAGGGTAGATTTAACCTATGTCACTCACTCCAAATCTTATTTTTTTCCCAAGTTCCCCATCAGATACTCGATACTCAGATGTGCAAAAGGCACTTAGACACTTCATTTAGAACTAAAATCACAAAAAAATTTCATGTAATGGCCGTGTCTTACACTTGGACACTCAGACACTTCTAGTCGAGTTACTAAAGTCTGAGTAACAAAGGATTGAAATGTCAAATAACGTAACAAAATTCATCCTTGTATCAAGAATAAAATGTAGATTGAATTTAGCTTCCATATAGTCCAGGGAGCATCTGGATAAAGCATAATTGAGATGTGAAGATGGATTGTGCTGCAATTAAAAAAAATCAAAACACTACAGGATGTTGATACAATACACTACAGAATTGGAGTAAATTAAATGATAAAGCTTCTCATGACCTATTAGGCTGCAGCATTAAGTGGTCATTCCAAAGGAAATGCATCTGAAAGCATCAGTTCTGTCTGCAAGGCATTTATGCAGAACACTTGAAAAAAGAGACTTGTGAAGGATTTGACAAAATGAAATATTTTTTTGGAAGACTTCTATTAATGTAGGATGTGAGAAAACTAGATAGTAACAAGATGACCAATTTTCTTCATGGATGAAACAGTATGTCGACTAAAGAATGAAGGTGATGCAATCCCTCTTCTAAGGTCAGTAGTATAGTAGGTCACTAAGTTGGAAAAACGTAGAAATAATGAATACTGCTAAGTTGAAGAAGATTTCCTTCGTCAAAAAAATCCAAATTGTTGAATAGTTCTTGATAGAAAAGGAATGCTGTAGCTTGATACATTCTTCTAAGGACAATAATTTCATTTTGGTTTATATTCTCAATCAATATGATTCTAGTATATAAATCGACTATTGAAAACAATAACCCACTACTCTATCAATTCCTATTAGATTTCATCCAACTTTCAAAATTTCTCTAATGATGATAGCATAAATTCTCGGCAAACTAAATGGGTCAAGGACCTCAATAGCTCCCACTTTGAAGTCATCAATGAGGTTATCAATATGAACTTCAAATTGTTCTATATGAGGATAAAAAACTAAAGCCACAAAGGAAGTATGTTTAGCCAAGAAACTACCAATCAAGGTTCACCAAGAACCTCACTCCCCTTTAATATTCATTTAAATGAAATCCAAACTCTTTTCATTATCATAAGATGTTATTTCATGAAAACAGAACAAAGAAAAAATAAGATGATAAGGAATCTTCAATAAGTAACCAAAAAAACAAATATACAAATTAATTCAATTCATTTGCATCCTACCTAAAGAATACTATGATAATCTGGGGAAACCCCAAGCTGCCTTAATCCAAAAAGAAGCTAACAAGGTGACTTTACCCTACGAAAGGTCATTTGTGAAAGCCTTGTCATGTAAAAGGACAACCAAATTAAAACATGATGATAAGTAATACACCTACAACAATACACAAGTTACCATTTAAGAGATTCATTTAAAATCAAATCAATATTGAAATTAATTAAATGATTTTGTGAAATAAAGAGTATTGATCAAACATCATTTTAGAACCACAAATGAATAGCTTACACAAAATGACAATTGTAAATGAACTTCTAAGTTATGGGCAAATAATGGACCTACTATTATTCTACAAGTATAGAATAAAAGTATTTTCAAATAAATTTACTTCAAAAATTAAATGAGCTTCGTGTTATGTGGGGAAGTAAGAGTATGAATAAAAGAGGCTGCAGTTGGAATGATTAATGGTATAAAAAGGATATTCCACAATATTTTATTGACTACAGTTTTATTATTGAGTTCAATCAGGCCACCAAAAGAAAGATTCATCAATAAACCAATCTATATAGAGATGTGAGCTTGAGGGTGCACCAGCAGCGTATAAGCATTTTAGGTTCTTCTAGAATTCATAGTAGAACAGATGCGATGTATATCATATTTGATCTAAGCACAATAAGAAAAATCAAAGAGAACAGATAGTTCTCAAAGCAAGATGAGGCAGGCCTAACTGAATCACACAGGACATGAAATTTAAATTCTGTCTGACAAAAACTTATTCAAGACATAAAAATATGAATGAAACTTGATCAATTATTTACATAATTAATTAACAGTGAACTTGAAATGGAGAAGAATATAATCTCCAGATCAATTACACTATCTACCTCTCAAGTAAATCCTTTTCATTTTAGAGAACATATATACATATATTTACACCATAACGGGAAATACAAACCTACCTGACAGGCATTTACTCGAAGATCCCACATTCTTACACTATGGTCAAGGGAACCAGACATGAAGCAATCATTGATTGGTGACATACACAAGGAAACTATTCTGCAAGATAGACTAACACACATTAGTAATCCAAGGCCCCAAACTTCTTTTAAGATAGATATCATGTAAACGATAGCAATAGCATGTTTCCAAGACAACCCAATTAAAGGCCTAAACACCTTACATCATTAAAATCAGAAATCAAGCCAGAGATCAATGAATGTTCAAGAAAAAGACATTATTATAAAAAACAATTCAATCTTAGAGAAATATTCAAACCTTTCTTTATGGCCTTTGAAGTAACGAAGACAGCGATTATCATACATGGAAAGGTATCTTAATGATTCTGGCAGAAGTGAAGCAAGAACATATTAACATGGTTTTCAGACAACAGGCTGTAATGCTTGTTTATGATCGAAACATGTAATTGACAAACAGTACTAGCAGAACTTGCCTCCAGTTGAATTCAGGTTATACTTTGAAGAACAAACCACTGAGCTAGGGTGGTGGGTGAAGCATATACGATCAGCACCATGTTTCTTATGATATGTGGTCTTCAAAAGTCTGTAAAACACTTCATATATGTCAATAAAACAACAAAGTTTCAGTATAAAATCTAAATATTCCAGTGAACGAAATTGACTTTAGTATTCTAAGAGCAGGTTCAATATTGATTTGCGCCATCATCTAGGAATGTAAGAAACAAAAAACAGAATTGATTGATGTAAGGTAGATAAGTAGATGTTTACTAACTCAGTATCATTCAGTAAGTTCAGGCTAACATCGAATAGACTCACTTGGCATTAACAATGTCGTATAGTCGAATAGAATCATCAGCACTGGCTGTAACCAACAGATCATTTGTTCGGTGGAAATCAATTGAATTTATCTTTTCACCCTGCAAGGAATATAACACCTCCATGAAATACAAGTAAGAAAAAAAAGGCAAGTGTTGCAAGCTGTTCTAAATTTGTCCCAATATTCCTCTCTCAGCAGATTACAGTAAAGCATCGGAATGTTTCATCCTTTTAAAAACTGTTAGTACGATGGGCATCTGCAGAACACTTGACATGATAAAAAAGTTTCTGCAGCTATTTGTAGTATGTGTCTATGTGGGATTGTGGGGGGGGGGGGGGGGGTTCTTGGAAACCGTACAGTATGTTAGCAAGCAACATTTTTCAATCCATACATACGAATCTTTCTTTGAAAAAATCCTAATTATCAAATAAGTTTTATATGAGAGTCTAATCAACCAAGAGAAAGACTCTAGTCTGGAATGTGGACGTCAAATATGGAACTACACAGCATATGACAATAAACTTTAGCCTCCATACAAGTAACAATGAAATGTTTGACAGTATCCAACATGGATACTCTAACCTTACAAACGATATCCTATTATTTTTCAAGGATCATTGGCTGGAACTAGACAACTTATGTAGGCATTATAGGTTTACCATGCAGGTAGCATGTATTAACGATAAAACTCAGATTCTTCAAATGTTTCTTAGACTATCTAACATGGGCAGTTTAAATTTTAGTACCGTGCCCTGCTATTGTTTAAGTATCCCAACTTGACTTTCATATCAATCAATACATGACACACCTTTTATAAGACAGGTAAAAATATCATAACCATTAACTACCATTTTTGGTGTCAAATATTCTAATAAGACAAGTTCGAATATCACATTCATTGCCAGAACAACGGTTAAATTCCACCATCATCTTACAACTTTTTGTAAGGAATAAGACGAAGTATGTACAAATTGAAACTCTAGCACCGGTAATCTAAGTTGGTTGATGTATGTAACACTATGTTTCCAAAACTCGCAACTCGCAAGGGACTAATATTAAAACAAACAGTTTTTCAACACAGAGGTTGGACTTTAAAGAAGTTATGGCTTAAACAATATAATATAATCTTCAAGCCATAAGTGCTCATATTCATGAATCACAACCTCATAGCTGACTGCCCACTGAACTGGAAAATATATAACAGGGCAAAAGTAATGAAAACAAAAGCCAACTACCTTTGTGCCTACTACTTTGAACCCGCTATTGGTCTCCTCCATGGACTAGAAAAATTATAAAGATCTATGTTGAAACCAAAAAAGAGAGAAAGTGCTCTCCCACTAAGATGTTTGGTTAGTATACACAGTCAAGATGATATAGGATGATTGAAAACCATTTAGGATAAGACCTACACTCCTATGCAATTCAAAATACACAAGATTAAGGATCAATAAGACTTGATCTATCATCACTGAGGAGGCTTGAAGCAGATATAAGGCCTTTGACGTAAATAGAAGGCCTTGACGAATACAATTGTTGACTCACTTAAAGTTATTGAATGCTCATGTTACCCGAACATTAATCACGAGGAAGAGAACACATAATGATAATTACACAAACATACTCCACACTAAGAAAACAAGATATTGTACTTCCACCGAAGTGGATAACATGCGTATAACTAATCAAGTTACACAATCTTCTTACATTTAGCCTTACGGGTGACAACCTAAAATTTACTGCACCGCATCATAATGTTCAGCTGGTGCACAATCAAAAAGAAAACACTAATAGGAAAGGTCCACAACGTTCCCAATAGATTCACCTGCGCGCTGGCCATGCAGCCCATTTTTTCGCCCCCACATAATTCTGAGCAATTGGTGCTTACTCTATACAACCATCGGCACTACTTGCTAACTTCACCATATACCACAATAAGAACCAAGTCTGTAGCTTCTTTGCCCACATAATCATGTAAGTCATAACTAATAAGTTTAATCAATACTTACTTATAAGTTGCTACATTTATAAGCTATGGTTTAATCAATACTAATAAGTTGCTACATTTATAAGCTATGGGGTTAATTTCATCATTGCTCAGGATAATTTTCTATATTAGCTGATACTAAAAACACTATTGTAAAACCTTGACATATAGAATCACAAGCCAAACAATCTCTTCTTACTATTGCATCCTTTAAATTCTAAACAAACCCATAATTCTTGGCCAAAAAAGGAAACTGCAAAATACCCAAATGCATAATTGAACCAATGAATCACCCCTAAACAACAGCAGATTCAAAACAATACAAAAAGGTTGAAACTTTTTCTAATTACAAGACGATCGAATAGTAGAATATATGGACCGACTTTTACAAAATAAGATGCAAATATATAAATAACGCAAAGAATATGAAGGATAGGGTTAGAATTGAGACTCACGAAGTCGGAGAAGACGGCACCAATGGCCATGTTACGCACTGTACCATCATCAAGCTCACTGAGTGACATGTTCGTTACAATGCAGGGGCGGCGGTTAAGAGGAATAGAGTCGGAGGATGTGAGCGAGAGATGGAGGGAGACGAACTAGTGAAGGTGGAGTGGCAAATAGCAGAGGAAAAGGAGAGCTAGTGAAGGTGGGGAAGGAGGTTGGAGGTGAATGGAGCACATCGATTCCTATGTGAAATATTAAGTAAAACTTCAGAGGAAACAGAGATATGATGTGTCGAGGGAATCATCACGATAAATACTCCGTATCATAATAATTACTCATAAATACTCCGTATCATAATAATTCCTCATAAGTACTCTGCATTATGTTCAACTCATTCCTAATCCCAAATAATTTCGTTCTTTTATAAAGTCAGTTATAAATTTACATTATACTATACAAAATAAGTAAAATTTTGTTAAATGTATTTCAAAGTAAATTTTTAAAATATTAAATTTTTAAGATTTTTTGTCTTAGAGATTTATAAATAAAAATATTTTAAGTCGTATTTTGCATAAAATAAAAAATTGAAGATAAAGAAATATAATAAATAAGAATTAACAATTACAAATGATTTGACGTGTCACATAAAAAATGTAACCAACTGAAAAACATTTCATCAAGAGTTTATGTGGTTTTTTAATTGAATAGGATTATAGGGAAAAGAATAGGTACTTTTGAAAATCAAATTGTTGTTCAATAAAGAATAAATGTTACTCTGTAGTGGAAACATGTAAAACCAATTTTTATATCCTTGGAACTTCATCAAGAATTTTATAAAATGAAAAAGTCTAGAGAGAAGGGTATTGATTCTGAAAATTAAATTACTATCCAACCAAAAAAATGTGAAATTGAATGTCTAAAAATTTTCGGGAGGATTTCTCACATTTTTTTTTATTATGCATATGGGGAAAAGGAATGATGAGCAAACTTAGTTTACCTAATGAGTAAATATATACCATGTATGTATAAATTAAAATTTTCTCTATTATTTTCGGAGTACAACTAGCTTTGGAGGTTAATATATTATAACCAAGCCAACAAATAATAAGTAAGCAATCAAAATATATGCATGACGTACATATATATTACAAAGTTTAACTAAAAAAAAACACACTCATTATTTAGATACAAATAAATAGAGCAATTCAAGAATATTTCTTTTGGTTACATGAATATAATTAAATGTTACAATAATCAATGCTTCGTAATCCATGGTTTGCAATCAATGTGGTAGAGTAGGAATACTCTGCTCATTCCTGAAGAAGTTATGAGGATCAACATTGGTCTTAATCTTCACCAACCTATCAAAGTTATCCTTGAAGTACATCACCCCATACCTTTTACCTTCAACATAGCTTCTTGAACTTTGGTGATTAATTCCCAAATCTAAGTCCCTGTAGTTGAGGAACGCCTCCCTTGGGTTCTTTGAAACGAAAGGAGTCATGTAAGCATGCAACTTTCTAGTCAAGTCTATGTAAAACTTTGATCTGTCATTATCTCTTCCGTTCCAATCTGTGGCGTACTGAAGCTTAAACATGTTGCCGGCCCTATGAGGGAACGGCGATGCATCAGCCGGGATCTCCGCCATTCGGCCTCCGTAAGGGTTGAAAGTAAGCTGAGGTGCTTGCAGTTCAACCATTGTCTTCCACAGCCCTTCCAAGCCGTATCTTGGAATAGGGTGTTTCAAATAATCAGACTTTCTTTTGAGGGAGGTCAAACGCGAAGGCTGCCTGTTCAACAAAGTCTCAAGTGGGGTTCCAGTAGCAAAGTCGTAGTAGAAAAGTACAGATTCAACCCAGCTCATCTCAAGGCAGTCTGAATTTTCTAGACCCAGCAAGGGAAACTTGTCATTGACCAGGGATAGGAGGGCTTGGGTGTCCCCTAAAAACAAGCATCTAAAGGTTGCTTGGTTTGTGAGGAAGCCGGTTTGGCTAGAGTTTGTAACGCCTAAGGTGAGCCTAATGAACGCGTCGTGGTCCAAATATGGAGCAACACGTTGGTATTGATCAACAATGTCTGTTAGGTTGTTCTGATCTAAGGTTCTTGAAACCCTAAACACGGTTACCTTCTCAGGCACTTTCACTAATTTGATTTTGTACGAAAGAATGACACAAAAACTCGACGCACCACCCCCTCGAATAGCCCAAAACAGGTCCTCTCCCATGGCGGCACGATCAAGTATCCTACCCTTGACATCCACAACTTTGGCATCAACAAGATTATCGCTTGTAAGGCCATATTTTCTCATCAAATTGCCATATCCCCCTCCAGTGATGTGGCCACCAGCGCCAACTGTAGGACAGACTCCTGCCGGATATGCATGGGTACTACTCTTGTTAGCAATGCTATAGTACACTTCTCCAAGGGTTGCTCCGGTATCTACCCACGCGGTCTCCTCCGCGATGTTGACATCAACTGAGCGGAAGCTGAACATATCAACCATGAAAAAGGGGACAATGGAGACATAGGAGAGTCCCTCATAGTCGTGACCTCCGCTTCGAACTTTCATCTCAATACCTTGGTCCTTGGCACACATGATTGCTGCTTGGACGTGGGATTCATGGGTAGCTGTCAAAATGAGCAAGGGTTTTCGAGTTGTGGACGTGTTGAACCGGAGGTTTCGTACGTAGGACTGTAGAACGGTGGAGAAGGAGGTGTTTTGCGGTGCATAGATGAGGGATGATATTGGATGGGAGTCAAGAGAATACTTCGCAAGACATTGTACCAATCTATCTTGAATAGAATTTTGATCTGAACCTATTGCTGCTTCACTTGTGGTAATAAGTGTTGGCATGAAATACAAGGCTAGAATGGAAAATGCAAATATTTGGACCTTCATGTTTATAATTTGCTTACTATAAGATAGAAATAAAGAGCTAGATTTTGGAGTAGCTAGGTTTAAGAATAATTATCCAAGCTAATTAAGGTTGCTATTTATATATAGCATAGTAATTGTATGAACATGTTAATTTCCTATGATAAATTGTTTAGAAATTGGCTTTGAATTACGCCTCCATTTGACAATAAACATTAATCGTTTTCATGAAGACTTTGTACGTTGAATTATATTATTCCAATTTGTAAGGATGACAAATATTAATTGAGGTGCCATTGTTGATTACTATTCTTTATTTGAAATTATTTTTACAAAAGGGATAGGGTTTATTAGGTGGAAAGATAGTGACATGGGGATTTTAATTGAATTACTGATTCATTAAATCATAATGTGCACATTAATACTCCACTCTTTAGACCTATCTTATATGTTCCTACGCCTTGTATTGTATGTTTAAAATCCGAATGCTTGCGGGTGCAATCTGCATATAGACCATCTCCTTGAGAAAAGTGTTTACTACCAATCTTTCTTATGATTATTATGCACATTTTTACAAACTCATACGAATAATACTAGTATCTATTAACTAATACTAAAAAAAATAAAATACATTATTTTTTCCTCCTAAAGTTTTTCTCTAAAATTAATAAGTCAGATTGTATTAATAATCACATTTATAGGTCTCATGGTACGTAATTGTTAATAAATAATAGATAAATTCCTAATTTATACATGATATAAATATACTAAGGGGTATTTTTGTAATATCGGTTTTAAATCTAAGATCATAATTTCTATATTTGATATGAGTTTTTTATTTTTATTTTTATATCTTCTATATTTCTATATTTGATATAACAATAGTTATATTTGATATACTTATACCTATATATGATTTCTCAATATCCTGATATAATTTATTTCATGTATAAATTAGAAAAGACTCATAAACAATGAAACTTTTCCAATGAAAAACTATAATTTTTTATTAATATTTTAAAGATTACATCAATACACAATTATACCTAATATCTTTTTTCACAAAGCATATTAATTTTTAAAGCAGTTATAACTCAGAAATTATCTAGGAAGAACCCCTGTGCACCTCACATCGCCCAATCAAAAGGCTAATTTTTTTTTTTTAAAAAAAAATTCGAAAACTAACCCTCACCCAAAATTATTTCGAAATATGACCTTCGTTTATAAACCGCTGTCATTGACAACGGTTTTAAGAGAGTAAATATATTGATTTTATGGGGCTTGAATTTACCTGGTATAAAACAGCTGTCAATGACAACGGTTTTACTTAAAGGTAAAATTGCTGTCAAGGACAACGATTTTACTTAAAGGTAAAACCGCTATCCTTTGTAGCGATTTTACATTGGTGTTTAAATATTTTTTGATGATGGGGAAATGAGGTCTGAAAATTTACCAAGTGTAAAGACGCTATGCTTAAATTATTAGTATTTTTTTTGTAAAACCGCTATTCTTGACAGCGGTTTTACACTTGGTAAATTCAAGTCCCATAAAATTAATATCTTAAAACCGTTGTGACTAACAGCGGTTTTCAAACGAGGGTCATATTTCGAAATATTTTCGGGTGAGAGTTAGTTTTTGAATTCTTTTTTTAAAAAAAGGTAAAAAAAAAAATTAGCCCAATCAAAATCCAAACATCACATGCCTAAGCATAAAGTCATAAGCCAAACTATTAACTTTGAATAACAAAGGATCGATGTATATTGAAATTGCGAATATATCTTCCTCACAAAACTCTCTTAATATAAGTTAACTATTGATATTTTAACGTACATTATTTGAGATTTATCACACAGATGGAACAAAATATTTTCAGTTCATTTAATTACATAATTTAAAATTGAAGTGGGGATGAACCAAAAAAATTCTCATGAATAAACAAAATTATCCAAAATGAAGTGTTTATTCTGACTCCAATATTCGACAGTTGTTACGACAAGTAATTAAGAGAGGGATAGGGTATATATATCTACTATATAGTAGTGATGATTTCCTATAAAATCAATGTAGTATATATGAAGTCGTGATAGACAGGAGTATGAACTTAACAAGCTATCTAGAAGCTGCCAAAAACAAGATTACCCACCTACGCTACTGGACTCGTCATCTACTACGTTACGTACTTACGTACTTAAATTTACACAAAAAAAAGTCAGCATTACTACTTAGTTGCGTATTGGCCACTTAATAATATTCAAACCTATCATAATTGTAGTAATAAGTTTAAATATACAACATTTTATTCAATTGAAGTAATTGACTTCAAACGTGGAAAATCTTATTGCGTAGACGTGGAGTGTAGTAAATTGAGACCACAATGTTCAGTATTTTTCAAATCTATAAGCTGACGCCAAAATGTCGTCATGGGCTCGTTGAAGTAAATTGGCCACCTTAGTTGCATGTAGAGAAATCACCATTTGATTTGGCTCCTTTAATTTGCTACAAGGGCATTCTTGAATTGGGGATAATGTAATAGGAGAATAACAAAAGTCAAACCAATGAAAAACAAGGTTAGTGGAAGTGATTTTTAAGAGAAATGTAGTATTGATAGTGTGATAAAATGAGAACTAATACCCACATTTGAGAGCTAATATATACTCTTTATACCCCTATGATAATTATTACTACCTTAATGAGGGTAATAATCAATCTCCCAACACTCTTTCTTTTTCCTCATACCATCACTAAAATATGTTCCTTTCTACCTCGTCCTCTTGTCACCATCTCTATTTATCATTAGTTTGACTTTTATTACCCCCCTCAATCTAAGCATGGCCTTAGCGTATTTGGTATAGTGTTAAGGGTGGAAATAGAATCAAATAACTATTTTTATTACGTAGTGTTTGATGTAAGAGACGGAGTAACACAATTCATTTTTTTTTAGGGTAAATTACCCCCCACTTTTTACCTTTCTCAAATCTTTGCATGATAATAAAAACTCATAATTATTCTGCCTCAATCCTAATTATATAGTACCAATAGTTCATTTTATATGATACATCAAATAACTAATAATAGTAATGCTTAACATTACTCTTTCCACCTCTACCTTATTTGTTTCTATTCCATATCGTTTCCTACGTACAAACATGCTTTGAAATCGATTGCCACTTGAACTGGTTTTGACTTGAGTAGGTTATATAAAACCCTTTGACATCATTGGATGACGCTCTTTCATCTCCTGAAATTGACTAGATATGGCATGAAGTTTACCATACAACTATTTCACATACATTTTAAGTATTAAACTTGATTTGCACCTGACTCAAATATAGTGCATCATTGGACATCAATTGATTAAGAAACCAAACCAGTCTATCTAGCTATTATGTTTAACTTAATTTAGGCGAATTATTTTCTAAAATAAGAGTGCGCAACTTGGCATTATAATTGTTTGACACATGTCACACCACCTAGGACAAGAACAAAGAAAATTATACATATAAGCAAAAGTAATAACAATTTACCATTATTTTAGAAAATAATTTCTCTTTCAAGTGAGCATACAAGTCAATATACGATAGAAAAAAAATAAAAATAAAATAAAAATTAAGAAACAACTAGGTATTGTGCGTCACATGTCAAGTGTAAGTAACGAGTAACAACCCAAGATCCAATAGGCTATATTTGGAATTTTTTTTTATTTATAAGCTTTTTTTAAAAAAAAAAATTAAAAAATAAGTCACGATTGAAAGTAATTTAAAAAATAAGCTAATTTTGATTCAGAGTGAAAACGTTGCCCGAAACAACGTTTTAAGATAAGCAAGGACCTAGAAATATTGCCGAGGCAACGTTTTCACTCCGAACCAAAATTATCTTATTTTTTAAATTACTTTCAAATGTTGCTTATTTTTCAAAATTTTTTTTAAAAAAAGCTTATAAATAAAAAATTTCCTGTATTTGACAAAAAGATAAAACATATCTTTAGTTTACGTCGCTGGTTTAATATCTTAGTCCTCATTCCTCAACTCTCCTCCCACAACAATGGCCGCCATAGCCACCATAGGCCATGGTGAGAGCACCACCAAATTTTAGAGAGATGAAGATGAATGTTGCCACCTTGTCTCACTCCACCCACCACTTCCACCCGTTTATCTTAACCTCCTTCCTTCGCCTCCACCACAATGGCCACTAACTGCTTAGCCTCACGCCTTCACCATGTCACAAAAACAACGAGCCACCAAGCTTCGAACTCAATTCGCACACACTATCATTGCCGACCACCTCCTCAATACTAGACACCCTACCCTTCCAAGCAACCCCATGCATCCCACCATCGCAGCAACAATACTTCAAAGGCAGCAAACGTCTCCCTCATTCCAGCCCATTCTTACCCACTTCATCAGCAAACAATTGAGCAGAACATGTGAAATTGCAATAATGATTGTGCAAATATGCCTAGAGTGAAATCCGAAAGTTTATAGCTCTTTTGTGTATGTACAATTGGGCAATATGACTTAGATATTAGATATTAGACATTATATATTTATATTAAGATATAGGCTACGAGTCTTACATATTGAAAATTTTATCTTAGATATAAGCAGACGAGTCTCAAATATTACCCATTATAACTCAAGTATAAGTCGATAAGATTCAAATAGTGGACATTATATCTAGAGGTGGTGGGTGTTGGACTGAATAGGGTCCTAAATTTAAGGAGTCAAATTCATATATATTTATATTAGTTTTGTATGATAACATAAAAATGTAGTTTGATCGAATACTTATGTTTTATATTAGAGGTCTCAAGTTCCAACCTTTAATCTAATGATTTTATTATATTTGGGAAATAATGTAGACAACTTAACATGATTTTTTTGTATCAAATAAAAATTGGGTATTTAACTTATAGAATAGAGAACCCAATTTTGAAATAAATAGGGCACAATAAATAATATGCAATTGTTGTCCCGGCCTTGATTATCTCATATATAGATCAATGAATCTTAGATAATGGGCAAGATATCATATATTTTAACATGAATTGTGTGCGTCCCAATGTAATTTGTCTTTTTAAAAAAAAAATTTAAATCATAAGAGTTGCTTGTGGTAGCACCAATTTTAATTTTTTTTACTGAAGAAAAATCGTTGTGCGGACAATGATTTTAATTTTTGTGACCGCAACACTTTAGCTTTCGACTCAGACTCCACTCTAATCCAAATCCCCAACCCAACTAAAATTGCTGTTTGAGTCAGAGAATTTGGTTTAAAATTTTCTAAAAAAATTTACAAAACACTTTGGGCCACCCAATTCAACTGACCCAAAATCGTTGTCTCAGGAAGTGATTTTGTCCCGAACATGGAAAAACTTATTTTTAAAAAATATTTTAGTTCATAACCTATTTTTAAAAAAAAAATCTTAAACAATATTTTTAAAATTGTTTTAAAAATATTTTAGTTCATAACCTATTTTTAAAATTAAATTTTTTTTAAAAAAAAGCTTAAAAATATGTAATCTATGTCCTCCAAAATCTTCGACGTGAAATTTTTTAGTATTATTATTTGATTTTTTGGTAAAAAAATTTATTATATGTTTGATTATCGATTATAACTCACCAGACGGAAAATCCTAGATCCGCTACTAGTTACATAATAGATATCTCTATTTAGTAAATAAAAATCATACTTTTTATAATCGTATACCAACTCGGCGCATGTCCTATCATGGATTCATAGCCCACGTGCCTGGCATATTGTGTCGTACAGTGTCTTGCCTCGTGCTAGCCTAATTTTTTTAACAAAAATAAAAAGAAGTACATGATAGAATTGGAAAAAATAATTTTAGTTAATTTAAATTATATTATAAGAATATAATAATATTAAAAGTAATAGTAATATTAATTGTAGTAGTAATAATAGTATTAAATAATACTAAATAATAGTATGCTTATGCGTCGTGCCTCGTGCTTAAATTTTTTTTGATGTCTACGACCTGACTTGCAGCCCACTCCACAGACAGCGTGCCATGATCATGCTCGTGTCGAACCACGTCAAAAGTGTGTCGTGCTTACTCGGCCTGTGTTCTAGCCGGGCCATACCTAGCTCTACACCTACAAGTAAAATAGCATTGCTATGTGCCGTAACGCCTGTGCGTAACCTGTTCACATTCGTCATTTGGAACATAGGAGGTTTGAAATTTGTGTGTCATTCCTGTCAACAAACTCAAAATTTTGTACACAGTTTGTCGGCCCACGTCATATGCAGTCCATCCACTTCCATTACGATGGATTCAAATTCAATGAAAATACAACTTTGCATATACACTCTTGTCTAAGCTGAACGTGGCAACCAATTTCATGTCATTTGTTGCCTAATTTTGGAGTATTCCTTTTACGGATATGCATATCCGTCACAGCAGGTGAGAAATCTAGACTCGTCATATAAAAGTACAGTCCATACAATGAACATACATAACATGACCTTCAAAATTATCCCCAGTCTCACACTCAACCAACACTATGAAGGGAGTCATGAGGATACCACTTTTAGTGTCATTCTTACTATTCTCTAACATCATAACCCCTTCGTTTGCAGGTTAGTTTCCTCGATCCCTTACTCTTTTATTTTCATATAGTCGTAGACGACGTCGTCGTCTATAGCGTAATTTAAACTAATAACGCGTTCGTGTTCGTGTTCGTGTTCGTGTTGTTGAAATTGTTATCTAGGATTGGTGAGAGGCAGCCATCAACATGAAAGACGTTCAACAAGGAAATTGTTTGTGTTTGGAGATTCTTATGCTGATACCGGAAACTGGAACAAATCCGTAGCTACTTCTTGGAAATTGCCTTATGGTGTTACTTTTCCCGGTAAACCTTCCGGTCGCTTCTCCGACGGTCGGATCCTTACTGATTATATAGGTAACTTTTTTTATTATTATTATTTATTAGAAGTTTGATTATAACTCTTTTTTAAAAAATATTATCGTATTTTGGACTATGAGAAAAATTGGCTTGGTTGAAGTAGTTTATTATCAGACTCTTCCGTATCCAAAATAATATTTTCAGGAGAATCTAGTATAGTCTGGTGACTTTTGAAGGTTGACACAATTATTGTTACTGTACTAAATTACCAATAAATTGATATACAATTAAATGGAGATTTTTAATGAGTTACACAAAAAATTATAATCTGATTACTTTTGTGAAAAAGGGATACTTTGAATATGGAGCTTCTTACGATATAATGCCAATACTTTTCTGATAATTAATGACCGATGTCAGTATCTTTAGTTTCCATATTGAATTAGCTATATATAGTATGATGAGCTTATATACATGTATTACTCATTTTAAAAAAAAACCTACTTTTATGATAATCCTTTAGATATATCTACTGTTATATATATATATATGAGAGTCGTAGACGACAATACGACAAATAATAATGTAAACAAAAATTCCGCCTTAAGTTTTGATACCATCCCCGACGATACAGTAATAGACACACTTTTTAGAGTCTTATCAAGGAAAAGTGGGATTTCGATTTAGGGACTCGACATTAAATGAAAAAAATACTTACGAAATATGATTAAAACCCAACTAGAAACTATTAATACTCTAAATCATATTAATTGCACCTAACTGTTTTGATTTACTTTATTTGATAAAGTGGAAATCAAATATTATGATAAATTAATACTGTTTTGGTCAATTACAAAAGTTTGTGCGTACTCTTATTTTGAAGTTTGGTGCTTTCCAACGTGTCAATTTTTTTATTTATTTTTTGTTTTGAGGTCTGCAATACTTTAACAAGTTATGGTTATACACTTATTCATAATGATTTTTTGGCAACCAATTTTTTTGCAAGTTATTTGAAAGAGAGTACATGAAAATTACTCCTCCATTCGAAATTAATAACAATTATTTCAAATTAATATGTAACAACGAAATTGATAAAGTTTTTTTAGACCCCCAAAAAAAGAAATTGAATTCTAGAAAGAAAAAAAATTTCTTTTATCAAAAGTTTTATACATTTGCAGCCCAAACCTAACAAATCAATGTCAAGATTGAAGGGGGAATCATAAATTTGAGGCATATATTTGTAAATTATAAGACCTTATTTTTAGAAGTTGCTGCCTTGCTATAGACATGAAACATAGCATGCAAATGCAAGGCACAACAATTATTACACTTTTTTTTGTATGTTTTGCTTTCCCATTGCATGCCTTTCATGTTTTGACTTGTAGATATGATGTTTGCCCACTTTGTTTGTTAAACCCTACCTTTTGGTCTTTTCTTGTCACAAAATAAGGCCTACCACAATTATTTTTCAATCTTCCATAATTTATTTCTTATTAATATTCCCCCTAGAAAAACATTATAATCTTTCTTGTTTACTTTAAAAAATTATTTTTGTTGCTAGCCTATATGAGGTCTACATGATGTTTTGTTGGATTATAATTGAGCAACGATTTGTTAATTTTAAATATCATTAGTGGTTACTGTTCATGATCCAGAGCTTTTGGATGAGTACATATTTTCAGAAATGGCATTTCTATAATCTTTTTAAAGTGTGATAACATCCCTAGCTATATCCGCAAAATATAGGGAGTAGTGATTAATATTGGAAGCCTAAGAGAACCAATCATAATAAAGAAGGTCTCTAAAATATCAAAATACAACCATACTAATAATGTCTAGGCCAATTCAATTTATTAGAACAACCATGCCAAACCGAATATTATAGTAGTTGGCAAAGTTATTACCATGATTCTTAGGCTTATTTTAAATATTAGGTCGGGTTAGGTTAGATCCAAAACTTTTCAAGTAATTTGATCTGAGTTAACATAAGGGCATGTTTATAAGATACCCCTAAGCTAGGTTATAAAGAACGAATGAGTTTCCACAAGGTTATCTTAATTCATATCAGGATATCGAAATCTCATATATAGGTATTGTTATATTAGATATTGTTAGAATATATAAAAATATCTTATATTTTATATATTCTGTTTTTGTATAGAAGTTATTCCTTATATTTAGCCTCCTTAATTGTAGCTAATCAAGTAAAGTTGTTAGCCTAATTTGTAGATAGTAATTGGTTATATAAACCAATCTTGTACAGCCTTTTATTGAGGGAAAATATTTCTTTCATGGTATCAGTTTGAGTTACGATCTTCTTGCTTCTGCATTAACTTCCGCCATTATTCTCCTTCTTCTTCTGTTCTTCCCTTTCTTCCCCATGGCTGATTCTAAATCCTCTTTTCATCCTGCTCTTATTGTATCTAACATCAAGACCTTAATTCCCATCACCCTTGAAATGGAGAATGTGCAATATGCAACTTGGCAGAACTTTTCAAGATTCACGCAAAATCTCACAAGGTTATTCACCATATTATTCCTCCGGAACCCACGGGTAACACACCTCCTCCGGTGGACAGTGACTTGTGGGAGACACTGGATGCTACGGTACTCCAATGGATTTATGCTACCATTTCTAAAGATTTGCTAGAAACCATTCTTGAACCCGACTCTACAGCAATGGATGCTTGGAACCGATTGCGTGATTTGTTTCAAGATAATAAACACTCTCGTGCCGTCACTCTTGAGTATGACTTTACCCATGCTGAGATGGAGAACTTCCCGAATGTTTCAGCCTACTGTCAACACCTCAAATCATTGTCGGACCAACTCAAGAATGTGGGATCTCCAGTGTATAACAACCGCTTGGTGCTACAATTGGTTTCGCGCCTGACCGAACCCTTTAACCGGGTAGCGACTCTCATCCGACAGCACGACCCATTGCCCCAATTTTACCAAGCCCGTTCGATGCTAGTCCTTGAGGAAGCCGGTCTCCGGAAGGCTACCCAGTCCCAATCCTCTGCAATGGTGGCTCGGGCCGACTCAGTTGACACCACCGAGCAGCCCTCACAGCAGCGATAGTCTCCTGGTCGGAGCAACAACAACCACAACGGTGGAAGAAACCGCATTAACAATAACGGCAGAAACCGCAATTCTGGTGGCGGTAGAGGCCGAGGCACTGGCGGTTCAGGTGATGGCGGAAAATCTGGTGGCCACACTAACCGGACTGGACAGCAGCAGCAGTCACCAGCAGCCAATTCGGGAGGGCAGCAAAACGGTAGGCAGTCTCCATGGCCTTCTGATTATCAAATGCCCTTTCCTTACTTTCAATGGGCTATACCTCCTTGCCCTTATCCCTCAGGTCAGTGGGCTAGGCCCAATCTGCAATTCCAACGTTCCCCAACTGGAATTCTTGGCCCACGTCCACAACAGGCATATTCAGCCTCGTCTCCAACAGATATTGAGGCTGCAATGCATACTTTGGGTATTACTCCTCTCGATCCGAATTGGTATATGGACATAGGCGCTACATCTCATATGACGTCCGGCTTAGGTAATCTCACGTCTTATTTTAATTTGAGCAATAATCGTGATCTATTCCAATTAGGGGCTATGGACATACTACATTAGATTCCCCCCATCCTCCCTTATCTCTTAATAATGTTCTTCATTCTCCCCAACTTATTAAGAATCTTGTGTCAGTTAGAAAATTCACAACTGATAATTCTGTATCAATTGAATTTGATCCGTTTGGGTTTTCTGTGAAGGATTTTCAGACGGGGATGCGTCTAATGAGATGTGAGAGTCGGGGTGCTCTTTATCCCATCACCAAACCATCTGTCTCACCTCAATCCACTTTTGCTGCATTGGCTCCGTCATTATGGCATAACCGTTTGGGTCACCCGGGAGCAAATATTTTACATTCTCTTAGGAAGAATAAATTTATTGAGTGTACTAGCAGTAGTAATTCTTTGTGTCATTCATGTCCTCTTGGGAAACACATTAAATTACCATTTGTTGCATCTACATCTAGTACTCTTATGCCATTTGATATTATTCACACTGATATTTGGACATCTCCCGTATTAAGTTCTACTGGTCATCGGTATTATTTATTGTTGTTGGACGATTTCTCTAAATTTTTATGGACTTTTCCGTTGTCAAAAAAATCCGATACTTATACCACCATAATAAATTTTACGACATTCATCCGCACTCAGTTTGAACGGGACATTAAAAATATCCAAAGTGACAATGCTCGTGAATTTGATAATGGACCATTTTGGGAGTTTTGTAAAAAGCATGGGTTTTCTTTTCGTCTATCATGTCCCCATACATCACCACAAAATGGAAAAGCCGAAAGAAAAATTCGTACTATTAACAATGTTATGCGTACCTTACTAGCCCATGCTTCGTTACCATTTTCCTTTTGGCATCATGCCTTACAAATGACCACATACCTTCTTAATATTCTTCCTCATAAAAATCTAAAATATCAATCTCCTCTAACGATCCTTTATCACAAAAATCCTTCATACTCACATCTTCGGGTTTTTGGGTGTTTGTGCTTTCCTCTTTTTACCTCCACAACCATACACAAACTTCAACCTCATTCAACTCCATGTGTGCTTTTGGGTTATCCGGCTAATCATCGTGGGTACAAATGTTATGATATTTCATCACGTAAAATCATAATTAGTCGTCATGTTATATTTGATGAAACACATTTTCCTTTTCAACAAATACATACTCCACAAAAAGACTCTTATTATTTTCTCCTTGATGGTATTACCACACCAGTCCTACGACATTTGCTTTCTAGTACTCCACCCAATCTCCCAAACACATGTGCTTCCCCACTTTCCCACACTACTAATAATAATGATCAAGTTGTTAGGCCAGATTCTTCTTCCATGATTCCCATGGCCCAACAACATACTCCTTTATTTCCTATGGAGTTACGTGCATGTGCTTCTCCTACTGTAGACCATCATCCAACACAACATGTCCACCGTGGGTCTCCTTTATCACCCATGGCCCAATCACCCAACATGTCTTCTGCTTCCCCTCCTACTATCGCTGGGCCATGTACCCAAAATACTGCCCCTAGCCCAACTCTTCACTCTCCAGCATCACAGCCAACTCCATGTCCTCTTCCACCTAGCAGACCCATTACTAGGAGTATGCATGGGATTTTTAAACCAAAAACCCAACACAACCTCCACACTTCAGTGAGCAAATCCCCACTTCCCCGTAACCCAGTGTCTGCCCTTCGGGATCCTAATTGGAAAATGGCCATGACTGATGAATTTGATGCTCTAAATAAGCCGTGGGAGTTGGTTCCCCGTCCTCCTAATGTTAATATCATACGGTCTATGTGGATTTTTACTCATAAAGAAAATTCTGATGGTTCGTTTGAGAGGCATAAAGCCCGTCTTGTAGGTGATGGAAAAACGCAGCAGGTTGGTATTGATTGTGGGGAGACATTCAGCCCAGTTGTCAAACCGGCTACTATTCGTATAGTCCTCAGTTTGGCTCTTTCTAAATCTTGGCCCATTCACCAATTAGATGTCAAAAATGCTTTCCTACATGGAGAACTAAAGGAGATTGTATACATGCATCAACCTATGGGGTTCTGCGATCCAAACCATCCTGACCATGTTTGTTTATTGAAAAAGTCTCTTTATGGCCTTAAACAGGCCCCTAGAGCTTGGTATAAGAGGTTTGCTGACTATGTTTCCTCTCTTGGCTTCACTCACAGTTCTTCTGATCATTCCTTATTTGTTTATCGGCAAGGTAACAACATGACTTATATTTTATTGTATGTGGATGATATTATTTTGACTGCTTCTTCTGACACCCTTCGGCGATCCATTATATCCCTTCTTAGCTCTGAATTTGCTATGAAGGATTTGGGTCCTTTGAGTTATTTTTTGGGCATTGCTGTTACTCGTCATAAAGGGGGTCTTTTCTTGTCTCAAAAGAAGTATGCATCTGAAATTGTTGATAGAGCAGGTATGTCTTCTTGTAAGCCATCCTCTACTCCGGTTGATACTAAGCCAAAAATGGCGGCTACATCTAGCTCCCCTTATTCAGATCCTACTCTTTATCGGAGCCTGGCAGGGGCTCTACAGTATCTCACCTTTACCCGTCCTGACATCACATATGCGGTACAACAAGTTTGTTTATTTATGCATGCCCCGACAGACGATCACATGCTTGCTCTAAAGCGTATTGTTCGTTATATTCAGGGAACTCTAGATTATGGTCTTCATTTGTACCCATCTACTACTTCTACTCTTACATCATATACAGATGCTGATTGGGGTGGATGTCCGGATACACGTAGATCGACATCAGGGTATTGTGTGTTTATGGGTGATGACTTGATTTTTTGGTCTGCCAAACGGCAACCAACATTGTCTAGATCTAGTGCTGAGGCGGAGTACAGGGGGGTTGCTAATGTCGTATCGGAGTCGTGTTGGTTACGCAACCTTCTCTTAGAACTCCACTGTCCTATTCAGAAGGCTACTTTGGTATACTGTGATAATGTTAGTGCTATATATCTAGCTGGTAATCCTGTTCAACATCAACGCACTAAACATATTGAAATGGACATACACTTTGTCCGGGAGAAGGTTGCCCGTGGCCAGGTTCGTGTTCATCATGTTCCATCTCGCCATCAGATTGCAGATATTTTTACTAAGGGCCTTCCGTTAATTTTATTTGAAGATTTTCGGGACAGTCTAGTGTTCGCAAACCTCCCACTCAGATTGCGGGGGTGTGTTAGAATATATAAAAATATCTTATATTTTATATATTCTGTTTTTGTATAGAAGTTATTCCTTATATTTAGCCTCCTTAATTGTAGCTAATCAAGTAAAGTTGTTAGCCTAATTTGTAGATAGTAATTGGTTATATAAACCAATCTTGTACAGCCTTTTATTGAGGGAAAATATTTCTTTCAGATATAAATATATGGAAGATATAAAAATACAGAGAAAGCATATAAAAGGTATAGACATTATGATAACAATTTGCAAATGGATCAACTAGAGTGGCTGCAATAGATAGAGTGTATGAGCATGCATGCCTTCACCTTTGGGGAGTCTTACCACTGCCCCACACTCAATTTTGCGTAATTGTTCAAATGTAATTCAACTTTATCTTACAAGACCAATCCTTTGTTTGATGAAAATGGGACAGCATCATGTTTGAAGATAGCGTCTCCAATACCATACGAGCAACGAAACTTAAAAGGTGGTTCAAGTAAGATGCAATTTGGTATGAATTTTGCATACGGAGGAACTGGAGTATTCGACACGGATGTTTCTCAGCCAAACATGACCTCCCAGATCAGTTTGTTCGAGAATCTTGTTACTCAAGCCAAACTTTACACTAAGAGTGACCTTCAAAATTCAGTTGCCTTTGTCTCCCTTGGTGGTAACGACTATTCTAACTACCTCAAGTATGGGTCTCAACTGGTGAGTGGTTCACCTAAAATAGCTTACGGTACAATATACTTTCCCTGTCTTTGAATGCTTGTCCCATTTGATTTTCCACGGTTTTCAAGATATGACTTAAAACGCTTTTATTTTCAAATCTTTAAGATAAAAAAATTATGAAAACTTGATATTCAAAAAATTTACATCAAGATGATTTCAATAATTAAAATCCCACTTGAATATATTATTTGGTTTAATATATTAAAATTTGTGGTCAAAGTTTATAAACTTTAACTCCAAAAATAAAAATATAGTAAACAATTAAAAAGGGAGGGAGTGGTTAGGTGCATGTTTCCAAAAGGCCCTTTTCTTTGGGCTACTCCCTTCAATTTCACTGTACTAAAACTTTAGAGGATCGATCACATGATTTATATATTTCCCTTAATTTCTTATCTATTATTATAAATTAAGAAATCAATACAGTAAAAAATGACATATATGCACGAATTTTGTTACTATCAAATATGAATACGGACTACCTCTATTGAATTGGGTGAAATATCTACAAAGTATAGTAGATTTTGAGCACATTTTCTCGATAAAAATTACAGCATACTCTTCAGTATATGCCTCCACCATATTTTTTGGATCCAATAAATTAAGCACGTACTCTGAAAATTGGTCATTCTTGTTAAGAACAATAGAACTTAGGGCCGGGCTTTCATTGATTATTGATGGAAAGAACTTATGACTGGCGTTCATGGAGGATCACCTAATAATATTTATAACCTTTGCATGCATAGTATAGAAGGCTGGATAGGTCATTTCTGTAATACTTAGCACCCACTACGACCTCAGACTGTCGATCAGTTCGTCACTTAGCTTTATGGATATCATCATACTTGGTCTATCAATCTGTTAAGTAATGTTACATTCTCAAGAAGAGACATGTAATACACCCTTTCACTTTCCTTGGTTCACAGTGCTGCCTCCACATGAACCATAAACGAGGTTGTACTACCTCCAAAACTATACACCCACTAGTACGACCATACTTTTACCTGGAGAAATTCTTAATTTACACCTGATATAAATAATTAGGGAGTATTTTAGTAATTTTATTTCTATATCTGAAATTATAATGTTTATATCTAATATGAGTATTTATGTATTTTTATATCTCTTTTATTTGTATATCTGATATAACAATACATATATATGATATAATAATCTCTATATCTGATATAACTCATCATTTTTCGTTGCTCCTCTAGCAATGCAAGTGTGTTTTCTATACTTGACTTTATGATAAGAACTACACTAGCATTTTTTTTTTCTGTCATTCATTTCTTCCCATTGTAATTGTCATGATAACTTAGCTTTATCCTATTTTTGTGAGAAAAAGGCAAACATTATACTTGATAATACAGCTTAGCTTAGCTTAGCTTAGCTATGTACAATGTCCTAACCAGATTGATGGTGTTTAACTAATTATGTTCCTCATTTTTCTTTCTTTGATAACAGAATTTAACAGAATTCGCCAAGTCTGTTGTTAAGCAGTTGGTGTTGGATCTTGGACGAATTCATAGCTTAGGGGTGCCTAAAATAGCCATCACATCTATGGAGCCGCTGGGATGTTTACCTACGGTGACAATATTCTCAGGATACAAGAATTGCTCCGAAAGTATAAACAACATCACCCTATTTCACAATCAACTACTGCAAACAAGTGTAGAGATATTGAACAAAAAATCCAAGCAACACACGACGTTTATAAACTTGGACCTCTATGGAGCATTTCTTTCAGCTTTGAAAAGGCACGTACCTAAACAAGGTTGTTATTTAATGACCCCTCCCTTTCTTCTTCTCCATATGCATATATGCATTGCGTTGATTACTTATACTATATGCATATACTAAGTATATATGGCGTTATCACATATATATATCTATATATAAATAATGTTTGAAAATTATGGGTGGGTGTTGCAATTATTTTATTTTCTTCATTTTAGTTTACATATTCATGTATAAAGTTTGACTAAATTCATACAAATGTTGCATATTATATGACTATAATTCCATCATTCAATTCCGCTACCCTTAAATTAGGGCTTAATCAGCTTGCATGAAGTAGATCCATTGCTTATGCTCTAATGTCAAGAGCAATTAGAATTTGTACCCAAAAAAAAATAAATTAAAAGCAATTAAATTCATGATATTTTAAAGCTGTTGTTGCTTAACCAAGTTTCCTCCACCCTACACCCTTTTGAGAAGACAACTACTTTTATCTTAATAATAAATATTTTATGGCTAACGTAACACAGAATACTAAGTAATGATGATACACATGATTATGTATACATTCCTGCATGCTATGCAGGTTCCGCCTATGGAAAATTGTTGCAGCCATGTTGCAAAGGGATAACAGGCGAGTTCAGCTGTGGAAGCAAAGACGGCAATCAAGCCAAGTACACTGTATGCGATAAGCCTAACTTAGCATTCTTTTGGGACACAGTTCACCCTACACAAAATGGGTGGCACCAAGTTTTTCTTGCCTTAAGACCTTCTCTCGGAAGACTCTTTGATAAGTCATGAATATTGTCAATTAACTCCAATCTTGAATTTTATTTTATCTTGAAACGTAATTCAGAATTCAAAAAAAAAAAAAAAAAAAACATATCATGAGCTAGTACTACAAAGATATTTATGCTGAATGTGGACTCGATCAAGAAGTTGAACGTAATAGATTTGATGTGATTCAGAAAATTGATGCATTCAACATTTTTGTTTAGTTACTCATTTTTTATTGTATAGAGAGTGATGATAGGTAGAGAATTAGTGATATATACGAGATTTGATATAATGTTACCTTAGGTACTATATATGCCTATGATGTAATAAAGCTAGGTATTTTCCTAACATTGTTAGTTTAGTACGGTGCTAACTTTATCATGCATGATATATGTATATTGTATAATATTGAGCTCACACGATCAGCGACGGACCTCATGTTAGACCTGGTGAGTCAAATGACTCATTAGGGCCTAAAAAAAATTATAAGTTTTTTTTCAAAAAAAAGTTTATTATTTGGTTGTTTGGTAAAAAAAAATTAGTACTTTTGAACAGTTGGATATATTTTTTAGTATTATTATTTGGTAAAAAAATTATTATATATTTGATTGTCGATTATGACTCACCAGACGGAAAATCTTAGGTCCGCCACTTAACCCCGATAACTATTTAAGTATCACACATTCGCGAAATACTATAGTGAAAGTGGACTATAAAGTTGGGGATGTGTCTATTTATTCAATTATATATAATGAATGGTGTACAAAGATGAAAGCATTAATAATGAATCATACTGCATGAGAGCAAAGCGCATTGATTCTTTTATAAGAGAGTGGTGTCCAGTAGATAAAAGGCACCAATAATATAATGGGTGTTAATGGAAGGAAAGCACGACATACGTATACGTAGCATGCACAATTTCAATTAAGCTAAAGATGAATGGTGATTGCCTGGGGACCTTAGAAGTAGATTACTGTATCATCAGTCATCACGGCTCTTGTGTTGGTTGATGCGTTAATATGGGAGTTAAAACCTTCCTATGATTTTGAGGTACTGTTTGATTGACATTAATTGGATGAAATGTGAAAAGTATAACTTCTTTGAAAATCATACTGTTCATCGAACATATGATTCAATTGGATTCTAACATGATTTGACATGCGAATAGTCTGATAGTCGTGTAAACTAAGAGTGAATCAGTTGGAAGTTCATTCTATAATATAATTTTCAAAGCTATATATGAATCCCTAGACTTGGTTTTGCAAAGTCCAAACCTTAATTTAAATTTTACTTGAAACGAGACTAGTATAAGTAAAAATTGAATAAATACTTGAATATAACCTAAACCGAATTTGCTAAATGTAATCCAATGTGGTCAATTCAAAATAAATTAACTTAATCCAAATGTAACCCATATTTCAACCCAAATTCGATTCGATTACTCAAAACAACAGCATTATTACTTCCTATCCAACATTAAGTAGCCTACCAAAAGATTTGGGTTGAAAATGGAAAAATAAAAAGACAAGAGGGGATATGGAAAAATAAAGGAACAGTTAGACGTTACGCGATGTTGACATTTGGTCAACAATTCAACCCTATCAACTCCTGATATATACCCTCTTTCTGATTCTCCGTCCCAAACAATTACACCAATCTTGCGTTCCTCTCAAATCAAACGCCATGTCTCAGGTACCCCTTCTTTTTCTTTTGCTGCATTTTGATAAACCATTCTGATTATTGTATGCATTTAGATTAACTTTTTGGATCCCAACCCACTTGAATATCTAATCTTAGAGCTCAGAATTTACCTTTCGGAGTTAGTTTGTTGTGCATTTTCTTAATTTAACTACTGATCTTTGGAAACCTTCTTTTCACCGGCTTTGAATGGGCAGAGTCGCTTTGCATGTATATCTGATTTGCATGAATGATTGTTGTCTGCAGACTGTTGCTCTCAAGGTTGCCATGTCTTGCCAAGGCTGTTCTGGGGCTGTCAAGCGAGTTTTGGACAAAATGGAAGGTTTGTCATCTTCTTTCCATTCTTATTATTGTGACCCCACACCTCGGTTTCTCTTCCCCACCAACTGGAATTAGGTGCTAAAAATTAGGGGTATCAATGAGTTGGGTTGAGTTAGGCTCAACCCATTTGGGTTCAGGTTGAAAAATATCAATCCAAACCCAACCTATTAAATGGGTTGAAATTTTCAACCCAACCCAATTCATTATGGGTTCGTATTGACCCAACCTAACCTGTTTAATAAATAAAAGTCATTTGAGTTTTTAATATCAAATCTTAACATAGTCTTATTACAACAAAATTGAAAAGTTTGACAATATGTCAAGAAGAGGTAAAAAGAACTAAAAAATGAAGAAAAAGTAGAGATCACTGAGAAGTAAAGAAAAAGGTACGAAGAGATAAAAAAATAAAAACTTGAAGAATAAGAATGAAGCGACAAAATTCAAATAGAAAGTGGAAACTAAGGTTGGCTAGACAGCTAGTGGTAATTATGACTTGAGTTTATGACCCGTATTAATTAAACTCGACTCATATATAAAAATCAAACCCAATAATAAACAGGTTGAAATTTGGGTTGGATTGAAATCGAGTTGGAAATTTCAACTCGACCCAACCTCTTTATTAAATGGGTTGGGTTAACCCATTTAATTAATCGGGTTGAAATTTTCAACCCAACCCTTTATAAAGGGATTGGGTTCGGGTCAGGTTGGCAGGTTGGGTTTGTTTTTGCTACCCCTATTAAAAATGGTTCTAATTTAATCTATACTGGTCTATGTGCATCTCATTTTTACATATCTGTGTATAGGACTACTTCAAACTACTTTCTAGTTTGTCTTCTCGAGAATCATTTCAAGTACTACCTTTTATTATTAGGATTAATTGATGGGAATAATCCAACATTTTGTTGATTCGCTATTAATAATCCAACCTATTATTTATTTCTAAATAGACCTACGATGACCGGTCAACAACAGGTTATTTATGTTTTTTACTTTTTGTTTTTCCTCTTTTTAATCTCCTCTTCCTTTCTAATCCGTACTCCCCTCTTTCTTCTTCCTTTCTTCATCTTTTTCCTTTTTGTTCCCAATACTGATGAATTCAAGCACCAATTGGTAGAATGGGAATGAAGGATAATATATATAGAAGAGAAAGGTAAGGTTGTTAAAGAGTAATCAAAGGGACTGATGATAATACATGTAATTAGATAATTAACCCATAAAATGGCTCAATAAGAGGATTGAAATTACCTGCTACTATCTCAATAGTAGGTAATCTGTAATATGGCTCAATGAAAGCAGATTGAGGTTAAAGGTTGAATTATTTAGAAATAAACAAAAGGTTGGGTTATTAATAACGAAGCGACCAAAGGTTGGATTAATCCCATTAATTTTAACTATTCCTCTCATTTAGAAAGAATCACAATTAACTATTTTTTTAAAATGAAAAAATATAGTTGTGTGGGATCATGTTAAATTCAAAAAATATAGTTGTGGGGAATATTGTTAAATTTGGTTCAATATGTAATTTTAGAACATCAATTTTTTATAATTTGTAGTTTTGTACTATGTTAATTATAATTATTTAAGGTTAAAGTAGTGTGTTAGCAAACATGTCTGGTCATAATGGAACAATTAATAAAAAAAACAGTTATGATCCCATGATGAAATCCCGTCATCTTTCGGTTGATTTTTCTTCTGTTCCAATGAGCATTTTTGTAGTTTTGTACTGGCTATCTAAATTGTTTGTTTCTGTTGCTTATTTCAGGATAATGATAGTAATGATAGTGTTCTTTATTGTTTTCTCTATGCATCTTATATGCTCTGGTACAAAGGATTGATCTCGTAACGAAGCATGGGTACGTCTGTTATAGGGGTATTTTCTGTGATAGGGATGGGAGGGGGATATTTTCTGTTGCTGTTACTGCCTTATTTTGGGCTCTTGTGATGAGGTTTCAATGTGGTTCAATGACGCTATTTTGGCTGTGTTTAAGATGACATTGTTTATCAGGAAAACTGCTTTATATACTAGCGGGTGTTACGTTTTGGCCAGACATAAAGTAGGAAAATATGGGGTTTTAGTTACCATCCAATGCCTTAAAATTCTTTTCCTCCAACTGGCAAGGAAATTCATATTTCCCTTCACTCCTTAATTGCTTTGCCTGAAGCACACCAGCAGAACAGCCAGTTCTGCCTTGCTGCCAGTAACTTTAAAGCACCGGTGATTCCAACAGAAAACCTCTATCAGGCAGTGATGTTTTTATTTTCTTTTTTCTTCTTTTTTAATCTGCTTATCAATGAAAAGAGGGAAAGAGTGGGATGGTCAGGCGTAGGATGGAATTGTATGGCCGGTACCAAACTAGGATAAAAATATAAAATCGTGAATCTTTAATGAGTGTCTTGTAAATGGAAAACATGAGCTTTAGCTGTCTGAAAGCTTGAAACTTGAGGGTGTCGTCACTCTTCAGTTTAGTATCAGCAATACACTCCTCGGGTTAATACAGCCTATGAGCCTAGTATGCACGATGCAGTTATTATGTGACCTTAAAAACTAAATCTCCTCTTCTCTTCTCTTCATTCCAGAATCTTAAAGGAACTAGCTGTCAATTGTCTCTCATTTTCTTTTTGGATTTGAGGACTTGGTCTAATTATTGATAACTATAAATTCCCTAGTTCCTTACTATATTATACTATGTATACAGCTAAGGGAGTACTTAATTAATGAACCATGTAAGGTGTGACCAAATTCTTCTAGGTAGCTAGTGCTGATAGTTTGCGGTGGTGAATTAGGGGTTGAATCATATGACATCAATATGGAGCAGCAGAAGGTGACTGTCAAGGGCAATGTGCAACCAGAAGCTGTTCTGCAGACTGTTTCAAAAACTGGAAAGAAAACCTCGTTCTGGGATGCCACACCAGCACCAGCACCAGCACCAGCACCAGCAGATTTGGAAACAAAGCCTGCAGAAACTGAAACAAAGCCAGCTGAAGAAGTTGCTGCTCCTTGATTAAGTTGTTTTCATTGAAGGCAGGAGTATAACCATGATTTACAGATAAAACTTGTTATTTTGTATGTTTAATGTTTCTGAGCACTGGATCTTTCCTACATCTGAAAGCAATAACGTACTTGAACTGTTGTTTCCTCTGCAGTTCTGCTCTGCTCCTGTAACGTGTGATTAATTGTATGCTGTTATTGTGAATTAAATCATCTTTGATAGTACTACTTCAGTAAATCCTGAGCAAAATTAAAACCCACTTCGTATAGTATATTTTTGTTGGTTAGTCGTAAATTGTGTACTATTATATTGTTGCACTGCAATGAGTGGGTTTATAGTTTTATACCATATCAAGGGTGGTCGTTGAATGCTTGCAAATAGTGTACGTATAACCTCGCATTAATCAACGAAGACTTTTGTCAGTATACAGGAGAATATTCTTAGGTCTTTAGGTTGGCTTCGACATGAAATTTATATCATCAATAGTGTAATTTAGGTCGGGTCGGGTCAAAGGAGATACATAACAGGTCGAGTCGGGCCGTTCAAAGAGAGTATAGTTTTTATCTATAGATGATGGTAATTTACATATATCACCTCTAATTTTTGGTAGTTGACTATCGGTAACTGTATGTAAATAATTCATTACCTAATAGTGTTTAAAAGTCTTGGAAACTATATGCTTATTATTGACCCGACTTGACCCATTAAAGATCCAATAAACATAGTCTTTAAAAGACTAACCCATTATTGATTAAGTCTTTTTTACAAACGGGCCGGTTAATGACCTTTAATGGGGGCCCCTCCCATTTGAACATCTGGGGTTCTCCTTGCCTTTTCCCGTACTTTCGATTCCATAGTGCACCCTTAAACGCAAAAGTTTAAAAGGAGCAAGTCTACAAAGTACGTTCATGTGTGAAACAAGTTTCTACATGACTACATCTTTCCAAGTTTTGATTACTGGCACGAACTCCAAACTAAAATAAAACTCGTCGAGTTTTCATATCTTATATTAAATCAAATTAATCCAAAATGTTGAAGGACTTAATAGTTTGTTTGTGTGCACCACAAACATCACTAATGCCTCAGGACAATGGAAGTAGATGTAAAACAAATAAAAAAAAAAAAACTAAGTGTATCATAGAACAAGCAATAAAAAGACCATCTCCGATATGATGGCAATCAAACAATGAACATAGAAGGTGTGGCGTCTGATTCTTTGGGGACATAAGATCGAGGAGGGAATTGAATGTTTGGGCTTAGAGTTGAAGAACTCTACAGGCGACCTATCTCTCGCTCAATCTGCATTGCAAAAAATACGAGTTAGACTTACATATACATAAATTTAAATAAGATATAACAAGTATATTGCAGATGTACATAGTGTAATCTACTTTCATTTACAATGTGTGGTTCACTAAATTTATGTGTAACACTGGTTCATACCAAGTGTAACCCTAGCTTGTGTCTTTGCTAGTATTGAATTATGTACATACCATAGTTTCTTATTTTAAACAGTCTTGTGCTTAAATAAAATATATATGTTAAATGTATTGTGCCTTATACCACATGCTCTAAAATATATGAGTTTGTTATGAGTATATTTTTGGGAAAATAACAAAAATAAATAAAAAAATTTTAAGAATTAAATTTGGGCTCAATAGAAAGCAAAATAATTATCAATAATGAAGTAGTAACATTACTTGAATAATTATATCCAATCTGGAGTGTATTTTTCCAAATTCATGTCGAATTTCATTCACAGCTGAAGTGCACCTATATATAAGATGAAAAATAGAAATATGTAATAGAAATTAAAGAAAAATAACGTAAAGAAATAAGAAATAATTAAACTACGTAGTTGGCTCTCCCAAATCTTACCTTTTTGCAATATATTTTTCTCAAATATTCACTAAATTATTCATCTTTCTGGCTCCCAATCCTTTTCCACAATATATATACTTCGTACCCAAAATAATTTTTCATAGCTTCCTAATCCTTTATAAAATGAATTTTTTATATCAGCATCTAAAAGATTACTATATTTTTTTTACTACATATTATTTACTGTAAAATGTAACGACTATCATAACATAATATAATAGTCTTTGAAAATTGATAGTGAAATGATTCAAACTTATAATTTATACCCTGCATTCTACCTTAAAATGTATCGCTAAATATCTAATTTAATTAATATGTCCTTAATTTGTTGAAGGTAAAGTAACATATATATCATAGTAAACTCCCCCATGCCTACAATAATAATGGGAAGGAGAGATGTTAAATACAGGTATGGGCCGCACCCGTCACCAAGAGAGAGTCCGTTTATAAGGTTTAGGAAAGTTTTATCCTAAAACCATATGTCAATAGGAAGAGTTGCCCCTTACCCTTATAAAGTGTTTAACTCTCACTTATTTAATCAATGTAGGACAATTTGTGCTAACTTACATGTGGATTTTATCTCTTAACCGGAGAAGTACTCCGTATAAAAATTGACGAAGTATGTAGTATTCTCACCGTGCCCTATCTTCGTTTTGTGTTCCTTCACGGAGGTTAAGCCATGCTCGAGCTAAGGCACAAACACCAATGCTGCTCAAAGAGACAAGTTCAAATTTTATTACACATATTGCAAATTTGGACAAATATTTATGTTGCTTCTCTGCGTATGAAGCAAGCAAGGACATCTAATTTAGGATTATTTATATATCACTAAACATGGGAAAAAGGAATTTCCAATTCATTATCTATTCTAAATATAGTCATTAGAATTAGTGAAGACCTTTTGATGAAGATGTAATTTTTTGTTTTATAAATGCATGAAAGCAAATTTGATGAAGCTTTTTGTTTGAAATTGTTACATTATATGCTCGTTCAAAAAGTATTGTATACATATGGACACAATAAAGTTATTATGTTTCCAGTAAAAATGACTCTTTAATATAACAAAAGTTATCATTCAACCCAACATATGTCAACCTTTATCAACTTTGATGAAGTAACTTTTGTTATATTTAGGAGTCACTTTTATTGGATATACAATAACTTTATTATACTTCGTGTATATACAATACTTTGTGATGCTCCTTACTAAGTAACTATGATGGTACTCTTTTAGTAGAATTGTGAAATTGACCAAAATTGTTGATCCACCTCTAATCCATTGTCACTTCTAAGTGTCAATAACTAAAGCAAGTAACAATGTATCACTAAATCGAAGTAATAATATATACTAAGTAACTAATATATAGTTTAGTTTAACTTATATTCGATGTTAACAAAAAATTAAAAGCTCTTGATAACTGATTTTGTCATTAGATGTTATCCAATATCTCCCCACATTTACGCACATAAAAAAATCCATAAGATTATATATGTTCATCATATTCTTTCCGTGTCGTATAGACGTGATCAAGTTCTCTCTATTGATTGGTAGCATAGCTTTGAAAAAAAAAATAAGCATACATAATAAAAATCAAATACCATGAAGTGCTGCCTCTAAGTTTGATAGCAAGTTGATCCATATCATGAAAATTAATTGGTGCTTGCTCCCTGCATATAAATGACCCATTAATAATATGAATTAGAGATGTACAAAAATTAAACTATTTGAGTGTACAATTCAGGTGCAAATTAAAGAGTGACTTTTGATTTTTCATAAATCAAGTTTACTGATCGTAAATTACCAAATTTAATTTATAAGTAACTAGTACTAACATGCATCTATCTATCTATTTATTTATCTAGCTATAAAATTATATTAAACGAATCTATCAGTATAAGTTTTATATCGAGGGATAATATTGTTCATAAAAATGATCAATACTCCTTTAAGGAAGGGGAATTAATGGAGTATGTAATGAAATTAAGATGCATGCTTTAATTTAGTAGGTAAACCATACAATAATCTCATCAAATCGGTAATTGCATTTTGTGTTTCAATAATGAATGTCTGAAGTAGATTTGCCAAATAGAGCGGACCATTCGCATCCGTCAACTCCTCACACATTCTGAAATAACTGTTCACTAAACCCTGCAATAATTCAATTCATGACACACATGTAATTCAAATTGAGAAAATACAAATAATATATTGGTGCTTGTGAGAAAATTAATTGAGCAGAAATCAAAACTTATTAAATTGTTTTTGATATGAAAGAGGGAACGACTAAGACAAAATATACTATGTAGAAATTAAATCAAATTACGAACATTCTAAATTATATATATAGATATATATATATATTAAATTTTACTTTGAAAATGCACTTTGTAGAATGAAATAGACTCATCTAATTAATCTATGTACTTAATATAATGTGGAGTTGACGACCTATAGTTGCGTTGATATTATTATAAAATTATAATTAGATAGTACCCCAAAAAAGTTAAACAGTAAAACCCTAATTCCTAATTATGAAAGTCTTTATTGGAAAATTAAATGTCAATTTTTTTTGCTATATGAAAATAGAATTATTCAGTGAAAAACTTTGGAGCTACAGTTTGTAAAAATATTGAAGTCTCAATTAGCACATTTCGATCATCCTAATATGCAATATTCTACCATTCCCATTGATAGATGTAAAGAGTTATCAAATTTTTCTTTTTATAAGTTTTCTGTAATATGAGCAATAATGTTACCTCAATTCTAAAGCGTTTCCTATGACATATAAGATAATAGGATAGAATGATAATAGGATAGAACTAACATTTGCCCGTACAATAACACGATATTTATTTAATTTGGTAAATAAATATAAAATTCATGATGTACCCCTAATTTATTTAATATATTTTTAAAAAAAAATTAAGGATATATTATGAATTTTTTAATAAACAAAAAAACAACATTAATTAGATGAGTTAATAGTAAATAAGTAATATTGAACTTATACAAGAGTTGCTAGGTATGAAAAATTACTCTCTCTTACTTGTTCTACACAAAATAGCATTGACATAATAAGGTGACGGGAAACAAAATTTCCATCCTTTAACATGAGAGTATGAGATCAACTAACAAAATTAAAAAATCCTAAAATATGGGAATTTGTTCTACACAAAAATCCTTTATCATTTTCAAGAGTCGATATATGGGAATTTGACTATTTTGATTCCTAAAATATATTTTATTTTATTTTAGGGTAGTAATTAAAAAATTTATTAGAAATCATAAAACATGATAAAGATACCATCCTAACATAAATTATTATGAGTCAAATCCAGATTTTCAACTTTCAAAAAAACAAATTCAAACGTTTTTATATGGTTGACTTTGGAATTTGAATTATGTAACAAATACGCACATATATTTATATTAAGATAAAAATTGATAGACAAGTTTAAAGAGCAAGATATGTACTTCTTGTTCGAGTTCAGTGATGATAGTATTCTTTGTCTGAATAAGAGTTTCTCTCGAACATACCATAGTTTGACTCCAAACCTATAAAAAAAATCCTAATAAAATTGAATGATGAGGGAAAAACAATATAAGAATGTATAAGAAAGTGCAATTATGCAAGCTGAATTTAAGGATACTCCTCCATAATGTCTTTTCCCATAATGAAAGTGAAACTTGTGAGTAAAATCAAAAGACGAAATGTAATAAAATCACCTGGTATCGGATGTATAAAACGTACCACCACCTCACGTCCATGACATCTAAATATATAGGGCACTTATATTATAATTTTTATGAAAACAATCGCTCATTACCCTTGTCTTTCCAATACTATTTATATTATAGCTTGGCCTCTACAATCTACGTATATTCTTCTTAAATTCTTGTATGTTGATACCTTTTTCGAATTGATATGAATTATAAATTACCTTAGTTAAGAGGGTTAAAAGGTCTGGCCACTCTATCTTCATACTTCATTCGTTTCTTTTTCTTTTTCTCGCTTGAAATTTATAGGTTTTATAATCAATATTTAAACATAAGTTTTTCATAATTTATATGAAGAAACATAATTATTAGGGTATTAAGATATTTATATTTTTTAAATATTAATTTTTTTATAATTTTTACAAACATAAAATTAAAGATATTTATAATTTTAAAAACAAATGGGAAAGCAAAAGAAAACGAAGGGAGTGTATCTCTACTCATTATTTGACCAACTATTGCTTGATTTATTGCCAAATCTAATTATTCTCTCCCTTTTTCTGATCCAATAATTGCTAAAAATTAATTAAGTGTTAAAAGTCTGTAACATATCATTTTACATTTATGTTTGGCTAGCCAATAGTCTTTGGCTTTACTATTCTACATTTGGTTACCGTATTTTAATTTTATACTTAATTAGGCAATGAATGAAATCAGATTCTTCAATTCGCATGGGATAAGTCAAACCCTAAGCTTGGAAGAGCCGGTACGAGTAACTTCTCGATGTGCTAGTAGCTCAACAGCCTAGGACCGATGGCCATAAGACATGACTGCTATTAGACTATTAGAGTGAGGTATGTAATTGCTTATTACTCCCTCGGTCCTTAAAAAATTGCCCCAATTTGACTTTTATGGTTTCCAATACACAGCTTTAAACCTTTTTATCTCTAAATTCGTAAGGCAAAAATTTATGAAAATTTGATATTCTATAAATTTACATTGAGATGTATCCAACAAGATTTCACTTGAATATACTATTTCTTATAACATGATGTAAATTCATGGTCAAACTTTTCAAATTTTGACTTCAAATAGTGGATTGGGGCGTTATGAAGGGAGTAGAAGTTTAAGGAGTGGATTCCTTTCATCGATTACCCATTCCCCTTTTACCCAATGCCCTTAATCGACGACGGGAGAAGAAACCGAATTGTTAAGAACAGACGCATCCCTAGCTTAGTACAGATATATCATACACGTCTATCAGAACTCCCATACACTCATCTCCATACAAGCATTAATTAAATTTAAACCATCAAGCTAACACCATATTTTTTATACAAATGTACATATTAATGATCATTTATCTAATTCTAATAATAATGTGTTCCACCTTTCACCACTCTTAATTGTTTCATAAAAATTACTTAAAAGATTTTGTAGCCACAATGTTTATCCTTAATTGCATGTATTCATTATCAACCAAAATTCCCTTTTTCATTACTTATTTTTAGTATTCTCCTTTAATTTCTTAACAATAAATTCCTTTGTTTTGTGTCTCAATAAATGTTGAACTACGACCTTAAATTTATAATTAGTTAAATCTTTTTTCTTTAACTTCCATTTTATTATCCATTATTCTCATTAAATTGACGATTTTAATTTATAGAGGAGGGAGAGAATAGCATATTAGCATGGGAGGATTAAATCCATTGACTAATTGCAATTCAGTTTTCACGACTAGAGTTTAATTTTTTTTCCTTATACTTAAAACACGACCCCTTTCAAATCTACAACCATTTATCATTCCTTCTTCTCGTTTTTTTAATTCCTTTTTTTTAAAAAACAAAATTCACATATATCTTTTATCTTTAATTACATGGAAGGTCTAATGATAATATTCATTTAATTTCATTTACAATACCTCTAACCACTTTTTGTTAACTCATTTGAAATACATAATTAACATTGGTCTAATTTGAGAGTAATGATAGTTATTCTTTATGATTTTATATATTTTAAAGATATTGTTTAGTGTTTTTTTTCTGGCATATTTTAAAGATATTGCTCTAGTCAGTATTTTATAGCAATATTTATCCTACAGTACTCATGTCTTCAATTCAACATATGCTTATGGTAGGCTCACAAAATTGGAACTAACATATGAGCAATAAACCCCAAAGATAGTGGTTTCTCGATTCCGATTCACATTAGACAACTTAAACATATTAAAAAAAATTTAATGGGGGCTTGAATACTCTATAATTTTTTTTTAAAAAAAAAAAAAAAAAAAAAAAAAAACTTAGGAGTGAACCGTACAATTTTCCTAAACTTTTTTTCTTTGGATATTTTTTGGTTGTACATATAGACTTTCCTTATTTATCAATGCACACAGCACATCTAGACTCTCTTCTCCTACGTTCTAATAGTCCAAGATAGTAGGGCTGTATATATGGCGGAATTAATTATGAGTTTAATTGAGTCTATTTTTTAAAGGGTCGTATTTTATTGAGTCTTTAATGAGTCAAGTTGGGTCAATAATTTCCAAGGCTTTTAAATACTATCAGGTAATGAATTATTTCCACTTATTTGTCAATGGTCCATAGGGATGACAATTCAATCCGAATTTGATTCGACTCCTATCCGATCCGAAGTAAAAAGTCCAATCCAAACCCGTTTTAAAAAAAATCTGAGTCCGAATCCGAGTAGGAGCTGGATCAGACTCGGATCTTGTACTATATCTGACCGAATATGATCCGAGTCTGACCCAAATAAAATTCGTCTCATATTTTCAAATTTTTTATTTATAATTTATATCAAAAAATATTGATTGAGTACAAACTTATATTACTAGTGTTTTCCAGTTTGTAAATATAATTTTTCTTATTATTGTGTTTTAGTTTCTCATGTCTATCCACTAATCTTATTTATCCATATTATAATATATACTTGATCATCACTGTCATCAACTAATATTAACAATTTATTAACACCTAAAAAGATAAGCAGAAAATCCAAACATTAAAAATGGATCATGATTTATCATTAAGCTTGAGTATCCCACATTAAAAAAAAATTGAGAGATAACATGAGATAATATATAAACCCCTACATTAAAAAAGAGAAGTTTATAAAAAACTTAAGTGTCCCACATTGAGAAAAAGTGGGAAATAGTATGAGAGAATAATTTTATAAACCCCACATTAAGAAGGGAGTTTTCATCATAAAATTTAAATTTTCCACATTGAAAAAATTTGGTAATAGTATGAAAGAATGACTTCATTAAACCTCCATATTGAAATTTAAGTGTCCCATATTGAAAAAATTTAGAAATAGCAATGAGAGCATAACTATATAAACCAACTTTGATTTATCGGATTATAACGGAGGTCCGATGGATCAGATCGGGTCGGATTTGGACTTTATGATTTCGGACTCGGATTCAGATCCAAAATGAAGATTCGAAAACTAGGTGGATCGAATTCGGATTTTACTAGGTTCGACCCAATTTCGATCCATTGCCATTCCTAATGCTCCACTATCAAAGATTGGAGGTGATATGGGAAAATTATCACCCTCTATAGATTAAAATTATACTCTCTTTAGACGGTCCGGCTCGATTCGGGCCGTTTTGTATTTTCTTTAGCCTGACTCGACTCAACCCATTTCGCATCTTCTTTGACCCAGCCTGACCTGTTTTACATGTGACTCATCCTGATACTGACCCCACCTAATACATAGGTCTATTTCAAACCCTGTATTTTCTATTTCTTGAATCTTTTGTTGTCAATTACAATATGTATAACAACATTGTTAGAGTGTAGTGGGCGTCTCCCTACTTTAGGTTTTGTTCAAATTGAGTATAGCCAGTAGTAAAATATGTTTTTTAGGGTAAGATTAATGTGAGATAAAAAAAAATAAGTCAATTGTTCACCTACAATTTAATGAACCCTAATTTAAGGCTACAAAACACATAGATAAGGAAGAAGAAGAGCAGATGATATGATTATCAGTAGAAATTGAGATTATAGATACCATTTCTGAAAGGGAATTTCTTATTCAATTCAATTACTAATTATATGTCATAATCTAATAGAAGTCATGTGACTTTTTTTTAATCAAATAGTTAATTTTATTCGATTAAAAAAACCATATTAGACTATCAATGTTTATTTCATACTTAATTATAAATAACCAAAAATTGTCTTAGACAAATATATAAATAAAGAAAAAAAGTCAGTATGTACGTAGCAAGTTTTTATTAAATTAAGGTCGCAAAACACAAAATTATAAATTAAAGTATGGAGACCAAATTTTATGTTTTCTATAAGCATTTGAAGTAAATAAAGTTTAGAGTACTAGACAGTGAAACAATAAATGCTTATGCCTTAATGGTGTTGGATATATAATGTCCCATTTTCATATGGTGGAGAATTGAATGAGTAACAACTTAATCACACAAAATGAGCATAGCTGCATAGGTATTTAATTTGCTAAAATCTTAGAAAACGATGATGAAGAGAGTCATTGGTATATAGGAGTTGAGAGATATTTGTTTGGTGTTGATCTCTTCCTCCATGGAAATATATCAGTGACCAATGGAATTATAGGCTTCTTCTTCTTCACCTTTTTCTTCACCTTCTTGTCACCAAAATAGCAATCATAGTCACTTATGCTCAATATTTGAGCTAATGTTGGGGAATCCACATTTTTAATCATTGCTTCAAATGACCTCTTCTCGTCCTCTTTCGTTGCTGTCTCTCGATTCCCTTCATCGGCCAATGCCATTGATTTCGCTGCTGCTTTTCCTGCTTCTGCAGCCTCAGCTTTGGCTGTCTTTGACATATTCTTGTGGAGTTCTGCATTCAAATAGGCCAGCGCCACCTCTGTCTCGGATTCTCTTTCCTTCAGCAGCTTCACTTCCATCTTTGTTTCTTGCAACTCACTTTCAAGTCTCTTTAATATCATCAGCATCATCACGAGATCATTCCCATGTACTATTTTCCCATGCTTGTCGTTTTTCGGATTCTCAGGTGTTGGTGTTGGTTCGATTTCTTTGCTAGAATAGCTTGCAGATGGTGATACGCCGTTGTCCCAGGGAAATCTTGAACATGGATGAATTTTGCTCTCATTTTTGGGAATCTCTTGAGTTGGTGTGGGTTCATACACAGATGAGTCTGCAGCTTCTTCGGTCCGTATCGGTTTATTGGGACTATGCATGAACTCATAGGAATCTGGTGTACCAATTTCGATGGCAACACCGGGAGGATTTTCTGAACTTGGTGTAAACTCAGATGAAGGTGAAAACGTACTGTTTTCGAGGGCAGAACTCGAGGGTGTTCGCAGAGGTGACTGGATTTCTCTAAGAAGAACCCTTTTCCCAAAGATGGCAACTGCTTCTTTGACTGAGTGAAAGGGCCGAGATGCATCCACTGTGGAGTTGAAATCTGCATCTGGAGTATCAGGTGTCGGAGTCTCCATCATGAAAACTTGGAATATTTGATGGTGAGCAGGTCTGAGCATCCACAAACACACTTTTTTCTCTTAAAAAGACAAAAAGAAGAGAGTTTGTTTAAAGGTTAAGTTTTGCAAGTTGTCTGGTGCAAGGAAGAAAATGACCTCTCACCTGCTTGGTTGGTTGATCGTATACATGAAAGTGCAGATTGCATTTGGCAGAGAGATCATAAATGCTAATAATTAGGACAATGATGTAACACTTCACACTCTAGTAGTATTGAATTATTTATACTTGTGAATACAGCAATAGCCACTAAAAAAATAATAACAGTATCCTCTTTTCTTTCTACCCCTCCACCAGAAATTAAGCTGGAGGAATGTTAAAGCTACAAAAACTTTACGTGCAATGTAGTACAGTAAGTGCAGGTATTGCAAAACCTACCATAATGTTGGAAAACTAATACAAACTACTAAATAAACTATGACTTTGCTCTGTTTCCAACTCATGCAGCCATTTTAGCGTGATAATGGGCAGTATGAGTTCAACAGTTGCAATGTACTCCTGCTTCCAGGAAAAAGTTTTTCAAGTAGAAACTAAAACTGCATCCCAATCACTTTGGGTGACCGGACAGTGAGTCCACAATACCCTCTCACAAGATTTAATCCACTTGAATTCTTAGGAGCACATGCAGTCTCCACGCAGCGCTTGAGATGTTGTCATGGAGGAATTACACCAATATAAATCCCAATTTCAAAATACATCATACAAAATAGATTTGAAAGTTGTCTTTTATGAACAACATTAAATCGGGCGCTAATAAATGATTTTCTATATCATCTTCCCCAAGCTGTCACTGCCACAAAGGAAGAACCTAGAACGCTATTTCAATACTTAACGCAGAGAAATTCATCAAATGTTGGACTGACCACTTCATCAGCCAGCCATATGAGATACTCCATACACATTAGTGAAGGGAACATAAGCTTGAACCAAGTCAGAATTTTTTTTTTTTTTGACAGGGAATAAAGTATCATAAATTAAAGGCACCGAAGTCAGAAATTTGACTTACTAATCAACAGATAATTTTATGTCAACGCTGGAAAATGTTTCGTAAAATGCTTTGAAATGCTTATAAGCAATGTCCACATCTTCCTTTCCACATATCTCCCTCACACTACATACAAATGAGCACTTTGAGTCAGCACCATATTTTAAATTCACAAGTACTTTCACTAAAAATTTCAACTAAACATACATCATATACTATTTTATCTGCTGGCACTGAGATATTACTACAACTGCAAAACTTACAAATACCGAACTGTGATGAGATACCGGTAGACACAAACTGCACTTTGAACAAGATAGTTTGATTTTGACCCAAACTAAAATTCACCAAATCCAACCCAAACCACAATTAACATGGCTAGTATTGATTAAAATTTCATAATTAACTGATCTGTAACTACTCCAAATACGACCCTGATTAAATCCCAAATCTAAACAATTGCGTGATTACCTGAAAATGACCAAAACCAAACCAATATGAGTTGAGCCTGAACAGAAATCTATCTGAAATTTCTCAATAAGCCGTTTACCCATTCAGTTTGTAGCCAAGATTATGTAAAGCATATGTTGTTCTATGGTTTAAAATATAAACGAATAATGTCATACGGTTAGGGTCTTTGCTTGCAGTATCAGAGCATGTTCTTCTCCTGACAAATTCAGCTCCTCTACTGATAGCACGCAACACCAAGTTTTACCATCCCAATGACATTCTAGAGCTAGCATCACAATCAAGGAAATGAGGAGCCAACATTTGAAACTTTCTTCACAGGTCAGAAATCACCTCATTCACAAGCCAATTTCTTCACTTTCAGGAAATAGTTTAAATGATAAGCCTTCTTTTCAGAAATTTCTTAGCATTACAAAACTATTCTTAGTAGTTTAAAATGTGTGGTAGCCACAATGTATCTGTCATCTCATTTCTTTATTTTTTCAATTTATACTTTCCACTAAGACAATCCAGATGAACCATGCCTAAAACATCATAAGTTATAGGCGAAGTGCTAATGTCACACACTCACACCCAGTTAGTTAAGTTTAAAATGTCACTGTCAACAAAACATTTGCCATCTTGTCATCATTAACAGAAGAATATGGCATTCTGATACCTGTGCATGGAAAGCTGAGGAATGCCACAATCAACAGTTCGGATCCCAACACCAGCAGCAAGTATGGGTCCAATAGTAGATCCACATCCCATGTCGTTTCTCACCACAAATTCCTGCAAAAGAGACAATTATATCATTTCATCATAACCCACATATGGAATCAACAGAAAGAAGTCATTAGCAAAAACCGAATAAGCTTTGAAATTTTGTTTGTTTTAGAAAACAAACTATGAAAGAATATCATGCATTCATGACGTCAGGATAATTATGAAAACAATACAATTAAATATCACTAAAACTGTTTGTTCTTCAAAAAAGCGACTGCACTCCCAAGCTAAGAACTAAATTTGAAACATTAGACCTATGAAACCCAATTGTCGCCTACAGAACCAAGCAATTTTCCTCCAGACATTACACTTGTGCTCAAAGAATATCTGATGTGAAACTGAACCACTGAGCATTCACAGATGAAACCCTTCTTGGCAAGCCACATCACAAGTGGATCTTTCGTATCCCTCTTAAATATGGAACTCCTCATTTCTTACTAACCATACACAGGAGCATTACACAAAGGGTTAGAAGGAAAACAAGTATGTACTCCGTATCAGCTCTCACTCCCCACACAAATCACCATTTAAATCAAGAATCTAATGTGCTGAGGTTTTCATCTCTCTTTGAAAAAACTGTAGCTGGCCCAGCTGCAAGAGATATTCTTGTTGTGTCAGATACATCACATCTCTTTGCTAATCCTTCAATAAGCTAGAGAAATGATAGGTAATCCTCTTAAATAGTCCATCAGTGGTTACAGGAGAGTGTACTCTGTACATTTAATATTCAGTAGTTTAAAATTTCCTTTGAATAAAAACACCCTTCAAATTTCAGAGGTCAGAAGAGAGATCAAAGGTGAGCTTCTAGTCTCAGAGATCAAATATGAGGTTTTAAATGTGAATGAGCATTTGGCTGTTTTCATAAACATAACAAGCTTGTGCTTAGATGAAATGTTCAATATGAAGGTCTCTATTTTAAAACATGAACAGAGGTTTTTCAGAAGGCATTTTGCATCTCAATGTCCTGGATTCAGGATCTAGGAAATATTTGCGATTTCTAGGATCTAGTGGGGAACAGAGAATGAGAGGATCCATTAGAAGTCATGGAAAAAGAGCTGAAAATTTTGAGAATTTAACATTGCAAACAAGCCTTGATTTATAAACAGAGAAGGGGACAGCTAGGGTGCTTTGTTCACATTATCTTTGATTAAAGACACTATTTAACAGGTGGAATTTTTTTTTTTTTTTTGAATTTTTCACTAAATATGAACAACTAGTTGAGAGATTGATTAAATACCAGTATCTAATTGTAATTTCTTGGGGTACCACAATGATTGATACGGCATCATTTCTACATCAAACATATCAGCCTTTGTAACTTCCATATTAGCTTAGTGCCAGCCATATTGGTCGATAAATAGTAAAAAAGGATCCTTAAATTCACAAACTATCGATTCTGCAGTTGTAAAACCAAAAATTGTCAGCTAATACGTGAACCCACATCATGTAGGAGATGATAGAAGCATAAATTTCTAAACTAGCGCTTCACTCACTGAGAATATGTCTTCATTGCATCTATTGGATCTTTCAAGTTTGTAACTTATTGAATCACTTGAGTGAGTGTGGTAAAAGAGATGAAGGGGTTTGGGTGTACATGTTCTGGACCCAGAATGGTGATCCGATATGATCTATCCAAAAATGGTTGACCCTATATTCTATATACTAGTGATCTACAGAAAAGGGGAACATAGATTTTTGTCTTTTTTGGCTAAGTTAATGCAAGTGTTGTATAAAATTGGTAACTAATGCGCAAGCCAGACAGCAAGGTTAATCAATTTCGGGTTATTGATGATCCCAAAGCATAGAAAACTTGTACTGAGAGCAAGCTAACGTTACCTAGCTTTCGGTCCCCAGATATATCTCCAAGCAAGTTATGTTCCTATTTGTGATACTGCAAGGAGATCATCATAAACGCCACCTTTAAATGTTCTGAACTTCTGATGACCAGAATAGGTATATATTCCTTTTCTTGACGGTTTTTGGATGCTCCAATAGATGATTTCAGGAGCAGGTTATTGTAGCCTTGCACGCATTACACAAGCTAAATGAAGTCGGAAGGAGCTTAGAAAATACAAGCTGTAACAGCTTGGACCAGTTAAAGTGAAAAGGGTCTTCAACCAATGTACCCCAAAAAGGATTGGTAGGATATGTAAATAAGTATGCAGGTAATGTTTACAAAAGCCTTGATTTCAGACTTGCCCCCGAAATAGTTTTTCGATACCATCCACTCCTAGAATGATCAAGGTCAGAACCAATGGCACCTTAAAATATTGATAGTTTGGCGAGTCTTACTGCTGTCAAGCTAGAAGTAAATTGATCTGTCGATGAAAGCCTCAGTTTGGAGGTATCCTGCATCACAGGAGACAGGCATAACTGAGGCTGATGTAGCAAGATGGGATTATCGTATCGCAAAGGATGAAAGAAAAGTGAATCCAAAGCACTGCCACTGATGATGCGGATCAGTGATCAACTGGGGGTGATATGGCTAAGGAGTTGGGACCTATAAAAGAAATACATATTTTAAAATCTAGTAGATCTTTTGTTCGTCGCTCTTATTTAAGCAGCTGCAAATAAAATTTGGCAAGGTATCTTCCTTTTCAACAACGAAGCCAAGCCTTCTAGCCAAAAAGATGGGTCAGATCACTCAGATGCATGGGATTATTCACAAATATCCTCCTCCATTCACTCCTATCTAGTGCAATTGTTGGGCATAAAAATATTTTCACAGACAAAATTGGACTCAATTTGCCATCAAAAAGCCCTTCCCCATACTTGAACATTATAATAAAAAGGTTGAATCGAATGTGTTTATTTAATTGTACGATTAAGCTATATTCCATCCAGACAAATCTATAGTCGAACTGAGACCATAAGAAATATTAAGTACATTGTCTCTATCTGACGCCAATGACAGCACATTACACATTTGCCATTTATAACTAGACACTCAAAGAAAACACAGTAAACAATTGTCCATACGTGCAGACATGTCCAACAGACGCTAGCGAGGTTGAAGTCATTAAAAATATAAAGAAATAGTACCTGAGTAGGTAAGTTATGGATTTTAGCAACTTCTTTGAAAAGAAAAGCAGTGACTCCACTAGTAGCATAGCGCTGGTTTGCATTATGTTTTATCACAAGCCCTTTCTGCAGTTGTGGCCGATGGTTTTCGTCATGTTTGTCCATAAAATTTGGATGAACTCCATGAGCCATATCAGCTGAGACTGTTGTCAATCATTCCAACCAGAAATTAGAAATTATGTACATAACAAGCATCCCTCAAGTCATTAAGTTGCCACTTACAAAAAACTGAATTCCTTCCATACGAAAACAAAGACAACATAGTAAGTAATAGTAGCATATCAAGAGACTCCACACCTCCACCATGGTGAATGGGAAGTGGAAGCCAAGAATCCCACACATTTAGCTAGCTATCTACGTTATGTGGCAGAACCTACCCAAAAATGATTGTCTAATTGCTCTTTCTATAGCTCCTTCACCAACTTTATCATGAGCCAAGCAGCTAACTATACGTCTCATAGCTTGAAACATTGTTGGTGCACCAGCACCCTGGATTGAGTTAGATCCCACCTGCAAAAAAAGCATTTACAAAAAATTTCTGAACTTACATGAATAGAACTCTAGAGCTTAGAAGCGTCAAGTAAAGTATCATAGTGAGAATGACTCCTAGTATTCCCAAACAAAAAGAAAAATAAAGTTAATTATATACATAGTAAAAGACCCAGAATGTCAATGATTTTTATGACAAGAGTACCACTTTTGGAAAAATAAGAAAACAGAAAATGTTCATCAATAAACCATGAAAACAGCAGCCTCATTGGCGGACACAGACCTATGAGATAGAGAAATGTTTAATGGAATAAAAGAACTGGAGATTTCATAGTATAAGCGTGGTCAGGAGAGGAAAAAAACAGGAAACCTAATGATTCAGGATGTAAATTTTTCAACCATGTGACAAATATTTATACAAGTCACATGAGCCACATTATTTTGCATTAGACAGAAATATTTATGCAAAAAACTATGCCAATAATTATACTGACAGATGATATAAATACAATATGACATGAAGCATTCTCTTTTATGCCGATTGCATAAGAATATTGCCCCCTCCTACAAATTGAACATGTGTCAGCAGGGTAAGCTGATGAGAGGGACTGAATAGTTGCCATGAGTGGTATACTGGAACATTGTCCCATTCAAACAACAATTAAAAAAATAATGTCAGTCATGAAAATCCTACCTCTTCATTATCAAATAAAGCAACCATCCGTACAGCATCTTCACTGGATAAATCTCGAGGAGTTGAACAAGAATCAAGAAGAGCTCTTAGAGCACAAAAACTTGAGGCAAGATTATCTAATCGTCCAGAAAATATAAACTCATCGTTCATTCCCCCCAGACAGCTGGGTTGAGTATCACAAACATTAAGCTCAAGAGTCACTATGTCATCAACACCACATTCTAGCTCTTCCGAGAGAACCTGCCAAATAATATTTTAGAAATAATGCATCAAAATCCACAAGTATAAATGTGTCCATTACATTAATTTTTGCTAGTGATCCATAGACAAGCTATTAAGACTTGATCAAAGGGAAAAATTACAGAGGGAATAGGACAGCCACACGATCATATTTTTGGGAATTAATTTTGACATCACCAGTTCCATGTGTCTAAGCATCAAGTGTCCAAGCACATCCAGGTGTCTAGACACGAGATTTTTTTTTTAATGGAAAGAAGCATTCCAAACACTGAACCCATAATTTCTTAGAAAACTAAACATATGAGACATCAAAACCCACCCAACCCCATCAGCAGTTTATTTGTGTCCCCAGTTTCAACATCACAACACTTTCTTACATTTAGAAGTATTAGCATACTGCTGGTTTTCTGAACGTTTGAATGATTTGAACTATGCAAGATATATTCTGATTGCTTAAGGAAATGCACAAGAAGAGTGAACATGGATTAAAGTATGCAATGATAGTAGCAGATTTTGTTATCTAAACAACTTAACAGGGTCAACTCACTCATATGTGCAAAAAAGACCTGCAATGTATGAGAAGTACCCAGATCAAGATACATCAAAATACTTGATAAATTGCACAACAATAAAAACAATTGCTCAAACCAGCATTTACCTCCAGAAGCCGTGGATGATGCCAAGATTTTGTAGTACCCTTTTCCTTGGACTCTGGAAGCTCTTTTTCACATCTTGTTGACAGCAAAGGAACAAGGTGTGTTTCTAGGTTAGGTTTGAAACCATCCTGGTTCACTGTTCTAGTAAACAAAAGAGGGAAGAAGAAAAGGATTTATTATGGATCAGTCAGTGAACTCTTTCCTATAAAGACAAGTACAATGCCACTGGGGAGGAGCAAAATTAGAGTTAGTTTCTATCTTTAATTGAAAATTTTAACAAATAATTCCAAAACAAAACAAACAGATGGTCAATATTTATGGTGACATTTGCATCCCAGGAAAATTTGACACCAAATAACCTTATAACAATTCTATATTTAACAATGTATGTGACCATTACACAAGTAGCTTTCCACCTTTAGTACAAAGGTAAGAGCCTTATAAAGTTATTATCCTTCCAGATGTCAATGGCTCTAACTTTCACAATTCATTATTGGCAACTATAAATAACAAGATATCAAAGAGACTATATTGTAAGCTACACAATTCAACTTTGTTAGAGTTGTAGCACACGAACCGATCAAGATGAATGGCTAGTGTAGGTATTCGCAGCAGTGGTTTTTTTATTTTCACAAGTTTCTGAATGAAGGAACCTTCATCACTCCTCACTATAACTCTTCCAGCTAAACTTAGGTCTCTGTCAAACCAAGTATGCCACAAACCACCACCATATGTCTGCACATTTAGCATTAGATATCCAGGTTTTGATGATGCTGATATTGGTTTTAGTTTTAAACATGGACTGTCAGTGTGGGCTGCGATAATGTGAAATCCATTACCAACAGTGTACCTGCAAAATAAATAATGGCTTGAGGTTCACAATGCAGGCTCAGTAACACTTTAGTCATGACATGCCAACACATTATAAAGAGAAGGTTCCAAATTTCTAAGGCAATTTACATTAAAGACAAGTTGATATGATAGCATAAACTATCTAAGCAGAGAACAACTAAAGAAGACCAATAGACTTGCAGCCAAAATCTTAAAATTTAATACTAGTATATAACAGCAACCACTCGCATCAAAAGGAAAAAGGGTTTTGTTACCCACACTCACCCTTTCGTCTTAGGCATATATTTCAAGAGCGCAATCCTTCAAAGTGGCTGATACCTAGGGAAGTATTCAGAATTATACAGAATTCTACAAGAGCAAAATGGTCTAAAAGAGCATAAAATTAACCTGCATAAATTTCAAGTTATGTGCCTAGACTTTTACCTTACTCAAACTCTACCCGTATGATGTTATGAGTGCTTAAACTATGAGTCAATAAATTAACCAATGTAATGAGTGCTTAAACTATGAGTCAATAAATTTCAAGTTATGTGCCTAGACTTTTACCTTACTCAAACTCAAACTCCTTTTTTTTATTGACTCATAGTTTTAATTTGCCCATAACAATTTTGCAAGGTACATTTTTTAAAGTTACCGATATCCTTAAAAAATTAAAAATGACAAATATTCACGTAATGGCAAAATTTTTAGTCTAGACATATGTTTCAAGAGTTAAATCTTCTAAGGTTATGCAATGGAAAAACTTTGAGTCCAGACAAATGTTTCAAGAGTTAACTTTTGTAAGGTTACTGTATCTGCAGATTTTCTCAGAATCACTCATGCAATGGAAAAATGGTCTGCCTGCTTATTAGCACTATTTTTCCAAGTATAGGGCAGCTGAAAAGTAGAAAATTACATTGACAATATTTAGTGGAGTTATATAATGGGTCACATGTCAAACACGCAAATGACAAATGTAAAAAAAATATAGTAGATATTCGTCTTTTACAGAATAGTTATGCAAAGAGATTCAAATTTACTTACGAGCTAAGACGTGGAGATGTGGGAAAAAAATTGAGGAAAGATTACATCTTGGAGATATTCATTTTCTACAGAATATCCATGCAAAGAGATTCATATTTACTTACAAGCCAGAATGTGGATCAATGTTTCAAACACGGTAGATATAGCATTTAAAGGATCTCACTGAAAAGAGAGAGGGAAAACATTAGGGTATCATCCCCTCCCCACACGAACCCGCAATATTTCAAATAAATAAATCATATAAATGTTTGCACAACTAAGTACATTCAATCAATTAAACCTTTGCCTAATCCAGTATATATGTGTTGACCTTGACCATTTAATAATATAAATTACTAAAATCACGGAAGCATATGACTGTCATATAAATATAAAATACCCCATTGAACTGATCAGCTTTGCAAACTGAAAATGCAACGAATATGGTAACCATGGTCAGATATAAGTCCAACACAACTACAGCAAGTGTTGAAGAGACAGATTCACAACAACACATATATACATATTGCAAAACAAAGTCAGAATAGGATGGAAACCATCAATTGATATAAAAGTAACAATTATTATACATTAGCCCAACCAATTTTTTAAAATTAACAACTATTCCAAGTTAATAACCATTACTAAAAAGTTGCACATAACAAAAGTTATGTCTTACTTTTCACCAATGGAAAACGCAACCAAAGAGGACATATTTCTTGTGAAAAAATATCGACCACCAGGCTTGAGTTTCCAATCTTCATTCTCATTCAGCAAGTGAAAGCCAGCAGCAAGCAATTGCCTTTTTGCTTCAGCTGCAAGTTATGGTCACTAGGTTAAGCAAGAACTTAAGGACTTGAAAATTCTACTTCCCAAAATGAAGGTATTCATAAGACTATAAGAGCCAATATATTGCAACTAAGTAACCAAAGAGGCGTCAAGCTAAATGAACATAGAGGCGTCAAGCTAAGTAAATATAAAGGCGTCAAGCTAAGTAAATATAAAGGCGTCAAGCCAACACCAGAGAAAAATATACTCCGTCTTTGTGGTTACCAAAAGTTTCAGAGTGGACAGACGTTTTGCCGGTTACAAATTAGTAATTCAATGTCACCTTAAACATATAGAGGTGGCTTATAATACGGTAACATACAAATTTGGCTGTTAGAAAGGGAGTTAACTCTTTACTGCCAAACTATTTATGTTCATTGAATGACGTAAATAATCAACTCATTGAGAATGTCCAAAATCAAAATCACCGCCCAATATTACGTCAAAAACCCACTTCATTATACCGTAGCATCAATGAAACAACATTTCTCACTTAGAAACAACTTCAAGCCATCCATTTCAAAATTTCTCTATGTAATATTTCGACCTCAACAAATTTCACACACGGGGAACAATTTTTATTACCACCAATACTTAAAATTCATTAACATTCCTATCACTTGTTACCTTCACAGACCAGTTATCACGATTCGACAACAATTCTCATAAACCATACACAAATAAGAAAATGAATTCACAATTTGAAAACAAAGTATGCACGCAATAAGAAAAGCAGAAACCAAAAAGCGACGATCTTTCAGTTCCGAAACACGCTTAATGCTAGCCAAAAGAAGTCTAGATTCAAACGGAAATGATTGGCAACCACTATTTTCATCTTTCTAAACATCAAAACAAGTATTAAATTTTCAACATCTGAAGCAAAATTTGAGTTGGTTAATACCAAATAAACCCAATTGCTGGAATTATATCCTTAATTATACTCCTCCGTTATAATTAAATGAAATTAGAATGTATAATATAATATATTCTTGATTATAAATATAATTTTCAACAAGAAAGGGGAGACTTAAAGCATACCAGTAGCATGAAACTGAGTCCAAGATTCATTGAGGTAATTCAGCAAATCCCCAACAATGGACCCACCTGATTCGTTGTATGAAGAAGAATTCTACATCAAAATTAAAGTAGTTATTTCATGAAACTGAGTATAGATTAATTGTGTCAAAAACAAATAATAAAAATAAAAACCTGATGAATATGATCGGCATTGGAGGATAGGCAACGAAAGGAGGAAGAGAAGGTTCGAGAAGGGGTGGAAGGGTTGAGTTTGATGGATGGAGTGAGGAAGTGTGGTTTGAGGAGCTTTGGGTGGGGTTGGAGTTGGAGGAGCTGTAGTCTTGCAGTGGTAGCCATTTTAGGTTTGAGACAGTGAGCTAATAATCCTCCTCTAAAAACATATTTAGTTTAATATTATGAGAACTGACCAAGTATGGGTGTGCCGCGTAAGATGTTAAGAAGTTACATAAAGTTTAACATTAGAAACTAAAAATAAATTTTAGATTTACTTTACTTAAACTAATCAATGAACGTGTTTAATGTTGAAAAGTAAGGAATGGTATAAAATGCGAATACAATATTATTATTGTTATGACACTATGATAGAAGTGACGAGATCTCAGCGTATTAAAAAAAGAAAGCTAACATCGTCATGTCACCCAAGACTTGGGCTACCACCAAATATCTCTATTGTTCAGTACTCAAAATGAATTCAACCATTTAGTTTTATTGTTTAACTTCTTTCAGTTGAAATGATTAAGTACATTAAAAAAAAACTCAACAACAAACTTAAACAAACACATATTTGATCAGATAAATTCTCATTTTATCTTTACCTAATAAATAGTGGTGACACTTTTCTTTCTTGCTTACTATCTTATTGAATAATATTATTAACAACGCTCAACTAAATTGTCATGCCATAAAAAATAAAAATAAAAATTTAAGTTGTCTTCCTTGCAATTCATTTCAAAACTTATGACATGAATGAATTCAAACTTATTAGTACTTGACATGAATTACTATTATGAAATTAATTCATGCAACATGCTTAAAAACATGCATCAAACCTTCTTCATGATTGTATATCAAATCCATATAAACATATTAACACTTTCAAAACACGTCGATAAACATGCAATCAACATTGCTCAAAATCAATATCAATCTTAGACATAATACCCTATATAAAAATATAATTGAACACCAATAAACTCTCCTATTCATGATTTTTATACATATAAATATTTTAAACATATACTTACTTGAATAGGTAATTAGCTTCTCCACTTCTGCAACTTAGAAATCAACTAAACCTAATTTTAAATTCCATAATATACTATAACTTTCCTAAACTATGGTTAAAAATCATATTTTAATACTATGATACGATTTCTTAATTAAAATCATAAATTCCATATTTTAAGGAATAAAAAATTATTTTAAACTTCATTATATAGAACTAAAAGTTTATAAAATACATCAAAAAATCGTACATACTTTTTTTTTAAGTTATAAATCATGAAAAAGATGGATTTTTATACTAGTTTATCTTAGAAGAATCCTAAATAAACTAGGGAACTTTTAAAATTTTGATGATCATCTTTTTCTTTAAAAGAAAAAAAGACAGAGTCGTTTTTAATTAGAAAACTATTAAAAAGATAGACTGTTTTTTGTAATATGAAACAATTTTAAAAAATTTCCACCTTTTTTAAATAAATTACTTTATTTATTAAAATAAATACTATATAACATTAAAATTAATATTTATAATTATTAAAAATATGTAGTATTATGGGAGAACTTTATTATTTGTTCAAAGTATGTATATATTGAAAATACTTTTATGTATACAAACATGTATAGGAATATTTATTGTTATTCAAGTACATGTTTTTGTATTGTCTTACCTAGGGTTGATATTAATTTATAAGAAAGTTTGAATGCATGTTTATTGGCATGTTGTAAGAAGATAATATGTTTGTGTGAGTTAATATGCAAGTATGAAGAAAGTTTAATGCATGTTTTTAAGGATGTTGTAATTATTATATAGTAGTAATTTATGTAAAATAATAGAATAATTTAAGTTTATTCATGTCATAAGTTTTTAAATAAATGTACTACATGGAAGGAAAATTATATCATTTATGACATATTCTTATTAGGTTGAGAATTATTAATTTTCTTTTTCAACAAAGTAATAGGAAAAGAAATATATAGTGGTGAATTTATTTTATAATCACTATTTATTAAGAAAAGATAAAATGGGAATTTATATGATGAGTTTATTATATGTTTGTTCAAGTGTGGCTTCAATCCTTTGCATTGGACGAATCCACCTTGAGTATTAAACAATGTGGGACACTTGGTGGTAGCTAAGGAACCAATTGAGTGACATGACGATGTTGCGTTTCTTTTTAATAGCGTTGAAATCTCATTACTTCTATAATAGTGACATAATAATAATGATACTCGATTTAGATTTTGTACCGTTTTTTACTAGTCCCCTATGGACCAAGCAACAAATTCATTTATTACTAATCATTAATAATAATAGTTTAAGTGAATGAAAGCTAAAGTTTATACTTAGTTTTGAAGGTTAAAGTGTTATTTCTCATTGGTCATGTTTTATTCCTTAATTAACCCTGTGACAATCTAATTCCACATGTGAATTGTTGGTGACTAGTCGTCATCAAGGTCACAAGTTTGTATCATTTATAACTAAAAGTGTCATATTCACATGTGAGAAGAGTAATTATCCTTTTGCTCATTTGGTTTTAAGTACTTTCATTTAACTTTTATCATTAGTTTAAGCACTCATTACATTGGTTTCAAGGATTGTGTTTTTAATAATTTTTCGTTCTATACTTATGGAATTTAAAAGGCCTTACTTTGAGTGTCTTGAATAAAGTTTTATAATATTAATAATTATTATTTTTCCGCAGTATTCAAATTCTCCCTATAGAGTTTATTTATTTTAAAAAAATGATTTATAAAATAGAGATCTATTAAGGGGTTATACAAATATGGAAATATCCAATGTCGAAGACCTTACTCCTATCTAGCAAATATGGCCCTAGCTTCTCCGACCAATTAGGCAACCAACATAGACCAACCATGGGTTTTAATTCCTTTTATCCGCCATTAAAAAATGTAAAGAAAAAGGACATAAAAAACACTTTATTTGCCATCGAGCGAACGCAAAGCCACAACTAAGACTAAATTATTGAAGAATTTGCTCGTCGTCGACCAGAGGTGAACCGTAGATGCTCAGGCCATCAGCAAGTAATGAGTCGGGTGGAGAGGAAAATTCCACTTTTTTCTTTAGCCCCTTGTGGTTTTTAGACTGGGAAGGGTGACACTTTGTTTATAGGTAGTTTCATTAGTCTTATAACAATAATATATAAAAATGACAAATATCATGAGTGAATCAAGCAGATAAGATATTTTACGAAAGAGTGTGAAGAGAAAATAGTAAATTTTAGGCTGATGCTCAACTACAATGAACATGGTTGGATCCGAAGGGTGAGGAATAGTATTATGCATCCATTATCTACATCATGAACTTGGAAAGGGGTCTAACCTATTCCAATATTTAGAAACAACTCAATTGCCAATCAGAAAACCAAGGCGCATGCTCATATCAACACCATATTGATCTTTTCACAAGCAATTGGCAGGGGCACTCGTGAACGCAACTTCGCCTGGAAAGCTCCATGCCAACTTTCAGGGAGCATGGCATCCTTGCTCTCCCTGTCAAGGCTTCAAGTATTACTACAAAGATATATATTAGATATAAGATTGTAATACATTTATAAGGACAGGGAAAGAAAGTTAATAGAAATGAATGAGATTGTAGCTAAAGAACTAAGAAAATGTCTACCCCATATTTCAAAATGTTCACTTGCCAAAATGTCAAGTTTTCAACCAAATTAATCAAGATCAATTTCATACCAACTACACTCTTTAAAACGGTACTTGAAGCATGAGCATAAAAAAATGTCAACAACCAATCCTTGTCAAATTTTTTTGAAATAGATTTTATTGGATAAGGTTTGTTGCAAAATTTGTAGCCACTATTTTATATGAACATTTATCATATATGAAGTAATAATTTTTTACTTTATGAGGAAAAACTTCCTAGATATTTTTCAAGTATAATGTCAAGTTTAAAGTCAATCATAAAAGATGTACGGGCACATCACCGAATTACATATAGGAACTGTCAGGAATGGGAAAAAAGAACATTAGATTACCAATCACACGCTTACATGTCACCAAAATTTTTGAACCAAAAAATTGACCCTTTTTTCGTAGCTTTGTGACAGCACGGAAAGTCGAGATAGTCATCATGAACATCAATTCTAGTTGCATACACAAAAATCTACGAACACTTTTACATCAAATAAGCATATAATTAAGGCTTGTTTTTCAAGATTATCACATCTAAGTAATAAAATTCAAGGTAATAGGGGTCCATTTGAAAGTACAAGTACTTCGCATACCTAGTATGTAAGAATTTCAGGCCTCATCAGGTAATGGCATAGCTTCATTTCTTTCATCATCATCATCATCAATAATGGCAGTTTCAGATTGAGATGCTTCCCAATCACAAGCTACCTTGCAGAATGATGCAAGGAGCATAAACATGAACTGAGGAAAGGCCAGCAGACTGTTTCAAGTTGATCTACAACAAATTTAGGTCATACCAGCCCTCCTAAGTTCTTAATGCCTGTACACCCTGCCATACAGAATGTGCTGCCATACCTCTTTGGAGTTTCAAAGTCCGAGCAGGCAGGGTGCAGGCATTGCCCATGCCCCTCAATGGGGCCGGGCAAACCCAAGGGTTGCATCATGTTGCTGCTGTTGCGACTGCACAAGATTACACAGGAAAACAATACACAAGAGCAAGATGAGTATCAATACAAACAGCAAGAATGCAATATATGTTCTTTTTTCAATTCAGCATTTCGAGATCTGGAAGCTGACCGAACTATTGAAAAGTGACTAGCATAATAAATTGGAGGTAGACACTAATAGGAAAACTATAAATATAAGGAAATTGCAAATTCCTTATGATAACAGCACCTCTATTTGTTGCAAGATACAATTCATGGACATAGAAATCCAAAAAGGTTATTTGCTCTTGGCAAGCATGAAACACTACAAACCTTGTTTCCCAGTATCTACTTTCCACTGCGCTCAAGCATGAATTATTTCCTAAGTTCTCCAAGCCAATGGTAATGAAATTCTCAACAAGTGTCACAATAATTCTCACAAAGTGGAGCACAAATTGGGTAAGATTCCCAAATAGGTTATTGAAAATAGGGACCACTAATACATAGGGCCAAAAATGTCCTCCAAGAATGAATTTGAATATTAAAAAACTCCATATTAGCCACTTTATTTTCCAGAGTACTGAATAATGAGCGCACATAACCACATACGCCCTACTGACTCCCAAATTTTTTTCGTCCTTTATCCCAATAATAGGTCATGTTTGCGAATTGGTTAAAAAGGGCCACCAGTCAGCAAAAAATTGGCAAAAAAACCTTATGTGACACGTTCTTGGTTTACTTCTAAACCATCTCTTGTTTCCTTTATTTTTTGGCTTCTTAATGTAGTTTCACACATTTACACTTTATCAGAGCTACTTGTCAAATTTATCTAAAATAATAAGAAGGAATTTAAAAAAAAATTAGGTTCACTGTTTTAACTATTAAACCATTTAAACTTAGGGTATTTAGCCCATTGATAATAACTTTTTCAATAAATACTTAATCTTTAATTCAACCAACCAATCAATAACAATAAATTTATGGACTATTCCCTCCGCCAACAAAAAATCTTCCTATTAGGCTTTAGCACGCATATTAAGTGTTTTAAATGGGTAAGATTTATATTTAGGTAGATAGTTGAGAAATAAAATTATAATAGTTGATTGAAAAAGAGTTAGTGGGTAAGAGGACCCACATTACATGAATATAAATATAGTGTGAGACAAAAGGGATTTAGTCGAAGGTTTTTAGGTGACAAGGTTTTTTTATGGACATCCCAAAAAGTAATTTAGGAAAGATTCCTGGTGAATGGAGGGAGTATTTGTATATCTACCTTTAATAATATAATAAGAAGAAAAAAATTTAATAAAATTTTGACATCTCGTTAACCAAACTTATACAGAATTACTTAAATATTTGAAAAGACTTCATATGTTGTTAGATGCATTCTTAAAACAAATTGTAATACATACCACCGTTTTTACTAGTTTGGCAAATTAGCATTAATACAATGAAGGAAAGAGGGAAAGGGAGGGGGGAGGAAGCAAACAAATGAAGGTTCTAAAAAAGAGAAGATTGGTGACAATTGGTGCACAAACTACATGCCTTGTTTCAAGGCTTAGCCCAAAAAAAAACATACAACAACAAAGCCCCTTGATATCAAAAGAACCAAAAAATATAAGGTCGGCTAAATGAATCAAGAATCTATATCACATGATCATTCACAAAAATCGTTCTCCTTTATTCTCTCTTATTCAGCCACATCTTCTAAGAAAACCTATTTTCTCCATTTTTTTAACTCCCTCCATCAAAGTTATCTTTGGTCTATCTAAACTGCATTTGAGGTCTCCATTACACACACCCCCCCCCCCCCCCCCCCCCAACCCTTCACCTTCTCATTCATGCATCTAAGTGCGCAACATCTCACATGCCCAAACCATTGTAATTGATTATACCTTATATCCTTGATATTCACTGCTCCAACTTTCATTAATAATGTCACTGTCTTATATAATCATCCATAAAATCCTCAACACCTGTTTAGTGCTGCTACATCATCTTGAAAACTCATTTTCTCCTTATCAAACTCCCTCCATCCAAATTAGCTTTAGCGGAGATTTTCATTACCTCTATCTTCTGATCCACGTTTTACATGCCCATACCATCATAACCGATTTTCCTTTATCTTATCCTCTACATTCCTAATTCTAATTGGGAAGGTATTCCCACACATTTATCTCAACATAATCATCTCTATTAAACTCATCTTCTTAATATACCCCTTCTCAACGCCCAACAATCTAACCCAAAAAATAATGATGGTCTGATTGTCGTCTAATAAAATTTCCCTATTAACTTTAAGGGTATACACTACAATCTAGTTGTCGCTCTCTATTTTGAGTCACCTAGAATTTATTTTGTGATATATTGATCAATTTCTCCACTCCTTTGTTGAACCCATCTCAAACATGAAGTCGCAATATCTTCATTTACCCAAATAAACCAAGTGACACAACTTATATTTATCAGTTTGTCATTGAAAGATAAATTGTTTCTCTAATGTGCCAGTTACCCCTAAATTTTTTTACCAACTTGCTAATTAGGCTGCATGGATCCAAAATAAACACCAACTATGTTGACAAACTGGCTTAATAAAGTCAGAAATATTTGATGCAAGCAATGCAAACATTCAAAGCAAGGTGACCATTTTTCTCCCTTAAACATTTACACTATATTTTAAAGAAGCCAACTAGCATTCAGGCAGCAAGACTGACTGTACATTACAAGACTCCCCAAAATAAGATGACCAGAAATAAAATAAATGACCGAAATAAGCTATAGATCAGAAGTAAAAAGAGCATCAAGATGAAAGGAAGAGAATCACATAAATTTGTCTAACCAAACCAAGAAGTAGAGGAACAGAAAGTAAAGCAAGCGTACAGAAGAATACAAGGACAGCCCACAAAAATTCAAAGATTTGAGGGAGAAGAAAGAAGAACATATGCAGAAAACTTCTAAATTGAGGGCAGAGAAAGGCTGGGAAGTAAAGAATGAGAGAATCTAATAAATATGCCCTAGTATATGGCCGTTTCTACCCTCCACAACTTCGCTATCCCCTAAGAAAATCTCCAAAAAAATACAACAAGGATAGTTGAATACCTGCTGATATGATTGGGGAATATGGTCATGAGGATTAATGAAAGGCATTCCAGGACGTTGACATGGGAACTGAGAGGCATGCAGATATATAGCAGATGCAGAGCGTGGGCTAATATGATTTGGACTAAACGCAGTCATCATAGTCTCATGATGACCATAACCAAGACCTGCAGGACTAGATGGGGATGCCCATGGAGGTAGATGCTGAGGAATTGGCTGGGGTGAATCAGCAGAAACCTGAGGCCTTGGAGTTGACCCAAGTTGAGGAAATTCTGTGTTATAATTGAGAGCTGGGGAGTACATAGGTTGAACAGCGTAGGGCCCAGCATTGAATCCAAATCCAGGGTCAAATCTTTGCAGATACCTGATTAAAAAATAATTCGTTATTAGCGCATAGAAAGGGAAAGAATGGCACAAAATAAAGGTGTGATTGCAGAGTATCTGATAGCAATGTCAAACAATCAAGAAGAAATAGAAGAGAAAGAACACTTTCCATCCTAGAGTAGGAAATATACCAATGTTAATAAGTACCTAAATTTGCTACTTGGAGAAAATCATCCTTCAATTAAATTTTCTATGTGCAAGAACTGTAAGAAAATTTAGAGGAAGTTCATCGATACTGATAGAGTGAAAGTTGAGTATCAACAGCAAGTTCACTACACCAAAAAGATAAGAAGCTGATTTTGAAACACAATCAGCACGTTTTACAATTTTACCAAAGTTGAAGATAACAGATAATTGTAACAGAGAACAAGAGAACATCCCCTGAGTGTAATACATAAATATAATGTAAGTCTCGTATGCTCATGTTCAAGCAACAAGTATGAGTGTGTGTGTGTGTGTTTGTTGGAAGCAAAAAAGGAACTTGGATCCTGATTTCTATCTTCCAAGACGAAGGGAGTGAGGGCTTCAAGAGATCGAGGACATATCAAAAATCCAGATAAAATAACAACAAAGCATACCTATCATAACTCCGGTCATAATCAGGATCTTTGTGGTCGATTTCACGATCTCTAAAGATAGCAACCCTATTATTGGGTCTGTACCTACTAACAGGGTCCTTTTCTGTCCTACTTCTAGCTGATCTACTGCTACCATTTGAGGAATCCACTACAGCAACAGCCCTTCCGCTACTCAATTCAAAACCTCCAGAAACAGATTTCTCACCAACCTTAGGTGGTCCCAAAGAAGGAAGCTGCAAAGTATCTGCTTTTTTTGTCTCAATTTCAGGTTTCAAACAAGGAGAATCACTTTGATTATTAGAGTTAAAAATCCGTGCACGAGCTCTGTTGTACTCCTCTTTTCTTTCCTCAACACTTTTGGAATGATTTGCCTTTTGGGAACGTGAATTACAACCGTTGGATGAAGATGAATGCTTCTGAGGCCTCTGCTTGATGGCAACCTTGACTACACCACCGTCTTCTTGAGGCAAATTTACAGGGATATCTGCCAGTCTAATACGAGGCAACCGACACTCAGTTGAAGTCTTTTGGACAATAATTCTGGAGCCAGACCCATCAGGTAAACTATTATCTAGCATAACCAAGGACTGCAAGAAATAATGCTGAGCCACGCGATGAGCAGCAAGCCTTAAATAAGAAGTAGGGAGCTGCTGAAATTCCAGCTGTTGTTGGGTAGGATCCCGAATAAACTGTTCAACATCTTGTTCCATTCTCAGGACTGAAAACAATAAACAAGATTTCCACATTAGAATTAAAAATAAATACAAACATAACAAAGTCCCATGCAGCAGGAAGCAAAGAAAAGACTGGGAAATGGATATTACAACTCAAAAGAGACGCAAAATCCTAGCAGCGTTCATATGTGCAATTGAAAATACAGAAATGAATCATAGAGTGGTAACAAGAAAAAGAATTAACACCACAAAGAAATTTAAGAATACCATTGAATTCAAGACTTCTCTGAAATGAAAACAAATAGACAACATAATTTCAAAATTGCCTCTAAGAGTGACAGTTGCAAAATGAAACAAACTTCACCACAATTTTTGTATAGGCTCAAAGAGAGTGATACATGCATGCAGACTAATCATTGTCTGGATATAAATCATAGAGTTCAGTGACTCCTCTCTGGTTCATAAATCACATTCAACGTAGAAGTATAACAGGCACCACAGACAGCTTATGCAAGGACCTTGATCGAATATAATCCTTTCTGCTTCATTTTACATAAAATGCGCTCCAAAACAATACGAGCTCCCTAAGTTGCTAAAAATTCGGGACTATCATGCTCACAGTCTCAATCAAGAAGAGGCAAATCAAACTAATCAAAGGATTGTTCAAACATTTAACCACAAATTCATATGCCACGACTTAGTGACACATAATAATGCAAACAAACAGTCTCAATCTTCTTGATTCTCAATCAAGGCCAAAGATGTCCTTAAGCAGGCAAACACTCAAAGCTACAACTTCCACAATTAAAAAAGCACATAACTCCTACACACTTCCAGTCATCCAAAATGTCCAACATAATAGTGCCCCTCTCATGCTAAGAAAAGAAAAAAATAGATAAACTTTAAAAAAAAATTAAATAAAAACATCAAATAAATAATGCAAATTGGCTGTTCCCACATTTATGGCTTCCTTACATGAAAAAGAAGCACAAATTTAAAGATTAAGGACTCAACCTAAACACTGAAAAAACAAGCAACTTTCCATCTCAGAGTATCGGAACATAAAACGCTGACTGCAAATCTGCTATACTGACAATTAAAGCAGTGCATCATCTAAATTAGATAACAGATGGATGTAACTAGGCTCACAAATAACACCTCTCAAACAAAGGCTCATATAATAACTCATCCAACAACATTCCAGCTTCACCACTACTGCAGTTCAGATAGGGTTTCATTACTGATGAATTATTCAGCTCTATGCATTAGATTATGTCCAAGTACATTGTTTAATCACACCTCAAACAGCCCTTCAATTGAACTCAATGAACTCAAACTAATAGACAGTGACATTTGTTTGATAAACGTTTTGGGCTGTACTAACATCTAAAAGAAGTCTTGACTCAATTGTCAATAGATTTAAATCTCTAATGAGGATGGTATAAAATCTCTTTTTGGTCCAACAATACATAATGACTCACTACATCTGTACACCAACTTAAACTCACAGCTCAGCTAAATCAGCAAATGCTCAATTTTGATAATAAACGACAAATGATTGGCCACCTTTAGCTCAACTATAGCTCAAGAGAGCACCTTGACTATTCCTGGAACAATCTCATGTTTACTGTAATAAAGTCTTGAATAATTATATTTTTAACAAAGTAAATTAACAACCTCTTCACTCTCACTTTTGCAACTAACTAGACCTCTTCCATAGGACAAAATATCCTAGATTAGCCAGTGAAAGGAATTTAACATACTGTGAACACCCAAGATTGTCAATCTAAGGCAGTTGTGAAGTCACTTTTGCAAACGATGGTGGTTTACAATGATTACACAGAATACAATTGCAGTAAGCTCAAAAACCCTGGTACACCACTCACTTGCAATAGAAAATATTAATGACCTCAAAAGTAATATTTTTCTCTAAAAAACAAAAACATTAGGAGGGCAAGGGTTAAGAAATATTGCGACACCAAAAATCACAACTGCTGACAACCTATGACACTACCCTCCTACTCATCAAAACAAGGACATAAGCTTCCTCCATCTACCACCAAAAATACTAGAATAGAATTGACCTAACAATGAGAGACAACCACAGGTCAACTAGCATCACTACAAAGCCCTATATCAGCATCTTAAGTATAATATGATACATATATAGATACAAAATAAAGAACACTGGTATCATGCATGTCTATTATAAAAGAGTTTGAAGCTCAAATTTTTGCTTTTCAAGAGTTGAGACATTCTTATCCTAGCGTGAGATAAGATAATACTGGCAGGCAAGTGGAGGTTGCAATACACCATCATCAGTTTAAAAACAATTTGAAACAGCTTTGCCACTAGGTTCCAAGTTTCCAACCATAGTTAATTAAAAAAGATATGGACATAAAATATACATATTTTCAGCAAAATATGCTCAACAGCTAATAACACCGACACCTAATAGCTAATACAGCTTGGAGAGTCCTTTTTCCAAAGCTAAGAAAAAAATTCTGATCACTAATCTCTCCTCATCGCACAGAGTCACAAATGTACTAACTTTAAGTTTAAATACAAGGTTATGGATAGTAATGCTTTACTTCCTTCAATCACATCATGCCTACACAGCAACAGTCCCTTGGGTACTACCTCATTTTTTGGAAATTGAGCTTCAAAACCATCCCGATAAATATGGAATCACCCAGGAATTGCTAAATCATACAAGATCACACCCTTAAATCCAAAGACATAAAGCTCCATTATTCTTATAATCAATTTATAAATTGCAACAAAACTTGCAATAATGTTGCATAAATGAAGTAAACACAATATTTAATAACATTCTGTACCAATTCAGCATTAACACCAAAAATTAGTTTCTCTTCCAAAAGTCGACGAGGCAATTGGGCTCCTGAAATAAAAACAAGTTTATCATTCTAAAGTCCTCTTTGTATAACATGGCTTCAATCCTATTGATACCAGATCTAACAAACCAATCAGCTAACACAACTTCGTAATCAAGCTACAGAACTGTTTTGCAAAATAGCACAACGTATATCTACATGCAAAGCTCCAATTATACTAAACAAAGTAAACTAAAAATAATGCATAGGAATCAAACCAATTTAAAAAAAAAAAAAAAAAAGAAAAAAACCTAACTAGACAAGTTCTTATGAGGATTCTGCAAAGCCTCACAAGGAAACCGACCAACTAATTAGGCAAAATCAAACAAAAAATTTCACACACACAATGTAGCAGAAATTCATTCAAATGATAACTGTTATACAAAGAGGACTTTAGAGCACAATACTAGAGCAAAATCAAACAAAACTTTAAAGAATTCCATGCCCATACTAGAGCACAATCATTCCTATAGGAAGTTCAATATTACAAAATGCTCTCTCTACTAGTCTGCACCAAACACCCACTAGATAAACTTATACTTCCTTGAAATGCAAGAAGGTCTTGCCTCTTTTGCCTTAGCAAAATAGGTTTAAAGTTCAAAATAAGTTTGGAAAAGTTCAGATATGGGCTACTAAGTTCATTTTGCAGCCAAGATAAAGCTAAAAAAAATTAAGACAAGTTAATTCTTAGGTCAGTTCAGAAAAGTCAAGATAATTTCAGAAATAAAGAGTTCGGGCAAATAAAATACATAGTTTAACATCAACAATAAAATGGAAGAACCCAAGATGCCAAACTAGAGCTGGCAGGTAGGTCTGTCTTTAGCAAAGAAAATAGTTTTTATATTTTACTCCATTTATATCTCAAAATTTATTACCTTAACAGAAAATTACTACCTTCATTCTTAATGGCAACATACTACCACAGTTTCAAAATAATTGCACCCTTTAGACTTTTTTCAATGTTAACCAACGTCATCCTTTCGCTAATATATAGAAAATATATAATGTTTGCAAAATATAGTTGGATCAATTTTAAAATGTATTTTCAGCAAATCAACTTTTTTAATATTTTTTAATGAAATAAAAAATATAATGGCCAAACTTATAGTGAGAAGGAGGTAGTACGAGAATTCATAATTGGTCACAATTTCAAACCTTAATATATTTAATTAGACAAATCTATCAAAATCTCATTTGATCATATTTTTCCTTATGCATAAATCACAAAAAGTGAATGTGTGGGAACACCTTGATGGATTAGGTATGTGTATATTTAGAAGAAAGTTGGAGTAGCGAATATTAAGGTTAAGATAATCGAAAATAGGTTACAGCATGTGAGACGCCGATCATTAAATGCACCAATAAGGAAGGTTGAAAGTCAAGGAATTGGATATCCCAAACGAGGCAAATGGAGATCAAAGATGGAAGGAGGTAAAAAGGACATGGAGAAGATGGGTTTGCATGATAATGTAGAACTAAATAAGAGAGAATGTAGTAGGATTAATATGAATAATCACATGAGATAAACTCTTTGTTCGTACAACCGACCTAATCTTTTAGTATAGAGGCTTGTCTTAGATGTAAAAATAAAATAAAAAATGTTTTAATAGGAGCGTGTGAATAGTGTAAAAAATTTATATGTTGCAATTGAAAAAGAACGGAGGAACTACAACTGTATTCATTATGTGAGTAAAAAAAAATGTAAGACCTTACGATAAAATAGAAATAAATCTAATCTTATCCTCCAGCTCCAATCTACAATTATAATTGCTAACAACCCAGACCCAGATATCCTTTTTTACCGATGAATCTAACCCTTTAACTCCCCCCCCCCCCCCCCCCCCCCCCCCCCCAATTAACTTCTCTTCAAGTTTCGCCTCTTTCCACTAAAGAGCTCCTTGCCTTATTTTTCCCCACTCTTTGAATAGGCTTAGTTTAGAGAACCAAGAAAAATATAACGAGAAGGGAGCTAAACTTGATAACCTTTGCACATTAAACTGCCTCAGTAGGCTATAGTTAGTGAATTGACTACAATAGAAATCTAGTACATAGCAGAGGAAGAAGAGATGGGTAACAAGAGAAGACCAACAAAACATAGGTTTTATGTACTTTAAGTGTATTTTCTTGACAAAGAAATGCCCAAAGATTTTACGACTTTGAAGTGTCAAGTGTTCCACAATTCCAAAAATAAAATATAAGAATACAGGAACACTACTACCATCTTTTCATGTATCACAGATGCCAATCATAGCGTTTTGCAGCCTCTCTTTCATTCATTACTATGCTGGATTAGAAGATTAAAGATGGCTGGTCAACAAAATGAGAAGAGATATGTTTAATTGTAGGAATAGTATTCAATGATTAGACAACAGCAAAAAGTCATATCCTCTCATAAGTAATAAACTTGTTCTATAGACCACAACAGCTACTAGAATACAAGCAGCCTAACAACAAAGGATAACCATAGGTTCACTGACGGCTAGATATGAGCCGAGCTAGCTCGTGAGCTACTCGGGATCGGATCGCCCAAAGTTCAGCTCGAGCTCGAAATTAGGCAAGTCCGAGCTCAAACAATTCAGGCTCGATGAGCCTAAACGAGCTTTAATATATATATATATATATATATATATATAAATATAAAAGCAATCAAGGGCTAAGGCTTAGCATTAAGGGCTTAGTTGAAAATAATCTTTAAATAGAACTGAGCTTAATTACTCAAACAAACATTTGGCGAATCCGAGCCAAGCGTCGAACTTATACTGAGTCGAGCCAAGCCTAAGATCAAATTTTAAAACTCGGTGAGTCACGAGCCTTAGTACTCCATTCACTAGCATTGCTACGTAGTTCTATACTTGCATGCTCATAATATGGCATATTAAAAAAAAAATTTAATATAATTGCAATCATGCATTTGTCTATTTTGAAACAGCAAAGCTCAAAGTTTTTGCTATTTAAGTCATTCCTATCTAAGGATGAGAATAAATATTGTCGGCAAGGCTATGGAAGTTACTATACAGGATACACCATCATCTCATCCTGAACAACATATACTAGTTTTGCCACTAGTTCCCAACCATGGTGAAATAAAAATATCTACGCATTCAATTTCAACTTTGCCAAAAAAAACTTATGAAAATTGGCCTTCATGAACTTGTTTGAAAGAGGTCTCAAAACCCAATAATACAATACACCTAATAGCTAATCCAGCTTGGAGTGTCTTCTTTCCAAAAGTACGCAAGGAAAGTTCCGATTGGTAATTTATCCACATTGCACGCCACACGTGTAGTACAAACTTTAAATTCTGATGCAAAATCTAAAGTTGTTCCTCTAAGTACTATTTAAATGTCACATAAACTATGGCACAAGATTATACCAAACAATATTCACTCAAGAATTGTGAAATCATACAAGAACATATCCTTCTCAAAACATAATAAATTCTTCATCCAAGACATACCACTCCATTATTCTTATGATCAATTTACCCCGTCAACAAAACTTGCAATAATATCACGTCCACATACATATTCACCAATAAAACTCAGTACCGAAATTAAAAAGCTCAATCATTCAAAGTCTTCTTCGTACAACATTAACCCCAAAGGTTTCAATTCCAAATCCATCCTTACAGCATCTATTCAAATCCAATACAGCATCACCAACAATCGAATTCCACTAAACAAACCACATCTAAATCTATTTCAACATCCGCTTTGAACAACATCAACACCGAATGTAATACCTAAATTACACAAACTACTCAACCAACACAGCTCACTAACCAAATTACACACAAACATTCCAATTCTACTAAACAAAATAAACTAAAAAACATGCATCGGAAACGAATCAGAAAAAAAAAATACATTGAGAAACCTTACTTGACAAGCGCTCACGCGGGTTTTGTAAAGCCTCCCGAAGAAACTGATCAACTTGATTAATAGCATCCTCTGAAATCGCCCCGGAAACTCCAGCGTTATCGGCAGCACTCGAACAAGCCGAACCCAAGTTCGTCGAATCATCAGCTGATAAACAATTGGTGGTAGTAGAGGAAGAAGGAGCTGATTCCTTAGAAGAAGAAGAATAGAGGAGTAATCTCTTCATGCTCTCCTCCACGTCGGCCACCTCCCATGACTCAGGCGCGTTGGGATCTTCAACAGCGTTTCCTCCCTCCATTTTGCTGAACAAGCTATTGGCGAGATGGAGTTGGGGAGGTGTTCGAAGGTGAGGTGATCATTGGGAGACGCTGGGATCGATCGATTGATTGATTTAGGAGTTAGGGTTTGAGGAAGAGACGGAGATAGGGTTTGACGATTTTTTCGGGGTAAGAATAGTTCGATGCTCCGAAGAGCACTGAGTATATTTGTTGTGGCTGATGAGGAAATGCTTGTCGAGTATCCATTCCTTGAGACAACCGATATTAATTTGCCAATTTCTCGACAAAAATAAATTTGAAATAAAAATTAATATGAAGTTTTTCAATATCATACAAAATATTTGATAAAAAAATTGAGAATGGTGTCTAATCTGAACGTCTCTCCCATTTCTTTTTCTTTTTTTTACTCATACGTTTTCGCTACAAGTATTTACATGGGTCCATAATATATTCATAAAACGATAAAAAAAATTAAACTAATCAATGGCTTTATAATCAAGGTATTTGAATAAGAATTGGAAAAGTTAGAATCTATATAGTAAAATGAATATAAATCGAGTTTGATTTTATTAAATTATTCATAACTCCTTCATTTTAAATCGGAATTGAGCTTATAATATATGGTTAGAAAGCTTGTAAGGACAAGTATACAAATAAACATTGTTTATGGATAAATCTATGTGTTTATGAATATGATTTTGATTCTAATTGGCATTTTTTGGATCTAACTATGGTTTATCCATTAGTATTAACATTCTTAAAATATTTAAGAGGCTTTGAACCAGTGATTAGTTAGTGTATTTAAGGAACATGTTTAGTGGAATATTTTAGGTTTGGTGTCAAAATTTTGAAAGTAAATTTAAAATACTTGCTTCTACAAAATACTCTACCTTGGCACAAAAAATCATATATCGATTGCACATTTTAACTCTTGTCTTGCCTTCTTTGCCTAAGAGTGTTATTACTCTTCAACATAAGGGCTTCAAAGGTTGTCAATTTCAAGGGTTTCATTATTATATTATTGTCATCAGCAAGTAAAAGTCCCTACTTTTCTTTGTATTTTTCTAAGTTGGCAATGTTTGTCTTTGATATTTATTAAACAAATGGTCACTTAACTAGTTTATAAAGCAGCAAGTGACGGCTCTTGTTTGACTTGTTTGCTTGATATATGCTTGAATTTATTTGAATTACATACCAATATCAAACTTTTATTAAGGAATCATCATGATTGTGACGCTCACTCAATCTCGTATAATATTGTCGTTTGTTCTTGACATTGTTGACATGCAAAATATTCTCATCTAGTTCAAAAAAGAAGCAAGTCATGGTTCTTACTTGACATGTTTGCTTGATGCATGCTTAAATTTTCTTGTATTTTATAGTTACATACTATCATCACTAAAACCATCATAATTACGCTGCTCACTCAAACTCCTAAAATATTGTCGTTTATTCCAGACATCGTTGACGTGGAGAAGATTCTCATCACAATCATCATTGTCAATGATGATAGGATCAACAAATTTAGTTTTTTTTTTAAATATTGCTTAACATACTAAATGACCCACTTGGTCAAAATTAATTAAACATTTCAAAAATGTCAATATTAAATAATTAACAGTCATTTTATCCCTATATTTTGCCCTTAAAAATCTAATCCTAGCCTATAATATTCATAAACTCATATATTAATTTATGAACACTATTTGTTTAGATACCCATCCTTACAAGCATTCCAACGATATATTATAAGCTTGATTCTTAGTTAAAATGAATGAGTCATGAATGATTTTAATAAATATGAACTCAATTTGAATATCTTTTATTGTCATTTGAAAATCATTAGTTAGCTTATTTCCTATCATTTTTGATGATATATCATGGGATTTTTTATGAGAGCTTGTTTCCTACATCTTACTTAACAAAACTTTGTTGGATCCCAAAGCGGCGTTGACGGTTTGTTAAAGAGCTTAACTGTAAAGTTTTACAATATAGTTTTCAATGATATATCATGGGCCTCGTACAAATATATGTAGGAAAAATCATGAGAAAATAAAAGAGGGGAACCTAATCTAGACGATCCTATCATTGTGGAGATGTTTGGTTTACATGATGCCTTGACCATGTTAAGGCGTCCAAGTAAAGCGCCCCACCTTGTTCATGATACGAAACAAAACTTTGTTGGATTTCAAAGTGGCGTTGACGGTTTGTTAAAGAGCTTAAATGTAAAGTTTTACAATATAGTGATACAATGGTTGTAATTCTGTGTTTATAGTGGTCGGATATTCATGGTGAATTTTAACATTGAGTTTTACCGAACGTTATAGTGTTTAAGTGAGAAAAATGAAAAAAGAACTTCCATGATAAAGGGCAAAATGATCATTTCATATAGTAAATGCAGATAATCAAAAAGGGGGTATTTATAAATGGTTAAATGTACCATTTGATCTTAACGCTATGGTAACCATTATAAAAGTTGATAACAAATCTTACTAGTTATCGATACTTAATGGTGAGTAAACAGTTGACCGTTTTAAATACCCCAAAAACAACGAGAAATCTAATCCCGTTGCTGACATCTCATCTTCATTCTTATTAGTTTCCCTAGTAACAATTAGAGATCATGACATTCATCTTGCAAAGCTAGCCTAGTATTCTTGAAACAATTTAAGTTGTTACAAGATAGCTTGAGGTGTGCTTTTTGGTCAGTGTCGGATCCTCTATGCTTAGCTTAGTGGCATAAAAGCTTATTAAGGTTACACTTCAAAGATTCAAAAGTTGAATCCAACCCCTAGCCCCCATCTTAACAAAAGCTCCTTTAAAATCTATTTTACACCCCTTACAGTGACAAATCAATATAAAATAAAGGAAATATATATAGTTTACAAATTTCTTGGGTTCACCGCGCATGACGCATCTAGTAGATTATTTCGTTAATGTCTAATCTCATTGTAACACCCCGATAATTCCCATTTTTCCGAAAATCAAACCTTTCGGAAACTATCAGTGTGCTATGCCACGTGCTCAAACGTTAAGGCTATAAAACAGAGTTTTGCAGCGAAAAACAAAAGACTTTTCAAAATAACCTCAATCGTAAAACAAACTCCTAACATACTACAAAATGGAACTGTTAAGGCTCTTACTACAATGTACCAAAAATAACATTCAACTCAAATCAAAACCAATAGCCTAAAATCAAGTCAAAACAAACATAAAATATTCCGAAATCTAAACCAAAGCATCATTCTACTCAACCCACCCATACACGAATGCTCGACTGGAATAATCTGCTCCCTAATAAAACTAGTGTAAATATTAGATCATCACAATGTCATTTATAGGCAAAAGTCATGACCAAAAACACATAAAGCACGTAATCAGCAAGCTGAATACATACATATTACAATGTATAACAATTGAAATAACATTTACATAAAGAATAAGTATAGTATGAAAGAACGTATTAAGTAGCATTTTACTCAACTAACATGACAAATTAATTAATTACTTATATTAAGCAATAACCAAGGGTGTCTCCCCATATCCTGATTAGGACATCAAATAGATAAATAACTCATGCACTCTCGTCGGAGGGCATCAAAATACAATATAAAATCTAGATGATAAACGGGCGCGACTCCGTCACCATAGCTAGATGAGATATCAACTAACCCCAATTTTAAGTTTTAAAACTTTATAAGAGAGACTCGTAGATCACATGACCTCCAAGAAAAATTATGGATAATACCCCGTGAAACTCCAACTCCTAGTTGTCAATACTCTAGACGTGCACTGGCCCAAAGTTTTATTACTTATCCTTATTTCACTTTACGTGATTTACAGTTTAACACTTGATTCCAATATCACCACAGCACACACCTTGAAACATCACAATTGCACAATCAACCGCTCTTATACTGTAATTTTAACCTTTTGATTCCCTCTTAAATTTTAACCTGTTGAACAAAGTCAACCAACCTTGTCATTAAACTTAAAAAAATCACCTTTACTCAATTCATACCATTAGTAATGAAACAGAATTAATAAACAACCTCATGGATTACTTAGCAAATTAATTTCAATTTAATAAATCAAGATTTCTCACCGTATATAATTTTTTTTATTAGTATTAACAAATCATAATTATAACTCACCAACAATACCAAAATATGCTCCTAATATAAAGAACATGAATCCTTTCAAATACATAACCAAACAATCCCATACAAAAGGTTTCCTAAACATGATACTATGTTTTCGTTTTACCCTAGATCATGCTCCTAAAGACAAGATTTTTATAACTTATACGTACCTTAAATAACATAAATGGGTGACCACTTTCTCTACCACTAAGCACCTTCAACAAAGTGTTCTTCTACATCAAATAATACAACCTAAATCAATACACCAACAACCAAATTTACATAAACCATATTAAATTTTCTAAGGCTTTAAAATCATCCCAAAACACATTTTTTTCTCCAAAAACACAAGCAAGAGAATTAAAACCAAGTAAAACAACATAGGTATATTCCCTATTCAAAATTCCTACCAAATTTTATCTCTATGGATATATATGTCGCTCTATTTACTATCGAAGAAGACACCTCTTGAAAGGTATATCTATCCAATTTAGTAATAAAGAAATCCAAACCTTTATAATCATAACCACTATGCAAATCTTTTAAAATGTGGCAGCCCTCAAACTTATCAACGACATCATCAAAATGGTTGGCGCAAATCCAAAAGCCATCTTAGGTAATCTAAGCAATTAATTAATATATTGATTCATTACAATTCATATGGTAACATTGTTAACGACATTCTTACTTTAGTTAATCCAATTTATTAATGTAGTATTGTAAATGACCTACGGTCCAATGACTCCTTTAAACCACATAATGGCTTATATAATCCTCCTAGATGACTGCCAAATAAAATGTAAGCCTACTGTTTCCCTCCAAAAATGGACAATGAGTCTTCTCCAATTTTGTAGAAAATAGATCCACCACAATACTAAAACACGACACTTACATCACATTAGAGCACTTCTCTCTCCACGCACACATCAACACCGAAAAAGTACAGACCCAAGTATCATACGTTAAACCACGATAAGATTCCCTCCCACTCACAACATAAACTTTGAGTAATAAAAGTGAAGACATTATAATTCAACAATCCGTTTCAAGAAAATGATAAGATTCGTATTCGATTATATATAAGATTGAAGTTATGGAATATAAAAGCAATGGACATGAAGTCACATGACCAACGAGGCTTGATGCTACATATTTTTTTTTACTAATCCCACTTCCCCAATAATCCTTGCATATAAAACAATTCCAACATATACTTAAATATTTCCAAAAATCCAATCTTCAACAAATACACTCATAATTCCTCAAAACATAAAAATTTTGGGCAGTTAGAGGAGAGAGAGAAGAAAGGGGCAAGAGGGAAAAGACCAGCTATGGCTAGTGGCGTGCTCATCGACGGCAGGGCGTGCATAAGTTGACGATAGTAAAGGTGGACAACAACATGGTAGGGAAGGCAAAGAGAGAAGGCTAACATTTTTTTCTTCTGTTTTTCTCTTTTGTTGTTTGATGTGTTTTGGTTTTAAGTAAATTCTTGTTTAGGGTTTAGAAAAGATATATATAGTTTAACTAAAAGGTAGTACTAGGATTAATAAAGTTTTGGGCTTGATGGGTTTCTTAGGAAAATATCTTTTGAAAAATTTTTGTTTTATGATTTAAATGAATATTTACATACTAACAAAATAATACATTATTAATATAGAAAGTATGAATATGTATAGGAATATATGAGTTGCCAAATGTATGTTGGTGTACATAAAAAATATTTTCGGTTAAAAACGTCGTCAAAATTTGATAATTTTACGGGGGATTACACTCATTCTTTGACTTTCCGTGTAACAAGTGAGTGGAAACTAGTCTTTCTTTCATACTACGTATTGATTAAGTGAATGGAAATTGGGAACCACATTGTATGAGTTATTTCATTAGAAACTAAAATCCAGATTAATTTAATCATCTTACTTAAGACCAGTACTGAAAATGAGTAGAATTGGAAACCAAGGTCAAAATCTTAAAAAGTAAAGGGGAGCAAAAAATTACGACCGGAAAAAATTAAATAAAAAGGATGTTGTATGTCAAAAAATAAAAGTAGCATGGAATAGAAATTAAAAGTTAAAGAAAAGTAAAAATAAATAAAAACTAGTATATAAAAAATAATATTTTATACCTAGGATATTTAATTACTTATTCTTTTCCTTAATTTTTATTTCTAATGGAGGACAAACAATACATGTCGATTCATTTTCCAACCTTTCATTTCCTATTCCTTTTTTAGACATACCAATTGACTTGCATCCAAATTGATTGCCTTTGCCGCTTGATGTTTCATTTACCTTTTTCCAAAAAAAAATTCAACTTCTACCAAACACAGAAAAGAGTGGAGAGTAGCTGTAGTATATTGGGTGCTTGGTCTCCAAGTGCAAAACATAGAAAGGGAGGCAGTAAGTTGTTGCGAGAGACAGAGGAAGAGGAGTAGGCTCGGGAGCAGCGAGAAAAAAGGGGTGATTTTTGGGTTCGCCACAATTCTCGGGCTCTCACAAGCTTGTCGGTATCCATACCCTTTGAGCTCTCTTGTGTTTGGTTAATTATTGGTCATCTCGTTCATCTTTGTTAGTATTTTGTTTGACTTATTGTCATTGTGTATCATTGGCGATTATGCGTGAATTGGAGTTGAATGTATAGGTGGGTATCAAGTATTGGGCAAGTACTTGATATTTTGACATTGTATTCCTTTGTTTGACATAGTGGAATAGTTTCGGTTTGTCCCTTGGTTTTTTCCTCTCCACCTTGGAGGGTTTATCGTTATTTTCCCAACAATATAGGGAGTAATAGATCTAATAACCGAAAACAAAGTGTTTTGATTGTTTTGTATGTGTTAAATTTGGGAGCAAGGCAGGTATGGAATTGACTCCTCCAATGTTTATAGTACATTCATTTGACCAAATTTTAGAGCAAGTTCTGAGCTGCCATAGTCAGGATTCAAGCTTTCACATGTGGAGCAATTGAATAAGGAATTATTCCTCTCCTTTTTCTACCTAATTTAAACTCATACTGAATCTAATTCCAGTTAAAGAATGAGTTCTTTTCTATAGTAACTAGTATTTGAGCTCGGGCGATGCCTACGATTACTACATTGTTATGCCTATTTGCGTGAATTGTATTTGTTTTACTGCGTCTATTGTGATATTAGCTACTACTGTTGGCAAAAGATTGATAGGTAATATTTTTGTTACTTCTAGTCTTTGTTTCTTTAGTGTGGTTGACTTATTCAGCAATCTAAGTTGCTACAATTCAATATAACCTCATTTGAGTTGCCCGCTAATTATGAAGATTAATGAATTTCTTTTTCGATGTAATCTTGTAAATTAAAGCTATTTTAGGCAGAGTTGAGTAGAAGCTATGTTACTCGGACTCGGACAGTAGTGTCCGGATATTTACCAAGCGTCAGACATGGCCATTTTTTGAAAAATTGCCTTGGCCCAAAATGAAGTGTCCAAGTGTCATACTCATACATGGGTGGTACTTTAGGTGAAATGAGGAGTCCGAGTAGTATCTAATAGAAGTGTAAGGCACATGTAGAGTCACACGTTGCCATCTTATTGAAATTTAGCGTGATTTTGGTCTATGCCCTAGTGTCTAAGAGTAGTTCCCATGTATGAGCATCCGAAATCTGAATGAGATACTCGAGGTCAACTGAGGAGCTGGATTAACATAAGAAAAAGCATACAGAGGCAATATTTTCGATACTTATGTAAATGTGCAACGAGCAGAATACAATATGTTCTAGTTAATGCTAAGTGAAATAGAACCTTCAGTTAGGAAATGAAAACATAGTACAATATGTCCTGACAAAAGCTGTAACTTCCTGATATTATCATTTGTGAACTACTAAATAACTGTTTACGTTGGCTTCTATTCGTTCCCTTCAAATTCTTAGCCAGGCCATCTCCCTTCATATTGTCTTAATCTTAACTTAAAATTACTGCTTTAAAACAACCCTTTGTGGCAGCGTGAAGCTGTGAATTCTAAACCATTACTCCATAACAGCATCAAGAACAGCCTTGGCTTTCATTTTAACAGCAGGCATATATGTGTATCACTCTATATCCTTGCCTCTGTAAGAAGTCAGTGATACTATTTGCATTTTCTTATGTCTGATGATACTTATTGTTAGCAAAGTCATCCTAGGGACATTATCTACAGTCATTGGCTTGCGATTTATTATACTCTTCTGATTGTTTGCTCTTCTTACCTGTACCTTGGTATCAATGGAGGAGGAAGTGATCTCTCCTCAGCCTTCATCTCTCTGGTCTTGGTTGCTGCTTCTATATTGCCTTGCCAAAATCCGCATGTGTTGTGGCTTAGTAAGAGGATTGTTGTGGGCCAGCTTGCTATAATTTTTGCTGTTCATTAAATCCATGCTGAGCATTTTGATTCTATCAGGCATCCTGAGATTCTTGACATCCTGTCCATATTTCTGCTGGCACCACTTCCTGTTATTTCCAACCCTCTCACTCCTTTCTCTTGAGTAAATAAGAATCATAGTCATGATACTTTCATTATTGTTTAACACTGGGTACTTCATACATTTCTTTTAGCTATTTTATCAGATAAGTATTTATAATAGTAGCAGTCAATTTTTCTGACGTTTTTCTCTCTTGAAAGTCCTTGTTGTATAACTATTGAATGGGAAGTATTTACATGAAAAAAGTTTAATGTGATGTGTATAGGTGAAGAAACAACACTTAATTTGTGGAAAACGTGTTAGAGAGGCCTGAGCTGTTTGTGAAGACATTGAATGTTGAAGATGTTGCATCTTCGCAAACTTTAATCTCTCAACTTAAGTTTCTGGCAAGTGATACCAATAAATTCATCCAATGCTTCGAATCCAGATAAGTAAGATAACTATTTGTACTACCAAAGTAATGAAGTGATTCAAAGATAGTTGTGCTATTCTCTGAGATATAACTTATATTTTATGACACATTTTAACATTTATAAATATTTCTTAGGAATTTTGAAGAAAGTTGGAGTGTTAGTACTCTTTGTCATAGCATTGACATGCATATTTCAGTACAACCTGCCACCACCACCGCGGATATGTGGGCTTCCTGGTGGACCGCCCATAACAGCACCAAGGGTAAAGCTGAGGGATGGGAGATATATAGCCTACAAAGAGACTGGTGTACGAAAGGAGAATGCTAAGTTCAATATCATATTTGTTCATGGTTTTGGCAGTTACAGGCATCATGTAGCTGTTGCAGCTACCCTTCCTTTGGTAAATTCCCGTTTTTTTTTTTATCCTTTTCAAAACTCTATTTGAATTTGGAATTATTCAAATGAAAAACGTTGGCGAGTTGATTGTTTACCTGAATTGTTTTGCTCTGGTATATTCATATTTTTTTGTTAAAAATAACAAAAAATGATAGAGGCTGGAAGTCACAATCATGCAACATATTTCAGTAATGAGTTTTTCCCTAGAAATCAATGATAACACGGGTTTTCATTTATTAAGTGTCATGCAGTATCTTCAAAGAATATTGCCCAAAAATTTCTCCAAAACTCACTAATGAATAATTTCCAAAATCATGGTCTTTTATTTACATGAATCTTCGTTGTCAACACTTTGATCTTGTGCTTAACAACACTTTTCTCTCATATTTTAAATGATGGTGTTAAGAGCATCATCACACGTGAGTGTTTCCCGATTCATCTCATTGAACTGCATCACTCTCTTAGGTTATATAATTACTGCAATTTGACTGTGTACTTTTTAATAGTATCCTTGATATTTAAGAAGTTAAATTTGAGATTGGTTTATGAAATTCCCCTTCTCATTTGTATATTTGAAAAATGCTTCAAAAATAGAAAATCTCTCTGTGATCTAAATATGCGACCTTCATAAGCTTCATTCTTTTTTCACATCACAGGAAGTCGTTGAAGAATTGGGATTGTATATAGTGTCATTTGACAGGCCAGGTTATGGAGAGAGTGATCCTGACCCAAAGAGAACATTGAAAAGCATGGCTTTGGATATTGAAGAGCTTGCTGACCAGTTACAGCTTGGGAGTAGGTTTTATTTGATTGGATATTCCATGGGTGGACAAACAGTTTGGGGGTCTCTCAGATACATTCCCCACAGGTATTACCTAACTTTTAACCAGCCCATTTTATTCTTTTCTGGCAGTATTTTTTTTGTTAGTAACACAAGAAAATGTTTGTCGAATTAATTAAGCAACTTAAGATATGTGTCAAGGAGATGGTTATGATGCTTATTAATAGGGCAATTTCCATTAATAATCACTCACTTCCCGACTCCATTTTGAGTACTACACTCTTGCTGCCTAGAGACTTCTTGATAATCCGTGCTATATAAAGGAACTGATATGGTTAACAAGTCATGATTCTTAGTGTGGTAAGCTTTGATCCACTATTTATCTTTCCTTGGCATTTCGGCGGGTAAAACCCATAGAAGCTTCACTGATTTTTTAGAAATACCATAATCTTAAGCTTCATGCCTCCTGAGCATTTAGATTGACATAAAGTACTCAAAGTAACTGATTGTATCTTTTTTGAAGGATTGATATAGCATTTAGATTGACAATTTACCTTCTAGATAACCTTTATGAGGAGAAGAAGATTCTGGCACCAGTAAGTTTGAAGGCTTTATATTAGATAGCTTCCTGTCTGTCTATGATTAAGCCCCTTCTAGAAAGATTTTTTTAAGAATAATGGCAGGTGACTTATGGTAATTTGAAGTATATTCAGAAATATTAGTTAATCTGTTACAAGGCCACTAGATACGCTGTAGTTTTATCTAGTTAGTTATCATAGCCTCAATCGAGACCATATTTGTTAGAAAAGTGTTATGGATGACATAGCGGAGACTCATCAGCTCAAAGTAAACATAAGCAGATCATTTACTATTAGATGAGTGCGTGATAATATTTGACATTTGGAATGAAAACTAGAGTGAGATCCACAGTTACTCTATCCCTAATGCTAAATGGAAAGGAGACATATATGTAATGCCTCGAACCATTCTGAGCTGTGAAAACGGAGAAGGGAAATCATTTACTAGAGTATATAAGACTGAGCTGGCACATTCCATAATCCAATCTACAAATCCTAATATCACTTGCTTCCTTTATGTCCACCTTTATCATATGCCTTGGTGACATATATTTCCTATTGTAACCTTTAAGTAACTCAGAGGCTACAATAATACTCTCAGTCAATAAATGGCCACCTTCCCCACAATCTTCTGCATCTTTGCTGTGAAATTCTACATTATAAGAGTACATCACAGCTAGCTATTTGTTGAAATACCTTAATCTCAGAAGGATCAGGAAATTTAGGAATTCTAAGCAGTAGTGCAGTTCACTTATATGCTTTAGTATATGATTGATAGTTTGATTGTTTGGTGAGAAAAGTTTATTTAATCCACTAAATAATCAATGTTATGTGATATTTTAATGTCATCATATATTCATATAATGATAAACTAATATCATACCCTGTTTTAAAAAATATTTCATATAGTATGTGGTATTCTGTTGCAGGTTAGCAGGAGCAGCTCTGTTAGCACCAGTTGTGAATTACTGGTGGAGTGGCTTCCCTGACAACTTGTCTAATGAAGCATTTCGACAGCAGCCAATAGAGGATCAATGGGCACAAAGGGTTGTTCACTATTTACCATGGCTTACTTACTGGTGGAACACTCAAAAGCTCTTCCCGGGTTCCAGTGTTGCAGCAGGAAAAGCTGTACTCAGTCAACAGGATATTGAAATCAAACGCAAGCCTAGACGTGGAACAAATCACAGGGTAAATTACCTTATTTGTCCCGCTCACTTTGTATTTTTTATGATTGTGTTGGATTTGGAGACCTGAGTGAATCAATTATCATCTTTCACTTAAATAATATCTGTCTTGTATCACTGTATCAAGGTAATTATCCTAGGGTGATAGAACTAATCAAGAAAAATTGTGGTTCCTATGACAGGAACTAGTGAAGCAACAAGGAGAATTCGAGTCACTCCATCGAGATATGATCATTGGTTTTGGGAGCTGGGAATTTAGTCCAATTAACCTCACAAACCCCTTTGGAAACAATCGAGGATCGGTGCATCTGTGGCAGGGTGATGATGATACTCTTGTCCCTGTCACGTTGCAAAGATACATTGCCCAAAGACTTCCATGGATTCAGTACCATGAATTGAAAGGGGCAGGTCATTTGTTTCCGTATGCAGATGGTATGGCTGAAGCTATCCTCAGAGCACTACTGCTTGATGAGTGACACCACCAGAATAGGATTTGTGGTTTTTGGAAATCGATGCCAATCTAGTTAGCTTCTTTACAAAGGAAATATGGATGATATGGCGATGATGTGCATGTTTTGCCGGATATTAAACAGATTCCTGTTTTATAATATCATGATTGTAAAAGTGTCAACGAAAGTTAATGCCAAATTTTAACTTGTGTCTGAGTGAGTCCTGTACTGTGCTTCAGATTTCCTAGCTATGCCTGGTGGTTAGCGAGAGTCATGTGACTACTCATACACCACCTACATATCTGTCTGTCTATGAACTAATATTTAAGTCCCAACATCGTAGCAATTTTTAGTTAATGGTCCATTTCAATTTTGCTCAGTGCCATTATTTGAAGGGTGTGATGAGCATGGTTCTTTGGAGATGTAACCTCATGAATTGGGGTATGATTATGAATGGTGAGTCACATCTTCAGAATTTTTTCAGCGTTGCAAATCTACCTTTTTATACGAAGTAGATGTAAAAAGGTAATCCAGATTAGGTTCTTAAAGTCAGGCCAAGTTATTTTGATATTTATTATCAGCTTGGTAATTGTTATAAATTACCCGTATTAATCTTGTTAATATTCAAGTCGACCAATTTTTGTTAGGTCTCTTAAGAGTCATCTAACTTTGTTGCGATATAAACTAAGATAAATCAACCGAGAATGAGTAGATATGACAAAACTGATTTGTGTTCAAAGGCTTGATCCAAACCCGCAGGCCAAACATAAACTACATCCAAAGGTCATTACTTTCTTTTGTGCCCAATCCGAAAAGAAAATATTCTAGCAGATCCAAGCTGGAATAATCTATAACTAAAATATCTGCTGATATTATATTTAATACGTGTCAAGTCATTATAAAAAAAATTTCCTGCCTTTTTTTTAAAGATGATATCATTTTTTCCCCCTAATTTACATTAATATTAGATTGAAAAATATTATGTATAGAAAATTGTGTGACTATACAAATTTCTAAGTCATTTAAAACTATTTTTATTTCTTTAATTTATTTCATGTCTTCTCTCTATCTTTTTTTTATAATAATTTTTTTTATTTAATGTGATAAAAAATATTATCCCAATTCAATTTTCTACAGTAATTATATAAAATCTATAAGTTTTTACCAATAAGTAAAAATACTCTTATAATTGAAATATTTAATAAAAATAGTTTATTATTAAGCCATTATAACGAATCATAGGGTAAGTTGGAACCAATCAATCATAGGGTAAGCTGGAACCAATCAAATCATGGGGTAAGGTGGCATCAGTGTTGGTCTTACTTTATGAAGCTTGAGATTCCTTTCTAAAGCATTTGATTTCTGGTGCCATTGCTTAGTTGAATCTCAGAACTTTTGTAGTAGAGAAATTGCTTATCTTTCTGTTCAAAAATACTTTAGACTGGTAATACGACAGCATATCATTGTGCAACAATAATGGTCAAGACACCATATGTCAAAAAAAAAAAAAAAAATTAATGGTCAAGACAAGTGAACTTTTACCTCAAGTAGTTATTTTCTGAGGTTAGATGTAATGAACTATATGAATAGGTGAAGTGATTGACAAATTTCAAGTGTTTTATCAGATTGATATTAATTTTGATGAAGAGAAACTGTGGCTTTTCTGACAGGTACAGGTGAGGCAACAAGGAGAATTTCCATCGAGACGTGATGGTTGGATTCGGAAGCTGGGAACTCAGTCCAATGAACCTTTTGAACCCCTTTGAAAGTAAGCAAGGTTTAGTGCATATATGTCAGAGTAATGAAGATACTCTTGTATCTGTTACTTTCCAACGATACATTGCCCAAAAACTTCCATAAATTCAGTACCACGAGGTGGCAGGAGCAGGGCATTTGTTTACGTTTGCAGAAGGGATAGCTGAAGCTATTCTTAGAGCGCTACTGCTTGCTGAGAAGTAGACTCTCAAGACACTAGGATAGAATTTGAGCATCCTGAAAAGTGATACCTATCAAGCATCATTACTTGAAACATATGGTTATTTTGTGTATGTTTGGTAGTTTATAAACAAGTTCTTGCAAAAATAAACCATGCTATGAGCTTTTATTGACAACAAAATTGAATTCTGGTCTTACACTATATTCAAAGAGTAATGACTTGCCAATTTCACAGGCAGCAGAAGGCTAGGTGGTGGGTGAACTCTAGACTATGAGATTTGGACGACTAGACTACCGGTCACCAACAAGCACGACTTATCTATAAATAATTTACTTAGTCATTACTACCTTATGTTTTATTTTGTGGGTTATTGAATTTTTTTTATGATTATTGTGTTGTGGTCCTTGAGAGGTTGTTGATCCTAGAATTGGGGGTTAGTCATTCTTAATAAATTTAAGCATATAATTCCTTTAGCTTGATTCTAATGACTAGTTCTGGTAGATATCAAGTGTTAAAGTGGAGGGATATGAACCCTCAAGTTGTGAACCACTTAACCATGAGAAAATACAAGATCTAATTTGAAAAGATAAGGTAAACGCTCCACCAACTCTTTTTCAGGCTTCGAATATTTGCAAAATAATCATACAAGTGGATAAATTCGCCAATTAGGGCTAACCGAGTAAATTTAAATATACGAAGTTTCATCACTGAACAAGTGCGTAAGTACTAGCCACCTAAAGTCCCTAATTATTTAGTAGGGAGGCAATAAGATTATCAAGTTATTTTCAAGTCACTCAATTTTCCACAGGCAAGCTACTTCAAATCTTATTAGTATTCCAATTGTTAAAGTTTGTCAATCACACCTGTTTATTAAGAAAACATAAATTATGTGCATACTTTGTATATGGAATGAAATGAAGAGAAATATGAAATCCATTCCATTTGAGCTAAAAGGTTCAACAGATACATCAAATCTACTTACACAACTAGCTTTGAAAATATTCAACAGAATGGTAAGATATTGTTGATGATATGAAGGTACATTATACATCTAGTTTTCATTCAACTTGAAAAATACACAGTTATAAAAAAAAATTCAAGGTCGATACCAGAAAACAAGCTCTACCGCAATGATGATTTTATATTCAATCTGAATCTGTATCAGGATCAGCATCTACAATATCAGGAAATGAATCTGATAACTCATCATCATGCCCTAACACAGACATCTTCAAAGTGTTGGTATCCACAGAAGCAGTAACTACATTTTCTACCCCTGTTTCCGAAGCAATACTCTTGGCATATACTATATTGTTCCAAGAGCCCCTTCTTTACAGACAGAGAACTGCTCATGGGTAAGATAATGGAGTCATCACATGAAAAAGATGCTTGAGATGGTTTATTAGACTCTTCGTCAAGGTGCACATTCATCTGTACCCTACCATAAGTCCATAACCAACTTTTATTTCACTGTTAAGGTTTGCAGGTTTCGAGCCTTCATCTGTTTCCATTGGCATTACATTTTCTATTAAACCATTGACAACATTGGGCTCTTTAGAATTTCGATCCCTGGAACAAAATAAAAGATTTTTCATCAAACTGCACATCTTTGCGAGCTTCACTGCTGGGGTCTTCTGAAACAGAAATGTCTTCCAAGTACAGTTCATCTTGATAGCCATAAGAATCGACATAAGCAGTACTAAAAATGCCATCCATCTGATATGGCTTGTTTTTAGGACCACCAAAGTCAGTCCATCCAAAGAAGTGATTGCTGCTATTTGGTAGTGGCATATCTTTAAGAGGAAGTGCCCTAGGATGTATAAGCACTTCCAAGGGGACAAGAGCTTGAGAACAAAATTCGGCAACCTTGGTTCCAGTACTTTGCTTACCTGCGTAGCGACAAATGATGGAACAACAAAATTCAGACCATTAGGATTGTAGCAAGCAAGAAAATCTAAAATATATCAGACTTCATTCATAATTTAATGAAGCAAATAATTTTTGATTGACTATGATAAGAGGCTAAAGATCAAAATATTGAGATTAACACGAGGGATGGAAGAGTACAGAAAACTAGATGGAAAGGAAGGTGATTACTGTATAAAGACAAACGGCTTTTATTTTTATTTATTTTTATAAAGTTGAAAGACGAAAGACTTGAATCACGGCAAAATTGGCAACGAATACTATACCGAGATGAAGGTACAAGACACATTACCTTCATGGAAAAGCTCAAGACCCTTGTAGATACGGTGGTCGATAACCAGCAGGGGAAAGAATAGAAGCCAAAAGGGCACGCAATTTACCTTGAAATGTTCCAGAGAGCATACACACTAAGAATAGAAACAGGAGTTTAGCTTCTGTATGCATTCTTCAACTTACTTGAAGGGATTATTAAAAAAAAACAATATTTGAAGAGATCTGATAACAAAATTGATACATATACATATGACATTAATATAGAACCTACTAGCACCCATGGAGATCAATAAAGCTCTGATGATTGAGTACACCTTAGTTCTAAGCTCTGGCATGCAGTATGTTTTGAGATAAATCATCAACAGATATGAAATGTCTGCTGCATGAGGTAATAGTTGACTGGAAAACAAAATAGCATAAATGAGCATAAACTCAAGCAGAACAAGCATCAGAGCATGTACATTGATAAAGAGCATGTACATTAAGCAACAGGATAGCTTCTGCATACATGGATGACAGTACCATATGTCAACTAAATTCATACACCAAAATTATACACTAAAGTGAATGCAGAAAGGCCCACACCTCCAACACGTTCACATTGCAGTTTGCAGACATGATATTCGACACAATAATTCTCTCAGCCTGCAAAATTGTAAATGATCAGTTTGTCACATGTAACCAAGACAAGCTCTTGAACACTACAGATAAATAACCCAAAGTAGAGAAAAAGTGTGTTGAACAATAGGCCTCTAAATGAAGCGCAACTTCAAATAATCATTCGCTTCACAACACACATCCTCAGGTGTGGGCAAGCAAAATTAGTTAGCTAAAATATCGTACCAAGCAAGGAATTAGATCCCAGCACGGATTGCAGTTTCCCAGAATGCCAAAAATAGCTTGGTATATTACTTGATATTTTCCAAGTAGTGAACCATCAAATTTATGGTTAAGTCAATTGAGCTTTTGTAAACGAGTGTTTATATTCTTATGGTTCTTTTTATTGATTTTTAATATATGAGAAAATCATATATAAAAACTAAGAATTACGAGAGTGTTATGAATGATGGTTCATTGATTTAATTAATCAATTTGAATAAAAATATCCAACATGTTTAGTAAATAAGATAGGCTCAAATAGCTTCATATTTGTCTCGTTAATAGTCATGAACCAGTTCGTTTAAGTTCTTTTGAAATTCAAACTGTTTGGGATATAAAAAAATTTAGTATCATGGACTCATGGTATTCTTCTAGTGGAACTCAAAATTAAAAAAAAAAACAAAACTATTAACTTCAATATTGAAATGTATGCTTAGGAGTTTCTTGTATAACTAGAAATTAACGAAAAAAAAATTATATCAATAAGATTCCTAAAGAAATCTAATTTTAAAAAGTATCTAAAAGTCTTGTTAATAAATCTAACTTGATATAAATAAGCTCGTTTAAGCTCGAGTTCGAACGATACAAACGAGTTGTTTGTAAATAAAGCGTGAACAAGAAGTTTCAAACTTGGTCTAGTGCCAACTAGTTCAAACCAAAAACAGTAGCTTATCAAATTTAGCTCATTCAAGCATCACCTAAATTAATTTTGGCTCATAAAATAGACTAATTTTATCTAGTCTTATTAAGACCCGACGATCCTAACATTACCCAAACCAAATTATGTAGTCTTACTAGTCTATTGTCTTTATCTAGTTATTAAAAAAAAAATAGTAAGATCTCTGAGATACTCTCGTGTTGATAAGGTAGGCTCACAAGAAAGTGACCCAAATGTGTGGTTATCCAACTACATACACATACCCATTTCATCCTCTCTTCTTAAAAATAAAAGGGTGAACAACTTTCTCAAAACCCTTCAAGAACAAGATATCATGGCTTCATCATCGTTTACAACACAACCATTTCTCTCCACTCCACTCTCCAGACCTCCCCAACACCAACCCTCACCATGCTCGAAAACACCACCACCTCAACAACCACCTATTCCGTCTTCCCAAACACCGCCTCATCTAAGTTCAGCTTCCCTAGAGAAGCCAGTAACACCTGTAGTACTAGAAACATCTAGTAGCAATAATAATGAAAGGAAGCCTGCTGGGAAAAGTTCTAGCAATGTAGAGACCACAGATTGGATAGCTTCTTCCTTGACAAGGCGGTTCGGGCTCGGTGCTGGGCTTGCTTGGGCTGGCTTTCTTGCTGTAGGGGTTTTATCTGAGCAGATTAAGACCCGTATTGAAGTTGCCCAAGAGCAGGCTAACACAAGGCAAGTTCTATAGCTTAATATAAGTTTAGCTTAATCGAACATGATTTGAGTCCCCTAGTGCAGAGTATTCATTATTTTATATATAAATCAAATAGAGACTTTGGGACGTATTGTAATATAAATATGTGAACTTGTAGCTAATTTAGAGAGCAATGATACATTATGTCATTACTCATGCGTACACTGTAATAAGTAAGCAATGTCTATGGACTGTGGGGAAACTTTACAAGGGTCTACTGACTATCATAGTGACTCTCTTTGGTATCAACAACAATTAAGCAATGTAATAAAGAGGAATGAAGACATGGGAATAGAGCAAAAAAGTTGGTTAGATCAATGGTTCTACAATTAATTAATACGTAGGTAGTTGTTGATTTTATATGCTTTGGAATCTATATTATTAAACCGTAATCTCTTAAACAAGCACTCAGCCACTCAGTAGTGACTGCCGACACTTGTAGCTGGGGCTGGGCAGTGGTCATTAGAAGGTCAAGCCAATAGCCCAATCCAATCAACTTGCAAATGCTTGTCTTCAATCTACTAGAACTAAACTTGGCATCATTTGTGAACTGTGCTGAGCTTGTACCAAACCATCAAACTTCTAGCTTTTTTTTCTTCCGTTTGCGTATAATTGTAGATTTGTAGTGTTAAGTTTATACAATTACACGAGAAATTCCTAATTTATACCTGATATAAATATATTAGAGGTATTTTAATAATTTTATTCCTGAGACAATAATGTCTATATCTAACGTATGTTTTTTTTTATATGTTCTACACTTGTATGTACACATAAGGTACACAAGATTCAAGAATATGATATTAGTTTATCTAACTTTTTCTTTCTTATATGTAGGGATTTGGAGAAGGAAGAAGAGGTTATATTACCAAATGGCATCAGGTACGTCTTCCACTTTATCGTTACTTGATTAATGTAAGCTCAACTTTCTGGCATCTTTGTTCACCAATAAACATTTACAATAGTGTGTGGAACTGCTTGCATTATACATACTGCAATTTACAAGTTCATCATAATGGTATATATAGGTACTATGAAATGAGAATTGGAGGAGGGGCAACACCTAGAGCAGGAGACTTGGTAGTGATAGACTTGAAAGGCAGCGTCAAAGATAGTGGTGAAGTATTTGTTGACACATTTGGTAAGGGTACGAGATCACTTGCTCTTGTAATGGGGTCAAGGCCATACACAAGAGGAATGTGTGAAGGGATAGAGGATGTATTAAAGACAATGAAAGCTGGAGGTAAAAGAAGAGTCATAGTCCCACCTAAGTTGGGTTATTGTGAAAATGGTGCAGATTTTGGGTCTGATGTATCTATTCCTCCTTGTGCTACCCTTGAGTATGTTGTTGAGGTTGATAAAGTTTCAATTGCTCCTGCTTGATCAGTGTAATTATTTGTACTTGTATAGCAATTTTTTTTTTAGCATGAAATACCTTATAAAATCATATTTACTCGTTTCCAAATAATTGTACATGCAATATTTTTGATATATCCATTATTTTATAAGTGTCGTATAAGATAAGCACGTAAATACACTGCACGTATGCTTAACATGGTCACTTTAGGTTTTTTCTTTTACTCAAAACTTTATTTGTAATGTTTCTTTTTTATGTCTAAAAGATCAATAATACTCCACATCTGTGTAATAAGTTCAATAGTTGAGGAATTATGTTAAGAAAAATGATGAATGGATTGAAATAACTAGTTGAATGATAAGATTTAGTTCTACTAACATAATGCACTTGAACTCTAGTTCAGTACTTCAGTGTTATATGAGAGGGTGAATGAGAGACATTGCAATGGAATCTACCTAAGTAAAAAAAGTTAAAGTTATACAATTATGGCCCACGCACATATTGAATAATTGACATGATTTGATCAATTTTACTATCAATGATGTACCAATTTCTAAACAAAAAAAATAATCAAAGGATTGACCCTACACTTCACTAGCCCAAATGCCCCAAATGCCCAATCCATCATACCCATTTATATGGTCTCACTCTAAGAGATCCAAACCTCCAAGATCATCTATGTTACTATTCCTATCATCACTGTATTAGAGACGAAGGTAAGGGGTGTCACATCCTCATAGCCAATATCTTAGACTAGTGTTACTCCCTTACTACCAACTACTCGCCTATGCTTGGCGAGTTTGGAGGAAGTAGGGAGAGATTCTTGGTTAAAGAAGCCTAAGAAATTGGGTAATGAAGAGGAGGTGTTACCTTTATTGGTTCATATTGTTGAGAGACGCTAACTATGAGACAGGAACAAGAAGAGACGTCGATGCCACTACTGGTGCTGCTACCGTAACAGCTGCACCCGAGTTTTATCATCCAAATTGCTTCGACGGTCCTCTTAACAAGTGGATATAGATTTGACCAACATGAGAATATGAGTAATTTTCGCACCAAAAAAAAAATAGTTTTTTCTAATTTATATCTAATATAAATTATATCAAGATATTGATATCTCATACATAAATATTGGTACATCAAATATAGTTATTCTTATATCAGATATAAAAATACAGAAAAATATATATTAGGTATAGTCATTATGATATTATGTATAGAAATAAAATTACAAAAATACCCTTTAATATATTTATATCAAATATAAATTAGGTATTTTTTTTTAAAAAAAACGAGTCATTTTCTCAAGTTCTCAACTATCACATACATCTCAAATCAAAAAGCTCGTATTAATAGCTTTCTCAAAATTTGCTCTTTGGGCTTACAATCCTCTCTCAGTCAAACGCTCCCATTAGAGGCCCTCAAGAACAATATCAAAGATCGAAACAATTTTTCAAAAATGGAGGTGACAAATCACAAATGCTTGTGAGTTTAAGGATAGTAATATCCTAGCATAATCCTTTAACAACTTTCAAAGGATCAGGCAGGGTGTTAGAAAATTTATCGACCATTTCAGAAAGTTCACAGACTATGTTATTTCAAATGAGAAGAACACCTTTAATACAATTAAATTCATATTCTTTGAGCCATTGGTTCATTTAAATGAAAACTTGAGAAGGCGAATGATGTCTTGGACCAAGTTGGACTGAACTAATCTCATTCCACGATTTAACAAGAGAATTTGTTTTAACCCAAAACACTTGTCGAATAAATTCAAGTAAACCAACACCCAGTTACAATAGCTTATTGCTAAACAAGACCATTGATTTTAATACCCATGAAGGAAAATGTGGACTTAGTTGCTAAGCTAGTAGGAATATGCATGCGTATACCAGCTTTGTGTGAGCTCACATGAAGAGAGAAAGTAAGAAAATGGCGAAACACACTGCTGGTAACAGTCTTTTGTTTTGATTATTCATATGCTTCATGACAGTTTTGAAGAGATCACAGTGAAACAATTTGACAGGATTTTGTCTCAAATACAACAAAAAGGAAGCTACTATTCTTTGTATAAGATGGTACAGGTAATCTGCAGCAAGTACAGCAGGCAATTCCATCCTAAGGTACTACTGTCACAAGTTCACCAGAGGTAGTACAAGGTCTTGAGATCAGTAACTGTCTTCATCTGTTTGTGGCCTTCTTAGGTAGTAACGGAGACAATTAACTAATACCTGCAGATTTGTTTCAAGTTATAAACAAAATTACTATATTCAATATAAGCATGAAACAAACACCCATGGCAATGACAAAAAAAGGATTGCCTCAAGAAGAGAGAGAAAATCCCCAAGGAATGGTTTTCATAGCTTAAAAATTTAACTCAATGATACAATTCACAGTTAAGAGTATGCATCCATCTTCATGATACAAGGGAAAAAGGCTAGAGAGAATATTATACTTATAAACTGGCAAAAATATATCACCAGTATTAATCTACAAATAATACTCACCTGGGAGAGAGAACTGTTTAGTGCTGCCCCTCGGTAACTTACATGAAACTTGTCCTTGGCAACGAGTCCCTGTATGAAGGATTAAGCACTTACAGAAGAACAAACAAAAAGACATTAAAAAGCAATGACAATTTAGTACAAGAGGGAATACTTCTGTGTCAATCTCTGCAGACTCCACATCGACATTGATATCAGACATGATTTTAATGACTTCCATTAGAAGCCCAGATCTATCTGCCGTCTCTATGTAGAGCAAACTATAAAGAAATATTTAGCATGTTAGTTTTTCCCTCAAAAAAATTAAAATAGCATGTTAGTTTTTCCCTCAAAAAAGATAGCATGTTAGTGATAGTACAGTACATTATCTTCTCTACCACCACCATTTCAGCTAGATTAACACAAATTGCAACCATAATGTTTATGCTTACCTCGTGCTTATTGATATTTACATTAATCATTGGCAGAAATTTATAGTATCAATGGTTGAAAGTGGTTAAAAAAATTTCGCTTCAAATAAAGAGCTGGAAATTTTTTTAATATATATTAGAATATAACTTATGGATCAAACCTGGACTGAACCCAAACAGTTGTGACTTGTAATTACGATTTCATGTTATTTTATAATAAGATAATTGCTTCAATCCACTATTGCTCAGACTAATCCTAGAAATTTGTATACAGCTGAACGGGTATTCTACTTAACATATCATATATTTCGTCTAATCACCTGGTAGTTTAAACCTTTAGGCCCTTAAAGAGAAACAAATATTAGTCCTCTAATTTGTGCACACTACGTAAATAATTGTATTTTTTAGGGTTGGGGTGTGTGCGTGCGTGTGTGTGGAGGGGGCAATATTGGATAGATGTTCAAACCTCCTCTTAGGTCCATCCTCTTCAATGTGGATATGAGTTGCCACATCGACATCTGGCTGCAATATAATTTAGCAAAAGAAATGGTTAATTAGTGTTAAAATTTCCTTCAAAAGAGTCCTGGACAAATGATCATACAGAGGTCTTGCGTGGTGAACATAATGAGCAATGTTTCACTAATATTCATCGATATGTCAAGGTTCGGAGTCTCATAAATCGCATACTATATTAGGGTACACAAGCATTATAGTACATATCCAAAATTACTCTGCCTCACATAGACTAAGATCCTTTCCAGAAAGAAGATAAGGACCCAGAATCCCCTGCCTAAGTCAACCAGAACGTCAATTGTAAGTTTATGCAACAGATAGTTCGCAAACACATTGTGATATTCTAGCATAATAAATCCATCCAAATATTCAAAACACAATTCTGGGGATCCTAATTCCCCGTTCCCTTGAAAATGCATACAGGGTTTTCAACCCCAACTGAAGCAATGTAACATCCTTGATGCATGTATTCAATTCACGAATTAAGTTGTTTCAGTTTTCTTCTAACCTAATCTGTTATCCCCAAATTTTCGTAGAAACTAAATAATTGACACAGAGGGAATCATCCTATATATTTAAGTAGAAATACCTATTTTGACCACATGCCTCCAAAACGCCAAACCTCAAATTCTAGGCACTCCAACATGATTAACTAAAAGGAAAAAAATATTCCCCAGTAACTTCCTCCAAGGCCCCAGTAACTACCTACCCAAATAATTTCATCAATGATTATCTCAAATTGTTTTTCTTCACAAACTAAATATATCTTGTGCATTAGCATGGGTTCATTCAAGTACTAATTAAGAAAAATATTGATGTAAAACTAGGCATAAAATACAACGAAATCCCAGCTTCACAAACAAACACCAGTAAAAATCTTACTAATAGTTGTCAGTTTTCCCAACAATTGAAAATCCACAATTAAATGAAAAACCTCTCAAGGTTAGTTTTTTCGAAAAGCTAGTGGTTCAACCTACACCTTGATTGAATGTGGACAGAAAGAAAGAGTTGCAACAGAGGCAAGCAATACAAGGTATTATTAGTGAAAAGCTACTACAAGTAGCTTTTGGGTGGTTAGGGTGAGAATTAACTATTCCAAAAATACATGATTTATACTCTACCTTTTATTCTTGACTAATTATTTGTCTTCAAGTTAAGGGCATTAAGCCAACACAACTAGTTTTGCCAATCAATTTGGTTTCAAACAATTAAATAAGCCGCTAACAAATGCAAATGAAGATTCAGCCTCAAATCACTAATGAAACAAGCCACCACTACAATAACAACGCTTGGTTGTGCTATTTATTTAGTAAGAAAAGAGGAAATAAAATGGACATGAAATATTCTTTTTTTTTTTCAACCTGAAAAGGGAATATATGTTTCACGTTTACCCATAGCACAGTCAAGCTGAGAGGAACAATTTAAGGATACAAATAAAGTTGACACACAAAACGTATAAACTCGATGCCTGTTTATGACAGAAACGGCATGATTGCATTCACCCACTATGGCAAGTTAATCAAGTCACGTCAAAAAATTAAAAATAATTAAAAAGCAGAAAGATCAAAGTCTTTTGATAAAAATTACCTTCTCCACTGGAGCTTTGACACCAAAAGCCTCACCCATTGCAAGTCGTTCACTAGATTCCTAGGTAGACAACAATATAAAAGAAGCATATAAGACACAGAACTGTAACATAGGAAGGATACATTAATGTGTCAGTGCAACCCCATTAGCCTTAACTAATGTAGAAAAGCTAAATAAGTATGTTCAGAATCAGGGTCAAACTTACTGGATGGTACTTCAGTAGATTGTCAATTATGGTAAGGCGGATCTGCTCTAGCATATCAGGATCCTCAACTTTTCGCCCAGAATCTCTGACAATCAAAACAATTAACAAACAAACCAGAAATGTCAGTCATCAATAATGCAAAAGGTGATGAGGAGATGGGGATCAAACACAACAGGAAGAAGAGAAGGGCTTTTCCTATTTTCCAAATCTGTAGCAATAAATTCAACATATATCCTTCAAGGGAAAATCTCAATTATCAATGAGTGTATAGACTGAACTTTATAGTGCAAACTAGATGTAACAAAATGATAATGCAAGTCCAACTATGGAGTAACATGGTTGATGAACCTATGAAGCTGGAAATTTCTCAATCATGATCAGAAAAACAGATCAAGCAATAGTTAGGCTAAATTCAGTGACTGATTCTAGGCTAGTAACTATCATTTTGCAGATCTTGAGCTAAATCTGGCTCAGAATGATAATTCACCGCTTACACTCAGTATTAGACTTTTGAGACCCATAGACTTAATTAAGTGCTAAAATTATTTTTAAGATCTAGTTGAAAAGTTTATGAGCAGCAAACGCAGTGTCCAACGGTTCTTGTTCTTGGTCAGGAAAATAAATTTCTTCATAAGAGGCTGCAGCAGGTGTTGCAATCCAAAAAGTTTGAATGTTGAACCAATAAGAAGTCAAGAACGACAGATGACTTTCATAGTTCAAGGCAGGCCAGCCCCACAAAAGACGAGTAATTGGAGCAAAAGCTTAGTTTAATTTCTCTCTGCACAACTTATAAATTTTCAGAATGAGTAATACTACCTGTAGATAGACATCTTTATCAATAGACACCTAAACTTAAGATATCATTTGTGAATTAAACCAGCGAGCCAAGAGACTTATGAAGGTTTAATTAGTTGGTGTGAATAAGCTTTGACCTAAAAGTGTTCACTCGCTGCGAATCTGGGTTGGTAAAGGTTGAAGACAATGATGGTTGTGGTTGATGCACCAACAATGTTGATGTCACCTTCTCTGCTTTCGAGAGGCAAAGAATTCTCTCCCAAGTATTTTGTATTAGCATAAAACGTGAGAGTTACATCTGTATTCTCCTCCCTATATGTAGTCTAAAAGTGCAACCGAATCTGACCCTAATACAACTCTTTGTAACAAATTCAACAAACTCTGTAATTACTGTATTTACATATATTTATTTATATCTATATTCTATTTCCTTTCTATATACTCTTGATGCTTCTTATGTTGAGTTGGTTGGCTCTTCTGCTTCCTGTTCCTTCTTTCTCCTCCTTTTCCGTGTATCCTGTGTAATTGGCAGCCTCCCTTGATTTATAGCATTACCCCGGGCCCAAACAGCCACCTTGTCCTCAAGGTGGAACAAGGAAAACTTGGAATCCATAGCCAGGTACTTTTCCCAAGTGGCCTCAAACTCGGGCAAGTCCTTCCATTTGATAAGCACCTCCATCTCACAGGAAGACCCACGTAGCCCTAGCCTTACTCCAATCACTTCTTTGGGTTCAGCTTCAAGACATAATTCAGAGGAGAGGGAAGCTGGTAGCACAGGGTTAACATTAGTGGACCCAACAACCTTCTTCAGTTGCAATACATGGAAAACCATTTGAATTTTTGTGTCGGGGGGCAGCTTGAGTCTGTAAGCTATGGTGCCAATTTGTTGATCAATCTCAAAGGGTCCATAAAAGCGAGGTGCTAACTTCTCAAAGGGCCTGGAAGTTAGGGACTTCTGTTTATATGGTTGGAGTTTTAAAAAGACCAAATCACCAACATCATAGTTTACCTCCCTTCTGTGCAAATCCTCCTGTATCTTCATCCTGTGCTGTGCTCTCAGCAAATTAGCCTTGAGGTCATCCATGAAAGCATCTCGTTCCACCAACTGCTATTCCAATTATTGCACTGCAGTGGATTCTCTCTCAAAACGCAACAAAATATGGGGATCTCTGCCATATACAGCCATGAAGGGGGAACATTTGATAGCTGAGTGGAAGGCCGTGTTGTAGGCAGCCAATTGGACCAATCTCTCGGTTCCCCATTTATGAAGCACCTCATATAGGTCTACATACTCTTGTTGACCACTTCAGTCTGGCCGTGGGGGTGGTAGGTTGTGCTTCTATTGAGGGCAGCCCCTTGCAATTTAAACAATTCTCTCCAAAATATGCTCATAACGATTGTCCCTATCAGAAACTTTAATGAAAGCCTCGGCCACTTTAGGAGCTGTAAAGGGGTGTTTCATGCCAATATAATGAGCAAACTTTGAGAGCCGATCTACCACCGCCAGAATACTGTCAATCCCTCTAGAATTAAGGAGTCCCTCCATGAAGTCTAGGGATATATCCTCCCAAATTTGAGTTGGAACCAGCAAAGGATGTAGGAGACACGCTGGGGACAAAGAAGAGTGCTAGTATTGTTGACAAATCGCACAGCTCTGCACATACCTGGCTACCGAGGCCAAACGTTGATACGTTCTGAACCCCCCCCCCCCCCCCCCCCCCCCCCCCCCAACATATGTCCTCCTACTTGGGTGTCGTGATATTCATAGAGAAGGGACTGGGTAATTGCATGAGCACTAGGCAACACAATTCTATCCTTGAACTTCAATACTCCATCCTCCAGCGTATATCCTTTAGGTACCTTCTGCTAACAAGTCCTTAATTTGCGAGATGAAGGTATCACTCTCAATAGCAACCTTGATATCATCCCATAGAACTCCTTTAGCACTCACCCGTGTACTTAACTCAGCCTTATCAGCAGAAATTCGACAATGCATCTGCTACTAAATTAGTTGACCCAGCTCAATATATGATATCAAAGTTGTACCCCATGAGCTTACTGAACCATTTCGGCCCTACTTCCCTTTGATGCATCAGGAAGCTTAAGCTCTGTTGACTGTTTTTATAATGAACTTCTTCCCTACTACATAATGCATCCACCGCTGCATAGCAAGGACTAGAGCCATCAACTCCTTCTCATATATGGGCTTGGACCATGCCCTGACTCCTAAAACTTTATTGAAATAGGCAATGGGATGGTTTTCTTGAGATAGAACTGCACCCAAACATCTGCTTCAATTACAAAGGGCTTAGAAAAATCAGGCATTGCTAGGACTGGAACACTCACCATTGCTTCCTTTAAGCTTTCAAATGCACCATTTGCCAGTTCACTCCAGCAGAAGCTATCTTTCTTGTCAGTATGTGGAGCAGCTATCTTTGAATACCATGCCACAAACTTGCGGTAATACCTAGTCAATCCCAAGAATCCACGCAACTCCTTGTCATTCCACCATAGCCTGGATCTTCTCTGGATCAACCTCCACCCCATCCTGGAGATGATGTGACCGAGATATGCCATTCTCCTTTTGCCAAACTCACACTTCTTCATATTTGCATATAACTTATGAGAAGATAGGAGGTCAAGAACTAAGGAAAGGTGTCTAGCATGATCCTCTTCACTTAAACTGTATACTAATATGTCATCGACTAACACTAGTTTGAACTTCCTCAAATACAGCATGAATACTTCATTCATTAATGCTTGAAAGGTTGCCGGTGAGTTGGACAGCCCAAAGGGCATCACCAAACATTCGTAGTGCTGATCTAGTTATTATCGTAGTGCTGAATGTCATTTTATGCACACCATCTTTCTTCACCCTAATATGATAATAACTAGATCTTAGGTCCAACTTAGAGAAAACTTTAGCTGAATACAACTCATTCAGAAGCTCATCTGACAGGGATCGAGTACTTATCAGGGACAGTGACCTTGTTTAGGGCTAAGTAGTCCACACAGAACCTCCATGAATTGTCCTTTTTATTCACGAAAAGCACGGGACTCGAAAAGGAACTGTGTGAGACCTAAATAAGTCCTGCCCGTAGCATATCATGCACCAGTTTCTCTATTTCTTCCTTTTGAGCTTGTAAGGTGGATTACTTCCTACCAACAAGTTAATTGTGTGCTCGTGCCCTCTCTGCAGAGGTAACCCCTCGGGCATATGGAAAATTTCCGAAAACTTGTCCAATACCCCCATCAAATACCTGGGCAATTTTAGCTTGACATGGTTCCATGTCTCCACCCTATCCAACATATTGAACTCAATCAAGTACCCCCCTCTTTCCTTCAACAAGGCTCTGACCATAACTTTAGGGAGATTTTAGTACGATCTTGGGAGGCATCACCTTACAATGTCACCAAGTTTCCACCCACCTCAAACTTGAGAGTCTGAGTCTTCCACGGTGCCTAACTTTTCCAGCCATTGAATCCCTAGGATCATATTCGAGTTCCCAAGAGGTAACGCCAAGAAATCCTGAATGATCTGTAATCCCGGAAAATGAAGCAACACCTGATGACATTCGCTTGAACCTTCCACAGCCTCCTCCCCAGTACCTAAAGACACCCCAAGTTCCCTTACCTTGGTGACAACAATTCTCTCCATTGTTGCCAGCGAAAAGAAGTTATACGTTGCTCCAGGATCCACCATCACTATCACTTTGAATCCTTGCACCCTTGTAGTTTCAACGTCTTTGGGTTAAAAATTCTCACCACTGAGTTCAACGAAATCTCCAGAGTTCTCGAATCGGGATCCTCCTGTTCCCTAAAAACTCCCAGCGTGCCTTCTTCTTCTTCCCCTTGATCACCCTCTATGTCATCCTCAAAGGCCAACATAACACTAAGCTCCCTCCTCTTACACCTATGATTAGCCGACCACTTTTTGTCGCAACGAAAACATAGTCCCAACTCTCTTTTCTCCTGAAGTTGTTTATCGGTGAGGCGTCGATTGCTTCCATTAAAACCACCCTCGGGCCACCATTAATGGTTAACAGAGGAATTGGAGGTGGTATTGGGGATGGTGGTATTTGCCACGTTGAATGAATTGGAATTTGAGTACTGGGTTGTGGATCCCGAGTGCGGCCCAATCTAGTTTGGTCCTCGCCCAGAACTCGGACTTACCATACTTGCCCCATAATCCCATCCTCTCCTATGCACCACTCTTTGCTTATCCTCCACTCGCTGGGCTAGTTCCATAGCATGGTCTAGTGAACGAGGTCCAAGGAGCCTGACCTCGACTTTTATAGTTTCCTTCGGCCCATTAACGAACTGACCCTTTGCCACTTCCTCAGTCAATGGGGCCATAAGCTCAAGAACCTTCGACGGTACTCATACATCGAGTGTTCCCATGGCCGACGCCCTAAACTGCCGCAACAGGAGCCCCTTCATCTCCTCCCAATGTCTCATCAGTCGTCTCCTATACTCTCATTGATACCACAATAAGGCATCACCATCTAAGGAGACTACCGCCGCCTCTAACCGCTCCTCCTCCGCCAGCCTATAAAATTGGAAGTATTTCTCTGCTCCGAGGATCCACCCATTGGGATTACTCTCGTTGAACACGGGTAAGTCCAATTTCTTAAGACGTCAGTTACCCATTTCCCTAAATTCCTGCTTGGCTTCGCTCTATACTGCATCTTCCTCGGAGGGTGGTAGTTGGGGCGGTGGGTGTCGATTCCTTAATTCCTCTCTTGTGATGAGCGCGATTGTTGAAGACTCACTGCCATCTGAGCCATGATTTCCCCAAATCCGTTGAGAATGTATCGGAGCCATCGTCACCTCCTCCCACGACCTACCCGCTTTGGTACCAAGTTGTTGCGAATCAGAGTTGGTAAAGGTTGAAGACAATGATGGTTGTGGTTGATGCACCAACAATGTTGATGTCACCTTCTCTGCTTTCGAGAGGCAAATTCTCTCCCAAGTATTTTGTATTAGCATAAAACGTGAGAGTTACATCTGTATACTCCTCCCTGTATGTAGTCTAAAAGTGCAACCAAATCTGACCTTAATACAACCCTTTGTAACTCAACAAACTCTGTAATTACTTTATTTACATATGTATATTTATATCTATATTCTATTTTCTTTCTATATACTCTTGATGCTTCTTATGCTGAGTTGGTTGGATCTTATGCTTCATGTTCCTTCTTTCTCCTCCTCCTAATTGGCAACCTCTATTGATTTATAGCATCACTCTTCTAAGTACAGACAGCTTTAATTAGCTATGTCCCCACTCAGCTTCAGGTATATATCCCCACACTTATGTCCTTCCTTTTCCAATTGAACCTCTAATAATTTTTAACATAGTTTAGCTAAAAGGTTACGCATGCCCATGCACTATCTTCTTGCTCTGTAATGTGAATTACATCAGTTTTCTTCAAGTAAGAAAAAAAGAACTTGAGACTAGACGAAACTAATATGGGGCATATGACAAGTAGTCCATGAAAAGATGCTTGAATCTTTGTCTCCACAAAAGAAGATTGATTGTATCAGTGGAAATCAAAATGATATCCACTATGAAAGTCATTCGATAAGAATTAAGATGTATTAGAGATGCCGTGATAGTAGCCAAAAAGTAAATCCTTAACTTTGTTTCATCTCTTCTTTGATAGATTTATGGACATGAAGTAGTACACAATTTAATAATTCTCACAATATTAACCATCATTCTAATATTATCAATATGGGATCTTGCTCTTTGAACTTAAACTGAAAAATATGAAGATTCAGCACCTCTTTTGTACATATGAGAGTAGAAAATTAGAAACCAGACATTATCTAACATCTATCTATGAGCTACCTCAATGCAGAGTTGAATATGGTAAGACATTAAGTCTTAAACTCAAGGAATAGGAATTATCAATAACATGCAAATGCAGAAACAGGGAGCAACAACATACGATCGTGTTATGAATAATTTGGTTTGCTTGACAGCTCCCTCTGTACTAACAGTGCCCTTTGAGACATCTAAGCCTAAATCTTTCAATGCCTTCATCTGCAATGAGGCCCAAGAAAGATAGGTCAAAGTTTGAATAATATGAAACATATAAAGGTAGCATTTTTTTCTTTCAAACATGATTTCAAAAGAGCAACAACTTATAGGCACTAGTTATAAGTGAACCTGACAAATAAGAAACCCATATGTGCATACAATTTCACATAAATAAAATATTTGTTCGTTGTTCTTAGTAGATAGTCATTGCACTAGCAAGAGTAGCAACTCCGCGTATTGAAGGTAGCACCAACAAAGGTTGTGAAATGAAATCTTTCCAATTAAACGTATGCTACGAGACTGAAGGCTCTTTTGCCAACGTAGGAGCTCCAGAATGATGTCAATATCTCACATGCAAAGTTGTCAATGAAGAATCAATAAAAAAATGAGAATATCCAGTGTAGAAGCAATTATAAAGAACATAGACTACACAAGCAGGAACGTGCCTACAATTACAATCCAAAAGATAATTATTGAACGATGCATTCTTTGAAGGATAAAGAAGAGAAAGACCTATGTATCACTAAAGCAAGAGCAAAGAAGCAAAGCATGTAACTTCACCGTGTCAATGAGAGCTCCAAGACGGTCCCCAAAGCTGAGCTGCACAATTGTTGCAACTGGGTCTGAATCTTGATCAATTAAAACTACAGGCATTGGAATAGGATCAGACTCCCCATCAGACATCTGCAAAAAGTAAGGCATACTATGGTTGAAATATGAAGAGATACCATAAGGTGGACCAACCATAACCATAGATGATCAAAAGAGTCATGACTACTGTAAGTCTGTAACTCAAATAGAATATGACAGCAGTCACCAATTTGTGTCCATGGAGAAGGATTTTACTAATATTATTAGGATGAAGGTCCAAATAAATGGATATAGATCTTTTTTGGATTTCCCAGCATAAATTAAAAAAAAAAAAAAAGAAGAGCAGGATCTGGAACTAGCAGAGAGGTTGCTGTAGAGAAAAGGGTGAAAACGTAAGCAAGAACTAGGAAAGTAACTCCGTCTACATGATCCTCCTTCTTTCAAGAAACTTATTTATTTAAGACAAATACAAGAACTAACTAAACCATGAGGCTCCAGGCATTTTCTCACTTTATCTCTTGCATGCACTACAATCTCTCGGTTGCAGATAATATGGTGATTGATATTAGGTCCACCGCAACAACTTGTTGTAAGTGGACTGTGGATTTGTGGAACACTAGGTGCTATGACCACTCACAAATTAATACAGAATATGTAAGAATAAGTAGATAAAAGGATTTTCACCACTATAAAAGACTGTTTCCAGCTCATTAATCCCCCTAACCTAGACTCATCCCACCCATGAAAAATTAGATAGTGCTGGAGAAGGGCCAAAAGCAAATAGAAAATAAAATCTTTGGGATGTGGGATTGTAAAAATAGGGAGCAGATACAGTTTTAGACTTTTCTTCATAATCTTATCTGTCAAATAGTAAAGCAGAAAATCATGGGTTCCAAAACCCAAGTACATGGGTGAGTCGGGTGATTTCCTATCATCAACCCTATTTAATCTACCCCACTTAAAACCAAAACGAAAAAAAAATCTCAAGAAGTCCTAATTATGAAATCTAAGCATTGAGTATACTCCTAATGAGAAAAGCCAATCAAGAAAAGGTCATTTTATCCCTTAAGTTCCATAATCAAGAAAACACTGTATACAGTGAGACAGAAGGAATCTAGCATCCCTTCTCTCACTTGGCACAATTTTGATCTTTTATTTATCCAATCACAAGTTCAATCAAATACAAGCTTTACACATGAAAATAAGTTTTAAGAACAGAACAATTATAAAATGGAGTATATATTATAAATGATGCAACAACACAAATGGCGAAAAGAATCTCCGTAATAAGCAGCCAAAGGCTCAGCAAAAAATTTGGTCAACAAATCTTACCAGATATTATTAAATAGGCAACATAACATTACATTCCATCAACTATTTTCTCAAGAGTATTACAGCTTTGCAAGCATTGTTTGAAACAAGTAATCAAACAAACAGCAGGTTTATTTATCAAGGGCGAGCGATAAAATCAACATAATTCTTATAATTTAATTCATTCTTTTTAGATAAGCTACAACGAAAATTTCATTGAATTCAATAACTAAAAACAGATGAACCAAATCATAAAAATATTAATGACAATAAAATGTGCAATTATTTGCTAAGAAATAACTTACACCCATGGACAATAAACATCTAGCCCACAGAGTTTGTGGTTTTACATCATGTGTATGAGATTGATTAAAATCCGGTATCAATGTGGTTTGTGGCTTTTAAGGTCGGAGCTGCAACTTACCAAAGCACTAATAGAATTGGCACTCTCGGGAGAAGCCTTCAATACATTCCTACACATGCACCAAAAAAAAAAAGTCAACAAAAATTGACTAGTTCAATAAAAATCCATAAGACAAATTAATCGGCAAAATAAGGCATGGTAACAAAAAATAACAACTATTTTGTTATTCGAAAAGCATCCATCAAGTCATCACATTCAATTTAAAGTTCAACAATTTGCAATAACCAAATATCAAATCATCCACAAAAATTAAAAGATACTTCAAAATTTCCTTCATTACAACTCAATCAGCATATTTAAAAACTCTCATCATTTTATTCTGCATATACAACAATCATGAAACCATTAGTTCATCACACAATCGATATTAAGCACAAGAAATTCGCAATAACTAATTAACAAAACATAAAAAATTACCAAAGCATCCATCAAATCAAAATCATCACACTCAATTACAAGCTCAAGAACTCGCAATAATCGACTACCAAACCATCCGCATATTTACTTCAAAACCTCCTTTTGACAACTAAATCATCAAATAATCACAAACTAGAATACTTAAATATTCACAACAACCGATAATCGCATCATTCACAAAACTTCAAAATTTCGACAACTGAATAAGCAAAATCAAAACGAAAAACTCATAACTTTGTTCTGCAATTACATTTATAAAATCTTCAGCTCATCACAGACTCAACCTTAAGCTCAAAAACTCGTAACAACAGATAATCGAAACAAACACACAATCAGACAGTTGACAGAAATCAACAATGAATACTGTTCAAAAGAGTGTAAAAATCAAGTCAACGACTCAACACACAATCAGCTTGCATTTTGATAAATTTGCAGTTTTTTCGAAACACTTGTCAAAATTAGGGTTTGAGGTGCCGGAATTTAAGGAACACATACGATTTTTTGGCGAGAGATAATCGAGAAAAGAGGAATCCAGGCGGAATGAAGGGAGGCTTGGCGCTGTCAGTGTCGAATCGAGCAACGGAGTGGAGCAAGCTCGCCCGTCGAAGGGAGAGAGTGGGAGTGAGGAGGGAGTTCGTCGCAGCTGCTGCAGCCATGGTTGATTCCGTTGGCAATGGCGTTGCACGCGGATGATAAGAGTTGAGACGCGGATGATAAGAGTGTGTGAGATCAGCGGGAGTGTATAATATGGAATTTGGAGTCTGACGCAGCCTTAGCTTTCTCTTGTTGGTGGATTATTTGTTTATTCTTTTCTTTGCATCCAAAAGGACAAATCATTGAATTGATTGTGATAGGATTACGTATGTCACATATTTTTTTAAAATAATTATTAGAATGGGTTTATGTTTTTATTCAAAAAAAAAAAAAGGGTCTATGATATTGTTAAAACAAAATTTTTATATATAAGATATATAATAAAATTATTATATTTTTAATAAAAATGACTCTTTAAAATGATAAAAGTTATCATTTATAGTTGATGAAGTTTTAAATATGTTTGGGTAACTTTTGTTACATTAAAAAGTAACGTTTACTAAAGATACAGTAATTTTATTATATCTCGTGTACATATAATATATGCTGTATTTTTAATGGTGGACTATTAAACTATTATGAAGTTTTTTCTTAATTCCACTAGAAGCATAAGCCAGAGAAGAAGAAAAAAATAATATAAAGTGTATTTATTTTGTGCTAATTTTTTGAACAGATTATATATTAATTTTTTGCATTGTAAGTGTTCATAATTAATGCTATCAAACATAATTTAAACAGAAATTGGGGTTGTAGTTGAAGAAAGTGACTTTGCAGATAAAATAAAACAAGTAGTTCATCACAAAGATAAAGATGTTGTAAGACAAAATGGGAATTGGGCATGATCACCAACCTCTGCGTGAGGGTTATAGTCAATGCCAAGTGAAGTTACTATAAGTTGTTTTAATAAATTTTCAAGAAGGTGAATGACTCTTATGGAACACATTACATACATGAAAACGGTAAAAAGAGAGGATTTTTTAACATTAAGTAACACATGATCGAATAACCTTACGGGACATAATCAACAAACATAAACCTTTTGAAAATTTATGAAAAATGTGAAGCAATCAAATCACACTCCAAATAATACACAAATAGAAACAAATTTTCTCACTTAAGAAAAACGTGTTTTTTTATTGGTGAGTATATGCTAAAAGTAAGATTAATATCGAAATTAAGTATTTAAAACTTTATGAAGAAGAAATTGAAAAGAAAATATGGAGTACACAACTTTCAAAATAAACATAATATCTACCTACACTATGGCACTCATCCTAACTCGATTTTTGATACATCAAACGAACTCTAAAAATTAGAAAAAAGTTTATGAAATCTCTTTATACCATAGCTAGGGTTTCTAGGAATTTTCATCAAAAAAATATAGTTGTTCATCATTTTTTTGATTTTTTTCCAATGTGATAAAATACGAAGGAGTCATATTTATCATTTGCGACAACATGGAATTAAACTTTTTTTTACATAAAGAGAACAAACTTACGAGAAAAATAAATTGCACCTACTAGACTTAGCTAGATTATGAGCAACTATAACTTTTCCCTAGAGACTTTGAATATAGTATACTCATCAAAATGATTTCCTTCATCCTTTATTAAATTAATAGTGTGGACGATCTTTATTGGTGGCATGGTTTGGCCTCTGAGGATACTAACAAAAAGGTGGGAATCAATGAGACGATACACAACTTTGATTTCCAAAGAAAGGAGCCATCTCATAGCATAAAGACAGGCAAGGGTCTCAGCGTTTAGCGGTGAAGAAGCTCTGATTGGTTCACTTTCTTCAGGAAAGTAGTTCCATTTACCGTGCTAAAAGCCCACCCTGTGCCACCTGTCTTGTCAAAATTACACCATAATCTGACAATTTGGACCAGGAGGGCATGAGAATCCCTTGTTTCCTTTCTTAACTCTACACACACACAAAAAAACTGGGGGAAGATCGTCGAAACTTTCTTGAAGATTAGAAGTTGTCGGCGTTCATCTTACCTTGTGGGAAAACCTAAAGAATTGGGCTTTAGCCTCTTCAAAATGAATGCAGAATAAAGCAGGATTATCTGAGCCATTGTTGAAAATAACATCATTTCATGTTCTCCAGATACCCCGAAGAGACCTCCAACAAACTCTAATATTAAACTTTTAGATTGATGTATTAACTATATACTACTTTTAGGGCTGGAAACGAACCGAGCCCGAGCTCGAGCTCGAAAAGCTCGTGGCTCGGCTCGCCTGAGACTCTGAAAGTTCGGGCTCGGGCTCGGGCTCGGACTCGCCGAGTTTTAATATTCGTGGCTCAGGCTCGGCTCGACAAAAGCTCGTGGCTCGGCTCGGCTCGGTATAAGCTCGTTACTTAACTCAAATTTGTCTTATGCTTATTCGAGTAATTAAGCTCAATTCTATTTAAAGATTTGTTTCAACTACGCCCTTAATTAAGCTCTGCTCGTTTAGGCTCGTCGAGCCTTCAAGCCTGAATTGTTTGAGCTCGAGCTCGTGCTCGTTTTTGTAAAGCTCGGGCTTGCCTAATTCCGAGCTCGAGCTGAGCTTTAGGCGATCCGATCCCGAGTAGCTTGCGAGCTAGCTCGGCTCATATCCAGCCCTAACTACTTTCATGTCAAATAACCGCTCCATTTTAACTTTTAAGATTGCCAACACACTAATTTGATAATTGAAATTTTATTTTGAAAATACACATTAAAATTAATCCAAAAACTTATTAGATAATAACATTTATTTTCTCATACATTAATTGTAATAGCCCTAATATTTTTTACTTAGATTAATTTCCTAAACTAGAATTAACTAAGTAAATATTTTTTGTTTAGTTCTTAATTAGTTAACTAGCTATTCTAAATTTGTAAGTTCAAATATTTATTTTATATTTGTTGGTGACATGCGCAACATGCATGCATCTTCTTCTTCTTGTTGTTATTGCGAATAAAAACGTACACATATACATATCTATAAATACGCATATGTATATAAATTAGTATCACATATTTTGACGTACAATAATTATATATATAGATATTTAATATTATAAAGAGTTTGTTTAATAAATGTATGTTAATGAGTAACATAATTAAGATCATGCTTAATAAATTTAGATAGTGTTAACAAAGTATATTTACGTAATTGTACTTGTGTTATATTAATTAATTACTTGGTAATGATTGTTTTATTCTTTGATTTGGTTTTGGTTAGGTTCGTTCGCAGAGTACTAAACTAATTTAAGAAGCTATGAAGTAAAAGCTACATGTAATGTTTGACTAACCTCAGAATGAGTTAAGAAACTTAATCGGTAAAGAATTTATTAAAGGACTTAATAGACTTTAAATGAATTTGGAATAAAGGTTAAACCTTTAATTTACGAATAGACTATCTCAAGGGAATTAATTAAAGGTACAAAGAAGGGTATCATTTCCGAAGGGTGAGTAACTCCGTAGTATGAGGGAAGTGAAAGTCTTGAGAAATTGTTACTCATTATAAGAGAAAAAGTTCGAAGAAGACTATTTTTGTCATGGAGAGGGAGGAAAGACTTACGTCAATCGAGAGTGCCTCTGCTATAAGAAAATCATAAATTAGGGTTGAAGGTTCTTGTAATCTCCCGCAAAATTACAAAATTTTGATTACGTCTTAATTGAAAATATTTTTTATGTACATCAACATCAATTTGGCAACTCATATATTTCCTATACATATACATACTTCCTATATTAATAATACATTATTTTGTTAGTATGTAAATAATTATTTAAATATTTGGTTAGCATGTAAATAATTATTAAAATTTTAAACCAATTTTTTTTACAAAAGATAATTTTTCTCTAGAAACCCATCAGGCCCAAAATTCTATGAAACCTAGTAATCCATAATTACCTAAACCTTATAGAGTTTACTTAATACTAGACACTATAAAAAGAAAAAGAAACAAAACCCCCCTAAAAACTCATTTATGTAAAAGACGAAAAGAAAAAAAAAAAAAACCAACCCCAAAACTTTTCCCTTGTTAAGGACCTTCCCCTCTGTTGCAGCCATGTCTCCTTGTCTCCTCTATTGTCCCCCACCTGCGCCGCCAGCAGCCTCCCCCCATCGTTGATGAGCCGCGCAGTTGGTCCTCCTCTTTCTTCTTCTCTTTTTTTCTCTCTTAATTCTTATGCCCTAGTATGCATGTTTAATAAATTTTTATATGGTGTTGTATTAATTTTATTATGGGTTAAATTTATATTAAAATTATATAAGTTTTATGTTATATAAATTATGTTATGCATCCTACAAGTTTTTATAATTTTCTATGCATAAATATAGTGGTTAGGTATGCTAGTTTCATGAATTAGGATTTTTAATACTAAACTCTTGATTTTTGCATGAAACTATAAGTATTTTGTGAATCATCTATGATACTTTCTATAGGGTTATAGTTTAAATAAAATTTCAGATTTTATGATCATATATTTTAGTATAAAAATGTTAGTTTTCTTAATTTACGGCTTAAATTCTTAGACTAGTAATTGTTTCATGAAATTATGACCATAGTATGATATATTTTGATTAAAAAAATTAATACTATGGCATTTGGAATAAATTTTCAGAATATTATGCATAGATCATGGTTTAATTGATGAGATTTTCATGTTTCGAAACTTGAAACTATATACTATTAGTACTTACATTAAATTAAGACTACTTTGTGATACAATTGTGAGTAATTTGGTTATACTAAATTGAAAACAAATTTTCATATATGTAAAGTTTTAAAAAGTGAGTTTTATGACAAGTATTTGGAGGATTTTCAAAACTTATTCTATATTATACTAATGTAAGCACTATAATACATGCATAGAACATGAAAATCAAGCTTGTGTACACTTTATGAATTTTTTAGAAATTAGCAAATTTGGTTTTGGTGATTTCTTGTGAGTTTAAGTGTTAGAAAGGAAGAATTTAAGTATATAAATATGTTTATAGATTGATTAGTAGTACAATGCTGCAAATTGGAGTTTTAAAAATGGCATAATCTAATGAAATTTTTTTCCAGCATGTTATACTTTATTAACTAAGCTGGAACTAATTAAGGGAGTGTGTATTTTAATGAATTTTCAACTGATATTTGTTGTATTATGTTTGAACTACTTGGAAGACTTAAAATAATGTTTTGGAATGGTTTTAAAACCATAGAAAGCTTACTATGATTGTTGTAAATTTTGGATAGTGGTGTGTTGATATAGGTGGTATTATTTGATGTACGTATGAAATCAATTCGTAGAAGGTGCATAATTATAGAGAAAGTGGTCACTCGCTTAGTTTACTCAAGGTACGCGTGGATTACAATGCCTTGACCTAGAAGCATGAGTTAGGATCAAAAATGGAAAGTTTGGTTTCATGTTTAAGAAGCTTAGAGTATTATTGATTATGCATTAACGAGTTGTACTCTTTACTTTGGATTGTATTGGATTATATTTTAGTATTGATGTGTGATGATTAATGAGTAATCACTAACACTAATGATGATGTAATTATGTTTGGTTGATGAATCTCAATTGATTCAAGTGGAATTAATTTGGTAATTAATCCATTAGGCCGTTTAATATCTCTAATTGAGTAAATGTGAATTTCAAGTCTTAATGATGTGGGTTTTTGACTCTATTCAACAAATTAAAAAATTACAAAGGAAATAAAAAGGGTTAAGATTTCAGTATAAAAGAGGTTGATTGTGTATTTATGATGCTTGCATGTGTGTGATGTGGTGATTTTGGAAACCGAGTTTAAACTGTAAAACATGTAAAGAGAAAGAAGGATAAGCAATAAAACTTTGGGCTAGTGCACGTCTAGAGTATTGACAAACAGGGGTTAGAGCTTCACTGAGTATTATCTGTGGCTTTTCTTGGAGGTCGTGTGATCTACGAGTCTTTCTTTTATAACGTTTTGAATTAAAATCGGGGTTAGTTGAGATCTTATCTAACTATGGTGACAGAGTCGCGCCCTTTTACCATATGGATTTATATTTTATTTTGATGCCCTCCGACGGGAGTGTATGAGTTATTTATCTATTTGATGTCTTAATTATGACATGGGGGAGACAACCTTGTGTATTGCTTAATCCAAGTAATTAATTAATTTTCATGTTAATTGAGTAAAATGTTGCGTAATACGTTCCTTCATACTGTACTTATTCTCTATTTAAATGTTATTTCAATTGTCATACTTTGTAACTCTGTATGTATTCAACTTGTTGATTAAGTGCTTTGTATGTGTTTTTGGTCATGACTTTTGCCTTTAAATGACACTGTGATGATCCAATATTTACACTTGTATTATTGGGGAGCAGATTTCTGATAGGTATCCAGTCGAACACTCATGCATGGGTGGGTTAAGTGGAGTATTGCTTTAATTTAGATTTCATATTATTTTGTGTTTGCTAGGGATGATTTTAGTCTGTTGGTTTTGGATTTGAGTTGAACGTTATTTTGATAATTTATAGTAAAGTCCTTAATGGTTTCAATTTGAAGTATGTTAGGAGTTTGTTTCTACGAATGATGTTATTTCGAAAAGTCTTTCGTGTTCCGCTGCAAAACTCTGTTTTATAACCTTAACATTTGAACACTTGGCGGTGGCATACTAGTAGTTCCTAAAGGTTTTGGTTCGGAAAGGGAATTACCGGTGTGTTACAGTTCTGGTGAAGAGAGTAAATTTTTGAAGACCAAGAATCTAGTTAGGAAGGCAACAATCTACAATAGTGGACGATGTCTCAAAAGTGTATTTTGTACAATTTAAAATCAGCATGAGTAATTAGAGACTAAACAACTAATAAACTATTTTAATTTATTAGTTTTTGGTTTCTATCGATCTATTGTGTTATTTTCTACTTTTGATTTGTGCACTGATCAGCATATGCTAACATGTATGTATTAGTTCTTTGAACTTGTATTGGAGGGGGAAGACACTCAAATTACAAGATAGAAGTATAAAGTTTGTCAACTTGCTCAAGAAACTTTTGCTTGTATAGCCCAATATTATTCGATTTACTTTTGATAAATCTTCTCGTTATTTACTCAAGGACTTAGGTTGTAAAATACTATATTTCTATTGAACAAACGAAAATGTTTAAAGTTTACTTTAAATATTTGTTTTAAAAATATATGAGGTAGCTAGACATTATGGCGTAGTGCATTAATCCAAGTTGTATTATTGAGGTGACAACTCGTTAATTTGGTTCAACCCTCTGTTGCATTATTAAACACTTTAACTATTGAGGCCGGTATAATTAATATCACATTTGGATCTCCCCTGTCAATATTTTCAATAAAATTCTAATCATGTAATAAATCTCTTATGTGATTTTCTTTTCGAGCTAGTATTTTCAATTCATGAACAAATATAATGAAGTGTACCTTCGTATTATTATATCTATTTGTTTAATTCTACTCATGTAAATAATTCTACTATGATAATACACACATGCTTTATCACACACAAAATTAGATTAAATTTGATAATATTTTATTACTTGGGTACTACTTAATTAAGAGCCGCTACAGGTCGGATTGGTACCAAAAAGTTTTGGTTCCGTATCCTATTTTTAGCAATTTGTTGGAGCAGTATTAGTTTCAATTTTGGAAACGAGTCCCTACCCTTTTGGTTTTGGATTCAAAAAATGTGATTGGGTACTCAATTAGGCTCAATATCCTAAGTATCAATGGTCCGAAATCTAAAAAGTGGCTTGGATTATGATACTTACAGTGGCGGATCCAAAATTTTCAACTTGGTGAGTTGCAATCGATAATTAAGCATGTATAATTTTTTTTTTATCAAACAACCAATGATTTTTTTTTTTGGCCGACAGGTGAGTCATCCGACCCATTAGGACATAAGTTAGATCTGCCACTTAATACTTAGACGCATCACTTGAAAAGATTTTCCCTTAATCTTGTTTAATCGGTTTTTGTTTGCCATTTGACGACTCAACCACTATAACAAGGTGTTGGGCTAGACAAAGGGTGTCCATATAGAAGTCGTATTCTTGTTAGTAGATTTATATAAAAAAAAATATTTAGTATAAGTCATTATAAATATGGCCTTGATCTCCCCTCATTAAAATCGCAAGGTTAAAACAATATATTACCTTGAATATGGCCTAATATCTCTTCAATTGTGCAATAATACGAAGGATACCTATATATCGTATCTTAGCTGTGCAATAATACAAGGATAACTATATATCGTATCTTAGCAGTGCAATAATACAAGGATAACTATATATCGTATCTTAGATGTTATGTCCACTTTTTTGGGGATTGTTATATCTTTTTCTTTTGTAAGGAAACTAGGTAAGTCCCGTGTGATGTACAAATTGATAATAAATTATTTTGTTAAATATTTTAATATAAGAATTTTTTTTATTTATTAGTAAAAAATTTATAAGTTTTATAGAATTACCGTAGAAAATTTAATTAGGATAATATTTTTTATCACATTAAATAAAAAATTTATTATAGAAAAAGTTAGAGAGGAAATATGAAATAAAGAGAATAAATAAATATAGTTTTAAATGATCTAAGAATTTATATAGTTACACAATTTTTTTATATATTGTATTTTCCAATCTAATATTAATGTAAAGTAAAAAAAAAAGTAGATGATATCATCTTTAAGAAAAGGAGAAATTATTTTTTTATAATAACTTGACATGTGTAAGTATAACATTGACAGATGTTTTATTTTAGTAATAATTATAGATGGTAATGATGATAACAATAATATACTATTAATAATAATACTAATAGTATAAATAATAATACTAATAGTATAAATAATAATAGTAGTATTAATAATAACAAACTTAAATTTTTTAAAAATATTAATAATAAGTATTAATAATATGAAGTAATAAATATCACTTATAAAAATGTATCAATCATTCATAAAATGAGTTTTATAATTTGAACTTATTTTTTCTGATTTGATCCAATCTAATATGATATGAATTAGGAAATAAGGTATTAAAATAAAGTGAAATAACAATGGATCAAAACTTATTGATAAAGACTAAGACAGTGAGGCAATTACTTGTGCTATATAAAAATCATGAGATTTCACAATAGAAGAACACATACATGAAAATGCTATATAATAGAAAGATAATATATTTTGTTATGAAAAGACATAAAAAATATATATTAGATAATTTTTATTACTCTGTACTTCATAGTGACATGATCAATGGATATAGAACTTTTGACATAAAATGAAAAGTGCAATCAAATCATAATTCAAAAACAACATGAAAATTTAAAAGTAGAATGTACACGTAGTTTTGGATGACTCATTGACTAGAGTACTATACACATAGTTTTAGATGATAAATGGTAGTTTAATTATCTAATGTTATTTAAGTTAAAAAAGTAGATGTTATAGAAGATAATATAATATTTTTTTAATTGAATGAAAGTGAGTGTGAGATGCTAGTGTTTGGAAGTAAGAAAAAAGTGATATCAAAACAACTCAGCTCCCTCGTGAAAAAAGTGTCTTTTAATGTATAAAATATATGTTAAAAGTAAAAATTAACATGATAAAACACGTTTTATATATTTTTATATAATACTCCCTCGATTTTTTTCTTCCTATTTGGAATCAGGGAAGAATCCAATACAGTAATCAAGAAGGGAAATATTCTATAAAATACATTAAATATAAAGCAAGATGAAGGATATAGATTCCATTAAAAGTAATGCAAGTGGACTAATTGTATTTATTGATATTTTAGAAATATAAAAGTTCGTTTATAAAAATGAAAATAATTGCAACATCCAATGAGCGAATAATAGAATGAGGTTATTTACGTCATAAAATATCAGATAAAAAAATGAATTATTCTAAATGGGAAAATCTTTTTGAAATTTTCCAATAGTAAATAAAGAAAGAAAAAAAAAAGAACAGAGGAAATAAAAACACGACAATCATATCTCACCCATTTCATAAAAATACATATTGTCATCGCCCTCTCAATAGATCAGAGTACTTCCACCTTGATGGTTCTAGTGGGATGCTATGATGAGAAGAAAAACCAAGGTTCACAAATTAGAAACATCAACAAAAGTATATTCCTACGGTTTCCGAGTACAAGACAAACTCTACTTCATATCAAAGTATAAATTTAAGTATATAACTCCTTGTTTGGCCGATCAAATTTTCCCCATCCTCCCCCCCTTTTGAAACCCCAATCCCAACACACACCGCTGTAAAATAAAATCCTCATTTTTCAGAGAGCACAGACGCAACCTCCCCCCACCCGCTAAATAAATTTTAGTGGGTCCCACCAATCTTCCTCCCCCCCCCTCTCTCTCTCCTCCCTTCCAGCATCTCCACGACGACAGCTTCAGCAACATTAACAACAAAAATAAAAATAAAATACCCTAAAAAAAAAAACATACACAAAAAAAAATAGTAATAAAAAATAGAGCCACCATTTTTACTTTGGGTTAACTTTTTTTGGGTGTTTTCTCTCTCCTCCGTCGTACGATCTCTTCATATTCTTTCTTCGCTCGCTCGTTCGCTCTCTATCGCTCTCCTCCTCCGCCGATCGACGAATGCTGGTACGACGCGGTTCCTCACGTTCCGATTCAATTGGGATTTTGCATTTCTCAATTTGAATTGGTTTTTGAAATTGGAAATTGGAAACCCTATTTTTGTTTCTTTCTAAATTGAGTTAGGGTTTTAAATTTTTTGGGGGTGTGATGTTTTTTGTTTGCTTGATTTGTTGTGCTTGAAGTGTTTATTAATAGTTCAATTTGATGAATTTGAGTTCTTGATTTTTCTTTGATTGGACTTGCTGAATTAATTGAATTTTATTGGGTTTTTATTTGATTGAGCTGATTGAATCAGTTTTATTGAATTTATTTGAATTTTGATGAATTTGGTGGAACTGTTAGATGATCAGTGTGAATTTTGTTTCTGTTATATAATGGTTAAGTAAGGAAAGTAGGTAATTCGGGATGTTTTCGAGTGTACGAAAGAGTAAGTAGCTTGCTTTTTGTCGTTTTGATGAATTAATTAATTTGATTAATGTGTGTGTTGGATTCATTAAATGCTGTATTTTTACAGATTTTCTGCTGAATTCTGGTGTGAGTTGATGAGCTTATTCGATTGGGGTTTTTATCGATTGATTATTTAGCTAAGTTGAGTTGTCAGGGGTTGAAATGTTGAGATTTGTTTTTTGGACATGAGTTAGTAAGTTGGATTTGAGGTAATGGCTGGGAATGCTAAGTTTGAATTGAGCTCTGTTAGTCCAGATGACTCGGGCTTTTCAGGAAGCTATTCAAATGGACAGCGAAGTAGCTATGCAGCATCTAGTTTGGACAGGTCTGGAAGCTTCCGGGAGGGAAATGATGGTAGGAGTTTTAGTACAGGAACTGGCACATCGAAGATGAATGTTTCTCTGATGGCTGATTTGCCGCCGTTGTCCCAGTGTTTAGGACTGGAGCCTATTACAATGGGAGATCTGAAAAATATACGGGCAGGTGAATTGAAGAGGGCTTTAGGTTATTCCTTTAGCAATGCCTCTGAAGATAATTCTTTTGGAGCAGGTCATTCCAAGCCTCCACCCACTTTGGCTACCGATGAACTGAAACGCTTAAGAGCATGTGTTTATGAAGGATCTCTCAAAGCGAGGTACTTATCAATGATAATACTATGCATATAACTCTATGAACACTTATCATTCTGATGATTTTGGCTATACTATCTCACAGTAGAGTACGTATTATATTATTCAGTAATTTTATGCAGGAGGCACTGAAATTTTTGTTGATACTATCTTCTTCAAAATTATTAGTGCTAGTGTCATAATTGTGCTTTAAGAGTGGAAAGGTTGTCATTGCTTAGCTGACATTTTTGTTATTGCTAATGAGAGGTATGTTAATGCTAAATACAGGAATAGAGTGAAAAGGCTGGATGAGTCTTCAAATAAATTGAGCAAGTATTTTGAAGCCGTGAACTCAAAGAAGCAAATACCAAATGAGAGATCTGGTGGCTCAAACTTGCTGAAGATGGGAACCCAGTCTCATCGAAGTTCACCTGATGTTTCGACCCAAAAGTTAGAGGACAGGAATAAGAACATTGGTCTCAATAAGCGTGCCCGTACGCCAATGGGAGACATGCGGGTATGTGTGTAGTTGTGTACTGTCTCAATACCTTCCAGCTCATTAAATCACGATCCAAGAAATTAAGGAATTTGTTGTCCTTTCTCATGGAGTTGAACTCTTTGGGTTTGCCATTATCTTTACCAGCAGAATTAGTGACTGATTTACTGTGCGTTGTTCTCATTAATCACTGTAGATTCTAGAAGAAAATTTTGAGTATTTCTTGTATTGATGAAAAATAATTTGGAGGGCACTTCACTTGCCTTACCTATTCCAATAACCCTAAACATGCTATGTACGGTCTTCATTAAGATCTTTTTTTTTTCTTGATCGCTTTATTAAGACTTAGTTTCTGTATAGTTGTGGTGATAATCTGATGATGTTATGAGGTTCTTTGTGGAAATATTGTCAGAATCTCGAGGTTCTTGTGATTTTCCTAACACCTGACGTCTCTTCTTCTCAAAACTTTATTTGCCTTTTAGTCATGTTGACTGTTAAGAGGCTCTTGCAACTTTTGATATTTCCTTGTCAATATCATTGACTTTTGATTAATTTGAATTATTCAGGCTGAGGTACGTAGCAATGGAGTCCCAAGGCAACATCTAGTGTTGGGAAAGGATAAGGATGGTGCCAAGGAGGGTAGTTCGGACCTTGGTGAGGAAAAAATCCGCAGGTTACCTGCTGGCGGAGAGGGATGGGACAGGAAAATGAAAAGAAAACGATCTGTTAGTAGTGTTTTTCCTAGGCCGGTTGAAGGTGATGGAGAGCTTAAGAGGACTATGCATGGTAGGCTTGGGAATGATTCTGCAGTTCACTCTTCTGATGCTCATGGCTTCAGGTACTTTTTTCTTGATCCCAAAGTTTGAACTTATGTCTGACTTTTTATAATGATTGTAGCCTCTTACTCCCCACCGTTGTATGTCACACACTTTATACTTGTTTGAGCCCTTATCAAGCATTGTATAAGAATTAAAGTAGCACCGTAACGAATGTTAGGATATGCTCATACTGGTTGGCAGACTGATTTTATTGGGTATTGACTAACCCATGGCAGCATCTACAGAACTGCAGGGTTCAGCAATGTTACTGTGTCATTGTGGTCCTCAATGATGTGTCATGTCAGTAGTTTTCCTTCCACCCTCTATCTTAGAATGCTTCCCTATGCTGGTAGGATAATTGCAATCAGAGCATGTAACTTTTTGATGGGGCAGCCTGTATATAAATCAACTGTTGATTGCTTGATGCAATTTATTAGCTCCTGACAAACTCTATTTCATTATATTAATGGGTCAACTTCTGAATTGTACAGTAGGCATCCCAGGTAGATCATCATATTAGTTGCAATTGACAAAAGCATGAAACTTCAAGAGTTATTTTTCTTAATAAGTAAAGTTGGCTAGGTGAACTTGGTTGGTCATGAAGGATGAGTTGCCAGGCAAAATTTTTCTTTGAGAAATTTGTCTAGCTGTGTCTTTAGCTTTAACTACATTTATGAAAGTTCATATCTTGCAGATCTGGGTCATCTAACGTTGCTACTGGAAGCAACAAGATAGACAGAGCCCCGTCACCTGTGAGCGTGGGTGCTCGTTTGACACCCAAGAATGAATTGGACAAGACTTCTCTATCTAGGGAACTTTCTGGAGTGAATAAGGAACGGTTACTAACGAAAGGAAATTCTAAGTATGTATTAACTCCATTTTTTAGATGCATACAGTGGCCCAAATTGGCTTTTAGCGATCCTATTTTTTTTTAGTAATTTTATAGACATGCTGATCTAGTTATTCATGATTATCTATTTATCTCTGATCTTCATAAATATAGGTTGAATATGCGCGAAGATCCCCATATGTTCAGCTCTAGTACCATTACAAAGGGCAAGGCATCAAGAGCTCACCGAAATGGCCCTGCTTCTGTAGGAAATTCATCTCCGAGCTTCTCGCGAATATCTGGGACAGCAGAAGACTGGGAGCAACCTCTTAATGTGAATAAAGTCCATTCTTTGGCTGGAGTGAATAATCGCAAGCGGCCCCTACCATCCGAGTCATCATCTCCTCCAATGGCTCAATGGGTGGGTCAGAGACCACAAAAAATATCTCGTAATCGGAGAACAAATATTGTGTCTCCTACTTCTAATCATGATGAAACACAAATTTCATCTGAAGGATGCACTCCCTCTGATTTTAGCACCAGAATTTCTGGTACTGTGAATGGGTCATTTCCTGTCAGAAATATAATGAGTAGCTCGCAGCAGCTAAAGGCTAAACTTGACAATGCGCCCTCTCCTGCAATATTATCTGAAAGCGAGGAGACGAGTGCTATTGATAACAGACTTAAGGACAAGGAGTTTGGTGGTCCTGACTTGGATGATAAAATTTCAAATAGTCATCAGCATATGAGTCCATCTGGCTTGTTCACAAAGAAGAGCAAATTGCTTGGGAAGGATGAAATTGGCGATGGTGTACGTAGACAAGGTCGTAGTGGTAGGGGCTCTTCGTTGCCAAAGGGTAGTGTATCGCCGTTAAGGGATAAGCTGGAGAATCCAACCATGGGAAAACCTGTTAGGAGTGTAAGACCTGGTTTTGAGAAGAATGGAAGGTGTCAAAAATAATTTTTATATATTTTAGTGATAAATATTCTGCTTGAATATTAATATAAGCTTGACTAATATATTATTATCGTCCTATCTGCTGCAGTAAATCAGGCCGACCTCCACTTAAAAAGCATTCAGATCGTAAGGGTTTTCCTCGCCTTGGACCTCTGCCAAATAGTAGTTCTCCAGATTTCACAGGTATGCCTTAAATCATGCAATGTTTTTCAGTATGTAGCTTTGCAAACTGTTGTTTATGAATAAGCAGTTGTTCCTAGAGAAAGGGCAGTTTTAACGTAAAACTTTTGGTGAAAGAATCAGTACCTTGCTGATAGACCAATTAATGAGGCGAAGTTGTGAATTCTAAAACTAGTCTGAAAACATTGTTGTATTTGATGCTAAATGGATGGGGTTTCCGCTGATTATTCAATTCATTAAATGGTTTATATTTGGGAGTTGAATTTTTTAATTTTATTTTTATTGAAGGCTTCGGATCACATGTATGGTGTCTCTACAAGTTGCACTTCAGTTTATTTCATTTGGTTATCTGAAATACCTTAAAAGGCCAGATTGTCAAAAGTAAAGGATGGGACTGTTTCTGAATTAATGTTCAATTCTTCATCCACATGCATTAGATTATATATATCTGCCACGATGTAATGAAAAAGTGTTTTTCAGTTTATCTGTCCTGTAATCTTGAAAACGATTGCTCCTAACAATTAATTATGGTATATCTGTGGCACTTGCCTTCACTTGTCTCTCTTTGATGTTATTGACATCTACTCATCAACATGATCAGGAAGCACAGGTTGCTTATCCCTTTTATGATTTAATTTATTTTAAACTTTTTTTGGGCATTTTCAGGCGAATCAGATGATGACCGTGAAGAACTCTTAGCAGCAGCACAGTTTGCTTGCAATGCCAGTTGTATGCTTCAATCTGAATTTTTGGCTTTTTGTAATGTCATGGGAATATGGTTTCACGATTTTTGCTTGTTTTTGCAGATAATGGCTGTTCTTCATCATTTTGGAAAAGAGTGGATCCACTTTTTAATATTAGACCAGAAAATAAATCCTTTTTGGAAGAACAGGTGTTTAGTTTTTCTACAATATTTGTTATACTTCCTCTGTTTTAATTTACGTGCAGCACTTTCTTTAAAACAATAACATCTTGATACTCCCAACACAACCCAAAATGGTTTTTTTACATTCAATCATATCTTTACCCTTACTTAAGCCAACTAGCACAATTAGTTACCCCACTCCCCTCATCAAATGAGTTAAGCCCTCCCCTACAACCTATAGTAATCACACACCATTTCCCTCTCCACTGAAGAGCCCCACCAATAATCCACCCACCACGTACCTACTTTCAACCACTGTCACAAATTCCAACGCTTACAACCATCGTATGTCCACCATTTTCACCAATACCACTCAATACCATCACTGACCCCTCCCTCCATCCTGACCACCACACCCTGATCCTTCGCACCTCCGTAGCCACCATAACCGATCCCATTCAGCGTCTCCACAGTCATTATTGACAGCTACAATTAAACGGTAGTTGAATCGTTAAAAATGCAAAACAAAGGAAAATTGAAATCAGAATGAGAGGAAAAAAGTTGAAGACTTGAAACTTTAATATTCTTGATCTCCTTTAATGACTCTTCTCTCGCATTAGTCTTATCTTTGGTGAAAGTGAACTGGCCTTGGGGAGTGCAGTGGAAGTTGAGTTGGTGATGGGTTTGGGTATCATGTTGACCTGTTCAATGGTCCAGGACAGAGGTGGGGCAGCTTGATGCTAGAGGGTCAGGGATGGGGCTGATTGTAGGATAATTTCATTGGTTCAGGTTGGTCAAGACCTATTTCAGTCAACCCAGCCTAGCCTGACATTTTTTTTAATTAAAAACACAGAATTTTCAGAGACTATTTTCACACTTAGTATACTGTTTTTGGTACTGGTATAAATTTATAATGTTAACTTTATTGTTTAATAAAATAAGGAGGATTATAAGTTGTGACGTTATATTGTCCACCTCCTTCTTCCCTAAGCAAAGAATAAAGAAAATAGAGAAAAAGCAATGAAAAAATTTTCCCATCCTCAAACTCTCATATCTACATGACATGACTATATCACCTCCATCAATGATATATCAACCTTTCTCCCTCTCCCAATATCACCTCCCCTGGCCCGATGAAGGTCGACCCTATAATGGCTCGAGTCATTTAAGAAAATGAATGGTCTGACCCTTTTATAAGTGGGTCAGACACAGGATTTTGATGGGGCCCTGTCATTGAATAGGCCTCTAGTGGGGTGGTCATGAAAGTGGTGCTGTGTATGAGGAGGGGAGGAAGGTTGTGGTGTTCTGGTGGTGGATGGTATTGCAGAATTGCAGGGAGGAGGAAATATTGGTTGATTGGTAATTAGATGTTAATGTATTTAATTAGGTTTCCCTTTTTTTTCTCTCCTTTTGTAAATATATGTGCCAACCTGTGTGTTAGTTAAGAAAAAATAAAATGTGTTTAGCAAAAATTCTTGAATCAGTTTGTGTGGAATCTGAGATTCTCTTTGTTGTTGGTGTACATAATAGACGAAATCTGTAGAGGATCATTCAAAGGAAAGTGAGGCACCAAACTTGGGTGGCAACCATTTGGTACGTGTTTTGTAGTACAGTTTAATTTTTAACTTTGTTGTAAGTTAGCATTTTTCTTGTGCCCATTTGCCCAGACCCTGAGAATTTTTAAAGCAGATTGAAATTGAAAGTACTAACTGATTATTTCTTTTAGCTGCTAAGTCTTTGACTGTTATTCTTTATGATTATTTCAAAACAATTTACCCCATATATCAAAGGCAGAGGGAGGACTTTTGGCAGTGATTCTTATTACATATTTAAACCTAGGTTCTTTGGAATTTTATTTTGCACAAGTACATGCGAAACTGAATTTCATATATATTGATTTTTTGGTTTTGTGATTGGTCAGAATTTATTTTACTATACTTGACCCTTCATCTTAGTACCTTGATTGCAATCTTGTTTGAAAGACACTTGGAATATAGCTTTTTCCTTTTCCTATCTTTTTTGGTGTGTGTGCGTGAGTTTTTTTTGGGGGATGGGGGGTTGAGGGGTATAGATTTCATACCAAGTATAATTTCATTTTGAATTATTGTTTTTGGGCATTCTTTTGGTGTCCCTATATAGAAAATTTTAAGATTCAGTTCTCTAGTTTATTAACTTTTTTGCTCTTTGAAATATTCTTTTTTCTAAAAGATGGACCTTTTTTTTTTACTAACATGCCGTAACTGTACATCCTCCTCTTGCAGAAATATGTTTCTCAAATTGAACATTCCCTGGCACAAAGTTTTGTTTCGGGAGAAAACAAGATATGCATTGTAGATAATGGGTTGACAGAGTCTACCAAGACTGGAGACTTCATCAATCACTTTGAGGATAATGATTTTTCATATAAAGGATTAGATTCTCAAAAAGGGCCTAACAGCCTCACTCCATTGTACCAGAGAGTCCTCTCTGCTCTCATTGTTGAAGATGAATTCGAAGAATTTGAAGAGAACCATTATTTAAGCAACACTGCTTCTGTTGCTAATGGAGATGATCCATGTATGGGAGACAGGATATCTTGTAATGGTAATGCTAGTCATAGATACTTAAACATCCATGTCCCTATGCATGAGGAAACTGATGAAGACGATTATGGATTTAAAAACCCAGTTGATCAGGCTAGCCATGGGGTTTACCGAAATGATACAAATGGATCACTTGCTGTTAAAGTGAAATCTTCTGGTAATTCTTCATTTGAATGCGAATATGATCAGATGTGCATGGATGAGAAGCTGCTGCTTGAACTGCAAAGTATTGGATTATCTCCGGAGACTGTGGTATGTATTTTGTTTTGTTATAAGTATAAAGTTAAGCCTTATGTGTTTTTCTTTCTTTTTGTAGTCCCTACCCTACCCTACCTATATGTAGAAAGGAAATATTTTCTTGTTATAATCTGTTGTATGCATGCCCATTTATGTGATGCTGAGTAGTATGCTGAATTTTCTCTTTATCTTATTCTTTCAGCCTGATCTAGCAGAGGGAGAGGATGAATTGATTAATCAAGACATTCTGCAACTCAAAAAGCAAATTTCCCAGCAGGTTGATTGTTTAATCTTACAATTACTTCTTCCATGGATTCCAGAAACTTTTGCTGATGTTGCAATCTTACTATGATAAACTTTCACATTCTCCTAATCTGCTTAGTCTAGCTGTAGCAATTATCCAGATCTGTTTTTGTGATAGCCAGCTTAGATTTATGAGTTTTCTGTGCCCCTTATTGCCTCTCTTTCAATCTATACATTGTGGTATGAGTGCATATGCTCTATACAGTAAGATGTAAGTGCTCTTCGGTTAGATTTGATTGTCTTATTTGTACTTACATTATTTTCTATGGTTCTATAGGCTGGGAAAAAGAAGGCATACTTTGAAAAATTACACAAAGCTGTAGAAGACAAGAAAGAAGTTGAAGGACGGTATGAATTTTGACTTTTTTACTTACCTCCTTGAGTCAATTGATATACTATGTATATGCTAAAATTGACCTTATTTTAAATATTTTCAGGGACCTTGAGCAGCTTGCTATGGATAGATTAATTGAGTTGGCTTACAGAAAGCTACTGGTACTTCACTTTTCCCTTTTTTTGTATTTAGGTATTTTTAATTAGAGTTTGGTGAAAGTTAGTGAATAATCCTGTATGTTTGGTGTGTAATCTGATACTAATTTTCTTTGGTATCTTTGTGTTACAGTCTGCCATTGCATTGGCTGACAACTAATGGATGCAAGTTTGTGGTAGTGATAGGAAATTTCAAACATAAATTCAATATAATTATAATGAAGAGAATGACTCAAAAAATAGGATGCCTTCATATCTAGCTTAGAGACAGAGCAAGATTACTTTGGTTGATAACCTCAATTTTTTTGGAGCTTCTATTGATGAAATTAAAATTGGCTTAATTTATAAGTCTTAACTTGCTTCAGTATGTAGTCTATGAGATGGAAGATGTTTAGGTATCTATCATTCCGAACCTCAATTACTTTCTTGTAATTGATGGATATGGCAATACATATCAGTCATACTATGCTGGCTGTGCTGTGGATGGTTATTTACCATTGCGGTCTTGTGTTGAGAGAATTTTCTGTGGTAAGATTTCATTTTTACTCAATGGTTACCAATTCTGGTGCCAAGAATGGTGTCAACTCCTCGCTAAGGCATTGGGAGTGGTCACTAAATGAGCAATTCCTGGATCTTGGATCAAATAAGTGTAAATTGAATCTAGTTGTGGAACTTAAGTGATTTCAACTGCCTCATTGATGTAACAACCCTGTTTACTTGATTATAGTTGTAGAATTTAAAAGGGAATGATCAACCATGATATAGATAATAATATCTCTTCATTCTCCTCTCCAGGCAACACGTGGAAGTAGTGCTGCCCGAATAGGGATCAGTAAGGTCTCTAGACATGTGGCCTTGGCCTTCATTAGAAGAACCTTGGCTAGGTGTCGGAAATTTGAAGATGCAGGGAAGAGTTGTTTCAGTGAGCCTTCTCTACGTGATGTTCTTTTTGCTGTACCTAACAATAACACAGGAGCTGCTAGTGGCATGCAAGCCGAACAGAACATGCGACTGCACTCCAGAGCTTCAGGTATTGTTTTAGTAATCGTTTGAACAATTTAGCTTGTTTGCTTTTTACTATTTTTTGGGTGGGGGGACGGCTTGGAGATTTTTGAGAAATGAAGTAAATATTTGTAGGGGTTGGAGATTAAGTCTTATTAAGTATTGCAACCATTCTATTGACCTTTTTGGAGGAATTCAAAAAAGTTCCTTGGCCACAAGTTATCATTTTTCATCTCCCCTGTAAATTAACTTTCTGCTTTCATGTTTACAGGAGCATATATTACTGGTCCTGAACAGCCTGATCTACAAAATGATAAATCTGATAGGAGCCCATTCGATGCATATGAAGCCTTTTCCCGTCAGTCTGATCATGCTTTCGCAAAGAGTGGACCTATATTGAACAGAGGCAAGAAGAAGGAAGTATTGCTTGATGATGTTGGTGGAAATCCTGCCCTAAGATCGACAGCAACTCTTGGATCATCCCTTTTGGGTGGAGCAAAGGGAAAGAGAAGTGAGAGAGATTCTGGTGCCAAAGCTGGTCGTCCATCGATCTCTAATTCAAAGGGTGAACGTAAGACAAAATCAAAACCTAAGCAAAAGGCTGCTCAGTTTTCTACACATCCAGTCCAACCTTCTGCTAATGTTTCCAGCGATTTGGCTGCTGGTAATAGTAACAGGAAACGAGAAGGATTAATTTCTCCTGGAAATATTCTCGATTCATCTAAGGAGTGCAAAGATGCTTTGGACCTTAGTGGGTTGCCAATAAGTGAAATAGATCCAATCGAAGACCTCAGTGTAGCAAATGAATTCGAGGGCCACCAAGATCTAAGTACTTGGTTAAATTTTGACGATGATGGTTTACAAGATCACGACTCCATGGGTCTTGAAATACCAATGGACGACCTATCGGAGTTAAATATGCTTATTTGAGGACAAGACACTGTACATTTCTAGCTTAAGTCGATGATAATAGTTTAATTGCTGGAATGAAGCCAGCTGTATAATTATGCCTCAGGAAATCAGCACTTGTAAATTATGCCCATTCTTTTTGTATACTTAGGTTTAGATATCACGATAATTTGTTTATGTGATTTAAATAGTTCCACCCTTGTAACAAATCACAGTTTTCACCAATAGCAATTTTTTCTTAGTCCTTTTCCCGATTTCTTATTTGTATGAGCTGTTCATTTGCTACCTGTATGCTCATATTTCAGAGTTATTAAGTAATAAACAAGTTGGATTGTCCAAGTTTCAGCTTATACCCCCCTCTTTCTCTATCTCTATATAGTATTTCCTCCATTTTTGTTTGTTCTTCTTGTTTGAAATCTATAAGTTTTAGAACCTAACATTAGTTATGAATTTTTCCTAATCTATAAGAAAAAGTAGTCATATGGGGTTTTAATATATTCGTCTTAATGTATATTTTTTAAATATCAACTTTTTTATACTTATTGTAAATACACAATTGAAGATATTTAAAATTTAAGTTTGTTTTGGGATCTGTGCAAAAAAAAATGGGAAGAATTAAAGAACGGAGGAAGTAAAACACTGTAAGATCCATTTATTTAAAGGAACTTGTTAAGTACTCTCTCTATCGTCAAAGTTTAAAAAATTTGACCACTAATTCTTATCATGTTATTAAAAAAAAATGTAAAAGAGATTTTATTAGATACATTTCAATATAGAGTAAATTTTTCCAAGTATGAGTTGTTTCCCTATGTTTTACAGTTAACCCAACAGCTTTAATTTTGCTACTTTCTTGTAATTCTTTCCATATTTTTAAATGATGTCAAGTAAAGAAGTAATTAAGTTTATTTTATATTATTAAGGGTACAGAAAGAGTCCTAGCAGATAACATATAGTTTAGAATACTTAAAAGTTGTTTAGAATACTATAAGTGTTGTATGCCTTACAATGTCTTACAATGTTCTACTCTCTCTGTTTATTTTTATGATTTCCATTTATTTTTGCAAGATCTCAAATAAAACTTAAATTTTAAATATATTTAATTGTATATTTGTAAAAATTATAAAAAGTTAATATTTGAATAAAAAAACGATAATTAAAATTTACACTTGATATATTTTTATATTAATTTATAATTCCTACTATGTACCTCTTAAAATTTTGGTTTGCCCAATCATAATACGGTCCAACCCAGGTATTACATAAGCAACGCTTGATTATTTTGCGATCAGTCCATCACACAAACTGTGTCGAAAGGGTAACTGGACTACCCAACTTGACCCAACCTGACCCGGATGGCATCTGTCAAACCCGAATTGATACCTTTATTTGGTGAATTTGTTATTAAGCGCTGAATTTGCTTCGGCGCCTCGCAGTCTCTAACTCCGTAGCCTACTCGGGTTCTGGCGGGAGACCAAGCACGCACTTAGAGAGAGAGAGAGAGAGAGAGAGAGAGAGAGAGAGAGATGGAGGCAAAAGGAGCACTACCCAAGTGGGCATCAGAGCCTTGTATGATGGGCATTGATGAAGCTGGACGAGGCCCTGTTTTAGGTTGCGTTTCCACACCTTTCCCTTCTTTCATCTATTTTAGATAGTTTTTTCACAGTTCATCCAATCCCCAATTTAGCTCTTTGAATTGTCTATTTTCTTATTGAATTTGTTTTGTGAGTGCAGGACCAATGGTGTACGGATGCTTATACTGTGCTGTTTCGTTTCAGGATACCCTTGCGTCGTTGAGCTTTGCAGGTTGCCTACTTTTATTTTATTTTATTTTTATTAATATTTCAACCTTTTATTTGATAAGTATTAATTTTGGTCTTATATACGGGGTTTTCTCAATTTGTTGGTTACAACATAACTCTCTATAATTGGGTTGATTGCTATTTTTATTTATTTAATGGATTGCTATGTATTGTTTTCGGAATTGGCCTCCGTTAGATGTGTGATTGAGGGTATCATTGCACATTCACTTTACCTATATTGTGAAAAGGTCTAGAACATTTTGACATGAGAGCTAGTGAACCTCTTCAGACTTGCTTAAATAAATAAATGATTTCAATTCCTAACCTATTTCATTTGCTTGCATTGAGTATGTAAGAAGCTTTTAAGCTGTATCTTTCAATTGGAACTATTGGAAGAAACTTTGTCAGACCATCTACTATGATACTGTTTACTGAATAATGTCTTTTTATGAAATCTGTATGTTGTCATAGGATAACACCACAACAAAATGATCACCTTGTATATTTTTATAGAAACAATGTGCAAAGCCTGTTAGCTTGATGAAAGGTTAATTTTTTTTTTTCCCATCTCCGATATATGACTTCCTTTTCTTCTCACCATTTACATTTTTTCAGATTCAAAAACACTCAAGGAAGAGAGAAGGGATGAATTGTTCGAATCATTGAAGGCCAATGAGTCTATTGGATGGAGTGTTGATGTAATAGATCCTCGAGAACTGTCAGCCAAAATGTTGAAGAAGTAAGCTAAGGCATTGCTTTGTCTGTTTTTCAGTAATTCTTTCATTCAGCATGGATCTACCTTTGATTTTGATTCTCTTTTCTTTCTCTTCTTTATTTTTTTTTGGTAACAGGAATAAGATAAATCTTAATGAAATATCACATGACTCGGCAATGGGCCTTGTCACACGAGTGCTTAATATGGGGGTGCTTCTAACGCAGGTATGATAATAGATATAATGGATTTGACTCAGACAACTCAAGGAAAATGTTTTTAATTGACTATGATAATAGATGTCAATGTTGAAACCAATTCAAGACATAAATGATTGCCTTATTACCAGATTGTTTAAGAGGTCGCATGTAGAAGCTGGAATTTGACTTTGTTGATGCTCATTAGTCATATATTATAAACCTACATAATGAAAGCATACAACTAATCACCTCTCTAAGGGAAGCATTTTTTTTCCCTGTATTGTCTACTTCTGGGTTTCATTTTGGTACACTAAGGTGTAAGGACTAGCTCTAAGAGAAATATTAACATGTTGAAAAGGGTTAAGAGAGTCTTTATAAGGTACTTTGCCCTACTTTAGATTTTGTAGCATATAGAAGTTCATAGTGATTGTCTGGAAAATGATTATTATGACAGTGGCAAGACTGGTGATATACACATTCTATGGCAGCCAACAAAATAGCAACCATCCCAAGAAACAACACTAAGAAAGTTAACTTGCTATAGAAATCCATGGAAGTTTTAAACTACAAATCATTTAGGACAGAGACAGATTCCTATAAAGTGGAAAGAGGTATTCATCACAAAGTGTGGAAGGAAGCCATACAAGATGATATAAGTCCTGCATTTCAAATACAGAGTTATTTTGGTTGAATCACAGAACATATGTAGGTTATATGAACACTCAAAATATATGGGTGTCAACGTAAAGGTTGGGGACAATTTATAACCAAGATATATTGTAAGGCTTATTGTGAAAGGAATCAACTATGAAGAAATTTCTAAACAGATGTAAAAATATCTTCCTTCTAAATTTTACATGGTAACATGCAAGGATTGAGAGACTGAACAACTCGTGAAAACCTCCTTTATATAAAGAACCTGAAGGATTCTAAGTGGAATGAAAGAGCTCATGGTGTGTTGTTTCAATATAGAGCTCGTTTGATTTGAAGCAAGCTCTGCTATTGTCTAGGAATTTCAAATCCTTAATGAAGGATCGTAATTATTTGTGATGAAAGATTTTTTGTTCACCTTTATGTTGATATGTTGATTGTTGAATTTGGCTGTAATACCAAGAAGATCTGCAATTTTAAAAGGCAATGAGTTTTTTTTTCCATAAAGGATTTAGGCTGTCGTATTTTGCCTAAATGTCTCACATGACAGGAACAAGGCCTGTTTGTCACATGATAGATATATGAGGAAGCTCCTCAAGAGGTTTTAAATCGATTCCTCGACAATGTCCTACAAGTGAAAATAAAAAAGAAGAGAACATAAAATCTTATATACACGAGTAGCAGGACAGAAATATCCTATAGGTTTTGTATCTGGTTTTTCTTGAATTTGGTAGATGTGAAGCGGGTTTTTAGGCATATTCTTAAGACACGCAAAAGGTGCCTATGCTTTGATCAAGGAGAGGTTTTGTTGAAAGCGATGCTCACATGGAAAATCCTGCTGATTCGTACTTGTCAGTTTAAGGTTATATGATCGATCAGGGATACTGTGATGGCAATTGACTCCAAACTCTTGTAAAAAGTTGTTATGAATGAATTGCATAAAATAATTCATGTACTACCTTTGTTTTAAAATTATTGCACTACTTTGACTTTCACGTCTTCCAAAGCACTCCTTTGACCAATAATGAATTCGATTATCCATTTGTGAAGATAAAAAGGGTATATATTTGAAAATATAGAGTAAGACTAATCCATGAACGTATTACATAACAACATTTTTATATTATATATTGATAAAAAGATGTGTTTAAACAACTCTATAAATGGTGGTCAAAGTAGAAATGGTGCATTTTAAAAAAAAAATAAAGGTAGTATTTTTGTCTATATTTATATTCCACAATACTCTCTATATCTTCTATGCTTTTGTTAGTGGTAGGTCTGTTGTTTATTAATGTGCAACATTTACTGGTGTTGTTTGAAATATTTGACAATCATATTCCTTATTTGGTTTATCATTGTAATTGCAGCTTATTAGAAGATGTGCTAACTTGATAACATTTAGAAATTAAGGGGGCATTCATGCCACTTAATTGGACTTTGTCTTCTGCTTTTTTGTTGGAATTTGGGAACATGTTTGTCATGCAGGATTAACTTTATTCCGTGCTTAATTCATTTAACCATAAACACAGTACTATGAAAAGCTGCTGAATCAGTACATTATAAAAGTGGAAGGAGTAACTGCATCTATAGAATAGAACCACCAGAGTACTATGAAAAGCTTCTGAATCAATACATTATAAAAGTGGAAGGAGTAAACCAAGGCCAAATAGGAGGAAGGGACTGAAAATAATTAGTTATCTTCTGAAGTAGGAGCTTAGGAAAGAATTATTGCCGGTTCTTCCTTTTGAATAGTCAAAACTCCTCAAGGCAATTTATTGTGAAGATTTTCAGCACTTGGACAAGTTATAACAGAGAAACATTGAGAAAAAAAGATGCATGCTAAAAGTTTCTTGTCTATGTATAAGTGTAAATCTAGGGGAAAGTTTATTTAATATAGTTCTAATATCCCAGAGAAGTCTGATGCTGCTAAAATTGTCAGGTGACTGATTGCTATTTGTTGTATATAATTGGGTAAATCAGTTGCAAGCAGTTCAAAACATCTCCAGCTCTTGCACTTCTAGGACCGCATGGCACTCGGTGCTATATGTTAAATACATTATACCTGATAGAAATTAAAACCTTAACATATCGTTGTTTGGAGTTTCCGATAAATATCATTTGTAAATACACCTTCCCTACTAGACGTTGGATTAAACAGCTCAATTCTTTTAGCATATGTATAGGTAAGGGCTGTTTTCATTCCTAGATATTAATACATGTTGAGTAAGTCTCTAAAAATTATTATTTTGTGTTTGTTGCATATCAAAATTGTGATTAGAGGTTGAATGATGATTGGCCTTCTCAAAAGTCTTTGACAAATGTCTGATATTGGATTATGAAGCAAACCGAGAACAACTTTTTTTGGGAGGAACTTTCTATAGATGAATGGATTATTGATTTCCTAACATCTTGTCAAATTACAAAAATTCTTCATCTTTCTGTGTTATTTTTCCCCACCATTGGCTAATCAGTTAATGTGGAGATCAATTAGATTTGTTGGTGGTGGTGGGGACAGTAATGGTTGATTTGGGGATTTGGGTTTTGGTAATGGGTTAAGTTGGTATTTTTGTAGGGAAGGGTGGATTTCAGAGTGCAAGTATATTATGAGAACTTAGGGTTGGTATTTAAGATTTTGTAGTGAGGGGCTGTTAGTAAAAAATGTTAGGCAGGGGTAGCCTGTAGAATATATCATTATAAGGTTGATTATTTTGTTGATATTCTATTGATTTATCTATCTAATCTCTATTTTTTTTGAAACTAGAGTGGTAGCCACAGATTTCCAAGTTCATCTATACTTGGTTCCCATTCTTTGAAAATTAATAAGCCTAACTCATAAGTCCATACACATTTTGTTTTTGGAGAAGCATAGTTGACTGTAATGTTCCATTCTAGGTTTATGTAGATACAGTTGGAGATGCTGACAAGTACAGTGTCAAATTGTCTGAAAAATTCCCATCTATTAAATTTGTGGTGGCGAAGAAAGCTGACAGTCTTTACCCTGTTGTCAGTGGAGCCAGTATCGTTGCAAAGGTATCTTCATCTTCCTTCATTTCTCTATTGATAGACTTGTGTAAGACAATTCTTGCATGCTTATATTTGATTGGACCACAAGGTTACTAGAGACCAGGCTTTGCGTGATTGGACCTTTGATGAATCAGCTGAAAACATGCACAGGAACTTCGGATCTGGCTATCCTGGAGGTTTGCAGCTGAAGACTCTAAGTTGAAAAAAATTTGCGTTAAGCATTGATCTATCATTTTAGGCAATTCAATTGTTCTTCATAATGCAGATCCTGAGACAAAGGCCTGGCTGGAACATCATAAACATTCTATTTTTGGATTCCCTACATTGGTACGCTTTAGCTGGGGAACTTGCACTACCTACTTCAAAGATGCCGCTGAAGTAGTATGGTGAGATTTTGTATACTCTTATTAATTGGTCCTTAGATTTTTATTTGTTTACTTCTCATTAGAAACATTTATATACTTCTGTGTATAATTCATGCACTCATGGATGGTTAACTGAGCTCTTTGAATTACCATGAAAGTGATAGGGGGGGGCTAAACATGCTTAAATACACATAACTTGTTTGTTGATAATCTTCAGCATAGATTGCCTTTATTCACTTCCTCTTCAGCCCTTTTGTATACCTCAATCAGATGGTCAGTTTGTTGTGGCTTCAATGCTTTTATCTCTCCCCCTTTCACTCCCAAAAGGCCTCAACAGATCTTTTCATTCTTATTTTCAAGACTAATCAAGTATCAGTCCTCTGGGTTACTGCTGGGAACTATTTGCTGTCAGATGTTAGGAGACTCTGGGCGGACTACTTGTGAGATATGGGATGACTTTGGCAGTACTTTTCGTGGGGATGATTGGCAATTGATGGCATATGGGGTTACTTGGATCTTTTTTTTTTGTATAGAGGGCTGACTATTGATGGCATATGAAGTTTCAGTAAATGGCTTATTTTGGACATCAATTTTCCATTTTAGTAGTGGAAAGTATTTCTGTGTCTAGAACTCCAGAAGTCTTGATACTGAGAGTCTTGAGACTAGATACAGGCTAGTAGATAAAATCTTTATGCTTTTGGAATTAGGATCCCTGATGGTTATGTGTATCTCTTGTAATGCTTGTGCTCAATCCTTGTGATCCATGGAAACGGAAGTGAAAATAAATATGAGAACGAAAAAATCCATCTCAAGGGCTTGGTTTCACTCCTTTCACATTCCATTTATGTGCGTGCAACTCAACATTGCCTGACAAGCAACATGATACTGGGCAGAAAATGTATATAGTCTGTAATTGAGGCTCATTTGCTAATATGGACATATTGTTTGCTGTCAGATGCTAACTTTGATTCTTTGGCCAACTACTTTATGTTGGTTCTTTTTGCTTTATATTTGCTTACGTATTGTTTTCTGGAGTGATGGAGGGTGCAAATATTGCACATTTGAGCTCCTCATTTTACTTCTAACTCATCTCCAAGTTATTTGATGTGTTCTTACTTCTGAACTTTTGGAGAACTACCTAAGATGATGCCTAAAATTAATTGGGATATAGACTTTTTAACTTTATTATTTTTGTCCTTGTGATAACACAATATGTTCTGACATGTTTCTATCCTTGAGACAGATGTATGAATACATGCGCAAACACTAACAAATACGCACACACAACCACACACTTGCACTCTCCCAAAGAGTAGATGGATGATTAGCCTTGAAATTTACTTTGTAGTTTGTAATTTCTATAGTTTTGTTGTCATGTGAAATTTGTGTAGTATGTAATGATTTTGTGAGATTGCTTTACCGTAAAATCATTTCAGTTTATATTTCTCTGTGTGTATCATCATGATATCTAATTGTTCAAATTCTTCTATAGGGAAGCTGATGAAGCTTTAGATGAAAATGGTTCAGCCAATAGGAATGGAAAGCGACAGCTCAAGCTAAGCAGTCTTGGTTTCACTGGGGGCAAAAGGAATCTTGAGGAAATAGAGTCTAGTGGTAAAGGTCGCTGCAAGTTTTTCCAGAACCGCAAGCTCGAACAGCTTACAAAATTTTAGGTTAGTATATAAGGTGCATAATTTCAGATGCATGGAATGTAAGCCTTCTGTGCAGAATTGATGGTCTTGCATATATTTTGGGGTGTCCAATTTGATCAGTTTAGGGACAATGTAGTACACTTGTTTGGATAGAGGGATCAGAGTCCATGAAAAATACAATGCGCTAGACTTTATGCCTAATGGTATAATAAAATATTAAGGACCTTTTCTGAAGTTAACTCCATGAACATTGCTTAATTTCTGAAACAGGTATATCAGTCAGGCTAAACCACTAATGTACAAGCATGTGGATGTGCACAATAATCTGCAATGTCAATGTCAGCATAAAAGCCAAATGATGCCATCTACTGTTGCTGTGGAACCAGAATGGAACCTTTGAAGACCCTCGTTCTATTTAATCATGTTCATTATCACTACCTTGCCCATTAATACTGGTTTTTGCTATGACAGACAACAGGGTTCCTGTTGGAGAGGAAATTGAGGAACTGTTGCCCCTGTTGCCAGTTGCCACATAATGGTTTGGGTACTTTATTTGAATTATTTTTGTTTTCTTTGTTGTTTCTGTGACCTTTGAATAGTAAGATCAAGAAGTTGGTCTAATATCATCCTCAGTTCTGATTTATTCTTAATGTCTCAATTCAAACTTCAAATTTTTGTCCAAGGAGAATTGTGTTGCTATCATTTATGCCATGACAAATGTAATGCAATCTACCAATCTGTTGAAATGATGGTCTCCCTATCTCGGTTTGCATAGCATGGCAAAGTATCTTCTATAGCAAAGCTGACCATCATTATCTGCTGTCTAGATTAAATCGCTGATGCATATGCTTGAAAAGATGCATGAAAAAGGTTTTCTATGGCACGTGTCTTCTATTTTGCCCAATGGTACAGTAATGATTTAATGAGGTCAAGGACATGTTCAGGACTCAACTCTGTAGTCTGTACTCGTGTTACTTTCGACCCACAGAGACTCAGGAGTGAAGCAAATAACATAGCTGTTTCTATCCTTAATTACCTAACGAAGTTCGGGATTGAGGTCTAAAGAAATAACGCATGTATTCCCTATAAATGTCTGCTCACAGTCCGACCAAATCAGTTGCACCAACCTCGCTTTCTTGAATAAAAAAACGCAATTTCTTCAGAACATGCTCAAATGTACAAACATAGGGTTGGAACAATGACCTGCAATGTCGGCGCCTCAGTGTTAAGTCATATACTGTTACTATCAGCTGGGAACTGACAATCAGAATGGAAACACTGAAGCATCAATAAACAATTTCACTGCCTCGCCAGGAGCTAAATTTCAATAGCCAAATTTTCAAGTATCTACAAGCCAATGAAATACTTTTTCTTTATTTACAGCTGAGCTCAAATTTTCAAGCTCACAAGAAACAAATTAAACCCAGAGAAAGAGTAATGGATACTGATAGCACAGGAAAGTTGCATTTGGAAGAGTGGTCTGCTGCTCCGCGGTGATAACGACTATTTGCACCTCCAGCTCCATAGGATGTTCTTCTAGGTTGCTTAGTCGATGATGATTCTCTGTTTCCATCCCCTTCACTGCCTCCATGACCACTGTCCCCATGACCCCCATCTCCATGGCCTATTCTCGTATTCTGCACTAATCTACTTTCTGGATGGTATCTTTCCTGCAGTTCAGCTACAAACATACTGGCATCATAGGCTGTGTAATGCATATTTTGAAGCCCTATTCTCCTTTATTGTGAGGGTGAATGTGTTTTTTGGGGACTATTTTGCAATTCTCTCATAATATTCATTAAGCTAGGCATATTGTTATGTTACCTCTACGCCGTACTAAGGTCTGGAAGAAAAATTCATACATATGGTACAAAGTTTACTTGACAGCTCCCCTTCATGCAGCTCACTGAACTTACCTTCGGCATTCCATCCTTACTGTTAGAGATACGTCGTTTACTGACAAAATCGCTGGGATCAGGAGATGAATGCCACTATACACTAAATTTAGAAATATATGTTGCAGACTTAATATTAGTCTCATTCCTGACTATATATCCTTTGTTCAAGTTGTCAGCCTAGGCACAAGTGGGATCAGTTCTATAACGGTGATCTTATAGCTAGGAAAAATGGATTGATCAGGTAGAGTGTTTCAGAAACCACTAGCCAGAATTGTGTTTGAGGGTTCTCAATTCTACTGAACATTTCCCAGTTGAAATCTTACATTGAACGTCCAAATAGAAAGTGAAGATGAATTTGTATGCCCCATTATATCGAGTATGGTCGATGTTTTTGTACAGAAAATAATTGTTTACGACACGTTATATATATATAAAAAGTAAGCAGGTGGTAATACCAGAAATGAAGCTTGCAGAAGAGGGAGATGACGCTGTGGAATGCGCGAGACATAAGCACAGCATGAAGAAGTACAAAGCCAATGGTCCCATCCCCATTTTTACAAATTTGAGTATAATTTCTGTTCTGTCTTCTATGCAAATAGGTGTAGAACTAAATGACGGATGACTTGAAAATCTTCACAAAGATGCAAGCCATAGTATTGTAATCCACGAGTTCTTAGAGAAAAAGGAAATAGAAATAACAAATGTTTACCCACAGATCCATAAAGCAAAAAGAATAAAATATAAGTGGCAATTGGCAATTGATCACAGAACGAAGTTATACCGTATTTTTCTTTTAATCCGTGTTATCTATTTCAAGGGTGGAAAGCTACATTCTCTACTTCAACTCAACAAACGAAAGTTACATGATAAACTTAGGATGCTAAGGGTGGATGTGACAGCCTATGTATATAAAAGATTCTACCTGCTGGCCACTTTGAGTGGCTGTTTTGGCATACAGTTTTGTTATGGATGGAATGTATATGCATGAAATATGTTGATTGATACAACAATTACATTATACTCCGTACTCTCTTATTTGGAGTTGGCTACACCTGGTTTCAATGGATGTCAAATTACTTCTACAGATAACATTATATTATATTGTGACATCCAAGCCTTTTGTCGAAACTTAATTTTGTGTCCTCTACTTTTGCAAAGATCTACACGTTCGTATACATACTATTTGAATTGTCTACAGATTGTCTTCGTTATCCATTCTCTACTGATAAGTCCTGTTATGGATGATTTTCTCTTTATTCTTTGTTTTTTAGCTTCCTCTATTTCTTTAAGTATTCCTTTCTTCCTACTGTATTTTTCCTTTTACTCTAACACAAGGTGTCAATGCATGTGACTTGGCCCGATTCCACTGATCCCACCATTAACTTTCTCCTTAGCATGTGAGAAAAAGTAGCAAAAATGGGACATAATTAAAAGTAGTATCTTAAACCGGTTAACATTTATGATAATTTATACGAGTAACCTTTTATTTTTTCGTTTTATATTTGGTCGAATATAATAAAAAGTTTCTTAATGATAATCCTAAATTTTTAAAATACCATATATCAAGATGGAATAGATTTAAAGGTACATATTGTTTCCAACATAAATCTAAGTATTGGTGGAACCCAAAATCCCAAGTCAATTAAGGCATTATTTTGAGTCCTTGGGCGTCAATCCTCCATTGGCCAAAGAAGCCAATTGAATAACAAACTTTCAGGGCCAAATCACCACTAATAGGAGTCTTGACAAGAGCTAGTACAGTAGGTTTATTGATGCGAATTAATCCCCTAATTGTGTGTAAGAACGATTCGTTTCCCTCTCGTTGAACATTCCAAACCACAATTTATAAAGACATACTAAAAGATTAGAAAGGATACCGATCATATACCCTCAAAAGGACTTAATCCACCATGTGGAGAAGGATTCCCTCAGAAACCTCATTACACTATCTATCTCTTATGGTAGCTGCATTGTCATCATCAATTCCAATGGCACCAACTGTTGAACCACTCTTGAGCTCACCCTAAGGTCAACACGATTGACCAACGGATGAATTGACATCATTGAGGGTCCGTCTGTCTGAAGATCCACCTGTCTATATAATGGAGGAGGCACAAGCTAGCACCTCGTATGTAGTTAGGAGATGGCTTTGATTCATGGGTTATTCACATACCCACTAGTCTTATTGTTGGGAGGCTTTTTGGCTTCGTAAACGACAGAATCCTTACTAGGCCTTTCCAACATTTCGAGACCCTAATGGAATTAAAAGATGTCCTTTCCAACATTTCGAGACCCTAATGGAATTCAAAGATTTCGAAGCAGAAAATTTAGGGGTTCGGAGATCTAATCTCAATAAGCTTACGAGGAAGGTTATCCACCTTCTAAACAAGATGAAGTTGGACTTAGCATTGATTGAATAATTCACGTTTAAACCTTCATCCATATCTCCATCTTTCTTTTGATTCTCCTCAATATCTTCCAGTACGTTCCAGGCTATCCCCACCTAAGGGCATCAAACGACCAAGCTTGCTGGAGTCCATTGGGACTGCAGTAACACTGTAACAGTTCCTATTTAAAGAACCCTGGCCTCTTGATTATCCTAGTCTTGATCAACAACTTCAAGTCTCTGTCCACCAAGATTTAGACCCCCTCGACGAAAATGGGACCGTCGAAGTAGGGCCGCATAATATTGCATTTTAATTGAATGACCACCTTGAGCTCGTGTTGCTACCATGCATCATGAGAAACATTAGCAATCCTAAGCATCCATGATCCGTATTGATTGACTTCTTCCCACTTTAACATCCAAAATTTTCAAACCTTCACCTTTTTCAAGTTCACCCTCTTGGAGCCAAGATCAATGATCCTCCTTTAAAACTATTTTGACGCCATTCAAAGGGAATTTAGACAAAACGGGGATTAGTATGATCAACTTCAATACTACATCAAACATATCGACTGTTCCCAACAATTCGGATAACATTACCAATTTATTCCCCAATTTTAAGCAAAAACGATATCTTCTTTGAGATTCCATGGAGTCTATTGATCAACCTAGCATAATTGAGCTTTTTATCAAATAACTTGATGATTAGGGCGTTCTTCCATGGTTTACGCAACCTTTATTTTTCCTCCTTGGTTAGCAGAATAGTAGGGCACTGCGCATCGTCCTGTTCTACGTCATTCAACTCATCATCATCCGAGACATAATACTCCTTTCATTCATGAATTCTTCTTCGAACACTTGAGTAGTAGATCTCCCTTCAATCCTAGCAGCCTGGCTACATTAAACATGGGATCGATGTTGTCCCTCAGGAACCATTAAATGAATCTAGAACAATTTCTGGGGATTCCAATTCCACGCCATGATCAATTGCTCTGAGAAGTTCTAAGAAGCCAGTTTTTCCCACAAACAAATATCAATATAACCCTCATCCTTTCTTTCTTCATCTCCCCCCCCCCCCCCCCCCCCCCCCCCCCAAACTCAACATGTACACATATTGATTTCCGACAAACATAGCACTCCATGAAAACCAGATGTAAAAAAAAAAAACATCCCATGAAAAAAACATAGAATATATATATATACACACACACAATGTATGCTTAAAATGTTAGCAAAGGTCCGACTTTACAATCCTATATGACAAGATTGACGACAAACTGTACACTCCAGTTTAACTGGCTGATGTATGGGAATATTCTCGATAGACAAGACCAGCACGGAAAGATATGGTTTCATTTACCCATAGAAACTAAACAGGGTTACAGAAGTTTATTATCAAAGGCTGTTCTGTATATTTACACTCACAAAGTCTTGTTAGTGCTGAAAATAGCAGTCTGATCTTCCAAGTCTCCCAGTCACTTCAAACTTCATTGACAAGGCAATCACCTATTTGTACCCTAGTAAAGATATTCCCTTGCTTAGTATAAGAAAATATTGTGAAATTGATACGGTCCTATCTGCCTTAAAGAGTTGATGGGAAGCATCAATCAATTTCTTCTATCGACACCTAACTGAAAGCAAAAGAAAGCAAAACAAACTGTATCAAGCAATAGAACAGTGCTTTTCAGGACATGAACTTGGAACATTGTTTTTCAAGCCAGATGAAAAGAAATCAATCAAACTAGAAAATCAAACTATGGCAGCTAGAAAGTATTTCTTTGGATTTGGTTGCGGGTTTACTGGGTGCCGACCAAGGGATATGGAGAGCCAGGCCAGGAAGCGCCATGCTGCTACCTTCACCCAACTTTATAGTTCTTCTCTACTGTACTAATTACCATGTCAAATTTTTTTATTTTGGATTGTCCAATACTAAAATCAAGGTATCTTCATCTTCCATAACTGAACCCAAGGTTCACACATTACTGGCTACATATCAAAGGTTTTTTTCCCAGGTGATTGAAACCTTTAGGTTTTAGGTTCTGATGAGATAGAAAGCTAAGGACACATGATTACGAACTATTCAAAAATTCCAAAGTTTAAAGCACTAAATCATTTGCATGCATTTGGATGTATATCATCCACTCCAAAGATTTTTCAACTACGATGACCGATTTAAAACATTCTTGGAATGTACTAGAAATTCAAATTCAACTTACTCGACAAGTACGCGCAGCATGGAGGCCATTGTCTTATTGTCAATGCAGATCATGACCAAATCCAAGTACTCCATCGCTTCATGAGGATGTAATCCTTCGATGAAAAAACGGAATAGGTGAGAGTGAGTCCCTTGCATCACATTGGTACACTGTTCGACAAATTTTCTCTGTTTCTCCTGGGTCAAATCAGCTGCTTCCATCAACGGGAACAGCTTTCTCTCTTCTTCATCAAAATGTTGGCTGCAGTTCTCCTATGAATCAGGTCGTTAGCCCTGAACCAGAAATCTACTTCCTCAAATATTTTAAGACGTCCCACAGTACAACATGCTATGTAACGTTTGTCAAGGACTAGTTTACAAGCTCCCAGGAACGTGTAAAACACATGAAAATGATTTATCAATAATCTGGGTGCTTTCAGACCTCATTGAAGGTATTACATAGAGTTACCTGTAAGGTTTGCAGTCTAGCAGAAAGGCTACACAAGGCCTCCCGATGGTTAGAAGTACCAGCATTCAGAACTCCTGCAGATTTGATATCTTCTTTGATACCATTCATTACAGGTAGGTCCCTGGCATGTTCCTCATTCACACACCTACACACCCCTGTAGTTTTTATCCAACTGTTATTTTCAGATACAAGCATATGTAAATTAACCATTGTGCTTAGAAAGAACCTTGATTTGCTGTCTAATTCGAATCATTGCTACATTATGATACTCAAACCTATAACATAACTTACACAGCAGGATTATAATGTGATACACAAAAGAAGTGAAATAAAATAAAAGATACCTATTCATAAAGAGATTTCAAGTACATTAATCTGTTGCAGCCTCACAACAAAAAGAAGAGTGATTGCAATTAGATATATCTCAACTCAAAATCCCACGAAAACAAAGATGATTGTAGAGAGAATGGTGACAGAAAGAGAAGTTCTTGTAGGAACATCAGACAACAGAAATGTTAGCCCAGGAGGACCAGTTCTGAGAAGCACAGAAATGTTCTCTTGTATGCTGAGTAGATGTACAATAATGTGGCTTTTTAGTTTAAAATAGGCACTTAAGCCAATTAGGGGTATGGTATCCGATATCTTACTTATTAACCAAGCTAAGGTCTTCCGACACAAAATCAACAAAAGCAATACAGAGTATGGAACCATCAACACCATACCTCATCAAACCATTCTACACGAAGCACACTTTTGATATTCCAACTTATATTAAAACCCAATGATTCGAAAGTAAAACTAAGATTGGTTGGAAACACCTAATGAAGATTTTCCTAGTGGTTATGATATAGTAGCGGTGCTAGAATTTTGGCCTTGTGGGTTCGGAATCTATCAAATGATATATATACCCAACGACACACCTGCTAGTTTAGCCATACATATCCGACAACTTTTTATCCCTAAAGGGGAATAACTGATTATACCTTATCCTTTCCATGAGTGCTATCTTGACTTTCATTCAGATTATATTGTTCAGTTCCATCTTATTGTATCAAAATAATGAATGGGACAAGACATTGACCAAATATCACACCAAACTGCCAAAATCATATCATACGAACACCACACTATATTATGATAATTTAAAAAGCCAATATTCAACATTGACTTTTATTCAAAGTTGGGTCTAGTATAGTAACTAAATAATCAAATTGTATTCATGCGAATTCGTAGGGCTCTAATACGTAATACAACCCTCCTTAAATAAGATTTGATCTATAGGTTCAATAATAATTTATACGTCTAATGGAACCATTTGAGCTATTCCTCAACATCAGTGGAATGTGTGAATTTAATTTGATTCTTGAAAAAATGTAACACAATGAAAACAAATGAATGGCAATAGCTCAAATGGAATGGCAATAGCAGTAAACACTGATCAGGAAAAAAAAGAAGTGGAGTGTTTGGTTAGATTTGAACCTGGGTCATTTCTGTATAAGTGGGAGTGCTTTGCCTGAAAGTTGCATATATGTTAGAAAGTGTTGCAAAGAGTATAACTTTTTTTTGCCTTATAAATCCGCCAATGTTATGATAGGCATCAGGTATCAATCTCCATCCCAATTCCCTCATTCAATCTAATGCCAGCATACCTCTGTACCTCGTACAAATCAAATAAAAACCGATAACTGTCTTCTGCCATTATGAATGTGTAATAAATGTATTCCAACTACTACTATATGTCTATGACAATATACGACTATATTTTGGAATCGTAGTGTTATAAAAACCTGAAAAGTTCGGGATAATTACATCACAAGTATAGTAAGTTCCCACTTCAATCCTTAACCTCCTATTAAACAGCTCAATGTCGGAATTATAAGACTGAATCCAAACGCTCACACAAGAAGTGTTATCCTTTTATATCATTCTTTTCTCTCCATCCTTTTTCTTCATTGTACAAAACTCTAACCTTACAACTAATCGCACCATAACTTATAAATCTGATCCTGCTAAACTAAACTAAATAGCCTGAATCCATGCTGAAACAAAGAATTTGAACCAAATATATCATTGCAGGATAACCCAGGCAGCCTGAATTTAAAGGGATTAATCAAATTTTAAGTAACTGATACAAAAAGTAAACTTTTAACATGATAAACAGATAAAATTATACACTTGGGTGTACCATGCACACGTTTCTAAATGAACATAAGAACTGAAGTATGGAGTACGACACACTTGAGCGTAAAATGGGTTTTGTAATTTATAAAAATAACATTAAAAAAATGACCTGGATCACAAGCTTGTAATATAGGAAAGAGAAGGCGCTCCTCCATCTGAGCGTGCTCCAGCAATACCTCAAGCAACATTCCATAATTCTTTCCTAACTTATTCACCTCCATCTTCGGCGTCCCGACACTCGGATCAACCGCTCCCATCCCACCACGTGTCGCAAGATCCAACCCCCACCTCACCACCCTCTCCAAATGCCACCTCATACTCCTATGCTGAAGCAACACCATCCTCACCACCACCCAAAACGCCGTCGTCTTTTCCTCCTCCTTCCCCACCCAATCACACCCCACCAGCCCACCTCTCTCTCTCTTCAACAATGCAGGAAGCAGGAGTTTCGACTCCACATACTCCAGAATCTTCTCGAACCCTCCCGAAACGGGCTCTTCGGTTTCGAAACGGATAGTAAAACCTGTCGTTTCGTTTTCCATTTCGTCCCTAGGGACAAAACGTAGCGTAAGGGGTTTGTAAGAGAGAGCGAAACGCAGGTAGTGAGTCATATAGTTCGATGGGTCGCCGGAAAAGTGGACAACCGGCGTCACCGGAGAAAGTTTCTGACCAAGAAGCGTATCGGACGGCGTAACTTCTGTCACACATTTGTTGTCGTGATTACGCTTTTTGAAGCAATTACCCATGATTCTTTTGATGAGAGATTAAGTGGGTATTGAAGGGAATTTAGAATGGGAGAGTAAGTTAGATGGGGTTGATTAGGAATTAGGAAGATGAGTAGCGTAATTAGGAAGGAATATGAAAGTTTGAAAACAGAGTAAGCTTAAATGGTAAGTGAACTGAAAAGGAAGGTAGTGATTATCTGCATGATTTTTTTGTGTTCTCCCTCACATTTTTAAGAGGCTCCTTAGTCCGAGTTATGTCATTTTTGACTGTTACGATATTTTTAAATACTCGTGTAACAGCATAATGCTCCATTTCATTATTAATAATTACTCTTTTTTATTCTTTTAATTTGAAATATTGTATATTTTAAAATCAAACTTTGACTCTAAATTCTTTTCAATTTAGATAAAAATATATATTTTTAATTGGGGCTTTGATATATTAGTTTCAATGTATATTTTTTAAATATGAGTTTTTTATCATGTTTACAAATGCACAATTTAATATATTTGAATTTTAAATTTACATTGAAATTTGTGCAAAAGCAAATCAGAAGAATAAAAAAGAACGAAGGGAGTATAACGTAGTTTTAATTTATAAAAAAAATACTCCAATTGTTATCAATAAAAACCAATAGTCTAGTGCATCAAAAAAAAAATTAAAACCAACAGTCTAGTACATAAAAAATAGTAAATTTATAAAGTAAAAATAAAGCTCAATCAATGTTATTGTTAATCAATAAATATTATGTGAATTAAATAAGGGTTTAGTCCATTCTATTACTATATTATCAGAAATTTACCACTACTAATTAGGTGAATTTCAATGATAATACTAACCAAAATCAAATCTTTCAACACATATATATACATGGACAATCCCCATATTTATTGTTTCAACATGCATATATTCTTTACCTTACAAGAATTAAAAACTTGTACATATTAACATATATCACATATATACATGGACAACCCCCATATTTATTGTTTCGAGCACAACATGCTCACTGAATTCAAACACAATTTTAAATTTATCTGATTTTTAATTTTTCATTTGCAACCTAGCATATTCATCAACACAAACCATGCTCCAATGAATTAGTTTCTACCAAAAATTTACCCACACATAAAGTTGGCAAAGCATATTGTCCCCGTTTTCTAGGTTCAAACTCACTTAATTTATTTCCCTATGAAAATCTTCTAAACTTAACATGCAATGGTTCACATGTTCAAAACTCTGATTTTTGAGACAAAGGATTGAGCTTAGAGTGATACCTTATTAGGCTCAAATTCTTCCTCCTAGTTATATAGTTAGTGTAGACTAATTCTTCAACCTTATAAGACCATCAAAACTTTGCAAAATGACCAAATTGATCTTCTATTAAAATCATTCAACTCAAGCATTCTAAGAATTCCAACACTCATAAAAATTTAGGAATTTTACCTTTCTAGTTTTGAGTGATTACTTTGTTTCACTTGCAAATCCTTCTCCGTTCAACCAATGCTCGATATTTTTGGCTCTAGGGGATTCTTGCAAAGAGTAGATGAGTTAATCACTTTGAATCATTCAAGAAGCTTAAGAATCAATAAAGATATGATGAAGAAAATTAAGGAACTTACCTTAGAAAAACAGGGTTTATGTTAGGGAGTTACTAACGCCCGCGAATTACCAGGGATCGCCCGTATTTTCATCATAAAATGACCTTTTTGCCCTTACTATTTTTTTTAAAAAAAATAAATAAAAGATAAATAAGTTCATTTCATCAGTCACTATAACATTGTAATTCTATAAAATTGTTTTTCACTATAGTTAGGTGTATTTGACATTCAAAACATTCAAAGCTCACAATTAGGGAAGGTGTACGTGACGAATTAAGGTGTACTTGACATTAACTGTGAGAAATTGATAATGTTGGACCAACTGAGAACGCCTTCACCCGAAAATCAGGTAAAAGTTCGGATTATACTTGAGAAATTGGTCGTATTACCGATGTGTTGCCGAAGCGTCTTCGAAAGACGTCGTTCACCATGGTGGGGCGTCTTGGGAAGATGCCACTCACCATGGTGAGGCGTCTTCCCAAGACACCTCAATTTTTTTTTTATTTCTAATATTTCCAATCTTGTTCTTTTAGGATAATAATGAAGATTACGGTGGAGATAAGATTGATTATAGTGGTATTTTTGAACATGATGATTTTGCAACATCGAAATTGGCAATTGAATGGGCTAAAAATGTTGCAATTCAATCCAATTTTTGTTTGACGACTTCAACATGGAAAACGCAAAGAGATGGTCGATATGATAAATTGTTGAAATGTGATCGTTCTTCGAAGAAAGTTGATCGAGATTTGACAACAGCCGTGAGGTTCGACACGAAGAGGAAAGGTTGTGGTTGCTTGTTTAAGATTAAGGTTTGTCAGCGTCGAGATCTTAGCGGTTGGCACATTATTGGTGCTTTGAAATGGGGTAAACACAACCATGAGTTGGTTGTGTATCCACAAGGACATCGACAAATTAGCGACATTAGTCCTGCTGCGAAGAAAATTATGCACGAGATGACTGAGGCACAAGTGAGACCGGCTAAAATACTGACAACTTTGTTGAAGAAATATCCAGAAGATAATCCAAATAAAAGACACGTGTACAATGAAAGAGATAAGATAAGGAGAGAAAAGTCAGAAGTAAGGAACTCAATTCAGCAATTGCTATATCAAGCAATCAAGTATAATTACTTACATTGGTTTATGAGTGATGAAGCCACTGATGTTGTGACCCATGTCTTCTTGGTGCAGTCTGCTGATTTGTTACGCACGTATCCGTATGTGATCCTTATAGATTCTACGTACAAGACAAACAAGTACAAGTATCCTTTAGTGGAGATAATTGGGATGACTCCGGGGAACATGAACTTCGTGATTGGTTATGCAATCATGAAAGATGAAATAGAGTCAAGTTATCGGTGGGTGTTGGAGAAGCTGAAGAATTATGTTGGTCCTGAGGTGCACCCGAGTTCTATAGTAACCGATTGCGAGGGTGGTCTTTTTGCCCCGATTAGGGATTTATTCCCTAATTCCGCTCATTTACTTTGCACGTGGCATATCAATAAGTATGTGTTGAATAAAGCTTACCGTTGCATGGGAAAGAATAAGGTTTCAGCTGAAAAATTCCAGAAGGGACGTTGGAGGCAAGTCATGTATGCTACTACGCAAGAGCAGTATGAGGATAATGTTTAGTTTATGATGGATTTCTATAGCTGGTGTCCTACACTTTTACAATATGTTACACAACAATGGATTCCTCATAAAGAGAAATTTGTGCTATACTGGACGAATCAGGTCCTTCATTTTGGGAACCCTACGACTTGCAGAGTCGAGAGTGCCCACAATGCACTAAAGGACTGGCTTAACTCTTCCACATCAGCTCTTGACATGTTATTCGAGCGTGTTAACAAGGCGATTGAGACCCAAGTCAACGGTATTAAACAATGTTTGGAGGACTCCAGACGAAGACATGGCACGTTATATCGAGGTCGACTGTACCAGAATCTCCATGGTCGCACTTCCCATCATTGTCTGAGCTTGCTGGAACAAGAGAAGGGTAGGATGAGTGCTTTAAGTGACGAGATTGACATTAGATGCAGGTGTGCGCTGAGGACAACCCATGGGATTCCATGCGCTTGCACAATATCGTGAATCATTCAGCCGGGCGAGAGTTTTTACCTAAATCAAATTCATCCTTTTTGGAGATCGCTTATCATTGGTAAAGTTATGGACCCTAATATCGTAGATCGATCCACGCAAGACACAGAACGTTTTGATGAACTTACAGGCCAAGTGCAAGCTAGTCATCCCTCGTTTGTACGTGATGCCACTCTACTTCTGCATGGTATGCTCCACCCAGATGAGTCGGAGATTAGAGAACCCGAGGGTACGACCATTACCAGAGGTCGACCTCGGCGTGATTTCAGTGCTTGGGAGTACATGGAGAGAAATTCTGCTCGGGGTTGGGGTCATAGTCGAGGTCGGGGTCGAAGTCGATCTTCTAGCAGTACTCATATTATGGGTCGTTCATCCTCATCTGTTAACATGCCCTCAACAGGTAAAGTGGACGTTGACCAATTTCCATATATTGATAGACATCCCGGATTTATAATGCCGTATTTAGAAGGATGGAATGATGTTGTAGCTGATGAAAACTGTGGATTTTGATGTGTTGCCGATGTGTTTCATGGTTCTTAAGATCTGTGGTTTGTTGCCCGGCAAACAATGTTCAATGAAATTTCAAAAAAACGACACAAATACCAAGATGTATACTACAACGATTTGGATGTTGCGTTGGCACGTATCAATTGGGGAGGAGGGCAATGTGGTATTGAGCATTACATGGAAATTATCCCAGATCTATTTCCAATTGCCAATTTTTACAAGAGCGCCGTCATGTGCTACGGATTGGGAAACGATGGAGTTTCAGTATACCCATGTGTTACTGTTCTCCCTTGGGAAAGTCCTACTAGCATTACGAGGCCTTTAAGAGAATTTGCGATTGCACACTTAGGCAGATATAAGCATTTCATTCGGTTGGATTTGGCTGATAGTTTTCCAGTACCACCAGTAGCTACCTTATGGTTTCAAATTCGAAATGAAAGTGTGGTCGGTTGGGAAGATATATATAGACAACGAATTGAACTCTTGCAAAGCTTATCATGTATTTAGGTTTTCAAATGTATCAATTTGAATAGAATTATGAAAATCGTGTATTTAGGTTTTCAAACTCGTCATTATGAATTGAACTGTGGCATTCGTTATCATGTATTTAGGTTAGGAGTAATTTGATGGAAATCCTACGAAAATTTTGACAGAGTTTCCTCTATAAAGTCTACCAAGTGACGAAAATAGTAAAATTAACCTGTTCCAACACAATCCACAAGCAACAATAACACACACCTGTTCCAACACAATCCTAACACAACAAAATCGTCACTAACTAATTTACCCTCTATAGGGAGCCTAAGTATCTCATGCACATCGTGGAATAAAATCGTCATCTCTCCAAAAGGGAAGTGAAATGAGTTGGTGTCAGGCTGCCAACGCTCTATGAAAGCTGATAAAAGTGTAGCATCAATATGGTTGAACATGGCCCAAGGCAGGTGGGACACTCCAGTGTTATCTACGCGTGCACAAATAGGTGAACCATCAGCCATCCATGATTCATACCAAGTTCGCAAATTTGCGCACGCTCTATCTCTATTCTGGCATTTTAAAATACCAACACATGATGAAGATTCCCTCTCCTTATCATCCCATATGCGCCTAGCAATGTGACCCAAAAAACTAGGAACAACATTCCCATCAACCGGCCCACCAGGAACCGCCTGTTTCACAACCCATGAATCATCAACCTTCATCTTCTTCCAGCTTTGACCAGAAATAGAAGAGGAAGTTGTACCAGAAGTAGTAATGAACCGGCCACCCTTACCCTTACGAATAGTTATTTCTCGATCAGCCCGATCACCCTCTAATTGAACCTCTAATTCATCTATATAATCATCTCCATCTTCCTCGAAGATGTTTTCATCATCATCCCAACTATCAACACTTTCTTCTTCGTCCTCCATACCTACTGACTGCTCGTATCGAGTAGATACCCTCTCCCTTCGAGCCGAGGCAGACACACCACGAGTACGTGGATGCCTTGGACCCGAATCATCCTCTAAGTGTTGTTTAATCATGTGAGCAGGTATCGATTTCCCTTTTCCTGATCGGTAACTCGATTCATAATTACATAATCATAATACTATATCCTAAACATACATTTTAAAATAAATCAATTACCACAATTAATATAATAATTATTACACAATTGATATATATTAATTATAATAATTAATATATCCTAAATATACATTTATACTTAAGTAATTCACATAGTTAATATAATAATTATAATTATATATACTAAACATATATTTTTTACTTAGGTAATTAACATAATAATTATACTAATATATCTAAAACTTATATTTTAGCTAATTAATATAATTAATATAATAATTATAATAATATATCATAAACTTATATTTTAACTAATTAATATAATAATTATAATAATATATTATAAACTTATATTTTAACTTATTACCATACTAAATCATATACTTTAACTAATAATATATCTATCTTAATCATATACTCTAACTAATTACCATAATTAACCTAAATATGCATATTAATATATTATAATGCCTAATATAATTAATTAATAAAATTCATTAGTAATTAACTAATAAATTGAACAAAAAAAAACATCACCTAGGGTTCCGGCGGAGGTGGCGGCAGCGGCACGGCGGAGGCGTCTTCCCTAGACGCCGGATCCAGCCGCCTGCCGCCGCCGCCTTGCCGTGCCGGTGTCGCCTCCCGCCGGTGAATGCAAATTCAAAAAAAAAAACCTTACCTCAACCACCGGAAGAGGAGTCGCCGCCACCTTCGCCGGTGCCGCCTCTGCCACCTTCGCCGCCGGTGCCGCCGTCGCGAGAGGTGTCGGCCTCCTCAACACTTCTTTGCCGGGTCTTCGGGACATGATGTTTGAAGGAATTTTGTAAATTTTGTTTTGAGAGGATGAATGAATGGTTTTTTGTAGGGATGGGTTGGATTTAGTTTATATAATGTACTAAGGGTGTAATGGTAATTTCATTTGAAAATTTACGGGCGATGTCCTGTAATTGCGAGCGATGTTTAGCGATTCACTTATGTTATTGGACTCATTTCTCCCGCATGTTCTCTCACTTAAAGATTGCAAAATTACGAAAAAATACAGAAAAAATCATATCTTTCTTGTAATATATCAAAGGTTGCTCAAAATTTCATCCAAAAATATTAATGTTGTTATTTTTCGATTTTCCAACTTTGATGTACTAAAATTGATTCTTAATTGTCAATAGTGACATTTTATCATTTCACATGATCTAAATGAATTATAGCATACTAGTATATGATTAAATTTGAAATCCTCTACATCAATCTCACCCTCCAAATCTTATACAGATTACAGAGTGATGAAACGTTGTGAGGTTTTCCTTCTGTTTCTCCAAGTCATTCACAAACTAAATTATTTCATTTTACATTTTTACGTTACACAATTTTTTTAATTAAATTTGAGGCATTTGTAAATATTTAAAGCTCATACTCAAAGTTTAAAAAAGGACGATGATTAAAATCCTGTAATGGTTTTCTTTCAAGAAAAACCAATATTTACTGACTTGTTCAGTGTTCAAAACTTAAAATCCAAGAGCTTAGATATTATTAAACACGTACACAAGGATAAAATTGAATATATATCATCAGCAAATAAACCTCATATAAAAGCTGTTCATTTATTGTGTACAGTTCAACACTAGAATTACAGTACTTGGAAGTATCTAGAACAATAACAACAAAACTCATTGATCCAGCCATAGGCAGGGTCTGCAAATTGTGGCCTCGTCATCCTCTGTCAAACTAAACTAGTAATAAGATTATTTCGATAATTAACAAAAAGAGTACCAAAAAATATTGCTCTCTAGTAAGGAACTCTTGTTTCAACCTGTGATATGGTTTCTGGAAAACTTGAGACTACTCTAATTCTGTGTAACGAATGTGACAATTACAGATGTGAATTCCTCATGAACTTGAGCAGGAGATGTCCTAATGTACAGCATTATTAGCTATGAAAAGTTATGCAGCTCTATGAATTGGAGTACTTTTTCCAGAAACTCCCATTTGGGTTTTATAGTAACAATATGTTCCTCGGCAAGATCAGACAATCGTCAGGTTATAATTGTCATATTGCCATCGGGAGAAAATAGATCAAAAGTTCTGCACAAATAAAAAAGGGCATGAACACGTCAGACATGAGAGATAAATTATAATGATGACAAACCACCCAATCCTTTACCTTGATCTTTGAACTTCAAACTAGAATTGATGTTCTTGTTCCATCCTTGCTTATCACTTAATCGGTCAAGCAACTATAGGTTCTGATGCATATTTGAGAGCCGGCAACGAATCGTTTCTGGAAAGGACCATAAGAAACAGACATTTAATCAGATTTGGTTGTTTGGATCCCAAAAGATCTGCTGAATGCTCATTGCAAGCTCCAGGCAATACTCAACACATGTAAATTATCTTTCAATGGACATAGGCAATTGTTTATCCATTGACCCATACTAAAATTAGTTCATCAGCGAAATTTTATTTGGTTTATAAGATACTATACATACAAATATACAGCACATTGAAAAAAGGAAATATCTGTCACCTAATGTAGCAATACTGATCCCTACATAAATGCCATTCAAAAAGATATACATCTAATGGTTTCCTTGGGTCGACTGGTCGTATTCAATATAGAACTTCATAATCATACAAAACCTTTTCTCTTTCTACTACTTCTGGAGGAGGTTCAATCTGTAAATAGATATGCATCTTTCTTAATTTTATTTTGAATAGTAATGGATATGCATTTGCTATAAGACATTTCATAACAAATGAATCGACAAGCTACAAATAATCCAAAAGTTTTCATAAGAAATGAATCCTCTTTTAAACTTCCTTGTAGAACCTTGTCTCGCATCCCAACATAAGTTTTCTAGAAATATATTCTTCTCTAAAAGGTGACAATTTCTGTTAGGACCATTATCCCCTAGAAATTTCTAGGGCTATAAATGTGCAAGATATATTGTATTAGGAAATTCAGAAACAGTGGTTCAACAGATGATTTAACTTATTCCATTTCAAGGTTCATGTACCTATGAAATAGACAACATTTTGAACCTAATGTTACTTTCAAAATTATTTTTAAATAAATCACGTTTATAATTAATTTTTCCGTTGTTTGGTTCCAACGATAGATAGATATATTTATAAAATTAGGGTGTGGGGGGGGGGGGAGGTGACGAAGAGAAAACGGAAGGTAAAATCATGGCAAAAAACGTGGAATACCTTTCTTAGGAAAGGAAAATATTTGCCACCCTAGGAAAAACTAATTGCCACCTGTAGGAAAACTATTTTCACTTGTTTAACAATGAAATAAAATAAAATGGAAAAACATTTTTTCTTGAAAATGATTCCTCCCAAATAGACACAAACTTACTGTCAAAGAAGCAAATCATCTCTAAGAGGCATAATAATTGGAACAAGTGCATAATCAGGAGGACCAAAAGATTTAATGATGGGAAAGATGTATATGGGATTCATAGGTTCCTTCATTTCAATTGTTTAGTATACCCAAAGCTAATTTAAGAGCTGGTATCAAGGTCACCATCCTTTCCTTGTTATTTATGTTTTGTGCTGGACTCTTAAGTAAAACAGTTGCCATTGAGTGTTTTACCACTGACAAAAATCTATTTCAGCAGCTAGTATCTTTCAGTTGCTATATACCTTTTCTGATATGTTTAAGTTGTTCCCAGTAATTTTCACAAGTTAAAAGATATTGAGATCAAAAAGTTTTACAAGAATGTGTTGAACCCAATTGGCGATGTCTTGAATACTAAAATGGGTCAGATTCTTTTCGTTTGAGATTTCCATCTCCTTTTACATTAAGGAAAAAACCATTTTATCAAAGCACAATAAAAGGTACAGCTAAAGGACAAGATTTCCTTCAAACAAATTAAAGAACTCATATCATATACACAACCACTTGGGGAAATAACTAATTAAGTATATTATGATATCAAGACAATATATAGGAAAACTCAAGATAGTTTTTCATGACAAATAATTTCAGGAAACCAAAAAGGATGGCACATGGAAGAGAAAATAAAGCAAACCAAGATTTAGGACATTTCAACATACCTCTGCCTAATCTTCAACATTCCAGTACCAATCTGCATTGGTACACCCATTATGATGCATTCACTTACTCCTTCAATCTTTTCCTCTCTCCCATTCACTGAACCATTAAATAGATGATCAGCTGTTTTCTCGAACGAAGCCAACATCAATATACTTTCTTTCATTTTAGCAATCCCAACTCTAGTAACTGCCAAAACCTCTCCCTGTTCCAAGCACAACAAACGTAAACATTTAATTTATCTTCACATTCTGTAAGAAACCTCATATCCATCCCCATCAATGGGAACCAAGATTATGGATACAGATGCGACCTTAAATGTCATCACATCGGCAAGAAGCATCATATGGCGTATATCTACATCCATAGAATGACTTTGCATAACCTTGTTTATTTCTTTGATTATACAACTCCTTGCTGCTTCTATTCCAAGAGTTTGTTGCACTTCAATGATATGATTGCTCTCTGTCTTGCACCCATTGATTCCTGGAACACCCATGACCTCCCTAAGCCCCGTCCTATAATAGCATAATCACATGAAGTATCAGAAAGTTTGGCATATACGATAACAAACCAAACTCCTAAAAACCCAGATCTGGATAACAAAATGAAAGAAGAAAAGGAAACAGAGGGGAGAGAATGAAGGAAACATGAACACGTTTTTCGAAAAAGTTCACGACATGTACAAACAACAAAACATAAAGTGAGAATGAAAAAGATGTACTAGATCCTATATTACTCAGACACGGGTATGGGTGTCGGATACAGGTACGAGCCCAAGTGTCAAACTTGGCTATTTTGTGAAATCATACATGATTTTAGACCAAAATGAAGTGTCCATACCCATGTCAGAGGGTTGAGGAACTGACACGGATACTCGAGGTCAAATGAAGAGTCCTAGTAACATAGTTTGGATCAAAGTGACAAGTTCAAACAAAGCTACATTTCATGGTCCCTTCGTAAATATTGATTATAAGTGGGTAGAACCAGATCTTTAATACATAGAATTTAGCTCCAATTTCAATTTCATGTCTTCATTAGGATGACTCCAAGTGTCATTTTTATTTCATTTTGTCAATTTAAAATCATCAGGTAATCACTTTAAAAAAGCGTCATTTTAATGACATTAATTTTTTGATTGATGCCTCTAAAAAAACTGAGACATAATTTTCAGATCTTCTATTTATTTTCAAGTATAGAGGTATCAGTTTTACAAGTATCAGTTTTACAAGTATAATTAATTTAAAACACCATGAATTACTCAGTAAGTTGAAGTTTAAAAATTTAAGCCTTTAATGACTTATTGTACCAATTTTCTAGTACAACCTCCGCTTTCCTGATTACACATCAACTGTAGCAACATAACCAAAAAAAACTCAAAAGGGAGACAACTTAAGTGGATATTATTAGTTTTAGGAGAGAGCGAGAAAGAAATTTGCCAAATATATTAGTGCCTCATAAGGTGCAGTAAAAACTGAGAATAAATGGAAAAAAAAAGGACAAATCAATTCTATAGCATAGATTGAACTAAAACAACAAAATAGTTCTTTAATAAATGATTAAAAATCAAACATTCAATACCATACCATCGTGTACCAGTAATGGAGCATAGTATGATATTGTGCACACCGAACAATAAAAAATCAAATACTAAACACAAATTAAAATATCAAAAATAAAATAAAATAAAAAACTTAAACACTAACAACATCTGCCTATTGGTTTAGTTGAAGGTGGGGCAGTGGTTCTGCTTTAGTGGTTCACTTAGATAAAGGAAAGGAGGGTGTGTGTGCGCGTGTGAGTGAGTAGGGGGATCGTTCAGTAAAAGAGTTTAATTTAAAACTAAGGATAATAGAGCAAATAAAAATCAAAAAGGGAATATAAAGGATAAAAAAAACGAAACTCAGTACTCTAAAAGCAGGTAAAGACGAAGAAAAAGAATAAACTTGTTTCAAAAAGAGCGAAGGATTACACAGAGAGGAGAATCAACGAGCCTTTAAAGGATGGCTACAGATAGGTTAAATGGAAAGGCCACCAATAAAATCTCATTGGTAAAATGTGAAGTTCTAAACCCCTACTTCAACTAACTTCAAAATTAGGACCTTCGACGTAGGGTCTGAGTGGAGGCAATTCCACAAGCACTGACAGGATTTGAATTGAACAACAAGAGGCTTGTAACGGTCACCCACAATTGCTTATTGTGCTAGCTAATTCCATCTTGAACTGCAAACCAAAATATGTGAAAGTAATACATTCTATCCTAATGTGTAGCGAATTGCATGCCCCTACCCAATACCATACTAGAGAGTTAGGCAACGCTCCTCTTCCCCCATAAGAGTTTGTCTAAGTTTCCCTGAAGCGAGCACCTATTGTGCTGGCTTGTTAGATGCGAAGAGGTCATCTCCTCACCTTAAATCTAGGCGGACTTTATTTTATCTGAGCTGAATACATCAGAAACATAGCAATATTTTTCACCTTTTCTGGTGTGTATTAACCACTCCAAAAAAATTTATACATGAACAACTTGATGTCATTATCCTTTCTACTTCCTGTTTTTCATTCTCCTACTCATGCTATGTTCTTTTCCTTAAGGGAGGAGGGCAGGGGCAACAGGGTAAGTAACCAAGAGCAAAGCGGCAAAGGTGCAATCCAAAATGTGAAAAGAAACTAACCCTTCAACAATCAAGTTGAGCTTCCCCTTCTTCCCTTCCTCATCAGCAATAATTGCTCGTTCAATGGTATCAATGCCCTGAAACCAAAAGCTGATTGTAAAACACAAAATCTAAAATTGTCGAAATCATAGCACAAGAACTATCATCAAAAGCACCAGAAACTGCAATGCAAGCTCACCTTAACTACGACAGTGGCAAGCTTATTTTTAAGCCGGTGTAATACAAAATGAGCTTCATACCTATCAGCATCCGGCATGACAACCAGCTTCTCATCATCAAGAACTTTGACATTCTGCAGATGAGAATGCATCAAGTGCAGATCTAAGCTAATAACATCCAAACAAACAAAAGAAGGAAGATCTTTACCAGTTTGTCATTTTTGCGCTTTGCCAAAGATTTTTCAATTTTTTCCTTGACAGTATATCCATTGATACACAGCCGTAGAGCATTAATTTTTTCCATGTCAAGTTTTACAACAATAGACGCTCTAATTGATGTCATAACAAGTTTTATGCTCTTTGCAACCTACAAAACAACAGAAAATAAAAAGTATAAAATTCATAGGAATGACAGCAGTTGGACCCACAAGCTGAGATTTTGGATGGGATCGGTAATGAGGCGCCTAGAGCCTAAGGCTATAGGGAGCGAGCAATTTGATAAGGCACACACAGGAACCTTAAAAAAGTTTATCAAAGGTATCCCACTTCAAAGAGGGGCACACCTTACAGCTGCATTTTCTCCTTAGCTCAAGTCCCCTATTGCCTAACTGTGACTTGCTTTTTAAAACACAAAAGAGTAGTGGTAGCATGATTAGAAGTTTAGATAAAGTGATTTTGGCCAAAAAGAAATTTTTATGTTCTTTCTTACATAAAATATATTCTATATGATAGTTGTGAAAAAAATTTCTAGAACGATTAAACATTAAGATATTCACATACCTGGCCCAATAAAGTCTTTTCAATTTGAGCTTTTACGGTTTCCGCCATCTCCATAGAGTTATTGTCTTCTAATTTTGCCATGATTATTGGCGTACTTATCTTTTTGCTTGCATTAATTATTTCTTTGATACGAGGAACTCCAAGAGTAACATCTAAAAAAAGTTAAGGATAAGACAACATGAAATTCTAGTGGGCGTGCATTCTATTTAGTTATTGTTCCTATATGATTCTATTTCCTCCAGTGGTGGGATGGAGGTTGGGGTTGGGGAAAAGAGGGGGGTGGGTGGGTGAAGAGAAAAAAAAAATGAAATCATCAACAAAGGATACTCATGCTGGCAACCCCAGCAAAATGAAATGTTTTCAAAGTCATTTGTGTCCCTGGCTCCCCAATACTCTGAGCTCCTATTGCTCCAATAGCAGTTCCAGCTTCAATCCTTTTTAAACGAAGCCGAGAAACGCAAGCATCCAAGAACACCTTCAAAATGTTTGAACAGGAATAATATAAATCGTTGGATTAGACATGCATTTACAGAGAATTGATTCAATCGTTGGATTAGACATGCATTTACAGAGAATTGATTAAGGGACAACAACACTCTATGCAATAGTTCCTTTATATACAAATAAGTGTGTGTGTGTGTGAAGAAAATTAAAAAGCACTACCTGCAGCTGCTGTTCAGAAACATAGCATTTTCTTTTAGATATTTTGTCAAAAAATTCTAACAACTTTATCTTGAAGGCATTAGAGCAACCACCACCGGTACTCATTTCATAATCTGAAAGTCTTTTATTTATAATTTCAGGGATCTCTGAAGGAGATAGCTTCATACTTTTCCCTGCAGGACAAGTAGCCTGCACATTTACACAGTGCAACTAATTAGATCAAAATTCTGAATCCTCGGCGCAACACTGGCTCGACAACCAGGAAATCCAGGAAAAATCATACCTCAACTTTAAAACGCAGTCGCTCAAAATCAAGGGGGAATCCTTCCGCCCCTTCCATTTGTGCCGGATCCATGCCATCATCACCATAAAAAAACTGAACAATAGTTCCATTGGAATTTCTCACGGACATGTCATAGTGAACTGCTAGGTCCTCCAAACATTTCATCAGTCTACGTGACATGTAACCAGTGTCAGCAGTTTTTACCTGTAGCAAAACCAATTTAAAAAGTTATTGCATGAATTAATGCAGCAAATTTGAAATAAGAATATATAGTAGTGATATTGAATAGTACACAAAGCTCAAAATATTTAAAAGGGGGAAAAAAAGCATAAATCACAATCATAACCACATAACAGATCAAGGTGTCTAAGAACTTCTGTAATTTATATAAGCATATATTGACTGTAATGTCCAAGCATTTCAAAGATATTGTTATGCTGTAATCTCATCCTAGCTAAATGTTTACTCCTAGACATTTCACCAATCAAAAGGAAAAAAAATTAACTACAATACAATAAGCAAATGCATAAAAATGTGCTTGCATATCTTTAGTAAGCTCTTTACCATAACTTTGCATCAAATAACTTTGGTGTTATAGGGTTTTATATTTTTATATTTCTCCAATCAAAATTTACAAGTAGGTATTTTGCTTGAATAGCTTCAGCGATAGGAAACAAGAAGTGCAAACCCACATATCAAGGAAGAATGGACAAGGGCTGTAGAGTTACACATGGCTAGCTCGTAGCCAAGCATAAGACCTAAGTTTGCTGCTAAGGATGAAATAAGAGACTGGTAGTAAGCACAAACTATGACACTCCAAGTTTTACTATGGCTAGAGTACAACTATATAGTACAAAACTTGGTAGTTTGATAATTGATAATTGGGCACCATAGTAATTAGTTATGTCCTACACCTAGCTTTAAGGAGATTTACAGACTCTAATTTTCTGCTTCTTCTAATACATCCAATACATAAACAGCAATGAAAATGGATATGCAAACTCAACATTTATACAGTAATAAAATAAAAACAAAAAAAAAAAAATAGCAGTGTTGACATACAGCTGTATCCACAAGGCCTTCTCGCCCTCCCATAGTATGGAAAAAAAACTCTGTAGCTGTCAAGCCGGTGTAAAATGAATTAGCCACAAAACCCTTTGCCTGCAGAAATCAGAAATGCATCATCTTGCATGGGACAACTTGGGACAAGAGATGATAATCACTTAATTTTTTCCTTCCAGTTAACAGTCCACTGAAGAATTACAAATGAAATTTTACTTAGTTAGAATGCAGAATACCCATAATATGTCTAATAGTTCATGTATAAAGCATTCAAATACATATATAACATACACACTTATGTATGCCAGGTTTTAATGGGCAGATCAGTTGAGGACTTGATAATGTCTTTGCAATACTAAGAACAATAAGGCAAGGTCAATTCAAACACTTCCAATGTAACTTTTCCAAGCATGCACTTTCAAGAGCGAATGATAATACCCCAATCAATATACACCAGAATTAAACAAACTTTGTCTCAGGGTGGTCACATTACCCAACTGTTATATTACCTTGCAGGAGAGGTTAAAAATATATTTTATCAAGATAATAACATATTTCACTTAATTATCTCTACAATCTGCAAAGTCCCCAAATCATGAACAGTAACTCACCACCATGTAAACTGGAATTGATGCTTAAACTAGACAAAATCGACATTGTCTTTTCCCAGTATCCAATTCCCCCCAAAACATCACCTCAAAAGTAGATGCTTCTAAACTTGGTGCTCAAAGAGCACAAAATTGACACATTATTTAAATAAGCAGTTCTACCCCAATATCCCAGGCATTTACCAGAAATTGTTGTCAAAGCTCAATGTTTTTTTTATCAAATGATGAGCGGAAGCTAGACAGATGCTGAATAGATAGAATGGATATTCAAGTTAGAGGTTTTCGATCAAAACCACCCTTGAATTAGTTTTCAAAGTTCAGACCAATTTCTCTCCCTACACCCCCACCGCCCTATTGGTTACTGGTTCTCAAATAAGATAAAATGAGACATATTAAACAACCTTGGTAACAGATGGTCCCTAGCGACAGCCCACGTTTTAGAATGTAAAACTCTTCCTGGCACCCACACTTTTATTATCATTGGTCTTAAGAAAAAGCATTACATTCTTACTCCAAAATAAGAAAACGTAAAGTATCATCATAAGATAAGAGAGTGTTTTCATTTTGTCCCAGAATTGAGTGCACATAACTTTCCTAAAATTGATCATAGTCATATTTAAGTAAGCCAAAAGCGAAAATGATTAAGGAGTACCAGGACAGAAATGGACCAGAATATAGCTCATGTAAACATGGTATAAAAAAATAGAAATGACAAACCCAAAACATTATAAAATAAATTTATGATGGTCTGGGGTAAGTCAAATAAGGGCCTGAAATCCTCCAAAAATTTCATAAAATAAAGAGTTTCAACATACGTCTGGAGTCTTTGACTTTCTAGGAAAATGTGGTAGACTACGATCCATGAATCCATCTGGTGCTCTACGCCCTCCAACAGCTTGTTGACCAACACAAGCAACCATTTGGCTGATATTGATTGGGGAACCTTTTGAGCCACACTGTGACATTATTAATGGGCTATTCCTCCAGTGAAGCCCTTTCATGCAATCCTAAAAAAAGTAAAACACAGATCAATATCATTAAAGAAGAAAATTATAACATTGGCAACCACAGCAAACAAGAACAAAACTTATGATAAAAAGTGAAGGCAAAAGTCATATATGGTTATATGGAGATATGTACAGGCGAGTTACAGCAAGGAAGGAAGAAAACTTGATACCCCAAATAGAGGAGCATCAGAATAAAGGGTGCAGCCACATTTGACAGGAAAAGAAGGCAGGGTTGCTGTAGTTTATATGCTTACGATGTAGAATTAATTGCTGTGTACATAAATAGGCAAGTTATAAAAAGTCAGTTCTTACTGGCTCCCTGACATTGCAGGTAGACCAGGAACCTTCTCCCCAGATGGCAGGGGCCTATTTCACATGTTTATTTGTAGGGATATTCAGATATTCCCTTTAACTTCCCACACCTGAGAGGGTTGCTACATCCCTGTTTGGTCATCGGCCTATGTTCTCTTCTCCCAGGCTTGAAACTTCTTAGGAACCGAAGAAGAAGTATGCAAACCAATTAGTGAGGAGTAAATGATATTGAATATTTTTAGAGGACAAAAGCCATTACCTTCCCTGCTACCTCACGAATTTCATTTAGCTTTTGAGTTATTTTAGCCTCCAGAGTTTGGATCGCATCACATCCTGGCATGAGAGGCAGCTTTCCCTCGTTAAAGAGTTTTATTAACCCATCACACTCTCCGTAGCCCTTATCTATTGTGGATTTTTTTTGTTCAACCAGAAGTTTTCCAGGCTGGACATCATCAATGCCAATTGAAAATCCATGATTACCAATCCACCTAGCACTACGAAAATGAAAACATCTAATTGTTAGGGAGATAACTACAATAGGAAACATATCCATCTCTGACATCTAGGATAGGGATCAAAGCAAACATCAATACACTGATATCAAAAACATTAAATATAAAGGAATTAAGTTAAACATTGTTATAATATCTCTAGAAACACTCCAGCAGTAGTCCAGCATATGAATAATAACATCAACTTTAACCACCAAATATAAGAAATACAAAATGGCCACATAACAAATTCATCAGCTGATAATACCATCAGTCTTACTAGAGCCTCATTAGACAAATGTTAGTTCTACTGTCAACCAAATATACATCCTCCATTCTCTTACAACCGCAGCAATGACAGATGCATAATTTTTAAAGAGAGGATAGAGATAGAGAGAGATGTAAAGAGGGACCCACGTGACGAGGAGAGATACACAGAAACCAACTAAAATAAGGTATCAAATATTTTGCAACTTTCTAATATTGATAACGTTGACAAATAAAACAGGACAGAGGAAGCATTTGTTAGGTCTAGTTCAAATGTCTAAATCGGAACCTGACGGCAGCATGAACTGCATTTACAAGAATGTTTTGTTATTCAAACTTGAACAGCATTTATGAATCCATTTGTTCTAAAGGAAAATCATATCATTAGTAATAAAAAGGGATAGGTTGTGAAGAAAGATAATGGATGGAAATGATCTTATAACAGATAAGAAACCCCCAGAAAGAAAATTCCTCATTCAGTCTCTTGAAGATCATTTGGATTACAAAGCTTAGTGGACCTAGAAGTATCTAATATTAAAGTCTAGAGAGTCTAAACCAAACAGCTTGTCAAAGAACCAAGACAAGTCAAGGAAAGATGCCCCTCGATCAAGACAATTAGACTTACAGCGTTCATCCTATTGCCAAAAACAAGTTCAAAAACCTCAAGCAGAGCTAGCACATTCATCCAAATGTCTTAAGTACAATAAAAAGGGATGCTATAAACAAAAACAAGTTGAAGAACTTTGTTTCATCATATAAGCCCAGTGGTAAGATTCAACTAGAGGAACAGATCAGGTCAATTCTGGCCGGTTCATGTTTAGGTGAAGAGTAGTTTTAGTTGATTTCGAGCTTGGTGTCTGTCACATTCGGTTCAATTATTTACATGCATATTATAAAGAAATACTCAATGTTGGGCATATTGATGGTAAGGTTGGATTGGTCTGGACAGTACAAAATTGGATGAAGTGATTACAAGTAGCGCTTGGATTCAGTATTCCGGATCGGCCAATCAGATAAGAAACACTTTTGTTGGGTCTAGATTCAACCACCTGGACATCTTAGATATGCTTTAAACAACATGAAGCAAAGAGTAACAAATGGCTTTGTGAAAGAAACTATGGTAACATAAAGTATTAATGCCCCACTTCTAAGTCCCAGCACATGGAAAACTCATAATTCCTCCAATGTTTTTTTTTAATTGTACCATTTTCTATGGATGCTAGATTTTTTTTTCAAACTAGGTACAATATGGTAAGTTCCATAAAATTGCCCATGTAATTACAAATCAAAGAAAAAGAGAAAAAAAAGGTGGTGTAACAATATTAAAGTAAAAGGTGATCATGGGTAGTTGGCGTGTGAATTCAAACATAAAGAGTATGGAAGCATACTAAAAAAGAAAGTGGAGCAATTAATAAGGGGACTTCCAAAAGAGGGAAATGGTGCAATAAAAAGAACAGAGGAAGTATAGAAAATGAAGTGGCCATTCATAGACTGAAAGTAACAATATTAAAGTAAAAGGTTATTCATTTTGTCTAGAATCTAGGATTAATTTAGGATTATTATATTCTCAGTAGATCAGAAGATATCTTAAATTTTTTACTTTAGGAGAAAATTCATTATAAGATTTTCCAGGTCAATCAGTCACTAGGGAAGCTCCCAACAAACATATGATAGAAGAGAGATCTCTATTGTACACCCACAGTAAAGCAGAAATAAATTTATTGAAATTACAATAAATTTATTGAAATTACTTGATCCGAAATAAAGAGACGGCCACAAGGACAGTATTGTGTTTTAGATATAAATATTTAAAATATAGTCAAATTTGACCAATCTTACCAACATTGCCAATGTCTTAGCAATATTTCATTAACCTGAAATCATGCAAATTGCAAAAGAATATGCATTGATAACATTTTAGAGCATATACCTTAATTTAGCCAATCGATTCATGCAAGCAGCAGCAGCATGTGCATTATAGTCTCGAACAAGGACTGAGAAAAGACCAACTTTATTGCCATTCCCTACATTAGTAAAAGTACATTAGTCTTCGGATCCATCTATTAATTTCTTAGTTGCAATGTCATATTTAGCAACTAACTCATTTCTGCAGAAACCAGGATCTCTGAAGCATTAGAAAGCCATAATGTTAGAACAAAAGAGAAAATGAAGAGGGAATTCTCAGAGCATGCAACAAGACCCAACAATCCATCACACCTTGGTGATTTGTACCCTTTTTATGACATATTGGTAAGCATATTTATTGAAACAATTTTATATCAGGAGAAAAGAACCTAAGTATCACTGAAAAAAGGTCAGGAACACAAGTGGGTCAACAAGTCTGAGCATCAAAACATTGAAAAATCACTCTTCTAAATTTCTCTTATTATTAGATTTGATTTTTTAATTTAGGTGTAAAACCCAACAAAAAATCCCTGGTCCCTTAGTCATATCGGTCAACAAGAAATGACCTTTGTGCGAGCATCAGACAGGAGTTTGTAACTATGATTTATGTGACCATCAGAAATAAAAACATGAATGAATAAAAGAAATCAGAACTGTCTGCTCCTTTTCTCTAAAAAGTCTCCATATAGACCCAATGTTTTGGATATGAAATCCGTACGTGAAACTATAGACATAACTGTAGGAATTTCAATCATTTGAAGGAATTACTTAAGCCTACAAAGAAGGGCGGGAAGGTTAAGGACAACACACACAAAAAAAAGGGTGGGTAATCAATCAATAAAAAGTGAAAAAAGGGCAACTAGACAAAGGGAATACATATTCTTTGTTTCTCAGCCATAGCCAATCATTATCAACCATTTTTAAAATGACGGCATCCCTTTTTCTTTCACGTTTATTTTTTTCCATTTTTTCCAAGATCAAAGAAAACCAAATATTTCTTAATTAGAGTCCAAAGCAAGGTACTAAGGAATACATAAGAAAAATTTTCCCCAGATGAAATGATATGAATACATAAGCCATAACAGCAAAATAAAAATGATATGTTGGCATGCAAAGACCAAAAGCTGACCTAAGGTAGTTTTTCCAAGTTGCCCAGATACTAATTCACTATTGCGGAAGTAAACAAAACCATCATTTGGGCACATGGTTTCCTCCCTGCAAGTAATCTTCCTGTCTTCAGGTTTGCAATATATCTTCTCTTTCACCATAAGATTCACAAAGACTCTCAGTCGTGCATTTGGACGTAATAGAACATTGAACAATTGCTTTCCTGTCCAAAGCTCAATCGGCTAAAGCAGAGCAAAGACATTTGAATCAGTAAGAAAAAAAGATACAGATAAAAGAGGCCCTATCAAAGTTTTTCAAAAAAGCACTGAACTTGACCTTCTGTTCATACAGAATAAAATTTTCCCAGAACTTGTTAATTCCCCCAACCTCACCCCTCCCCTCCCCCACCTCCAACAAAAAAAAAACAGAAAAAGAAAAAAAAATGCATCTGTGAGTCTCTTGGAAACGATCTATCTAATACTATTCAACTATCAGTTGGTGAGGCTGGGGAACTTCCTACACCCCACCTCTGCCAGTTTCATACTGGATTGCTGCTGCTGCTGTTATTGTAGACATGAATAATTCTCCAGGTAGGGCTGTCGTAATAAGTTCATATCCCCTTTTTCTATGTAGCACCTCCCATACTACGGCTAAAAAAAACTGACACAAGCAGTCCTCCACCCTTGGCCACCAACACCATTAAATCCAAGGTTCTAAGTCCCATGAATAACATCAAAACCTTATTGTGGAGACAGTTTGGTGACTGGTGAATTTCATACACTGTAGTTTCTTGAGATCTATAATAATCAAAGAAGCAAGAGGGGTCTGTGATGTCATATGAATCTCTTTCTGTGGAACAGAAAATTTAGAATTGTTGAACTAAAGCAAAGCGCTCTTGCTAGCCTTCTTCCATTCTCTTTGGCTCCATTATAGGTCAATTATGCAAGTGTTGAAAAGAAAAAGGAAGTTCTTTCATGCAGACAAACATGTATTATTATACTCCATATTTGTTTCTTGTAGTTGACTTTGAGGCAGAGAAACATCAATAGGCTACAGGGTGTAAGGCTTTTTGGGATAAGAACAGTGTGCCTCGCATCAATTTAGTGCTACTCTATAGAGGTAATCTCAGATTGTTATTCCATGATATAAGGTGTTTCGTCTTTGGCATGCTAGTATCAAACTTATTTGATTCTTTCCGAATATTACTTGTTTCTAATTGTTAAAGGTTTTTTTTTTATCAGAATAACATAAGAGGGTACAAGCTAAGGTAACAAAATTGCTGCTAGGTATTTCATGACCATCTTTTGGTTTCTTTTTATGAAAGTTTTGAACAGCCTCATTCCAGAATGTCAGGAAGAAATCTGGCGACAAAAAATACAACCTCTAATATCACACTTCAACATTGATCGATGTTGAAGGCAGAGAAAGTCTAATGCAAATGTAGTACTGAAGCAACATCTCAATATCATAGACAGACAATCAAATCATTTTCAAGAAGAGCACAAAAGGTGTGAAAACCATAATTTACTATTTTACAACACCACAATTCCACATCCACAAAAGAATGTCTTGTTTTACAATAAACAGCACGATCTCACAGAAACTACAGGAAAAAATATCCAATAATTCATTGTTATCAGGCACAAAAAATTTCAATAGACCAAAATCATAGACTATGGATACACACTCTAGCATAGGTGCTAAAACATTTTTTAGTCACTGCGTACCTTAACCAAGGCTGGTGTAGGCAAATCAATGATTTCCATTCCATCCCCCATATACGAACACATTAGAGAAAATGTTGCACGATCATAAAAGGTATCCTTCCTGGTAATTAGAAACGACGATGTCAAGAAGTCCTGAGTAGAAGCAACCAATATAGTTCCATTTTTTGGTGTACATAGATTGTTTTGAACCTGCAATCAATACAGAAATTACATATTAACTATTGATGAATGAATAGTGCAACACAACAGCCATCATCAATCGTCACGCTGGAGCACCAGTACTACTCCCATTATATGGTATAAGTCTACAAACAAGTCACCATTTCATAACAAGAAAAGTCATAACTCATTCAGACAAAACCACAAATGGAATAAAATCTATCTTGAGATCATTAGCTTAACTCATATAATGTTCTGTTTTTTACAAGGACAATAAGGAGGTAGATGCAATAAAATTCCTAGGGCCAGGTCCTGAGCTACTCTACTTATTACCAGTTACAAACTCAAGACAGTAACAGACAACACTAACAGCATTATTTTATCTTAGTTCTTGTGCTCGTGCTTATTTCACGATTCATCTAAGATATGTGCAACGCAACAAGCAGAAAAACACAATTCATACACAGACATTTGGCTAAAGGTTATATTACCAAAGAAGCAAAAAATAAGTAGATAAAATGAACAAAATTATCTACAGATTACAAAATATAGACCCATGAAATGGGCATGAATCACGATTCGCAATGAACAGAAGCAGAAATCATAGCAGACTATGCGGCCAAGAAGTGAGCACAAAATAAACCACTCATTTTCCCTTGAATAAAGAATTGTAACTCATTTCAATTGCAAGCTAGTTATAGGGGCAACAAAACTAAATAGTTTGCAAGCTCCAAAACTAAAGGAAATTTATAGTTTACCCCCATCAATAACAAAGCCTCTGTTCGGGCCTCCTCCGTCTGTGGAACATGCATATTCATCTCATCACCGTCAAAATCAGCATTGTATGGATTGCAAACAGATTCATTGAATCGTAAAGTTCTCCATGGCATAATTCTAGCCTAGAAACAAGTATATATCAGTCAACACTTAGCCTTTGATGACGTAAATAGAAACTTAAAGCACACAATCATGGTGAAATTATGCCATTACCCTGTGGCACATGATAGACATCCGATGCAAACTTGGTTGCCTGTTAAAAAGAACCACATCACCATCTTCCAGGTGACGATGGACTATGTAGCCAAACTTCAACTCGTCTGCAATCCGTTTCCTACCAGAAAAAGATAAATCCCTACAAGAGAAATAAGCAATTTTCATCAGATTATCTTATAAACAACTAAGGACATGTTCTCTTTACCTTAGCTTTTCTAAACCTATTATTTACTGAACTTAAATTACTTTTAGCAAACTAAAATTAATTTTACAGATTTACTGCTGTATTTGTCTTTATGAGTTAGTGATTTTTATGGAACTTATATTATTTTTACTAAACTTATTTTTCTTGAACTAAAAAAAATTTGGTAACTATAAATTATTTTTAACAAGCTTGGACTATTTTTACGGAACAAATATTATTATTACTGAAAAACAATTCTAAGGTGAAGAGAATAAGGTGTTAACATGTAATACAAATATGATATAACATATCACGAATGAATCTCACTTCTTGTCACCATTGGGTTCTACAACAAACTTTGCACCCGGATACTTCTTTGGCCCGTTACGTACACACTGCCTCAACTTTTCAATATTATGATGGTTGACACATTCAGGGTAGGTTAAGATTGATGCCATTAGCAATGGAACAGCAACCTGCAAGAGACATTGTTTTTTTACTATGCCCAAACAAAAAAGATAAATTGAAAAAATAAAAAACCATTGGAAATTAGTAAAATTCTAAACCTCTGTGATTTTCAGATTAGGATCAGGTGATATGACAGTCCTTCCAGTAAACTCAACACGTTTGCCAGATAGATTCCCACGAAAACGTCCCTGTTTCCCCTTTAGACGTTGAACAAACCCACTCAATTGCTTCATAGGTTGTTGGGCTTGTAAAGCTACACGTACATCACTGTTTATGTATTGAGCCACTTCAACTTGAAGGTAATCCCAGTCATCCTAAAAAAGGTCTTAGTCACTTGTAAATTTTCATACATGCATCCTAATTATTATAAGAAACAAAAAATTACTTTAAGAAAACCATATCTACAATTAGCAATTCTAGATCTTCTATTCAAATAAAAGAAAATATGAGATTTCCGAGATTTGAATTAAGAATTTGTACCAAATTTTTAGCTTTGCAATTCGATCATACCAAGGATCAGCAATTTTTTATCATCAAACTATAGTACTCATAAAGCACAGCATATTAGCCTGGAATGGTTCTGTGGAAAAAGTTTAGGACAGCACTAAATGCCTAGATTGTCATAGATCAGATAGATCCAATACATGCAGGGTCGTGACAGATGATTGGACATTGAAAATTGGACATATAGTTAGATCTATCTATAAGGATTGAGTTATAATGTTGTACTCCTTCGACTCCAACTAACTAACCAAATAATTAACTATTCTTATTTCATATTAGTAGTTAGTCTTGTCACCAAAAACATCAATGTTTTTTTGGTTGTTAGACTAAATTATAAATGATAAATAACAAAACCTTAACATGTAAGCTTTCTTAAAGATACTTATTTTAGAATTGAGGTATATAATCACTCAAATAAATTGCGTTTGTAGGTTATTGGAATAGTTTTACCTTGGATAAACAGTAAAAGTGAATTAGGAAACAGAGAAGACACTAGCTTCAGGAGTCACCTGATTAGTGAGAAATGAGTTATCAATCATCAAACACATATTCAAAATGGATGAAGGAAAATAAAAAATGTAATAAAACAGGAGGCCCTTTCTCCCCATGGTGCAAATATTAGCAATAATGATTTAAAAGAACACAAATTCCTATACATGACCATCTTAAGATAACTTTTGCATGCGACCACTAAGTTTCTTCTATATTGGATGAAGCTAACCACCATTAGCTCACCGAGGCCCAACAAATTTATATTATTTTGAAACAGTCTCAAACTGAATTTCACACGAGACAAACAAATATAAGAGAAGCTATAAAAAGATATGTGTTGGGCCTACATGTAGTTTATGAAACCAAGGGGACCATCATCTATTCCCAATCAGAATAGCAACACAGCATTCAAAGCATCTTTCATTAATCAGTTAGAAAGATGTGACATGAATCAGGAAGAGTAAGGATGCACTGCACTAACAGCTAGTATATACTATATAAATGCCTTCTGTCCATGTCCTTGCAAATATATCCTTCAAACACCTTCATTTTATTTTTACATGGAACTATAATAAGTCCAAGATAAGATTAAGCCTTAGGATGAGTCCTAGGCAAGGGAGATGCCCTATGCGGCTATACCCTGTTTCATCTATGTTTCCCTCATCTCTATCACCTTTTCACTTTGTGTGCTGCCCTCATTTCTTTTTCTTGGTAGGAGCATGCCAAGCATCCAAAGTTTCAGACTTCTCATGGAATTTTCAATTTCCATTGGAATCCACAACTTAGGAGCCAGGATAAACTCATTTACAACAAGCTCATTTACAACAAGCTCATTTACGACATAGGGCATCTCCTTGAAATGTAGCCCTACAAACATCTGCAGACCGTCTCGCTTCTCCCTCTCTGGCTTCTTCTCTTCCATAAAGGAGAAAGCCAAGCTCCCTAAGAAAATCAATCAAGGCTTTTCTATAGAATACATGTAAGAATGGGTACTTGTGGCAAGGCTTTTCTGAACCAGTTGATATCACAGGTTGGCTATTTGCAACCACAAAAAGTTGACATTAATGTGCAAACCACCACTAACATGGATCCTTCTATGAACAGAGTTTAGGGAGGCCATAGCACACATCCAATAACAATTAACTAGTGTAAACTAGTACAGAGAAAACATAAACTCACAATAGAGCAAGTTGTTATTAAACAAGGCATTCATGGGACACCAAAACGTTCAATGATTAATAGGAAAAGGTTTTAAGCAAATAACTAGGATACCTCCAAAAGGACACCACTGAAGGAATATAATATTGTTAAATCTCACTTAAACAAAAGAGAGAGGATAACCCCATGAAGTAGGACCAAAGAGAGGCAAAAAGATATTCATTCATTTCATCTCTAGCCACAAAATCCAATGAAGCAAAGAACATTATGTTGGTTAATCCCAATATTGAATAAACACTTTATGATAATCTAGGACTCTATCTTTAGAGTAACATAGGATTGTTAGGAAGAGATTTAGTAAGAGTCTAATACTAGGAGTGTTATCTAGATCCTAAGATTTAGGAACATGGTGTGTTATACCATCTATATAAATACTTTGATAAGTTGTATTAAAGTAAGTGGAAAAAATCACAAAGAGGTGTATAGTTTTTTGAGAAGATTTTCTAAACATCAATAAGAGAGCAATTCTTATACTTTGTCTGATCTTTTTCTTCGATTCGTATTTTGCAATTTTGTTTGTTTGTGTTCTTAGCAAACTTCACATTACCCAAACATTCCTAATTATAAAGCCGACCAAACAAACCTTCAAATGCACAAGAAAAAAGGCAAACAAACCAACTGAACAATAAACATATTTTGAACACCCATGATTACAAACAGCCTATTCACAAAGCAAAAAATAGTAATGTTGAGTATCTCAGCTCTATAAGGACAATACATAATTAATGGATGGATAGTTATTTAGTCCTTATTTCACAATATCCAACCTTGAAGGAAAAAACCACAAATTTCATCTCTCCCCTCCCCCTCGCTCCCCCCCCCCCCCCCCCCCCCCCTACAAAGAAAAATTTCCAAAACCACCAAATTTTGTATTTAACCCTTAAGTTAAAAGAAAACACCAAGTTTTTTAAAAGTCCATTCATCATGAACCATAACCTTATATACAAAGGGTTTCTCATGTATTTTATGAATTAGGCTCGGATTTGAAAACTAGATCATGAATGAGGAAATGTGTTTGCCAGTAAACGAAAAACTTCCTACATTTACATAAAGCATAGAAACCAAGTCAAACACAAATAGTTATCTCACCAAAATTTTGAATGCACTGCTAGGTTCATGCAGACCCTGATGAAGGCAAGCATTGGCTTGAATGATTCTCTTTAACCTTTCAGTAATGTCATTTTCATTACTGCACGTGTTAAGGAAGAGGAAACATCATCAGAACAACACTTGAAATGTAAATGAAGGGTGAAAGTTTGTCAGCCAAATCACTTTACGAGAATTCAAAATTGCAAATAAACCAAGAACTCAGCACAAGTGAATGATTTGGGAAGCCTGACCTTTGAATTCCTCCATCAACAAAAACAGAAGGACGAAGGGCCAACGGAGGAACAGATATGTTGGTAATTATAAGATTCTCAGGTCTATTGTTTAAATAGAGCATCTCGCAATCCTGTAAGATGATAAGGCACATATTAGAGCTAGATAAGAATTTACTACCTCCGTCCATTAACCAACATGGAAATTTGATTCATAAGCTTATACACCTTACACACATACATGGCAGAGTTTAAAATTGCAAGACTCAAAGCATAAAATAATTAAATATTTCACCTGATCCTCCATTTGATTAAATAATAACAAGGCATCATGAGGATTAATGAGGGAAGGAGAGGAAGATCCACTATCTTCTTGGTTTTTATCCTGCTTAGGATGACTATGAACTATTGCCAGTGCAGTTTTTCCCTTCTTCACCTTTCCTGAAATAAATCAATAGCTGCTTATTATCAGCAGATACTCCATAGGAAAGTATCTAATTAACAATAATAAGAGAACAAGCAAAGATAATACACAACGACTACATCTGCAAAATGTGTATGCGTCACACAAACCCTCATATTCGCATATTTGGCCTGAGACACGATAAGCTGGTGGCAAATGCAGATGCCTTAGAAGAATTAAAGTTTAATTAAATCACCAAAATCAGCTATAGCTTGTCTTGTTAATATGCCCCTCAAATCTCCCAACATGTTCACATCAAAATAAATTGCAATTGCTACTGATAATTTGATAGAAAGGCAGGAAGTTCCATGAACTAACAGTACATATATGCGTTTATATCAATATATATCCAAAGAATAGTAAAAAGATTACGAGGCAACAAAATAAGACTTTTGGCCCAAATTGAAAAACTAATCAATACAGAATATTTGTCAAATTCAAAACATAGCTCATTCATGTTGTTGTGGAATAACAGGTACTCCATAAATTGAATTGATGAGAAATCCAATCTAGCTTGTCTATTAAATGTAAGGTGGCCCATCAATAAGGAAGTGTAAGACACTTCTTTTAATGTTGGAGTAAGTAACAAACCCCAAAATCCAGAGAGCCTGCCACGTAGCTCTCATGCAAACTCAAGACAAAATCAGAGCTTCTCATAGTACTATGATCGAGCAAGTCAAAACAACAACTTTTATACTAAAAACCAAACTACTATTGCAGAACACTTATCACAAATATTCTTACTTTTCACGGGATGGGAACAGATGAAGTAATTGCTTCCTGACAGATTTCAATTATGATTGAGCAACCCTTCATTGATGACAAGCCTCTTTACAATCACATGGACCAAAAAGCATTATTTGATATCCCACTCCAAATCCTTCTAAGGTGGGCAAAGGGCACTAGTAATTAATAACTACAAAGACTTCCCGTGGCAATTATATTTTCAATGACAAGCAATATTATTTCTGGGCAAATATCACAACATGACAGTTCCCTTTAGTACTGTATCATATCAACCAACTAACCAAGTATAACTGTATCATATCACCCCAAGTATTTGGAGCCTTCCTCTTAATAACATACCCAGTATACTCCAAGCCATGGAAAGAGAGCTAAATACGACAAAATACTCATCTAGGACAAACATGAAATGCCACGTAGTAGACTGCGTAATAAAAAAAAAATTCCATATTTTCTAAACTAGTTTTGAAAGCCAAATGTATGTGTCGAAGTGTTCAGTGGCAAAGCTTCTCCTCTCTAATGTTCTAAGCCAACTCTACATAGTTGAGTTTCATTGGCTGACGTGTAGAAAAACTAGCCGTTCTTCACTTATCAACTTATAAAAGAAGCTCGTAATTCACAGCCCTTGTTTGAAAAATATATTAATAAAAATTTCAAACCCCACATGAAAAATAAAAAAAGCCTTCTTACGATTTCAACAGAAAATTATCCAAACAATTCCTGGTTTACTCCTATTCAAACCAGCCACTACATAACAAACATACATTGACATTCTCATAGAGGCAGGAGAGGAATGTCAGATAAAAAAATAAAAAAAACAACATCACTTTTGTCTGCTAGGGATAGGAAAGGGCAGTAGGGCATTACCGTTCAAGTATCCGCATCTCAAGCATCGCACTTCCTGTTTTGAGGATAACTTCTTTATGATCTTTTTCCTCAAATCAGTTTTCTGCAGTGAGTCAAGCTTGGTGTTTCTCATCTTCTTCAAAAACTCTTTACATTCTTTTTCTGGTAGCAGGACATGAGAGCAAGACTGGCAGTTATAGGAAAACAGGTTTAGATGACTAAGAAACCATAAATCAGATTAGCAATCAAAAAGCCAAGAAATAATAAACACTTTCAAACATGATGTAATGCAAAGCAACCAAACAAATATGAACAGAATGAAGCCAATAATAAGCAGAAATAATTTTGACAATATGATGCTAGCCTCTTGGACTCACTCCACTATTTATTATTCTTGTGTATAAAGTGGGTAAGATGGTACAGGTGTTTATCAAAATTGAAACAAAGTAGAAGAGGGTAAAACAAAAAATAAAATAAAATAAATTCAGGCACATTACTGTGCCCGTTAAGTGGTAGAAACAGCACTGACATCAACTAGCACTAAGAAGTGCATAAATTTTATGTTTTGAAAATGAAAAGAATACTCTTGGCCAGTTTCAGTCCTGATCATGAGAAAGCCCATAATTTAATGGAAAGAAAAAAAAAACTAAGAATTCCTTCGCCAAAGGCCCACAACGTGATTCTTATTAAGTGGGGTTAAGAGGTCAAAAGTCAAAAGGTCTGAGACAGCTTCCCAACCATACAGGCATCCCCGAAGGCAGCCCATATGAGTTTTTCAGCCCCTTCTAGGTGAGAGAAAGTGAGTACGACTTCCATGGAAAACTTGCAAGCCTAGCCAGAAAGTCTAAGTTAGATCTCGGTTAAATAGTTGATGCCGGGTACGAATGAGCCAAGATTGTGTCATTTTGCAAGGAATTCGATTACAAATCGGGTGACCACAACGAAACAGCCTTTATTTTCAGTCAAGCTCTTGGGGTAAGATAACAACAAAACTCGCATACCCAAGGGGTAGTCAAGAAGCAATTAGCACTCTAGGAGTGTTCAGGAATAATGAATATTTGAATACTGAATAAGTTAAAACTGCTACCTTTGTCTACTTTAACTAATGAGAATTATTTTAAAAGGAGTAACTTAGTAACGAGGGATCTTGTTAGATTTGCCCCAATATACATATTTTCAAGATATCAGCTTTATATGATTTTTACTTTTTGGTAATTAAAGATATGTATGGTCAAAATAAAATAGAGTGAAAGTAAAACAATGTAAACTAAAAAGAGTCGAAAGTCGTGTATAGTATTTATATTTGTAACACTTGCGCAAGGAATTCTTATCTATCACTCAAAGGAACAATCTTTTGAAACTAAAAGTCATTTAAGATCAAGCACCAACCACAACAATAGTTAAAAGACTTGTAGTGCCTTAACATATTTTTGGGTCAGTTACAAGGTTATAAACATCAAATATAGAGCTTAGAGATTTATGATCTTAACTTTCACCTTTATTGCATGCTTTTGACACCTTCGAAATCCATAAAATCTCAAGTAGAGCACATAACTAATGATAAAGTCAGATAAATCAACTTGCATGCAAAGCATTTTAATATAAGATATCGCTTTTTGAAGACCAAATAGTGCTGCAAAAAAATCATTATACCTCCTTTTCAAGGGCAAGCTTCAAAATCAAACCCAACTCAATCAATAGAAACTTTAATGTCCAACGAAAAAACAATCGATAAACTCTAAACTATGAAAATGGTTTCATTTGATCTTTCAAATTTTCATTCGCTATAAATATGCTATTTTCCCAAATCTACTTAGAGAGGGAAAGTCAAAAGTTTTAAGTCTAAACTCAATAATTGAACTTCATAAAAAAAACAGAAACCAGGAAGAGATAAATTTAGAAGTTAGAATGGAGAAATATTTTCCCCCAACTGTTGTAATTAGGTGATTCAGGACTGACAACAGCTACACACTTGAGATACTTTATCAAACCCACAAGGGCTTCATGGGTCTTTCTGTAAATGAATTGTCAAGATCATAATCAGTTGCGGAATTTTGTCCTACTCCAGGAAAAAAGTTTGAGATATTTCTCACCGTGTACATCTTTTGACATTACAGACCTCCTTGTCCCTGCCCTTTATCCCTCTCAGTTAACCCTCCTACTCACCTTATTCATAAAAGAATTCAAGGTTTTTGAAATTTATACTTCTTCCATTCCTTTGATGTTGCAATGTTTACCTTTCTTGGAAGTTTCATCTTTATTACAATGAATCTCCCTTACAAAACTTTTGCCTTTGTATATTTACTACTTTACCTCATGTGTAGACCATGTTAAAAAAAAGGAGACCCACTTGGTGATTTGCCCTTGGTTAAATTCATTACACATACAACTTGGTAGATTTGCCTTTCTCTCCCATCCCCTTTGTTGTCTTCTAAATTATTGTGCACTCCCATATAGCAATAATTGGAAGAAAGGAAGTACAACTATTGCTCCACAGGATAAGTGGATAAATAGGTTACAAACTAAGTTTGAGCTTTAGAAAGAACAGGTTAGGAAATCCTTTATGTCCTCAAGTAGATAATATGGAAACCAAAAGAACAAAATGAAAAAATCTGGGTGAATTTGTAAAGCCAAAAAAAGTAACAATCCAGAGGAACAAAGAGTAGGAAGCAATGATATTTTATAAGAAAATCTGGCACCATAAAAGCTATTACCTCTAATTTCTCAAAATTAATGCCAAGTAAACAAACTATAGACACTCTGAAATCCACCCACAACTAATGTTCTGCTACTTTTCACTAGGCTGTAAAAAAAGCACCTTGAAAATTGAGTTTGGTTCAAAGGAGCAAAGGAACATTACGGTTTTACTACTTCTATTCTCTTATATCTCCTCAAGCATTTCTCAGCTAAATATTGTATTTCATGGAATTAGACATCACAATGCATACATATCCATTACATTGAACAGAATCAAAGTAAATTTTATTTCGATTAATCAAAATCTGTACATTGGAAATACAAAAGATTATCTATAATCCACTACTTCTAGGAGAAAATGTTGAAGTGCAACATACATATTACCCTAAACGCCCATAATGTGACTCTAAGATAAGAAAAGAAATCAAATGTTATAACCATACCCTTGCAACAACAGGGAGGTTATTTCTTATTAACTCAACACCTCCAAAAATCAAAAAATTGTAATGTTTACACATTCAAATGTGCTGGTCTTGAAACCTCAAAATAAAACTGACCAACTAGACAAATTAGGGAGGCTGTTTCTTATTAATTCAATGCCTTAAAAAACCAAAAATTTGTAATATTTATGCATACAGATATATTGATTTTTAAAATCTCCAAGCAAAACCAATCAACTTGACAAAACATATGGAATAATTTTCCACACAGCCTAACTAATAAAATGTCCTAACACACTTTTATGAGATCTGAAGACATCATACTTCCTCCATTTTTGTTTAGTTGTTCCTTCTTAACTTTTAGCTTAAAGAAAAATTAAGTTGTATGGGACCTAATTAGATTCATCATAATATATTATTTTATAATATCATTCCATTAGACAATCATTGAGTATCAATCCATAAGAAAGATTTAGTCATGTGGGATCCAATCAAATTCATCTCAATATATTGTTTTAATATCGACTTTTTATGATTTTTACTTATGGATTGTTATATTATTTAGAGTCAAAATAGTACATTGGCAAATGTGCCTGAAACAACTAGGAAAAAACAGATGAAGTACGATAAATAAAAACATAAAGAGGAGATATGAAGTACAAACTACGTAAAAAGAAAGAAAAAAAGCCTTATAAACATGAATCATACCTTGCAAATACACTTCAAAACATCTAGAATGGAACTAATATAACCAATATTGAAGACAGGCAGTGCAAGAGTCAAACATCCATAATGGCCAGGGCAATCTTCATATCTTGCATGGCATGTCGCGCATGGACCACTACTTTTGTTTGGAGGCCCCTATAATCAAAGTATATACTAATGAGCATTCACTAAAAAAGCTATAGATAATTGAAAATTACAAGCTACATCAATAAGAAAAACTCTCCTTTAACCTCCATATTATTCACATTTCACTAGACTTCACAAAAATCCTAAATTATTAAGTTTCATTTCACAAACTCCCATTCTTAATGGTCGATATATATTTCAATTCCACAACTCCAATTCTTTAAAAAATTCCAAAAGACCAATTCAAATGCAATAATTGTTGAAAAAAAAACCACATTTCAATTCAAAGAGTGCAGGATCAACATAACGATTTTTTCAATATACTTAACACTACATGTCCAACTATGACCAAAGTTCCAAAACATCATTTCAATATTTGGCGAAAAAAAACACACTTCAATTCAATAATGCAGTCCTTAAAATAACTATATATATAAAAAAAAAACACACACACACACACACGTATCACATAAGGAATTCATCAAATAGGTAAGAAAGTGCACCATTTTGGGGTCCAAAAGCCCATTCGCAATAGGCTTTTTTTGAACATCATAATATACACCTTTGAACACATCCACTTCCGAAATTCTGCCTATCTCTGAAGCCGAAAACATCGAAAACTTGATGCTCTCACTGCAATAATATAAATAAAAATTACACAAATCACTATAAAAAAAAGTAATGCTAACCAATATTGAAATTGAAATTAACAATCATAAGACGGAGAAACTCACATTCGGCGAGGTTCATTGTCTTCGACATAGGGCAGCTTGGTGAACTGTATATTGTCATGAGGTCTCAGCATCTTGCAACGGCGGCACGGAGAAGTGTCGTCTGTTGGAAGAGACTGAGTGATCAGTGGAAGCGGCGGCGGAAAGTGAGGGTTGCGAATGTGCAGGTAACGCGGCGGGGAGAGAAGCAGTTGGGTGGACTGAGGACTCGAAGAGACAGCTTAGACAGGAACGTAGTTTTGAACCTATGTTAGTTACGTTTCCCTTAAGTTCACCTTTAAAAAAATGACAAATACTCATCACTTTTTAGTTTTTATGCAATTAATAATCATATCTTTGTTTTTTTTTTTAGGTTTGTCAATTTAAAGTATTAAGTAGGTATTAACTCAAAAAAATAAAGGGACAACTAGTTACCTACTTATAAAAAGTATTATCAGCTAAAAAAATAAAATAAGGATATTTTTACGTAAACTTATACTATTAGTTAAAAATATTTTAAAGTGGACAATCTTTGGGAACAAACGAACAGAACATAAAAAAATGAAAAAGTTACGTGTCCCTTTTTCTTTGCAAATAAGACCATGGACCCAACAGTGAGCATTGTGCACCCGGGCCAAAACGCATGTCATTTAACATAAAACACAACAATGTCACAAAGGAAGGCATTGAATGAAGACAATGAACATAGGGATTTGTGATTTTCATTATTCCCCATGCATGTTACTTGGTAATTGGAAAAGGAAAAAGTATTTTTTGCAAAGTGGGAATAGTCACATACTGTACAATGAGACAGGTCCCAAGGTTTTTTAAAATTTGATTTTTTTTGTATCGGGAATTATCACACAATGTACAGAAACAATAATAACGAAATTTATACATTACACGAATTAACATCGTATATTATTGCACTGAACATCATATATGATAACAATGAACATTTTATATTAAGATGATGCATTGAACTTTTTGCATTGAAAATGAACATACTCTATTTAAGTGTTAGAAGAATGAACATTAGTATTATGAAAATGAAGCTAGAACATTTCTCCATAAATTTTTTTGACAATGAACATTTAGTACTACTACATTAAACATATTATATCACTTAAGTGAACTAGATGAGATGTTAACAATCAGTTGAAAAAGAATGCATTAGGATGGAACATTAATTTGTAATGATGATGCATTGAGAACATGACTATTTCGATTTCACATGCAACACGTTATCCAATACTCAGTAATAATTTTTTTTGCCTTTGAAGTATATGTTTAGTGTCTTTAAACGTTTGAACATAATGTTTCAGTGCCTTTGAACATGATATTCATTGCATGCGAATGTAAATTCCATTGCCTTTGAACGTGATGTTAATTGCTTTTGAACGTAATATTTATTGCCTTTAAACGTAATGTTTATTACCTTTGAACGTAATGTTCAATGTTCATTTTAATAAATATGTATTTAGCTTAATATAACAAGTTCATTGTTATAATATAAGATATTCAGTAAAGTAATATATGATGCTCAGTAGTATAATATATAATGTTCATTTTCATAGTTTGTGGACAATATATTCCCAATGCAAAAATATCAGATTTTTAATGAACTTTGGGACCTGTACTATTCCCACTCTGCAAAAATACTTTTGCTTTTCCCAATTACGAAGTTATTTGCATGGAAAATAATGAACATCACATATCCCTATATTCATTGTCTGCTAAAAGAATGTTCATTGGCTTTCAATAGAATGTTCAGTGCCTCCGTCGACGTATATACATTACTACGTTTTTTGTTAAATGACTCTATGTTTTATACCGAGTGCACGATACTTACTGTACACCTGAGTGCAGGGTCCAATAACTGCTATTTCTTGTCTATCTTCATCTTGTAAAGCTGACCAAGCAAAAACCTTAGTCCTTGGATCAAATATGCGTGACAAGCTTTATCTACCAGTGCTTGATGTCATTTCCTTTCTCATACTTAATTTTTGAGGAACTTATGGAAGATCAATAAATTGGTTCAAATTAGATGGTGTACCCGGGTGCACCATGCTTATAGTACACCCGTTCCAAAAAAATTGTACATATGTGTGAAATGTACATTTTACATTCCACATAACTGACAAGTGTAATATGTATATTTTTCATGTACGTAATATACATTTTTCTGGAACGGCGGGTGCACTGTCTCCCGTTGATAAATTGGGTCCCTGAAACTGGATACACTTGTGAGTTGTGACAGCTTACATATTCTACACTTCTCCATTTATTAAAAATTTAATGTGTAAAGTCTGTCAAACCATCCGGGAATAATAATCAAGATTATAACGGCAATAATAGTAAATTCTACTATCCATATTTCCAAGTTCTGTAACTTCCACGGACGATACAAACAAAATATAGTAGCATGTTTAGAAACTTACGGTAATATATCGGAACAATACATTTCAGCAGTCAACACCATTCTTCATTCACAAAATACATAAGTTCATGACCCCTTTCTGTAACCTATTCGTTTCAAGTTTTGTACAAGGAAAAAAGGTAAAAACAAGGTTACTGCAAGTCTGCAACGGTGGAGTTTAGGACCCAGCCTTGATTTGCTCTTCAAGTAGAAATATATCAACATTTAAACCCTCGGCATGCTACAAGCCAAACTATGAGGATGAAGGCAATAATAGAACCTCCAACAATCAATTTCAGTTGAATGTTCTGAAACCACATCTTTCGCCGCAATTGCCTGCCCTGCCTCTGGAAGCTGTCAGCCTGTTTTGCAGACAAGCAAACAACCAGACTCAGAATTATACATGATCCACCAAAATTAAGATCATGACAAAATCAGAAGCATTCTTTAACTTACTTGAAACTGAAGGTTTTCGGTCTTATCTACAAGGAGTTCAATCTTCTCCCCACGATCCAGAACCTACAAGGTAGAAATGATTAATATGATGACTACTTAAACCAATCAAACCTAATCTATACATCCCATCTCCAACACCTATACAGGAGACTGTGAGAGTGTGGGACAGGGGGAATAAGCAATGAAATTTTTTTTTAGGTCAGGTAGAAGACGGGGGAGGTGAGATAGTAGTGTAAGTGTAATATATATAATCAAAAAGGATGGAAGTCATAGTCTCAAAGCAAGAATTTGAAACAATTACAATTCATGGTTCTTAAACTCACTTAAGAAAGAAGACATCTCAGTGCAATCATTAACAGCTCAAGAAAATTATTACACTGATTATTACTTTTTCTTGCTTTATTTACAGAGATCCACCTCAGAGTTTTTGCATTACTCTTTCAAATGGCTCAATGACAACAACAAAAAAAAAACAATTCTCCAGCCTCACCTATCATAGCTCTCCAATATTGGGTAAATTCAGTTACATCAGAACAAAAGCATAGTGTAAAAAAGTCACAAAGGTATGTCACATATTGATCTAGCAAAGAGATTTACTCAGCCATTTCACCATCCACCAGTAAGGATGACATACATATCCTTGCAATATGCAAAGGAAAGCGAAAGTTCTCATACACCCTTCTGTTTTCTCTTCTAAACATTCCCTAGAACATTGACACTTATTTTTGCAAAATATAGATCAGAACAACTGGTTGTGAAAAATCAGAGAGCCTTAGTAAAGATACTACTCCATATCATCCATGTGTCTAGCAGTGAGGCAGGATCTATAAGTTTTAAGAAGAACATAAATTCCCACACTACATGAAGGTTGGAATTATAGAAAGACAAGAAACTACATCCTCCAACACAGTCTCAACTACTTCATTAATGGGAACTTGATTTCAGTGTGCCCAGTAGATGCAAGAGAAATTTTACTAATGAGTGCCCTTTGAACTTCAAGGAAGGCAAGAGGAATGCCCACTTATACATTAGCACAACAGATCATTTTGGAAACTAATACTGAATCAAATGCATTATAATGCATGGAATAATTTCATCTTAAAATATTAATATAAAAATGAATCATTACAAGATAGAGGGCCATGATTTTTATATATTATGTACTTCTTTAGTACATATGTCGCTGTTGCCTCAATTAAAATGAAGTACATCCATTGATGTCGACAAAAAGGAAATCATTTCTTCAAACCCATTAACAATAAAGGGTTACATGCTTAAATGCAAACAATAAGAAGTCACTTCAGAATCTACATAATGTAATTATCCCTCCATAGTAAAAGGTGGTAAAATTTCAACAGTTAACCGATCCCAATATATAAATAAAATCACAAGTATTATGCACAAGTATCATGATGCATGGGAGACTGGGAGCCGTAAACACAGTAGACAGCCAAAAGAAAAAATGCATACTCCCTAAACCTTTACTTATTTTCAAAGTGCCTCAAACTTTCCAGGATCAAATTATTATAAAACAGGGTTCAAAATAAGCAAGTAAGATCTCAATAAAGTAAAATATTGAGTATGTCATTAAAATAGATTTAAAACTGGCTAAACACCTTATATTTGGGCACAAATATAAAAGAAGCTCAAACAATCAAGTTCTTGGAAAAAGAAAAAAAAAAAAAAGAACCATCTTAGCAACTTCAGCAATGCCCAATGCACTAAGTGTTAATAGCAGAGTAGAGAGTTGAGAATACTTGTCTATGATAATGTCTAAAGACCAGTAAATTATTTACCACCTCAGCCATACTTTGACTTCTGGAATCTCGACAAGACAGAAGACGGGGCATTATCAAAAGCATGAGCTCTGACCAATATAACATCTTAAGAAATCCTAAACAAATGCTATTGGAAAAACTTTCAGCTGGATTATAATACTCACTCCACCACCAAGATATTATCCACCTTCTAAAATTAATTTTTTCCATTTTATTGTCCTCTTAGGTTTATCAATGCATAAATACCTAATCTATTTCCTCAATTCCCAGTCCCCACTGTACTAAGTAACACACAATAATTTTATGCACAATCATTGATTACAATCACAATTAAAGGTCAGCACAGACAAGTTCTTCAAGACAAAGGAAGTATATGAAAAGAATGAGAAAATAAATTATCCACCATATTTCTTTCTTGTGAACTACCGAACAAATCTATACCTTCTCTATCTAGGTCAAGGATATAGATAAGGCTCCCAAGAGCTAATTAACCTCCACAAAGAGAACAATAAGCTCAAATTAGACATAGCCCAGGAGGCATAAGATATTAAAGCAAGGATGTTATCATATGGATTCTGGATCACACACAATATATTGTATGGTTAATGTGGAATAAAAAAAAAAGGATTTGGAGCTAAAGCATTGGTTCTACATGATTATTTCCCATAGAAAAATATAGAGAATACAGCCTTTACTTAAGGACCAATTCCCTGTGAATACTTCGAAATTTCAGCATATATAACAACTCCATAAGCCTGATAACTACACATGGTGAATCCATAATAGAACAAAAGTCAAAGGAGAAAATAAAAAGTTCAGTAAATTAGAGTTAATACTATTTGTCCATTTAACAACTTTTCTTTTCATATCTGTCAATCAAGTATTAATCACTATATATTGTCAATTAAAGTTCCAACATAACAATGCTTGTGAAATCTGAAGATCAATGGAAAACCTAACATAAATTAGTGTGCACAATCCAACAATTCTAAATACATGAAAATAACAGTAACAAATTTTTCGACAGGATGCAAACAGAAATGTAAAGCATCCACCTTCTCAATGTTATCCATCATTATTCCTTTGACCTCTGAAATTTGAGCCTTCACTTTGGAGAGCCTACTCATTTCCTCGGGATGGTTCATGCAATATTGCATGTGCTCCTTAAGCCTAGGCCTGCATACAAATTCAACAATGGGTGACAACGGTACTCAACTCATAAAAAACAATACAAAAAAGTTGAGTCATACACACCCGAATTCCCGGTCAAGATTGTATGCGATACTAAAACGATCTTCAAACAAATCATCATCTGAATCATTCTCATCAGCAAGAGGATGAGCATCGCCATTTTTTATGCTTCCAGCATACCTCTGTTTAAAATCATCCTTCACCCGCTCAAGGAAAACATACGGAAGACTCCTTCCAGCACCCTCATCGGCAACAACAAGAAACACTAATACACATTCAACAAAACCCAATCAAACCTCTCCAAAAACACATCAAACACAAAAGAAACATTCAAAACAACAAGTCAGCCCAAGCAAATATTACCAAAGTCAATATCAACAAGGAAGTTGAAGGTATGTCCATCACAGGTGTATGTGTACTTATTCCCACTGGAAGGCAATTTCTGCAAGCATTGAACAGCAATGGTGCTAAAATTCCCCGAATACGAAGTGTGTTCGGCAAGAACCACAGTTCCCTTGGCTACAAAGCTATAAATCAATCCTTTCTGATTCATCTTCAAACACAATCTCAAACCCGGTAACTTTAAAAACCCGTATCGCCACAACCTATCAAATACCATCAATTCATTTCAATTCCAACCCAAAAATATGTTTTATAAAACCGAATGACAACGCAATATTTCATCCATCGGTCTATCAAAATCCCACACAATTCATAATCATAATTCCATCCGAAACAGAATAACTCAATTAAGCATAAAGACACACAAAATTAACCTAGTTTTATCAAATCAATCATCCCTTTACAAAGTGAAAACCTAAATAATTGGAAATCATATGACAAAAATTAGAAAAATGTGAACTTAAGAAGTTTGGAACTCACTACTATTAAGCTATAGTATTGATTTCGCGTGCATAATAAGATTGATTTATCAAATTTTTGGGGAAATTTGTAAGGAGATCGATGAGGATGAGGGCGGAGTTTACCTTCGAGGAGGTGGCGGGAGAGGAGAGAGAAGATTAGAGCGTGAGTAGTTGCGTTGGAAGCTTGATGCGGTGGCGCGTGGAGGGAGATTTGACGAGAGGATGATGGGTTGGGAAAATCGTATAAATGGAAACCAGCAGTGTTTGTTGTTGAATGCGACCTCTGCCTTGGGGGAGTTGCTTAACGTTGATTACTTCATCGGTTTTATCTACATTTTTTTTTTAAATAGTTTCTTTTTTTTCTTCATATTTGGAATACTATAAATTTTAGAGTTAATTTTGATTAAGAATTCTCCTCAATTTAAATAAAAAAATATTAATTTAGGATAAATAAATTCATTTCAATGTATATTTTTCAAATATTAGTTTTTTTATAATTTTTATAAATACACAATTGAACATATTTAAATTTTTGCATTGAAATTTACGCAATGAGTAAATGAAAAGGAGAAAAAAAAGAACATATGGAGTATTAATTTTGGAAAGCATGACAATCATGTGTCAATTGGTGTAATTAATATTTGATTTTGTCACATATTTCCATTTTTACCTCTTTAATGATAGTCCTAAATAGGGTACTTAACGAACCAAGTTATTCGGACTCGGCTCGGTCAAATAGCGCTTGGCTCGAGACTTAAACGAACCAAGCCAAGTAAGGTCTGGCTCGACTAGAAAGCTCATTTACAAGTCGATAAAATTTAATAAATAATTTTTTTTAATATATATATATATATGTTAAATATTTTCATATTTTATTTTTTTTAAAAATTAAATTTTTAATTAAAAATTTGTTGTCGAGCCAAGCTCCTATTAAACTATCAAGCTCGAGCCCAATCTCAAAAGCTTGTCGAGTTTCGAATTCGAGTCGAGCATATCCTTATCGAACCCAAACCGACCCCATTGCTATTCGGGCTCGGCTCCTAATCGTCATTTTCCACCAGTAACCTAAGCTCCACCTTTTGAATAAAATAAAGAACTAATATGTACAATCCATTTACCACCAAGTCACCAACAAGACAATAAGACATTCAACAATTATTTGGACAGAATTCTCCAAAAGTCGCTATTGATTAGCATATTCCATGCTCCTTACAAATCCCCTTAACTAATGAGGACTACCGTGGTAACGAACAAGCATATTACAATAAATCTCATTCGTAGTTATGTATTACTTAGCCAACAACTACTTCCTCTGTTTGAAAATGGAGCAGACTACAGTGCACATAACTCTTCCGCAGGTTAAAATCAAATGTGATGACCTCCGCCTGTAAAGGTAGAAGGGGGAAAGCTGAAGAGCATAGGGAAGGCACATATAGAGAAACATATTGAACAAGTCATTTCGGTTACAACATTCATTCTAGAATCTGCAAAAGACAAATGGGGCAAACAACATAGCCACCTCCATGAAGTGTTCATTTTTCGATATTCTATCCGAAAAAATTATAAATTCCAAAGAAGTTGCGAACAATGGCATTATGTGGGCTGAGGACAGCTAAATTCATTCCTTTAAGAGGAAAAAACTTCAAATTGTAAAGCAGTGTGGAACAATTAATATTTGCCAGGCTTCAACCCGTTAATAGAGGATTAGAGGGCACAGTGACTCGGGTATTCTTCACATACGTGATGTACTCTCCATAGTGCATTGTGAACGCAGTGCTCTGGTAGCGAGTCAACAGAATTTGCTGCCGCAGTGACTCTGTGATTACACCATTGTAAGCTGCCTTTCTTATTAGGGAGTCAATGGCTTCAAGCTTTGTCCAACCTGAATATAATCAGAGTATTGTGATCAGCCACGTTAAGTTGGTAAATATATGGAGAGGATTAACCAAGTTGGATAAACGGAAAGAGTTACGAGAACAAAAGAAACATATTGTCGAGATCCTTGCATATAGTTAAAATGAGACTAAAACTCCTAAGGTCACGAGTCACGACTAGTAATGTATAGTGTCACTTTCAAATGCTTATCATATAAATAATGTAGTACAGTGAAACACGTTCATGTAGCTTGAAAAAAAAAACTTGGTAAACCAACTAAGATAAAGAATCTGAAGGTGAAATTTTCACTGTGCCATCGAACTTCATAGAGATAGACATAAACATAAACAATCACATATGATCTGACAACCATCCATCATGACAACAATCCATGACACCGAACTCCATCTAGTTCTTCTATACAGCAAAACTCAATGCCTCATAACTTAAATGGAATATCCTCTTTCTTCAGTAACATAACCTTGTGCCAGGGCAGAAAAAAATTTAGGGATCAACAATCAAGTTTTATGATTTCTGTCATGAAAATAAAAAAGACAAAAAAACAAACTAAATCAAGAACAGCAGTCACAATCCTATTCTTGCTGACCTATGGGGTCTAGTGAGGCATGCCTACATGGCCTTACCCTTAGGCTTTAGCGAGCTGAAATTCTAAAATACATTGATTTCAAGAAACTGGTAAAAGAAATGCAATGAGTAAAGTAGCGACATAAGAAAATTTCTGTGAACAGAAAGGAGGCAAGGCATATGGGATTCAGGGGACATGACTAGAAGCTGATCAAAAAATAACCTAAGGAAAAAAATTATCAGGTAAACATACGATGGGAAAATGACAAGAGTCAGCACCCACCCATGATGGCCAAATAAGGTTGAGTGTCAGAAGTATTCTACATTACTATCTTCATTGGACACTGTAGGGTCATTTCCTAAATATTAAACAACGCTAACTGGCCATCTAACTAAAAGTATTTTGTGTCAAGCAACTTTAGATATAATCGCCTTGAAGTATATTTGTCTTATTTCTAGCATTTTACTCTTACAGATATTGTTAGCGGATCAAAAGCAACTAAACAAACTCAAGTCTTAAAAACAAAAAAAATACCTTCATGTGCAGCAACTTCAGGTAAGTAAGTGGCACTTCGCCTGGTATTGGAGTCAGGATCAACAAACTCAATTATTATACCATGCTTTCCAACCTGCCAGAAGAAAGTATAAAGCACCAACCTATTATCACTGAGAACAAAACATTAAGAAAAAAATTTCCACCAAACAAGACTTACATGACAAAGTAACAACTGGAAAAGCTTGGTAACTGTATACACAATACTGTAATTACATGCAAATTCTTAGAAAAGAACACAAACTACAATCTTCAAAACACTTATAATGGGAGATCCTACTACAATTCATAAACACCCTAATTTGCTTCATTGCTACCGAATTTGGTTGGCTCATGTTCCTTCTATCAATATCAGTCACAAAATGAAACAAAAAGGCACCAGACAACAGTCCCACACAGAACAGGAACGCCTTCAATAGAGAAGCCAATTTCCCATGACAATAAACTGATTTCTATGCCTATGATGGATCCAGCTTTCCTCAAACCTGAATTGCACCTCTACACTCAAAAGCAGAGAAGCTCACAGCTAGATTGTTTCATACTACAAGCTGTCACTTCGGCAAATCTAATCGATGGTAAGGAATTTATTAGATGCAGAAGCCAATGGAAAGGTCAGAAAAGAGCTGACCTCCCTACTCATGCAACCCCACCTCCATCCTCATCCCAACCACGTCATAAGCATTTAGTTACTCCCACAACCAAAGTTCTAGACACTGTAAGCCAGTTCAGAAACTTGAAATTCTTATTGGCAATTTCACAAATGAATCCCATTTTCTCATACTAACATTCCTTTAGCAGAAAATAGACTAATAAAGCATCTCTCCTCATTAACCATCACAAGAAATCAGCAAGTATCCCTTTAAACAGATTGGTTAGTTCTTTGAATTGACATACCACTACATCTCAAATGAAATTAAAATTAAAATTAAAACTAATCCACATCTTTACATATTACCCAAGATATGTATGCGAAAATCGGAATTTATTGATAAGATCATTGCATTAACATTCCACAGGCATGAAAGAAAATCATAAGTCTGCCTATACAAAAAAAAAGGCAAAAAAGAACAAACCTCCCAGTCGAGGTGGTTGGCACCATTTTCATATTTAGCCAGTATAGAAACTGTACATTCTAATTGGGGTAATTCTTTAGCTTGAATTGGGGGGAAACGGCAATCTCTCAGTGCACTGTGACATAATAAACTCGCAAATCAGATATCAGACATGGCGACTGGACAAGCAGCACTAGTCTAACAGACATATAATATAGGTCTGCATAGGCCTAGTGAGCCTAGTATTACATTACCACCAATGAAGCCTCAAAATGAATCAAAAAACACTCTCATAGTCTTATTTTTGAATCATTAGGATGAACAACGAACACAAAATTCATCCAAGGCACATGGATAACAGACAATACCTAGTGAGAGCATATTCTCTAAAACCGTGGATCAAGGCACAGGGTTCAAGAGTCCCAATGCAGCCACGAAGACGAGGCTCACCTCCGTTAACCACCTTCTTCCAGGTAACAAACAAAGGGCTGCAATACAGCAACGGTTAGCCACATTTAATTGGGGTTAATACGATGAGTTTACGAAATTTAGAGGAATAACAATACGAGTATGCATCAGTATGACAGCATCTTACACTAATACTCCCACCCTTTCTAAGCTGTGGCAACATTTCTTTTTCAAACTCTTAACTCTTAAGTATTTTTTTATACTATATATCATTACCTATGTTTCAATGCACATTCTCGTAATTTATATGAACTGTTTTTTATTTAGTGTAATCCAAGTGTCTAGTTACTCTATATCCCTTAATATATTCATCAAAAGTTTAAAAAGTTTGATTATAAATTATAATCATGTTATAAAAAATAATATATTTTACTAGAATCTTATTAGATAAATCTCAAAATAAATTTTTTAATTATCAAGTTTTCAATACTTTTTGTTGTTTGGAAATAAAATTTAAAATTATGTGTTGACCGTAAAAAGTCAAATGGAAAAAAATATGGGATAAAAGTAATGCGTATTTTTTAACCCTTCAAATAAAAGAATAATAATAAGAAAAACAAAAAAATGAGATGCAAAGATTAGAGAATGCAGTAGGACGAAAGATAAAAAAAAAAAAAGAAGCATACTGTGGAGCGTCATCGAAAGCAGGAGTAGGAGGTTCGTCGGAATTGTAGTGAGCGACAAGAGTATCAAAACAGTACACCGTCATCTCCTTATTCGCGGACACCATTCTCCACTTATCGATATTGTCACCGTGTTAATACTTAACTACACTGATGAACTTTGATGCGGCTCTTAAGTTTGTTGATCATCTACATAGGTTTTTCTTTTTCCTTACTTTGATTGGTTTGCTCCGTATTCGGGTAATGGGTCATTTTAAAATGGGTTTAGGTTGGAATTAATCGTCCTTGAATCATATTCGGATCTCTACAATAAGAGTGGACTATATTTGGTATCGGTTTCAAGTCTTACACTCTCATTATGTGCTTCTTTTTTACTACGTAATTCTTATGTTAAATTTTCAACATTTGGCCAAGTGGGGATAGAGGGACTGAGGGAGACAGGGAGTATTAAGAGTATGTTTTTTGCAGAGTGAGTTAAATTTACTTGATTGCCACTTTGATGGAAGTTTTCCCAGGAGCAAGTAAATGACATCAACTAGAGGATTGGATTTGCAGATCACTGAATTTAACCAGGCAGCCAACAACATTTACATACTACAATTACGAACCAGTTAAATTTGTCCATCAAAATTCGGTTCCACAATGATCTCAGGTTTTTGTTTTACAAAGGAAATTATGAACTCGGACAATAATATCATTCTGAATCTGAATCTGAATCATGCCTTCTCTTCTTCTCCTTTCGATGTTTCCTCTTGTCATTTGAATCATGAGAATCACACTTCTCCTGTTTTTTATACCTCTTGTGCTTCCTCTCTTCGTGCTTGTCGCGTCTCTTCTCGTCATTCTTTCTCTTCTTCCGTCTACCTTCCTCATCAGACTCCTGCTTATCCATTTTCCCAGGAGCCTCAGGAGCAGCCTTATCTGTCTCAGGAGCAACATCCTCGACACCAGGCAGAACAGAAGTAGATGCTCCCATAATACGAGGAGCTCTGAATAAACAAAATCAGAACATTTGTTAAGATGGTAAAATTCAAACGTGAAACTTAAAACGGAACTTATTCATAACTAGATTACCAAGAAAAGAATGATTGTTAAGATGAAAATGATTAAAGGCATGATTAAACAATCGTACACAAATGTAAGCTTAAGCATTATATGGACTTCCAAATGGTTTTCAGCTTCATGATCAATTTCCCAAAAAGTTGTCTCACTGACTTGAATAAAGATGAGGACTTCATTTCTCAAGCTACCAATGTGACGAAGGCAACTTCCTTGCACTACACTAAGACCAAGAACTTCAGGCACTCAGAGCCAAATCCCTTTTGGAAAACTGTTAAAAACTGGTTTAAGAAGAGACTAAACACCAGGAAAACTATGGATACTGGCTAATGGCTATGCACATTTTTATCAAGGCAGGGCCACACCTATATACTACTATTAACTTTCCTTTACACCACCCAAAGGAGTGTGGGCAAAGCTAGGGAAGTTAAAATGACAATGAGGCACTAAAAGAGAAATCTTTGACAACATTGACACTCTGCATATTGCTAGTGTAGTGTAGTAGAAGCTAAAAGAATAATCCTGCAGAGGTGGAACGGTCGAATTCAGGAAAGATATACTGCTATGAGGCACTAAAACAGAATTTTTTGAAAACATTAACCCTTTTCCCACGATCGTGTAACTTGGCACAGGATATCATTATAAGTTATCTCCTAAAAGAAAAACTTTTGCTCCTGAAATTGGCAGCGCAAAAATTGACAGGCTGCTAGAATGATTCACATACTAAGTTGGCTTCTAATTTGCTTTGTTTTCTTCTTTTTTATCATGTTTGGGTGGGGGAGAGAGAGGTAGAGAGGATCACTCCTGAAAGAAGAGGACATTAAACATTGCCTATGCACTGAAAGTGAGCACTACTGTCGACATGGTTGCTAGGTGGAGAACAATATTTTGACCAGATTTGTACATTAAGGAATGGTAGAAAGTTGATAATGTCAAATTACTGAGATTATTAAACAGATGTTTAGCCTGTGTCAAAGATATTTTTGTGTCTGGATATCCCTGGCCGTGGCAACTGTACAGATTGTAAATAAGAGTTACAAAGATTATTGACCAGGTTCAAAGGGAACTCAGCACTACATGTAGCCAAACATTTCCAGTGATGCCTAATAATAAAAGTAGAATGCTATCAATATACTTCATGATCATATCGATGCAGATATATCAGCATAAATAAAATATCAAAATAATTAGCTAAGAGAAATTTGAAATGCTTAACCCACCTGGCAAAACCAAGTCCATGAACTTTAGCTGCTTCAGCATGACCTCCTTCCAAATCTTCAGCAGTTGACCCTCGCTTGACAAGTTCAGAAAACTCATGCTTATCAAGACGATTCCCTTTGGGTCGGTCAGAACGCTTTGGAGCTAAGCCCAGAGCTTCTCTCATCAACTGCTCCTCTTCTTCTTTGACCCTTTGAATCTCTACCTTTAAGGCATCCTGCTCAACACTCTTACTATTCTTGTCCTTCGTGTACCAAAACAAATCTTTGCCTGTTCAAGTTGTAAATAATAAGTATTACAATCGAGAAGTCCCAAACTCCCAGAGCTGCACAACCAGCATATATAAAACAAAGAAGTGTAAAAACTGCACTAAATAAAAATTGGTCTAAGATGTGATATGAGTAAAAATATGTCTCCATCCTACATGTATTTAATAGCATTGGCCTATATATTGTACTTGACACTCCTTTAATTCTCACTTCATAATGTTATTTTATTTTTTGTGATTGCCATCAGCATAAGACCTCTAGAAAATTGTCCAAATCCTTACCCAACCAGGAAATAGCAGGTTTGAACAAAATATTTTGACCCTGAACCCGATTATCTGATGTCAGGCCACCAGAAAGATTGTGGGCCAAATCCAACAAACCCATTTTCAATTCAACAGACAAAAAGAATCATCGGTTTTATAGTAAATAAGATGGGATCATGGGGACTTTTTAACACAAAGAATTGATGCTGGTGTTATTCTATGAGATCAAATGATACTATTCATGGATAAAACATGGTTTTCATTGGACTTGTCTTTTTATAGTTGAATTTAACTACAAACAACGGTTGTATGTTTATTATGATTTATTAGTAGGCATGTACATATTATTAAGATATGATTATATATATCACACCCAAAAATAAAATAAAACGACCAACAGAAAGATTTGGGTCATGAGACTCGTAGGCAAGCATTGTTTGATCCCAACCTGAAATGTACGTACTCAAACATGCCTTGAACCCGAAAATCTCCTACCCCAACCCAACACACAGCCCATTTGACAGGTCAAATCAGCATATTTAACCAAAACTTTTAGCAGTCAACATAAATTCATTAAATAACAGATTTGAGCTAGCAGAGTACCAGACCAAACAGTAACAAAGTTGAAGCTTCAGACATGTTCTTGATAATGAAGAAAAACAGAAAGATAATAATCAACATAGGTTCAAATTAAGCCTTGAACATGTCAAAAGCAAGCACCTTATATATGAAATAAGAATCAAAGAAAAATGAATGACCCCTCCCTTTGTCCTTTATATCAGTAATAGACGTCTACTGAATCGAGGTGCCAAACCTTCAAAATCATGAAGAGAAAATAAAGAAGATACCTTTTTGCCATCTCCCAACAGGAGCCTTCAGACTATGACCCAGGTAATTTTCTCTGTGCTTATCAACCTTCACATCATCCCACTTAAATTCTGAAAAAGAACAAAATACCATAAATGATGAGAAAGAAAATGGAATACAAAAAACAACGACGAAACAAATCACAATATTTTTAAATCAAATTACACTTTCAGGAAATATCACATATAATTGGATCAACAAGTTTAACACAGTATTCCAAAAATTAAAACCAAACGTAAAAGATATTACACTTTTTGCAGCCATTAAACTCTTTATAACATTCTCCTTAAAAACAAATTCATATTGTCAGGGCACAACAAAAGAAAAGCAAGTTAAGCCAACATGCCACAGCTATAGTCATTATTCCAAAGAATTTAAAGTTCCCGCCCTCAACCTAGCCTCCTGCTAAAAGTCTGACGGTTAGTGGTATCCTTACAAAAATTGTTGACATCATCCAAAACCTAGAATTAATTTTAATGGGTTGGGTGTTAGCTCGAACAGTCTTATTGTATATGACATTATGACCATCTCGTATAAAAATTTCTTTCAAAAATAACCAGTCATCTATAATGGATGTTATCCAAATATCTACATACACTCAAGATGTCGAGGAAGGTGCTCTGCACATACCAAAGAAACAGGAGTGGGACCCAATATTAAAACCATTCAAACTGTTAGCCAAATAATTTACAAATTCCAGCCACGTCATTACTTTCCCATCCTCAATAATATTTTTGACTAATAAAAGTATACACCGTACTTCCTAATATTGGGCCACGTGCAACAGAATTCTAAGCATTATGAGTTTAAAATATAAGCGAAGACAAGTTCTACGAAAATAAGCACAACTTTACCCCCAAACTAGCCAACATATGTAATATGACTGCTTTGATTAACTCCACAGCAGTTAAAATTTTAACAAAAGGGCTAGTAGTATAAAGAAAAATATCATGTACAAATAGTTCTATGTAATTTTCCAAATTGATTAAAAAGCACATCAAAATCCATCATGAATATAATTCATTAGTTAATAAAACACTTGACATAGAAAGTTAAAAATTATTGTGGTATCCCTGTCATGCATAATGTAAGTTACCCCCTAAAGTCGAATTTATGAAATGTAGCACAACAAAAGATGGATCATAGACTTCAAACTTGGACAAAAACATTTAAGTTGCGAGGATGCCGGAGACAAGTAAAACAAAATAGACAATGTACAACAATTAGAAGAGAGGAATAATAGAATGTACACCATAACACTTTACTTGTATCACTCAAATTCTTACCACAAGAAGTTAAAAATGTTCCCCTACTAGAGCTAGACTGCCAGTAGTCCAAAATCAGGATTACCTAGTATAAGTTAAAGCTCTATAATTTTCTTTCTGAAGTAAGAAAAAAAAAGTTGTCAGTGATTCGCACATCCATATTTAGTCCCAAGAGGAATATAGGGAAAAAGTATAAAAGACAATTTACTGGCAATTCCAGTTTTTGAAGCGTCTCACTGTCTGTTACACATGTATTGTGCATAGGAATTTATCTCTCAAAGGTATATGTGAAGCTTATATCTAAGCCAAACCCAAATTACGCCGAAGAAAGAGTTCTTAAGATGATTATTAATTTCAGTTGAGACAATCAAAGGTATTGAACATATATATACATTAGAAATTCAGATTAAGAAGTCAAATAAAAACCTAAGACACGAAACCAGTGCTAATGGTAACATGAAAATAAGTTAGAAAGAGATCAACACGAAAAGGCACTAAGGTTGAGACCACAAAATCTATCCATACACAAAACCATCCAAAAGACATACTCAAAAAAAAAACCCAGCCATCCCTCTTCAATAGACAGATACAATCACCAAATTCTCAACGTCCCTAGCTCAAATAAAAAATCCCAAATTCAACAACCTATCGTAGTAGTACATCAACAGCCCATTATTCAGCAAAAAACGAATTAAAATCCAATTCTAGCTTCAAATATCCTACATCGTCTTAAGAACCTAAGATACACTTGTATGGTCCTAATACCTAACCGAGAACTCGATTTTCACAAACAACTCTATCCATACACAGAACCATTCACAAACCATCCTCGGAAAAACCCAACAGAAGGATACAATGGCCGATTACAGCCTAACAAACGAGTCAAATATTCATTAGTCAAATATTCACCAAAATTTCAATCAGAAGTCCAATTATAGCATCTAAAGTCCTGCATGATCTTAAAACCAGTAAGATATTATCATTAAAAAGATCGTTTCGGCAGCTCCAAATTCACTCAAAATTAAACAACCCCAGGAAAAAATAAATCAAAAAGGACACCAATCTATTCATATTTCATTCAAATAAACTTAGGACAAACCAAAAAACTAATTCATAAAGTAAGTTTAATTGGGGTGATTACAAGAATGAAAGAAGAACTAGATTCGTGAGTTTGATGGACGTAAAATTTAAATGCGAAAAGATGAAAAGAAGGAGAATAATTAAAGAAGAGTGAAGAGGAAGCATACGATCTCTGCCACCGCGAACGCCGCCTCTGCTGGGATGATACATCGCTTTACGTTTACAACCAACGGGATTTGCTTCCACAATTTGGCCTCCTTACTCCATAGTATCGTCGTTGAATAGATAACCAACAAGTAGAGAGGGGATTTGCTAATTCTAATACTACTGATTTCAATTATCCGTTACCAAATACCACACTATATCTACCGCATAAAGTTAGGTTTCGTAGTTCTAAATTCTAAAAGAGAGGGGCCACTCTTGATGTTGTAATTTTTTATTTAGAGTGAGAGGAGTTTATATATAGAAAGTGTTGATCCTAATCAATTTCTAAAACTATGTATTTAAAAACTGTAAAGTAACTTTTAAGATTATCTTATAAAATTATAAGTATTTTATTATCGGATTCTCATAAAAATTCACTTTTAAATTTGATCTAATTATACTATGTTTCAATGTGTTCAATGTTAATAGATTGACATATAGAAAATCTCTTTTTGTCATTGCATCCCTTAGGTTGTTGTAAACCTCGTACCTTAGTTTTGGTTGGTTGTGTAGGATAATGACAACTTTTCTTCCTCAATCGCATAATAGAATACAAAGTAAATTGTTATAGTACCCATCCTCCCTTAAGTAGTGTTTGAGCTGCATTTTTTCCTTGTGTAAAACCTATATGTGTAAAACTATTTCATCATTCCTAATAATTTTTTTAAGGTTTAGTATGAAATTTCAAGACAATAGCTATCCTTATCATATGGGAAAATGAGAGGATATTGTGGAACCATGAAACATGGGTAGAGTTCATTTATTCTTTGTAATTCTTTTAAAATTATGCTTCGTTATTCTTTTCTATGTACGTTGTAGTCAATATATGCTACTATGAGTGTACTATGAGTGTTGTCATTTCTTATGATGTTGGAATGTTGTATGTCTCGTTATAATTGTCCCTTGTTTCAAGCAAACATATACTACTCTCTCAAAAATTCCCTATAATGTTGCGAGTATAATGAGATTATGTTGAGGTTGTCTACAATGAAAATATTCATCTAAGTAGGCTTTTTAAAGTTTTTATTACTCTTAGGGAATGGCCTAATATAAGTGTTTTTAACTAAGGAGATACCTACAAGTCTTGCTTCTTCAAGGGGAAGTTTTTCAAAGGTAATGGAAAACGTATCCTCATCAATGAAAATGGAAGCTCTTAATCCGATAAAACTTGAAAGAAATAAAAAATATGGTAAATGAACTTATAGAGATCCAAATGCTATATCCTGTGGCACACACCAAGTTTCATTATAGGGGTTGTTATGACAATAACTAGGTATAAAGTTTATTTTACATATTGAATAAGTGTCTCGCATTTTAATACAAAAAATTAACAATTTGGACACCAAACTTTCCAACACGAGGAGCCCCTTAGAGAAAATTGGGCATGGAAATTAAATTTTTGTATTTTAAGTTCTCTTCTTATCAAAAATAAATTTCCTCTTTCTAGAATTTGTTGTTTGAGTTTGTCAATTTGTGGGTTTTGAGTTAAAAAAAGAAAAGAAAAGAAAAATTGTCCGTTGCTTTTTGTACTCCAAAAAGGGAAGGAAAACATACGAGGGGCATTCTCCAAGGGATCGGGCTACAAAGTCCCCTCCCTCTAAAACTTTTTTTTAGAGCTCTTTTCTTTTTAAAAATCTTATTATTGGGTTGTGCCTTTATTTTATTCCTCATTTAAGCTTGTTGCCCATTTTAAATTTTCATACATTGACCATGCAACAAGCTAAGATTTTTACTCGCATGATTCGTATCTTATAACAAATATTGACAATGAGTCAGATTTAACTTGGTTATGATAGATCCATACCCTTTCTTTAAGGATAGACCTAAATCTGCATGAACCCTATAGGGTTGTAGAAATTCAGAGTCTTACCCAAAATCGTTGAATCTAGGTCCAAAATAGGTACTCAACATATTTTTCTCTTATTTTTTAATTGAATGTATTTTCACAAAAAAAGTTTTTAGCCAAAAGAATTTATAACACTTAAGAAAACTACTAATTAAAGGAAAAAGTATCAAAATTTACGACTCAATAAATAATCTATCATATTTATTACACAAGTCACACGCAACAAAATAACAAAACATATATAAAAATTTGCTAGTCTCCTTTATTTATTAATTTTGTTTATTGAAAAATACGTGTGGATTTATGGATTGGATTTGGAACTAAAATATTAGAATTTCTTGACAGCCTCGAGTGGCCCACTGGGCCATATTTTTGCAAATGTTGCAATTTAAAGTTAGAAACAGGACACTAAGGTGTCTTACTGTCTTCTGTATAGACTCTTGTCTACTCGTATCAGGTAATTCTCGAAAACCGAACATCGCTGTTCTGTCGCCTCTAAGGAAAGAATCCCTCGGCTTTGAACTCATCCTTTGACATCTCAAGAACCACCTACCTGAAACAGACGGTGTGACAATGAGATCCGCAGTTGCTGCAAAGATATCTCGCTCATCACTATGTCGCATGATGGACGGAGCTGCACCCAAGTCATCCCTCTTCGCTCGCTACTTCTCCTCTGATGGCCGCGTCCTCAGCGAGGAGGAGCGTGCTAAGGAGACCGTCTACATCCAGGTCTACACCATTCTTTTAAATTTGTTATCTTTTTTTTTACTGTGTTTGATGGTTTGTGATTTGTTTGACGTGTAGAAAATGGAGAGGGAGAGGTTGGAGAAGCTGAAGAAGAAGGCGGAGAAGGAGAAGGCTGAGAAAGATAAGGAACTTGCTGAGAAGGTATATTTATGTTTATTTATGGGTTTGATTAATAGTCGCGTTGATTATAAGATGAACTAGTAATGTCACTACTAAATCTGGATATAGGGTGTTCTGTTTAATATTTGTAATGGATTTATTGCAATTGATTTCATTATGTTGTGGAAGAAGTTGATGTTTACTTGCTGGCTGGAAGGTTGTGAATGTTGTGGCGCCACCATTTATAAGTTGATGTGTACTATCTTGATTGATAATGTGCTTGACGATTTTGCTGAAGTTTGTGTAATTTGTCAACTTATGTTGGCGTTAGTATGTATGTCCTAAAGTTTTTGTAAGTGTTCCATTGTGGTGGATGTGGCTAGTGAAGTTGATTCATGTTATTTTTAGTATGGTCTTTAAGTTACCCCGTAGTCAACTACTCAGCTTAGGGAGAAATGACTAAGGTTTTAGTCGTTTTAGGCAACAATATACCTATTTGACAACACAAAGATGAACAATTTTGGGGGGCAGATTTTGGTTTGCTCTACTCTTGTTCAAGGTTATAACAACTCTATTTAACATCATTAACAATACACGAAACAATTCTTTTTTTAGCTACCAGACTTGCCAATGTGAGCCTTTTTCGAGTAGTGGTGTTAGTTTTAGATGTTCGAATTTATTATGTTCAGGTCTTTTGTGAATGAAACAAAACTGAATTAGCCATTTATTAGGTCTAATTAGCTTCTTTCTATGTGTGGTTCTCATCTTAAAATGGATCTCAGAGTTGGAAGAATGATATGTTCTTTCACCTAATGACATTGTGATCAAGCTCATTATTTCATGTTAAATAGGATCCATTATGCTGCAATTTGACTATTGAAAGTTGACCAATCACCAATCCGACTGTCTAGATTACTTAAGAGTTTCTGATGACTTTTGTAGGCATGACTTATCAAAGGTTTTTGCAGCTATATTGTTGATGTGAATTTATAGGGTAACCTATGAATTAAAGTAGGTAGGTCTGTTTTAGAATTTGTTAAATTGAATCTGTGAAGTTGAATGCGGAAATAGTATGGAATCGATGGATATAACTAAAAACTCATCCACTTTTTCTTAATTCCATAAACCACTCATGAAATTAAGAGAGTAACGTTCTTTGAATTAAACCACTCTTGAAATTGATTTCTAAGCAAAAGAAAATGTTGTCACATGTTAACCTTGTAAACAAGCGTTTGGTTTTCTGATTTTTGGATTAGTAAAACTATGCTAATTCTAAACTGAGTAGGACATCAAACCTTCTCAATATGGCAATCATAACCTTTTGTTGTAGAATGAACCAAGCTCAAAAGTTGAATAGATTTGTTAGATTGAACATTTTGATATGCCTTTTCTTATCCATATCAATTGTGGGGTGAGATTTTAAAATAATTCTACTCCTTATTAGATTATATTCTACACGAATAGACGAGTGAAATACATTACACTTATACAAAGTTAAAAGCTGTAAGTTAAAATTGTACATAAGCGGGGCTATAAGTAGTCAGTTAACAACAATAATATTAGTTTTAACGCTGCTGAAAATCCTGAACATCAACTATTGAACAGAAGTTGTCTGATACAGAGAAGCTGAATGTATGAGTGAATTACTTACAAATGGTCAAATTTTAGAAGAGATGTAACTTGAGGACATTTGATATTTTGTGAAATGTATTATTAGCTGATGGGACTTTTTCTGTTGCCCGCCAACAATGTTCTCTTAGCCTTGTTTACGGATGTGCACTCAATCTGTGTTGCTTAGGGATAAGATATTAAATCAAACTAGATTGCTCCTGTTTCGTGTTCTGTTGTTTTGATCTTCTCTTGAATGGCATTTTCAGTTTAGATGGCTTAGACTTAGAGGTTGTAATTTTTGTTAGTTTTGGTGAAAATGAGCAAAAATTAGTTTAACAGCAAATTCAACAACACAGGGAGTTTTCACGCATAGTATTTTTAGTGTACAGTCTCTATAAAAGTACAAAAACTATGAAGTTCAGCCTCATAAAGAGATCTACAGAAACAATCTTGTTGATCCAAGATAATTATAGTCTGATGCCTCTTCTTGCCAAAGCATCTGCCACGTGATTTGACTTCCTGCCCTTGAATCAGATTGGACATTTCTTTTTGTTAGTTAGCAATTTTAGTTCTCAATCAAGCCCTACATATACAAATCAGGTATCAAACAGGGAAAATAAAACCCCATCTGAACCCAACTAAAGCAGAAATAGCCAACAGGCCACACAAAATTAAAACCAGAAACAAAAGAGACTATCCACTCTTTATCCAACAAAGTTTTTTCTCTTAAAATATTCTGAGCACTATATTTCGACCAACTCTGAACACCGCTCACTGTTTTCTTATAACAGCCACTTTTCCTTCTTGTAAAGCCTTATTTCTTACCTTCCACAACTCATAAATGGTAGCACACATACTCTAGCAATAGCTGGGTTCTTCCAAACTTTGGGTTTATTTTTTGTCTACTTATCCATTCAAGCAGCACACTTATATCAGTAGTAGAAGCTCTTATCCCCTTTCAATCTTTAATGAGAACAATACATTGCTTTCTCTATAAGCAATCAAAGAATAAGTGCTTGTGAGATTCTTCTTCATAATTATAAATTGCACTTCAAGCAGACTCGCCGATTAGGAGTTTATGTAGCGTTTGTCTGGTCTGAATTCTTTGTTGCATGGCGAACCACATAATGAATCTGATATAATTATCACAAATTTGACATTCTTAAAACCAAAGCTTGAGTTCCCTGCAATCTGTTTTGATATTATTATTAGTCCATTTAACGCACTCCTATTTGCTTTGTTTATGATTGTCCGCTCAAATTTCTCATTTTCTTTGCAGAAAACTGAGGGAGGTTCTCACTAAGACTAAGCCAGGTTCAGAGTCTTGCAGTTTCTTTGATAGCTTCATGAAAATAACGTATGTTGTACTCAAGTGAATCAGCGTGTTGTGTATTGTTAAGACACTGAGTACAATTTGTTCAAGAACTTAATCCTTGTTGTATCAGTTGTCTCCATTCTGAGATTCTGCTTATAATCTTGTTTAATGAACCATCTGAGATTCTGTTAAATATTATCTTGTTTGATGCAATCCATCTTTGTGTGATGATGGTACAATCCAACGACTGTTTTGAGAAAGGGCATTTGATACTCCCACTGTCCAGAGTGAAGATATGAAGTCACAATGATATTATGTAAACTTTGTAATGTGATGACTGATTGACTTCATTTGGAATCCTGGACATAGGGTGCATGACAAAAGGTAGACATTTTTAGATTTAGGGTGTGACTGAGTCCTCTACTGATTTTTTCGTAACCATATCAATATGTACTGCAAATTATAAAAAATAAAATCAAGAAAGTATTTGTTCAGTAAATATTCCTTTGTCTTTTTTTTTTTCCTACTTCGTATCTGTTTCTGAGTATTAGTTAGTTTCTCTCCTTATTAAAAGAAGTAAATCTACGACTAATTCTCCTGAAAATGAGTCAAATAACGATTGTGGAATTAACTGAAATCATTCTTTGCACCTGAAATACGTTGGGAATACAGCTGGCCAATGCAATGCTATATCAGCTTGCACCTGAAATACGTTGGGAATAAAGATGGCCAATACAATACTATGTCAGTATGCTTTGAGAATGATTGTCTGGACTCTGGAGATTGTAAAGATGCTAAAAGAGAAACTGATTGATATTACTTATCTAGGTATAATTATCAGAGAAATCCTTAAGCTTCTTGTTCTTTTTGAATTTGTTTCTTTTTCTCATGTTTCTACTTTTTAGGGAAGGCCAATGCAGTGGCACATCCAAGCAGTATAGTGTATCTTACAAGAATAATGGTTGGAGTTTGTCTAATTGAAGTTGTAGATGCTGACTATTTTTTGTCAGAAACACCTGATGGTTATTCGAACCATGAAGTTTTGGATTGAAGGATTTGCCTACAAATTTTCTTAGGGTGGCACCTCTAATCTCCTTTTATGCGCCAAATGCATATTTTATTCATTCGATAATTTTTGCTCTCAGGAACAGAGGTAGTATCACAGGTCTAAGTAGCACCATAGCGCTAAGAGTTCTATCACTTCTATGTATGTACGGATTTCCTAAATTTGTCAGCGACGACGACAAGACAAATCCAGTTTCCCTTACATGTTAAAGTTTTTGAAACAGTTTGTCAGAATATACAATCAGTCAAAGTAAGCAACACAAACCAGAGATAAAATAGTAAGCAATAAAGAAAGATATAATGGTGTATAATCTCCATCTCAGATTGCTTCAATAAAGATTACATTCTGTCTGTCATCTAACATTCACATCATGTAAAATACTATCTATGTTCACTAGTCCTATCACTATCCAAACAACATTAGTACTTGACACCCAACTCCCAGCCCTCATATATTTACTCCATAGTCCATACTCACACCAGTATCCTCTTTTAAAGTATAGCTTCCAAACTTTACTAAGCACACAACTTTTCCTTACATGTAAAGAATCAGATATTCCAGACGAAATAACACCTTCGTTCCCATGCATTCATATGGGGAACCCCAAACTTCGATAGCCAAATGGGGATCCCGCTTGAGAATTATTAGCACTCAATTCGGGTGAATACCCAATGGTTGAAATGTCATACGCTGTTCCATTTGATTCCCTCCAGGAGACGGGATCCAACTTTGCTCCACGGCAGGACGAGCAGCAGATTTCTCATCAACAGTAGTGATGTCATGGATGCTTGATCGTTTCCTCTCTTTCTTGCCAGAGTTTTGACGAAGGTAATACTTCTGGGCGTGGCTGGCCACCTGAGTTGGGGTTCTAGTCACCACCACATTCCTTGATATACTCCGCCAATCACCCTTGCCATACTTTTCAAGCCCGATCAAGAAAAGCCTAAAACGAACAAAAATTGAGTCAATCAATGATAATGCCACAACAACCAAAGAGCACAAATTCGCTACTTGATCCAAAACTCACCCGCCATTAACAGACCGTCCATACCTAATCAAAGCGTAATCTAAACCTTAACGGTGGATTCTAATCAAACTGTATGCCATTTCATCCTCTTACCAACCAACCAAAAATATCATTTACGCCAGCTAATCAAACACAGGTTTCAACTTCAAACAATATACCAAATTTTCAGTAACAAAGAAGCCGAATTACTCAATTATCAGCCAAAAACACAATAAATAGAAATTGGGCACATTTCCAAACAATCCAATAAAATTTACATTTCTATAAATCCTAAAAGCCCTGTATTTTGAATATTTGGGCATAAATTTACCAAAAAATACCCGAAAATGATGCATTTACTGGTGCTTCGAACAATTTATTATGCTTGAAATTTGCAAAATTTCGATAATTTCGGCAGAAAATCACAGAAATGGGTTATCATATAAATAGTAAACAGCCTATAAAAAAATCTCACCAGTGATACGGTATTATCAATATTTTTTTTCAAAATTTCAATACAAAATATCAAAAAAAAAAAAGAATAATGCAATTGTTTAAAATAAAAAGAGAGAATTACCTGTGCTCTTCTTCAGTCCAAGGCGTACCCTTCTTACGCTCAACATCATTCTGCTTACTCTTACTATTATTGTTAACACCATCCGACCCGAAAGAAATCTGGTTCAACTGAGTCGTATGAGTCGACTCAGTCCCCCACCAAGAAGCGGACAACTCATCGGCGTAGCTCGGAAGTTCAACTCGGCCCGAGTCGATCTGATCTACGTCGTGAAGAAGAGCGTCATAGTGGTCTCTCACCTCCGCCAGCGACCTCCCCGGCACGTGACTTGCTATCTTCTGCCACCGATCCCCCGCCTCCTCTTCGTTGAATATCACTAGAGCTTCCTCGAACAGCTTGTCCTCCGCTCTCGTCCAATTCCCCAAATCACCTCTCATCCACCGCTTTCTTTTTCCTCCCTCTCCGACGAATTTCCGGTTTTTCGGATCAAATTCGCAAAATCAAAATTCTGGGTATGATTAGTTAGAGTGTTTTTGACGAAATCCGCGAAATATGAAATGTGGATATGACGAATAGACGGTGAAATAAGGGGTCTGTGTTCATCAAATTGCGAAGGGTATTAATGAATTGATGATGAAATTAGGGTTTTAGTTCAATAAATTGGGGGTTAAGGGATGTCGGTTTGGTAGTAGTTAAGAGATTATAATTTTGGGTGTAGTAGGATTGAAATGGGATAAAAAGAGGGGTTTATATACGATTGTAAAATAAGGAAAGATATAGGAAAATGTCTCGTATTTGCAACGAAGATTGTATAATTTCTATTTATAAAGTTTAAGTTCGAAAAGTTTGATCTAAAAAATAAGATATTTAAGTGGAATTTTGTGGACACATCTCAATGTAAATTTTTATAATATTAAGTTTTTATAATTTTTTGTCTTACGAATTAGGAGATAAAAATGTATAATGTCATGTCTTGGATACCGTGAATAGTAAAATGGGGCAATCTTTGGGCGACAGAGAGAGTATAATAGTCGGACCGACATGAGGGCCAACCAGGCACGACACGCTTTTGGTACGGTATGACACGAGCACGGTCATGGCACGGCACGACAAGACACGTTATCCGTAGAGTGGGGCATGGGCCAGGCTGCGGACAATAAAAAAATTTAGGCATGAGCATGCGAATGACACGCCAATTTGGCATGAGGCACGACTCATAAGTGCGGCCCGAAGCACACTATTATTTAGTATTATTTAATATTGTTATTATTAGTAATCTACAATTAATATTACTATTATTTTAATATTATTATATTCTTATAATATAATTTAAATTATCTAAAATTATTTTTTTAATTTAGTTATATACTTTATTTTTATTTTTTGTTAAAAAATTTAAACCAGCACGAGGCACGACACACCATGCACGTGGGCCGTGCTAGGCCATTGGCCGAGTTTTAGGGAAAGGTAGCCCGACATGACCACAATTAGGTAAGGCACGATACGACAAGAGACCAAGTATGAGTTGGCACCGTACATGGTGGGCACGACACGTTCCTATAAGAAAGTCTAGCTTGGATATATAATTTTTGTATAACATGATAAGAATTTGTGGTCAAGCTTTCGAATTTTGACTGTACAAATAGAAATGCGGCTTTTTTGTTGGGACAAATGTAGTATTCTTTTATCTAGAAAAATTATATATACAAAGGATTCTGTTAGACTTTATATAGGAATAAAAAACACTAAATTTAGAATAATTTTAATGGGATATAATGGACATATTCTAGAATGTTCCTTATTAGGGATATAATGGGCATTCATATAATAGTATACAATACTACCCTCATGATCACGTCACTTAACATCCTTGAGACGCAGCAATTCAATGCTGTGATTTTGAATGTAGTGGTTGGAAGTGCTTTAGTAAATAAATCTGTTAAATTTTCAATTGAACGAATTTGTTAAACAATTATATCACCCTTCTTTTGAAGTTCATGTGTGAAGAAAGATATATCCTTTCTTGAGTTGCGCAATATATGCTGCATTATCTTCATATAAAGTTATTAGAGCTTCTTTTCTAAAAGTTAAACCACAATCTAATCGTATTTCTTGGATCATTGATCCAAGCCATACACATTCAAGACTAGTTTCATGGATTGCCAATATCTCTGATTGGTTAGAAGATGTAGTAGTAATGGTTTATCATTATGAAGCAGATCAAGAATCTCAACAAAGAAGAACGTCTTTTCAACCTTAGGAAGCAGTTCATAAGATTGAAGATATGCAATCACTCCACATTCTATAATAGTAAACAGATAGTTGAACATTTTGAAGTATATTTTGAGTAGCTTCCAGCACTCTTCAGCAGCATCCCTAAGCTAAGAATAGTTGAATATATTTCCTATGTATCGAATAGCTGAGGATGACATTTTTAGCTGCCTAAAAGGAAAACATTTACAATTTACAAGTATCAAAAAATTTCTGTTTGCCGTTAGTTCTTCATAGGTGTTCAATGATAGTTCATCGGTTGAAGCTCCAGAACACTTAACCAAATGGGAGATGCAATGAAAGCATAGCGAAATAACTCGTCATATCTGCTGCTTCCCAGAATCCCAGGGAAATCTCGACTGATTCTTAGAGCACTTTCTGTAACTTTCATCATCGGAACAATATTATCTGACGAGCAATCATTCCACCTGAAATTCTTGCAGTTGTATTTCATGTTCGGGAAGGTCTTGAGAAAGGTAAGAGGTTCCATCTTTTTTCAATTGGAAGGTTAATATGTCAAGGACTTCATAGATTCGTGAACCTCCCTGATGACATCTTTCTTCCACGCCAAAGATGTGATTCTTTCCATCAACTTGAATAAGGCTATGCCCAGGAAACTTCTTTACCTTGTTGCTTTTCATTAGTACTCTAACTTTGGATACACCATCCCATCTTCCTGCTGAGGCATACATATTTGCCATTTCGACGTAGGAAACAGCGGCTCGAGGCTCCAGTTGATACAGATGATAAGCTGCATACTCGCCAATCTCAACGTTTTGGTGAATTTTACAAGCAGCAAGCAACGCACCCCATATTGCGGCATCAGGCTCGAAAGGCATGCTTTCAATGAATTCTATAGCTTCTTTGAACTTTCCCCTACGTCCAAGAAGATCAACCACGCAGGAGTAATGCTCCAACCCAGGACTTAATTTATATACTCTGGTCATTAGATCAAAACATTCCATTCCTTTGTCTAGGAAACCTGCATGAGTGCAGGCTTGAAGAATGGCAAGAAATGTTATGTGGTTTGGTTTCAAACCAAACTCAACCATCTTAAAGAAATATCTCAAAGCCTCTGTAGATTCTCCATTCATTGCAAGTCCAGAAATCATTGTTGTCCAAGAAACGACTGTTTTTGAAGGCATTGACTGAAATAAATCTTTAGCTTTATCTATATTTCCACACTTAGCATACATGTCTACAATTGCATTGCACACCATAACACTACACCTTAGCCCGTTAGCAATGGCATAGTCATCAAGCCATCTGCCAAATTCAAGCGAACCTGTCTGACTGCAGCCTGTCAACAGAGACAGAAGAGTGACGACATCAGGTTTCTCGCCTGCCTTTTCCATATCCAAAAACAAGGAAAATGCCTCGTCCAAACATCCTGTCGCTGCATAACCACCTATCATCGCTGTCCATGTGATACATGTTTTATATGTCATGGTTTGAAACAAGTGCCACGCTGAATCTACATCTCCACACTTTGAGTACATTGTTAGCAATGTGTTAGCCACTGCAACATCAAAGTCACAACCCAACTGAATTGCATGGGAGTGAATTAGCTTGCCATAAGGCAGAGCCTCAGGCTGCACACATGAAGATAACAGGCTAAGAAATGTGCTTATATCAGGTATATTATGTCCCTCATTAGACAACATGCACCGGTATAGACGAAACGTTTTGTAATAATTCCCAACTAACGCATGACCAGCTATCAGAGAATTCCATGAAACAATTGTCCTCGACTCCGAGCATATTAGTTCAAATATACCCTCAGCTGAAACCAAGTCTCCACATTTACTATAACCAGAAATCAAAGTATTAACCAAAGAAACATCATTTAACATCCCAACACGAACACTGAACGCATGAACACCTCTAACCAGAGCAACATCCTTCAACTCTACAACAGATTGAGTCAATCCTATGATAGTGATAGAATCAGGGACAAAACCCAGCAGTCTCATATCCTGAAAAAGCACGAAAAACCTATCTACAGAACCCAAATGAGCAAAACCCAAAAGCATTACATTCCACAAAGTCACATCTCTCTCAGGCATTTCCTCGAACACCTTGTGTGCAAACTCCAACTCCTTACATTTCACATACATGTTAACAACTGCTGTTCCAACAAAGATATCTGACCAAAAGGGTGATTTTATGACATGGGTATGAATTATTTGGGATAGTGTAAGGTCTGAAATCTTGGCACAAGCTTTTGCAACAAAGGGGATGGTCAGATGATCTGGGGTTGAGCCAGCTTGTTTCATAAGGCAGTAGAGTTGAAGGGCTTTGTGGGAGAAACCATGGTTGACAGCTTCTCTTATTTGAGTGTTCCAATGTCCAACGGTTGGGTACCTTGAAAGTTGGTTGAGGAATGGGGTCATAGATGGTCTTACCATTTGTCATTGGTTCATGGTTCGCCGAGGTGTATAAATCATGAGAAATGTACCATAAACGTGACGCGTTCTTTCACGTGAAACATAGTTGGTGAGATGGTCTATCATTTTCCTATGCACGAGGTTAAAGGTTTGATTCCTCTCACGTGAAAGGAGCAAATTATTTGGTCAATTGTCAATCGCTTAATGAGTCTATTACCTCTTTATATATAGTAGGTTTTGATCTTACCCAATTTTAATTCAAGTCAAATTCATCAATTCATCTTATTTCGGGTTTTTGTTTAACTATAGGTGATGAAAAAAAAGAGGCTTTTTGCGTGAAATGAATGTCACTTGTTTTGTTCTATGATTCTATCTGGTGTATTATTATTATAATTATTATTAATATTTTGGTTGTTGATATAAGTAGGGTGTAGTATTCAAGATTGCTACTTTAATGACAATAAATTCCGTCAATCCCTCCCGGGTCATAGCCCATGCTATGGGTGAAAGGCTATGCTGCTGTCTTGCCATGGATCATAGTGCATGAGTGGGAATGGCTTGGGCTGATCTGTAGAAGACCCGACACCACTTGATGGGGTTTTGCTGCCATTTTATCCACTTCTCTTCCTTTCTTGATAAGTAGATAGCTCATAGCAGTATCCCTTATCATCCCTAACCACATTCACGTCACTTTTACGCCATAATACTCTTATTTTCTGCAGTTCGCCATTTGAGTTATGCCCCTATTATGGATTTATGAGACTGGAAGCTGCGCTAACACCATTTTATCCACAGCTAGCAACTCAGCTCTTTTACTTATTCACACGCTGTTTAATATATTATTACTACAAGTAGAATATTTGACGTCTTGACAAAATTATATATATACAAAATTTGACAAATTAATTGATACATTAAGTTGGGAGTATTGGACAAAATGGTATACGGAGTTTAAAGTAGTGGGTTGCAGAAAAAATTCTAGCTTATATGTCTCTGTCAATACTTTTGTATAGTAATACCTAGAGGTGGCCATTGGGCCGGCCTAGCCCCAACACGGCCCACATATGAATTGGGCCAAGCCTGATTCGGCCCAGAAAAAATATGGGTCGAATTCAAATTCCCCAACCCTGACCCAATTCAATTCGATTTGAGAAACAATTCGGCTCGGCCATGATTCGAACCGGGCCGACCCATTGAACCGGTCCGATTTGGCCCACTGAGCTGGCTCGGTTCAGCCCGTTGAACCGGTCAGGCCCTATTCGGCCTACCTAAATCTTTTAGTTTTATAAAATTTAGTTTATTTAAATGCATTTTTCGTTTATATATATGTTAATTTAGTTGAACATAAATTAATTTATACGAATGTTAGTTGATTTGCATATAGTTTAATTTATATGATGTTAGTTTTTTTTTATATACTTTAGTTTAATTCCTATGAATCAATGAATGTTAGTTTAGTTGAACATAGTTTAGTTTATAAGAATGCTAGTTTAGTTGGTTATATGAATCAATGAATGTTAGTACATTTAAATTTAGGTTAGTTTATATGACTCAATGAATTAATTTAGTTATATGAATGTTAGTTTAATTGAGTATAGTTTAATTTATATAAATGTTAGTTTAGTTGAATATAATTTATATGAATCAATGAATGTCATTTAGTTGAATTATATATAGTTTAATTTATATGAATCAATAAATATTAGTTTAGTTGAATATAGTTTAGTTTACATGAATGTTAATTTAGTTGAATATAATTTAGTTTATATGAATCAATGAATGCCAGTTTAGTTGAATTGTATATACGTTAGTTTATATGAATCAATAAATGTTAGTTTCGTTGAATATAATTTTGTTTATTTGAATCAGTGAATGTTAGTTTAGTTTAATATAGTTAGTTGAATATAATTTAGTTTATGTGAATGTTAGTTTAGTTGAATATAATTTAGTTTATTTATTATATAAATCAATAAATATTAGTTTAGTTGAATATACTTTAGTTTATATGAATAATGTAAGTTTAGTTAATATAGTTTAGTAATATGAATCAAATGAATGCTAGTTTAATTGAATATAATTTAGTTTATATGAATTGAATATGATTATGTCTTTTAGTGATTATATGTAATATATGTAAATATGTAGTGAAAAATAAAAAATATCGACAAAAGAAATGAAAAATGAATGTGATTAGTCGAATATAAAGTTTACAATGAATGTCATTATGCGATTCGTGAATATAAAGGTTTAATTACTTTCGAAACAATTCATTTCTTCAAATTTATAAATACCATTATGTGAAATTCAGTTCAAGTCCCATTTCTCGACCCCAACCCAGGCCGGACCGGCATGCCTCCCCTCGCAGCGGCCCCGGCCATCCCTAGTAATACGTCCTTGTTTATTAAATATATAACAATATGTCCACAAATCAACTTTAAAAAATTTGTCCGATACCTCTAGGGGTGTACTTATATACACCAATATGTCCTTGGAAATCAGCCACCGTACAAACAATTAAAAAAAATGTAACAAAAATAATCATGCTATATGTATAAAAGGAGTACTTTACGTGGCACCAAGCAGCAAATCACAAATATGTGAACGGGCTTCCATCATTGAGCTGAGGCATTGAGAGTGCCACACAGTGCACTTGGTTTCCTCCTTGCTAAACTAGAAACTCACTCGGCCCTTCTTAGAAACAAAGGACATTAATCAATTTTGTTGCTTCTATTTCAAGCAAAACCCACTGTCAGGAAGATAGCGAGTTTATTATTGCCATTTTTAAATATAATATACGATTAAAGTATTTAAAACTTTCTTAAATATCTTAGTCTTTGACTATACAAGAACCCATCACTGTTCCCTATTTTTTACATAATGATTTTTGACAAATGTCTCCAACTGTCTTCAAATTTCAAAGTTAATTAAGTAAAAAATATTGACAAATGTCACATACTATCTCAAAATTTCAATATAAATACATGGAGGCAAACTATTAAAAATTCCATATGATTCTATGATTATATTTACGCTTATAAATTTAGGGTTAAAAATTCATAGATTTAAAAGGAGAATAAAAAAAATATAAAGAAAAATGTCAGAGTAGACTTTACATAGGGAGTAGAAAAACCAAAGCACATTGACATTAATGTCCTTATCAACTATTGTATATATATATATAAATGAAAAATGTAAATACGGAGTACTCCTTAATCAATTTGTACTGGTTAACAACTTTTCCCCTTCCCACATCTCCCACCAATACTCCTCCTCATTCATATCCCTTCCTCCTCAAACCCCCCCACTCTAAACTATGGATCAAACTCAACACTCTTCCTTCACAACTTTCTCATCCTACATCCACGCCCTTTGTCAAACCCCGACCCGCCTCTCTCGCCGGGCCTTCTCCGTCTCCACCCCTTTCCATGAGCTCAGTCTAGTCCGTCCCCGCTCTGGTCTCGACATGAAAAGATCCCTCCGTTGGTACGACCTCCTTGGCCTCGGAATCGGCGGAATGGTCGGCGCTGGTATCTTTGTCACTGCCGGGAAAGCCTCTCACCTCTACGCTGGCCCTGCTGTCGTCCTCTCCTACGCCATTGCCGGCCTTTGCGCCCTCCTCTCCGCCTTCTGCTACACCGAGTTTGCCGTTGATATCCCCCTTGCTGGGGGCGCCTTCACCTATCTCCGCGTCACCTTCGGTATAACTAGACGTTTTTGTTGGCATCTAGTGTAATACACGACTCATTTCACGTGGCCCGTTCTGTTAAAATGAAATTTGACTGTGTGATCCAATGTAACAGGGGAGTTTGCTGCATTCATAACCGGAGCTAATCTAGTGTTGGACTATGTTTTATCCAATGCCGCCGTTGCTAGAAGCTTTACCGCCTACTTGGGCGCCGCGATTGGCATCTCCACCTCGAAGTGGAGGTTCTCTGTCTCCCTTCTCCCAAAAGGGTTCAATGACATCGACGTGATCGCTGTCCTCGTCATTCTCATCATCACTATCATCATTTGTTACAGGTACCCTTAATTTTTATCAAAGAGAGCGAATAAGATTGACAATACTGATCGATTGCTGATTCATTTGCTGCAATGATACAGTACAAGGGAGAGCTCGGTGGTTAACATGCTCCTCACCGCACTGCATCTGGTGTTCATTGCTTTTATTATAGTCATTGGGTTTACCAAAGGAGAGGTTCAGAATTTCACCACCCCCAACAATCCCACCAACCCGGGTGGCTTCTTTCCTTACGGGCTGACCGGGGTGTTTAACGGGGCCGCCTTGGTTTACTTGAGCTACATTGGTTACGACGCGGTTTCCACCATGGCGGAGGAGGTTCATAACCCAGTTAAAGATATTCCCATTGGTGTTTCCGGTTCCGTTCTCATCGTTACTGTCCTCTACTGCTTGATGTCTGCTTCCATGTCCATGCTACTTCCATACGACGCCGTACGTATCCCCCATCAAAATTCTATTTTTAACTACTTTCAGACTAATTTCACCAATTCTCATAATCCTACATTTTAAGATCTTCCCAAATCTCTAAATTTAATCCAAAATTACACAAAGGTGTGGAGAGAAGCACAATCACCCCTGAAGGCTGAAACTGTAACAACATTTCTAAACTCTGAATTTGATACGGTGTAAGTGTGATGCATTTGAATATACGAATCACATGAATGGCTTACTATGCTCCAATGAAAGATGTTGCATCACTGCTGAAATGCTGATTGCATATTATTGGATATGGACAGTTGAATATCAGAGTAACTTTTAATAATATTTTTTTGCCCTATGCTTTTATTCTTTAATAAACAAAAAATATGAAATATCTTGGTTTTCTATTTTCTTATTGAAATTTGTGTAGCTTCTACTCTGTTTTTCTTACAACTATTTTTAAATTACCACAACATTAGTTGTTTTTTAAATTTTTTTGAAAAAATAAAAGTTTAATTCTTTTTGGAGCACTGCACAACCATAAAGGGTTTGACATTTGCGTGTACACAACAAATTCTAAATATATGGTTGATTTTTTTTTACCAAAAAAAGGTACTAATCTTTTGAACTGCGGGATGCCGGGATCTTTGGGTAACATTTTAAAAAAAAAAAAAAATTCTTATGAGTGAAGCTTGATTATAAAAGAAAGCAAAAGAACTCTTATGAGTTGGAAAGGGCAATCCATTCAGACATATGGACATGTGAAATTATAATTATTGGGTTTAGTTTAATTTTGTGAGTTGAATTTACGATATGGTGTTATTGTATTTGATAATCGTTGCATGAGTCCATTGATTTCTTGGTTTACTAGCAATAGAGCAATAAAATGTGGTTTACATTGTTGGTCTATACTTTCTACTTGCCTACGAGTCTACGTTTATGTTGTACGGGTTTGTGTATGTTCTATTGTAGTATCCGTATCTATATTCGTATTGATATAATATCTTAGGGGCGATTCAAAGATAGTATTTATAAAATATTGTAAGAAAAAAAATGTGTGGATGCATGTCTGATAGCAAAAAAATGTTTTTTTTTTTGGTGGGGTGGATGATTCAGATAGACCCAGAAGCAGCATTTACAGGAGCATTCAGGGGAGTAAAAGGGTTGGAGTGGGTATCTCGAGTGATAGGATGTGGGGCCAGCTTTGGGATATTGACATCATTGTTGGTGTCGATGTTGGGTCAAGCTCGTTACATGTGTGTGATCGGACGCTCAAACGTTGTTCCGTCTTGGTTTGCTAGGGTCCACCCTAAGACATCTACACCCGTCAACGCTTCCGCTTTTCTCGGTAACGTTGCTTTCTCTTCCTTTTTCCCCTCCCCTCCCCTCCCCTCCCCTCCCCTTCCGCCGTACCTACTTCTTTCTATTTTTACTTTTGTGTTCATCCATTTGTTTCTATTCTAATCAAATCCATTACGGTATACAACTATAGAAAGTGACAACTATACAAGTATTATATATATATTTTTTGTGAGAGATTGATTTTTAATCGGAATAATAATTTTTATTAAAATAATGCATGATAAAATTAAACTTTTTTTATTAATTCACATATTTGGCTATTAATATCTAGTTATGTATTGATAAAAATTATTAAAATATTCATTTAAAAGAATAAATCAAAACCCAATATGTTAGTTTTTTCTTATATATCAAAGATTCTATCTTTTAATTCTAATAACATAAAGAATGGTTAGTATTTTTTTTTCCACATTTTGGGTTGCTTTAACTATTTGTTTAGATGTTGGTTTTTGTATCGTCTTTGATTTCTGTTTGTTGTTTCTGCCAAGTTAGGCAGTTGTGTTTTCTGTTATTGTAGGTTTGTGTAAAGCAATACCCTTTCTTTATGAGAAACCAATTATATTATGTTGCTTTCAAATGCTTGACATTACTGTGTTTTTATTTTTATTTTTATTTTTCTTGAATAAGATACAATTATACATAGTAGAAGCTGCATCTCATTTTATTAACTTCAAATCTATAAGTATTTCCAAATTTTATCGTGATTCCTAATATACTTGACGAATGCCAAGTAGTAGTGATTATGCAACTATGTGATTTTGCCCTTTAAAACTATAGACCAAAGCATTTATCTATCATGCAAGCTTAAATTATGAGTTATTTGATCAATTGAGCAAATAACAAAAATAGCTATGATTGTAAAAAAAACTATTCTCAAACTTTGAACACATATGGAGAAATCCACCTAATCTCAAACAAATCATTTCTTAAAAGTGGTGGTTGGGATTTTATAGGTTAGGCTTTTCCTTGTAGAGAAAGGTTGCCTAATTCTTTTCTTGGACTTTTTATAAACGCACACAGACATTAAAAAAAAAAAATACATTAGGTGAAGCTAATATAAATATAAGCGTTGCACTTTTGGGTAGCTAGGTAACACTGTAGAATAATGTATTAATATAATTCGATTTTTGGAGAGCAGGGTTGGCAGATGCTTGGTCAATGACGACCTAGTATTCTTGTACTAATTGAATGTGTGCACCCTACAAAATATTTATTGAAGTGGATATTGTCGAATAATACGATTGAATAATTATTGGTGTACATACTTAGTTTCATATTTGCTTACGTACCAACAAATAAAATTTTGAAAAAATGATAGTTCTCACCCCCATTATAATTTGTAAGATTAAGGGTTACGGTCATATGAGAGTCCGTAGTTGATTGTCATTGTTATTTATTGGTTTGACTTGGACTGTGTCTTTTGAGAATTGTGACCGAAATATCTCGAATTAAAAACAAAGACACTGTTTTGAAGAGACGAAATAAGTCACCTCAAAATTCTTGGATACAAAATAAGTGACATCAGTGTTATGTAATGGAACAAGTTGGTTTCCATAAATATGTAATAGGGTGTAGTTAGAGGACTGTTGATGCTGTAAGTGTTGTTCTGTATAATATAAGTAGGTGCCACTTCAAACTTTAATGGATGGCTGAAGTGTGGTTATGTATGTTGATGTGGGTAATGTTGTCATAAACTATTTTTATTAGTTTGATTGATAACCTATATGAAGAGTAGGCGAGAGAGCTAGAGACAACCTTACGTGTTGTTTTTGGACTATATGAGGAGATATGGATGAATGATCATTAGAAGTGGATTACAAAGCCGCAAGGGAACGACATGTGGGTCATGGTTTCACGAATTTTATTGTCTCTGTGTAATTGTCGGCCATTTTCATTTGCATCAAGAATCCGCTCATGAAGATTGTGGAATTGTAAAAGAAAACTTTTCGGATTTATAAAACTCATCTATTTTTTACTAGTGAGGTGAGGGTTGTATTATATGATTATGATTATATGTAATTGTGTTATGCATTAAAATACGGGTACGTAAGTGTTTACTAGTTTGGGTCCGTAGTCAAGTGTTGAGAGTCTATACTTTTAAGTTAGACTGAGATGGGTTTAATATGGAGACTTGACTTGGGGTATGTTAGTATGTAAGATGACTTGGGGTATGTTAGTATGTAATATGGAGACTTGACTTGGGGTATGTTAGTAAAGCAGTAGCTCATGCCATTTTAATTGCTCTTTTTGGGGTAGGAATTGGGTTGGTCGGTGACGCATCACCCATGAAATGCTGTTGGCCAAAACATCCGGTTTTAGTGAAGAAATGCTCTCTTGGTGGAAAGCTTAAGGATCAATTTCAGTATTTAAGATGCTTTTAGGTCTTTGGTTATCATAAGTGCGGCTGTATGAAATCCCAAGGGACTTTACAAAATTTAAGAAACAGAAACACGTTAGTGTTATTTCTGTGGCTCAAAGAGTCATGGAAATTGGATCTTTAACATAAACTTCACAAAATTACCATCACTTTTGAGCAACTAGTAGATAATCAACATTATTATAGTTAATTATATCTAATTAGAGGTTTAATCTTTTTATAACTCCTTGATAATATTAGATTGATTTAGGGTTCGTGTAGAAGATAAGATTTTTAGTCTTGTAATTACTAGGAAACTTCATATACACTAACACTTCAAAATGCAACGACTTTGTACTGTGTTCTGGTAGCACCTAGCTAGATGGTTAGTTTTCAGTATTTCTCTTGAGGTTGCTCCTAGGATTTCCATATTTTGTTTTTAATCCAAATTTAGGATCAAGACTGAAGACTGTTCCTACTCTGGATTCGTAATGAATTCGGAAAATTCATTTGATAACTACAAGAACGTTACTCAAGTATGGAAACCTTAACGTAAATTCTTACCAATTTATGAGAAACTTTACACTCCTCATTGAGGTAGATTTTATGATAATATCAAAGTTGTTCCTCAACAAATTTACTGTAATACTTAACTATTAAATGTTGAATGTACCTTGCTGCATTTAGCGTACTCACAACTCAGCGAAGTGTTCATGTACAAGAACTTACTACATTAGAGGCCACAATTGTTTTTTGAGTTTCTCCAATCTGGGCTTTAAATTTTATGGAATACAGAATAATAGCAAAAGGTTGTATGTTTCCTCTTTCGCTAAGTCTAGATACTAAGAAAGTTACGCTAGATTACGATACTCATTGCTCTAAAGTTCAGTATTTTATTCCTGGATAGCTGAGCTGGGTTGTAGTGAATGTTGTAGCGACTTTTACCTTACTATTTAAGTTGCTTGAGAACGCAGAATTTGTAAAAACAAGCATCGTTCTTGTCATCCTTTTGATCTGTACCATTAGCTCGTGTGAAAGTGATGCGTTGGTTGCAATATGCTCTCTTGATGATCTTCCTTTATGGAAAGATCCTTGAGTGGAAAGACTGTTTTAGTGGAATAAACCATCACCTTTTGAAGTTCTCAAGTGCTCCATCTTTATCAAGTTATGCTGAATGGTGGGCGTTCATTGTAATCGAAAATGTTCTTTTACATTACAGTTGCATATGTTTTGCTTGTGAAACTTTTCCTCCGGGAAGGTGGGCTGCCAGATTTATGGCTGTGCGCATCACAGGGGCATTTTGGGAGTCTAGGGGTAAAATAGATGATGTTTTAGGGATTTCGGGGAAAATGTGGAGTTTAGAGAAAACTTAAATTATAATCTAGTGTTCATCCGTAGGGAAGTTTATTTATAAAGATTATGATTTGGTATGTAATCTTGTGCAGTAGAAGGATCAAATGTCCTAATGCATACTTCTCTTCCCTTGCAGGAATTCTAACTGCAGCCATTGCCTTGTTCACTGATCTTGATATTCTTCTGAACCTAGTGTCAATCGGCACACTCTTTGTCTTTTACATGGTCGCAAATGCTGTAGTTTATCGAAGATATGTAGCTATAGGAACGACTAATCCATGGCCTACTTTGTCGTTCCTGTGCTCTTTCTCCGTCACCTCTGTTTTGTTCACTCTAATATGGCATTTTGTACCATCTGGTAAACTTCAAGATATTATGCTTGGTGTATGCGCCATCATTGCCATTGCCCTCTTGCAACTATTCCAATGGCTCGTTCCTCAGGCACGAAAACCCGAGTTTTGGGGAGTTCCTTTGATGCCATGGATACCGTCAATGTCTATATTCCTCAACATTTTCTTGTTGGGCGCACTAGATGGACCGTCCTACATTCGATTTGTAATTTTCTCTGTTCTGTCTTGTGTTGTATATGTATTGTATAGTGTCCATGCTAGCTTTGATGCAGAGAAAAACGGGTCTTTGACCCCAAAGAACGCGATTATGGTCGTGTAGCACCAAGAAAAGGTGGAGTGTGAGCTTGTGGATGAAGAGTCATTTGGGTCTAGCTAGTTTCAAGTTCTTGTTAATGTTCCCTTTCTATCCTTCTGCAAAATAGGTGGAGTGTGAGCTTGTGGATGAAGAGTCACAACCCGACCCTTCTGTATTTTGTCAAGCAACATACAGTGAAGGAATTTTGCAAAGAAATTAAATGTAAAGAATGACCTAGATGAAAATGTAACCCCTGCTGTTTATTCATATGGTCTTGTTCTCTCCATAACTATGAATGGATGAAAACTTTGCCAAGAGATCCTGACCTTGTCACTATTTTGTTTGATGTAAAGAGAGCCGACAACAATTGATATAGATCCGGGATCTTTCCCAATAGATAATAGTAATAGACTATTTCTGATAAAGTTGGCGGCGGCGTAATAATGACATGTCAATTTCAAATAATTTGGGAAAGATTTGGAATGGGATAGCCGACTCGTGGATAAAAAGTCATTCTTTGTGGAAAGGGGTAATGCCATTGATAAGTTCTTGCAACAAGGGAGGACCAAATGATTCTTTATTGTGACTTTCTTGACGATACGTAGTGGAATCACATCCTCTAATTTATGTAAATTTGGTGGCAATTTGATCAGAAAAGAGATGCGAATGAGCAGATGCAATTTTAAGCACTTTGACTTTCTAAATTTAACATCTTTTCATTTAATAAGGTGCATGATATGGACTATATCACGAATATTCATTCATATCCTTAGAAACTTTGATTAATGTATATTATCTGCATCATCGAGACTCCTCCATATGGATCGAGGATTGTTCTACGCAAAATGGAGAACATTTTCAAGGTATACCTTTGGAATTTATGAGTTGGATGGTGATATCAGACTAGTTGTTATAGGCTTGTAGCTGCTGTACAATATGAACAAAATATGGCCTCAGACTGTACAGTTGCCAATCAATGTGTGTCATCCAGTAATTCAAGACCTTTTAGACTTTCACTCATCTGGATTTGAGTCGGGTCAAATCCCAATTTTACAAAGCTCTCGAATAAATACTACTTCATTTGGCAAGGTTCCAACATAAGACTTGAATCAATTTGAATCAACTTCGAACACAAGACTTTAATTAACTTGAATCAACTCCTTTGTGAGGTCTATTAATAACTTGTTGGTATAGTCATTAAGTAAAGGGATCAGACCTAATTTATGGAGCTAACCCCTCTACTAATGTTTTTGTTGATATGATTGCTGTCAAATGATCACTCCAAAATCGTCAGCAAGTTTACTGTGAACAGCTCTTGTATACAAGATTGAAGATCTAGAGATCACCTTCACTTTTTTTTTATAAACTCTTAAATATACCAATTGTTTGTACGGATCTCCAATTGTAAGACTATGCCATAAGTCAAGTGAAAGTGACATTAGCAAGGGAAAAATAGAAGTTGATAGTCCTAACCCGATTCACAAAAACTTAAATGGGTTCACACGAACTCGATACGAAATTAAATGGATTAGGTTTAGATTAAGGATAGCTGACCCGAACACGAACCCGACCCAACTTGATCCGTTTGCCACCCCTCTAAATATGTAATAAACTAATGAAGATATTCGGGGTAACGTTGGCTGCTACCAAGTTGGAGGGGGCTCAACCAACAAAACTAATTTTGACGTTAGGATGGTCTAATTCGGCTTTTCTTTCCTATATTGTAATATTAGTTACATATTTTAATGAAATAAAAATATCTTATTTTAAAAAAAGAAAAAGAATTTATAAGGAGTCCATCTTTTTTCCATTAAAAGAAAATAGAAAAATAAGATGGTCAATTTTAAAAGTTTTCTAATTCAATTAACACTCTTTGGTCTTTCACGTTCTTTCAATTATAAAAACTCCACAAATATAAGTATAGATTTTCATATAAGATGATTAATAATTTGTATTCATGCTATTTTCTTGCTCTTCTTTATAACCTAAAAGTATCGAAAAAAAAATGAAAATATGGATAGATTTCTGGTTCAAATTTTAGACCAATTAAATTAGTACAATATGATCTGAAATTTAATATAACTGAGTTGGTAATTCAATAATAGGCCCAATAATATTTACCAAATAAACATCACATGTCAAACAACCCATAATCCACAAGCCCAAATACCCTAATCTAATCTTGATGAAGACACATCATAAGTTGATACCAACAATGTCCCTTACCATAACGTAACCTAAGTGAGCAATTCTGCGAAACCCTAATAACACAAGTTCACCGCTCTTTTCTCCTCCGTGAGGCATTCTATTTCTCAGGTTTCACTTTCTGTCTCCTTCAGTAACTTTTTCTCGCGTTTCCATCAAACCATTAGAATTGTAACTTTAAATATCTGGGTTTCATATATTCTTCATGAAAAATATGGAAATTTGAGATGTGGGTTTTGCTGGTTTAGTGTTGTAGAATGTGGATTGGTCACTGTTAAATTTAGTGTTATCATGGGGTATCTTTTAGAATATTTATCTGGGTTTCATATTTTCTTCGTTATAACGCCAAAAAGTGAAGTAAATAATCATGAAAATTTTCGATTTTGAGATTTTGAGGTGTGGGTTTTGCTTATCTAGTGTTTTATTCATATGAGTTAGTGTTAGATTGTTGATTGATTACTGTTAAACTTAGTTTAAGAATGGGCTAATGTTATAATGGTTTTTACTTGTTCTTCATTTTCAAGCCTAAAGAATTGAGTGATTTTTTTATGAAAAAAATCTGGAAGTATCATATTTTGAGATATGGGTTCTGCTGATTTTATACTGTAATCATTTGGGTTACTGTCAAACTTAGAGTGTGAATGGGTTGTTGTTAGAATGTGTGCCTGGGTTTCACATGTTCTTTGATTTTGAGCCAAAATTTGAAGAAGTTTATGCATCAAAATCTGGAAATTTGAGATTGTGAGATGCGGATAGTGTTAATATTGTATTCTAATCAAATGGGCATCTCTTAGAATGCTAATTTTGCTTTGCAATGTTGTGTATGTTTGAGGAGAACATGTTGGTTTCAGATGTGGAAGTTATGGTTTTGGTTTTATGGTTCAAGTGTTGGATATATTTTATTGAGATATTTCTATTATTCTATATTGGAGTGGTCAAATGTTCAAATGTTGAAAGTTTGTGATTGCATATTGTATGTCGTTTGTGGTTTAGGTGTATTCATCATTCTTTTGTTCTGGAATCATTTGGTGTGATTGCATGTTAGTTTTTTGCACTTTGATATGTGGGGGTTCATATGATATGTAATATAGGCTAACATTTAATTACAAGGCTGCATCAGGAAGATTTTTGAATTGAATAGCATATGCAATGAAAAGTATGGCAATGGAAATCAGGTCGAAAACATTGTTTACCTATATACTTTTGCTAGAAAACCTTTCTGAGTGAAGTTGAAAGGATATGTTTAAGGGATAGAGGAGAGGTGAGGGGGAAAGAAGGCGAGGGGTAGGAATGGACGTGTTTTGTTCGTTTTTATGGATGAGAACTTATTATGACTCCTGGGAGAACATGTTTTATCCTGAGATGGTTTGACCCTTGACAATGCAATCTAAGGATATTGGCTTAGTCAACTTCAAGAAAATGATTTCTTGCTTGCTTAACTAACTTTAACTTAGTTAATTGAGTAGAAACTTAGTAGTTGCTGTTGTAAATATTTTGTGCTAGAGTGCTTGATGTTTGATACTTCAGATGAAATGCTGCCTCTTAATGGAATAGTAAGTGTATTGCAGATAGGTGGTGTGACTTGTTTAGCTAAATTGGCTTGCCGGTTGCCAATCTTTTAGTACTGAAATTGTTGGTGTCTTGCTTGCCCGTATTGATTTATATTCCTCAATGATAGGGGTATTTTGTTCTGAACTTTTAATTCTGATGCAATATCTGATTTTGATCTTGTAATTTCATAACTGTTTTTTTACATGTATGGGTTTTAAATTATTGTGTCTTTTTGTTACAGGTAAGTTGTTTTAAGCCTCTGAAATGGGTCGTGTCCGTACTAAGACCGTGAAGAAGTCTTCTCGCCAAGTCATTGAGAAGTATTATTCTCGTATGACATTGGACTTTCACACCAACAAGAAGGTCTTGGAGGAGGTTGCCATCATTCCCTCCAAGCGTTTGCGGAACAAGATTGCTGGGTTTTCTACTCATCTCATGAAGAGAATTCAGAAGGGCCCTGTTCGAGGAATTTCCTTGAAATTGCAGGAGGAGGAGCGCGAAAGGCGTATGGATTTTGTACCTGCAGAGTCTGCTATCAAGGTTGACTCTATCCCTGTTGATCCAGAAACCATTGAGATGCTTGCTGCTCTTGGAATGTCTGATTTACCAGGAATCGTCAAGGCTGAACCAGAGGTTATGGCCCCTGCCCCAGTCTTCAGCAGGGGAGCTGGTGGGTTTGGAAGGAAGTTCTAGGGAATTGAGTTTATTTATATGCTATGCAAGAACTATCAGATTTGAAGGTTTCTTAGATGTTACTTGCAAATTTTTCAATTTTGGTGTAGGACAAAGTGCTGATGTTAGTAAGACTTGCACTAATATTGTCATACAGTTTTTGGTGGATACTTATGGTGAAGTTCCTGAGCTTATCATCATACACTTCTTAGCTTCCCTGTTTCGCGTGTTTGCGAATCTATGGTTATCTACCGAGTAATTAGATACTTTAACACCTTATAAATTAAGACTTACTTTATCGAATAAGCAACTTTAATATACTTAATTAGATAAAATGATCCTAAGTAGAACAATATATCAAGAATCATACGCATTTACACTCTTTACGTTCCTCATTCTCCGGAAATGGATATTGCTCCATTTATTGAGTATCCAATTAACCGTAAACGGATTCCTCTTCTCTTCCGAATTTCCTCGTCACAACTCACTGTATGGCATAATATCACACTGTCGATTAGTAAGTTGGCCTATCCAATAATGTGCCTATACGTATAGGTTTAGGCTAGAGAGTAGAGACTAGCCCAAGGATGTCAATCACGCATGTAACCTTATCATTCATTCATGTGAACCAAAGACAAGTACATAGCAACATAGTCGGTATTCTTGTAAATAGTAACTATGGAATATGTATAGCAACTAGTCTCAGGATTCCTGTTTGATGTCGCACTCATGTACCAATGATCGGTTAAATTTATGTAGTTGATTGTCTGACATTATAGCTAGAAGCTCTGCCATTTGTGGAGTTTTTCTTTTGACATTATTAAGTCTTTATTTTCACAATCTAGGTTAGTTTATCCTCTTGCTCCTGGCTTCACTATAGTGGTGACTGGTGACTCAAGTCAAGTAATAGACACTTCGCGTAAAGTGACAAAGCCCATGTACGTACGCTAGCTCGATGTTGTGGTCAGATCAAACTGCCCATGTTCTTGTATAATCACACTACTCTAGGACTAGCTTTTGCTTTACGAGTCCATCCACAAAGAAGCCCCCGACTAAAAGGCAACCCAATGGTATACCAGCAAATGATTGTAATGAATCGAAACGTTAAGGATTCAAAAGGTATCCAAAATCTAATCCTTATATAGTCCATGTAAAATGATAGTGATCTTTAACACGAAGTAATGCCAATAGAAAAGTATTGTATATATACGGGATATAATAAAGTTATTGTATTGTATTCCCAGTAAAAATACTCCTTTGATATAACAAAAATTACCCCTTAATACAACATATGTCAATCTTTATCAGTTTTGAAGAGGTAACTTTTGTTATTTCAAGGACGTACTTTTAGTGAGAATACAATAACTTTATTATATCCCGCCGTGTGTATACAAGGTTTAATGAATTAATTTTACATATAATTAATGAAATAGCTCGTTTTCTTCAATTCTTAAAGGTACATCACCATCAATCAAAATTTTAAAGGTATATTTTGTAGGTGAAAATAAAAGTGACAGTTGACCCCTAAGTCTAATTGTTGTTAATCAGAAGTATTTGGCGTGAATAATATTAAGATATCATTAAGCTAGCTTAGTGATCGATGATCATTTAGAAATATAGATCTACACAATATTATGAATTTAATTTTTTAATTTTTTTTTGATGTGGACTTAATTATTATTTTCTTTTCAAAATGGGGTGGTACAATTATGGCGATACGAATTGAAGGGTATCATATGGTGATTGAGGCTAGAGATTTTCCTTTGCCTTCAAAATTGATATCGAGACCACACTACGCGTGTGATTTCGCCGTAGGCCACCTCTTTAATTGCCTCACATGAATTCTCCCTCCTTTCACTCTTTAATCACCCTTTTTTTTTTCTTTCAAATATCTCTCATCACCTTTTTTCTGTATAGATTGTTTACCAATTATATTTTCTTAATGAACTTTAATTTTAGGAATAGTAATGAGCTGGTAATTTAATTCCAAGTTTTTATCATATTTATTTCTTTCTTTTCTGCATTCATTATGAAATATTGCATATATTGAAACAAAATATTTACATGGAGTATATCACATATTAGAGTATTTAATACATTTTGGGGTGGTAGGCAATATTAAAATATTTACATGAAATATATCATATATTATACTCCCTTTGTTCCTTCCCAATTTTTTTTACACAGACTCCAAATCAAACTTAAATATTAAATATTTTCAATTGTGTATTTATAAAAATTATAGATATTTTAAAAATATACATTGAAATAAATCTTTTAAGTTTTCATATGATTATGCTTTATCTTATAAATTAGGAAGAATTCATAGTTAAAATTTGGATCTAAATCTATATATTGCGAACGAGAAAAATAAAAAGAAACAGAAGGAGTATTAAACTATTAATTAAAATGCCCTTTGCTTAAAGTACTTAAAGACATTACTCTTTTATTCAGTAAAGAGCCTATTTCATATAGCACAATCTAGAAATATATTCAGTTATATATATAAACTTTATAAAAAGCTGATATTATAGATTTTTAAGTTAATATATAATTGTAATAAAATCTTACAAATAGTGTTTTTTTTATTATATGAAGTATGTAAATTTAATAATTTTAAAAAAAATCCTTATTATCTTAACTTTGTCTAGAATGACAAATACAAGAATACAACTCTTAAAAATAAAAATAGGGATGATTATAAACATTAATTAATTATAACGATCGATACATGATATTGTTGTCAATTCATAATTCGATATCAACTTAGAGAATGCATACATATTATACCTAATCGTTTATGAATCTACTCCCTCAATTACTCCAAAAACCATTCACTTAGTCGGCAATTTTTTATGAGGTAAACTGCTATAGGCAACTTACTAAGTTTGATGTCTGATAGTAATTACAGGGTGAAAAGCGTGATGGGATGTTGTAAACGTACTAGTAATCAAGGACTGTATGCAATTCCGATCCGTAGTGCTACATATGCTTGTGTCAAAAGGCCATTATGTTCAAGCATTTTTGTATTTTTAATTGAAAGGGATCGGGTAGATATGACTCACTGTCGTACAGCTGCAGCTCGAGTTTCTGCTAAATCTTTTTTACTTTAATTTGTTGTTTTGTTCCAATTTGATTCAAGAATGCCCAAAAAAACAGTAGGTAACTAAATGTCTAAAATAAAAAAGATTGGCAGGTAAAGAAAGTAAAATGATATAATTCATTTATAATATAACACATAAAATTGTACTTTAATACGATGGTGTATTGGTGTATCAATATCAATAAGTGTTATGTCAATATCAGTTTTTTATACAAAAGAAAATTAAGCTTTGATAAGACTCTATAGAAGAAACATGTAAAAACATATATGAAGCATATAATAATTATAATAAAGTACTTCTTATTATATATATATATATATATATATATATATATATATATATATATATATATATATATATATATATATATATATATATATATATAAATAATGCGAGTAATAGTTAAATCATACGATAAGTAGAGTACGGAATATACATTAAACTACGTACTATGATTTCAAACATGTGCCCACTGTTGTGTGTTGACTTTCTACCGATATCAACTGTTACATCTATGTGCTTGATTTGTGCATGTAGCCAGCCTGTTATAGCAAGGCAATACAACACACAACCTAGACACTCAGAATAATTCTGAACAAAATACAATATAAAACAAAGGAAATTTGTAATTCTTTTTATACTATACTTCAACCATAGTAAGCAAGCACATGAACTAAACTATATATATGATCACAAATGCATGATTTGATCGATCTTGTCATATTGTTAATTTCATTATCCTTAGCCATATTCTTCATCTTAATAATGACATTTGTAATATGGTGAATGGTTGAAGATTAACTTAAATATCAATCTAAATACTATACTCTTGACACCGATTAATCATTGGAGTAGATGATCAGACAAAATTTTATAGACGTTGTTCAATTCTAAATTTTTAGTGTCAACTACTTACACATGTATTACGAAGCACGAAAGGACTTGGAAATCTCTCCTCAAGCAAGCCCACATTCTGAATTTCTGATAGGTAACATTTCAAATTCGTACCTGTGTACTTTCTTCTCTCCATCCCATTAAATTACTTTACATCTTTACCAATCAATTAAGATTAAGATACATATATAGCTGATTGACATTGATATTCAAACTATAATATACTCCATCCACAATCCAATCATTAATTATATTATGAAATTAAACTTTAAAAAAAACCCCCAAAGGCAGAGGTCAAAGTTAAACCATGCATGTAACGTCCCTTGTTGAAACTAAAAACCACAGATAATATATAATTCTCACGTACGATGCATGTTCTGCGGTAATGCATACATACACATACAGCAAATAATAAAGAAAATACCTAACGTTATTATTGGAAGCCTATTGTAATACTATACTTACATATATAATAAAATCGGACATATAAACTGTACAGTTACATTTCAGTTGGTGCAAGGAAGCATTTACTTTCCCTTATTAAAGTTCCCCCCCCAAAAATTCAATAATCTCAGGTCTCACCTCTGTAGTTTTGTGGTCCCTTCTCCATTTCCTCCCCACCTTCATTTCATGTATGTTCAGCTAGCCTTTATAACTCCCAGCTCCTCCCATCTCGTTGCTTCATAGCGCGCACACACACACACAAAGTAAGTTGATCAAAAATATTATGAAGCTACTTCCAACCGCTTTGTTTAAGCCTAAAGACTGGCCATTATGCACTCAACAACCCAGGACATCGTCGTTCCGGTTGGCGGTGATGAATAAAGACGACGTCTACAAGACGATCAACTCCGTGTACTTCGAACCTTTCGGGGACGCAGTCGAGACCCCCGACTCGTGGTTTACGAACTCATCCGAGGTGGGGAGTCCGTCGACTACGGAGTACGACGAGTCCTCAATGTCTATCTCGGGGGAGTCTCACCTAGAGGCGATAGTCCGCGGAGCTCAACAGTCGAGCTCCGCGGACCATCGTCTATCTTTTGACCCCGGGGAGTCTAACTCCCCTAGGTTACATTACAGTCATACAAGAGAAAAGATAACTACAGAAACGACGGCTGAGAGGCCCTTTAAGAAGTCCATAGTGATGTTCCTGGAAAGCGAGGACCCCTACGAGGACTTCAAGAAGTCGATTGAGGAGATGGTGGAGAGTCTTGGAGTGAAAGATGATTGGGAAGGGCTAGAGGAGCTCCTTCGTTGGTATTTGAAGATGAATGGAAGGGATACACATGGGTATATCATTAATGCATTTGTTGATTTGTTAGTTGCAGTACAAGTTATTGGTGAAAATCATGATGCTAAAGATGAAATTTCCAAGTCTGTTACTTCATTCTCATCTGCTGCTTCTACCCTATCTTCTTTAGCTTCTTCAACATTAGATCATATAGCTTGTTGATGTATTATATTATATTCTTGGGATTCCTGCGACTTGCGAGTGACTTTTTTGCTCCCAGCTTCTTGTTATTGTATTATGTATATTGTACATATATATTTATTGTAAATGTAGTACTGTAATGTAATGCTATAAAATTAGATCAATGGAGAGGTGACTTTTGTATCTTCATGTTTACATTTAGCAGTACACATGAATCGTAGATGTGGTATAGTGTAATATGGAGTACTATATTAAATGCTGCTTCTGATGTTCGATGTACGTGGTCAAACTGTAAGTTTTGGTTTCTTTTTACAGCTGATCGAGTTACATTGATTATATATAGGATGACATTATTATACTATTAGTACTTGGTTCTTCACCTCTATCTTCTGGAGTAAATGTCGTTTCAGCTAATGTGCAAGACTTCTAATTAAGTTAATTCTGGTTTTGGAGCTCAAATGAAACAACGAATGGTATTGCTTTTTAGCATCTTAGAGACTAAGATGAATGAAAAATGCTTTGAAATGAAATGTTTCAAGCTGCCTATATCTAATTAAAGTCACGTCTATACTATATGTAGTACAATTCAAAACTATCATGATTATCTGATTTTGTCCAAGTGACTAGATATACGTATGCTATGCAATTTACTTGATACATGCAAGACCTGATAAAGGACATGTTTCCGAAGTAACTTTTGTTTGGATACAATAATTTTATATTATCCCGTATGTATACAAGATTTTATATTATTCATATGTTTCCAAAATAGTCCAATGTCACCAACTAGGCAACTAACCCAATCATACCCCCCCCCCCCCCCCCCCCCCTCTTCTCTTTCCTCCTCAGTGCTCCGCAAGTACGCATCAATGCACCATGAATGGCGACACACCTCCCACCTCTTCTCCACCCTGACTTCCACCTCATTGTCCGATGTTTGTCAAGTTTTATTCTCTTCAACCAAACACAGGTTGCTGACCTTTTGAATGAAATCCGAAGATACAATTCTATGTAAAGGCGGATTTAAAGTCAATTCCAACTTTTTAAGTACCTTTATATTGTTACGTACCAAGGATTATTAGTTTTGAGGCCCAAGGTTGGACAGCCCATTCTCATCATTAGGGCCGACAACTATATTATTCAATGTTTTTCTCAACGTATTCTTAAATCTTAAGTACTCCCTCTATTTCTTAAAGTTTGCTCCGATTACCCCGTTTTTAGAAAGATACTGAAAAATTATGCATACACATAATTACTATACACAAATGTATATGTAACCCTAATTTCAATTGTTACCCAACCAATTGAATATTAAAATTTGCAGAGAGCAAAAAGACAAATGAAATGGGCAATGAATTCAGCAATTAACAATCGAAATATAAGGAAGGAATGTCAACCCGAAGGTGGTTCCCCCATCCACCAATGACAGAAAACGATATAATTGATTGTGTGATATAATATCTAAAGAAGGACAATGCAAGGAACAATAAATAACTTCACACGTAATTAAAATTTTTGGACACCCACAAAAAAATTGATTGATGAGTAGTAATGTACAAGGAACACACATGACCTATCCCAGTTAGATTGAGGTTCTGTTTGGCAACCCTATAAATTGACAAGATAATTGATATTGAAAAGGTGGTAACACATGATAAACAAATTTTACAAATCAATGAGTGAAATTATCAAAGCGACCAAGGCCATACAGAAAAAACTACAAAGTACTCCGTAATTATTAATAAAAATTGAAAAGTTTTACCGTATGCTAATTTTGTTATTCATGTTGATAAATTTGAAGTTAACCGTATCCTAATGTAAACCACGGTTGGCGGGCGTAAGGTGAAGGTGGGCCAAGGATAAACCAGCCCAAAAGGGACCTCAAGTTTTGGCATTGTGGAAGATGAAATCTAAATTAGAAGTTACAAATAAGTTGGGCTTAAGACCAAAACATTGTCCATTTATCAAAAACATACTTCTGGCCCAAAAGACAGATCGATTGAAAGACGAAAGAAGATTTGATTTGATTTGATATGATTGCTGATGTAAGCATTAAAAAAAAAAAAAAAGAGCAAAGAAGAATGTTTCCCGATGAAGTACAAATAAATAAAAAAAATCCACTTTATTAAACGAAGGAGAGTAGAAATAAATTGAAAACGCATAAAAAAGGGCGTATTCGGAAAATGCAAGACGCATTTCCCAATTACCCTTCAAAGAGACAGACAGTCCAAAGTCCAAACCCCCTTTACAGAACCTCCTTATTGGTGCTATTGTTTTCTTTCTTTTTTTTCCCTGTTTGCTTTTCCACCTTTTTCCTTTCACTTTTTCTTATCTGGGTTTTCATCATTCTCATTTCACTTCCCTTTTTTTTTTTTATTATTATTATTGGTTGTTTTTCTTTCTTATTTTTACTAATTTTCCTTTTGAAATTGAGTTTTCTATATAAAAAAAAAGTGGATTTAAAATGACTAGGTAACAACAAACTGATATTACAGCTGCGTTTGTCTGTAAAGTAAACAAATTTCATCAAAGTAAGACTTAACGATACCATATATATTTACTACCTGATATTTAAAATAAAATAATAAAAATCTAAACAAAAAATAGTTGTTTGTCTCTGTCTAAATTCCACAATGCTGATTACTTATTCTTTTTATGAGTTTGATACAATATGTTAGATATCTAATGGAAAAACTTTTAGTTAATCGTAAAAACCGTACCCCCCACACCATAAAGTTATTCTTGGATTTAGATGGCTAAGGTTCAAATTTTCACTTTGAACGCAATATATAAAAAGTAGAGATAGGCCAAATGTTAGTGCCTTAATCCAACATATTATATTTTATACCAATGTTATAAAGTTTAAAGAGACAACCTTCCCAATCATCCATCCAACTTTACCTCTAAATACTAGAATGCAATATATATATATATATATATATATATATATATATATATATATAAAAGAGAGTAGAACGGAGTAGCACCAGCAGCTCAACTTTGCTTCACATGCATTCCACTTTCCTACAGACACAAAATCTAAATATTTTTCCTCCATCCACAAGTAAGGCACAAACCCCTCCTTATACATATATCATCACTCCCCCCCTTTCCTACTTTGTGGTAGCAAACTTGCAACTTTCTTAAAATATGACTAACTTCTTCTAAACTCAGCTCACTCATTTTCTCTCTTTTTTCTTTCCCATCACACTATAGAGCCCTAAAAACTGACCACGTACGTACTCTTCACTGCCTTAAGCTCATCCAAAATGCGTACTGGCGGTTGTAGCATACAGCAATCTCTAACACCGGAGGCCACCACTGTCGTGAAGCAAGCGATAAACCTTGCTAGGAGGCGAGGCCATGCACAAGTCACCCCTATTCATATAGCTAGCGTTATGCTAGCTTCACCTGCAGGTCTCCTTAGAGCTGCTTGCTTAAAGTCCCACTCTCATCCTCTTCAATCCAAGGCCTTAGAACTTTGCTTCAACGTTGCCTTGAACCGTCTTCCTACCACCACTCCAACCCCAATCCTTGGCCCACACTCTCACTATCCAACCCTTGCTAATGCCCTAATGGCTGCCTTCAAGAGGGCTCAAGCCCACCAACGTCGAGGTTCTATCGAGAGCCAACAACAGCCTATCTTAGCCCTTAAGATTGAGACTGAGCAGCTAGTTATCTCTATTCTTGACGACCCTAGTGTAAGTAGGGTGATGAGGGAAGCTGGGTTTTCGAGCCCGCATGTTAAATCTAATGTTGAGCAAGCTGTGTCCTCCTTCGAGGGTTGCTCTCAATCTTCATCTATTTCCACCAATACTACTGCTAACATCAAAGCTGAGATTGTGAGCCCTATGGTTTTTCGTGCTACCGCGAATCACCAAACACTCGTAGTTTCACCGCCTTTGAACCAATTCGAGCTAGCCTATTCGAAGCCCTTCAGCCAGCCTAGGACCGAGGATGTATCGAGTGTGATCGAGTCGTGGGCAAAGAGGAGAGAAAAGAGTAGTGTAGTACTTGTAGGAGAGTGTTTGAGTAGCATTGAAGGTGTTGTTAGAGGGGTTAAGGAGAGGATTGAAAGAGGTGATCAAGTCCCTTTAGAGTTGAGGTATGTGCAATTCCTAAATTTCCCTTTGTCCTCCATGAAGAGCCTTTCAAGGGAAGATATAGATTTGAAGCTTGGAGAGATTAGGAGCCTATTAAAAGGTTGTGTAGGAAGAGGGGTAGTTTTGTACTTGGGTGATCTTAAATGGGTCGCTGAGTATTGGGCTTACTATGGTGAGCAAAGGAAGCACTATTACTGTCCTGTGGAACACTTAGTGATGGGGTTAAGGCGATTAGTTTTCGGAAACATGGAATTAGCAGGAAGACTATGGCTAATGGGTATTGCAACTTTCAACTCTTACATGAAATGTAAGTCAGGCGTTCCTTCTTTGGAATCTCTCTTGGATCTTCACCCCCTCACAATTCCTGCAGGAAGCCTGGACCTTAGTCTCAATCTTGACAGGTATGCCCATAAAGGTTAATTAAATTCTTAAACAAAGTTATTTATTATTGACTAACGACAGTTTTTGTTGTATTAGTACTAATTCTGGCTTTTGTCCTGGTTTTCAGCTCATTGCAAGGCCAAAATAAAAGTGATGTATCAAGAGAGGGTGTCAGCTGGCCACTACTTGAAAATAAAATTGACATGCAGCTCACTTGCTGTGTGGATTGTTCAGCTAATTGTCATCGAGAAGCCAAGAACTTAGCTGGCACTTTTCGAAACAACGAGTCCACCACCACTACTACCACCACATCTATTAGCTCGAGCCTACCGTCGTGGCTCCAGAAGTGTAAGGTGGAAAGCATAGAAAGCAGCCCAAATCATCATCAGGTTTGTATAGTTCTCTTTCTTCTTTATATATATATATATATATATATATATATATATATATATATATATATATATATATAGCCTCCAAAAAAAATCTAGAATAAAAACTGACATTCTTTTGGGATTGCCATTGCAGGAGGAAACAGTGCAAATCAAAGAGCTATGCAAAAAATGGAACATAATATGCAGCTCATCTCACAGAACCTCGAATGTGGCCGAGAAGACGATAAATTTCTCATCATGCTCCCCTTCTTCATCCACATCAGTGTCTTCCTATGAGCATAACAAATATCATTCACAAGAAACAAAACCATTAATTTCTTGGCCTGTGTTGTTTGAGCCTAAATGGGCTTCAAAACAGCACCAATTTCTAATGTCCAACATAGAGCCAAAACCCGAACTTTTATCCAACCCCAACTCCACACCGAACTCAGCTTCCTCCAGTGAAGCAACAGAAGCAATAATCGAGAGGCCATCATCGTTGTTGTCAGTACTTCGGTTCAATGAGAACAACCCTGATACTCTGGAGGCAATGTGTTCTGCCTTGGAGAAAAAAGTCCCATGGCAGAATGATATTATCCCTGAAATCGCGACTACAATCTTACGAATCAGGTCAGGGATGATGAGCAGGAAGAGCAAGTCCCAACCCAATGAAGAACAGCCCAAGAACGAGACTTGGCTGTTCTTCTTGGGGGCTGATGAAGAAGGTAAGCTAGCAGTGGGAAGGGAGTTAGCAAAGCTGATTTTCGGGTCCTACAGCAGCTTTAAAGCCATAGGACTGAACAGCTTTGCGTCGACGAGAGCAGATTCAACTGATGATCTTAGGAGCAAAAGAGTGAGGGATGACTCGAGTAGCAGCTACCTCGAAAGGTTTGCAGCAGCACTGAAAGAAAATCCACACCGCGTGTTCTTCGTGGAGGATGTCGAACAGCTTGATCAGCGCTCACAAAGTGGCATCAAGCGCGCTATTGAGTCAGGCAAAATCAGGCTCTCGAACGATGAAGAAACAGTCTCTCTTGAAGACGCTATTGTCATAATCAGCTGTGACAGTTTCAGTTCAGCATCAAGAGCTTGCTCTCCTACAGTTAAGCAAAGGTTGGACGAGCATGACCAACACGAGCTAACCGAGTACGATCAAGAGGATGTCGAAGAGGCTACTTCGTCCGTGCCCCTCGATTTGAACATTGCCTTCGACGATGATGATAGAAGTGATCATTCAGTAGGGGGTATCAGAATTCTTGACTCAGTTGATAAACAAGTATTTTTCAAAATCCAAGTGTTATAGAGGAGTTGCTATAATATTTTTCTTGTTTTTCTAGATTATTTCTACGCTTTCAGTTCAAAACAAATGGGTGGGATGGTATACGAATCAATAATTTAGCTAAGTCTTAGGACAACTTAGGTAACTTAATTACAGTTAGTAATCATGTTCATACTCAGGTTGGCACTGTGTAACAGTTCATGTGTGTTAATATAGTTTTGTAAGTATTGTTTTTTACTTGCTTTGTTTATACACTCCAATGTATTTATTTTGCCAAAATCTAGTATATATTGCCTCTCATGCTTTTGTATTGGTTCATCCCTAATCGTGGAAGGCTAAGTTTTTGGTGATCCAATAGAAATGCAGGAAATTAATTAAGAGTAATTGTAATCTAAATTTGGATTTATATAATGGATGAGTTGCTATTATTTGAGAGTTATGCATGAATCCTCTCCAAGTATACTTTTTCACTCTCGAAATACTTTTAGGATGAAACCTTACTCGAAATTTGCTTAATTCCAATTGGTTGTTCAACTTTTACTCACCATCATATCTCTAGGGTTCCTAATAAATTGTATCAGTTAATTAGTATTCCCATGACGTTTCTTACATTCTCACCATTTAATAGACGTTACTCACCATCATATCTCGAAATTATGGACCATCTAATAGACGTATGTGGGATCTAGAGTGTGTATTTTGAAGCCATTCTACTTGGAAGGGAAGACAGCGATTGGACTTGTAAGTCCGGGAGATTTTTGGGTACAATTGTGAGTATATAAGTATATTGTCTCAATCTCAAATCAAAACATGACGGCTATATATTCAGGTTATGACCTAATTAGCATTTTAATTAATTATCTCAGGAGATCTTCAACTTGCCTCATTCAAAAACAACTTTGAAAAGAGTCTCAGACTCAACCATCAACTGATAAACATATCGATGAATATCTATCGTAGAATTTTATATTAATAAAAAGTTAAATCTTCACTTATCAGTGGCGGTTTTAGTATGGATTCAGTGTATTAAGTGGTGACTGACTGCATATACATACATTTATATATATATTGTAGCTTTATGATATCATATTTTATGAAATTGTAGACAAATTTAGGCGGAATAAAGAAGAAATTAAGATGATCAAATAATTAAAAGTGGTGGCAAGCAAAGGACTAAAAAAGTATGAAACCAGAGGAGTAGAGATAGTGTAAAGACAAAAAGAAGCATCTTCATTTATTTTCCAAAAGGATGTTCTTGCTTTAAGATCAGTAAAGCCGAGCCACATCATGACCATCTTCAAGCTACCACACTAAAATTGGAAATGCTTACTTCTACGGTGTCCTACTTTGCCACATTTTCTTACGGAGTTAAAGTTTTAGGCAAATTCTCGCATATTTAATACATTCTAAAGTAAGAAGTATTAGTAGTTATATACACAAATCTTTACTTTACACATACCGTACCAATTATATAACATTTGTTGCATGAGTTTTATAAATGCAGGGCTCCAAGACCTACATTTGACCTGGTAGAAGTAGTAATAATAATAATAATAATAATAATAATAATAATAATAATAATAATAATAACAACAATAATAACAATAACAATAATAATAATAATAATAATAATAATAATAATAACAGGTACCCCAATTCCTATAATTAAGTGATATCAGAGTTAAGAGTAATTAAAAGTTTAGTTAGTTAATATATAGGGAGTATATTCGAGAAATTGATTAATAAATACTGATGTTGGACGGCATTTTCACTAATATTAGGTTATTGAATGTATAGATTATTGAACTTAATTAGAACCTGTGAATCAAAATTTCAATGCAAGTACATATGCTTTATAGTTTAGTTATATTGTGAATGAATGTTAACTAAAATTATTGTATTATGAGAGTATATATTGAAGGAGTCCATACCTTTTCATGACTTTAAAAGTTTCCTATTCCAATTGGATAAGTTTGGAAAGGGGGAGCCTTTAAAACGTGTTGATGGTATCTACTATTGTTAATTTACAAAGCAATCGTTAACTTTTGACTATTTGAACTTAATGCTCCCATATTTTTTTATTTAAAAAAAAAAAAAAAGTGAATGGTGTTGATAATTCCAACACTAGTGAGAGTAGTGACCAATGAGAAAGAGGAATAAACATTCATTCCCTAACATATTCGAGCCTTAGTATTCATAGTACTCCGTAATTTGTAGCCCTATAATTTTAATAGCCATTTTAATGTAGATGTAATGATGAATGGGTTGTCTTGTGAGGAGGCGACGTTCTCGAGCTTCGATCCCCATTATGGATTTAATCATTATAAACACGACGTCACTTTGTTGTAATGCTACAATTATTACCTATTTTTATGTTTATGTTCATCTACGTTGTGTCCTCATATTTTAAAATTTATAAATTACTATTACAAAAATATGATATATTCTTCTCATTGTATAATTTTTAAATATTTATTTTTATAATTTTTACAAAAAATACGCAGATAAAAATATTTTCCCTCTAAACATTTTAATTTGTATACCCATGATAAAAAAAATCATATGAATTTTTTTTTTTTTTTTTGTAAACTAGACCTCAATACACTTGAAATTAGAATCACTTAGTAATTCAAATAGTACCATTACGATTCAAAATGTACTCAATTCAAATGATCTTGTGGGTAAAGGTAGGCATAGTAATGTCATGTCAACTTATACCTGGTTGTGGGTGTGTTGTGTCATGCACGTTATTTTCAAAATTCAGCCCATGGCCAAACACTATCTATAAAAAATACTTAATAAAATTGGAAAATATTTTCAAATAGTTAAATTGAATAATAATAATAATAATAATAATAATAATACAATTACAATAATATAGCATGTCTTATACCATTTGACAAGTCAGCTATAAGGTTGAGCTAATTTTTTTGTTGTTGTTCGCGGCTCATCATAGACACCCCATTAGATCAACCACAATCATACTCGTGTTGTGCCATCTCTACCATAAGCAAAATTAGTGTTTCAAAATAGTTCAAATCACATCCAAATAATCAAAGTAAAAGTAAAAAATGTGCAAAAATATAAAAAGCAAAGTATAGAAAGGCAATGCATCTTTACACTTTGATGGTTAGAATTACAAAAACAGTCCCACCACACAAGACAAGCTTCCATAGCAGCCTCAATCTGTTTCAGAGAAATGAAATATTGCAAACAAGTTTGAAAAGAGTAGGAGCACTGGAGACAAAGTTTCCACAGCTTATAAACTTTGACAGTCTTTAGATAAAAATGAAAAGAAAAAGGAAACGGCTACTCACATTTCAAGTCTTTTCTTTATTCTTTTTGCATATTTTTGGTCTTTGGGTCCTTTTTTCCAGCATGAAAGCAAGCTGCCCCTCTTCTTTCTTGGATCTTGCCACTTTGCTCTCTCTCTTTTTAGTTTTTCTGTATCTTTTTGCTTTCTCGTCCAACTTACCTACATTCATACTTCTATTCTTTTCTTTTCTTTTTTTTTTATCTAAGTTCTGATGAATTTGGAATTATTTCATACTTTTTCCAAATCATCTTTAATTTTGGTGTTCTCAGGTGACCATTCTTTTGTGTTTTTGTTTTAATGATCACTTTCTATCTTTAGTATATGTGGTACTATATATTATATAGCATATGAAATGAATTTAATTTATTATCTTTTGTAATATATTTACTATATATGTAGGTAATCTCATATTCATGACCCTTTTTTTTTTATTTTGGTCCATCTCCCAAATATTGCTCCATTTGCTTAAAGACTTTTCAATTTAGGTTGTTCCACCAAAGATTTTCCATTGTTTGTTAAAAAAAGTACATTTTTGTAATTGGGGCAAAAAAAGGGAGAAAGAGGGAGTTTTATATAAATATATAGCTAGCATATGAAATAAATTTTAATTTATCATCTATTATATATATATTTACTATATATGAAGGTAATCTCATATTCATGATCAGTTTTAAAAGTTATTATGTTATGATAAAGATATATATATATTTATATAGTGACAAAAGTTTCAAAATATTAATAAATAATTTCAATATGAAATCTATATCATTCACATGTTTGATATGTAAGGAACAAAGAGGACAATGTGGCTGAAGTTATGATAGCATGTACATTCCAAGTGACATTGATTGAGCTTTCAATTATACGGAAGTATAGTACACAAAGAGGTGATATTATGTCGGGAATTTTGTTATGTCAAATTAGGCATTTGTCGTCTATAAATTCTGAAAAAGCTAAACTGCCCTATTTGATAAACACATGTCAAAATAATTCATGCCAATAATTCTGTGGTTGATTAGACACCAATATCATATTGACTTTTAACTTTACTCCGTAATTTTATTTAAAATATACATTCATTTCTATGCTAAATTATTTTCTCTGGTTTTGTTCCTTGTCATGTGTGTATGTGTGTGCTTACGCTTTATTTGGTTCAATTAATATTAGTAAAAGAAAGGAAAGGGAAGAGAAAGGAAGAAAACATAATTTTTCAATGTTTGATTTCACACGAGAAATATTGGGTTGACGGAAAGAAGTGAAGAAAAATAAATAGTTCATTTCTTTTCTGTTCTAATCAAAAAATCTTAACTAGTTTAGTTGATTAAAATTTTAGGATGTCATCCAATACTTGAGATCGAATTTCATCTACCATTATTCATTGTTTTAATGGTTGGAGCTTTCTTTATTTTAAAAAAATATATATCAAATTCATAAAACTTGATGATAATAAAGCTATGGTAGAGTTAAGGAGTGTTGTGGTCCGATTTTCTTAGTGCTCTTTTTACTTTCTCTTTATCTTCACTAAGCAAGATTTAATTTAGTTACCCTATTTAAAAAAAATTGAAAATTTCAAAAGTTTATACTTAAATGAAATTAATGATAGCTACATTGTTCACCGTACTAGCAAAATACTTCACTAAACTACATATCTTGATTTTGATTGTATATGCTGTAGGACTTAATTTATTCTTACGAAATTTTCTATTCTCAACTCTTTTTCCATATAAACCAGATTACTTTGACTAATTATTTTTATTTTATAGATTTATTCATGTTATCACTGAAAATCAGTGTCTAAAGTACAAAGTCATTCTTTTTTTTTTTTTTATTTGAAAATAACAAAACTAATGATAGAATTAAATTATAATAGATGCTTATTTTCCTTCAAAAGTACGAAGTATGTATTATATCTGAAACACTAGTTGACAACTTTAGAACCAAAGTAGTGGATGCTCATCAATATACACACCAGTTTTGGGTATTTGTAAAAAATATTTGGGTTCATGCAAACTAAATCTAAGTTTTAGTGTATACCTAAAAATAAGAAAAAGTAAAGAAAAAAAACCCAGGAATGCATACACATTAGAAATAAAGGTGATGAGAATCTGTAAAGGATCTATATATGATTTGGGTGTTTGTGGGATCCAAGGCCAATAAGTTGCGTTCTTTGCTTTTTCTGTTTGTGATGTTCCTAATCATCGGCATGCATACCATATCTTATACAGTGTCAAACAAAGTGTTGCTATGACTCGGTCAAAATAAGATTTCAGAATGAGGGGAATGACCAGTAAAACTTTATTATAATTTTTTTTTGTTTTTTTTTTTTGCCATTTCTTTATGATTTTAATGGATACTAGTACGTACAGCTAATTTTGCTTTTATTTAATATTTTCCTATATAAACGCATTTAAGAATACGTGATTATTATTAATCTATGGACGACAATAAATATTTACTTAATATTATAAATATCATTTTTTATTATCTTCTATTGGTGTCATTTAATTTGTAGGGTAAGTTCCTTATAACGAAGATCCAACTTCATAGTACAAGACCTATTAAGAAAATAGTCGACAATCAAAATTTGAAGACCGTAAACTAGTGTACGTGGAATAACTAAAAAAAATGAAATATTACATTGATTTGGCATATTATTGTGGGAAAACCATATTAGAGAATGATGGATGTTTTAATTAGAATGATGGAAGGGTCAAACATACATAATCTGAAAGCATTGAGGAGTGGGGAGTGGGGAGTGGGGAGTGTGTGGGGGGTTAAGAAGCTAGGAAAGATAACGAGGGAGGGACAATAAAAAAGGAGGAAATAGAGGGACTTTAAGCACATGAGTCGTTCATAAAATGTAGTACAAACTGAGAGCACTCACTTGGATAAAAATCTAATGACAATGCATGACATCTGATCTGATCAGATCAGATCAGATCACCCAGTCTGTGATTGATTCCTCAAAAAGGAGGTGCATTTCTTATCAGTTTTACTATATAAGACGACTGCCATGCCATGCACGCCTCCGCCTTCAATATTCTAGTTTGCCAAGTTGGCCTAGTGCCCTAGTACCCTAGTGCCCTAGTGCTTGTATCAGACTTCCACATTGTGGTTTATCATTTCTTCAATATGGATAGGGTATTTTGGAGCTGGATGATTCCCCTCCCCTTCTTCAAGCCTTGGTTGTCTAATTTCATTTCACTACTTTCATCCGCATTGGCGCATTGTAACCACCATCAAAAATTATATAAAATATGTTTTTGGAAGGTTCTAACATGTCAACTTAATGCTACAACATTTAGTAACACATAAGTTCATACTTTGTTTATTATATATATATATATAACAAATAATACAAGTACAAATACATAAAGATTGATTTACACGTTTAGTCACTCTAGCTAGAATTGATTAACCTTGTTGTGTTTTAACCTTGGAATATATTTGGATTGAAAAATTGTACTAGTTTTATAAACATATTAACGAGTTAATCCATTACTCACCCCATAAATCATGACGGATATGACTTTTGCACCCATACCTAACCAACTGCCAACTCGTACCCATACCTGCCCCATGGTAAGGCAGTATAGGATGGCTCTCCTATTTCTAACAATACGTCTATTTGACCTCTTCCATACCCGTCGTAGAGGCAAAAGATAAACCCTAAATAGCCTGAACACTGGTTTGTAGATAGAGAAGCATGGGAATGCATTGGATCCATTAGACTAATTGCTTTAGACATAAAATATGAGGCCAAGCATATTACTGAAAGTGATTTTTATCTAAACCTAGTATTTAGAGACTCAAATCACTAGCGAAATGTGGCTCCATCATATACTTCGTACTGAGCAACATAGTTGTTTCTGATTTAATATGTACATAATATTGTTTCTTTCATATAATTTTGCATAAAAAGAATAAGATAAAAACACTACATTATCTTTCCCCTCCGGTGTACCGGGGAAAAATATAGTTGTCATACAAAAACCAGCCCCATATCATTTGTAGCATTCAAGATTTGAAAGATCCATTTAAATACATTCCAGTGCTGCTTACCAAGGCTGTGAATATGGTCATATGCATCAGCAGCCTAATACAATTATACAAAACCATGATTTTACATTAAATGAGATAGGCTACTAACTTCCTTTAGAAAGGTAGGCGACTAACTGGAAAAGCTACACCTTTTACGTTCCTCTTCCCATGAGGAAAATGACAGTAATTTGTATATTTACGGAATCCTTGTATGAGTATCATTGAGAATAGCCAAGTTGTCCGATAACAAGTTCAAAGTATACATATAATGCAACTATAAGTTTCACACAGTGGAGAAGATACCTCTATTGTTTAAAAGCAATGAGAACAAATGCAAACTAATGACACGTACTCAGCCAAGACTTGTATTATCAATTCTACATCTGTGAAGTGTAGCTCATTAGAAAATGATAGTCAGAAAAATACAATGTCTTTAAGAAAATCTGAAATTTACATTGAGAATAATGTATAATGAAGAGCTATGGTCTATTAACAACATCATGCAACCAATACGGCACAATTTATTACCAAAAGATCCAAGATTGGGTAATATGTGCCTGCAAAGGTGCGACACACAGCAATAATCAGGCTTATTATACAGCTTCATAGACGTTAAGGCCATCTCCAGTCTTCCAGTTCCGCAATTCTGCAATTGAATCATTAACAATGTCAACTAGGCCTCAACTTGAGAGCACACACGGTATTTATTACTTAACGAATAACCAAGGTTTCCAAAGATTATATCTTCTACCAAAAGCATTAGAGGCAAGAAAGCCCATTTGACAGAAGCTATCTAACTACAGATGGAACATTATACATCAGAAACAATGTCAACAAACTAAAGAGAAAAGTGTAGTCAGATTTGAAAGGGATGCCAGTTCAGACAGTTTCTTTAAAACTTTCCAAAACTCACGTAAGATATCAGTAAGGAAACTCAGAATGTTCCAGTCTTTTATCAGAGTTTCTTTCGCCTTCTCTGGCAATAATCCTCAAGGAAGTAGTCTTTATAGAGGCCGATAACAAAACCACAAGGCATATTATCTAGTCTAGCTAGATGGGCATGTCTAAACCATTTAAGGATCTTGGCCATATACACAAAAAAACAAAAAATGATTACATGCATGACTGAGGAGTAGGATAGTAATATAGTGTAAGATCAGCTGAACCCAGGGTAAGAAATAACCGTCTGTAATCAAGGATAGTTCAATTTACAGAGCTTATATTTTCTCAAGTCTTAGAAGTGGTAAAAAACAAAAACCCTCATCTGGTACCCTTTCCCTCCACAGCTTACCGTATCTCAGAATTGACCTTAACAGCTTCCTCTGCTCTTTGATAAGACTTAGAGGATTTTATCCAGCTACAACTTTAATATCCAACATACTCAAGCATCTAAACCATCTTCCTGTCATTAGACATCAGTTACCCACCACATACAACTATTTCAACATGTAGAGATCAACATCATAAACTCTGGTTGCCGTCAACCAATTTACGTTTAGCAAACTTTTTTCACATTTCCCAAGTTCTCTCATTACTGTATTCAATAATCATCAAAAATGGAAACCATGCACAGTTGTAGAGGCTGCTGGCAACATGCTACCAGCGAAATGACAACCACTATAATAGGAGGGAGAAGTGACTCATAGCTTGCTAAAGAGAAGGAACTCCAGGAGTATATAACTCTTCTAGCGTGAGTAATATTGGGACGTTCATGTGTTCGTAATTTAATAAACAGCCAATAATTAGAACTCTTCCTCTCACACATACCAACATTTATACAAGTATAAAAAACTGGGGATGCCTACTCCACTGTAGTAAAACATGATGTTATCACACTTGAAGCCTAGTACCCTCTCTTTTATCCCTTCACAAACCACAATTCCTCAAATGTCCCCTCTCCACCAACATAGCATTCTCATTCCTGAAATTAGTACGAATCAGTAAAGTTCAAAGATAACAGTCCATACATTTGATGTCCATTTTAAATCAGTTCTAAATGCAAGATAGAGATATACACAAGAAACTTGCTCCCAACACAGGATTTAAGTTCTGATTTTTTGTGATGAATAGAGAATATGTCAATAAATATAATTTTTGCTTATTATGTCTACATTTCTCATTCAAGTAGTTACTCACTTGCATTGATTGCAACAATAATCACCTTGAGGTAATGTGACATATTAACTTTTCCCTTATAGCAGAGACAAATTTTTGATCTCCCAAAAACTTTTCTTGTCTTTTATGAAGGTAGCATTAGAAATATTGCCGGGAAATTATGTTTTTATTTAAAAGCCTACAAGCATTTTCATCAAAGTAAAGTACTTGAAAATAATGGAACAAATTAATGGAACACAACCAAAATGAATAGCAAAATACCACCAACACATAGAACAAATTCATGCTGCTGCAGTTGATTTTGCATCTAAAACATGCTTGCCATCTTTGTTCTGAGGTGGGAGCCTCCAAACCTCTGCCCTAAGTTTTTTAGCACAATTGGTTAGGGCTACGTTATTATTGGATTACAGGATTCTTTTAGGCAAGGATGTAAAATAGCTTATATAATGGAATGAAATATTCAATCAATAATTCATTCTCGCTCAGGGCCCATTTGGTAAGTGTCATAAATCTAGAGAATGGCGATAAATTTGAGTGTAATTATGTAAAGAAAGCCCATGTTAACAATCATGATAATGGGACTCCATCTCCAAACAAGTCATTTTTTATATAAAATTACACTACCACTCAATACCAACTCTAAAGTGGTAATGAATGATAAAGAAAATTAATGAAGAAAAATAAGGTATTTTGGTAAGAAATGGCATTACCATGTACTAACACATGAGATTTTCTTCCCAAAATTACAAATAAAACCATTTCCTTTATCATCAATCATTATTATCTATCAAACAGGCCATAGAACCTTTTAATGAAGAGAATACTTGTTCAAAATCTACAAAATTAAAAGTGCACATACAAACACACCAATGCCTTCAAATTCGTACTTTTCTGAACTTGAATAGATAAGGAAAAAAAGAACTTCCCTCATCAAACTTCAATTTAGCTGCACGTCCAATCAAGTTGCAGAAGTATGCTCAAGTTGGGACCTTTGCTTGCTTGTGTTGAAATTAATACCAAAAAGGCTAAAGCTCTCTTCAGAAGAGCAAAATTCTTTGACACTAGGCTAAGTAATAGAGGCTAATTCACATCTCATCAATGTAAGGGAATTTGATGCAAATAATTCAAAGATACCGAGAGAGCTACAAGTATCAAGATTGATACATTATACGGTCCTATCTCAAATTATAAGGCAATAGCGGAAAACTGTTCATATCGGTTTCAATTGCCAACCCAAGCGCCACAAAATGTTCCTCAGCAGATCTTTCCAAACCAAGATAACCATATTCATTTCCACAGGTTTAAATCTACTCGTTTGGAGAGATTTAAGATGAAGAAGAGAAATTCAATCATGAATCTATTTGTTATGTCTGTCATACGATGCACATCTTCAACTATGAAATGGTTTGTGGGAAGCAGTGATTTCTAACAAATAACAAACCGCAGATGGTAGAAGAGGAAAAAGACCCATGTCCACAGACGAGTAAACAGGACATACCCAGATTTAGATAGGAACTTAAAACATTATATTGGTCCCCAAAACTTAGAGGACTATATTTAACGGTCAGCAAGGTGTCAATAAACCTGATTCGCATCTGAGAAATTGAGATGAGTAGTTCATTTGTCATCCAAGATATCAATCAGAGGCTTGGAATCAAATTTTTAAAATCATGATCACCTTCTTCATGGAAGTTAAAGCATGTGCAAGTAAATGCCCTTGAAGTGTAATAAAATTGCATCAAAAAAGAAAATGTATTTTATCAATCACCCCACTAGATGCAAGTGGGAAGATGTAGAGTATAATCACTAGACACAAGTGGCCTTCAGAGCACAAAGTTGTCCACTTCGGATCCAAGGTCTACTTGCTAGGAGGATAATGTTTTGACAATCTTGGTCAAGCAGAACAGTCTCTTGTTACTGAACTTACAGTCTTATATTGTAGTGAAGATTGGAGACAAATAAATTACACCCAACACCAACTACTATCGTAAGATTAAACACTAACCTGTTTAAAGTGCCATCTCTGCTTGCAACGCCTCGAGCTCTTCCTCTTCAGCAGTTTTCTTCTGAGGTACAGGGCGTAAGGGTTGTTTTCCAGATGGAACATGCACTGGTGCAGCAGGAGCAGTTGTAGCTGGCTGTAGAAGTTGTTCCTCCAATTCAGCTCCTTCTAGCTCTTCAAGCTCTGCTTCTAACTCATCCTTTGAGTATCGGGGATGGGGGATAAACAGCAACAATTTTGTCATGACTAAGCTATCAAAATATAGTATGAATAACACAGAATAAAAAATATTTCTACCTCATCAAAATCAGCTGCTGCACCAATTGGAGCAGAGAGCGCTTCCTGTATCATTTTCAAGTTCTCTGTCTGCTCATTGATCTCATCCATAGTTTTATCCACATTATCAATGTTTCTGTAAATAATAGAAAATTATTAACCCCTGATAACACTAAAATTCCTTCAAACACTTTAGTTTATACATAAATCTCATGTTCTCTCCTTCAAGTCTTTCATGAACTTTTTTCACGATCTTTCTCACTATACCTCACCATTATTCTCAAGACACATTTTTTATGTCACATTTATCTTCTTAAAATTTGCCATATACAAAAATACCTCCTTAAAATTTTCCATATACTAAAACACCTCCTTAAAATTTGCCATATACTAAAACGCCTCCTGAAAATGGGGGCAAAATGAGTAATAAAAGCAGTATAAACAGAACAGCCAAGATAGCCATAAAAAATTTTGGAACACAGGTGGTGCTAACTGTGCCTTTTTATGCCAATTTATACTTTCAAATTTTACTAAATAAAAGGGCTCAAATCAAGAACTTCAACAACAGATTTACAGCATGGTTTCTCAATTAAGAAAATGGAGAGTGGCTAGATGATATCAGGACACACTCCTTCCTAATTATACTGGAATGGAGATCTCAATTCCAATCAGGGTCTGATATCTTAGGAAACTCAACCTATCTACATTTAAAAGTAGACCGGCAAACTAAATGGTATGTAAGATTGACTACTTACGTGGCTTTTTGCATGGCCTTCATAGCTGAGGCACCAGACCTTAATGCATCAACAGTCTCTGTTGTTGCTTTTGCCCCTTCAAGCATTATCATCTGCAAGTCAACAGAAGGGGGAAGGAGAAAACAAAGAAGTTAACAATATTTCTTTAAGCTAAGCATAAGCATATTTCAGTGTAACCATCCACTAGGGAAGAGAACTCTAACTCTCATAAACAATGCACAATATTGGAGCACATGCATTTTTCAAAAGAACCAAACAAGGGAAGACTGAACGAACAGGAAGAGACCAACTCAGAATGCCTCTAAGCAACTCATAGATGTACAATATACAACTCTGCCATACAACGACATTTAAGGCAGAGACCCTACTCAACTATATAATGCCACGTGTAAGCCAAGGTATTTGAGAAACCTGATCATGAATGCGCAACTGCATATTTCCAAGCTGCTCTATTTGTTGTTCATACAACCTCTTCCTCTTCAAACATGTTATAGCAGCTACATGCAAAAATAGTGACAAAATTAGCACATAGAATGTTTCATATAAACATTTAGAAAACAACGGGAAAAAAGAGTTGAAAAAAAGAAAAAGAAAAGGGATATGTGCCCAAGTCCAAAAGCATCAAGACATGGTAGTACCACCTATAACCCTGCATATATTAATAAAGCTAACTTTCACATTAGGATGTTCAAAAGGTAATACTGCCGACATTATGGATTTTCATGAACTTTACAGGCATCCTAGGACAAGCTAGAAATCAATTATAATATTAGTGTTGTTTACTGTGCAAAAACAAAAATTACACATTAACCCAATTTCATTAACTCATAAAAGCCCCAGGCTGCCTTAGCCTAAAGTTAAGCAAGTGACTAAATGTTGCATCAAGACGGAGACGGGGACGGGGTCAAAACTGGTACAGGGACTGGATGAAAAATAGCAAATCTAAATATTATTAAACAATGGGTATGGCACACATTAAGTGAAGTACCTGAAAAGTCCTCAGTATGGAGATGTATTGGGTACGGGGGACAGACATCAAATGAAGTACCCAAGCTTCATCGTTTTGTCCCATAGCAATTGAAAAGGCAATGAAACTTTGAATATGACCCTCATATCCAGCCACACACACACACACACACACAATAGCATGATTACCATGAAAGTGTTGGGTCACAACATCCTATCCTTATCCTTGCCAAACCCCCCCAATCTGTAGCCTATCCACAACCTCTAAAGGGGAAACCCAAGATTTCTCATGCAAAGTAAAAAGACTCCTCCAAAGTATCTTGCCATGTCACAATGCAGAATTACATGTGAGCAAGACTCAGTAGCACTTTGACAAAACATATAGATCTCTGGTAAATAACCAAACCTGAACTTTGTTTTTGGAACATGTCATTAGTATTACGCCTACACAAAACACTTCTCTACAAGAGGAACCCTTGTCTTCAAAATAAAAATTGCTGCCGAAAAAGCAGACATTGAGGGGATTAAGTCAACCAACAGAGAAAGGATTTACATGCGGAAGACCCTAAGAAGTCACCCCACCCTAGAACCCATCACTACTGCTAGTTGAAAATCCAAACCATCCCCTGAGGAAGAAAACTCTCTCTCCTCTAAATTAATATACATTCTATAATGGTGTGAATGGTACTAAAGAAAAGTACGACATACCACGCTTGTTCTTTGCCCTTGTGAACTCCTTCGCTCTTTCAACCTCAGCGGCAGCCTTTTTCAAAAGAACCTGCTCCTTTTTCTCCAACATTTCAAGTGTCTGCACACCACACGAAATTGAATTGGCCATATAAGTATAATGAAACTAAAGCCAATATTTCAACAAATATTTTCAACAACCCAGCAGAGTACCATATTTTCAACTCCAAAGAAAACAGACAAAGATAAGAAAACTAGCAAACATAGCTCAATATTAGCAAAACTGTTCTTGCTAGTAATGGATCAATCCGTTTGGGATGATATGAAACTCAAGCAGCATTAAGGGAAGACAGGAGAAATTTATAACGCTAGGCGAAATTGTTTCATGTATTCAATTGTAAAGTTCCAAACTCATTATCGAATTGGTAAACAAGTTGTTGCTCCGTCATAGAATCCTATCCAATCGCATATTACAACTCAAATAAACTAAGTAAACCATCTCACAATAGACAACTAAGTCGCATCGAATCAACACAAACCGGACACACGATTGTCTGCTTAATCATATCCTCCTATAAATGACAGCAATCAAAGAGCGACAATCAAATCTAAACCCACTTGAATGCAACCCAATCAAACAACTCATCAATCATAATACAACTAACACAACAATAATTCATCAATCAAATCAAGTAGAAAAAAAAAAGATCAAAATTAAATAAATAAATATACTCAAATTAATAAAATAATTTAAAAAATTGATGAAAATCAAACCTCACTCAGTTTATCCAAAGTAGCAAGAGCACTAGTAGTTCCCTCTTTGGGTTTGCCAAAAATTCTGGTAAACATGACTGAAATTAATGGGGTTTTGATTGATGTATTGAATTTAACAAAGAAAATTTCGTGAAATGGAGAAAAGGGGTTTGCTAAATTTGATTGATTTGATAAAAAAATCGAGCGGATTTATGATCAGAGATTGAAGGGGTTGATGATTTTGAGGAGAAGAATTGAGGGATTTTGAAGAGAGGAAAGGGTATGGAATTTGGGGTATCGGGGTTGAGTAGTCTAACTAACGAAGAAAACGAAGTATGAGAGGTTGATTTGAGACTTGAGAGTATTTATGTGAAGTTATTGTCAACCGAGTCATTAAGGAAAGAAACACCTAAGTGTAGCAGAGTATTCGAATCATCATTTACTTAGTCGATAATCAACCACTATAACCCTCAAAATTCAATCAACCTTAGTATGTGAGCTTAGTTTGAAATTTTGGCCCTAGTTGTGATAATATATCTAAATAGGAGATATTGTTATTATTAAAATAATGAATGATGATAAATTGATAGATTCTTTGTACAAAGTATACCTTAAGCTATTATAGAGATGTTTATTGTGCGTAAATAAAAAAGAACAATTTGTCTGCTCTTGATGGAATTAGATCGGAATATATCATATTTTGGCTAGGGTTAGGTAAAGTTTGGTTTTGGCCATATCAAATTTTTTAGTTTTTAGGTGTAGTTTGGGTTTGGTTCGAATTGAATTTGAGTTGGGTACATATTTGACTTTGGGAGGCCGAGTAGGGTTTGGAGCAGGTTTGTGGCATGTGATTTCAGATTTGGCTTATTTTGGGTAGACCAAACTTCCCTAGTTAGTTCATTCTTGTACTTGGGTCTAGTCCATATCGATTCAACCTTGACTTAGGTATAAATTGAATAGGATCACTATTGGTCTGGTCAAGTTTGAATCAAATAGTAACTTGGTCGAGTCTAATCAAGAAATTCTTAGTCGATAACCTAGTACTTGTTTTTATTCAGACTTTTTTTGAGTTTAAATTTTATATAATGAGTTTTAATTAACACAATTATTATAATAATCAATGAAACAATGAGCAAGACTATTACATTATTTATTAGTGAATATTATTATAATTATTACTGAAATAATATGTTAGCAACAAATTCTCATAAAAGCAAAATGATGTTAACAATTTTAGACTCGATTTATTGGGTTACAAAAAATTAGGTTAATAACATTTTGTTCGGGTCAAAATTGACTTCAGTTTCAGATGATTGTCAAGTCAACTCAAATCAATTATTGATTGACATCAGGCTGGGTATAAGTTTAGGGTTTGGATTATTATGAATAGAATTAAATCATTTGTCAAATAATATCAATTAGGAATGATTCATTATATATGTTACAAATTGCTCGGGGATAGTTCAGTTCGATTCTTGAGTCGGATTAGTTTTTGGCATCCCTAAATATATTGCCATTAGATTGAACTTGATTTTTTATGTACAAATAATATAAAGGTCAAATTGGTACAATTTTCAAGATATAAAGAATACGTATGACATCTAGTTTGTGGTGAAATAAGGATGATGGTTTATAATATTGTATTTATTAAGTTTGCTTATTATGACAACATTTTCCTTCTTTATTGGCTTATATTTTGTGTTGTAAAGGAAATAAGGTCATATCACCCCAATTTTCCTATTATTTTTAGTTGTATTGTGTTATGTAGTGTTTTGCATGTTCTGTGGGACTTTCATGGGTTAGTTCCTAACTTTTCGGAAGATTTGAGATTGAAGGTTGCAAAGAACCCTCATAATGAATGCAAATTCCCATCTAACTCCAATCAAACAACTCCACACACTCACTTCCAAGAATATTTATTTCCCATAAAATTTGATGTATACGAATCAGGCACATAGTGTCGGATGCCCCGAGAGAAATATGGAATTAAAGTTTGTTATATAAAAAAAAAAAACTCGAGTACGACTATATACCACCAATTTAGTCCTTGATAACATTGGTATGTCAGGCAAGATGAGAAAAGATACGTCACTATTACAAGTTTATACACATTCAAAATCATTTGTATTGTCTGCTGTTCCATTGGCAACTTTACAAGGAAGTCAAAAATTCCTCACTGACTTCTTTGGCTTCTACCTCTTTGGCTCGTTCAGAGTCTTACCCTCAAAGAACTCGCCTAACATTCTTTCCAAATCTTCTGGTGTGTATCTTATGTATTTTGAAGGGTTCTTCCCGCTCTCAACCAAAGGCCTGAATTAACATTTCAAATTTAGGATCAGTACAAGACTCGGATAAAAAAGATTACACCAATAAAACTCACATCACTGCAGGTACTAGTTGCTTTAGTGCAAAAAAAGTATCGACAGAAAGAATGTAGAGACCAAAAAAACCACAGAATTGTAATGGAACACACTATTTGTTAATAATACACTTAAGCTTCTTCACTTTTAAAATACAGACCTCTTAGGATTCAAAGAAATAAAACATAAGAAATTTTCTCCCCTTTATAAACTATGAGGATCTTAGGATTCAAAGAACCTCCCCCCCCCCCCCCCCAACAATATTGTCACCTTCCTTCCAGTATTTTTTCCAAGCTATCATGCTAAATATTTTCTTAATCCATTTACACTGAGTGCATACCACAGGTTGTGTAGATCCTTAGCCTCCAGACCTTACTAATAGCAAGATCCGAGATCCACACAAGAAGTTGGTGGGCTGGTGGCAGTAGTAGCCTCTCAAGATCTAAACAGTACATTTCGGCAGGCACACTAAGGATACACTCAACAAACTCTCAAACAGCAGAAAACGGTTATAACAGCCCCATATAAGCAGTTGGTGTGCATACTGCGAAACATTGGACAACCTGTATTATCACAAAGTGCTAAAGAGAAAGGAAACATAAGAAAATGAAACTGATCTGATTCCTAATTTCACTTTGGTTATCTCAATCTAATATTCTCACCAACCAGCAGTACTCCAAGTTTAATTGTAAAGTATTTAGCAAAGCTTACTCGCAAATGCCTGCTAGGGAAACTACAATAGCAGAAACAAAAGACAGGCAACTTCACACATTGGCAGGAAGAGCTGAATGATTTTCCATTTTAATATTCAGGTAGTCTGGCCCTTCATAGGCAGAAGCCCTCAACTGAGATCTGGCTAAGCCTGATGCAATTGATAGGTGCTCCACAAGTGAAACTATGAGCATTAAAAAAAACAATTGATGAAACCAAATGTCTCATGTATTATTCCTTCGTTTTTTTAGTTGTGAATGATAGACCATTGTATAGCTTTCTGCATAAAAACTGCAATTAAAACAGCCACTTTGCAATTGTTTAATAAGGCTTCAAACATCTGACCCACCTATCCCATTCCCACCCAGACTAATCATCATTAGATATCAAAGGCATGTATATTGGATCGGCAGTATTTCATGGTAAATATTATAGCTATGCTTAATACATCAGTAACCAAGCAGAAAGAAGCTTTTCTCCATTGATTTGAGAAAGTTCTGGCCAAGTTGTACAAGAACGGCTAACTGGTACCTACCCAGTACAACATTCCCAGGAAAGTTTAGCAGATGAATCACAAGGAAGATGTTCGTGGAAAAGTCACCAAGACATGACACGAATAAGACACATGAGCACGTACCCAAAACGTTTGACAAAAGAACGATATGCAGGAAGCAAGACTTCAGCCACAGCAAGTCTCAGAGATTCACGCAATTCTGTGTCAGGCACAGTCCACTGAGATTGTCTTTGATGAAGCTCCTCAAATTGCACATTGAATGTTTTTAGCCTGTAATCACAACTATACTTTAGCAAAACCTATCAAATATCAAAAGGAATAAATCACTAGCAGTAAGCATATAAAGCCAACCTGTCTTTAATTAATGCTCTTGATACTCCACTACTATTTCCTCCATCAGATGGAATTCCAGTGCCTCCCCCAGAAGAGGTCAATCCCTGCGTGGAGAGAGATTGCAGAATCTACAACAAGAGTAAAATATAAGATAGTGTAAGGATGTAAGAAAGCAACAAAATAAAGGAAATGTGCCGACCACAAAAGTCAGCAGGTTTCATCAGTCAGATGACTTACCACCATCAGCTTGTTTGGTAGGGGATAACAGTAATGAGTTTATATGTAATTAGCAAGAAAAGTCCATTAACAATGTCCACGGTAGTGCTTCTCCCCATCTAAGCCTGTGTTTTTTCTTCCAAATCTTCCATATCCACTCACTACTACCTCCAAATCTCCAATGGTAGATTTGAATGGTAATGAAAATTTATACAGAGAAACTCAAGAATTGCATTATCATGGACATTGGCAAGGGACAATTTTTTGAAAAATACATACAAGTTCATTATCATTGACACCTACCAAATGGGCTGTAAGAACATTTCTTAAAAAAATCATTGGAATAAAGCTCAACAACTAAACCAACAAAGGGAATAGAAAGAAATTTCATGTAGTCCCTTATGCAAACAGCTAATGAAGATGCGTGCAACACAATCATAGAAAACAATGTAACAATAAAATTTACAAAATGAACTTCCCACTTTACCCAAACCAAGATGATGTGTCCAGTATTTACAATTGACAGTTTCAGTGCTAAAAGAATAATGTTTATAAATGTGGAAGTACCAAAAAAAGTAAAATGAAAAAGGTCGGTCTGACTGGGCAGCAGAGACATATGACCAGGCTGAGCCCATTCAGAAACCCACCCACCTTTAATAGATGAGAGGAAAATCAGTAAAAAGTGAACAAGAAAAAAGATTCTCCAGTGGAAAGAAAATTACACTCATCAAAAAAACTTAGCACCATGAAAATCATGGTTGATGGTAGACTGCAGACTCTGAATCCATATTTAACAAGATTTTAAAAAGAAGCAGTTTTCTTGATTAAATAGCAATGACACGCATTCTTGAAAATAGTTGGCACCTTTACTCTTTTAGCTTTAATTTCCCTCACGCAGACTTAATTGGTCCTTATCTCAACTCATTAGCTCTTAGTGGTATATGAATATCTCTTGTACATATCCAATGGCTCTTTTGCCTGAGACTCATATCAATAAGGGACAAAAGAACAAAGCCTAAATCAGGACTACAGAGATTACAACAAAAATAGATTATGATATATCTGTTCAGGTGGTTGGTTCAGAAAAGAGTACTGGTGACTTCATAATCATTTAGCTATACTAGCCTCACCCCCCTTTGACAAAGGCAATTCCATTCTCCAATGTCATCAAACCATAATCCTCAAACAAAGTCTCAGCCAGAAAGAAATAACGATTTTATTTAAAAATATTCTTCCCAAAATGCATTGTTATTTGCATTTTCAATTTTGTTTACTGTGAACAACAAATTAAGAACTTCATAACATGTGCCCAGAGAAAACTCAAACTGAAAGATTTTCAAATAAAATTAAGTCCCTCCCTTGGTTTCTGTTGGTGCAGGAACTAGGAAGACCAAAGAACAGGGACTCAGGGAGCGCATCACAGATTTTAGCCTTAGTAGCAGAGCAGACCAGATGCCAGGAGGAACTACAGAAATGAGATGGACATAAAAAATTCACTTTCACAGCAACAAGCAGAGGGGCCCCTTAAAGAAACCAAATGTGTACAACAACAGAAATTGAGTTCTGTCAAATAAAACTTACAGAATATAAACAAGAGCAAACAAGTCAATAAAGCTAAAGAATTGGAGGAGCCAATGTGGTATGATGGTACACAAACAAGCTGAAAAAACAAGTATTTGGCTGAAGATTCATTAAGAAAAATCCATAGGAGAATGAAAATCTCAGATATTCATCAAACTGTAAAGGGGCAAAAACCACATTAACAAGCCAACACATGATTTGGAAACAATGACGAGCGAAAACTACTGGATGATTTGCTGAGAACCTACCTTAGCCCATGCAATTCTTTTATATTGATTTGCATGCTGCTGAACAACTCTTCTATGCCTTTGCACCCAATCATCACCCAGCAGATCTTTTGCTTCAGATCTATAATGCAAGTTAATGAGATCGATAAAATCCCACAACCCTAAGATAATACAAAACACAGAGGCTAAAAAGATAGATTTAATATGATATGGCATACCTGCGAACAGATCTTACGATATAGTGAATATTATTCATTAGAAACAAGTGAGTCAAAGCAGGATCTCTATATTGTTTGGACTTTCCATCAAGATTGGTTTGGAGAGCCTGCATTATCCGCATAGTTACGCTGGCAAGCTGAGAGGTTGCGTCTTCTGTCTTCTCAAACTCCTGGAAGAGTTGCTTCAAGGTTGACTGGTAGCTGTATAAAATCAACACACTAAGTTTAAGCAAGTTTTACGGGGCAGGTGCTATCCTAAAATGAAAAAGAAATGAGCAATTTTATACAATAATCTTAATAGAATATGCTATTGCCATCATCAAAATTTTTAACCAGGTTGCTAGGAACAATGAACACTCAGAGCACCAAAGAGTGAGTGAGTGAAAGTGTAAGTGAGAGTATGTGTATGTGTGTACAACCATCACAAAAATTTATACCTAAAACATCCAGGTATTATTATTTCCACAGATAAAGTACATCACAAAGCAATAAAGAATAGCAGAAATGTAGCTGATGATCTTACTCGAACAAAAATTTCACATAATTTATCACATAGCTTGTCAGAGGATGGACAGTTCCATCAGAAACTGCAGTTTTTGTTGCATCCTTTTCAACAGCTTCTTCAAAATCACCAAAAGTTTCTTGGGCAGTCTGTGCAAGACGCTTTGTTAGACCAAAAGCAGCTTCTCGCATTTCTGCGCAAGTTTTACCACTGAAAAGTAATTCAATCTGCAACACATGAAAGATTAATTCTTAAATATAAGCAAAGAAAAACTGTGAAGTCTAATCGAACCAAATTCAATCAAATAATAGCAAACAAATCCAATGTCCTTAGATAATTTAATATATATGATAGGAGTGCATCTTCACCTGAGTGTACAGTTTAGTTTGATTTTAAAAAACTTAAAACATTAATAAAAGATCTGATTGCATGCTCAACTAAATTTCTGTATGGGTTCACAACATTCTCCAACATTAACATTTATATATAAACTACAGAAATTTCCTACATATTATCATACCTCTGAATGCAATTCTTGCATTATTTCATACATGTCAAGCAGCACAAAGAGTTTTTCGGGGGACCTCTTGCTCTTGGCTATAGCATCTCCAAAACTAAGTAATAGTTCAACACTGCTCGCTGTAACATCAGCAAAACATTGATCTCGAAGAGAATCATTGCCTTCAAACATCTGATCACAAACTTTCCTTTCACCAGCAAAAAGAAGTTTAACCTGTTGGCGATGAGGATATGAATCCGCAGTTATGAGTCACAGTTTCATATTCTAAAAACACTGAAACAAGAAGCACATCCTTACAGCAATCCGCATGAAATGGATCCAATTTCCAATCTTAGCCTCCAAAACCTCCCACTGCATTTTCTGGACATCTTCTTTGCTAAGCTTTTCCACACCCAGTTTGCGCAGGCTTTGCTCTAAGACTGAAGCACGGGTATCCCTGAAAAGAAATTTGCAATCAGCAGCTTTCAGACTAGACTTGATCATGTTCAGAATAATGTCAAAACTTTCACATCATACATAAAATCCAAAGTGTTTTTTCCCGCAGTGTAAATTTTTCTCATCATTCCAACCATTCTTTTATCAAAACATAAAACAGCACTCGCTCTTGGATTGAAAATCACACATCTCGTAAGATAAGCTAATTATCCTCAATCAGAGAAGAAATTGTGGCTATTAGCAAATTAACTGTCATTCTCAGAACTCCAGAATAGAATGACAACCCAACCCCCGAATCCCATCCTCTCGTCTGACCTATCCCACAAGATCTCTATGTAAACTACTATATCCCAGAGCAAGTCATGAGATAACGTGGCCCCCCCTCTTCACGCCTGTCCTATCCCACAAAGAATCTGTGTAAACTACTATATCACAGAGCAAGTCACATGATAACATGGATCCCAAAATATGAGTATTCTGCTCTTACCAAGAGAACTTAGCACAAGAGCAACTTTTTGCACAGACACTCCAAACATTATGAAAAGTATCTGAGGCAACTCCAATGCAGTTTATGGGTATTTTTCTGTTGATGTTTTACTGGGTTGATCCATTGGCATCAATATTTAAACTTTTTGTTCAATGGGCAGCTGGCATTGGAGACAGATTTGGAAATGGTATGAGGTGTAATAGGAAGGTCGTGGACAAAACCCCAGAGTATCCTATATATTTCCTCTGTACTTTACTAACTGCATCAATTCCCTCTTTGGTAAGTTTCATCTTAACAGGATCAATTCCATTTTAGAAAAATTTAATGCTCTAAGTGGCATTTATACCATTATGCAACCCACTACTTCATTGCTTTCTGTCACATGCTTTAAGGTAATCATTTGGGTAATTTGGACTATGCATACCTCCTTTCTCCATTTTCTTAAACTAGGGCCACTTCCACTAGATACAAATAATAAAGAACATAGGAGGAGGAAGGATATTGCAGATAGTGAATGAGTGACAGGTATCAACGAAAACGTTTAGGCAGGTACAAGAATAGGGTACCCTTCCTAGAACCTGTCCAGCCCTAATAATTATCCTTAGTTCAATATGACATATCTCTTAGGTATTGTATTAAAGATTGAGAAATATCTTGATCCTGCCAGATAAATTTGTGTGCAGGAGTTGCAGCAATAGAAAGAGAATTTCCTCGGCAACATCCATACTTTAAGGCCTTTCACAAGCTATTGTCAAGCAGCCTTATCTTCACAGTAAAGTTGCTAGGAAATAAGTAAAATTCCAAGATAGATAATGCAATCACCAAAAACTTAATTAGGGAAATGCCAAAGCCTATTGAATTAAATATAGGAACCTTTCATAAACTGATTCAAAGACTAGGCAAGTATTCCCCATTTCCGTGTTGCTCCTGTATTTAGTAAAACAAAACAAAAAAACTTTCTACTTTTCTTTACTTTAGAATTTATAATTCCTTATTCCCGTGACTTATACCTTAGAAAAAACATAGTGAAGTGGGGTCTTGTTAGATTCATCTCATTATATATTTTCCATACATCAAGTTTTCATAAATTTTTCTTACTAATAATTGAAAATATTATACGTCATGCATTGGATAACGTATGTAATGAATGCGTCAACAAAAAAAGAAACGAAGGAAGTATGTGTTTTTACATGTAAACCAAACCATCAAGCTCGCATAACCAAACACTTACAGAAACTACATTTCTGAACTCTTCTTTTTAACTTTATTTATGATGTTGGATACAAGATATCAGCAAGGGAGTTTTTTATAAATGGAAATCGCAACACCTAAAGACATACTCGTGCTTTGGCACTAGTGGGAGTTTGAAAAGCATAATATAGAACTCATAGGAGCATAGAGAAGCAACAAAACATTTTATCTGACTTAGATTCCAAAACCTCCCAATGCCTCTTTTCTCCCAATTTAAAGCTGAAGAAAACGGCAGCACATTTGATAGGATGTTGAGATACCAGGCACAACTTACCTGTACCCTGTTACTGGATCCAAATTACCTTACCCATACCTAAAATGTAACCAAAACCAGATGGCTCGATCTGATATGGGCTAAAATTGGCCCAACTGAATCAAGCCCTACTGAAACTTGAATATGAAACCAATCCAAAAAAATCTTGCCTGCAACCTCTAACATCCTAGTCTCCTCCCCACAAAAGAGAGAAGAAAAAAGCAAAATCTAAAAGTTCCTATTCAATCTGTACCGTCTGTTCTTATGATGAGTTCATTACGCTCTAAACATGGGAAGGAGTGCTGAGAAAAGAACTAAGATATTTAACAGACTTTAGATGTATACAGGGACAACATTACCCTAATGCCTCTTGTCATGTGCCTGGATGAATGAATCATTTTTTTTTAAAAAAACAGGACAATCATAAGAGAGGCACTTGATCATCTTGACATTGCTTAAGCATTTCATTCAAAGACCTAGAGTTTAACATTTGGTGACGTCCAATCTCACGTTTGCTATTATTTTTTAACCTTGAACAATATTTAAGATAGTAACTTTTTTTTGTTACTACCCATCGCAAATTAATGGTTCCATTTAGAGACATGTGACCCCATAATTTTTTACATTTCCTTATCTTTTCAAATAAATCCTTGCTGTTTTGGGCCCAGTACTTGTTTTTATAAATTTTTTTTTGCAATATTTCATCTTTCCAATCATTTCCTTGGTTTCTATGAGATGTTAATCATCACCATTTGTTTGAGAAAGGGAGGAATACCTGACAGCCTCCCTCCCCTCTTCTTCCCTGGGTCCCCCATAATAACAAGGAAATGTACTTGCAATGCAAGGATGTATAATTAGCATTACAGCATTAGTCAGTATACAATCTAGGATGATTAAAGATAAGATTTATAAAAGCTCCAATAATCAAAGATGACTTTAATTTCCAGATGATTAATCACTCAATTTAGAAATCGTAAAAGCAACATTAGTGTTTAGCACAAAAAATACATAAGTTTCACCTGTAAATTTTGAGTACTTGCTGATGATGCCCTGCCTGAACCATTTGCTGAGCTAAATTATGCAGCAAAGGAAGTATTCGAGGAGGTATTAGAGCAGGAGGTGTGTAGACAGCATTTTCAGAAGTTTTAGAATCAACATGACTTTTGGAACCAGGATCAGCCTGATCTCCATGTGAACCAGAGGATGGCCGCATGGAGTTAGGGAGGCATTCAAAAAGGCGATCAGGTTCAACAGGCTTACTGATATCCTCGCACCACGAAAAAAAGGTCAATACACATTAAGAGAAAATAACGTAATAGACACAGCTCATCACTGATGAAAGTCAACAGCAAATGATCAAATGTGCATATAAAACAAAAAAACCTGGAAGATATGTTGATTTTCAGGAAGGAATAATACAAGTCAATAATGGAGTGTTTTGAGTCCAACAGGCAGCCAAAAAATTCAACTGAGAAAAATATGAAACCAGCTGGTTGTAGACAGTGGGAGACTAAACTGAAAAATTTTGAATTAAAGTCCTCATCTTACACTATACAAGCTTAGTTAATATATTTTACTACAGGCATACCTGTGGTCCTGCCTCTTAACTTTATCATGGACACGTTGAGTACATTGCAAATTTTTCATACACTTGGTGATAAGTGTATGCAGCAACTATTAAAGGATCCAATTTAAATTTTCACCTTAAGTGCGAGAAGGTATATATCTTTCACTGTTTGCATGTGACCTGCTGTTGCCAGAGCAGATGAGTTTTCTGTTGGTATGTTGCATAAGGTTCGTATGTTCTTTTCTCAGACTTCTGGACTGAAAGAAACTCTAGAGAAAATTAATGTTTGGATTCCCGATGCTACAAAAGCTAAACTTCTAGGTGTTTGGACGATGCTAGAAGGGGACTTTCCTTTCAGAAATATGGGTATCCATCTTGCAACTAAAAATCTCTCTTCTGTTCAGTACTCCAGTGAAAAACATTATTGAGAAAGTTCCAGTAAAAACACTATTGAGAAAGTTCAATAAAGAACCAAGTCTTCGACAACCAAACATGTCTCGTACACTGGAAGGCTTAAGTTGGTTAAAGTGATTTTGCTAATGCTAAGCCTGGGGGAGTTTTGTGCAAGGGTTTCAAGAAAAGGAAAGGCAATCAACTACCTTGATTCCTTTACTTGCTGTTTGTTAGACCATTTTGGTCATTTCCTTCACCACTAGGTTTCCCCGACATTCCTCTACCATGAACCCCCCCCCCCCCCCCCCCCCCGCGCTAGGCTTCGTCCAGTTCGGTGGTAAACATTTTTGATGTAAAAACACTTTAGGGGCTAGCATGAATGTAAGTTATTTTTCCTTTGTTTTTGCTATATGAAAAGTTACATAGAAAAGGAATATGGAAAGAGAGAGATGATGGATGTGACGAGAGTTTTAGTTTTCCCCTTATAACCCTTTCTTTTTCCCTTTCCCTTCCCCTCTTGATAAACAAAAAGTCCTTTTAGTACCACGTATTTGTTACAGCCAAGAAGGAAATTAGGAATTCAGCGATTTTGTGGATTGTACTAACGGACTGATGACAACAACCCCTCAACAGGGCTTTAGTTAATTGAAGAAGGCTTTAACACCTTGGACAAGCTTACGCATGCTGCAGGGGGTTGTAAAATTGGAACGTCAAAGACAGAGAAACTAGGAGTCATACAGCTGTTTGTAAGCTTTAATAGGTTTGCAAGAGAAACTAACAGTGAGATGGGTGGATAATTATTATATCAAAGATAGTGTTCTGGCTATATTTGCTTTCCCTAGTAATATGTCCTGGTGTTTAAGAAAATATTTTGACTGTGTGAGTCAAGGTGAAAGTCTTGATGGTTGGAGGACAGTAGTGAAAAATGGTTTTATTTTTTTTCATTAAATTTATGTACCAGAATATCTGGAGATTACAGTAAGTTACATGGAAAAGTTTTGTGTAATAATAGAGCTAATGCTAGAAGCTTATTAATAACTTGGTTCTTTATTCTGAACTATTCCAACAACAGGGTCCTGCTGTTGAGTTTGGATTTAATTCCAAATCCTTCTCGTACATTGTGTGCTATTTGCACTGGGGAACATTAATTCTTTCAATAATCTTCAACTGCCCCAGTTTTGCAGAGTTGAATACTACGATTGCCGCATTCAGGGCTGAACTGCAATTGGGCAATCTAATGTGACAAACATAGTGTTTCTAAGCATACACTCTATTTTATGTGCTTTTCAGACTGTATTTACAACTTGTGGCTGCAGAAGAATGAAATATTTTCAATGAAGCTTGTAAGGTTCCAGCAAGGCAGTAAACATATATAGAGATATATAATCTAAGACTGCATGCAGTTATTAATAGAAAATTTCCAAGGTATAACATCCATAGTCATTGCAAAAGATCCCCCTAGCATATTTAATACACAGATAAGTAAATCCTTACATGTAGGACATAGTTCCACCATTATCAAATAAATAATCCAAGGAAACTATCTCCCTCACTCTCTACATTTTATCCACCTTACACAATTTTTCTCAATATCTCTGCCTCACCGGTTTCTCTCCTTAGTTATCCTCATCATTCAATGATCCCTACTCTAATTCAGTAGCTTCTGCTTAATCCACCATCACTACCCTATGTCCTCCTATACATGTTCTCCAACATGTTATCCAACAGCCCACACATTCCTATCCTTTCTAGTTTCCTTTCTTTATATCCATATCTACACCTTTTGTCCATGATACATTTGCTTCCTCATTTGCTAGGGCTTCTTTAGATAAACAAGATGTTATTTTCTCGCAGAGTAATTTTCACTCTTCTTTTTTTTTTTTTGTATCATTGATTTCTAAGTTTTTTCAACACGCACATGACATCTAGATCTTCAATTAAACACCTTCAATAAAGAAAATTAACACTGCCCTTCATCATGCTCCATAGGATTTTGCCAGTTCAGAATGTGTCAAAGCTAAGGACAATTTGATGCAATAGTTGTTTATGGTTAGTAAATGTTACTAAAGAGGTTGAGTTGATAGGATAGAATATAGAAGAAAGGTTGTAGGGAGGAAGAGGAAACAAAGGGGGTTTGCAGTCAAGCAATGAGCCACTGTAACAAGAGAGTGAGAAAGGAAGAAAGATCAAGGCGGAAAAAGGATGTTAAGACTTTAAGTCACTGAAAAACCTCTGTTCATACTTTTTCCCCTTTTGGCTTCTGTTTCTGCTAAATAATAACATCAATTTACTTATCAAAGCCTTTCATCATAGGATATTAAAGATCAATTTTGCAAGAAGCATACCTCAAAATCCTGAAACGTTTCCTTTTTCACTAAATAGCTTCTATTAAAAGTTTAGCCAGGTGGTTTCTAAATGCTCTTGCTCTTGGGTGGGAATTTCCAGCTTCTTACTCACAAAACATATCCTAGAGTTGTTATGTACATCTATGGATATTAGTAAATTTTACCTCAAAAAATCTAAAACGATTCCTCTTTTCTCTTCAAAAGTTTTATTTGTTCTTAGATGAAAAATGAGCTCCTTCTTCATCCATACTCTACATTTCATACATATAAACAGAATTCATACTTAAAAAAAGTGTAACCAGACTACACATCCAGGGGGTGAAGTGAAAAGGCTTCAAGCTGAGTGCAAATCCCACTCCAAAAAAAAAAAAAAAAAATTCACGAAAAAAAACACAATGAACAAGAAACAGCAACCTTCATTTTCTTTTTTTAACTTGATCATACATTTATGTACCTGTATGATGATAGCAGTTGTTTAAACTCCTCCTCCAGCTTAAGAACTGCTTTACCTAGTAAACTGTTTACGTGATTGGACACCCCCTCATTATTTCTAAACCCTTTGCAACTACCAAAAAAACGAATGATGCTTCTAAGTTGATCAATTGCTTCCAAATAACTTTCCAGATCTTCATGTGGCCCTTTTAGAACTTTGGCCTCAGCCTGCACGTCAAAACCTTATATCATAGTGCTACTCATTTGTCATAAATCAATAAGAGTCAAAGACGAATGGAGTTAAAAGTAAGTTACTTATACCGATCTAGAGAGTAGAGAGATGTACATACAGAGAAAGGCATAACAGAGAGAACAAATGCTTATGGTCAATACCTGTCAACTCTTTCTTTTCTTTTCTTTCTTTAAACTTTTGTTTGGTTGAGGAGAGGGTACTTGTGGTGGTTGAGGATAGATAAAGCTTATTGCACTTTTAAAAAATTACAGGACAAGATATGCAGCAAGTTCTCTGCCAGCAGTGTTTCATCACCAGTGAACACACTTATATAATTATATTAATGAAGAAACACTTCACCAGGCAGAGACCCTTAGAAACGATCAACTGAAATTTGAAATCCATAATCCCACCAAAAATCAAAATAATTACCAAGATTGTAAACAAAAACATAGAAAAATGAAATTCCAGTTTTGATTGCATTATAAATATTGCAGATAATCCTATAAAATGAATTAAATGACTACCTTATGAATCCAAAATCTTTACCAGAAACAAAGTGTGGCACTTGACTAATGAGGAGTAGTATTAAAAACGCAAGTTTCCGTATTTATGAGGTGGTTCTTTCAGCAATCAAAACCATAAATAATCATAGTCAATTTGAAAATATTTGACAGCTACTCTGTATTAATTTATATTCAGCAGCATAACTCTATGAATGTTCATGAAAAAGATTTGAAGCATAAATGAGATAAACCAACATTAAGGAGGCAGAGATAAACTCTTTTGATCAACCAGGTGCAAACGAGCCCATAAAGTGAATTCATAGTCAAGATATAAGAGAGAAAGCTAAAAATTAAATCTTCAACCATGGGTTCTAATTAACAACAAGTTCCTGATGAGCTTTAACAATCTCCACTATTCCATACATCAAAATCTTTTTCTCTTCTTTCAGTTCAATACTTTGACATACATTGATCCCTTCACAAGATAGGCACAAACTACTAACAAAAATTCAGAAAGTAGATACTCATCAAGGGCTAGCTCAACCATAATTTCCCTTCATATGTGCCTTCAGGAGTAGTTTGTGTTTTATCATTATTAATATTCCAATAACTCCAGCTGTGATCCTTAAAAGTGAATTTCATTTAGGATTCTGAGATTTCTAGCTCTTGCTCCTCCTTCCATGTCTCCTCGAGTCCTCGATATTCATTTACACTTAATATGATATTATTCATGTTTCCAATCGAAAAAATATATGCCTGTCAAATATTATTTATACTCAAACAATAATTGATTCAGTGTCATATCCTCCTCAAACTCAAACATTAATTAAACAATGTTATGAAAACAAAAGACAGATTATCCCCCAAAATAATAGATAGAACATCAACAGAAAAATCTCCAAGAGGTAAGCTAATTTGATCTTTGGACCATGCTTAACCATGTCCATTCTAGGTCAGGCCTAGATCTGTTGTTTCCTTTGCAAGCCTGGCAAAGTGCCATCCCAGGTGTTACAGAGACCATTTCAGTTCATTTCATAAGCAATCAGGGTCGCGAAGTTGGGAAATATTCCCTACAACTTCGACCAGCAGCTTATGGTCCAGTCAAAGTAAGGCAGAGAAACTACCGCGAACAGACTCAGGAATTTTATTGTCGGGATTAAGCATTTTAGTACTTTACTAAGATCAAACATAGAGTCATGCATTCATTTGTCCCTTCTAGGACTTACATACTACATTTGTGGGACTGCGGCTGGGTCTTTCCCTTCAATCTGGGGTGATGCTACTCATAACAATTTGTAATAGAAGTTATTGCCCACACATGTAAGACTCATGAAATTACTTCCAGCATCACAAACTAGGAGCTTTTTTATGTCCTATAACAAGTTTGTACTAAGCAATTTTAAAATTCAATGAAGAATTATAACCTGATTCACAATGAAAATGAAACGCAGTCCATGAGACTATTTGCCATGGACCATGGTCAATCACTAAAGTTGGTAAAATACCAAGTTGATCTCACAACTTATAGTCCTCATTCAAAGGTTACCAACAAAGAGAGTCCAAATATTGTCAAAGAGATCCGACAATCGGAAATTCCTCAATTGTCAATAAAGGCGCCCTCAATCATAAGCCAAGTTTAAGCTTCTTACACACTTACAATTCCGAAAACGCAACTCTTATATTGAAGTTAGGATAACACATAGCAACCAAACATAAACATAATAAAATCATGAGTTATAGAAAACATCAGTACCACCACAATAATATACGGGTAGCAACGTATTTATCAGATCAAACAGTACTAAATTTACAAATCGATTGCTTCAACAACACTAAACCTAACAAAAAATTACAAAACAAACCTGACGACTAAGGTCAAATTGATTCAAGATCACTTCAGCAGACTTCAAAGTCCGGTCAATATTCTCAGTCGCCCTCCGAATCGAATGCGTCCGAATCTAGACCAAAATTCAAACCACCGATAAAATCAACTTCAATCAATAAAACTTTAAAAAAAAAAAAAAGAGGAGCATACCTGGGTGGGGCGCATGGCGGTTTCGAGGGCGGAGAGGCGGTGATCGAACGAGCCGAGTATCGAAACAATGTTATCCGTAATGGTTTGGCTTTTTTGAAGTGATTCACGCATTGATGCAGCTTTAGAGCTCAGTGTATCCAGTCCTCCTCTGCCACCGGCTACTGGTTGAACTAGTAACCCCATTGGTGGAGTTCTGGAATGTTCTGTTCTCCGGTGATTGAGTAGAAGAGAGAGATTGCAGGGGTTTTTGATTTGGATGGATGATCGACTGCTGTTGAGAGGTGACGCTTCTTGATGAAGAGACTGCTGCCTGATACTTCGTAGGCTCTCGAGTCTCTCTCTACCTGTTTGGTTGTCTTTGCTTCGACAGGGTGTTTTGGGTGTCTTCAAATTTGTTTTTCTCTTCTTTACCCCCTTTTTTAAAAGAATTTTCATGCTTTTAAAAACAATTTTAAATATTTAAATCCAGTCGTACACCAACTTTGAATTTTATTTACACTAATTTTGTACCAGATTATTGAGTATATACTCCCTCTGTCTTTTTTTACCCAAGTCTAAAATTTACTTTTTAAAAATATATTGGAAATTTTTTTATGGAATAACAAAAAATAGAATATTTTTAAGTAAATGGAGCAATATTTGGGGAACGGTTCAAAATGGAAATGGGGCAAATGGACAGAGGGAGTATATGATTGTGACAAACATGTATGGAAGTTGCAGAAATTTATTTGAAATCCATAACTAGATCTTTTATTATTATAAAGAAATTAAATTTTATCCTTACTATCTTATAAAATTTATTATTTGTAATTTTTGTAAGACACTTTATTTTTTTCATTATAACAATTTTCAAAACACACTTGTCGATGTAAATTTATAACCATTAATATATTTTTTTATATAAGCAAAAATTATAAAAGTTGATATAATAAAACCATATATCGAAACGAATTTTACAATATATTATATGACTACACTTTTTCTTAAACGTAATTTGTCAAAATAAATTAAAGCCAAACTATTGAATAGTACAAAAATCAAAATATTACAAGTAAAAAATATGAGGAAGTATTACCTTACAAAATTAAATCTACTAGAAAACGATATATTTTCCCTATCTTGAGTAGTTTGACTTTTTTGGTATTGATCTTTCCTTTCTAGCTTTTTCCCTTCATTTTTCTCTCTTTTTCACCCTTAATTTTCGTTCCCTCCTCTATAGGCGTGAATTTCCTGATTGGAGTTATTTTCATCTACCTAAAACTCACCCAAACATAACCTAATAATTAATTATGAATTGAATAAATAACATATAAATAAATCATGTAAGTAGATATTCAAAATTCTTGTAGAATTTTTAAAGCAAAAGGGAAAAGAACATATATTTATAAGATGAATTTTGGAGTTATATTTTAAGTTAAGTAAGGGAAAAAAGGACAACAAAAAAAGCAAAAGGTCAATGTTGTATAAGTTTAAACCATATTTTATGTATATTTTAATTATAAGATAAATTTTGACACTTTAAAACAATAATTAAAAGAAAGTTTTCCACAATGTTTTTTTATAAGGTCTCACAATAATATATATATATATATATATATATATATATATATATATATATATATATATATATATATAATATTAGCTTTATATATCGCAGCTTATTTAGCTTTAATTTTGCAATTTGGTTTTAATTATTTTGATGTAAATATAGATCTAATTTGGCTAACTAACATTATATTTTTTTTTTATTTTTGAGAATCTTTTTGCTTGAAATGGTTTACATATTACAAATTAATTAAACCCAACTATTTCTCAATCCAATTGGATATTTAAAATTACTTTAAAAGAAATTTTAGATGAAAATAAGTTGTTTAGCTTTAGGTTTAATCAATTCCTTAAAAAGTATCTAGCTAGGTGACACATTGTATTTTAAAATAAAATTTTAACTAAAATATAATGAATTCTTGTATAAGTGTTTAAACTCTCATTTCATAATCCTATGATTACGAGACTTATTAGTGTGCAATATTCCAATATATGGATCTGTTTGGGTTGCTTAAAGTTTTGAGAATAATTACAACATATGCCTTTAATTTTGAATTATATCATATTTTAAATGTACGTGAACAAATTCAAATCTATTATATATAGTTGAAAAAATTTACTTAATGTTTGTACATTAGCGTTATAGTTTATTATTTTTACACCAGAAATTTTTTTTATTTCGATTTGCTATATAACCAATATTAATTGAAAATAATAAATTTTATCCAGCTTTCAACTTTTAAGTTTTACTAAATATAATAAATATTTTGGTGTATGAGACCCCAACCCCCATATTTTTGAGCTCAAAAGTTAGTTGCCAAATAATTTTCAAGTCCAGTTAGATTTATTTTTGTCTAAAATGTTAGTTTAAATTTTTGAGAAATTTAGGCCAAATTAGACCTTAAAAATTATATTCAAATAGCTCAAATTTTGGGATAGTGTGAGCCACTTTAATGAGCTCAACTATGAAGTAATAAAGTTGTTTTTTAGACCACTATTAGCAGTGGGCAAAAATTTTCCATTCAATTCTCTCTTTACCCATTTTCTCACTCATTCCACCTAATTTTACTCATAAGTTTTTTGGTGAGTAAAATGTCATCTCAGCATTGAGTAAAAACAATTGACCAATCTCTCTCTTACTTTTTCCAATATCCACCACATTTTCTCTCTCTTTTATACTCACCAGTTTTACTTAAGTTTCTAATTAATGTATGATTGTGATTAATAAATTTATATTTTTATTAATTAATTTATAATACTATTACATAATTAGTGTTTCAATCAATTCATAATATACTTAATATTTTTAATTAGTGGTTATAGTTTATCGTTCACCGCTAAAGCATTAAATTATCGTTTTTAATTATCGCATTATTAATAATAATAATAATAATAATAACAATAAATATGACAATAAGCAATAAATTTACCTTAACAAAGATTTGTAAAAAGAAATGTACATGATAATAATTGAGAAGTAAATAATGATGAAAAACGAAAAATAGGTAGGAAAATGTATTTTTTTAAGTTGTGGTAAAGTATAGCAAAATGGGTGTCATTTTATAGAGAAATTTTTTTATGACCATTAGTATATATGTATATTTTTTAAATGTTTAAATGCCGAAAATATCCGTTAAATTGGGTGGTGATTTGCTGCCACATCAGCATGCTGTGGGATCCCACCGTCTATATATTTTCTTATGGGAATAATAAACTCATGAGATTTCGCATGGATGACCACCGTCGGGATGAATTATTCACTTATTTTACTCACTATTTTTACACATGGGGAAAATTTTATTCCCTGTCGACAATGCTCTTAATCTTAATCCATAGAGTTCAAGAGACCTAATCAAGGAAACACATATGACTCATGACTCGTGAGCAAGGATAGGAGGAAGCTGGTTCCCTAACACTATCATAGATAGGTTCATAGCGTGAATGGCTATGCTCCGAATTATCTCCTTCAATACTCGCTACCATCATCATCATCATCATCATCATTCACCTCTTCCATTCTCTCTTTCCTCCCAAACCCACCATCAACCTTCCACACCTTCACTCTCCTCTCATCGCCACAACATCCGACCTCGTTGTTGCTCCTCTTTCTCTTCAATGGAGGCTCCTCCTGAAGGGTACAGGAAAAATGTTGGACTCTGTCTCATCAACCCCTCCAAAAAGGTCCTTCCTTTTCTTCGGTGCTACTAATTTTTGGCAAATTATGTTGAGTTTTTTTTTTTCTAATATTTTTTATGGCAGATATTTGCTGCATCAAGGCTTGATATACCCGATTCTTGGCAAATGCCTCAGGTTTATTCAACTTTTCTTTGATTATTATGTCCCCCCCCCCCCCCCCCCCCCCCCCCTCTCTCTCTCTTACTTTTGAATGTGGGTTTGAATCTGGTTGAGATCGTGGTGTGTGAGTAGTATCATGTTGCTCTTATGTTGGGTTGGGTTGTGCAAAGAATAGAATATGGAAGGTTGATTTGTTATGCACACTTGAACCTTTGCGGCACTTAACTTGCAATGGATGGTACTTTAATCTCAAATTTTTGCTAGTTGCTGTGGTTTGTGAAACGTGATTTTGTTTCTTGTATGAAGAAGGATGAGTTAATGCTCGATTATGATGTGTCAGTAGAATCATGTTGCGAGTATGGTGGATAATGTTGTGCAAATGACAGAATAATGACGATTGATTTGCTTTGCACACTTGTTTGCTAGTCAATTTTGTGGCTGAAATAGATTGTTTTGTATTCAGAACAATTTGGCAGTTGCTATAGATTTTGATGTGTTTTTTATATGAAGGGGGATAAGCTAGTGCTTGATACGATGATAATCATTTTGATTTGTTAGTGTGATCTTAGTGCTCGGCATTTGGAAATGCGGATATCTAGTGCCAGGATGTTAATTAGCTGAGTTGAGATCTTAGTGAGTGGACATGGAACAATTTGTTTTTGCGTTTTCATGTGATGAAGCTTCTTTTGGAGAGGTTATTTCACTGGGAGTCATTGGCTTGCCCCTTTTACTCTTTGATTAATGACATTTGGTAGGCCTTTATGTGGGTGCTTTAGTTGTAGAGGAGTGATTGGGTTTTCTATAGTCTTCTTTGGTTGTGCATTTAGCATCGGTTTAGGGCCACGTTTCATGGGGCACTTCTAGAGCTCCTTGTTTGTAGCAGTTTTTTGGTTGAATATCATGAGGTGTTTTCTTAGCAACATAAAACAGAAATATTTATTGAGATTGATGATTGGTTTTCAAACCTTTCCAAGTACAGCCCTTAGGGTGTCTCGGTTTTTAATGTCACTTGAAGAGTTAAAGGTGATTTGTGGAAGTGGCTTTATATTTCTGAACTTTATTATTAGTTGATATGATCCACAAATTCGTACTTCTTAGTTTCTCTTATGATTAGTAGTATGAGTATAGATGCTTTTCCATGCCCAAACTACTCAATCAAAATCAGATTGTTATGGTGGCAATCCCCACTTGCTTCATGTCCCCAATTCTAGCTGAAGCTTATATGGAGTTTTCAGATATTTGGAACTCTAGCTATGAAAAGTTCCCGTAGAAGACTCCTTACTATTTTTAGGAATGATGGAGTAAAGAAGAGAAATTTCTTGTCCTAATATCTTTAGGGGTAGGGCAATATAGGCTTTTGTTGCTAAGGGCTTTGAACAGATGGTTGATCATCTGTAAAATCCTTTCTGTCCTTTGTTTAATTTACCACAGAAGGCTATTGCCTGTGCTTAGCTGTTTGGAAAAGGTGTTCTCATAATAGGCCTAATGTAGAAACTCTACTTGTGTTGAGTCCTTCATAAATGGGAGGAAAAGGTTTATAATGAACAAAATGCTATTATTGACTTATTGAGAAGACTTTTCTTTTTGGGTCTTTTTTTTATTAGGGTGAGGATGTTGATCATCCTTCTAACATTGGTCTAATTTGGGATTGATGATTGGTTGTAAACTTTTTCCATGCTCAGCCTTTTGGTTGTCTCCAAATGATAGTATAGTATAATTGTTGACAGTTAGCATATCTCTCTCTTGACCTGAAAGTCATCTTCTTCTGTTGATCTACTAATTATTGCTTTTAATCTTGTTTCCTTGTTTGTTGAACTAGTTGTTATGAAGCAAGAATAGGAAAGGCTGATACTATTGTGTTTGCAGGGCGGCATAGATGAAGGTGAAGATCCCCAAAATGCCGCCATCAGGGAACTTAGGGAAGAGACTGGAGTAACTTCAGTTGAAGTCCTTGCAGAGGTTAGTATGCTATTTTGTTTACCTTACACTACGTGCACATAGGTGATACATTTTTGAAATTTTCTTAGAGAGAAGCAATACTCTTGACTAGGGAAGGAACTGCCCTTTCTTTTGTTGAGGAGTTTCTATCTTTAATTTTTACAGCATTTCATTTTATCTTTTGATTACTCTCTAATGATCTACTATACATTTTATACAAGAGAACTTGGGAAGCAATCCAATTCTCATACAGCAAATATGCCATGTAAATATTTGATTGTTCTCCTGTGACTGCTCGTAGGTTTTGTAGAACTTGACAAGAAGCATATAAGAAAATGCATAAAGAAACCAATTCTGGTGGGAAATTGGTGTATATACATGCTCTCAATATGATATTTAAACTCAATTTTCTCTTGTATATCTTTGTATTCATTGGCATATCGTGTTTATATTCCTTTATCCAAGCTCAGATTTTCTGCACAGTTATGTTGCTTGTGAATTCATTTTGTTTACATTTGAAAAGGCTTATTTTTGCATCAAATTAGACCAATGTGACTGGCTATCATATTCCTTCAGGTACCCTATTGGCTGACTTATGATTTCCCTCCAGATGTAAGGGAGAAACTCAGGCGTCGATGGGGATCAAACTGGAAGGGTCAAGCCCAAAAGTGGTGAGCACTAAGTACTGCTGACTTTATTGTGTCATTTTGGTGTTTTACTTTTCCATCTGGATGCTTTTCAAAGTTGAACTCATCTTTAAGGTTATGAATTAGGCTGTTAGGATTGACTTGAGCATAGTGAAGACATCTAGATGCATATCACGATTTCCCTGTATGGTGAGTTTATCGATTAAAGGAAGGGAATGACTACTTTATCTCTTGTCTTTGCTTTGTTTATACTCTTTTCTTTTTCCTTGTCTGATTGTCCTTTGGTTCTATCTTTTTGGTTCTCTCGTTTGTTGCCTAGGGGAAATACGTTAGGTGTTAACTAGGCATTGCCAATAATTTTTAGCAGAAAGTAAGAGGCTTAGTTTTCCTGCTGTTGTTGTTATACAAAGCGACTTCTAGAATACAGAGCTACTATGCCGTATTTCTGGCACTTAGCCAAAAATATGTACCTAGTGACATCAGTAATAAATCCTTTTCTTTTCTCCTATTTTCAGATTTGAAAAAAATTCAGATAGAAGCCAGTAAGCTCATTTAAAGTAAAATAAATCCGGTAAAGACTCTTTTTGGTTGGACGGAAATATTTTCAACTGAAAATGGTTTTCCAAGAAAAGATGCATTTGAAGATTTTCCTTTGTTTGGTTTTTGATGAAAAAGCTAGAGTGAAAAGAAAAAATTGAAATGGAGGGGAGGGGATGGAAGGGAGGAGAGGAAGTAGAAGGTTAGAAATCAGAATAGGATATGTTGTCCATGGAAAACCATTAATTCTTCTACTTCCTCAGAATGTTTGGACTAAAAATTATACATAAGAGAAACAATATAATTTGGACTAAAAACAAGAAATGATAGGAGTAATATATTTTTACTCTTAAAGGTTATCTGATTCTAATTAAGTTAGCAGGTTCCTTCTTAAATTGGTCGGAAATGAGGATGAAATCAATCTCTTGGGCGATGGCAGTGAGAAGGCTGAATTTGGCAAATGGGCATGGATGAAACCTGAGGAAGTACTAGAGCATGTAAGCTTTCCAATCTGCTGGGCTTAGTAATAATAGTACATAGTTCATACTCATCTTGCTTTTTTTCCTACAGTAACTCTATTTTGCTATGCAGGCTGTAGACTTCAAGAAGCCTGTCTATGAAGAAGTCTTGAAAGCTTTTGCACCTCATCTTCAGTAGATTTTAATTTTTCATTAACTCATCATTCCTGCTGCTGCTTCTCATAATAATTTGGGATATGAATTTTAGTTGACTAGCTGTACACTTTTATGAGATCATTTTATCATGTTTTATTTCTTGTTATTAAATGAAGTATTATGGACTATTCATGGGGCTAAAAAACTCCAAGCCACTTATAGAGATGTTATCTATAGGCCATGTTTTAAAATAGCTTTTGGGTGGCTTTTCGCCTTTTTGATATAGTATTAAAAAAAAGTACCATTTTGATGTCTTTTTTCATTTGTCACAATGAAGACCAAGTTGCATTAGATGCTCAAACCTTTTTTTTCTAGCCTCATTGTTAATAGTATTAATCATTTTGGTGGTTCATTGATTTGTCATAACCTTTCGTCTACCCTATTATAGAATATTGTTTTCTTTATTTGCATTTGATTTGATTTTAGTTTAAAATTTTCTACTACAATATTTATTATATCCAAGATATTTGTTCTTGGTAGGAATACATTATAGCAAAGATTGCATAACTTGTAACCTTTTTCTTTTCTTTTCTTTTCTTTTTTTTTTTTTTTTTTTTTTTTTTTTTTTTTTTTTTTATAGTAGTAGCCTACTTTTTAATGAGTGAATTCAAACACTCAGATTCAAGAGAAATTCGATTCCTAATCCAATTCTTTTTAAAACTAGTTATATAGTTAATCAAAAAGTGCTCAATTAGCTAACCTACCTCAATTAGCTTCGATGAGGTCACATATGACATGAGAGTAGTAAGCTAATTTGCTATTACACGTTTGAAAATAAAACAATTTAAGTATCTCTTAGTACTATAATGTTTCTTTTTACCCTTTGTTGGTATTTATTTAATCAATTACCCTAACACATATTATATAATGAAGTCAATGAATCAAATACTATTACATAATCAGCAAATATCTACCTATTGATATCTACTAAAAGACATTGAGAGAAAAAAATTATTTCTCTATAAAATGTTTAGTATAGAGTAGTAATTTTCTTTTTTAAAAAATTAAGTTTTTATTTATTTCATATATTAATACCATAATGGACGAATTGTTAGAATCTACAAGTGTCAAGAAAATTGGAGAAAGAAGAAAGTTCTACTTAAAATGTTTGTCATCTTTTTACTATCAATTATTTTAAGCAAATAATTAATTCTTAGAAGATATGAAGTATAAATTATTTTCACTTTTTAAAAAATGTGTGAATTATTTTCAAAATTTGTTACGGAGTATTCACTCTGTCCTAAATTAGGACTTTAAAAAAAATTATCCATCTTAAATTAGTTTTTATACTTTTATTTTAAAAAATATTTCACTATTAAATTATTTCATTTATCTTCCAACTACAAAAAAGTTTTTTTTCCCAATTCTCTCACATTCAATTAAAAATATCCTTCACTATCTACCATCACATTTACTTCTTCGATAAATTTGAGGTTCAACAAAGCCAAAAAGAGAGAAGCATGAGATTTGATTATTTTGTCAACTGTTAGCAGACGACCCTTAACCATACAACCTTATTTACTGATTCAGCTCAGCTCTAAAACATCCGGGCTCCCAAGCCATGAAGAAACATAGAGAAAATAACAAGTTTGAGCAAAGGTGCAACTGCCATGTTTGTTTGGAGTCCAAGGAGTACGAAAAGTGGAAACTCCTATCCCAGTATTCAAGACTAAATCACGTTGGGTCATTACATCCTTGAGTTGAGGCGACTTAAGCTTGCTTCAATTGATCCATGTGGTTCATCAGTAGGAAGATATACATCGTCAGCGAACTACAAATCAGAAAATTCATCTCAGTTTCAAGCCTTCACAAGGGATTTTTTCATCGACATTTACGGAGTATATAGAAAATTATACCTTGACCACATTCGGATTCTGGGGGCTCGACAGATTAACAGGAATGAAATGCAGATTTGGCATTTTCAGAGAGATTGATGAAATAACATGCACTCTGGATTTCAAACATTAAAGGGGTCAACCCAGAGAAAAAAGAACAGTCAAAGAATTTTGCTACTACACAATCTGCAAGCAAACATGAACTATAAAAAGAGGTAAAAACTATAACCTGTTGAGAACAGCCTTCGCCATTTGATAGAGGGTGCTCTGCACTGATGGGCTATAAAAACCTTCATTAGGACTACCAAAGAAAGTATTGACTAATACTTTTCTCACATCAGAGTATCTTTCGGCGAAGTACATTGGTTTTGATGGAATGTTACGAACATTTTCGAATGAATACCTGAATCATTTATCAGTGTTCGTGAGAATCAATTGCTTCATATTTCCTTGTCAAAGTCGATCATAAGCCTAATATATATTGGATATAAAGGTGAAAAGAACAGTTCAACTGGACATTTAATCAGCTACATATCTCTGCTTCAGGAGCAGGACAAATTTCATGGGGAAAGTGAAGGAACGCGAATATATGAAAAACTCAACTCTTAAAGAAAGTTCAACTCTAAATTTAAAAGATCAGCATTCGATACCATATCACTACCAGAATACCTCTGGGATAAGGGATCTGGACAAGAGGTTCACACACATAGACTTAACCCATACAGCTACAAAGAGACTCCCCTCTTAGCCTGACTCTTACATTACAAAAAGGATCCCTCAAGACCCTAAATCCTAAAGGCATCTACTATATCCCACAACTTAATACGCAAATCAGTGAAGGACACTTCTGTGAGACATTTGAGCAAACCTATTTTTGATCCATAATTTAAATAAAGAATCCCTTCTAATTTTGAAGAAAATTTTCAATAAAAATAGCGTTGCTGCTCATTGTATGGTGGATTGGCAGTTTGGAACTATAGTAACTAAACAATACTGATAGCTACTTATCAATCAGCTAAGAACAAGAATTTGAAAAAAAAAAAAAAAAAAATTAGCAAGATTGTAGAGCAGGAAAGATACCTCCATGTAGCTGTGACTGCAGTGGCAAGAATTCTCTCCCGTGTTTCTGGTAAAAGTGTGTACTTGTCCCTAATGAATCCTTCAAAACCAGACTGCTCACAATAAAGAGATAAAAAATTATGAGATAGTTTAACTCGCTTTGCATTATCATCTGCTTGACATAGCCATGTTTAAAAGAGGAGACTAGGAGAGGTACATAATTACACATGATATCATTTGGATTGAAATTGGGATGTGAAAAATGAAGGGAAATTACTTCTCTTTCATCCAAAGTGGAAACGTCTTTCTTTATATGGAGGAAAGTGAAAAATACATATTTCGCATCCTTAATAGTTTATACTATCATCAAAAAAGGGGAAGAACATATTTTCTATCCAATCAAGCGGAATCTAATTTTGCAAAGACAGAATATTACCTTTGTCGTCTTCAGGACTGATAATCCTTCAATGCTTGAAGATAGCTTTAGAGCGCCAGATTTACTCAAGACAGCTTCTGCCACATGTTTTTCCGATCCAAGTTCAAAGCCTTTATGAAAGAACGTAATGGTAAATAGTTAATTGTAAGGAACTCAGGTCATATAACTATGAATATATATGAGGTAATATGAAGTTCACACAGAGAATCAACACAAAGCAGGTAAGCAACAATAATTTTGAAAGGAATAGAAGTTATCAAAAAAATTGTTGATCACAACAATCACTATTCTATGATGTCATGTCAATATTCAAAAAGGTTCCCAAGCTATAAGATCTTGGTCTTTAAGGATTTTTTTTCCACAAATGACTAGAGTAAAAGATCACTCCTCTTCATTCACACAATTTTTGACAGGTTATTCTTGGTGACAATGTCCTTCATCAGAATTCAGGATCACCACACTAAGACAATACCACAATAATTTTTTTAAACAAGCCAGAATTTTGAAGTGGATTTTGTATAATTACACGTAGACAAAGACCTGGATACTTCTACAATTTTTTAAAGTTTTGGTGTAATGCACCGATAAACAGAAGCTCCTAAGTAAAACTGAGGACAACAGCACCAAAACTTTCAGTAACTTTACAAATATACATGAGAGGAGATCATTCAACACTAACACTGCCACTCAACAAGAAGGCCAGAATTCATTTTACAAGACAGTAACATAAGAAAGAAAGAAAAAACACCAACCATGCTTATGTGGTTGACCATCTATATACACACGCTTCCATGGCTTCTCTTCTATCTTGACTATGGCGGTAGTAACCTGCAAAAAGGAGATAGATAGGGATTTAGGAAAAAGATAAGGAAAGGGAAAACGGTCGCAAAAACAACATTCATTATTAAAAATAAGACCCATCACCTAAAAGGATGATAAAACCCCAAAATGAACCATGACAAAAACCAGATACTTAGTAGAATGACAAGGAAAAACAAAAGGAAGGGGAATCAATTTCAGTAAAAGATCCATTTAAAAAAAAATATTAAAACCAAAGTCTTAATTAAAATTTTTTTACATATTTCTTTAAGAGCTTGGAAAAAGAAATTGCAGAACCAACGACAACAGCAGATCTACCTCAGTGATTTTTGAAAGAACAATAACATCAAAGTAACATTCACACTTACTCTAGCTATCCCCAAATTATTCCTTTACAAACATCAAATATCTGCAGATCCTTACAAAGTTTCATCCCCATACAATAACAATCACGCTCACCTCAAGACAAACTAACAAACTCTTGAACTTTCAAATCATTTGGTAATTGACTTTTGCTTAAGAAAACAATTGCACGCTAACAGCTACAATTAAATGTCATCCTTGATTATGCTAAACAGCAGTTAGAAACCAAATAGTATAAACCACCACCACTTACACTGGAGCTCTACCTTCTCTCCCTAAACTCAATACCCCTTGTTCACAGTGCATACTTATAAAAAATAAGCTAACTGCAGTTACTCAAGCTCAACAGTCACACGGCTTAATTATATCAGATCTTGGTATACAACTGTTTATTTACTTCTCCTAGAACAACAGCGGAAACAGCTGTATCACAGAAACTAAATCTTGAAGCAATATACAAAGGTCCAAACTCCTTAGTCTCAGTTTGGGATCTGAAAAAAACACAAGGGCTCCCCCATAAGCTACCATCCTCAGCTCTTCACTAGATATATGAACAATTATATTGATCTTGTTATAAAGACATGATCTTCTCATACAAAAGGATGTTATAGGTATCCCCACTAGAAGGGGATAACTTCATTTCTTCCTTACCTTATAAAAAAATCAAAAAATTAAAAACAGACAAGATCTTCCTTACTTGATATCAGGAAAACTCCCAATCTCTAATTGCTAATAGACACATCTAAGACGTGAAATCAGTGAAATGATTATGTTCTTCAGTTGTCTGAGTAGTGATGAACAACTTAAATGCATTAATGCAAAATGACTTTGCATATCTCCACCAACTTACTCTAAGGACCAATTGCATAACTGCAGACTAGTAATTTTCGGTGGATTGGAAATTTATGCACTTACAGCTCCCATATAGACCACAAAAATGTGAATGCAATATAAAAAGATTAACTTTGTGAGTTATAGAAGCACAAAAGAAGACATGTACGGGCACAATAGGAATTTTATATTGCAAGGGTAAAATTTCAACACTATATCATTTTCACACAAAGAATGTTGCAAATCAATTGTGAGAGGAGGAGACATAACCTACCTGCTTATAATACAAGGTGAAGTGTTTAGCCAGAAGTATAGCAAAGTCTTCAGCAGTAATTTGCTCTTTGCATTCCTTTGCTTTTGCATAAACCTGTTTCATATCCCCACCATTCATGTACATTGCATCAAACATAGTGCATGAAGTAACCATGTAACGTATACAGGGAAGGACACTAATACAAACTCCCACAATCACAGACATCTAAATGCATACATCAACTAATATTCCACCCACTGCACATGCAGCCACCAAAAGTGAAAGAATGAAGTAAAAGGCCCTCATAAATATCATCAGGCCATGTTCTTTACACATCTTCACAAGAAAATAAGTTCAGTAATTCTAGGTTAGTTCTGATAAAGGGATACATTCTAATCAAGCTCATTGCCCAGCCAGAAAAATCTGAAGAGGGGAAGTTCAAGTGAAAAGAACAAGGCCCAAGTGTAAACCGCATATAGGGATAAAATTAGTACTATTGACCAACTCATCAATTCATACAACCCAGTTCCACAGGCTTAGATTTAATCCCAATTTAACCCCCCTTCCAACCACAAAAACCATGTGATTTCAAAACCATACCACATCACAAAAATCCAATTCGGATCACAAATCACTCCATCTATTTCTCCCTCACATTCAAATATTCACCATTATCAAATTCAACCAACACAATTCAATACACAAAATAAACCCAAATTCATCACAAATCAAAAGAGTCCGCACGTAACAAGCAACACCAAGCAAATTGATTAATTCAACAAATTTCTAATACATAATGAAATATGTTAACAATAAATTAAAAATGATGTTTTCTAACAACAAATCAAATTCAAGGATCAATCCAATCACAATTGAACAAGACAAGAATACCGTCTGCACGAAACAAAGTTCTCCTACATAAAATATTTCATAATAATAATAAAAAACGACATTTACGAACAAAGATCAAATCAAATTCATCGGGAAATCCCACCACAAATCAAACAAGACAAGAAAGTCATCAGCAAGTAACAAGCAACACCAAGCAAAATGATCAAGTCACAGATTTCTCCAACATATATATAAACATATTCATAGTAAAAAGAACTACAATTTCAAACGACGATCAAATCGAATTCAAAGATCAATTCAATTCCAGCACAAATCGAATAACACAAGAAAACCACCAACATGGACCAAGCAACAAGATCATCAAACAAAAAACATACAAATAACACAAAACTAAATACCGAAATGGGGGGTAAAGTTTCGAAATTTACAGTGTTCTTCATTGTATCAGTAGCAACAATATCAGAATTATCATCATGAGTGTAAGAGCGGATGCAATCAGAGAGAAGACTGATGCCAACGTTCCACTCAACAAAATCGTAAACCCCATTTGCATCCTTCCAACTTCGTCCAACTCTCACCCTTTGTTTGCCATGTCTTTGCTCGAACTTCAATCCATCTATTACTTCTACTTCCCCTTTCTCTGCCATTGATGAATCTCTCTCTTCTGCTGTCTTTCTCTCAAAATCAACCAAGTGACAAAAAATATGTAAACTTCGGTGGGTTGAGTGAATCTGTGTGCTGATGGACACGTCACCTGTTTGCATGAAATGTTATTAAATATATGGATAGCTAAACGCCCCGTATTTTATACATTGTTCTTATATATATTTATATAATATTTGTATTTAATAATCGAACTTAACTTATTTATTAACTTAATTTACTAATTATTTAATATTTTAATTTACTAACCTAATTTAACCCATTTACTAATCTAATCTACTAATTATCTAACATTTTTATTTACTAACCTAATCTACTAATTATCTAATATTTTTATTTACTAACCTAATTTACTAACTATCTAACATTTTAATTTACTAACCTAATTTAACCCATTTAATAACCTAATTTATTAATTAGCTAACATTTTAATTTACTAACTTAATTAAACCCTTTTTTATGTCACCTATTTGCAAATCAAAACTAGTAATGTACTTATCTAATTAAGAACCTAATTTAATATAAGCTAAGAAGATCATGCATAATGTATTAGATATAATGTATCCTAAAATACGAGAAAAGTTAAGAAATGATCAACTGTGAATCATTTAAATCCAATATTTTATAATGATCATTCGTTTTGGCATGCAAAATCTAATTTACAAGATTTTACACTCAAAACAAACAACCAATTAATTCTTCATAAATTTTGGGTGCATTCCAAGGTTTTGAAAAATTCGGAGATGCATATCTCTTAGCCCGGTAGTTCGAATGACGTAATTGTTTGAAACTCATATTTTTTAAGGTACTACATAACCATGTTTCCCCTTAGTGGCCTTGGTGACGTCATATTTGATATATTGAAAAAAATCTTTGACTAATCATAAAATTGGCTATGGCACTCCGAATGAGGCATATAATATGTCTAAATTGGGTATTTTTTTCGAGATCTACGTAAAGCAAATGCCCCACCGGGGAATTTGTCCACATTTTCTCAAAAAAAAAGCCTCTAACGGCATATAATCCATAAAATTCGATTTTTAAGGGTTAATTCTATATGAACACAACATATAACATGCAAGTCTAAACACAAAGAAATCTTTTGTCTTTGCATTAATGTATAACAACTTACAAAAAACAAATAATTTAAAGTTTATTTTGATTTGTAAATAATTTAATGTTAATTTACATGGATTTATATTTTATATTTTGATGTTTAATTATAAAGATTATGTGTTGTATTTTGTATATTATTCCGATTTTCAGATCTAAATTAGGAAAATGGAATGATTGAAATTTGAAAAAAAAAGAGAACCGTGTCAAATACACGATTCAACCATAGTAGAACCGTCCAAATTGGATTTTAACTTTTCGTAAATTGGATTCAACCATAGCAGGACCTTTTTTTAATTAATCTAGTTATTTTAACCCTAATCATAGTTAAATCATTGTTAAATCGAGATAAATAATTAATGATATGATTAATTAATATTATGTATTAGTTAAAATTACGTATTAAATTAGTTAATATTTATTAATTAATATTATTAAGAATACATATAATAATATTTATGTTTTGTAGTTAAATCATGTTTAGTAGTTAAAGCATATACTATGCTTAGTTAATAATTAGATGTAGTTAAAAAATATTAATGTTATTAGGTTAATATTATTATAGTTAATAATTGCAATTCATTTTTATATAAATTAATATATGTTGGTTAATAATAATATAAAATTTATATTAATTAATATTACGTGTCAAGTATATTGAAGTGTGAAATACTGAAAACTGAAAATAAAATTGAAATGAAGTGAAAAATTCAGAGTGAGAAATAAATTGAACTTATATTGAGTGGTGAAAGTGAAAATACATGTAAACTATTTATATGAAATGTAAGGGTAAATTTAGTAATTCACTTATGAAATACAGGCGATAGGTGGAGATTCCATGGCGATGTTTAACAAACCCCTTAGATATATATTCATGGTCATAGACTCAGTTTCTATTTAAATACTTTTCGTAAATTTCGATAAAAAAAATGCAAATTAATATCCAATCCAACATTCCTTACATGATACTCCATATTTGTTTACTCCCTCCGTCCTATTTTATTTGCTATATTTGACTATTTTTTATAGTCTCCAAAATACAACTTAAAATATTTTTTTCTTAAAATTTACAAGACAAAATTTTTAAAAATTTAATATTCTAAAAATTACATCGAGATGCATCTAATAAGATCTCACTTGAATATATTATTTGTTATAATATAATTAAAATTTATGGTCAAATTTTTTAACTTTGACTTTCAAAATAGAAATGTAACACCTAATATGGGACGGAGAGTAATTTAGTTTTGTTTGACATATGGGTATTGGTTGAAAAGTATCATTAGAATTTTTATATGTGGCAAGTGGCAACATATATTTATGAAGTGTTTTGACCCAAAAATCAAATTTTTGACGCAAATCAATTTGAGCGGTGCAGATGGGTTTAGCACACCCCCACAAAAACCAATCTAAGAAAATTTGCGACTCTCCAGTCTCCTTCCCCCTTCTCTGTTCTCTGTCATATACTCATATTAGTGAAGGGCCAAGAGGAGGTGTCACTATTTTGGCCAGTTAAATTGGTGGGGTGGTGTCACTTGGAAGAAGCTACAAGCCTACAATGTGCCTGATGACATCGATGAGGATGACTTGATGAGTGTTAGGTTCTTGGATTTCACAACTATATCCTTGTACAAATGTTGTTAACTTGCTACGCTGATCATCTTTTTTTTCTTCAAAATGTTGACATTGTTTGCACAGCTCGATGCTCTGGAATTAGACATGGAATCTCAGAGTGAAGGGGTCCCTTCCTACATGCAGTATGAGCCTGACGCGCGGAGTAAGAACTCAACTTGCCACAAGCACCTACTGGGCCTACAGCAGTTAGGGTAGAGCCAATGTTCAGGTTAGCCAATCAACAGTCTGCTTCTGGTTATTCTAAGGTGTCAATTTATGTCACTCCATGTTGCTTGTTTTCTGGAAATGAATTTGGACTTGGATATTATTGAAGGGAAAAGATCAGTTGAAGCTGTTTGCCTGCTGTACAGTCTGAGGATGAACTGGGCTTGCCTGCTGTACCCCGTGCATCCCTTCGTAGTTGGAGGAATGCAGGGCGTTTGGAGTGGCTTCTTGATGTACTTGTAAATCTCACCGTGCAGGATAGTAATGCAACGAACTAACGACTATTATTGATCCATTTGGTGAGGGAGTTTATGCTTCTGTTGTTGATAAATGGTAATTTCTGCATACAACTTACGATTTGAAAAACAATATACAGAGGAGAAACAAGCTAGCGTTTGATTATTGTAATTTAACGTCATATGAGCCTGAATAGAAAGTGTTTTATCCATTCATAACTCAGTCTTTATTCTTCAGCTATTGTGAGAGTGAATTCAGGCATGCATGAAACCTTGCTAGATTTGTATGTAAATGACTAAAATATAAGCCTAATAAGAAGCTCCACCCAACTATTCTTCAAAAAAAGGATGGGTCCACACATTACATAATAAGAAATATAGAACATGTACATATACTACCAACTAGAACGCACTATAAGTAGCACCCAACGATAAGCTCTACACGTTAGCTAATAAAATGCCTTACGAGCCATTCTTTTGCTACCAATCCTATATCATCCTTCAGTTATGTTCTCAGTCATTTTGAAGTCCTACATAAGAAACCTTCGATTTAACACTTCACCAGGAAATCGTTGCTCATTGTTACAGCTACACATGTATCCCACACATCCAGGCCTCTTGGGTCCGAAGTGGGGGTCACAAGTACGAGGGGTTTCCTACGTCTTCATTGTTCCATTTTTCATTCTCGATAGGCTCAACCTCCGTTCAGTGGATGTTAACGTCAAGGAGGATACCTCTTGGGTGGATGCCGGGGCAAGCCTTGGTGAATTCCATTGCTAACAAGAGAACAGCCATGCATTACTGCAGGAATTTGCCCCACACTTGGTGTTGGAGGTCATCACCGAAGGAGGTTATGGGAATCTCATGAGAAAATATGGTCTTGAAGTGGATAATGTTGTTGATCCCAAAGTTGTGGACGTCAATGGTAGGGTACTTGATCGTACGTTCATGGGAGAGGACCTCTTTTGGGCATTCAAGGAAACATTGGAGCTAGCTTTTGCGTCATCCTCTCCTACAAAATAAAGTGGGTCGGTCCGTGTACCTGAAAAGGTCACAGTGTTTCGGGCTTCAACGACGCTAGACCAAGACCTAACGAACTTGCTCCAAAATAGAATCATACACTATGTATTCATCAAGCTTACATTAGGTGTTACAGACTCCCGACAAACCAAGCAAAATTTAGATGCTTGTTATTGGGCACTCAAACCCTTGTATCCTAAGTGAATGAGATCTTCCCCTTGTTAGGTCTTGAAAGGTCTGATTGTCTTGAGATGAGTTGGGTTGAATATGTGCTTTTCTATGCTGACTATGCTATGAGCACCCCACTAGAGACCTTGTTGGATAGGCAACCTCCAAGCTGACTTCCCTCAAAAGAAAGACAGACTATTTGAAAGGGCCAATTCCAAGATATGGGGGAGGAGAGGACTACGGGAGAAGATGGTCTAGTTACAAAACTTCAGCTACTGCGACTCCATCCCCTCATAGGGCCGGAACCTAGCTCAAGCTTCTATAGGTTAACTATGATGAATTAGAGAATGAAAGATTAAAATTTTATGTAGACTTGACAAGAAAGCTACATACCTACATGACTCCCTTTGTTTCAGAGAACCCAAGGGAAGGATTCCTTAATTATAGGGACTTAGACTTGGGAATTAATCACCAAAGTTCAAAAGGCTACGTTGAAGGATAGAAATATGGGTTGATGTACTTCACGGATAACTTTGATAGGTTGGTCAAAATAAAGGCTATGGATAAGAGCATGATTTATGAGCAATGAGACAAAGCATTGTTGTACAATTCAATTTCCTTTTCACTGGTATGTTACAGACAACAGATCATTATGATAAATTGGAATGTCAAGGCATTACTAAACGACAGTCCATTCCGTTCCTCTACCCAATGCAGTTTACCACTTGTTTGTAAAATGCTTATTCAAGTTTATCATTGAAAAAAGCAAGTTACTGTGAGTTGTAAGATGGACTATTTCTTGAAAAAACAAAAAGACAAACTTCACTCCTTCCCATGGAGTTATGGCATGTATAGTACTGGAGTTTTGGGACAAATGCTATGTCACACTAGATTAGAAACGAAAGAGGCACCATCATCGCTGGAGGTTGGAAAGAAATGAGTAAACAAAAACAGATTATTTCGAAACGATTCACACAATTTTGTCAGTCCTAAAGCTGCAATGGAAAGTAATCACATTTCCTTCTGATCACAAATAATCGATCAAAGAAAATCAACCAGCGGTAGGAAGGGAACACCTTCGCCTTCAGAGATCAGTTTCACATATGAAGTTTTGTCCAATCTAAAGTCTTCCATGAAATTCTCGCAGAATCAGTGTCATTCGAACCAACAAATTTGCATCTACTAAGAGATTTTGCCAAGCCGAGTTCCAGCATCTCAGCTTCCTCCCTCAAGTTCTGATATTCTCCTGTAAAAAGACATGGGATTTAAAACAATGCCAAACATGAAGTAACATATCCCACGGGACAGTTAACATAAATAATATACAAGTTATATGATGATGTCATCACTCCTAGATTTCATGAAAGGATTCAAGGGCTGAGCAAAACTCATTAATTGACAAAGAGTGTCCTGCATAGATGTCGTTACTCATAACTCCATTTTAAACTTACCCAAAAGCTTATGTTTAGCCAAACTGCTAAGCTAACTTTATTCATTACTAGAAGGAGTTCAAAGACATAACTCCATTTTGAACTTACTGGGAAGAGTTCAAAGACAAACAGTGTCCAGCATAAATGTCGTTACTCATAACTTCATTTTGAACTTACCAAAAAGTTTATGTTTAGCCAAAGTGCTAAAAAACTTTTACTCATTACTGGGAAGAGTTCAAAGACATTTATCTTTCTATCATATGTAAGCAGGTCCACTTTCATGTCCATAAATGGTGTTATAATAAGCTTACAGAGGTGTTCTAACAAACAATCACTCTTCCTGCACTACAAAAAAAATTCCTACTACCATTTGATTAGAATCTAACCCATGGATGTGAAACAAACATTCATCAGTAGGTAAAATATAAAATATTATAAAACTAAAACACTGGACTAATATAGTCAGGACCAAGTAGACCAACTTAGGCATTAGTTGATGACTAAAATATAAAATGACCAACTTAGATTTAATACAAAATATTTCATCTTCAGTGGGATGTCATCATATAGTCAAGTGGGTCAACTTGTTGAGTGGAAGTAAGTCAGAAAAGATCCAATTATCTGGAATCTTAAGGACTTAGTTCAAGTTCATTTAAAATTGCCCAGAAAAAGGCTTTGTACAATTCCTCTGATAAGATTCATTCGTCCTTGTGAAACAGTTCACTCTATTCTTGCCCTGAAATTTTCAGTGGCTACCCTACCCATCGTAATCTGTTATTCCATTCTGGACAACACAAGTTGCACACAAGGACAAGGCCTTAGAAGGTGAGAGATATTTACAGTACCAACAATTTGGGCAACTACTTTAAAGGATCGATCAAGGATAAAAAAAAAATATTGATTGTTAAAAAAGTTTTTCAAAGATGAGACCAAGTGGCATTTGTCACTTCATCTCACGTTAAATAAAATTTATAAATATAGAAAAAAAAATCAAAAAACAAAACTTAAGGGAAAAACTCACAGGTAGATATTTTGAACAGAGATTTCACCTAAATCAGAAGTATTGGACACTTTATTATGGTATGAATTCATAACAGAGCAATAACATCAAAAAGGAGAATTTACCATCCATTATAAGATTTTGTTGCTGTAACACTGTCACTTTCTGCTTCAATTTGTTATTTTCCATTGACAAGACAGCTTTTTGCTGAAGCAATGTAGAAACTCTAGCTGCTAACTCTAATTCCAATGTCTGCACCACAGAAGTGACAGAGCAATTATTAAAACGAGTGACCAATTGGTTCCTTTTTAACGGAAAAGCAAAATATCATAGCATGCTTTCATTAATTACACAGAGTTTAGTTTCAGATAAAATGGGTTTGCACAAGAGTAGAATATCCTTAAAAAAAATTTAGCAGACAATGTGATAAAATTAAGAAAAATAAAAGTTCAGAAGGTAAGACAGATGGACTAGTAGGCCTGAGGCAGAATTGGTGCCCTGTCTCAGTCCTTCATTTGTTCATTAAGGTAAATGAGGACTAGAATTGCCATGAATACAGCTTTCTGTAATCATAGCGATCTACCACTAAGTTCCAAGGTCATATGCAAGATGACAAATGAATCATGCTGAAAAGATATTTTGTTAAAAGTAATGCATACTGAAATTCTTAGTCACGGTTATTGAAAAAAATTCGTCCAAAGAGTGCCCTGGAAGAGAAATATCTAAGATTATTCCAATCATGCCATAAGAAGCAAACTTTTATATAACCAGTAAGAACTCAGAAGTACCCTTGGTGAGACTTGGACTTAGGCATTAGTCTATTTGATCCTAAGAATTTGGCCGGGGGGGGGGGGGGGGGGGGGTAAAGGTGGGAGAGCATGCAGCCATCTAGGACCAGGAAGGAGTACAGGAACTCAACCCCACCCCCTTCATCTCGAAAAAATAAATGCATTCACAGCTAAAAGAAACACTTATATTTGATGGATCATAAGTCCTTTACAGTATGGGATATGCACCCAAAAGGAGGAAAAAAAGATGAATGAGAAACAAACTTAATCAGTGCTAGGGCATCACTACAATTTTTTAATGGTTCCACCACTAACACATAATGTTTCAACCAGGGGGCAGCTTTCACCCATGTTGAGGTACTTTGTTATTGACTCGATGATTGTTTTACTATAGTAACCATTTCTGACACATATCAGATGCTCAAATAAATCCTTGAAACCTAACATTAGCTTAACATATCTGTGATAGACTATTCAAAAGAGTTGCTTCTTTTGTTAAGTCTGAACAACATTCACAATGCAGATAATTGTCCAGGAAGCAAGGAAATGATGACATTCATAGGTTTACGGACCTTGATATGACATGACAATTGGGTCACTAAAAGTTTGCGTTAGGTTCAAGGAACGAATTCGGAGTGTAATAAACCAACAATCAACAGGACTTTCGTATTTTAAAATCTTACCATACGCTATCAAGAACCTAATGGTCATTGGTAGTCTCTGTAATTGCTCTCCAATGGATAGAAGTTCTATTGCCATAAAAATTCTTCAACCATGACTTGAAATGAACTAAAAAATGAATCATAAAGTAGAAGAAAAATATGAACTTTCCAAGTTGGGAAATCAAATAAAAAAACTTCTTCTCAAGCCTCCACATGAAAATCAAATTATCACGGTCATGCATATTTTATAAAACTGAAAAAGAAAACTTTTTCAAATCATTCCAAATTAAATGAAAAAGGACAAACCATTTGAAATCCTTAAGCATTGACACAAAATCCATAGGATAAGAACAGCTCATTAACTTGCCAACAAAATTCATCTAAAATCATAACCTTAGCTTGGCTTCCAGTATTCATGAACTTAAATTTCATCCTAGTATTACACTGTCAGTTAAAAAAACTTGATAGCCCAAACATCTAAAGCATAACAAGAAAGATAATTACGAATTACACCAGTATGCCTGATTCTGGCTTGACAATATCAAATTTGTATACAGCCTTCTCAAACGAAAAAGAAAAAAAGAACACACTCTGACAATCAGTTACCCTATTTTTCAGATAGTTGTTACTTGTAAGAAATGAGGATTCTGGTCATAATAGACATACATTGCACTAACTCCATTCCAAATATATTCCAACATGAGGAGAGAGAATGAGAGATATTCAGACAAAAGAGTAAACCTTACGATGATGAGAAAGAGAATAGCACACGCAAATAAGAAATGTTGCAGTAATCATGAAACAATATTAAAGGGAAACAATATTTATGGAATGGAGGAAGTATACCAATCAAGCAAGAGCATAAGGTATATCATATATTTTCAATGAGTTATTATGTAACTAAATCAAAGGGATAAGACAGTAGAGAAAAGTCTCTGATTACAAACAGAATTGCACAAGGGAACAGACTGATCTTAGTAAAATGAGATAATGCTTTCAAGTATTGAATATTGACTTGTAAAAGCATCTACTCCAATAAGAGTGTAGAAAGGAAAATTGAGCATCTTAAAGTAATGGGAATCAGTTTTCTGGGAGTAATGAGGTAAATAACTATAAATTGCATGTCCAAATGTGTATGTCCTCTTAAGAATGTTGCATCTCTACACTTCTCCTGGTGCATACTGCTTCTTTAAAATTGATTCAAATCATTCATTTAAGTTCACCAATCAACTACACAGTTATACGAGTACTTGGGTGTCTAAAATTTATAAAACCTTAATTTAACCCAAAGTGGGTTCAATTCTAGCCATATCAATCAAGAACATGTTTTGTCCTAACCAAAACTAAATTACTTGAAATACATTCATGAGTCAAATAAAAACTTAGGTGAACAACATAGACTTAAGAACCATGAACACTAGTGATCTTGGTATAATCGACATACGTACATAATATAATTTCATTGTTATCTCGACATAATAAGCTGATTTATAATTTATGCAAAGAACAATGGAACAAGAGGAAACATTCGAAACAAAGAGATCTTCCAATCTTGTTTGTGTTACCTTTCATTAGTAGTACAAAGGAGATATAACTGGTGCATTGTAAGTCAAGACATTATCTCTCAGAACATAAGCCAGTAAATAATGAGCAGTGACTCAAAATTGTACCTGGAACATTGTTACAGTTCTTTCCAGTTCAGCAATGTACTGAAGCTTGCGAGCTCTGGAGCGTTGTCCTGGATGCCTGTAAGTGATACATCACCACAATTTATAGACTCGTGACAATTTTATAGATTTTCAAATTCAAAACGACTAGAAAGAAGATTTTAAAGAAGAATTCAAAGACATTCACAACTTGATAAAATGGAAAGTTAAATTTTCTAATCTTGTGATTGCGATAGGAATTTAAGGGCAATAGAATACATGAGTAACATGAATGGGCAAAATAGACGTAGTCTACCTCTTTCCTGCTTTTGCATCAACACCGATGTAATTTGGTGCATCACAAAATTCACCATTCAAGTCAAAAGAACTGGTCCCATAACTTTGAGGAATATCTTCAAGAAACTGCAGCGGTCTTGGATGAACATAATCAGACATATCCAAAAGCACTGTGTTATCCGAAAACTCTTTACATCTTCGACGAGGAGAATTGGGTCCATATTTACAACCAGACCCCTGTATGTTAACATCCTCCACAAGTTCTCCTTCATTTCCAGAGAGAAGCACGTTAGGGACAAAGCCATCCAGCAAAGCAAATGAATCACTAGCAGACCGGCAGTGACGAACCCCTTTCGGAATTGAGTCTGAATCACTAAGCAAATCATCAAGCCATGCTGGTTGGTCCTCATACATAGAACTTTGAGATAATGACCTATGATGTCTAGCACCTGACTTATTAACTCCTGGATGATTTTTCCAACACGGGTCGGGGGTTTGGCGTACAACACCTTTCTTTTGCAATGGGCACCTGGGAGGAAGATGGGACGGTCGTGACATATCTAAATACAATTGTTCAGCTAACTATCCATGGTACAGTGCCACAATGGATCTCCTGTCCATATATACAAAATAATTAGGCAATAATCAGTAAGTTCATCCCAATCACATTGCCAATAAACCAGAATATCACAATAATTAGGCAATTATCAGAAACTTCTCAAAACGTTTTCTCAAAGCCACTCAAGTATGGCAAGCTAATACAACTTACTGAATAACATTCACATAAATTAGGAAGTACAATCTTAATATATAATATGAATAATAAATATAAATAACTTCTAGGACTGAGAGAGAACAGAAATATCAAAAATAAAATTTAAAAATTTTCAAAATAAATCTATGTCAGAATCCCTGAAATATCGGACAGATTCTACAATCTCCAAATATAATACATAATACAACCCGTTTTGAAAAAAAAAATCCCAAAATTTTAACTTACATAATTCAAGAAGAACCAAAACAAGAACTACTTAACCAAAGAACAAAAATTTCATAACAATGGAATAGTAAACCTGAAACCCACAAAATCACACACATTTTACAACCATATAATTAAAAAATTTCATAAGTTTTCTTAAAAGTAAGATGTAAAACCATCATAAAATGCTCTACAAATTCCAAATAAATATATATTCAATTTTTCGGAAAATTAAGTTAAATCCACAAAATGCATACATATAACAATCATATATAGAAAATAAATATTTCTCAAACATAAGATGAATCCACTTTATAAACACTCTAAAATTTCAGAAAAATAAGCGAAATCAACTTCATACATAACTGAAACACAATGAAACAGTGAAAAAAGGTAGACTTTTGAAGTAAAAAGTGCAAATAACACATAATTATGATAATTTATATGAAATTGAACTCAATGCGTTGCATAATTGGAAAAAAAATTTGACAAGTTCTGACCTTTTATGTCAATGTTTAGAGTACAAAGTTTGCGGCAATCATAACTTACAGAGCATTGAAAACATGGTTATGGAAGAGAGAAAGAGGGGAGATTGGAGTTATGAGAGGAGTGGTGAAGTGAACGACGGGATGAAGGGAGCAGCCATTGAAGGAGAAGCAAGGTTTGTGGAGTGGACAGACAACACGGGATTGGGGTTGAACAAATGGAAAATGGCACGGCTCTCTTTTGGGATGGGTTTATCTGTTTTTATGGACCCATTTATGTCTCTAAGTTTTTTTGTTAAAAAAAATCTTTGTTGGGAGGGTGAGATTTACGTACCATTAATAATGACTAGAATATTTTATAAGAATTAAAAAAAATGAGCATATGGCACATACTCATGGCAATGGAGCGGATTAAATAGGAGACTAGCATGTGGTACTTATAAATAGCAAGGTATTAATACTTGGTAAATAGAAATAAAGAAATTGGATCATTAATATAAAAATGTAGCTTGAATAAAAAAAACTTAACAAATGTTTAATTTGATGATTTTAAGTTGTTAATATCTTGCTTGAGATAATAAAATTCTTCCTCCCATTTGTTTTGAAAATTTACTGTAACTCTTATTTCTTTATTCTCTTTTATAGAAACATGTAAAATAAATGTGAAGGAATGAATTAGATACCTCTATGCTGTTCTTTTATGAAAATGTCTCCATATACCTAATTATGAAATAAATGTTTGTTAATTTTTATATTTATCTTAATAAAATTGACAAATTATAGACTTATATTATCAGCAAAGATTTTTATATATGAAGCTTTACAACCCATAACAATCTTTGCCTCTTTGTCAAATAGTGTAATACACTTTGTTGCATTGATGTCTTTAATTTTTTATAGGTGCTCTAAATCTGGAAGAAACACTTTCTCGGGTGTATTGTCACTTTCATTAGAAACTAATTTTTTAATCCAGTACTACCTACAACACAATCAGTGATTTAAATAGGATATTTGTTCCACCCCATTTTGCCATGGAATGGGAATAGTATTTGGCGGGTAGCGAAGCAAGGATGAGGATAAAAGACTTATCCGTCACATATTATGAAACGGGTAATGGATTTTATGTCTAGCCCACCCATACTAGCCTCACACTCGCAAAACTCGTTAGTATGCATATGTTCTCGATTTCTTATCCAAATAAATTTCAAGGTTAACTCAACTTTATAACGAGCTTAATCCTTACTATGTTGATAGAAATGTATGAATATGAGGAGGAATGTGATGTAAGAGAAGATGTGGAATAAATTTGAGTTATTCAACTTATGATTGAATTGATGTATTGTTCTAATTTGAAAACACTAAGAATTCAAATTTGTGTTGTTTGTTTTATGTATTAACAAATTTACGAGTTTAAGTGCTATTATTTTTTGTAATATTATGTTGACATAAAAATATTCATTTATAAGATTGATTTGGCAAGTTTTTCTCTATTTTTGGTGGTCGATAGAAGGTAGATAAAAGTGGGTACATGCGGGTGTAGGTTGGAGGAGCGGGTATGATTTAGATTTGTATTTTAGGTGAGGAATGGGTATGGAATTTCTACTTGCCATAGGCGATGGCCGGGTCATAGACTCAACAAATTTTGGTGTATATGGGTACTAGGGAGGCCAAAACCCATCTCGCCTCGCCTCGCTCGCTTCGCTTCGCCCCCATTGCCTTCCCCAATGTCATATTCTTCTCTTGTTTTCTTCAATTAAATGCCACATTTTTTCTATACCTGTATCTCAATTTAAGTGTTACCTTATATTTACCCCTATTAATTAGTTATCTTCCCATCTACATACCCTTAATTGAGAAGGAAATTAGTTATTGATTTAAATAGTGTCCCTTGTCATTCCATGTTATATTAGATTACACTCAATCTTATAAGGATTAATTTTATATGTAAATTTTATTTTGCATAAAGTTGTTTTTTTATAAAAAAATTTAGGAATTAATTGATTGGTATGAACATTATAGTTATCAAATCAAGAAGCAAAACATTACACTTTGCTGTCATTAGTTGTGTAAATGAATTGGTGGTAAGAATTTTAGAATAATAGTTATTGAATACTGATGTAACAAAATATTAGTGGATCCATGCTATAAAAGTACGTTTGTATTTTAATTTGGGACAACCATATATAATATATATCAAGTGTCACATTTAGTTTGGGACATACGAAGAAGTTTGAGTTGTTTGAAACCCCAAACTTTTTTAAAATATTGGGCAGGGTTTAATTTCAGCCCCTATTTCTACGCCTAAACCATGATCTTTTCGTGTCATGTCACATTTGATCATGTATATTATTGAATACGAGGTGGTGGGTTCAAATCTTGATGCGAACATTTGTTCATTTACTATGAGAAGTCAATGTTGATTATGTGAAATGACATAGCGTCATGTTATATGCCAACTCATGATGACTCGTGGGGAGATGACATATATTGCCTTTGAATTTTTGAATTTTATGGGTATTGTTGTAACACACTTATAATTTCTACTTTTATAAATCATTATCTCAAATAATTAAACTCAATAAAAAGAATAATAAGAATACAACTGCTTGTGATAAATGGTCTATGAGCTCTTTAAAATTTTGCAACGGAAAAACTAACTACTCTATTTTAAACAACTTCTAAAATAATCCAAGCCCTTCCAAATTCTTTAAAGGCCAACAAACATTAAAAAAACTAAATCTTTTTAATACAATTCTTAAAAACCAATATAACAAAAATCTAAGAACAATAATAATAATAATAATAATAATAATAATAATAATAATTCAATGAAATTATTTAAAAATAATTTCAAAAATGTAAAGAACACGTACTACACTCAAAATGGCACATCAAAACCTATAATGCCAAAAGCCTTCTGCTTGGATGAGTACTTGCTAGCAGTGCAAATGTGAAATTGGATCTTAACGGGATCAATTAAGGAATAGGTCATGACCAATAAGAAAGCACACAGAATCAATAATTTTTGCAAAATAATAAAAAAATTTAAGTCAAAGAAAATGCCTAAGTAGTCTCTGTCTATTACTTTCGATAAAGTGTATTGGAGACGTAAGTATTTTTCTAGTGTTTTTAAGAAGTCGATTAATACTTAACTATATTAAATTTTAAAATACTATTAAGAATATATTGGATTATTTAAATTTTTACTCTCTAATCCAATAATTATGTGTTTAAGACTTAGCAACCCGTACATTTTTTGATTGAAAGTTTGATAATGATAATCCAAACTTTGGTTGAGAGGAGTGTCATGTGGTACATATTCTTTTAATTGAACAATTTTGAATATATTAGTATAGATTTTTTTTTTCCACTTATTAAATTAGGTCTCGTATAACACAAGAATTTTGTTTAACATTTATTTGCGACAGCAACTGTAATAAAGACTACAAATGTTTTTTTTATTAGTGATAACATAGTCACTTATAAGTTAGGTCCCCTATATTAGTATAGACCAATGATTGAAATAAAATTTCAAAAGATATAATTATAAAGACTACAAATGTTATTATTGTGATAAGAAAAATATTAAAAGCAATTAGTGATCAAATATTCTAATGAGAGTAGATAGTATTATTATAAAAATTATGAATTTTTTAAGTAACAAAATTACTCTCTTAAATTACTTTCTTTATCAACCATTCTTCAACTTAATAATAAAAAATAAACATTGGCTACTATCTTAAGTTTTTAATCATCGTTGCCCTCAACAAAAGACTCATCCGATTCTCTCATAAATATAGGAGTATATAAATGTTATAATACATAATCCGTAGCAAGAATCCCATTATTAGCACAATAATTTTCCACTTGTTATTAACATGGTTTGGTAAATAGTTTCCAATTTGAATAACAAATGTATCGTATATGAATCGTGTTGTTAAATATCTTTAGAGTTCATCGATTATTTGGAATTTACAAATAATTATTATTATTGATTTTACATTGGAAAAATAACACAAATTGTAGTAGTTTTATCTATACCCAAGCTTGGCAATTTCTATAGTGTAATCAATTCTATTTTTATTGCTCAATCACTAGAGTTCCAAATGAACAAATGAACCCAAAAATAGCTAAGAGACAACCGATTGTACCATAAATGAGCAAACGAAATAATGTTCATCATGCATATTCAAAATGTTTTACAGATATCTAACAATTAACTCAAATATAATAATAATAATAATAATATAATAATAATAATTATTATTATTATTATCACAATGGTATATGACATGATATTAAATGAGAATATACGAGTATACCAAGTGACACAAGAGCATAAAATTGGGTAGAAATAGACTTGACAAATAATCCAATTCACACAATTTATACTCAAATTCAATTTAAACAAATATGAATCCGAACTAAAATGGATCAACCCAATCCAATAATTTTATTCTCGGTAGTTCTTAATAGAATGAGACCTTATCCCAAACTCAACCCGTACAAATTAGTTCAATGGGCACCTATAGTTTAAAACTCTACTTCAAATTAATAGATTAATTGATTGAATTAGATTAGTTATAATATCTTTTAGGTAAATGTCATGTGAACTTATAGGAGAGATTGATTAATATGTGCTCTTGTCTTTATATTGTTTGTCCCCTAATACGTATGTTGACAATCATAGACAAATATTAGGGTCAAGTGGGTGTTAAACTTGAATAACTCCAAGAAAGAAAGTGGGTCTATTTTTGCTTTTGGGTTGGTGAAGAAAATTCGTTTAGCAAGTTGTGCAACTTGCTTAAAATGTTTAACCCTAACTTTTGAATACTTAATAATTTCATAAGGGAAAGTTGTTCACTTGCCAAGCTTCCATTAAAAACTGCTTTGGGCTGCATCCTTTTACTTGTATAACTAATATAGGGAAAGAAAGTGGCTTTTTGTTAAGCAATAACCTCTATTTATGTCGAATGATCCACCATTAAGTAAGTTCATGTCTTTCTTTCTTTATTGGCAAAATTAAGAAAATAACATTGCAAGTGATAGATATCAAAGAGTGTTTGACGATTCTTACGATTTGGTTGTAGGAACTTTTAGCCCAAAGTGGTTGAGTTTTTTGGGTAGATTCAATGGTTACAATTTGGGTGAAGATACTTAAAGATTCAAGATTTTATAGAAGTGATTGGTTTAATATTGGGTCGGTCTTGGCCAAATAGACATGTAATCAAATATCCGAATCGAAATCTTTGCTCTGCACGAAATTACTGGATGTGAATTTTACCCAAATCAAATTTGACCTGACCCAAATGACTAGATTATAAATGTCTCATATGATGATTATTTTATCATAAAAGTCACATTGCAACAAAACGAATATGACTCGAAGCCTATCCGAAAAAGTGTTTGTGCAAAAATGACTTGAATCGAATTAACCCGACAAAAAACAATCTGAACGACTCATTTGCCACCTCTATGTAATAGCCTAGCTATAATGGACTAAGTGATAAACGACTTAGTCAAACACCAATATTACACAAACTGAAGAAAATGATTTTCTTAACTGCCCTACTATAAATTGATGTCAAAGAGTACTTACATGAATGGTTTACTGACCTGATCACCATCACCCACATCATATTATTCATATCCACAATTATTTCTCATATAATTTAATAGAACTTGAGTGTTTGGAGGTCATATTTGACGACTTCAACTTCAAATGAAGCTCACAGCAGAATATGTAAATATATCTATAAGAAGACAAGAGCAAGAAATCTCTCTTTCCTTTTTTAGCAAAATTATACTTTGTAAACTTTCTGTTTTTTTTTTTTTTTTTTTTTTTTTTATGTAAAGAGAGTCATAAGCGACAAGACAACAACTAACGTAGACGAGATTTGATCATAGGTCTTGAATATCTCGGTTTCAACTATTTTCGTAGAGAATTAAGCATGGCTATTTCATATGAGTATCTACACTATACTAACTCTCAAAACCCACTGATATTATTACATTTCCTATGAGTAACTTGCAAGCTTACTTTTGGAAATTTCATGATGCCAACTTAATTATGCCATTGTTTTCAATGATACATAGAGAATGTGAGTTTGCTTAAAGACTACTGTTGGCCATGAAGTGAATCCATGACCATTGTATAGAACACAAACTATTTCACAGGCAATAACCGAAGCCAAAAAATTACAGTAGTATCTTTGACTCTGCTTCTTACTCCTGCATCAGAATTTTATTACAATTGGAACACCAAACGCCACACAAGTCGATTCAAAGTTACATTAGAAGCAATCTACTTTCGGAAGGAAAAAAAAAGTGCAAAAGTTATATTACAAATCCAGTGTAGCTTATACACTGATACACATTACAATCAAGCCATAATACAAGCATAAGTGGACATTTGAATGTTCAAATAGCAAACTAGCAACGCAATTTTGTGACTTCAACAAGCTTATATCACAGACTCGAGTAGTTAAATAATCGATTACCCAATAGGATCTATGTTTCTTAATATAATACGGAGCCTCTCGTCACTGCAACCACTCTGAAGTTTAAACTGAACAATGACGAAGACCTCCGAATAGCCAAAGGATGACTTGCCATTTGATAATGCAAATGGAAGAGACAGAGAATGACCACTTCTGGGAGTTTCTCACAGAATCTGCAACAAAAACTCCTCTGCAGCAGCTAAAAGGACAGGATGATCGCTAAATCTGAAACTATTCCACAATTACAGCAACCATCCTTTTATAGTATCCTATTTCTCTGTTAAACTTTAAAGAGGTTGCAGCAACCATCAACTGCTGTGACCCAGTTACTGCCCTGCCTGTTTCCTTCCATATTAGGTAAAGGGTGGAAGGAAAATGGACGGCCAGGATTAATTCCAAAGCAATCTAACTCTTTGCTGTAATACATGCTTGTCACTTCGGTGCCAGAAAAGTTCGAGCTTTTGCAATCAGAAGCTTCCTTAGAGGAGTTCAAGTTTCCCCCTTCTGACTGAAGAACTTCAGAGCTTGATGAATGCGAGGCAGGAAAGATCAGTTGATCAGGTGTCTTCTTAGCTTCCAGATTATTCTTCTTATTCTCAAGAGCCTTGGTGTTAAGGAAGCGTCCACCAGCTCCCCTTGCTCGACGGCAAGCATGGCGGTGCCGGGATTCATGAATATATGGCTGTGATTGCAACACATACAGGTAGATAAGGCTAATCAACAAATAGGCAACAATACAAGGCATCAATCTAGTTTCACAAGGATCCATGTTAAACTGAAGCTCGGTACCATTACAGAACGGTTGACGGATTTTAGACTTTTCATTTGGATTTGCCGTTTTGCCAAACTCCATTACGTAACGCCGTGACAAAAATCACATCCTTCTCCCCACAACACTCTTTACCCGTTACATCAGTTTTTTGGTCAAAATTCGCCAAATATATATTATTAATCTATTATATAGTTTATAATACATGAGATTTTAAGAATTATTAGTTCAAAAAAATACAATAGTAATATTATAACTGAAATAGGTTATATTATGTTAAATGATTACTTTTGAAACTAAAAATATGTAAATGAGTCTTATACTCGTTAATGTGAATATTTTGAAAAAATTCACACCGCGTTAATCGTGATCCATTTCATTGTTACAAACCATATCCGTGATAATTTACCTTCATCACGACCACATCAACGATTTTTTTCTATGAGCTCAATGGTTCATTTTACGCAATTTTGTGCATGCATCAGTTCAAATATTGTATTTATCTACAACCTATAAGGCATATTCAACGAATATGTGCTACGGCACAAAACATTTATGGTTTACTAAAGATATTTTATGAGATCAATCATCAAAATCCAAAGCTGGAAGCTAACACTAATGAGACTGACATTTTGGCAGAGGGGGACGGGAGAAAGGCAACCTCTTCACGGTTTGATGTTTAAAACATCTTTAAAAGCATAACCGTTGATAAAACACCTGATTGATAGCCATTTCTGTGAAAATTTAGAATATTAGTAACTTCAAAATGAGGTTTTAAAATTTTAGTGCTATGAGTTGATTACATGGTGCAAAACATTCTGCCTCTAGTGTTTAAATACTATAGGTCAATACATAAGTTTTTTTAACCAATAAACTATGCTCCATCCGTTCTTTTTTATTCTTTTCGTATTTCCCATCGGGAAAATTCAAAAAAATCTTTTCATATAAAATCATTCTATTTTAGTCTAATTTACTATTAATAAAATAACCTCGGTTGAATAAAATTGTTGACGAAAATAACCTCATTGTCCACTTGAACTATCAAATACCCCCACAACCCTAAAAGTTTCAACTAATATTTACTCTTAAAACAACTCAAATACATATTTCCATGAGTATTTAATGTATGCCTCACTTATAACTTTTTTTCAACAGAATCTGATTTTCTTTTCAGATTATTTTAAATTTATTTTATGGAATCTTACCCATATTTACTCATGTCTTGATTTCTTCCCTAATTCTAAATGGGAAGAACATTAGAGGGAGTATGATGCAATACATTCTGCCTCTAGTGTTCAAAAACTATAGGTCAATATCATAAATTTATTAACAATAAATAAGTGATGAAAGTTTAGAGTACTTTATGAATATTGCTCAAACCTAAACTTATATGTAAGCAAAGAACTGCTTGACCATGTTCAGATGACTTGCACTCTAAACGTATGAACAATTAAATATTCCACTCTAAAAAACATATACCCTTAGAGTAGCCAAAGTCAAACTGATCCTACAAATCACCAGGAACATTTCGGACAACATTCCTTCTCGATCACAAGAAGGGGCATAAGTAGGATAAACATGGGATATGTTCTGGGAATTAATAGCAAGTTTTCTTGATACCAAGGAATCAGACACCAATTATCAGTGATGCATATGAAACATGAAAATGATACAGTAAGCAAGTATTAATTCAACATTTTGACATACAAAAAGGTACAGTGAGCGACTGTGCAGAGCTGTTTCGTCAGCATATATAAGTTTGAAACGTACAAAATGCAGATTATCAAATATGGAAAAATAAAGATATAATCAAACAGTTTAACCAAACAAACACCAGTGCAGGAATGAGATACAGTCAAACAATAAAACAAAGAACTTCCAAATCCAAGATTGATACCTTCTCTTTGGTAGACCGGTTCTTCATCCCTTCCTTTGCTCTCATTTTACGACGACGTAAAATTCCATGATACTGTTTTGGGTTTACATAAATAGGTCCATCTTCAGTTGTTACACTAAATGGCAGCGATACATGTCCCTGTATTGCAGAAAGGATGATTCTCGTCATGAACCATGTATTCCATGCAAAACACTTATATTTCCAAAAGCTTACAAACTAGGTGGCAGTATGGCACAAAGGAACATCTATAATGAACCGTAACAGTTTAGCTAAGGAATATATGCTGAAGAAACCTGATGGCTTATTACTCTTCAGACCAATGACAATTTACAAAATTTTTGCTATTTCCATTTATAAATTTCCCAATAGTGAAATGTCCTTGTATGAAGAGATACAAAATACAATCTCTGTGGAAACAATTTACTCCTAGATTCTTTTACATTAGCTTCATATGGTTTGAAATTATCAAAATATATCCTTCATACACATTATTATAGTGCCATTGAAATGTTTTTCACATGGAAATAATCCAAAGAAAAAATGCAGAGAAAAACAAAAATATAGAAGTGCACAAAAGAATAACCCCAAACAGATAAACATTCACCGAGCTCTCTGGAAAATCAGACACAGCATTCATTTAAGATGGGACTACTATACTATTAAAGAAAAAAACGTTGAACTTCTGATCTCTTGTTTGGATAAACAGTGATGCTATACTTTCAAGAGACCATGATGTAATTATTTCAGTCTCCATCACTCAAATTTTACACTTACCGATTTTGATTAAGTAGCTAGCTTGCTGTCGCTCAATATTTAGTCTCAATGTGGGCATCAACAACTACAGAAATTAATCTTTCTTTGAAAAACAAAGATGCTTTGTTTCAGTAATAGCATACATCAAACAGAGATACATCACCAACAAACGAACAAAGGGTTGTCACATTCTAAAAAAAAACAATTCTTGTTTCGAAAGATCATCACAGGACAGATTCCTATAAAGTGTAACATCATCACTAAATGCACAACTACTCAGTGAATGTCGATGAAGTGCATGAGATGACAGTTTGATCAGTTTTAACCTCTAGAGATTCTAAAACAGGAACCTTACAGAAAATAAAATTGGAAAAATTCGACAATAAAATAATAGTTTCTGGACGAGTAACAAACCGTGGGCTGAGTTCCATAAACTGCAAATAATCCATGGCATTGATCAGAAAGAGGATAATTTGCATAGACCTGAAGATTTTATTTGAAGGTGAGCAAACTATAAAAAATAAAGCAATATCCATCAGGTCAAATACACATAGAAAAGTTTACCATTGGCTGACCGACTGCAAGATCAAAGCAATTTTTCTGTTGGGGAGGAGAGAAATGCTGGAAACTGTTTGTTTCATGGATATTGTCTTCTTTCAAAGAGTTCTTGTTCTCCTCTGAACACAATATGTCATCAAGTAATTATTCAACTGCCAATACAGGGTTTTATAAAGTCCAAACATACCATTACAACATGTACAAGCACAAAATCATAGAGAAAAAAGAAAATACACACTGCCCATCATAGGAAAGTCAGATTACAAGGAGATACGCTTCTTGTCTTAATAAACAGCATTACCTTTCTGCATTCTATTAATCTTCATACATCATAATTATCTATAGTTGGCATTCAGAGTAAGCTAATAACTTTATATGTTTGCATATGCTTATACTTTTATCACCCGCCTATCAGGAGGTGAATGTAAATGGTAGTTATGCAGTGAGAAGACAAATTACTACAATCCATTGGGTTGGCAAAGAGAAAGTTATCACAATCAAATTTAACAAAAAAATTGTCAGGTTATGGTAAAGCTTTATCTAGCAAATCCTTTCCATATGAAAATGAGAGACTACCACAATGGTGTAGGATTGATAAAATCAATTTACTCCCTTAAGGTTCAAGCTAGCTTTCCATAAAAATACCCAAGGGGAAGGTCAGTTCAGGCAAAGAGAGAGTCATAAATGTGCATTGAAGTCCAGCTCGTACTATCACTCAGGTTGTCTCAAGACCAGATTGAACACATAAGTAAATTCCATATTTTCCAAGATAGTATACAACTGAACAGGTGAATTCCCAATTTTCCATGGAAAACAAACTACAGGTACTTACAATTGGAAACTAGTTTTTTTATTTTCTGTGGAAAAAAAAGTACTCTGGAAGTGACTCATCCTTGGGCTCATTAACATCTCATCATATCTAACCTACAAGTGTATACATCAGAAATTTGAAATTGCTAATGTGATAGAACAAGTAGGGCAATGGGCAAGGCGCATGCTGCCTCTACAGAACTTGACTCCAAAAATGCTCACAGATGGGGAAAAAAATAATTAGAATATGTTCTCTTCTTCAATACTATCCCACTGAAATTAGTGCAGAAAGAAAAGTTCACAGTAAGATCTATACATCTTCCACTAGAATACATGTCCTCGAACTCAGAAATTGTTGAGTTGAATAAAAAAGAACAACAATCTAACAATAGTAACAGAGAGAAACAATAAACTAAGCTCAATGAACATGCGGAAAACTTTCAACATGTTTCTTATGCATTTTCTTTTTCACATTATAGGGCGATAAAGTTAGTAGTTATTAGATTAACCATAATGCCTACTTCACCAAAATGGCAAACTTGTTAACTTTATGGATAAGGAGCCTTTTGCTCTTTGTACTTGCCGATGAAAGAACTATCAGTCCAAATATAACTCCATAACATACACCAGAGAACTGCTAGCAGTAAAAACAAATACTCCCATGAGAATTTGTTTGTGGTAGTCTAATCAAGAAAGAGAAAACGAGATGACTCCAGCATGTTAAACAAACATTTACCGAAGTACAGTGATATGAAATTTCAGACAACAAAAAACTGTCTTAGTTGAGCTTTGTACATATCCCATTCAACCAATCAACACTAATTAGCATGAAAGCTCATATTAGCAGAGCAAAGCATGAACAGTCGAAACACAAAAATTTACCAGCAGAAAAAGCAAGACGGAACCCTGTTTGTTTTTCTTTCTCTGGTGCTTCACTCATACTGTGCTGAGATTTATGGTGCGCTCCACCCCAATCGATTTGATTGAGATTCAACGAATTTATTTGTTCATCTTGTGATCCTGCAGCAACCCACCAACGCATAGACCCAACAGACGAAATCTGACGACTTGTCCCACTCTTCTGCATCCCTTTATACACTTAATATTGATCAGCACTACAGTTTATTTACCTGCAATAACTTTCATAAACAAATCAGAATTTAACTCCGAAAGCCAAATCAAATGACGACCACTACCAGCGGTACAGACAACAGCAATCAAAAGCTCCACCCCAACCTTCCAAAAACATCTAGAATTCAATGGAAACAATAAGCCTACACCATGTAACTCAAAATCTCCCACCCTTCAGTTAAAAAACAGCAAGAAAAAAAGGTTCTATAAAAAGGGTCTGTCCATTGCAATCTTAACCAAACTCACCAAATATTTAAAGAAAGGTACGATTATACTGTTCATTCTCTTGAACAAAACATAGAGAGCCAACTAAAAAGTACACAAATTAGCTACTGAAAAAATAATCTATGACAAAGTGATACAGACCAAATATAAATTTGATCAGAAAAATTGTATTTGTCAAACCAGAATAGTCAGCAAATCTAAACATCAACATGTAAGCTAAACCTGAAAATTTAATGAGAAGATTGAAACCTCATGTATAAGCTAACAATATGCAATACCTTAACATATCAACATAATGATTAAAAAATCATTGTATGAAGACTACCACTAAGAAAGAAAAGAACCCACCAAATTATTCATCAAAGATTCCATTTTTACTAACATGAACAGTGCAAACATAAATCCACCAAATTATTCATCAAAGAATTCAACAAATTTAACCAATAATATTAACAAACCCCAAACCCCAAAAAAATCACCAAAATTTCATCAAAGATTCAATCTGTTGGGAAGGATTTACAAACCCCAAAAAAATCAACAAAATTAAAAAATACATTTAAATCAAAACAAAATAAAAAATAGAGCCAAAATTACCAACCCTAAGACTGAAGAGTAGCAGTTAGAGTAAGAGTAAGAGTAAGAAGAGAAGAGTACCGTTGAAGAAAGATTTGAGAAGTCTTAGATTAAGAAAGTTGAAATCCGATCCTTAAGGGAAGAAAATCCAGTCTCAAGGAAGGAGACATAAAAAGATGCACTTGGAAATTATGGAAAGTTGGTGCTCTCTTATATGAGCCAAGTGGCCCCACTTTTGTACCGACCAATTATATGACAATTTCATGCTGCTTTTTTATTTCTTGAAAAATTATTTTAACGATGATGTGAAAAAGCACTACAATTTTTTTGGCTTTTTATTTGTTTTCTTTATTTAATTTTAATTATTAGTAGGTACGAAGTCTTATGATTTTTTAGTTTGTGGACCAACCCCCAAGGTTGGGGATGGGGATGGGGAGGGTTGGATGAATGAGGATAATGTAGATTGGGCCTACTTTACATTTATAAATAAATAAATAAATAAATTCTTATTTTGTGTATTTTCAAAAGTTTCCATTGGTTTTTTTTATTTATTATTGAATTTAACTATATATTTGTGCTTTTTAAATAAGTTTCAATTGTATCCGTACAGGCAACTTTCCAGTCATTAACATATTAAAATAATATTTTATATATTAGTTGCTTAATATATTGTCTAAAAATTATTAGATTAGTTTAAGGTATTTGTTTAATAAACTGCTATTTAACATTAAATTAGTTAAAATAACCTAATGTTATTTTAATATACAAATAACGTCCTAAACTAACAAGTATTCCCTCCATTCTTTTGTTCTTTTCGTATTTTTCATTCTAAAATTTTAAAAACATCTTCCCATATATAATAATTCTATTTTAATTTAATTTAATTTATTAAGACTAAAATAACCTCGGTTAAATAAAATTATTGACGAAAATAATCTCAGTATCCACCTGAACTACTAGAAAAACCCTCACTAACCCTAAAAGTTTCCACCAACATTTACTTCTAAAATAACTCAGTTACAACTTACCATGAGTATTTAATGCATGTACCACTTATAGCTTCTTTTCAAGGAAATTTGATTTTCTTTTCAGATTATTTTAAATTTATTTTAAATAATCTTATCTATATTTACTCATGTCTTAGTTTCTTCACTGATTCTAAATAAGAATAACAAAAAAGATCAGAGGAAGTAGTTAGTAAAAAGTTAAGTAGGGGTAAAATTAAATTTTTTATAAAAAATATAAGGATATAGTTGAGATTAAAACAATATAAAGGGTCCTATTGAAAAATTTAAAAAATATGAGGACATTATTGATATTTTCCAAAAATTCATATGTGATTTTTACTCGAGAGTTTCTATTGATGAGAATCAAACTTCCAACAAGATGATTTTTTTTTTGTTTGTAAATTGAATTTAGACATGTCAAACATCTTGTTTTGAAAAATTATTTGTGAGCTATGACATAATATTTTTTCTCACTATTTAAATTGAGTTTGAGTTGGTAAATTTAATTTTGTTTTGATTTCGGATTTAAAGTGTATGATTGAGAGCTTGATACCAACAAATTTTAACTATTGATTGCCTAAATTTTGTTAATCAACACATTTTTCCTAATATAGTTTTTCTATAACCGCATCATTAATAACGAGCCTTTAACTAAGGCTAAAACCCTTTTAAGTATCTTTTTCAACCAACATTAATTTTGAAAATCAGTTTTATTGTTAAGACTCAACTTTTGATAAATGAGACTTTTAAAAAGTGTATAGACAAATTATATTGGTAGATTTTATTTAAGAGTGGTTAATGCATTATTTTTGTTTTTATTTTTATTTTAAACCAAAATTTCCTTTCTTATGAAAGAAAAGTTATTTATCAAAGTGTTATTTTTAATAATAATTGATTAGAGATGTCAATTATGGGAACTCAACTCATATAATAGGATTTTTTTTTTACAACACCCTCTTTGTTGGAACTCATATTTGAGCGTCTCATTAAATATGTTACATTACTTTTATGATAATAAAAAAAAAACTGTCATACATCTTCCTTTATCTCAAATATTTATACAAATTCTACAGAGTTTTAAAAATTCGAGTTATTCCCTCCATCCCATTATACTTACTCTATACAATTTTTATGCAATATAATAGTCGGCATATCAACTATTTTACTCCATTCATATTTGGATTTCTTTTACAGATGTCCTACATTTGTTTTATTAATAAAAATTAATTTGCTTATTTTATGCAATTACTTATCACATTCATATTTTCCCAGTTAATGTAAGCTATATGCCTATATCACTATATCAGCATGCCAACGATGTCGCAGTGTCGTCGTTTTCAATTATCTAATTTTACTAATGATTCTATGCAATCAAAGCCGATCATATGAGTTTGTAAACAGGGAAGTTATAGATATACAAGTATATTTAGGCCCCACTTACACTTTTTATTTATGATTAATTTTAATTTAATTTAAATCAAAATATTTTTTTCGCCGTTTCTTTTGTGTTACAAAACAACTGTAATTCGAAAAAATAGTTTAAAGGTTTAGGGTTTAAGTACGGGTTTAGAAGAATAGTGATTCGGGTGTTAAACAAACACCGAGATATGAATTAACGAATGTTAATAAAGACGTTATAAGGAAACATGTATCATAATTAGTCCTCTTCGAAAAATGGTTTAATGATTTAATTACCTCAAAGCAAAAGAGAGAATAGGAAACCTACCACTTCAAAGGAAATGGATTAACATTAAGCATTAGTGGTTAGTGGAGAATGAGAAGTCTGGTGTAAATGCAATACAGAAGGAGCCTTAACTAAGTTACTCTTATATTAAAGTCTAGTCCAGATTATTAATTGTAAAGTTAACTAATGAGTTAGATGATGCAGTTGGTGATGTATTCATTCGACCAACTCAGCAAGTGGAATGTCTTTTACAATTATTTTATTTATTTTTTAAGTATTTTTTTTATTTCTTTAAGGTCAAATATCTTTTAGTTGTTTCAAGCTCATCGATTTTTTTGTTTATTAATTTTTTTTTTTTGGCAGAGTTCATCGATTTCCTGATACTTGGTCTTCTTTTGTCTATATCTACATGTTCTGTGAGCAATTTTTTTAGTGTTTAATATGCAATAGACTATTTATGCTTATTGTAAATCCATTTCCTATCTAATTCTATAGCTTGATCTATATCCATTCATATATCCACACACTTTTAGTCTACCTTATTAATTGTACTGTTCAATCTCAATATGGAGCTATAGGGGTGAGTTTTATTTTATTAAGGAATAACTTTTGTTTTATTTAGGGATAACTTTTGTTGTATTGAGGGGGTAACTTTTGCTTGCGACACAATGACCTTATTGTATCCCATGTGCATACAAAACCTTCTCATTCTCATTATATTATAGGAAATAACTAGAATGTGCCCCGTACCCGATAATTTTCAAAAAGTAAGAAAGTTTAATAACCTCAGCTCAACTATCCCTATAAATAAAGTTCTAGGAGATTTGATGATCAATTATAAAATTTGTCATATTTATACATTTTATTCTAGTGTCTAACCTTATGATTTTGTAGTGTAATCGAGTTCAAATATTGTTTACCTTTATGTACAATCTAAGAGAAAGAAAACAATAGGAAGTGAAGAGACAAAGTATGCAATTGTTGATATAAAGTGGTTACATTACCAAATCAAGCTTGAGTTATATCTATTTTATTAAAAGTTTTGAAAAGAGTATACCTATACAAAATACAGAGCAGAAAGAAAACAAACCATAAGCATTTGAAAAAAAAAATCGATATAAAATATTTTGTATGTACGTATATATTTAAGGGTTTTATTCCGCAATTTATTATTTTATTTATTAATATTTAGTTGTGATTTATTAGAAATTTAGAGGTAATTTTACGAGTTGTATGTGTTGTGAATCCAACTCTTAATTTTGCCACTATTTATTACTCTACGTCCTTCATTACATGATGAATTATAGCAATTAATCTAAATTATCAAAACTAAAATGATAATTTTTGCATAGGATTATTACCAGCGAAATATGAAGTACTGGTATGTCGCCTGTACAATCGTTTTAGAGGTGTTGAGTGAGACTTGGTGGTTGACTTATCGAATACCGAAGTGAAACCTAGGCATGAAGTTGGATTTGAGGAGGCTAGAGTCTGATGGTTTAAAAATTAACATATGAATGCCAACATAAATCATAAAAATAGTAGTTTTATATGTCTAAGAAAAGAGTTTAGTAAATACAAAGATTGTGGATGACAATTATTTTATTTACTAATACTTTTATTTTTTTTTCCCAATTTTATAGGTAGAAACGTGGGTGAAACACAATATGAATAGAGGGTTTAAAGGCATTACATCAACCTTTTCTCTTAAGTAATAATATAAGATATATTCAAATTTGATTTTATTGAATGCATGTAGATATGAATTTTACAACAATAATTTTTTATAATTTTGTCTTATAAATTTTTTATTTTTTATTCAAAAGAGTCATAAGACAAAAATTTTATCTTATAAATTTAAAGATAAAAACATTCTTAATTGTATCTTAAAAATCGTAAAAAAAAATCCCATTAGGGAGGAATGATGCTTTTGAATGTACAACGCATAATTGGATTTAATTTGAATAGCTTCCAAAATGTGAGGGTGAAGGGTGACACATCCCATTCTCGGGGATGCTGCTTTTGCTGCTACGCTTCCAGAATTTCTTCTATAAAAAAAACTTCCTAGTGGTACAAAGTTAATGGTGTCTTTTCCATAGCACGTAAGAAATAAAGTTACAGAAAGCTAGCTTAATTATTCGGGTTAAAAACCTTAACGACGAAAAGTAGCCGTGTAAATATCTCCACTCTATTTTATCTATTCCCTTTAATCTACTTTAAACATCCATTTTTTCTAAAGCCTAACAAAAATCTAGGCCCTATCGCTTCATCTTAAATTTGTTTCTTTATAACTTTTTATAAGGATATTTCTCACCTTAAATTTATTATTTTTATTAAACGTACAATATTTTTTTTTATTGAGTTGTACTGGAACTATTTACAATTTTATTTGTTCCTATAATTTATCCTTTTATTAAATTAAAATTATTTTATCGAAGAATGGTATTTACAAAATTTAAATTATTGTTACGGAATATTACATGGTATTGTTTTAAGGTGAAGAATAAGAACTTAATACATACATACTCCCGGATAATGGATTGAATATGCTCGAGTAACTAAACTCATAACTTCGTGTTGTGTAGTATTTGTACTCGAACCAATAGGGTTTAATTGGTTTCGATCAGGTTTATAGTCTGAAATGCATCCAAAATACATTCATACAACCTTTTGATTTTTTTGGTTGTCCAATTTTTAAGTCAACCAATTTCGATTTCTAGTTCAAAGAACAAAACCTAATAAATGACGCTCACCTTGTGATTTTATTCAGTCTATTCACTGCCAGATTGGTACTAATGGAGATACTATACCAAGATATATTTACATATTACATATATATATAATATAGGGCTAAAAAAATGATCGAGTTTTTACTTATAAGAGATATCAACAGTAAATTAGGGAGCATAATTAAAGAAGAATAAAATCTGGGAAGAGCATAATACTGTCAGTGCTTAGGTAACAATGAATAATCTTGAACTTCTTCATCCCCCGGAGCACTAACTGATATCTCCACTCGGATTCTTCCTCGCAAAGTTAGGAGCATGTCACCTAGGCTACATAGCACATTATTCAGATAGTTGGTGCTTGGAATAAGGCAAAAATAGGATGAGCATTGGTGGTATCTCCAAACTTATTAAACATACACACGGAGTCGTGTTTGGGTCTGAATACATTTACGAGTTGTTCATCTACGGATCTACCCATGTAGTAAAACATCTCCAAGTGTATGAGGGTATATATATCTATTGTCAATATTACACGTACAAGATTGTAATTCTAAGATTATTATTCTTACAATAAACTAAGAAACCAGAGACCTTACATGAGCATATCATTGATCCATTATCAATAATGCCGAAATGTTCCTGATAACTATGCATTCCAGCCCAAGAGGGCAAGACACATTATGATCTAGCACAGGGCATAAGCACCATCTAGGCATATCATGGCATGACACTGCATGTGTGTGTGTATGTGCAAGTGGTTGTCCAGGACTACCATTTTAGTGCAGGAAACACGGCTTGAACAATGGCAGAACATCACTCCAACAAAGCGCAATAACACATACAGAGTAGAATAAACTCAAGAGCAAAAATGTAACTTGGTCGAAACAGACTGTTAATGTACTGCCATCGGCAAGAAAATCTTAATTCTAAGTACTACAGGCAAACATTTCTAGGCTAATCCACAATGATTTAGTAAGAGACAAGATGTACACCACAAATCTACTTTGCTGACCAAAATTCTAAAAAGTATGAGAAGAAAAGTAAGAAATTTAGGAATGCCACTGCTGAGGAAAGGCGACAGACCTCCTATTGCCTGGCAGGCTTGCAACTGGAATCAGATATATATGAAAAATGTTTAGAGCATCATTGTATACCACTTATAGGCCAAGTCAGGCTGCAAATTCCTTGACTATAGGATCGACAATGGAATCCCAATAAAAGAAGAAATGAATGGTGGCAGATTGATCAATCAAGACACACAGCACTGGTGGAAGTTCAGGATTGAGCTCTAGATCTGCTACTGAAATAGCGATTGTTCTCCCCATACTTGCAGCCTCGATGCAATAGTCTGCCGCATACAGAGAGAGTCGTATGGAGAAAACTCTACCCTTGGGATAACGCTGGATCAAACAGTATGGACCCTGAGGTGATCAACCAAAAAAGATGATGAATACAGCTTTACCAAGAGAAAAGAGGATGCAAAATCGTTTGGTAACTTAAATTAGAGATGCATTACCTCGCTTAGGTAACGCTTTGTTTCTCCGGAAGCCATCATGATCATTGCGTTCGCAACGCTGACAATCACTTCAATTCAAAGCAAAAAAAAAAAAATATTGTACTAACGCTAAGGTTAGCGAAAACAAAGTAAAGTTCAACAAATCTATGTAAATTGTAACAAAAATAGCAGAGGGTAACAGGGCATACATACATAAGGTATAGTCAAACAAGAAATGATAGTAACGGAACAAACAATTTAAGTTACTAGAGATTGAAAATAGGTATACATAGATGCATACCTGGTTGTGGAGGCTCTATGGAATGCTGCAAAACATGGACAAAGTGATTTGGGCGCATAACAATTCTGAAGCCAAACCCATAACTGTGTTCAATCTCGTTCTGATAATTGGTAAATTCGAAGCAGTAGCTTCTCTGGATCTCAATCTCATGGATAGACGGCATACCATCTATAACAGTGTTAATGTACAAATATATATAGTTAGTTAATACACACTCATGAACAGGGATTTTATTACAAATTCATTAGGCTTTACAATATGATGTGCTACTTTTCTAAGGATCAATATGATGAAAATTTATGTTTTGTACAAAAAAAAATCATAATTTCTTGGTTGTCTTCATTACGACTAAACCGAACCATAGCATATCAGCATATGCAATAATATGCCAAGTCTTCCACTCTGCAACTGATTTACACATCATTTAATTTCATTTTCTGGTAATATTCCAAGAAATCAATCGAAATTAAGAAGATTTAAAATACCCTTTTTTCAAAAATATTTCAAGAATTCATTCAGATTAAAAGGATTTTTTTTTTTTTTTTTTTTTTTTTTTTTTTTTTACTATATATTGTAAGTAATCAAATGAAACCATGTAACTAATTACAGAATAATAATTGTGCATGAGAAAAAAAAAATCACCTTGATGATTGAGGACGTAGAAACTATCAGAATTTTGACCAAACCCAAGGATGACGTAAATGTGAAGCTCTTGATCATTGCTAATCAAATCAAGAGTTAAATGGAACGAGTGCAAGTCGAATTCAAAAGTCCACGACGAATCAGAGTCAGGTGCAAACAAGGTGTAAGAGTGAAACCACGAAGAACACAAAGTAAGGGCAGCCGGAATCCTGTGTTCTGGGTTCATTGCCTGAAGAAACAAACCGTCTTGGTGAATCGTTAACAGCCCGCGTCGGTGTATGCCGGAAACAACTCGGACGATTCTCTTTATTCTTATGGCTCGTTGCACCCTCATCACTAGGGCTATCATATTCCCCAACTCTTGATTATTGTTTTGTTATTGAATAACACGCAGAACACAAACTTGAACAGGGTTTGATTAGGAGGAGAAAGTGTGCAAGTGTCTCAAGAACGCATAAGAGGAAGGAAATTCCTGTTTGTACGAAGTTTATGGCTTGTTTGGTTTTGCGTTTAGATTACCAAAAACTAAAATATGAAATTATAAATAATGATTTTCGGATTTTTTATTGCGAGTTTTTAAAATCAACATGACTAGGATCGGTAGGACTAATTCAAGCTCGTATTTTAACCTATAGTATATCATTTGTAAAATTAAAAAACTAAAAACTGAAAACTGACATTATATATAAAAAACGACCCCTTAATTGCTAGTTATGTACACTAGATACTTCCCGAGCTATATTTGATTTCTTAAAATTAATTTACATAGTGATATATGAAAAATATATTTATGACTTATATTAATATGATTTTCAAAACAATAATCTTTAATTATCGAAAATGACATTATTTAGTGACTATTCTTCATTAAGTCTACACTTATAGTCTAGTTTCTAATGAGTTTAGAAGGAAGTTTTGGGAGGATATTGAAATTATCTTAGTGTACTCTCTTTTAGTATCAATACGTTAGTAGATGATAAGTTGTTTATTTTTGTTTAGATAGTAGAAAATTGTTTGGACAAAAGTAATTTTCAATTTCGTGTACCAACTTTTTTTTTGGGAGTATGCATCAATTCATGCAGCCAAATTGAAATCGCAATAGGGTAGAATAGATAGTAGGATTATATTGTATCAGAAGCATTTTGATTTCCATATTATTATTTTACAGGTTATTTTAGGAACACTCCCATTCTATAATGTCCGAATTTTTTGTTGTTGTTGTTGTTGTTGTTGTTGTTGTAAGGGCAAATAATTGATGTAGACGAAATCTAATCTTATTAAAAAATTTATAGTGAAGTCTTTTACTATTATTATTCACCATTACTAAAAAGGAAGTGCATCGTTATAATTGCTCATCGCAGTTCACGCTTCACATAGATTCTCTCTCACTTGATATATAATTTTTAATTAAAAGGGAATATTAAGTAAATTATTCCGCATTGCAACCTCCACCCCGTTTACCATTCTAATTCATACTTTATAACTTATAATGTCCTGATTGTTCAAGATTTTCCCAATTTTATTATCCCCAAATTCTACATAAACCCTAATTTTGAAATTAAACCCCGAGAATTTATTCACAAACCAACCAAATTAGGAAAATATTAAGCAAATCATACCTTTGGGCCGAGTTTATGCTTAAACGCTAATTAGGGAGTAGTTCCTAACAAATTTTTTCTATTATGTATATAAACTCTTTTACTTCGTATTTTACAAAGCTCTAAAATTTCAGCCATACTTGTGGAGTAATATTAGGTTTGAAACATTAGTAATGCTAAGACAAATAAGCATCAAGGGATTGAAGAGATCTTACATCATGTTAATACTAATGAGTCGTTGTTAGAATGTGTTCACTTGATAGCTATGTGATCAATAACAAGTATACGACATTTTGCACACGACATAAAAGCTTAAATCTATGTCTCATATACTAGATCGATTTGAACCACAAATCTACTTTATTGGTAACCGATATATACTTTCCCTAACAAAAATTCTAAACAAGTTTGGAAGAACAACATTGAATACCACATTACAACCCAATTCAGGGTATATATTTCTCGAATTGAGAATTGACGATGGAATTTCTTGCTAAGAAGAAGTGAATGGTGGCAAATTCTTCAATCAAGACAACAAGCACGGCTGCGTGCTACCTCAGGATTGCGATTTTTTTTATTTCTAAGTTTTTTTTTAAAAAAAGTTGCAAAAATAAGCTATTTCCCAAACTAATTTCATAAATAAGCCAATTTTGCTTCAGACAAAAATCGTTGCCCCAGGCAACGATTTATAATAAGCTGGAATAGGAGAATGGTAGAAAAGTGGGCCAAGAGAAATCGGTTCCCTGGGCAACGATTTCCCATGGCCCACGTTTGATTTTAGCTCAAAGAAAATCGTTGCCTAGGGCAACGATAATTTTTTTATATATATAAAATTGTTGCCTTAGGCAACAATTTTCTTTGAGTTAAAATCGTTGTCCTAGGCAACAATTTCTCTTGGCCCAACTTTCTCCCAATCCCCTAATATAGCTTATTACAAATCGTTGTCTGAGGCAACGATTTTTATCCGAGCCTAAATTGGCTTATTTTTCAAATTACTTTGGTTAGAAGCTTATTTTTGCAATTTTTTTTAAAAAAAAGCTTAGAAAAAAAATTCTAGGATTACGCTCTCAATTCGCTACGTCGATACCAAGTTTTTTCCCATGCGCGTAGCCTCGATGAAATAGTGTGCCTTATGCAGAGAAAATTCTAGGGAGAAAAATAGTGTATGGGGTGGGAAATTTAGGATCAAACAGTGAGCACCCTGAAGTGATACATACAAAAAACAAGAAACCAAATCTACGCTTAGAAAAGAGGATGTACTTGAAAATGTTTTGAGATGCATTACTTGGTTTAGGGAGAACGTCGTTTCTTCGGAAGACATCGTGATCGTCGAGCTTGTTATGTCTATAAACACTTCAGATGAGATTTGAAAGTGTAAAAAGAAAAACAGTAATATAACTTCGTATAAATGTTAAGGTCGACTATCTAAGTTGATAAAGATTGACATGTATCTTGTGTGTATACAATACATTTTGTAATCGAAAATTGACAGAATTTAGAGAAATTGATTTCCCTAGATTTTCATTGAATCAATATGTGTATATATACAAGAAGATTCCTAGCTATATTAAAATACTTATGTGTTAATAAGCTATTTACAATATAACCCCTAAATAACTCTAATACCCCTTAAGTTGGAGCATAAAGATCATAAATGCCCTACTTGGAAAGTAAGTATAAAAATAGACAGTTCATGTCGTTAGAGATAATAAAAAACAGGTACGTAGATGCTTACTAGATTGTTGAACTCCATCGAACATCGCAAAATATGGACAAAGCGATCTGGAGGCATAAAAACTCTGAAGCCAAACCCATATTGGTGTTCCAGGTTTAGAAAATTGGTCCAAATGAAATCTAAATCGGTTCTCTCGAACTCCATCCGATGGACATATTGTATACCATCATCTATGACAGCATGCGCACAAGAAAAAAGCTTCTCAGACAACTAACTGATCAAATTTATTAAACCATATATTATAACTATTCATAAGATAAGTATTTAAAAAAAACAATTGACCATGAATGAAAATCAAGAAGAAAGCATCGGAAACTTGATTGTTTCCCAAGAAAAATGAGAATATGAAGTTGTTCATCATCTTTAGCTGAAGCAAGAACTTTGTTCAAGACCTCTAAGTCAAAAGAAATAGTCCCACTTGTAGAAATTAAAAACAGAATTAAATCCTTAATAAGATAAGATAATAAGAGGGATAATTATATCTCAATTAGAGTTTTACATTAGCTAGGATACTAGAGATAATAAATACCCATACAAAAGCATTGTACTGAAATATATACAAGAAATACAGAGATCAATTATTACTCCTCTAATCTTCCATAATCTCTCTTCCCACTAAACCAAGCCTAATCTAATTCACTTGGTATAAGATCCAACGGCAATCCCATCGGATTTCTACCGGAATTAGGCTTCATCATCTACCAAAACTCACCTGAGAAACATGACACCACCAACAGATGAACCAGTAACAATGACCCAATTGCTAGAATTGTTACAACAACTAAACACAAACAAACCAACTCAAGAAATCGGAGGTTCCTCATTACAAATCTCCGAAAAACTGGACAATCACAATTACACCAAGTGGGCTCGCCTAATGCATCTGGCAATCGGTGAAAGGGGCCGGCTCAACCACATCATTGCCGAGCCTCCGTCCCCGACTTCCCAAGATCATCATCATGGCTCCAAAGGGATTCAATTGTGATCTCTTGGATCATTGAAAACATTGGGTCCAAGGTGGTGAACCAGTTTCTTGATTTTCCGATGGCGAAGGAGCTGTGGGCAGGAATAGAAGCCGTATATGGTAGCGGCAGAGATGGTTGCAAATCTTTGATCTGACAGTCAAAACAAACCAAATCAAGCAAGGAATCGACTCTATTGAAATCTATTTCGGGAAATTAAATGCGTTATGGAAAGAAGTTGACCGAAGGAAGGCAAATCCCATGAAGTGCCCCGAAGACATGAATATGTGCAATAAAATTATGCAAGAGAACATATTATACCAATTTTTAGCGGGCCTCAATGAAAGCCTAGACCAAGATTGGAGGGATCTAGTCAATCAAGACCTGTTGCCATCAATTGGGGCTGCGTACAGTACCATCAGGAGAGAGGTGGAAAGAAGGGAGATAATGAAAGGAGGCTTACCTCACTTACCAGAAACGCACGGAGTAGGAAGCAGACTCACGGCACGAAACCGGTCAGGAAACACATCATCCCGGCGTGAGGTTGACAAATCGAAGCTCAAATGCTCTCATTGTGGCGGATCTCGCCATACTAGAGAAGGGTGCTTGAAAAGTTAATCGGATATCTCGAGTGGTGGAACGAAAATAAGAAGAAAGGGGCCAATAGAATAGAGGACCCGAAAAAGAAGGGAGTAGCATCACTGGGTGAAGATACGAAGCAAGGAGAAGAGGGTGAAGGTGAGGGAGCTACGACAAAGAAGGAGGAAGGAGGTAAGGGAAACCCTAACCCTACGCTCCCCAAATACCACGGCTCAACACCACAAAAAAGCCAAAGAAACCAGGAGCTCCATAGCCAAAATGAGGGAGGCAAGGAAGTGAGGGGAAATAAGGGAAACCCTAACCCTAGCCTATTCAAATACCACGGCCCAATACCACAAAAAAGCCATAGCCGAAATGAGGGAGGTAAAGAAGTGAGGGGAAATAAGGGGAACCCTAACCCTAGCTCCTTCAAATACCACGGCTCAACACCATAAAAGGGCCAAGAGCTCCACGACCCAATTGGAGCCACAACACCTAAGAATGCCTTACTAGCCATACCCACAAAAACATCCAAAAACCCATCCTCATTCTTCTTGGGCCAGTCCCAGAATTTAGGCCTAGAAAACCATAACCAAAAAACCCAATGGATATTTAACTACGGTGCAACCAATACAATAACAAACGATGAGAAGGATTTAATAAACCTCACTATACCTAAAAAAAATGCTAATACAGACAGCAAATGGGGAGTGTATGAATATTGAAAGAACCGGGGAAATTAAGATTGGAAATAATTTTTCGTTAAATAATTGTCTTTATATCCCTAAACTCTCTTATAAATTGTTATCTGTTAGCCATCTTACAAAAGAACTAAATTGCAACGTTCTAATCAGTTCAAATTATTGCATTGTACAAGATGCTCGGACCGGGACGATCATTGGACGTGGTACTGAGCGAGATGGACTGTACTTTGTAGATGAGGAAGCCCCAGGATGTGTAGCAGCTACAAAACTGTCAGTAGAAACTCGTCTCAGAACCTGGCACCGTCGTCTAGGTCATCCATCAATAGGGTATCTAAAACGTATTTTTCCGTCTTTAACTAAATCTAATATAGTTTTGAACTGTGAAGCATGTGCTTTGTCTAAAAGTCATAGAAACTCTTATCCAAGAAGTGTTAGTCATAGTAATAAACCCTTTTATTTGGTACATTCTGATGTGTGGGGGTCAACCCCTGAATCCGGCTCTAAATGTTTGTCATATTATATTTTGTTTATAGATGATTATACCCGAATGAGCTGGGTGTACTTTATGAAACATAAATATGAGGTTTATAACGTTTTTGTTGAATTTTACCAAATGATTCAAAATTAAGATTAGTATTCTTCGGTTAGATAATGATGGAGAATATATAAATCAAAATACGAAAAACTTTTTTTTCTACGAATGACCTCCTCCATCAAACCACTTGTTTTGATACTCCACAACAAAACAGGGTGGCAGAAAGAAAAAACCGTACCCTGTTGGATATGACTCGGGCCATAGTGATTGACTCTGGTGTTCCTAAATCTTTTTGGCCCGAAGCAATAGCAACGACGAATTATCTTACCAACAAATTACCTACTAAAAAACTACAATACCAGACCTCGTTAGACACTTTAAGCTCACTTACCAATGTCCCAGTTGTTCACTCCTTGCAGCCTCGGGTTTTTGGATGTGTTGTGTATGTTCACCTTCCTAAAGGATCCCGACATTCACTAGAGCCAAGAGCAATAAAATGCATATTCTTGGGTTACGGGCCTAACCAGAAAGGATATAGATGTCTAGACCCAACCTCAAACCACTTATATGTTACTATGGATTGTGTCTTTGATAAAAGCATTTTCTTTTACCCCCAACTTCGATGTCAGGGGGAGACCACTAAAGAAGACGATCTAAGTTGGTTAAAAATGTCATTAAAAGAGCCATAAATGACAGAAACAGGTACTGAAGACGACATGGTATAGTTCTTCCCATCAGTATCACCACCAATTGGATCATGTCCTGACTCCGATCATCAAGATGAGGTAACTCCTAACCTAGAAATCTCAATTCATGAAATTCCCGACAATTCCGTATTTGATAGCGATAATGAGGAAGTACAGGAGGATGTTACAAGTGGATATCATCTTCCTCCAAGAAGTACTAGTGGAATACCGCCAAAGAGATATGATCCATCATATGAATCCCGAAAATCGAGATATCTAGTGCCAAGCACACGAGAAAGAGGTCTGCCTAGTACAACTGCTCAATTTATTCAGAAAAAATCCCATCTACTGTCAAAGAAGCTCTCAAAAATGGTCATTAGAAGAAGGTAATGGAGGAAGAAATTAGTGCCCTTGAAAAAAACAACACTTGGGTAAAATGTAATATTCCTCAAGACGGAAGCATCGAAAGATATAAAGCCAAACTAGTAGCAAAAGGGTACACTCAGGTTTATGGTATTGATTATTCAGAAACCTTTTCTCCAGTGGCCAAAATCGATACTATAAGGGTCCTCCTCTCGATAGTATCAAACAAAGGGTGGTCGTTACATCAATTTGATGTAAAGAACGCCTTTCTTCTTGGGGAAATCTTAGAGGAGGTATATATGGAGGCGCCTCTAGGGTATTCTCAGGATTTCTTACCAAGAGAAGGATGCAAACTAAAAAAGGCACTATATGGTCTGAAACAGTCACCTAGAGCGTGGTTTGGCCGATTTACAGTTGTAATGAGAAGATTTGGATATAAGCAGATCAATTCATACCACACTTTATTTCTGAAAAGAAATGGTGATTTAATAACGTCTCATAATTTATGTTGATGACATGATCATCACTCGGAATGACAAAAAGGAGATTGGCCAACTAAGGGAGAAATTATTCCAAGAATTTGAAATAAAGGATCTTGGAAGATTGAAATATTTTCTAGGAATTGAAGTACTTAGATCAAAAGAAGGAATCTTCATCTCCCAAAAGAAGTACATTTTGGATCTGCTAGCTTGAACCGGTATGATGGACTGTAAGCCTGTGGATACTCCAATGATAGTAGATCATGGATTACAGATTGACGAACAAGCAGAATTAGCAGATCAAGCTCAGTACCAACGGTTGGTAGGTCGACTGATATACTTATCACATACACATCCCGACATTGTATATGCAGTGGGAGTAGTGAGTAGATTTATGCATAGACCCCAAGACCAACACTTGAATGCTGTCTACAGAATTTTGAGATATCTAAAAGGAACTCCCGGGCGAGGAGTCATGTTTAGAAGAAATGACCACTTAAAGTTACAAGTCTATACTGATGCAGACTGGGCAGGAGATAGGGACAGTCGAAAATCTACTTCAAGATACTTTGCTTCGGTAGGAGGAAACTTAGTAACATGGAAGAGTAAGAAGCAGAAAGTGGTCGCAATTTCAAGTGCTGAAGCTGAGTTTAGAGGCATAGCAAAAGGGGTTACTGAAGTACTATGGTTAAGGAAGTTTTTGTCTGAACTAGGGTTTTGTCCTCAAGAAAGTTGTAAACTATTTTGTGATAACAAGGCAGCGATCATTATCTCTGAAAATCCAGTTCAACATGATTGCACGAAACATGTAAAAGTTGACATACACTTTATCAAAGAAAATTTAGAGGCTAATATTATTAGTCTCCCGTTCGTACGGTCATGTGAACAAATGGCAGATATACTGACTAAAGCTGTGGATGCTAGGGCATTCGAGGAAGTTTTAGGCAAGTTAGGTGTAGAAAATCATACGACCCAACTTGAGAGGGAGTGTAGAAATTAGAAACAGAATTAAATACTTAATAAGATAAGATAATAAGAGGGATAATTATATCTCAATTAGAGTTTTACATTAGCTAGGATACTAGAGATAATAAATACCCATACAAAAGCATTGTAATGAAATATATACAAGAAATACAGAGATCAATTATTACTCCTCTAATATTCCATAATCTCTCTTCCACTAAACCAAACCTAATCTAATTCACTCCACTGTGAGTAGGAAGATAGCCAATCATACAGAAAATATGTAAGACTGAAACCAACAAGGCAGTAAGGTAAGCGCAGCCGGAACCATGTGTAGTGGATTCATAACCCGAAGCAACAACCGACCGTCTTGATGAATCGTTTACCCAACCTAGTGAGTTGATTCCGGAAAACAATTGGACGATTTTCTTGAAGCTTTCTGCTCGTTGCATCTGCATGTTTAGTCTCATCGTCATCTAGAATCACTTTAATTTTGTGTTTTGTCAAGTGAGGTGATTTCTTAGCATGCAAGATGAAGAACTCAAGAGGATTTTATTTGATTTGCAGGAGAAACTGTGTAAGTGGGGGATAGGTATGGGTTTCTGGATGTGAAAAAGGAGGGAACTTCTGTTAACACGAAAAATTTGTTAGTTGAGACTTGAGGATATGACGACTTGTAATACTATCAATATATATATATATATATATATATATATATATATATATATTGAGTTCATGGAGTAAAAAATTACACCTACAAATTAAGACTATAAATCTATAAGTGGTTATGCTTATATGAACTAACTAACCAATCAACCAGGGAGCTTGCAAAACAAAATCAACTTTCCATTATTAGTAGTGCCAAATTGTTCTTGATAACTATGTATTGGCAGCCCGAGAGGCCGAGACATCATATGATCCAGCACAGGGCATAGGCACAACATGGCACAAGATTGCATGTGTCACACATGCAGTGTGTTCTAGTTGTTCATCTTGGACTCCTGGGCTACCATTTTAGCTTGGTAAAACACCAAAGCACCAAAACAGATACAGGATATAAGAGAACTTTGCTATGCAAAATTATAAATTCTTGGTCGAATCAGACCATTACTGTACTGCTAGCTAGCTTTTAGCCATTTCATATAGTACATGCCAATGCACATATGTGATGTATACCACATTTCAATTTTGGTGACCATGTATAAGTCTAAACAAATTTGCATTTAGAATAAGATCGAGTAAGTAGCGCAAAATGAAAGGAATGTCACTGCAACAGACCTTGTACTGCCTACCAGAACTTGCCACTCGAATCAGATATCGATCGAAGATGTTTTAGTAGATCATCATTGCAATGTATTGCTAAGGAGCTAGTTGTTCGATTGGATTTCGCCAGATTTGAGATTTGACGATGGAATGCCTAGCTAAGGAGAAGTGAATGTGGGCAGCTTGCAAGTCAATCAAAACATTCATCACTGGTGGAAGTTCAGGATTTTGCTCTTGATTTGGTACATGGAAACAAATCCTTTGCGCATTACGCACAGCCTCAATGACATAGAGTGCCCTATGCAGAGAGAGTCGCATTGTGAAAAATTCAGCAGCGGGGAAATTCAGGATCGTATAGTCTTGATTCTGAGATGATCAAGCAAAGATATTATAATGCAAACGGATGAAGATAAGAGGGTAACGTAAGTAACAAGATTTAAAAAGTTTTGTCATGTGAATAAGACTATAGATGCATTACTTGGTTTAGAAAAAGCCTCACATTTCCGGTAGACAACATCATCGTCGTCGAGTCCATTATGCTGATAAACACTTCAATAAAAATAGGAGCACAAAAGTTGTCAGTTCATTTATACATTTAAGACTAGAGAAAATATAAGTTAAGCTCAGCAAAAACACGATTGCTCACCAGGTTGTTGTATCTCCAACGAAAGCTCTAAAACATGGAGAAAGTCATGTGCTCCCATAATAAATATGAAGCCATGAAAGCAATAAACGGTTTCCAGGTTGAAAAGAAAGTAGGGCAAATCGGTGATAGGGCATCTCTGGAACTGCATCCCATAGATTTGTGGAACAGGATTACCATCTATTGCAGTTGTCATTTGCATAGTTCGCATAATGTTAGCACATAGTATATATATATATATCATTTGATTTCGTTGTTGAATACTTATGTATACAAGTATATAACAATCATGTCCACAGTCCACCCCATTATCATTATTTATTCTAATTTCTTCACCCCCAGTACGGAAACCGAACCATATCATATACAATTTATATCATATGCAATAAAATGAGTACTTGGAAGTGTCCTACAAGTCATTGAATTCATATTTCCTCGTCCAAGAACACAATGCATTGTCTTTAATTTATGTGAGAAAATTTTCAAGAAATCTTAAGCAAAACAGTTAAACCAATAACTAATACTATAACAGTATGTATAACTAATCAAATGATAAAAATGCATTGTCTTTTGTTATGAGAGAAATATTTCAAGAAACCTTGAGAAAAACAGTTAGACCAACAATAACTACTATAACAAAAAAAATGATGAAACCATATATAATAACCAATCAAAAAATAAAATAAAAATGTAACTCACATAGATCAGGAGCAAAGAACGACAAAGTGAAAATACTGTCGATAACAGGATTAATATAGTTATCGGGCAAGAAGATGTTAATCCACAGAGGTTCATCATCGACACTCAACTCAAGAATTAGATTCATTGGGTCCAAATCAAAACCAATAGTCCAACTCTGACTAGGAAGAGAGAAGGGATCATCTCCTAATGCAATGACGTTGTACAACGGAAACCAAGAAGATGGTAAGATTAGCGTAGCAGGAATACTGTGTGCGGCGTTCGTTACTTCAAGAAATAAATTGTCCTTTCGAATGGTTAGCCACCCGAATCGGTTGATGCTGGAAACTCGTTGCATAATTCTCCTTAGGATTATTGCTCGGTTCACCCTTAAAAATAGTGTCATCATCTTTATGAAGTGGTGTTGAAGTGGGTTTGATTTACAGGAGAAAGTGTGTAAGTGAAGCTAGGGGATAGTTTTTTCTGTTACATACTACCAAGGAGAAACTTTGTTGAAGTAGAGGGTTTGATTTCAAGGAGAAAGTGTGATACATTCCATTATTGGTTTCAAGGAGAAAGTTTGCTAAACATATATACACACACAACAATTCCTGAAGCCAAAATTTAAAAAAGGGATTTTTTTTTTCAATATGTTTGTACCAATCTATTCTTATATATATTGTTTTTTTAACATCATGTAAAACAAATATTAATATTACAAGTTATACTATTGGGGTTATTATCACCCTTAATAAACTCAAACTATTAATATAAGCTTTATTTACTCTTACAACCGACTAAAATACAAAATAGTAGAAGTCATTGAAACAACAATCTTTTTACTTGGTGGCCATTAAAAAAGGATACAATTGAGACCACTATAATAACTTTAAAAAGAATGTTGCCACTCGTGTTTATATGTAGAAAACCATTGTTGTCCTTCCTTTTCATATTATATTCATATCATGTTTATTTTCATCAATACATCTAACATGATACTCTTATTACTACGATGCGCTAGAATTCCTTAAAATCTACGTGTGATGAAAAAAAATAATATTTTCCATAATTTTATACTCCCTATTACTCTATGTTATATTACTTGTAATTGATACTTTAACCCTTTGACTTTTTTTAATGCACGTAGCCTAATATGTTTCCCACCATTTCTGACTTCCCACCCAAGAAAGTAAGAAACCATCTCACTCCAAGTATTCTAGAATCTTCCGCAAAACATTAAACTTCCCAAAGAATGAGTTTCCACAATAAAATAAAATAAAATAAAAAAGAAAAGGCCCAAACCCAACTCGAAAAAAAGGAAACCAAAATAATCCGACCCATCAAATCCACCCCAAATAAAACCAAACCCAAACAAGCAGAATCAAACCCTCTTTCGCCGTCGTCGTGTGCTTTTCCCCTCTCTCTCTCCTCCATAGCCACCCACCCCAGATCGGTTGGTCCTCTAATCTCCCTCTCTTTAGGATCTGATTCAATTAATTCCAACTCATTTCACCTCAATTTTTCTGGGTTTCATCTCAATTTTTTTGGGTGTTTGTTTTTCAGAGAGAGTAAGGCTTGACTTCAAGGAAAACGAACAACAACAAGATGTTTGGCAGAGCGCCTAAGAAGAGCGATAATACTCGCTATTATGAAGTATTAGGAGTGCCCAAGACTGCTTCTCCTGATGATCTCAAGAAAGCATACAAGAAGGCTGCTATCAAGAATCATCCTGATAAGGGCGGTGATCCTGAAAAGGTACATTTTTTCCACATTTTTTAGAATTATTTGATGGTTTTTGTTCATTTTATTAGTGTTTTTTTATGATTTATTGGTCAAGATTTGATTTCATTGGTTAGTTTTTCTGAATTTTTTCTGTTCTTGATTTATTGATGTGATTGTGATTGAGTTTGTGGGTTTAATATATTGGTCTGATCTGCCTGCTAAATTTGGTAATTTGTGTGAATTTGTGATCCCAAGTTGGAATTTTAGGTTTGATATGATTGGATTATGTTGATTGGATGCATGATTGTGTGTGTGATTGAGAGGGGGTGTGATGCAAGATTGAATAGAGAGTGGAGTTGAGTGGCTGAATTTTGCGTTGTTAGAGCGCGATTTGGAAGGGTGTTGCTGACCTTTAAGTGTTATGTGCTTGCGTTTATTGGGGGTATTGACGTATTGTTTGTATTTTGTATTGTTGTTGATTATGAGTTTTCGATATTGTATAGTTTAAGGAATTGGCACATGCGTATGAGGTTTTGAGTGATCCTGAGAAGCGAGACATATATGATCAGTATGGAGAGGATGCTCTTAAGGAAGGGATGGGTGGAGGCGGTGGTGGTCATGACCCATTTGATATCTTCTCATCGTTCTTTGGGGGAAGTCCGTTTGGAGGTAAGTATTGATTTTCAGAATGTGTATTTGTATTGAAGGTGAATTATAAATCTTTTGTATAATTGATTGTTTGTATAATGAATTCTATATGGATCAGCTGGTGGTGGTAGTAGCAGGGGGCGAAGGCAGAGAAGGGGTGAGGATGTTGTTCATCCATTGAAGGTATCTTTGGAGGATGTTTACAATGGTTCATCGAAGAAACTATCCCTTTCTCGCAATGTTATCTGTTCCAAGTGCAAGGGGTGAGTGATTTGATTTTGACATCACTATTTTCTAGTTCACAAGGCACAATTTTCTATCCTTGGCGTGCTTTATATATCTGTGGTGCTTAATTTGCAGAAAAGGGTCAAAATCTGGTGCTTCTATGAAATGTGGTGGGTGCCAAGGGTCTGGTGTGAAAATCTCAATCAGGCATCTTGGTCCTTCTATGATTCAACAGATGCAACATGCTTGTAACGATTGCAAGGGTACTGGTGAGACCATCAACGACAAGGATCGTTGCCCACAATGCAAGGGGGAGAAGGTTATCCAGGAGAAGAAAGTTTTGGAGGTTCATGTTGAGAAAGGAATGCAGAATAACCAAAAGATCACATTCCCTGGAGAAGCTGATGAAGCAGTATGATCTTGTTCTTTGGGATACTCCATTCTATGAGCTGTTTGATTTGATCAGTTTGTTTAAACAACCCTTTTATTTTTCTAACTGAATGTAATTTTATTGCAGCCTGATACTGTCACTGGTGACATAGTGTTCATCCTACAGCAGAAAGAACACCTGAAATTTAAGCGAAAGGGTGATGACCTTTTCTATGAGCACACACTTTCCTTAACTGAGGCCCTCTGTGGTTTCCAGTTTGTACTAACCCACTTGGACAATAGACAATTGCTAATCAAATCTCAGCCTGGAGAAGTTGTTAAGCCAGGTACGAATTCTGTGACAAAAATTCTTGTGCCTTAAATACTCTTCCTGTGATTATATGATGTTCGATCAAAATGTGGGGTTTGTCATGTTCATGGCGTATTGTTTTTAGGTTAATATTGTTAAACTAGCTGGTCATGTGTAGTGCTGAGTTGCTTACATAGGACTTTGGGGTTTGTTGTAGACTCGTTCAAGGCAATCAATGATGAAGGTATGCCTATGTATCAGAGACCCTTCATGAGAGGGAAATTGTACATCCACTTCACAGTTGAATTCCCCGAGTCCTTGGCTATGGACCAGTGCAAGTCTCTGGAAGCTGTGCTTCCTCCTAAGTCTTCACCACAGCTCACTGATATGGAGCTGGATGAGTGTGAAGAGACCACACTTCATGATGTCAACATTGAGGAGGAAATGCGCAGGAAGGAGGCTCGTGCCCAACAAGAGGCTTATGATGAGGATGATGACATGCATGGTGGTGCACAAAGGGTTCAGTGCGCTCAGCAATAATCTGAGAGTTAACTGATTATAGGGCACTCCAACTGAGGGGACATGACATGCTTCAAGTGGTAGGCCTAAAGATTCAATTGTTCCTTATCGGCAAGAATAAGGCTATTTAGTTGTTCTCGTATTAGTCTATAGAATCATAGATGTGTTTGAAGAATTCTTGTCGAGCAAAGTGTTAAATTTTCTTGTTGTTGGTCAAAGGATGTTCTATCTCATTTAGAGATGGCGATACCTAAATTGGTTTAGGTTTGTGTAGAACAATTATTTTGCTTCCTAACTATGATATTTTTTTTTTTGTTTCTAAAGCCTTGTCTTTGATGTGTATTGTCGAGAAAAATTGAAAGTGTTGGGTAAAAATTCCGTATGGTATGACCGTGTGACTCACCTTTTTATGACATTCTTTGTTCCTTGTATTCTGAAGAATATGTAATGTTTACTATGTCAGAGTTACCGTTGGAAATTTTACATACTTTATATAATGTTGACAAACATTAGACCATTCCATCCATGGTATTGTCTCTTTTGTCACTTTCTCTTATCCACTTCAAATTTGTCATGACATGAATTATTTTTACTAAATTTCACTGCACTTGTCACATAGAAAAACATGTCATTTCTTTCCTTTTCTCACTTCTCATTTATTCATATCCCCACTCAACTTATATAATTTCCTTTTTGTATTTGCTATAATGTTTATAAATTATACTCTTATTAAATATTTCAATAATATTTAAAACTTAACTAAAATTAAGTGACATTATTTTTGTTAATGTACAATTATTAGTTTTGAATAATTTTATTAATATATTTTTTTGGAATAATATTTTGAAGATGATAAAGTTAATAAACATAATACAAAAAGTTTAAAAATACAATATGATAGAATTTAAAATATAAGACCATTTAAAATATAATATAATCTTATTTTTTGTAGTTCCATAGCTTCATTGAATTTTTGGTAATATTGTTGCAAATGTGTTTCATTAAATCCAATTTCTAAGCAGCGTGTAAATGCCTATAACGCAGTGCACCTCTTTTCGCTAAGTATTCGAATGGTCGATCAACGTTGAATTGGAAAGGTTCATCAAAACTAACTGTTGTGCTCGTACTAACTCCTGTTGTTTTACTACTTCTTCGTTGCCACGTTGGGATTGATCTTCATAAGCTTTTCTCAATTCTCAATGTAGTTAAGACATGAATCACGTCCATATTCAACTAACATACTGTGTATAATTTACTAGACTTAAAGCTAACAAATAATAACGCCCGTTTTTTTCCATTTGGAATTTGAGAAGAAAACAAAACAATATTAAATATCATTCTATAAAAATAATTAAAATTAATCTGAAAAAAAGATAAGAATTAAAAAGATGATGGAAATGGGTTGAGCATTAAATATGTAGTGGAATTTCTAAAGTTTATGACATTAAACAATAAAAAATTAACCAATGGGCTACGTACCACATGGATAATGATCTTATCCAACCTTTTTCACCCAATCATAATATTAGAGCAAAATAGAAGGATTTCAAATAAGAACAATATTTTAAAAATTTTAGATGGGAAAATGGGTAGAAAAAACAAAGGGAATAATAGACTAAAAAAATGACATAAACTAGTACAACTTAAACAAGGGCATAACTAATTTACTGATCGCCATAGAGATCCATAAACTTTTTTAGAAGTGTATGAAATTATATTAAATAGGGGTGTCTATTTGTAGATCTAAAAAATATGACCTTTTATATTTATTTATTTTGTCAATTGAAAAGGTAAAGTCATTACAAAATGTTGTTATAAAGTAGTTGTTGGATTGTGTCACATGTCACGTGCCCCATGGGCTCGAAATTTATTTTTACTTTATTCTTATAAATATTCTAAGCTTCAAAATGATGAGTTTTGAACCAACTTGCTTCAAAATTTGTCGTTTTAGAGCTTAACTAGCTAAAAAAGTTAAACAATTTGATTTGTGTAGGACCCACATCCACACTGACAAAAAGACAAGAATTAATTCATGTCATGACATACATACTGTATTTGCATGAACCTTTACATTATTCTATAAACATACTTTGTAATAACAAGACTTGCAAAGATGGGTGGAATGAGTGGAACTTATATTTTAACTTTTAACCTTGAATGTAGAAACAAAACACTTTCTTGTTTTGAAAAAAATAAGATTACCGTTGATAATACTACATCCATTTTTTTTCCCTTAGTCCCATTTGTAATACTATAAATTTTAGAGTCAAAATTTAACTATGAATTTTCCCAAATCTAGATAAAAAAAACGTATTCATTTAGTAATTTTTGATATATTTGTCTCAATATATTTTTTTCAAATATTAGTTTTTTTTTTATAATTTTTACAAATGAACAATTGAAGATATTTAAAATTTAAATTTAAACTGAGATTTGCAAAAAATAGCAAATAAGAAGGAAAAAAAAGAACGAAGAACATTAGCCGAGAAACACTTATAATAAAAATAATCAATCCTTATAGAAATCATATCTAAACTTAATACAAATTTGATTCCCTACTTGCTTATGGCTTCACTTATGCTTAGACTATCAAATAAGAAAAAGCTTTAGAAAGGAGAGTAGCTAAAACCATCATAGTGGGAGAACAAAAAATTTCGCAAGAAGAGATGATTTTATTTAAATTTCAAATAATGCATGTTCATTTTTAGATAAAAAAAGCAATAATCATCGATTAAATTGAGACTTACTACTCATAAGATCGATAACACTTTTAGAAACTAGTGGTAAATGGTAATGATGGCTAATATCTCCACCACTCTTAGGCGTCTGGTATCCAAAATCGAGGTGCATGAAATGAGCAACACCTATCATCGTCTCCATTTCGTAATACCCTTCAATTCCAAATTGCACAACCATCAACTCACTCTTGCTCCATCAAGGTTGCTCTTTTTAATTCTTCAATCCTACATATTCAAGGGATATGTTCATCTGCTTCATTTCTTGCTCAAAATATGTTGCATTATTATCATAATTAACAAGCATATTTTCCTAAATTATTCAGGCTTTGTTTTTTTACTTTTTGTATGATTTGTAGGTCTGTAGTTTGTAGTGAAAGGAAGCTTTCAATGGAGGGTATTGGGAGTGGGAATATGATAGTGGGTGATTCTGTTTCACTTCAGAACAAGATTGCTGCAATTCGTGCTGCTGGTCCTGCCAAGCTTCAGGTTTAAGCCTCTTTTTTCCCCCCCTCAATTTTAAAATATTTTTCACAGATTTCATCTTTTTTATGCTCTTAATTTACAAGACCCTAAGTTAGATTTTTGCTTTGATTAAAAAAAAAGGATCTTGGTTTAATGTATATGAAAAATGATCGTTGATAAACTGATGGACGCTTGGTTTTGTCATTCATTTCTAGGGAATCATCATAACCGACTAACCGTTGTATATTTGGTGGGAAAATTGGTTGTTGTCTTTTATGAGCTGCCATATTGAATAGAAAAGGTATACTAATGTAGTGAGGACTTAGATTTATATTCTGACTAGATTGGCCTTCCTATGTATTCTTGACAATTGGTCAACCGTGCTCGTTGTGTGAATTTTGTTTGTCGCATTGCGTTGAGGGTAAGATTGTAGCATTGAACATTGTTTGTTACGGAGTAGAGGTTATGAACTCGTCACACATTTCGTGCACTTATAGTTGGGGCTTGTGAGAATGACATTGTAAATATAGTACTCAAATTGGTGAACCTTTATCAGAAGAATCATTGCAACATAAGTTGAAAACTGATGTTGTAACAGATTCTGTTCCTGTGTCCATGTCCATCTTAAGGTCTTTGGCTATTAGTTCTAATTAGGGTGTTACTTCATAAAGAATTAAGGGACTGGATATTGATGGTTTGAATGTCTTTGGTCACATCTGTATACAAGAGGAGAATAGCTTTATTACCCCATTTCTAAGTAGGAGTCTGGTGCTTTGTTGTCCACATGCAATGAAGCTTGAAATCCATATGTAATGCTAAGTTTCCTGATTGTTACCTTGTATTTTACAAGTCTCTTTCAGTTGCACCAATAATTTTAAGTTCCTTGCAGTCTTTTTATTACATAGTTTTATGAAGATGTATACACCCGGGTTGTCAACTAGGATGCCGGGAAGAACGCATAAAAAATCCCAATACTTTTGTGGCAGAACAATAATTCTAACCTTGACGCATTTCACTATCAGGTAATTGCTGATTTTGATGCTACATTGACAAAATACAATGTCAATGGTGAAAGAGGGCAAAGTAAGTAGGCATTCCAAACGTTATTTTTTCTGTATTATACTCTTAGTCCTCTCACTATGTAGTACGCAATGCTTCCGTTCAATCTTTTCTAATTATATATGTAGCCAGTCATGCTCTTCTACAGCAGGGGAATTCAGAATATGATATGAAGAGACAAAATCTGTATGACCATTATCGTCCATTAGAAATTTGTCCAGAAATTCCAGTTGACGAGAAAACAAAGCTTATGGAAGAGTGGTAATGTTCTATATCATAAAATGTAAACCCTCTTGGTATCTCCTAGAATCCCATCTAGAATATCTTTGTCATTCGCATCATGTTGTCTCAGATGCTCTGCTAAGGTGTATATTCATTCATCTTGTAGTTGTAACTAATGCTTTCTTTTGTTATTTAAGATTTGTTATTTTTGGTGGAGAAATTTTCAGTGTTCGAGTGTTTCACATAAGGAGAACTTTTATAAGATTTCCACTTAGTGATGTTTTGAAATATATGATAATAAACCTCGTATAATCACACATAGACACTAACATGCACGAATGCACCACAAATACATGTATCAATATTGGCTCACATGCATGGGAAGTTGGCTCATATGGGACACACTGCACCGTACGACGAAATTATATTCTGCATGGTGCTTGTTCTTTGACAATTTGTGCACTATTTGAGCCAAGAGTATGAAGCGTTTAAGGGAGTTATGAGCTCTCTTTTCAAGCTATTCCCAGCACTCTATTTGGCTATGGGGCTGGGCTAGGGAACTATGTCCTTGAACTGATGTTTTGATTTCCTGAAAATAGGTGGGAGAAGACACACTCTCTTCTTGTTGAGGGAGGTCTCACATTTGATGATATAAGAAAGTCTGTTGCTAACGCCAGAATGGCATTTAGAGAGGGCGTAATTGATCTCTTCCAGATTTTAGAGGTGATTTCCTATCACTTTGTAATCCTCACTTTTCTATTTTTCTGTTTCTATTGGTATGTATGATTGTTTGCAAGGTTTTTGCTTTACATTTGTCTGTATTAGGCAAACTAGTCCATGTTTTGTTTGTAATGTATAAATTAGCTTGTTTCATTTTGCTCATTGTCTTTTGACTTATGATTGGTGAACATATTCAATCCCTGCATCAGTTTGTTTTATTAAGTTGCTAGAACCAGCTAGCATGCCAAAGCAAAATATTTTTAGCTCAGCCACTAGGTATAACCATCTTTTTCCCTTGGAAATTGTTCCTTGAATCCACAAGAGAAGGCTCTAACCAATTTTGTTGCTTTAATGTTCTAATTAAATTCTTAGCCATAGTCTATATTCATGAGCATTCACTAAAGATCTTAGTTACAAAGTTTTGTTGAACCCCTCACTAGCTCTTTTCTATGTATCAAAGACTTTAGAAGATTTCAAAATGTGAAGTTCCTTTCAGTATTTCTATAATTGTTTCTTCTTGCTCCTGGTGCAGGAAAAGAATGTACCTATCCTAATTTTCTCTGCAGGGCTTGCAGATATCATAGAGGAGGTACGTGGGAATCTTTGTCATCTCTTTCATCAATAGTGGATTTTTTGTTCACTATCATTTTGTTCCATGGAATGAGAAGGTCCTCAGACAGAAAATTCAGAGATCATTTAGAAACATTGAGATCGTATCAAATCGGATGGTCTTCAATAACGAAGGAAACCTATCAGGTTTTAAAGGTATTGCTGCTTTATCTGAACCTTGTTGACATTTTGATGCCTCTTGTCCAAGCCAAATAATTTGCAGAACAGGTGTATACTCTGTATCTCATGCAATGGATACTCCTCAATGAGGGTGATATTGCTGCACAACTAGTATTTATTTCTTTTTTGCTCCTCAACTTTGGTAAAAATTCTCCAGAGTTTTTGTTTTTATTTTATCTACCATCTACATTTATTACTGTCTTGTTATATTTCAGGAAAAACTATTCATGTCTTAAATAAGAATGAGCATGCCCTTGATATGGCAGTACCTTTACATGATCAAATGGGAGCTGTGGATGAGCCAGAAATTGATTATGTCGCAATGAAACAGAGAACCAACGTTCTGCTTCTTGGAGATCACCTTGGAGATTTGGGAATGTCAGATGGTCTAAATTATGAAACACGAATATCAGTGGGTTTTCTGTAAGTTCATCTCTTCATTGTTATCTTCTGCTAACACCTGATGTTTGGATTTCTGTGGCAGTAAACCTCTTATTTTATGTCATGAGCAAGGATTGAAGTCATGTTGTAACAGACTTTTTTCCCAAATGTAGCACTTACTTTGCATTACAACAAAAATAAAAGTTGCGAAGATAGAGTGAATTATCAGAGCTGTAAAAAAGTTGATATTCCGTAATTGGGTAATACAAAAGTGTTCTTGTACAACTCAAGGATATCCTTCCTCCTCTTTTTAGCCATGGCATCAGCTAGGATTTTGATCTCCTTGGAGGAAATTCACCCTTTCATGTAGTAATCGCGGATATCCAATCCCTGGACTCGTGCACCAGAGTGTAATTTAGATAATTTGGGCTTTGGGGGTCTTTCAAGTATGGAATCGTTTTCTTTAATCTGAGTTTAGGACTATGATCTCCCAGCCCTTCTTTGCAAACTGTCGAAGGTAGCTTCTAATTTCCTATGGAGTGGGTTTGCCACTTGCTTCCTGGCTTCCATTCTCAACTCCCACATGCTACACTCTTTTCTAGAAATACCTGTTATATCCCTCATGGAGAAAGGGCATTCGAGAGAGGTTTCTGTGTTTAACTTGATCCTGCTCTGGGGAAGTGGATGCCAGGAGCTTTGGACCATAAAAAAGATGATGTTTGCATACTGGGAACATTTCTGGTGGTTAGATTGGTTAGATATTCCTAGGAAAGGGTTGTTGCTGGGTTTGAGCATGGTTTTTTCTGATCAAGTGGTTCCTCTTGAACTGGTTGCATTCCTTCAAATCCTTGAATTCCAAAGTACGAAAGGAAAAAGGATGTTCCAGGGCCTGTTTAAGGTAGTGATTCAACCTGGGAGAAAATAATATAGTTTCAGGTCCATGGGTTCTTGGAAGAAGTCGGCAGAGGCAGGGAGCCGGCCGCCAAACTTCTTGGCTTGAGGGCAATTCCAGATTTTACAATCCTCATCTAGGACAATTTTTCAACGCGAAAGACTTTTTATGAGGTAGCCTGACCATTATATGAATATTTTTTTCCTAGCTCAATTGACCTTTGACCTTTGAATAATTATTTCATTAGTGGCTTCTCTAGTTACTCCTTTGGGGAGATTGGAGATAGTGAATGGAAAGCATGTTGGATTTTGGGGAGATGTTTGAATTGGAGGGCAACCTTTTTGAACAACTTTATTGTTTATCTATGCTGCATAATGCTCCAGTAAAGTGTATGTGGCATTTGCTGTTCAGGAGACTACCCAATGAACAAGGAGTAGAGGAACTCTATTGTAGGTGTGACCCCTTGCCTAATCAATTACTGGACATGGATTTATGTTGGCGTGGTTGGTAGATTTGTTAAGGGTCTTTGTTAGGAATTCCTTGTCCCCATAAATATTGTACATTTCCAATGGCAAATTTCATATGGAAAAAAATAGGTCTCTCATAAGGTAAGAAACTAAGAAGTAAGAACTTTTTGTGTGGATGCCAGATTTGAGAAGGATCATCACGGATGACATCCTTCAGAAGCGTAGAATAAAGTTGGCTATCCCACTGGGTATATGCTTTGTTATGTTGACCTAACAGCGAATCTTTCTCACATGCTTTCTTCACTGTGAACTGGATAGCAATTTTGGAAAAGACTTTCTGGTGTATAAAGAGGAGACTTGGGAATGCTCTTTGAACATTCTGGAGTGTTTATAGATTCAATGTGTGGGTTTTGGCAGGGGGAATGAGTACAAGTTGCTTTGGCAAAATGCTGTGGTAGCAATGTTGTGGGGTGTTTGTCTGGAAGGTAAAGTCCAGAATTTTGTGGATATTGCTACTTTGCTTGTTTTTCTATAGGATAAAGTGATTTGGTTTTTATTTATTTATTTTGGTAATCAAAGGAGCTATATCACCAAAATGATAATTACCAATTAAAGCTAGCAAAAAGCTAGAACCCCACAACCAAAAGCATCATTTCAGCTAAACAAAAGCAAGTAGTTACAAATTGCATTAGTATTTCTTGAACCCCAACTTCTAGGAAGGGATAGAGCAAGCCTCTCTTCATGTGCATAGACCTGACCAAATAACAAGAAAAACAACTCATAATAGCCCATTTATACAGACAAACAAACTTTCCCTACACCTGTTAGCTGCTCTGAACAGGATCTCTTGACAAAGTTGATCAGCATCCTTCTATGGACTACCAAATATATGTTCCTTTCTTCGAGTGCACAACCTATAAACAGTCTCAGCCAAAAGAATGAGATACACCTTACTCACAGCTCTATTTTTCTTTGTCATCTTTATAACCATTTGAGTTTCAATATCAAAAGTGTTGGATTGCCTGGAACTTCAATTCCGTGCAGTACCTTGCTACAAAAATTTGCTGAGAAAGGACAAGAAATAAAAGGTGTTGAGCACTTTCGAGGTACACTCTACTCAAATAGCAACACGGATTTGGAGTAACTCCTCACCTCATAAGTCTATCTGGGGCGGACAACCTGTCTGGGAACAGCTATCCACAACATAATCAAACTTTTATGGGCTTGCATATTACCCTCCAAGAACTAACCTTTGGAAAGGTCCACGAATATGTTGGCATTTTATTTTTTTATGGAGAAACCAGATGAGTTACAAATTAGAGCCCTGCGTGCAGTATTACCAAGCATCGTTATACATGCCATGATTTTCATTCAAATCCAAGCATTATTTGGGATAGGAGTATCAGGTAACTCCCTTCCTTTTGCATAATAGGCATCAACCCACCTAACTCATAACTTATAAGAGAGAGCCCTTAGAAGTTTAGAGAGTGCTGCTTTATCCCACTTATGGAAGTCTTCTATGTTCCACCCTTGGATTACATGCATCATTCCAAGCTATTGGAGCTTTACTTAAAGCTTTGTTACTTCAATGGCATCCGTATGTGTCCTAGTGTTCAACATGGCCATATTATGAAAATTTTGTGTGATTTCTGTTCAAAATGACATTATTCAAGTGGCATACCCATGTCCAAGTGTTGACTGTCCGATATGGGTACTTGAGATAAAATGAAGAGTCAGATTAACATAGCCTTGAAGTCAAGGTGTCTCTGGTCCAAAGATACATATCCATTCTATTGTTCTAACTACCTTCTTTGGCAACAAGAACATTTGACTCTAGTAGGTTTGAAGGCTTAAAAGAACAACCTCTGAGGATTTTTTGTTTCCTCACTTACTATCCTGCTGTAAACCCTGTAAACCCTGCATATCAATGATTTGTAATGCCCACAGAGAGTTAGAGCTTGACAAAGGCACACCTTAATTCCTAAAGGGCAGGATGGCCAGGGTCCTAGAAGTTATAGCAAAAGAGCTCAACATATCATGCTTCAATACATTCGAACCACAAAAATACACTTGTTTCCATATTTGCTCTTAAACCAAAAGAAAACTTGATGAAGAAATCAAAGAAATAGGTTACTCTCTCCCCTAGCAAAGAGTGTCAACTTCATCTTCTCAAACTTAGGATGAATAATAAACTTTGGATTATAAGATAAAGTAGCTAGACATCTACTTAAGATATTCCATTCCAATAGCTAAAAGGAAATCCCCCTGCTTCAGGCCTTTTTTGATGGGAGTGGAATTGGTTTCCCATTAATATATACAGGATGAGTAACAGAACACACACAAGCCATAATCCAATTCATAAATCCTAGAGAACTCGAGCTCCTTTGTGACCATTTCCAAGAAAAGGCATTCTATAGAATGGTTAGCCTTCCTAAGGTCAATCTTCACTCTGGGAGACATTGAATATAGGTCAATTCTGGTGATTATTTGTGAGTTTCTTATGCAGAATTTTGCTATGGGATTTCCCTAATAACCCTCTAGGGAAGATCACAGAGAAATTTGACCAAATGTAAATCATTTTGAACTTTCTTGGTGAGGATTTCTAAGATTTGATAACATAATTTTTCTTTGGGAAAAAAATGACTCTAGAATCATTCATAGGAGGGGGTCCAGATTCTTTGATATTTATTAAGGAAACAAGAGTTTGCTATAGGATAAATAAGAACATGTGAAGTCTTGTATTTCCATATTTGGCCCTGGAAGGATTTAGATGATAGGGTGAGATTAATCAAGAACGAGCAAAGAGAGATGAGAAAAGTCCTTGCTCAGAAAACAAGAGGCAACTACAATTTGCTCTTCTTCCCTTTGCATGGTCCATGGGTGAGGTTTTCAGAGGACCAGCCCTGTCTAATCATCTTGAGAGAACTGAATTCTATACCCAACCCTAAAAAATTTATGAACATATCTATGTGAGTAAGTGGACTGCTGTTATCTTTTCGTTTACTATGCTGAATAACTTATCCATATTGAACTGTTTTTAGGTGATGATTTTAATTGGTTTCTTGACTGTATTCGTTGTGCCATGTTCTAATAGACGTTAGAAAATTTAGAATAAGAAAACAGCCTGTCAAGGACAAAGACAGTGCCGATGATGTTACCTATAAAATTGTAGTGTTGAGATTGAAGACTTATTTTGGCAGGGACAACATAGTTAAAGGGTTGTTAAAATTTGTCTTGAAAACAATTGGTTCACATGGCGAAGTTTTTACTTACTGTCTGACCTGGGTTCTTGTTCTCGTGAATTAGGATTGAATTTACTTTGGCTTTTAGATTGAAAGATTTGAAACATCCTCAGTCTTATCTGAGTTTATGGGATGTTGTCAACTGCTGGAAAGAGGCACAGAACCAAATCATAAGTTTCCTCTTTGACTTAAATTATAAATGGTTACAGGACTTTAATAAAATGATCTTTGAAAAAGATGTAGAATGACATGGAGAAATCATGGTTGAGACCAATGGAAGAGAACAAAGTAGATTTATGAGGTGAGATTTGTATTAAAATGTAAAATATCAAGGATATCTAGAGTTCTTTTATGAGTTTTACTGCCTTGACTTCTTTGATTGAGGACTTCTGTGATTAATCTTCATTGATCCATGATGGCAATTCATTATACCCATGAACTGAAGTTTAACACAAAATTTCTGGTTTATTCAATTCAAGGTTGATTTCACTCTAGGGATCATGCCTTGAGGAAAGGTGTTTGGCTGAATCAGTTGCCATGCCAGGTTTGACTGTATTGTGTTTTTGCAGACCAAGGAGAAATGAGAAACTCATATAGTTATGTGCATTGTTGTTTCGTTACCCTTTAACTCTTCTGTTTTATTATTTGATTCCTATGAGGTTGGTTTCACTCTAGGCATCATGCCTTGGGGGAAGGTGTTTGATTCCTATGAAGTTGGTTTCACTCTAGGCATCTTGCATGGTTTGGCTGTTGTGTATTTTTGTAAACTAAGGGGCAATGAGAAACACAAAGTTATGTTTACTCCTCTGTTACATTGACTGGATTGTTTTGTTTGTGAACTGGTGGTTCATTGGATCATATCAAGGTATACTGTAGGCATACGTAACAATATATTCTTGACATTTATTAATTACAAAAATTTCAAAAAATAGTATTATGGATGATTCTTGAAAGTGGAACAAGTCATCATAAAGAGAAAATTCAGCAAGAGAATTTGCAAATGGAAATCATTGTATACGATCAACATTCTAGTTTCTACGAGGTTGGATGATAGGGGAACTCTGCTTGCACATATCACGTAGGTACTCTCTAGGGAGTATTAATATTTTCATATCTTCTCCTCCTAAACTGAAAGAGTTCTTCTAGGAGGATCCTTCGATGACAATCTTTTTTTTCCTTTTTCTTAAAGAATTACTAGCTCAGCTTTAGAAAGTGAGAAAAAGGCCGCTTAGGGAATGTTTAGAGTGCATCTTGCTATATCTTCTGATTGCTTTCGATATTCTTTTCTTCATCTGATTAAGTTGTTTATTTAAATTTTGGGGGGCGGGAAACATTGCTGTTCTGAAAATAAGCCTTGAGAAAAATGTTGCAGAATTCTTTCAATTTTGGCCTTGGAAAATTTTCTACCCTTGTTCTTCAATGATCAGTTTGATCCATCTCCCCCATCAAACTCCTTTAAAAAGGTTACAACTTAAAAGAGGATGACAGTGAAGGAGTTTGCTGCATCAGATTCTATGTGGAGTTTTTGGAGATTCATCCCATGTCTTGCAGCCTCTCATATTGTTTTGTAAAACTCTATCTATATTTATTAATTGACCTCTTTCAACTTTTGGTCTTCTGAAGGTCGTGCCTGGCATGATGGTCAAGTGTCTACTTGTTATCCTTTAGGCCATGGGTTTGAACCCTAAAACAGCCTCAACCTCTTTATAAGAATTAAGGATAAGAATGCATACAATTGGACCTTCCCCAAGACCTTGCTGTAGCAGGTGCTCTTGTGCACTGGTACGACCTTTTTTTTATTCAACTTTGGGTATTCTATTCTTAGAAAAAATTGAGTCTAAGTACCATAAATGTCATCATTTAGAATTTCTTTCATCTCCATCATATTGTTATCATCCTTGGAATTCTTGGTAAATGTTATACAGATTATTATGGAATCTTTCAATTTAATTTACTAAATTTAGAAAGCGACCTATTAGTTGCGGAAAAACTAAAATAGAATTGTGGCCGATTATTTGCTGACAGAGATGGTACAAATCTGCCTTTGTATGAGTGTTCTTGTTTATTATTATTGCACTATCAAGTAGTATAATGACTAACAGAGAGACATAAAACATGCAGGAATGACAAGGTCAATGAATCTTTGGAAAGTTACAGCCAAGCCTTTGATGTTGTGTTTTTGGTGAGTGACAAAATTTTGTGGCTCATGTTTATTTTGCTAAACATGGTATTCTTATAGTCAAATTTTGTCTTATTTGCCCTTTCCTTGTCCCTGCTTTATTCTCCTGTTGATCTGATAGTTGGGGACCTTAAGGCCAGTAAATGAGGGGGGGCTATGGGAGAGTGTTATTAAAAATATGGCCACAGATTAAAGCATACTGGATCAAAGTTGTTGAGCAGTTGATATCACTGTATCAATTTTGCTTGATTCTGTAGAAAAGACCTAGAGAATAACCTAATCATACGTGATGAATAGTGAAACCATTTTTCTCTTTCGGTCTGGGTAGAGCCTAGAGACCAAAGATCAAGTGACTGACATAATGTCTGGTTTGCTTTAAACTTCATAAATTGTAGCCTGCCACTGGAATCTACGGTATTATATTATACCAGGAATAAAACTTTACAGATATCTAAGAAAACAGTAAGTGTTCAGATATCTATAGTGAAAGGATGGGCAGTTCCTTTGTTATACTTACATTTAGAACCTTGTAATTCCCAGTATCTGCATAGTAATATTTATTTCTTATAAACTCAATATTATGGAAGAGTAAGAAACATCTGACAAACATCAGGCTCAATCAAAGTAGTGTCATTCAGTCAAAAGCAAGAGGCTCGAGTAACTTAGAAATTGTGATTTCTGGAAAGTAAAAATTTTCTGGAAGTACCCTGATGATTTTGATTGGGAACATGATGCTACTACCATTTTTGTGGAAATCAGAACCTTCCACAAAATATGTAATTTGTATTTTTGTCAGCAAAACAACTTTCTAAATTTCATCTTCTGAGGAAGTTGGATCGGTGTTTTAGTTAGTTGGTTTCAGTCTGAATTATTTTTTTTGATACCCATATATTGTTAGTGCATCTATTTTGGGGTACTCATACAAAATTGCGGGGGAAGTGTCGATAATTAGGTTTCCTCGTTTATAAAGTAAACATTAGTCAAGAAGTACCAATATTTTTCATGAACATATGTAAAGAAATGCATCAATGCATGTTCTTAAAAATTTGTCAACATAGCTGGAATGTCAAAATATTATGCTGTTCCTTGACATTCTTTTTGCTTCATGGGGTGGACTACTTTGTATCACAGCTATCTGCTGTTCCTTTTGAATTTTTATTGCCGCTTTTAACAATTTTTTTCTTATTGCAGAATGATGCCCCGATGACGGGAGTTGTTAAGCTTCTTTCTCAGCTAATCAAAGAATAGATGGAGTGCCTTGGATGCTTTTCACATCAATTCCTTAAGTCAACCATTTGTGAGTATTGAAAATATAACCTACCTTGGGTATTATAATTTCTAAGCTTCTGCAGGCATTTGTTAAGGGGGGATGTATATGATCTCGTCTAACCTACCTAGAGCCCACGATTTCAGCCAAGCATTTGTATTCTTGGGTAATCATAATATTTTTGTATTCATATTGACATTGTGGTTCCATTATGACATTATGTTTGTTCCAATTTGTCTATTTAATAACCACCTCATTTTTTCAGCAGGTCTTTTTTTTAATGTATTATCATCTTTATTGACATATATACTGTACTAGTTAACTTTGCAGTCATGATGAATTGCTGGTATACTGATTTTTTTCTTGGCACTCACATATGCCCTTGCCTGTGGCATTTGTTGCATGTTCACACTTTGCCCTCTGCTGCTATTAGTGCAACTAATGCTCGAAAAAAAACCCTTTGACCTTGGTATATGAAACTTGAAAATAGTCACTATAACCTAAATGCTTGAAAAATTCATTGCCAATCTCTCTCATTCATCTCATATTTTTGGTGAAAATTTTATCCCACCAATGAGTAAACCAAATTTCTTCTCATTGCCATCTCTCAATTTATAGAGTAAAATTTTTATAGTTTTAATGTATAATAAAATGGATAATATTTTATAGAGGGTAAAAAATAATGGATATGGGCATTTTTTTATATAATTTTATAATTTATATATTTTGAGAAATAATCATTACAAATAATTAAAAAAATATATATGCTTATTTTCTCTCATTCTATTTTTGGTGAAAAAAAAAATACTATTTATGAGGAAATTTAGAATGTTTCACCAGAAAACTTAAATTTCTCCATTAATGGGATATTCTCCTAGCATCCATAAGAAAAATTTCGCCATTCTTGGAGATGCTCTAAGAAAACAAAGGAAATAAATTAGTAGTTCCTACATGTGTAGTTCTCCCAGAAGTAATGAGAAAAATCACTATCATTAACGTATGAGTTTCTCAATTATGTGAGACAATTTGCACATTAAGTTTCTTGTAAGAGTGTGCTGCTATGCAATTTTACCACAATCATGCAAACACATACCAATGCTTCCACCCTCAGTTGTCCCTCTCAACCCAAATAGGGACATACACCAAACTTGAGGCATACTTCAACAGTTCAACCACACAATTACAAAAAAAAAATGTAATCACATTAGTTTCAAAGAAACAAGCTAAAAATCAGTGCCCTGAACTGTGTTGCATAAGACTCTACAGTTGATTTGAACTGTGTTCCCAGCGATGCAGCATTGTGCAGCTGTATAGAGACATGATACATCATTTCTTGCAAAGACGAGACACAAGCACAACTGAAGGACGAGTCATAAATCACTGTGGAGAGTAGATTCCATGGCCGATTTTGAAGTTTGAAAGAGATTTGAAATACTTTTGGGCATTCTATCTGTTTTAAACATGAAATCCTATTCTACAACTAGTTGTAAAATATGTATGATACATATGTACAACTAAGAAATATGGATGTGATAATTAAATAATACGGAGTATATAATGTAAGTTGGATATATAGCAGTCCTCTTGGATTCAAAGCTTATTTGAAACAACTCGTTTCTGACAAGAATTCGTCGAGTTATATGAAACATCTCCAGATGTATGTTAAGATTAGCTATATAATGTACATACATGATATAACTGGTTATATCATTCATGTAGATATAAAGTTGAAAAATTCTCCTCCTCCACGCAAACATACATGGAGTTAGAAAATAGAAATGTCTTAAATATTTAGCGTGCACGGCACAAAAATGAGCAAGATTTTTCATGCAATATGTGCGTAGAAGCAAACACAGCAAAGTAGAAAATGGCAGACATTGAGACACATACATAAAACACCACAAAATGATCAAGTGGCAGACAGAGCACCAACCTTTAGGCTTTATGATACCCCATTACATAATATTGGTGGTGTACTGGTGTGGTGCAATTTCAAAGTCAAACTCATCTTTTGCAAAATCATCATCAACTGAAGTTCATGAACATGTACCGTTAAAACATTTTCTCTCATCAAAATTTGGGTGAAGGCCGGTTGCTATAGGCCTCTAGCCTTTTGTGTGCAAGTAACACAAATTTATTAGAAAAGCAATTTTACCTAACTCCATCTGATTATTTTTATTTTTTTGACAACTTTTCTAGCTAAATTGCTAGTCACAGTATCCTATTGTTTTTAAGGTCACCCACTTAATTACAATTGCTAATTCAGGAATTTGGTATGTTAACAATCATCTTTAAATGCCAAAATAGTATATGAGATTTGGCTACATACTCTATATGTATAGGATGAAGGGAGTATTTCAACTTATGGCATCAATCCAACTTCTTCAATGCATTTAAGAGTATGATACACCATCAAAATCTAATCATGGCAAGTTATTTACTTGAACAATATGTACTGTTTGCTATATATATAGCACAAGTGTTTTCTTTACGATGGATCCAATTTCCTCAAATCATGTTAAGTAAATTTTGCGTACTATTTCTGATTTTGGAACTAATGTAACCGTTATAAACAATACGTCTGCTAAATTCAATTTGTGTTTCACTGATGCCAAATTAGTACACGACTATCTTTTTGAGACCAAGCGAAGCGAACAAGAATTGTCAAGCACTTCCAAGACTGGTTGCTAAATTGAAAATAACACCATTATAAAGAGGCCATCAAACTAGATAAAAAAAAGAACAAGTTATAGAGTAAACATAAACAGACTTTCATCATCAACACTTTTATTATCATGTTATTAGTTGGCATAACGTTTCACCTCTATACTTCCAAAAGTGCAAAAGAAAGTATAAAAGATCACCCTGCTCTTCAGAGGGTAAACGCACTCAGTAGGGCTTAGTAAGACTAATTACACATAATGATTCACCCGTTAACAGATTAGAGAAAACATGGAAAACTACACCACAAAAAAAAATATAGTTCGAATCATTTATAGATTCTGAAGTCTTATACTATGCAACAGCCATTGTCATCATTGATGCTGGTACATCAGCTGCCAATGGAGCTGGTAAACCAGCCACCATTATCGGTTCTGGTACAAAATCAACTGTCATTGATGCTTGTGCATCAGGCGCTGTCAGTACTGGAACATCACCCGCCATTTGTGAAGCTATATACTCGACAGGTGCTGGGAAAAGGCCGAAAAACTGCTGCTTAGTGAAGTTAAATTCTATCTGTAGCCGATGGTGAAGTGGGGTTGAAGACATCAATCCCTTCTTCATGTCAATCTGCAACTCCCTTAATGGAATGGCAGCCAAGAAACTCTTTATATACTCCTTGCAGGATTCTTTACCTCTGCAGACCACCATCTCTTCCTCTTCCGTCATTTCCTCTAACCCTTGAACACTAGCTTCTAAATCATGACCAGACGACTTGTGCTGTTGATCCTTTATTGATGAAGCCTCCACTGTTGAAGAATTTTTATCGGTGGTTTTTACTTCCTTCGCTGATGAAGATTGACAAGGTACTCTTTTGATGGTTGTGTCATGGTTAAATTTAAGAACGTAAGCCTGGTTGCACCCCTCATAAAGCCTTTCCCCCAATGTGTCAATGATGTAAAAGGCATCCCAATCAACTCTGAGGATGAAAAAATGGTCGTTCCAGCTTATAACATACACCAACGGTTCACTATCGCAGTTTAGCTCCGATGCAACCCTGAAAATTTCATCCCATATATTGTCAAATGACATGGCACCTTGAAGGAAGCTGAAACATTCCCCTTCCAATCCGTTGGGATGAAAGAAACCAATGAAAGATCTCTCTGGGACAACAGAAAGTGGACGGATTTTGGCCTGAATGACAGTCTCAAGATCGAAGTGCTTGTCAGGGAATTTCTCCCTGTATTCCTCATTCTCACAAAGATTCCTCCATTGAAGGGACCCTTCCCTAATAAGACGGTCAAAGTCAGATTTAATAGGCATTTCCTTTTGGTTGGAATGGAGCCAATCAGCAATAACAGCGACCAAAGCAGTGCAGGCACTCTCACCAGCTGCTTTTTCACTTCTTTGGTCAATTGAAGCAAAGAAGATTTGAGTTTGAAGCTTCATGGTTCCATCACGGCTCAGTACCTCTTTCTGCTCCCAACTACCAACAGCAAAGTTGTCATCCCCAAATTCAGAGACAAACATCCCATTTGAACCTTCAAACAGCTGCAAGACATTGTAATTGAATCAGGGTTTTCAATCTTATTTATGTATGCATCAACCATACGCATTTATCATATAAGCCCTCAATCAGCATCTTCTTTCCTTGCACATATGAATAGATTTCTATCTCAGAAATATATGTAACCACTTAAACAACTTAAAACCACCCCCCTCCACACACACACACACACACACACAAACCGCATACAGAGAATTAACAAAGTCTAAATCAGAGGAGAGGACTGAAAAGAAGTCAATGCTTTTAGTTGAATGCATACCAATTCATCAAAAGAAAGTTGTCGTCGGTAAAAATCAATATCATCTCCACCTTCTTCCCCATAATCCTTCTTCAGCAAGGGTTCTCCTTTGAGGGCTTTGACCTTGCGAGATTTGAAGCTCAACTTACCTTTTGTCCATGAAATTCTTAATTTTGGACTCTGCCTCTGCACTTGTTCAGAGATTGATGTGTCAAAATCTTGATCTGGTGAGCTGTCTACATGTAGTTTATGTCTACTGTAATAAACCAAATCATCGCCGTCATCATTGATTCCCAGGTCAAGTGCTCCTCCAGCAAAGTTAGCATGAACTAAAGTGCCATAACTGCAGGATTTTTCAACATCCTCTTTACTTTCCTCTGGTTCACCCTCATCAGTATCGCCAAATGAGTCTGTGTCGAATGGGTCAGAATCCTCACTTCCAGTGGAGAACTTACTGTCACTACTGCCTTCTCCACCGTATGGCTTCTTCGATTTTCTAGATGAAACAAAATCTGTCAAGCTTTTCACTTTTCGAAGATTTTTAGTAGCAGAAGCTTCATCTTTCTTTATCAGAGGAGAAGCACCAAAACAAGGAGATAATGGAGCAAACATAGGTCTCTGCACATCAACTGAAGGTTCTAGAGTAGTTTTCAACTCCATCAAGCTAAGTGAGATCTGTAAAGCATAACATAGTGAGAAATGCCAGTACTACCAAATCCAATCATGTAATTTCTAACCAAGGACAAATAAGACATAAAGTGATACAAAGTGTGGGATCTTACACAAAGAGAGGGGCTGCACTTGAACTTTCTATGGAGAATCGACAGTGGAACATTGATGCCAAGCTCCTTCATATCATCGTCCAGGGAAACAAATTCAGCAAGGTTTAATACAGCAGGTCCCGTCAAAGGAGCCATCTTGCTTCTTAGCTTCTCAGAACCCTAAGTATAAGAAACAGACCAGCCTAACTTCAGATCAAAAATCATAATAAGCTAAATCACATGCAGAAAACAAGAACGAAAAGCAATTTAAGCAACAAACTAACTTTGTAGAGCGAATCACACAAGTTCTAAGAGTACAACAAAAATTACAAACCAATGACTGTTGCAGACAAACGTTTGAGATAGAAAATTTACTTAGTCACTCAAAAAAGGCTCCTTAATCAAAGGGAAAGCCAGCAACATGACAAAAAAAAAAGTTCATATTTGATAAATTTGTCAAAATCAAGGATACAATCGATGAGAACATATCTTATCATTTCTCAATAACAGGTACAACTACAAACACAAAATATAAATTTTAGGGTTCAGAGTTTCATGTGCACAAACTTTGCCTTAATGCATCAGTTGATTACAAATTTACAATATTCAACTACTCAACAACATTCCAATTGAAAGCGTATATCACGAACATCACCCTCGAATTCAGCATACGCATAACGGAAACAAACCCCAAAAAAAAAAGAAACAATTTTTAAAGCAGCTTGGTCCAAGAAGTCATATGAATAACTTTATATCATATCATCAAAAATCCGAATCCCAATGCAATAACAACAATCGTGATCATCTTCTCATGGTCAACCCTTTTTTCAATGAAAAGCATAAACAGAACATGATCATCTCAAAAAACAAAAAAAATAAAACAAATATATATGCATCTATTCAATAGATGTCACAAAATCAAACAAAAATCAAAGCATTTATGGAACTTAGTTCCCACATAATTGTACAAAAAGTCAACACAAGTATATAATCAAGAACACCAACATTCAATCCCAAAGAAATTATCTTTCAAACCCCAATGCCAAAAATTGAATAAGAGAACAATCGAACCAAGACACACACAAATTATTTGAAAAAAAAATACAATTAATACCAGAAATGAAAATAAAATACAATTGAATCAAGAAATACCTAAAAGATTGAAAAAAAATAAATAACCAATTAGATCAAGAATTAAAAAAAATTAAAGATATAATAACTCACATAATAGACCACAAAAGAGACTTCACAAGGATGAAAAACACCCTCAATCTTATCCTTAGACCCACAAAATTCAAAAACCCTCTTGAATTCTTCATCCCAGCGAACGACACCGTTTTGACCCAACCCTTCTACTCTTGAAACATTTTTCTTGACACCCTTCTTCTTCAATGGACTAAACCGATTTGTCTTAGAGCCTTTCCACTTAATCTCAACCCTCAATTTTATTTTTTCATCATCATCTTCATCATTTACTTCAAACCCTTTGATTGAATTCACCAAAATTTTAACCTCAAATTTCTTGGACTGTACAGGGGGCAACCATGCCCTCCACTTAATCATATTCTCAAAACTATATATATTACAATAAAGATCAAACTTTGCACAAATCCTCACTAGATATTTGGAAATTCGGTTAAAATTATTATATATGATCAAAACTTTGAACAATTCCCTCACTTTTTCGGAATTTTGGGTAAAAAAAGAATGATCAAGAAAACTATAAATCAAAACTTCGAACAATTGATCACATTTCTCAAGTGGGTATTCGGAAATTTGGCAAAATAGGGGTAAAATTTGGTCAAAAAAGGAGATGATCAAATGGAATATGGAGGAATGGAGGGTTAAAGGAAAGTGGGTTGTTTTAAAAAAAAAAAACTTATAATTAATTATTTAGATTATTTGTGGGAAAGGGGAAGATTGAGAATATATATATATATATAATGGAATCATGAGTTGACTTTTAAAGGAATAAAAAAAAAAGTGATTGGATTTTTTCAAAGAGACAGAGAGAAGCGGTTGAAGGTAAAGGGTGAGGTTTGCAGGGAAATGATGATGAAGTTGGATTGTGAAAGCTGGAGTGTGAATCATCAGATGTTGTATTCATATACAAATTCCACTCAGGAATTTATTAGGTGGAGGAGAGAGATTGACAGACAAGGCCGGCAGTATTTTACTCGAGCTACAACAGTACAACTCAACGTCTTTCTTTTTTCAAGAAATCTATCCTTTTTCTTTTTCTTTTTATTTTTGGGACTGGAATTGGGCCGCGCGTAGTATTCACGGTACTCTTTACGCCCAGCACAATACGATTATAGCCAGGCTTGACACGTTGTCAGTGAGATAAGACGTAAAGCCAGGCCGTGGAGAGTTAAAATAATTTTACGTACTCAATTTGGCATGAGCTATGGATAATGGACACGACCTAAAGCATGCTATCCCTTCGTTGTTTTATTCCTTTTTATTTAGAATTAGGGGAGGAATTAAGATAATATTATATAAAAATTAATTTTTTATTTTTTTTATAAAAATGAATAATTAAATATAGAGATTCTTTTTTACTATCATGATTTTATAAGTTAAAATAAAATAAAATTATCAAAGAATTGAAAAGGAAAAGTGAGTAAATGAAGGATATTAAAGTAGGTGAATGATAAAGTAATTTAGATGGATGAGAATAAAATAATAATTTGCGATCAGTTTTTGTTTGTTAAGGTCCTACGTTCAGGGGATTTGGCTATGCCTAATTAAATAAGTTTGTTAGAGCTTTCACTACTTAACTAATTGTACATTTGTACTTATCAACTTCACCACGGTTAAATACTTGAATTTATTATCATTTATACTCAAATGCAATCATAGTAATGTTGAATAAACTAGTTCACTTAAATTTGCTAGCAGAGTTAAGAAATTAAATTACGAAGGCACTTTATCCGCAAAATATGTATAGTAGTAACTTAGTTCAGGACAAATTAAATCAAACAATTAAGGGTTTGACATGTATTCCCACCTTTGATGTCAAAGTTATAGTATAAATTGCTTGATTTGCTTTAAAAAAGAAGTAATACATTAATATTAAACATCTCAAATATCCTCAGTCATTCTCCGAATCCCATGTTTCTGATCAAATGAGAAAAACGAAAGTTAGGTAGACTTTAGCGCCTAACCAAGTATGTGATCGAGTTAAGTGGTTCATTTCAACTTTCCATTTACTTATTCCTTGTACACTGACATGAGATTGGCACCTTCTCCTATACAGTAAAGTTTCATCAGATTTGCCAACCTTTCATGGCTAGTTAGTGGACCCTGCACTCTAATTCATTTTACAGTTATAACGTGCATCGTGTACACTTCAGCGAAGACACTGGACATTTCATTAAAAGTCAATGAACATTTGCAGTTTAAAAAATTCCCCCCACAAACCCTCATCTGTGACATTGTTGTGTATTATTGCTGCGTTTAATGTTAAATGGCCTTGCGTTTTGGCCCAACATTAAGCGTAGACGTTCTTATTCTGTTGTTGTTGCTCGAGTAGTGTCATTGAAAGATTTTCTTCTTACTAGTTTCCATGCGAATCATTGCTATGCCCTACTCCAAAGTCGAGGTTTGGTTTCAAGACTTTTCTAGTCCTGAAACCAACTACACTATTTCCATACCATCTCTTTCGGGGAAGCTTACTTTCCACTAGCTTCCTAATGGTATGCTTTCTTAATAAATCCCCTAGATGATTCCTCAAATCCTTGAACTAGCACGAAACATCGATCGAAGCTCAACGTCACTAGTCCTGAATCAGCACGAAGAATTAGACCTTGATACTTTGAGAAAGGCTGCCTGCATACAACTCTAAGGCAACTCTTGGAAGAAGTTCAGGAAAGTTGTGATGAGGCTTGATTCCTAGATTTTATAGCTCGATCACCTAATGACTTGATAATATATCCACTTAGTGCTTGGGAAAGTAGCATCTCTAGTCTTCTTTTCAACACACCATACTCATGCAGGAAAATCTTCTATACTTGCCTGCCTAATCTAAGGCTTACCCAAATTAATGCACTATTTTGTTGCTCAGAATACCCTGGCAAATTAAACTTGGCTAGCTTCTAATTGCTTTTAGGAACTTATTCAGAAATAGCATTATCCAAACCGTCATGCAGAACATTATTAGTTTCTCAACCAAACACGCATTACAACTTTCCAATTGACCCAACGAATAGATACAAACCCAAGAATAACAAAAGACAGAAAAAAACATAAAACATAACTGTTGATTCTCATCAGTAAATGTCAAGCGCACGACTCAGCAACCTGTGGTCGTACTTATGTTTACTTGCACAAATTTCAGGGTCTACAAAACAACTAAAGAACACACAATCCAAATTATTCCACCCTTAGTTTCACTGCATAGTAAGTTGTTTTCCTGTCCACTTACAAAGTAATGTTTGCTACATCAACGAATTTAAAGCTAGCATTAAAAAAAGACAAGAGTCTACAGTAGTAACGAAATTGATCTCTCGTAAGATTCTTAGGCCCAGAGCAATAACAACAATGTGCAACGATCCGAATAATTACGTACACACTTGATACTTTATGAAGAAATACTTGTATAGTTCCTAGATTATGAACACATGCCCCTCTGGCAACTCCCAAAACCCATCAGAAGGTAGCAGGCTAACAATTAATACCCACATAAGAAATAAACTTCTTCAGTACCCACCCCAAGCAAGAGGTCTGTCAGGGACATTTCTCTTAATAATGTCTAATACCCATTATTTTTATTTTTTAATAACACAAAATTGTCGTTTCCTGTCCCCATGTCTCTCATACAAAATTTTTTTTTTTTTCTTGTACCTATCGGTGCAACATAGACTACCAGTTTCCAAAAATAAACAGATTCATGATCCGTAAACGTGGGGATATCTCCAGTAAGTATTGCTCCTGTTTACTCTTAGCCCAAATGATAAATTACCACTTCTCTTGGGTAGTATTATCGCTTGAACGAAGGGGAGAAATTTATGATGGAGAATGGAGTAGCAGAATGTATGGTTTGGTGCGGTGAGGCTAGGTACATCTTGTATCGAGTAATCTCTTCATTCTCAAATATTGGCCTATTTCTATATATAAAGTTAAAGTTAGAAAATTTTGACCATAAATACTTATCATCTCATAAGAAATAATATATTCAAATGAGGTCTTGTTGGATGCATTTCAATATAAATTTTTAGAATATCAAGTTTTTATTATTTTTTGCCTTAAAAATTTGGAGATAAAAACGTTTAAATTATATGTTAAAAACGGTAAAAAGTTAAAATTGGAAATCTTTAAGGGAAAAAGGGACTAGTACATACAACATGGTTTTGTACTCGAGTTAACTAAGGTACACAAGTGCATGACTTTTATGTGTTAGGTGGATATTAAAAATAGCTTTTTTTTTTTACAAAATTGTTTCGTTAAAGAATAGAAAAATCTTTTATTGAATCGTTTTGCCTTCGAACACTAATTGTTTGTAGTAACCTTATCTTAGAATAAACCATTATATTATTTCTTCTATCTTAGAGTTGACTTCAAAGTTTATTCCCTATTTTACCCAATATGTTTTATATTGTGACTTACAATGACAAAAATGACATATATTTCTTATATAAAGATCAATTACTTCCCTTCAACGCCCCCCTTCTCTTCTTAGAGTGATTAATGATGACAAAATTATCAACTTGTTCATAAATTCGAAAAGATAATGAAGCTCTTTTCAATGAGCACCCGTGTAAATTGGTCGTATCACACCTATTCATTCATCCACCAAATTATCAAGCTAAACACATCTTCCAACAAGGGGAGCAACATATGTTAAGTTTACCAAATTAAACACTATTTACGTAAGTAACTACGTTATATTGCCATAAAAATTCTTAAAGTTATGAATTGAGTTACAAATTTAATTACTACGATATGAAGAAGCTTGCTACATCGTACAATAGATATATAGGAAATAAGCTACCAAATACAATTATTAGCAAAAAAATCGTGCAAAACTGTCTCTTATTTCTATGATATTATTGATAGACAACCTAATTAGAGCCTCCATAAACATAGTAAGAAGAAACATACATGAGATTACCATACATTTATACCTATTTATATATAAACAAATGTAACAAATTTTGGTTCATTTATGAACGAATTATATACAAAATTGCCTTTTAGATTCAATTTCGACCTACAAAAGCTCAAACATGGAAAATTAGGTTTAATTCATGGCGTACAACAACAAATTAAAGTAGCACAAAATGGTTAAAATTTCTTCAAGCATTTTAAAAATGGTCAACTTTCGCTAAAAATCAGTGAAGAACATGCACCGTTCGTTCGAAGTTGTCATTTAAGTTCCATCTCGGTCTAAAGAATTAAGCTATGACTTGCCTAAGATGTTGAGAACCCCTGTGGTGGGCTGTGAGCTTAGTATAGTACTAGTGGAGTATTGGCATTTGATTTAATTTGTTTATCACAGAGAATTATGCGAGATCATAAATGTTATTATTTTCGGAAACAATTAGATGAAATAAAATTATAAAATATTAGTATAATAAATATTAAACATGTTATACTACAAAAAAAAAAATTGTAAAACGGCAAAATATTTATAATGACAACTCAATTTACCCAATTCATGCAAAAGAAAAAGAAACTAATCCACATAAAATGGTATTTTTGTGAAATATAATTTAAAATAAGATAAGTTATAGAGAATTTGTTATAGTGTGTTTGAATATACAACTTATTTAGACTTTAATTTTCCAAATTATAATTCTACATTATTATATTTACGCACATGAATGGGAAGAGGTAAAAAAATCGAAAAATAATAATAACTTACTGAGTGATAAAATGACCAACATCATAATAATAATAATAATAATAATAATAATAATAATAATAATAATAATAATAATAATAATAATAATAATAATAAAATGGATGAATGATGTCTTTTTATTCCAAACCATATTGAATGTTTAACTTTTTCTTCTTCTAATTAAGATGAACTTATTAACTAATACAAAAGTAAGGGATGAGTTAACAAGCAAAGATTTATAGGTAGCTTCTTAAATACTAGGAGAACTACCTATATATAGTAACTATCATTAATGATATTATTAATATATGATATGATATGATATCGGAAATGATATTTCTCACAAACTAATTTGAGTGATTTCTTTCCTCAAAAAATCTAAACATTTTTTTTCCCCAAAAAAATGTAAATAGTTTCTTTCTCCAAAATAAAAATATATAGCCATAAAGTAATTCGTATGGTTCTTAAATGTGGAGTGGTTATAACCTTCAAATCTCTTAATTATCAAAAAATTTCTTTCATATTTAATTACTTTATATTCACAATAAATTTGGAAAATTCACAAAAAAAAAGAAAATATATCCAGTTTGATAGAGTTGTTATTACAAATATATACCTTTTTGATATTTAAATGATTTCTTTATTATATACGGAGTAACTAGTGTCATATTTTATAAAACTATGGAATAGTTATTACCCACACATATTTTGATATCTAAACGATTTCTTTCTTGTGTTCTTTCTCGTTTCCACGGACCATGGTACTCATAGATAGAGGTGACCATCGGGTCAGGGGATTGGCAGGTCAAGCCAGGCTAGAGGACTGGGGTCAGGCTAGGGCTAGGTCATTTCCATTTATAACCGGCCCATTTTTTTAGTGGGATGGACCCAAAATCGCTGGGTTGACTGGGCCACAATGTGGGTTGGGTTGGTGTTGGACCGGATTAGCCCTGTCCACTCGCCACCTCTACTTATAGAGTAGTAGTACTGACTAGGATTGTCTTTTCCAAGCCATTATCTTAGATGAGTCACACTGTAATATGAAGGTGCGACTTGGCTCACACATTGAAATGTGTGACCTTGTTGGTCCATCAATTAAACTTAGGCCATTTTTGGATTGAGGAAAATGGACTAAAGGATTGATAAAAGTCAATCTAATGAAAATGAAATTAAATAAAAGTGATGAAAAGGAGATGAGGCGGAAAAAAATAATATTAAAATGGTGGTATAAGGAAGAAAAAGAAGAAAGTGAGAGATTGATTATTACTTTCATTATGATGGTAACAACTATTATAGGGGTGTGGAGAGTAGTGATTACTACTCAAATGAGGGCATTAGTTATCTTTTCATCACGCTATCAATACTACATTTTTCTTATACATCACTTTTACTAAATTAATTTTTCATTGATTTGACTTTTATTATTCTCTTATTGCATTATCCGCAATCCAAGCATGCCCTTAGTCGTCAACAAAGCTATACAAAACATCACAAAACTAAAACTAGCGCATTGCTTAGAGAGGAAAGGAATGTATTTGTAAAGAAAATTTAGAGCATCAGATATGAACACAAATTCACCTAGTTTAGTATCACCAATGATTCGTCTTTATTTAAGTCTTGAAACTTTTTTTTATATCTAATATTGAGTCCCAAAAGAAATTTTATTCTGGTGATTTGGTTTATTTACGACTTTGGAAAGGTGTATAGACAAGTTATACTGATTGGCTTCATTTAGCAGTGATTAATTCATAATTTTTATTGGTATTTTATTTTAAAACAAAACATTTCTTTAATTTTTCAAGACATTAGACTAATAATATAGACCATGAACAATATTGTGCATTAATGTGAATTACATAAAGTCACTTCACAGTTCATAACTTCACAGTTGAGTATTGTAAGTTTAGTATAGTACTAATGGAGTATCATGCATTTGATTTATTTATCACAAAGAGTTATGCCGGGTCATAAAGGTTATCATTTTCGGAAACAATCAAATGGAATAAAATTAAATTTCTCTTGTAGCTTTAAAAATATCTTTAGATCGTCTTTTTGAAAAAAATTTACATATCCATAATATGTGCAAGAATACTATACAGCGAGATCTTCTAAACAATCATAGTTTGATGAACGAATATCTTTACTTGATTCAGTTTGTTATGTATACTATATGTCGTACTAAAATTTATTTTGCAAGGGTTGGATGATAATTTATTAGTGAAATCATATTTACATAAAAAAAATTATAAAAGATTAGTATAGTAAATATTGAACAAAAAATTGTAAAACAGCAAAAATATTTATGATGACAACTCAAATTACCCAATTCTTCTCATATCTTAACTTGATTCCTTAAATAGTTGTTTCAATTTCCCCTAAAACAACAACAAGGAGCATCAACGTAAGGGCAATACACTTTAAGATGATATTCCGCACAAAAATCCTTACAATTAGGAACATCACAAGGAATTGGCGTTAAACAAGGTGCTCTATTTTTAGGAAATACATCACCAGCGTTTGAGGCACTCATTACACCCATGCCTGTTATCATACAATGAAAACGGTATTAGATAACACATAAACACACGCACAAATTACAATAATAATAATAATAATAATAATAATAATAATATATCAAGAAAAAATAAATTAAATGTTCGTGCAAATTTTAAATGAGAAAAAGAAAGTAATCCACATAAAATGGTTTTTTTTGTGAAATATGATTAAAAATAAGATAAGTTATATAGAATTGTTACAGTGTGTTTGAGTATATAACTTATTTAGACTTCAATTTTCCAAATTTTATAATTCTATATTATTAGATTTACACAGATGAATGGTAAGAGGTAAAAAAATCGAACAGTAATAATAACTTACTGAGTGATAAAATGACCAACATTATAATAATTATTCCCAACCATATTGAAAGTTTGACTTCTTTTTCTTCTTCAAAATTTTAAGAGAGATGAAATTATCAACTAATACAAAAGTAAGGGATGAGTTAGCTAGCAAAGAGTTATAGGTAGCTTCTTAAATACTAGGAGAACTACCTATATATTTAGTAAATATCATTAATGATATTATTAATATATGATATGATATCAAAAATGATATCTTTTAATTTGACTGATTTCTTTCCTCAGAAAAATCTAAAGGTTTTCTTTCCCAAAAAAATGTAAATATTTTCTTTCTCCAAAAAAATATATATACATAACCATAAAGTAATTCTTATGATCCTTAGATGTCGAGTAGCTATAATCTTCAAATCTCTTAATATCAAAATTATTTCTTTCAGATTCATTTACTTTATATTCACACCAAATTTAAAAAATTCACAAAAAATGAAAATATAACCAGTTCACAAAATCTTATATACACACATTATTGTATCCCCATAACAATGACTCCTTGAAACTACAAAAGTTACCCCTTTAAAATTGATAAAGATTAACATATGTTATGTAAAGAAGTAACTTTTGTTAATAGAGGAGTGTCTTTTAGTGGAATATAATAACTTTATTGATCCGACGTGTATACGATATTTGTTGTATCCAATTTTATAGAGTTGTTATTACAAGCATACCTCTTTGATATTTAAATGATTTCTATCTTATTTTATTAGTTTCATATTCTATAAAACTATTGGAGTTGTTATTACTTATTACTTATTACTTATTACTTATTACCTACACATATTTTGATATCTAAATGATTTCTTTCTTGTGATATTATTCGTATGGAGTCGTATCCACAATACTCATAGAGTATTTCCAGGATTGTCTTTCCCAAGCCATTATCTTAGACGAGTCACACTGTAATTTGAAGGTGCAACTTGGTTCACGTGTTGAAATGCGCGACCTTGTCGGTCCATTAATTAAACTTATTCGTCACCAAAGCGCTCCACAAAATATCACAAAACTCAAGCTAGGGCATTGGTTAGAGGGGCGAGTTTGATAAAGGAATGTATTTGTAATGAAAATTAGTGCATTAGATATTGACACATATTCACTTAGTTTTTAGAGCAGAAATTTCTAATTTATACATAACATAAATATATTGGGGACATTTTTTTAATTTCATTTCTATATCACAGATCATAATGTTTATACCTGATATACGATTTTCTATATTTTCTTTATATTTTTTGTATTTTTATATCTTATATAACAATATTTATATTTGAGATCTTAGTATCCTGCTGATATAATTTATATTTTCCTTTCACTCGCACCCGCGCACACACGTACACCCATATATATATACCCATATATTTTGTGTGTTTAAGTGGTTTGACATTCACACTATCCTTTCGTATAATAATATGAAGTATTATGATCAAGACTTGTAGTCTTTGACACATTTGGTATAATTAAGTTTATAGTTGGAACGATATTTTTGAAATCTCCCATTCTAGTTGAATTTTCAAGGTACTTTCTGGCACTGTAGTATTGCTAGCATGCCTTATATGAAAGGAATATGCTCTGTAGTAACTAGTAAGTCTTGAGATCATTAGTTTTATCTTTGATACGAAACCTTTCCATAACTATATGTCTAATAGAACGACATATTCCAAATCTATATCTTATATAAATAAGTATGGGGTATTTTTATAATTTCATTTCTACACATAGAGATTATAACTTCTCTACCTAATAATTATACTCTTAATATAACATTACAGACTATCACACACAGCACAATTATATGGACTGGTTTGTGTTCATAGCACAAAATCTAATATAAAATCGTAAAAATAAGAATAAAACAAAACCATATGGACCATTTTTTGGGATAGTAAGTAGACTGGCTGTTTTTTATCCAACTGGATAATATCTTCACCTCTCTTTCGCGTTGTCTTTTTAACCACTTGGGATCGTCATGTTTTGTAGGATTAAAATCTAAGCAATGTGATCCTGATGAGAAAAACCAAAAAAATAAATTATTGAAAGAAATACAATAGCTATAAATGGAGTACAATCATTGCTTTTAAAAAAAATAGAGTACAATCTAGGGGTGTGCAAAATAACAGTAACCATTAACCGTATATAATTGGTTCATATTAACGGTTATTTTACCGAATCGTTAAGAATTAACGGTTACGGTAATGAAATTTTTATAACGGTTAACCGTTATTATTATTATTATTTTTTAACTAAACTTAAAAGATTAAACATGTTGAATGAATATCACAAATTTTTTTTATGGATGATCAAACCTTATATAAATATGTGTTATTACTACTGTAGAAGACCCAAATAAGCTAAGAAATCATACAAATAATTTCACAATTTAAGGTGTACAAGTGCATAAAAATGGAATGAAACGGTTAACCGTACCGTTAAATATCGGTTACCGTTTATCAGTTATCATTACTTAACGGTACGACTACGATTAGTCTTTTCCAATAACCGTTATAACGGTGGTACAATTAACCATTTATGGACAGCCCTACAATTTAGGCTGTTTTGTATGATTATTATTTCTTTTGAGGCGTTGAATATAAACAAAAGAAATCACTAAATTGTACCTTTTTGCGTAGTTAAAGCCACCACACTTTCAGAGATATCTTTTAACACCCTATTCCACCAAAATTTGACTAAGTTAATTTGAAAAGGTGTAAAACTAAATCATATAAAAAATCTATAATTATTATAAAACAGGAAATGCAGATTACACATGTCGCTTCTAAAAAAATGTTCCATTTCTTTTGCTCAAATTAACACTAATCAAATTATATAAGGGTCATGCAATATCAACTAATTTCCTCATATAAAATATCTATTACCTATTATTGACTGATATACTTGATACTCCTTCTGAAATATAATACCCATTTACCTTTCAAATTTTTGTAGTTACGGAGAGAATCAATAATTAAATAAAATGAATTAATAATAATATTCAGAATTAAAAAAAATAATAACATTAAAAAATCTATGATGATTATTGCTAAAATTTACCAACATTCTGATTTTTTAACCAAATTTACTCTTTAAATTTCTAAAGTAATGCAATTACAGGTGTTATAATACATTATCAATTAAATCAATATTAATTACCCGTAAGGCACATAAAATAGCAAATATGTATAGACAGATTGTTTACACTTTTTATAGCAATTTCTAAATTTTATTTTATCTTTTCAGAAATATCAGAAAAAAAAAATATAAGTTACCCGAAAGGACTGAATGGGTCCATAAGACCATTTGTAAATATAATATTACTGCCGAAGTCTCGTAAAGTGGATCTCAAATCCTGCGGTTTGATGGGAAGGAAGCACAAGTAAATTAATCAAGCTAATAATTTTAACATGGAAATAATAGAAAGTCTAAATTTTGACATATGAAACACATACATTTCCACCATAGTTAGTTGAGACCCGATCTAGTTGGGGAATTTCGTGGTATCCGGATTTGCAGCTTTCAATTGTACTGCTTAGATTGAACGGATTTGGCTGGAACATGGTGTCATCATCGCAACCCATGCGCATTATGAATTCACTACACGTCTTAAATTTGGAAGAAAAAACAAAAGAAACAATTCCACATTAATTTTTTTTATTTATTAGCTTTTTTTAAAAAAATATTTGAAAAAATAAGTTGATTCCCAAATTATTTTAAAAAATAAGCCTGGACAAAAATCGTTGCCCCAGAAGCTGCTATAATTGGTTGAAATTGGGGCAAAAGAAATAGTTACTCAAGGTAACGATTTTAGTCAGCCTGAAATCGTTGCATGGGGCAACGATTTTATTAAAAAAATTAATAATTAGTCAGGCTGAATCGTTGCCCCATGCAACGATTTTTCTTGGCCCAACTTTATCTCATAATTCAGCTTACTACAAATCGTTGCATAGAGCAACGCTTTTGCCTTAGCTAAATCATTGCCTCGGTCCAGACCAAAATCAACTTATTTTTTAAAATAGTTTCGAAAGTGGCTTATTTTCACAATTTTTTTTAAAAAAAGCTTAGAAAAAAAAAATTCAATTCCACATTATACGAACTGTATGATTTGAAGCAAATTACTAACGTATCATAGTGTCATAACAATATAGTAGTTTATAGGAATTCGTAGAATTAACCTGCCAATCCCATGCCTTTAATGAATCAGAATCAAAATATTTTCCAGTTGTGTTGGAAGCCATGAAAATCCACCAATAGCTGCACGGGCGACCCCACCTATCAAGTCACTCTCCGGGGCTCGATTAATTAATCCCGTTATTAAACCTTCCGTTGTACTGAGCATGAAAAGAATATAATTGCTCCAGGCTTGACTTTAATTGCTCAATGGATAGCACCGGACTATACCCCAATAATGAAAAAAATTAGGGAACATTGTCATTAATCGGTATATAATGACAAAGAATACGATAGTAAAATTAGATGAATGTTTGTAGTGTAATGCACATCTTATCCTAGCTTTTTCCATTAAGCTTTCAATTTTGAGAAAATAATGTTAGGGTTTTTTACTCCTCTAACAATAGTCAAGTGACAACTTAACATTAGTAACAAACATGTATCACTTTATCATTCTCTTTCAACTATTAAAAATCATTAAAGTTAATTATCATACTCCATACTATATTATTAGATATGTAAAAACAATAGAAAAAGTGAGATTAACTTACTTCCTGCATAAGAGCAACCTGCGACTATCGCAGGTGCATGTTGATCTAATAAATTATGCCTCACATCGAGTATGACTTTGGCAAAATCCATCAACGCCTGTTGGGAGTTTAGACACCCTCGCACTTCCCTATCGTTTAGGGCTATGTCTATAGACCCTTGCCGTAAAAACGATGCTACGATAATTATAAGAAACTATGTTTAATTACCCAAGAGATCCAAGTTCCGTATGTAAGAACCAAGTTGTCCAAACCATAAAGTTGCTGAAATCTACCGTGTAGTATAGCTTAGCCACATTTTTTTTGCTTGTAATGTCTAATCGTTAAACTACTTACTCATTTATGCGCAAAGGATATATACAATTTTCGTGGGAGGCACGGTATACTTATACTGATATATTTATATCAAGTATAAAATTAGGAATTTCTCCATATAAAATTGCACAAAGGCTATAAACAATTTTCTTGACTTGTACTGATGTACATCCATGCATGTACATGCATTTAGAGATTTAATTAACAAAATTATCCATTAAAAAGGGGGTCAATATACCTCAATATATAAGACCATGGCCTTAAATTTTAACGCCGCATGATTAACTACTCCCGATAGCTGTAACACATGCGTAATAGGGGTTTCACCCCCAAAATAAACTATTAGAGGGGCCTTAGAATTAGAGCCCGACCAATGAGTATAGTCTAAATAATATCTTTGGAGGAACATGATTGTACTCATGTTTCCATGACCAAAGTGGTCTAAGGGTTGGGAAATGTTATATTCTCTAATACGCTCGGCATTGGCTTTTGGGTTGACTGATGGAAGCTTAGTTATATAGTCAAATGATAAACACATTATTATTGGTATAGACCAGTATAATATAAAAAAAAAAACCTTTGGTAGAGTTGTTCATTTTTGTCGTACAGGATAGAAATTTATAGAAAATATAGTCAAGTCTTAATTTCAAAAATATCGGGTTACAAATTTTTAAAAACAATAACTCAAATATATTAAACAAGGTTAAAATCTATAGCAAAAGATATAAATATATAAGCTTCAAATATTTCAAAAAACAAAAACCCAAACTAATAAAACGTACTGAAAATATTTTTGTTAAATATTATTGACGTTACTCTTTTTTTATTTTTTATTTTTTATGCAGAAGACGTATGATTTTTTTTTTTGTTTTGAGAAGACTAAGATGGTAGTCTGTAGAGAAGAAGAAATGTGAAGTACATGGGTTGGGGGTGTCCGCTATTTAACAAGGGCGGGGGGGTGGGATGGGGCGAGGGGACGGGGTAATGAACATGGGACAAAAAAAAATTAAAAATTATTCACTTGTATGTAAATTAGCCATATGTAATTAGAGGAGATAAAAATTGACCCAATTCATCAATTCGACCAAAATCCAACTCGTTTATAAAAGGTTGGATTGATATTTCAACCCGATTAATTAAATGGGTCAATACAATCCAACCCAATTAATAAACAAGTTGGGTAGGGTTGAAATTTCCGATCCGATTTCAACCCGATCCAACATATTTATTTATTGGGTTTGATTTTTCCTAATTTTTATATATGGGTCGGGTTCAATTATGCGGTTCATAATTACCCAACCAGTCAACCCTAGTAGCCTTTTTAATTACTTGACTTAATTTGTTTTATATATTTACTTTTATTCTAATATATTTTATTCTTTTGCAGTAAAAATGGAGCCTCAAACAGAGGAGTTATGTGGAGCTATCATGAAGTTGGAGGTAGAGGATCAAGTTGAGAATTCCGTGGAGAGCACAAACTCCATGTTGAATGCTGATTTATCCCCTACAATCCATGAATCCAACAAATAATAAGTTTATCTTACCGGAATTGTATTTTACGGTTTTATCGAAAATGTTAATGTCTGTCTTTTAATATGTTAAAACTATTATTACGGAGTTGTAACATATTGTCAAACTTTTCAATTTGATTGTATTAAGATTATGTTAAGATTTGATATTTTTATATATGGGACAGCACATTATAGTTGAAAACTTAAAAATCTCTATCATAGGATTATAGGAAATGGACCTTGGCTATTTTTGGCAGTCTATGCTAGTCCTGATAGCACGTTAGGAAGAGATCTTTTGCTAGAGTTAGAGAGAGCACAAGATCAATTCCACGTAGATATGTTTAAATGAAAGGGGCCTCATTAAAGACTCTTATCTGACCTGTTTATGAAAGGGTTTGATTAATTATAGATTTAATTAAGTTGGTCTTTTAAAAAGACATATTTTATTGGATTTTTAAAGAGTTAAGTCGGGTCAATAATGGGTCAATAGTTTCCAAATCTTTAAAACACTATCAAGTAATGAATTATACTCTCTGAGTTAGTTAATTATGGTGTTTTGCAAGAGGAAAAATTTGTTATGTTTGAGACGGCTTTGATGAACCTTCTAGTTAATTTGTTGGAGGACTTCAACGAAGTGGCTGTGGCTAATCCGATCCCTGCAGAAGCAGCCTTGTTCTTGTTCTCGTTTCAATTGTGTTTGTCTTGTGTTGTTACTATTCTTGTTCACTCCGTATACCTTTGTTCAAAGCCCAAAGATGTGAAAATAGAATAGCGCATATTCATATGAAGATTAGACCACTTTCTATAATTAGAAGGTGTACCTTTCCACTTTTTCAGTCCTGTGACAATTGAAAGACGTCAGGACCACATATTTTCATTAAATTATATTCCCATGCGGCGATATTACTGACAATCACCGTACGATTGTAGTATAAGCAGTATGTATGTCATCCTATATGCAATTAACAAAAGATGGCAAAGTAACACACGTACTTTATTATTTATGCCTATCACTTTTACATCATACGTAGTATTATATTATGGCACACCGTATCCTTCATACGTACTATTAGATTATGACGCACTGTATATGAAAATTTGAAAATTTGACAACCTTTTTCAAAAAGAAAGAATTAAACAAATTCATGCTTTTCGAAATATTCAACGATTATTAACATGAATTTAAGAATAGAATCTACTCCATCTTACTTAATCTCTTTTGTTAATGCAACGAGGTCTTTTTGTGAAAGGTATTTCAAGTTTTGATACTACTTTTTGTGTTCATAAAGTGGCCTGATTTTGCCAAGTTAAACCCGAGTGAGTTTATGAAGATTTTGTTTAAGCTTATTATGAAAACTAATTCAAAGAAATAAGAATCGAATGAAATTATTTTTAAAAATAAACACTATTCATGTTCGAGTTGAATTTGATATTCGTGATAACGGTTTTATTTAAATAAAAGTCGCTTTTACGGACAACGACTTCAAATTAGACAAAATTGGGACAAAAATTCAAAAAGAAAAAGAAAAAAAATTCAATTCGAAAGTCGCAGTTCGTGTCAACGACTTTTGTTTAGAAGGAAAATGGCCCAATTTTTACTTAACTTAAAGTCATTGTCACCGACAACAACTTTCTAATTAAATTTTTTAAATTTTTTATATGTTTTGGCCACCCTAGTTACTCAGTGAAAGTCGTTGTCATCAATAGCAACTTTCAATGAAATGAAGTCGTTGTTGGGAGTAACGACTTTTACTGAGTAACCTACTAGTCCATCAAACTTCAATCCAAACCTAAATGAAGCTCATTTTTCAAAATAGTTTCATATTTTCACTTACAGATTATTTCTTAAATTAGTTTTCATAATAAGCTTAAAAAAAATAATTCTTTCATTATTTAGAGGTACTCAATCATGTTTGCCAATAAGTCACTGCTCCGTTGTTAGTAGGTTAATTTTACCCAATATGGGATATTTAGCTAACCATGATAAATAATCTTATTGCATTTCATGTATATACAAGATTTGTGTGTAATGCTAGTTAGACTTTACATAACACGAATCCTTTCACTTATATATATATATATATATATATATATATATATATATATATATATATATATATATATATATATATATATATATATTTGGTACTTTTCATATGTAGAAAATATATTCTCACACAAATAAAAGTTCAAATCACATAGGATTAGAATGATTTATCCCACACGACGAAGTAGAAAGTATTGAATTTGATTCCTCTCAGATCTAAATATATGACAATATTTGCATGGTTGTGTTGTGCGTAAAATATGTGTTAATCCAAATAGCTAGCATTATTTAACGTGTTTCAAATGCAATTCATGTTATACCAATGATTGATTAGTATATAGGCCACACAAAGTAAGAAAATGGCCAATAAAAAATAACCATTTCAAAACTTTTGGGTTGGGAGACTATTGCGGACATTTGAACATTGTGTTTGTATAGAGTTACTCAATGTTGAAATTTTAGTGGTGATGAACTTTTATCATCGGACATACACATTATTATTATTATTATTATTATTATTATATATATATATATATATATATATATATATATATATATATATATATTTGTTTGTGTTTACTTCTTAATGAATGTCATACAGTTTACATAGCTTTTTTAAGTTTTACATTCCAACATTTCATAAACTTTGCTTAGGTATAATGATGTCTTTCAACTTTGCTTAGGTATATTTTTCTTACACCTTATTCTAGTTGTAAAAAGTTAAGACATTTGTGTTATTGTGATTTAATAGAACTTCTAGAACGAATAGATATGACATGAGAGAATGGATATATAAACCAAGAAATAATACTAGTATGTACAATACTATTCCTAAACTTTATTTTAATGATTACATGGAAAAAACTTTGATTATGACTAAGAAACAACCTTAGCTTAATTTATAATTAATTAGGAAAAGGTGTACTTGAATATTGCATAGTATATCGTCCTTAACAAAAACCGACATTTTTAGTGTACCTCAGTTAGCTCTTCTTATCTACTATTTATCCCCACCTAAAATAAACTTTTTAGTTATAACCTTATTAAACAGACTTTAGCAACAGGCCAATTATACCAAACATTTAAATGATTCGACTAGTACTACTCCTTTTGTTTTTTCTTTCTTCCCATTTTTTCCATTAAAAAATTTTGAAATGTTGTTCTCATTTGAAATCATTCTATCTTGGTCTAATATTGTGATTGGGTGGAAAAGTTTGGCTGGGATCACTATCCGTGTGATATGTAACCCTTTGATTTTTTTAATTGTTTAATGACATGAAGTTTAGAAACTTCATTACTTATTTAATACTAACCCACTTACATAATTTTTTAATATAATCTGATCTTATTAATAATATATAATATTATCTTAGTTTTTTCTTGAATTCCAATGAAAAGAAAAAAAACGGATGGAGTACGTAATCAATTAGATAATAACTTAAAACATTAATAATTAATATTTTAAGTGATAAGTCACTAATGTAACATGGTGAGAATGTGTCTACGTACCTTAGAAACACCCAAATTGTAACAAACAATGTAAGAATATGCATGGTTAGTAGTTGAAATTTCAAAGTTGAGTAATATAATATACAAAGTGAAAAGGCAAAGGCCCAACGGATGATCAATCTAGCTTAGCAAATAAGGCTTTTGCTTCATCTGTTTGATGGGGAAACCCAGCCTATCGGAGTAAAACTGGTAGTAGTGTATGCGATGGTGCATGTACAGTTATCATGGGAAGAATGTTGATCAGCTGCGTTCATGCTTGATACTTTAAACTGATTGGACATCATATATTCCTTGAATCAGTAGAATCTTGTAATGCTAACTTTAGATAGATTGGAACAGGAACACCACAAATGACAATCCTTCTATCATTTTACTTGCATGGGACAACTTATATTTAGTGTATGTATTGTGTTTGTGTACATAATTTAAATCTCAAAAGTATCCCATGAAAATCCAGATACTTCTATTTTATTAATCATACTTGAAGTCCATGTAATGCATGCATGAAAGTAGTTTTTTACCGAGCTTAATTGACAAAGAAAAAAGAAACGTAGAGAACGCAATGGTGCTTTGTACATTAAGCATTCATATTCAATTGATTGGACATCGTTCCTTAATCAGTAAAATCTTGTAAAAGCTAGCTAATAGCTATAGATAGCTTGGAAAAGAAAGCCCACAAATCTCTACGGTTAACCACTATATAACTCATAATTTTAACAACAATCCTATCATTTAATAATATTATACCCTTTAACATCTTTTAGCTAGGTTATGTATTTTGTACATTATTTTGAAATAAAAAAATTGGGTGAGACAGACACATCATATTTTTTGGGAGACTAGTCCAATCCAATAAAATCTCACTACTCCTCTTCTCGTCCAAACTATATTTTCTTCCCTGTCAATCCTTACTCATCCAGGCCACCAAAAATCCTACAATGTTATTGAACCTAGATCGATTTTATTCTCTCTCTCTTCTAAACTAATTTCAAGAAAAAATTCGACTTTGTTGCATTTGAGAAACCTCTCGAATAAGAAAATCCTTTGTTATCGTTGTGGGTAGAAACTTTTGCTTTTAAACTTGCATAGGCTAATCCTAATATCATTTTGCGTGATGAGTTACTCTAATTAAAGAGTAGTAAAGAACTAGTTATAGAGTAATAAATGACAACAATTAATGATTTTCTTTTCTCTCTCCTCCTTGTACTATTCTCCTCTCTTTTATTTGGCATATGATGCAATTCTTACTTCTTTTTTCTACTGGTTATGATAAGAGTAAAATACTCCTTAAGAACAATAAAGAATGTTTAGTAGTATTTAGTTTAAAGTATTCTTTGTATCAAATTATATATGGTCTCAAATTTATTTTATAGCTTATGATCTCATGCATAAAACTTATGATCTTGAGTATAGAGATAATCATGATCTTAGGTATAAAGATTATGTTCTCATGTATAAAGATCATTCTTATACAAGTTATGATTTCAGTTATAGAATTAAAGGTCTCAAGTATTGAATTTATCATCTTAGTTATACAAATAAAGGTTTTAGGTATACAAATAAAGATCTCATGTATACAAATAAATATCTCAGGTATACAAATAAATTAAAGGTCTTATGTATACAAATAAAGATCTCAGATATACAAATAAAGGTCTCAAGTATACAAATAAAGGTCTTAGGTATACAAATAAATATCTTTGGTATACAAATAAAGATTTCAGGTATACAAAAAAAATGTCTTAGGTATACAAATAAAGATATCAGGTATACAAATTAAGGTCTCATGTATACAAATAACGATCTTAGGTATACAAATAAAAGTTTCAAGTATACAAATAAAGATCTCAGGTATACAATTAAAGGTCTCGGATATTTAAATAAACATCTTAGGTATACAAATAAAGGTCTCATGAATATAAATGAAGATCTCAGTATAGTATTATAATCTAAGATATATACATTTTAATATGAGGCAAAAAATTCTAATATCATATTTACAAAAATAACCATTAGGTATACTAATGTATATGTAAGATATACAAAATATATAGAATCATTTATAGGTTTTTGTCAACGGATTTGAATTCATTTAAATTAGGTTTGTTACACCAATAAAATGGTGTGACTTGTCATAGTCAATACTATCTATATTTTGAATCCCAAAATTTTCCAATGAAAAAACACATATATCTGAAACGCACTAATTTTGTGTATTATAGACACACTAGTCACAGTTTAGAGTGTTTTTAATTTATACAATGGTTTTATTGAAAATTTAAAAATATTAAATTTCATTGGGCTACATGTTTATATGGATAAATTTAAACACTAATTACACGATAAATTGCATTAACTACCTTATAATTAAAATTTTATCTTTAATTTTCTTTTTAACAAATTATAAGTGAAACTGTTTAATCCAAAACTTGACATTTCATATCATATTAACCCATGACTCCGTATTTGTTTTAGTTGGAGCTTTGACCTTAGTTTTGGACACTACAATTTCTTACGTTTTGATTTTTTATTTTAAAAATCTTATATAACCAACTAGCTACAGGCATACAACTATATTCTAGTTGTCACGTATTGTTAAGAAACTTTTGTTATGACATGAGAGGACTGGTACACCTACAAATACCCGACTCCTAAACTTAATACTCCTTAATGATTAATTAGTACTAAGAACTAACTTAAACATAAGTACGAAGTAATGAATCAGGAAAAACTTTGAGTGAATCTTGCATATAATACTACTGTCCTTAAATAACAAGCTTATACTTTGGAGCACAGCTACTTCTTCCCATTGGTTGAATTTTACCACCTACAGGAAATTGTTTAATTTAGACGTCAGAATCAAGACTTTAGCAACAGGCAGCGCAATAAAGCATGAGCGTGGGTAGCATGACCAAGAAGTAGACCTATACATTGGATTGAATTAAAGGCCGTGACAAGTCACATGCAAAATAAGTCGAGTCAGTGTAAAAAGAATATAGTTATATATATGAAGGGTGATAGTTTCTCTATATCACCTCTAATTTTTTATAGTGAACCATTACAAACAAATGAAACACATTCATTACATAATAGTGTTTAAAGACTTAGAAACCATTGACCCATTATTAACCCGACTTGACCCGTTAAAGACCTAATGATACACGACCCTTTAAAAAACCGACCCAATTAAGCCCATAGTTGATTAGACTATTTTTATAAACAGGTCAATAATGGATCCTTAATAAGGCCCCTTCCATTTGAATAAATCTAATAAGAAGCATTCTTTAATGAATTTTGTTATATAAAAATCCTACCACCTCTTTGTAAGCAATAAGGAACGAACATATTCTAAAATAGATTTGATAATTACCATAAAGTCTTTGTCAAACTGTGTTTTTAATCCATACTATGTCTTCAGGTCACTTTTTGCATGACGCTGGAACTGAGATACCATTCGCAGAAAATTAAAGGAATAAAACAGAAAAAGTACATAAAACATTAGTCCCCTCAACTTGTTTATATGGGCAAAAAATACCTTTTGTAGTTGCAAAATCAATGAAAAATAGGAATTACATCTGCTGATTACACTAAGAGCCATGATTTGAAAACACGTTCCGCTATACAACCTCATTTTTAACACAATGTAACCTTAAATTACTAGAGATAATGGTTAACCAATTTCAACGGGGGAGAAAGTCCTTGAGAACAAAACTAGAACAAAAAACTATCCTCAAGCCCTAGGGAATGCAACTAAATCTTTAGTGCTTCTCTCAACCCTAAGTTGAAATTGCTCTCTTGACCTTTCTTACCTGGGGCTGGCCTAGGATTCCCACTTTGCATCATTGCAACAAACTCGTTGTAGTCAATACGCCCATCCTGCATGCAGAATCGATACAAGAGTTCCTGTTAGTAACTGCTTACTTTGTGAACAACATTTCTGACTGACCACTTTCCTCATCTGCTCAATGTAGTTTTTGACTGATACAAGCAAATAGTCAAATACATACATATACAGTTGTTCCCGCGATCAATGTCTAAGGGCACTCCCGATATTTATGTCCAACTTAAGAGTCAGTACAATAACATGCTAGAGTTACTAACATCGTCATTTTTAGGTAAATAAGCAAGGGTTACTCCATCAAATTGTTTGCAACATTTTTCTACCGGCTAAAACTTGTTAAGAGCAACAGTTTGGAATGACCAATTCATCACTGTGCAATCTTACTAGTTAGAGAATTGTAGGTTGTTACTTCATAGGTAAATCAAAGTAGTCAAAAAAATTTAGATACTCCAGCACCCCCTCCCTCTCACTTTCCCTTAACCTCATCCCCTGACACATCACTGAAGAATATTATTGTCTAATAGTGTATATGACACTTTGACTTGCTTCAGGATTGATAAGATTTCAGAACATCCATGCCTAAGTATGGTTTTCGTACTGTAAAAAATGATCAACCATATCAGATCAAGGATCATAAGTTAAACTGCATCAGCTGACAACAAGGTCAAATTATGGTCAACCTGGAACACTTCAGTTTTATTCTGATTCTTGGATTTTCACTGTCCACTAAATGAAAGCCATATCTAGGGTATGCTCCAATTGTCAACACTTATTGGATAACAGGTAGTTTCGAGTTTCAGGATTTGTTTAAAATATTCAAGAATCTAATTAATAATGAGGTCAATTCCTTTTTTTGCATTTTATGTTCTCACGATTCTATAATGTAAGTAAATGCAAAAACAAATTACTTACATTATCTTGATCAGCTTCTCTGATCATTTCCTCCAACCGTGCATCTTGAATTCCAAACTCCTCGCAAGCTTGCTGTAGTTCGTCTAGAGTAATATAACCACTTCCATCCTTATCAAAGTAATTAAAAGCCGCAAATAAATTATCATGTTTCTCAATTTTGTTGAGGTGTAATGTTGCGGCTAGGAACTCTCCATAATCAATTGTTCCACTGTTATCAACATCTGCCTGCAATATTAGATGATTTAAAGCAGAAGAAACATCATAACAAGTCATAAGAGTGATCCACAAACTTCCCATACACTGAAATAAAACAAAAATAAAAATCAAGTCCCTTTAAGACAAGGTAGATTACATTTTAATAATCATAATGGCCTTTCATTTTACTTACTCCAATTAAGAGCCACAACATACAACCTAAAAAGTGATGAAGACTTAGATGTCAAGCACACAAAACCCATATGCAAGAAGCACTTTGATGTTGTAAATGCATCTTTACCAAAATATTGATCAAGTACTAGTGATGACATACTACCATTATCTTACTTAACCAATCTCTACGTTACCAGCTACATAACCATTGCTAATTCATCTGTTCAAAAATATAGATAATGTATTTGCCAAGGTTATTTCTACATATTAATATTGTCCCTTCCAGTATGGAAAAAAAAGTTGATCATTTCATAAAGTATAGATTTTTGTCTTGGTGAATGGTAAATTGCCAGGATTCACGTTTAGTTATTTTTCTTGCTTTATAAACAGTTTGCATACAATCCCAAAACCCACAGGTAACCAATAATGTTGCATAGAGCACCAACAGAAATGGAATTCAGCTCAGAGTAAAACGGCACAGAGACATTGGGAATTTCTAACTTGCAAATAGAACACACAACGAGAGAAGTCAATCCAGTATCCTCAAGCTATAATGTTACATGACGTGCATATGTGATAGGCACGCATACAGCCAATTACACTATTCCAAGTAGCAAATCCAGTAAATAGCTGCAGTATTACATAGAAACACAATAAAAGTTTGCCTAGATAGAGGATTTGGAGGGATGGGGAGGAGAGGGAATAAAATTCCCTGTTACAATGTCAAGTTGGGGAAGGGGGGAGAGAACAGAAGAGAATGATTTTCCAACCCATTTCAAAGAAATTAATTTTTGAAGTTGGAAATATGTGGATAGAATATCTTCCCTTCCTTTCCCTAGCTGTATCACTTTCCTGAGTCCCTTCCCCTTTCCCTCCAAAACTGTTATCCAAACAACCTGTTATCCAAGCCTTGCTGCCTTCAAAACATAGATCCTCTAACAGGAGAAAAGAAATCACAGTATGAAGTCTCTGTCAGTTTCACTCTTCCTAGTTTGAGTAAAATGAATGATGGATTTTATGTAAGTTATCAAACAGGCAGATACAGGATAATCCCATTGCAAGTTCTTTAGTATGGCAATTCTTCATAATTGTTACTTGTGGTGAAGCAGTAGCTACAGTTCTAATATGCTGGCAAAGAATCCAAAACTAGAAGAAGTCGCATCATGGTAAAAATATACAGGAAATATGAGGAGCTGAGGACAGCAAGATCCATCTACTTTACTACAGGTTACCACTTAAACAAAATCTCCAATCCATCATCCTTCATCAAGCTCAAAGATTGCTCATATTGAATTATTAATCAAATTGATACTTACAGCTTGCATAAGATCATAAATTTCAGACTCCTTGAGGTTTGCACCAGCCTTCTCAAGTCCAACCTTGAGTTCTTCATAAGTGATTTGGCCACTATTGTCTGTGTCTATCATTTTGAACATCTCTTTAAGGCCAGCAATTTCTTCTTCAGATAGGCAATCTGCAATCACCTGTAATATACAACATAATTTATATAGAATTTTTTTTTATCAACAAAAGAAAATAAGGACTGGTAGTAAATATCAGAAAAATTAATCATTTAATTAATTAAATATATTTTCAAAAGGTACTGTACAACATCTAAGCATCAAAATTTTCATCTTGACATAAACAATTTTTCCATATTAGAAAACTTACTCTGAGAGCCATTTTCTTGAGTTTATTCATGGCTCTAAACTGCTTCAGACGACTCAAAACAGCAGAATCAAGAGGTTTATCAGGTGCCACACCATCAACCTGCACCCAAGGGTGACCTGCAAGGAATTTGTGTCACACATAAGCAAGAAAATAAAAAAGTAGTTGACATCTCAAGGAAGAGTGAATTAACACTTAACGAAATGAGGAGCAGTTTGGTTCACTTTATGAATGAGCTACAGGTCAGGAAAGAAACTCAGAGGTCAACTAGAGATCATATCTAGAGCCTCATATTCCAAAAAAGTGAGTGGACTTGAGAGCACCAAACACGACAGATTTTTAGTCATTGTGAAACAAAATCTGAAGGACTTTCAACCTATGCCATGCAAAACAGGGTATGGCGGTGTCAAATTTAGGAACCAATAATAAACCTAAAACTCAAAATCTAATGTGTGTGTAAGTGGGTTGCGTGATGGAGAGAAGTAGTTATTATATTCTACAACTGCAGGTTCATGAATGTTTGAGCCTTTGAGGCATACAACACGCGTTTTCTGTCATGAGTATCCCTAATCTTCTCCCATTCTTCCTTTTGAATGCGTAGCTGTGCCTGAGATCAACCTCTATCACTCTTTTGTACCTCCATAAACATTTTTTCATGCCACATTGACACAGGTAGAATGCAATTAACAAAGGATAGGAGTGAGACAACCAAATAGTAGCTTCGCATGTAATCCATGATGAATAACAAAATACATATCACTCTTACTCCATTTTTATGCATCAGGGCAAGGCAGCATGCAGCCTTTGAGTATCTTTTGAAGACATATATGAAGTATAAGAACTACAGCATGGCAGGGTGTAGATTTTCAATCTCATTACTACAGGCTGAATGGGACCAAATTAAAGTTTGATGATCCAGGGTTGGTATACAAAACCACTTGCTCAGCACCTATCATGTATACCTTACACTGACAACACAAATCCGTTTGATACATGAGAATTCAAATGGAAAAAAATAATATGTTAGGAACAACTCACATAGGACTTCATGCGCAGTCAGTCGTTTTTTAGGATCTCGAACAAGCATTCCTCTCACCAGATCTTTTGCCTCTTCTGAGATACTGGGCCAAGGGTCTGAAGTGAAGTCAAGATCTCCATGCAGGACTTGTTCAAAAATTCCTTGCTCGGTCTCTGCACATTTAGTACCCCAGATGGTTATGATTAATCTGGATCATGTTAGTAGGTTATTACCATACTCAAAAAATAAAGAAGCTTCAGATCAGGATAAACCAAGATTCTCACCTCCCCAGAAAGGAGGTACTCCACTGAGTAGAATGTAGATTATGACTCCTGCACTCCAAACATCAGCTTCTTGACCATAATGTTTCCGTAGAACTTCTGGCGCAACATAGTAAGGGCTCCCAACTACATCAGTAAACTTCTCACCTGGACAAAATCCACAGATATCAGGTGAGCACACTAGAGCAAATAAAATCTATTGAAAAATGAAGACGCAAAAGAGTTGGCCAAAGAATAATGTTTATAACATTTTTGCCATGAAGACATAGCTTGACTGATATAAGAAAATGAGAGACCTCAAATAATCGGACAATTGCTAAACCAAGACTAAGTCACAGAATGAAACAGGAAGAAATCACTATTACAAAAGTTTGCATGAAATTCAATGAGGTTTAAGCCAATAGGAGCATGACAAGTGCAGAAGCAGAAAACTAAAAACTTGCTAGACACATAAAAGCATTAGTGTATCAAATAGCTATTTTTTTAATAATACACTCACTATTCACTGCAAGACTACATAAAAAGTATGATAAGGTAACAAACTAACAACTCATCAATAACACAGATTTAGCCTACACAGACTCTTTAAATCATAAGTTTCCCCTCTTCACCCTTGAATTTTCTTGAATAATACCAACAAACGGGTATGCAGCACTATAGCATGCATGGAATACATATTTCACAAGTGATTTTAGCTGAAATATCTTAATGCCAACAGGGTAGTTAAGATCAGAAGATCAAATCTGCCTAAGTAGTAAACAGCCATAAATAATAACACTATATAAATTCATAGATTATGAATGCCAGAGTTCAAAAGAGAGAGAGAAAGGAGTATACCTGGCTTAAAAAATATTGATAGTCCAAAATCAATAGTTTTGAGAGGTGAATCCTCCTCATGACTCACAAAAAGGAAATTCTCTGGTTTCAGATCACGATGCATAACCCCCAAAGAGTGGCAAGTTTCCACAACACCGACTATAGTCCGTGTTAGGTCAGCTGCCTTTCTTTCCGAATAATGCCCACGCTGAATGATCCTATCAAAAAGTTCACCCCCTTTGCAGAGTTCCATCACAAGATGAACAGCTACAGCATCCTCATAAGCCCCTTTGATTGCAATTACATTAGGGTGCCCAGTAAGATGGTGCATTATTTGAATTTCCCTCCTCACATCCTCCACATCCTCATCAGTCAGCAATTTCCTTTTCGCTATCGATTTACAGGCATACTCCTTCCCACTAGCCTTCTCAAGACACATGAAAGTAGTCCCGAACTGCCCTTGTCCTAACTTCCTTCCCAAACTGTAAAATTCCTTAATGTTACCAGTCTTTTTAGGTAAAACAGACTGCACTCGAAGCCCTGCACTGGGAGCTCTTTTAAACTGAATAGGTTTCTTCGGTTTTGCTTGTTCCACTGGTTCAGCTTCTGCTTTAGGTATTACAACTGGTTCAACTTCTGGCTTTGACACCGGGGTTTGCTCAGTTTCCGGCTTTGGCATTGTGATCTGCTTAGGTGGTTCACTTTGGGTTCGCAAAGGCACATTGCCTTCATTAGGATCAGGATATGGTGAAGCTGGCTCATTCTGACTCCCTCCATTACTAATAGAAGCTGTATTCTCCGGCAACCGGTTTCGCCACACTACAGCCGAAACTGTTTGCAAGAACCCATCCCTAGAAATGGATGGTCCAACACAAGTATTTCCCATCTATTACCGCCCAAATCAACTTCTTAATATCACACCCTCTATCCTAAGCATCAAGATCCAATGGACCAATGCTAACAAACTTCAAAATTCATAAAACTACAATCTCAGATCAAGATCAGATTTTTAAACAACCCCTCAAAGTCAAACCCTTCAAATCCAACTCAAACTAAAACAACAAACTCACCCAAATCAACTAAACGTATTTGACCCAAAATCATCTAAGTCACCTCATATGAAATGAAATAATACCCAATACACTATATAATATATAATATAAAGATCAAAACTTTATACTAATTAATAACACTCACAATATGCATTTCAGTAAAGCATGCTCAAATCATATCATACATATTCAAACTCCTCTGCTAATCGGATTAATAAATACCCTAAAAAATCAGGAATGCGTCATATCAAAGACAAGATCAAGTAAAAATGACCAAGTAAGCTTCACCAAACCCCGACACTCTTCAAAATCAACAACCCATCAATCAATCAAACTTCAAACCCAGTAAAACTACAACAAATGCAGTCAAACTGGTGGAATTGAAACTGTATACTGCTCTAAATGGGCAAATGGGTATTACAAAATGTGAAAATGGTATGAAAAATTTGGGTGAATGGGTCAATAAAGGAAGAAAAAAAAAAAGCATTGAAACAACGCAAAAATTGGAGAGAGATTGAGATTGAGGTTGAGTTGAGTTAAGTTGTGGAGGGGTACTACCAAGTCATGAAGGACATCGTTTACCAGGTCATGAAAAAGAGTGTGTCATTTATATGGCGAGATTTTTGGGAGGATTTGTCTCTTTTGGGGATCAGATTTTGGGGTTTTTTTGAGCTATTCAATATTGTTCTGGCATTACTTTAAACAATTAAACGCGTATTGAGTATACTCCTATTTATATTCCTATTTAGATTTGGTTAGACTATTTATATGTGTGACAGAAAAGCTGGGTTACTTTGTTTTTCTTCAAGTTTATCTACTTCGTGGCTTTTGTTTTAATGGATAAAGACGACTGTTATTTGGTCATTAAAAGTGGTAATCGGGTTCTTAGAATTGAATTAGCGTTAGATTAGTTGATTTTGGATTTGGTAGATTAATAGTCCAATGTGTACACTAAAATATAGCAAAATATGGAGTACATAATTTTGAGAGAAATTGAGGATATGAGCTAGTGCTTGAAGGCATTATTACCACTGAAAAATCATAAGTTGAAATGGGTTGACTTATTGGTTTGTGCATATGATTAAGGAATGCGTTTTTAGTTGACATTCGTCTTAGACATACTACCACTCCAGGAAACACGCATGGGCTTAAGGCGAGGAACTTAAATTGTACTGCTACATTCCCGCTTCAAATGCCTACAGACCTAGGAACACCAGACAGTGAGACAAATGTATTTATTGTACAAACTACTAACTACAAACTACAAACATTTTTATTTATTGAAGGATCTGCAAGTAATTTTTTTGTCCCTTACTCATATAAATCACAAAAAGCATGCAAAATATGCATTTTAGACTTTTTAATAATTCGTAATCTCAATGCTATTAAACATCTAATACCGAATATGTAATGCAAAATTTTTAATGGCCATCCTAAAGAAATATGCAAACAAGTGTATACAGGGAGGCACCCTCAAATATAATTCTGGAAAATCGTTAAATTATTGCATAACCATACATGGTATCTAATCAAAAAATAAAAACAAATGCCCCCTAGTTCTATTCTCCTCACCGAGCACATGAAGATGACGATTAACCCCCCTTTACTGCACTCTGACTACTGGAATGATATCAGAAGAATTGTGCCTATTTGCACAATACTGTGATTTCTACAAACAGCAAAAGTCATAAATCAATTCTAAAACAGAAAACAGTCCAAAATTAATGCAACTGCGCAAGGTTTTCATTACAATTGCTGGAGGATTCCCTCAACCATAATGTTCATACCTTATATATAAACTACACTTGCAAGAATCAACAAAGCCCCCGCAATTTACAATTTATAGGGGACATAATATTCAAAAATCTGCACCGGCGGTTGTGGGCAATCAGTAAGAATGAGTCAGATTTCCTCATAAATTCAGATCAGCTGGTTGATCAGGGAGCTTGTTTAAGCTGTCCTGCTCCATTTTAACAAATGCTTCTGGTTGATTTAAAGCCTGCAAGTGAGAAAAGAAACAGTAAAATCTCAAATGCTTTACAAGCTCAAGGTTGATGGTTTATGGCACCTTCAGTTCACCTTCAAAGTTACGTTCCCTGTAGCATATGAAACAGCCATGTCTCTTGCATTATCCACAGGTTCTTTGAAATCCTCCTGAAAATGCATATAGAGGTCAAGTTTCTAATTCTTATAGCTATTCCTAATTCTCCATCACAGCAAACCAATAAGTAGCTCCTCTACCACCTCAAAAAAGCAATAATAGTCAGGAAAATTGTTGAAAACTACCAACAAAAGAGACTCTTGTAAAACTACTTCATGATAAAGTGTCAAGGGAAACTACCTTACATAACACTTAATGCCACTGTTCAAACTAAGGAAAATAAAACTAGCTATAGGTATAAAGGAGATTTTGAGTACCTAGATACATCAATTTATGCTACATAATCACAAACTAATGATGGCAGAGCATTAAAACTATTTCCAATCTTGAAGAAATAAATTATCAACACTATATATGAAAGAATCATATGACTAGTTATTATAATGCTCTGTCGGTGCAACCTCAGCATATTTACGTGTATCCATACATACTTTGATATGAAAATAGACCATGTGCATTGAAATGACAAGAAACTATAACAAGTTTCAGCTCAAAACCACTCAACCGACATTGGTGACTCCCCAAATACTTGGATACATCATCCCTACGACATCCACGCCTCTTCAGCAAATACTCTTGTTTATCGAATAAAGAAATTAAAAAATTATATCCTCAAATAAATCAAACCATAGCATAGACTCATTACAGCAAACCAAACCCTACAAAGGTAGAAACATACTGGATCTTTAGGATCAGGCTCCATAATCTCTCTCTTCACTCTGCTTTGAATTGATGTAGGACTGCATCAACACCACCAATGTAAACAAAAAATATGTAACATGGAACTAGAATTGACAACTAAAGAAAAGATTAAATGTCAAAATAAGCAAGGAAAACTGGTTTATACACACCGATCATCATCAACCTCCATTTCAGAATCTGGATCCCATCTCTGATCTGGATCTCGCTGATCTTCATCTTCCTGAACATTACAAACAACAACAAGATCAATAACCAATTACAATAACGACCAGTTGCAGGTAACATTCTAAGGGCAAGGGTCCACAATCTGCTATCCAGTGGAAGATCAAAAGTAAAATATCCAAGAACTTCTCTTCTATATACTGGAATAATAACAAAACCCTTTAGTCTGTATGTTGGTCATGAAAAATGGTTTCCATTCCTCCATTAGGCATTAACGAATCCCCAATAGCTTCTTCTAAAGCCACAGCCATAACTCTTCAAAAGAGTGATATTGACATCCAAAGTGTACTTTAGAACATAATATTAAATCTCTGCAGTGTCACAGCATTGTGAAAGTTTTGAGCTAAACATGACCATCACATTGAGCCGTAGCAGCCACAAATCATCCGTGTTGCTTTACAATCCCTAAAGAGTCCTACGTTTCTCATGATTTGCAAACAGCATGCTCATACAACTTCTTGCCAAATACTTCCAAAGACACTCCCACTCTAAAGAGGGAAGGGATCGAAGTGGGAAGCACGCAACCTTACCCCGACTTCAGAGGCTGTTTCCACTCAATCGTTAGTCCAACACATAACAGTTACACACTTGACAACTCAGACAAAACATACATTTCAGCTTTCTTTTCACCAACTAAATTTTAAAAGTGAATCAAACTCCTAGGAAGCATTGGACTTTGTTATCTATTCCACAACGCATTCTGATACTATAACACAATAACTACACGCAAAGAGGTTGTTTCCACTCAATCTTTAGTCCACAAATCATAAAAAAAATCTTTTCACTAACTAAATTTTCAATGTGAATATCACCACTAAGAAGCTTTGGACATGGATATCAATAGTCCACAACGGGCTTTAGCATTTTGGAGGCTGCCTTGGGACAGGACTTGGTTGCTCTGAGTTAGGAGAGCCCAAGCATCTAGACACATAACAATGAAAGCTGGAAGAAACAAGATCTAGTAGCAGTAACAATGACATCTTCTACAGGTCATCTTACCAAGCATTTATTGGGTATAGTCATTACGAATTTCGAAATTGACAATCAACCCAACCATCAAACACATCTGTTTTGATAAAAAATAGAAATAAAAAAAAAATGTTCCACATAAGGCTACACCACTTAAAATTGTTTCTTAATTCCTAACTTAATATTAAAAAACACTAATAAACCCAGAAATATTGCTAGCTTCCCTATAACAAATCCTAATTCGTTGCGAAAATCTCAACTTAAAGCATTCCAAAATCCTTGAGTAGCCACTAGACTTACTAACTCTCCCTGTCAACTCCTCTACATCTCTCTGAATAATGTCTCGTTCTCCTCCTTAGCTCCTCTCCCCAACTGATGGACCCTTCAAGGTTCATAAACTTAATCTCTCTATCTGGGAATTTCATGCACAACTGCTTTGAACAAAATGGCGGGGAACTTTAGTGAGTCAGATGACGTTCTTTGTATGCATGTTTTTACAATGGTTTATTTTCAAAAAATTACGGCTTTCCACCGCCTCCAAGACGCAATTCACGAGCATAGACTTAGGAGGTTGGGTTGGACAGGTTTTTCAGTTGATGATTGCATAGACTTGACGATATGCCAATAGGTAAAACAATTCACCAGATAGAGTAAGGAACTTTATTGAAAAAATCAATTTAAATCTTCGTGATCCACCAAAGAAAATTGAAATGCAAGCAGCAAGTTCGTTCTTGGAAATAAAAAATAGACGAGAAGTATAAAGCTTGAAATTGCTGATCAATTATGACAGCGGTAATTAAATGATTGATTGGTTTTGACTTCTAATTTTCAAATTTAACTTCAATAGTGATGACATATAGTCCTCTGCTAGTAGTTCTCTATTACTTAACAAACTATTTCTTAGCATTAAAAAAAAAGCTCCCTGATGTGATTGGGTTTCTCATCCAAGAAAACTCCGATTCATTTGTAACATCAATTTTATGCTTTCCAAAATAAAAGACCACTACTTTAGCAACATATTAGTATCTCTTTATTTTAACAGTGAGTGAATCTAGGAGCTGAACTTCAACCTCTCATAGTCTCATCGTTATCATCATCCAAGAAGCATGACCCATTGAAAAGAAAAATATAGCAATTGATCCCGCAGACAACCAAAGAAGACTATTGACCATGGAAAGTTAATTATCTCATTCCAACCAAAACAGCAACATAACACCACCTTACACCTTCCTAACTTCATAAACTAAATGTTGCAGCCTAATGAGTAATGACGATTGAAGACCTACCAAACAGAACATACTCTCTACCATAATAACATCACCGCCTAACAATGATAAACCAGATGATTCCTAATCTCTTGAATCAAGGCATATGTTCACAAATAGGAGATACAGTCTAGTTTGGTCTCCATATGTGCAATTTAGAACAAGCACCAAGTTCCCCAAACTAGCTACTAAAATAAAAGCTTTTACCTATTTCAAAATTTGCCATTCCAAAGAAACGCTGAAGAAGGAAAATGTGAATTTGTGGCTATAAACGACAAGTGAATGACCTTCAGGACTAACCAACATCTTCTATAATGACGATCCTATGAAGAAACAGAATAATGAATCACAAGGATCCCTCCAAGATTGAAATATCTGAGGAAGGTCATCACCATCGATATCAAAGTAATATAAGTATTCGAAAATCAATAGAAAGAGGACTAAAGGAAAGTAGGAAACTACATGGTCGCTCCCCAAAGAGAATAGTAAGAGATTCTATCAGTGCATCCTAGTCATTCTCATTCCTTTGAATACAATACCTGCTTCATATTATTCTCTACCAAAGAGAATACACTTATACACCACAACAATTTTCTACGAAGGGAATCTTTTGAGATGTCAAATTACCAAAACCCAGACCACCTTATCGTAATAAACGCAATCTCAACCAGCACAATGATCTCTCTATTCCAACTACAGACCACAAAATCTCTCATAGACCACTTCAGTCTCTTAGCTACACCCATAGCAAGCTTAAACAAGGATAGAAAATAGAAAGGCATGTAAGAGATAAGAGCCTAAAAGGAGCATCACACCCCCTACTCAGCAAGAAAATAAAAAAGGCAGCCTAACAAAAAAAAAAGTGAAATAGGATTAGACTACTACAAAGCCATGACAACACTCTCCATCCAGACTCCATAATTCATACAAAGATGCAAAATATGAGACCTTCACTAACTGACAAAAAAAAAACAAATATTTTGACCCTCCAGCATTATTCCAAGCCACAGAAGATTGAAGAATGAAACCACCTCAAACTGTAAATAGATAAGTAAAAACAAAATAAGATCACAATATTCCTCTAAGCAGGTTGTCAAGAGTAATCAACTCACACAGCCAACAAAGGGATAGTCTTGAACCTTTGGCAGAACCCCAAAATCAACAATAATTGCCCTTCCAACTTTAGTTTGATCCTCTTCAAAAAGATAATGTGCATTTAACACATGAAACCTCATAAAAGAGGCATTGAGCCATAGCACCAGAAAGTGCAATCACTACCTCCAGCAGTTTAGAGCAATTTATTCATTACCCTAAGCAAGCAACAGGAGACATTGCTAGACATAACATGGCATAGGTCAATATTTCTCAAACAAAGCCCTCAATCCACTTATAGCACCCAGTCATAAAAGCCTGCAAGTAGGTATGGTACATCTCCTTGCTATTCTTAATAAAGGAAACAAAAACTTTGGGTCACCCTAATAATAAGCTAAACCCAGATACTAAAAGGCCAAAGTGCTATCAAGACCCCACACAGCCAAAACAAATGCAACTTTTAGAGCTATTAAGTATTGACTCCCAAACTAGATATTGTAATCCCCCGAAAATTATTGACACCCAAACTCGATATTGTAATCCCCTGAAAACTTTTGGTCACCCTAATAATAAGCTAAACCCAGATACTAAAAGGGCAAAGTGCTATCAAGACCCCACACAGCCAAAATAAATGCAACTTTTAGAGCTATAAGTATTGACACCCAAACTAGATATTGTAATCCCCCGAAAATTATGAGATTTCGATTACATTTTATCGAAAATATTTTCTATGCATTAATATAATACATACACATTTACATATATACATACATATACACACATATATGTACATACATATTTCCAAAATAAATAGCAAGTTATTTTTATTATTTAATTAAATCCTAAAATTAAAATTCTTTTTCTACAATATATATTTTATATTCCTAAGAAATCCATTAAGCCCAAAACACTTATAAACCTAGTACTCCATATTCTAAACCCTAAACAAGTTTACCTAAACCTAAACACTTCAAAGAAAAACAAAACAACTAAACACTACCAAAAAAATAAAGAGAGAAACAAACCCCCCACCCCTTAATCCTTTACCACGTGAAAGCCAAAAGCCCCTACCCCCTTTGTGTTGCTTGCCGCAGTCCACCACCATGCCGCAGTTGTCGGTGAGCTTGGCCTTCCCTCTCCCCTTCTTCTTCCTTTTCTCTTCTTTTCTCCCTTAATTATTATGCCCTAGTATACAAGTTTATTAGGTTTTTATATGATTTTTGTATCGATTTTATTATGGGTTAGATCTATATTGAAATTATATAACTTTTTATGTTCTATAATTTATTTTATGTATACTACAAGTTTTCATAAATTTTTATTCATAAATAGGCACTTGAGTTTTTACATAAAATCATAAGTATTTTGTGAATATGTTAAATTTTAAGGGATTGTAGTTTAAATGAATTTTCAGATTTTATAATCATATGTTTTAGTATAAAAATACTATATTTTCATGATTTAAAGCTTAAATTCTTATACTACTATTTGTTTCAAGAAATTTTGACTATAGTATGATGCATTTTGATAAAAATTTAATACTATGGTATTTGGAATAAATTTTCAGAATATTATACATATTAGATCATGGTTTAATTGTTGAGATTTAATGTTTTAAAGCTTGAAACCATATACTATTAATACATACATTAAATTAAGACTATTTTATGATACAATTGGGAGTAATTCGAGAATACTATATTAAATACAAATTTTCAGATTTGAAGGGTTATAAAAATGGAGTTTTATGATATGTATTTTAATGAGTATTCAACTAATACTCGTAAGATTGTGTTTGGATTACTAGATTATGTTTTGGGAGACTTAAAAATATGTTTTGAAATTGCTTTAAAACCTTAGAAAGCTTAGTATGATTACTGTAAATTTTAGGTATTGGTGTATTGATATAGACAGTATTATTTAATGTAGGAAATCAATTCGTAGAAGGTGCATAACTATAGAGAAAGTGGCCATCCGTTTATTTCATTCAAGGTGCATACAAGTTACGAAAAACCTTACCTTTAGGAGCATGATCTAGGATGAAATGCAAACTTAGTATCATGTTTGGGGAATCTTTTGGGTGAGATTGTTTGGTTATTTATTTGAAAGAATTCATGTTCTTTATATTAGGGGCATGATATGGTATTGTTGGTGAATTATAATTATGATTTGTCAATACTAATCGAGAAAGATACATTTATAGTGAAAAATCTCGATTTATTAAATTGGAATTAATTTGCTAACTAATCCATGAGGTTGTTTATTATTACCATTTCATTATAGATAGTATGAATTGAGTAAAGGTGAATTTCAAGTCTTAATAACGAAGGTAGTTGACTCTATTCAACAGGTTAAAAAGATGAGATTGAAATCAAAAGGTTAAAAAAATTACAGTATAACAGAGATTGATTTTGTAATTGTAATGTTTGCATGGTGCTGTGGTGATTGTATATACTGAGTTTAAATAGTAAATCTCGTAAAGAGAAAGAGGATAAGCAATAAAAGTTTAGGCTAGTGCACACCTAGAGTATTGACAATCAGAGATTGGAGCTTCACGGGGTATTATTCGTGGCTTTTATTGGAGGCTGTGTGATCTACGAGTCTCTCTTTTATAATATTTTGAATTAAAATTGGGATTAGTTGAGATCTCATCTAGCTATGGTGACAAAGTCGCGCTCGTTTACCGTATGGATTTATACTGTATTTTGATGCCCTCTAACGGGAGTGCATGAGTTATTTATCTATTTGATGAGGAAATCAGGACATGGGAAAGAAAACCTTGTCTATTGCTTAATCCAAATAATTAATTAAAATGTCATGTTAATTGAGTAAAATGTTGAGTAATACGTTCTTTCATACTGTACTTATTCGTTATTTAATTACTATTTCAATTAATATACTTTGTAATCTGTATGTACTCGGCTTGCTGATTACGTGCTTTGCGTGTTTTTAGTCAAGACTTTTGCCTATAAATGACACTGTGATGTCCAATATTTACATTTGTATTATTAGGAAGTAGATTATTGACAAGTACCCAATTGAGCATTCATGCATGAAAGGGTTGAGCGGAGTGTTGCTTTAATTTAGATTTCATAAAATATTTTACGTTCGTTTTGATTTGATTTTTAGACTGATGGTTTTGGATTTGAGTTGAACATTATTTTGGTATATTACAATAAGGGCCTTAATGGTTCCAGTTTGTTATGTTAGAAATTTGTTTTACGATTGATGTTATTTCGAAAAATCTTTTGGTTTTTCGCTGCAAAACTCTGTTTTATAGCCTTACCGTTTGAACACATGACGGTAGCACACTAGTAGTTTCCTTAAGGTTTGGTTTCGAAAAAATGGGAATTACCGGAGTGTTATAGATATATACAAGCAAACTCTTAGAAAGTATTAATAGTCAGAGTGACTAAAAAAGAAGTTGCCTCCAGATAGATGTAAAATATTACCAAGAAAGGATATGTGGAGGAAGAAAATGCGACCATGCTTGTGTAAGATTTGCCGATCATTATAGGCATATCGACCATACAAATCACTTAAGAGCAAGCAGAAATAACTGAATTCAATAAACTTATTACATAATTAAGAAGTCATATCTTTAGAATAATGATATCTTTGTGAAACTAAAAGTTCCCCCATTTTATTAATTAGGATGTCATCCCAAAATTGACAAAGAAAAGCAAAATTGTCGCTCTAACTCTATAGTCACTGAAAACATGTGATTCCACACATTATTATTTTAAGTCCCACCCAAAAAGTCTAGTGAGTCTACTCAATCAATGCCACAAGTGTTTTCAATGAACCCAAAAGTCAAAACGCTTTCTTCAAAAGAACAGTTTTTCAATGGTATCGTGATTTGTGTTTCGCCAAAATCATAACATTCATATTAATTAGCATGACTGCATGTCAGATTTTTGAAATTCACTAGAAGTCTCAATGAGTGTTCCCTTACTTGTCTAGGAGATAGATCATCCTCTCAAACAAGGGCATTACTATTTCACAGTGGCACCTATGATTGTGAAGAGCATAAAAAGAATAGAAGAATAAGATATACCTCAGCAAACTCGGTATCAGGAGGACGCTCCTGGAAGGGGACACTTGGTGCATGCTGTAGGGTTGAGAGGTATTCGAGAAGCTTTGCTCTAATATCTTCTAACATGGGGCGTGAATTCTTGTTTTCCATATTACTTGGAGCAACATGGAGGGTATAGTCAGGACCAAAATACTCATAGTACTCATGTTGTGGCATCGTATCATCAAGCTCAATCCCAAGGGCAACCCCAGTCTGCCAATGCATCAATAGGTTATCAGTTCAACAGTGCACATTCCACAGGAACATTTAGCCTTGAATGTTTCTTGGCTTTTTTTAAATATTGTTTAGGCAGAAAATTAATGCTAAGCGGCTAAAATCAGCTTAATAGCCAAGTCATGATTCCTCGATAACCAGGGACAAATCTTACAGGCATTGAAGATATCAAAGAAGTTCTAAAGTATTTTCAAGAACAAATTATTCACACAGCCAAGTTAACAGAGTGAGCCCTACAGGCTACATAATTTATACTAAATTTGAAACATGCATGCCTGAATGCCCTGCGCTTCACTATGTCACAATGTAGATTCTACTCAGCAACAAGAATGTGCACATTAAAAATAAATGGGTGGAGAAAATTGGCCAAAGACAAGCACGGCTCATAAAGCTTCATAGCCTCTTTCTGAACCTGAAAGAAGTGGAAAGGAATCCGTCACTTCTATCCCACTTTTCAGTAAATACAATGACCATACATGCCTTTATCTATCGTATTATTCAGAACCCCATAGCTTGAAATGTTCCAAAGAGACAGCACTACAGTAAATCGATATCGTAATTCATAAACACACAAACTGACAGCACTAAGATGATTCAAAAGACATAAAACATATTTAGCCAGTAAATTCAAGCGGTATAAGCATTATTGATCAAAATCCTTTCAGTCAAAAACTAAGAGTGCTTAGGGTTGGAGTTCTAAACTAAGCAAGCCCCTGCAGCAAATACAGCGAATTTGATGGGACTTGCACGCACTTAAATATTCAGCAATGAATATCAAAAATTCCAAACTTATAAAGCCAATACATTTAAACTAAATCATCATAACAGGAGAAACACCTGTGGATTAAAATTAAACTTTGACATAGGAGTAGTGTCTTTATAGGAGTAACTTTTGCAAGTTTGCCATGCCAGTCAGCCAGTAAAGATGCATCAAATAAATCGATATCAAATACTGACATAAAATGGGTCTGAATGATAGCTTAAACAAGTGCTCTCTCTGAAAATTTAATATTTAAAGGGAAAGTCTAACATTGATGTTATTCAAGGAAGATCACCATTCCAAAATGAATCCATCAAATAGATCATCCACCGCATGCGTGCCATTTGGATCAGTGTAATAGGAAAAAACCATACCTCATAGCACCAGCAACGTGCTACATTTCTGATAGTATAGCCACCACCACCCACCAACAGCAGTGGGACGTTGAAGGATCTCATGTATTTGACACACTCTGCATGACCTCTGATGGAGAGATTAAAGCAGCCCAATCTATCCCCGGACAAAGAATCAGCACCACATTGCAGGACAACAGCCCCAGGTTTGAAAACCTCCATTACTTTTCCCATAATAGGCCTAAACAATGACTGGTAGCTTTCATCATCGATGCCATCATCAAGAGGCACATTGAGAGAATAATACTTCCCCTTTCCATATCCAATATCACGAATATCTCCTGTACCAGGAAAATAATCCCCAAATTTGTGGAAAGACACAGTCATGACCCTATCAGTAGTATAAAAAGCCTCTTCAACACCATCGCCATGGTGAATATCAATGTCCACATACAATACACGCTACAATAATTAAAAAATGCCCAGTATAAATTAAACAAGTATATATAAAAAAGATAGCATAATTTCAATAAAATAAGTTCAATGCTGCTCATGTAAAATTAGACAGTATAATACATAAAAAGGAAAGTACAGAGTGGAGCATTTACACAAATTAGCTTCCTCATGTACATTTTCAAGAGTGGAGCAAATGGCTTCCAGATTAATCCATTTATTCGACACATGTTTAATTTTGTGCCAATCATCACCATCCTTAGAGCACCTGTTCTTAAAAAATGGGGATTCATCTATTATCAGAGCCTCTAATGAAGTTGGTAACTCTCCTTTAGGTATACATTCCAATAAAGTGCGCTTATTTTCGAAGGAAGGAAGTGTAGTCAATTTAGGACACTGCTTGATGACAAGTGTACAAAGGAGTCCAAAATCACCATTGTTTACATCTATCCAAGTTTCTAGGCCAAACAAGCCATCAGCTACTTGCTTCTCCAATCTGGGAAAAGTACCATAAGCTTCATAATAACCCCCACGAAACCATCCATCCAACTTTGCCACTCCATTCATGTGAATAATATTTAGATACTTGAGATTTGGCAACTGTCTTAAAGAAATGCTAAGATTGTTATTTTCACAACTGAGGAGGGTAATGCAAACAGGTTTCTCATGCGCTCTCAAGTTAACCCAATTTGGGAGTTTTGACACCAGGGTAGCATATTGTTTGCAACAAATCTTTACTCAGATTAAGAGAGCAAATAATACTGTAAGCATCACACTGGTCTTCAGCACTGAATAATTTGCAATCATTCCGTCTTAATTGCAATTGTCTGAGATGCTTTTTATTTTGTAAGCAGCTTCATGAACATCAACATGTGGTATATTTTCCAACCCAGAGATACAAATACTTCCACAAAAGTTGTTCATAGTCAAGCATGCCTAAGCTATTCTGCAGTAATGTTACTTTCATCAAAGGCGCACTAAAGAGGATCTTTTCCGTACAATCAAAAAAGTAAACAAGAAAGGGGCACAAGTTTCATTTTTGCTGCCACTGTGCTAGAGAGTACCAATACAATAGAACAATAGAAATATGACCAATTCCTAGTAAACACAACTGAGACTTACTCTAACACAACACTATTGAATGTTTCAATCCATCACGATGTAGCAAAGTAGCCAACTGCAATATTCACAACAGATATATAATCTTTAAATATACGAGTAAAACCAGTACAATTAGGCACAAAAGAAAGATCCTTAAGAAAGGCCTACATAAAGTGAGCAATTATTAACATAAACAAGTAGAAGATGGCCGGGCTTAATTCTCTTACCTCATGTACTTTGAGAAGTTCCAAAATTGCCAAAACAATATCATTCACATAGCAAAAACCAGATGCCTCACACTTTTTAGCATGGTGCAAGCCACCTGCCCAATTAATTGCAATATCACAAAGCCCATGGTTCAATTTTACAGCACCCCCAACTGAACCTCCGGCATAAGTCTGACAAAATGAGTATAGGCCATCAAAAACAGGACAATCTTCACCAACATTAAACCTCTTCAACTGCCTCAACTGATCCTGCTGTGTTTCCGGGGTAATGCTCCTAAGAAACGTCACATAATCATCAGCATGAAACCTACAGAGATCTCTCTCTCTAGCAGGAACGGGCTTGAGAACTTGCATATGTTGAAGCAGACCATAGTGAGCTAAAAGAGCATGTGTCATGCGAATACGGTGTGGCTTCATAGGGTGACCTTGCCCATAGTAATAATTTCCAACTTCTGGGTCATAGAAATACGAAACTTTACGTTTAACTCCATCTGGTCCAGATGGAAGCGAATTGCCTCCTGAATCCATCAGCTAAAAATGTGACAAACACAGGTAAGGAGTCCTAAAAAGATGAAATAAAGCTCTAAGAACGCCATTCATTAAATAAACCTTTAACATATAAAAAAAGGCATATAAAGTGTACTTCCTCATTGATGCTAAGTGAAAGAAACAAAATAAAATTTCAAGGCAAAGAGCTTGACTATGTATATGAAGCAATGAATCAATGTTATCTTCCACATAACACAATCATAGAGTAAATCATAAAACGGAACTACTGCTATCTGAATATTTTACAGTTCTAATATAACATTCTAAAGAACATAGACTTTAAAAGTCCAGCAATACCTACATAATGTGAATAATTTTAAACAATGTGAACGCCCAGATTACACAAGTCCTGCCAGAAGCCATACAGGATATTGTTACAACATATGAGCACAATTTCTATGAATAGTATAAAAAAAACTACTCTACCTAATAAAGAGGATAATTTATACTATCTCTGTTTTCTTGAGTTCTAAGTACTTACCGTAGCAACAGAAATCAAGGAAAATTGAAAAAGGAAACCACACATGTGGGAAGTTTTACTTTTAAGAGGAGAGAGATAGAGAAAAGTGGGATTATTGAGTATATTAAGAGCATCATTATCCATAAGTATGCAACATTCCTCTTATTTTTTTCTCTCTTCAATCCTCTTTTAAACACATCGTCTTCTCTTTCATCCACATCATTTTCCACTATTTCCTTCCTCATCTCTCTCGCAATGAGTATCTTCTTTAATACTCTATTTCCTCTTTAGATTTTTTTTTTATTTCAGAAAATTATATTGAACCAAGAGAGGGAGAGGATATCCTCTTCCACATGAGGATTTCCGATCCTCTCTTTATTTTCGATATCAATGAGGTTCCTCTCTTCCTCCCTAAAGTCATCCATGAGAAAGCTAATTTGTTATGGATGTTCACGCTCTTAAGGGTCATTTGGCTAGTAATGAGTTGCTAAAAAAGAATATAAGGTTGTCATAAAATTAAAGGAATAAAGTAAAAGTGGATATAATTTAGAAAAACAGATGAAAATAGAAAGTGGGTAAGTAGAACGGACCAAAAAATGATAGCAAAAGTATACTAGTATCAAATATTTCAATCTAACGAAGTATAAGTGGATAACTGATATAAAAAGGAAATATTCTCGATAAATATCTCAAAAAAAAAAAAGGGTTTCATTTCAAGGATTGAAGAAGACAATAGTTGGACAAATACATAACGTAGGTGCCATCCTCCCTCCGCTCAAATCCGGTCTCACCGAGCTTGAACTACCTACACAACAACACTACCATCGGTTTTACTCCCTTTCATTTTATAAAATCTACCCTCAAAACCTCCCCAACTTAAATCAACACAAAAAATACTACCATAAAAGTATCAAATTTCACACACCAATTCACTTTTCCGCCAAAAATCAATCATGAAATTATAAAAAATCTCGAAACAAATCAAAACTTTCGCAATCTAAAATCCTATCTCTTAGGGAACAAAAACTACTTTTTCTAATTCAACAACAAAAGCAGTGAAATTCCTACAAAATAATCGTTAATTTACTCAATATCAGACAAATTAATCAACAAACTACATTAATTAACCTACAAAATAACCGTTAATTAACCTACGAATCATGACGTCGTTAAGGAATCGTGAAGATGAAGGATCAAATGCACTTTTAAATTGAAGAGAATAACCACAAAATTATAACATGAGAAAAAATGATAGGAAAAGTTAAGGAGTTAAAAAAAATATGGACGAACCTCTGAGAGTGAAGCAGAGAATTCGAGATGCGACAGTGAAGAGTTTCTTCTATTTTTTGCGCTTTTTAAACAAAGAAGAAGACAAAACCAGCTCTACTCTACCCTGAAGATGCGGCTTTCAAATTTTTAAAAGGTTTGTTTAATTTGTAAAATGTTATATATATTGATGACAAACTTCCAAAAAATTTCGTAGTACCTGTTGATGAACTAGTACTTTTATGATTTGTATTAGCGTATTAACTAGATAAACTCCGATATATGTTTTGATAATAAATTATTTTTGTCAAATACATCAATTATAAGAATATTTTTATTTATCGGTGAAAATTATAGATTTTATAGAATTATAGTAGAAAATTTATTTGAGGTAATACTTTTTATCATATTAAATAAAAAATGATTATAGAAAACGATAGAGATGAAACATGAAATAAAGATAGTTTAATAGTCACACAATTTTCTATATATATAATGATTTCTAATTTACTATTAATGTAAAGTAGAAAAAAAAAGGAGATTACATCATCATTAAAAAAAAAAAGCGGAAATTCTTTTAATAATAGTCTAACACGTATTAAGTACAATGTCAGCATGAGTTTTGCTTTAGTAATAGTTATAGATAGAAAAGTAATAACTATTGTTATGAATAAATGATGTCTTAAATGAATTAATGACATTTATGATTTTTTTTCATCTTTTATTTATTTATTGCTTTTACGAAATTAGTCATTTATTTAGCTTTTTTATTTTAAATTTATTTGATGCAGGTTGATGCAAAATTTTGATCAATATTGTTTACAATTATTTTCAAATTATTTAGCCCTTTTTGAAACTTGAAATGTAAACATCAATTCACCCTACAAATCAATTGTGGTCTTAGGATAATATACGCGTCACCCCGTTAATCTTTCAAAGAAGGTTATAAATTTTTACTAAGATTATCAATTAGGGGCATATTGAAATGAATATAACTAAAGCAAAAAAAAATTTCCATTACAAATGCTTGAGTAACTCATTGCAAGGCTTGGAATCAACGTAATACTCCATGTTTTCCTTAATAAAAATAATATTTGTAATAATTATAAAGAATTTAAGAAGGATTTTTTTTTTTAACTTGCTTCGTATTAATAAGAACCTAAACTAGTTTTGTGAAAAAGTTTTCTATTTCGACAAAGAATTCATCTTTTTCCAGTCATGTAAAAATTTGATCATTAAATTTCAAGATTTTCTAATCTCTTTAAGACTTCTCATAGCACTTTACTTATGATATAATCTTTATCAAAGATATATATTTTCCTAAATCCTAATTTTTACTTCAAGGTAATTAATTTTAGTTGATTATTTTTAGTTGTGCAAACCCTAAAACCAAATAGTGGAATCCATATAACCGAACCATCGGTTAGTGCCACCAGAAGCCCACCAGGCTCCACTAGCTAGCACCACCAACCAGTTAGCTATGGTGGCTACCACCATCTCCTTCTTCTCCTTCTTACTTTCAATTTTCAATTATAAAATGTTATATATATGGATGACAGCTTTCAAAAATCTTACAGTGGCTTAATTGTTGATGGACTAGTACTTTTACGATTTGTAATAGTGTAGTAACAACTAATGGTATGTATGGACAATGTCTTAAATGAATTAATGAAACTTATGATGATGTTCAATTATAAGAAAATTACAAGAGTACGTAGATTAAAAATGAGGATTTTTTTTTTTTTTTTTGCAATTTTCAGTTATTTATTGCTCTTATAAAATCAGTTTTTTGTTTAGCTTTTTAATTAATGATTTTTATTTTAAATTTATTTGATGTAAGTTGATGCAAAATTTTGATCAACATTGTTTACAATTATTTTCAAATTATTGAACCTTATAAAGGTTGAAATGTTTTGAGCCTTTTTTACGTATGTTAATGTAAACATCAATTTGCCTTACAAGTGTGATCGTGTTCTTAAAACAATATACGAGTCACCGGTAAATCTTTAAAGGAAGGTTTATAAATCTTTGCTGAGATTGTCAATTAGGGACAAATTGAAATGAACATAACTAAAGCAAAGGTTTTTTTCCATTACAAATCCTTGAGAATCCGGTCTTGCTTCCTAGTTACCAATATTACCCTCAACTCGTGATACACGATGATTTTATCACTTTGAAATTGCAAAAACGACAGTCATTTTTTTGGCCTGGGTTATAAAAAGGGCACTCAACCATTCTTCATTCCTACCATAAAAAAACATAACTTCCTAGCAATATACTGAGCTACAAACTACTTTCAGTTCATTCCAATAAAACAAAAAATACCATCATATATATCACCAATAATTACTTAAATGAAGACAATTAATTATATTCTACCTGTCGTTGCCATCATTGTTGTGATGGTTAGTGATGGTGTGTCTGCCGAACTTGGAGCTGAAGTTACACAGAAGCAGGAGTTGCTCCCGATTTCTAACATCATGCTCCAAGAATCCCAGGTACATGCAGGTCTGAAGTGCGGAAGATATTATGACGAATGCAGTAGCGATGCCGATTGCTGCCTTGGGTTCAACTGCGGTGATGTTGGTCTGCCTACTTTTCCAATCGTGCAGTGTTATGCGTGCGGCATAGCTACTGAATCTTGTTATATTGGTCGTTCATGCTGCAGGGGCTTTCACTGCGGGCTAGACTTTGGCGCGTTAGTGGGTACATGTTATGCGGATTGAGCGATCTGCCGAAAGTGTCGGTGTAAGTGGTGTGTACCTACGTGCATCGACTTGGATACCCAGCTGCTAACTGGCTATTTGGGTTGGGGTTAATTACAGTCTGTGTGCCTCATTAAATAAATGGAATACTACGTTCCATAGCTATATATGCACTGTGTAATTAAGTGTGTAGTAACTCATGTTTGCAGCATTATATTGTGATGTATTACTCGCATGCTTATTTCTCGTTTAAAATATATCTTTCTACTATTATTACGTTCATTACGATTTTCTACATTTATTTCTAACTGATGTTTGCAACAGATTGTTATGATAGTCAACTACTAGAGTGTTATATAGTTTCTTTTTGAACTTTCCATTTTTAGAAAATAAATATTTTGGTTAAATACTGAATGGTTAAGATTTACTATCTAAAAAAAAAGGATTTTCATTTAGTTATTATACTGGCCATTGTTTTAGCGTATAGTAGCTATTGAAAAACCTTCCATGTTTCATAATGTCTCTACCATTGCAAATGATATATGATTATCATGCTAATGCATTTCAGACCTTTTCTTAACCTTTTTTTTTAAAAAAAAAAAACTAAAAAAATAACCTCCATTTGTATCATTTCTAATAACTAACACCCTAACCATTGTGTTAATTCAACTTCTTTATATATATATATAATACTCTACTTTTATGTAACAACACTTCAAATTCAACTGAAGTATATTTAAAACTAAAAAATGGCATAATTTGTAACATATCAACTAGGATCATGTGAGCACATCTTTTGTCATAGAAAATCACGATATAGAAAATGGTAGGCTCAAAAAGGACAATATTAGTTCTACGTTGATATCGAAGGAATTCCAAATGTTACAATAAACTTGGAATGAAGTACGTATCTCCTCACCTGATATTCCGATAGGCGCAAATTTTTTTATAAAATCATTTTTAAGGCACTATATAGTCGTGTTATCTTCTAAGTTATTCGGTTTGCAGATATAAGAATTTCAAGAAAAATTTTCGATACATTGTAACTTTATTTCTAGAAATTCGAAAGGGGCCAAATTTTTTTTAAAAAAAAAGTGTTTTTTTTAAGTATATATATTTTTTGAGACCCATATTTTAGGTATTTGCATATGTATAGGTCTTTAAAAAAAATTCATTCTTTAAAAAATACACACTTTTTCAAAAAAAATTTACCCCGTTGTCATTTTTCGTTACAAATGGAGGTTTTTTTTTTAAAAAAAGGTTAAATAAAAAAAAATTCATGCATTTCACGCTGTGATTATGAGTACACGCACGGATGCACCAGTCTAGGAACCAAAGTGTACTTTATAACAGCAAGCAATGTATAAACTTGTGAAATAGAAGAGGAAATCAGCATTTGCAGTACATTAACTAAGGTTACTTTCTAAGCAGCTTGAAATCATGATGTCAGTCTTCACAACATTTAGTCTTGATTCTCGCAAGTAGATCACTCTAGCAAGGCTGAAAGATATCCAAGTATGAGTTGATTAAGTTCATTTCTGCAGTGAATTAGCATTTTCATTCATGAGCAACCAACAATTGAAATTGAGCGTCAGTAATTCATTGAAGACTTTCTGAGAACTCTAACCTTTTCCAATGAAGCTCTACAACAGCCATGTCCTTTCAGTTTCTAGTGTGATTCCATTCATCCATGTCTGGTGTACATGCATCCATGTGAATCCTTCAGGCTGAAATTCAGGCAAACATCACGTCAGCATGACAATCAAGCTGCGTCTTAAACAAATATAAAGATTCTGCTGGTGAAACAATGCAACCGAAAAGATACCTTTGAGTTCAGTAATACTGTTGTCAAACAGCAACGGCACTCCTTACCTAGATGCATCTCAGCCAAAGTTTATCAGGACAGATAACACAAATTCTGATTTCCATTTAGTCTTTGGATTCCCCTCTAGGTTTGGAACCCAAAATGACATAAATATACACCAGAAATTCCTAATTTATACCTGATAAAAATTAGGAAATAGACTATGAAATCAATAAGTATAGTAAAATTTTGATATAAGTATGGCTGGAAATGGATATCTTCAGTCTCCATAACAAACTCCCTTCAAGGAAATGGGAGGATAAATAATCACTGAAATCAATTAGATTAAACTTCTTATACAAAAGGATTGTAGTGGCGAGAACTGCAAGAAAACTGGCAGTGATTTACGATGTTTCTTACAGGTTAAATGTGTAATTTTTTTGCACTGTGAATCTACATGCAAGTATTTCACACAATTTAAGGGTGATCAGATTGTAAGTAAATGCATTTCTGGCCATCAAGAATCCAACGGAAAGACCCTGCATCCGTTGGCAGGGTGATCTTGCTTACATCCAACTGCTCAATGCTTGCTGTAGACAACAGTTCACGCTTCACACTTCACAGTGATAACACACTACAAGTATGTATGAAATTAGCAGTTGATTCTTTTGAAAGTAATAGTCTAATTTTGGAATAAAATCTTAACGAATCAGATTTAGCACATATATTCATCTTATTTTACAAAGTCTTTTCTCGAACATGTTTGCATAAAAAAAAGGAATAGAAAAAGGAAAAAGCTCTCCTATTACCACTTACCACACCTGTTTGGTTTGTTAGTTTTAATTTTAGGGAGGAAAATTTCAATTTTGGTTCATAAAATGAGTTCACAACCCAAAACTTTGGGAGCGTTCCAAATCAGATCTACTTATAAAGTTATTATCAGTTAAGTGTAGTATTGGAAGCTATTTTTCCAAAAATTTCATTAATTTTTGGACAGAATCTATGTATAGAAAATTAGGGATCCAAGCTGAGTCACTAAAGATAATGAAAGCAAAATTCAGAGCAAACTGATGGCTCTACAGCTTAGACATGAGGAGCTTGTAACTAGATGGCATCATTGAGAGAACTAGGAGTACTAATCTGCTCTGACATAAAACATGCCACCAAAATAGCAAAGAAAAAGAGAAAGAGAGATAACATAAATGAGGGGGTCAAATGAGGAAGGTCGTAGTTGGAATCTATCAATCACACAACGCACAGAAATATCTCCAGCTAACAAGGACCTTAAAAACAGAATTATAACAGAATGAAATAAACTAAATGGCCCTACTGTCACTCATTGGACATTTAGAGATATGACCTAGGGGTCATAATGGGTCAAGCCAAACTCAAATTTGCTCAACTCAGTCAAATATGACTGGAATACAGCTCTCATTGAGTTAGATCACAATCAAATCAATAAAACAAAGTAATATATAAAGGTATTCACCCAAAAACTTAATATCAAACGAAAAATGTGTTCCTTCACACAATTACTCTATTAAGTTCTAATTCAAATGATGCTGCAGAAACTCTCTAATATATAATATTAATCAGTTTTCAGAAGCCAATTAAGTGAACTCCACTCGAGTAATTAAGAACTCAAATTGAGTTGAATCTAGTCGAGCTGAGTATGATTTGAATAGAGTTTTGACAGAATCAAACGCAGTTATCTTGGCAATCACGATATATGCCAGCAAGGTCAACTTACTAAACCTGTCTCCAGTAATATTACACCTTGAGAAGTATGAAGTACTAGATTACATGAACTGTAAACAGCGACCATATAAAACTAAAGGGTAGACCCTCCCTTTGAAATAGAGCACAAAATTTACCAGCATGATCAAGTTCACTAATCAACCCCTTTTTGGCTCGGATTCTACACTGATGTTTTAGCACAAAGCATATCTTGGAGTTCAAGGAGGATAACAGCAGAAAACCAAAACAAAATATTTACATTTCTTTAGGCTCAAACTAGCAAGAAGATATTTCTGTTATACTCAGACTAACTAAACTAAATTTGCAGTTGCCTGAGCGACTTCTAATTTTATGTTCATTCTATCTCTTCTCTCCTCCTATTTCAGTTTGAAAGTGTGTTTGTTTTGAGGAGATCTTCATCCGACGGTGTTGAGTATTAAAAAGTTATAGCTATGAAATGGTATCAGGATTATTCCAATGTATCACATTGACCAGAAAATTTACTAGATTCTACAGTACATTTTACTTAATAAGATGCATACAGGCAAGCTTTCCAGGATTAATCAATACAAGCATCAAGAGCAAATATATGAGAGATACTTCACCTGATGACTCCCACTTGTCAAATTTCACCAGCCAAGTATCAGAACCAATCTGAGCAGAAGACACTTTGTCCACCCACACCCTAAACCTGCAACCTTGCATACATCCATGAGACTTTTCCAGTTCATCTAAGCATGCATAGAGAGGTTTCTCTACCCCAGAAGCATGGACAAAGACCCCTGATGAATGCTGATTGCAAAATAATCAAAAGAAACATAAGTGGCTCCGGCATCTGCTGAATATATTTATGTAGGTATATGCTTTAAGATGGAAAAATTAATCTGTATCAAATAGTAAGTGCAGGTAAAGAAATTTCAAATCATACGTACAAACTTTGACTTTAATTTCTGAATGAATAGCTCAGACTTTTCAACTTCTCCACACAGCCATTTCTCACAAGCCAAGTATAAATTCACAACTTCAAATACTGGATTCATACATTGCTTTAAGTATTCCAGAAAGTCCATTTCATCTCTTGGTGATTCACAAGGCCCAAGACCAAAATGGCCTATGGCTTGTATGATGCCAGCAGCACATCTTTCGGATGCATGAAGTATGTTCTGGTTATTTTTCGCATTCAATGCATGCCATTGCAACAGCTCTTCTTGAGCATTCCTGACCTTCATTTTCAGACAATGAGAGATGCTTAGTAACTGAAAACCAATTTCTGAAAAAATGGAAGAATATCCACGGGATAATCTCTGAAGAATTGGAAATACCTAACTCCAGGATTTGGGAAGTACTTACCATGACACCATAAACTCCAGGAACACCAAACAATTCGGCATCATTTCCAGAATCACCACATACAAGAATGTTCACTGGAACTTCTCCATCATATCTGTTCATCAGGTATGTGAGAGCCTGCCCTTTGCCAGCACCTCTTGGTAGCACATCCAGAGCCACCCCACCACTATAGATGATTTTAATATCTAACTGAAGAATAATATAATTTTAAATAGATGAAGAACATTCAAGATATAAGGGGATAAATATTAGAGGTTCAACATAATACCAGAAATAATCATAAACAATTTTAGAGTCTTACCCCTCTTTCTACAAGGCGTGCCTCAAGAATCTCAATTACTTTGGGAGCCTTGGCCTTGTCTACAAAGAAGCTAACCTTGTGAGGGCGCTGCTCAGTTTCGGACTGCATTCAACATTTGAATATAAGCTCTAAAAATATCTTGTGATCCCTCAACTTCTACAAGTGTATATTTCATTATCTGAAAAAAGCTTAAGGGAGACCTGAAGCACGAGTTCAGGAAACTGGCCAGTTTCTTCAGTGACAATCTTCCTGTCCCATTTGGGATTTAAAGACTGTTCCCAATCAACGTCAGGTACCAATGAATCACCATAAGCAATCTCAGTTCCAACAGACATAACAGTTATATCTGGTGTTAACAACGGTTTCTCCTTCCTCAACTCTTTGTAGATAGTTGGTGATCGCCCTGTTGAAAAAACCAGCAGGGAATCATGACGAAAGAATGCTTCCCACAGTGCATTGAACCGAAGGAGAGCATTATCATCGGGATCATCATGATCAACCTGCAAACATCACCATCTCCATTTAACAAAACAGCAAAGTTTTAAAACCAAAACAAAAGTAGTTTTATGATAATGACACAATACCATTGTGTAGTCAAGATCTGAAACTAACATAACCCTCGCTGCACAGTTTAGCCGATCCATAGTTCAATGTCCTAGAGTCTGTCAGCCAGCATGTTCGTATTCAAAATGAACCCAATTTTCTTCCATGATTATATGAGCATCAACATGATTGTAGTTGTTTTTATGAACAAAAATCTAAGAAATATGTCCTATCCTGCACACAATGATACACTTCGAAACAACATTAATCAATCATCAGCAGGAATGGATTGTGTCTAAAGAACACTGCAGATACCTAACACACTTTAAATTGATATAAGTCAAACTTTCGATTATTTTTATTGCGTGTTGGGTGCATCAAAAAATTGACAGGCATCACACGGAACTCACAAGTGATGATATCACCATCAAAATGTTTATTTGGATTCGCTTCTATTATTAGGAACCAGACTCGTACAATTTCTAACTAATACAAGGAATACTTAATAAACCAACAATAACACCACCAATCATATCATAATCCAATCAAGTGCGATATTTCTACAAAAATAGTTTGGTGTATATATTTAATAAAGAGGAGAATAAAAATGAAAACCCATCAAGTGATCAGAATTGAGTTTCAAAAATGAGTGACCTGACTGTGGTCTGTGGGATGAAGCAAAAGTAAGAGATTTACCAGTATTGAATCCCTTTATACAGCAATAGAGAGCTTGTATCAATGGCTGACAAAATGAAAACGGGTTCGTGATTGGCTGATTGTTGGGTCTCTGTTCTGTACTGCGCTGCTTTGTCTTTGCTTTCCATTTTTCTATTCGCTTAACCCGGCGAAAATACGCAAATTCGAAGGTGCAGAGTGCATCATCCATTCCAAAAAAAAAAATGTATATTACATGCATGGAAAATGTACTTAGTACACGTGTTAATTATGTAAAATATAAAATATATATTACGTACATAGAAAATGTACATTCCACATAACTGACATGTGTACTATGTACATTTTTCATGTACGTAATGTACATTTTTTTAAAATAGGTGTCTTGCTCACGATACACTCGGGTGGACTGTCCACCCATTGGTGAAAATATATAAGGGCCGAAGGTTTATAGAATAATTTGAGGTAGGCTTCTTTTTGTTAGACAAAAGTCGACAAATTTAATATTAAGTTAATTGGTGGATTGTTTCTGGATAATTTAATATTTGGCTTTTAATTGCTTTTAAAAAGTAACACTAAATAACAATTTGCAATAGCATATAAATAACAAGTTAACTAGTATGTGCCAGTGCTAATTTATAACTTTCTTATAATATTAAAAAGTTGATAAAACGATGTCAAAAAAAGCATATTTACTATTTTATAATAATAAACTTAAATAGGTGGCTTTTTTTTATTGGTGACTATAATACTCGTAAGTTAGCATTATAAGTTTTGATTTTTTTTAGAGTTGGTAATCATGACAAGTGTATAAGATTTTAATAACTCTCATCAACTATAATAATTTATAGATGACTTTATATTTTTAATCATGATTACATATGTAATTCCCGTAAAATTACGAGATTTTAATTGTATTTTTTTTCATTTCATTATTCAAAGTGCTTGAAAATATTGCAAAAACTAAACAAGATTTTACGAAAAATATATTTAATCATTTAATTAAAATAATTGTTAGACTTATTTTCAATAAAGGACATTTTCTTATTTTATTTTAGTCATAAACCCAAAAAAGCCCAAAAATACAACCAACTCATTTTAGGCCTAAATTATTTACGTAAATATATTTTTTCCCCAACCCATTAAGCCTAATACTCCTTTTGAGAAAACATTCTTATTCTTCTTAAACCCTACTAAATTCCTAAAGCAAAAAAAAAAAAAAAAAAAAACCTAGAATCGTCCCCTCCCACCCCCCCCCCCCCCCCCCCCCCCCCACCATGCCGTAGCTCCTTTGCTCCGCCCCCTCTACTATATCCCCTCTACACCGCCGTTGAGCGGCCGCCGACCGGTTAAGTCTCACCCTCTTCCCCATCCTTTTCCTTTTCTCTTTATTTCCCCTTAATTTCATGTACTAAAATGTATGTTTTATAAAACTATGTATTGTATTTGTATTGATTATTTTTATGGGTTAAATTTATATTGAAAATGTATAAGATTTTATGTTTTATGAATTATGTTATGTATTCTACAATTTTTTCAGAATTTTAATGCATAAACTATGGGCTAAACATACTAGTTTTCATGATTTAGGGTTTATGGTACTAAACTATTAATTATTACATGAAATTATGATTATGTAGTGATCTAATTATGATGATTTTGATGATGTTGTAGTTTAAAAGAATTTTTAAAATATATATACATATAACTTTGATTTAAAAGTGTTATTTTTTATGTTTTAAGGTTTAAATTCTAATACTAGTAGTTATTTTATGAAACTATGACTATAGTATGGTGTATTATTGATGAAATTGATACTATGATATTTCGAATAAACTTTCAGAATATTAGGCATGATAAAGTATGTTTTAATTGATGTGATTTTCATGTTTTAAGACTTAAAAGTATATACTATTAGTACACACATTAAACTATGACTATTTTATGATACATTTGTGAATAATTTGATGACACTATATTCAAAATAAATTTCAAAATTTTTAGAGTCATGAAATTTGAGTTTTATGATAAGTATTTGGAGGATTTTTAAGGATTATTGGATAATATATCAACACAAACATTATACTACATGCATAGAATACAAAAACTAAGTTTATGTATACTTTGAGAATTTTTCAAAAAATCTGGTTTTTATGACATTTTCTAGGTTTAAGTGTTAAAAATGAAGGATTTAAGTATATTAACATGTTTAAATTGATTATTAGTACAATGCTACAAGTTTGGGTCACAAAAATTGCAAAATCTAGTGAAAATTAAATGAAATTTCCAGCATATTGGCTTCTACTAATTAAGTTGAAATTAATTAACGAGGTGTGTATTTTGATGAATTTTCAATTAACACTTGTAGTACTATATTTAAACTACTATTTTATGTTTTTTGGAGACTTAAAAATATATTTTGAAATGATTTTAAAGTCTTAGAAAATTGAGTTTGGTTGTTGGTGTATTGGTTAAGGTTGTATTATTTGGTGTAGGAAAACACTTCGTAAAAGGTGCTTGATAGTTGAGAAAGTGGTCACCCATTTATTTTACTCAAGATATATATGGATTGTGAAAAGCCTTGACTTAGGAGCACGATCATGGATCAAAAATGAAAAGCTTAGTATCATGTTTAAGGAGCTTTATAATACTATCATTTGGTTATGCATCGATGAACTCGTATTCGTTTATCCTTGGAACACGATTTGGTGTTGTTGTGTGGTGTAATCCCCTGGAAATTATGAGATTTCGAGTATATTTTTATTGAAAATATTTTATTTACATTACTATAAAAATTGGCAATACATATACATACGATTTTAGCGGTTATTCCAGTCCCAGGTTAATGGGGATTTGATTCAAACTATTATGGGATGATTATGGAGAACCGATAGCAAAAGGATAAGCATATCGTGGAAATAGGAGAAAAAGGATATGCATTTGACTATCAACGAAACTAAAAAGAATAAGAGGAAAAAGCAGTATAAAAAGGAATACCAGTGAAGCTCAAGGGAGATAAGCGGACTACCCGATAAAGAACCTCAAGCTACTTCTCAAGTGCAAATTAAGTTCATTTCAACCCATGCCTTTACATTCTTATCAAATACTACTTGTAATATGTAACATGGTGTTCAGTCCCAAACATAGTGGAAAGGCGGACCAGATAAGCCCCCACGATTTTTCCGATCCCGATTTGGGTTTTCCGCGTCACCAAATTGTCGTCTCATCTCTAATTAGTTTTTCTTTAAGTAAAGTTTATTAATTGAACCTTTGTTAAGCCCAATTAGTTGTTCCACGATTTTAACCTTAAATTGTCACCTAGTTAGCAACTTTTGGCAGAAACAATATACGTTATTTTCACTTTGTAATTGCATGAATGTTAACCAGGGCACAACTGGTTAAACATGATGATTTCATCTCATTGAAATTGCATAAATAATGAAGATTGACATATTAGTGGTGGATCTTGCTTCCTCGCACCAATATTATCCATAACTCGTGACCACATGATGACTGTATCACGCTGGAACTGCAATAATGAAGATAACATGCATTTTGCGGTGGGTCTTGCTTCATCGTCGATCACCAATTAGGGCAGTAGGTTAGGTGCCCTGGCTTATAAAGAGGGCTCTCGACCATTCTTCATTCCTATCATAAATACTAAGTAAGCTACAAACTACTTTCAGTTCATTCCAAAAAAAATAATAAAACAAAAAATCCCATCTTATCACCAATAAATAAAATGCAGAAAATGAATTATATTCTACCCGTCGTTGTTGCTAATCTTGCTATCATTGCTGCGATGGTCAGTGCTGGTGTGTCTGCCGCCCAACTTGGAGCTGACGTTACACGGAAGCAGGAGTTGCTCCCGATTTCTAACATCATGCTCCAAGAATCCCAGGTACATGCAGGTCTCAAGTGCGGAAGATATGATGACCAGTGCGATAGCGATGCCGATTGCTGCCTTGGGTTCAACTGCGGCCCTTATTCGATTAATATACCATTCGGGGTATGTAAGGCGTGCGGCATAGCTACTGAATCTTGTTATATTGGTCGTCAATGCTGCAAGGGATTTCACTGCGCGCTAAAATTTGGCGCGTTCGTGGGTACATGTTATGCTGGTTGAGCGATCTGCCGAAAGTGTCGGTGTAAGTGGTGTGTACCTACGTGCATCGACTTGGATACCCAGCTGCTAACTGGCTATTTGGGTTGGGGTTAATTACAGTCTGTGTGCCTCATTAAATAAATGGAATACTACGTTCCATAGCTATATATGCACTGTGTAATTAAGTGTGTAGTAACTCATGTTTGCAGCATTATATTGTGATGTATTACTCGCATGCTTATTTCTCGTTTAAAATATATCTTTCTACTATTATTACGTTCATTACGATTTTCTACATTTATTTCTAACTGATGTTTGCAACAGATTGTTATGATAGTCAACTACTAGAGTGTTATATAGTTTCTTTTTGAACTTTCCATTTTTAGAAAATAAATTATTATCTGATACTTATGTTGATTTAATGGGTTAAATTTATATTAAAAGTATATAAATTTTTATGTTTTATAATTTATGTTATGCATCCTATAAGTTTTCATAATTTTCTATGTATAAATATAATGACTAGGCATGCTAGTATCATAAATTTGGATTTTTGGTATTAGGCTCTTGAGTTTTTACATAAAATTATAAGTATTTTGTGAATCATCTATGTTAAATTTTTATGGGGTGGTAGTTTAAATGAAATTTCAGATTTTACGATCATATGTTTTAGTATAAAAATGTTAGTTTTTATGATTTAAGGCTTAAATTCTTATACTAGTAATTGTTTTATGAAATTATGACTATAATATGATGTATTTGATAAAAATTTAATACTATGGTATTTGGAATAAATTTTTAAAATATTATACATTAGATCATGGTTTGATTGATGAATTTTTCATATTTCAAAGCTTGATATTATATACCATTAGTACATACATTAAATTAAGACTATTTTGTGATGCAATTATGAGTAATTTGGTTATACTATATTAAAAACAAATTTATAGATTTGTAAAGTTATAAAAAGTGAGTTTTATGATATGTTTTTTAATGAATTTTCAACTAATAATTTTAGTATTAGGTTTGAGCTACTAGATTATGTTTTGGAAGACTTAAAAATATGTTTTGGAATGGTTTTAAAATCTTAGAAAGCTTAGTATGATTGCTTTAAATTTTGGATATTGGTATATTGATATAGGTGGTATTATTTGATATAGAAAATCAATTCATAGAAGGTGCATAGGTATAGAGAAAGTGGTCACTCGCTTGGTTTACTCAAGGTATTTATGGATTACAATGCCTTGACCTAGAGCATGAGCTAGGATCGAAAATGAAAAGCTTAGTTCCATGTTTAATTAAAAAGTTTAGAGTATTATTGGTTATACATTAACGAGTTGTACTCCTTACTTTGGATTGTAGTGGATTATGTTTGGTATTGATGTATGTTGAGTTGTACTTCGTTTTCATTATAATGAGTAATCACTGGTATTAATGAGAGTGTAATCAAGTTTGGTTTATGAATCACGATTGATTCAAGTGGAATTAATTTGTTAATTAATCCATGAGACTGGTTAAAATATCTATTTCATTACTAATAGTATGAATTGAGTAAAGGCAAATTTTAAATCTTAATGATAAGGATAATTGACTCTGTTCAACAGGTTAAAAGTTAAGAAGGAAATCAAAAGGTTGAAATTACAGTATAACCGAGGTTGATTTTGTGTAATTGTGATGTTTGTATGTGTGTGCTGAAGAAACCGAGTTTAAATTGTAAATCGTGTAAAGAGAAAGAAGGATAAGCAATAAAACTCTAGGCTAGTGCACGTCTAGAGTATTGACAATTCGGGGTTGGAGCTTCACAGGGTATTATCTGTGAATTTTCTTAGAGTTCGTGTGATCTACGAGTCTCTCTGTTATAATATTTTGAATGAAAATTGGGGTTAGTTGAGATCTCATCTAGTTATGGTGACAAAGTCGCGCCCGTTTACCGTATGGATTTATATTGTATTTTGATGCCATTCGACATGAGTGCATAGGTTATTTATCTATTTAATGTCCTAATCAGGAAATGGAGGAGACAACCTTATCTATTGCTTAATCCAAATAATTAATTAAATTTTCATGTTAATTGAGTAAAATATTGAGTAGTACGTTCTTTCATACTGTACTTATTCTTTAATTACATGTTATTTCAATTGTTATACTTTGTAATTTGTATGTACTCTGCTTGCTAATTACGTGCTTTGTGTTTTTGGTCATGACATTTGCCTTTAAATGACACTTTGATGATCCAATATTTACACTTGAAGAGCAACTTATTGACATGTATCTAGTCGAGCATTTATGCATAGGTGAGTTGAGTGGAGTATTGGTTTAATTTAGATTCAAATTAGTTTGCATTTGTTTTGATTTGATTTAGACTATTGGTTTTGGTTTTGGGTTGAACGTTATTTTGGTACATTGCAATAAGGGCCTTAACGGTTCCAGTTTGTAGTATGTTAGGAGTTTGTTTCTACTAATAATGTTATTTCGAAAAGTCTTTTATTTTCCATTGCAAAACTCTGTTTATAAGCTTGTCATTTGAACACGTGACGGAAACACTTTGATAGTCTTCTAAAGGTTTTGTTTTCGAAAAATGGAAATTACCGGGGTATTACAATTGGAGTCGACATTCATCGCCTCTTCCTTCTCAACATAATGCCAAGTTGCTGCTGCTCTATTTGCTCCCAACTTGAAATTCCTGGTTATACAGAGGGGAAGCACAGATACATGGCACAACAAAATTTATATCGACGCACCGAATTTGGATCATACAAAACATAAAGCCAATTAAGCTGTTGTGATATAATGTCAAGCTACTCTGAAGTTGCTGTATCACAGCATGTATATACCCACAAAAAATGCGCAGTGGTTGCTGACAATTGCTGTGAAACTGGGAAGATTAACGTGGGTATATTTGATATGAGTGTAGGTATATCTGATGTGAGTGGGAATCACAATTTATGACCTCTAGAATAATCCAAGAATAAATAATGATACGTAGATATTCATTATTTTATTTCCTAATAAAAAAACCTATTATTGTATCCATCACTATCAAATTGCATGAATATTACCCACAACTCGTGATACACGATGATTTTATCACTTTTAAATTGCAAAAGTGAAGATGACATTTTTGTAGTGGGTCTTGCTTCCTAGTTACCAATATTACCCTTAACTCGTGATACACGACGATTTTATAACTTTGACATTGCAAAAATGACGGTCATTTTTTTGGCCTGGGTTATAAAACAGGCACTCGACCATTCTTCATTCCTATCATAAAAAAACATAACTTCCTAGCTATTACTGAGCTACAAACTACTTTCAGTTCATTCCAATAAAACAAAAAATACCATCATATATATCACCACTAATTACTTAAATGAAGACAATGAATTATATTCTACCTGTCGTTGCCATCATTGTTGTGATGGTTAGTGATGGTGTGTCTGCCGAACTTGGAGCTGAGGTTACACGGAAGCAGGAGATGCTCCCTATTTCTAACATCATGCTCCAAGAATCCCAGGTACATGCAAGTCTCAAGTGCGGAAGATATTATGACGGTTGCAATAGCGATGCCGATTGCTGCCTTGGGTTCAACTGCGGTGATGTTGGGGTGCCTTTATTTCCAAGCGTGCAGTGTTATGCGTGCGGCATAGCTACTGAAGATTGTTATATTGGTCGTTCATGCTGCAGGGGCTTTCACTGCGGGCTAGACTTTGGCGCGTTAGTGGGTACATGTTATGCGGATTGAGCGATCTGCCGAAAGTGTCGGTGTAAGTGGTGTGTACCTACGTGCATCGACTTGGATACCCAGCTGCTAACTGGCTATTTGGGTTGGGGTTAATTACAGTCTGTGTGCCTCATTAAATAAATGGAATACTACGTTCCATAGCTATATATGCACTGTGTAATTAAGTGTGTAGTAACTCATGTTTGCAGCATTATATTGTGATGTATTACTCGCATGCTTATTTCTCGTTTAAAATATATCTTTCTACTATTATTACGTTCATTATGATTTTCTACATTTATTTCTAACTGATGTTTGCAACAGATTGTTATGATAGTCAACTACTAGAGTGTTATATAGTTTCTTTTTGAACTTTTCATTTTTAGAAAATAAATATTTTGGTTAAATACTGAATGGTTAAGATTTACTATCTAAAAAAAAAGGATTTTCATTTAGTTATTATACTGGCCATTGTTTTAGCGTATAGTAGCTATTGAAAAACCTTCCATGTTTCATAATGTCTCTACCATTGCAAATGATATATGATTATCATGCTAATGCATTTCAGACCTTTTCTTAACCTTTTTTTTTAAAAAAAAAAAACTAAAAAAATAACCTCCATTTGTATCATTTCTAATAACTAACACCCTAACCATTGTGTTAATTCAACTTCTTTATATATATATATAATACTCTACTTTTATGTAACAACACTTCAAATTCAACTGAAGTATATTTAAAACTAAAAAATGGCATAATTTGTAACATATCAACTAGGATCATGTGAGCACATCTTTTGTCATAGAAAATCACGATATAGAAAATGGTAGGCTCAAAAAGGACAATATTAGTTCTACGTTGATATCGAAGGAATTCCAAATGTTACAATAAACTTGGAATGAAGTACGTATCTCCTCACCTGATATTCCGATAGGCGCAAATTTTTTTATAAAATCATTTTTAAGGCACTATATAGTCGTGTTATCTTCTAAGTTATTCGGTTTGCAGATATAAGAATTTCAAGAAAAATTTTCGATACATTGTAACTTTATTTCTAGAAATTCGAAAGGGGCCAAATTTTTTTTAAAAAAAAAGTGTTTTTTTTAAGTATATATATTTTTTGAGACCCATATTTTAGGTATTTGCATATGTATAGGTCTTTAAAAAAAATTCATTCTTTAAAAAATACACACTTTTTCAAAAAAAATTTACCCCGTTGTCATTTTTCGTTACAAATGGAGGTTTTTTTTTTAAAAAAAGGTTAAATAAAAAAAAATTCATGCATTTCACGCTGTGATTATGAGTACACGCACGGATGCACCAGTCTAGGAACCAAAGTGTACTTTATAACAGCAAGCAATGTATAAACTTGTGAAATAGAAGAGGAAATCAGCATTTGCAGTACATTAACTAAGGTTACTTTCTAAGCAGCTTGAAATCATGATGTCAGTCTTCACAACATTTAGTCTTGATTCTCGCAAGTAGATCACTCTAGCAAGGCTGAAAGATATCCAAGTATGAGTTGATTAAGTTCATTTCTGCAGTGAATTAGCATTTTCATTCATGAGCAACCAACAATTGAAATTGAGCGTCAGTAATTCATTGAAGACTTTCTGAGAACTCTAACCTTTTCCAATGAAGCTCTACAACAGCCATGTCCTTTCAGTTTCTAGTGTGATTCCATTCATCCATGTCTGGTGTACATGCATCCATGTGAATCCTTCAGGCTGAAATTCAGGCAAACATCACGTCAGCATGACAATCAAGCTGCGTCTTAAACAAATATAAAGATTCTGCTGGTGAAACAATGCAACCGAAAAGATACCTTTGAGTTCAGTAATACTGTTGTCAAACAGCAACGGCACTCCTTACCTAGATGCATCTCAGCCAAAGTTTATCAGGACAGATAACACAAATTCTGATTTCCATTTAGTCTTTGGATTCCCCTCTAGGTTTGGAACCCAAAATGACATAAATATACACCAGAAATTCCTAATTTATACCTGATAAAAATTAGGAAATAGACTATGAAATCAATAAGTATAGTAAAATTTTGATATAAGTATGGCTGGAAATGGATATCTTCAGTCTCCATAACAAACTCCCTTCAAGGAAATGGGAGGATAAATAATCACTGAAATCAATTAGATCAAACTTCTTATACAAAAGGATTGTAGTGGCGAGAACTGCAAGAAAACTGGCAGTGATTTACGATGTTTCTTACAGGTTAAATGTGTAATTTTTTTGCACTGTGAATCTACATGCAAGTATTTCACACAATTTAAGGGTGATCAGATTGTAAGTAAATGCATTTCTGGCCATCAAGAATCCAACGGAAAGACCCTGCATCCGTTGGCAGGGTGATCTTGCTTACATCCAACTGCTCAATGCTTGCTGTAGACAACAGTTCACGCTTCACACTTCACAGTGATAACACACTACAAGTATGTATGAAATTAGCAGTTGATTCTTTTGAAAGTAATAGTCTAATTTTGGAATAAAATCTTAACGAATCAGATTTAGCACATATATTCATCTTATTTTACAAAGTCTTTTCTCGAACATGTTTGCATAAAAAAAAGGAATAGAAAAAGGAAAAAGCTCTCCTATTACCACTTACCACACCTGTTTGGTTTGTTAGTTTTAATTTTAGGGAGGAAAATTTCAATTTTGGTTCATAAAATGAGTTCACAACCCAAAACTTTGGGAGCGTTCCAAATCAGATCTACTTATAAAGTTATTATCAGTTAAGTGTAGTATTGGAAGCTATTTTTCCAAAAATTTCATTAATTTTTGGACAGAATCTATGTATAGAAAATTAGGGATCCAAGCTGAGTCACTAAAGATAATGAAAGCAAAATTCAGAGCAAACTGATGGCTCTACAGCTTAGACATGAGGAGCTTGTAACTAGATGGCATCATTGAGAGAACTAGGAGTACTAATCTGCTCTGACATAAAACATGCCACCAAAATAGCAAAGAAAAAGAGAAAGAGAGATAACATAAATGAGGGGGTCAAATGAGGAAGGTCGTAGTTGGAATCTATCAATCACACAACGCACAGAAATATCTCCAGCTAACAAGGACCTTAAAAACAGAATTATAACAGAATGAAATAAACTAAATGGCCCTACTGTCACTCATTGGACATTTAGAGATATGACCTAGGGGTCATAATGGGTCAAGCCAAACTCAAATTTGCTCAACTCAGTCAAATATGACTGGAATACAGCTCTCATTGAGTTAGATCACAATCAAATCAATAAAACAAAGTAATATATAAAGGTATTCACCCAAAAACTTAATATCAAACGAAAAATGTGTTCCTTCACACAATTACTCTATTAAGTTCTAATTCAAATGATGCTGCAGAAACTCTCTAATATATAATATTAATCAGTTTTCAGAAGCCAATTAAGTGAACTCCACTCGAGTAATTAAGAACTCAAATTGAGTTGAATCTAGTCGAGCTGAGTATGATTTGAATAGAGTTTTGACAGAATCAAATGCAGTTATCTTGGCAATCACGATATATGCCAGCAAGGTCAACTTACTAAACCTGTCTCCAGTAATATTACACCTTGAGAAGTATGAAGTACTAGATTACATGAACTGTGTAAACAGCGACCATATAAAACTAAAGGGCAGACCCTCCCTTTGAAATAGAGCACAAAATTTACCAGCATGATCAAGTTCACTAATCAACCCCTTTTTGGCTCGGATTCTACACTGATGTTTTAGCACAAAGCATATCTTGGAGTTCAAGGAGGATAACAGCAGAAAACCAAAACAAAATATTTACATTTCTTTAGGCTCAAACTAGCAAGAAGATATTTCTGTTATACTCAGACTAACTAAACTAAATTTGCAGTTGCCTGAGCGACTTCTAATTTTATGTTCATTCTATCTCTTCTCTCCTCCTATTTAAGTTTGAAAGTGTGTTTGTTTTGAGGAGATCTTCATCCGACTGTGTTGAGTATTAAAAAGTTATAGCTATGAAATGGTATCAGGATTATTCCAATGTATCACATTGACCAGAAAATTTACTAGATTCTACAGTACATTTTACTTAATAAGATGCATACAGGCAAGCTTTCCAGGATTAATCAGTACAAGCATCAAGAGCAAATATATGAGAGATACTTCACCTGATGACTCCCACTTGTCAAATTTCACCAGCCAAGTATCAGAACCAATCTGAGCAGAAGACACTTTGTCCACCCACACCCTAAACCTGCAACCTTGCATACATCCATGAGACTTTTCCAGTTCATCTAAGCATGCATAGAGAGGTTTCTCTACCCCAGAAGCATGGACAAAGACCCCTGATGAATGCTGATTGCAAAATAATCAAAAGAAACATAAGTGGCTCCGGCATCTGCTGAATATATTTATGTAGGTATATGCTTTAAGATGGAAAAATTAATCTGTATCAAATAGTAAGTGCAGGTAAAGAAATTTCAAATCATACGTACAAACTTTGACTTTAATTTCTGAATGAATAGCTCAGACTTTTCAACTTCTCCACACAGCCATTTCTCACAAGCCAAGTATAAATTCACAACTTCAAATACTGGATTCATACATTGCTTTAAGTATTCCAGAAAGTCCATTTCATCTCTTGGTGATTCACAAGGCCCAAGACCAAAATGGCCTATGGCTTGTATGATGCCAGCAGCACATCTTTCGGATGCATGAAGTATGTTCTGGTTATTTTTCGCATTCAATGCATGCCATTGCAACAGCTCTTCTTGAGCATTCCTGACCTTCATTTTCAGACAATGAGAGATGCTTAGTAACTGAAAACCAATTTCTGAAAAAATGGAAGAATATCCACGGGATAATCTCTGAAGAATTGGAAATACCTAACTCCAGGATTTGGGAAGTACTTACCATGACACCATAAACTCCAGGAACACCAAACAATTCGGCATCATTTCCAGAATCACCACATACAAGAATGTTCACTGGAACTTCTCCATCATATCTGTTCATCAGGTATGTGAGAGCCTGCCCTTTGCCAGCACCTCTTGGTAGCACATCCAGAGCCACCCCACCACTATAGATGATTTTAATATCTAACTGAAGAATAATATAATTTTAAATAGATGAAGAACATTCAAGATATAAGGGGATAAATATTAGAGGTTCAACATAATACCAGAAATAATCATAAACAATTTTAGAGTCTTACCCCTCTTTCTACAAGGCGTGCCTCAAGAATCTCAATTACTTTGGGAGCCTTGGCCTTGTCTACAAAGAAGCTAACCTTGTGAGGGCGCTGCTCAGTTTCGGACTGCATTCAACATTTGAATATAAGCTCTAAAAATATCTTGTGATCCCTCAACTTCTACAAGTGTATATTTCATTATCTGAAAAAAGCTTAAGGGAGACCTGAAGCACGAGTTCAGGAAACTGGCCAGTTTCTTCAGTGACAATCTTCCTGTCCCATTTGGGATTTAAAGACTGTTCCCAATCAACGTCAGGTACCAATGAATCACCATAAGCAATCTCAGTTCCAACAGACATAACAGTTATATCTGGTGTTAACAACGGTTTCTCCTTCCTCAACTCTTTGTAGATAGTTGGTGATCGCCCTGTTGAAAAAACCAGCAGGGAATCATGACGAAAGAATGCTTCCCACAGTGCATTGAACCGAAGGAGAGCATTATCATCGGGATCATCATGATCAACCTGCAAACATCACCATCTCCATTTAACAAAACAGCAAAGTTTTAAAACCAAAACAAAAGTAGTTTTATGATAATGACACAATACCATTGTGTAGTCAAGATCTGAAACTAACATAACCCTCGCTGCACAGTTTAGCCGATCCATAGTTCAATGTCCTAGAGTCTGTCAGCCAGCATGTTCGTATTCAAAATGAACCCAATTTTCTTCCATGATTATATGAGCATCAACATGATTGTAGTTGTTTTTATGAACAAAAATCTAAGAAATATGTCCTATCCTGCACACAATGATACACTTCGAAACAACATTAATCAATCATCAGCAGGAATGGATTGTGTCTAAAGAACACTGCAGATACCTAACACACTTTAAATTGATATAAGTCAAACTTTCGATTATTTTTATTGCGTGTTGGGTGCATCAAAAAATTGACAGGCATCACACGGAACTCACAAGTGATGATATCACCATCAAAATGTTTATTTGGATTCGCTTCTATTATTAGGAACCAGACTCGTACAATTTCTAACTAATACAAGGAATACTTAATAAACCAACAATAACACCACCAATCATATCATAATCCAATCAAGTGCGATATTTCTACAAAAATAGTTTGGTGTATATATTTAATAAAGAGGAGAATAAAAATGAAAACCCATCAAGTGATCAGAATTGAGTTTCAAAAATGAGTGACCTGACTGTGGTCTGTGGGATGAAGCAAAAGTAAGAGATTTACCAGTATTGAATCCCTTTATACAGCAATAGAGAGCTTGTATCAATGGCTGACAAAATGAAAACGGGTTCGTGATTGGCTGATTGTTGGGTCTCTGTTCTGTACTGCGCTGCTTTGTCTTTGCTTTCCATTTTTCTATTCGCTTAACCCGGCGAAAATACGCAAATTCGAAGGTGCAGAGTGCATCATCCATTCCAAAAAAAAAAATGTATATTACATGCATGGAAAATGTACTTAGTACACGTGTTAATTATGTAAAATATAAAATATATATTACGTACATAGAAAATGTACATTCCACATAACTGACATGTGTACTATGTACATTTTTCATGTACGTAATGTACATTTTTTTAAAATAGGTGTCTTGCTCACGATACACTCGGGTGGACTGTCCACCCATTGGTGAAAATATATAAGGGCCGAAGGTTTATAGAATAATTTGAGGTAGGCTTCTTTTTGTTAGACAAAAGTCGACAAATTTAATATTAAGTTAATTGGTGGATTGTTTCTGGATAATTTAATATTTGGCTTTTAATTGCTTTTAAAAAGTAACACTAAATAACAATTTGCAATAGCATATAAATAACAAGTTAACTAGTATGTGCCAGTGCTAATTTATAACTTTCTTATAATATTAAAAAGTTGATAAAACGATGTCAAAAAAAGCATATTTACTATTTTATAATAATAAACTTAAATAGGTGGCTTTTTTTTATTGGTGACTATAATACTCGTAAGTTAGCATTATAAGTTTTGATTTTTTTTAGAGTTGGTAATCATGACAAGTGTATAAGATTTTAATAACTCTCATCAACTATAATAATTTATAGATGACTTTATATTTTTAATCATGATTACATATGTAATTCCCGTAAAATTACGAGATTTTAATTGTATTTTTTTTCATTTCATTATTCAAAGTGCTTGAAAATATTGCAAAAACTAAACAAGATTTTACGAAAAATATATTTAATCATTTAATTAAAATAATTGTTAGACTTATTTTCAATAAAGGACATTTTCTTATTTTATTTTAGTCATAAACCCAAAAAAGCCCAAAAATACAACCAACTCATTTTAGGCCTAAATTATTTACGTAAATATATTTTTTCCCCAACCCATTAAGCCTAATACTCCTTTTGAGAAAACATTCTTATTCTTCTTAAACCCTACTAAATTCCTAAAGCAAAAAAAAAAAAAAAAAAAAACCTAGAATCGTCCCCCCCCCACCCCCCCCCCCCCCCCCCCCCCACCATGCCGTAGCTCCTTTGCTCCGCCCCCTCTACTATATCCCCTCTACACCGCCGTTGAGCGGCCGCCGACCGGTTAAGTCTCACCCTCTTCCCCATCCTTTTCCTTTTCTCTTTATTTCCCCTTAATTTCATGTACTAAAATGTATGTTTTATAAAACTATGTATTGTATTTGTATTGATTATTTTTATGGGTTAAATTTATATTGAAAATGTATAAGATTTTATGTTTTATGAATTATGTTATGTATTCTACAATTTTTTCAGAATTTTAATGCATAAACTATGGGCTAAACATACTAGTTTTCATGATTTAGGGTTTATGGTACTAAACTATTAATTATTACATGAAATTATGATAAACCAACAATAACACCACCAATCATATCATAATCCAATCAAGTGCGATATTTCTACAAAAATAGTTTGGTGTATATATTTAATAAAGAGGAGAATAAAAATGAAAACCCATCAAGTGATCAGAATTGAGTTTCAAAAATGAGTGACCTGACTGTGGTCTGTGGGATGAAGCAAAAGTAAGAGATTTACCAGTATTGAATCCCTTTATACAGCAATAGAGAGCTTGTATCAATGGCTGACAAAATGAAAACGGGTTCGTGATTGGCTGATTGTTGGGTCTCTGTTCTGTACTGCGCTGCTTTGTCTTTGCTTTCCATTTTTCTATTCGCTTAACCCGGCGAAAATACGCAAATTCGAAGGTGCAGAGTGCATCATCCATTCCAAAAAAAAAATGTAGTTGTTCTTAATAATTAAATTTTTGTCATCCATTCCATTATTAAGAACAGTTATATGCAGTTGTTCTTAATAATTAAATTTTTGTCATAAAATCTATGCCATATTTATTGTAAAATTAACCCTAGTGTTCTAGAATATCTTGAAGCAAGGATATATAACTGACATTGTTTTAAGAAGTTGAATTATTGTTCTAAATTATAACCTCACTGTTCTTATTATTGTTCATGAAATAATACAAATGCTGCAATGAAGGGGAAACAGTTGCTGTAAAATGTCAACGAGACTATTGTTTATTAATATATATCTAATGTTCTAAATTCATATGTAGTTGTTCTATTTGTTAAGCTGGTTATTCGAGAATGTTAAGCTGTTCTAAATTCATATGAATTTAGAACAACTGCATATGAATTTTGAACAACTACATATAATATGAGTTCTTATATATCTAATGTTCTAATTTCATATGTAGTTGTTCTATTTGTTAAGCTGATTATTCGATAACTATATCGAGCACTTATGTTGTATTATTTCATTCACGTATGCAGTTGTTCTAAATTCATATGTAACTGTTTCATTCACGTATGCTGTTGTTCTAAACTCGTATTAAGTTATTATATGAACGTATATAGTTGTTCGAATATCATTGTTGTTCTAAACCCATTAACCACATTTCGTAGTTATTAATATATATAATGTTCTACACTTATATGTAGTTGTTCTATTTGTTAAACTAATTATTCGATATATATTATGAACACTTATGTTTTTGTTCGATATACAGTTGTTCTAAATTTATATGTAGGTGTTTTATACACGTATGCAGTTGTTCTAAACTCGTATTTAGTTATTCTATAAACGTATGCAATTGTTCAAAAATCATATTCGATTGTTCTGTAGTTGTTCTATATTCATATGCTTTTGTTCTAAATTCATATTTAATTGTTCTAAACCCATTAACATACGTGTTAAGTTGGTCGATATGTAAGATTAATGCTTCCCCGTGTTAGAAACGGTGCTCATGGAGTATAAAAGTGATGCTGTGCCATGTTATGGTTTTGGGGTTGAGGATGCAATAAATGGAAATCAAAGTATCAACTGTATGTATTATTCATATGTTTTTAGTTGTTCTAAACTCATATATAGCTGTTTTATTAATGTATATCACATGTAGATGTTCTATATATCATATGCAGTTGACAATCAAACTCATATTTAATTAACCTCATATTTGAACTCTATACACGATGATTGTAATTATACACATGTGCATTATTGAATCAAGAAGATATCCATTAAATAACGATTTAGAACAATATATAAATATTTAATAATATTAAGACTTGAAATCAAAACAATCGTTGTCATGCACATCGATGTTCTAAGAACAACGTAAAATGTAGTGTTAAAATAATATTAGAACATTGGTACTAATATTTAAAACATTAAGTGTTTACAGTTTGAAACACTCTATATATTATACCGTACATCAACGTTTATGAATAGGTTATTCGTTATTAAAAACAATACGATAAGGCACGTTTTTAAAAAAATAACAAAAAAAATAAAGAAACTTTCCCTCTAAGTCTTGAGTGTGCCTAAAAATACGCAACACTCTGAAGAAACTGCTGCACCCTTTTAGCTTCCTATTTCAGAGTTGCAGTCTTTTCAATTTTTTCCAATCTTGTCAAAACCTCCAAACCGTCACTTTTCTCCATTAGAGCAACTGAAAAAAAAAACCTAATACCTCTATTGAAAATATTTCGCCAAATTTTCGTTATTTCTAGCGACACTACAAAATGGAGAAGACAACGAAAGTCGTTAAGAAATTGAAAACTGTAAAAAAATCTATCGAATCAAAGAAGAAGAGCATTGAAAACCTGTTGTAAGTTTATTTATTCAGTTTTCTCGGAACATTACATCGTGGTGACTTAATTCTTACTCCTCTTTAATTGCTGTCAGGCAAAGGATCAACGAAGATACCTCTCCTATTTTGTCACTTCCACCAGTCGATGTATCAGTTGACGACCACGAAGAGTATGGTTTATTTTTCGAAATATACTTCGTAATTTTAACTGTAAAATTATTATTATTATAATTTATTATAGTGTTCTTGGATTTTACCGTGATGTTCAAACTTTTTTATTGGATGTTTTATTATGTGTTCATGTATATAGAAATGTGCATAGACTTTTGAGTTAATTAGTGTTTTATTTAAGTGACTTACTGTTTTATTTAAGTGGCTTATTGTTCTAAATTTGAAATAATGTTTTAAAGAAACACCATATTTATAAACCTATTGTTCTGTTTATATAACCTAATGTTCTTTTTATGTAACCTAATGTTATGTTTATATTGGGTTATATAAACATATTGTTCAAGAATAGAGCATTAGGTTATATATACCTATTGTTCTGTTTATATAACCTAATGTTCTATTAGTTTAAACCTATTGTTCTGTGTATATAATCTAATGTTCTTTTTATGTAACCTAATGTTCTGTTTATATTGGGTTATATAACCCTATTGTTCTAAAATAGAACAATAGGTTATATAAACCTATTGTTCTGTTTATATAACCTAATGTTCTAATAATTTAACCAACTGTTCTGTTATTATTATAACATACTAAAACATAATGTTCTGTTATTGTATGATATATATTGTACTTTATTTCTTCCAATTGTCCTTATGATGATATCTTGTAATGTTTATAGTGTACCTTTGAAGAAAAAGAGTAAGAAAAACAGAAAGGAACATGCTATAGTTGTCCATCAAAGTCAGGCAAAACCCAAAAAAATTGAAAAAGCAATTGTGAAAAAAAGGAAACAGCTGGAGATTGTTGAAATACAGTCCAAAGAGAAGAAAAGAAAAGAAGCTCATGAGGCAACTGTATTGAATCAGAGAGTACCACCAAAGCAATTTATGTCTGTTGTCTTGAAGGACATTCCTGAACAACACAAGGAAGCAATCAGAAGAATTGGATTTGGAGGATTCTTAACCCTGGACTTAGACTCTCACAAATCTGGATTCTGTGCTGAGTTGATCAATAGCTTTGATCCTGATAGGTCAACACTAGTACTATCACAAGGGAGAGAAATACCATTGATTGCTGATGATGTGCACATGGTATATGGATTACCCATTGGAGGTATGCTCATTAATGAGCAAATAGATGAGGATGAAGAAGCCCAAGCTTTTTTACAGAGATGGAGGACCATGTTTGGACTGAAGAATGGAAGTCCTAACAACTCAGCTCTGATTTCTGTAATTGAAGAGCAGAAGAGAGTTGATGTGTGTGATGAGTTCCTGATCAACTTTGTTGCTGCAGCAATAAATTGTTGTGTTAGGTCAACTGCAAATCAGGCTATTAACTTCAAATTTTTACATTGCTGCAAAGATGTCAGCAAAATAAACACTTTTGATTGGTGTGCTTTCACTTACAAGCACATGCTTCGTTCAGTTTCTGAATGGCAAGAAGGTTCATCATTTTTTACAGGACCTCTACCATTTTTGATGGTAATAAATCATAAGATGTTATTGTTCTAAATTTATGATATGTTGTTCTAAATCATACTATTCTTTTTCTAAATCAGTGTGCTAAATTTTAATGTTCTAAAAATGTAGATTTCATATTTTGATAGACTGCAAAGAGGAGATGTTCACCCCCCAAGAATGTTTCCTCTTATCTCTGTCTGGAATAAGGATCTAATCCAGTCCAGGATGAAGATTGAATTGAAGAGGGGCTTTGGTAAGGGAATTGTGCTTAACAGAATGAGCACAGAGGAAAATGTGACTGAACCTACAACATCAAAGGCCTCTGCAAACATGCTGGTATTCAACATGTTGCACATCGTATTATTATAATTATTTTAAATTAAATTTAGAACCTATTGTTCCAAAAATATAGCCTAATATTCTAAGATGAATATGAACTCTAATGCTCTGATTTAGACTTCTACTTTTAGTATATATAACTCTAATGTTCTAATATATCAATCTAGTGTTCAGATATACAATTCTATTGTTCTAAATTGTTACTTTATAATAATATACATAACTGTTCTAAAAACCCTAGTGATAAAAGTTATATAACCTAGTGTTCTAATCTATTGTTCTTAATAATTAATTTTTTGTTATGAGTTAAATAATTTCATGGGGAACTTTGCTCTTTTTATTGTAAAATACACCTTAGTGTTTCTAGAATAATAAAAGCATTATAGATAAATGACATTGTTTTAGGAGATTGACTTATTGTTCTGAATTATATCCTAAATGTTTTAAGAGGTTGACTTATTGTTTTAAGAGGTTGACTTATTGTTCTAAATTATAACCTATTTTTTCTAATACTTACTATGCAAACTATTGTTCTGTAGGAGTATTTGGAAACTTTTGGTAAATTGGCTAAGACTATTGCTGTAAATGTCAACGAGATGTACACTTTGATTGACAAAGCCAGCACCATTTTTGAAGAAACTTCATTACAGGAAGAAATGAATGTTCTAATTGATAATATTTGGAACAAATATTTATCAAAGAAGCCATCTATGACCCAGGAAGGAGACAAGGGTCCAACTATTCTTAGCCAAGACCAGCACTTGTTTGATGAGCCATCATTTATGGCAGAGCTCAATGAGGTTATGGGGAAAGCATGGTCTAATCTTAAACAGAAGGACAAAGTAGAAAATACAATAGTTCCAGTGTCTTTCACTCCCCCTACTTTCAACATCTTCAATGATACACAACCACCCTAACCTAACCCCTCATCTCCCAAATTGCCACAATCCACCCCACAGCCACCATCCCCCCCATTACCACCATCCGGACCATTGCCCCTATCTAAACCATTACAACACCCTCCTTCAAACCAATCCCCCCCCTTGGCCACCCCAACAACACATGCATTGCCCAAATATCCAACACCACCCCCACTGACTGAGCCACACAAGAAGGATGGCTCCCATTTAAGTGGCTTATTGGCCACCCCAACAACACATGCATTGCCCAAATATCCAACACCACCCCCACTGACTGAGCCACACAAGAAGGATGGCTCCCATTTGCAAGAACAGGAGTTAAAAGAGCATATACATCAATTGACTCAGTCAATTGTAGAAGGAATTGCAAAGGATAGGTTAGTTATTATAAATATGGTAAAGGTTTATAATGTATAATTGTTCTAAGAAATTACCATTTATTCTTGAGCAGTTTTGATGAGGAGGAGCCTCAACAAATACGTGAGAAAAGATCTAAGCATAGCCTTCCTGTGTACCTGCGATCCCCTTTCATGGTGAACCATGAGAGAGTGTCCAAGAAATTGGACATTGCTCAAAGGAGGGCTGCAGAATATGCCTTCTCTGGTGGTCCAATAGAGTATGTTCCTTATGTTCTGATATATTATTCTAGTGTTCATATATACACTTCTATTATTCTAAATTATTACTTTATTATACATAACTGTTCTATAAATATATCATTGTTCTAAATGTTATAGTGTATTGTTCTGAATGTTATAATGTATTGTTATATGTTTATGATTTAATGTTCTTTGTGGACAAATATACTACGTATATATACACTATGTAGTATGACATTCAGAACAATGATGTGAGGATGAATAATATAACTATATAGTATCTATAATGTTCTAATGATTATAACTCATTATTATAATTTCCTGTTTAATTGTGGTGATCTAAATTCTCTCATTTTTGCATGGATGAAGTGAGGATTTATACAATGATGAATTAAATTTCATCAATAGGGACGACATAATGTCCCTTACAGAAAACAACTATATTACGAACAATATAGTTGATTCATGGGCACGTATTCTAAATGCTATGAATAGAAGAAGAAGCCCAGAAGCAAAGAACAGATTCTTTTGCACAAGTGAATTATGGGTACATTCCTAATTTATTCTATACTAATTTATTTCTTTCAAAAGTATATCCTAACTAATATATTTTATATATATATATATACCACGACAGATAATTCTTTGCAGTAATACATACTTCAAAGAGAGCGATCCATTTGAAGAGAGATACCTTGCCTTTCGATCTAGACTAGAGGATGAAATGAGGCACTCTCAAATCAGTTCTTTTGAAAAGGTTCAATTGGTATGTAATCCTAATGTCATGATTCACAGTACTATTGTTCTAAATGTTATTTTTTCTCATTTTGTGGTATATACTTATTCTAATGTTCTATTTTTTATTTTAGGTGTTCTTTCCAGTGTGTGCCTATGAGCACTATTATCTATTCTGTATTAATTTTTTAAATAAATCAGTTGAGGTGATTGACAATAGATTTCTTGAGAAGGGTGTGACGTTTATATCAAAATACAAACACTTTCCCAAGACAATGGTAATTTTCTTTATTATACAGTTAATGTTATAACTAGATTGTTCTAAATTATCATTATACATCAACTTAACATTAAATATCTCTATTCTTCTAAAGAGTAACTCTATTGTTCTAATAAACAACTATAATGTACTAAAGAATAGCTATTTTTATTATTTATGACTCCATTGTTCTGATTTATTATTTTAGTGTTCTGATATATATTATTAATGTTCTAGTTCATTACTCTATAATTATATACCATAGTATTATTAATGTTTTATCCCTAATGTGTCATATTACACTTATAATAACCAATCTCTAATATTTTAATTGGCAGATGAAGGCCTTCGCTAGATTTTTGAAGGAAAAGAAGATAGGTGATGGTGCTCTGGTATCCACATTTAAGGGTGCGTTGAAGAGGATGAAATGGAGGGACAACACCAACGTAAATGATTGCGGGGTGTTCATCATGAAGCACATGGAATCATACCAGGGCCAGAGTGATGAGCAATGGGATATTGGATTCCAACCAAATGATGTAAGATATATATTCATATATAATTTCATTTTTGAAGTCATACTTTATAATATATCAATTAATAATACTAGTTATTATTATTATAGGGCGAAGCACTGAAGAAATTACGAATTCAGTATTGTGCTAGAATATTATGCAGCAACGAAAACAAGCTTAAGGATGAATTACTATCAAAGGCTAAGGAATGGGCGAAGGAGCAGCTAAAGCAAAATTAGCCACATGTTTTGATTCTAATATTAGATTTAAGTGTTCGATGTTTGAAATGTTAACTATAATGTTCCAAATATGAATATACATTGTTAGATCAACTATTAACTGTTTATTTGGAATTTAAGTATATATTGTTCGAAAGTATTAACCAATGTTTGAAACTACTAAATTATTGTTCTTAATTGTATGAATATATTTCTATTCATTCTAAAGCTATTTATACTAATGTTCCAATCATATACTAATGTTCTAAAGCTATTTATACTAATGTTCCAATCATATACTAATGTTCTAAAGCTATTTATACTAATGTTCCAATCATATACTAATGTTCTAAAGCTAACTATACTAATGTTCCAATCATATACTAATGTTCTAAAGCTATTTATACTAATGTTCCAATCATATACTAATGTTCTAAAGCTAACTATACTAATGTTCCAATCATATACTAATGTTCTAAAGCTATTTATACTGTCCTATTGTGTGAATATACTAATGTTCTAATTTGTGTGAAACTTTCCACCAATTGTTTAAATATATTTCTATTGTTTGAAATATTTAAAATATTAAAAATATATATCGAATGTATTTTACTTAGTGTTCAAAAATTAAAAGTATAGCTATTTATACGAATGTTCTAATCATATAAACGAGCTCTAATGTTCTAAAAACGAAAGTGTTCTAACTATAGTACTATTGTTCTGATTCGTAGTATAAATGTTCTAAACAATGAATATATTGTTCTGATTCACAATACTATTGTGGTGTTTCATTTTATACTGTTCTATATATAAACTCTAATGTTCTAAACCAAAACTCTAATGTTCTAACCCATGAATTATACTGTCATATATAGTTACTCTATTGCTTTTATTTCGTATGTTATTGTTCGAAGCCATAACAACTATGTTCTAAACTACGACTACATTGTTCTGATTAAAATACTATGTTCTGATTAATAAACCAAATGTTCTAAACAATGAATGTATTGTTCTGATTCATAACACTACTGTGCTTATACATTTTTATACTGTTCTATATAGTCACTCTATTGCTTTGATTCCGACTGTTAATGTTCTAATACATAACCCTAATGTTATAACCCATGAATGTATTGTTCACATATAATACCATTAAAGAAAAAACCAATTGAACTACAAATTTATTTATTCTTCAATAAAAGTAACTATTGTTAAAAACTTTAATTTAAATGTGTAACATTATTAACTTGTTGTACTAATCTTGTCCGGACAGTTTCGAACATCATGAAATCCAAGTGCACCACATCCTCTACATAACCTTTTCTTCCTTTTTGATTGCTCCACTGCTTTCTCTTTTTCACCTTTATACCTCTTCGATGATCCAATGCATTGCTCATTACCACTATGAATTCCAGTGCCCTTATTTTTGGAAATCTTAGGAGGTTTAATAAGAATTTGTGAGGGAGTGCATGATCCAATCAATTTCTCGATAACTTGCTCATTCGTATGAGCATTATAACTTGCATTCACATTATGTTCTTCACATCTTGGCCTATAGACCTGAAGATGTCTAACAAGATCAATTAAGCTATCTTCATTACCTTCAGCCAAACTTACGCAACTGTGAATCTCGGACCATAATTCATTCAACAAACCCTTCCTTTCAACACCAATTGAACAACTGCCCATCTCTTTCCCATCAAGATCAAACATTGGCTTCTGCATTGCCATGGTAGTCCACCTATTAACAACATATTGTTCAGGTATTCTTATAATGTTTTTGGCCTTCCATAACCATATCATATGCCTACATGGAATTCCTTGTCGATTAAACAACTTGCACGAGCAATTTGTTTCACAATTATTGAGATTCATAAGAACTTCATAACTTCTTCTCCTATTGCCTTCACTCACTTTTGCAACCTCCAATCCCTCTTCTTTCCTCAACTCTTCCACCCCACACTCATAACAAGCACTATACACTTCATCCTGAAAATCATAGAAAACATTAACAGTATACACCTCGGATCCATGTCTTTCAATCTCCATTTGTGTCTTGCATTCAGGATGCTTGTGTTGAGAATCATTGTCATTCTGTGATTGAGTGTGCCTCTGAGCATCCATAGCACTTTCAAACCTCATCAAGAACTCTACAAGGGAAACATGGGGATTGACAAAAGATGTGAAGAAATTGTTTTCACTTTCTGATCTTGATGTAGTTCTCATGATCCCACCCATAAATATATCTCTAAAATAAGCTGGAATCCACATCTTTCTCATTTCAAACATCACACGAAGCCATTCATGGTCTTCTAAATGGAACTCAACAAGCACCTTGTTCCATTTTTCCTCAAATTCTTTCGGTTCACTCTCCAAATTCCAAACACAATCACTTATTCTCTTTAAAAAATCAGTGTCTTGTATAATACTTCTTCCTATTTTATCAGGGATTTTCTTCATTATATGCCACATACAAAATCGATGTTCACACTTCTTAAATACATTATTCACAGCAATTTTCATTGCTGGATCTTGATCTGTAATCAAACAATTTGGCTCCTTTTGATCCATTGCTCTAAGGAAGGTTCTAAATAGCCATTCAAAAGAATTTACATCTTCCTTAGCTATAAACCCAGCAGCAAAAGTGATACATTTTTTATGATGGTCAACTCCTGTGAAAGGTCCAAATACCATGTTATACCTGTTATAGAACAATAACAGTTATTTATAATAAATTTCAGAACAGTCGAATATATATTTAAAACAGTAACGCATATTGTGCCATATAAAGACTATATAGTTATTGTTATGATTTATAATTATAATGTACTAATTTATAAATCTATTGTTCTAAATCATAAATACAATAACTTACTCTACTAGGTAGTTAGTTTTCTTTAGCACAGTAAGTTATACTAATGTTTTAAACCCAGTTCCAATTGTACTAAATTACTTGTACTAACGTTTAAAATGGGAACTGGATTGTTCTAATGTCATTCAACGAGAATTATTACCAATATATCATAACTACCCTAATGTTCTAAAAGTAAACCTATTGTTACTGACTTATAATTCAGTGATTCATTTTGTTATATTAATGTTCTAAATTATTATTCTATTGTTATGAATAATGACTATATTGTGCTAAAGTGATGATGTGCCATAACTTTATTGTTTATTAGCATTAGCTATATACCTGTTCATCTGATACGTAGTGTCGAAAGATACCATATCCCCAAATAGTCCATAATTCTTCCTACAAATCGGGTCAGCCCATAATGCTCTACATAAACAATCATCATCATCAATTTGATAATAAAAAAAAAAAGCAGACCACATCAACTTCTTCTGTTTGAAATTATCTACAAACATTTGGGCATCTGACCCTTCAATATATGCCTTCAAATCCCTATGGAAATTTTTGAAATCACACTTCGAGGCACCAACATTCTCATACCCCCCAACATACTCTTTCATCATTCTAAATGTTTTTACAGGCCCCACATTTATCTAAAAAAACACAAGGAAAAATACAATAATTGAAACACTTAAAAAAATTTCAGAACAATCAAATACTTATTTAGAACAAAGAACCAATCGAGTAAGAACATTAGAATATATACCTTGGAATTATCAACGATCATCTTTTTGTGCAAGAGGCTCAAGTTTCTTCTTGATTTTTGGAAATGTTGATATATAGTAGAAATGAGTGCATGAGAGTGACCCTCTTGGAAATTCCATATAACATAAGAACCATCATCACAAATCTTCAATACAATTTGTGCCTTGCATCTAACACGAGTCACCAATCTCCTCCTAATGATCGAAACATCATCCATACCTTCTTTTAGTTTTCCCTTGTCTTGCACATCAAACTTCCGTTTACACCTATATCCGGCTTTATTACACACAAGATATTGGAAACTGATTACACCATTCTTCCTTCTTTTCGTAGTTGATTTTCTAGTATTAAACCCAGCTTCATTTGCATATGACTTATAAAATGAAATACCTTCTTCAACACTTGAGAATTTCATTCCAACATATGGTTTCACATCATTGGAACAACATGGTATCCAGGATTTGGTTCCACCCGGAGTGCATACAGGTATTACTCCAGGAGAAACGCTCTCATTTGAATTAGAAACACTACACTCCCCATTGATGCTCATGGCTACAAAGAATATAATTAAGGACCGTTAAAATTATGCATTATTCTAAACTATAGTCTACTGTGTTCTTTATGCATTAAACTGATGTTCTATAAATATTCAAACATGTTCGAATGACTTATTTTATTGTATTATATTGTAATTAAAATTGTACTGACATATCTATCATAATGTTCTAAATCATAAATATATTCTTCTAATATATGATTATATAATACTCAAACATATAACTATTGTACTCATCTGTATATACTAATGTTCTAAATCAGACAACGCTGAGTCACAAGGACAATATAATTCTAATTCAGAACAATTGAGTTATGATTTAGAACATTAATTTTGTAAGTTGAATGTCGATACAGCGAGTGATCTGATACATGTTCTTACTATATAATTCTAAATCAGATCAATATAGTTCTGATTTAGAACATTAGTTTAAAGACCTATGGGTGAAGAACATTATAATACTACATAATTCTAATGCGATCTTATACTCTTAAATGTTCTAAATAACTACTTTAATGTTCTAATCATAACCATATTGTTCAATTATTCATTTTATTCTATTAATCTTCTTAACGATAACTCTATTGTTCGTATATAATAACTGTATTGTTCTAATGAACACCTCTATTGTACTGATTTATATTGTTCTAAATTATAACTCTAATCTTCTGAATTATCATTGTATTGTACTGATCATTAATCTTCTAAATTATAACTCTAATATAACATACTACACTACAGATCATTTACAATATTTGGAAGACGAACAAATTCTTAAAAACACACGAAATAAAATATAGAACTCGCAATTCCATCATTCAAAACTACTCATACACTCGTAATCATGCACTTTATAACTAATAACTCGATTACAAAAAAAAAAAGAATCATTTACCTTAATTTCCAATGCAAAAGCAGCACCCCTATACTTTGAATATGAAATATGTAGATACTACTGATTTTCCAAACCTATATTGTCATTTTTAAATGGATTAAAACAGGAAACTGAATATGGAGTAAAACTGTTTTTTAAATTATGCGAATTTTAGTGAAAAAATGCCCATTAATCACGGAAATTTCCTTAACTACCAAATGCGACTTAATTTTATTTACCAAATTGCCATTAATATTGATTGAATCATAACCATCAATCTCACATGATAAATGGTATTAGATGGGTTCTTATATAACAAAGGTTCTTATATAAGTAAGGGGTTCTCACATGATCCCATTTCTATATATATATATATATATATATATATATATATATATATATATATATATATATATATATATATATATATATATATATAAAAAGAGATTATGTCTTATATATAGAAAAGAGAGACTGATTTTCTCATTTATATCATAATATAAAAAAACCAAAAATTAAAGTTAGAGAGAGAGGAGAAGAGTTATGGTGTTTATCTTCTTCAAGTTCAATCAAGCAAGCTGCAATCATGGCTTCAAGTTTATCAAACAGTATGAATATATCAAACGATCTTGGCTTAAGGTTTATTTCCTCATTAAAGTTTATAAATCTTTCCATCAAGAATGACATATCCAACAACGTTCAACTTTCCTATTCTTAGTATGTTATTCATAACCAACTCCGTCGCAATAGCGGTGACTTGAAGAAGCTTTTACCAGTTACAGCAATCTGAATATCACAATGTTGTCATACGAGTATAATACCAAAGATAGTTAGGGGTGTACGTGTATCGGTGTACCATGTATTCGTACGTCCATACCATGTATTCGTACACCGGTATATATAGGGTGGATGTGGACCACTCTCATAAATTCATAGCATTGGTTAGGTCGATGAATTAATCTGATTTGCGTCGAGTGTAGGGACTTATGAGTATAATCATCTCAAAAATTGTCGGCAATCTTGTACAGATTACGTGCACAATATTCTATTCATATGATTTCCCCTAATGTGAAAATTTGGTGAACTAAACATAGGCTAAGGCTCTAATAATATACAAAGTACATCGTGATAATTTGGCAAAATTAGGAGTTGTACAGTATGTGTGCGAAATCAAATATGGAGAAATGTTATTTTTATTGGCAAGGATCATTGCCTCCTAAGTTGGAACCCTGTACGAGTCAATCCAGTTAGGATTTGTAGGATTAGTAGGATAAGCCCTTTGGGAGTGGGGAATGGTAAGGGGATCTTCATCCTAAAGTATTACTAGTAGGGACCGAACCCCTAACCTTAATGTTAGAAGTTATCAATCAGTGCTCATGTAATACCCATATTTTTAGAGTACCTAGAAATATTTTTAGCATATTTATTTAAGTATGTATTTTCAAAAAGTATTTTAATATTTAAGTGATAATTTATGAACTAAAATAATTTCAATGACCTTAAATCAATTAGATTGATAATTGGTTAGTATATATGTATGCATTTTTTGTTTCTAAGTATAAGAATTTCTTAATATAGAGCAATAAAGGTACATCACATAAAACTAATCTAATATAACTAGAAAACTAAAATCTTACTCCATATATCATTTCATTGTAAACAGTAAACATGATACAACGCCTAGATAGTGTAGTGCACCCAGATCAAAATTCAAGCTCCTCCATTGAAACCCAAAAGTTGCAAGTTTTGCCTTCTTCAATTCAAGTTTCGGCCTCTCCAAGTTCAACTATTACTACAATTATGTTTGGCTTCAAGAAAAAGTAAGTATTTTATTTTTATATCTTAGTCACCAAAAAAAACATATGGTTGATAATTGTAGTTGAACATGATTGTAGGGTTCTTGTTGATCCCACCGAGGACGAACCAATAAAATCATCAAAATGGTTCATTCAATCAAAACTAAGGAGAAGGGGCCCCAAGAACCCATTGTGAACTCGTTGTTGCTTGCTGAAATTGCAGAAGAAGTATCTACATTCCCAAAGTAAATCATTAGAAGGTTTTAGTGTTGTTAATCTATAGTGTAGTATGAAAAGAATATTGAAATGTAATGCTTAGTGAAAATTGCTAACATAAATGATATTAAGGTCAAAATATTTACATGTACATTGGATTCGATTGTAATGAACACTAGAAATATGTGTACATTAGTGTTGAGTATTGTGCACATAAATATTTCAAGTATAAGTTTTGGATAGAGTAGGTATAATATGTTTATTGCAATTACATACAAAGTACATTGAAAGTGTATATATATATAAATATATTTATATATATATATATATATATATATATATATATATATATATATATATATATACATTTATAAGAATGATATGCATATTTAAATTATAATTAATATACATTGTAAGTAATATTGGAAACATGAATGTAATTACTTACTGAATTCATAATAAACATGACATACACCACATATACGTGTAATGTACATTCTCTTGATGATTTATGAACATATTCATATATTTTAAAGTATAATGATATATGATGACCATTGTTTACGCATATTGATTTCGCAATGTATATGATGTATATTTATAATATCTATAAAAGTATAGTTTAATGCACGTTAATATCATTGATACCCCATATTGTAAACATGATAGAATTGTCACTAATGTACTTTTGTATACTGAATTCGTAATGAGCATGATACATCGCATATGTATGTAATGTACATTACAATATTGATGTATGTACATTATAATATATTGTAATATTAAATAATAGCTAATGACATTTGTTTAGGCATATTGATTTTACAATATATGTATATTATGTATATTTATAATGTATCCATAAGTATAGTTCAATGCACATGTTATTATAATGTAATGTAGGTTATAGTTACACCTGTTTGTTTTTGTGTAGTGAGGAAGCAAGGAGCATCCACGGCTCCATGCAAAAAGAAGCCGAAGAAGGAATGGAACAACCTAAACAACCAGAAACAACAGTTGTCAAACAACAACAAAAGAAAAGGGCGAAGGGCGGAGCAGGCGAAATTTTTACTATATTTTATCGGAAATACTTTCTATACATACGTATAAATTTTGCAAATTATATATTATATATATATATATATATACACCTTCTATATAGATAATATATTATTTTTTAATTTAAGTGTGTAATTATTTATTTTAACTATAAAACTTAATTTTTTTTATTAAAGATATTTTTTAAAGAGTCATCAAGCCCAAATTTATATCCCATTAACTACTTATTTAAGTAAACCATCCTACTCCCAAAACCCTAATTTCATTATTCTCACATAATCACCCAAACAAAAAAAACCCAAGCCGTGCACTTTTTTTCTCCTTGTCGCTGTGCTTCCCTACTGTCGCCAGCCTACTCACTTCCATCCCTTTGCTGCTGTTGTCTGCACCACCCCTACAGCCGGTGAGCCGGCCTCTTGTTCCTCCTTCCTTTTCAAGTGTGTGTCATAATAAATTTTGTGTCGCATTTTGGGTTTTTTATACCTTTGATTCCATATATCAAGAATTTCATGTAAATGTAGTTTTGACTTAAATTTTCACTTCTTCATCGTTCATTACAGTAAGTTAATTAGTTGCATCCAAACTGGTAATAAGAATTCTAGGTGATTCTAAGGTCAATACATTTGGAAGATATGACTTGGTGATTGTGCGGGGAGGTTCACGAAATTAATGGATGATAGTGATTGCAAAAAGAATGGGTTAAAGGGATACAAAATGAGACCAAGAAATTTAAACATGTCAAGAAAGGTGATGTATTGCAAGTCTTAAGTATAACTAATTGTACATCGTATGTCGATCATGATAGAAAGACAACTTTCCTTATAAGTGTGAGAACCTAATGTCCCATCACTCGCCTAATGTGACGGTCTTATATAATATGTCTCAAGGAATGACCATATTGAATATGGAGTGATATGTGGTGCTATTTTCATGTCCCTTTTGGGTTTTAGTGAGAATGTAGTTATAAGAAATTTTATACCACACCCTTGTGATCGGGAGGAGAAAAAAAATGTTAAATTAGAAGGATGCATTAGTGCTTAGATTATGAATTTGTTGGGAGTATTAGTTGGTGAAGCACAATTGCACAAAGTATGAGAAGTTTTGATTGAACAATAAGTTAAACCTATACATGATACATTCAAGGTTATTTGATCCTATTTTCGTGGAAGCAATATTGGTTTTTACGTACCCAAAATCAAGGTTGGGTTATAAAAATTGCAAAATCTAGTGAAAAATAAAATAAAATTTTAACATATTGTATTTTACTAACTAAGTTGAAATTAATTAACGGGGTGGGAATTTTGATAAATTTTTAGTTAACACCAGTATTATATTTAAACTGCTAACTTGTGTTTTGGGAGACTTAAAAACGTATTTTGGAATATTTTAAAGCCGTAGAAAGTTTAGGAATGATTGCTGTAAATTTGGTTGTTGGTGAATTGATTTATGTCGTATTATTTGGTGTAGGAGAGCACTTTGTAGAAGTTGCTTAATAATAAAGAAAGTGGTCACCCATTTATTTTACTCAAGATACGTACAAGTTACAAAAATCTTGCCTTTAGGAGCATGTTCTAAGGTAAAATGAAAATTTAGTATCATATTTAGGGAATCTTTTTGAGTGAGATTATTTGGTTATGTATTTGAAATGATTCATATTCTTTGCTATAGAAGCACGATTTGGTACTGTTGTGTGGTATTTGATTAGTAATCATTAATACTAATCTTGATGTGATTACGTATGGTGGAGAAAATTTGGTTTATGGTTTAAATGGAATTAATTATTAATTAATCCATAAGGTTATTTAATGTTACTCTTTCATAATCTATTGTACGGATTGAGTAAATGGTTTGTTCAAGTCTTAATGACGAGGTTAGTCGGCTTTGTTCAACGGGTGTAATATTGAGAATGAAATCCAAGGTTTAAATCGTTCTTATGTATGAGGTTAATTGTTTGCCAAGTTGTAATAAGCCGCATGTGATTGTTTTAATGAGTTGAAGTTAATGATATATTTTATATTCATGTAAATGGAAGTTGGTTAAGCAATAAAACTTTGGGCTAGTGCATGTCTAGAGTATTGACAATCAAGAGTTGGAGCTTCATGGGGTATTATCTGTGGCTTTTACTTGGAAGCCATGTGATCAACGAGTCTCTCTTTTGCAAAGTTTTGAATTAAAATTGGGGTTAGTTGATATTTCATCTAGCTATAGTGACGGAGTCGCGCCCGTTTACTACCTGGATTTATGCTGTTTTTTTTATGCCTCTGACGAGAGTGTATGTGTTTATTTATCTATTTTTGATGTCCTAATTAGGACATAGGGAGACAACCTTGTAAATTGATTAATCTAAGTTATTAATTAAATTGGGAATTAATGGAATAAAATATTGTGTTATATGTTTAATCATGTTGTACTTATTTACGTTTAAATACTTATTTCAATTGTTTATATTTTGTAATTCCGTATGTACTCATCTTGTGGGTTACTTGCTTTGTGTGTGTGATCTTTGGTCATGACCTTCGTCTTTCAATGACATTGTAATGATCCAATATTTACATTTATAATATTGGGGAGCTGATTTGTAACAGGTATTTAGTTGGATATTCATGTATAGGTGGGCTGAGTGGAGTCTTGATTTAAATTACTTTCTTGAATATTTAGTTTATTATGAAGGATTTTAGAATTTTGGTTTTGATTTACTTTTGATGAAATTTTGGGGTCCCAATTTGTAATATTTTAAAAGTTTGGTTTAGTGATTAATTTTATTTTGAAAGTCTTTTAATTTTTCCGGTGCAAAATTCTATTTTAAGCCTTAGTGTTTGAACACATAGGGATAACACATCTGTAGCTCTCTTAAAATTTGGGTTTTTGAAAAGGGGAAATTATCGGGGTCTTACATGAAAGGATTGCATGTGTGCTATACATTTGAGATCCTCGCTGATGCACTGAAAAAGAAAAGGGCCGAGGTTCAACACTTAGCTAAAAAAGACTGTGGGGTGAAAATTTTGTTTGGAGAACAATATATATACTTTAAGAATATTTAACCTATGTGTATTACGTAATTGCAACAGTACATTATAGTAATTAACAAACACTGCTACTTAATATGTAATAGTTCCTTTCGCATAAACTAGCTAAGTATGCATTTCTATCAACATCCATGTACAAATATGAATATATTGACTTACATTTCACTACTGAACAATACGCCACATTCAACATCAGTTGAATACTTCTAATGTATAATAGAGGTAAAATAATGTACATTAATTAAACAAAAACTGTACATGTATCCAATAAATGATTAAAACGATATGGACTTGTAATGCGTAACAAAATACAATTGATGTAAAAATAATAATCAATTACAAAATGTACATAAAGTGCAAGAAACTAACTTTAACATATAAACAAACTTATATACTGAATGGGGTGACATTAACATCAAAATATTCATCGGATTGGAAACTTCTAAGTTCTAGTTCACCACACAATGGATGAGCCAGGGTTTCACCTTTATGAAATCAAAGTAATCCTACGTATGTGAGTCATAGAGTGAGTTAGGTAGAGAAAACTACGAACATATACAATAATGAATATTGTTCGTATTGATCCTGTGATGTACATTCTATGCAAAGAAAATGATAATATATCAAATAAGAATAGTACATCAAAAAGATTTAAATTTAATATACCTTTATAGAACAAAAGACCTGGATTTTATCTTATCAACTGCCTTTGTAGACTTTTTTTTCTTCATGATTTCAGTTTCTAGCCCTTAAGCCTCTTACAAATCTTCTCGCGTGTAGATTGAAGCCTATTATTCCTACCACCCCTTTTTTCTTCTTTTCAATGTGTCATTAATTTCCATTTCATCAATCAACAATAGCTCATGAGCATTTGCATCTTGAATATCATTTCCATGTAAATCAGATGTAGCCGGTTGATCATTAACATAATTGTCAATATTGTAGCATGGTTCTAAAAGGCTACCATTATCGGCAACCAATAAAGTATCCTTGTGGGTATTTAAAAAAGATTTATATTGAAATTATATTAGAATTGACATTAGTAATCAATAACTTTTTGTGTAATGTAAAATATATATGTACATTTTTAAGAATGATATGTATATTTAAATTGTGAGTTTGCATATTGTATATATATAATGACCATGATATACATTGCATATGTACGTAATGTACAAAACTTGTAAATTTTTCGAAAACCAAACCTTTAGGAAAACAGAGTTTTGCATATTTAAACTAGTGTGCTACCGCCATGTGTTCAAACGTAAAGGGTATAAAACAGAGTTTTGCAGCGGAAAACCAAAAGACTTTTTGAAATAACATTAATCGTAAACCAAACTCCTAACATAACAAATCGGAACCGTTAAGACCCTTACTGCAATGTACCAAAATAATGTTCAACAGGGTACCTGTCAAACTCAAATCCAAACCACCAGTCTAAATTCAACTCAAAACCAACGCAAACTAAACTGAAAACTTAATTAAAGTAACATTTCGCTCAACCCACCCATGCATGAATGCTCAACAGGGTACCTGTCAATAATTTGCTCCCCAATAATACAAATGTAGATATTGGATCATCACAGTGTCATTTATAGGCAAAAGACATGACCAAAAACGTACAAAGCACGTAATAAGCAAGCTGAGTACATACAGATTACGAAGTATAACAATTAAAATAGTAATTAAATAGAAAATAAGTACAGAATGCGAGAATGTATTACGCTCAACTGTCATGACAAATTGATTAATTACTTGGATTAAGCAATAGACAAGATTGTCTCTCCCATGTCCTGATTAGGACATCAAATAGATAAATAAATCAAGCACTCCTGTCCGAGAGCATCAAAATACAATATAAATCAAGATGGTAAACGAGTGCGACTCTGTCACGTAGCTAGATGAGATCTCAACTAACCCCAATTTTAAGTTTAAAACTTTATAAAAGAGAGACTCGTAGATCACACAGCCTTCAATAAAAGCCACGGATAATACCCTGTGAAGCTCCAACCCCTGCTTGTCAATACTCTAAACGTGCACTAGCCTGGAGTTTTATTGCTTATCCTCTTTCTCTTCACGTGATTTACTGTTTAAACTCATTATACATAATCACAACAACACACACATGCAAACATTACAGTTACACAGTTAATCTTTGTTATACTGTAATTTTCAACATTATAATTTCCATCTCACCATAAATAATTATTTATCGATTAGTATTGACAAATCATAATTATAACTTACCAAAAATACCAAATCATGCCCATAACATAAAGAATATAAATTCTTTCAAATGATTAACCAAACAATCTCATCCAAAAGGTTCCCTAAACATGATACTAAGTTTGCATTTCACCCTAGATCATGCTCCTAAAGGTAATGTTTTTCGTAATTTGTACGTACCTTGAGTATAATGAACAAGTGACCGCTTTATCTATTATTAAGCACCTTCTACAAAGTGTTCTCATACACCAAATTATACAACCTAAATCAATACAACAATACCCAAAATTTACAGCAATCATACTTAGTCTCCCAAAATATAATCTAGTGATTCCAAAACAATAATACCAGTATTATTTGAAAACTCATTAAAATACAAATTACAAAACTCCATTTTTATAACACTTCAAATCTGAAAATTTGTATTCAATATAATATATTCAAATTACTCCTAATTGTATCATAAAATAGTTTTAATTTAATATATATACTAATGGTATATAATTTCAAGTTTTAAAACATGAAATCTCAACAATTAAACCATAATTTAATGTATAATATTCTGAAAATTTAGTCCAAATACCATAATATTAAATTTTTTTTATCAAAATACATCATACTATAGTCAAAATTTCATGAAATAAATACTAGTATAATAATTTAAGTCTTGAATCATGAAAACTAACATTTTTATACTAAAATATATGATCCTAAAATATGAAAATTTATTTAAATAACAACCCCATAAAATTAACAAAGATGATTCACAAAATATCTAAAATTTTATGTAAAAACTCAATAGCCTAGTATCAAAAAACCTAATTCATGATACTAACATGTATATCCCTATTATTTATGCATGAAAATTTGTATGATGTATAAAAATAATCTATAGAACATACAAATTTATATACTCTCAATATAAATTCAACTCATAATAAAATTACATAGGTATTATATGATAATTTATAAAACATGCATATTATGCATAATAATTAAGGAAAAAAGAATGGAAAACAAAGAAAGAAGAAGAGGAAGGAAGGCCGACGGCCGGTGGCTCACCAATGACGGTAGACGACGGCAGGGGAAGAGGTGGCGTGGATGTTGGGATTCATGGCAAGGAAGCTTTGTGCTTCCTCTTTTTTTTTCTTCTTTGTACATGAATATGGGGTGGGTTTGGGTTTGTTATTTTTTTGTTTTGTAATGTTTAGGTTTAGCTAAAATTCTTAGATTTAGGTAGTATATGCTTAGTAGAAAAGTACTACTAGGTATAGGTATTTGGGTTTAGTGGGTTTATTAAAAAAATAAAATATATTTTATAGAAAAAGAATTTTACTTCTAGGGTTTGATTAAATAATAAAAATAATTTCTTAATTATTTTGGAAATATGTATGTACATATATGTATATAAGTGAAGTATATGTATGATATTAATGCATAGAAACTATTTTTGATAAAATGTAATCGAAATTTCATAATTTTTGGGGAATTACATTATACCCCTCTTAAAAGAAGTTTTTTCCTTGAAACTTAGCTTCGACACTTAAGAATTTTGAAAAGATTGTTGTAAATTGCTTATAATTACTTGAGATACTTTAAGAATTCTATTGATTTGCAACAAGAATATTGTAAAAAACACAATAAAAAGCGTGAGATTATACGCATTCTACCCCTCTTAAAAGAAAATAGTTACGACCTCGTAAAATAGTTCGGGATATTTCTGTTTCATTGCATCTTCGGTTTCCCATGTAGTTTCTTCATACTCATGGTTAGACCACATGACTTTTACCATTCATATGTCTTTAATTCGGGTACTCCGCACTTTTTGATCCAAGATTTTGACCTGTCTTTCTTCATAGGTCAAGGACTCGTCTAATTGAATTGCCTCCGGTTACAAAACATGGCTCGGTACGTATTTCTTTAGCTGAGAGATATGGAAGACATCGTGCATTTTCTTGAATTCCATTCGGTAAGGCCAACTTATAGGCTACATTTCCCACACGCTGCGGAACCTCATATGGCCCTACATATTTGGCACTAAGTTTTCCCTTCTTACCAAACCTCATTACGCCTTTAGTAGGCGACACTTTCAAAAAGACGTTATCACCTACATTGAATTCATCTTCTCTCCTTTTTGAGTCGGCATAACTCTTTTGCCTATCATGGGCTACTTTTATCCTCGACTGAATCACTTTTACTTTACTCACCATGTTTTCTATATATTCAGTTCCTAAAGTCATGCGTTCTCCCATATCATTCCAGCACACCGGGCTTCTACATTTCCTTCCATACATCACTTCAAATGGTGCCATCACAATGCTAGCATGATAATTGTTATTGTATGAGAATTCTATCAAATCCAGCTGATCTTCCCAATTGCTTTGAAAATCTATTGCAAAAGCTCTCAACATATCTTTCCATACAAAGATATATATTGAAATTGTATCAGAATTGACGTTAGTAATCATTAACTTTTTGTGTAATGTAAAATATATATGTACATTTTTAAGAATAATATGTATATTTAAATTGTGAGTTTGCATACTGTATTTATAATGACTATGATATACATTGTATATGTATGTAATGTACAAATCCCTGATAAGATAAGTACATATTTAAATCATATAATGTGCATAATATTTCGATATATAAGGTTCATTGTTGAGATATATTGATTTCACAATGTACATGTTGTGTATGTATAATGAATAAATCGAAATGAAAAATCGACAAAAAAAAAAATGGGATGCAAATTAAATAAAACAAATAGAATTTCAAATGTCTGTTATTCTTATTTTTCCAACGAAAACAATAGAATCTCAATGCTTCATCATTTACTTTTACAATATATTGATGCTGCTTTCAGGAAGACCTATATTTAAAATACTGGTTTTTGGTGGGAAATTTTAATTTTTCTCGCGTACATTACCCGACAACTTAATTACATTACATATATCACATATTAAATGATCTCCACGTTTAAAGCTTTGTTTCCTTGTGTTTTGATTCGGGTGCATTATGAGTATGATCCACTCGCATGTATGGTGGCAAAAACTGATCCGACTTGAAAATCCGACCCGAACCTGACCTGAAAATAGCGGGTTATGGTTGAGATTTTCGACACGAAAACTTAAATGAGTTGACATGAACCCAACCCAAAATTAAATGGGTTTAGTTAAAGTTGAAAATTTCAAACCGAAAATGATCCTCGTAACCCAAAATTATTTTCGGGTCAAAATTAGTTTGGGTCAATCCGAACCGGACCTTATAACCAAACTATATTAAGTACATTAAAAAAAATTATTTGGCCACTCACTCACTCACTCTGCCCAAACCCCAAGTCTAAATTAAATTCCTAAAAGACAATTAAACTAGTACTGTCAACTTGTTATCCGTTTCATCTCAACTCTAAAAGTTTTTTTTCTTCAGCCACTCTATTGAATAACCACATTTCAGGGGTGACAAAACTGACCCAACCCGACCCGAAAATAGTGGATAGGGTTGATATTTTCGACACAAAAAACTTAAATGGGTTGCCATAAAACCAACCTGAAATTAAATTGGTTAGGTTCGGATAAGGGTTTTCAACCCGAAAACTTTAATGGATCAGATTTAGATTGGGTAAAAGTTGACCCAAAAATAGATGACCGAATATGAACCCCACACGACTTGATTCATTTGTCACCCTACTCTCACGTAAAATCTAATTTGCGAACATGATATGCATAATTTTTCAGTGCCTAGAGTAATCAAATTAACCTCCTTACCGGACATTTTTCCAACTAAAAAAACTTGGAAAAGGGGATCGTTCAAAATCGAGCATAGCAGAAGCAAAGGCCCCCTCGACTCCGACGGATCAGCCATTCCCAAATAATCCCATTCGCATTCTCATAGCTCATACCTTACTTCTTCGTGATCTAATCCTTCACCACAACAATGACGGTAATCCTACTCAGATCTCTCTCCCACTCTCTCTCCTCCATTCTTCATTCACATCATCACTCACTCACTCTCTTTTACAGGATTCGTCCGGCATGACGCTGATGGATCTGATGACGTCAGACCCTAAGGCGGCCCCACCACCTTCAGCCTCGACATCGACGACGCCGCCCTCGCCAATGCAAACGGCGCTGACTCCGAATTTTCCGCCTCCATCGGCGTTAGGGAAGCCGGTAACTGACCGGAAATCGAAACGGACTACGCTTATGCAGATTCAGAATGATACCATTTCTGCTGCTAAGGCTGTTCGTGCTAACATTTTGCCCCAAAAGCAGAAGAAGAGGGTAACTTTTTTCTCACTTTTGGTGTAATCTTCGAGTTTTCGATTATAGTTTGATGTTTTGAGTAAGGCTTGTACATTGAAGTTATTTCCAACACATTGATCAATTGACTAGATGTTTCCATAGGAAATCACATTTTTGATGAATAATTTTTATTTGAAAAGACCCGTCCTTATAATTCTAATGCAATATTTTGTTTAGTCCAGCTTACTTAACGTGTTTAGGAAGGAAAACCTGATTTAGTATACTCCGCTTTAGTATAGTAAAATAGGTTGAACAGATTTTAGACAGGATTATAAATTTGGGCAGCTTTTGTATGAATGTGAATGTTGAGCTTTATGATTTCGAGGGGGGATCGGGGGAGAAAGTTATAACTTCTGTGAATTTCCTCTTGGATTCGTGTACTTCCATTTGGCTGTGGATTGAGATTATTGCTAGAATCGAAACTTTGCCTGAATTTAACAGTTCGAGGTTTTGTTGTGAATTGAATTTTATACATGTACTCTTTGTAGCTTTAGTGTGATATGTGATTAAGATTATTTAGGAGAAGGTTACAGATTCCATGAGTTTAGGCCTTATAATGAATCTGGTTCTCAAGTTAGTGTGATTTTAGGGTGTGAGAGAGGAAGATAGCTCTTGCTGGCCTGTATTGTAATGATTGTATATATTTATTACTATTTTTTGGATACCTTGATGAATGTGTTTTCTTGGATAAATCGATGAATTTCAATGACTTGGTTCTGTATTTGGTCATTGTGTTTTACAGCCAGTTTCATATGCGCAACTTGCGAGGAGTATACACGAACTAGCTGCTACGTCTGATCAAGTATGTGTTGCGTAAAACTGTATTCTCTGCACCCAATTGTTTTGTACTTGTGTTTTCCTTCCTAACTTCCTTGCTTAATTATATTATTTTCTGTTTTATTGTGCAGAAAAATTCCCAGAGGCAGTTGGTGAACCATGTTTTTCCAAAGCTTGCTGTATATAACTCTGTCGATCCTTCTTTGGCACCATCCCTTCTCATGGTAGGTTCCTTTTCTGGTTCTAATACGTTGCATCAAACAAAAACATGTTAATGATGATGAGGGTTGTGTGTGTATATGTGAAGTTAGCTGGATCTTAATTTTTCACCTATTTACATGTAAAGCTAAAGATGAAGTTAGCTCTCAAGAGGCTACTCAAAATTCATTGTAGAGTTTGTTTAATGTTCTTAAACTTTTTGCTTAAACATTGACCTTGGATAGAGTTGACGTGCATACTGGCTTCAAGCTTGAAGCTCCCTAATGTCTCTCCTTACATGTCTGTCTTATGGTTTGGTATTATTGAGATTACATAGTATCTGATTGTTGTTTGGGTGGTTTATTGTCTTTGGAAGAGTTTATTTGGTATATGTACTATGTAATTATGGTAACCACGGGATTTGCTTGGCTACTTCTGTTGTCTTACAGGATGTGGCATTTTTTCCCCGCCATATTGGACTGGATTTGGTTGAAGAAAGGGGAGGGGTTTTGTAGGATAAGTTTTAGTGGTTGAATGCTTAACTATGCTGATCATCTTTTTCTTACTGATATTTCTACATGACAATGGACCTACATGTTAGAATTCCTTTTAGGAACATCTTCAGTTTTCAGCCTTTTTTTTTCCCAAATACTATAAGTCATTTAATAAAAAAAATTATTTTCTTTTATGGAAATTGAAAAACTCAAAAGTTATTATGAAATTAATTACGAAATTCATATTTAAAGTGGCGAGTTTCGAATTTTTCTAGAAAGTTCCCCAACAAGAGCTTATCTATAGGTGTGGAGAAATATTTAGATTTACTTGGATTTTTTATAGCAAGATGGAGAAACTGACAACCCTTTTGGTAGATGGTATTAACTGGTGGTAATGGGAGTGAGTTCATAAATTCATATGTAATTTTGCTAGTAATGTCTCATGTCAGTGTCTATGGTATTGCGAACTTTATCCCTTAGATAATTTTTTTCTTCATAAATTTACATTACCTTCCATTATCAATCTAAGGTAATAAGAGGTAATGGAAGTTTATTTAGAAAGACATATTTAGGACTGGACTAGCTTTACAATGTTCATAGTTATGAGATTCTTTGTACAAATCATATGTAAATTCATTACCATTACATAGTTATAACTACTACATATAAAATGAACCATCAGATTTGAGTTGAAATAGCAGTATTACAATTTTTGAGATTGGGATGCTTAATTCATCATGGAAATGCAACTGATTTCTTAGTCCATTATTTTGATAATGGTGAGATAATTGAAGACATGACAGAATGTGTGAAGGTGATTCTATTAGAGGACTGCCTTATAGTATTTGCATAAGAGGATTTCACAGTTTCCTTGTACTTGTGCTGGTATTTTATAGTGTTAGTCCTCTGTAGCTGTCAGGTTGAACGGGTCTTGCTAGAGTTTTGATGCTCATACAATATTCCTATATTGGTTTGGTAGGCACAAGAGGTGAAAAATCTATCCTCAGCTTTTAGTGCAGTTTTGTTATCTTATTGGATTCTTTTTGTAGTTTCTCATTTGACACTTTCAATCTCCCTTTTGGATTGTCATGTTACTCTTGTCTGTTGTTGTGATTGGCTGTATTCTGCTGTCGTCTCTTCCTAATCTAGAGAAAAGTTGCCTTGTTGCAATTTTCTTTTTGATATAAGTTAACTCTTTTTTACTTAAAATTAAAAGAAAAAGAAGATGCCAGGTGAAGTTCAATGAGAGTACTATTGAGTTACAGGTATATGTTTCAACCCTAGTGGTCACGACCAAGATGAGCTTGTTTAATGGGACATGTCATCTTTGGCATTGTTACTTTGGTTGAGGTGATTCGATAGATTGCTCTGTCTGCTCTTCCAGATCATCTGCAGATTAGTCATACTGTTATATGAAATTTGGTAAATGAGGCATAAGATACTGTGGCAGTATGCTATTTTTGGCTATTTTGAGGTGATTTTCTTTTTGTGGAATCATATAGAGCAGTCTCTATTGATTACGATGTGAGAGTGGCAGGTTTTAATAGCTTCTTTTTCTTTTACTAACGTTCACAAGTCTTTCCCGGAGTGCCCCTTTCTGTTATTTAGTGCAATTTGAGAGTTCTTTTTTCCCTTGGGCCTTGAATTTTGCAGAAGTCTGGTTCCCCTCTTATGCTGATTTTGTCTCCTGAAGTTTTGGAGAGAAAAGTAGGCCATATTACTGAAGTGGACTTATTTTTTTCTCAAAAGAAAATGAACCTTCATACTCCCTCTGTTTTATATAGTTGTTCCAATATGACTTGGACCCATAAGCCATTGCACAACTTTTACCATTAATATCTTTAATTATATACTAGTAAACATGATGTTGATATTTTGAAGTCATTTACCGAGTCAAATCCATTACTTTTTTAAATAATACTTCCCCTGTTCTCTTAATTGCAACGTTTTGACTTTTATACTATTCTCACAACTCACCTTGACCACATTTTCCTTACTATCAAAAATATTAATATGGAAGTAGTTGGATTTTTCTCAAAATATATTGTCAAAAGTCACCTTTTCATCTTTTTACTAATAGATAATTAGAGTTATTAATGGTTAAAGCCGTGTAGGATATATGAATAGTTCCCTGGACCAATTATTGAAAAACAAAAGGAGTATGACTTTTTTCTTCTTCTAAGTTTTCCACAGCATATATAATTAGCTTTCCATCTATTTCTTGTGTAGGTGCCCTTGGCACCAGGTCTACTATTGTGTCCATTTTTGTTTTCCTGTTGACTTCACATTGCCCATTTCATTAAGTTGTTTTATGATTGATATTGCATAATTGCACAAGTTTAATTTGCTTTATGGTGAGTAATATTGTGGATTTCCTTTACTCTACCTATTGCTTGGTTGTATGAGCAATGTTTCCGTCCTTGATTGTTGAGCTGGCCAATTTAAAATATCTTTTTGGATAGAAGTATATATTTGTATTTGAATACACTAAGCTGTTTTACTGTGTGTATGATCCGATTTAGTCATTTTTCTGGTCATAATCACAAACTTTTTCAAGCTTAAAAAGTATTGTTGATAGCATGATTTTATGATCAAGTCATAAGAAACTTTACACCTGTGGAAAGATACCTGTTAAATTCCGTTTATGGACATAATTTTTGTTTGTTAGTCATAGTTCCCATTCTTCTCTCTATGAATTCGCAGCTTCTTCAGCAGTGTGAAGATAGAAGTGTTTTACGGTACGTTTATTATTACTTGGCGAGAATTTTATCAGATAATGGTTCACAAGGTCTAGGTGCTGGTGGTGGCATTCCAACTCCTAATTGGGATGCTTTAGCCGACATTGATGCTGTTGGTGGGGTTACTAGAGCAGATGTTGTTCCGAGAATAACCCAGCAACTTACTACCGAATCATTAAATGAAGATGCTGATTGTGAGTGTTGTCTATTCTCTACCCATCCTAATATGTATTTTTTATTTTAATGAAGTTGTATGGTTCACCAAATCTAGAAGTAATTGCTAGAATTATCTTGTTAAACTAAGATTACAAGTATATTTAGGGTGTATGTATGTCAAAAAGTGGGTATAAAGTTTGTTTCTTGCACTGTTCTGGAGTTCATTAGGGCATGATGCAAAAATTATCAGGAAATTACTAGATGTGATTATGTAATGCAGCTTTTTAGGCCTTAGTGCATCACAATAATGGAAGGCTTCTTTGGTGGGATTATTTTTGGATACGACATCTTCTCTGATATTGTTATTTCATAATATTGATTTATCTTCCTTGCCTGTGGACTCTTGTTTTTGGGAGTTACTATTGTTGGTATAATGGTCTAGCTATTGTGTTTTCTTTACTCGATTATCATCATAGCAAACATTTTGGCCCTAGAATCACTTCTTTCCTGTTAATGTCTTCATTATGAATAGAATATTATGCCAAATTGAAGACAAACATGATGCATTAGATTCTCAGTTCAAAATTCTTTTGGTTACATTAAGCTGTTGAATTATGATATCAAAAGTAGATGTTTTATTCAGCTTTCATATAGGATGAATGTTGCAGTCGTTAGCTAAATGCTAGTATATCACTAGACAACACTAACTTGTGGGCTTGTGGCTCTGTCCAATGATTTTTTTAATCATTCATGTATTTGTATTGGTTTGGCCATTTAGGGGGGGAGGGGTTTGAGGTTTAGTTATATGCTTCCTGAGTTCCCTTATGCACACCAATTGAGATACTATTTGTATATGGTAATATCTCATTATACACATCATTTAGTGGACAGTTTAGGTGTTTGAATTTTTTTACATTCCACTGAATCTGAAAAATGCTGATGCTTTATGTGTTGTTGAATCGAACCCAGCTGAGCCAAATAGCCGAGTGAAAATGCACCTGGAAGTTAAGTGACTGTAATGAACTGATAGTTCAAGCAAAAAGTTATGGAAGATTGCATAGAAAAAGATGAACTAAGTGATTGATAAGCTGGATTACAGAAAATGGTAACGTTAATTAAGCTTTTGAGTGGCTTGTGCACTCCCAAAGGCTAAACTATTTCATTTAGAATTATCATCATTCAACATGCCTTCCCTTTTATATAACAAACACCCCCCTCCCCCCCCCCCCCCACACACACACACACACTCACTTTCTTCCCAAGCTGACCATTAGTAAAATATTAGCTTTACCTCAAGTGCCCTTTCCTGAATTCCTGATGCAATACAGTGATCAAAGATGTTATTTCTGTACCAATTTGTTAGATCTTTTCTTACCATTCACATATGTAACTGGGTAGAATTTGGAGCTTGTGACTCTTGCCTCAGAATATGTCCTTTCTAGTAGATAATTACTGATTTCCATACTAAATTCTATTCCACCTATGGAATATCATAATCATGTTATTGATATGCATTATATCAATAGTAGTTGATGTGGTAGAAGTTATTTTCACTAGATTCATTGTTGCACTAGCATCTGACCATAGTTTGTGTTGTTGTTTGTAAGTTCATGCTCGGAGATTACAAGCATTGAAGGCTCTTACATATGCTCCATCAAGCAACTCTGAAATTCTTATGAAAGTGTATGAAATTGTCTTTGGAATTCTTGATAAGGTACATCTCTTTCCTACTGCATTTTTCAAAGTCAAATGAAGCTCTCTTCATGTATGACGATCCATGGTTTTGAACCTTTAAAAACTGATGTCTTGACTGCTCAAACTCCCTTGCAAAAGAACTATAAAACAAGACCCAAATGTGCTTGCTATTAGATTTTCACTGTGCATCATTTTTATTCTGTTGTGGCCTTTTTGGTAGACGGATGTAAATGGTAAGAATGGTATTGACTTTATTTCTAAATTTGTGAAGAAAGCTCTATGCCACTGTTTATAGTAATGGAGCTTCATCCTCAAGCATGTATTTTTTTTTTAACATCCATTATCACACAAAACAAACACCTAGAGTTATTTAAAGATTCTCCTAAATGATAACTCATTTCTTTTTGCATCTCTGCATCTGGATATGCTAAAAAAAATAAAATTCTTTTCTCTGCAATTTTAGCTAGTTTGACTCATAACCATGCTAACACTATTTTATGGGTTTTCTTTCTGTTCTTGTTCCAATTTGTCAGGTTGCAGATGGACCCAACAAACCAAAGAAAGGGATTTTTGGAACAAAAGGTGGTGATAAGGAGGTATTATTCATATACCTATATAATCCCCTTGTCAGGTTTTCATGGATTGATTTTTGCAGTATTCTTTTCATGCATTTTAAACCTTTTAATTGCTGATTTAGTTGGAAATCATTGTGACTGGTGTGTCGGAGTGGTGTTGGTTAGCATGTATCTTTACAAAAATAATGAGTGGAGGAGTTATTTGAAGTTTATCAGATATTCTGTAGTAGTAGTATTGGGACTAATGTCAAGTAGGATATATTTAATATTCCTGGTTTCATTTAGGTGCTACTCTGAAATATTGTTTACAGCTTGTCTTTTTATGATGTCAAGTGTGATCGCTACACTGTTTTCTTTCAGTGAGAATCCTCGGAGACCTTGCCCTCAAACGGTGTAGTGTGAATTGTTTATTGTTACTGCCGAAGTTTCCTTTATCAAATATGTATTAGATGTGTTTACTAAAATATTTTCCTAAAATTAAATTTACAGTTCATTATCCGGAGTAATTTGCAATATGCAGCCCTGAGCGCTTTGAGAAGACTTCCTTTAGACCCAGGGAATCCAGTGTTTCTTGGTCGAGCTGCACAAGGGTAAGCTGCTCTTGGGTTATTGTTATTCACTTAGCTATTTCAGTTATTTAGTTTAAGAAACTCAGATTGTATCGTGCTGGTCAACATTGTCAATACATAGTTAAAACTTGACGGTAGATATGGCTTAAAATGTTGGCCAATTATGAACTAAGAAGCCCCTGCCTGGCCTGGGCCTGCCCTATGGGCCTCCTTTACTTGAAAGTACAAGTTAAGTGTGATTCTTTTCCTTGAATCAAATTGATAAAAAATCCATGACTAAAATTAAAACTTCAAAGTACAAGTAAATGTGACTTTTTCCCTTTGAATTTGATTTATTGAATATCTGTTAATGAAATTCTTTGTTATACTTTCCAAACAATGTCAAGTTCAAACCATGACTATGTAAGCTATAAAGGTATTGAAGTATAAGCCTTTTGTTTAGCAAATTTCATCTTGAAGGCCTCTTATGGTGAGAGCTTTTGTGTGGATACTTGCTCTGGGAAGGATGAACAAGAATGAAATGTTTCAAAGGTGTAAGCCGGAGTTGGCTATCTGACCTGCAAATGTGTTTGCTTTGCTCAGCTATTATTGAATCTTGCTCATATGTGTTTCATCACTGCAACCTGTAATGCTATCTTTGGGTTGGGGGGTATGTGTTTGTCAGTTCGATTAGAAAGGATTTGTTGGAAATTCATTTAGTAGGGTTTGGAAGGGTGAAGGAGAAGAACTTTTGGCAAAATGCGGTGATGGCTATCTTGTGGACCATTTGGCTTGAACACAATAGCTTTATATTCGATGAATTTGCTTCATCTCGTGCTTGTTTTTGTGATAAGGTTACTTTATTAGCATCAATATGGGCATAGGCAGCCGGGGGTTTTAGGCTTTATCCAAGTAGGGAGTTGTAACTAAGTTAATTTGTAAATATTCATTTTTGGTTTCTCCTTGAAGACGTCTTATCCTCTTGCTGTATTTCTCTTTCCAAGCTCTATAAAAAAACTTCTTACTAAGAAAAAGTATTAACATTAGGAAAGCTTTCTTGCTTTTCTTTGAGTATAATCATCTATCAACTAATCAACATCTTTGCTTCGTTTGGTATGCCATTATGATACTCCCTCTGTCCCTATTTAGTTGACACAATTTTAATTTGGACCTCGGCTTGGGGTAGGATCAATACTATTACTTCTCTAAAACAGTGTTTAAACTTGCTATCTTGCCTGATATTTTTCTGCGTTGCTGGTTAGTGAGAAATTTTGTTACCATCAATTTATTTATTGCCAGATGGAAAAAATCTTTGGAATAAGTTGTTTGCATTGCATGGGTCTTAGGGTGTTTTCTCCTCACTGTTTCAGAATCGTTCCATTTGTGCTTCGATTTGAAAGTATAAATAGTTTCTATGGCCATGACATTTATGGTTATTCTATGATTTATAATTTGGAATTAAATATACACATACATTCATAGTATTGTACGCTAATTATGAGATTCAAGGGAATTGGGTAAATTTGAAAGTTGTCTATTCTCTTTTTGGAGATACTAGAAAGAAAAATGTTATGTGAATACTTGCAGAATTTCATTTGCTGATCCTGTTGCTGTGAGGCACTCTTTGGAGATACTCTACGAGCTAGCAGCTAAAGACCCTTATGCTGTTGCAATGACAGTAGGTAAGAGCATGCTGCTCTGTGAAATATTCTTGTAAAATTAGAATTTACGTGATGTCTGTTTGTCTGTATTAGATGGCTGCGTATTATTGGTCTGTGCTCTTTCTTGTGAACAGTATTACTATTTCCTTTCATGTGCGGCAATCTTGCTTTATATCTGTGTTGCCCTTATTCCTCACTCACGAGTGTAAGCCGGCTTTGCTGTAAAATTTATGCAGATGCTTTGAATCTAGTTTGCTTAATAGTTTTCGTTTGGGGTAGTGCTATATTGATGTTTATGTTCTTAATTGTGTCATTACTTTGGTATGATTTTCTGGTTTTGGTCATTTTATTTGCTTGTGACTATGTTGGAAATGTGTTCTTGATCTTGAATGGATTCCTCTCCTTTGTCATTCTTTAAATGATTTTATGCCTCGTGGTGTACTCTAACAATGTTCTTGTGCTTTAATCTCTTACTACAACCACCCATGTGTTAACTGCTGCAAGTCTGCAATGATTTGTACCTCAGTACATTTGGTGAAGAAAGGTGTATTTGGTCACGAACAGCTTAGGTTTAGATGGCTGTAGGAATTTTATGGCATTCTATTTATTTTTCTCGCTATTAAAGGATTTTTGAGTTGCAATAATTTGGTATTAAGTGTTGTCACCTTTTCATGGTCTGAGCTATCTGACTTCCGATATTATTGATGCAGGAAAGCATATTGCTTCTGGAGGTATGTTGGTTATCATTATACTTGGGCTATTTTTTTATTTTACTAGTTTACTTATTTCTTTTATAATTGTGGTATTAATGAGTGATAGCTATTTTCTCTATTGCTGTTATATTTTCTGTAATCTTCACTTTCTTCTTCATAATTATCTTGAGAGGGCTGACGTTGGTATCTAGGTGAAATCAATCATCAGTTGGATGATGAGGTTTTAACATATTAAAATAAGTAAAAGTTAGCATCCTTACGGAAGAGGAGAATTGGCCACAAGGAATTTTGAATATCTTGCTATAAGATATTAATGATGCTTTTATAAAGGCAGAACTTTGTAATTGTGTTCTTGGTCAGATGATGATTTTCTGTCATCCCTCATTTATCCTTTTTTTTCTTCCCCTCCCTGTCCCTACCATCCTGCAACTATAATGGCATCAAGTATTTGATACCATCAAAGGGGTTGTTTGGTAAGAAAGGAGATATGGAAAGGATTTATAAAGGAAATGTTAAAAAAAAGGATTAAATAAGACCCCCGTGATTCCATTATGTGTTTGGTTTGCCAAAGAAGGGAAGTTAAAGTAGGAAAATTTTCCTATGCCTGTATCACGTTTTCTATCATTTATGATCTTGAATGTGCTTCTGGTCTTCTGTTGGTGTTGCTTGTTCCTATGCACTGCATGATGTTCTCCATTGGTATGATGTTAATATATGTGTTTTTCTATTAGGTGCACTACATGATGTTCTCCATTTGCATGATGTTCTTGCTAGAGTTGCCCTTGCAAAATTGTGCCATACTATTTCAAGAGCACGAGCTTTAGATGGTAAGAATCGCCTATAATGTTGCAATGGCATTAAATTAGATTCTGCCTTTGACGGTTTCCTTCCCAATGGTATACATGCAGAAAGGCCTGATATTAAAACTCAGTTTAATTCATTGCTCTATCAACTCCTCCTTGATCCAAGTGAAAGAGTTTGCTTTGAGGCTATCCTGTGTGTATTGGGAAAGTATGACAACTCTGAAAGGTATGAGTTTTTAGTTATGTCTTGTATTCTGTTCTTAGTATTCTTTCCTTTCCATTTAAAACTGTTCCTTGGAAACTCTAGGTAGCAATATATTTTCACTATTCATATTATTATATTTTATACTTCATAGGACTGAAGAACGAGCTGCTGGATGGTGTCGTTTAACCCGAGAGATCCTCAAGCTGCCTGATGCTCCATCTGTACCATCAAAAGATGCTAAGAAAGATGCCAAGGACGAAGCTAAAGATGCGCTACCTCCTAAGTCTGCGAAGGATAAATCAAAGAAAACAAGGCGGCCTCAGCCCCTAATTAAACTTGTCATGAGAAGGTAGGAGTTGTGCCTTCTTCTCAGTATTCTTTATACTCTGGAAGAAATTAATTCTTAATTTTGAAAGGAATTTTTGCTATATTGTATAACCGTTTCCCAGATTCATCTTATTGAAGGACATGGAAATTTACGTTTACTCTGCTTTAGATATAAGTTCATTTTCTTTCGATGCAAGTATCCTGCCCATTCATTTGAATCATGTTTTCATCATTTGCTTCAGGCTGGAGAGTGCTTTTCGTAGTTTCTCAAGGCCTATACTGCATGCAGCTGCAAGGGTTGTACAGGAAATGGGAAAAAGTCGAGCTGCAGCTATTTCCATGGGTTTACAGGATATTGATGAACGAGATTACGTTAATACATTTTCTGATACTCCGGATGATCCTGATTATAATGAAAGCTCACATCCTGAAGGTAATTACATGTTACACCTCTGAATTTTGACATCTTGTTGTGGTCTTATGTGCACATGCCTCCACGTTTCCCTTTTGCACCTTTATGGAAGTGCACTTTCTTGCCATCAAAGTTCCTTCTCATTGTTCTTGAATTTTATGTTTCCTTTAGTGTGTCACTTCTGCTGATGGGTACATTTCTTTTTTTATCTCCCACTAAATATCCAGGCATAAGAAGAACAACATCTACTTCAAATGGAAGTGGTGCTAGGGATACAATTGCAAGCTTATTAGCCTCATTAATGGAAATAGTGCGGACAACAGTTGCTTGTGAATGTGTTTATGTCCGTGCTATGGTAATCAAAGCATTGATTTGGATGCAAAGTCCTCATGAATCATTTGATGAACTGAAATCCATCATTGCGTCAGAGTTGTCAGATCCAGCATGGCCAGCGGTGCTCTTGAATGATGTTTTGCTCACTCTCCATGCCCGGTTCAAGGTTGTAACTCTTATGCCATATAATATCTTTTGTGAAGTTTGCCTCTTTACTATAGAGTATAGTATATTTGAGGTCTATTGTCCATGTTGTCTTGCATTTGATGACTTATCTGATTTTGGTGGGTCAAACTATGTGTTGTAGGCATGTAGATTGAATGACGGGACTTGTCCTCATGTTTGCTCTCTTTTCACTCAGTATTGCAAGTGACTGCTACTTCTTATCTGCCTCATGAAATGAAATACGCTTAGCCATGTATAATATACAAGAACATAGGAAGTATAATATGTTGTTGTGAAGTATTTAATGTGCTCTTTCTAACAAGTTCATTGTTGACTATTTTAAATACTAATATGATCGTGCAAGAGCATTGGTAAGAACGTGGAGTCTGTGCAAAGACCATAAAATTATAATTAAAAGAAATGTGTTGTTGAGAGCATGATATGCATATACTCCCAGGTGCATAATCTAATCGTTGGGGGTTTGGGAGGTGTGGACCGTGTGGTTGTCAGTGAAAGGTGTGGCGCCACCACTGGTAGACTGTCTTGGTTATTGCAGTTTTTATATAGTTCTAACTATCATCAAGTGGAAAGCTGAAATCAAGGAATCAGTTAATAGTTGTAGAATACAGAATCATCCTAGATGCTTTCTCTTCATGTTTGGTGGGGCCTTATTGTTGTTTTTTGCTGAGTTTCAAGTGGAGAGGGTTCTGCTTGTTTAAGAAAATTGTAATGTTCATAGCGCATAGACTGGTCTGAAGAAAACAGAAAACTTCAAGTTGTAGTTACCTTTGGTACTTTATTTTCTCACATATTCATTCCAGTTTATTGCATTGTATTTGCAGCTGATACTATTGTATGGAATTTTTCTTTTATGGTAATCTTAATTCTCACAACTATTCCCATCAATGCAACAAAAATTCTAATGACTGCAGGCAACTCCAGATATGGCTGTGACTCTACTAGAAATTGCTCGGATTTTCGCCACGAAGGTTCCTGGAAAGATTGACGCTGATGTCTTACAACTTTTATGGAAAGTAAGTAAACAACACTTTACCCAGCAATTCCTTTGCCTACATTACTGGCTTTAAAAAATAATTCTATTCTTGCAACTTCTTACAAATTGATCTCCTACTGTAATTTAGCTGAGAACTGGTGATCTCTTATGCTTCTCTAGCTTCCCCTTCTTCGTGGAAAATACTGAATCGAGGAGGTTGAAAACTTAGCTAAATTTTTTTTGTTCATTATAAATTAAGGCGGCATTCTCCTCACCTGAATTTGACTTTTTTTTTTGAATTTATCCAAATTTTTGTAGCTCTGAAGTTAACTTATTAAACTCGTTGGCCCTGAACTTCATTTACCAAGAACTTATTGACATTATTGGTGTTGTTTATTTAACTTGGCTAGCCCATGTTATCCCTGAACTGAACTTATTAGCCCTGAACTTGACTTGTCTGAACTTAAAAATGAGTTGTGGATAGTCTGAATTGATTTTTCTCCGTAGCTGACGTCATGCTTTTTGCAATCAAAAGAACCTTTTTGAGACTTATAATGTCAACATGTGCAGGGCCTCAAAACATTTAGTTTGGGATCTTGCGTCTGGATTTTTAGTTTACTGAGATCACCGCTTCCCCCATTGAATAGTGGCTGTCATATGCTTTGCTAAATGCTAATGTCTTTTTTTTGTCCATCAGTCAGATCACTCCTAATATTTTAGTTGTCATTTTTGTTAGTGTTGTGGATGATTAAGATTTTTCTTGCTAATGGAAAATTGGGAGTTAACAGTCCTAGATGTTCGCAGACTTGCCTTGTGGGTGCTGGTCCGGATGGAAAACACACTGCTTTGGAAGCTGTGACCATTGTTCTCGATTTACCACCTCCACAGCCAGGCTCAATGGCTGGCATCACTTCTGTGGACAGAGTATCAGCATCTGATCCAAAGTCAGCTTTGGCTTTACAAAGATTGGTCCAAGCCGCGGTGAGCATTACATCTATCTGTGAAACCTTTCCTCTAATTTTTTCGTCCAGAAATTTCTAGTGATCCTTATGTCTCTAGTTTCGAAGGACTGTGATCGATAACATTCTGTTAGTTCTATATTTCCTTAACTTTTCATTATACAGGTGTGGTTTCTTGGTGAAAATGCAAACTATGCTGCATCGGAATATGCTTGGGAATCGGCAACACCTCCAGGCACTGCATTAATGATGTTGGATGCTGATAAAATGGTTGCGGCCGCAAGTTCTCGTAACCCTACTCTAGCTACTGCTTTGACTCGACTTCAAAGGTGTGCCTTTAATGGCAGTTGGGAGGTACGTCATGCCTGAACTTTCTGTATATTTTTCTTTCATTCTAAATCTTTACTTGATTTTGAGATACAATAATCTATGTTTGTCTGCAAAATGGATTTATTTAATGCTGCCCAAGCTTCAGAGCATCTGCCTCCTTGATATGAAGAACCCTTTCCATGATCATTTGCCTATTTATTACCAATTGCAAGTTTGCAACATCCCTGATATGATTTTCAAATTGAGTAACTTTGAAAATTATAAATCATGAAGCTGCCAAAACTTCCCTGTTTTAAGTTTCCCATTATGCCCTCCTAATTTTGACGAATAATACTATCATTTCCAGAACCTACTAAATCTATTTAGTGGCTTATTGAAGTGGTGACTGGCAGTAACATGGCTGTATGGAGAACTATTGAACCTTATTGAGAAACTGGAGCTGAGCTTTGTATATCTAATTACTTGGCATGATGCATGACATTATAATGTAACCTTTGTATTCTATCATCATGAACCAAACAACAGTTGTTTTGCTTTATGCTATGGATGGAATGACTCTTCCTATGTTGCACTGATTTCTTTGAAGGAATCTTGAGCCAATATAAGACTGAGATTTGATCTTCATGTATTTCAGTGCATGTTAGTACCCTTTGAGGATATTAAGCATAAAAGAGGAGTAAAACGATAGCAAAAATTATTGTCATTATGCTATTTAAGGATTTATTACTGAAGTCCATTTAGTGCTCTTGTGGTTATGGTATTCTATATCTGATATGCGAATAGGATGATACTATATACCCCCTGGGATTTTTTTAGATCCGCATAGTTGCTGTGCAAGCTTTGACAACAATGGCAATCAGATCTGGCGAGCCCTACAGGATACAGATCTATGAGTTCTTAAATGCTTTAGCTCAAGGTGGAGTACAGGCAAAGTTATCTGATCTGTATGTTAGTAATGGAGAAGATCAAGGAGCAAGTGGCACGGGACTTGGATCTCTTTTGAGTCCGATGATACAAGTTCTTGATGAAATGTATAAAGCACAAGATGACCTTATCAGGTAAGAAGTTAATTCTAGTATGTGTATGAACGTGTTGATTTGCAAACTGTTTTGGTGATTCTCAAAGAGGCTTATTCTTCTACATTCTCAGGGATATAAGGACTCATGACAATGCGAATAAAGAATGGACTGATGAAGAACTGAAAAAATTATATGAAACCCATGAGAGACTGCTTGATCTTGTTTCATTATTTTGTTATGTTCCTAGAGCGAAGTATCTTCCACTTGGACCAACTAGGTAAGCTCTTGTCTTGACATATTTGGCATTTTATCCATCATAACTTATAATAACTAATGCAAAAATATACAATCTACACAGGATAAATGAAAGCTCTCAGTAGGGATTATAATGATGCTGTTAAGTGATTGATGTGAACACTTTAGTATATGAATTGAAAAGGTGAAATTTTTAGTTTTGTTAAGTGTCATGACTCTCTTTATTAGCCACATGTGATTTTCTATAAGTGACCTTTGGACTTTCAGAATATTAAAATTAATACTCTCTGTTCTAAACTATTTGGCCCATTTTCACTTTAAGCATTTCTTGAAAAGATTGTCCTGTTCCAATCATGGTAAATTGGTCCGCTCTTTCTTTCCTTTTTTTTTTTTTTTGCCTCGTGTTACCTTCTATTTTTTGCCAACCATCCTAACTGAAATTTCTTACGAACTTAACTTGCTACTCTCCTCTATACACTGCTCCCCCGCCATTCTCCTTTCCTCATGGCTGCAAAAAAATTGTTCTCTTCACAAACGTTTGCTTATCTGTCCTCTCCACATTGCAATTTCTTCTTTTTTGCCTCCCAATTCTCTGGTTAATCTGTCTGCAAATCTTAAGATGATATATTTATATTGAAGTAGTTGATGACTTGCCACATAAAGGGGTGTAATTGGGGGTTATCTAACAGGGTGGTGGGAGTGTTTGGGGGAAAAGAACCAGCAATAGGAGGGGTGAAACTGACAAAGGGTTCAAACTTGCTTTACCAAGCTAGTAATGAGTCTTCCTTCACACTTCCTCTGTTTTATCTTGGCAAGTTTTCTTTGGCGAAGACTATTAGCATTGCAAAATTAGGATTGTGTTTTTCCCTCAAGGATCTTAGGGGAGATGCTACTTACCCTGATATGTTATGGGATAAGACTTTGTAATGGAGCTTATACAATGTAATCACTTCGGAGTTGAAAGGGTTTGGGATGATTTGTAAAATTTCATTTGTTTTGAATTTTGATAGAAGAAATATTGTCCTTTAGCTGCTCTGCTTTCTTTGTGATCTATGAAATTTTTTTATATTAGGGTCTAGGGATTTAGGTGGTTCAGGTTTGGGGGCAGGTGGAGTGTGATAGTTGCTGGCAGTGGTAGTTGGGGTGATCTGCTGACAGGGAGGGAAGTGAAATTGGTGATGTTGATAAGAATCGTTTGGTGAGCTGGCTGGGGAAGAGCAAGGGTGGGTTTGTTGAGGGATGGTATGGTAAGGGGATACTGGGCTTGCAGGGTATGAGTTATTGTAATTCTACTTTTTTCCTTTAATTTGTTTTTAATGGCCTTGGTTTGCTTTTATCAGTAACTGTGCCAGAATGCCTGATCCCATTGTGCTATACAATTTGATATAGATGGAGAATGATTGATAAAAGCAGTATGTGAGATGAAGTTTTTACTATATTACACTAAATGTTTTATAAGTGACATAAAAATTTCAACTAAATGATAAATGATGCCTGTTGTGCCCACCAGCTTATTAAATTTTAAAGCATCGTATTGTGAAGTTTTTATTGCCTTCTGTTTTTACCATTTTTACCTGATTCGTGGTATGAGTTTGGGTTCATGAATGCAATTCACTACCTTATTGTTTTTATTTAACTCAATAGTGTACAACTCACAAATCAATTGGCATGTTTCAAGTAGGGGGGGGGGGGGGGGGGGGGGGGGGAGGGAGGTTGGCATATTAGTAGCAATTATACTAGAGGTTGTGAGATTTTTCTATTTTACCCTACACTGACAGTTAAATTACATTGATTCTTCTTGAATTCACATCACAGTGCAAAGCTTATTGAGATCTACCGCAACGAGCATAATATAAGTGCATCAACTGGTATAGGTGGTTTTGGCAATTTGAATGATCCTGCTGTTGCCACTGGGATTTCTGACCTTATGTATGAAACGAAAGCTACGCCTACTGAATCTGATGGACTTGATGATGACCTTGTAAATGCATGGGCAGCCAACCTTGGTGATGATGGATTGATGGGAAAGAATGCACCTGCAATGAATAGAGTAAGGATTTGTATTAGTCTTTCATGCTGTACATTCTAGCTATGATGAGACGAATAATATTGCAAGCATGAGAAGCTGGTCTTGATTTTAAGCATTTTAATTTTCATGATGTTTGTTTGATCCATCATATTTCTGTCTTGGTGCTAAGATTCAAGCAAAGTTGCAACCACGATCTAATCTGGTTTAGTCATAACATCACAATTGCAAAAAGAACTAGAATCGTTTGCTTGAATCTCAATCTGAAATTACCCTAAGAGACTAAGCTGAATAGCCACCATGTAAATAAGGATTACGAAATCTATATTGATTGTGAAGAAAGTAGCTTAGTAATAATCTATTGTTAACATGAAAATAAAGCATGTAGCTGAAGGCTTGACAGTAAGACATACAGTAGATTCTTCTTTGATCTGGTATAGAGTAGGCAGTTCTGCAACCAACAAAACCCTTATGAAATGTGATGTCTTGCATCCAGTCAAGCATTTAATTGATAAAGAATGTTTGGATTCAGAGGACAAAGCCAAACAGATATAAATAATGTAAATTGTATTGGGAAACAAAACTAAATGCAGATTAATTGATTTGATAAATTTGCATTAAATAACGACACAATTGATTATTTATTCAGATTTTGGATTTGGGCTCTAGCAGATTTAATGTTAATTGGAAAATCAGAATAGAGAAATGAGAGTCATAGAAACATGGTATTTAAATGTTTAGGGATGATTTTCTAAAAATTTTGGGTTGTGATGAGAATATTTGGAGGTTTCTTTTATGGATCAAATAAACTATAGAGATAAAAATTTCAATGAGTAGTGGGTTATTCTTTCGTCACTGATGATATTTATTCTACCACTTTCTGTTATAATGTGCGAGTCAGAGTCTTGGAGGAGATGCTTTCTGTCAACTTGATTCAAACAATTGAATTTGTGAGGATGTAATATGTTATTCACCAAGATATTTGGCTTGGGATTGGTAGCTTTGTAAGTTCAGGGTTGGAGGAATGTTGCATTAATTAGTTCCTGGAATTGGCTTGTAAGGGGTGAGGGAGAAGTAATATTTCTGGAAGAGGAGGATTGGAAGAATATCCAGGGAGACACTTAATATGGGAGATTTTTTGTTTCAAATACATATTAGAATAGATGAGATACCTCTCGACCAAGCTCTGTGACCAGAAGTTGGTGTGGCATTATTTGATTAAACTTCACAACTCTTACACGTTCTGGATAATAATGCCTCTTATGCTATTTCTAGAATAATGATAATTCAACTGAGATTAGATTTATGATTCTGAGTAAATGGTGTTGAAGGCTAGAATGTAGAATATGAAATATAGTATGTCCATTAAGCACCTTATCTAAAAAGCCAAACACTGTATCAAAGGTGGTCATTTATATTTAATATAAGCCAAACAATGTATCAAAGGTGGCCACTGCTTTAATTACATCAATTTGTCATGTCCTCTCACTGTGATTGGCTAAATGCTCTGGATACCTTGAAAAAATTATTTATTGTACACTGATATCGAGGAACTGGTGATGGAAAGGTAGCAGTGTTCCTAAGATGGCATGTCATTGGCACATAATTCAAAGTTGTATTTATCCTTTTATGAGTTGACATATTGGAAATCTTTCAATATTTAAGTGATTGTAAATATCTTATAAAGTGAACTTGATATTTTGTCTGGTGATACTTGTTGGAAAATGAGTGGTTTTGAACATAGGTGATTCTTATAACTAGTCCAGAGCTTTTCTGTAGGTCTAATGAACTTGATTTTAAAATGAAAAGACATATAATGAATGTTAGCAAGTTGATTTTGTGAAACGACATTAAGCTTATAACCTTCAGGAGGGATTGTAAATCCTTAACATAGTGCCTCTTACTTTATGTTAGCTCGATGGTTCTGCAATGCTATACTGCCTTCATTATATCCTATTTCAAAATAGCTTATAGTCATTAGATCATGTCCTGATTACTTGCATAATTGATGTTGTTAGGTTAATGAGTTTCTTGCTGGCATGGGTACTGATGCTCCTGATGTTGAGGAGGAGAACATCATGGCTAGACCTTCAGTTGGTTATGATGACTTGTGGGCAAAGACACTTCTGGAGACCACAGAACTAGAGGTACTAATCTGAGCATCTTCTGGATTCATTATCTAGTATTGTTTTCTCTTCTCTAGATAGTCCTCTCCCCAACTTACCTTGTCGTTCCATTTTAGGAGAAGCAACTTAATTAATGTTTTGTGTGTATGATTTTGCAGGAAGATGATGTGAGGTCATCTGGATCATCTTCTCCAGATTCCACAGGATCAGTTGGGACTTCCATATCTTCGCATTTTGGTGGAATGAATTATCCTTCACTTTTTAGTTCAAAACCATCTTATGGAGGCTCACAATCATCAGTATGTTTATTTTTTTCACCTTATCTCAATCTCTCCCTTCTCTATTTCTTTTCTTGTAGCTATTTCAATGGATGACAAAGTATGTGTTACAATGAAACACCACATCACCAATGCTGTCAACCTTTTTATATTCTTTTTTTTCCGGCAAGATATATTGTAGAATCTGTAGATGAAAATTAGAAGATAGGAAGAGGTTTCCTTATAGTTGTAACTACTAGAGTACTGTTAGGAAGTGTCAGCTTCATCACTACATCATAATGGATTCTTCTCAACAAAGTCGCTTCTATGGCTACCTGTAGGACTGAATAAAATAATTTAGCTCAATTTTATGTTCAGGAACTTTGTCCTGCAACCATTAAATGCATTGAATTGTCCAAAAAGACATTAAACTACCTATTCAGCCTCTCGAAATCCAACCACATTCTAAAAACCCAATGCCTCTAGGTTAATTATGTTTCCTTTACAAAGATGCTGAAGTTTCGCTGTTTCCATTGACATCCATCCTGGCCATAACTGGATCCAAATTTTTTCAACCTTTTTGTTTTCAACCTTCCTCGTCAAATTTATCCTTGATCTTGGGAACAAACTTATTTCCTTGATCTGGATATAACTAATGATTTTCTTATTTAATTGAATTTGATGGCATCCCATATAAGAGAGACTAAGGAGGTAAGTTTTGTTATCAAATTGTTATATGTGAAAAAGTTGGGTCAATTTTTTCCATGTTGTCCTACGTGTCTGTTCTCAGGTAGTGTCATGTGAACATTGGTAAAAATGGCTACGCGACTAGTCCAAGAATCATAGCTTTTAACCTGAATTTCTTGATAAACTGACCCAAACTTGAACCAACACGTCCAATTTGATGCCTCTGCTTTGTGACATCTTTCCGTTGTGATCGTGTGGACTTTAAAAATTAAGGTTGACAATTTCTTAACTTGCAGGAGAAAGCTTCTAACAAGTATTCCATGGGGGGTAGCTCATCCCTCTATGAGGGCTATAGTTCTCCGGTCAGATTTTGCTAAACCTCTTAGTGTTTTTCCTCTGTAGTGAAAAATTTCTATCACCTATGCATCATCTGATTCCTCTGCAATCTTCAGATTAGAGAAGAACCTCCATCATATGAATCACACACCTTTGAAAGAGATGAATCATTTATGAATCCGTTAGCTGGCTCAGCATCTCGTAGTTTTGGATCCCAAGATGAGAAGGCGTCTACTGGCGTTTCTCAACCTGGAACAGCTCTATATGATTTTACTGCTGGTGGAGATGACGAGGTAAATTAACTGGTGCAAATTGTTATGTTTTGAGATTCTTACCTTCTGATAGATTAGTGGATATGGGGTAACATTTTCTTTTATCAAGTTTTTGAACTTCCTTTCTTTCCCTTTGATGCTTCCATAAATTATTAAGCAGATTACTAAGAGTTAGGTATTGATCTTGCCCTGTTTTCATGCAGCTAAATTTAACAGCAGGGGAAGAGGTTGAAATTGAGGATGAAGTGGATGGATGGTTTTTTGTAAGTTTAGAGCTTCTTTTTCCGTTATGAACCTTTATCATGCATTGGAAATACTAGTTTTGTTGTGTTACTGTAAGTCTTATAAATGTTAGTTCTTATATCCAATTTGGCAGCTTAGGATGTATGCTCAAGCATGTTGTGCTAAAGGCAGATGAACTAAAAGGCTTTAGTTTTCTGCCTCTCTGTTATTGTTCTGAAATTTTCTACCCTTCATTTATATTTTGATTTTTTTATATTAATTTTTCTGAGAATGGGTTATTTGCAATGAGTTGAAAACCACCACATCATGGAGTAAGATGAGAAACTGCGCCCATTGGAAAGCATACTGCTTAGTTTGCATCTGAAACCGTTTTCCGTTCTGAATTTTTCCCTTGTATTTTTTAGGGGGTTGTGCAAATGGTTTGCTATGTTGATATGAATATCCATTACTTCATGTGCTAAGATGAGAAACTGTACCCATTTGAACAGCGTACTTTGTAGATGAAAACCTGCTAGGCTGACTCTTGTCTTCTGTTGCTCAAGAACCTCTAAAAGTTGACATTTGATCTGATAATATTGTGCTATGTGCAGCTGTGGCACACCTGCATCTTTCTTTGTGATACAGCTGCTCTTTTGAACGTAGAACAATTGAGGTTTCATTGTTTCAAGTAGATGTTTTTTATATGCTTTTTCTCACTCTGGTGTTTTATCAAAATGTCGATGATCAGTTTCCTATTCTTACCTTTTTTCTCTTATTTTTTCATATGATGTATGGGAGTAATCTAATTTAGAGTGCTGATTAGAATTGCACAGCTTCTGCCTGTAGTCATGAATTTACAACTTGTCTGAAGCTTAATTCTAGGAGTTGAGATTACAGATTTTTTTGGTTTGGTGTTCTCATTATTGGGTTTCGTTACTCTGCATCCTTGATGAGTTCTTATTTTGTTTCATTTGACATGATGCCAATATGCCATTGCACACATTGGCTACTTTCTCACATATCTGATATGTTGTCTACTTTTTCTAAACTTGCAGGTACGGAAAAAACGTCCTGGCAGAGATGGAAAGGTGGCTGGGCTAGTACCAGTACTTTATGTCAATCAATCTTGATATTGCCTGTTCATGTGTGAATATATCATTTGCATCTCAGGGTGTTTATCAGAAAACACCTGTTTCTCGCCTTGGGGTTAAAGAAACTAGTTACTGAATCTGCGACTCACATAGTTTACTGGAGTTGAAGGTTTTCCCACAGATATGGCTGATGTAGATCCTTGTTGCTGACTAAGAATCTCATTGAAATGGAACTCGTCATTTCTGTACTTGTTCACTGATCTGGCATGAGGCTTAGCACATTTTCTGTATAGCTCCTGCTTTGTTGTGCAAATTTGATTATTTTGGTTTCCTGGTGTTTGTAGTCAGGTTTGCCCTATGGAACTCATGCTACCGAGTTCCAAATCATATATAGAGAGATATATTGTTTACTACAAGTCGACAAATGAATAGTAATTTTGGTGGTATGCAGACTGCAAGCAAGTACATTGTGATGAAGTGCTGGCATTTTAAGACCTCAAAATGTAATACTAATGCCCATTCTTTTTGTAGCATTAGTTATTTAATACGCATGTCACGATTCTTTTTTTTATTTTTGCGTTTAACTAGGTTTAGGATCGTAGGTTTTGCATTACAATGTTTAGAAAACGGATTTCTACAAGGTTAGTTCAACATCTAGTTTACTTAGTTTTTAAAGATTCTTTATGAATATTATTCAAGGCTATTTAATAGAGTTTAGGGCTTTAGGCCCATGTTCCCTTCATTGCAAAAAAAAAAAATACAGTAAAAGTCTGTTTAAGTTAGTAAAAATCAGTTTTAAATATTAAAATTCAGTTTGAAATAGCAAAAATCAAATGTAATAAGTAAATCACTTTAACCGGTTATAATTAATAAAAAAAATCAGTTTAAAAAAATAGAATTAGTAAAATATAGTTTTAATCTGTAAATATTAGTTCTAATTATTAAAAATAATTTCAATCAATAGAAATCAATTAACGAGAACATAGCCTTGTATATAAGAGGTTAATGTCATCTAAAATAAGCAAATTATTATTAAATAAGTTTAACTGAAGAATAAAATAAGAAAGAAAAGTTAGTAAAGAGATGATATTCATCAATGAAATAATTTGTTTTTTTAAGAAAAGGAAGTAAAAAAAAAAATTTAATCAATGGACAAGAAATGATATGTTATAGCTTCAATAGTGAGATTTCTCCACGTGTACAACTTATTTGATACCATACAAGCTTCAAGGCTTTAACATTAGAGCATAAAACACTTGACGTTCTTCTAAACTCTTATTGTAGCGTGATATCAGATAATGAATGGCAAACATCATTATATTATTAGATACGCTATTGAGCACACATTCTTTGTATTATACATTCAAGATTAGATGAAAAATGAAGTTAATTTCCGAATTTGATAGTCTCTTAGTAGAATTGAAAAAGTAGAATGCTACATTCAAATAGAATGCTGAAAAATTAGAATTGATGGGAATAGTGGGATATATTAACCCTTATATTCTAGTTGAGATCAAAATCAAAAGTATTTCACAATTCAAAAAAAATGTATGCACCATAGTGAAAACTTAGATATGTCGCGATTAATAAAAGATAAAATGTATTCATCATAATGAAAACACATTGACGGCGTTACCACCAATTTTAGTGTCGACTAAATATTTGTATAATCAGTCCAATTCAAATCCAATGTTTTCGACTTTTCGTTTCCAATGTTCATTGAAGACTTGAAATAGAGAAAATATATCATTTTGTTATATATAATATGATGCATTATACTATACCATCTCTTTTTTGAGTATCAAGAACACATCACCAAATTAATAGTTTTTAGGCCACTAACACAACAATGGAAAGGTAACACAGAAAAGGAATCAACAAGTGCATTTAAATTTGGGAAAAAAAATAGAAAATGATGGTATTAGAAATTAATGTAAGCAAAATCATATAAAGTATATAGAAAGACAATGGAGGATAAATAATGTAATCAACATTTCTAATTAATCCCACATCTAAACCTAACCAATCCCTTCCAGAATTCTATGCTCACAATGCAGCTTTCAGATATATACTGATAAATAGAGAAACTGTGATCATAAGAATGTATGGCCCTCCATTCCCAGCAGCTGATACAGATCTGCAACAAAAACAAATACTAAGAACTTAGTAGCTTAATTTGGGATTTCCTTCAGCAACACTGAATGACAAATAATATCTTCTATGGTTATACAAGATAAGTCATCGACTCAGTTGGCATACCTAGTGACGAGTGACACTGTTTTGAGTCCAAAGCCCAAAGGGAAGAGAGGGTCATAATGTGGGTCTCCACTGTTCATAGGGAGCTGATCTACAGACTTAAACCAAGTTCTAGCCAACTTTCCAGAGAATTCATGGTCACCAAACAAAACATCAGCCACTCCTTGACCTTCTGTCCCTGGCAACCACGCTGCTATCAGGGCATGAATTGTATTCATGTACGGCTCAATAACAAGAGGCCGGCCAGATATGATTATAACCACACACTGCACGGCACCACAGACATTGTTAATGATAGTTGGGCCGGGATCTGCCATTGTGAGATTCTCACTGTCTCCAGCAGTTTCTGCGTATGGAGGCTCTCCGACAACAACAATAGCAAAATCAAAGCTGTTGGACTGGACAAAGTCACCAGTAGGATTTTCCTGAAACACCAGCTCGGTGCTTGGATCAAGTGCAGATTTTATGGCACTAAGGATGGTTGTTCCTGAACATTTGAAGTGCAATTTCCATGAGATTTAGAACTATACAATATAGGATCATGAGTTACAACCAAACGCTATGAAGTGCAATGAACCCCAGCCAAACCACTGACACTGGCAGAATTACTTTGAAGTTCTAGGAGTACGCATAAATGTATTTCACAAATTAACAAAAAGGTAAAGCACGGTAAATACCTCTAGTGGACTTATTGTCAGTGAATCCTTGCCAATTAATTGTCCATCCTCCACACTGATAACCCAGATTATCAGCATACTCACCAGCAACTAGTACCTTTGATGCTCGTTTGGCAAGGGGAAGCACTTGGGGTTGCCCGGGTTTACCATTTTTTAGTAGAACAAGTGATTTTCTCACCGCTTCCCTAGCCAAATCTCTGTGGGGCTGCACATTTGAGGAATTTGTCATTACACATGTAATACAAACTATTAAAATTGATAATAAATGCCATATATATTAGGTTCAATCGCTAAAGAATGAATTTGGCATCATAGATCAATTAAGATAAAGATTAGAATAGAAAGTTTTCTAATACTATCAATGAAAGAAAAGAGGGGTTAAAAGTACTCTGTCACAACTCCAATTCCACTGTTACAGTTAAAAAAGGGGGAAGAAAGGAGGAAGCAGAGAAGTGCATTTTAACTGACCTCACTTCCTAGTTCATTTGCTAGGCTGGGATCACCAAAAGGGTTCTCAAAAAGGCCCATTGTAAACTTGACCAGCAAGATCCTTGCCACAGCATCATCAATACGCTCCATAGGGATATTATTGTTCTTGACTAGGTGGGTAAGATCTTTTATGAATTCATTGAAATTGTAAGGAACCATGACCTGTATGTCACCAACGAGCACAAGTATTACAGAAATGTGATTTGCTGAGGCTTCTCAATCCAACACTAAAAAATTTGACAAAGAACATCATGAAAAAACTTCAGGACAATGCAAAATGCAGAGACACCAACCATGTCAATGCCAGCTTGAATCCCAGCCAAGACTGAGTATGTATAGTTGGCACCAGGTGGTGAAGTAATCCGGTCAATTCCTTGCCAATCCGAGATCACAAAACCCTGACAACCAACCAAGAAAAAAATATTAATAAGAAAATCCTACATTTAGTATCAAAGGCATTTATGACACAGATTCAAGCATGGTCTTATATCAAACATGGCATATAAATCGCCCTACCAACACCTATTATTGTAAATTGGCATAGAAAATTTTCCTAGTGTTTTGGCTTCCATAATTGATATAAGAATCTTGAACAATTTTACCCACTCATATAAGAACATGCTTTCAATAACAATAATAAAGTGTTGTAAGTATGCAGTTTTAAAACAGGAAACATAGATCCCAGGTATTTTGGGCATATCATAAATATTGCTGCAAATGAGATACTCTTAATATATACTATCCATTTCTATTTATAATTCAAGACTCCAGGATATTTCCATGACAAAATTTAGTTTGTGGAAATAAAATGTAACCGTCTCTACAGGTAAAATCAATAAAATATACAAATTGCCCTTGATCCATGAGCTTCATTAAGTTTTGTTTTAAACCAACAAAATTAAGCACATTGTCAAAACTCTACCAGTACAATTGATGACTTTGAGATAAAAAAAAAACATCAGAAAATAGATGTTGATTTTGGGATAAGAGCGTTATGTTCAAGCAGAAGGGAGCATTATAGGTATATATCTTAAGTCTATGAATGTTCTCTTTTTTAATAGAAAGGAATTTCAACCTGATTATTATCTATGACTCTACAAGAACCCCCAAAAAAGTTTCAAATGAACATAATTACTCAACTTGTAGTACAGGACATTAGGAAGTCCAATCCCTTACTTCAGGCCTTCCCGGAACAAGTAACTATGCTGAGAATCATTGAATTCTTGATTTCAGTTCTAATAACATTCTCATACTAGAGAAGATACCATTATTGCAAGGCATTAAAACAATTTGAAATCCAATACTAATTTTGTAAGACATCTAATTTAACACAGCTAGAGCTTTTATCTGCTTTGAGATAGAGCAATATTCATTTAAGATAATGGCAAGATGTACTTCTGAAGAATGAAAAAATAGATAGTACAACCTATCGTAAAGTATGTGACCTGCAACTCTACAAGACGATCCTAAAAGTTCTAATTTTAGACTGTTGGTCATTATGTTGAATACTGGGTATAGTTGTAACAGAATAACGTGCACAGACACATAATAAAGGAAAGAAAATTTAAGTTGTAAAACAACTCAACTTTTAACATTGGGGCACAAACAATATAATTCAGAGGAAATACATCCAGCTAGCTCAACTCAGTTTTTGTCCATACAAGAGCATCTTCATGAATGAAAAAAATGTACATAGTCCATTTCGAGACTATCTATACAGCTATGAATGAGTATTTAGGCATCATTACCTTGAATTTCAGTGTATCTTTAAGAAATCCAGTGACTAAATCACGATTTGCATGCATCTTTACTCCATTCCAGCTAGAGTATGAAACCATGACTGTCGATACACCTTTGATAATGGAGTCGGAGTATGCAGGCATATGAATGCTAAGCAATCCATGCATATCTGTCAAAGTATTGTTCTCGTTAATTCCTCTAGTTGTACCTCCATCTCCAACAAAATGCTTTGCACAAGCAGCAACTTTGTCCCTGACAGGAAATATGTTATCATCGCGAAAATGTAATTTACAGATGAAATTAAAAAAAATATAGAGAGGGGGAAAACAAGATGGAAAGAGAGGGGGGGAGGAGGCAATAAATTATCAAGGGAATTTGGCATCATTGTTATTAAATTTTATTTTTCTCTCTCAATGCAACCATAGGACTGTTACAACACTCTCTCTGCAATAAGCTCTTTCACTTATCAATTAAGACACAAAAAGAAAATATGAAAAGCTTCCCTTGAGAAATAACTTGAAGTTAACAAAAGCATAGTTGAAATAAATGAGAGGTGAAACAATTATTAACTACACAGGAGCATTTCTATAATCAAATTTGCAAAGGAGACAGCAGAACAACCAGTAAGGTCCAATTTGGGTTTCAATCAGGATTAAATAAAATGGAATGAAAAGAACCCATTCCTGCATCTATTTTCATCAAAAACCTGATACAGTGGGATACCCCAAACTCCCTAATGTGAAAACCCCCAGCCCCTCTCCCCAAATTTGAGCACTAGGAGCCAATTAAGTAGACTAACGGCTGACCACCTTACACAGTTACACTTCACTCTGTTAGTGTTTGAAAACACATGGAGTGGGAGGAGTATGAAAATTTTTCACCACAAGGATTACAAACTAGCAAACAAGAGTGATGAACTGAGCCAAGTTTGGTTTGTAGCTCATTGCAATCCAAGTTTGAACTTAGCAATCTCACAACTTTCAAGTCCATATCACATCGTAAAATATTTTTTGAACAACTCTAATTTGAGGGGACCAAGAACTAGGATATAGCAACAAGATGCAACCAAATGAAATTCCTTCAAGTTAGGACAACCATAATAGTTAGTGGACCACAGTCATTGTCAAACCACCCTGGGTTTTTTTTCTCTATAATACCCAGAAAGTTACAAGTTCTGTTTCTTATCTGCTACAATAGCATCATTCGTCATCTTGTACTTTCTTAAACTCAACATGAGATGATCAGCCGCAATTAAGTTGCTCAGGATACTACGCCATACAGAATGGAGAATTAGTTAATCAGGTTACTTTAATTTCTTAAACTCCCTAATCTTGGCAATAAAAGAATAACATCCACAGAAGGCAACTCTTATCTGGACTCAGTCGCCAATATGCATCTTTTTGGACTAAATACAGAAAATTATGAAGATAAAAGGGATAAATTCATACTTTCCACCGACGTAAGGAATGCCCTTACGAGATGCAGGAGGTTCTCCTTGTAAACCATAGATGATATCTGTCATTTCCCGGACAATTTTGTGATCTTCGCTGTAACTTTCATAACAGCGACCCCATCTTGGATCTCTGCAAACCTAAGAAAGATGAAAGAGCAACCGATTGAATGTGAATATACAATATTATACAACATTTTTCAAACCCCATTTTCAACAAGTTAAAGTATTTACCGCTATACAAGGAGCAAATGTGTACGGAATCCCAGTGGCTCTAACTTCAAGAGCTGTTGCATCACCAATTCTTTTCAGAAGGTCAGGATCCCTATACACCCCATATATAAGTAATCCATAGAATAGAAAATTAAAAACATACAAACAAAAAAGCAGTAGCCTCTTTTGCAAAGAGAATGCTTATGGAAGGAAATAATTGGACATCCTCAGTTCCTTCTACAAGAAAAAGAACAGTTGGAGGAACCCAAGTATGGCTTAACAGTATCAGATCCTCTTCAACTATGGCTATGTAGTGCTCTGAATTGGCTTTATTCAAAACAGACAGGACCTAAAAATATTACTTATATCATGGTTGTTAACACTGTAGGTAAATTAAGACCACTGCTGCAGAAAAATCACTTTGAAATGGAAAGTTAAATATTAATTATCATATTTGATTATTTTCATGTCATGGATATAATATAATGCAAAATTTTCAAGTGAAACTAATACTTTGTACTTATTTTATATTGAAACTATATTGACGTTCAAAAGGCATAATTAAGAGGAAGGAAAATTAGAATGATACTACATTTCCATCAAGAATACAAAATAGACAGAGAGATGTCCATAGAACACAAAAATTCACTTGCCTGGTACAACCAAGACCAACATTATGCGGGAATATTGTTGCATTATAAACATTATTGTGTCCATGCACAGCATCAATTCCATAAATCATAGGTATTCCTAGCCGATTAGACAAGGCGGCCTTTTGAATCCCGTCAACCATATTCATCCAATCTTGAGCAGTAGCTTGTGGCAAAGGTGTACTCCCACCACCACTCAACACACTCCCTACAGCATTCCACTAGTTATCAGTTCAATATTATCATGCAGGCACGATTAAAGTGCCTCTCACAATGTTTCCAACTACTATGAAGTCTACAATCTTTCATCACCAAAAAATTCTAAAATAAACATGTTGGTAAGTACGAAAGCCAAAAGAAACAATGACACTAGTCCTCAATGTGAGTCATGATATTTTTCTTGATTCGTGCATACAAGCATTATGCAATAAGAAAAATCTAAAACGAGATGCAGTAAATCGAAAAAGATCATTTACCAATAGAGAAAGTCTTCATAACTTCAGGAGTGGCTATCGTACGATCTATCTGAGTCATCTGACCAATCTTCTCTTCCAAAGTCATTCTGCCCAAAAGGTCTTTCACTCGAGCAGCAGCCGTCTGATTCGGATCCTTGTACAACACATACTCAGTTTGCGCCAATGTCATCCAACAGCATCCCAACACAATGTTAACCACTAACCAAATCATCACCCTCGACATGTCAAACCTCCAATGCTCCACACAACACTTCAATACAAAAAAAAAAAACCCAATTTAATCTTTAAACAACAAATTAACTAGTAAGAAAACTGCAAGAAGACATGGTTCGAAATCCCGTCTTTGGCAAGTATGTAAGTGTAAAACACAACCAAAAACAAGGAATCAAAAACTTTTCCTACCAATTCGAACGTCGTGAATGATACAAAGTAGGTGGAGTTGGAAGGAAGAAAAGTTCTCCCTTGAATTATTCAGTAGGATTACCTTGTTTTTATATAGTAGGAGAAGACCCTACCATTCAATTGATCAAAGGTTCTTTTCTTTCTACATTCATTAATTCAACATCATTAAAAAGCTACTTTACAGTACTAACCCTTCGTATTAAGTCATTAAACCAAAGAATCGCTTTTCTCAAACTTTCCTCCAAATTCAAAAGTGCCCCCCTTATTTAATCTTAAGATTCTTTTTATAATCCAAACTTTTAATCTGAAGACATTGATTAAAATTTAATTGACATTGATAATTCCCCAAAATAAAAGCACTTTGAATTTGCAGGTTCTTATCCAAACTAGACCAACATTAAATGAATATCTAATAAAGTTACATGTTTTAATATAAAGATTTTTTGAATGCAAACTTTTAATACTTCCTCTGTTTTTTTATTTATTCTATTTAAAATAATTTATTCAAAGTACGAAAAATTTAAATATATATTTTTTGTCGATAAATACAAATTAAAATATATACATATGGGATTTTATTCGTAAAATATTTAAATATGTAAGTTTTATATTTTTTTATAATATATTTTATAAATATTAAAGTTATAATATATACTTTGAGAAACAAATGCAACAATGCAAAAATATGTCACAAACAAAAAAACTAAGGAAGTAAAATCAATATTTGATCCCTTTCATAACCATTATAATTATGCATCTAATAAATAAAACTTTGTTACTAAATATAAAAAGAAATTGCAGATGCTCGACAAAAATAGACCAACATTACCTGAAAATTTAATAGAGTTAGAAACTTAGATTATAAATTTATAATACATGAGTTGAGCAACTACCAATATACGGAGTACAACTTTAAATAAAAAGAACCCAGAAAAATACAAGTGGAAGCATTAAAGTAGTCGCCTTTTTGGGTAAGTTCAAGAACAAACGTACCAAATAAATAGAACCCAAAAGCTTAAAAATGTAAATAGATCAAACCTTTAACCCAGAAAATGATGTGAAAGTTACCGGAATGTGGGGCAGAGATTTAGGTGGAGACAGTGCAGGAGTGAGCGAGAAATGAGAGGGAATGGGGAAGGAGGTGAAGTGAGTGGTGCCGATAAGTGGGGGAGGGAGGAGGGAGATGTTCTGCCTTGGCAGCAGAGGCGGGTGCACTGGAGAACTGGAGAGTGGAGACTGTGGAACTGTGGAGAGTGGAGACTGTGGAACTGTGGAGAGTGGAGACTGTGTGAGATTGATTCTTTTTCAAGTGCCTTTTTTGCTGTTGCTACGTTTTTTAACTTTATAAAAATATCAATGCATCGGCGATTTTTTTGGTTTTCATCGTTGTATAATCCTTGTCATTTGAATTTTTGTTGCTTGTGATCCGATCCCTCCATTTAAGGATATTTTGTTTAAAAATTTATCTAATCGCTTTTACATTTGAACTTCTTTTATTTTGGGGTATTTTAGGGGGGAGATTTTGCTTTCTTACTCTCACAATATCTAGACTTTATTATATTGAGTAACGAACTCCGTAAATAACAGGATATTTCATCATTCCAATATTCTTATAGGTTCTCGTAATGCAAAAGTTCTTGTTCAACCTTTGCATAAATATGAATTAATGTTGATAGTTTAGTTTAAATAACACTTTATTTCTAAATAATAAGTCACGTTTTGTTAGTCATTTCAATAATAAGGAGGGTCCTTAAATGAGAAGGATGATAAGACATCTTAGTCCTTAGTTTTTTATTGATATCAACTAGGGTATCATCAAATATGAATAAGTTTAAAATTTAACTTTTTAGTTAAAAAGAAAATATGAATAAGTTTAAAATTTAACTTTTTAGTTAAAAAGAAAAAAGATCTCATAGGATATCATTTATGGATCATAAGAATAACAATCATTCTCCAAATAGTTATTATTACAAGGCTAGTTGCAATTCCTCAAAAAAATAAATAAATAAAAGGATGCATATTCTTAGCCTCTTAGGCATGCCTTGTAAACATAATATGAAATGGATCGCGGTTGGCTTAACAGATGACAAGCATTACCTAAGTGTGAAGTTCAATCAAGGAATATTTGTCTAAGAGATGAATCAAGCATAGAAACTTCACATCTTCCCTAACAAAGGTTTACATACCCAATCAAATTGGTATTGTTTCGTTCATAGGACAACCCCAAATTTTTTAAGTATATTCTCAAGGCAATAAGTAATTGGGCACAAAATCAATCATGTATTCATGTATATATGTATATATATGTATATATATAGGCCCCCAGGCATGCACCACGTACATGTTTAGAGCAAACGTTAATCGTGACGTACCAACTTATATACGTTAGTTGATTGTCAACTCGAAAAAATAGCCGCGAGGCAGTGTTCGTTGCTTGTTTAGAGCGTTCATTTTGGCTCTTGGGTTGCACAAATTTTACAGAATTCAGCGGCGGCAATGAACATGGGACAAAGAGGTGGTGCAGCAGCCGCGTCTAGGCGCACGAGACATGCTGGCATTCCTCCAGTGTATGAAGATTTTAAGCCAACTTCTGAATGGAAGCATGAAGAAGGAGCTGCTACACTATTTTACCAACTTCCTGGTAACTTTTAATTTGTTTGTTGTTGTTATTTAGTTTATCAATATTGTAGACTTGTATTGATTGGAAAAAAAAATATCAGTATCTAATATGGCACGTTAGAAATATTCATATCAAGAACAAGCAAAGATGTAACATAAAGAAATTAGAGAAGATAAGTCGGACGCCTCGAGGAAGTATTTTGGGTGTGGCCTTGTTGCCATTTTCCCACCTAGAAAGTAGGAATAATTTCCTATTAGAAAATTAAATTAACTTGCATTTTTGCCAAGCGCCAACTTGGACCTAATAGTAGTACCAGACTATAAAAATACATATGTCTAGTGCATCAAATTGTATCCTTTTTAGTAACTCAAAAAAGACAAAACAAGGCATGTATATATATTATATGTGTGCATTTTATGATGTTATTTTATGTTGTACTATATTTAAATTCATTTTTGTACAAATCAATCTTGTATTATGTTATCCAATATAAAGGGCTGGATATACACCACATACTAGTTTGAAATATTTCCCTAAAATGTTGGATTTTTTTCAAAAGTTTGTTTTGAAACTCTTCTCATTCATTTTAAAATTGAGAGAAAAAAAAAATTCAAAGTTAATAATTTCTAGGTCGATAGGATTTAAAATTATATAATTTAATATGCTTAATTGGTCTTATAATTTTGAAAATAGAATAAGAAATATATTTTGTCCCATCACATTTAATACAAAAAAAATTCAAACTTCTAAAAGGTCTCTTAAAGTACACACACTTAGGTGCAAGATCGACAGATCGTGGTACTTGCCCTCATTACATAGTATTTCATGTCTGTGTAGATTTTATTAATATTAAACCAAGTGTCAAAAAAAATTTATGAACATAGTTATCCAAGACATAACTTTGCGCATAACAGGATTTGCTAAAGAACAAATCAAAATCGTAGCTGATAGTAGAGGTATTTTAAGAGTTCGAGGAGAACGCCTCGTTACAAGTAACAGATGGAGTCGTTTCCAAGAGGAGGTTGTGATTCCACAAGACTGTAGAATGAGTGAGATTCGAGCAAAGTTTGAAGCTGGAATTCTTCGAATCTTAATGCCAAAAAAGATGGTTATCTCAGATAAGAAGAACCCTGTTGATGAACAACCTAACACAACATCATATGAACCTCCTACACCAAGTGTAACAAGGCCTAACATACAACCAGAGCCTCAACCTAAGTTGAACGATGTGTTGCCTTCAAAACCCACATTGCCTACTATTGCTGAAAACCCTCAATTTGGAACATTCACTAGCCCACCAACCTTCATTCCTAGAGAAGGTGAAGATAAGTCAATACACAAAAAACAACATGAAGCAGCTATGTCACCATTGAAGCCTCCAATTGATAATACTAGCCAGCATGTTCCTGATTACAGCCTAGCAGATGCTACGAAGGTGCACAAGACACCAGAATATTTTGCTAGCAGTGTGGATTCTAAGAGAGGGGAGGGTGAAGGTACCTCGCAAAGTAGCTGTAGCGGTATGAAAGAAAATGAGCTATATGATGATGCCCTTGATCATGACAAGGCAGGCATGGAAGAAATGAATGAGAACAAGAGATTTGGTGATCAAAAGAGGGTGACTAAGAGTCATATATCAAGGAACTTTAATGAAGATGGGCAACTCTTGATAAATATGGGTGCAGCAGTGTTAGTGATCGTTGCAATTGGATCATATGTATTCTACTCATTTAATTTAGGGGATTAACTCGATTAATCTTCTTTTACTTTTACTTATGCTTTCAATCTAATGTGTAAGAATAACATCTACCATCTGATGAAATATATATACCTACTCATGTATAAGTAATGTGATGATGAGTTTGACATTTATATAAATTAGCTTTTGTGCATAACTAAAATAGTAATGACCATGCATTCCTTCAAAAAGAAATTATAATAATAACCAACGCTACACGTGAACAGAAAATAACACCCAGTTGAAAACACGAACCTTCAGCAATGATCAAATAACACCCAGTTCAAAACACGAACCTTCAGCAGGTATTTGTCAGAGCAATGATCAAATAACACCCAGTTGAAAACACGAACCTTCAGCAAAGACAGGAGATGCTCATAACTCCTATCTATGATGAAGATCCCCATGTCCAACAAGTACCTGCTGAAAGGGACTGCATTGAGGGCACTATGACCCTGAGAAGAAACTGGGCCATGATTATCATGATCTCCATGACCACCGCCCTCTACGAGAGTGTTACCAGGTGAGGCTGCTGAGTGGTTAGAGCTTGTGTTGTTGGGACCTGCAGCCTGAACCAGGACGCTTAGCTTCAGCCCCATGGAGCAGTGACGAGGCTTACCACAGACGAATTACCTCAAACCAGGTTGGCTGAGTTGAATCACAGTCTGTCCATTTTCATCGTCGTAGGTCGATACAGGGCTGGTGATGCGACAAGCAGCAAAATCGGTTCTGGAAACCTCAATCACATCGTGATCCGGAGTGTAAATGAACACTGCAAGGTCAAATGTAATGCAGCCAAAGCGTAATCCACTATTCGCATTTTAAAATTATCCTTCATCAATCAAACTAGTACTTCTGCCAACCAAAGAACAATAATGTTTTTTAACAGCTTTATGCAATTCACTTGTTACTAGTGAGTGCATTATCTAAGATTCTCTAGCTACCGAAACTTATAATTTCGTACATAAAATTATATTTTTAATAAGCCGAAATAAGAAGTGATAATCGTATAATGGAAGTCAAATCGTCATCAAATATTGATAGTCGAGACATTTGAGTGAAAATATAAGCGAAATCGGCGAACTGGAAGGTGAAGTGAACAGGAAGCTTCGAGTGAAGAGCAGAGGTGATGAATGAGCTTGAACAGATCGAAAATGGAAGAGAAGTTTACCTTTGATTTCCTTGCTGTTCAAGTTTCTAGAGAGAAGATGAGTTTCTTGAGAGAGAGAGATATATAGGTCGAATGGAGATGGTGGATTGAGAGAAGTAGAGATATTTATAGTGGAGTGGAGCTGAAGCAGCTCTGTTTCCCGCCTCTTTTTTCAGAGTAGAAGGGTGCTATGTTGTATGTCCAATGAATACTTGCCACGTGTTTGTAGTGTGTTATCACGTGACAAACAATATTCTTTGACATTCAACGATATGATAGGATATGTCCATGCAACATGCTAATCTAGTCCAATACTCCATTGGTCCTACATTTTTTGCCCCAAAGTGCAAATTGTTACTTTTTTAGATGGAAAGTTGAGGCTGATTCTAAAAATAATTAACTATGGTCAACTATTAATTAATGATGGTAATTGGGCCCCTTTCTTGATAGATGTGAGTTGTTTATATTTCTCTCTACTTTTAGAGGTTTATACTTTTCACCTATTTATACAAATTTTCCAACCAAATTCAAATATCCCACCAAAAATAAAGTTACAAGAGCTTCTAAAATCGAAATAAGGCCTATTTAAGACCCCATTTTCACAATAAATTAAGAGAGAGACAACACCTCACCATTAAAACAGTGCATTCAATACAAAAGCCACGACATACTCTCATAACATATCATTATCGAGTGAAGCAGTATGGAGGTTAAGTTGTCATTAAGTCTCTCAGGACCAAATATCGAAATGAGGCCTATTTAAGATAAGGGATCTTCACTGGTGAAATAGAGGGAGACAATGCAAGGGCAACATATGTTCAACAGACCCCAACAGAGGGCACACCAGAACACTGACCATAGTACATTAGAGGCCTTTTCACAACAGAGGCCGCAACTGAAACCCAACAATATCCAAATCAAGGTAATGTATCAAGTTCTCATCAAGTCCCATCATGTTCACAATTAGAGATGTCTAAAGGAAAAAGGAAAGACATGAGTGATGAGGAAAGATTAAGATGCATGACACAACTCTTACAAGATTGTACTGATTTGAAATTGCCTCATGGTTATATTGAGAAACTATCTTGTGAGTATAATTGCTCAAGATGGACTATACAAAGAGTATGGAGAACTATCAAAGAGAATGTAGTACAGGGACCACAACTCATAGGGGACAAAGGTTACAAAGGCAAAGTTGGAAATAAGCCATTGCCATTAGTAGAAGAAGATATCATGACAATTCCTTATAAGAACAGGACTAACATAAGATCATTAGCCAGGGCATTTAACAAGAACAAGTCAACAGTTCACAAGTTTATAAAAAATGGCCATATTAGGAAGCACACAAACACAATGAAGCCCACATTGACTGCCAGAAACATATTCCAAAGGCTGCATTAGTGCATATCACATGTAGACAACATCAACATTTCACCACAATTCAGAGACATGCTAGTTCTAAGAGGTTTATCATGAAAATAATGTTTCTAATTGCTATAGTTAGGCCATAATTTGATGAAGAAGGTACATGCATCTTGGATGGCAAGATTGGGTGCAGGCCCTTTGCTCAAGAAGAACCAGCAAGGAGGAGATCATTGCACAAAGAAGTAGGAACAATGGAAATCAAACCACTAAAGAACATAACAAAAGTTGTCATCAAATATTACATCATCACAAAGTTGATTCCAGCAATCAAGAGTAAGTGGTCATTGAGTGCAAGTGGTGAAGTAAGAATCTAGCAGGACAATGGTAGTCCACATATACTAGACTCAGATGAAGATTTTGAGAGGGTAGCAAACACAGATGGATTCAATATCAAATTAGTTTCACAGTCACCTAATTCTCCAGATCTAAATGTGTTAGGTCTAGGATTTTTCAGAGCTACACAATCGTTGCAACATGAATAAGCACCAAAGTATGTCAGAGAATTGGCAGAGGCTGTGAACTTTGCATTTACACATTTTGATCCAACACTAATCAATCATGTATTCTTATCATTGCAATATTGCATGCTAGAAACAATGAAACAAGGAGGGGAAAAAAATTACAAGATACCACATGTTGGTAAGTAAAGAATGGAAAGGGAGGGAATCCTTCCTAAAATAGTGCGAGTATTTACATCTTTACTTGTAATCCCCCGAAATTCTACAATTATTTTGTTATTATCTATTTATTTTCTTAAGTAGCCCGCTAAGTTTAAACTACCAAAATTCTATCCTACTCAAATTTTACACTACCCAAAACTCTATCTTACTTAAAGTTTTCCTAAACCTAAACTCTCTCACAAAACCAAAAACACAAAATACCTAAACACTAAACAACAAAAGAAAAGAAACCCCATATAATCCCCTACCCATGGAAACCCCCCACAAAACACAAATACTCAAAGTCAAAAACAAAGAAAACAAAGAAACCCTTCCCCCCGTGAAACTCCTTCACCCACAGAAAACCCCACCCCTGCTGCCACCGCCAGCCCAGCCGTGCCCTTGCCGTCGGTGCCGCCGCCCCACCTCGCCTTGCTGGTGAGCATACCACAACCCTCTTCCTTCTCCTTTCTTTTTCCTTCCCCCTTGTTTTCTTGATTTATGGATGATGTAGTATGAACTCATGTAATTAGGTTTGTCTTTGATTTTTTTTGGGTTGTGAATTGTTATTGTTCTTGGGGTTTGATTGTTTGAAGTGGGTTAAAGTAGATTAGGCAAATCATGACTTGCGTGAGTTAGCTATTTGGTTAAAATAACAATAATAATAATATTATAAAGTTGACTACACTTAGTGGGTTTTGCATAGCTAAACAAGTATCAAACAAATGGTTATTAATAGAAAGTGGACTTTGCTATGTTAAATGAGTATCAAATAAATGGTAAAGTAATCAAAAGTGGGCGTTGCAATGTTAAACGAGTATAGACAAATGCAAATTGGGATTTTCCCAATCTTTTATCATGTTATTGAGGAACATTTCTCAAGGAGTCTAATTTTATCTACTCAAATGTTTGGACCAATAGGAAACAACTTTGTGTTGAGTCGTTACTTTTAAAAATGTCTACGATACTTGTTGCAAATGCCTTAAAATTTTATGGGTAATAGATTTTGATGCTACTAATTAATGAGCATTGGTGTGTATTATAGTCTTTCAGTTAACACTAGTAGCATTATATTTTATCTACTAACTTGTGTTTTGGAGAGACTTAAAAACGTATTTTGGGATGATTTAAAGTCTTAGAAAAGTTAGTGGGGTTGTTGTAAATTTGGTATTGTTGGTATATTGAATTAGATTATATTATCTGGTGTAGGAGAACGATTTGAAATAAGTCCTTAAAAAAAATAGAGAAAGTGGATACCCGTGTATTTTACACCAGGTACGTACAAATTATGAAGAACGTTATTTTAATTAGGAGCATGATTTAGGGTGAAATATAAACTTAGTATCATGTTTAGGGAACCCTTTGAATGAGATTGTTTGGTTATCCATTTGAAAGAATTTATGTTCTTTATATTAGGGGCATGTTTTGGTATTATTTGTGAGAAACCGTGATTTATTAATTGGTATTAATTGTTAATTAATCCATAAGGTCGTTTATTATTACTCCTTCATTACTGATAGTATGAGTGGAGTAAAGGTGTATTTTTATAAGTCTTAATGACGAGGGTAGTTGACTTGGTTCAATAATTTTATCAGTTAAGATTGAAATTAAAAAGTTAAAAATTACAGTATAACAGAGATAGATTGAATGACTGTAATATTTGCATTTGTGTGCTGCGGTGATCATGTTTTTTGAGTTTAAACAGTACATCACTTAAACAGAAAGAGGATAAGCAATAGAACTCTAGGCTAGTGCACGTCTAGAGTATTGACAATGAGGGGTTGGAGTTCACGGGGTATTATCCGTGGCTTTTGTTGGAGACCGTGTGATCTATGAGTCTCTCTTTTATAAAGTTTCAAACTTAAAATTGGGGTTAGTTGAGATCTCATCTAGCTATGGTAACAAAGTCGCGCCCATTTATCATCTGGATTTTTATACTGTATTTTGATGCTCTTCGACGGGAGTGCATGGGTTATTAAATTATTTGATGTCCAGATCAGGACATAGGGGAGACAACCTAGTCTATTGCTTAATCCAAATCATTAATCAATTTATCGTGTCAGTCGAGTAAAATGTTGTGTGGTACGTTCTTACATTTTTATAGTTATTTAATTATCAGTTCAACTGTCGTACTTTATAATTTGTATGTACTCAGCTTGCTAATTACATGTCTTGTGTGTTTTTTGTCATGGCTTTCGCCTATAAATGACACTGTAATGATCCAATACTTACATTTGTATTATTGGGAAGCAGATTATTAACAGATATCTAAACAAGCATTCATGCATGGGCGGGTTGGAGAGAAACGTTATTTTAATTTAGATTTCAGAATAAATTATGTTGGTTTGATTTGGTTTTTAAACTGCTGGATTTGAATTAGAGGTAAACGTATTTGGTACATTATAGTAAGGGCCGTAGAGGTTCCAGTTTGTTACACAGGAGTTGATTTATGTTTAATGTTCGTTATTTCATAAGTCTTTTGGTTTTCTGCTGCAAAACTCTGTTTTATAGTCTTAACGTTTGAACATGTGGCGGTAGCACACCGGTAGTTCCTAAAGATTGGGTTTCGGAAAAACGAGAATTATCGGGGTATTACATTACTAGAAGAATGTTCAAGATCATTACTTAAACAACACTTAAGGCTCATTGGACAATATACACAACATGAAACACAAACTGACGGGCCATATTTCACACAACAAGAAGATGACCAAGCAAATGTAGGGGATTTAGAGGAAGAATATGAAGACTTCATTCGCATGTAAGTAGTATAAGTACATTTCAATACATGTAAGTAGTACAACATTTTGGACATGTAATGAAATATAATAATGTATGCATTTTGATGTATGGAAATCCCTTGAATTATATAATGCAAAAATCATTTTGGAACTCCTAATGTCCTCTCAGGTTTTATGTCGTGTCAACAAGTCACAACAAACCATCAATGCATACAACACTCAAATAACATGTAGTATAGGGTTAGGGTGGCTTGTGGCAACAAATGTTAACTAGGGCATTAGTAATTCAATGTTAATCAAAGACAACTCATTCATCACAGAGATAGTATCTCTCGAGATAATCATTTCATATCACAAACTGAAACAACTAAATGCCCTAAACATTTGCTTCCCTACATGCCTCTACACTGAACTACATGCGAAATGGGTGAAGGACCAATGGTATGCTATGACAATTTCAATATTATTCATGTCATTAGTGCCCATTACATCATTGAGGAGCTCTATATGCAAAGAAAAAGTACCCTGCCAGAAGAAACGAAATAGTAGGATAACAAGTAGGAATAAGATAAACAAGCAGAATCTTCAAAATAACCCTATAATAAGCATGGAAAACATAAGAGAAGAACATAACATCATTTAACATCCAGAAGTATCCAATTAAACACCTACAATAAGCATAAAGAATGAAATTAAGTTGAAATTAACATGAGATGAAATTAATATGAGCAGCAACAATTCAAAGTTAATCCACACTCAGCAAACGAAGCATAATGTAAAGTAGCAGTGTTATATTTAACCAAATAAGCACCCCCAAATATTACACCATCAACATAACTAGCAAGTAAGCAAAACTCCCAGCAAGAACCAATTAAAAAGGCATCAATGTCTTAATTAACATCATGTAATGTCATACAGGCCTAGAACACCAACTCTAGCAACAACAAATGACCGACGAAATGGCCTAGAACACCCAAACACATACAAATTTATATACTTTCAATATAAATTCAACCCATAATAAAATCACATAGGTTAGTAATTTATAAAACATGCATATTAGAATAATAATTAAAGGGAAAAGAATGGAAAATAAGGGAAGAAGAAAGGGATCGAAGATGGTGGCGGCAAAGTGGTGGACGACGACAAGCAACACAAAGGGGGGTTGGGCTTTTGAATTTCACATGGGATGTGGGTGGGTGGGGTGGGGGGGTGTTTAGGTTTTGTTTCTTTTTTTTTTTTTGCTTTGTAGTGTTTAGGTTTATATAAAATGCTTAGGTTTAGGTAGTATATATTTAGTAAATGAGTAGTATTAAGTTTAGGTATTTGACTTTAATGGGTTTCTTAGGAAAATAAATATATTTTGTAGAAAAGAGTTTTATTTTTATGATTTAATTAAATAATAAAAAATATTTTGCAATTTAATGTGGAAATATGTATGTACATATATGTATGTAAAGTATATGTATTATATTAATGCATATAAATTATTTTCGATAAAATGTAATCAAAATCTCATAATTTTCGGGGGATTACACATCTTATGTCCAAATTGAAAAATTACTAATTTAACTTTAATACGTAAGTGTACATGGAAAACTCTAATTCAAAGACACATTAGTCTGACTATTAGAAGTTTTAATCCATACACAACAATGGTAAAGTGTTCCCTAACACCAAACATCCATTAAGCAGCCCACCTTGCAAACTGCAAAAAGATATTGACAATCTTTTCATCATATCACACAGTATTTAAATGAATGTAGTAATTACAACTTTAACAGATTGATGTCTAAAATGCCTACCTTATACAAGAAAATATTTAAAACCAATGAGAATCCTCTATAATTATCTCTAGAGAAAAAAATGCTCGGATGGTACAAGGGATAAAAGGGTGTGTTTAGACAATACACGCTCTACAGATCGACAACACAACATAATTTTCCATTTCAATCACTATGACGCATGATAATATCTCAAGCCTCTAAATACTACGGAGTATCATGAAATATAAGCATATATATTTATATATTAAAACCCTCGCTAATAAAACAAATTTTGTGCATCCCACAAGCTTAATGCTACTTAAACTAGTAGACTAATAATTTAAAATATTTTTCATTCCCTTTCCTTCCACAAGTTAACACCCTCACATATAATAACCCTTTATTTTAAACACAAATTTTTTTCCCCGAAACAAAACACTAAAAAACCCTTATTTTTTCCAGTCATGCATATCCTAGAATCAATTGTAAGGTTGGCTTATCCACAACAATGGCATCCACTTCTACTCCATCTTCGTCCTTCCCTTCACTGCTCATTCTCCCCAAATCCAATTCCTTCAAACTCTTCTCCTACTATTCCGTCTCTACCTCTCAATCCAGCTTCTTGACCATAACTTCCCGCCAAAATCTATCCATCCCCTATTTTGTAAACAATATTAATACCCCCATCACTTTGCTTAAAGCTCAAGCTTCCTCTGTGAATGGTGAAACGCAGCGTATGGTCCCTCCTTTCAATGTTCTGATCACTGGCTCTTCCAAAGGTATACCTTCTTTTACCCCTTTAATATTTATTCATCCCCCTTTTATTAAGTGTTGAAGTTTCATTTTGAAATCGCATGTTACAATTTGAGTTTGAATTTTCTGAATTTGAAGAAGTGGGTTGAGTAATTTGTCGATGAATTTTTATTGGTTTTTTGTTTGTTGATTATTGTGAAATTTGGGTAGTGCAATTAAAGAATTCGTCTTTGACGAGAAAACTCGGACTTAAGCTGTTATACTATTGAATTATAAGTCTTTATCAAATGTCTGAATATATAGGTGGTTCCTGCATTTGTTGATGCAGCTTAATTGTGCTTTTTGATGGTTTTGTTTTTGTTTGAGGTAGCGATGATATCAAGAAAGTGGGGTTGCTGTATACTTGGTTTTACGGTGGGATGTCTGTTATGATGTGTAAATATATGGAGTTGGTTTACTACTTAATGCACCCCAAATTAATTTTCATCAACTAATTTATCTCAATGCTTCATACTGCCATTCGGGTGTGTTCCACCTAGAATAGAAATGTGTCTTTTGTTTTTGAAGAGGAGGGAATATCAATTACTGATGTTAACCGTATGTTGTGCCTATGTAACTCCTTGAAGATTTTGTAATCTTGACAATTAAGTATATCACTTCTTAAAGGATCTTTAAAGAAGAGTCTTAAAGAATCGACAACTCTTATTTGATTTGCCTAATTATTAAATTTTACTTCTGTATTTTAGCTTGAAGCTCACTGGCTCGAGCTTAATATCAACTTTTCTAGATCTTCCTGGATCAATAAGGCCAATCATATTGACTGAACAGAGCATGTAGTAGGAATTCCAGTCCCAAACCACCTATTAGTCAATTTTACTAAATAATCTATTCTAAACCACTCTTAATATACCTTTGGGAATCACAAGTTGAAATGTGGTTATGGTCTTTTTGATCTTTGCATGGATGAAGTACTACTAATGATACAAGCTTGCAGTTAAATCTTAATCCAAGTATCACCACTATTGCTAGATTTGAAGAAACCTGGGATCAAGTTTGGCTAGGATATGTAGATCCAGGCTTGTATAATTGATTTTTTTTTTATTTTCTTTGTCTGTATCCCTTTTTCTGTTGACTTCGTGGTATTTTTTGTTTGTTTGTTAAACAGGAATAGGTTATGCACTAGCAAAAGAGTTCTTGAAATCTGGTGACAATGTTATTATTTGTTCAAGGACAGGTAAGAATTATGTACTCATTCATCCATATTTTCCAAAAAAAAGAAAATCTAGAGGTTGATTGGACTTGTAGTATATTGATTGGAATATGGCTGTATGCAAGCATTAAAAGTTATTAAAATGGTTTATTTAGAGAGCATTCTGTTAATCTTTAATTTCAGCATGCCATGGATTATTGATTATGATGGACTTGTTTCATTATGTCTCACCATGGGTCTAACTTGTCTAAGTCCAGATAGGTTTTCTGAGAAACTGGTTTCATATGAAGGGCGCCCATACATGATGTGGAAGGGATTAATAGAAACTGGTTTCATGCAAAAGGGTGGTTCATACATGACACATAAGGGATTTATGATAAAATGAGATATTTGGGGGTCAATCTTATTATGGATATAGATTTGAGACCCAACTAACAGTGGACACAATACAACCATTACAATTACGACTATTTATTACCACAGACGAAAGTGGCCGTTAGTGTTTGAGCATTTGTCTCGGTCTGTTTTTACTAATGTCAACTGGTAAATTTAGTGATAATGGACAATGAGAGTGGTCTAATAGGTCTTTACTCATGTAATTTGCGTAAGGCTTTATACACCAGTCAGATGATGGTATACTCATTCTTGTGCCAGGCGAACGAGTAGAATCAGCAGTTCAGAGCTTAAAAGCAGAATTTGGGGATCTGCGTGTGTGGGTACTCCTTTACTACCCCTTTTTTTCTGGACCTCCTCTTCTTCTGAAAATAATCTTATTTATTCTTTCTTCAGTCACGTCATTCTAATGACCAACTTTGAGCACTGGATTCATCTATTTTCTCAAATAACCTTCTTTCTACAGGGTACCAAGTGTGATGTGAGGGATGGACAAGATGTGAAGAACTTAGTTTCATTTGCACAAGAAAAGCTAAAATACATTGATATATGGGTATCTGTTTGATGCTTAATTTTTTTGAATTTATCTATTTTATTTTTCACGAGTTAAGTTTTTTCCTCCCTTGATAATTTCTAATTTTTTTTTGTTGTCGTTTGAGTCTCTGTTCCTTTTCACTAAAAGATTTGTATGTGGCTTTTTATTCTAATATTCAAGATAATTTTCTCTCTCCCTTAGCCTCATTAGGCATAATTTCTTCCATGGGAACAAATGTTATCTGGAAGACAATATTGCAGGGTATCATCACAACAGGACCTAGTAATATGCTGAAAGTGAATGACTACTAGATACTCTATCAACCAAACATAATTGGCAGATTGGGTCTAAATTTTAACCAATCAAAGTGAGGGAGGGTACAGAGTGTCTGACCGAGTATGAGAAAGTGGAGAGCAGGCTGATAGAAGCTGTTACGGGTGTTTGTTATAGGATAAGTAAATCTCAAAGGTTTGAGGCCTTTGAGCAGAAATGATGTGTGTCTTTTAGGATAGGGGATTTTTTTATGTCTGTTACTGTGAGTGTATCTTTGTATTCTGCTTCGTGCGTGATTGATATTGATGGGTTTAAGGTTATTTGGTTGCTTAGTTTTTTAATGGTCATTGGTCTTGCCTGAGCATTTAGAGGCCTTACTACATGGGGACTTGGTGAGTTTAATATCTTGGCCTAGCAAAAAGAAAATTGGTGTGAAAACATATCAGAACTTGCCTGAAAATGTAGGTTCATGAACACAATATATCTGGCTGAACAATAATGGAAAAGGATTTGAACCCAAAATTACCTGAATACTGATCCAAATTTGATTGACCTGAAAGCCATTTGATGGGCCTGTTTGACAGGTTTACCTATATCCTTTTCTAATGCTTTTAGATTTTAAAACGTCCCATGGTAATGTAATATTTGGAGACTCCAATGGGTTTACGATTTGTTTTGGTATTCAAAATATTAATAACTTAATTAAAAGGAATTCATCTGACAAGTCAGAAAGTTCTGCGACTGAAGAGCTTATATGCAACATTTCACTGCCTGGCTGTTCTGACAACCAAATATACTCCTTCCCTTTGTTCTTTACCAGAACAGCCCTGAGACTTATGGAGAAAGAGTACAAGTTAAAGATGTAAAGGTGAACTTTCTCCTTGGGTGCTGAGTGTAGTCTAATTTGAATGCATGTGGAGGTATTCTTCTGGTTTTTCACCTTTCACATCTCATGTCTGCATGACACATAATTTTGCAGTGTCAAGACTTGCCTCTATTGAAAATTGCTTTTATAATTGTTTTTAATGTGAAATGTACCACTATATTCATGCGCCAGTGATGTTTGTCCATAATTCTACTAAACCCATATGGCAAAAGCATCAAACTTTTTTAGTGCGGTGTGTTATTAAAGCACATCTACTTCTGCACTAGGGTCTTATAACACCCAATCATGTATACTGCTTGCAAGAACAATGTTCTTGATGAAATTTCCCTGAGATGATTACATAGCTACTTAATCTGGCATGTGAGGGTTGCTCATTAGTGACCTTTAGATTAATCTTGTATTACTACTGATGCAGATTAATAATGCAGGATCTAATGCATATAGCTATAAGCCTTTGGCAGAAGCATCAGATGAGGATCTCATGTGAGCTTATTTTCTAGCCTTCTTCATGTTTCCCCTTACACGTGCAATATTCACATGCTTTCATTTATCAGCATTTCTTAAAGATGAATTAATTTTGTTAATCTATGCAGTGAGGTGGTCACCACAAATACCCTTGGTTTGATGATCTGTTGTCGAGAGGTAATAGACAAATAGTTGTCTTTTCTGTTGAAGCATACACAAATATTTTATCCTTATATGCTATTGTTGTACAGGCTATGAAGATGATGGTGAACCAACCCAGAGGCGGTCATATATTTAATATTGATGGTGCTGGTTCTGATGGAAGACCAACTCCAAGGTACCTTTTTTTGTGCGTATTATGTTCCCAAAACCCAGGAAAATAAGTTCTCTCAACATAATTTTCATATTCATTGGCCGTAGTGTTTTCTTTATTAGACCAGAGTGAGGAGAGGCGCTTTTTGTCTTCATTAGACCAACTCCAAGGTACCTTCATAGTTATGTTTTGTTTGTTTATGTTTTTGACCAATTAGATTTGCTGCATATGGAGCAACCAAGCGCAGTGTGGTGCATCTGACAAAGTCATTGCAGGTGGGATATAGCTTTTCCTTGGGTGACTTTCTTTTGGTCACGTTGAATTTGAGATTTTACTAGCTTATGTTCTAGCATATATTATGTAGGTAGGATAGCGAAATGTTTGAAAAGTGTCCATGACCAGTTTTGTGTATCTTTTCCAATAGGGGGAATCTGGAAAATTACCATTAGTACTGTTCAAATTTCAGTTGTGTCTATAACTGCTGGTTCGTGGTAGGTAAAGTGGGTTTTAATTACAGTGATGTAGGGTAGAGAAAAGGGTGGTTTTAATGGCTTGTGTTATCATTCCTTCACCCTCATATGCAGTGTATATGGAGGAATCCAGCCAAGCAATAGGCTATGAATATTATAAGTGCCCATTCTGGGAGCTCAAAAGAGCATTTAGATAATCCAAAAAGAATTCAAATCTAATCATTCATTCATTTAATGGCATTGTGGATATATGTGATGTCATTCCCATGCAAAGACATTCAAAGATTTGATAAACAAGAAAATAAGGTAAGACTGTATGAGGCTTGTAGAATAAAGTAAAAAAAAGAAGAATGAGGACTTCTAGGTTCACAGTTTACATGATCTTACAGTTAATGACAAAAGGTGGATTCAGAAGTGATCGCAGAATGTGTAGTTAATAACCTAAGTCTTTGTAGAAGTTGTCTGTTGATATGAGTACACATTGTTGATCATATAAATTCTAGATGGTAGTAAAGCAATGAAAATCGAAAATAAAGAAGAAAAAAAGGTTATGGCTGTGTTTCTTAAACTATGCGGCTTTTTAATGTGACTTTCTGTCTACCACCAGGCTGAATTACAAATGCAGGATGTCAAAAATGTGGTGGTGCATAATTTGTCGGTATGTTCTCTTATCTGCTTGTCAAACTGTCGTTCTTATGCTAAGAATTGATGGTTTTAGGATAAAAAAAATAGGGGATTTTTGCATCGTCCAGTGGAATGATGCGTGCTAGAGGGCAAGCCATTTTAACTTTTGATTAATATGCTGGATCATTCAAATGCTAGTAGTTTTTTTTTTTTATCTAATAATGGAATTGCAGCCTGGAATGGTCACAACTGATCTTCTGATGTCTGGAGCTAATACAAAGCAGGTTTGATTGACCACTTATATCTTGTCTTGCTTTTTTGGATTTCCTTCTGGCCATGGATACATACTATTTCATTTTATATTTCTCTGCAGGCCAAGTTCTTCATAAATGTTCTTGCGGAACCTGCAGAAGTGGTAAATTCAATCTTTTATTACAACTACCATCATGAACTGATGAAATATGTCCATGAAATATGTTAAAGTATGTAGTATCTCTTGCACCAGTTAATCTTTTAATGGCCTACCTTTGAAAAGGCACAAGGATATCATCACAAGATGCAGTGCTTTCAATTTGATTTCATGGTTTGTTATAGAATGCTTTCTGTAATCAAGATGATTGTAGAAGTGAGTTATGAAACGTGGGAATTACGCTTTCTCTGTTGAACATTTTCCCCGTCATGTAAGCCACGGGGCAATAGCCTGTCTCCTCCATGTTTTGGGACCTGTGATGATTGATGGCAATGGTTGATGGCTGATGAGATTTGTCTAATGTTACTATTTTAATGTAATCATTTAGGCTGTAAAGTATTAGATCAGGTGAAATGATTTAAATTTGCAAGCTAGGATGTGTTTTTACAAGTTATAAACTTAAAAATAAGAGATCTCTTTGTAAAATTCACTGTAACTCATTGTAACTTGGGCAGAATGAAAGATAAGGCACTATCACGCCATGAGATGCCAAAAACCACTAACTTTGAATAGATTTTGATTTAACCTCATGCATTTATGCTTTTAATTGATGAACTAGTACTGTCATCAATTCTTCATTACAGGTGGCGGAGTACCTTGTTCCTAATGTCAGGTCAATTGCTGGCAGTGGATCCACGAAACCAACCTACGTACGGTTTCTGACTGGAGTGAAAGCCTACTCACAGATCTTCTCGGTAAGTCTAAATGGAAAATATTCGTGCTTTTGTTTCAAAGTTATTCAATTTGCTAACTGCTATATGTTATCCTACAAAGACCTGAAAAGAACTTGTTTCGGTTTTGTTTTGCAGAGAATTGTCTTTGGTGCCAGGAGAAATAGATTTGTTCTTGAAGATTGAAAAGTTTGCTGATAAAAAGTATATGTAAAACTTAGTTTGTCTCCCTAATTTTATTGCTCAATTTTTAGCGAACTCTATATGATGTGGGAAGTGAATTGGTGAATTCTGTATTAATTCATTCAACGAGCGATTGACGATGGTTTAAGGCTTCGTTTTATTCATATGATAGAAAAAAATGCAACCCCTATTTAAACTTACTAGTCCTATCGTTCAGAAATTTGCCTTCTCTAACGAACTCTTAAATTTTTTAGAGATATTGACATTTACATATGCCAATATTAAAAATGACACTTTGTGAAGCTCTTTATGAAAGGAAGTGTAAAAGTCAACTCATGGACTGACATATAAGTTAAACAATAGTTTTAGCTCAAATAATTGAAGAGACCATTAACAAAGTGAGTACTATTCAAGTTAATATCTATAATTATCAGAGTCGATCAGTATTCAGTAGCATGTAATGATATTTTCATTTTGCCGTGGGTATGATATGATACTTAAAATTTCAATAGTTTTTCCTTATTGCCTACACATATATACAAGATCAAAAGTTGAGATTTGATCGAAAAAATCTAACTAAATTAAGGGGTAAATTATAATGGGCTAAAATAAGTTGTTATAATGGGGGACGATAGTCCTGCATCAGTAAAAAAAAAAAAAATGCCCCCATAGGTACATTTTATCATAAATTTTTACCCTTAAATGATTTTTTTTATAATGTAAACCTATTTCCTTCTAATAATATATCATATTGTAAACCATTTTTTTTAGTAATTCATAAGGGTAATGATCTAAAAATAAGCATTGATAGAAAATTAAAATTTGTCACTACGGTTGAATTCTATAATTATCAAATTGTACAACGTATAGATGTTATTATCCGGCTTATTGTATGAAGATTATTTATTCCAACCATTTTCCTCGATAATATCGAAGAATTGATGATATACCAAAAGGAAAAGAAAGAGAGAAAAAATACTTATACAAGAGGGGTGTTCGTGATCCAATTGGATGCTTTTAAGGCATAATCCAAACCAAACTACAAAATTATAGCTTATAATTTTGTTAAATAAAATAGATCCATATTAGGATCCAAACCACTTTAAACCAAACTACAAAATTATAGCTTATAATTTTGTCAAATCAAATAGAACCATATTAGGATCCAAACCACTTTAAACCAAACTACAAATAACGGTTTGATATGACTTGATTATGAAATACAATAAAATAAACCAAGAAAAAAAAATATATTCTAATTTATTATTTTATAATTGTAATAAGCAATAAAAAAAATTAAAAACGGTCATATTTCTCCCGAGCACTACACTCTCAAATCACCATAGTCCCCCAAACTCCAAACCCTTAATCTACCTTCCTATAGAGTATAGAGTGCTGGTAAATAAGCGGTCGGTAAAAAAACATAGTAAAGAAGTCGCAGTGAAGTTATTACCAGTAATCAGTCCGGTCGGGTAATTTCTTTGAACTGTAATTATATAATTTTGAATTTGATTTGCGAGATGCATATAAAAACCGGTGAACTCTCTCGTCATCGTCGTATCCAGTAAGTAATCAACCAGTTTCTGAGAGTGCTATTGCAACATATGACCACCGATCAAATCCATGGAAGACGCTTATGCTAGATCTGTTACCGAGGTAAAGTTTATGAAATTGAACGTTTTGTTTTATTAATTTTGATCTATGTTGCACCGATACAAATTCCGGATACGATATGATGGCAAAATCATTTAATTGCGTTTGATATGTTACACGGATATGGATATGAGTTACGGGTACGGAAAACGGCAATATTGATTTTGATGAATGAATTTGCTTGTGATTATGACTGCAGGTGTTGGACTTCTTCGCCGTCGACCCGGCGAAAGGTCTTACTGATTCCCAGGTATGTATCTGCATTTCAATTTGTATTTGTTGATGCAATGTTTAGAGTTCTTGCGATGTATTGCTATCTTAAATGGTTCAATTAGATTTCATTTTGTATTCATTGTTAGTTGTTAAGTGTGCGGGTTTTGGTCGTTGCAGGTTGCTGATTATGAAAGGATGTATGGCCGGAATGGTAATCTTCTTTTAATTATGTTTGCTGTTGCTAATTCAGTCTATGTTTGTTAGTACTACGTGTATATTGTCATGTGGCTTGACAGTGACCATTTTTTTTTGTTTATTTATTTTTTCGTCGAAGTCTGCTCTAATGTTAGTCGGTATTATTTTGCATGTGGCTTGGCTAAAACCTAGCTCTGTTTTTGTGTGAATTTTATTATTTGGAACTAAGGCGGTGTAGAGCTCGGCTATTGGGATAATTAGTTTATTGATTACTATTCTGTGAACGAGTTTCTGATTCCTTGGTATTTATCTAGGGTAGTGTGTGATTATTGGTTCCTGGATATGGTAGGTTAGAATAGTAACATGAATTCTTGTTGGATTCAAGATCGAAGTTTGACTATCTAATTCTAGCAAGTGCTTTAGGTTGATGCTTTCTTACGAAATGGTGTGAACTAGCTCGTGTGCGAAATGAAGTCTTTGCTTGATTATTTAGGTTAGAAAAAAAAGTCCTCTTTAATTGAAATTGCAGGAAACTATCCATAGCATCTTTGAACATATTTTCTCATTAAAATATTAAGGCAAGAAGATTTTGTCTTTTGATACTTTCTAAAGAGAACACCTTTCTTCTTTTTTATATAGATGACAGATCCTCGGTGTTTTCCTGATTTGAATCCTTAATACTTTGTCTTTTAAAAAAGAGAAGCAGAAAATGTTGTAAAATAAATATCTGCAATCAGATGATAGCTATTGGGGACTTTGTTATGGATGGAAGAAGACAAAGACACCTTGATCCATAGTAATTCACATTATATTTTTCTTAGATGCTCTCTTCAAATTCAATGCTTGGCTTGGAATAAGAGTCTTGACTAGAAAATTCCTTAATAATCATCCAAATCCTGAGTCAACTCATTTTCTTACCCCTGATTTCTATTATTACCATAAGCTTGTGCGTAAACTAATTGCAAAAAAGAAACTCTGCCTTAAGTGATAACATAGCAGTCTTCAACTTTTTTTTTTTTTGACATTAGCTAAAATTGCAAGAATAACAATCTGTCAACTACACTACTAGGAAAGACATAAACCGAGTTTCTAAGAGCAATATTACGCACTAACACAAAGGCAGTAGGGGTATAGAATTTTTTTCGACAGGAATGAAGAAAGTCATCAGCAAAGCAAGTTGGCCTTTATTTGGAGCTAACACGTACCCTTCAAAACAGTGTGTTGTTAGGAATCTGATTGTTTTCGACTTGAAAACTGAAAAGTTGTTCCTGTAGGTTTTGGTTTTTTCTCCAAAGGTGTGAACTAGAACCTGTAATGTTGTGCTTTTGATCATGGGTGTTAGAGTGGTCTCTCAATCCAATGGAGTTTCTATAAGACTTTCTTTCACAGTTATTGAAAGTGATTGCTTTTTCTGCTCTTTAGGCTGGATCACAACAACACACTTATAGGACACTCCTATTTTTGTTTATTTCTTTCTTTAACGTTCACTCCTATTTGGGAATAGTTCTGGAACTCATCATCTTCTCCTACTATAGCAAAGGCATCAACTACAAACTCCAGAGACTAACCCAAACAAGTTACTACCTTCTTTTATTTCTGCTTACATTCTTCATTGTTGGGGTAATCTTAAGAGTCTGGGCAAAATCTATGAAAGTTAGACAGGTTTTATAACTCTTAAGCTGCCATTGCTCTCCTGACATGAGCCTTCACTTTTGCAGATTCAAGACACAAAACCAATGAACACAATTGACCCCACTTTTAGAAAGCTCTTCTGATCTTCTCCTTGAGAAAACATGTTACCAAGTTGAGATTAGTTGAACAAGCAAGACCCATAAAAACTGATTTGTCCTCATTGATTATATGAACAAAAGACAATATCTTGAATACACAAGTATATTTTGCAATGCCCAAGCTAAAATCTCCTTATCTGTTAAAGCTTTGCAAGGACTAACAAATTTGGAAATTCTCTTAAATTTGGAAATTCCTAGAGAATTTCCCAACTGATTAACTCTACCAAGTTGTTATAAGAGACATCCCCTTCTTCAAAATGAGATTAACAGAGATCCCCCTTAAGCTCAACATAATTAGCCAAAACCAAAGTGCCAACAACTAAAACAAAGTGTGGCAGAACAGACCCATCTCCTCTTGAAAGCTAAACCATAACTCAAATCAACAACATTTTGAGAAAATAAACTCAGGGTAGATAAACTAAAAAAAAAATTCAAATCTGAAACGCTTGCTTTTGCTGAAATTGTGAGTATTACTCTTAATTCACGAGTTTCCAGTGCTGGAATTATTGTTAGAAAGTTGAAGCTGACTCACCTGCGACTGAAGGGTAGATGACGGTCATCAGGCACTGCTTAATGTTGGCTGTGATTTTCTTTCCTTTTGGTTTTTCTTTTCTTTTGGGGAGAGAAGCAACTCAAACCTTTCAGTTTGTTATGCTTCTGTTAAAACCTTTAATTTTAATGAGGAAAAATTTTGACTGATCCTTGTATTTTATCTTTTTTTCTTTTATATATTGTTAGCCAAGCATAAAATCAACAAAACTTTCACTGATGTTGCGTACTTGCATGCCATCGCATCTTTCACTTTTAAGATGTCTTCCTTTTATATTACTTCTTCCGTCCCACAATACTTGCAAATACTTGCAACATATTGGACTAGTGTGCATGTTGATGCATAATTTTGATCATCAATACCTATAAAATTATAAGTATTATACTATAAAAAATTAATATTTTAAAAATATACTAAGAAAAATATAAGGATATCTTACTTACATTTATTTTTATATTATGGTAAAAAAATGTAGTCAAAGTGATGGATGTCAATAGTGCAAAAAGTCAAACTGTTGTAGGTATTGTGGGATAGAGGGAGTAGCTATTAAAATGCATCTCACGTATGCTTCTATTCTACAAGGTCACTGGTATGCTCCCAATTTATTGATGCATGACCTTGAGACCTTCATAATGCAGTTTGATATTATCTGTTCATCCAGATTTGTTTGATGTTCATTATTGTATTATTTTTATTATTATTCTTTCTAATGCATGCTTCTTTTTATCTCTTATTAACATTATACGGGAATCATTTGGCTCCTTGAAACATCTCAGTCCTTCCACAAGAGAAGAGTAAGCTCATATTTGAACCCTTCTCTATCTTATGTAGTTATTTGAAAAATACGTATTAATGTTTCCCCTCACTCTATCCACATTAAATTTCTTTCCTCTGAGTTGCATATATTTTTATTATGTATTTTTTTAGAAAATGTTAAAAGAAAATTGTTGAAGTTTAGCTTGAGAAAATTGAATTTTTAATAAATAAATTGTCTTATATGAGTCATGAAAACCAAAGAAAAAATTGAGTTCTAATCAAGTAAATAGTCTAAGATACAGAGTATTGAAACTGCAACGAAATCAAACTTGTAGAAGTTGGATGAAAATGACTGTGACAGAATAAACAAGGACAATGCCAATAATCATTAGTCAACAAAAATGATCAAACTTCTTAAGCTCAATGGTAATTGATGAGCATGTGCTCTCATTTTAAATTAATTTGTATTACTTTTATCTTTATATGAGGGAAATCACAAACAGAATAAGGCCAACATGATACATTCTGCCAAGTAAGATCAGTTATACAGGTATGGAGTTGCATGTAGAAGATTACTTGAACACAGGGAATACTTTAGTACTTTTTTTTCTTCTCAAATTGCTTTTTGAAAATGGTATTTTGTCTTTTAATAGTTTATTCTTATCCTCTTGCAAGCATGTCATTCTTTTTCTTTGAGTCATTGACAGTAACTGCTTAAACAATGTGTTGTTGAGATGTTTTTGTTTACCAAAAAAGTGGTTCACAGATTAATCTAGTTTAAAGAGTTGTTTTTACTATTTGATAACTTAGGATAGCTTCAAGGGTTGACGTCCCAGACTCTGACTCTGAGTACTAGCGTAGAGTGTGTAAGGACAGAGTTTGATGGCGAATAGTTGACTGGTGTTTGCATTATAGCTTTCTTAAAAGATAAAGTTGAAAAGTGACTATAATGTTACCAACAACCATTGTTTCTGCTCTTTTCCCCCTTTATATTAATGTAGTAACAATGCTCCGCTATGCGTAACAATATTAACCAGTCTAGTATATGTTCAATGAGAATTATATGATATCACACACTTTACAATGAGATATAACACACTTTACAATATGAATAATAGGTCAACTCTCTAATTAGCTTTAAGGCTTTATAATTTATTGTAATGTAAAAAAGTTCAATTTTCATATATATGATAAAAGTAATTAAGCAGTCTAAATCATGTCCCTTTAAGATTGTAACCTATTATCAGTAAGCACAATTAATTTATTGTACCCCATACAATTGACTAAAATTTAGCAAAAAATGGACTAAGGTTATGTCTTCTCCTTGTCTTAGGAGCTTATTACTTATTTTTTGTTAGAATCAGACAAAAGTAGACAAGTTCTTATCTTTAAGTATGATTTAGCAAAAATAAGATATTTGGGAATACTCATTAAGATGAATATAAGAGATCCTACTTGATAGGATTTTATCTTTTATTATTAGTGTAAAAGTATAGTCAAAGTTCATTGGATTATTAAACTGGAAAGATTCAAATGATCATACCTTATAAAAAGCAAACCAGAACACTTTTGTTTCATGTGAAGATAACAATGCCTCAATGACTTAACTACCTCTTGTTTATTTGAAAACAATGAATAGTTGGAATTTTTGCCACTAACCGTTAAGGTTTGATAAGTTTGATCATGTATTATTTGAATGGTTTTTAATTTACCATATACTCTTGATCTTTGCAAAATTTATCATGTACTTGTAAACCTAGCGGGACCGCTAAGTATGTTAACATACTCTTATCTCTCTTTCCCTTTACCCCCTCATTCATCTCTCTCTCTCTCTCTCTCTCTCTCTCTCTCTCTATATATATATATATATATATATATATATATATATATATATATATATATATATATATATATATATGAAATAGACAAAGATCATCCTTCCTAAATCAGTTTGTTCATTTCCTAATGTAGGTACTCCTTTCTGGAAATTGGTCATAAAGCAATTTGATGATTTGCTTGTGAAGATATTGATCGTGGCTGCTCTTGTATCATTTCTTTTGGCTTTGATTAATGGAGATACAGGACTAACAGCATTTTTGGAACCTTCTGTAAGAGGGAGCTTCTTTTCTTTTCCTTTTTTTTTTTTTTAAATATATGTAATTTTTATGGGATATTTTTTTAAATTTGTGAAGAATATTCTGCATAATTTCTGGTGGACATGGCGTCATTAAACCTGATGAGATAATCTGGAAAATGCATTTCATGGTACTCTTTCCATCACACAAGTTTTAAGACATGTTAGTGCACTAGTTTCGCCAGTGGTTAAGTTATTTGTGAATGTGATTGGAGTCATTGGGTATTTGTAATTTTTAGTAGAATAGAAGTTTGAAATAGTGGGTCCAAAAGAAGGGGTTAGAAATTAGAGAAAATTTCATGAGATGTTGCCAAAAGTATGACACCATGTGGTTTTATGAGCTCTATGATTTGGCAATATGTTTTGTAGAATACAAAACTAATAATTATAAGTTACTAGACAAGAGGCTTAGTAGAACATGTTTGAATTCACATTAAAATTATGGTTCACTTTGGTGACTGGCTGTAAAAGTTAGTTAGTAGACATATGTGATGGGTCAAACTCACCGACCTAAGATCCTAAAACCCTCCCCCAAATCCCAATGAACTTCCTTGCCCAATGATTTCTCCCTTCTTTCTCATTCACATGGTTGGGGATAAATTTTTTTGTTTGAGGGTATATGAGGACTTAGGTAGGTGAATTAGTAGTTATTTTCTTCAAAAAAAAGGTAGCTGAATTAATAGCCAAATGACAAGTGGCTCTTCACTATGGAGTTGTTAAAGATACATGTCTAATTAGTTTAATGGATGTGTTCACGGACTTAATAGGGTCACCGAAGTGAACAATATTTCTAGTGGTATGCCACCAAAAAGGGAATAATAAAAATACTGTTCTACACTACTGGAATGTTACTCAATTTCGGTGCAATGAAGTTGAAATTTTCCTATGCATCAATTTATTTTCTGTTCAATGTCATGGCTTGCTTTTCAGATCCTGGAGTGAACTCTTTTTTTCCTCATGGAGGCCAAATAAACTGAGTTTGCTTGATGCATGAATATCTTGACTGTATGTGGTTTGCTGTTCAAAGAGGAGTCATGTAGAGTTTGCTCAGAGATGATCTTTATTTGGGTAAAGAAAGCAAAACTATCTATTGTAATGCTACCTATTATATACGGACTTGGCAAATCATTTTCAAACACGACCATTTTATGAAAATGATTTTGGTCCAACATGAAATTTCCAAGGTAATACTCATGTCCGAGTGTCAAATGTCTTACACGGTCACTTAATGTAAAATGAAGATTCTGTGTACAATAGAATGCTACAATCCTGGTAACTGTGCAAGATTTGGTGACTTTGACCCTGAATCTCCCACTACAATGATGTATTACAAACATATTGAACAAACGTTCTCAATTTAACTGTTATAAGTGTCGTTAATGCCATGTCTTCCTAGGTGAAACGACTTGGTGAGGCCTCTAACCATGCAAGGCTTGACCAAATAAATTAGATTATGGAAAGCGTAAGGTTATGGAGTTTTTTTCTTACTGGTTATGGTAAGCCATAAGTAAGATCTTTATTCTTTATATTGTGAGTATTTACCATCATTAGAGGAAGGCTGGAGTTCAAAATGGAAATGTTGACGTTCCACCTGGTAAAAGGATTGTTCTGAACGGGCATAATTAGGGCCAATTTGGATCGGTTGAAAGGAGTTACTTGATATTCTCTTTGGTTTTGTTTCTTTTTTTACAGTTATTGTTTTCTGTTAATTAAGTCCATTCAATTCTAGTTTGGGTCTTGCAAACTAGGGTTTCTTTGAACTTGGGTCACCTTATTTTCAATGTGGATTGTTTTTGATTTTCTAATTTGAATAGAGTATTTGGGTACAGGTTAATCTTGCCAGTTCTATCACTTAGAAAGAATTTTAACTAATAGGTTGATTAGAGATGTGTTAAAAGCTACTGTTAAATACTATCAGCAATATAACGGGAAGATCAAAGTTATTGTGGTGGGTACAAGACTGGTGTTTAGTGCTGGATTTATGGTTCTAAGATCATATTTATGTTTTCATTCTTTCTTTCTCTCTTTTTTTATGGCCTCTTTTTCAATGCTGATGTTGATTATAATACTTCACAGGTTATTCTCATGATATTGGCTGCAAATGCGGCTGTAGGCGTTATTACAGAGACAAATGCTGAAAAAGCTATTGAGGTGATTTGTTAAATCAAATAAAGTTTTCTTGCAGAAGTGCTATTATTTTACCGATTTTATTTTCAATTTCATATGATTTGTTCATTTGGATTAATATGTTGCAAATACACTTTAAGTTGTGGAAGAGAAAGAGAAGCTATTATTTGTTATGTCATACAACCTTTTCTTGTTTAACTCATGGATTTGGGATCCAAATTTGATATTATGTATCTGTACATGTTGATGTTGAAGCTCTTTTTCCTGTCAAAATTAGAGTGGCATGCCAAGTTTCATTATGATAACTTATAATCAAAATGTTTGAAAAGTCATGGTGTAAAAATTCAATGGAGGCCTTATGTTTTGTATTTATTGTTCAAAAAATTGATTCTTGTAGAAACATCTGCTTTATAAAGGCGACATATAAAGATGGAATAAGATGAAAATTATGGTTCTTGTTTGGAAAAAACCATTTGCCTGATTGTTCTAAAATTCAATCAAGCATTTAGAAACTTCATCTAGCTGAAAATTAATGTTGGTAGCCTTTCCCTGTTTTCCATCGCTTTGCACATTCAATGGCTATATATATCTGTTTTCTCCGACTGTTATAAACAAAAGATTCTTAAAATGTAAATGAATTTGACTAATAATTAGATTGTGTTGCTGTATTACTAGGCATTGGGATGGTTTGGGCATAAATTCTGGGTGGTTCAAAATGGACTATTGTGGAGTGTACCCTTAAGGTTAAAAGAAAAATTCTATTGGATGGTATTTAGACTGGAATTATTATATGGGTTGGAGCATTGGGCTTTCAAGAAGGAGCATATTAAGAAGATGAGTGTAGTAGAGATGCATATGTTAAGATGGTTGTGTGGGGACACCTAAAGGGACATAATTAGGATGTGGATATTTTCAGAAGAGAGTTTGAGTGGCTGATATTGAGGATAAGATAAGGGCGATTTGTTAAGATAGTTTGGTCAACTGGTAAAGAAGGTGGAGGAGGTTGGAGTAATGACATAGTTTAACACTATGTTTTAGGCCGCGATTGCATTAATTGTTGCGTTATAGCAAGAACGGACTTGATGCTTTGATCATGGAACAAGACTTGGTAATTGAGGTAGAAATTTGGTTTTAGAGTTTTTTTAGCTGTTTTATAAATATTTGACCCTGCTGTTTTATAGAATAGGTAAGAAGATAAGTCCCTGCTGTCCAGCTAGACCATATCCAACCATCATGTGATTTTTTTCAGCCCCATAATCAGCTTATCAGGTCTTTCATTGATTTTCATGGTGAATTTGAATAACTTGGCTGGGAAGCTTGAGTACGATCTGGGTATGAAAACGTTTGATGCCGAAGATTTTCAGTGCAATACAGCTGATACGACCGAGATCGTGTCGTGTTAGAAAACCTTGTTACAAAACGCTTATTTCAGTTCAGTAAGTTGAAATTATGTTTCAAAACAGGCGAAATGCAATGTAGTCGTTATTTTGAATTTTGGGTAATAGCCTGCAGTCAAGGTATGCCAAAGATGACTTGGAGGAATTGAGTTAAAAAAGACATGGAGAAAATGAGTTTACAACAAGATATAACACTAAATAGGAGTCAATGGAGGAGGAAGATTTTCGTGGTTGATCACATGAGATGGACTATCAGTTTATACAGCTGACTCCATATTTTTGGGATTAAGGCTTTGATTTGTTTGTTAGTTTGATTGATTACTGTGCATTGCGAAGATAAAGAGGCTAATTACTCTTAAAACTTTATGTCATGATAAAAAGAGACACTATTGTAGGATAGAGTAAGAATAAAGTAGTATTCTAAAGACATGACCCTATATGTACTATGAGTTATCTTTGGAGATCTTATGCAAACTTTTGGATAACTAATCTCTCATTAGTGCTGGTATTTTAGTTCCATGGATATCCATGTGAAGTGCATTGAAGGTACTGTTCATGTCTAAAAAATTAAATTTTCTTTTGAACTAGTTCAACTATGGATCAAATTCCCTATATATTGGCATGACATGTTTCTTTGTCTAGTTCTTGTAATCTTGATCATGAAATACATTTTCTCATGCTGTACCTAATTATTGGTCTTTATTGTTTTTTTCCTTGTTGTATGTGACCTCTAATATGCCTTTCACTCTTATTTTCTTCCCTGTCATTGTTGCAGGAGCTGAGAGCTTACCAAGCAGATGTTGCTACTGTTCTAAGAAATGGTAAAATGAAACACTAGTTAGCTGTGTATTTCCATTATAATATTAGTATATGTCACTATGTGTCTGATGGCTTGTCCAAGTTGTTTTTATCATTAAGTTTGCGTACGTCAACTCATTTAGAGATTTATTGTCTGCTCAACAGGTTGTTTCTCAATAGTACCTGCTGCAGATCTTGTTCCAGGAGATATTGTGGAAGTCAGTGGTAAGTTGGTGTTTGTGTTATGACGGAATTTTATACTGGTTTTAATTTGATATGGTTATTTTCTCATTCCATTTTTTTCAACAAAAATATAGTGGGTTGTAAAGTTCCAGCAGATATGAGGATGATTGAATTGTTAAGTGATCAGTTGCGAGTAGATCAAGCAATTCTTACAGGTACTTGTTAATGTTATTGTCTTATCTAAACTTTGTCGTTTACTGTGTATTGGTCTTTTTTCTATGTATACCAAGTCCAAGAAAAGGCTGGTTTAAGTAATTTGGTTGATTCTGATGATTCCACTTGTGCGTGCTTTGGTATTCTATGTTATCATCCTTGGTTAATGATAATTCTCCAAATTTTTTGCTAAATTTTTTTGATATCACATTGGCTTGTCATGACTTATACCTTATTTCATCTCTTTGTGGAGCTAATGTTAGGGATCATCAGCTTGATTCATCTAATAACTATCAATTGGTAAAACTTATATTGCACTGATTAAGAAATGCTAAACATTCCCCTGAAATTGCTGAGATATCTGCTGGGTGTTCTTTCTATGTTTCTTAGATCAAAGGTTGGAAATAAATTTTTTCTCACACTGATACAGTTGACTCAAATTTGAATTCATTAGTTTCATCAATAAAAGATAATTTTACAAGTGGGATAGTCTTAATATTCAGTTATAGTCATAGATTAAGCATACCAGGATTAAAAAAAATTTAAAGGCACCTGCTATGATAATACTCCTCCAGTCTCATACTTGGGCTGCATTACTTTACTGAAACTGAATATAAAACACAGGATCCCATGTCCAGAAACAAGAAAAACAAGCTGACTACGCTTTCCTAAACTGTGTGCTTGACGTGTAACTGGACAGATTTAAGTATTTAAATGTTTAAATCCTATCCATAACAGCCAAAACTTAACTAGTGCTATGACATAATCATCCAAATTATTAATCGAATCAGCTGAAACAATCTGCTTTGTTGCTTTTGCTAGCTTATGATTTTACGATTTCTCATAAAGCTCAAAGGTAAATAAGTGCTTAAGACACCATGTTTCTTTGGAGATTTGTCTCACATTTGGTTCCAATTTGTGCTAAGCAGACTCCATTAGCTTCTTGATTTACAGTTAAATTTATTAAGGGCAAATTTCAGAGTTGAATTGCCACGGCTTAAAGTCCTCTTGCACAAAGAATAGTTGTGTAACCATTGTAAGTTTTGATTTATAATCCTGTGAGTATGTAGGTGTGATATGTACTCATCTAAAAAAATTGGTTGTGATTGGTGTGGTGTTATTCTGCCTTCGTTTTTGTTTTATTACAGGAAAGCATTTTCAACTATCTTATTATTTTCATTTTATTTATCTTATATCCTCCCTTTCTCCATTGAGCATCTGCATCTATGGATGGATAAGCTTTTGCTTTTGGATTTTCTTTCTTATACTCAGGGTCAAATTTTTGTTGGCAGGTGAGAGTTGTTCAGTAGAGAAGGAAGTTGAGGCTACTTCTGCTGTGAATGCTGTTTATCAAGACAAAACAAATATCATCTTTTCGGTAATGTCTATGTATTCTGTTTTCAATAGATTCCTTGCATGTTCAAATGATATTTTTCTGTAATTTTTAACCAATACTAGATGTTGTAATCTAATAACTCTTCTAGTGATGAACATCAACAAACCTGGATGCTCTCCTTTAATGAAATTCTTATTTTATTAGATTGTAACAACTTGTATAAGATTATAACAACTTCTATTAGATTATAGCTTCTTTTGTTTTTAGATTATAAGAACCCTTGATGCTCCTCTAGTGTCATAAGTAGGTTATATTGGCTCCAGTGGCTCTACTAATCACATATTACTTTCATTAATATCTTCTAAAAGAAGGAAATTAATGTCTTTCCTCTTCTATTGGTAATGCAAAGCTCAATGACAAACCATTTCATTTGATTGATCTTATACCAAACTTCTAACTGGTTCCCTTTCTCGGTATGAAGGTGCGAGAAGTAAAAATTGTATCACATCTTCTAATGAAATAATAGTACATTATAGAGTGCACAATTTATTTCAATATATTAAAATATAACCGGAGAGAAACATTTTCCCTCCAAAAACTCTTTCCGTTTTTTCTTTTCTATTAAAAGAATAATCCCTTATTTTCATTATGATTTTAGAAAGTATCACTTAGTAAATATGTGATCATAACTTTTAATTTGTTAGGAAAATATCCTTCCTTCTACATTATATTCTAATTTTCTTTTTTTATCTGTTTCTGTATTTTAGGTAGTATTCTATAATTGTTTCCTTTTTTTTAGGAAACTATAATTATTTCCTTTTTTTTTTGGGAAAATATAATTGTTTCCTTTAAACTTTCATTTCATCATATTTTCAATCATTAGGTGATAGGTCTTATCAGTGTTCCCACTCTATGGGGTCAGTTTGGGTTTCTTTAAAAATTTTGAGAGTAAGTGAAACACGTCTTTAATTATTTTTTATCATATTTGTGTAAGTGCTCATGAAAAATTTCAAATTTTTTATTAGAATTTTTATTTACTAAATAATTAGTTGGTGAACTAATTAATTTATTTAGTCATATTCATTCGTTGCATGGAGTCTAATCTAGTTAAACTTAAAGCTTCTTACAAGTGAAAACACCCGTATTCTTCTCATAACCGTTAACACTACGTTAGGGTACGAACCTTCATGTCTTCTGTAAATCACCTTGCTTTTGCTGGCTAAGGCACACAGCTTCTTCCTAGGCAGGCACACTTTTTAAAAAATAAGCATCTTATCCTGTAATATAATGCAGTTATGTGCACATTTTCAACTTTTCTTTTCTAATATGCATGGAAATTGTTGATGCATAGAGTTAATAAAGGGTTCAGACTTTAGAGGCCTCATAGGGGACACATCCTTTTCTTTCTCTTAGACTTTATTGCCTCTTTTTAATATATTCATGTCGTATTTTTTCCTTTGTGATGGACTTCTTGTCGCAGCAAAAATTACTTGATGTTTTTCCGTCTATTGGGTGCCTTGACCATGGAGTTTGTCCTCTATGTGGTTGACAAAGCCTCTCCAGTACCTTTTCTTTTTCCCTTCTACCAAAACTTGTGTAGAGTTCCTAGTCCTTAATCCTAAAACCGCATATGTAGAGTAAATAAACTAAAGGCTTTTCCAGGTCAACAATTTTTATAAACCCAATGCTAAAGATTATATTCAGGACTGATTCAAATACACCTCATGAAATGATTAACCTCACAAAAAGGAGTCTTGTTTTGAATAGCTTGGCTTATAAGTCACTTAAAGTTAATTGTGTGCTCTTTCATCCCATATTCTCTTCACATTCTTTCTTGGCACAAATACTGAGGTTAGTTTTTAAAAGTGAAGAATAATTTGGTAGTTGATGAAGAGAAGAGAAAATAAGAGAATCTGTTGTAGTAGAGGGAGAAAATAAGGTTATTGTGACCAAGAAAGAAACAATTAATTGAAATTGAAATGTGAAAATTCATTCGGGACAGTATGAAAAGAAACTTGTGTAAATTATATACTGGGACTCCTCTTTTCTCCATGAAGGAAGCATGAACTGGTCTGTGTTAAGTGTATTTAGATTATCATTTTTTTGCAAATCTCGCCCTTTAATATTCTTCTCTTTATGTCAATTGTTAGGGTACAGTTGTAGTGGCTGGTCGTGGGAGAGCAATTGTGACTAGTGTTGGCTCTAATACTGCTATGGGCAGCATACGTGATTCAATGTTGAGAACAGATGATGTAAGACCTTTTGATAGAATACAACATACCCTTTAGCATTATTTTTCTGTACTCTATCCCTCTTTAGTTGTGTTGGAAAATGTAGATTCAAGACTATAAAAAAGAGTTGATACACAAATGCACACCCATTATTGCAGGATGCAACACCGTTGAAAAAGAAGCTTGACGAGTTTGGTACATTCTTGGCAAAGGTATATGGTCTATAATCCACTTTATCAAAAGGTTTATAGTATGTATGCTATATATGTATGCACAAGAATATATAATCTACTGTGTGTACTTCCTCAAACTGACATGTTTTGTACACGATGTCAATTATCAATCACAAAATATTCAAAGCTCTGATCATTTGATGGTAGAGGATGCAATCATATGATTTTGAATCTAGACGCATCCCTCTAAATTTTGAATTGGTTGACCATTATCCTATACAATTTCTTATATTGTTTTTCTTCTAGCATCTTTGTTTTTTGTATCTTCAAAACAAAGAAGAAACAATGGAAAATCCCCAAAAGAGAGAACAGTCCACAACGATCCTTTCATCCATTTACTTCTTGTGTTGTATGTTTTTGAAAATCGCTGCTCATGCTTAATTATTCACCACATCTAAAGATTTGTTGCATTTGTTTGGAAAAGATGATTTCATGATGGGGAGGATGGGTTATTGTCATAGATGAAATAGGGGTTAAAGTTTGTTTCCACTGTTTATTATTGGTTAGCTTAGGAGGTTGTCTTAGGCTTATCGTAGTTTGAGTCAGGATCATCGCCACTATCTTTCATGGGTGACGTCTTCCATCAATTGTAGTGTCTCTCATGGAGCATGTTTTTTTTCTTTCTAAAAAATTACTATTGTTTTCTCTATAAGATTTTCATCATTTTATTTAAGTTGTAGCCTTGTGTTTTGTTTTTGAAGATCCGATATCTTATATTACTCAAAACACTTGTTATTTATCTTTCTTGTAAAAAACACCTATGTTATCACCAAAAGTAATCAAGTGAGTGGAAGCTTACATAGGTTGTACCTTGGGGAAACTTAATTCCTGTGATTGGAGGTTGCTGAATTAACTAGGCATCATCTCCTCATGTTTGCATTGTATGTCTTGCTGTTAGGAGACAGAATCGTTCTTTTTTTTGCATGTTAGGCAGTGATTTTTTCTGAAGCGAAGTCTGCATTTTTTTGGGAAATCATTGCTTTGCACCCTTTACTTTTTTTTATAGGGTTAGTTACACATATCCATGAGGCTTGGGACGCAGAAAAGCCATGATAGACCTTTTTTTGGTTTATTCTTGTTAAGAGGGATATGATAGGATTATTTTTGGTTGGCTGTTTTCTTTGGTTATTTTTAGGGATAGAGTGGTATTTTAGCATCACTTTCTCCTGGCATTCATGAGTTGTTGGTCTCTCTTTCCAATGTTATATGATACTGTAGTTCTTTCTTTTTTTCTCTCTCTTCTTGCTTATTTTTGGCAAGTTTCCTGCCACATTTTCTTTTTGATTGATGATTGTTTCTGATTTAAACAAATGTTTTTCTGTTAGGTTATAGCAGGTATTTGTGTGCTGGTATGGGTCCTTAATATTGGTCATTTCCGTGATCCTTCTCACGGTGGCTTTCTACGAGGGGCTATCCATTATTTTAAGGTAATCTGTTATGACTGAGTTTTACCAGTCCATGTTAAAATTTGTTTATTGCTTTCTTTTTTTTTTGTTAATGCTAAACAAGTCTGTTTGCTTGTCTCTAAGGTTATTTCTAAAACTGCTGCATGATTTTGGTTATACACCCCCCCCCTGACCTAGATATTTGTTTCTTTTTTGGTTTTTGTATGAATTTTCTCCCAGTATGCACAATTTATATGCTCTGCTCATTTTTTTGCCTAAAGTATTGTCTTTGTGTGTGTATGAAGTGTTAAAAGGATTTATTTAATGTATTTTACAGACTTTGAATGTTTTCATTTAAAGTATCCCAAGGTTGAATATAAATTATAGTTTTAATATTCCCTCTGTCCCAAATAACTTTCCTGAACACCTTTTTGGGATGTCTACAAAAACTTTTACTGTTACTTAAAATGGAAACTCCAACCAGCCACTCATTTGATGTAAACCCCTCCACTAACTCTCTCTTACCCTATATTGAAAAATTACGTGATGTGGGCCTTGTTTCCCACTAACTCTCTTTCAATTTATTATTTTACTTATTTTTGTCCATTATCTACCAATCCACTCCACTAAAACTTTTAATATGCGTGTCAAAACCTAACAGGAAAGTTTTTCTTAGGTTAGAATGAGTATTTTCTTTGAAGGACATTAATTTTCAGGATCTACTCCACTTTCTACAACACCATCATGAAAGAATTTAGGGTTGAAGATTCTGTTTTGTATTGTCTTAGTTCTTGTTATTTCACTCACAGTTTGGTTATGCTCCATCTCTTTAATAGCAACCCAGCTCTTGTAATATGTTATTAGAAAATATATTGTGCTCTATCGGAATAGCATCAATACTTATGATGGCTTATATTAGATGTCCTAGTATTATCTCCATTAGAGTTTTGTCTATGGATCTAACTTACACCAATAGCTTTATGCTAGTTAAAATCTAACATACGCGGATGATGTCGTGAATGCTGTATTGTGGATGCGGTTTGTTAGATGTGAATAGAATGGATCACAGCCAACATGGTGTGGATCTTTTAAAAAATTTAAAGTAATGGGTTTAAGACTATTTACATTCTGTTATTATATGAGAGCATTATATAGTGTGTACACTAATAGTTACTCAAATATCATGTGTCATAAACTAAAGAATAAATTAATAAAAAAATTTGGTGAATTTTGACAAGAGAACAGGCGTGACGGGTTAAAAACTTTCTGATTTGGTGAGTCACCGTAACAGACGATGCAGGGAGAAGGATATGATTTTGGATGCGGTGTTGCATTATGGGGTTCAGAACGGAAAATCCTAAGCCCACTACAGAACAACCGTTCTGTAAAGAAAGGGCTGAGTTATAATTCTAGTCAATTATACTGATGGGGTTAAGATGACACACCATAGCCTGTGATAGTTTTTATTTTTGTTTTATTATTCTTGTTTGTCTTTGTACATGGGTCACGGGATGACTAATAATGCCACCTTTGCTTTGTTATCAGGCAATTCTTATTTCATCTCCGAAAATCGTTTTTCCTTGAGGATTTTTTTTTATTCTGTAGCAAAATATGACGCAAATTATGTCTGTTTATTGTTGAATTCAATTGTTCATAGGTGACAATTGACACCACCTTTGTTTCTCCCTTATCTGTTCCACAATATCTCTTTGAAAAGAACAATTAGAACAACAAAAGAAAGAAAAAGCCAACTTTTTTTGCCGTGATGATGCATGCTTCTATTTTGATGCTTGTAGGTTTATTTACTTATTTTTTAGAAAAAAATTATTGTACCTAGAAACTAAGATTTAGAAGTAGATTGCACTTCTTAACATAAACAATGATTATTCTTTGCTTGTATTGAGTTACTTAGTCACTACAATTTAGAGGTGGGTTGCATCTCATGACACCAGCTATCTTTGAATTTTGTTTGAGCACCATGAAAATTGGAAGAGAAAGGTTTGTATTTGGACGGTGTTTGAGAATGTGCAAGGATTATAGCAATGTGGTTAAAAATTTAAACCCCTGTTGAGAATAATTTTGATTCATGTTTCAGGGTTTGATATGTGCCTTTATTCAATTTTTTATGTTTACTTTTTTTAATCTTTATGTTTCTTAAAGTTCTGAGTACCCTCCTTTGTTGATGTGCCTAGATTGCTGTGGCTCTGGCAGTTGCGGCTATTCCGGAAGGGCTTCCAGCTGTTGTTACAACGTGTGTAGCTAATATTTTTTTTTTTTTTTTTGTATTTGTTGCATTAGAAAATCTTTAGACGATATATTAGCTTAAGGATGTTATTATAACAGTGTCCTTTCATTTTGAAGGTGTTTGGCTCTTGGTACAAAACGTATGGCCAGGTTAAATGCGATTGTTAGGTCTCTACCATCTGTAGAGACCCTTGGCTGCACCACTGTGATTTGCAGTGACAAAACTGGTACTCTGACTACAAATATGATGTCTGCCTCTAAGGTAATTCTGAACTTACTCCTTATGATGCGAATTAACTTATTAAATTGTCATATCTCAAGGATTTGAAGCGTAGGATATACAGTAGCTAAATGCACGCCTAAGTTTGAAGCTTAGCTTATTTCATTTTTTTTTGCAGATATGTGTGCTTCATTCTGCACACCATAGTCCTATTACATCAGAATATGCGGTCAATGGGACAACATATGCCCCTGAAGGAGCAATTTTTGACAATGATGGAGTGGTGGTAAATCATTTATTGGATCTATTTACTGGATATAAACTTTTTATAACAGTCATTTATTATGGATTTCTGGTTTAGTACATAACACCAGTCGGTTTTTTTGGCATGTTTGAATATTTTTTTTTCCTACCGTTCAATTCTATATAGTCTTCGTGGCTTTTTTTTTTGGTAAAAATCCATCTGAACCATAGTACTTGTGGGATTCCACAATTTTTTAGCAACATTTGGATGAGATGAATTTTTCGTGCATGATTAAATAATGCAACCTTCTTTCACTTTCTAACCATTTTTGTATGGTGTGTGTGTGTGCGTGGGTGGGGTGGGGTGGGGTGGGGGTGTTGTAAACCAAATAGTGTCATACTCGCTTGTTACCTTTTACAGTCTCAGAAACCAGATAATGTCAAACTCGTCTGTTGTCTTTTATAATATGGTTGTTCTGTTGTCTTTATAATATGGGTGTTTATGTATATTTTTGTGGATCTGTTGCAGCTTGACTTGCCTTCACAACAGCCTTGTCTTCTTCACATAGCCATGTGTTCAGCCTTATGCAACGAGTCATCTTTACAGTACAATCCAGACAAAGGAACCTATGAAAAGATTGGGGAGTCAACAGAAGTCGCACTTCGCGTATTGGCTGAAAAGGTGTCTGGCTTGTAGAGCATATGCACATTACACTTTAACTCATGCATTTGTACTCTTTTGCATGTTTCTTAAGTTTTGTTTGAAGCATATGGTGAAAAGTAATTTCTGCTTAAAAATTTATGTTCAGATTGGAATTCCTGGATTCGATTCAATGCCTGCTGCCTTGAACATGCTAAGCAAGCATGAACGTGCGTCTTATTGTAATCGGTATTGGGAGAATCAATTCAAAAAGGTATGTATATGTACCTTTTTGTAAGCCCTTTGTTTCTTCCATGCAATAAATAGTTTTTAAAGTATCTCTCCTTTTATGTTGCTCTTTTTATTTTATTTTTTTATAAAAATCTTTTAGCATGAATTCAATATCAGATATTTTTATGCGTGATCAGTTTGTAGTCTGTAGGAAAGGACTATTGACAAGGCTGACTACTTGATTTTATAGACTAGAAATGTATATCTTTATTATATGATCTCATACGACGAAACTTTATTTTAATAGTTCTATCATTAGGATGAGCTATGCTCTTCTTCTTTTACCTTAAACCTATATATTGAACACATAGGTTGATCCTTAATCATAATTGTTATTGATTACCAGATATTTCAGAACTGCCAAGATTCAATTCTTGGATTTATGAAGAGAAAACTGTAATAAAAGTGATAGCAGAGATAATCTAAACTTAACAATCATAAATCTTACTCGTAAACTAATGATTGGGAAGTCAAAAAGTGAGTTTGATTATCGCATAAGTTGCTTCACTAAGATGCAAGTGGAGAGAGAGATCACAAGGGTATTTTCATTGATTTCAAAAGTTTGGTTCACTATCTAATTGAACCCTCTTTTTATGTAGGCTAAGATCATCACGAATGGTAAGTTGGTTGAGTTTCCAAAGCCTTAAGTATTTTTTTTCATTCAAGAGTTCCAAAGTTGTTTGAGACCCAACTTTTTAATGTTAAGACTTTAGAAAATCTTGGACAAATTATTTTGGTAGACTTCATTTATGAGTGAATAATGCATTATCTCGAGAACGAATAGCTTTTTATCAAAGTTATCATATTTGATGACTTTTCGTTAGAGTTGTCAATTTAGAGGACTCGTACAGCGGGGACTTATTTTTTGATCCCCTACTGGAGATGATCTATTGGTTCAGGTTTTCAACATCAAGAATTGAATGTAACGTAAGACAATAAGGTGATTTTTGATATAGGTGGGAAGGGAAATGATATATATGTTTAGAGGGATAGGGTTAATAAGGGGGATAAGGATGGGAATAAAAAACCTTCTTATCCCATCAAAATAATAATGGAAGGGGGGGGAGGGAGGGGAGGTATAAGGAGGAATACTAAGGGTAAGTGAAGAAAATGATGTTTTACTCTTGATGGCAAGGAGGAATAGAGTAGAAGAAGAGATTTAATAAGCATATTTATATAAAATTTTCCATTATCCCAATCTTTACCAAATTGGAGAAAACAATTTTCCATTTTTATTCCACCCTTCAAAACCCTATCCTTATCCTTCTTATCCCTATACCTCGCCAAACACCCTCTAAAATATAAAAGAAATGCTTAGTTCAAATTATACAGATAACCCGGTCAAACAAGATCCCCATGCTCAAGCAGCAGACCCAGAGAAGCAGATATACACATACTTAGATTCATCTGTGCAAAAACTGTTGTAGACGTTTTTTTTCTTAAAGGACCCTCGTATGGGATGTACACTGGGTGTGTACCCATCTGGGCTAATCTCGTGTTTGAACAACAGTGACTGATTCACTTCCTTCTTATTCCAAACTTTCAACACTTCCTCTAAAGTCCTCCAGATGTATCTTGAGGGTCTATTTAAAGAATAAAGCAGACTACTCGAAACTAAAAACGATTGAAGATGCAAAAGTAGGTGATGAAGTTGCTGATGAGCTCAGTTTTAAATTTGTGGAGTTTCTGTGTTGAAATTTTCATTTATAATCCTTGCAGGTCTCTGTGCTAGAATTTTCTCGCGATCGTAAGATGATGAGTGTGCTTTGCAGTCGGAAACAGTCTGCAACTATGTTTTCAAAAGGTGCCCCGGAGAGCATAATTTCAAGATGCACGAGTATACTCTGCAATGAAACTGGTTCTGTTATTCCATTGACAGCTGAAATTCGAACTGAGTTAGAAGCAAAATTTAACAGGTGAGCTCTCTTTGTCACGGATTCCAAGGCTGCCTGCTCTTCTTGTGCAGAGTTTAAAAAAATTTATTAGTTATTAGCATGCTTTAAAGTTCCTATCAACAATTTTCTAACCGCATACGCATACCATAAAGTATGTTCTTTCTAATGACAATCCTCTTTAGCTTTTTCCTGTGGGAATGGCTACCCTATCTAAAGTTGGCTCTCATGAGACCTGACTCTTTTGAATAGACCGGCTAATTTTTCTGTCTTCTTATTAACTTCTCACTTTGGCCATTTTCCCTGTTCATCTGTCGGCACTATCATCCCATCATAACTAACAAACATGCCCCACCATTTTTACGACATGGACACATGCAGTGTCTCGTAATTCTATGTCATGAATGATCTTTTTTGACTCCAACTTCCTTAACTTTCCAAGTCTATTTTTGCTTGATTTTCCTCCTCACTTGCTTTTGACAATGACCATGATTAAAGCAATAACCTTAGCTCTGTGATGCTGTTTTTGAAAATGCTCGTTCCCATCCCACTTTTCATGTACCTAATCTGCTACATTTTGTTTGCATGAATTTCTCGCTCCCTTAAGCATAAAATGCAGCTGAATTTATCTCATCTAAACACTATCATAGTATAGATGAAAGGCTTCTTCCTCCCGTCACAAAAATCGCAGGTTGTAACATTTAGGATAATTCACTTCACTAAGTCCTAATTTGATAAGAGTTCTCTGCAAGAAGCCGAGCACGCATTCACTCAACATATAAAACCTCAATTCAAGGTGGAATGATGCACCATAACTGCTATAACTATTTCTAGGAGGTTGTGCTTGGTTGAGCTTCATTTGTTCTGTCATTCTCATGTAAAATGCATATTTTGCCCATTTGTATCATTCAAATAATTTGATTTTTTTGAATAGATTTTTTCCAGTTCTTTGACTGATATGCCTATATTTGTTCAGAGTTATGCTATAATATTGACCTCTACCTACCTTTGAATAGTTTTGCAGGAAAAGAAACATTGAGATGCCTTGCTTTGGCCGTGAAACGTTTATCCATGGATCAACATGCTCTCTCTTTTGATGATGAGAAAGACCTAACATTTATTGCGTTGGTATGCTTTTTTTTCAAAATTCACTTTTCTTATTTGTTCATGGTTAAAAGTTACAAAATGTGGTGTCTTTGATACTTATTGACACCTACCTTTTTCAACTTTGAATGAATGCTGATTTTGACATGCTCTTGTTTGCAATTTGTTTATTGGCTTACATTGTCTCATGTTGTGAGTATTCTGTCTCTTATCGCTTTGAAGATGAATAATGAATGAACTATTTTAATGCATGGAACAGTAGATAAGAATAAGAATAAGACTAGAACACTTTAAGAACATAGTTCTTCATCAAATAAAACTTCATTAGCTATTTCTAGATTTTCTTACTCTGTTTCTTAAATTTAATCCTGAAGAAAGAACTTAGCTTTGGTACTTTCAATTTTTCTATGTATTAAGATTTAATTCTTTAGCTAATCATGTTATTATGAATGAAGGTGTAACACCCTTATTCTCTGCTTTCATAAATTATTTTCTCGAATAAAAATACCCAATAAAGATAATTGTAAGAACATTACCTCCCCCTTATACGGTTTGGTCTCGGCTTTAGAGTATTGCTGCGGAAAACTAACTACTACTAATTATAAAACAACTTTAAAAGTCTTTCAAATTATATAAATAATAACAGACTTAGTCCTTTAAATATGATTCTCACACATGAACATAATGAAATTCCAAATCTAATAATAATCATTCAACGAAGTATTCAAAACCAAATTCAATAAAATAAAAAACTCTTCACTCAAATCCTGATATGAATATGGCATTTCTAAATTTGTAAATTCCACAACCTCGTTGACGACGCTAACCAAAACACAAATGTGGGGTTGAGTCATCCCATGGTTTATTAAGGAATAAGTCATGACCAACAAGAAAGTATACACTATCAGTACATTTAAGTTAAGTACACAAACTAAATCTAATATGCATAATTCCAAAATAAAATGTTAGTCACATGTAAGGGCAATCAAGAATATAATTCATGTTTCAAATTTACTAAAGTAGAACACTTTAACCGTTTAAACCCATAAATCGAAATTTGGACGGACTTAAACTACTAGTATTAATGATTCAACAATGAAGGAGTTTATTGCTTGGTCCACAGTGGACTAGTAAGGAATGGTGTAAAATCCAAAGCTATGTCACTTTTATGGAAGTGATGAGATCACAGAGCCATTCGAAAGAAAGCTAATATTGTCATGTCACCCAATTGGAACCTTCTACCATGTGTTCTCCCATTGTTCAATGCTCAAGGTAAACTCCATCCTCCGGTTGTTTTGATTATCATCTTTTACTTTAGTTGGTAAGTGCTTTAAAAGACTTAGAACCTTTGTTGAACAAATACGAAAAACATTTTTATAATAATAATTATCATTGTCTTTGTTTAATTAATAGTGATTATAGAATAAATTTATGACTCTTTCGTTCCTTGTTTACTTCCCTGTTGAACAATATTAATGACAATACTCAACTGGTAAAACATGTCATAGAAAATATATTTTTTCTGCGTTCTACTTCAATTTTGGACTTACAATATGAAATAACTTACACTATTATTTGACAGGAATTACAATTATGGAATTAATGCAAACAACATGCTAGAAACAAGCATTAACTTCACTGATTCTTGCATAATTAGACTCAAAGAAAAATATCAATTCCTCAAAAATACACCAATAAACATGCATTCAACATTGCTTAGGCATAATACTTCATAAACATGGAACTTTGAGGAACTATAAATGTTCCTATACATGCTTTATACATACAAGTATTCTAACGAATATGTACTTCAAATAGTTGACTGATTCTCCACCTTAGTAACTTTAGAAATCATTTAAGTAGTAATTTTCTCCTTAATTATAAAAGAAACATGATTAATCCGTCGTTCCAGAAATTTGCAGCAACTAAACTAGTTTTTAAAAACCCCTAAAACATGCCATAATCTTGATAAATTATGGTTAGAAATCTTATTTCAATACTAGAAAACAAAATCCTAATTTAAAACTTCAAAGTTCCATAGTTTAGGTCATGAAAACTCACTTTAAAGTTCATAATACAAATCTGAAAATTTATTGATATTACAAAAAATATAAACTATAAATTTCAGATTTTTAATACTTGCAATATTTTTTTTGTTATAATTAGAATGCTGAAATATCAGTTTAATTAATTAATTAATAATTAAGCAAAACAATAAATCCCATGAGGAAGAAAGGGGCAGTAGCCACACAGGCAAAGGCTGGGCCCACTGGGTGGCGGACGATCAGGGAGGGCTGCTTGCTGGTGGTTGCTATGGTGGTTGAGGGTGGCTGGTCAAGGGGTCAACGGTTAAGGGTTAGGGTTTCTATTTTTTATTTTTTGCAATATATAAAATAAATAATTTACATCCTTTGAAAAATAAAAGTTAGAGAATGATAAAATTTTTGTACCTTTGGTAAAGTTTGAAATTTTGTGAGAAGATAGGTATTTATACTAGATTAGTTTTAGAAGAGTCTTAAATGGACTGATAAACTTCCCAAATTCCTCCGTTTTGAATTAGGAACTATTTAATTTTTTTCTGCTTTTTAAAATAAAATACTTTTATATCCCTCAATAAATATTTTATAAATATTAAAAATTTATTTATATTGTTACTGAAAAGTACATAGTATTTTAGAAGGCCTCTTGTACTGCTGTGGTGCTGTTATGTTCATCTGGCGCGCTCTTTCTAACCTGTTCAATTGTTGTGTATAATACGAACAAATTTATTATTTCTTGATTAGCATAAAGAATATTGAGCCCAAGGAGATGCATAGTACACTACTTAATTCCTTAAAGAAAGAGGACTCCCTACTTAAGTTTATTTTGTCAATTATTTCTTATCAAAGCTTTCTCATAATTACAAAAAAGCATCTTCTTGCAATAATTTATTCTCTTTGCCAGCTAATTTTTTTATTTTTTGTTATGAATGACCTAGAAAATTGAAAGGGGAAGCCCATTGGTTCCCTACCAAAAATAACATTGCTGTCTTACAGTGCAAAAACTTGTCTGCTAACTACCATGACATAAATTGTACACACGAGGATACAAAGACTTTCCTAGTCTTCAAATCTACAGATCATTACGTTTATTGTTTCTCAAACCTGCTACCAGACAAAATTAGAAAGATGTAAGGATTACTTGCATTTTTTCCCTTTTCGGGTGATGTAGAAATTACAAGTAAAGGACCCCGAAGTAGAAGCCAACTACACTCTCTTGGCTTGGGAATCTGACAAAGAAACAGAACATAGTATATATTATATGTGTACAAATTATGAAATCACAGGATTAAAGGTACTTCATGGGGACTGGTTGGTTTTTTATATCTAAAACTTTCCATGGGAACCTTTGTTTCTCATCATTGCAAGGAGTTTTGAAAATCTTTTCTTGTTTGCAAATCCTTTTATTGGTGGTCCTGATGTGTCTATTGATTAAGTGCATGGGTGTAAAAGCATTCAAAGTTTGTCTATCTTCTGTGTTAACCTTTTTCATCTTTTGGTTAGGTCGGGATGCTTGATCCACCAAGAGAAGAAGTACGAAATGCTATATTGGCATGTATTACTGCAGGAATACGTGTTATAGTAGTAACGGGGGACAATAAGGTATTCTGCTTATTACCCTGGTTTTTGTTGCAGCAAAGAGAAAATATCAAATCAAGAGATAAAATGTCAAAAACTTAAAGAAGGATTTTCTGGTAATTGCATGTCACTGGTCTCTAATTTTGTTTTGTAATTTGATTATCAACCTCAGGCAACTGCTGAATCATTATGCCGCAAGATAGGAGCTTTTGATCACCTTGGAGACTTTGTTGGGCACTCTTTTACAGCATCTGAATTTGAAGAACTTCCAGCTTTGCAGAAGACAATAGCATTGCAACGTATGGCTCTCTTTACAAGGTACAAAAAATTTCTTACCAGATAAATGTAATATCTCAGGAATGTGTTGTTTATTCCAATAGTTTGATCTCTGTATTCTTGCTCCCTTTCTTGCTCAGAAATGAAATTATTGATATTTAAATCAGTCTTCATAATGCACTAACTTCACTAATTGCTCTGTACATTTGAAAACATGGGATTATTTGCATGCTGGATGAAAATTAATCCGTCAAGTTGATTCTTCATGTAAAAGGGTCAATTTATTTTGTACTCTGAACACATTTCTTTGCGTTATTTTTTCTATTTTTTTTTATTTTTGTGCAGTTATCTTAAACAATGTACCTGACAGCTTTCTTTGAATTGACTTTGTTACGTGATATTTTTAGGGTTGAACCTTCTCACAAGAGAATGTTGGTTGAAGCCTTGCAAAATCAAAATGAAGTGGTAAGAATTCTTTGAATGATAAATGCTTGATTAGATGCAGTTTGACATGATCAGCAGGATATGGTTACGGTTTCATCTTTGATCCTTGTGGCCTGGGTTTGTTAGAATTTTTGGGCTACTAGGTTTGACTAATAGAATTTATCACTCTAAATTTTCAATCCTTATAAATGCTAAATGCAACATACCAACAGGCTGTGTGCTACAAAAAAGTATAAAGCACCTCATTAAGTTGTTTACATTAAAATTGCGTGCAAAATTCAAGCAACTTGATTTGTTACCAATCTTCCTACTTTTGTTTTCACTATCTTCCTATGTAAGTGCTTAGTGCAAGGTAAATAGTTAAAGCTATATTCCCATCAAAATTTTATAAAATTCTTCCTTATCTTCTGATTTATCTTAGTTTATTTTCTTTCTCCATCCCCTCTACTACATTCCTCTCTTTTCTCCAATACTGACCTCAAATGACCCTCTTCTCACATGTCTCCTTCTCCCTTCTACCACCTCTATGTTTTTCTCTATTTCTACAGTTCTCTCTGTCCTCCTTCACCTACTCCATTGTTAATCTATCTTCAATTTATGGTACATCAATTAGAATGAGCGTACCAAATAACCAAATTTGATTTTGTTTGTAAACCATGTTACACCCGTGTTGTTTTCTTGTGTGTGAAATTCTTCCCTTCCAATTGTGGTGCTTTATTTTGCAAATATGAATATAATTGTTTTTCTCTTAGAACAGGGGTCAGCGAGGAGATCCGTTACCCTTGTTATGATTTTGAAATATTAGCATATAGGGAAATAGGCACCATTGAGTGTCACCACCCCCTTCTCCTTGTGTGTGTTGGCCTAAGGGTTCGGTAGATATTTGCTGCCTTGAATCTCCACCAGCAGTTTGCCCTCATATGTACTACATGAACCTCACTTCAATGCCTCCAAAAACTGCTCTTATAATGCCTTATATGGGAAATATAATTTTTTTTTTAATTATTCAAATTTCATTTATTGAAATAATGAAAAAGAGATTTGGGTTGTATTGATGGCCCTCACAGTCATAGAAGTTTTTCATACAATTTTTGCTTGCATCTGGGTGTGTGCCTGGTTTTGTGTGGGTGCTCTATTTCCTTGTTAGAACAAAATGTGTAGCAAGGAAGAACTGAAATCTTTGATTCCAACAACTAGGAACTTTATTTTTTGTGCAAGTTGTTGTTGCTGAACTATGCTTCATCTCCTGTTTTTCTTGGTCATTTCCGCTCTAATAACTGAATTCTTAAGGTTGCAATGACTGGCGATGGAGTTAATGATGCTCCTGCATTAAAGAAAGCAGACATTGGGATCGCTATGGGTTCAGGTACAGCTGTTGCTAAGGTAAGTAACTTATGTAACCTGCATTTCTATCCTGCTTTACACTCCATCTATTCGAAGAAGAAAATGTGATAAATGAAATTTATGGCTTATGTTTTTTTATAATACATTTTCTGGTTGAGTATTCTTACTTTTTTGTTCTATATCTCCCAAATCCAGAGTGCTTCGGACATGGTTTTGGCTGATGACAATTTTGCTACCATTGTCGCAGTATGTGTTGCAGTTTCCAATTTTCTTTCTTATAGCTTGATAATGACTCATTATTGTGATTTAATATTCCTTTGTCAATATTGAATTACTCACAGGCAGTTGCAGAAGGAAGGGCTATATACAATAACACCAAGCAGTTCATCAGATACATGATCTCTTCAAATATTGGTGAAGTAGTTTGTATATTTGTAGCAGCCGTACTAGGCATCCCTGACACCCTTGTGCCTGTGAGTATATAGCTTATAAGCATTGTTTATGTTCCTGTGTTGATTATGGTGGTTGTGTTCCTTTAAGTGTAATTTAAAATATTATTTTGAGATGGTTATATTCCTGAAATAGTAAATAATATTTTGTCAATTTTATCATTTTTTGTCCATTTCCAGTAGAATCCAAACTTTCACAATTTTTGAATCAGTTGCAAAGAAAAAATTGAATAGCTCATGAAACTTTATGTACTTTATGTGGGATGAGGGAGTAATACATTAGTCTTAGGTTTTCTTGTTGAAACAGTAGCTTGCGTTTCTCTTTTATGGTGGTTTTTAATGACTGCCGACCTTATGATGACTCTTCAATGTGAAAGTCACCACACGATCAAATTGGACACTAATTACTTTTGAAATCTCAGGTTCAACTGCTATGGGTTAATTTGGTTACCGATGGATTACCTGCAACTGCTATTGGTTTCAATAAACAAGACTTGGACGTTATGAAGTCAAAACCACGAAAGGTATAAGCTAGAATATGTGTCCAAACATTGAAAAGTTTCCCCGTAAATTATTATGATTATATTTATAAAAAAAATTATAATGTGGGTTCTTCTTAGAGTCGTCTTGATATGTACTGTTCTTCAAATTTGTATAATTTTTACTAATGGGAATTGGATATATATAAAAAATGCATCAGAATATGTTCAAATAGTAACTGTGAAGAACTTTTAGAAATGAATGTAGTACCACACTATACATGAAGCTAATCATATAAAATCTTGTGATCCGCAATGGTCTAATAGTGTTAAATCTTATAATACCACCACTTTAAATTTTCAATTTTAATAATCTAACTTCTGATATTATCACTTGCTGAATTGCTGGGGAAAGCCACTGAATTCGTTTAAAAAATCAATACCCTTCCTTATGCTTTGAGAATTAATATGCTTTCCTATTTAAATTCATGCGATGAATAACACCTTTATATTATCTACAAAAAGCTCATCACCATGTCATGAGTATGAGAATGCCTTTAAGATTGAGCACACTCATCTACTTCTGCGGAGTTCAAGGGCTTTTAGCTTTTTTTGTATTGTGAAACATGCACTGGTCTGAAGTTGGGTGTTTAATTTGCCAAACATGCAGGCTGGGGAAGCAGTTGTTACAAGATGGTTATTTTTTCGCTATGTTGTCATTGGAGGTAACTTGCCTTTCCTCATTTATAATTACAGGCTTTAATCAACAATGTATTACTCCCTCTATCCCTAACTCATTGTCTCATTAGGCTTGGACAAGCTTACTAAGAGAAAATAGTATGATGTGTATGCTTTTTTGGTAGATAGTGAGAAAGTAGTTATAAAGTATTTGATTGAATGGTAAAGAGTTAGTGAAGGGTTCCACATCACTTAAAATATGAAGAGAAAATATGAGAGTGAGATATTGGTAGGAGTCACATCACATGGATTGGGTAAGTTGGATGGGAAAGGAGCTTATTTGACAATTATTTGAGGATAAGGAAAGCTAATGTGAATAATTGGGGTCAGGGGGACTATGCGTGTGTGTTTGTGTTTGATTGGTCAAAGTAAATGAGGCGTCAGTGCTTTATTATTTACGATGATAAAGTTTAACTATAGCCCTGATAGAGCATGGAGTTTTGAGGAATTTGTTCCATAAGTATTGTATAAGTAGTGTATGATCTCTAGATTTATTTTCCTTTGTTCCTAATAATAAGCAAGGATTAGACTTTGAGGCTTGCCAATTTACACTTTTGTCCATTTAAATTTTCAATTATGAACTATTTGAATCATAAGAAGCTTATATTATGAATATTCACAATGAAATAATCTGGTATCTTTCCTCAAAAAAAAATAAAAAAAAAACCATTAACAATTCACTTCATTTCATTTGTTTATTATATTTTTGTAAAAAAATGTAGCTGTATTTTTTTTATAATTAGTGCTAAGTATTTTTGAACGGAGGTCGTTTTAGATTGGGTGTTTTAACCCATGGGTTGAGTACGTACTTGATGCTTGGTATTTGGTATTAAACCACACAAAGCCTGAGTTGGATATGTTAAACACTTCTAACTTTTTTTTATCATTCGTTAAAATTAATTGAATTTTTATCTCTTCGAAAAGTATCCCATTGCGTTTTTTTTTCCACTAAAATGATGTTTTACTCTTTTAATTTCTTTGTAAACCTTACAAGGAATTTTCAATTAGTCAACATTCAGAATATTTTATATGTAATCTCTTGAAAAGTTTTGACTTTTTCACCTCTTTTTTTACAGCTTATGTTGGCCTTGCCACTGTTGTGGGGTTCATATGGTGGTTCGTTTATGCTGATACTGGACCCAGGCTTCCATACAGTGAATTGGTAAGCATCTTTCCAATCTATTGCTCTTTGTTTATTCTTATGAAAAAATTTCTCTAGTGGATTGTGTTTGTGCTTGTAAAATAATTTCTTCAGTAGCAAAAGAGATATTTTCTCTTGTAGCAATCCGGTTTAGCAGAACATCTTTGAAACAAAAAAGTTGGTTTTCTATGGAAGGATGTGGAGTCCTCTTTTCTTTGATGGTTTCTTAGTAACCGGACTGTTTCGAAGCCGTACTCTTTCTATATGTCTTTATCTGCTTTTATATGCCCTATCATCAGGTCTGTTATACATATCCTTTTATCAATGATCTATACTATATACATATCCTTTTATCAATGATCTATACTCCATATTGACAATCCTACCCACTGACCCTTCCCCTTATACATTATGTCTACCAAAAGGAAGAAAACCTTGAAAATAGGAAATCCTGTGGACATACTTTTTAACCTTAGGTTTCAAGTGGAGGGCAAGGTTGGGAGAAAGTTTGAATGGTGTTGAAGCTGCTTGTTTGACGTTCAAGTAGGAGGTTTTGAGAAAGAACAATAAAGTGATGATAGAGATGAGGTGGATGATTGGTACTACCTGGTACAAAGGCTATGTTTGATTTATCAGAAAACATTGTGATCTGAATAATTTTTTAATGGAAATTGTTTTTCTTATATACTATGGCGTAAAAAATTTCATTCTTCTTGTAGAATAGAAAATTAGGAAAGAGGATTTATGCTAAGAGAGGGAGAGGATGGTGAAGGAACCGGAGTTAAATGTTATATTCAATGGGTAAGAAAATGGTTTCCGCCATTAGGCAAAGCATCTTCACCACTTTACAAAACAACAGAAGAAGATGGGAAAACTCCTTTTCCTGTAAAGGGATTTTCCTTTTAACCAAACTCATCATAATAGAAAAGCACCTGATGCGGGGATTTTCCTTCTTTCCCCTACTCAAATTTGACACACTCACACACACACATTCACTTTTATCACATTGCTAACTGTACATTTACAATTTCATTACTATAGAATTTTTCCATTGAGCCTGATTTATTCATTTTTAAAAAGATTGTCAAAGTTTCTCTTGTACTACATGCAACACAACTTTTAATGATTCATGTTTCTTATAAATATGCTATGAAACACTTGAGCGGTCATGATGATGCCTTTAATCTGTAACAGATGAATTTTGACACCTGTCATATGAGGCAGACAAGTTATCTGTGCAGCATATTTGATGACCGGCACCCATCTACTGTTTCAATGACAGTACTTGTTGTGGTAGAGATGTTCAATGCACTGAATAACCTGAGTGAAAATCAATCTCTTCTGTGAGTATTTAGTTTACTCGATATTCTTTCCTGTATATGTTGCTACTGCTATCGTTTTGATAAATATCATGTCATTCTGTATATAAAAAGTAATGCTTCCTCTACATTGGAACATTTACCTTCTAATAAAAGTTTCACAAATATTGCGACATTTCTATTTCTGTACATGCTTTCTCTCTATAGCTATCCTCATGACATGGGACCCTATATTAGTTGCTCTCTATCTCTCTTCTCACTCAAGATGTTGTGCACTCCCACCATGTTGCAATATTTGTGGAACGGTGGAAGTATGACAGTTTTGTTTCCAATGATCATTCTTGTTTTTGGTCTTCCAACATCACGAGTCCTCGACAAAAAAATATTTATAAGATGATTAACAATACCATTTATGAGAAACAAAGTAATTATAAAGGGGATAGACATCACTCCTCCAGAAACAAATGCTGATGCCGATTAGCAGTTATCACTCTGAAATTATAAAAGGTGCAGGGATAACCGGATGACTAGAGCTTATTTTGAAAGAGGCACTGAATGTATGAAAACTCATAATTCTTCCCAAAAAACGTGTTATGAGACACTTGGATTAAAAAGATTCCATAATTTTTTTGTTCAAGTTACCCTCTTGAAAACAATGAACAGATTGTTTGAAAAAAATTTGTATACAAAATATGGAGCTCTTTTAATGTTTTATAGTCCGTGTCTTAAATGCAGTTCTTATCTTGGTGTTTATAATTGGTTGATTTCTTCTTGGACCTGTCTCCACATTGAACCTAAACCCCAATATGGTTTTATTGATAAATTTATATCATTATATGAATCCTATTCATCACTTGCTGATATTCTACTAAATATTGTCTGACTTTGAACAATTATATGGTAATTATTCCTTGTGATTTGGTTTCTTGTTTAGTGCTGTACCTCCTTGGAGCAATTTATGGCTGGTTGCTTCTATTATATTGACGATGCTTCTACACATACTTATCTTGTACATTCAGCCATTATCAGCGCTGTTCTCTGTAAGTTGTTAAAAGTTATTGGTATTTTTATTTGTGTCAATTGGTATGTTTTCTCTTTGGTATGATGTAACCATTGTTTTTAAATATCAGGTGACGCCACTATCTTGGACTGAATGGAAAGTTGTTTTGTATCTATCATTTCCGGTTAGTTAAGCCATCTAAATATGCTCCATATTTAAAAGTAATATTCCATTCTACTGAGCTTGTGATAAATTCAGTTTTAGCCCCCTGGTTTTTGCAAGTCTTTGGTACAGCTTGTGAAATTGCATGGAAAAAGTTAGCACTTTCATGACTCCCGTAGAACACAGGGGAGGCTTTATATGTATCTCTAATTAAAGTTTGCCCCTATGAATTGGGAGGCAGGGTTACAGGTTTTAGCCACATTCTGCGGACCGGGGTTCAACACCCCAGTTTACTGGAGGAACCCTAACCAACACAAACCAGTTCGCTGAACCCTGCTACCTGATTTAGATCTTGAGCTTGCTGGATCAAAATGTTAAGCTCAATAGCAGATTACAGAGAGAGGGAGAGGAGAGAAAAACTTTTTATTATAGTCAAACCATTAAGAGTAAAAGCAGGGTCCTCGTAGTGGCCAAATGCCATTTAACTTCTTTTCTTTTTAATTTATTATACAGCTAGCATTCACATGATATGACTTTTTTTTCCCTCTTGTACCGGTAACTTTACATTTAACGTTCCACAATCCAATTCCCGAACTGCAAACCTTATTGCCCTGCTTACCATGGAATATTGGTTTTGGGAAATAGGAGTAAAATAGAGAATATGGAGTACCATTTTAGCATTAGGAGGAGGCAAAGCAAAGATGTCAAGGCATTGGATGATGGCTGAGGAGTTACTGAATACAGACTAGTTCAAGTACCAATTATCCACACTGCAACAAAAGTGATATATTTGATGGAAATTTAACCATAGGATTAAGTCAGGAGAATTTTGGACAAAAATTAGAGTGGCGTTATCATATAGGTCTGAATGTAGGGCATTAGGAAGGTGTATATCAGAAGCATAAGTGTTGCAGAGATGGATATGCCAAGATGAATGTGTAGGGAGACTTGGAACAATATGAGGGATAAAATTAGGAAAATTATGCGGAAGAAAATTAGGATAGTAAGGACAAGATAAGAGAGTTGATTTGGGCATGTGAGACGATGACCCGAGGATGTGCCAATCAAGAAGGTGAAGTGTAGTGGATGATAGTGATCTCAAACATAGTTGAGGAAAGCCAAAGATCTCTTTGATGGAGTCAAAAAGGACATGGAAAAGTGGGCTGGCTAGAGAAAGTGACACTAAGAACTGAAAAAAATGGGAGATCTTTCTGGATGACCTCATGAGATAATTTTTGTGTTCATGTAGCTGACCTCATCTTTTGGGGGATTAGACCTTGGCTATGTTGTTGTTGTTGTTAAGTTCCAAAGCTTGTGAAATTCGAACAAGTCACGTACACGTTTTTGCCAGATAAATGAAACAATACCATAAATTTACTATTATTTTGGAACATTCTAGCTGTAGCCTTTCTTATCACACTCTCACTCATGAGCTTTCTTCGACTCTCAAATACAAATATTGATCACCAATCCTTGATCCTAACATGGTCTATCCTTCGTCGGCTTTGAAGGCTAATAGTTCTACAACTGAACCCAAAACCGTACTTGTTTTAGTTTAATCCATCCAATGTATCCTTTGTTGCTTGCACTTGTCAGGTTATCAGCTACCTTTCAATTGTCAATTATGCTGCATGACTTTTCTAAAGTACATAAAATAGAGATGGCTGGGAAAAATGAAAGCTGTCGCAGGGAAAGAACAGAAGAATTCTAGACAAAGTTTAGATGATGAAAGGGGAAATTGAATTGAGCTATTGCGATTTGCTTCGTATCTGCTCATTCATTGAGTGGGGCAGTGCAAACAGGGGTAGTTAGGGAACCTACCCCCATATAGATCTCCTTCTAACTGAAAATGGTACAAAAACAAATTTGGAAATAAATAAATAACAATTGCAAAACAAAAATTCATACCATGAAAAGACTACCTCCACACGACTTATATTGTTAGTCAACCGTTATGAATAATACAAACATCAAGAAATTTGGTGTCTCATCCTTGAGCCACCCTTACATTGGTATCCCTCCCTAGAGCACCCCTAAACCACACCGCTATTAATGCCTTGTTCACTTCTCACAAACACATATCCATAATTCACCTACTACAACTCATATTTATAAGTTAACAATCACCTAATTCTACTTGAACTAGGACTTCCTACATAAAAATAAAATAAAATAAAATAAAAATAAATTATCTTTTCTCTATTACTCCCTCCATTCCATTATTACTCTTGGCACTCTTAAAACACAAGATTTATATTTTATTAAAAAATTAACTATGATAGAAGTTAGTGGGGTATTATTTTAATTAAATAAGAGAGGGTGTAGGGACCAAATTTTTAGAAGTGGAAAGTGAAAGGTATTACAATATTAGTGGGGTCATTCCCTAAATGGAAGTGTGATATTTTGGGACAGATGAGAAAGGAAAGTGTAAAGAGTAATTTGAGAAAGAGAGAGTACTCTATTTCACAACTTTCTAATTGGAAACCTAACATAAACGACCAAACAATCATAATTTATGCATCAGGGCAAGTAGGAACAATAACATTATTTGTTCTCTTTGTTGCCAACTCATCCTTGTTGACCATATGCTTACATCTCATGTGTCTTACCAAATACCAAGCTTACCTAGTGGCTAGCAGGCATTGTGGCACCACTAATGATTATCCATGAAGCACCATAGCACAGCCTTTTCTGTAAATCAAGCGGCCTACAGCCACAACCTTTGCTTGACACTTGCAGCCCAACTTCCATGTTAGACTTGTTGGCTTGCATTCTAACAGGGGTAATATAGAGTTGAAGAGGGAGGCGTGTTAAAAGAAGGGAAAGTGGGATTTTGATGTCTGGTATGTAAGACTAGACTTAAACCCAACAATGTCTTTTCTCTGATGCTTTTAACATATTACGATCTGACACATTTTCTAACTGTGATGACTTATTTGGTGGTTTAAATTCTAAACGTTGTATTTGTTACATCGGGTTCCCTGAGCTGCAATGAAATATTATGAAATAACCTGTTTGGTCCTAAGTGGGTGTGGTGAAAAAACATCAAAATGATGAATGGTGTAGGATAATATTCATTTATCTACTGGGTTGTTTTGCTTCTGCCTTGTACGCTTCCTCCTGATATAAAACTATAAGTCCTTAGTACCTTTTCATTTAGGCATTCTCTATACAGTTTGTTTTGTTTGTAATGTGCTACACAATAACCATTATTGTGCACTATGTATAAGTTCGTTTATTTTTTCTTGGAGTGAAGATGCTACCCTTTAATGTATTCAAGTGACCATTTCAAAAAGGGTTCAAGCATTAATACAATGATTCCCTATAGTATTAATGCAAAGTGGGCCTGGTATAATGTGCACTGGTTGCACATCAGACTTTTTAAATCCCTATATTGCAATCCGCTTTCACTTTTCTGCCAGGAAACCAATTTGATTTTCTCATTTGAGCCATTCTGATGAATTCTGAACTGCATGTATGCTGGCAGGTAATTTTAATCGATGAACTGCTAAAATTCTTTTCCAGAAATTCTAGAGGTAAATGTTCCTTCACCGTGAGTATGAATTGAATCTTTTCTGGAGTTTAAATTTGTAATTAATAGGGTCCGTATTTGTTATTTATGATGTGGTCAAGATGTACTGCCTCCAGTCAAAATTAGTTCACCCCTTGAGTTTTCTCATTCCGTATAATTTGTCACTTAAATCAGTGTTGGTTATTATTTTCTTGTTTGAAAAACCAATGCAATAAATTTTTTAAGCGATGCAGTAATTGACACCTACCAACTACTGTACCTTGCTTTACATCAGTGAATTGAAATGGATTGAATTTTTTAGTAGGCCTCCAGTAATGTCTAACAAATCTTACTCAAGTTTTTTGCATAATGTAATCTGATAGTGATATCCAAAAATATCTGTTTTTCTTTTTTTTTACATGGAAATGTGTTTGCTTTGTGGAACTGGGTTGTTATCACCAAGCTATCTAGATATCCTTAGTCAAAACTTTATTTTGTCGAAATGAACCACCTTTTAACTGCAAGATATATCTTGTTTCAAGAGTGATTGGCTGGAATCTTGTCTCCACTTTGTTCTTACTCTACCTTCTTGTAATTATAAATTATTGTCCAAAATACCTTTGAAACTTTCTAACATTTACCTTGACTTTTTCTAACTAAATCTAGAACACAACTTTTAGAAATGAATTCTTCTTTTCTTGTTTCAATTATTTGTTATATTCTTGAAATTTATGGTTGGCTCCCCGTTCTTAGAATTTATTCAGATATTGTAGGCAAAATCATTGAATGATATAACTGAAATATTGTGTGTAGAACTATTCACACGCATAGTTACTTTGTCTACAGGTATCAGGTTAAAGTTAAAGTTTTGGAAAACTGATTTACTTCCAAAAAGGGAACTTCGAGACAAGTAATTGAGGACTATGGTAAGCCCTAGCAACTATACTACTATGCTTTGTGTCTCGCCTTTGTCTCCTATGAAACATACTCTAACAAATGGCCTTTTTTGTTATCAGTTCATCTCCAAAATGAAAAAGGTGTAATACAGCATATGCTTTTTAAACTTGGTCTTATGCTTGCATTAAGCTATTGAGGCGGATGAAAGCCATGTTCTTCTCGGAGGGGATTCAAATACTCTGGTTATTCCCATGACTCTCCTTTGTGTAAACTCAGGCACAATCGCACAGAATTTTGACGTCGAAATTTGTATCTTGTTCTTCTAAGTCTGTAAAAGCAGGTACCCATAGGCAGGAAGTCTTGATTTGAGTACATACGCTGTACTTATTACTACATCTATATTTTTCTAAAATGTCACAGAAAACAGTTCTACACCTTGTTAGACCGCATGGTAAGTTATATACTTACGATTTCATTATCTCAAATAGGTGTGTTATAGTTTTATACTGCAACTACATTTAGATAGAAAAGAAGCCAGGCACCAGTTGTTCAGTGCATGAGCCCAGAGACTCAAGTCCTCACTAAATAGGAGGATTCCTAGGCTACTGCCCCTCTCTGTGTGGATCCTTGCCACATGATATATGTTCGACCCTAAATAGTTCCTATTCTGTTTTGAAGTTTATGATGTTTAGTTCGGTAAATAAGCTTTACTCACTTGATTCTTATACTATTAGAGCTTCACTATCTTGTCATATGGTTCTTAATAAGTTTCATTCTCTGTCAAAACAATCTCAAGTTTCAAGTCACAAATCTCACATAAGAATTGCGTCATGCTCTTGGGAATTACCCAGGCAATGCCTCGGGTACGTACAATAGTAATACTGTGTCTACTGACGAAACAATGATGTGGTAAATTAATACGCAGTATAATAGGACTATTGATCCTCTCGTCCCCTGGATCTTGTTTCAATTAAGCATGTTTTGGAAGTATTTGTTACTTTAGTTAGAAGTTGTGAGGAAAGGGTAAAGACTTGATTTTTTTCAATCTTATTTTCAAAGGGAATCCTTTCCCACTTCTCTTTTCAAATAGGCAAGAATAATCCCTAAGCGCTTACGGGTTTGAATTTGAAAAGATGTAAAGCTCCCAATTTACCAACTAAAATTAAATAGAAATGAAGTAAAAATATAACTTTAAAGGATGTCCTACTAACCAATAACGATGTGTCAAGCTTTTAAAATCATACCTAGCCTTGGCCAATGTAATTAACTAAATATATCAATATCAGACAAAAGGCTGACTTTGGTTTAATCCCACTTCTTGCTAAGTAACAATGATCATATCTCAATTTCCAACTGATGATTCCATCTTGTACTTACCTTTTGGATCTTATAATCATAATATGATCTTCACCGAAGAATACAATCTCAATAACGGTAAAGGTGTAACACCCCGTAGACACCTAAATTAATGTTTTCTTTTTTATGATACATGATTTAAATATATAAATTCACCAATTTGGCCTAAATTAAAAGAATGGATTGAGAGATTATTTAAATTTTTAATCGAGCTCAAATGGTCCAAAATCCTCTTTAAATGAATCATGAACGTTAATATATAAATAAATGTCTCAAATATTGAATTGATTATCTCAAATATACAAATAAAACTCAAGTATACCAATAAATATCTCATGTATTGTATTTATTATCTCAGATATACAAATAAATATTTCAAGTATTAAATTATGTTCAGATTCTTCGTATACAAGTTATGATTTCAATTATACAATTAAATGTCTCATGTATTGAATTTATTATCTCAATTATATAAATAAAGGTCTCATGTATACATATAAAGATCTCAGGTATTGTATTTATTATCTCAGTTATACAAGTAAATGTCTAAGGTATTGAATTTGCTATCTCAGATATACCTAAGATAATATCTTCTTATCCTGACATAATAAATACTATATGTAAAAATATAACTGAGATCATAACTTGTATTATAAGATAAGAACTTCAAAAACTGAGATATTAATTTCTATATCTTAGATGATAATTACTAAAACTGAGATCATAACTGGTATACCTAAAATCAAAAAATCTATAACTAAGATATTAATTATATATTTAAGTTGTTAATTACTATAACTGAGATCATAACATCTATAATATAGATTTTAATTTCTATAACTTAGTTATTCCTAAGATCGGAATATCTATAACTTAGATATTAATTTCTATGTCTAAGATGTTAATAACTATAACTAAGATCATAACTGGTATACCCAAGAGCTTTATCAACATTATATAGCACCAAAACATGGGAAGTCTCCAAGTCATCAGAAATTCTGACCAAGTGCATTAGCAATCTCAACCATTTGATCAGTATATCCCCTTAAGCAAGTAAGTTGTTTCACCCAATTTTTGACAAGCTCTCTTAGGCGACCTACTGCTTTCCTCCTCGCCGCTTCGTCTTCACTTTTGAAAAGACCAAAATCAACCATATACTTCTCCAATTCATGTGTCCTTAGGAAATCAGTAAAAGTAGGGCCCGCTATTGAAATAGGCTTCGTCACTCCAAGAATCTTCGCAAATCTTTCCGTACTCCTCATCCTTACTCCTTCACTCATCAAAATTCCCCAAACAAACTACAGTAAGGTAGTGAGAGCGCAATTGTGGTGAGGAGGGTGGTGGCGATGGTGGTGAAGGAGGAGAACGAGGAAGAGATGGTATCGTGGTATCGTGGGTGGTTGTCTCACTGGCGAGATGGTGAGATAAGTCACACATAATACCAACTATTTTTTTTAATATCATAGTGTAGTGATGCTTATAAATGTTCAAAGAGAAAATTCAAGTATTTCTATAAATAATTTTGTTTGGAAGACTTTTATGAGCATTTGTTTTGTAAGTGTGTTATAGACCATGCATTATTTAAATAATATTTTCTCAGTTGTAAAATCCATTTTAGATATGAAATACATGAATGAGATAAAAATATACATCTTATAGGAAACTTATGTGGTAATTATATATAATGAAAACTTGGATAACATGTTATATTAGTTGGTCCCGAGTTTTATTACTTTGACAAAATAATCACAGAGGAAAAGTGAAGAAAGATATTAAGTTAAGGTAGATCTATAATGGAGAGAAATGGAGCCTATGGAGGACATGCCATCTTAGGTTGTTCATTTCTAAAGCAAAATTAACTTGTTTTTTCTTAAAATTTTCCTCATTTTCAAGAAGACTGAATAAGAGAAAAGTAAGTATAATAAATGAATATTTGTTCTAAAAAGCTATTTAACACTAATCCAAACATAGAAAAATTATAAATTTATGATATTAGTCAAAAAGTTATAGTAAATTATAAATAATTTTTAATAAAAATATATTAACGTATAGTTTTAATATGTAAAAAATATGACTTATTAATTTTTTTTCTAAGATAAATAGCATATCGAATCAGTTTAATTTACCTTTTTAATAAGGATTAATTGACCGCATTAATCTAACATTTGCCTGATTTGCGGATATTAATCCAACTTTTTGTTTATTTCTGATTGAACCTACCTTTAACTGATTTTTGCTTCCACTAAACCTTATCCAGTTGTTACCTATTGTAGCCGGTCACGAACAGGTTACTCTCTTTTAAAATTATATTCAACTCCTAAACCGTTGCCAGTTCACTTCGCTCTTCACTTCACTTGCTTCACTCTTCGCTCCTCATTGTCCATCCTTCTCTTCGTGCTTACTTCTCTTTTCCATCCTTCTTGCTTTAAGCTGGGTTTTTCTTCGTCACTGTCCATCTTTCCTTCGTGCTTGATATGGCTGGTGGGAAATCCTCATGTGCGTCGTCCCCCTCGAATTCAAGGAAGTCAATTTATCCTAGGGTTGCATGTGTGTGTGGGAGGGATACTGTGGTGCGGACCGTCAGAAATGGGGAAAATGTTGGGCATAAGTTCTATGGATGTCTATTATGGCCTGTAAGTTATTGTTATCTCAATTAATTTATGGGAATTGAATTGAAATAATTTTTCTTGAATTTGTGCATTTTTCATCTGGTTGAATTTTGTGGAGTTGTGTTGAATTTTTTTGTATTGTGTTACTAGGATACAAAATGTGACATGTTCCCGTGGGTTGATGATAAGGAAGATTTACAATTTCAGTTATTGGAGAAGGACACAAGAATATTGGAATTAGAGTATGAAAATAAATTAATGGAAGACAAAGTAAAGAAAATCTCTACGAAGAAGGAGAATTTAGAGGAAGATGTTCAAGAGATGAAGAACAAAATTGTTGAGATGCGTATCGAGTTAATGAGAAGCTCAAGGAATGAGAAAACTCTTACTGTGGCTTTAATATTTTCGTGGATGTTAGTAGTGATTGTATTGTTCTATTATAAGTAGTAGTAGTTGGATGAATTATAGCATAAGTAGAATAACTAGTAATGTGTTTTGTTATGATTAACTATGAATTTATTTTGCTACATATAACACTAGTTGGTGAGTGTGCAACCTGTTTATAATATGGATGGATGGTTGTATGGATGTTATTTTTCTGTTTTCTATCAATGACAATGATTATGGTCCATGGATGTTACATTGAACATGAATACATTAAAGTTGTAGCAAAAGTAGTACAATGTAATACATCTGATCACTGACAAAGTTCCATCTGAACTATTCTAAGGCATATCATGCAAAAAATATGATAATATATGACAAAGTTTCATCTAATATATTAAAGTTGTTCTTGTTAGATACTTTGAGGTTGTTGTTGTTGATGGTGACTAATAAAGGCTGAACTAGCTTGTGTTGAAGTGGCACCAGATACTTGTAATTTGCAAAAATGGATTAACATAGAAATCATGGGTACATTCAAAAAGTAGAGCAAGAGAATGCTTACATTCAACATTGGAGTCTCATCATCACTTAATAGCACTCCTACTCTCAGTGGCACCTGTGCAAAGAAAATAATAGGTTTTCTGTCAATTTGTTAAACATATGTAAGGTCAAGTATATATCAAATGTTGGTAGTTTGTCATACCCTTTTTCTTCCTCTTCCTTTCCCTCTAGACCTCCCCCTGCTGGCACTTTGACCATCGGTGCTCTCTGCAATATTAGTTGCTACCCTTTCTTTTCCTTTGTTTGCAATTTGGCTTCTACCTCTGGCTCCTCTTCCACCAAGAACCATCCTCCCACCTCTACCAAGTTGGGTTGGTTGTGCTATTGTGGAGTGGTGCAAACTTGGTTGAGGAACTGTGGAATCTGCCTGAGTGTCATTTGCTGCTGAATCTGAGGGGGTGACAGTCTTCTTAGGCCTTTCTCTTGCCCTATTAGGCTCTAGCTCTCTCTGAGTAGCATTATCCTTGTTTGAACAGGTTCTTTTATTATAACCTTTAGTCATACAAATGTGACAAGTCATCTCCATTCCTGTTCTAAGCAAGGTGCCTTATTTTTTGGGATTCTCGGTGGGCTCTTTTATCCTATTCTTCCTAGGCCTACCAGGACCAATCTTAATTGGTGGAGGGTCAATAACACATTCTACCCTAAGCCAATGCCTTTTTCCCTCAATTGGTGGTATGGAACTAGCATACACATTCAAATACAACTCTCTTTTGTAGCAATCATCCACAAATGACTCAGCTTCTTTGTTCTGGAAGTAAATACAAGCTATGGCATGGCAACATGGTATCCCTAACATGTCCCACTTCCTACAAGTGCAAGTCCTAGACCCTAAATCCACACATAGCTTGTCTAGATAATGCATAACATTGAACAAATTATCAGTAGATGGCACAACATCACACTAAGTTGCCTTCTCCTTCTCCTTATTCAAAATGGCTTAGATTTTAGGACAAAGCAATGAATTGGCTTTCTGCATTTCAGTTCTTTTACTAACCACCCTTTGCATTAAAGCAACTCTAATTTCCTCAAACATATGTATAAGGTGTTTTGTCCTAGCACTAATGATGTATCTGTTGAAGGTCTCAGCCATGTTGTATGTTATAGCATCAGTTTTGATGGAACTATCAAAGAAAGCTCTACAAAAAAAGGGAAGGGTTGTACTTTTTAAATGCTAATGTTGCGTCCGAATTCACTTGATGCAACTCATCTAAAGCCTCATTGTAGTCGGCCTCATTGTAAGACTTAGTTATCTTCCAGAAGAGGAGTTTCATTTCATCCCTTTTGTATGCCCTATGCCATAATGCGAAGATATGCCTAATACAATGACTATGCTCAGCCCTTGGTAATACAGTTGTAACAGCATGCAATATAGCCTAGAACAGATATAATAAGGTAGGGAACAATGTAAAATTAATGTAAAAGCATAGGCATTAAAATACAACAAAGTAGTTTATGAAATTAAATACCTGGTGCTCATCAGAAATCACAGCAATGCCAGCCCCATCTCCTAATTCAAGGCACTTCTGGAGGTGAGTGAAGAACCATTCCCAAGATGAACTATTCTCTCCCTCAACTGCAGCCCAGGAAATAGGATACATATGGTCATTGCCATCTCTTCCCACTACACTCATCAGCTGCCCCCCTAGAAATGTTTTCAAGAAAGCAGCATCCACACATATGACCTTCCTACACCCCTACATCCAGCCTTTCCTCAAGCCATCGAAGCACATAAACAACCTCTGGAAAACAGGTGTAGTACTCTCACCACTAGCTTGGACAACTAAATCCGTGACATTTTCAGGACAAGATTTTTTCACAGCTTCAATGTACCTACCCACTTTCAAATAATGCTCCTTTATTGACCCATGGAGAAGCTTATGAGCATGGTATTTCACTTTGTAAGCAAAGTCTTTCTTTACCAATGCCTTGTATGCCCACTTCACTGTATCTCTTATGTCCTTAGCTGGCCAATGAGGCCTTGCTTTGAATACATCTAGCATCTCCCTTGTAACCTATGATGACTTTAATTGCCTATTCCTCTTCATGTTCCTATGGCAAATGTGCTCCCCCTTCACTTTCTGGACTATAAAAGTGGCAAGGCCTGAATGCCAAGAAGAATACAAGTAAAAGGGACAACCACTTACACACCTAACTCCTAACCTTTGTTATCTTCTACTGTCACTAACTACAAAACTGAGATCTCTCCCTTGCATGACTGCATACTTCAAAACAACATCTTTAAAATCCTTCCTATTTGAGAATCCATGACCTACTTTCCACTTGAATTTCCTAAAATCAGTGTCTAATTCACTAACATCTCGCTCTTAGAGCAACTCCCTTCTCCAAACTCATCTCCACTTCCTTCAAGAGTGTGAATCTCATCCTCACTTGTTTTATACTCACTCTCATTCTCATTCCCATGCTCATTCTCATTCTCATTATCTTCAACATCCCATTCTAGTGCTTCAGTTTCCCTTCTTCTCGAAGACTGTCTAATCTGTTAACCTTGTAGTTTTCCCTCACTAGCCTCACTTTGAAGTTGCCTGGCTAAATCAGCCAACTTGATATTAATAGATCTGACTCTATCCAATGCCGATCTAATCTCATCATCACTACCACCTGAAAAAGACTCAATTCCTTCCTCTTCAGTATCTACACTAACTTCACTAACACTTTCATCATCCTCGCCCTTCTCAGCAGAGTAATCTGAGTCTTCCTCATCAGAAAATGTATCATGCTCAGCAATATGCTCAGAAAATATATCAGGCTTGTACAAAGGATCACTAATATCTTCACTGCTCTCACTAAACAACTCACTATACTTCAGTGGGCTTTCAGGTCTATTATCCACCCAATCATAGTCAGCTTTAGCTTCAGCTTCAGCTTTAGTGTCTCCTTAAAGGTTTAATGCCTTCCTTTTCTTTTTAGATAGGGATGCAATGACTGGGGAGGCTCTCTTAGATGTGGCGGCCAATTCTTTATAAGAAGGTGTAGGTATTTTTTTGGTGGAAGTAGGAGTGGAGACAATTTTTTGGCGGGCCTTAGAAGATTCTTGTAATTGTCTCCTTGGACTACTCCTAGTAGGAAACATTACTTTTTTGAGTGGACCCTTTTTGGGAGTTAACTTTTTGGGTCTTTTAGTGGGGGTTACATGTAAGGCTTCCTTTACTGGTTTTTCATTAACTACCAAAGAAACATTTACTGTTTTTTCATAAAGGGCATTAGGCACATCAGCTTCTACTGTTTCTTCATTAAGGCCACCACTAACATCAATAATCCCCCCTATTTCTTCATTAATGCCACCACTAACATCACCAATCCCCCTTGTTTCTTCATTAAGACCACCACTAACATCAACAATCCCTCCTGTTTCTTCATTAATAGCATTCGAGGAAGATGGCACATCAGCATCTATTGTATCTTCACTAGGGGCAGTTTCTTAAGTAGGGCCATTGTCTGTAGGAGACACATCAGACTCCTCATCTTCATGCACTACATATACATTAAGTTCTTCGTGCTGCAACACTAACTTCCCCATTTCTAACACTTCACTATCACCCAATATCTTTCTTAGCCCATTCACCAATTTATGCTTTGGAACTAAGTAAAAAAGACCAAGAATGGTATTGTAATTATCACACTTCTTAGCAAACTGAAGAAGATCCCAATAACAGAGCTCATCAGGATCCATTGTAAGAGTTTTACATTCTCCATCAACGTACATTAACTGGCCATTATTAACAGTCTTGAACTCTCCACCATGCCAAAATATCAATTTCACATAATCAAACCCACTCCCCATTGTAACCCTAACAAACACAGTGAATAATGATCAAGATTTGCTGCTAAGTTTCCAACATCGATTCACACACATGAAAACAACTGAACATTTACACATAACAACTTCAATTTTGACCCAAATGCTTGAATTAAACATATTTACACACATTGCAACCAAAATTCCGACACACATCATGTACAATTTTATCATTGAATTACTAAATTTTGACACCCAAACAGACAAGGTATAGTAAAATTCGAATATGCATAACATTGAATTTTCCATGAATTTTGCCATGAATGTCGACATACCTTAAGTTAACCCAGTAACCACAAGCACAAGCACCGGCTATTCCAAACCGGAAATCCAACGCGAAATCCTCTTCCACCACGCACGACAGTAAGCAACACCACACACGCCAGACCTAGACCCATCAAACCCACGCACGCCAGAACCCAGCAATCTCGCATAAACCGGAAAACGTTAGGTTAGAATTTTCAGGAGTTGTCGTTCGGTGGGGGTTCAAATGAAGGATGTTGGGGTTCGAATGAATTATGGAGGAGTTATGTTGGTTGGGGTGTAACCGAGGTATAGTAGAGAGGGTAATTAATTAGGAAGTTTGGTTTCAGACATAGTTTACGAAATTAGGATAGCGTGGCCAAAATTTGCGTGGGAAATTAAACTGCTGTTGCCACATCAGATAATTCTCACTTGTTCTTCCGGTCACCCGTAACAAGGTTTAGTGGAAGCAAAAATCAGTTAAAGATAGGTTCAATCAGAAATAAAGAAAAGATTGGATTAATATCCGCAAATCGGACAAAGATTAGATTAATGCGGTCAATTAATCCTTTTAATAATTACAATAAATAAAAATAAATACTTTACTTTTTCATCATGCCCAATACTCTCGATGTTACTGTAGTGGGCAAAAGCCGCAAAAGTGCATAACCAGAAAAAAAAAACTAATGGGAAAAATTGGCGCGCAAAGTTAAAAACACAACACCGTAAACCCTAAAATTAGGGTTTAATATTATCCAAACCAACAAACGATTCAATTTCCAAACCCCTCAATCTTCTCCCCTCGCTTCACTCCCCAAATGGAATGAACACCCATTCCTTCAATTCCAATCTCTCTCCTCCAAACCCAACCACCACCTCAATGTCCTTCTCCGCCGCCACCGGCCGCCTCTTCCGCTGCTACAACCACCACTTATGGCGGTCCCCGACCTTCTCCAAGCTCCGTCCTCTCCAGGGGCTCCGTTTCTTTTCCGTCCGAAACCCTCGGCCTCCGGCGATTACTGCGAAGCGGAGGGACGAGGCCGAACTGGGGAATGTGAATGGCGAAGACGGTAACGGTAATGGTAATGCTAGTGTTTTGTTGAAAAATAGGGATGCGGGTGGTGAGAGGATTGTACCTACTGAGCTTCATACGGAGGCTACTGAGGCGTATATGGCGTATGCTATGTCGGTTTTACTCGGCCGCGCTTTGCCTGATGTTCGGGACGGGTTGAAGCCGGTTCACCGCCGGATTCTGTGAGTGGTTTTATAACTTTAGTTTGTTGTTTAAATTGAGAGATTTATGAAAATTGAATCGGAATTGCGACTTTGTTTAGTAAAGAACGTGCGAATAGGAGGTTACAGGAAGCTGCTAGTAGGATAAATGGTAATTTTTTATTGATTTGCATGATTACAAGTTGAGTAATTTTGGAAAGCAAATGAGCTATTTGCGTTTGCTTGGTACTTCAAGTTTACGGTTTAGAAGATTTAGTTTGCATTTGCTTGTGTAGTTGTGTAGTTTGCATTTGCTTGTGTAGTGATGAAGTTTGCAATTGGTTGCACAGTTTCACTGAGTTAGCTAGGGTTAGTTTCTTGAGAAGTTGTTTGGGAATGGTATCTTCTACTTGTCATGTAGATAGATAGAAAGGAATCCGTTTATCAACTTCATAGTCTTGCATTAGCAAGATGGTCAATGAGCCGAAGTACAAAAAGAAAATGGGAAACAAATATGTGGCAAACACATGGCTCCTGTATTTTTCCAAATGGATTATAGAGCCTATCCTACCTAGGTTTTGTAAATCTTCTCTTATGTAGCTGTCACTTCAGCTTTTGTAGTTTGATTTTGGTTCCAGTGTGTATAGGTTCCTGCCATTTGTGCTTCTTGTAGATGAAAGTTTGCCTACTTAGGCCAGCAGAAATAAATAGGTTGTACTCTGTTCCATTGTCTGGCTTGAAACATTTGTTTGTATCCTTTCAAAAGTATATATGGGAGCAAGGCAAGTCAAAATGTCTTTTCCTTTACATTTCTCCTCTGTCAATTTTCAAAGTACTGCCTGTGATGGCAAGCCCTTGGCATCAAACTTGTAAATCAATGTTTTCATGATTTTTAATATTAAATTTTTCTGTGATGCTGTTGTTGCTTGTGTAAGTTTCAGAAGAGAGATTTTGTCACAGTTATATCTTGTGGTTCAAATTTTTTGTCATTCAGAAATGGTATTATCTGCTGTCAATTACAGCTTAGGTAGATGTAAGAGGATGTATGATAGGAGCTTAGCTGTGGGATGCTTATCATGTTTAGAGAAGTTGCTTGATTGCGGAATAGGCTCTTGGCTATTATTTCATTTGCAATTTCTCGTCTTTCCAGAAGGTCAAACATTATTTGTTTTGTGTAGAATTTCTTTTAAATAAACGATGTTGATATAGTACCTTTTCTAGTTTGTCTTGTTGGATATCTGAAATGTTGGCCAAGCTTTCACACCTTTCAGTGATCATTATTTTTGAGGCATCTCTTCATTTTATTCACTATCGTAGTATCATCTACATGTCAAATCAAATACTACATACGAAGTAAGTTTTTGTGCTTTTCTGCCCTTGCTAATATTAGATGCATGGACACCTTGGTAATGAATGTCGTCACATATTTGGGGATGTGCACTATGATATTGTTTTGAGAATAATTCAATATTTATTGGGTTTATATGATATTCTTGGGCACAGATTTGCAATGCATGAGTTGGGCCTATCCTCCAGGAAACCTTTCAAAAAATGTGCTAGAGTTGTTGGAGAGGTGAGAAAAAGAACATCTAGATATCGCCTTTATGCTTTAGACTACCTAATAAAATATGTTTCTGTTATAGGTCTTGGGAAAATTTCATCCCCATGGAGATGTTGCTGTGTACGAGTCATTGGTGCGCATGGCACAGGTAAGCATATGCCATAGTTTAAGGGCATCTAGTGTTGCCACAGAGCCATTGTTGGCATTTTAATGCTCTCTGTTTCTATACAAAGGACTTTAGAAAATCTTTGCACAAACTGATTTTTCTTTAGAAATCATCTAAGCTTGGGCCACCTTATGAAAACCACTTTCTCAGCTGTTAAGGAAGCCATATATGCGAAGGTCACAATTTATTTTCATAGGTCTTCAAGATATGATTTATCTTCATTGCTGCATACTTTCCTTGGCTTGTTTATATCCTTGTAAAGGCTTATTCTGTTTAAGAAACTTAGTCTTAAAATAAAATCTTCTGCTCCATTTTGAAGGATTTCTCTCTAAGGAGCCCACTCATTCAAGGGCATGGAAATTTTGGTTCAATTGATGCTGATCCTCCTGCTGCAATGCGATACACAGAATGTAGACTAGAAGTAAACTTCTGTTATCTTTTTGCACTTTACTTTACTACATAGTATAATTCGGTCATATTGGGTTTACTTCTCTGATAGTCCGATGTAATTTTGCCAAGCTTGTAGTTGTAACTCATTTGTTTCTTTTTAATTTGCAGGCATTAACTGAAGCAATGTTGTTGGCTGATTTAGATCTAGATACAGTTTGTTCTCAGTTGAACCACTGTGAGAGTTTGTCTACTAAGTTCTAGGCATTAGCTATATACTTATCAATTTATTGATTTTGATGCAGGTAGATTTTGTCCCTAACTTTGATAACTCACAGCAAGAACCATCACTTCTTCCTTCTCGTTTACCAAATTTATTGTTGAATGGCTCTTCTGGAATTGCGGTACTGTTTATATCCTGATCTTAATAATGTTTTTCAACTTCTCCTTTCCTGTTTTTCCTCAGTTTGTGGCTCATATTTGTGTCTAGTATATGAACTAATACTTTCATTGCCTTATATTTAGGTAGGGATGGCAACAAATATACCCCCTCACAATCTTGGAGAGCTGGTCGATGTGCTTTCTGTGTTGATTCATAATCCAGAAGCTACAGTAAGTTAAATTCCTCTAGTCTGATATTTTAGATAATCCTTAGTTCCCCTGTGGTCAATTTCCTGTGATAAATATATGTACATTTATGCTTCAGTTCCTGCGTTCGCTTGAGTAGTATTTGGAGAGGCACATGGTTGTAGGCTTGATAAGCCTATTCCTTAAAAGTTGTAGGCTTGATAAGCCTATTTCTTAAGAGAGTGTTTTGTACTTTTGAATGATATTTGACCAATAACTGGGGATCATAAAGGATGAATTTTCTTAGCCCTAATTTATATAATGTGAAACACAACTAATATTTATTCTTTCTTTTTTTGGTCATTAATTAATTACTATGGGGGACTTGGTAACAGCTTCAGGAGTTGTTGGAATCCATGCCAGCACCTGATTTCCCAACTGGAGGTCTTATAATGGGTAATCTTGGGTAAGCTTGTTTTCATCTTTGTTATCTTCACTCTATAATATGTTAATAGGGAACACCCATGACTCTATTTTGCAAGTTTTCTGTCTAGTTACTTTTCAAGAAATTATATACATTAGCTGCTTATGTTTTTTGACATTTTCTTTTGTATAATATTGGAAAAAGAAATTGAAAAAACCTGTCAATACTGTGAAATTATCTACTAGTTTATATCTTGTGGTTTTATTTATTGTCTTTCCATTGGCAATTTAACCATCCAAAGTGCTAATCCATTTGAATGTAAGTTGTTGGTTGATACCCCTCTAAAGAAAGAAAACTAGAAAAACAATTTTTTTATGTTGCCGTTGTTGGTACGGAAATTGCTGGGAATGAGTGTAATTGATTTCTTGCAGTTAATTTTTTTTTGGTCAGAATGTGTAGATCTGGCCATAGGGTTTGAGGATTTTTGATACACTATGACCAGACTCATCCATGCAGTCTTATATTGCTATTTCTTCTTTCCCTTCAATTTGGTAGTTATCTCCTCTTGTACCACTAGGCAGGGGGATAAATAATATAGATTCGATACTTATCTGTTTAGTCTTAACCAAATAAGTCAGTGTGTTCCCTAGAGCAAGCGCGACAAATGAGCAGATAGTAAAAAAACAGAGAAATACATAAGATATATCAGTCCTTTTTGCTCATATTGTATGCCAATGTTTATCCTATCAACTTCAATGATTAGTAATTTACATTGAAGATGATATTCTGCTAAACCTGATAGAGATTGGGACGCATAGTAGGAAGAGAGAGAAGCTGTGAAAAGTTCCATAATTTTTTTTCTGTTTGCATTTATTTTGTTGATTATTAAATCACTGATGAGATATATTAATTGGTATCAGTCTCCTTAGACAAACAGTAAACCAACCTTAATAGAAAAAGCTAGAAATCTAAAATTGGAGGAAAGCTCAAGACAAGTCTATTAGTTGTTTTTAAGATTTGATTCCCATCAAAGTCTTTATGTATTTGGGGTTTTAGTTTATAGCCTGGAATTCTTTCTAATGTTTGTTAACTTTTATAGTATAGTTGAGGCTTATCGGACTGGGAAAGGACGCATTGTTATACGAGGAAAGACTGAGATAGAACCACTTGACTCTAGGACTAAGCGTACAGCTATCATTATAAAAGAGGTCTGCATCTATGTCTTTTAGTTATCATTTGCTTCTAATTCTTTTTCACATCCTCCCAAGTATGATTAACTTGTGGTGTTTATTAATGAAACAGATTCCGTATCAGACTAACAAAGCCACCCTAGTTGAGAAGATAGCTGAACTTGTTGAAAATAAGGTACTCCCTCTTTCGCAACATGTGACTGCATGTTTTTGAAAATATAAAATTGGGAATTTTACAATGCTCTATCTGTGTGGTATTTTGTTCTCGATCTCAATTGTCCTTCCTAAGTTGCGTATATGTGCTTACTTTTTAATCTTTTACTTTAATGGTCTTGATGGTCAACAAGGGTTGACCACTCAGATAATCAGATTATGTAGTAACTGATATAAAGTCTGTAAAACAAATGTTTTCCTGCAGACCCCTGTGAAAAGAGCATGTGAACCTGCCAGGGATACTGATCTGATGTTGGACTATGGATGGGATAGTTTACAAACTCTGTCTAACCTGATATATATGTTTTTAGCAGATACTACACATAGAAGTCATTAAAATTGCATAGTTTTTATAGTCTTATTGGATGAATATTGGTAATAAGAAACTGACCTATAATGTTGTATTGATAAGATATATTTTAGGTCATATTGGTATTGTAAAAAAATTAAAGGGCTTTAGTTACTGTTGTGTCTAGGCATTCAATTTTTTCAGGGCCTCAATCATGATAGTTTCTTACAGGGTAATTATTATTGTATAAAACTGGGAAAATGTCTCCGCATTGAGAACAATCAAGTTAGGGCAACAGCTTTTCTGCAACAGTGTAACACAACACATTATGCTTAAGTTTTATGAAGTAGGCTGTGGGCAGGTCCATAAGGTCCATTATCGAACAACAAAATAAAAAACAGCATGGACTTTGACAAGGAAGGAGTAAATTGAGAAGATGTATTCTACTTTTAAGAATTGAACTAATCTAGCCTCTAGATTTGTACAAGGACCCTATTATTTGGGTAAGGATGGTGGAATTAATAGTAGTAAAACTGAAAGTAGGTTGTCATTACTTCTTAATTTTGTATCATACTATAAAGAAATGGCCAATAAATGACATATGAGTTGATGCATATTGTTTATTGTCTGTTGATTATATTTTTTTCCCCAAATTTGTGGAAAGTTGTTTACTACTTACTGGAACTAATATGGTAGGTATAAGGGTGATTCAGCTCATGCAAACTTGATGATGCATCAACGCTTATATTAGTTCCATGATGCATTTTGCTGTTACTGTGATGATGGCTGCATGCCCGCATCTGTGCTATTGTCAAAAGTCCACCCTAAGTTTTTTATCTATGAAAAAAACCTTCCTGACATTATTCTATTTTCAGAAACCACCCTATTGTAGTTTTAATTTGTTAAAGTTATTGTAGCTTTTGAGTTGGAGAGCTCTAGAATTATCATACTTACCTTAATATTGGTTCTTGTAAAGTATCTAGACACACTTTCTCCCCCTTTTACCTACTTTATTGTACTGATTGTAGTTTTGGAAGTTTTGTTATCAGTACCCAACTTGAGTATTAGAGCCTTTAGAAGGCATTGTACGGTGATATCAATCATATCAGAATAGGAAAAGATATTCAATACCTTCTTTCCCTTTTAAAGTGCATGGTTGATATTAGTGGAATTCCCTTTCCCCTTTTTTTTTTTAATTTTTGCTACCCTCAAATTCCTTAATTCTGACCACCCTCCTTCCAGGGTATTTGAACCCCACACACTGGTCTATAGTCTACCATTAGCACCATCTTAAGATTCCTGGCCGTAGTTCAACTGACGATCCACCCCAGCATCAGCCACCCGAAGACATTGGTGATTTTGCAGCAGACTATATCTTGCTGGGAATTCTCTCTTCTTAAGTGTCTATGGATGTTGTTTCATGGGCTGTTTTCAATTGCTGGTGAAATAATCGTCAGATTTATTGTTGCTGCTGTGAATGTACTCGAGGGAACAACAGGACATTGGCATGAAGACAAGGAAAAGCTGAACGTATTGTAAATATTTTTGAAAAGAAAGCCAGATGTGGAGGAAGAGGTTGGAAAGTAACAAGAACTCAATGCCTGATATTTTTAGTCTTTGATAAGTGTTGACTGCAGCACTTCCTTGCTTATGTGTGGACTAGGTTCTAAATCTTTATATATTCTGGGATGCTAGATTCTGATTCTTTATGAACTAGGAGATATATTACAAAACCTTTTCTTAAGCTGGTCTTTTGTGAATTTGGTCTTTAGTGCCTAACATTCGTGTTACTTTTAATTGGGCTTCATGTCATTATATGTTAATCATTACTGCAAAACTGACATATTATTTCTGACTCTATTTCGTTCTACGTTTTGTATTCAGAGTTTAGAAGGAATAAGTGATATTCGTGATGAAAGTGATCGTTCTGGGATGCGTATAGTGATTGAAGTATGGAATTCATTTTATGCAAATTAGTAAGACGTTTCATAACATGTTGCCATATTGCGATCTTCAGTGATAGATATTTATATAACATTATTGCAGTTGAAGCGGGGCACTGAACCTTCAATTGTTTTGAATAACTTGTACCGTCTTACTGCGCTTCAGTCTAGCTTTAATTGCAACATGGTGGGGTAAGCATTTAATTCCCCTGTTCTCTTTAGTAGTGTTACTTTTTTCTCAAGTTCTCTCTACTCCCAAGTAAACTAGGAAACTGAGCATAGAAAAGGAGATGACTTGATGACTTCATGGTGGTGTAAATTTTAGGCACTGAATTCTAAGAGTGATTTATTGTTGAATTGCATACATACTAAAAGTAATCTAATCTACTGTGCTAAATTAGGAACTTTTTGGATTACCTGACAAAGTCCTTGCCAAATTTCCCAGCCTTTAAGTCTAAAGACTCAAAGGAGGGACCTTGAGTTTGGTTGTGCCTATAAGCATCTCCCTATTGGATAAGTGGCTTTTGCTGAGTTCTCTTCAGCAAAGTCCTTGGGTTCTCAAGAGTTCTCCTTTTAAATCATATACAACACAAAATTGAGGGGAAGCTGGACTTTGACTAGTGTAAGCATAGCACAAGGGCAGATCTAAATTTTTTGAAATGGGGGTTTAAAGTAAATTTTCAGTTTAAAAACAAAATAATGTCTAATATACACTGCCTAAAATAAGAATCTGTTTATTACATAGTTATTATAGCGCATCATTCATAAGAGATGAAGAACAATAATACCCACATAAAATACGTAGTACAACAAATGGTCATATGCTCTCAGCAATTTTTCATTTTTTTTAAAATCAGGGTTTATTTCAACTTTTTGTACCTCACATGAATACTCTAAAAAATTCTCAAAAGAAATCGAATAAATATTCCGTTTACATCTTTTTTTGTGACAGAGCCATCATCCAAAGGTAATATGGGCTTCTTATATTAATAAAGGGAAGCAAGATTTGGGTTTTCTTTAATTTTTTATGTACTGGAACTCTGTGAAAATTTTAGGAAAGGGCAGTCCTGCTGCACCGTAGCAGGCCAAATAGAAATGCTACAAATGTATCAGTCGGAAATGTAGTTGGGTTCATTTATATCAAAATCAGAGTTCTTAATTTTGGCGTGTTGAGTGCATGTACGGATCTCTTTCTGAGACAGAACAGATATTTTTCAAAACCTATTCTGCAAAATTCACGGTGGATCTCCCTGTGCTACTTTCAGCATTGTTCAGTTAGGTCATTTTATGATGTTTTTTGGTTATTTAATTAGAGTGGAATGATGCAATTTTTTGGGGTTGATAATCTACTTTTTTTTTTTTTTATCTCTGTGGGACCTTGTGGTGTTATCAGCTTCTCTTTTGGCTTTCTTCTGGGGCCTTTTCATAGTGCTTCCTCTGATACAATGGTTGGGGCTCTTTTCTTTTTGCTTGATTTTGGTGTACTTCTGGTCTTCCTCATTGAACTTCTTAATGTTTACTGATAACTTTTTATTATCTAAAAAAAATGATGTAAAGTGGCATTTCTCCGTGGCTCCTTGTGAGATTCACATTGATGTGTCCTTACTTCATGATGGTTTGTTTCTTAATCACTTCTCTTCCGAGGCTCCCTTTTGTAATTTATTATCATCAAATGTGCAGGATTCTTAATGGTCAACCTAAACAGTTGGGCTTGAAAGAGTTGCTTCAGGTAACAAGTTGATTCTGTAATTATGTTTTGTTTATATTTAGTATGTATTGTATTAAATAGACATTTTTATCTCCTGTTCTCAGCCATGAATCTCACAAGAGTACAATATTTTTGAATTTTCTTATCTGAAAAGTAGAGTATAAATAAAAATTTCTATTCTCTTTAGTACATTTGATCTCTCCTCCGATTATAAACTTGTCAAGGGAACTGACTTGTATTTCCACAAACTCCTCTAAAATAAAGGGTACTTCCTAGCAGTGTAGGCGCACCACTGATAGACTGTAAATGGAGAACTGGAGATAAAACCATCGGCATTTAGATGGTCCAATCTCTGAACATGGAAGCTGCTAATTAGTCAAGGCTGCAAACTTTTTTGATACAATCATGAACATGCTTTAGATGAGTTGGTGATATCATTTCCTTTGTCGAGGTGCCAGCAGACTGCTATGATGCTCCTCTCTCATTAAGCCTGGACATTTGAATGTGTGCTTGCTAAAAAGCATGCCTTGAAGTACTTCTTGGAAACTATTATATAGTATGTGTATAGCTTACATTTCATTATGACATTACATCAAAAAAGAAAGAAAACAAGACACACTTCACTGTTTGTTGGTTTTAAAGAGATTTGGATGTGTGCTATGTTCCCTGTAACCAATTCGAATTAACAAGGAGGCTGTTTGACATATGTTCATAGAATAAATCTATAATGGAGTATCAAAAGGAAAAAAAAAATCTGAAAATTAAGTGAATGACAGTGAAACATTTGTAAGAGTTGTTGTACCAAAAATAGGAGGGTTACGTGGAAGAGGAAAGAGGGGGGGGGGGGGGGGGGGGGGGGGGGGGCGGGAGGGGGAAGGTTATAAGATATGTAATTGTTTTTCAGCATGCAAGTATTTCAATTATTGAACTAAATTACAGATTTATAGCTCTTTCATGATCCAAATATGCCTTTACTGGAAAATGAAATAGTATATTGGGGTGTGATTTCCTTGCTGTCCAGCCTGCCCTACATACACTTGATATTCTTATTCCTCTCTGCTGTGTAAGTAAATTTCACCACAATGTTCCTCTATTATGATTTCTGGCACCCCCAGGTTAAAGCAATAGTTGCTGGTATCTTTCTAGTAATGTAATAAAGGACCCCAATGGTTGGTAACTTACATGTACATTTGTTTCAATAAGTTATACCCTGAGCATATGATTGATTCTGTAGAAGGGTTACCGTGAACTCTGATGGGAGCTTGAATTGGGTGCTGTCAAGTTTCAGTTTCTCTAGAGTTTAATTGCACTGTGGAGATTGGATAGTATCCAAGATTTTCCACTCATCAAAATGATGCCAATGAGCTCTTCTCAAGATTTTTTTTTACTTTTGATCCTGCAGGCATTCCTTGACTTTAGGTGCTCAGTAATTGAAAGGCGTGCTAAGTTTAAGCTTTCCCAAGCACAGGCAAGACGGCATGTTGTAGAGGTACATTTAAATATAGAAGCTTGAAATTTTTTTCATGTGGTTTCCTTTGTATATGTATCTTGTGTTTGATTTTTTCCTTGTGTTGCTTTATCAAGGGTATTATTGTGGGGCTTGATAATTTAGATGAAATCATTCAAGTAATCAGAAAAGCATCAAGCAATGCAATGGCATCAACAGCTCTGATGGAAAGTAAGCTTTTGATTAACGATCTGCAATATTTAAGCATGTCAGTATGCTGCTCTTTCAAGTGCAAGGCTTGAATGGACAGTGCGTTGGGTTCAAGTAATTATATTGTAATCAAATATTGAATGTATGGTTTGTCATTACAAGAAAGGAAAAAGAACAGATTTCGCCAGTTTTCTCATGTCCCTTGACTCCTCTCCTGAAAACATTCATCTTCTACCATATTAATTTCTCGACTAGTTATGAAGGACTAATCAACTACACCTCCACAGTCACTGCATCCTCTTTCTCACTAATCAACTACACCTCCCCAGTCACTGAACAACTCTTCATCTCTATACCTTCAAAACAACCTGTTGGTGCATGGTATAATGTCTCGTGTGCAATTGGTTTTACTTTTCTTTTTCTTTTTTTTTTTCTGTTTCTAATGATAGATGGTCTCTGATTAATCGTAGTTGTAGATGTAAGCCATTCAAAATGTGTGACCATTCAAATATTATGCTACATGACACAAATAATGATGGGAAAATTCAATGTATTGATTGAAGTTAAACAGCTATAGATAGGAGACCACAAGAGATGAGAAAAGAAAACAAATCAAAGATAAGAAAGGAAAACAAATCAATTAGAATCAGGAAAGTTGACTAACAAAATCCCTTATTTTAAGGGATATAAACTAATTTCCCTACTCTAGTATTTATACTTCGACACTCCCCCTCAAGCCAAGGATTAGACGTCTTCCTTTCCCAGCTTGAATACCAGGTCCTGAAAACTTGAACTATTCAGTCATTTTTTAAGAACATATACTAGTAGTCATTCGGATGGCACATAGCTCATGTATAATAATCCTTCCTCAATTTTTCTTATTGTAATGCCTATCAATTTCATTATGTTTTGTCCTGTTGTATTGAATAGAGTTTTGAGCAATCCCGTTTGACATGCAAATCATCTAGAATTATCTACAGTCATAGGAGTTCGCAGAGCGATAGTCCTGACTTCTGATTCTGCAGATGGCCTTGCCACCATGTTTGCTTATTGCTTATCCATGTCACTAGATTACCTCTGAGGAAAGTACAGTACTCTGTAGTCAACCTCCTATCCACTTGAGAACCAGCGTAGTCAGCATCAGTGTTGGCTTCTAAGGCATGTGATTCATTCTTTTTTAAATAAATTCCTTTTCCTGCATTGCCTTTCAATCAATGTACTCTGTATGCAGCTTGAAATCGCTTGAAGGTGAGGCTCTCTTGGATCATGTATAAACTGGCTAATCATGCTCCCTGAGTATGCTATGTCAGGTTGAGTGTGAACTAGGTGTATAAACAGTTGATTCTTCCTTAGCTTCCCCAACTTCTGATTTGGATCAATAGGAGTAAAGATTTGCTTACACCCACTCTTTCCTGCTTCAAACAACAACCCTGTGACATATTTCTGTTGAGATATGAAAATCCTGTGTAGAACATGCCATCTCAATATGCGAAATTACTTCAGTTTCCCATGATCCTTGATCTTAAACTCTTATGCTAGCCTCTGCTCTAATTCGTGCTTTTCTCTTTCATCATTTCCACTAGACATGACCTGGTTTTGAAGTGGTTCAAAGTTCTCCCAAGGACTGTCTTCCCTTATTGAACCCCCCCTTGAAGAGAGGACTTCTTAAAAAAGGTTTTTGTTCAGTGAAGGTGACATCAACTGAAATGTGAAATTTCCTTGATATCGGATTGTGACTCTTGTACCCTTTCTGAGTGGACGAGAACCAAGGAAGACACACTTGATGGCTCTAGGGTCGAGCTTTCCCCTATGTTTAAGAACATGACCAAAGGTAGTGCACCCGAAGAGGTATAAGACCATTTGATGTTCTAAAGTAAGGGTAAATATTCAAATTGTCTATGGGACTTCTATTTTCTGAGATAAAGGAGGGCAGGTGATTGATCATATGTATGGCTGTGAGAACAGCATCTTCCCAATAGAATTTAGGATCATTTCCTTGGAAAGGTTAGGCTTGGATAGTGGTTAATAAGTGCCCATTCTCTGCCACCCAATTTTTTAGAGGTGTGTCAACACATGATGAGTCATGGATAATGCCCTGAGATTGAAAGTAGGGTGGAAAAATCTGATTGAAGTAGTCCCTAACATTATCTTACCTAAAACTTTTTATTTTAACCCCAAATTCGTTTTGAATCATTGAGTGGAAATTAGGTATAACATTGCTAACCTCAGATTTTTGTTTGAGGAGAAAAAGTCATGTAACTCGAGTGCAATCATCATTAAGGGTACAAATCAACCAGCCCCAGAAACATTAGGGATAGTGGATGGTCCCCATATGCACTATGGTTTAAATGGACAGGAAGGGCATTTCTTTTATTTCTTATAGGGAAAGATACTTGCGAATGTTTGACCAATTCACAAATATCACTGTGGAACTCAGAAAATTCTAATCCTTGGAACAAATGAGGAAACATGACTTCCAAAATCCTAAAAGGAGGGCCTAGATGTAGATGATGCAACCAACTGGTATCTTTATTCGATGAACTTGGAGAAGGCAAAGATAAAATTACACCTATCTTGCACAGATGATTAAAGGTGTAAAGGCTGCTCATTTCCGTAGCAAGTCCAATCCTCCTCCTGGACCCCTGTTCCTGAAACAGTGGCTAAAGAACCATCAACTATTTTAATTTTTCGGCTACTTGGAACTGGGGTACATGTGTGAAAACTTCAGGACGTAGGGGTCATATGATCTGTGGCACTGGAATATAGTATCCATGAGTTGGCGAGAAACTTTTCGGTATACACAAAAGTAAATGATTTACCTGAAAGAGCCAAAAAGCAAGTTTTGGAAGGTTTCTTCTAGAGAGCCTAGGAGTTTTTCTCAGTTTCTCAATGTCTTCACTCTTGAATCCTCTTATTGCCAAGTGTTCTTCAGGTTTTGATTACTCTGCCAAGTGTACTTGACGTTTTTGTTGTCCCCACCTGTTTCCCAATTTTTGGCCCTGCTTTTCTCCATCCAATTTTGGTTGTTTTTCGAGTATCAAACTTCGGCTACTCTCCTCTGCTCGAGTTAAGGAGATAGCTTTATCCAGTTAGGGAGTTTCTTCTTTGTGGATAATCTGCATTCCAACCAAGTCAAATTCTGGATTCAATCCAGCCAAAAACACACCCTATTCGCTTCAATGAAATTCTTGTAAATTGCTGCATCTTCTGAGCATTTCATCTTGAACGCTCGGTAATAGTTGAGTTCCTGCCATAGGGTTTGTAGAGTGTTAGCATATTCTGTAACAGACTTGTCCCCTTGCTAGAAAGCTCCAGTATGTGCGATAAATCACAAGTCTTGCAGTATGTGCAATGGATCAATCCCATATTTCTTTTGCACTGTTCATAAACATGCAAGTGTCACTTTCCATAGAGTCCCATAGTCAAGGAATAATCATGAATCTTCTTTATCCCATGTAAGAAATCCAGAATCTGTTTTTGCTGGTCCGGCTCCAAGCAAATGGCTGATTTTTCCCTTACCCCTGATATAAGTACGAATACGTTGTGACCATTTGAGAAAATTATTCCCATTAAGTCGGTATGTCATCTTTATTTTCTGCATTTCTCTAGCTGGGCAGCAGAAAAATCCTCTGACAAAGAGATGTTGGGGACATGATGAATAAATGAAGAAAAAGCAGGATCAGGCAGGGTTGCCAGTGGGAGATGAAGCATGGCTGTTGTCAGGATGGAGAACTCTAGAAACAGAAGGATAATCAGCTGCGATAAAGGCACGCCAAGAGAAAAGGCAATTAAGGCCTAATAAATCAGAATTTCCAAGAAATAGCCCTAAAGCTCTGATACCATGACGCAGATAATGGTGGGAAAATTCAATGTATTGATCTTGAAGTTACACGGCTATATATTGGACATTACAAGAGATAAGAAAGGAAAACAAATAGAAGATAAGAAAGGGAAACATATAAATCAGAATCAGGAAAGTTGACTAACTAAATCCCTTAATTTGGAATCTAACCCAATTTTCCTATTCTAGTATTTATACTTTAACACTATATGTCTAAGTCTCCTTGTAGATTTGTTTTGAGTCTTTTTAATCATAGGGAATAGGTAATTGAGAGAGCAAGGATGAGGGTTAGGATGCTCACTTAATGTGGGTGGAGAAAAAAAAAGGGAGGAGAGGAGACAGAAAGAGAGAATGGGGATGGTGGTGGGCTAGATAGGTAATGGGGGCATGAGGTGTGAAAAGAGGGCTTTTTTCCCTAAACCATAATAAAGAACAAGGGAAGAAAGGAATAAACTTAAACCAGAAGAGGGAAGGGCATTAAGTTTTGGAGAGAGTACTTGATGTAAGGGTATTTTTTCATATAGAGGCCAAGAACAGTATTGCTACACAATACACACCCATCACAAAGTGTTGGGGCTTGATGACCTGGAAGTTTTTCAAAGAAATTTGAAAAGGAGGGGTTGTTTTTTCAATTTGTTTTTATCTTTCTTCAAAGTTTATTTAATTCGGGAGGGCATCTTCTTTGAGTTTGATAGTAGTTTTTGTAGATAAATTAGGATTATTTTGATTAAAATTTGATAGTATGAACTACTGGTGATCTTATGGGACTAATTACATATGAGCAAAAAACTCTATAATAAGGAACCTAAAAGGTCAAATGAAAAATAATGACATTTGTTTATAAAATAGAATACTCCCTTTGTTTCTGAATGTACCCAAAAATGGTATCATTTTATCTTGGCCTGGTAACATATACTCCCTCCTCCCATGGTAAAACTTATTCTTGGCTTTTCAAAGGTAAACCTTGACCACTTTTTTTCTGTGATCATAATTTTGGCTTTGAAGAAGATATCTGTATGGACGTGCTCTTGGCAAATACAAACTTGTTTTTGTACAATGTAAACCATTGAAGCTTCTAACGTTATATATTGCACTATCATCAAACTTCAATTGGAGAGTTTGTGGTGAAGAATGTAGTTGATTACGAAGGTTCATATATAAATGTTATATTCATGTCTGCTCACAATATGTACCATCTAATGTCTCCCTTGATCACTGGTTGCACCGAACACTTTATTGTTCAACAATTGACTAATCAATTAAAACTTCCAACAGATTCTTCTTCGGACTTGTTATTTCTTTCTATAAAATAATTACATCTCATATGTAATAGTCAAGATCTAGTAAAAAGCTATCATTATGGGAGCCTTCACTTGATTGATGTAGGTGGTTAAAAGGAGAAACTCTTTGTGTTAGGTGAGGTTAATGACTTTGTAGTGTATATAAACTATGCTGGTTTTGTCATCCTTGCTGTGGTTCAGTGGTTGTGGTCCCTCTGGGAATAAAAAATATTTCTTGAACAGACTTGTGTGATTGACATGCTTTTTTCCGTAATATTTTGGGTTGATCAGGGCCTTCTAGCTTCTAATACTTAATACTGTTACTTTTATCCATTGACATGTCTATGCTTTTATTTTATTTTTTAAATGGAAAAAGTATCATAGAATATTTCATTGATTAGGGCAGTAGTTATTATCTGCATCTAGCGATATAAAATAAGAATCTAGGCTGTTCCTATGGCCTACAGTGGTGGTTGGTTTTTTTTGGGGGGGTAAATATTAGAATGTCTGAGGGATTCTCCTCTTATCTATGAAACAGAAATTAAGTGATTACCTTAATGTCCTCTCCATTTTCCCAGAGTATAATCTGTCCCAGAAACAAGCTGAAGCTATATTAGATATTAATCTACGAAAGCTTACAGTTCTTGAGGTATAGTATAAATCTTTGGCCAAACATTGGAATATTGGACTTCTTGTTGTCTGTATACTAAAATCTATTCTTTCTAATAATACTAGAGAAACAAATTTGTTGATGAGGGTAAAATGCTGATGGAACAAATATGTCGTCTGGAAGAACTATTGTCAAGCAAGAAACAAATTCTTCAGGTGATGTAATTTCTTTGATTGATGAGCTGCTCGATATGCCTTGTGTCCTATCATTTACACATTATGTATGCAACTTATGCTGGTCTGATTAGAGTTACTAACCCATTCTTATCCTTTGAAAAAAATAGGGGTACTATGAGAATAAGATTTGTGAAGTTGATTTTCAAAATTGATCTTTAAATTGGCATTTCTCATTTAATTACTTTACAAATTGCCATTGCCTTGCCCCTTTTCTTATTTTGTATCACTTTCCATTTTGATGCTATCTAGCCCCTGACATACCTGGGTTGATTTGGATTACATGGTGTTCTATCTTTCAGTGTGGAGAAACTTTTTATAATCAGTTTGATCCTTCATGTGTCACCTGGGTGGCATCCCTTGGTGTATTTTAATATATATCTCTATACAAAAAAGGACTACCTGATTTTTTTTATTGAGGATGGAGTGTCTGGATTCTGTAATCAAGCCTTGGTACTCATATGCTGTAATTTAGTCTTTGCCATTTGATTTCCTGAAGTCTCATTTTCAATTGTATAGTAGAACTCCAAGTCAAAACACGAATCTGAACCTTCTATCATCAGACCGAAATTTCTTTTGTGATTCTCTTGCTCTCTTTTCAATCAAAGGATATCGGCCATTCCCTAACAGATATATATCCTAGCTTTTTCTAAATTCACTCCATTCTCAACATAGACACAGAATGCAGTGTCCATTTTTCTTGTGTTCTCTATAGTCTTACACTTTTACCTTTGGCCTCTTTGATCTTCATGGAAGTTAGCTTCCTGCCTTGATAAGAGATAAGTGATATAAGAGCGACTATTTTTCTGCTTTTATAAATGTTGAAGTGTGGGTTTTCTTGGTGAATGATTTGTAAAATATAGGTTCTTTAAGATATACAACTTATGAATTATGAAATGTTAATGATTCAATAACACTTTAGGGTATTACTTCTTGGATTGGTTTGCTCTCATACTTGTGTTTCAATTTATAAGCGCTTCATGTTCTACCCTTATGTCTATTGCTTTATGGATGGAAGAAAATTAATCAAACTGCAAAGTTGCTGACTCTCCCGCATACTACTATTTTGTAGTTAATTGAACAAGAGGCTATGGAACTGAAGAACAAGTTTGCTACTCCCAGGCGCTCCGTGCTGAATGATGATGAAGTCGGTCAGGTGGAAGATGTTGATGTTATTCCCAATGAAGAAGTGATTCTGGTAGTTACTTCTCTCCGTTTTCCCTTTGTTTTATTTGTCCTGTTGATATATTCTTATTGATAAATGTAACCCTTCTGAATTCCAGGCTATCAGTGAAAAGGGTTATGTTAAAAGAATGAAACCAAACACATTTGTTGCTCAAAATCGTGGTACTATTGGTAAATCTGTTGGGAAAATGCGGGTGAATGACATGATGTCTGACTTCCTAGTCTGCCATGCTCATGATCATATACTCTATTTCAGGTATGAATTATATCTTCTTGTAGTTTAAAATATAACTCTATATGTCATGGGTCATTATTGGACTTCATATTTGTTGTGCATCTTCAGCCTTGCCATTTGATAGAAATCTCTGGTTTAGGCACTTTATTTGATTGTGTGCCCCGTTTTCATTTTTTTGGGATAAAGAAAGACGGGGAGGGGTTTCGTGGAAGTTCTGATGGGTAATAATGTTGATATTGGAAATCAGATATATTTAGCACTTTTGATTAGTTCAAACCTCTTTTCTCAAGGCAACATGTGTAATACTAAAAAGGCATCATCAATCCCTAGGTCATCATTAAATTGCTTAAACTGCTTTGATGAAATGCCTTTATATGGGGTCCTATTTTATTCGATCGAAATTTATGAATATCTTTGATTCAAAATAAAAGCCATTGCTGGAGTATTGCACTTATGTTCAAAGAAAAACTTTGTAAAATTAAAGTGACATTTTTGAGTTTCAAATAACGGATACTAATCATTTTTGTAACTTTGGAATGGGACTGGGTAACAATCTTATTACTGATTGGTCAGTACATTCTGCAAATTGGTTATCGAATTTTGTGACCTGTGCTGCTAAAACTTGTTTTTGCTGATAATTGGAATAGATACTTTTTTATATGCATGGGAATGATAATATGCTGTCCCAGTTCAACCAGTGAAACATGTGGAACTTTTACCTGTATTCTTAAAAGGTCGACATGTGGAACTTTTTTTGGCTATTTTCTCACACAAAGGATGGGTTGGAGGGGACAGTGCAAGAATTGATTTTGCTATAAAAGCAATGCTCTTATAAGCTGTTTCACAGTTTCTTTCTAGGGGTTCTTCCCTTGCATGGCATTGGCTTCAGTTTTCCCTAAACAACTAATTAGTTTATTTATGCAGCCAAAATTCTCAAGCTTGTATATGTGTGTAGACAAATGTTTCATTCATAGATGGCCTGCATTATTTGTTTTGTAGTGACAAGGGAATTGTGTACTCTGCTCATGCATATAAAATTCCAGAATGTACGCGCACTGCTACTGGCACTCCATTGATACAGGTACATCTTACTTTTTTGTTTTCATGAAAGTATTTGTGGTCCCTTATGATTTCTATTTGGGTGTCAGATCTTGTCTCTGTCAGATGGTGAAAGAATAACATCCATCATCCCTGTGAGTGAGTTTGTCAATGACCAATATCTGGTAATGCTCACAGCCAATGGTTACATCAAGAAAGTCTCACTGAACTATTTCTCATCAATCAGATCAACAGGGATAATAGCTATACAACTGGTGTGTCTTCTCCTCTTTAGCATTATCTGTTGTTCCTTAGAATAGTATTTTCCATTCACCATGTAGGTCTGTGTGATACGTTTTTATGCTCGTGTAATTTGACAGGTTCCAGATGATGAGTTGAAATGGGTACGGTGTTGCACAAACGATGACCTTGTTGTCATGGCATCCCAAAATGGAATGGTTATTCTTAGCTCTGGTGATTCTGTAAGTTTCACAATTTGATCTAACTAGTGTGTGAATAATTGTACAGTATAATTGTTTGATCTGACTAGTTTCAGTCAATTTTTAGGACAGAAGTAGTTCCGCTTTGAACTAGTGCTTTTTAGATGCACTAGACAGATGCAGGGAGCATTTGGACCATGCTAGTGTTGCTAATCTTTTGTTCTAGTCATATTAGATTTAACAGCTAACTCTGTAGGTAATTAGACATTCTGTTAAAATTCATGCATAAACTTCAAATTGATAAAAAGAACATAATAACAGATTGTGCAATCACTACTCAATTGATTACATTTTTTAGGCTACTGATGTCGAGCATACTAGCAATCTTTGTTTTATGTTGGCCAAATATCTGCTTCTTACCTCTATCAGATACACTCTGGTACTTTCGTTAATGAAGCTGCATTTAACCCTTATATCAATCCAGATATCTGCACTTTCTGATGTGCAGTGAATTATACTGCTGTGGTGGTGTTGCAATAAAGTATGAAACTAGCGTGCCTTGGACACTATTGCTTAGGCTTTTATACTAATATTTTCAGATCCGATCCCTTCAAAGAAAGACAAGAGGTCAAACAGCTATGAGACTCAAAAACGGGGATAAGATGGCAAGCATGGATATCATACCTGCAACTCTTAGGAAAGACCTGGACCAAGAAGTGGATGAACATGGTATTTGGTAAGATTTCGTACTTAGCACATTCTGATATTTCAGCTGCTTCTTCTCCTACTACGTTCTCATTGAGGGGTTTGAGGTATGTAAGGAGTTGCTTGATCTTGTCCTTGTGGTCTCAGTAAGTGGCATCCTTACAATGGATTGTACAAGAGGTATGCAATATGTGAGATTGTGTTTGTTTTCTGCAGGATGAAGGGGACAAGAGGTCCATGGCTACTTTTTGTTTCTGAAAGCGGCTATGGAAAGCGGGTATCATTGAGCAGCTTCCGCTTGTCATCGCTGAATAGGGTTGGCTTGATTGGTTATAAAGTAAGTTGGATCTAAATAACAATGATATTAACTTCAGGTTTGGCTGTAATGTAAACATTTATCTTTTGTGCATTATCAGTTTGCATCTGAAGACCGCTTAGCTGCTGTTTTTGTGGTGGGATATTCACTGTCAGGTATTCTCGCATGGACCCTCTGCTGCAACCTTTCCTTGTCTATATAGATTGAATTTTACTAATTGTATACACTTGCGTACCTTAGCAGAAGATGGAGAAAGTGATGAACATATCATATTGGTTAGCCAGAGTGGAACTATCAACAGGATCAAAGTTTGCGATATCTCGATACAATCCCGCTTTGCCAGGTAATGAACACAACCTACTGACTCTGAGACTTCATATCCACAAGTCTACAACTACAGGAGTTGTGAGTAGTCATGGCCAAAACAATTTTTGATGTTAGTCTCAGCTTGGTGATCCAAATATGTTTCTTTTCCTGCCTTCAGGGGTGTGATTCTCATGAGGCTTGATCATCTTGGGAAGATTCAATCCGCGTCTTTAATTTCTTCAGCAGAAAGTGAGCCTGATGAAGATGAAGTTCAAATGGTAGGTGAAGTTGCTGTATGAGGGGTTCAAAAACTTGTTTATTAAAATGGAAAAAACTATGTATTTATGAACTGTGCCTGTATATAGATTAAGAAACCGTGTTATGAGCGCACACTAGTATAGAACATGTGGTCTAGTGTTCTGTTCCTGCCTCTTATGTTAATCAAGTATCGCCCATATCTCGCACTGATTTTTCTTTTGCTTTTTCAGTTTGATCTCTGCATCTCAGTTCTCTCTCACATAATTTTGTTCTATAATATAACTTTTGGCCTTCTCATCCGAAGGGCATGTGTTTTTCTTATATTCCCTTGAACCTGGGTCTTCCGAATATGTATGAACCCACAGCTGATTCTGTTCCAGTCTGAGGCCGGAAAGTTCTATATTTTATCATACAAGAAAAAAACTAACCTACATAAATCTATTCCATGTTCATTTACCATCAATGCTTTTTTATATCCTTTTTCTATGGAAAAATTACTGCTGGTATGTCTGACAAGAAGCGAAAAAGATTAATCCAATAGAAAATGTAGTGGAGTCCAGCCGCAATATTTTCAAAGCTACAACAGCAAGCTCACTATGTTTGTTACAATAGCAGCTAGAATGCTTACTTTTTATTGTGATGAGTAATTTCTTCTTTAGCAAGCTTAAGCATGTTCCCAATAAAAAAAGAAAAAAGATACTAAAACTTTGGGCAGTGAATACTAATTATCATCTTGAAAAATTTTAGATTCGATGATAGAACATCACGAGTTTTATAGAATCATATTAGGTCTTAATAATGATTGAAATCATCTACTTTTATTTCAAATACTTAAAACAATTTTTAAAACTTCTATGATTTAGTCTTAAATTCATTTAACATCTTTACATACTAAGTTAAAGACAATGATTGGTTCACCTCTCTTATATGATCATATGAGACATCTATTATTTATTTATTTTTTATGTCAATTTTGGAGATGTTTTGAAAATATCTCAAAATCTGCTTACATTAACTTACAAAACTTAGTTATTTCGGACCAGATGAGGAAATATGTTCATCTTTTTTTATAGAGTTATATAAGGAAGTACAAGTGATCAAAATCATTTACGATGATTCTAAACACCTATTTTAATCGATTTTGAAAATTTTTACAATTAGGTAAGTCTTTTTAGGACCCTTGGAGATAGAATATATGGTATTGAATATTTCCAAACCCCCTTATAGGATCCTAAGAAGCAACCCATATTTTAATTTCAAGTTTGGAACTTTTCAAAATTATCTCAAAATAATATATAATTAACCTTTAAAATTTAGTCATTTTTTGACAATTCCAGACTCGATGAAAGAATATCATAAAATATGCTTATTATGAGTCTTATAAAGTCATATATTAGGCCCTATAAGTGATTAAAATTATTTATTTTGATTCTAAATAACCATTTCAAATGATTTTCAAAACTTTTACAATTAAGTCTTCTATTTATTTCAGGATATTTGGAGACATAATATAAGAAATTGAATTTTTCAAGTTGATATATAACACAACCTATAATTTGTAACACCCTTGTAATTCCCATTTTCCGAAAACCAAACCCTTATGAAACTACCGGTGTGCTACCGCCACATGTTCAAACGTTAAGGCTATAAAACAGAGTTTTGCAGCGGAAAACCATAAGATTTTTTGAAATAACATTAATCGTAAAACAAACTCCTAACACAACAAACTAGAACCACTAAGACCCTTACTTCAATGTATCAAAATAACGTTTAACTCAAATCCAAAATCAACAGTCTAAACTCAAATCAAATAAACGTAAAGTATTCTGAAATCTTGTAACACCTCGATAATTCCCATTTTTCCAAAACCCAAACCTTTAGGAACTATCGGTGTACTACCGCCACGTGTTCAAACGTAAAGGCTATAAAACAGAGTTTTGCAGCGGAAAACCAAAAGACTTATGAAATAACATTAAACGTAAATCAACTCCTGATGTAACAAACTGGAACCTCTACGGCCCTTACTGTAATGTACCAAATAACGTTTACCTCTAATTCAAATCCAACAGTTTAAAACCAAATCAAACAAACATAATTTATTCTGAAATCTAAATTAAAATAACGTTTCTCTCCAACCCGCCCATGCATGAATGCTGGTTTAGATACTTGTTAATAATCTGCTCCCCAATAATACAAATGTAAGTATTGGATCATCACATTGTCATTTATAGGCAAAAGCCATGACCAAAAACACACAAGGCACGTAATCAGCAAGCTGAGTACATACAAATTACAAAGTACGAAAATTGAACTGATAATAAAAATAATTATAAATTTTAATAATGTATCTCGCAACATTTTACTCGACAGACACGATAAATTGATTAATGATTTGGATTAAGCAATAGATTAGGTTGTCTCCCCCATGTCCTGATTTGGACATTAAATACTTAAATAACCCATGCACTCCTGTCGGAAAGCATCAAAATACAGTATAAAAATCCAGATGGTAAACGGGCGCGACTCCGTTACCATAGCTAGATGAGATATCAACTAACCCCAATATTAAGTTTAAAACTTTATAAAAGAGAGACTCGTAGATCACACGGCCTCCAGGAAAAGCCACGGATAATACCTCGTGAACTCCAACCCCTGATTGTTAATACTCTAGACGTGCACTAGCCTAGAGTTTTATTGCTTATCCTCTTTCTCTTTAAGTGATTTACTGTTTAAACTCAATAAACACAACCACCGCAGCACACATATGCAAACATTACAGTTATTCAATCTATCTCTGTTATATTGTAATTTTTAACTTTTTAATTTCAATCTCAACTGATAAAACCGTTGAACCAAGTCAACCACCTCGTCATTAAGACTTATAAAATACACCTTTACTCCACTCATACTATCAGTAATGAAGGAGTAATAATAAACAACCTCATGGATTAATCAACAATTAATACCAATTAATAAATCACGGTTTCTCATAAATAATACAAAAACATGCCCCTAATACGAAGAACATGAATTCTTTCAAATGGATAATCAAACAATCTCATTCAAAGGGTTCCCTAAACATGATACTAAGTTTATGTTTCGCCCTAAATCATGCTCCTCATTAAAAGTAACGTTTTTCGTAATTTGTACGTATCTAGAGTAAAATGCACGGGTATCCACTTTCTCTATCTTTAAGAACCTTCTACAAATTATTCTCCTACACCAAATAATACAACCTAAATTAATATACTAACAGTATCAAATTTACAACAACCACACTAACTTTTCTAAGACTTTAAAATCATCCCAAGATACGTTTTTAAGTCTCCCCAAAACACAAGTTAGAAGATAAAATGTAATACTACAATATTAACTGCAAGTTTATTAGGATACATGTCCAAGCCCATAATACCAATTCAAAACTACATAATCTTATGCACTATCGATGTACCACATGATTCTAGGTAGTAAACTAATGAGTCTCCAACACCAAAACATGACATTGAGCAATAACAGCAACACTAACATAGCATAATATAATTATTGATCCTCCTTGTATAATATCCACTAAATTACGAATCTCAAAAGTACTAGCAACTACTAAGTATAATCCCCAAAGAAATAACCAACACTCTTTATAACTAAAAATCCTATCTAATCAACCACTTAGGCTAATGCATCTCTTATCATCCTACCCAAAAAAAAACATGAATCACCATCTAATCATCCAACCATTTAATCACTATTTACATCAAATACTCCATCAAGAATTCAACCCATCAAAATTACAACCTAAAACAACAACAATCATAACCCCATCAAAATTACAACCCATCAAAATTACAACCTAAAACAACAACAATCATAACCCAAACAATATAAGAACTAACACCATTTCATGATTTCATAACACCCAATACATAAGAATTGATAGCGTGGGTTTGTGACCCGATTAGAACTAAAAATACAGTGATGGAACATTGGGGATTAGTAAATGCGGGGCTACGAATGTCGCGCAGCTATGGATTAATAATTAGAGGGGTCGGGTAGAAGTCCAAGGAATTACGCAATTCAAAACAATCAAAACCCAAAACAAAACAACCATAAATCACAACCCAAACAATATAAACAAACACAATTATATAATTTAATCTCACATACATATGAATACATAAAATCAAGTGAAACAAAGTGAAAAAGATAAGGAAGAGGGAGGGGGTGGTGTGCTCACCGGCCGACGGAGGCTGTGCGGCGGCGGCGACAGGGCTGGCTGGAGGCGGCGGAGCAGGGGTAGCAGCGGGGAGGAGTAGCAAGGGTCGGCTGGGCTAGCTGCGGGGTGGGGAGGTTTCACGGGTGGGGTTCTAGTTTTTCTTTTTGTTTTTGCTTTGAGGGGGTTCTACGGGAAGGGTTTTGTTATTCTTTTGACTTTGAGTTTTTTTTTGTGGTTTTGAGGGGGGGTTTGCACGGGGTAGGGTGTTCTTATATGGGTAGGTTTATTTTATTATTTATTTTTTGTTTAGTATTTAGGTGTTTTGTAAAGTGGGGTTTTGTAGAGAGTTTAGGTTTAGGGAGACTTTAAGTAAGATAGAGTTTTGGGTAGTGTAAAATTTTGAGTAGGATAAAATTTTGATAGTTTAGGCTTAGCGGGTTATTTAGGAAAATAAATACATAATAACAAAATAATTATAGAATTTCGGGGGATTACAAATCTAAATTAAAGCAACACTCTACTCAAACCATCCATGCATGAATGCTCAATTGGATATCCCAGTCAATAATCTGCTCCCTAATAATACAAATGTAATTATTGAATCATCACAGTATCATTTATAGGCAAAAGCCATGACAAAAAAATACACAAAGCACGCACGTAATCAGCAAGTTGAGTACATACAAATTACAAAGTATAACAGTTGAAATAATATTTAAATAAGAATAAGTACAAAATACAAGAACGTATCATGCAATATTTTACTCAACTGCTATGATAAAATAATTAATTACTTGGATTAAGTAATAGATAAGGTTGTCTCCCTTATGCCCTGATTAAGACATAAAAAATATAAATAACTCATGCAATCCCGTCGAAGAGTATCAAAATACAATATAAAATCCAGATTATAAACAAGCGCGACTCCATCACCATAGCTAGATGAGATCTCAACTAACCCCGATTATAATTTTAAACTTATAAAAGAGAGACTTGTAGATCACACGACCTCCAATAAAAGTCACGGATAATACCCCGTGAAACTCCAACCCCTGATTGTCAATACTCTAGACGTGCACTAGCTCAGAGTTTTAGTGCTTATCCTTTTTCTCTTTATGTGATTTACTGCTTAAACTCAATATACACAATCACCACAGCGCGCACATGCAAACATTACAGTTACACAATCACCATAGCACGCACATGCAAATATTACAGTTACACAATCAATCTCTGTTATACTATAATTTTTTTAACCTTTTAATTTCAATCTCAATTTTAAACCTATTAAACAAAGTCAACTACCCTTGTCATTAAGACTTAAAAATTCACCTTTACTCCCATCATACTATCAGTAATGAAAGAGTAATAATAAACAACCTCATGGATTAATTAACAAATTAAACCAATTTATTAAATTATGATTTCTCACCAACAATACCAAATCATGCCCCTACTATAAAGAACATGAATTCATTCTAATAAATAACAAAACAATCTTACCCAAAAGGTCTCCTAAATATGATACGAAATTTGCATTTCACCCTAGATCATGCTACTAAAGGTAATTTCGTAATTTATACATACCTGGAGTAAAATAAACGGGTGACCACCGGGGGCAGAAAAAGGCCAGGTTCTGAAAGATACTTTTTCTACTATTAAGCACCTTCTACAAAGTGTTCTCCTACTCCAAATTATAAAACCTAAATCAATACACCAATACCCAAAATTTACAGCAATTATACTAAGTTTTCTAAGGTTTTAAGACAATTCCAAAATATATTTTTAAGTCTCCCAACACATAATCTAGTAGTCCAACATAATACTACAAGTATTATTTGAAAACTCATTAAAAGACATATTATAAAACTCCATTTTTATAACCCTTCAAATCTAAAAATTTGTATTCCATATACTATACTCAAGTTACTCCCAATTATATCATAAAATAATCTTAATTTAATATATATACTAATAGTATATAATTTCAAACTTTAAAACATGAAATCTCAACAATTAAACCATAATATAATATGTATAATATTCTGAAAATTTATTTCAAATACCATAATATTAATTTTTTTTATCAAAATACATCATACTATAGTCAAAATTTCATAAAACAAATACTAGTATAAGAATCTAAGCCTTAAATCATGAAAATTAATATTTTTATTTTAAAATATATGATCATAAAATCTTAAAATTTATTTAAATAACAACCCCATAATAATTAACATAAATGATTCACAAAGTACTTATAATTTTATGTAAAACTTAAAAGCCTAGTATCAAAACCCTAATTTATGATACTAGCATACCGAACCATTAATACTTATGCATAAAAATTTATGAAACTTATAGTATGCATAAAATAAATTATAGAATATAAACTTTATATACTTTCAATAATGATTTAACCCATAATAAAATCAGAACAAAAATCATATAAAAACTTATTAAACATATATAATAGGGCATAATAATTACGGAAGAAAAGAAGGGAAAGAGGGGAAACGGCTGACTGACAACCGATGGCTTACGGCGGCGATGCAGGTTTCTCGTGGGGAGCAAGTAGAGAAGGGGGTTTTGGGGTTTTTTTTTACGTTATATGCTTTTGTGGGGGGGGGGGGGGAGGGGGGGGGGGTTGTTTCTTTTTTGAAGAGTTTAGTTGTTTTGTTTTGCTTTTAAGGTTTAGGTAAACTTGTTTAGGGTTAGAAAGTATAGGATTATTAAAAGTGTAGTACTAGGTTTAAGTATTTTGGGCTTAGTGGATTTCTTAGGAAAATAAAATATATTTTGTAGAAAAGAATTTTAATTTTAGGATTTAATTAAACAATAAAATAATTTGTAATTTATTTTGGAAATATGTCTGTACATATATGTATATGTGTGTGTGTGTGTGTGTGTGTATATATATATATATATATATATATATATATATATATATATATATATATATATATATATATATATATATATATATATAAAGTATATGTATTATATTAATGCATAGAAATTATTTTCGATAAAAATGCAATCAAGACCTCATGATTTTTAGGGGATTACAGTGATACCTTCAATTAATAGGAATTTTTTCATACTTTATTTGGATACATATCTAAGCTCCTTCTCGTACCTTCAGTCCTTAGATCAATTTTAGTCCTCATTGGCTTTTGAACATCTATTAGGGTTCAGATTCTTAGAAAATTAATTATTAACCCCTATAATATCAAATTTGTACAACCTTACATAAGTACCCACCTTATGCCTGATCTTTTATTTTTATTTTTTTTATGTTAGCTTCATTAACGTGACCCCGGATGGGAAGATCATATACCCTAATTCAGAATGGGACATAATGCAAAAGGTATTAGAAGGGTTTAAGGTCCCCTTGGACATTGAATAAGGATAAGCTGCTTCTATAAAATTGCTAATGTTGTGCGTCCCCTTACAAACACTTTTGTCCTTTCAATGAATGGAATTGAAAGAAAAACGAGTTTTTGTTTACAGAGTTTGCTTACATGCTATGCTTTGGGTTCTAAATTTTCTTCGATCATCAAATCAATTAGGGCATTAGAATTGACATATTGTTCCATCTAGACCTTTCCTATTAATCGCAGCGCATTTCGAGCTTTCTCCTCCTTCTCTCCTTCCAACTCCTAGTCCACCTCTTTTTTCTTTTTGCTTGATAGTTAGTTCAACGCCTTTCTTCTTTAGTTATTCTTAAAACATTATCATTTATTAATTAAACTATCAAAAGTATAATCTTTACCCAATTTATTTCCATTCTCTTTTTCTATGAAAAATTTTAACTCCACGCTCGACATCAGTAGTGAAATTTGGGGGGGGGGGGGGGGGGGGGTTGTTTCTTTTTTGAAGAGTTTAGTTGTTTTGTTTTGCTTTTAAGGTTTAGGTAAACTTGTTTAGGGTTAGAAAGTATAGGATTATTAAAAGTGTAGTACTAGGTTTAAGTATTTTGGGCTTAGTGGATTTCTTAGGAAAATAAAATATATTTTGTAGAAAAGAATTTTAATTTTAGGATTTAATTAAACAATAAAATAATTTGTAATTTATTTTGGAAATATGTCTGTACATATATGTATATGTGTGTGTGTGTGTGTGTGTGTATATATATATATATATATATATATATATATATATATATATATATATATATATATATATATATATATATATATAAAGTATATGTATTATATTAATGCATAGAAATTATTTTCGATAAAAATGCAATCAAGACCTCATGATTTTTAGGGGATTACAGTGATACCTTCAATTAATAGGAATTTTTTCATACTTTATTTGGATACATATCTAAGCTCCTTCTCGTACCTTCAGTCCTTAGATCAATTTTAGTCCTCATTGGCTTTTGAACATCTATTAGGGTTCAGATTCTTAGAAAATTAATTATTAACCCCTATAATATCAAATTTGTACAACCTTACATAAGTACCCACCTTATGCCTGATCTTTTATTTTTATTTTTTTTATGTTAGCTTCATTAACGTGACCCCGGATGGGAAGATCATATACCCTAATTCAGAATGGGACATAATGCAAAAGGTATTAGAAGGGTTTAAGGTCCCCTTGGACATTGAATAAGGATAAGCTGCTTCTATAAAATTGCTAATGTTGTGCGTCCCCTTACAAACACTTTTGTCCTTTCAATGAATGGAATTGAAAGAAAAACGAGTTTTTGTTTACAGAGTTTGCTTACATGCTATGCTTTGGGTTCTAAATTTTCTTCGATCATCAAATCAATTAGGGCATTAGAATTGACATATTGTTCCATCTAGACCTTTCCTATTAATCGCAGCGCATTTCGAGCTTTCTCCTCCTTCTCTCCTTCCAACTCCTAGTCCACCTCTTTTTTCTTTTTGCTTGATAGTTAGTTCAACGCCTTTCTTCTTTAGTTATTCTTAAAACATTATCATTTATTAATTAAACTATCAAAAGTATAATCTTTACCCAATTTATTTCCATTCTCTTTTTCTATGAAAAATTTTAACTCCACGCTCGACATCAGTAGTGAAATTTGAGATTCAAAAAAAAAATTATCACCTTTCATTCCCTTACACTAGAAAGGTAGGTAACGCTTCGCACCAATGACAGAATACTTATTAAGATTCAATTTAAAAGGCGACCACTTCACCCTACATTAGTGGGACTAAGTAAGACTTGAGGCGCCTTCTAATCCGTAAATTTTAATAGCATGTCGCAATGAAAAGGATGGTCCTTTGTTTCTTTCTTTTTAGAAGTGTAAAAAAGTACCCTCTCTTCATGTTGAACCTCTCCTTATGATAGTGATAAGGTGGGTGCCTTACAATCGGGGATGATCGAATCAATACCTCTTTGATAAAATAAAGCTTTGGAGGAACAAGATTTAGGTTAGGAAGAAGGGGTCAAATTCCTCGTAGTGAATGAGGTAAAAAGAAAGAGTTTTATATACACAAAAAAACTACATTATGACCTGGACAAAATAAGGTTATCAACCCAAAATTTTAAACAAAAAAAGTCGATTCATCTAAATTCTAAAGCCACAAAAAAGAAGAATACATATTTTTATTTGATAAAATCGCTTAATGTTGAATTCTATTCAATTGCGTCATTCTTCAATTTATGGCTAACTTTATTATATAAATAATACCTCATGAGCATCTCTAATCCAATATGTTTTTCTCCTTCAAAAAACAACCATGCCGTTTACATTTTTACATCAATGAGAAAAGACCCTTTCCACCCTAAAACCCTACACCCATCTTCTCTACTCCACTTAAACCCCATATTCTTCCTAAACCGTTCTCGTTTTCCAGACTCGCATCACCAACATCAAATATGCGCCCTTTCACTCAACATGTCACTCCCCAGCACTCCTCGGCTCCCGCCGGCTCTACGCAGCAACAGGTTCGTCCTCTTTCGTGTATTGTAGACTTCAAATTTAAACCCCTTGTCGAACTTTTCGATGAAACATATTAATTTATCAATTGTCAAATTGTATTGTTTTGTTTGTATGTAATCTTGCAGGTTGTTGGAAATACGAGCAACAATATGTTGCCTAATCTGATGCAAGTTCAACCCCAACTGGGTTTTGTTAGTCCTAATGCTAATTTCAACCCAAATTTGGGTAATGGATTTGTGAATTTACCCAATTTCAATGGTTCAATTATGGGTTCAGCACAACCAATTCAACCGAATAATCCTGGGTTTGTTCGTAATAATTTTGGGCAGAATATGAATGTTTTCGGATTTCCAGTTAACGGACAGATGGGTAATTTGGGTCTTGTGAATCAGAGTTCTCAGTTATATGGGCAGTTTGGGTGGCAGAATCAGTTACCAAATATGAACCAACTTGGTAATTTGGCTATGTTTAATCCTTCCCAAGTTAATGCCTTGACTCAGTTATTAGGTTGTGCTAGTCAAGTTGCTCAGGCTATGAATTTGGGAAATGCTACTGCTTTTCTTGGGAACCCGCAGCTTGGTTTTGGCCAACCTAGTGGTGGTTTACAGCAGGGTGGTTTTAGTCAACAGCAGCTGCCTGTTGCTGCTTCTCAACAGTTGCACAGTGTTTCTGTTCCACCTTCCAATCCCGCTGCTTTATCTCATCAGCTGGGTCAGGCGGCGAATTTGCAGGTACTTGCTGGTGAACATGCTCATTTGAATTTTATTTTGAATGTTTTTGCAATTGCTTTCTTTGTTTATGTTTTATTTTCTTATAAGCGATTGTGGACAATATGCTTGAATTTTTTTTGGATCCATGAAGGGATTTGCTTATTTATTGGTGAAGTATTTGGAAAGATTAAAAGTCTCAATAAATTTTGCTCATCCAATTGAGAGGAGGCACCCTAAGGGATAAAATTAGAAATGTGGATATTTGAAAAAAAGTTGGAGTAGCGAATATTGAGGATAAGTTAATGGAGAATAAGTTGTGTTGATTTGGACATATTAGATGCTGAATGATAGATGCTCTGATGAGGAAGGTGGAGGGTTGGGGAGATGACTTAGATGAAGGGAGTTAAGAAAGATATGGGGAAAATAGGTTTGAAAGAAGACGTGACTCTAAATAGGAGAGAATAGAGGAGCATTTTTCTGGATAATTACGCGAGATAGATTTTTTATTTATGTAGCCGATCCTATATTTTTGGGACTAAGACTTAAATTTGTGTTGTTGTCCAATTGAGAATGAGCATTGAACAATTATTTTTCTAGGGCTTAAGATATCCAAAAGACATTTAAGTATAAACTAATGGCCTAGGTCCTATATAAACATATGAAAAGGAGGCTGGCTACATAGTTTTGACTGATCAGGTTATATATCTTTGTGTTGGATATATGGAATGTAATTTAGATGCAATTTCTTTCATGTTAAAAGCATATTGGCTCCATTGTATTATTGGTAGCCTAGGTTGACGACTCCCTAGAAAGGTATTCTACTAATAAGTTTGATGTGATGAGACCCCACTAAAATAAAATGGAAGTCATCAGCAAAAGTAGAAGCATAAAGTGTTGAAAGGTTGTTACCATATTGCATGGTTGCACTGTCAGAATAGTTATTATGCTAGACATGATGTGCTTCCTTTTCTTCCAAGAATTGTGCAATCTTCTTTTGTAAGTATTGTCTTCTTTTTGAGGAATGCTGCTTAGTAATGAATTCGTTCAATTCCTATTATGAATTTCAATTTGATTTCATCAGATGGAAGAATACTAGTGAACTTAAATCGAGTTAAACACAACCAAGGAATTTGCTCCCTTTCCTTCTCCATCCAATCTTTATGATGGACCTCGAGCTCAGTTTAATTTGTATACTATTTTTGCTTTGGTCTTTTGGTCTTTGTAAGTGGATGATTGGTCCTCTCTTAATACTAAATCATTGGTGGTGGTCCTTGTGGGTTTTAGTTTAAAGGTGTATGCCTTCAAGCCCTTTTATTAGATTTTGAAGTTCAAAGCACAATTACATTGTTTGAGCAACATACTGATCCATAAATTGTCTTAAAGTGCAATTCCTAGACCCTTGAAAGTATTAGTGTCTTGAACTTAGCCAATTTGATTCATGTATTATTATTGGAGTTCCTATACTTGGAGTAAATAGTAGACTGGCAGAGTATAAATGGGAAGGAGTTTACTTTAAATTTTATCTAGGAATCCTAAACATTTTCATGATGGCTGATAACCAAATGAGAATAATAATGCTTTAGATGAATGATTTTTTGTTCTTAAGCTTGAAAATTGGAATCTGAGCTAGGATTTCCCTCTTAAATTCTATTTTGGTATAAGAACTTAAGAGGGAAATCCTATACTTGGAGTTATTGATTCAGTTACTGGAGTTCCTATGCTTCTTCCTTAGAGATCCTATCATAAAAGTGAGAAGTTTCATTTCAGAACATCATAATGTAAGGAAGATTGAGATGATAGACAAAGTTGTCCATGGTAGATTTTGGGCGTGATCAGTTTTAAAGATTCGGGTCTTTACAAAGTTTGGAAAGCTTTGTGTTGGCTCGGCTAAAAGGAGAGGTATTTTGGCACACACATGATGTATGATGTTGACATTCTCAGCATGGAAAGACGTTTCAATACACCTATAGAGCTATCATAGTATATACACTCCACTTATAGCTATTTTCCTCCTTCAATCAAAGAGATATTCGAAAGCAAATTGGGAAGGTTCTAGGTCCGTTTACATGTCTTTATGTATAGATGCTAAAACTTTTGATAGAAATCATGGCCATTGGATTACCTTGCATCTTGTAGCAAAGGTACCATTGAAGGAAAGGGGTGTCTGGTTGGTCAGTCACTCAAATGCATAATTAGGGTATATCCACAAATTCATTCCACCAGATTTATCTTTTGAAGATTGAAATTGCTTTACTGAAAATAACTAAGGAGAGGGATGGAGGAAGGATAAAGTTATTTTCTTTAATAAAAATGTGGTGATTGAGTGATTCTATCCACTAATGCTAAGGATAGGTTTCAGAGACTACTGTTTTTCACCATGGTTAAAAAAAAACAAAAAATGTCACTTTTTATCTTTTAGAGCTTCTGTCTGAGGTTAGTTTTCCTTTTACTATAACCCTGGCATTAACATATAGGAAAGATTGAGGAAGCCTTTTCCGTGGTTTCCAAGATGAAGTCAATGACGAGCTCCTTGTTGGTGTCAAATGACTACTGTGTGATGAGTCAAATCCGTCCGTCCTTTCTCTGTTTTTTGCCAGTTATCTTGATCCTAACATAGTGTCTTGTTACAAAACTATGAAAGAGGATTTCTGGCAAAAAGATGTGAAGGAGATCCTAAGTTTCTCTACCTCGCACTACAATGTAGCACTTCTTTTGGATGTTTTACATCTCTATCTTTTGCTAAGGAAAATCAGATTATATACTTCCTATTCTATAGCTATAGAATAGCAAAATTTTGTTGAAAAGATGGATTGACATGACATGAAGGAAGAAGAAAAGACTTATCTCACTTCTTGAGCCTAAAGAATTATTTTCATGGAGCTTGTGTAACCAAGCTACCTAAAGGATACCTGAAGCCACTCCTCAGAAGGCGATTTAAGCTTCGGTAGCTCCTAAGAGGGGTCTAATTTGTCTCAAAGAAATTAGAAGCTTGCTTTTGTATTCTGAGAGTTAAAAAAAACTCCTTAATAGGATAATTTTTTCACAACCAAACCTCTTGACTCTCCTTGGTTCCATTCCCTCCCAATTTTTTTTGGTTAGATTGGTAAAATGATTTTGGATTTTCTTTGTTGGTTTACTAATTTATAAAATTAAAAAAATGTGTCCACCCCCTCGTATTTTCTCTTTTCTTCCTTTGCACCCCCAACCTCATCTCTTATGTGCTAAGGTATCAGTATTTAATATGCAAAAACATTCCAGCACCACAGCCTCATGTTTTTCAAGTTCATCTTTATCACTGCCCTATCCCATGGCTTTCTACTGTACAGATTGGATTTCTGCTTACATTACAATAACCTTTAGGGGTTCAGTTTGCTGGTGGATATAGTTTTTTGTGCTTTCTTTCTCTCTTACTCTTGTGAGGAGTAACGTAGTGTGAGACAAATAAAAATCATGATGGTATATATGGAACCATCTTCATTAACTTCCTCAAGGACATTTCTTTCCATCCTAGGACCTTTGAGATTCACGGCATTTCATCATAGCATACATTTGTTGTCTCTACAATTTTCTCAGCTTGTTTGCATTTTGGATTGCTATTGACCCCACTTCAAATAAATGTCATTCTTTAGGAGTAACATCTTTGGCTCATCCAATAAGTCCTTTTCAAGATATCTCTACTTGGTCTTTTCCAAGACTTAAATATATAACTTTCTATGTTTGAGCAAGAGTACCTGATATCACGTTACCCTTACATTGGAAAAATAAAAATATTCAGCCCTCGAAGTGATTCTTTAAAATAGCTGAAATATGCTCCACCTTGACCACTTGTACTTTTTAAATATACAATTCCTATTTTGTTTCTTCTAGCCACTGGGTTGGATAGGCCATTATTGAAATCTATCACGTTACCGGTCCCTTCCACTCTTCCAGTATGAGTGTCAGTTTTTTCCTGATCTAAAATCTCCTCATGTGCTGAAAATCTAACTACAAATCTGCTTATTAATTCATAATCCTGGACTTCTAGCCTTTACTTTTTTGGCTCCTGCTCCAGCATTCCTAGCTAGCTCGTTTTGTACAGAGAATGGAACAAAGAGGGGAAGTAAGAGAAAGAGTAGAATTCATTTAATTTTTAAGCAAATATTAGATCGAGTACAAGTTGCATTTGTTTGATGATGTGGTACAGTGGTTTTTTTCAGCTTGGTATAGTATGGTTGCAAATTTCTGTATAATATTAAAGGAGCTTGTATCAAGTTTTCTCTTGTGATCTTGTGATAGAGTAGCTTACAAGATTTTGTTTATCATACTATGTTGGTATTTGGTAGATAGCTGTAGCTTAGCAGAGTTATTGATCGTACTATCTTGGCTCAGCTGATTTCTTTGATAATGATGCAGAGTAATCATGGTCAAAAACAAGGAATACAGTTTCCAAACTCAAGTCACCATCAAAATAAGAATTTTGTGAACCCTAAAAGAGAAACATCTAACTGGAGGTATACTTTATTTTCTTGTTTATTGGGCTATTTTTCCTGCAACACAATTATTCCAATTTTTTGTTGTTGACTTGAGAAATTTTTACAGATTTCAAAAGTCTGAGATTCGTCAGATGCATATAACAAAAGGCAAACAGAAGTTTTCTAACATAAATGAAGGCAAAGGTTTGTCAAGTTATTATTGTTGATAGATAGATTTTATGTAGATTTGCTTCTCAGGTTTCCTGACAGCATGTAGTCTGTTCTTGTAATGCTGTTCTTCTATCTTTGAGTATTTTCTTTATTATCCTAGCTTGATCTTTCGTGTGCTGACTCAATAGTCAATGTGTTACAGGAGGTAAAACCATGTCTTGCTGGTAAAACATCTCCTGGAGACTAGGTGTTGCCTGATGTGTATTGTGTAGCTGTCTTGCCCTCTAACTATTTTTATTTATTTTTTATTTTTTTATTTTTTTTTACATTTTTGGTCATCTCTAGAGGTGTCACTTAGACATAGGTATGAATGTTGGGCACGACTACAGAACCAAGTATCATACATACAAAGATACAAATTTATTACTATGGGACTTGGATATGGGGTTGCAGGGGCTTGTCACTTAAGAAACATATTCCTGATTCTTATGACTTTACATGTCTTTTCACACTAGAAATACATACTGATTGAATTTTCTTCTCAAGCTCTTTATGAGCACGTATTACTGACTTTCTCTTCTGTTTTCCTTTTTTTTTAGTGTTTCATTAAGATCCTTGAGGTATCAGGGCTGAAAATTTAGGTGTCAGATTAGGTTTTGACACCTATGTCAGAGTGTGAGTGTTCATCACACGTAAGATAAATAGAAGTGTCAAAGTAACATAGCTCACTGGAGTATTATTAAAATGTACTCAAATTATCAAAGCTTGCTGTGCTTTCTCTTCTCCGAGGGTGATTCCCACTTTCTAATTAACCATCCCTAAGTTTTCCTTGCTTGTCCATTCTTTGATAGCAACATCTAAATCTCTTCCAAATGCAACTCTTGAACTTGTATAAAACTATCATTGTATAAAAGCTATAAATGACGATTGATGAGTATAAAGCTTATCAACCTGCAACATTTCATCCTATTTTCATCGGAGTGAGTGCGTGCTGTACATATTCATTGGTTCTCCATTTTTCATCCTCTTTTCCTGCTTTTCCTTTTCATGGCCGTGGTCATAAATTTTTAATTCCTCCAAATAATAATAAATATGATAGATTTGTCCTTTCATTTGCATTTTCAACTAGGTAAGAATGGAGAAATGGAAAAAAAGTGTACCTTATATTCCCATTCCTAGAGAAAAAAGGGCCATGTATCGCAGATGATAATTTTATGCTCATCTAAGGGGTGCTAAGATTTATACAATATGACTATTTAGCCACCAATGTTGAAAGGCTAACAGTCTAGCCGCTGGCTATCTGGTCTATGATGCCATAGATGACTCTCCAACAGTGCCGGTGTGACTAGGATCTTGATACTGCTCTTTTGATTGTATTAGTCCTTGGCAAAATGTGAATTTAAAGTATCAGCCGTGCATTCAATTCTTCTTTGGTCCAAACTGTGCTTTCTTATGACAAAATTCTATGTAATGTTTACAGGCATTACTTGGTTTACGTTTTTATTTCAATGTTACTTATTTTGCTGTATTATCTGTGTTGATATGGAGCTGTTTTATGAAAGATTTTTCTGTTGTAAGCAGGCATTATAAATGTTGATCCTGGTAATTCTGCTAACCAATCGCAAGGTGGGAAACGAAGGTACATGGCTATGCTGTTGTATACTGCCGATGAAAATATCCTTTTAACCATTATACTATTGCACAAATCTGTAGATCCACTAATTCTGCAGTTTCTGACAATGTCTTATCTGCGTTATCGTATTTTATATTAACAATAGATCACTCGCTATGCTGTATACTGAGAAGGAAATCCAGCAGTGGCAGGAAGAACGCAAGAAAAATTTTCCAACAAAAAGCAATATAGAAAAGGTTGGATTACATTTCCTAGTCTTATGCTTTCAGATAATTGGTTTCGTTCCATTTCCCTAATGTTTGTCTTGTTACTTGAAGAAGCTGGCAAAAAAGCAAGCAAACGCCGATGCTGCAGATGAAGATGCCAAGTTACGGCGTCAGGTATGATATTGCTTTGAGATACATTACTTAAAATTGACACTGTTTTATGGAGTGCGCTTTGTCTTTCCTTGATAATGATTATGTTAGGCATGATGTGGTGCAATGATTTTGTTCAATAATTAATAACCCAAAAATCTCTTCCAGTTTATGTTGCATGTTTCCATGTAAAACTGTTCCCTGTTTCTATGTACATGTGTTAAAATTGTCATTTGCTTTGGTTTGGTAAATGCAGCAACTAAAGGATGTATTGGCAAGGCAAGTTGAGTTGGGTTTTGAAGTCCCAGAAATCCCTTCACACTATTTATTGGATCCTGAACACCAGGTTCGTGGTAGGGACAAATTTAGAAGGCCTTTGAACAAGGGGCGCTTTCCAAATAATGGTCGATTCCAGAATAGGTTTAATAGAGGGGGAAAATATGAGAACAAAGATAGGTTTACTGCAAAGGGGAGCACAGAAGAAAGTGGTTCATTCAGAAAACATGAGCGATTAGCAAAAAGGCGAAGGGTGGTGGATGATAATTCACCAAAGACTCCTTCAATTGTCAAGGAACCAACCCTTTTGCAAAAGCTTTTGAGCACTGATATAAAGAAAGATCAGAGCCGTCTATTGCAGGCTTTTCGTTTTATGGTCATCAACTCTTTCTTCAAGGATTGGCCTGATGAACCTCTCAATTTCCCTAGGGTAATTGTCAAGGAAATCGGAATCAAGAGTGATGTAATTGAAGGAAAGGGAGAACTCAGCGACGATGAGGATCCAGATACTTTCGATGAGAAAGATGGTGAAAATTGTGACCCTCAAGAAGAGGGAGAAATCACAGACTAGGATGAATGTCATTCTTCCTGATGTGATGTTGTATATGGTGTGAACTTTTGTACTCAAGACCACATTTGCAAATCTCAGTAGACTTTTTGTATTTTTAAGCAATGACTTAAATGAGCTTTTAAGTAAAAACTTCTCATCAAGACAACAATTTGAGAAAACTTTCAATCAAGAATTAACAGTAGGAAAAGCGTGCGAATGCTTACTTTCTTGCTGGTAAGCGCAAGACTGTATACCATATCTACAACCTGGCATTGTTCAGTTGGATAGTATTCAAGTAAAGTTTGACAGCTACCTCTGAAACCATTTGTTCAGTCAGTTCAGAGCTTGATACAAGTATTACTTAGATGAACTAATAATTGTAAATATGTTTTCGGGTGTATGTACGTAGGTCTAAGTACGAGGCGTTCTCCCTTGCACACAATATGCTCCCGGAATTTGTATGACTGCTCTAGTGCTCTGTCACATTGACACCATTCAAATGCTCAAGAATTCTGATAATAACTCCTCGTATCGTACTTCCTTATTCGAGACTTAACGGGAAGAATAAATATCGATTCTCATGTTGATTTTTTTCTGAACTATTATGTTGTCTGATTAGATAAGTAACATTTTGAATCTGATTGTTGCCAAGAGTATTGGTTCACAGATTAAACAAACGTCAAGTTTATTCATCCCCCATTCACAACTCTGCCATTGTCATTTGATTCCTGAAAACTTAAAAAATGGTGATGCTAAGTTCATGTACTATTAATTGTTATGTGGATGTCAACTAGCTTAATTGTTTAGAGTCTTGGGGGTGGTATCCAAGACCCGGGATCAAATTCTGTCTACAATAGTTGTTGCTTTGCCGCCTGGCTCTTTTTACATTAAAAAAAAAAACTAATTATTATAACTATTACAGCTCAATGTAGTTTCCTGCCAAATCTTCTCAATTAGTTGTACCATTTGAGTCACTGATTCTCAACACAACTTTCAGCTATATGGTTTGTTCCATGACAGATGAGTTCCCACACATAAACAAAGATCACTTACAATCTTGTCATATAAAAAATGTAGACAAAATCTTAGGAGAGAGGGCCTTCTAATTTTCCCTCTTAACAGATACATTGACTTAAATCATAAGTGGTGAGTTGGGCAAAGACAGTGGCTCGATCTCAGTGCTTTCAAATCCACACATGGAATATAAAGGGATATAAAATTCACTCAAGAGAATGGTAACACGGTTTTTTAACAAGTCAATCACTGATCTTCACAGTGTTTGATTAATATACATAGGCCTCTGCAATGTTTCTTCTCTACAGAAAAAAAAATACAACAATACTAGTTACAAAAGAACCATCTGGCAGCCTCACGCCATTTAGCCAAGAATTTACGGGTTCACTTTGCATATACAGAAAAGTACAACAATACTTTGGACAAAAGAATCGCTAAAGAACAAAATGGATAAATCCTTGATCATGAGCTCTTTGCCAGGACTTCCCTCATTAGTTCCTTTGGGGCTGGAATTAAAAGCAGTACAGAAGTCAGCAAGGGCAGAAGAAATCAAGAAATCGCAGATCAACAGAAACGTAGAACAAAGTCATTCGAGTGAAATTAAGCGTTAGGAAAGCCGAGTACTTTGTTTGAAGGGAAGACAGTTAATAATTTCATACTTTTAAGGTGCAACATACCTTGCTGGATTTATTTTTAATAAATTTCAATCACCTCTGTTCACTACCTGTTTTACGAATGTTGTGGCGGCCTGTGAGAATCCTAATGTTGTTAGTTGTTACACCACTAGCATCAGCTTGCCTTCTGCTGATTTCAAAACTTAGAAGAATGTTAATATAGCTTGCTTTGTAGAGCTCTACGTACACATCTGAATTTACTATCTTTTTTTTTTTTTTTTTTTTTTTTTTGAGGTTTCAGTGTTTGAAGTTCTATCACGTTTCTATTTCTGCGTATCTTAGTGGGTGTTACACATGGGTTCCATATGCCTGTTATCCTTTCTTCATGTGCATAGTCAATTATTATGGGTTTAATAAACCAACAGAGTGCCAGGTGAATTTTGATGGTTACATAAGAGCTTCTGTAGTTCTAAACTGCCTTTCTGATAACAAGGAAGTAACAATTTCACGTACCATTATATTGATGTCTCTTATTTTTCTTGCTAATTAAGATGAAGTTAGCAGGGATTAATGTGTATTTGAAAGATTATTCTCTGCCTAGGCAGCTAATCTCACAAAACTATGACTTTGGAGGAAAATGAACCATACTTAGTAGACGTGGTAATCCTCATTGATTGAAATATCTTCTTCGTTTGAGCTTGTTGAATCGGAAGTTCAATTTCAAGTTGGTTATTCATTGTAATACTGTGTACCTCTATTCATCATTTCACTACGTATTGAGAATGCTCTGATGACTCGAGGCGGGTTCAAAGATGCAAAAGGACTAGTAATGCTCTAAATGCTATTGTATCACATTAGAGCCATTTTTGTACTTGGAAGACTGTTTACATGTTTTCTTAATAATAGATTTGAAATCAGTGTATTAGGGCCATATAACTTTCAAGAATATAGAGATGATTTAATCACCCTGGTTTGCAAGTAATTCACATTTCTGACTTTGTTAATCAAATGAGTACAAAATGGTGATTTAGTGATGAACACCATTTCTCCAACTTCAATCACTATTGAGTTTTCTAGTCTAAATTATGAACCTTTATCTGTAAAAGACTTTATGATACAAAAAGCTGACAGTAATATCTAGAATGATACTAATGAACTGTGCAGTATTGACGACTATGTCATAGCCCTTGACAACTTTTCATGCATGGTAATATATAAATAACAGTTAAAAATCCTCATTCAGACAGTAAGGAAAACCCTAATTAAGTAGACGAGAAGGCCGATACTCTTTGAGTAAAAGGATCGTACAAACAACAAAATCTAATTACAAAACAAAGGAGTGAGGGAGAGAGGGTGAACAAACTGTAATTGAGTTTAATGAAATGAAACAGTGTAATGACATAATGCCGTTCAACTTTACGGATGTTAACTAGTTTAGTTTGTTATTCACACAAATACTAAAGCATTGTAATGATAGAAGAGGCATTAGGTACAATCGTTATTGCAACGAACTCAGTGCCTTAAACATTTGATGACTATTCACCAAGAGAAATGAAATTAATTAGAGATTACTAGATACTCCACTCAAAATAGTCACAATCTATAAACGTTAAATAAAACAACAGCAGATTAGAACTCAAATTGCATCTCTGGTGTGTATCCAAGTTGTTTGAGGTAGGTTGCCATGGCCTTGTTCATTCCTGGTGGTCCGCACCTCAATATCTAATGTAGTGCACAATACATACTTGAATTAGCGCAATTTTAACATAAATATGATGGAAAGTTTAACACAGATAAAGCCGAGTATTAGTTTTCGAAAAATAATTGCACACGTATGTGAGCTATATTATATATAGAACAGGCGTCTCGTGGAAGAACTAAAGGGATTTACCATTACATCAGTTGACGGGCTTGGGAAATGCTCTTGAATCATTTCCTTAGATATGCGCCCCGTACCAGCATTCCAGTTCTGAGGAGGCTGTTAAATCAGATCAGTTTCAGACAGATAATATAAGTTGCACTTTTGTGCTCTTAGTAAGAATTTGTTGATGTATAAGAAAAACTACCTCAGAGACGACATAATAGATATTGCAGCGTTCTGGGTATTCGCTGGCAAAGTCATCAAGATCATCCTGTAAAAACGTGACACGAGGAATAAGTTAATTTCAGTGTGACAATCAGTGTTGACAGAAAATCAAAGGTAAAATAAAGGATTGATTTATGTTACCTTAAGAAGAATGTCATCAACAGTGTGATTAGCGTAAATAAGATGGATTTTTGTCTGGTCTTTCGGGTTTTCTAGTATGGCTCTAGCAATCTAGGAGATCAGTATTAAACCATAGGAGAAACGCAATCAGAATACCTGGGAGTTTAGACTTCAGACTGCTCGAAACAATTCCCTATAAAGTGAGAAACCAATGTTTGAAGCATTTCATAACTAACCTGAAACATGGGAGTGATGCCAGTACCTCCAGCAAGCATACCAAATGCTCTTACTTGGCCAGGTCGGTACCTGAATCGTCCCTTAAGACATAAAAATCATGATTTAATCCAAATCTGACCGAATTAGTTAAGTTTTGTTAAGGAGTGAACTATCAAATAAAGTATAGAAGGATGCATGGAGCTCAAGAGAGACGTAGTTTTACCACAGGTCCTATCACTGGCAGGGAGTCCCCCTCGTGCATCTGTCTGAAATGGTGGGACATTCGTCCTTGGGGATACATCTGAAATTTATCAATGGAGACACATGAAACAAGGGCATGATTCTTATAGCATAATGATCAACTAATAATAAACAACACACCAAAAGTAGAAGGTCTACTTGTCAAAGTGCAAGTAGTCATTAGTTGAGCAAAGATGATGAATCAAATCCCAAACCATTGTGTTAAAAATGATCCACTCTCGTGCATATATAGTAAATGAAATTGTTAAAAGTTGAATAGCTATAATAAACAAGTTTTGAAGATGCAGTACTACTAAGTTGGTTCTAAAAATGGATTATTTTGTAAGATAATAGTCATTACTTGCTACTCTCTCCTAAAACTGTACCTTCACAAGTAGTTCAAAGTAGCCTATATTTGTGTCCAAAGTGATTGGAGTATAGGGTCTGACAACTTCTTGACCCTCAACATCCTTTCCCCTGGATGCAAAAATGCATAAGATATATCAAACTACGTACATGTAATCGAATCTCATATTCTACAGTATAGGTATCATATGGGGAAAAAAATTGTAGTTCACCTGCATCTAATGTATTGGCCTACAGAAAGGCCCAGAACAGAGTTAGGCGTAGGCAGTGCAAATTGAAATCTGTCAGTGTTGTGGCTCACTTTTGTTCTCTTAACAAGCTTGAAATCCTTGAATCTCTTCGGATCTAAGCATCCTACAGAAAACATAGTTTACTACTATGACATAATAGTTAGCTAAGGCAATAACACATTGACTACAACTCTTAAGACTTGGCTTTCGCTGAGAAAAATCTTCCCTGTTGTGAAAGATTTGCAGGAGTGCAGGGGCATACTTTTTTTTTTTACATTAATACCTTTTGGTTTCCTTTTGCCAAAGAACGAGATGATAGCAACCAGAGCAACAACAACCCAGGCAATAGCAATGCCGACTGAGTAGTCTGGCAAGCTCTTCAAGGAAGCGATATCGAACAAGTCCGACAAGAAATCCCAATCCCAGTATGTGGAATTAAGAAGTAGCTGTTGAAATTTTGTCAGCATTTTGTATAAACAAGCAAGAAAGTTTCATTCCCCTGCAAAAATAGACAGAGATTAAGTGCTGTAATATGTTTATGTGGAGTATAGTTATGAGATTATACTTTACTTGTATATTACTTTAGTTTGATTACCGTATCTTCTACTATAACAGCATCAAGGAAAGAATGAAGCTTGCCGGAAGTCACTTCAGGGGGGATTTAGTAGAGACCTTGGCATCTTTTATTGCCAGTTATTCTCTCTTTAATTCTTTAATAATCCTTTGTTAACTTTAGGATGATGATAATTGATAATCATTCGCGATCTTGTATAAATCATTTTCCTCATTATACAAATCATCCATCCCAAAAGTGTGCTCTAATCAGTTCTGGTTTTATAAATAGGTTCTGGCCAAACGCTGATACCCAACATAGAGGTTGTTTAAGGAACAAGGTTGCCTCTTACCAAGTTACCATGAGTTGGCTAACAAATGGTTTTTGCTTGACACTGTGATTCTTCATCTTCAATCGCATTGATTTTACTTTGGTTGAGAAGGTGCTAATAGAAAGAGATTCATAAATGGGTTGTGCAATTTTCAGATTTTGCCACTGACTCGAGTAGTGATGAGAGCTTAGAGAATAGAGTTGCACGTAGGACTTTCTAATCTACGCTGTACCCTTCTTTTATGGTGTAGAACTAATTAAGATAGTTAATTACCAGCAATTCGTAACACCCTCTTAAAAAGCTTTTAAAATCTATGCTGAAACAACTATATCATCAACTCAAGTATACAATGGCACTAATTTAGGCTTTCACAAATCACAATAACGAAGAAAAAGCCCTTTTATCTAATAATTAGCTCTTCTTCTACTCAAAAAACCTCATCTACAAGTTTCACAATACATATATTGTATTATTTCCGAATCCAAATTTTCTCAAGCAAATGTTTTTAATGTGGCGGATGACCTTCCAGTCTGATTCTTACCCTTTCCCAGTCAACTTATACGAACGTGTCAGATTTGCAAGGAGATGTGATAACAAACTGATGAATTCTTTTATAGCAAGCACAATCATGAGATCCTTGTTTATTATCCAACTATGTGCTGAAACATGGTAATAAAAATTGCAGTAACAAATTCTGACCAATTATGCGACCAGTGCCTGCAAATTTCCATTTAAACCTGTTCGTAAGAAATCAGAACTAAATCACACAAAGTACTTTGAAAATTATTCATCATGAACTATACTGAGAAACTCAAATGGATCAAAAAGAGTTAGGCAAATTGTACATTATTTTGTAATAATTTTTTTGTGGGTAGGTAAGTTGAATGAACTAACTTGGCCGCTCACAGATCAACTCAATACAGACTTGCTAGCTATGATACTCCTTGAGAATGAGAGGAAGAGGGGTGGAGCAGGGAGGATAATCGAGATTTCCATTCCCATGAATCACATTGTTAGCATGATTCAAACCTGTGCACCTCAAGGTAGGAGTCCTACCAACTACATCCATCAATCTTCGTGATATTACATTGTGCAGCCAAGTTCTGGGAACTGTTTGGCTATATAGAAGAATATATCTCTATACTTCTCCTACAAAAAGTCCCTGCTTGACATATAGTAAGATAGCTGAATTTCTCTAAGAGATTTTGCAAGGGCCAATATGCCTTGGAAGTTTTAATGAAGTAATTGACCCAAGTGTCTGATGACTAGTTCCGTAGAAGCTGGGCAGTGAAGGTTCATCTCATGGTTTCTAGATGCAGCGTATAATCTTTACCTTACCAGGGGAAAATCAGAGAAGACAGCATCAACAATCAGCATTGCTCCATGCTCATGATATACAGTTCCCCTCGCCTCCAAAAATAAATCTTCAAAGTTCAGCTTTGGACTCCATGTCGATTTCAGATGTTTCACCCTTTATCTGAGTCTCAGATTCAAGAGACGGCAGTGTAGACTCAACAGGATCCAATTCTTCACCTAAAACTCTTGCAGTAAATTGTCTTGCCTCTAGGTCAATATCGATCCACTCGGCAACAATTCTTCGAGCACCCTGAGTGTATAAAAAGGGGTGAAAGGTGAAAAAGAAATGGTACAAAATGGGAAAAAATAACAATATTTTCACAAGTCAGAGACGCTACCTGAAGCTTGGGCTCTTTAGTCATTGGATTGTTACACAGGTCAATAGTTTTTGCCTTGGGTTTTGTAGAATTCCCGCACCATGACTCACACCAAAGCCATTCTTGTGGGAGAGAAAAGATTGGAACTGTGTGCTGCGCATAATTAGGAAGATCCTGAAACATTGGCACGTGTTGTCAGCTTGACACATACTACAACAGATATGATTCCTTCCCTAAAGTGTTCTATAGAATATAGAGATCAATTTATAATTGCAATCTGGATCGAGACCGGAACAGCCTCTTCTTATAAGAACGGTAAGTATAAATTAGGTACAATACCACTACTCCAGCCTGGTCAAGAGCTTCAACAGACACTAATGTTCATGCTGTGTCAAGTCAAAAGTCAGTCTTTCATACAAGAAAAGTGGAAAAGGTCAATTTTCCCAAGACAGTATAAAAATAAACAAAAGTCACCTCATAATATGCAAGCTATTCGTTGAAGTCAGCAATGTTTTACCATACAACTATCTCTAACAAACACTCTTTTCATTTATTTAAAAAGCATAAAACCAGTAACCTAGCACATTAAAGCTCCATACGTTGAAGTCATATATTGTTGACATTCTATACTCTACTTAACACTTCTAATGTCTTTGTTACTCGATACCGAGTCTCCAAATTACTTTATTTAGTCTAGATAAATACTTTTTTCATATTGACATGATAATCCAGGCTGACATAGAAACATTTTAGCTTGTAGATCATGAGACAAGGTTACAAACGCCAAAGCAAAACTACATATCACAAACATGAGAAAAAAGATATTTTCCTCATTTAAACGAAGTATGTGTATTGATACATATGAATTCATTAAACTTTCCCTTTTCGTTGAAACTCATATCCATTTGGAGTGTTAAATATCAACAAAAAGTACATCAACTGAAATGAAGAGTTATACACTATATCTTTTATACCCAGACCAAAAAATAAAACCTTTGCTTTATCAACCCTAATCTTCTCTATAATCTATGGAAGTGGTTTTTAACTCTATGCCAGGAAAAGGTCACTTGGATCAGTTCCAAAGTAGATCATTATGGGTTGAGCCAAATTAGATTTTGGGATTGTTTAGTTTGAATTTATGATATTTGGGCAAGACTAAGTTTGTATGGGTGATAGTGGCTATTGGGAGAGGTTTGTACCTAGGCATCAGATATTATTGTTCAGCTCCAAAGTAGGTATATGATAATGCCAAGGGGTCATATATGGGTTGAATTGGATGAAAATTGAACTGGAAAATACTCTGTATCTCATTTATTTAAAAAAAAAAACTCAAATCAATACACATCTTGGATAATGATTTTTTTGCGTTGTCTTCACCCAATGCGTATGAAAAATTATATCCTTAACTATGGTAACAAATTTCATATTTCTTTCTATATAATTAACATTAACTATAAGCTGAATCCCAATCGCAAAAACTCGAGTAATAAGGGTAGAATGCATAACTAGCACAATCAATTCATTTGATTATGATATAACTATACAGGGAAGTTCGATACTTAGGTTAGAAAAAAAATTAGGTGTAACATCACAATAATTGGCAATATAACTAGTCAAGTTTTGTTGTTGTAGTATGATGATGAAGTTGATTGCATCTTTCCATTTGGACAATCACACCATTCTATCAGTTTGCTGAGAAGGAAATGTAGAGAAGAAATTGAGGGAAGAGAAAGACCAATGTTGAGGCTTACATTTCTATATGCAAGAAGTCGGCAGATGTGTGGACGCAAAATTATCTCTAAATATAAAAAAAGGAAAAAGAAACAAAAAGAGAAGAACATCCGGAAAGTATGGCATAAGTGCTGAGAAAGTACATTGGTACTTGCCCTCTGATATTGAACAAAATAACTAACAGAATTTGTATTCAGGTGATAAAACTATCAGAAACAAAGTTGAATCCCCCAAACCAATGTTATTAACTCAAGGTCCTCAAAGTGTTAGTTCTCTCTTATTGAAAATAAAAGCAGGAATCGCCATATATTTGAACTAATACCTACAACAGCCACCAGAAGATTTGCCAGCATGATGGCAGTATCTACCTTCTTTTTAATTCCTTTTAAAGGATGTTAAGACAAGATCCAAGGTTCATTATAGCATTTTTGATTGAATTAATACTGAACATCCAGACTTCACACAAGGTTCATTTACTAGTTGTCTAAGACATTTACAGAAACCAAATAGTGGACAAGATCACAAAAGAAACTACTAATAAAGAGAGCCAAAAAAAAATCATGGTTAAAAAAAATACCCCACTATTGAAATGGGGTAATCAAGATAGTTGACAGACCTGGTCCAGATTAGAGAGACTGTTAGGATCCTTGCTGAGAGTTTCATAAACTACTCTGAGAGTATCTCCGGCGGCAGTTTGTCGGAATTTGGCCAGATCTACGACATACAGAGCACTGCAAGATGCACAATTCACAAAATGATTCTCCAAAAAATAATAAAAAGAAACAAGAAAATGCAGTTTCAGCACAAACTTCCACCTTATATGATAGGGTTTTCCACGTAAGTGTTCTTTCCAAAATCCCTGTACCAAAAAAAACTCAAATCATAACAACTAATATCAAGGCACAAAATGCAAAGAATATATAAGATATCATACTTGTCTCCAAAATCGATAGCCATCCATATCTTTGTTGTTATCACAGAAAGGCGTATATGCTAGAGGTCTGCCTTTTATATCCATGTCATACAGCTCACCCAAATCAGCTCGGACAACCTGATCTGCATCAACAAATATAACCTGCAAACACATATATAAAAATCCTTCAAGTATAGCAAATGCACGTACCAATAAATAAAAGACCAAGTGCCAGCCACAAAGCAAGTTACCTTATCCAATGACAGGGGAAAGATGACGTCGAGAAACAAGATTTTGTAAGCCCAAATAATTCGTTGCTTTTCTGTTTGTTTATGCAACCACGTAGGCCACTTGTATGTAATCAGTTCATAATCAAATCCATATTCTTGTGCCATGAGAGGAAGTACATTCTGCCAAGAATATATTAAGTATGAGTTCCAATAATTAAAATGTTGCAAACAGATTCAACCCCCACACAAGTAAGAAATTTTTTAACCTTGAACTTTGGAGACAAATAGTTCTTTATAAACCAAAACTTGACAGGCCGTTGAGTATTCTTCAAGACACTCAATATCATAATTTTGAGAAATCGTTCATACCTGTTAAGAAAAGAAATTATTGACAACGTTAGGAAAGAACAATCCAGTAGCTTTTTAAAGTGATGTCGACATTTTAAATAAAAAGGAGAGAGAATGCTAAATAAATACACAGTAAAAACAATAAAGTACAACTAATTAATATTCATTTCAGGGTCTAATGTGGGCCTTCAACTGTACACCTAAAGATTAAACTGCTATAGCGAAAAAGACAATCAGGTTCAAGCTCGCAACTAACTACATAACATATTAGTGATATTACTAACTACTGTTACCTAAAAGAAGTAACAACCATAAAACAACAGGTCATGATCCAACAAAAAAACCACATGATCGACAATCAAACTGTTTACAATCACCTCAGAGACAGAAAACTATATTCGTCTAAAACATTGAAAGCCTTATTTTACAAACTTTCTCAGGTTAGAGAAAGCAGAATGTAACAAAAAAGAAAAAAAACAAAAGGAAAACATTTATTACAGTAATGAATCTGATCCCAATATTATAATTTATAAAATAAAAAATGTGGAGTACAATAACTAAAGAGCTCTTTGAACCACAATACATAAAATTTAAGAAATGTCTTCCTCAATACATCATAGGTATAAAAAATTGATGCAGAAGGTTTATACGATTTGAAATTCTGAAACTTGTTTCAACCATTTAGCATAGTGACAGAAGCAGGCAAATGAGGGCATGACCACAATTGAAGAAGCGATAAATGAGGAGACAGAACTTGAAAAATCAAATTCTTAGGTTCACACCTCAAATAAACACACAATATTGAGCTAAATTAATTTTTTTTCTTCAGGTCAAACCAGTATACATCTCTCATGTTCCTTTCTCCCAAAGCACAGAAATAAAAACCACCTTTTGATATTACCAGAAAGCAATTAGTCTCAGAAAAGCGAGAAAAGAATATAACAACAAAAGACAGCCGATATGTTATAGCCCTCTACATCCAGTCTGGTATGTTGGAAACATGCTTGTTTAGAAAAGGCTTAACAACTACGATAATATGCTCAGGGGATATAAGTGACAGGGCTCTTGAGAAGATCTATATTTTTGACGGCTTTGGCCAACAACTGGGTCTTGTGGATGAAGGGGACTAACGGTCTTTAGTCAAATACCCTTTGGTCATTGACCTATTTACGATAAAGTAACTGATTTGGTATCCCTTTGGAGTTTGATGTAGTACCATAGGGATTTCCCCAAAGGATGAGGCTTGATGAAATTCAGCATGATTGTGTTGTCATTTCTTACAGCAGAATCTTTAATTGAGCCCCTGGTCTCTACCAAAGTAAATTGTCCTATTTCTTAGTTTAGATTATTTAATCTAAGCAATGTGGTTACATGCAACTCCAAAGAAGATAAAACTTTGACTTGTCCCAGATAGAAATTCTTACTCTTTGTAACAGTATATTTCCACTGAACAGGGGATACAAGTATGAACCACAGTATCATGCTTATTTTTGAATTAAAAAAAAAAAAACAGCATCATACTTATTTCAATTTTCAATTATTCTCACACCTACTCACAGTCCAACAATCTAAGAAGTTGATTAAGCAATGCACACAACTAGAGTTAACAAAATCAACGTAATAATTCTAAACTCATAATAAAACTCACTCAAACATTACATGCATGTTGAATGATGGTTAGCATGTTTTTACTCCTGATTATAGTTGATGAGAGAATTGATGTTCAATGTAATCTTCATTCCCTAATTTGTGAAACTAGTGCCCATGGTTTCACCTTATACAGCTACGAAAGTACAGTGTTTTCCACATAAAAGTTGTGTCTTGCACTTCTATTTCATATAATTAGTGACCTATTGTAGCTTCTTCCCCAAAGCAGTAAAAGTAGCGCCAAGTCAATGACACCATTTTTGGAGGTGCAATAGTCTTTTTGAAACTGAACTCGAGAGCAGCCACTTTCCAAACCGCAAATCTAATAAGCGATTACCACTGATACATATCAAGAATCATAAATAATGATGTTTGAGCTTATGCCTAAGGTTCAAGACTAAGGGTCTGAAAAGGATAAAAGTAAGTCTAAATCAGTAAGCCCTAGAGAAAAAGTAGCTACTTAATAAATCAAAACTATAGACTACATAGAAATGAAAGCAATTACAAGAGCAACAAAAAAAAAGTAAATCAAAAGAAAAGTCAGAAACTGGTACTGAAATGCTTCACTTACAAGTGCCCAGAAGCAACCGAAAATATATTAATGGGTTTCCCATGTCGATCACTATTACTGACCTGAAAAAGTACATATTAAAGATTGTTATTTAGCATAGGAAAAAAACAAGATATTAGAATAAAGAAGGGCCGTTTGATGCTAACTGCTTGTATTCTTAAGTACCAGAAAGCAGCTAATATGTTCCAGATGTCGTTTAACTAGCATAAAATTATAAACAAGTCCAATTTACCAATAGAAAGGCAACCAAATTTTCGAACGGAAGGAGTGATATATAGAGTGTTCATAAAGCTTTAACTTTATCTTTTTTTCACTCAGACTTATCTTCAACTTGCATTAATATATGATTTCTAGTTCATAAATTTTCTCGTCAATGTAGAACATATACCAGCAAAACAAAACTGGCATGCACATAGTAAACAGAACAGGGAACATGATAAGGATTAGACGTATGCTAGAGCAAGGAACTATCAGATTAATAACATACATATTTTCAAACAGTTTTATCATGATACTTTGATGCATATTCAACAATATCACGCACATGTGTGTGTGTGTGCTGTAAGGCAAACTATCTCATCAAACCAACGCTTCAAGATTTCCCATAACATTTGTATCCAGATTTAGGTGTATAAAATGATGACATGAAGGGAAAAGCAACAAAAGAGTACCGGCACAGGGTTATAACTCTTCTTTGTATTCTGACTTCCACCAATCAGACCAGAAGCCCATTTTAATAGATTTTTGTTCCAACTTCTCTGACTGTCCTGCAGAAGCAAAGACCAAGCTGGCATTTCTAAGTTATAAATAAATAAAAAAAGAACAAAAGAAAAATATAGAATAAATTTTCTTAATATATATAATGTCCCAATATGAAGCAATGGTGGTTTGTAAAAACTGACTTCAATCCTTTCCATAGATTGGCCATCATCATCAGCAGAATGCAGCAACTTCTCATGTTCCTTGCTCTTTTTCTTGACTACTTCTAAGTGAACTACTTTACCACGCAAATCATTTATGATAATACGCTTTGACGAAGTGATCTTCTCACTTCCACCATCATTCTCTTTCAAATTGTAAAGCTCAGAACTTCTGCCTGGAGCAAGCAGCAAATACCATATTCCAGGAGAAACTTTCATTTGCCAGTAGCCTAAGTTTGCCATAACAAGAGTATCCACGAGATGAGGAGAGCTCTTGGTCCCGAGAATCATTTGAAGTCCTCTTGGTGGATCATGGTCCTTCTCAAAACAATGACCTGATATCCACATTCAAAACATGGCAACCAAATGTAAGCAGCTGAGACCATAAAATTTGATTTCTGCCTAACTTGTTGACAAGCAGTCTGACAATGTAGGAAGTCAAATATTCATTCAAAACCACTAATAAAACAATACCAGTAAGAACAAGTGCTTCAAGTTCAAATACAGCTTGCAATGTCCTTGTATCTCCCAAATTTTCAAGCAATATGTTATCCAAGTCATGGCTGATACATATTTGACAAGCAGAAGGGCATAAATAAAATCAGAACCAGACAAATTAAATTTCAAAGAGGCCTTAAGATGAAACAACAAGGCTTATTCAAAAGTAACATACACAGCAATGACAGGCTCCACAAGCCAAGTTTCAGGTACATCAAGGTTCATGGTCAATGTTTTGGATAACGGCATATTTGCAAAGAAAGCCTTTGGACCATTCACAGCAAAATCAGAATCACTAAAGTCATCCTGGACAAAATGAGACAGTCAGCATATCAAGTGGCAATCATAGATTTGTAGCAGGTTTAAATAGAGCTGATTTGTGAGATATACCATCGATGGTACAACATATCTGTAGTAATTCTTCAGTGGGAGATCAACAAGCGAACTCTGCCATGAAATGAACATATTAGCGTATGCAATATATATTATAATAAAAAGTAAGATTACATTCCCAGTGCTCTCTAATAGTGGAAAAAGAATGAAAGAACATCTTTTATAGTGACATCTCTATACTACTTATGTTATAACCAACAACTATTCAAAATTATTGCTCAGTAATGCTCTAATAACATTATCAGAATCTTAGAAAGATAGGATATCCAAAAACAGAACAATTGACAACTACAAGACGATGGAGGCATTGAAGCCTTGGAGGAGCATAAATTTTAGTAATAGACTCTATTGATCTTCACGTATGTAGTATATTGTTTACCATAGTATATACAAAGTCAGCACTTACATGGTACACAACAGAAGAATCAGCCTATAAATCAGAACAGAAAAGGACAAGTGCAGAAGTCGTCTAATTTTCAAGAGTAGAGGGGGCCAAGCATGAAGTAAAGCTTCAAAGCTTTTAAAATCCAACAGGTTTTCATATGAAAATGGTGACTTGACTTTTTTTTTATTTTTGCAGTTACCAGTCATTGTTTTCCAGTCGTCTGGTATGAGTCATTTGATGGTTAACATTCAGTTCATGAATTTCAAAGCCTTCAGCCCCATTTTGCGCCTAAAAACTACCCACCTTGTACACTCAAAAGATATTGACAATAGAAATCCATCTTTCTCCTGGGAATGAGATCACTGAACAACAAAGTTCTGGAAAGAAAGAGCCATCAAAGTCCCCTTTGGTAGTCAATCAAATAAAGTTTCTTGAGGGCCTAATTTTGACAATCCAAGTTCCTTTTTACTTGTACTTTATTTTATGCTTTAAAGTACTTTTCTTAGTGTTTTCTAGGAATTTTATGATATCGTAATTCTATGGTTTACTAGGAGAATGTAGCTTATGCAAAATAAGCCTCTCTGCAGCATAATGAGTTCACCAATGAATCCAATGAGCGATGGCTTCACAACTTTATGTTGTTGTCGCAATCTTGATATTGTGTTGCACTTGTTTTAAAGCATCCTTGTCACTCCCAAATTCAATAAACTCTGTTATCGGTTCCACTCGTAACACACAAGCGCCCGCACAACTCCACCCCTCCTTAGATACTGCCCATTCTAACTTTGCCCGTGTTGCCTAGCACACCACCTAGCACGTTCCACACAAGGCTTGCATCCTTACCAACAGATAGGAAAGAGTTCCGCACATTCCGATGCCCAAATCGTTTAGATCGTGACATTAATATCACCATCTTTAATGAAAACTAGAGTCAAACAATGTCCTTACTTAAGAGATTCAAGTGGAAATGCTTTCTAATTGACCCTTAAGAGTCCTTCCCTAGATTAATTGGTTTAGGGTCCTCATAAAAGTTCTCATGGCTTCTAGAGAAGAACACCCAACAAATGGGTAGGATACATTTTCTTTTAAGATACTACCATTTGCCACATATTGGCATACTAAAAAAATGTAGACATTGGAGACAACAACTTGCAAGCCATCTACTTCTGTGCTTATGAGTTTTTTTTTTTTTTTTTTTTTGGGGGGGGGGGGGGGGGGAGGGGGGGGGACCTTTTACATCACATAGCCTTGTTTCAATAAAAATTCTTAAATCATCCAAATAATACTCCGATGGAGCAACATCACACCAGGCTCATGAATATGAGTCTACATACATGAGGACTAACCACTTTGTTAGCAATCACCTGCTCAGAAATGGAATTTTTTTTTCTTTCCTTTATTTGGAAATAATAACAAAGAAACTGATTTTCACAGCTACCAGCTTCAAAATGCTAAATTTAAACATAACCACAGACATGACTCACCAATGGATTAAGTACAATTCTCATGCTTGGCTGAAAATATTTCCATAAGATAAGGAGAAGAGATGTGAGCTTCTGTCCTGATGGACTTAAGGGATCGATCACTGCATCAATATGGATAGGACTTTCACTGGTCAACACAACTGCACTGCGAACAACAAAAGAACAATAAATCAATAACAAAAGCAATAATAATAAAGAGAAACAAAAGCAGAAAACAACAAACAAAAATAAACTGGAAAATTATGTCAATGGACAAGGATTCCTCAACAGTATGGTACAAAGCAGCAACTAACATCTGCAATTCTGCCTGATGCCAAAGACCAACACAGGTACCCCTTTTATGATTACCTGATAGGTACTGCCACTGTGGGACAAATTTACTTCCATTCACTCACCAGAAGTATTCCATGTTCAACCTCAACTTAAATGGAATGTTTCCGAAGTTTGGAGAACTTTAGACAGACCACAAAGACACAAGTTCTAAGAAATAAAATAAAATAAAAACCATGACAATCTTCATGGAAGCTAAGCATCATTATTCCATAATATCTAATAATTGCAAAGTATTATACTTGTCAAAAATGTTAATAAGGTTTCTGGAGATCACATAACCTGAACGTTGCCTGCAAAATCTCAAAACGAGCACCCTCAGTACTTCGATCTCGTGTAGCCATTGACGAAGAGACAAGCATGATTACGTCACTGATGAACTTGCTGCAAGTAACACAAGAAGGAAGTTTAGCATAAAAAACAGAGAACATTTTGCTGATGGAGATGATCATATTAGAAACTAGGTCATTCTAAAGCGCATGTGTTTGCATATTCCCACACAGAGAGAGCTAGCATGTGGCTTGTATGAATGCATGCATGCAAACACAACATCCAACCATTCATACATACATATATGTCTGTGTGTTCACGCTCTTGTAAATAGTCAAATGAGAAAGTATCTTAAAAAGAAAATCTGTAAAGGGGACAAAGTACATATATTTTTGTTCTAAAGTTGCATTATCTATCTGCTTAAGGTCATGCATTAGTACTTTTTGTTTTTCTTTTAAAATATATTATGGTAGTGGATCCAAACAGATTCCTGAATCCGCACTCAAAAGCTGTAATGGGCTCACAGAAAATTTCAAAAAAGAAGTCAATGGGAGAAAGTAGACAAGGGAGAAACCAGGAAGAAAACAAGAAAGTAGGGAAAAGAGAGCATAGTCTCATTCTCAATAAGCATGTAATTATATGAACAATCTGATAGACAAGCTTGCCTTTTAGACCAACTTTATTAGCTGCATTCAGAATGAGAGGGATAATTAGCATGGAAGCAAAATATAAGGAAAATGCCATGGAAGAGTTTCCTCAAAAACAAAAATCCCATGCAGAGGCACAAAGTTCATAGCATGGCAATTTGAAGAGGCAACATTCTAATGTTTGCATTTCACCTTTTTCTAAAGCTTTAATAAATAAAATATACTCCACCAGAAGACTTCAGAGCTTATGCACTTAATGAAAAAACAGTAACTACATTGGAGATCAAAAATGACAATCATTGAATTTTTTTATTTTTAACTGAAGCACAAAGAGTGCATTGATATTCCAAGTGATGGATAAAATGGAACAATTAAAGTAAATGGTCTAAAGAGTGCATTAATATTCCTCTAGTGGAAAATATGGAATAACTAATGTGATTGGTATAAATAATAGGGAAAGGACGGAATAAACATTAGGATGGTGTAATCAAAACAAGCAGTAAAAAAAGAATAACCTTGTTCGGGAATCGGGATCAATGTTCTCCCACTCCAATTCTTCAATGATTTCTGAAATGAGATTTATTCTCTGCTTAAACTCATATGACTCCAGTAGATGCAGATCATGAGACAGGAAAGTATTTTCCTCAGTAAGGGCTGTCACCTGAAAAGTGAGAACCGGCCAACAATAAGTTTAGAAGATATTCCGAGCAAGCAAAACACTGAAATCCACAGAAAATAACAAGATCAGCTCCGGCCTTCCAGCACCATATCCTCCCCCTTCAAGAAGAAATACGAAACAAAAGTAGGAGAATAAAGAAAGGATCATCCCCAAATAAATAGAAATATGCATTACCTTTTGATGGAGAAGACAGTTTATTCTTATGAGAGATTAATGGAGGGAAGCTTGTAGTAGAAAGGATCTCATAAATCAAGAAGCAATCTCGAAGTATCAGCATGACCATAAAGCTTTTGGTGCGACCATTTACTAATACCAGTTAATATTTTTGGGATAACCTATTAGCAATTTACTCATTCGTAGTTTCATGTCATCTCAAAGACACCTTACCATTACATGTATGCATGTTCGCTTACACAGAGGAAGATGTAAAAGAAACAGAACACAGAACAGAGAGATGTTTGCAGAAAACGCACCCTCCCATTGGTAATGACTGCATTAAAGCTAGATTCATGTCCAAGGTGCTTGTGTAGAAACAGAGCTACCTGCAAAACAGCATAAACTTATAACTTCAAGAAACTTGTCCAGCCGACCTTAAAGATGGAAATATAATAAATATAAATTCATTAAAGGAAATAAAACAGAACAAGGATTTAAAAAATCAAACACCTTCTTCAAATGTTTTTGCAAATCATCAACTGCAAATGCTGTAAGCAGAGAACTATAGCCCTTAGATGGCAATCCATTTACTTCTGCTAGATCAGAAACCTTTTCAATAAATGTTTTCATGCTATCTGCTTGCTGTGAAGAATTTTTCATGAAGGCATGCTCATATAATGAGCAAAGCTTATCCAAAAACTTCAACACCCCTTCTTTATGGCTGCATAACAAGACACGTGTGAGAAGTACAAACTAGTAGATGGTGTTGCAAAAACTTGATAACTTTAAAACAAGTTACTATTACAATAACAAAGTCTTGTTCTCTAAAGGATGGGATAGGTTGAGTGAACCAAGAGTCTCTCTCACATTGTCATCCATAAAGCAAGATATTTTTCTACTCATAAAATATAGAACTACAGGACCCCCACAATCTTTAATCAAAAGGAATGTCATACACACCTATATGATGACGTAGTGATTTGAAAGATCTTCACAAAAAGGAGGCCAGGTGAATCAGAAGAAAAGCTGGGGACAAACAGCACACCTAAACGGGCTTTTGTTGACCCCTCCACCTGGAATTGAGAAAAGACGAAAAGATTATAGTAAGCTGATATAGTAGCTAGTCGAAACACTTGCCACCATAGAATAAGAGACTGACAAGATAATGTATTCCTTCTTGAAGTAACTTCATCCCTTTTGTTGATGTCAAATCTATGGAAAGAAGATGTGTCACTGGCTTCAAATCATCAACAGCTGCAATTGGGTGCAGAACAAACGAGTTCTCAGTTGAAAAGGAAGATATAGCTATGCGGGAGGAATCATGCCAATTCAGTGCAGAAATCACTTACTTTCAGGAGAATGAAGGTAGCTTATCTCTTGTAGAGCAGATCCCTCATCAAGAATGGAATCAGAAAGCGATACAAACTTTGGTTTGACTTTTCCATCAGTAATAATCTGCATAGGGGCATTCAGAATCCACAGCACTTAAGAAACATGAGACAATCCACAGAAAGGTTTGGATGAGACACTCATACACAAGAGAGAGAGAGAGAGAGAGAGAGAGAGAGAGAGAGAACACTTATTAAGAACTCCTCGACACATTACCAGTGGATTGTAGCGCCTGACACCATTATCAGATAAAAATTTATCTAACACATCAGTGTGTGAATCAATGTTGCCATAGTAGACTTGTTCCTGTATCCTAGGAAGCTCATCATTCATAGCGTTTTGCAGAGCTTCCTGAAACCCAAAAAAAAAAAAAAAAATTAAAGTATTGTTATGCTTCATAACTCAGTAATCTGAGTAATGCATACAATAGATAATGGCTGTAGAAAGCATACTCAAAAGAGTCAAGACATTTTGACTTAATGAGTTTAACTAAATTTTGTGTTATAAACTATTAAAAACTGCAGCCGTTCTCTATCAGTCTTTAGGAAAGAGAACTGGGTTCTTGTGGGAATCACTAAAGTCATATTTCCCTCACGTTTGGGTTTGCATTTTACAAATCTTGGGTTGTTATATCATCACCATCTTCACTCATCAGTGATTGAAAGCTCCAACAAAAACTTAAGAAGCAAAAACTCCAATATGATGCAGTTTTATGTACCCACCAAAAAGAGCAAGGCCTAGGAAAAAATTATCCTGGTACAATGTTCAAGTCAAGAGTATTGAAATAATTGACTTATTTCATCTTCTAAATTTTGCAAAGAAGTCAACATGGATAGTATCATAGAGATGAATGGAACATAAGATGCACATTTCTGACTTCTAATGGATAGTGATTGCAATAACAATATACTCTATCAGGTTCATGCAGAACATATACAAACATAAAAAATTAAATAATAAACTAAATAAGAAGTTACGATGGGGTTTGAATTTAAAGGATCGAAAAGAATTTAATGTGTTGAACATAAATTATAAATTTTAATCACAGCTACTCCGGCTCGGCTAAAGTGGATACAGCTCAATAGTTTGTTGTGAAAATACTCTGTAGTATCAAACAATAATTATAAATACAGTTCCAGCACGAACTTTTCAACACACAAAAGGATACCTCATTTGAGTTGTACACAAGTCCATTCAGTAAGAGACAACACTTGCGCTTAAATAATCCAAGCTTGAAAACAAACATGGAACTTTCATGAGCTACATCTTCAAAATTCTTCTCCGTATAAAATTTCAGCAACACATCTTGAGGAGGAGACTTTGACTTGCTTCTGCAGGACAAAACAAGAATGTTCTAAAGTCGAGAATAGGAAGGCAGGCATAAAAATTTCAGCTAAGTTAGCTGTTAAGTAGTCAAGGCCCTGGATACTTAAATGGTACAGTAAAATAATTCAGGAAGCAATTGTGCAAACTCATCATGATTTGCAAAACTCACAACAATGCATCTATAAAAGCTCCTTCCACGTGATGTCTCTCTGGAGCTTCTTCCCCAGAATCACCAAACTCTGAATGAACCTATAAGATGAGAAGTCAATTCCGAGGGTATTAAGACACAAATGTAAGGAAACAAAAGCAAACAGACAAGTTGGCGGAAGAGCATTAGAAACATCGGTACACATAATTGTATGATTCATTATCTTTCTCTCCAAAAAGATGTGTAAAGTTATGGCCATAAATATAACATTGGATTATGCCCAAAGCTCACATTGCCAACTAAGAAACATGCCAGAGATCACCTTATTTCTTGGAATCAAATGTCATATGTTGTAGAACACTCAAATTCAGATCATAATATGCTGATTTTTTTACATATACTACATTTTCGTTTATGACTTGGATTGGGGGTAATGAGAGGAAGGGTAAGGTAATTTAGAATAGTGATTCCCTAAGATCTTGTTTATTTGGTAATTTTGGAATTCCCTTTCCTTTTTTATCAGTTTGATCTTGTTTATCTCCTCCAAAAAGATGTGTAAAGCTACAGCCATAAATATAACATTGGATTATGCCCAAAGCTCACATTGCCAACTAAGAAACATGCCAGAGATCACCTTATTTCTTGGAATCAAACGTCATATGTTGTAGAACACTCAAACTCAGATCATAATATGCTGATTTTTTTTACATATACTCCATTTTCGTTTATGACTTGTATTGGGGGTAATGAGGGGAAGGGAAAGGTAATTTAGAATAGTGATTCCCTAAGATCTTGTTTATATGGTAATTTTGGAATTCCCTTTCCTTTTTTATCAGTTTGATTTCCTCTATATCCCCTATTTCTCTCTAACTAGATTCCCACCTCCCACTTGGAACTTAGTGAAACCTCTAAACCTCTCAATACCATTTGACCAATTTTGACCACCACCCCAAACATCAAACTAACCTAGCTCCACCACTAACATCACCCACTTCCTCAACAACCAAACCCCACAACCTGAACCCACCATCACCCAACCCCACTTGTCCCAACGAGGCAAACCCCACATATGCAAATGCAATGGTTTACTGAAAGGGAAATTGTATTGCAGATAATAGAAGTGGTGGTTTGCCCTCTTTCGAGAGGAAGGGACTCTCCCAGCTACAAAGTAGAATTAATTTCTGATGTCCCCTCCCCACTGTTCCCCCATGCACTTTATACAAACATTCTTTGTAATTATCTAACAGCCTACAGAATATTGTTATGATAGTTTCTAACGGAAATAGATTCCTTTATTTACATCCATGTGCTAACTAAAAACTCTCATTGCCTACATATCAATTTATTACATTCAAGTTGTGCACGATCGACTCCACTGTCTCCTTCATTGCTTCTTTCTTCCACTCTTTGTTGCTCTGCTCATTCTTGCTCTCCTCATTCCTCCATCTTCTAGCATATGTTGCCACAATAGGCGGTCTGGGTGTGTCTCCCCCCCTTCCCCCCCAATGAGCTTCACCTTGTCCTCAAGGTGGAATTCGGGAAATAGGAGGTTTAAATCATAGAAGGGTTCCCAAGTAGTTAAGCCACTCCATTTCACTAACACTTCTACTGTCGGTTGTTGCCCGACCAGTCTGTTACGAATTCCCTTAACAGATTCAGGTTGCACATTAAGCACCAGATCATAGTGTAGGGTATTTGGTATGGGAGAGGGATCCAGATTCTGGCCAAATGCTTTCTTCAATTGCGAAATATGGAAGACAGGATGTATCTTAGCTCCATCAGGCAATTGTAGTTTATATGCTACCTCTCCAATTCTCTAAATTACAATATAGGGCCCATAGAATCGTGGAGAGAGCTTCTTATACTGGAGTTGAGCGACTGTAGTCTGTCTATACGGCTAAAGCTTCAGAAACACTTGCTCTCCTACATCAAAGTGTCCTGGTTTCCTCTTCTTATTCTCATAAGTCCTCATGTACTCTTGAGCTTGAAAGAGGTGAAACTTCAAGTCATCCATTACAGCATCCCTCTCAAGCAACTTCTCCTCTACTTCTGCCACAGAGCAACTGCCTGCAATGTAACGAACCGGCTTCGGGGGATCCCTTCCATATAAGACCTTAAAAGGAGTCTCTTTGATGGAGGTATGAAAGGAGGTGTTGTACCAATACTCCACCTAAGGGATCCAATGTGACCACGACCAAGGTTTCCCATTCACAAAGAAGCGCAGATATGATTCGATACCCTTGTTGACTACCATGTCTGGGGATGGTAGGTTGTGCTTCAAGCAAGCTTTGTCCCATGTTGCTTGAAGAGCTCAGTCTAGAAAATGCTGAGGAAGATGCGGTCTCTGTCAGAAATAATGGAAGCAGGAAATCCGTGTAACCTTACCACTTCTCTGAGGAAGACTTTAGCTACATCTGGAGCACTAAAAGGGTGTTTAAGCAACAAAAAGTGGGCATATTTTGACAACCGATCCACCACTACTATAATTGTGTCCCACCCTGCAGATTTTGGAAGTCCCTCCACAAAATCCATTGAGAGGTCTTCCTTTAGTAACCCCATAGTAGTAGTAGAGGCTGCTTTGTTCCGTTGGCATACCAAACAAGCTGGCACATAGTCTGAGACACATTTCCTCATTCCCACCCAATGCCAATCAGCAGCTAATCTTTGGTATATTTTGAATTCCCCCGCATGACCCCCAATAGGGGAGTCGTGGTACTCATGTAGTAGAGCCGAGGTCAGAGAGGATACTTGGGGAATCACTATCCTCCCCTTATAGTGCAGGATACCATTGATTTTCGCAAAGCCTTTAGGTACTATCTCCCCTTGGCTAATCTTCTGCAGGAGATAAAGGTGTCTCGCTGTATATAAGACTGTATCTTCGACCAAGGAATACCACACACTGCTGTGATAGGTGAGCAAAGGATGTCTGGAGTAGCCTTTCTAACAGGGCATCCGCCACGGTGTTGGTCGGGCCCGGTTTATAGTGGATATCAAAGGAATACCCCAATAATTTGCTAACCCACTTCTGGTATGCCTGCCCCACTTCCTTTGTTCCAACAAATGCCGAAAACTTTTCTGATCTGTGCTAACTATGAAGGTTCAGCCCAATAAGTAATGCCGCCATTTCTCAATGGCCATGACAATTGCCATCAACTCTTTCTCGTAGATTGGCTTAGTAGTTGCTCTGCTCCCCAAGACCTTACTAAAAAACGCAATCAGGTGGTCGTTTTGTAGGAGAACAACACCAACTCCATATCCACACGCGTCTATCTCTATCACAAATACTTCATCAAAGTTTGGCATTACTGGGCTTGAGTCAAGGCTTGCTTCAACTGTTGGAAAGCAGCAGTGTTGCTTCACTCCATCCGAAAGCATCCTTCTTGAGCTGTTGAGTGAGGGGTTGGGCAATCTGTGCATAGCCTTTGATAAACTTTCTTTAATAGCCCATTAAGCCTAAAAACCCCCTTAATTCTTTCAAGTTTCTAGGCTGAGGCCACTCTACCATGGCTTTTATCTTGCCTTGATCCACCGATACTCCTTTGGACAGGACATGTCCCAAGTAAGACACCCTTGATTGCCCAAACTCACATTTCTTCATGTTGACATATAACCGATGTGCACAGAGTTCCTTTAAGGCCACCCTCAAATGACCCAAATGTCCCTTAGCATCTTTACTATATATCAACACATCGTCAAAGAAAACTAGTATAAATCTCCTTAAATACGGTCTAAACATTGTATTCATTAGGGATTGAAATGTAGAGGGGGCATTGGACAGGCCGAAAGGCATAACGAGAAACTCGTAGTGTCCATTGTGAATTCGAAAGGCTGTTTTCTGGATATCATTTCCAGAGACCCTAATCTGGTGGTACCCCAAAGTTAAATCCAACTTTGAAAACATTGTTGCTCCCTGTAACTCATCCAGATGTTCGTCATCGAAGCCATACCCTTTTCCCAGCTTTGCTGCTCTGATGCAAATACCAAATGCAAGGTATTGACGCACACAGACACCGGATGCAAATGCAAGGGTTTACTAAAAGGGAAATTGTATTGCAGATAATAGAAGTGGTGGTTTACCCTCTTTCGAGAGGAAGGCACTCCCAGCTACAAAGTAGAATTAATTTCTGATGTCCCCTCCCCATTGTTCCCCCATGGACTTTATACATTCTTTGTAATTATCTGTAACAGCCTATGGAATGTTGTAATGATAGTTTCTAACGGAAATATATTCCTTTATTTACATCCATGTGCTAACAGAAAACTCTCATTGCCTACATATCAATTTATTACATTCAAGTTGGCACGATCGACTCCACTGTCTCCTTCATTGCTTTTTTCTTCCCTGCTTCTCTCTCTTTGTTGCTCTGCTCATTCTTGCTCTCCTCATTCCTTCTTCTTCTAGCATATGTTGCCATAATAGGCACTCTGGGTGTGTCTCCTGCACGTCAACTGAAACAACACGACCACCCATCTCAACCCCACCATCACCCAAATTCACTAACCCACCAACCCCCAAAACCACAATATCAACATTCACGACTTGCTTCACTGCCAGAACCCGCCACGACACCACACTCATACCCCCACTACAATAGAGAATTAAGAGGGAGGAGAGAGAAGGGTAGAAAGTTCCCAGAAGGAATGATAATGACAGGTTCCACAAATCCCAGCCTAGATCTTGACTGTGAGAGGTGGTATTGTTCTTTGATAGCTCAATTTGATGCCCAAAAGTAAAGTTCAACACTAATTAAGGCCATGAATAAACAGTTGAGCGGCTGCTACAGGGGATGAGATGACAATGGCAGTTAGAAAAAGAATGATGAGTGAGATCCAGTAAGGTGTGTGGTCATTGTGAGGTGGGGGCCTGAAGGGAAGAGAGAGACTAGTAGGATAACCACTGAAAGATGCCTAAAGAGTAGGTAGATGGCCACTGTGGAGGGAGATTTGTCATCTGAGATAACTCAACCAAACATCCAAGGAAGTTGTGGGGGTTTAGTTTCTTTTCTTATCTTTCCCTTTCTTGATTCTTTTCCTTAACTTTGTGTCCAACCAAACAGCCCATAGAAACAAGAAGTTAAAGCTTCATACAAAAGTATCAAACTCAATTCCCAGATTGAGATCAAAAACACCTTTAAAGTGCTTTCTTTCTTCAGCTCTCTAACCATTTTGGTCCCGAGACAATATTTAGGATATATGTTTATCTAAATGGATATTTGTCTAGAAAATAGAACTATTGCTCTACCAATCACATATACGGCATTATATATGAAAGTTTTAGAAACCTAATCTGATTTGTTCAGAAAACTACGAATATTGGTAAAAGATACACTAATGGCTCATTCCATAGAAGCTTAATGTTGTGTGTAATGAGCTAACTGAATGCTAAGTTCGATTCCCAAGACCTAAAACTGTAACCCACACGTTATCATATTGATATGTCCTAAGAGCTCGTGAAAAACTCTTAAGATCACTTAAAGACAAAAGCATAAGGCAAGAATCCAGGGAACCAACGTCCTCTAGTGATTCTTCAAGGGAGGAAATAAGAAGGCCATATCAAACAAAAAGCATCCTAATTCACAAACAACACAAGCAATTCGAACATTGTGAATATAAATGTTCCAGAAAATGTAGAAGCCAAAGATAATACTACAAAGCTATAATCATGAGGAGCATAGAAGATACCAGATGTGCTACACAATAAAAGAACGCAAAGATATGGTATGAATGCATAAAGTAGAGAAACAGTTTTGTTGGAAAAATAATAACAGACAGAACATGTCCCTCAGAGATAAAGTTTGTTACCCATTTCAGGATAACATTCATGAAACGTTCTTAAGGAAGTTGGAAAAATATAAATGAAATAAAAACACTGCCAATGAGCCATGATGTATCAAGTTAAAAGGTTGAGGGGGCTAACAAGCACAAAACTGTAAGAAGGTAACTTAAACTACAACTTCTCCCATAAATCATATTGGTAGAATTGTTGTCATACTTACATTGCTCAAGAACTTAAATGCTGTCAGTATCCCATGGTGTTCCTTGATGTAGACAAAAAGACGAATAATCTGCAGGGGGGGGATGTGAAAAATAAAAATATTAGTCCAATTACCAGCTGTGCATTCATTCAACAAACATATAACTGGCGTGACATATAGTATTAACATGTTTTAGGCATATAAACACAGTGGACAAAAAAAGGAATATACATACAGATACAAACAAAAAAATCATCAAAAAACACTTGGCACCATTTCATATTTACTCCACAATCTCTGTAGTGCTCCATAATTCAACTCATTGAAGTATTATATACTCAAAACAAATAAAATAAAAAATAAAAAATGATAGTGAAAGAAAAGAAAAATAACAAGACAAAATTAATGCAAAACAAAGCAAAATGAAATTTGCATGAACCCATGACTTTGAAATTGTAAGACATGCTAATATTAAATCGAAGAATCTTCTTGCAAATCAGGTATCTCATCAAATTATCAATCCTAATGAGACATGAGAACGTGACCTAAAAACATATAAGAGCAGAAAATTCACAGGACAGCAATTTATGAAAAATTTAAGCATTGAAATGATTTGATAGTACAGTATTAAGCAGAAAGATCTCCTAGAAAACAACGAAGCGTATAACTAAGTACCAAACGAGATATAGCTTTGATAGTACCATATTAAGCAGAAAGATCTCCTAGAAAACAAAGAAGCATATAAGTACCAAAATAGAAATATCTTCATCAGTTGAGCTGACACTGAACTCTGCAAGATTCTCCCCGCCATTTTTCTCCACCTTTTCTAGGAATGTTGTGGAGTATAAAATTACTCCAAATCTCATTGGAAATTGATTTTCATACAAATTGGCAATCATATCAATCACCTGTTAAGTGACAAACAACTTGAAAGAAGAAATCAGCACACACTACCTAGTCCACTTGTAAAAAATAAAAAATAAAAACTATTATGGGGGCTACTAAAATACTTGCCTCAAGTCCACAAGAGATGGCAGGATCAATAACATAAACTGCATGGAAGATATTTTTGCGAATGTACCGTACTTGCCCAGGAAATGTCGGCATCAAGATCTACAGAATGTTGTACAGTAATTGTTAGAGCCTCTAATAATGTATAATATTGTGTATCAATCACTCAGTTAACAGGCATCCTAAAAACAGGAGACAAGGGAATAAAATACTACCTCATTAATATTGCTACGCCATCGTTTGTACAAAGAATCCTCTTCCAAGTTATTGATATAATGAACATGGCTAGAGCGGAAATCAATGCGGAACATACTTGATTCTGAAGGTAGCACAGTTGAAAGAAGCTTCCTTATAGTAGGTTCAGGAATCTAAAAATCATCAATCAAGCACACAATCTCATGAGAAACGATTTTCAGCTCAATATATGTTCAGTGAAATGCTTGTCCAAAAAGCCATTCAAAAGCACAGAATTCATGTATGTACAGGTGGATGAAAGGTTCTCAATGAAAGTAAGGAAAGAGTACCCCAGAGTCCAGATAGTGCTTTGACAACAACAATTTTATTTCCAATACTTAAGATCATGGGCATATGAACAAGCATAAATTCATCAACAATGATGATGGTATGTATTTAGACTATGATCTCTTCAACTTTTTGACTCATCTAACCAATTCAACTTATTTGAGCAAGTTTTACTTGTATCTATACTCATCAGAACTTAGTTTGCATGGACTTGTGACTAAGTCTAAACTTATATGATCTTTTTTTGAACTTATTCTTATCTAAATAAAAATTGTTAGAATCAAATCAAACTCATAGAGGAGAAGATGCCCTAAGTTTCATAGGTAAGACAATTCAAATTCAAAATTTAGCAATGCCTTTAAAGAGGTCAGTCCTTGGGGTAAGGTAGGGAGATCAAATGTCCACAGACTTAACCAACAACAAAAGAGATGTTCCCAATAGACACTAAATCTCAATGCAAGGACACTGTACTACTTTATAAAGAACAAGAAAAGCAAGCATTAATAAGCCATTTCAATTCATGCCATTATATAATAATCATACTAAGATGTAAGTTATTGAGAAACATAAGGGAATGCACTCCATTCTTTTGTTTGCTTCAGTTGTTTAAAGGCGAACGCCCACCCCCTTCTAACACTTTAAATCTCATTTTGTAACCCCACCCAAAGATTCAAGCCCCAATCACCTAGATTTGCAAACCACATTCTAAATTAAACCAATGCATAAGGAGAAGGATGGATTCTCAATCCCTATCTCCCTGTGAAGGAAATTTAATTCTATTCCATTGCAACTTGGTAAACCAAACACCCCTTAAATTAATGTAATCAAATAAATCCTTTGAAGTTGCAAGCCTTTTCCTTTTGATCTGTAATATTTAACAACAAAGCTCAAAGATCTCATCCATAGGACCATAAACAAGGGATATTTTCTTTTCAATTTTAAGTTCACTTTTTTAATTATTATGCTCCTCCTATCTGATATCAGATTCTTGTGCCAATCATTTAGTTCAAAACTATCTTGGTAAAGAATGACATCTTGACTTTATAGGTAGTTTTAGGAGTGCTTTACTACCCTAGTTTATCATGCAGTAACTTACTATAGTAATCAGAGAAGCAATGATTAAGTTATAATTTGTAATTGATTATTAGGAATGAGTAAACAGTGTTTCAGATATATTAGACTCAATTAACTTTTTTATTTTGCAACTAGCTTTCAGGTTATAAAAATCCCATTCACTCATTGTCCTTAGTAATTGGACATAAAATGAATCAAGAAACTAAAAGTTATTTTCATCACTTTCTTAATATTGTTAAGCAGGGAGGTGAGTCACAACACACAACCACATCTCAATGCATGCATGTTACAAAATATAGGAAGTAGGATGAAATTATGAGAGAATAGGGAGAGCTTAAAACAACCATACCCTCAGCTTTGAAAATTGATCAGCCAACGACAACTCCTGGTGCACCAAATCAATCAACCTGTGATTCATAGTAAATATACAAAACACACATTTCAAACACAGAAGATGCAGTACAACCAGGACCCATGAACTAGCTGAAAGAGGACTAAAACTGTTCTCCAGATGAAGAGACTAATTGGAAAAATAAAGATAGAAACAAGACCAAGGGTCATTTGATTGACACATGATTATACTTCAGATTATATCATTCATATGTACTAGAGGTTACAAACATGTAGGTTGGGTCAGGCCGTGTTGAAGTATTGATCATATTTTGGTCGGTACCTTATGGGTTCGGGGAAAACAATGCTTATTTATGACCCAAAACTTTCAGTTTGGGTTAAACCAAAAAGTTAAGGTATTTTCAAATGCCCATTTTAATTTCAAATTTGAGTGGAAATATACAGCCATATCCCCATAAAATATAAAATATAAAATATAAAATAAAACAAATCTCTATATCTAATCCAACCACAAAACACTGCATAAGTTAACCAAAACCATGTTGAACCCAACAAATAAACAATAAAGTATTTTCTTCATCCTCATAATCTGTCTTTTTACACAATCAATAAGATTATTCTTACGTCGATTGGGTCAAAAACGGGTGGGTCAGGTCGGACACGATATCTTTCTAAAAGTCTAAATAGCTTTTGGGCCATAAAACTCTGTTCAAATCCAAATATTTGGGTAGTATAAAGTAGGAATGATTTTTGACAAGCCAATGGGTAACCATAATATTTTGCTGCAGGCATAAAATTGTTAATAACACTATGTGATATTTGCACAAAGCCAAACACAAAGAACTTCTGAAGATAATCTTCTAAACCACGATTTGTTGTTGATATTGCAACTTTGAAAAGAAGTTTTATATCATCAACAAAGAAACAAAGTTAAACGTCAATCTGATAAAGTTTTTTGTTCTTTCTATCGATAAACAATAAAAATCAATGTCTAAGATTATGACGATTACTTTCTTTATCATTTCTTTCTTCAGAATAATATACTAAAGAATACAACAGAAATATAGTAACACCGATGACATTCACACAGGAAGGAAAAGACCAAGAGCTTGAAATGCTAAATCAGCCAAAGTTATACGCAGAAACAGGATTTAATCCTTCACGGAATGCTAGCTCCAAGTCAGTCAAGAAAAAGGAAGCAGTGAAAGACTGAAGAGACAAAGCATTACAGATAAAGGTCAATATCTTCAATATTGATTAAAGCGCTGTTCAAAGCCATCAAAGACTTGCCAGGAGGGACCATCCGCTGGTTTGCAAGTATTTCATCCTTCACGGAATCATTTAACTGCATGCATTTCAGAGAACCATAAGTTCAGTAGCTGAGATGTAATTTAGACATTCTTTACCTTATCTAAGATAAAATGATAATAGAAATTTATACACAGTACATATATCTAAACAATAATGAGGTTTACCTTCATCCTCGATAAAGATGCAACAACAGTAGGGAAATTCTGATTGATTTCTTGCATTGCTTGCAAGGGATTAGAGGCATGGACAATCTTCTGCGCAGTTTGATGCCCCAAATCTGTGTATATATTATTTCGAATCCTTTTATTAAGTTGGATTACAACTTTAGTCAGAAGCAACATTAGCCAACCATTGATTACCTTTCAATTCCCAAACTTCCAGAGTATCTGATATGCTGGATGACAAAAGATAATCCCTAAACGCCATAATCTCAGTAGAGAGCCCAGGTTTACGCTCCTGCAAGATGATAAGGAATTTGATAATTAGAATACAGTATACGTTCTATACTCAAGTCAACTTGAGTATTGAAACAAGCCATTCACCCTAACATCAGATACTAAGGCATCTGCATATGTACAAGAACAAAAAACGCTTCAGATTGTAGATACATAGTAACATTTACAGCCGTCACATTTCAATTCTCAAAACTTATGCTGCAACGTAAGAAGATGACGTCAGAAATCAAAATTTATAACTTGCAGGAAAGTGGATGATTCAGAAATCCAATAGCAGACTAGTCGTCAAGAGGTGTGAGTTAAGCTGAAAAAAATTTATTTAAGAAGCACTGTAATCCTTATGAAAATTCTTTACTCACAAGTTTATCCATGTCACTCATTTGAAGTTGCAAAGATCAGAGCAACCAATCTATAGAAAAGTGCATGTGGACACATATTAAGAAAACTAGAAAAGTGCATGGATCACAAACCAGTAATTTCATAAAAATGAATCCCCTGACTTCTTGGCTAAGATCTTCTGTATGAGGATCTTCAAGAGTAATACCTGCAAATAAAACAGTCAAATTAATTAAAAAAGGTGAACTTAATCCAGATTTACGATAAAAATCAGAACAGTTTATGATAATTGCATGCACAACATCCTAAAAAAAAGTGTAATGTAGTGGAAAGAAATGCACAATGAGGGGCCTTGAAGAACTATAAAGCTGATCTTATCATAAATTGCTCTACAGAAAAAAAGAATTAAAATAATAAAGGCTTTATAAAAGAATACACATTTAAAAGTAAAACAGCGTGGAAAGCACTAGAAGACATCATTAGATGCAGATTCCACGAGTAAAAGCAAAAATATCTATGAAATTAAATGCCATTATTCTTTCTTTTTGTTATATATGAGGTTGCAAGCCCTTCATATAAGATGTCTAATATGATTACAAATAAGATAGATGGAATTGCTTACTTGTATCAATATAATTTTCAAAAACTTAATTCACAATGAAATAAGCCAAGCAGTGGGATGGCACTGTGGCAAAATAATAGCAGAAAGTTTCTTGAAGAAAATAATTGAGGCTGGCGGAGAAGAATTAATCATACTCACTTTTTTTAATCATGCTGTCATCCATAGCCTTGTATTCCATATTTTTCAAAGCAAGCTCCACGCCGTAGCCACCCAAATTTACATGATCTTTGGTACCAAGTGCACCACAACGGCTAGCCTTCACTTCACAACCAAGAGGCAATACAGATCTAACAGCATACTTAACCCGTCCCTGAAAGTAGTTGACCAGATATCAACATATGAGGCAATACATGTAATGTAAACATGGGACAACCCTATGAATAATAGAAAAGTAATTAACAATGACATCCCATAGATTCACTGCTAGCAAGTATCCCAAATTTTTAATTTTTTTCAGCCCTGTTAGTGTGCTTTCTTTTTAATTTTCTGTAGGACCAATTAGTCATTTGCCCATCTGTTACTGAATCTTCTGAGTGCTGCTGCCTGAGTGTTTTGGAAAATAGTGTATTTTATCAAACCCACTCTAGGAATCCAAAAACTACTAATCCTTCAATTAGCGGTTGGCTAAATCTGATAGACTCATCCAATTTGTTAAGTTGGTCCAAACAAAATTTTATTTTAATCAACACTGCTGATTGCCTGGTACCCAAACATGTTAGAGTAAAACATTCGACTTGCATCCTTATTAACAATAGACTCAAAGGTTAGACAGAAAATTCTCAAGGAGGGGATTCCAAACATAAATTCCTGTAATTGACTTGAAAGCTGGATATCCCAAAAGTAATCATTACATCAGAAACATAAGCAACCACATAATGAGTACTTTGCGTATGCAATGAGCTTAATTCTTTTTCATAAATTATGGGTAACCCATTACTACTTCCTATGATACTTAAGTGTACAAAATTATCAAGATAGGCAAAGAAAAATGTATGGAATAATGGAAGAGAGCATCCCTAGATAGAAAGTACCTCTTGGGCTGCAACTAGAAGTACTTCATGAAACTCTCTAAAGCAGTCAGTTCCCAAAGCTCCATACAAAATGGCAACTGGACTTGAACTATTAGAGACTGAGTATACATGATCGAAATCAAAAAGTTCAGGCTGCTGCGATAAATCCCCACCTCTGCAACAAGTAAAAGATGTCAGGTTGTAACTTGTAACAATTACCGTAGGTAACGAAATCCTACCTCAGAAGTAAGAATCCCAACCCCTTATTTTCTTGTATTTCTATTCCCCCTTAGTCCCTAAAAAAATAGGCCATATTTCTATTCTAGCCCCTCCACAAATAATAGGAAACCTAAAAATTTTAGTATGGTCAACTTCATAATTTATCACAGTATCCTTAAAAATACCATTAACTATGAATTCCAATGAATACTACATTGGTGAGGTGGAAATTTATCAACATTCCACAGTAGAAATGTAGGATAGTTATGGTATTTTAACACAATTCCTTTAAAATGATCCTCAATCAAATGTAACAATTTTGGGATGGAGGAAGTACTGAATACTTACATATAGTTCTCGACCTGCAGCCACTCTAGCAAATCAGCAGCATCAAAAAATAGTGATGCACCAACATCAACCCAACAGCATTTTCCCCCTGGACTTTTTGAATTCACACCTACAAGAAGGGGATCAGGTTTTCTGCTCCCTGAAATCGTATTACCATGTAAATCTGAAGCAATGTCACCAGCATCTGCAGCAGTTTTGTCAATCAAAGGAAAGGAAGACAGAGATTCCTGTGCTAGCTGCCTATAAAGGACTAATCGAGGTGATGCTGATCGAAGAACTAGAGAAAATTCAAACATTGAGCCTAATTGTTCGCCCAAGAAAGAACGCCCATATTTAACAATCTTAAGCATGCAGCCTTTTGCTGTGTTTTCATCATCTTCACGTCGAAGCCATGCATCAACAAAATCCCAGAATAGATCTTTCCACTCTCTAGATAGTAGTTCTCTGTCAAACACATAATGGTCCCTTAAATACTTCTCCACCAAAAACAAAACTACTACTAACATATTACAATTGCAATCATTAAGTTGCCTTTTTATTAAAGGTCATAATCCGTTCAATACTCATATCATGATATACAAAGAAACAACTAGCTTAAGAAGTCATTTAATTTCCACCATATTATTCAAATTAACAATGCCATATATGAACAAAAATACATCAATAACATGAAAAAGGGAACCCTATTTCAATAAAACCCATTAAATGTACAAAGTACTTAACAAAATAAAAAAGCAAACTCTAAAATCAATAAAACCCAAACTACAAACATTAAATCCCATAAATCAACTAATTTCCAACATGAACATAAAAATCACATCTTTTAACTACAAAACTCGAAATTCTGAATAAAAAGCCATAAAAAAAAAGTACCCAAATGTTCACCATTGACATTATAATCACATTTTTTTCACTACAAATCATCCAAACCTGAAATTCCAAATAAAAACATCATAAAAAATACCCAAATTTCCACCTTTGACATAAAAATCATATGTTTTCGCTCCTATTCAACGAAACTCGAAAGTCCGAGTAAAAAATCATCAAAAACATCTCTTCAGAGTATCACAACCATTCATAAAAAAATTTACAAAAAATATTCATTATGAAAAAGTACCCAAAAATATCCAACAATGACATAAAATCACATCTTTCCACTACAATCCACCAAACCTAAAAATTACAAAAATAAAAATAAGGCTCACAAATTTCCACTAAAATCATCAATCAACAAGTATCGAAATCAATAAAAACATAAAAAGAAATAAAAAATTTGAGATAGATGATGAATGAAAATCATACCCAGCTTCCAAAAGAAGGGAAGTACCCTCCCACTTAGCCCGAAGAGCAGTCTGAACATTCTTGGGTCGATGAGACTGAGCAGAAACAACCCCACAAATCCCAATGCAAACCAATATCACCAACACCCATAACTTCGATCTGCCCATCAAAATCATATTTTGAAATGATGGGTATTATTTTTTATGGATCCTTTGAGTGTAAATGCTACTCAACAACTGAATAATCCAGTCATTGGATGTGCAAGTGACTGGGTTTTTTTTTTTTTGGCAAAGAAGTGACTGGGTTTCAGAGCGTACGAGTGGACTTTGGTGGGGGGTTTGGGTATGGAGTCCTATGATATATGTGGAGGCACAAGAACGAGTGGCGTATTAATTGGGGAGATGTGCTGCATCATTTTCATTTTACAAGCACGGGCTGCTACGAGTCTATAAGTGCTAGTCAAGGATCGTTGGTGGTTCACATCTGCGTTAGGGTTCATTCGTCTATTTTTTTAACGTTGGATTAATAATAGGTTTACTTGGGCTTTAAGCATTGGGATGAACCTTAAGAAAAATTTGATCAACATTAATGCATAAAGAAGTGAGTTTCAAATAAAATCTTATCTAAGTATACTTATATTTTTTTATTACTCGTCCTCTTTTCATACTTGTTTAGGTTTTATACTTTATTATGTAATCCTATTTTATGCTATTAATATAACAATTTCATATTATTTTTATTCAACAAGTATTATATAAATAAAATAAAATAAGTAAATGATGTGAATTTCAAGTGGTAATATGTGGTTTGGTGAAAGTTAGTTCTTTAATTTTAATGAACCAAGTTAAAATGTTTGTCAAGAGTCACCCCATTTATACTTTTGTCTAAGATTTACTCTAAGACTCACTAAAAAAAAAAAAAAAAAAAAAAAAAAAAAAAAAAAAAAAAAAAACCTCACCTTGAAACTTTGTATATCATGGACCAGCTATTACACTCAATCATATTTGCTTCTTGTAAGGTTGCACCATTTACTTTTCTTTAAATGTTGTGTGGATTGAATAAAATAAAGTGATAATCCATATTATTTTTAATAGTCTAAAGTGGGTCTAAGGATTATAGTTTTAAATTTGAATGAGCTTTAAATGGGTCTTAACAATAAAAAAAATGATTAAAGTTGGTGGAAATTTGTTTTGACCAAACTAAAAAATTTTAAAAAGTCCAATTCATAATCTTACCCTAATTTTTTGCTTTTAGAAGATCACTAATAATAGCGATAAATTTTTTGTCTAGTGCTGGTAAGATTGGCTTGTAAAATTGACATACTTATAAAAAATATATTTATCTATTCTATATCTTTAATCTGTCTTTCTTATTACAGAGTATTTGTTTGTGTATTTATCTTTGTTTTTAATACTACAATGATTATATTATTATTATTTTGAAAGTATAAGAGAATAAGGGGAGAGTAAACCCTGAATATTAAACTCTTGGCCTTTAATACTTTAGGCAACAAATGCATTTGAAGCTTAATACAAAAAACTTTATATTAGTGACATTAAAAAAGAGATGTGAAATCAATTAAAAGTAAAATACATGTTACACGGGTTCTCATTTCTACTTGTTTTTAGCTTATAATCAATAAATGTGTGGTTCTTTTTTAGTAAAGAATGATAAAAAAAAAAGGAGAGTAAGAAAAAGGAAAGAAACGTAAATTTCAATGTTGTTTAATAGAAGTAAGTGAAAGGAAGAGAAAGAAAATAATGATTTTCTATTTCCATCAAAATTCTCCAATTTTTAGAGGAAAGTGAAATAAATATTTTTTTTTTAAAAGAGTTTTTCATTCAATTCCCTTATTTTCCTATCAAACCTCATATAACATTTACTAACATCCATGAGATCTTACGTATTTCTTTTCTTTGTTATTTTCCTTTTAATTCCTTCCAACTACAAAGTGCAAAAGAGTGTAATTGATTAAAAAAACAAAATTAATTAATGCTACACGGGATTAAAATCAACATACAAAGGAATTCAAATCAATAAAAAAACACTCCACAAAAAATCATATTAACACATAGAATATAGGATCCTAGAATATATACATCTCTAGAAATTATTTACATAATAAATTCCTAAGATACTTTATAATACTCAAACAATGTAATCATAAATAATAGTGAAACCTATCTTCAGCAAATAAAAGATACTTTTCTTAAATTAACTAGGAAAGTATATTATCCTAATTTTTACCAAAAAAAAATTGTTATATTCAGAACATTTAATGGGATCAATTACTACGTAATCTCCTACACTCTATGTATTATATGTTCTTAAGATACTTGTCTTAAACACACACACTGTAACACTTCGTATTTTACATAAATACAAAAAATATAATTTAAATTTATAAGGTGTTTAATGATGGTTTTACAAAAAAAAGTATTTAATTTAGTATATTGAATACATTTAGTTATCTAATTAAATATTATTAGTTTACTAATTTTTATTTAATTATTTTTAGAGAGTTTCCAAAATTATCCATGAGTCGATATATTTATTGAAAAACTTATACATATCATAAAGATATTCCGTTATTATTTGGTGATTCTTAACGTTTATTTAATAGGTTAAAATTGAGTAAAAGGATTACAACTCTAGCAATAAAATGTTACATGGTCCAATTGAGAAGTGCAGCAATGGCAAAGCTTGAGAGGAAGTGGCCAGCTAATGAGAATCTTTGAGCTGAGTGGGTTTAAAAATTAGTTAATTAAACTAATAAGGGTGTAAGAGATAGCCTAAAAATCCTATGCATAAGGAAATTTGAAAAGAATCATTAAAACCAAAAAAGTAGACTAGGGAGTGTAAATTATGAGACTTAAAAATAAAAAAAATACAGTTAGCTTAATTAATAAAAATTAAGTAATTCAAAATGAATTAAATAGGTTTATGATACTCAAAAATAATTATGTGTTATAGAGAAGTAGTAATATAATTAATTATTAACAAAACAAACTTGACTTTAGGTGACCTACAGTCAACTATGTTGACCAATCAATTGAAAGTAATTAGTAACTACTCAAGTATAAATTAATTAAACTTAATTAAGTAGGAAAGCTAAATCACCTAAACAAGTTAGATTGGACGTAAAGTAATAAATGGCTCAACCAAGCCCAAGGAACCTAATACTCGAAGTTTAACATGATAGACATGTTAAAGAACAATGATGTCAGAAATTCTCAAATTCGAAAATCTAAATTAGCTCATAATGTAGTCAACCATTTTCCAAAGAGGGAAAAAGTGTACAAAAATTGATTTTTTTTTTTTTTGAAAAGAACATCCCATAGAAATCAAAGCTATACTATGGAATGAAATCACTCAAACATATTTCATGAAGTAAATCATGTGCCTCGTTAGTTGAATGGCGATTAAGGTGTAGTTGGACCCAAGCGCTCAAATGGATGGTGTATGTGTAGGCATACTCTGAATATTTATACAAGTGATGATGGATACTATTGGCTTCCTAATTGAAAATTGGAGTTGGAATGATGCTCTAAACATTATAAGCATATGTCTTTGATTATAACACAATTATGTGTTATATAGTTAGAAATGGAATCATTTGTGATTATGTTTTGTCTTGAAGTGTTAAAATGGATTTTATGTCTTATTTTAAGTTATTAGTCAATTTAAAGTAAAAAATAGGTTAAACAAAATAACTCTAGGACGTCTAGGTGGAATTTGTCTTGAGTATTGAATAAAGAGGGAAATATTACTTGTTTGTAGCCCAAAATTTATACATGTTGCATGATGATGTGACTTATATCCTTAATAACAACATTTGGAATTCCTTCACTTCAATAATAGTGACAGAGTATTAATAATGGTATTGAAAGCGGATCCACTAAACATTCCTTGCTAGATCCTTGGGACAAAACTCTTTTACCTATTCATTTCCTATGCAAATTATAATAGTAGTGTTAAAGGGAAGTTGAAAGCCAATTTATATGTTATAATTTACATTTTTAATCAAAATAAGTGTTTGTTTCAGTTAATATATTGAATAAAAAGGTTTCAAATTAATAATTAAAATATAATTTGTTTTATATAAAAATCATGCTATTTTGGTATAGCACATGACCATGTTATTGTAGTTTGGAATTATGCATGTTAGGTTGCAAGTTATTATCTCTATGTACTTAATTTTGGTAATTGAGTGTACCTTTGTTACTTGGTCAAAACTTATTCTTTATTGACCTTGTGGCGATCCAATTTCAGACTTGTGTTATTGGTGAACAGACTCTCAATATGTGTTAAGGATTGACTTTTGCAAGTGAAGTTCATAAAGTCATTTTCACATGGGAATATGGAGTGTTTCCTCTTGTTTAAAATGATTTATTTTGAATAAAGTATGTTTCCAGTAATTAATGTTGGTTTGGATTTTGGTTTGTTTTACGAACTTTGTTCAATTATATTAATTCTTTAAAATACTTTTGAGGACTTTAAAGTATTTTGAGTATACTTTTATAGTTCCAAAAGTTAGTTGTTCCACTGCAAAACTTTAAAGAGCCGATTGAACCATTATCATTGAGCGATAATAGTCTTATAATTATCTTTATTTGTTTTTATTATTTGACAAAATGATTTATAAAAGTAGACAATTACAAGGGTGTTATATAACTACTTTACTTCCTACCAACCTTAAATCACAAAAAAAAAAAAAAAAAACATGTTCAATCACATGCACACATAAATTTGGACATGGGCTAGATCGACACAAGGGTGAGATGGGCATGACACGAAAATGACTTGGTCCAATATGATCTTGTTAGTATATCGACACAACACGTTGCCGAAGATGTGTGTCGTGAGTCTTGCTCTGGACACGCAACATATTTTTTGGCGTGAACCTGACATGAATCCATGGGCTAACCCGTCTGCCTATAAGCAAGACCTTAACTTACCTATCTCCTCTCATCTTTCTGGTTCCTCCCAAATGTCATGCTTTATTTTCCCTTTCCTATTCTTCAACAACAAATCAATCTACAATTGTAATATTCATATCCTTATTTCCCCTAATACACTGAAACCTTAATTTTAGACAAATGGAGTGATTTGTAGTTTGCTGAACTTTTTCCTAAATACTTGTAGTGGAGTAAGCTTAGCCCGCTACTGGTATGACATGACCCATGAGGCACGTGGAGTTGGACGGGCCATGGGTTGCAGTTTACGAAGTTTGGACATGACAAGTTACGACACGCCCCAAAGTTGGTGGGCTTGTGTCTAACATGCCCGTGCCTTATCTCAACCGTGTGTATCTGACACGTGAATTGGCATGGCCAATATCCAATGTTATGCAACATACACATATACAAACATAAAGATCTATCTAAATTATTACAAGTATTTAATTATCCTTATTTTTATTCAAGTTTTGAAGCTTCTCTTGATTATTCAAGATTTCATACTTCATGTCTTGACAAGATCCTTTGTTCCAATACATCTTTAAAATGGTGATCCTTTCTTTCATTTAGAATTGAACCTTAAGAGATCCAATCTCATTGTCTTCAAATAGTTAAGATATGTATCACCTTACATCTTTGTGTGTTCGCTCAGACGTCAGGCATGATTTCCATCACTATACTGAGCAGTTCACATTCACAACTCGATTCAACAATTGTTGAGATTCTTTTGTGAATCACCTTTTGCAAGGTATGGCGTCCAGGGGTTGAACTAGTTTAGGATTCAATCTCAATTTGTTACCATCAAAACCATAGAGGGATCCATCTGGAATTAGGGGACTCAACACATGTTATTATTAGGTCATGATACGATTTTAAATTTCTGGTTGTGGTTATCTCATATCATACCTAGTAATAACTTATAACTATTATATAATTGCTAAGGACAACGAAGACGTCTATAAGTAATTGTAAAACAAAAATTGATTATGTCGTGATACTATATCACAAAATTTTACTCTAAGTTAAGAGGTTGGTATCAAAGAAGTCTCTGGTTATAAATAGTTAGGCTTAAATATCTCATATAAATTGAATTACATGATGTTATAATTCAAGGTTTATTTGTTAGTTGTTGAATTAATTAAGTTTCATTTGTTTAAGGTTAGATCAATCACAATCACAATCACAAGTTATGTTCTTTACTGATTATGGCAATTATGAAATTAGAACATAGAAGACTTAGGTCTAAAATATTTGATTATATCAAATTCCAAGTAATTAATGAATTTCACCATACTGATCATTGTCGGATCGGGTAAGATCCGTAACGAATGATTTTACAAATCGGATTAAAAGCTACCAACTCCACCCGAAAAGGTGAAATACCAGAGGTTGACTAAAACACATCTACGAAGGAAAGCACCAAAATGTTTGGAAGTTTTGGAGCCAAAATAAGACAAAACAATCTCAATATTCACAGTTCATACACCCATCTCTCTCCCCCATCGCCATTCAATTCAACCCAACCCCACACCAATTGCCCCCCCAAATTCTTCAAACCACCCTTTCCAATTCTAAAACAATCCCATAAAAAACAATGCCATCTTCATCATTCAAATCATCCTCAAGAAAACCCACAACTCCAACAGCTTCAACAACATCAAGGAAGCCACAGAATCCGTCCCAGAAGCCCATTCTTCGGAGATCCAGGAGTGTGGTACCGGTTTCGAGGACCCATTTGGATGCAACATCGGAATTCCAGAACATGAGGGACAATCCTCTCTTTTGGGTTGATGGGTCTCCCAGGTCTGAGGAAGGTGATTTTGATGGTGGGGTCAAGTTGTTGACTCTAGAGGTACCCAAAATTGTGGGGTTGGATGATTTGAAAGGTGGTTTTGAGGGGGTTGGTGGGGAGAGTAGGAGGGGGCGGTCTGTTTCGAGGAATTCCGAAAGTGGAACCAAGTTTGGTGGTGATGGGAAAGTTGGGGGAAGGAAGGATGTTGGCCGGAGTTTGTCAAGGGTTGATACGACACGGAGGAGGCGGTCTCCGTCTAGTGGGCGCATTGCGAATTCTGAGGTTTTTTGAGTCCCATTTAGTTTTTTAATTTTACTTTGATGTTGAGAATTGTGTAGTTTTGAATGTTTTGTGAAATGTGGATGATTTGGTATTATAGACCAGTAATGTAGATGATCCAGGTTCGCCTTATTTCGGGGAGAGGATGACGGAAGGTTAGGGAGTAGAGGAAGAGTTGGTGTATTGCAATGTTACTATGTGATTCTTGAGGGATTGCTTCTACTTAGGCACTAGATTGTTGGTAGTTGATTTGTAATCATTTCAATGACAGATGAACTATATGGTTTCAGAAACACTGGTTGTGTTCCAGTTTAGAAAATTCGATTTTGGGTGTATCCATTCGTGAATTACAATGGCTTGATTAGTTCCTAGCTACTGTGGTCCATGGTTGATTGATAGTTGTAGAGGTGTAGTGATTGTTAATAATGTCAAGTACAAAGGATTTTGAGGTTTACGGGCCTTCACAAGTTGCCTTTTTTCTCAACTGAGATCGATTTGTATCAAATCAGTGGCCTAGAACATTCTTGTTCCAATAATCAATGGGATAGATAGTACAAAGGAGTGTTGAAGTCAAGTTTGGAAGATTCCATGACCTTTTATGTTATTTTCAAATGTCATTGTGAGATAAAAATTATGTTCAACAAAGGTTGGTTTGTATGCTTGTTTATTTTGGTGCAGAGGTAGGTTTTGTCTGTAACTTGTGCTTGTTTGTTTTTTGGGATTTATTGTGGAACTGAACTTGCAAAGGTTGGGTGTTCAGGGTTCTGTTACCCTTTTAGGTTCATATTCCTGTTTTCCTCCTGATCAGTATTTCTTCAAATGGGCTTTTACAACATTCTGGAGCTTCATTTGTCCTCAAATGTTGCTAGCGTAGATGGCTTAGAATAGAGATCTCTCTTTGAAATTCGAGTTATAATGCTGTATTTATTTTTATTTTTTTCAGATCGAAAGGGAGAAGTTGACTGAATCAATGAATTTTAGAAGCAAAAATAAGATCAGTTCAAATGCAAATCGTGCTTTGCTTGAGAATGATTTGGTTAGAAGTAATTCCGATAAGTCTGAAATACTCAAAGGCCGGAATACATGGTCAAGTCAGCATCCTGCCTTTGAGACTTCAGATGATTTTTCTATTAATCTGGTACTTCATTTGATGCTTATATTCATTTGTGGATAGTTTTTTTTTGTTCTAGTGTAAGAATATTTTTAAACTGTCTCCTGTGCTTGTTTCCTTGTATAGTCTGGTCTACGAATACCGCATTGGGATGATGTATTATCAACAAGTTCAACTTCAGAAGCAGAAGAAAAAACTATCAAACCAGTTTCTGTGGAGAAGGTTGGTTCCTTGTTCTTTACTTTATAGTGGAATATGGGACCCTAAAAGTTTCCTCCTTCGGTTTTAGATAACCCCCTTCAAAGACAATGATGGCACAACTGGTGAAATTGTAGAAATTGTTCGTTCAGAAGTTAGACAGGGTTTCTCTGACATAAAAAATGACCTAAAACATGCAAGTGTTTGGCCTGTCTCTAGATTGAACTTTTATTGCTCTTTTTTTTTTTTTCTCTTTTTCCTATCTTTATTTTACTCTTGCTTCAGAAGATACTTTGTTTAACCAAGTTCCTTCAATTTTTTATTGATTAGCTGAGATTAATCACAGTACTAACCATCTCATAAAAATGTTGACTGAACCTTCTATACTCTATACTCGTTTGAACTCTACTAAACAACTACCTGCAAAGCGGGTATCAAAATGGTTAATTGTAGGGTAGTACATGATTTCAAATAGTGTATTAGGCTAGGCGTGTTCTGCTTGCCACTGTTACATGTTTTTATTTTTTAAATCCACCAACAGAGAATGGAGCTATAAGTTTAGGATTGTAGGGATGAAAAAACTGAGAATGCATGTCATTATGGCTACTCCATTTTTGTTTATTGGCTCATTGACTTATAACTAGGTAACTCCTGACTCATGGTTAGTTTTTAAACAATCAATATGTTATTAGAAAAAATATATTAGATATTTAGATATTGAAGATATTTTCAGATATTAATCAATAAATTAAATATTTTTGTTGGAAATCTCTTTTTTGATGAATAATTAATCTATAATTAGATTCATACTTATAATTCCAATGTAGTCATTAATAAAGTCCAGCTTAACTACATGTTTAGGAGGGAAATTTGTGAGGGAAAAGCTCTAAAGTGTATTCTCTTTTAGTTATAGTTGGTTGGTGTCCTAAATATGCAAAACTTTGACTTAATGCTAACCCTTCATCTTTGTCTAAAATGCATTGAACATACAAGACGGCTATGATTTGTATTTGGGAAAAAAGAAGTTCAACCCACTTTTGCTAATGGCTTGCTAAACTATGGCAAATTCAGTATTCCATTTTCTATGTGTATTTGATATCATGTAAAATTACCACCTTATAGCTGCATGGTACAATTGATAAACAATATTACATTTTGAGTTTGCTTGTTTTGTTCTAATAGTTATGTGCCACTCTTACAAAAAAGGTGAAATAGGATTATTTTTTGCCTGACAAGGATTTAATGGAGTAGGAGAGGTAACATTTAATCATATGAACTAGAGGAAGGAGGATTTGGTCATATGTCCCTATACTATCCTCTTCCATCTAATCTCATCATCAAAAGTAAAGACAAGGCTCTAATGCATCAACTCTTTGCTTTGCTCAACCCTGCCAGTTTTGTAAGACCCTTGTGGAACTCTTAAAACAGGCATGCACATCCATATCAGCCTCTATTGTTTCTTTGTTGTTGATAAGGCATGAGCATTCAACCTCTTCCATTGTCCCCTGCTCATGGTGCTCTTATCTCTAGTTTTATGATGGGAAGTGGTTGATTACTTGCTTCATGTCATGTAACTTCTTTTTTCAGAGTGATCTCTTTTATTGGGATTTAGTTGAGCTTCCTATCCTGTTATATGTCCTTGAAAAAAAAAATCTTCATAGGTACCTTGACATGGGAGTTTGGTTGGTTTTTTTTCTTTCTCTCAAATCAACAAGTTAGTTTTTGTTACATTTTGCTGTATTTCTTAAGACATAGATTGGTCAGTGACGATATTTTGGATTAGGACACTGAAGAGGATCTGCCTCTTTTTACCTGTTACTCGGGAATATTTTGCCTTTCCTCACTTCATGCCGGTCTTTTGACTATTCTATTTTTTGCAATTCGTGTGATCATTATCTTGTGGAGGTATCCCAGTGACAGAGAGTTGGATGATCTTACTTTGATGTCTAGGATTTGGTTTTTCAATAATTTACAGTGGAAGATTTCAGAGCATGGCTGAATGATTTATAAAAGACATTTTTGCGCTTGGTCTTTTCTAGTGTTCTTTGATCTTTCCACCACACTATCCCACGTTTTTTTCCAGCTTTGGATTGCAAAAGGCTGCTAATCCTCTGAAGGTTAGATGTTTTTTTTTTTGGGTAGTGAATACTATGCTTCATGCACAAAGATGTGGGTTGTCTGGACTTTTGTCAATTTTGTTAACTGTGTAGTGAATCCTTGTCGCCTGTCTTCTTCATTCTCATATGGCATGTCATCCCTGTGAATTTTTTGGTTTCCACGGGGAGTATTGGGTATTCCCCTTGGCTGATTCAGATTTGTTGTAAATCTTCCTTATGTGGCTTGATGGGCAAAACGGTAGAAACTTATGTGGCACAATACTTTAATGTTTAGTCTATGGCATGTGTAGCTAGAATAGATTTTGTGCATCCTTGTGGGAGGCTAGTAGCTACCCATCATGAAACTGCTCTTAAATAGGACTTTTTTGGACACTAAGGGGTTTGAGGCTTATAAGAGTGACACAATTTTAAATACTTCATATAAGATATAAATGTGGTTAATTTGTAATAGATGAGACAACTTGCCTTATAAGAGTGACATGGTTTTAAAATCTTCAGAAATATATATTTGCTTAGTTCTCTTTCTACAAATATTGAGGAAAGAAGAAAAGAGTCATTAAGAGTACATTTTAGTTGAGTACTGCAATTAGTTCATAGATTCAAGAATGGTACCAAATTGGAAAGGAGGGGTAGTCACTCCAAAACAAAGCGAGTATAATCGTAATGTTATATAATGTATACTTGCAACTCCATTTAGCACCAATAAAAAGCACTAAAACCTCACTTTTTGTATCTCCACTAATAAAGGTTAAGGTTCTTATGTAAGCAAAAGCATTGTGTGGGGACTTCTATTGAGAAACTCAATACCTGTGATAAGCAGCTGATATGAAGACCCAGTCAGATATATTGTTACATTATGTATGTGTTTCTCTTGTTGATGCTCATTCCTAGCCTCCTAGGACAATGCTCCCTTACATCCTCGGTGGTGCTCATTTATCAGGGAAAAAGTTATATTTTTCTTTCTGGAATTGGGTCAGAGCTGTTAAAAGATGAAAGAAATGAAAATAAATTGATGTCAGATCTAGTTTTCATGGGCAACCACTGAGCACATTTACCCTTTCATAGGCGAAAGATGAGCAAACAGTCAATTATTGTCACTGAAAGGTAGACAAAGAAAAGTGTTTCTTATGAGAACCTAATAGCAGATGCACCTGTTCTCCATGAAAGCTGAGTTGTTTTGATGAACCATGGCAGTATAACAAAACTAAATGTTGTATCTTGTTGCATGAAACTGCAATTGGCCATAGGCAAGACTAATTTCAGGCCACCAGATGTTACTTTCTTATTTCTAGGCTCTTGTAATAGAGTTGCAGTGCTTCCTTTCAGAGGGAAAACTTAAAGTTGAATTGTGAATTTAGATGATGTGATTCAGTGTTTATTTTTTATATTGCTTAGCAATTCTCTTTCTGCCATTTGATGCGTTCTGTCTGCAACGCTGTAACAATCATGCATCTGCTAAGCTATTAAATAATTTTGCAGGTCAGGGTAAGGAGTAATTCTGATGTTCATAGCTGCATTATTTCTGATGTTACTCCTGAACTGGAAAATCCTGACTCAATTGGACTAGTTGAAGAGTTCAGAGAGGAATTTGAAAGGGAGCTAGAAGAGGTAATTTATCTTTCGTATGTCAGTTGAGACCTGATCAATCTGGTTTCACAGATAGAATCATTGTCCTTGACATTAATTTGTTGAATGTCTTGCAACTGCTACAAGTCTGTGTTCCTTTTCCATCTGTATTTCCACCAGTATTCTCTTTCCAAATTATGAAGGAAGGGATGCATTAGGAAGCTGACAAGTGACCAGCTAGCTTGGTATTTTTTCTTTTTTCTCACTAGCACTCTTATTGCCTGTCCATCCTTATTGTTGAAGGTATTGTTTGGCCAAAAAGTTGTTCAAGGATACAGTTTCCTCATGTTTGATTACCTCTGGCTTCTTTTTAGGATTTTACTTGTTTGGGCTTCCCAAGTTGATCTTTGGTCAAAGTTGGAATCTAGCTTTTTGCCCATTACCACTTAATGTCTTGTAAAATTTCTGGTAGAACTTGCAATAGAAGAATGTTCCTGTGGCTTTGACCAAAGGCTTCTTTCTCCAAGGTGTGGTTTATCATTCTTTGTAAAAATACTATGGAGTAAAAGGAAAAAAGAAATTAGTTTGAAATTAATATTCTGTGTTCCAATTACTTATGTTAAGAAGTGCTTTATCTTTACCGCAACATGCTTGGGAAAGAATCTTGTGAGTCTGCTTTGAATCTCTAGTTGAATCAAACACAATTTTTTACTTGATTTCAACTATGCTTTTAGTATCTTTCTACCAAAGCTCTTTGCTCTCCTGTATATTTTATTCCCTTTTGGCACCTTAAGATCATGATTTGGTGTAACAAAACCCTCACCTCTTTTTTTTCTCTTATGACGATAATTATTCATGGTTGTCCTCTATCTCCTTCATGTAATGATGATATTTTGACGAATGGGTGATTAGTTGGTCATGGTACATGTGGAATGAACAGTTTGTCTCACTGATGTCGTAGGCATTGCTGTTTTCCTGTCTTGATGCTAATATGTTCTTGTTACATATCTCGTTTGCTTGCAGTGTGAAGAACGTGCCAGGAAACTTCGAGCGGAATTAGCTGTTGAAGAGCATCGTGAGTTAGAATTAAGTAAAATTCTCGACGATATTGTTCCCGAGCCAAAGACTCCTGTTGCACAAAACATTCGTGCAATAAGAAAGGTGATACTTTATTCTATGTAAATAATGTAGTGTGACTGGGTAGTGAGGGTAATTAAGTCGTGTACACTGTCATGGAAGTTGGTGAGAAATGGCTGGAAGATGTCTATATTTATTATTCAGGTGAACTCGATTAATCATATGGCATTTCTGACGAGCATAGTTTCTCTTAAAGCTTAAAGCAAAATGATTATTCGTTTAGAATAAATCATTTATTTTGTAAGTCATTTTTATTAGCATTTGAGCTGTCTTATGCGCTCTACTGCCTTTGGATGGTCACTTCATTTGATACTTTTGTTTGCATTTAAAAATGTTGTAAAGTGTTTGAGATTGTTTCTAGAATTTCTATAGCATCTTTTATTGATGACTATTTCACCTCATTGTTCCTTTAAATACTTTCGCACTTGAAGTGACTCTTATGTATAAAGTTTTAATGGCTTACATATCTTCTTCCTAGTTCATTTCCTTGGCTCTGCAGAAGTTAGCATTAGTTTGGAATTATCTGATGGAATAATTTATATTTGCAGGCTAGTTTTGAAAGGAAGAGGATGTCTAGGCACCTTGAAGAAGAAGCCTTAGCTTATTTTGATGAATGTGTTTCAATATCAACATTTGATGACTCTGACTTTTCATCTTTAGAGGATCTACCATCCCTCGTGGTCGGAGGTGATTGCCCAGGCAACGATAGAGCAGGTTTACCTGGAGTTTCAAGCAAAGCTAGTGATCCCTGTTCATTTGTGAGCCAGGTCTGTACATTGCTGGCCATTCTTTGCTTGTGTATATTTGCCCTTTTTTTTGGATTTTCAAATCCTTTTTTCTTGTTGTCATTAATTTGTGCTTCTGTAAGACTGGTTTGCTCTTTTTTTGCTATGTTTGTACATATTCGTGCAATGGGTTCATGACTCATTTTGAACAAGGTCATAACCAAAAAGTGGTAATGAATTTGTGCTCTTTTTTCTCCTTAGTGGATGGTACTGAATGTTTATGAGAGAAACACATGTTTGGGAGTAGGTTTGCCTTATCATTACCATGGACATCCACTTAAAGAATTCCGAGCTCTTCCCCAAACAATGTTGCACACAGTTTAATAGTTTATCAACATACCTCAAATTTTTTTTTTTTTTTAAAATACCTCCGTTTAGCTCCTTGTAATACTGAATGGAGGGTCACTTTTTTGTTGCGCTTCATTGAAGCAATGCTATTGCTGTAGCACTCTTTACACATCCCCAGATTGTAATTGATAGCCTCTTCTTTCTTCAAGCTTGTAGGAGTAGGCGAGTAGCTAACATTATCACAAGTACTACTGATAATTGTTCAAAATGATGGATGATTGATAACATTTTAGCATGACATTTGATTTATAACTGCCAGAAAAATACTGAAATGAACTTTTCTGTTTGATTGGTTATTTAATGTTCATTGTTACCTGTTGGTTGATATGCAGAGAACATCCCTTGTGCAATGTAAAGAGGGTTCTCCACGTAGAAGCCGTTTAAGCAGTTCAGGGACAAAACCAAGTACAAGTTCTCTCGAAGAAGACATCAGAAAGTATGTCAAAAGTTTCGCCAAGGACAGTACAAGAGAAACCAGCTACTCTGATATCGTTAGAATTAGTCATCAAAACATTGACGACTACAAGAGTGAAGTACCTAAGGAGAAACTTTTGGCAGACCAAGTAACTTTTAGGAGCAGAATCGAGTCTGGAAGAATGTTATTATGTGGTGGAGGAACTGGCTTTTCAGTTGCTCCCTTCTCTTCTTTTTCGCGGTAAATAGACTTGCTGCATATATGCAAATTTTTGTATATACACTTCTGAAAATCTTTTACACACGGTAAGCCATCGACATTGAAATGTAAAAATACTCATTCTTAGTAAAACTGTGGCGCAATTTCGAAATCAAATCTTAGTTTTGAAAATGGGTAAAAGCAGAAAATAATTGGCTCTGAACTTGTATTTCTCCCATTAAACTGAGGGGTGGTTATTGATCCTACTGATGGAGGAGCATAATGGTCATCGAACAGGTTCATGCAACCTGCCTCTGTCTGACTAGCTATGTTACTGGGATATGGAAACTCGTATCAGAAACGGGTCCTTGAGTTAAAATGACAAGTCCGAGTAACATAGCAAAGAGCAAAGGAATGAAAATGGGCCCATTATGGAAGTTGAAAAAGTGCATGAAAGTGAGCCCAAAATGCCGACTTATTTTGCATGCCCTGCAAATATGGGTTTGTTTTGTACTGAGAATAGGGGGTGATGACTGATGAGAGTTTCAGTACAAACTTGGCTGGCACAATTGAAAGTCATAAGAAAGTTGCCAAATCTCTATTAAACTCATCAGATTTGCTCTCACACGTGTTCCCTCTTTCACCTGCTTTTTCATGTTTTCTGGGGCTACATATTAACCCCCACACTTCCACAAAGTAACTGACATTTCCAGCTAACGCTTTATTTACTCAGCCACTGATTTGGATTTCGGAAAATTTAATAAAACGTCTTCATTTCATTCCTCAAAATTTTGGTAGCATTTTCACCATTGTAATCTCATTTCTACTGTATATAATGTATCCTTTTACGGGCCCAAATTTTATTTTTTACCAACGATAAAAGAGACTGAGAGAGATCCAAATTTCCTAAAGTTACACTGTATAAAGCAAACCCTGATTGGTAGCATGGCTGAAACAAGTTCTAACTCTTAAGCCAAGTGTTTGGCACCTAATACCGATACATATTTCTTAACCCAACCATAGAGTTAACTATACTCCTCTCTACTCTACCCTCTATACTCTAGTTAAATAAATAGCCCCCCCTTAAAGCTTAAACAGTTAAACCCCCTCCCCTTAAGTCTCTAACTTTCGAACCCTGTTTTACACTATCTTTCACTTCCACCACATCCCCCCCTCTCCTTCCCTTCCCTTCCCTTCCCTTCCCTTCCTCCTTGTATTGGTAAACAACCAAACATCTCCTACAACTACACCCACAAAAACCCTTCAAGTTTCTCTGTTTTTGTATCCGAAAACTGTCATTCTCAACAATTCTTGTAATTTATTTATATACATTTTGCGGAATTTAAACAAAAAAGAAAAATGAAGAAGAGGTCACATCCGCAGCTGATAACAGAAACAGCTCCTCCTCCGCTTCCGGCGGGTGGTCGTCCTTTGGCGCCTTCGTCCCCATCATCATCATCGTCATCATCCTCGAATTCGTGTATCGTCCAATACCAAATCAATGGTAATAACAACAAGATGGACGACGGAGAAGAGGAGGAAGATCAGCCGAAGCCCAAACGAAGCAGGAGAAAAAGAGCACCGAAGACGGTGAAATGTGCCAATGCTGCCCCCGCCCCTGCTACTGCTAATCGTCGTAGCTCAATTTACAGAGGTGTCACTAGGTAATACTAATAAAGAGCCAATGTCATTCTTCGTAAGCACCAACTATTACTGGTCTTTAATGGATTCCCATGTCTTGGTTGCAGGCACAGATGGACTGGCAGATTTGAAGCACACTTGTGGGATAAAAGTTCTTGGAATAATCTTCAGAACAAAAAAGGAAGACAAGGTTCTTTCCTTTTTTTTTTTTTCTTAAATTGCTAGATTTTGATTCATTCTCATCATAAAATAAATAAATAAATAGTTAAAGTGTAAGAAATGGTGCGTATAATTTCACGGAGATCCGTAATCTCGGTTAATATATTCAATTAATTACTGTATGGTTGGTGATAATGATACTGTAACACTCCTACTCCTACGACTTATTTTTATTTAATTAATTAAAATTTTGTCCTCTTATTATTATTATTATTATTGTTAAAAATGTAACGTTATTCGGAGTTTGTTCTGCCAAGTTGCTGACTGTTTTTGTTTTCTTTGTCCCTCTGACCATCTCACTCACTCAACGTTCATCTTCCGGTTCCTGCTCCTTAGTTTATTTAGGTAAGTCCAGTGTCTTCTTTTTTTTTTCTTCTAGTATTTGATTTGATCTCGTCCTCAAAAAATGGTATACTCCCAATTAAAAAGGTTTACTTTTAATTCTTGCATTCACGAGAGTTCGAATCCCTTTCTTTTCGGGATGTCGTGTTAAGTTTATGCCTTATTTTCGTTAAGATCAGTGATTAAATCCCGTCTAAATAGAATATTCGTACACGAGATTTTGTACCCCTTGGTGATGTGTTAGGTTCATGCCTCATTTTTTTTTAAAAAAGCTTGTTCAGATTATGTTTGCAACAGGTTACTTCCTGAATTTTGGTTTGTCATAAATGGGGTTATTGTTTAATGCAGGAGCATATGATAGTGAAGTAGATGCAGCAAGGACGTACGATCTAGCGGCGCTTAAGTACTGGGGACCAGAGACGACATTAAATTTTCCTGTGAGTTACCTAAGTTTGTGAGCAACTATAATGTAAATCATAAATTAATTGCATAACCCAAAGTCTAATTGAAATGCAGCTGAGTTTTATTGCTAATCTAATTTAGCCACTTTCTTTCCACTTGTTGTATGTTGGACACACACAGCTGGTCTTGTAATCAATGTTGATGTCGTGCTTTAATGCTGTGACAAAATTAATATTGTCTTACACTATGATACGCGTTGGTACTATGTAGATAGAAAATTATACAAAAGAACTCGAGGATATGCAAAATGTGACAAAGGAGGAATACTTGGCGTCATTGAGACGTAGAAGTAGTGGATTCTCAAGGGGTGTTTCGAAATATCGCGGCGTGGCTAGGTACATTGCCTTATTAACTAAGTGTTTTGCTGTCCATCTTTGTTTCTTTAATTTAGGAACTAATTTCTATGATTTTCTTGTAAAGATCATCCTTTCGGATTTCCATACATATACATACAAGAAACAATAAAATTATCGTGTCTCTGTTAAAAATGAGACCTTAATATAATAAAAGTCATCTCTCTAAAAATTAACCTTTATAGTGTTGAGTGATAAATTTTGTTATATAGTGGGATTACTTTTCAATACTTTTTGTATGTTACATATTATGAGAATATGACTCAGAGGTGGGAATTATAAATATGGCCGAGAATTGAATATTCGTATTTATTTTTATGGGTCATGTGGCCTCTATGAATTTCCAATTTTACTAAATAACATTTTTTGTAGGCATCATCATAATGGACGATGGGAAGCACGAATCGGGCGCGTTTTTGGGAACAAATACCTCTACTTGGGCACATTCAGTAATCCCCTGAACCTCTCTTTCTCTTGCGCTCGGTCTCGTGGGATGAGGTTTAGGATCACACGCATATACATAATCAGACAATGTGATTATCATAATCAAAGGGATAAAGATACTTAATTTGGACAGACCCTTGTGGTTTGCTCGCTTTCTGTGATCATAAAGGGGTGGGTATGCTACAATAGATCTGCCACTAATTATAATAAAAATAGGGTCTACGGACTCATGTGGCATCACGTGAGTCAAAATATTGTTAAAGCCCTTTTAGAACTGGGAAGCGGCTTGATCTGATTTTCTGAAGAAAACTATTAGTATGATTAAATTAATTAGGCAGGGTTTTGGTAAAGATTAAGATCCACTAAGATTCCTGCTCTTAGCTTAAACCCAGTTACACGTATGCAGTTATGCAAACCCCCCCCCCCCCCCCCCCCCCCCCCCCCCCCCCCCCCGAACTCACCTATAAAAACATATAAAAAGAAAACATTAAAGTTGATTGAAGAGGTTTAAGAAAACACATTAAGTTTCACTGGTATTTTCGGTAGGCCCTAAATTCTGTCTTTCTATATATAGGGACAATCCGGAGTAGTTGAGAAATAGGCTTTTATGAGAATGGTTCATGGTTGAGATGAGCATTAGAAGTTTTCGGTGGGGGGGAATAGAAAGGAACTTAAAAGCCCCCTTCTTAGCCGTAGTAGCTAGAACGTGAGCCTTACTAACAGACTATTTTTAAGGGGAGGTGTTTAGTACATAGGGCCACTTCATGCATGGTCGAATAGGCCTATCCGGCTACCCATCCTCCACCATTCTTCAAACTCTACTTTAACACATGGGAACTTCATGTACAACATAAAGCATTGAAGAATTTCTTCTTGTGACATGTTTGGTCAATATCCCAACATCATTCAAATTCACTTAAAAACCATGCGTATGCGTAATGAATCCATTTTGTAGCCCTTAAATCTTGACCTTTCGATAAATTTTAGATTCATCTTTAACTAAATATACTTGTTGGACTTTCCACCTTAGTGTTAATACTGATCTAAATAACCCGCAATCTTGGTATGCACTAGAGCCAAAGGGTGTTGGAAAAGTATGGTGGGGCAAATATTATCTCTTCTTTCCACCTATTTTCAGGACTTTTGATGCTATTTGGTCCCTCACCCATGTTTCATTTGAGTTGGCAAAGCCTCCTGCCTTAATTGGCAAGGTGTATTGTTAGTAGTTGGGGGATATCATCCTGAAAATAAATCTACCAAAAACAAATAAAATAAAATTTATGTTCTTGTGGTTTGGACTTTGGATTGCAACTATTTGCTTTCTCTGTTTTAATTATAATTTCCGATTTTTAAAATTATATAGTTCGATTTTCCTCCCTTTTTCAGGGGGGAGGAGGGTTTTGCGGGGCTAGGAGGGAATGGGTTAGGGGTCAACTCGTTGAATCTTGTTGGATGCGTCGCATGTGGTCTGCCTGCATGCACATCTTCTTACCTTGGGAGTTCACCTTCCTGAATAGCTCTTGTCTTACCGGAAAACTAATATTCATATTGTTTATGATGATCTGTGATTAATATTCACCCTACCTGGTGAGATATTATCTTTAAGAAAAGGCTTTTAGTCTTTATCTAAATGACAAGTTTTATACTTGTTTCTTCTGAATTCTTTCACTTTTATGGGGGCCCTAAAATCTTGTATAAAAAAGTAACACTAAAGACCATCAGTCATGTATATCCTAATATCTTGCATTGGATTACAGATTTATTTCTTTGTCGATATCCTTAAGCTAAAGTTTACAATAATTTTGTGGTTGAGATCAAAAGGATGTTCAATAACTTGAATGTATTCTCCAACATTTTGGAGCTTCACTTGATCTGTATGGGACAATGTCAGTTGACCTGCATGTCAGGCTGCATCACATTATCTGCATAATATTTGAAGTTGTGCATCCATTACATTAAGTCTTGTTGTGCTTCGCTTGATTTATGTCGTATCTCAGCTATTAGACATCAAGTCTTGACGTGCTTCACTTAATCTGCATCAAATCAAACCTTTATACTCCATGTAATAGCTGCACCACCACCACCACCCGCTTGATTTATGTCGTATCTCAGCTATTAGACATCAAGTCTTGACGTGCTTCACTTAATCTGCATCAAATCAAACCTTTATACTCCATGTAATAGCTGCACCACCACCACCACCACCCACCCCACCCACACAAACACACACACCACCCACCAAAAAATTGTTCAAGTAGGGGCATATAACCTTTTTAATCATAATTAACTATAACCGTATTAGACAAGATGACAACTTTTTCTAGACACCTTAATGTAGTACATGTGACTATTGATTTTGGACGGAGGAATATGTTATGAGACATGTTCTTTCATTTTTCTTTGTTATAGTAATTCCCTGTTTCATTCTTAATTTCGTATTGTAGCCTACTTAAAGCGACGAAGTGTTTTGGCTATTGAAAATTTCCATAGCAGTTGCACTGTATCTGAAGCTTTGAATAATTATAGTCTCTCAATTTTGCTATCCTCTGTTAACACGAACTTTTTTTTCTCCTCTTAAGGCTCACAGGAAGAAGCTGCAGCAGCATATGATCTGGCTGCAATAGAGTACAGAGGTCCAAATGCAGTGACTAATTTTGACCTCAGCAACTATATTGGCCGTGTGAGGAGTCTTATGCCGAAGGTTGAATCACAGGAACCAAGTCCCAACCAAACAAAAGCAACACAGAAACCACAGGTAAAAAAACGGAAAGTAGAAGAAGAACATCAAGATGAAGCACCAGTAAAACAGCGAGATTTGGCAGAAGTATTACAGCAGGAACAAGATAAACAGATGATAAACACATCTCAGCTTGAGGATTCTAAACTCATTAGCCCCATTGATCACCATCCGTCCATGCTGAGGATGGATGACGCTGAGGATGAGAAAGAAAACCTGTGGAATTTTTGCTTGGATACGGGTGGTTATGATCCTCTGTTGGTTACAGATATCCCCTTTGAAGAAGATGGGGGGTTGCTTGATTTATTTAACCAGACAGGTTTCGAAGAGAATATTGATATGATGTTTGAAGGGGAAGGGAACTTCATTAAATTGGATGGCTCCATCTTTGATGATGCGGAGGTCTTAAGCCCTCAAACTTCCGAGGATTTGGACAAGAAGATGGAGATTTTGCCTAAGATAGAGGAGACTTCACATTCCTTTTCTTCATCCTCTCCATCTTCCTCGTCTTCGGTAACTAGCTTAGTCTCATGTCAATTGTAATGCTCTATTATCGTTTTTCCTTCGGCTCATACGAGTCTTAACCCCTTCTAAGCACTGTTTCCCTCCTCTTCTCTTTTAGTTTAGCTTCACTTCTTGTTCCCTGAGCTTTGTGTTTGTTAAGGTTTGTTTGGCCTTGTTTAGCTTTTATCCAAAAAAGTTAGGTGTTAACCTGAAGTTGTTATGAATGGATAGGAAGAATTCCAAACATGTCATTACTCTTCTGTTGTATGACATCAAAATTTTGTTTCATATTCAAGTTTTGTTTGGTGTTATGGAGAAAAAAACTGCTGAAATCAAGCCTTTTCTTGTGTATGTCACGCATGTTTCTCCTAACTTATTGACTCAATAATCTGATTTCGTTTGTGCAAAGCAAACGAAAGTCAAGAATATTTGTTGAGTGTATATTGTATGCTCCGGGTCAACTGAACTAAGTTTGGCAAGGGACTGCGGAAGCTGTTTTGTGAGGGTGGAAAGTGGATAGAAATTTTTCGTCTCTTTATCGCAAATGACAAGTTTGAAGATTTTTGGCCCAATCTTAGTTGGACTATATATCGACTAGGGAAGTTGGGACCAAATGAAGAGTGACTTGTTGGATAAGATGGTAACGCAATACTAATCCTTAGTCCTTACATACTCCAAGATACCAAAGCGAACATGATGCGCATTAATGTTTCCAATGTGAAGTGATTTCATGCAATTACCCAAATCAGCTCCCTTGTATTCTTGTCCATTGTACCATATTTTGAGCTCGTAATTTTAAATGGTAACTTTTGTTATATAAAGAGGTAACTTTTATTGAAGTACAATTTATATAATAAAACTATTGTATCCTATATGTATACAAGATTCTGTGATTACAAAAACATATCAAGATTATCCCGGACAATATTCCAAATGTTGTATTCTACACAAATCTTTTTTAAATTCATCTTTTAACACATTTTTAGGGGTTGTTGGTCTTGTTGCCACATGGCTACCAGTTTAGTGACTAGGCCCATCTCTGGCCCAGTTCTGTATTTCTTTCAGCCCAACTTGATTTTGCATATGGCTTAGTCCATAAACCAAATCATGAAGTATTATACTCCACAATTGGGCTTCCTTCATCACACGGTTGACACCTAAACCTAACCCCCTAACAACAAGAAACCCAACTAGGTAAAGGCGCTAGTTCTTGAGTAGAGGGAATTCAACTAGCCACCTCCAATAATATAGGAGTCAGCCTTTGCCCTAAGACCTCCTAACTAATGTAAAAATAAACAACCATGTTGCCATCACTAAGAAAATCTTAGCTTATGAACCATTTAGCGTTGCTATATCTCGAGCCTTGTATCTTACTTAGGCTAATCATGTTATGGGTTTCATCGTTTAGGCTTAGATGAATTATTGGTTTAATTAGTTCCTAATTTCTTGACAAGTGCGTCTCTTATGTTGGTTTCATCGTTTAGGCTTAGATGAATAATTGGTGTTAATGGCATGATACAATCTTGTAAAGTCTGCTTCTATTTCTAAGGTTTAATCAAGTATGGAGTAAAAATTTTGACAAAATATGTACCAAGTATTATTATTACTGTTGATGATTTTGCCTAAAGTTTTAGTAGTCGAACTGAAATTGACTATTGTTATTAAGACGGTTTGCTATGTTGCATTTGCGCTGAGAGGTCCAGTTAATTGATCCATTGCATTGCCAATTCAATAAAAATCATATTTGGCTAACAACCTTTTAATAATAGTTTATTTTCTGATGTTTATTGTGCAGAAAATAGATAGTAATGTGGCTCTTAGGTAAATGTGAAAAACAACTATAAATAGTAGATTCATATGAAGTGTCATAAGTTATAAGTATTGTGGGATGGAGGAAATTATCAATAATAATAATAATAATAAGTAAATTTTTCAAAACTTAAATTATTTCAAAGATTGGGTCTTAAAAGGAAACCAGTCGGAATTAGTTGGAGATTTTTCATATCTATTTGATTTCAGGTCAACTTTATATTGGACGTATATTACATTCATATCTCAAATAAGTTGTTCTAACTAGTTTTAAGTTGACTTTATATAACATGATTCTAGATTTTTTGGACTCACTTTATGCCATATATGAATTAAAATTGGATCTTCAATCAAATCAAGTTAAATAGAATTTGATTTGAATATTTTACTCCTTAGAATTGGAGTAAAATCCTGTATATAGCCCATTAAAAATGTTATGTTTCTCTTGAACAATAGTACTTCCCAAGTTCAAGTGCATGCTAATACTAAATAAAGGACATTACTTAAAACTATCACACACAAAGAAAAGTCAAAAGCACATTTTGAAAAAACATTAGAAGTCAGCCCTTCATTGGCCATTACCTCAGACTGACACAGGTTTTCCACTAAACAATTGTGATTTACTCATCTCTATTAATAAATTTGGGATATTAATAATCTCTTTATTAACCTTTTTGGGTGCAAGGGATAAGGTTAGATCCAATTATAAAAAGGGGTCAGCCAATGAAAGAGTTAACACGTGTACATAATAAGGACAAAATTGTGGTCCCACCTCACAAGTAACAAGCGAGCAGTGGGATTAGTGAGGGGACAGCACGTGGGATGCCAGAGATCAATCCGTCATGAAATTGACGGCTGAGGGCGACGCCTGTTTTATCAAATCACGGATTAGCGTATGGAGTATGGGCTAACTAAAATTACTACGTATAAAATGAGAACAATGGGAGTGTGATTACAAAAATATGAGACCGTTTCAGGTCTTATTTAAATATTCTCGTATTTCGATTTATAATTTTTATAAAGTAATTTTATTAAAAAAAAAGTCAAACAATCATAGTTATTTTTTATAAGTGAAAGTCACCTACTTTTATAGGTTTATGTGTTAGGATTGATATCCAAATCATAAGAGTACTTCCCATCTAAATCTTTCTCCCTTGTGACTCTCATTACACTTACAAAAAATTTACTCCGTATAAATTTGTAGATTATAACTTATATGACATTTATTAGATTATTCTTCACAACTTTTTACTTATTTTGGATAATATAAGTTTATGTAAATTAAGATCTAATTTGAGTAATAAATTTACGTTTGAAGACATTAAGTTTTTACACTGTACGGAGTATATGTTAAGGTCATGTATTCTCACCAATTTTAAGTTATTTGAAATACAATAAGTTCATAATACATGAAGGAATATTCTTATGCTTGATTCCCTCTCCGTGTTTAATCAAATTTAATTTGCATTTATTTCACCATAAATCTTCTTGAAATCGTCATATTAACTTAGCTTAAACATCTTCCATATTGATTGAGTCGTCACATCATCCTCATTATTAGAGGTTAATAACTCCATGAATATGGTTGGCCATACCATTACCTCCTCATTATTAGAGGTTAATAACTCCATGAATATGGTTGGCCATACCATTACCTCTTGTAACCCCTAACTCTTCATATCAACATGGGAGGTAAATTTAGCCCCAAAAAATGTCCCCCATTTTCTCAATTGGAGATTTGGAGGTATACATCGACAACGATTAGGAAAATACATCATGTTGGCGTCACTATTTTTCATATATACACACATAAACCTAGATAGTAACTTTGTAATACGTTGTATTATACGCAATATGATGAAATTTAAAGTGAGATTATATTGAACATTTTAATTGGACTACCAACTAGGAAAGACGAATTTATCTCTAACTTTGTTAAGCTTAGTTTGAACTCCACCTCGAGCTCATCACAAACTTAAAAAAAAAAAACTTGTTTAAGCTTGGCTTAATCATAAATAAAAACTCTAAACTCTCGTGTTTGAATGACTATTTTTGTGTTTAATTAACTGAGAAATTGTTTCATTGATTTTCTATCTGCATCATGATACAAGTTATATGCTGCCAAGGACTTTCATTCTACTTAGAATACTTCTATTGATGTATTTAACCTATTTGTATTCTCCTGAAATACTAAATATTCTTATTATCATTTAATCCTAAGTTATTGGATTAAGTTTTATCTATCTTTCTTACAAAAATCATAATAATTAATTATAAATCGAGCCTAATTCGAGCTCCATACAACATGTTCTAGTTAAATGTAAGCACAATAGAGTACCACCATCGTTGTATTATAATATTTTATACAATAACATTTGTTTCTTATACTTCATATTTAGTTAAAAAAAAAACAAAGGAAAATAGAGTTGGTTTTTAAATAGTGTAAAAGTCTAAGTAACTCACTACTTATAAATAGAGGATTTTAAAACTTCATTCAAAAAACGAGATGACGGGCATAGAGGATGAAACTTCATCCCAAGTTTTAAGTGCGTGTCTTCCTTTAAGATTTAACCAAATTAGTTAATCATTCATCTAGCCACACATATTTGTAAATTTTATCATGGAAGTCTACTTGCTTCGTTGCTCTTTTTCAATGTTATTAGCTATTAACGTTTATCTTTATCTATATCTATATCTATATTTATATCTATATCTGTATCTATATCTATATATATGACTCTCTAGACTCTGGCTATACAGAAAGAAAATTAATTTATATATTTTATAAGGGCACTTATATTATAAATTTCTTAGTGATTTTGATATCAATAGAGGCACCATTTCTATTTTGGTACAGGAGAAAATTAAATTCAGTCCAAATAACAAAGAAAATCTACGTTTATGGAATGGAATAATTAGAAAAATCATTGAAATGATGAGTAAGATGTACAAAGAAATAAAATGATCCATTTGGATTTCGAAAGCCTTCAATGAAACTACACGGTTTAAGTATGAACACAAGCCATTTTGGATATTTTCAAATTTCTTTCCATGTTTGGTAAATCCAGCAAATTTTTATCAATTCTTTCCTTGTGGGGGGAATTTTTACCAAATTGTAAAGGGTGTAAAAGTAATCAAAGGTTTTGGGTTGGGTGGGAAACTATCAAGTACTTGAATGAGCATTGTAGATTATAACGAGTTATTCACAAAGAATGGTATATACACGAGATACAATAAATTTTTAGTATTCCAGTAAAAGTGACTTATTAATATAACAAAAGTTAAACGTGTGTATATAATACCCTTTGATAGTTATTTTATAAGGGGTATAAGAAAAAGAAAATAATCAGCAATAAAACCTTTAAGATAATTAAATTTATAATAGCTATACTCAAAACCCTGGAGTAATTTGTTATATATCAATAATGATAAGGAGACTATTCACAAGAACGATTTCAATTTATTAAAGTCGGTTATCTTTAAATAATCTTGCAACATATTTCGCTTTCATTACAATCTCCTAAAAAATTGAACTACATGGGTGTCTTTCCCAAATGATGAGATGACCTAAATTATTTGGTTAATTTAATAAAAGCTAAAATAAGTAAATAGACTCCTGAAAGAGTATAATTGATTGATAATTTCCACCTATTGAGATCCTTACGTCTACGCTTCCGTTCCAAATTGCATGCCTTGTCCCCCTCAATGCATCATCGTACTGCCAAGATTAAATGGCCGATCTGTCCTCAAACATGTCTAAATATCATTTTTCCTGTTGAATTCGTGCAAAGTCTTGTGTTAACACAATCTTTGCCCAAAATACAAATTCACATTCATATGCTTGTGTCTTGTTGTACTTTTCATGTTAGATCATGTTATACTTAAGGTTGATCGACGATGAAACTAAGTGTCTGTCTTGGTTACGTCATCCAATATTATATTAGGTTTCAAACTTATAACACTCGTTATTAATTTAAAAAATAAGTCAATACTATGGTAGTACCTATAGTTTTCTATATTCAAAGAAGGGCGGGATTGTAAATTTCTCTAGGACCTTTTTCTCAAATATCAACAATAATTGGTTTCTTGACTTCCCGGTCTTTTTTCTCTTAACACCACATCACCAGTCCACCACCACATCTCACCACCTCTATCTTTCAAATACCCGCCGTGCCCATGATCAGAAATGGTGACGATGTTTAATCCAAATGACATTTATTTGAGGACTTCATATGATAAGTTGGTTATACGATTATATTCCTAAGTTTTGGTCTTTTGGATAAATTACCGGTCATACCATTTCTCTATTTTAAATATCTAAAATATCTAAATTTTCGTATTTAAAACTAGAAATTTAATACGGAGTAGTAATTTTTAGATAGAAAAAATCAAATATCGTTGAAAAATAGGTACATTAATTGAAACGAACCATGATTTTCATAAAATTTTTTGTCTTTAGCTAGTCTTAATAGGTAAGAATGTAAGATCGATAACTTTATACTGGCATGTTGAATGCATATGATGTAACCTAAATGATCCAAATTCTATGGTGAAGTACAATATAAATTCGAAATAAAGGAAAATGTGTAAATATTTTGTCGTAGTTATTTCAAAAAATCGTGTCATAATTACAAGTTAATTATATATTTTGAAACTTCTTTGTTTTTACGGTGACATTGTATATATTATGCACCCTATAAGGTTATCAAACTTTTTTTTTATATATGGTAAGAAAATTAAACAGCTATTAACATCGTTCTATATTTATTAGCTATAATGTGAGCCTGATAAACCTAGTATGAGTGATCTCTTTGGACTTTGAAAATAGATAAAAAAATTTGTTGGATTCATGTTCATCGTATTAAGATATGCACATTTAAAAATCTTGAACAACGCAATTCTCAATGAGATTTCCTACGAAAAATTCTATCAAGATGCATTTTCATTTCTAAAGTATAATATTTCTCTTTTTATAAATCATTATAGTTACGCTATCTAGCTAGGTGATGGGCGGTTGGGGCGGATTAAGGGTAAATTCTAACTCTTATGTAAAAGACTTATTTGAGTGGTGTGGATATCAAATTTGAGAAACCTCTTAAAAATACAAGAAATGAGTATATTCGTATTAATATATGAATTTCTTATAATGTTAGAAAATTAGTAAATGATACTAATTATAATTCATATAGTTAATCATAAATATTAGAATAGGTGGATCGAAATTATATATATTTATTAGAATATTAGAATATATGGATCATTCTAGCTTTCATATATCTTGTAATATTAAAACGTATGGATCATGTTTTCATATTTTATTTATTGGCAAAACTATATTTATAATAAGAGAGAATAATAATTAATCAACAATCAAACATAAATAAATAAATAGACAAAGTAGAAGGATAGAAGAATTCGATCAGCATTCCATCCAATAACAATTATTCTTGATGATGAAATCAACATATTCATCTTCATCGACCCTATCCATGTCCTCTGATAATTTCTCATTCCTGATATTATTCCAATCACCACTCACCTTTTTCCAGTTCTTCTTTTCCTTGGTCGTTTTAATCACCAATATTAATGATATTTTTAACCCTAATAATGATTTTATTTGCAAGGAACCCAAAAACTCCTCCCCAGCCCCATTATAGGGACAATATACGACAAACACTGAGGCCTAGAGAAGGATGGTGATCGGAAGAGAGAGTGGTGGAGGAAGTGAAATACAATACAACTTTGTGATGTTCTGATAAAACAGAACTTTTGTGATTGTAGAATTGGAGTATTGGTTGAAATCAAGAAGCGGAGAGAAAATGGTTTGAAAGGTAAGATTTGGATGGATCAAGATCAAGCACTTGCGATGCGATGAATAGTAGAAGAGGAGGCAATTTTTATAGATCGAAATCAAGGATTGAATATTGATCATAATCATATTGATTGAAATTTAAAGAAAAACAAAAACATTTTGAGGAAAATAATGTGTGTATATAAAGTTGAAATAAGGATTTGTGTTTGATAAGAAAATTAAAATCAGGAATCAATTTTAAAGAAAGATTGTTATAAAATGAAAGGTTTAGATTGGTTTTTCTTTATAAAATCTTAACCATTAATTTCAATAATTATAAAATACGAGAAAGTGTCTCGTGTATGCTTTGAAAATGGAGAATTTGTATTTTGTTTGCAATACATTTTCAACGGACACAAATCTTTTAAAGATCGGAGGAGACATTAATGAACTCCATATACTGATTGAATAACCTAGTCCACTTACGCCCCAAAACTAAATTTAAAAAAGTTGAGTAAGAGATCACGTCTTCAAAAGAAATGCATCATAATAACTCTTTTAAATTACCTGATATCAAAACATCAATATTCACACTAAACACAAATACTTAGAGAAGTTAAGCTCGTTTTTGTAAGCAGACAACTCATAATTTCTTGAACTTCATACATAATAATGATAATCATATAAAATCTTGTATTGCTAAATCAACCAAATATTAACATAATTTTGTTAGTTATTCAACAAATACGAGTTCTAATTACTACTCCGTAAATGAAAACCAGAGTTACCAATCCTCATACAAAAACACATTAAACCCTAACAAAGTAAGTCAACTTGAGAAACCAATGAAAAATTTTAAAGGATACAATGATTAACCAACATTATGTTTTGAGCATGTATTTTTCTAACTCAAAATTAGGATACTAACACAACTGTGAGTACGATGTATGGCCATAGATATCAGTGAGATAGAAAACTGTGTAGGGATGCATCGCACCCAATAAACACTCACGTGAAAGATAGATGAAAGTAACCTGTATACAACTATAGTCAACCTTAAACTTAACCATAGTTTAAACCATATAATAAGTATTAATAATAATAATATCATAATATAAAATATAAATACTCACAATAATAAAAGATACTGTCCACCATCTCAGACAACCCCCACATCCCTCCATTTCTTTTTCTTACCCCCTTCATTGTGTCCATCATCATACCAATACAATACAATACAAAGCTCCCACCTTTATCTCTCCATTTTCCCTCTCTCAAAAAATTACAACTTCACTCGAGTTCAGATCATTCATGGGAGAAACGTAGAGGTACCCTTCTTTATTCTCTCTAATGGCTTCTTCGATTCATCTTTTCCCCCCCATTTTTTCTTATTTATTTGGCTTATGAAATATTTTTTATTATTTGTTTTGTTTTATGCTACAGATTTGATCTTTTTTTGTTGGTTGATGATCACATGATTGGATTATTCCAAAGTTTTATTACTTGATTTTTAGTGTGTGTGTATGTTTTTTTTTTTTTTGGAATTTGAAGATAAAAGGTGGTTATTAAATTTATGAAATTTAACTTCTTGAGTTATTTATATGACCAATCGACGCCATTTCATTTTTTTGGGATTAGGCGACCATTTAAATTCTTTTAGTCCAAAGTTTTCACCTTTATTATTTTTTTTTAATGAGTTTTTCCAGCAATCACTGAACTTTTGGTATGCTTTTTTTTTTTTTTTTTTGGTTTGTTTTTCTTTTTTCTCAAAAAAATTAATATTTTTATGGGTTTGATAATTTTTGTGTGTTTGTGCTTCAAAATATTTTCTTTTGAATTTTATATGATTTAGAAATGAATCTTTTAAGGGTTTGATGAGGGTTTTGATTGGTTCAAAGCGGTTGAAAATTTAATCTTGAATAACAAGTTCAATTGCTTGTAAGAATGTAAAGTGAGTTTGACTTGCTTAATAATTGGGAATATATTTGCTGGAAATGGTAGTTTAATCATCTAAATAATTATTTATTTTTGTTGCTTGAGTTTTCAATTAACAGATCCATACAACTTAGATCTGTAATTTATTGGTCAATTTGTAGCCTTTTTTATGCTTATATTTTAGACTATTAATTATATTTTCAACCACCCTTATTAATTTTATCTATGTTATGGTTATTTAATAGTCGGTCCAAGTGTAAATACCAAGCTTTATAATTAGTGTTATAGAAGTACCATTTTTGCGGCTTATCAACTATATGGCTTAGTATGTTTAATGTTCCTTAATGATGGTATTTTGAGGACAACAGTTTAACTGTAGATATGTGAAAAGGTTTAAGGCTTTCTGCTGTGAAATACGTGTTCTTTAAGTCTCAAATCTTGGTAATAAATACGCTTTAATTAAAAATATATATAATTTATGTAACATTTAATTCATAATTATTCGTTCATTGAATCCAATCTCTTTGAATTCAGCAATCGCTTGATTCCCCTTTGTTTTTTTATTTATTTATGTGGATTGCTTGGTTTTTCATTTTGCAGGCTGATCAAAATAAACTTTCATATATTTCTGTTCTTGTGAAATTTCTCCCTCCAGACTCATTACCTTCATTGAAGTGATTTGGTTGATTATCTGTCATAGTTTTGAGATGATGTCAACGGCGAAAATGGGTATACTTGATGATTTGGGTTTTTGTTCAAACTTTGAATTATTTGCTCCACCACCTTCCATTGTGGCGGAGGGAGAAGCTGGTCGTGAGGCTGAACAAGAGGCAACTGCTGATGAGGATTACTCTGATGAAGAGGTGGATGTCGATGAGCTTGAGCGGCGTATGTGGAGAGACAGGATGCTATTGAAGAAACTGAAAGAGCAGAGTAAGGATAAGGCTAAAGAAGGAGTTGATGCTGCTAAGCAGCGGCAGTCTCAGGAGCAAGCTCGTAGGAAGAAGATGTCGAGGGCACAGGACGGAATCCTGAAGTACATGCTGAAGATGATGGAGGTGTGTAAGGCACAAGGTTTTGTTTATGGGATTATCCCTGAGAAGGGGAAACCTGTTAGTGGAGCCTCTGACAATTTGCGAGCCTGGTGGAAAGAGAAAGTCCGATTTGACAGGAATGGTCCTGCAGCCATTGCCAAGTATCAGGCAGATCATTCTCTCCCTGGAAGCAATGAGGACTGTAATACAATGGCATCTACACCTCATACATTGCAGGAGCTTCAAGACACCACACTTGGTTCCCTTTTATCTGCTCTGATGCAACACTGTGACCCTCCACAGAGGCGGTTCCCCTTGGAGAAAGGTGTGCCCCCACCATGGTGGCCCGCTGGAAGTGAAGAATGGTGGCCTCAGTTGGGTCTCCCTAAGGATCAGGGAGCACCTCCATATAAGAAGCCTCATGATCTTAAGAAGGCATGGAAGGTAAGTGTTCTTACAGCTGTGATCAAGCATATGTCACCTGACATAGCAAAGATTCGGAAGCTTGTTCGTCAGTCTAAGTGCTTGCAAGATAAGATGACAGCTAAAGAAAGCGCAACTTGGCTTGCAATAATTAATCAGGAGGAGGCTTTGGCCCGGAAACTATATCCTGATCGATGCCCACCCCCAACTGCTGGTGGTAGCGGGTCCTTGGTCATTGGTGATACTAGTGACTATGATGTTGAAGGAGTTGACACTGATCCCAACAGTGAAGTGGTTCAAGTTGATGATAGCAAGCCTCAGAATATCAATCTCTTCAATTTTGGTGTTGGTGCTGAACGAGAGAAATTCATGGCCTCGAACCCTATGATGACTCCTCCAATCAAGGGAGAGGTCATTGATATCAGTTCTTCAGATTATACTGAGAAGAGGAAGCAACCATCTCCTGGGTCTCACATGCTAATGGATCAGAAAATCTTTGTCTGTGAGTATCCTCAATGCCCATACGGTGATAGCCGTCTAGGATTCCTTGACAGGAATTCCAGAAATAATCATCAGTTGAACTGCCCACATAGGTTTGGTCCTCCTACTCATGGTGTTGGAGCAACCAACTTCCAGGGAAATAATACTGAAGCTTCAAACTTCCCTGCATCCTTTGCACAACAAGAGAAGCTGCCTCTCCAATCTGTGAACCAGAAATCAGCTGCTTTCAGCGTTTCTGGGCTTGGACTTCCTGAAGACGGTCAAAATCTGCTAAACAATCTCTTGACAGTGTATGATAGTGACCTCCAGCAGAACAAGAATGTCGGTTCAGGGAGTGGGAACTTTGTGGAAGATAATCAGATAGATGGAACCTTTGTTACTCAAGGGGCTATGTTTGGAAACCAAGGATCAAACGTAAATACTGTGAAGAATCACAATCAAACGCAACCAAAGGTGACTCAGTTCCAAATAGAAAGTGCCTTCTTAGCTCAAGGGATGGCCTTAAACGTGAACACTCATCCACAACAGAAGCTTCAGTTTCAGATGGGTGGTGGAGTTTTCCAAGGAACTAACATCAACCATCCTGAACAGAAAATGCAGCTTGCAATCGACAACAGTTTCTCCTGTCATAGACCTGTGGCCGGGGGCAATGTATCCCACCAGGCAAATAACATGGTTGGTCCTGTTTTCCAACCTACTGCTATTCAGCTGGATCACTGCAGGACATTTGATTCTTCATTTGGGATGACTCTGAATGACAACATGACAGACTTCGGATATGGCACACCGTTCAACCTATCCACGATAAATATCGATCAGCTCTCAAGGCAGCAGGATAACTCTATCTGGAACCTGTGAGTGAAGGATTCGTCCATGAAGCTAAGGAAGTCGAACCGTGGAGTAACCAGCAAGCTGTACATTCTGAGAAGGAGATTGCTTTTAGATCTCTTCTTTTAAATAGGTGATCCCTTCACCTGCTGAATTTTTAGCTTTGATTTTTATCTTTTCTTTTCTACTATCTCTTTAGATAAATCTGAAGAACCAACCTACCCATAAATTAGACCTTCATCCGTGATCCATCCATTTACTTTCTTGCACCCACAATTTACTTAGCTTTTGATGGTTTCCCTTGTAGCAGCAGTTGATGTTGGGCCACTCTTATAGGAGAAGGCCCCTTTATCTGAACATTATTTACTTCTGCGACTATATATTTTATGTAGCAATGCCCAAAAAAACTCACAGTAAATAGTATAAATATGTTTTGGTCAATAATTGCCCATCGCTTGTTGAATTTTATTTACTCTCTGCCTACATTTATATCTTTGGATATGATAGTTTGTTATGGGTTGATGACATATTATATGGTGTATAGTCTTCACTGTTATATGATTTATGTTGCATTTAGGTTTTATAGTAAGATTGTGACCCCCCTCCCCCTTTTTCCTAGTTTGGTGAGGCATAGTCACATAGTGTCTAATAAATTTTGGATCTTTTTCAAGAACATACTAATTTTTTAGTCAAGTCAAAGTTAGGCAAAGCTAAGCATGATAGGTACTAGTCTCCTTTCACTAATCACTTCCCTTTCCTACGACCTTCCTACTTGGAAGGGAAACAAAAACTGGGATTGATTCAATGGGTTGAATAGGTCACTACTCGCCACCTTGTTGCATGTCTTTCTGTATAACTCAAGGTACATTTTTGAGAGGGTCCCACGTTGGTGTGCTCTCTTATCTTGAATAGGGAGAATTATGGAATGAGCTGTACATGTGTTGGGGGAATGGACGGTCTGGAAATGGGCCAAGGGGGGAAGCATTTGGATGCTAAGTTCTGTTTCTAGTGTTTTAATTTTACCGAGTTATAACAAAGTTATTGTTTTCCTGTAAAAGTGATCCCTTAATACTGCGTTTTTCTTTTTCTTTTTGACAAAGTTAAGCCCTTTTTTTTTAATTCACATTAAATTAATATAGTAACTTTATAGAAATAAAGCAATTTTTGGAGACATAGTGTACTATATAATAGTTTATATGTAGGTCCATGAGTATAAATTTTATTATGGCTTTCTCCTTTTTATATTGGTGATTTAATAATGTATTGTTAGGTTCTTTGATTTTTAGATGGACTTTTGGATTAATTAAACCATAGAATATATGCTTAAGTACATAGTTGGTGAGTTGCACATGGTGAATTTGATAAATTAATGACATCCTACTTTATCTCAACTTGATATTGGCTTCTGTTTCTCTTTTTTAAACCCCATTTTTCACTATTATGTCGCAAATGTGCAAAACCCTTTATGCCCCCCCCCACTATTTTCTACTAATTTTCATAACTTGTCCAAAAAACATCATCCTTTTCTTTTAGACAAATTCAGGTAATAGAGCCCGTGTCATATGGACATATGGCATAGTTGTATAAGATTAGAAAATAAAAAAACAAAAAACTTGAGGGTGGAAGATTCTATCCACACGCGATGATGATGATGATGTGATGTGTGTGATGGTCTTTGGCTATATAATTGCCTTTTTTAGACTTGTAAATTTGTAATTCTACATGTCATCTTATCAAAACAAATACTCGTATATTATACATGGCATGTACACTACAAATCTAAAATTAATCATAAATTTCATGTTCACTTGTATAAGGATATACTATTATTACACTAGTTTATTAGTATGTTTCTCAATCATTACCTTGGGTGGCAAGAATAACTTAAGCTTAAATAATTTAATAAGTCATACTTAATATTTTTACTCTGTAAATTATGTTCCTAAATTTAAATGGATTGTTTTATTATATATATTTATTTTAAGAATATGAATTTATTCTCATGAATTGACAAATCACATTCTTCTTAATATGAACTTAAATAAGTATATACATTAACAAGTTAGATAATATCCATATCACGAAATAAAATTAATGAAGGTCCTCTGTAGGAGATTTGGCTGTGTATCCTTCATTAATTTTTTTTTTTTTTTAAACAAACGTATAACATAAACTGAAGTTGTTTTAAAGTAATTTTTATGTGAATACGATGATGTAAAAATTATAATTTTATAAGGTCTATATTATAAGCTATACAATGTAATAATTTCAATATGTAATGTTAGAATTTAAATGAGATAAAAGTTATATATTGTCTTCATAAAAGTTTATGTAATCTCACCTGTGTAATATCGTAGGAGAATTTTGTACGCTTAGTTAGATTCTATGTGGCGTGACATTTGGCGAATTTGTGTTGTCAAGTGTTTCTATCTTGTGCAAGGCTCAATAATTTATCTTTATATAATAGTTGTAAGTAATTTAGGAGGGATAAAAAGAGAGATCATTTTCTTGTACCACCTAAAGACTTGGCTTATAATAGTGATTATATAAGTCACATCAAAAAGGTGATGTTAAAATTGAAGAGTTCCATTCCACGTTTTTATTGTTTTTTTTTTTAAAGGAAGACAATTCTTCTCTCTAGCTAGCCAGTAACCACCCCGCAAATTAAATGGTGCACCCGGATGCACTATGCTCATGGTATACCCGAGTGCACTAACCACCCCCTCTATTTTCACTCAAGGGTTCTCAACACTAAGAAGTTCTTAAGTTGGAAATAGCCAAATATTTGGATTGTTAGCTTCAATAAAACAATCTAGTTTGTATACACCGAGTGCCCCTGTGGTGGAATTTCTTCAATTTTTGCTGTTTTTTTTAGCAAGGGTCTTATTTATTTAATAGTGATAAGCTGATAACTATTTATGCATGATTCATGTTTTACTTTATGCCTTGATCTAAGTTTTGATGCTTTTAATCATGTTTTTTTTTTGTTTATTGTATATTGTGTAACTTTCATTTATTGCATTAATTAAGATATGTATTTGAAATCACACTTAAATCAAATAATTATGAATAACTTATTTATGCACCTTGAACATGATTCTCTAGTAAAGTGATCACAATTATTAGTCTTTTAATATGCATATAATCTAACTCACTTTGAATAGATTGTATATGCTTAATATTAGAACTTTTAATATTGTTACTTGTGTAAGTCTAGAATTACGTGATATATGATTGAATCAGAGTAGAATCGCTTATGGATCACAACTCATGGCCTAATTCATATCTTTTCTCCAAATCCAACTTTGGTTCAAGGTTCAAGTCTAATTAATGGATTTATGTCTCTCAAAGGTTTATAGCAGAGCTTTTGTCATGGATATGTTACTTAGATATCTTTGGGTTTGTCCTTATTGTTTTATCCTTATAAAAGGTTTACGATTCTTACTTTAAAAATTTATCGTTAACTTCTACTTTGACCCTTTGTTAACCCGTTCGAAGAGTCAAATATACAATCCTCATGTTGTAATTACAACCCATTGATGAATCACTACTTACACGAACCTGGTAAGAGAACACTTTCCATGGGCCTATAACGTATATATTAGACCCTACAAGTAACTATTTGGATTCTAACACTCGTTTTAAACATTTTGTGTAATTCTTATAATTGGTCTATCATGACTCTGTTTCGGGCTTTTGAAGACTGAATATAAGACAATAATGGATTTTGTGCATTTTCATATGACCCTTGTAAATATACAATATAATCATTAAGTTTTAGACATTTTAGGACGATATATTTCTCACTTGTCTAACCAGACCCCATGCACTCCAAGCACAATGTCTAATCACCTTTGGTTCTCTTCCCTAGGGTACATATCCTTCAATTGGAGATGTATTATGCTACTAATGCACTCCAAGCACAATGTCTAATCACCTTTGGTTCTCTTCCCTAGGGTACATATCCTTCAATTGGAGATGTATTATGCTACTAATGCTAGTGTCTATGTAATAAGTACAAGTGTTTTTTAGGGTTGGGACGAGGCCATATATACCTTATCACATATATAAATAATCCGCAAATTGCAACTTACAATACCTTATCACATATATAAATAATCTGCAAAGGATTCAACCCACCGGATCGATTATATTAAGTGAGTATTAGCTATGGTTAATTTTAGTTTTAATGTTGGGGAAACCAAGTAACCAGTGCACCACGCGGGGCCTCCAAAGCTAGTGAGCAATATAAGTAAATATTTAGCAGTACAAGGGTAAAGACAGTACAGGTGCAAATGTGCAGATTTGGACCTGCAATTTAGGTGTACATGACTAACATGAGTAAAGACAGTAAAGGTACAAATTTGCAGATTTGGACATGCAACGTTGCATCTCACCCGACAAATATCACACGTCCACACTCCTCCATAGAGGCCACCCTAAAGTTCAGGCCCAACCACCAAAAAAGTCAACCCAGCCCAATTTCCACCCCATTCCACAGCTGCAACTCTTTTTGAACAAAAGACGTAAAAAGTGTAATGAGCAATAAGCTTTTACTTCATGAAGATTTTAATGCAATCAACCAAGGTGCAGTTCGGAAAACACAAAATATTGTATATATACGGGACACAATAAAGTTATTGTATCCCCAGTAAAAGTAATCCTTCAATATAACAAATATTACCCCTCAAAATTGATAAAGATTTACATATTTTCCTCAAAGTTGATAAAAAATTGACATTTGTTGTGTTGAGGGATAATTTTTGTTATATTAAATGGTCATTTTTATTGGGAAAACAATAACTTCATAGTGCCCCATATTTATATAATACTTTTGGTTCGTAAAAAACATTCTAACCAATATAAATTCAAAGAACTAAGGAGTAATAATAACACAAATAAAATCACAAACTATATCACTATATAAAAAAAAAACGGTTAAAATATGTACAAGTTCATTCAAAATGAAAAAATTTATGAAATCCTTACTTCTATTTCCGTAACCTTTGCAAATCAAAGGGGGGAAAAAGGACGTATAAACGTATAATGCAACCATTGATACAATGAAGATTCGGTAAGAAGTAAGGAAAGATTATCTGTACAGACTATTGGGAAGCTGGATGGAGCAAGGGTTAGCAGAAAAGAATTGCCTACGACTAAATCACTTCAGGTGCGAGTCAGTGACAAAAAAAATGGGTGATTCTTCAGTCTTCAATGATGGCATTAGCACCTAACGAACACAAATGCATACGGTCAATGACACGCATGACTAGCATCCATAGGAACTACGTCAATCTATCATATCCAGTTATAGACGTCCCCGTAAAAGAATTTATGTCCAAGCATATGCTAACCTTTTTGCAATATAGAGTTATTTTGGTAAGAGGTCTTCTACTTCAATTTTAAGGAAGTTTGAATTTGATGCTTCACTAGTCGAAACTTCCATGGAAAATGTTGCACACACTGGCCGGTGATCAGAAAACTGATACCTCTTGGAATCCTTACGTTCGTAAGATAATTGATCAATGCCATCTCCCTTCCATAATATTCTGTCACACCTGAAAGTTGTATACATCAAAGAGTTACATGCATATTTTTATGATGAAATGGCCATGAAATATGAAGCACAAATCAGTGCTGGTACCAGGCTGGAGTTCTTCTTTTGCTAGGAGAAATGTTGGTTTCTCCGAGATATATGTCTGAGTTGAAAGAGTATTTATAAGTTGGCGCAAATTTAATAAGCCCTTCCCTCCATCCTTTGAACACTCTCCCTGCTTCCCTCTCGATTTTCAGCTATTCGAAAACAGATCGAAACACATTCAGCAAAAACATATTGTAATTTTTCTAATTTTCATTAGCATATGGTGGCAATTGCGAATATACTTGCCCTTTTTCTTTGACTGTAACATTTAATCTTAAACAAGACAAGTTTCTAAGTAACTCTGTTAGGAAAGGAGGTTACAATATGTTGCAAGCTGTGAAAGATACCTGATCCTTGCTGAGCAGAGCTTCCCAGTCCCTCTTCTTTAGCAGTTTCAAGGTTTCAGTATGACTCAAGGAAATCCTGTAATTCAAGTCCCCTAACCACACGATCCGGCTAGAGTGTTTTTGGCCCCACCCATGAGTAAACAAGTCAGTGAGTGTCAGGAAATTAACACAACAGTTATCAGTTATATCAATAAGAAATTGAACCTACTCATGCTCTAAAATTCTTTCAGGAATTTGGCTGTTTGGAACTTTGCATCTCCTTGGAAATTGAGTATTTTTTAGTATCTCTAAAACATCCAGATTCCTTCTGAGCTCGTCTCCTTCTTTCTCACCAGACGCCAGATGGCTGCATATGAAACAAAGGCTCGTCCGATGCAAAAGCATGCTAACAGAGATGCAGCCCTGTAAGGCAAAATACAAAAGAGAACGTTTCAGATGGATTCTATTTTGAACGGAGAGTTCTAATTCTCCAACAAACAAAAGACTTTACCTTGTTGCCTAGTCCCATGATACCCCGACTAATACAAGAAGTTTTCAAATGACTAATATGTTGAACAAGATCTCTCCTCACCCATATTGTGAGAAAAATGCCAACCATTTGCTTGCTCACAATTAAGCTGTATTTCTGGTTACATCCAGATGAATTAATGATTTCGGAAAAAACCACCCCATTTGGTCCATCGTCCTCTTCTGATGAATCATCACTAACATTACTTTGCTGGCAGCGAAAACAAGCTCTAGTGTATCTTCTCTCTAGCTCAGAGACACAGTTGCATGACTTAAGCTTCTTTTTGCTCTCTGTTCTGAATTGCTTGCTCACAGCTTTGAGGGAGTACTTGGGAAAGAACAGTGAACCACTTGGTGTGCTTGTTAGTTTAGCATTTTTTGTTCCACCAAGCACCTTTGCATCAATCAAAGAAGTTGCTTTTCTTAGCGTCTGAAAGGGGCTACTACTTCCATTGAGAGACTGATTTATTAGTGCCAGCCACCTTGCAGCAGGCTCAGTGTCTTCTAAAACAAGCACATTTCCAGCATTTAATGGAACGATCTCCTGAAAACTACATTTAGCACAAGTAAATCAATACAATCCACTTCAGAGTTCACACACACAAAATAAATAGATTACACAAACTTCAGGCTCCTTTCACAGTGGCATGCAAAATATCGTTAATGCAATTACTTAATTCTGATCAATGTTTCGTTTTGGGTATCAACCTGTAAGACTAAAAGATTATAAATCCGGCATGACTCGTCTGATAACAAAAAGAGTTCTCGAAACAAAGAAAAGCATCAATACCCCAGGACATAGATATCTGAAGGAGCATTAAGCTGGAGAAAATCGTCAAGCACAAGACTATTTTCAGGAGGCTTTCCTCCCACATTCCACGTAGCCACAAAAGTCCTACAAGAAAGGCAGAAAAAGATGAGGAAATTAAAAACCAAGATTTAAAAGAAAATGCATCCAAGAAGAAAATGAGGAAAGGTTGAAAGTGATTCCTAAGTACTTTAAGGTCTTGGCAATCTGAACTGCTGGCATCTCAGAATCAGAGCTACTGAAGACCTCTATTTCTGCATATACAAATCAATGAAATGAACCATCCACCAGATTTATAACGCCAACAGTCCAACAGACACCAATGAAACAGTTAATCGCAGCCACGAAAACAACTACGACGAAAACATAAAAATTCCACAAAAATAAAGTAAGGAATAATGTTGGTACGCAAGTTGCCAAATACCAACTGCCAATCCATACACTTTATAAAAAATAAGGTGATACTGGGATTTGAAAGCATATGTATCAATCCACTATTAGCAAGATTTTCCCTAATCATAATGAATCGTATTCCTTCCTAAGAGAAGCCAATAAAATCTGGACCACTTTTCTTAATAACATTCCTACCTGATTGACATTAGAGGCCATTCGAAAACGACCTATAGTTTATCAAAAGGCCAAAATGCAAGCCTTCATATGTACATTATTAGAACCTCAAACATAAACACCTAATTATACCAAAAAACACACACACATGAACAAGTGTGCATATACCATGGCCTATAAAACCATACAGATTGCATGAAATCGAACGATTATGAAAAAAAAAAAACTAACCAGAAGGGGAATTGATCCCTCGTCGGTTTCTCCCCTTAGCTGAAAACATTTTATGAATCAAAGACTGCATGAATGAATCACAAAGGTCAAAATAAAGGACAGGCAAGACGTGGGCAACATATAAAGCCTAATTCTTGAAGAATGACAGCACAATTGGTCGGCATTTGGTATGGAAATCCCCTAATTTTAGGAATTAAATAAATCTATAAAGTATTTGATCTCAAGAATTAATTAAAAATTTATTACGTTTATGTAGAATACTCTACAGGTTCGAGTAATCAACCTGTAATTATAAAAAAGCTTAGTACCATAAATTATAGTTTAAATCTTTATTACTCCGTATGATTTTTTTTAGAAAAACTGAATATGAATTAGTTAACTTAAACTAAATCAAATAGATATAAAGTAATATTATTAATAATCATACCTTGCTTTTTCTATCTTCGATTTGCAAAGCCATCTTAAGAACCTCAAGAATGTGATAGATTGCTCTGCCCCAGAGTCTCCAAATTCCATAAACTGTTGAATAAGGGTTATTTCATTAAAAATACCATTAAATTCAGAAATAATTTCATAAACAGTTATGATTAAGGAAAAATTAATCAATGACAATTGACAAGGGTAATTAGACTAAAATTAAATCATCAAATATACCCTTTGATTCAGAAATATTCCAGAGAATTTACAGTGTACACCAAATCTCAGGGTTTTTTTTTTTTTTTTGAAATAAAGAAACGATATTTTTGAATAAAAACCCAACTTTAGAAGGATTATAAGCAAGAACAGAGCAAAGGGGGATTAAATAAGAAGGAATAACATAAAAATCAACGTGTAATCAGTTGAAAAAAAAAATTAAAAACCCGAAATTTGATTTCTTATAATTTTATTAAATGAATTAATTTCGAGAAAGTCAACCTACCAGCCATTGAAATTTTCAAGAATAAAACTTAGGAAAATGGAGAGAAATGAGATATAAATCTGAGAAAAACAAAAACATTTGGCAAAATATATCTAGGAAAAAATGAAGGGTAATGAAAAGAATAAACTTTGTCTTGTAAAGTTGAGAAAGGTATCAAATTTTGCAACAAAATGGAATAATTAAATAAATAAAACTTACTTGTTCAGAAAAGAAGAAAGAGTCAAATCAAAATGTTGGATAACCCAAAAATCAAAAAAATTGTACTTTTTTTTTTTTTGGACGATTTCAATTCCCAAGAAACCTGAAAATTCTGTAATTTCTTGTGAGAGTTTTTCTTTTTTTTTTTTTTTAGAATTTTAGTAATTATTTATTTTGTAATTATTGTAAATATAGGTTTGCTACTGTTTGATTGGACGGAAAAACTGATAAAAATTTGTGAAAGAGTTGGAAGGTAAGTGTTCTCACGTGGGGGGGGGGGGGGGGGGGGGGGGGGGGGGTGGGGGTTTGCAGTTTACGCAAGCACAACCAAATCTCCCGTTGGTGTTGTCTTCCTCCTATTTTCTCGTGTATCGCTGTATTGTATGAGGGAATTATGTGTTTTCTCAACCAACATACAATCTTTTGTGCGCTTTTTTCTGTAGGATTAGGAGGTTTTCTTCATTGTGTGGAGTCAAATAGTTTGTCCACTTTCATATAAGTTTCCAAAAAATGTTAATGCTTGTGTCAATAGGTGTCATACTTTTTTTGGTGCTAAATAGGAGTCATACTCGTAGTAAGTTGTCTTTCATTGGATGTAATCGTGGCCTTGGGAAATACTATAATATACTCCATTTATTTCTTTATTTTTTACCTAATTTCTATTTATAAAATCAAAATTTTATAAATTTTGACCACAAATTTTCATCTTGGGGTATTGTTGAATGGATGTCAATGTAAACTTTTACGATATCAAATTTTTATGATTTTTTTTATCTTATTGATTTGAAAATAAAAGAGTTTTAAGTCGTTTCTTGGATATTTTAAAGTCAAACTAGGGAAAAAAAAATTAGGGAAGAAGGGAGTACATTTTGTGTTTATTACTCTAAAATTTTAGGTTTATCATTAATTATTTTCAACTCATTTGCTCATTTAGATAGAGTTACAAAATAGTTTGAAATAATATTATGTATCTATCTTTAGATACATTTGAATGCGTGATAGATTTGATCGTGACAATTGACAAAGTATTGACTTCAACAAATACAAATAAAAGTTTGTTTAAGGGGTGGTCGTAGTTGATTAGTAGATATGAGACATAGCTTGAGGTTTATTTGAATAATTACTCTATATGTTTAGATTGTCTGATCTGGTGGTTTCATTTTTGTGCTTGAATAACATGCAATTGTCGTATAGAAAAGAAAACAAAAAAAAAAAAAGTAAACCCGCTAAAAATAAAGGTTTTAGAAAACTTGAATAAAATAGTTTTTTGTTGAAAAGTATTTATTTGTGCCCTATATGAATATACTTATAAATGGAGTATAACAGATGCTATAGATACTATCCCCCCTCTCCAATACTAACATTATTCAATTTGAGTACACCTTTTTTCTTGAAATATTTCACTAAAAAAAAAAAAGTTCATTATTTACCAAACTATTTGTTATTTGGTTTAATTTAAGACTAATATACAATAATCCTGATTAAAGTGATATATATATGCTGAGTGAACACAATTAAAGTTGGTATTATCTTGAGAAAAATATTCAAAGTAAGATTATTCTAGAAAATTTTCCTGTGATAATTTGGTCTATGGTCTTTGGTCAGCTTTCAAAGTCATGCCGCTTTTCCCTTTTCCCTTTTCCCTTCATTTGGTGTAGCCCATATAATAGATTCTTCATATCTTCGAGCCAAATGCAACCTTTTTCTAACTCTTATTATCTCCCTAGACACCCCAACCCCAACCCCAACCCCAACGAATAATGAATTTGTAGACAGAAACTTGTTTGACTTGGACCTTGACTTCAATCACTGCATCAGCCTAAAGTTATGTTGTATTAAACCACTGACATAACACATCCAACTATATATAGTTTCCAAAAAGCATGACTGCATGAGCAAGCAACTCTTGGACCACGGTGTCCACGATTCCACGGAATAAGGTCTCCCCTGATTTAATTCATTTTACTCGTCCCATTGAATACATATTGTCTCAACAACTTATTATAAGTGTCCTCGTAAAATACATTATAATACTTGAATTATATCAGATATACCTTATTGTCATCGGTTTTTCAACTAAAGTTGTCCGTTTATACCTAGCCTATAAAAACGTGAAGCTAGAGTAATACAAATACCATAGGATGAACAAAAGGAGATAAAATATAGGAGTAGTAATACTAAACCTATTATTTCAAGACATGGGATATGCAATTTGAACACAGTACACGAGTTAACAGAAGGAAAAACATGTCGACACATTGCCTTGTTAAAACCATGAAGAAATCCCCAAATAGAGGAAGCCGTGTGTAGTGTGTTATCTTTCAAACAGCAATGGTATATGACTATATGGGTCCAATGCAAGGACCACCCTTTTTCCAGACAAAGTAACGTTCTTGATGCATTCGTGTGTGCTTCAAACTTTGAAGCATTTACCCCACTTCCCAAAAATTTCATTATTAATACACGAAAAGAAAGTATGCATGCATGTGGTTTCCAAGATTTATTTATGCAACCTACTAAGCTTAATTAAACTACGCAATCTTATTTTATTTTTCTTTAGGTATGATCAGTAGTATACTAGTATATATAGCTAGGTAGCATTGTACCTAGACAAGGTCATCTACCATTCTACCATATATTATTTGAACCCAATCCTACCTAGATATGAATTCTATCCCAAAAATATATAATTCTAATTCGACTACATGTGGTATGACTTATGACTAGTTTTCGTTACATTTTCAGAATAATAGCCAATAAAGTGTACATGACCGGAACCTGCAACTTTATTTTATCATAATTGAATCAAAAAAAAACTTTATCAACCAAATTAATTGGTCCAATTACATATGCATGTCAAAGCATTTGTCAATCTTTTTCTTAATGTAAATAGTATAACGTAACGTGTACGTATTTTCGAATGCTTTTGTTAGAATGGTTTTATAATCCACACAATAATGTACTAATTAATTAACATACCATCCACTTTACTTGCACAATAAAAGTTAGATTATGATATATGAAGCTTGGTATCCTTGTTTTGTTGATGTATTATCCTCGCTACATTTATTTCCAACCCTTATAATGTATTTATCCACCTTGACTTAGTTCCTAAATTTATTTGGAAAGGGTGAAAAAACATCTTACACCATTTATAGAATATGATTCAAAGGGACAACTAACTACTATTGGGCCTTTTCGTAGTCTTTTTAAGAAATATTTCATCAATGTAACGTAGTTTAATCTTTCATAATACACCAAATGCAACTCCTCATAATTATTTATCAATAACCTCTTAAAAAATTGTGATCATTCTTATGCAATCCCTTGTTATTCTTTTTTCTTCATTCAAATGTAATTATTAGGGAGTCACACCTTCCTAACACCAAATCATTGTCGATCTTATTAGTCACTAAGTAAAAATGTTATTTTTATTATTTTAAGTAAAACATTTTGTTTTTCCTCTTATATTGATATAACAAATAAAGTAGATGAAAACAACCTCTAAAGTAATAATTATGTAAAAAAGATAGTCTCTTATATATATAATTAAAATTTGAGAAATATTGGTTCTAATAGGGTGGGTCGAGAATAATCCTAATTCAACTTGACATAAGATGACTCTATCCGACTAACCCAAATTTGAAAATTTGGTCTTACCGGACCCGTTTGACATGTATAGGTGGGCAAACTTCAATACGTAATCAACAATGCTTTGGACACGGGGCCTCTCCCTACGTTGAGATTAAAGAAGAAAGGTTAAAGGACAGGGGGTGGTGCAAATTGGTCTTACATTTTTCTTATAGTTCTCCTTAGCTAGCTAAGAAGTGCATGTAATGCGTACAGTCGTACACAACAAACTATTTTCACATCAAATTTTAAACAGAATAAATAAGAACTCTTGATAAGGAAACCAAAAGTACTCTATTGTTGTGTACAGAACCCTCCCTCCCAGCCAATTGCATATCTCGTGTACAAACTGCTAAGGGCGTAAGACATTGGTAGTGACTACTGAGTGCGTTCTCCTTTCCTGTTACTAACTAAATCTAACTTTGTCTGTATACCAACAGTAATGTTTTTTTTTTTTTTTTTTTTTTTTATTGCAGTCTGCCAACATCCCTTAACAATTTCACATACCTCCTAAAAACAATCTCAATCCATTCTAAGGTTTGCCAGACGCCTAAGATGGGTGAAGCTTATTAAAAAATATTAACTAAAAAAGTATTAGTACAAGTACAAGGGCATTGGGGGATGTTCTCAAATGTCGGCGTCTCTTCAGTCTTCACCATGAGCATGTAAAAATCACCCATATGACTAACAGGTGGCTACTGAGCAACAGAAAAAGTGATTTCTCAGTCTTATAGAAACAGAACAAAATATTTCGGTAAAGCACATTTACTATGGGCCAATAATTGACAGACATAAAACCCAGCCAATAAAATATTAGTGCAACAAGACTGATTCAAGGATCTAACACGGCACAAACCCTGTGTATGTCATGGTAGAACGCAGTAGGCAAATAATAGCTATGCTGGTCATTAATGCACTATGAAGAAAATACGTCAGTCCAACCACTTCTAATAGATGCTTAAATTTCATGCGGTGTCTACATATGCAAAAGAACCTTCACTATCTAGCTTGCCTAACAATTATAAACGATGAGGCCACACCATGACCCAAACCTACCACTAAGCAATCAAATGACATATAAAACTAAGCCAGAATAGAACCGTGTGAGAAAAAGAGCAACCACCAATTACCAGGAGTGTGACCAAAATGCAGCTCAAGAATCAGAAAAAAATCACTGGGACAGATTCAGGTTCATGGCCGTGTACTCTGAGCCTATATATGCAAGTATATGATGGATTTCCATGATTGGAGCTGAATTCAAACCTAACAGTGTCAATAACAGATGATCTTGCCCCCTCAAGCACATTGAAGGTTTGGGCAGTGCTCTTCTCCAGGTCATACATGAAGTCTGTCAGAAGAAATATCTCCTTCTCAATATTTTCAATCTCATATCCTACAACCCCTTGAAACCAACCATAGACCCGACAATCTTTAGGAGCAGACGACTGGTCAAAGGCCACACTCTGTAATATAACAAACAAACATGCATTAGTTAAAGTAAAAGAGAAGGGATTCCTTCACCCCAAATCACACACCTGAAAATTCAAGTAGCAAATGTTGAGGTGAACAAAACCTGATAATACATCCTATACAGTTCAATTGTCCTCCCTCCCTGCTATAGAGTCAGTACTGACTAAGGAGTTCATCAACAAGTTTTTCATCATTTTAATCTGACCAAAAAGTAGCCTTTAAGATGTCATGCAGAACCATACTATCCTCACTTATATACAAACAATTCATTTAGACTGGGAAAGGAATGCCACCTTTTTAGATTCAAATGCATAACAAACGAAGTTCACTAAAATTTCATCATCCTAAAGATATTATAAAGAGAAAAGTAATGAATTTGTAGCTCCAAATACATAGTTCCAATCTAACAGAAGTATACTAGGACTTAATACTAAAATCAGTAAAATAAATTCTCCCTCCGTTCCCTTTTATTTGTCATATTTGTTTTTTACACAGTTTTCAAAGCACATGTCAAAGCTTTGATATATACATACATATATATATATATATAAATAAAAGATCATGTTTAAGTTTCTCACTCCTCGAAATCATGCACTGTTGTATTTTGAAAAGCCAAGAGAACTGTTCAAACAAAAAAAAACTACAAAATCAAACAAGTCAAGTTGTTTACTCCCTCTCCCAAAAAGATTTGCACCTTAAAACTATTTTTGAAGGAGGTAATATCACATAAATGAATCATGTATTAGATTTAAGTAGCACAAGCAACAGAGGAGCCTATCCACTAGAATTTAAAACTCAGGAACTGTACTGTAAGTGGGTACAGAAAACATCTTATTCTGTTTATTTATCTTTATATGCATATAGTTTGAAGTACTCACTCAGAGAGGTCAACAAAACAATACTTCATGAGATCCAGAATTACATGACTATAAAAAAGAAAACCAAGCAGACTTCATTCATAAAAGTGGTTACAAAAAAGAAAACTATCCAAAACAACAACCCAAAATTATCACTGAAATTCTGTTCCTCCAAAAGATACCAGAAATAAGGAAACTCGTATCCAAAACTTTAGCTGGCTCAACAACATAAATGCAAATAACCTTCCATATCCATAATCAATAACTAAGCTTATACATTTTTGTACTATTATCTAATTGCATTCGAATGTTTAAAACAAATAGCAAGGGGTGTTATACATAAAGCAATTTGGACTTGTTGAATCAAGACAATATGCTGCCGAGAAAGAAGGGGGAGATATTTCTTAATAATAGAAAGAGAAGATGTAAGGCAGAAAGAACAAATAATGGATTCTAAACCAAATAAGTTGCTATCAATTATGTAATGCTGCCACTATAATTGAAAAAAAGAATTTCAAATCATCAATCTAAGTATCAATGAGAGAGTTAGAAATAAGCTGAGCTCTCTTAGCAACATATGTGGTTCTCAGAGCAATTGGCAAGACGACTTTGGCAAAAAGCAAATGTCAAGGAAATGTATTATCGCAAATAATTTCACAACCACCATATACACATGGGAATGAGCCCATAGGTTAATGAACATCCAAGTATAATCTGCAATTGCAATTTCTTAAAAATGAATCAAAAGCTTACAACCACAATCCCCTAGAATTCATGTACATCACTCAAAGGATCATTTTTCTCCATAAACACAAAAACATTTTAAAAATAGTCTAATCAGGTTTTCCACATTTACTTTTCAAAAAAGTTTCACATACTATTCCTATCAATCAGTTCTTCACATAACAAATAAAATATTGCTCCAATAGGAGCTCTCAAAAGGTCATCCCTATTCTTTGTAAATACACCCAGTTCTCAAAAATAATCATTCACCCTTCAAAAATTCAAGATTTGTACCAGCGTAGGTCATTGCAAGGAAAATACAATATTAGCCACCACTCAAGTAGCTGAATAAGAAAAAATACTAGTAACGTGTATATATCAATATATCATATACTTTCAATCATCAACAAAATGATTTAGGGCTCAAATGAAAAGCTACTAGCTTATGTTCAAGTGAACAGTAAAACATCCAATGCTACTAACAAGAAAAAAAAGGACCACACATTAGGCAAAGGAGACGGTAACAATGTAGTTCCATAATTAGGCACATGAAGCAAATAGAATACTTTACATATAAGGAAACCAAGGTAGCAGTAGTTGTAGTAAGCATGAAAACACTACCTCCATAACATCATACAGGCAGATTAACATAGAGACACCAAGGGAGCAGTATTTGTTGTGAACATAGAAACACAATCTTTGTAGTCCCATAGCATCATACATGCAGCCAAACAATCAGAAAACACTGCACAACTTTGATACTGAAAACCAATCAATCAATTTCCACAAAAATTAATGATAATTGATTCCTCAAAGAAAAACTCATCTCCAAAACCAAAATGCAGTTCACCTATAATAAAGCAAATGAATTTGAGAGGCAAACTGAAGCGTTGCTAAATTAATGTCAATTATTACAATCTCAAAACATATTTATACTTCAAGAACCCTTCTCTTTCCCAATTAATCAGAAAGTCATTTGTAATTCAAATTCCATGCCTATGTGGAAGCGTTTTAGTAATAGAAACTAATATCCAATAAAGTAAGTACAAATGAGTGACCTAAGATAAAATAGATTTAAAATCAAACACATAGATCACACTGACTTAAGCTACTACCTTACACACAAAGCTGATAAATCTGATAATGGACCCCTATAGGATCCTTAAACTGAAATCTTCTAGAAAATGTTGCAAGCTTCTCTAATTCTTTCTTTATTTCACAATATGTTAAATGCTTTTATCTATTCATTTAAACACGATTCTATGACCAATCAATTATTCGAGGTTGTACATACCAAATAAGCCAACTTAGAGATCACAAACAACACGTAACAACTAAGCTGGGCTCCAAAAACCTTCATCTTTCCACAAAAAAGTAAAATATGAAACACGTCAAACAACCTTTTATAGAACATTGCAGTTATCCGTAAATTCATTCAAAGATATAAAACATCATGTACCATTCACAGCAGAAATAATTTCACGTCATATAGCATCCAATAAGATAATGAAAGTCGAAAGCAAATACTAAAAAAGACACCTTGGCAACATGATCAAGCGTAATGGCCTCAGGAACAATGGCAGTCCTCAACCGGATGACAACAAATCCACTGGTACCATTCAGTGGGAAACACGCCCCTGGCTCTCCGAAGCTAGGGGTCAACATTTTAACTGATAAATCATCAATCCCAAACTTGTTCATTCCAGAAAACCAACTCCCAGCACGACCTAAAGATTTCGAATGACTCACTACCTTAGCACCACCGCTAGCCACAGCATAATCAACACGTCCGAGTCCATCAGCAGCATGTTTCTCAATTTCTTTTTCAACTATCTCCCTCGCGACACCCCTAATCTCATCAAAACTCACCACAACACCCCCATCATCACTTTCACCTCTCTTCAATTCCTCATACAACTTCACAACATCGTCTTTCGTTAACAACTCCTTCGACTTCAATTCAGCCAAACCCATCTCCAAATTTTCACCCTTCTCCACTAATCTCCTCAATTGAGCACCAATCTCTCCACTCTTGTCCTCTATCTTCCTACTAACCTCCCTCCTCAAATTCCCAACTTCGCTCTCAATCTTTTTGTCCAACACCTCTACTTGCACCTGGAGCATCTTCGTAGTCGTCTTAAGCGATGACTCCACCCCGGCAATCCTCCCTTCCATATCCGAAAACCCCATCAAGCTCCCCGAACCACCAACGCTCCCAGAATTCACCACGTAATTCCTACACATCTGAACAAACCCTGCTAACACAAGCAACACCAACAGATTCTTCGCCAACACCCTCAACACCGTCACCAACCGTGGCTTTGGCACCTTCGGTACCCCCGCCTTTCGGGTTCGGGTTCGAACAGCGGCATTAGAATTCGGTATCTGCGGAAATTTCTTCTCCTTCGATCTCTCCACAACCGCTTCCCCCCTAATCGAATGACTCAGATCTTTGTTCCCTCCGCTAGTAACCTTCTCGCCGCCTCCTCCGCCATCCCCGGCGACGGTGATGGGGAAATTCGAGTCGTCGTTGACTATCTCTATGCTTTGCTTGGCGTCGGGAACCGCTGATGGACGCCGGCGAGGGTTCGACGTACCGGAAACCGTCGATGCTGACATGGAATTGGAATAAATTCAAGAAAATGAAGTCAATGCAGACGTGAATTGGAGAGAGAAAAACCCTAATTGAGGAGTTAAGAGTGGAAATTGGGGAAATTTTGATGAAAATTAGAGTGATAGAAGAATGGGGGGAAGGAACCCTAAAGCAGTTGTGTTCTTCAAATTTGAAATTGGGGAAATGAGATTTGGTCAACTTAGACAATACTAAAAGGAGGGGAACAGTTTTCGACATGGCGGTTCGTATACGGACATCACAAATGGTTAGTGAAAACCCGGCCCACTTAAAATGTGGGCAGTTTACGGATAAAGAACCGCAGCAACCTCTAACGGACATCTATTGGGCCAAAATGTTCGTGTAAATAATTTCCAAGGTTTGTGTGTTTACTAGTTCAGGTCTAATGTATTCTCCTTTCAAAGAAAAAGAGTGGAACACTAAACGTGGCTGATAAAATATTTTTTAATTCCATCATATGATTTTGTCATATTCACTCATTTTTTGCATTTCACCCACATTCTTTTGCCAATATTTTCGAAAAGCAATCCCAAACATGTCGACGTCTTCGATTAACATGCAATCACAATCATCGGATAAGGTAAAAAAAATTATCGCCCAAAATGTGCGGTTCAACCATGGTCAAACCGCTCAAAATGGACGATTTCTCCAGAAATCCCGGAATAGGCGTTTTGACCATTTTCACCGTAAATTTTTTTTAACCTCGCTAAATACATCTGATGATTGTGATTACTTGTTAATCGAAGGCGTTGACATATTTGAGATTAAATTTAGAGAGAGAAATTGATGGAGAGAAGAAAAAAATTAAAAAATGACAAAACCGTAAATATGTTGTTGGCGTTAAGGAGTTATTTGTTGGCGCCGAATAACAACTCCTGAAAAAAACAATCCAAATATTTTATAACACCTAGTCTCCTTGTCTAACTTTAGGCATATATTTATAAATGACGAATGAATAATTAAATTAATTAAACTTGGGACATGGTCCTCGAGCACGCCTAGTTATATTAGATTATTTTGTTAGGAGAAAAAAAATGTGGTAAAAAAAACACAATGATAAAAACAGTATTTTAAAAGAACAAAAAAATATTTTGGTTAATGCATGAGCTCCAATTTAGTAAGAATACGAGATTAGCCCCATGTTGTGCATTAATTATTTTTATCATTTTCATATGAATGAGAATAAGATTTTTTTAAGTTAATAGATTGATATTATAGAAATAACATAGTACTTAGTGATAAGTGGTGTTTATGCCATTTTTCTACACATTTTCTCCAATTTTAAACCCCATTTATGCATAAGAATCTCCCTTTATGTTTTATTGGTTTAGGTTTCGGAGCCAAAAAAATAATGCTGAAAGAAATGAGAAAGATCAATGGGAAAAGACACCTAAGCAGCGCCCACTCAAGTTAAGTAAGTATTGGTACTTGCTTATAAGTAAGAATCCATAAATAACATAATGGTACCAGCGAAGAGTGAGCGCTCGTTCAATCCGAAGACGAGCCCCTACAGTTGTGGAATTCCAAATTCCACAGGTTAGCGGTAGACCTCACATCACATGATTCATTTTTGAAAAACTTACATCACATAAATTAAATGACTAATATATATATATATATATATATATATATATATATATATATTAAGGGGCTTAAAATAAGAAGAATAAGAAGAGATTTTAGTCATTTAAATGATAAGATCTAACACTAGAGATTTCATGTAAAATAAAATAGTTATTATAACAATAGTTTTTTTTTTTTTTTTTACGTGGCTAAATGAGAAAAAGACCATTAGGGGGCATTAGTATGGGATATTGAATAATGGAAAAGAGAATCAATTAGATTCATTTCCTTAATTGTTATTTGTTAGGTACTTTCAATGTTCCTTCCCCCATTCTCCAAAGTAGTCACACTATACCCTACTCCCTATAGTATTTCCATCCCATTACCTTAAGCTACCACCACACCAATTTAACCAACCTAGCCATGCTAACCATCCAGTGTCTAATCACATAACCATACCGTCACTAGGGTCGCCCCATCCACCACTAACACTCCACCCAACCACCAAAAAAACACTTTACTACCATCCCTAACAAACCCAATGCCATCTAAAAAGTTTTAGGGATCTTGTACTATTTTTAAAGTTTACGTCCCTAAAAAACGAAATAAATGCATAAATATTACAAAAAGGGTGAAAAGGTTTAAACTCAGAACCTATGATTAACCATCTTTGTAAGCTAACCACTACCCCTCTATACTTTATTAATAAAATAGTTGTTACAAAATGTATATGTATTAAATTTGGACACTTTTTTTTTTATTAACCAAATCAGGCCCTTTACAGTAACTCAACTTATACATGGCCTTAGTCGGCACATAACAAACCAAACCACAGTTGCTTACCCAACCACTAAACAAACTCATTAGCCCTACTAAGATCTACCCTACCCACCACCTCTAACAAGACAAGCCACCATAAAAATCTACAAACCAATGTGTTACTGAAAACCTATCTCCACCTCACCTTATACCCGATGACTCACCTAGCCACCAAAATTTGACCCACCACCCACAAAAATCACTAGATCATGTGAGATGGGGTGGAGCATGTATGAGGCACCGTACCCGAAACTAGTATTATGAGGTGTTGGTATGGTTTTGGTCAGATGTAGGGTTATAAGCTTGGGGTGGTGTTGGTGGCTTGTTTTTTTTTTTTTTTTATTGTTTTTTTCTCCTTTTTCATTTCTCATCTACAAACAAACAAACATACAAAATCTTAACATTTTTTGCTTTCCAATCAATATAATACTATGCACCATATAAAATAAAAACAAGTCAGTTAAAACAATTGAGAATATTAGTTAACAATTCAACTGTTTATCCAATGATACCCAAGTCAATATTCCATCATTGAAAATAGTACATGGAAAAGGTTTACACTTTATTATTGAAACTAAAAGATGACAAGGCTGCTCATACCTTCATTCTAAAAGACAAAAAATTTCAGAGTAAAGTTGCAAAAAGCAATCATAAAACTGTAGTAGGTGCACATCACAGCTAATTGTTCTACTCCTTTAATAGTTTTAAGCCTAATGATGGAGCCCAAAATATTAGTGTAAAAGTCCCAAAAACAGTAACCTTAAATTAGATGGTTACAAATTTTAGCAAACAGCTTATACACTCATAATAACTTATCTTAAATCACCAAGAAAGTTTGCTTCAGAGTCAAGCCAAAAGAGCTGGGTCTATATACGAACCAACAGCTTAAAAAGTGCGAGTACAAAATTAGGCAAAAAAAGCTCAGCAAAAGAACATAGAACTGCTGACATTGGGATGCAGCTTTGAAAGTTGAGGAACTTGCACACTGCCCACTGAAGTGACGCCACCTTGGCTAGAAGCAGAGTCTGAGAAGTCATCAAACTTCATGAATTGTCCAATTTGGCTAGCTGCTAGATGAGCGTAGCATATTGGAGCAACTTCGTAACACAAAAGGATGCATAATATATTAGAAGCATTAACACAAACAATTTTTTGTCCAAAAAAAAAAATTCAAAATTTTATTTCCACATGATTGAAAGCCCTAGAAAATTATATAGAAAGATCATGAAGTGTAAGGGTCTTGCCTACAGAGATAGCTGTAGTGCTTCGCTGGTAGCTGTGCAGGAAATAAACACTCAAACTTCAGTAACCAGTTAAAGAAAAACACACAGCTTAGCTAGAAAAATTAGCTCTGCATGATGATACTGACACATAAGATAGCGAGTGAATCAGATCTTGCAAATCACTAGCTGAGAAACCAATCTCATCAAGCAGCACATGATAATGTGTTGGTCGAGTTGTTCCCTACATGCATAAGCCATAATGAAGGTCGAAGATATCAATCATTCTAAAATTATGAAGGCCTACAAAATCAGACTAATAGAAATACTTACTATCATTCCAGCATGAGAACAGAGGTAGAAATCATTGTGCTTAGGATGGCAGATGTTATTGTCTACAACAGTTCCTGTGGATCCGAATAAGGAATTGTCATCAATTTCACTTTTAGTAAATTGCTTTAGAAGATTATAGGATCTCTACTCTAGACGAGAGTAAATGACGCACCAGGTGGAACATTGTCAGGAGAACCGTCCAGGAAAAACTTTGTATGATGATTCTTCTGAGCAACGATCAGGGTAAATTTCGGGGTCCAAGTATCTTCCAAAAACTTGCAAGCCTGGAAACAGCAAAAAATGTAATGAAAGTTGGATGTATAAGAACAAAATTGGAAGAAATTCAATCCTATAACCACCTCTCTTATCTGATCTAGTTCAATGTTAAGGACTTGACTGAACTGAGATTCGCTGACACCATCCCTGAACATCATAGAGATAAAATATACAATTAGCAAGCATAATTCGGAGTGAGGAACCATACCATGTAGCTTTTTGTACTTGGATCTTGTCACTATATTAAATGGCTAATGGTTCATTGCCTTATTGTAGAACAATTAAACACAAGTGACAACAGGTGTGATTGTAAAAGAAAGCTCCAAATCTCCAATAAAAAATTACATCTTTCTTGTTCCAAGTATTTGTTCACTTATTTAAGTTCAAAGCTTTCAATGCAGAGGTTACAGGACAAAAGTAATCAGACTGACACATCCAACAGAACATTCAGTGACCAAATGTATATAGACATGCATGCAAGAAGCCAACAATGGAAATTTTGAAAAGAGGCTCAAAATCTAAGAAATTGGTATGTTTCTGAACCTGAATATGATTATGTGATGAGGTTTTTGCTTCGCAGAACTCTTAAAGAAGTCCACCAATAATTCTCTGAATTAAAAAGAAACAAAAAAATTAGTACGAATAAAGAAACTGGCATTTCATACTGATAATAATGGTTGCACCGAATAATAACTGATCACACAAGCCTTAATAAACTAGTTAAGGAAATGAATATAGGAATTATATCATAAGGCTACCTTATCATGCCATCATCTTGATTAGTTCCAGGCACAGGCTTGAACAGAGCATCAATAATCTCAACCTTTGGGGACTGGGTACGCACTGATGCTCGATAACGAGAGATGGATGGCCATCCCCTGGAGCCTACAACCTGATAATAAATTACGCACCAGACATTCTTAAATCATAAGAAAGGATGTGTGTAATATTTAAAACGTGCAGTGCTACAGAAAACATACAGCTGAAATAGATGGGACATCAGCACGTCCAGGGGAGCCATGGGAGACGTCCATCCCAATAATCACAGTTGGAACCTTAGAAACCAAAGGTATGTTTTTTGCAAATTCAATGGACAACATAGAGTTGAGTCCACCAAGCTGGGAAACGGGGAATAAAAAAGTGAAATTATGACAGAAACAACCTGGTCAAGGGGAAACATCTAGAAAGACTTAAAAAAGATGATGAAACTATGAAGTGTGGTACCTTGGCATTGATTTTTAAAAGGACATTAGTGAGATACTGATCATTCAATCTTGAAGGAGCTATGCATTGGGTCACAAGACCAAGATCAGCAAGATTTTTCCTCTTCCAAGGGCCTACAATGCAGTAGATAAAAATCATTCAATGTATAAATAAACATTGCATCCAGATACACAAAAAGGAAATGAGGGAAGTGGAATCTAACCATAGATGTCACAGTTCTTTCTCTCAGGAAGAACACACAAAATAAACTGGGGTGGACCAGGAAGCCGACTTTTGACAGCATCCATCATCTTTTCCACCCTTGCAGGTGCTGGGATTCTACGATCTTGAGGACTTTCATTGAAAATTTGGAATGGGTCACTTACATTCTTCACTTACAAACAGAAAATACAAATAAAGACAGATTTTTTCCATGGGGACAGAAATCCAAAATAAGTCATGAAAATAGATTACCAAGACTATGGAACCTCACCATTCCTTTCCTCTGGCCACATTTGACAATATCTCTGGAAAGCATATTCATATCAACGCGAGCAGAGAAATTGACAATTATCCACTTCTGTAAAGCATCAGCTGGTTGAAACAATCCCTACATCAACCAAATCTACAGTAGGCCCCAAAAGACAAGAGATATCTTTGTTCAAGTACCAAACAAACTTAATCAAGAATGATAACCTTATTATTGAAATTCCATCGACCATTACGAGGGCAGAAATCTTCGCCATTTCCCACTCTTAGCTGAACAAACAAGGACAATGAAGAAAACTAGTCATTACTAGCTTAAATATGTTGTGTATGTTCCATGGAACTGACTCGTGGTTCCAAATGTCCCTACAATCCATTCTCAAATATCACGTCTTACTGTATCAAACCACTCAACTGCGTAGCGGAGATTAGTTACCTGGGGTGCTTGCAAAACACGACCTTCAACTCGAGAAAATTGAGTATTGATAGAAATGCCACATGACGTAAGCAAAGAATCTGACCCATAGTCGCTTCTCCTCAAGGCCTAGTAAGCCAAATGTTCAATATACTAAAAGAGGGAATATGGGAGGAAAATTTTGGTGCACTGAAAAAATAAAAAGTGTGACATACATCTGTCAGAACTTTCATCCTTTCCTGAGGCTTCTGACGTGATTTCTCAACAAGGCTTGCTCTTTGTAAACCAGATAGTGACTTAGTGTATCGTTGCAGTGAAACCAAGTCACATAACTGTACACAGTAGAAAAAAAAGTAAGCATCTACTTCTCATTGTATTATAAGTTGTAACTGATCCTCCCATGCCAAAACTACAGAACTTTCAAAATTTTAAACAAATTAGACATGGCCTACTGTGTAGGATTGGATATTTCATCGAAATAGAAGTGACCTCAATTGGAAAGTTTGACGGTTTCTTTGGTTTCCCAACATTGATGCAGGGAAATTCACTAGAATATTGTAACTTGATGTTGCGGTGTTGTTCAAAGTAGTCATACACAGTTATCTCAACACTCTGACTTTCTCCATTACCATTTCGTTGCCTAAATTCAAACCTGTGCCATACAAATAAAAATGCATAATTACTTCTGCAATAAGTAACAAACTGATGGAGGCAAACAATACATAAGAGGTAAGTTATCCTACGTTTGCTCTCCACATATTTTATCACTCAGGCCACTGATTTTGAACTCCATGTTAGAAGGTCGGACAGTGATCCTCAGATTTTTGAGCATTTTCTTAGCCTATTAGAAAAACAAACCATAATTAGTCATTAAGCTCTTGTAAGGGGGAAAAATCAGTTAACTCATTTCGTCCATGTTAACAATGTTACCTTAGCCCAATCAATCTGGGAAGGATTCTGAACACTTTGATTAGCAATGAGAAAGTCCATCACTGGGCCAGGCTTAATTATCATAGTGGTAGACACATCTACATGTAAAAATGACAATACATAAGATATTGTAAACCTATTTTCCAACCACTTCAAAAGTTGTTCAAACTTTAGCTGTTTACAAGTATCAGTTTATACTAAAAGATGGTCAGATAATCAGTTGCTGATCATCAGAGCTAGTAATGGTAGATGCATCCAAATTGCCGTGTTATCTCTGTCACTATTATCAGATCTTAAGCCATCAGGCCATACAGACTTACCGTCTAAAGAGTAAAGATCTAACCAAATTATGTTACCATAAAAGTAAATTGTAGACTATCACTAAGTGATAGAAACACGTAGTAACGTAGGGTTGAACTTGTTTAGTCCACAAACAATTGTAGATGTTCTGTGCAAAATAGTTAGGCTGTTACATCCTTAAACAATATTAAAAAAGTGAAATAATCACACGGACAAGGGAGAGATTTAGCTTCATCCAAACACCCTTTTGCAAAACAAGTATTTTATAGAAAATGAGATAAGAAAGGCACATTCTTACAGTGTATCCTTCTAATATTCAAAAACTCTACTTTTGGCATAAAGAATGGTGATCAAATAAATATAAGCATATAAAATTCATACTGTTTGGTACTCGGAGGATAGGGCAATAAAGGCAGAGAAAAAAGGATTAAGTCACAGTAACTAGATTACATGCAGGCAAGTGAGGATGCAAATAGCATAATCCATATTGACATCCATAGATACTATTCATTCAATACTCAAGACTCTTGGAGTATTAATGTTAACTGCTAACCAATATTGAGAGATAGGCCTCCTTGGGTAGCCCGGAAACTTGAGTGAAACCCTCTGCACGCAATAACTCCAGCACCAATGTCAGCAAAGTTTCGAGGCTCATTGTGGAAGAAAGATTGTCGGACAAGAAGGCAGCTCCTGCAAACATGCATAGAAATGGTTACGTAATATCACAGGAGAATTAAAAAAAAAAAAAAAAAAACCACCAACCAGATTGAAAGAGCTTGAAAACTTACTGTCTTGCTGCATGCTGTCTCAATATAATATCAAGAACTCTGACTGCCTCTTGAAAATGCTCAGAATCTTGTCCACGCAATGCATTAGTTATTGCCTGCAAGGGAATCTTGGTTGCATAGGTGATCTCAACCTTGTATGTTTTTGACCTCTGTGGCCTCCTAAGCCTCTTTCTAGCACCATTAGGATCATCATTTTCTCCAGGGCTACCACCTTTTCCACCAGGACTACCTCCCTTTCCACCAGATCTAATCACAAACAGAAATAATCCAACATGAGCATCACAATCTATTCCGCATGAAAAGTAGAGTTGCATAACGTCAAAATAACAGTCGTACCTGCTAGATTGTTGATCCTCCACGATGACATCAAAATCAACCTTATTACAAGGTAGGGCACCGAGAGTGAACAAAGTCTTCTCTCCATCATAGGCAAAGTGCTTACCACCAAGCTCAGATTCATAAGTTTCATGCAACTTATCAATCACTCTTCTTCCAATGCCTTTGGCTTCAGCAACAGTCCCATCTTCATAAGTCATCTTAACCTGCCAACATATATGCCAACAGTAAGAAGGTGAACTCCCAATCATAACCATTATCAGAAACCATATATGGAATTGGACATACACTATACTGGTAGAAGTAACCATCTGAATTTGGCATCTTGACTTGGAAATGGTTGGTCAAGAGTAGTATTTTCTGTCCCTTAAATCCGAATCCATTCCGAGCCATTGGAAATCGTATCGGTGCTGGAACACTCTTTGGCAAATCCAGTTCTGATTCTTTCACAGGCATAACACCTGGAGGAATGACTGGTGGTGGTGGGGGAAGTGCTGCTCCATCAATGTCTTCTTCTTCAAGGCCCATCTTTTTCAAAACAGAAAGACGTTAAAAAAATAAAACAGTATACAGAACTCACTACCCCTAAAATTCAAAGCAGCACATTTACTAGTGCACAAAGCATTAGTGATGACTCTGATGAGCAGAACATTACAACTTGACTTTTAACAATTTAAGGACCAAATTCTACAATTCATACGCTATTTCATATCAATTAGTACGACTGTTAACCATATAAAAACTCAATAACATAAGCCATAGGTGAGGTCTAAATCCCAGTCATTGTAGAGTATCAAATCTAAGCACGAAAACACAAATAAAAAAAAATGGATTCCTCAAATTTCAAAGAAGTGATTGGCATGTGAAAAAATTATTATAGAAAAAGAAACCGCTATGCTCCATACCAAGTAAACTTCAAAATCTGCTAAACTTGATCAATGTCAATTTTAGAGACCTAAAGAAATGATATACTTCATTTTCTTAATGATTAGAAATGATGAAAGCCACTGCAATATAACGTTTCAGATTCAAAAATCGATACACTATGCTTAATCAACTTATTAATACATGAAACATCAAGCATGGATTATCTGGGAATAGGTCATTGCATATACAAAAACTAGATGCAGTCATATACTGCAGCCTTAAGATTCCACCATCAAGTAGCAATGTATAATTAATTTTGAAGAAGACAAGATTCCAACTACATTAGTAAGATCTTACAATCTTATGATTCCAACACTTGTTTTCTAATCACACACATCTTCCTAAAATATATCCACAATAAAGTTGATTAAAATGTTCAACAATATAAACAATCAGTAACATGAGCCACACGAAAAGTTTGAATTTACTTGACATGAAAGAGCATCAGATATAGCATGAAAACACTATTAACAAGGGATCTATTCCTCAAAAATAGTGAAGTGAAAAGTAATTGGCATGCATGCATGTGAGGCAATCTTAACAGACATTGTAACATTGGGAGATCATGCTCCAAATAAAATAACCATCTTAAAAAATCTGTTTAACTTCACATTTATATTTTAGACACCAAACGAAATGAGACACATATAAATATATCCAATTTTTTAGTGATTGGAGATACTGAAAACCACAGTAATTATGCATGCTAATCTTAGAAAATCAACACACTAACTATCCAAAATCCATGTTTGATGAGTGATCATAACATCAAAAGACACTTATATTGAAACACCACCGTTACATATTTAACATGCAAGAACGATAATAGAAACGTATACCGCACGCAATGAACTCAGATTTTAACCAAGAAAGAAAAGAATAGAACAGAAGGCAGCAATATTGTAGCGATTCAATCTCAAAACTATTCATTATTTGTATGGTAATTACACATGCTCAAGTATAGCAATATTTAAGGGTTACTACACACAATGGTTCCATAAGCTAGTGGTTCAAGTACCTAATACGACTAATTACAATCAAATGAAGAATATTAGCACCAAATCATTTATTAGTATCATTATTTTTGTACCAAATTTAGTTATCACATAAGTTCTTCAAATTGGCTTAGTTGACTGTTAAATACATATATTTATAAGATGCAATCACCTAATCATAGATTTATACTTTTAATCATACATAAATATACATCGTCTGCATGTTAATTATGTGGTTGCAAGTATCCAGAAAATACATGGGTTATTTCAAATTTATCCGACTAAGTTATTCATCAAAAAGTGTTCAAATTACCTAATTTTATTAAGTACTTCGTGCAAAGTATACAATTAAATCGCCGATTTACTCTCAACATTTTTTCTAGCCAACTCCGCAGATTAAGAAAAAAGAAAAACAAGGACAAATATAAAAATCTTTAAAGTCAGAATGTCAGTGTCCTGTGGAATGCATCTGACCAATTATAACAAGAGACCCAACTGTAAAAATTATCCTGAACAAAATTTTGGAGTACCGCATACTTTTTAAGACAAATTTCTTAAGATTTGAGTATGACGATTACCCTAAATTTCGTAACGCTTATTTTAACAGTTTAAAAAATTAAGGGCAAGAACTAATTTAAAACTGAAGCAAAAATAAAAAAAAACCCCAAAAAAAAACTATAAGGGTACGTTTTCCTAGGATTTAACCATGTCAAATTTTTCCTTCTCCGATTTTCAAATGGAAAAATTACCCTGTAAATTGACATCACACACAACAAACGTCAATCACCAGTCAAACAATAAAATAATGTACTCTAGACCATATGTATGCAGTATTTTCGTAGGTTTTCTGAGCAAGTGAAAACGACCCATCAATAAACTATAGTACATTGAACAACCTATAGAACAGACTCAACAGAGAACAAAAAACCCAGATGAAAAAGTACGCAGCACAGAAATCTAAGCGTTGTGTAATGAAATAAACGTGATTTAATGAAGCATTAAAATACCCATTTTTCATGAAAATCTCAACAGATAAGAGTTGATGATTAAAGATTATGACATTTTCAGAATATCAGCGGGTAAGATTAGCAATGAAAATTAAATCTAATGTTGAAATATGAGCAGACAAAAGAGTTCCAAAAAATTGAATGCAAAATAAACCCAAAAATTACACCCAATCAGCTTTCTAATATTTCTATCATCAAATTTATTAGATAAAAAATTATAAAATTTAATATTTTAAAATTTTACTTTGACACATGCTTTAAATAAGATTTCGGTTATATATATTATTTCTAATAGTTAAATTTTTTAAATTTTAATTGCTAAATAGAAATAAAAATATAAAGAATAGTCTTTAATGTTCTCACATTAGAAATTCAACAAAAAATCAAACACATCAAAACCTGAAAAATCGAAGAATGAAAATCTTAAAAAATCAAAAATTACATCCTGTATTTTATCACTTTCCTCAACATACGCGCACCAGAAATTCAACAAAAAATCAAATGAAAAAAGTACGAAATAAATCCAGTTCATAGATGTAAACAAAACATGTAATAAACTCGTGGAAATCCCTTAATTTTTATTTTACAGCCTGTATTGTTGCATGAAGAAAAGTAAAAAATAAGTACAGAACCCAGAAATCAGTAAATCGCATCTTCTTCTTACGCAAACTTCAAACATATAATCACCACTAAACCACAAAAATCAAGAACAAAGTGCTTGAAATAACAAAATTATAATCCTATATACTCAAAAAATACATCCTTCTCCTTTACGCTAAACTTATCCCACGATAATTATTAAGTCCAAAAAATCAAGCATACATAATCCCTAAAAATTACAAAAAACAGAGGAAAACATGAGAAACGTGTAAGATGACAATGTGGATGAAATATCAAACACCCATATAATATAAAGTCCAAAAATCATGATTTCCAACACTCCCGCAAAAGAAATCAGGCATACATAACATAACCACCAAAAAATTTTACTGAAAAAAAAAAAACTAGAAAACCACGAGAAACCAGCGAGATGAGAACAACGAGCATAAAGTATCAAACATCCATATAGTATAAAGTAAAAAAAAAACATCCATAAAGTATAAAGTAAAAAAAAACATCCATATAATTGTATAATCATCATCACGAAATGAAGCATACAAACCCTCAAAATTGAAAGGAAAAATAACAGAGGAATACATGAGAATCGAGCAAAGTAAGAACAATGTGCATAAAAAATGAAACAGCCATATAATTTGGAGACATGCCTACGAAATATAAAGCACAAAAAAAAAAAAAAAACAAGCTTTTTGGTGTAAGAGAGTATACAATGTGAATAGAAAAAAGTCAGCGGCTTGAAGAAGGATTAAGAAATCCTAGAGGATGAGTAAGAAGAGATGAAAAGGTTGGAATGTTTGTAGCTGAGGAATATGAGAGAGAGAGAGTGTAGGAAGCTGACGAATGAGGGAGTGTTTGTCGCTAAAATAGGAGATCAGAGGAAGGGGAGGCGTCAGGCGTTTCATCTCTACTGCCGTTTAGTCAATCTTCCCTTAAAAATTACGACGATGGAGTGTTTGTCTCCAATACACGATTTTAAACTATTTGATCTCTAAATTCGCATGACAAAAATTATGAAAATTTGATATTTTAAAAATTTACATTAAAATATTTCCATTAATATACCACCTAGAATATATTATTTCTTATAATAAAATTAGAATTTGTAGTTAAATCTTCGAACTTTAACTCCAAATAATGGATTGGGACGTTCTTTTAGAAACAGAGGTAGTACTTTGTATTATTTTAATTCCGCTACAAACGTATGGATCCTATTCTTTCTTCTTACTAATGTTTACTCCGTATTATTTTAATTTTGGTACTAATGTATGAGTTCAATTCTTTCTTCTTATTTTTCTTATTTTAAAATATTATTTTCATTTGAAATCTTTTTATTATATTTTCTTCGTTTTTTATTTGTTCTTCTCATTTTTCTCATTTGAAAATTTTAAAATGTTGTTCTTATTTGGAATCCTTTTATTTAAATATAATATTGTAGTTGAGTGAAAAATTTCGGTTGAGATCTCTATTCATGTGATATGTAACCCGTTAGTTGATTTTTTAATTGTTTAATGTCATAAACTTTATAAATTCCACTACTTATTTAATGTTCAACTCACTTATATTAATTTTTAATAAAATCTACTCTTATTTTAGATTGATTTAAATTATTTTATTGAATCTTAATGATATGTAATAATGTCTTTGTTTCTTTCCTAATTCCAAATGAGAAGAAAAAAAGAACGAAGGGTGTAGTTGATATTGTGATGAGTATTCCTATCTATGTGATATGTAGTCCATTAATTGATTTTTAATTATTTAATATCACGGACTTTGGAAAATCCACTACTTATTTAATACTCAACCCACTCGTATTATTTTTTAATAGAATTTATTCTTATTTTTAGATTAATTTAAATTATTTTATATAATCTTAATGATATTTAATATTGTCTTAATCTCTTTCCTGATTTCAAATGGAAAGAGAAAAAAATAACGGAGGTAGTATGTCATATATGTAAAAGCAGTAGTAGATTAGATCTTTTTTTTTTCTCCTATTTGACATTGCTTATCCTTTTTATCTAAAAATCTCAAAGAAATATATATATATATATATATATATATATATATATATATATATATATATATATTGAACATTTGATATTATAAAACTTTACGTTGAAATGTATTTAAAAAGATTCTAGTTATATACATTATATTGAGATGTTTCCCAAATCAAATTAAAATTCAATCTCTAAGTGTAAGTACCATATCTAACAATCTTTACCATTATAATTCAAAATCAGCGTAGGAGAAAAGAGTAATCTATATTATAATTTTTCCCCCATTTGATATCGCTTATCCTTTTTATCTGAAAATCTCAAAGACAAAAAAATGTGAATATTTGATATTATAAAAATTATCATTGAAATGCATTTAAAAATATTCTAGTTATAATTTATTAGTTTTTATAAAATAATGAGAATTTATAGTAAAAAAAATTTAAGTTTTGATTTGATTTATCATAAAAAATATAAATATTGCCCATACATAATACATTATATTGGGATGTTTCCCCGATCAAATAACATTCAATCTCTAAATGTAAGTATCATATCTAACAATCTTTACCATTATAATTCAAAACCAGTTGAGTAGGGGGTGTATAAACGGTTATTGGAAAAAGCTAACCGCAATTGTTACGGCTAATCAGTATTTAACAGTACAGTTAACGGTTAACCGTTTATCGTTTCATTCCATTTTTATGCACTTGTACACCTAATAATGTGAAATTATTTGTATGATTTCTTAGCTTATTTGGGTCTTCTACAATAGTAATAACACATATTTATACAAGGTTTAATCATGTATAAAAAAAACTTGTGATATTCATTCATGTTTTAGCTTTTTAACTTTAGTTTTTTTAAAAATTATAATAATGATTAACCGTTACAAAATTTCAAAACTGTAACCGGTAAGGTTAACGGTTCGTTAACCATAACCGTTAAGGTTAATGGTTCGGTAATTATAACCGTTAATTCTTAATAATTCAGTAAAATAACCGTTAATATAAAGTGATTATAAATAATTATCGATTACGGTTATTTGGTACGCTCAAACCAACACAATTTCAAACCATATTCTCATTTTGTCCTAAAAATAAAATAAAATTATAAAAAAATGCTTCACTTCAAACTTCATATATAAGAGGGAAACCGGAAACCGGAAACCGGAAACCTATGACCTTGGCAGTTTGGCACATTGCTGCTTAGCTGATCATCGCTCAAGTCTCTCAACCCTAATATGCAAACATTTGCCGCCAATTTTGCGCGCAGTATCAGATTCATTGCCCAAATCTCAGATATGGGCCAGACAGAAGCCTGCCATTTACCGGGGAAGATGATGAATACGTGGCTATCCATGATAATCAATCGTAGCATAAACTACCAAAGATTATGCAATGCTAATCGATTATTCGGAACGATTACGTACCCTAATGTAAGTGTGTGTACCAAGATGATTAGCGCTCACGTTAAGAACGGTAGATTAAGAGATGCACTCCACCTGTTCGATGAAATGCCTCTGAAAGATACAATAGCTTGGAACTCAATTATAAAGGGATGTTTAGATTGTGGGGATTTGAACATGGGTAGGAAGCTTTTTGACGAAATGCCTGATAAGAATGTTGTTTCTTGGACGACGATGATTAGTGGGTATATGCGGTTTGGGAAGGTAGAGAAGGCTCAAGGGTTGTTTAAGGAGATGCCACTTAGGGATGTGGCTGTTTGGAATTCTATGATTTATGGGTATTTTAGTAATGGTAGAGTCGGTGACGCTGTTAAGGTGTTTGAAGAAATGCCTTATCGGAATGTTATTTCATGGACTTCCATGATTAGTGGGCTTGATCAGAATGGTAGAAGTGTTGATGCATTGAGAATGTTGAAGGAGATGGTTGGGTATGCGATCGAGCCTAGTACAAGTACATTTCCGTGTTTGATTACAGCTTGTACCAATTCAATGAACATTGAGCTTGGTATACAGATTCATGCTCGTATTGTTAAGCTGGGATGCACTGGTGAAGAGTACATAGCTTCTTCGTTTATAACATTCTACGCGAATTGTAAGCAGCCAGAAAATTCTAGCAAGATCTTTAGGGAAAATTTGCATGATAGTGTGGTTGTGTGGACTTCCCTTTTGACAGGATACAGCATGAATTCAAAGCACAGTGACGCTTTGATAGTATTTACTGACATGATCAAATTGGGTACTTTCCCTAACGACTCTTCTTTCACTAGTGCGTTAAATTCTTGCTGTGCACTCATGTCACTTGATTTAGGACAAGTGGTTCATGCACAAGTTATTAAGTTGGGATTTGAGGCTTCTGTATTTGTTGGGAATTCACTTGTTACATTGTATTCTAAATGTGGGAGCATTCTTGACGCATTGAAAGCATTTGATAGAATAAATGTGAAAAATCTCGTATCTTGGAACTCAATAATTGTTGGAAGTGCACAGCATGGGTGTGCGAGTTGGGTTTTTACTTCATTAGCACAGATTCTGCGTTCTGGGATAGAACCTGATGAGATTACTTTCACTGGGCTGCTTAATGCTGCTAGCCATTCTGGAATGTTTCTGAAAGGGAGGCAGTTTTTCCAGTTTTTTAGCAAGTATACTTCGATAAAAATGAATGTTCAGCATTATGCTTGCATGGTGGATATCATGTGCCGATCTGGGAATTTAGATGAAGCAGAAGAGTTTATCAAGAATATGCCAATTAAACCAAATTCTCTGGTTCTGTTAAATCTACTTACTGCATGTAGAACACACTCTAATATTGAAATAGCTGAAAGAGTGTCAAAGTACGTACTTGATCTAGACCCACATTGCAGTGCAGCTTACTCTTTATTATCTAATATTTATGCTTCAGCGGGAAGATGGAGTGACGTCTCAAGAGTAAGATCACAGATGAAAAGGAGAAAAGTTATAAAACAAGAAGGATGGAGCTGGGTGTATCAACATGCAGAGCAGCCTGATGTCCTATCTAGAAACGTAACCCACCCTATTGAATATTCTTAATGAATTCCGTTCGCATTCTGCACAACAATTATTACTTCTCTATTATGAAGGTGGTTTAAGCGCATTATGCTATTTGGGAATCTTATCTGGATTGAAGGTCCCCTACCCAAATGCAACATGCTATGTCTTCACAATGTGTAAAGACTTCTTAAGATATGTCTTAGGCACCTGGGGAGTCATTTGTAACCTCCAAGTGTTCAGGCCCTTACAACCCTTTGGTCAATCTTGAAATTGTTCAAGTGTGTGCATAAAGCATTGTTGCTGATTGCTACATGTCAGGCAGCTGCTACAGATGGAAAGACAAGTGAGGCTTGTTGATCCACATTTTGGCAAGTCAAGAAATTAATCCTTAAATAAGGATTATTACAGGTTGGGATGTGCAAGAATGGTTCGAGTCAGACAGTGTGCTTGCTGCTGAACCTATTTCTTAAAAGCTTGAAGTTGGTTATACAATACCTCGCATTTACAGTATGTCATGTGCTGCTTCCTAGATTTATTGATTGCTTATGTTCTTCAGTCTATATGATAAAGCAAAGCTGTAAACTTGAGTGGATTAATCCAATATGTTACTTGTGGGTTGTGGCATATTCATTAGTGCTTTTAGTTCCCTATTGACCCCTAGATCCTTGTGTTTTGTCATGGAAGACAAATCTTCTCTTCTATATGCGTGAAAAATATAAAAAATTCTATTGGCTAGAAAAAGTGAGCATAAAAGTGGACAAGAGACTGACAAAGCATATGAAAACATTTAGGATGTCAAATATATGTATTATGTAACCTTCATCGGTTACTAGGTTATATATAGTAAAAACTATGTTGCTAAGTTTAATGCTCATTCTGAATGTTAGTCAGTAGCACTGTGATTAGATTTTAAGGACTGATAAGGTGATTGGCTGAACATGAGGAGATTTTTTATTTAAAATTTGATAAAGCTTTTATCTGGGGAGATTCCACCTACAAGGTTAATGGTACTATAGTTTACAGCTATGTTGTAATCCTCCGTAAATTTACGAGACCTTAATTGCATTTTATTCCAAGTATAATTTTGGTATAAACTAAACAAGATTTATTTTTACAAAATATGTGTTTAATTGTTTACCTAAAATAATCATGAGATTTACTTTTTTATAATTTTTTTAAGCCATCATAAACCCATAAGCCCAATAAATAAATCCAATCCACTAACTTTATCAATATGAAAATCAGTCTTTCATAAACCCTTTATTTAAACCACAAAAAGATGAGTGAACCCTAGATGATTGCTGTAGTGGGTTAGAAAGGTTGTGCTTGGTGGTTGAAAATAGGCCCCCTTAGTGATGATATTATGTGGTTGACTTGGTGGTAGTTATGGTTGGCTACAAAGTCGAGGTGGTGGTGGCTGGTAGTGGGCGGGGGTTAGTTATGGGTAATGCCGGTAACTCAGAAGTGTTGGGTGTGTATACCACCCTTGTCCCACTTTGTTGGCCAACGTGCCTATAGAAATAAACCAAGAAAAATGGAGGAATATTTTGGTTTGATAGTGCAAATATTGTGATCTTTGATAATGTCTTATTTTGTCTTATTTGTTGAAGTGCTTGAGAAGATCATTGAGAAAATGCGTGTGTGACAAATATTGTCTATTTGTTGCTCAAATTTGTTGACCACACGATAAATGGCCAAATTAATTACTTAGGGGCTCAAGAAGTGGAAAGATAAAGATCCAAAAATGAGATTATAGGTAATCCAGTGTTGTGCTTATGTCACTTTTGACCTTTTGTGTTTAATGTTTCATTAGTCAAAATTTTGAGCACGTGTGAATCAACATCTACAATTTCATATAGGAGATGGAAGGATGATCATGGAGAGTGATAACCATTTATGCTTGAGGCATTATGGGACACTTGTCGAGTTGTAGGGAAAACGATTCGTATTTGTGGAAGTAGCAGCCCGTTTATTTTACTCAAGGTATGTACAAATTACGAAATACCTTACCTTTAGGAGCATGATCTAGGGTGAAATGCAAACTTGGTATTATGTTTAGGGAACCTTTTAGAGTGAGATTGTTTGGTTATTTATTTGAAAGAATTCATGTTCTTTATATTAGGGGCATGATTTGGTATTGGTGGTGAGTTATAATTATGTCTTTTTAATACTAATCAGGAAAGAATTATATATGGTGATAAATCTTGATTTATTCAATTGGTATTAATTTGTTAATTAATTATTTTATGAGATTGTTTATTAATACTCTTTCATTAGTGATAGTATGAATTGAGTAAAAGATGAATTTCAAGTCTTAATGACGAGGGTAGTTGACTCTGTTCAACTGGTTTAAAAGTTGAGATTAGAATCAAAAGGTTAAAAATTCCAATATAACAGAGATTGATTGTGTAACTGTAATGTTTGCATGTGTGTGCTGTGATGATTGTATATACTGAGTTTAAATAGTAAATCACGTAAAGAGAAAGAGGATAAGTAAAAAAACTCTAGGCTAGTGCACGTCTAGAGTATTGACAATTAGGGGTTGGAGCTTCACGGGATATTATCCATGACTTTTATTGGAGGCTGTGTGATCTACAAGTCTCTATTTTATAAAGTTTTAAACTTAAAATTGGGGTTAGTTGAGATCTCATCAAGCTATGGTGACGGAATCGCGCCCGTTTACCATATGGATTTATATTGTATTTTGATACTCTCCGACGGGAGTGCATGGGTTATTTATCTATTTGATGTCCTAATCTAGACATGGGGGAGACAACCTTGTCTATTGCTTAATCCAAGTAATGAATTAATTTGTCATGACAGTTGAGTAAAATGTTGCGTAGTACGTTATTTCGTATTGTACTTATTCTTTATTTAAATGTTATTTCAATTATTGTATATTGTAATCTGTATGTACTTAGCTTGCTGATTACGTGCTTTGTGTTTTTTGGTTATGAATTTTGCCTATAAATGACACTGTGATGATCCAATATTTACACTTGTATTATTGGGGAGCAAATTATTGATAAGTCTCCACTCGAGTGTTTATGTATGGGTGGTTTGAGTGAAGTATTGCTTTAATTTAGATTTCAGATTAGATTACGTTTGTTTTGGGTTGATTTTAGACTTTTGGTTTTTGATTTGAGTTGAATGTTATTTTGATACATTACAGTAAGGGCCTTGACGGTTTCAGTTTGTTATGTTTGGAGTTTGTTTTACGATTGATATTATTTCAAAAAGTCTTTTGGTTTTCCGCTGCAAAACTCAGTTTTATAGCCTTAACGTTTGAACACTTGGCGGTAGCATATCAGTAGTTCCTTAAAGGTTTGGTTTTCGGACAATGGGAATTACCGGGGTGTTACATATGTGCATGAATTTTGGGTGTCTTGTTCCATAGAATGATTCTGAGAACAAGTCTGTTCATGCTGTAAAGCTGTCATGGTTATATTCTATACAATAGTCAAGTGAAGTTGTCAGAAGATCGCAGTTTAGTTTCGTTTGTAAGCTAACAATATCGCTTCCTATCATTTTGACTTTTCTCAGAGAACTTGCTTCTAATTGGAGCCTTTTCCTTTTTATGCTTACTCCTAAGATATGATGATGTATTTCAACACCATGGAGGGATCTCAGGGGTAGTAGCAAGTGGGAGCAGGACAGGATGATATTGGATGAGCCTTGACCATAATGTAGCATCATGATATGTAGCTGCATTACTTTTTTATTTTTATTTTTTGGCAAATGAGCTGCATTACTATCATGGAGTAACGGGAATTTGTTCCTTGTTCAGTGAAAATAGAGATGTCTATAAGATTATAACTTTATGCAGGTTATTGGTGGTTGTATGGAGGGAGATATAATGGGGATGACAGTTCCCTAAAGACATCAAGAGATCAGATGACTTCAGTGATTTTGACTTTTGTGGGCCTAAATTGGTGATTAAGGGTTGTGTGATCATTTCCTTTGAGTTATAGTTAATGTTGCCGACTGCCTAAAAATCCTTACATCAATTTGTTCAAACCTCTTGTCTGTTTGCAACATCCTCTTGCAGGAGTTATCCTTATACCCTTTTTGCAAGGGATAAACATATACAAGTAGCCACCACCAATTTGAAAGAAAATGTAGATTTCATTTCTTGTTGTGCCATATTATTGATTCGGTTTGAGTGCTATACCAATCACTTGGACAAGTAAGCTGCCCTCCCCCTATGCCCATACCCTCTCTCCTCCCTGGTTTGGCATTCTTCTACTCTCAAGTTCTTGCTAATTTCTAATGTTACTGAAGGCACATATTATTTCCTTGCAGGAATTATTTCTTGCTCACAAGTTATTCTTTTGGTTATAAGCCTCGATGAGTTCAATGCATAAAGAGACAACCAGGGGGTGTTTGGAACTGACACCAACAGGAAGAAGATGATGTAGCAACAGTACCTCCATGACGATTTTCTTATCATAGTCAATGATGAGAACACTATGAATTTGTTAAATGAAAGGTACTGGCCTTGCTAATTTATTGGCATTTGATGTTGTGTGCTTTAGACTTTGGAGAACTTGGTTTGATGGGGGTAATGCTTCTTTAGGAATCTTGGTTTGATAATTATCATTTTTTTAATTGTGAAAGGTGTAATACTTTACTAGTTTTTGTGAAATTTTGATCAAGATTTATGTGAATGAGGAGTCTGATCATGAATGACTTTAAGCTCTGAAGTCTATGATTTGAAGCTCCTGGTTCTGTTTTAGCACTTCTTTCAGTAAATTATTACTCAGTAGCAATAGATGGTTAGTACTCTTTGTAGGTGCTTAACTTTATGTCATTTGAATATATAATTATGTCATTAATGTCCATTGTAATTGTTGCTCTTAAGTAAGTTAAAAAGTTTGAAGTACCAGTGGTTTTGAAAAAGTATGAAGTACTTGTCTTCTATAACATCAGTTAGCTGCAAATTGGATGCATCTCTTTGTAGGATTAGAAGTACACTGATTGCTTCTCCATCTGGGCTGTTTCCTCCTTCAACAATCCATCCCAGTTCATCAAAATCCCAAACTCTAAGATAAACCCAATCCGTGATTATTGTATTCGTAATTAGAGTGAGCGTGAATAACAAAGATAAGGGGCAAATATATGAAGGAGAGAGAATCTGCAAATGGGAGATTTTGGAGAAGGTAAAAACTAAGGACAGGAGTGAACATGAATAATGAGGCCAAGAAGATAAGACGAGGACACAGAAGTGGTGAGACCAAGGACAAAGTTGAAAATAAGTAGAAACGTGATACTGTGCATTTAACCTTTTAAACTAAACCTTCGATTCCTTTTTATATATAATATAGATTGGTAACTTTTTTATATATATATAAAAAGAAGCAAGTATGATATTATCTAACAACTTTTCCCTAAAAAATAAAAATAAGTATGGTACTGCACTACTACATATGAAAAATATCAAACAACTTAATGATGGAAAGTGTACAAGTTGTCAAGTGTGCGAATCGATCACTACTTTAGAATTCCATACTATGGGCATTTTTTTAGTGGACAATAATACTATTTCCATCAATAGTTATGTTCAAGTGATGTCAAGCATATGGGACACTAAAAGTGGAAGGACATGAGGATCAAGGATATATAGCCAATATAGGCTTCCAAAACGCACCAGAATCCCGAATTTTATTGTACCTTTTGTTACAATAAAAATTGATAGGGTATAGAATCGTCTGTATGGTTTTGAAACAAATGTGCAAGGCTTCTCACCTCACATCCATACTTTACAACCTATCTATATTGCTGGCATAACATTATTTTAGTTGCTCTTGTGTTACATAGTTGGGACGTAATGTGGCTTCTTTATTATTGGGCATTGTCTTTATCCTTGAGAATGGATTTATAATAGGGGAAACACAAAGCAACTATCATTACAACACTGCGCCTTACGGGCAGCTAGAACTTATTAATGCAATCAGAAATACATAGCTATAACAAAAACTACCCATATTAGGGAAAACAAACAGATACGGAATACTATAATAAATGCTTCATAACACAAAGCAACTGTGCCAAAATTCTAAGTTCATCAAAACTAGACTAACTTAGGAGCTGTTTGGCCAAGTGTTCGCATTTCTCAACTTGAGAAACTCTTAAGCCAAAAAAGAGTTTTCCACATCCAAGAAGAGAAAAATAGTTTACAAAGAAGCCTAAAGTGATTTCAGGGTGAGAGAAGCAGCACCAAATTGGAGCTTCTCTAATTGTTTCTTTGGGGGCAAGATATGGAGATATCCCATTTCTCAGTACAGAATCTGCTACAAAATCACAGACCGAAGGTCCACCAAGTCAACAGCACATTTCTCTTTGTGAATCTGATTTCATCATTTCTCTTCTTCATGTAACACAGACCTGCATTCAAACTATTACATTAGATACGTAACAGGTTTTGAACCAAAGTAAGATGAGAAGTAGCCTTGACAACAGCATTAGTCAATAGTTCTCATACAAGGGATATCTTTTCTAGAAAGTATCAGAAAAATGTGAAAGTCTTTCAGATTGATGCTCAAGTTCCACAAAAGAATGAAGCACCATCTGAGGTAGACCGAATGTATATCAGTGGTCTAGCCAACCATACACAGAACAAAAAAAAAAAAAAATTAAGACAAGCACTTATAGCCCCAGAAGTCCAAGACCCAGATCTCAAAAATAGAGCTTCCCTTGCCCAAGAGCCAGCCAGTCAGAGGAACTAAATATTAATCGTTATAGATTATTCTGGATTTCTACCATTAATCAGAGTATATACATCTAGTTATCCCGTCATTTATCAAAAAATCCAAAACTAAGATCACCACCACCAAAAACCCTTCACATATCATTATAATTCTAGGTAAGTTGCCTTTGATTACAAAACTACCAATAGAAAGTATATCATCCGAAAGTTCTGAAACACTCAACTCTAGCGGCAATCACAAAGCATCATACCAGCTTATCACCAAAAATTTTAACACTTTCTCAAAACACTAATGCAGAAAAAGTTAGAAAAAGATGATGCCCAACAGTTAATTGAACTTGAGAAGGCGTATGTATAGAAACAGCAGAAAGGAACCATTGATGAATAAATAACAGGAGCATGGAGAATGTCCTCAGTGGAGGACTCAAAATGTCAATATACTAGTGTCAAATGATATGTAAGCCTCTGCTCCTAGGGTCCCATATATATATATATAGACATATAGTCAGTAGTAACTATGCTAGATACATGAATATAACTCGTTCAAGTATTATAATAAGTGATTTTGAGGTGGAAGTACAAAATTACTAAGACCAAATACTAATTTAGTTATTAAAGAACTAGAAACTGTAGGGACTAATAAATTAAGCACGGGGGAAGAGGCTAATTAATCAAAACACCAAGCAAAATTACAACACATATTCATGCAGCAAATTCACAAGCAAAAATCTGTCCTCATACGAGCTACTTCCAGCAAAAATTAGTACATATCAAATACGTGTAATCAAAGAAGCATGAGTTATTTTTTCCAATTCATAAAAAGTGTAAATTAAAGTAATTTGCAGCTCATTTATATAAATACATTCACAACCTAAGATTTGCTCGCACATTTACAAACAAGCAGCGACTTTAAAGCAGTTACGAGTCAAAATCAGATGGGAAAGACGAGCTTTATCTAGTTTCTGTGCCAGAGCATACTTTTGTCACAAATACATCCTCTAGTTCTGAAAGCCAGGACCACCTACTTGGGAAAAAAAACAAAAAACTTAACTCAGACAGTTCAGCCTTTGAGCAACAAATTTCACAATTACCATTTTAGCATTACCCTTCTTTCAATCACTCTATCTTCTTTCCCTACCCACTAAATAATTTTTAATATTCATCACCATTCTTCCCATCCTTTCATAGAATATCTACCAGTAGTATGCAATTCATAGAATATCTTCAATGAATTTAAAACCATAAATCATAAAGGAATGAATGTTTATAAACCCCTACCTCCTAAATTGAAGTTTTTGAGACCTTTATTATCAAATAAAAGCACCAAAAGAAAAATAAAGGAACAAGACTTTCAAATCATAAGGTTGCCATATCTTATAGCAAGACTTTCAAATCCTTAGACATAACTCAATATTTATAATTCAATGATCTTAATGGAGTAGGAAACATGCTAAGAATCCCTTCTTGATTAAAAACTTTTCGGCTATCCATTCTATTCTTGCACCTAAAAAGTATTGAGTATTTTACCGTTGTGTTGCAACAAGTAGCACAGCTAACATATTTTCCAACTGACACACATACAAAAGTAATACCGCATAGACAATTTCATGAAAGCTGATGCCTTCGACGTTTACATTCATCGGAAGTATCTTCTCCGATCAAAAACTTTCTTCTCTGACTAAACAACAGATATCACCCTACAGTTCTCTTCAAGTGCATCACCTAACTAATCACTTCAGCCAGTAAACTAAGCTTACCAAGATAAAGTTGCTTGATCAAACAAAGAGGTCATTAGGCCATCTGATTGAGAAAAAATTTGCTTCATTGAAAATTCTATTAGTTTGCTAGAGAGCCACATTATTCCTTATTTTCAAAGATACACACATAATTGCAAATTTTAAGCACCAGGATCAACAATTGAATACAACACAAACCACACGAATAAGTCATGAGACAACAAGAAGCAACACATAAAAAAGAAATTTATTATCAAACTACCAATATATAATAGCAAGAAAAACAATGTGCAGCAACTCACCTAAATTTTGGGAGTGTTATTCAAATACCCTTTAAGAACATCCATTACTGCCCCAAAATCCGCTTTCACTTGCACCGGTGGATTGGCAAACTTGCAAGACATATCAGGGATAACCTTTGAATGATAATCAATCTTAGACTGAGTAAACTTCAGCCCGTGTGCAGTGCTCACAACAACCGTCCTATCATTCGGTCCAATGACGCCGGAACTCCTCAACTTAATCAGGGCAGTCAAAGCAACACCAGTATGCGGGCAAATGAACATACCAGTAGAATCAGCTTGGGCCATAGCATCCATCAGCTCTTCCTCAGTAGCCTCCTCAACAATGCCATTACAATTCTGCAAAGCGAACACAGCTCTGTCAATAGAAACAGGGTCACCAATCTGAATAGCAGAAGCAAAAGTAGTATTCGCCTTGACAGGACTAAAGTCCTTCCAGCCGGACTTGTAATGCAAGTACAAGGGATTTGCATTGGCAGCTTGAGCACAGACCAACCTCGGCATCTTATCAACAAGACCCAACTCAAAGCACATCTTGAAACCCTTATAGAAGGCGTAAATATTACCTAGGTTTCCACCGGGAACAATCACCCAATCCGGCACTTCCCAATCAAACTGCTGCAATATCTCAATGGCAGCAGTTTTCTGCCCTTCAAGCCTCAAACTATTCAAAGAATTTGCCAAGTAGATCGGCAGCTCCGCTGTAACCTCCCTAATCAACTGCATACAACCATCAAAATCAGTATCAATACTCAGCACAAATGCCCCATTCGCAATCGGCTGCACCAACTGGGCCATAGAAATCTTATCTGCAGGTAAGAATACAATTGAAGGAATCCCAGCGGATGCACAATAAGCCGACAATGCGGCCGATGTATCACCCGTCGAGGCACAACCGACTCCAACTACCGGCCGCTTCATTTTCCGCAACCTATTCACCTGACTGACTAAGACGGTCATACCAAGATCCTTAAAGCTCCCTGTGTGGCTAATACCGCAGTGTTTCACCCACAAATCGGACATTCCCAGGAACTGTTTGCCGAACCGCTCCGCCCAGAAGAGGTTGGAGTTACCCTCAAAAGCCGAAACGATGTCGTCCCCGCCAATTTCGGGTAGGACCCACTCTTTTTTGGACCAGACACCGGACCCATAAGGCCAGTTGGTTTTTCCGATGCGGGAATCGAAGAGGGCTTTCCAGTAATTTCCATCGAACTGCTTGAGAGCGTCCATGTCGTGCTGGACGTCGAGGAGGCCGCCGGAGTTGGACCGGTAGACGATCTCGTCGAGGGAGTAGGATTCGGTGGAGTCGGGTGGGGCGTTGAAGGGGACGTATTTGGCGGAGAAGTTGTGGGATTTGGCGTGGCGGCGTGCTTCTTCTCGGATGGTTTCGTGAGCGGGGCGATGGGCGGAGATGTTGGATGAGGCCGTGATGCGGGTAGGGTTGTGGTGGCGGAGGAGGCGAGGCCTGGGATTTTGGAAGAAGGAGGTAGTGGGGTTGAAGAGGGAGGAAGAGGACGCCGCCATTGGAGCCATTGAGTTGAGAGAGTGAGGGATTGATTGATTGTATTGTGAGCAGAGACTCTGAGAGTGAGGATGTCCGAGAATTGAGAGATTACCTAAATTCCTAAATGCCTTATCGTGCTATAGACAGCCTAATTTGTTTTTGTACAGAGTACTTCAACGGTAAAAAAAAAACAGATCTTCCTGAGAAGACAGAATGAACTTAATTTATTGGAATATGACAAATACTTCCTGTAGTAGAGAAAGCGCTAATTAGGAGCAAACTATACTATGACTTATGAGAGGTAATAAGCCGAAATACGTTTTGGGATCAACTCATTTTTTGGTTGATACATATTGTGATTGATTGATTGATTGATTTTAGGGAGTGGCAAAAATAAGTGTAATTCTGTAGTATAAATAGATGTGATGTATCTATGCCCTTTACAAAGAGAAGAATGCAACTAAAATGGGTTAGTTTTAGTGAGTGTCTCGTTAGTTGCCTTGGAAAAAACAAGGCTTCAGTTCCATACCATTCTACATTCTATTCGTTTGTACAAAAATCATAGCCTGATGAACCCACCCTCATTTTCCCACCTATTGCTGATATCTGATAAAGAAGAGGCTAAACACCAACAGGATTTGAAAAACCATCGTAACTAATCAAAGATACATAAAACTGCCAATAATCAGAAAACATATAGAGTCACCAAAATATAGAGTTAAATACACACAAATTCACCTTTACAAATCAACTTCCATCTGATATAATTCGACAAAAACATCTTAAACACCAATAAAATAATAATTTACAGGTTAACACACCTCCCAGTTTACGCCATTTCATCATCATTATCAATACAATACCAGTATAACCATCTTTAGACAAAACACTACTTCACCTAAACAAGCTTACATACTTGCATCACATATTCACATCACCTGCATGTTGCTTTCTGTTCTCTGGCTCTGGCTCTGGCTCTGGCTCTGGCTCTGGCTCTGGCTTTGCCTCTTCTTGGATTTACAGTCCTCAAATTACTACGGTTTTTTTTATCGTACTTCCCAAACTTCGAACTTATTTCAGTCATTTCCCTCTCCTCTCCGTCTTCCACGTCCGGCCATCCGCTCCCCTTTCTTCAATCAAACACTTCACTCCCCCCTGTCCTTTTCAAACCTCCATTTTATCACTCCAGAATTCCCCATGTCTCAAATCCCCAACTCATATAAACCCTAGATCTGAACTGGGTACCCATCAATTTCTGCATGATTGATCAAAATACATGCTTTTCTGAAATGGGTATCAAAGATTGAATCTTTGGTGTTGTTAGTCTATCCTTTGTTCTTCTTGTAAATCCTACTCATTACCCTGCCAAGCTTACTCGTTTGTTGTAATCCTTGAAAGCGGGAAGGATGGACAGTGTTTCGCCACCACAATCGCAACCTGGGTTCGACAAATCAAGGGTGTTAGATGTTAAACCCTTGAGAACTTTGGTACCCATGTTCCCAAACCCACCTCAAGCCCCCCCATTTGTTTGTTCGTCCCCTTTTGGCCCATTCCCATCCGGATTCACCCCGTTTTACCCGTTTAGTATGGGTTCACCCGGGTCCCAGACAGGACCCGAGGCGAGGCACCAAGATGCTGCTGGGGGTGCTGGCGCTGGTTATGCTAGTCCTGCAGCGGCCGTGCCGTTGAGATCATTCGGGACGCCTCAAATGGGTGGGCATTACTCTAATGGTGATACTGGGTCGTCTATGGATGCATCAAGGGATATTAATTTTGGAGATATGTCTGGGAAGAAGAAGAGGAGAGCTACTAAGGGGGAACATTCTAGTAGTGAGGCCGCTGCTGCGAGGAGGGTTGCAGCTGCTGCCTCTGCTGGGGAGATTCGGAAGCCAAATTTGGCGAATGTGGCCGGGTTGCCTCAACCTCAACGGGAGGATGGTAACAGGGAGATTGTGAATTATATCTGTATGAAGTTTGATGGTGTTCGGAGAAGGTTAAGCCAGCTTGAGGATGCGAAGGAGGTGTGTACCGGATTAATTAAGCGTGCTGATTTGAAAGCTGGCAACATTCTGTTGACTGCTGGGTTTAGGACTAATAGTAAGAAGAGGATTGGTGGAGTTCCTGGTGTGGATATTGGTGACATCTTCTTTTTTCGAATGGAGATGTGTGTTTTAGGTCTGCATGCTCCTTCCATGGCTGGGATTGATTACATGTCTGTTAAGGGTGAGACGGAGGATGAGCCGCTTGCTGTGAGTATCGTGTCGTCGGGTGGGTACGACGACGATGCTGAGGATGAGGATGTTCTGGTTTACACTGGTCAAGGTGGTGGGAACTATAGTAACAGTGGGAAGGTTGCGTCTGATCAGAAGCTTGAAAGGGGGAATCTTGCTTTGGAGAAGAGTTCTCGACGTGGGAATCAGATTCGGGTTATTAGGGGAGTTAGAGATACTGTGAATACAGCTATTAAGATATATGTTTATGATGGGTTGTACACTATTCAGCAGTCCTGGATTGAGAAGGCAAAGTCTGGTGCTAATCTTTTCAAGTATAGGATGGTTAGGGTACCTGGACAGAATCCAGGTTTTGGAGTCTGGCAGTCTATTTTGAAATGGAAAGAAAGTGTTTCGTCGAGACCGGGACTGATTCTTCCTGACCTTACTTCAGGGGCTGAGAGTCTGCCTGTATCGCTTGTTAATGATTTCGATAACGAGAAGGGGCCTCCTTACTTTACTTATCTGCCGTCAGTCAGGTATACAAAGTCACTTGATCTGCCTGAGCTTTCTTGTGAATGTAATTGCGAGATTGCATGTTTTGCTCTTGACTGTCCTTGTGTTCACAAGAATGGAGGAGATTTACCATATACTTCGAATAGAGTGTTTGTGAGCAGGAAACCGCTTGTTCACGAGTGTGGAACCTCGTGTCTTTGCCTTCCTAATTGCAAGAATCGAGTGTCACAGGGTGGTCTAAAGGTGCGACTGGAAGTTTTTAAGACTAGGGATAAAGGCTGGGGCTTGCGCTCTTGGGATGCTATTCGATCTGGAACTTTCATTTGTGAATATGCTGGTGAAGTGATTGACAAAGCCAAATATGATAGAGATGAAAGCATTGATAGTGGTGATTATGTTTTCGATACTACTCTTGATTTTGATAAATCATTTAAGTGGAACTATGATCCTCCGTTGGTGGGTGAGGATACAGCTGAATTGAGTGAGGATTATGACATCCCGACTCCTTTGGTCATTAGTTCCAAAGATGTTGGGAATGTTGCTCGCTTTATGAACCACAGCTGTTCTCCTACTGTATTCTGGCAGCCTACTGTGTATTTGAAGGATGGCGAATCCCAAATTCATATTGCATTTTTTGCCGTGCAACACATACCTCCCATGACTGAGCTCACTTTTGATTATGGTACGTCCCAATCTGACTCTAGGAGGAAGAAGTGCTTTTGTGGCTCAACAAAGTGCAAAGGTTATTTTGGTTGACACCTCTAGTGTGTTGGCTGCAGGTATGCATATGATTTAACCGTTATGTTCTATGATATTAATATGGTATCAGCTTCAGTGTCTGTTGTCTTGGGAATATACTGAAAATGTGTCTCTAGATAATGCCTTGTAGATAATTAGTAGAGCTGATGAAAGAGACTACTTGTTTTTCCCCTGCTGTTCATTGATGCATTGACGAATATTATGGCCCCTTAAGTAGAACTGCGCTTAGCCAAATTGATTTGATGCAATGAACTGATTCCATGATGAAATTGTTCCCAATGGAATTTGAAGAATCAATAGGGAGATGGACTTAAGATCAAGTATACTCTAGAGGGGTGAATAGAATATGACAATTTTTTACATATTAGGATCTCAAGGTCTTGAGATGGATTTCAAAGGCAGATTTGATTCTTTGAAGTTGTATATTGAAATGAGATGTATGAACGAAACAACGTAAAAACGTAAGTAATAAAAAGCAGAAAATAAATGAGACAAGGCACAGAGATTTGTTACGAAGTTCAGCAATTTGTATACGTCTCAGCTTGGGATTATCCAACTCATATGATTTAACTCTCTTTTTATTTCTTTCTTTAGAGAAATAAAGTTACCTAGAAGATCTCACTTTCTATCCTTTTACTCCGTAGAAGCCTAACTACACTTCAGCGCCTCAATTTCTAGAAATAGACAGATCCTTTCTTTTATTATATGTTTGAGTATGATAGATGAAGAATCAATAGGGAGATGGAATAGGATCAATTATACTTAGAGGGGGGTGAATAGAGTATGGCCGATTTTCGCGTTTAGAATCTCAAGGTTTTGAACTGACTTTCAAAGGCGGAATATAAGCATCGAGACTTATCTTTGAATCTGGATGTCGACGCCTTGAAATTGGTTTCAAAGGCTTTTGCTCAGGCTTTGATTGTTCGCTGTTTTGATCAATGAACGAAACAAACATATAACATAAGCAATAAAAACAGAAATAAAATGAGACAAAACACGGTAATTTGATACGAAGTTCGACAACTAATTTGCCTACGTCTCTGCCTAGGGTTTTCCAACCCTTAGGATTTAACTCACTCTTTTATTACTTCCCTTAGAGACCTAAAGTACCCTAGAAGATCTTAATCCTCATCTTCTACTCCATAGCACCACAACTACATTTAAGCATCTCTGATCCTAGTAATAAAAAACTCTCTCTTTTTCTATACGTTTGAGTATTTTGGGTATACTCTCTTAGTATAACACTCTCTCAAAATATTCTTTTAAACACTCAAGAGTTTATACTTTGATTTTCTCTCAATCTAAATACAAGATAAGATTTGTGGAACTAGAGAGAAAATAATGAAGCTTTGTTGCTGTAGCTTGTGACTGATATTCTCGATTAAAACTTCTGTTTTTGTCTCACTTTTTGTCTCTTGTACTACTTCAACTTCAAAGCTTGGGAATATATACTGAACTTGATCTCAAAGCCGTTGAAAAAAGGCTCAAAATAGGTTGCTGAAAATCTGATTTTCCTTCAATACTTTCAGCAAGATTTCCTCCAATATGGCTGTAGAGAATCGTTGATTTTGACTGTTGAAGATTGATATCATTTGAATACTTGATCTCAAAGCCGTTGAAAGAAGGCTCAAAATAGGTTGCTGAAAATCTGATTTTCCTTCAATACTTTCAGCAAGATTTCCTCAGAGAATCGTTGATTTTGGTTGTTGAAGATTGATATCATTTGAATACTTTACAACAAGAATCTTTCCACTTAATTTGCTACACCTTGAAGCTTCAAACAAATTTATTTTTTCATAACAACGATGCTTGAATTTTGGTAACTACCAAAATTAATCTTAGAAGAATCTTCAGCATATATGATCATTATTTATTTGCTGAAATCAAGAGATATTTTATGACAATAAAATCATGTTTAAATAAGTTAGGTTAGAGAATAAAATAAGTAAAATATGGAAAGGATAAAAACACAAGATTTAGGCAATTAGAATATTCTTATCATTTGATAAAGTGCTTTGAACTTTGCTGACTGCTTTGAGGACGTGGCTCAAGCTTTGAGGACGTGGCTCAAACTTTGAGGACGTGGCTCAAATGTTTTATTCCCATCCTTTTACAGAATGCATAAAGCTTTGCATTTTAGATTTCATTACTTCCATCACATTGTCAACTATATGCATTTTGGTTTCTATCATATTTTCAACTCTTTTTGACTTTGCATTTTGGCTTCCATCACTAGACATAAAAACGTTAGTAATCAAGGTGGAGTCTTCAATAGATATACTCTAATTTGTATTTCTGTAGCTTATGACTGATTTTCCCGTTGATGGCTTGTTCTGTTTTTCTCCAAGGCTGCAGCATCTTAAATAGAACACTTGTAGTAACAACTTCGGTAACAAACATCACCTAATATACATTGCACTTGGACGTTGAATAACCGTTGAAGTGGTGACTGTTTGGGATTCGAATTTTCTGTTGAAAATGACCAGCACAATATCTTCCAGATTTGATGGGATAAAGCAGTTAGCAAAATTCGAATTCTTCTTATATGAAATAGCACGAAATTCTCCAGAATTAAAGGGATGTTGGGCTTCAAAAATTTACAGCATTGTGTCTTCAAGTCAAGAACTTAGGAGAGTTGTTGATGCTTCAAATATTTCGCAGCATTATCTTTTCGGTCCCTGATATTAGGAGATATATTTTTGCTTCATATTTAAATCAACATTATCTTTTATGATTGCATTAGCATGTGCGGAGTAATATGCATGTAGATATCCAAGTCTGGTGAACTTTTATCCTCGTGATTCCAAAAACGATCATGCACAATATTAAACTCAACAAAAGATAAGATAAAATTGTTAAAGGGTTGGGCATCATGATTATCTTTTGTTACTTAATAAATTAACGTAGTTAACCTGTAACAAAACATGTTAGTATAAAACATAGCCCAATAAAATATAGGAGATTAGCACATATAAGACCATGGGCTTGTTGATTGACTTTGCATGGTCCAAGCTACGTGAAGTGCATTTGTGATTGTATCAATATCCAAGCTTTGACTTCCATCATCAAACCTTAGTACACATCATCATCAAGGTGGAGACTTCAGAGTCCTTGTATGGGGTATTTCAAGATTGTATGTTATTTGAAGAGTGAAAGATATGATGCAACTTTTGCAGTAAGTTAGATGTTGTAATCAATGTGCTCATAATGTTATGCTGTAGACAATATACTTGAAGTCAGCTTTAGGGGATTAGTTGCAATTTCATTGGGTATTTCATGAGCCTTTATTCTTTAGTTTGATAGTATTTTATTGGGCCAAAGTCATCAGAAAGGCTTTCCTTGTAATGGTTATTGTTATTTCCACGATGGGTTTCACTTCATAGGTATCTGCATCACTGTATCTGTTTTGTGCTCAAAAACTAACTCTGGAGTTTCTTGTTGACAGGTTATCTACCTTTGGAATTTATTCATCTGCATTGACAGAGGTCTAGAGTGGGGGAAGTAATTCCCTTTTTTGTCATCATCAAATGTATTGCGCTGCATGCTCCCAATGTGCTTCCTGACTTGTAACTTGTTACCAGCTCAGTAGCAGCTATGGAAGTTAGCCCATAGTTGGGCATGTAGTTATTATTTAGATGAATATTTTACTGTAATATAAATGTGACCTCAAAAACTGGCGGGTTGCTATAAAATTGGGTCTTAATGTAAGCATGTGATATCAGAAGCAGTAGTGGCAGCACCATTCTTAAGACTCCCATCTCAAATGAATACCACACTCATGACTCATCCCATTCTCCATCTAAGGGAATTTCTGCAAGCGTCTGGATTTTTCTTAATTGACAGTGACTGTACTGTGTACACTAAGCACGAATTCCATCGGTAAAGAAGAGGCGATTCATTTCAAGTAACTGGGGAGTGGGAAACAAGAGTTGTTACCATTAAGCATTGTGCTATGAAATTGGGGAACACTCCTCCCATTCAACATCTCATTATATTTTTACTAAAAGACAAAATTGGACATTTAGTTTGACTCATCTTAATAATCTTACACAAATAAGGTGCTTCTTTAAGCAATGACTTGAACTTATTCACTTTACAATCATTTTTCTTTAATAGACCTAAGTGAAGCATTTTGTAAATATAGCTAATTTAATGGGGTAGAGGGATTAATTAAGTCTTTAATTTATTTTAAATTAACAACATCACTAATCTCAAACATGAAAAATACTAGAGTGTACCTATAAAAATTAAATTAACAAAATGACTGGTGTTTCACTGTTTCTTATTAAAATAAATTCAAAATTCTTATATAATGATAAACTGAACAAAAAAAAATTCTTATGATATGATAAACTGAACAAATGATAAAATTGAAATATGTGGGGTTTTTGTTTGAATACAATATCCGTGCGCATACAAAGATTTTGCCAAAACTGAAGAGCACCGGAGTCTGACTCAACGCCTATTGAAGAAGACAAGAAGCGCGGAGTGTTCGACTGGTACGACGACATGAGAAATCTCCTAAATTAATTATTTGTAGTTTTCAGATTTGTAATATGGAATATTGGTGTGGTTAAAATGGAAGCAAATTGAAGAATAGAGGCGGCTGTTTGTGGGTGAACTGTTGGATGGGCAGTGGGATGTACTTCCTAAGGCTCTCAAACTCGACCACTAAAGGGGTTCTCTTTCTTGGATTTCATCATTTTTCAACAATCACTTGTCAATTTCGCGTTTCTCCAAGTAAGTTTCTATCTTTTTACATTTTATAATTTTAGATTAATCGCGTTTCATGGGTTGTGTTTTGTTAATTTTAGTGAAATTAGCATCATGGGTTGTGTTCTTTTGCCATTGTGTCAGGAATTTATGTGGGTAGAAGTCGTGTTTCTGTAGCAAAATTTTCAACCCTTGAAGAGACGGGAAGTGGTTTTGAGAATATGCCTTTAGCTAAGAGTTTAGCTTCTGTTGTTGTTGAGTGTTCACCTCTGGATGATGTTAAGGACACTGGAAGCCGGAAATTGGATAGAGTTGGGATGAAGCGGCTGCTTGAAATGCAGATAAAGAAGAGAGTTAAACAGCATTATGTGAATGGCAAGTTTCGCCATCTTTTTATGAAAGTTGTTGCTCATCCTGATACCCTTTTGGATGCTTACAATTGTATCCGAGTGAACTCGAATGTTGATGTCTCGACGAGGGAGGAGGGAGGCATTTGTTTTTTGTCCTTGGCGGAAGAGCTTTCTAATGAAACATTTGATGCCGAAGCTAACACGTTTAAAGTCTCGACTAGGGGTCGTGCTGAAAAACAAGTCCTTGTCCTTCCTAACTTGAAATTGAAGATAGTTCAAGAAGCCTTAAGAATGGTTTTGGAAGTTGTTTATAAGCCTCACTTCTCAAAGATTTCTCATGGTGGTCGAATCGGAAGAGGGCACTTATCTGCTTTTAAGTTCATTTGCAAGGAGATCTCTGATCCTGATTGGTGGTTCACTGTGCTTGTGAGCAAGAAGTTAGATTCTGTAGTACTTGCTAAATTGATATCGACCATTGAGGATAAGATTGATGATCGACCATTATGTGAGATGCTCCGAAACATGTTTGAAGCCCAGGCACTCAATTTAGAATTTGGAGGCTTCCCTAAAGGTCAGGGCCTGCCTCAAGAGGGAATATTGTCCCCCATATTGATGAATATTTATCTTGATCTCTTTGATGATGAGTTCCATAGAATCTCGATGAAGTATGAGGCTCTTGATTCCAGTTCTGAGCTAGATGAAAAGCAGCCTCAGTCAAAGTTGAGAAGCTGGTTTAGGAGGCAAATAAAATGCAATGCTGACAACTTCAAAGGTAATGGAAGTCCTGGTCTTCGGGTTTATTCTTGTCGTTTCATGGATGAGATATTTTTTGCTGTTTCTGGTTCCGAAGAGGTTGCACGTTCATTAATGTCTGACGTTCAGAATTACTTCCAGGATTATCTTCATTTAGATATCAGTAGTGACACAGAGATAGTACCATGTAGTCACGGCCTCCGTTTTGCTGGTGCAATAATCCATAGGACCATCAAAGATAGTCCAGCAGTTAAAGCAGTTCACAAGTTGAAAGAAAAGGTGAAATTATTTGCTTTGCAGAAACAAGAAATCTGGGATGCTGGGACGGCAAGAATTGGTAAGAAGTGGCTGGCTCATGGTTTGAGGAAGGTAAAGGAGTCAGAGATACCACACCTTTCTGATAATGACTCTCTTTTGTACAAAATATCCTGCTACCGTAAGTCAGGCATGGAAACCGATCACTGGTATAAGCAGTTAATAAAGATTTGGATGCAAGATGTAAAGGTAAATGCAGCAACCAGCGAAGAATATGTCCTATCTAAGTTCATTGCTGAACCAGCACTTCCATCATCTCTGCAGGAGTCATTTAAAGAGTTTCAAAGAATTGTTGAAGAATACAACTCTTCTGAAACTGAATCTCTTATTTCCCTTTTGCCAAGTTCTGTATCATCTCAACAATGTGAGACTATCTCAAAAGTTATAGCTCCTGTTAATGTCATTAAGACGCGTCTATTACGCTATGGACTGGTCAATAACAAAGGATATCCCCGTGCAGTTCGTGTTCTCATTTTACAGGATGACTGTCAAATAATTGATTGGTTCTCTGGTATTGTACGTAGATGGTTGAGGTGGTACGGTGAGTGTGAAGACTTTTATGAGTTAAAGATTATTGTTTTTGATCAAGTTAGGTTGTCTTGTATTCGGACGTTGGCACTGAAATATAGAATACATGAATCTGAGATAGAGAAACGTTTTGAGTTGCAGCTGAGTAGAATTTCACTCAGCCATGACATGGAGCATTGGATATGTGAAGATACAATGGATACTTGTACTCTTGATTATGATGAGGCATTGATGTATGGAATTTCTTACTGTGGATTGTGCCAACTGTCTCTTGCCAGGGTGGTGAGCTTGTCCAGGCCCTGTAATTGTTTTGTTACAGGTTGCTCAGCTGCAGCACCGTGTGTTTACATTCTTCAGGTGATGGAAATGCAGAAATTTCCTGGTTGGAATACAGGATTTTCAAGCTGCATTCATCCTAGTTTGAATAAAAGACGTGTTGGTATGTGTAAGCAGCACCTGAAAGACCTCTATCTAGGTGACATATCACTTCAGTCTCTTGATTTTGGTTCATGGAAATAGTTTATAAGTGGTAAAAGGAGGCTTCTCTGATCCCGTTCATGTCAATTTTACTTTTGTTGCATATCCAATGAATGAACCATCCTATTCTAAACCCAACTGAAAGGGCCTTCTATCTCTTCATATATACACCTAATTGATATTAAAGTGATCTACAGTATTGCTCCTGCCTCAAGGTATAATCAGGTATTTCATCTATTTATTTAAAGTAATATATTCCTTGTATTGTAATATTGTATGATAATATCACTGCCTTGTCTTAAAGATAGGGCAGCTAATGTAAAGCAAGCAGTGGTGCTACTCCAGTAGTCCAATTGCTGGAAATACCATGGCCTTTATGTTCATTATATCTCTCCTGGATCCTTGCTGTAATTCCATACTTGTTCCATTGGTGTTACCACATTCTCCATACTACCATAGACTATCACATGAAGATATCTTAGATCTTCCAAACTTGTTGAATTCACAGTTTATTTTTACATGATGTAAGGTATCCGATCCATGTCTTGGCATTTCTAGTAATACTTTGTTCATAGAATCTGGATTGTTCTTCCAGCTACTTTGAGACCAATTCAACCTTGGTCACGTTTCCTAGAATTACCTTGGTCACCTTTCCTAGACTTTCTTACATGCAAGGTTGCTTATGCATTTTTTAATGTTGCGTGGTCAATCTTTGTGAGGTGATTGTCCAAAATATTCCTAGAACAATCTTGTGGAAAATGAACCGTGACCTTCCTATGGTTTCCATTTAAATGCCACACTTGACTCTATGAAGAATGAAAACGTTGATGTACATAACAACAGAGACAAATCATATAATGCTTACTGGAAACCTAATTTAACTTCACGTAGTCAGTTTTTCATAGGTGCTCCTCTTGGGCATGAAATCTGCTACCTGGTGCCATACCACCCTTACTATGGAGGAATACAAACAATATCATGAAGATTATTCTGTTGTGTACTCCCTTGTCGCCTTTTGCTTGCCTATTGCGGCAGTGTTACTTTTTTAATTTTCGGCTGGGCGGAATTGATGTAAGAGAAAAGTGGTGGGTCCAAACTCTCAATGTAGTGGGTTTGAGAGTTCAGTTATGGTAGTCTCTAACCATTTGTAGTATGGGGCAAACTCAAAGGGACAACCCAAAAAGGAAAATGGAGCAAACATTAAGGGATAGAGGAAGTACTCATTTGCCTTATACACATTGATTCATTAGAATGCACATTTAAGATGTCATTTGTTGTTAAAATTTAGGTTGATATTCTTGCACTGAGATCTTAGCTAATCTTTAACACTAGAGGTAGTTTGAGTAAATAATATATGTAGTCTGTGATAGAGGGCTTCGTTATATTGCTAAACAGGAGTCACATCCGGTATCCTACCTCAGAATTCCTTTAATTATTGATATTGAAAAGATGGAGCTTTCTTGTAAGGTAATAACTGATCTACCTTTGTTTGCCTTAATATTTGGATGTTCATTCATGCCATAAACATCTATAAGACTATATCCTGATCACCATGTTCTTATCTGCATGATGGTTTTTGTATTGGGTGTATCAGAGTTTTGCTTGTTTGTAATTTTCTTTATTATCTTTACTTGATGATTTAATGGAGGAAAACTTGTGATGGGTTAACAATTATATGCCCGTACTCCCCTTGGAGTAATGCTAATATATTCCGCATTTGAATGAACCCACTAATTGAGAACAATAAAGTAATATCTTTAAAAAGTTAAAACCCATAGAAGTTATTATGAGGTAATCCTTCTGTCTCAGTCAATGGATCGATTTTAGAAATGTTAGCTGGGTATTTGGGGACATACATATGAGATGGAACAACTATGGAGTGTGATTTTAACATTATGCCATGAAAAACTATTCAAGTCGGATATGTCAATTCATAAAACTGCCGTTTATTTTTGGCAAATAGTCATTGTATTATCAACAAAAGTGAAGGATGTTAATACAGGTAGTGGGGAACAGTACACAAAACAGCGAATTTTGTTGTATCTCTTGTGGTTGTTATTAGTCTCCAGTTTTTGTAGATTCATTTTTTTGACTGATGTATAAGAAAGTGTAGAAGCTCAGAGATCATGAGCTGAAGCATTTTTATACTGTGGAAGATATAAGGTAGTGTCCATGAAAAAACCTATGTCTAAGCTCTTGAGAAGGTCAGAGTGTTTTGTATTAAAATTTCTTTTTTGCAGCATTGCATAACATATGATGTCATGCACATATGGAATGAATCTAGTGTCCTTATTGATATGCCTTTTGTGTGCCTCGACTAATTTGATTTGATCAATTATAGAAGAATAGTTCCAGTGTAGTTCCTCTATAATGTATCCACATGCACAATCAAATATTCGTGACGTTAGCTTAGAACAAGGGAGCAGCAAGATCTATCTTCTCTCACTCTCAAGGACAAACAGCTAGGCTTTGGGGTTGTGTTTAGGTTAGTTTTAGGGTTTATTTTTGAAGAGACATTATTAAATGTAAGTTTAATCTTATCACACTTAGGTTTTTTTACTTTACAAATGCATCCTAAACCTAATATAAACACAACCGTAAGCCCAGCCATGTGCTCTTGAAAGTTCGAAAAGAATCATCTTGCTGCTTTGTTGCTACAAGCTAACGACCTCAGGAAGATTCGATCGTGCTTGTGGATATGTTATAGAGAAACTACTAGTGGAGTTCTTGATTGATCGAATCAAGGCTAGTCGAGGCATGCAGTGGTATATCATATCAGTAAACTCATTATATTCATTCTAGTTACGTACATGAGATTCTATGATTTGTAATTTTTCTAAAATTAGATTTTTATCTTAGTTAGAATGGTTATATGCATCAAGTTAGTAGCATATTTGTAACATGCTTAGGCCAACACCATGGCCCCAAACATATGGAATGAAAATTGTTGGTCTCTCTGCATTTTCAGATCTTATTTTCCAAGGATTTCAATTTTTTAGCATTTGTTTGTCTGGGACCCTGCATGACATTCAAAATCTGGGAGATGTTCTGACTCCTGACTTAAGTAGCTAAATGCCGACACTGCTGAGCTTTGCCTATTTTAGCAACATAACATCACCATAGAACTATTGGTGGCATATCCTTGTTATCTTCCTCATATGTCTTAAAAACAAAAGCTGGAGATGTAAAGATCCTCTCTGAACATGTGTATGTTGTTTTGGTGGAAATATGTTGATTTTCTTTTGCTTTCACTAGGAGGTAAATTCAGAGTCATGCAGTACTAAATAGATGAAGATATGATGCTGAAATCTAATTGCACTTCTTTCTCTCATAGGTGAAGAGTGGCTTATTGAAAAATATTTGTTTGTAAGCTATAGAAAAGGCTTCAGAACTAGGCTTTGTCTTCATTGAATGGTCTGGACCAACATATCCCACGGCCACTGTATGACTACTGGTTTATGTTTTTTTTGTTTGATTTGTCCAATTGACAGCTCTTCAAGGCTGGTATATGCTTTTTATTTTAGTTTCGTATAATCTGATGAACAATTCATTTTCTGCTCAGAATTATAGTAGTTGCCCATGTAAATTTTACTTTCATCAGGAATAGATGCTCAATAATCATAGCGATGTTTTGTATTTTGAACATCACTTTACTGTATTTGCAGACATTTCAGGACTCGTTGCTTTCGTTTGGAGCAGGACTTGCCGTTGTTAATATCCTGATGAGATCCCAGTTATTGTATTATTAGTGTGTGAGAAGTCTATGTGGTATTAGGCAAAATCCCAGGGGTTATGGCTTTGGGGACCAACTTTACTTACTGCTGTGTCCTCCTAGTGAAATTATTGTATACTTTATCTTTGTGTACGCATACTATGAGAGCTTTATATGCTTACATGGTCCTTTTTTCAATACTCCATTCTAGTTATGTAGCTTCTTACTAGTTAAACAGAAAGTGTCAATCAGTTAATTTGACTATTTTTTCTGGACATGTTTAGGTGGCTGCATCTGAAAAATCTGCAGAGCCTCCATCTGGATTTGCTTTGATAAGGCCTTATGGTCATTAAGATGTCGTACAAAAGGGGCCTTTTAGCTTTATGTTTTCAGAAACATTGCTGTTGCTGCTTGTTATGTTCAGGAAGTGCATGGATTAATGCATATTTTTTATCATTATTTTGCTGTTCATCATGGCAATGGCACCCATGATGTGTTTTTGAGGACCCAATATGTACTTCCTTTAAGAACTCATCAGGTGAACCTCCCTTCCAACATATGAATTATTTTACTTATTTTTAGCATATTGCTTGTATATTTTTCTCATGTACTTGCTTTGCACAAAATAAGGCACAGTTATGTCCTTTCCATTATTCTACATAATGGAAAGTAAAATGGAGATAAACCTTGTAGGAGTGTTGAGAAACAACAGCGTCTTGTTTGTTGTATGTACATATACTTGTTGCTCAGGGGCAGATTTACATCCAGTCGTAATTCTATATTTGTTCTAGGTGGTAAGATATAGGGAATGTAAAAAAAGGATGAAGATCTATTTGTGACAGAAATTGTATAGGCTAGAAAGTTTTAGCTTGTTTATAGACAACTACATGAATTTGTAATGAAGTTGCATCACCTTTGGTTTGGAACATAAGATAAGTCTTGTTGGATAGTTTTGTGAAAGACTGCTGTTTGGGGATATTTGATGTACTGACATCGTACTTTGGAAGGTGGTCAGTGAGGGGATTGATTTGTTTTCCTAAAGGTGCTAGCTCTAATTATTATGAAATTTCCACCTCTGTTCTCTTTTCCTTTTATTTCCTCTCACTTGACTGTTATGTAGACCCCATAAGCACCTTAGAGTCATGGATAACATCAACACCAATGGGGAGTTGGGGACTCTCCTTCGTTCTCCTCCAGAGTTTCCAAGTACTCCATTGTTTCCTACCCTGGAGTTTGCCGCATGATCAAGTCCTAGCTCTTGCATTAGTTACTTACCCTGGAGCTTAATTCTGAAGGAGGGAGTTTCAGCCGTAATTTGGCGCTAGGCATAAGTGTATCTTGCACAGTATGGATTGGGAAACGCATGTCCTACCCTAAATCTTGTTAAATTTGGCTGTTTAATGTCATACATATTGGGCTGGTTGAAACAAAATTTGTAGAAATAAATACTGATTCAGAGATTCTCTATGGGCATCTCGTTGTACACTATTTTTTTTTTTTTTTTTTTTGGGTAACAAGTCCTGTATTGTACTAAGGTACCTATTTTACATTTTACTCGGTGCCAAGTTTGAGCTGTCCTTTATAAAATGGTGTCTTCAATTCATAAGCGGAAACAACTCTCTCTCTCTATATATATTCTCAAACTCATACGTTGAATACATATATTTCTAGAGTTATTCTAATACAACTCCCTACACAAGGTGGTGATATCATTATGCTACCGAATATAAAATTGGATGTATGTAATTTAACCTTATTTAACTCATGAAATCAATCATACAAACCTTATTTTATATGATTTAGACGAGATTAATCTTGGCATATATGTTGGTATATTTTTAAAATAAAAAAATTAATTTTCTATGGACTAAGAAATTACTTGAACTTCACAATTGACATTGGATATGATTAAACATCTAAAATTCTCTTATTAGAAAAAAAAATTGTTGGATAAAATAGAGTTAACTCATTGACAAACTAAAATTTGACTACGTTCAACAGGACACGATATAATCAAATAAATGATCCCAACCCGAATTATCCATTTCTTTTTACACACAATAACTTTACAACCAATAAAATCGAAAAAAGGAAAAAGAAAAAGTGTAACAATGTAGTATCACTTATCAGGTGTTTCTGGAACGTTCCAGCATTCACTCACACATCCAGAAGAAACGCACAGAAGTTTCCAGAACACACACCCTTCTCAAAATTAAACACCCTCTCTTCCCTACCTACCCATTCACACATTCTTTTGTGTCGAACAATCTTCCTTGCAATTTCTCGTTATTTCTTGAACATCCTCTGTTTCTGCAACAATGAGGTAACACCCATAGTCCAAAAGAAAATCTCTGTTTTGTCCTGATTTTTGCTTTACACTACATTCGTTGTTATTAAATGGCATGAAACTTTGATAATAGTTGCATAATATTACTGGGTTATTAGTTTTTTGATTTTCTTAATGAAATTGTAACTTGCTGCGTAATTTTCTTTATATAAACATGGGTTTACTTCAATAATTTGATGCTATAAACATGAGAAATTTCTAGCATTAATCGTATCGTTAGTTGGTAGGAGGGGACTGTGCATAGTGCATTGGTTTGTTATGCTAGTATTCGATGTGTGTTTGGAAGAAGGGTTCGATACCGAGATTAGATTAGTGGGAATCCTAATTAAATGCTTTGATCGATTTCGAAAGTATTGCCCAGGAAGGGATTATGTAAATAAATATATCCTTAAAATTCTATATATTATATTATCATAGTATTAATTTATACATCAAACATAAGTGGAATGATTTTGAGTCTTATGAGTAGCATTTCATTGAAATTTGTGTTAAATAGGGTTAAATATTATTTCAACTGCTTTTTCGCTATTTTGGATGTGTTGAATTGTTAATGGTCTTGTTTGATTATTGGCTATTGGTTATTGGTTGTCGCTCTTGCTTTGTTTGATTGGCAGTTGGATTGACTAGTCATTTGCTTATTGGATATATTTTAAGGTGTTTGGTAAAATTGACCGTTGGTAATTAGCTTTAATTTTTTTTATTACTAATACTATTTTCTCTGTTTTCTTCTTCTTCCCGTCTTCTCTATTTGGAAATTTTAAAACGTTGTTCTCCATTTGAAATTCTTTTATTTTATTTTAATATTGTTATTAGGTGAAAAAGTTTAGTTTGGTTCATTTTCCATGTGATATGTAGCTCATTGATTGATTTTTTAATTGGTTAACGACATAGACTTTAAAATTTCACTACTTATTTAATATTCAAACCACTTATATTTTTTTAAAATAATCTATTCTTATTTTTAGATTAATTTAAATTATTTTATTGAATCTTAATGATTTTTAATTTAATTTATTCGCTGATTTCAAATGAAAAGGAAAAAAAAAAAGAAACAGAGAGAGTATTAATTAGGTGGAAAAACGTTTTCTATGCTAAAGCCAAAATCCAACACCTAAAGGCTAGTCTAATCTTTTTTAGTTTTTGCTTAAAAGCCGGTTTTTCAGCCAACTACAAAGCCATTAACCAAATATGTTTTTTTGGCTATTTGACCTCACCAAAAACCAAAAGTCAACTGGAAAACTATTCAAAGCCTTTCACTAGGGTCTTGAAACAAAGGAAACTAGGCATTTTAGAGGCTTGGAGTTGACAATTGATGTGGATATGAGACTGTAATGTCTTGAGCGTTGTAAACAATTATGCACTTAGTTTCTAGTTTGCAGTTCACTGATCCTGGTTATAATTTGATTCAGATATGCTCCAACAATGTCATGTGACCTTATTTGCTTAGTTGATAACAGCTTATGATTGAGCTTGACAGACTTGAAAGTAATATTATGTTGCAAAAATTAGTTAAAAATTTACTAAGGTTTGTAGTTACGAATCCATACCAATGTATTAAGGAATATCCATATTTCCTTTTGGTATAGAAAGAGCGATGTAGATGGAATTTCATCCTAGGTATCAAGTACCGGATCCACTGTGCAAACTAGCTCTTCTTAATTAAACTACTCTCTTTATCACTTAGTACGATGATACAAATGACCATAACCCTTTTTTCCGGATTTGCTGTTAGTCTTGAATTTGACCCCTATCTGAGTTTTGTTTGGTTTACACTCTCTGAAGGTCAGATAACTAGAACTGTCGATAGATAAATCCTATAGGATCTTAAGGATGTTGGATTATAGGGACCGAAGCTTGCTGTGTAAACCCCAAGTTAAGTTGTACTTCAAAGTACGAGTACATTGATTATTCTGTGTTATTTGGTCAGTGGTAGGCTATTGAATTTGCTTGGTGGTCTTGCTTTCTCTTTAAGCTGCTTGGAGATGGATAAACGCTTAGTACACCATTAGTTAAATGATGTATGTGGTTCGGAAGGATCACTTATGGGGTAAATGTTATAGTTAACAAGATTGTATGAGATTTATGTGTATATGTGCAAGAAATGGCGCCTTATGTTTTAATGGCTAGGTTGTGATACAGTATTCTATTGTATCTGTTTGAATGTGTTATAGATTGGTGACTTTTGCAATATCAAACTTTGATAAGGTCTAATAAATTTCACATCTATCGTTATGTTTGCAGTCGTCACCCATCTGTCAAGTGGGCTCAAACATCTGACAAAATTTATATGACTATTGAGTTGCCTGATGCAAAAGATGTAAAGCTGAAGCTAGAACCTGAAGGGAAATTCTTTCTTTCAGCTGTTAAAGATGGCAACCCTTATGAGGTTGACATTGAGTTGTTGGATAAGATCAATATTGAGGTATTATATCTATGGTGTGGCTTGCGTTATATAAACGGATAAACCTGTAGAAAAGAGGACTCAGGTCCCAGTGAACTTTGATTTCAGGAGAGCAAGTATAATATTGGGGTGAGGCACGTAGTATATGTTATTCAAAAAGCAGAGAAAAAATGGTGGAGCAGGCTGTTAAAGCAGGAAGGAAAGCCTCCAGTTTTCCTCAAGGTTGACTGGGATAAATGGGTTGATGAAGACGAGGAGAATGGTAAGAATTGATATTGTATCTTTGTTTAATTGGCTTTTCTGTTAATTCCTTTTACTCATGGAATCTTTGCATGACTTTGCAACAGAGAAGGGTTTTGACTTCGGTGACATGGATTTCTCGGTAAGTTTCATGTTCAAAGTCATTCAGTAGTTGATGTAATATATATTCGAAGTGTTGCAGGTGGGAGTCAATTTATATATTTTTAAGCTATGGATCATGGTGATATATATATTCTTATCTACAAGAGGGTTTTCCCTATTCTAGAACTAATTTAGTACTGCTATCAGAAAATCAGTTACTGTCTTACTGATATCTGAACTCTGGAGTGTGATCTTGTCAGGACAAATATTTTGTGTGAATTTCTCATCAATAACATCCTAGCTTTTCTTGCGCGGACTGTGCATGCAATCAAAACTTGCAAATGTGTTGATGCTGATAGAATTGATATTGTGCAGAAATTAGGCATGGGAGGGGATGATGATTTTGATTTGGATGATACAATGGACGAAGAAGGTTAGCATCTTCATATGACTTGATTATTTTCTTCCTCATCTAATTAAAATTTATATACTGTAAGAACCGATGTATTCTTTCTCATTTTGTTCCTTGGGCATTAATGTGAGTGAAGTGCACACGTGTTTTGTATTGCTTGTAATTTTTTTTTTGGGGGGGTTTGTAAAGTTTACTTGGATATAGAATATGTTGTTTTCTTTACGAGTCATGCTTCTCTGGTGACATGGTAATTAACATTATGAATAATGTGAAGAAGAACCTAGCGAAGCGGCGGGAAAGGATGAATCTGTGGCAGGAATTGAAATGGACGAGGCAAAGGAAGAACCCGTTGAATCAGTGGCTGAAGAGGCTAAGAATTGATAGCTATAGGAGCCTATAGAGATGAAGAAAGATCTACCTGATGTCTAATAGGTTTAGCTGTTGTGTTTCTTGAATATGCTTACATTAAAGTTCTGTTGAGCCTAAAAAAAATATTGGAATCGTATGGGTGTCTGTTCCTTTTGCTGATATTACACTGTTTGATAAACAATAGTTATTCTGTGCTGCTAGCGCTGTATTCTAGTCCTTTTTTTAGCTGAAAATATTTCCGAAGTACACCGTCACTACTATGCTCTGCTTTCTTTGCAAGAAGTATGGTATACACAAGTGATCCTTTGATATAATAAAATTTACCTCTTAACACTACATATGTCAATTTTATCAACTTTGAGTGTTATATTAAGGGTAACTTTTATTATATTAAGGGGTTATTTTTATAAGGGACATGTGAACTTTATTATATCATATGTGTATACTTAGTTGTATACAATACCTTGTGCGTGCAAGAGCTGGATGAACTTCAGTTGATCAACAGGAGATTACTGATCTTCCTCATAACTTGGATAAACAGCTAGGCATCTATTATTCTATCATTTCTTTAACAATTTCATTGCACAATCATGTACAGAACAATGTTTTGATTTGATTAAATCTTATATTTACCAATTAAATAGTGTTATTGAAATCAATTTGAAGTTATTGATGGAGTTATTGAGATCAATTTGAAGCAGCAAGATGAATACTTGTTCTTAACATGCTTCATCAAATTTTGTCAAGATATTTTTTTATTGTTTAATGTATTTTGTTTGTCAAGTGCGTTTCGTATTGTTTTATCTTTCTCATATTATTATGTGCGCGTTGTTTTATGATCATTGTGCAAGTAAAATTATTTATTAATGATGATCAAAAGGTGCTTAGTATTGTGAACATGAATTTATCCAAGTGATGTGGAAGGATTCTAACAACCTTTAAGCTTATGACTAATTATAGATATAATTTGAGTCATATTTTGTGAAACATCCAAATGAAAGGACTTTGGCTAATCTTCATGCAACATTTCATGATCTTTGGATCTTACAATCCTAACTCAACAGATCTTAGGATCGTATCTTTGCAAAACATTTAGAGTGGAAGGATCCGAACATGCAAATTCGATCATACATCAAATAGTAACTGACAGATTATGAAACATTCTTAATTACTACCCTTATTCACTTGAACTTCGTATGCATATTAAAGTCGATAGGTTTCAGAGTCAATAGAGCAACAGATTATGAAGCAGAGGATTTCTGTCCTATAATATGACTGAATGATTCTGAACATCTAGGGACACATGTAGTGGGCATATCAGTGTGAAGCCAGTTCAAGGTCTTGTTTAAGTAGACGCATATTTCTAAGGCTTGCGTAAACGAAGAGGGTTTACATTTGAGTCTAAATAGAACAATAGATTAAAAAAAAAATACCTGCTAGTGAATGCTCTGTAATCCCTATACCTTATGCTTTTGAAATCAATTCTATTGATTAAATAGGTTCGCACAGAAAATAAAATAAAGGGGTCCAAAACCGCAGGGTAAAGAAGGGAGTACCATTGACAAGCTCTTTTCTTTTACTTAGTATCAACATATACTAGAAAAGTTGCCAGGCACAAGCAACAGTAAGCTAGACCATATCAGTCCACACTCCACACCAAGCAACAACTTTCTGTAACGCCGCACATCACACACACAGTCACAAACACAAAATTACCACAAATGAAAGCATCATACTGTTTTGGCGGCTACACAAGCCTTAGCACAAACATGTTTACCTAAAGAAGACATCAAACTTTAACACACATTGAAGTCTCTAACAGATATATGGACAGCTATCCTTGTTGCAGAACACACAAACGCTATATATATTTAGAGTATTAGATTCACGCACAAACGCACTCTTAGGGTGCATGAGGCCAACACCCTTAAAAAGCATCAGCTGTGCGAGACTTCCCCGACCAACATATGTAGTAGAGGAAGTGGATTATAAAAGGAGAGGGGAAGCCCTGTCAGATGAAGAACATGAAGTTTTCTATGCCAGAGTGCAGCACATTCAAATCAGATAATGTTGCAGAAATTGATGAAGATGATGTTGCAGAGGATGAAGATGAATGACCTGAAGATGACTGTTTCTCAGACTGCGCATCGAAATACAATCTTCCTCTGTAAGCAAGAAGGTCAGCATAGTACACTGGAGGAACCAGTGAAACAGGCCTACAACACTTGGCAAAAGTGAAGCACAAGTTGTATATGAACTTCTGTAAGTTGTCAGAAGAAAAGTTGTGCTCATCCCACAGGACATGGTAGTGCGTTGGTTTGCTGGTGCCAATGCTCCCATAGTGACTGCAAAGATAGAAATCATACTCTGATGGATGAACAATTGTTGTATCCACCACTGTCCCAGGAGGTATGTTACCATTCCTACCTCCATCTCTTGGAGTTTCGGGAAATAAGCGTGTCTGGTGTCGTTTCCGAGCAACAATCAGTGTTATGGTGGGATGGTAGTCAATTGCTTGCATAACTCTCTTCAGATCCAAAAGTTCCCTATTTAGAACCATATCAAACTGCCCTTCACTGACACCATCACGAAAGATCACAAGTTTCTGCGGCTTTATGCCATTTATCTTTTCGTAACATTCAATAAGCTCTAGACAAATATGTCCAAAGCTTTCAATTTCCTCTACACGATGACCCTGGGGGCTAATTCGAGGAATATATTTGTTCACAGCTGGCCAGTTCATTGAGGCAACAACGGCAGCTATTGATGGACTTGCCAAATCCAGGGGACGAGGGTGATTGACATCAGCACCAATGAGCATCACATGGTCTGCATCTTTTCCAAATAACGGAAGTTGATTATAAAGCTCAACATTGCTACCCCCTAGCTTAGCATTTATTTTCATGCCAAGATTAGCAAGATACTGGTCCTGCCCTTTATTTGCCATTTTTGAAAGGCAACACTGGGTTACAATTCCTATCTTTGTCTCAGAAACCCACTTGATGTACTTATACCCAGCATCCTTTTTCGACATCACACATAATAAAAGCTGTAAGTTGCTTTGGCAAGCCTTTTGTGCTTGATACTGAACTTTTTCTAGAAGAGGAGTTAGTGATTCAGCACTTGACAGAGCACACATGCTAGCCAGTTCAGTAAATAAAGGATTACTCATACGCAGCCCTAGCTTGTTACACCGTTCAACAAGCTTTGGAATGAAGTCCTTGTTCAAACGGTCAGCTCTCTCACGACAGCTGAAGTCCAAAACGGCCCAATGCGTTAGAGACATACCTTCAACTACCAATTTGTTAACAAGATTCCACTGGCAGTTATCTTTATCCACATTGATAGCATTCACTCTGTCAGGTAGAGATCTTAACTTCAATTGTGGCGGCTCTATCACACGACCTTTGACCCGTGTCATGTTCATTGAAACATCAATCCCAAAATTTTCGCTGATTTGACCCCTGTGACGTTACAGAAAATAAATCAGAAGTACTCAATTAGTCCATATGATATATGATGGTGGAGCACTTCATAAATTTAATCTTCCAAAACAAACAAAAAAACTAACATTGGGATTAAGTTGCAAATTTTTGCAGCGGAAGGTGCATTTGTGCAACACATAAATTAGCAAGCAAACTCCAATAAAAATCAACCCTATAAATACTCTTTCCCTATTTTCAAATTATTTTCAGAAGCATAACCAATTTTAAGAGACCGTAATATAGCATATTTCACTACATGAGGGAGCCTCAAAGACTAGTATAATTGCTTGAATCAATTCACCATCCTCCCTGATCTGGGTTATTAGTTAGTATTTCTGAATGTTACCTAGGAATCCAACACCAGACAGTTCAAAGATAATCCATGAAACATTAGCATCAGAATCAGAAATCCCTAGCCATGCTAGACTACCTTCAACCATTTAATAAAAAAATTATCCAGGGAGGAAATTGCAACACAAAGCCACACATGTCAAATGTCTCAGACCCTTATATGTGGTTTGTTACCAAGAATCTAATAAAAGTCAACTACAAGAACCAATATGCAGTAATTAAAAGGCATCAAACAGTTAAGTGTAATTAAGCAAAGAATAAATGACAACAACAAACAAGGACCAATATAGTAAACTCATAAAACCACACTTAAGAAGAATAGCAGATAGAAGCTAACGTAGAGCAATACAACCAATTATATAGCTATGCCATATGTCTAGTAAGTTGAAACAACATACCCGCAAGGTCCATGATCATCTTGCAACATGCCGCAGATTTTCATTCGCCTGTCCTCAGGTCTTGCAAGTGACATGTTCTTCAACAAAACCGCTGAGTCATAGTCCAGATTTTCCTTAGGGAATCTCTGACCTTCAACCAAAACACAGAACTCCATTGGAACATAATTTGCTTTCCTGCCTTTCCCCAGACTTAAACAAGGTATATCCTCATGCTCTATTTCTACCCCAGGATACTTATCCCGGAAATAATCAATGAGACGTACAGAGGTTGGAGGATGCTGACTGTCAGGATCTTCAAGAATGAAGCAAATGTCGCGGGCAATTTTATCAGTTAACCCTGATACAACATATTTCTGTTTTGTACGACGATGGGTCACTGTAACTTTGAGTCCTTTCAGGGCATTCTCAATATCCTGCCCGTATCTGCGAAATGTACCTAAATTGAACTCAGTGAGGTCGAGATGCTCCCTAAGAAAATCGAGGACAGGAATTCGCTTTCGAACTGCCAGAACTGAATAATCCAAACACATCACTAAGCCTTGAGAAGTTGGCTTCAGACTGTGCTGAAACCCTTCAGATGCCACAAGTCCACCGTTAAGTGAGATCTCTGGATCGACTGGGTGAAAGCTTTTGCCTATGCTGACCAGATGCCTCCTGGGATTCTCCTTCATTACAACATCCATCCCTTGTAATTCTTTACGGGGAAGCTGTAGTAGATTACCAGTCAAATAATCCTTCAGTTTACAAAGCTTCAGCTCATTTATAAGTGTAACACTGAAATTGTACGTGTGACACCTCACGTCTTCCTCAGGAGAAAGTCTCACTGTAAAGTTTCCTGTGGGCAATTTAACAGCACTAAATATATTCTTCTCGCCATCAAAGGCAGTCATTTCCAATGGAAACTCTGGATTATCAGAGAAGAGCTTCTCCATAACCAAACTCAGGTTAGCCTTTGATATCCTCGCAGGGCGAGCCTTGGAAGATGTCACTTCAGGTTTGACTTCAATGTCATAGTGTCGTATAATACTCTCAGCATTAAAACTGACAGGAAAATGATTCACAAGGATATTGACATTGCGAATCTTCTCTAGACCGCCATTGTCAGGTCGTCTGATAGGAACCATTTCTCCAGATTTGGAAGCCTCATCAGACAGCTTCAAAGACTGCATCTTTGGGACAAGTCCTATCAATAGGTTAAGAAAAGAAAAAGTAATTACACAATGCATGAAGCCGATAACGGAGCAACGGAGCAACTATACATGTTCTGCAAGACAAAACTCAATTACGAATAGTACATAGTACATTAGCAATAATTATTAATATACCCACAACAATTATATGTTTCATAACCTGTAGAATGCAAAGCAGTCACCAATGTGTTTATGACTTTCATCGTATGGCCTTCCCATTTCCAATAACCCATACACTATCCGTTACATTATAAGATGGTCGTACTCGGGCATCTTTGAAAAAGGAGTGTTGCTTAGCCACCATACAACCCTAAGATTGAGCTAATACAATACAGAGGCATAGTGCTAATGTGCGAAAATTGCTAATTCTTAATATCATGAAATACTCATAAAACAAGATGAAAAATTAGGAAAATGCACTTCATTATTCAAATACGGGTATAATGCTACCGCTTAACTCATCAAACCGATCTACGTAGTGATGCAACAAAGTGAAATATGTCTTGGAAAATTTATATATCCATTAACAATTGGATAACCTTTGCAAAAAAAAAAAAAAACGATCGGATAACACGTATCCTTCCATTCCTCCATTTCTATTTATAAAGTCTGAAGTTTTAAAAGTTTGACTACAAACTCCTCAGTTTTTCATTAAAACATACAAACCCAGAAATGCAACGCAAAACAAAGATCATAAGCCACCATTTCTAAACCGTACTTCCTCAGTCTCACATTTATATGGGCCACATTTCTATACTCCGTCAAACTTTCACGAGTGACATTTCTACATTATGTCCCACTTCTATAGGCCACATTTCATAATATATTTAAGACATGATCATAAAACACTAGGATCAGAGACACTGAGAGAACAAGTAAAGAAATGTAAATCATATCCCTAAAAAAAAAAAAATCTGAACTATGCAAATAATCCGAATGAAACCTACCATAATATTAAAAAAAATATCGAAGCCTGCCAGAATATTAAAAAATAAAAAATATATAATATCCATAAATAATTGAAATTATCGATAAAACATACCGCGATCAGCGGTAGACTGAGAAGCTGCGCGCAATTTAGCAGCATAATTATCGCTACTAAACTGTTGTTGAGCAGTCATCCGAGTCTGGCCACCCCCAGTAGCAGTAACACTGGGCTGATAATTGGACCGACCACGGCCCTCTATCACCGGCCCAGCTCCCCACTGATGTTGTCTGCACTGTTGTTGATGTTGCGGCCGCGGTTGATTGAAAAGTGGTGGTTGCTGTTGCTGATACTGATGTTGTTGATTTTCCCTTCCTCTACCGCCTCGTCCACCATTACCGCCACCACGAGCACGGCCTCTACCTCTTCCACCACTGCTACCATTACCGCGCGCTCTTCCGTAACCGTAACCGTCCATTTTTTTTGAGAATCGAGAAACCTTGCTTTCTATATTTTTAAAAAAAAAAAAATGTTGAGAATTTGATGAGAAATAAGTGTCAAATTGAACCGCTCTTAAATACTAAAAGATGAAAATGAAAAGCAGAAAAGTTCTAGAAGGATCGCCGAGTCTAATTAGAGTAGGAATTTACTAGAGTCTCCTCTTTTGCTTAGCAGTTAAGCTTTGTGTTTTTTTTTTTTTTAAAAAAAAAATTTGAAGATGACGGAGGTCAACCAGGTTGTTTGAACTTGATGATTATTGGAGGGAGTGGGGCCCAGAGTGGGAAGTTGTCAAGAAATATCGGACGGAGAAGTGAACGTGAGACGACATATTGCTGACGTGGGATGCGATGACTGGGGTAAGATTTTGTTAGGAAACGGATTGTCGTATTCAGTCAAACAGATAGTGCCCTCTTCGGATTTCCATGGTGGGCTGGGTCAGGATTGGTCCAATACTCAATAGTGGTACACTTTATGTTGGGCCCAAACGAACATACTCTGTGTTTTGTTAGATTTACACATGATCTTGTGCCCATAAAACTTTCATCGTACATTCGTACAATAATAAGAACAACCAAAATATGAAGCGTTCGAGGCATCAAAATACTCCCTTTATTTTTATTTATTTGTTAGGTTTGACTTTTTATAATCTCTAATATATAACTTAAAATAAAATATTTTTCTAAATTCATAGGACAAAAAATTATGAAAATTTGATATTTACAAAATTTATATAATTACATTGAGATGTATCAAACAAAATTTCACTTAAATATACTATTTTTTATAATATAATTAGAATTTGTATTTAAAGTCTTCAAACTTTAACTCAAAACATGAAAATGTAGCAAACAAATAGTAACGGTAGAATTTCTATAGGGCATTAGGGGCCTATAGCCAATACCAGTAAATCTTAAAATTTAACTACACACTGTGCGCAGCATACCCAGAATGAGTACTAAAAACAGACAAGATCAAAGCAAAAGTGAAATGAATGACAGCCATGGATATTCCGATCACCTTGCATTACATTGCAAATTGAACAACTAGAGGTTGTGATCTTGATCGTAGATTCCGTCCAAAGTTGGAATTGAAGCATGTTTAGGCCCAGATCCTAGAAACACTGTAGCATCACTACCATTCAGAGGTTGTTGACCATATACCCTTGATTCTGACGTTCCATTATTAGTCCCTCCAACTCCACAATTACCATTGCAATGACTCATTTCAGATGGTCGGTTGTACCGAAAAGAAGCAGTCTCCCCTTCGAGTCTTCCTCTAATATCAGCAAGCAAACACTTAAGCCGCAAAGCCTCAGCCTGCAACGCAGCTTCATTTTCAAGCCTCTTTAATAACTGCTGATTTGAAGCCTTTAACTTGTTGATCTCGTCCTGTAGGAAGGTTTCACGTGCCTTCAACTTTTTGCGGTACTTGCGAACAGCTTCTTTGTTATCCCCTCGTGGCTCTCCTCTCTCCCTCTTCTTACGACGTTTTGGCCCCCCGATTAGAGCATATGAATCGTTGTCCTCACTACTTTTCGCTTCGTTAGGAGAAGGGATTTCACTTTGCAAATGAAAGTAGTTATTGTTTGTAGTATGACTGCAAGTGTTGTTGGTGTCAGTATAAGCTTGAGCATCTTGTAGTAACTCTTCCAAAATGTCGTCCATGGATCCCCTATGAGGAATCTCGCCAATGTTTGCACCAGAGAACGAATCCAGGTTTGAAAAATTAAGGCTCGTGCCATCTGCTATAACCGTCGTCGTCACTAGGTCGATGTTGCTATTATTGCTATGGTTGTTGCTACGGCTTATGATGCTGGTATTGCCATAATAGTGGTGGTTCTCCATCAAGTTCTGAAAGTTGGTCCAAAGGAATTAAATAGTTGATTTTTTTTTTTTTTAAGTTTTTTTAAAAAAATAATTTGAAAAATAAGTTTAACACTAAAATATTTTAAAAAATAAGCTTCTTCAGGTTCAAATGAAAATCTCTATCTTGAATAGCGATTTCATCCCTTAACTAAAATCGCTACTCCTAGCAAAATATTTTGTGGTTTGTAACTTATTTTTTCAAATTAGTTAAAATTTTTTTTAAAAAAAAAGTCCTAAATAGTGTGACTATTATTTGTTGACTTTTCCTTCATTATATTTGCTATTGCTACAACATGGACAACATATTACTGCTGAAGGATCCAGGCTAAAGGGAGAAAACTATGATGTTGTGAACGGTACGTCTAAAAGCGAGAGATTAGACGCCTTTGAAAGATCTAGCTTCCAGACCCTAGCTAGGAAACTTGAGTAATGCAATTAAATACTGTGGATTGGTTGGAGTCATCGATATTAATGTATTTTGTAAGAACAAGGATGTACGTCCAACAGCTGATGTACATATATTTATCCATTGGATTGGATAGATAACTCACCAAGTCACCCACTAATAAACAATTTTAAAACTAATAATATCCCGATCAATTAAAGATGGGTAATTTATTTTCGGGATGTCAAAAAAAAAAAAAAAAGATGGGTAATCTACGACATTGGCTCAAAATTAAGATACTACTCCCTGTGTGTTTTGTATACAAAAATGAAAGATTACGTTGGGAGAAAGGGGTGCTTTCCCAATCTTGAGTAGGTCTACACTAAGATCGGTCAATAGTAATGGTCATTATTACCTGAAACTAACTCAAAATATATAAAAGTTATATAATTATACCCCTTACAAGGTAAATAAGGTTCTCTCGGTTGAGGTGATTGACATGGGGAAATAAGTCCTCCATCGAAGTTACGTTGTTACTATCTCTATTCCTTCTAATGCATGCATGCATGCCTAACTATGATGAGTTTTAACGTACAGTTGGCTACACTGTATTCAAACATTTTGTGAAGTATTTACGTTTGGGAATTATGTATGAAGATGCAAAAGGTTCTGCCTCAGCTCGTATAGGGTTACCTACAAATATATATATGGCCTCAGTATATCACCCTTTGAAGAAAGTAACTCTAGGCACGCTTTCGGTTGAAAAGTGTCATCACACGACACAACACGATAATTTAATCCTAATCCAACACAAAAATACTAAGTAGTCTGTATTTAGTATTTTACTTGATATGAACACATGATCAATCTGACCTGAAATAAATAATTATGAACAATAGTAACCTCGTGGGTCGATCTCATGCATTATATTTAAAAAACAGAAATACCAAAATAAACACTGCAACCATTAATTAGGACTCCATTATGTGAGGCACAAAAACTATATGTAGTCCCGGCCATTTAATTTGTAATATATATACACAATTAATCAAGAGAAAACCAAGAATGATCAATCTTTATCGATTAGTTTAATTATCGAAATTATTAAACCAAAACTTTCATCCAAAGGCTAAGTAAATTAACCATAAAGACGGTAAAAATACCAGAACTAGACAGTACTAACCAAACTATTAATTTTAGTTAACCTAAAAAAAATTACTCCCTTAAAATGTTTTTGTTATTTCAATATTGACTAATTTTGTCTCTCAAACCGAAAAAAAAAAGAGGGAGTCATATAAAAAGTTTCATGTAAATTGGAAATGTTAATGCAAATTATATTCAAGAAAGGAAGAAGAAGGAAAATAAGAAGGCATACCAGTTGTTGGCAATCCGTGAGAAGAGGAGATGATGCACAGATCAAAGCGATGAAATATGTCAATGTGTAAACGAGAGAGAGGGTGAGGGAGGAATGAGTAGACTTCACACAAATATTGACATGGTTTGCATATTCCTTTAATCATTGGATGTAGTCATGATTGATGTGTAATTGTAGGGGCATCTTTTGGGAGTTGTAATTAATTTAAAATTTAGAGCTATCTAACTAACTAAACTTCATAAGTATTTTGTTAACTTGTCAATCAATACTCATACACCAATTCAATTGTCTTCTATAAAGAAAATAATTTGGCTCTATACATATGTTTTATGATATTTGTGGTGAGGAAAATAGGTTACCAGTTGTTTATTTTATTAAGTTGAAGAAGTAAGCTTGCCTAGCTAGTATGTCAACTCCTCTGCCTATTTTTGCAGGTGTTTTTGGAATATTCTTGCCTTTTCATTTATATACCAATTATCCTAATTATTGATGGGACAAGTACTCTTCACACACACTAAAAAAAAAATAAAAAAATTTCAACCATGAGAAAATGTCATATAGAGGTTAATGAACAGGTCATTAAACCAAACTTGTCAATTCATACCTATTTAGCTAGTATTTTTTGAAGTAATATATATATATATATATATATATATATATATATATATATATATATATATATATATATATATATATATATATATACTACCTTTCGAGTTTTGGACAATTAAATTTAACTATTCTAATGTTGACAATTTAATTTAAATACTCTACTAATGATTTATCCTCCTCTAACTTATTTAAATATTCTACTAGATGTGTGATGAGTTTGTTGCAAACTTATAAAAGTTTTTTTTTTTAATTTTGTCTACTATTTACATAGCCAGATAAGTACGTGTTGAATCCCAAGAGCTTAAAGATTAAATAGTTGGATTGACATAAATTCATACTAGCAAATAACAGTATTGGAAAAAGGGTTATTATGACGCTAACTCTAACTATTGCGATGGAAATAAAACTTTACTTCATAACTAAAAACATCTAGGATTGAAAATCTCTGCTAATATAAATTAATGCCAGTAAACACTTTCTATCCCTTTAAACTTTGACAAATAAACAAATCATTAGATAATACTGAGGATCCCTTTCAAGTATTAATGGACTTCCTCTAATGCAATTATACCTAGTGTCGTGAAGCTTATATTTTCGTGATGACGCTCAACATCTTAAACTAGGGTTATAGACTCAATTATGAACCAACTGTATTGTAAACCAAATCACATTCATCATATGAACTATATCTAGCTATCAATAAAATAAAACCAACCTTAAAATAAAATGGATAGAATAAAAGCAAAGGAAATTGAGAATTGGGATCAAACATGCATAACTCCATATTAGGATTCATTAGAACCTTAGATTAAGAGACTAATCACTCATAACATACACAAAGAAAAAGCAATTATTTAGATAATACATCATTATAAGCACGGATTAAAGAATGAACTTGTTCAGATCTATATTCAATATATGCAACATTACATATATCATAGGATAAAATGGAAAATAATTTTTTAAAGTTGCACTTTTGAAATATTGAAATTATATTATTTGCAAATGAAAATATACTTACTGAATATGAAATTGTACTATTAGAAAATAAAGTTATACATAATTTTACCATTTTCTCTTAATCCTATTGTTTTACCTTTATTTTCTTTATTAAAGTTGTACTTTTGAGAATCAAAGTTATACTGTTTGCAAATGAAATGTAAGTTGTACTATTAGGAAATGAAAAAATTGTAATATATTTATACAACACATAATAAAATAAAAGAAAATATTTATACAATAAATTACTCGTAAGAAGTTGTTATAGCTGAAAATAGTATTTGCTTCATATACTAGAACAGAGATTGCAAGAAACACGATAAGTATAAAATTTCCTTATTTACCTCTCCGGTAAAAGTACAACACGGTTTTTCTAATCTTTTGACTGCTAGTAAATTTCACACACACACATATATATATATATATATATATATATATAAAACAATAGCTTGAAGTTATAGAATATAGATAAGGTCAACTAGTACCTAGTTATATACTTCAATTTGATGCAGGGTCTTTCTACTTAGCGAAAAACTTTATGAACTCTAATCTTCTTCAAGGCCTGCTAAAGCTTAAAGGTTGACCTATCAAAAATTAACCCTAACCAAGCCCGATTTTGACGTGGACCAGACCCAAAATGTGGATAATGGACTAGGTTTTATGACCCACAACCATTTTTATCCAAGCTCGAATAACCCGAATAAATGTGGGTTGAAAACTGGTCGACTTAACCCGGTAAGCGTGGTACTTGGGCTGATCTTTTTATTATATATATATAAAAAAAGTCTTAAAATTTTGCATAAATTTAGAACCCTAAAGTTGTTAAATTGTTTCATAAGTGCTATTTTTTTTATTCTTCCTCCATTAAATTTTAACTATTGGCGAATTAACCTTTATAATATTAGTATTAGTCTATCAGTGATCATATATATTTGTCACTTAGTAAATATATTTTTCTCATTTATGATAATAAAATATATTTTTGTCTCTTCTTCTAAAGTTAAAAGTAGGTGACAATATAGTCAATGATAAAGATGTAAAATTGATATGTTTTAATGAAATAGAGTTGAACATACAGTATATAACCAGTTAAAGTTGGAAAAAAAAATGACGCCATAAATTCCTTACATTGAATTGACCCTAACTTGTAAAAGGTAGATTATAAACAAGTATTGTTCAACCGAACCCAAAAATAACCCAAAATCGAAAATAATTAGTTTGACTCGACCTATTTGACAAATCTACTTAAAGGGTTAGCCACCGTTGTAAAGGAAACCTATATTTGAATCCTAATCTAAGTTATCTAACTAGTTAATTTTGTGATTCTTGTCATAATTATGTTTAAGAGTAAAGACATGATTACAAAGACAAGATGGTGCGCTACAGATTGTCAACCACTACACATTAAACGCACTTAAGTCTTAATGTCACTAGTATGGCGACATCTTATCTTAATTAGTTAATATCAAGATGATATGCTATTATGATCCTCAATATTTTATAATTAATTGGAGTGGTAATCTACTCGATACCAATATACCATTCACTGTCATTTATCACTTATGAATACCGTCGTTTTAACTCTTTATTTATTTCATAATCCTATCTTAAGTCTTTAAAGGATGAAAGTTAGGCTATATTAATTCTATTCATCTGATTTTTATTGATTCATTTCTAATAAAATAAAACTGTTTTATTGGATTTTTACTAATTAAACTATTTTAACTAATTAAAATAGTATTTTTATGAATAAAATTAATTTTTAGTGATTAAACTTTTTTTTAAGAAGAACTAAACAGGGCCTAACTCACTGCAACTTTTTCCTAAAAAAAGTCCTCGTAGAAACTTGTTTTATACGGAGTAAATAATAATGATGTAGTTTAAAACTAGGTAAGTCCAGTATAATGCACGGATTGATAATAAATTATTTTGTTAAATATTTTAATCGTAAGCAATTTTTATTTATTGGTGAAAAATTTATAGATTTACCGTAGCAAATTTAATTGATATAATATTTTTTATCTCATTAAATAAAAAATTTATTATAGAAAAAGGTAAAGAGGAAATATGAAATGAAGAGAAGAAATAAATTTAGTTTTAAATGATTTAGGAATTTATATAGTTACACAATTTTTTATAAATAATATTTTCAAATCTAATATTAATATAAAGTAGAAAAAAAATAGATGACATCATCTTTAAAAAAAGACGGATTTTTTTTTTATAAAAGCTTGATATGTGGTATGTATGACATCACTAGAGATTTGCTTTAGTAATAGTTATAGACTGGTGGTCTGATTATCAATCAACTTGCAATTTTTACCTGTCTTTATTACATAAGCTAATCAACTCTTGAATTGACCATTTTACCTAGAATTAGCTAATAAAATAGAGATTAAAAAAATACTAATAATCTTCTTAGGTATTTGATTGACAATTTATTTCACACAGACAAGGCAGCTATTTCATCAACCAAATTAAATATGGCGGCAAATCATTATTTTTATTATTTTATTGGATTTTCATGTTATTTAAGAAACGACTTAAAATATTTTTTTCTCTAAAGTTATAAGACAAAAAATTATAAAAATTTGATATTATAAAACTTTACATTGAGATGCATGCATCCAATATAACAAATTTCATTTGAGTATATTATTTCTTATAACATAATAAAATTTTATAATCAGAGTTTTAAAACTTAAATTTTATAAATAAAAATAAGGTAAAAAAGGCAAAAATAAAAAGACGTACTTCTATTCGCTGTCTCAAGGGTTATTTACAACATTTTTTTTATTAATTAACATGACATAGAAAGTACGAATTGGATATAAACTTTAGTGGTACAATAGTGCAGACATAAGTAAACTCTGCCGCAACAAACTAGAAGCTTATAATGGCCACAGAATGTCTCCGATTTTATTAGTCAAATATATATAACAGTGAATTATAATGGGCACAGAATAACACAGATCTATGTATTGGTGGTCAGAAGTTGATTATAATATTAGGCACTTTGTCAGAAGAAACTAGTATAAATAGAGGACCATAGTCGAGTACATTCACCAACAAGATCACAAGCTCTATTTCATTCCATACTTCACACAAAAATACACAACATCACCAAAAAAAAAAAAAACCAATGGAGTTGAAGAGAATCGTGGTAGCTCTCTTTTTCATCCTTGCAACAGGTATTCCCTCGTCCATCCAACTTCAACTCCGTCTAGTTTTCTCACTTTTCAAATAGAATATTCTAAATAGGACAAATAAAAGGGAATGAAGGTTGTACATGGCTATAATCACGAAATAATCTAATTTTTTAAAATTACTTTTCCAAATCATTTTGCTATCAAAACGTAGTAATGCAATAAGAAAATGAGAAACTTCTAATTTATACATGTATAAATATATTGGGAATATGTCCAAAAAAAATTTATATATCGGGGGTATTTTTGTAATTTCATTTCTATATCTAATATCATAATGTACGTCTATACCTAATACACGTTTTTATGAATTTTTATATCTATTGTATTTTTATATATGATATAACAATATATATAACTGAATCGAGATATGCTACCATTATAAGTTAAATGTTGATGTAAAAATAATAAAATTTTGCGGTGTACGTGTTCGTAGTGATGCTGCAAGTCCTCGCTGTGAAAGCACAACAAGAGAATCCAGTGTGTGAGGAGCACTTAGGGCATCCATGCACTCCTGGTGTTAGAGAATGTTGTGCAAACACCGGACGTCAATGTGTGGCTGCCGCTGCGAATGGTTTCCGGTGCATGTAAACCCCCGTCTTCGATCATTACCAACACGATGATCCAATCCCACATCAACGACAACCTAATCTACTGTTTAAATTTATCTATGATTTACTTGGTGTTGCTATATTAAATGTGTAAGTGGGTCTATCTATGCTTTACTATCTTGTCTAGTGGTGATTTCTCTAGTCTGTCCTAGCCAATGATGCTTTGGATTGAAATGGTTGTCTTGTGCTATAAATAAAATTTCTACTTTTCTGTTTTCAATTTATTATCTGTGTTGAAGCCTATGTGAACTATAGTTCCATCAAATTAGAGCCCGAGGTTGTTATTATTTGATGGATTATGGTAAAAAGTAAAGTGAAGAAATTATTGGTCAAATAACAAGATTGGTAAAAGAAAAATTATGAATGAACGATAAATTCATAAATAAAAATCCGACTGATAAATTGGTAAATAAAAACTCCTCAATTAACTAACGTATATAAAAAAGGAAATTTGAGGTCAGACAATAATTAAACGAAAAAAAATGCATTGCAATTCATACTAGCTAAAGCATGATTAAATTATTTTTCTTGCTCATTAATGTTACCGTATATTATTGAAAACATGTCATTACTTACCTATCAAGACATTTATTTGCTCTTCGAAATCTTGTCTAGCATACTTATTTGTGGATAATAACATCATTAATGAGATAAATATATAATTTTCTTGTATTATACTCTCTCCGTTTTAAATTAGTTTTTTTATTTCTATTTTAGAAAATATTCACAATTATTTTTATATATACATTTATCTTTTCACTACGAAAAATTTAAAGTCTCCCCTTCTCTCATATTCAATCAAAAAATTTGCCTCAATATTTCCATACATCTATTTTCAATAAAATAATGCTCTACTATTTTTTCACATTTATTTTTCTAATAAAATAATAATAGATAACGAAACAACTACTTATTACCCCTTTGTGGAAGCGAGAAGGCTGTTGTAACTTGTAAGTGCGTAAAGGAATTGAAGTTCAATCACCCCTTTTTGAAGCTCTAAAAACAATTCACTTATGTAAATCTCCCAAATATATTAAGATAGCAGCTATTAAATCAAACTGGGCCTTTTATGCAAATAAGACTATGGACCCGGGTGCACGATGAGCATCGTGCACCCGGGCAAAAAGGTACGGACATTACAAATAAAACGCAGGCAAAATCACAAAAAATGAAATGAATGAACATTCTTTTATCAGGCAATGAATATTGGGATGTGTGGTGTTCATTATTCCTCATGTAAGTGACTTCGTAATTTAGGAAAAGCTGAATTGTTTTGGCAATAGGAGTAGTACAGGTCCCAAGGTTCTTTAAAAATCTGATCTTTTTGCCTTGAAAATAGTTCACATACTGTACACAAACAAAGAGAATGAACATCATATATTATCCTACTTAACATTATATATTATCTCACTAAACATTATATATTATCTCACTGAACATTATATATTACAACACTGAACATAATATATCAAGATAGATATGAACTTTTTGCATTATATTCGGAATAGTAGACGTTCTGTTCACATATTTGAAAAATGAACTTTTTGTATTTATGTAATGAACATTCAATATTAATCTAGTGAACATTCAGTGTTACGACAATGAACATTAGTTATTATGAAAATGAACACATACTATACACAACTATTCAAATGAACATTATGTATTACTGTAATGAACATTATATATTATGCGAATGAACATTAAGTATTATAACAATGAACATTAATTAGTTATTATCAAAATGAACATGGAACATTCGTGAAGAAAGTATTGCGAAAATGGACACTATGTATTGATAAAATGAACATATATATACAACTTGAGTAAACATTCTGTACAAAGGCAATAGACATTAACATATTTCGCATGAATTGAATAGAATAAACATTCTTTACAAGACAATGAACATTGTGATGTGTAATATTCATTATTTCCCATGTGAAATCATCATCAGTGCTTCGTAATTTGCGCATTGAGAAAAGATACGTGCAAAGAACTTTATAATATTATTTTTAAATCTGAACTTTTGCATTGAGAATGTACACGCACTGTATACATATTTATTAAAATGAATATTAAACATTAAGTTCAAAGGCAATGAACATTACATTCATTTGTAATGAACATCATGTTCAAAGGCAATGAACATTACGTTTAAAGGCAATGAACACTACATTCACAGACAATTAACATCATGTTCAAAGACAATAATGAACATTACATTCAAAGACATTGAACATACACTTCAAAGGCACTAAACATTATGTTCAAAGACATTGAAAATTATGTAATAAACTTCACATATAATGAACATTACATATAAACAGAATGGACAATATTCTCAATTGTAATGAACATTTAACTTATTTCTAATGAACATTAGTAACGAATATACATAAAATAGAAAATTCCATGAATTACAAGCAAAATTGTTTTTTTACTAAGTATTGGAGAACATATTGCGTGGAAAATCGAAATAATCATGTTGCTTCGGAAATCCAACCATAATCCCTGCACTTAGTGGGGGGAAATTTTGAAACTGACAATATTCATTGCTTTGTACAGAATGTTCATCGGGTGCACAATGCTCATCGTGCACCCAGATGCAAGATCCAATTACTGGGCCTTTTAAGGCCCAACTCGTTCACCAAATTGCCTTGACCCGATTTAGTTTCTGCTGAACAGGTCTAGTGCTATTTTGACAGTTCATTGAATAAGTTATAAGGGTAAAATAACACCTTTAAAACAGGTACCATCTAAGGTAAATTTTCTAAATAAAAATAGAAAGAGAGGTTTTAATCACACGCACATTTTAAACAAGTAAAATTCAAGTTGTGTGGTTAAAACATATCTTTCTATTTTATATAGAATATGATTTCAAAGAGAATGTTGTACACCTATTTCTCATGATAGATATATAGATAAATAGATATATAGATAAATAGATAGATAGATAGATAGATAGATAGATAGATAGATAGATAGATAAATAGATAGATAAATAGATAAAATGTGATAGATGCCTGTATATATGTATTCAACTAATGTACAAATTTTCTTGGGTATGTGATAACTTGCTATTTGATATGATTTTAGGGTACTATTGAACCTAATTTACTTGATTAATTTGTGTTTTGGTTCACTTTTACTCTATTATTGTGCAAATTTTGTGTATCCTATGCTTCATGGGTTGCTAGTGTTTTTGGTTGAGATTATAGGTCCAAAAGCGGCAAAATGAAGCCTATGGATACTAAACCGAGCTTAGAGGCAAGAAAGTGTTAGAGAGAATCCAAGTAAGGAAGCAAAATAGAAGAAAAAAATGGAAAAGGAGTTCAAAAAACCATGCACGTCCGTGCAGGAGGCCACCAGAAGCTACCCCCCTACTGTCTGCGCCTGCACGATCGTGCCTGAGCCAGAGTGCCCGTGCACATTATGTTGCACGACCGTGCCGAGCTCCCTAGACAGAGGCGGTAGCTACTGCCTAGGTCTGCACGTCCGTGCCAACCCTGGCACGCCCGTGCGGACCTGCAGTCGAGCCCGATTCTTGTTTTCTCCGTCCTTTTTATTTGGGGGTCTTATAAATACCCCCTTTGGCTCATTTGTACGGACCACCCAATATTTTTCAGAGCTTTCTCTCTTCTTGAAATCCTAGAGCATTAATTCCCCAAATCATTTGTAGATTTTAATTACTAGCTTGAAAATACTCAATTTCAATCCTAGACCAAGATAGGAATCTTACAAATTGGTAGGCTCAACGACGGCCTATCAGTATGCTTTGCTGCATTATAAAAAAGTTTAGTCATTATATTGATATTATGATATGTCTATATATATATATATATATATATATATATATATATATATATATATATATATATATATATATAGTATGTACGTTAATATATATTTCATCTATCCTATTTTACTTGATATAATTTGACTAAATATGAAGATCGATTTATAATTTGGACACTCAATATTTTTAATTACTTATTAGTTACAAGTTAAAAAATGTATAACTTTGAGAATATACATTAACATAAACCCAACTAAACCTAAATACAATAATTTATTTTCATGTCAAAATGGGAGATGTAAAAAAATGAAAATATGCAAAGTGTGACAAGTAATATCAGACAAAGAGAATACAATGTTATATTTTATTTTTAAAAATATATCTCAAACTCATTATATTCTAATTTACATATGCTCATAATCTTTATTAAGCTTCCTCAAGAATGTTTTTAAAATGAGTGAAATTTATACTTATTTAAAATGACCCTAAAACCAAGTTTCCCTTAGAGTGAAAAGAATCAAGTACTTGGACACAAAACACACTATCTCGCCTACAAATATCATTATATCAAGTATTCAAGTCATATTCCCTCTTCTCAAATACTCCCATCATTCCAGTTTCACTTCACCACTCTTCCTCCATGGCTTCTCCCCTCCTCTTCCTCCCCCACCTCCTCCTCCTCCTCCTCGCCCCCGCTTCGTCGTCGTTGCCATTATCATCTAACAATGATCATACTCCTCACGTAAGCACTTCATTTCCCAATAATACAAATACTCCAACTTCTACCTTAGTCATTGATAGATATATCAATATGCTAATTTGTTTAGTTTCCTAACACAGCTAGTATTATTCCATTGTAACCCGTGTATATATTGATCAATGAAATACATTTTAATCAAGAGTTTCCCACAATCTAACACAGTTCATGACATTGAAATGCAGAATTACATAGTTTACATGGGCGGATCAAATGCAGAAGATGCATCAGACATAAAAGGAGCAGAGTCCGCTCATTTGCAGTTGCTTTCTTCTGTTATTCCAAGGTTTGATTCATTTTCTTGCATATTTATTAGATTATATGAAATGATGATGTTGGATATGAATTTGTTAAAAATACAAAATAAAATGGATGCAGTGAGGAGAAAGAGAGGATGTCGGTGAGTCATGTATACCATCATTCATTCAGGGGATTCTCTGCTTTACTTACTGCCAGTGAAGCTTCTCTGCTGTCTGGTGCTTCTTCTACATTCTACCCTTTAACCTTTTATTATTCCCATCATATGATATTAAAAGATGGCCCTTTTTTATTTTTAATTATTGCAATGAAAGTAACACATTTTAATCATATAGTATACAGCATATTAATATGTGATTCTTTTTTAAATTTTATGGCAGGAACAGATCCCTTTCAATTATTTTCCTTAAGTTTTTATGTATGTGTTTTAGGCGATATATTATTCAAAATAATATATTGTTTGGTTATTCACAGAAAATATGAAATTAAAATTAGAAAAGTTCGATGTTGCATTTCCTTAAACTTTGTTATTTAAGGCAATTAATACGGGCGGTATTTAGCGATTCAGATTAAAAAAAAAAGAAGAGAGGTCAATGTCACAGGTAAGAGTGTGAAATTGCATAAGGTACTTTGAACAGTGTGCATGAGATGAATAGTAAGATGTAAGAAAGTGTAAACTAAGATTAAAAAGAAGTGCAATAAATTAGAAATGGATGGCAGGTAATGAGGAGGTAATCTCAGTGTTCCGTGATCCAATACTGAAGCTACACACTACAAGATCTTGGGATTTCTTGGATCAACAATCTGGAATTGGACCCAGAATTCAATATCATCAGCATTTATTTGCCTCCAGTGATGTCATTGTAGGCATGATTGACACAGGTAATACTAAGCTTCTTATGATTTTAGTTCTGCTGCTTTATCTCTATATTTACCCATAGACATACTTATATTTTTTTGTTACTTTTTTTTTTTTTTAAAAAATGAAAATGGGGATACTGATTGGGTAATATTAGACACACTCCAATGTGGGTAGTTAAAGTTGGAGAGCGTGTGAATGAGATTATATGGTTGTATAGGTTATCAAGAGCAAGTGTTTGACACTATTAGTGGGGATTATTGAAAATGACTTACAAACAACTCACAAAACAACACACATTGCATGCACATTCTTTTGTAATTTGAAGATCAACAAAAGTATAGACTAGACATGATCATTATTGAGGGAATTGGGGTTTGGATGGTTGGTGAAATCATAATCATTAATCTCAATGATACTGAACTTTAATACATCATGATTGAAACTCAGAACACATCGATCTACACAAGTTTTTGTTCAACTAAGAAAACAATAGTGAAAAAAAAAAATTCTGTAGCTGGGTTTCAGTATTGTTATTTGGGGGCGTAAATAGATAATTTTTTTTTATTAAAACTGGCAGGTTTATTGGATTACATTTTATTAGAATGAATGTTACTATTTACATTACAAGTATGTTTTTAATTAGCTTTTGGGATCATATTTTGGAATTGTTATTCTTTAAACCTTTTTTCCAAAGAAATCGAAAAATAACCCTCTAAACAAATTATTTCAAAAAATAACCTTGTAATTTAGGTTTTATATAAAGTTATTTAAATATAAGCCGGTGGGGATTTGGGCCATGAAATGTCAAAGTCCTAGATAGAGACTCTCATGAGCTATACAAGACACTTATTTAATATCGCCCGCATTTTTTTTTGCATGAAATGACTCAATTTTTTTTCCAATTTTTTTATTTTATAAATTTATTTCAATTTTTGACTTAAAAAACAGAGAGAGGAGAGGGGCGTCTTTTTTAGACACCATGACGATGGTCAGGGCGCTTGGGCCTGGCGCCAACATGCCGCCATGGCTGATTGGGTCATGCGAGCACTTTTTTTGACACTCCAAATCAAGATACATGAGAATATGCTTTTGAAACTGCCATTGGGTTGGTTCTAAAGGGAAATCGGTTGCATTCCAAGGGCATTAGGAAGCTCGAAAGGGCGTAACTCTTAACCCTAGGGTCTGATTGATGTGTTTATTTTAAAACCCCTTATTTTAGGCTCCTATACACACCTGTAAAACTACTAAGTCATTCGATTGACGGATTAGGAGATTTATCAAATGGACTTTGAAGGGGGTCGTAACGCCAGCTACGGGCTCCGAACGACGAGAATTTTTTTTAAAACTGTGTATTTTTATAGACCTTTAATGACCAAACTTACTTATGGGACTTGACCTGCTAATGTTGCTAAAAAAGGCCTCTAGAAAGGAAATAGTGAAACTTTTTCAATTTTACCAACTAGTGTTTCATACTAATTTTAAAAACAACTATGTAAAGAAAAATAACTAAATTATACTAAATAAGTATTTATTTTGTTAAAAAAATATTAATTATTTTTATTTATTTATACTAATTATTTTATTTTATGTATGTAACGCTTAGAAATAAATAAATAATAGTAACTTTATTTTTCAAATTATTTTATTTTTTAAATTATATAATTTTGAATATAAGTGTTTTCAGTTTTTTTGAAAAAGAAAAGAAAGTCTGAGAGTAATAGAATTGTTTGAAATTATGTCTGTTACAATTACATAATTATGTTATGTCTGCATCAAATTATGTCTCTTGAAAAATAATCATAAAATTTAGGTTTAATATAAAGACGTTATCTGAGTTATCTCTTTTCATATCCTGGAATCGTTTTTTTTACTCTTAATTATAAGAAGTAATGGAAAGAGGATGCGTAGGATATTATAAAGATTAGCTAATCATAGTTACATAATGACAAAATTTGCAATACTTTGACAATGATCACAAAAATGAGGCTAGGTTTGAAACATCATAGAGGTGCAAATTGATTTATTGTCTTGGTTATTTCTTCGGCCACTTGTGCATTTATCTTTAGTTAGTTTCTTGGTAGTACGAGTATAGTTTCAAAAATTATGGTAGTAGGTAAGATTGTTGTGGACTATGTTAGTTTGGAATCTTTGGTCGTTTACGAAATGTCCCTAAGCCCACTTCTCCATTATTTATCGTAGACTAACAACAAAGCCATTGTCCTATCATCTTACTTTCCAAAAAGATGGGCAATACTCATTTTTCGCTGTCATTACTCAACAGAATCTTGAATAGAGTTCGTTGCGCTTTAATTTCGTAATATTTCTTCATGTTCTTGATATATTGTAACGTGTGATACTACTCGGAATTTCAGAAATAATTCCAATGGTATTTCACCAAATAACAAGGCTGAAAAACATATGATGCAATGCAACACAAGATCAACTTTCTTGTTGCTACTGTTTCAGGAGTATGGCCTGAATCTCCGAGTTTCAGTGACAAAGGTCTTGGTGAAGTCCCTAAGAGATGGAAGGGAGTTTGCATGGAAGGCTCCGACTTCAAGAAATCTAATTGTAACAGGTAATAAACTACTCGGAATTTCAAATGTTAATGTAGTACAAGGCCTGTTATGATGACCCTACATTTCAGGATTCTAAGCTACTTGTTGTAAAGCAGCTTTGCCTGGTTAATCTTGAGAAATGCATATTTCGATGGCTCATGCATGGCATTTTTTTCTTGATTTGGTGGGGAGGTCTGTTGAATTTGTGGGATAAAGGGATCCCTTTCGGGATTGTAGCCTTGTAGGAGCGAGATGTGGTGCTTATCTTGGTTCCAAACATGGACTTTTGCCTATGCAAACATCTTTACTCAATCTGATCCAAAGAGTTTCACAGGAAATTAATTGGTGCCAGATACTACAGTTACCAAGGTGGCTTTGGAAAATACAGTAACTCAACTGCCTTGAAATCGAGTGGCTCAGCACGAGACCATGACAGCCATGGGACTCATACAGCATCAACTGCAGCAGGTGTCCAAGTTAGAAATGCTAGTTACTTCGGATTGGCACAAGGTACAGCGAGAGGTGGCTTACCTTCAGCTAGGGTTGCTGTTTACAAGGCCTGCACACTAGATAATTGTGCTGGTTCTACTATACTGAAGGCTATTGATGATGCTGTCAAAGATGGTGTTGATATAATTTCATTATCTCTCGGCATGGATATACTCCTACAAGCCGATTTCTTGAGTGATCCAATAGCCATTGCAGCATTTCATGCCAATCAAATGGGGGTAATGGTGGTATGCTCAGCTGGGAACAATGGTCCAGATCCATATACTGTAGTGAATACAGCTCCATGGATATTGACTGTAGGCGCTTCCAATATTGACAGGGCTTTTGAATCAGTCCTGCAACTAGGAAACAAAGCGCGTTTCAATGTGAGATGACTTGTCTGAATACTAATTTATCAATGTATAATGCACTGATCGAGGAACTTGAATCGAGTATTAATGGTATGATGATTTGTTTCATTTTCTATGCAGGGGTCTGGGATCACATTGTCAAATCTAACTATCTCAAGCCAATATCCACTAGCATTTGCAGGAGATGTGGCTTCAGAATTCACCCCTGCATCAGAGGCAAGGTAAGTATTATTTGTTGATTCAAAACAAAGTGCGTTCTCACTTCTGTTGGCTCAACAAAGCAAGAACATCAGAATTATTGTTTTTTTGCAGTGAAATTACAGAATGTGTAAGCAGAATTTCATGGTTACTTGATGTCCTCATTTCACTGTAGTAAACTTATATCCGTGTGTTATGTAAAATACTTGACATTTCGGCATGGGTATGGACACTTGACACTTATAGTCTGGACTAAAATATTGAAGGGTACAATAACATTACAATCTGACAATTGGATACGCATTTGCATCGGCATGAGTATCAGAGTTCAAGTGAAAAAGTGATAGCCTAGTATATTAGAAAATCATAGAGTAGAAGTTAATAGAGGATATATCAATCTCTAATTCATTCTTAGCCAAGTATATTAGACAATCATATAGTAGAAGTTACTAGAGGATATAGCAATCTCTAATTCATTCTTTATCGTTGCAGCAATTGCTATCCAGGATCTTTGGATCCTAAAAAAGTAGCTGGAAAAATAGTGGTTTGCTTGAATAGTTACCCAAGTATATCTAGGCGGATTAAGATGTTGGTGGTACAAGATGCTGGAGCAAAAGGCTTAATATACATCAGTAATGTGAAGAAAGATGTGCCTTATGATTCAGGTGCTTTTCCATTTACACAAGTCGGAGAAGATGCCGGAAGTCAGATACTGAAGCACATTAACTCTACTAGGTGTGTAAATTAGCTCAAAAGTAAATTGACATCTTTCTGATGCTTGGAAGTTCTATCCAAGTTTACCTGGAGGTAAAAAATAAAAATGACTTCCAATGCTCACTATAGGAAACCAACAGCTACTATCCTTCCAACAGTTGCCGTACAAAGATACAAACCAGCACCAGTTGTTGCAGATTTCTCCTCAAGAGGTCCTGGAGAACTCACTGAAAACATTCTTAAGGTAAATAAGCTAGTACCCTCTTAGCAGTTAGCATTGAATCGGTTAGCGTGGAGATCAGTCCACACAATAAATTTAGGTACTACTATATTTATCCTTGTTTTAAATCATGTTTCCTGTACTATTGTAGCCAGACATTATGGCTCCAGGAGTTGCAATACTAGCAGCAAATATTCTAGAAAACGAATCGGGACAAGATTCTGTAGGTTACAAACCATCAAAATTTGCTATAAAATCTGGAACATCCATGGCTTGTCCCCATGTAACTGGTGCAGCTGCTTTCATCAAGTCCATACACCATGGATGGACACCTTCCATGATTAAATCCGCATTGATGACAACAGGTACACTACAGTACAAAACCATAATTTTTCAGTACAAAAACTTAACATCACACACCTCTTGCTGATTTTAATATGATCTATAGTACTCGGACTTAATAACTCATATCAGAAATGGGTATGTGTCCAAGTGTCACAGTCGAGTAGTCGACCTTTAAGACATGTGTAGGAGCATAATAAATTTTACATGAAAATGATCTGACCATCAGAAGATCTATATTTCATCTGCGTCCAAGTAATACAGATTGATGAATCTTGCAAAGTAGATAATCATTTTAGTTTAGATGGTTATAACAATTTTTGTCTCATTTCATTCTCTTTCTGATACATTACAGCAACTGTTGCTGATAACATGGGGAAAGGTATGACAAATACTTCAGGGGGCATTGCAAATCCACACGAAACTGGAGCTGGGGAGATTAGTCCAGTCAAAGCCCTTGATCCAGGATTAGTGTTCCAAACCACTACAGAGGATGACTTCCATTTCTTATGTTATAATGGATATACAGAGAAGGTTGTTCGATCTATGTCAAACACAAAATTTAGTTGTCCAAAGGTTTCCTTTGATAAGCTTATATCCAACATAAATTACCCATCCATCTCAATAGGAGAACTCAAAAGAAATCATGAAAGAAGAGTTACAAGGCATGTAATCAATGTCGGATCTCCAAATGCTACATACACCGTCTCTGTAAGCGCTCCAGAAGGTTTAAAGGTAGACATTATTCCAAAGAAGATAGATTTTCACAAGGGTTCTACAACGGCTGCTTTTAGTGTTTCATTCCAGGGTAAGCAAGCTCAGAAAGGTTATAATTACGGTTCCCTAACTTGGTTTGATGGACTACATAATGTCCGAATTGTCTTTGCTGTGAATATTGTAGAGTGATTACGGAATCTTATACACATAGCATACTTAATAACTACACTACCACAGATTACAACAAAAATATAGGAATAAGGTTGATTCTTTCTGCTAAAGAATTTTTTTTACAACTGTATCAAAAACCTGCTCGGCTCAACCTCTAAGTGTAGTATGTTGAGAGTCCTTGAGACATCTATCTTGTAAAATCATCCATTCAATAGAGTAAATCCATCTCACAGCATTCATCCTAGTTCTGATTTACACTCTTCCAACTATTCTTACTATAATGTATTTAAAGGTGCAGTTCATCAGATTCCTGTTGGCTCTGGTCTGTCGTATGAATTCCTTTTGCTCATATATTTTCCATACTATCAAGGGCTCTCTTATGATTTTATTACACTATCAATAATACGAAAGAACAAGGCAAAACATTTACGAGGAAAGCTAGAGCTAGCTCTTCACTAGTTTCTTAGAGCTTTACTCCTATTTCACAAACTCATAAGGCCTCCAATTCTCCTAAGTCAGTATTTATTGTAAGTTTAGTGGATCGCTCCGTATGTAAGATTGTGGTTTGGGATCAATATTTAGTACCTTTCTCATGTACAGTCAATCAACTAGCATGATACTCAATACTTTTTAAATAGATCATTTCAACTATATTTCATCGTAATCTTTAGCCTTGAAATGTTATGTCTTCTATTGAGAACTAATTACAGAATCTTCCCGAGAGGTATGTAGTCAAGCTATTAGGTAGGGTTGTATTATGAGAATTGCTGGTAGGACCTTGTGAAGAGCCGTGCCTTTGAACTTAGATATAGATGTATACCTGCACAAGCAATAGTTATTTAGCCTTGGGTAGATGCTGTAAATAAACTCACTCCGATGTCTAACACCTAAGAACATCAATATATTCTCTCTAAACATATATTGAGAAACCCACAAAAATACATTAAACTCCAAGCAACCATTTGTTCCTAAGAGTATTTACTAAGTTAGGCATCTAAATGGATTTCCTCAAAACACTATCCCCGAAGCTAGTTATCTGCTACTTGTGCAGGTATAAAAAAACTAGCATATTGAGCGTGATTCACACATGTACTTTTTCAATTGATCTATCTAGCTTCCAGAAGACACTAGCACATACGAGTTAAACACTAGATAGTTTCTCTATAGCACACTTTTCATATTGAAATGAACTTGGATAAATCTAAACATTGCATTATCGTCCCCATTCTTAACTCCCGAAACTGAAATCAGTAGCTGACCTCGTTATTCTAAAAATGGTAAATTTTTATTTTGATAACAATATATCCTGAGATGTTGATTATAGTAAAAATTGTCACACCATCCCAATTCATTACAGTTATGTATATGTTGAAATCACTTGGTTTAAACAAATTAACAATAGTAAGTATATATGTAAGAAAAACGTGATTATGACTTCTGAACTGAGCAAGTATATGTCTACAGTTAAATTTCTCATTTGAGTTGGCTGATGCGCCTTAAGTGTGTTAATGAAGTTAGCACAGCACAGTAGTATTTTGTCTCCTTCATTGAATTGATTGATTCATAAGACACAGAAAAGTAATTAGCTTTATCATAACCACGTGATCTGGGCTGCATGATCATGCTAATATTCTATTTCTTTATCAAATTCTTGCTCAAGATAACGTCTCTGCTGTTGAAGTCATCACTAGTGTACACTGTGCAGGAATACAAGATATTTGATGCTTTATGTAGAACGGGAAAAGAAGCAAGGAATGAAACATTTCTGTATTTAGAAGTTCCTAGCTATCTTTTATATGTCTTAAGTATCCAAATTAATAAAGAATATTTTCCGTGCAAAAGAGCATAGTATAAGATAAAGAATCGAGTAAAGTATGGGCATAAACTATATTCTTAGCTTTTACAATACTTTTGTCTTATAAATTAATCATTGTTTTACCCAATGATATAACATCAAATGACGTTTAGGTCTCTAATTTGACTTGTCTTCTCGTTTATAAATTGGAGTTGAAAAGTTAACCCCCAGGAAAGGCGGTGACCAGGAATGTGCAATTTGCTTTGCCTGGATTAACGTAATACAAAGCATATTCACACCACACGACTGGTTGCTATGGTTGTTAGCAGCTTAATTACTGATAGTATGATAGTTTGCTTGAATGAGTGTGCATCTCTTATTGTGGTAGAGGACGTCAAATACTAACATGACAAAGAGTAAAGATCGTCGCTTGACTCAAAAACTGTCTATCACTGAGTATTATATTCTACTATGACTTCATCTGTGCAAAATATATTTGCTCTTGTTCCTGTCCCAAAATCAGAATCAATAACTTGTGGGTAAAGTTAGGTTGAGAAGGATGTTGGGTTTGGCTTCTTGGCAAGGCTCTTAAATCGGACACTGGTTGCCCACACGGCCACACACAGTGTTAGATTGACCTCGGATAGTGTAAGAGAAAACCCACTTGATGCCTAAGTCGGTTGATGAATTAAATGGAAGGAGTAATTCTTCTAGGCAAGTGTGCTAATTTTGGTTCTTGCTAACAAATGAGATAAGAGCTCTAACCTTATCCTTGCCTTTGCTCAAAAATGTGCTATTTATAGTCAAAGGAGGCAGTTTGGCTGCCTTGGGACGCTTGCACTTAAGGTTATTGGACTGACCCTAATAGTTTACAATGTTTCATGGACAAGCTAATCAACTGACCATGTGCTCGAGGTTAAGCCAAAGAGAGGGTTTCAGCCAATGGTCAGTGGCAAGCCCATACAGATCCGAGACCTCACTTCAGAATGCCCAATGATCATGCATTTATCAGGTAATAACGTGTCCATAAGACCTACAGACGGATTAGCTTGTACGATAAACATCTATTATTAGAAGAAGCCAGGAACATTTTGGAAAAATGTTTTCCTATAATAGGGTTTTGTGAAGTCATGTATTCTAAATAAGACCTCATTCAAGCAATTCGAGACAAATCTGTCATCTTTCCAGCTTTCCTACAGTGAAAGGTAAATATGCATGGGACCATCAAATCCAGGCTTCCTCTTAACGTCTTAATCTTGAGGATTTTTTTTTATCAATGGAAGCAAGGAAGTTGATTCAAATGGCTTTATTTCTTTTTAAATGCTATATAAAGGGTCACTGACATTGCAATGAAACACACAACCTCAGCCTTAATTAATTCATTTGTATACAAAGCAAAAGGGTGTTGCACTTTTAAGCAATATGGCAACCAACCCTATGACCCCCAATCAATCAGCTCCACTGCCCTCGTCTGTGACACAACCATTAAGGAATGCTGATCAGAGAGGCATGTACTTGCCATCTGATGAGCGAAGGTCAGTGCTGGTACCACCAAGGGGTACTGAACTTGGCAAGACGTTCTTGCCATATGATCACGAGGGTGGGAGGCTACCTTTACTTCCAAGAGGTGCTGAACAAGGCCTAGCACCCTTTCCATCCGATTATAACAGCAGGCCGCTACAGTCAAGAGGTACTGAACTTGGAATGCACTATCCTTCTGATCATCATATAGCCATGCCTTTAGTGCCGAGGGGTACTGAACGAGGAGGCATCTTTCTTACAACTGATGACCATGCCCTTGCCAAGCAGGTTGAGCATCTGCACAGTCCTGATGCCCGTAATGTTAATGTCAGGCCACTTTTCCGTCTTGTTCAGGATATCATTGATCGTTCCACTCAAACCATTGAAGGGGACGCACTGGTATGATAATAGAATACTTTCTTCAAGTTGTTTATGGACCACTTTTTTTGTTTGCCATATATCAGGTTATGTTACCTCTGTTTCGATCTTTACAGGGTAATGTCTCAAAGAGAGACGCTATCATGGAAGGGAAGACTAGCGTTACTGATTTTCAGGAATTCCCTGAATTACCAATTGTCGTTGAACGAATATCCAGTGAGGTGACTATATATCACATTTATGTTTTTCTATACTGTAACTGAACTAGACCTAACAATGACTCAATGAGTGCCTGACATGCTCCAGTTTTTCAAAGTTTGGCTAGTGTCAGAAAAGTTTCATTAACAGTAACTGTGCTGAAATTGATGCAGATGACCTGCAAGGTGCTGAGTGGTGTTGATGCACACAGTACCACCCTCTCAGTGCTGAGTATGTTGCAACACTATTCTTGGGAAGCTAAGGTTGTGCTGACACTGGCGGCATTTTCAGTGACATACGGAGACTTTTGGCTTCTTATTCAAATTTACTCCACAAATGCCCTTGGAAAAGCCATGGCGCTTATCAAGCAATTGCCAATGGTTGTGGAGAGTAAAGGAGGGTTTAAACAACAGTTTGTAGCGACAAATAATCTGATCAAAGCCATGGTTGAAACAACCAAGTGCATTTTAGAGTTTGGAGAGTTACCCACTATGTACATCACAGCTGAGGATCCAGTAGTCAAGGATGCAATGGCTCACTTTCCAATTGCTGTATATTGGATCATCAGAAGTGCTGTTGCTGCTGCAACCCACATTACAACTATGTCTAGTAGGGCACTCGAGTAAGTAGAGAGACCAATTTTAATAATAAGCTTATGCAAAGTTGAATGAAATCATAAACAAGAAATAATCTACTGTTTTCATGGATATTTCAGATATGGGACCGCTACTAGCCATTCATGGGACCTGTCCAACTGGGCTCACAAGCTTAAAAACATTAACGATCATCTCAGGGATACACTATCTAGATTGTATCGGATCATAGGTCAATAAACACTTACTTTTCCTGGCTACATTTCTTTCATGCATCTCGGAACTTAATTGTTTGACAATATATTGTTATGCTACCAACAGTCTAATGGAGGGTAATGAAATTTGATGCAGAGGAGAAGAGAGACATTGATGCTTTTAATTACATAATAAAAGTTGTCTACGAAACAATTCATATTGACAACATGAAAGTCCTGAAAGTCCTCATCTATGCCAAAGAAGATGTACCTCCATTGTTTGATCCTCTGTCCAGGACAAGGGTTAGTGATTATATCATCATATTTTTCAATTATCAATTCCTAGAATTGATCATAACTCACTTAATCTTTACGATTTGAGCTTGTTTATTTCTGTGGACAATTCCCAGGTCCATCTTGAGGTACTGAGGAGAAAAAATGTGTTGCTACTCTTGTCAGACCTGGATATCACTCAAGAGCGGTTCATTCTGGAGCAAAGCTACAGAGAATCCAAGGTACACGCATACGAGATGGTGTGGATCCCTGTGTTAGATCGGTCGGTCCAGTGGAATGATGAAATGCAAGCTAGGCTTGAGAATTTGCAGGCTGAGATGCCCTGGTACTCCGTGTATCATCCTTCGATAATTGGAAATGCAGCAACCAAGTTCTTCAGAGAACACTGGCACTTCAGGGGTAAGCCAATCCTTGTGGTATTGGATCCTCAGGGAAAAGTTGTTAGTCCAAATGCTATCCACATGATGTGGATCTGGCAAAACATTGCTTTCCCCTTCACAAGTGCGAGGGAGGAGACCCTTTGGGGACAGGAGACTTGGAGGCTTGAGCTCCTGGTTGATGGCATTGATACAACGATTATGGAATGGGTAATATCTCTTCACTGATTAATTTATTCAATCCGTCTACCATACACCAGAGTGTACGTATCTTTAACTACATTTCAACCCTTGAAATCTTGAATAAACAATGAAGAACTAATCAAAAAAATTTACCCACATAGTTTTTTGGCCAAATTAAAGGCACATGTGTAAGTCAGCTACACCCTGAAAATTGAACGCTTGTTTTTTCTACATTAGCTACTTGGATTTTATTTGTTTCCTAGCCTATTAAGGTAAAAAAAAAAAAAGTAAAACTTCTGATTTGTGTGACCAGATTCGAGATGAGAAGTACATTTTTTTGTATGGAGGCGATGACTTGGAGTGGATCCGGAAATTCACAAAGGAAGTACACGCAGTAGCACGAGCTCTGCAGATTTCAGTGGAGATGTTGTATGTGGGAAGGAGCCACAACATGCAACTAGTGAAAAAGGTAAATGATGCTATCAGGATTGAGAAGCTGAGCCATTTCTTAGACGAAACCATGCTCTGGTACTTCTGGACAAGACTAGAGAGCATGATACAGTCCAAGATACAGCTGGGGAAAGTCGATGACCACGGTGATATCATACTGCAAGAACTTCAAAGGCTGCACAGCTACGACAAGGCCCATAGCGGATGGGCTATTCTTGCGAAAGGATCTGATATCATCAAACACGGGCAGGGCAAGCTTGCCTTGAATACCCTTGAAAGACTTGAGCATTGGAAGGAGGAAGCGCTTAAATTGGGGTTCCATTTGGGATACAGACGTTATTATGATGGGTTGCATCGGGAGGAAAACCCGTGCCATAGGATTGAATTCCCAACTACTGTCAAGCTTCCAAAATCTATGCTCTGCCCTGAATGTCGTAAATACATGAACACATACAACACTTTCATCTGCTGCCATGATGATCCTGCTGTTGGACCAGAGTTTGCTCCTGCTCCTGATCAGTCTGATGCTTCAAAGTACTATGCTTGATTTTGGCGAGCAGCCATTCTGAGCTTTATATATGAGTTGTTATCTGATTCCTTAACATGTTTTATAGCAAAGTGATGAACCAAATAATCTCTTGAACAGGGAAAGATGATTTTCAAACCAACCAGTTAGTGGTTCTTGAAGAAGTTGATCGTGTAATAATTCTACTTCCATAATATATGTAAGCGTTATGTCTGTATTGTATTATGTGTACCTCGTACCAAGTATCAATATGGCATCTGTGCATGCACATGCACTGGTATTATTATGGTAGATCAATGTATTTTACTTTTGTTGGATGTTAAATTCTCAATGTTATTGTTTGAATCTCAAAATCTCTATATATGTTGCTATTCAAGATGTCTTGCATTCAATTGTTTGTAAGATTTATTCAAGTGCGCGGCGTAAGTATTTAGTTTTGTTTACTATTTGATCAGTGGAAATTCATGATCTTATTATCCTTTGAAATCAAAGTTGTCCTTGATGAACAAGAATCAGAATCTAAGTAGCACTTGAGTCATTCCACCATTGCTAACATAACGATGTGAAGGAACAGAATAACCATGCAAAATCCTCATATTAGCTGAAAGATTTACAAAAACCCCAAATTGAATATTTAAACTTTCATATTACTTTCAGTTCAAAAGTTTACTTGACACGGTAGACCGTTGCCTACATATAGTAAAAGTTATACAATCCCCGTCCCTTGGACCTTTTGCCCTATTTTCAATTTATGGAGTCAAAGTTTAAAAGTTTGATCATGTTATAAGAAATATAGATTCAAATATGATCTTGTTAGATGAATTTTAATGTAAATTTTTAAAATAATAAATTTTTATAATTTTTGTCTTACGATATTAGAGATAAAAACATTTTGTGTTGCGATTTATAGTCTGTGAAAAGTGGAGTGGGGTAAAAAATTAAGGATAAAGGAAGTAAAATAGTAGGGAATATATCCATTGGAACCAAATTGGCCTTGCTGACTTGCCTTACTGGAGTTATGGTATTAGTTAGGGGTGTGCATAAAAGGTTAACTGTACCGTTAAAACGTAACGGTATTATAACGATTATTGAAAAAGGCTAATCTTAATCATACCATTAAGTAACGGTAACCGATAAACGGTAGCCGGTATTTAACGGTACGATTAGCAGTTAGCCGTTAACCGTTTCATTCCATTGTATGCACTTGTACACCTAATATTGTGAAATTATTTGTATGATTTCTTAGCTCATTTGGGTCTTTTACAATAGTAATAACACATATTTATATAAGGTTTGATCATGCATAAAAAAATTTGTAATATTCATTCATGTTTTATCTTTTAAGTTAAGTTTTTTAAAAAAATAATAATGACGGTTAACCGTTACAAAAATTTCATTACCGTAATTGTAATCATTAATTCTTAACGGTTCGGTAAAATAACTGTTAATATGAACCGGTTATACACGGTTATATACACGGTTAACGGTTACGGTTATTTTGCACACCACCCTTAGTATTAGTCTCTACTTCAATGAACTAACAAATTCTTTTTAAGGTACAAGATGAGTAAAAACAATGCTCTTCAACTTCATTGGCTATATATAAGATGTGGGAAGAGTACAAATCAGGTAAAGTTGTAGGATTATGATGCGTTAAAGAGGAATTTTAGAAAATAATTTTCTTACATCATACAACCATGATCTCATGCATAGTTAATCATTAATCAAACAAGAAGTTAGATATACCTTTGTACAAAGGCAATTCTGGGCATATACAGGGTGCTCGACGAAACATGCCCCCGAAATTTAAGGGCCTCAAAATTAAAATATATTTATATTAGTTTTGTATAATAACATAAAAGTGTAGTTCAAGCAGTGTTTTAAATACTTGTGTTCTATATGAGAGGTCTCAAGTGCAAGCAGTAGACAACCTAATATGAATTTTTTTATCAAATAAAAAATAAGTATTTAATTTATTGAATAGAAGGTCAAATTTTGAGAAGTTAAATAGGACTCCATAAATAATATGCAGTTGTTGCTCTGGCCCTTCCTTTGTACCATCGTTTTTCTTTAGAAATTAGGACCAAATCACAAGATCAAGAACCCTGATGATGATTCCTATACATAGAAGAACACTTTTTTTATGAAAAAAACAAACCCTAGGTCTTGGAGTACGTGGTAGTAAATAGAAGCTTGATGAACAAGTGACTAATAACCATTAAGTTTAGTGAAACACATAATCCTTAATGTGCTCATCTTATTAATTTGATCTGATCCATTACTATAGCGTGTAACCCTCTAGGATCTAACTAATAATATTGACATACCCAATCCATAATTATACAACAAATTGTAATTGGTTCATTTATGGTAAAATATTAGAACTACAAATTCTTTAGCGTGTAACCCTTTAGGATCTTTATTATTCAATCCATTACTCTAGCGTGTAACCCTCTAGGATCTTTATTATTCAATCCATTACTCTAGCGTGTAACGCTCTAGGATCTTTATTATTCAATCATGTTAAACTATTAATTAGTCTAAGCGCTTGATCATAGATTCATAGGCATATAATTCTTTCATTCTCCCATTTGTCCCTAAATCAACTACGCTTCCATATTCCATTGTTACTTAATGTCTTAGTTTGAACATAGGTAAGATACACATGTCATCCTTGTCCAAACGTTTCTCGAACTCCAGGTCTTAACTGTCAAAACAAATGATTAACTATTAATTTATATGCGTACGGCCATGCATTTTCAGTTTTGATTCTTCAAGAGGCGAAAGACAACAACAATCCTACTAAAATAGGAGGAAAATTCCCTATCTTACACAACTATTTTTCTACATATAATCAGTAAGAATCCTGAACCTCACTTTTATAGCCTCGTTTTACAGAGCGACATTTGATGAATGTCTAAAACACATTACTCCTTACACAAAAAAAAGCAATGCACTTAACTTTGAGGAATTGACTAAATAGTTAAGGAAAAAATTATTATGACATAATTAATCTCTTAAAGAATTTTCATAGAGGGTTAGTCCAATATATATTTTTCGACACATATCCATATAACTTATTAGACATTAAATATACATATAGCCCATAAAATCATACTGTCAATCAACTTACAAATAAAATATATTGCCTCCGTCTTTTTTTAGTTGCTATATTTGACTTTTCACGGTATGCAAGACACAAATTTAAACGTTTTTTTTCTCTAAATTGGTAAGATAAAAAATTATAAAAATTTGATATTATAAAACTTTACATTGATACGCATCTAACAAGATCTCACTTGAATATATTATTTATTATAACATAATTATAATTTATGGTCAAAATTTATAAAATTTGACTACCAAGACGAAAAATATAGCAAATAAAAAAGAGACGGAGAGAGTATATGTTTGGCACCATTACGTGGATGGGGTCAAAAGCTGGCACGAGAAAAGAGACAAAAATTGCAAATCTTAAATTATAAAACAATGGGCACAAAAAGGTAGACCCGAAAAGTCCCCGGTAATGGGTAATGTGTATGGGGACGGCAATCAAATGAAACATCCATGCTCCATAGATCATAATTAGAGCTGTCAGAATCAGATCCGACCCAATAAGTTACCCGAAATCGACTCGAACCCGACTTGATTATGACCCGAAAAGTGAGACCCGAAAATCAACCCCACCTGACCTGAAGTTAACCCGAAACCGATTTGACCCGATATTCAATGACCCGAATTCAATCTGTGTCCGACTCGTTAAAGACCTGACCCGTTACAGACCCGACTCATTAAAGACCTGACCCATTACAAACCCGACACATAACCGATATAACCCGATTTATAACAATTTGTTACTCGAATTCACTAGATGTGTTAATTATCTGATTATACAAGAATATGACATAATCTTAATAGACCTATTTTTTACCTAATATCTAATAACTTTGAAACTAAACTTGTTATTATCGATTCAAACTAAACATATTACAAGTTTTTATGTATATATAAACTTAACATCGTATATTATAGACTAGTTTGATAGGATAATACACATTTAATAATCATTACCTCATAAATATTTTGTTTTTAAATGACTTATCGACATCATCATTGTCCAATTTATGAATTAACCATCATCATTATCCGCTTTTATCAAAACCGACCTTGACCCGAAATAACTTGTTTAGGAATCAATCTAATTTTACCAGAACCAACCTTGACTCAAACCCGAAATGCTAAAACCCGTTTAGGAGACGACCCAATTTTACCAGAACCGACCTTGACCCGAATCCGAAATAACCCGATATAACCCGTTTAGGAACCGACCCGATTATACTGGAACCGACATTGACTCGAACCGAATACAACCTGAACCGACATTGACCCGAACCGAATACAACCCGACCCAAACCCGACCAAGCAAATAACCGATTTAACCCGACCCGATAATGGCCCGACCAGGATCGGAACCGACCCGATAGGCAAAATTGACCCGATAAAAACCGACCCGCGATGGGTCAACCCAGAACCGATCCGTTAACCCGATTTGACACCCCTAATCATAATCACATGATTTGGCCTTGTCCAATACGTCAATAAATTTGTTTCATGATTCGTGTTCCATCTATCTGATTTTCACGCTACATAGCATTTTAGTGCGAAAGCAAGATTTCATACTGTTTCGGGGACATTGGAAAGACAATGGAATATTTTCTTTATTTAGTTTTGCCTCTCTGCGGAAAACACACAAATAGAGAATATAAGAGCCCCAAGTAAAGAGAGAATCAAGGAATGCAGAACTACCAAGCAATTGTTGGTATGTGCAGTACCTCTATAATCACCTTCTTCCATCTAACTCCTTGTATGTTTGATCGAATGTGAAAAGTAAAAATTCACAAATTGTGGTAACGCTGATTTGAAAGTGTCAAATCTTGTTTGATTTGGTTGAACATATAAACTTCTACTTTTCAAAAGAATTTTCACTTAAAAGCAACTTCTCCTATTATGTAAAAAGTAGAACTTTTACGTCATTTAAAATTGCCAACCAAACAACTTTTCTTGCATTTACTACCTAGAAAAATCAACCTTCTCATAAATTTACATGTCAACCAAACAAGCACTTAGTATGATGTAATCATACACAAAGATCTCTTACAATTGTTAGACCTACCATTCCCGTATGGGCGTATTTCCCATATTCAATTCATGTTTAGTAAGTATATAAAATGGTCAAAACAATCGCAAATTCACAACACGATAGACACTACGAAACAATGTTTTGTTTTAAAATAATTAGAGTGGTAAAACAAATTGTAAACCATAACTCAAATATTTTGTTTCTGGCTCTTCCGAACAAACAGAGTAGTTCTTTGTTCATTACCCTCAGGGTCCACATCCGACACCAAAAGCTACTACTTTGTGTTAACAACTTAAGGTCTCTACAGTGAAAGTGTTAAAGGTTACTAGGGGTTCATATCTTAGGCTTCACTGAAATTTATAGGAATATTTTTCTGACCTAAACTTCAGTGGAAGCAAGGAAGTTGATTCACATAGCTTTATTCCTGAAATGCTATAAAAGAGCAGTGAACTATACACCAAATTGGAACACAACAAGCCATTCCCAGTTTTTCCATCTGTAAGCCAATCAAAGGGGTGAAACAAGCTTTAGGGTCACTATGGCAAATGCCCCGAATCCAATGACTCCCAACCTATCAGCTCATTTACAACCACAACTGCCAAAACTATCATGGGACGCTGACAAAAGCAAACCACTGTTATCGAGGAGTTCTGAACTAGGAGGCTTCTTCTTAACAACCGATGATAATGCCCTCGCCAAGCAAATTGAGCAGCTGCACCAACCTGATGCAAGTAACGTTAATGTCAGGCCGCTTTTCCATCTTGTAGAGGAAATTATCTTTCGTGCTACCCAAACTATTGGAGGGCCTTCATTGGTATCACACAGAACTAAATGACATCAATGTTGTTTTTCACTTTAACATATTTGTTAAGAGTATTATTCTTATTCCTTCTAATTGCTTGTAAACTTGATCTGCTTACAGGGTAAGAGGGAGTCTGAAGGGAGCAGACTACCCCTGAAAGGTCTTGAAGAAGTTCCTGATTTGCCACTCATTGTTGAACGAATTTCTTCCGAGGTATTTGTCAGCTGTACCTTCCTCCTGAACAGCTTATCTTGAAATTTACATGCCAAAGTTTGTTGAGTTTAATCTGTTGCAACTGTATTACTGGTGCAGATGACTTGCAAGTTACTCAGTGGCATTGATGCACACAATACCTCGCTCTCAGTGTTGAGTATGCTGCCACACTTTACTTGGGAAGCCAAGGTGGTGCTTACATTAGCAGCATTTGCTTTGACTTTTGGAGACTTTTGGCTCCTTACCCAACTTTACTCTACAAATGCTCTTGCAAAATCGATGGCACTTATTAAGCGATTGCCTATGGTTGTTGAGCATTCAGGAGCCTACAAAAACCAATTTGAAGCCACTAACAATCTAATAAGGGCCATGCTTGAAACAACCAGATGCATTGTTGAGTTTGGGGAGTTACCCACTATGTATATCACAAATGAAGATCCTGAAGTCAGGGATGCAATGAGTCATTTTCCTATTGCTGTTTATTGGATCGTCAGGAGTGCTGTTGCTGCTGCAACCCAAATTACGACCATGTCTAGCAAGGGAGTTGAGTAAGTTCAATGACTAAATGCATGCATTAGACTACATTGCCAAATTCAAAATGCTTAAAGTTTACTCATTTCTTTATTTCTCAGATACATGTCTGCCACAGCTGAATCCTGGGAACTCTCTAATTGGGCTCACAAGCTCAAAACTATCAGTGATCACCTCAGGAACACCTTAATCAACTTATATAGGCTCATAGGTCAGAGAGCTTGTACCCGGATTCTCTTTTTCATCAATTGTCTAACTTCTAATCTAGCATAATGTCAATACCATCATGCCATAAAATTCGAATTCTGAGGAAGGCAGTTATTTTCTGTTACAGAAGAGAAGAAACAGCTTGATGCGTATAATATGATCAAGAAAATCATCTACCACACAATTCACGTCGATAACATGAAAGTTTTGAAGACCCTAATCTATGCCGATGACGATGTACCTCCACTATATGACGGTCCTGCCAACAGAAGGGTTTGTGCTCAAAATTTTTAGTCCTTTTCCTTTACAAAAATTGTTGTCCTTGATTTAATTAACTACGAAGTATCTCTTAAGGAAGTTGTGCTAATACTGTTATACATCTTAACGCTTTTTCAGGTCCATCTTGAGGGGTTGCGGAGGAAAAATGTGTTATTACTAATATCAGGCCTAGATATCACTCACGAAGAGTTGTCCATTCTTGAGCAAAGCTACACTGAATCAAAGCTCCACTCGTACGAAGTAGTCTGGATTCCAGTCATTGACCATTCATTCAAGTGGACAGACACAATGGACGTTAAGCTGGAGACCTTGAAAGCTTCAATGCCTTGGTACTCTGTTCATCATCCTTCGATTATCAGAAGTGCGGTCTTGAAGTTCCTTAGGGATGATTGGCACTATAGAGGCAAGCCTATGCTTGTGGTGCTGGATCCTCAGGGAAAAGTTCTGAGCCCAAATGCAATCCACATGATGTGGATTTGGCAAAGCCAGGCTTTCCCATTCACAAGCATAAGGGAGGAGGCTCTTTGGGAGCAGGAAACGTGGAGACTCGAGCTGCTTGTCAACGGCATTGATCAGAAAATTTTAGACTGGGTAATTTGCCCTCACTATTTTTCACATCTAAGAAAGTTTCTCAACCTACATAATTAGAATTTGTGTGAATTTTCCGACTTGCATGCTAACATACATGTCTTCTCTTTTGTTTTTAAATGTTTTTTAAAAATTTAATGCAACTTTGAAAACTCTCTCAACCCGTCCATATTGGTACTAGTAAGATTGCATGAATAAACTTCATATTCTTGTCATTGCTTCAACTATGTATCTTGACTAGCATAAAGAAAACTTAACATTTCTACAAACAGATCAGAGAAGAAAAGTACATTTTCTTGTATGGAGGGGACGACCTAGAATGGATCAGAAAGTTCACAAGTGAGGCACGTTCAGTGGCGCGTGCTCTACGAGTTTCAATTGAAATGGTCTATGTTGGCAGAAGCCATAACAAGGAGCTGGTGCGCAAGGTTTGTGCAGCTATAACAGTTGAGCAGCTGAGCTACTGCTGGCAAGACCCAACCTTTGTTTGGTATTTCTGGACAAGAATTGAGAGCATGATCTTCTCGAAGATCCAACTAGGGAAAGTCCATGACCATGGAGATATCATATTGCAAGAGATCCAAAGGCTACATAGCCATGACAAATCTCATGGTGGATGGGCAGTGCTAGCCAAAGGCTCTACAATTGTAGTCCATGGTCAGGGTAAGCTAGCCTTGATTACACTTCAAGAATTGGAAATATGGAAAGAACGCGCAGTACGAGAGGGGTTTGAAGTTGGGTTTGGAAGTCACTACAAAGAGCTTCATATGAAGGAATATCCATGCCATAGGATTGAGTTCCCCTCCACTGTGAGGATTCCAAATAGTATGCTTTGCCCGGAGTGCCGTCGTCACATGCATAGGTACAACTCTTTCATTTGCTGCCATGAGGATTACACTGATGCAGCTGAAATTCCGCCAGCAGTTGAGGCTGCTGCAATTGCTTCTGCTCAATATGAGGCCTAAGTCAGTTTAATCTGACACATCCACATTTACTTTCGGAAATTTTTTACTTTGGTCTTTCATATTACTATAAGCATTACTAGAATAAAGACTAAAGAGGCAAGGTATTACATTTTCCTTGTGGTTTGGTATCTTGCTGCTGCAAGTTGAGACAATCTTGTAGTATACTTTCCTGTAAAATGCTGCAATATTTACCAGCATTAATGTACTCCTTCCGTCTTATTGATTGTTATTTTAGTTTATTTACTCAGCTATGAGTCTATGACCCTTTTTATTTTTCAGTAGAGGGTATATAATGTAACACAAGGGAAGCATCAATGTCTTTGATGTAACGGAATATAGATGCTTTCATTTGTGCATTAAGTTGCTCCTCCTTTCTTGTGTTCACTGTGAATGTGATCATAAATATCAGGTAATTATTCATGCAAAACTGCAACACTAACCTCTATGTCAATAAGAAAGACAAAACAGTTGGACATCCACTGTTTGATCTCAGATTCTCAGCTTTGTGCTTCCTTCGATTCCTGAAACTCTATACAGGAAATTTAGAGAACATTGACCAATACAAAGCACCCATATATCATTGTTAAAAGGTTGAGAAGAAGTGTCAGATTCCTGGATGCCATGGAAACGGTAAGAGGTTGGAAACAGAGTCCAGAACAGGATAGAGAATTTTCAACTTGTATAGATTACACTCGTCCATACTTGTAACTTCATTCCAAACTTTTACACACAGTTACTGGCAGGAATGTTGACACAGTTTGAGCTTGTCACTGAAAGTTACAACTCATTTAATTTTGTTATGTAACTTTCCATGGCTTTCATGCTCCAAGCTGTATAAACTTCAATGACATATTCAAGATAAGATAACATATCAAACTAAACTCTTCATCTGCTAACTCTTGGTCAGTATAACAAAAACAATGAGAAAATGTGGTTCTGTCAAAATTGAAGAGTTGGACACAATGTATGATTTTTCAACACCAAATTTTTCACTGCTTCATTCCTTTTTTTCGTGCATAGCATTTCCAAAATCTTGTCTTGAATTTGCCCATGGCAACATCATCAAATATAAACTTTGTTTAGGATATTGCATCAGCATGCAGCTTCCCATTCGACAGAACTTGGGTGACATCTGCTTTTCCAAAATCATTATAGTGTACTATGGCAGACGGAGGCCTAAAACCAATACAAATCTCGTGTATTGTTCTGAAGAGAGGAAATGTGTCAAACCATTGGTTGCTTTTTAAGACTTCATATACCTCTTTAGCGGTTGAGAAACCCTTCAAAATGAGAAAGAAAGATTTTGATATAAGTGAAATAAACATCACCTACTGAATAAAAAGATCTTACACAATCCCACCAATAATAAGACTAAACAAAAGCATCTGAGATACTGATCATCTTCTCTCTATAAATCTAGAGGCTTTAAACATTTAGTCAGAGCTTGTCATTTTGATTATTTTTATTTTATTTTCCACATGCAACCAGTGGATATGAAATATATATTTTTAATGATGCATTGCCAACAAATATATACCACTTCAGCAGTCTACCTGTAATTTTTGGCCCAGCAACATCTCAGCTTCCAGCTCATGAAAGGGTCTAGCATGATTAACATCAGGTTAATACTTGCTTAACAGCAATCAATCACTTCAAAAAATATGTTTAACGGAAAAAATAAAAAGTCCACAGATACATACTTTTTCCCTCCACAAATTGCAAAAGCCTCCGCAACTTTCCTGTTCCTTCCTCCAACTGTCATAGGAAAACCATCAAGCATAGAAATCAGAAAGAAAGAACCTAAAGGGGAAAAAAATAAAAATGAAACACAAACTGGTTCCTCACAACAAGTCGCAATAAGATCTGCCACTCCACAACTCTCAAAAAAAGTGTCTTCTCTAACAGATGGGAAAAGGCGCTTGGAGAATGCCCTCATTTCATTCAAAGCCAATTCTCATGATTGCTGCCTGAAATAATCAGATTACACCTTATTACAAGCACACAAACATATTAAGTTTCAGTGACCTACCATCAATAATGCAAACCATAAAAGATTCTTACAACATTTAGAGAACATTTTGGGCATTTCCCCTTTGATTTTGATATACATATTGAGCCAGAGACAATAAATTAAAGCAAAAATCTTCTCACTTTTGTATTAATTCCCATATTCAAGCCATCCACAAATCCTGTAAGTAGAGCACATCATCTGTTTACTTCACTAAAAACTTACAATGTAACTCTTGGTTGAAACAGAATTATTGCCATAAGAGTGACAAACCTGCAGCTATGGCCACTACATTTTTTAGAGTACCACATAATTCCACTCCTTCCACATCTTGAATCTGTTTTTTCATAAAACAGTTAGGTGAGGAGTTAGTATACAGTGTAATTTTCTTATGCCAAAAATTAGCTGAAAATAACCATACTATCAAGATTATGGAGAAGATAAGTAGATGACTAGGTGAACCTCCAAAGCTTAATTTATATGTGAAAGAGTGGTGTTAAATATTTCAAATATAACTTTCTATTTGCAATAGCACAGATGGAACAAATCACAATATGTTCACAGGATTCCACATAATAGTATCAGGGGAAGTCATAAAATATTCTAAAGATTAAAAAACAAACTTACAGCTGTGACAGCAAAATAAGGAGTAGCAAATAGTTGAGCCCACCTCTCTGCAATCTCTTTGTTTTCTCTATATCCTACCGTTGCTTCGCTAAACTTCTCCTCAGCAATCTGCAAAAGAAACTGATCTATTGAATACACAAGGCCGGGATCGATAGGCCATATGTCTATGCAAAGAAACACATAAGGCAAAGAAACTTGATTGCTTACCTCATCAGCAATATTTGCACCCATTAAAACACAACAATCAACTCCAAGGTGCTTAGAGATTACAGAGGATATCATGCATGGACCATCAAATTTGACCTCCATGCCTTTGGTCAATGAAATAGCCTCGGCATCCCTCCTTAATTTTCCAATAAGTTTCTTACAAACACCCTCAACATATTGATGTGGTGTCACAAATACCAGCATGTTAGCATCTCTGACTGCACACATTTCACCCTTCAGCATCAACCAAGAACAACCACGTTGAACTATAACACTCTAACAAGCTAATGTTGAGCCCAGTTTCTCAATAGGAAAACTAATAATCCCTCTCATCTAATTCCAAATATCAGCAGTTTTTATTTTTATTTTTGGGTACTAGAAAACTTTAATTTATCAAATTGTGATAATTGTGCCACAAGCTATAGCAGTAGCTTGATACACTACTTCAGACTTTGGCTTCACAGTTTAATGCTTCTTCATGAACATATTACACTTCACTGTCTTATCACTTGGTACCAAAATAATGTAGACGCAAAAATGGTCAAATTGTCATAGCTTCAAAAGTAAGGCTACTAATTTGGGATAACAAAAGTTTCCAAGAAGAGCAAACCAACGAAAATAAAAAACACCAAGCTTGATGTCAATACTTGAATGCAAGAACCTGCCTCAATATCATTGTAAGTAAAACAATGAACTTTTAAAATACTCTCCTCTTCAAAATCAGTTGTTGCACACTCACACTTTCCCAACCTTTCAAAATTAAGGATATGAAAATATAATACAAATATACCCTCTTTAGTAGTTGTAATGACCCTATTCACTTGGCCACCTTTTCTTCAAATTTTTGGTCCATTAGAAAATACGCCATAAAACACAACAACTTCACAAAAATAGACAACATAAATAATACTTTATCCATCTCTATTTGTTTGCTACATTTGACTATTAGTTTGGATAAGGGGAGTATAAAATACCTGCATGTTCAAGGTCTGGGTCCGCTATCACATTTTTACCAAGCACTACACCAGGGAGGTACTTCACATTTACCTATCGAGAAAATTCCAAAAACACACAAAAATAAGAGACAACATCTCTTCATTTTAATAGGATGCTAATTGAACAAACAATCCTTCAAACCAAAAAGATTTGCATTCTAACAAAATTCCAAATGGCATTCACCACCGTTCACTAAAGCTAAATTTAACGACAATATTGTCGTTTAGAATGAGGTTTTGCTAAATGTAGCCTAGACAGCAATGATCAAGCATTAGAAACATGTCTTAGAAGTTAAAATAGCATTAGTTCTGCAATTATACGACACAATCCCTTGTCGAACAGTGTTACTAATAATACATGTTTTTATGGACTATGTGCCTATGTACATCATTTCCCTTAAGCATTTATCACAGTTACAAATGGAAATATAAAAATATCACCGCAAATATTCAACCTACATTGGTTTGATTAATAATATCCGACAATTTCTCTCCATTTGGCAACGTTTCATCAAACACCCACATCCTAACTTCATCTGGAACACATCAAATCAACATAAATTCGCAAATAAATTGCATATGTTATATCAAAATTGCAAAGATTGGATAAATAAAATATGGGTTTGTTCAGAAAATTACCCTGAAACATGGTGTGATTAAGAGTGTTGGATGCAATGAGCTTGGCAGCAACGCTACCCCAATTGCCGCTGCCAATAACGGCGACTCTGCATTTCCCAGCAACTTCTTCAGCTTCCATGGATGTGATTGCTTTTGGAGAGAGAAATTAGAGAGAGATGTAATTTTGTGAAAGATAGTGAAGATCATGCTCTTGTGTACAAATTAGAAACTACTTTGATTTTGTGGATCTTTCAAGTGATGGGCATTTCATATTTTAATTGAAAAATCCGACGAAAAATAAAATAAAATTTTGCGTTTTTTTAAATATTTTTGAGACAATGGAAATTACAAATTAATACGGGTACTTGGTAGGCATATTATTTTTTTTGTATTTGAAAATTTTCGTATTAGTGATAAATTTGACTTCAATACATTATTTGTAAATTTTGTGCAACAATTCACCTTGGAATACAGAAAAATACCAATTACACTACTTACGTGTTTATTCAATATTATTTTGTAAATAATATGCAGGAAGTTAATGATTCTTCTAGCAAATTTCTAAGGTTGTAAAGGTTGAACATTTATCATTTAGCATGAATGAGTGAAGCTTGGTATTATTAATCCCCTCTAGTCATGAAGAAAATGGCATTTCACTTGAATTACAAATATATTATTGCCTGATTTTCCCGATGTATTCAAGCATTACTGTGACTTCGATCCATATGCTTTATAACATTCGTGTATGGGTGAGCATTCAGCTATAAACAAAGCATAACGCAAGTATAAGAAACCATAGGTAAGAGTTTTCATTACAAGTGCGCAACTCCAATAGCTCCTGCAAACAAAATGAAAAGAATGATTGTGCATTTGAGAGAGTGTGTGTGTGTGTGTTGGTGTGTACAAATTAAAGGATGTGATGGAAGGAGATTCATCTTTTCATTATCGACGACCAAAAGAATCGTGAAATTCATGTACAAAAAATCTATGTAGAACTGATGGACAACTAGCACAATCCAGGTATCCAACTCGTTCCATTTCACAAAACAAAAAAATGATGTTGACCTAAGATTTCCCGTTGCTCTGGCGCTCAGACATGATTAAAAAATTGTCATCCTAGCAATCTGTAAGCAAAAGCCTACGTAAACAAGAACCTATTTAGTATACCCAAATGGTCCATTGCTTCCCTATTTTTAGTTAGCTAACAAGACTATACAGAGCAAGCATGAATAGCCTGCTGCAATCTTAAGGTGAAAACAGCTTCTCCAGTCAGGTACTCCAACAGATCGAATCATATTTGTCTTACATATGAAACAGCAATGGATATGCTTTTTACCAATAGTATCTTGGTAAAATTTCCTAACCAAGATAGCAGAACTACTTCATACGAAAGTCGTGCCTGAAGATAGTCATGTTCTGGGTGAACTTATCCCTGTTCTTTGAATCTAAACTTCGGGATACATCTGCCATTAGTTTATCAAAACAAAGCACAAGACGCTGCTGTTGTTCCGCAGGCTGTAAGAAGCAAGAAATAAAACAAAGCATAAGGCACTTTGTGCTTTCTTTAAACAATTTATGGGGATGGGGAATGAGAAGTTGAACTAGTTAAGTGACTATGACTTGCTTTATACAAGATGAGTATGAAATCTGACACACATCTTCAAAATTTTACCTTATATACAAGTGATGCAATCCTTCCTAGTAAAAGAAGTACAGAATGCAAACTATGTATTTATAGTAAGTATTGTCAGGGAGGAAATCAAATATTCTGTAGGTAACATCAATCCTTACTATAGGTAACATCAACACTTTTCTAAAAGTATCCCCTTCTCCATTCATCACAATACATCTCAGATACTCAAATATAATACATGTATGAATCAGGTCATGCATATAAGGATGAGGACTTGAGTAAAGAAATAATTCAGACTGAGGGAGGTAAAAAAGCAGTAATATTCCACCATTTGAGGAAGACCCTTGGTGTGTGAAATAGCTAAAAAGGATCAAGGAGAATTCAAGGGAGTTGACCTATAGATAGAGTATGCCTAAGACGGATGAGGAGGTAACAAAAGCAATCCGAAAAAACAAATGCTACTAGAAGATGGGAAAATGTAACAACAACAAGAACAAAGATAAATGGAAAGAATGAAACAAATTTTACATAAAGAATAACTACTACAGAATATAAGTTGCCATACTAAGGAATAGACAATTTTATGGGAATATTCTTTAATGTGAAGTTTGCTACCTCTTGAATTACTTTAGACAACTTTACTTGTAGCAAAAGGATAAATTATCATATTAAATGTTTGGAATAGAGAACAAGTTTGGGACGATGTCTAAATAAGTAAAGAATTGACGACTATAACGGGACCAAATGATTCATTACTGGCACCAATTGGTCATACCATGACAAATAAGAAAAGAATTTTGTTGCAATAAAAAATACATAAGCAAAAAAATGTACACTGTGGTCTCCTTAGTCATATTATAAGCAGCAGACTTTATCTAGTTGGATTACTGACTTAGCTTAAAAATTTATCCAACCAAGGAACTAAACTAAAAGTGTTTCTTTACATGAGGTAGTTCTGTAACAGACATAACAGATTTTCATGTTGTCCAATTAAAAGCCATTATGTAACATGTATTGAAATTACAAATAGCCACCCATTATAATCCATTATGTTACCACATCAGCTGTTCTCATCCATTATAATGGCTATTATGCAAAGAAATACTAATATTGATATGAAACAAAACCTCACATGCACATTAGCCTTTAAAATCGCTCCCTTTAATTTCTTCATCAAAGTAAAATCATACGGTACAAATGGTACACTAACAACTAGAACCAAAATAAAGTGCTCCAAGATCTACGACAATGATAAAGAAGAAAATTTTTAACTTATCAGTTTCTTGCAGTTATGGCCATAAAGCACAATTCAATTCCCGCAAGATGACATTTTGGAGACACTGTGCTACTATAACTGCAATCATGAACGCTATTTATTCGTATATTTACAACTTAATCTAGAAGTCAAGATTTATCTTGCTTACCAAGTTCCCCTACATAGTAAAACATTAATCTCATTTTCGATAAAGTGAACAGATTCACAGATGATCTAAGTTTCCTTGGGAACAAAGTCAAGGAAAACTAAATAAGACTTGTTTTAATATCCAATGACGTACCAAAAGAGATGGACAAAAACGGAAAATTTAGAGACCAAGACAGGAAATTGTTAACTGTAAACTAAGAGCACCTTAAGTCTCATGCTGTGTTCATATATTCCCGTGCATTTGAAACAATATAAATAAGAATTGCAGGAAAAAGAGAAATAGATATGAAATCACACCTTTGAGGCCAAAATTTGAGTTTTCAAATCTGTGAAAATCTGCAACCACAGATGTAAGATCAACAATTAGATAGGATCCACATAAAAAGACTAATCATTGGTTCCCCTTTCCTGGTGAGGAAGAAGATTGATGATCCATTTCAAGAATAAGTAAGATCTTTATTTTTTTTAACCCCCATCCTGGATCAGAAGTGAACTTTTGTCAACAAGAGAGGAAATGAATGACAGGAAAAGGAGCCTCCAAGAAAATAACAAGAAAATCAAAATGCATAATAGTGTGACAACAAGTCTTGTATAAGATGGACTTTCAGTATTAAGACAAGGTGACTAGTCTAGTGTTAAGGGTGAGTCCTTTATTTTATAAACTTTTAGCGTCTAACAATAAGTAATTGTCAGTCCAACAACTAAACTAAAACCTTACTCTCTTAAAAAAGGGGTCTGCTTCATTAACTAAGAATCTATGACATATGGTCAACCACATAGAGCCTCTTCCTCTATTTGGTTCTTTGTAGTGCTATGCGTCTTGCAAACCCACTTTTTTCATGTCATTTTTAACTCAATCCAAATTATCTTTGGCCCACCTCGGCTTCTCTAGAAATCCTTATTATCCCTAGCCCTCCTTCCATGTTATACTTGATATCTACAACTCTAACTTTCCTCCAAATATTTACAGGCACTTACTACCCATGTAACAGTAGCAGTTTGATACTTCAATTGTTATCCTACAAAAAATTCTGTATATTTTAGCAGCACACTATGATCACATAACTACCCAGTTGTTCTCCATGCAAGTAGAAGTGATCATGGGTCGGGTTGGGCTTTGGCAAAAATACCCACTACAGATCTAAATGCCGGGCCAGGCCTAAGGTTAGGCACAATTTTCGGCTAAGGCTCCTCAACGGGCTTCTTGGACTATTTTCTGGCCGGGCCAAATAATCGGTCCAGAATGTTAATTTGATAGCCCGAAACCCAAAATAAATTTAAAAATAATGGGCCGGGCCCAGATATTTGGGCCCATACATTTTTTGAGCCAGGCCCCCTATGATAACCTCTACATTCATCCCTACCTTAAATTCTATGGGTTAAAGTTTGGTCAAAACAATATTTATCTGTAAAACTGACTTGAGATACTCAAAACATTCTCTGAGAGATATCTCCTTACCATCTAATCGCAAAGTATCCCACACTCTACCGCCTCCCAATACTAAAATGGCACTCTATGTACCAAGTTTTCTACTTAGCTAAAAACGTTCAGGATACAAAATTTTATCTCTAGTGCTCTAGATTATCAATAATCCCGGCTCAAGTCTCAACCACCATCACGATATCACCCACAAACTAAAAACACAATCTTATCTCTTCTTTGATAGACCCTATTACTTCATCAAAAATTGCTCCAAAGAGAAAATGGCTTAGAGTAATACTTGGTGTAACCCAATCGTAAAAGGAAAATCCTTAATTACTCCTCCACAAGTCTTGAAAAGTATTTTTACATCTCGAAACACCTCCCTACTAACTAGGTCAAAAGAGAATGTTATCACATTTGACTTAACAATTGCAATGTCAGAAGCAGCTTGTAATGGATGAGAACTATTTCATGATGATTCATACACAAAGCTACCTAATAGTTATATATAGGCCATAACAGAAGCAGCATGTAGAAAAACATTCAAATTTTTACCTGCTCACTAATCAGTATCAAACTCAGAATCGGCCTACTCAAACTCCATTGATTAGGACAGTCCTCAAATAAAACAAGTTCAAATAAGGTCTTCAAAATCTGCCAGAAACAAGAGAAAACAATCACCATGATAACAACCAAAAGCCATCCAAAACAAGATTATGTCCACCTCCCCCCACCAAAAAAAGAACATAGGCTGTTGCGGTAAAGTTTTTTGCAACTTATCTTTTCAACTTCAACAGAACAGAAGCAATATAGTAGAAATTTTTTTAAAACCCTTCACTCAACTGTCTTTTGTTTCTTATTTGTTATCAGTCAAGAGATTCAATAATTTTCACAGCTACGGTCAAGTAGAAAAACAAAATTCTATTATAGAAACAAATGGACAGCTCAGATCTTGCAGCCACACACAGGTAAGGGCCCATATTTATCAAATTTAGTAAAAACAGTACGTTTGCGGTCCAGAAATAAATGCAAATTGTCCATGCCCATGTCTTTGGTGATGTTTATTCTTACTTCTGGAAACAAAGTGGGACATTCTGCTATATGTCGTGCAAGACTGATTGCAGCTGGTGAAGAAGGTGCCTCCCCCATGGTAATGCTGTTGAAATAAAAAGCTGCCAAATTTTCAATTGCAGATGCACACTGAAATATCATTTACAAAGGTCAAGTTAGTTAATGAAAATATGTTTAGAAAACAAAGCCAATTAGCTAGATTAAGGAGCAGAGAGTGAACTAATGTTAAGTCACAGATCATGACCAGTATGCACCCCATAGTTGCACACTCAAAAATATAAAATAAAGCAGTATACATCAAAAAATGTAGTGGGGAGCAGGACAGGTTAGACGCACCTGTGTTGAGATGCTTGTATCTAAGCCTTTAACACCAGATTCAAGAGATCCAATAATGCGCATAAAAGTGCTTGTGTCCAGATTCAGTACAAAAGCAATATTGCTGCTGAACATAACTTCCAGAAAGGTAAAATATGCCTTTGTTAACTGCCAAAAAAAATTAAATTAGATCACATCAGACTTTCTCATTCGTGAATGCTTGAGAGGCAAAGTTGATGTCTACTAATGCAATTACTAAACTTAGAATAAGCAATCCAGACAAGTTCAAATTGTCAAATTTAACTTATGGACACAACAATCAACTATGTCCAATCATCCATGATGTACGTTGTAAAAACAATCGAATTCATGTGTAACACATTCAAAAGCAGAGGTTATTTCATCATGCTCAGCAGATGCACCAAATAAAATACCAAAACTACCTGGTATGAGGATCAGTCTCAACAAAATATATATAATAACGAAAATGTGTCATACACAAAGAAAAATTGATATCTGAAGAATTAAATGGGATATATTCATTGGTTGCCTTCACCCAAAAACAAGAACACAATGGCGCTGCACAACAGAATCCAATCCTGGTCCTTTGAATTTCATTTAAATTTCACCTGCATTATCTTTATATAATACATCTTTGTTTTTTCTACCATCCCATCATGACTTACTTTAACAATCAGTCAATCCTAAATCCTTTCATTTTATGCCTACATTTTTTTTTATAATGCCACAGGTACATAATATGTTAAATCTAAAATTTAAGAGAAACTAGCTAGAATTTCCAATGACGGAGCATGGAGCTAATTGAGGCTACTCGATACATTTAGGTGAGTCTTGCAAGAATTTTCAGCCATAAGTAAAACTACGATTAGCATAAATGAAACAGCAACTTATTCAAAACAGTGCATATTAATATTAATGAATGAATACAAGAGAAAAATATTTGTAACTTAATCACTACAAATGTTTAAAACCATTTATTTCTTAAAGTATCAAACAATAAGAGATATAAAGTATATTATTATTATTATTATTATTATTATTATTATTATTATTATTATTATTATTATATATTAAGAGACAGTTAATTAGTTATGATGAACCTTATAATCTTTTTTCTCCAGTCAAGTGAGGTCATCTGCAATGCCCTAAAATAAAACCTGCAACAGACCATGCTTTTTTCCATAAGGGCACAAGCCTCCACTGTTTTACATAGGTACTTGCAGCCTCGTTTGGTATTCTTTATCCCTTATATAGGGAATTCCCAGACAGATTAATATACAAACGTGAGCCTTCCTCTTTTGCAACCCACAAATTACAAATCCATCTCCAACAATGAAGATAATCTATTCACATTCCCAAGTACTTGATTTATTACAAAATAATACCCCAAAGTTCATGCAAGAGTAACTACGCACCGCCAACCTTATGTAACAAGTTGAGACCATATTCCTATTATGTGCACACGAGCTATAAATGTAGATGGACCAGAACAATAATTTTTTCAGACAGGAAGAACATAAGTAATTATGTAAAGTAACACATACCTTTCGGAACACCAAGATGTCCCCTAGAGGAATCGATAATGTCATCTTCAATGCCATGTCAAGGGCATCAGCAAGTGCTCTATCCCCATATAGTTCAAATACACCAAAATTGACATAGTTTCCACCAAGAGCTGCATGTGAAGATCAACATAAGAGCAATAATCAAGATGAGAAATGAGGAGAGAACTTACAAGTAGCAAGAACACCAAAATAAAATCAGAAATGTAATTTATTTCTTTCAGGGTATATAGACCATTTAGTATATGCAATGAATTCCTTATTTTGCTTTTCGCATAGATTCAAACATACTGTTCTACCAAGAGCATAATCAAGCGAAAGAAGATCGTTTTCAATCAAGAGTACCGATCTTCTTAATTTAATAGAAAAACATACACCCCTCAAACTTTTTTTGCGTATTGCAAAAGTGAACGTTAACGCTCCCTTAGTCTCGCAGTGATCGTCCTATTAGACTTTTCATAAATATTAAACTAATGATTAGGAGTTTATCAATATAAAAGAATAGAGAAACATAAATGTAGGAAAATCAACAAAGGACTACCCGTTTAGTAAGAAGTTATGAATGACACATGAAGACAGTAATAATCACTCTTTGCAAGGGTATTGTGACGACCCAATGTTACATGATCAATTCCAAGTACAATAATACACAGTTACAACAAATGACTCCCACTCCTACATATGCATGCATGAAGCAAAACCTGAAAAAAATCTACAAACTTGCACATATTGAGCAAGTTACTGGAGCCTAGATGGCTGGCATACATGAATGGTTGATTTTATCAGCATGTTAGGGGTTTGACCCAAGGTGAACCCTCTTCTTTCCTTTTCACTTTGGTTTTCATCCTTTAAGTTGTACTTTTTGCAGAATTGCAGGGGAGGTGGTTGCACACACAAACACAAACACGTCCTTCTCTTATCACATACTGGAAATGTCATGAATTTTCAGCAGTAACTCTAGTTTGAAGATTATCAGATGTCCTCACCTCTTGCCAGTATAGTTAAGCAAATCCATATGCCCTTGTACTTGAAGGAATATATTTCAGGTACATTACGAAGAGATAATATCCTTGAGCCATAAGCCACTACTATTTTGCTGACTTCCCGGAAAAGTAGAATCCCATTAGCAGAAGAAGAGTCAAATGTCAAACGTTGGGCCTTGTTCAGTACAAATTCAGCCATGAATTTTAATAATGGGGTTGTAACCTGCAAAAATGTAATTATGAACTCAACTAGCAAAATTATTAATTCTACAGTAACATGATTGTTAAGTAAAAGCAACAGTATTATAATATGCAGAGTACAAAGAAAGAGACTGTCCAGCATTTCTTGATCATAAAAACACATAAATTTTGAGAAAAAAACAACATACAAGGTGAGCAGCAAAATGATTTGAAACAAGCATATCATAAGCACGGTTGTAAGGAAATCACAAAGTCTGCCCCCACACTCATCAAAACCATTCTTGAAAGAAAATGAGAACCTTGCAATAATATCTTGCAAAGTCACTGTAACAAAAAAATGTAGTACAAAGGCGATCAAAATCATTGATACAAAGGCAGCATATGTAAAACCCCCCAGATATATTTCCTAAGAGGCCTTTACTTACAGCATAAGAACTGCAATGCGTATACCTTGCAGGCAAGGATCAAAATATTGATCCAGTGGCATTAAAACAACCCAAGATAAAATGGCAGATAAATATTTCTTTTCACAAAAAGCAAGGGCAAACAAAAAAGCATAGGGTAATACAGACCCATTCACTTAAGAAAATTTGAGGCTGTGAGTTAAATAATAAAACCGAAAGAGCCGAGAAAATATATACCTCAGGAGTGTCGGCCCAAAGTGTAATGCCCCTCAAGAGGAGTGGCATTCTTGAAGGATACAGCCAGTCGAACAAGAGCCCATAAGTCCTTCGACTAAAGTTACAAAGAAAACTTATTATAACACTCCAGCTCGAAACAAGGATCAGATACAAGCATACACCCCTCATAAATAGTTACCTGTTGGTGGCCATTGCAATTCCCCTCAGATCCCTCATTAACCCAATTAATGAGTATTTAACATTGTCACTGCGAAATGATGTATCAGGAGTTGACTCCAACAAACCGAAGACCTACCAAGTTCAAGATATCAGATGATTAGCATTAAATCCCAAAAACTTATGGGTTGAAAGTGTCACTTTGCACACAAAATAAACCAAGCACTCGTACAAACCCTCCGATCACAGATGCTATGGTCTTCACAACTACTTCCTCCATCCCCCAAAGATTGCCCCATTTGACTTTTCACAGTCTTCAAGACAAAACTTTAAATGTTTTTATCTCCAAATCCATAAGGAAAAAAAATTATGAAAACTTGATATTCTAAAAATTTACAATGAGATGCATCCAATAAGATCCCTCTTGAATATATCATTTATTATAACATAATGAGAATTTGTGATCAAACTTTTCAAATTTGACTCTATAGATATAAATGGTGCAATCTTTGGGGGACAGAGGAAGTATTTCTTAATACAACACAGTCAATCCTTAATCCCAAAATGGTAAGGTCGGCTCCATGAACCAAGAATCTATCTCGAGTCAACATCCACAAAAATGCTCCTCAATTCTCGCATGAACCATTTCTTCATAATGAAAACAAAAATATAAAGGTAGTTGGCCAGGTTCTTTTCTCCGGATATTGATGGGTAAAGCAATACAAATATCACAAGAACTTTACAGATTCCTACTAACTAGTTTGCCTTTTCGTTCGAACATCTCAGTAATGACAACAGCAATATGATTTATAAAAGATATCAATGAAATAAACTGCATGAAAACACCCAGTGGACAGTAAACTGTATTGGAAGTAGAAGCATCAACAACCAACTACAACTTCCTGCTATAAATCAGGAGAATATTTCATAGCACGCAGGAGTTTTTACAGATTTATCATTCTACCACTGTGTTATACATAATTACCTAAAAAGTCCAGAATTTAAGTAAATAGCATAAATATAGTCATTATATTTATTAGTGTATTGATGGTGGGATGATGAAATTTTATCATTACAATCATGATTAACAAAAATAGAATAAACCAATTGTTTCCCATTTGGATGACTATTATAACTGACCACCAAAAAGGTCAGTTTCTCAAGAATGCATGATAGGGAAAGTGAATAGTCAAAGTGCATAGCCCTCATAATCAAATAATGCCAGCTAGCTTAGATGGTAAAGTCTTAGGGTCATACCTAAGACCTAGGTTCAAACCTTGTCTACACCACTGCCCTATCCATTCACCAAAAAAGCATAAAGCCTACATCATCAAGATACTTGTAGAACTGTTGTTCATCAGCAAGCAGAATTTTAATACATTTATAATATTAAATGTCAATTTTGATATCCTTAAGGGAGTGTTTGGTTCTATTTTTGGAATCAGGTATGGGCTTGGAATCTACTAAACCCATATTTGATGCTTGATCCAAAAAATTTGAAGTTTGATACCTGAGGGATCCACTCTCCAAACCATCAAGACATGGGGATTTTCAAACCTTGGAGGGAGGTGGTTTAAGTCAAACCCATGAACTTTGAATAAACTGTTCTTAAAATAAAAAATTAAAACCAAAAGGCAAATACAATTCACACTTCGCAGCCTCTTCCTCGATCTCTAAACCCCATATCCACTTACTAGATAGCACACGCAACCACAACCATGATCCTTCCCCTGTCAGCCACACTACCTACGGAGATTCCCATAACACTACTGCCCTTTATTCTTCCTTCCCCCTCAGCCCCTTCCCCTAAATCTGCACCTGTGGAAACCTCCATGGCTGGAAGAATAAAAGCCAACAGATACTTCATGACAAAATTTATAATTTAAACCATAGAACTATGAAGACCACTTCTGAAACTTTTAATGGACAAATTCAATAATTAGGGGTTAATGAGGATTTGTAGGAGGAGAAGCAACTGTTTTCATGGATGAGGTAAGGAATAGAAGGAGATGAGAAAAGAATACGGGCTGACAGAGGAAAGTGGGGAAATAAAATTAAAATTTAAATAACTCTTTTGTTTTACAAACCAAAGACCAGGTTTAAGGTATGGGGTTGTAGGTTCCACCCAATATATACCATGGGTTTGACATCTAACCCCATACCTAATAGGCTGAAACCAAAGTTGAACCAAATGTCCCATAAACAGCCCAGGACAGAGAAATCCTAAAAATCTCACAATAGTATGTAAACCTCTTAATAATTAGAAGCTCTTATGTTTATAGGTAATAGCAGTCTCCCAATTCATCCAAGAACTTAATCTTCATGAACGAGATGAAAGCCGTATTTTTTTACACTATCAAACAATTTCTAAACTTTGTCCCTAACACATTGCTGAACTTCAATCACACCTGAGCGAAAAAAATTTGGAAGAATTATCATGTTCAATTACAAAGCATGGCTGGAAGGAGAATGTCAAGTTTGTCAAGAGAGATCAAAATCTAAATATTTATTGCATGCCTGAAAGAATTCTTTATATCTAATTCTTTCATCATATTTTTCACCAAATCCAAGAGAGATACCTTCAGAAGAGGCTCCATTGAAGACTTGAATTTGACAGGGCTGTCCTCCATAAAGATTAATAAACCAATGATATAATAAAAAGTGGTTCTGCTACGAGAACATCTATGCTCTTCCAGAAATGGAAAGTGGTCTCTCTGATATAAAAAGGTCAACAAAGAGTCAGAAACATTTGATAACTTAAGTTTCTCAGCTACCAAACAGAGAAATAATAGATACTAATAGATAAAGAGTACCGTGTGGTTTGAGACTATAAACTTGACAGTGTCCAACCTCAGAAGAAACTTTCCGGTCATATAGCTGCAGAAACAACCAGTAGCTACGGCAGTTTATTCACTACAATTAGTACTAAAGCAATCAAAGTGACACAATACTAACCCAGAAGCCAGCTCCAAAAAAAGACTCAATGTATGATCAATAACCTCTTCGCTCTACAGATAAGAAGAAAACTGGAGGATAGCTTAGCGTCTAAGACAAATATACAAACCTACTGGGAATAAAAAGAGCAACAAGACTAACCTCAGTGTAACATTTTAAATTTGTTCCGATCTTGCTCACAATGACATTCAGTAAAACTAGATGATCATTAAGCCCCAAAAGCTCTGATAATCGAGCATATAACTGCTGCACCCAAAGATAAGAGTCTCAAGCACAAACTTAATAAATGCAGTGTCACTCTGTGGTAAATAAAAGTTAGACCTCATTACCTTGGACGAATGTACAGTCTGGTCACCAACATATAACTTTCGGAAATTCTGGAAAAACATCAATATTGCACGATCTAACCTCTGCTTGCTTACTTCGGAATATCTCTGCAAAATACATAAAACAAAAGGTCATTCCATATACAAAAAGACAAAGATTTGACCATCAGAGATCTTTTCACACAAGCAGGACTCATAAATTCTCTCAACTTATTCATGTGGCTAATTAGTATAAAGAGCAGAAGAACGAATAACCTTTCCACTATAAAATAAAGCAATCCCAATAACCTTTCCACTTCAAAAAAAAAAAAAAAAGCAATCTCAATGACTTTTCCACTTCAAAAAAAAGCAATCAAAACATCAAATGGACCTTGCATCCATCAAGACATTCTGCAACCTGCTAAAATGGGCTAAAACTACAGCTTCCCTGAAATCCCCATGTTGTGAGCCTAAACCTACTCCAACTGTCTCGTCCCATCTTTCGGAAGCCAGCAAGAGACTAAAGATCCTTTTCATTAATTTGGAGACAAAAAATTATTGAAAATTATAACACCATCTCAGAGTGAAAGAACTATTGAACGTTAAGGATGTTGTGGAGTAAAAAAAAAACATATATTGAACCATCAGTGACATCTCCAGTCAGTATTTGATCAAAAAGAATAGAGGTCAAATCAGAAGATATTTTCAAAATTTTGTTTTACAGATAAACAATGGAAAACTAAAGCTTGGACTTACACTTATAAATATGATGTGTAACACAAAAATGTAATGCATATTTCTATCTTAACTGCTTCTCCTTGAAAATAAAATTTTAAACCTGCAGGTTTTTCAGTACCGGTTAATAGAAAATATCCCAGCCACTAGGTGTAGATTGGTTAAGGGTAAGATAACTTAAGCATATCGACAACACCAAGAACCCTTGTGTTTATTTGTCCTGCTGTTTGACTGGCATGGATAGGAAGCATAATATGATAATTCAATCACATAAAAAAGGAGTTTAAAAATATTTAGTCACAGCAACAGAACACCAGGAATCATCTCTGTTCTACTGAGGAATACTCTGAAACAATCCAATTGTCATAAAGATATTACCAAAAGGAAAACCAAGGATATACTAATTGAAGCCAAAAAAGCAGGTACCACACAAGAAGACTCAACCAGCATCCCTAAAAAAATGATTGAACATAAAAATTATACAAAAACTATGCTAATGCCTATGAACTGCAGGTGATCTAAAACAGCATGCTATCACACCAAGTGGTCACTCACTCCCTGTTGGAAATTCTTTTCACACTACCCACACATTAGGGTGTATTACATCAATATCAGCCACTATGGAGAATCTAGACGAGGAAGGTACTTGATGCTGATTCACCAGGGTTCCAGTATGCTCCATGATATTTGCATTAGAGCATAGGCTAGTGATACTTCCATCTACTAAAATCTATTCATCTAGGGTGCTGCACTACACGGACTCCTAGAAGTAAGAAACTAGAATAAATTGGAGAACCTGCATTCAATTCAATAATAACACAGTAATCAATCACTGTGGCTATACCTTACTAAGCGATCCGCTGTCTGTAACCTTCACTAATTGCAGAACACGTGCAGAGAGTTCACCATCAATGACCTCTTGTGATTCTGTACTGCAATCAATTAAATTGATAACAAGTAATTATTTCCCACAAAAAAAAAGTAAGAAATATAACTGTTTATGGACATATTTAAAAGGCAAGAATTGTCAGTTATACCTACTGCCAGAACATTGCTTGATTTTGAAAATAGCAGCAATAATATGAACAATCCATGCAAGTTTGGCTTCAATTACAGACAGCTCATTGTTATCACTGACAGGTAATTGAGATCTTTCCTGAAATATCAAACTAGTAAATATCAGTTACTTTAAATACCAACATGAATCACTTTGAACATTCATTGACATATCAATTAAGAGTACCGTATAGCTCTGCAAAATGGGCTCTACAATATTTATTATATAAAGGCTGCTACGTTCATACTGCAAAACAAAAACAAAAAAAAAGCCATAAGAAAAATGAAAAGTGACTTGCAGTCTATAACTCTGTTTGTATACCATGAAACAACTAAAGATTAAGAACAAAAGCATTATAAACAAGATGTCATACATAAAGATAAAACAAGTAAATCAAAGCTAACGAATAAGATCTACCTGGAATCTACAAAGATAAGGAAAACAATCAAGCTGATCTTGAAGGAGTTCAACATTATCAAGGGGATTTTCAGAAAAGTCATCAGGAAGCACAGCCTAGAGAAAAAAGAAAAACACAGTTGAAGTTTTGTAACAGAATCAAAAAGTAAAATAAAGCAACATATGAAAAGCATCATTTGAGACTAAACCTGCACAGAGTCAAATCTGGAAGTGATAAAACCTTCAGTAATCTTAGGTACGAACTCATCAAGCAAACTTGGTGCATCACCTTTTAAATACGGAACAGAAGTTACCAACCTTGACCACAACCCTAAAAGGTAGTATACGCTGCTGCTGGCCCACTTATACCACCATTCACAAGGTAAAAAAAATATGGGTTAATTCCAACTAGTAAAGCATCAAAGGAAAACAACCCTATGACCTATCAACTGAATAAAAGACCTAAATGAAAGACTAGTTTCAAAATACAACGACAGGATAAGAGTAAACTACATCAACAAGCTCTCAGACAAATAGAAGACAGCTCTTTTATTTACAGGGATTCCATAAAGTTAGTACAGTATCCACAATTTCAATCAAAGACAAGTCCAATAAATAGCAAGTGTTTTTTAATCCAAAACAAAAGCTGCTTTAAAACTTTTTTTAGGTAGGAAAATTTTTACTCCCTCTTTCCCAAAATAAAGTTACACATTACAGTTTTTGGAATGTTGGACATCCCTCTAAGTAAAAGTCAATGGTTTAAAATTTATAATCCCCCTTCTCTCACCATCACATCATCCCTTTATCTCTCCCTATCATAACACTTTCTTAATTATTTACCTCTCTCAACCTACATCCAATAATTTTATAAATTCGCCTCGTTAACAGCAATATGACTTGGGTACAGATAACAATATAACCTTTAGTAGGTACACTTTATAACATAACCTACAAATTATACAGTGGAGTGCAAGGAGTGATGTAAATGATGTCAAACATTCTAATTTATTATGTCAAGATAGTGTTCTATATGTGACACCTTGCACCCACTTGATGTAATTTGTGGTGCATGTTGCACCCAAATAAGGCTGTGCCGTACTCTGCACCCAAGCCACCCAAGCCATAGTTGGTGTCAAGAAGGCCAATTTTGCTTTTAATGAATCCCAAGCCAATTTAATCCATAAAATCTTCTGAAACAGAGAGTATAAATGAAATGTGGGGAAGCCAGAAAATATATCAAGTACATTAGGCCTCCTCCTACAAGAAATAACAGGAAACTATGCAAATCACACTAAACATCAAAAAGAAAATCTGATATCTGAATGGAAAGTACTGGAAGCCACAGACAACATAGAAACTCGGAAAAAGCAAAAGGCAAAAGGCAAAAAAAAAAAAAAAAACTATAACCCATAATTCCTTCGCCACATGCCCCTCGTCACAAAAAATACGGTCATTACACTCCTATCAAAACACCAAAATCACAGCCATAGATGAACAAATACAAAGCATTTTCAGACCTTCCCTTATTTTTCTGATTCATGCCTTCTTCCAATCAAAAATATGGAAGGTAATTTACTCCATTTCCATTAAGCATTAAACAAGTTATCTTATCTTGAGCATACTATCAAACAACATTAATTTAGAATTATAGGGACAACCAGCTATCACTTAATAAACCTTCAATTTATGTAATAATGAAACCCAATAGAAATGGAAGATATTTCATCAGAAGAAATTAGAAAGAGCACCAGTAAAGTGCCTTTACATGTTTAATGTTTAAACAAACATATATTTCTTTTGGGCCATGGATTTCAGAGTATGCCCGATTCTTAAAGGTACCTACGAAACTAACCTGCCAGGATTGTAAAGATTTTGATGTGAACTCTGCCACAAGATGTATCCAATCACTGTAACCTTCCAAGTTCACGAGTTCTGATAACTGTAATAAAGTTATTTAAACAACAAGATCACAGTAAGAACAGTATTTACTTTGTATTTCATCAATTTATGCAGACCACAAAAAATGCAAGAAAATATGGAAAATCCAGCAGAATTCCTTAAGTTAACAAAAACACACACACACAGAGAAAAAATAGAAACTAGTACTTCCAAAAATAAACATGGTTCAGGGTCAAGAAGTCCAAAAACTTCCAGCTGTTGGACAAAAGAGCTCCATAAGATTTCTTAATTCGATTTCTAGATTCCACTTTCCAATGATTCGGCACACTTTTAATCTTGTCTTGAGAAGAGAAGACACTTTTAAACTTTAAAAATAATCTCAGGCTTCAGGCCTCAGATAGACGATTATCATCTCCAATTAAAAGAGATACCCACTCTTAGGATTTTCTTTATTCAGGTTATAGCTTTGTGTCTATAGTAATCATCCTAAACTAGAGACTCATAAACATCACAAAAAGCAATTCCAGGAAATCTTCTTTGCAACAGATTCTCCTAAACAAGATTCTGATAGGGAGGATGCTCTTTCAAATAAGATTAGCTTTTGTTTTATTAAATAAACTAGTGGAGAATCATAAAACCATGAAATTTTTTTCTCCCTAGAAGATTTTATGAGTCTTCAAATACCAAAGTGTTTTGTAGATAAGAGGCATTTTTGGCTTCTTAACTTTTTAATTCATTGCTTCTCCCATATCCAGCTTTGTTACGAACAATTCCTCAAATATCTAGAATTAGGCCTACATGTGATGATTGCTCTGGCCAAAAGAGGCAAAACCAACCCATTTAAACAAGGTTTTATTTTTACATTCCTCGACCCTGATTCTTTCTAGAACTAGATGATTTATGTTTAGAGCTACACTAGACAATGGCTTAATCATGCATTCAAGAATTTCTTACACAGCCATACCTTAAAGTACGGACAAGCTCCAAAATTGACTAATTTTGATAGAAAGCAAAACAGAAACAGTATCATTTTCAAAAGACAAAGGTCATTGAAAACATCCTCGTTCTGCAACTAGAACAACACCCACAGTCCTGTTTTGTCCAATTAGTCTTCAGTGTTATATGATATGAATATCCAACAAAATATCCCCTTTATAGAGGCATAAGCACGTGAAGTGAGAGAGGAAAATCAGTAATTAACTTGAACCATTGAAGGACCTCAGTGCATCTATAAAAGAGAAAATATGTAATTCTTACTTGATAATTCACTCTAAAACGACCAAGAAGACGGCAAAACTCATGGTAGTTGTCATGCTGTGCAAGACCTGTATTAACACATCAAAAATTTCTTGGAATGTGAGAAAATGGAATAAGGATGACCATCATAGGCATGCTCTTAAAAATCCTTCTAACAATTACGTTAAGCCGAACTCTCCAGAAAAAAGCTTGAAGGTCAAGTGTTAACATGATAAATCAACTAGAAGCCAATTCAGGTTGAACTGAAGCTCCCCTCCCCCTATCTCACCCAACTCAGACAAAGAAACAAAAACAGTAAATCTAGCAAAGCAAAAAAGAAATCCTATGTTCTAAATTTGTAACATGTCCAGTATTCATTAGAAAAACCCTACATTCGTTATTCACCATCGAATTTTCAGCCTTCCTGAAACTAACAGTCATCTCTTTATCCACTATAAGGTCACAAACTTTTTGGATAAGATGCTTTTCAACAGAAGAGAAGTTGGATATGACATGGCACTGTCAAGGTCGCTTGTCTTGAATAACAATGGAGGAAGCCTTGGATTAAGTAGACCCCCCCTCCAAAATAAACCTTAAAAATTCATCTGAGGATGATCACATTCAGAATTCAAATAAATATGTACTTGCAAACAGAAAATTCACTAATGGACTCCGAAAACAACAAACACATGACATGGCAATGATAATCTATTTCGATAAATCAGTTCAAAATTCATACAGCTTCAGCTTGCAAACAACACTCAGAGTTATAGTATCAGCAACACACAAAAGAAAAGTTCCATTTTTCTTGAGCAAAGGAAATAACGCAATACTAATGCCATCATAAGACTGATACAAGCAACAGCAAAATTAAATTAGCATCAACTAAAATTTTCTTTTAGTTACACAAAAGATTCAGAAACTCATTGTCTGCAGCCTGCAGGTAGTAACAACATTTCTAAATAGTAAATAAAATAAATAAATAGTACCTTGTCCACTCTGCAATATTTCTTTGGTTCCTGTCATTAAATGGGCCAAATATTTGGAACGTGCACAGTCAGAGAAAACTGAGCGCCTCACTGAAGCCAAACGTACTAAGCATTCAAGAGCCTGAGTACAAGAAATAAAATAGAATAGTTAGCACATAGGTCATTTGGAAAAACATATCAAGAGATACATGTTAACCATGGATAATAATAATTAAATTACGCTATGCTTCGTAAAATCATATCTTAAGTCATGGAGCAACATCAACAGGACCAGGGAAGCACACTAGAAGAGAGACTATAATCTAAATTTAAAGAGATGGTTAGTGAACGTGGCAAAAGCAAGATTGTTGTTAAACCCCCCATTCTTGAAAACCAGAGAATCTTGAGATCACTACTGGCAATTCTCAGGAATTGATAATAGACCCAGGTCAAGCATATGGCCAATAAAATGTTCCCAAATTGCGAATGCCTTCTAAGACATGCTGAAATCAACACAAGCCTGACAACAACTTTTAAATAGCTGCTTTTGATGCTAGTCCTTTTCTGAGGCAGTGACCGCATATGAATGTAAATGATACCCAAAATAAGTACTGGAGAGCCTACTAACTGAAACAAACTAGATCAGCTCCTTAAAAACTAAGTTGCTTGACATTTACAAGACTTGGAAGAACTGAAATAATCATTCCATGTCAGGTGAACAACCCCAGATGGTGATATCCCCAAGACCAGGCAAATCCTAAATATGATCTAGCAATGTAGTGAAAATAGAAAAGGAAAACAGGATCAAGTTATGCTCTAATGATAAGAGAGGAAGGAAATAAAAAAAAATTCACATCATGATATTGGATGTTCAAATGTGCTAAGCTGAACATGTCAAACAAGGGTGCAGTTCAAAACTTTGTGTTGAAAAAATGTTATCCTTCCTAAAAATGAGAATCAAACGGTGGAAATAAAGATAACTTTTACGAACTTCAATAGGAGAAAGATCTGCTGACCAAACAAAACTTTTGGATGAGCAAGAGCAGCAACATTCTTTGACTTACTGATGGATTCAAAAGGTCAGACACTAAGTAGAAGCCTTCTGAAGTTGGAAAATGCATGGATATCTTAATTCGACAAACAGCTAAGTAGTATAGGATTGGAGAAGGTGATCGTAGCACATCATATTTTCATCATGTTATCTCCATGGTATTTATAGCATCTTAGTGGAAGGGGAGGTCTATGATAAGGTATTGTTGATGGGAGAGCCAATTGTGAATTTCTATGAGAAGTTATGCCATGAAGAACACCCAGAACGACGACCACCTGCTGACAGGCTCTCTATAACATTACTTAATAATGGGTGCAGCAGAATCAGATAAGTCAATAATATCGAATGACCTTTACAACATGACCTACAAAAGGTATAGGGTGATGTTATAAAAGTTTGACAGCACAAACTAAATTAGTAAAACAGTCAAAGCGTTGTTATTATATTCATGCCAGACATGGATACGTGCCTAAATATCAAAATTGACTAGTTTTATTAGGATTTTCAAATATTTGGTAAAAAATAAGCGTAAGTATCCATACCCATGTCAGAGGGTCACGGAGATCTTGAGATACTAAGGTGAAATGAAATGTCCAAGTTACACTAGTTAAGATATATATTAGGATGGAGTACAAAGTTCAATAGCCAACATATAAGAAATTTCAATAACAAAATAATAATCATAGAAATGGAGAGAGATATAAACCTCCTTTGAGATTGGGGGCTGCGTGATAGCATAGTAGTCAAAAAATATTTTTAGTGTTGAAGGATCTTCAAGGAGGGGTTTCCAAGAGGATGGAACCTACAAACACAACAGGAATCTATCATCAATATACTAAGTAAGCTGAGTCAGCCAGTGTCTGTTCAAGCATCAAAGGAGTATGATAACATGATTTTAACAGAATGGAAACCTAACCTGGACAGCACCAAACTCTTCTGAGCTCTCATCAACAGTTGTGCCAACAAAGTCAAAGGATAAACACTTGAGCGCAAGTGAAATCGCCAGCTCTTGCAACTTGCTAGTCACTACACATTACTCATAGAAGACATTGGGATAAGATAAAAGTACGAAATTCTCATCAACAATATCAACATGTATCAAATTGAAGTGAAAACTTCAACAGTTGGAGGACCATAATGCTAATACAAAAGGGAAACAAAAAACCTTAAAAGAGATACTTTAAAATAATACCATCATTACTAAGTTGTTGCAATGATTTTAAGGAAATTTGAAGAATTTGAAACAGTGATTGATCCCTAAAGGAGCATGCCACCCTTCGATGATGTGTAGCTGGTAACCCTGAATTAGGCTAACAATTAAAAAAAACGTAGCTGTAAGTAGGCAATTCTAATAAATAAATCAACCAAAAGTAAGTAAACCAAAATGATAACCATGAAAACACTAGAAGAAAGTAGCACAGAGGGAACAAGAATAAAAAGATCTGACCCTTTAATGACAACTTAATTTATCAATGATGGTTGTTTCCAAGATTTAAGGGCATAAACTCCCATAACTAAACCCATAGTACCACTTCAAAAAATAAAAAAATCCACCAATATAAGCAATTATGCACCACCCAAATTTATGTTAGTTAACTTCCCACCAACCACCTAACTCAACAAACAAAAAGAGAACTAATGAAAGTCGTATATATGAGAACAATCTCGCTTTGAGATGGCATGCCCAAAAACTCCCACACCTCATTGCTTTCAGTGAAAGGTGGGACAAATTAACAAAATGCAAATACAACCATTATCATAGATTCCACCAACAAGTAGGGTCTAAGCAGGTCCAATATAAGCGACCCTACCCTAGGCAATGTAAGACAATAGAGAGGTCTTTAACTACTGACCCATGTAAAAAGACAAATTTTAATACAATCAAAGACATTTAAAAATCTTGGATATTGAACCCAACCCCAAATTAGATAGTGCACCCGGTGCATGGAAGGGAATGTGCTCTTGTCCTACGTGGCAATGGAGTCACATGCAAACTGGAAGAAATGGCATTGGAGAAATGGAAAGTGCACCCTGACCGAGAAGGAAATTGCAGCAGGCTCAGGAAATAAGGAAAACAGACCTATGAAAATGATTACGGTCATTTTTGAATTTGAAACAATATGTACGTTGGAATGCTTATGTATACAATGTACATACTTCTGACGTAAAATGTACATTTAACTAATATGCAATGTACATATATTTATCTTAAAATGTACGTTGGAATGCTTATGTATGCAATGTACATACTTCTGACGTAAAATGTACATAATACTAATATGCAATGTATATATATTTATCTTAAGGTGTATGTTGGAAAAACTTATATATGCAATGTACATACTTCTGACGTAAAATGTACATACTCCTGATATGAAATGTACATATACAAATCAAAAAATGTACACATGCAACTTTTGGACCAATAAACTTATGTTCTTTGAAGTTATCTATAATGTACATACTTATAATATGCAATGTACATAATCCTCATATGAAATGTACATATAAAGATAAAAAAATGTACATATAAATCAAAAAATGTACACATGTAATTTCTGGACCAATAAACTTATATTCTTTAAAGTTATCTTTAATGTACATACTTATGATATGAAATGTACATATATAGATAAAAAAATATACACATGTGCATTGGAATAAAATTCAAATTTGAGGGAAGGAGAAGATAATTTGTTTTCGAAAATCAAAATCTTGGGGAAATGAATGTATGCAGAAGTTGGCCATAATAAACTATTTTTCCCCATAATAATAGGTCTGGCAGTTACCTTTGGTACGAACAGTGCATTTGGTTGCGTGTTGTAACTGTAATTTGATCTATACATTTCGAATGTAAGTAATGTACATTTTGGAGTTACGTTTCATTATTTGCAAGCTGTGTTTTGGAGCAGGTGTGCCATGTATTGTCCACCCACCCAGAGGAGGGGCACGATATTAGTCAACAGAGTAAACTTTAGTCAAATCTATGAGCAGGAGTTAATTTGGAGAGCAAACTGAGTACATGGAAAGGCAACTTAGCACTAATTGGGAGTAGGACATAGGAACATTAGATAGTAAATAGTTACCCACAAGAGAGTGCTTTAACTATCTTGGATCATATGACACAGGAATGGAGAATTTTTTATAAGAAAAAAGATTTTTTTTTTTACAGTGATAAGAGCGATGTACAGCTAGAGGACAAGATGTCCTCTATTAAAAATGATTCAAAATTAGAGATTAGCCCAATTCCTATGTAACTCCCTAATAGAGTTATTTGTAAAAGCTCCTTTTTCTATTGCCCACAAGGACACTAACAAAGAAACTCTAATCCATAACATATCAAGGAACAGTGACTAAGTTATAACAATTAAAATTAAGTATTAGTGTATCAAATGTTTAGTTGAGATATTGGCAAGCACAGCATACCTCTAAGGTTAAAAGGAAAATCTATAGGAAAGATAATACACCCCAGCGTTGTTGTATGGTTTGAATGATAGAATTTCAGGAAGGGTCATATTGAAAATGATGGGTGTTGCATAAATTCGTATTGACATAATTTGCATTAGCATCTTAAGGGATAGAATTTGAAGTGAAGATATTTGAAACAAGGTAGGAGTTGTGAACATTGAGGATACGAATTGGAAAAACATACGTTGACACAAATAGGAAAGTAGGGAGGATAATGGGGATTTTAATTGACTTAGATGGAAGGAGTTCAGATAAGAAGAAATTGGGTATGTGTTGACTTAGATGGTTGGAGTTAAGAAGGATAAGAAGATAGTGGGTATGTGAATGGAGATAAAATCTTTATTTCATGTAACTGAATTAAGACTTTGACAATTTTGTCATTTCTAGTTTCAAAAACTAAAAAGAAAACTTCTTATAATAATAACATTGATAAAAGATTCCGCCAAGGAAAAAAAAAAGACAATTTCAACAAACAGAGACTTTGAAAAGTGATTTTTTTTTTTTTTGGGGGGGGGGGGGGGGGGGGGGGGGGGGGGTATGTCTTGATACTAGAAATAAACAAAGGAAAAACCTCCATCCCCATTCCCCTTCTCAAAACCCTCATACTTATCTTTAAAGGTCTTTTACACAGGAAGGATCACCCATTCTTATCCAATAATCTTTTCAAATATTGTTTTGTAACTTTTTGATCTATTAAATTTGAATTAACTAGTAGTCTCTTCTTTTTGTGAGAGATTAATTCTTGTTTGGAAGGAGTTTTGTCTCTCCAAATTAGAGAGCAATTTATATAGTATAGTTGAAGCTCAAAATATCAAGTTGAAGTTAAACTTCAATTTCTTATTACAAATTTCTACATTTAAACTATGAGATCATTAGTTTTCGTCTATGTACAAACATGGCCATGTCATTGGATTGGTGCAAAAACAAGATACAATGTAACACATCCTCCTCTATCTCTGAATTGTTTAGGACAATAGATCATAGATAATTGAAGCGTTCCTTCATTGATCAAAACATATAGCATTCATTCGAATTCAAACTTTTTCCTTAGAAATCTCCCTATATTATATGAAGTTAAAAACCAGATAACCCAACTTAGTAATGCACTTTACAAAGCATGACACCCTTCTAATCCAAAGTCTTCCTCTACCAATCTAACTTGCTATGGACACATTCTTGTATCACTCAACAAATATATGTCATCCGCAAATAATGTGCATCCCATTGTGCTTCTTGAATGTCCTAAAAAAACTCATCCCATAATGCTCCAAATAAAAATTCACATAAAAAAGGTGCTTAAAGATTACTCTAGATGTAAATTAATCTCAAAATATGTCTATTATCCGCACCCATTATCCTCACACATCTCTCATAACTTAGATATACACCTTAGGCACCACTCTTGGACTCTAAACACCTCCATATGCAATTGCAAAGAAGTAGTAAAATCTGTAGGAGAGATACATGTAACATGGATTGCTGCTGATCCAAAGGGGAATTGACCAAGACTGTTACTATATCGAGAAAATTTCAAAATTCATAACCTGGAGAAATTTTTCAAAAAAATTGTCACTCATTAAAAGTTCCTCTTTGCCTCCTATCCTTCAAAACTTTAATAGTAGTCATAAAGTGGAAAAAACCAAATGTTCATCCGCTTAAGTAATACAAACACCCATTATTCAAAATGCATAGATTTCTATATAAATGTAAGGTTCATCATGCCGCCATTAGGGTTGAAACCATTAGGGCTACACACAAGTACTTTCGTCACCATATCAAAATTCTGCATACCTCTACTCTCATTCTTGCAAGATAGTCAACTAGATTGAAAGTTACTACTTGCTAGTAAATATTAATGAAACCAGTACTTCAATCACTTCTAAAAAATTTGTTTCAGTCACATACTTTTGCAGTACCTATTTCAATCCAGTCTCATGTCAAGATTGAACAGATTTTCTACTGCCTTCACGCTTTCCTGGCAGACTTCAATTAACATGTAATCCTTCAAAACTTATGCAGCAAGCAATAAGATCCATACTCGTCAAATTGAACTTCTTTTCTATCTTTGAAACCAATTTTTAGCAAGGCTCAATTAAATAGTCACAATCGGTCAAAAACAAAATTCAATTCTGAACCACAAAGCTAGGTTTTCATCAATAAAACTACAAGAATGTACAATAAGAATTAATAGAAGAACTACAAGTCATCTAACAAAATTGGTGAGCCTAACAATAATGCAGTACTTCACTGATTTTCCTATCCTCTTCAATCCTTAAAATAAGTTATGGTAGAACTCTAAGAAAATATCAATGGAAACAACAGACCTGATTCATCTCAGAAACAAGCTGATTTAATATCTTCAATCCAATACCATAGTGATGTGGTGTAGCCTGACATGTTTTTACAAAAAGGAAAATAAGGAATCATTCACAATGATAAAATGCTCAATTGCTAATCATTATCTTCACATACAGGTAATACGAAACAGCAATCTGTAGCAACTTATATCAAAATATGATACTCAAAAGTAATATTTTGGCAACTATTAGTTACAACATTAGCTGTAGCAAGCTCCATCAATAGAAAGACAATTACCCATACCCAATACTAGCCTTAGCAGTAAACCCCCAGTACATCAGGCATCACAAAATAATATAATAAGAAAACCTCATTGAAGTTCCAAAGCTATCTTTAGTGATTTACTTGAGAATTTGTACATGAACATCATACTATGACTTGCTAAAAAAATTGTACATGAACATCATATTTAATTCAGAGTGTTACAGTCACTAACATTGCTACAAAAAATGTCAATACAATTATTGTCATGAAAAAATTATCAGATTACAAATTATTTTAAATGTATTGTGTAAACATCAACTAAATATTGTAACAAATGTTATTCTCATGGATTATCTATAGAGGTTCATCTAAGTCCTCCAAATCTCCAACTGTATAATAACAAATGTTATTCTCATGAATTTTAGGCTGGGACAATAAGTATCACAAATTTTTCACCCTAAAAGAAGGGAAAAATAACTTTCTCAACACCTACTCAGGAAGAACTTTTACAAAAGATTTTTTCGCATGAAATATTGTAAGAAAAACAACCTTATGCCACAATTTGTCAAAAACAACTTTTGAAAGTTCTTGGCACAATGGAACCTACTTAATTTTTCCGACACATATCTTCAATTGAAGGCATTGAATTGCTGAAAACTAAAAGTCAGCATCAGAAGATAGGGTAAGGTTCCTTCTTGCCAAAAAATTTTGGTCTGAGGTTTTACCGTGCCAAAAAAATTTACATGTTTGTCTTTGACAAAATGTGACATACAAAAGGTTTTTTATGACAAATTTTCCTTTTTCTTCCATGCAGTTAGGCCCTTTGTTTTCAAATGATGTAACAATCTACCAGCATGTAGTGATATTAAGTAAAATGACAAATTTATATGAGCACAAATAAATGCAACCTGATCATGGACCTCTTCCACCATTAAATTAACAGCAAAACAAAAGATTAGAAGTTAACTACAAAACTGTATGGACCCATCACTGACAGGATGTAGAAGTATAATTATACATGAACACAATCTAACCTGTAACTAGTTGCAATGCCTAGGCCCTAGGAGAGCTTGTCTCTCCACAGCAATTACAAAATGAAAATAAATAAACAGATATAATAATGATAATAATAATAATAAAAAAAATAACAAATTAATATAAATATAAAAGATATTAAAACAATTGGAGAAATAGTCAAAAACAACCACAAATTTTTATTAAAGATGACCTTATAAAACATTAAAAAAATTTAAAATGGTGAGGAATGAACTACCTAATAAGAAAGTTTGTGGCAAAAAGCTACGAATACTCTGGTCAGGCAAGTTGGCATTATTCCGGCGTTGACTGCCACGTGACACTCGAAATTGCCTCTCCCTACTCGGCCCTCCCCACCTTTTCCTACCTTTCTACTCAATTTTTACTTTCTCTCTCACAAGTTTCCCTTTGTTTCTTCAAAGAGTCCATTGTTATACCTCAAAGCTATGAGAACCTCATTTAATGTATGCCCTTTTCCATAATTTTGCAACAAATAGTAAGCTCATGTTTGGAATTTAGTCCAGGGTTTGTTTGTAACAAAAGAGCAACCCTCTACCCCAAGTATAATCCTCATCTTTTTTATGCAAGTAGCCCCTTATAAATATCAAACAAATTTTATTCGAAAGATATATATACAAGATAAACTCTCAAAGATAAACATCATGTACGTACCCCTAAATACTTCAAGGACCTTAATTCCAAGTTTTCTTCGTCACTCAATTCTCAAAGAAAGAGCTACTAACTAACTTGATTGGTGTTAAATAGCAAAAGGAAATACTTTATCGTGTAAGTTACAAAACACATTAAGATACATAATAAAGGATATGTCACCGTTCTAAAACTCACGACAAATTATCATAAAATAAAGTACTTGATCTTGCAAAGGACATTTCTATTCCCTCTTTGACTGTGGTCTGCAGACATGTAAAGAACAATTTCACCACTTGCATTAACATATGACATTGCTTCAAGAAGTCATATCTCCTGACAATGTGATGCTTTTCTCAAAGGAACTATTAAACAAAGCTGTTTTGAGTTATTGTTCTGGACTAAGCTCAAGCAAAGCACTTGCATAACCAGATCAATAATTAACCCAAGAAACTTAGATCTTCAACTTTCAAGGAATGAGGAGAAGGGGGAAGTAAATGAGAGAGAGGAAATAAGGAAACCGAGAAAAATATCAGGTGAAAGATTGGGAGGAAATAGGACGGAAAGGAGGGGGGGGGGGGGGGGGGGGGGGGGGGAAGTAGAGTGATCAAAAGCATCAACATCAAGAAAAATTTCCACACGCTGTAGTTCGGTTATTGATCCCTCTTTGACACAGAATTTGATGTGTAAGCTTTTTTATAAGGAAAGTTCACAAAAACTTAAATTAATAAGATTGTTATAATAGTTTATCCAATAAAAAATGAAAAAAAAAAAAAAAAAGGATAGTAGTTCTGTGAAGAATAAAAAGTAGTAGAAGTGAGGTTCAAAACCTAAGAATCAGAAAGGGAAAAGAAAGAAGAAAGATCAACAAAACTTATGGCCAGTTTAGTTAAAGATCATTTAAACTAAAGAAAAATAACATCATATTGGAACATTTCAATATACCAAGTGACAATGTAAAGAAATCAGTTAGTCAACTCTTCTTCTGAAGTTCCATTCCTTGAAGGTGCTAAGTGAGATTGATAACTAATAACAAGAAAAGATACTTGCAAGCTTGAACAACTCTTAAAGAGAGGGCACAAGACAGCACAAAAACTAATCTTTTTTATAATGTTCTTGGGTACTTAACAGCTAAATTTAAATATTACAAATGTGATAACTGACATATTTGAAACAATATATTATAAGTACCTGGCTAAGAAAGCTCATGGACTCTTTAACCACATCTCTGAATCTATCATCATCAAACCAGCCAAACTTTGTCAGTCGGCACAACAGCTGAATGAGAGACTGTATCACAAAATGCTGTAATTCCGGCCCTCTTGTAGCCAAATAGTTTACCAGGTAGTTCCCTTGAACACAAATAAAAAAATTAACAAAGAGATTAGACAAGAACAAAAAGGCAAACTCAAGCACAGCTAACAATATCTTTATGCCGATGTTAGCAAAAATCCCTATGGTTTCTTTAACACACAATACTTAGTTGAAAGGAGGGGTACAAGATCTTATACCATAGTAAAACAATACAATGAACCCATTCTACAAACCAGCACAACCCATAACTAAATGTACCACCTACAACAATTAAGCATACATGGACTGCACACAAACTTCATGACATTAAATCTCTAGTAACTTTATTAACTTCATTTTAGATTTTAAAAAGTTTTGCATCAAAGATGCTTCTGAGTATCTCAACGTCGCAGAGCAAATTAGAATATTTGAGACATTGCTGCCATTTTTGGGATAAGAATGACGCTTTGGGCAAATCAAACCATTAACTCACCACTCCTCTAAATGAAAGGATTGTCACTGATAGCTCACAAGAACAGGTTTCTTACTACTAAACCAAATACAGCTTTCAATCCAAACCAAATGACCATTCCTCCTACTGTGTACAGAAACTAATAATTAATCCCGATGCGTCTCACAAGACTCCCATCTACAAGGAGCATGGAGTTAGATCTACAAAGTCTTGCTGTCTTAGATCCTACCATTGCCAAGAGTTTTCCATTTGGCCCTTGATTAGAATAAGTAAAAAAAAATAAAAAATAAAAAGCATCACATAATCATGTTTACATCTGTCCATTTTCGATACTAATACAAAGCTTCAAATGACTGCAAATTGGGGGTGCTTTCTGCTTTGCTAAGTCCATCCTACATTAATATCCAATTTGTCAAAGGTGGACTACATAAAAAGTCTATACCCTCCAGACTCCAGGGGGGGGGGTAATTCAGTGTTGTTGGCACATTCATAGTTTCATAAAACATCAACATCTAATTATACAAATACATCAATTCTCCCTCCGTCCATAAATAGTTGTCTTTATGCTTTGTAATCAAGCACAAGGTACAATTATACAAAATTATAACAAGACCATTCTAACCCTCTCCCGAACTCAACTTGAGAAATAGTACTTCGAAAGTATTACTCCATAATCACGAACCACAGAAATTAAGCATGTGGCTAAAACTTTAATCAAACACCCTAAAACAGCATATGCGATTATCAATGACACTATAAAGAAGTTTAAAATAGGACAGAGTGAGCAGCACGTACTAATATCAAGACGAAGCTGCAACGACAGCGATTGGTCAGTAACTTGCTTCAACAAGCTAGAACTCGCTAGCATCAACGCATATGGCGTCAATGCATTGTCTAGAATGTATTGGCACTGAGGAATATACTCCGAATTCATCGAAAAACATCTCAAAGTATTCTCAGCATGCGCTCTTTCGGCCGAGTCCTGTGAATTGTATAGCCGCTCACACAATGCCTCTAATTGCTGCAAACTCTCCATACTTTTGCACTCGAATCCTACTCCTTGCACAAACAATCCACGCCAATTCAATCTCCGAACATTCAAATCATAAACTCTAATTAATTAAATTAATTAACATACATGAATAAATGATGAATCAAAATTCATATTAAAAAAGAAAAACTTGATTAATTAAGTTTTACAATATACTTAAACAATGCATCAATTAAATTCACAAATTCTAGGTTATAAATTTCATCAATACAAAAAAGGAACAAGTTTATTGAAAAGCGTGAAGATCGATCGCATACCTCGAAGTGATCAATGAATCGACTCTGTAAACTCGGTGGCTGAGTGAATCAATGACTCAATGAGTTTGTGTTTAAAGGGAGAATTTACGTCGAGAAATGGGTGACATTGTTATATAAGAAACGGGAAGTCGATTGGAGTTGCAGCACCCAAAATTGTGCATCTGCTGCTTATAGGGTATGGCTTTGAGAAAAATGGAGAATACGAAATAAATGTTTTACTGTTCTAATTTTTACCGGAGCGATGAACGGAATTTTATTAAGGTTGTCCTGAAAAAATATTGTTGGAGAAATTCTCATGTAAGATTTATTGGGATAAGTTATTGATGTAGATTGTAAGTCGTTATTAAAAAAAATTTATTTAAATTAAATAGCTACAAATTACTCCCTCAAATCTTATCAATATCTTAAATAAATATATTTTTTCGTCTATATTAGGTAAAATTTATAGTCAAAGTTTGATTCTAAATTCTACAATATTTCAAATGCGAAGAACAAAAAAAACAGAAAAGTAACATTTACTCGTGCTAATGCTTGAAAAGTTTGTAAAATGAAGAAATTAATATATTTGTTTCAACTAAAAAGGTTTGATATATAAAATATAAAGACTTATATTGCATTTTGGATAAAAAAGAGTTCACAATCAATCACAAAATCTAGTTTTACTGAGATAAATATCCTAAATAAATTAAAAACTAAAAACAAATTTTAATTAATGATGCCTCACTTGGCATCTCTTTTTTCTGCAAATCAATATTGATGACTTATGTGTACATGTATGGAGATTTATGAACATGTCAACATAGGACTATAAAATCGATGGATTATTCTTTTAATTTATTGTTGTTTAAACTTAGTTAATTTTTAATGTAACACTCATGAAATTTATGAACACAACATGATACTTCGTATAATGTAATAGTTTTCAAATGTTAATGTCAAGGATGAGATATCTGATATTTAACTATTATCGTGTATTAGCACCTATTGGAAATGGCACACAGATTCTAATAGGTACAATCATTCTTTGTCTTCTCAATTTTACTTATTCAATTTGCATTGCTTTTATTGTGAGTTGTATAAGTTGACTTTGTACTATTCATTAAATTGGATATTAATTCTTTCTCTTGGAACTTTTCTTTCGAATTTATATCTTTTTTGTGATATATAAAGTTTTGCCTAAATTTTGTTCGCTTTTATTTGTTCATCTGCAAAATTACAAACATACTAAATTGCATATATATATATATATATATATATATATATGTGTGTGTGTGTGTGTGTGTGTGTGTGTGTGTGTGTGTGTGTGTGTGTGTGTGTGTGTGTGTGTGTGTGTGTGCGTGTGTGTGTGTGTGTGTGGAAGGGATCATGTGAGAGTTCTTCCCTTATGTGAGAACCACATAGTGTGTGAGAACACTTCTCTTACTGTTGATAAAAAAAATCTGATGGCCCAAAATGTTTCAGCTTTTTATAGCAAAAGTGTAATTTATTAGAACTTTTTTGTACTTCAACTGTCAATGTACAACACCTTTCCCCTAACTTTTCAAAAGTCATGATATATGTACAGTATCTCGTTTTTCGTGATATTGGAAACTTTTTATTTTTTTGATTATTTATTTTATTGTTCTAAAAATTAGTACAGATCGTTCTAAACATTTTTTCTATTGTTCTAAAATTTAGTGCTGATGATCTAAAACTTCTGTTCTATTATTTTAAACGATTGTTCTAAAGTTTTAAACTTCTGTCTATTGTTCTAAACTTCTATTCTAATATTCTAAACTTCTAATGTTCTAAACTTTTGTTCTAATATTCTAAACTTCTGTTCTATTATTATACAAATATGTTCAATCGTTCTAAACCTCTATTCTATTGTTCTAATGTTCTAAACTTATGTCAATTGTTCTAAACTTCTATTATAATGTTCTAAACTTTTATTTTATTATAATAAACTTTTGTTCTATTATTTTAAACTTCTATTCTATTATTCTAAACTTCTATTCTATTATTCTAAATTTCTATTTTATTGTTCTAAACTATTGTTCTAATGTTCTAAACTTTTGTTCTATTGTTCTATTATTCTAAACTTTTGTTCTATTATTCTAAACTATTATTCTAATATTCTAAACTTCTATTCTATTATTCTAAACTTATGTTCTATTATTCTAAATGTTTGTTCTAATATTCAAAACATCAGGTTTAGACCTTAGAACACTAATATTATATTTTAGAACATCGGTATTAGACCTTATACAATAGAATAAATATTTAGAACATACGTGTCAATCTTTAAAACAATATAATAGAAGTTTAGATCAATTACTACAAGTGTAGAACAATCGAATGAAAGTTTAGAACATTAGAACAATAATTTAGAGCAATAGATTAGAAGCTTAGAACATTAAAATAATAGTTTAGAATAATAGTTTATAACAATAAAAATAAGTTTAAAACATTAGAACAATAATTTAGAATAATAGAACAGAAGCTTAGAATATTAGAATAATAGTTTAAAATAATAAAAAAATAGTTTAGAACAATAGAACAGAAGTTTAGAATATTAGAATAATAAAATAGAAGTTTCGAACAACGAAACAGATCTTTAAAACAATAAAATAGAAGTTTAAAATATTAGAACAAAAGTGTAGAATATTAAAACAGAAATTTAGAACAATAGAATAGACATTTAGAACAATATTACATAAGTTTAGAACAAATGTTTTTAAGAAAAGTATCGCTGCAATGATGTCAGAAAGTATAACTTTTTTTTTGGGTTTTGCAAAAAGTGGTTTTGTCTCAGTATATTTATGAAAATAGTGAAACGTGTGTGAGTTATTTTTTTAAAATTAAAAAAGTGTGTCATTTTTGTCATTATTTACGCTTTTGCCATTTTTTTCACTCATCCTCATTCGTTGGATTTGGGGATTGTATGGTGTAAGATTGATTCTTATTTAGCAAAAGGTTCTCATACAGGGGAGGGATCCAATAAGAAGGGTGCTTAAAATAAGAAGAATAAGAAGAGATTTTGGCCATACAAATAGTAAGATCCAACGCTAGAGATTTCACGTAAAAAATATAGTTACTATGATAATAAAAAATGGTCACTAAATAATACAAGAGAATCACTATAATAATAAAAAGAGTCATTATAAGTGAAAAAAATTATTTGGTCACTATGAATTAAAAAAGGGTCACTATGAATACGTAAAATATCATCAGTTGGACCCGTTGGATTTAAGAGATGAAGAGCCAAAATGTCTTCTCATCATTCTCATTTTAAGTATTCTTTTTATTTTAACTTTTACCTATATATTGGCCCTTGAAGGGCTAAGATCTAATGCATAAGATTTCACGTAAAAAAAAAACTTACTATAACGATGAAAATGGTCACTATAACGATGAAAAGGGTCATTATAAGGAAAAAAAAAATTAACTTGGTCACTATGAGTTAACAAGTCACTATATGTACATAAAATGTTATGCGTTGGATCTAAAAGATGAAATGTCAAGATGTGTTTTCATACTTCTCATTTTAAGTACTATTCTTATTTTAACTTCTACCTATATATATAACCAACCGTTTTGTGAAAAGAGTAAAAGATAAGAAGCAATTTTTATAATAATATAACTCTTTCGAATATGTTATAGTGTGTTATTTGATTTTCAATTAATAATTTTAGTTTCTTGAAGTATCATACTTTAAAAATATACGATTTAAACTTAACATTGGCCACATCTTCCGTTTAGAATAATTAGCTAGATAAACATCTTAAACACAAATACATAAGTAGAAGTAATACAACTATACTTTCGAGTCCCTTCTTAAAAACGGGTTTAGTACGAATCGCAGCCATGTAAAGCTTAAACCCAAACATATTTAGTAACCCAGTTGAAGATTTCAAGCCCAATGCCTCCCACCCCCATGTCTTCAGCAATGCGAAAACGACGGCGTCTCATCACCTTCTTCTCATTTCTCACCACTCTCTCCTCTGTTTATCTCAATTCTCAACCACAACATTTCCGTCCATCCCTAAAACTGTACTCTCTCCCTCGCAACCCAACCCTCATCAATGGCGGACAACAACAACGAAGCTCTCGTTAACGGCTGCAATGGCGACTCCTCTGACGTCCACGACGGCGCTGACCAGCCTTTAAAGAAGTCAACGTCGACTCCTTTTGTGGACGAGCTCACTCAGAGGATCGCTGATTTGGAGAAGGAGAAGTCCGATTTGGAAATAGAGAGTTCGCAATTGGAGGGGAGAATCGGTGAGTTACAGGCTGAGATCGAGGCGCTGAGGATAGAGAACGCAGAGTCGGAGGTTAATCGCAGGGCGGCGGAGGCGATAGCGAAGAGAGCGGCGGAGCTTGAAGGACAGGTGGTGCGACTTGAGCATGATTACATCACCGCGATGAACGAAGGCGCGGAGGCGAGCAGAGAGGTGCAAGAGTTGACGGTGAAGGTGAGAGAGTTGGAGGAGAAGATAAGGAAGGAGAAAGAGGAGAGAGATAGCGAGGTTACGGAGCTGCGGAGGCAGAAGAAGGAGGTTGATGACTCCGTTGCGGAGCTTCAGGCGTTGTTGAAGGAATCGGAGGAGAAGGTGAACGTGATGGAGGAGAAGATGGAGGAATTGGTCAAGAAATCAGAGGATTCGGAGAAGTCGATTGTCGGATTGATGGAGAAAGTTGCGGAGCGAGAAGCTGCCATTACAGATGCAGCTGCTGCTGCTGTTGATAATGACGAGGAGGTGGTCTACGAAGATGATGAATTCAAAGGATTGAAGAAGCAATTGCCGGTAATTGGGGCGGTCTCAGCCAGTGTTGTTGTTGTTGGTGCTATTGCTGCTTGCTATATTAGGTACAATAAGTAGAGTCAGGTACAAAATAATATAGTGTGTTTGACACAGATAAAGAGATGACCTTGTTTTTATTAGGTTGAGATTTTGATGGTTACTATTTAATATCTAGTAATCTGATTGCTAAGTTTTGATGCTAGTTGGCATGAGATTTTATTGTGGTTTCTGTTTTGGTTTGGAGATTGCATTGTTTCGTTGATGATCAAAATTTTGGTTTATGATATAATATGATTTTGTTGATAATGTTTGAGTGTTGATATGGTTTTTTTGGTTGATGATTTGATTGGAATTATTCCTTGTTTGATTACATTTTCGGATTATGGAAATATGATGGTTGAGATGGTAGATTATCTGGTTTTGTCTCTCATTGAATTGGTTGTGGCCTTATTGTGCTGTGTTGATGTTGAATTTCATGATTACAGCTTGATAGCTTGAATTTTGGTTTGGATGTCTGTTGATTTGATTTCAAAACTTGATTGTGAGCTGCGTTTTTGTGTTTGTTGTTGAGAAGGAAGCTGATTAAAACCATTTATTTTTTTGGGGCTGGCTCGCTATGGTATGCAATCTAATTAAGTTAAATGTGCACAGAATAGGCAAGACCTGATACGATAATTTAGCTTAGCACAACACAGCATGGAATATAAACTTAATCTTGATTAGAGAAGCCATATCACCAAACATCCATAGTAATAGAAGAAATGGGTTGAGATTTCAGACCGAGAGACATAACACTCTATGTGTTGTGCTACATAAGAGATCCTATTCTAAAATAGGATGTAGGCTTAACAAAAGGCCAGTGCAGGTTGCGTTGTACTGGGAACTTTTGCTACCTCTACGTGAGTTATTTTGCAGAAGGTAGCTTTGCATCCCTTCTTAGAAGTGCTGATATGCTAATGGTAGCAATTGGAAATTTGATTCCAGCTGCAGCAGCACACTCCACGATTCAAACCTGAATATACTTTCTCAAGGTCTCAAGTCTCAATAAGTTATTGAAACATATGATATTTAAGTTTCTACTGTGAGTGTGTATGCTGCCGGAAAATTGCTCTGCTTTTAGTATTAGATGCACGATTAGACCCCCTATGACCCCTGAGTGGTTTGTGGTAAAGTATCAGCCAGCTAATGTGTTGATTAAAAGATGTGATTCTAGTAAAGTGCTATTTATATAATGATGATTTCCTACAATTGTGTTTGCCATTTGATTAACAGAAGCCAATAATTTAAGGTCAAAGTATGTGGGGGTTGAGATCCTAGAAGTAGAATCACCTTTATGCTTCGTGAATGGAGTCCAATATGAGTAGTTGGATGTTTGGTTTATGAACTGATGGGCATTTCTGTGTTGTAAAATTGGCTGTTTATCCTTAAAAATTGGCTTATGTATTCTGTGATTGTGAATTTGTTTTTAATTGGTATTGTTAAGTTGGGCAAGGACTTGTTCTCTGAGTTGTTGATCTGATATTGTGTGGTACGAAGGATAAGGTTCTCTGGCTTGGAGTACAAAATAGTGCGATGTGTGGAAAGGCTAATATGCCTAGGCCAGATCTTCTTGTACTCGGATTTGATTTTAATTTCTAATGCTTGAAGGGGTGGTTGTGATGTTAGCTGTTAGCAAAATAGTCCACACCACGGGTGAGTTGTGTGGAGTAACTTTATCAGAGGAATATATGCAAATGCTTTTGGATTAGTTGTTTGCCCTTTTTCTGATCACTGTTCCATCAATTTGTGCGTCACTTTTCTTGTTCACTGACAGCCTATTCCACTATTCCTGTACAATTTTTTTCTGGCGCCACGTGCTCGGTTGAAGGTTGTACCACTCTTGGTTTCTGGAGGTGGGGCACTGTGAAACAATGTTGACATATCTTATATAGTTATATGCAAAAAATCTTGTATTAGTTGTATGGCTGACCTCCCACTCTATATTGCGAAGTCCGAAGGTGTGCGGATATCATTGGAGCTGTGCGGATATCAGCTTCCTGCGAGTCCGGGGTAACTCTCTAATCTAGGAAGGAAAAATTGCTAAAAATAATTCAATATTTGGCTAATTCGATTTTTAAATAATCTGAAGAATAATTCAACCTTTAACCTTCATTTGCTTTTATTGCCTATGATCCAAATACAATATGCAAATATCGGTCAAGTGTAGGTTAATTCCCCTTTTCCTTTTTTTTTTTTTTTTTTCCCGACCCCTCCCCTTTCTAACCAATTACTTCCCCTCGCTCTCTTTATCCTTCTTCCTTTTATTTAATCTAGAACTCCAAATGATATGGAACACAATCACGCCCAACCTTCTTCCCTTTTTCTTTTTGTTTGAAAAAACGCACGACCTTCTTCCTTCATAAACTAAATTTGACCAATAGAGTAAAATTAAGGTTATACAAATTTCAAAAAAACCAATAAATTTACGATTCCATTGGGGCTGAGGATCCCGAATTGTATCAATTGGGCTTTCGAGAGTTCGGCCGGAGAGTATGGAAATCGAGTATCGATTTTCGCCCCAAAATTTGGGGGAAACTTGATGTAATAATGAAATTAAGGTTTTGAATTGAATTGATTTAAAGGTGTTGTGCTATTGTTATAGTTTAAGCTTTTTAATTTAAGGAGGGAGTAAATTTGGAGTTTTTGAGAACTTCGTGTTTTCTCCATCTTCGCTCAATTGTACGTACACCTGCCTTTTGCCACTTCATCGAACTGCTCTTCATCATCCCACACTGCTTCAAGGCGCGCGGATGTGGCCGAGGGAGCTAGTTTGATGAGGTGGTTGTTGTCAAGGCAGAGGAGTTTGTCCCAATGGATACCACCATTTGTCCCTTGTGCTTTTCATCTTAAGGGACTTGAAATTGTACGAGAACTATTTTTAGGATGAGGTTCCAAGAATGATCAAAAGGTTGGGACTTGGGACAGAATCATCATTTGTTCGGACTCAGAATGAGCAGAGGAATATGGACGCACAACCTTATAGCAGAAAACACCGCCCCTGCAAACTATTCAAAATTTGGTAAACGAAATACAAAAACGGACTCTTATGAATGTCATACAAGTAAATTACACTATATGAAAGGACCAAGTCTTTGGAGAAAAAGTCAGATTTGGATGTACAAAACTCACAGCAGGAGGCCAAAATGACGAGGCTCCAGCCCTAACAGTAAATGCGAAGTCTGATCCACACAGCAGGGCAGAGAAAGGCAGAAAGCCATGGCTAAGAGAGCATCAGAACTTGAGCACGACTATCTCACTACCATGAACGAAGCCACAGCAAAGTTGATGGTGAAGGTACGGGAGTTGGAGGAGAAGGCAAAAAGAGAGAAAGAGGCGACTGATAGCGAAATCAATGGGCTTAGGCGGCAAATGGAAGAATTGGTGAAGAAATCTGAAGAATCTGAGAAATTGACCAGTGGACTAATTAAAAAAGTTGCAAAGATCAAAGGCGTTTCAAAAGCTGAAGATGACAATGATGGAGTCAAAGGATGGAAGGAGCAATTGCAGATTATTGGAGCTGCTGCTGTTGGTGTACTTATTGTTGCTGCCATTGCTGCGTGTTACGATGAGAACTTGTTCTCTCTGAGATTTTAGTGGTTTTAAGCTATTGCTAATAATTTATGTTGTTAGTTCATTACTCTTTTCTGTTTCTTTCGTTTGGTGATTGTTGAGTTGTTTTATGATACATACTTTGTATGACTTTTGTTGATGTAATGTTCGAGCATTGAGCGTGTATAATATCATTGAGTAAAGTAAAAATCATGTGCTACGCTTATAAATGCGTTGATATTGCTATACAAAAGTCCTGGGAGCGCATTGTCATGCTGCCAAGCACATGAACCAAACTTGTAGGTGCATATGGTAATGGCACCAACGGTACGTGTGCGAGAGCGATACAGGGCTTGCTCACTTACGAGTACCACAATACGTTGATGTCTAATAATGGGATCAGTAGCAATCATATGTGAGTAGGACCTTAATCATCTTGTCTCACATCTCTAAACCCCCAAATTACAGGATAAAACAAATGAGATTTATTGTGCATCATCAAATGTGAAAGATCATCCAATTATCCACTGACCTACAAGGGTACAAAAGTCAAAAGACCTTACCAGCCAATAAAATTGCACCTCTTGCATAATATATCAATTTTCAAGATAAACCTTGGCATCCCTGCAATAATATCCAGGTACTAGACTTCTACAAAATTACGGTGTAAGTGCAGAAATTAATATAAAGTTTCATTATTAGATATTATGAATACAGATTTGAGTGTAACAAATTACAGGTCCTCTCAGCACATCAATGAAGAAGGAACTGGGAAGGGGACTGAGGGGAGATGGTAAAGTATCATGCATGTTGAACTAGCAAGGAATGAATTTTATAAGCTTTCAACATAGAAAACTTTTAAAACTCAAAAGAAAAACTAAGTGTTTATTCAAGCAAAAGATATGGTATGATTCGTGTTCCATACAAGCCTATTTATATATACAAGTAGCCTATGAAATCCGAAACACTAATGATAATAGGACTCGTATAGATATACTAGGTTTAAGGCCTTTAAGCTAGATTCTAGGAAGTTGACTTGAATTCAAATTCCAATAGCAAGTATTTGATCCTCTTTGAATCCGCATGTGCTTGTGCTTTTATAGAGATTATCTTATTCAAAGTTGAGTCCAAATGCACTTCTTCCAATCCCAAGTCTAGCTAGGTTTCACGCATTTCCTTTGCCTTTACCTATTTGAACTAGGATTTGCTTCTTCTTCAATTCCTACTTGCTCTTAGATTCTTTAAGCTCCTTAAATCTTAACTTGACTCAAAGACTTAAAGCTAAACCACTTAACGTAGTCTATTTACATAACACGCATACAAAGTTTTTTTGACTAAGGCACACACGACTTATATTACACACATGCTTTCTAAAATTAGAAATAACTAAAAATAGTAATAAAAAATGGAAGTATCTAATAATAGAAAGTTGCATCAAAACACCATACTTCAGAAAGTATGTTTGCCTTGATGTGTTGCCTCCATGTTCAACACCTCTTGATTAGCCATATGCACGAACTCTAGGTCAACGATCAATGAGCTTGGAACCACGAGGCCTTGACTATTATATAACTCTCAGTGACCAAAAACATCAGCGGCATAGGGACACAAAAGTTCTGTCAACAGATAGTCTATAAGCTAGTGTCAAGAGTCTTATTTCCCTATTCTAAGTTCTAACCATGGAGAACTTGACAATGATCACAGCAATATGGCTTATTATGGTGAGCAAGAAGCCAGTAGTAACCATGGAAAACTCGACAATGATAATGGCAATATGGCCTTTTATGGTGAGTGAGAAGTCAGCAGAGGTGTGTGTGAGATTCGTCACCTCCCTTTCTTTTGAGAACTTAAAGGGGGAATTCAGGTCTTATGCTTAACAAAAGATAGTTCAACTTACTAAGAACCAAGAACAACTATATCTGAACAATTCAAAGAACAAAGTTCTAGTAGCTCCAGTACAAAGCAGTGAAAGGAACTTATTTCTCTAACAGCTCCAACCATGGAAAAATATTGCTCTGAAATCCTCCCTTGGGATGGGAAAAACCTGTTTGTTTGGTGGGTAAGACCTTATTCCCCATATCATCTTGAGAAATCTGCAGACCACAAGCATTGCAGAAGGTTTCCAGATCTGACTCCTGACAAACCCAAACTTTGTAATTAATATCACACACAAGAAAATAAACAGAAATATTATTACAACTAATACCTTTATCATCAAGATCTTTGAAAGTGATGTAAGTGGATAAGGATGAAGCTTGTAGCAACTGGAATTTATACATGCTACAGCAAGAGCCCGAACCTTAAACAAAAAAAGTGGAACAAGCTCAATAAGGAGGTGATTAAGTTTTATTGAGGAAGCAAGGATAATTGAAAGAAGCCTTTTAGCAAACATTTACAGTTTGAATAATTTGTCAAATGCTAGTTACCCTTACCCACAACATCTTTCGAATTGCATTATGAACCAGATAGATTGAATTGGTTCACTAACAAGGGAATCAGATTATCAGCCAAATATTTCTCTATATGCAGTATGGATACATGATTAAGGGAAATATGGTGAAGGAATCCAATTGATATCACAGAAAACCTGGAAGCAGCCATATTGATACATCCAAATGAGCTTAAAAAACAATAGTACGAGGTCATGCACTGGAGTTTGAAAACGCCAAAATTAATTTAACATTTGTAGGCCTGGGTTATCCCCAGTCGAATCTTGTCCTCATCTAAAAGTGGGTACCAGTTCATGAAATTTCAAGATTGGCAACTTCAACGTGAACAAGTTGTGAGCAATAACCTTTCAGAGCTAAACTCTAAGGATCAAATATGACCTTCAAAAGTAAATTTAGCCTACATATTGTAATGTCCTTTGGAGTATTTGAAAGCAAAGTTAAAGTCATTTTTGAGATAAGCTCTATTGGGGAAAAAAAAAGACAGACTTTACATTTCAGGGACCAAGCTTCTGCGGGCTATCAACTAGGAGGAAATTTTCCAACCTCGTTATGATTAAGTTACAGCTTTTCAAAGAGCGCCTCATTCCTTTTCCCCACGCCTTTTACCTATGCTCTAGAACCCTTATCACCTTAATGCACCTTGATCCTCATTAAATATCAAAGGTAGCTATCCAAGAGTGAACACATCAAGTTCAAGCCAACTAGCACCATTGAGTTTTGGTATTATTTTCTTCTAAAACACATTGTTAACTTTTTTCTCTCTTTGAATTAATCACTTCTAATCTACTTAATGAAAAAAGTCAGTCAAAGCTTATTAAAGGCTTAAAAATATATCCCATAAAAAACCCCAGACAAAAAACTCTATTAGAAAATCATATGAGCAGTGGGAACAGTGCGAGACAATTGATATATGCTATCACAAAATCCGGTGCAAGCATCAATAAAGTGGTGAAGGAGACACAGACCCACAAATTTAAGAAAACCATTTTCTTTTCAAAAATAGTAATTTGAATAACAGGTGGAGGCACACCCATAGTAATGATCCCAGAGGAACATAAATAAGACAACAATAAAATACCAAAGCCTTATTCCTAAAAAGATGGGGTCGGTTGCATTGTCTTTTTTTTGTGTGATCAGCCACAAATATCTTCCTCCCCATTTGCTCCTATCTAGTGCGACATTCTTTTGCACAGCCACAATCTCCGTGTCCTTTTTAATTCCCTCCAATAAAGCCATCTTTGGTTTTCCTTGACAATGAAATATCCATTACCTAAATCATCTACCTTCCTCGGGTCGACGACTCACATGCCTAGACAAATATAACTGATTCGCTCTAATCTTATCCTCAGTACACACCCCTAACTTCTATTTCGAAGACCTATTTTCCTAATACTACCCCAAAAGACTTCCCCACATCCATCTCAAACATACATATCTCCATAACACCACAAAAGTAGAGAATGAAAAATTGATTGAGATAAATCATAAATACCTTGCTTCATGGATTAAATCAAAGTCGAAACTTGGACCATCTCTATCAATATTTTAAACCTTGTAGAATACTTTACCCTAGAGAGCAAAAAAATGCAACAAACAAGAACACAAAACTATAAACATAGTAAGCTACAAGGAACCTCATATACTTTGTATTTTTTTTAGACCATAATTGATATGAGAGGAGTAATGAAAGAGAGATGAGAATCAAATGGCCTAGGATAAGGAGGTGGTGAGTCGTGGTGATCAAGCGATGGTAGTAATAGTTGTAAGAAATTGGTAGAGGAATTCTATTTAGGAGTAAATTTTTACTTGAGGAGAGCCTAGGGGAACCTACAACCTTCATTTAGGATTGACTAATCTCTATCCATAACTATTTTATACAATAGATTAGCTTTTATAATAGTTTGTACAGAAAATAATCCCCGTTTATTCCCGTCATTTCAAGCACGGCTTTAGGCGTGCAAAGTTTGTCATTTACAAAAAGACGATTACCTTTGTAAACAGAAAAGCCCCATACTAAACTTCCAAACATAACTATTGTTAGTATCTTATTCAATTGAACTTAAAGAAATTATGTTGCACTGGGAGTGTAGAATGAATAAGCAGCCAATTCTGCTTTCTTGGTCTTGTCACCACCATTGATGCGAGTTACTATAAAGAATATTCAAATTTACCAACGTATATTTATTCGAAAACCAGTTATATATAAGGCAATACACTATTTCAACTGACATAGCATAATATAGGTATTTTGACAAACTTTTAAAGTAAATAGTGAGATAACAGGTCACGTTTTTAGGAAGATTATCAAAACTTTATAAAACTTTCATAATATAACCTAGAAAATCACTGAGTAACAAAGCAATAGCTTTGTTAAAAGATATAGCATTCCATTAAAACGTGTATGAGATGAATGAAAATAAACCAAGGCGAAAGATCTTATCAAAGTATCAAACCTCCATGATGTAAGGTTCAATGACACAGAGCTGCAGGTCAGTCGCCTCTGATGCTACAGTGTGAAAGAAACGCCAAAAATTGCCCATCCGGAATGACCTAGTAAGAAATGGAATGTACTTAAAGTTTATAACAAGACACTAACCTCAAGAACTTAGTCCATTGGTGTAAACAATGTCTCATATGTTAGCAAATTTTTAGTACCTTAACAGTCTTCGTGCAAAACACATCTCCTTTGAGCTAATAATAGATGAAGATAGGTGAGAAAACCACAAAGAAAGAGACTCACCCTACAGATGAAATCAGTTGTATTAAGGGCTGATATCTACAGTAGAGAACAAAATAACAATCAAAGTCACTGTGATGAAGAAGAGAGCAACCGTTGCATGGCTATGAGGTTCAAGATGAAGGAGGACATATAGAGATTGAAATTCAGCCTCGTTGTTAAAAACAAAACCTGAAGTTCGATTGATGTCATATATGTTATAAAGTGATGCAAGACACTTGATGAGCTGTTCCATATTTAGATGATGGATTGAAGATAAAGTGGTGCTGTCTCCCTCACATCTTCTGAGCTTGTGGTGGGAGGTGACATGAAACCTAACCTTCATAATTTAAGATCAATGTAGCACAACACAGAATTCAGAACATCATATAAGCTACCAACTCGACAAATGGTCTACAGTAAGTTCTAAACAAGTAGTTCATGCCTAAAAGACAGATTACTGCAGTACTATCACTAATATATAAATTGCACAAGGAAGAGCCTGACAGGTAGATGTTTAATGCAACAGGAATTTAGGATCTACAGATGGTGGAAACTAGCGGGTAAAAAGAAGTTTGTCCACAAGAACATCGGTGGAAGATGCAATCTGGGTCCTGAGGTGGCAATGGTGCCACTCAGAAGACTTGGAAACCCCATTTTTAATCAGACTTGGTAACACACAAGACAACATCTGAAAGTAATTAATCAGCTGTAAGCATGCATTCCCATTGCTAGGGATAGTTGTAAATGATAAACTAATGACTGTATTCAATGATTCATTAGATAGTTGTTGGAGTGAATATTGAGTATCGAGTTATCAACTACCAAGCAATCACTCACGTGAAAGGGCGTAAGGGTTCATGTTTCAAGGGTCCAAAGAGGTGTTCGGTAAACTACATGGATAAAATAGACATGGTTGGATAAAATATAAATACAATCTATCGGAAATTCTGAATAAAACCACAACCTTAACAAACAACTAGTATAATCAAAAAAGGGATTCACATAAGTGGAAGCTTGAGCTAATCACTGATTTCAAGTATTGCTTCATAATTTTACAGTGTGTGCTAAGAGTGTCAGATGACAAGTCATAAATTAACCTTCCAAGTAAACTTTTTCTAGGTCTCTACAACCCTTTTATGGAAGGCATCCACTCATTTGTTATGTCAGACTTAATTAGACATTGAAAGGCCTCAAGGTGACAATGGCTGTACCTAACCAACGACTCTGAACAATAGTTATGATTCCTCAAAAGTTTTGAGGTTGACAAGGCCCAGCACTATGCAATTCACTCATGCTGAGAAAGACCTATCCTTTATAGGGAAAAACAGAAACCAGAAAATTTGTATTTTGGTGTTCTAAGCCTTTCCAAATCTTCTTAATGCACACAGATCTATTCGTGCAATTGTGCACTTAGAAAGAAGCATAGAAATGAACAATAATCACTTACCATTTTCTCATACATGGAGATTACTTTAGCATTGTTGATATTCTGCATGCTGAGATCTTGCCTTATGGACCTTGTCCTATCAAAGATGAAATCATGAAGAACTAGAAAGGAATGTTCCATTGAATCCAATAACTCCATAAGGAAATCTAATGTATCCTCCAAAACTGCCAGAGGGCGTATATCTGACGCTTGAACCTCCTTCATTGATATGGTTCTGCAAAACTAGAGAGAGAAAATGTGGCTTCATCCTCAAAATGACTAGAAAAGCTAGTATAGGAGCACTGTCACAATTTCAGAAGAGCAATTTTCAGACAAAGAAATAACACCTCCTTTCCATACAATTTTTCACAAAAAAGTTATAATTTAGTATCATTTTCCTTTTCCTGATAGTCAAAACTTAAACACAACAAACTCTAGATATTGATCACTTGATGAGACTCCAACTATAGTAAGTCCACCATTTCAACATATTCACAACTTATCGTATAAACCATCTTGATCCTATAACAATAGACATAAAATTCAAACAGGTTTACCTTCTTCACAGCAAGGCTTGAGGATGACTTCCTCGGATTTCCATTCAGTCTCTCAAACACAGCTAGATCTCGAAGCTGCTCACGTTGGCTCCTCTCCTTTTCTACACAATACAACCAATAAACACAAGCTAACTAATTTTGCCAACTATTATTTCTAAAACTCATAAAAAACTTGGCATAAACTTTGCATCCTTTTAATCAAATGAACCTACACACAATTAATCCATGGCAAAACCTTCATTATCATGTTAATCCAACCAACTGGGTACAACTGAGTGAATTGACACGACCCCACATGACTAATAAGCTAATTGACTTGACCAGGCTGGAACAAGCACGAGCTTAAATAAACTGGCCTGACCCCAGGACAAACGACATGACCCCAGGACAAACGACATGACCCCACATGACTAATAAGCTAATTGATATGAAATGTAAATTCGCATAACCCAACTCAGTTTGACAGCTCTAATAGTACTACCTAAACTGAAGACAGATGATTTTGAAAAGTTTGTAAATATTTTCACATCCTACATCTTTGAATTCAGAGCAACAACACATATTAAAGAATAGATTAAAAACGGCAAGAAATATATCATATCAACATATACATAATTAAAGCAATAAACTTTATAATATACCTGGGCACATAAATTGGCAAGTTCCAGAGATTGATTGAGCAGTGTTATGATCAGTATGTACTGCGTCATCTTCAATAAGTGGAACTCTTTGAGGTCTGTTAGAACTGCGACTCCAATTGGGTTCCGGGCCTGAAGTTCTGGTGCCACTGTTGCGATGCCTGGGATTGTATTGTGATGATGGAGAAGAGGGAGTCGCAGAAGTTGTGGGGTTTCGGGAGGGGTGATTTCTGTTCATTTTGTTCATCAATTTGTCTTGCTTGCTCTCTGTACTTCTCTGTTTTACTCCTTGGATGGATCGACAAGAAGATGTGCAAAGTGTAAGACTATGTTAGCCTGGAGATTGGACTCCACCATGTTGACAAAGCGGTTTCTTTACGGGTCGGGTAATAGAAAACCCATTTTTCGACTAAATATTTTATTATAGCCTTAATAGGTTGATTCATCCGACTAAACGCCTTCTAATTTTTGAAAATTCAAAGGAAAAACTTTGTGGAATGTTTGACGCGATAGATTGGAATAAGAAAGGTCAATTGGCCACCAAATTGAATTAAAATAATACCGTTTTTAATTACAAAACTCAAATAATACAACGTATGATTATAAATTTTATAAATCAATATCTTATATTGTATCCTTCTATAAATTGTTTTTTAATTTTTACTTTATAATAAATAAAAGTTTTAAAAAGAAATTCATCGATATATTATAGAGATAAATTTAATTGGATTAGATTTAACCTACTATCTTTTTTGTTTTCGCGGCAGTCATTTTAGTCAGGTTTTTCCAACTACTCGTAAACTTTTATACAAAATAAGTTCGTGTATCAAATTGTCTTCCATACATACTCCGTAACTTTCTATATCGAAACTATCCATACCAAAATGTTGTTGGCTACTGCGTCTACTTGGTTGTTGGCGGGTTACCCCAAATCCTTCCTTTCGTATCTTGGGTAAGAACTCTGAACTCCTGACCATACTCATTTTTCTACATTTACCATTCATTTTCACTCCTATTATCTGCTTGATATTGCATAGGACCCTGTTTGTTTGAGCTGTATAAACCTGTGTTTTGTTCAAAAAAAAGGGGTAAGTTTTCTCTCAAATTGCTTGTTTCAATCCTGCAAATCCGTTCACTTCATTCAGAAGCGTCACAATCACTGAAACCTGCCCTTAACACAGCAGCAGTAGCAGAATTAAGTCCTAAACTTAAGAGCGCTGAATTTGAATCATTGAAATCATGCAAAAATGAAGAATCTGCAATAGAGTTTTTGAAAAACCAACAATTTTCTGAAACCCAGATTGCCCAAATTGTTGAACGGCTTCCTCTAATTGTTAGATGCAAAGTAGCTTCTAATCTTGAGCCTAAATTTAAGTTCTTTAAGGAAAGCGGTTTCGATTCAAGTCGAATGAATGAACTTGTCATGAAGTGTCCATCTTTGTTGCGTCGAAGTTTGAATGCCCACTTGGTACCGTCTTTAGAGTATTTTAGTCTTTTAGAACGCTTCTTGTGGGGGTAAACTGTGAGGCGAATTTAGCAGTCATTCTTAATCGGGCTACTTGGTTGTTAACAGTGAATTTGAGGAAAACTTTGCAGCCTAATATTGATTTGTTGTTAAAAGAAGGGATTCCAATGGATAGTATTATGAAATTGTTCAGTTCACAGCCAAGGAGCTTACTTTGTAGTGTTGATAAGATGGTTTATGGGATTTAAGTGGTTAAGAAATTTGGTATTAAGCCGAGTCGGTGTGGGTTCATTCATGCTCTTCGGGTGGTTATATCACTGAGTCCGTTGAATTTGAAGAAGAAAATGGAAGTAATGAAAAGTTTGGGTTGTTCTGATGAGGAAATTTTATTGACTATTGTACGCCAACCCGCTTTATTGTCGTGCTCAGAAGATAAACTCAGGACCACGGTGAAGTTTTTGGTTGAAAAATATGAAGTTAGAACCGAAGACTGTGATTGCTTACCCCAAGTTGGTAATGTGTTCATTGGAAAAAGGACTAATCCTATATGTAAAGTATTACTGGCATTACAAGAGCAGAAATTAGTCAAAGAATGGAAATTACAATCGTTGATTGATATGAAAGAAGAATATTTTGTTAGAAAGTACATTCTCAAGTATCTAAAGCAGGCTCCTCATCTTTTGGATTTATACAGAGGATGGAAGGTGGATGGTGTTGCTATAAGGCATTGAAGTAAGTTTCTTATCCAAAAGTTAAGTTTCTTGCTTATGCATTAGTAGTTCTTATATCTTTAGAAACTTTTTTAACAAAAAATAAGTGGTTATCTATCAAATTAAATGCGCCATTATCTTTAAATTGTTTGTCTTTCCTTTCAGGTTTACCTCTTTGTGAATTACCTTGCTTCTTTTAACTATGCTTCATGCTGATTATTCATGTAATATTCATGTTTTCTAGTGTGAGTAGCAATTTTACTGTTCATGTAATTCTTTCTATTATAGAGATCTTGAGGCCTTTGGTGATTAAGGAATTGGAGATTTAGTATGTTGGTAGAATTTGTAGTAAAGGTAAAAACTCTATTTGGTAATTCCCTTTTCCCTTTGACTTTGGTTTTTGATCCTTTGGGTTTTGTTGAGGTATTTAAGCAAGACTAGGGAGATAAAGCTTTTGTTGCCATATTTGATTGTCAATCTATATGATGTGGACAGGTGGTCAAGCTCAAAAATGTGTGTGCTGATTGACAAGTTTTGAGGTTTTATTGGTAAGTATTAAGTTAGGTAAATAGTGTACTTTCATGTATGGTTTCTTCTTCCCTTATAAGTTGTCCGCTTGTGCTCAGAATTCTACCAAGGGTCTATCATTGTCATATTTTAAAGTTCCTTTATAATGTAATCTTGGAAGCTACTTTATTGGGATTCAAATAGTCAATGATTGTCCATGGGTGGAGAAGGCCTACTTTTATTCTGGAGATTAAATTATGCCCCCTATAGTTCCTTTCATTATTTAGGAATCTAAAGGTGTCGATTGAAGTTCTGTTAGTAGTTGGATTGAGTTATGAGATATTTTCTTGGTCAAGGTTGGTGGAAGAGAGATTGGACCATTTGGTTGGGGGAGAGTCACCTAAGAAAGTAAGATAGTTCTTTGGAATGTTTGTGGGTATGGTATATACCTCTAGACCTGGATTTTTTATGGCTTTATGCCACAAAGCTGTATGTTTTATTTCTGTATCTTTCCTTACTTCTGTCCTTCGTCTAATTGTCATGAACTCATGATGCATAAATGTCTGGGCTCCAATCAAGAGTGTACTGCTCTTTCTTGGGATTTTGATTAAGGAGAAATTCTCAAGAGTAGGATTTAGATAAATTGATTAAATCAATTAAGGTATTTGAGAACTTTGTATTATAAATCCTCTAGCTAATAGGGTGCGGATGGAGACGTTTTGGGTATTTCAATTTTGAATGTATCTATTTTCATTTGCAAAATCTAGAGTTGAACAAATGTGATTCTTTTGTTGTGTGCAACGAATATGGGGTTGTGTGATAGGCAACTATCTTCTGTTGAGATCTATGGAATGAATTGTGGTTGGCACACTGTTGTCTTTTACTAAACCCTGTTTAGAGGGTACCTTTTCTAGCATTGTTTTCTAATTACAATCTTTTCGTTTATTTATTTTTTCCATACCTATATAAAAGTTGATTTAGTAATTGAGTGATGTATTTTGATAAGCTATGCTATGCTATCATGTGAATAACTCAGAGAAGAATGGATGGAACAAAAATCTTTAAATATTTTTACTTTTTGGTTTTTCCCTGTGGTTGAATGATGTTGGTCACTACTTTTGTAACTTGCAAGTTAAACGATTTGGTCACTTTGAGATTTTGGATTTTCCCTTTAAAAATGGCACTATTTCTCTCTGATTCAGAATTGAGGGCACTATTTCTCTCTGATTCAGAATTGAGCTCATGCAAATCCATGAACTTTTGCACCGTGGGACAATCTGATCATATGACAAATTGATTGCCATTTGAGAGTGCCCATATATCCTTGTATATATTCTATAACTTTTTTGGGATTTCCAAGGTGTTGGAAGGAATTTAGGATATCTGTTAGGAGTTTGAAGGGAAGATATTTTCCATAGACAAGGTTGGAGGGAAGAGAGAAGAGAATGTTTGTGTCTGAGAGTTATCCAAGGAAGAGAAAGATTTAATCTTGGGAATTTGATGTTGGAAACTTCTCCTTGGTAGGAATGCAATTTTAGAGATTCCTATGGAGTTGATTTTCTTACAGCTTTGTGCACAGATATGGTCTTCGGTGGATTGCACACTACAGATTTCTTCTCATTTATGGAGATATGTAGTTGAAGTTTCTTCAATATTCAAGTTGACACAAAAATTTAAATGGGTTGACACGAATCCGACCCGAAATTAAATGGGTTAGGTTCGGGTTGGAGTTTTCAACCCGAAAACTTAAATGGATCAGGTTTGAGTTGGGGGATAGCTGACCCGAACACGAACTCGACATGACCTGATCCATTATATATATATATATATATATATATATATATATATATATATATATATATATATATATATATATATATATATATATATATATATATATATATATATATATATATATATATATATACTAGCTAGTTTATCCATTGTATAATATCTATCGATCTAACTATGATTTTGACTCTTGCTTGGTCAATAAAATAGATGGAAAAACTAATTCAAGCTCTTGTTCATTGAGGATTGGAAAGTTGGATTCAATCGTACTTTCCCTTCCAAATTAGAATTATTTTTAAATAGATATGACGAACACCTATCGTTGATATTTAAAATAAATGAATAAAGAAACTAATGAATGTCCAATAGGTTTTTGATGAAAATAACTCTTCAATAAACATATTTTATGTTGATTTAAAAAAATCCCTAAAAATTTGGCTACTATATTTACTTTCTTTCAAATGAAAAAGTACTATATTTACTTTTAGTAACAATTTTTGTGAAGTAAGTCTTATATTGGTTACATTTGTCATTTGTGAGACTAAAATTGGAAAGATTTCTGTTATATTGATGTGATTCAATCTCACAAAGTCTTAGTCTCATGTAATCATCTTAATTTTTTCCGCAAAATAATGTATGGTGGAGGGTCATTCAGTGTCATGTTCTCAATGCCTTTAAATACTCCGTCCTAATTCTCTTTATTATAACACTAAAACAAATTTAAAGTTTCTAGGCTCATTTTCTCGATTACAAGAAAAAAAAAAAAGAAAAAAGAAAAGCAAACTAAAAAAATCAAAACAAAAATATTTATAGGGTAACTGAAAACAATAAATTTAAGAAAAATTATCAAGTTTTAATGGAGTCATACATCCTAGTAAAGATCGCTATGTTTCTTCATGTAAGACACAATACTTTTACTTTTGTTACAATATTGCTCTCACTTTTTTAATCTACCAATGTAATCTTTTATTTCGTTTAAATCTTGCAGATAGCTGTAATTGCTACCGAAGCTACGTTTTTTCTTCCTATAGGTGGCTTATATGGTGGGGGGCTACAAAAGAGAGGTAAGGATTACCATAATATATTACTCAATTCTTACTTCACACGCTTATATTAAATTTGAATCATTATTCTTATTATAAAGTATTATATATATACGATTGTGTCTCCAATAAAAGTGACTTTCAATAAATAAAAGTTATCCTTTCTAAGTTAATAAATATAAAAGTTTCATATTGTTGAACAAGTAGTTTCCTCACTTTTAAAAAACACGATCAGTTCTTACTTGTTAATTCTTACTCCATACCTCTACCTTGAGACTCAATCTAGCTCTAATGTTGAATATACCACTGTATAACATCTATAATACAAACATTTCAGAAATAGTTATTCATATTTACAATGAATTAACACAAACATAATCTCGACCTAACTCTTTGTTTGAATTTCTTTGGTGTATTTCTTGCCAACCATGAAGGTGATGTACGCGTTGGTGGTAGATTTGGCCTCGGAGGTTCTGGTGGATTTAATGCACAAGGAAATAAGGAAATTTCGGGCCAAGGTGAAACAAATTTGGGTTCCAACGTCAATTTTAATAAAAATATAGAAGGTTCTGGAGGCGTTAGTGTTGGTGGAGATAAGACTATTTTAGGGTCAGGTCAAGTATCGGGTGGGGGCCAAGGTCAAGTATCAGGGGGGGGCCAAGGTCAAGTACAAAAGGGTGGTAACATTTACTTTGGCAAACAAATTGGAGGATCTGTTGGGGCGAATTTTGGTGGAAATGCAGGAATTTCCGGCTATGGCCAAGGATCAGGCCAAGGTCAAGGACAAATTGATAGTAACATTAACTTTGACAAACAAGTTCAAGGCTCTGCAGGAGCTGGCTTTGATAAAAATGTGGGAGTTTCCGGTTATGGCCAAGGGATAGGACAAGGTCGAGGACAATATGGTATAGACAAACAAATTGGAGGTTCCGTGGGAACCAATTTAGGTGGAAATACAGGATATTCAGGCTCAGCATCCGCCCAAGGTGGAGGACAACTAGGTGGTAACATTAACTTTGACAAACAAGTTAGAGGTTTTGGAGGAGTCAATCTTGGAGCAAACTCGGATGTTTCTGGACAAGGGTCAGGCCATGCATCCGGTCAAGGTAAAGGACAAATTGATAGTAATGTTAACTTCGATAAACAAGCTCAGGGTTTTGTGGGAGCCAAATTTGGTGGAAATGCAGGAGTGAGCGGTCAAGGTCAAGGCCAAGGCCAAGGCCAAGTCATCATTGGCAAACAAGTTGGAGGTTCCATAGGGGCCAATTTTGGTGGAAATTCTGGATTTTCAGGTTCAGCCCGAGGAAAAATTGATAGTAATGTTAACTTTGGTAAAAAAGTTGAGGTTCAACCGGTTTTGGTAGAAACGTAAGATTTTCTGGTTCCTCTCAAGAGTTAGGCCACGCATCCTATCCGGTCAAGCATAATACAATTGTAAAATGCAATAATCAAGTCAAAGGTTCATGATGATTCAGTTTTAATGGACATTAAGAAAAAAAAATTAGATGGATTACCTAATCAGAGTTGCACACACCGCAAACTTCAATAAAGCGAGTTTCTACAAGTTCTTGTTTAGGTGGAAAGTGGAGAGTTTTAAGTTCATCCCAAGGGTAGACTCAATCCAAGGGTGACATGAACTTATAATAATGTAATAATTTTAAATGTTATTTCGTAAACTCATGTACTAATCTTAATTATTTGATTAAGGTAGGTATAATGTACTCTATTTGTGACATTTATTTCATTAAGTGACCTAGAAAGTCTCACATTAATCTTTTCAATTCATATGATTTTTTTTTTCTCTTTAAAATTGGTATAAACAAGGTTTCTGATCAACAAGTACATACTCTTCACTTTGAAAGGATAATGTTCACTACAAATATTTTGTTTTCTCCATATTATCAGTGTGATTTCTCTCTTGTTAATGCACAACTTTAAACCTCTACATTTTAAGCTATACTTCATATTTAGCTACAATTATAAAAATATATATTTTTTTATGAAACTAACAAGATCCCAAATAATTTTTTCCCTCATGCATAAATTTATATAAAAAATAATTTATTAAATGTGTGTAAATAGTGTAAAAGCCATATATATTGTAGCCAAAAAAGCGACATATACTCCGTTTAAGTACGGACTATAAATTAATAATTTTTATTTCAAGTATAAAATTATTTTAGATACAAATCCAAAAAACAAATACATCACTATATGAGCAAAACTAAGTTTGTTATATATTTTCAGTAGTTAGATTCCATAAAATCTTCAAATGTCCAAAAAGTGCAACACTGTTAATAGGATATGCTCTTTAATTATTAGGCACAAATTCAATGCATCATCTCTTGAGAAATCTTGGATTTCTCCGTCTCAAGCTCCAATATAGCAAAAGTCTTTCCCTTAAAACTAACAACTTACTAGGCTCACATTATAGCTAATAAATGTAGAACAACGCTAATAACTGTTTAATTTTCTTATCATATGTCAAAAAAAAAAAACTAACAACTTATGTTTCCAAATTCCCCTTCAACATCTCCAATTCTCGACAACAGTACAATCCCTCATGCTTAACATTTTTGTTTCCAAATATAACCACTTTCTGATAATCTCCTCACAAGAATATGTCATGGAACCCTAACCCGCGACGGTGGGCTTGTCAGCTGTGAATTTAAGCCATAGTTGGAGGGTGGGGTCGACGCTGGAGAGGAGGAGGAACACTGAGGTGGCGACTAGGTGAATTGTACAAATTATAGGATTTTCATATGGTGAAAATATACATTAGGAATTAATCTTTTGAAATTAATTTGATGATTTTCATGTTATTTTTTAGAGAAATTTTTTTTTGGTGTGATATTTTTTTAGAGAATATAAGTACATAACGAGTCTGATTTTATGACGTTTTGGTTAATTGTATATAAAAAAATTTTGATAAAGTAATATGTTAATTCAATTTGACCTTGATAACATATACTAAAATGGATTTAGAAATAATTTACATGGTTCCAATTATTACATGTTCCTTGCTAAGAAAATGGTCCATCAAATAGGTGGATCACTAAACATCGCCCGTAATTATCTACCTATCGCCCGTATTTTATATGTATTTCGCATTTTTTATGATATTACCCTTATATATATTTATCTAATATTTGTATTTGATAACCTAATTTAACCCATTACTAGCCTAATTTACTAATTATCTAACGTTTTAATTTACTAACCTAAATTAATCTATTTTCTAATCTAATCTACTAATTATCTAATATTTTTATTTAATAATTATCTAAAAATTTTATTTACTAACCTAATTTACTAGTTATCTAATATTTTAATTTACTAACTTAATTTAACCCATTTACTAACCTAATTTAACCCTTTTTATGTCATCTATTTCAAATCTAATCTATTAATATACTTATCTAATCAAGAACCTAATCTAATCTAATCTAAGCTAAGAAGATCATGCATAATGTATTAGAAATAATGTGTCCTAAAAGATGAAAAAAGTTAAGAAATGATCAACCGTGAAGCATAAAAATCCAATATTCTATTATGACCACTCGTTTTGTCACATAAAATCGCGATCTATGAGATTTTACACTCAAAATAAACAATCAATTAATTCTTCATAGATATCGGGTGCATTCCCAAGGTTTTGGAAAATTCGGAGATGCATATCTCTTAGCTCGGTAGTCTGAACAACATAATTTTTTTTTTTGAAAACCTCTATTTTTGAAGGTACTACACAACCATGTTTCCCCTTAATAACCTCAGTGACGTCTTATTTGAGATATTGAAAAAATCTTTGACAAGTCATAAAATTGGCTCTGGGACTCCAAATAGGGCGTATAAAATGTTAAATTGGGTATTTTTTCGAGATTTACGTACAACAAATTCCCCAACATAGGATTTTTCCACTTATTTTCTCCAAAAAAAAAGCCTATAACGACATATAATCCATGAAATTCGATTTTTAAGGTTTAAATCTATATGAACACAACATATAACATGCAAATCTAAACACAAAGGAATTTTTTCGTTTTTACATTAATGTATAACAACTTACAAAAAAAAATTAAGTTTATTTTGATTTCTAAATAATTTAAAGTTAATTTACATGGATTTATATTTTATATTTTGATGTTTAATTATAAATATTATGTATTGTATTTTGTGTGTTGTTCCGATTTCCAAATCTAAGTTAGAAAGATGGATTGATTGGAATTTGAAAAAAATAGGAAAATCGTGTAAAATACACATACGATTCAACCATGGTGGAACCGCCCAATTGACGGTTCTAATTGGTAGAACTTTTTTTTAATTAATCTAGTTTTTTTAACCCTAATCATTATTATGTAGTTAAATCATTGTTAAAATCGAGACAAATGATTGATGATTTGATTAATTAATATTACATATTAGTTACGATTACATATTAAATTAGTTAATATTTATTAATTAATATTATTAATAATACATATAATAATATTTATGTTTTGTAGTTAAATCATGTTTAGTAGTTAAATCACATTCTATGCTTAGTTAATAATTAAATATAGTTAAAAATATTAATGTTATTAGGTTAATATTATAAATTAATATATGTATTGGTTAATAATAATATAAGATTTGTATTAGTTAATATTACATGTGAAGTATATTGACGTGCAAAACACTGAAAAATGAGAATAAAATTGAAATGAAGTGAAAAACTCAAAGTGAGAAATAAAATGAACGTATATTGAGTGGTGAAAGTGAAAATACATGTAAAGTATTTATATACAAAGTAAGGGCAAATTTGATAATTCATGTATGAAATACGGGTGATAACTGGAGATTTCAGAACGAACAAACCCCTCAAATCTTAAAAAGAATAAGACGGATCGAAGAAGAATCTATATACTTTTTTTTTTTAAGAATCTGTATAGTCGTTAAATATTGACTTGTTTTTGGTAACAAAGGAGTATATTGATTTTAAAGTTTTAAACCCATCACTTGTCCTAAAGGTTGGTATTTGATGATTCAATCCATAATTTTGGCCTGTGGCCTGTGCTAGACTGCTAGCCACTTTAGCCAGCCAAGTCTCTCTCTCCTCTCAAATAACCCAAATTCCAGGTTATCGTACTACAAAAACCGCACCACCTCTGCCACTCCCACTCCCCGGAGATCCGCCATGTGGAGAACCTCCCTCTCTCACTCCTCCAAGAGGCTAATCTACCTCTTCCCTAACCCTAACCATAACCCTATTTCTTCACTTCTCAATCGCTCTCCATTTATCGGCTCCGTTCACAGCGGATTCTACTCATCCACGGTCCCTAAATCATACGATTCCCCCAAATTCGGATTAGGGTTCCCTCAATTGGGGATTGCTTCCACTGCTTCTGTCAACGCGTCGTTTTCGCTTTCTCGCGATCTTGTTGGTGCCCTCTCTCATTACGGTCGCTGTTATTGGGAGCTCTCCAAAACTAAATTAAGGTATTATACTCAATCTAAAGCTTGATCTTGGATTGTAATTTTGTTTTTTCATCAGTTTTTGAGTTGAATTGTATATTATTTGGTGATTATGCGATTAATGGTATTCTTTCGGGTTTTCGATTACGGGTTTTGACGTTTGGAGTAATTTAGTGTATTGTAATGTGGAAAGGTTAAGTCTTGCGCTTGGATTTTGAGTTCGTAGTGAGTATTTAATTATTATTCGGTAGAGGTCTCGAGGTATTGCAGTTATGTGAGTTATGTTCTTTTGGCGAGACTATAAAACGTGTTGTCGATACTTGAAATTTAGAAATATCTGAGGATTTTAGGGTTACCGCTCCGGCGGAGGAGAGAATCCAGGATGGAATCTTGACAGGGTGTCGGAATGAATGATACCTTCTTCATTATAGGAGACAGGGAGCAAATTATGACACCTAGTACTAGGCCACTGTCGTTAATAATAGCGGCTTCTTTATTATAGAAGAAGACTTATGCTCCTAGTCTTCTTTAATTTACATTTCTTGTTGGTATTCTATTTGGGGTAAACTGTTCCATACTTCCAATGTTTAAGCAGTAGTATAAATTGAGGAATGCTGTAAAAGATAATCAACAAAAAATACAATTCTTCTCGAACCCTAATTTAAATGTGTAGGCTTACCTTAATTAGTTGATTCAACATTGAGATTTCTGATTTTTTTATCATTCTGTTTCTTTTATCATGTGGAAAACCTTTCTTTGTCACACTCCAAAGAGACTAATATACTACTCTTCAAATGCTAACCCTAACCCTATTTTTTTCTGATCAATTGCTCTCCATTTCAACCATGGAGGATTGACCTCTTTTATGACTGCCCTAAAGTAGGGTTTGAATTTCATCGATTTTCTCAATCGCAGGTTGCATTGGTTGCTTCTGTTGATGCTTCAACTTTGCTTTCTTGTAATCTCGTTGGTGCCATTTCTCATTATGGTCCCTGTTATTAGGAGCTTTCTTAAGCTAGGTTGAGGTTTATTTGACTTTTACTCAATTTTTTTTTCCTATTTGGAGCTTATTTTGGATCATAATTGCTTTGGTTGTAATTTTTCAGCTTTTTTTTAGATATTAAAAGTGTATTTGTTGAGGATACAATTAATGAAAATCTTTCAGTGTTTTTCGATTTTGAGTTTCTAGAATTGAAAATGTTAAGTGTATCGGTTGTTATGGGGTATTTGTAATGGTCTAGTCTTGTGCTTGGCTTTAGAATCTATACGATATATCTGATTATTAAAGCTATAAGGAGGGGAGGTAATTTTAGGTTGAGGTTCTGAGTTTACTGGTGAAGTGAGGTATGAATTACTCTAAGAGAGATGTGGATGAGCATTAATGACATCGATTAATTTTATTTGGATATTGTTCAAAATGTAGATACTACATATGGCTAAGCTATGGCTGTATTACCTCACTTCCGTGGCAGAAAGTGAATCTGGATATCTGATTGATAGATTAGAATTTGTTTTATCTAGTGTTTTGAAGAGGCATTGTAGCTTAATGCTTCACCTGATAATCTTTACCTTGTAGGACATTATCTATTTATTCTTATATACTTCCTCTATGTTAAAAGGCCATCATTACCTGAGAATGCTTAGTATTTTGCCAAGGGTAAGGAAACATGGAAGTCCTTTTTTCATACCTAAAATTACATTTTGCAAAAGCCTAAAATGCAAACAAGTTACCATCTTTTTCGGACGGGCAGAGTACCTGTGTTTGCTTCCATTCAATTCTTTGACTGGTTTACCTGGGAAGCTAGTATAGTTACTAAAGGGCAAAGGGAGTTCTAAAATGCTTTCACTGGTATACCAAAATGAAGATAGTAAATGCAGACTTCCCTTATGGTTCCTAGTACGGAGTTTGTATTTTATGCCTGGTTTAATGGTATATATAATTATCATATATATAAGGATATTGGCAAAAAAATTTATCGGATTGATTCTTGATTATGATATAAATGGAGAAAAGTGTATATTATCTTCAGCTTAAAACTGAGTATCTTAATAGCCTCGCTTGAGCATCTTACTTTTGTTCATTTTCTTCACATTATTTTTGGTCTGCTTATTTGGCATACCTTTTTACTTCTAGCTCAAAAATGGACTATTGTTTCATTTTATTTGTCATTCTGACTATTCTATTCTTTTTTTGTAAATGTCAGTATGCTGGTGGTTTCAACTTCTGGAACTGGATATGTTCTTGGCAGTGGCCAGATTATTGATCTTGCTGGCCTTTGTTGGACTTGTGCTGGTACAATGATGGTTGCAGCATCTGCTAACTCTTTAAATCAGGTTAGATTTTCCACTGCAACTTATGCCAGTTTCTTACATATTTGCCTTCAAACACTACAAGCACAACCTCTTTATTTTTTTAGGGTAAAAGCACCATCTCTTACTCTGAACATCTGTTTTTCACTGTCCAGTTTTATTCTCTCGTCCTTCGTACCTTCTTAAATCTCCTACATTTCCACTTCATCAATTGTAGATTAGAACGCTCTTCCTACAGAGCAAACTTAAGCATTTTGTTGAGTGTCCCTTGTTGATGGGTACGAGACAATATTAGCTGTCTCTGCTTATCAGCTACTCCCTTTGGCACAAATAATATTTGGTTAAATTTGGGCACTCATATTAAGGAATTTAGTAGAGTGAGGTAGGCTTTTTGTAGATAATGGGGATATTAGAATAGAATAAATAATGTAAGAAATGCTCATGTGTTGGATCCAGATCACATGGGATAAGAAGAGAGTGTAAGAGACAGAGTATTAGTGGAAAGAATAACCCTCAGCAGTTTCCGTTTTAATTGACAAGAAGACTCTTTGTGGATGGAGGAAATACTAATTTGTTACTCCTTCCATCCTAATTTCTTTGGTTGTTTTGGATGTCTACACACTGTTTGAGTTGGAAGGATTATTTTTCTGCTAGTGGCATCTTGTAATTGATTTCTTATGTATCATGGTTTTAACAAGTGCTCTTTCTAGGTTAAATCTGGTCAGAATTTCAGTCTTTGGTCTTCTTGGGTAGTGTTTTATATATCTTGAGTTGGGAACTTTGCTCATGCTGTTAATTTCTCTAGCAAGGTTTTTTTGCTTTCACGGTGTTTTCTTTAATTGATGTGAAGCATGACTAATGCATTCCCATCCATGAATGAGTTTTCTCTCAAAAATTTATCAGATTATGTAGTGAATGATCTAATGATTGAATATTTGATTCATTTTGAACTTAGAAATTCCAATAATTTTTTGTGGAAGACTTCTTTTCCTCTATTAATGTGCTCTTTTTGTAAAATTGAGTGTTGATTTCCCATACTTTCCCAGAGAAACTTTCTATTATGATGCTGATCATAATGATGATGACATTGATATGTTTTTCACGTTGTTCGTTTAGGTGTTTGAAATAAAATATGATGCTAAAATGAAGAGAACGATGCATAGACCACTACCTTCTGGAAGTATTACTGCATTGCATGCAGTTGCTTGGGCATCTACAGTTGGGATAGCAGGCACTGGTTTATTAGTGTGCAAGGTAGCCAAATGATGTTCTATACTTCCGTTGCTTTATGTTTTTTTCTTTCTTTTTCTTGCTTTCTTCTCTGCAAGACTAACATTGCTGATCCTGCAATAAGGTCTTTGCAGGCTAATGCCTTGGCAGCTGGACTAGCAGCCTCTAATCTCCTCCTGTATGCATTTGTTTATACTCCGATGAAGCAATTACATCCACTGAATACATGGGTTGGAGCAGTGGTTGGCGCTATTCCACCGCTTCTTGGGTAGGCTTTCTAATTTGCTCAAATGTTTTGTACTTTTGTATATGTTGTAAAATGCCTACTCAGCTCAGTTTAAGTTTTTCTGTGTGTTGAACTCAGGGTCTTCTTTTGTTTAAATTAGTGCTCGAAATCGGCTAACATCCTGGGTATTTAGAAGTAATTCTGGTTTAAGAACTTGACCCTACTTTAAAAATTTACTGGTTTGAGTCCTCGTCCAGTTTCCTGTGGACCCTCTTTCTTGATGTAATTTTTAAGGTAGTTAGCTGGAAGATTCTTCCATATTTCTTATAAATTGTAGGAAAGTTAGGAGCCCTATTTTTATGTTAATAATGTGTTTGTTAATCGTGTCACTTTGTGATCTTTTTCTTGAGAATTAGTGTGTTGGGCTCCAAAATGTCTGTGGAAACTAATACAACATAGTTTAGATCTGACAGAAGTAGGAGGTTTAGCCTTACACTTGACAAGTACAATGGTTATTTTCAAAGAACCTTGGTTGAAAAATATACTAAAAGTAAGAACATTAGGGGTTTTTTTCGTTATAGAGAGAGAGAGAGAGAAAAAGGGAGGGCGGGGGTTACCTGATGTGTGTCATGTGTGTTGCCAGGAGAGAGATTTTGAACTTTTGTTGCCACATTGTTTGCTTGTTATTTATTTGTGGCATTAACGCTAAAGGTGTGGGCCTGTAGGGTATGGTGAGACTGCCTAGCCACTGTTCTTCCAGCAGGTTTCCTGTGAATTTGTTTAGATATAAGTTAAATGATCCAGCTATCCTGTTAACTTCTGGTGCAATGCAGCATATCATTGCCTACACTCCCCTCCCCTCTTTTCTTGGCTATATCTGTAAGATCGATCAGGGATCAATAGGTAAATGAGTATGTTTATATCAATTGGTCTTCGATTCTGAGTTAGTATTTGCTAATTTTGAAGCAAGACTTCAGTTTGTTTTCCTTCTCATAAAGACTTTTAAATTGTAGAAGGTGATCAAACTTGTATTAAATTTTTCGTTTTGGATTAGACAGTGATGTTATTAGGTGCTTCATACTCTGAGAACATTACTGAAGATGTCCTTCATACTTCTTGAAGTTTGCATGCATGTTAGAACTTTTTTTGTAATTATGCTGATGTCACTGATTGGTGATGCAGGTGGGCTGCAGCTTCTGGTGAAATTTCTCTTAATGGGATGATTCTTCCTGCTGCTCTGTATTTTTGGCAAATTCCCCATTTCATGGCCCTGGCATACTTGTGCCGTGATGATTATGCTGCCGGAGGGTATGTCAAGTTTGAAATCTATGGTGTTTATGACTTCTAATAATATCTGATGTGCTTTAGGTAAAACTGTGCAAATTGTAGGATCTAAATCATACATCACACTGGTGAAAACTAAATAGTGTATTGTGGCCTTGTGGGTGCATAGAGGGGGCTTATTTATAGAAGAAAAGTGTGTTGTGTTTTTGTGGGTGCTGGAGTTTATTGTGGCCTTGTTGGTTGCTTGGAGTTATGTCAACATTTGATATGTTCATGATATGCTATTCAGTTATTAGCTTTTACTTGTAGGGCGGGTTGGGTTTAACCCTCTTTTATCAGGTCAATTTGGGTTCGGTCAATTTTGGGTTTCAGGTCAAATAAAATGTGTTCAAGACTCATTCTTTTTGGGTTGGTGTTTGGGTCAGGTAAATTTTTTTACACCTCTATGCTAAACTTATGGAGTGCAATTATTTACTTCACATACCATGAAAAGAATGGATGGGAACTAGGGAAAGAATATATGGAACGTTAAGCAGGACTTGTATTAGGTGTATTAATCTAATATTCATGTTTTCATTGTTTTAACTTGCAGGTATAAGATGATTTCTCTTACTGATACCTCTGGTCAAAAGACTGCCTTGGTTGCACTGAGGAACTGTCTATATCTGATTCCTGTGGGTTACTTGGCATATCAATGTAAGTTACTCCCGCATTCATGTAAACGATAGCAAGATTACCCAGCAAAAAGAAAATTTTCTGTAGAAGTTAATCCTTTTCTTTTTGCTCCTCTGGACTCCCTTTTGATGTTTCTTGTGTCTTTGGCATTGTAGGGGGTTTAACTTCTGGATGGTTTTGTCTCGAGTCTTCATTGCTTACTTTGGCGATCGGTGGCACAGCATTGTCTTTCTACTTTAATAGAACTAGGAAAAACGCTAAGAGAATGTTCCTTGCCAGCCTTGTTTATCTTCCAGTATTTATGTCAGGGCTTATGTTTCACCGTCTGTATAATAATTGGCAGAGCTGTTTGGAGGATGATTCAGCCACTGCAATGGTTCCTTCATCAAGGTTTATGCAAGAGATTGGATATGCTGACAATGAAAAGCGATTAAAAAACCCTGTCACTGGTAAACAAGTGCGGCCACCTGTTGCTTATGCATCAGTAGCACCGTTCCCTTTCTTGCCAGCACCATCATACTCTGATTACTAAGAAACTGGAGATCATGTATTGTGATAAATCTTTTTCCCCGTTCATGTATCATTCTTATTCATGTATTGTATGATAAATCTTTTTCCCCGCTCAAAGGTTATTCTTGTAAGGGCAATTTTGAAATTTTTTGTTAGCTTTTGATATAGTTTTGTTGGCTTAAGTTTCTAAATAAATAAGATTGTATATTGATTAGTGTTCTGTTTACTTTGGAAACTTAAATGAGCTGTATGACCTGTTCTATTCTGCCTCAGAAACACTAAATGCTACCTTCACTCTTACCTTCTTCAGTCCTCTCCCTTGCACTGCATTTGCCTCCTGCTTAAATAAGTTGGATTCATAGGCATGGTAGCAATCCGTAAAAGTCGAGGTTGAAGCAACATACCACTACCCACAAATAAGGGTAATCTCACATTACCCTAAAAAAAGAGGCTAGGTGGCATGCATATCCAGCTGCCCTAGTCATCTATAGTTTTAAAAATTGTTTTGCCTTGATCATTCTTGTTTTTCCTGGCAAGACCGGCATAGTATGATAGTACGCATAATAGATTCTAGAAAGGAAGCAAAGAACAGTTGAAACACACATGAGAGAGGAGAGTCGAATCAAAACTGGATGAGGTCATGAACTCGAAATGGGTATGTATCCAATTTTTTAAATTCTAACAAAAAGGCTGCCGTTCTCATACACAAGAAATTCACACACCAATTTTCTACTTTGTTTTGACCTTAAGGCTTTACACTAAAATAACGTTCATATCATCTTAGTACACTAATTCACACTGTTTGGAATTTGTATAAGTTAATACAAAGGGTAATCTCATAACTCTCCAGTGATTTTCAGAAATAGATGAAAAAAGGCAATACCACCTTTGGAAAATCAAGCCTAGAAAGCATATTTCGTTCCACTTATCGCAGCTTGATCGTTTCATTTTTAAGTATAACATTCGGGTTTCGGATATGTGGGTTAAGTGCAGCTAATTGTTTCCATTTGGCCCCACTGCCATGAAACTTAGCAGAAATACTCCACAAGGTGTCACCTGGCTGAGACGTAACTGTTGCTGGCAATGAAGAGTTGGCTGCAATCTTAGATTCCATAAATGGGTTTTTTCCCTTCCCCATCCCATTTGCAAGCAACCAACGGGATCCAGATTGCTGTTGTGAACTACTGCCCCACAGCTTTTTCTTGCCAGGCTCAGTTTTCAACCCAGTAACATGCACCTCACTTATTTTGTACTGAGGAATTGAGTCATGTTCTTGGATTTGCTCTTCCACAGGTTCCAGATTCTTCTCTTCCTTGGCAACTGACTCAAGATCATCTCCATCACTATTGTCTTTTACCTCATAAACTGTACTGTATATCTTTGGTTTTGGAGGAACAAAAACCCTCTCGACTTGAATTAGAGCAAGCATTGGTGTGCCAACTGGCTCATAGTTTCTCAAGGGGTCTCGAAGTTGGACCATCAGAGCAACCGTGAAATTGTTGCCCAACAAACCACACCCCCTTCCAGAACCTTTTCCCTGCTTTCTCTCTCCCTTCTTTCGAAGAAAATTCAAATCTGTACTTTTAGCATGATGGGCATCTAGAAGCTTTGAAGTCCTCTCACTTAATCTCTCATCTTCGTCAATGTCACCAGCATCAAGCTTCATCCATTCATCCAATGTTAAAGACAGACCCATTAGTCCATTGTCATCATCAATCCCACTGTCCTTGATGTCTAACAACTGCAATCCTGCAGCTCCCTCCAAGCCCATCGAAGAAGTTATCCTTTTCCCTTCAAGTGCTGAGAATTCCCCGAAAGACTGTGCATCAATGTTTGAAGGTGCATCCTCATCTGACATGCCAGATTGTATTCTCAAACCCTCAATTGACATTGCTTCAATCTTATCCATGGCCAATGGCGCTAAATCTTCTAAAGATACATATTCTGAGTCTGCCTCGTCAGATGACAAGCTTGAACTGAATTTTTTTGATTTCCTGTCAGAAGAAGCTTCTTTAACTCCTATCTTTCCAGCAGGTGTAACATGGCCATCTTCTGGGTCATCTAGAAACAGATTTTGACTATAAAAATATAAAGGCAAAAAAATAACAGTTAGAAAGCAAAACTCAGACAATCAGCTAGAGTCAAGTGAAAGAGCAGAAGCCTCAAACCTTTCAGAAGCTTCCACATGAGGTGCAGCTTCCCAAGCTATTTGTTGCATCGTTCTTCCAGTGATATCCTCCAAAGGCATCAACTTATTGGCTTGCATAGACAGTTTTTCAAGTCCCATTGAAGCCAAATGTTGTAATATATCCATTACCCCGGACCCCAATTCAGCAGGAACAACAACAGGACTAGAAACCTGCATGATTAGGCTCCCACCACTCTTGGCATTTGTAAAGTGGCTAGGGTTCATGGATCGCAAAAAACCTCCTGTCGGTGTTTGAACAAATGGACCTAAACCTTCTCCAAGAGATGGTAACTGTAGAGATTCTTTAGGAGGAAGATCGATAGGACTGCCAAAGCCACCTCTGCCGTTTGGTGGAGAGCTCTGAAAAGACATCTCGTCCAAGCCCCATTCTTGCATAAGTTCTTGAGTTTCCAAGTCTACCATTACCTTGGCCCTAATCTTTGGATATTCACTCTGTTCAGCAGCTGAATATTCAGAATCCTCATCAAATTCCTCCCACCCTGAGATAGAGGGAGCATAATAGTCATAATCTTCTACACCCTCTTCATCAATATCAAAACCAAATAACGAACAACCACTAGCTTCTGCTTCCATCTCAAATTCTCTTAAAAGACGCTCTCTGGGGGACTCAGGCTCTGCTTCAGAATTAAGGGCAAAGGAGGAATCTTCTATTTCGAGCATGCTTAAAAACTCATCAGCAACAGTGTCTGCAAGATCATCCAAGCTAAGTGAAGGCATCAACACGTTTGGGTTATTCTCATTCTGGTTTTCCTGATCACTTGATTCACTTCTGTCCTCAGGGGTGTCTAATACTTCCTTCTCAAGCTCAGCAACATTGCTCAAAACCAACTCCAGATCTTCTAAGAGTGATTCTTTGGTGCACATACTCTTTTGGGCAGAGGTGCAATCATGTATTACAGTCTTATCTACTTTAAAATCAGCTTCATCTAGACAAGAAACTCCAGTATCACTAAAATCTACAGGAAAATCAGAGCTCATTACATCTTGGTGATCACTTTTTGCCCCATCCTCAACCAAGGCTAACTTCTCATCCACGTATTCCATCCCCTTCTCAACAAATGAAAATTCAGAATTCTCATCATTTACCATATCCGACTGCTTCGATTCTGTTGGAGAGCTGTGAGCTGATTTTACAGGCTTGCCATCATCTGCAGGCACTTCAATTTCACACTTATCTTCAACCAAAGAGTCCAAGTTTTCGAGGTCAAACTTTTGATACAGCATGTTAACAGAAGTAGATAGTTCAGACATGTTTATAGGAGGAACCTCATGGAGAACTTTTACATTATCGATAGAGCGAGATGTTGTAGACGATTTTAGATTAGTAGGAAGGCTTCCAGCACGCCGCATCAAACCCTTCCCATCACCTTGACTAGATTTGGCATTATTCCTAAGTTGAAGCACATTCTTGTTATTAGTAGCAGTACTATCCCCTACCACCAAATACCCAAAACTAACATTCATGGTAGCACCTTTTGCCTCACCTGATAGCTTAAAGCTTGTCGTCCATGTCCCAGAACTCTTCTCATATTCCAATTCCTCCAAAGTAAGTGGAAGCAGCCTCGTGAGATCAACACGGTGCTTTCCTAAATCAAGCTGAGTATTCCCATGCACTGCAGCATAAAGCAAAAAATGCTTTGCTTCGTACTTGGCAGAATGATGGGGGCCACTCCTGCTCCCATATACTGAACAAGTATGAGTTAGTTTCTCCTCAAATTCTGCTGCTCCTCCAATTACCTTGATAGGGCTAGTGACTACTTCTCCATCTCTCCTCTTCCAATAAACACAAATATTAATATTGTCGAATTTAGAGGGTAATCCTTCAATTGTATGAACTTCGAGACTGAAGCAACAATTAAACCTTCTATTTCTAATATGTGAAAGAGCCTTCAAAGGTTTCCAATTCCAAAATGATTTCTTCTCCTTAAGAGAAGGGCCATCAATGCCTTGCTTTGATATTTGATTGGGTACCAAATTATTAGTCTTATCAACTAATTTGGGCAGACTTCTAGCAGAAGAAGAGGAGCTTTTTGAAGGATTCCTGTCCAAATAGAGCGCCTTGCTAATACTTTCAATTTCATTTAGCAACTTCCCCTTACTTGAATTGTCATTTCTTTTATATCTAGCAGCATCTCTTGACGTCATTATCCTACGGGTCAACAAACAGACAACATGAAACCTAAACAGATTATATTCAAGCCAAAACACAGGAAAGGATGCTAAGACATTGTTGGCATGATGCAGAAAATACGCATTTGCTAAACCAACCACTGCTACATTATATTCCCTCCATTATCTAAGAGTAGTATTAACCAACTTTCTTTGTTCCACAATTATTACTTTAGAATACAGGCGATAATAGAACAAGTTTTAATTAACCTCATCACAACAATTTAGCTTTACCTATCACTTTAGAAGACCAATGCAATTATAATAGTCACATTAAAACACCATTGCAGTAGCCAAATCAGTCAATGGATGCTGCAGACTTTCAGCTTTTTTAGAGACTCTCCTTGATACTCACAAAAAGCTTCTTCCCTTGATTTTGCAAGTGTTTTTTCTTCCTTTCCGGCACTTCTATGGATTCATTTAGCATCCTCTTATTTGTCACTAGAGTCTAAAATGTAAAATCATCTGTAATTGAGGAAACTCAAATTAGTATTACCATTAAGAAAATTACAAATAATGACCCACTCATACAATCAAAATATTAAGGGATACCGAAAAGTGCTCTGTATCACTTTTCTCTTTATATAATCTTGGTATATAATACAGCCCTGAACATAGGTAGTTCTCCAAAATTACCCCGAGTTATTGAAAAAATCTCAAATTTAACCTAAGTATCAATCTCTCTCTCCCAATGCAACCTAATTTGTTACAAAACTATTCATTCATGGAATATGGTCTGGCATTGACGTGGTTTTCATGAATGCATCATGTAAATGGTACTATTTAATCTTCTCCACCAAAAAAAATATCATTCTGTTACAATCAGATTTACTTTAGGATAGATTTTAGCACTTCAAGGTTGTTTTGAGATTTCCTAGTAAATAAGGGCCATTTATGTAAACACTCAAAGTTCGGGATATGTTGTATAATTTCCCTTCATCTTTACAGATGACTACAAACCATATAAGCATCTTAAGGATAAAGAGGATAAGAGAGACACTCTGATTCTCAATAGCAACACCAGCAATTGTGCACAGGAGGAGAAAACTAAAAGGCGCAGTGTAGAATCAACAGTATTATTAGCCATATTACTAAGTTACTTTTTTAGCATTCAAATTCCATGGACCAAATCAAAAATTTCGCTGAATTTTACTCCTTTGCAACAAAGCAGTGGGTCAATAAGAATGGTTCAATCAACATCCTCTCCAAAAATGTATGTATAAAGCGAAACCTATCAAAACCCACCATCCCACCCACGACAAGGGCAATCCTTACAGCACTGGGGTAATCCGATAGTAACAAATATATCTCACAAGAAACTATAACTACAACAATTACTAAAACCTAATAATGCCCATCGTAAAGGAGTCTGTCACACCATCCTCAACACAATAACTTTTGCAATAAAAAGTGACAGCTAATCGTTTCAACATAAACCTACATGTAAAATCAACCACCTGCATATCACATCATAATCGTCACTAGTCAGTTAAGCTCAAGTGCTCAACCCTTTGCATCTACTCATTTAACCCATCAAAACTAATAAAAATTTCTTCCTCCCCAACCAACTCAACTTTTACCTCAAATTATTGCATATTGATTAGTATGACTACGTACCAATAACACCAAAAGCGATACCATGATATCATATATTGAATTCTTCGTTGTCCATTAACTTCTTTGTTCATAGCTTCCTCTAAAATACTCCTATTAAAACATGGGTCACCTACCAAACTATCAAAGGTGGACCAAGAAATTTTTATCATATTGGGTCCCCAAATTTAGCAACACTATTACAAAATCATTCAAAAATATCAAAAAATTCACATAATTATTTAATAAAACAAATCGATAACAAAAATAGTAATGATATTAAAAAAAAAAAAAAAATCATCCCTTTAGTCTTCAACTAATAACCGTCCAATCAACAAATTCAAACCGAAAATTTTCAACATCTCAATTCACAAACAATTCCCATTTTTTCAATCAAACATCATATAAAAACAGAAAAAAATGAATAATTAATCAACAATATTCGATTTTTATTCAGATTAATTAATTTATTATTATTGAAGATGGATTTAGGAATTACCTGAAGTTCAGAGATGGGGCGGCATTAGATATTGAAGAAGGAAATAAGGTATTCCGGGGAAAGTGTGAAATTGAAGAGTGGAATATTGGGATGGGTTTGGCTTGAGTTTCAGGGTTTTCAGACAGAAGATTAAGCTATTGAGAAATGACGACTGATGAGAGAGAGAGAGAGAGGAAGAGTCGAAGAGGAGATGTTTGAAAATTGAAGAATTGACAAATTCTTTTTATTATAATTTGGAATTAAATTTGACTCTTGCTAATATTGAAAAAATAAAACATAATTGAATGTTGATTTGTCCACGTGTATTTTAGGAATATAATTTAGAGCTTATTAGAACTATTCCAATAATTAGGTAAATTAGGAATTACTGCAGGTATAACTCGAAACTTTTAAAAATAAAATGGATTTAGGGAAATAAAACTTATATTTTGAACTAAAACTCGAAAATGGCTTAAAAGCATGCTTCTTTGAGCCCAAAAATGATGATTTATTCAAAAAGCTTTAGAAAATGACAAGTTATTTGGCAGGACTATGAATGAAACAAAGAAGGAGATTTTATTCCTTTCTTATACATGGAATAAGGTGGGTATCCTAACATACGAATGATGTTGTTAAGAGGAATCATGCCCTTGCTAGTGCTAGAAGCATTATACAGGGTAGTCAAGGTGAAATTCATGAAATATTTTTCATGAAGTGTGGTATTTGTACTTGTACGAAGGCTGAGTTGATGGGTGTGTTGAAGGGTCTTACGATAGTATGGATTCGGAGGTAGTTGTATATCTCTTTTTGGAAGTAAATGAATCTTTCTCTCCTTGTATTCTTATTACTTGTCGATGTAGAGTGTTGATTAATCGATACGAGAGGGAGATTGAAATCAATCATTGTTATAGGGAGGCTAATCGGGTAGCAGATTGATTAATTACTTTTGGCGATCTACAAGATGAGATATTGACTTTTTTGGAGGTGGCTTCGATAGTTTATCACTTTATCGTGCTATATTGTTGAGGATTTTAGTGTAGTGGCCTTAGTTAGATTCATCCCTATGGAGGCGGCCTAGCTTTAGTTGTCATTGTATCTCTTTTTTTTGTTCTGGTTTCTAGTTGTTTGTTGTTTCTCGTGCGCTTTGTTCTTGTTCGTTTGCTTGGGGGCTTGTCTCTCTTTTTCACCACAAAAAAAAAAAAAAGTCATTCTTTGTCTTTATTTTATATTTTTGTTTTTGTCAGGACAATGGTTGTTTTCAAAAGATATCCTTGTCGAATGTTCAACCACGCAAACATACAAATGCAAAATCATGGAGCGAAAGCCTGCGTTAAGGAGAGCTTCAAAAATACTTGAATATTTCATGTGAATAATTATCACAAATAATCACAAAGCAAGACCAAATCCGAACACAAACAAAAAAAAATCCCATTTTGTCAATATGATGTGCAGTAATCATTAAATTATGAGCATTACGTATCTTATCATACAAGGGCTCTTATGAAAATACTCAAAAAAGCCTACATGATATGAAGCTTTCAAAAAGAGAAATAATATGTCAACTGCTACAGCCAAAAGAGTAACCATACAAAATTGGCTAACATCCTGGAAGAAAATTTTAAAAGCTCGAGAGCATTGATGAAGTGCAATCTCAAGCACTTGCAACCATCTGCTCTTGATCTGAATGTGAGCTTCCATATCCAGAGCCTCCACCCTGGGGATCAGATACTCCCTCAGGCTTCCCTAACTTAACATATAACTGTCTTCTGAACTCTTTTCGAGCAGTTTTTTCATCTAGTTTCATTTCCTTAAAACCTTGTTCAAACTTCGCTTCGTCCTCCGGGGAAAAGAAGGAAACCTTCTTTTTTCCAAGCTCTTCATACATCTTCTCAATTTTTGCTTTCCAGAGGAGGCCCATCTCCGTGTCCATTTTATGATATGGTGTCTTCAACAGGTACTCATCAATCCCACCAGCCTTGTCAATGCAGCGTAGAGCATGTGTAGTCACATGGACACGAATGTGGCGGTCTAAAATGTAACTGAAGAGTCGTTTCTCTTGCACATTAGGCTTCCAAGTTCTTCGGGACCTATTAGTCCGAAAACACAAGATTATTAATTTTATTTAAAAAAAAAATGGTGGTTAGATTGAGCTCAGCACAAGGTAGACCAGGAAGAAATCCTGTAAACCAAAGAGATTAGGTTCCGAACACGCTTTAGTGATGCATTCAACAACCAAAACAAACAATTGAAGTCAAGGAACATGTAATGCTTCAAGAGGGAGGAAAACTTTCTTCTCCCTTTTCAGAATAGTGGGGCATAAATGATACTCTGTATTTATGTATCCTCAAGGAACTGAAGAACAGAATCATTTCAAGAAGAGCTATGACGGCATGAGCATCGAACTTTTCAGTTTGCAAATGACAAAATGACACTCAATGACTCCTTTCTTTCTACAACTTTAAGAAGCTTTGGAATGCCTAATAGGTAGGACTATAAAAGACTCCCTACTTCAGTGAGTTGGATAACTCATAAAGTTATGTTTCCTAGCATCTTTATATGTTACCACTTACCAACATAGCATAAGATTATCCTTAGGGCATTTAGGTATCCTAATATAAAGGTTCTTATGAGGACAAAAGGATCATCCTGAGCATTACCATGACAACATGCATGAGTAGGCATGAACCAAATGGAAGTTGGGATACATGAGCTGAGCAACTGATCCTGATCTACATAGTTGTTTCTTTTGTAAAATACAAAATTGGCACTGAGAGTAATGTGAATTCTAGAAAGATTCAATAAGCCTTAATTCCAAAATTTCTTTGCACATAATCTAATTCTCAAATTCCCCATCTTCAGCTCGAGAGTTTGTGCAAGGAAAGGGGAGGATCTTATGAGGACAAAAGGATCATCCTGAGCATTACCATGACAACATGCATGAGTAGGCATGAACCAACTGGAAGTTGGGATGCAAGAGGTGAGCAGCTGATCCTTATCTACATAGTTGTTTCTTTTGTAAAATATAAAATTGGCACTGAGAGTAACGTGGATTCTAGAAAGATTCAATAAGCCTCAATTCCAAAATTTCTTTGCGCATAATCTAGTTCTCAAATTCCCCATCTTCAGCTCGGGAGTTTTTGTAAGGAAAGGGGAGGATCTCTTCAGAATTTAACTTCAACAGATATCCTCAAAATTCGGCACTGACTAATCTCCAATGCTATCCAGTACTCTAACCACTTTTCCAATGTTATTCTTTATAAGCTACCTACAAAGTAAAGCTAGTAAAGCTAACAATGCACACCACTGATACATATTAGAAACCAATCTTTACGCGACCCTCCGTAAAAACCCATTGAGTAGCATTATGTAGAATCCCCTGACATAAAAAGGGGCGCCTCGGCGGTAAGGGTGAAGCGCCTTTTGATGCCCAGGCAAAGCTACTTCAAAGAGGCCCACCTAAGGCACATCTTCAGTCATAAAAATTTTCGATTTTTATATAATGTGCTTTGCTTCAATGAGCCTCGCCTAGAGACTGCTAGACCCCTATCGCCTCTGTGTGCCTTGAGCCTTTCTATACCCTCCTTCCCCCAACACACATACACACACACAAAGGTGATCAATTTTTTACATTAATTCATCATATTAGCCTTAATAACTGTGGAACACTCCAGGTAAAATTCCTTTGTACCTTTTATAACAGTTTGAATCATTTCCATTATTCAATTTTCAATTCAATCCCAAATTTAAAATTTGCTCCCTATCAAAAAATAAAGTAGTCGTGCATTTCAGAGTGAAACTTTGGCATGAATTTTTCTCAACAAAAATTGACAGATGAGATACAATTGTACCAATAGTTAAAATGAATTTTTCTCAACAAAAATTGACAGAAGAGATACAATTGTACCAATAGTTAAACACAAAAACTAATCAGCAAATTCTCCAAATTCACAGGAGAATTTTGGAAAATATAGAAAAATTGACAGATGAGATACAATTGTACCAATAATTTTGGAAATGGTGTTTTTAGGCTTAAAAGGGAAAATGCATAGGCTTTTGTATGGGTTAGGGCTTATGTTGATGGAGACAACATTTTAAGGTATATGAGGCTATGGACGGTTATTTTGTGTGGAAATGGTGGGAAAAGGGTACGTTTTGGTGAACTTTTGGAAAGAAAGTGGCATTTTTGTGGAGGAAAAGAAATAAGGATGGTTTTAGGACATAAATGGTGATGAAATGAAAAGAAAAGAAAGGGATTAGTTTACAGGGAACACTCGACTTGACAAACTGGATATGTAGGCAAGGAACACTCAAATTGCACCACAAGTGTAGTGTTAAGACAAGGAACATTCAACTTGCAAAATACCTACAAAAATTTGGGAGGAAGGAACACTCAAATTCATCAAGAAAAACTCTTGGAAATTTACTTAGACAATTCACTCAATTGTACGAAGGCAAAAGGATTCTTTTCATTCAAAAACATTCAACAACTTTCAACTACAAATGAGCCCCCTATTTATAGGCTACATAATCAGCCAAAGAGCTTAAAGGACTCAAGTAAATGAAAAGTCTAAATAGTCCAAAAGTCTAAGAATCCAAAATTAAACACAAAAACTAATCAACAAACTCTCCTAATTAAACTCAATAAAACAAGCATCAAATAAGCTAGATTAAATTTGTTGAAGAAAGTTTGAAAGACTAGAGAATCCAAGAAGAATCCAAGGGAAGATCAGCAACAAAGGAAGGCTGGAAGGACCATTTCGCTGAACTTCAATTACTGGAGTTTCAAGAAGAATAATTAAGCTAATTATTCCCCATAACCTCCCTGTTAATCCTCCTTAAATCAACCTTTTAATGAGAAGAATCCAAGACCTTTAGCAGCTCAAAAACGTGCACTTCAAAGCTCTCTAATGCAAGGAATAAATCTGGTAACTTCAGCTCTTCAATGTCAATAAAAACCGTGAGCTAAAGGGAAGGAATTAGCCTAACTCCTTGAATCATGCCTCAAGTTATAAATTAGCTTCAATGTCTTGATAACTCTTCAATTAATCCATTCAACACCCCTTTAAGACAAGGCTGACCAGCCAAAATTAGTAAATCACGCCATTTACTTAAGTGAGCTTCAATAAATCCATGGTCTTCAATAAACACGCGTCCTTCAATGAACTTGCTTTCTTTATTCAACTAGTTCCATAATACCAGTTTATTTACAAAAGAAAACATAAATTTTCCGTACTTTAATAAAGAAAAGTTTATTAAATAAACTCCACTTAATTTAAGGTTGAAAGGCTAGAAAATCCTTGGACCGAAATAAGTCAATGCAAGCTAAAATGGTCTAACACATCCTTCTCAAATGATTGAGCTAGAAGTTTAAGAACCCATTAGACCTATTTAAGCTAAAAGAGTCCACGTGATTCCCATTAGTTAATATATACGTAAAAAATATAATAGCCAAAGTTCAACCTCAACCAGAGTGGAGCCAAGGATGTTTAATACAATGAAAAGAAGAAAAACTATCTCTTGGGACATTTTGAAATGGTAACTATGACTATTAAATCAGGATAAGGAACCATATAATAACTATGATTCCTGTATAATATTCACCGACAAATCAAAATACAAATTCGAAATTACAGATTTTGCTCTGGAACCTTATTCCAAATTTCTTTTACATTTACAAGGGAATAATAGTATTACACCCATAACTGTTATATGATCTAATGTAGCAGTTCTAGATTATTCAGCATAAGTTCCAGAAAATAATGACGATATGCCTAAACAAATGTCAACTTTGCTGGTTAAAGCTCACACATTCTCTCATTACTCATAAGGAGTTAATGGCTATTAAATCAGTGATCATACTACCATAAAATATATAAACTAAACTGCAAGCCAATAAAGCAACAAGCATCGTGGAGATCAGCATGAGGCCTAGATGTTTAAATGAGGGTAACAATGACTGGCCTAAATATGGACCAAAGATTCCACCTTTCTACTGAAGCAGACTAAAGCAACAACAGGAAAATTGGTCCAGTGGAGAATGTGCAAAAACAGCACAATCTTCACACAATTTACTCCAAAAAAAACCAACCTTAAACTTGATCTAAAAGAAGGAAACTCATGAGGAGGATGTAAAACAGAAAAACATCATAATACTTTCTTAGTTTCAGGTCAAAAACGGACAGCTAACAACACTTTTGGCTTAAGTTGAAGACTGAGGTTGCGAATGAAAAGTTGAAATATCACTATGGAGCAGTTAGTAAATGCTTATTCAATCAAGAATTCACTGAAACAGCCTGTTCAAAACTGCAAGAGTAACCTAGCGCACAAATTAAAATTTCCTAAATCAAGTACAGAAATGAGCCTAGTGAGAGGTACTAGGGGGTAATGTTCAAGACATCAACTAGACTTGAAATGAACTCAGAGAAATACGTGATACAACTACCAATGTTTTTTTGCTTCGTTATTCTTTCCTATACATACTACACAAGTACACAACTCCTTCCCTAGTTATCAAAAGATAGGATAAAAATTCATTTTACTTCCACATTCAAGTAAAAGTTGAGATGGTTAAGACATGCATGGTTTTCTCTTATTCAGGTTATTCATTTCATTATAAAGTTAGAAGTCATCCACATGGTATTTACACCATCAACCAAAAGCAGAGTAATATATCATGAAAAACCTTTACACCCAGTCTTCATTGCTTGAATTCTTGATTTTACCTCAAGTACCCAAGTGGGATACTTGACACTGACACTTAAAACTTTTAATAAAAAATTATATAGTCCAACCCTTAGACACATATCTGCAACCAATACTAGTTGATGAAGTGATGACAGCACAACACAAAGAAATGAAAACAAATATAGCCGGTAAGGTTCAACATTAGTCGTACAACAAAGCAAAGACATAATACAAGAATTCAGAGTTGAGAAACCATACTTATTGCCTCCATCTTCGCTGACTTGGTTCCCAAACTGAATATGACGACCAGCAAAAAGCCCTCGCTTAGCACGACCCATGACTACCTTACTATTCGGTACGTTCTTTGCCAAAGCCTCCTTCACTCCCTTGGTCATGTTCTCTTCTCCCACCTTCTTCAGTATCTTTTTCACCATTTCCTTCGACCTGAATGCCATTTCCTCTCACTAGTGTATCAAACACCACGAATCAGTGTCAGATATAACGATTAAATTGACGACATACTACACAACGCAACACACCGAATAAGGGTTTTAGGAGAGGGTTTATCAAATTAGAGCAGGATTGCATGCTATTTGACCAATAGTTAACAGAAACCAAACCGTGTATTCAGTACTTTTTAACCAAACGACTAAAATTGAAGGATCAAATCAAATCGATTGAATGAACAAATGATTGAGAAATCAGAACATTTTGAATGGGAGTTTGCAAACTAGTGAAAGGAGGAAACGAACCTGGATTAGAGGTTCGAGGGAGATAGAGTGAATTGCCGGCTTCTGTAGGAAGAGAGTCGAAGAGGTTGAGTTTCGTGGTGTTTGAGTGTTTGCGGTTTTGAGCCGTGGTTCTTTGCGATTTGAAATGAGCACTGCTGCTGAGATGGGTTTCTGTTCGTGTCATTATACGATGAGTTTTTGGGTTCCGGTCATGTTTTAGATATTGTGCAGGTGTTGGTTCGGGCTAATTTCGGTTCTGGGGTTGATTTCGGTTTGGGAGCTAGGTTTGGATTAGGTCAATTTCGAATGTTCTTTTCTGCTGATAATAATAATAATATAACATATTTAATAATATTAATGTCTTCTTATTTTTGTCTTATTTTTATTTATACTTATTATGTGGTGAAGTCTTGTTTTGTTTATTTTCTTCCTGTTTTCTGGTTTTGCCTCTTTCGAAAATAAAAAAAAAAAAAATTATGTTGTAAATACACTTGGGTGGTTCAATCATCAAGACTTAATAATTGAATAATTATTTATATTTCCGGTCATCTATAATGAAGAGATTTCCAATTTAGTATTTCCTTCTCATCTGCTAATTAATATCGCAAAACACCCTCTATTATAACCAAACATTAGTTTCTTAACCACACACTCCTTACTCGTCTATAAAGAGCTCCAGTTAATCATCCACCCTTGTGATCAATAATGAATGGGAAATAAAAATAAAAATTGGACTCCCATTTGTATATATAACATCAGAAGCTGTCATTCTTTATCTTATATATATATATATATATATATATATATATATATATATATATATATATATATATATATATATATATATATATATATATAAAAGTTAAAATAAAAAAGGCACTTATATCTTAGGTACACATAGTGACCCTTTTTTCATTTATAGTGACCAAATAATTTTTTCAGTTATAATGAATATTTTTATTATTATAATGACCATTTTTTTATTGTTATAGTAACCATTTTTTTACATGAAATCTCTAGCGTTAGATCTTATCATTTGAATGGCAATTTTTTTTCTTATTCTTCTTATTTTAAGCACTATTCTCATTGGATCCCTCTCCTATAATATTTTAAAATCATATTAATAATAATAAGAAGAAATCAAGTTATCTACTCACTCTAAGGGTGTTTAGCCTTAAAATTTTATTATCAATCAATTAAATAGTCCACTCCATTTTGTACGGAGTACTAGTATTTTTATTTTTTTTGGTATTCCTATAATTTTAACTTTTGATAGATTAAGATCTTTAAAAATTAGCAAATGTTAATATTAGCATATTTTAACACATCAATTAGATGGTTTTGTCTTGAAATATTTTTTATATAATTTTTTTGATGTACACATTAAGTTTTTACAATTATTGTAAATATTTTGTACTTAAATAATATCGAAGGTCCATATCACAAAACGCAACTTATATATTTTATACATCCAAAAATCCATAGGAAATAAAATACAATGTCATGACACATCAACGCTTAGTTGGATCATATGTGGTGGCGCGCGCAACACATATTTAATATTATGCTCCAAAGTATTGTTGTCTCGCAAGACTAAGGAACAAGATATGATACAATATGCCACCATCAGAGGTGTTCAAATGGGAGTGGTCCCATTAAGGGCCCTTGACCGGCTCGTTTGTAAAAAGTGTCTAATAGGTCAGTCTCTTAAAGGGTCATATTTTATTGGGTTTTTAATGATCAAGTCAAGTCAATAATAGGCTTATAGGTTTCAAGACTTTTAAACACTACTAGGTAATGAATTATTTTCATATACTGACGGGCCGACCCGTTATATATCTCCTTTGACCCGGCCCGACCCGTTTTGCATATGACCCATCCCGGTTCTAACCCGCCTCGATGCATAGGTCTAGCCTAGGGGTGGCAAAAACTGACCCAGCCTGAAAACCCGACCCGAAAATAGCGAGTTAGGGTTGAATTTTTCGACCCAAAAACTTAAATGGGTTGACATGAACCCAACTCGAAATTAAATGGGTTAGGTTAAGATTGAAAATTTCAACCCAAAAATGACTCACGTAACCCGAAAATCAAGTTGGGTCAACCCGAGCCCGACCTTATAACCAAACTATATGAAGTAGATTAAAAAAAATGTACTTGGCACCATTCACCCATTCTGCCCAAACTCCAAGCCCAAATTAAAACTCTAAACGACAATTAAACTACTACTGTCAACTTATCAGCCGTTTCATCTTAACTCTAAAAATTTTATTTTTCTTCAACCTTTCTATTGAATAACCACATCTCAGGGGTGGCAAAAATTGACCCAACCTGACCCGAATTCGATCCAAAAATAGAGGATAGGGTTGATATTTTCGACACAAAGGCTTAAATGGGTTGACACGAACCCGACCCGAAATTAAATGGGTTAGATTTGGGTTGGCGTTTTCAACCAAAAAACTTAAATGAATTAGATTCAGGTTGGGGGAGAGTTGACCCAAAAGTAGATGACCCGAACACGAATCCGACCCGATCTGTTTCCCACCCCTCTAGCCACCATAGCCCCCTCAAGTCCTCAACACACGGCTTTAGGAGTGCAATTTTGAATTTCACCACCTCAAAAAGTCCTCAAATCCATTTATGACTATAAAGTATAAACTATGATGTAAACTAAGAGCATCCATCGTAACGATGGAATTGGAATAATGCATTAATTCAACTACCAGTACTACATTGTCGCCTTTGAAATTTAGTTGATTTATCAGTGCCCGATACTGTACACCATTTTATAGTCATTGCCTCAGATAGGAGTCTGTTTAGAAGGGTCTCAGTTAAAAGAACGACCCAAAAAAAAATTCTCACGTAAATCTTATGTGACCATCAAGTCTAACCTCAAGCTGATTGAGTAAGAGGGCAGGGGCCCTACACTGGTTATATTGATTCTTTGTAGTTTTGATTCAGATTTGAGCTATGGAGAGCAATAAAGAATTCTGCTAACACTCGAGTACTCAACACTCTGGGATTAATCTGAGCCTAAAAGAATCAATGATATAAACCATTACAAAAGGATCAAGATATGAACCATGCGCCAATCAACAAAGTGCTTTGCTTCATCACATATAAGATATTCCAAAAGTTCTTACTTAATGCAACAGCTGAAAGAAAACAAACAGCCTCTGAAAACTCCTCCAATTTCAAGACCATGCTTCAGGAAGCACAAATGACTAACTAAACATCAAAAAAAGAAGGAAAAACCAGTTTATCAATTGGTCAGTTCCATAATAGCAGAAACAATATCTCCATCTGTAGCCTTGAGTGCCTTGATTGCCTTTCCCCTAGTAACTCCAGCCTGGGTCATTACCAACTCAATATCCTTGGGTTCAACTCCAGTATCATCCTCATCCTCATCATCCTGAGCCATTGCAGAAGATTCAGGCTTGGAAATGACATTGGACAAGTCTGGAGCCTTGAACTGCTCAGCAGCTTGAGTCTGAAGTTGGGAGCTCAGATCCTCAATCTTTGCCTCACCAAAGATAACATATGTATCAGATGTAGGGCTCTTGAAGACATCAGGCTTTGAGATGACGAACAAAATCTGATTCAACAAAAGGAATTGTCATAAGAAAAGCTAACCAGAACAATGCTAACAACATAGCAAAGAGACTTACATTCTTGCTCTTCTTTACAGTAACTCTGCTGACACCAGTGATGGACTTCATCCCCAGCTTCAACATAGCTTTACGACTCTTCTTTTCACTTCTGCTCTGCTTTGACCTACCACTAGCATCAAGTGTCCCTGTAAAATCAAGAAAAACCGTGAGCATCCAAAATAGTCATTAACCAACAGGTAGGTACAAGCAATATGAGGGAGAGCACCATCAGGAGAGATGTTAAAAGATGGGAAAAGGGAACATAAACCCATAAGTGAAGAAACTTTACCAGATACCATCAAACATTCACATGGCATAAAGCTTCATCCGACACAGCTTGTGTTCAAGTATACTACCACTAACCATTATGAAGACACATCATGCTTGAAATTTTCAAGACTGAAACATGTAGTATGTAAAACTAAAAGCAAGCGAGACCATGAGAGCCTTGGATAAAATAATTTAATAACATTTATGTACCACAATATTATTCATTTGGATTAGCAATACTAACAATATGGCAGAAAATTCAATCATGTACCAAGAAACAGAATCATCCAGTTCAGAACGAATACAAAACCAAAAGCCTCAACCCTCAACATTGGTTGCACAATTCGGCTCTACATACCTTCTACTTCGTCATCATCATCCTTGTCATCATCGTCATCCTCATCATCGTCGTCCTCGTCATCATCCTCAACAACAGGTTCTTCATGCTGCAGAGACAATATCACGTCACCAACCAATCAGTAACTTGATAAAAAACAACCATCCAATCAACAAGTTACAATTAATAAAATATATGCCAAAAACACTATCTTGCATATGATTTATAAGTCACGTCCAAACCGCAGATGACCTATTTACAACTCCTCAAGTTATATAAATCGTTTCAAACTGCACACACTCTGTATATGGTTCAAGTTATTGGCAACCAAATTAACGATACAATCCATTCAATTTGGCCAAAAACACATAAATAGTTTGTATAACAGCCAAATCCAACACCTCTCATACAGAGACTACGCTGGTACACATAAATCTAAACATTGTGTTTCACTACCATTACTAACAACAAACAAAAAACCATCTTCATCCCCACAACAATCAAGTCATATACCATCGATAGTATAATTTAAACTCTTTGCACGATAACTAAATCAAGATCGAAGTAATACAATACTAACATAGCAAAATTTTCTGATAAAGATTGAATCTTTGAAATGAGATCTGGTTGGACCAAATAATTACACATTCCTTCAATATTGTACCATTAACCCAAATTTTGATAAAATTAACTATTTACTGAGATCCCAACATATATTTAATCCCATATACAAAACACTAGTAATAAAGTATACAAACAATTACATATCAGATTGAATAAAAACCTAAGGTTAAAATTAATACACATCTAAAATAAGAGAGGGAGAGGAGAAGTATACTTCGATTTTCTGTTGTTCGAGGTGGGCAGCGAGGAGCTCTTCTTGGGTTTGAGCAGTCATGGCAGTTGACGTAACGGTAGAGGATAGAGAGAGAAGGAAACGATGGAACCACAAAAACCCTAAAAACCCCGAAAATGAACGCAAAGAGAACTGATGAAGAGGCGAATGGTTAATCTTTACTGTCTTATATACAAGTGGCTCGGCTCGGCTCGGCTCCCTTCCACTTTTCTTTTTTATTTTTTTTCATATAAACTTATTTCCTTAAAACACAAGCTTTTTAAAATAAATGCAATAGTTTAATTTGCACATTAAACGAGATACTACTTTGATTATTAAAATCTTCAATAGTTTAATTTCCTTAAAACACAAGCTTTTATATCATGAAAACATACGAAAAAATTAATCTAATATTTGGTGTAAATGTCAAATTATTGTATTTTGTAATACAAATTTTGACATATCAAAACCTTCTACTTAATTCTTCTCATTTTTCTTGTCTTATTTTGACTTCAAATTATACAATTATAGTTATACATAGCAAGTAAAAATAAAATAAAAGGAGTATAATTTTTTCTAAGGGGAATAGAGGGAAGGCTCTAGGTATGAGCCATGTGAGCCTCTAATGGAGCTTAGGCTAAAGATGTATATGAAACGATTGTTGCTATCCCATTAAAGTTTATGTTATTATTCCTTAACTTGATTTTAAATAAACTTTTCTTATATTCTTAATTAATAGCTAATTGTAGTTTTTCTCACATCAAAAGGTTAGCCTACAAAATCTTTAGGGAATACCTTAAGGGAATACCAAGCATAAAATTTTGTCATAAAGCTCCAAAATATAATTCACCATATTTAACAGTCTCAACTCTATCTTGCATAATGTTTACATAAAGTATTTTTAATTTTCGTCCCAATAACATCTCCCACTTTCTTAACAATATGGAACAAACATTAAGCATAAAATTATAAAGGTGTCAAAAACCACATCCTTACACAAATAAATAGAAGCCAAATTGTTAATTAATCAAAAAGTTTTTCAAACTAAGTATTAGAGAATAGAGTAATTAGTCATACACTAAGTTGCATATATTTGGCACAAATTATTCACAAAGGGAAGTTTTCTTTCCCCCATAATAATATCTCATCAAAATTTTGTCTTATAGTCTCATACTACATTACTACTACCACATATAATTTATAGTAATTGTATAAATATAATTGATTTTTTTAATGTTTAATATAATAGGGAGACATTTTAGTTATTTTACTGTAGAGCCGTTTTCTTGATATGACAAAAGAGCATTTTCATCATTTTGTTGCTGCCTGCGGTGGAGTATTAGTGGGGCCTCAAGTTCTCTTTCATACCAAAAAACTTAAGCTCACTATTAAAACTTAAATTGTGCTCATTGGAAATAAAGTTGTGCTTTTGAATCCACATAAATATTTGCAAATTACCATGTTATTTGCACTACCCACATAATGAAAAAAAGAAAATTAGGTTTTAATAGATCGACTTAAAAATAAAGTTATGTATTTGAAGATAAAGTTGTACTTTATATCCAACCAAAGTATTTACAAAAATACCTTATATTTTGCACTATTTACCAAATAATAATTATTTTTTACAAGTATTCCGTAATTTATATTCAATACTTATTATAATAAGACATGTAACTAAAGCAAATAGAAAATCTACCCTCTCATCATCACTATATAACAAATTTCATGTTTTAATAATTTTCTCTTGTTCCATCAACACTAGTGAAGCAATAGCAAGATGTATATGATTTAGCATAATATTTGTATGTTGTTTTAATTTGATCCTTTTCCTTAAAGTATTTGACCTTAAGCAAAAAATGATCTTATTTTATAATAACTAGTTAACTTTCCTTTAATATGTGTGTCAATGCCAAATTTTAATTTAAGGGACTTTGGTTTAGTTGGGTTATTGGCTAATAAATTAGAGAGTGCATAATAGATATATGAAAACAAGCAATAATTAGGAGAGGCTTAAAAAATGAATTTAAAATACAAATATATGCATGAAAAACTTAGAAAAGGTTAAATCTTGTAAAAACAAGGGTATTATTATCTCGAAACATTCTATAGATCAAGGATTTACCACATTAGAAAAAAAAAATCTCCTCAATGATTACTTCTTGCTCGTTACATTCAATCTCTTCAATCTTCACACCTTCTTGTATTGACGAGACAATTAAGATAATATCCAGCGATTATAAGGGTCAATTCTTTTGTCATAGTGATTTTTTCTATTATACTGATTGATATTTCTTGAATTGGGTTGTGACTTAGCTTTGAATTTGCTTCTTAATGCGGTTGACTTTTACAATTATGTAAATTGATTTTACTTGGATAAAATAACACAAGTATTGTAATTCCCCATAAATTTATTTGAATACTAATTTTGATTTAAGTTTTGGGGAAGGAACTTCTTTTAAGAGGGTAAATTATAATCCCCGTAAATTTAAAAAATTTTGACTACATTTTATATAAAGTAATCAAAAATATTTTTTATATATACATATAAAATTTATAATTTATATACTTTCTATATAAATTATACATTATCTTTTTATAAATTAAGTATGTAATTATTTATTTAAACCAATCATAACACATATTTTATAAAAAGATATTTTCTTTTAAGTCATCATAAACCCATGAAGCCCTATAAATTTATTCAACCTATAAACCTATTACTTTACTAGTAAAGCACCCTTTCCCCCAAAATCCTAATCATATTTACACAAAGCAAAAGAAAAAAGAAGAGGAAACAAGTATGCCATGAGTCCCCTCCTTGCTTCCCCTTGTACCGTCACCATTGTTGCTTAGCCAATCGTTGGTGGTTTCTCCTCCTCCTTTCCTTCTTACTTAATTCTAAGCCCTATAACTCATGACTTTAGACAGTTGTTTCAATAGTTTATCATTTTGATTTTTTTGATGATTAATTATGTGCTAAAAAGTGTATTATAATCATAGGTTTATGAATTAAGATATCTATTACAATTTTCAAAATATTTTAAACATGAAATAATGAGTAAATGTACTAATTTTTATGATTTAGGGTTTACAATCCTATTCTATTGGTTATTGTATGAAATTATGATAACTTAGTGATTTAATTATGATATTTTTGAGTATGTTGTATTTTAAAAGAATTATGATATTATGATATAATTTTGGTTCAAATGTATTAGTTTCATGTTTTAAGGCTTAAAAGCATATACTATTCGTATATATATTAAATTATGATATTTTATGGTATATTTGTGAATAATTTGATGATACTATATTTAAAATAAATTTATAGATTTTTAAAGTCATGAATTGGAGTTTTATTATAAGTATTAGGAGGATTTTTAAGGCTTATTGTATAGTATACTATTACAAGCATTATACTACATACATAGAACACAAAAACTAAATTTATGCATACTTTGAGAATTTTTCACAATTTTATAAATCTGGTTTGATGGAATTTGTTAGGTTTAAGTGTTAAAAATAAAAGATTTAAGTGTATGAACATGTTTAAATTGATTGTTAGTACTATGCCACAAGTTTGAGTTATAAAAATTGCAAAAACCAGTGAAAAATAGAATTTTCAGCATATTGTATTCTACTAAATGAGTTAAAACTAATTAATGGGGTGTGTATTTTGATGAACTTTCAATCAACACTTTTAGCACTGTATTTTTAGATTTAAAAACATATTTTTGAAACGATTTTAAAGCCTTAGAAAATCGAGTGTGGTTGCTGTAAATTTGGTTGTTAGAGTATTGATTAAGGTTGTATTGTTGGTGTATAGGAAAACACTTTCGTAGAAGGTGTCTGATAGTTGAGAAAGTGGTAACCCGATTATTTTTCTCCAAGTACTTATGGATTATGAAAACCTTGACCTAGGCGCATAATCTAGGATCGAAAATGGAAAGCGTGGTATCTTGTTTAAGGAGTTTTAGAATATTGTCGTTTGGTTATGCATCATGAACTTATACTTCTTTATCTTTTGAACATGAATTGATATTGTTGTGTGTCGTTTGTATGATAATCGTTAATACTAATCATAATGTGATTATGTATGGTTGAGGAAATTTGATTTATGGTTTAAATGGAATTGATTTATTAATTAATCCATGAGGTTGCATGTTCGATATTACTCTTTCATAGTTAATAGTATGGATTGAGTAAAGGATTTGTTCAAGTCTTAATGACGAGGTTAGTTGACTTTGTCCAACAAGTGTAATTTTGAGAACAAAGTCAAAGGATTAAACTATTTTATAAGGAAGGTTGATTGCCTAGTTGTAATACGATGCAAGTACTTGTCTTAATGAGTTGAAGTTAATGAAATAAATTATAATCATGTAAATGAAAGTTGGTTAAGCAATAAAACTCTAGGCTAGTGCACGTCTAAAGTATTGACAATCAGGGGTTGGGGCTTCATGGGGTATTATCTGTAACTTTTACTTAGAGGTCGTGTAATCAATGAGTCTATCTTTTGCAAAGTTTTTGAATTAAAATTGGGGTTAGTTGAAATCTCATTTAGCTATGGTGACGAAGTAGCGCCCATTTATCATATAAATTTATACAGTTTTGATACCCTCTAACGAGAGAGCATGAAGTTTATTAATCTATTTTGATGTCCTAATTGGGACATGAGGAGACAACCTTGTCTATTTCTTAATATAAGTTATTAATTAAATTATGAGTTAGTTGAACAAAATTTTGTGTTATATGATTAGCCATGCCATGCATTTTTATGTTTATGAACTCATTCCATTTAATTACTTTTCAAAACCCTTGTGTACTCAACTTGCCGATTACGTGCTTTGTGTGCAATTTTTTTTCATGACTTTTGCTTTTCAATGACGTTGTAATGATCCAATATTTACACTTGTAATATTGGGAAGTAGATTTCTAATAGGTTTTTGTTTGGACATTCATACATGGATGAGTTGAGTGTAGTGTTGATTAATCAACTGACTCGAATGCTTTAGTACCTTTCGAAATATTTTAAAGCATTAGTTTGGATTTATGTTTGATGATAAATTTTGGTATTTTAATAAGGGCCATAATGGTTCCAAAGAGTATGTTAGATTGAGTTTGGTATTTTGAAGTTTATTTAAAAGTTTTATGTTTTCCACTGCAAAATTCTGATTTAAAGCTTTAACGTTTGAATACGCGACGGTAGCACATCAGTAGTTATCTCAAGGTTTTGGTTTTCGGAAAGGCGAATTTATCAAGGTGTTACAAGTATGTTGAAATTCCATTAAACTATTGCCCATAATTGAAAACTTGTATCTTCATTGAATCCAACTAACAGAAAAACTCAATGTGTCTGATGCTTTAATTTCTACATCAACTGATTCTATAAATTTTCTTTTTCTTTTTCTTTTTTTATATCAAATAAAACCAAAAAATACTAAGAAACTAGATCTAAGAAGCCAAGTCCCTTACACTTTACATGTGCAACCAAGTTGTGTGCATCCTTCACTTACATGACCCCTCTACACCTTAATAATAATGCAGACACCTATGTGAGAGGGCTCTTTCATGATTTTTTGCAATGTCCAAATCCCTTTTATATGTCCCTATAAAAGTATAATAATATTAGCATAATCATTTAGAATCATAACATTTAGAATCCTATAGGGATGATCCCTTGAAAATATATACTCATGATTAGAATATTGAGGCTCGAATCTAATGAAAGAAGGAGGTTGTTCATTGACTAACACATCATTTATTGACTAACACATTTATAAATAAAGTATAAATCATAAATTTTAGGAGTTGATCACAAGATTATAACAAAGGTGATGCATCTTTTATTGATCATAAAAGCATTAAATAAACGAAAAAGAGACTCATGTAAAAAGAAGTGAAGGTTTTAGAGCACTCAAGGGGGGGGGGGGGGGGTGAATTGAGTGTTAAATAGTCTTGGCCTATTTTTCTCACTTTTTCGATCTGTGGGAGGAACCAGTTGTGCTGGTTCCTATTAGCAGCGGAATGTATGTAGAGCAATAAAGGAAGACACACAATTTAACGAGGTTCAGCCAACTCAGGCCTATGTCCTCCTACTCTATGCTCTTTTATTAATCTACTCCGAAAAACAAAGAACACAGACACTCAACTGTTTCCCTACTCCGGGAACCAGTTCACCCCACACTCAACTCCGAGTGTGCACTCGACTTACACTAGTAAGCCCTTTTGTGTTTGAACTCACAAACACTCTCCCAGCCTATCAATCCCTCTATTGAAGGCTCTTTACAGAATCAAACTCTCCTTTGATCTTGCTTCTAAAAGCTAATATGAGAGAAAAATATAAGTTCTAATGGTGCTCGTGTATATGACTTAATGAAAAGGTTTTTATGCTTAAGTGTGTATAATGCTCTCTAGAGGTAAACTCAGTTTTCTTCACGTGAGAGACTTATAGAATTAGGTTGATTAGATGAGTTTATATATGTGATTACAAAAACCCTAGCTTTCCTAAAATCACATAATCTTTTGAGCTGTCATCTTATGTGAGTTTAGGAAAGTATTTATCTTATTTGACTTAATCATATAGATAGAATCAAATAAGGTAAATACTCCTAGTTTTTAGGTAACCAATATATTCTCATCTAATCTACCAGTTGCTCAATATATTTTCCAAAATAATTCTTAGAAAATATTTTTACAAAATCTTTTCAAAGATACGCAGCTTGATATTCCATTCAGTAAACCTGGTTCCCTAAACCTGGTTCCCTGAATTGAGTAAGTTATGAATTCTGTTCCAGCTTTGTGCCAGAATTCATAACATGACTTATCACACTCAAAACACTTATATTACCTACTCATATAAGTCATACTACGGAGCACATTACATGAAAAACTAGATTAACAGTAAAGTACAAATATTCTTTTTTTCATGTAATCTACAAGACTTGAATCTTCCTTAGATGCTTCATCTTGAGCAAAGTATCTTTCTTCGAATGTCTTCGAAAGGCTTCTATGCTCCAAGTCTTGGAATCAGTTTAACTACTGCACATATAACATGGTTAACATGTAATAGATAATATGTGACTGCTTTACAGCATAGCAGTCAAGGAGACAGTTCCAACTACTTGTGACCTGTTTCCTGTAACTGTTTGTCATCATTCAAAACATCAAAACTTAAGGAACTCAACAAGAAGTTTGCATACGAAATTTCGTGTATAATCATGATGTATGAATCTTAACGCTAACATCTTGAGTGAATAAGATCTCTAAAGATTACAATAAGAAAAAGAAAGGAATAGAAGTAGTAAACAAAGCATTAAAAAGATTGAATTTAAAGGGATCCTTGGTTTGCTTACTGATGAGTCTTGAGCGTTAAACATTGATTCGTAATGTTCAATGCTCAGTGTTAGCTTTAAGCACTCAAGCTCTTGAGTGCTTAAATCTTACTTCCAAAATTAAGACCAAGCTATTTTAAGTTAAAAGCATGTGTTTAGGGCGAATTTAAGTTTTGGGGCTTTTATGTGATTTTTAGCCTTTGACATGTTTTGGATTTTCAAAGTGTTTAGGTTTGTTTTGAATGTGGTTCGGGTTTCATCCCACTCAATCTCAAACCCCTCCAAATTCTTCTGCGACGTTGGTTCGTCATTGGACTGCTAAATGGGGAAACATAATTTCGTGTTTACAAGTATATTGTCAGAGTTCCTCATTCTTAATCGACCATTTATAAACAATGTCGTCTTCTAATTCTACTACATATATGTGGATAACTATAATAATCACAGAACTTAGAACACAAGTTTTAAGAGTCAAAATAGTGGTAGACAAGTGAAGAGTAAGAGGAAAGTGATATTTAAGAAGAATTAATTACTTCATAAAGAATCGTATTTATGATATAAAGTACTCTAAAAGTATTAACAATGATAAAATTAATATAGTCTCTCTTGATTACTTACAATTAAGTAATTAACAAAGGAAGATTATAAGTACGGTGGTGAACAAGAGTGTAGAGACTAGAGACTAGTCTAGACTCTAGACTTGCAATCACTACGGATATTCGTACACGTGGCCCCTATTTTCATTTCTCCAGCTAAATTGAGATAATTCTACCATTTTACATTAAAAAAAAAAATACAAAAAACAGACGCACACACAGATATTTTCCCATTTACATCATCAGCATTTTTTTTATAAAAAAAAGATGATGTAAAACCCCTGACTCAAGCTAAAACCCTAAACTCAACTCCAGCAACAAAACCACAACAAATACAACCCCCTTGTCCTTCTTCTTCACTCTTTTTCTACTCTCCCTAAATATGTCCAACTTATGAGTATTCTTCAAATTATTTCACCATCGTTACTGTAATTATCATCATCTTCTCGAATCTTCAATGGCGCCGACTCACCTCCGCCATGAAAATGGACCTCAAACTCTCTCTCCTACGACCAGCCACTCTGACTTCATCATCGACAACGATAACGAAAACGACGACATATGCGTTTTCAATTTGATGAGGAAGACTCCGCTTCAGCTTCAAATTCTCGAGAATTTGTATTCTGGTAATCTTTTTTTTTTTACAGTTTAATTTTTGATTTCATCCTTGAAATTTTTTCACATTTTTGGCAAACTACTTGCATTTTTCAGGAATTCACTGTTCTATCAATTTGTTTTGCAATCATCGCTAGTTGTGGTGATTATTTTGATTTCATTTTCGAATTTTGTTTGAGCTTCGGCAAAATGCTTCAAGTTTTTACGCATTTCATAGTTTTTGTTGCATTTTTGGTAACTATAATTCCGTGGTTGATAAAATATTTAGGAATTTCACTGCTCTCTCAATTTATTTTCCATTTTCAGCCGATTTTTCATGTATTGTTTACATTTTCGGTGTAACTTTGACAATTTAGTGTAGTTTATTGATGAATTTACAGTGATAATAGTGAAAAATCCTCTACTCTTTCAATTCGTTTGCATTTTTAACTAATTATTTGCTAATTTGTCACTCATTTTTAATTTTTTCAGTAAGTTTGGGTGATTATTGTGATATTATTGATAAATTACATAGAAGCGTTCGAGAAACTCACTTCTCCCTCATTTCTGGAAAACTGTTTTTCATAGCTTCTTTTCTCATTTCCGTCTCTCTTTGGCTGTCGAAAAATGCAATTGATTTGGACTTGTTTGGTTGTGTATTGTGAGTCCTTGGTATCGGAGTTGTACTTTTGAGGAAGCAGTTGCTACTGTAATATCCAGAACTTAATTTAATTCTCAATTTTTTTGCATTTCCGATGTACTATATGGTACTTTCTGCTCTTTGGAACTAGTTTGGGGGCTATTGGCTTATTTGTGTTTCTTTTTAAGTGATTGTTACTATTATTGATGAATGAAGCATTTTAGGAATAATTCTTGTTCTAGCCTGTTTACTCATTGTTGTCACATTTGTGCTTGTAAATTGTGAGCTTTACTTGATATATTAGAAATAAACTGTATGCTGAGGAATTATTTAGGTTTATTGAATTTGGACATTATGGTTATTAAGATACAATTGAGGAACTAGTTGGGTGGGCTATGGATTACTATTTGAGTTATTTTTTGATTATTTACGTGGGGATTAGTGCTTTCATGATTGTTTGGGTGATTCGTTGAACAGATGATAATAACCCGCCACAGAGCAGAATGGAGGACTATGCTTCGGGTTTAGGGCTGAGTTATGAGCAGGTGAGGAGATGGTTTGTTGAGCGGTGTCAAAGAGATAAGCGAGATGCTGCCAGAAGTATTCTAGGAGTAGGTGGGTCTGGGCGGAGCACAGCAAAAGGGAAGAGTAAAATGATGAATAAGAAGAAATTGTCAAGTTTAGTGAATGGAGATGGGAGCTACACAGGAAGACAGCGTCTCATGCAAGATATGTTGTATTCTCCGGACTATATATTTGAGAAGATATTCAGGAAAGACGGTCCTCCCCTCGGTGTGGAGTTTGATCCTCTTCATGATACAGTGTTTCATGGCCACCACGATATTGCAGGTTGCTCTTTGCTTATCTTGTTAGTTGATCTTTTTAGTCATGGCAAGTACTTTTAGAGTGTCAGTCTCTTTTGGTTGTTTTTACGTATAATTTCTTTTCGTGGTTCTTGCTAAGGTTTGAGTTTTATGATTTTTTTCCTGCATACACTGGAAAAGGCAAAAAGGCGATGTGTCCCCTTAACTTTAGGCTTATGTGTGATTCAGCCCATTATGTTTTAATAGCAACAAATTGAGCCCATAACTTTATATTATGTGCAATTATCCCCAATGTGATTTTCCAGTAATAAAAACAATTTTTTATTATTTTTATTTACTAAAACATAGATAGTTATCTTTCCAATTTAAGTATCATAAAATTCCTTAATATGTACAATTAATGTTCTCATATACTATACGGTGTACTCTTCTTGCTCTATCCTCTTTTCCTCTTTTTCGTCCAATAAGATCTCCGAAGGAACCTCCTTGAGTTTGTTTCCAAACTTCTATCAACCATTTCCACCATTAAATTCACTTTAGACCACCATAGTCGACTTTTCTATTACCATTGCTTCAATGCAATATTGTTCTTCTATCCAGTAATCTAACACATGCAATAGTTATTTTCATGAAGAACCTTGGTGTGTTGCAATAATTATTTCCATTGCTTCAACCTCAAAATAACATAAGAGAGCATCAACATACTCTCGTAAATGATATACATGAACAAATTAGTATTCAATATACCTGCTTCTTTTAAAAAAATAATATAAAATTTGCTACTCCTAATCTCATATGCAAATTCTGATGAATGAATGAAAAATTGAAAGAGATTAGAGTAGGCTAGACAATGCAAAGACTGAAAATGGAGGAGGGCAAGGGTAGAACTGTAGAAGGGTGAGGGTTGGAGAATTGATGGTGATTATGATGTAGTGGATAATTTTTATTTTTTGACAATGTAGGGGATACATTGTATATGTATTTGTATTTTTTTTTATCAAAGAATACACAGTATTTCATGTATTTTAGTTAATAAAAATGTTATTCTAGGAAATTTAAAAATATTGTTAAAAACAATGTTGGGGTCACTTGCACATTAAAGAAAGTAATGGCCTAATGGGGTTGGTTTATTGCATTTAAAACTTAAGGAGCTAATTTACACGGTTGTTATAAGTTAAGGGGGCAACTTGCTACTTTCAATGGAAAATATTGTATTAATATGAAGTGAAGGTAGAAGTAGTATTACTAGAAGGTAGGATGAGGTAGTTTCTTTGCTTATTTTTTTGTAAAATGTATAGTTATAGCAAAATCTGTCAAATTGCTCAGATAAATAGATACAGAACATAGAGCCACACTATTGTAGGGTTGGGGATAGCGCAGAAAACCAGAAGAATTTATCCCTGGAATCTTGTGGAAGGTATTGTGGGAGAATAACATGACAACTTTTGTGCAGTGGAAGGAGGGTTTTATGTTTTGAAATTTGGATTTTCTGTCTGTATGACTTTGAAAGTATGAGCTATTATATGGAGATTACTGTTTTCTCGTGCTCCTTCCCTTTTACTGTTTTTCCTTTGGTCATTAACTTTCAAAAAAAATTCCATATAGATTATAACATCTATTCTCAACTAATTAGTGGCAAGTTCATCTTCTAGACTCTTCATTTTGTCTTATTAATTATGTTGAAAACTCGACAATTTAACAAGGGCATGGGTCTTTATTAGACTCTTCGTTACAGTTTGGTAAAGGAAAGAAAATGTAAAAGGAGAACAAAGAGGATATCTACGTGATATATGTTAACAAATGGGCTTAATATCATAATTTTAACAAGTGCTAACAAATAGGTTAACTTTATAGTTTTCAGGTTAATTTGTAATGTGATAGGGACATGCAAAAGTCGGGGGTAATTTAAATAGTATCTTTTTAGCTGATTAGCTGGGATCTTGAGCTCTTTAAAACAAATAATGGATTACTGATCTTTTTGGCACAGCAGGAGTGGAAAAAATGATTTCGCAAAGTATAGTTTGCTAGAGTCGATGGGACAGCCATATATATTGGTGAGTTCTTTGTTGATGCTGTGGAAAAGCTGATTCATCATAGTCCAAGGCTTGGTGCTTTTCTGTGGTGCTCCTTCTGTAGATGGGTGGTGTCTCACTGATACAACTTATTGCTACCCTCTTTGGAAAAAGAAAATAAAAACTGATTGATCTGGGCTGCACTGTGGAGCTGAACTGCTGGTTGTAGGTTTAGGACACGACCTAGGTTCAACTTTTAGCTTCATAATACGCCTTCTCATCTCTCTTTTCCTTTTAATTGAATAAGGTGAAAAGAAGTATTCAATTGAAAAGCTGTGAAAGTGGAGATGACATATGATGTAAGTATGCATGATCCCCTATTGTACTCTATTGCTGTTACCCACAGATCTTTGAATTCCAATGATCCCTTCAAGAAATAGGGAATGGATGAGATAATTGTGAATTTGTACCTATATTACTCTAACTGCAAATTGTGCTATAGCTGTTTGCTTTATTCATCCATTAGGACTTTTGCTTGATTTCCCACATGCTCCTTTATGTGTAAACACTCACAACATCAGGTTTATCATTTATAGAGATTTAGTATGTATCTTGTGAATTCATCCCTCTTTCTCCTTTGATGATGACCTTTCATTTTACTTCATGGTGTTGACCAGATAGCAGATGTTGTGAAACTGCATGTCCAGGTGAACAGAGGGCGTTGAAAAAGAGGAAGGTAAGGGCACAGTTTAGTTGTTATAGGAAGAATGAACATGGCACATTGTCTGACTTGACTTTTTTTTATTTTTTTTTTAAAAAATTTGGTAATTGGTATTATAATGGTGTAATTTGTTTTTTTTTTTGTTGCTGTTCTGAGGAGAACTTGTTGGCGGCCTGTCCTTTTTCTTTGATCTCTTTGATTGCTATTTTTTAATAATTTTTATGCTTTTCAAAAAGACAGTAAGTGTATTTAGTCAGTAAACAAAAAAGTCCCCAGTAAGAGGGAAGCTGTTTTCAAACAAAAGAAACCACTGCAATCAATCCTTTACTTTGAATCTCTAAAATTTACAATGAAAAGCCCCAGCTGCTCAAACCCACTAGAAAGCTAAGTTACCCTATCCCCCAGTAACAACCTGAAGTTTATGTACTCTTAAAAATATGTGAATTTTGTGTTGACCATGATGGCATCAAATCATTGTGCCACAGCAGGTTTTTCTACTTAACCCATCCAAACCCCACAAGAAAGCCAAGAGAGAAATTTGAATGATCCGGAACAGCTATCCCCACAAATAATGCACTGCATGACAAAGTTACAATGAGGAAATACTTAAAGCAGGATTCACTTGGCCTTTAATTTTTGACTTGCTTGAATTTTAGGTGACAAAACCAGCCATTTTAGACCCTGAGCAACTGCGACAGAGTCAAAAGAAAACTCCCTTGAAGAAGCATGGAAAAGGGAAAGGTTTAATGTCAATCTGGCAGCTGATCAATTCTCATGCTCCTCGTCAAGAGGATGTTGAAGCATTCAAAAGAGGGAAGGTGCTGTAATATGTCAATTTTCTTGCTTGGTAATTAAGTGGCTTTTATGTTGGTTTTTCTTCCTCAACCTCTTGACATTCCTCTCTACTGCCATTTTCTATCCTATTTTGCAGACGCTACTTTGTCAAAATAGTCAACCAGGAAAAAGACATGGGATGGGCAAAGGATTTATGGCTGCTTTACAGTTGGCGTACCCTGATTCCAGGAGGAGGACACAGAAAAGGAAACCTACACAAGTATGTGATCTATTTAACTTTTGGAAATGCTTATTTGTTGAGTTTATTCAGGAAAGTATTTGCAGCTTTATTTCCAATTTTTTGTAATGTTGAATTGTTGATTCTTTGTTTTTGCATATTTTGACTTAAAGCAGCGGAGAAGGTCAGGGATTAAAGTGCTGGAGAAGAAGAAGCCTGTTCCTCGACGAAGAATGGTAAAAACGTTGGATTTTGCAAGGAACAATCTAGTACTAGTACTGCCAGAGTGCCAGGAAAGACTATAGTAACTTGCCTCCATGTATCAGGTTGAATCTGTTCGGAATGAAACTCAGAAGGCACATAGAGATTGTTGCAAAATTGCTTTGGATTTAGCAAACTATGATGGCAATCTCTGTTCATTTCCAGCAAAGGCAGATGATGAGGAGCTTGAGCTCAGAGAGCTCCAAGCTGGACCTAATCCACTGACTTGTGGTGCTCATTTTGCTACTGTTGCAAGCAATGGCTGTTCCCTTTGCAAAGGTTTGTTTTTATTTTTACCTCAAAATTGAAGAATTGGCTGCTTATTGCTTCATCTGTCTCTAGTAGAGCTTCACAGTAACATTTTTGGGGAATCCCAAAAAAAAGCTTCACTTTTTTTTGGTAAACTTTAAAAGAGTTTATGAAAATAAGAATATTTCCAGTTTTATATTGTCTGCTCTCAAAATTGACATGATTAATCTGAGTACAACTGAATTTGTGTTCATTGTTCATCAGATGTATTGCTTTTAAAATCTTAAAACCAAAAATTGAAAACTGGTAGTGGTGTCGAACTGGCCTTTAGGTAGTATTTGCTATTAGAGTGTTTCCTCTTAATTGAAAGTCTTTCTCTTCTTTTCCTCTCTCTATCAATTTCCAGTTATTTTTTATGCCTGTAACAATCTTCTTGATATCTGTAATCTGTGCCAAGCTCAAGTGTTAAGTTCATGTTGGGACTTGGGACAGTATCAGAGAAGAAAGTATATAAGAGAAATATTTATTTTCTTCTCATTACAGACTACCAATACTTTGTTGTAAAACAGGTCTGCTGCCTAAGTTCCCCCCTGATTCTGTTAGAATGAAAAAGCCACTTTGTATGCACCCTTGGAACTCTTCCTTGGAGCTTGAGAAGAAACTTTTTAAGGTATATTGTCTAAATTGCTTCCAAATTTTGGTTCTCTGGATGCAAACCTCCTTAATCTTGATGTTTTCTGCTCCGCCATGCCTCTGGCTAAGTTGAATGGAGATGGGAAACTTTCACAATACTTGAATATTCTTACAATTAGCCTGTGTGAAAACACTACAACAACAGTAATACATCAATTACCTTGATTTATTTCAGATGTCTTAAACTTACTGTTGATGAATATTGTCTCTTTGAACAGGTTTTCCAGTTCCTGTATACATATGGTGTAATACTGGATCTTTGTCCATTTACCCTTGATGAGTTTGCTAACGCATTCCATGACAAGGTTAGTTATTCTGTTTCATAGCTCAGAAATTTTTTAATTAGAACCAAATTAAGTTTATATTCAAATTGCTATTCTATACCCTTGACTTTTGAGGCATGCCACATTTTGCTTCTCATTTCTAAGCTCAGAGATTAGAGGCTAAATTTTTTTTCCCTTTTTAATTGGTTTCAGGACTCCTCGTTACTTGGGAAGTTGCATTTATGTCTTCTAGGTTTGTTGCTGTCTGATATTGAAAAGGAGATTTCTAATGGGTTTTCCATTCATTCAAATAAAAATGTCATGTTTCTGAATTTGATTCATACGGTGAGTTTGAAAGAAATGCTATTTGTGCATGATTGTTACTTGCTTTATGTTTCCATGATAGTGCTCCTCTGAAATATTGTCTTAAATAATTGTTGATGAATGATGTGACAGGTTGAGGCACAGGATTTTGTAGTGAGCTTTTGGAAGACATCTCTGAACCCTCTGACATGGACTGAGATATTGCGACAAGTCCTGGTAGCTGCTGGCTTCGGGTCGAAAGATGGTAACCAAAGTAAAGGATGCTTTACCAAGGTTTGCGTTTTTCCATGATAAATGAGCTAAATTTCCATTGCATCTAATATGCCAGTGCTCTGCCTTTAGTGTTGTAATATCTGTTTTGTTAGTTAATACTGTTGTATTGTTCGCCATATAAGTTGAATAGCTCAATTAGATTTGTATGCAGAGCTGAGTTACAAGTGTTACAAATGTAGGCTTCTTTTGTCATTTTGACCGACCTTATCATAGTGCCTCTTTCCGACCTCTATGAATACTCCTAGATTAAATGCCTCACCATAATTCAAACTTGTGACATCTCTATCAGCTATAGTTTTAATTTTCTGGGGTTCTTATTCATATGCTTCCTCCTTTGATATTCACATCTTTCTGTATGTAGCAGATAATTGGACTGCTCCCCTATTTGTTGCAATGAGTTTGAAGATTCATATCTGTTTTTTTTGTGTGTTTTTATTTTTATTTTTATTTAATTTTTTTTTTGGGGAGGTGGGCGGTGGGGGATGGATGAGCCACTTTGGCAATTCTTGGCTTCCTTTAGGTACTATGTGTAAATAAAAACAGCGAGACATCATGAAGGGCAAGAAAATGTTTTTGTTTATTTTCAATTTTTTTGGGTGGATGGGGTAGCCAGTCTTCCTGAGTTACTGGGCTTTTTGTTTGGCCTTTAGGTGGGTATTCTAGAACCAGAGTCTAGAAGGATATGATTAGATCTAATTGTCTCTTGTCTCTAGAATTCTTGAACTTACTTTGCCAAAAAGGACTTTAACATAAATTGATGCTGATGTTTTGTATGACATATATAGTCTAAGCTTTGTAAGTAATGCTTGATTTTTGTTCTTCAGGAGCTTTTTTGTGGCTAAGATATATGCATTTATCAAATGTTGTATGTCTATTTAGTTTGAGAATGAATTGTGATTTTTGAGCATATATACGTTCATCAATGTCTATTTAGTTTGAGTAATTGTGATTTGCGAGCATATATATGTTCATCAATCACTGCATTATGATATATAAATCTTTTTTTTCTCTCCCAGGAAACTGATCACATGGCCAAGTATGGACTTAACCCTAATACATTGAAGGGTAAAATTTTTAGCATTTTGTTTGAGAAAGGGAATGAGGGGATGAAGGTCACTGAGTTGGCAAAATCTTCACAGGTTTGTCTGTAACTCTATGTTGTGGTGTATGTGAATCTCCATTCGTCTGATGTGACTGTTGAAAGGTCTTACTTATGTGTATGATGTAATACTTAACGATGAAACTATGTTATTGTCTTGAAGATCGTAGATTTGAATCTGGGACTAACAAATGATAAACTTGAGGATTCAATATGCTCGATTCTGGCGAGTGATATTACTTTATTTGAAAAAATCTCGCCATCTGCCTATCGTCTACGTTTAACATCAATCATGAAGAAAGATGAAGATGCTCTATCCGATCATGAGGATTGTGGTAGCGTTGATGATGGATCCAGGGTTTCAAGTGTTCGGAGTATGAATGGAGAGTGTAATTCCGGAACATCTTCTTTAAGGCTTGATTTGAGACATCAGTCTCCTGAAAATATTCATTTGAGTCTTTCTTCTGTTATCGATGAAAGTCTTCCTGGGGAATCATGGCTGCTAGGTCTCATGGAGGGAGAATATTCAGATCTGAGCATTGAGGAGAAGCTGAATGTCATAATGGCACTTGTCGATCTTGTAAGTGCAGGATCCACCTTCAGAATCAGAATGGAGGTAAGTTATTAAAGACTTAGATGTGGACCATAATTTCTGAGCTTTGTTGTATCATTTTTTCCATGCCTGCAGTTAATTTCTTGCTTTTGTTCCTTTGTAAAACATAACTATCCAAGAGTTGTCTTCCTTACCCCCTTCCCTAAATATAACAACACATTCATTACTTCCATTTCATTTTATGAGTTCCAAGTTCCAACTTCTAATGCAACACAACACACATATCTTATGATTGCTGATTGCATCTCGGATTGATCGGAGTCTACTGGTGGGACTTTTTAATGAGGAATTTAGCTATGTGGAACAGTTCTTTGTAAGAATTGAACATGTGATAAAAAAGAGAAGCGAGGAACAATATGTTTCATTTTTCCCTGATCCTTTTTGTCTGTATGAGAGGACGTTACATCAGGTGGATATCTGTGACATGGTTATGAGTTACTAGTTAAAATGACCGCATGAAACGACACCGCTCTCTAGCTCTTCTTTGAGAGAAATGTTTTAATGTGTTTGTCTTTATCTGAACACATTATGATGCTAGCATTCCATGAAGATTGTGTCTTTACAAGAGGCCTTTATTATGTTTAGTTGGATACTGGTGCTGGTACTTGAATGGTTTGCACTTTGTAACTTACTATTTTGGTTGAAACCCATCTTTTCTTTTGATGAGCATGCAATTCAGATGATTATGGGATCCTTTGATGTCAATTCACTTCTTTTGGGAATGACTTTGAAATGTTTGATGTGTTGTAACTTGTCAACCATTTTGTTTTGAACGTTGTTTTATTTTATTCTAAAAGAAACTAGTCACTTAGATCCCCTAATATATTAGCAGTTTGAAACTATTGGGGGCTTTAGGTGGTATTCATCACAAGAGAATAGGTTGTGACATGGTTGTGTCCTAATTTTATATATCCTGGCTATTTTTTTTATTACTTACCCCATTTATTTTAACTCTGGAATAACTTTGTAGGATCCATCGGTAGCACTTGCAGGATGTGTTCCGGGGAATTATCAGTATGGATCTGGAGGGAAAATTAAGCGGTCAACGGTAAAGGGACCTAGCTTGTTTACCTCATACAGTGGCGTTGATAGTGAAGTTGGGCATACGTCTTCAGTATTTTGTGCTGTTGATTCAGCAGTAGTTTTATCAATGATATGTGAAGAGCATACATATTCTGGCAAGAAAAAAGGATCTAACGGCACAGGAAATGGAATTGCTCTACATCCGGTTCAATCTATTTTCCTGGGCTCTGATCGCAGGTATAATAGATACTGGGTCTTCTTGGGTCCATGTGATGCTGAAGATCCTGGACACAATCGAGTCTATGTTGAGTCTTCTGAAGATGGTCATTGGCAAGTGATTGATAATGAAGAGGTGAAGTTTGATAATACCTTTTTCCCTTGTGTAAGTTGCATCTCCTCTTTTTCCTTTTATCTTATGCCTTAATTATGTCTCTCTTAAATCTGGTTGCAGGCTCTATGCAGCTTGCTGGCCACTTTAAATGGCCAAGGTAAGAGGGAAGCTGTCTTACTGGCATCACTGGAGAAGCGTATGACATATCTTCTTCAAGAAATGTTGAACAGGGTATCAGTTGATGCTAGCTTCAGCCAGTCATCACAATCTGGTCTATCTGAGATAGATGGGATCAATCAAGAAATCCCGTCTCCCATATCTGATGTAGATAATCTCTTGTTAGGTGAGACCTCCTTTAATGCTGTAACATCATCTGGTGCTGCACCTTTCAAAGTTGAGAAAAAGGCAGAAGAGCAAAAACAGATGTATGAACGCCTTCAAGTTTACGACTCCTGGATATGGAACGACTTTTACTCCAAACTTCATGCTGTTAGACATGGAAAGTGGTCGTTTTATGATACGTGGACAAGATGTGGAAGTTGTCATGACCTGTATTGGCGATATGAGAAGCATTGTAAGACTTGCCATATGACATTTGAGCTAAACTTTGATCTTGAAGAAAAGTATGCTATCCATGTCACTACATGTCATGCCTCTGAAGATGCTGATGTCTATCCAATGCATAAAGTCTTACCATCAACATTACAGGCTCTGAAAGCTGCAATTCTTGTGATTGAGGTGTGTTCACCATTGGTCCAACTTATGTTTTGACCTTATGTCTTGTGCTAATATGTTATCTGTCTATCTGATTGGTAGTTGTGGTTTTCAGCTTTTGTTAAACTACATGTTTACAATATGAAATTCTTGGTTCAGTTGTGTTACCTCTGGAAAAATATTCAGATGCATAATTCCTATACTGGGGAAACAGTTACTGAGACATTTATTTTCTTTGGTCTAGGCTATTAGTTAAAATTATACTTCATTTCCGTCGTCACATCTGATCTAAGCTGCTCTATATTAGTTATGTTTGATCTTTCAGCAAGTTAGCATGGTAATTTGTCTAGTTCTAATTGCAAATTCAAGTGCCTGTAGAGTTTAGAATCTGTGGTCATTCCCCCTTGTTAAATATTAAAAAAGGAAAATATTATTTATATAACATGGGCTTGTGAGAGGTTGGATGAAGTCTGATAGTTTGTGACGTTATTCTATATCTGGTTTTCTCCCTATTTCTTTTGCTTCTCTTTCCCTCCTTGCATGTCTTTCTAGTTCTTAATTTTGTTTTTACTTTTCCCTAGCATCCACAACAAAATGAGCTCCAAAAGTTTGTTTCAAAATTTAGTTTTGTGTTTGGATAATGATTTTGGAAGAGTAGGTAAAAGAGGGAAGATTTTCTTTTTTTTTGTATTCCCTACTTGGAAGTATATAGTTTATTATCAGGGGAAGGAAAAAAGGATCCTTCCTATTCTTTGTAACCCTTCTTCAGAATGATTTTTCTTGCTTTCCCTTCTCTCCAAACTTGGAAAAATGATCTCTTGATCTTTCTAACTTTTCCATCTATCCAAATTCTGTCATTTATTCCAATCATTTATATCTTCTTACATGATTCCTTGTGAAGGATTGAAGAGTGATAGATTCTGTGCTAATATTTTAAGCTTAAGGGATTCTTTTTGTCAATAATGCATTAGGAGCATGCTTATATGCAATCTGTTGGACTTTAGTTGGTGGATCTTTGTAGATTCTGTGGATCTATAATATCAACATTTGTGTGGAAGAGAGACAATGAATTGGATGGTGGTGGTGGTGAGAAGAGCCATTGTGGTTTGGATGGAAAGAGAGGAACCATGGTGGTTCCATGCTTTTATCCAAACTATCGGACAGAAACCAAACAAGTAAAAATGGAACTGTCTTGAAATCTCCGGTTATTATAGATAGCATTGTTGTTCCTTTTCCTGTTTAGTAAGGTGGATTAGTCCAACTTGTTTTTTGTAATTTGTGTGGTTATTATCTGATTATCAGGAGGTGTGCAGGCATAATATATCAAATGATTGGATATCCAGTAATGTTTGTCTAGTCAAGCTTCTTTGTTGAAGTAGGTTGGGTTTTATGTTGTGGGAATGATCATGGGTTAATCCTGGCATCTCGCTCTCAATAGTAGCTTGTCTTATTTGCCGCTTTTCTTGATTTATTTGTATTCTTTCCAGTTATTTTTAACACCTTGATTTATTCTCTCAATGAAATCTCCTTTTATTATAACAAAGATTCCTATTTGTATATCTTTTTGTTGAATAAGCCAGCATTGTGGTTCTGAACTAACATTTATGTCACAGCTGATTTTGCCTGAGGATGCACTGATTGGAGCTTGGAAAAAATCTGCTCATAAGCTTTGGGTTCGGAGGCTCAGACGTACCTCTTCTTTACGTGAGCTTTTACAGGTATGAAATTTGATTAATTTCTGATTTACTCCTCTTCTATTATGTCTTATGAAAAAATTAGTGATGTAATTTTAAAATCAGTTTCTGGGTTTCATTCTTATTTTGTTTCACTGGTATTTATGTAATAGGTTCTAGGTGATTTTGTTGGTTCCCTTAATGTGGACTGGGTGCCACAATGCAATATCATGAACAAATATGTATCTCCAGTAGAAGATTTTGTTGCGCAGTTTCAAAATATGCCCCAAACCTCATCTGCTGTTGCACTCTGGCTGGTGAAATTGGATGCCTTGATTGCTTTGCAATCGGATGAGGGAGATGTAGCTGAAACTGCTTAAGGTATGCTATTTAACAAGATCCTTTATTGCCTTAGTTTTTTCTAGCCATTGCTGGAGTTGATATTGTTGTCTTCTTGATGGATGTATTTCACATTCATCTAGCTTCTCTGCCTGAAGAGGTTGCAGAGGTAGTGGTGCAATATGATAGATATTAAGGCATTAATCTTAGAAAGTGATATAGATAAGGAAGGTGATCACTTGTTTTTTAGTAAGAATGACTCCATGTTTCTTCTACGAGCTCTACGACTCGTTTGATTGACAGTAATCATTATCTTTGTCTCTTTAATCTAGTTTAAGAGGCCACATTCAATCTGTCCTTCCTTTCTTTAAATTTTCTCTTATTTATGCATATGCTTGGATTCTGGTTAAATTCTGTGAACTTCATAAGATTTTTTCCTCCTCACTTCCCTCTTTTGTTTTTCTGCTAGTGTATGAAGTTCTGCTTCTGATGAAGATCAATAGCATGCGTAGCCGATTTAATCTGTAATTTAGTTGAATGATATGATGAAAAAGAATATGATATCTAGTGAATAGTTTGAGTGGGACTCTTTTATTTTAAACCTATGAAGTCAGCCTCAGCACTTTCCCATGGTTAAGGGTCCATGCATATGACTCTGAGTGGCCTTCTCACTGCCATATCCAGGAACCTTCTCACTGCCGTGTATATGCAAGAGCCTGCCATGGGTTGATGATACAACTTGTGAATTCAGCAAACCTCGTCTTCAGTTTACAGATAGGTTTTATTACTAGCTTGATCTAGGCGTGGTTTCCGCTGCTCGGTAATTCAACATAAAAATTACATTTATTCTCAATTTTCAGTGTTCCTTTTTCTTTTCTACATCTATATTCATAATAAGCGTTTGTCTAAGAGGGAAATTGAAAATAGGGAGAATTAATGTGAGATAAATATGTGATGTTATGATATACTTAACTTTTCATATTAGGGATGGAGTTGATGTTCTTATCCTAAGGTGTCACTCAAGGGGTGGTTTTCTATGTATATTACTTGAGAGTTCTCACCTGAAAGATTTAGGGGGATGTTTGGATGGGAGAGATTTGGTTGCACAAAGGCTTTTTCAACCATGTTAGAGGTTTGACCGAACCAAACATCTATTTTATTTGTTAGGTTAGAACTCTTAGAAGAGGTTAGCAATAGGTTTTTGGTACCAACCCTCTAATTTTGTTTGAAGGATTAATAGAAAATTAGAAGTTTGTCCATTAATATTTTTCATCCCTTAAACTTCATGATTTCTTTAAAAATAAATTGAAAAAAGTTAATTTTCAGCCATCCACCTTTACTTAATAACTAAAAGAAAATTAAATCTTATGAAATTTGAGTAAATTTGGGACATGGAAACGCTAATTTGTAAATTGAAACGTCAACGATTTGAAGATTTAGGAAGTGTATTTCTCTAATTTTAAGAAAGCAAAATTAATTTCTCTAAAAATAGATTACAAGTAAAATAAGATTTACTTCATTTGTAAATTAGCAAATCAATAAAATTGAATCATCACAAATTTCAATAAAATAATGGCTAATAATTTAAAAAAAAAAATTGGATGCTGTACTCATAAAAAAATTTCTTCCAAGGTCTGTATTCATAAAAAAAAATTTCTTCCAAGGTCAGAGTGTTTGTGAAGCTAAGTTATAATATTGGTCTCATCTAACAGAATAATTTTTGGATTAAATCAACAAGCTACTAATATTTAACATGATTTGCCAGACATTCAAGATTTAGTGATTCCTGAGAAATGCATAGACTTCTCTATTAAATGTCATGCCAGTTACTTCTTTTAGAGTTTGATGCCTTCATCTGTGTGTATTTTTAGGCCAGAAGTTAGCGGCCCCGACCATGATTTCAGTTGATATAGACTGAGTTATGTCAGCTGGGATGAAGACTGAGACAGAAAAGGCTATATGATCTTACAAGAGAGCCTTTTGGATAGCAGCTCCGAGGCTTGGAAAGTTTGAAAGGGGATGCTCGGTATCTTGTACAGAAGTGTTGCGGGTGCATAATTCAGTTATATTGAATTTTATCTTGGGAAGCTTTGCTAAATAGATAGTGTACAGTTAGAGCTTTAGAAGTTTGTGGCGAGGCTGCCACAATTCTCTTGTAAAACTAGTTAGTGCAGGCATCCCAAATTCCATAATCATTACTCTTTTAAAACAACGCTTTAAAGCATACCAAAATTTTGAGGTTGAGAATATCATATTGTTATGTAACCACACATTCATTGCGAATTCGTTCTACATATAAATAAATAAATAAATACTTGAATACTTCTGGTGTATCCAGCCCTAACTGCCTTAGGTTTTCCGAGCCTAAAATCTCTGCTCCGTAAAGATCAAACTAGTGTGAACCACGAAATGAATTATTATGGTGCATTGGCGTTAGACTTTGACCAAGTAATAATTCTAATGGTTTTCGTGCTACTGTGTAACGTTGTAATAATTTTTTGCTTTTATAAATCATTTTCTTGAGTGATAAATCCTAAACATTACCGTCCTGTGAAAATGATTTGACTGGCTTTTAGAGATTTGCAGTGGAAAAACCAATTATCATTATTTATTACACAGCTTGTACAATACACTAAACTCCTTTAATACCATTCTCAAAATCAAAATCCAAATCAATAATAATATCAAAACCAAATATGATAAAGTAAAGAAGCTCTTCACTCATCGTGTACCCTATGTGAATATGATACTTCTAAACTTACAAATATCACATACCTTACACCTTAGTGATAACTGCTTACCAACAACACCAATGTGGAATTGAGTCATCACATGATCAATCAAGGAATAAGTTATAACCAACAAGAAAATACACACAATTAACAAAGTTGAGTACATACATATTAAAAATATAACCTAAACTTAACATGCATAATTTCAAAATAAATAGTTGGTCATATGCAAGAATAATTGAGCATACAATTCATGCTTTAGCTTACTAACAAGAACATTTTAACATTAGAAACTAAATATAAACTTTAGACTTTGCTTAAACTACTATTATTAGTTGTCTAACAATTAACGAGTGTGTTTTTTGGTCCACGAGGGACTAGTAAGGGATGACACCAAATCTGAATCCAATACTATTATTAGTATGCTAGTATTATAGAATGATGGGATCCTAGTGCTATTAGAGGGAAAGATAACATCGTCATTTCACCCAATTAAAGCCTTATGCTACCACTAAGTTTCCTCCGTTTTTCAATATTCAAATTCAAGGTGAATTCGTTCCTCAAGTTTTGTTGTTAATCTCTTTCATTTAAGTTATTAGTATTTTAAAAGACTCTACAAACATATTTAAACCAACATGACAAAATAGACTCATCATATAAATTCTCATTTAATTTTTAGTTAATAAACAATAATCATAGAATAAATTCATGACACTTTTCTTCTTTGCCTACTACCTTATTGAACAAGATAATTAATAATAAACAATTGAAAATACTTGTCATAAAAGATATAAATTTTCTTTCTAATAATTTATTTCAAGAATTATAACATGAAAGAACTTGAACTTGCTACAACTTGATATGAATTACTATTAGAGAAATAATTCATGCAACATGTTTAACAACATGTATCAAATCTTTTTCGTGCTTGCATACTAAATTAATATAGAAGTGTTAACTCATTCAAAACATGACAACAAACATGTATTCTATATTGCTCATTAATTAATATGAATCCTAGACATAATACTACATAAAATTGAAATTGAAATATATATATATATATATATATATATATATATATATATATATATATATATATATATATATATATAAGTATTTCTAACATGTATGTAACTCGGATAGGTAATTAATTCTCCACTTCACCAATTTAGAAATCATTAAAGTTCTACACCTTTCCTAGATATTAAAAGAAACTCAATTAATCCAATATTTAAAGAATTCACAACAACTTAACTTAATTTTAAAAACCTTTAAACATGCTGTAATTTTGATAAATTTTAGTTATAAAAGATATTTCAATACTAGGGTATTATCCCGTAATTTAAGACTGATGAAACACAATCTATAGAGTTTTTAGGCATTTTTAGGTTACATTACATATTAGTTCATTTAGTTGCATTCTAGGTATCATTCATCGAGATTATTCATTTTTTCCTCTATTATGTTTTATTTTTAGTTTTCTTAATATTTTAGGTAGTTTTATAGCTATTTGAATGCTTTCAAAGCGATTTTGGATGAGTTGGATGATTGTTGCAAATGTAATCGACGAATTAAGGATTTCAATTGATGGAGAGCTGTAATGATGTTAATATTCATATGAAGTTATTTTGGTTTCCAAAGGGATCAAAAAATTGCCAACAAGGTCAATTTGACTTGAAAACAAGGAGATATAAGAGTTGAAGTGGAACAAATCTAATACATGTTCACTTTTTTTTTTATCATAACTCAATTTATAAAGATTGTATTGATATGATTCTAATTGGATTTTGAAGTAGACTCAAAGAACTTCTCAACAGTAAGTCACACGCTCTGTGGAAGTTTCTCGAACGAAATTTACAGCCTTGCAAAGTTGACCCTGGAAACCGCGAGAGAGCAGCGAATCCGAGTTATTGTAATACCCCATATTTAAGACATTATATTAAAAATATTTATATGCTGTTCTATATTTAAAATTATCGCATATTTTAAGGTAAAGGAAATGAAGCTTCACAAATATAACGACGCCCCGGATGTAGATTATATTTTAGCATTTTAAATAAAATTATTTTAAGAATGTTTTAGTAAAATTAAATAATTTAAAATTATTTTGGCCCAATTATAATTATGTATCTCCATTAATATATTTATTTTATAATTTTATATAAAAAATCATTTAATTTCATAAAGAAATATTTAATTCCTCAATTATTCCATTAAATTCCTAAGAAACCCTTTAAAATATCTCGAGTATCCACTTTTATTCTAAAATATTCTAAAATATTTTAAGATATTATTTTAGCAACAAAAATCTTTTAAATATATTTATAAATATTTTCTTAATTTAAAACTGATTATGTTAAAAATCTGATATATTTACCAATTTTTTTTTTGACCTTATCTAATCATGGGCAGCTACCATGATTAGTATTTAAAAAAAAAATTTAAATTATTATTATATTTATTTTATCCTAACTTAAAGGATAGTTTTAGTTGAAAAGATAGTTTTAATTTAAAGACAATTGATTTTCAAAAAAAAATTACAACCTTATCGTATCCGTTTTCCATGATTGATACTTCAAAAAAAATTTATTATTATAAAATTTATATTTTTTTAACTAATTCTTATTGTTTTTTTAATTAAATAATTTTAATTGGTTAAAATATTTAATTATTATATTATTTTTAAAATAATAGATTTTTATGAAAATTTGAATGATAAATATCATTTTAAATTCATATTTATCTTTTAATTTTTAAATTCTAGAATTTATCCTAATTTTCACTATAAATAGACCTTAAATCCCAACTTATTCTTCATAAAAAAATCATTAAATATTTTTTTTCTTTTCTCAAGCTTTTTCTCTCTCTATAGCCACTCTCTCCATCTCTCCACCCTCCTTGTATTTTAATTGGTTTTGTTTTGTGAATTATGTTGTGTTAAGATATTTTTAGTTTGTATTATACATAATTTTCTAAATAAATTGACATTGGAATTTTAGCCATGTACCACTTTTTTTTTAAATACATATTTAAAATTTCGATTATAAAAAAGGGTAAATGATATAAATTTACCTTACTTATTTAGAAAGGGTCGAATGACATTTAAGATTTAATAATTTTCAATGAGGTTTAATAAATAAAGCAAGGTCTTTGTATTTTAAGTATTTATTAAAAGAGTTATAAAAGGAGAGTTATTATTATTATATATTACCACTTGATTTTTTAATCAAGAAGGGTTCATGCATTAAAGTTCACTTGTTGCAAATAAAAAGGAAACTCCAATGATAGATCTGTGATGTGATAACTAACTTGGAAGGTGTGCATACTTAGTACGTATCAAAGAGGGATATAAGAAGAGGAAATTATTTTACTAAGTGTTTTAATAATTTCATTTGTATTGGATTATTATAAAGAAATATTTAAAATTTTTTAATTATAAGAAGGCAAGTTCAAAATAAAGGGATTTTTAAAGTCAAAGTATTTCTTTTAGTATATATATGTATAGTGTTTTTATACTGACGCGTATTTTCCTATATGTTTTTTATTCGTCCTACTTATCATTTATGGTGAGTAGGTTTGCATGAATAAATGTGCATGAGAGCATTACATCAAGTGACACATACTATTTAGGAATTTTTATAATTTTTCTAATTCAACTTTTGTACCTTTGGATAATCAAAATTATTTTTAATAAATAAATCAAATGTTTTCTTCCACTGCAATATGATAATTAGTTAGCACAACCGAAGCGTGGTGACACATGGCGTTAATACCCCTAAGTTATTAAACTTATGTAACACCCCAATAATTCCCCTTTCTCCAAAACCCAAACCTTTAGGAAACTATCGGTGTGCTACCGCCACGTGTTCAAACGTTAAGGCTATAAAACAGAGTTTTGGAGCGGAAAACTAAAATACTTTTGAAATAACATTAAACGTGAATCAACTCCTAATATAACAAACTAGAACCTCTACGACCCTTACTGTAATGTACCAAATAACGTTTACTTCTAATCCAAATCCAACAGTTTAAAACCAATTCAAATAAACATAATTTATTCTGAAAAATAACTTTCCTCTCAAACCCGCCCATGCATGAATGCTCGATCATTTAGATACCTGTTAATAATCCGCTCCCCAATAATACAAATGTAAGTATTGGATCATCACATTGTCATTTATAGGCAAAAGCCATGACCAAAAACACACAAGGCACGTAATCAGCAAGCTGAGTACATGCAAATTACACGATAAATTGATCCAATGATTTGGATTAAGCAATAGATTAGGTTGTCTCCCCAATGTCCTGATTTGGACATTAAATAATTAAATAACCCATGCACTCCCGTCGGAGAGCATCAAAATACAATATAAAAATCCAGATGGTAAACGGGCGCAACTCCGTTACCAAAGCTAGATGAGATCTCAACTAACCCCAATTTTAAGTTTAAAACTTTATAAAAGAGAGACTCGTAGATCACACAACCTCTAAGAAAAGCCACGGATAATACTCCGTGAACTCCAATCCCTAATTGTCAATACTCTAGACATGCACTAGCCTAGAGTGTTATTGCTTTTCCTCTTTCTCTTTAAGTGATTTACCATTTAAACTCAATAAACACAATCACCGCAGCACACATATGCAAACATTACAATTATTCAATCTATCTCCATTATACTGTAATTTTTAACTTTTAATTTCAATCTCAACTAATAAAACTGTTGAATCAAGTTAACTACCTTGTCATTAAGACATATAAAATACACCTTTACTCCAATCATACTATCAGTAATGAAGGAGTAATAATAAACAATCTCATGGATTAATTAACAATTAATACCAATTAATAAATCACGGTTTCTCACAAATAACACCAAACATGCCCCTAATATAAAGAACATGAATTCTTTCAAATGGATAACCAAACAATCTCATCCAAAGGGTTCCCTAATCATGATACTAAGTTTATATTTTACCCTAAATCATGCTCCTAATGAAAGGTAACGTTCTTCGTAATTTGTACGTACCTGGAGTAAAATACAAGGGTGGTCACTTTCCTTACTAGTTAGCACCTTCTACAAAGTGCTCTCCAACACCAAATTATACAACCTAAATCAATACACCATTATCCAAAATTTACAACAATCATACTAATCTTTCTAGGGTTTTAAAACAATTCCAAAACATCTTTTTAAGTCTCTCAAAACATAATCTAGTATCTCCAACACAATACTACAAGTATTATTTGAAAACTCATTAAAATATATGTTATAAAACTCCATTTTTATAACTCTTAAAACATGAAAATTTGTATTTTATGTAGTATACTCAAATTACTCCCAATTGTATCTTAGAATAGTCTTAATCTAATGTATATACTAATAGTATATACTTTCAAACTTTAAAACATGAAATCTTTAACAATTAAACCATGATCTTTTATGTATAATATTCTGAAAATTTATTTCAAATACCTTAAAATTAATTTTTTAACAAAATATTTCACACTATAGTCAAAATTTCATGAACCAAATACTAGTATAAGAATCTAAGCCTTAAATCATGAAAACTAATATTTTTATACCAAAACATATGATCATAAAATATGAAAATTCATTTAAATAACAACCCCATAAAATTTAACATAGATGATCCACAAAATATTTAAGATTTTATTTGAAAATCAAAAATCTAGTATCAAAAACTCTAATTTATGGCTCTAGCATGCCTAGACATTAATTTATGCATAAAAATCTTAGGAAACTAGTAGTATGCATAAAATAAATTCTAGAATATAAGATTTATACACTTTCAATAAAAATTTAACCCATAATAAAATCAATAAAAAAATCATATAAAAACTTATTAAACATGTATACTAGGGCATAATAATTAAGGAAGAAAAGAAGAGAAAACAAAGGAAGAAGAAGAGGGAGGAAGACTGGTGGCTCACCGACGGTGGTGGACGACGGCAGGGGAGAGGCGGCGGCAGCTGGGCTGACGGCTGAGGGTGCACAACAAGGAGAGGGGGAGAAAGAATGTTTAGGGTTTTGTGAGCTTATGAAAATAAATGGGATTAGGGTTAGGTAGTATAATTTTAATAAGAGAGTAATAATAGGTTTAGGTAGTTTACTTTTGATAAAATAGTAGTACTAGGTTTAGGTAATTGAGTTTTGATAAAATAGTAGTACTAGGTTTAGGTAGTTTAGTTTTAATAAAATATTAGTACTAGATTTAGGTAGTTTAAGCTTAGTAAGTTTCTTAGGAAAAATAAAAATATATATAATTTGTAGAAAGAGTATTAATTAAAAAGATTAAAATATTTTGCAATTTATTTTGAAAATATGTATGTACATATATGTATGTATATATGTAGAATATATGTATTATATTAATGCATAGAAAATATTTTCGATAAAATGTAATCGAAATCTCCTATTTTTCGGGGGATTACAACTTAATATTATTATTATGTTAGTAATTTGGGGGTGTTACAGTTATAATCGGATTAAATCACTAATTCGTCCCTAATACCTAGTTTAGTCATCTTATCTTTTTGTTTTATAAGAGTTTAGTAAAAATAAATACAATAGAGACTTATTATTTTATTTTTTATGCATTGTTTTCTTGAGTTTTTATTATCTAGGTTTTTCTTTTCTCTAGAAACAACAGTTTTTCCCTTCCTCTTTTCCATTGATGAAAATCCTAGTCTATATTTTCTCCATTAATCAAGATTGATAAGGTTTTTTTCATTGCTTTCTTCTCTATTTTTATTTTGTTTATTGCTTTGACTTCTATTATCATTGATTACTAGTATTGCTTTCTTTATTCATGAATTTCACATTTATGATTGTTATTGTTTTAGTCATAAATTGTGAATAGATCTCTTTCTAGGGTTTTGGGATTCAAGAACACTTCAATGAAATAAGTTTATGCTAATTAATTGGTTTCAAGTTTATAATTGAATTCCTATTATTAGTTTATCATTGCTTAATTACAATTAAATTATGTTCATGTTTAATTTATTTTGGGTAATTATTGAATTTGATGTCGAGAGGTAAAAATACTACAATAAGACCAAAGAATAATAGACTTGACAAATCTAGGCAAGAGCGAGAGCCGCTAGAAGAGTTTTGAGGGAGTTTAAGTTCGAGAGAATTAGAGAAGCCTAGTTTGATGAATTCCTTAAGCTCGTTAGTTATATTTTCTCAATTATTGATTCGTTTGTTCATGGTGAACCATTGCCCTAGGCTTTAATTAATTTGCATAAGTCTTCACTAAAGTTTTCATCATTAGTTTCTTAGTTAGCTACCCTTTCAATCAAGACCCTTTATACAATTTAAACTTTTAAGAGCTAATAGAATTGCATCACTTTTCTGAGATATGATCCCTACTTCCCAAGCTATATTACTTGGTGTTGTCGGTTTATTTTTGAGAGGTGTACGATAGCCTATTCAAAACCCCAAAATTTATAGTTTAGGGCATAAAAAATTAATTTAAATTCGTAATACAAATCCAAAAATTTGTAAATCAATCATAAAATATTCATAATAAATTATAGATTTTAGTACTAATAAAGTTTCTTTCTTATCAATAATAAGATGACGTAAACTAAATTGCAAAACTAAGTAGGGTTAGTTTCTGGACATTAGATTTGTTTAGAAGTACTTTAAATAGACTAGCAAACTTTTCAAAATTAATGATCAAAATATGAAATCCTATTTAGATTAGAAAACTACTTTTTCTTTTCTATCATTAAAATATTCTTTTATTTTTCTAAATTTTTCTAAATAGATATTTAATAAATATTAAATTACTATTTATAATTACTAAAAATACGTAATACTATCACAACTTCTATATTTCTCATGAATCAATGATATTTTAATAATATTATCATATTTTGAGTACATGATACATTTGAAGAAAAAAATGACATACAATATTAGTTATACAAGATATAATGTATTTTGGCATGAATACTGATAATGACACTCCTGTGTTTGAAGTTGATTAAGGCTCCACACATTACATTAATTCTTTAGATAAAATATAATCAAATAAGATATTGTTAAATTTGTATTAATATATACTTTCCAAAGATATACCTTTCGTATTTTTTTACATTAATAATGATATTAAACGATTAACAAATGCAAATAAAAAAAATCTTATCATTTTTTTTAATATAAAAACATAGACTAAATTTGTCCATATAAATTTAAAACATGAACACATGTTTATTTTGGATAATAAGAACAAAAACATGAAATTCCACATTACAACGTTGACAAGAATACAACCACATGCACAAAGTAGCCGTTAACCAAATCAAAGCATATAAACTTTACAACATCATGACAAAAAAGATTCACATTTTTGCAAAAGTAATACGAATTTTACTTAGCCTATCTTTTTGAGCATACATTTTTTTTTCCGACCCACCACTCAAACACTTCTGTAGTAAAGTCTAATCTAAATAAATAAGAATCCAGATAATAAACCCAAACCCACCCACCAGGCCACCATTAATTAACGGAGTAACGGCTACATTTTCCACCTTTGCCCGCCTTACCCTCAAATTTTGAATTCCCTTATGTCTTCCTTGGTAACTGTGCCTATTTTCTCTCTCCTCAAAATCTCTATTTCAAATCTTGTCCTTCTTTTTACTCCTCTCATTTGACTCCTCCCAACTACCCCACTTTGTGATTATGTTTCTTTAGCCTAATCTTGGGTTTTCGGAATTATTCTTCAACTTTGGAGTATAATTTTATTGACCCAGCTGACTATTCACTCATTGTTTCAACGATGGGATGTTGTTTGAGCAAGAATGACCCGTGTTCAAATTCACATACCCGAGAAATTGATCCAAAAATTACCCAAAATGTTGGGGTTACTGTGAAATTGGATCATACCAAGAAGCAAGTATCGGGTCTCAAACCCGACCCGAACCCGAGAGAGGGGTGTACAGCAGAGGAGAAGGTGCAGGAAGTGAAGGAGGTGTTTACGAAGAAGAAGAAGGAGGTGTTTGTGATTCAGCATAGTAGAAAGAGCAATGATAAGCGACAGGAAGGACCGGAATCGGAAGGGTCGGGTTCGGGTCAGAGCGGGTGGAGCCGTGAAGAAGAGGAGATTGGGAGGAACTTACTAGCCGCGGCGGCGAGTGGGCAGGCGGTGAGGACGTCGAGTTGTACGAAGGAGGAAGTGGACGCGATTCTGATCCAGTGTGGTCGACTAAGTAGGAGCTCTTCCGGAAAAGGAAAAGTGAAGAGCGGGAGTAATGGAGGGCATATCAGGAGGTATTCAGGTTCGAAGCGGAGTTTCGACTTCGATAGAGAGAGCCAAATGAAAGGGAATAGCTTGAATGAGGAAATGATTCAGGTGAGCTATGATGATGATGATGACAGGACTACGAGGTGCCATTCTAGAGGGCCTAACAGCAGGCTGACGGCACCTAGTAGAAGTCGAGAGAGATCAGGGAGTCGGGAGAGGTCTCTCAGTAATGGAAGGCGCGTTAGTCGGTCTCCTGTCAGACGGTCTGAGAGTCCTCTCATGACCCAAAGTAACAAGGGCCCACCTGGGAAGTTGGTGTCTGTACCTGCAACTGTCACTTCACTATCAGTGGATAAGGGAAGCATTAACAATGGAAATGTAAAGAGGGTTTTGGTGAAGAGGAATGTGGGCTCGCCGAGGTCTCAATCGCCTGTAAGGGGTGCGAGCCTAGGGAATGGGAGTGCCCACCCGTCATTGAGCAGGAATGGATCCAGAAAAGCCGAGCATTCGCCCTGCAGGAGGATTCCTTTGAATGAAATTGATATTAATTCGCTTCCGTTTCACCCACTTTCGAATAAGAGGGCAGTGAATAAGGGGAAGGAGATTGAGGAAGATGTGATGGTTGTTAATCAGCCTGTCAATTCTGGGTTTCAGGTATACTGCTTGTCTTCTGTTTCCCTTTCCTATTGATGTGACTGTTGTTGAATTCTTATTTGTATTAGAGTAGTTGGATTCAACATTACCTCGTAATTGAATCAATGCTTATGTGCAACTCTATTTGATATCATTTGATCCAAGAAAAGATTATGTAAAGTTGTCAAATAGCTATTGTTTGTGAAATTTTTAGTGCATACATGAGTAGTTTGTTTCCCTCCTATCAACACTTTTGCCATAAGAATGGTAAGTTTCGAGGGTTTAATGGTAATATATTTGATGGGGTGCTTGTTTTCAATTACATCTGTCAAGAAAAATCAAAGCTTTAGTTTGATATTACAATGGAACAGTTAGTGCCGAATGAATTCTTTCGGGTGGTTGAGATTGTGAGTAAAAATTATGCCCTTAATTTCATCATATGTGTCAGCTGATTGAGCTCCTGTTGTAATGTGATGCAGCAAAACAAGTATGCTGAGACTACCAATGTCAAAGCATCTTTTCAAGGGACTCATAGAAGAAGTGGCAATAGAGGGGCTGAAGGTTATGAGGCTACAAAGACTAATTACTGCAGTGTTAATGAGCATCGAACGCTGAATGCTGAGCGATTAACTGAGGATAAAAGAGAGCATTTTGATGCAAGCGAGTATGATGCTATGGTTACTCCAGTGGTAGTCTCAGGGAGCGAGACCCTGAAATTGCCCCAAACATTGGTGAGAAGTAGGTCTGCAAGGCGTTCACGAGATCTAGATATCAATGTTGAGGCGCTGTTAGCCCCAACCCCTGCTACTAACTATAACTCTCTACTCCTTCAAGATATTCAGAATTTCCATCAGAAGAAAAGCTCAAATGCAAATGTTACTGCAACTGCAACTGCAAATGCCGGTAGTGCTAATGTTGTCTGTCATAATATTAATGCAAATACTCCTTTCACACTCCCGCCTTGTGTCAGCAAAGCCTGTTCGGTTGTTGAAGCTGTGGCGGACCTAAACTCCATGACCAGAGCTGATGACAGGCGAAAAAGCCCAAGAGAAACAAACCTCTCTTTCAACAATGGTAACAAGAGGGCGGTGGAGTCCAAAGACCCCTTTGTTGAGTCAGAAGTGAAAGTTGGTGACGATTTGATGGAGCCTAGTTTACACAAGTATGTGACAGTAAGAGTGAACGCTGGAGATTTCGATGACGAGGAGTCTTCTGGTAGCAATAGCTATGTGGGTGGAAGTCAGCAGAATTGGGTTTCTTCTTCATCTTGGGAGCCAACTTCAGCTGATTCAACTGATTGTTGGACTTCAAAGTCTTACAGCCGAGAAGATTTGAGTCCTGTGGGATTTCAAAGACAAGCGGTATCTGAGTTTGCTGGTGTGATCAATGAAGAATCTGAAAGGAAGTTCAGCAAAGGAGCATCAGCTCTAGTTAGGACTGTTGCCGGTAAAGGTCCTATTTTATCAACATCAAAACTAGCTGCTGCCTCAATGTAAATTGTGTAGAATAATTCGGTGCTTTGTGTTTCTAGTTTCACTGTAGGACAAGATTATGGTTGTTAAGTAGTTGCATACTTTGCAACTCAATTTTTTTTTCCTTTTCAGCTTCTTTTTAAGATTGTTTAGAGAAGATTTTCCTCTACGACATGGCAAATCAACCCTTCTACCGGGCTATTTTGAATATCTCAATGTCGCAAATAATCTCTACTAACTATGAACAAAGATCCAGAAGATTTTACTGATAACTATGATTTATACTGTTAGGATTTTGTAGCACAGCATCATGTAGAAAGAATGCACATAAGTCAACTTGTTATGGGCCTTATCAATAAACCATGATACACATGATACACATGCCTAGCTCTCTAATCACATGGATTGTGGGTATGAGACAAAACTGTGATTTAATTTAAAAGTAATTCATGCTCATTTCCAATTTTTTTCTTCTAATTTTCTAAATCAAACCTTCCCTTTTTTTTTAAAAAAAAAGCTTTGGAGCAAAGTAATCAACATATAATCTGTTCACCAAGTTCATTTGAAACTGTGGTTGGAGTTAGAGTGAAGGCAGAGTTAATGGTTAATTTTATTCTTTGCTTTCTTTATATTCCAATCTCAAAGTTGATGTTAGTCATTCCAACAAAAATGGCTACTATTTCCATGTGCATGAGTAGGGCTGGATATGAGTCGAGCTAGCTCGCGAGCTACTAGGGATCGGATCCTAAAGCTCAGCTTGAGCTCGGAATTAGGCTAGCCCTAGCTTTACACAAGCGAGACCGAGCTTGAGCTCAAACAATTCAGGCTCGAGGGATTGACGAGCCGAGCTTAATTAAGGGGTAGTTGAAACCAATCTTTAAATAGAATCGAGCTTAATTACTCGAATAAGCATTCGAGAAATTTGAGCTAAATGACGAGCTTATATCGAGCCGAACCGAGCCACAAGCTTTTGTCGAACCGAGGCCAAGCTCAAATTTTAAAATTCGGCGAGTCACGAGCTCGAGCCCGAGCTTTATGAGTCTTAGGCGAGCCGAGTCACGAGCTTCTCGAGCTCGGGCTCGACTCGTTTCCAGCCCTATGCGGGAGGAATTCAAATCCTCCATCAATCACACGTTTTGTGTACCATATGAGTGTCATGACAAGTAAAAGTTTATCACCTCCCATCATTACTTATTGTCAACTAGTTTCTACTACAAAATAAAGGAAATCAACCAAAATCCGTATGCTCGTATTATGTTTTTGGGTTGATAACGCTTGAACCAGGTTTGCGGTTTCATTGCCATATGGATGAACAAGTTGGCACAAAAACTTAGTTTTCATGGGCAGCATTCCATATCAGAGTTTGGGTTGTGAGTTGCGAGATATTACAACACTTACAAGGCTATAAGCTAAGCACCGTAAATATTGCATAACAGGCCACTTATAGGCGTTGTAGCATCCTAAATATCTTCAAAATTTAGCGGCATAGATTGATAAAAATAAAAAATAAAAAAATCAAACGAACTGTTAAGCGCAAGACAACTATGTTCGTCTAGAAGAGGAGAAACGACTCAAATATTCGACCTCCTATATTGAATTTAATAGTTCATAAGTTGTTTATATTTCTGAGAACAAAAAGATGTAAATAGAAAAGTAAAAATATATAATACAAGAAAACAATAGTCCCCAAAGTTACACGAGAAGAAGACTTGCTGTCGAGGGAGTAATTTAACAAGGGTGTTTCGTGGAGTGGCCAACGGTAACAACTCAAATCTTCTCTATTATATTGAAAAGATGGAGAAACAATCAATCAAAGGTTACACATAGATCTAAGTAAGAACTACTGCATCTCTCTTTCTCTCTGAAGTAAAGATGGAGAAACAATCAATCAAGGGCTTATTGAACAAATGCACAAAAGGAGCTATTACAAGAACAAGGAATATAACTAACACAATTTCAAATGCTCCTCAAAGCCCCTGCTTCTCTCCCCAACCTTGCTTAGCCTCATTTTCCCACTTGTTTGCACAAATAATACCTCCGTGTTTTACATAATGGGCTGGGAATATCTGGGGGAATCTGGCATTCATGCATAAATGGATCAATAACGGTTGTATTTTGTGAAGCACACGAATCTTTCAAACAATTGCCCAGAATTTTTTCCTACAGATGAGCACTGTTTCGTTCTCGTTTTGTTTGTTTTGCAGTCGGTATGAGCTCACATCCCAAAGGAATTTAGGTGCTAGAACTTTAATTCTTGATATGATCGATTCTTCATCCCTAATGATAATAAAACCCTGCAAATAAAACATTTAGATCACATTCCAACTTATGAACTCAAATTTGTGACAGGACTTTAACAATGTTTGAATAGTTGTACTTTCTTCCACCAGTTGAGAAACTTAAGCCCTAAACAGCTTACAAGTCGTCTACAGCCAAGGGAATGGACTAGAAAATATTGTCCTGGCGGGGATTATTTGACATTGTATATAATCACCAGTGGTACAGTAACATCCTATTTCTAAACATGGGGCGACAAGCTACTACGTTTTTATACTCGAATTTTCAGAAATGTGTTTTGAGTAGTTTATAAGAAGGTAAATATGAGACAGATTCTAAAATATGACACAAGAAACATGTGAAATACTACCTCAGGTCTCAACATACGATCCATCTCCAGCATGATATCCTCCAGCAGACAATTGTTATTGCGACCTTTATAATGAGAAAAAAGATAACTCGCATGCAAAAGATCATAAGTCCGAGGATAAGTTGAAAAAGGTTCACACCTAAACAGAAAGGATTTAAAAACATTGGTTAAAAAACGCCGGTGTACAAACTAATCATCACGCTGATATAAGAAGCAGCTGAAGTATAGTAGTCTGAGTCTCTTACCAGTCATGGAAAGCACCTAGCAAACCTCTGCTATAAATAGCAGTCAGTGTATCATCCATGGTTGAAGGAACCACATTCATCACCCAAACAGGATATGAGTTTAAAGCTGAAGCAAAACCACCCCAAAGTGCATTCATGTCCATGACATTCCGAATTTCTGTCTTGTTTACATTCATCATCATCCAATATTGCACAACTTGATGCTGCCAAAATAGCGAGTCTAAAGCAAATTGCTCCTGACTAATACCTATTGAAGCAATGTGAAAAGGGATTAACATGACTCATCCTAATTACCACAAAATGACGAAATAATGTAATTTTCCAGCGCATTATCAATCTCACACTTACGCTTTCGATTCTCCTCTAGGAAAAAAAGAAATGGCACGCCAGTTGGCCCAGTTGGACTACTCAAGCATTACTCAACTAGGGCTTAAATATATGTGGAAAATAACTGAAGCAAGCTTGAAAGGTTTGAAAGCTTATCTGTTTAATAAGCTTACCCTTCACCTACATTCATGAGTTATGACTACTCCAGTGATTTGACTATAAGCGCACACATATTCAATCCAAGGTTTTGAATCAAGCACAGACATTCAATCCAAGGTTTTGAATCAAGCACAAACACTTTACAGTGTCAGATGTAGAATTCGTTCTTTGCCAAAAGTTGGAGCCAGGTACTTTTCAATCATTCACGAGTCCCTTACAGATTAATTTGCACGTGTGTGGCAAGTGTTAAGATTGTTGAAAAAGATTTTAGGTGCAAATATAAATTAAAAAGATAAGATTCAGTAGCAAGGAAAAAGCACAAGAGTTTTTCTTCTTTTAAAGTATACACACCACTTCACAGAAGCTTTCAAGATTAAAGCTAATCAATTTTCTGGATGATCATCTTAAACCCCATTTTGCTAAGCTAATTTACATCCTCTTTCTAGTAAAAGCTCAGAAGTCAGTCACTCAAAGAATACATCATATAGGGTTTGGCCATTGTGTGGTTATATAGTTCAGTCTGCCTCATGAATGACTACTGCAAGCATTCAGCAATTTCTACTACTTTACCCTTGAAACGATAAAATTTACACATTAACTAAGAATAGCAAGAGATAATGATCAATAATTAAACTCAATAGTCTTAGAATTAGATCAACAACATACCTAGTCTGCTCAGGCTCTCTGAATAAACAGAAAGACGCTCTGGCCGTGGAGGAAGTTTAACAGAATTTGATGATTCACCACTTATGCTTACACAATTTTTCAGTGGTTTATTCCAGTATGGCTTTGAATAATTGGTCACATCACATATTTTTATTAGGTTCTGCTCTGAATTCTGCAGAACACATGTTTGATCCCCTGGTTTGACCCAGATTGCGGTTTGAACCTTTTTGGCTATGAGTTTCCAGCACATTGCAGTCGTCAAATTCACCAACTTATCCCATATAATGGGATAGTCTTTATCCTTTCTGTATGCTGGGGGGGCAGAGTAAACAAAGTATCCATTTGGTCTTAAAAGACGGTCCACTTCTCTCAAGAGGATGCCATCTGCATATCATACCAAAATATTTTGCTATGTAAGGATCAGTTCCAACTAAAATTTCTTCATATGACCCACTTGATACAACAAAGATCAATAGAGTAGATTTTCTGGGACAATATGGTTAATTTCATCCATATAGAACAAGAAACAAAAACAAATACTTTGAAATAGAATGTCACACGACAGGACGGAAGATTGTAGGTAAACAAGGGAGCAAAGTGTTTCTAGTTGAAGGTTTAAACGTTTCTTGATAAGCCTAGGCACCTCGGGTACTACACCAACTACCAAAAAACTCTCTCCATGGGGTATGTCGGTATGTGAAAACAAAGACAAGAATGCAACTCTCATGGAAAGATCGAACATCATTCTAAAGAAGAAAGACAAACAGAAAACCTCACCAAATGCTACTGAACAAAGAATATTACTGAAACAAATTCTTCCACCACAAATTCATCCTCTAGAAACTACCAACATTGACAATTAAACATCAGAAATTTGTCCCAAGAGAAAGATGAGAACTACAAATGATATGCTAACCATTTTCATGCCAATCAACACGGCATCTTGAGCAATGCACCATTTCGAATGAACTTGTGGGATAAGGAAGCTGTTTTGTTGATATGGCAGCAATCATTGCACCAATACCTCGTTCTAAAGCAAATTGAATCTGATTTTCATGCCCATCTTTTGGTGCAAATGACATTGTTTGTATATCAAACGGCAACAGATATGCTCCGAAGCTGGCAACACCACAGCCAACATCTAATACCTGAAACACCCCTGCATTACGGAGATCACCTGTCTCATTAGTGGTCATATTTCCTAACCTGCATTCAGAATTAAGTCAGCAGATCAATTATCTGTGAGAGAACATCAAAGATCTTGGAAACATTACATAGCCATGGTTTGGAGTAATTGGACAGTGAAGCACTAGAGAGGTATAAGGATGTGAATAAAAATAGACAATATAGCCAGGACGGAATTCAATGCTTGAATATATTGTTACATAACCTATTAAGATGACATCAGAATTCAAGCACATTAAGGAATGGTAGACCATGCCATTCGTATAAGCTACCAAGCCCAGGGCATGAATATTTATAGCCCACAAAGACTGCAATCTTTAAATCCCTGGAGTCAAGATGATTTTTGAAATGAGTGTTTACCTTTCAATGTATTCAAGGGCTCCATGCTTGAAATGAGTGCCACCACCAGGAAACCACCACAACTGATCTTTCTCATGAACCCAATTTTGACCTCCTTTCACTTCTGCAAGGTGGGTATGATTCACATTAGACCTCCAGACATAATCCCTGCTGATTGGCCACCTGATGGGTGTTTTATAATCCTTGGGGGGTGGCACCAAACAGAATAAGTGCTTTTCAAGAGGGGGGCAGTGCCTCTCCAGTTCCTCCTTTCTTGAAAGATCTAGAGTTGGGAGCAAATCTTTCACATAAGAAGGATCATGACAAGGTATATATTCATTCAAGTTGATTGGGCATACATTCATCCCAGATTCAGGGATTAACAATGGTATCCTTCGATAAGTTAGAGCAACTCTGTTCGTAAAGCTTGAATTACCTGCACATTATGTCAGTTGCACAAATTCCAAATCAGTGATGTGCAGCAGTGCACAAACAAAAGTAAATTAACAAAAAGAAGGTGATATATTATATTAATTGATTTATTTTCATTTGCATATCCAGCAATTCCTTGAACAATGCACTCCTGCTGGGTTTAATTATCACTGTATTTCTTCAAAAAAATATTACTTGAATATAGTTTAGCAGGTGTGAGGGTAGGTTAGGAAATAAGCACCAAGCTTAAGTGCAGAAAATGAGTACACTAAGGATATGAAGCAGCAGGTTAGGTATAAAACAGACTCGGCTACCAAGTTAGATGCCAAATCATACATGAAACATGGGTCAATGGAAAACCTAAGGATGCTTAACTCACTATGTTTGCTAAATAAAAGAAGTACTGGAATGTCCTAGCTTGTGTAGGTGGAAGTCAATTAACATCCAGAAGGGCGCACTGTTTAGTCCTGAAGGGGTCAGATGCATCAGCCTGCTCAAGAATAATCAAACCTTTATCAGAGCTCGTAACACCAAAGATGAGTTGCTAGTTACTAGTCAGGAATCCTAGAGTTACTGAAGGATATTCTTATTCAATTAAATATATCGTAGATCTCCTAAAATATCTGACAAGACCCTGAAAATTGACACACAATCATGCTGCAAGTCTATGTTTGGCAAAACTGACCAGGTGACTACAGAAATTACAAAGCCCTCTAAGAACTTTTATTGCTACCCTTACCAACCTGAACACCATAATTTTTTAACAGCAAGTTCCAGAACTCCCAAGTCATAACAAACATAGCCTACTGTACATAGCAAATAGGTCCTCTCTATCTCTCTCCTTATCCAACAAGCAGAGTTTCATATTCTATCTATCTCTCTCCTCTTCATTAATAAGCACGCTACAACCAAATGTTTCATTTATTTTGAAATGGAGATAGTACCTATTGACATCCAATTACATGCTGTAGAATGGAAATACCGACATATTTATGATTTTACGCACAAAAACACTCTCGAACATCATAAAGGATTAGCAAAACCTCAAGCCCCTTCCTTGACACAAACATATTAGATACCTCCTAAAACAAATGGCTCTCCAAGCAATTGGTCATAACCACTTGATCAGTAACGAAGTAAAATAGAAGGGCAGTGAACATGGAAGTTGATGCACATATAAGGTAATCACTTACAAACATAAGTCACATCTATTTTCTCTAGCATCAATTGAATCAAAATTTTGACATGCTAGAAACCTTCTGTAACCTCATTTTCTCAGCAGAGGAAGGACAAATTTATAATAAGGGTTGAAGCAATGTAATTCATTATTCTCAAATGCACAGCTAATATCAAGAGGGTAAGCTTGTTTTAACGCAATAGAGGCCCACTTGATTGTGCTACTACATTTCAAGAAAGAATACCAATGTTCCATAAGAAAACCCTAAACATCCCATGATGCAAAGCCTCTTCTGCACCCCCAATCCTAACTATTATTTAATCAAGATGAAGGTGGATAGTCACAAGGGAGGCGCATATAGTAAAATGTCTAATGCATGTGGCACAATTGTTCAAGGTTCACACCAATAAATTTGAAGGTTTCAAGAAATACATAATCTAATACAGGAAAAAGGACCTTCTATCATGGTCCAAATATCCAAATGGTGGTCACATCCAATTCAAGGGGAAGACAATATAAGTCAACTACTTAAAATTTAGGGGTTTGACTATTCTGATCCTATTGCTTACCAATCGAAAACTTAACACAAGCAAAAAAGGTAAAAACAGGTGAGGTTGACCTTACATTTGAGAATAAACACCATTTGCCTCAAACTCTACTTAGATATGAGCCATAAACAATGAAGAAAATGATTAATAAGGAACTGCTAGCTAAGCAGGGGCGCCAATCTATCTTAACCTTGTAAGTAGAAACAATACCTCAAGAAGCTGCCAAACATTATAGATGCTATCTCAATTAAAAAATACTAGGGAACTTGTGTCGCTAGCAGGTTCTCCCAGGTTCTATGATCCACCAACATGCTATGATACACCTCCCTCTAGCCAATTCTCTTACTTCAGCTTATACTTTAGCTCCCAAACACTTTCTGAGTACTTCATTGAAACAAATACCAGTTTCAAAACCCACAAACAACCTGCCCCGCCCCATCCCGTCCCATCTACCACCAAGAAATATAATCATACAAAAGCCAAAAATTAATTGCTTGAACCAATTAACCAGCAATAAAAAATATCAGGAATTGCATAATTCAGCCAACCAACAAACAGAACTGAACACTGTAAATCCATTCTCAATAACAATAATAATAAATTGTACAATATTTTTCAATTTGAGCTCATAACAAAAACACCCATCAAAATCTCAGATTTATAGTCATGCAATTGAACCAAATGCAACGCAAAATTAAACTCAAAAGCAAAGAAAAAACAAAGGGTACAATAAAGATCAAACCTTTATCATTAAAATTAATGAAGTTTGAATCGTTATCATTGAAAATAAATGAAAGTTTAATCTTTGAGCAAGAAGAGAAATTACCCAAGGAGGACGCAGAAGAGGAGGTGGGAAAATCCAGAAGAGGGGTATTACTGGTAAAGAGGGTGCCTGCATAAAATGAGGCTGCTATTAAAATCAAACCCACCATTAACGTCTGCCCTCCTTTTGAATCAGTTAACAATGCATTGAGTCCCATCTCTGTGTTTTTGGGGTCAGTGAGATCTGTAGTTTGAGTGTGGAGAGAGGGTAGGAGTGACAATGTGCGAGAAACAAGGGAAGTCGTAATGTTTTGAAGAAATTTATGATCCTATCTATGTTCCTCTTTTTACAGCCAACACCGTTTTTTTAAAGAAATTTTATCGTTCTTCCATGCCGATTTGTTATGATTTTTACTATATATCTTTAAACTTTTTTCTTTAAACTTGTTAGATTAAAAATATATAAATTTGATATTTTAAAAAATTATATCGATCTATATTTAAAAATATCACACTTAAATCTATTGTTTTTTTTTTGAAAAACCGAAACTGGACATTAATTAAAGAAGATCAAACCCCGCAAGAGAGAGAAAACTCTGCGGAAAATCCGAAAACAATACAATATCATCTCCATTCGGAGGTACTAACCGGGCTATAGCATGAGCGACAGTATTGCCCCCTCTCCTAATATGCTTGCACTAAAAACACTCAAAACTCTTGCCTAACTCTCTAATTTCATCAATAAACATGAACACATAACTCAGTCCATTTGAACAACCTCTAATTTTTTACGATACTCCCACTGCATCACATTTCACCATAATCCTCGTTGCTCCACTCTGCTTTGCCAAGAACACCCCCATCAATATTGCTGCCACTTCTGCAATCTTCCAAGCCTTTGGCACTCTTCTACTCTTTAAAGCTAGGATAGATCCCTTATCATCTCTAATCACAACACCCAAGCCCACTCCACCTGCCTCAAAAATCGCAGCATCATAATTTACCTTTACAAAAACAGTTGGAGGAGTAGACCATGATGCTCCACCCGCTACCTCCATTTTACTGCACGGGACCCGTATCTCTGAAGCATACTTCCTGTACTCTGCCGTGTATTAAACAAATTTCCTCACTAAGTCGCCTTCATCTTCATTGCAATTCTAAAAAACCCTCTTGTTCCTTACAGTCCAGGCTGCCCATAGAGTAGTGAAGAATAAGCATATCTCCTCTTTCGTCAAACCACGAACCATTCGCCCAACACTCTGCAATGATGAGTCTGCGTCTATCTCAACAAAAATCCTTGAGAAAACCGAATCTTCCCATATTTGTCTCCACTGAGGGCATAAAAACAACGCATAAGCTACATTTTCCACGTCTTCATCGCATTTAGGGCACTTACTATCTTCACTGACATGTCTACGATGCAACAGATCCTTTACTGCCAAAGCGTTTGAGCTAGCTCTCCATACAAAGTGGCGCATCTTAGGTGGGCTGCCCATATTCCACACCATCTTCCAAAACTCATTCTCCTCCTCCCATTCCCTACTTCTACTATCATGATAATTTCCCATTTTCCCGAGCCAATAAGCCGACCTTACAGAGAAAACTCCATCTACATTTTGACTCCAATACCTTATATCTTCTGAAAATGAATGCTATAGTGGAAGACTAAGGATCTGTTCCGCATCTTCATCCATCATCAAAGCCCTAATCTTTTCCTCATCCCACCCTCCCTTTCCAAAATCTATAAGCTTTGCAACCCTCAACTTAGCCTCACCCTGTCTACGAGGAACCGGTACTGTCCAACTGTGCTTCACCAGCATCCAAGCGTCACTCCAAACTCTAACCCTCTGCCCATTTCCATTCCTCCACCGAAGCCCTTCCATCAACAGACTCTTTGCTCCCCATATACTCCTCCACCAGAAGCTAGGATTGAACCCCCTTCTCGCCTCCTCGAAGCATGAGTTCTTATAGTATCTTGCTTTCAAAATCTGGGCTATACATTGAATTCGGGTTCTATTGACACTTAAATGTATTATTTGTTATAATATAATTAGAATTTATAGTCAAAGTTTATGAAAATGTGGCAATCAAAATGGAACGAAGGGATTAGACTAATCAAAATGGAATGAGACAATAATTTATTTATAAAAAATCCTAATAGTGATGAAATATCCCTTTTTTTCTCTATAAAGCTACTCTATATTTTATATCAGTGCACATACTAAGCAAATTAAAAAATAATAATATCAATTCGTGTCATTCTTACTTATTAATATATTATCTTAATAGTTGATAATCTTTAAATATTATAAAACCTTATTTTATCAAACTTTAATATTAATTTGACTCATATAATTTCATAAGTAGAGTGATCCACTTTTGCTTTATTTTAAACTCATCAATTGACTTTCAAAAATCACCAAAGACAAATTTAAATAGACCTTAAAACATAAGATATAAATGTCTCACTTTTTATCGAAAAATTAATACATTTGCTATTTTTTTGGAATTTTCAAATTCTATGAATTAAAATGATTCATGGTTGTCAATGGTAACATCTAATGTTTAAAAGAGATTATAATTTATGATGAATCCTCAAAACTCAAAACTATAAGCACATAACAGATTTAAAGGTGACATTGTCAGCAATCATTACTTAATTAATCACGTATCCATTAATCATGTCGAAATTAATAATCATTTAATTGTTAAATTAATGGTTTATGACAATCTTTACATTCCCTCTCATTAAATTACAAACTATCATCTTTGTCCTCATCCTCGTTGTCGGAGTCAGCCTCTGAATCAAACTCGAACTGCTTTCATAGTCTTTGTCAAGTATACGCTCCATTTTAGCCTCAAGCATACAGTTGGGTTTCTTTTAGTTTTCACAAACTATTTTGAAGCCGAATTGCATGAGCTACATCAGTGCTTTGAGAAGTACCTTCTTGTTGAAGATTCCTTGCTTGTACCGTAAATCAATTCATCCACAAAAAAATTAACAAAACACTTCACGTATGATGTATGTTGACCCACTCTAAAGTGAACAACCATTCCATATTTGTCATTAAGAATGATGCATTATTTTAGTTTTGAAATGCTACTTTCAAAGGTTGATGCCGAAATTAATTTAAGTGGTATCATCAACAATTGTATACCTTACGACCTTTCCTGAAGGAGCTTTGGCACATGTCACTACTTGTGAGTGAGGAACAACTGAAGTTTGAGGATAAAGACAAGGAGAAAATCTTAACATTTGTGATTTTTGTGCATAGCATAGGCATAAGTATATGCCTTATAAGTTGCGTCGGTTGTAGGTAGCTTCTTCTATTCAGCATCATATCTAGTATTTACTGGACAACTTGATTCTTGCACAGATGTATGTTGGATGTCATTTTTATAAAAAATGTCACATATTATTAAAAAATATAATCTCAACGTAATAAAATTAAAAACACATGCCTTTAACACTTAAAAATATTTATTATTTAATTTTATTAATATGTTATTAATCATATCAATAAAATTAAACAATAACCAAAAACAAAAAAATATGCTATTAAAATAAGCATTCATTATTTAATTTAATTAATTATATTGATAAAATCAAAATAATAATAATAAAACATACATCATTTATCACATAATTAATCATATTAATTTACTAATTATCCTAACTTCTTTAATTTTAATTGAAATTTGAACAATATATGCATTAATTGATAATTAATGATGTTGTGGCGCAAAAAACAGAAGAAACGGGCCACAGGCCCAGATGGCCCGTCGATGCCCAGGAGCTGGACAGCAGCAGCTCCATTCACGCAACCGCTGTCACGCTGCTTCACCACCTCGCCGGCAAAGCTTGCTGGTAACCCACTCCACAACAACCCCACCAATCTAGTCTCCGGTCACCAGTGAACCAGATCAGCCGTTTCCCATCGACGTCCAGCCACCGAAGGTCAGCCAATGCCACCACCCAAATTCGCACAAAACTCATGTCTTTTGGGGTAAATTCGAGCAATTTTGTTCGAATTTGGTGATAAAATTAAGGGCAAAACGTGTAACTATCATATAATTATAATTTTTTTGATTAACTATGAAAATTCATGGTAATAATCAATTTGGGGCAAAAATTAGGGTTTATCAAAATCGAGTGAGAAGCTTGATTTATGTTCGAATTTCTCAAGCAAATTAACAATATAATTGTACTAGCGTGCACACCAAAACATAATAGTGCCATAGTAGAACCTTAATCATGTAGATAATCATATTTTCATGCTTAACTAATTTCGATTTTTTTAGGGTTTTAAAAATACCAGCATCAAATATGTATCAAATTAATACATACATTAAGCCCTCCCTTGATTTAGTTAAAATTAAGAAAATTTTCACATCAACTACCGAGAAACTATTATGATCATATCATTATAAGCATGTGCAAATAAATACTACTGGTGGATTATTACGTGCGATTAATGGAATTTCAAAAATATTTCATAACACCTAGTTATAGGATCTCATACGTTACATATACATAATACAAATCATATAATAAGCAATTAAATATATATCTTTGATGCGTGCTTTAACAATAAAATACAACGAATATAAAGAACCACAAATGTAGTTACTCTACTTAACATATGCTAGTACGTGATTAGCTTATCCTTAATGCACGACTAGGATTTTGAGTAGGTTTAGGGTTGTTTGCACTTTTAATGTATATGTGTATATAATTTGATCTGATTGATCTCCTATATATATAATAATCAATCAAGCAAATAAATCCTAATCCTACTCCTATTAGGCTGTCCTACCTATTCGATAAATCAGATTGGAAAATCTGACCCTTCTGCGTTTAGGTCTTGTCAAGTGGATTTTTTGTATAATAATACAAAGTATTGATTTTGTATTGTGTAATATCATCTTGCATCAATTTTTGTAAGGACCCGGTATATAATAATAATTGTCGCTTGATCGAGCTGATTAATTTTGCTTGTGTAACTAGATTCTCGATCATTTCATAATTAAGTCCAATGAATTTGGTCATATATGTTCACTAAATATTATTAGATTATGGGTTCTTGCTGCTCTTGTATATCATCTTATATCATAATAGTCTTTATAATTCAGGACATCGTATGTTAAAATAAGTTATTAGTGCCTTTAGTAGGAGAACATAGAACAATATTGATTATGACAATTCACGGATCGCCTAACCCAGATCATGATTTTATAGAGTTCGAACCGCACTCCTTCGATTTTTTTTTTCAAAAAATTTGCAAAAATAAGCCACTTGCGAAACAATTTAAAAAAAAATAAGCCGATTTTGGTCTGAGGCAGAATCGTTGTCCCAGGCAACGATTTGTAGTAAATTGGATTATGAGATAAAGTTGGGCCAAGAGAATCGTTGTCCAGGACAACGATTTTAGCTCAAAGGAAAATTTTCATTGAGCTAAAATCAACAATTTCAGTCAAATAAAAATCGTTGCTTAGGGCAACGATTTCTCTTAGCCCATGTTTCTGCCATTCCCATATTCCAACTTATTACAAATCGTTGCCCCAGGCAACGATTTATGTTCGAAGTAAAATTGACTTATTTTTTAAATTAGTTTGGAAAGTAACTTATTTTTACAAATTTCTTCTAAAAAAGATTAGAAATAAAAAAAATTCGTACTCCTTCATATACATCAGGAGAGTCCATTGTTGAGAAGGGGCTGGGGAAAATTTGAACCCAATTCCTTCATTATTTATCCATGTAAAATAGCAATTCTTACTTTTAAAATTGCTATTTTTCTATGTTATGATAATCATATATATACCTATTCATAAGAATATTATAATTAATGTATGTCTTAATTATTACACCATTCTGTGTAATGTAATAAGTTTATAAAAAAGAAATACATTACTATTTTTCAACGATTATGACCTAGTATTTGGAATATATGGATGAAATATTCGAGATTGAGGAAACTAAGTCAACATTTATTTGTTTACAGTTTAAAGTGTTCCTATTACACAAGCAATCTGCCACATCATCATCACATAAAAAGTTTATATGATTATAGTTATTACACACCCAATTTGAGACCAGCCAAATTATAGTTTGACATCTTATCAACTAAGCCATCTATTTTCTATAATTTTGTACACCTCATAAAGGTGTGCATATACTATATAAAAAATTACATTAAAGGATAAAAAAATTAGAAAATAAAAAATCTTGACACATCTTTATAATTTTATATTATGAGGATTAATAAAAGTGATATCACATAACGTAAATACAAGATAGTAGTAGGAGCATTAGGACATTGCTCGAGTGGCATCCTAGTTTGAAATACTTAGAAATGAAAATGAAGTACTCAATGAGAATTCAATACAAAATTTTTTTGGTTATGCATAATTGCATAAAGGAGTGGTAGAGTAACGGATTGGAGAGGTGGAAGGAGGGAAGGGCCCCAGTATCATTGAGTATGTGGAGACCAATAAGATTTGACAGAAGGAAAATAATCAGAAATGGGTGGAGAAAATCAGCAAGGGCATAAAACCACAACCATACGTTGGATTGAGAGGCTATCAGTTATCTTATCTTCTTCTATTTTATGGCTGGTAATATTGTGATCATAACACCGTCTTATACTTGGGACTCCTTCACTGCTACTGTCTAGGCTGCTGCTGCTGCTGCTGCTGCTAGAACAAGAGCAAGAGCATGGCTTCCAACATGCTCTCTATTGCCAACCCATCTCTAAGGGTTATTTCTCTTTATCCTTTCCTCTCTTGCAAGCTAGCTAAAAATGTGTAGCTAGCTCGTTGTCACGTAATGACACTTTAAAACTTGACACCGATTAACATTGGATGCACAATGTTGGTGATCGGTGTCAAGTGTGATCCGGTACATTGTGTTACACATTGTATGACCGGTGAGAAATGTTATTGCGGACATAGTACCTTAGCTTCTTACTTGTAGCACTTTAATTCCGGTAGATATGTACAGTGGATTAATTTTGTTCCGTGACATTTTTTTTTATAGTTCTACAACAAGGGATTTTCTGAATTTGCTGGTCTACACACCTCATCTCTTCCCTTTGGTCGCAAGGGGTCTGACGACTTGGTGGCTTTAGTGGCCTTCCAGACTAATGCTGTATGTCCCCTTATTATGTTTTCCTTTGTTGGCAAGCACACTCCCTTTTTTATGTGCAATTCTTAACCTGGAATCTCAATGTACTCAAAGCAAACTTCGCCTTCTTTCAAATTCAAAAAGTTTGTAGGATTTAAAGTTGGAAGGAGAGTCAGCTAAATCTGTCACTACTTCTGTTTGTATAGAGTAAGTTAAAAAGTAATGTCTCGATTTGGATATAATGGTCATATTATTAGTTTATATTTAACCATTTATGTGCCACTTAGTTTTTGATGGATTTTCAAAGATTTGAGATGAGACACCATTAGTATCCTGCACTCTACTATTCCTTTGAAAGATTTAGTTTAGGACATCATTGAAGATGTAGAAATGTTCAAAAATTAACTTACAAAACATTGATATTGCTGGGCCAATACTTTTAGGATGGCTAAAAATGTGTCTCTTGATCTAAGACAAAGGAAGAATTATTTTAGATCTCCCTGTTTTTCAAGTTAGCCTATCTTTGTTAAATTTTCTGAGTTTTGAAAAGCATAAATTCTGGTTCACGGTCATTACATGGGCATTAAAATGACAAGAAGGCGTAAAAAACAAAACTTTAGAAACGATCACAAGACTAAATACGTACTAGAATAGTTGTAACACTTGAATCCAAGTCTTCAAAGATGAATTTTGAGTCCACTCATTGCTTGTTCTCATGCATTATGCTTAGGTTGCTGGGAGCAGAAGTAGCCAGAAAGGAGTTACTGAGGCAAAACTTAAGGTAGCCATCAACGGATTTGGAAGGATTGGAAGGAACTTCCTAAGGTGCTGGCACGGTAGGAAGGACTCCCCCCTCGATGTCGTCGTTATCAACGACACCGGAGGTGTGAAACAAGCTTCCCACCTCCTCAAGTACGACTCTATCCTCGGTACCTTTGATGCTGATGTTAAGCCTGCAGGAGATAGCGCCATCTCCGTTGATGGAAAACTTATTCAAGTTGTTTCAGACAGAAACCCATCCAACCTTCCCTGGGGGTATGAATTCACTTTACATCATAGTAACATGGATCTTTCATGAGGGTATTCTTGTGCATTGCTATGCTTCTCCCATATATGTGCTTGTGCAATAATACTAGCTTCTCTTCAACCAAGTATTGGTACAGATCAAAAGTTATTATCTGTAGATCAATATTAGTTTCCTGTTTAATAAGGAAAGTCGACTTTTGTGGATTCAAATTGATTTTCATGTGTCGGAGACTACTTGGACTACTCTCAATGATGTATTAGCCTTCAGGAATTCTAATAGATGTCAATAAGTCAATGCATGTTACTTCTTGAACATGCTCTAATGACTGTAAAACAGTCAATTTTTTTTACCCTCATCCTGTGACTCTGTCTCATTTAGTTGCAAAGTTATTCGAGGCTTTAATGCTTGTATATCATTGTACGGTGCAGGGACTTGGGCATTGACTTGGTTATCGAGGGAACCGGTGTGTTTGTAGACAGAGACGGTGCAGGTAAGCACTTACAAGCAGGAGCAAAGAAGGTGCTGATTACAGCCCCAGGAAAGGGAGACATACCAACCTATGTGGTGGGTGTTAATGAGGAAGGTTACAGCCATGCTGATACCATCATTAGTAACGCTTCCTGCACCACGAACTGCTTGGCTCCCTTTGTCAAGGTCCTTGACCAGAAATTTGGTGCGAATTCTCATTTAATCATTCATTTATCTCTTGGAGATTTGATAGTAAATCTAGAATTTAAAGGCTTTTCTAATTTATGCCTGATATAAATTATATCAGGATATTGAAATTTCAGATATAGGTATTATTATATTAGATATATGTATTGTTATATCAGATATATATGTTGTTATATCAGATATAGAATACAAAAGATATAAAAATATAAAAAACTCATAACAGATATAAAATTATGATATCTGATATAGAAATAAAATTACGAAAATACCTCTTAATATATTTATATCAGGTATAAATTAGGAATATCTACTAGAATTTATCATATAGAAATGATCATATGATAGATGTTAACCTCTATAAAATTTTATTCTTTGGCAGGCATTATTAAGGGAACGATGACCACCACCCACTCCTACACCGGAGACCAAAGACTCCTCGATGCTAGCCACAGGGATCTTAGACGTGCAAGAGCAGCAGCCTTGAACATTGTCCCAACATCTACAGGTGCAGCCAAGGCTGTTGCCTTAGTCCTCCCTAGCCTCAAGGGTAAGCTGAACGGTATTGCTCTTCGTGTTCCCACCCCTAACGTTTCTGTGGTGGACCTTGTCGTCCAAGTCTCCAAGAAAACCTTTGCCGAAGAAGTAAATGCTGCCTTTAGGGAGGCCTCAGACAACGAACTCAAGGGCATTCTCTCAGTCTGTGACGAGCCTCTCGTCTCTGTGGATTTCAGATGCACTGATGTTTCCTCTACTGTTGATTCTTCCTTGACTATGGTTATGGGAGATGATATGGTGAAAGTTATTGCATGGTATGATAATGAGTGGGGTTACTCTCAAAGAGTTGTTGATCTTGCTGACATTGTTGCTAACAAGTGGCAGTAAATTGATCATTTATGCAACAAAACAAACTCAGTTCCTTTGCCTCATTGATCATACTTAGTGCAATGATCACCAATTTTCCCATCTTGTTAGTAAGTGTTTTCTTCTTTTTGTAATAAGAGATAATTTTCAAATTTGTATAGGGCAGAATTTAAATATTCATGCATATATTACTTGTTATGTGGGAGAAACAAAGTGAATCCTTTTTCTTGTGGAAGACGGGCAATTGCTCCAAGTCCTCTGATGTAGTTGGTTGACTCCATTTTCGTACCTTGCATTTTAGAGACTGTCTTAAACTATATTCATACGCTCTTGCGTGTAATACTGTTAGACAACAAATAAGTGTAAATTAGTGTTTCATATAATGTTTTTTATGATAATTAATATATCTAAGTTTTTACTAGAGATAACTGACGGTTCGAAAAGGTGTAGATTTAGGGCAAAAATTTAAGGCCCAACGCCAGGTTCATCCCGAAGTTTTGGAAAAAATTTGGATTTTAGGCAATTCAAATCTAGTATTTTAGATCAAAATTAAACCCGACTCAAAATTGGTAGATTTTTGAGACAAAATCCAACCAATAATTAACTCTAGTTTTTTCCTTACTTTTTCACAAAAATTTAATCATTCCATGTCCAGATGCTAGTCATACAATGACTCGATAATTAAATGTAGTCCTCTATTTAAATTTTAAAGACCTACTTTAATTTTAGGCAGGCGAGGGAAATGCCTTGAGCATGGCTAGCTCGCACGATACGTGAAGGTGGGGTCTTTGAGTCATCTATTACTAGAAGCGTGTTGTATTATCACACAACTAGAGAAATCTGGAAAGACCTCGAAGAAAGATTTAGTCAAACTTCAGATCCTCAACTCTTTGCAATACAACAACAATTATTTGATGTTTATCAAGCTAAAAGTGAGCATATTTGAGTTCTTTATGAAAATGAAGATGCTATGGGATCAACTCGATGGACTTGATCTACTTCCTGCATGTGTGTGTAATGGATGCTTATGTTATCTTACTTAGCAACTTCTGAAATCACAATAGAATCAAAGATTGATTCAGTTCTTGATGAAGACCACTAATAAGTATGAGACTATCAAGAGCAGTATTCTAATGATGAATATTGCCTACAATCTCAAAGGCCTATGGATTGTTGTTACAGGTTGAAAAACACAAAGAGTTGAGTAATATAAGGAGTCATGTCTCATCTGAAAACATAGATTTTGTTGCAAGGAAGTTTAATAATAATAAGGCTGACAACAAAGGATTCAAGAATCAGGTGAATTCAGTCAGACAGAATTTTGGTTCATATGGTAATAAACAACAATCTGGCCAGAAAAGGAATAATCTATACTATGATCATTGTCACATGACTAATCTTGTAATAGAGAAATGCTGGGAGTTACATGGTTATCCATCATATTTCAGAGGCAAGAACAAGAAGTTTACAACAGCTTCATCTTCACAAAAGGATAATGATGATAATCTTATCCATACCTCACTTGCCTCTGAGAATACAATCTTCTTCTAGATGTATTGTCAAAACATTCTCACAATGCTGATCAGAATGATAATGTTGTTAAAGATTCTGTCTATCTTGGTCTCACTGCTCAGTCACCTTTAACAGGTACTTTACATTAGTCTTTTTTCTCAAGCAAAATGGCTTCTAGATAGTGGAGTCATTGACCACATGGGCTATAATATAAGTTTGCTTAGCTGGTATAAAGATGTTGATAATTTGCATAGTTTCGTAACGATTCCAAATGGAACTAAGGTGCCAATTCAAATATTGGTAAGACTCATTTAGGTTTCAACATTGTTCTTAAAAACATCCTACATGTACCTAGTTTCAATTCAATTTGATTTCCATCTCAAGGCTATGTAAGGACACTGGTTCTACAATCAGTTTTACTGATTCAACTTGTTGTATTCAAGGCCCTTCCAAGAGCAAGCCTATAGTGCTTGGTAAATTGGGCTCTGGGCTATACAATCTTCTTTCTCATGCACCAGCTAGCAAATCTTCTCCTCTCTGCAAGATCATTAGATGTCTTAATGCAATAGAAGACACCAAGCTCTGGCATATGAGGCTTGGACATTTACCATTCTATAAAATGCAGAAGGTATGTCCTTTTATTTCAATAAAACAGTGCATCAATGATAGCTTTTGTCAAATCTGTACAATTGCTAAGTAGCCTAGCTAGGCTACCTTCTTTTCTAGTAGTATTAAAACTACTCAACCATTTGAGCTCTTACATGTTGATGTGTAGGGGTCATATAAGAGCAGTAGCTACACTGGATGTAAATACTTCATTACCATAGTAGATGATTTTACAAGGCTTACTTGGACTCATCTTATGAAGAATAAAGGTGACTCTGTCTTAATCATTCATCAATTTGCTCAATTATATTGATGCACATTTTCAACATAAAGTATTGTTTGCTAGATCAGACAATGCTCTTGATCTTTGTGAAGGAAAAATGAGACTATTATTCATTGATAAGGGCATATTTTATCAGAGAAGTTACACTGAAACACCACAACAAAATGGTGTTGTTGAGAGGAAGCACAAACATCTCTTAGATACTACACGAACTTTATTTTTTCAATCAAAGGTGCCAGCAAAATTTTGGGAAGATTCCATATTGACGGCCACCAATTTGATAAATAGAATGCCTTTGAAGTCCATTGATTTCAAGTCTCCATATAAAATACTATTTCATCAGAAGCCTAATCTGGACCATTTGAGAGTTTTTAGGTGCTTATGCTATGTATTCACTCTCAAATCCTCAAGAAATTAGTTTTCTCCAAGAGCTTTTCCATTTGTATTTCTTGGCTATCCTAATACACACAAGGCATACAAGGTTCTTGATAGGTCAACAAATAAAATAATGATATCAAGAGATGTCAAATTCATTGAAAAGCACTTTCCATTTCAGATTTCATCATCTCCTACAGCAAAATATTCTTCTTAGATCTTCCTTCCCATTGTATTTGATGTGTCTGATATTGAACATGATGTTCCTGCTGCATTTGATTCATCTAGTGATGATAATACAAGTTCTGCTACTGTGTATCCTAATTCCCCAAGTACAACTGCTATCAACTAGTTCTCATCAAAATCTTCTAATCAAATTACTTAATCTCCCATACCTATTTGAAGGTCTAGCAGAACAACAAGACCTCCTCCTCATCTACAACAATATGTCTGCCAAGCAAAAGCTACACCAATACCTACACATTGGTACAATCTAGTAGTTGTTTCTTATTTTCCAGCAGAACACATGTCTTATATAGAAGCTCATAAAGAAGTCAAAGAACCATCTACATTTATTAAAGCATTAAGAAATTCTCATTGGGTTGAGGCAATGAATAAAGAGTTGGAAGCACTAGAGATCAACAAGACATGGGATATTGTACCTTTTCCCAAAAACAAGAAGACAATTGGCAGTAGATGGGTATACAAAATAAAGAGGAAGAAAAATGATGTTATTGAGAGATATAAGGCTCATTTAGTAGCCAAAGGTTTTAACCAGAAGTATGTCATTGATTATGAGGAAACATTTTCCCATGTGTTAAAATGACAACCATTCGATGCATCCTAGCATTAGCACCACATAAGCAATGGCCTTTGTTCCAACTTGATGTCAATAATGCTTCTCTCCATGGATCATTAGATAAAGAAGTTTATATGAAACCTCTTGATGGATATGCCACTGATCCTAGGCACGTATACAGAAATAACATGTCTCTTTATGGCCTTAAATAAGCTTCATGACAGTGATTTTCAAGGCTTGTAAAAGAGCTCAATTCTCAAGGCTATGTGCAGTCTAAAAATGACTATTCTTTATTCTTGAAGAAAGCTGAAACTGATATCGCGATTTCAGCAGTGTATATAGACGATATCATTCTTACAAGCTCTAATACTGACTCCATTGAATCCTTAAAGAAGCACCTTGATCACACTTTCAGCTTTAAAGATCTTAGTGAACTTAGCTTCTTCTTGGGGATTGAGATCAGTAGAACGAGGCAGGGCATTATCATGTCTCAGTCTAAATTCACCAAGGAGTTACTTCAAGACTGTGAACTAGACTTATCCAAGTCTACCTCAACTCCACTCCCCACTATGCAGAAGCTTTGTAGCGATAATCCTTATCTTTACAGTAATCCAGCTCATTATAGGTTCTTGGTTGGCAAACTGAACTTTCTTAATCATACAAGACCAGACATCACTTTTGTTGTTCAGAGCCTTAGCCAATTAATGCAATCTCCATCTCTTAATCATGTCAAGGCATTGACTCATACTTTGAGATACATAAAGCACACTACTGGGCAAGGGATTTTGTTACAAGCTACAGACACTCTAACGTTATAGGCATTCAGTGACTCAGATTGGGCATCCTGCCCATCTTCTCGTAGATCACTCATGGGATATGTCCTTCTATTGGGAAATTCTCCCGTTAGTTAGAAATCAAAGAAGCAGGGGACCATTTCCAAATCATCTTCTGAAGCTAAATATCGTGCAATGGCACAAGCTTTAAGTGAAGAAGTAACGTGGGTTGTCAGATTATTAGAAGAGCTAGGAGTGCACAATCTAAAACCAGTGACTCTCCGTTGTGATAATCAATCAGCACTTCATATTGCTAAAAATCACATGTTTCATGAACGGACCAAACACATCGAGCTTGATTGTCATTTCACGCGAGACAAAGTGTTAGAAGGGTTGCTTCAACTCAGCTATTTACCTACTCATAATGAGCTTGCTGGTGTGTTCACTAAGGTCTTACCAATATCTCAACATGATCTATTATCACACAAACCACTTGACATGGTTTGTGTTTCTCCCATACCAAGTTTGAGGGAGGATATTGATTCTTAATCACATAAGTTAGTGATTAATATTTACCGGAAAAATCTGTTACAATACCCATTTTGTTTGTTATAAAAGTATATTTTCTGTTATGATTGTAAATGTCTCTATATATAAATAACACATTATGTAATTCTTTTAGTCAATTAATTACAATTCTCATTTTGATTACAAAGAACAGAAACTCTCTCTCTCTTTTTCTCTCTACTTCTCTTTGGTTCTCTTTGCTTCGTTCCTCGCATTCATCATTTTTCAGTTCATATCTTCATGCTTGATTCAACACGGAGCTTGTGATGGCAAACTCCTACATGTAGCAAACAAATAAATACGGATGGAGTAGCTGGTCAATGCTGTTGACTTAAGTTCAACTGGCCGCAAATAACAAGATTAGTAATTGTATTTTTTTATTTCATTTGAGCAAGCAATCCTATAGTATTCTTAGCATTAGCTAATCCAACCAATAGGATCTAATTGTTTGCTCCTCAATATAAACTTAGTTTTTGTATAACAACTAGAGCTTTTTATTTAACCAATTAGTCAATTAATTGTGGGGTACACAACTACACATAAAAATACATGGACCATTATAAATAGAACGTAAGAAGCCTTGGCAAACATGAATATAGACACTATAATCCACAACATAGAAGCTTTATATTATATATCTAAGCCCAAGTTTTAAAGTTGTAAAAATATGAGATGCTGGAGTTGAGAATTCACTCTGAATCGTGGATTATTTCCAATTTTGGTAAGAATTATTTTTTTTCTAATGGTAATTTATTTTGTTTGTTTTATTTAAGGAAAATATTGTAGGGTAAAATAGTGCTAATGCATTAAGCAAGGAAATTGAATAAAGAATATTTGGCTGAATTAATTGATTATTTCTGAGAATAATTGATAAAACAAATGAAAATTTTCAAAAAGAATTTTTTTTTCTCTATTCTATAATTATGTAAATTTATGCATACACTTTTTTTCTAAACTATGTAATCTACTGAAGGAACAAGTGCATCGGTTATATACTTATATTTGTATGAGATTGTGAATATGAACAATTTGATTTACAATTTTTACAATTCTAGTTTTTTTTTCTTCTTTCTTTTCATTGTTCTTTGATCTTCATGTCCACTTCGTTGGTGATTTTGCATGTTTCGATCACCTTATCTTTTTTAAGCGATGGTCACTTTCTCAACGACCTTTCAACTTGCATTAGCTAAAAGAGTGGTTCATTTTGTTTGATTACGTCTTGTTGCTTAATTTAAGCTCAACGCAACGATGACCAACACAACTTATACTTTTAATTTATTAAATTTTTGACCAGATGTAACAAGTGCATGAATTTTTTATTCACATGCATACATATACTAGATTTAAATTATTAGAATAAGAAATTGAATTATATATTAAAGCAGTTATCACTTATCGGACAAATTCGAAAATACAATTTTCAACCATGGTTATTTTTATCAAGAATTTTGGATAAACTTCGTAAAGATTCTAAGCAGGAATAATTTACGGATTTATCTTATATAATTAACTTGAACTCTTGAATGTTGATGTTGTCTCGCAGGTAACTAAGCAAAGTTCGATCTTTTTTTTAAAAAAAAAAAAAAAGGTCAGTTGGATTGTGTTGTTGTGATGGATGAGATGAATGGAGTTGAAGAGGCAACAACTTCTACTTTGGATGCAACACAAGAGAATGAAAAGGAAAGCAACAAGGACGAGAAAAAAGAGACAATTAACAAAGTCCCTCTATACAAACTCTTCTCTTTCGCCGATTCTACTGATAAAGCATTGATAGTCATAGGCTCTATCGGTGCTATAGCAAATGGTGTAGCTATGCCGTTGATGACCATCCTTTTGGGTGACTTAGTCAATGCTTTTGGTCAAAATCAAAATACTAGGGAAGTCATTCATGTTGTTTCTCAGGTAAAAATATTACTCCAATTATTATTTACACGGATTTCTTCGGACTGAGTTGTCACGATATGTCAAATTCTCATTTGTAAACAAGCATAATTCATTCTGGCAAAAAAAGTCGTCTATCATGATGATTTGGTTAATGAGGAAATTATATTTATATTTGGAAATGTACCAATAAAAAGTAAAATTTGACTTTTTACGGTTTTCAATATACGAATTAAGAATTTTTTATCTAAGATTAAAAAAATAATTATAAAAACTTAATATTCACAAAATTTATATTGAGATATATCAAACTAGTTCCCACTTGAATATATTATATTTTATGATATGCTGATAATTTATGGTCAAGCCTTTTAAACTTTGACTCCAAAAATAGAAATGAGCTAAAAATAAAGGAATGTAGATAGTAAATTTTATTTTTAACAAAGAGCGTGATTTCTCTGTCTTTAAGATACTCCAGGTTTTCCCATTTGTATAGAAGAATGATTCATTAGTTTGTACGTTTGAATTCTTGTCCACTTTGCATTTGTTATTTTAATTTGCTTGGAACATTTTTTTTTGCAAAGTATGCTCATTATAGACTTTTGCAGGTGTCTATAAAATTTGGTTACTTGGCCGTTGCTACTGCAGTAGCAGCATTCCTTCGTAAGCTTATTGAACCATTTCTCTTTTATTACCCCCAAACCCGGAATCATTAAGGAATTAAGACCATGATCTCATATTATAATACGAAGCAACAGGCTATATATGTTTGATTTTGACATTTGAAGCGCACGTAATTTAGTATCAACATCAGTTGTACTGAGCAATGTTGCAAAAATGTCTATGATATGTATCCTATAACTACATTCCTTGCAAATTAGTACATTAAACAGTATATCATAAATTCATTGTAGTCTTATAGGTCTCTATTCTGCAATATTAGCATAGCTAAAGGAAAGTAGACAAAACATTTTGTTTCCTGCAGAGGTGGCTTGTTGGATGGTAACAGGAGAAAGACAAGCAGCAAGAATGCGGACTTTATACTTAAATACTATACTCAGACAAGATATCGCCTTCTTCGACAAAGAAATCACCACTGGAGAAGTTATCAGTAGAATATCCGGTGACACGGTTCTTATACAAGATGCCATAGGGGAGAAGGTATTTTTTATAATACATAAGATACATATATGCATGCATGTCATAGCATATACGTAGGAATTGAAATGATGACTCTGCCTTCGATGCTGTGCTACCAGGTAGGACAATTTATACAGCTGATATCAGCATTCATAGGAGGTTTTTTGGTTGCATTCATCAAAGGATGGCTTCTGACAGTTGTTTTGTTGTCCGTTATACCTTTTCTTGTAATTTCTGGTGCACTAATGTCCATACTCATTTCGAGAATGGCTACAAAGGGGCAGAAGGGTTGTGCAAAGGCAGCAGTTGTCGTAGAGCAAACTATAGGGTCAATCAGAACTGTGAGTCAAATAATATTAGTATCTCCTTTGATTTTTTTTGGTTAGTTCTTCTTAGTCAGTACTGTAAGGTTTCTTTGATAATTGAACTCTCCATAGTCGAGAGTTTTTCACAATCTCATAATTTTGAACAACATTGTTTCTTCTTAAGGTGGCATCGTTTACAGGAGAGAAACTAGCAATTGCGAAGTTCAATAAAGCAATTGTAAGTGCCTATAAATCAGGGATAAAAGAAGGGATTACTGCAGGGATAGGACACGGTGTCCTTGTGTTTGCTATATTTAGCAGCTACGCTTTAGCCATTTGGTTTGGCTCGAGGATGATTATCCGAGGACATTACACTGGTGGCACTGTTATCAGTGTCATCATTGGTGTCATTATTGGTTCCATGTGAGTCCAAACCTTCACTCTCCGTTTTGTTTTAGTAGATGACAATTGACAAACAATCAAGCTGATAAAATGATCAACTATTAATGATACGGTCACTAGTCATCTGCTTATCTGTATGGACTGTCAAACTATTTACCTTAGCATATTCTTGATTGATGCAGGTCACTGGGGCAAACTTCTCCCAGTATGACAGCTTTTGCCGCAGGCCAAGCAGCAGCATATAAAATGTTTGAGACCATCAATCGAAAATCAGAAATTGACCCTTTTGATCTGAATGGGAAAGTACTAAATGACATTCGCGGAGATATTCAGTTGAGAGATGTTCATTTTAGTTACCCAACTAGACCTGATGAGCAAATTTTTAGGGGATTTTCTCTGAGCATCTCAAGTGGCACTACCGCGGCTTTGGTTGGACAAAGTGGGAGTGGTAAATCGACAGTGATCAGTCTTATAGAGAGATTTTATGATCCACATGCTGGAGAGGTTTTGATTGATGGAATTAATATCAAAGAACTTCAACTAAGATGGATAAGGCAAAAGATTGGTTTGGTAAGTCAAGAGCCCGTATTGTTTGGTTCTTCGATTAAAGAAAACATTGCATATGGAAAAGATGGAGCCACTATTGAAGAAATAAAACAAGCAGCTGAGCTTGCAAATGCGGCTAAATTTATTGATAAATTGCCACAGGTCTGACTGTTTCTGCGATTTCTGTAACCTAGTCTATGACTCTAAGAAATTGATAAATGTAGTAACATCTTTATTACTCATTTGATCTCTTAAAAATGTAACAGGGGCTAGATACACAGGTTGGTGAACATGGAACTCAACTCTCTGGAGGGCAGAAGCAGAGGGTGGCCATAGCTAGGGCCATTCTGAAAGATCCCAGGATTTTACTTTTGGATGAAGCTACAAGTGCACTTGATGCAGAATCTGAGAGGATTGTACAAGAAGCCTTAGATAGGGTGATGGTAAATCGAACTACTGTTATTGTTGCCCACCGTTTAATTACTGTTCGGAATGCTGATATGATTGCAGTCATTCATCAAGGAAAAGTTGTTGAGAAAGGCAGGCTTCTCTTTTTTTTCCAAACAATATAGTATCTCAGTTATCTTGTTTTTTTTTTTTGGTACTTGTCTTGACACTGTGCTTCCTTTTTTTTTTTTGCTAATAACAGGTTCGCACTCTGAATTACTGAAGGATCCTGAGGGAGCATACTCTCAACTTATACATTTACAAGAAACGAAGAAAGAGTCAGGACAAAGTAAAGATACTAAACAAATGTGGAGCCAGTCTAGTCTAAAAAGATCATCCATAAGATCAAGCCAAGGGTCCTCGGGAAGGATAAGCATCGCTCATGACTCATTCTCTGCGGTGTCTGGACAAATAACAAAAGATCCAGCAGATCCAGCAGAAATTGACACTTCATCAGAATCTACTGCAAAACAGCCAGATGTTTCCATCAAGCGTCTTGCCTCTCTTAACAAGCCTGAAATCCCATCACTTGTGCTTGGATGTATAGCTGCAATGGCCGGTGGTGCAATATTTCCAGTATTCAGTATAATTTTTGCCAGTGCAATTGAAATGTTTTATAAGCCACATGATATTTTGAGAAAAGATTCAAGGTTCTGGAGCTCAATGTTTGTAGTCATTGGCTTGGCAGCACTGATATCATATCCTGCTAGAAGCTATTTCTTTGCTGTAGCTGGTAACAAATTGATTAAGAGGATAAGAACGTTATGCTTTGAGAGAGTTGTCCACATGGAAATAGGTTGGTTTGATGAACCAGATAATTCAAGTGGCGCCATAGGTGCAAGGTTATCTGTTGATGCTGCCTCTGTACGTGGTTTGGTTGGCGACGCGTTGGGTTTGCTCGTTCAAAACATTTCATCTGCTGTAACTGCTTTGGTGATTGCTTTCCTTGCAAACTGGATTCTATCATTTGTTATCCTTATATTGATCCCTCTGATTGGAATTAGTGGTTATCTCCAACTGAAGGTTATGCAGGGATTCAGTGCTGACGCAAAGGTTGTCTCATCTTTCTTTCCATTGTTCGATTTTGGAAACTCTTGTCGGAGAATGATCATAGACTTAATTTTATTTTATTTCATTTTGTATTTTGTTTTTCCAGAAAAAGTATGAGGAGGCTAGCCAAGTTGCTAATGATGCAGTAGGGAGTATAAGAACAGTTGCTTCTTTTAGTGCCGAAGAGAAGATATTGCGACTGTATGAGAAGAAATGTGAAGCCCCTGTAAAAGCTGGTATAAAGAGAGGATTGATTAGTGGAGGAGGATTTGGGTTGTCCTTTGCTTTTCTTTTTGGTGTATACGGCATCTGTTTCTACACGGGTGCGCAGCTAGTTGGTCATGGAAAAACTACTTTTGCTGAAGTTTTCAAAGTATATATATCCCATCTTTAAGCATCAATCCTTTGCTTGTCTTATAATAGATTATGGCCAGTATATTTACTTAACACATCTAGTTCTATCTCAGGTTTTCTTTGCACTTGCCATGGCGTCAGTAGGAATATCGCAATCAAGCTCCTTGGCTCCGGATACTAGCAAAGCTAAGAGTGCCACTGCTTCTGTTTTTGCAATTCTTGATCGCAAGTCTAAGATAAACCCGAGTGATGAATCTGGGTTGACAATTGATCATTTGAAGGGTGATATTCAACTTAGACACGTAAGCTTTACATATCCCACTAGGCCTGATGTTCATGTCTTTCAGGACTTATGCTTGACCATTCATGCAGGACAGGTACTTCTTCATTATTACATTGCACTATAGTTTTCATGGTATGCCTTGAGAACAAGTATAGTTTCAGATCATAAAAATAAAATGAAACATATCCTAAAATGATACTACTCATTTTCAGACTGTGGCAATAGTTGGAGAAAGTGGGAGTGGAAAATCAACTTTCATTTCCCTCTTGCAAAGATTCTATGATCCTGATTCTGGTTGTATTACTCTAGACGACATTGAAATTCAGAAGCTCCAATTAAAGTGGTTAAGGCAACAAATGGGTCTCGTAAGCCAAGAACCGGTTCTGTTTAATGAAACAATAAGAGCCAACATTGCGTATGGAAAGGGGGGGAACGCCACTGAGGATGAAATAATAGCTGCTGCGAAGGTAGCAAATGCTCACAATTTCATCAGTAGCTTGCAGGAGGTAGTAATGTCTCTTCCGAATTACTTCTAGTTAATCAACATTATACTGTTTGTTTTTCTTACAGTATGCACAGAATTCAGACTGTAATGTGAAAAATTGCAGGGCTATGATACATTAGTTGGTGAAAGAGGTGTTCAACTATCAGGAGGCCAAAAGCAACGGGTTGCAATTGCACGTGTCATAGTGAAGGATCCAAGAATACTCCTGTTGGATGAAGCTACAAGTGCACTAGATGCAGAATCTGAGAGAGTAGTACAGGACGCATTAGATCAAGTCATGGTGAAACGTACTACTGTAGTTATAGCTCATAGGCTATCCACCATAAAGAATGCTGACGTGATTGCAGTGGTGAAAAATGGTGTTATTGCAGAGAAAGGGAAGCATGAAACTCTAATTCGTATTAAAGATGGAGCATATGCTTCCTTGATTGCACTATATAATGGTGCAGTCTCCTAGTCTACTTGCATCAAATAGCATTGTACCAATGTTTGCCTTGTTTTGTTTCAAGGGTGTCAAATTGTCAATGACAACTATTAACTATAAGGTTCTGATACGTGAATATTCATTCATCTACTTGTATAGTAATAAGTAACTTCTCCTAAATAAATTAGGGTTAGTCAACCTCTTAAGCCTTAATGGACTCTTGCTAGTTTTAATCTAATCAATTCTCTATAGTATGTAATCTAATAGAATTCAGTTAATGTTAGGAATAGGTCCAATAATTGATGTAGACAACAAGACGTAGTTGGTTTCTGGCTAAACAATGCGACTTACTAAATCAACCGTATTAATAATTTTCTTTATTTGATCCTAATAAACTATTAATTAGTTTAAACGCTTGATTGCAGAATATGCAATTCTTTCAATCCCCTACCTGCCCTAGAAAAGCTATGCATCCATTATCATTAGTGACTTATTATCTTAGTTTGAGCAAAAAGTAAGATAAACATGTCATTCTTATTCAAGACAATTTTTTTTTTCAAACTCCAATACTTAACTGTCAAAACAAATGATTAGTTATGAATCCATATGAATACAACCATGTATTTTTACTTTCAACCCTTCAAGAAGACAAAGACATCAATCATACTATATAGGAGGATAATTCTTTTCCTGATATCCATATTTCTACATATGATTTGTAACGATATGAACATCACATTTATAACTTCCTTTTACAACTTGGTGTTCAATGATGCCAAACGCACATTACTCGTAACACAAGAAAAATGATGCACTAAAGTACGAGGAATCAACTAAATAGTTATTAAAAAAAATTAGGATACTCTTAACCTTTTAATGATTTTTCATTTTGGTTTAGTCCAATATATGTTCTCCAACGTATATTTATGTAATTGACTGGACATCTAATGTCCATATAGCTAATGTTTAATAGATCACAATACAAATTGTTAAATCAAGTCAACCTCTACCGTAGCACAAAATGTATCCAGGGAACAAAATACTAGCATGTTTAAGTGAATTAAGAAGATAAGAAATTTAATCTATCTAATGATTCTAAAAAAAAAAAGAATATATAGCCTCGATTAGTTATGTAGTTTGTGAGTTGCAAAGAAAATTATAGATTATTTTCGAAGTATTTTTAATCCAAAAATGACTCGGAAATTACCCACTTGAGTTAGTTTAGTACACCTTAACTGTCTTCATATGCTCGGACTTTTTTATTGATGTCAATTAGCTTAATTAGTTAAAATACTGCAAAAATGGTTATAAAAAAATACGATTTGATTTTATTAACCGCAGCAACACCATAACACCACACCAAAATGCTAACACTACTCCACTCGCACGAGTAGAACCAGTGAACCACTCGCATCCCGCTGTCACATACGACTCCGCCTCTCACCGCCGACGGCCCTCCTCCGGCGACCTTGCCTCCAGCAGCGTTGGCGGTCCTCCTGCCTCTCCTTTTTAAAGCCCCTCACATCACTCTCTGTCAGGCGACCAACTCCTCCAATTCGTCCGTTGTCTTCTCTTCTACAACTACTTGCACGCTTGCTCCCTACATTAGTGGGGTAAGATTTATAAATTAGGGTTTTTAAGTCAAAGCTTTTTTTAAAAATGAGTTTGCAAGTTCCATTTTTTGATTGAGTGAGTAAATTTGGTGGGTTTGAGTAAGATTATATCATAATGTTGTTAATCTGATAAATTATAATGATTTTTTTGGGTTGTTATTTAGCAATGAAACTAGATTATTTGAATTGCACACTAAGTGTTCGATGAAATGTCTGAATGAAAATCCGTAATATATATATATTGAGAAAGTGATAATATTTTGAGTGGTTGATATATTATTATTATTATTATTGAGGAATGAAACTATATTTTTAGTTAATTAAGAATGATGATAATCTACTTGCTTATATGTAATTTTTTGAAGCTACTAGTAGCTAAAATCTTTGGCTCATTTGATTCACTGAACCCCCACAAAGCACGAACTGAAACTTGTGAAATAGTACGTGGTAAATGTTAAAATGGTGCACTTTTTGGATTAGTACCACTACTTAGTTAACGTTGTGTCCAATCAGGTCATCATATGATATCTACGGTCAGACTTTGATGTTAGTTGCTTTACCTTCATATAAGAAAATTTATTGTCTTTTTTAAGTAGGATTAGTTAATTTGAGGTTATATGCGTTACATTTTTTTTTTGTTTCATGTTTTATCAACTTAGTAAGCATTCATTTTTATGCTGTTTCATGTGCTACCATTTAACTAATGGTGTTGTTCTAGATATTTATTGAAAATTTTATTGCGAAGACTTGCTAGTGTTGGAGAATAAAGTTTTCCTAAGTGGTTGGTCTTGGTTTATATTCCTAACCTTTCTCTTTTTCTCTTCCCTGGTTTCAATGTAATAGGGAGCAATAGTATATGAATATATGTTTATTGTCGTTCTTTTACTTCTGGAGTTGTGGTGATTTTTTGATAGGCCATTGTAATAAAATTAATATGACTTACCTTAGGAATGTATAAGTAATTCTATTGGTTTTAAACAAATAAATTGATATAGATTGTTGTATATAAGAGAAATCATCATTAGAAAGAAATGAATCTTCTTTTCGTTGAAGGGAATATGTCCTTTGAAAAATGTTTTTTTGAATCATTTCCATTTGGAAGTGAGAAATGGATTGATTCCCAATAAAAGTTGGCCAATAGAGAGCAAAGAACTCAGGGATTTGCTTGAATTTCTACTATAAAACCCCTCCACCCATGGAGACTGTGGGGTGCTTATATGAAATAGCAAAGATCTTTTTTTAAGTATAAGGAAAATGAACGAAAGCTCGCTTACTTTGGACAATACCGGTGAAGTAATCTTAGTGCTTATAGCCAGCAGGAGCCGGATCCAATGCAGCCAACTTGAGGCCGGGCATGAGAACCCTCCTTTAATATATACCCTAGCTGTGGTCGCTAGAACACTAGCTTAAGAGCTGAAACGTGCTATATGCTCTTTGCTAAGCCTTTTAAGTTTGGCTGATGCAAGCGTCAAAATTGTTTCACAGTGTTTGAGACTTGTCTTTTCACGTTTAGAACTTCTCTTTAAGAAAAAGGGAATCAGTTGAATGAAGCAAAAGGAGGAAAAGTAAAGAAATTGTTTGAGTCGAAGACAATTTGTCCCCCCCCCCCCCCCCCCCCCCCCCCCCCCCCTCTCTCTCTCTCTCTCTCTCTCTTGCACATTGTATTTATCTACTTGTTTGATCATGTTTCCTTTCCAACTTATGCTGCAGTGTATTTTGAGAACATTTAAGCTGTTTGCTGTTCTTGGGAGTTTGCACAATGTCTGCCGACAATATACTGGAGCCTCTAGTAGACCGTAAGTGGTCTGGATTTTTGTGTTTGCTTTATAAATTGTTTCAGTTACTGACTTGAGTATGAAGGATGTGTCTTTGGGTAACATCAGGCTAGAACTTGTTAAACATATTCATTCTTTCACATTAATGTCTTGAAGCTAGCTAAGCATCACAGGCTTTGTATGTTGACAAGTTTTCTTTTCCTCCCTCTTTCCTGCAGAATTGATTTCAGTCATTACCAATGATGGACGCAACATTGTGGTGAGTTTGCATGTTACTTTTATTGGTAGCTCCTTTGAATTAGCTGTTTATGCTATTGAGATTAGGCTACTTTGTCTGACTATTGTTATACATAATGATTCAGGGATATCTAAAAGGTTTTGACCAGGCAACAAACATAATACTTGATGAATCACATGAGAGGGTTTTTTCTACTAAGGTTTGATTGAATCTCTGTGGAGCCTCCTTCTCTCGTCCTTCCTATCTCCTGTTTTGAATTGTTATTAAGTTTTGATATGTCACAAGTCACAAGAGACTCACCTACCTCAAAGACTAATCTTCTGACAGCTGCATCCTATTGTTTACTAAGCTAGAAGCAATAAGTCTTATATATAGTATAGTATGTCTTTTATAGGTTTGGGCTTTTGCTTTTATAATCCCCTGAATTGGGAATGGTTGTTTACTTGCTTACTTGAAAGAGTATGGTAATTCCCTTTTACTTATTTGTAGTATGGAACTAGATTCTATTCTTGCACCTTGAAATCCAGATAGGATTCATTTCCTAGTACAGAGAAGGGGCTGTCCATAAGAAAACCAACAAGAGAAAGCTCTTCTGCTCAGAAACGAAATGTTCCTTAGGTTTGACCTAATGAGCTTTCTTTATGTTGAGTTAAACCTGTAGATTTGCCTAGTGGAGGCCTCACGGGAGAATCAATTTATGCACTGCTATCTGAGAATTTTTAGTTGGCAAGCTGTAAATAGCCCCGAACAAAGCAAACTATTTGAACTTTATTGTGTTTAACTGTTTTTATATATCAATTGTAGGAAAAGATATTCTATCTGAACATGATTTCCGTTACTGACACTGATGAAGGCTGGAACCATAATATAGTAGTTATATTTTTGGTAATACTAAATCATCAAATCACTTGATTTGACTGGTCTGTTTCTAACAAAATGGAACATATTGAAGAATGGTGGGAGTTCGTTGATCTGTGAAGCCTGCAGTATTACTTCTATCTTGTATATGTGCAGTATTAAGTAATTGACTCCTGTGTGAGCTGTTATCCCTGGAAGCATGAACGATGAAAATAAGATGTTTTGGCATGGTGAATATGTCCAATACTAAACCAATTGAATTTGGAGCACAGGATTTGGTTGGAGGGTTATATCATGAGTCCCTCAAACCTTATTTAGAATTTTCTGCTTGTGTCCTAATCTTTGCTCAACTATATTGCTTCATGTCGCATTAATTTCTGTGCTCCATTCACTGTGTCTGCAACGTAATTCGATGAATTATGCAGTAGCTGCTTCGCCTGCTCATTTCGAATTTTGGCTCTGTATTTTGTTATCGGTCAGTCTGATTTTTTGATCTCTGTCATATAGAATAAGGCATGTGGTTTTGATTCCATACCAGGTGCTAAGATTGAACCCATTTTTCCTCTGCCTCTCGGGTTTTCAGGAATGAAACTATTGTTCTGTTTGTTGAAACTTCATGATTCATGTGTGCACTGTTTAGAGTGTATTTTCAAGTAATCATTTCTCAATTTCTGGGTTGCAGGAAGGAGTTCAACAAATTGTATTGGGTTTGTACATCATCAGGGGTGACAACATGTATGATACTTTTCTGAAAGTTGTTTCCATTGGCAGTTTGCTTATCTGTTTTATCCCTATGAAATTTAGTGTTTTATTACTATTTTGTCAACATTGTAATTTAACTATATTTTCACTGTTTTCTTTGACAGAAGCATTATCGGCGAGCTGGATGAGGACTTGGATGCTCATATCGAGCTATCACAGCTGAGGGGCCATCCTCTGAAGCCTGTCATTCACTGATCAGCAGTTTTTTTAGGTTGCATGGGGGGAAAAAAGAAAATTTGGTTTACTGGACTATGATAGTGAATGTTGAGGACTTATTTATGAAGAGGTAATGAAGTGGTATAGAGTATGAGCTTGATGGATGCAGAAAGGGAGGCATTTTGGAAGACTTAACTTTGATGTTAATCAGGGTTTTTCTTTTTTCAATATCATTAATTTTTCGTTCAGAACAAGTCCAGAGTTCTCTGAATAGAATTGTGATGGTATTATCATCTACGTACTTGAGTAGATATTTTGCTATGTAAGACGGGAGTTATTTGGATTTGACTAATGAACGTTATCTGATTCAGCATTAAGTTAAGAGCTTGCTCTAGTTTTCCTACCTGAAAAGCTAGGCTTCTTTGGCTTTGTTCATCCTTTGTTTCACTCAAAGGTACAGTGAAAGACACTACTTATACCAACATCCAGCATTGGGAAGCCCCTGTAGAGAATGGCACTCGTAGCTTCTTACCTAACTAGCTAAAGGAATAAATTCGAGGTTGGAGGGGACTTTGTACACCCCTTCAGCCAATGTAACAAGCTAATTTTGTATGAGTTTTGTTTGGGACTTGAAACTGATTTCCAACTTTTGAATTAGTTCAATAATCTGGTACACAATTTAAATACGGAGGACCATATAAAGCTGCAATGCTGTACATCAGTATACTTTATCTTGACTTCCTCTTGAGAAAGAAGGGAAATAACAATTCTCATTAATTCATTCCTTTATACCTGTTGTACAAAACTGTTGGTCCACATTCCTTTCCTGGCAAGGCTGCCTTTCATTCTAAAGTACCCGTTGCGGCCTATACTCGGTACTTTAGAGCGAAGATGTAGCTTGGTCTTGCAGGTGAGAAGGTATTTCTATGAGCGTGCCTTTATACCTGTTCTTGATAGGATCATCATTGTCCATGGATGATGCTGCCGGCTGGGAAGCTCTTGCACACTAAAGAAGATTGGATGTGTGGACAGCAATAACGACCAAGTCCTAATGAGAAATTGAAATATCATAAAGATTTCCTTTGGTGGAAATGATATATCATAAGGTCGAGTAATCTATTCTCCGAGTTGCTAGAGCAGTCTTTCTCAACGGAATTGGGTCCTCAAGTCCCAAAAAAAATGGAAAAGGGTCCTTCAAGGTTATAACCTTGATCAGTTAAAAATTTTGGACGGTAAACATCCCGTAAAGAGAAGAATCCTTTCCCTGTAAAAGCTTCCCTTGTAGGACTTAGAGAGCACACCACCATCTCCTTTCCTTATACAAAGGCAATAACCAGAGAAAAGCGATCAAGTTTAAGGTTTAAATTAGAATTGCATAGCCCACACCAATTGTTGCTGACTATATATTCCAATCACTCGGCCATACCTTACGAAAAAATCAACATTTAATTCACAAGGCTTGGACCTAATTTCCTCTGATAACACTTCTTCAGGACTTGAAAAAACAGCTCACGCTACTGCATGGCCTTAATTTTCAATTATTCAATGGATTCACGACACTAATAGGTTTCCATTTCAGAACTGTCCATCAACAATCATTGTTTTCACAAGAATTCAGGCACACTTGGCTGAAAAAAGGCTAAATCCGCAAAATTATTCCACAATATGACAACAGAAAGGATTTCAAACAAGTAAAAACTTCTCAGATTCACTCCTTTAATTATCATTATCCTCTTGGCAACATCCAAATATTGTATCTGAGCACCTCTTCTCATAAGATCAGTTTTACTATAGCAGCATTAGTACCGTGCACAAAAAATAGCAAGTTGAAAATATTTTTTGTCTCAAAATGAGTATTCCGTTAGATCATGCTTTGAGTCGCCTAATTCCATATCAGCCAAACATTCATCAGCACTAAGGGGAGGAAGATTTCTAGTTTTGCGCTTCACGTTATGCTTATGCCATTCGCTCTTGAAGTGCTCCCTGTATTGCTTCGCATCACCTACCAAGGCGTTGCATGTGCTACACTTGCTTTGCTTTGCTTCCCCCCCGGAGCTTTTAGTACTAGTCGAAACTGACTGTTTTTGCAATCTCTCACTTAACTGGAGAACAGAACCTTCAGTAGATTCTTTAGGCAGGCTTGGGGGATTGTCTTCACTAAATTCATCAAAAGCATCAACACCAGTATCTCCCTCTGCATGAACAGAGACTGCTAGAATTTCTAGCCTCCCCAGAAGATTCCTCACCAATCCATCAAATTCTCGGAACATGCTTGGATCCAGTTCGCAAACCTGCACTTATACATAATAACAAATGAGGATCATGGCAGAAAACTGGAACTTAAAATTAATGTTTAAGCAGGAAACAAACTTACAACTGAAAGCTGATTTCCAGATTCCTCTTGTGACACAATATCCCCATGCCAAGTTTCTAGCTTCTCCTTGATAGAGGGAAAGTTCTGTGGAGAGACAATGACTCGCAGTCTCATTGGAGATCTTTTAATGGGAAATTTCTGCTGTAGCACACGGATAACCTCAAGTGCCTACAATTTCAAAATAACACACCGAGGAACTCAATCACATAAGCAAAAGCATAGACCAGTTCAAGACGAACAAAGTTGCAGTTTTATGATAAATGACATTCAGCTTAACTGAAGTGAATATCCTAACTAAGAATGCTACAACGAGTAAATATTCAACAACACGAGTCAAATGAACTAAGCAAGTAAAAAAGCTATCAAAACATTGGGATGCTAGCAATTCACAGCAAAGATAACCTTTGTCAAAGGATCAAAGGATTGCTAACCTGCTTCTTGGAACTGCCATGAGGATCAACAGCATAGTGGACCTCATGCATCAAACGTTCAATCATACTAATAGTGTACGGATGTTTGGTATCGGGATTGATAGTCTTTTGCATAACAATGGTTGCAATATCCCGAAATTGATTAGATAACTGTGCCTCCCTCTCTTTTCCTGCAACTTGAAGCTCTCCTTTCTCCAAAATCTAACCAAAAAAATTTTGCATCAAACTAACAGTCTATCGAGTCCGAAATCAAACAACAAACTAACAGAACTTTGCCCACCTCCAAACAAATTTTAGTCTGGTCATCGGACCCGAAAGCTTTAATCAAATCCTTAGACTTAGCAAGGACTCCTTTCGAGACATTCGAATACACGGTATGGGATTGCAACACTTCATCTAAATCTTTCTCTCTGATTCAAAAACATTAACAAAACTCAAAAATAACACCACGCAATAATAAAACTATCATCAAAGTAACAAAAACCATTCACATTTATGTAAGATAGAATATCAAATACTTGCAAGACCTACGATCAAATTATGCCTACACAATAATAAACCTATCACTACAATAATTATAGAAAAAGAACTCGCAATTATGGAAGATAGAATATCAACTAATTGCAAAATGGCTGTATATGAAATCAAAACGTAGGTAACTTAGTTGGTTAAGGTTACCCAACACCTACAATCAAATCATGTCTACATAATAACACTAAAGGTTACCCAAATTTGGAAAAAGGGAAAATTTAAGAGGCAATAAAGATTTGAAAAAGAAAAGCAAAGAATGAAGAGAGTTACACGCCGGAGCGCCAAGAGAGGACTTTGTTTTTGTAGCAAGCGATTTCGAAGCGATTGCCGTGTTTCTTTAATCGGACGACGGCTACGTTTGTGAGCCGCTTCTGCCCTACCGGTTGTACTAGTGTTCTCGACATTCAGTGACTTGCCTCGATCACTGCTCTCTAGTCACCGCCGCCGTGTCATATTATCAGATAGGACTATTTTCTCTTTTAAAGATGGTGTGGGATTTCTGGGAAATGAAACGGCCTTTGTGATTTCACCGGGCTTAATAGAGTAGACACGGGTCGGGTTATTTGGTTGTGCTAACATAGTCATGTGCGATATATGATTTAACAATAAATTATTTTTATTAAATATTATAATTATAAGAATACTTTTATTTATTTGTGATAACTATAGGTTTTATAGAATTACAGTAGAAAATTTAATTAGGATAATACTTTTTTATCATATTAAATAAAAAATTATTTTAGAAAACGGTAGAAATGAAACATGAAATAAATGTAGTTTTATAGTCACACAATTTTCTATATATAATAATTTTCAATCTAATATTAATGTAAAGTAGGAAAAAATGAGATAACATCATCATTAAAAAAAGGCGGAATTTTTTTAAATATTAGCTTGACACGTGTTAATTAGGGTTTGCAAAATAATCGTAACCGTTAACCATGTATAACCAGTTCATATTTTTTTATTCCAAAAGAGGCAAAGCCGAAACAGAAAAACAAACAAACAAACAAAAACAAAATGAAAACCAAACCTAAAACAAGAGTAAATTAGGAGGGACAAATCTAGGAAAAGCTATTCCCCTAACATCCTCATCTAAAATATTTTTGAATTCAGAAGGAACACTTTCCAAAAGTGTGAAATGGACATTATTATTAACTCCCTGATTAGCAAGCCAATCAGCAGCTCTGTTCCCTTCACGGTAGATATGGGTCACTCGAATTTGCCAGTCTGGTAGGTTCAAAAGCTTCCTGCAATAGCGTATAATGTGGGTACAGTCCCCATTAATATAATCTTCTTATTGAAGAGCCTTGGTGTATGCTAGATTATCCATTTGGACTTCTAGTTTACCTTGGCATAGTTCTTTTGCCAAAGTGAGGCCTTTTTGCAAAGCCAGACATTCAACTCTAAACGCTCTGCAAATTCCATAATTTTCCATAAAGGCCATAATCCACTTGCCATTGGAGTCCCATACCACACCTCCTCCTCCAGCTTCTCCTGGAGATCCCTTAGCTGCCCCATCAGTGTTTAACACATACCAACCATCTTTTGGCACATTCCAACGAACGAACACCTCCTTCTTAAGCCTTTGTCCTTCTGACCCATTCTCTTCCAATCTTTCCACACTTCTCACCGTTTCATCAAGTCTGATGTGAAGAAAAGCTCTAGTATCCTGTGGAATCTCATCCTGTCTATTGAAAACAATGCAATTCCTCCACTTCCAACACCACCAAACTGTCAAATAAAAAAGAGAAGGCCATAGAGTGAAGTATTCATGATCCTGAGACTCAATATTATGCGTAAGCCAATCCCTCAAGTTACTCCTGAAGAAATCTGGTACATTGTAGGGCCTCTAAGGTTTATCCATATCCTCCTTGCTACACTGCAATCCCTCATAATATGTATTGTAGATTCCTCTTCCCTCATGCAAATAGGACATTTAGGATCAGGTTCCAACTTCCTTTTGAATCTATTTAATTTTCCCATCACCCTATCATGACCTACCACCCACAGAAATCCCTTTACTCTTTGTTGAACAGGGGCTTTCCAGATCAACTTCCACATTTCATTCTCAATCTCTGATGTTTCCCTTCTTATAAGTGTTATTGCTGATTTAATAATAAAATGACCCTTTGGCCCATTACCCTAGTAAAGTAAATCAGCAACATTTTGATCCTCCTGAACCACATATGCTTGAATAGCCTTTAGAGTCTCCATGTTAAAAAGATGGGAAAATCTTTCCCAAGCCCAACCTTCTCCTGCTTCCCACATATCCTCTACAAGCACATCACTTATCTCATTTGGGATCTCCTACACTACCATTTCCCTTAGAGTGACATCCAAAACCCATTTATCATCCCAAAACTTAGTAGCACTTCCATTGCCTACTGCTACTCTCATTCCTTTCCACAGATTACTCGCAGCTTCGATTATACAAACATTGCCTTTACAGTATTTCTGACTAAGTACCTGGACCCATAAGGCATTAGGATTTGTAAGCATCCTCCATCCGATTTTTGTGAGGAAAGCTTCATTGGTTTGGCGCATAGGATGAATACCTAGACCTCCACACACAATGGGTTGCTGGATAGTATTCCATGAGATCAGATGAACTTTTCTTTTATCTTCACTACCTCCCTAGATAAACCTTCGGTTTTTACAATCTATAAAATCACAAATACTCTTAGGTAACTTTGTTGTTTGCATAGAATAGCTAGCAACCGAAGACAACGTATTTTTAGCAAGAGTAATTCTACCAGCTAAAGATAAATATTTTGACTTCCACCCAGCAAGTCTTCTATCAATCTTCTCGCAAAGGTAGTTAAAAGTGTCCTTCGTGACTCTTTGGGTAAAAGTAAGCATACCCAAGTACATACCCAAGTCATCAGTTTGCACAATGCATAGAACATCACTACTATCCTTCCTTGCATCCTCACATACATTTGCAGAGAAGTATACATTAGACTTAGACAGATTAATTTTCTGTCCTGAAGCCCTACAAAACTGATCAATGCCATAAGAATGACTTGAGCCTGGAATGTGGAAGCTTCAGCAAATAAAATTACATCATTTGCAAAAAAAAAAAAAAAAAGATTTGACAAACGAGGACCCTTTCTACTCGCCTGAGTCGTTTTCCGTCTATTAAGTGCAATTGCTTCCTCTATAGCTTGATAAAATCTTTCCAAGCACATAACAAATAAATACGGGGAAAGAGGATCACCTTGTCTGATTCCACGTGAAGGTTGGAAGCTATCAGTTGGCTCTCCATTCAGAGAATTTGCATGCTCACAGATATATTCCATAATGATGTTAATAAGAAGAGTAGGAAAGTTCATTTGATTCAGAGTATCCATGGCTTATCATTCTGAGCAGAAAACTCCTCCAATTCCTTCCAGAGTCGTTGTCTCTTTGAAGGGTCAGGGCTAGCATAGATTGCCGAGAAATACCATGGTTCACCTCCACACCTTTTAATTTCCATATGAATGTACTGATCATGTTTTTGGATAGGTTCTACATTAACATGATCTTTCTTCCAATAGACCCAAATTCCCCCACTGAAACCAACTGCATCTACTCAAGAATGGCCATCAAAACTAATTACAGACGCAAGATTTTCAGCCTGCACACCTCCTAAATGGGTTTCCACCAACACAACTTCACAAGGTTTATGCATTTTAATCAAATCCCTGAAACCTGCTTGGAAAATTTTACTGCCAGCCCCTTGCACATTCCAAATCATACATGATATAGGAAAATCATGTGGATTAAGGTTTGGAAGAAAATCTATCATTTTAGATGTAGTCATATCCAGAGAAGATATAAAAGCATCACTTAGACATCTAAACAGCTGTTGAATCTCAACAGGAAGCATCATTGTAACCACTAACTCCGGCGGTTCCGGTAGTGGTTCCATCCACGTCTCCATCCTGACCTCCATTATGTAAGGCGGTTCCGGTAGTGGGTCAGGCGGTTCGTTATCACCATGTAAGGCAACTCCAGAGGTCTCCCCAGACAGAGGATTTTGTATGTTGGAACCTCCAGAAGTACTACCCCTGAGTTTAGAAAATCCATTATGAAACTTATTAGACTTGCTTTGTGGTTTGCATGATAAGTCTACTTTTGAGGAATTTATAGATGGCGTAGAATTAGCCGCAAGAGGATGAATCTCTACCTTTTCCTTACCCACTCTTAAATTATTTAAAGCTTTTGGTAAATCTTCCTTAAGGAGATTTCGGTTTACCATCTTTAGGCTAGCACGTTGACTAGTTTTTTGGGGCTTTTTCTTGATTTGAGTGGATTTGGAATTAATTTTGGTAACAAAGGATTTGATAGAAGTATCCAGGCTTGATTCTAATCTAGAATTATTAGTCGTTTCCTTAATCACCGGCTCTTTATTTTGGTTAGGTGGAATTTCCATCCACTCTTTCTCCGGGATGTGGCTTCATGTAAATCCCATATCAAGCTCCTTAACTTGATCCTTTTCTTGCACCGAGATTCCCTCCTCCGCTATCTTGAAGCTTTGAAGATTTTCTTGTTCGAGTATGGAAAATCTTGATTCCATTTCCATAATGCTTGAATTTTTCCTCTGACTTAGGCTAGGACCACTCTTATATTCCTCCTTTTCCAATTTCACTTCTGTTATTATGTCCTATTTGGGGAAAGCTTTGAGGCTGAAAAGAAGGTTTATTCTGATGAGAGCGATTAGGTTTTTTCACCAGCATCCAATCGCCAAAATCTTCAGTCTCCTCAGGTTTTGCATGGCACTGTTCAGAACTAAGACCATGACCCTTAGAACTTCCTGCTGTATGAATAGACAAACTCCCGTTATTAGTAACTTCTGGACAACATTCTTCTTTGTGACCTAACCTTCCACAATGGAAGCACAACATACGAATCCCCTCATATTGGATTTTGCAGACTTTACCTTTGAACCAAAACTTCGACAGAAGAGGTTTCAACAGGTCAATTTCCACGCCCAATCTGGTAAATTGGCCTCTATCTGCTTGGGTTGTGGTTCTATCCACCCGTAATACCTTCCCAATTTTCGCTCCTATTTTTTTAAGGAACTCAATATCAAAATACTCAACAGCGAGGTTTGGAATACGAACCCATGTAGTTAGAATTCTGATTGGAGATTCATCTGGAATAAAATTGGGTACCCATTTTTGAATGGTTAAGTAAGGGGACCTCAATCTGGTTTTTTCCTCCTTTGAAAGTAAGATAAAAGGGCACCTTTCATCTTCAGTAACCCCTTCTGGTGGTTCGTCATCATCAGAAGTATCCTCTTCAAAATATCTCTTCAAAGGATGGATTTTCACATATATGGGGATTATTACCCCATACTATATCTTTGAAAGAAAAAGAGTGAGATTGAGCCTTACTTTGTGACGATATAAGCTCAGGATTAGAATGTTTGGATAAATTGAGCCACTTGTATTACCTTGATCAAAGATGAGACTCGTAATATTGCATTTTGGTTTCTTTTTTGATCGAACTAATTGATCAGCCTCTTCTTGGGAGGAAATTAAGTTTTTTGGATTTCTCTGGGTGGGTCATTTCTCCAAGTAGTATGTTGTAGTCACCGGTTCATATTAATCATATTAACTGTTATTTTACCGAACCGTTAACCGTGTTACGGTTATAAAATTTTTGTAATGATTAACCGTCGGTTAACCGTTATTATTATTTTTTTAAAAACAAACTTAAAAGGCTAAAATAAGAATGAATATCACAATTTTTTTTTATTCATGATCATACATTATAAATATGTGATATTACTATTGTAGAAGACCTAAATGAGCTAATAAATCATACAAATAATTTCACAATATTAGGTGTACAAGTGCATAAAAATGGAATAAAACGGTTAACCGTACTGTTAAATATCGGTTATTGTTTATCGGTTATCGTTACTTAACGGTACGCTTACGGTTAGCCTTTTCCAATAACCGTTATAACTGTTAACCGTACCGTTAAGGCTTAAGGGGTACGGTTAACCGTTTATGCACACCCCTAAGTATGACGACAACATGAGTTTTTCTTTAATAATAGTTATAGATGGATCACTAGCTAATCCATAAAGGTTATACTTACACTTATGATAAAATTTGGACTATATTGAGGGACATGCCAAAAAATATAAAAAATAAAAGAAAATATAAGTTTGGTTTTGTGTCTATTGGACATAAAATTAATGGGTTTAGACATGGGGCATCCAACTGTATATTTTCATCTCTTATCGTGTTAAGTTATAGCAAGGTATTTGGTTATTGGTTTATCATATTCATAACACCTTTTGAATCCTTCTTCACCTCTATAACCTATAGGTAAGGTTTTTATGAACCCAACTTGATATAAACCATCTTATTAACAAAAATAAAAACCATTATCCAAATCCTCTAATTTTCGTATAATTTCATTATTTTGAAGACTAGAATAATAGAGTTACATTGATAATTAAGTGGTGTTCAGTTGGTAAGAACTGATACAAGAATTTCTAATTATTGGGAGTGCACCATTGAGTTGGAAAATGGAAATTACTTAAAGTGAAGGAAGTACCATTTCCCATAAGACATGAGATTTTGTTGCTACCTTTTTCTCAGTCATACAAAATAAACTACCCACATTCATTTAGAGGAAAAAATATGAAATTTTCGAGCTTTTGCTTTGCTAAAATATTGTGACTCATTATATGTCTTTCCACTCCGCCTCCCCCATCTCAATCACCTAAATTTTGCAACAAAATATGTGAATTAACTTTTGAGCCGCATTTTTCAGTTTTAATTTCCCAAGAAGTTAAAATTTCACGCTTTATCAACTAAACAACTCAAAATCATTTACCATGAATTTGACGATTGAATTTCCATGCAACCCTTAGCACATCAATATATATGGTTAAATCTCCCACCATTGATAAACTAATAATATTATATTCAACAAAAGTTCTCCCATTTTAACATTAAAGCAAATCAAAACTCGTTGTCTCACTCAAATTGGTGCTCAATTTACAAAAAATGATACTTTGCAGTGTGAAATACAATTACGAGATAATAATGTTGAAGAAATTAACGATAAAAAAGGAAGATCCAAATTTCAAATTAAGTGGGTTTGATTTAACATTTTTAAATGAGTTTTGAATCTATACCTTAGTTAAGCTAGTTTTGTTAAGCTTGGAAATAAAATTGCATATTCACCACCTTAACCCTAAAGATTTACCACTTCGTTCCTCTATCCTTTGTGTCCGTCGTAGGATAGCTCAATAGTCAAGCAGTTTACTACTGTACTTTACTGGTGTCTGGCTGTCTGCCCCTTCAAGTTCAGAGTCGTCCCTCATTCCCTCGCACACCGCCCGCTTAATCCCCCTCAGTCTCTCTCTTCCCCAGACCCAAGATCAATTCCAATGTCGTCCAACAACCCATCCCAGCTCCTCCCCTCAGGTATCCCTCTCATCTTCTCCCCCACCCCTCTGAATCTTAATTCAACGGAATTAACCCTCAGTTTTGTTGATATTGCAGAGCTGATTGACAGGTGCATTGGGTCCAAGATTTGGGTGATTATGAAGGGAGACAAGGAACTCGTTGGAACCCTTCGAGGGTTTGATGTCTATGTCAATATGGTCCTTGAAGATGTTACTGAATAGTATGATACTTCCTTTTCTTGCTTTGAATTTAGGGTCTAGGGTTTTGGCATTTGTTGTTGTATTTTGTGTTTAAAAAATTTTCCGGTTTCGGCTTTTTGGGGCGCAGCCTGCCTTTTGATTTTGGTTAAAAATCTGTGAAGTTTAATGCTTTGGAGATTTTGTGGGATTGAGTTGGTTTTAAAAAAGGGTTTGGAAATTTGGGGAAAAGGGGAACGGCTCCGGTATGTAGGTTGACATTAGTGAGAGCAGGGGAGGAACAAGAAAGTTATGTAATCATTATGCAATTAAGAATTGCTAGTCTGAAAAACTTGGGTGGTTTAATGTGGAAGTGGTTTTGGGATTACACCTAACACTTACGTTGAGACTGTGTCAACATGACCGCCTTATTTGATTCTCGATAACTATGATTATTAAAAAATTTGATTTCGTTGGATTGATGATGAATTGGTGGAAGATGCAATTCTGTTTTGAGATTACATTTTTACCAGATCCGGCAACTTTTACAGTTTGAGGCCTATATCTGGTAGTTGCCGCATTTGGTTTTCAGTATGCCTGTAGTGGGTCATATAGATGAAATCCGTGTTCTATTTTTTTGTCTGCAGACTCCAAGTACTGCTGGAGTGCTGGCTACAAGGAGACTCAGAATGGTTGAGTTAAATCTGCTATGATATACAAGTCATAGGATCTCTATGCCTTATGCCTCGCTTTCTGATGCGTAGCTTATGTACTCTTGATTTTGTTTCCTTTCTGTCAAGCTTTTCTTTGTTATTACCCCTTTTTGACCTGTTTCCATGAGCATTAAAGGTAAAAATTTTCAAGGGTAGTATAGTGGGTATAATCATGTGTTAATCTTTAGTTGGTGGCCCCTGAATTTTAAGGTTAGACTTCCTTCATTGAGAGTACTGTTTTCTTAGAATGACGTTTTTGTCATGTTGCCAGCTGGGGCTGGAAGGATTTTTCTTGTGCTTGAAGTTTATTGTAAGACAAGGTTAACTAGTTGTTTAGTTTGGGCCATTCAACATTTGGGAACGTCTTGATGTGAGATGCAAGTTGGGAGCATGTCTAAACTTGTTGATGTGATATAAGTCAAGAAGTCTGTCATCTTACTCGTTGTGATAAGATTCATATCTAATGGCTTAAAGTCATAGTTTGGTTGGTCAGCCTATGCAATTGCCTCTGGTTAGCTTGGGACGGCCTATTGCCTTGGCATCAAATATTTATGGGTCATTACTAGGGTAGGTTTGGATTTCTTCTTTTTTTTTTTTTAACTTTGGAATGAAAAGGTAACTATCACAAAAAGATTATGGTTAATAGCTTTTTTTGTTGGGTACTGTGTGCTGGCCATACTGCCATAGATAAGCTTTAGGTTCATGGATACCAATAGGGATTCTCCGTAATTGTTGTTGTTGTTGAATGTAGTTCTTCTGCGAATGCTATTACATTAAATCCATGTTCGCCCTGAAGTTAACCAAGCTGTATCTAGCTATACTATTTTGAGTTACAATGAATAGATAATATGACCTGACTATTCTAATGTACATACCATAATTCCCATTCAGAGTTAGAAGTCAATTTTGTTCCTCTTTTTTCCTCATTTTGTGATTAATTATAGGGATTTAGAGGATACTTGAGTGAGTTCTAGATTAAAGAGGCTTGAATTTAGTATTTCAAGCTACTGTTTTAGTGAAGGATGAAATGTAGATGTCTTTTTTCCTAGAACTCTTGTTGTGCACATTTAGTCCTTTTTGTTTTCATTTATTTATCATTGGAGTTGATTTCCTTTAAAATAATTGTTTCAGCACTTGAGTCTGTTGTTATTTCTATCCCATATTTTTTACCACATGATTAAATCTTTGTATTCCATACTATTTGTCACTTGAATATCAATAAATTATGGTATAGTCAATTTAAATTTCCAATGCAATACTCAGCTGTGAATATCATTGTAAGAACTGATAATTACTCAGTATATGTGCATAATCTAAAAAGACAATGTGAATAGGAATTCAGTGGCTTCCTCATATTGTTCAGAGATACTTTCATATACCCTAGAACTATGGCTGCAATGTCATAGTTCACCCAAGTGCAGGTCAAATGGCATTCCATTTGCTCTAAAGATGTCATTTTACCTGATTCTTTTATCTATTTAGTACTTTTATAAACGAGTTATTTAAGTAGTTGGTTGCAAAGATGCTAGCAGACTTGCAAATTCTTGCTTCTGTTGACAGTAATCTGCCAGGTTGTAGGGCTAGATTTGGAATTTTGAGTCCCTATCTGAAAGCTTTTGTGTAATGTATATATTAGTAGAAAGACTGCTTTGATTTGTTGTCTGGCTTATTAGTGATGAGTCAAACTAATCTCACATAAACAGCACCAGGTTCTGATTTAGTGAATTGTTGCTAGTGATAAAACCCCATGCCCTAGTGCCCTATTGCTTGTTCTACTTGATGAAAATTGAATTGGTGAGAAGTAGAGCAGTGATTATTTTGTGTAAAAGTGTGAATATGGAAATTGATGGGAGATTGGTGAGGAATTGATGTGCCAGGTGGCAAAACAACCTAAATGATCTGTTATGTGGAGAAAAAATGGCTGGCACCCGGTGGTCTCATGATCTGACAAAATGTGTTAGGTTATGGCAATGAAGAATCATACTAGGAGAAGGGCTCCCGTCTATGTCAGTTCTTCAATGGGACACCTTTCAGTTTATAGCCCTATAGTTCATAGAAAATATTATGCAGATCATTAGATAGCTTTATGAATATACACAAGTTCTTTCAAAATATTCTTTCTCAAATTCTCAAGGAGATATATTGTATCGTAAGTTTCTGAAATTTGATGGATCCTTTTCATATGGTTGAATTACAGCTTTTTTCTTGATCTCTCTCTTCTTTTCTCTTCTTTTACTCATTGTTTTTAAAAAAGTTGTGGGGGTTAATGCTGTGGTGACAAAATAACTATCAATTTTTTGTGTCATGTTGAGGAAGCTGTTAGACAACTTGTATCGATGGGTTCTGTTTGCAAGTTAATCAGTTGATTGGCTGAAGTTGTACGAAGATGTGATTTGTTTGGTAGGAGTTGAGAGAACCAGGATGCTTAAAGCAAATTGATTTGGGGGGGGGGGGGGGGGGGGGGGGGGGGGGGGGGGGGAACAGTTAGTGCTGGGTGCTTACTTATTGGCTGATCAATGAGGGAAGGTTAGAATTCTGAGGGAATTGTTCAATATATATGGTTAATGACATAGAGTTCTTCAGGTATAAGTTCAAATAATGGTTATTGCCTTATTGGTGACCGTCATCCAAGAGAAACAGAAACAAATATATTTTGTTCTGTCATTCTAACCCTGTGGTTGAATATCGAAACCTTTGCTTCAGGTTTCTTCAGTTATCTTACCTTCCATCATTGTTAGAGCTGTATGATTATGGTCTGACTTTTTGTATTAGTGTGTACAGGCTGATTATCGTTGTTCTGTGCTTAGCTGAATAGCAAACGCTAAAATCTTATTCAAATTGGTGTCACTGACTGATTTATACCTTAGTTTTCTGACCTTGTGCTTAATAACAGTGAAATTACTGCTGAAGGACGAAGAATCACGAAACTTGATCAGATTCTGCTCAATGGAAACAACATTGCCATTGTTAGTATTACTTGATCAGTCTTTTTGGTGGAAACTTAATGGTCATAGACTAAAAATAACTTAACTGATATACTTGGGTGATGCAGTTGGTACCTGGTGGTTCGCCTGACTCTGAATGACAGATTATTGCGTTATTTGCGAGGCATTATTCTTTTGGTATTCCTGGCGTTGCTGAGTTTTTAGTTCACTGAATAATTTGGTCTGTCTGAATATCCTTGAAGCCTCAAACTGAATCTAAAGTGTCATTGGATAAACAGGGTGATAGAACTTTAATTGGACAGTGATGTATTATTACTTTTGTTTTATTATGGTAGTGAGGTTTGATTATTTGGAAAACCTGTCGCTACCTATGCTAGGATATCAACTATTGAACTATGCGAATCTTGAGATGTTATTTGGGGAGGTGATAGATTGATGCTAAAGCAATTTGTGCCCAGAATATATCTGTATTTCACCTCCAACACTGTTGTCTTGTAGTTGTTTTTTTGGTGGCGAGGGGATCTTATTGGCCTTTGGCCTTTTGCATGTGAATAATGCATTTTTTGGTTTATCGTAATTCGTAAGCTAAGGTATTTTGTGTGGGTGGCATCATTTACGGAGTATGATTTTGTCATGATGCTTGGGTGGCTCATGGCTGCAGTGTGCAAATGTTTTCCGAATTATGCACGTTTTCTGTCTTTTTTGTCGTCAGATTTTAAACTGACTTCCTGCAACACTAAGTTAAGTTTACTTCAACAAAATGAATTTACCAAAAGCAAAAGTTTAGCTAAAAATGGTTAAGCTGACCAATGTCTAAGGCTATAGTCTTTGGTACCATACTTCCAAACAAACATAATTGGCTTTTATTTACTCTTTCTTATCACGTAATTCATGATTATTCTCTTGTGTTCGCTCAATGTATTAGAGAGCAAAATCTCGCAAACTGTCTAGCAGTAACTTTGATGATTTTCTACTTTAAGGTTTTTATTTAAAACAATTCTTAAGAGTAGACTTGTTCAAATGATGGGGGTCCTATTAAGAGCTTTTGATCGATTCATTTGTAAAATGATCTAATAAATTACAAGTTTAATTGGGTCGATCTTTTAAAAAGTTATGTTTTATTGGGTCATTAATGGATCACGTTAGGTCAACAATAAGCCAATAATTTTTAAATATTTTAAACACTGTCAAGTAATGAATTATTTTCACTTACTTGTTAATGGTTTACTACCAAAGATTGAAGATGGTATAGGCAAACTATCACTCTCTATAGATAAAAACTATTTTCTCTTTGGACGACCCGACTCAACTCGTCCCGTTTTGCATCTTCTTTGGCACGACCCAACTTGACCCATTTGCATCTTCCTTGTGCCGACCCGTTTTACATGTGACTCATCCTAACCCTAACTCGATTCAATGCACATGTCTACTTAAGAGTAAATCAATAATGAAGAAGGTTGAAGCCTGCCTATAATTACCACTACATTTGATGCAAGAGTCCAATCCACAATCCAACTTCTAGAATTTTGAGTATTTGCAAGAGCTTAGGTTTTGGAAGGTGAGAGGGAAAGTGAGAGCAAGAAAGATTTATTTTGGAGTACAAATATGAAAATGGTTTCATTGCGGGCTGATAAAACTAGTATTTATATAAACTAAGTCCACACACAACTTTCTTTCTTTTTTTTGCATAATCCATGTTATCAACTTTAATTTTTTTTAACGTATGACATAATAATCCTAGTGTATTTAATACTATATTCTATAGTCTTATACTCCGTAATACGTAAACTACTTTTGGATTTTTTAGTTTCTTGATGATGTATCTATGTTTTAATAGTCCTTGTAACACTTATACTTTAATCTATTTCTTAAAAAATTGATGTACATTGAATGGTAGGCAATATTATTTCTAATAACAGTCATTACGTAATGTGCGAACTTGTTAATTTAGTATACGATGGGAAACAATACATCCTATTTCAACAATAGATGAATGTCCACGTTTTGTACGTATGAAAATGAAACTAGCAATAGCCGCACATAATTATATTCAATAACATACATAAGACCACCCCAACTCTATTTGAATTCCATATATGCCTTCTTATAATGCACATGATATTGACTTTTTAAATGAAGGACGGAAGCAAATAATAATAGAGATGAATTGCATCGTTTCTTGTATATATATTCTTCCTACTATTCTTTTTGTCGTATTTATTAATATTCTTTTTACTTTTATTTTCTTTGTCACTTGCGCACTCTCATTTTTTTATTTTTTTTTACTAATTACAGTAAGTAAGAAAAGTATAAACAAATCATTTCAATAGGTAAATTTTGTTATTTTTAATTATTCCAATGAAAATTTATAAAATAATTAATGAAATTCATTTGACTATAAAACCAACCTGGAGTGCTTGTCATTCGAGGGAGAGTGGGTGATAAAAAAATGCCTCAGTCTACACATAAAGACAACTTACAAGATATCATTCCATCATAATTTTTTAACTTTTGTATGGAGGTCATTGCTTCACTAATCATGTTAAGTAAAAAAATCAAGGTAAAAATTATAACTATTTCACCCCATCCACATAACTTTTAGAGGAAAAAATGTACGTTGTTGAGAAAAAGAGGGTTAGTTAAAGAAATATTTAGAAATGTTAAGCAATATTGCTTACTAACCCGAGCAATCTACTCAGTAAAATAGTTATTCACTTTATCTATTTATCATAATTTTTTTTCCCATGCACTTTATTATAACTTAGAACTTCAGATATACAAAGTATATGATGTTAAATGATGACATTATAGTAATTTCAAACCTCAAATATAATATACATCAATAGTTATTACAAAATCCCTCGGTTTATTTTGTTTAATCCACTTAGTTGAAGTTTTATTTGTTATGTGAAGATTAAATATGTTGTTGAGTTGATTATATATTTATATTGATGCAGGAATTATATTTTAAAAAATGTGCTAAAGTACAATATATACAAGGTATACTTGATCTAGTAGTAGTAGGTTTGTATTCATGAGTCCTAACTCCCAAGTCCTAAAGTTATGGGAATGAATATGAAAGAACTAGCATTTTATGATTGAAGCTCTTACTATTTTAGACCTTTTCCTATTTTTAATGAGTCAATCAATTAAAAGCTTGAAATGTGGTACAATTTTTTTTTTTAAAAAAAATAGGTTGGTGTAACATGTTGAAAATTTGTACTTAATGTCATAATGGTTATTCACCAATGAAAAATGAAAAATAGTAAAGGCCATGCATGCCTTACAAACTAATATATATACACGTCTTACCTTTGACGGACCGCTACCACAACCTAACAAAACAAAATATATACGAGATATGACTAATTGTCTTTCACATTATGACATTACTATAACTTGAACAACGACAAAATCCATCAGAAATTATATCGGCTACTCTTCCCTCCCTTAATTTTTCCCCATTTTTATTTATAAAGTTAAAATTTTAAAAATTTGATTATAAATTCTCATGATGTTATAAGAAATAATATATTCAAGTAAAATTTTATTGGATGCATCTTAATGTAATTTTTTAAAATATCAATTTTTTCATAATTGTTTGTCTTACGGATTTTGAAATAAAAACGTCTAAATTCGTGTCTTAAAAACTAAAAAAAGTCAGATGTAACAAATAATTAAAGACAAATACTTAGTTAAAAATTATAACAAAGTTAGGAATATGTATATTTATATATTTCCCTGAACATCTTTGACAAACGAAGCCTGTGCTAGGTATAAACAGTTAAGGGTAAAAGTTTTATGACATTTTCATCTTAAAAAAATAAAAGTTGTATGACATTTATAATATCTAGAACCAAAAGGGCACACGTTAAATCACCTAATCCATCCCTAAGTCAAACTAGGAACTTTCAACGTACCCATTTCCTGACTTTCTACTCTCCTACATCTCTTTATATATTTCGCACCTCACCGAAAGTAACAACACCGTATCCATTACACACATATATAGTTAACATCTTGCAAAGTTTCAAGCCACTGCACCGCCCCTAAAATATGTCTAATGATCATCAACGCATCCACCCCATTCCGGATGTGGAAAGCCCACCACCACGAGCATCTGCGCCGTTGATCCCACCCAACACTCTCAAATCCGATAGCACCAACCGCGATCACTACCCTCCGAGGCCAGATCGTACCGGCCCCCCATTAGCCTACCCTGTACAACCCCCACCTTACAAACGTCACAAAAGAAGTTGTTGTTGCCGTACACTCTGTTGCATATTATGTACGCTCCTCGTCCTCATCGTTGCAATCGGTGCTACTATCGGAATACTCTTCTTAATCTTCCGGCCTCGGATACCTGACTATTCCATTGAGTCCCTTAGAGTCACGCAATTCTCCCCCAACTCCAACAATTCCATTACTGCCTCCTTCGCCGTGAACATCACGGCACACAACCCTAACAGACGCATAGGAATATACTACCTAGGTGGGTCTAGTCTTAGTGCATGGTACCACGACACACCGCTTTGTCGGGGCTCTTTGCCTGAATTCTACCAAGGCCACCGCAACACCACCATTATGGACGTCGCGTTAACCGGGACTGTTAACGATGCCTCGGGGTTTACTTCAACTATACAACAACAACAAAGTGAGACTGGGAACATTCCCTTGGTGTTAAGGGCTAGGGTTCCTGTGAGGGTTAGGTTGGGAAGGTTGAGGTTGATGAGGATGAGGTTTAGGGTTACGTGTGAGCTGACTATTGATAGCTTGGAGAACAATACTGAAATTCAGATTCAAAGCAGCAGCTGCAACTTTAGACTCAGACGTATTTTTTGAATTCTTTTTGCTATTATGGTCTCCTTTTATTTTCAATTATTTTTACGATTTTGATATTTTTTTGGGTTCCTCGATCGAGCATTTTTATTTTTTATTATACTTTTTCATATGTTGAATAAAGATTTGGAGGATTATTTGTGGATCTTCCATGGAGTCATGGACGATGGTTTAGACATATATATTGTATATAAACACTTATGTATTATATACTTTGGATCGCTATTGTTATTATATTATATATATATCTTATACTCATTTTGTTACAATATTAATTACTGTAATTTCTTTTCTCAAATTGTTTAGCTTCATGCATACAAATTTCACTTTCATTATATGTGCACTTTTTTTATTTTATTTTTGAATTAGAAGTAACTCAATAAAAGTTAGTTATTACACTAAGTGTTGCACGCAGTAGAATCATTAGGGGTAAAAAGGTTAAAAATTAAAAAATAACTATCAAATAAAACTATTTTAAAAAATAACCTAGATTTCGACTTGTTACGACATTTCATTGAATCTAGGCCGGTCTGAAAAGGAAAGATGCTGGACATATTGAAAGTCACATCTCCTCGCAGCAACCTCCTTGCAGCAGCACCCTCTCTCACTCGCAGCTCCCTCTATCTCTCTCACTGCTCACCTCCCTCTCCTGTGACACCTTATTCATCTCAGGCGTCTTGGATTCATTTTTCGCCGGGCTCTCCGACGGCAATCCCCAAGGTATGTCTTCCTTCTCTTCCATTATTTTTCCAATTTTATTGTTGTCATGGAAATTGAGTTAAATGGTATATTATGGCACTTTATTGTGTAATTGGTTAAGTTCAATTGATAGATAGTGATCTTTTACGTTGATAATCAAGTTAGATGTAGATTATGGCATTGAGGTGTAGAATTAGCCACGTGTAATTGATTAACAGTGATGTTCTATGTTGGTAATTGAGTTAGATAGATGCAGATTAATGCATTGAGGTACGTGATTCCACGGTCGTGGTGCGGCTCAATTAGTTGTCCGTGAAATGGGCACGGGTCGTGCCACGGAAAACAAAAATAGTTTTAGGTACGAATCTACCAATTTTGGCATGAGGTATCACCTGAAGCACCCTATTATTATTATTATTATTATTATTATTATTACAACTATTACTATATAAAAAAGTTATCAATAGTATTACAAACCTGTAATTCAATTTAAATTGGCTACATTATTTTATTGAGTACTTTATATTTTTAAAAAAATACTAGACTAGACACATACTATGCCAAGTCATAGGTCAAGTTTGGAAAAAAGTGGCACAACATAGCCCACCAAAAGGTCATGTTCAACACAGCATGACATAACAAAACCTAAAATTGAACCATTCTCACTCTTATATTATTAAACTTTTGATTATTTCTATTTTATTTATTAATTAGGGGCGTAAACATTTATAGTAACATAGGGTGCTTAAAATAACCCTAATCGTTGGCCTCTATTTTATAAAAACCAATCTAGTTAATTGGGGGAGTAAGTATAAATCACCTATTACGTAACGAGACACACAAAGCTAGGACCAAGTCAATCCAAAAAGATGCCATCGTGACTACCGAGTACTGAGTACTACTACTACATTGTCTACGTACTCCGTATAACCCAAGAACAAACACAACCTAGCACTCTAGACTCTACTCTGTACTCTGTGGCATAGACACACGACAACATGAGAGAGACCCTGTATATTACATATTACCAAAAATAGTTGTGCCCAACGCAAAGCTCAAGCGCCTAAGCAAATTATTAATCAACAAACTAAACTAAATTTAAAGTCCTGAATCTTACGCAAACAAGATTGTGCCTTCTCAAGAGCAACATCAACCCTGTCTTTCTGCCTTCTCATCACTTTCTTAGCATTCTCAGTAACACACTTGCCATCAATTTCCCGTCCTCCATCTCCATCCATCTTCCTTCTTTTCAAACAAATTCTCCTCCTCTTCATACTTGTTGATGCTGCAAAACCCAATAAATATTTATATATTATTTGAACTGAACAGCTCGCAGTTTCATCAGAACACTTCATGCATTATGCATATGCCCCCGTCTTTATTTTAGATACCACCTTACTAATTCAAATGACATGACATAAAAGAACAAACATAAAACCCAACCCTCCATCCCAACTCAATATTTAAGTGAAAACTAATTTGGGACGAAGGTAGTATAAAATAAAGTAAAAGGAAGCGAAAAGGAGAAACCTTGAGTGGTGGCAGAAGAAGTGGTAGGCAAAGGGTCATGAAGAAGTTGGGATTGAAGGAGAGAAATGAGGGATTTAAGCTCAAACTTGAGGATATCAAAGCGATGAGGATGAAGGGTTTCAAGCATCTCAAGTTCTTCCTTTGCTTTCTCAATCATTTTCTCCATTTTCTCAATGTCAGAGGCTGCAGCTTGGCGCCCAAGAAAATGCAATCAGAAGGGCAACAAAAAGTGGGAAATTGAAGAGAACAAGTTGGAGGTTTTGGAAAGTAGACAATGGAACAGACAATAATGTGTGGGTTTGGGTCATTCTATGCTCTCTTGTTCTTTGTGCCCATACACTATACACATTACTTTTTTCACATACCCAAAATCCCTATATTTCTGGTTTCTGCTTGCTTAAAGAAACATTGTGGGTAATCTAATCAGACACCACTAACCAATAATCTTTGATTAACAGAACTATACTACCAAGTACTAACCCAAGCACAAAGAGTTGTAACACCTTTATGTTTTTTTGTATTTTAATCAGCTCCTTTATGTATGTAAAGCGTAAAAGTAAAGTATTTTTTTTTTTTTTCCCTCCAAAACTATTTCACTAGAACATTAACAAACTATTCTACAACAAAATACTGTGAACTACTCAGAGAATCATCTTGATAATTTAAGTTATTTCATTAAGTAATGATTTGCAAGGACTTTTCATTAAGGAAAAACAAACCAACATCTAAATGATTTATAAGGAAAAACCTTTTCCTACAAATTAATGTAGCTCCATTGTATTGGAAATTATGAATGTAAAACACCATATGAAGCAAAAGCTCAATCAAAGTACCTCTAGATGGAAAATTAACAATATCATTGTAATATCCTGTAATTCTCTAATTTATTAAATCATTTTCTCAAATCTTCAAAATCAATAAAAAAAAATTCTATAACTTTTACTGCCTTATGATAAACGTTCAATTGGTTTTTCGAATTTGTATAGCAAAAACTTAACTACTAATACTATAAAATATTATTCAAAAATACTTAAAATCTTTAAAATATCCAATTAACATAAATAAACTAAGTCCCTCAAATATATGCTTCAAAATTATTAAAGTCATTTATTCAAAAACAATTGGAGGAACATTCCACGCAGTTCTCTCATGCTAAATGATTTCGTTACTCACCTACAAAAGTTAATAGGATCAATAGGGAATTAACCATGATCAACAACAAAGTTACACAAAATCAACAAAGCTAAGTACATACACGTCAAGAAGACAACTAAACCTAACATGTATTATTTTAAAATAAATAACTTGGTCACAGAATAATAAAGCAAAACATTTAAGAATATAAATCATACTTCAACTACGAACTCAAATATTTTACGCTGCTTTAAATTATAAATAGAAACATTGACTTTTCTTTTAACAATACTACCATTATAATTAATTTTATAAGTTATGAACGAATATAGGGCTTTGTCCATTGGGGACTAGCAAGGAAGGAACATCTTTGATGATGCAATTCCAATTCTATAAGTGCTATGTCATTATTATGGAAATGACATAAGCATATTAGTAAATGTATTGGTAATATCGTCATGCTATTTGTGAGAATCTTGGGCTACCACCAAATAATAATGTAATATCCCCATTTTTGTTGTCGTTTAACTTTTTTCACTTTATACGATCAGTAACTTAAAATACATAAAAGTCATACATAATCAATATGAAAAAATATGTTCATCACTAAGGATTTCATTTGTATCCTAATTAAAATAGTGATTATAAAACACATTCATGAAACTAAACTTTCCTTATTTACTAGTAAGTTGAATCACTAATAAATTAAACGCCAAAAAAAAGATAATATTATTTTTTCTTGTAGTTTAATTTAAGATTTGACATAAATGAATTTAAACTTACTACTATATGGCATGAATGACTATTCTGGAAATAACTTAAACTTAAAAACATGCATTATACTACCTATGTTTATAGAGCCATATTAAACATGTATTTCACTTCTTCCCATCACGTTTGCATGTTTATGAACTTTATCAAACTATGCAAACAAACATGTATTCACAAACATCCTACTATGTACGTACTTTTAGTAGATAATAGTCTCCACTTGGCAATAAGATTTCAACTATAGCGTAATCTTTTCCTATAAATACGAAGAATATAATAATTAATCACGAGCCTCGGTCATCACTAGCAGAGGTGGACCCGGGATTTTTTGTCTGGTGAGTCACAATCGATAATTTTCTTAAGCATTTCTATATTATTGTATAGCTTATATTTCCAGGTAATAGCTCATAATTTTTTCATGAAATTATCCAAACATATTCTGATAATTTCCTGATAATAGCTCATAATTTTTTTTTAAATCTTCAAATTTTTTTTGGGCTCTGGTGAGTCATGTGACTCACCACGCATAAGGCTAGGTCCGCCGATACAATGGATGAATGTGTGTACATTGATCTAGTATGCACAATGCACATGTAAACCTCACTATAATTTTCAATTCCGTATTTTCCCAATTTATGTGATCTAGGAAGCAAGAAAGAGCACAGATAGGAAACTGAGCTCAAAGATCCTGCTACGAACAAGAATGAATAATATTCATGCCACCCATTGCAACATTGATAAACTCAGTAGAATAAAATGTTTAGACATGGTAATTATACATATGACAGTGACCAATGTCGTCCATCTTCCATGATAAGATAAATATTATAAGGGCACTAGTAAGTATTCTCCAAGATATTCATAATCAAGCCATATAAGAACATCATTTCAAAGAGGATTGCCTGCATTATCAAAGAGTGCGGACCCAAAATATGAACAAGCTGCATACAGTCCTCTAAATCAGTCCTCTAGGATGACAACTACTGCTAATTAGGTTTGAATAGCTTGACAACTCTTGGGAGAAGGAGACTCTCGCTTAGTTTGAATGTGCCATTGCTTCGGGGGAGCTAATATCCGAGATCAACATATCAACAAAAAATGTCACGGCACCACTCACAAATGTCCGAGATTAACTCATCATTATTTGTTTATCATTAACCACAAGGTGTATTCAAAAACCAGTTTCACTTTATAGTATAGCGATTGAGGTTTCGAAACTACCATCAAATAAATGACTTAATCCAAAGAGCTAACAACACAATCATATAAAAACAAGAATATGCAAAGTTAGCCAAGCGCAAACTATATAGTGCATCCGGATGCATGCATGGGAGGGAGTATACTCTTGTCCTATGTGGCAAAAGAGTCACGTGCAAACGGGAAGAAATATCATTGGGGAAATGGAAAAGGTGAGTTTACTGAGGAAGAAAATGCAGCAGACTCAGCAAACAAGAAATCAAAGCTCAACAAACAAAAACTAAGACATAGAGTAATGATTACATTAATTTTCGAATTTGAAATAAAATTTCACTTATTTGAATAGAGTTCCACTTATGTATGCAATGTACATACTTCTGACATGAAATGTACATACTACTATTATGCAATGTACATATATTTATCTTAAAATGTACGTTTTAATGCTTATGTATACAATGTACATACTTATGACGTGCAATGTACATACTACTCATATGCAATGTACATATATTTATCTTAAAATGTATGTTGGAAAGCTTATATATGAAATTTACATACTTTTGTCGTGAAATGTACATAATCCTGATATGAAATGTACATATATTTACTTAAAATGTATGTTGAAAAGCTAATATATGAAATGTACATACTTCTGTTGTGAAATGTACATACTCATTATATGAAATGTACATATATAAATAAATAAAAATATACACATGTAATTTCTGGACCAATAAACTTATATTCTTTGAAGTTATCTATTGTGTACATACTTATAATATGCAATGTACATACTCTTGATATGAAATGTACATATATAGATTAAAAAAAAATGTACATATGTACATATAAATCAAAAAACGTACACATATAATTTTTGGACCAATAAACTTATGTTCTTTGAAATTATCTATAATGTACATACTTAAGATATGAAATGTATATATTCCTTATATGAAAGGTATATATATAGATAAAAAAATATACATATGTACATTGGAATATAATTCAAATTTGAGGGAAGGAGAAGAGAATTTATTTTCGAAAAACAAAATCTTTGAAAATGAATGTATGTAGAAGTCTAATACTAGGGCCATAATAAACTGCTCTTCCTCGTAATAATAGGTCTGATAGTTGCTTTTGGTGGAGACAGTGCATTTGGTTGCGTGTTGTAACTGCAATTTTCTTTGTAGATTTTGATTGCAAATAATGTACATTTTGTAGCTGCGTTTCATTGTTTGTGTACCATGCTCATGATACACTCGGGAGCACTGTCCATCCATTGTTAACCAAGACTAAGGGGGTCTAGAAATACTCTAAATTGATGTAATTTCTCATGCTTGATATCACAACACCACAATGTTACCATTCTTGGAGTTAATAACGGTAAATCGACCACTGGACAACTTTCTACAGTAAGGAACCGGACCCCAAAACGGATGGAAAACAACAAACCCAATAATAGCTACCGAGTATCTCCCCGACCCTCACTCTCCCTACAATAAATCCTTTCACTTATGAATTCAACTGCCATTTCTTGTTCAACTCCATTCAAAACCGCTTCCGTCGGTACCGTCTAGGCAAGACGAGCAAGGGCTCCCCTGAAGCAACCGCTTTAACATTCGCTGACACGCCAACCAAGTCGTAAAACCTTGCGGTTGCGCACTTTTACGCCATTGAATCGCCCGCTATGAGGTCAATGAAGAACCACTCCAGAATCTTCTTCTTATTTGGAGCTTTGCCCAAAACTAGGTTGAGGAATCCGACCCGGTTAGGAATCGAATCTTGTGTTTGTTCTTGACTGCGATTCGCTCATTCTGAAGGCATGCTCTTGGGGTTCCAATTCCTGAGTCGACTAAGAAGACTTCTTCGCTTAAGCGTACGACGTCGGATTGGAGGGAGCATCTGCTGCTTAATTTAAACTTGAGTTTGTTCTCATAAATATTTGATTCATGAATACGCTACTCTCTGGACAGGGGGATTGAAGTGGAGAAGGGTCGTGTTTGTGCGAAATTTAAGGGTGGAGTGACAGGGTTCTGATGGTAATGCGCGGTGCAGGAAGCGGCACAGGTGGTGGGGGTAGAAGTTAGATGGGGACTGGGAGTACCCTGTTAGAAAGTTAAAATATTTTGCTCATTTTGGTTAGGATTTTCTGGATGTGATTCGTTTTTTTAACAGATTTGGAAGTCGTGAGAAAATGGAGCCTCCCCAAGTAGAGGAGGAGAGAAGATCCGGCGACAGAGTTTAATGGATCCTTGAATTTGGGTCAGTTTTTTGATGGATCTAAAATACGAAGCATGTGATAATAGTAACAGGCTAACCAAGCAAGTCTATATATCCTACACCTAATAATATATAAAGAATAATGTTATCGGGGTAAATTGAGTAATTTTAATAGAAAATGAGTAATTTTGAGTCAAATGAACAATTTTAGAGATATAAATAATGAACAATCAAAGTGCAAATAATTAATTTACTCGTCGTTCAATAGATGAGCAAATAGTTAATTTGCTCATTTAATAGAATAGACAAAATCAATTCTTTGATTTTGCCTATCTTTTTAATTTTAAACTTCTTATTGTCAACTTAGAGGGTTGTAAATATCATTTTCACTAATTTTTTCTACATTTCTCATTTTGTACTATATATAATTTAAATTTTAACTTTTCATAATAGAAACAATTTTTCAATCTAAATAAAAAATATTTTAAACTCCTTTAGTTTAACCAAAATTAAAAGTTTTGGATTGAATAAGATTTTAGAGTCACGCTATTATAAAAAATTACATTGTTAATGTATATTATCGAAATTAAAAGTTAGCTAATCCGAGCACAGGTAAAAATCAATTTTATATTAATAAAATATAATATAAATTTAGTAGAAAAAAATAAGTTACACTAAACAAGTCTATCAATCCTTGTTCCAAAATCGAAAACTTATTTTCCTTAGCAAGGACTTAGACCACTCACATTGGGGGGGGACTCTGTCCAAATGATGTAAAAAGGGAAAAACTCACACTGGAGGAAGAAAAAACTTCACATGAGAAATTTTGCTCTTTCACTACCAAAAAACTCAAATATGAAAATGTAACACTTGGAAGGGGAGAGAAAAAAAATATTAATTATTGTTTTTTATGATATTTATCAAAATACTTATATTAAAAAAATATGTGTAATTTTCTTTGGTAACCCTCCACTTCTCAATTTATATTTGATTGACTCAAAAGAACTTAATAATTAGTAGCCTTATATTTTTTTAATTTTCTCATTCATGACCTTAATTAATGTATTTTCACAATTTTGTTAAGGCTTTGTTGGAAATTTTTGGAGATGCTACTACAAGCTATTGCCCCGTCCTCACCGCTACCCCTCTGATGCCCATCACTGCCCATCCTTGCGAATCTCGCCCACCGCTTAGAATCACGAGTCACTACCTTCACACACACACACACTCTCTCTCTCTATCACTTGCCTCATCAGTAATCAACGAATTGAAACCTTGGGTACATTCCACTACCATCAATCACCACCAAGGCTACTTCCACCTTCGTTTTTCATGCACTTTACCACTCGAAAAAGTGGTTGATTTTGCTTGATAATAAGTTTAGGGGTTTTTTTATTTAACTTTTATCTTAATTGTAAAACTTATCGGAATCCCATATTTGCTATTGTGTTTAATTGTGAACCTTGTTAGAATTTCGTAATGAATAATGGCTACCGTTATCAACTTCCTAGTTAAAGCTATCCGAATGAACTTACAGGGATGTTTTGGTTTTGCAATTTAGCCAACAAAAATTAAAGAAATTTGAGTGATTAGATCTAGAATCTTGTCGAAACCAAATAAATCTATGAGAAGATACGGCGGTGAAGCTATAAATACTATGTTCAAGTGGAGTGAGTGTAGGAGAGCGAGGAGTATTTTGGGTTTTATTGTGATTGAAAAATCTTGGAGGTGGGACTGGGTGTGGGAAATTAGGGAGAGTAGTGTCTAGATATGAATTTAGGGCATTAGATTTGACACCAAAGAGGAGTGCGAAGTTGAGGTGTCACAATTGAGGGAAGGTAATGTGGAAAAAGTTTGGAGGAACGAAAGGTTTAGCCATAGTTTCGATAAAAAAAAATATGTTAAAAATACAAAGTTACTATTTACTATTTTTTTATTTAAACTAATACAAATTATAAAAATAAAGGATTATGAAAAAAATTACACTTATATAAAAATGTGATCATAATTTTTTCAAAAAATATTGTATACATATAAAATAAAATAAAATAAATTTATTATGTTCTCAATAAAAGTAAACCATATAACATAAATTAATTATTTTTAATTTTATATACTCTATTTGTTTGCATGTCATTGATAGTGGTCTAAGGAGTTTCGATCCTGTGAGTCTGTGACTGCATAATTACTTTGATCTTCCCTTAGCCCGTAACAATATCCAATTAGACTCATTAGAGTGATCTTGATCTGGTTCCGGTTCTACATCTCGCTAATCCTAAGTCCTAAGTCCTAAGTCCTAAGTCGTCGTGTTCTTCGGATTAGGGTTCATCATCTGCTCGCCCCTTACAATGGTACCTCTTCCCTTCCTTTCTCTCTCTCCATTGCTGTGAATCTAGCAATCTGCTTTTTTTTTTTTTTCCTTAGCCGAGTCATCGGTTTCTGCTTCGCAAAAATCTATATTTGATTAATTCACAATCGAAGTCGTATTGTTGCACTTTTTAGAGTTTAGGGTTTCAAACTTTCAATTCGACACATATTGCGCATAATTACTGCATGCTCTGTAATTTGCACCGTTAATTAACGTACAGTAGTCTGTTGAAAGTTGAAAATTGAAACTACTCGACTATGTTTATTCGTTCGTATGCCGTTAGTCGGTCACTCTGATTAGACTTGGTTTGCTTTCTGCAATTACATTAGCATGTTATATTTCGGTTTCTAGCTTGGTTCTTAGTTCGAACCTTCGTCGTTTTTGTACTCGCAGTTTGTAGGAAATTGGGGAGGTTGACTTAGATTTATTGATATGGAGTAGTTAGGGATAGGCTAATAGAAAATATTAAGTATTGTTGGTAGAAATGACCTTGATTGCAATATGTTAAGAACACCCCCAAGTCCTTTATAAGCAGCAACCACATAACCTTAATTTTAACTCATCGTATAGTAGCAAAGGTGAATTGCGTGAGAGATTTTTTTCTATCGAGTGATTGACAAGCGTGTCGTTTTAATGACACACCTAACTAGACAATTCTCTAAAATAGCTCTAGTGTTCTAGCTTATAAAAGATTAGGTTAGTTCAGTACCTTTTTTTTTTTTAATTTAAATCAATACAATAGTAAATTTTAAAACATAGACTTTTATAATCTTGCGAATTAATCTTAGGTAAAGTATTAGAAACTTTGAAAAATCAATGGTTTTCGAAGAATCAAGTTTTATTGTGTTTTGGTTTCATATTTCTTATTCAACCATTTTTTAGTGTGCCCTTTTTGCAATTTGTTTCGCAGGACAATCAAGGCAATCTGGAAGCAGAAATAGAGGCATTATTGAATGTCGAAAAACAAATGAGACTGGCTGGAGATGTCGCTGGAACTAGAAAGGCTGCATGTGACATTCTTCATTTATGCTTTGAATCTAAAGCCTGGAAGACCTTGAATGACCAGATTGTCCTTCTGTCTAAGCGCCGAGGTCAACTCAAACAGGCACGCATCCCTTAATTCTGCTGCTGTGTAGTTAATGGAGTATATCATGCAAACTTATAGAAGCAAGGAAACATCATGTACTGGTTGAAATAGAACACTGTGCCATGTGTATCTTATTGGATGATGAATTCTGAGAGTTGATGATAGATTCTCTAGTTGTTATGCTGGTGTAGATTATTGTACTTGAGTCAATGGTATCATACTATCATGATTCATGATCGAATTGGTTTAGGTTATGTAATTTCTGATGAATTAGTGTTACAACTGTGCAATTCAGTGTGCCAGCTAGATGTGTCCTTAGTCTGAATCAGGTTTTCATTGACTTTATGTTCAAGAGATCAAATATGGCTAATAGCATCTATGGTTCTGTAGGGATAACATTCTCTTATCCACCGCCTGCTGGTAATAAGCTTACCACACTTCAAGGGGTGGATATTGTCCCTGTAGACTTTCTTACTCCACAATCAGCATGAAACTTACACACATAATTCTCTCTTTTATTACATCAGTTGTGCTATTGCCTTACTGCTTAATATTCCTTCTAACAAACTTCTGATAGCAACTAACTAGATCAGGTTTGCAGCACAAGTGGTGTAGCTTGATTCAAAGTCAATGATTTCTGACTATTGTCTTATTCTGTTGATAAGGAAAATTAAGTTACTTATTTTTTAATTTTTATTTTTTTGTAAGCATGATCTATGATATTTATTGGTTCTCCAGTAAGAAATTGACCAACATGGTTGTCTATTACATTGTCCTTTCTTACTTATCTACTTTGTTGTCTCGGCAAAGTCCTTTCCTCCTTTAGCATCTAACTAGGAGGCCCCTTTCTTCACAGGCTGTGACAGCAATGGTGCAGCAAGCCATGGATTACATTGATCAAACACCTGATCTTGATACTCGTATAGAGCTCATTAAAACATTAAATAGTATATCTGCTGGGAAGGTAACCAGATATTACTGGGTTGAGCTTGTTTATAGTTGGATCCTGCTCTTTCATATATAACATGTCAGTTTTATTTGCTGTAGATATATGTTGAAATAGAAAGGGCACGGCTGATCAAGATACTTGCTAAGATTAAGGAAAAACAGGGGCTTATCGATGAAGCTGCTGAGTTGATGCAAGAGATAGCAGTGAGTGTGGTTACTCACTTGATTGATTCCTTGTACTTAATAAAATATATTTCAGGGCTTTCACTCTATTTATTCAGTAAAAGTTGCATAATTAATCATTGTTTTACATGTTTTTGATACCGCAGGTTGAAACCTTTGGTGCAATGGCAAAAACTGAAAAAATAGCATTTATTCTTGAGCAAGTATGTTCCGTTCTTCCTGCTTAGTTGATTCCTCTATCTCTTTTCCTGGCAGTAATAGTTGTCTTATCAGAGGAGATGAAATCTTTACTTTCCTCTTTTAGTTGTTTTTTTCTGTTAATGACGAGTTAATATTTGGAAATTTACTCTGTTTTTTAGGTTCGTCTTTGTTTAGACCGTAAAGATTATATACGGGCTCAAATTCTTTCCAGAAAAATTAGTCCCAGGGTTTTTGATATTGATCCTTCGAAAGAAAAGAAGAAACCTAAGGAAGGGGATGCTATTGTAGAAGAGGCCCCTGCTGATATTCCATCATTGCTAGAGTTGAAGCGTATCTATTATGAATTGATGGTTCGGTGAGTTAGTGTCTTTTATTTCTTTTATTTTATTATGTCTAGGATATCTGTGGAGCTATTTTTCCGTCATTGTGTTACGATTTTTTTTTCTCTGGGAGTGAAGTAAAAACTGGTTTATTTTCTCAATGAGTAGGTTTTGTCTGAAATGACGATCTTTATGAAACATTGTTTCTTCTCGACTTCTTGCACTTGGAAAATTTCTGCACATGCCTTATTTCCTTATGTTGATTGTCTGCAACTCTGTGCATTCTTGTGAGAAAAGGTAGAGAGAAAAGTGAGGTAGAAAGAATATAAAAGGCATACCTGGAAACAAAGAAAAAGTCAAGGGGTGACTATTTCTAGGCTAATCGTCCAAGTTTCTTTAATCAGACGAGCGGCAATGAAGGAATCTTGTTTCATCAAAAATTGATAGCGCTTGCAATCGTATAACTCTGTTTTAGTGCTATTTGGGTTTGTTCCCTGTTAATTTGGCGCAATGTTATAAATAACCTTCACTTCTTTCATTCCCACACCTCCCCACCACTTATCTCTACCACCACATGAGCATCATAACTTTACTACCTGTTTCCACATTCAATCTCTTTCTTGCTGCTACTTCTCTTTGTCTTGTACTGTTGTCAAATTTCCTTAGCACCTCCTCAACAATTGTCCTTTCTGCAATCACTTCCACCATCTTCGTCTTTCTTAAATCCAGTAACTATCCTTTGGAGGCTGTTCTTAGTCTCTATGGTTTCATGGTGACTAGAACCATCTTTATATGCTGGTTTCATCCATAATAGTGATCATAAGCTTTAAATTTCAAGATCTTGTTGCTGGTTCTTAAAAGTGGTGCTGGTGGCAGCAGCGGTGGTTTAACACCAATGGAATTGCTTTGGGAGATCTGCAAACTAGTGGCAGTGAGATAGTGGATTGAATGGAAACTGTAAAATGATGGTGGGCAGGGTGGAGACTGTGATGTGGGATGAGTGTGGAGGAGTGGTGTAAAGAACAATTTTGAGGTGTGAGATACATTACTCTATAAGTGTAACTGATACTTACCCTTAATTGTCTTCCTAAATCCACACGTCCAGAATCTCAAGAAATATATTCGCCTTACAGTTATCCCATCTTCTCTTTCATTACTGGTGCCCTCAAGGAAAGCTAAGAAAAAAATTTATGAATCTCTTCAATCTGTCTCAACTCAATCATCTACCTCATTAGTCATAGAAAGAGAAACCTTTAATTATTCAAAACTAGCCTAGCTGAATATCCTAATTTTGACGGGGTATGAGATATCCTGAAAGGGTATCATGCCGAATTAAAAAAGCTTTGTATTCTACTAGTACTATGTTCTTTTTTTCCTTCTCTTGGAATTGCATCATTGGACTTTGAACTCTCTCTCTTTTCTAGACGATTGAGGGTATGATTGCTTTCATCTGATCACACCAGACTTCATCAATGGGATTTGAATTGGTTTGTTATTTTATTGTTGTTTGACATTTTATAATCTGAAAGTTAGTATACTGGGGTCATAACAAGTTTTCTTTCTATTCAGATACTACAAGCACCACAATGATTACCTTGAAATATGTCGATGCTATAAGTCTATCTATGAGATCCCATCAGTCAAGGAAGACCCTGAGCAGTGGACACCGGTGAGCCACTGCCTCACTTTTTATGTGTTGCACTTTCCAAGTTTCTTGTGGATCTTAAAAAAATTTCTAATATGGTATTTTGTGCAGATTTTGAGGAAAATTTGTTGGTATTTGGCGCTTGCCCCTCATGATCCTATGCAGTCAAGCCTTTTGAACTCTACTCTGGAGGATAAGAACCTTTCTGAAATCCCTAAGTTCAAGTATGTCGTTTACTGCCTGAAAGTTCTCTTCCTTTTTGAGTTAAAGTAACAGTGAGCTGCAAACAAATTTAGACGAACTACTACATTAAATGCATTTTCTTCTAATATGTAGTGAATCTCATATACGTACCCATTGTCAAATTAGCAAATTAAGTAGCACTGAGTTATTCTTCTGAAGATGTTTGTTTTATTTTGTGTTTTGAATTCTTTTGATGTGCTCCTGCAGGTCACTGTTGAAACAGCTGGTGGCTATGGAGGTTATCCTTTGGACAATTCTTTGGAATGAATTTGTGGGTGAATTTGAAAATGAAAAGAACTTGCTTGGAGGCCCTTTAGGTGAGAAAGCTGCTGAAGATCTTAAACAAAGGGTCATTGAACATGTAAGCTTTTCTACAGTTGATCTTTGATTTTCTTAAAACTTTTTAGAATATGCGGTACGTAATTACATATTTTGATTATTAACCTTGTTGACAGAACATTCTTGTTATTTCAAAGTACTACTCAAGGATCACCTTGAAGCGATTGGCTGACTTAGTATGCCTTAGTATCCAGGTTTGCTGTCTTCATGAACTAGAATATTTACACTCTATATTTTATATCTTGAACTGTACAGGCACATTAGACAACTTATTGGACTTCTTAAAATTTTTGCCAAAATCGATAATCCAATCAGCTAATCACTGTAACGTGATGGTAGTTATTAAAATACATAATATGTATGTTGTATATTTTGTTTTAAAAAAATAATGGATTGTATTGGCTCGTCTTGAGTTGAAGCTCAAATTTTACTGACAAGTGGAAATACCATGTTACATTGGGAATGCCATTGATCTCCTTGTGTTTGATGTAGACTGACTAAGGTTAGCTGAGCTAGCAGATTACTTGTCCACTCGATGTGGCTAAGTTAGCTCCTTGAAAAGAACGACTGCATGTTTGGTGTGATAGAAACTTCTTGTAGAACAGCTGAATTGCCCAATAGGCCAAGTATTTGAGCTAAATTGGGAGTCTATTCTTGTTAACCTAGTTTGCATATTTCTCATTATGATTTGTGTGTTTTGGAAATGTCCATTCTCTACTAGGTGATTGAAGTGCAACTTGACCTTTCTTTTTCTATGGAGTATATATTAGCAATCCCATTTTAACAAATTGATGACTGATCGCTAATTTGAGATTTTTTTGTTGTAAGAATATATACTTGTTACTATATGCCCATCTTAGTAGACCCACATCCATTTACACATTAGCATGAATCACTGCTAACTTGGACCATCCTACTCACTTTGAACTTCCTACTTCAAAGTTGTTTAGAGTAGATGCTCTTCTTTTTGGAGGAGTGACTATTATTCAAGACGTAGCCATACTATATTAGTGTATTTTAGGGTATTCTCCATGATTTTCACACCATGAGTATGGAATTACTCAATCATAACTCCTATCTTGGGAATCAATACCCTTCCAAGGTGATATTGCTTGCATCGAACCTATTCCATCACCTACCAACATTGTTTGAGGTGCAATAACTGATTGTCCTATGACCCACGTCCTCCTTAATTAAAGGAAACGTACAGTGGTGGGCATTTAGGCTCACTTAGGGGTGGTTTTGCAGCCCCTACAAATGGGGTTACTAGGTGATTGGGATTAAGTGCATTGTGATTCCAAAATGATCCACACCCTGGTTGGAGCTTAGGAGTGTGACCTCAGGTTGTTATGCATTAATGGGCAGTTGCTCGTAACCGTGAAGGTTGTATGGATGGTCATCACAACTCAAAAAATAAGAGATAATGGAGGGTAGTTGTCATCTAGTAATTGCTTGACGGTCATCCATGGGCCAGAGTAGGAAAGATGGTTAATTGAAGGGAGTTGCGCACTTGCACCACTATGGTCATAAACCCTAAATTGTAGAGGCATGACATAGTGGCGGGTCGTGGGTTTGACTGACAATTTTCGCACTCTGCTGTAACCTCAAATGAAGGAGCAGTTACCATGAATGTGCGTAGGTTGTAGAAATTATTTAGTGGGTATAGTGGGGATATTTATGCCTTGCTGGCTGCGTTGTAGCCTGTGTTTCCTTGCCTAGAAATAGATGCCTTGCCTAATTTGTAAGGCAGAGAATATGGGATAGGATTCAGAGAGAATCTCATATTCTCATATAGTATTTTGTTAAGTGTTTTAATACATTTCCTTAGAAAATAAGTGTTCTTTCTGTTGCCTTTGTGCGAGTTGTCTTTATCCTTTGTGTACTAAGGGTCTGTCTAGATGCCATGGCAAGAGCCACTATAGGCCCTGTCAATATAAAAAAGTCAGCTCACAAATTATCCTGTTGTAATTTGATTTTATCCTCTTTCTCGCACATTCAAGTTAACACAAAACCATATGACAAGACAATATATAAAAGGGCTCAAGGTGCACCTAGGCAATAGGGGTCCGGCTGCACCTCAATTATAGTGAGATGCACCTTCTTAATAAATTAGAGTCTTGAAACTTTCTTACTGTGGTGAGCCTCAGATGACCTTACCTGGAATTAAAAAGGCACTTCACCCCTATTGCATGGCATGCCATTTTATAATGGTGCTGGGAATTTAATCCATCATGAGATTAGAGAGCTAGGGAGAGAGAAGAGTGAGAGAGGATCAAGATCTATTAATGGAGGAAGACTAGAAGAACAGGAAAAACAGGAAAAGAGGATTAAGAACTAATTATGGGAAAGAGAGATGAAGAGAGAGGATAATGGTCTAAAATGGGAAATAGAGATATGGAGAGAGAGATGCTTCCAGTGTCGCTAGTTGTGGCCTTCTAGACACTATAAATGTTCTTCCCTTTTAGCATCAGCATGTATGGAATTATGGGATCATTCCAATTGTGTTATCATGGTCGATTGTTCATTTACTTTCTGGTGTACTGTCTGATGCATATTCACGTGATTGACTGATGTGACTGCTCTATAGAATTGAGTCCATGTCAGGTTATTGTATGAAAGGGACTCTTTACTAAAGATTATAACTGAGCATTCTTGTAAGTTTATTATATAGAGATAAGCTCAGAAATTTTGCATCACAATATGCAGATTGTGTTATCTTTCTGAAATAAATGTCGTGTCTTGAATTGATGTATGTCTGTGTCTATTATAGTATTATAAATATGAATAGGGGTATATCTAGGAATAGGTACATTACATGCAAAGTTTGTTTCTGAAGTCGCTGACTTTATCTTCTATAACCTAAATCAAGCCAGTGTAGTTTCCTTTGACAAACAGAATCCTAAAATCTTAATCTCAAAAGTTAAATCTCAGGTATTTCAAGTATTTCTTGGAAATGTGGTTACGAAAGAGGGATGAAAGGAAAGAGTTTACTAGGGTAACAATGGTTTAGCTTTGGACATTTTCCAATGGAGAAAGTGGCTTCCATCTTGGACTAACATGTCATCTTCGAACTTTATTATATCACTTCAGCAGTACAAAAACAGCTCGTGTTGAAATAACTAAATGAACAAAAGATAAGAAAAAAAAAGGAGATATAACCTTTTTCCGTGTAGGTGTGAGCACTCTAACTTGATTTTTTACTCTGGTTTGACATTTTACCTATTGTGGTATCAGGAAGCTGAGAAGCACTTATCTGATATGGTTGTCTCCAAGGCTCTGGTGGCAAAGATAGACAGGCCACAGGGAATTGTATGCTTTCAGGTGATTAAGGACTGCAACGACGTTCTCAATTCATGGTCAATGAACTTGGAGAAGCTGCTTGACCTTGTTGAGAAGAGTTGTCATCAAATACACAAGGAGACTATGGTTCACAAAGTTGCCCTTAAAGTTTGATCTAGGCCGCACAGCTTTTAACTTTCGCTTATAGACTACGTTCGGCAAGTATATGTAGTATACATTGTGTTTATGCTTTAGTAGCTAAGGCTTTACCAAATTCAAGATAGAAGCTTGAACATTTTGAATACGTATTTCAACAAAAATTTTCATAAGACTAACATGATTGTACAAAAGTGCAGATTGAAATATTTAGTTCGAAGTCATTTTGAATTTACTTGTTGAAGAGTACATTTCTTAGAGTAAAAACTGCCTTCGTCTAGGTGTATGTTTCACCAATGACATTATTTATAATCTTCTTTGCCATGTATACTGCAATTGTTGTGTCTAATGTTTCAGTATTGTTCAAAATTTATGCTTCCATGAATTTTTAAATTACTGCTGAAAATCTGAAATGGACATTTATATGTCCCAAAAAATGGACACTTAAATTACTGCAATCTGAAACAAGGGATGAAGTTATTGTCCCCCAAAAAATATCAATAAATATACCAGGAAATAGGCTGGCTTATATGTCCCAAACTCCCAATAGTTGTTATCTTATATAGTTCTATCTATAGGACTTTATTCATACTTTGTACATGAATCCAATCAATTCAACCCATCGTCCCTCCAAGTTATTTGTGTTTAGCTTTGACCTTATTTTCAAGATTTTGGTATTTTTCATAGGAAAAACTTCTAATTAAGATTGCTTCTAAGAAGAAGTTGCATAGTTTCATACTCAATATTGTGTATACATCTAAACATCTGAAAGTCTAGCCAAAGGCCCAAAAGGTATGCCTATGCCCTTTTGTTTTGAAGGCCTAAATAAAGCCAAGGTCGGTCGTGGAAAGATATAATGCACACTTGCATCCATGAATCCATGATCCAATAGCCATTTAGTCCCATAACACTTGTCATATTACCCATGTGTTGTGGAATGTGGAGTAGAACAGCAAAATAGTAGATGATTAGCTGCAGGTGGACGTACTAACTACGATACCAATTCACACTTGTATAAAGAAAACAAATTAATTATGTACTTCCTACTAAAAACATCTCATTTTTCTTTCTATTGTAACTCCAACAAATTGTCCCATTTCATTTCTCGTTAACTTCCTACATTAACTTCTAAACAAAACGATACTATGAACTCAACTTGACGATTACTTAGCCGATATGAGGAATTAAAATTTTTTAATCCTAAGTTCTCTTCTCTTTTATATATTAAATCCAATTTAATAACCTACTTCATGTGTTTTAATACTTGCAATATAACTTTTCGAGGATGTGATTAAAACAGGTAAACGAATAAATTACTAAAAATTAATTTTTTTTTTTGGCAAGGAAAATAACAACATAATTATTTTCCCTCTTAATCATGTTAATGTTAATTTAGCTAATTTATCCATTTATTGTATATAATATCCAAACAAAGGTTTCAAAGGGAAGTTGTAGACAAAATTTTGCTGCTCTTTGCAGTGTTTATGCATGATGCGTTAAGATTTGAATATATGAAGGAAAGAAGCTGAGTTCAAGTTGAGAGGGTTATAAGAGTATTAGAGGCATTCAGTCAATAACAGATACCCGTTTTTTACATATGCCCTTAGTCTCCAAAATGTCTTACAAAACTTTACGTATTATCGCCACAAAAATAAAGATATACGAAGTGATTCTTATACATAAAAGTTCCCTGTCAAACTTGTGAACTGTATGGTCTGGAGTCTGGAGTCTGGAGTCTGGAGTCTGGACTTAATACCCTAATTGTTTGGTCACTTTGCCTTTCAATATTGATTTATTCTTTTCTCTTACAATTGGCTGGTGGGCTGGCTTCCCTTGTCTTGCTTTCGTGATTTATGTCACTGGGATGTTTACAATATGACTATACTCATACTTGTGCAGAATGCCCGTTGAAAAAAAAAATTCTTTTCGCAAAGACCGATTAATATGAATAATGATAAATTTTATGATTTAAAGTATAAACTATTGCTTTTTATGGTTTATAGAGTATAGAATGTAAAAATATTTATCTAAACCTACTATTGGATCAAAGGTCAACCACTTGGGCCTGTTTAGGAGCTCATGATCAATAACTCATGAACTACACGCTGCCCACTTAGCATGCTAGACCAAAGTATGAGAAGGAGAAATTGGTGGCTAGAGCCAATAGTGTTAAGTCATGGATGGTTCAACTTGGACTAAAACATAAGTCAATCACCACTTTCCCCCTCCTGGCTATAAATACTTTATTTATGGATAAAAGATAAGGTACGTGATTATTTTGTCTTAAATATTCACATCTTTAAGGGTCATTGTATTTTAAGGGTCAATATTTTTCCATGTAATTAATCGATTATTTTTTATATTTAGTTCTTTAAAATACAATAACCCCCAAAGGTTATAGTTAAAGGTTTAACTTTATCAACAAGACATGTCAAAAATTATATTTTTAATTTCCATTTTTTCTTACTTATTTCACTTAATTGTACTTTGTCATAAATTGCTATTAATTGCAAAATGGCAACCTCAATCAAAACCTCAAAATACTTACCACCAAAAACTATTTAACATTAAATTCATTCACATCAGAGAACTTCATTAAACCATTTGTTATTTCACTTATTTGTAATTTGTCATGAGTTGCTATTTATTGCTATATGACAACCTCAATCAAAACCACCAAAAGAAGCCAAAAAGAGGGAAAACCTGGCTAAATTTAGGCAAGAGAACGAGGAAATATACTTGTATTTTTCTGTTTAAGTGCATAACTTGCTTTCAAATTACATACTACAAGTAACTAATCCAAACAAACTTAATATTTAGACATCAAACTTTACTAAATCTAAGCAAAACAACCTTCCAAGAAACAAAGAAAAAACAAGTACATACTTCATCAACCTCAGCTTCTTCATTACATTACTGCATTTGAGTGGCATTATTAGTATAAGAAATTACCTTAAGTGGGCCCATAGCTTTGGCCATTTCCCTCAATATAAACTTCTGGACTTTTCCGGTGAAAGTCTTAGGCAGCACCTCTTGGAAAACCATCGTCTTAAGCACCATGTAATGCGGCATCCTCTCCCTACAGTACTCTATTATCACTTTTTGTGTCACCTTTTCATCAACCTTCCTCTTTAAGCTTAGGAATGCACAAGGTGTCTCACCCCAAAACTCGTCAGGCCATGCCACCACGGCCGCCTCGTTCACGGCCAGATGGTTGTACAGCACCGCTTCTGCCTCCACACTGCTAATATATCCCCCCACCCACCCACCCACACACACACACACACTTATGATTATATCCTTGATTTCTAGGTACCCATCATAGTGTATGACTCCTAGCTACGTCACCCGGTTCGGGTCATGGACTTGGATGTCCCCTCTAGATCTTTCAAGTACCCTAGCATAATACTTCTCCTAGGGATGATCCATCTCTTTTCACAGGTTTACCCGTTTTTGGATCCAATAAGTCAACTTGAGTCATCCCTAGTGACCCTAACCCTGGTCTGGACAACAGAAAGTGCAGCAAATACAACAGTACTTAGTAAGTTGTTCTTTCCTAGTCTCCTCTTTTATTTTTATAGACACTGAATTATTACTTCTAAGTTCTAACAAATGGAAGGTTATGAAAGATATGTCTGGATTTTTGGGACAATTGCATGCTAAAATCGATAATGACATGTTTTGTTCTCCGTGTTTTATTAGCATAAGCTCCGTTATATTTTACGCCGTAAATGTGTCCTTCAAACATTACACTCCGTAATAGACAGAGTGGCGTATGTTATTGTACTCACTGCAAAAAGGGTGCAGTAGTCAGGGAATAGTATAACTCCAACTTCAACGCTACGTTATAACAAGTCTTCCGTATGTACACAATACGGACAAGGTTAGTTCATAATTTCACATTAATGAAACCGACTTAATTAAATTGATCTTTCCGTCAAAAGTAGCAGGCATTTCACTTGTAACATCCAGTGTTCGATGATCTATTAGTTTGAACACACATGTCAAACTCTTTAATCGCGATTTTTTAACAGCTTTTACTACGAGTATCAACTTTTTATATGACCGAACTTTAAATTTACATATTACTTTGGGTAAGCTAGCTTGCTCGGAGTGTTAAAAGTATATCAATACAATGATGAAATATCAATGAACCTATGTTTAGCACGTTCATTTGAGCTTTGTGTGTGCTATTCCTTCTTATCTAACTAGTTAATGTTTTACTCTCTCCGTCACAATTTACTTGCTATATTTCCATTTTTAGAGTTAAGGTTTAAAAACTTTGATCATAAATTCTAATTATATTCTAATAAATAATATATTCAAATATAACCTTGTTAGATGCATGTCAATATAATCTTTTAAAATATCAAGTTTTCATAATTTTTTTCATCTTACAAATTTAGAGAAAAAATATTTTAAATTGTGTCTTAAAGACTATGAAAAATCAAATATAACAGCTAATTTTGGACGGAGGGAGTACAATTTTAGATTTCTTTTTTTTTTTTGGATCTTTGTATTCCTTCTTATCTATCCCTAGGAAATTATTTTAGTTCAAATTTGGTTTATAATAGGAATATGCTCCTTTTTTTATGACTTAGAAAAGTAATTAAAAATAAGTGTACATTCATATTCTATCTCAATTATTCTCATTCAACTAAGAATATCGTGGGAAAGGTTAATTAGGCAAATTTATTTTGGCAAATAAAAGTTAGGGTAATTTTAAATTTAATATGATGGCAAATTCTTCACTACAATGGAAAGAATAGAGTATTGAATACTCCGTATTATCTTTAAAAGTGCAAGTTAATAAAAATCTAGAAGAACAGCTAAGCTTGCGTGTGTAGGAAGTCCGTGTCTTTCCATAAAGAGGCATAATAGGTCAAGTACTACTATATATTTCAGGAACAATTTTGAATTAACTGTATTGCATAGTTGTCGTGCTTCGTCACATAAAAGAATATGGTGTGTGGAAAGAACGGTTAAGAGTTGCTATCTTACTCAATTCACAGGCATTGCTAATAAATGAACATCGCGGCTCCGTTTAAAAGGATGTAAAACATTTTTTATTGAAATGGTTTTTCATGGAAAACGTTTTCAACTAAAATGAAAAACTCATTTTTATGGAATTTTTCTGTTGTTTGGTTGCATGGAAAATGATTTTACATTTAAATATTTTCCGTTGTTTGGTTGAACTAAAATCAATTACTTTTATTAACTTTTCTAATTATATTATCTTGTCATTTTTAACTCTTTTTTCCGTCGTATTTTTTAGTTGTTTGTCATTAGCTAAATTTGTTATGCTATATTAAATATTTTTTTTTTATAAAATCTACAATACATTTCTCTGATCTATCAATAACATATTACATTATAAAAAATATTGCCATGAAACAAGAAAACCCTAAAAATTTGGTTCAATATTATAAAAAGACCTTGAGCTAATTATAAATAAGCATTCACAATCGAACACCAATCAATTGGTTGTAATGTAATAGTTTGTACTTTTACATTTTAAATTCTAACAGGAAAAAAAACTTTCTACTCTAATTTTAAATAAATTGTTGATTGCCCACATTTCATGAGAAACTTACATGACTCAATCGAATCGGGAAGAAATCTAGGTTTTTTTTATTTTCGACGAAAATGGATAAAAATAGTTCAAATTCATGATATAGTTTGATAATTTAATAATCAAAACATGAGATTCGAAGAAAACGTACTAAATTGATGATATTCGAAGAAGATGAAAAGAAATTATAGATTTTCCCCTAATGTTTAAGAGAGATAAAGTATAGAGTAGATAGAAAAGCTACCGAGAAGATGAGAAATGAAAAAATGCTCGAGTAGAGTTGGGCATGGGCCGAACTGAGCAGGCGCTTTTGGCACAGTACGACACAAGCAAAGTTGTGGTACGTCACGATACACTATCCATGGAGTGGGCCGCAAGCCAGACCGCGGACAGCAAAAAAATTTAGGCAGTAGCACGCGAGTGGCACACCAATTTGGCACGAGGCATGGTCGGAGCACGCTATTATTTAGTATTATTTAATATAATTAATATTACTATTATTTTAAATATTATTATATTCTTATAATATAATTTATATTATCTAAAATTATTTTTATTCAATTATATTGTATACTTTATTTTTATTTTTTATTAAAAAAATTAGACCAGCACGAGACAAGACACGACATGTCAAGCACGTGGGGCGTGCTAGGCCATTGACCGAGTTTTAGGAAAAGGTAGCATAACATAGTGCGACATGACCACAATTAGGCACAACACGACACGACGCGACAAGAGGCCAGACACAAGCTGACACGGTCAATGACGAGCACGGCACAACACGTGCCCACCTCTATGCATGAGTTGGTAATGCGTGAATTCTTTATTAATTGGTAATTTTTTTTGGAGCGAATGGATGTAAAATTGTTTTACTCCCAATTTTAAAGGAAAATGTTTTCAATAAGGTGTAAAATGAATTTACACTCTAAGTTTTACATCCTATATTTTATTCTAAACTAAACAATGTAAAATGTAAAAACAATTTTCAGGGAAAATGTTTTACACCCTACTAAACAGAACCTGCATTTATGCAAGTTTCACCTTTTACTCCAAACGATCTTCTTTCACGTAAAATTATTAAGAAATGCAGAGTAGTACTGACTACTGTAAAACGTAAATACAATTATATTATTTGAAAATCACAATTAAGCACGTGGAAAACAAATCCAACCAACTGTTGTTCAATCAAATAACCTATATATAAACCTTTTTTTATTTTCACCCAAATACGATAAGCTGATTTTTTTTATTAGAAATCCATGTATATTGAATTTTGAATATGAATCACAAATCAGTTCTATCCGACAATAGTCCAATTGATCCAATTAGGCCTGGAAACGAGTTGAGGCAAGCCCGATTTTGAGAAGCTCGGGGCTCGAGGCAACACCTAAAGCTCGGACTCAGGCTCGTAACTCACTGAGTTTTAAAATTTGAGCTACGACTCGGCTTGACTCGATATAAGCTCATCACTTGATTCTGATTTGCCGAAGGCTTGTTCGAGTAATTAATCTCGAATCTATTTAAAGATTGGTTTTAATTGGTCTTTCAATGATAAGATACAATGCTAGAGATTTCACGTAAAAAATAATTACTATAATAGTAAAAAAAAAAGGTTACTATGTATAAGTAAAATATCATGCGTTGGATTTATCTTTATATATATATATATATATATATATATATATATATATATATATATATATATATATATATATATATATATATATATATATATAGGGGAGGGATCATGTGAGAACCCTCCCCTTATGTGAGAACTACTTTTTGGTGAGAACCCATCTAAAACCCTTGGATGCTTGATGATCTATGGCTAAAAATGCATTAGAAATGGATGGCAAATCTGTAAATATCTAAACATTGTGTTAAAAATGTTTCGGCTGGCAGAGTGTTTCAAACAAAGTTTGTACTTTCTTCATACTTTTGCTGGCACAGTGACTTTTGCGTGTTTCATCCTTTTCTTCATTATTAGACTTACAAGTCATCCTCTTCATTTTTACGTGTTTCATCATTTTCTTCATTATTAGACTTACGTGTTTCATCCTTTTCTTCATTATTGTGCATCGATTTAGAACATTACAATTCAATTGTTTAGAACATTACGTTCAATGATTTAGAACATGATATTCACTAGTTTAGAACTTGATGTAAACTAGTTTAGAACATGATGTCCACTAGTTTAGAACATGATGTTATTTGGTTTAGAACATAATGTTCTACGGGTTAGAACATTATGTTCTTCGGTTTAGAACATTATGTTAATTGGTCCAATACTTGATATTATGTCGAATTGGGCTTAGAACATTATGCTCATTACTTGGTTAACATAATGTTTATTGTATATACCGAATTTCGAGCATTAATCACTAATTCTAACGAAATAACACAAAATTCAGTTCAATAGTTTAGAACATTATGTCAAATTTGGTTGAGAACATTACGTTCAATGGTTTAGAACATCAAGTTCAATAGTTTAGAACATGATGTTCACTAGTTTAGAACATGATGTCCACTAGTTTAGAACATGATGTTCTTTGATTTAGAACATTATGTTTTTTGGTTTAGAACATAATGTTCTTCGGTTTAGAACATTATGTTTTTTGGTTTAGAACATCACGTTAATTGGTCCAATGCTTTGATATTATATCAAATTGGGCTTAGAACATTATGCTCATTACTTGGTTAACATAATGTTCATTGTATATACCGAATTTCGAGCATTAATCACTAATTCTAATGAAATAAAACAAAATCCACTTTAATAGTCTAGAACATTATGTCAAATTAGGTTGAGAACATTACGTTCAATGGTTTAGAACATCAAGTTCACTAGTTTAGAACATGATGTTCACTAGTTTAGAACATGATGTTCACTAGTTTAGAACATGATGTTCAGTAGTTTAGAACATGATGTTCTTTGGTTTAGATTATGATGTTCTTTGGTTTAGAACATAATGTTCTTCGGTTTAGAATATTATGTTCTTTGATTTAGAACATCACGTTAATTGGTCCAATGCTTTGATATTATGTCAAATTAGGTTTGGAGCATTACGTTCATTACTTTAGTACATAATGTTCATTGGTTTAGAACATTATGTTCTTCGGTTTACAATATCATGTTAATTGGTCCAATACTTTGATATTATGACAAATTAGGCTTAGAACATTATGCTCATTACTTTAGAACATCATGTTCATTGGTTTAGAACATTATGTTCAATGGTTTAGAACATGATGCTCATTATTTTGGAAAAACACCGAAACTATGGAACTATCACAAACCTGTTTCGAACAATCTACTCAGAACAAACTACCAATCTACTCATAACAATGGTTGCAATATGAAGAACATTATATACCTGTTGCGAAAGAAATGTACGAACTTGTGGGTTTTGAGATGACGAAGTAAGTGGTGCGAAATGGAGAAATTGTGAAAGTTTGAAGAGAGAAGAACTGGCGGAAGAAGATGAAAGGGCTCTAAAGAAGTTTTGAAGTAGTGAATGAAAAGTGATGCGTGTTCCCGTTTTTCGAAGTGTCAGTTACACTTTTTAAGCAACTGCCTTTTGTCAATTTTTGGATTAATTACGGATTTGCCATTATGTTCAGTTAAATGTCATCCATTAGATCTGCCAAGGTGTGTGGTGTTAGATGGGTTCTCACCCTTAAAAGAGTTCTCATATTAGGGAGGTTCTTACATGAACCCACCTCTCTCTCTCTCTCTCTCTCTCTCTCTCTCTCTCTCTATCTCTATCTCTCTCTCTCTCTCTCTATATATATATATATATATATATATATATAAAATTATGTTCATTTTTGAAAAATGACAACAAAAAATCGAAAAACACTTTTCATTATTTTTATTTTTGGTTTTGTGATATTTAACATTCCCTTAACTTTTTGCAGCCAATTTTTTTTCCATCCTCAATTCACTTTAGTAGGTCTCATCTTGTTAAAATCGTATTTAAGGTAATAATTAGTAAACTGTTGTAAAAAAAGGCACAATATGATGCTTCTAATGAAGCCAAATAATTTGATAAATATTATGTATTAATATAACTAAGTTTATATTACTACTAAGACCCTTAGGAAAATGTAAGTAAAGAACTGCATGAATCATTGTGCCCTTGTGATGATGCTAGAACTAGGCCAGGTAAGGACCGATAAAGCCATTATATTGCATGGAGGACGAGTGACTAGTATATTTTCCTACTTACACTTATTGGCAGTTCTAGTATGAGTTTAGTGGATTCAACAGAACACAAGGTATAAAAAAAACCTCATATATCATTTGCAACACTGTCTAACATGTATACAACTCTTAGCATAGTGGTAAGATGTTAATAGTCTTGGGTTTGAATCTAGCAAACAACCACTCTCTTATTTATTTTTTTTCCCCTCTTTCAATACTTCTCTTTATTTCTTCACACTTCAAATCTTCAATTGCCCTTACCTGGCCTGTCCACCACTCTGCCTACACTTTCGCCACTGGCCACGGTGGCAGTGCTTCAGACCTTCGAGTGCTTCTCCGCCCCTCCACCTGCTCCACGGGACCACGCCTCCGCTGCTTTAGTGACTCAGTCACCTCAGTCATGCTCGATCGACGCTCCACTTTCCTCCACCTCGGTTGCGGGCAAGCTAAGTATTTGTGGTGAATCATTTCCAAATTGACAACCTCAACATTGTTCACTTATTGTATCATTAATTTGTGTGTAGTTTGCCCGTAAAACTAGACGTGTAACTTCAGAAATCTTTCTATCGTCTTAGTGTTAGTATATATAATATGAATCTCCATATTGAACACATAATTGTGATTAATCACAATCAAACTTAGGATACCTCAAAACCTAAGTAATTAGAATCCTAACTATTAGAATAGTTTACATTCTATAATAAAAGCATCACATTACATCTTATAGTGGTCAACTCTTCTATATACTGAATTGAATCTCTAATACGGATCGAGTACTATACATAAATGATGGAAATAATATGGACTAAGTAGTTTCCTTTTCTTAGAGCTATATATACATAGTTATTAACTCGTTACAGAGCTATTGTCGACAGTACATTACTTGGAATGGTCAAATTCAGAGTGCTAAATAATACTACGCATTAAGACCATTATGAGACTATAAATTGATAAAATGATAATAATGAGAGTAGGGTGTTTTGATGGGGATCCACTGATCCAGCTTCTCACGACATTGAGTCATTTGAGACTTCCCTTCTGCCCTGCTTTCATCATAATCATATGAGGGGCTTTATTATCATTGTAATTCATAATTTTTCTCATTATTTCTTATCGCTATCTCTTATTCCTCCTATCAAACTCCATCAACTCATGGTTGAGACTGTAAGAGACTAGTGGGACACGTAGTGCTTGCTCATCTTCATATTATTTTAATGGGAATAATAGATGAAAGCCATTTGTCGTGCCTTCTCTTTCTACGTTTTATTTTTCTTATTTTGGACGCTACTTATTAGCTTGTAAATGCTTCTCTTTCCTTTGGGAAAAACACCCGCGAATGATTGTTTTTTTACGGTTTTCAAGATAAAAATATATTACTACTTATAACATGATGGGTATTTATAGTTAAAAATTTTTAAACTTTAACTCTGAAAATGGTAATGGGATAAAAATAAGAGGACAAATGTAGTAACTGATTAAACCATATCATAATATAATTTACAGAGGTTTTTGAAATTTTTGTAAAAATTAAAAAATCGGCAAGTTTTAGTAGTACAACTATGCCACAAAAGATTTACAACCTTTCTGGAGACTTAAAACAACCTCAAAATCATCACCAATAATAGCGGGTTCAGAAATAAAATATTTTACAATAGATAATATCACGCTAGTCACTTTACACTCATAATACAGGCTTGATTATATTATGCGATTGATCCTGATGAATGATGAAATAGTTAGGAGTTCCAGTAGGAGACATTTTTAGTACATCATGCATGCATGTGAGTGGGGATCGGAAGAGGTGCGTACAAAGCTCTAATGCTCTTAGACGAGTGGCCCTGGGCTGGCCTTGCTAGTTGATGTAAGTTGTGATTATTGATAATGCATAGTTGCTTTTTCATCTTTGCCAAGGTCAAGGCTTGACAGATATGAGATGGCTGGCTGGGGTGGTGTGGTGTGGTGTGGTGTGGTGTGGGGGTCCTTAGCTTTGACTCTTTGTCCATTCTTTCAAGGTTGAAAGTTGTAAATCGTCCCACGAAGATCGATGCATTTAATTTTCTTAATGTTACCATTCTATTGAAGGGCTCCATCTGTATCGAAATTCCTGCTTTGGCATTAAGTTGATATAAATCATAACAAATTTATGTATCAACAACTATTACTGAACTGAGCATTTTTGGAATGAAGTGTTGTTTATATTTTGACTCAAGTTTGCTTCTTATTCATAAGTTATAGAAATATGACCCGTCAATAAATCACTCAAACAAGACTATTACTGAACTGAGGTTCCTTGCAAAAGATGGTTACAAATTGAGGTTGTGTGGGACTTAAAACACTGTCTCTACAAGAACATAATACCTCGTCAAACTCGATCGACACTCCAAACACGAATTCCCTTACAATCCATCATGTCATCAGCTATATAATTGGAATGAAGCTGGCTATTTCTTAATTCTTATCTCCCTTCCTCTGGATGAAATTAACAGTGAAAAAGAGTAATGGTTTCACTCCATCATGCCAATGTCACTATCACCTGCATCACAACAATGTATACATTTATGACAATTAATTATATGAAACTGGCGCCACCAATAACCATCCCAACCCCCAAACTACTCCATTGCTGATGCCAAACTGTACCCTTAGGTCTCAGTGAGTTGCGTGTGAATGTGTGAATGTGTGAATGTGTGATATGTGGTCGTCACTCTTCAACTGCTTTTTTGCCTCACATTACTCCAGGTAGCTAGGCGGCAGCTCCCTGTTGTCACTCGTGATGACTTGTGAGTTGTAATACCTTCTGACCAACTTGCTAATACCCATTAATTCCCTCCATTTATATCTTGTAAGTGTGCTTTGATCAATTGTGCCAGTCCTCCAATCCTAGTCTTCCTCCCTCCAAAAGAAACTTAACAACAAACTATACTAGCTTTGCTAAGGCAATGGATCAGCTTAAGCCAAAACCAGCTAATTCCATCCCACTCACTCCCTTATCATTGTTGGAGCGTGCTGCCATTGTATATGGCGAGTCCCCCTCGCTCGTGTACAAGGCCACCACCTATACGTGGGCGGATACTAATAGGCGGTGTCTCCAAATTGCCTCTTCCATTACTTCACTAGGTGTTACTCGGGGCGACGTTGTGTCTGTCGTTGCACCGAATGTACCTGCTGCCTATGAGCTACATTTTGCGGTCCCTATGACGGGGGCCGTGCTTAACAATATCAACACTCGGCTTGATCCTAGGACGATCTCCGTCCTACTACGCCATAGCGAATCCAAACTCGTATTCGTGTATTACCAACTGCAACCCCTTGTCTTACAAGCTATATCTCAACTCCCAACTGACCACCCTCGCCCTACTTTGGTACTCATCACTGATAATGAATATGATTATGACCATATTACCCCTATTGAAACCCTAAAGGGTAAGCTTGTTGATATCTGCAAGCCTAGCCATGAGTTCATCACAACCTATGAAGATATGGTCAAGAGCGGGGATCCGGGCTTCAGCTGGATCCGACCTGAAAGCGAGTGGGATCCGATTGTCTTAAATTACACGTCCGGCACGACGTCGTCTCCCAAGGGGGTGGTGCATTGCCACCGGGGCGCCTTCATTACCACAATGGACGCGCTCATTGATTGGTCAGTCCCTAAGCAGCCAGTCTACTTGTGGACCCTACCCATGTTCCACTCTAACGGTTGGAACTTCACCTGGGGGATGGCAGCAGTTGGCGGCACTAATATTTGCCTGAAGAAATTCGACGGTGCAACCGTCCACGCCGCCATCCGAGCCCACCAAGTGACCCACATGTGTGCAGCCCCCATTGTGCTCAACATGCTCACAACCCTCACTTCCGACCCAGGCCCGCTCTCCTGGCCCGTTCATATCCTCACTGGCGGGTCACCCCCGCCTGCACCCATCCTCCTACGAGCGGAATCCCTCGGGTTTGTAGTCGGGCACGGGTATGGCCTCACCGAGACAGGCGGGGTGATTGTCTCCTGTTATTGGAAACCGCAATGGAACCGTCTCCCGGCCCTAGAACGGGCCCGACTAAGAGCTCGTCAAGGAGTCCGAACCATTGGGCTTACCCACATGGACATAATCAACCCGGTCACCGGGCAACCTGTCAAACGTGATGGAAAAACCGTGGGAGAGATCGTCCTCCGAGGTGGGTCAATAATGCTAGGATACCTCAAAGACCCAGAAGGTACGTCCAAATGCATGAGAAATGATGGGTGGTTTAGGACAGGTGACCTTGGAGTAATGCACTCAGATGGTTACCTAGAGATAAAAGACCGTTCAAAAGACATAATCATAAGTGGGGGTGAGAACATAAGTAGTGTGGAGGTAGAAAATGTGCTGTACAGTCTCCCGGGCGTGAGTGAGGTGGCCGTTGTTGCGAAGGCGGACGAGTACTGGGGGGAGACGCCGTGCGCGTTCGTTAGCTTAAGGAAAGGATTGAAAGAGAAACCAACGGAGAGGGATGTTATTGAGTATTGTAGGAATAAAATGGCACACTATATGGTGCCAAGAATGGTGGTGTTTAAGGAGGAGTTACCTAAGACATCTACTGGAAAGATCCAGAAGTATGTACTGAGGGAAATGGCTACGAGTTTGGGTAAAAATGATAGTAGCGTTTCTTCATCCTTGACGAGTCGTTTATAGGAACATTTCCCTCTATTATTGAACTTGCTGGCTACTTACATACACGCATATATGTATTGTGTCTGTAATATAACATTCTTTTAGGTTTACTTGTGATTATTTTTCACAAACCTCTTGTATTTCTTTTGGCCTTTCCACCGATTATATATATATATATATATATATATATATATATATATATATATATATATATATATATATATATATATATATATATATATATAATTAAATATTTCAATAATAAGTTAAATATTTCAATAATAAGTTAAATATGTACTTCTTTGACAGTGTTGACATTCGATAATTAAGCACTTTAATTACCAATCATGTTCACTAATTTTAATTAATTTCAGTCCTATCTCGTAAAATATGTACCTGTGACAACGTTGACATTTTTGATTAGTAATTATTCACTAACCATGACTAATTACTACAACATCAAAGTCTTTATAAACTCGGTAGATATGCATGTGTAGTACTCCGATCCGTATTATAGAAGATAATTGAAAGTCAACAGAACTATCTGGAATCGAAGATTCAACCCTTGATGTAAAACATAAAAACCATATCAGGTGTCACTCAGCATACAATAAATGGAAAGCCTAAACATATGACGGTACTAGGTTTATGATCCACTCTTATATATGTCTTATTCATTGCTAAAACTGATTATATTATTAATTGATGATACACTATGTCTTACGCAAACACATTTCAATTAAGTTATACTGTATATAGTTGACAACTCTAAACTAGATACTAGAGTCTTCATATTCATTTCTATATTTAAATTAAATAAAGTAAATGGTTGACAGCTATGGCTCAGATCATCAGACCACCCATCCATTTTGGCTTTATGACAATATCAATTCATTTATACACGGACTTTTTTATATATATATATATAAAATAAAAACAAAAGAAAGCTAATGTCAAGAATGTATTTGTCAATGTTCATACAAAAAAGTTGTCTACGCGCGTCTTGGAATGCTAAATAGTGTATTAAACTACGCATGAAAAGATTATGTTCCACAGACTTTGTTTCCTAAAGATTGTGTCATTTTTATATATATAGTCAAAGTTTAAAAATTTAACCATAAATTTTCAATACGTTATAAGAAATACTATATATAAGTCGCAAATAAGACTATGGATCCGGGTGCACAGTGAGCATCGTGCACTCGTCCGGGCCAAAACGCACTTATATTACATATAAAACGCAAGCAAAGTTACAGAAAATGAAATTAATAAACATTCTTTTACAATGCAATGAACATTGGGATGTGTGATCGATGTTCATTATTCCCCATATAATTGACTCCATAATTGAGAAAAACGGAATTTTTTTTGCAGTGGGTGTAGAACAGGTCCCTAAGTTCTTTAAAAATTTGATTTTTTTGCATTAGAAATAGTTCACGTACTATACACAAACAATGAAATGAACATTATATATTATTTTACTGAACACCATATATTATCTCACTGAATATCGTATATTATAACAATGAATATGTTATATCAAGAAATGAAGCTGAAACATTCGTGAAGAAATTTTTTGACAATGAACACGATGGACTACTACAATGAACATTTAGTATAACCATAATGGACATAATATATCAATTGGATGAAATAAATGTTAACGATCAATTCAAAAAGAATGCATTGAGATGGAGCATTAATTTGCAATGATGATGCATTGACAGTGCATTGGGATTCTATTATTTTTATTTAATATTGCAATGATTGATACGTACAAAAAAGAGAAATTTATAATTTTTTTATAATCTGAACTTTTGCATTGGGAATATGCACCGTACACATATTAGTTTAATGAACATTGTGCTTTAAAGAAATGAACATTACATATTCTTCCAACAAACATTTTGTACAATTAGAATGAACATTCAGTTCAAAGACACTTTACATTAAGTTTAAAGGCACTGAATATAACATTCATAGACACTGAACATTAAGTCCAAATGCAATGAACATTACTCTCACAGATACTGAACATTACATACATAACCATTAAACATTATGTTACAACACTGAACATTATATTCAAAGGCAATGAACATTAAGGTCAAATGTACTGAACATGAAGTTCAAAGGCAATTACGTTCATAGAAACTAAACATTAAGTCGAAAGGTAATGAACATTACTCTCACACACATTGAACATTACATAAATAACCACTAAACATTAAGTCGAAAGGTAATGAACATTACTCTCACACACATTGAACATTACATAAATAACCACTAAACATTAAGTTCAAAGACAATGAACATTACGTTCAATGGCATTAAATATTACGTTCAAAAGCACTAAACATTGCGTTCAAAGGCAATGAACTTTACGTTTAAAGGCAATGAATATTACTTCTAAAGGCAATGAACATTACTCTCACATACACTAAAGATTACATACATAACCATTGAACATTAAGTTCAAAGGCAATAGACATTACGTTCAAAGGTACTGAACATTACTTTCAAAGGCAATAAACATTACTCTCACAAACACTAAAGATTACATACATAACCACTGAACACTAAGTTTAAAGGCAATGAACATTACATTCAAAGGCAATGAACATTAAGGTCAAAGGCAATGAATAGTAAGTTCCAAGGTAATGAAAATTACGTTAAAAGACAATGAAGATTAAATGGTAATGGCAATGAAAGTAAGGGAGGTTCTTTTCGGTTACCGAGAGAGAAGATGAAGGGTTTTTTTTTTGGAAAATGGAAATGATGATTAATACTGGGAAAGATGCATGGAGAATACAAATAGTCGTGTTGCGTGAAAAAGACATTGTAATCATTTCACAACTGATGGTTTATGGGGGGAAATTTTTGAAACTTTCAATGTTCATTTCCTTACACCCGAATGTTCATTGTCTATGCTGACGTGTAAATTTGCCTGCGTTTTATGTGTTATGTCCGTAGTGCAGGGTCCAATTAATATCAGTGGAATCTTGTTGGATGCATCTCAATGCAAATTTTTATAATTTTGTCTTACGAATTTACAGATAAAAATGTATAAAATTGTGTCTTGGAGACCGTAAAAAGTCAAATGGAGTAATATTTGAAGACGGAGGAGTATATAGGATTAATTATTTCTCTTGAACTTCTATTAAAAAATTATCTATATCAAGGAGATTAACACGAAACTGTTTCACTTTTTATATAGAATTATAAAATGAAGTTCGAGATTTCGTAATCTCCTCCGTTTAAATGGACCGGACCAAGGGTTGAAAGAAGAGAGGAATAATAGCCAGTCTCAAATGTCAAATGACAATACATGATCAAGTTCTCTCTGAGTTTGCTATATTCAGATTGAGAACTGAATTGAAGACCAATAAGTTTTTTTTTTTTTTTTGGCAAAGATGGCGAATAAGTCATCACCTTCAACATGAAGATACCGAATAAGAAGGTTCTTTGCTACTTTGATGTCGCTATGGAGGGCAAGTGCTTCAGCTAGATAAGTTTGTACATCTTTTAAGATTGTAAGTAAATGCGTTGAGAATCTCTGATAATGCGGGGAACCTGGTGATAACTGATACTATCAGTAAGACTGTGAGTGATAACTGATACTATCAGTAAGACTGTAAGTGATAGCTTTGGTACAGTGAAGAAACAAATGTCGTAGGAGATTTTTTTTTGGACATAATCTACATTCAGATTAAGAAAATTATAGTTTAAGTCACTACAAAATTGCACGAACGACAGCATTACAAACTGAAACATACAAGAAAAACTTTACTAATCTGCAAACTTAGAAAGCTGTTGAAGCTTGGAAGAAGTCAACAAATACTGAATTTATTGTTTCCTCCAAGAAAAAAAAAAAGAAAAAAGAATTGTAACGTATATGTATATTACTGTATTTATTGTATTACGTTGGGCCCTTAAAATTTTTGAATCTTTAAGAATTAAGATATGTTTACACTGTTCCTTATAGATATTATGCTGCACAAGATCTTCCCACAGGCTATTTGGGTTTAGCCCATCTCCACCCTGTGCCGGCCTTTTAATAGTAAGTTTGTGCATTTCATTACATGATTTACATCAATATGCTCAGCTTATATATAAATATGTTTATGTTTATTTGTATTTTTTTCATAAATCACTATGCTTGAATTTAGGTTAAATAAATGGTCTAGCCGTGGTAAGAAGAAGTGGAGAACTTGCTAATAGCTAAATAAGCTTGATGAGAAATCAAACATGGCTTCCGCTAAGAATTGGAAGCCAGGCCGACTACTACAGAGTACACAATCCAGAGCCCTTCTTCGAAAATCATGTTATTCGTATTAGACTAGTAAGGTGTAGACTAGACTCTGGTAGAGGTGGTCATTGGGGCCAGTTCAGTCCGGCCCAGCCTAAACCCTGCCCCGACCAAAGCTCGTCCCGGTATGGCCAGCCAAAAATATGGTCCGAATTCGAATCCAAATTCCTCAATCCTGACCCTATTCAATTCAATTTGAGAAAAAATTCGACTTGGTCCATGATTCGAACCGGCCCGGCCCTATTCGGCCTGCCAAAATCTTCTAGTTTTATAAAATTTAGTTTATTTAAATGCATTTTAGTTTATATAAATGTTAGTTTAGTGAAACATAAATTAATTTATACGAATGTTAGTTAATTTGCATATAGTTTAATTTATATGAATGTTAGTTTATTTAAATATATTATAGTTTAATTCCTATGAATCAATAAATATTAGTTTAGTTGAATATAGTTTAGCTTATAAGAATGTTAGTTTAGTTTATATAAATCAATGAATGTTAGTATAGTTAAATTTAGTTTAGTTTATATGACTCAATGAATATTAATTTAGTTATATGAATGTTAGTTTAATAGTTTATATAAATGTTAGTGTAGTTGAATATAGTTTATATAAATTAATGAATGTTCGTTTAGTTGAGTTATATATATAATTTAGTTTATATGAATCAATGAATGTTAGTTTAAATGAATATAATTTAGTTTAGATGAATCGAATATGATAATGTCTTTTTGTGATTATATGTAATATATGTAATTTATGTAAATATAGTATCGACAAAAGAAATGAAAAATGAATGTGATTAGTCGAATATAAAAGTTTACAACGAATGTCTTTATGTGATTTGTTAATATAAACATTTCATTACTTTTGAAACAGTTAATTTATTCTAATTTCTAAATGTCATTATATGAAATTCGGTTTGATTAAGTTCGTGAATTCGAAGCAGGACCGGCCCCATGGCCATCACTAGACTCTGGACTGAGAACATTCCATGGCAGAAATATCTTTATTTAGTTCATTATTGTTAGATTCCACTGTAGTGTAAAGTAGACTAAATGTTGACTAAAAGGCATGTTGCCCACAGCCCCTCATTTGTGCTACGTATTTCAGAAGACAGTGTGAATATTTAATATTGGTAAGATTTTCTTAGATGGCAAATGATGAACACGTTTTTCCTCAGGTGAACAGAACAGTGTATCTTCATTGTCACTGCAGGCGCAGCTGATAAATCTATTTATATGTGCTTTAAAATGTGCAAGAAAAAGGTAGTCAGAGTCTAAAGATTAACATTTTTCCTGAAGGGAACAGAACAGTGCAGCTTCATTGTTCACTGCAGGCGCAGCTGATAAATCTATTTATATGTGCTTTAAAATGTGCAAGAAAAAGGTAGTCAGAGTCTAAAGATTAACATTTTTCCTGAAGGGAACAGAACAGTGCAGCTTCATTGTTCACTGCAGGCGCAGCTGATAAATCTGTTTATATATGCTTTAAAATGTGCAAGAAAAAGGTAGTCAGAGTCTAAGGATTACAACCAATTTCATAGACAAAATGTTAAAATTCCAATAGTTCTGCAATATTTTTACCGGAAAAGGATTGGTCAAATGGTCAACAACCAAAGCATACCATTTTTACAGAGTGCTGGTACACTCAAACAACCACATGCTTTTATATGTATATCTACAATATAATAATTTATATACCACTAGCAGGGGTACGATTGTGCGAATAGGACCCGGTAACTCAGGCCACTCAAGGTCTAGTCCACAAGTAAACTGCGGTTGCTATTAACTCCATACATCTGAATCACAAACGACTAACTCTTGACGGGCCTAAAGCCTTGGCCAAATCTCGAATAACAAATTTCTGAATCTTACCAGTAGAAGTCTTGGGCAACTCATCTTTAAACACCACAGTTTTAGGTACCATATAATGTGGTAGCTTTGCTCTACAGTACTCAATAACATCTCGTTCCTTGGGTACATTTTCAATCCCCTCCTTCAAACTAACAAATGCACACGGTGTCTCACCCCAATACTCGTCCGGCCTCGCGACCACTGCCACCTCGTTCACCCCCGGAAAATTGTATATAACCGATTCAACCTCGACACTACTAATATTTTCTCCCCCACTAATGATTATATCCTTTGATCTGTCCTTAATCTCCAAGTAACCATCTTGATGCATCACCCCAACATCGCCCGTCCTAAACCATCCATCATTTCCCATACATTTGGAAGTTGCTTCTTGGTCTTTTAAGTATCCTAACATCAAGAAGCCACCTCTAAGAACGATTTCTCCTACGGACTCCCCATCTCTCGGGACAGGCTTCCCGGTCTCCGAGTCAATCACGTCCACGTCCGAAGCAGAAATGGTTCGAACCCCTTGACGAGCTTTCAACTTGGCTCGTTCCGAAGCCGGGAATCTATCCCACTTCGGCTTCCATGCACATGATACAACCAATCCCCCGGTTTCTGTTAAGCCATACCCGTGGCTTATTTGGAAGCCCAGGGCCTCTGTCCGCAGGAGAATCGCCGCGGGAGGTGGAGCTCCGGCGGTGAGGATATGGACCGGGGAGAGAAGTGGGGTCGGGTTGGGGAGATTTGATAGCATGTTAAGGACAACAGGGGCGCCACACATGTGTGTGACGTTGTGGGCCTTGATAGTGGCGAACACGGTGGGGCCATCGAACTTCCGGAGGCATATGTTGGTGGCCCCCACCGCTGCCATCCCCCATGTGTAGCTCCATCCGTTAGCATGGAACATGGGTAACGTCCACAAGTAGACGGGCCGTTTAGGGACGGACCAATCGGCAAGGGCTTCCATCGACATAATGAACGCTCCTCGATGGCTGTGAACCACTCCCTTCGGGGCCGAAGTGGTTCCCGATGTGTAATTTAAAACAATAGCGTCCCACTCACTTTGAGGTCGGACCCACGTAAACCCTGAGTCACCGGCTTTAATAATTTCCTCGTAAGTCGTAAAATACTCACCCTGAGAACCTTTGAAATTTTGATCAGCTTCTTCGATCAAGATAAGATGTGGGCGGGGGTGGGAGGAAGGAAGGAGAGCCAACGCTTCAAGGAGAAGCGACGAAAGCTGGTAATCAACGAAGACTAGCTTCGATTCCCCGTGTTGGAGGAGCACGGAGACCGTCCTAGGGTCGAGGCGGGTGTTGATGTTGTTGAGGATGGCACCACTCATAGGAACAGCGAAGTGCAGCTCATATGCAGCCGGACTGTTAGGGGCTAAAACAGACACGACATGACCTCTTTCAATGCCATAAGACACTAGAGATGATGCGATTCGAAGACATCGACGGTAGGTATCCGCCCACGTGTAGGAGGTGTTGCCTTCAATGACAGAGGTGCAGTCACCGTACACGGTGGCAGCCCTCTCAAGATAGCCCAAGGGGGTGAGTGGTGGAGAGTTAGCAGGAGAGGGTTCGAGCTTATCCATAAAGGGGTAAGAATGGTCAAACAAGAGAATAGCTTATGTTAATTGGATGAGTAGGGTGGCAGGTAAATACAAGTATTTGTAGAATAGAGTATAGAGTGAGGGATAAGGAGTACAGGTATGTTTCACGTGTCACTGTAACTAATTTGGATAGATTAATGTAACGCTCTCCGAAAGTGTTCGTACCAAACGCTCTGTGACTTGGCCTGATTTTTACTTTTGAGAGTTGAGACACTCAACTTTTTAGAGGCCTGCCGTCTGTGTACCACCCAATCTTCTTGTCTCCGTCATTAATATTCCCTCTATATTTCTAAGTTTTACACCTTACCCAACTTCCTCCTATTGTACATTTGTACTCCGTATCATATATAGAATTCCCAAATTGCTGGTGGAATCTCGTCGTTGGTCCAATGATCCAGTGGATATATAATATTTGATTAACCTATCAAGATGAAACTAAACTCAGTAAACGCTTTATTTTAATGGGAATGGTGTTCAGATCAAGTCGTCTTTAGTTGATGATAACAATTTGGGATAAGTACTCTAGAAAAGGTCCTATTTTTTGTCCATAAATTTGTCTTCACTAGTGTTGTATTTCCATTTTGCCACCAACCTCGGGAAAAAGTATCCTGTATAGATTATTAGCTTTGAATTGAATTAAAGTCGTTACCTTGATTTAAATTCAAAAAAAGTTACCTCTTAATACTATACAAACTAAAAAATTTATTTTAAGTTTGAATTTTTTTATAAAAGAAAAAAAAAAAAGAAATTTCACAAAACTTCATTAAGGATTTATAAAGGTACTTATTTACAAGTACTTTTCCTTTACTCGTTTGAACTTTTTTTTAAAAAAATGTTTAACATTTTGATTTTTGACTAATCTAGAAAAAATTATTACAACTATCTTTCCTTTATTGTATTAGTACTTTCTATTGGATTGGTTTGTGTTTGACTGATTGACAAATTGCTACATGTGAGATGCATTTTTCTAGAAGTTTTGGAGTAAAATTAAGTCTAAGCTCCATCGTAAGTTCGTAACAGTTGGTAAAGACGGATGTAACGCTTCCCACTATCCAATAATAGGGTGAAACGTTAAATAAGTCTCGCAAAACAGAAAGACCCCTAACAAAAGTCTACACATCTCCGTCTAAAAATTGCGCAAACCATAATTAGGAATGCACCGTAGAGGGAAGGATGGACTGTGTCTAATCGTATTTGTACCCTTTTGTTGAAGATCATGTCCAAGCTTTTCTTGGAAATTTCTATTGAATTACGTTGTACTAGAATACAAGAATGGAACATGTCAAGTTCTACGTGCTCGAAATGGATGTAAGCGCCCTATAATTATTTGGTTCTATGTAAGAATTGGTTGAAACATAAAAGTAGGTTGATTAACCCTTTTCTTGGAAATTAATGGGTTGTAGGGGTGTTAAAACGGGACCAAAATATTAAATCCAACTATCCGACAATTTTTTAAAATATGTATTCTTTGGGTAGGATACCCTACCCGCTAAAAATAAGTGATAGTGGGTTGGTAAATAGGTCGTTGTTTGTTTGAACCAGATATAGATACTTGGTTAAATTTTTTTTGCTCAATTTATACTATTAAATTCAAAAGCATCTAATGTCAATATTCCTTCCGTCCTAATTATTTGCTTCAATTTATATAAAATTATTTATTAATTTATTGGAGAAATTGATGAGAGAAAAATTGGTTTATAAGTAGATCAACCTTGCCCAAATAAAAAAATGGAACAATCTATATTTGATGAGTATTACTAATCATATGTTATATCTGGCTAATTGGTACTGAGTCACGGTGTGTAAATAAATTGTGAAACTCGACTAGTCGGCTGGTGAAGAATTATAAATACATGAGCACATCAACACATAAACCTCAGAGTTGTTAAACGTCGCCGACATACTACTCCTTAATGCCAACATTTTAATTACAACTTGTCTCTGCTTCACCTTCTCTATCTACAATTCTTTGCCAATAGTCTCGAAAAAAAATTTCGAACATATCGACACTTTTGATTAATATACAATCGCAATCATCGGATGTATTTAGCAAGGAAAAAAAATTTACGGTGAAAAATGTCAAAAAGCTCAAAATAGGCGTTTTGACCACGGAAAAAACGCTCAAAGAGGGCGTTTCGACATGGTCCAAACGCCAAAATTTTAATGACCATGGTAGAAACGTCTATTTTGAGCATTTTATATTAAAAAAATTGCCACCATCGCCTTGCCGTCTCCTATGGTTGTCGTTATCTTTTGCGGTGGCATGATACTTTGTTGAAGAGCGTAAGTGAAGAGAAACGGGTGAAATGAGAGAAATGAGGAAAGAATGATAAAACCGTAATTAAAATGTTGTCATGAAGGGGTTAAACGCAAAAACGTGTGCAACGTGTAGCCTTTCACAAATTGTAAAGAAGTTGCAATATTTAGAACAAAACAAACCTTGGAAGTTGGAACCCTTAACCCAGTCCGGCCAGTTGCAATATTTGGAAGAACAAGTCAACAAAACACAAACCTTGGATTGGGACCCAGTTGCAGTATTTGGAACGGGATTGGAAATTTGGAACCCAGTTGCAAACTTGCAATATTTGGAACGACACAAACAAAGCATAGAAAAATGCGGGGAAGAGGAACGAAAAGGCAATCACCATCGTTGACGATCTCCATCTACCATTTCCTTCGTAATGCTGAGTTCGAGATCCTCTTCTTCCTCTTCTTTCTCGTCGCTTTTCTCCTCTTCAAAGATCTCGTAAGTCCCCCTTCATTTTTTGTCGCTTTGATAGCTCTTTGATTTTCTCTTTGTTTGGCGGTTGCTTTTGTGTTCAATTGATGTTTGCTGATTTGGATTTTGATTGCTTTTTTTGTTTGACCCTTTAAATTTCTTGGGATTACGAATTTTTTTTAATATAATTATTACAAGATGATCTAAGAATTGGGGATGATTTGTGTATTGCTTTTATTGTTGAATAACTCATGAAATTAACTGAATAATCAGTATTAACTTTGCTTAATGTTGAATTAGCAAAGCTGCGTTTTTGCCCTCCTTACGCTTAATGTTGTATTGCCATCGATTTCTTGTGAATTCGTCGCAGTAATTTGTACTATCTGCAGATGTACTGTCATTGGATATTGACAATGTTCCAAATAAAATACTTCCATTGTCCAGAAAATAGGTATACGTATTGTTTGGGGATGTTCGGGAAAATTTATCTCAATTCTGAAATGATTTTTAACTTACACTAAAATGGTGTTGTGAAGCGGGGATGGAGGAGATCACCTGTTCATTATCATGAAGGATTGAGACAATGTGACTATATTTCGGCCAGAGCGGAGTATATTGAACTACTTCCTGATGAACAGAGAATACAGTAGAGTATCATGGGACTTATTAACCTATTCTTAGATTGTATTGGTTCTGATTTTCTGATGTTTGAGAATAGTTGCAAGCCAGCAATAGAATCAAGTCTTTCTTACATGTTTCTTTCAAGTATCCTTTGAATTGCTATAAAACGTTGCTTGTGTAATATTCTTTCTGTTGTTATTTCTTCATCCAGAAAATCAATTTGCATTTTCTAAACCATTTTTTCAATGAAATATACCATATAGTTCGTTAAGTTATGCAGACAGTTACTTCTAAAATACTAGTGATTCTACACTGTATAATCTTGCCTGAGGCACCTATCTTTCTTGAGAATTTATTATGCAGGGTCACTTTGATCCCGACCTGACCTGACCCCTTATTATGTTGAGCTTACCTGTTCCTAAGCTATGTTACACCGATATGAATCCAAATAAGTATATGGGTACGGATACGAGTATGAAAAATGGCAAAATTAAAATTTCTACTTACGAGTACAACATAAGTACGTCAAAAAATAAATCATAAATTATACATATTAAAATCATTCAAATAATTCAAATAGTGAAGGACGACTGTTTGATTAGTTGGTTGAGTGAGAAATGACCAAAAATGAAATGAGAGAACACTGAAGTCGGCTTAGGGCATGACAATTAGGCAATATGACATAGCTTGGTTGCTGCCCTTGCTGGGCCAATTATGTATTAAAAATAAATTTGTTATTTCTATAGTGGGGTATTGGGCTTAAAATGGTATTCAATTTATTTTTTTGAGCTGCTGGAATGGTTTGTATATAAAAAATTTGTTTCTTTATTTTTTTATTTTGTTGGGCTAACGGGTTGACCGTACTCATAGTCAACCACCCGTACCCAAGCTGTACTCGAGTTCCTGGAGATGTATCCAGGTCGTACCCGTATTGGGGTACTTTGCCGTACCCGTGCATCACAGGTCCTAAGTTGCCCCATTGCACAGGCCTATGCAGCACCCTACTTTCCTTGACAACAGATTTAATGATAGTTTGTCATCACAGGATGATAGTTGGAATATGGGGGTAGAAGCAAATTTCTCTTTTTCCATTAGTGGATAGCAATCAATTAACATGCCAGCGTGTTAGAAAATAGCCCCAGAAACTATCAATGCCTTAATTTGGCAGACTCAACTATTTTAAGCTTGGGATGTGTGTTAGTTTAGTGGACTCTCTGACCAACTTCGTTTCTTTTTATTGAATGTAGTATATCACCAATTTTTAAATGTGATTTGTATATTTTCTTCTTGGATGGTGTGCACAGTGGATCAATTAGCATATATGATCATCTAAATTGCCCTCAGTTTTCTATGGGATCAGTATCCAGCATTGGATATTTCATCATGGAACCATGTGATTGTCAAAAAATAATGCTTCCTCCATCTTAAAGAAATTAGTTGTAGGTGAAGCTCTCACCTTTTTAACCGTTGATCAAAATTCAAGTATTATGAAGCAGTGTATTGTTGAAAAGTAAGGAGGGGGATTTGATAAGGAAGTTCATTGTCAGTGTTTTTCGTCATCTCCTGAATAATTTGAATTGATTGTGGTGATTTTATTCATTGCAGACATCAAGACCTGAGTACAATCAGATTCTGGTGAAGAAGCCTCATCATGATTTCTGGCCCTTTTAACAATGATTTCATAAATTGTCTGATTTTTCCTCATTTTGTTTAAGTTTAAGATTATGTTTATGTTCAATTCTTTCTTCTTCATCTGTAGACTGTAGTATAGCGTACAAGTTGGACAAGAATGTAAATTCTAACGACATTTATGTAAGGACCGAACATTTGATCACCCGTGCCGCACCCTAACCCATAATCGCAATAGACCAATAACTTGTACCAAAAATACGTGCATCATGCATCAATATAGACAAAGGCATTAGGAATTGCCTCATACGGCCCATGTTGATACAATGATGCATGACTAAGGCTTAAGGAATTTGTCTTCAAAATTTTGAATGAACATCATTCGAACTCAAACTGTACCATAAATTTGACCAAAAAATTAACATGGTTTGAAATTAATCTTGCTCCAATTAATATGATTGAAATCAAATATAAGGGGTTTATGTGACTCAAAAGTTTAGATATCTTAATTAAGCGTGGTTTGTTCTACATAATAAGCATCAAACACCGTCCCTAAGCTCAACTAGGCAACTAGCTGCAAGTTCAACTATGCAGTACCCAGTACCCAGAACCCAGTAGGGCCAGTACCCAGTACCCACCAAAGTGTGTGCCCCTCGTTTTGTGTTGTGTACTGTATGTAATTCATTACTCAACGTGTTACTCCGTATTCTCTAAATCTCCAAAAATCAATTTATCGAACAATGCAAAGTACGCCTGGGTATTGCTTTCGTTTGCTGCTACTTCATTAAATGCAGCAAGACTGACTTGCACAATATTACTTCCACATTTTTTTAGGACACATTTGTGTTGCTGATACTCTATTTTCTTACTTGTTTGGGTTTGTTAAGTTTTTATTACCAAGTACTTCATAGAGTTTTTGTTTTACTCTTTTCAACCACTCTCAGGTCTTCAATTTTTAACACAGAAGGTTACTGTGGGTCCAAGCCCATTAAAGATTTAAATATATTGTTTTTATAAATTCATATTATAGTCTTATCCTATTTGACTTTTTATAATTTGTAAGTTACGACTGAGTAACTATTTATTTTTATACAAGTTAATGTTCTTATATTTTTTTTTATACAAGTTAATGTTCTTATGTGTATTACGTTAGCACTTGGAGGCTTCAGATCCAGTAGTTTTTTTTTTATCGAACAAGAAGATCCAGTAGTCAATACAAGACTGACATAGATAGACGATATTTTGTAATGTTGACATCCACAAATTGATGCAGCTGTGTTTGGTGGTATTAGCATGCTCATTTAGTGGGTGTCTTATCATGGCTTAAAGCAAGAATGCATTTAATAATTAAGAAAGACATCTTAAATTGCTTGGCCAAAAAAAAAAAAAGAAAAAAGACTTGACTAGCTAAAGCGTTTGCTACAGAAGTCCATTTCAGAATAATGGAGGCGTTTAGTGTCTGCATATCATGTGCCCCGCCCCAAAACCAGATGATGCTGGCAAACGGACACTGCTATGTTTTAAATATTTTGAACCGAATTTAATTTTAAAAATAAAACAACATATTGAAAATTTATGTCTTTTTGTTTTGTTTATAAAGGCAATTTAAAAAATAATACTGTTATGTTTTAGATTTATTTATCTCATTTTTATTTATAGAGTTAAAATTTAAAAAATTTGATAATAAATTCTCATCATTTTATAAGAAATAATATTCAAGTGAGATTTTATTGGATATATTTTGATGTAAAATATCAACTTTTTATAATTTTTTGTTTTTATAAATTTAAATTATGTTTTGAAAATCATAAAAATATTTTAAATTATGTGATGAAAATCAAAAAAAGTTAAACGAGATAAAAAAAAAAAAAATCAAGTTTCACATAATCATAATTTCGGCAAGCATTATGTAGTGCACCCATAACATAAGAATTGGGCGTCAATGGCATCTTTCTCAGTAGTTGTGCACTTGTGCTGCCTCTTATAGCACCCCTAATCTTGCTAAGAGATCAATGACGCAACTATATATAGTGCTCAACTCCCGGCTCAATTCCATAAAGATGTTTCATGCTTTTGAATATCTGCAAGTCTGCAACCCCTCATCTACCAAATCCATTCTAATACATGCTGCTAAGACACCATTTGGATTGACCCCTTCGCTCTGCATTCTTTTGAACAACTCGATTGCGCTCTCACTCTGTCCATGATTTCACAAGCATATATCAAAGAAGTGAAAGCAAACCCATCCCTAGATTGCATGTCCTCAGACGCTCCATTGCCCATCTCAATGCACCCACATTTCTACAGGAGCCGTCCCACGTTTCACATCCAATTCCACCCTATTTCTATCCATATACGTATATATCCACCTCCCTTGATTAGGAGCTCCAAGAGAAGCATATGCCATGAGTGCTCCAAAATTGTACCAAGTGAATCTCTATTTCATGTAAGGTGGTCAAATAATTTCCAAAATATGTATTTTGTATGGATGATATTTAGATATTTAAGTATGACTTGACTGATTACACAAATTGACTTTATATTCAACTTGATCTAATACTACTCTTGACATTATTTTATACAACAAATATTTAAAGATTAACTAGTTAAAAATGACTTGTTTTCAAAGCCAATCTAAACTCGAAATAATTTGACCTTATTCGTTCAAAACTTGGAATAAGTTGACTTAAATTGTAGGTAACTTGAGTCTAGACTCGATTCAAATGAATTCAAATATATATTTAATCAATTAGACTCATTTTAATATTAATCTAACTGAACCCAAATTGATTCAAATAAGCTAAATCAACCAATTTCAACTTAACTAATTAATAATCCATTACGAATCAACCTAAATCCTATTTCATAAACCGAATTCACACTCCTACTTTATTTTTGAAAATACCCATAAATCCATAATGCTTTGAATGTTTGACCACTGTCTTTCGCATTCATTCTTGGTGGTTTGTACCATTGTAATGTCCGCAAACTAATACTCCGTAGATCGTAGAAAGCAATAACCATCCATCGCGCACCCTACCAAAACCAAACATCAGTAAAACTAAAGAATGGAGAAACACTCGGGAATTCCGGCACCGGAAAACACCTTGCCACCGCAAACCACCGTCACAGCCACCATTACCCCAAAATCCCAACCTAAACGCTTCATCCGCAACCAAATCCCCTCCTCAATCCTCAACAACCCCTCATTGAACGCCGCAATCTCTCTCCTCCCTTCAAACTACAATTTCGAAGTCCACAAATCCGTCCACCGCATCCTCTCCCTCTCCTCTGCCTCCCCACGCGTCGCCCTCCAACTCCCCGAAGGACTCCTCATGTATTCACTCGTCCTCTCCGACATCTTCCGCACCTTTGCCCACGCCTCCGACGTCTTCATCCTCGCTGATGTCACTTACGGCGCTTGCTGCGTCGACGACCTCTCCGCCGCCGCGCTCGGGGCCGACCTCCTCATACACTACGGCCACAGCTGCCTTGTCCCCGTCGATAACACGGTAATCCCTTGCTTATACGTATTCGTTGAGATTGGAATTGACTTGTCGAAACTTGTCAAAACCCTAGAATTGAACGATTTGGGGAGTCGTAGTTTGGCCATTGCCGGTACGATTCAGTTTGCAGGTGCGATTCGTGGTGCGAAGGTCGAGCTTGAGAGGTTAGGGTTTAGGGTTTTGGTCCCACAAGCGAAGCCGTTGTCGGCTGGGGAGGTGTTAGGGTGTACGGCACCTAGGGTTTCAAAGAGGGATTTTGGGGGTGGGGGTGGTGATGAGGTGGAGAGAGAGGAGTTAGTGATTGTGTTTGTTGCAGATGGGAGATTTCATTTAGAGGCGTTTATGATTGCGAATCCCGGTGTTAAGGCATTTCGATATGATCCATATGTAGGGAGGTTGTTCTTGGAGGAGTATGATCATAAGGGGATGAAGAGTTCAAGGATGAAGGCAGTTTTGAAGGCAAGGGAGGCTAAGAGTTGGGGAGTTGTGCTGGGGACCCTTGGGAGGCAAGGGAACCCCAGGAGTCTTGAGAGGTTAGAGAGGAAGATGGAGGAGAAAGGGATGTCGTGGACAGTTGTTTTAATGTCGGAGATTTCACCTTCTAGGATTGCATTGTTCGAGGATTCGATTGATGCTTGGATTCAAATTGCTTGTCCTCGATTGTCAATTGACTGGGGAGAGGCTTTTCATAGGCCATTGTTGAATCCGTTTGAGGCTGAGATTGCGCTTGGATTGATGCGTGGGTGGTGGGAGAGAGATGATAGTGGTGTCGATTGTGGGAGGAATGGGGATAAATGTGGTTGTGATAGTGGAAATGATAAAGGTCCGGTTGAGAATGGAGGTGATTATCCGATGGATTACTATGCCCAGGATGGAGGAGAATGGAATTCAAGCTACGTGAAGGGGAAAAATCGCCCCGCTAGAAGACATATTCTATCAAATGTTGCTGAGGGAAGGATCTCCTAATTTGTCCTGTTTATACATCATTTGCATTTGTCTCGTGGTTTTGCGGTCTCTAGTAAAGCAGAAGGCTAAGCAATTTTGTAGTCCAACTTGGAAGAGCCAACTGTAATACTCTTTTTCTCATGTCTTTGTTAATTTATTTCTACATTGTGGATCGCCTTCTTCTCAAGTGATTATGTGTAATTCCTTAGTTTACGATAATGAATTTGTAGTGATTTTACATCAATGTCTACTTATCTCTTTTTACAAATGATTTATATAATTTTCTCGGGCAAAGCTGATTATTAGCTCTATGATTAAAGCACACAAACCAATTATGCTTTGAACCACTGCCAAAGGAGTAAAGGTAGCTTATAGCTTGGTATGGACAAATCCATGTACCCCAGTGACTATAAATGGCCATGTTTTTTGAGAAATTCTGTAACTTGACTTCTATGATATAAAAAGAATTGAGGATTCAGGGGAGATGAGGGAACGACCAAGAGGAAGGATGGTAATGAATGAGTTGGAGATAAGGGGTGGTCTGGTGGATGATGGTTTACGATTTAGTGTTTCTAAGTTATTATTTTACTATGAATGAACTTTGTGAAAACTTGCAATGGCTTTGTCAAAGGATAATGTATTGTTGCGATTTCTTTGGGAACTTGTAACTCTCATTTGAAGTCAAGAGAAAGATTGATATGCGGGGGGTATCTAGATATGCTTTCTAATAGACTGATACCTAGTGGAAAGAAGATAGTAACAGGAGGTACAGAAATGAAGGATTTTTCCAAAGTAAATAGAACAGATGATCTACGGTATCACATGTACCCAACTGATAGAGTGAGGAAATATCAATGAAGAATTAAGAAGGTTTGTGGTAGCATTAAAACTTTATTGAATTTACCAGACAACAATGTGTGTTATGGTTCTGGTTTATTAAGTTGGTAGAATATAATCTGACATTTCCTTTTGTGTTCTAATAGTGTTGCCCTTTATAATTTTCTCAGAAACATTTTCTCATGTTGCGCCCGTAATGAGGCAATAATTGTTATTATAAAGGAACCTGTTACCTACATTGGTTTGAGGTGTTGAATTGTACATGTTTGTGTGAAGAGGAAGTCTTTATCCTTTCACATTTGAAGGAGATGTAAAACATGGAATAAAATATATGATAGGATGAAAATTAAAACCTGTCACACTTGTGGAAAATAGATTTGAAGAGTTGTATGACAAGTTCTGTGTTCAATCGAAACAGATGTAACCAACTTACTCATGGCTTAAAATTGGCGGAAATTTGTTATTGGACTTTGGAAAGCAGTGTAATGGATTTCCTCTGATAACATGTGGTCATGCTTGTGGAAGGTGAACGGAAAATGGTTCATTATTGAAGATTTCTGCAGCTCGAGTATAGTGGCCCGCCAGAAAAACTTGTGGTCCACTAACATTAATTGAATCCAGGGTTTCTTGGATTATCAGATGAACAAAGCTGGTTTGTGGAGGCAATATCTTTGGAACAGCATTTGGATATTATAATTTGGTAAAATGCCTAGGGGTTGAAATATATCACCTTTTCTCTATTGCCTGGGTTCTGTGATGTTACCCAGGTTCTCTTTAGCTAAACAGAAGGTTTCAGGTCTGATAAGTTCCAATCAGCTTTGGATTGGAAAATTCATATGAGTAATAAGTTCACATAGGATAGGGTTTAGATGAGTTGTGGATTAGGATAAATCTATGTCCAGATGCGGTCTCATAAGCAACAGTACAATAAGGTCTACTTCGTTCACGTTTGGGTGCTTAAGTTTAAATTCTTGTGAGGTCTTTCATGTTCAGTTCAAGACATGTGTATGCGATCTTGTGATGAAAAATAGCGTAACTGATTGATAACGAATAGAATTCATGGTCAGGTTTAAGACTCTTTTTCTTTTTATGGAAAATCTGCATGATTTTAATCCTACTTGAAGTGTCATATGCCTGTATACAAGTCAGATAGTCGAATATTTGATTCAAGGTGACAAGAGGAAGGTTTTCAAGCAACAAGTCTTGCTGCTTCCAAAGTGATGATCGGTGATCTTGTGACGTAGATACTGATGGATGTGGAATATCTTGGTAAAGTTCCTGTTCTATTATCTGGCTGAGGCATGTTTAAACCTGTATCTGATTTTCAAGTGTATGATGGGCACTGATGTTTATAGGCTAGCATCTAGTTAAATACAGTTTTAGGGGAAGATGACCTGAACGATTGTTACTAGTCGACTTTTGTGTTTTCAGAATAGTAAAATCGCTCTGTTCTTCATAACTTGTGTAGCTGTCTCTAAGCAGATACATATTCGGGTGGACTGAATCTAAATTAGGTGGACAGTCAGTAGAGCTGTTCAATGAAATGGGGCCGTACTCAGGCCCTGACCCGGCCTGTTACTACCAGCATCGTCAGACCCTACCTGCGTTGTTTGTAAGACGAAATCTGGTTTACCGTTTATGTGAATTGTAGGTTGATTCACTTGTTAAAGCTATTGTCTTTTGTTTCTTTTATATCTAAGACGAATACGAATTACATAAACATGGTCTTAGGCTAACATTTTAATGTTGCATCACTAATTGGCATGCCAATTCTGCCATGAAGTAGAAGATATACCAGAAACTGTGACTGTGGTTTAATAATAGAGAAAGTAGGTGGATCATAATCTTGCATGTGCTTATTGCCATCATTTCCTATTTTTGGGCGAGACATAACACGATTCACTGCAGTTTTACTTTTCCCTTCCCTTCCCTTCCCTTCCCTTCCCTCCTGGTTGATTGCAAATAAGATCAACTGATTTAAGTGATGGACTTAGTACAGCCGGTAAAAAGACCACATCAAGGATGTGTTACTTTTTTTTTTTTTTTTTTTTTGAATAGGGAGGATGGTCAATGATTACTTCCTTTATACTGTAAGGAAATAGAATAAAGAATTTTATCCTCCTAAGCACATACGCAATAATTAAGCTGGACTATGTTAATAGTTATGAAGTTTACATGTATGAGTCTCTTTGTACACTAATTAATCATCATAAGTGGGATTTTTCAATGAAAATATTTGGGTTGCTGTAATATCTGGTAAATTACCTCAGTTATATCTTTTTTCACATAACATATTAAGGATGTAATAGTTGACCATGGGCTGAGGATCAGGAACCTAATAATTGTACTCCCTAATAGTTTGCATATTGAGTTGTCCATTCGTCACGTAGTTCTCCTAGTTTGTTTTTGTATTAACCTTTGTAAACTAATGCACTCTATGCTTGGATGCATTGGATACACGCGGAATCGTTACCCATTCAATATTCACCATTTAACTCCAAGGATAATAGTTGCACTAGCACTAGCTAGAGGTAAGTCTGAGTTGGTTCAGAGTTACGTCTGCAAATTAGACGTAGCATATCACGCTGTATGATAAATCATTCGATACCTGTATTGCTTTCTGATTAGGTTAATTTATTTGTGGATCAAATATAGTGTACTGTTATTTGAGCATAAGTTTTAGTGATTCATATCATGCCAAATCTAACAAGTAATGGACATTATTTGAGCAAAGTACTTGAGATGGAAAATGCTCAGAAGGTTACAGTGAATTTTATAAGGTTAACTGATACGGGTACCGTCGCACTCCGTACCTGATGTCCGAAATTAAAGACCCCAACAGGCCTTGGAGATGTCCAGTTAGTATTTTGTTTGGCAAGGAGCAGATGCAGATCCCAGAGATAAAGCCATCAACTGTGGACGTTTGTGGTCCTTAGGACTCCTTACCTTATTTATAAAATCACTGTCTTATCTAGCTAGGTCCATAATGTCAATCAAGCTACTTCTGACAGGAATGGATCTTGATGAAGGGTACTCTCGTCAATTTGCGTATTTAACTTGGAAGCTGGAATTGTAATTGGAGCTTCTTTTACTTGTGTATTTGGTTCTTATAAGGGTGTGTTTTGTTCCCCTCAAATCAAAGTGGTGGCCAGTTATCTAATCCATCTTTACTTTTGATAAGTGTTGTAGATATAATTTCTTTCTTTTTATATGAATAATAGGACAATAGCTTGGCCAAATTGAATCAATATATAGCCTAATTAACCTAGATTATACTTGGCCTAATTTGAAAATAATCTAAAAAGAGTAAAATCTAACCACATGAATCGAATAATATAAATGAGACATTAATTATCCGAATACGACTCAGTTCGAAGCTAGTTGTATAAACTGAGTCACAGCTAGCTTGCAGAGTTGCAGAGTTGCAGAAGGTGATCTCCCCAGCTCTTTTTCTTTCTCTTTCGATCTCTCTTTCACTCATTCTATTTATGTGACTTTTAAGGTATACTTCTTTAGCAGCAGGGCATGAACAGTGGTCCTAAATCATGTATATATAGAAAGGCAACCTTTGAACTTTGAGACATTCTCTGTCGGGGGAAGCATCAGTCTATCCCACTGTTTTAGCATGCTTCATTGGGGACAGAAAAAGCTCCCATCTTCCAATTCTTTTGGCACTTCCGCACTACTCTCTGTTCATTATTCATTTACATTTATATATTGCTTAGTTGAAACATATACTACACACCTTATATTATATCATTCCCGACAATTATATGACTTCATTTGACATTTTGACATAACACATCCTCGTCGATCTGTTGCGTTCTTCAATTCTGTCTTAAATATTCTATCATGTATGCTAATACCTTTTATCTTTCCCCCATCTTTTGGCATATAAATCATTTGTAGCCGACATATATGTACGTATTTGTTTATGTCATGCAGTTTTCTTCTTGAATTTGGACACTGTGATTGGTTTAAAATGATGGGGTTTCTACTGATTTGTCATTCCTTAAGTCATCTCTCTTTTTTTTTTTTATGTATGATGACTGCAATATATGTTGCAGGTGTAATAATACTCCGTAATTCATACAGTAATATTTCATGTTTCCTATGTTGTGGGTTTATGAAGTGGAGGATGTAATAATTTTGTGCTTCATCTGATGTTTTATTCCTTTGGTCTTCAATCATTAATATTGTCCTTGGGATGTTTAACATTGCTAATCATAATTTATTAAGGAGTGACTAAACATCATTATCATTATGGATCTTCATGAAGCATGGTGATTGGTGCTAGCTTCCTCTTATTCTTTCTTAATTGATTCCTGTGGCCTTTCTTATTTGGGATTTTCATCAGCTATTGTGGGTCCCTTTGGAGTGATGGAGTTTTACTACTACGGAGTACGGAGTACTCCTTAGTCTGTTGTTGTCCAGCAGCCACCCTTCTTCCCTAAATATGCTTGGTTATATAAATATTCGTACGATATTTGCTGACGGGTTTATAATCTATCTAATGTCATAGACATGCATAATTTACGATGTCCTTATTTTTCTCTCAAGTAAATCTAATGGAAAATACACTGTTAAACGTTTCTTCGTTTTACCATCTTTGTGTCACTCTCGTGTTTTCTGGCACCATATTTTAGTTATAGAATTAAATGTATCATATATGAATAAATAAAGGTATTAGATATACTAATAAACATATAAGATATTATAGAATTATAATATAAGATATAGACATTTAAATAACATGCAAAAAAATTATAATATTAGATTTACAAAAAATAACTTGTAGGTATACTAATGTATATGTAAGATATACAAAATATATAGAATCATTTACATGTTTTTGTTAGCGAGTTTGAGTTTGTTTAAATTAGATTTGTCATGTCAATAAAATGGTGTGACTTGTCACAGCTAATACCAGCCCTTTATCAACAAGAAATTCCTTGGGGGTGGGGGAATTAGCTTTAAGACCTAATCTATCTTGAATCAACATGAGAAACACACGTAGTGAGCTAGACTGACTCAAACCCGAACATACATAGATATCATAGACATCGAATATATATTACTTCGAACCAAAGAACTTCAAATGTATTATTTGAAGTTAGAAAGTTATACAAATGAAAATGTAAAACCACTATTTTAGAAAGGAATTGGATCGTCTTTCCGTAAGCTACTTAGATGGCAGTGTTATTCACAATCCATCGCTTAATCCACTGACCCTAGAATTTTCTTTTACAGAACTAATACTCTTTTGCCAACTTGTCCTACCTTGGGACATGGGAGGGTACCCTGACACTCAATCGTCGAAAGTACTCCACAAAGCGCCATCGCCTATTCACCTCTGGCGGTCTGGCCAAGCTAGAATCAAATCACTATACATCATATTTTTTCTACACGACGTAGTTAGAGAGAGTCTTTATTCAGGGCTTGGTTACAGAATACTCGTAGGGTTAGACTACGTGTGAACTTGCTGTGCATCTCCAACACGCTAGCATAAGCCTATATTCACCAACATCTACTATATAACTAATGGACGCGCCCCATATTTTTAAGACGTACTACACATGTATAGATTTCATTACAATAATACGGAGTGTGACATAAAAAAAAAAATATATATACTAATAGACTCTTTTCCATCATCATTATCATAATCTTTGTTTAGATTTGTAGAATCTAGTGAAGGTAGAATAAATATATAAATATATTAAATGATGGGAAAATGCTAAAGAAGCAGGAAGGTTTGGCAGAGCTTTCAAACTGAAAATGACGACTGTGAGAGCCCTGAGAGGATATGCCAAAAGGAAGAAATTAAAAAAAAAAAAAAAAAAAAGTGTAAAATGCAACTCTGAGAGGACTAGTGAAGACCATCTGCCCTCTCTTTGCTCTTTCTCTGCCTTACATCCATACTATTTTAAAAATATACATGGCCCCACCGAACCTAGTAGTCAAATCGACTTTCCAGGGTAGAATACTTTTATACTTTCTCTATTTCCAATTATTTCGATCATATCTTTAAACTAATAAGATATATCGAAAATTTGATATTATTATGTTAAGATATACTCAATAAAAAATTTCTTAAATATATTATTTTTTATAATGCCTATAAATATAAATGAAGAAAAAATAAAGAAAAAGGTGTAGAGTTAGAAAAGAAAAAACCGTATAAAAAGTATGCATAATGAAAACGGAGTACTTAGTAAGTTAGTATTAAGACGAAATGCTACTACGAATGTTAGGAGTATTCTTAAATAACTTTTTCCCTCCTCTTTAATCTTTATTTGTATGAATCTCAACACAATCTATCTTTTTGAAGAAGAGGGCAGCCTTCAATTATTTCTTAATATTTTGATGGCCTAAAATCCGTACCCTCTTCCTGACAGCGACCACTGAAGGATGAAGGATGGGGGCACATGCCTGCTGTCATATCAGTGGGAGCATCAGCAACCCAACGCACGGTCACGATTCACTGCGTACGGCTCTTCCTGCGGCTCTGATTTTCCCTTTTTCCATAAACATGCCCACACTCACACTCTCTCCCCTTCATTTCATTAAATCTAATGTAAATATATTGTTTTTATTATTCTCATTTAATTAAACAAAAAATAACCCTTCCCACAAAAATAAAATTAAAAAAAAAAAAATATCCCACTCTTGTTCTCTTTCTTTCTCTGTTCTTCTTCCTCTCTTTTTTTCTTTGTTTTTCCCATTTTTTTCCCTCTCTCTGCTCTGCTCATTCTGCACTCTGTCCAGGTCGACTTCTGGTCGGGTGGTTGCTCCATAATCTTGTTCATGCTTCAATAATCAATACCCACTTCCTTAAAAAAAAAGATTAACCCAAAAGAATTTGCAAAAATAAAAATAAAAAAGAGTGAGTTCTTTGATCTTAATTTGATGGAGTTTCAGTATTATGATGCCTTGAAACTCGAGCTTCCATTGTATTGAGCTTAGGTAGTTGCTTTTTCACTTTTTTTAGGGGTGAATAAAAAAAAGTTACTATTTTTAGTAAGAAATATAGTGAAAAGATTGTAGCTTTGGCTGTTTTGAGCACTTTGACGAGGTGTGTATTTAGTGAAATGATGATTTGAGGAAGATTTTTGAGGTGGGTTTGGTTAAATCTGATGTGGATGTGGGTTTGGTTTTACTTTTGAGAAATGCGGGAATTAATACCCTTATGTTTAAGGGATTTCAACTGGTTTTTTAGGGTAGTGATTTTGATGAAGAGTGGGAAGGAAGTGTACTAATGAAGGAATGGAATGTGGTTGTAATTAGAAGGAAAAGGGTTTATATGGGAAGGAAAGTTTTTAAATTATTGGATATGTTGAAGAAGTGGGAGATTATTGAGTTATTGCCTATTTGTAAGGATTGTTTGAGTTAGCTTTTTACCCAGAATATTATTATTTAGTGGGAAATGAAGCTTTCAACATCTGGATTGGGTCAGCAAGGGCATGAAGGTATAACCTAATCTTTCCCTCATTTTGATTTTCTTTCTTTTTTTTTTATATGTATATATTTATGTATATTATATATGCATAATACTATTATTATTTAGAGATTTTCAGATGTATACGATCGACTAGAGATCTTTAAGGAGCATGGAATTTAATGTAATTTATGTATTTGTATTGAATAATGGTATTTCAATGGGACTGTGAATAGGAGGTGAGAAGAAGTGTCTGAATTCTGAACTATGGCATGCTTGTGCTGGTCCTCTTGTGTGCTTACCGACGGCCGGAAGTCGTGTCGTCTACTTTCCTCAGGGTCATAGTGAACAGGTTAAGCGGCTGCAACCTTGTTTATTTTTTTTTTATTTTTGTTTGCTTTATGTTGGATTATTTCTTTTAATGTTTGAGATCATCAGTTTGTTGTTTGTAACTTGGTCATTGAAATTTAGGTTGCTGCCACTACCAATAGGGATGTTGATGGACAGATACCGAATTATCCCAGCTTGCCTGCCCAATTGATCTGCCAACTTCACAATGTCACAATGCATGTTTGTCCTTTGCTCCTATACTCAAATTTTGTGTTAATTTATTTTTTAATGATTTTGTATTGGCAAAGAAATAATATTTTATTATTAACTAGGAAACCCAGACCTAGACTGAAATTTATATGTTTGGGATTTTAGGCTGATGTTGAGACAGATGAAGTCTATGCTCAAATGACATTACAGCCGTTAAGTCCGGTAATTCTTGTGTTATACTTGTTTAATATGATTGATTGGCATGATTTGCTTGATCGACTGCATAGAAAAACCGTTGATCTTTATGGTGCATATGTTCAGCAAGAGCAAAAAGACATTTATCTTCCTGCTGATTTTGGGATCCCTAGCAGACAGCCCACCAATTACTTTTGCAAAACTCTGACGGCTAGTGACACAAGTACTCATGGAGGGTTTTCTGTTCCTCGTCGTGCAGCTGAGAAAGTTTTTCCACCATTGGTATCATTCGTGCTTCCTATAATGTCCTACTTATGTGTATGCCTTTTCTTTCCTTAAAATTTTTGGTTTTGAAATTCCTGCAGGACTATTCTCTGCAGCCACCTGCTCAAGAGTTGGTTGCTAGGGATCTGCATGATGTTGAGTGGAAATTTAGGCATATATTTCGAGGTATATGCTTACTGTTTGTATTAAATAAGCTTTTGAAGTGAGTTTGATAAGTTGATTATGTATTATGCCACCTGTTTGTATATGCTTATTGTCTGTTTGTATTCAAGCTATACAGAAAGCTCCTTTTGTTGTATTTGAACCAACCTATGCCAAAATCAGTAGAGATCCTTTAGCACTTTCGTCTCTTCACTTCTAAAGATCAGCAAATTGGAGAAGCCTGATTAGTGCTTTCTTCTATCTCTCTCTGTAAACATTGGCCTAATTCGACTAGCTGTAACTGATATCTTAAAATTGTTTGTTGATGTTGTTCATTATGTGGAAGAGTGATGGAGGAAACAGGAAAGTATCCATAGCTTCTTTTTATCCCCGTATTTTACCATCAAGTCTAACTGTGGGAAGCTTAGAAATCATTCATAACTTTTTTGCGTTCTAGTCTATGAATATTCTATCATATAGGTGTTATACTGTCTGAAGTATTAGTTATTGTTACCTACGTGCCAATGGTGGGAGGAATTAGTTATTGTTACCTACGTGCCAATGGTGGGATGGAAGAGTTGTGTACGGTTACAAGGTGCACTTAGTAGTACTGAGTACTGTAGTTGTATGATTAAACTCAAGCATTAAATTTCTGTTAATGGAAAGTTGACCTGGATTTTACTTTCTTTCCTTGGGTTGCAACTATATTGACCTGCAAATAAATGGAAAAAGAAAATTTTCTTCTCTAGATAAGGGCTGCAGATACTGCTTTTTGGGATAGAAATTGCCAATTTTATAGCTTTTTAACTGAAATATTTGGTATGAAGTCTTGGTATTTGCAGATTACATGCTAGTTTTCGTCGTTTTTTTGTTGCATCTGGCTAAAGAAGGGTACTCTGATATAGATATTTTTTTAGAAATGCATATGTAGGTGCTACATGTGTGAGCTATTACCACTGCAGAGTTTTCAGACATTTTGACCAATAAATTTTGTGCTTATCTAGCCATGTTTTGGGATGTCCGCTGAAGTGGATTTGGTTCTGATGAATGTCTTCATGGACAGTTAGTTTTCCACTAGCTTCTTGTTTAGCAATGCTCCGATTTTTACCAATAAATTTTGTGCTTATCTAGCCATGTTTCAAGGGATGTCTGCTGAAGTGGATTTGGTTCTGATGAATGTCTTCATGGACAGTTAGTTTGCCACTAACTTCTTGTTTAGCAATGCTCTGACCATTTTTAAGATGTATTAACTTAGAGATGGAGTCATGTTTACATGTATTTGTTAGTGATGGGTGCTATTTTAATTGAAAAGATTTCAGTAGATCTCTCCAATTTTGTGGAAATACTTAGTGATATTTTGGCGCTGCCTGAAAATCCCACTTTCATGTTAGAAGGTGAGACTGAATTTATGAATTTTTTTTGGAACATGAACTTTAATACTGATCAAGCATGATATTCATAAGCTTACTCAAATGTGGTGACCCTATGTGAAATTAAATCTTTTGATGCTTCTGGCCTACCATAAGCTGCGTGAATTGTAGATTTTAAGTTTGAAGGATAGCTAAACAGTGAGACTGATATAGTATTCTGCTTGTAAGTAGTACCCACTCAATAGATATTTGTTCATGACTACATTATATGAACATATATGAGCAATTGAGCTGGAATTTCAAAACAAAGGATTGGCTTTTAAACTATAGAAAGGGAATTCTTAAGGTTTCACCCACTTTCATAATGGTTATGGCATACAGCAGGCATGGTTAGGCTAGTTTTCTTTACCGCTAGGGTCCATTTAAACTTACCTCTCTTTAGTTCCCAGTTTCAGGGAATTTCTTATTAACCATCACCAACCAATATGAACCCATTAATAGTTTAATACCAGACCTGGAAGATGTTGGTGATCTTTGCCTTCACCTAGTTTGATGGTAAAGTGGAGAGACTGTTCCTGAAGAACTTTTGGCAATTTGTTGGCTTTTTAAATAATATTTTCAGAGATTGAATGACCAAACAGCACATTTAGTTAGTGCTTGAATTGTATCTATTGTGTCTGTGTTAATGTGGGCTAAGTGTTTAAAATGATTTCTTGACCTTTCTACCCCACTTTCCCTAACATTGTTTGCATGTGTGCAGTGTGTGGAAACATCTAATTTGTGTTACCTACTTTGAGAAGTTAACAGTTTTTTTTTCATTATCTTATTTTAACAAATTAATGTTTTTACTGTGCAGGACAGCCCAAAAGACACCTACTCACTACAGGGTGGAGTGTCTTTGTCAGTGCTAAAAGACTTGTTGCTGGAGATTCTGTTCTGTTCATATGGTAATTTATATTTTTGTTTTTCATGGAGCATTTTGGCCAGTAGAAAGCCTCAGTTTTGTTTATGGCTTGTGGGAGCTTCATCATGATTGTACTTCTGAACTTAGGAATGAGAAGAACCAACTGCTTCTGGGAATTCGCCGGGCCACTCGGCCTCAAACTGTGATGCCTTCATCTGTTTTATCAACTGACAGTATGCATATTGGACTTCTGGCAGCTGCTGCTCATGCAGCTAATACTAATAGCTGTTTTACTGTCTTTTTTAACCCAAGGTCAGCACCATAACATTGTTGTCTTGTGTTCCTTACTATTGGTTTTTGGAGAATGGTTTCTTGAATTTTTTCAACCTTATCTGCATGTTTGGTGTTAATGCTCCCTTCTCATTATATTTATAATTATGTTCAGGGCAAGCCCGTCTGAGTTCATCATACCCTTATCAAAATATGTTAAAGCTGTGTATCACACACGTGTATCTGTTGGGATGCGGTTTCGTATGCTGTTTGAGACTGAAGAATCAAGTGTTCGGAGGTAGGATACCCATACTTGTTGAACTTGTAGCTCTCATCAGTTCTCATAAATTGGATAAATGATTAATTCTATATCAAGAAAGCATATTTTACTTTCGATAAGGCATCTCTTTATTCTTGAGTGCTTTGATGATATATTAGAATATGTCTGACATGCCTTTAATCTGAAGCTGGGTTATGTTTACAGTCAGTCAGCAATTCCTTGAGATGAAAATTCTCCTCCCACACTTTGTTCCTTTCTACGGCATGTGCAAGCAATGTTGTTTACCATTTGTTTCAATCCAAGATTTTTTTTCCATTTTTGTACACTAAATTGCCAGTGCCATGATGCCATCTGGGGAAAGTATTATACACTGATTCTTATAGATCCATGATTCTATATGCTGCATTCTCATCCACAGGATCAAAGAACTTCTTGCTGATGGATTAAGTTATATCACCTCATTATTTGTGTTGATTAATTTTGTGTTTTGTGCATTGGAGATGCTTAATTAGTTCACCCTCATAATTTGCAGATACATGGGTACAATTACTGGAATTAGTGACTTAGATACTGTTCGTTGGCCAAATTCTCACTGGAGATCTGTTAAGGTATCATCTATATGAAGGTTTTTCATTGTTTAATATTCTGAGTCTTAATTTGATTTAACTTCCCATTCATGTATGCCCATTTAATATATTTTCTACATGAAGAAAAAGATGATTTGCCATTTCTTAGATTTGCTTTTTTTATATGAAAGCTTTCCTGAGTAACTGTCTACTGTTTCTTGTATTTTGATTGATAATGCATAAATTCTTCCACCTAGTAACATTTTGTTGGTTGATAAAATGTGGATAGTCCATGCTTGTCAATCTTTCGTCATCTCTTTAGAGTGAGGAAATCTTGAAATTTCCTCAATTTTGTAGCGTATCCCATTACTCCAGACGATTTTCTGGTTCTTATATTCTACTTTGCCTCTTATCTGGAGATGTACATTCAAATTCTGAATTATGGTTGTGTTTGTCAACCATTATTATTATACAGTTCCTTATAACTTTTACTTTGTGCTGTCACAGTATTCGTGACCACTACATCTGCCTTTACCTTACTTTCTTAAGATGTTGACTAGTTCTGTATCCAATAATAGTTCACATTCTCATGATAACCTGATAAAACTTCTCTTAGAACTTGTAGTTGATTCTCTTGTTGTGTTTCAATTGGGTGTTTTGTGCAGGTTGGTTGGGATGAGTCAACTGCAGGTGAGAGACAACCACGAGTGTCATTATGGGAAATTGAGCCGTTGACAACTTTCCCCATGTATCCATCACTTTTTCCCTTGAGGCTCAAAAGACCTTGGTATGCTGGTACATCGTCGTTGTCAGGTAGTATTGACTCCCCTTTGAATCTTTCTTTTTGCTTTTTTATTTTTTTTATCTCCCTCTTTTTCTGTTTTTAGTGCGGTAATAATAAAAATTATGCAAGCATACTAGTAGAAGTTACCAATGGCTGGTGGGCTGGTGGTTACAATTGAAGGTTGAAGGGAAAATAGACAAAGACAATTTACAAATTCTATTTGTCTTGTTTGGTGTAAGGTAATAGTTTTAGGACATAACAATTAATTTTGTGTGTAATTTTGATGAAAAATTGTTTTACTTGGATGTCCATGGTAATTCATCTCTTGTACAGATATGAATATATCTTCTTTGATATTCAATGTTATTCATGCTTACATCTCTCGGTGTAATGAGAAAAGAAAGTCACATATTTGTCAGTGGAGATGGCCTCACAGAGGATCTATATTAAATTATTCAAAATTGTAATACTCCCTTTTCCCCTAAATTTTTGTTTAACTCTTCCTTAGTGTGGAATATGGATATCCCATGTAGTTTTCTTTAACATTCTTTTTCAGAATAAGTTACCTTTTATTTTTGTTCCCGACAATACCCCTATGGGCACCCAATCAGATAATGGGTTTTCTTGCTTTCTCTCAGAATTACATATATGCCCAACCTGTGTTTCAAGCCTTTCTGTAGAAAACAGTATGGGATGGAATTAGTGTGTATGTTATACCCGAAATGAGCAATAGAGTTGATCTTTCTAGTGACACTAGATATTTTAAGGGGAAAAATTGTGTATAAATATTAGTCAACTAATAATTGTCTCAGCCTGGATTTCTTATGAAGAAAAGAAAGTTTGGGTAGTCTGCACTGTAGGGGTTTTGGTTGCAATTAGTATGCTATTTGTTTTGGACAACAAAAAAATGCCAACACGGCCAGAATGTGTATTATATATGATACAGTTCTTCATTGTATGCCTGAAGTTGTTAGGTGTCACTCAGCACATGTAGCTGTTGGATTGATCGATGCGGGTTATTGTTTTCCTAACCATCGTTGGATGTAATGACAGATGAAAAAGGATTTGGATTTGAATCTTTTACCATCTGTACATGTTTAATTTCAACTTGCAGATAATGTTGATGATGCTGCAAATAGTTTGATGTGGTTGAGAGGACAAGGTGGAGAACAAGGTCTTAATTCCATGAATTTCCAACCCCTTGGAATGTTTCCTTGGACGCAGACAAGAATTGACAATTTGCTTCCAATTGGCAACCATAATCAGCAATATCAAGCCTTGTTATCATCTAATTTCCAGAATTTAAGAGGTGGTGATGTTTTGACTCCTCAGATGATGCAGTTCCAACAGTCTGTTCAATATCTTCAACAGTGTACCAGTCAAATTCCCATGTTGCAACAGCAGCAGCAACTGATTCATCCATCAATTGCCCAACAGATCTTGCAAGGGCAGTCCCAAGTTTCCAAGGATAATGACCTTCCTCAGCGTATCCTACCACAGGAGTATTTCAAACATAACGAGGGACTTGCAAATCAGCAGTTATGTGGTCCTGAAGCATTTTCACTTTCGAATACTGAAATGCAAAGTAGGCAGCAACTGAATATGTCGTCTTCACTTGGAAAAACAGACACGAGTACTGCAAATGTTGAGCTTCCCGGTCCTACTCATTCTCCTGTACAGAACATTATGTCTTCTACTCGTACTGAAGGGAATAGCAATTTTTCTGACATGTCGAATATAAATCATACGATGTTAAATGAACAGAATTCCCAACATCCCCTGGTATCATTGAGTTCATATACACCCATTAATGCCTTTGGGGATGCTGTCTCACTTCCACCATATCTCGGCAAAGATGCTTCCTTGGAGACTGGAAATTGTAGCTTAGATGTGCAAAACCACAATGTATTTGGTGCTAATCTTGATTCTTCAGGTCTGGTACTACCGATGACAATGCCAACCACTTATCGTACTTCATCAAATGATACAGATCTATGTTCAATACCATCAGGTGCTTCAGGGTTTCATAACTCAATATATGGTTGTAATAGCAACTCCCCTGAGTTGCACAGTGAAAGGCAGGATGACCTGCCGACCCCAACAAAAACATTTGTTAAGGTACATGGTCCTAACATTGAAAGAATCTGAAAATATCCTTTTTTTGTGACATCCTTGCCTCTTTCGATGGTAATATAGTAATGCTGGAATTTATTGGTTTCAGGTGTATAAATCTGGATCAGTTGGGCGTTCATTGGACATCTCCCGGTTCAGCAGCTATCATGAGCTGCGTGAGGAGCTGGGTCAGATGTTTGGAATTGAGGGAAAGCTCGATGACCCTCTGAGATCAGGCTGGCAGCTTGTATTTGTCGACAGGGAGAACGATGTGCTTCTCCTCGGAGACGACCCTTGGGAGTAAGTGATTAATTTTACTATTTTGTTTCTAGATGATCAATTAATAAACACTTTGCTGCCCATTTCATTCTTGCTAGTATAGTACGACCATTTTATCTGTTCTTTGCTACATGTTTTATTCTTCCACTGTGTATTTATTTATTCTTTGCTCCTTTCTATCTAATTCATTTTGCCTCCCTTGTTCTCTTTATTTTTGTGTTTTCTGTTGGAGATGATACTTAAACGCTTACCTATTTGGCAGAAACCTTGGTAAAAGTTGTGGAGTCTCAAGTCTGATAGACATATCATTGATTTTCACCCCCCCCCCCCCCCCCCCCATATTACATATTTGCTTCTTTCCCTTTCCAGATGTTTGAAACCAGCAATTTCTCTCTCTTACAGGGCATTTGTATACAATGTCTCCTATATTAAAATACTTTCACCTGAGGATGTTCAGAAGTTGGAAAAGCATGGGAATGCGGTTTACTCATAATTTTGCCATTACAAAGATGCAGATTGAAGTTACAGTATAGTCCTTGTTCCACGTGTACCATCTTCCACATATCAAGCAAGTGAAGATAAAATCCGTTTAGTATCTTACTTACAGCATGTCCTGAGTACTACTAACTCAGTTTCTGGGAGGCTTTGTGCCTCAAATTTCTAAACATCAAATTAGTAGCTCTTGTTCAAATACACATTTTGTAGCTCACCTGAAGTTTATATTCTTGAGCTGTTGGAGGATTTGTAGCTTGTGTCATAATTCTTAGTCATTTTGGGGAGTAAGACTTCCTTAGTCAAGTCTTAAACATTTGGTCATGAAATTGTTATGATATTAGAAGTTGAGAAACTATCGCTATAATCTGGTCGGCTTCTCTTTCTATGCTGCTCCCTTTTTTTAGCTTTCACAAGCTGACAATTGTTTCCTGCAAGTTTTTACAAGCACCAAAGATGATAACATCCATGAAAAAATTAAGTTGGTTAGTGTATTTATCATTTTTGATGCACTGAGCATGACAGGAAAAGTCTGGACAGAATCCAGATTTTTTAGGATTTTCACATTGAGATCTAAAATGGGATTACTGGAAAGTTAACAACTAGCGTAATCCACCAAATATGTGGTTATCTTTATTCTTATCAAAAGTGGATTAGACCAATCCATTTTACAAGCCCAAATGAATCTAGCTAGTTTGTTTAGCAATTACCAGACTTTGAGAACTCTAAATGAGCAAATGATCGAAAAAATAGTCTTGGTTGTTCGCATGTTTTCCCACACTTTTCACCAGTAGAATGCAGGGACAAATAACTATAATTAACATCTTGCTTTTTCCTCTAATACTGTAGTTCGATGTTTATCCAAGTGTATATGGAATTTGGATGTACTAAATTTATCAATACTCTATATTATTTAGATAATCATCCTATATTGAATTTGGAATCTCGTGTGAAAACATTCAAAATTTATGGCATATTATTCAGATGATCACTATTATTGGTCATAATACTCCGTAAAAGTTTTTTTTTTTTTTTTGGGGGAGGGGGGGGGGGGGGGGGGGGGGGGGGGGGGGGGGGGGGCAAATAATACTCTGTAAAAGTTAATACGAAGTACGGAGTAGTTTTTTTGGTTTTTCTTACTTCGGGGGGGACCTGTTATTTCAGCAACGTGAACCCAGCAATATGTTATCTTGTTTGACTACGTTGCATCGCTTCACTTCCTCCTTTTCTTCCTTCTTCTGCCACGCCAAGATTGGGGAACTCAAGTTCTGAACCATCCCTTTTCACCCCCATTTATTAAGGTGATACTCTCTCACTTTCTATAAGGTACTCCGTAGTAAATTATAGCAGCACAGAAGATATAGAATTCTTGTTAGTAGTCATTCCAAATTATAACTAGTTCCTAGCGATGCATACATGTACTTTCAACTTACCAGTCAGTATACGAATACATTATTATATCAGTATCCGTTGCAGTGCGAGTTTGGGATTGAAGTTTGAAGTATTGCAGGCTTATTAAGGAATGCCTAGGAACTTGCTGAACGCCTGAAAGTGTTGTGGCTATATTATTATTGACATTATATGCACCTAAGTGCTCTTATTTGATAATTGTGTTATAATGAATGGAATTCCGATAGGAAATAATACAGCTTTCTGGTATTTTGCCAATTTGGAATTTTAATGCTCCATAACCCGGTTTATTGTTATCTTGTACTGTTGTCTAGTGAATTTGCAACAATACACACTGCTATTCCATAAGTTGTGCTCGGAATTTGACAAATGCTTTAGTTGTTTAGCTGCATCTTTTATACACTGTTATTCCATAGGCTATGGTTTGAAGTTGTCGACTATGTTGATGTATTGCTTCAGTGATAGTAGCCAAGTTCACAAATTTTCTTTGGTTTTTTCAGAGAGTGAAACATGAATGAACTGGTAGTTTAGTGTTGTCTGATAATCAGAAATCTTTGTACCCTATGGCACATGCTTCTTTGGTTGTCGGAAGAAGTGTGCAATACATTGTTCCAGTATTCACCTGCTGCACAATGTTTTCACCTACTGTCAAGGCGAATCCTCCTAAACTTGAGCCCTTTATCAGCCGAAGAGTGGGAGGCATAGCAATAATGACTTCATTATTCTTAACAACAGAAGCAATTCTGAGTGATAAAACTGCGAAGAGTATTGATTTCAGGATGACTGTTCCTGACCAAACAGTAGAAGAGGCTCAGAGTGTTGTCAGAGATCACGCACAGGCGCTATTAGATGTGAAGTTTCTCATTGAGTCGGAAGATTGGAGAGAAGCACAGCGAGAATTACGAAGGAGTTCGTCATACCTGAAACAGGACTTTTACACAATTATCCAGAGCAAAGAGAGCAGCATCAGGCCTCTTCTAAGGAAGCTCTATGCTAATTTGTTCAATTATGTTACCAAGGTACAGTAACGCACTCACGGTCTGGATTTGTCACACCTGAAACTTTTTTTCATTAGCGCTTAATTCAACGTATTTGAGATTATTTGTTGGCTGAAATTGACTCAACTTAATAGAATTCAGAATGGCTGAATAAATTCCTAACTTTTTTTTTTTTTTTTTCATCCCCCTGTTACGGTTATCAATAAGCAATTTTAATAATGCATGGATGTTGTGCATTATCTTCATTTGGTAGTTACAATAAAGTCGAGCTTTCCTTGAAGAAATATGACTATTCCGTATGCATAATGCAGTTGGATTATGCTGCAAGGGACAAGGATGTTGCACGAGTCAAGGAGTGCTATAACAACGTTGCGGCTGTCCTAGGCGACATTTTATCCAGATTATTGTAATTCCTTACTCCCCCTTTCTTGATACAACCATAAAAGTGATGGCATTCTAAACGTTAGCCTCTCCATCTTCATAGCGATGATAATTGATAACACAGAAAAGCGGTAACCCTAGAGGGAGTTATCCCCTCAAAAGGACTGATCGAATTCCAAGTTGCAGTTCAAGTCTATGTTAGTTAGACTGACCGTTTTCAGTCAGCAAAGTTGGAGGTACTTGAAATTATAAAAATACAATCTTGTTAAGGGGTTTTAAAACATCCCATGCAATGGCTGAAAAGCACATATTCCGTAAGGTACTCAATTTTCCAAAAGAGATTGGATATATACTCTTATTTATTGGTAATTTGCATTTTATACTAGAATTGTTCACTCTAAGAGTAGTAGCAGCAATTACGGGAACTTGTTAGCTGCCTCAGTCTAAAATTCCCTCCACGTCTAAAGTTGTACAGAGTGAAACACAAATACACCAAATGTCAAGTTACAAAGCAAAGCATAAGAGTAAGTGGGTGAAGCAATCAAAGAAAACAACTTCTCATGCAATAAGAAGATGGACTCCGAAAGAAATTGTGCAGATCATCAGACCCATCAAAGCCAAGAAACCATATTTCCTGTAATCAGAATACAACAGTTAGATTTCAGCAGTGAATACACTTGGAATGTTGGAAGTATTAGCACAGTTAGCAAACTTCTCAAAATGCAACTATGGTCGTCTTTACATAAATTCACCTCATTCAGAACGTAAATGTATAATCTTACAGTTCATGTACAGATTTGAACTCAGCACCTACAGGAAGGCATAGCTTCTTCTGTTACCATGACAAATAGTCGTATACCCATATCAGATCCCAGCTAAACAACATTATTCCCACTAATGACCACTAAGAAGTATAGTTCAGGACGATCTATCAAATCCAATAAAGTGTGGCCAACAATTTCATGAAATATCTATGTTGGTTGATTTTGAAGGGTCAAGTATCCATATCCATATATTGAGTGCAGGTAGTCTCCTCCTTTCATGTTTGGTTCTAGCTAAAACTATGTTATCCCCAATAAAATAAGCAACATCAGCCAGCATTAGAAATTCATGTTCCAAAATTGACTAGTTCAGATCCATCAAGCTCAACAGTTCAATAGTTGAACACTGTCGTCTCTAAGAATCTAGTTCAACAAAGGGAAATAATGACAACGAATTGCCCAGCTAAACCCAAGTTTTGAGTACCAAAATTTGTTAAACAATGAAATGCCAGCTCCAAGCTCCTTCCCTCAGGATAAGTTAAACTTAAAACTAAACTCAAGCTTCTTACTACACTCGATGCCAACTTCCACAAGAGAAAGTCATTAAGCTGATTTGGTAGAACCACCAATATACAGAACAAGCCTGAAGGTAAGGAAATCCATCCTCTAGAAAATCTTTTACTTCCAAGTTTTCTTTTGACTGTTTGCAGAAAGCTGCAATGAAGGTGCATTCACCAACATTAATATCCTTAAGCTAGCTGTGTCAGATGGTATAGGCACTCAAGGCCTCAACACTACCCAAACAATTCAACTCTACAAGGTAATTAAAATTGTAGGCAAGGTTCGAAGATCAGGACAAAACCAAATAGAGGAGACTAGCAGCGGATCTTCAGATGTACCAAAATACACATCAGGAAAATGAGCACAAGCAAGTGCCAATGACTCGTTGAAGGTGGAAAATGAGGACAAGCAAGTGGCAATGACTCAATGACGGTTTTTGAAAATTAAGAAAACCAAGCATTCCTTTGTCCAAAATCCAAATTAATAAGTGGAACGTTCCCTCCTCCCTTGACAAAGATGTTGACAATTACGACACAAAGTGACTACTCCGTACTTCACAGGACAAAATACCAAATTAATAAGTAACAATAAGAATTCACAAAGCATCAATGTCATCAAATATGATAAGCGTGGAACACCTTCCAAATTTGGACAATAATTGCACGATCTTGAACAAATGTTCTCTCCACCCAAAATTATATTTTTCACGGTTTAGTCTCTAATCATTAATTTGCTACGAGGGGTAATTGCCAAGGACCATACAATATCTTCTTCTGCTCAACCAAAGACTTGAACATAAAGCTTCTCCCTCATTCGAAAAATTAGACAAATGAAAAGGCAAAAGATAGGGAGGCATACCCAATGGAAAGGCGTTTCTGAGGATCACCAGATGAGTAGCCGGTGAAGTAGAAATAACGCGCAACAATGTACAGGACACCAAAGCCAGCACTAATACAGGGATGCCTCATTCCACCCAATATCATCAATATGAAAAACATAGGCATCATCTCCAATGAATTCTGATGCCCTCTCTGCAATACAAAAACAACCATTATCATTCCCCTTATATCATTAATTTTATAACAACCCAAATGAATAAAATCAATACTTAACAAAATGCACCGACCCCCAAATGAAAATTAAATCCAGTAACTTATAATTGGACTACCTGAACACAATTGAAGAGCTTAGCATCCTTGTTCTCAGATTCTGTCGCATATAGAGTTGGATAATATACCTTATACCTGCAAATAAAGTATATAAAAAAAATCATGAAAATCACGAAAAATCCAAATTATGAAAATAGAAGAAAAAGAAATCAAAAACATGAAATTAAAAACAAGAAAAACCCAAATCGTAAAATTAAAAACCAAGAAAAAACCCAAATCTTAAAACAAAAAACAAGAAAAACCACAAAAATAGAGTTCAAGATAAATCAAAGTAATTGAATGATCATACTTTTTGCGGGCTTTGCCAACTTGAAAAGCCATCCACATATTTAAGACGCAGTAGAAAACTAACACCAAAACTACGTAACCATATTCTTTAGCAGGAAACCCAACTCCTGAGACGCCCATTTTCTTACCAACTTGACCACGAAACTTTCACAATCGACTTGTATTATAAGTTTTTGGAGTGATAAAACTACTGGGTTTCTATTTATACGGTGAAATGGTCGGTTATAAAGGTGATGTAAGAGATGACGTTCGTGCAAGATTCTAGAACTTTCTCTATACCGCAGTACCGCACTCAGTACCCCCTCCGACAAGCAAGATTGATTATTCTTTTTAGAGAAAGAATATTAAATACCACTCAAGCTGATCTAATTTTTCATTACATTTAATATATGTTTTGATCTCATTTAAATATATTATTTTTTATAATATAATAAAAATTCGAAAAACGTATATTTAAAGTTGTAATATGAAAGTTATTATTGGTATTTGGCAAATATGGATGAATAATAACTGTAATCAAAAGGCAATCTTAAAGAACAATATGATTGCAACATGCAAACCTAGAAGACCCAAAAGGCTAACACGAATAAAAGTAAAAACAAGGTCTACGGAATTAGTGAATCTAAAGTAAAACTGAGACATAAGATCGGAAGCAATAGGCAAAAGATGGGCGCATTACATGCACAATGTTATCAGTAGATGTGTTACAGACAAGAAATGGACCAGCCCAGAGTTACGATCACTGCCCTGCCCAAGTGTTGTCAACAACTCAAGGCCCATCAATTACCATATAAACACAAATACCAATCCTTTACACAAATTCTTCACACATTAATTACACAGATGATACATACATCAAACTCCCAACAGCTCACCGAGGAAAAATTACAACCAAAGGCTGATAGAAATAACTCCAAAAATCATACAATTTTTTTTTTTTTATTAATAGCCGTGAGAAATAATAGAATACATTTGATTTACAAAAGTTATAACCAAAACTAGTCCCTCCAAAAATCATATGGGTGAATGAAAAAATTTCTAGCTAAAATGAAGAAAAGAGGGGAAAAATTTTTTTTGGTCCGTATGTAATTTTTAGCGTGTACGGGATGTATAAAAAGAAAAAAAGAATTATAGTCAGCTTCCAAAAATTGCAGCTTCTCTGAAGAAATCTTCCACCGAAGATTATGCATGTGCTTACAATGACAAGGAGGCAGATACTGGCATGATGAAAGTGGAGCCTCGATATAGCGGACGCGTTTTAAGAACAACCTTGATCTATCCTTGGTGCATAAGTACTCTCCGAACTAGCACCTTCAAGGGAGGTCGACTCTGCTGTGACAGAATGTGAAGATTTTCCGTTGAATATAATATAAAAGAATGGATCATACTTGCAGAACTTCCTCTAGTCGTCGGGATCCATTTCCTCATCCTGCTCCAATAATGGTTTTGTCTGAGTTGAATTCTCTTCATCAGGCTCCAACTGCTCTTCCAATTCAGCATCATCATCTTGTGATTCATTCCCGCTAAGAGTTGTGTCATGCAAACTGACTTTGAGTCCTTTCTCCATCCATTTAGGGCACTCATCGACATCTCCGAATATGGAACCAAGAAACGCATCTGAATTTGATGTCCGACAAGAGCACTCAGGGATGGGGTAAGAAAGGAATGAGGAAGATTTTGACAATTGTAATTCCCTTAGAAGGCCCTCCTCACCAATACTATTGTTCAAATGCTCCCTCACTGAACTGATCCAGCTGCGTTTGGGATGGTATAGATTATCACTGCTACTATTGAAAAGTTCTGCCAGATATTTCCTGATGAAACATATATTACTATATTAGGCGTCCTGTCAGAAGACTTGGAATAATTAAGTAAATCAAGCTAAGCTAAAAGGGGACAAAGATCAATTTTTAAAGAATCTCATGGGTTTTTCATCAGTTATCAAGTGCCCCCTGTCTTCTTTTTGTTGGCAAATACCCCGTCTACTTAAATAAATGCAACTACCATATTTATCTTAGAAGTCTGAGTTCTGGAATAAAGAAGGTAAACAACGCATTTACAGTAAATCTATGTACCAGTTCATAGTTAAGCGTGAATGAAATTAATCCTATATTCCTTTCCAAAGACAAAAAGGGAGAAGGCAGACAGAAAAGTGCTAGAAACATGACATGCAGAGGTACTGAAGAGACGTAGAAATTACCTATTAAGTCTATATGTCCTCGATGATGCCATTTCATAAAGCCGGTGTCCCATAACCAAATTCGAAAAATCCAGCCACCCACTGCCATCATTATGAAAGCCAGGAAAAAATGCATCTGCTTCGACTGATACTATATAATCAAGTGCAGCCCACAAGACTCTATGAGCTTGACTCCTCAACTCTACTGGAGTGGGATCTGGCTCTACATCCTTCTCAGCAACCCAACCATACCATCCTACCTTCTCATGACGGTAAATAGGTCTCTCCGGAGGAGGGGGAAGAGGCCTAGGCCGGGGACCAGCCTTGTCCCATTCTTCTTTGGCCAGCTGTGGGCTTTTGGATGGAAGTGTTTCAAGAAAGTCATCCTCAATAGGCTTTTCAGGGCCAAACAAGTCAAACAACTCCTGCTCACTGCACAATGAGGTACGGTCAACCAAGTTGGTGTACATGGCCCGGAGAGGGATGAGTACCCTCTGACCACCAAAGATTTCTGAGCCAGCAACATATATTCTGGTGAGTGGAGGATACCCCATGGCTCGAAACAGCAAACCAACCTGAAGTACAACAGAACTGAAGAGCATAAAAAAATAATCCTAAGGTATAATTAACTCCCAAGTCTCAACTAAACTCTAAAGGGACAACTGAACTCCAGATGATACATGACAAAGAAAACAACTGCTAATACTACCAAATCCACACAAGTGGAAGACATAGAGAAGTTCAGCATAAAAGTAAAAGATTTAGTGAATAGTACTGTAATATCTGCAACAATTTACTTTCCAAAGCCTAGGAGTAAACCTTGATTCATAAATAGCTAAATTTTGGTCTGAATTGATAAGATACCAAGATTTACCAACCAAAAAAGAGTTTTAAGCACGAGGTATAACACTTTTTTACAGACATCGACAACACCACAATGAGACTCCTTACATTGTGGTCTAAAGAGAATCCCTTTGGGTTGGTTCTAGGACATGGAACAGTCAATTTAGTCCTATATTTGGCGATGTGACTGTGAGCAAGAGAGCATAAATTCCTTGAAATTTTCATTTTACTTTATCCACAAAAAATTCTAAATAGCATACCAAATCCAATTTCTTAGCTTACCCTCTAATATTTATACAATCCCGTCTCCATGCAGGAATAAGGATGAACAGATTAACAGTCTATAGAATTTGCTTGGTGTTTAGATGTGACACTATCAAAGCTACGATGAGGATTGCTCTTATGTCTGACCAGATGACCAACTTCTTCAGACGTAGCTGGAAAACCTACTATTCTAAATCAAAGTTGAAGCAAACTCATGAGCCAGATGTTAAGCAATAAATGTCCAAGGACCAACATATAAAAAGAAAATGACTCGAGCAGGTAGCTAACTAGGATTTCTATTATCATTCTTCAAGCAGAAAATGACTATGAGAGACAAATGTGCAAACAAAATAGCCATAAGACTATCTCACAGGAACTGGGAGACTGCAATGGGCTTTGTAGCCTTCAAAATGAAGGGTAGTTTCAACCTCAAATTACTTTATTACGGAGTGCCCAGATAATTAATCTTACAAAGAACAACTTCATCAGTGCCAAGAAGGGTTTTCCTACAATGAAGTTTCTAAGAAAGACAAGACAATATAGAAGACATACGGAAGAGCTCAACAAGTAATTTTAGTGTATCAATAAATATCCATAGAGAATCAGGATAAAACCAAAGATGTTAGAATGAATCCCAATGAAAAGAAAATGTTATTTGTTTGTGGTTTTGAAACAACGGTCTAACCCTTTTGATATCTGTCACGCTTACTATATGATGTGAATCTAGGTATTGAAACCTTAATCCACACAAAGGGATAGAACTAGATATAAAACCCTCTAAAGCTACGCACCAAAGGTTTAAAATCTAGGGCGAAAGTTTAAGAATTGATTAAAGCAGAACACCCTCAATTCCTACACTTCCTCACGTGAATCTAAAGCTTTAAGCACCAATTCACAACTCTTTGTTACACACAAAGAAAAACAACAAACTCTATAAGTTTATTGAAGAATATATAAAAAAGAATCTCCAAATCTGATTTTTCCAAACTTGGATGCACATCTATTTATACCCATAGCTTGAGAGTTTAAATCATATTATGACTAGGCCTCCTACTTCTAAAAGGACTCCTAATAACCAATAGAATAATGCCACTTATTTATTACATAATCCTACCAAAACTCTAACACTATCTTATCTTAATTAGAATTCTATCCTACCTAAAAAGATAAAACTACAAATTAACTACTCTAAACCTATTTTATTTAAAGTAAAACACTAAATATCCAATCACACGTGTGTAGCCACGTCCATACCCATGCCTTGTCACTTGCATGCCACTTAAGTTGTAATAAAGCACCGACAAGATGTAATAAGCACCGTTCAATGTAACAAGCACCGTTCAACGTAACAAGCACCTCCCCTTGTCTTAAAATTTTTCCTCCTTGGTCAAAATTTTCAATCTTTGAAAATTACTCCAAGATTTTAGCTTTTGATCAAGGCCTTCCATCAATCATCACCTCCATGGCTTCCACACATTATAGAATCATAAAACCTAAAAAAGGAAAGTTCAAAAACACACCAATGCCTAAAATGAGAAAAACCCTATCAAATGAAATGGGAGAAAACTCATAGGCAAAACCAACTTATTCCCCATGTCCACCAATCCTCATTCACATTTGCATGTTATCATGCACATGCAAATGTTCCCTTTTGATGTACCTAGAAGATTCGTGTCTCCATAAGTCAACAACTCTCCCATGGTAGCATCCTTCTTTGAAACTTCAATCAATCCTTCAAAGTTGATATCCTCTATCATATCATCCTTACTATACCTTTACCTCATACTCCCACAACCCCAGCCTATTCTCATCCTCCTCTTACATTATATCCTCCCTCCCTAACCTAGCCCTTCACTTTTTCATGTGTATTGCCTGAGTCACTTTCTCCTCTCATTCTTTAGCACCCAACCTGCCAACCACATGTGCAACAGGCGACCATCCTCTTCTGATGATCTCTCCTTCCCTCTGTCCCTGACCTACCCTCTTTGATTCTTTCATAATTATTCCCTCAGTCCCTCTCTCAATTTTTTATCCTCTCATCATCACACCATGCCTCCAAAGCAAAACTAGTTCCCATCCTCTTCTCTTTCAATGATCTCTTCCAGAACATGACCTATTTTACTTTTTAGAAATTAAATACCTCTTTTTCTCCCTGACTTCCCACCTCAATCCATGATGTCATCTGCTCATCATCCAAACAATTAATAGCAATACTTGTACATATCTAGGAAATGGTACAGTGATGGGATGAAGTTGCATGAAAGTAGCTGTGGTTAGAGAGGAAATTCTCTCTTTCCTTACAGTGTTACAGTTCCAGATGGATGATTGACAGTTTTTATTTGACGTAGGTTGGTAAGGGGGGAGCACAGGAAGGGCTGGGATGTGTTGGACTGAGGTGGTGGAAGCAGTAAAGCAGGATGTTGGAGTAGAAAATAACGTTGCAATATCTTTATCCCCTTTTTTAAAGTTCAGAACAGAGGCAAAAAATTAGCAGTATACAGAGAGCCAGAGGCAATTGATCTTTTTTGTTTATTGTGGCTATGGGTGTGGGAGGCACAAGGTGAGGCAAGGCAGGGCAGTCGAATGAGTCCTAGATGCCTCATGATTTTGACAAATATAAGAAATGAGTTGGATGATAACAAACCCATTCATAAATTCAAATGAAAGTGAACCAAACACTAAGTTAAGCTGAGATTCCTATTGTATTAAGTATTTTCTCTGGAGCTCAATCAGATCAACATCCATCATAAATGTGGAGTTCCACAACAAGACGGCAGAGCCAAAACAAGCCTTCAAACGCTTTTAAAAAAGAAAATCTTTATATATTAACAGCAGGAAACAATTACAAAAACCGGATACTCTCATAAATAAATTACAAAAACAAGAACATAAGTTGACCTCATAGCAATAGGAACATAATACAAACAAGCCCTGCTTCCTTGAATACTCCCACAGAGTTTTTTTCTTTTAACCACAAGGACCAAGAACTAGCGTAAAAGTAGTACGCCACAAAATATTTTCTTCAACCATAGTTAAGCCTATGAAACAAACTTGCATTGATTCTAAAACAGTATGAGGAAATTCTCTATACTCTCCATAGAGAGCAACAAACCTCCTCCAAACATTATCACCATCTTACAAGTCACAATTAAGGAAAACATCGGACTCACTATTGGCACAGCACAACATGCACATATCTGGCGATATAGCAAGATATATCCGTCTCCTTTGGAACATATCCTTAGTGTTAACACTACCCAACACCACGGTCAACACAAAAGCTCTTATACTGGTGGGACCTCTCGCTTTCCAACTAAAACTGTCAATAATCATTTGGGAAAAGGGGGAACTTTGGTGGCAAAGTCTGAGAAACCTAAATAGACTTGACAAAATTTGGCCAAAGAATCCCCTAAACCCCCCCCCCCCCCCCCCCCCCCCTAGTACCTTCTACCTTCAATGACATAGGAGATAGAACCTCAAGAAACTTTAAAAAGCATAGCATGACGGGGCTGCTAACTGCTTTTGTGATCAGGAAGCTATATCAAGGCTTTGAGTTGGTGTTTTATCTGTGCCAAACAAAGTGCGCAGATTAGATATATGAGGGAATCTAACACAAGACCAACATCCTTTGAATGTTTTGAACGTATCATAAAAGTTCAGTATTTTTTTCCACTAAATAAATTTGATTCACTGATTTTTCTTTAATCATGAACATTATGGAATACAGTAACATTGTCGAAAACCCTTTCCCTAAGCTGGAACAGGGCAAAGTCCCTGACTCACAGCAAACACTTTTTACGACCAAAAACCTCAAAGGAACTGAGAGACCAACCAGAGCAATGCAACAAAAAAATGTAACTTGTAAACTTACGATGATCTCGTAGATCTGTTCCTAGAAAAAGAAAAAAAAATGAGCTTACTGCAAATTACACAGTAAACAAACTTCTCAATTCAAAATGGAGAAGTACATATCAAAAATAAAGTTTTTCTCTGAGAGCACCTACAGGATTTCAGAAAACTTAATCTTCATATAAAAACAAGACTGCTACAGGTTTGGATTTCTTACTGTTACAATAAGATCAACTATAATAGACTTCATGACCCCCCCCCCCCCCCCCCCCTCTTTTGTGCCGAACTTTAACCCATTCATTTCAAGAGCTGACTGAAGTAATCAAAATTGTGCTTTTTCACCATATTTGTTCAACAAAAATAATGATTCAGGCTATGAATTCAGAAATAAAACCAATATATACCTCTTCAGGCATAAGGGGACATGATCCATTTATCTTACGAGCATGTGAATCAACATTTAGCTCTTCTCTAATGATGCGTTGCTTGATCATCTGTCTTCTCCTATACTGTATCAGTTCAGTGTGAATATCCTGGCATGCAGAGGACTAGTTAGCATATAATGATAATTAAGCTTGGAAAAGGGAAAAATGATTTTTTTCAGTAGAGGAAGCAGGCAGCCTAAATTCTTTTACCAATGAGGAACTTGTTCCATCTTGTACAAAGTATACAAAATTTTCAAATAAAATTAAAGACTTGAAATATAAAACTAGAAGATCAAAAGTCATAAGTCTTAAACAATTAAGAAACACAAAATATGCATGGACCAATTGATCCCCCTTCATAAAGGGAATTATTAGCCCTTATGCCTTACCATCTAACGAAGCCTAATTATAACTAAAAGGGTAAAGCAAAATGCATAATCTATTCTCTGACTTTCTCTCATACACGTCCTCTACCATTACACCCAGTAGTAGAATTTTTTTACACATCGCCAAAAGATTAGAGATACAAAACCTGATAACCATAAGGTGTACTAGTAAGCAATCACCCATATACAGTCTCATAGGCGCATGTCATATTATCACTAAAGTAAAGTTACTCCTACCATATAAGTTTGAGTCCTCATGCATACTATGTGCTCTCTTCATCACAAGTTAGTTAACTTAAGTCTTATATTGAAAAGTTAAAGTTTGTGAAAGCAAACCTGGAAAAGTTCTGCACAACCATGATAAGCTAGTGCATCTCTCACTAGACCCGGATGATAAGCAATATATGGTTGACCAGAAGCCCTTAACCTGAGTTGAAATAGTGCCTTTCAGAAAATATGTTACAAAACTATTTCACAGACAATATGGAACAATTTTTAGTCACAAAATATTAATCGTTCTCTTAAACCAGACAATATTGGGTTTTTTCTCTTAATTAACTGAATACCAAAAGGAGTCAGAAGTCAAGTGGAGGGTTGCAATTTGCAAGCACATCATGCACTGCTAAATGAACGGATAAGGACTTAGAGATTAAGTTACTCTTCCTTCCATCATCAACAGCATAAGATCCAAATATAAACCTACAGGAATGTTACTAAGCCAGGGTAATATTATTTTTCCATTTAATGGGCTAAGACTACTTGATTGCTCATCAACAAGAGCATAAAAAAAGTAGTAAGTATAATCAGGCTTCTGTTGTTGCTATTAGATGGTGGTTGTCTGTACATGAAACTATATAGTTACCTCTTCACAATTTCATGCCCAAGAGTCAGAATTTCTGCTCTAAAGTGCAGTGCATGATAAGCAACCCTACACCTAAGCCTCTGATATTCCGCCAAGCTAGGGAGAAGGGCATCCTGGAGGAAGAACCACAACCAAATAGGTTTATAACAATCCCTGAACAAATATATTTTGCTGCATTCAAGAATTCAACTACATTGAACAACTTAATTTGTGCTGAATAGCAAATGATTGTTTCGCACGATTAATATTAACAGTTTACATACAAGACTGCCTTACCCTTCTATACAATTAATACATTGTCTTTACTGCTTAATCATCAAATTGTATAAAATTGATAACAAGAGTAAGCATATAATAGGAAATTTACAAAGAAAAGAAAGAGGCTAAGCACTAAGAAGTAAGAGAACAACAAAACAAAATATGTAACTTCGTATATTCTAGAGTGCAAACCACCAGAAGCAGGCTATGATAGGCAGGAATAATATCATAATAGATAAAACCAAACAGATAGAAGTACTACTGAACTCCTTTTAATTTTGATCCTCAATATGCCAAGTTAGTTTATCTTTCACTAGTGAGTATGACAAAAACTCTCTAATCCTGATTCACGGCCCCAAAGACCCCTGTCCATGACCCAAAAACTTGTTAAAGGAGAAAGGACAAAGGGAAAAAGTATTGAATTTTATGTTACTTGGTCTCATCCTTATACCTGAAGACCTCAAGAAAGCGTGTTGGATCCTCAATACATGGGAATGAGATAAACAAGGGGAAAGGACAAAGAGAAAAAAGTAAATATTAAATTTTACGTTACTCGGACTCATCATTATACCCAAAGTAAGTGCGTAGGATCCTCAACACTACCACATGGGCATGAACTATGAAGATTATGAAGCTCAACCTCATATATTCCATTGAAAGTATATAACTGTCATACAAAGATCGACCACACATTGTATTTTATGCTCAAAATGTTCATTATAAGTTTCCTCTGAAAATTCTAACTTCCCATCCAGAAACCTCAATACAATCCCATAAGAAAGTGATATTTGAGCAAGGAGCTACTAGCAAGTACGAAGTTGCATGAAGCAAGAGAAAGGATACAACAATACCAGTAAACATCCGCCATCAGAGAGCACTAAGCCAACAGCCTTTGCTTTTTTCAACGCAGGTAAAACTTCAGTAGTATAGTAGCTTGGTAAAGCAGAGCGTTTAGGCTTAAAAGTTGGAAACTGTTTCTGCTTTCTAGCTTCCTTCAACTTAGGAGGCAGTGTCTTAACAATTTTAACATCATTTTTCAAAGCTGCTAGGAACTGCTCCTCATTGTATATGTACGAAAAGCTGCTGTACTTTGAGCTGGAACAACATGCAACAAAGAGATATACTCATCACTTGGATGAATCTACTGATATTATAGGCCTCAAAGCCTCATTATAATTTACTTTCACCCTCTTCTTATAAAAGAAATGATTAAACAAGCAAGAACCTGATGCCTTTTGACTGGAGACTTTCTTGAATCTCTGGAATGACCAAAGTGGCATTTAAAAGTCTAGCTACAGCAACAAGATCAGCAATCTAGTAAACAAAAATCATAAAAAAAGAGGAAAAAAGGTCAATAAATTGCACCAAACACCACAAAATGTAAAAAATAAACAAAAGGAATATATAGAAGACTTCATCAATACATACCGAATTCCTTATTTTCTCAAATCCACCAAATATTTTCGCATATATGAAACCATTGTTTCGAACAGGCTCTACATAAGGAAATTAACATACTTTAATATCCAAATAAAAAAGAAAGAACAAGTTAAATCAAATGAAATAATAACCTCTCCTCCCCTCCCCTCCCCGCCCCTCCTCTCCCGTCTAAGAATGTTGCACAATGGTGGGGACAGGAGGAACCAAAATTAAAATTTTCATCATCATCAGGAATGCAAAATACGACTCTCTTAAAGCTCAAGAACCCTAAACAAACACCACTTAAATCAATCAAAGTATCCATCAAAATCCAGACTTTAAAACCCCTTCATAATCTATGAAACTCCACATTTGCCCACTTAACAAAAATTAAAACAACTGCATCAACATTACAAAATGCACTCAAAAATCCCAAGAACCCTCATTGAGCTGAAAACTTGAAACTCTTTAATTAAAACTTACAGGAACAACAAAAAATCAAAAAGCCCAGAAAAAAATATACCAGGAAAAGAAGTTCTAGGGTTAGAATAAGGCTGTAATGACTGAAGGAACCCCACATTTGCCCACAATTTTTTGTAACCCATTACCTGCATCACATTCAACCAACCAAAAATATTCAAACCATCAATAGTAATAAAAATGAAAAGAAACCCAGAATTTATATTTTAAAGATCTTACAGGTCCAACAACTCCAACAGAAAAATCATCAGGAAAGACAGCGAGAGTAGCAGAGTGAACAAGTTGAACAGTTGAGTATTTGGCGAGAATCAAGTGAACAACCAATGATACAATTGATAAGATCAATCCTCCAAGAGCTGCCCATTTGATCTTGGATCTGAATATCATCCTGTTAATTACGAGATCTGAGAAATAAACATTTGAAGAGTGAAGAAGCGGAGTTGTGTGTGTGTATTGTAGAAGAGTGTGTCGATGATGTTTCGTGCAGGCTCTGGGCGTCCGCAATATCCTCGGTTTTGGCACAGTTTAATTGTTTGTTAATTGTTTCGTAGTTGGTTGTAGAACTCATTAATCCCTGTTTAGATGGGTTTGTCAGATTGGGTGTGTGTGAGAAAGAGATTCGTGATGCGAGCAAGTGGCTTTTTAATTTGAGCATTTAATGGAGGGACTTAGGGAGGTAATAGCGCTTTTATGTGTTTTGTACAAAGTAATTTTTATGGATTTTTTGACTAATAATAAACACTAATATGTTCATTAAAAAATATTTGATACAACCTTTCGAGATAAATTCATACATTTTTTAACTGGTGTGCCTTGAATTGATAGTCAAAAGTCAAGATTTTGACAGTGACTGCCATTTCACTTTAAACGTGGGCATAAACCTAATTTGCTTGTAGGTGACCAGATTTGGTCGAGAACTTGGCTAACCAAGTCTAAAATGATTTAGGCGAGGTGTTTGCTGTACTGTTACTGTATGCTTCTAACAATCATGTCATTAAACCTTGTGGTTTGCTGTACTATAGCTCCACTTCTGTATGCTTCTAACAATCGGCTGAGTCTCGGTTGCATTTATCGAGTAGAGCCATGACTCAAAACACCACCACACCCATACCCACATAACTTCTTCTGAACGCTAGAACTGTGGCCTAGTCTTAACCTTCATTCTGGGGTTTTCCAAACCTTCAAGAAAAGTTTACATTTTGAATTCTGGGGTTTCTATCTAGATTACTATACATAACCACAGATGACAGTCTTCAAGTAAGAACTGAACTGGGCATTTATATCAAGAGAACTGCAGAACCTTGTTCCCAAAACTCCAAAAGGCACTTGCATTCATCCGAAACCATAAACAAAATTCTACAATACAAAAACAGTGCATCCAAGTATAGCCGAAATAAAAAAAGATACTAACACAAAATATCAGTAGAGAACCTACAAAAGAATCAAGATGAGGAAAAGTCCAAAACAGAACAGCGGCATTTTCTACTCCATCTCCGGGGAGGGAGAAAAGTAGATACATAGCAGCAACACTATCAAAGGACTAGAAAATGCATGGAAAGATTCCAGCATAGTCCACAACCAGCAGCCTATCTTATCTACCGTCGGCGGATGTGCTTCTGCTTACTCTTCAGATTCTTACCGGAATCAGAATCTGAATCTGAGCTTGAATCAGAATCTGATGATTCAGATGAAGAGCTGTACCTCTTACGCCGTCCCTTCTGCTTCTTATTCTTCCTCTTCCTCCTCCTCTCCTCTTCAGAATCTGATGAGGAGCTGTAGCTCGAAGCACTCTCTGATGAGTAATCCGACCCAGAAGCTGAAGAAGACCTGGTATCAGAATCAGACTCCGAAGCTTCACTCTCACTACTAGACTCTGTATCTGACCTATAATTCCTCTTACTCTTCTTCTTACGCTTATCATTTTTGTCTACTTTTTTTTCCTCCTGGACCTCTTCTGGTTGCATGTCAGGATTATCCTCATTATAAGAGGCCATCAACTTCTGTCTTAGTTTAGGGTTCTTGAGGATCTGGCTCCTGGATGGACGTGAGATGTACACCCTCTCATTCTTGCATTCATAAGTCCAATGCCCTGGTTGGAAACACTTCTGGCATTGAGACGCAGCCCCTCCAACAGAAGAAACATTAGCCTTGAGATCCTTCCGTTCACCCAGTCTCACGGCCTTCTCAGTACTCATCAAGTACATCTGTCTCTTAGCTTCCTTCCTCTCTTGCCATCTGCTAGGTCCCTCTTCCTTCTGTCCATAAGCATTTACATTTCTGGCTGCAGCAGTCGCAGCTCTCTCAGCTTGGGCTCGGCTGAGACCCTTTGCAGCAGACAAGGCTGCAGCTTTTATTCTGTCAGCTGCAGCTTGTGATTTCTCTTCCTTTTTACTCGACATTGAATGCTCTCGTATGACTGAAGAATCCCAAGTAGCAAGGAGTTTCTGATACTAAACAGCAACAAACAGAAAGTCCAACGCAAATTACTAAGGCCTCCTTTTTCTGTGAACCTGGAAAATCCAAAGAAACAAGATACTCAGTTTCATGAATTTTCCAATTTCCACAGGGTATTTACATGGATGAGCAAATAGAAATATCTTCACAAATAATGAGAAGTATAGTAAGAAAACATGGATTAGCCTCAAATTCATGAAGAATTTTTGTTAAAATTTGCTAAATCGCTTGGAACTACACCATCATTGTATCTTTTGTTATTATTTACTACAACTTACTCGCTATGTTTGTGAATGAGCCAGAAAACCATATCCTATATTATCAAAGTATCTTATGATAAAATCCATTAAATCAATGATACAGCTCCTAAATTATACTCCAAGTCTCCAGTCACTATAAGTGATCAATTTTTGTACACTCATAGTGCTTACTAAACTGTTCAGTGCACTTAGCAATTTAGAATCCTAACAATAAAATCTCAATGAGTTCTCCCATTATCAAGGTTGGCAAAAAAAGGGGTTCTCACAAAAGTCGAAATCCGGGAATGTGTCTACAAGTAGTACTTCTTAGGCTAATCCTGTGCTCCTTGTACATACTACATAGTGCTGCTGCAGAAACTTGATTCTCAACGGAGAAAGCAGAATTCAACAACATCTACGCATTACGGTTTCAGAGTTTTTATATTGCCCTCTCCCAAGATTTACCGCCCCTAATTTCACCATCAACCAATCCTATAAGTTTAATTAGCAAGCCCAAAAACAATATAGACAATATAATCTTAACCCTCTCCGAATTCGAACAGAAAGCAATAAAATATTGAAGACGCATGAATTACGATTTTGGGAGAAAAGATTAACAAACCCTAATGATTATTATAACAGAAACTTGACTGCAATAGACACAAGAAATACTACTCCATAGTAATTTTGGAAAACAAAGTGGAAAGAACGAAGACGAATTGTACCTTCAATTTACTGATTCACCGATGTCAGGCCATTTGCGGGTAGAGGAAGAGGAACAACATTTTGATAACTCACCACTATTTTCTATTTATAAAGAGTTACATAGGGTTTAAAAAAAAAATGCCAAAATTGAATTCTAAGTGTAGTTTATTCTAATCTTAACAAGTTGTACGTCAAAAGGACATTCGAGACTCTAGCTGTGACGACTATTGCCGTAGTATTTGGTTTGTCTGAGCGACTCATCGCTATTAATTCTAAGTGTAGATTTGTACTCAATACAAATAAATTTGAGCCTTCTCTCATACTTCCTCCTATCATTTTTATTTGGTATATTTCTTTTATTATGTCTGTCTACATACATTTTTAACCATAAACATCGATTATGTAATAATTATACAAGTTTATATAATAAAACTATATATTGAAATGATTCTAGCAAAATCTCACTATACTATTTAATCTCACTATTCTTATGGATAATTTCAAATAATAATCAAAGTAGTTAATATAAATAGTGTTAAGAGTCAAAATAAGTCAATTACAAAATGGAGGAAGGTTTCCTTTCAAAGAATATGGCATTGAAAGCGGTTTTTGAACGATTGATTGTGGCCGTAAGGGATTAATTAAAAGAAAACTTTTCAAGAAGAGCAGCTAAGTCAATAGAGCGTTTTGGGCAAAAACTTACAAAGTTTATAGTTTACCTTTCCCCATCATATTTTCAAAGTTTCAAACTACTCCCTCTATTTTTAAGGTTTTTCATACTTACTCTAGCAAATAAGAGAGATAGTGCAAGTAAAAAGTAGGTCCAATCTTTATTTTTTGATAGAAAAGAAATGTCACTTAGAGAAATTGGTAATATTAAATAGTGTCAATGGACCCATACAACGGAGTTATTAAAGGGAAAATAGAAAATTTCATCGTCTATAAAAAAAGAATAAGGAAAAACTAGTGAGAAAGAACAATGACAAACACTCCTATCAAGAACATAAGCCAACAGAGAGTACAATTTTTCAAGCTAAAACTTTACTCCAATTATAAAAAATACAAAAAAAAAATTGTGTTGGGGCATGCTCATCCAAAATTGTTATCGACTCACACAAAACTCTCCCCGGTTTTTACACTTTATATCCCCAAACTCACAATTAAACTTTTATAATATTTTCTTCACATACCTATTTTTATTTATTTTTTCTCGTGCTCCAAAGTATTGGTGACTTGGCTACATTTGATTGGTTTTGGGGGATAAAATCAGCATGCCTAGGTGACTTTTGTTCAACTATAAAAGTTACGAATTGAGTTTGGAAATTAAAGACCATCCCTCAACTTTTCAGTCACTCAAGTACTCAACGCTGAGTCTAAAATCAAGACCACCACCGTTAATGACACCCTTACAGGTTGCTTGCTTCCAAACATGATTAAGAGCCTTACTTTGTTTGTTGCTGCAAAAGCAAAACTAGTAACTGCGGAAAGCTACTTGGCTTTAGAAAGCAACAAGTGATAAAAGTATTGTATTTTTTAAAACTTGTAGCTTTCTTAAGCCTAACCTATAAGCATGTCAGTTAAATACTTAAATGCAGCCACCAATGACCAAATCACCAGCTAGCAAGGAATATTACTTGAACAAAATACAGAGTATATGAATCACACAAGTAGTACAAACAATATGATAACTTATCAGAATACTGAATTTGCACATTTTACATACAATCCACAATATATTTATGTCTATATTATACATGAAAAAACACGGAAAACAGTAACTGCTAAGCAGCTGCCACCCTATGTTGAATGTAACTTTCATGGTTTCATGGGTGAGCCAGAACCAGTTTTTGATACTAGTATTTAGTTCCTTCTCTTCCTCAACTTTTTCACCATCTAAATATTACATTTGATCCACTAATAGCTCGAAATCACATCACAAACTTCCGAATCACATATGCACTACCAGCTACAAACATGAACCTGAAGTGCAGGACTGAGCCTTGTCCGGGTCAGCAAGACAGATTCCAAGAATTTCATTTAGAGCCTCAAAATTGCTTTCTGAATTTTGAACCCTTGACCAGTTAACTGTTTCTTATACTCTGTCTATGAAGAAGATTCAACAAACCCGACTTTGGGCGTTACAATCCATGAGTTTTGAGCATTTACAATCAGAAAATACCAAATTTGGAAAAAGGGTAAAATTACTGTGTTTAACAAATAATAAGCATCCAATAATATTAAATTGTTCAAGTGACTATACTGTATACGCCATACTTATTCAGCATCTACCATAACTTAACTGATACTCAGACTAAGCGTGAAAAAACATAAAAAGGAAAACTCATTAGAAGGTGAAATTTTTTACCAACAAGAAGACATTATTCTCAATAATGGTCAAACAGTACCAAAAGTTTAATCACAATTCGATGTAAATAATAGCACAGTACATTATAAACATTGTTTCCATTATAATTGTTTAGAACTATATGTATAATTTGATTTACCTTAAGTTCTAGCCGTTCAGCCGTTGTACAGCTTCTACTATGATCTACAGGATCACCCACTCTAGGCCTCAAGCAGACTGCTCTCTTGGTACAACAGAGGGACACATTCTTGTCAACCTTCTAGTATGATAAATATGACAAAAGCTGAAGGCATCCTTGAAAATATTAAGACGTTACAGACCTCAAATAGTTTGCCATCATGAAGCCTAATTATGGTAGCTCTTTGAAGTGAAATCCTATTACCAATAATCACCGCAAGAACAGTATCCATTTTTGAAATGGTGGAATCTATGCATATCACGCACAATAATTTCTCGGCCTGTCATGAGTGAAATGTATTTGGTTGCGTTGTGGCAATCACCACAGACACGGAGATTTTTTCGAATGTGTATAGGCACCCCATGGCTTGTGTTCAGAAGCCCAAATGCGATGGCTAATTTCTCACTGTGGCTACTTAGCAACTGCTCCTGAACATCAGCTTCTACATCATGTACAGAGTTGGTATCAGGAACATAGCCTATGGATTTTATTCTCTTAATGAGTGAATCCAGATAAGCATAGATCTCTGGCGATTGGGGATGGAGTGTGCTGCCCGAATGAAAAGTATGAAACTCATTTCTTAGCTCCACTAAACTACAGCCAGGAGTCTTACGAAGACCCTTCTGAGCCATCATAGATCGCACATCAGATACTTTGTCCCACATTGATGCGGCAGAATACATATTAGCCAGCAGTACATGGTAACCACCATCATCAGGATCTAGATCAAACAGCCTATAAGCTACTTTCTCCCCCAACTCAATGTTCTTGTGGATCTTGCAGGCGCCCAACATTGCTCCAAATACGTTAATTCCAGGCTCTATAGGCATGTTTTGGATGAAGTCCCAAGCATCATCCAGATGGCCAGCTCGACCCAAAAGGTCAACCACAGCTCCATAGTGATCCATTGCAGGTTCCAAGTTATATTCTTCCTTCATAATTTCAAAGTAATACTTCCCGTCTTCAACAAGACCTGAGTGACTGCAAGCTGATATGATGCACAAAAATGTGACCTCATTTGGTAGGACTGAACCTTTCTGCATTTCCAAGAAAACATCAAGTGCTGCTTCTCCAAGCCCATGAGTCCCATATGCATCTATCATGACATTCCAAGTTGTCACATGCCTCTCATCCATGTCATCAAAAAGCTTTCTTGCAGTCTGAATTGCTCCACACTTTGCATACATATCAACAAGAGCAGTCCTAACGTATACATTTGTATCCAAGCAAGTTCTTATCGCAAGACCGTGGATCCATTTTGCTTGGCGTAAAATAGATAACTCAGCTAAAGCAGGAATCACACTCACCAAAGTGAATGAATCCAGTTGGTTACCTCTTAATTGCATCTCAGAAAAATAATTCAAAGCCTCATTTACACGACCATTTTGTGCAAAACCTATGATCATGGCATTCCAGGAAACCCTAGTCTTACTCTTTATGTTGTCAAACAATTTCACTGCTTCATCAACATTCTTACATTTCGAATACATGGAAATCAACGAATTTGTAACAGAAACATTAGAACCAAACCCCAATCTATCCGACATCCTATGAACTGCCGTACCCTTCTTTACATCTCCCAAGCCAGCACAAGCATTTATAGCTTCCATAAATGATACATCACTCGGTTCAACTCCTTCTTCCAACATATTCTCGAAAAGTGTCAACGCTTCCTGAGGATTCCCACTTTGAATATACCCATCAATCATGGAATTCCAAGTAACAACAGTCTTAGACTCCATAGAATCAAAAATCAACCTAGCAGTCCTCACTGCTCTACATTTCGCATACATATCAACCAATGCAGTCAAAACATTCACATAACATTCGAAACCAGCCCTCAAAACATATCCGTGAACAGACTTTCCCAAGACAAGTTTACCCATATCAGCCAACGCCGGCAAAATTGTAATAACAGTAATCCAATCAGGCCTCTGCCCTTCCTCCTGCATTCTCACAAGCATCTCTAGTGCAATCTTAGCATACCCATTCTGAGCATAACCAGATATAATAGCATTCCAAGAAGCAACATCTTTCTCAGGCATTCTATCAAACATCTTATATGCATCCAAAGTCTCCCTACATTTCGCATACATATTCATAACCCCAGTCATTGCAAACAAATTCCACGCAAACCCATTAACAATCAAGTGCCCCTGAACCTCCCTACCCCTCCTAATCTCCGAGTTATCCCCACAAATCTTTAACAAATATGTAAAATTATAAACAATAGGCTCAACCCCATCCAGTTTCATCTTACAAAAGAAGGCGAAAGCATCATCGATTGTCTCATTCTGAGCGTACCCTTTTAACATCGTATGGTACAATGTATCAATCTTGCACTCAATGGGGTAAAAAACACGAGCCGCCTCGTCCATAGAATTGAACTTACAGAACAGGCTAACAAGCTTGGTTTGAAAAAGGTGCTCATTGTACAAACCATGTTTGTATATATGGGGAATGATTTGACGGAGTTCTTGGATTGAGGTGCAGATTTCGAGGAGGATTGCAGATGGGTGTTTGTAGATATGGGAAGGGATGTAGATTCTTTGAGAAAAGGAGGGTTTTGAGTTCGGGAATTGTGGTGTTTGGGTGGTGGATGAAGGTGGTAGTGATAAGGTTTGTACTGAAAGCATCTCTGCACTCTGTTTCGTCGGAATTTTGGGTGGTAGTTGAAATCATCTTCTGCACTCTGTTTTGTCACTTTGTATAATGAATAGAGGGGTAGTTGAAGTCGGGATCGATGAGATTGGTGGCGGGTTCGTTTGATTTGAGCCTGTGTCGGATCAATGCAAGTTAACTCAGTATTTGGGTTAGTTGTGGCTCGAATAAGGTCATTTTGAGTGTTAGCTTGGTTCAATTTCCATTGATAATCAAATTGGAATGGGTCTCGAGTCACGGAAATTTTTCTGGTAAGTACTTCGAGTTAATATTGGACTGTGTGATTATCCAACCTGGTAAATTTATCAATACTGGATAAATTAATACTACCAGTACTCTCTTAGGTTGTCTTATTCAATTGTTTTGAAGAAAATTTATTACAAAGAGTGTTTGGAAAAATATGTTCATCCGTGTCATTGATTTCTTAAAGAGCCATGACAACCACTACAATGCCAGGATGTGTTTCTCCCACCATACACAATATATAGACTGTATAATATCAAAATACAAGTAAACAATGCCATCTAATCTGGATAGTAATGTAACTAAGAGTAAAATTATACTAAAACTCAAAATCTCGAAGATCGATCATATTGTGGTTCTAACTTCCAATCTTAGTATAAATTTATAACTCAAGTCCGTAACATGCTAGAATAATCCAGACGTATCTTTGAGTATATGACAACTGACAAGTAGTTATGTTAGGTGGTTTTCAACTTGTTTCCTATTAACACGCTCTTGTGATATTTGTGCATGTGTTTGGTTCATACCATAGTTGGCAAATTGGCATCAACTTGTGTAACTTTATATCACTCACATTAACGTTTCATAAAGGGTAATTTGGTAATATAGTTCATCAAAAGTTGAATGAAATAGTATGGATATTCATACAAATTAAATGAAGTATGCACTTTAAATGTCATATATTTGCAAAGTTATATGGTTAAATTTTGAAATGAATTTTATATCCATTATTGATTTTTGGTTCCTATAAGAATGAATTCTCAATTCTTTTTACTTTTTAAAATTCAATAAAGTTAATCCATGATCATTATTAATTTTTTTTTTGGAAGAAACAATACCCATTCTTTTATTTCTTAATTTTTTGTGAGAGAATTATTCTTTTTTATATACATACTTTGTACAACTCTTTGAACATATTTTATAATGAAAAAGAATCAAAGTTCAAATTCAAGAATACATTCTTTTAAAAATAAATCACGAAAATTAAACCAACGCCAATAACACCAAAATACTCTGGTAAAAAAATTAGAACAAAATCGAAGCCAAATAACAATATGAAGTTTGACAAAAGTACCAAGTCAATACACAATGATGCTAACTATTTCAGTAAATTGCAAATAATATCTTATCTTCATGTATTCCCCTTTAGCAAATTAGAATTTCATCACTAAACTATCCATACTTTTTGAATGGGATATGAGTCTTTGGGGGTAAGGTACGAGAAGCCTAAAGAGATTGGAGAGAAGATAAAATCATTTAAGTATGTGATCCTATTCAAAAAGTATCCAACCAAATAAGCCCTAAGTTTCCACTTAGCTTAAGTTGTGACTTTGTATATAGTTGGAATCCTAAGATTTTCAACTATTTGGCCACAAGAGATTCATTTAGAGTTAAAAGCAGACAAGAAATTTTATTCAATCTACCTATGATGTTCATTTTAAAAAAAGGTGAGGAAAATTAGCTTATTTAACCGAAACCCATATGGATAAATTCGACTCAAATTAGCAAGTAAAACCCTTTTGAGAGCAGGGAAGAATGATAAAGACATGCTCATCACAAAGAGCCCTTAGGGGGGAATTGCACATTTGAGCATAAAGATATTGACTATACCTTAGGTTGTACCTTAGACAAGTTACAACTATATTTTCTTCTCACTCAATAATACTTTATATATTTTTTTTCCCGTTCAATAGTCTTGATTAACACTAAACAATTATGCTTCGCACACAATGAAATAAATCTTTTACTATATGTCCCACATTAGTTATAATATATTCAATTTTTTTGTTTTGGGTTGATCCAAATTAGTTGTAATATAACCGAAATGGTTTATATTGGTGTCTCACATTAACTCTTCTAAATTTTATTTACTATTTAAGTCTCAATTAAAAAATTTTGAATTTGATGGTAATATTAATTATAGCGACTAGAGGAGTACGCCGAATCTCATATTTGTAATATCAAATTATCAATGGGATTTGTTTAGGAGCGATAAATACATGAGTAAATTAAATTGGGCCGCAATCATAAAGCAGTTAATTGCGTCACAATTGATATGTAAGTGACTGGACGACCAGAATATGGGCGCAAGTGGGAAATTGGGACTGCTGATTGCTGAGTAGACTACGTGATATCCCTCGAATATTTTATGTACCACGCAACCACTGACTTGTTTTTGGCTTACATGTTCTAAGGTTATACTTTTGTCCTGTATATCCTTTTTTAAGACAACAATTCCTTCTTTAGAATAAAAAAACTTTAAAAGGGTTACTTTTTTCTTGCTAATTTTGTGCAACTTTCATACCCATAAAAATATCTTGTTGAGGAACCTCTTCATCTCTATTCATTTGTTTTGATATAAGTGTGACACTTTTAATTTTCGATTTTTATAAATCTACACCGGCCATCCAAGGTGGCCTCCTCTTCCACTTTCTTCTCCTTTCCTCTTTGTTTTCCCTTGTATTTATTATGAAATTATGAAATTGTGTTTATCTTTTATTACTTGGGTTGTTATGTGCGACTATAATGTATATTGTGTCCTCCTTACGAGTTGAGTTGTTAAAATCTTTGTCGGAGTTAATTATATGTGATGTTAAGATCATTAAAAGCTTTAGGGAACTTAAGTTTTGATAAGTATGTCAATTATTTCTTAAGTCTCTTACTATCCTCTATGTGCTACATTCTAGCGGCCATAGATAAAGTTTATATGCCGTCGTTGACTTGGAAATCTCAATCTTCTTTTAATGAATTATAGCAATGGTGGTGTCAAGACTGAGTGGATGATGATGTTGACATTCATCAATTAAGTGTTGTGGTTTTTGATAAATTCTTTTTATCAAAGCGGGATAATTGAATTGAAGAGTTAAGGAGTGATGTGATTATGTTTAATTAGAAAAGGTTATTGCTGATATTTGATGATTATATTATAGAAGATTTATTAAGTCCCAAAAAGAAGTAAACATATGCCAATTTTTGCATTCTTTGTGGCGTATAGGAGATTTTGATGCAATGTTGGCCTATTGCATTAATGTTGGTATTGGATGTCTAACATAATGTGGTGTTGATGATAGATTTTGTGCTTTTTTATGCATTTGAAATTGAGGGAGTACACATTTGAATTGATTAGAGTTGATTAGTTTGAGACCGAATCCTGTTTGATAGCTTAAGATGTAGCTGAACGAAAGTTCTTTGCGTTGTTTGTGAGTACTTGAGATATACATTTAATTCGGGGCCACCACTGTATGAAGTTTTCTAAAGATACACATGTATGAGTTTAAGATTTTGACTCATTTACATTTATATAGTTTTAAAAGTATTTTTTTTACATAATATAATCATATTAGTCATAGTATGAGTGGTTATGCGTTTGTGGACTAACACGTACTTTCAATATCATGTTTTATAAACTAAACAATAGACTAATAAAATATTTTGATAAACTTCCAATTAACACTAGTAATATTATATTTTAATTATCAGCTTATATTTTTGGAAGATTTAAAAACGTGTTTTGGGATGATTTTAAAGTTTTCGAAAATTTAGTACGATTGTTGTAAATTTGGTTGTTGGTATATTGATTTATGTTGTATTATCTGGTGTAGGAGAACAATTTGTAGAAGGTACTAGATAATAGATAAAGTGGACACCCGTTTATTTTACTCAAGGTACGTACAAATTACGAAGAACATTACCTTTTGGAGCATGATCTAGGGTGAAATGCAAACTTAGTATCATGTTTAGATAACCTTTTTGGTGAGATTATTTGGTTAATCATTTGAAAGAATTCATGTTCTTTATGTTAGAGGCATGTGTTTGGTATTGTTGGTAAGTTATAATCATGATTTGTCAATACTAATCGAGAAAGAGTTATTTATGGTGATAAATATTGATTGAGTAAATTGGATTTAATTTGTTATTTAATCCATGAGGTTCTTTATTATTACTCTTTAATTACTGATAGTATGAGTTGAGTAAATGTGAATTACAAGTCTTAATGACAAGGGTAATTGACTCTGTTCAATAGGTTTAAAAGTTAAGATGGAAATTAAAAGGTTAAAAATTACAGTATAACAGAGATTGATTGTGTAACTATAATGTTTGCATGTGTGTACTGTGGTGATTGTGTATTCTGAGTTTAAACAGTAAATCACGTAAAGAGAATAGGATAAACAATAAAACTTTGGGCTAATGCACGTGTAGAGTATTGACAATCAGGGGTTGAAGTTTCACGGGGTATTATATGTGCCTTTTATTGGAGGTCGTGTGATCTACGAGTCTCTCTTTTATAAAGTTTTAAACTTAAAATTGGGGTTAGTTGAGATCTCATCTAGCTATGGTGACAGAATCGCGCATGTTTACCATCTGGATTTTATATTTTCTTTTGATGCTTTTCGATGGGAGTGCATATGTTATTTATCTATTTGAGGTCCTTATCATGACATGGGGGAGACAACATTGTCTATTGCTTAATCCAAATAATTAATCAATTTGTCATGACATTTGAATAAAATATTGCGTAATACGTTCTTGCATTATGTATTTATTATTTATTTAATTACTTTTTCAATTGTTATACTTTGTAATTTGTATGTACTCAGCTTGCCGATTACGTTCTTTGTGTATTTGTGGTCATGACTTTTTCCTATAAATGACACTGTGATGATATAATATTTGCATTTGTATTATTGGGCAACAGATTATTAACAGGTATCCAATCGAACATTCATGCATGGGTGTGTTGAGAGGAGAGTTGATTTAATTTAGAATTCAGAATAAGTTATATTTATTTTGTTTGATTTTAGACCGTTGATTTTGGAATGAAACAATGAGTTATTTTATTTTTGAATCCAACTAACTTAAAAATATTTCTCAAAACTTTTTAGAATTAACTACATGAATTTCAATTACAGCGTGGTGGCGAAAATTCCAATTTTAACATTCCAATCTCCAAGGATATGATACGAGACTACGATTCTACCAATATAGCTAAGATATTTTTTTTTTTACCATATTTTTAGAAAAAAACGTAACTATTCATACATTATGTTATATTTAGGCCATGTCAAATAATGCTCATTAAAGTTGAAGTGACACCCTACATATCATGTGGTAAGAGTCTATGAAATAGCTATACAATATAAAAATAGTAATGGTTTTATAGTGTAATTCTTATAGTCTAATTTGAACTTATATATCAACGTTATAAAATTATCTTGTAAACTTTTTATGATGTATTTCAACTTTGATTTCAGTTTCATACCATGTCAACCTTGTTCTTTTGTTTTCTTGATGCTTGTACTTTGATCTCGATAACCTACATGATAATATGTATTTTATACGAGTGGAATCGAATCACTATTTGTCATAGAATACGGAATATAATATTAACAAGTTCAAGTAATTTGAATTTTTGAATTGGAAAGGTGATTTTTCAAGTGGTCCAATATAAACTAAAATTTCAAGTAATCATACTAGTTACAACTCATACGATACTGGTTCAAACTCGGTTACAGAACAGCTATACAACTGTACGAGTAGATATTTTGATGGAAGCAAACTAGCAAAGTATGTCGGTACTATACAACAATAAATTACGTACCAAGGAAGGATACATGTTAAACCCAAATTCGGTTACTCATATTTAGGGCGGGCTTATATTATATACAACCACGCACTTCTCCTTCCTGGCTGCATATTCTAGAGAGAGAAACCCATCACAAAAATACAGAGTCCTTTAGAGAGAGAATTAGATCAATCAAACCGAATTCTATGCCATCGTCGAAAGATCATCAAGTAGATTCATCAATTGGAAGAAGCTTCGTGATAAACGACGTCGTAATACAGCGCAACACCACATGAGCTTGTTTGATAAGCTACGTTGTTCACCCCCTCCTAATATTCATAATTGCCGCCTAATTGCCGGCATTCTCCTCTTCCTTCTCTTTCACTCTTCTCAATTGATCTCCAATTTCTTGCTTCCTATAAAACCCTAATCCTATTCCTATTCCTATTCTTAGTCTGATCTTCAATTTTATTTAATCTACCCTCCACTCTTTTTTTGTTGACTGATTGTCGATTTTGAGATAATGGACCATAATAGCCAACTCATTTTCAACGGTATCTTCTATTTTTCTCAATCTCTCTCTCTCTCTCTCTTTTTTTAATTTTGTTGTTTTTTTTTTACGATTTTTTTAATAGATCTAAATTATTAATGTTTGTTTGATTCAGTGATTTCAGCTAGTAATATGTTCTAAATTTGTTTGTTGATTAACTAAGATGGAAGGAATGCACAAATATATGAGAATATCATTATTGTTTTTTGAGTAGATGAGTAGGTTATATGTTTGAAATTTTTTTAGTTCAAATAATAAGATGAGTATGTTGAATTTGGTTTGTTGATTGTTCAGCAGGATATTCGGAAATTCAAGAATGTAGGGTTTGTTTCAGGTTACGAATTGTATCGAATGATGGAAAGATATCGGCGAATGAATTTGGATAAGATTGTGAAAATGATAGGATATAGTGAAAATGTTTGTGCATTACTTAGTTATTTAGGCTCTGAATGGTTTTTATTTATTTTTTTTTTTTTTTTTATTGTTTCTGGTGATCCACTTGCAGCTTCGAGTGCACGATGCATCGAGAGAAGAACTTGTGCCAATCCTACTGTCATTGTCATTGGTGGTGGTATCTCTGGTGTTGCTGCTGCTCGTTTTCTCACTAACATGTCATTTAAGGTGACTCATTTTGCGCTTTAGGCTGCCTATACTATTTGTTTAATCTGGTTATCTGGTTTTCTGGCTTACATTGTTGTTCATGGCATGTTGCTCAGGTGATTTTATTGGAATCCCGCGATAGGCTTGGTGGCCGCATTCATACCGATTACACATTTGGCTGTCCTATTGACATGGGGGCCTCTTGGTTAGTTCTGTTTATACTCTACTGGGTCTACTATTCTTTTATGTTGCTTGATTTGAAGTTTTGACAGATTCTAATATCTTACGCTTTCAAAATTTATAGAACAGCATTTATGAATCACTATTTACAACAATTATTGTCCAGGGATAACACTTCTTATATTTCAAATAATAATTGCTTGGCTTATACCTATGAGCACCATAATTTTGAGCAGTAGAGAATCAGACCTTATAAGTAAATAGTTCCTGTATGCACAGGCAATCTGTGATGATATTTTGTTTGTAACCATGCGCTGTTGTGCTGCCTTCCGAACAGTATGCTTGCTCTTTCAGAATAACTGTTTGGCGTTAGTGCTTTGCATTTTTCAAATGTACATGTAGTTATTAAAAATTTTCAATTTTCAATAGACATGTACCCATTAGTCTGTGACTAGTAGTTTCCTTTCTAAATTTACGTACAGGCTACATGGTGTCTGCAATGAGAATCCATTGGCTCCATTGATACGCTCATTGGGGCTTAGATTATATCGTACCAGTGGCGATGACTCTGTGATCTATGACCATGACTTGGACAGGTACTTTTTCATGCGACTTTTTTGTGTTTTTTTCATATTAACATGGCGCTTTTCCCACGTTCTTCAGGGGTTTTGCTCTTTAAGAATTGCTAATTTTTTAAACACTTGTTTGTTTGACTGGTTGATGTTTTAATGGTATGCTGCAAGCATTGAGAGTAGTGCTGCTTCACGGGACCCCTTTGATCATATTGCATTTTCTTGTCTATTCAATCTTTATGATTTTCCTAAAGATGTGAATTTGACTTTTCAGCTTGAGCCTCTTTACTAAGGATGGACAAAAAATTCCTCAGCAGTTGGTCATTGAAGTTGGTGAAATATTTAAAATTATTCTCAAGGAGGTTGGTTTTAATGTGACTAAACTTAGTTTGATATAATGTCATTCTTTCTTTCCATTTTATGATGCCTGCAAGGCAATAATTAAAGGTTGTTTTTGCATCACTAGACTGAGAAAATCAGGGATGCCAACACTGATGACATGTCTGTACTTCAAGCCATCTCAATTGTGCTAGACACAAATCCACATCTGAGGTATGAATGGAAGAAACTACTTGAATTTCACAAAATTATACCATGTTAGCATCTTGTTAATGTATGTGAGCTTTGCTTTTGCAGACAGGAAGGGCTGGCTCATGAAGTATTACAGTGGTTCTTGTGTAGACTGGAAGCTTGGTTTGCTGCTGATGCAGATATGATTTCCTTGAAAACTTGGGATCAGGTAATCTATATTTCTGAAAAGTATATGACGTCCTTTATAAAACTGCAAAGTTGGGGACAAATTATTCTCATTGTTATGGGCTGAAGAAGTTTAATTTAAATCGTAGTTTGTTATGTTTGCATATATTTGTGCTAGTAATTTCTTTCCTTCGTGTCCTTTAATTTCTTTTACAAAATTACTATGTTATTGTATTAAAAAATTCTTCTTCTTTGTCAATAAGACAAAAGAATAAACGTTCTTGGGTCTTCTCATCCCACTTTTGCATGTCACTAGCATCTAGCTTATGTAGGAGTGTAGGACAATTAACTGCTTAGTAATCATGTGATGTGACTTGTTCATCATGGGCAGGAGCAAGTTCTATCTGGTGGTCATGGATTAATGACGCAAGGTTATTACCCATTAATAGATGCACTTGCCAAGGATATTGATATACGTCTTAATCACAGGTACCTTTTTGTACATTTAGTAACTTTGTACGTTGACTATATCAGCCTTTATGAGATTTGATTATGAAAAGCTGGATAGACATTAAACCAATTAACTAGCCTCCAGCACAAGTTTCATTACAATATCTACTCATATTCTTGGCAATGTAAGAGAAGAATTTTAAGAATATACACTGATTGAAGCGACATATAGTTCCTTTGTATAATTAAGAACTTGGTAAACTTTGCATTGATAGAATCTGATTACTTGGTGATTTTCACGGGTAAACTTGCTATCCAACATGCATTACCAACCAAAGGTGCTGAACTTTGAGACCATCTTATATAAAGTTTGACAACTTTAATGGGTTGAAGTTTACTTGTGCCCATTTTTTGGTATCGATTTTGGAATATGCAAGTATATATACATTAGGAAACAAGAAGTTAAGACTCCCAAGAACTACCTGGGTATTGCTTGGAGTATTTATTAACACTCTTGTTTATCTTTGACCTCTCCTTTCTCCCTCAAAGTCTCTAATGATGAAAACATCCGAAATGAGTAAAGTGACTTAATTCCAAGGCAGCTTTCTCAATTAATGAATAATGCCATTTTTTGTGGACGTTTCTTGGGTTTCTCTTGTACTTCACATGTATTAGTGGCTTACAAATGCCGACGGCTTAAGAGAAGCAAATTTAGGAAATTTTCTTTTAGCAGTTCTGTTCTCAGTGTACAACTTAAACTTCTTGAACTCCTCATTTGGAGTGATCTGAAACTCCTATTAGAGTAGGCTTTCCATACTATAATTTAAGGTGAATGTCACAAAATCCAGCTAATTAACTTGACTATTTGCTGAGTTTAATTCTGAGAATATACTGTTTACTAAACTTTTGTTGGAAGGGCAAGTGGCTCTATCCGTTGGTAATTTTGCTTCATTTCTAATTGTTTGACAGTTATCTAACATGTTTAGAGTATTTCTCATTGTGTTTCAAGCATCAGTATGTGAACTCTTCTAACCGTACCCAAATATATTACTTTTGAACTGATTTACTGGATCTAATTGTTTGATTACCTTGGATCAAAGAACTCCATCAAGGTGGATATTGACAATTGTGTCCTTTTATGCTAAGTGCAGAATATGAATTTCTATATGGAATTGCTCACATGATTTTTCTTTTAATAGGGTTACCAAGATTTCTAATGGGCTCAACATGGTGAAGGTGACAGTGAACGACAACACTGAATTAATTGCTGATGCTGCAATCATTACAGTGCCTCTTGGTGTTCTGAAAGCCAATTTGATAAATTTTGAACCAAAGTTGCCTGATTGGAAGACGTCTGCTATTTCAGATCTTGGGGTGGGAAATGAGAACAAGATTGCGTTGAGATTTCCCGATGTGTTTTGGCCAGATGTTGAATTGTTAGGAATGGTTGCCCCTAATTCTTTCACTTGTGGGTATTTTCTCAATCTGCACAAAGCTATTGGACACCCTGTCCTTGTCTATATGATTGCGGGAAGGTGTGCTTATGATCTTGAGAAGCTTTCAGATGAGGCTGCAGTAAATTTTGTAATGTTACAGCTCAGAAAAATGTTTCCAAAGGCCGCTGAGCCAGTAAGTTATTCTTTCATTTTGCTTTGTTCACTATACTGCTTTATTTCTCCTTTTATATTTGACGGTTTATTCACTTCTTTGTATAATCATTAAGAACTTGTCAATGGCTAATAGAACTTCATTTTGTCAGAGTCTCGGTACCTTTTGACCAATATAAGTCTTAGAATGAGCTGCCGGCTACTTCTGTCAGGCATTACTAGTTGATTTCTATATGTCATCTATACAGACACCCTCAATTTTCAGTCAATAGGGGGTTAGATAGGCTTCTATATCTCTTATCTATACTGATTTTACTGATTTTTGTTTAAAAATCAATCAACCATTGAGGGAAGGATAGCATTGAAAGGATTGGATTTACTGAAAGAAAATAAATTTTTTATTGAAACTTTTCCTTTTGCTTTCTTTTTAAAAGCCCAAACAAAGTAAAATGGATCCTTCACTCTATCTTTCCTCCCCATTGTCCAAATTTCCTGATCTTAAGTCCTAATATACAGGTATTGCTGCTTGACGTGCATCTCCATTATAAATTGCTTAATCTATATGATGATTTGTCATCTTAACTTGATGCAATAGCTTGATATTTGCTTATATCTGATTTTAGACTGAATATAATTACACCTGAATTCTGCTTTCAGCATCTGGGTCCTATATGTGTGAAATTTTCAGCATCTCTTACGGCCGGATTATTGCTAATTTCAGGTCCAGTATCTTGTTTCCCGTTGGGGAACAGACCCTCATACTCTCGGCTGTTACTCGTACGATTTAGTGGGAAAGCCTACAGATGTGTACGATAGACTAAGAGCACCAGTTGGTAGCCTCTTCTTTGGCGGTGAAGCGGTTAGTATGGAGGATCACCAAGGTTCTGTGCATGGAGCTTACTCGGCTGGAATAATGGCCGCTCAAAATTGTCAGAGCCATCTCTTAGAAAGACAAGGCAAGTTGGAAAAGTTTCACCGCATCCCTTGGAGGGAAGAAAGTCATGGTACTTCTATTCCTCTTCAAATTTCGAGGATGTGAACCTTATGTGAAATTAGACGGGGGATTGTGATGCTTTGTGAAATGAACTTGGTCATAGATGTTCAGCAAAATGTTGAACTTTGTATCTGTCTTCCCTTTTGCCTATGCGATATTTTCATGAATATAACATCTTGAATTGCAGTTGTGAAAAGGATCATGTTTTGGTAGTCATGGATCCAGTCAACTCTAGTCATTCAATAAGTGTCTCTGCGTTAATTTTGAAAGCAATAGTGTAGTGTATAGGCGTAGTCACATTCACCCAATATAGTCGCATGGTCTACTCATGCACAAGTTGTACAGCAGCATTTGCTTTTGGGTCCTTAATGAGAGAGTGACTTGGACTTGAAAAGAAGTTTTTGAGGGGTAGTAGAGCTCAACAAATTCTATGGTCAATCGTGCTGTCCGCTTGTCTAGAACTTTTGGATTAACAACTGGAATCTTGGGCGGTGTGGGTCATTACTCTTTTTTGCATGAACAACAAAAAAGGAAGTCAATATTCAAAAACGACTTCTAGTTGCTGGGCCAAGGAGATACGAAACGTCTACCCTGGGTCGCTATTACAAATCTTTGTTCTTGTGTCTATATATTATTTACTTTTTTATGAGTTTCTGTATATTACTTACTTTCTCGAATCTCTTAGAAGAACTGTCTGTCTATTGTAAGAATAATATATAACCATTGCATTAGACTCACTACGAGGGGTTAGGAAATTATGGTAGCTACGAACTGATGCAAATGCAAGCACTTATACCATTACCCACGTGACAACGGAAAAATGGAAGGAATAAGCTAACAACCAATACAACTGAGCTGGCAGGAGACATTCTAGAAGGGAATAATTTGTAACATAATGAGCATAATCAGTAGGGAATGGATTTGCTGTACTTGGCTATTATATAAAGCCACCAAAAAGTGATATAAAGGGCATGAATGAATATAACAACCTTCCTCTATTTCTTTCTCCATTTTTCCTCTGTTATCCACGTTGATCATCTCCTTGTGGGATCTTTTCATTAATCTGATTCTCACTGGAATGATTGATACTAATACCTTCTCATCATCTGGGATTGGATTAGTCATTCCCATTTATCTGCATCCTACATATTGCATTTCTTAGTAGCTTGAACATTAGGGTACTGTTACATTGTCAAGGAGCTACTGTCACGCTGCCAAAGTGTGTTACAGTTTCGGGTTGCAACCTTTGGTATCAGAGCAGACGCTCTCTTGGACCTGGAAATGCCATCTCGGAAGAACACAGAGCAGCTTGAGGAGGGAGAAGCAAGTTCTCGGGTTGATATGCTAAGAATTGAGGTAACACTGAAAACTTTGCTTGAAAATCAGAATAAGGAGATTACAGAGTCATGTAAGGCGAATAGCTTAAATATCAGTCAAAAGACTAAGTCTATTGCTGAGCTTAATTACCTCCTAGTAGGGTTGTCAATGCAGATAACCAAGTTAGTAAGTGAAAATGAAAAGGGGGGAGGAATGATAAGCACGGTAGAGAGACCTGATCATAATAATAATAATAATGGGGCTTTCTATTCTACGCGCTTAACTAAAATCGAATTTCCAAGGTTCAATGGTGAGGACCTAAAATCATGGCTATATAGATGTAATCAATTTTTTGAGCTAGATAAGGTGTCAGATGAACAGAAGATTAAACTGACTGCAATTCACCTAGAGGGAAAGGCATTGATGTGGCATCATGTATATGCTAAGAACAAGCAATTTCAATCATGGGAGCAGTATGTACAAGACCTCATTGTACGGTTTGGGAGTTTGTTTGATGATCCCATGGCCGAGCTCAAGGCCCTTAAGCAAACAGGCACCATCCAAGAGTACCACGATGCATTTGATGAAATCGCTAGCAGATTGAACATGGCACAAGAGCATTTGCTGAGCTGTTACTTGGGTGGAATGGAGGAAGAAATACAAATGACAGTAAGAATGTTTCAACCTACATCGATTCAGCAGGCCCATTGTCTTGCAAAACTTTAGGAGGCCTCTCACAAAGCTAGGAAACCAGTTAGAATTCCTACAAAGTATAATCCACCACTGCTTCCAACTCCCAAAACTTCATAATTAAACACAACTCGACCTGGTCACCACAGAAGGACCCTAACTCCTACAGAAATGAGTGAAAAAAGGTCCAAAGGTCTTTGTTTCTGGTGTGATGAAAGATATGAGGCTGGACATAACTGCAAAGGGAAACGACCAAGGCTGTATCATCTGGAAGTGGAGAATGAAGAGGAGGAACAGGGGACTGAGCAAGAAGAAATAGAAGAGGCAAGTGAAGAGTCAATATTTGCTCAGATATCTATACAGGCTTTAGATGGGAATAATGTATTCCAAACTATGAGAATGAGAGGAGTATGTGGGAAGAAACCTCTACATATACTGTTGGACACAGGGAGCACCCATAATTTTATAGATACTTTCACTGCACTGAAGCTGTAACACCCCGGTAATTCCCATTTTCCGAAAACCAAACCTTTAGGAAACTACCGGTGTGCTACCACCACGTGTTTAAACGTTAAGGCTATAAAACAGAGTTTTGCAGCGGAAAACCAAAAGACTTATGAAATAACATTAAACGTAAATCAACTCCTGATGTAACAAACTGAAACCTCTACGGCCCTTACAGTAATGTACCAAATAACGTTTACCTCTAATTCAAATCCAACAGTTTAAAACCAAATCAAACCTAACATAATTTATTCCGAAATCTAAATTACAATAACGTTTCTCTCCAACCCGCCCATGCATGAATGTTTGTTTAGATACCTGTTAATAATCTGCTCCCCAATAATACAAATGTAAGTATTGGATCATTACAGTATCATATATAGGCGAAAGCCATGACCAAAAATACACAAGGCACGTAATCAACAAGCTGAATACATACGAATTGATATGTAAGAACGTATCATGCAACATTTTACTCAACTGACACGATAAATTGATTAATGATTTGGATTAAGCAATAGACTAGGTTGTCTCCCCCATGTCCTGATTAGGACATCAAATAAATAAATAACCCATACACTCCCGTTGGAGAGCATCAAAATACAGTATAAAAATCCAGATGGTAAACGGGCGTGACTCCGTTACCATAGCTAGATGAGATCTCCTAGCCTAGAGTTTTATTGCTTATTCTATTTCTCTTTAAGTGATTTACTGTTTAAATTCAATAAACACAATCATCGCAGCACACAAATGCAAATATTACAGTCATTCAATCTATCTCTGTTATACTATAATTTTTACTTTTTAATTTCAATATCAACTGATAAAACTGTTGAACCAAGTCAACTACCTCATCATTAAAACTTATAAAATACACCTTTACTCCAATCATATGATCAGTAATGAAGGAGTAATAATAACAACCTCATGAATTAATTAATAATTAATACCAATTAATAAATCATGGTTTCTCACAAATAACACCATAACATGCCCATAATATAAAGAACATGGACTCTTTCAAATGGATAACCAAACAATCTCATTCAAAGGGTTCCCTAAACATGATACTAAGTTTATGTTTCACCCTAAATCATGCTCCTAATTAAAAATAACGTTCTTCGTAATTTGTATGTACCTGGTGTAAAATGCACGGGTATCCACTTTATTTTTAAGGACCTTTTTCAAATTGTTCTCCTACACCAAATAATACAACTAAATCAACATACCAACAATACCAAATTTACAACAAGCACACTAACTTTTCTAAGACTTTAAAATCATCCCAAAATACATTTTTAAGTCTCCAAAAAAAACCCAGCTATTAGTCAATTATAATGTCACTGTTGTTTACTGTGCAAAAGCTAAAATTACATACTAACCCACTCTTATTAACTCATATAAGCCCAAGCAACTAAACTTTATCACTTTGTCCCATAACAATTGATAAGACAAAGAAACTTTGAACATAATCCTCAATATCCAGCCCACTTTTAATTTCTCGCAATGCTACATTTTTTTTTCTATGGTTAATGCTCTTACAGTACCAATTCTTCGAAATCTCATTCCACTAAATCCACTTCCCAAAAAAAATAATCCATCCAAGAACCTCCACTAGAGTGGCAAAACGCACTACTATTTTATTTGTTCAACTTCCAATTCTAATGTTATTAGACTTGTAAATTCACCTCAATATTTTACTCTTGCAAAGACACCTCGACTCGGCAACCTCAAACAACTAGTTGTACAGAAGACAAATATCATATATTAAATAAATCTATTTTAAGGCACAAATGACATGAACAATAGAATGACACCCAATTTATCCACTTTCTTCCTAATAAGCTTGTAAACTACATTAATCATAATGAATTCGTAAATCAGACAACGACAGATTTATAAGTAGAACGTACATGAGATCTAGAATGCAAGAATTTACCAAAAAAAATACATTCGAATTAGCACCCTTTTAGCATATATATATACACATAATACATAAGAATTAAGGGAAAGCAACAAAAGAAAACTATCATAATCAAGTACATAAAATCAAGAGAAAATAAAGGAAGACGAAGAAGAGGGAGGGGGCAGCCATGGCTGGTGGTTTCTCACCTTGGCTGACAGTGGCGCGGCGTGGCAGGGGGCAGCGGTAGGAGTGGGCTGGCAGCAGGGCAAGGGGGCAGCAGGGGGGGGGGGGGGGGAGGTTTCTTTTTTTTCTTTGTTTTGTTTTTATGGGGCTCTACGGGATTGTGGGGATGGGGTTTTCTTTTATTTTGACTTTGTGTTTTTTGTGGGGAGGGGAATCCTACAGGATGGGGTAGGGGGTTTTATTATTGTTTTTGTTTTGAATTGCTAATGTGAGGTTTTATGTAGCAAGGGGGTAGTTCTCACGGGTGGGTTTCCTTTTTTTTTTCTTTTTCTTTTTTTTGTGATTAGTATATAGGTGTTTTGTAAAGTGGGGTTTTATGAGAGAGTTTCGGTTTAGGGAGACTTTAAGTAAGATAGAGTTTTGGGTAGTGTAAAATGTGAGTAGGATAGAATTTCGGTAGTTTAGGCTTAGCGGGTTATTTAGGAAAATAAATAGATAATAACAAAAATATTTTGTAGAATTTCGGGGGATTATAGAAGCTCTCTTATAGAGTTGAGGGAATGGCACCCTTGTGGGTGAAGGTAGAAGATGGGGGCAAATTGAGGTGTGACAAGTTGATTAGAGACTTTGAGTGGAAAATGCAGGGCTACTACTTTAAGGCTGATGTGTTACTTTTGCCACTAAGTGGGAGTGATATGGTCCTAGGGGTGCAGTGGTTCACCACTCTAGGACCCATCTTATGGGACTTTAAAAATCTGGTGATGGAGTTTAAAAGCGGGGGACAGAAGGTTAAGTTGAGGGGTGCATCAGTGAAGGGGCTTAAGGGTATTCAGTCTCACCAACTCACCAAGCTTATGGGCAATTCGGGTGAATTATCTATGTTGCAAGCCATTCCTTGGGAGGAGCAATAAAGGGTTCAGGGAAATGAAAATAAGAATCCACTTCATCCTGCCATTCAAGCTTTGCTAAAGGACTATGCTGAGGTTTTTTCTGAACCCAAGGGTCTACCGCCTGTGAGGGAGCACTTTGATCATAGAATACCCATTAAGGAAGGGACCAATACAATTAATATTCGGCCCTATCGACACCTTGCTCATCAGAAGAACATCATTGAAGAATTAGTGCAAGAACTTCATGAACAAGGCATCATAAAGGACATCAACAACACATATGCTGCCCCTGTTGTTTTAGTGAAGAAAAAAGATGGAGGATGGCGTGTGGGCGTGGACTATCGTGCCCTCAACAAAGCTACAGTCAAGGATAAGTTCCCAATACCGGTGATTGAAGAATTACTGGATGAGTTAAGAGGTACTTCGTACTTTTCCAAAATTGATCTTAAGTCAGGATATCACCAGATTAGAATGCATTCTCATGATGTTCATAAAACCGCATTTAAAACTCATTTCGGACATTTTGAATATTTAGTGATGCCATTTGGGCTAACTAATGCTCCTTCCATATTTCAAGCTCATATGAATTATGTGTTTAAGATGTACTTGAGAAAGTTTATTTTAGTTTTCTTTGATGATATACTTGTGTATAGTCCTACTTGGAAAGATCATTTGCAGCATATTCAGGTGATACTAGAAGCTATGAGGAAGAACTCCTTGAGAGCTAATATGAAGAAATATTCTTTTGGATTCACTGAAGTGGTTTATTTGGGCCATATAATTTCAGTAATGGGAGTAAGGACAGAACTAGAAAAAATCAAGGCTGTTTTGGAGTGGCCCTTGCCAAAGACTTTTAAATAATTAAGGGGGTTCTTGGGGCTTACGAGGTACTATAGGAGGTTTGTAAAAGACTATGGAAAAATATGTAGACCTCTCACCACTCTATTGAAGAAGGAAGCTTTCAATTGGAGTAAGGAAGCTACCGATGCTTTCAATGCATTAAAGGAAGCCATGATTTCTCCTCCTGTGCTGGCATTACCAGACTTTGGCAAACCCTTCATCATTGAAACAGATGCCTCAGGAACTGGGTTAGGGGTTGGGTTGATGCAAGATGGTCATCCTATTGCTTATATAAGCAAAGCTTTGTCTGAGAAGAATTTGTCTTTATCAGCTTATGAACGAGAGCTACTGGCAGTAGTGTTTGCTGTTCGAAAATGGCATCATTACCTGATCATTATGCCTTTCATTATTCGTACGGATCAACAGAGCTTAAAATATCTGCTGGATTAAGATGATGACACCATTTCAGCAAAAATGGTTGTCGAAGCTAGCAGGTCTTAGCTATACCATTGAATATAAGAAAGGGTCAGAAAACAAAGTGGCACATGCTCTTTCAAGAATACTTGAATCCTAGTTAATGCAAATGTTAGTGTCTTCAATACACTCCTCACTGTTGGAAGAGATACAAAACACTTAGAGGCAAGACATTAATATTTAAAAGATCATAACTGAGCTCCAATCAGACCCAAGATCTCACAAACACTATTCTTGGCAAGAGGGACAACTGAGAAAGAAAGGGAGATTAGTAGTGGGAGATAGCACAGAGATTAAGGGGAAGATTTTATCATGGTTGCATGACTCTACAACAGGTGGTCATTCGAGCATTAACGCTGCATTGAGGAGAGCTAAAGCTATATTCTACTGGCATGGAATGCGAAGGAGCATCACTGACCATATAAGAGATTGTAATATCTGCCAGAGGAGTAAGTATGATAACCATGCTCCACCAGGACTCCTACAGCATATTCCAATTCCAGATAAAGTTTAGGAAGAGGTGATAATGGATTTTATCGAGGGTCTACCAAACTCCTTAGGGAAGCATATTATTATGGTAGTAATTGACTGGTTAAGAAAGTACGCCCACTTCATATCTTTATCTCATCCAACTTCAGCTGTCAAGGTAGCTCAAGCTTACATGGACCGTGTACAAGATGCATGGATTTCCCCAACGGATCATTTCAGATAAAGATAAGATTTTTGTCAGCAATTTTTGGACTGAACTTATGAGTGTATGTGGCATACAACACAAACTCTCTACAGCGTAATATCCATAGACGGACGGACAGTCTGAGGTGCTTAACAGATCCTTAAAGACATACCTTAGATGTATGTGTGGGGATACGCCTCAAGAATGGGCTCGTTGGTTACCTCTAGCCGAGTATTGGTACAATACTAATTTTCTCTCTGCTATTGGAATGACCCCCTGTGAAGTCATGTATGGGAAACCTCCTCCACTTCACACACCATACTTAACCGGTGCAAGTGAGGTAGATAGTGTTGATAGAAGTTTAGAACATAGGGAAGCAATTTTAAGGACTCTTAAGGATCATTTAAAGGCTGCAAAAAACAGGATGAAACAATTAGCTGACAAACATAGAAGTGACAGAAATTTTGAGGTTGGTGATTAGGTATAGTTGAAATTACAACCTTATAAACAACAATCAGTAGAGTATCGCTCCAACCAGAAGCTTGCTATGAGATACTTTGGACCCTATGTGATTATTAAGAAGATAGGCAAGGTTGCATACTCTCCAGCTTCCCGCTTCATCCAAAATACACCTTACCTTCCATGTGTCACAGTTAAAAGCGTATAAAGGTCCTCTCCCACCTCCTGCTAATCCAGCAACTTTTGCTGCACCTAAAACTGCAGAAGATAGGTATCCTATTACTCTCATTAATAAGAGAAGTGTCAAAAGGAATAATCAGGCCGTAGTGCAATGGTTAATCCAATGGTCTCACTCGGGCCCTGAAGATGCCACTTGGGAAGATGCCATCAAGATTGAACAAACATTTCCTGATTTTGATCCTTGGGGTCAAGCATCTGTTCGAGAGGGGAGCATTGATACAAATGCAAGCAATTATACCATTACCCACGTGACAACGGAAAAAGCGAAGGAATAAGCTAACAACCATTACAGCTGAGCTGGCAGGAGACATTCTAGAAGGGAATAATTTGTAACAGAATGAGCATAATCAGTAGGGAATGGATTAACTGTACTTGGCTATTATATAAAGCCACCAAAAAGTGATGTAAAGGGCATGAATGAATATAACAACCTTCCTCTATTTCTTTCTCTATTTTTCCTCTGTTATTCACGTTGATCATCTCCTTGTGGGATCTTTTCATTAATCTGATTCTCACTGGAATGATTGATACTAATACCTTCTCATCATCTGAGATTGGATTAGTCATTCCCATTTATCTGCATCCTACATACTGCATTTCTTAGTAGCTTGAACATTAGGGTACTGTTACATTGCCAAGGAGCTACTGTCACGCTGCTAAAGTGTGTTACAGTTTCGGGTTGCATCACGAACCATCCGTGAATTCATGCCAATTGACCCGCACCACAGCATGGGCTCACGACGGGCATGCTTGGCCCATAGGTAGATGTTGATTAGAATCCCGAAAAAAGATTCCAAGTAGTAGCCACAGCAATAGAAGAAACGAAAACGTGTGGATCAAAATATGAATTAGTCAAAGAAACTCCGGAGTCTCTCAACAAACCAACAAAAGTCATCTTCCTTCGCCTTCACCTTCACCTTCACCTTCACCTTCGCCTTCGCCTTCGCCCTCTCCTTCACCTTCTCCTTCCCCCAGATCCCCAATCTCTCTCCTCCCTCGCCAATCACACCTATTCTCCGTCTATTTCTCCACTAATCCCCTCCTTACTCTACTATGGCTACTATCGCCCATAACAATCTCAATGCCAAGTTGGTACGATGATTTTTTTTTTAATTCGAATTTCGTATGCTCCGATCTTCTATATCCTCTTAAAGTTTTGTGATTAATTAATCGATCAAACTTGGACTATGCTCTGAATTTCAGGTACTTTTGGGTGATATGGGTGCAGGTAAATCCAGCGTTGTTCTTCGGTTCGTCAAAGGTCAATTTCTCGAATTCCAGGTATATCTTTCTATTTACATAATTTAATTTATGATTTTTACTGAGAATTTTTATTGAATTTCTTGATGAATTTGTGGTGTAGGAATCGACGATCGGAGCTGCATTCTTCTCGCAGACGCTAGCAGTAAATGACGCCACAGTAAAGTTTGAGATATGGGATACTGCTGGTCAAGAGAGGTACCACAGTTTGGCTCCTATGTATTACAGAGGTGCCGCTGCCGCGATTATCGTATACGACATTACTACCCTGGTACTTAATTGTCGTCGTCCTTTTTTGTTGTGGTTGATATATTAATATAGTATAGCGTTGTAGAGAGAGAGCGATACAGCGTAGAGATGTTGACGGGATTTAATTTCAGGTTCCACTAGTAAGACATTTACTTACGAAAATTTATTGTTCATTGTTTATGGTTTCGGTATATTTGGGACTTACATTGTACAATGCCTCTGAACTATTTTCGCTATCTGTGCTCCAAGGGTGTCTTACGGAATTTCATTTGGGCTTAATTTATAAATATGGACTTGCTTTGAATGTAAAGTTGGCTTGTGTTGTGATATCTAGGAATAGGCAATAAGGATTTGTTCATTGAGTTCTGAAAGGGTTTAGGCAAGGGAGGTGTTAGCATGGAGAAGTCAATGTATGTTATAGTACTTAAGGGAAGGGAATTTGTGAACTAGTTTCTGTGGTATTTCTTGAAATGGAAGTATTGATGTTCTTAACTGATTATTATGTTGGAAATCCTTGGGATAATTCAGAAGTGTTATGAGTTGCTTTGCTTGTAGAAGCACTCGTGTTGTTACCTTTGATATTTTTGCCCACATTCTTATAAGGAAATCACTTGTGCTGGATAACTTCGGTGTCTATCCCTGAATCTTTTCCCAGCTTCGCAGTGTAACTAATTTGCTTCTATTCTATACCTGTAGTGCTTACTTTGATACTCCGTACATCATTACTAAACATTATAACATGCCCAGGGTGGGGGTGGGGGGGAGGATAGGATAGGATAGGATAGGATAGGATAGGAGTTGAGTGGAGCTTTGCCGGCCTAGTGAATTCGGTCAATGATGTAGAGGAGCAGAGCAAGCAAAGTTAGAAGCATTGACTTATCATTTATGTTGTCAATGTTACTGGTTGATGGGTGTCCCTATTTCCCTGAATACAAAATCTATTTCCTAAGGTTGTGAGGGGCTCTTCAAAGTATCTAAAAAGCGCTTCAGTGTCTTTCTTTGGGAACAAGGAATGCTGCTTTTTCTCACTGTGAGCACCACTGGGGTGATTCTTTTGTATAATCTATGGTGTAGTAAGATGTAATTTGCCTTTGTTAACCTTAATTTCTTATTTGAATATTGTAAGATAATGTGTCACAAATACTCAAGTCATATATATCAGTTTCTTTTATGCGATTTTGTGAGAAGGTTGTTGTGTTGTCTTGTTGAGATTTTTTCTGCTATGTAATCTTTATTGATTTTTCTTTTAGAACATCACATGTATTGAGTGTCTGATTACAAATTTTTTTCAGGAGTCTTTTTCTCGTGCTAAGAAGTGGGTACAGGAACTCCAGAAGCAAGGTGTGTGCATTCTAGTTTCATTTTTGGTTTGGATTCTCGTTTTCTTTTGAGAGAATAGGTAGTATCTATTACCTTACTGAAGCTTAGAGTTTTTCTACATATAAGGACTCCTAATCTTTCAGGTATACTAATGGTTTATTGTGGCAGGGAATCCAAACATGGTAATGGCGCTCGCAGGGAACAAAGCTGATTTAGAAGAAAGAAGGGTTGTTTCAGCTGAAGTAAGTGTGAACTTGTTACTAGTTTGTGAGATGTTTTTATTGCTCTCTCTTGATCTCCTCTCGAAGTATTGTTTAATGTTCCTTCTTAATTTCTTTTCTACTTCTAAAGGTTTGACATTAACATTTCTGTTATTTTTGTTTTATTTTTAGATTTGTGGTGAGAAATTTGTCACTGTTAGTCTTAATTGCCTAGGAGTCAGGTTGGCTATGTGTTAACTTACTGGGTATTGTTGCTCTTGATCTCTTTGTCAATTGAAGAAATAAAATCTGATGTTATGAGTATGATACAAATCTATGAGTCCTTTTTTTGTAAAACATGTTCACCGTATTGAGCACAATTTCTGTCATAACCTCCTCCTTCCTGGTGACCACAAATTTATGGCCTATAAAATTTTATTTTGGGTGAAAATGTTGGAGCTCTTACTTGATCCTTCATATGTCTCACTATAGTTGTTTGCTTTTCTATTTTAGGTTGTTCCTCTCTATTGTCTTCTATAGTCCATAAAAATGCAAATTCATCCTATCAGTTTTTAGTGTCCCAGTACATGGACACATTAGTGGTTGAGTTCCACTCTCATAGACATTGAATATTTATGAAGAGGCAGTACGCTCAAACATAGTGAGCTGGAAGTGCAAACTTGATGATATGGAAGTTGGGGCTTTTTAGTTTTAGTGTCTGCTAAGTTAGGTGTTGTTTAGTTGTGATAGTTGTGCTGGACTGCTGGTTGATGGTGCTGTTGTGGGCTTATTATGATCTTCTGTCTGCTGTTCTTCCTTGGCTCCTGTCTCAGCTTGCTTGGTAGGATGATGGTTAATTATCTGATGGAAGAAGTGCTGATCTTCAAACTCATCATTACCTTTTCTAGTAGACTAATTGAATTCTTCTAAGAACTGCTGTATCTATTTGTTTCTTCACTGTAAAATTGAGTCCACTTAAAAGTTCTAGATGTCTTAAGTTGCCCAATACTTGAAATGGAATAGGCCTTAGAAAAATATTTTTTATTGACTGCTTGACCTAGTTACCCCACTAAAAGGAAGAAGTACCCAACAATATGATGCCTTTCCGTGAATTTGATGTAAGGAAGAAAGCAGCCCCCACTGTCCTACAGCACAGCATGCTTTCTTAGGGCGATGTACTAATCTGATCTACACTGTTCAGGATATAAACACAGCATACTTGGATCAAGTTTATTGAAATATTGGGGGCTTGTATGCTTGCTGATTGTGCTACAATACCTCTTGTCCTACTCTCTTTTCTTGTTCTACTTTTCTTGCTGATTGTCCTACAATACCTCTTGTCCATAATTCCTCTGCATTTATTGGACTCTACTGTTTCACCTTAAGTACTTATTCCAACATGGATATAGAAATTTGACAGTTAATGGTGGTATAAGTATTTTAGATTTTGATAAAATATCAAGTTTTCCCTTTGAGCTTGTTCTGTGTTAGACATGATTTGGAGTTCTGAGTATCAATTAGTAAATTAAAATGTGTATTTTATGATTATTAAATGCAAGAACATTTTATGCTTTTGCAGGAGGCACGTGCATATGCTGAAGAAAATGGCCTTTTCTTTATGGAAACATCGGCAAAAACAGCTCAGAATGTGAATGAGATATTTTATGAAATAGGTGCGTTACTGATATTTTTATGCTTAAGCGTCTTTTTTACAAGCTTGCGGTTTTGACATGCTTATGCCAATTTTTTAAAGAGAAATGGACAGGTTGGGTGGTAATTTTTAGTTTTATTATTGGGAAAAAACTGAGCAGCATAGCTGGGTCTTTTTGCTATATGATAATTTGTTGGCTAGTTGTGCATGAAGCAATGCTCTTTTTTTCCCCCCTTAAATTTTATGGAAGACTTTACTGTTGGATGTGAAAGACTATCACTGACCAAGAAAATGTTCTGTTTGCATCTTACATGATTTGTTTGTGTTGAAAAATATTTTTCGTGTGGAAGATTATATTTATTGAAGTGAAATCCAATCACTCTGCTGAGTATACTATATGATATTGGTAACAACTTTTTATTAAAGTGCAAGGAAAGAGGTAATATTATGTCAAAATTTTCTGCACGCCACACTGGTTTATTAGTTGAACATCTTAAACATCAAGCCCTCAGTCTTTCGTTAGAACTGTTTACCTCCTCCTAGGCCTCCACATCTACCCTACCTTTTCTTCTGAAGTTGATTACGCTTATTTTATTTTCCTTCTGTCTGGTCAAACTTAAATATTGGAAATCCACGTCTTTCTCACCAGTTTCAAGTCAATTTTGCATTGCTAGTGGCTGCTGTAATGCTTTATATTTTTTTTGTACACAACTATCAAAGTTTAGAAAACTACTTTTGCCACCTAATGTTACTTTCTTTATATTTATGACAATTGCCTTTGTTAGTTGTGGCTCTTTTGAAGTTGTTTCTTGCTGCCTTAGAACATTCTTTGTCAATTATTTTTGACCTAAAATTTGACCTTGGAAGCAGCCAAAAGATTGCCGAAGGCTCAAGCGCCACAGAATCCAGCTGGAATGGTTCTTGTTGACCGGCAGGGAGATGCAGCCAGAGGTTCTTCATGCTGTTCTTAAGTGTTCTGCACCAAGCTTTGTTCGAGTATGTAGTTCATATTTTTTCCAGCTGGTAACTTGCTTTCTAATTCCCTGATGCCGGTATAATTTCTCATCCTAACATTTCCTGTGGAGATGTATACACTGTTTGATATTTATGTGCTTGCTTTACCCTACGTAGTTTTTGACATACTTTCCTGCTGGGATATCTATACACAGTTTCTGTGTTTATAGCTGTAAATGAAGTAAGGGTTTCTTTCAGCAGGAACAGGTGTGTTCCAAAATTGGGGTGATGCCAAGAACTCCTGGGCAGTTGTCAATTGGGCAATACATGTGTAGCCTTTGTTTCATCTGTCTTGTGATATGTAAATTTGGTGCGACTTTGTACTACTGAAAAACCTTTGTCACTATTAGTGCACAAATCTCGTCCTACCTGACTTTGTATGAAGATTATTGCTTGGTTACCTGAAGAAGAGTTCATCAAGTCTGAATTGTGGATTACCAGGATTTTTTTTTTTTTTTTTTTGGCGATAACCAGGAGTTATTTATTATAAGTTATTTATAACTGCCTATGATTCATTTCTTTTGAAAACTCGATTTTATGCAAGGTAAGGATAGTACACCCGGGTGTGCCATGCTCATGGTGTACCTGGACCAAAATGCATGCAACATAGATTAAAATCAAGCAGGAATGTACATCATGTGGCTGAGTAATGTACACGAGAAATAAGAAGTTATTACACACAACAACCGTTATTTTTAATTTTGGGGAAGTGAACCTTCTTTTTACTACCCCAAATGCAGAGCAATAATTACGGGAACTCGGGAAGAGTACTGTATCATTACATTTTTTCATTGTTTCCAAATTTTTTTTTTGTAAAAAAAGAATCCTCTACTCCATTGAAGCTTAAGTTCAAACTCGAAACAAAAAAATAAATAAAAAAACACTTCTCAGTTTTTCACGGTTTACGTGGTAATTTTTTTTTTTACATGTACACTGAATTTGATTGTTATGAACATTAGAAATCTAAATAAAATACATTAAAATTAAGTATTATGTACATTAAATATTTTGTATAATAGATACATTAAAGTTGAGTATTATATACATTAAACATTTTATATGTTTTAAACAAAATAAGTTATGTTCATTGAGATAACATACGATATATATCGAACTTATATAAGATGTATATTGAAATTGTATCAGAATTGACGTTAGTAAACAATAATTTCCCCTGTTATTGAACTTATATAAGATGTATATTGAATCTATATAAGATATACATTGAAACTTATCTCTGTTGTAGAGCTTTTGTATTTTACATGTACATTGAATTCGATTGTTATAAACATTAGAAATCTGAATAAAATACATTAAAGTTGAGTATTATGTATATTAAATATTTGATGTAATAGATACATTAAAGTTGAGTATTATATATATTAAACATTTTATATAAGTTATGGTTAAAGAAAGTTATGTTTATTGAAATTATATACGATGTACATCAAACTTATATAAGGCGTATATTAAAATTGTATCAGAATTGACATTAGTAATCAGTGACTCTTCTCGTTATTGAACTTATATAAGATGTACGTTGAACTTATATACGTACATTGGATTTATATAAGATGTACATTGAAATTTTTTTGGAAAGCGAACTGTCATTTTCTCTGTTGCAAAGCTCTTGTCACATTACTCTTGTTTTCTATATATTTGAAATTCAAAATAAACTGTCATTTTTAATCATTTTAATCTTCACCATTATGTGCAGAGCTCTTGTCATATAACCCTTATTTTACCAATAAAAACTAAACCAAATATCACTTTCATTTTCCCCAATGCTATCGACAAGACAAGTTTTCTCTGTTGTTACATGTGCTGCATGAGCCAGCTAGACTAGTACACCATAAGCATGATGCACCCTGATACACCTAATTTTGCGGATTTTATGGTAGCAATTTATTTCTTATTTTATTCTCTGCAACGGGAAGGAAGACCGTAATTCCCTAGTTATTCAATCCTGACTAGATTTGATTGGGGCCGTAAATATGTAAGTGTGGCCATGTAGGGGAGGAACACAAGATTAATAGTAGAGGTGGTGTTTTAAATTGGATGGCGAGAGGAGCATTCAATGAGGACCCTTATGCCATTAACCTTGGCAAATTATCTTGTGCGCCATCCTAATTTGCTGCCTCCACTTGCAATGTTGTTGCAATCCTACCATCGTCCCCTAATCACTATTCACTAGACCTGTGTTCATCTCTTGTTGTCCATTATATGTATATGGTATTTATTGTATAATTATGGGTTAGGCTGATTAGTTGAGATAAAACTATAGTTTTATTTAATTTTGAATACTAACAGTGGGATTTAAATGCTCATTTTTGGCAATCTAGAGAAAGAATAATTATGCGGTCAACATCATATTACGTCATTGAAAATTGTTTGGATTTGCATGGACACATTCTCCTTGATTGCACTTGTATAGAAGAAGCTATACATTCTCGAAATTACATTGAGAGGAGATCAGGAGACTGATTGAAGTTCTAGTAACAGTTAACGGTTACGGTTACGGCTATGAAATTTTTGTAACGGTTTAACCGTTATTATTATTTTTTTTAAAAAAAACTAAACTTAAAAGGCTAAAACATGAATAATTATCATAATTTTTTTATGCATTATCATATCTTATATAAATATGTGTTATTACTATTGTAAAAGACGCAAATGAGCTAAGAAATCATACAAATAATTTCACAATATTAAGTGTACAAGTGTATAAAAATGAAATGAAACGGTTAATGGTACAGTACCGATTACCGTTTATCGGTGACCGTTTCTTAACGGTACAGCTACGGTTAACCTTTTCTAATAACCGTTACAACGGTTAACCGTACCGTTAAGGCTTAACGGTACGGTTAACCGTTTATTCACACCCCTACTAGTAGGAGCTACTTTGCTGGTTCGAAATTAGCAAGTTTATATTTAATGTATCCACCTTGCAATTCTCGTGGTTAGAGCATGAACAATGTTAAGCTTATCCATCTCTTCTCTCTCTTTTCTCTTCTTCATTCACCTCATTGCCTACTAATTTTACACTACAACCTTTCCAAAACTAATATTTTCTCCACAATGCTAAGTTTGTTCAACTAATTCTCTCTCATATATTTACATATTCCACCACCAATACCTAAATTTTATTTTATTAGTTGTCTTTAAATAATTAGATCCGATAATTATTAACACATTGAATAAAATTTCATGTTTTTTTTTCTAATGATAAATTGTTATAATAATTTGACAAATTAAAATTGGGATTATTTTGAAAATTTGGGCTATTCTCATAATTTGGATTGTTATCCTTATTAAGGAAAAACAAAATTGAGGGGAGATTAATGTAGTTGAGAGAAATAGGATGAAATTATTTTTTTATATCTATTATAAGATTTATTGCCTTTAAAAATTATCAATAAAAGAAAACGAATCAAACACGACGAGGTACGGTTGACGAGGTAAAAATTATCTTGATGTGGAAGGAGCTTCGTAACGTGGACAACCTTAATTTGGGCAACCTTTACAATGGAAAGCAACTGGGGATGATGGTAGTTGTCCCTTGTCCGTCCCCATTGTTCATGCTCGTAGGCCTCTACTTCTGCCGTTTTAGACTGTTAGCCTTTAGGTAAGGTTAAGATTGATTTTTATGCTTGAATAAGAAACAAAGGGCCCATATCGATTGGCCCCCCCTCAGCCCTCAGCCCTCAGCCCTCGACATAACTTTCCTGTCGCCACTAATGTCACATCTCTGCTCTTGATAAATGATAATGTCTTTCTCCCGTTGTCCTTTCTTCCACAACCACTGCCATTACAGTCGATTCTTCCATGTTCACTACAATGCTGCCACATGCCCACTTTTTCCTACTTAGCCTAACTACAATAATAATAATAATAATAATAATAATAATAATTGAGCAGAAAAAGTTCTGTCTTCTTGATATATTATTTTTGTCCTTTTCATTATTTTCATTTTTATTTATAAAATTAAAATTTTAAAAATTTGATTAGAAATTCTCATTATATTATAAAAAATAATTTATTTAATTAAAATATTTTCGAATGAATTTCAATGTAAATATTTTAAATATAAAATGTTTATAATTTTTTGTCTTACAAATTTAAAGATAAAATATTTAATGTCGTGTCTTAAAAAACGTAAAAAGTCAAATGGGTTAAAAATCTAGGGATAAAGGGAATAAATGGATCCCCTTTTAAGAGCCTTTAAAAATATGATGCAAGGCACACCACAACTTGTTACTACTAATAAAACCATAATAAGGAATGCTCTAACAATTTATTTTTTACCTTGTTATACATACTATAAACATCGAAGTGTCCCTTAATAACAATAACACTAAGTACTTATTCCACCACCTTTATCATACACATGGTATATGTAGAATTAGGTGTAACTAAAGTTAATTTTAAGGTCCTTTCAAATGGAGTAAAATAGTGTGATGGACCTCTTAGGTGTACCTAACTGTAGGCATAGCAAGGGTAAATCTTGCTCATCCCAATGAAATCATTGAATTCACAAAACCAACAACACAAAAATGAAACTACATATACATATATGAGGCGTTATCCCTGTTTAATTGTCACTTGATTGACCCCATCATTTGACAGCTACGGTCTACCGATACATTTCGATGATGGGGCTGACTGTTGCCAATAATTTGTCATACTGGACTGATTTGGTAAGTTTGTCACCTTAGTCTCCTTTCAAGTATTTGGATCCTAAACTCGAATTCCTTCTCTTGATTTTTTGTTGAATTGAAATTAATTTAGTTGAAAAAATCATTGTCCTAAAGATCAGAATATGTTGAATATGAACGCATTGTTAACAACAAATCTGAGAGCTTGTCTTCTTGTTTAGGGAATGCCAACCCAACACTCGAACTCACTTTATGCACAGGTTGTGGGATGGAATTTGTCACAACTCCGAGATTTATAGCCACACAAAGCACTATTAGAAACTTCAACGACTCTAAAAAACACAAACCATAAGAACAGAGTGGTAGAGTTGAGGGGGCTAGGGCTAGGGCTACAGGCGTGACATAGTGATTTGGTCTAGCTGACTATCATTGTTCGAGGTTGATTCGATAGATTTCTTCACGATAGCCCTTAACAAATCCTTTCTTGGTTTGTTTGTGCCCGTCTTAGGTATCTCCTCTACAAGCATTACCTTATTTGGTACCATATAGTGTGGAAGGTTACCCCTGCAGTATGTGATGATCTCTTGCTCTGTCACCTTTTCATTTTTCACCCTTTTCACTACAAATGCGCAGGGGCTTTCACCCCAGCGTGGATGAGGCATTGCCACAACCGCCACTTCTAACACCTTTGGATGCCGGGAAATCACCGTTTCCACCTCGACACTGCTGATGTTCTCCCCACCGGATATGATCACATCTTTCAGCCTATCTTTTATTTCTACGTATCCGTCAGGGTAGATGACACCCACATCACCCGTATGAAACCATCCACCCTCGAAAGCCTCGGATGTTCCTTCCTCGTTCTTCAAGTATCCCTTCATTATGCCACTACCGCGAACTACAATTTCTCCTTTAGTTTTCCCATTACGAGGCACACTTTGCTTTGTACCTAAGTCTATCACATCGACATCTTCCAAGCTTAGGACGCTAACCCCTTGACGAGCCTTTAGTCGTGCTTGTACCTCATGTGGTAGAGGATCCCACCTAGTTTGCCACTCGCACACTAAGGCAGGCCCCGTTGCCTCAGTAAGTCCATAAGCATGCACCACATGGAACCCAAGGTTCACCATCTCCAGCAACAATGGAGCCGTTGGAGGGGCACCACCAGTGAGGATTTGAACCGGAGACTTAATTTGCACACGCTCTTCTGGTTTTGCCTCCCGAATGAGATTGAACACAACAGGTGCGCAACACATGTGTGTAACGCCGTGTAGGGCAATGCTACGGTAGATCTCAGCCCCCGTTGTCTTCCGAATACAAACATTAGTCCCACCTCGAGCCGCGACCCCCCAAGTGAAGGTCCACCCATTGCAATGAAACATGGGTAAGGACCACAAATAAACTGGTTCAGTTCCCATCTCCCACCCAAGTGCCATGCTCAGTGTGCTAAGGTATGCCCCACGATGACTATAGACCACACCTTTAGGTGCTGATGTGGTACCTGAGGTGTAGTTTAGAGCTATAGGATCCCACTCATCCACCAACTTAGCAGGCACAAAATTAGGATCCCCCATTCCAACCAATTGTTCATACTCCAACAGGTTATTATGACGACGCTTAAGGTTGACGCTTAAGGGAATGTCAACATCCACCAAAGGGAGGGATGACTCGGTCACCAAGTCGTGGTTGCTTGTCATTAGTAGTTGCTCATATTTGAGCTCACCTTGTTTCACTTCACCAGTGTTGGCTTTGGCTTTCATGGGAAAACCAATTTCATTGATGAGGATTACGGAGGGCAGGAAGGATGATTTGACTTCGGTCTTGAGAAGGCGCAACGCGGCACAAGCCTTTGAGATGAACTCGTAGTCTACAAACAGAACTTTAGCCTCTGAGTGGGAGAGTATAGTCTTGATAGTTTTGTCATCAAGCATGCAATTGATGGTGTTTAGGACACCTCCCGCCATTGGCACTGCAAAATGCATCTCATATAACGCTGGTATATTTGGTGCTAAGACTGATACCTGAGATTGATAAACAAGAGTTCAATCACTAAAAGGGCTTATAAATTTAACAGTACAATTGTTGATTGTCTGTCAAGTGACATATTAAGAGAATAACCATGCGAAGAACTCGTTATGTGTTTATTCCCTTATGCTTCGATACCATTTCTAATTAGCATCATTATCACATAGAAGATTACAACAAGTATGAGTGGGAATTTAAAACTGCTCCTTTGTATGGAAGATACATTTATCCCATGGTAAGATAAAAGGTTAGCCTATTACAGAACATACACCTTTTATAAACAAGAACTCTTAGATTAGGTATATAAACTGCGGATGGGTAAGTTGGGACAAGTTGTCTAATATTAAAAATTAAAATTAATAATAATTAATATATAAGATCCGTATATTAATCATCGGATGATTAATTGGTTTTAGAATGAAACTCTATCGACCTTATATATCATAAGATAATTTCCTGGTAAAATACAAAAACATAAACATATCAGGTCACAATATAAAGAAAAGATCGATGATATTTTTACAGGAACAGGAGAAGTTGGGTCATAAGGCATACGTTTTGGGCCTTTGATTGCCCATTACATTAACTATCGTCCACTCAAAGTAAACAAATTATTGGTCAGTACACTGTCAGTACTTTGTACACAAGTTCCTAAGTTTTCTTGCTCATCCTGTAAATAAATAATCATAACAACTCTCATCTAAAATGGACGGACAAATGGACCATCTTAGATTCTTAGTGCTACGTTTAGCATTTCTCTTTTCTATATTTGAAGTGCAAATAAAATATTATGATGTATTACAAGAAACAATTAGCCCTTTGAAATATTTTGAGCTAGCTACCCTCTAATCAAATCAAAGACCTTATTATTCTTTGATGGAGTGTTTCAGCCACTAATAAGTGAAAAGATTTACCACACAGGGTTTTAGAAGAAGAGTCGGGTCGAATTCTCGGTAGTGTTTCCGACTTGCTCTTGTAGCGGTCACAAACCTATATATATATATATATATATATATATATATATATATATATATATATATATATATATATATATATATATATATATATATATATATATATATATATATATATATGACGAATTTACAATATCTTCCTATTTTGTGGCGGGGTTGTATTGAATATAGGTAAATAGAAAAGTAATATAGTGAATATTCTTTACATTTTTCATTAAACAATAATCTAAAAAATGAAATAATAATATATCAATTTAGTATATTACCGCATAAAACACGTAAATGAAAAAAATGACATTACTTGGTCGTTTCTCCAATTGGGTACATACCATAGTATTCGATCATGTTAAAATTGTTCATAGTAATTCAGAAAACCATACAATGCATTGGTAAAACACTCAGCTTCACATAATAATTACAGAGTAAGTCAAAAGTTAGACATACACTCATTAAATAGCCCTTAAAAATGACATTAAAAAACTTGAAATAGTAGAGCAATCCATCTTAAAAACTAAAGAATGGTGGAAAAAAAAAGGAAACTCACCACATCATTCTTGGCTATGCCAAGGGACCGCAGGGAAGAGGCGAGGCGGCGGCAGCGATCATAAGTAGCTCTCCATGTGAAGCGAGCTTCGCCATAGATAATAGAGGTTCGGTCTGCATAACTCATTGCAGCTCTTTTCAAGAAGGTAATTGGTGTAAGAGCTGCATAGTTGGCGTCACACTTGTTCAGCTTCTCCATATATTCTCCTACTTTTGTGAAAGAGAGAAAGAAAGGGGACTGTAATTTTGTATAGAGAGTTGAGAGCAGTGCACATGCATCATGAATAAGTTGCTAGTTTATATAGTGAAATTCACGGTGTCACTATCGTTTATGTTATGCTGTTTGCTGAAATAGGGTGGAAAAAGGAAGTGAAATTGCCAGGATAAGACATGGGAGTCTTAACTAACATTCTGGTCTCCTTTTTTTAGGACTCTTCTTCTGAATATACAGTCATAGGTTTTACTAAGCTAGTAAATTTTGGAGGAACTTCCACCCATTTTTTTTAAGGGTAAATCCTCCCATCTTTATTTCATTTTATATTTAAAATTCTTCGCTTTAGAAGTTGTATATGTTTTTTGTTGATAAATTGATTTTACTGTTAAAAAAAATAATTTAATAAACTCTGTATGACGCATGATTTTGATAACCTAAAATGTTTTGGATTAGACGTGTTTTAATATCTATGACGGAGTGCGTTCATATTTGATATGTGTTACACATTTTGGTGGGGCAATTTTATTTTCCCCTATTTGTTGACTGACAAAATAATATATGTAATAAACTATGGAAATGAAATATGAATGTTGCGTTTCTTGCTATTATGAAATATGGAAAACCGACAATTTGAATGGATATTTTTTTGGTGCAACCATTTGAATGAATATGAAATTATTGTCCCTTCCACTGAGAAAGAGAGTCAAATTCAGCAAAATGCTGAGTTATTTAACTCTGTAAACCAAATTTATTCGTTTCCCCTTAGAAATGTTCTTTGTATTCTGTATGAAATTGTTTTATTTATTTCTCCATTAGTTAATATTTTATTGTAATAAGTAAGATTGAGTAAGGGAGAAGTTTGTGTCCATTTTTTTTTTAAATTTTTGATAGACATAAAAAAGTTGTTTAGAAATATGAATTATTGATATTGACTCACCCCATATAATTAGTGGCATTTCTTGAACAAATTTTTTGTGGGGGCCGAAATAACAACGAAAGTCTTCAAATTAAATTTCATACTAAAGTTTTGACATATTTTTCTAAGAAGGATATGCAACAATAAAAAAATTTACGGATGAAGATGGGGGGGTTGGTTGTGGTAAATAACGTTAATAAGAAATGGTGAAAATTGAAACAATCAAACTTATAAACAATTACTAATTTTTGGTATTGGATGATAAACCAAAGCTATATTTAAAGTATAAAGAATATAAAAAACGATATCCTAGGCGGGTGGTGCGCCACTTACCGTTTCGTTATACTAGGAATGACAATGGGTTGAATAGACTTATATTCGCCCAAAAATCACTAGATCCTAATATTCATATTTTTACCCAAGTCCATAGGGTATAATGGGTCTTGGATTTAATATGGATCTTAAATGGGGTCCTTAATATATTTTTTTCAATTTGCCTATTATTCTTCTGTTCTTTAATTGGATACATTTTCTTAATTTTTTTCAAGTTAAAAGAATATAACAAAATTAACACTTGAAACTACTAATTAAAGGAAACATATCAAAAATTACAACCTAACAAATGATATGTTTTATCCTAATTTTAACTTCAAAATAATAGAATCTTACAACTTACAAAGTCATACAATAAGATGATAGGCTGAGTGAACTCCTAATATATAATAATTAGCATGATAGACTGAAGTTCACTCAATTTTCATGATATGTCATTATTAAATGGTATTAGTGGATTTATATGGAGTTGTTATGAAAGGTAAAAGAGAAAATTATTTCTATATTCATAAAAAAAAATCAAAATAAAAAGAATATTAATAAACACCATTACCCAAAAAAATACTAATAACACAAAGTATTTACGAAATCAGTTGAGTGTAATATACTAGGGGAGTAGGAGTGTAATTTTGGGTTGTCGATACGGGTTTTGTTTGCTTCTAACTACTAATGGGTTTGGTACTATCGGGTCGGGTTGAAACGAGTTTTAATTATTTTTGGTTCAGGTTCGGGTCAATAACCAGATCGATTATTTACTTACTCGATTCAGGTTGGGTTCAATACGTGCTTAAACGAATTAAGGCGGTTTATTTTGGGTTTGACTCAACTTTAAGTTGAGCCCAATTTGGATTGGTTAAGACTTTATTTCGATCTATTTCGAGACAATATAATTCGATTCATGATTATTTTACATATTACAATTATGTTGTAACTCGCATTTTACAAGTTAGCTTAAGTTTATGGTTCTTTAGTGGTTATTATACATTTGTCAATTATTTGACAATGACTAGTATTGTTAGAATTGTGATTCTACTTTGATAGTGAGGGATTCATAGGATCAGATCGTAAGATATAATTACATATTTCTGACTTACACCTCTCAACTTTATCAACTATATGATTATTTTTTTTCTTGCCAAAAAAGGACAATTCATAGAACTATAAATCGTTAAAAAAATCATAATCATTACTTTATTGGAAACCAATACAAATAAAATATAAAGTTATTAATTTATTATTTCGGTTGACTTATCGATCAAATATCCAAAGCTTCCATTATAACTTATTATTGTTATCCATATTTGGATCATCATCTCCATCATAATCTTATTCAAAATAAACAACTTTTTTCAATTTTTACAAATTAATTTAAATAAAGCCATTCTAAATACATAATTAAAAGTTTTATGTGCTTATCATTAATTTTATAGAAGCATCTTATTTTTTTATTAGAATGTTACGTATTTAACTCCCATTGGTACACACACGGTCGCGCTAACTTGAAAATATTGAAATTTGGAGTATTTTTTTCCTACAAAATTTGAAATACCTTCCAACTTTGATAAAATTGAATTTGTACTTTTGAAGTGACTGTTTTATTGGCCGAAAAATCAAAAAAATTCATATCCATTAAAAAAAATCAAAATAGAAAAGTCAAAAAAAAAAAAAAAAAAAACCTAACCCAAAAGCTAGGACCTACCAGATGAGTTGAGTGTAATATACCATAAGAAGTAGAAAAGAAAGACCTAAGCAAGAAAGGTGCCCTCGGACAATAGAATTACTGATTTAGTAGCAAGGCCTTATCTTTATCACATTATTATATTTATTGACATACACACACATTCAACCCATTTTAAGAAACTACTACTATTTACTGCCTTAGTGATAGGCATCATAAAGCAAAGCACCCCTAAACCCTTAATAATTGATACTTGTAATTCAGTTTACACTAACACTTCTCTATTGAAATTTTGATAACTAATTAAGCTACCTTAGAATTGAATGTGGTAAATGTTTGGCTTAGGTACGCAACGTCGAGGATATTTAAACATGTTAGTAATTGTCCCAATCTCCTTTCCCATCTTTACAAGACTTATACCGCACTTTCTTTGAATTGACTTATGATATTGAAAACCACAACTTTCTAAATTTTTTTCAAACCACAACTTTCTAAATTTTTTTCCGCCACATATCAAGTAGCAAAATGGCTTCTCATTGTCACTAACACCACTTTATAGCTATTTGCCCAAACCACATATTAAGTACCAAAATGTTAAATACCACGATATAGTGGGAAAAAAAAAAAAAAAAACATGACGAGTACATTTGGAACAATGATGTGCAATGGCGGACTTAGGATTTTTTACTTGGTGAATCACAATCGATAATCAAATATGTTTAGATTACAAAATACAACCAAATGTTCAAATAATACTATTAAATACTTTTAAAAAATTTATATATATATATTTTTTAAAAAATACTTAAAAAAAATGTTGGGCCTTGGTGAGTCACGTGACTCACCATGTACAAGGGCATGTCCGCCACTGATGATGTGGAAGTATTTTGGAGGGACGACTTCTAGCAAAAAAATATGAATCGGTTTAAATAATTGTAAATTTCATTTGGGTAAACTCAATACAGCCAATAGTTTCTTCTCGAAATAAAATTAAATTAAACAAAATCAGTCAATAGTCAGAGTTTCTCCAAAAACATATTATAAATTAGGACAAGATCAAATACTAAGTATACGTTAAGAATCTAATTTTCAAAGCAATTATATTTTTTTTGTTTATCATTTTAATTTTCATTTTCCTACTTGCCTCATCATTGTTCTAATTTGCCGTATCATTTCCACCTCATATAAAGACAAGTTTTTTTTGTTCCCTTTGTAGTGACCTTTAGCACTTAGTTTTTTTTGCGTTAGGTTGGATGCTGAATTGATTAAAACGTAGTATATTAAGTGGCTTACCATATACACATTATACAGAGTACTCCACTTTGTAACTTTTTTTTTTTTTTGTAACTTATTCTAAATTTAGAGCAAGTATACTTATTATGTACACAAGCTAAGGGCCAAGGGTTGTTTTGTTGATTTGCTAAAGTTCTACTCATTTGACTTTGAAATGAATAAGATTTGTTCCATTAAATTAGGGCATAATTCACATCAAAATTATAATAGATTATTAGACTTCTTATTTAAGACTCTAAGATCAATTCATAAGAGGGTATGAAATTTTTTCATATCTAATTAGTTTTTATCGATCATTGTTATTCATAAAATGCAATATATCATTTGATTTGATATGTATTTATGGGTTTTTATTTAAGTTTTTTTTTTTGTAAATGTCATATAATTTGAATAATGAATCAATATTAAAATTAAAGAAAATTCCAATCATATTAAAGAAGTTAACACTATAAGTAATATGCCTATAAAAAATTTTAGATGCACCCAAAGTAAAAAAAAAAAAACCCTACTCCTTAGACCACAAATTATTGTTATCGTCACCATCAAACCTTTATCAATAAGGATATGGGTATGATCCTTTTACATGATTGTATGTCTTCTCTCTATCAAAAATTTGATGATTGTATGTGTTCACTCAATCAAAAATTTGATGACGATGCCTTAACTTGTCAAAATCAATTTTCTGAGCTATATTATATAATTCCTCTATTTCTTAATTGTTGCAATGTTTTGACTTTGTTTCACCTTTTATAAACCAACTTTAATCATCAACATTCTTAATTACAGTTGAATAAAAAAAAATCAAAAGTTAATATTATAAAAAATACATTGAGATTAGCCTAAGAAATACAAATTAATGACATTTACTTTCTATATGTTGGTATTATAATGTGGTCAAAAAGTTTTTTAAAAAAAAAAGTGCAAAATGTCAATTGTTATATTTAAAACCAAAGGAGGACTAACACATATCCTTGCAACTTAGTGGAGACTTGAATTTAAACAATGCCTAATACATATAATATATCTTTATTTATATTTATGTTGACTTCCATTTTTAATATTCGAATGAATGAATAAACAAATCTTGTCACCCAAATAATGTCAAGTAGCACCACAATGACATCGATAGAGTTGCTTCAGTCGTAGCAACTGTTGGATCCCCCTATGATGTTAGTAAGGCAATATTTCAGCAACGTAAGGAAAAGAAAGGAAAAAGACGATAGAAGTCCAGCAGGAAGTTGTAGTAGTGTGAACAAGAAAATTAGGTACCAAATTATTCGAGACTTATGCAATAGTTTAATGTTGGTTGAAAGAGTGGTTTCCTAGAATGTTACGAAAAGAGTAGGTCAATACTCTGTATTCTTGCATTTTTATAATCTTCAGTAAGTTGCTTGGTCAATATTCCTTCCACTATCACTTGGAGAATTTCGAAACTATTCCTACCACCTTCTTTTCTTTACTTAGTGAGCCCATCTTTAATCTTTTCAAGGGTTATTTTCTGTGAAAATGCTACACCATATGCAGGAAAACTTCCTACCACCTTCTTTTCTTTGATTTTTCTGTGTCAAGGGATTGAAAATTCCCCATACAATTATTTCTATTGACTCTTGTTTCTTTTTTCAAGTTTCTTTCCCTAGTCAGATTTCACATGACTTTCAGTAAGAATGCGCATCGCAGGCTCAACTATAGAAAGTACGCGTTTCTTCCCCAAACTTGATTAACAAGCTAGTAGCTAGCTTAGCCCAGCCCCGTAAACCAAGGTTTCGAATTCCAACTTTAATTTGAGAATACGATAATATTTACTTGGAGAGATTCCTCTAATTAGGACATCATAATCTAACTCAAATCTCAATTAGACGTAGGGCTGGATATGAACCAAGCTAGCTCGCGAGCTACTCGGGATCGGATCGCCTAAAGCTCGGCTCGAGCTCAGAATTAGGCTTATACAAATCAACTCTATGTATGCACAAGAAGCATGTGAACAATACCAAACATTATGTTTCAAAGCTTATACATTTTGCATTTGAAGGGGGAATTCAACCAAAATTAATGCCTATTTCCGTCATTTTCATGAAACCAGCTTCACTATTCAATCAATAACACAAAAAAATATATATAAGTACCATCCCTTGCATTACTATAGAGAAATCTAATACGAATTATTAATTATACAAATCAACTCTAAATATGGCATTAAAAAAGTGAGGACAACTATTTAAATATACAAATAGTTTTAGGTATAAAAGGCAATTATTTCATGAATCTAGCGCATACACGTGGTCATCCATTTTAATAATCCTTTTAGGCTCTGTTTAGTAAGGCATAAAACGCTTTCAACTGAAAATGATTTTCCATAGAAAACTTTTTACGGTTGAAAATTCATTTTTATGGAACTTTTCCGTTATTTGGTTGCATGGAAAATTACTTTACATTTAAATATTTTTCTTTATTTGGTTGAATTGTAAACTACTCCTATTAACTTTTCTAATTGTATTCTTTTGTCATTTTCAACACTTTTATTTTCTAGTTATTTGTCATTAGCTAAATTTGTTATGCTATAACAAATATTTTTTTTTTATAAAATCTACAATATATTTTTCTGATCTATTTATAATGTATTACATTGCACAGAATATCGCCATAAAGAAAGAGAACCCTAAAAAATCTTGTTCAACATTATAAAAAGACCTTAAACTAACTATACAGGAGTATTTGCATTCGAATAAGCAAACCAATCAAATAGATAAATGTATTCGTAATCAAACATGTAAACCAATCAATTGGTTGTAGTGTAATAGTTTGTACTTTTACATTTTACATTATAACAGAAAGAAAATTTATACTCTAATTTCAAATAAACTGCTGATTGACCACATTTCATAAGAAACTTTCATATATGTTTCAATCAAATCGGAGGAAAATCTAAGAATTTTTTTTTTATTTTTGACTAAAATGGATAAAATGTGTTCAAATTCATGATATAGTATGATAACTTAATAATCAAGACATGAAATTCAAAGAAAATATACCCGCATTTTTAAAAGATAAAAAATGCAGAGTAGAAAAAGAGGATACCGAGAAGATGAAAATTGAAGAATGCGTGAGTAATGTGTGGCATGGGCCGGGCTGACACGCTTTTGGCACAGTAGGACACGAGTACAATCGTGGCATGACACGACATGATGTTCGTGGAGTGGGCCGCAAACAACAACAAAATTTAGGCACTAGCACACAAGCGGCACGCCAATTTGGCGCTAGGTACGGCCTGGAACACGCTATCATTTATTATTATTTAATATAATTAATATTACTATTATTTTTAATATTATTATATTCTTATAATATAATTTTTATTATCTAAAATTATTTTTTGTCAATTCTATTATATACTTTTTTATTTTTTGTTAAAAAAATTAGGCTAGGATGACACGGCATGCCAAGCACGTGGGTCGTGCTAGATCATTGGTCGAGTTTTAGGGGAAGGTAGCACGACACATCACAACATGACCACAATTAGACACGATACGACACGACAAGAGGCCATGACGAATACGACACCACCCGTACCCACCTCTTTATATGCATGAGTTGGTAATTCGTGAGTTGTTTGTTAGTTGGAATTTTTTTTGGAGTGAATGGATGTAAAATTATTTTACTTCAAGTTTTGAAGGAAAATGTTTTCAATAGAATGTAAAATAAATTTACATTTCAAGTTTTACATTTTATATTTTACTCCAAACCAAACAATGTAAAATGGAAAAATGTTTTACACCCTACTAAACAGAGTCTTAGTATTGCATGCATCAACAACTAGTAGTTAAGTAAGGAGAGTGATACAAGGAATGTGTCATTTGAGATAACATACACATATTCCCTATCATGGCTACATCTACCTCTAAAAGACCAAAATAATAGAAAGAATAAATACTCTACATTAGCACTACCCTTGTGTGTTTTGGGATTATTCCCTGGCTTGTGTTGTGCCAAGGTAGATAATGCAACCACCAAATATTTTGGTAAACGTACGACAATATATAAAACTCAAGCAATAGTTGCCTTTGGATTATATGTTTACCAATCAAGTTGATCAAATATGGGTCACATATAGTGTAGAGAAAACAATATTAAATACTCCAATAGCTCACAACATTCTTCCTATTTACATTTCACGTAGTCTCTATTGCGCTAATTTGGCAACTAATATATCTATTTCAATATTAACAAAAATAACAAAAAGTTGATATTAGAAAAACTTAACACATTATAACAAATATAACAATATATATTGTTTTCACTTAAATTTAAATAATTAATTAATAATGAATCAGCACTCTATTAACATCAAACAGATTAACAGACTATTTTAAATAAAGAAGTATGAATTTCCAGATCGTTGACATGATCAACGCTTTGGAATATTCTTTCTTGGTTAATTCCAAATGAATTGAAAATTTGAAAATAAAAGAGGCCTAAGAAATCACGTGTCCAGCCGCATTTCTATTCCAAGATAAATAGGATGGATCCCCGATTGGCCTGCATAAGAAATCCAGGCATATAAGTAGCAAGCATGGCTCGATGGACTATGTATTTCTATTTACGTATTATAGTTCCAATTGTATAAAACCATCTTGTTGGTCTTGTTAGACCACCTAATGATCATACAACAAGTTTGAGCATCATCCATTAATAGCCAAGTGCTTGGACCGCTTGCTAGTCCAAAACAAATGAAAGACTCCGCAAGGGTATAAAAAGATACAATAAGATTTATTGTATCCTTAACACAAGTTACCCCTCAACACGACATAATTATAGTTGGATATATTATAAAATCAATTAGCTTCCTAGTCCTAGATCCCAACATACTTGGGGTTCTATATGTGGGTAGCTTATCTAATGCTAATGAGTATATTTAATCATTTCAGATCATAAATCAAGGTCAAGTGACTATTTTCATCAACTTTATCTATTATCATGCCTTCCCACAAGACCACTACAAGGATGAAAGAAGAACTGCCTTCAAGGAGAAGAGGTAAAAGGAAGCCAAGTATAGAATGTGAAATTGCAGTGACTATTATATTGTTAAGACCACTCAAACAGAGAACTCAGGATGAAAAAATAGCTACAATATAATCAATTGAACACTGACCTTGGCTTGATTACATAAACCAGTGTGAATCCTACTGCAAAGGATAAGGACAGGCCGCCAATAGTGAGATATCCAACACCAAGGAAGTCATTTTTCCCACCAATCCAGCTCGTCGTAGAAAGGACCAGTCTCTTTTTTCCCCCAAAACTATATGTGTTGTAATTATTCTGCACGACGACTGATATAACCTGGTTAGCATGCAGGTCCTGCTCTATCTTCCCATATAGCTTCCTAAAAGTTGGAAGTGCTGCAGTTCTCATCCATACAATAAGATCCTCTTGCTCGCTGAGCTGCAAGCAAGAAAAAAAGATAATGATAGAGTCGCACAAACAAGAAAAGTTATACAGCATTTTTTGCATAAAACGTAGGAGGGAACGAGCGTTATGATGAGTATCAACATTACAGGTATGCTGGAATTGAGTTGGCCACCCCCAATATGGCCTTTGGTTTGGAAATTTCTTGGATAAATATCAGATCCAAACTTATGCTTACGATCACTCTCCCATGCTATATTTTTCTTGTTTACGTCAAGTGGCTTTGAATCAAAAGAGAACTGGAACGTATCGTTGAACAGGCTCCATGCTATAAGACCACAGGGGACAATTGGAGCTTTGTCAGGGCCAACGCCAATTGTTGCTTCTGGTTCACATCCACTCGTTGTCAGTTCAGCGACCTTGTTTCTCAACTGTTTGTCATTTCTGCTTTTTACATATCTGAAACAAAGGCTACATCATATGACTAATATGAACTTTACTCAGAATTTTATATGGATGGGAATTGAAAACACTAGCAAAGTAGCAAATATTTACTGCAATTTTGAATATTAAGCTATAATCTAGCAACACAAACATTTAGCTTCATAAAATTTCAGTAGAATTATTAGTTAAATTGGAAAGCTCACTTCTTCCTTCTAGATTAAGGGATGGTACCATATCAAATATCCTATAATCAAACAAATGTCATTTCTGCTACTAAGAATGAGAAACTCACCACTATTTCCTTTCCCCTAGGTCATAGCAAAAACTTACCGGCGATGGTTTTGATAGAAGTTCTCAAGCTGATAATATATATAAATAGGACTTCTCATTTGCATTGGAACCTGAAAATTTTCCATGCTAGTGCGATTCAGTGGAAGTTGACGATGAACATAAACAGGACAATTCACGTTATTACTCTCCAGAATAGGAAACTATTAGACCATTGGCAATGCAATTTAATTATTTCGAACCATATAAAACTTGCACATCATTTGCATGATTCCAGGAAGTTCATTAATAACATAAGAACTCCCTTGAAGTCATAGTTGACCTATTACACATTTTTAGTGATTTATTCTGCATCCAGAATTTTAAGTGCAACAAACAGAATTGTGGAGATCAGAAGAGCAAGGACATCACAATAGCACAACCTAAACTTTATCATAAGAATCAAGAGTTTTAACTTACGGTCATACTTAACGTGCATGTTTTGTTTGTGCTGGCATTCTGAATGTATCCAACTTCATTGTGTCTATAATCAGAAGGAATACAGTCTGCATCATATTCCCGCACAATCTCCACAACCTGTTAAACAGAAAGGAGTCCAGTGTCATGTGACATGTTGGTTCATCAGCTTAACAATGTAACGAGTCACATGGCATGAACATATTACGTGCTCCGATGCAGACAAAGAAACGAGTCCAACAGGAATAAAGACAATCCCAACAGCAACAAATACTGATATAACCTGAAAGAAACATTAAAGAAAAATGAAAGGGAGAAAACAAGTGAATTGCAAAACATAAGTTTACAGAGCAATTGCCATCGCATTAAGTAAGATTGTTCTGTACTTATTTGATAGCAATACCATTGGACCACAAAAAATTCAAACATACATTTTAACATACTCCATTCAAACATGTGGGACTAATTTGAGAAAATCATAATTTGGTTTGATGAATCACAAGCGCATTAAATTTCAATGGGTGGAAAATGTACATTAAGTATATGAAAAATGTACATTACGTACATGGAAAATGTATATATTACACGTGTTAGTTATGTGGAATGGAAAATGTACATTCCACATAACTCACATATGGACTATGTACATTTTCCATGTACGTAATGTACATTTTCCATGTAAGTAGTATACATTTTTTTGGAGCGGGTGCGTATCTTCGAATTTGACTATCTAGGACAAGTTGCAAACCAGTAAATATTAAGAGGAGCTGTACCTCAGCGATAAAATAATTTGCCAAAAAAGGAAAAAAAAAACAATAAAATTGGCAGAAACAGTCATCATAGATGAAAGAATCAACAGAAAATCTTTACGTATATGTCAGTGTGAATAACCTTTAATATTAAAAAAAAAAAAAAAAAAAGGAAACACGAAACTATTCTGAAAGATGAGATTGCCTTATCTATCTACTTTTCGTCACTGTAATGATATGTTCATATTTATAGCTTAAGAGCTGTAAATGATGGGGGAATAATTATGTCTAATTAGCTGAATTTGGATTATCATACAGCCTATAATTTTCATATTGTTACTTTGTGCTTCATTATTTTGCTGATATTGAAAAACTAGTGACAAAAAATTCAAGACTGTCATCTGTCCAACATTTATGAACCAGTTGAAAAGTTATATCAGAGAGTGCACACAAAGTAGAGCAATGTACGTCTTTCAACTAAACACAAAAGTGCAAAGACCAATCATGAAACTCTTCTGAGATGTTCCTAGCCAAAAGATACCCGTGTAACATGAAATATATCCCTACGCTTGGGTGTATGGGCATGGGCAGTGAAAGCACTAAAAGAAGCCTAAATCAGTGACAATACCCATGACGGTGTTAGAATTGGTTTGCAAGCTGGAAGCTCTTGTTGCGTGAATCTAGAATCTGCATCAAACAGCACACATTAAGCAGGATGTATATATGTACGACCCTGAACTGTATATAAGACCCATAAACTAATAACCTCACTACCCTACATTAGGATTTAGCTCACATTCCGGAAGAAGGATATAATGGACAGACTATAGAAAGCATTTTCGATACGCTATAGCTTGCGTACTAAAACATAATAGTTACTGTTCAACCTTGTAAATTTCACCCAACTCAGGCAACTATAATATCCATTACCATACTATCAGTCAAAAGAACTCAGTGCTTCTGCCTCAGGAATGGACAACGGTCAAGTATGCACAACCTCTATTAGCATAAAGGTAGTTTCTTTTAGACTCTGCAGAAATGGAGAAGAATCAAACAACTTTCTCTTCTCAATGAATTAGTGATGGAGGAAAGTCGGGTGAGACATTTATACTCGATGGTGATATAGATAACAAAAAAAAAAAAAAAAAATACTTGGCACGATTTACAATCAATTTTGGCGATTATTCCTTCATGATACAACAACTTATTTCATATCAGAAGTTGTCACCTTTTCATTACGGAATCCTCTTAGACAGTAACAATTAACAAGTGCACATTGGCCTAAAGTCCTGCAAAGTATCCATTTCCGTTCTATTGGAATGGTTTTTAGAGCCTCCATCAGTTCTTTCATCCAACATAACTTCTAAAACATTGGCATGAAGATATTTAGTTAAAGTGACTTCATCTCCTCTTGAATGATCATGAAGAAAGATGACATTCTTAATGATAATTCGATATCATCTCAAACTTACCTACCATTAATCCTACGATGCCATATCCCCATCATCTATTTTGCCTATCCAGCTATCCTTTATAGGCAATGGACTGTTAACTGTAGGCAGGGTTATAGAGTTTATAACAGAGCTTAAGTGTCACGGGGAAGTAACTTTAGCCTGTAAATAAGAGCTCCACCTCCAACTGTGAGAGTATTGACCTCCGTGCATTAGAACTAAAATCAATAAGCCACCCAGAATAGTTTTTTTTTTTGACAAAGTAGCCTATATATGATCCAATCAGTACAATTTGAATGTAAGATTGACCCTGCTTAGATTAAGAAAACAATCCCAGCATAAAAGTAAGAAAACATACCAGGAAGTACTCATTAACAAGTTTTGTATGTGTAAATGTCAAAGTCTTGAGGGGTTAAACCTAAGATTTAGGATCAAATTATTTTTTTGAGCGAGTGGGGCAAACCCCTTTAGGATACAAATCTTTATATATGTGAAAAGTAGTAGTTTATGTTGATTTTAGGGCTTCCATTATATTCAATATTATACATGGTACCCCTGCTTAATATTTCTACCCTTAGCTTCTTCTCTATCAACTTTAGGGCGTAGCAAAATAACATAAAGTTTCCTTCAACACAATTTTCAACCCACGCTGGCCACAAAATTACAATAATTTTGCCCTAAATCGAAATTGTAACAACAAACAATGACATCCCAATTTACAAACATTCTCATAAATCTTCAAGTAGTTAAGAACAACACATAAACATTATGATAGATTTAATGTAAAAGAAAAAAGAGGCATACATTTAGGCCTCTTGGAGTTATTTTTATGGGATGAAGACTCGGACCCAGAAGAACCCATCTCCACCTAATCTCCATTAATCAATAAGAGGAAAAGAGATAAACATTAAGAGACCATATTATATACCAAATCAAATATTAAGGACCATATTATATACAAAAATTGTAATAGGAAGTGGAATAAAATGGATAAACATTGGTTACATGATTACCTATTAAAGAATTTTAATTGCCTGGGGATGAGAAATTGCAAATTCGTAAACTGAACAAAAAAAAAACGATTGTTAATTGGCTAGAATTTCATATTTGAAGGCATTTTCCATTTTTGGAGGAGAGGCAAATTAGTAGGTGTCGGGTGTCGCACACTCGGACACGCAATGAGGCCCATGAATAAAGCTTAGAAGGTGGTTATACACTCACACAACTAACTATCCCTCCTTTTTCTCTTCCTATCTTTTTGAATACTATTAATTTATATACTTTTATTTAGACTTTTTTTATAATATTAATTTATACAAAAAACTTGTATGCACACGGGATACAATAAGGTCATTGTATCTAACGAAAGTTACTCTCAATATAACAAAAGGTAATTTTAAAAGGTAATTTTAATTGGGATATAATAACTTTATTGTATTCCGTATAATTTTTTTTTATAATTTATAATATTATCTAATGTGTTTGATTGAACTTTAGAGGCATATGGTAAATTTCTTGATCATTAGGAGTATACAATAGTGATTTTGGATTTTATGGTAAAAAAATTCATTAATAATACTAATAGTCGAATGTGGGCATGTGAAATCTCAAATCGTCTAGTTATGAACTCCATACTTCATAATTTCCAATGACAAAAATTAGGTTGTAAAAGGAAAGTATTTTTTTTAAAAAAAAATGTAACTCGTGATGTATTTTTATGATTAATATGTTCCTTTTCCTCAAGATATATTTACATGAAATATTAATATATAAAAAGTTATGGTCTATGAAATATTAATATGCAAAAGAAAGTGGTATATTATATACAAAAAAACATAACTCGTGATGTATTAAATATACCAAATCGTCTAGTTTGTAAGGACTAGATAATATAATATTTGATTACGTTATAATTGAAAAGGCAAAACCATATTTCATACCAAATCAAATATTAAGCTCCTTTATCATACATGAACCCAAACTTTAGCTTAATTCAAAATATATTTAAGGAGTGGCATCATATAAGTCCATAAGTTAATATAGATTATAATTTTTTTTTTCAAAATGTGCTTCTGTAAAGAGAAGGGAGTGTATTTATAAATTATTTAAACAATAACTGTGACAAGTAATTGAAAAGTAGTGCCTGTAGATTGAGATAGATAAGGGAATAGATAATGAAATTGGTTGGTGAATATGGGAGTGGAGCAAGCCCATATGATTATTATCCTCCAAAGAACTCCAAGATTATGGAACAAGATACTGTTCGGGTGGCTTACAAACTATGAGACTTTGAGTATGCTGTATGCAAGAATCAACACCACAAGAAATGTGTGTTATATGGATCAAAGGATGTCCTAGTGAAATTGTTCCTCCTACATTTTTGTCAAATACTCCATCCGTCTTACAAAATTGGCAACATTTCCATATTTGGAGTCAAAGTTCGAAAATTTTGACCACAAACTCTCATCATGTTATAAAAATTAATATATTCAAGTGAAATGTTTTTGGATTCATCTTAATGTAAAATTTTAAAATATCATATTTTTATAATTTTTTGCCTTTCAAATTAAGAGATAAAAGTGTCTATTATCATGTTTTGAAGACCGCGTAAAGTCAAATATAACAAAGTTAGTGGGTTGTAGGGAGTACATAGTAACAAAAATGAGACAGATAATGAAGCTTTTGATTTCATGATTCATCTCTTCGAAATACCCACAACACGGGTTTATCCATCGGATTCATTTTTTTTCCAAATGCAGAGATTAGCATCCCAACAACCTACAAAACTGTTGTCAGAGCCCATTACATATTAGCACAAGAACGAATACAGGCTTGACGATGGTTTCGAACAAAAATGTGTCAAGTTTTAAGTTTGGTGCCACTTCTAAAGAATTTTTGTAGAATTATGAATATAGGTATTTTCAATGTATATACATATCTCATGCTTTACAATATAGTCCACTACTCTGGTCAAAACACTCGTTTTCTTACAACTCTACACCTTAGCAAGGGTGGTTGTTGATCGAGGTGGAACAGCAGACCTTGCATAAGCAATTGGCAACGATAGTAGCTTCTTGGCTTTGCTAACGTAAGCCCTCTTTGTGAAGTTGTTGTAATCATTAGCTTCGATTTCATCCAGTATCTGGCGATACAAAAGCAATGATGCCCACACCTGAAATAATTTACGAGCAACTTAGTCGTCTGCCTTTTCATCTTGTAATCGATGTGCATGTTTTGAAAACAGTGTAAACTGTAGGCAAACTACTATAGACAAATGTAAGGAGCTTGGGGGTACTTCCTCAAAATAATTTAGAGTGTTCTCCTTTGATTAATCATAATCCATATGGTGGAAATATTTACAGAAATGGCAAAAATAAAGATTATTCAGGGTGATTTCTTAAGTTTAGCTTACAGAAGGGCTCTTGAATGCTTACCGGCCATCTGCTAGCTGCACTGAGTTCTGAAACTCCATTCTCTGCTTCATCAAAGAACATCCTGGCTCGCTTGATCTGTTTCTTCATGAATAGCCTCCATTTATCTGTAACTTTTCCTGCAAATATATCTTCATCTGAAAGACCTGACTGAGCCAATTCATCTTGTGGCAAATAAACCCGGCCTCTCCTTGCACTGACCAAGGAAATTAAAATAAGGTGCTGCACATGAAAGTTGCATTTTCATTGATTGTATTCGGTATAGAATATTACTAAGAGAAAACGATGAACATTGAAGATTTCCAGTTTCCATCTATGGTTTTACTGAAGCTCCTATGTTAATTGGGACGTCTAGAGATACCTCATGTATCTGTGAAGGGGTTCTCGACAATTAGACATGGGTATAGACAATCGACACTTGACACTTCATATAGGACCAAAAATGACATCATCAAATTGCATTTCAATGCTTGGACACATACCAGCGTCTGACTCCAGAAACCGAGTAACATACGATTTTAACCTAGTAAACATCATTGAAATTAAACAATTACACTCACAACAAAAATATTCAGTTTAACTGTGAAACAGATATATCAGGAAGGGCACAGATTCGAAATGCAGCAATTAAACCAACAGCAGAAATCAAATTTTTATACAACAATGTAACCAAGAAGAAGATGACAGGTATGTAAGACATCAGTTTCAGTTGCACTTACTCTTCTCCAACATCTCTTAGTATATTAGTGAGCTGATTTGCAATCCCTAAAGCTAATGCAGCATTATAGACACTTTCTGTTGATGCCTTTGATTCAGGTGCTATGCCCATAACAGGAACACTCATTAATCCAACAGTTCCAGCAACATAGTAACAATATAGGTACAACTCATCGAAGTTCTTGTATCTAGACTTCCTAAGATCCATCCTCATTCCTTCAATCATATCTTTGAATGGCTGCCAATCAAATATCATACAATCAGAATAACTGGAAAAAAAATGCATAATGAAGAATGACTCATGAGACCCTTTAAAATGAGACCCTAGAGAGGATCCTTTATCAAAAGCGTACTTTTTTTAATATATTTGAAGTCACAAGAGCAAAGAACCGAACAGGCTTCTACTCTTGAAAGTTACAGCCTAAAAGAACTCACTATTCTACGACAGCCCTTCCCCCAACCCATTATCAAAGCAATCTTTAAGAAATTACCAGTAGGCAGCAGGAAAGTGTCTTCAAAAGTTTTTACTCAAAACAGTACAAAAACTACTCATAATCTGCATGTATTACTAATTAATGTCAAACCTGGATATCAATAGGAAACTTGGTAACAGTGTCAGACAAGGCAGCATCAAGCATATCAAAGGGACGGCCCCTGAAAAGGTCTTCCAACCTTGCCTCCCATCTATCCAAAGCAGAAGGCGTTATATGTGAAGCATTAGGCCCATCAACAAGCTCATCAGTCCTCCTACACCAAACTGCACATACAAGAATAATATTTAAGGAACAAAACTGGCAATTCTTTCTTCTAACTCTTCTCGTTCAAGGGGATACACATGGTTTCCACTTACGCCAAAAAACAAATTCAAGAAATTGTTCCCCCATCAACTGAATCTGAAAACTTGGCTAGCTTTTGTAAATATACATGACAATATTAATATTTAAATTCTCGAGGCTATGCAGCTAACAAGACACCTAAGCCAAACTTTCCAAGCTAACGAGCCCTCAAGCAGCCAAATTATTTTATTGTACTTCGGTAATTTTTAAGATAGCTGACAGCAAATTTTTTAAAATCAGGACCCAAACTATAATACGATTAGTAGATGAGCATGTATCAAAGCAAACCAAGTGCTAACCATATATTGCCCAGATAGCCTTTCGCCTCGCAGGGGTCATTAACTGAGTTCCTGTGACATCAACAACAATGCTAGCGAGGTCAGAATCACATATCCATAAACCACACTACACGAACATTTAGTCCTGGAGCAAAAACCTACCCAAGTAAAATGTTTTGGCATACTCGGCACAAACTTCACCACATCGATCGTAAGCCTCGTTAAGCAAGCTAAGCGTCCCAGGAACAGCAATATCAGGCTTCACATCAAGATTAAGCTCATCACGCGACCGCAACTCTCGATTTACCAAAGCAGCCTGCTTCAACACTACATCATACACCCTTTGCTCGGATGACAAAACAGCCATTTCTCCAGTGGGATTCACAACCATGCTCGAAAGCACAGGGAATCCACTTCTCTTTTGATGTTTAGCAACATTAAATGTCCAAGAATTCCAGCTATCATGTTTCCTACACACCCTCTTAGATCTCCCATGCGAAATCGATCGACTAACCGATGATTCTGCGACTCCAAACCCACTGCATACCTCTGTACTAGGGGACACTACCCAAAGTAGAGGCATTGTGCTTCTTCTTCTTTTCTTATCAAATCAATACACTTAATATATTCTACTCCCTTTTCAGCTCAAGCATGCACTATCTATTCAATATCAATTTATCAATCCTCAAAAAGCAAATCCTTTCTCTGCTTTCTGCAAAAAAAAATCAAACATTATTTAACAACAACGCAAACCAAATAACAATTGGATCAAATCCTGTCTACGTCGTCGACTCGTCGTGTATCGTGTACTACTTAACAGTTAACCCCCCATCGCCTGAAATAATATAAAAATTAATGCTTTTACATTGAAGAATGAATCATGTTAGATTAAAAAATAACAATTAAAAATTCTTAAACTGAAGGATCATGGACCAAGTATATACTATTAAGGTAAAGGGGTTGAATAATTATAACTTATTTAATTGAAAAACACATTTTTTAATACAGATTATTTCCATCTTAGGTAAGTCTTGTCCGATTTCCATCACTTCCAGCACAACACACACATAAGACATAAATACGCTTCTCAACAAACACAAACCAATTCAATAAAACATTAACAATAATATGATAAAAAGAACCAACCTTTATTCTCAAATGGGTATTAAAAAAACCCACAGTTTTTTTGCCGGGTTTTATTCCCACTTTTATGAACTTTTATAAAGTGGAAAATAGGTTAAAATTTTTTTGGAAAATCTGAGAATTTCTTTTTTTTGATTTGTGTGTGTGTGTGTAAATATTTGGGTAGGAATGAAGTGGGCAGGTGGAGCAGTAGTTATATGAACAGAGAGCAGCACCTCTCTTTTCTCTCCACCACTCCTCGTTGCTACTTTATCAACCAGTATCTTTTAGTATTTATTTATTTGGATTCATTTTATTTCGTTGGGTCTTACTGATTTTGTCACGTTCCGAATTGTGCGGCTGATTGTGGTTTGGACCGGGAATCCGAGTCGTTTTTGGGTGTGTTAGCAAGTTGAATGAGCAGAGTGTACACAGGATAGGCAGTTCGGCGCCTAGCTCAATTGGTTATACACTTGCGCTGTTGCACATGAGACATGAGCGATGAGGGTATGACAACTATATTTGTTTTTGTTTGCTGATTCTCGAGTAAAGATTTTAATGGTACAGTTGATACAGGGGTGTTAATAATTAAGGATAAACTAGCGTACTCCGTATAAGAGAAGAGTACGTACAAGAAAAGAGTCTCATATAGCGTATGGACTTTACTATGTAATAAAAGCATTACCTTCATCCTTGATCATATTATATCATTTCCCGCAACGAGGAGAAAAAAAATCTTACAATCTCTCTTTACCCATTTTCTTACTCTTTTCATTCATTTTTTTTATGAGAGTGTTTTTTTTTACCACACTAATGCTTTAAAATAAAAAAAAACTCTTCATTACTTTTTCCTCCACTATTTTCTATACCCCACAATAATACACATTACCTTATTTATCACACCAATGCTTAAAAAAATAGGGGATGCATGCATTAGTGGGGCTTATCCCATGCCATTGTTCATCTCCAATTCTTCTCAAGACGTGTGTAATTTCAGAACCTCTTAAGTATGTTTTTTTTTTCTCTCATTAATGTGATGTGAAGCTCGAATTTTTATTTTATACTCTTACTTTTAACCCCTCACTAGTTAGAGTGTATAATTCAATATTACTACCTACCAAATGAATCATAGTTTATGATCCTTGATGACCTTATATTTTTAAGATAATGTTTGTACTCTATATGGAGTAATTGGTATTAAAAAAAAATATTAAAGCAAGAAAAAAGAGAGATAATTTCATGAAACACATGGTGTTGGCCTGTCCTTTTCATTCTATCAAAGATCCCCAATCTTCAATACTGAATAGAATTCCCATAAAAATAACAATACGATACTTGTATTTTCTCATTTGTAAGCTCTTTATTTTACGGAAATCCCTTAGGCCCCTTTCATATTTGAAAATTATGTCCGTAAATGAATATATACTCCGTACGAAGTATAGTATCAAGTCCGGTGTTCTAAGAAAGCATATCATATTATGACGAGCCTCAATCGCCATCAAAATATATACATACTACTCACACAGTCTTACTACAGCACTCATTTAATGAAATAAATTAGGTATGATCACTGGTTTATTTAATTATTAAAATCGATTGGAAGATGGTGGTAATCACTCAGTTTTCTTTTAACGATCCGCTTTTTATTTTATTAATAGTGAATTTCTTGATTAAATATTAAATCCGAGCAGAAAATGGCATATTCTACGTCGGGAGATCTTCCGAGTATTAGTGCAATAAATGGTGGTAGTATAACAAGCAGCAGCATTCCGTAAATGATAAGCTAAGAGAGAGACACGTGGAAGGGTGACCCAATCAGGACAAGATAACGTTATCATCATAATAATTTTCTAAACACGTGACGTGGCAAGTTTTGAAGGCTTTGGTGGTGTGTTAGGGGCCGTGGAATGTAAAAAAAGCAAAAGTATGTGATGTGATGAGGTGCGTTATGGACTGACTAATGGTCAGTGGTAATCTTTCAGTGGACTATGCGGAGTAAACCCCCCATACGTGTACGTAGTGTAACCCCTAGACCCTACTCTCTTGCTTTTTCACGTGAGGCTGTGTTCTTTTAAGTTTCCTTTTTTTTTTTTTTTTATTGGACATGAAGATAGAGTCAAATGACATGAATTCATAAGATGTCTGAATAATAATTATTATTCATGACACATAACAAAATTTTGGTTTGATTCATAAGAGAATTTACAATCATATACGAAAGAGGGAGTAGACATTATTAAAGAAAGAAAGTCATAAACCATTACTGTGAATGCTTAGTATTCTCAAGTCTCTGCATAACATATAGCTCTACTTGTCGCATGGATTTGGTTTCACTCCTAACTTCTCTTTAAACCCCCTACTACTGCTTACTTGATAAGATAACAAGTAACCCTTAATACTTTTTTAATCTCTTGTGATCTTGAAAATTCTTATTTGCACCCAATATTCCAGGTCAATCTATCATCACCGTTTATGACATTTTAGAAGCTCTATGTGTAATAATATTCATGAGCCCCTTATATTCTACAAGTAAAATTTTTCCTTATCTATTTTAGAGTAGTATATGCGTGGTTATATAGAATATGATTATTTTATTTTATATTACTAATTTCATCTATTAAATAATTCAACCATTCTGAAAATAATTAAAAATTTATTTAAAAAGGTACACGCAAAGTCTATTAATGAAATAATATTTTTTTAAAAGCAAACTAATCAAATAGATTAGAATAATTAATAGATTAGAATAATTATGATATCTTTAAATAAATGTTAATAGAATACTTATAACTTCCAATAAATACGAGTTTCATTGAATACTAAAGGCATATTTAACAAATTATAAAATTACAAAACTCAAAGACCCAACTTTAATACAAGAGCATACATATAATACACAATATATATTTTAATACCCAATATGATACTACATACAAATTAACATACCATTATCGTTATAACTAATATCCACCAAGATAAAATTTTGATTGCATTTTATCAAAAACTAAAAATATAAATCTTAAATTTGAGATATTTATTTAGTTGTATGAAACAATTAGGTTGACAAGAGATTAAATTTATTTATTGCAAGACTCCATAAATTTAATAAAATATAAAGCATAATTTTAGAAATTAAAAATATAGACCAATAATTAAAAGTAGGGATAAAAGTACAAATTTCATCAAAACTAAAACATTCGATGCCATAAATATTTTATATTAGTTATCATTAAAAATTAAGTTAAGATTTTAAAAAAAATATATTTAAACAATAGTTTTAAAATTATGATTGGGCCCTTCCGAGCCCTTGGCCCAAGTGGTCAAACTCCGTGCGTAGGCCAAGGGACGGCACTGCAATCTAGTCAACTAATATTTGGTGTATCCAAAACAAAGAAAAACAACTCAAAGTATATTAGAGACATGTGTTTTTTTTTTTTTTTGTGTGAAGAGAGTCGCAACTCGCAAGCAACAACTGATGTCGACGAGATTTGATTTCAAGAATTAGATAATACCCTCCAATACTTTAACAAGTTAATTTATTAGTTGACATAGACATGTAGGCATAGGTGTAATGGTATTCATAATAGAGACGTCATACGGATTGCAAGGGTATACCCTCAATAGAAGTAATGGGCCATTTTCAAATTTAGACCCTCAAGTCCTAAACATTCATAGAGAGTTAGAAACCCATAAGGCCATAATAATACAGCCATCCATTCGGCCATCCCCAAATCCAAAGTCCTCTACTTCTCCATATCGTCGCCTTCCCCACCTAACCCCGCACCATCGCAGCGCAGCGCAATGGAACAGCAGCAGCAACGGCAACAGGAACCCAGCTTAGCAAGCTTCCTAGAATGGGCAGCACAACTCGGAATCTCCGACTCACCTTCTTCTTCTTCCTCCTCTTCATGTCTTGGTCACACCCTCTCAATCGCTAACTTCCCTGAAGCTGGAGGGTATGATGCTCTTCTGCTCTTCACATTTCATAGAGTTCAAACCCACCATTTTTCCAACATTTTAGGAATTGGGTGTGTGAAATTTTGTGCGTGGTTCTTTGTATATTGGATTGTAGGAGGGGTTTGGCGGCTGTTCGGGAGCTCAGGAAAGGGGAGTTAATCCTGAGTGCACCCAAATCGGCGTTGATGACAAGTGATAGTGTGCTTGATAAAGACCAGAAACTTGCTCATGCTGTTAAATTGTATCATTGTCTCTCCTCTACTCAGGTTTGCATTTCTGCTTGGTTTTCATTGTGTTTGGTTTTTGTTGAAGTGGGTTTGTATCATTTGATGGAAGTTTGTATGATTTAGGATATGAAATAAATGTGTGAACTTTTTGGCTTGTTTAGAGATGGAATTTGTGAAATGGGGTTGAGATTCTTGAGAGACTGGATTAGTGAATTGCATGTAAGTTATGGCATTTACAATTAAGATTACGGTGGACATGACCTTTTTGGTAATTGGTGTTGAATTTATATGTAACATATAATGTATGTAAGTTCGTATATACTTAAATCCCCTTGTGTAAGTTGTGTTACAATGTGGGGGACTTGCGTAGTTAAAAGTTTTACGGTTCAATTGGGGATCCATTTGTACGTTATTTTGTATTTAGGGTTTTTATGTGAATGTCCATGGTGATTAAACTTGATCGCCAGTAGTGTTTTTCTTCAGAAATTTTTGTTACCACACAATGTTGCTTAGAAATTGACAATTAAAATTTTCGAAGAAAATGAGATATGTGGGGTTGTGCAATCGTTGCCGTGCACTTTGATGTGGGATTTCCCCTAAGAGGGAGTCACCCTTGAAGATTCAATGAATAATAAATCAACAAAAAAAACTTCCCCCTTATGATCTTGAGAGATACAACTTCATAATAGTCTTGAACCAAAGTGGAACTGAGATAATATGTGGATTAGGTCTTGAGGCATAATCCACTCATAATTGGCTCTATTTCGATTTAATCCCATGTCAAATTAACCAAGATTTCCAAACAATAAATATTGAAAAGCCTAAGATGAAACATATTAAATCTATTGAGGATGGGTTAAATTTGTTGCTCATAGAAGGCTAATATTTGGTGATCATTTTTTAGAAAATCATATTAAAAGAGGCTCCAAACAAGTTGTCTATAATTATCTGATTAATGTGATTTTAAATTCTGATCGATTTTGATTAAGTGAAATAAATAAAACATGGGAACATGCATGTACAATAAAATAAATAAACATTATAAAGGTATAAAGCGTAGATCAAAACTCAAATAAACCAATAATTATGCCCAAACAATTATCACAATTAAACAAATCAAAAGAAAATATGTAGAAACTTACCCGAAGCATTAATAATTACTTTGCTATAAAATCAATAAAAGATTAGTAAACAACTAGGAAAGTAAATGTGAAAATTGATTTTTAAGCCTTCAGAGATTGTACCTTGATTGTCATGCTCAAATACGGATTTTGAAAAACATGCATGAGGGATAAGGGTTCGAATAGAATAAGAGAGCCGTTAGAGTTGAGGCGGTGAGATTGCACATGACGCAACCAAGTTGCATGCTGCCCAATGTGGATTGCGTGTCACACAAAGGATTGCATGCCGTGCAAAATTATTGTGTAGAAGTAAGAGAGCTATTGGATTCCGGCGGTGGGATTCCGCGTGACACAACTAAGTCGAGCCACACATGTGCTTTGTGCGTCATGTTTAAGCAATTGTGTTTGTGACTTTTAGACCAAAGTTTTTGCGCACTATGCAAATTTTACATCCAATATTATTGCAGTTGGCATGTTTCATATGTTTTATAATTATGGATTTATTAAATCTTGATTATAATGAATAAATAGTAATTAATCTAATGACTTTGGATTAAGTACAAATTCACATTTAAACTTACTAATAAGTTTCAAGCATATTTCCGGATACATGGATTATGGGCCTAAGTATTATTAATGTTCTCTAATTTTATTTATTGCACTTAAGTAATATTAAAAGAGGTTTTCGGACTAAATGAGCCCGTTGGTGAATTTAAGCAATCTTTCGACATGTTCTCTTACTTTGGACCAAATTAACTAAACTGTATATTTAAATCATTGCATCACAAAAAAGGATAGTCGATTTAGGTGTCTACACATCTTTTTGTTTCCGTTTCCCAAGTCTTTTCTGCATATCTTCTCCATATGATATTTTGTTGTCCGATTTTTCCCACGGAAATGCACGGGACATGCGTAGGAGACAATGATCCAGAGGTGGAGGATCTCCCTTTTATGTTTCACCTCTTGACTGTTCAATTAATAGAGGTGGAGGATTTTAAGTATGGATAGAAGATTATTCTTAGGCATTTGGCATTTCACAAACTTTATTATAGGAGGCATTGCCCTATATAATTATATATCCCACTTTTCCACTTGCATAGTTCATTTGGAAAGCTAAGGTACTCTTAAGGTGAGATCTTTTGTATGGAGACTTTCTTTGCGGAGGATCAACATGAATGATATGTTCCAAAAGTAGTTTTGTCAGGATATTTGTTTGACATGCAAAACTTGAAGCAAGTCTTGCTCACATGCTCCAACTCTGTGAGCTGGCGTCCTACCTTTGAAGAAGACTCTTTACAATGCTTAAAGTGCTTTGGTTTAGCCCTTTGGATATAGGGAATTAGCTACAATCTCGTTTTGTGTGATTTGTTAGGATGAAGAAAAAGACTTAGGTTTGAAGACATGCGATAATGGAAATTATGTGGATCATTTAGGTCGAGAGAAACGGTTGTATGTTTATTAGTGTTGTTGTTTTGTGTGACTTACTGTGGGATAATGTCACTTTCCTTGTGTCTTTATGGGCTAAACTGGCTGTGGCTTACTCAATTTATTCAATAGAAGAGATTAAAAGGAATTAGGCTAATCTGCTGTTATGCTTAGTGGTACTATCTACTATGTAAGGACACCTGGCCATCTTGCTGTATTACCATTCACACTGTCATAAAAAAGGGTTTTGATTTATTCAGCCATGAGGGCTACTCCGTAATTATTAGTGAGAAGAATGAAGTGAGGGGAATATGGAGGAAATAATTAAGGTAGGGAATTTCACACTTTTGCAAAAGCCTCGTGAATCCTATATTCCTTGTTTAGTGTGCCTCCACTAGTTCCAGAGTGGGAACTATGTTACTTGGACTTGGGTACTTGTGTCAGGCTGTGTGTTTAAGTGTCCAACTTAACTATTTTGTGTAATCTATCCGTGCTCTTGGCCCAAAATGTTGTATTAAAATGCCCTCATATTATAGTTTCAAGTGTCTGACATGGGTAATTGAATTGAAAAGAAGAGTCTAAGTAACATAGGTAGGGATTCTTGGCAGAGGGCTGTGGCGAAACAAGGAGTAAAGAAAATTGAAAAGGGAAAACAAACATCCTTTTCTTTTTGTGATTCCCCTAGTCAAATATATTTCCTAATTTGATATTTATTTAGGAATTTTTGATAAAATCACGTGTCTATCAGTGATATTATTGTTAAATAGTTCTTAATCTTTCCACATTTTGCTTCTTATATTCAATCGGCATGTATATAATATTTTGCATGATATTTTTTGATGCTGCCATTTAATTTCTAAATGTATTATTATGCTCCTAGTCTTACATAGATTGGGTTTTGATTTATTGTTTCAAATTGCTATGGGCTTTTAGACTATACAACTATATGTCTCACTTTGTTACAACAACATAATATGATTGAATTTCTATCTGCTTAGACAAATAACTAATTCCTCATTCCTGCACAGAATGCTCCTGTGTGCCCCATTCTAGAAACAATTTTCTGCAGTACTATTCCTCTGTTTATATAAAGGAATTGAGCGTTCTGAGGGGTATGAGGATATGATAGGAACCATACTGATTCTTTTGACTCAATGTGTACCTTTTGTTTATCGTCATTAAAGTATTTCCTGTTGTTATTTGTAGGTTCTTACTGTGTGTCTATTGGCCGAAATTAACAAAGGAAGGAGGTCTGCTTGGTATCCTTATCTGATGCAGCTTCCCAGAAGCTATGATACTCTAGCAAGTTTTGGTCCATTCGAGACAAAAGCATTGCAAGTTTGGTTCTGATATTCGTAATTACGCCATTCATTTTAGCTTCTTTGAAATTGTTTTTCCCCACTTCCAGTTTGTGCTTGGCATTAGAGTTCCATTTTTATTTATAGTTTTTCCCCGCCTGTGGTGTTGCACAAATTTTTTTTTCTTAACTTATTGAAAAAAAATTATAAGTTGTATTCATATATCTTTCTGACTAGATTATTTTGAAATCATTTGCTGAGATGGTGGAATCGTATTGGTAGGTAGATGATGCTATTTGGTTGACAGAGAAGGTCACTTCAAAGACTGAGTCAGATTGGAGGGAAGCTGTTGCACTACTAAAACAACTAGCATTGAAGCCTCAGCTTGTGGATTTCAAGGCTTGGCTCTGGGCTTCTGCAACGGTAAGAATGTATTCAAGCATGGAACTTAATTGTGCTTCCTCTCAAGTTAATGTGGCTGTTGCTATCTGTATTATATTGATATTCTTGAATGACCTTCAGTTGACTGATTTATCTGTAACTTTGTGTGGCCAGTGGACCCGTGGTCACAACATTAATAAGTCTTGGAATATGAAATTGGACTAATTCGTAAGCAGATAGTTAATTGATGTTAAAGCTGAGTCCATTATGTGAAGAAAATTTTGCCTTAATGAGTCATTGACTCATATCATTGATTGTGGTTCAGGCTCATAACTTTAAGTAGTAGCCATGTTTTATTCCGATGATGCTGATGCAGAAAGATACAAGTATTCTGAATGGGTCTTACTTCCTCTTTCTTGCCATGCATCTCTTTCTCAGCCTAGCTTTGGGCCTTGATTAGATTGACATAGCAAGTAGAAGTATTGACAGCATAGCGTAAATGCCATCTTCATCTAGTTCCTTAATATGCTTTATGTTTGCTAGTGGTAATTGTACCTTCTCTGGGGAATCAATGACTTCATCTTGGAAGTGCTTGTAAATCCAAAAATTTATATCCATATTCAAGTAATCATCACTTTCACAGTTATCCAGCTTCTACTTTGCTTGGCTCTTGTGTCTCACTTGTTAATAAGGCCATCTACATCTGGGACTCCCTAGAACTATCTAACTGCAGATCCATATTTATTGGTGTTTGACTTATTTTGTTTGGCATTTTGGAGAAATCAGACTGGTGGTAGAGCTTGCTTTATGAACTCTCGTGGCCCATATTTTGTTTTAATCACATTTACCTTCTTTCTTGGTAGATATCATCACGCACATTGCATGTACCATGGGATAGTGCTGGGTGCCTGTGTCCTGTGGGTGATCTTTTCAATTATGCTGCACCTGGTGAGGAGTCAGCTGCCACTGAGGTTTCAGAGAGTTGGCTTGATGATTCATTGTTGCAAGTTAGAACTTCCAAGGATGGAGATGACACAAAGGATCCACTTTTAGAGGTGGAAGAATTTGATGCCTGTTCAAGCAGGTTGATTGATGGTGGTTATGAGGAAGATATAGCTGCATATTGCTTATATTCCAAGAAAAACTACAAAATTGGTGAGCAGGTAAGTAATTCTTGTCTGTCTTGATCTCTTGGAATAGATCTCCTTTTGATACAAATTATACATTGAAGTAATCTTCTGTGCGTTCTTAATTACTTGTGTTTTCTTCTGTATGTATTATCCATTATGTGATTCTATCTTTTGTACTTGACAGAGTAAGTAGAATAGTGATATGCAAATTATAAAAGTGATGTATCTTTTAGTATTAAAATGACTGTGATCTGTGGAATGTCTGCAGTATGTTGCGAATTTCAGTCTTAACTGAGTTGCTTGAATATTTATTGTTTTATTGAACTGATGATATTTGAGATTAAATTTTTAGACAAATTGCTAACCAATGAAGAAAGATCTTTTGTTTAGTTTTTGCATTGGCATTGAGCTTTGTGTTATGCCCTGATAAAAAATAAGACGAGATCTAATTGGAGGGTACATTCAAGTGCTCTTCAAAGTGAAAATGAAACTTGTATACGTTGAGAAGCTTATTGCTGCTATTACTTGCTTGAGCTTGATGATAAGATCATGATATTGGGTAATGGGTACCATGGATTGCAATCTTGCATGTATGATCACTTTCTTTTTTCTTCTGTTCTGTTTCAGATTGTTGTGTCACATTTAACGTAAAAGCTGCCTTGTTGATGCAGGTTCTCTTAAGCTATGGAACATACACAAACTTGGAGCTTCTTGAACATTATGGGTTTTTTCTGAATGGAAATCCCAATGACAAGGTTTTTATACCATTAGAACACGATGTATTTGCTTGTCATTCTTGGCCTGCAGATTCTTTGTACATTCAACACGACGGGAAACCTTCATTTGCCCTGCTATCTGCATTGAGATTATGGGCAACTCCTCCAAATCAGCGGAAATCGGTTGGTTACCTTGCACTTTTTGGGTCACAACTATCTCCAGAAAACGATATAACTGTGATGAAATGGCTGTTATCGAAGTGCCGTGTGGTCCTGAAAAGTCTTCCGTCAACAGTAGAAGATGACGTATCATTACTTGGCGCAATTGAGAAAGCTAAACAACTTCAGTCCATTGAGAAGCCTAACAATTTGTCATGTGCAGCTGCCAAGGAATTCTGCAAGTTTCTGGAGTCGATGGACTTGTGCTGTGGAGGAAGCGAAGCGGTGTGGGCTCTGTCCTCAAAGGTCAAAAAGTATATGGATAGATGGGAATTGGCAGTTCAGTGGAGGCTTAGGTATAAGAAAACACTTGTTACTTGCATTTCTTCTTGCTCTCGAACTATAGAGATCCTGTCTCCAACAAATGCCGTCAACTGAAGAAAATACTCCGTAGTTACGATAGTATTTTTCCTTCTTTATGTAATACTGGTACAACGGCTGTAAAGCCGTGGTAGGCCTTTGTCATATCACACTACCGCTCCATTTTCATGCGCACTTATCTTTTAAAGTTTAGAATCAATTGTTCAAAAAATCGAGAATCATCAAGAACAAATTATAAAAATTTAAAATCATGTTATGAAATTATGACTAACGAGCTTATGAGGCACCCAACAAGACTCTATGTGATGAGAAATGGTAAAAAAAAACACTGTTATCTTATGGAGTACCAAAGGTGGACTTTGGGGCGCTCGACTACTCTACCCCGCACCTTATTGTGCCATCTTCCATAGGGAAAGGGATCAAAGTTCTTTAGTTCAAAGCTGTGGGCAGAGGAGCTGAGGAGGCTGCAAAGCCTCTTGTGGAATTAGTGGTGAGCACTTAACGTAATGAAATCATCAGTGCATTGTAAATTGTAAAATCTTAAAGTACCAGCTGAATGGTGTTGTGTAGAACAGGTCGCCAGGCTAATAACGACGGTCAAGGAACCAAGTGCTATCGAGGACACCAAGTCCTCTAACATTCTTCGCGTTCCATTTAGGACAGAATGGGGTTCTCCGCCAGTTTTGACACATACCCATTCCTTGAGAAATCTACTCAGGCATGTAACTATTGAGTTAAAGATAAACTTGCTCGGTTTTGAGATCATTCATTCTGATTTGAAACTTTTCTTTCATGTGGCACCAGGATGCCACAACCAAAAACCTTGAGCTTATAGAAGGAAAGCCTGATCTTATAATCGGAAGTTACACTGATGGAAACCTGCAGTGTTGCGTCCCTCCTGGCAAACAAGCAAGGAGCAACACTGGTAATATAACGTCAAAAATTGACTACTTAGATATGATGTATCTCTAAATTCATATAATATACCATTCGACTTAAATATGCCAACAGGCCACACTAGCACATGCTTTAGAAAAGACCAAGTATGAATATTCAAATGTCAGCTGGAGGCACAATTATCCCCAAGTACCAGCTTTCTGACCTTGTCAGTTCACAGCAGATTATTTGGCAATGAACTCAGCAGATTTCATCATCACAAGCACATTTCAAGAAATTACAGGAAGGTCAGACACTCACACAACGTCTCTTTAAGTTCTAAAATTTCAAAATGGAATTTGGTCATCTAATTCAAATGCATAAAGCAGCTTATCATATCTGTAGACGAATAATAATCTAAAACAATACATGCTGAGAGATAGCTGGCCAAGAAATACTAATAAAGAAGAGTTGATATTTTGAAGAAAAGATAGACCAGGCCAGTAAGAAAGCCATACAGCATACACTCTACCAGGACTATATAGAGTGGCTTCAGGCATCAATGTTTTTTATCCCAATTTTTACATTGATGCCCTTGCCCCTTGGGGCAGACCAAGAAGGTTCACACACTTCCATCCAGCAATTCAAGAGTTGCTGTACAACAATAAGGATAATGAGGAACACATGTAAGTACAAATATTCCACAATATGCTTCTTAACACTAAGATAATGTATGCCCGATGTTCAGCAACTGAGAATGTTATTTTTTTGAACAATGGCTTTCTAGAATACCAGAAGAAATCCATCATTTTCTCCATGGCAAGGCTGGATACTGTGAAAATGCACACATAAGACAATTTTTTGCCAATTCTTCAGCTTCTCTTTAAACCCTTCCTCCATCACAAAACCTGTAGTCTCATATTCACTCAACCATTTGTCCTCATATTCCATGTCCGGATGTCCCTCCACTTTTCGACACTCCCAACTGCCAAAACTTTCATCCCTCTCCACTAAACCCACTACCTCAAGATGAAGAAACTGATCATCGGTTTAATTCCCCTTGTATTGACTCTCGAAATCAATTCGCAATCCCAACTCCCTCCTCACCAAATTACCAATCATATAAAGCATGTAAACGAAGCACACCCTCTGGATGTCATCGAAAACTTCTCAACCCGCATAACAATCTCCAACTGACATTCCTCCATTACAACCCTCTCTTCCCTAATCAAAGCCACCATCTTTATTGTAACACTATAACACACATTCTTTCTCACCGGGTGCGTGAAAACCTCGAAAACATGCGGGTATGGTCTGGATTTGCACTGAAACGTAAGGCCGTCTTCTCTGAGACTTTCGAACAAGGGAGTGTAATCTTGAGTTTCCTGATTTGGAATGTCAGCAAAGGTCACGGCTTCGAAGGTTTCTTCCGTCTTCTTTGAATGAGAGATTGAATGGCCCAAATTGGATTGGTGAGTATGGTGACGAGTGATGTGATAGGTTGGTTCGGAGGGTTTTGAGCAGCAGGGCTCTCATGGTGGGAGGGAGACGTTGAAGAAGCGGGCGTGGTGTTGGCCGGCACTCGGCAGCAGTTCCGAGGAAGTTGTATACGGCTAAGCGCAGCTGGTAACGGTCCTCAATTGTCCATGGCGCCTTTCCTCTTAATTTCTCACTTTGTTGGATCGGGCGGTTATTTGAAGTAATCAGTTTGAGTATGGGTTATTCGGATCCTTTTGATCGGTAAAGATGAGTATTATTAATTACATACACGAAATTTCTTGAATATATTACTCTTAAACCTAACAAATTTAACTCATTTTTGCTAAGTATTGTTCTATTCACTTTATTTTCCACTTGTTATCAGAGAAATAATTCAAATAAGTGTTGTAAGTAAAACTAGTTCAAATAAATTAGTTCATGAGTCATGGCTAATAATTATATTCACTAAATCGAACAATATCTCATTATATATATATATATATATATATATATATATATATATATATATATATATATATATATATATATATATATATATATATATATATATATATCAAATAAAGGAGAAATGTAAACTAATTATTTCAAATATAAAAAATTATATAGTGAAAAAAAAACACTTCGAGTACTTAATAATCCATGGAGTTTTAAATCAAGTACTTGGTATGTTATTATTCCCTGGATTCCATCACTAATAGCACCGCCGAAGATTTTATCATACAATTTTAGAGTTCCTCCCCAGTTCCACACTACCACAGCAACACACCTACTATGAAAAAATATATTTATTAATGGTAACAAAGGGATATAGCCAAGTAAGCCTTTTTCAAGTATGAACAGATTGGCCCACATTCCACAAGTGGACTGCTAGAAATCCCACCAAAACTATTTAGACGCATAGGCACATGGTCTGCGTTGGTTAACAAATCAGAGCCACAAATATAACACTATGTCAAATTCTTTGGATTGCTTCTAGAGGCCACAGGCAGACAGGTCATTCTGTCAGCCTTTACTCATAGCTGATTTGCTGTCTCACATTCATATCTACATACTCCCAAGAAAAAAAAAATATTACGCAAAAAACCTGTGCCAAACTAACAGCTCCATTGATCCATCCACCACTGTAATATTTCATACAATAAAACTGACATTATCATAACTATTCACAATTCATAATCCTCAACAAGGAAAGTTAACAAAAATTACTGACCCTAGAATACAAGACTTCAAAACCTAAACACCAGATCTCCCAAAAAAATTTAGTACTAGGAAATATGAGAAACCTGAAAACTAGAAGAAACAGGACAATAGTCAAACATCTAGCAAGAATCGAGACTTATTAGGCAGAACCAAGCTCGATTTCACTTACAACAGAACCTAAGGCTGGCTGCTCCTTCCCCCCATCCGCCATCTATTTGCCTAGAACATTGTAGGTAGTTTTTAGATCAGACCTCATATATATAGTCATGTTGCAACCAAAATTGCTATATGTATGCCTGTACTTCTGTACTGATTCTTCATCTATACTGAACTAGGTTTTTTAGTCTGGAATGTTAAATGCTGCACTAACTATATAAGGAAACCTTACTAGGATACAATACTACAAGCAAAGTCGGATTCTTTGACTTTCTCGCTCTTCGTTGTTTATCGTCGATGATTGCATGTCTCTCTCTGATAGGCATCTTTTATACGGAACAAAGCCCTTCCTTCCTCTGTCAATACTAGATCTTTTCTCTGTCAAAGAAGGTTCTTTCCAAGGACTTGGATCCTCTGAGAGTTTGCTTTCTTTGTCAGAGGGTCTGCTTCGGCCAGACTCCATCTCCGCTTCCCAATTCTTTTCTGGAGCTTCTTCTCCATTTACTGAATCGCTATTTGAATCTGCAGATGATCCCTCCCTCTGAGTTTCCTTCTCTTGGGCATCCCCAATAGGAGGAACTGATATTCCTTTGAAGAAAACCCACCATGGCAGAGGAGTTGGTTTCTCTACCTGGTTAGCACTTCTATTCACATAGTATAATTTTGGGTGGTTCGGTGCTACTCCAACAGTCATCACAGAATTATCAACAATCTTCGAATCTTCAGGATATGCCTGGAGGACTCCTTCACCCATGTCCGATGACTGAGACTTGCTCATGCAAGACAATGAATCAGATGCATTTCCTGGGACGACTACATCTTTGCCAAACAATTTAAGGACCTTTGTACAGACCGATTCTTCCTTGTCAAATGACTCCTTATCCAGAAAACGCTCCAATTTCTGCTCATCAAAATACATTTAAGTTCATATGACGGACAGACACTCAAATCAGTGGAAAATTTGGTATACAAACAACAAATAATTTCCGTACCACTGAAACCATTGGGACTGATCTGGACTCGTACATTTCCCCTCGTGGTGCATTATCTTCAGATTGCAACATTGCAAGTTGGTCGCCGAAGTTGCCGGAAGATGCAGGGGACGGACTGCTTTTAGGACTAGCTGAATCAGCTGATGCTAAAGTATCCGATGCAACAGCAGACAAAACTGAAGTAGGGGAATGATTCTCTTGCTCAGAGAGTGAAGAGTTTGGAGACACAGAACGTGATCCCTGCTCCATAGGCCTTTCTTTTCTGGATGGATGCACAAGTTTGCGAGGGTATGGGTGTGACGGTTTTCTCTTAGGACGGGGTGGTGGTATCTCAATGGGCTCAACCGAGTTTGCATTGCTGTTATTTGTTTCCCGAACCACCTGAACATTATTAAAAAAAACACGCACATGGTTAAAAAATAGAGCATTTGAATTAGACCCTTCAAAGAACGTTCCCACGCCTTCAAGGTCACAGGACAGTACGACTTACTTCAGACAAGGGTTAAGAGTTGGGAATGGACCTTTGAAAAGAATTTCTGAGCATGGCTGCGGATTTGGACCGCCGTCTTGGAACCAACATGATCTGAACAAAAATAAAAAGTAATTCAGCATTCTAAGCAGGCAGGATATTTCAGTCTTTGACAACATCAAAGCTATTATCAAAATATATACCTTCAATCTTTCTCCACGCTCGGCCATACAGTTTCAAAGCTTCAAGGAATTTCTTATGCTCTTCTTCTGTCCATCTTTCCCTTTGCTTCGTAATGGTATAAGGCTTTCGAATCTGTTTTAGATAAGGAAATAGGACAGAAGAAGAGTAAGGCAAACCGAATAACGCAGTTTAGAAATCACTTCAATGATCCCCAATCGAGGAGCCACGTTTAAAGGCAGATCAAAAGAAATGACCGAAACCTTAGGAACTTGGCCATCACCCGCTCCAGCAACCGACGAATTCCTATTGCCCGAATTTTCTCGTGCAAAATTAGTCTCCTCCTGATATTTTACAACATTGTTTATCAGTCTCCGACTCCGTCCACATTACTGGTCAAACCCACAATCATAAATATTTGAATCACCCAATCCAACAACTCTGCTCATAAATTCGATTGCTGGTATTCCAAATCCATATATATGATTCAGAATTCATTGTATTCTCAATCATATACACACAAACACAACACAAAACTACCAACTACAGCTTAGCATATTTATTCTACTAACTCTACCAAAATCGAGCTTCTAAAACACTAATAACATACATCAAATTCCAAAACCGACTGCTTAATCCCAAACTTACTCATGCTAACTATAGTTATACACTTCATTAATACAAGTACACAACAATAGATGGTTGAACACTAATTATAATAACGAGCTAAATCAACTAAAATACCTAAAACTAATGTAAAAATATTTAATTCTCACTATCATGAGTTTGATTTTATTTTTTTTTATCAATTTTACAGAAATTATTATGTGAAATTAATTTGGATATATCAGCTTCCATTTCAACCATTATAAATTATTGCATTTATCAATTTCAAATCATAAATAAATGAAAGTACCTGAATACCCTTGAGATATAAATTCATTAATAAATCAAAAGTCTTCTACCACTCAAAAGTGAATCAATTCAATGAAATTGGAGTAGTATAACATCGTTTCAGAAAATAAACACACCCACAAATCTCAAAAAAAGAGGAAACTCACATGAGCAGCCATAGTAGAAGAAGACGAAGTCATGGAATCAAATCAAATCAATCAACGGTAGCGCTCTGGAAACGCTTAGAGCTCTAGCTACAGAGTGAAATAGCCCAACGATTTCTCGAAACTTTGAATTACAACTTCAAGTTTTGTTGTTGAATTAGGAGCTCAGCTCAAACGACTAACAGGTAGACTAATAAGAGGGAAGCTTAAGCGAGAAGCCAGAGAGAGAGAGAGAGAGAGAGCCACGTAAGAAAGGGGAAGTTGGAAGAGAGGGAGGATGTTAGTTTGTGTAAGAGAAGGGAATGAAGGAGGAGGGGTTTAAGTTGGGAAGTTTTTTTTTTTTTTTTTTTTGATAAGCAGGATAATTTTGGGATTATTGATTTTGTAAGGGTAGATTTGGGTGGAGTTCTCCAGAACTTGGTGGAATCTTGTGGCTCACCTTCAAACCTCGCCTCTTACACGTGGCGTTCCTTTGTCTTTTTTTCTGCTCCATTCGTTTTTTTTTTTGTTTGGTTATCGGTTTAGATTTTTTATTTTTGGTATTTCGGGAATAAATATTGGATTTAATTTTATTTTAGTTTGCTCTTTATGCACTTTTGTGTTGTTACTCGCGCGCGTCAAATTTTCAGTTGTACACGCCACAAACTGGCTTACACGTGGCAACTTTTTGCGTCTCCTACTTTTTGGTTTGTTGTGTGTATAGTACCCTTACGCTTTTTTGAAGGGGTTTCTAGTGTCGTTAGATCCGTATGTGCTAGCATCACGTGGCTTCACTTTTATGCCTTAAATAATTCGCTCCCTCTTTTTTCACTAAAATTGTTACCTTTTTCACTTTAATTAAGCTCATTTTTATTAATCAAAATTTGTTTATATCGATTTTAATAATTCAGTATTATTTATAATGTACCCCTTGAGATTACTAATTATTAAAGCTAGTTTCTATTGAATTTTTTTTTAAAAATAATTGGATTGAATAGAGTTCTGACTAAAATATGACAAAAATAAATTTTGATGAGTGCAAATCAATTTGTACCATTTTCCATTCATTATTTATTTATTTATTTATTTTTCTATTTTAGAAGGTGTTGTTATCATTAATCACATTTTTTAATAAGTTTTTACGCTTCTAGTCGGTATTACTTTATTTTTATTCATAGAAACTAAATTTATATAATATCTAAATATGTGTAAGTGACCAAATCTAGTGAATCAACAAATAATTAGTTTCATCATTCCAAAACAAAATTTAATTACAAAAATAAAAAAATTCGTTCTTAGTGTTTTATTTTTTGTTAATGCATGGATCATGATCTTATGAAACTTGTCCTTTTGATATATTCCATTGTTGTAGATTAGGTTTAGAGTTCCAAAAGTAGACATCATATAGGAAGACAAAAGCCTCTAATGACTTTTATTTTAAAGATTCTAATGTACATCATCATTTGAGTAACTTTTGACAACAAATAAAGATATCCACGAATTTATTTATTGACTCATGACTGTATGGATTAACCAATATTCTTAAGAGTCATACGTTTATTGGGCTTATTACCAAACCAGTGGCTAGCAGACCCAACAATCCAATACATAGAGGCATATATTGTTTCATGAAATTGAGATAATTGAGCCAACAAACCAACATCTTAGACAATCTACTAAGTGACACTTATAAGCCTACTTTACCATTTGGAATTATTGGCACTATAAATATTCATTTATACGTTAAAGATAAGGGTATTCATTTACTCACAAAAACAAACATTCTTTCTAAATACTATTTTGAATAACATGCTATAATTATACAATCTGACATAGTTGAATTCTTGAATGTCACTCCCATATTTTCTTAGGTTTCTCTTGTCATAATATAACAATCAAGCATAAAATTTTGATAAAAGGAGGTTGTAAGTTTGCAAGATGAAGAACTACGTAGTATCATCTCCGAAAAAGGGGACAATGGTTTCCAGTCTTTCACCAACATAGAATCTTATTCACCTTATTCATTTTGAAAGGGATAGAATTATAGAATGTAGTCTACAAAATTTCAAACGCGTAAACCTTGGACAGAATATTTTGCATTTTTGCCTTTTGTCACTAGTGAGGCCAACTTAAAACTAGGTGAATTGTAAAGTAAAGAAAAAAGGTATTTCCGGAATCAGAAGGTAAAAGAGAAAATAGTAAGATAAAGGAAGTTTAACATTGTTTCTCATTTATATGTTAGAGGATAAAGCTCAATGCTCTTGGAAAATTCATCTCCTCATGTCACATAAGAAAGTTGTTTGACTAGTTTGTAAAGTTTCAATTACAACATATTTAAACAAAAGCTAGTCAAATAACATATAGGTCATATTATATTAAATAGGTTAGTCTCGTGCGATGCATAATTTGATAATAAATTAATTTTGTCAGATATTTCAATTGTAAGAATATTTACTGGTGAAAACTTATAGGTATATTAAATGAAACAATCTTTATAGAAAAAGGTAGAGATGAAAAATGTAACAAAAGGAAGAAATAAAGGTAGTATCATAGTCACATAATTTTCTATGCATAATATTTTTCAATCTAATATTAATGTAAAGTAGAAAAAAAAGTAAATGACATAATCTTTAAAAAAAAGGGGAAATCTTTTTTAATAATAGTGTGACACGTGTTAAATGTGATGTCATCAAGGGTTTTGCTTTAGTAATAGTTATAGATAGATAGATACTATATAACATCAAGTTAAATACTATCTAAATTCCAACCTTATTTATGGCATAAAATTTTATTCTTTTTGATAAATTACGTTTTATTTAATAAGATATTTTAATCCATTGATATCCCCTTTATCCTTACAAATCGGGCATCACATCTCAATTTGGTAGTCTTCCCATATTATCCATCAAGTGTCGGAAGTATTCTTCCATCATGGTTGAGTACCACACTATAACTTAATACTTTGCACAAAAGTAGAAAGGATATGGAAAGAAATGGATTACAATACTTATAAATAATTAAATATCAGCAACATATCTATGATAATTTAAATAGTGTAAGCATCATGTGTCAAACATACGAAAGGACAATACTGTCCAAAAAATAAAAATCTAACCAGTTACAACTTACAAGGCACTAGAAACAGACTGATATTGAAAATTAAAATTAGGTAGGAACTAGGAAGAGAGCCATATTGCGTACAAGAAATACGGCTCTAGCGGAGCGCTTAAGCCAAGCATATAAAAATAAACACAATTGCAAGCTGTAAGTTCCTCGTTTGTGGCTGTCCCTCGTACCACGTGTAACCACTAGTTACGCGCGTGCAACGCCTTCCTCCTCTTACGCGAGTAACGTAATTATAATAAATTCCATTAACAGATAAATGATAAATATTCACAAAAACCCAAAGAAAAGGGAAAAATATCTGTAGCCGCTAAAATGGAAAAGGAGGAAGGCCAATAGTTAACAGATGAGGAGAGAGAGAAAACCCAGGTGGACTATCGTATGCACTTTTTGCCACGTTGGAATTCAACTTGCCGCCCTTCTTAATTAGCACCGCCACGTACCGTTGATTTCAGGGGTAAATGGGTATTTTCATTAAAATATCTTATGCTTGCTTGATTGAGACGGCTGTTTTTTAGACGTTTCTCGTCCACTTTTTAATATTATTATCTTCATTTAAGGTCGAGGAACATTATTTTATTTGTTTTAATAAAAAAGGGAATTTCGGAGATTATTTTGTGGCCACATAATTTATTTTTTTGGTACAGGATGAGCTGTTAAGTTTTTTTTTTTTTTTTTTCTTCACGTTTGTTCAAGTTAGGTCAGTAAAGTGTTTCAAGGGCGGAAATTTTTATTATTTCTTGTGTGGGCCTATTTATCTTATTTTATAGTTTTGGTGAATGTAACATTTGCTACGTTTCATATTAACTATAATTTATTTTAAGAGTGTATTTTTCTAAGAAATATATCAATACAAATTAATTATTTTTAATGTTTTCAAGGGAATTATCCAACAGATTGACATCGTGTGGCCATAAATAGTTGGTTACCGATATATCCTAAGAAAATTAATAATATATGAGAAATTGAGAATCATAATATAATGAAAATGATCTTAGTTAAAAATAGAATATGTAAAATGGGTAATATTCAAACATTGTTAAATAAAAAGGGGTTTTAGATTCCTAGTTAAACAAGGGCAATGTATTTTGAGAAAGTAAGATCTTTCTAAGATATACTTGTTACAAACTGTATATGAAAGGATATGTAACATTAGTTGTCATTTTTCGTTTCATAAATTTTCTTTTTTGCATATATTTCACAATAATTATTGTTCATATTAATTTGTAAATGTCAACTAATTTAGTTAGTTAAATAGTTAGCTAAAGTTATAAAATATAGAATAAAAAACTTAAGTTTAAATTTTGTCTATATTAATTATTATTTTACTGCTTACTATCCTCCTTACAAAAAAAAAATTTGTTATATATTAGTTTGCCTTTGTTTGGACCGTTTAGCTGTACATGGAGAGAAATTTGTGGTTAGAAATTGGAAGGCCATGTTTGGTGATGAGTGATGCCTGTTTTTAAGAGTATGGTGTATGGGTGAGGTAAAGTGGGGCCAGTCACCTGACTGTTCGGCTGTAGGTCATCACAGTCAAGGTGTGATCTAACACCAAGAAGCAGTGAGATACTGAGATAGGCAGATGTCACGGCCCAGGAAGGCAAGAAAGAACATGAAAGATTTAGAGAAATTTTGTGTGTTTGAATACCACAAGTTTCTGATAGTTTGGAAGTGGCACGAGAAAGTAGAATAACACATAAGCTGGCGTTTTAGACTTTTAGGCATGAATAATCTCGTAAGTGGTGTTGATACTGTTGAATGTTGACTATTAAAACACTAATTTCAAATTTGTGCTTTATTAGAGAAGTAATGACAACTTAATTTCAAATTTTGTTCAATTTATTTTAATTAGTATTTTAAACCACTTTTTATTCAATTTAATACTCCCTCCGTTTTTTTCCTTTTCATTTGTAATCAGAGAAGAAATCAAAACAATATTAAATACCATTAAAATTCTATAAAATAATTTAAAAATAAAAATATATTCTATTAAAAAATAATAAAGTGGGTTGAGTATTAAATAAGTAGTAGAATTTCTAAAGTCCATAACATTAAACAATTAAAAAAAATCAACTAATGAGCTACATATCACATAGATATTGATTCTAACCAAACTTTTTCATCCAATTACAATATTAAAACTAAAATAGAAGGATTAAAAATGAGAATAATATTTTAAAATTTTAAGATGAAAAAAATGAGAAAAAAACCAGAGAGTAATAATAATTAGATTATTGTACTGTACTAGATACAAATTAGGGGCCTTATTATTTATGGAAATCGGTTTCAATTCTTGAACAACTTGTGTTACGAGTAAATGACCAATCAAAAGTATTGTGGAGCGCTAAACGTCGCCCATAACTTACTCAAACCGCGCCACATTTTGACGATTTTGCCCTTTAACACATTTAAATAATATCGAACATTTTATATTTCAATTCTTATTTCTCACTTCACTTTCCCGTAAAAAACGAACCTCACAATTCCCGACCACCAGGCCTTCAACAAATATATAATTTTAACAAATTAATACTAACTTTTATATTCTAATTAACATGAATAACATTAATAATAATTAATAATATCATTAAATAATATTAACTAACAAAAATTAACAATAATACAAATAAACAATAATTAAAAGGACGAAAAAGTCGTCGGAAATTGGGGGAGCGTTTGATTTTCCAGCTAGCTAGTTCATATTATTTAATGATATCTTATATTTAAAAAGTGATTTTGGGCTTTTCCGCGGGAGAAAAAAATAACAAAAACAAGTTAGTTTAACAAGATTTTTTCGTAAATATTTTTACGTGTAATAATAAAAGAGGTATAATGCATTACTACTAAATGACATCTACACAATGGTGAAAACTAAGAAAATGTACACTGTACTATACTAGCATGTTTAACTTCTAAGCTTCTAACTAATACGAGTTTATAAAGATGACGAGAATATGATAATCAGAATTAGACACAGCGTTATTGGGAAAATAGTCTGTAAACTTTCCATGTTCATACTGGTTTATTTATAAACGTGATAGATGCTTGATATTGGCAAGTTGTACCTACACGTAGCATGAAGTTACACATGAAACAAGCTTCTTATACTTGATTATTCTTGTACTTTCCATCAATGGGTTGTTATATATCTCCAAGAAATGACCAAACTCTGATATCATTTTCGAGCAGCAGAAGCAGACGCTAGGTGCAATTGCCAGCCTAAGGCAACCTATTGTATTTGATCTAAGGTCGGCTGTAAGCGTAGATCAACATACTAGTTGCAGACTTGCATTAAGATAGATGAGTAAACAAGATGGCCTGGCAATGGCTTTACCAGCCGTAAATACCATTATTTCAAAAATGATAGCATTTTACTCTAAGCCTTTGGCTCATTCTTAGTTTAACCTAACTAGAAAACATAGTAACAAGAATAGCTCATACAATGGTGTTCTAATTTAGTATAAGATCTCATATCATACGGCATTAATCGAACTGTTTGCCCTCAAACGTTTGGCCAATTTTCCAACTCTTTGGAGCAACGTTGTATGATGTGAGAATAGCCCCATCACTAGTAGTGACCTCAAACGAAAGAGGTTGATTTTTTAAGTCAGCATTGAGTATCCAGTTCTGCCCCCAATTTCTGGACATTGGAAGCCATCCAGTTTGTGACCCCTTAACTTTAAGGGCAATAACATCACCTGCACCTGCAACATTGCTGACAAGAATAGACGTAAACACTCCAGATCCATCAATGGAAAATCGAATCCCTCCTTCCTTTCTGCATCTTATCCTGCTCAAAAGCAAAGAGGGGTCAATCACTTCAACAAGCAGAAAAGATCAACTATTAAATTTTTCACAGAAATCTGCAAAAGCCGTCAGTAGTCACACGAGTGATTCCATCATGGGGGAAACTCAATTCATCTATATATATACTGCTTCTAAACTTTCCACATCAGACTGCTATTCTCTTCATCTTAACTTTCTAAGTCATGAGGAACAGAATAGTGATTCACTTTATTGAATATGAGAGACATTATTTTCTATGCTTGAAGGCAACTGACATCCATGGGGATAGGACTCTGTACATCTGAAGCAAACATATGAAAGTGCTAGCTATTATGTGTAATAATAATATGATGTAGTCTGAAGAGTGAAAGTAAGATACACTAAATGGAATCACAAAGAACAGTTTCAAACTTTTAATAAAGTAGATTTAAGGAAAACAACATTCTCAAAACGTTCAGAAAAAAACTAGAGGTCATTGGTGCTTCAGTGCACACATTCAAATCGCGAGCAAAAACAACATTCAAATAAAGTAGATTTGAGGAAAACGACATTCCCAAAATGTTCAGGAAAAAACAAGAGGCAATCAGTGCTTCAGTGCACACATTCAAATTGCAAGCCAAAACATGAAAATGAGGTAACAGGACCATTGTTACCTGATTCCCATAAAAAACCAAAAAAGGCAAACTATGGTGAAAAATGTTTCATTTAAGCCTAATTTGTAGTGCATAGCTTACCCGTACCTAGTCTCGAACAAGCAAATTAGGTAACACTTAGAAGTATCATTCAGTTATATTAAGCCTGATTCCATATCAAAACAATCACATTCACGAATACAATAAACAGACAGGTCGAGATTTCAAATGGACCAAAATTTTAAAGAAAATTCCATAATTGAAGATCTCAAATTGAGTACACTTCACACTTGAAGCTGAGAAATTGTTGATGCTAGATGCTCTATCCAATAAAATAATGATACACGCTAAGTCTTACTAGTTCAGAATACAAAACAGTGAACTTCTCTTAAATAGTACTCCATAGTAAATGTTAAACCAACTTTCAATCAACACCTAAATCTTTTCTTAGAGATTAACTTACTATGAATTGGACATAGATAATGCATTATTAGACTGAATTTGATTAACTTGCGAGTTACTTGGACTTGTACAGTGTAACTTGGCATTGGGCAGAACAAGTCCCAGCTAGATAATGCCGACCTTATATTTTGCTAATCTCTAGTCAAAGTCTGAACTTCACAGCTATTCTAGTCAAACCAGTGAGATCTTACAGTTTGGAGATGTTGATCCAATGTGACTACTAATTTAGGATGGAGGTCGTACATCTTAATTTGCAACTACAGGTAACACCAGATTACCCTTGGCATCCTTAATTTTGACAATGTGAAAAACAATTTCATCACTCAAAGGCTTCCTCATATTCAAGAGTGCTTCAAAGCATTTCTCAGCCATCCCACACTCCACTTCAATTTGTTTATACAATATTGCATGAATGATACATGCGCTTGAATGAAATAATTGTGGATGAAATATTTCCTTAATTATTGGTAAATAAACCCACTGTCCCCACTCATTCTTCTCAAAAAAATACCCCCTACATCTCCACTTCTTCTATTGATTTTATAAGGTCTTGGGAGCTTTTAGTACTTGCACATTGTCTAAATTTTTCTTATCCAATAAACCCATGGAGAGAATCCGCAGAAGGAGTTCAAGCATTATATAAATTCATTCATAGGGATATTAATTAAGCTACCAGATGAAGGTTCCATAGAAGGGGATATCACTGGTAGCTTCAAAGTCAAAATCTATTGCAAGGGGTAGGTAGATAGCAATTACGTCAGGGATCTTTCAAAGGGAAAGACGATAATCATAGTCTATAGTTGAATATCTCCTAGTAAATGTTACAAAGATTAAACTTTGTTAATCAAAAGAAACAAGGTATTACACACCTTTTACTTTGCAAATGATTTATGTTGTTCTCAAGCAAAATTTTTGAAGCAGTTGTGAACCAAATATAGGGACCATGAAGTGTTTCATTGACCAACGTGAGTCCTAATCAACTGAATGCAAGGAACCATATTGCATTAATTGAATGAACTATCGCCTGAACAATATAACAAAAAGGAAATAAGCTTGAACAGTTATGTGGAGTTTCAGACCATTCCTATTCTAGATTAAGGATATTAAGTGTTGCATTCCATTTTTACCCAGAGTGCTTTATGGCTAACACCCTTATATGAAGGTGCAGCAGAAGCAACACAATTTACAATCCATCATAATGGAAACTTTATATGGAATGGAAGTCCGCTGAGAAGGAAGGTAAACATGTATTAAGCGGTAATATAGTTGGCTTATGTAACGAAGGTATAAACAGGTATTAAGCAGTGAAGCCAGTGGTTGTGTATCAGCATGCACCATCAAGAACAAAAGTATAGTCATATGGTCACAAGTCCCAACCCCTCAAGATTAAGGCAATCAAATCAGCAAAACACTTTTGATAAACTTTATTAGGGTATTGAAGGCAATAAAATCATGATGCACTCCTATTTTAAAACATTAATTACTTACCCCAAACAACCAGAAAATAATACATCAGACCCATACCCAATTACCCGGAACTATTTAACTCAATCTTTATCTGAACTGGTCCGACACGAAGATTGATTTGATTATTATTGATTGATGATTATCAGTTAACTGAAAAAAGACCGATACTTGATTGAGCCATACCTGAGAGAATGACCCGACCCAAATACCATCAAAACTGAAACGACCCGATAGGATTGGGGTGACCCAATTGCCACCTCTTATGCACTAATCGACTAATTCTACCAAAGAATATATTTGCAGTAACCAACCAGAAGTTATATTAAAAAAGCTAAGTCAATTACATTTGAAAGGGCATAAATATTGCAGGTCCAACATCTCCAATCAATTATCATAAACTATCACAGAAAACAAGAGCTCAATTCTTAGACACCGAAAGGATAGAACATGATCAGAAGAACAGATTGTTTCCTTGGTTAATTTGGTTTGTATGGAAAAACAGATGTTTTAGAAAAGAACTGGTTTTGATTGATTTGTTTTTGTAAGATTTACAACATTCACAGCTTGGGTATTTATAGTTATCTACTAGAGTACAAGATAAGCTCAACTTCCTTAATCTAAGGAACAATCTATCCTTATCCTATGTTAATCGGTTATTTACCCTGTTCTTTTGTTTAAGCACTTTGTATTTGTATCTAGCTGTTCTACACTCCCCCTCACGTTGGATGTGGAATTCTCAACACCCAACTTGCATAAGGCCTTCTCAAATGCGTTAGGCCCAATAACTTTAGTTCGGATATCTGCCATTTGATCCTGTGAGCACACAAACGGAAGACTAATTACTCCAGCTTCTAGATTATCCTTGATGAAGTGCCAATCAACTTCGATATGCTTGGTTCTATTATGATGGACAAGATTCTCAAAAATACTAAATGTTGCTTTGTTGTCACAGAAGATTTCACAACTTGTTTTTGGTGGAAACCCAAGTTCGGTTAAAAACTTCCTAAGCCAAAGCACTTCTGTAACACCTTTTGCGATCCCCCGAAATTCTACTTCTGCACTGGACATCGTAACAACCTTTTGTTTCTTACTTTTCCGAGTCAATACATTTCCTCCAACAAGAGTAAAGAACCCTGAAGTAGAATTTCTGCTATCTCTATCTCCTGCCCAATCTGCATCAGTGTAAGCTAGAAGTTGAAGATGACCATTCTTTCTAAACACCACTCCTTTTTCTAGTGTTCCTTTTACCTTAAGACTCTGCTTCCATATGTTGAGATTGTGGTCTATGCATGAATCTGCTCACTACTCCCACTGCATAAGCAATATCAAGTCGAGTATGAGCCAGATAGATAAGTTTTCCCACTAGCCTCTAATACTGGGTAGCCCATGATTAAGTAGCATAGGCGTTTCTGCTGGTTTGCAATCCACCATGCCAGTTTCCGCTAAGAGATCTAAGATGTACTTCTTTTGCGAAATGAAGATTCCTAATTTTGATCTAAGGACTTCAATTCCAAGAAAGTACTAGAGTTCTCCCAGATCCTTCATCTCAAACTCTTGGAACAACCTTTCTTTCAACTGGGATATTTCTTCTCTGTCATCTCCAGGAATAATCATATCATCTACATAGATGATAAGACAAGTAGTCAAATCACCTCTCCTTTTTAGAAATAATGTATGATCCAAGTTGCTCTGTTTGTACCCGAATTTCTCCATGGCTAGAGTAAATCTCCCAAACCAAGCCCTTGGAGACTACTTTAGCCCATACAACGCCTTTTTTTAACTTACACCCCTCTCCAGGAGAAAAACCTTATGAAAACCTGGGGGTTCTTCCATATATTTTTCCTTAGTAATTGCCCCATGCAAGAATGCAATTTTTGACATCGAACTGATGTAGAGGCCAATCTTTACTTACTGCGACTGAGAATAGCATCCTGGTAGTATCGATTTTTGCCACAGGTGAAAACGTCTTTGAGTAATCGATCTTATACATCTGTGTATACCTTTTAGCTACCAATCTAGCCTTGTACCGTTCAATACAACCATCTGCTTTGAATTTGACAGTAAACACCCATCTACAACCCACAACCTTTTTCCCTTTGGGAATTGCACATCTTTCCCAAGTCTTGTTTTTTATGAGAGCATCAACTTCCTCCTCCATTGCCTTTCTCCAATACTGTGGATGGAATTTTTTCAGAATAAACTGAAGTATAGAAAGTTAATGCTGTGTTAGATAGACCTTCTTGATGTAAGCCCCTTATCGGGTAATTTGACCTCCTCGGCTCATAAGAAGGATCATCTTGACTTGGAGGGACTCCCATAGTGCTCCTTGGGGGTAGTTGATACCTCTCCACTATTGGTTCTCCTTCACCATTCTCCATATTCTCCATTTCTTCATGCACTGTATTAGTATTGTTTGCAGGAGTACGGGAATTACTTACCTCAAGCTCATGATGCTTGGAGTTAGGAGAGTTCACAAGGTCTGGTGCTGAGATAGTGGACTTGACCATGTTATCAGAGATAGCACAAGCCTCATCATTTGTATTCGCACTACTACTCATAGGAAATGATAACAACCAACTTCGATCATCCCATCTAAGTTGGGAGTAGAAATAGGCATTTTCCACAAAATTACAGTCCATAGTAGTAAATAAGTGATTAGAGGTAGGGTCAAAGCATCTATAACCCTTTTGAGATGTACCAAACCCCACAAAGACACACTTGGCAACCCGTCGTTCTAATTTGGTACGGGTTTTCTTAGGGAGATGAACGTACACAATACATCCAAAAACTTGAGGAGGAAGGGAGTGAAAGGATGGAATGGTCATATGTGTACTTAGGACATAAAGAGGGGTTTTATGGTTCAATTTCTTTGTGGGTAGGCGGTTAGATAGATAATTGGCGGTAGCAATTGCCTCGGGCCAAAAAAAGGTGGGGACACAGGATTCGATCATCATAGCTCAGGTTATTTCAAGAAGAGTCCTATTTTTTTACGCACTGCAACACTATTCTGTTGAGGTGTGTCAGGCGGGGGTGGTCTGATGGAGGAGTCCTTAGAACTGGAAAAAAGACTTCATTTCGTGATTCACATATTCACTGCCATTATCTGACCTAAGTATACTTATCTTTGTTTGGAATTGAGTGTAAATCATCTGATAAAAGGCTACAAATATATCATAGACCTCTTGCTTCATGAAATAAACCCACCTCATTTTAGTGCAATCATCAATAAAGATAACATAATATAAAAAACCATGTTTACCAAGTATTGGGGCAGGTCCCCATAAATCAGAATGGACTAGATAAAATGGCACCTTAGCATGACTCAAACTATTAGAATAATGATATTTATGGCTCTTAGCAAGATAACAGGCTTCACAGTTTAAATTTAAATTTGAACCAGCAAGTGATGGAAAAAGATGTTCTAAATATCCTAAAGATGGGTGACCTAACCGACGATGCCAGATTTGGAGTTGGGCTTCCACTGATCCACGAGCAATTGATGCACCTCCTGGCCTAGGTACCTCATCTACATAATACAGTCCATTTCTCTCAATACCACACCCAATGATCTTTCCGATCTGAGCATCCTGCACAATACAACAATCGGGTTTCATTAGAAGAGTAAAATTCAAGTCTTTCGTAAGCTGACTTATAGATAATAATTTATACGAAAGATCTGGTATGTAAAGGCAATTAGGTAAAGAGAAATTGGATTTGGTTTTAATCGTCCCGAACACTTTCACATCCATACAATCACCGTTAGTTGTGTGAATAAGGGCCTTTTTTGGGCTTTCAGAGTTTGAAAAATCCCTTTCATCATATGTCATGGTATCTGTAGCTCCACTATAAAAAATCCATCACTTTTCTGGGTATGCATGACATGTAACTCCTGTATTGGACTCTATTTCAGAAGGGGACGTGTTTGGGCACGTGTTTAGGTTTGTTTTAATTGGGCCTAGGGATTTCTTGGTTTGGGCTGAAGCTAGAAGGCACACACGACCTTTCTTTGAGTCGTTGGATTGAAGAATTAAATTAGGGCCATTGGTTGCGTGGGTAAGATGATGCCTAGGGTTAGGTCTCGGTCTGGCCTTTCCTCCCGTGGCTTCTCCTTCGATCCTTCCCCCATAGATGTTGTCCCCTTGTTTCTTGGCTCATCTCCACCTTTATTTCCTCTCTTCTTCACGTCAGGCCACCATTCAGGATACCCTACAAGCTTAAAGCAACCGTCGTGTGTGACGGTTCCTCCCGCAAATGGTACACTTGAGGAGTGCCTTCTCATCTGTGCGCCGAGATGATGCTCTCCTCTAATCGGGCTTCGTGGTGAGGCCACTGCCGATTCCACTGGTTTGCTCCACCGCAGGTAAGTGAGGTAAGCTTCTCCCCATGATCTCCTTTCGTGCTATCTCCCTCCTGATTGTGTAGTATGCCATCTCAATCGAAGGAAGTGGTTATTGATTGACCAATTCCTTTCGATCTTTATCAAATTCCTCTTTGAGTCCTCCAAGAAATTGATGTAGGCGTGTTTGTTGGATTATTTGGTTATGAATCGTGATATCATCTGGACATTTCATTGGGTTTGACATCCTTCTGTCAATCTTCTTCCAAACTGATGTCAGCTAACCATAATAATTTTCGATGGTGTCTCGGCCTTGTCTAATTGTATTGGCTCGCATTGTGAGGTCCGTGGAGCCCATCCTTGTAACTCCCATAAACAGCATCTATGCCTTTCTATAGATCCTTGGCCGTTAGAAAATCTAGGAATTGGTTTACTAGATCAGGATCTATGCTCTCAACTATCCAAGACATGACTCCGGAATCATTTTGTGCCCATTGTTTATACTCCGGGCTATCTTTGGAAGGGGGTTTGGCTATGATGTGATTGAGCCGTCCCCTTCCATCAAGAGCCCAGTGCATTAAGCGAGACCATTTAGTATAATTCCGACTGTTGAGTTTTTCGGATATGTTGATCGAAGCATTATTCTGATTTTGTGTCCCTTTGTTGCTCTTTATCTGTTGTAACAACATCAGTACTTGCTCCATTATCTCTGGGTTATCACCATGCTTACAGGTAAGTTTATCCTTGGTAAATGATTGAAGCTAAATGGCAAAAACAGATGTTTAATACCCTTGCTCTAATACCAAGAACAAGGGATTGTTTCCTTGGTTAATTTGGTTTGTATGGAAAAACAGATGTTTTAGAAAAGAACTGGTTTCTTGTATTGATTGATTTGTTTTTGTATGATTTACAACATTCACAACTTGGGTATTTATAGTTATCTACCATAGTACAAGATAAGCTCAACTTCCTTAATCTAAGGAACAATCTATCCTTATCCTATGTTAATTTGATTATTTACCTTGTTCTTTTGTTTAAGCACTTTGTATTTGTATCTAACTGTTCTACATGATCTTAAAGAGGAAAATCCAATTCATCAACCAAAAGATCTGTTTTTTACTGGCTTATCGCAGAGCTGAAATCAAGTGTTTTGACAAAGCAACAGCTGAAATCTTGGAAGAGCAATGCAATTTGCCGGCAGCAATCATTTGCAACTTCGCAAGCCAAACCAAAGATATACAAACATACTGCTGTAAGTTAGAACCACATATGGCAACCATTTAGTACAAAGTGAAAGAAGTCCTCATAATCTAATCAAGTTTATCTGTAATCATCCTTGGATAATATGGTGCAACAAATTCATCGAATCACACAATTCACTAATTTGTCATCTAATTCATTTTGATAGCAAAATCTAGATTTTTTTTTTTATTTTTTATTTTTACATTTTACATACAGCTCCTCTCCTTCAAAATATAATAGCTCTAATTTTTATATTATCATCCTCCATGACTCAATTCTGACAAGTTTTACCAAGTTCATCTAAGGTCAGACAAGTTCTACAAAGTTCAGTCCACAATCAGTTCAATAAGGTGATTTCAGAGTTTCAGGATTGACCCAAACGCAATTATAGCTAGCTAAAATTGGCACCTTAAAACAATAAGCAACTTACTTTGCCGCACTTTGATCAATTACTACAATATAGCACGTGTATTGATGAATTCAGCATCCAATAAATTTGCCAACAACCGCACCCACAACTCCTCAGTTTCTCTTAACCTATCTAAAAAAACACGTGCAACACCTGTAATAACTCAAACTACATAAAATAAAACAACCCGCCAATACTGCAAATGCCAGCTAGTTAATTTGGTTAATATCACAAGAGGATATAAATACCCAAGAAATCGGATCAAAATCCATGTACACAAGGGGTTAAAGACGTGTAACACCTGAATTAATTCAAACCAATTCAACAGGTGCAGAGTAGACTTAGGATCAAATCTCGGTCTATATCAAAATAAACAACGAAAACACGAAAAGAGAGAAACTTTACATACCTTCGGTATTGAACAGCCATATTACCAGCTTTCCAAAGAGCAATCTTCTCAAAAGCTTCAATAGGCAAAACAAAATGCTTATTCGGGGGATTACAGCGGCCGCCAGCGTCCGCTGTAAAACCAAAGTTAGGGGCACAAAAGTTGGTAGCAGTTACAAGAATGGAGGTGCCAGGAATACAGTTCCGAAGATCCTCAACACAACGGAGTTCAAAGCAAGCGCCGCAGATCTGGCCTTTGGAAAAGAGTGTAGTGCTTAACCCAACAGTGGCTTTACCATACCCAGCTTTCTCGAGGTTTCCGTACCCGCATGCACCCCCTACTATGTCGCGCGGGTCTGACGCTGCGTAGTAGGTTGCTCGGGCGGATTGCCATTCAGAGATGAGGGGAGTGGCGGTGGTGGAGGGTGGTGGGTAGTAGTGTGCAATGGAGGAGGAGGTGGAGTGGAGGATGAGGAGGAGGAGGAGAGTGAGGGGGAGGGAGTGCGAATGGGGTTGATGATAATGTAATGGCATGTCGGAAAGTGAGGGAGTGAGTCAGAGAGTGAGAATGGGAAAGTGGAAATAGAACTATAGAAGGAAGGTCAAGTGAAGTGGGGGTTTGACTGTGTATGTTTGTCCTGTTGTAGCTTTTTGAACAAGATTTTGGAAGATGAGAGCTTGGTTGTATAGAGTTATTTTCTACTTTTGGACTACTCTTTATGATTAAAATGAGATTGGGAGCCTTAATGATCACACATTCACACTTTTAGAAGAAGGAAGAGTGTCCAAGGATTTCTTTGGAAGAATTCATAATGTTCAACAATTTTTATTATCTGTTATGATCTTATGGAAATATTGAATTTAACTATGTCTAGTTGTGTAGATTGGAGTAAACATATACTTTGTCTGTATTATTTTTAAAGTCTCGAAAATTTTGCAATAGAGTTAATAATTAAATACTCGTGTTGTAATATTTGTGTAGCAAATTATATGTTGATCTGGGGAATTATATGACTAATGAAAGTTAAGTGAGTTTATTATGAACTAGAAAAAAAAATCTCAACTACAAATAGTAAAAAAGTTAGTTAATATTGGGATTTTATATTGTTTGAATTGTGACTAAAAAGTTTAGAGGTTTTAAACTAAAAACAATCTCAATAGCAATTATTCCTTTTCCTCAGCCCCACTTCTTCACCTTAATCAAACTCCTTCACCTCAGCCTCACTTCTTCCTTTTCCCTTGGACTTTCCCTCTCCCCAACATGACTCCCCCTATGCTTTGTCCACCTCAAAGGTGCAGTTTCCCTACCTGTCATTGCTACTTACATATTTGTGAGCTTCTCATAGCCAATTAAAAGTCTAAGCAAACTCCATCATTATTTTGTATATTGGACAGCATGCTATGCATCATACCCCTACAGTGCCCACAATATTCCTTTAATGTATACATTTATAATTGTAAGAATTTTTTAAAAATATGCTTTTTTGAATAAATGTCCTTGTGTGAAAGAAAATAGAATATGTTGTATTGAGATCATAATACAGAAAAAACTTACTCCTGTCCTAAATATTGCTACTCTATTTCTTCATTTCCTCTTTGTTCATTTGATCCATCAGCTTAATAGACTTCTGAATAGCTTTTAGCTTTGAAGTGGCCTTTGAGTTGCCTAGAACATCTATGTGCTATTTTATCTTCCTTCCCATTTTCTAGTGTGTATAGTTGATTGCCCTCACAACATTGCTTCCTTCTTTTCTGTGCCGCCTCAATCAAAGGTACGTCTAATTTCTTCATCCCTGAAAATATTGGCCTTTTAATTCTGCTTCCTAATTTCTCATTTTTGTGCCGTCATATATCAGTATATTTTCATGCTTTCTTCTCCTATATGCTTAACCAAAGTACAACTTATACATGAATGAGAACAATTCCATTGCCCTAAGCAACCAAAAAATCACAAGGTGAAAAAATCTGCATAGAATATGATCGGAATGATAGGGGCATATTGGTATCTGAAAGTTTGCTCGTCCCCTGCATTAGTAGGTAAGTAGACAGGTTCAAGATCAACTGCAATATAAATTTATCTTGTAGCTGGCTAAGATTCAGGAACATCTGATACATTAGAGCTGTTAGAATAAGTAAATTGATGAGCTTTTAGGTTATCATTTCTGTAAGAGAAACAAGACAAAAATACTCTAGTATACTGCTCGATTAAGTGGGATTCCAAATGCAGAGCACACAGGGTATTCAAGCTGTAACAAGAAGTTTGTCAGGATGTCAGTGATCGAGGAAAAGAGATGGAAGTGAAGGAGTAAGAGGAAGGGAGATGGACTCGAGTTTCCTTCCAAATCCTTCCTATGTTAACATCTAGTTTATTCAAGGACTTTAGACCCTCTCATTCCCTTCTCTTCCCTTAACTCAAATCCTTCTCTCCCACATCCAAATAAAGGAAATTGAATACGCCACTCTCATCCGCCTTCTCTTTGGATCCTTCACCCATACACACTAAGCACTTGTACTGTGTTATTTGACTAATATGAGTATACCTAGTACTTATTTCTGACTACATCACATTTTCATTGGCAAATAATCCAAGTGAATACATAAATCACCATTGTATAAATGGATACCTACAGCTATATCTTGAAAGATGCTGTCGGAGTAAAAGTCCCACTCTTTTAACTATCATCATCACCGAGAAAAGCAAAAACCCATGCATAGTTGGATTATCTTTCACTCGCCAAAAACCCAATAAGTTGCATCATTTCGGCAATATCACTCATGTATAATCTTTCTCATTAGTGTTCAGCAAAGCAAGAAAGATTAATTCCAAGGATAAAGGATAGCAACAGGTTGCTTTGTTCTCCACTCCAATTTTGACTATAAGAAAAGCATAATATACAATCAAGGTCACAGTTTCAGGCAAAGCTGCTTGAACAAAGGCATTCAAGATGCCCTTTGATATGACATAAATTGGCCTTCAAGTAAACATTTCCAGTAGACAGTGGCACTAACACCCAACAAACAAATCAAAGTATTTAGCATTCCATGTTGTAAATATTATGGGTATCACACACTCAAAATTTGATTATCTGCAAATAAAGGAGTTGTTTCGGAGATGCAAAATTTTATAAAAGGAGAAAGTCAAGCCAAAACCCTTTGGTATGGCAACCACAAATAACACCATATCATTAGCCAGGTTAGCAGCGTTTTTTTTAATCCAATTTATTAAAAACAAGGTCACCAATACTTGGCTATGCGAGTAGCTCAGACTTATTTGCATATACTGACTGCAACATTGTCATGTGTAGCCAAAGTACAAAACATGAAAGGCATTACAATACATTTATATTCATCTGGAAGACGTTCATAGCCATTTTATTCTATTTATGCAAAAGAGTTGCCAAATTGATTTCCTCCAATATGATAAAAATGCTAATCAGGCATGTAATTGCTCTCTGTATGGCGAAGAGAAGTGATATATTTATGAAATGTGGATGAATAAATATAAAGGAAGCTACAATGCAAAACATACCAAGCTAAAGTGGTCCTCATTTGAATATTTCCCCCTAATTGAATAAAAAGTTGGACATAGAGGCATCAAATTTCAGGAATTTACAAACAGTAGGATTCCCAATCTACGGAAATTGAGAATAGTGTTGGATCTTTCCTGTTGATTTGAACAATCAGCTCCTTTCATCTGAGATCACTGCAAGTCTGCTACATAGGGTTAATCTTAACCTCGTCAAAAATAAGTTGCTCCAATGAATTTTTGGTGCTGGCAATTTGAAAGGAATCCAACGATTAATTATCCTATGCTAGCTGAAAACAAGACAGTGAAATATGTTCTCTGTGCTTGAGTTTCAGTAGTTAAAAAGATTTGGATAGCATTCAAGAGCTGCATTTTGCTGCTGTCCACAGTGCACTATCAAACAGTTCTAAGTCAATGGAGCTCTTGATAGTCAAATTATCTAAATTTCATAATGTAGTTCTCAATGTACTGAAGAACAGATTCACATGACACATTTCCATGATGTACATAAACACATCAATTAAAATCCTAGCATTGAAGGAATAAGATGTAGCGTACATAAACACACCATAATATACATAAAATCAATCAAAACTTACCAGGATAGCTGATATGCCTCATGACACACCCTCCTATGTATTGCAACTAAACAAAACTTCATTGGTTAGTTCCAAGCAACTATTATGAACAAAAAGACAATGTGAGTACACATGAGTAACATACCTCAATTGTATCATCCTCAAACATTTTATAATCATAGCAGCATTCACTAGGCTGGTAATTCTAGCAACAGTCTTATAGAACTGAAGAAGAATCAAAAGGTCTACAAGAATTAAACTAAAAAAATTTCTTTGTCTTGGATATAATTTCATCAGCGTAATCATACTTGTACAATTTCCAAATTTCTAACGAAAACAAACATTCAGGGTTCCCCCTTTGCCTATACTAAAACAAGTGTTGCAAGTATACCATACTTATACACGTTTGTCGTTTGACTAGCTAAGCCATAAAGAAAAATCAATCAATTGAGCTCTCCAGTACAAGAAAATTGAAGCTACCAGTTAATTCAAAGCGTGGAGAAGAATACCTCAGGAAATAACTAAGATACATCAGTACAGGGATGAAGCAATCTCTTACAAATTAACGAGAAGCTTAAGATCCACCACGGCCAGCAGAGATCCGGCTTGTAATCAGTGTCAGATGGGCATAGTATCAACCAAACAACCACTACAATTTTTGCTGAGACTGTATAACCAGAGCATTTAGCATGATATGTACCGCAGCTTCATATACTACCCCATCATAATGCATTCCATCCTCTGTACATATTTCCCCACAATTCTCACTCAAAGATTGAATATCCAACAACACAAATGGACCACCAGGCCGTAAAAGATTAACACAGCGAAACCCTAAATCATAGGCAAATTGGGTCGCACTATTCATTTTAACTCTCTTCTCTTCAGTATTGAGCATCGAGTTTATCAACGTTGGCATCCCCAACCAAAACAAATGAGGCTGAGCTTTTCCCACAAACAACGGCATCACAGCATGACTCAGAAGCTGCAACAAAGCCTCGTAGTGTGTCGCATTATTAACATGGAGCATATGCCAAAGCCCCGAACCCATGACCAAAACATCAGGGCAGCTATGATTTCCATTCAACCCCATTACCAAGTTAGTCAGGTTATTAACATAAGGTGCCCACACAAAGTCTAACTTCAATCCAACTCTATCAACCACCAAATGATAATCACTATGCCTTTTAAACAAATCCCCTCGAACTGAAACTATCTCATCCTCCAACAACATCAAATCCAACAACGAAAGCACGAATAATCGCGCTTGCGAATCCCCGGCAACCATCACCCAAGACCCATTAAGCAGATCCCCAGCATCCTTCCTACCCAACTTCTGAAAATCACAAGCTAACACATTCTCATCTGACAACACCCACTTCCATGTACTACTCATATTCACATTCAAATTATCATGACTAACATGATGATTATGCTTCTTCCAATGGATCTTATGAAGAAATGATAAGCAAGATTCACGATTTTCGAGAACAACTAAACTTGAAGAAGAAGCTGAAGATGATGATGCAACAGTGGGAAATAAATCATGGAGGGAAGGGAAGTAGGGAGAGAGATGAACAGCAACAAAAAGTGACAAGAACAGGGCAAGACTAAAGAAGAGAACCTTGTTGCGGCTCAAGTGCCAACCTGCTAATGCCATTGGAACAAGGAGTACTACACAAGCTGCCAATACACCTAATTGGACAGCCCCTATCATATTCCTCAACACTAACACCAACCCATCAAATCTATCCCAAAAATGGGGGGTGGGGGGGATTTCAATGATTTTGATGTTTCTGATTTGGAATTTCGATGGGTTTTTCTGCGTTTTCTTTGTTTTTGCAGTTCAATAAGAAAAACCCAGAAATTTCACCTAGAAGTTCACTAAAAAAGGGGGAGACTTTGATGAATTTGATCTGGGTTTTTAACGAAATTGATGGGTTTGCTTGTTTTTGGAGTTGAATTGAGTAGTGCGAAAAAGTTGAGAGCTTTGAAGAGGAAAGATTACCTGAAAGTGTGAGGGAGTTGAGGGGTCATATGTCGTTGTTCATGGATGGGTGATCGGAGGATTCGTCACTGTGAATCTAGAGGTGCGATTCTACTCGTAAAACTCACATTAGTTGGTTCTTGTTTCGGCTTAATTGGGTTGTTAGTTGCTCCTAGAGAGAGATGGATGATGCCCTGGTTTCGTGCAAGTTTTCGATGAGATAGGACTCGTTGAGAAACTCTACCAGTAGAGAACAATGTTATAGGGACCTTGGCAAGAGGTGGTGTTAATAATACTAGTATTTCATAGAGGTATGAGATTAAGGGTGGAAAAGCAAAAAAAGGAAATGTCAGAAGCTCCTCCTAAGTCTTAACTAGGGGTTCTCCTTTAGTGATAGAAGAAAGAACTCTGAAGAATTATTACAAGGATTGATGTCTAAACCGACACTAGTAATCCAACCAGCTGTCTGATTTGCCTTGCGATCAATGTGTATGTGACTTAATACTTGTTGAAATTGCAGAGAAGAACACAAACTTTTGAAGTGATATTGGCATATTGCCACGGAGTTGCATAAGCCTATAAATAGAGTTGATTACTAACGCAAATGTTTCTAATCCCTTGACCAATAGCTCGAAGGATGTCTTTATAGAAAATTGTTGCTCCAACGACAAAACCTCTGGTAATGCCCAGATTGTGCGGTGTGTGCGGTCTGCGGAGTGGAGATCGTCGTTGCTCGAATGATGATCCTGCTGCTAAATTCTTTTTAACTGAAACATGAAAGTTGTCTTTAAAAACCGTGATGTTGGTTGTTGTAGTGGGGGTCTCGAGATCAGATGAGCAGGTCTTTTGCTCGAATGGTTGTCTTTTGGGCTTTTGTCTCGAGATCAAAGTTGTCTTTTGGTCAGATGAGCAGGTCTTTTGGTCTTTTGTCTCGAGATCAAAGTTGTCTTTTGCCCGAATGGTTGTTGTAGTGGGTAGTCAAAGAGAGAAAAGTTCTGAAGGAATTTTTGTAATGCTCTTCAATGTTCACTTAAAGGTACGTTGTTGAGTTCCAAGATAATTTTCCACCCTTGACTTGGAAGCCTTTTTTTGGCAATTAGATATAGAAGCCTTATCTAATGACTAATGTTAATGTATGTCAAAGCCTAGAGTAGATCCCCTACATTTTTTGGTCTACATATTTTATCCCAAGCGACTAAGGGGACTAATGAAGATTATGAAGCATAATGCTCTGGTAGTTTGATATGCTCTCGTAGTTTGATTCATATGTTCCTAATTTCAACTTGTTTGGATTAGTTATGGGTTATTAGAGCATGTGTTATGTGTGGCCCCCCCTTTTTAGTATGTACTCTTATAAAGTACTCCGCATATCTTTCTATTAGACAGAGTTTGACAGTTGACACTCGCAGGATGGGAGATCAGGAGATGTGTATATTTATGTATAATGCAAACTATAATGTACCCGTGTCCGTATAAATGCTCGTCTTCTTTATCCCTTTCACCTGTCATAATAAAAATAAAAAATAATGAAATAATAAAAGAAAGCAAGAAATAACAAGGTCTATCAGTGCGTTAACCATTACAATGGTGAAGCGAGAATCCACACAAGAAGATGCCCTATGGCAGTAAGTTGTGGGTATCTGCTAGCAGTCAGTTTTCCATCCACTTGGTTTTTTAAGACCCAAATATTCTTTAAAAAGACTAACTTCATCACAGACAGGCCAGCAAATATCATGCTGTACATCTGATGTCTTAGTTTCTGCTAAACCCCGAGCTGACGAGCTTAGTTCAAATTTATCGCTCTGAAAAAGTTTCAAGTAGAACCGCATCAGAGTACCACCAGACCAATCTGAAGTAGTAGACAACTCCTGGTTAGGTCGTTGGCAAGGGTAATTTCATAGCTACTGACCTACTGCACCCGACTGTATTCCTGATCTGTATTCATGCTCATCTTCTCCCTCCCTAAGCTTCCACAAATCATACCCAAATAATGAATCTACGCAAAGAATAACAAAAGCATTAGAGCATGATCGATGACAAACAGTGATACAAAAACCTAAACAAGGAGATGTTCAACCGCAATTCAGGCCCATGTATAAAATAGTGGGTATTCACCTATAAGCAATCCATCATATAGTTTCTGTAGCACCAGACCAAAAATGTTCCTGTTCAGAGGATCAAATTCATGATAAATTCGGTAACATGTTTTACATCTGAGGTCAGGGTTACTGGTTTGCTGGCTTGATGCTCAATCCCCATGCTCAGTTCAATTTTAGGAAACAGGCATTACAGTGAATCATTTTAGACACCAGTTGCAGGTAAACTGGAAAACCACATGAGGTTTGATTGTCTAATGTGATGTGGGATGGAATAGTTGACCTACTAAACCCAACTGCTTCCTGGTGCTGTCTTTACTCGTCTTTCTTTCATTTCAATTCTCAAGTTATTCGCTTCTTCATACCTTCCAGCATTTGCATAAATTCTAGCCAACAGCACATAATTAGCAGCATTATTTGGTTCTATCTCAAACAACGCTCTTCCAGCAATCTCTGCAAGGTCCACCTCCCCATAAGTCCTGCAAGCCCCTAAAAGTGCGCCCCAAGCTTTAGCAGTAGCCTTTACAGGCATTTTTGTCAAGACCTCATACGCTTCATACAATCTCCCCGCCCTGCCCAGCACGTCCACCAAACAAGAGTAGTGATCACTATTTACTTCCACACCATAAACCTCTTGCATCCTCACAATATAACCCTTTGCTTCATCAGCCAACCCTGCATGACTACAAGCTTTAAGTACGCCCAGCAAAGTGATCCTATCAGGCTTCACTTTCACATCTTCCATGTCACGAAAGATCTCCAATGCTTTTCTTGCCTCTCCATGCAACGCATAAGCTGAGATGAAGCTACTCCACGCCACCACATCTCGCTCACTCTCCTTCATACTAAAGAATACGCAATAAGCATAATCAACACACCCACATCTCCCATACGCTTCAACAAGGCAACTCCTAAGCTGAGGATTTGGATCGATATCAGTTCTTACAGAAAACCCATGAATCTCTTTAATCAACCTCAACTCCCCTAGACCAGCACAAGCAGAAAGCAAAGCAAGTGCAGTAATAAAATTCGGCCTCAATCCGAACCCTTCCATTCTCCTATAAAACCCAAGAGCCTTGTAAGCCCCATCATCCACCCGCGACAAACAATCTATAATCGTATTAAACGTTGATATATTCGGACTAACATCCATAGACCCAAACAGCCTCAAAGCCATGGATATATTACTAGAGTGTGCATATAGCGAGATCATAGCATTCCACACAACATCATTTCGTTGAGGAATTTCGTCGAACAGTTGGCGTGCAGAAAGCAAGGACACACATTTCCCGTAAAAGTCAACTAAAGCGGATGCAACAAAAGGGTTTGATAGCAGGAATGATTTAGTTAAGTAGGCATGAATGGAGGTGCCGAGAAGGGGGCGGTGGAGGGCGGAGCAGGACTTGAGAGTGAGCGGGAAGACGTAGGGGTCGGGGGGGAGAGCGAGGGCGGAGTGGATGTGGTGGAAGACGGAGAGGGCTAGGTCGTGCCGGCCATGGTTGACGTGGGACGTTAGCTGCTTTGTGAAGGATATTAAGCGTAAGAAGTTGGAGTTGTACGAGGAATATGATTTCATGTTTCGATGTTTGTAGCGAGGTTGGATACTTTGGGCTGTCTCGGGGTTTTGACTACTGAGTAAGAAGATTATGCAGCCTCTCACTGAAAAATGAAACTAAAAACCAGGTAGGTAGGTAGGTAGGTATGTCAGCCTGTCAGGTAAACTCAGTTTCAAATTAGTTACAATAGTTGACTTTTTACTGTTTTCAATACACAATTAAAACGTTCTTTTCTCTAAATTCGTAAAATAAAAAATTATAAAAAGTTGATATTCTAAAAATTTACATCAAGACACATTCAACAAGATCTCACTTGGATGTATTATTTGTTATAACATAATTATAATTTATGGTCAAAGTTTATAAAATTTGACTTACAAAATGGAAATGTAGCAAATAAAAAGACAGAGGGAGTATTAAATATCTAAATCCACTTTCAATCAAGTCATTAATCTTTGATTTTTACTAATTTCACGCATAATATCATTAGTTACCAAGTGTTATCTATGTGTTTATGTGAATTTTTACTAATTATGACAATTTTTTGCATATTGTTATCAGCGAGCTTATCCGCATGCGATGTACAACTAGTTTGTATTCATATAAATCTCGTAATTTGATTTAAAACTAGTCTTCAAACTGTAAGCATTTTACAAGTGGTAATCCAAATTCCAAATGATAAATAAAGTCCTCAAAAACCATTAACTTAACTAAAATAAAATCAAGCACCAAATCTTTTTAGGTTTGACCTCCACCAGTACACTTTGTTGATAGACAAAATAAGGGGATAGGATTTAAATAAATTGAACCAATTTTAATGCTTCAGAACTAATCTTTTTAACATGTCAATTAGAACAAGAACAAATTAGCTACATGTTTATACGTATTAGCTCTTACATTAATGCCAGTGACTCATAGGGAGCTGACATGTTCCGTTTCGAAAGAAGACCTATAATCAATAGCTGCCCCTAGCCCAACATCAGTCCAAGCACCATAAAAAAATATTACTCTCTCTATCCCTTAATATTTGCCACTTTTTGATCAAAAAGTAAAAAGTGACAAACATTAAAAAACCAGGGGAGTAATTGTCAAATGAAAGAAAACTTGGACAACCACAATCACAATGTGTACTATCGAAGTAAACAAAATATGAGAAATCCGAAAAGAGACCGCCTTTCAAACTCAAAAAAATAATTGTTGTAAGCATTGTGAGCCAACAGTACCTCTTTAAACCACATAACTCTTCCAAGAAAAGAGGCTTGACAAACAAATGCCATCAAATAAGAACATACATCATACATTTGAAATAAGCAAACAAAGTTATTACTACTACAGTGAGACAAAACTACAAAACTATCTGCCAAAAGTTGTCCTCTCAGCAGTCAGCAGTTGGTAATCCGGGCCTTAAAATGGTGAAGCAAAGATGGTAGAGCAAGGGAGAGAAGTTGATGACCTTACACAAGCTAATCAAAGGATACAATTTCTTCTTCAACACCCACCACTTCCTCGTATTCCACTTCCTTAGCTTCGTATTCCTCCTCATCATCACTGACTTCACCATCTCTAAGATTCTCTCTCTCCAATTTCTCTTCTTCATGGTATTTCTTCCATTTGTTAACCCACGACTCCCATTCTTCCTTCAACAGCCTCCTCTTCTCACGATCTTGTTCACTCAATAAAAGAGACACATCCTGGTCCTCCACTTCGTACTTCTTGCTGTACTTCTTGAAGTTTTTTGCAATTTCTTCCTCCTTTTCAGGAGTCAACAAGGATGGTGGTCTAGGACGCCATGAGAACTGGAAAAGGAAATATAGAAATCATACTGGCACTTATAACTATCTCAACCAAAATATCACGTCACTTTGTCCTGATCTTTTCACTGAAATAAACATCTGAAGAGCTGTCTTATTATTGCTTTTGATTGTTAACATTATTTCCAGACATACCAAAATGGTACATGTGACAATTAATTCAAGGTGAAGAAATCAAAACAATCCTCACTTAAGACTAATTGCACCAAAGATCTATAACCTATAGTAAGCATGAAAGAACAATCAGGATATAAAATCCAAGGACTCTACTTTGACTAAACCCTTTAGTAATGTAGTAGTTACTCCGCCTTTGACAGCACAGTCAAAGGCCCCATGCTACTTGACAAAATTACTAAACCAAAGAGTATTTAAAGTTTAAAACAAAAGTGGGCCAAGTGCCATAACAGCACTGTTTGCATGCATAGATGACAAAACACTTCCAACTCAGGGGTAACTAAAAAAGACAATCAAATGACAGAAAATCTGGCCAATAACAAGCCATGAATAAAGCACCATTGTCAACCAACTGACTCCACAAAAACCACAGGTAGCATCAAACCAGTTAGGGCTATATTAAATTATTTATCCTGATTTTATGGATGTGGAACTTCAGAAGTCTACCTACGGTCAGGCTTCCCAGACTTAAATATATTAGTCAAGTAGTCTTACCTGGAAGAAATGATCCTTTAGTATTCTATACAGAAGTTTCCCATTGAAGGACCAAATGTTGAACCCATTCTCCATCTCATGAACTGAGGTAACAGCAGTCGCAACATACCTAGAAAAAGTATGGAGAAAGTAATTGATAAATGTAAGAAATGGCAGGACAAAGCCTCAGAAAACTCATGAGCAAACAACTACAGAAATATGGTTACTAAGAAATCCTTGTAACTTAGATTGATAAATAAGTACCTTCCAGTAGGATCCCACTCAATGTCAGTACACATGAAATGTTCAGTTGTGGCCATGGTTTCAAGCTCATCAACATTGAAAAATTCAAGTTGCCCATTGAACCCCTTCAACCCTGCTAATATTATATACCGACCACCAGGTGACCAGTAAAGAGCATTTGCTTGCTTGTTCTTAATAGTTGTAAGCTTAGAAACTCGACTTGTGTGGCTAGTAGTCTTCATCGAGTAAAAGCTAACATCAGGCCTTGGGTTATCACCATGGATAACAGCAAATCGGTGGCCCTTGGGCTCCCATGCAAACGCAATAATCTTATCATTCTTGTTTTCAAGCTCCAAGACTTCAATTGGTATATCACGTTCCTTGATCCGGAAAAGCTCAAAGCCAGTATAAGTGCTTTTTTTAGTTTTGGTATACCTGTCAACTTTAACAGCAAGGTACTCGCCATTGCTTTGCCAATACATTTTGCAATCACTGACACTGAACAGATTCTTTTGTCTTATCTCCACTTTGCTCGGGATCTGATACAGACTCACCTGGAGAAAACAGAAACATCATTATATGACAATAGGTTAAGCCCCACCAAGATACTCTACATGAACACCAATTCACTCGAGTAACAAGCCATGGGAAGTAGATACAAACAACAGGCTTGCCTTAGCTGGTTGGTTTCCAAGCTCTGGAACAAAAAGTGCCAATATCGGATCTGTAGGAGACCAACTGAAGTCCATAACATTTTCCACTTTAATAGACTTCTTGTCTATTAGACTAAAGGTCTCGGTTTCATAAACAGACACGACATTCTTCCCGATTCTGGCAAAATATTTGTCATCCCTTCCACCAGCCCATCTACACGCACAGCAATATCCATATGAACATAACTAAATGTCAGAAATGGATTCACAACAAGTTTAAGGAGCATACTTGAAAATAGGCCACTTGACCCCAGTCAAACCACCAGTTCCACCAACTGCAAACTCATCAGCACTTCCTTTGAAATCTCTCCTCACCTTTCCTGTTCTTGCATCAAAAATATTGATAACAACTCTCTAACAAATGTACAAAAATTCCGTCAGTGACATCCATTATTCATAGCATTACAGCAAAAAAAATATGCAGTATTCGGTGAAATGTAAACCTACATGTGTGTCACGTGGATTGTTTGGTTCATGGCTGCTGTATGTGACAAGGTAGTTTTCTCCAGGAGAAAAGTCGATGAATTTAACCTGCAGTGGAATAATTTCCATCAGTAAGAACATAAATCAAATCAATTGTAAAACCTCAAGGACGGAGCTACAGGCAGATATCCAAACCATGGGATGAGCATAACGCTGAATGCGATTGAAAGCAGAGGCCCCACCCCATACAGCAGCACCTTGGCGGTGAACTGTAGCGAGATACGTGCCCAAAGACGACCATTGTACAAAGCTTTCAGTCCAATACTGCAAACATTACAAAAAGAAATTACTTCTATGCCAAACAAAAAATAAAGATTCTAACTCTACAACCAGATTATCGCAAGTTCCCCTACTGAAATAAATACAGGATGAAACTTGACGGCTTGAAATATTTTAAGCTTCAAACAGACTAAGAGACAAATAAGTGTTGGCATCAGCTTGTGTATCATGTATGAAAAAAAGAAAAGGGAAGAAATATAAGGACATACAGTGCGTTTATAAACAGGATCAGGCTTCATGTGTCTAGCATCATTCCACAAGACCTCAGTATCAGTGCCAGCACGAATGACAAACTGATCTCGAGCTTTAGCATCAGTAAGCCAATATTGCAGATTTTCCTGCAATGTCATATAGGCATATTATGACTATTACCAAGCATATAGAAGATAGATCTTCATATCCTTGGGAATGCTTAGTCCCATGGAAGGAGATTACAGACTAAATAGGAAGAAAAGCACAGATCAAACTGGAAAACATATAACAACATTACAGTACTACACATTATATTAAATGCTATTTCCATAACTAATAAACTTCTTAATAAGTGTGCACGACTTTAAGAGACAGATATATGGAATGGAAAGAGTATAATAAAATTCACGATGGCCTGGCAAATTATATTAATGTCAAATTCCTTGATCCTTATTCAACAACTTGTTCAACATTAACTTCTTTTCCTATATTAAAGATCATGAAGATCCAACATTAGCAAACAGAACTTTCAGCCTTTATAGCCAAGTAGGTCAGAAAACACAAGTATAGATTCACACACTACTAAGCTGTCTTACAATGATAGAGGAAAAAAATCTTAAAAATTCTTATATGGGTTAACTTTCTTACAATCGCCTAAACCATTGGGGTATTTGATGCAAGAAGGCCAGCAACACACTGTACCAGAAACCTAGGAACACCTGACGCACACATTTAAAACCATGGTAAAGAAAAAGATCTAAGCTACTGAAATGCATCTTATCAGAATTTGACTTGCAAGGGAAGCTATAGTGAGAGTACCACACGTAAGGATGATTGACACCCAAAGAACACTAATAGAGTGATAATCCAAAGCAGTAAAGTGTGGAAACAGAAACAGATGGAAGAGGGACACCTACGTCTCTAGAAGACTGGAACAAACGAAGTCTACTTCAAATTCAGAAAACTGTTTCATTGAAAGTACGGAGTAGCATTTTTTCAGATTATTAAGAAAATTATACATACCAGATAATTAATTTTAAAATCACACGGAACATTCATAAGAATAAGTAAAAAAGATTTGCATTTGACTTTGCGATCCATCCCTGAACTAATACTCAGTAAACAAAATATACACCAATTTTAATTGTTCATTTATTCCTCCCCTCCACCCCCCCCCCCCCCCCATACACACACACATGACAGAAATTTCATGTACCTTCCATAAAGTGTCAACCCCAAAAAGGTGAGAATGTTACAATTATAGATAATGAGCTTGACTACTATCCTACAAAGGTTCAACTTCAAGAAAGCAGCTTGCAATCCTGGTGGCCATACCAGCAACTAGTGGACCCTAATTCCATCAAGTCATCAACCATAGGTTATAGTTCGAAAACAGGCAAGTGCAATGATTTCACCCATTTTTAATTTTTTATCTTTACCCTTCATTTTTATCATGCTCACAGGAGCAAAAGGGGGCAGGACATGCACTAAAAAGATTCATTCCTTCCAAGAAAATCAAGCCCAGTCATTAGTAAAGGGGAATAAAATCGAAACATTTCACATCACACATTTGTCAGTTGTACATATATCCTAAACTGAAGCAAATTAGAGATGGGCACTCTCCAACATGTAAGTGATTCACAGATCTAAAGAACAAAATTAGACAATTAATACACAAGAGAACAAATATGAAGACCGCTAAAAGATGTCCCCGAGTTCTTCATTAATTATTATTTTTCTTAATTTCAATATACAACAACAGATACCAACAATGGAAGAACAGGAGTGTGTGATTAACTCAAAAGTGGGAGGAGTAATAATGTTGAAAGCAACATGGTCAGATATAACATATAAGCACTTTGTCCAGAAATCAAACAGTTGGTGAAGATATACATAGATAAGGTTGTATAAAAGAGGACAATCGACGAGTACATGTAAAGAACACAAAAACATAAGGATTGCGAAGGAGAGGATTCAACTGAGTGAGAGAACCAAGCAGAAGGAATATATGCCTACTACTCAAGAAAAGTACAGGTATAAGGAAATATAAGAATCAGACTAGCCATTCTAGGAATTCCAATTTAGTGAAAATTCACCAATGCACAAAAGAAACAACCAACAGATTGTTTAATCATCAACCATTTTCACAGTTGTAAAAATATACATAGCTTACATACACGCACACCCATACACATACACATACACATACAGAATACAAAATTCGGAACTTGAGCAATAAAAATCGAAAATAACAACCGTAGGAGTATACGGCTTAGTTTGAGGAGGAGCCCACTCATCAGGAACTTTCATAAACTTGTCAATCTCATCGAACAAGTTAACCGCAAAAATATGCGATTTATCCAGCTTATACCCATGCGTCTTCTCCTTTGCAAGCTCTGCTTCCTAAGCACATATCGGAAACCCGAACCAAATATAACCAATCAAAACCCATACCCATACCCATAAAAAATAAATAGAAAAATAGGAAAAAATATGGACCTGAGGAGTGTTGTATTCAATAAAACAATAGCCTAGGGTTTTTCCGGTCTGAGGATCAACCGGCATCCAAAACCCTTCCTCTTTAATTACTCCAATTTGGGAGTAAATCTTCCGAATAACGCTTTCAAGTTTTTCAAATTTCTCTTTAGGGACTTGCGGCAGGTGATCCACGACGATGATGTTCGAGAATCCTTGGTCGAATTCCGTACTCTCCTCGTACCGGAGATCCTCGTCTTCGCTGAAAATCAAATAAATTATATTACATTCAGACGTCAAATTCGCCAAATGGCAACACGTGGTAGAACAACAACCTAACGATGCCGAAGTCTTCGCCGGGAGGGAGGTGTACGGTATCCCAATCGACCTGCGACAGATCGACGTTGAGCCGAGCCGCCATGGCATCGATATCCACCGTCATGGTGGCTGAGAGAGAGAGAGAGAGAGAGAGAGAGAGAGAGAGTGAAAGAGAGTTCGGCAAGAATTCAAGTGTCCCCTAGGGTTTCGGTGTGCTCTCTGGAAAATGGAGATTGGAGATGGTCATATTTTTTTTCATTTTGGGCTCAACCGATATTTATTTGGGCTCCCTATTTCTCCAACTGTCCAACCTCTTTCATTTCATTCTTGGGTCATTTCTTTGAATTACAAACCCATACACGTTCACTATTGCTCAAAACTTCCCTTCCCTAAAAATATGTCTATTTCATTTTAAACATTTATATTTTTACAGGCAAAATAATCTACCTCTATCAAAATGGAGGCGATGTGTTGAGACCTTAATTCTCCACTTAATCACTAATATTTTAACCAAATTAATAAATAGGAGTGTATTATGTATCAATTTTACCTTTATAATTAATTTAGAATTGGTCAAAGTTTGCAAAATTTTAGTGAATCTACGAAAAATCTCATAATATATAAGCATTCAATTTAGCAAAATGTATTGATGTGCATAACTTTTAACGTGCCGCATAATCTTTATTGTCTCGGCTTTATTCCCATTGTATCTACTCTTTTTCCCCTATCCTATGTATACCTATCTCTAACTCTTTATTATTCCTCAACTATAATATTCGAGGGTCCATAATCCATTTAATCTTAATTTTTTTGTTGACATTAATTCCTCTTATCCCTTTTGCTCCTCTACAAGGTTGAGTTTTATACTTCATACAGTTGCATTAATTGGTCACTAATTCTTGGTGTGCAAAATAAGTGTAACCGGTAACCGTGTATAACCGGTTCATATTAACGGTTATTTTACTAAACCATTAAGAATTAACGGTTACGGTTACCGAACCGTTAACCTTAATGGTTACGGTTACGGTTATGAAATTTTTTGTAATGGTTAACCGTTATTATTATTATTTTAAAAAAAAATAAACTTAAAAGGCTAAAACATGAATAATTATCACAATTTTTTTTATACATGATCATACCTTATATAAATATGTGTTATTACTATTGTAGAAGACCCAAATGAGCTAAGAAATCATACAAATAATTTCACAATATTAAGTGCACAAGTGTATAAAAATGGAATGAAACGGTTAACCGTACCGTTAAATACTGGTTACCGTTTATCGGTTAACGGTACGGTTACGTTAGCCTTTTCTAATAACCATTATAAGGGTTAACCGTACCGTTAAGGCTTAACGGTACGGTTAACCGTTTATGCACACCCCAAATAATTCGATGATCATACGTGGTGTGACATGTATTTGTCATGTCTACCTACTTTTTTTAGGCTATATATCCCAGCCTTACTTATCGATTTGGGATGAAATTTCATTGGAAAATGTCTTAAAATGCAATGGTCGTTTTGTTGGGATTGCTTTTCTCACCAATATGAGCTTGACTCAACTCAAATTAAATTTGAATTAGGTTTCTTTTTGTTCTACCTAATTTTAATGACCGCAAATTAGTTTTAGTGATTAAAATTGATTTTATTGATCAAAACTGATTGAAATTTATGCTAGATAGTTAAAACTGATATTCACTCCATCATGAGTAGCGTTTTTCATATTGAACATTATCGATTTTTACTATATTTTGATTGATTCAAACTAATTCTTATTAATTCCAATTGATTTTGACTGAATGAATTATTCTTCTGAAAAAATTGAATTTAACAGACTTTCATCCCGAACCTAGTAAGCTTTGAATTATGAGGATTGAGGAGAGATATCCTCAATTACTCAACCTCGTCAGCTAACCAACCGTCCTCCCCACCGTTGACACCATTGACAGTGTCTGTCGTTTTTTCAATTGAGGAAGAAAATGGAGAAGGAAGGAACAGAACCCCAGAAATATGTATGGGAAGGAGCAACCCCCCTTCAAATCCATCTCCATAACTCCGAAGTTGCCACTTTTCCTCCTGCACCTATTCTAGGTTTTTTCGTTTATGTGATTTAAAATTCTATATAATGATCGCATTAATGCTTGTTCTATTTTTGGTGGGTCAATCTTGATTCTTAGTATAATTGTGTTTTGATTTATGGGTTTGCGTAATTTGCTGCTATTGGTTTATTCTAGAATCATAGTTACTCGTCCGATTAGTGTAGAACTACTGAATATTTGTGTTATGATTGCGTTAATCTATGTTGTATGCTTGGTGGGTCAATCTTAATTCTTACTATGTTGTTATCTTAGTCTTGGGTGTGTGTAATTTGTTGCTAATTTAAGATTATTTGGTCTGTTCTTGAAACTCCTCCTTGTTACTGAAGTTGTTGCTTATTTGGGCGGATTGGCGATTACAGAGTTTAGGTGGAGGTGACTGTAAGTTGGGGAGTCAAGCTTGCCGGAACGTTGTCAACAGTTTCTTTCAAGCTTGGATTGGAAAGAGGGCGAGTCGCTTAGCGGGTTATTAAGATTGTTAGGGGGTGAAGTATGATGTAATTTAGTTTGGGAGTAGAGGTGTTCATATGGGAGGGGTCCGTTAAAGGTTTTGAATCGGCCAGTTTGTAAAAAGGATCTAATAGATCGGTCTCTTAAAGGGTCATGCTTTTATTGGGTCTTTAATGGGTCAAGTCGGGTCAATAGTGGGCATATAATTTTCAAGAGTTCTAAACTCTATTAAGTAATAAATTATTTTCATATACTTACCGATAATCCACTATAAAAAATTGGAGGTGATACATACCTTCTATAAATAAAAACTATACTCTCTTTGGACGGCCCGTTATATATTTACTTTGATCCGACCTGTTTAGCCTCTCCTTCTGCTCGGTCCGGCCCAACCCAATTTGAAGGGTAGTTAATCACTTTTTGAATGGGGTTGATAGGTTTCTCTTCGTCTACCTCGATGAATTGTTTAGTTCCAATTGGGGGTAGTAAGTAGATAGTGGATTCCTCCATCTGGTTCTAATTTCCTATCTTTAGCATGGCGGTACCTGATAGCTCTACCTCCACCTATGATCCATCTGCCAACCCTTATTGTGGCTTCTATTCCTTTCTCTTCATTAGAGCATGACCTAAGTTAAGAACATATGCTGGTACTTCCTAAATAATTTGGCAGGCAAAATTGATGTGGAATGAATGTAGGTGTTGAGACCAACTGTCATGTATCTGGATGCAAGTTTGTGAGGTTTTTTTTTCCTTTGTTGTGACTTGTAGTGCTAATGCTGATTTGGTCTCTATATTAAATGAAGCAAATCATGTCGGGACCTGTGATGATGTTTTTCCTGTGATTGTTTCTAAATAAGGTTTATAAGAAAGAATATAAGCCACTCATTAATCATGTTATCTTTCGGTTCCAGTATTCCAATGTCATTTTTGGCAAGTCTATGCATTCTTTTAGTTACTGCTGCACCGGATATGGCAGCATCCTTGAGGTTGAGTTCTCCTTTGTATTCTAAAGAAGGCAATTAAGTTTCAATTGAAAGCTTGTCCAATTTTTCCTGCGTTTTTCTGATCATGAAAATATTCTTCTTCTCTTGAATACTTCGTATTTGATTTGTGCTGATTCAAAAACAAGAAGTGTTGAATGTCTATTTTTCACCAAGGTTTTGCATTTAGCTTTATAGGTGCCAATTGCCATGCATTTATTTATTCTTTATTTTTTGATTCAAAGGAGGTAATTGCTATGCATTTTAATTGGTAGGGAGTAACTAGTTATCCACTCATCACAACATTGTTGAGATGCCTAGGGATTGTCTTTAAAAAACAATTGATTGGTTCTCTCATGATCGAGTTTATATATAACCACCCTTACTGGTATCATATCGGTTCACTCTATTTTATAATGGACTTGTATAGATGTTGGTGACTACTATGTATGTTCTATAGGCGTGTGTTTTTATTGGTATATTACTATGATGTCCTTTTCTAGTCTTGAGGCTAAATACACAAACTGTGATGAACACTGCAGGAAAATGCTTCTCTTTAAGTGATGCTGTGAAGACTCTCTGGCCTGCCAGAGTATTTTGGAGAAGGAACACTCTAAAGTGAGAAAACAACTGAAGAGAGAGTTGAATATGTGCATTCAGAAGATGCTGGCGACACAAGAGTCACAGAGGCATTGAACAGGCCAAACAACCACCAGAAGGAGCTGAAGTCAAGCTCATTCGAATTCAAGGCATCTAGCCAAAACCAGAGATCCCTTTCTCTTGGGTAGTCTACAAGCTAATGAACCCAGATCACTACCTCACATATATGTGTATTTGAACCATCAACTAACCTGCCTTGGATATTCATATAGACTGGATAACTCCTGTACATGTCACTTCCTAAGTCTTTGGCTTTTCTACGTTGGTTTCTTTAGTTTGCCGAACCGTGCATTATTGGTTTTCTTATAATTCTGTAAATAAGAAGTCAATAGTTCTTTAAGAAAATTTCAATGTACTCTAAGTTTACCGGAAACACGCAAGATATAAAGGGAACAAATAAAAATTTCAATATAGTCACACAGTCCATTTCTTCACATTTCTCTATTTATGTTTATTTTCTGAACAACCGTACCGTTAGTGATGGATCAAAATACACACATATGTGAAGGTAGTGACATCTATGATAGTACTCCTATTGGAAAACACTTACTGAGTAGTTAACTTTATAGCATGAAAGAATATTTACTAGAATACTATGTTTATGATTAAATTGAATTCACAACTAAGTAGAGCTAGAAAATTAGAATGTATAACACCAACAGACTTTGTAAGTGTTAGGAGCAGAGCTGTCCTAAGCTTGAGTCGGCTCAGCTAGCTCAGCTCTTTACAATCCTTAGTCATGACAGTTATACTCAAATTCTCTAGGCAAGCAGAACTGCGTGCTCTTAACTCGATCTTTAAGTGCAACTCAGAAAACAAATTAGAGACTGAGGATTGCAGAGCGAACTACGTTATCATCTCATGCATAGGAAAGCTATACTGTACAATCATATCCTACGACGTTAAACTCTAGCTAGGACGTACGTGATGTCTTTACAACGTACAATGTCCCTCGTGGTTATTACTGACAAAAAGCTACGAGCGCTACAATAATCCCGATTATTAAAACCTAGTGTTCCTCTGATTAAGCAGACTAATTCCCAATTATATTATCATATATGCATGACGAATAGTATTATGCATTTGATAAATAAAGTGTCGGTTATCTTATACAACATAAAATCTGATACTATAGATTTAGCAGATTAAAGGAAGAGATGCGGGAAAAAGAGGTACGTATACAGTCTTTCATGTTTACAATTACGTAGACTCCTATTACTTTTAACATCATCAATCTCATTCAGTCTTGTACAATTTATCATATAGATTGGCGTGAATGAACACATACAGTAAGAACCCTTTAGTACGTAGCACATCAAAGAATGAAAGAGAAAGATCTCATGTTGATCAGAGAGAGAGAGAGAGATGCGATGATCACACAAGAGCATTACATCGTGGCTTTAGTCTTAACTTTGGTAGATTCCTAGCCAAATAACAAAGGACAAAGCTCAAGCATGGGATCTCAAATATTTTTTATAGAAAAAACTTTGATCAATCTTTCATCAGTAGTGTCTCCTAGAGCGCCAAAGTTAGAAAGAGAGAGCTTGAAGCGAACGATAACAAGAATCATATCATGAAAACTAGTATTGAGATTATTGAAAAAGTGCAAAAGAAGAGGTAGATATTATTTACAATGAATCATACGCATATTTTTACAAGAATGATAGGAAGATGTTGCTTTTCTTTTTGTTTCTTTTTGTTATCATTGCTTTCTTTTTGTTTTATATCACAATGTATGTCCACATAAGTATAGCTTTCCCAGTTCTCCCTTCTGCTCCCCTCATCTCACTCTCTTTTATCAGCTTTTTTTCATCAGTTTTCTTGATGTAGGTGAGGACTGAGACTGAACTAGTATAAACATACATACTACAGATATATACCCCAGCTTTGCAGTTTGTTTGGTGGGTGTGGTAGAGTTGCGTGAGCAATGGCACCTGTTGCATTACCGCCTGGTTTTCGGTTTCATCCAACAGACGAGGAGTTGGTGGCTTACTATCTTAGGAGGAAGATCAATGGGCATAAGATTGATTTGGAAATTATCCCTGAAATTGATCTATATCAATGTGAGCCTTGGGAGTTGCCAAGTACGTATATCTATCTGATGATATGTGTTGTTCTTTCTATTAGCTTAATTGCTCTTATACACATGTTATGATCGAGGAATGCATAATTTAACATCAAGTTGATCAGTAAGTGCATGTACTCCCAACACTAAATACATTAACACTAGCTAAGGGTGTTTCTAGTCCGGCCTACCAGTTTGTGAAATGTATGTACGTAGCATATATGATTGGTGCATACTAATAATCTGAGTTACGTTACCTTGCTAGTGGAATGTAAGCGCATAATGATCGACATGCATGATATAAAGGTGAAAATGATTGAGTTGTTTAGATTGTATTATATTTGAGTAATCAATCAATAATAGTCCAAATTAAATAGTTCGAATATGAGTGAATTTTGCTAGGTTTACATAGTATTTAATTTGCTACATATATACTAAATTACGCACTTCTCTCATTGGGACTTTATTTTCTTCTACACAAAATTCACCATGGTTGACACTTAATTTTCCAAGTCTTCATATATTTGATCGAGTTAGTACATATATGCATTATTTATGAATTTTCTTTTGGTTAACTTCGTTAATCAAATTAATGCTTCCTTTGTCTCCAATTAAAATAAACTTATCAAAGTCACTATTATATAGAACGATGGAGTAAGTAAAACTTACACATCTAATATATATATATATATATATATATATATATATATATATATATATATAGATGTATTGCTTGTGGATGAATGAGTATTATATAGATCATTCGTTATGTCCCTCTCTATAACTGAGATAATCATCAAACTAATTAAATCTGCTAATGGTCATTATGGAGTATACTAATATACTCTAGCGTCATTAATTAAGATGCAAAATGGTCAACATCAAAGTATAGAATTACTTGCTTTTATTGTTGTCTATGCTTTTCTTCCAGGATGAGGCTTCTTAATTCTTCCTCGGATTTGTTACTTTCCTCTTACTCAAGCCATCATATAAGTTGAATAAATTAAAGTGTCACTTTATCATTAAATCACTTGTTTTAACCATGTTTTTAGCATTTTGACCACGTTTTTTTAATTGGATCACACTTTCTTATAATCTTATTCTTCAATAAATGCTATTTTTTTGTGTGTATGTGGAAATGTGGATTGGGTACGTACAACTCATTAAGCATTGTTTTGGAAGTTGAGATTCACTCACTAGCTTATATAATGTCAAGATTAGGTTCAATCTGTATTTCATGTGTTGATAATTGTATATTAAGAGTATATATATATACATTAAGAGACCCATGAGCTTAGAAAACTAAATAAATACATTAACCTAACCCTAGCTATATAACCTAGCCGTATTACATAAATCCTGAATTGCTGATTATGTACATTAATCATTGGTATACTTTTGTAGGTAAATCATTATTGCCAAGCAACGATTTGGAGTGGTACTTTTTTAGTCCAAGAGATCGGAAGTACCCAAATGGGTCAAGGACAAATCGAGCAACAAAAGCCGGTTATTGGAAATCGACAGGCAAAGATCGAAAGGTAAACTCAGAAATGAGAACTGTGGGGATGAAGAAGACATTGGTGTATTACCAAGGGAGAGCACCTAATGGCCACAGAAGTGATTGGGTCATGCATGAATACCGCCTTGACGAGGGAGAGTGTGAAATCCCTTCTGGCTTGCAGGTAACTCATTAATGCATGCACAGTGCAGACTATTGTTCTTACTAATTATGTGCATTTATCTATATATAATATAGTTAGCCAGTAACTACATTAAGCTTAGAGTTTACTCATTTCATCAGAAGCAGCGAGCCAAATTTTTTTGGTTGATTATGTGCATAATCTATATATATAATAATAATGACAAACATTCCTTTTGTTACAAAACAAAATAATTAGCCCACTTATTTTATTATGGACAGACTTTCTCAAATTAGATGATTTTACAGCAAAATTTTCTAAAAATGACAACCTTTTAACTTTCATCTGTTCTTAGTATAATAGAAAAATTACAGAATTATCTGCTATCACAATTAACCTCCCATTACATTCAGTAGAAAGAACCAAGTATTATAACAACTCTTCACTATAGTCAGAGAGATTATTTAAAGGTACGTACGTACGTTGTTTAACTAATATTTTTAAGGGTTAGAGGTTATTTCTAGGAAACTTGCCTTGATGGTATCACTGGTGCAACTTTCTTAGCAGAATGTACGTACGTACCAAGCTAGCTTGTGCATACACTTGTCCCTGCGTTAGTTGTTTTTCCTCAGTTGTGCTAAATACTATTCTCGTACGTCCAAACGTAGGATGCATATGCGCTGTGCCGGGTATTCAAGAAAACTTCGACAACAATCTCAAACAGCGTTGCACGTTCATCACAAGAACATTCATTCACCAACATAGTTCAAATGTCAAGTGATCAATCTTCAAGCATCGATATGTACACCGAGGGAAGATGTGACGACTTAGAGAGCTCCGATTATTCAATTCCTATTGAAAGATGTTCAACCAGTGTCACCCAAGGATCTTCTTCATCTCTGTGTGATATTGGGGACGGCCAATGGATGCAGTACTTGAATGAAGATGAATTCCCCTGAATTTGATCATTTTATTATCATATTTTATGCTCTTCGTGCTTATTATTCATATTCGATAACTTGCATGAAGTAAGCCTGTTACTATACTTGAAATTATTGGTTTTTCGTCCCTTGAAAATGGCTCGGATCACTAACTATTGTCACTTTCAAGTAAGTTGGGTTCATATTGACCCGTAAGCAACTAGCCTACCCAACAAAACACAGGAAACACATGCTCTACACCCAAGAAAACGCAAGCAAACAAGATAAATACCCTGAAAAAGTATTTGAAGAATGCCTTTCATATAGATATTTATTCAAGATTGATGATCATTTTTATTATGAAGATATGATAAGGGCTGTGCAGCCAATATTTGTGAAGAGGAGTACTTGGGGATCTTTATAACGATGCCTTGTGGAAATTAAATACTTTATATCTCTAATTATTTAATTTATATATCAAAAACAAAATATTCCCAAAAGATATACCTTAAATGATTACAAGGGACCACATTTTTACTCTCATGTACATAATTTGTAGTCCCACTAATTTTCTCTTTTACCAACTTTAGCACATCAAAACTTAATAAAGTGAACATATGAAAATGGGGTAAATTATTAAAGACGAAAAGTAATAAATATGGTGTAGTATTTTTTCCGCTTCATGACGTTTTAGCAGTAGGATTTCAAAAGAGTGGGACTGTGGGAGCACTAGACCTATTCAAATGGGAGGGGCCCTGTTAAGGACATTTGATCGACCCATTTGTAAAAAGGTATAATCAATAATGAGCCTAATGGGTCGATCTTTTCTTGCCGATAGTTTTATTGGGTCATTTGTAAAAAGGTCATGTTTTATTGGGTCTTTAATGGGTCAAGTCGAGTCAATAATGAGCCAATAGTTTTCAAAACTTTTAAACACTACTAGATTATGAATTATTTTCATTTACTTGCCGATAGCACACTACTGAAGATTGGAGGTGATACATGTAAACTATCGCCCTCTATAAATAAAAGTTATACTCTTTTTGGATAATTCAGCCCATTTTGTGTATTTTTTGACCAAACCGTGCTCATTTTGCTTGTGACTCATCCCGACCCTAATCCGACCAATACACAAATCTAGGGAGTACTGAATACTACCTTTTCAAGCATACTCCAGAATCCAAATGATAATTTTATATATGTCCAAAATACAAGTATTCAGATTGAAATCCAAACGTCATGAAATACAAAAGAGAGACTCTCAAATTCTGACTAAATAGATCAAAGAAGAAACCTAAACACAATATCACGAACTTTATTTTCAGTAAACAAAAGAGTTTGAGAGCATCAGATACTTTGGTATTGTATATTTCATGACATTTTTGTACATGTTACATTTCAATCTCTTTTGTACATGTCCCCTATTTATCAATGACTTAATTTTTATAACATAATAATAATAATAATAATAATAATAATAATATACAATACCAAAGTAGTAAATAGGCATCACCCAAACTCAAAAACTATTTTTAATTGAAGTATAATACTCCATGTCTCCATTCCCTAAAAAATTGTCCTAATTTGACTTTTACGTTCTCCCATACACGATTTTAAACTTTTTTACTTCCAAATTCGTAAGGTAATCAATTATAAAAACTTGATATTCTAAAAATTTGCATTGATATGCATCAAATAAGATATGACTTTAATATATTATTTCTTATAACATGATGAAAATTCGTGGTCAAACTTTTTGAACTTTGACTCCAAATAGTGGATTGGGGCGATCTTTTAAGGATGGATGGGTAGTATATATTACATACTTCACACTTCAAAGGTTGACCGAGGCAGTGATTGGAAGACATCTAAGTAGAGATGGCCAGTGGGTCGGTTCAGCCCGGCCCCAACCCAGCCCGCTGAAAGCCCGACCCTGACCGGCACAGTTCCTTAGTGGGCTAAATACGAATTTTGAATTTCCAACTCTGATCCTATTCAATTCGGTTTGTGAAAAAGTTCCCCACTCATTCAGACCACCCCGACTTGTCAGCTTGGCCCTGTGAATTCGTTGCAAAAGAGCCGTTGCATGTAACCGTTAATAACCGTTGGAATGAACCCTATATAAACCCCTCAATTCGATTTTCAATCCTCACAAACTCACTCTCAATCACTCATTCTCTCAATCTCTTAATCTCTTAATTACTACTGAATACAATTAGCTTACTTATTAGTACTAATATTCTTCTTAATTACTCTCTTAATCTTCATTAGTTATCTTAATTAGTTGGTTTATTATTCTTAAGTTACTTGTTTACTACTATATTTCATAAAAGAAATGTCTTCAAGAGGTAGATTTAGCATGAGCAACTCCTTCGATGATACCACAGAGTTTGCTCAAAATTTCGAGCAACAACTTTTCGGTACTCCTGCTGCTCAAGTTCCTCAAATTCCAACTTCGGAGATGTGCCCACCTCATTCTACTACTCAAGGTTACTCTTAAACTTCTAATTAATTAATGTTAATATGAAAACTAGTTAGTTTAATTATATAGATTAATTAAGTTTTTAATGTTTAATTAGTTGATAATGTTAGATTAGTCGATGATAATATGTAGATTAGGTTAATATGTTGATTATATAATTATGTTTAATTATGTTGATTATGTTAGTGATGATAATTAAGTATATTTAGTTAAATTAGTTCAATTTGTTTAATTAAATTTATTTTTAAATAGTTTAATTAGTTCATTATGGTAATTAAGTAAATTATGTTGATTAGTTATGTTAGATTATTTATAAGATTAGTTTGATTTGATTAGTTAAATTGATTAGGTTAGTTATATTAGGTTGATTATGTTTTGTTAAGATAAGTTATGTTAGATTAGTTAATAATGTTAAAGTTAAATTGATTAGTTGTGTTAGATTAGTTAAATTATTTGATTATGTTATATTAGGTTGGTTATGTTAATTAGTTAGTTAATGAACTAATAATGTTAGTTTTTGGCTTAACTTGATATGAAATGAAGATGAAAGTGAAGGTGAAGGTGCAATGGAGTACCCAAGTCTACTCACTGTAGAAAGAAATCTTCACCTGTATGACTATATTTTGAGAAGGTCCCAATGACCGACGCTACTTCCATAGGGAATAAATTCATGTGCTATTGCTTGATATGCAAGCAACAAGGGAAGAAGCTAATAGCTTCTTATTCATGGAAGATCGGTTATGGGGCGGGGACATTATCCCGTCACTTGACCAGAGTACACGGAATAAACCTGAAAGCAGCTAAATCCGCAGGCCCAGCAGAATCGTCAAGTCAGACACAACTACACGATTATATGGGGTCCCATTCCCAGAGGAGCTATGCCTTTTATGTATAACAGAGATAGAATGATTGATGAAATGACTAACTTCGTGATTGCAGATGAATTACCGTTTAACCATAGTGAGAGTCCGAACTTTGAACATTTCTCTAGAACCCCTTCACAACCCGCTTATAGACGTGTCCCTTGGAACTCACTTAAACGTCATACCCAAACTGCTTATTACAAATATAAAAGTACTTTAATAGAAATGTTTTGCACTTTTAACGGTCGTATTAGCTTTACTAGTGATACATGGATCTCTTGTTCCGGTGAACCTTTTCTTTGTGTAACCACTCATTCAATATATGATGAGCGTATCATTTGCTTTGAAGGGGAGAAGAGACATACCGGTTACAACCTTAAGGTAAGGATAATAGAATATCTTAAGACTTTTCACTTGCTTGATAAAGTGTTTTCCCTTTCCTTAGATAATGCTTTAGCAAACACAAAATGTATAGATTATTTAATATTGGAATCTAGCTTAAAATAGTTGAACAGTGAAGAGCTTTTACATGTTCGTTGTTGTGCTCATATTATGAACCTCTCGGTTCAAGAAGGTTTAATTGAGTTAAGCAACTTGCTTATAGCTGAGTTAAGCGACTTGCTTAACCCCATTAGGAGTGTCATCAAATGGATTAGAATTACCGCTTCGGTTAGAAGAAAGTATATGGCCTTATGCAAGGAAAAAGGCCTTAAAAAGATAAATGGAGTCTCGATACACCGACCCGTTGGAACTCATTAACATATAAAATGTTAAATGATGCCATTAAATACCGTGAGGTTTTGACCATTATTTATAAGAAAACTGAGCAACTCTTGATGAACTTATTACTGATTTCCATTGGAATACCGCCATTTACATTCGTGATATTTTAGTAACATTTGACCATGCAACCAAAATTTTCTCTTATGTTTACAACCCTAACATTCATTTAGTTATATTAAAGTGTGTTAGCATAGTTAACACTCTTAGCGATAATTCAACATCACCCAAATTAGTGATGTAATTACTAGTATGCTAAGTAAATGGTACTCTTACTTTAGTGAATTTCTCGTCATATATGGTATAGTTATTATTCTTGATCCCGGGGTAAAGACTACGGGTTTAGAAATCGTGTTAGAATTTTACTATAATACTCTAGGTTTACAATACGGCGTCAATGCTTATATAGAAAAATATAAAAATGTTTTATCTAGTTTATATGATTATTATGCTTCTATTTATGCACCTTCCCCAAATTTATCGTCGTCTAGTAGAAGTTCCGGTTCGCGATTCGTGCTAGCACTTAGTAGAATTTAAAAAAAAAAATCAAAAACATCGGCTTCTTCATCTTTATCTTCTTCACTTTATATTATTAACAAATATCTTTCTTACCAACATAAAACTGATGCAAGTTTTTCAATAATTAAGTGGTGGCGTGATCACGAACGACAATTTTCCGTTTTGGCGAGAATTGCAAAGGATATTCTTGCAATTCCTGTCTCCTCTATTGCTTCCGAGTCTGCTTTTAGTGCAGGTAGACGAGTACTTGACGAGAAGAGATCCCGCTTATCTCCAGAGAGCATAGAAATATGCGTATGTAAGAAAGATTGGGATCTGGCGGAGCGTAGGACCTAAGGATTGAGGGAGGAGGACAACGACGAAGACAAACCTTAGATGATGATGGACACGAGCGAATCAAGAGACAACCCAACAAGTGAAGGAGGTTCGGGAACTGTCCCTGGCTAGGCTAGGCACCCCTCGAGGTACGTAACAGAACTACGCGGGCTTTGATTCCTTCGGGATACGTATGCAATTTAATCTTGGAAATCAATATTTAATTATTTAATTAAATTTTGATTTCCTAAATTAAGTTCAAGCCCTTTCTTTTTTCCCCAACCCCCAAAACATGTTTAATTAAAATAAATTAATAAGATAATGGATTATAAGTAAATATATAATCAGCTAATTACGTTAATTAGTTTAATAATAAATAATTTGTTTAATAAAATATTAATTAGTTTATTTAGTTTATTTACTTTAATAATATATAAATATGAAATTAGGTGAATAAACGTACGTAATTAGTTTAATAATACATAATTATCAAGAAAAAAAATAAAAAAACAACCTTATTTAAAAGTTTATAAAAAATATCATTATTAGTGCATTATAAACATTTAATTACATTTGAAATATTTTCTTTATTTTAAATTGTAAATATGTTTATATATAATTCGTTTTGATTCGATTCTATTTGATTTGGTTCGATTCGGTTCGTAATTCAGGTTGATTCGGTTTGATTCAGTACCGATTCACTTTAGCCTAGCCTAGCTCGGAACTGGACCGGCCCGCCCCCAGACCGGTCCTATCCCAGTCCCGAATTCTCTAGGCCGGTCTGTTGGCTGGCTCGGCCCAGCTCGCACGGACCGGCCCGATGGCCATGTCTATATCTAAGGTGCACCTAGGATTCTAGGAACATCGAGTTTTGGTGCATCCAAGAACATTCTCAACTCACATGCACTACACATAAGCACGAGAAAAAAAAAAGAAAAAGTTAAATTGGAAGGGTACATTTTATTCCCGAATACATGAAAGAAATTCCTTAATGAATCCAAAGAATATGAGCTGCAGTAAAGTTGATTAAAATTCTTCTATAAGATGGATATTGCACGAGGGTTGAAGAATATAAAAAAATGGGACACCGACAGATACAACTCCGCATTATTCAAATTTCTAAAGCTCTGGTGCCGGTTATGTTAAACCGATTGTTCCAACAAAAAATAAATCTCAAAAATACAAAATTCTATAGAGTAAATTGTTCCCTCGTATAACAAGTATATAAACTCCACAGACCAGAGCAGTCAGGCGATCATGCATCGCATCCCTTGACCTTTAATGCTTTAAAGATCCTCGGCTCCATTGATTTCCTGAGGAAAAAGCAAGGCAGCTGTTGTAAATAAATAATCTAGGGAGTAATAAATCAATAATTTTGCCAGAGATATACTAATGCCAAGTGATAACCTTGTCTGCAATCACGGCACCATTTGGAATTTCCAGCTTCACTCCAGACTTGGCACTGACGGTCACTTTTCCCTTTAACATTTTAAACAGGATATGCTGTCAGTACCGAAAACTGCAGAGGAAGTCTAGACTAATCAGCAAAACGGTGATCAAGCATCAGTGCATCTCACGTTGAAAACATGGATCCATATTTATGCTTTGTGTCATCTTAATATACATAGATCATAAGTCACATATAGAAAGGGAATGAGCAATGCATTTTTATCTCAGGAAAGCATTGGAGCATTAGAAAAGGAAGCCTAAGTAGAAGCTGATGCAGATGCAAAATAATTTTTTTTGTAACAAAAAGCAAAAGCAAACGCAAAAGTGATTGCACATACTCTGTATATTTCTAGATCCTTCTAAACAAGAAATGCAAGATGGTTATTACGTACTTCATATATCTTATAAGTGAGATCGTGACCAATGAAACAGCCAAATTGCAAATGGTCAATTGGACAGGACACACAGGACAGTTTGTTGAATTTTGAAAAGAAACCTCTTATCTATCAATCACAGTCTCTCATGATGCAGAACAATATTTTTTGATTCTCATCCCATGCTATATTCATAAGCAAAAGGCGCAATTACTAGAACTTATGACACCCAAGTGGGACATAGAGTCAATCCAGAGGTGAAGTTTAACAAACTTAGCGGCTTTCCTTCTATTCCTTTTTCCAAAATTTAGTAAAGAGAATCGGGGATAGGATGTTCAAGAATACTATCCAGAGAGTCAAAAAATTTCTCAAGTACCTTGAGAGTAACTCCAGCACCAAACCACACATCTCCTGTCACCTTCAAGCTATCTAGTTCAATGATACTGGGGATAGACTTGAACCGGCTTAAGAAGTTGCTGACCTGCTCATAAGAACAGTAATTATAACTAAGATCTACCATCAAAATCAAAACAATCACTAAAGCGAGACAAAACCTTTTTGAATTCTGGCCCCAACTCAATGGCTGGATTAGCAGGGTTGTTTCTAGCTGGGTTTCTTGTCACAAAGCCATCAACAACAGTGTACAGATCCGACTGCAGTTAACAACAAAACATAATGAGAATGTCATGTATTAGCATACAAAAAAGGAACACTCCTAGTTCGTCAAATAACCTGGACAAGGAGCAAATCTGAAGTTGCCTTCACTGGAAGGAATCGTGATCGTGGCACATTCATACCAATAGCCCTATCAAAGAACTGAAACACGAAAAAGAAGCAAAAAATTAGAATCAACCCCCTAGTACTCCCTAGTCCCTAGTAATGCAGTACTGATATACAGAAAAAAGAAAAAAAAAATTGTGTAGTAATGCATGCTAACCTTAATTGCAGCACCAGCAGCAGTTTCCAACTGAAGAACCTTAACTCCATCCACTTCCTGAAAGCAAGATCAACTTAACCAAAGCCTCCTTGAAAATCTGACAAAAAGCTATATATAATCTCAAAGATAGTGTACCTTGGGGTTTGGAATAATTTCCATCTTAAGTGCATCAGCTTCTACAAGCCTGTTAATTGCATGCAAGTTCACCCACCTGAAAATCACATAACACTAGTAATTACCTTTGCTATTCATAATTAGTTGAAAATCTTTCAAACCAATAAAACTTACAGGTTGTTGGTGTTGAAAATTTTGAACTTCTCAATTGTTTTAAATTCATTGACCTGATTTTAAAAGAAGAGTCTTATGTCAGCAAATCAATAACATAGTATGGAGAGCATATCAATCAGAAAATAGCATAACCTTCGGTCTTTTAAAGGAGAACATGACAAACAAAAGGATCAGAAAATATGCTTTAACTAAGTAAAATAAGTAAAGAAAAGAAGAGTTTAATGAACCAAACTCACATGCTCATCTGGAACCTGTGCGATTTCCAGAAGCTGCACCACAAAAAAAAAGACAAATTACCACCATCAGCACCATGTAAAATAGTGCATGATCAGCACAATGGCAAAGCACTGGGCACACCAGCACACACTAGCTGAAATCCTCATCAATCAGACACATTCAAAAGCCACACCACTAATGTTTCTGATAGCTTCACAGACTCCCTTCTCCCCCACCAGGCCACCATACTTGCACAATTTAAAGCTCCTGGAAACTCTTTCCCTCTTTTTTTTAGCAAGTCAACACATAGAAAACCAAGAAAGTTCATCTTCATCTACTAAATATTGCCACAAGAAAATCTAACAAGAAAAATCAATCTATGATATGTTTTGCTTAATATTCTTACAAAAAATCACTATTAGAAAATACTAAGAAAAAAAACTCAAAACTAAAAGCAAGAAATCTACTCCACATTACACAACAGCGATATTGTAATTTGTATGAGTAATTAAGTGCTTAAATTACAGTATTTGCAAATTACATAGTACTTACTATTGTAATTTATATTTCTTTTTGTTTAAGTAATATAATACTCCCTTTGTTCTTATTTAAAATATTATTTTAAAGGAGTGGAAAATATATTTTCTTTATGTGTATTAGTAAAACTATATATGAATGTGAGATCTTGTTATATTAGTCCTGATCTTGTTAGATTTTCTTATATGATTTTGTACCAATTCATAGTCCTATATTCACATCAAAACTATTATTTATGAGAGTACAGGGTGTTTTTGCAATTAGGTTTTCCAAAGGCTTTTGGCTATTGGAGTTGGTCAAACAACCAGAAAAAGTGATGTAAAATCTAGTAGAGGATACTAGAAATTACGGGTTTTCTCAAATGGATCTTAAAACTGGAAAAAGTGTTTTAGGCTTGAAAAGGGAAAAATGCGTACGCTTTTGTCTAGGTATGTGTGGATTAGGGCTTATGTTGATGGAAACAATATGATGGGAAAAAAGGTTAGGGACGTCTTGGGGTGTTTGGATGGATCAGGGACGAATTTCTGATGGATATTGCTTAGAAAAGGAATGGGAGTATTTGGACAGAAATGGGGATGTGACAAAAGAAAAGAAATAAAAAAAAGGGTTGTTTGCAAGGAATACTCACGTAAACAAACAAGATGTGTAGGCAAGGAATACTCACTTAAACCTACTATGTGTTGTACCTTGACAAGAAATACTCACTTAAACCAATGAACCACAAAAATTAGTGTGGAAGGAATACTCACTTAACCACTCAAACTCTTCAAGTGTAAGTTGGAAAGCTTACTTAGACAATTTCAAAAATTGTACAACGCAAAAGGGGTTTCAATCTTTCATTCAACAACCACCTTAACATTACAAATGATTCCCACTTCTTTGAATGCACCAGCTTTATTTACTCAAGCAACTTCACTTATACCATCCTACTTCATTACTTTAACTAGTTTATTTATTTTAACTAGTTTATTTACTATATTAGAACATTAAAAATAAAACACATGTTCATCAAATAAACTCTACTTAATTTAGGCAGAAAGACTAGAACACCCTTGGACCGAAATGAATGGTCCATGCACACTTAAATGGTCAACTACATCATTTTCATGGAACTTAGCAAGTAGAAATTTCTTTCAAAGTTGATGAGTCCGAATTGATCCTTCAGACCCAATAATCAACCCCAGATGAAAGATAAGGGTTTTGTGATTTACATCAAAAAGTGTTTGGCTAGTGGTTTTTGGCATGGCTTTTCCTATGGTTTTTGAGCCAATTTTGGCTTTTAAACTTTTGATAATATTACCATTCTATCCCTTATTCCTTTTCAACTATTTCCTTTCTAATTTTCCCATCTGTCGTAGAATATTATGAACCCACATTTAAGCATTATTTATTAATTATGATTTTATCCTATTAGTTTAAAAAATATTAATGTTATTATACTATATTAATGCTTAGGTAAAAAAAAAATTGTTGTAGTAATAGACAAGTAGTAATTTTTTTTTTGACAAAAGACACCAAGTACTATGTAGTAATTTTGTCGTTGATAATGATGATGATGGTAATAATGACAATAACAATTTTTTCTTACAATTAAAGTGATAGAAATAGTGGTAGTAACAATAACAACAATGGTGATGACGACGATAATGATGATGATGGTGGTAATAATAATAATTATTATTATTATTATAATAATAATAATTATAATAATAATAAATAAATAAATAAATAATAATAATATAGATAATAACTAAAATTAATATAACAATAATAGTTATAAACGATAATAATAATGGGTTATAAAAGGAAAGGATATGAGACAAATATTTCAAAAATAATAACATATGCCAATGTCCAAAAAGGTAATTTTGTTCTAAATAGCCAAGAATCGACTTTACCAAATACATTTTTGAGTAGCCAACAATCAAACAAATAATTTGAACAACCAACTTGAATAAGATATAAGACGGGCCGAGTCGAGTCAGATTTATTGAAAAAGAGTGTAGTTCTATATATGAAGGGTGATGACCATAATTGATTATACCCTTTTATAAAGGGGCTGGTCAAAAGCCCAACTGGGCCCTTCCCATTTGAACAGATCTACCTACAACCACCCAATTGCCAAATACCCCCCATCACCGAACAACTCAGAAGATCAAGCAATGTCCATAATAGAAAATTTCCATAATTGTGGAACCTAGGCCGTAAGATGTTTGGATAAAACCCAATCTGATCTATGTTTGCTGTTTGAATTACATTTCAATACTTGGATCTCTTATGAACTAATTTCAGAAACTTGGATTTTTTTTATTGTACTGATTTTAAGAATCTTAAGTCCTATTAAATGACCATATTTTTCAGATATACCTAGGTCATTCTTGGGTACTACTACAAATGTATAAGTTGGTATATTGTTAGCTGTTTACTTAATAATATCTGATGATAACTTTTACTTAATTCTAGTTACAGTGAACAAGAAATATATCCATTATCAAGAGTTCTATTCACATATTCCAAAGTTGAAATAACTCTTTCATACAATTATATTATTGTTAGCTAAGAACCCCTTAACATTGCTAACATATAGTAGGAGCACTCGCTTCATTTCTTACAAAAAACTACATACAAAAGGCCTAGTTTTTGGACATTTGATAATTTTAATTCCATTTAAGTTGAATCAGAATAAGACTTGAGAAAAAAGTGATCAGATTGGTTTAAATGGACATGCTGAAATTTGAGGTAGACTCTGACCCAAAAATCCAAGTTTAAAATATTTTAGATTAGCATTCATTCTATCCAGCTTACATCTCTCATACAGGATAAAAAGCGTAAAGTTTCAAAACTCATGGTAACCTTGATGCTTCATAACACATACCTGGACCTTCCCTTCATAGGAAATAAGAGTACCACCTTTGACATCAGCCAAAGTTTTGGGTGTAACCTATAGGAAAAAGTAATTAGACATACGGGAGAAGGCAGCAATTTTCAACTTCCAAATATAAATTGGCAATAGGCTTACCTCCATGCAGTATTCATTCTTATTTTGGACCAAGTGATTCAAGATCTCTGTGAAATAAATTAAGGAGGACATTTTTGTGGAATCCATGAACGGCAGACTTATGATATCTTCACAATAATATTATATATATTAAAATAACATTAAGCCTTAATGAAGACAAACCTAAGGAATTACATAAACATTTCACATCTTTATAAGCAACATGGAAGAAAAAATCTACTAGAAGCCTTGATCAAAAGAATGAGCCAGAAGTAGGATACTCAAATCAACAATAGCACCCAGATTGTCAGAGTTGGCAACGAAGATGTACTCCTTGCCCTGTTTGATTTCCAAGTGAACATCAAGATACAGGAAAGTTTAAGTATCTCTTAAAGACCCAACAACACTGTTGAAGTAAAGAGGACAAGTGATACAACAGGATAAAGTTACCTGTGACAAGAATAAGTCAAGTTTACCGCTGTTCTTCAAGGATGGGAACACATCACCATGGCCAGGAGGATACCTTCATAAGCACGAGATGATCACAGGTGAATCAAAATAGAGAACTTTAAAAAAAGGAATACAAAAATGTAATAGAAGACAAGGAACTGGTCAATTTGTAAAGAGTATGCAAAGCATGCGAAAATGACCTATTAGTCAATACTGGATGATTCTTAAGAAAAAGAAAATACAGATGATTTCCTTGGTTCAAAAGCAATGGTGGCAGTGTGTACAAAATATAAACCATATATGAGATTAGAAAGAAAACAAGAAAGCATCTATTTTCAACAAATAATACAAAATGCACATAAATATAGCTCATATTGGAATTATATCTTTTGTTTGCAAAGCAAATACATCAGACGATAAGAATCATATACCATCCATCCCTGCCAGTTTGACCTTTGCATGGAAATGGCAAAAAATCCTCAACAACCAGACGAGGATATTGACTCTGAAACGTAAGAAGTCAATGGGAAAAAAAAAGAGAATAAGAAAGAAAGGTAAGGAAAAAAGGATGCTGAATCAATAGGGGACACTGTCACAGTGCAGTAGCTATAAAGTAAGAGGCATGGACTTTACCAAAGTAACAAACCTGATTAAATGTGTGAATATCAATATTTGAGTTGGTGTATTTTTCGACAATCTGCATGCAGTGATCTCAAAAGTCATGAAACGATGCTCAGATCAAATGAATAGCAAAGTAGCGATATAGAATATTTAAAAGGGTGATGTACCTTAAGTGTGTCATCATGTGTGTTGAATGAGTTCATCAGAACCAGAGGTACTTTGGATCCATACTTGTTGTTAAGGTTCTAAATATCATCCAAGAAGGTAAGTGACAAGTAGAAACTAATTATACAGAAATCTCAAGGAAAAGAGAAAGCAAGACCTCAATTTGCATGACGATAAGGTCCAAAAAGGTAAGGCCATTTCGGACTTCAATGACAGACCTGTACAGATCGGGAAAGAATATACAAGTTAATATTTGAAGTTATGCTCTCAAATGAAGAAACTCGAGATCACACCCAATGGCTTGGACAGACTTCAATACAAAGCAAAGTAAGCAAAACCCTTTGATTTTACATTTTCCGTGTGTCACAAAAACAGACGCTAATTGATGACACAACATCATCATTTTAAAGATTGATCCATAAAATCCAACTGAATGCATCAGCAGTATGACTGAAACTCTTCCAAGCATGAGTGGTCTAATTTACATACTTTTGACTTACTAAGAAAGGCCACACTAATTGGCTGGAACAGCCTTTTTTACTCAGTGAAATAAGCAAAATCCTTTGATTATACATATTCTAAACATCAAACGAAGAGGATACTTGATAAAAACAACATCATTACTTTAAAAATTGATCCATTCAAACCCAACTGAATGCATCAGCAATAAGACAGAAACTCTTCCAGCCATGTGTGATCTAAAACTTTTGACAATGCTGAGTTTCTAGAAGGAATGGAACTTGCAATCCCAAAAAAAATGAGCAGATTGGAAACTTGCATAAATAATACACCAGAGGACCCTAAATTCTATGAAAAACTAGTCCTCTCCATGGGCTGACAGCAGCATTGTATGGAAATGGCAAAACTGGACTAACAAACATTCAATTTCAATTCTTCCTTGAATCACAACCCTCCTTATATTGTAAAATTGAATATGCAGTCAGTCCTAAAGTTAGCTTTAAGATCACGGTTGATTTAATAGTTTGTTCATGCATCATGTTCACATTTCACATAAGACTAGAATGGTAAGCTGAAGGTACAACTTCCTAGCTTGTCCAATTATGGCTACTGCATTATTTTCTAGACCTTCTCTTACAAAGATTTTCCTCCTACACTTAAGTATGTACAAGGATACGATACTGTGTCATTCACACATGATCCATATGGCAGCGACTATGAAATCTACAATTATTTGAAATTACATGATCTATATGAAATTTACGACCAAATTTACTTCTACTTGTATGATCCAAGCATATACATCAGATCTTACCAACTGGAATCATATTCCACAAACAAAATTACAAGATTCAAACAATATCAAAATTCAACGAAAAAACAATCGAAATTTCTTGATCTACGAAAGAATAACATACTTAGGACCAGTGCATCCCATCGTAGTTCCGAGACCTCCATTCAGCTTCAACACCACAAGCTTATCCAATAGCTCCTTAGTTTTCACCTCATCTACATTTCATCCAAACATTACAACAAAATAACACAGATCATTGAAACATCCCTCTCATCGACTAACCGACACAATCAAACGTCACAAAACGACAAGTTTTGTCAATTCGTGAAATGCGATTACCATCAGATGGTGGTGAAATGGTGTCGTATGGAACAACAATATCATTCGTAGGAGTCTTGATTTTGCTCCAATCAACATACTGCGCTTCTCCACTTCAAACATGCGAAACAAATCATATTAAAATTCCTTGAAATCAAAAGAGTAAATCGTAAATACCCGAAGAATTTCGTGAAAATATCGGCATACCTGAGGTAACGAGCTACAAGGTTGATGAATCCAGATTTCTCATTCTCACTGAAATCCAAGTCATCACCATCAACAACAGCAACAATCAAGATATGAGATCCAAATCAAGCAGAGAAACAAACGAAATGAGATTGACAGAATTTCGAGACAACTTTGAGGAGAGAGTGGAGATGGACCTGATTTGGCTGAGTCCGGAGACAGCAGAGCGAAGCTTCTCGAGCTTCTGAGCTTCGACGGAGGGGAGAGTGGCAGAGGACGCCATTGATGGAGGTGTGGAAGCTTCGAGAGAGGAGAGGGAGAGGGAGAGGGAGAGGGAGAGTGTTTGATTAGAAGAAGAGTGGAGAAGTGGGGGTTTTTAAATGAGAGGAGTGATCCAATAAAAACGTCATTTGTCCGAACGTGATGTATTTACTAATTAGTACTCCCTAAGCATTAAGCTAATCTTCCGATTTGTTTCAATTTTAAAAAAAATAAAATAAAAAGAGAATATGCAGGCGAATATGATTCCGATGAGGCAGGTTTATTTTTGGGAGATAATTAATGGCGCCTATTTCTCACGTCTGTTATATATATATATATATATATATATATATATATATATATATATATATATATATATATATATATATATATATATATATTTGGGTATTTGAGTTCAGGGGTTGGGAGCTACATGCATTTTTGGTGGTGCAGAAATTTTGGAATAAAAAGGATAATGATATTATGAAAATTAATGATTGAAGGAGAATGATTTCTTCTTAGTCATTTTCATACCAGTTTATTTCAGTTTTTATAAGATTGATGTGAAATTTTGAGTTCTTTTGATTGGTTGAAGACAAGAGTTGAATGTTCATAGAAAAAAGAATTAATCTATGTGGACTTAATCAGTGGATTTTTTTTTTATCAAGAGTTACTTAGTGAAGTATAATATGGTTTACTCTAAAGTATAATTGAAATTGTTGTATATATTGACATTTTTAACTAATTAATTATAGGTGTCACTAGTAGAGAAGTGGTGTAAAATCAAAAATTAGTATTTTTTATTATAAAAAGAATATTAATTCAATTAAAAAGCAAAAAAGAAAAAGAAAAATAGAGTTAAAAAAAAGTTGGATTCAATTTGGACTCAAGGAAATCTTTTGCCTATCGAATTTCTATAGTTAGCTACTATTAACCTAGATAACCCGAATTTTTATAAAAGTTTGAAAGGAAAATAAAGGGTGAGAAGACAAGGCATCAACTATAAAAATTTATAATTTTTTCAACTAATTAAAAAAATATATATTAAAAATATATGTGCTACGTGTCACCCTACCCTCCTTAATAATGAGTTGATGTACAACAAAAATTCTTGTACAAAGTTTTGAACTTTAGATCATTTAAAGAAGTGTTGAATGAATTAACTCTTAATGGGTTGTGTTGTTTAATCTCATTCAAATCTTAGTAGTAAATTAACAAGCAAATTACTCAAGTCAAACTAAAGCATATTATGAATATTGAGATAGTTAGCATTTTTTATAAAGAGACGAATTTGTATATTTAACACATATAAGCACTACAATATAACATGAGTAATAAAAATTATAGAAACACTTTAATAAGATATAAAGTCAAACTAAAACATATTAAGACTTTTGACAAAGAACAATCATACTCCGTATTCTTTTCCCTTTACCCACATGGTTCCTTTCTTCTCTCTCCTTACCTTGGTTATTCATTCATTGTATGGTCTAACTATTCATTACTCTTTCACTTTATATATATATATATATATATATATATATATATATATATATATATATATATATATATATATTATAAATAATTTTTAATTTTTAATAACAATTATTGTCATTGAAGTGAAGAGAGACTCTTTTTTCTTAGTCTTTCATGTAACTGGAATCAACAATCAAGAGCGCAAGTACTTCTGAAAATCAATTAATCTGTATTTTTCGTCTACTTTTGGTCTCTACTGTCTCCAAACAAGGTGTATACTATTACTAGTACTACCTCCGATTAGTATAAGTTGTAACAAATACATAAAATACGGATTTTTAGGCAAAATTTGATATGTGATAAAGTAGAGAGAGAATAGAAATAATTAAAAGTGGTTGTGGACCTTTTTCCCAAAAAATTACTAAAAGGGGTAAAAAAAAATAAAAATATTACATCTTATATTAAACATCCAAAAATGGTAAATGTTACAATTTTTAATAACCAGAGGTAGTATTTTTTTTTTCCTTTCTATTATATAGAGGATTTAAACTACCTCCCATTAAATATGAATACGATCTAATTATTCATTACATGAACACTTAAACTTTAGTTTGACCTTACAATAATCATGATAACATTTTACTGTCACAAAATTGAAGAAATGCAAAAGGGCTATAATTGGCAAGGTATGATTGTTGGCTCCACAACACTTAAGGCATCAACACTGCACTTCTCATAGCTTGTGATGTCAGTAACCTGTTCTCCCTGAATAATTATAAAATAAATTTTAAATAAGATCATATTGCCTAAAATGATTGTGATAAACTACCTTCTCGATCACGAAACTATAGAGACAAGATAGAAAATTTACCTTGGCTAGGTTCCTTAAATAAGTAGTTTCATAGTCTCCTGTGGGAAAGATGACTTCAATCAAGTCTGCCAATACAAGTTGAGGCTGAGACACAGCGCCATCATACCAATCTTCGGATAAACAAAAAAGAAAAAAAAAAGAATGTCATATACACAATACACCATATTTGAAGAATTTTTTTGGCTATGCATTTAAATAGAGAAATTCCTAATTCATAAATATATTAAAGGCATTTTTATAGTTTCATTTCTATATAGGAGATCATAATATGCATATCTTATATAAGTTTTTTGTATTTTTATATATTCTATAATTCTATATATGATATAACAATACCTATATCTGATATAATAATAGATATATCTGAAATAAAAGTTATATTTAAGACTTTAATATTCTGACATGTATAAATTAAAAAAGCCTCATATAAATATCCTAAATTTTATAGTTATGCCAAAATTTTTGTTGGCTTTGTTACGGGGTCAAACAACCAAAAAATGTGAAGTAATAAAATGGTTTCTTGGGTGGCTAATGGGTATAAAGCTGACCCGCCACTCAGGCATGCCTAAAGATCAGCTTGGCCCAACAGTAATGGCTAGTAGTTTAGCCAAAAGCTAGTCTAGCCCCCTAGCCATAGGCATCTTTAGACTTTAGTGACTTCAAATCAGCGAGGGAAAGAGAAGAGTAAGTGAGCATTTTTAATGTACGCTCACCAAGTGAAGTGTTGTTCTGTATCCTCTTGTCATATCTCCATATGCTTTCCTTTGTTGTGAAAGAGAAGCAAGATTTATCCTCTACGCCAACATTTTGTAAGAATGTAGTCATGTTGTATCCAACAGGATCTGATGTGTATGTTTCATCAATCACTACATCTACTGACTACAACAATAGGACATAAAAGTTAATAAAACATGCTCAAAAGTTGGACAATTAAGATGCAACTATTTAAAATGCTCATACTTGAGTAAATTTATAACACAATATAACCGTACTATGCCGCCCCTCCCTTTTTTTCAACAAACGAAATGCCCAAGAAAATCTTAATGGGTGAATGCACTATGCTACGGTAGAGTAGTTTGTATAGATAAACTCACACATAAGATAGCATGAAGTTGTTCTAGGTCATCCGGAACTGATGTGTTATAGGTTATCTTGTTGATGGATTCATCGACATTCTCTCCGCCTGCATCCTGCACAAACTGATCCAGTCCGGATATGTATCAGAAAAAATTATGTTAATAGACTATTTGTCCTTGAATAATATGTCACCCACGGCCCCTAAAAAATGTACTTGGTAGAATGAGTAAGTAAAATTTTTTAGCATGCCTCATCATCGTTGGTACTTGTACCTTAATTTTGTAGGATTCAGTAGTGAAGGACCATATACCCTGTAGCAAAAACGAGCACTAAGGTTACAAAATTTCAAGCTCCAACATTAAAGCTATAGTCTTTGTTGTTTAATTTAGAGGTCATGTATGCATTTACTGATCGATTTGTTTGTAACTTTGTCGGGCTTACTTACATCTTCATAGCGCATCCACGCAACAATAGGTTTGAAAGACGAATTTCTGCTTGCAGACATGTTTACCAAGCACTGATAATTCTGCTTAACCTACAAACATGTAGTATGCTTAGATATGTTAGATAGACTATAAGATCATGAATATATTAATAGTCTCTAAGTAGCTACGACGAATTCTGATAGACAATGACCTAATTATACTGTTCAAATGCCATGGTCGATCATATGGAATTGATTCTAAAAGGTAATGGTGTTAATTAATAAGCGTGTCTGTTGGCGTATGAAAAGTCATAGAAGCACACTAGTAGAGGGGTTGGAGCAAAATTTGATAAACTCTATTTATAATCATTATTTACAGGGGTGCTTATTGACTTAAGCAACTCTGACTCGACTCGGTCAAAGCTTAACTCGATTGAACTCGATTCGATAAGTTAACAATCCAAGTCGAGCAAATCAAAGCTCGACTCGAAAAACTCGTGAGAAACTCGAATTTTTATTAATAAACTATATTTATAGAAAAATATACTTAAGATATAAAAGATGGTTTGATATATAAACCAAAAGTCCCACATTAGATTAAAATGAGCTTTAATCGAGCTTTAATCGAACTTGAAATGAGTTTTAATCGAGCTCAAGTCGAGCTTGAAACGAGCTTTAATCGAGCTCGAGCTCGAGAATTGAGTTTTTGAATCGAGCTCGAGCTTCCGTTTTTTAGCTCACGAGCTTTCGAGCTTTCGAGCTCAAGTCGAGTTTGAGTTTTAGTTATCGAGCTCGAGTCGAGCTTAGCCAACCTCGAGCTCAACTCGGCTCATAAGCACCCTACTATTCATCAGGTTATATTTGAGCCGCATTAGCAAGAGTTTGAATCACACTTACTGCATCATATATGGAATTTGCTCTGACTTCCAAGTTTGCAAACACTGCTATATACTTAATCCACTCTGCACGCTAACAAATAATATTCCAATGATTAGAAGTGCATTCTTATAAGATCTCAAATACGAGAGGACACAATTGCTAATAAATATTATTTTAAACGAACACTAGTCAGTTTAATATGACAGTACAATAACACTAGAGAATATAATCAAATAAATCAGTATGATCTGGTGTACACACTTCGTGTATATATGTTTATGATATGCAATAGTTTGAAATGACAAGTAAACCTATTAGCAAAACACAATAACAAGAAATACTAAACATTACAAAGATGAAAAGGGATGCATAATAGAACTAGTTACCTGAAGAGGAAATTCTTCAGATGATGGTAGAAAGGTAGCAATATTGCAGGTTTGTGGTTGGTCAGTGGTACTTGTAAAGTATGCAGAAAACTGAGAAAGTTGTTCTGTCTCACTTTTGTTCACCAATGTAAGTTGACCTCCTTCATATAGCCTCAATAAACACGCAGAAGCCATGTCACTTGAAGTAATACCCTTACAAGTCCCAAGCAAACCTAGGAGCTGATAGAAGCATGTAGTTAATTCGTTTGCAATCTGAGACTACATTGCTTAAGTAATGCCTTACGCGCGATGCAAAGAAATGATACTGTCTAGATTGATATGGTGGAAAGGACCAGGAAATGATTCTTACCTCAAGGAAAGAAACTGCAAGAAACCAAAAAAAAACAGTGTGGAACTCATCAGACGCTTACCTTCAACAAAAGGACAGGGAAAAAGGATGAAACACCCCAAGAGCATGAACTTGTTATATTATACCTTGAACGCCTGGAAATGTATCGGTGTCAAGTGTATAATTCGATAATGGGACGACGAAGGATTTCATCCTATTTGTGCAGTATTTTGTCCTCCCTGCCATCCGTGTGTTATTCTGTCATTGCAATCTTAAATATAAATTCACGTACGGACCAATAAATTTTCATGCTTCACTAAATCATTATTACTCTTATCATTGTTAAGAATAGAGTATTCATTAAGCTTAAAAATATACACAGGCGAAAAACAGTTTTTTACCCCTTAATTGTGCGAGATCTACACCAAAATCGTGACCTTGGAGATTGATTGCCCAAACTTACAAAAAAAGTAGCTGCATATAGTTGATAGTTCCTATAGAATTCTTATTGATAAGAGTCAAATTTTGAAGTATTTTTAATGCCAAGAAAAAAATGAAATATTTCTTATGCTAGTTATATTTAAATTATGAATGGCAATAACAATGGTTTGCATCGAATAGATTGGAAGTCCCCACACACAAATATACATATTTTCTTAGTATTTGTGTTTTTTAATATTAGTCTCACTGTGTTTTCCTTAGGATACAATATGTTTTCCAAGATTAAAATATTTCAAGAAATATATAACTGAAAATGGCTGTTTAGATCCAATTTATTAGAAAGATTTACAACATAATTTGAGGAAGATATGGATTTAAATTGCTATACCCCTACAAGAAATCATCAGCCACCCAACACTATGTATGTACTTGCTCATATATTTATTAGTAACACCACTTTTTCTATCCAAGATCTACTAAAATATTCTCATTTTACTCCTACATATCTCAAGTATAAAATATAAATCCACACACTATATATATCGCACCAGTAACACTATAGACTCGATTTTACTATTGTACTAGAAAGTCCCTCGTAATAAACATCATTTTCTTACTACACAAAAACATCATATTTTACTATAGACAAGATAATGAACGCATAAAAAGTAGTACTAGGGAAGAGCATTACAACCAGTACCTGGATAAGAAGATAGCTTTTCCCATCAACAGCATTTTTGATGACTTTGAAGGTCTGTCCATAATACATCTTGAAGTTCACCGCATCATCCACCGTGCTAATGTTCCCTACCTTCACGAGCGGCGGCTTTCCGGCATTCACACCAAACCCCTCCAAATTCATGAATGTACTTAGCATGATGAACCATACACTTGCTAACATCTTTTGTAGTGCAAAAGAATATGCTAAAGAACACATTGTTTTTTTTTTTTCACTGGGGGTTCTTGGAGTTAAGTGCTAAGGTGAAGAGGAAGATGAGGAAGGGCAGAGTACTTTAGTGTCATGTGATTGCCTGATTGGCATGAATAATGAGGCTTAGACACTTTACTTGAGTTGAGTGGAGAGAACTAAGATGTTGTCTCCATGTGTGGGTTTTTCATTTGTAGCCAAATTTAATTCAACATTGAGAAAGCCATTCGTCTTTTTAGCTACAAGGATGGTTCATTGTGGGCTCCATATGATTTCAATGAAATATGGAGTATGTGTGAAATCTTCCTTCCTTTATGTATTTTTTTTTTCTATACATTTGTTTTACGTAATTCTTGATTTACTGAGAAGGTACTGTAGATGAGTACAAAATAATACTTCAAAATATTCATATGTAAAAGGTATAGCAGAGTTATTATAAAGTTCTTTGATGTTGTATACACAAAATATATAATACTTTCTACTTCCTTTTAAACACGTACTGTGTAGTAAATATACACCGGCTACTTTCAAAACTATACAAAACCGTATAGTATAATTAGGGTAATCATATGGGAACTAAACCAAATAAATTGATTTTTGTTAGGTTTTTATGAGGATATTATTTGAACAATATACGGAGTAACCATGCATGTTCGTTATTCTCATTAAAAAATACACTTCACTTATACAAACAAACATGTAGAAGAGGTAATATTATGAAGCATTTTCTACAAATTAATTGGTAAATGGCAAAAGTAAGCAATGCTCCGTATTATAAAGAATATCAATATTAAGAGATCGAGTATGATTCCACAAAATTTGAGTGGACATGTGTTAATAAGTAGAAATGGAAGTATTTGGGATGTGATACTAAGCTAGCCCGTGAACCTTTAACTTTACACCATTATTTGTCATTTAGCTTACATCCCTTAGCACTATGTCTCCAACCTTTTCTCCATTCTCATTCCCTACCTTTTTATCCAATGCTTGTCCCAAAACCCATGTGATATGCACAAACCGCAAATTCATAGCGCGCCAGACTCACAGGCACCTCCATTTCTAATTAATTTTATTGCTTCACAGTACAATCCAAATATTGTGTTTTTTTTTTTTATTTGTTTAGTATTTCTAGTGATTGGTGAAGTGAATGATGAGTTGGAATCAAGTGTAATAAATTTTAATAGGTGGTCTTGAATTAATGAACTAAAAAAGTGGTATATGAAACAACAGTCGTACATATGAGATCGACATTGGTTAGGAATTTCTCTATGGCATGGGTTGGTGTTGTTGTATTGTAACTAGGTGCCTCATATATATGAATATCACATTCAAGAAGTTGATAGATAGTGTTAGTGTTTTTGGCCAGAGATTTATGGGATGCACAATGCCATACGATGTTTAGATTGTAAGAAGAATGCACATTGATGCTCTATGTAAATATGTAGAGTACATAGCTTCAAGGGACGTTACAATCTCAGAGAGTAGGAATGGGCATGTACGTACACCCCCATCTTCTTGTGGTGAACCTAGCTTGCACTCCAACCGGCATCATGTAGTATTGTAGTTTCTGAGTGGCCTCAAAGTGAGAAGTTTATACGACATTTGGCAATTATCTTGACAAAGGAACATAGCTCAAGTCCCGTACATTGTACGCCGTATGATGTACGGTTTGATAATAGATTATCTTGTTAAATATTTCAATTATTAGAATATTTTTATTTATTGATGAAAATTAAGTTTTATAAAATTACTATAGAAAATTTAATTGGAATAATATTTTTTATCACATTAAATGAAAAAAAAATTATAGAAAAAGGTAGAGAGAAAATATGAAATAAAGAAAAGAAAAAAAATATAGTTTTAGATGATTTAGGAATTTATATAGTTACACAATTTTCTATATATAATATTTTCCAATCTAATATTAATGTATTAATGTAAATTAGAAGAAGAAAAAAAGTAGATGACATCATATTTAAAAAAGGCATGAAATTTTTTTATAATAGTTTGACATGTAGTAAGTATGACATCAGCACGAGTTTTGCTTAGTAATAGGTATAGATTACAGTAGAGAATACTCGAAACTTTCATAATGAGCTAGTTGAGAAACGATCATCTTGGTTCAACGGTGGAAGCAATGAACCTCCTTGTGTTGCTTCTGATCAAGCTGAATCACAAGATGAAGATTGATGAAAGATGAAGCTAGAAAATTAAATCGAAATTTCAGAATGATTTGTGTTTATTTCTCTGTTTTATTGCTTTTATTTCTGTGCCCCTTCTATATTTATACAGATGTGACTTTACTCATGTGCCAACTTATTAGTATTTTGTACAATGTCTTATATCAGCTAATAACCAGAATTTTTTTTATTTTTAAGCCAATTTTTTAAAAACTTTTGAAAAATAAGCTCATGTTCAAACTATTTTCAAAAATAAGCCGAATTTAGACTCGAACTAAAAACGCTGCCTTGGGCAGCGTTATACCTAATAAAAAAATGCTGTCAGGGCAGCGTTTTGCATGGGGCTGGATTTGGATAGAAATTTTGGGCAGCGTTATACCTAATAAAAAATGCTGTCAGAAAAAAACGCTGTCAGGGCAGCATATTTCTTTAGAATAATTCTGGATTTAGGAGGGTTAATCTGGGTCAGGGCAACGTTTTTCTAAAAAAAACAAAAAAAAACTAGGCCTTAGGAAAATATTCTAAAAAAACGCTCCTGGGCATCGTTTTCCCCTGACCCAGATTCACCCTCCTAAATCCAACCACATGCAAAACGTTGCCTACGCTGCCCCAGTCAGCGTTTTTAATCCGAAGCTAAATCAGCTTATTTTTGAAAACACTATGTTGATTTATTACTAACCCTATTTTTGAGCTGAGGAACCTATGTTGCTCTGTCCCCAAAGGCTTAGTCATGAGATCATCCAATTGAAGAGCTGATTTTACATGCTTCAATCGAATGAAACCACTATGTACATTCTCTTTTATATAATGAACATCAATTTTTTGATTTTTACTTCTCATGTGCTTTGTTTTCTCATGAAAACAAGGATCTTCAGCAATGTGTTGAGCAAACACATTGCCACAGTGAAGAGTGATTGGAGTTGGCACTAGGGATGGCAATGGACCAGATCCTTATGGATCCAGATATGTTTTTCAAGGATGGATCCATATCCAGATCGAGATCAGCTGGGTATATAAAATAAAGATCCATATCCAGATCCAACTGACTCAGGTCCAAACGGGTCCAAAATGGATCCTACATATTTTGCCTATTTTTTTGCGACAAAAATAAGTTTTAAATTTATAAATCTGTATTTTACGTCAACGACAACAATCCAACGAAAGATGTAAGTTCAATACTTGAATTTAATTCATATAACTACTCAAATATTACAAAACAACAAAGTACAAATGAACAAAATCAATTTTTACATGTTTTTTGAATAACAATACAAACAAGTATAAATGAGTAAATGAAAAAACGGGTAATGGATCTGGATCTGGGTATTATGGTTAGACCCGTACCTAGATTCTTTTTCAGTCACAGGACTCGGATCCGTCGGGTGTAAATTTTGGAAGACCCATGTCCAAAAAAATGGATATGGATCCACAAATCCGGGTCGGGTCCAATATCCTTTGCCATCCCTAGTTGGCACCTCTATCTGCATTTCATCTAACAATCGCTCCAACCAAACTAATTTAGAAGCAGTATGACTCATGCTCCTATATTCTACTTCTGTCAAACTCCTGGACACCACATTTTGTTTCTTTGTTTTTCAGGAATTGAGAGAGTTGCCAAGGAAAACACAGTATCCAGTAAGAGATCTAGCTAAATCCACGCAAGAACCCCAATCAGCATCACTATAAGCAATTAACTTGAGACATAAATTGGCTGAGTAAAAGAGGCCATGATTTAGAGTGCCTTTCAGATACTTCAAAATATGAATTGCAGCATTGAAGTGAGGAACTCTAGGGGTAGATAAAAATTGACTTAATTACTGAACCACATAGCTTATGTCAGGCCTAGTCATATTAAGATACAAAAGTTTCACAATTAATCTTCTAAAAACTTCAGGATCAGCAAGCAAATCACCTTCATCTTTGCTAAGTTTCAGACCTTTTGCCATAGGGAAAGGATCAGCTTTGCATTCCACCATACAATGATCCCTTAATAAGTCTAAAATGTACTTTCTTTGATTGAGTAGAATTCCATAATTGGATCTGGTAACTTCAATACCCAAGTACTTAAGACACCCAATGTCTTTTATAGTAAAAGCATTATGCAATGCCTCTTTCAAATTCTTTATCATGGAGCTGTTATTTCCAGTAATAAGAAGATCATCAACATAAGCAACCACTAAAGTAAAAGAATTATCCTTGTTCATAAAAGCATAGAATAATTCTGCTTGGATTGAGTAAAGCCCTAATAAATCAGAAATCTACTCAACTCCTTGCTCCAGCATCTTGAAGCCTGTTTCAAGCCATATAAAGACCTTTTTAATCTACACACTTGCCCAGATTTTGCCTTCTTATACTCCAATTTAGATAGTTAGAACCATTTAAGATATGGGTTCCAAGTTGCATCTCAGATGATCACCATTACTAAGAAAGTAAGGATCATTAAAATTCACTCTAGAATTCCCATTCTGAACAGCAAAATCTTCACTTTTATCCATTGTAATGCTTGACTATAGATTCACGCTAAATGAAAAAATGGGTTTCAAACCCACTTTAATTCACAGATCTTCAAGATTTTTGTATCACTAGAAAGAGGAAGTCAGTGCGAATCAGATGATGAAAACGAAACCTAAATCTGATACCATGATCAAGCTGAATCAAAAGATGAAGATTGATGAAAGATGAAGCTAGAAAATGAAACCGGAATTTAGAAAGATTTGTTTTAGCTTCTAATATAGGCAGGGAGAATTGTGCTTGCCCGCCCTATGCACAAGTGAGAATTTTCTTACTTGGGCTGGTTTGTATGCACATGATTTTTTTTTTTTTTTTCCTGATTTCTTTTTAAATAGGTATTATTATAGTCACAACTAATGATATTTGTATTTTATGCCTAACTTTTTCATCTTTCTTAATATTTTAGTGAACCATATGGAGCTCGATGATAATACTTGACAGTTAGTATTTCGCTTCAATCAAGTTTTTTTTTTTAAAAAAAAAACCTTATATTATTATTTTAGAGACACAATCAATATGGGACCTCCAAAAGTCAAAAGGAGGTTTGTCGTTGCTTCGAGTAAAAAAAATTTTATAAAATAAATAATTAGCTTCGAGTAACTACCTCATTCTAGGTTTGGCTTAAACAAAATTTAAAATCACATTGCTTCGGTTTTTTTTTTTAAAAAAAGAAAAGATTATCTTCAAGACCTGCAAACACAACCAACAACCTATAATTTTATCTACATTTCTTTGTTTTTCTAGTTGCCTCTGTTTCTTCCTTCTTCTCCAGTTTTTGGGTAATTTTATTTAGTTGATTTTTTTATTTAATATATTGATTTTCTAAAAATTGAGCTTTGGGGGCTTGGAAGACTCACATTAATTTTGTCTCTAAAATGATTAGATAGATTTTAATGAATTGAGGCAAGAGAAGTTTGCTAAATACAATAAACGGTCATTATTGTAAAGTGTAGATGGAGTTATAAATACTTTGGCAAAGTTTTAAAAGAGATATAGCTATACTTTATCATCTCTAATTGAAACAATAAACTATATTGACTATTAATCTATTATTATATCGGATTGTTGAATATGGAGTATGTAATTTTTAATTTCCTAAAGAAAAGTACTTACTTTTTGATATATTAGTATAAACTTACGAATGGAGTACATATATATTACAATTACTTGGGTGACCATAATGCTTGCTGAATGAAACGATGACTTTGCTTAATACATATGAAACTAAGTGACATAAATAGACTCTGAGTTACAATGATACTTGTTCAAGAATAAAATACGTTGATCATCATGATCTTGATGATCAATATGCTCATAAAAAAAATTACAATTAGATCCTAGCAAAGGTGAACTAACACCTTACTTGAATCATTAATAACCTAAAACGTACAAGTCGAAAATTTAATGAATGAAAATTAGCAGAGGTATAAGTTGAGTGTATAACATGGTTAGCCCATATGGTACATACAAACGGCCAAAAGAACAGTTAGTGAAGGCCAAACCCTATTCACTAACCAGTTTGACATGACACCTTCCACCTTATCAACGTAGCAACATGCCCTATTTTTGGTGAGCATTGTTGGTGTAGATTTCCCACTTCCTTTGAGGCTATTCCTTGCAAATCCAGCCAATTTGTCCAAAAACGAAGACTTGCTACTATCACCGTCTTCAAAATCATGATCATCATCCTTGTCTGTCATGTTTCGCAACCCTAAGGTGCGCTGCAAGTACACTTGAACTTTTTTTGCAGGTTGTACATGGTGGAACCGCGTTTCAGCTAACCACTGGGACGAAACATAGAGGCTTTGGTTCACCTCGACTTCCTCAAACACCTCAAAGCTTGGAGTGCTTGAGAAGTTGTCTAGGTCATTGTCGTTGATGAAGCTCTTGTTTCCATCATCTGCATTGGTTAATATGATTGATTTTGTGAGAAAGATCGACTACTTATGAAAGTAATGATATTGCATGTTAAGAATTGAAGATGAGATGATTGAAAAAATATAGTAATGTAATACCTTGAATGTCACTTTCTCCGGGGAGCAACGTTGAATGGTTATCTATAGGGACTATGCCATAATCTCCCCTAACCTCGTCCTGTTACATCAAGTGACAAATAAAATTTTTAGAATAATAATAAAAGATGTTTTTCTAATTCATAACTTATATAAATCATATCAGGATACTAAGATTTTAGCTATTGATATTGTTATATTATTGTTATATCAGATATAGAAATACAAAACATATAAAAATACAGAAAAATATATTCAGGTATATACATTATGATTTTAGATATAATAAAATTATAAAATAACCCCTGATAAATTTATATCAGATATAAATTATAATAATAAAATTTTATTTAATTTATGGCCTATGTATTCAGCACTCTGGAGTTTTATGTGAATAAAGTTATAATACTATCATCAATTATAGAAACATAAATTGTTTGGAACACCAAAAATTGATCGAGACTTGCTGGGGAAATAAAAAACTTCCGCAAATAGAATGGGATAAGTAATTTTAAGAGAGAATCATCTAATCTCTAAAACAGCATAGAAGTTTTGTATAATTACCTTGTCAGAATTTCTTTCATCAAAAACAATCAAATCCGAAAAATCTACCATCCTTTCAGATTTCATCTGATCAACACTTCCCATTCCAACCAACCTCGTATTCATATCGTCCCACGAATTCTCCATAACCGACCTCGCTTGTTGATTCATTGGATCACCATAGTTGTTGCTGTAGCTTTGTCCTCCCATCAAAGTGTTGGAGTGATTATTATTTATGAGATCTTGTTGTGCTTGAGCCACTGAGAGTATTTCATCCAGAATATCAGTCCCGGTACTCGTACCTCCACTATTGTTGTAATATGTTTGATACATTCCCATATTAGAAGGATTTGTTGCTCCAAAATTTGGAGATCCCTCTATTTCTAGTGGAGGCAAGGTGAATCGATGTTGCAATCTTGCACATTCTATGGCTATGTCAACCTTCACAAAAAAAAAACAGGGACAAACAAGTAAATAATTTAGCTATGTATTGTTGTGTAATTAGAAAAATCATTACGTTATTTCATTGTTATTCTAAAAATGATTGCTTTCAGAGTACTCATGAGCTCGTGTAAGATTACGTACCTTAGACGGGGGATATGGAAGAGAGCCACAATTTTGAAACGCCGGGGTTGGGAAGCTAAAATCATCTTGACCACTATTCAAATATTGCAACCATTGTCCATCACCCATATTGCGATGCGATGCAGAAGATGATGCTTGGCCTCGAGCAAAGTTATTGGCTGAGCATGATCTCTCAATTGGGACTGAGTACTCTGAGCTTTCGAAGTCATCACATCTTCCCTCGGTGTAGATGTCGATGCTAGAGGACTGTTGATCACTCCTCATTTGAGACATATTTGTGGCGTAACCATACTGTGGTGCAATCTTAGGTGGCGTGGGTGGTGCTGTTTTCTTGAATATTCGACATAGTGCATAGGCATCCTATATTTTATAACAAAAAAGATGAAAATGAGAAACTTATGGAGAATATATGGCAAACTAATTAAGGGTGTTGCATTGATTCAACCAAAATAATCATAATTCAATTCGTGACTTAGGAAACACTGCCGCATTGTTTCTTCATCTAAGGGTGTTCATTATTAGGATGTGTCAATTTCTATCTAAATTTTTACATGAGAAATTCCTAATTTATGCTTGATATAAATAAATATATCGGAGTCATTTTTGTAATTTCCTTTCTGTAACTAAGATTATAATGTCTATTCCTGATTCTAATTTTTTTTTACATCTGATATAAGAATAGCTATATCTGATATCCCAATATCTGCATGTCAATATTTTCATAATCCTAATAATAGTTATCACGTGGTTAAATAAGTACTTACTTGTAAGCCAGAAACAACTTCACACTCCCTCTCATCAAGGCGGTACTCATGCATGACCCAATCAGTTCGGTGACCATGAGGTGCTCTTCCACGATAGTAAACCAACGTCTTCTTCATCCCCACAGCTCGCATTTGTGAGTTCACCTTTCGATCTTTCCCTGTAGCCTTCCAATAACCCGCTTTTGTTGCACGGTTAGTCCTTGAGCCATTAGGGTATTTTCTATCCCTAGGGCTAAAGAAATACCACTCCAAATCCTTGCTTGGCAGTAGCGACTTACCTGCAATATGACAGTAAAAAAATAAATAAATTACTCTCTAATAATAATATTAAATAATAAATATGTATAATATAAGTTAACTCATGTTCCTTAAACTCGCTGTATTTTAAATATAAGAGTCTATATATCTTACAAAATTTCTCTAAGAAAATCAACGATTTTTGTTTGTGATTACTTTTATTTTTATGTGATTCGATTACTTTATTAGCATAATATTTTTTAGGTTCATAGTGCGAAAAGAATATTGAAAAAAAGGGAGAAAAATCAAGTAAGTTGAAGGGAAGTGTTCCTAGAGAAAAGCATATATTGATTGCATATATAAATATATATACAGAAGAAAAGAAGAACCTCTAAACCCTTAAAAGAAAGGAAACCATATAAAAGCAAAGCATTTCTTTTGACCAGTAAACGATAATCCTACTACAAGTTTCTTCTAAATTTAATTATGCACTATTTGTAATTACTAATTAGTGAAGTTGATTTATGTATTCCAAAACGATTAGAATGGACAACAATTATACTAATGTAACTCATAACACTTATTCCTATTACATTATTTCCGATATTTTTTCGATCAACATACAATCCAACATTAATTCTTGAATGAACAAATATTTTTTTTGACATTCCGAAATGATTAAATTTAAACATGTAAATTGAGGAAAATCATATGGAATTTCTCATTGACAAATTAAAACGAAAAAAAGTATTATCCAACTTAAATATATATATATATATATATATATATATATATATATATATATATATATATATATATATATATATATATATATATATATTGATCTGGAATTTCAGATAAAACACATTTCATGAATCAACCAAGTTGAAATAAACTACAATAAAACCAAATGATTTTATCTAATTCACGGATGGTACCATAGGTTATACGATGATTTTGATAGAGGATTAGAAAAAAATCTCAATCCATAAGCATAAGACAAAAAAAAAAAAAAAAAAAAATGCAGCATGACATGCAAGAAATACGTACTAGGCAGGTCCCAAGGTTCGCATTTGTAGAGATCAACTTGAGCAATGACCTCTAAATCGATCTTACGACCGTTGATCTTCCTCTTAAGGTAGTAAGCTACCAATTCTTCATCCGTTGGATGGAACCGAAAACCGGGGGGTAATGAAACAGGAGCCATATATATATGATCAACTGAATGCCTTGGTTCTTCCTCCTTTTCTCCTGAGGAAGCCAAGAGAAGAAGACCCAACGCAAGATATAAAAGGAAGAAGCTAAGTTTGAGGAGACCAAAAATGTTAAGGTAGGGTTTGGTATAAAAAGGGAGCTGAAGATGTCAATTATATAAACACTAATAAAACAAAAAGATAAAGGGCCCCTTGTGTTTGTCCCACCCTACTTTTTATTTCTTTTGATTTTTATAACTAACTTCTTTGAATTTTTAGCTTTGCCTCTTTTCCCTTCTAATTGTGATTCCTGTTGTCTTCTAATTGAAGCAATTTATTTATTTTTAATTATTTCTTCTATCATATCATATGTTGTCTGGAATTATAATATTAATTACTTTAATCGGATTTATTTGTGTATATGAAACAACATGAGATAATTAAGTATATTGAAATGACTAAATATATGAGATCCTATACTTTGATTTTGTCCCATCTTGGGAATCTAACCAAGGAAATCCACGTGGTATTGCCTGCCGCTAACTGTCATTGAGTTTTTAGCCTTTGGTGGTTAAAGAATTTCGGCTGGTTTCTCCTCAATCTAATTGTTCTGGCATTCACATGATCGATCACAATTATGACATAATTATGTGAGTTATTTAACTTAAGCTTGGGTTAACTTTTTTTTAGACTACCATTCCTTATATGGATGAGAAGCATTCCAAATTACCAAACCAACACATTTTAAGATTCATTTGAAACCGTGCGTACCCTCGGATTCAAAGGACTATACAAATGTAACTGGTAACTAATAATTTATCATTAAAAATAGAAAAAATAACTAACAACCTCATAAGATAAATAAGCTAGGCAGGGTTCATAAAATATTGGATGGAAGCGATCATGTTTGAGAAGGGAGGGGAGCTATATTACATTATTGAGCTTATCTTAATTTATAAATCATTATACATATATCAAGGGTTATTTTCATAATTTCATATATTTTGCACGAGTTCATTTAATATTGCCTATGTGGGGTCTGCTTATCATTTTGCAGTTGATATTGTTATAATACCTATATTTGGGGAAATTACAAAATTAAGTACATGAATGTGACCACGTGTAAATGACAACTTTTATTCCTAAGATAACAATTTATATTCATAAGATTAGAACATATACCCTACCTTAGATCATTATTTCTATACTTGAGATCGTTATTTATATTCTTGAGATATAGTGATTTTTTTTACATGACTCATTATTTCTATACTCGTAATAATAATTTTAATACATGAGATATATTGTTAATTTGAAATCTTGAGATAATAAATTCTATACCTAATATAACGACTTCTTATCATGAGATAATAATTTCTATACCCAAAATCATTATTTCTATACTTGCGATAAGAAGTTCTATAATTGTGATCTTTATTTCTATTAACAATATTAGAACACCTATATCATAAATATGTATTACTAATCTAGAGATAATAAATTATATACCTGAAGTTGCAATGTTAGGAAATAAAATTACACATAAATTCACAAGGTATGCATATTAGAAAATAAAGTTGTTATTTACATATGGGTTTTAGCAAAAAAAAAAAAGAGTTAAATTTGAAAATAATCAAATAAATTTAGCAAAAATAAGTTAAGTTAGACAAAAATAAGTTTAGTAAAAGATGAGTATAGAAAAATAATAATTTTAGTTCAATAAAAATAAAATAAATTAAGTTCAATGAAAATTAAGTAACAAAAAGTTATTTATGAAATAAACATAAGATCAAGATAAGAATAAAGTTATAAAAATATCTCCACAACTCTTATCTTCTCTTCCTTCCTTATCATGAAGGACACGGAGTTAGACCACTCAAATGCCTCACTTATCATGATACGAAAAAAATGACTCGAAACGAGCTCGGTCAAAGCACAATCTATAACACATGTCGTGCTTATTGCATTTTATCTTTATTTTATTCCTATCTCTATCCACTCATTCCTAGGGATGGAAACGAGCTGAGTCAAGCCCTAACTTGAGAAGCTCGTGGCTCGGCTCGCTTGAGACTCATAAAGCTCGGGCTCGTGACTCGCTGAGCTTTAAAGTTTGAGTTCAGGCTCGGCTCGACTGTCACTTGGCCCGGATTTGTCGAATGCTTATTCGAGTAATTAAGCTCGATTATATTTAAAGATTGGTTTCAACTACGTTCTTAATTAAGCTAGACTCGTTTAGTCTCATCGAGCCCTCGAACCTGAATTTTTTGAGCTCGAGCTCGGCTCGGGCTCACCTAATTCCAAGCTCGAACCAAAATTTGGGCGATACGATTCCAAATAGCTCACGAGGCTTATATCGAGTCAGTCATGCCAAACGCACAGCAAGTACTTCGCTCAACGTTCTTAGCCCGTGTCCGCGCTCTTCCCTATCGGCTTTCACTCATCGAGCCTTCAGCTGCTACAATTGGCATAGTCAAAACGGGTGTCAAAACTGTCAAATTAATATTCTATACAAAATACGTAGGCGCAAACCGCGCAACAACAAAACCCTGAATCCCAACCCAAATCCACAAAATCATGTCCATATCTCGCACCCTCATCTTACATTCTCCACCTCACTTCAAACCCCCACTTCAAACTCACACCCACTTGCTGCGCCCCAACCCAATTGCTGCCACCCATCCTTCAACCCTGTTGAAATTGAGGACCCACAAAACCGTATGTAAAGCAGCAACAGATAGCAGTAATGGAGAAGCTTTTGATTGGAAAAAATGGGTACCCAATAAGGTTAATTTTGGGCCTGATAAAGTTCTTCAGTCTATTGCTGGTGCTACTTCTAGCCCTATTTGTCAGTTCATCACTTCTCCCACCACTTTCTTGCATTCTGTTGATTCTAGAATTAAACTGGTAATTTCCCTCTTTTTCTTAATTTGGTTGTTTTGAGTATCATTTGATTATATGAAATTGGGTTATGTCATTGTGGATGTGTTTGGCTGGGGGTTAATTTATTGATTCATATTTGATTTTTATGATTGGTTTTGGTTGTTACGAAGTTACGTTCCTCGGACTTTGCTAGAAGTGTCCGACATGGAAATGTGTTCAAGTGTCGGGCACTATGCTAATTATGACAATTTTACATCATTTTGATTCAGAATGAAGTTTCTAAGTGTCATACCCATGTTCGAGTGTTGAGTAATTGGCGAGGTACTTACAGAAAAATGAAGAGTGGGAATAATATTGTGATGGAATTGGTGGGGTAAGGCAGCGCACATCTGAGACTTCTCTTTACTGTTGTACGTCTGAAACTTTGAGGTATTGATGTTTTTGTTCTCTACAATGGTCCTGTGTGATGACCAGCTCAGAGCTTGGTTATTGTAGCTAGAATTATTGCTTGTCCAACACATGTGAAAACGCTTTCCATAACTCTGAGCTGTGAGGATAGACTATCTTTTTGGTGCTCGGGAGAGCTAGTGCTTTGGGTTAGTTTGGAAACAATGGGAGAACATCTGGAGGAACTTGTGAACGTTTTCCCTTTTTTTTTTTGTGTTTGAGTACTAATTTCAGCTAATGCGTGTGATTGACTGATGAGTTAATGACCTCAATTCGGGAGTTGTTTTCCCTCTTTCAAGACTGTCTGCAAGATGTAACCATTTGACTGAAGTGCATTTATATTCTAAAACTTTGATTTTTTTGTAAAATGTTGCTTCTAAATGCAGCCTTTGTGTGGATTGAGTTCATGTAAGGAGAAGAAAAGGATAGAAACCTAATTTTCCTTTATATAACTTCACAGTTACGGAGTGTTAATTAATGATTCAAAGGTCAGAAATTTTCATGGATGTAAACTGTGAACTTATTCTCTTGACTGTGGGTTTGATTGATTAGTATTGTCCTTAATTCATACATTGTCCACTTTAGGTGTCCCAAGAGAGATTTTTCTTGTCTGGTGTTGTCATAGTAACAGGGACACTTAATGAGCTGGGACTTTATCACAAACTCAAGAAATAAGATTTTCAGTTCATTCTCTCTCCCTGTCACTTTGCTATTCAGGCTATTGGTCTGGGTCGTATGGCACTGATGCATTTGTTTGGTTAACCTTTGGTCTATTGCAATTACAGTTTCTAGGCATTTCCCTTTTCTTGTTTTGAAAAGATAAGTGCACGGGTGGCCAATTGTCATTCACTTTACTCTTTCGATGGCTTTGTGCATTTTGTAGTTACTATACTTCTCAGCTGTGTAATACTCTTTTATGTGAAGATTAATAATAATTGGGTGATTTGGTCAAATAGTTTAGAATTACTGGCATTCAGGATAGGGGTTCATGAAATTCGTTTGTTTTTCTGTTTTATCTTGTTTAGTCTTCCTACTTGTTTATTATCAAGCAATGTGGCTTATGTGGGTCCATTTGCTGACTGCAGTTTAGGAGTTCCGGTTCCTGGATCTCTTCATGTGAACTACCTTGTATAAATAAAATCAATGCAGAGCATTAAATAGCAATCTCCTAGCCGCAATTATCTTAATTCTTCTAAATCTAATTGGAAGAAACTGTTTTAGGGCATGTATGGATAATTCATATGGACTGAATCAATAAACATGTAGGGTTTGATGGATAATGTTTATTATGATTAATACTAGTAAAGTGTTGTGTAACACAAGTTTTTGGAGTTCCTTGTTTGTAAGAACTTTGACAGTGCGCCAGCATGACAGTTATAGACTCTTAGGTATCTTATGATCTATATAGACTTATGATGTAGAATTCTAGTGTATAATTGCATTTAGTGACAAAGAAAACACATTGAGGTGACAAGGGCTTCGGATCTGAAGAAACCTGATAATTTTTCTCTTCTGTTTTCTTTCGCATCTCTTTAGGAACTCATTTCTGTCTGCTAAGAGATGTTTACTTTGCAGGTTTGGCTTATAGTGTTAGTTTTCTTGCCAGCTCGCTCCCACATATACATGCGCTTTGGGATTGTGCTTTCTCTTGCTCTTCTGTCCACTGGGATACTCCCAAAAGATGTGTGGATGGTAAGTTCAGTCTACTTTATTTAGTAAATAATAGTTTCTTTGGTTGATGGTTGACATGACTTGTTTTTATCTCAAAGATTCAATAATGTATCAAGAAGACTTAGTTGTCTAGTTTCTAAAATTTACATCTTTGTTTTGATTACTTTTTTGCCCCTTGAAATTGCCCTGTTCCCCCTCATTCCACTTCTTTAAGAGTTGTGTTGAGTGGGTAGATAGTTTTGTTTTTTTTTTTCATATGGGTAAGAAATGAAGTAGATAGAGATTGTGGGATCATATTACCTGAGAAGGAGATATGGCAAAGTTTTTGGGACAAATCAACATGAAATATGGGATATTCTTATAAGGACAAAGGGGGTATATAACTGCATTGATGTAGTGTTTGTATGTCTTGTGTGTGTGTGTGTGTGTGTGTGTGGGGGGGGGGGTTAGATCTTCATTGGGAAGTTCATACTCAATGTGGTGGCCTCAATGCACGAATTGAAAGAAAGGAGCTATTATCAAGTTTGATATTCAGTAGAATTTAGGTCTTGTATTCTATAGTCATTAAAACAAAGGCCTTTCTTTGACTAAATAGAGTTTGTGGGATCATGGTGTGTCTTTCTTTAGAGCAATTAAATCATTTATGTCACCAAGAAACTTGGAGTTGATATGGTGATATGAGAAATTAAGATAAGAGATATTATCCTCCCTTTATTTTTTTTAATATTTTCTTTTTTTGGCGGAAACTCCTTTTTTCTAATCCAATGATCAATCTTTGATGTAGAAGGATGATGGCTTCTTAGGTGCCTTGTTATGGGGTGTATAAGAGTAATTTGAAGCAATTTGTTTTCCATGCTATCCAACAATTTCATAGTCAGTTTCTTTTTTATTGTCACATAATGAGCTTTTGTTGTGCCTTGTGTTAAACTTAAAAGTACATTTTTAAGAAATTAGGCTAAGTCAATGGAAGCTATATATTGTATGTAAAAGTAAAGGGAGCTCTTTGCACCTTTTAGGTTTCTTATGGGTTTCTCTATGGGTACTATTATCTTTATGGAATAAGGTTGTTACCTTATAAGTTGTATGGCAGAAAGGGTAAGGAGCTATGTGATTATTGTGGGGTTATTAGATCATCTCCAATGGGGGGCTTACTGTTCAAGTAAGGGCCCAAATATAGAGAGATTATTGTAAAAAATGAGCCTCCATTGTATGACTTTTCTTAAAATTGACAACTCTAATCAAAAGTCATCAAATTTGATAACTTTGATATTTTGTTTAAAATAAAATAAAAATAAAGATTATGTTTTAATCGGTTTTAAATGAAGTCTACCAATATAATTTGTCTACACACTTTTTTAGAGTCTCACCATCGAAAAGTTCAGTCTCGAACCGAGTCTCAAAAATAAAACTGTTTTGAGACTCAACATTGGATGAAAAAAATGCTTACTGAATGTTTTTGAGACTCAACTAGTGGCTTACTATTGGTGACTCACAGGAAAATGGCTTTGTCACTTCCCTTTCCAATGTTGTTTAGGTGCCCAGTAATTGATGCTTAGGCTATGTTTGGCGACAAAAGCTAAACCAAACACTTAATTGAAACTGAAAACTCAGAGAATTAGGGTCTCTCTCATGCCTTCTGATTAGATCAATACCCTCTAAATTCTTGAGTTTCCTACTAACAGTATGAAAAATGCATCATCTCTTAATAATTGTCTCTTAATGTCTCTCCTCTTTCTCTCTTTGATTTTTTGATGTAAAACCAATCATAGCTAGAACTTAAGATGGACTAATCAAATCAAGAGTGGCGTCAACATTGTGCACCTGATTGATCGCATGCGGACCAGTTTGTGAAACTATCCAGTAGATTCGTTAGTCACTGTCCAAATTTCCTTAGTGAGTACACCAAAGTTCTGCTGTCTTATTTAATTTATTATTATTCTAATAAGATGATTTTCAAGTTTAGCTCAAAATGTTGAAACCAACCTTGTTTATGTGTTAGTTATATGTTAATTTAGTAAATCAATTATATTTCTTTTTTCAAATAGCTTTTTTGAGTTGGTTCCTTGTATTTATGTCAAAAATGGTTTTGTAGTGAGTTTGCACACATCTTGACCTCCAAGACCCTAATAGGTCACATACCATGCACAATGCACTCTTTTTGATATTAAAGAGTACACATTGTGGACTCTTTTTTACATTTTTAATTTATTTTGTAGAGCTTCTGAGATTGTATAATGTATAATTTCTCAACAAAGAAATTTCGGCTCAAGCTTCTTTTATTATCCACTTGCTTGAGTTTTTAATTTTCCTTTTGCAGGATCAATTGGGCAGAGTGACATTGTTGTCCATAATTTTGTTTATAGTACTGGGATTGACTGCTGATAGTGTTCTTCCCAGTGTCTCTCAAAGGACTCCACCACCATCTTTGACTGGACTTTCAAGTATTCCTTCATCATTCAAAGGTTATAAATATATGCTTTTCAAGTTTGGGCCATTACAGATGACAAGGAAAGGACTCTCAGTTGCAAGTACATCTGCATGCCTCACATTCACTGTAAGTTTTTTTCCTTGTGTTTTCCAGTTTGTTATTCTCTATGAAGTATCTCTAAGGCCCTAGTATTTTCTCTGTTGAATTGAATGTCCATCCTCAGGCCATGTGTCTATGAATTATTGTCACCTAATTTTTTAGCCAAATTTCTCCTTACAGTCTCTTTCTGTTTGCATTTTTGTTTCCTTTGTAGCTAGAATAATCTTTCTTCAACTTCTGTGCTTATGAATGCTCAAACTTGAGTTGTCACAAATAGACTATATGCAAAAGTGAGTGTATGTTATCATGACAGATATTACAAAGTGCTAGCCTCTGTTTGTCGACGACTCCCCCGGAGCAACTTGCATCAGCATTGTGGTGGTTCCTGCTCCCTTTAGCTCATATTGGTGTTCCAGTGGCTGAAATTGTTCTTACTCTAATGCTTTCGTTAAGGTTCATAAATCTTATATTTGATGAGGTAATTCTTATTTTTATTTTCTTTCTTATGGAAAGTTAAAGAGAGAGAGAGAGGGTGTCATTGGGCAGCTTTTCTTTTCACTCCCTCTGAAGATATTTTATTTTCAACTGCTTCTGATCAGTAATTATAGAATTAAGTCATACCCTTCTCATGTATCTAGTGTCTGGCAGGTCCGGAATGTTGCTCTTGGAATTCTATCTCGTAGAATCGATTGGCAGGATTTGACATTCCTGGAGAGAGTTGATGGTATGTGCAGGACTCCAGCATAACATCAGATCTCGACACCTCTCTGCTTTATTGATGGAAAAGCTTTTAAAACTCAAATCATATATACATGTAAAGTTAAGTTGCTGCTGTTCAGCATAGCAATTGTATTCAGTTCATTCTGTCAACTGGAAAAGTTTTGCCACTTTCTGTGGTCATAGAAATTGGTGAAATCCTCCTATTTTCTCAATCCATGTAATGTGTGTTATCGACCTCTCTCTCTCTCTCTCACACACACACACACACACACACGTTATATTCAACTTTCCGGTTACAGGTAAGTTTGGCATATTTTCCGGCCATGAAAGTTGTTCAACTCCTCCCTTTTCCTCTATCACATGAAACTTGTCCCATTGGCTTCTCTTTCATCGCTTTTCCTTTTCTTTTCTTATCTCGCCAACCTCCAGTCCTCTCTCACATTGCAAATTTTTTGAAATGATACTTATACTAGACATCTGCAGCTTCATAATGTTATTTTCCTATCTTGCATGGTTTCCCTGTAGAGCTCTTTTGTGGTGGCTCTATCTTGATTGTAAATATTTCATTTCCTTACTTCTATCGCCATCCTGGTTTTACACTTTATCGAACCATATTTACTTTCTCTTTATCACAGAACAATTTCAGTTCTTTTCTTAATTTTTGTTCTATTCTAGACTTGTAATATTCTGACTTCTGAATAATTTTTGTTCTCCCTTTTCCTTTGCTTCATCGGTGTTGTAACGTATCTGAGCTTCTAATGAAATTTTTTCATGGCGTGCAGTTTTCGTGATGTATATCAGACGGATCTTTAAGAATATTTTTAGCCATGCAGAGCAAATATCACAGGTTCTACACGTTTGCCTAAGACCTCCTGTCCTTTGGTGCAATCTGCCTTTTTTCTTTTTCTTAATTTTTAAAAATATTTGTGAGATAGTTATGTGGAATATATTATAAGTTTTTTGGATGTTCAATTGTGGTACAAAAACTTAGATACAAGTATCCAAGAGGTACCAATTTAAGTACCTAAGATTCTACATTGTGTTGGCCAAGATTCTATGTGCTCTTCATCAACAACAATAAAACCAAGTCTTAATCCCAAAAATATGGGGTCCTCTACATGTACCAAAATTCTGTTTCGCATAATCATCTACAAAAATGCTTTGTCACCATTCTCTCCTATTTAGGGCCACATTTTCTTTCAAACCCATTTTCTTCATATCTTTCATAACAACCTCCATCAAGTCATCCTCGGTCTTCAAGGTCTACATTATTCCGACCTTCTACCTTCTTCATTAGAGCATCAATCGTTCTGCGTCTAATATGCCCAAACCAACGCAATCATCAATATTCGCTACTCCAACTCTATTTTGGATATCCTCATTTTTAACTTTAGCCTTCAAGTTGTTCCCACACTACCTCCTTTTTAAAGCCAAACATTCCGATCCATACAATAATACTGTCTTATAATATTTCCCTTTTAACCTTAAGGGTAGCTACCTAGATTTTATTCTATGCGTGGCATCTTGGTCAATGTCCCCACTTATTGGAGAACTGATTCTTGATATTTGAAACATTCACTTACATGTAACTCCTTGTCATCTAAAATCATACTATCTTCTCTTGACCAACTCCAAATGCTAAATGGATACTTTATATTGTTTGTTTTACTTCTATTAACCTTGAAAATTCCCGATTCCAACCTATGTTTCCATTGTTCCACTAATCCTGAAACCTCTAGATTCCAACTTTTATGTCCATTGTTCTAACTTAGCATTCACCCATTTGTTAATTGTATCCACTAAAGCAATATCATCTTTAAAAAGTAAACACCACAACATCTCATCTTGTATTGACCTTGTTACGTCGTTTTGGACAGTTTCAAAAAGGGTAGATCTTTAGTGTAACCGAGTTGTAATAGGGAAGTCCTATGTCACTCTACCACAACTTCTAACATTTTTTATAACTTTCTAATATATTTTCTGAACTAGGTCAATGTACTTACCTGGTATGCCTTCTTAGTCATTGCCCACCAGAGTACTTTTCTTAGTACCTTGTCATACACCTCCTAATTAATGAACATCATGTGTAAAAAATTCTTCTTTGCACGATAATGCTCCAACATTTGCCTAATTAGGTGGATAGCTTATGTGGGAGATTGATGTGGATTAAGTCCAAACTGATTTTCTGAATATCAGCACACTTCATCAATCTTTGTCCAATCACTCTCTCCTATAGTTTCATGATGCGACTTATAAGCTTTATTCCTCTTAAGCATCTCATTTGTTCTTATAAATAGGTACCAACGTATTTATCCTCCAATTTTGTGGTATCTTATTTGTCCTTCAAATCTTGCTGAAAAGATCCGTTAACCACTCAGTATCAATTTTGCCTAGGTATTTTCAAACTCTATAGGAATTCCATCTGTCGAACAATGTACCTTAATTTCATCCTCTTCAATGCCTCTTCTACTTCCATTTTTTGCATCTTTCTTATATACTGCCAGTTAACTTCATTATCTTCAAAATTGGTATCTCCTATGCACCTCACCTACTTTCATCGAACAACTCATCAAAATGCTCCCTTTATTTGCATTTGATCTCGTCATTTTGGATAAGAATCCTTTGGTTTTATCCTTCCAATCGGCTTCCTTAACTAATCATTCTACCACAACCTTTATATTGGTGCCATTTAAACTCCACCATCTAATTTAGTAACTCGTGTTTTCCAAACTTTGCTAGAAGTATCCAACATGTTGCCATATGTGGCCAGTTTTGATATACCCCAGATTATATGTCCCATGTGAGATTGTTGAGGTAATTATAATGTTTTTACATTCGTTATTAACTTGGAAATTTGTTTGTTATAGTTTTCGGTTGGGATGTGGTTCATTTGCATGTCCCAAAATAATTGCGTAATTTTCTCTTTTTGGGAGGCTGGCAAACATTTTCAACTTGGATTTTCTTTTGTTTGTATATCGTGGGCTTGCTTCAGTAATTTTTTTTCTCCTTGTTTTGATGCTTGATTTAGTGCAAGTCTGGTTAGGTTTTTCCCCTACATGAAGATTTATGTGATATTCTCCTTGTGGTTGTTGACAAGTGGAGTCAAGTAGTCCTAAAATCTTGTACATATAGGAAACCAACTTGAACACGGTAGTTAAACCTTAGAACTAAAGTCATGGAAGTGCTTTGGTCTCTGATTTTGTGTTCAAGCAGGCAGAGTGGCAGACTGCCTGATTGATCTAGGTGCTGAAGGGATGATGGTGCTAAAATGTGTGTAATGTATTTATTGTGGGGGCTCTGTTAAGCTTTTTCTGGAAGGATTCATACTTCCTGGCACTATTTGATTTGTCAATATTTGCAGGCCATGATTGTTCGAGGTTTCCGAGGTGATAGCAATCGTCACAAGATACACTTTCAACACTCGTCTTTAATGATGCCAAATATCATTTCCTTATTGGCTCTATGTGGTATTATTGGTGCTACGAGCTTGTCAGGATCCCTTCTGGTCTGACAAGCAGTAGCCTAAATTATTTTGGATATGCCATAGTCATCACCAGCGAACGCTCACCACTCCAAGTTTGATCCGGAAAACTCCGTGGTATGTCTCTCAAATGATCAACAGGTATAAATGGCTTCACCTCTTGGAGGTTCTGGGTGGTGCTTGATTAGATGATTCATCATCAGACTTGGAAAGGAAAGGCCAAGTAATTTTATTGAGTTATTGAATGATTCATCCCTGAGATGCGACAGCAGCAATACCTTACCTACAATGGAAATTTGAAGAGATGCTTAAAGTGGCACTATTTTTAGGCGGAGATTTGCTTTAGAGGCCTCTACCTGCCATTTATGTATTTGGACTTTAGATGTCTAGGAGTTAGTTTTGCATATTCTCAGCCCTCCGTTATAATCATAGGCTGTCCTCCAATGTCAAAAGCTAAGTTATTCCGTATTGTTGGTGAATTTAGTAATATCATTGAACAATGAGCAGAGTACAAATTACTAACCTAAGGGATAACAGAGGGTTATTAATTATTCGTAGGACACTTAACCAAAACTAGAATGGAGATGTAATACCGGATTATGTGATCTGGCATCCAAGGAATATACCAGTCTCGCTGAATGTTGCGGACGATACATATAGTTCATGGATTCCCTAATATTTTGGGAGTTAGAAGTCCATTATGAAGGGTCATTGCTTCGGCTAGGTAAGGTGCTATCTCCATCAAATAGGTCAAAGCCCGACTAGACTAGGGGAAGGGGCTCCATGCAACTAGAAGAGGAGCAAATTGTTGGGGAAGAATGTCATGTGAATGGTAGGGGAAGACTATGACCAATTGTCTAAATTATAATATTGTTACTTGAATTTTATTTACATGGCTTGTCTATGAACTTATTCCATAACCTCTTACGTAAAAATTTCCATGATTGCCCAATATTTTTTTGCCATATTTTTTTCATTGTAATTATCATCTTAACTATCTTTTACCACTATCTCACTATACATTCCCTCTCAATATATATGTATATTAAAATATTCTTACCAAGGCTTCCATGTGTAATGATTCCTACCAATACCCCCACATTTTTCACTTAGTCGCGGGCCTTGTGGCTATGACTAGGATTTAACATTATATTTCCTCCAAATGTATTCTCTCTATTACGTTTTTACTTTTTGCGTTCCAAATTACTTGATACAATTTGATCACAAGTCGATTTACAACTTTGATATTCAATATATTAATAATCTTTTAGTAAAAACTTTAAATTAGGTAATAATTTGATATTATACATTGTACATATAACATCTATTTTCATATATTGGCCAAAATTGAAATTTGTGAATAGTGTAAAATGTTGAAAAATGTCAAACAATTTAAAACGGAAGGAGAAATTGAGATTTTTTTTCCTTTTATCTCTCCTCATGCACTCCTTTTAAGTCAACCAATGGGTGCACTATGATGCTGTATTCTTTCCACCTTTAAAAATTCATCCTATTATTCAATAAAAATTGTTAAGTTAAAAATGGTATTTGAATGGTAGAAATAATTTTAAGTTCGGTAATTAACATGAGTAATAGTTAATAACATTAACGTTTTACACACAAATGTGTCATATAAGATTTGACATTAATTTTATAGATGAACGTCTTTTTGTTACCTTTTTTAGTTGACTTTGATGAGGGGCGAAAAGAGTAATTACATTTTAACACTATTTCAAAAGTTAAACTTATATTATGTATAATTGAGAATTTTAATATGCAAGTAGATTCATATAATTAAACTTATATTATGTATAATTGAGAATTTTAATATATAAGTAGATTCATATGATAGAGTTAAGGTGGGACAAAGAGAGTAATTTATTATCCTTATACGAAATAAAGTAAAAGTACACAGATAAAAGAAGTACTGTAGAAACATAGAAATGCAAAATGAAAACCCAAAAAATAAGAGGGGTTTAGAGCCAAAAATTAGTTAAATAGATTAAATTATCAAACTTTTAGTCATAAAAACTCTCAAAAAACTAAATATAACTTAATTAATTAAAGTTTTGATATATTCTCAAAATATAAAATCTAAAATCTAATTCCATCTCCATTATTCATTTGCGGCTCACTTTTAAAAAAAAAAGACATTTAGAAAAGGGTTTGGGGCAGTACCCTCTGAAAGTCTAAAACCCTGAAGTAACCTCCTCAATCCTCTAGCCAAAAAAAAAAAAAAAAAGGAAAGGAAGAACCTCCTCAACCCTCAGCATTGTAGTCAAAGAGACCTGAAGATGTTTTACTTGTGCGTGTTCTTCCACAGACTGTTAGATTATCGGAAGCCTGAAGTTGAAGCACTTGCAGAACTATTTGGAGCTTTTGCAGACGACAACAATGGCCAAAACCACTCTCTTGAATGGAAACTTCCTGATAACTTCCACACTGATTGCCCCTTTCACTTTGTCAATCTTCCTTCTGAGGATATTGCACGCAATATCGCCAATCGAAGTGAGCCATGTTTTTTTGTTTTTGTGGGGTTTTGATTTATTTACATTTCTGTGATTTTGCTTTCATTTTTACTTTCTTGGTATTTGTATGAATGTATGGATTCATGTGAAAATTTGGGATGATTGTATATTTGTATGCTGTTGAGTGCTCAGGAATTTAGGAGCCCATTTTGTTGATTGGAAGTATGATACAACTGGGTTGTTTGTTACTTGCAAGTGCTTGTAGGGGCGTAGAATCTGAAATTACGTCAGCTCTGGGGGGTTGGATTTCGAATCCGTGGTTGAAGTAGGTTTATTTTTTTTAACGAAGGATTAAGTTCACGGGAAATATTCTAGAGAGGAAAAATTACTGTTTGCACTTTGCAGTATAACTTTAAATATGATGTGTTCATGAAGATGGCGTGTTCTAATGCAGAGAATTTATGTGTTGATTGAGCTGAGAATTTTTGTGGCACTAGATAGGAGTGAATGAGTGGAAGAGGAAGATCATTGTGGATGATCACAAGAGATGGATTCTCGGCTCATGCGGCCAATCTCATCTTTTGGGGAGTAAGGTTTTGGTTTTGTTTGTTTGTGTTGAGTTCAAATTGTAGAGTGCAATAGACTGGTTTCTTTATAGGATGATTCTGAAATTTCTTAAGGATTCTGGGAAAAGCATAAAAGTTGGACTGCCTTTTGTATATGGGAAGAAATATGGCAATGTTAGGAACTACGACAAGTTTGTCTCTGAAATTTTAAGGCATTTCTAGCTTTCCACTGCACATGTTAGAGATACCATCAGGAATATATGTTCTTTAATGTAGTCTATAAGTGGAAGAAAGGGTTTTTATATGACATTTATGATGAGTACTAGCTAGGGGATGTTATTTGGACTGGAATCTCGTCGGCCTACAACTTTGAGAATTCTTATTTCTCCTCAATACAAATCGATAATAATTCTGTTATATGTAAACCAAAATTTGCAGGTATACTTGTGAAGGGAATGTATGAGATATGGGGGGAAGGAAGTAGTTATGAACAACTAGAGGAGGTTTTGAATGCTTATCCTGATGAGAGGAAGTTGCCATACTTAACATCTGAAAACACATTCAAGATAAACATAGACAGCTTTGGCAAGACTTTCACTTCCCAGGAGCAAAAAGAACTCCTCAAGAGGCTTGCTTTCATTCCCTTTAAGGTATGTTTAAGTTCCCAGTTCCCGCGTATTATTTGATATTGGAGCAGTCAATGACAGTACTTCAGGAATTGAACGTGTATTTCTTCCAGTAATGTGGCAAAGTTAACCAATGACACAAAATCGTTATTTTAATATAATTGTAGGGATTTCACTGAAATACCAATTTAGTAATGAGACAAGAAGCATGATCTAAGGACTTAGATTGTTCCTTTTTAATCATAGGAGCGACAACCCACAAAATAGCCACTGAGCTGCCTTATGTACCTGAAATGGACCTTTTCTCTCCTTATGCTACTAGCTTGTTAAGAAGATGAGTGTAACACATATGCGTATGTTAAAATAGATGTGTGGGAATACCTTGAGGAATAAAATTAGAAATGTGGATACGTGAATGAGAAAGAGAAAGTGTAAACCCCAATCCAAACAGTAATGGTGATGAAAAATTGAAAATGAAGTTATAAATTATTTATAGCTATACTATTTCTATCATAGTTGCTCATATCAACTGATAAATCCCTTTTCACTTGGACTTTGCTAGTTTCTTGATTAAATTTTGAAGGATTATTTTAGCTTTAGTTTTTAATTATGATTAGTACGTGCACAACTAGTTTCTGGTGACATTAGGACTATGACTAAGTCCATGCAATTTTGAGGAATCCAGTTGGTAAATTTAGTGTAGATGCAGGTCCACATACTACATACGGTACCCTTTATTCTATTATTGATATCGATATATGTCTGATGGGAAATTTTTAGGATTTCATTTGAAAATTATCTTCTGCCTTCTCACAGATGGCTTTGTTAAGTCCATTTTGTGGATACTATTTCTGAATAAAGCATTGGTTATCAACTCCCCAGTCCCTACCCTAGATGGGATTTATTGCTTTGAAAAGCCCTATTAGCTCTTTTGTTTTGTTCTTGGTAGATATTGTGGTGGCATAAGTTCAGGTATATTGTTAACAGCTCTCTGCTTCCTATTATGCATGTTTTCTTTTTTTGGGCATGTAGGATATTTCTGTGATATATCCTGTGCCTCATGAATTCTATATGAAATTTATTTTTGGCCCCATATGATGTTTCAATTTTTTCTGTAGGGATAGCTGAACTTTAAGATATTTTACAGGGTTGTAGTTGATGTTGATTTATGTTTCAGGGCCGAGTAAATCTTAGAAATCCAGATCATACTTTTTGGGTTATAGAGATTGATAAGTATGAAGCTAATAATGGTCTGCCGCCTATTGTGGAAAAGAGAATCTTCTTTGGACGAGAGATTGGTGCAGCAGACAGAAAGCTCTTGCCTACATATCAGCTAAAGAGCCGTGTTTACATTGGACCAACTGCTATGGATGCTGAAATGGCATTCCTTATGGCCAACCAAGGACTTGCTTCCCCTGGGAAGCTTGTCTATGATCCATTTGTTGGCACCGGGAGTGTTCTGGTGGGGGCTGCACATTTCGGTGCAATGACAATGGTTGGTCCTTTTTTCACTTTTTGGTTTGCCTTTATTTGTTTTATGTTGCAATATATTACCTTTTAGCTGTTACATGATGCCTTTTTTGTCAAAGAAACTGATTTATATTTCAGGGTGCAGATATAGATATAAGGGTTGTTCGTGATGGACGAGGTCCTGACCGTAATGTTTGGAGCAATTTTAAGCAGGTAACCGCAGATTCTGGTATTAATTATTAGCATTCTAAGAAACTATTTGGATATGTCAAAATATTACAAGTAGCAAACATTTTTTTGCATGCATCAAAATATCTTGGGTCCATAACATGTCAGCCACCATAATGTCTGACAGGCTAGCAATCTAGCATTTCAAGCTTATAATGGTTATTTATCCACTTCAGATCTCTCTCCATGGATTTATTTAAAAAATTTATTTTGTGTGCTACTTTCTGCATTGGCAAATTTTTCCCACTTTTGTAACTGTGATTCATGCAATTTATGCAGTATGGATTGCAAGAACCAATATCCTTGTTGAGGGCAGATAATAACCTTCCTCCATGGCGTGCTGGTCTTAAAGAGGTACTTTCTTTCTCTTTTATAGTGTTCATATGTAAGATCACTGTAAAAACATGGGCATGGACAACATATGTGAAATTCAACATAGCTGATTGGACATTTCTAGCATTAGCTTATTTTTTACTGTGGGGCTATTGTTCTGTTTGTATTAGCGTTACAAGCATTTTGTGTCAGTTCTTATAAGGACACTGTCTGCTTATGTCCGGTCTTGCCATTTTCTTGAATCGGTATGCTACTGATCTTGGTTGATGTTTTTCTTTTGACTGAGAATAGCTTCTGCAAAGACTCTAGTACCTTGCAACCTGCTTCAATAATAGAATTACGAATCAGGTTTTTCTGTGTTATTACTTTCCACGTTTCTCTTGGAATCCTTCATCAGGATAAAAGTGAAAGTGGTTGAACTGCTTTTTTGATCCACGCTATAGTGCCAAACTCCATGACAAATGATAATATGTGGGAAGTCTAGTTTCCAAACTTTATGCTTATTTTTTTTGGTGACTCTTTTAAGGGAAAACACCTGTGGACATCTTTGATAAAATTAATGAATCAATGTCCAATCTGCACTTTTCAAGGTATAGTGTGAGTACATAATTAGTAACATTATCTGACAATGCCCCACCAAAGTACTCATTTTTTCCAACATTCTATCTATATAGAAATTTGTTAAATACTTCAATAAAATTAGGTTACTAATTGCATTCCCCTTTCCACCTTGAAGAGCAAAGTGTACCATGAATTAGGTTGCAGGAGTCATGATCATGAGATCATCCAGCAATGCTCTGGAACAAGAAGAGTGAAAGGGACACGTAGGAATATTCCAAGAATGTTTTACCATCATATTGTATTGCTTGAAAGTAAAGGGGTTGTTGCTCATAGTTCTATCTCATTTTTTCCAGATTCAATTCCTGGACACAGCTAACCGGTCTACTATACCCACTCCCTCCCCCTCTATGTTATATTTGTTGGTGATCCACGTAATTCTACTTATGATTTGTGTACTTTGCTAGATGTTTGATGCAATAATTTGTGATCCACCTTATGGTGTTCGTGCTGGGGGACGTAAGTCAGGAGGTAGAAAGTTGCTCAAGGGTGTTGTGGGCCCTTACACTGTTCCAGAAGAAAAAAGAGCAGGCCACATACCATCAACTGCAGCATATAGCTTGGTTGAATGTGTCCATGATCTGCTTGATCTAGCGGCTAGGATGCTTGTCATGGGAGGAAGGCTTGTTTACTTCTATCCTGTGCTAAGGGAAGAGGATTCTCCTGATCCCACTTTCCCTGAACATCCATGTTTCAAATTAGTTGCTGTCTCTGAGCAAATACTTAGTTTTCGTTACAGCAGAGTGTTATTGACTATGGTGAAGGTAGCAACATATACTGAAGAAATTGCCGAGTCAGCTAGAGTTATGCATTTAGATTTTAAGGCGAACCATTTGAAGTGGTTAGAAGAAGGCAACCTTCATTCTGCTGTCTTTGCTCCGGTTCCAGCTAATAGCAAAGAGGGGGAAAATGGAGATTCGAGATTCTGCAAAGACTCCAAGCCCAAATATCGTGGGAAATACGTTTAGGGTACATGATTTTAGGTGGATCTCACTTGTTTTACCCCACTTTTAACCCGTGCGTTTGCTGTAGTAGATTTTTCAGGTGTAATACTACTTGACCTGTTAATCTATATTTTGTTATTTGATATGCAGACCTTTGGCTAGCCTTGGAAGTAAACAAACATATTCAGCTCGTACTGTATGTGTGGAGGTTGCTTGGCCTGCTTGTTAACATACATGTAGATTTCAAGTCATCTTATCTTGCTATTTTTGTGGATCCTTTTTACTCTGAACTATTAGCATTATGGTTTCATTGCACCCCAAATATTGATCGAGATCTGAATTCCTTTTAATTTAAACTTCATGTCGAAAGGAATATTGAAAATTTGTTGTAAACTGTAATTTTTGTCGTTTGAATTTTCCAACAAAATCGATTTATTTAAACCATGATCATATGACAATGCATAAATATTTTGTGTACTTAATGTTAAACTTTGAAAGTCAAATAATAACATACAAATGAAGTATGGTGCATTATTATAGTTCGTTTAAAATGGTGCAGATTATAGCGCCATCAAATTTTTGTTACCTTTTTTTTTCTTTTTATATATAACAATAAGATATACTTAAGGGGTTTGTTAAACATCGCTTTGGAATCTCCAGTTATCGTCCGTATTTCATATATGAATTACCAAATTTGCCCTTACTTTGTATATAAATATTTTACATGTATTTTCACTTTCACCACTCAATAGAAGTTCATTTTATTTCTCACTATGAGTTTTTTTACTTCATTTCAATTTTATTTTCAGTTTTCAGTGTTTTACACTTCAATATACTTAACACATAATATTAACTAATACAAGTCTAATATTATTATTAACCAATATATATTAATTTATATAAAAATTAATTGTAATTATCAACTATAATAACATTAACCTAATAACATTAATAGTTTTAACTACATCTAATTATTAATTAAGCATAGTATATGATTTTACTACAAAACACAAATATTATTATATGTATTATTATAATATTAATTAATAAATATTAACTAATTTAATATATAATCTTAACTAATACGTAATATTGATTAATCATACAATTAATCATTTGTCTCGATTTAACAATGATTTAACTACATAATAATAATTAAAAAAAAGGTTCTACCTAGTAGGTCGTCCAAATTGGACGATTCCACCAGACAATTCTACCATGGTTAAAATTGCAAGTTGTTATACATTAATGTAAAGATGAAAAACCCCTTTGTGTTTGGATTTGCACGTGTTCAAATAGAATTAACCCTTAAAAATCGAATTTCATGGATTATATGTTGTTAGAGGCTTTTTTGGATAAAATAAGTGGACAAATCCCCCATTGGAGCATTTGCCGTACGTAGATCTCAAAAAAATACCCAATTAGACATATTATACGCCTCATTCGGAGTCCCATAGCTAATTTTATGACTTGTCAAAATTTTTTTTCAATATCTCATATAAGACGCCACCAAGAAGCAACATGGTTGTGTAGTACCTTAAAAAATAGGGGGGTCTGAAAAAAATTACGTTAATTGGACTACCGAGCTTAGGGAAATGCATCTTTGAATTTTTCGAAACCTTGGAATGCACCCGAAATCTATGAAGAATTAATTGGTTGTTTGTTTTGAGTATAAAATCTCGTATATCGCGATTTTCCGTGCCAAAACGAGTGGTTATAATAGAATATTGGATTTATGTGTTTCACGGATTATCATTTCTGAACTTTTCTTATCTTTTAGGACACATTATTTCTAATACATTATGCATGATCTTCTTAGCTTAGATTAGATTAGATTCTTGATCGAAGGTAGTGTAATTGTATATAATAAGTATATTACTAGATTAAATTTGCAAATAGGTGACAGAAAAAGGGTTACATCAGGTTAGTAAAATTTAATGTTAGCTTATTAATAAATTAGGGTAGTAATTGGGTTAAATTAGGTTAGTAAATTAAAATGTTAGATAATTAGTAAATTAGGTTAGTAAATTAAAATGTTAGATAATTAGAAGATTAGGTTAGTAAATTAAAATGTTAGATAATTAGTAAATTAGGTTAGTAAATGGGTTAAATTAGGTTAGTAAATACAAATGTTAGATAAATATATATAGAAGGGTAATATCATAAAGAAAGTGTGAAATATATATAAAATACGGACGATAGATATATAATCAAATACGATGTTTAGCGATTTATATACTGAAAGGTTCAAAAAAAAAAGGTTCACAAAATTTTGTACACCACCCCTCATTTCTTCCGGCAAAACTTTGGAAGAGAGTAGACTCGAGGGAGATTTATTCTTCCGTAACTTCATTTCTCCGCTCTCCACCACCACTCATTTATACATCAAGTCATCAACCCCCATGTCAACATCTCCACTACCCCCCCAACCACCGCCCCCGGCGGAGACAGTCTTCAGCAACGACGACCTCCTTACTGAAATCCTCTCACACATCCCCGTAAAACCCCTCCTGAAATTCAAATCCGTAAACAAACAATTTCAGTCCGTGATCTCCCACCCCCAATTCTCTCTCCTCCACACCCTCCGCCACATTCGGCGCCCCCCCTCCGGCCTTTTCTTCCGTCACCACGACGCCTCCCTCTCCCCTCTCTACCAGTTCATCTCCTTCACCTCTTCCCCATTCTCCTCTGTATTCAAATCCCACATCCTCCAGTCTTGCAACGGCCTCCTCCTTTGCTCCTTCGAGTCAACCGTATTTATCTGTAACCCGGTAACTAATCGTATATCTAGTTTGGATATCCCCAAGGGTGATGGTAAGATTAGTTGGAGGTTGGCGTTAGGGTTTGATCCCGCAATATCGGCACATTATAAAATTGTTAGCGTTTCGGCGTCGGATATCGGGGAGAATTCTTATTCAATAGACGTGTACTCGTCGGAAACTCGAAAATGGAGGGTAGGGGTTGTTGATCCGTTCGATGTTGCGGTTCCGTTTGATGTTGAGTTTGATCGCGGGGTGTACTGTGAGAATAGGGTGTACTGGCTTAGCCATACCGAAACAACAATATTCTTTGATTTGGAGACAGAATGTGTGGAGTCATTGTCATTGCCTAAGGCTATTGAAGGAGCTTACATGGAGAGGTTTCGTTACATGGGTGAGTGCTGTGGGCATCTGCATTTGGTTGAGATTCGTACGAATTGCGTCCATGAATTCCATGTTTTGGAGTTGGATAGGAAGAGCAATAGAGGTTGGCTTTCGAAGTATAGGGTTAACCTTGATGTTTTAGGACGTGGGTTCGAGACGCATATGTTTCTGGATCATAGTGATAGGTTCGGGCGTGGGTTGCGGTTTTATGCATTCTCTATTCTTGCTGTTGTTCGTGAGAATGTTGGAGAAGATGAGGACGATTCAGCGTTGGTCATTTCGATCCCCGGTAAACTGATTTCTTACAATTTCAGGACTGAGGTTTCCAAATTGTTGTGTAATGTGGGAGATGAGACTGACAAGCTCTTCCCTTTCAGAGGGTATAATGCCTTTCAATTCATTCCAAGTCTTTATTGCTTCTGAGAATTGGCATGTAATGAATACTGAATTTGCTATTGGAATAGTTACTTGAAATATTGCGTGTCCAATGGGTTCTAATGAATTTTTAGAGATGTGGTGGTCTGATATTTTGTGCACATTGGTTTGTTGTTCAAGTTCAAGACAAAGAGTTCTGTAGTTTTGCTAGAAACCCGAGTTTGGCTGGGTTTGGGCAGATGTTTCTGGACCTGACTTCGTCTTAGGAAGCTTTGCCCTTCAATTTGCTTTTTGAGCTGTTTTTTATTTTCAGTCCCAAAGCCTTTCCTAGCCACGGCTGACCTCTAAAGCCCCAGCTTCTGTTGTATTTTGGAAGGCTAATTATGTAAGAAGCAACATTTTTGGTACTGAAACCCTTTGATTGCAAGATTCTGATGGCGAACTTCTTATGAAAAGGGTATGCATTTTGGCTGAAAATAGAGCTGCTACCTTTACCATAAGGTTTTGTAGGCGTCGAACCAAAATGGTTTTGTAAGCAAAGCCTTGCTGTTGCAGGAAGCTTGGCTTTTTATGATGATCCCTATCTCTTGCACGAGTAATACCATGTACATCTACTAGACCAAGCTTATTATGTAGGAGTCATAATAACTCTCCTAAGAGTATTGCAGGGATGTAAGACGGAGTATGGTAAGTAATTGACAGTATGAAAAGCTGTTCCATGAGGCGTGTTTTAAACTCTTGGGCTTACCTTACCAGCCACTGTAATCTGTTATTTATACCATTATACGTTCAGATGCAACTGAGTTTGGGTTGAATCCAAGGTTGAACTTGTGTTTTAGTCCATAAAAGTTTAGGGGGATTGTATTACCTAAGTTTAACACTTACATGATAACAAAGTAATGCTTGATCATGGTGCTCCTTTGATGTATGATCAATTGTCTCGAAGCTTGGGAATGAAACATTCAAGAAGTAGAATTTCTTGTTGTACTCACAACTTAACCTTCCATATTATATTGGAGTAGAGATGGTTAATAGACTTGAAATAGTTTTATGTAGTAATAATTTGAGCAGGACACCCACACGTAAAGGCGATTTTTATTTTAGGGCATGATAAACCAACTTTATCATGGATTTACAAATCCCAATCACGTAGATACACATACAAATATAGAGGACTGGCTTCGCAACCAAGCCATGACCAGAGCTAGCCTAACTATTCAATCTAAGCCTTAGTTTGTTGGAACAGCAGCGCTTGTAGTGGTCTAAAGGACTAGTGATGCAACCAAGCCACATACTCAACATACACAGCTCCTCAATCTAACCCTTTTTTGCACGAGTCATGAGTTTTGCAAAATTAAAGAGATGTTTTATTGATAGTTTATGCATCTTATATTGATATATTACACTACTAGAATTAATTATGTAATACAATTTCAATGTCAATATTTACCAATTATAGCTAGGTAAGTTGGTTCATATATAAGATAAGAAATATAGAGGAGAATTTGTCAACAAAAGACGACATTTACCAATTCTCATTCATATCGTATCACATTCTACTTAATATAATTACATCTCCAATTACTAATATTTTGGAAACAATACCTAGTATAGAATCAGTAAGATTAGAATTGGTAGAGAACTCTAAGTCAATAGATCCCAATTGGATCATTACAATACTAGGAAAATCCAGCAAGTCTTTGTCCTAAATTTTAGGAATTATGTTGGGCAACTTGTGAGATTATTGAGGCGGTATCCGCTATTGATAAATGTATAACAAACAAAAAATACAAATCAAGAATAATTGACAGATGAGATAAAGGGGAATGAGGATAAGAGAACAACCTTCTCATTTCCCTTTCAATCTTTATTGTAATAGACATTAATTTTCATTCATTATTGTAATTTGCAGGATTAGTTTTCTAGAAATTTTTGTTTAAGTTGGTTTATATAAAAAAAAAACCAGAGCATAATCATATGGTTCGAATTCAGATTGGCACGTTTTCAAATAAGCTTGCATTGCCAATAATGTAAGTTTTCTTTACCCCCCTTTCGTTAAAAATCGATAAAAATGCTAAATCACATTTTCATAAAAGTGTTAGATAATCTTTTCTCACTTTTCCTTTTTATTGTGTTCAAATGTATTTTTCATGTTTATATCTTAAAGTTGAGATATAATTTTCATGTCTTCTTATAAAATGCATGTGCATGTCATTAATATGTTATTAAAGACGCGATCCGAATTGTACAATCCGAAAATACCCTATTGATCTGGATCGTTCATAAAATTATTACATGCTAGAGTCGTTTGGGATCGCTAGAATCAGTTGAATAGTGCGATTTTATCGTTCCCACAAAATAGCCCACCATGGAGTTTTTTTTTTTTTTTTTTTTAATGACCCTAAGCTTTTTGGATCACCGAGCAAGCACAATAACTAATTGTCCATCATTATAATCTTCATCGCAAGAGTCGCAGTCGACAATCACTCATTATCTTTGTCTTGTACTCTTCTTTTTCTATCTGTTTCTCAAAATCTTACATGTATTCCAAAATTCAAAGGCAAAAGTTTTAATCTTATTGATTGAAATTTTAAATTCTAAGGGTCACTTCATTAGTACATATTTATACACCAGTTGTATATCAAATGCATTGCATGCACGCGTTATTTGGTTTTTGACATTATTTCTTTGATCGTATAGTGAGTCAGTGACAACATAAGCAAATAAATAAGGAAAAGTTGGAAAGTCCCTAAGAGGCTCTCAAACAGTTCAATATCGATCCATGGCATTAAGAAGAGCCATGGGGGCAGTGAAGGATCAGACTTCCATTGGGCTTGCAAAGGTAGGAAGCAGCCACGCGTTAGCTGAACTTGAGGTGGCCATTGTTAGGGCAACCAGACATGACGAATATCCACCTGAAGAGAAGTACTATCAGGAGATCTTCAGCTTAACTTGCTACTCAAAGACCTTCGTTGGATTTTGTGTTCATACCGTTTCTAGGCGTCTTTCCAAGACCAGAAATTGGGTAATGTAACTATCTCTGGACATTATTTAATTTGAACAATGCTCAATCTTTTATATGATTTCCATGTTGGTACTTGCTAGGAAACGTTAAATAAGATCTTATACTATGTTGCACCGATATGAATCTAGATATGGACAAGGGTACGGGTTCAGGTACGGGTAGGAAAACAACAGGTCATACAATTGCTAGTGATCTATGTTGTAGCAATACAAATTCGAATACGGATATGAGTACAGGTACAGGTAAGGATATCAGCATGTTATATGCGAATCTGCACAACATAGATCTTTTAGATGATTGTTTTTATTCGTAGGCCTTTCCATTCCATGTCTCCGATTCATTCCTTACTAGCCGTATTAGAGTTAAGTCGTGCTTTTATGGCTAGCGAAAATATTCATTTACAACGAGTTTATGACTTAGAACTATTACAAGTACTACTATTGGAACATCTTACATAAATAAGAGAATAAGGTGGACAATACCTCCATCTCGCATATATAAGAACTTGCATGTTCAAATGTAGAGAATGTGAACAGGGAAATGTAACGAGCACACCTAAAAACTAAGCACACCCGAGTGCATATTAAATGTTCCAATTCCTAATAGAAGTTATATTAACAATTCTGTAGCAACTGAAAACATCTAGCAAAGAAGGCTTGCAGTATTTGGGAAGTGTCAGTTTAACATCACTAAGATTTGGAATGTTCAGTTGTAATTAAAGTAAATTTACTGTGCTTGTATGCAGTGAGGTTCCATCTCATATCTAATTGGCTACAGGAGTTTTCCACTTGGGTTATAATACAAAGACAATCACATCATACTCACATTTGCGCCTAATATTAGCAGTTAAAGATAATGAATCACAATAGTTACTCTTCCACATACAGGTAGTAGCCTTGAAGACATTGATGCTTATCCAAAAGCTGTTGGCAGAAGGAGATCCTACCTTCGAGCAAGATATATTCTTCTCCACGAGGCGTGGGACTCGTATTCTCAACGTGACAGATTTTCGAGACTCACGATCTAACTCTTGGGACTACTCAGCGTTCGTGAGGATGTATGCCTCGTACTTGGATGAAAGACTCGAGTACAGGATACAGAGGAAGACACATCACCATAAAACACACTCCCGATCTTCCTCCTTCGAGATGCAGCTGCGAGAAGGACATCATCAGTCAGAACAACATCGAGACATGAGTGCTACAGCTTCGGCGTCTGGTTCTTCTCCATGGACAGAAGCAACTTCCGACCTTACCCTTGATCAAATTATGAACAAGGTTCGCAGCTTACAACAGCTCCTTGAAAGGTTTATTGCCACCAGGCCCGCAGGTTTTTCACCTCCCAACTGAATGTATAACTCTTACTGTTGTGTTAAAAAAAAGTTAACAGGTTCTGCAAAGCAAATATTCGTAATTATGTTCCTTGTAATCTTGTACTAATGAACTGTCTTTTCATGGGTGAGATTCCAGGTTCTGCAAAGTACAACCGTATTGTTATAGTAGCTCTGTATTCAGTTGTGCGTGACAGCTTCCATATATATTATGACATAACAGATATACTAGCTATCCTGATCGATCAATTTATGGAGCTAGATGTACCAGATTGTATCAAAGTACATGATATTCTTAGTCGAATCTCAAATCAATTCGATGAGCTCGATTCGTACTACAGCTGGTGCAAGGACATTGGAGTGGTACGCTCCTCCGAATACCCTGAAGTAGAGAAAATCACCCTAAAGAAGCTTGATCAAATGGACGATTTTATAAGAGAAAAAGCAGCTAGTTTAGTTAATAAATTGGCTACCACGGACATTAAAGAACCTGCTTCACTTGCGGAACAAGAACAAGATATCATCCAAGACATGAACACAATAAAGGCACTTCCTTCTCCAGAAGGTTTCCCTCGAAAGGAAGACAAGAAAATTGAGCCAAAAAAGAAAGATGAACCTCAACCCAAAGAGGCAGATCTGATACAGATAGGAGATGATGCACCCACAAGCAAAGAGCGTGGGGATCAAGTTGCTTTAGCGTTATTTGATGGAGCAACAGGTAATACATTGTGGCCAACCCCTCCTCCAATGTGGGAGGTCTTCGATGATACACCGAACTGGGAGACGACACTATTCCAGTCAGCTAGCTATTCACCACACCAGAGGCTGTCCCTTGGGGGTGGCTTTGACACAAAGCTATTAAATGGCATGTATCAACAAGGGGAAACTAATGCAGCTTTAGTAGATAATCGTGTCGGAGGATCTGGGAGTGCTAGTAGTGTGGCTCTTGGGTCTGTTGGGAACCCACAGATGCTAGCATTACCGGCTACACCGTCTGTGGGCAAATATTTAACAGTCGTGGACCCTTTTGCAGCGTCATTAGGGGTAGCCCCACCGCCGTATGTGCAAATGTCAGAGTTAGAGAAGAAGCAAAGACAATTGGTTGAAGAACAATTTATGTGGCAACAGTACCAAAGGGATGGAACGCGAGGTCATGTAGCATTTTCAAGAATTCACCAAAGGCCAGCCAACATGGGAGGTTACGGCCATGGCTATAATGTTTATCGTCATGGGTATTGATGTTGTGGTGTATAAGACTACTTCTGCTACAGACCATTCACAGTAGGGAGTAAGTTCTCTGGTGTAAAAAGGAGAAAATCTTAACGCTTAAGTACTTGAATTTCACATTTAAGTCCATAAACACTGAGCCAGTAAGAATACATGCTAATCAGTCTAATGATAACTCTGAACAAGTAGTACCTGACACAGCAAAACACGGCCATTCAGATTTGATTGATACAAACTTATTTGTGGCTACTTTCCGGCTCAACCTCAATACCCAAACAAAATACTCATGTATATGTGGAAATTCATCATCATCAACCACGAGGACGTTGGTATGCATACCAAAACTCTGGGTCCTTGTTCTATAAGTGTGGGCTGCGTGGCAATAAACCTCCAATTCAACAAATCGCAGATCAAACAATCACAGTCATTGTTTCAAACACAAAAAAAAAAAAAAAAAAAAAAAAAAGTAAAGAGGAAAGAGGAACAAAGAAAGGCAAATTAGAGATGCAACACACAAGCTCATTGAAGGTTTACAATTTACTACCCAAAACTGAAGCAGGAAATGACTTGGTAACTGCTTTATTAAAAGTTTGTTTTGGTAGATACGCCTAGCGTCATTCCTACACGAACCAAAGTTTCAAGTGATCGGGTGCTATTGTCTACGAGATCCTCATCCAGTTTTATCACATCCTGCAAAATATGGTGAATTAGTCACTGAAGAGCACTTCTTCTATCTCCAAGAATCAAGATCACCCAATAACCTCATAGACTCCAGTACTATGTTTCTATTTTGCAACACAAATGCATAATTCCTGGCGGTGCTTTGTTCGATTTAATAAATTTTCTTCTTTTCTAGCCTCATTTTTGCACTAACTTCAAAAAAAATCAAATGCTTTCATGTGCATCATAAGTCACATCAGTTTTTAGTTCAAGTCCTCAAACATGCTCTTCTAACGACTATTCCAGAATTTACTGGTAAAAAATGACTAAGCCTTATGTAAGTTTGTTCTGCTTTGAACATGACCACTTTAGTTATCTAAGCTTATTCTGCTTTGAACATGATCACATTAGTTAACTAAGCTTATTCTGCATTAAATATGACCTCTTTACTATTCTAAGCTTATTCTGCTGTGAACATGGCAAGAATTTAATGATATGGATGAAATACCTTCTCAAAGACACAAATAACAGTGCTTCCACCAAATGAGAAATACCCAAACTGCAATAATAGTAAACAACAATTGTCATGGAAAATGGGTGATAAGTAGAGAAAAATAGACACAGCAACTTCACAAAGTAAAATTCAGGAATCCCCAACCTCCTCGCCCTTCTGAACATAGTCACCTTCTTTCCTAGTAAAAGTAATGCTGCCAACCATTGTTGCTCCAATTGCAACAAAAGCCACCTGCAACCAGATTGTTAAAACTTGAAGAAAAAGAACAGCTTCTCCACGTAAATTGGAAAGACTAAGATGACTGGTCTACACATTCTAAAAGAAGTCATTCAGAAAAAACAGAAGTCAAAGCAACCTTCATCAAGTCTGGTAACTGTTATCTGTTTAGTCCAGACTGTTGAGTTTTAAGAACTGAGATGCAGCCCCACAAGTGCATATAGGTAGAAAAAAAAGACTTCTAGTACCTTTTACTTTTGAGCCACTATGCCCTCAGATGATGTTACCTAAGGCTTTTTCAATAAATTCAATTTGCTATGGTTGATTGTTTTCCCTTAATTATCTTCACCGGAGGGTGATCAGTGTGATCTGACCCATGTAGAGGGAGATGGAGCAAGTATAGAGCATTGTGCTACAGAAACTCAATAGATAGTTAAATATCATGGACTACGAGAACATGGAAAAAAAAGGTAAAGACTAGAGGAATCACTTATTAACAATGAAGTCCAGCATCAACGTTGATACTAGATGTAAAATGAAGAAATCAGAAACTGGAAGCTCAATATATGTAAGTGGAATACCATTGTTAACATTCAAAAACCATGTTCCAGAAGGAACATAATCACTAACCTTTCCAAAATCTGAAGTTGAAATTACAGACACAGCTCTCTTATTCTCCGTAAATATATCACATTGGCTATTTACAGCAATCGGGTTAACCTGCCTCAAACCGTAAAAAGGGAAAAAAAATGAAATAGAGTAACAAAAAAACAAGCAAGATGAGTGATTATAAGATAAGAAATTCTGATTCTAGAATGATCCCTTAACAAACAGCAACGTAAAACAATTCATACAGTGTATAAGCTCCCAGGTATATGAACAAATTGTTCAATGGTCCCCGAAACTGGTAAGTGAAAACGATGATAATCCTGCCATAATATTGAGAATATAATTTGTTAAATTGGTGGCAAGGGATGCTGAGACTGACAACTGCATATCTCCTCTAGAATATATTTTAACTTCGTACGAATTACCTGGGGAGCCAACCGAAATATCACCAATGACCCACCAATGAAAGGACTGTCTGAAACAGCATTTCCCAGTAGGCCTTGAATAGAGAATTTCCGTCCCTAGATAATAATAATATATCAGCCAAGCAGCACACTTTTAAGATCTAAACTAAACAATCAATAAACCACTAACCATTTTCTTTTGTATTTCAAAAATATTTCTCCCTAAAAAACTTTCAGTCAGTGTAAAAATATGAACCAGTATTTCTAGAAAGACAATTTTCATATAATTAAAAGCTAGTGCTTGTCCTGAGGAAATCCACCTGATGAGCATTATCCTCAAAGTCCAACAGGAGAAAAAATCCTAGAAGGCAGAGTTCCAAAATAAACAGAAGACCAGGTACCACATAAGCTATGTTCAAAATGCATTACTCTATTGCTAAACCACATCATAAACAAGATAATACTTTAGCTAAACTATGATCATATCAAATAATTTCGAGGAAAAACTATTGTTAAGAAGCAAGTATGAAGAGAAGATGAAAATCCCCAACTACATATATGAAGTTCTCTATTCACAAAGCTATGATGGATATGCTGGGCCAATAGTAGCTCTCAGTGGTAATAATACATAATATTCAAAGATGCTTTAAAAAATAAATATTGGAGGAATGAAAAAAAAAAATGTTGGACAAGTCTTTCTGCTGTCAGCCTGTGACGTATTGAATCTTCTGTGTCGGATACTAAATGGAAAGCTACAAAAACCATAGCTCTTCTTCACTCATCATAACCAAGTACAAGGATGAAATTTTTCAAGAACATTTCATTGCACAATTTTAAAGCAACAAGTAAATCAACTTCTTTAAGCGACAAAAGTTTCACAAAATAGTCTGTTCCATCAAACAACCAGATGATGAATAGTACCTTGATCCAGAATCTGGTACTCTCTTCAACAGTTTTAAAAGCCATAAGACGAGAATCAGCAGCACATACGGCAATATCCTCACGATCCATGAATGCAATGGGTCTTACACCAGGCTTTAATTCCCGAATAAAAAATTCATTAAAGGTCTGCATGATCAAAAGTTAGTCATTAGATTGTGATAAGATGACATAAAATGTAAAACCAATCAATTAAATGATAAAAAATGGTGACATTTCTTCATCAAATCATGCCTAAGATAGTGCATTAGTCATTATTATTTCTCCCAGCTCACTGAACCCTCTTCTATCTATACCTTTGGGGTGCGAGATATTCTTGAACTTTCTTAGACCCTTGAAAAATTTTGAGAACTACATTGAATTTGCTACACAAGTACCCTCTATGGCTGGGTGTGTGATTGTGTGAAAGAGGGGACCACGATCTCTTTGCCTCCTGAATCTCAACTTGATAATATTTGATCTTGAGAGGAAGTTGGTCCTCGTCCTTTCAACAAACCTACCAGTTTAGAAGGACCTTCACTTGAACTGGATGAGGGCTGAAGAGTTATTTGCCTACTCCAAGGTCTACCAAAGAGAGACATTTTTTGCCTTCTCCTATATATATACAACGTTTTCTTCAGTTTCTAATGCCCTGCTCATCTTCCAAAGGTGATATTTTCAAAGCAGAAAATCTAGTTATAGGTGATATTTCTTCAGTTTTTTTCTTGACCACCTCTCAGAAAGGCCCAAGTATAGGTATAGCTGGCTCGATCCAAAGTTAAACCCTCGTTCTTGTGATTTTTGCATAGATCAGAAATAAAACCAAACGGATATAATCCTACTTTCAATAGAATGGAAAACTACAACATAATAAAAAGTTACGCTAAAAATTCACACGATACAACACCCCTAGCAAGCCCATAACCTACTGAATAAACTCTGTGCCCTTAGGCATCAGATCAGGATGGACAGGTATAGCTGTACTAAATGGGAACTCCTTACACAATGACTGAAGTAAATGAATTAACAAAAATCGATAACTAATATATTGCTCACACAAACTACATTAAGAATAAACTGAGTTCATCTGAAACATGAGGGTACAGGTTGCTCCCAAAGATGCTCCTACCTGGTCCAAACTTCAATATGTAACAAGGAAGAGATAAGAAGGTCACTTGCGCAGAAAGATCCAGCTCTCTAATGCAGCTTCTATCTCTAACAAATGGAGAGGAAATTTTGAACATAAAGGCTTATTCATGTGACAAAGTTCATTCAATGATTCTTAATAACTATGTAACATTTAAACTGCTAAGACACCCTTATATCTCTTTTATAACACTATGCAAGGTGGTGGGAATGTCATTCAAAATGCACAAAGATGTCCCTTTGATTCAGCTTAGCTCCAAAAGGATTGACATTGACAGTAATGAAATAAAAATAAATAAATAAAGCTCAGTTAATTCATAGCTAGCTAAACCAACTTTGCATTACAAGAGGAATTCTTCAAATAATCAATGTTCCCAAGAACATTACTGATATTCAGCCAAGCCTCAATATGATTATGCAAGGGATTCACAGATGCGAGAAGATAACAACAATCAAGTTTTGTTTTTCTAAATCAACTATCATCTCGCATATGCTGGTTTTAAGTTTTGCACATAACTAGAAGATCCTCAATCAAAAATCCCACCAAAATTTTCTAAAAAATGCTGTATTTGACTTAAGAGAAATTAGGATTCCAAGGAACTTCATAATACTTTACACAAGAACTTTGTTCATGCAGGCCTCAATATATTTCTCACACACTCTCAACCAAACAAGGAAAAAGTGTACCCTAAATCATTAAATTGACTCTTGACACTACAATTGCATCTAGAAATCCTCAATTCTCACTTAACACTACAATTGCATCTAGAAATCTTCAAGTCTCCCCTTAAGCTTTCTTGGTAAAATATTAACCTGAAATTCAGTTAAACAAAGGACTATGCTGATACCATCCACTTCTTTCACATTGATGCATGCAAAAGCTATTTCATCATCTCTGGTTTCTTATGGAGAGATTGAATAAGGGTCATTCAATTATGATCTAGAAAATTCACAAGCCCTCTTGATGCCGCTTAAATTAGTCTCTAAAAGAATGTTTGGTGTTTTGGAGCCTCGAACCCCAAAGCACTTCCCCAAGATAAAGATACCAGCTGCAGTGTGAATTGCAATTGAAATTCCACATTATGCATCATATAAAGAAGAAATTAAAATACAGAGGTTTCTAGAGACAATTCATACCTGGAAATGACTCAAAGGGTATCTCATTTCAGATAAGTCCAGCTGATCCTGCAAAAGACCATAGTAAAAACAATTTATTACTGTGAATAAAATACTACAGAGTAATTCAGAAAAATGAAAATAAAGCAGAACAACTCTTACAGATAAACAGAGTACATATTACCTGATGAACTCAGGACAATATCAATTGTTCTTTGTGCATCATATATTAAGATGATAAAGCAATAATAAAGTATAATTTAGACAGTACAGAATAGTGTAGTCACTGTTCCATATTATATTTGATAGCGTGAATTGCTTTGCAAAAGACAATGTATTTGATAAATTTGAACTTATTTAATGAATGTTATAGAATATAGTAAAGAAGTTGATGTATAAGATCCTGCAAGTGTATTCCTTTATTATGCTCAATCCAGATTTCTAGTGAGGCAGAGCTCATGCTCTAGCACACAAAGAATTAAATGGATGAAACCTGACAGCTGCTAAGATTTAGCTTGCTTCAAACTGTTTTTCTTCAATAACATGATTGAACACCTAAACAGCTACCAATTCTTAAATCTGTAGCCAGCATATATGATACAGTAAGTTGGGGCTTGAGTTCCTATCTAAAGAATATTTGTTTGGGAGACAGTAAGCATTTTGAGAATTTATACATGGCTCAATTGTTACCACCTCTTCTTTTTTTTTTAACAAAATCTCTTAATAAACTTAACAGAAAACTACTACTAGTATATTACACTTAAAAAAAAACCTTAAAAGTACATGAAAATCATGAATGTAAGATATTGGGAAATAAAACAGAACCCCTTGCCACTCCTAAACAACAAAAGCCCAAAACTAAGGAGAACAGAACAATCCTCCCCCCTTGCCACTCCTATATGACAAAGTCCCAAAAACTAAGGAGATATTGTGGTCTTAGTACAAATGAAGAGGACAGGTCATTTTATCAAACCACCAATAAGGGCAAATCATCAGTACATACCTTGAAAAGGTCAATGAATTTTGGTATTTCTTGGATAGAATCAACAGAGTTCATTTTTTCACCCTGCTTTTCAGAGAGTTTTTGCATTATTTCCTTCCCTCCTGTACCATAAAAATGTGAACTAAAGGTCACATAAAACGAAGAAATTGAAATATGGTCTACTGGTTTCGAATCAGCAGAGAAAACAAATACTGATGGAAGATTCAGCTAAAAAGTGCAAATAATACAATAGTATAAAGCTAATAAAATGCAACTGTACAAATTATATAAAAAGTAAATAAAATAGCACATAGGGAACAGTGTACAGACTACAGAGGAACAACAATAAGACTAACAAACATGGAGAGAATGAAAGCTTGACAAAAAGACCAATAAAATCACAATAAGAATTATACTTCGTCCTTTTTTCATCAATCTAATTACTCTAGATACAACAGGCAAGAAGAAAAGGCAGGAGGGACCTCCCCTTTGGTGCTGTCTACTTTTAGGAAGGAGATAGACCTTGTGTAATAAATGGGTCAATGAGGGTCCCAAGTAGTGGTCCAAAGGAGAGCAAAAGATTATAATAAACTTACCTAAAAACAAATAAAGTGAAAGTGGGTTGAACTAAAAAGAACATATGAAAAACAGAAAAAGGGTAGAAAAAAGGAAAAGACAAGAGGGAGTAAAACGAATTTTTCGTTCTGCAGTCAAACAGAGTTATTTGAAAATCATGCTCTATGTGAATCTTGATGTTTAATGAAACTATCACAGGCTTAGAGCTGTTTAAAAATTTCAATACAGCATGGCAATTTAGTATATTACAGATAATGAATAAAACATAGACAAAGATAAGAATGGAAAGGTTGAATAATATAGTGATAAAGTACAAATCTATTGCATAAACAACACACTGTCACTGTCTTATGGAAACTCTTCAACAGATGTGAGAATGAAAAGGTTAACAAAAAGGCCGACTGCGAGAAAAATTTGAGTATACACTTATATAGAACATGCAGACAAAGAGAAGAAAAGAAAACATCCTTAACCACCAAAAAGAATATCATTATTTCTTTTCTTCCCTTCTTTCAGTAATAAAAGCGTTAGCTTAAGATTTTCCTCCAACCTTTGTTTTTCTTTTCTTGTTTTCTGAGGCGAAATTATGCTAGCTCAGTTTATTCTATCAAAAGTTTGTCCATAAGTCCATACGAAGAAGTCTCCCTTGGGAAGATATTTCTCCCAACATTGCTCAGCACCAACGGAACTCACACATTGAGAATTTGAGCAACACTATTTCCATCTATCATAACATGACTCCAAAAAGAATTTCAAAATGCATCCATAAAATCAACAAGCCAATGGAAGAGAAACATGTTACAACACCACAAGCCTTGTTAAGTGGTTACCACAGTATGAAAGCCTAGAAAACTTGGGCTAGCTTAAGCTGACTGAAAATACACTTTCAAGACAAACCTTAGTTATTCTCATTCAATTAGCACCAACTTCATTCTGATGATAACAAGTGATCAATGGAGAAAGTTGATCAACTTAAAATGCAACCAACAACCAAACACACAGGACACAGATTTTAATTTTAGGATCCATGTAGCAATGGTTCCCAATTCGATGCAGAAAGAGGACTAGCCGACAAGGGTCTAGCTGCTAGCTGCATTGCAGGTCATGCAGACTCAACCAAGTTTATAGTACTGGCTGCTAAGTGGGATTCAAGCTCCCATTTAGGACCCATAAACAACAAGTCCTCAACAAACCCTTGTAAAACAGCTTCTGGAGTTCAGGAAAGACAATAGAACAGAAGAGACAAGAAGGCCATGGAGTTTCACACTTTCACCTTTGCCCTAAAAAATGGCCTACAATTTTCTTCCAAGAAAGCTTATGAATCTATATTTTTTCTAATAAAAGAATTGGTACACTAAAGTCGATTTCTAAGGACTGCGTCAGCAGCTTTATAGTTATTTTCAACTTTACCGAAGGTGAAATAACAGACTTCATAATTCTCACATAATGGCAACAGTAATCACAATACTATGTTTTTACATGAATAGACTTTCTTTGGACATTAGAAAAAGATTCACTCACCACCATCTAAGAGAGAGTGGAATAGACATTATTCAAACAATATTTTGAATGTACCTTTTCCAAGAAAGAAAATTCCCGGTTTATTTTGATATAGGGCTCTCATTGCCAAAATAATCTTCCCATCAATTAGCTCTTCCACCAGCCTCTTTGTTGAACGTTCATAAACCTAGAACATTAACATCTCATCTCATTAATAGGACGGAAGCAATTATCCAGCAAGTCAATTATATTTAAAACAATGCGATAACCATCATGTTACTCAATTTATCAGGAAGTTCTTACAAATCAGAAACTTCGAAATAGTAGCACGTCGCCATAATGAAGACTACTATGATATGCAATGTTAAACAGTACAGTAGCATAATGAAATTTTCCTGCATATCTAGGATGTAGTCCCAGAATGTAGATCAAGACATATTGAATTGCATACATGCGGAAGCTCAAGAACAAAGGAGACTGGTGATGGAATATAGAGGTTTGAATCAAAGGGAAATACAGGAAATTACAAACAAAAGAAGATTTGATAAAAAAAAATCAAGTACCCCCAAAGAATACAACTAGAAAACAATAAATAGAAACCCAGCATCTCAATCCTTAAACCGGGAAACAAACATTTGTAGCAGTAACAAATTTTAGGGCATTAAACTACTTGGTCACATCAAGAAACTTTGAGACTATGGAAAAGACACATCTTTATCAAGAACCAGTGCAATTCCATAAAGCAAAAAGGGGGCCATACATCTTCAACCATATGATAACAAAAATTTACTCCATTCACTCAAAAATAAATAAATCACTAATAATTAAAGATAAACTTCAAATACATATGAGAGGGCCAATGTCATGCCATAAAAAAACAAACTTAGCATATTGAGCCAATAAGTTCTCATTGTTATGAGTTTTAGTGTTTGTTATTTTAATGGACTCCAAACATGATTTAAACATAAAATTTCCAATGCGGTTTATAAATATATTTTATTAAAATATAATACTTACATCAATAAATTCATATTGAAAAACTACATTAATTTAAGCTCTATTTAGCTATATATTAATAATATAACTTAATTCAAAGGTATGCTAAAATGTGTTATAAGAAGTTATGGAATAAGATTCGACATGCATAGAGTATAATTCCTATTCAACAGCACCCTACCATACACATCCCTAATTAAAGACACCCCAATATACATTTATACACACACCAAAAAGGACGATATTACTAAATTATGGATTGTATAACTTTAAAAATGTAAATATTAAATGTTGACATGGTTCCAAACATCCCTAGAAGAATAAGTGCTTGTAAATATATTGATGAACCTACGAAGTATAGATTATTGTACCTTTCACAATGGATATTATAAACTTACAGTTTTTATACCAATAGATTCTTGTTGAAATATACTTTAAAACAAGATTCATAGATATGTTTACGAAATATAGTGTATATGAGTTTACTTAAGACTCAAGAACTTAAAAGGTAAACGTATTAAAAATTTTGTATCATTCTCAATTAAGTTGAGATTTGGGTTGTACCTTAAGTTCCCTATCCCCATCTCCTCACGTAACAATAAAATGGGATCGTATGATTACGCGACCTTACAAAATTAAGAAAACGGTTATGTCACAAGGATTCAGGATCAAGTATTCGATACAAGTATGAAACTGAGTGTCTAATATATCCCTTCCAAATATTTTGGATACGGGGACATCATCCTAACTTTGGACACGGTTACATAGCATTAAAAAAATTTAAAAACCAATTACTTTCATTTTATATTTGTCAAACAATTTAACTCTTTGAGTAGTTGAATTGAAAAGGAACAATTTTCCAATTAAAAAGTCAAAACCTTTGGAAATAGTAAAAAATAATGTTTTTCTTTTATAAAAAAAAATTGTGTACTGATGTATATGACAGTGGGTTACTCACTCCTCCTCCAATTAAGAAACTAATTTTTTTAAAAAGAGCTAAAGGAAAAAACCACTAGCGCCCCCGATCAACATCCAAAGTAAAAGCCAAAACATCTAAAAGACAACTTTCAAAAAGAAAGCCTCCAAAAGCAAAATCCAAGAATGTTGTATCCGAGTGCAAAGCGATGTATAAGACATATATTCCATACCCATATCCGTGTCAAATCATGTAGTATAGGATCTTGAGGTAAAATTGGTCGTGCCCCATAGTATCATACGAAAATGGTGAAACCACAAAAGGTACTCCATTCAAGTCAAATAAGATCAACATCAAAAAAATTGAGACAATACTACAAGTTTTCTATGCATACATAATCCATATAGTATAAGGAAATATCAAAACTAAGCATTTTATTCTTGCATTTATGTATTGTGTTAACCTAAAGTCAATACAAAATCAGAAAATGTTTGAAATTAGTATGATGTTATTGCCCATACCTTATCCACATGCCCTGAAAAATAAAGTATAACCCAGTTAGAAGAGCTTGGAAATTTGGTCAAAATGGAGGTTTGGAGTCAAAGTAGATGGTTCCATTTATAAGGCCCTAATATAACCATATTAGACCCATGGTAAGAATATAAAGGTGTTCCCTCACAAGGTCAGAAATCATCCAAAATATACCGAATTTTAAAGATTATTATACATTGTTTGAAAATTTCAAAATTGAAATAAAGAAACTAAATGTTTCCTAGCATCATATGAGATGGTTTAGAACTATTCAATACCTTATATTCGATCTCCAAAGGCTTAAAAAATGAGCTTAGGATACATTTGTACAAGTTTTGAAAATCGGTTAGTATTTAAAGTCAAAGTAGATGATTCTAATTACTTTATGGACTTAATATGGCTCCATAAGACCTCTGGTGCTCATATCAACTTGATCTCTCAACAAAACTAAATTATCAAAAATAACCAAATTGAAAGTTATTATAAAGATTTCAAAACAATGTTGAAAATAAAACATAGGAACATAATGTTTCCTACATTCATATGAGGAAGCTTAGAACCAACACCTTGTCGATCTCTAAAGGCCCTAAAAACATGTTTACGACTCAATCGTAGAAGTTTTGAAAATTGGGTAAAATGGATGTTCAGAGTCAAGGTATATGGTTTTAATCACTCCTAAGGTCTATTATAACCCTATAAGACCCATGATAAGTGTATATAAGTAATCTCTCAGCAGGTCCGAAATTATGCAAATTGACTAAATTTTAAAGATTACTATTGTCATACAGTGGTTTCAAATTTTTTTTGAAAATTTCCAACATATAAATAAAGTACAAGATGTTTTTGAAGGTCACATAATGAGGTTTGAAACCATTTATTAACTTATATTCGGTTTTTAAAGGCCCTAAAACGAGTTTAGTGCACAATTGTAAATGTTTCTAAATCAGTTGAAATACGTGTTTAGAGCTAAGGTAGATAGTTTCAATCACACTTAGGACCTATTATAACCCTAAAAGACCGATGATAAACATATAAAACTGTTCCCTCACAAGCTGAAAGCGCCAAAAAATGACTTTTGAAGGTTGTTATACACTCTATGTGAAATTTTCAAAAAAAAAATTAAAATTGTAATAAAGGTACAAAATGTTTTTAATATAACATGAGGAGGTTTGAAACTATTCAACACCTTGTATTTGGTCTTTAAAGGCCTTAAAAATGAATATATGACCCAATTACAGGAGTTTCGCAAACCGATTGAAATAGTTGTTTAAAGACAACGTAAAATGTTTTATTCACTCCAAGAGCCTATTACGACCCTATAAGATCCATAGTAAGAATATCAAGGACATCACCGGGTCCAAAATAGTCTAAAATGACTAAAATTTCAAAGTTCGTTATACATTATTTTTGAAAGGTTCCATAATTGAAATAAAGGTTCATGTTTCTTTCTAAGGTCATATGAGAAGATTTGATACGATACAATACCTTATATTTGGTCCCTAAAAGGCTCTAAAAACAAATTTGAAATAAGAGTTTGAAAATTGGTTGAAAAGTATTTAGAGTGAAAATGAATGGTTTCAATCCATATAATTCTATAAGACCCATGGTAAGCATATCAAAGTATTTCCACATAGGATCTGAAATTGTCTAAAATAATCGAATTTTAAATTATACATTGTTTTTGAGATATTTTTAAAATATGTTTGAAATCAAAATAAAGGTATTAAATGTTCCTAAGGTAATGTGAGGAGCTTTGAAAACATTTAATACCTTATATTTGGTCTCCAAATGCCCTATAAACGATTTAGGATCAAATTATAGGAGTTTTGAAAATCGGTTAAAATGAGTGTTTAAAGTCAAAGTAGAGGGAGTACTATAACCCTTAAAGACTTATAAAAAGCATAAGAAGATGTATCTCATAGGGTATATAGTTATCCGAAATTACTTAATTATGATGGTTACATACACTTTATTTTAGGCATTTTTGAAAAAATGTCCAAAGTTTTCCTAATAATACTAGTTACCTTAAAGGGTCATATGAGGAGGAGAGAGAAAAAGAACATGCAACAATTCAATTTAAAATAATAATCCAATAATACAAAAATTTTAAACGCATCTTACCTAAAATAAACTACAATATATAAATAATTTCACAAAATACCAGAATATTCTAAACATATTTACTTTTCAGATAAGACTAAAAAGATGAAACAACATCACCATAAAAACATGTAAAAACAAAAATAAGGCAAGAATGACTTTGAATATAATTCTTCATTAAATAAAATGTTTGCCAATTAATCAAAGCAAATCGAAATAACAATTATCACCAAAAAAAAAGAGGCAATGCTTGAGGCCCTCACTAGTAAAGATAAAAATTATATGTTCTAGAATATATAAAAAAAAAAGTTTTATTTAGTTTAGAAAAACCAAAAAATCATTTAATAATTATCTTCAAACAACTACGACTAGTTTATGGACGCAAACATCCACATAAAACAATTGTCATCTCTTTCCCTAGGGAAGAGTCATAGATAACTTTGCAAGAACAATAAAAGAGTGTGTGTCACTGGTTATGGTACATCCAAACAAAGAAAATACTTACTCTATTTCTTTTGACTTGCAAGACTTCTCAAAACAGATAGCTATTAATATCTTTAATTATGTACAAGTAAAAAGTAAAAAAACTTGATATTTTAAAACTACAAATTGAACAAGATCCTACATAAGTATTATTTTTTTCTAAAGGTAATTCACCAAATATGGTCAAAGCAAAACTGGTGAATAGTGCAAGAGTTAAAGGGTAGCAACTAAAAAGAAATAAACAGAGGAAGTAATTCATTAGTACAATATAAAGAATAGAGATTGAGGAAGAACAACTGGAAGCCAATCACAGTTCATGTTTTTCGAAGTCAACCCTCTCCTTCATTAAAAAAAACACAAAAAAGAAGCAAGAAGTACTCTAATCCAAAGAGAATTCTTGAATGATGGACCCAATATAATTATATAAAATCACATAATTCTTGGAAAACATTAAAACTCTAAAAAAGACCAATAAAATTATTCTTTTCATAAACCAAGGAGCATACCAAAACTATCCACTAAAGTCCAAAGAAATGGAGTCACAAGTGTGGGAAAAATAAAAATTAAAACTAATAAAACAAGTCCTCCAAGAAATAAATATTACCAATAAATTGAGAGGAGAGTGGTACTAAGTGTAATAAAGGTCAAAAGCATTCCATAGTTCATACCAAAATATGTCCTGCCTTTGAGCCTGAGTGCAAGCCAATGCCATAAGAAGAGTAGTGTGCCCACTCACTCAATTTGAGTAGCCATCTAAATCCATCAAACCAGACATGAAAAATAAATAACAAAGAGTATTATCACACGCAACGATTGAAAAGAGGATACAGAGAGAGTTAAGTTACCAAGCTGTACAGCAGCAAAGCATAAAAAAGAGTAAATTGCTTTGACCTAGGGTCTAGGATTGGGTAAGGCTGAATGATCCAGAATTTATAAACTACAAGGCCTGGTAATATTTAAATATTCTTACCCATGTGAAGCCTGTTTATCTGTCAAATATCCCCCACTCATGGCATTGTGCCCTGTCCCTTCATTGAAACACAGGGTCATATGAACCATAATGCCAACATGATTGGAAGTATCAAGGAGCTCACCACAAACAGGACAAGAGTTTATGAGTGGTTCCCTACAAACCAAAAACAAGCACTCAAGAACATATCTGATAAGTAAATTTAACCAATAAAGCATGAAAACTGATGAAGGATACAATACAGCACTAATGCAGAAGAAAAAGCAGACAAAGATGAAAAAGAACATTTATTTAACAGACAGGTAAGGAATACTATTTAAAATTTCCCAAAAGCACAGAAACAATTATCAGCATATCCCTTCTTCCCCTATACCCACAATGGAAAGCCACCCATTACATGTGCCGTTCTCTCTCCTCTATCCTTGATAAATGTGCCTTTGTTGTGTTGCAATTTAAGGAAACATAGTTAGTATAACAATCCAGGTAAGTAAACCCACAGTATGGAGAGAAAAATTCATGCATACGACCATGATAGAGGGAAGTACGAAAGTAAATCAGGAAACAATGATGAGATCTCAACTGACAAATCCATTGGCAAAATTAATATAGTAGTACACTACACATACTTTTCTTGATGATAAGCAAGGAGGGAAGCCAATTCATCGATGCTCACAGCACCATCCCCGTTTTTATCTGCATCCTTGAAAAGCTCTTCTTTCTAAAAAAAAAAGGAATACAGTTCCTCAGCAAAATTATAATGAGACAAACCCAACTTTCAAGCTATGTACTGAAAAGAAAACAGCAAATACCAGAGTAACCAAACCTTGTCAGCTGCCACTTGATTTCCAAATGCATCAATCAAGGAAGAGAATTCGGAAAAAGAGAGCATGCCATCTTCATTATAATCCTATTTAGAAAACAAATTACCAGAGTTTGAATAAAAGTACAGACACTCGTTTAGAGTAAAAGGATATTGTCAATACAAAAGAAAAAAACAATGATAAATAAACAATTACAACAGAAGTTCTACACTAGTACACTCACCTTATTAAATTTCTCATGTAAATCCAGCATTGGAGGCAATAATATGACAAAAACAATACAATAAAGCATGAATACAAAAGTTGAGGTAAATAAGAAGAGTGTCAAGTTGAAGTCAATGGTCAGTATTATTTTCTTTCTTAAAAATGTATTTCATCCTTTTCTCCTCTATCAATACTTCCAGCCAATTTCTGTCACTTTTGTCAAATTCCATTCACAAAATCTATTAGACAAAGTCAAGATAACTTCTTATATAAAGTTCAACTTTGTTTACTTCTATTGTCTAACGTCCTTAAATTTGTTTGCATGATAGTTAAGAACATTCAAAAACTAGTGAGCTTTCGGGTTACTTAGATGCATTTACATAATCAGATTTCAATCATAATTTTTCATTAAATGATAAAAACAATAAGAATTTAAAATAGTCAATTATCCTTAAACTATGCACACACTATACAGAAATCCTAGATATGTCACTGGAAATATGGAGAAAACTTCCTCAAGTATAAGGAGTAGCGCTGTGCATCTGATTGATAATGAAACAAGCAAAACAATACCTGGCTATTGATTTGCAACAAAGCAAGGACAAAATAGATGGTGAAAGGAAATTGTGAGTTTCAACACCAAGAGCAAAGAATGTATTATGCAGCAGAGCATCAAAACTATCCAATTTCTGTCTTTGTCACAATTCTTGGGTTTAGGTATCTTTTAAAAACTCACCATTGTTGACAAAGGAGAGGAGGGGAGATGATGGTGATAGGGGATATAGACAAAGATAGAAAAGGAGAATCAGAAAGGAAATGAAAAGAGGTGGACTGTGAAGGCAAGTCACAACTGCCATCCATGGAGCTCTAATAAAAGAAGCATTCACACATATCCACAATTTCCATGACAAAGGGGAGAGGGGACGAAGATCATGTAACCATAAAATAAGATAAATTTCAGTAGAGAGAGGGCAGAGGAAGGTGACTGGGCATAGAGATGAAGACAGGAAAGGAGACTGGAAAGGAACAGAAGAGGGGTTGACAGTGAAGTCAAGTCACAAGAGCCATCCTAGGTCTCTAATAAAAATAAATCACAAATATACACAATTTCCATGACAGAACAATTAAAGGAGACTTTCAAGTTTGACATTTTATATTTTATTATTTTACTTGAGGTTTCTTGATTTTATTGGAAAACTTCATGACAGCTTGAAGGCATGATATTTTTTGTCCTTAGGCTTCCTTTGGTATATGGATGACACCTTCTTGGTAATGATATGAAACATCAACCATAAAACAAAGCTTAACCCAACTCATCCCAGAAAGAATGGCATGACATAACTTTCTTCTTTGACAAGTTCTTACAAGGTACTCAGGCCAGAGACAACCCCCAACACCCCCCCCCCCCCCCCCCCCCAGTGACGCAAAAAGAGATATACCTCATTCCCTGATAATAAGATCACATTCTAAATCAACAAGCCCATAAATAAGCTGGAAATCATATATTGATACAACAAATCTCAACACTGTTAACAGGCTAAGGAAAACAAACAAAGGTCACGATATATATATATATATATAATCATACATCTAAAACTGCAACTAAATGGCAAACTCTTGCAAAGGAAAAAGGCCGGGCAAAGATTCTCATGATCCCTGTATAATTACAATCCGTTATAAAAAAAAATATTTCTAAATCACTGACTACTCCCTTAGAGGACAAAAGATATTAAACGACCTCCCTACTTTACTGAGCAAATCAGGAGATCAGACGTTAAAATAAGTTATAGCAGGATATGTTTAAGATCTGGTCCAGGGTACTCTTTTTCAATTGCTAAACTGGAAGTTGTCAATCCCTATGCGAACTTATTACACGTGAGATCTACAATACTATAAACCTGCACAGAGTTTATGTGTCACGAAAAACCACCAGCTTATCACTGTAAAACAACCCTAGAAAAGAGGAGAACAAGAATCTCTAATATGTTGCTAAATCTCTAACCAATAATATGCTATAATGGAATACAAAGAAAAATCTGAGGTCAAATTACACAAATACTCTACCGATAAGAAATATCGAATAAACACAGGAATGGGAGACAAACCACAATTGATAGTATGCGTCGTGCAAAATCCTTTTCTGTTTCTTCTGGATCCTACAAGAGAAAGAAACTGCCCATAGCCAAAAGAAGCCTTTGAAAATCAATCAAATACTTGATATGTATACATACCTCAACAAAACATGAGAAAGATAATGTGCCAACCACAGTATCAGTTGAAGATGGATCCAAGAGATCAACTTCAACGATATCAGAATTAAAATCCTGCAACATGATACTACATTATATACTGTAATGACCATAAACACACTTTGTACTGTTATTTTTGGTTTATCAAATATTGACCACATCAAGAGGACATAAATTCTTGATACATGACATTAACAACTAACAGGGATAAAAAGATACTCCTTACTTGATTGGTCCAAGTGGTTTATATTTTCCCTGATTTCCTTTACTCGAGAATTACTATTTTCAATAATCAAAACAACCTGTAGCTTGGTTATTACTCTTAGTAGAGAGACTAATCAGATGACACACCTGAGTAAGAAATAGTAACAAGTCAATGTCACAATAACCTATAAGATTGTTCTTCTTCAACAAGTTGGTCTGCAACATACATAGAAGAGATGAGTATAAATAAAACAAATATTGTTAAAGCTACAAAGTAATCTTCTCTGACACTGGAAAAATCAATATTCACTACATTTTGGCATCATATTATAAGACACCTAGAAACATTGGGGAATACATTGCAAAAGGCTTCATGACATCTATCAGCTCATCCAATGCCTATATGCTTTCAAGCACCAACCCCAAATCCATAAGAGTCGCTTGACCATTCAAACATCTTAAATAAAGAAGTAGAGCTCACAACATTGTTCTTACAATTTGTTAAGGATTAGAAAACACAAATTTCTATAGACATGTAGAATTGAAAAGAGAACCATGCAATGAAATAAGACATAAGTACCTGAATAAAAAAGATGAATAGCCAAAAGCAACCATTATTAGAACCTAGAACCGTACATATTTCGATAAGAAGTAACTAGTACTTAGGATGCTTCAATTGTTACAAAGAGCCAATGTTCTAGGAAAAGAAACTGTTTCCTGAACAATTGCATAGTAGTAAAAGCAGCCTCTCGCCAACGAACATAGGCGACGAAGGCATGTATAGCCATTGCATGTTGAAAACTCTTATTTATTATCCTTTGACTTTGAAATGGTATGGAATAAACTAAAATGGGTTCTTAAACTGTCCACACTGTACAGTTCTTTTTTATTGTAAAACCATACATTATGTACACATTAACACATACTACTACTAGTCACACTTTTAAAAATATTTGTACTCTTTTCGAGAATCTTACTCAAAGAATTCCAAGTTAAATCAGTGTTGCAAATTTATGCAAATCTTTATAACTTGGGATCACTGCTGCCTGAATCTTGTTCATCAGATCCTTTGGGATGACTTAATGTAGTGCTTACTGTTACGATACACTAGTTGCAATAAGTTTTGTCAGTAAATACACTACAATGACAGCGTGATGCATAAAGATCATTAGATACGATTTAAGTAGCTCAAGCAGAACATGTTCATACCTCGTAGACAGATACTCTTGCGATATGAGGCCCGTTACTTTCCAGAAGAAGTTTTTGTTCCTGCAACAATAAACAGATTGACGTTGTCAAAAAAAGAAGCACAGTACAGAGTCTTACCAAGAGAAAAAATAATTGGGAAATTTTTTGAGGAAAAAAGAAACAAAAACTTAGACAGCAAAAATCCCCACAGCAGCAACAGAGAAGCCAAAACATGTATATACTGGTCTGAAAGTCTAAATGATCAGGAAACTAACTTATATAACATCCATGGTCACTCAGCCATCATCCCAAGAATTTCTCATTCACACCAATCCCACTTGCATAAACAGTAAGAAATATTACTGCAGATTCTTACCCTATAGGAAGGTACATAGTTCAAATCAATCACCTAACATGAACAAATCTTATGACGATCATGAAACAAGGGAAAACTAAAAAAGTAACCCAACACGGTAACACATTTATCTACATTTATGCAGTGGACACATATCCTTTGTACTGTGACAACACTGCTAACAATCATTTGAAACCTAGGCCTTAATACAATATGTGATCCTAATGGCAAGTGCCTAATAAGTTCTAATTATACTCAATTCATGTGCTATAATTATGCGATGTGTCTTATTTCTCCATATTCTTAACCTTTTAAGAGCAAATACTCTTTGTATTTGATCTTTCTCTCCTCGTATGTACTTTTCTTTATTTTGTAGGTAATTACTTGAGTTCTTAGCCTAAGAAATTATTTCTATGACGATAGTTCGTAAAAAGAGCTATGGCATGGAACGAATGAAGCCTACTTCGATTTGTGACCCTTTGATACGACAACATTGACCTCGTTTTGGTTGTGACCGTTGCTCTTAATCACGCTTTGCACTCTCCCAGAATAGCAAAAACCACAATTTGGTCAAGGCCTAAACATGGTATCATGCCTAGCCTGTGGCCTAAACTTGATGTGAAGAGCAACGTGAAACATGAAAACCGCAAAAATGTGAACAATACAGCACGGTCGTGGCTCAAACGTGAGTTGTGGCTTGTACCCAACGTGAAGCAAGGTCTCACAAAACAACAATCACCACGGCTCTCAATTGTGGCTTAAAGCACTTGGCAAATGACAGGCCATGGCCAACACTTAATTGGCTATCAAAGGCTAGTTTTGAGTCAAATTAGGTGTCTTAATTTAGGTTAAATTCTTCTAATCACTATAATATAAATAGGCTTTTACTAGGAAATTTGGGAGGATGGTTTTTTAATAGGTGGTTCTTTTGGGAGGTCGTTCTCTCTTTTGTATTTTCAATCATTGATTCAAGCATTTTTCCTTTTCTCTTTCTCTTAATTTCTTTTTATGTTTTGTTTAATTCCTTTGATTGTGTTAGAGTTGTGTTATTATTCTAAAATTAAGTTTAACCCTAATACTTATTGATGTTATAACTTAATCACCATCCCCACTTTTTTTTTTTTTGATGCAAATGAGGAGAACAACTCCAAGAGTTAAACTTACACAAGCCTAGATTGAGACATATCTAGGGAGTGCAACTCCCCTTATGTCTTCTTCTAAAAATTTTTGCAATTTAGATGGAGCAACATTTAGAATTGAAATCATATTCTACTGCAAGGCTCCTTGGCTTGCTAGCCAGTCAGCCCTATTGCCTTTCTCGACACACATGTTGAACATGTGTAACCCAATCTATAGTGTTAATCATTGTTCAGCATAAATGCACTAGATGTCCAAATTCTCCATGCTCTTGATCCTTGTCTAGAATCAGCTGTACCCAAGCCCTATTGTCTAGCATTAACATAGATCTTTGCTAGAGCCAGCGTGCTTAGCGCCATCAGTTGTGCTTTGAACGAGTCGGTTATCCCAAAGTTTGCTGTCAGAGCTGCCATCATTTGACCTTCATAATTCCGAATTATTGCTCCTCCTCCAGCCTGCCCGAATTGCCCTTAGCCGCTCCATCTGTGCTTAAAACAAACCATCCCTCCCCAGGGAGAATCCATGTTACATAAGCCATCTCTTTGCCCGAATTGCCCTTAGCCGCTCCATCTGTGCTTAAAACAAACCATCCCTCCCGAGGGAGAATCCATGTTACATAAGCCATCTCTTTTTGGTTCATACCATTTGTATGATTTGGAGAATCAAAATTTAGAGCCCTTACAGTTTCACTGGTCTTCACAAGAAGAAATCCTACTAGATTAACCAGCACTTCGAAACTTCTACCAAACACCCTGCTATTTCTCCATCTCCACATCCAGTAGAGGGTAATTGTTTATTATTCATCTTATTTTAGGGATCATTTTATCCTACCATATGTAATATGTTTAATGAATGTGATTAGATTCCCAACAAGTAGCTCTTAATTGACAGTTAAAACTTAATTCAAAGTAAGAGAAGCCATCCTAACTGTTGATGGATCTTGCTAGGATTTTAAGGATGTTTTGTTTAACATCTTTAAATTATATGACTCCATGAGAGTATGAGGAAGTCATTGACTCTTGAAAGACATCCTTGGTATTGATATAGGGTGCATCTATTCCTTTGAACATAATCTGATTTAGTGATTAAGAATTACATTAGTATATATTAGTGAGGATACTTAATTTTAGAGTCTTAGTTCACTGTTTAGATTTTTAGACTAGAGTTACTCAACCCACTATTCGATTGACCCAACTTATTAAATTCACAACGGTCTAATACATTGTTCAACCTTCTATGTGGGACTCAACCTTTACTTACTCAATTATATAGTAGTCGGAATAGTTAGTTACTTTTTATGGGTTAGCAACAACCCCATCAATATAAGACAAATATAAAGTCATAAAAGCTATGGTGATAAAATAGGGTAGTAGAATTGGCAACAAATACATCGTTTTAACAAGGTGAGGAAGATCTACAAAAATTACAAGAGGAACAATAGTCCCAACTTTAAGGAGAAAAAAAGAAAAGGTTACACCAATCATGTTGTACATTAGATTAAGTAAAAACTCCTATCCAAAAAGGTATAGAGATGACTAGTCCAAAGATATCACAATTTGTAACCACGAAGAGGCTTGTGAGAGGATCCAAACCAAGAAAGTATTTCAATTATCTCCAAGATACAATCCATCAATGCCATATACGTGGAATGCTAATCCTAGCCTCTTATGCTCACCAAAATCCATGTAAGGAAATTCTGGGTGTAACATATAAAAACTAACCAATCTAGCCTATTACACAAAAAAAAAGCTTGTGCCATAAGAAGTAGCAAGTCAACAATGTGACAATATAGTGGCCTCAAGTCTAAGTATAGTGGCCTCATATCTAAGTATTTACATAGGCCCTATTTTCATAATACATACATCAGAAGGCAAAATCTTGTAGGGAAGATGGACCTTGCCTTTAAGACTTTCATATGGATCACTAGAAGGGAATGAAGGATGTCAAACTCATATATAGGAGCCGTCACGATTTACAGCTAATTTCAAGATCATTTTGTTCCATAAGACTAAATTTTGTGCAATATTTTTCTTGTGTTTGTTTATAACATTTTATACACAAGCCCAAGCCTCTGGGAATCCCTCCAGAAAAAGAAAAGGCCAATCCAGCACCTTCATTTTATGTAAGGTACACAGTTCTAGCAACACCTTATTATACATTGCTATTTATTTACTAAAATCAATCAAAAAAACAGAAAACAGCTCGTAATGAGAATGGCAACCCACCCTGGGCTCTTGCACAAAGAAGATTCAAACACATAATTACCATTACATACTTCACTATCAAACATGAAAAGATTATAGACAACAGTGATAACAAAGAACCAAACACAATAAAATCTTCCCAATCAAATAATATAAATTGGTTAGCAATGCTTGGCATCCAAAAGGATGGTCTTTGAGAAGCAGAATATAAAGGAATTATAATAAGATACAGCCAAAAGCCAAAAAAGTATATGATTTTCTGAGGATACTTACAGAGTTCCAAACGGGCTTTTCTGTTCTGCACGCATAAAAAAAAAATTTTAAAAAAAAATAGTTAGTATAGAAAGGCAAAAAAGAATAGAAAAACTGGACAATGTAGTAAAGAAAATTATAAAGCTATTAACAGAAGATGGATTGCCATGCATAGAGAAGTAATCACCACCTACCCTCAAACAAAAAAGGGATCCAACAAGAAAGAAACTGAAGAACAGCGACAAGGAAAATTCATGCGGAAACTATAAGCACAAAAAACCATTCAAGCTTTTGTTCTTCCATATTCAGAACAATTCCCTCCCACCAACAAGTTCCATAAAACAAAAGCTCCTGGAAACATTTGAGCTATAGAGAATGCAACAATAACTACAACAACAAAGTCAAACCTTAATCTGGCATGATCATCCACAAATATGTTCCTCCTTCTGTTTCTCCTATTTAAAGTCCCATCCCAATACCAGTATTTGACCCGTCACCGTCTTAGTGCAAAACAGGATAAAAAAATACATTCGAAGTACTTGTACATGATATAACTGTTAAAGCAAGTGTAACCCATGAAGAGAGAGAACAATAAAAAAAAAGTTTAATGCAAAGCAAAAGAGTACTAACTGGTCGGTTATGTTCGTGCGGAATGTCTGTTCTCCAAGCGAAACACAAGCCAGCCATCTGTCCTTAAATGTCATCTTCGCCTACATATAATGTCATTATATTTTATTTTATTTTTCCTCTAAATTGCACGTTTTAATCATGCTATGAAGTATGAATAAACTTCTCAACCAAAGAAATTCCTTATGTTTCAAAACTTATTCTATTGGGTTTTCCAGGAAAAACAAAGGGTGCAAACAAAAAATTGTGAACATAAATGTTAAAACCGGGATACCCATTGTCCAGTGTCCAGTGTGAAAAATACGATATGATCCAAATAAACAAACAAAGTGCTGAAGTTGTACTCAGAGTATCAAGAATCTAACATAAGGTGAAATGAAAGACTCAGAGGGTTTGAGAATCGCATATAGACTCGAAATACTGTAAAAAGTAGTACTCCGCAAGTCTATAGTACTAACAAACAGGAAGTATTGTAATATCTTTATCCCTAATTTTTTCGATATTTAAAATATAATTTAAAATATTTTCATCTTAGAATGTATAGACAAAAAATTACAAAAATTTAATATTTCAAAATTTTGAATTCTGATCCACTTAAGAATTTATACTCAACCTTTGTAAATTTTAACTTTAGAAATAAATTTTAAAAAAATTAGAAATCAAAAACGACCGAGAATAAAAGGTCAAAATCAACGAGAGAGAGCGCACAGAGATGAGAGTGAGGAGAGCAATCCCGGCGAAATCCTGAGCCGAAACCAACTTGAATCCGTTACAATTACAATTAGGAGTGTCGCGCCGAACAACGCGTCTGAGCTTCTGGCGCAGCCTTCGCCTGCAACATCCACTGCCGCTGCCAGATGATGAATCTTTTGAACTTCCATGTCCCATTTTGTGTTTAATGATTGGGCGGATGGGAGCCGTATTGGTTGATTTGGGAATATCAGTGGACAGTGAGATGAGGATGATATTGGTCGAATGCTCGCTGATACTGTCCGTTACCTTTTAGTTGTCTAATGACAACTGGCAAAAGACAGTACGCTTTCTAAATTCAACTGTTGACAATTTTACCCCCTTTTTACCTCTCTTTTATTCTCTCCTCAAAAAATACAATGATGTCCGTAGTCTTAGTGGGTTGGGCTTCGGGTTGGTGGCTGTCTATCTACTAGTATTACACCGTATGGTATGTATTACTATTTTTAGAGTCTTGTTAAACGTCGTCCTCAAATTTACTATATTATCCCTCTCACTCTCATTCACTTACCTTCACTAAAAACAATCACTTCTCTCAAATCCCAACTCACATCAAGCCCAAAACAGCCGCTTGCCGGAACCGCCGCCCACCCTTGCTGGAAAATATGAGTCGTCACCCCGAAAAGGGTAATAATTAATAACATTGGCGTTAATATCTTCTGTCGAAACCTATTGTAACAAAAATAATTGTTACTTAACAATTTAAAAATAAAAAATCGAGTTGTTGATGGGCTAGCCGTCCAATAAAAACGGCTAGCCCGCCAACAAGGCGGCAACGCTTTTTTTTTAAGTTTTCGGTTAACGTATTTTACCTGCGACGTTGATACTGACAGCTCGTCCATAATTTCGTCTTCTGGCGTCAAGAAAAGACGGTTTTCGTGTGGTGGTTTATGGGATTCTAGCAGACTGGTGGTCGACGACCAAGCGTGATGATGGGAGTCAGAAATTGTAGTAAGGTTCGTATTTACGGGAGAATGAAATGGGAAACAAGAATTGAAGTGTAAAATGTTCGATTTTATTTAAATGTAAAAGAGCAAAATAGTCAACTATTGGGGGGTTTGAGTAGGTTGGGGGCGGCGTTTAGCATCCACCATTTTTATCTACCACAAATAACTTGATCTTCTTTGATAATTACTTGTGTTAAATGAGATAGTAGACTCACCTTCTAAACTTTACTTAGGAAAAATAAGAGAATCAATATTTCAGAGTCCATTTAATAATCAATAACTGATTCAGAGTAATGTGATTCATCAATTTTATCGATATTCAATTTATTTGAGAACAATTGCTAGAATCAACCCTCCATCAATTATTTGGTCTTCTTTAATGATTCTCTCTACTAAATAAGAGGGTGGAATCAGATGTTAAACTTTCAACTAGAAAAAATGAGATAGTTTCAAATTCTCATATCCAAGAAAAAATCAATTATATCAGTATAACCACATAAAAGGGCCAAACAAAAAGTACAAAACTTCTTGAGTTTAGCTTCAAGAATGCCTTTAGCACTTGCATCTAACACAATAGCACATCAACTTCTTACACATCCTTCAACTTGTACAATGACTAGATAATCTTCGCCTTCTCCTTCACTGCAAGGTATTCAAAGGTAAGAACATTCTGGCTGTTTCATTAAACATCAGACGTACCAGAGATATATTTTTCACAAAATTCATTAAGATTAAATACCCTCACTTTGAACTTGTTAATAATACAACAAGTTGTGCTAGTTAAGTGCAATCTGCACTGAAGAATACAATCAGGATGTAGAAAAAAATAAAGGGGTAATCTATTGCTTCTACCCCAAAAAGTAGCACAGTTAAATTTTACAAGGGAAAGGTCACCAATCCACCATGGACTAAAGCTAAATGGTGGTCAAGCCAAACGTCAACACTATAAATAATTAGTTAGAGACCTATTTGCACAAAAGGGATTACGAGACCCGCCAAGAAGAGCAGCTTGAGAAGAAGTTTAGAGCTAAACCAAGCACGCAAAATTTCTGCAACCTATCCAACTGGCACAGCCATGTCTATGTTCAAACTACACTATACACCGCCAAAGGTTCGTTCTTCAAAATCACACGTTATACCTCCTGTACAGCATAGCTGCGTCTCCAAGGGGTGGAACACCCCATAAAGGCGAAAAAATTTCAACAACATTCACCCTAACAGAAGTAATCTTGCGTAGTGATAGAGATACAATTAGTACACTGGCCATCATCATCCCTTTGCTTCCAAAGGTCTCCGCTACTTTGCAGATGCCATGATACTTTAGGAGAAAGCGGTGTGTACAAATCTGCACCAATCAGAGTAAGTGTTAAGGAATGACAATCAGAAATTGAAGGGAAGATTATTTCTGACATTACTAGAATCTTAAACAGTTCGGTCCAAGAAGGGACCAGAACAACTAAGTCAAGTGCGAAAAAGAATTGATCAATCCCTACATCAGTTTGCCAAAAAAAAAAATCCCTACATCAGATTTGTTTTGAAACGCACAATAACAGATACCAACTTCTAGTGAGTTGACTACAATCCTAACTTTAACCCCTCATATGACCTTTTATTTCGCTCATTTCCCTTCCTTTTCCTTTAATTCCTCCTGCTTCTTAACAAACTCTTTTACTCTGTTGATTGCTCAAGTTTCTTTCTCAGTCAGTCATTCAATTGCAACAATAACATCAAGTTGAAGAATCATCCAGAGCGTTCTCTAACTGCCAAACCAGATAGGATAAGGCATCTCCGGTTCACCATTTCTTCTCCCCAAATGTTTGGTATGAACATATAATTGGTAAAATTCAGGTTACTACATATGTTGACTAAATTCAGCCTTGTTACATATCAAGAAATCGAGTTAACCCTTTTGCAGGTAAATGTTTTCTATGAGAGACATAAAGATAAGAAGTTGAATGGCACAGCACAAGACGAAAGGAGAAATGAAATCCATATCTCTGATTCATGGCATATCAAAAACTTGAGTCCTGGGAACAATTATGCTGCATCAGTAAGGACTCGGAAGGTCTTCTGCTAGAGCAAGGCCTCCAGACCAAGAAAGACAGTATACATTGCTATGAGATATGTATTTGAACAATTGAAGCCAACTTATGAACAGTCATTGTAGAGAGAACTTAAGTGATTTCTAACAACATTGTCTGTTATAAAAAGTACTACAAATTTGCCTTAATTTTATTTGGAAAAAACTCGAGATTTTTCCTGCATGTAGTGCATTTCATTACATAAGACATAAGGTAACGAGTTCTTAAACCCATTTTTCCTGAAAAACTAAATCAAGAAATGCAAATCTCTTGGAATATTATCTCAATAAAAGAGTAGAAGGATAAATTAATCCATCTGACCATCATGGAGAGAGCCTTCATAATATTCTATCCGTTCTTTACCAAAGCAAACATGCCTATAAGGAGTGCTAATTCTGATCTTCCAATACAATGAGAACAAAATTCTGGCATTCAAAAACTTAAGCTTAGGTCAACATTTGGAAATTCTCATGTATTCTACCAAATTGAAGAAACCAATAGACTAAGATAGGCACAGTTGCAATTTTGAACGATAATCAAAGTCAATGAACAAAGTGCCCGTTTTATCATATGCAGCATTTACACTAACAACAAAGAGTAGGCACATAAAACTGGGAGCACAGTTACACCAAACTTCATATCAGAAACATAATGGAGGAAACCACAAAGTTATTTTGCTAGTAAAACAAGCATACAGACAATAAATATGTGGCTACATTGGAAAAGATATGAAGCATGATTCTTTTTTCCAGCCCTACTTCAGTAATTATTTGCTATTAGTTTGGAAAACAGTTGGTGAAACACTTTTTTTTTCTTCTAATTTTGTCCTCAGAGCTCACCTACACAAGACTCTTCTAAGGTTGTAACCAATCAACTAGTGACGGTCTTAAAGTTTCATATTTTTTTAGAATACAATCTTTCAGCAGAAGGTAGAACTTACTCCAACATCATAATCAGATGAAAAAATATACCTGTAATGAAAGGCTGATCAGGTTCTCTAGTACTGTGTAAAACCGAAGTCCCAGATAACACAGTAATAAATCCACAAAGCTCTGAAGCGATACTGCTTAAACTTTGTCCATAATAATCCTACAGAAGGAAATAGAACCATCAGTACATAAATGAACAAGCTTCTTTGCATATATATGTGCTGGTTGAGCAAGTGCAAAGACATACCTTGAACATAATTGCACTAGCAAGAATCGTAAATGATGTGAACAGCGCATAATAGATAGGAGAGACCAGTGCCGTATTGAATGTATCAAGTGCCTATAAAACATATTAACCATGACAAAGGGGTATTAACAGCCTGAATGTGTGCCAGATTCTAAAATAAAGTTGAATGAAAAAAATTCAAAAGTGATGATAAACTATTCTCGAAATAATCACATCTGTAGATACATTAAGCATTGGCTCTAATCATATCTCTAAAAGCTAACTAAATCAACAAAACCTTCAAAGTGCAAGCATATATCCGAAATTATTTCAACTGTGAACCAAATTTGCAGAGTGTAAACATGTTTTTTAGTCCTCTTCAACAAGAAAGATATCCATATGACAATATGCAACTGAAGCTATAAACAATTCACAGGATTAAGTTAGTATCATTCCCCTTTTCAAAAAACAAATGTCCAGTTTCCTTCTGCAGATGCTTAAAATTCATTTCCAATTTTCCTATAATAACATTAGTTCATAAATCTTCTGATAATCTAGTATTGTATCCTTGAGGGCTTAGTCCGTGTAGGATACATTTTTAAATATATGATCAAGGATGGATATAGCATGAGATTTTTCTACTTAATTGGGGTGAGTAAACTCGAAACATATGAGTGATCAGAGATCTTTAGCCCAACATATTAGTTACCTTTAGATGCAAATTGACAACTAAAACAAAAGTCTTAAAATAACAAAAATTGAACATATAGGATAAATCCATATGAAAGGTATTTCTCCCATTGTTTAATTTGTATCAAGTTCAGGATGAGGGATAAACCTATTCAATCAGCAACAATCATCTGGGAGGGAGACCTAGATGTACCCAGATAGATTTAGTAATCCAAATCAACAGTTAGCAGAGTATAAAAGCTCAGAAACAGGGGAATCTTTAACCATACTTACAGTTTGTTTAACACCATATACAAAAATGATGGCCCCCTATTTTTTTACGTTACTTTCAATAGAAGGTGGGGAGGGACCTCACAGAAATTGAATCACACAATAGGGAAAAGCATCCGCAAATTCTATTGTTTTTGAAGGAATACATACCATGTTGAGATAATTCAATTGAATGATGATACATGTAACTGAAACCATCACAAAAACCCATGCATGGATGTATTTAAATTGGTTTGCACCATCTAAGGTTAGCTTTATTGCTATACCGATGGCCTTCACACTCATTACCTGCATATAGTACAAATAGTTAAAGATCATAGCTACTGTGAAATAGACATAAGGTATGAACAAATAAAAGTTGCAAATTATAAATCTAAAAGTTACTTACCGTTAGCGATCCAATTATCGAGCAAATGCCTATATAAATAAATATATTGGATTGACCGTGTCGAGGAGCGCAATACAAGATCAGTACCAATGCCACCGCTAGGACCGAAGCCATATATAATAGAAACACTGGATTATTAATCAAAAAAAAAAAGAATTTAGCTGAAGGTCAATTGGACAAAAAGCCAAAGAGTGTAGTATACAAGTAGACCTGGTTGAATAGCTAATGCCCATATTTCATCAACGGAATCAATTGAACGCTCTCCTGGTGCGTGAAGCACAATGATAGTAGACCCTACAATGCAGAGTAGACACCCAAGCATCCCCATCTTCTGTAATTTTTCATCCAATAAGCAATGGGCCAACACCGCACTGAATCAATTCACAAAAAGCCATTGCAATAGTTCAAATACAGCTTTATAGAAAATGAAGGAAAAAAAATTTCTAATGCAATCAAGTTAAACTTACCTAACAATTATACTCAGTGCACCAAGTGGTGTCACCAACACAGCGGGTGCATAAATGTAAGCAACAAAATTAGCAATTTCTCCAACAATCACTGCCAAAATATAAAACCACAATATGCAGAAATGAGTAAGTTGAACCAGGAAAACCAAACACAAAAAGATAATCATAATAGATCTCCTTTACACAAAAAGATCAAATTTGATTAGCAGAAATAGACACAATGATTACCCTTAATTTATTGTAAATTAAGCAGCACGACAAAATGATTTTTCAGGTTTCCAAATCTTTAGAAACTATAAGTGACTACTTGAGCATAGAGAATGTCATAAACTAGTTCCACAACAACTGACGTTGCAAGAATTTCTAGGATCTTAAATTCATCACTAACAAAATAATTTAATGGACATAGTTGAATAACTTGGCAACCAAATCCAAATTCAGACATAATATAATTGTACTGTATATGCAAACAATTAGAAATGAATTAGGACTGGAACCAATAAATTTGATTAACAAACACAAATTGGGTTATTAGTGTTGAGCAATTCCATTATTACAGCACCAGCAGACCTCCTCATAGATACCAAAAAGAAAAACGCAAACATGACGATTAAGCAACATAAAACACCAAAACAGAAAGGGAGAGTGGCTTACTAGAGCCCATTCCAACCCACCACAGGGGCTCCATCAAGTAGCCATACCCGCCACTACCTAAAATGAATCAAACAAAACACAAACCAACAACAATCAACACACACAATAATGAAAAAATCTGAAAAGAATTAATCATAAAAATTGACCAATTAAGCACTAAGGAGAGATATTCAATCACCGGCTCTTGGCCCGGAGACACCGGCCCGCTTAAGACCCTTCTTCTTGATGATGAAACTAGACCCAATGAAGGCACTTGACAAACATGCCAGTAACAACCCCTTCAGATTACTGCTGTACATTGCTCCCCGATATAATATTCACGACGATTATGATCTACCAGGTATCATAATCATCGAAAACTCACAAACGCAAATGAAATTCCAACACTTTGATCAATCCAACACCCTAATCAACAACGAATTTCACCAAAGTATTAATAAAAATTGAATCTTGAAAATATCCAACATCCTAATCAACTTAACACCCGAATTAATCCAAATTTTACCAAAAATGCAATAAAAATTGAATCTTGAAATGTTGATTTTGTTATTTTTGATCAAATTGAGGAAAACCCAGTTCGGAAATTCTGTAAAAAAAAATCAAAATGATGAACTTCTTCGCAAGATTAAATTGGGATGGAGTTGACCTAAATAGGTAGATAAGCTGCCCTATTTTTTTCCTTGGTTTGTCTTTTTTTTTTTTTTGAAGCAGAGTTTGGGATCTTTTGCTTTTGAATGATGACGTAAAAGTGAAATGAGAGGCAGTCATTGGCTGAAATTTTTGATGTTTTCCTTATGAAAAATAAAATAAATACTCCGTATTCTTTTTGTATGACTTCATATTCAAGTGGAGTACTCTGTTAATCTGCCAGTCTCATTTGCCAATTTTGCTATTCAGAACGTTCAACTTCTGACATGGGCCTAAGTAAAATTTTATTATTTTATATTATTCGTAAAAGATTGTTCTAATTTTTTTTTGTATAAGATTAATCAACTCTATTCTCACGAATCCTATCAAACTTCTCTTTATCTCGACTAAAAACTAATAAAGTTACTTTATATAAATTGAACAAATAATTAAAAATTAAGGGAGTACATAATGATAGACATATATATGATTAGCAAACGTCGAGTCGAATATGCTTCTAAGGCATACAGAATAGGATGTTGTATGACATCCATTATATACATATAAGGATCCTCAAAGCCCTCCATATGAGCACCGCAACCAACAATTGGGCAAAAAATCCCCCTACAACCACGTTATCACATGACGTAGAGTCATCTAAATCAAGTAATCATACAAGAGGAAGAAGCACTATTGTGCAAACGAAGATTGTATGGACCAAAACAAAAATGGGCAATTTGATCATGGAAATCGGAAAAGTTTGATTATCTAATAATAGGTCCCATTAAGCAACTTCTCAGAAGATAGACAGTAATAGATAATGCAAGAAAAAAAATAGTCAGCAAAACAAGAAACTAAGAAAGTACAGACAAACAAAATATATAGGTTACATGAATTATTCAAATGAGCAGTAGAAACTTAGATATCCTTGAAGGAATGTCCTCCTTGAAGGAATGTCCTCAACAGTTGGAACTTATTATCTACCTTCTGGATTAGTATTGGCACTTAATAATTGTTATTACGTACCCAATATTGATAAAAACATTGTCTCAATTCATGTTTTGGATCATGAAGGATATTCGTTTACGATAAAGAAAGGTTGGTTCTCTATCTATAAAGGTGACATGTTTTATACTAGTGCTAACAATACTAATGGGTTGTATCTACTTAACCAAGATAAGTCTATCCTAAACATAGAAAGCATGAAACATAAGTCAAATGATATAAACCCCACTTATCTATGGCATTGTCGTTTGGGCCACATAAACCAAAGCCGCATTCAGAAGTTACATAAAGATGGGCTTCTAACATCTTTTGATTTTGAATCATTTGATGTATGCGAGTCGTGTTTGATGGGCAAAATGACAAGATCACCTTTTTCTGGAAAAGGTGAAAGAGTCGATGAACTATTGGGCTTAATACATATAGATGTATGTGGACCAATGAGTACAAAAGCTAGGGTAGGTTATAGCTACTTCATAACCTTTACTGATGATTTAAGTAGATATGGATATATTTACTTAATGAAACGAAAGTCAGAATCCTTTGAAAAGTTCAAAGAGTTCCAAAATGAAGTAGAGAACCAACTTGGGAAGACAATAAAAGCATTACGATCAGATCGTGGTGGTAAATATTTGAGCCAAGAGTTCAGTGATCATTTGAAGAGTTGTGGGATTCTTTCACAACGGACTCCACAAGGAACACCTCAAATGAATGGTGTATCTGAAAGGAGAAATCGAACTCTATTAGATATGGTTCGATCTATGATGAGTCTTGCTGACCTTCCTTTATCTTTTTGGGGACATGCTCTCAAAACTGCAGCTTTTACACTAAACAGGACTCCATCCAAGGCAGTCAATAAGACACCATATCAGTTATGGAGAGGAAGAGTTCTTAGCTTGTCTTATTTACGCATTTGGAGATGTGAGGCTTATGTAAAATGTTTACAGCCTGACAAACTCGCTCCCAAAGCCGACAAGTGTTTCTTTGTAGGTTATCCTAAAGAAACAAGGGGCTATTATTTCTACAATCGTCATGAGAACAAAGTGTTTGTTGCTAAGGATGGTACCTTTCTAGAAAAGGATTTCATTTCCAAAAAGGTAAGTGGGAGTAATGTATTTCTCGAAGAAGTTTCAGAAGCATAACAAACGGATATGGTTCAACCCATGTCAGAAGCAGAAGTACTTGTGTCATTGCCTGCGGTAGAGGTTGTGCATCCATTGCATGAACCCTCTCCCATGCATGACCTTGTGCTAGAGGAAGAGCATTCAATGTTTGAACCTACTCCACTCGAATCTAATTCGAGCAAAAATTCTCAAATCGTTGAGAAGGAAATTTCTCCTGTTGTTTCCCCTCGTAGAACAAGTAGACCAAGAAATCCACCAAAAAGGTTTGTGGACTTCTTGTTAACTGAAAGTTCTGAAATAATGATTTTAGAACATGAGGAACCTACTAGCTACAAAGGTGCCTTGGCGAGTCAAGATTTTGAAAAATGGCTTGGAGCCATGAAATTTGAAATGGAATCCATGTCTGTGAATTAAGTATGGGACTTGGTTGATTTGCCTGATGGGATTACACCTATTGGTTGCAAATGGATTTTCAAATTGAAAACAGACAAGGATGGAAATATTGATGTTTTCAAAGCTAGATTGGTTGCAAAAGGTTTCAGGCAGATTCATGGTATTAACTATGATGAGACCTTTTCACCAGTTGCGATGCTTAAATCCATTCGGATAATCCTAGCGATCACTGCATTCTTTTATTATGAAATTTGGCAAATGGATGTCAAGACCGCTTTCTTGAATGTGTTCTTAAAAGAGGATGTGTATATGACACAGCCTGAGGGTTTTGTGGATTCTGATAATCCTAGGAAGGTGTGCAAGCTTAAAAAGTCTATTTATGGACTGAAGCAAGCATCTCGGAGTTGGAATCTTCGATTTGATGAGGCTATCAAACATTTTGGTTTTCTCAAAAATGAAGAAGAATCTTGTGTATACAAGAAGTTTAGTGGGAGTAGCATTGTCTTCTTGGTTTTATATGTAGATGACATATTACTCATAGGTAACGATATTCCCATGCTTGACTCTATCAAAGAATGGCTAAAGAATTGTTTCTCTATGAAAGACCTTGGAGAGGCTGAGTACATTTTTGGGGATCAAGATCAATAGAGATAGATCTAAACGATTGATTGGACTTAGTCAAAGAACTTATATTGATAAGGTTCTTACTAGGTTCAATATGGAAAATTCGAAAAAAGGTTTCCTCCCCATGCAACATCCCCATGCAACATGGTTTGTTGCTAAGCAAGACTCAATGTCCTTCAAACATTGATGAGATTAGGCGAATGAGTAATATACCTTATGCTTCGGCTATAGGGTCTATTATGTATGCCATGATTTGTACTCGATCGGTTATTTCATATGCTTTGAGTATGTGTAGCAGATACCAATCGAATCCAGGCGACGTGCACTAGAATGCAGCTAAGAATATCCGTAAGTACTTAAGAAGAACTAAGGATCATTTCTAAGTGTATGGAGGTGAAAGTGAATTGGTTGTTGAAGGTTACACGGATGCGAGCTTCCAAACAGACAAGGATGATTTCCGATCTCAATCTGGGTTCATCTTTTGTCTAAATGGAGGGGCAGTGAGCTGGAAGAGTTCAAAGCAAAGCACCATAGCTGATTCTACAATAGAGGCTGAGTACATTGCTGCAGCTGATGCAGCAAAGGAAGCAGTTTGGATGAAGAAATTCGTTTCTGAACTAGGAGTAGTACCTAGTATTGGAAATGGTATTGTCTTACATTGTGACAATAATGGTGCCATTGCTCAGAGCAAGGAACCAAGATCGCATCAAAAGTCCAAACATGTATTTAGAAAGTTTCACATCATTCGAGTGATAGTAGAAAGGAAGGATGTGGTTGTTTGCAAGATTCACACGGACGATAATATCGCTGATCCGTTAACTAAAATGTTGCCTCAACCCAAGCATGAAATTCATACTAGGGGTTTAAGGCTTAAGCATATTGGAGAGTGGCTTTAGTTGTGTACTATTTTATTTCAAAATTAGTCACAGACATAAAACACTCAGATATGTATGTTTATGTTTATCAATAAAGTTTTATTTTCATTTAAATGTGGTTTGGATTTAGATAAAATGTCCAAAGTATTATATAACTCTCGATAGGCTTATCAAATGCGTGATTTGATGAATGAAACCCTATTAAGTAAACCGAGATTATAAAATATTGTTAGTCCCTAGTCCGAATCATTAACTTGGACATAAATGATTCATTCAAGGACCAGTATGTAAGTTGATTGATAGCGCAGTTTCATGGGCTATGGGGACATGGAGATGTCTAGTCATTTACATGGATATATATATGGATACATATTGGATAGACCTATTTGATATTCTTCAAAATGTTTTAAGAATTTCATTTGTTATATTTAGTGGATTCATTTGACATGAGTACGACACTATTCTCATTTAGTGATTAGTATGTCTTTGACATTCTCAAACGACGTGCCATAAAAGGAGGTTATAAAGGGAATGTTCGGGATTGCTAAAAATTAAGTGGGAGTTTTGGGTGTACAAGAATGAATAAGTCCTCCTAATTGTTAGGATTGGTGTCTTGGGCCTCTTGAATAGTAAGAATTGGAAAAATGCATGGCCGTGCTCAAATGGATTAAGAGTTAATCATTTGTTTTGGATAGTTCAAGCTCAGATTTTAATAAATGATTTGAATATTGGTATGGATGACATGAGATGTGATCATACTATCAAATTCGACATTAAGAGACTTAAGGAGTTTATGGTTACACACTTGTTTTCAGACAAGTGGGAGATTGAAGGAATGTCCTTAACAAGTGTAACAAACTAGATATAATTAGGATGAATTATGGAGATAATGAAATTCAGTTATTTTAGATGATTATAGTGTTTTACTAGAAACCAACTATAATATGTATATTAATTAGATTAATATACTACTAACTATAACTGAGTCCTATGAGGTCACACAAATAAGCAAGTGATTGGATAAATCTCAGATACTTATGTAAGAGTTGTAAGTTGATCAAATTAGGTAATTTAGTCACTTTGAGTTACTTAATTATCATATATATATATATATAGGGGTGAGTTTTGGTGAGAACCCCTCAATATATAAGAACTCATTGTATATAAGAACACATCTTCAGCCTTTAAAATAAGAAAATCTAACGGTTTGGATGCGTTGTATTTGAAATGGGCCAGTGATTAATAACTACAAACCGTATTTTATGCAACTTCAATCTAATTTTTTAAACTTCCCTTCCTTTTCGCAATTCTGGTCAAATACCATATATACTGATTATTTTAATTCCTAATATAGATAATATAAAAAAAAAAGTTACTGATGCTGGTTGGTTATATGTATATAGTTGTTCGAAACTTGTATGTAATTGTTCTATACACGTATCAAGTTGTTCCAATTTCACTTATAGTTGTTCTATATTCATATGTAATTGTTCTAAAATCATATTTAATTGTTCTAAACCCATTAAATGCAATTTGACATACGGGTTCAGTTGTTCGATATGAAAGATTAATGCTTCCCCGTGTTAGAAACGGTGTTCATGGAGTATAAGAGTGATGTTGTGCCATGTTTGGAGATGTTTATGGTTTTGGGGTTGAGGATGGAATAAATGGAAATACAATACAAATCGATATGGTTATATGGTTATGCTGATTAGATAAATATGGGTTGTTCTAAAATCATATATAGTTGTTTTATTCATGTATCCAGTTGTTATATATATCACATGTAGTTGTTCTATATATCATATGCAGGTGTTCAAATCAATTACCTATACTTCGACATACGTGTTCGATATGGATCATTAAACACGCTGATGGGGTAATTAAATATAACCATTATTTAATTGAATTATATATATAAATCATGCTGATGGTAATTAAACTCATATTTAATTAACCTCATATTTGAACTCTATACACGATGATTGTAATTATACTCATATTTATTTGTTATAAATCATGAGCTCAAGTACACATGTGCATTATTGAATCAAAAAAATATCCATTAAATAACAATTTAGAACAATATATAAATATTTAAGAATATTAAGACTTGAAATCATAACAATCGTTGTCATGCACATCGATGTTCTAAGAACAACGTAAAATGTAGTGTTAAAATAATATTAGAACATTGGTACTAATATTTAAAACATTAAGTGTTTACAGTTTGAAACACTCTATATATTATACCGAACATCAACGTTTATGAATAGGTCATTCGTTTTTAAAAACAATACGATAAACATTAATATTATATAATACTCATACATATAACTATTGTACTCATCTATATATACTAATGTACTAAATCAGACAACGCTGAGTCACAATGACAATATAATTCTAATGCAGAACAATTAAGTTATGATTTAGAACATTAATATTATTAAGTTGAATGTCGATACAGAGTGTGATCTGATACATGTTCTTACTATATAATACTAAATCAGAACAATATAGTTCTGATTTAAAACATTAGTTTAAATGGCCTATGGGTGAAGAACATTAGAATACTATATAATACTATTGTTCTATATTTTCTATAATGATTGTTGTTTTGCAATAATATTGAAAGATGTTCTAAAATTCTGAACTGATGTACTACACCTTTTACGTTTTGAGTATCATTGTTATATATTACTGTTATGTATTAACATTGTATGATGTTCTAAATTCTTAACTTGATGTTCAAAATATTATTATACACTGTTCTATTATTATTATTATCTTATGTACTCCACTAACTTTTTATTTTTGTAGTGATGATGTTCTAAAGCTTAAACCTAATGTTCTATTTTTTTGACTTGTTGTTCTGATTTAAAACAACAAGGTACATACTGATTTAAAACATTGGAATAATTTATATAATGAAATAATACGAAAAAAATTATTGAAACCACTCGTAATTTGCAGTATTAGATCGAACATTGTATACTATTTCGAAACATATAACATACGCACTCACAATCATGCACTTTATAAATAATCAAATACAACAATCTCTATACGGTGTAATATATGACATAGAATATTAAATCAAATACGAGAAAAAAAATGAATCAATTACCTTTATTTTCAATGCCAAAACAGCAAACTAAGCTTTGTGTATGAAATATAGCGAAACTACTGTTTCAAAAAACTTCTTGAATAATTCGAATATTGACATGTGATTATAGAGTAAAATAGGAAAACTACTGTCCTTGAATTATGCGAATTTTAATGAAAACTACTCATAAATCACGGAAAGAAATAAACTTCCATAACTAACAAATCCGAATTTATTTTAATTACCAATTTGCCATTAAAGATTATTGAATCATAACCATTTATCTCACTTATATCAATGGTACTAGATTGGTTCTTATATAACAAAGGTTCTTATATAACTAAGGGGTTCTCACATGATCCCATTTCTATATATATATATATATATATATATATATATATATATATATATATATGGGGTTGAAAACCTAAGACCTAATTTTTGAATACTAGCTTTTGCTTTCTCTCTCACATAACTCAAAAACCCTAAAAAACAATCAAGAACGGTTCTTGATTCCTTACTAGTATACGTGGGTAATCCAATTATGCTTGTGGACCAATACTAGAGGAACGACATTTGACGTTCTAGATTCTCCGTAAAATGTTCCCTTTGCTTCGAGGAACTCACGCATCAAGGGTATGTTATACTGTTTTAGAAATATTTTTGTGTTCAATTGATAGATGAAATGACAAATAAAATATAAGAGCACCATTATTCATGAACACAAAAAAAAATGGTTCACGGGTCACTATTACCCATTCTCCCTCATCTACATCATCACAACAACCATTTACCAATTTCACTTTTAATAATAAACCAAATAAAAAAGATTCTTCATTAATTCCCCTACCCTACCTTATTTTACCTTATTCAATATAATTTGATTCATTCATAATTAGAAATTATTAATCCATGTAACACCTAATTAATTATGATTAACGTAATTAATTTTAATTACTGTGATTAGTTATTTTATTTTAATTATCGTAATTAATTGTTGGATACAAGATTTAATTGAATATAATTAACATAATTAATTACATTGGCCGCATTTAATTAAAACAACTTAAATTTTTTATTTTTTTATTTGATCGAAATCAATAAAAAATCGTGCTTACCATAATATAAATGAAACTAATTAGACATCATATCGTTAACTTCATTTAAGCGAAATCAATTGATGTGAACGTAATTGTTTTAGTTCTCGTTACGTCCAAATTTATTCCAAATATGTTCGACCAAGTCACTTTTTAACTGCAAATGAGTTTATTGATCCTCAATTTCTGTTCTACGTCGCAAGTATATGTCAATGTCCACAATACGATCATTACGATACTCGAGATTATCCTCATTAGTGTTGTGTTGGTCGTCTATAAACTCAATGGTATTATCATAATTTTGATATGTTTCTCGTTTATCTTCAACAATCATATTATGCATTATGATGCACTTTAACATGATCTTGTGAAGTATGTTGACATCCCACGCCAAAGACGACTTCCTAATATTGGCGAAACGAGCTTGCAGAACCCCAAAAGTGCGTTCAACGTCTTTCCTTGATGCTTTTTGAAATTGTGTAAATAAACTATCCTTACGTGTTTGTGGACTCGTAATGTATTTCACAAAAGTAGCCTACTTGGAGTAGATACCATCAGTAAAATAATATTCTTTATCATATTGATGACCATTGACAACGAAGTTCACAGCGGGAGCTCGACCCTCTAAGACGTCCTCGAACATAGGAGATCGATGAAGTACATTGATATCATTGTAGCTCCTCGACATCCCAAAGAACGAGTGTCATATCCATAAATCTCTGTCGGCAATTGCCTCTAGTACGAGAGTTGCAACTCCAGCTCTTCCTTGATATTGCCCCTTCCACGCGTGTGGACAACTCTTCAACTCTCAGTGCATACAATCAATGCTTCCAATCATGCCAGGAAATCCACATTTTTTCCCGATCCGCGTCAACCTTTCCATGTCCGTACTATTTGGACGTCTCAGGTACTGGTCACCGAACTAATTGATGACACCTTCCATAAACTTTTGCAGTGCCAATCGTGCAGTACTTTCACTGATACGGACGTACTCATCACAGGCATCTGCAGCTAACCCATAAGCTGATTGTCTAATTGCTGCAGTGCACTTTTATAGTGGAGACAACCCAAGACGACCCGTTGCATCCCATTTTAGTTGAAACCAAGGGTCATGTTGCATCACTGCGCTGACCATGCGTTCAAACACGAGCTTATGCATTTGAAATCGGCTCCAGAACAAGGAATTTGGGTAAACTGACACTTCAGCAAAATAGTCATTTTACAACTATGCATGACCTTCTTCTCGTCCTTTGTCGACTCGAGGATCGGAACGGTGCTGTGGTCACTGAGTGGACCCATGGACAAGGTGTGGAAGGTACTCAAAGGATATGTTCTCTATCATATCTTCGACATTGTTGTCTTGCTAAGCTCTTATTTGCCTTCGTTCTTCATCCGCGTTAGAAAAAGAGTTATTAGTTGAGCTTATGTTGATTTATATGAGTTCATCTTTGATGTGAGATATTTCAAATGGATGTTTTTTAGGTGGAACTGGGAAGGGCTTCAGTGATGGAATTTGAAATATATAAACATCATAGTGGCACTACAAAGTCTCAGTGCATAAATAGACATAAAGGAATCCCATTCGCATTGAATGGACATAAATGGAATCCCACGCGCATTGAATGGACACTACAAATAAACTAAAACAAGTTAACTGGACATAAAGGAATCCCATCCCATGCGCATTGAATTGTACATAAATGGACTACAGCTAAGGCCTTAGCTAGGCAATGCAAATATAGAAAACAAGTTATAAGTTAGACATAAATGAACAAAAATGAATCTCATGTGCACTGTATTGTACATAAATGGACTACAGCTAAGGCCTAAACACTTGTTGGTCCAAGATAAGAAAACTGATTATTACTGCTAAGACATCACATGGACAAGTTACAGCTAAGACATCACATGGACACTGATTCAGTGGATGCTAAGAAGACATCACATGGGCTCTGCAAAGTAAGTTAGTGAATACTGAAAAGGCATCACATCGGCACTCAGAGTAAATAAATAGATTACAATTAAGAGACAAATTGAAAACCAAATTACTGATTGATTGATAATGTACAATAATTTAAAATGAAGACATGGTGAACTACAATGCGAATTTAGGAAAAGAAAGACAAATTACACTGCCTAACGGCACTTAATTATTAAAAATTGCGAATTTAGGACATAAATACGAATAAGACAGCCTACTGGCACTTAAATATGTTAATTCAAAGTCTAAAAACCCTTAAAACGTTGAATACTGTTCCGAAGCGTGTTTATCATTTCATCCTCCCACGATGTTTTTCGAGAAGCTCCCAATTGATCTTGCATTATTGCAATTCAATGTTCTTCTCCAGCTCAACTTGCTTCTGTTTCCTTGCCTCCTTAAGCCTCTAGATTTCAAGCCTCTGAATTTCTCTCTCGCTGGACTCCTTCCTCACCTCGCCATAAAGCTTCAATCGCTTGTTGAATGTCTCAAAAGCTTCAGATACATCACTTGTTGAACCTTTGCCCTTCAGTCTTGATTTTGCTTTTTTCACTCATTCTGGACGAGGTACAAAATCATCACCAATACCTCCACTGGTCGGGGTGTTTGGTGAGGAACCGTCACCCTCATCCCGTTTCCTCTTCCCGCTGCTCTCGCTCCCTAATGATTCAACTGTTGCAGGAGTTGTCAACGGTTGGCCACGCGTTGGCCTGAACACTTGTTGGTCCAAGATGGAGCGATATTTGTCCCATTTCTTTATTAGGACCACTCTTTAATAACAAAATTGTCCGAACGAGTTCTCATGGATTTGGTGTGCCTCACGGACGACATCATCGTCGTTATGGCCACTTCTCATTTGAATTTTTTTTACTGAAAATAGATCAAAACGCGGCATTTTAATTTTTTTTATCAAAGCATTGTATTTTGACTGTTTTAAGCCAAAAAACATAATGACCCCACTTCCACCTCAGCAAAATTTTTTTCCATCAATTAACTCGTCTGTACGAGTGCTTGTACCAACCTTTCACTCACAAACCTTTATTTTTCATTGTTAAGAGCAACATTAAATGGTTTGTCCTTCGCAAACCTTTATTTTTTTCATTGTTATTGGTGCTCTAAGGGATATAAGTTATCATATATTTGAAATATTAGTGTTGTGTTCTTACATATTTTATTATTCCGTTAAATTTTCGAATCATACAAAACCATGACTAACCACGTGGATTTGGTCGATTTGACAGTCTGGTTGTTGCAAGCCTTCAAAAGACTATAATTTTAATTACATAAGCCCAGCGAATTGGGTAAAGCCAGACAATGGAACAACCTACTCCAACATGGACTGCAATAGATGGGACAACAATCCACAAACCTTATGTTACAATTGCGAATCATGCAAGGCCGCTTACCTTGACGATGCAACGAATCATTGGTATTTGATTGGTGTTGTGTTGGTTATACTAATGGTCAAACATATCCTTATGGGAACAAATCTCATATGCACAATACTTGTGGATCCTCACCCTTATCAACCACTTGCTTAAACACAAATGGAACATGTCTTGGTGGAACAAAAATTAATATGTATGTTACAAAATTTCACAATTCCTTGGACTATGATCCATCTTAAAGATATATGTAAGTGTACTCGGATGTATGTTTGGAATTTCACAATTAATTCATACGTATAATGCTTTTTTGGTTAACATATATTTAATTGAAAAGTTAAAGTTCTTATGCAGCGAAACAATGAGAAATCAATTGGTCAGAAAAGTCACATTTCACATAAAGTTTTATTTCACTTTATATGACTTTCTAGAAATTTCCACAAACTTCCAATATGGTCAACTTCTTAGGAGATAGAATTTGATGGTAGAGCAAACTAATGAACTTTCTAAAATTGAAATTAAAAACACAACTTTTGAATTTTATTATTGATAAAGTCCAACATTTGCTTTATTTTATAAAAATACAACATTTAAAGTTATTAGATTTTAGAAAGTTAAATGACTAAACACGTCAATATTCTTACTTGTAATTAGCCGTTTATTTTTTTTTCATATCTCTTAAAATACAATTATCTCTCATAGGTTGTATTTTTTTTATCAATAAGACACGTCTGCAATTGACCTAAAAAAATATCAATCATACATGCAATTAAATAAGCATATAAAATACGTAGTAAAAATTTTAATGAACAAAATATATTAGATAAACCTTCAAACACACCTAGTTATATACTGAATATCAATTCCTCCAACAATGAAAGATGGAATCGATAACTGGAATTTTGACATAGACCTCCTCGCGTTTTCCTCACTTGTAACACGAAAGGAAACTTCAAACGTAACATAACATTACTGGCTTCCTCGTACAGTCATGCCTTGTCACTTCAATGCCTTGGCTCCACTAATCCCTAAGAGAAGGAAAAGAGACTCAAAGCTTGGAAAGAAAAGTTGCAGAGCAAATTTCTGCTCCAATTTCCACAAGGCCACAAACTAGACTTGGTAAATTTGTGTGCGTTTTAATCCAACCAAAATCTGAGGAATTCGGTTCTTGTGCATCCGTGAGCGGTGAGGTTGGGAGGGTCCGAATTTCGAGGGACCGCCGCAGGGCTTCCTCTCCATCCGCGGCGACCCTCTCGAGTTTCCAGCAGTTTCCTAAGCATATAGAGCAAGCACGAGCACGCAGGATACTCTAATTCGATTTTGAAGGCCGCGCATAGAAGAAGAAGATGCCCCGAATGCCCTGTTTTCCGGAATTGAACGCTGGTAAGTTACCTTTCTTGTTTCAACTTATTAGTGTATAAGAAATTGCATGAAAATTTTCATTACATGCCTGGAAACGTATAGAATAATGATGATCATATGTTTCCTACTGTGTTATGTTAATTTAATCAAACAATTTTTTGTTAATTTATTATGAAAAAATGGGACTTTGTTTATGTTTGAAGATGTACATTTCTCCTTAAATTGTATATTCCTTAAATTTACTGTGTTGCGTTATTTCTTGGGATTTTGTTGATTATTTGTTAAATTCGATTTTGTGTTCATTTCAGTAAAACCAAACGTGGTTTATATATTGACTTTATTATGATTTATGAGCAGTAAATATATTTTTGTTGGTTAGAGGCTGTAAATTTGATAGTATGGTGAAAATGTCATGAATTATTCTCTAATTTTCTTCATCGCTTTCAATTGAATACCATTTTATGCTTAGTAAGAACAATCTCATGTGTTAGGGAGACCTTTTCAAAATGGGTCGAAGAGTTTGTGTTATTGCGTCCTTTCTGGTTTCGTTGCATGTACGAGATATACAATTTCGGGCTAAGTTGAGAAGGTCTCTTCAAAACTTGCTGCATTAGGACAAATAGCTCCCTTGGCTCAGTGTGTTAACAAGGTGTTGTTCTTGTATCAAAATCTCTATATTCCATATCGAACTTACATACTAACCTTTGTCCGGGTCTAGTTGTCACATCATTTCGGGTGGAAAGATTATGTTGGATTACGCTTGATGTGTAAAGAAGTAGGTTGATTTGTGGAATTCAGTGGCTTTGCGGCACTAAAGTTTTTTCCAGTAGTAAAGAAGTAGGATGATTTGTGGAAATCAAACAAAATTTATGGTGGAATTAGTTTTGAAGGTAAGGGGTACTTGAGCTTGATTAGGGGGGGTACATGCAAATAAAAGTTTTGCTGTTTCTCCATTTTGTATGATATAAAACTATAAAAGAGGATTGAGTAATGAAAAGAAGAAGAATCTGAGCCTAGTGAGTCTGAATGATTTGCATCATTCTGGTAAACATGTGTCATTGTTCATTGCATCTGAAGGGCTGTTTGTTCAAAATCTCTTTCTTATCCTTGTGTGTTGTTGAAGTTTCATCTCTTCATGCAAAAGTTTTCTATTTTACTAATTTAGTTGCCAATGTTGGTAACCGTGTTTTTGCAAGCATATGAACTTGTGCAATGTTATACTAAGTTTAAAGACTGAAAGCCTAATGATTCTATTAATCTACATGTCTTATTTATTAAATGGAAATGAAGTATGTTTACTCAGACCAAATGACAGAATTTGGCGCTTATTCCAGGGTTATGGCTCTGTTCGGACCCCTTACAAGCACAAAGAGGTTGCCTTCCAAAATAAATTGGGGATGGGAAGAAGAGTTCTCTAGGCTCTAATACAATGGTTATTTTCTATGCTCTGTTCAAATGATAGTTTCAGGAAGTTATGTTAAGAGAGAGGTGGAAGCTAATGATTTCTGGTTGAGGAATTGAATTTATAATATAATCTATGTATCTTAAACTTTCATATAAACTTACAGATCCCATGCAGAGAGCAACATTAGGAATCGGAGTTTTCCGCTATCTGGAACTTTTTTTTAGACAAATGAGGTGCAGTGCTTCAATTTCTGCAGGACTTTTTCATTCATTGCAAGTTTGGAAAGATCTTTTGCTGTTACTTATTAGTAACCCTTACTATATTTCTGTTTGCCAATAGATGTTCACTGTAAAAGGTTAAATAAAAGAAGTTGGCAACAACAGCAGAAATCTCTGAACTCTAGGATTGATGTTGTCCATTATAGCCTAAGTTCTAATATGCTTCATACTTGTTATATACATACGCTATTGGTCTTTTAAGCTATTTCCCTGGATTATTGTCTCGTTTACAAATGAGATTCGTTTTATTTGATGAAGTCCACTTATTTATAGGTAGAAGGAGACTTCATCGATGCACTTTAACATATTCCTGACAATATTCTAGTTTGAAAGTAGAAATTATATCCCAACATCATTGGGTTTGTAGGGTGCTATAAAGCACTATGATGCAGATGAAATTTGGTCCTGTATTTTTTTTTTTTTACCCAAGGAAAAGCAGATTACATTGTGTTAGTAAAAGAGGTAAAGAGATTGAGGACGTCCTGCAGCTGTTGGCTATTTCATGAGCTTTCTATACCTGTTCTCGTTCTTCTCGTTGTTATTGCTAGTTCAAACAAATAGAATATACTTTTCTTTTTGTAGGTGTAAATGTGCAATCTGTTATGTATGTGGGATTGAAGTCCAATTGTCTTACACAACATATTACAGCAATTCTGCATGAAAAGCCCCCTGATGTTTACCCTAGTCATGCATTAGGGAAAAAAAATGAAGATCCAAGAGCAAGATCACATTAGAATATGGTAATATAACTTAATTACTTCACTATTAGTCACTGTGCAAACATGAAAACTATTGCCAGAACATTACAAGCCAGCGCAATGAAATGATGATGACAGTTCTAGTTGATAAAAGTCGCACTAAGATGTAAACTCACCCTTGCAACATCACCATTTACCCATAAGTTGAGGGAAACCACACCTACAATATTTAGGAGGATCGACATGCTCAACAATTATTGAAAACAGTTGTGTATATACTTTACATTCAAAATTAAATAACTCAATCTGAGTTCCACGAAAAGTCGAGATCACCATTAAAACATTATTTGTCACCCCCAAGGAAATGATGAGAAGAAAAAAAAAAAAAAAAACTGATTTGTACAAAATGCCATTATAATATTTTTTTTGTAATCCATGAATTGTGGAATCACCCCAACTCTAGAGTCTAAATTAAAAGAATTACATACCGGATGATATTGGTTAATATTGCTATGACGCCGCTTGAAATAATCTATCATATGATCAATCATGATTAAAACCTCATACTTTGCTAATGAAAGCATGATTAATCAATGATTTATTTAAACTAATAACAACAAAATATTAAGAAATTACCATATGAAGTATAGTACATGCCTCATGAATTCATTCATAATGTACATGCATTTCCACCAACTTTGAACTAGTTGAATTTTTTTATTTTATTAGAAGTGTACCTTTGCGCACATAGGCCCCCAAATGTCAAACTTGAGGCGCTCTCTACATCTTCACAAGTTACAAGTGATGTTCTTATGTCTCAATCAACCACATATAGTCTAGTACTTCGTACATATTAGTTTTGTATTACCTACTTCAACGACAAGTCAAAGTCTTATGTATATATTTATATATATACCTTAATTATACTACACAACACTATTTTTATTTATTAGTTAAATTCATCTCATCACTTAGATCAAAATTGAATCCCCTCACTCCAACAATAGTATTCCCAAACTCTTGGCTCTTTGAAAAGCCATCTTTCGACCCACCTTAAAACTAACAATAAGCAAAGAGCTAGCTAAGCTAGTCCGATATTATCCATGGGAGACAACTCAACTGTGGTGCCATTAGCCTACATCAACAACACCACCTCAGTGCCACCATGGCTAAACAAAGGAGACAACGCATGGCAAATGATCGCAGCCACCTTAGTCGGCCTCCAGAGCGTACCGGGCCTTGTAATTCTCTATGGTAGCATAGTCAAGAAGAAATGGGCAGTCAACTCGGCCTTCATGGCACTCTACGCCTTTGCAGCAGTAGTCATATGTTGGGTAACATGGGCTTACAAGATGTCCTTTGGGGAAGAACTTCTCCCCTTCTGGGGCAAAGCAGGACCTTCCCTAGACCAAGCATTCCTCCTAGACAGGTCTCGAAAAAAACACCGTTTTATTGACTCATAATTAAGTATACATGGTACCATGTTTGTTTGATGCAATTACGAAAATTAGTTTTATGAAATTCCGCTTTAACGTATCAAACTCGCACAGGTCTAAACTCCCAGCCACGGCACATGGGTTGAACCCGATGATCGAGCCGTTCTACCCTGCGGCCTCCATGGTTTGGTACCAAGGGATGTTCGCGGCGATCACGGTGATATTGTTGGCAGGGTCGTTGCTAGGGAGGATGAATATAAGGGCATGGATGATGTTTGTGCCACTTTGGCTGACCTTTTCGTACACTGTGGGTGCATTTAGTTTGTGGGGTGGAGGGTTTTTGTTTCAATGGGGTGTCTTGGATTACTCTGGTGGTTATGTTATTCACGTTTCCTCTGGCATTGCTGGCTTGACCGCTGCTTATTGGGTAAGCTTCTTCAATAATACTCATTCATTTCCTCATCACCTGAGAAGGTAATTACTACGTAAAATTATCACACCTAGATAATTAAGTCCATCGCTTATTTCAAAACAAAATAAATGTAGTAATATCCCTAGTTTAAATTACATATATACTATAAGAATTACGTACTCTTTACATCTATATACAAATACAATAATTATCTCAGAGCCTTAGACTAGCTTAGCTAGACTACTTCATACATTGTTGAAGTCAATAAATCCAATTAAAGCGTAAAAAATTGTGGATATATATTAGTATATTACCTAGTCTATTTGGTTAATTAATTATTAAACAACATAAAAAAAAAATTTGATGCAACGAAAAGACAGAGTTAAGAATTATAGCTATCGTTGTCATTGATGGCTTAGGTTTTTGGGATTATTAATTACTAAGTATATGTTCGTTGGTACGACGACTGATTAGGTACTTGGAACTTTACAAATAATATAATGTAGAGTTGACCCGTACAAAATATATGTGCATCATCATTTACTTGTAATTTTGCTTCAGGAGAAGCAGAGGATGGTTCAAGGGAAGCTTACTTTGCCTTCCAATTGGTTTATTTTGGTAGTATTAATAAGACAAGGAATGTCCACCTAACCATAAGCTCAGGAACTATTGCTCCCTCCCATGAAATTAATAACTCATATATATATATATATATATATATATATATATATATATATATATTTTGATGCTATTTATAGCTCATATATTTATACCTTTGGTAGGACATAGACATATAGTGGTCGTAGTTGTTATGGCCGCCTTGTATTGACTTTTGACTGTCATACTTGGTAAAATGTTTGTATTGTAGTACAAGGTAACAAATTCCAGTCTAACTGATTATTTGACTCTATCATGTGCAATTATCTATTTGATGATTAGTTAGAGAAAGCTACACTTTTTATTTAATTTAATTTTGAAAGACTAATGTTTTTTTAAGAGCACCCAGGTGAGTGCATGTGGCATGGTGCATTGCGGATTCCATGTAACTTCGTTGAATATTCTCTACATACTTTGCAATGCTAGTACGTATTATGTAATGCACTTTAAGAACTAGTCTTCGTTGACACCTTCAACCCATTATATAATTACATAAAGTTTAGGATTATATTTATAAATATATGAATTGGTAGGTGTTAGATTCTTAACTTGTAATATGAATCCTATAGATCTCAGAAGAAAAGATACGTTTCATTTAATTTTCAGGTTAAAGTGAGAAAATAAGTTGTTTTTAGAACTCGGGTATTAGGATTTTAATTGTTTGGCCCATGTTGTATCCCCCTCTCTTCATCCAGAAAGAAAATATGTTTATCTTAATTTTTCTCTATCTTATCCTAATAATAACTTTGATCAAAGATACTGCTTGTTTATTGTAAAACGAAGGACTACATAGTTTGATCCTTGTCGTTTTGGTCAATCCTCCAAATTGTTGGTGGCTTAGACCGACCCATAGAATTGAATGTCAAATAAGTCAGGTCAAATGATGAATGTAAAATGACTAGCTTGACTACATTCCTAATGCCATCTAGAAATCTTGACATTTCTCTGTATCTCTAAGCTAAGGAGACTACTAATTAATCAACACTAAAACTAGACCAGACCATCACTAGTTATAAACATCCATGCGACCATATAACCACGTAGAAAATGAGCTTCATTTTCGGAGCTAATCAGGAAATTTTTTTGGTAGGTGGGGCCCAGATTGAAGAAAGATAGAGAAAGGTTCCCTCCAAACAATGTATTGTTAATGTTAGCAGGCGCAGGACTACTATGGATGGGATGGTCAGGTTTTAATGGTGGAGGAACATTCAGTGCTAATCTCGACTCTTCTATGGCCCTCCTTAACACCAATATTTGTGCTGCTACAAGCTTGCTAATGTGGACCCTTCTAGATGTCATATATTTTAAGAAACCTTCCGTCATAGGAGCTGTTCAAGGCATGATGACCGGCCTAGTCTGCATTACTCCTGGCGCAGGTATGTAAATAACTAAATATCTAGTTCTTCCCTCCTTCTGTCTCACATAAATTAATTGATATAAATAAACTCTGACTATGAATTTTCGTTTGTCATGATCGTTAATTCTAATGTAGGCCTTGTTCAAGGATGGGCTGCAATAACCATGGGGATACTATCAGGAAGCATCCCGTGGTTCACAATGATGATAGTCCACAAGAAATGGAAGCCAATGCAAGCAATTGACGACACCCTAGGAGTTTTCCACACACACGCCGTGGCCGGACTCCTAGGAGGGATCGTCACTGGCCTCTTTGCCCACCCTAGCCTAGCGAAGGTGTTCTTAACTCTTCCCGAAAATAAACGAGGTGCAGTGTACGGAGTTACAGGATGGGTCCAAATTGGCAAGCAAACTGTAGGAGGGTTATTTGTCATAGGGTGGAACCTCGTTTCCACGTCTATAATTTGTTTGTTGATAAGATTGATAATCCCACTGAGAATGTCAGAAGAGGAGTTGCTCATAGGAGATGATGCTGCTCATGGGGAGGAGGCGTATGCTTTGTGGGGGGATGGGGAGAAGTATGACTCTACGTTGCATGCTGGTCCTCTAGATGATAATATGCGCCCAATCAGGTCTATTGGTGCTACTCAAGTTGTATAATCTACAGTACGATTTTTTTTTTATTGTTTGGGTTTCAGTGGGAATGTAACGTACTTGGGTTTGAGTAAAATGTTAGAGGGTGTGTAGTCTATTTATTATTTTAAATTCCAAAATTAATTTGTTTGTTAATTTATATATATGTAAAAGTTCTCCGAATAAATTAATTAGAATTAGGGATGAAATTGATAAAAAAAAAAGCGCATCCCTACTATTTCAAATGCAAAATAAGGTCGTGACCTCAAGTTAGTTATTCAATAACAAAGTGGTAGAGGCTACTTCATGAATTTCTAATAACATAGTTCGTCGAATTATTATAGATATATGTATCTGAAAAGAACTAATTGCCGGCTTGAATACCAAATACCTAAAACATAAATCCTTTAAAAGTGATAATTTTTGTAGAATGTTGGCTAGGTAAAGTTGAAATAAAATATATTTAAAATAAAAATAGAAATTGGGTTAGAATATAAAGTACGAAGTTCGACCTCTATATCTCAAAAGTAAATTAATCCTTGAACAATAAATAATTGCTCCACATAAATCACAAGCAATGGAATTTGTCTAAACTGTATATTTCTTCGTCACTTTTTAGTTACAACTCATTTTTTGCACACAACTCGAGGAAGATAATAGAGAACGTAAATGGAAAAATTAATTAAAAAAAAACTTAATTATTAATCAGATGAAAGGGTTAGATTGTTATAATTTAATTTATTTTGATCACTGTATTCATTTACCATGTGTAATCTCTTCCTCAAAATGCATACCTAAATGTTGATGAGTTGCAAGTAAAAAGTGACAAAGGAATTGAAGTATGAAGTATACTATTTTCTCCACTCTATTTTAATTGCTCCATAATTTAATTGCATGTGAGTAGCGTAGTTTAATATATCTGTATTAAGATAAGAAATAGAGGGAGTTATTAAGAGTATAATTGGTATTTTAGTGGTAGTTTGATAGACCACCTTTTCCAAAATGAAAATGAAATAAATATTTTTGAGACATCCAACAATAAAAAATGAATCTTCTCTAATATTTTAGAAATCTATATGATTATTTTCATTATTTCATTTTTCTTAATCCCTACTCCCTAGCTTACTATAGAATCTTTTTTTAAAAAAAATTAAAATAAAATTGGAGATGCGGGGGATCGAACCCCGTGCCTCTCGCATGCAAAGCGAGCGCTCTACCATTTGAGCTACATCCCCAACCTGTCATTAAGACAAATATACTTAACAAAGACTAAATAGGTAACTATGAACTACTTATAAATTTCCTCACATATCGGCAGTAGAAGTAGAACCAAACAGCAAACCCACAACCTCCGCCAATGGAGGTGGCGAGAGAGTGGCTAACCACCAACGAAACTGCGGAAACCTACTTATCTAGAATCTCCACCTCCCGTCCTCCGCTCCTATTCCCGCCGCTTCACCGCCTTCCTCTTCGTCCCGGAAACGTCGTCGAAATCGTCGGCCCTTCTCCTTCCGCCAAAACTCTCATCCTTACGCAAGTACTCTCATAATTCACAAACCTAAACTCAATTCTCTTCATGTTAATAAACATTATTCGAATGAAAAAAATTTATATCATATGATTGTGATTTTGCTTTTAGGTTGCGATTGATTGTATATTGCCGAAAGAGTGGAAGGGAGTGAGTTACGGAGGGCGTGAGCAATCGGTGATGTTCATTGATTTGGATTGTCGTTATGATGTTTCGCGGCTTTATCAGCTTCTTAAGATAAGGATTTCTAGCGTGAATCGTACGTCTTTCTATTTCTATTTCATTGTCTTTGTGTCTTGAGTTGATTTATGAAATATGCATAAATGCATTTGTATGTCTAAACCTAAAAGAAGCCGATATCTTGTAAGAGGCAAACTTACAACAATTGTCGTGGAACAGAGGTGATTTTTAATTGTAAAGTGTCGTGAGTTCGTGATGCGTATTCAATTACTGAATATATTGAAATATGTCCTTTAGACGATCTCAGTGCGTGACATTGTAAAATGATGTGTTAAGTTAGATTATGTAGTCTGTGAAGTTTTTTTAACGTGTTTGAAATTTTATACAGAAGTGAAGAATGATTTGCATGATGCTAGAGAATCGAACTGTGATGAGGAACTGATACATAAATGCTTGGAGCGGTTCCTTTATGTTCGTTGTTATGATAGTTTAGAGTTTCTCGCTACGTTGAAGGTGAGGAATGTTTAACTCTTGAATTGTCGTTTTGGTTAGACTAATACGAGTATTAGCAAAATGTCTTGTGTACTCAAATTTTTAAATGGTTCAGTGCCACTATTGCAATGCTTAAGACTAAAAAAGGAATTTATATGCTATTTATGAGAGATGTATCAGACATCATTATCATGTATCCTGTTACTAAATTTGTATTGATGTTGGAAGATTAGGATCATCATTATCATGTATCCTGTTACTAAATTTGTATTGATGTTGGAAGATTAGGATCATCATCTTCCCTATATGTTATTTCATTTGAATTAATCGTTATGGATGATTGTTGGTTCATACTAGTTTATATATGGCACTATTACATGTTCTCCAAAATAAATATAGTTCTTTTAATTTCCTTGTAGACTTTAAGTTATCAACTTCAGACAAAAAGGAAGGAGCGCGCTTCAAAATTCTGTTTCATGATGATTGACAGGTTTGCCTAAGCTTAGATCTGATGTTGTTATCCAGCTTGTTTATGAATTGATATTAGTTTCTTATGTTTGCATTCCTATTTGATGCCGTCAGTATACCTTTCGTTAATACCACTTATATTTAACTATATAACTGGGTTTAGTTCTAATTGGATGGTTTTATTTATCTTTTGCTATTTTGAAACCGTATCTTTCGACATATGCTGAAAAGATCAAATAACCAGAAGAAAATAAGTAGCTGGTGTACTTTCAAATAAGGATGTCAAATTAAATCAGTACTTGTTGCCATGTCATTTGCATCTTTGAATTTTAGACATGACCGGCAGATGGTGAGCTGAATGAGCCCTACTAGCAACTCTTCAGGGTTTGTCTTTTACTCATTACTATTGTGGCCATGCGGGACTCTTTAGTCTCTTTTTCATAATGAATCCTGTTATCTCTTTGCCGAAGATTATCCTATGACTGCAAACATTTCCTCCTTTACTATTGTAACAATTTAGCTCTCTCTGAGCTATGTATAATTACTAACTTACTACAAGCTGTTTTTAGGACCAATGACTAGTCTTACATTCCAATACATGTTTCTTGCATCCATGAAAAATTCTCAAGGATAAATCATCCCAGGATTACTCTCAGTCAAGCACATATAATTGTGGAGAGTACTCAAATTATCCATATAAAACTTCTGTCCTGTGATTCCTGTCTCTTCCCATTTGAAGCATGGGTGAGTCTTGCTGCAACTCATACCGTTGCTGGCTTGCTGGTTACATGATTATGCGAGTCCTGTAGCCTTTCAACCTTTGACTTTTATAGTTAATGCAATTGTCATTCCCGCCATGCCACATTGTAGGTTACCTCCACATTGAGGTGTCTTGTCTCCTCCTTGGTCCTGTAAGGTACTGCCTTTCTTTTTTCTTCTCTTTCTGTTCACCTTCACCTTGTTGTTGAGTGGTGCGATAAAAGTTTGATGCTTTTCCATTAGTCTCTTTCTTTGTTTTTTCTCCATCTCTGTTTGCTTCTGAATCTTAAAAGCTAGCCCTTAGATTTCAGCTCCTTAGCTTTCTCATCTGACCCCTGGAGAGATATATCAACAAAGTGCCTTGTATTGAGTATTTTTTGAGCCTTCCGAAGCCCAAATAGTTAGATTGGTGTGCTACCTCGGCAAATTTCAGACGATTTTACATTACCAACCTAATATGCTATTACGCTATAGGTTCACTGTTCACACACAATTTATGTGGTCTGTATACAATCAGTACAATATCACTGTGTTCATTTTAAATTGGTAAATTGTGTAAACTGTTGCCTAAATTAGTAAAATGGCGGATATTGATCCAGAAAGCAAACACCTGTGTACCCATGAGCTCAACGCCCATGTTGAAGATCCACATTTGTGCATAGTCTAAGATGGCATGTAAATTCAAAATTAGTCTCACATACTTTTTTCTTTAAACCAAATATATTACTGTTGCTAGTATTGCATTGACCAGTGTGTTAATTTTAAGATTTATTTTCTTCTAAGTACCTTGTTGATGGAATCTTGATATTTATTAGAAGAAGATGAGGAATAGAAAAAAGTTGATTATGAAACCTAAGATGATTTCAAGGCCTAGATTAGCATTTTTTTTTTTTTGAAATGATAAGTGATATATCTGGCTCCTTCGAACTTCTTTTTCTTACACTTGTTACGGGCCTTTAGGTTTCTGGTTCTTTTGAATTTGAAGTGAAGTATTTATGATAATTCTTGGATTAAATGCTAAAGCTATGTTTTTTGTCAGTATAGGAGCTTACTATTGGGTCGACCGTGCTTCAACATCCATGCCTCTTGGGTCAAACAATAGGTACGTTCTATGCCAAGATAATAGTATTCAGATATGCCTGTTCGTTTTCTATTTTGTGTTCAGTGCTCAATCATGTCTGCTGAAATTGAATTTTCGTCATGATAATAACTTGAATGTTACCTGTTTCTCTTTCTCTTCTCGAGATCTCTATTGCTCGTTTGAGAGAATGATAAAGTTTAAGGGTGTAGATTTTCTACTAGTCCTATAAACCTTTCAGTATGCTGTCTTAGACTTCCTCATGTCAAAATGTCAAACTCTGCAGAATCCATAACTACTTTGTCCAATTGTTCAGAAAAATATTCTCTCTTCAAAGTGTCATAGAAGCTGTTGTGCGCGAGATACAAAATTTTCTACAGATGCAACCAATGCTTGTTATGGCTACAAAAGCTACAATATTAGGTGATAAGTCTGCAACCAACGACCCCAGAAGGTAACCTGTCGAGCGGTTGTTGACCTAAGTGTATCATATAAAGTTGGATAACTATTTCCTCTCTAAGCAATGAACACTTTTCTATTTATATTTTGAGATACATTTTTTGTTTAGCTAAAAAAAATGTTAAAATCACTTGACCTTTATCCATTAGCCTAAACCCATGAGTACAGCATAGTCTGTAGAGGTTAAATGTCTTCTAACAGAAGCATGTAAAGAAAACATCCTTTTTCTGTATAATCTTATCTCACATGACATTTTTGTTTGGTAGATTGCCATCTTTCATCTTTTAACTAAACAAGATAAGTCTCTTTAATAACATTCATCTAATTATTTTGTGATCAAAGTAGATTCAGTAATTTTCCTTGTTTACTCATATTATGTATGAAAATAAATTTCTTAAATTTCTCTATATTGTTAATCAATAGCTCAACAAGTTTATGTGCAAACCTATATATGTATTAAAGACTAATCATTGAGGGCTTGATATGTGCAATTCCATTTGCCATAGAAAAAAGCAGTGTCTAGACTATGTTATAATCACTTTGTTTTAGGTTCATTATTTTTATCCTCATATCCAAAATCAGATAAAACCAGAATAATTTGATCAGACTAGACTAAACAAGCAAAAGGACTCAATATTTTTTACAAAAAGATGTAATTGTTATTATTAATACTTCTGCTGCTGCTACTAATTATAACAATAATAATGATGATAAAAGTAGTAATGTTTATTGCGATAGTAGTATTTCTGGAATTCAGAATTTCATATCATACAACTAAGACATACTACAGAAAAAACAAGCTTGACTCAAGATGACAAGATCACACCATACTTGGAAATTGAATCACCTGTTTTGAGGTGATTTGAAGTTTGGAACTTAATCACTATAAAACTGTTTATTCCAATAAGGTAATCTTGCATTTAGGAAGAAACCTTAAAGGGAATACTTTTGAGCATTAATGTGTTCTTTCATTTTTCAATTTCACTTTCTTAACTTACTGTTAGTAGAAAACTCAGAACCATTTTGTTACGTACAGGACTAATAGTCTAGTAGCTTGATGCATTCTCAACATGAATGGGACTTCTGAAAGGTCCTTAGCCTGATTTTAGTTTCCATTTGAACAGGCCATCCAGTAAGTGGTCTGGTCAAGATGCATCTGGTCAGCACATAATAGAGAGTAGTCCTGATAATATGTTGCACCGTGAATATATGCCTTCTGCTTGGCAGGTAAAATATTTGTAGAATATTTTCTCATATTTAGTTTGCAGATGGGTTAATGCTTTATGTGTATAACATCTTCATTTGTTATGAATTATGAGCTTCGGTTTTGTCCTTCATGATTAGCTTTGTCAAATAAGATGAAACTTGAGGATACCTCTAATTGATGAATGAGTTAAGGCTAGTTACCCGCATGATCAGATTCTTTCTACATTATTTTGATTAGATGTCATTCAATGACTAATCCCACTGCTGGTGTAATTGGAGTTGTCACACTTCTTGTTCAGTACATAAAGTTTGGGGAGAGAAGTGAGGCACCCATTCTAGTTTGTGAAGTTTAAAGGTTCTTTGCTTCATTCTTCTAATTTTTATTAACAATGGTGATGAAGTTTACAAACATTAATCAGATTTTTTGTTTGTACTTTTGATTTCACCAAAAGACCACCAGCCAGCAACTTTCTGGTGACTTTATTGGGTTCCCTGTATGAAACCATGCCCAGGTCTTTAGTGACTGTTTCTTTTTCCAGGGTTCAAATACTATTTTGTTAATAATGATTTGCCTCCATTGTGGATAAGTCCTAAAATCTTAGTCTGCTTACTAACAGAATCTAGTGTTATATGGATAGCACCTTCTATCTCATACACATCATTTTGCATATCTTTGAGGCTAGAGTTTGATTTGAAAATAGTCGAGTTATTTGTTCTTAAATTTCTTAAGGAGCTCTGAATATCTTGCATTGCAGTTGCTGATTTTTGCTTGATGCAAATTACATTACTTTTTGGTTTTTGTTCGTGCTCCATTCTCTTTTGCTGGTGGGTTATTAGGGATTTAGGTTTTGATGGTTTTGCTGAAAGCATTCATCAGATTCCTTTCCTTCTATTGTTATGTTTTCCACAAGTAAAGGTCATCATTAACTGTATTTTTCTTCATCAAGAGGTTTGGTGTGTGTATGTGTTTGGGAGAGAGGGAGGAAAGGAGAGGGAAGGGGTTGGGTGGGAAAGCAGATATTTCTTTTGAGGAATCATGGACCAGATTTCTAAATTAACCCTCCTATCCATTAAGTTTGTTTCTTTTATGCACACAACTTGTATACCTACTAAATGGAGTTCATGAGATAGTCTGAATAAATCCTTCTGTGGCAATTGGTGTTAGGAATTTGATAATCTGTTTTCTACGTCAGTGGTACCTGAAGAGTTCTTCGGTTCTCTGGGTACCTCACCAAAATTTAATTACCATGTAGTGAGCAGGCTTTTGATATTAGTGATGTTTATTGTTTTTATGATATTCAAGTTTTTGTCAGACTTGTCAGTAAGCAAAAGTTAAAAAACAATACTGCTTTTCTACGAAATTTAAAATAAATAATTTGTCATTTCTCTATGGACAGTCATTATTAATAATACCATACTCTGGTCGCTGTATTGTTTTTCTTTATCATTATACTTCTTTATGCTCAATTATTCTCACCTTTTCTATTGATCTTGCAGTCCTTTGTTACACATAGGATAGCTGTTCAACCATCAAGTGGAGCAAACAGTGCCAGTAATTGTAATTTATGAGTATTCTTTTTCTTTTCAATCATGCTCAGCAAAATAATGCAGTACTCTGCATAGTGATGGTCTTCAAGCACACTGTTATTCTTTTTTGTTTATGTCTGAAAGTACTTATGCCTACTATTTTCCTATCATTTGGTGCAGATAACACAACAGATGAGCAAGTTTACTTAGCACAATGGTTGCTGCCGTCACTAGGCTTTAGAGATAAATTTGTAGTTAAAGATGTAAGGAGAATGATTTGTTTTACAAAACTTAATGAAGCTTCCTTCTTGGACCAATCTGATTGCCCAGTGAGATATATATGACTCATGCTATGTTATGCTTATCCTATAATCTACTTTGTCATTTGTTTGCAGCCACAGAGTGGCTGAAGTAGCCATGTTTACCTTATACTTTATTCTTTAACCATTTACAGAAAGAAAATGGTCATTTTCATTTCTTTGATGATACCCAAGAATCTGGAAATGCAGTTTGTTTACTAGTGACTGTTGAATCTTCCTATATATTTAAATTTCTCTCTCTGTTTATAAAGGTGACTCCTGAGTGCTTTAAGGGTAGAAGGTTGAAGAGACTTTTTTTCACTCTTGGGCATCTGCTAATTTCTCTCATTTAATCCGACATTTCTCTTGCTATTCTTCTGTGCTGTGTTTTTCCTGAAAAGGATTGTGCCTTTTGGAACTTTGATGATATTGTCACAGAACAAACTCTTCGTGCTTTTCTACACAATTAGAAGAAACAAAAAGTGGGAAGAAAAAGATAGGGGGAGGCAAAAAAATACCCTCATGTTTGCACCTTGGAATTGTTTTAGTTTTTAAAAGAAAGGATGCATATTGTACTAATTTGGTTACATACGTGCAGGTTGGCATAACAACTATTCCGTGAAGTCAGTATACAAAGTCAAAGTTGTTGAAGTTTTGAAAGATCTCTTGGTATTCTCTTTGATCTTTACCTTTTTTGGCCAAAATATGCGAGGTGTACTGTTCATTAAACTCTTCTTTATCATTTTGCTGTGTAATCTCATGGAATTCCGTTAGAAATTAAGGGACAATTGGGAACCTCTTTTTTTTATCACAGGTATTTAATTTTTGTTACCTAATCTGTTTTGGCTCTTATCCTACCGGTCCTGCTAGTGGCTTTAGGCTGTGGTAATGTCGATGGCCAAAGAATGTGGAAGCTGTTCATTTAATTTAAATTTTTGTTTTAAAGTATTAGTTACAATTATGCTCTATCTGAGTTGCATCGTCATCTACATGTTTTCCTCAGGCACTTCAAACGGGTGGTGGTGCTATTTCACAACTCTTAACTGCAGATGTGGGCAAATACAGTGGGCTTTCTGACGAATTCTAGTTTTCAGGCTTTTGTTGAGTTAAAAAGAAGAAACTAGCTCCTGGTATCAGCAGAAAGTTTTTAGGAGATGAGACACTGATGTTCAGACCTAAGTCACCTTATCTTTGCTTGAACGTGTGAATTGGGCGAATTGAGCACACCTAGCAAAAGCAGGGTCATTATAACTGCTCATGGAAAAGACACTAATTATACATGGATTGTAAAGTCATCGAGTTCTGCGCAGATGGTCAGGAATCCTGTTGTGTATAATATTCCGTAAAATGTACAAGTTTTCGACATACATTAGTCATTAGACAAGGATCCTAAAAATGAGTTTTGTATTACCAAGGAATCAGCAGCTTGCAAGCAATGGTATCTTAATTTTTTACGGGGATCAGTCGCAGAGGCTCTATCTTATTTTGCTGCTTTAAAATAATCGAATTTCTCGACGAATCCTTATCTGATGTTTTTAATAGTATTACAGTTATCGGATAATTTTGACCCAGAAACGTTTAGCAATTGTTTTCAAAAATATGGGACTTAGAATTCTTTCTTTAATTACTTTAGAGGAATGATGACGAACTTGTCATTTGGAGAAAGTAAAAGGAGCAACTTGCTATCTTCCCAGCGTCTTGTGTATCAAGATTAGAATAATTTGTGGAATATGTTATGGAAATTATTAACGTGTAATGTAGTACTCCTCCTAGAAGAGGTTGGCTAACTGAATCAATTTTTCTTTCTTTAAATAAATATTCCTGCTCTCCTTCAGGTTATGCTGCTTGTTTGACAGAACACCTCCTTCAAGATCCCAAGCTGCATAATAGCAAATCGTGTGGTACAAAAAAGACCTTTTGGACACCAAGGAAAAATAAAATGGAGAACAATGACGAGCAGGCTAAGCAGCAGCAGGCATCGAAGCAGCTTACATTTGATCAGTTGCAGGTTGATTCGGATCATGCTTTCGCTATTGCCTTGCAAGAACAGGTATTTCCTTTGCTCCTCTGAACGTTTCTTCTCAAATGTATTCGTAATATGGCATTCTAGGAGGTGGCTGTTTATCCGGTTAATCTAGTATTTTGCCATCCGACGTTAGCTATCGATAATTTAGACGTGACATGAGTCGAAATTGATTTAAATCTGCTAGGCTAGTGGATGAATAAAAACTTTAGAACAGTGATTATTTGGTTAATAAGGAAGTTTTCTATTCTTATGCAATGATGCAAGTCCCATATAAATAAATTTACAAAAATGTGTCTTTTCATAGGAACTTACCTTACAAAATTCTAAAAACTACTCTGTAATTGTTTTGTGATTAGGAAAGTTCATTTACAACGCTGGAGACAATAAGGAGTGACTCAGATGATGAAAGTGAGGAGGAAGAAGAGTATGAAGAAGAAATTGGAAGTTCTTCATCACATGGCTTTGATGGTAACTTTGATACCCAAGAATTTTATGGTAATTTTAATTTCAGAGAACTTTTCTTAAATTATTATTAAAAAATACTGATGAAATAATATAGAAAAAATCCACCCCAACCCCCAAAAATAAATATGGAGTAGAAAAAGTTTTTTTTATTATTTATTTCTTAATTTATTTGTTTTTTTTTTGTTGTTGTTGACAGATGAAATAGAATTTTCCGATGAGGACGACGAAGGTAGCTACACCGATGAGGTTATTCCAAATTTCCAATTTTTTTTATGGAACCTATTGCTTTTAAGATTGTGTTTATATTTTCGTCTTCGTCATATTTATATTGTATAGAAGATGTTGATACAAATATTTAAAAACCGTACAAATACTTAATAAAATAGCCTTGTCTCGGATAACTTAGACCTAAACCCAACCCTATACATGAATTTGCAATGGACTTGATCACACATCGTCAACCCGGTTATTGCCTTCACCTCAGCACACACTGAAAAACTTTATCACTTGAAAATATCTTGCATTGAATAAACTCATAACAAACTCCATTTTAACTATTCGTTAGTCAACCCTATTCATAGAAGATCGCCATGACGCCATATAAAGAAATTATTAAATAATATCTACCTGAATAATGTGATTTACTATTTCCGTGTATGTTCCAAGCATCTTGAATTCTCGATGGTTTATCTCATATGGTCAAGCTTTCTATTTTACAGTTTGAGGAAGATGAGATCAATCCTGATGATATGTCTTATGAAGTAAGTCATATCCAACTGATCGAATTTGGATACGTATTTTTTGTTTACAATTCATGAGCTCAACTCGAAATACTCTTCGTTAAGTCATCATCTGATAAGAAGTACAATTTGTATATGATTTCTCGCAAAATTCTCTTGAAATTAAAGATCTCTAGGAAAAAATCATTATGCTAACGTGAGATAGAGTGAATACTGGCTAGCTAGCAACCAATCTACAGTTTGTTGGTGTAAACTGTCAACCCAGATTACATTCTAAATTTTACGTACTGTTACTTGAAGTAAATGCATTGTTATTTTTCAGGAATTAATAGCATTGGGAGAAATTGTTGGAGAGGAGAATCGTGGACTAACTATTGAGGAAATCACTTCATCATTGTCATCTTCTGTTCACAAATATGTTGAATGCAAAACTACAATTGATCGGTAAGCCATATCTCTTTCAACTAGTTATCATATTTGATTGATGAAAATTTCTTCTTTCGGTTTTATTGCTGGTTGATATTATCTTGGATGTTACAATATTCAAGAAATTATTTTATTCGTCATAAAATATAAAGATGATGTCTTTCGCCAAACTGATGTATCATTGGCTCATTGCATTGTTTATAGATGCCGGGAGTATATTTTGTCATGTAAATTTACCTATTTAAAAGGGAAAAAGTGAGTTACCAGTTTTTTTTTTTTTTTTTTGACATGAAGGAGATATTAGTTCTTGAGGCTAAGAACTTTCACTTTGTTAGACAAGTTTCAGGTCCATTCAACAATAATCATTAATCCAAGTAATGAGCAGATACTTTTTGAAATAAAGGAATACAAAATGAAACAAAATACCGAGGTCACAACTTAAGTAGTGTACAACTAGCTAGGCCCTCTAAATATCTTTTAACACTTTCTTTTCATCAACATCTCAATCTCTAGTACGTTTCGACTTACCCATTGAACCTTGATTTTAGAGATTGTTCACTTCTGTAGGTGTGTAATATGTCAAATTGAGTATGAAGAAGGTGAACAATTGGCTGCCTTACATTGCCAACATCCATTTCATACAGATTGCATAAATCAGTGGCTACAAATTAAGAAGGTAAAACTCCATTTATAAACATATTATTTTTTATGGCGCATCCTATTGAAGGTAAACTACAAATAGATATTGAATAAAAGGTGTTGTCTTTTATTTGTACATGATTAACTCTATTACACTCCTCCTATCGAAGTTCAACTTCTCCAAGGTGGGAGTTGTATGGCTGAAACCTTCAATCTGTCACGTAAAATTCTTTGCATTTCAGATCACCACCAATCAATTTCATAAGTCCATTATTCAGATAGTTTTACAATATTTTATATTCTTACATGTACAGCTCAACATTGTTTACGTAGGATTGAAAAAGAGTAAAGAGACAGTCAATGAAACTATAAATAATTAATCCTAGTATGTACTACAAGATTGAAACCCGTAAGTAACCCTAGTATCATAAGTCTATTTTGTTTACTTCGAAAGTATGCTTTTCGGAAGAAAAGTACATGATGAAGATCGAATGATAAATACTGAACTCATAATCCATAAATTGAACAACGTACACCACTCGTAATGACGGAGTACTCCATACTGAAGCGTTAATATTTGTTTTTAATTGCAGGTTTGTCCCATATGTTCTGTAGAGATTACACCACGAAGAAAATCCTGACAAGATATACTATCCATTACTACTATTTTCCTGGATAGCTTATAAATACAAAATATCAATTTAATTAAAAAACATTATACATTATGGACACTATAGCTTTGGAGTCTCAACTATCCATGCAATGTAAATATATATCTCAGAATATTGTAAGAATAGTGAAAATGCAAACGGGCTGGATAACTTGTTAAGGCTTGCCCTCCCTCCCTTCTTCACATTACCCAACGCAATAAACGAACATTTTACAAGTGCCACCCATTGAAAGAGAACTGATTGATCTGTGCTCCTCCGTCAGTATTCAAGGCGTATTAGGCCCTATTACATTTTTACTACTTTATTTTTTCTTAAAAAAAAAAAACTTTTATATTAAAATTTACATGTCACGTAGTGCTCTCTCCTATACATTTATTTTTTCTTATACGTCAGAAAATTAGATTAATAGTCAATTTATTTAAGATTTGAAACTGCAAACACAAATTTGAAAACGTAAATTTCGCGCATAAAGAAGTTCAAAAATTAATGATAATGATAATATGAGCACATATCAATTTGAAGTTCAAATGTCAATCTTAAAATTAGCTCAAATGTTTCATTAAACATGATTAATGATAATATGAGAATATTAAAGAAGTTCAAAAATGTAATCAAGAATTTCGCGCATAATATATGTTAGAAGTGTGTTATTAATCTAGTTGACAAATAAAATTTGCCAAAACATAGCCCCATCTGATAATTTAAGATTGTATAACTTGGATGCAGACCCTTGCCAAAAAGAAAAAACTTGTATGCAGACCCCATGTAATTCCTCCGTTATTTATCAGTGGATTTATATTAACTTTTAACAATATTAATTTATAACACTTATTTGATCATCATTAATTAGTTCCATAACGAAATATATAGCTTTGCCTCTTGTGAGTTTTTATTAGATTTGTCAACACATATAGCTTCATAATATCAACTTTATAAAATTTTATTTATGTATAATTTTAGTTAATTAAGGTTAAAGTAGTACGTTGACAAACATGTCCATAAATGGGATAATTACCGAAACTTTCGGGTGAAGTATTGATAGATATGTTTGTAACTATTTTCTTTCATCTCTGTAAAGGTGTAAAGATTAGGGGTGCCCAAACAATTCAAATCCGGTCAATCCGATTCAAAATTACGGATATCAAATCCATTTTTTTACATTCGGATATTTGGGATCAGATATTCGGATATTATTTTGCAATTTTGCCCATCCAAGTGTCAACTTTTTTTAAAAAAATAACTTGGGAATAAACTACAATACGTAAAGATTTTATTTTTAAAAAAAGAACTAGGTAATAATTTACGGGTACTATTTAATAGTAAGATTCCTTGTGTTTTATTTTGCTTCTATAATTATTCTTTACCTTGGGAATGTACAATAGTGAAATCGTTGACATTGGCACATTGCAAACTATGTACTTTGTTATCATTAAGTAATAGTGAGTTCTGTCAAAAAATGATAATGGGGGTGCAAGTTACGTATTATATAATAATAATAATAATAATAATAATTATTATTATTATTATTATTATTATTATTATATTAAGTGGAAGGAAAACAAATATAAATAGAGGGCATCTCCCTCCACTAAAGCCACACCCCACGATAGTCACATAGTACATTAGTCCTCAAAAGAAAATCTTATACTTTGATCTTCCAAGTATATATATTATTAGTAGTTCAAAAGAAATAGAGGGAAAGCATCAAAATATCAATGTGATTGGAGCCTTGGTTTTTCTTGTATTAGTATTTTTTTTCCTTCATGAACAATTTTGATTTAAATTGATTGCTTTTCAACCTCGAAAAAGAATATTAATTACATATACAGACCATTGCAAGACAATCAATGTCTGGTGAGCAAGTTTTGGGATATGGTGGCGAGGGGGATTGGTGTAACCCCTCGAGCCAATACTTTGGTGAAATGGTGTACAAAAAAATTCCTCACCAATCACTCTACTATTTTGGTGTAGAGTCTGTAGACTTATTGCATTAATGAAGAAACATAAATTCTCCTCACTAACCTTACTAGTAACATCATGTTTTGTGATTTGTTATCTCGGCATGTTTACAGGGGACTAAAATGCCATGAATTCGAGCATTGCAAATTTGGGGAGAAAGGAAATAATTGCTTCCGACATGCAACAGGTCTCCAAAGACCTGGCTGAGTACATATCCCATCAATAAGTAAAAATGTCGCAGAAAACTGATTTCACAAAAAACTGTAAAAGCATATAAATATGATAACAGTAAAGCTTAGTACTTACATATCTTTTTAAAGATGACAGTTTTCTTGAAAATCCAGGGAGATGCTGCACTTGTACATCAATGAAGATATGTAACTCGGGGAATGGTTTATTGGCCTTGAGGTCGAGCCCGTAGATGATCGGAGTATGTTCTGCGGGACTGAGGATAGCCAGTGGAAATTGAAGGAAGGACGTTTGTGTAGCATCATTCAATTGGAAATGCAGCAGGGTATGTAAATCGGTAGATAGAATGAAGGATGTACATACCAGGTGTGGTGAAGGTTCGGCAGCTCTGTGGCATGTACTCTACTAATAGAGAGCAAAAATTAGCTGTCCTGTGACCCAAAGTTTCTTATCTTTGTCGGATGGTTGTCACTTGTCAAGGTTTCCCCTCAAGAATTATAGCATTGTATGTTGTACGTAAAATAAGGACAAAATGTCCCCAAACTAACACATTGTACAGGAAAATTATGGGATTTAGAAAAGCAATGAAGTGATGATGCACAAAAAGCAACCGTCGAAAAAATGCTGAAATTATGGTCAACATTACAAACGTACAAGGTTTTCACAGTAAACTTGCTGCTGATATCTGAGTACAAGGAATTTAATTTGAATTCCCGCAGGTCGACAACTAACCTAACAAATTTTACATCTTTGCGAGGATATTGGCTACGAGGTAAAACTGCAGATCATGATCAGTATATAATCTACATGAAAAATTGGTTTGGGAAATCAAAAATTCTATACAAGGTATACAAAACCTGATCATACTACCTCCTTTTCAAGCTTCAACACAGCCATAAATGCTTCTTGTGGTACATCCACTTTGCCAATAGACTTCATTCTTTTTTTCCCTTCAGCCTGACCAAATAAACCATATTTATTCATTCCAAGTAAACAAAAAGTGTCTTTGAAGCCAAACAACAACAGCAACCCAATTGGAGTCCTGACAAGGACAAGGTGCAGGGACTCGGAAGGTCTAGATGCCAGATTTAAGCAGCGTTATCCCTAATGTCTATAAACCAAAGTGTTTCCAAGAACATATACTGTTTAATGTCATACATATATTTTCTAGTTTCTCATGAAGTGATATTGTACCATATATATAGAGACTACATTTTGAGATACGTCATTTGTGGTACATAATTACAAATATTTCTTGTGCAAAGCAATAGGTAACATTGAAGCCATACTTTAATAGGGTGGAAAATAAGTTGGAGCAGTGGCAACTATATCAGCTGATGGGAAAAGAGAGGATGTTCATCAAACACATTATATAAGAATATAAAACCATAAGGGAAAGTCATATTATCCAGAAATATCCCAGCATAATACCAAACTAACAATTTGCCTTTATCTTATTTGCAAAAAGAGAAGTTTCAGACCTCCAGTTGCACATATAAGGATTGGCCCAAACACTTAAACCCATATCCAAAAATATGATTTGCTTGCAGTAAAAGAAAGATCACGGGCATAAAATACTGTGTTGTATTTAATTAAAACCATAAATCATAAGCTGAGTTGTGGGTTTTAGTCAATGTACTATCTTCAACATAATTTACACTATGAAACACACAAGTAGGAAAAAAAATGACTGAAATACTATGTCTGAAATATAACACAACCAAGGTAATCTTTTTCTGTGGAGCAATTTATGCAATAGTGAGAACATCTGGCAAAGTAATTTTAATTCATTCCATTGACGTGACTGATTATATTGAGTTGTTAGTAATAAACTTGGTTTTTCAAATTGACTAGTTCTGCATTGGTATCATAAACAGAGGGGAGGAGTCAGATGAAATACCTGCTTTTTCAGCAACTTCTTCTTCCTAGATATGTCACCACCTGTTCGGCAACAAAGAGAATTTATGACAGATCAGCCACAGCCAAACAATCTGTACTGTTTACTATTCGGTGTCAACCCAACACAATGACCACGCGATAAAAAATAGCTAGGAGCCACGAAAGGATTTCCTATCTTCTTCCAAATAATAACTCTAATTATTTTTTCTTTGGGGTTCTCAAAAAATCTTAATCAACAATCTAATATGAGATTTCAACAGGGTTTGCCATAGTAGCGTTGTAAAGAGTAAAATTTGACCTGTATGACACCATGGGAGCAGCACCAATTAAAGCAAATGTACAAAGCCACAAAAACAGTGATGTTGGGAGCTGTCAAATGTGACATATTGCCATAATTTCCGCTAGAATAAGGTGAATCTTTGGGTTTTTGACGAGGGCAATGGGGAGTCGCAAGGAGAGAAGAAGGTTTTTGAAGGAAGGACATGTGAGGATAAGGCAATATCTAAATTTCTATATCATTGTGCGCACCCAAATTAAAGTTGTTCTATACACCCAACATTAAAGTTAGTGTAGCTCTATACACCCACTTTAGTTGGTGCTGCTCCGTGCACCCAAATCATAGTTAGTGTCATATAGGCCAATTTTTCGTTAAGATGCGAATAAAATGACAAAAAGGATCTTTATCAAATCAATATGGGTAAGGAAAATTTGGCCTGGAGAGGAAAAAATTCTGCAAAGAATACAATTGGTGATCCCTATAACTTATGCATACTGCTTGAAACAGCATTTATTCAAGATGGAGGGAATAACATCAAAATTCTAAAGAAGACAAGCAGGCCCTCCAACTATGTAAAATAACTTGAAAAAAGATAAGAGCATCTATATTAGTCTTGTGAGAATATTCTAAAATTTTAGGCTTTCAATTGTATTAGTCAACATCCGTTGGGGAATTTTTTATTTTTTTTTGGGGGGGGGTGTTTACATCTCCAAGAACAAAGGAATTTGAGTTACTAGCAGGACATCATGAGTTTATGACTAAACAAGGTAAAAGATAGCCAAGATAGAAGTTTGCCTCACCATAACATTTGGCCAAAACATCCTTTCTAATTGCAGAAATAGCTTCACTTGCAATAACTTTAGAGCCGATGCATGCCTGACAAATGATTCCACTGTCAGTCCGTTTCACTTCACATTGGATAACAAGGAAAATCCATGACAAAAATGTGATAATCTTGATTAACAACTGACAACATACACAAAAACAACCAAATTACGGAGTAGCTCAATTGGAACAGAGTTCTGAACAAGAGCTATATATAAACAGGTAAACAAAGTGCTAATAACCTAACAGACATCTTAGAAAAGATATCATATGATAAATAACTTCTGCTTCCTACACTTAACACATCTAAAGGGCTAAATATTCTTTTTTTCAGCAAGATAATTAGTGGAATAAGACACTCGGTTATAGAAACCCAATAGTGGGACCTCCACTATTTATTGTGCACCATATCAACAAACCTTACCCGCCCAAAAACCTTTACCTAAATAAAGGGTAGGACATCCATTAAAAAGTAAGTTTGAATTCATTAATCTCAAGGAGGCATTAAAATATTGTCTTCAGCAAGTTCAAAGGCATGCAATGAAAAGAGTCCATTTCAATTCCATTTTCAAGGACTAAGGAGAAACTTCAGGTCATATCAAGAATCTTAGACTTATAAGAGGGGGAAAAGCAACCTCCATAAAAAACTTAATCTTATGAGATGATATAGGAAAAAAAAAAAAGAAAAAGATAACTTAAATTCCATTACAAGGAAATGATGCAAAGAGCTTCCTGCAACATTGCATACATTATTACAATACGTAGCTGAACCTCACCACACAATTTCTTGGCCCAGTTTTTGCGGACCGAGCACTTGAGGAAGGACAAATGATAAAGAGATCCCCACTCCAAGCACCGGGAAGATTGGGGCCTCAAGGTTACAAGGTGAATCCCAACCAACTACACCAAGCCTGGGTTGGTTAACATGCTGAAGATCGTGCGGAATTTCGGTGGTTCAGGGCTCCCAAGTTTGAAGGCAGACAGAGAAGGTGCTGATAATTTGTATTAACAGAAGAGAAAAAGTAAAGGCCCTTGTTCGAGAGGAAGGGTGGTCTCCAAGCAACAACCGTTTCAGAATGTAAAATGAGTGTCCCAACATGACACCCCCTCTCCCCATAAGTACACTGTAATCCTATGTAACAGAATAATATTCTGTTGTACAGATTGTTATTTATAATATTAATATTTACATCAGCATATTCTTTTACTACGTCAGTGATTGTTGTTTCTATGCTTCCTGGTACTCCTCTGTGTTCGTGCTGCCACCTGCTGTCACTTGCTCCCTTTTGTATTTTTTCCTTCTTGCGTACGTGATTATCGTTGGTCGCTGGGAATTCTCATTGTTCACACTTGCATTCCCTGAGTTCCGTGCAATACCCCCCGCAATAACATCCACCTTGTCCTCAAGGTGGAAGTCTGGAAAACGCAAACAGATATCAGAATACAATTCCCACGTCGCCTCGTACTCTGGTATGTGCAGCCACTTGATAAGGACATCAACCACAAGGTGCTCCTCCATTTGTCTGTTTCTGACGCCCAAAACATCCTCTGGCATCACTTCTAAGACTAAATCAGCAGTTAGAGAGGCTGGTAGTTCTGATGGAGTGAAGTCATGCCCACTGCTCTCTTTAACTGGGAAATATGGAAAACGGAGTGGATCTTGGCTCCCTCTGGCAGCTGCAATTTGTATGCAACTGCTCCCACCCGCTGCAGTACCCTGTAGGGTCCATAATATCTAGGTGACAGTTTCTAAGAAACTCTTTTGGCCACAGACGTTTGTCTGTATGGCTGCAATTTCACATAGGCCCACTCTCCAACATTGAAGTGCCCTTCCTTACGTTTCTTGTTTTCATAGTTCCTCATATATTCCTGTGCTTTGAGCAAATGAAACTTCAGCTCGTCAAGCGTAGCATCGCGTTCCAAAAGTTGGTCTTCCACAGTGGACATTGCCGTAGAGCCTGGGACAAACCTTACTAGATGAGGTGGGTCTCTTCCATAAACCACCTTGAAAGGAGTGTGATGAATGGCTGTGTGGTAAGCCGTATTATACCAATACTCAGCCCATGCAAGCCACTTAAACCATGTTGATGGCTTCCCAGTTATGAAACATCTCAGAAACGATTCAATGCCCTTGTTAAGCACCTCGGTCTGTCCGTCGGATTAAGGGTGATAGGCAGTACTACGGGCTAATTGAGTCCCATGCATCTTGAAAAGCTCCTTCCAAAACCCACTGAGAAACACCCTATCCCTGTCCGAAACTATAGTGGAGGGAATTCCATGTAGTCTAACAACTTCCTTGAAAAAAGCTTGCGCGACTATCAGTGATGTGAAAGGATGTTTCAGTGGAATAAAGTGTGCATATTTCGACAATCTGTCCACCACCACCAATATGTTGTCCCAACCCCCAGATTTTGGCAACCCCTTCAATAAAATCCATTGATATATCTTCCCAAATCCTGTCTGGTATGGGAAGTGGTTGAAGGAGTCCCATTGGGCTAACTGTCGCTGCCTTGTTCTGTTGACATACCCCACATTGCTGGACATACCAGGCGATATCCTTCCTCATTCCTAACCAATGCCATTCTGCCGCGATCCTCTGGTATGTTTTAAAGTCACCTGCGTGTCCCCCCAGCGGAGAGTCATGGTACTCTTTTAATCTAGCTGCTGTGAGGGAAGAGTTAGGTGGGATGACAATCCTTCCTTTAAACTTTAGAATGTCATTCACCAAAGTAAACCCTTTCGGAACACTCACACCCTGTTTGATATTGTCACTTAGTTTCATAATCAGTGCATCTTTCCGAATCAATTCTTGAATCTTCGACCACTGCACCCCACACACCGAAACTAATGTTGAACAGCCTACCACCGTGCATACTCTCGTGACAAGGCATCTGCTACCACATTATTCGACCCCGGCTTATACTGGATCTCAAACACATACCCCAGTAATTTTCCTACCCATTTCTGATAGAGATGGCCAGTGGGCCGGTTCAGCCCGGCCCAGCCCCAGCCCGGCTCGAACCAGCCTACCAACGAACCGGGCCGAGCCCGGTTCGGCCCGTCACAAATGCGGGCTGAATACGAATCTTGATTTTCCAACCCTAACCCGTTTCGATTCGGTTCAGGAAAAAATTCGGTTCGGCCCGGCCCATTTTATTCGCCCAAATTCGACCGTTTGAAACTAGCCGTTGATGACCGTTGCCTTTGCCCTATATAAACCGATGCAATTCGGTTTCCATCCTCACCAAATTCTCTTTCAATCTCTCAATCTTTACTAATTACAATTAGCTTAATTATTAGTACTAATCTTCTTCTTAATTACTCTCTTAATCTTCATTAGTTACAGAAGTTTCATTTTAAATAAATTAACTTCAACATGAATTAAATAGGATATCCAAATTAAGATAGGTTCAATAAAAGTAAAATAAATATAGTGAAAAAGGAAAACATAATCAATTATGTATTCACGTGAACATAAACATAGTCAAAGCCTAGATATCTAGTAAAGTAGGCCGGAAACATCAATTATTCCTGGAGTAAATAGATAGCCAAATAGAATCTAAATGTTTCAAGTGTAACTCTTCAAAACTTTATTCTTTCATTTTATCCCTTTTTACACTAAGATACATAACATATACATTCTTAGAATAATAAGAATTTTGACATATAAGTATAACTATATTATGAGCTATGTTATACATCTAGTACTTAGAAAAGAAAACAATGGATAATCTAATGATTTACTAATTTAATTGATGCATAAACATCATGCTTAATTAATATTTTGTTTAGATTTACCATCGATTTAGAATTTTGTTCTTTTCAACTTATTGTGATTTATTTCAAGAAAAATAAAATAAGTTTAGGAAAAAAATTAAAACAAAATAATTTTAGATAAAATAAAATAAAACAAGACAAAAGTTGTTGAATAGAAAAGATCCTAGATATGGGCAACAAAATAATAACCCATTAGGGACACTGGAAAACAAATGAATATACATTATAAATAGCCCTCTTTTTATATATGGACACATTTGATTTTCTAAATTAAGTGCAAGCCCTTTCTTCTTATCCCAATCCCCAAAACATGTTTAATTAAATTTTGATTTTCTTAAAAGTGAAATATGAAATATGATTTTAGTTTACTTATTTTAGTGAATTAGTTCATTTATTTGAAATATTTTAGATTTTCTAATACGTAAATATAAAATTAGGTAAATATACGTAATTAGTTTAATAATACTTAATTAAGAAAAAAAAACGTCATTCGGTTCGATTCGGTTTGATTCGTTTCGATTCGGTCAGGATTCGGTTCGATTCGGTCAGGATTCGGTTCGATTCGGTCAGGATTCGGTTCGATTCGATTCGATTCGGTTCGTGATTCGATTCGATTCGGTTCGTGATTCGTTTTCGATTCGGTAGCGAATCACACTACCCGACCCCAGCCCGGTTCGGACTGGCCCGGCCCCTTGACCGGTCTGAATCCGGTCCCCTCCCCCCCCCCAGACCGGCCCCATGGCCATCTCTAATTTCTGATAAGCTTGCCCTACCTCGCTTTGCTCCAACAAAAACTTCATACTCTTCTGATCAGTTCTGACAACGAAACTCCTCCCGAGCAAGTAATGTCGCCACTTTTCCACTGCCATGACTATGGCCGTTAATTCCCTTTCATAAATGGGTTTACTCTGTGCGCGACTACCTAATATCTTACTGAAGAAAGCGACGGGATGCCCTTCTTGATGCAACACAGCCCCTAAACCAAACCCACACGCATCTGTATCAATAATGAATTCCTTCTCAAAATTTGGCATTGCTAGCACTGGTGCCCTAGTCATTGCGTACTTAAGTGATTCAAATGCCTTAGGAGCCGAATCATTCCACCCAAAACTATCCTTACGCAATTGCTCGGTTAAAGCCCAGGCTATTTGAGCGTAATTGCGAATAAATTTCCGATAATATCCGGTGAGGCCGAGAAAACCCCTTAATTGCTTCAGGTTCAAGGGTTGTGGCCATTCTTGCATTGCTAGTATCTTCACTTGATCCACCTCCACGCCTTCACCCGAAATAATGTGTCCCAGATATGAAATCCTTCGAAGGCCAAATTCACATTTTTCTTATTAGCATACAACCTATTTTTCTGTAGTACCTCCATTACCGTAGTCACATGCTCCTGGTGCTCCTCAAAAGTCCGGCTATACACGAGTACATCATCAAAGAACACAAGAACAAACTTCCGTAAATAAGGTCTAAACACCGAGTTCATGAGTGATTGAAAAGTGGCCGGCGCGTTGGTTAAGCCAAACGGCATAACTAGAAACTCATAATGACCATTGTGAGTCATAAAAGCCGTTTTTGGGATATCTGACTCCTTCACCCGAATCTGATGGTATCCTGACGTCAAATCCAATCTAGAGAATACATGGGTGGCACCCTGTAATTCGTCTAAGAGTTCATCTATGATTGGGATTGGGTACTTATCCGGCACCGTACCCTTATTCAGAGCCCGGTAGTCCACACAAAAACGCCAAGATCCATCCTTTTTCTTTACTAAAAGGATGGGACTAGAATACGGGCTAGTAGAGGGTTGGATGATGCTTGCCTGTAACATATCTTCAACCAACTTTTCTATCTCTCCCTTTTGACTCTGCGGATAGCGATACGGCCTTACACTCACTGGGTAAGTCCCCTCCTTGAGGGCTATGGCGTGCTCGATGTCCCTTACGGGCAGGAGGCACGGTGGTAATTCAAACACCTCTCTATACTCCTGTAAAATTTCATGCAAACCAGTAGGGACGTTCATCTCAACTTCCTTCCCTGGGAACCTACCCAGCAGGTGATTCATTTCAATCAAATACCCCTGGCCTTCCTTCCTCAATGTCCTTATAATCGCCTTAAGGGAAATGCTGGTCCGACCTAATGAAGGGTCACCCTTGAGTGTCACCCGATTTTCACCTACCTGGAATCTCATCACTTGGGTTTTCCAATTTGTGGAAATAGTACCAAGCTTCTCTAGCAATTGGATACCCAAAATTATGTCCGAGTTTCCTAATGGTAACACCAAAAAATCCTCAATCACTGTGACATCTCCCAATAGCAAAGCCATGCCTTCACATTTCCCTTCCCCTTGAATGATTTCTCCATTTCCCAAGGTAACCCCAAATCCCGAAGTTCCCACCACGGTTAGATCAAGATGTTCAGCACCAATACTAGACAAAAAATTATGGGTTGCCCCGGGGTCAATCATAACTATTACCTCTTTGCCTCCGATGACTCCTCGAAGCTTCATTGTCTTTGGGTTCGTGAACCCCATGACTGAGTTGAGTGAAACGGCTAGGTAACTAGTCAATGCTTCCTGCGTCAAGTCCTCGTGTAATTCCCCCAACTCCTCTGCACCCTCTTCCTTCTGCTCTCCTTCATTCTCAAAAGTCAGGAGTACACTCAACTCTCTCCTCTTGCACCTATGATTGCGACTCCATTTTTCATCACATCTAAAGCACAATCCCCTTTCTCTTTTGTGCTGCAACTCCTTCTCACTGAGTCTCCTTATGCCCCCTGATGGTTGAGTGATTGTTGGTCTGGAATTATTTGGTGAGGGAAATGAAGCAATCTGGGGAGAGGTCGTGGATGAGGGATTTGGAATTGTGTGGGATAAGTGTTGTTTGAAGTTTGGCCCGGTGTTATTCCTCCAACTCCCTTGGGCCCTTATATCTGTCCGAACCTTGGACCCTACCTTCAGTTTTTCCTCGGCCTTTTGTGACAAGTCCATTGCATCGTCTAAAGACTGGGGTCGTAGCATCCTTACTTCAGCCCGCACTTCATCCCTCAGGCCATTCATGTACTGCCCCAACGCAATTTCCTCAGAAACCCCCATCAACGGTGCCATCAACTCCACGAATCTCCTCCGGTAATCAACCACCGTCGTCGACCCTTGTTGGTGCGCTAGCCATTGCTCGCACAGATTGCCCGACCCGTCTGTCCGAAACTTGCGCAATATTAAACCCTTGAGTTCCTCCCACCAAGTAATCTTCCTCCTTCGATTCTCCACTGGAACCAAAGTAAGGCATCTCCGTCTAGCGCCACTACGGCTGCCTCCAAGCAATCTCCCTCCCCAAGCCGGTAAAAATTGAAATACCTCTCCGCTCTTAATATCCACCCATCAGGATTTTCTCCCTCAAACGCGGATAGGTCCAGCTTCTTCATTCTCTAATTGTTTCCCCCATTAATCTCCCCCTCCCCCATGTTCTGGGTTGTTTCAAATGACCTATTCACTCCTACTTCACCATAAGGGCCCGTTGACTCCTCACCTATATTACCGCCTATTCGACCCATTTGTTGAGATCGCCCTTTGATTCCTAGCGAGTGTGCCTCGAGCTGTTGTGTTAGGGTTGCTACCTCTCCCCGAATTTGTTGGGATGTTCTCTCAATTGCTTCCTGAGTGTGTTGGGAGAATCTTTGTTCTATGGCTCCCAAAGCAACCGTAACAGCTTGCGCTATTATGGCCTCTAAGGTAGAGATCTCTGTCTCCATTGCTTCGAGACGTTGAGCATTCGTCATACTCGCCATTCCCACTCTCCCAAGACGCGGCTCTGATACCAATTTGCTGGAGATCGTGCGGAATTTCGGTGGTTTAGGGCTCCCAAGTTTGAAGGCAGACAGAGAAGGTGCTGATAATTTGTATTAACAGAAGAGAAAAAGTAAAGGCCCTTGTTCGAGAGGAAGGGTGCTCTCCAAGCAACAACTGTTTCAGAATGTAAAATGTGTGTCCCAACATGACACCCCCTCTCCCTATAAGTACACTGTAATCCTATGTAACAGAATAATATTCTGTTGTACAGATTGTTATTTATAATATTAATATTTACATCAGCATATTCTTTTACTACGTCAGTGATTGTTGTTTCTATGCTTCCTGGTACTCTGTGTTCGTGCTGCCACCTGCTGTCACTTGCTCCCTTTTGTATTTTTTCCTTCTTGCGTACGTGATTATCGTTGGTCGTTGGGAATTCTCATTGTTCACACTTGCATTCCCTGAATTCCGTGCATAACACATGCCCTCTGGATTAGAATGTAAGCATTTAACCACCAATCCAATAAGGTATTGTTCAATAAGTCAGTATACATCCTTCTAATAGAATTCTTTAAACGAGAAAATGTCAGGGTGTAAATCATATCTGAGGACATCTGTCAAAAACCAATTCCAGAAAAATGAATTTTGAGTTTCTAATAATATAGCTCTATGGATTATGTCAGTATTTGCACATCTTAGTTCATATTAATTAGTGATCAGTCCAAAAAAAAATGGTTTGAAAAAGTAATACACTTCAATTAATATGGAAGAATTGACGTCCATACTCAAAACTAAACTTCATTAACTCAATTCCCATTGGAAACATTTTTGAGGCTCGGTGGGTAGTTGAGAGGGGATTGAAATGTCACTGATTATTTTGACTCAACAAACATGTGGCTTAGTCCTGGAATTCCCAGTTCCATAGACTTTCAAATTCATCATATAATGAGGTAACAAAGACCCATAGTTTAGCTTGGTTACCAGACGGAAGATGAATAAACTTCACATGTCACACAATCATCAAGCACAATGTCAAGAGTAAAGCAAAAGTTATCTAAGAGATATATCAAATGAACCGGTCAAAGATGCAGAACTTACTTGAATAGGAACTTTAAACATCTGACGTGGTATAAGCTCCTTCAACTTTTGAGTCAAGGCCCGCCCCACACCATACGCCTGATGAGGAATCAGAATATGGATCACTAATAAAATTTAACAACAGACCCACAAACCATTCAATTGTACCTTTGATGATGTAACCACAGAAACTAATAGAGCATGTACAAGGGGCACTTTGGTTCAATCGATGGGCTCCATAATTATCTTATCAGAAAGCTGCTATGAATTAACATAGTTTAAAGAGGATGTTTGATTCATAAACCAAAATTTTAGTAATACAAACCAATATTCTAGAGGCTTGGTTTTCTCCCAAAGTCAAATCTAAATACTAATGCTTAACTTTCATTGATATTCACAATGCTACCTCATTTGCCTTTATTATAGAGCTAAACCCCCTATCTTCTTCCTTAATCTACTACCAATGCCTACTACATCCTTCCCCTTATACTGATTCCTTCCAAAAGCTCGCAAATACTAACTACAGACAATTCATAGATACTTAATTCTGAAAACAAGTCAACTCCAGCAACTTCTTTATCAATTTTTTCTTCTTAAAGGTTCTACTGCCTTTTCAACAAGGTTGCTAACAGAGAGTGTAGTTTGAACAATATAAACTGTATTCCCGAAACACCATTCATCAATTACTGCACTGGCAATCAACTTCCAGCTGCTATGTTCTGCAAACTTATACTTGTAGCTAACAACTCAAACTTTCACGGACAACCTTAAGACTGAATTTTCAGAAACAGAAACAACCTCCTTTTCCTATTAAAAATTCTCTTCTATTATAGAAAAGGAAGCCCTTCCAACCACAAGGAGGTCCTTCACTCAATTTCTTCACCAATAACTTTTTCAGAAAGATTAGCGATCAAGTTTCATTCTGAAAGTCTGATACTACTTTGATGCCGACCTTGTTAGCAGGTTAATCGCTAGTTTGACCCCCTCTTATAGCTACAAGGAAAAGTTAGGAAACAATTATTTTCCTAGTTTCACTTGTTTTATGTAACTACTAGAATATGGCTTGCTACTACCAATCCTTGCCAGACAAAAAAAAGAAGCTTTTTATCATCTCACACAGATTTCTGTGCAGTGTGAGCAAAAAGTCATTCCACAGTAAAACTTCCAATTAACTCATATTCTAATTGTACTTAATTCCTACTCTTTTATGATAATTTCATCTTTCATCACTGATAGTTGTTTTATAAAATCAATGCAATATCAAATGCCACTTAACAAAACCTATAAATTTGAAATTGTATGGAGTATTAAGTGAATAACTAATCAAGCGACAAAAAGGAAATATATTGGACTAGAATATAAGGATTTGGGCCTTCTGGCACACCATAGGAGCCGGAGGTATTGGTAATCTAAGTTCTAGCAGAACTTAATCAACTTAAAGAACATGATTACCTTATCTCTGTGAACAATAGTAGCCAAAGGATCCACACGGTCACCATTTATTTGAATATCAAGCTTTACCAAGTCACTTTCCCGATACCTAGTGATTCAACAGAACATAAACTATAAGAAATCTCATCTTCCTTCAGATATATACTACCCCCATTTCAATATAATTGAACCACTTTGCCTTTCACATTTGTCATCGTACTAGTTTGACCTTCAATACATTCGATTATCCATTAGTGAACTAAAAAAAAGTTTATTGAAAATACACAATGAGACTCATCCTAAAAATCTACATTTTTATATTATACATTAATAAAAAAAAAGATGTGTTTAAAGTCATTATATGAATAGTGCAAAAAGTAATAATGGTGCAATTATTTTGAAACAGAGATAGTATATACTAGTTCAAATTTGAATTTTACAAAAAAATTGAATTCAAAAAAAGGGAACTGCAATGAGATCTTGAAAGGTGACAGCCCAAAACAAGGGATTTTATTGGTATGGGGGAGAGTTGAAATCCACTTGAAAGCATAAAAGATCAAAGGATTTTTTATTTTATTTTTTGGAGGCAAAGATCAAATGGAGTTAAAGAAACCAATTATTATTATTATTATTATTATTATTATTATTATTATTATTATTATATATATATATTTGAGTTTCATGGGAAACAATAGTCCTTACCCCATAAAGGTGTACTCCATGCTTGCATAGCCCTTACTCCTGGACTTGAGCTGGTCAAAAAAGTCGCCCACCATCTGTGACAATGAAGACTTGATTTAACTGATTATACCAGCAGTAAGAAAGGAAGGGGAAAAAAACAAAAAGTTAGAGGAATTGACCAACTATATTTCAGAAAGCTACCTCTGCCAATGGCATTTCATAGCTTAATGATGCTCTAATCTCAGTTATAAATTTCATTTCTTTGAACTCTGCTCTTCTGTCTTGAGCCAGCTCCATCAATGGACCAATATAGTCCTTGGGTGTAAGTATTTCAATCTGGATCAACCATATTGCAAGAGTACTTTGGCCTTAGAAAAAACTAAAATGTTGCATCATTCTGATCTTGAAAAAAACAAAAGAATGTTCATGGCACAAAGGTGAACCTTAACATATGGCTCGTCAATTGATTTCCGTTTTCCAGGTTCTGGAAGTAGAGAAGGATTGGAGCATTCGACCTGAATAAATCAGTACAAAAAGAGATTTAAATTTTGATATTAGGGAGACAATGACAATTTTAATTATGACTTCACACTTCATGAACACAGAGTAATGACCCTACACCTAGACAGATTTCTCCATCTTGGCTCCTTGCAGGAAAGAATAGCAGATGAAAAGATAAATATACTGGCAGAATTGCATATAACCTTTAGAATCAGAAGCAGACTACGATAGTAAATGAAAATAGTGCTACTCAGCAAATGAACACAAATTATTCAGCAACAAAACTAAATCCTACTTAGGCTAAATGTGCAGTTACCAGTTCACCATCTGAGCAATTCACTCGATAAACAACACTTGGGGCAGTAGTTATAAGGGACAAGTTATACTCTCGTTCCAGTCTTTCCTGCATGATAGCAACAAATCATTCTTCCATATATACCAAGAGATTTAATTCCAATATTTGACAAAGCCAACATGCAAAGAAAATAGTCTTATTACCTGAATAATTTCCATGTGCAAAAGTCCCAGGAACCCACATCTAAACCCAAAACCCATTGCAGACGATGTCTCTGGCTCAAACTGAAAATGCAAAAGAGATAAACATATGTCAGTGGCCTCCATCTGGATATCACATCCAGCTCCACCCAGAACGTGACTAAATAGCATAAAAACTGAAGTAAAATCAGCACCAACAATAATAACACTTAAAAGTTCCACATGCAACAGATTTAGAAGGTAATTTTAGAAGGAAGAGAGGGATGGAAAACCAAGATATTGGCCAAAGGAAAAAAAACCTTCCTAGATATATACGAAGAATATTACCAAAACTGTAAAAAGTTCTATGTCTGTAGGTGCATGGGACAAACATGGACTCTACAACAACATACCAAGGATATCCATTCCTACTTACAGCTACAGACAGCACCATTACAGATAGACAGCAAAGTTACCTTCTCCCCCAATCAAACCAAAAAAAATAAAAAAAAAACCAGCCACATTAGCCACATCCCAATCCAGATTTGACAGTCTAAATTAAAAATAAAAACCAAAAAATTAAAGTTAATTTATTGAAGATCAAATCAACTATTTCCATCAAATCTTTGTTTGATTCCCTCTTCCAAGAATTCAGCAACCAGAACGATCAAGTATTAAACAAAAAAAAGCTATCTGTCCTTTGTTCCACTTTCGAGAAGCCACACGTACAGCCAATCTGTGAGCTGATAAGCATCCGACAAGGGAGAAGTACAAGTACCAAGAGGCCCAACGATCACATTGCTCAACAAATCTTTGCAATGGTATGGATACATAAGGTCAGACATACAACTGCCTTTATCCCCGCCCCCCCCCCCCCCCCCCCCCCCCCCCCCCAAACACCCACAGCAATACTCTGTTGCAGGCATGATTGCACGACCCTTCATAAGGAGTGCAGTAAAAAGGATTAGATTTGGTTACATGATCTTGGATAATTCAAACCCTCCAATCCAAATGTGACACATAGGCTTTCCTTTGTACACCCTCCCTGTCTTTACAAATTTCTTATCAAAAACCTAAATAAAACTAAATTTGACAATGTTTAAAGTATTTCTTTGAATTTACCTTCAGGGAAGCATCATTAAGCTGCAACTTTTCCAAGGCATCACGTAACTCTGGAAACCTGCAACATAAAAACTGGCCATTACTATCACGAGGAAATAGTAATCAAATGATTGCTAGCCCTCCAAAATGAAAAATTTACATCTGGTATGAAAAAAGGTTATTACTGATCTGCATCAACCGGAAATAATCCACAGAAGACCATGGGAGTAGCCTCCTGATATCCAGGAAGAGGTCCTTCTGCCTTGCGACTATATTGGGTGATGGTGTCACCAACTCGGGCATCTGCAACTGATCTAATTGAGGCTGAGAGGTAACCCACCTGAAAATCAAGCAAGAAAAATATTTAATCACACTTCAGAAGAGAAAAGTAGACCTGCAAGGCACTATAAATGAATACAATTACATGTCAAATTTAGATAATATGGACGAGATCACTGATGTTGCATACTCTTAGAAATTTTATTCTCCATCTCTTACCCTCACTGCATCTTACGGGTCCAAAGCCAGTAACTAACACTTTCAAAAAAGAGGTTAACCCTTTTATAACCACTGACCATCTTTTAAAACGATATGGTTAATAAACTTAGGTCAACAATTTTACCTTAACATTTCAGTTAATTAACCACATAAATAAATCAGTTAAATTTTAAAAATTTACATTAACGCGATTATATTAACAAAATTACATAAACATTACATTAAGAAAAGAAATCTCATCTGTGTTTTTAACAAGTCTAAATGATGTATTCATACCCCCATCTCCAAATTTAATGACCTTCTGTTCCCTTCATAGTAAACCCCAGCCTAAGAAGCTAAACAAGTAATGTATTCCATAGAAAATTGCATGGTTAAGTAGTGAGAAAGAGAAGTGTAATACCATTATTTGGTATGAAAGTTTGAGAGATTCTACCTTAACAAGAAAGAAAGAAAGAAAGAAAGAAAGAAAGAAAGAAAGAAAGAAAGAAAGAAAGAAAGAAAGAAAGAAAGAAAGAAAGAAAGAAAGAAAGAAGCACTTCTTTCCAAAAGACTAAAATTTGTGTTGGCATGGAGTGGAAGATTTATATTCTCTAGTACTTGGATTACAAAGTCTACATTCAAGATTAAAATAAATTCGTATGGGACCCTGGCATTTGTATTTTCTAACTAAAGGACGAAAAAAATTGACAAAATAACCATTTGTGTATATTTTCAATAACTTTACAAGAACTTAAATCCCCATAATTATCTAGACACAGATCACTATTTGTTGCAAAAACCACTAAGGTTGGCCATTGGCTCCATTAAACATTTTTTGAAAGGAAAAAGCCTCACTATTAATTTGTTGTTTATGCAATGTATCAAAGGCACACCTGAAGCAGACATGACGTTTGAGGCACAAAGCTCAGAGGGTGATATTTCCTTATATGATATGTAATATATCAAGATGCAAGAGACTTTCCACGTAACTTGCTACACTTTACTTTATTCAAAAAATAATAATAATAATAATAATAAGATAATATCATGAAGTGCAGTGCTCTTTCCTTATATGATATGGCATCATGACATATTACAATGAAAAAAAGTGTCTTATTTCTATGGTGCATGACACAGGTAAGAATGTCTCTTAAAATGACTACATCTCAAACTAAAAAAATTTGTGCTCCTTGCTTCACCGAGCCGTGTGCCTTTTCTCCCCCACCATATGCCTTGGCTCCAAGGTCTTCAACAGCCTTAAGCCTTCAGTGTGCCTTAATCCTCTCCCAATACTATGAACTATGAAGTGTATTTTGAGACAAGCAATTATGAATTATAATGATTTAGTTCATAATTAAATGTTTAAGAAAAGATAATACTGTTCAATTTTTTGAATGAATATACCCTCCATCTTATATTTGAATGAAAAAATTTGTGCTCCTTGCTTCACCGAGCCGTGTGCCTTTTCTCCCCCACCATATGCCTTGGCTCCAAGGTCTTCAACAGCCTTAAGCCTTCAGTGTGCCTTAATCCTCTCCCAATACTATGAACTATGAAGTGTATTTTGAGACAAGCAATTATGAATTATAATGATTTAGTTCATAATTAAATGTTTAAGAAAAGATAATACTGTTCAATTTTTTGAATGAATATACCCTCCATCTTATATTTGTGAAAGGGATTAGAGCACTGGAAACAAATAAAGATAGCATTGTAACAAAGCCAATAAATGGAAAATCAGCAACGGCACCCGAGACAGGAAAGTTCAGCTGTAATAAACATAAGCCTACAGAAGAAAACAGGGTTCAAGTGAAGTATCCTACCTCACCAGCATATAGTTGTTCAACTTGCATCTGATTAGGAGAAAGGACTCCAATTTCATCAGCATAGTAATCCTGTGAATCAGATTAGCCCCTGTTTCAGATTCCAGAAATTATCCAAAGCAAAAAAAAGAAAAGGAGCAATGAACATTCTTGAAATCCTTTGGAATTGACACATGAACTCATCTATGACTAATTTATCATCTATTTTTAATCTCAAAGGATGACAAGAAGATAGTTTTTTCAGCTTCCAATTCTTATAGGTAATATCAAATATCTCTTTAAGTTGTCATCTACTTCTCACTAAGCCAATTTCATGTGACAAAACTCACAGTACACAAACCAAAAGAAAAGAATTCTTATTTATGTATTATGTACATGTAAGAATTCAGAAGTCATCAGCCTAAGGTCCAAGGGAAGCAAACTCTTTAATTATACGAGCTAATATATATATATATATATATATATATATATATATATATATATATATATATATATATAAGCTTTTTGAATCTTCTTTATGATGTAAAGCATATTTCTTCATATTGGTACAGTTTCGATAATCAGATTTAGAAGGCAAGGGAACTTAAGTATCTGGTGGGATGCTAAAGGCATGTTCTTTCGTCATTCACTGAGATCAAAAACCAACAAACCTGGTTGGAAATTTCTGGTTTCTTTATCCAATAGCTCTTTCTAAGAAACTCATGATCTCCATACCCTTTGTCCACCCTTTCACACAGATTTTAGTAGAAATCTAAGGTCTGACAAAAAAAAAAGCAAAGACCTTGTGTGGAATGATCAATTGAGAAAGGTTTACCAACAATGACAATGGGTAGGGTCATTTAATAAGTATAATCCACGGGTGCTTGGTATTTGTATCATAAGAAAATAAAAACTTGTTGAGTTATCAGAATCTCCAAGGGCAAAAAGTTTCAGCATCCTCATCAGCTTCCTAGCCAGAAAAGAACGACTTTTCAAAGGTAGGAAGCAAAAAAAAAGACTTTCAAATGTTCAAATCCATCACAATAATGCCCTTTTCATTTAGTATTCATGCCTAGGAAGTAGAAAGACATGCAACTGCTCCAAGTAAGTCACTATTAGAGTGTAGAGGAGTGTCCCTCAACACTTTGAAGATTTTGCAAATTCTGATAGTTTTGACCTTATGGAAGTAGTATAAGTAGAAAACTTTTTGGAGATCAGCATGTTTGGAATAATACATGTGGTTTTGGGTGCGTTATCAAATGATTACTTTGCTATAAAGTAGTTTATCCCTTGAAGCCTTCAGTTTGGTGTTTTGAAGCGGATTCTTTCTGGTGTACCATTAATGATGCAAAAGATTAAAGAAAAACTTGACATGTGATTTTTCACTACAGTTTATAGAATCTTTTCGATCTCTGTGATGTTATTAACTTCGATGACTTTATCTTTGAAAATGTACAATTGACCAGCAGAACAATTCTGCATATCACACTGAGTAAATTATTTTTTTTGTTAGGTTGCCAACATGTCCCAGAGGTTTACCTTAAACTGAGCTGGCTTAGGCAGGATCATCATAAGAGGCATTGGCTAATAATTTGGTCTCGCCATAGAAAGGAAAGGAAAAAACACATATAAATTAAATACGAATATCAGATCGACTAAATATATCGACAGGTAAGAATCCTGGATTTTTTTGATGCTGCTGCTTCAATGACTTTTCATATCTACGAAAATGTATAATTGGTCAGCACACTCTCCCTCCAGCAGAAGCGTTCTGCATACCACACTGAGTTCATAGTTTTGTTTTGTTAGTTTACCAACAAATCACAGAGGTAAGGCTACATTCTAGTGAGAATGTCTAGTTGGAGACGTGCAAAATTAGCATAGGATAATAATAATGTGGTTCCACCGCAGAAAGAAAGAGGAGAAACTCACGAAAATTGATAAGAACACTAAATAGACAACTTATGAGACATCTACAGACCAAAGTCTATAACCAATGCTGTAGAACTCATGGATTCATCAGTAATCACCATGCATAGAGATACAGGACTTTTTTCACAGGTCGCAGTTGAGAAGTGACACATTCCAAAGGCCCAAAGCAAATAGTCAAACCAAACCACTACCACCACCCAACGCACATACACACACAGACACACACAAAATCCTGGCCTTTGTGGATTCATTACAGTTTTTTCTTCTTTTTTTATGTTAGAGGCCCCTTTGAGAATTCAGCATAAACTTCTTTCACTTGTAAAGTAACATAAAAAATGATCAATCTAGAGAAACTTAGGGAAACAACATCATCAATTCAAGAAAGCACCCAATGCCAATAAGTACTCACCTTTCCACTAGCCATAAAATAGATCCGGTCACCTTTCTTCAAAGTCCCATCAATTACTCGAAAATATGCGATTACTCCCCTATATGGGTCATAATAACTGCAAAATACTTTGAAAGAAATTTATTTAACAAAAAAAATTCAGACAAGTAGAATTGGAAGCAAAATAGAACAATGATTCAAAATAACTCATAGTTGAGCAGAAAAATTATTGACATGGAGAGTTTTAGTTCTCTTTCACTATCTTAAAATATCCTCTTTATATTTAATGTAACTTCGGAACATGACAAGATGAAGTTGATAAATGTGTTGTGTTGGAGAGCAATATAACAGCAATTATACTTCCACATAACCAGCCTTTTTCCAGAAATCAGCACATCACACAAAAATAACATAACAGGAACCAATGAAAAAAAACACAGTTAGTTTCTTACCTATCAAATATTAGAGCTCTTAAGGCCTTTGAGGAAGTATCAGAAGGCGGAGAAATCCTTTCAACAATAGCATCAAGAATTTCAGTTATGCCAATGCCCTCCTAAAAGAACATTCAACCAATACTATCGTCAATCATCCCTTCAGAATAAGCACATACTGGAATAAATAGATCAAACAAAATTTTAATTAACCTTGGCAGAGCAGAGAATAGCATTGCTACAATCCAATCCAATTACCTGCAAAGAAAGAAGTGACTTAACTAGAAACATAAGCCTAAACGCCACCAAATTTGTGCACAACACCACTTGCAAATGTAAGAAATTTAGAGTTAGAGAACACTAGAGGATCCCTAATAGGAACTGAATAATAACAACATAGAACTCTAATCCATGTAGGATGACTGATAATGGTGCAGATGGTCACGGTCCACTCCAACACCAAAATGAAAAGGCTGACAAAAATGAGATAGATTTAAAAGTAAGAGAGAACAAAAAAAAACGCTAGCATAAAAGTCCAACCACTAGAACATCCTTGAGAAGACCTGAAGCATACTATACAGTAAAAAAAAAAAAAAAAAAAAAAAACAGATCGGCTTACTAGGTCATAAATCATAAGCAATGACACACTTCAGGAGACTTAAGAGTGGTCCTTATCCCTCAAAAGGGACTTTAGAAAGTCATGAATTCAAAAAATTCAAAACAAAGCAAAGAGTCTCAAAATTTCATGCATAGCACCAACTCTCAAATATCCAGCAAGAAAACAATTCCCTCAAATGAAACACCCTAGCCTAATACTTCCGTAAAAGGTTAAGTATCCCACAAGGGGTGCCTGGGGGGTTTAACCAAAGCACCTATGGTCAGAAATTCTTAGTTCGCCGATGATCGGAGTATAAGTGTCATTGGGAGCTTTTCATTTTCCCCACATAAGTTCATTTACTATTTTTAATCAACAGTGTTTTGGGCAAAATCTTGTTCTCTCACTTTACCTGTCTTCGTTGCCATTATGTTCAACCAACTAACCATAGACTCATAGTACTATAAAAGTGAAGAATATATATAAAGAAGCAATAACAGTTCATCATAACAGCCTTTGGAGTTCTAAGAATATTGGGACTCAGAGAATTCCACAATAAAGCAAAGAAACATTTGTTAACCATTCCTTTTAATAGGGTATTTCCTATCAGCTTAAGCCAGAACAAAAAATGCATATATATTATGTCTCGTTCCTCAAATTACAACTCAAACCATCTTGCATGGGAGAAGTTTGAGAACATAATGACTTATAAAGACTTAGGAGGAGCTTGAGTACTCGATGAAAACTCTAGTTTGATTCATTATCCAAAATATGGTAGCAACTTCCAAAATCAGCCAGCTGAGGGTCACTGGTCAGAAAAGCTAACAAAGTTACTACTATATCAAGAATTCTTCCAAAAAATTTAGTGATACCACTACATGGAATATACAATTGATATATATATATACTAAAAAAAACAATACCAGCTTAAAAAGCATAACAGGTAATAAAAACATGGACCAAAGCGAGAAGCACTTAAGATTCGTCCAACTTCAAGTCAGAAAGAAGATAACAGTAGTCAAAAATTATTTGTATCTTGAAAAAAAATCTACCGGATCCAAAAACAGGAAGTAATTGCACGCAGAAAAGCTGGCTGGCTTCCGACCGTAAAGAGTATACAGTAAATAACATGTGAAGTTGGGCTTGTAATGCTCTAGCAGCAAAAGATGTAATTAAGTAGCAACTCATGAAGGAGCAGTGAGAGTACGTTGAAAACTAAATGAGCAACACATCCCTCAATTCCAACTGATACTGCCACTATTTGAACATCATTTATCTTTCAGTTAATTCTACTGTAAACTAACCTCCTCGATCTCCTTGGCGACAAGATCAGGATCAGCACCAGGCAAATCTATTTTGTTGAGAACCTGTAACAGGTCAAAATATTCACTGTATCAGACAACTCACATCCATTTAATAAATCTATATAAACCACCAGAAATCAATACTCAAACAAAAAACTTAGAGTAGATGATAGTAACTTCAATGAGTAAGGAAATAATGGGAATTCCGATTACCCACAGAGAGCAATCCAGCAAAGTAAGAGTACACGAAGAAATATATAAATTAAAGTAACTAACTCGAAATAATGTGATTAAGGAAAAGAAAAACCAGTTATGAAGGTAAAAAAATTTAAAATGAAAAATACTCACAGGGATTATTTCTAAGTTGTTCTCCAAAGCCAGATAAACATTGGCTAAAGTTTGAGCTTCCACTCCCTTCAAAAGTAGACCCTAAAGATAATGAATTTTTGCAAAAGAGAAGTAATAAATCAAGTAATAGGAAGGACGTTAACCTGAGAAGCATCTACAACAAGAAGAGCACCCTCACAAGCAGCGAGAGATCGGGAAACCTACCGCCAAAAGAAATGATAGTTATAGTATTACGGTCTCGAATCTCAAAGCGGAAAAATAAGGGTAGGAACCTAAAAAGGAAATTGGTAACTCAAAAAGGGCAGAGTCTCATCATCCCTAGATTTCAATCTAGTGACTTTGACGGGAGAAATGGAACATTTTAGCAAAGAGTAGAACAGTGGATGGCAGCTGACACAGAACACAAAAGCTCCAAAAGTTGATATTCAGAATCAATTTAGTGGCAGCCAATTCAACGAAATCGTACCTCATAAGAGAAGTCCACATGTCCAGGAGTATCAATTAGGTTCAAACAATGTGGTTCATTGTTATGAACATAACGCATACGTGCGGCCTGGGAAACATATCAAAGGGTAAAATTATACATGAAGAAGATGAATAGCATTGCTATGTGAGCATGTCAAAAATAAAATTAAAAAAATAAAACATGAAGAATTATGAAAACAATAGATGAGAAATTCAGGTACCTGCAGTTTTATAGTGATCCCTCTCTCTCTCTCCAAATCCATGTTATCAAGGAATTGTTCCTTCATTTCACGCTTCTGAACAGTACCTGTAATTTCGAGCAATTTGTCGGCCAAAGTTGATTTGCCATGATCAATGTGAGCAATAATACAGAAGTTCCTGATGTTAGAAACTGGAACCTGTGAATTTCAACCATTGCAACTTTCAAATAACATAGCACAACACAACACAACGCAGCCGAAATCCACACAAGATTAATATGCACCATAACCATCCCAACACAAAATTATGAACAAACAAAACCCCACATTCCAATTTCACACAACAAACACATAAACCAAGTACAACACAAAATATGACGAGACATATTACTTTCAAGAGACGATCCTGGCCCACTTTAGAAGGGGCCCCAGCAGTCTGAGAGACGACTCTAAGCCTGCGATTGGTCCTGAGAGTGGCAATACGGGGTGGGTGGGACCAATTTAGGCAGTTGGGGTTTTGGAAGGGGAGTCGTGCGGTGGAGTTGGAGGGGAGTAGAACGGTCAAGCGAGAGATGGCCGTTGGAGTAGTAGTAGCCATTGGCGCCTCTGTGGGCGTGTTGCTGCTTTCTGGGAGATTTATTCAGTGATTGTGGATCATGTTTTTTTTTTTTTTTTGGTTAAACGATTTGGTTTTGAGCCACATAAGGGTTGAGGATTGGTTTTGAATCGGCAAGTCTTGCAACTTGCATTGAGAGCTTATAATCTCCTAATGATTGTTTCATTTCTATTCATAAAGTTAAAGTTTAAAATTTTTTACCATAAATTCTAATCATATTATAAGAAATAATATATTCAAATAGAATTTTGTTGGATGCATTTCAATGTAAATTGTTATAATATCAAGTTTTCATAATTTTTTTCCTTATGGATTTGAAGATAAAACATTTAAAGTCGTATCTTGGAAATCAAGAAAAATCAAATGTGGCAATATTTGGGGGACGGAGGTAGTAATTCCCAGCTAGTACCCTTTTTTATAATCGGTCCTGCTATTAGATTAATTTGGGCCTGGTAATGGTTCAACTATTCAGGTGAGTTTACGTGTATGATTTGTTAAAATTACTTTAGTTTTCCTTTCTATTTTATAAAATGATTTTCTCCAAAAGAAAAGTAGTCCTCGTTTTTCTGTTTAAAATTACATGCTTATTTATTGCCTTCTCTTACTCCATTTTTACTCTATTTCTTCTTTTTTTATAGCAATTATCGACATTAATCTCTCCTCCCTCTAGTTGATTTCAATTTGGTGGCTGAACTTTACACGAGATTAGGCATTTGATGGGGGGATCAAACAAGTCTACCAAAGTTTATTTCACTAGCTACTCCAAACTCATGCATGAACAAAATAAGCTCAAATCTATTTAACGTGATTTTCATGCGCAAGCAAGCTTGCCTCTTGTCTCTTTTATAGTTTTGTACTTTCTCTTTTTTTATTCTTGCAACACTTTAATTTTTCACTATTCACATTATTGACTTTGATTTACTTTGGTGAATTATACTTAAGAAAAAAATATAGTTGCATAGGATATTGTTAGATTTGTTTCAATATATTGTTTCAATATATTGTTTCAATGTATTCAATTTTTATAAGTTTTACTTGTGTATAACTAGAGATATTAAGGTTGAAAATGTGCATTATTAAGCTTGTTTTGTTAAGTGTTTCAGGTTAAAAAAAATAGAGGGTGTATGAATTTGTTAATTTAGTTGTATTTGACTTGATGCTTTGTCTGTGTTTAATTTTTAAGTGGATAGTTAGTTGAAAGTGGATTTATCAAGAAATATATTCAAAACACATTTAGTTTTCAGTTGATTCTTGTTTGAAGTAAAGTAAATTTATTTCCTTATTTGGCACGTTGAACAGTGTTCTAAGGATTCTAATTCAACCTAAGTAGTGATATATATATATATATATATATATATATATATATATATATATAGAGAGAGAGAGAGAGAGAGAGAGAGAGAGAGAGAGAGAGACGAGTTCTAGTAAGAAACCCCTAATATATAAGAACTCCTTGAACTCCTTATATATGATAACCCATCTTCAGCCATTAAATTATTAAATCTAACGGTTTAGATGCATTGGTCATCAAATGACATAAATGTAATTACTGGATAATTTTTAATAACTAACAAGCCTATTAAATGCAACTTCCCTCTAATTTTTTAAATTTACCTTGATTTCCGCCACCAGTATCAATTCTGGTCAAATCGAATTTCCATATATTTTTTTTGGTGCAAAACTTTCATATTATTATCAAGTTGTTAAATATTAAGTTAAATCATATTGTATTCTATAATCATTGTTGCGAACTTTTTTTCAATTGTACTAATCTCTATAATATTGTAATCTATAATTATTGTAGTCTATATCTATAGTTCTAAATAGATACGTCTGTTGTTCTAAGTAAATATATCTATTGTTCTAAGTAAATATATATATTGTTCTAGATAGATATATATGTTGTTCTAAGTAAATATATCTATTGTTCTAAGTAATTATACTTATTGTTATAAGTAAATATTGTTTTAAGTACATATATATACACTTAATGTTCTTAAATGAAAATCTATTATTCTAATGATTCGTCCTAATGTTTTGGAGGAACAACATTCTATACACTATATCTATTGCTCAAAAAATCTCCCCATTGTTCTAATATACGTTTACTAATGTTCTTAAAATTTATTCTATTATACTAAAATATATATCTATTATTCTAAAGTGTATTTCTACTGTTTTTAAAATTTATTCTATTGTTCTTATGTACTTTTACTACTGTTCGAAAACATTGATCTATTGTACTAAGTATATTCCTATTGTTCTATTCCTTTATCACTTCTTAATAAACCTAATATATATAATAGTTTTATAACAATATGTATGATATGTAAGAATACTGGTTCATAGATTTAGAACAATAGCTATATATCTATTGTTTAAATAAATTTCCCCATTGTTATCATGTAATTAAAATATTGTTCTAAAAACTTCGTCTTATCGTTCTGCGCATTTCACCATTGTTTTCAACACAAGTTTCGTATGCTATTGTCATATTATACTTATTGTTCTAATGAATATACCTATTGTTCTAATATAATATAACTTATATTCAAACACATTTTTTACATTAAACTAGATATTACACTTACTGTTTTAAAATGCAAATTCTATTTTAAAACTATATTCCGTTAAAGGATTCGTCATACTGTTTTAAAACTAGATATAGGTATAAATCACAACCTTTAGAGCAGTGACACAAACTTTAGAGCAGCGGCACAAACTTTAGAACAATATACCATACTTTTAAAACAATAGGTATATGTTATACCTATTTCTGTAAGCTCTATATCTATTATTTTAAAGAAATCTCTCCATTGTTCTCATGTACTTAAACTACTATTCTAAAACTTGGTCTTATTGTTCTGCGCATTTCACCATTGTTTTCAACACAAGTTTCGTATGCCATTGTTCATGTTATACTTATTGTTCTAATGAATATACCTATTATTTTAATGCATATACCTATTATTCTAATATAATATTACTTATCTTCAAATACATTTTTCCATTAAACTAATTATTAAACTTACTGTTTTAAAATGCAAAGTCTATTGTTCTAACGATTCGTCATACTGTTTTAAGCATTATATCTATTGTTCTAATTTATGTTAACTAATGTTCTAAAAATTTATTCTATTGTATTATATTACTAACCTATTGTATGTTAGCAAAATTAAGACTTTCCAATTTACGTTACCTACTGTTCTAATAATTAATTCTATTGTACTATATTATTAATTTATTGTTCTATATTACATTTCTAATGTTCTAATACTTTATCCTATTATTCTACGTATTTAATAATTGTTTTATATACCTATTGTTCTACACATTTTACTACATTATATTTCATCAAACATTACAATGCAATACCAATTTTCCTACGACATTTCACTATCTTAATTCATCAAACATTACAATATAAATTTTCCTCTACAACATAATACACCCAATTTTACAATGAAATACAACATTCATAATTGATTCAATATATTAGTACAATTGAATCTAAAGAAAATCAATAAGATATGTCAAAACACCGGCAAATCTGGAAGCTACATGTTCGTGATAGACAATCTCACGATCCTCGTGATCTCATGTCATCAACATTTGAAGTGCGTTAGAGGTGGTAAAAGAAACACAAAATGTAGGAAGATAAAACGGATGAAAGGGGTGGATATCAGTAAAACAGCGTGGTACAAAATTTGACCCGACAACTCCGGCCACATAACACCGCTGTGGCCTCATTCATTTATTTAATGCAGAAATGATATGAAAACTATATCATAAAAAATTACATTTCGAGTCGAAAAAGTGACTCGTACAATAGAGTATACAACAAGAAGGGGGTGATGCCACGTCACCTACATTTATAGACTGGATGTCACCTGCGAATTTATTATTTGTCTTTTCTCCTTTCCATTTCAAAAAAAAAAAAAAAAAGAAGTATATAAATAAAAGGGTTGTGACTTTGTGCATCACTTCTACCAAAGTTACAGCAAACGCCCCGCACTTGCTATCTCCCTACTCTAATCTCTCTCCTCTAGTTTTTTTTTTGGCGGGAAGGGATAACGGAACGGCGGGAATGCCTGGTGTCACGGCGGAGTTGGCGGTGGTTGATGGGGATTTGTCACCCTCTTCGCTGCCTCAAAGGACGACGTCGTCAGCGTCTGCTGAGTGTAACTTCCGGGCGAGTGACGATGCTTACTTGCAGGTCTGTTTTTTTTTTTTTTTTGGGTTTTATTTTAGTATGTGTTATGAAATTTGGAACACTTCGTATAATAGATGCTTATAATATTTGGATTGGTCCAGAATTTATTTATCAAATGGAGACATGGAGTGGTTTATGAGTATGAATTATTAAGGGAATACATTGCTGTAAATCTTTGTATGCTCAAAGACTATTTTTATTAGAGTTCTGAAAATGGTTGGGGTTTTCTTTTTTTTTTTTTTAAATTATTTTATTTTGTGTAGTGGTATAAAAAAAGTGGAGTGATTCGCAAAGTGACTTTGTCACATGCCCTTAATTTGAGGAAGTCTATAAGTAAGTTCAGCAATTATGTCACTAGTTAAGGAATTATGTTTGGATAGTTTGATTAGGAACTTTGTAATAACTATTGATGGTTGTTATTTACCGCCCTTGAAATTTACAATTTTTGCCCTTCCATTCACGCTAATACTATGGGTCCATTTGGTAGGAGATACTGGAATGAAATGGGGTTTAAAATTCATTCTCAACTAAAAGTTTAAAATTCACGCTAACATTTCCAAAATTCCCTTTTTTATTCATTTGGTTTTAGTCAATGTTCACTTGGTGTTTATTGAAACCCTGCCGTCCTGCTCCAACTTTTGAATATCGCGTTATTAGTATTATTAATGATATTATCATTTTTATTATATTTATTAATTTATTACTATTATAATTATTATTAATATATTTATAAATTATTATTATTATTATCATTAGTGTTTTTTTATAATATTTTTTTATAGTTATTTTAATTAGAGCTGTTAAAATCTGACCCGACCCAATAAAATACTAGAAGCCGACTTGGACCTTACCTGATTATGACTCGAAAAGTGAGACCCATAAACCGACCCAAACCGAACTGAAATCAACCCGAAACTAATTTGACCCGATATTCGAATACCCAAACCCGATACGTGTGCGAACTATTACAAACCCTACATGAAAACAACCCGAAATCGATTGAACTCGACAAATAGTCCGTAGTTGACTTAATCCAAAACTTGCTATAACCCATGTAGGAACCGACCCAGATTGACCTAAACCAAATACGACCTGATCCAAACCCAACCTAGCAAAGAACTAATTTGACCTGACCTAACCCAATAGGCCAAATTCACTCGATTTAACCAAAACCAATAAGTATCGACTCGCGATGGGTCAATCGAAAACTGTCATGTGGACCTGAATTGACACTCCTAGTTTTAATATTGTGAATATATAAAAATAATTTTTTTTTATTGTTAATATCAAGACTACAATTATTCATGTTTGAACTAAACAACAAGAAAGGAATTAAATCTCATTCCTCAGCTAAACCAAACAACTAGAAAGGGTTTAAAACTCATTCCTATACTTAACCAAACAACTCTCTAAAATTGATTCCATTCCTCCCACGTATCATGTCTGATTCCATTCCATTCTTGCAATCTAAACAGGGCCATACTATTACATTAATTATGATTATTAAACAAATATATGATTTTAATACCAAACAATTAAACAACTAACTAAAATTATTAGTTATAACGATTGATTATTAAAACACAAACAAAAACTAATTTTTTTTACATGGGGCTACTCGTTAAATGAAAAAGACCGGCCTATCGCCTTAAAAACCAAATTTACTTGAGAATTGGACGTCGATGACTCATCAGCCATTTCAAGAAGAGACGGCGGTGGTAGCGGCGGGTCGCGGCCAGTGGTGTTGTCGTTGGTGGTCATCTAATGAAGACGACGCCAAGATGTTCGTCTGGTGAAGACGTCTCCACTGGCATGAATAAAAAAAACTTACTTGGGAATTGGACGTCGATGCCTTGTCTTCCATTCTGAGAAGAGGTAGCGGGAGGGGGATGCAGCGGCACGAGAATGCGGCGATGTGGGTGGTGCGGCAACAGGTGGTGGTGGCAGGGGGATGCGGTGGTAGTGGTCCAGTGGTGGAAAGGTGATGGATGATAGGGAGGAAGGAAAAGTGGGAAGGATAATTGAATGCAATTTGGTGGAAAGAGAGGGGAAAAATAGTAGTTTATAGGGGCGGTTAGAGCGATTTTCGAATGGTAAATGTATATTTTTTAGCTTGAAGAATGGTTATTGTTTTGACTAAAGTTTAATGGCCATTGACTTTGTCGAGGGACATTGTAAATGTAAAAATGATTGTAGAAAGGAAATTGCTAAAAAGTAATAATTGGGAGTAACTGTTCTCATATGTTCTTATCATTTTGAATTTTGATACTATTTCTAATTTGATTCATTTCCATAAATACTTGAATATTATCAAATTTTATAATTTGTATTAGTATGTAATTAAAGATATTAAAAGTCAAAGACATGCTTTGACAACCGTGTCAACTCAAAATAGGAACGTGTTCTAATTTGGAATATTTTTAAATAATTGATATTTCCTGGTTTGGAAATAAATAATGATTAGACTTCCACACGTACTTTAATATGGAAGAGATAATTAGAAAGGAGACAACTATTGGTCTTACTCCCAGGGTACTTTGGCCTAAGTCTTTGGGGTGCATCCCAAAAGGGAATTTTATATCTAGTAAAGACTCGAACTTGTGATCAAGTCACAAAGTTGAGTTTCCCACTTATTCAACCTAGCATGTTTGTCCCACTGTGAGGGATTGGGATGATGGGACTAGTTCTTAATACAATCATTTTCATGGATTGAAACATGTTTTTTCCAAAGTATGCTCAAATCATTTGGAAATCCTTCAGATCCTAGATTTTTCTTTTTTCATTATAAATACTATAAGATTGTGTTTGTCCTTATAAGTTGGTTGGTGGTCATGTCCTTTTGCTCTAGGTGATGTGGTTGGGGTTAATTTTGATTCACTATGTGACCAGTATTTGTAAGCTTTATGTTACACTTAAACTGTATAAAGTTTCCATGTTTTATTGTATTTTATGCTACAGACTCAAGCAAGGATATGGCTTGGAGAAGTGTTGCAGATTATATTTGATGAGCGGCAGGATATCTCAGATTTACTTGCAGACGGAAAGCTTCTGTGAGATCTTCTTCTTTGCTGTCATGTTTACGCATTATTTTTCCTCTAATTTACAGCTGTACCACTCCCTTACGTTACTCATAGCCAGTATCATTGAGCTAGCTGCCAGAGAGCTCATTTGCTCTGTATCAGCTTAAATGAGAAGTTGAGTTCTTTCGTTTACCTACCATTGTAAGTAGCACTTGCACATGAAAAAAAGGCTGGATCAGTGTACCCTAGCTTATAGCTTCCACCCTCCCAATAAAATGTGAGTTGTCTTGTTGTACCACAGTATGAAGTTGCTACTACATTGCAGTTTGAGGGAAGTTGGATTGTTGAAAGAAGTATTAGTACTTTCTGAAGACCCTGAGATTAAAATTAATTCAACTTGATCTTTTGTGTCGGAGAAATATTCAATTAAAAGGATACTTTGCTTTCATTTTCTATGGTTTTGTAGATTTGAAGTGTCTGAAGCGATATCGAGAATGCTACCAACCCTCTTTGTGGATGACACTCAGCTGAAAGGGTCTGAATGGAAAAGCATTGCATCGAACAAGAGAACTGGAAGTTATATGCCCATTTCTAACATTGATTCATTTTTAAGGGTAGGGTTTACAGTTATACACCGAGGACCAGCTTTCTGTATTATTACACCCATATTATTTTCCTCTTTGTGCTGGACTGCTCTTCAATCATCTCAGCTTTTGCATAATTCCATGAGCTTCCTTGAATTACTGGTCATATATTATCAGTCCTGGCTTCATATTTCCAAAGAAATGAATTATGACAATCAATTGACTTACAAATATGAGAACTCCGTATAGTTGCCTACTGACTAATTATTCTGTTTAGGCTATGGGGGTTGTTGACCATATAAAAATCATCATCATGAGAGAGTCAAGTATAGTACTATTAGCAGTATTTGTATTATGTCTTGAGCTTTTTGAGACCCTTCATTTTCAATTTGCAGATGTGCAAAAAATTGGAAATAGATTCAATCGATCTCTTTACTCCCTCTGATGTTGTGGACAAGGGGAACACTCGAAAAGTTTGCATGTGCTTACGTTCTCTATCGAAGAAATCAAGGTTGATAAATCCGAATGTAAGGAGCTATGAGTCATTTTTGTTAAAAATCCATTTTGGTTTCAGCTTGCTTAACCCATTGTATGATTATAATTGTAAACATGTGTAGGTTCCTGATTTTGATAGGGTTACTTGCACTCTAGCAATGCCGACTGACATGGTTGAGTGCATTCGGAAGAGCCTAGAGATGCCACAGTCTAGCTCTTCACTATCGGTTGAACAGGAAGTAGAAAAAGATTCAGGGAGTAGAGTTTGGCGGGTATGTTGATTTCTTTTCATTTTGACGCGAAAATTTGAAGCATAACATCAATGAGTCAGAAATGATAAGCAGTCATACTATATTCATTTCAGTAATGTTTTCTATCCTTTTTTTAGGATAGTGGCTAAGAATTTTTTCTTTCTTTTTTTGGCATTGTTCTCAATAGTTTTCCTGTTGGTGTTGTCATTTTCAGAGATCGAGAATATCTAATTCAGACTCTGCTATTAGTAATGGTTACTCAGACAACAGTGATGAGGCTGAAAGTAGATTTGTGATTCTCGAAACAAATGGATCTCCAGACTATTCTGATGATGCTGAATCTCTGAATATCTTGGGTTCACAAGTGTTAGAACTGAGTAGTGAGACTAATCATGGATATCACATTGGTGATGTGAGCCATGTTCCTGTTGATTGGGGAGATAGTCATTTGAATCTTGGATACTATCAAGATGCCAATGCCAATGATGGCGAAGTTGACCATGTTTCCCATGATACAGATGTAGATACAACTTGCTCTCATGATTTTTATCTAACTGGGAAAGATACGAGCCATGAACAATTTGGAACTTTAAATAACCCTTCTAAAGTTCACTGTGAGAAGATCTTGGAGTTGGGTAAGCACTTTGAATGTGTTTTAACAGATAATTTTCATGTTGGTGACTGTGGAGAGTCTCTTTTTTCGAGTCGTGTGGATGCATATGCACCATCAGACAATATTGGAGCCAAACATGAACCATATGTCGGTGAAGTAGGTTCTAATATTGATGAACCTTCTTCTCATGAGAAGACTAACCATAAGGCTCTTTCCAGTGAGCTCCTAGTACGAAATTCTTGTTTTTCCGTACTCTCAGAAAATCCTAATTTGTTGTATAGTGGCGAGAATCAAGAGTCTAATGCATGTACAGAAGTTGTAAATATTGGAGGAAATTCATGCTTTGATGGGTTGAAAAATGGGAATGTTACTTCAGTAGACGAGGCAAGTCAGTTGAGTTCTCATGAAGAGCAATCTCCTTATCCAGGTGATTATGATGGACACAGTTGCAATAGTTCTACTTTGCTTGCTGTTAAATCAAATGGTAATGATCATCACCTGATTCCTGCAAAATCTGTTGCTCCAAGTGAAACATCTATTCCATCTTTTCTTGGTAACGACACTGTTTTCTGTTCAGATCTTCATTGTTCTATGGTAAAAAATGACAAAGAGTTGCTTGATGGCAATAAGATTACACCAGATTATACAGAACAAATCTCTTACAATGGTTTTATGAGTGGCAATGCAAGTAATTCGTTGGACATACCCAACAAGGAATTGACATTTTCACCCTGTATGGCTGTGGGGGGTGTAAACAGCAGCACAGATTGTTCAAAGGACTGTCATGATGCAATGGAGAGATCTGAGGATCATAAGGCCCTGGTTGAGAGTGTTGATGGCAAACCAATAGACATAGATAGCACAGTTCTTGTACATAGTGTTGCTACTGTCCTTTGTGATCCTCGGCAAGAAGCTGAATCCCCCAAGTTTGTGGATGATTCAAATCAGAAGCATCTTCAGTGTGTGAAAGACGTGGAGAAGGTAAATACCACATAATTAGCTGACATTTAATTTGCATTTTGTTGTTAATGTAAATTTGTGACCTTCACTTTTTTGTGTGTGCTTAAATGCTTGTTTTTCTGTTCATGGAAACAAAGGGATTGAAAAAATTGTACAATACAAGTCCTATAACTTTTGCTCTTAATAGTCTTGAAAATGATGGCTAACAATATACACGACACAACAAAAATGGCCTCAACATTGATGATGGATTCACACTTTGCGTATTTCCTTGTTGGTGCCCATATTGAAGGAAATAGCAAATATATACAAATCAAAATGTGGAAACTAAATAGAAAACAAAAAAAATGTAGGAATGTGAATCAGTGGATGTGCACATCTAACAGATATGGTGGAAGGGAGAGTTGGGATTATATAACAGATATGAAGAATATAGCTGTAACAGTCCGCTAATTACACCTCACTAATTAAAGTGATTAATAATGCAGTGGAAAGCTTAACCAGGTTAACGAGTTGTCATCTCAATATTACAGCTTTGATAAATGAACCAAGCCATGATATGACAGATATTCTTAAAACAAACAACAGACATTTAAAGTAAACTGTTTTAAACCTTATATTCTCTTCACATTTTGATCTTTTGACTTTAAATGTTTTTTCCCCATAAGGGTTATCTGTTTCTTTTCACCTGAAATACTTTATCTCGATTTGTCTGGACCTGTGGGCCTGTATATGAACTTATTGGTCCTTATCTAATGTTGTTGATACTTATTTTTGCAAGGCGGAAAGAACAAAGCCAAAGTTTTATTGGTAGTGGTAAGTTGCATACATCTAGAAATCTTTAACTTCATGTGGAACGTGCCTTAAAACAGTCTTCGTAGTTGTTGGTCGTGGTTGTTTTCATATGACCTGAATAGCTTATATGTTCTTCATTTTTTGGCTTATTATGCAGGGAGCATCTGAGTTAGTGAATCAAGAAGGTACTGACAAAGAAATACCAGTACATAAGCCCCAGAGGACATTGTTGCAGTCAGTTGTCAAGGGTACAGCACTATTAGGTGTTGCTGTTTTCCTGCTTCACATCAGGTACAGATACTTCGGCCCAAAAGAGTATCTTCTGGTTATAGTAAAATGTCCAGGTTCTCATATTATGATTCATTTTCTATGCATTAAAGAAAGAACAGACAGAAGAATCTCTCTGAAGCCAAGAAGCAACCAACTCATATTGTGATACAGGGTGCAACTATGCCATCACAAAAGGATCATAAGGGTGGAAGTACAAGCAGTATATACCCAGCTGAGAAGCTTCATTTCGGCTATGTAGAGTACAAAGAGCATGCAAGATAGTCAGATAAATACAAGCTAACGAATAAATGGAGACGAAGGATAGTTGCTATAAACGCTGATCTATGTTCCTAACACTCGTGGGAAAGAAATGACTATTTTTTAGCAGTAAAATTGTCTATAGGGAGCTCAAATAATTGGAAAGATATTTCCTTAATAATACTAGTAGATTATTATTGTTTAGCCATCTGCCACTGCTCTGCGAGTAATTTGCTGCGGTTTGAGGATGGTTGTTTTATTTTCCTTCCCTCAGGAAACCTTTAGTTAAAGTGAGCAGTGAATCTGCTATAGGCTTCCTGTTGTTCTGTCAAGGCATCAGTGGAGAATGATTTGTTTAAATTACAGTGCTAGTTCTAATGCTAGCTTACTCAATATTGGGAGAGAATGTATACTACTCCTTATGTAATACATACCGCTTTAAATTGTAAGTTTACAAGTTCAGAATTTCAAGTGGTTTGTGCAATGTGATCTGCATCGATCCCCTGTTCCCCACCTGCCTTGGTGTGGTGTGTGTGCCTGAGTGTGACCCTCTTGGGTAACATAGAAGAAAACTTAAGAACTTCCTCAAAATTTTAAAATATCAGGAACAAGTTCTATTATCCGATATAGTACGAAATAATGTTTTATAGCTGCATCTAAATTTTTTAATTCTATGTAGAGCATTCTCCAGGTGATCAACTAATTCAATGGTAATGAAAATTGTAATGTAAACTTAAATATTTTGGAAGTGCTAAATAACTTGGTTAAAGTTTTGAGAGGTGATACTAAGATTTGATATCAAATTCTATCTATATCAATTGTTGTCTGGCTGTCTTTACATATATATATAAAAAAAAAATTTAAAAGTTACTCTTTATAAAATGACTTAAATTTCAAATAAAAACAATCCCTAAATCCCTTAAAATCAATTTAATTAGCCAAATAGAGAAGGATTGTAATTTAGTAATTACTCTTTGTCGTAAAACTCATATTTTTATTTTTCATATTGAATAATGAATGAGTTTTATTTTCTTAGATTTATTTCGGCTATATTTCATAATGTCCGATTGTTTTACAATTGTCCGAAAAGTAAAAACAATATCCGAAATTAATTTATTCGATTATGTTACAATTATCTAAAATTATTTTTTTTTCAAATTAGTTGCAATTGTGTGAAATTAGTTATTCCGAATTATTGGCTACCTAAAAGAATAAATTATGGACCGACATATTGACCAGCATGGTATGAAACAACAGACCATTAGACCAGGTCAGGTCATTGGCTTAGTTTTTAGGGATCCAAACACGACCTAGCACGCTCAAAAGGCCAACACTCCAATCCCAGCCCACGACGATACGGACGTGGCATGAGGCCCAGGTCTAGCCAAAATCATATGGGCTATTATGTGCTTTGTGGCAAGTTTGAGTAGGTCCGACCCTGTGCCGATATTTTGAAGTGAACTCAGTGAGAACTGAGAAGTTTAGCTCATGCAAATTTGTCACAATCCCCTGACTTTGTACTTCATAATTAAACCAAAGTAGTAACTTGGAAAGGGCATGTGCGTCGGAGAAAGTTTCCCTGTGCAATTTTACTCCCTTTTCTGCTTGGAAAACGTTCCAAGTTTGTGTTCTTTTCGTTAAAAATAATGGAAAATTCCACGTAAGAGTTGCAGGACAAGGGAAGAACTCATTTACTGGAACCATTTCAACCCCTCCATTTTTATCTCACCTTACCCCCACATTTCCATGATCATCTTGTAGGTCTCAGAATTACCGTATAATTTTGTTTGCAAATAGTGTATATTTGCTGAAAGCACAAAAAATGTAGGAAGTTGGTCATGAACATCATGATATATTTATGGAGTACTACGTAATGTTGATCCATTTTGGTGTCATAAACCCATGATATTTGGTTGCTTTTTGACACTACTTGATTTTGGGGACAGCTATTAAATTATATTCCCCCGTCCCTTAATATTGTACCAAATATGAATTTTAACTTTTTAAAGATATAATGTGAATTCTTTGAAGGAACAATAAAAAATGGAAAATATTCAAGAGAATGAGACAATTTATAAAAGATGGATCAAAATGAAAAATGAGGCGATTTTTAAAAGACAGAGGAAATACTACAACCCCATTGCCCAGTTCCATATAAAAAAAGTACTCTATACAAAATTTATTCAATAACCCATGCAAATAGGCAACATGGCATTGGTAAATGGTACTCCGTAGTTTGGTACTCCATCTTTTATGCATGTAAATGTGTAAAACCACGCAAACTAACACAAGTAGTACTAACCGGAGTTCCTGAAAAAAGTATATGAAGACACTCTAGTACCCTACCTCGATAACAACTACTCTGTGACAAGGAGCTCTCAAAGCATATGAGCACAGTTCAATCTACACTTTCCATTTATTCATTTGATAATCCCAAAAAATGATGATCTCAGATCCATAATCTTCCAAAAACCCACACATTAAACAGAATTCAACACTCATATCTTCGCCATTTTTGAAGTGGGTTTCATCAAAACCTCCTGCTTATCTTGTCTGATATCCTCATCTTTTGACAAAAAACAAGAAAATGGAGGAGAGTTCAGGGTGTAAGTGTTGCGACACATGGGAAGAAGACATGTATTGGAAACATTTCAACTCCATACGTTTCATTTTGACCTTAAATTCAGAGTTCAAAGATCATCTTGTAAGTTTTACACCACTGCCGTCTCTTCCTTATAGTATGTTAAAACGTTAATGGTCACACTGATAGTTCAGGGTGTAAGTGTTGCGACACATGGGAAGAAGACATGTATTGGAAACATTTCAACTCCATACGTTTCATTTTGACCTTAAATTCAGAGTTCAAAGATCATCTTGTAAGTTTTACACCACTGCCGTCTCTTCCTTATAGTATGTTAAAACGTTAATGGTCACACTGATAGTGTAATTTGAACGAGTGTCGCGATTCGTGACAACCAAACCCGACTCGAAGGAGTAATTTTCTTTTTGCCTTGGTTTTATAGCCTGCAATGTTGTCTGTTGTTGGGTCTTCTTACAATGTGTGTTGTGTGTTAACTGTTGTTATACCACTTTCTGAGGTTAGATGTGGGAAACGGGTCATGAGATTATGATATAATTAACTTAAGATCATGTTACGATTAAGACAATTGTGTTGAATTTCATGTCGGGTGGATGGTTATGAACCTTATGATTGCCTCATGGCAGAGTTATCTGATCTGTTAATGATCCCATTTATTTTTATGTGTTTGAAAGCTGTGGTCTTTCACACTGAAATTGATATGTGCCATTTCACTTGCAAAATAGTCCTTGCTTGATGCTGCTTCCTTTCAGAAGAATCGAAAGTTGGAAATGGGTGGGGAATTTACATGATGCTGCTTACTTCCATGACAAAGTATCGGAAATTAAGAAATGAGTGAGGAATTGATTGATCTTACTTACTTCCCTGGCAAAGAAACGAAATTTACAAATGAATGATGAATTGATTTGTCTTGCCTACTTACATGACAGTATCGAAATTTTGACATGGGTTTCGTCGTTGTGATTTTACTTGGAAAGTGATTACCAGGAGATGGGTAATGATGATTGTGTTATATTTTTATGTGCTCATAAAGAGGGGTTTATATGATGAAATGTTGCTTATACAATTAGTCATACATTTAGTATAATTGCGCATGATGTATGCTTTTAGATGAGTTAGTTGTTTCTAGTTTATCCTAGGTTTGTAAGTTGTTACTGGTTTATCTTCTTATTGCCTTTTACTGCTTATTAAACTGATTGATCGTGGACCATTCAGGTTCTACCTAAGAAATTCTCTGCACGCATAAAATCTCAGATGCCTGATAAAGTGTCCCTGAAAGGCCCTAGTGGTGCTTTGTGGGACATAGAGCTGCAGAAATCTGATTATATTCTCTTTGTTGGAAGTGGATGGAAAAATTTTGTGGAAGTCAATGATCTCAAGGAGAACTGTTTTTTGGTGTTAAAATATGAGAGGAACTCGGGGTTTGAGGTCCTAATCTTCGATCAAGGGAGTTCATGTGAGAAGGAGTCAGCATATTTTGTTAAAAAATGTAGGCAAACTAAGTCTGACCATGAAGACAGTAAAAAGAGGACTGCAAGAGAGGCTTCCAGCAATAAGATTATTGAGGATAATGATGAGGATATTTCTTCCATTGTCACATCAAAGAAGTCCAAGAAAGATTGTGAAGGAGTGTTTTGTTCAGGAGGTAAGCTGAACACTCTAGCTTCAAAGAAACGTGTGCTTGATGTTGCTTCAAGATGTAGAGGCAGACCTAGAAGGGTAGTACTGCCCCTCAAACCAAAAATCCAATCTGGTAAGCATCTGAACACCTGTATGTCTGAAGTTGATAACTTACTTCTTTGGAGTATGGACTTTTGATACATGATTTGGCAGGGAAGTCAATCAGATGTGAAACTGTCAAGGAATTGAGTCAGATTTCGCAAAGGGACTTGATCACCCCTGAAAATGGAGAAACTTTCCCGGAGAATGATCGTTCTCACAAATTAAAGTCCCAATCTAGTAAGTGCTAGATTTAATGTTAAAAATCAGTTAAATGAAGTGCTTTCTGTATATTTAAGTTAGCAAAAAGTAGCTTGAATAGAAATACCATACCAATGCAAATGCATTGAGTCTCATTTTTGAGGGAGCTAATCACCCCCATAAGTAGAGTAAATTCTTAAAATGAAGTGTTTGAAAACACTAGAATTTTATCAATAACTGACAATTGCTTGCACATGGCGTGGCAGAAAAGAAGCAAAGTGGAAATCATACTGCAAAGGAACCGAGACAGATTTCAGAGAGGCAGCTCATTACCACTGAAGATGTAGAAAGTGTCGGGGCCATAGATTATTCTCCTAAAGTGAAGCCCAAATATGGTAAGTTTAGCTACACAGATTGTCTTGGAGTCTTTGATGATCTGATTTATGCATTTATGGTTAAGTTGATGAATTTGTCTACATGATTTGGCAGAAGAACAGCCTAAAAGACACTTCCAATAAACAAACTCGAAATTTTAAAGAGTGTAGCAACCCTGACAATTCCAAGGGTCTAGTAGGTAATCTATTGTCTCTTCGAAACATGAAATGCCAAAATGATTTTGAGAAACATATTGAAAATTGAAAAATTACTACTGATTGCATACAAGATATGGCTGAAGAAGAGCCAAGTGGAAGCGGTACTTCCAAGAAACCGATGCCATATTCAGCCAATAATGAGGCGGTCATATCTGTTTATAAAGAAAGTTCTTCTAAGTTTGTTAATTCTTGCAAAGCTCGTGGGAAATATAGCCGATCAAAGAAGCTAGTGCTTAATAAATCTTCCAAGAAACCGGTGGTCAAAAGAGGTGATCCTCTAATCTTTGTGGATTTATTGCTTGGTTGATGGGTTACTCAAGACATGATTGCATTTTTACAGTTCCATTATTTCTAAACAGCTTTACATGTTTGATAATCCCTTTCAAATTAAATAGGATATTAACACAAATTTTTCCCTTAATAAGGGATGAGAGGGAGTAAAAAAAATAAAGGTCTTGCTGTGTTAGATGTCTGGCTTAATATTTATAGTCCTGGGATGTAAGTACTAAGTAGAGTTCTGTACTTAGAAGAAAAAAACTAGCTGATACCAATTTATCTGAATCTGGCTGTTGTTTGAGGTTTACCTTCTCATTATTACCAACAATTGTTTCAGGTAAATGTGGCTTCTCCCTGGAGTACATATCGAACAGACAGCCAGTGACTGAGTTGGAGAAAGAAGATGCTTTGCAAAGGGCAAATCAGAAACAGACTGAAAATAGCTTCACCTCAATAATGCGTCCAACTGGTGTTTACAAGAGGTTTTTCTTGGTAATGAATAATTTAATAGTAGTAATTCGGCCTTTACGCTTCTTCAGATTGCAGTATTATGTCAGAAATGTGGTTGGCTGTTCATTTTTGCAGCAAGTTCCAGCAGAGTGGATGCAGAAGAATATGCTTCACCACAAACAAGAAGTTGTTCTTCGTGTGGGGGAGAAAACATGGAACGCTGAACTAGTTCATTATGGCTGCAAATCTAGAGGGATTTCTAATGGGTGGAAGAAATTTGCTCTCGAGAACTTCTTGGAGGAATTTGATGTTTTGGTCTTTAAGTTGGTTAACCGGAAAGATGAGGTAGCTGTTGAGATAGATGTTGACATATACAGAGTAGTCCAGGAAATCGTGCCTCCTCGCCCCATTAGGTCTTAGACTAGTATTGGCTTTAGTGCAGTTGGCATCCTCTGGCAAACGACATGTTTTTGACGCAGTTGTGAACGGAACTCGTAACTCTAAGCATATGTGCAACATATGGTAAAATGAATGTATCAACCATCAGGTTGCCTAGTTGCAATCTTCACCTGTCTAATGCATGGCAAATCCTTCAGAATTTGCTATAAATCTGCTGTTATTTGTAATCTAAGTTATTTTCCCTGTCACCATCTAGCCATCTAGGTCATTGAGTGCACATTTGTCGCTTGTTTAAATAATTCATTCTTTGTTCGATTCTTAAATGCTAACATTAGGTACGGAGTACTATTAACGAGAAAGATTCGGAAGTAAATGGAAGTTAACATGTACAGAGTTGTCTCAACCTCTAAAGCTCTTACTGTACTTTGATATGGAGTACTGTGTATGGAGTAGTATTAATCAATACATATTGCATTTTACTGACTTATTGTAATTGTAAATCTCAACTTACCCACCTAGTTTGTGTATACATAGTATTATGAACACACGATGACCTATACTTTCACGTTTTCATGTTGATGTCAAGAAGCAAAATTTCGTAATGAAAAATCTTTAAGAGGATCTTTGGAGACCGATCAAAATAAAAAATGAAGCAATTTTTGAGGGACAAAAAGAATAATTAATAATGGCTATATCGTATAAGTATTAATTAAATATTATGGAAAAGTGATTTGTTTCCTACGCTAGTTTTATTTTTGCTTAAACTAACTTATTTTGCTAAACTTGTAAACTTGCTCAAGTTTACTTAACTTATTTTTAAGCAAATTAAGGAGAATATAGCCTTAATGTCAAACGATGATGAAGGAATTTCAAATGTCATAAGAGTAATCATTATAGGGATTTTTCTTCTATAAAAGCCATCGCTAAAACAACGTTTATGGTATGAAATCACATTCCAAAAATGTACTCACCATCTACCACCGCATTAGGCATTAGGCATTCGATCAAAAAAACGCCTCATTTTGTACGCAGGAGATGACCATTAATCTTCATCCAACGTCATCACCATGGGACTTCATTTGTCACAGGTTTCTTGTGTTTTACAAAAATTGATGTCATATTACCACCATTTCAAGTAGCTATTCTAATTTTCGAAAAAAATATCTATTCTAATTTGATAAAAATATATGTCTATATGGGCATCTGGATCATATGATCGTACGATATGCAATTGAGAATTTTTAAACTATTCGGAACTTAGCAAGGTTATCGGAAGATTTTAGTGGATTGTGTAAGATTCGGTGGCGGATAGTAATTTTCATGGATTACAGGTCACTAATTGAAAGCATTGCAAGAATAACAAAGATGTTGAATACAATATATATATTTTTATCTTGTTTTATTGAACTATTTATTCGTAAAATACTTGTAGAAAATTGTTTGAACTTTCTTTTGTCTATTCTATTGGAGCAAAAGGGTGTGTTTTTAAGTTTTTTTTTGTCTATTCCATATAGCCCTTGCACGATCTTTACAAAATACAAAAGCCGTAGAGACATTGGAATTCCAATCTTTACGACCTAGATCAAATCCATTTTTTTTTAAAAAAAAAAAAAAAACTCTAAACATGAATATAAAAAAAAACTCACATTATGCATTGTTCTATTATTAGTATTATATAGGGAAGGAAAGAAAATGTCAAATTCCAAAGAGATTGTCTACTGTATCATGCAAATAAAAAAAATTGTAGTGCTACTGTATCATGCAAATAACCCATCGTATTGGCAATATTCGTAGCCTATAAGCTAATAATCAGTGCCACAATTCACTAATCTCGAGACCTCAAACTCTAAAAGTTTCTGAAACAAGTGTACTTTTCATATTTGTCTGATTTCATTGTTAAATGCAAAAGTTGAACATACAATACACATTGAATGCAGTAACTCTACACCATCTTTTACCATATTCATGAACTGGGTATTGATTATTTCACAATTCTAGCATCTGGGTAATAAGGAACTCTCCTCAATTTTCTCTGGCCTTTTTTTTGGTGGCTGATAATATATTTTTTTTTTTTTTTTTTTATGTAAGTGTAGGTTACTAGGATTAAGCAGCAATGGAGGAGACTGATTGTGAAAACTGCAGGACATGGGAAGAAGAGATGTATTGGAAACATTTCAATTCCATACATTTCTATCAGATTCTATCCAAGAACTTTCATGATCATCTTGTTGGTTTTTGTTCAATTTTTTATCCCTTAATTTGTTGGTCTTTGTGCTGTTAATTTCATGTTAGTTTTCCTTAATCATGATAAGAAAACCCAGAAGCTCATATGCTATATTGTACATGAAAGTTTTGCTATGTTTATGTAAGATTAATGTATGTTCATGTTGTAAATTTTCTTTTGAATGTGATTAGGATCTTCAATTTGATTTTCTGGGAAAATAAAAGGATTAGTCTTTTCTAGTTGATTTGTAATGTGTTTATTCAATGTTAATCATGTTACAAAAATGATTATTTGTTAGGATGATGAGTAAATTTTGTGTGTACATGACTTTACTTTGACTAGAATTAGTAGGATGGGTAAGCAATGGGGTTTAAGGGAAGTTTGCATTAGAATGTCATTTTGTTGTGTACAAGTAGTAAGGTGCTTTGGGTGAGGTAGTGAATGCAGAATACATGATTAAAGGTGAAACAAATCTTTAGCCAGCTAGAATTTTGTTTGATACAATCTGCAAGAGAAAATTTTCACAAACGTATTCTGATGGTTATGAGTTTCTTGAAGTTTACTGCAAGTTGTGAATTCGTCGAACATGTGTAAGGTCACTTCAATGAAGTGACCGTGTACATACTCAGATTCAATGCATGAGTAAAGAGTATATTATGCATTGTAAACCTTTAGCCTGTTCGCTATGCTTTTCGTGTGATGCTTTGTGATAACCTGTTATTGATTGGCCTTCATGATTGCAAATGCAACCCTCTTATGTGATTTTACTTTCTATCTGTTTATTAGATGACTTTTTTGGAGTCTTCCTGAGTAATCTGATTCTGATTCTCAGGTATTGCCTGAGAAATTTTCGGCTCACATGAAGACCCAAGTACCAGACAAAGTGTCTCTCAGAGGCCCAAATGGTACTGTGTCGGACATAAAGATTCAGAAAACTGACAACCTGCTGCTTGTTGGAGATGGATGGAAGGACTTTGTAAAAACTTATGAGCTGGAAGAAAACTCTCTCTTGATGTTCAAGTATAAGCAGAACTCGAGTGTCGAGGTCTTAATTTTTGACCAAGCTAGTTTCTGTGAGAAGGAAGCATCCTATTTTGTTAAGAAATGTAACCACACTAAGTATGAACAAGAAAATCGTAAAAAGAGAACTGTGGGAGAAGGTTCAAGCACTGAGTTAGTTGAGGATGAGGAAGATGATGGTTCTGCATTTGTTGCATTGAAGAAGTCTAGGAAAGATGCTGCAGGGGATAATGGTTTAGGAATTGAGGAGAACACTCCAAATCCTAGGAGCCATACATCTAATGGAGCTGCGAAAAAAAAGAGAGGCAGGCCAAGAAAGATGGTAGTACCATGCAATCCTCTTAGAAAATCGAAGGTCCAACCTAGTAAGCATCCTTATCTATACCTGTGTTATTTGGAAGGACCTGATTTTTTTAATAGGGAGCTTGGTGAATATTTGTTACTGATTTACATGTTTTTGCAGATGAAAAACCTGGCATAAATGAAGTTACCCCGGAACTAATTCATATTTCATTGAGAGACACGACCACCCCTGAAAATGGAGTAAATATCCCCCCGGAAATCCATGCTGACAAGTCAAAGGACCAATCAGGTTTGTATTGTGTAGTGGTTATGTCATATTTCCCTGAAATGAACAGCTATCATGTAATATTGAGAATTTGTCCTGCTCCAACTGTTATATCAATCATAAGTATCGGTGTTGATCACTCAACTGTCTATTGAGGGTGTAGAATCCTAGCTTGACAGTCAATTTTCATCTTGGCATATCTATCATGTTCTGCTTTTAAGTCGTGAAAAAACTAATAAAATAAATGCAATACGTGATTGGAAATGAACTTGAGATGGGAATTCGAACCTGATGTAGGAAATATAAAATATGGCTATACGCCTTTGTAGTGTGAAAAGGTACAGAAATGTATCCCTGCCCCAAGTCTGAAAATTTGAACTTTGGTGTGTTGCATTTTAGTGGGAGAAAGACAGGGTTTGGGAGTCAAGCCCGGATGTGTGCTTGTTTCTGGCAGGGCTGACACTCTTACGTGTCTGAGTAACATAGTTGGGAAGTTGATGAGTTTATCTTAGTGTGTACATGTGCAGTCAAGAGCCCGAGTGGAAATGGCACTGTCCAGGAACTGAGCCCAATTTCAGGGGCAGATTGGAGCACCCCTGAGGATGGAGAAGATTTCTCAGAGATGAATGATTCTCATAGACTGAAGTCCGTATCTGGTAATAATCTTACTGTATTACCTATTACAAACTGCTGCTGATTTTGTACAAAATTGACAATAGATGTTGGAAAGTTGACACTTACCTGCTGAATGTGACAAAATTTGGCAGTAAAGGAGCCAAGTGAAAATGGCACTGCTAAAAATACAAGTCATTTCTCAACTAGGGGGCCAACTGTTATGAATTACAAAGAAAGTTCCTCAACGGCTGATGATTCAGATACCCCTAGAAATAAAAGAGGCAGGCCCAAGAAGACGGTGACGCCTAGACGTGGTATTCCTTTTAAATAATGTGCTGATGCCTTGATGTTGCTCAAATATTATTTCAATTTTCAGCTTCTCATTATTATGATAAAATTTTCTTGGAAGATGGTTTAATATGGTAGATTGGTACCAGAATAAATCTGTGGCTATCGATCTTGGTTATTAGTGATTTCCGGGGCTTCTAGAAATGTTGAATGCTTAACCTGCTCTTTTTACCCTGATATAGCTTCATCTGGAAAGCGATATCCTGAGTATATTTCCAGTAGAAGGGTCGTGACTGTGCAGGAGAAAGAGGATGCTTTGCAAAAGGCCAACCAAAAACGAACTGGAAGCAGTTTCATTGTGGTCATGCGGCCTAGTAGTGTTTACAAGAGGTTTTACATGGTACGGTTCCTTCCAATTCCATCACTTCCATCAATGTACTCTCTTTGTTTCAAAATTTGACAGTAAATTGCTCTTAATACATGCTGAACCAAGATACATAATATTACACAATACTAAGTAACGAAGTATATACTGAACTTTAAGTACATTATAACAACTCAAAGACATTTCTTTTGCGCAATTCTCTATTTCAGAGCATTCCTGCTGAATGGATGAACAAGAACCTGTCGCTCCTACATCAGGAATTTATCCTCCGAGTGGGGAATAAGACATGGCAAACCACTTTTTATTACAATGGAAAAAGAGGTGTGGGAGGACTTTGTGGTGGGTGGAAGAAATTCGCCCTTGAGAATCTCTTGGAAGAATTTGATGTCTTACTCTTCGAACTTGCTAACCCCAATGAATATTCAACAATCATCTTTGACGTTGAGATATTCAGAGTGATCCCGCCGACTCTTCCTCCTCTCCTTGGAGTTCCTCCATTTTGACATGCAGATCTTCTGTAAGCAATCTTGATATGGCTGGTTGGTTGATGTGGCTGTATCGTAATAGAGATAATGCATCCTTTGCATGCATGAACTTTCAAATTATCTAGTATCGTACTCCAGTACCTTGTGCAGCTAGACTTGGTCGTTTTAATTACAAGTTATCTAGACTTCTTTAAGCCGGGTAGATATGTTTATATACTCTTAATTAAACTTTCGACTACCTAGTGTGTGATAAATGAGACATTATGAATATTGGAGTTAAGATTTACTGTTTCATATGATCATATCTTGTGGATTATAAAGACTAAGTCAAACAACTCATTCAACTTTCTTTGCAAATTAATTATACATACCCACTTGGCGTGAACCGTGCTAGTACTTACTCCGTACATTATTGTAGCCCTTCTCACTTCAGCGCAAATGGGGCTTCACTCTGTACGTTATACTTAACGTTAATACCTTTCAAAATTACTATTTTTTTTGTGGGTAAAGAGAGCCACAAACGGTAAGGCAAAAATCGAGGGAGATGAGATGTGATCCCAAGTCTTAGGTAACACCTTTAAGATTTTAACCAACTAAACTAGTCGACATCTACTTTAAAATCACTAAATGATTGTGTTAAACAAACAAATAGTGTCGTTACTCTTGTATAAAATATGCGTGTAAGTTTAAAAAATCACAAGTTTTTTGTTTGCAAAAGGTGGTTTTCCAACAAGTTTTTAATGCACGTTCTGGTCAAGTTTTAATTGGATTAGATACATCTCTGCAAACTGTAGAATAAAGTTTAGCATTAGCACAGCACTGAATTACATAAAGTAGTCATTAAAGCACATAAGAAGAGCATGAGACCTCTAATGTCTTTTGTAGCCTGCTTGATTATTCAACTTAAAGTAGGTAACCGAGCAAATCGTCCTAGCAGTACGTAAATCATAAAATATGAGCCTTGGCATGTGATCTCGGTCTCAGACTCTGTACTAGTAGTCTAGTGGATGGTGAAAAAAGTAGAAACAGTACAATACTTCATGCTTCACTAGTCCAGACTCTATTAGTCCATTTCAATTTCAGTCATAGTTTGGTCTATACTTCATTACTTTGAGTTTTACTCTCTACTAAAATTAGTAGAGCATCTAACGGTTGTTAGGATTTGATCTGGAGTTGTGGAATTGAGTTGGGTCATCAGGACTGCAATGAACAAAAGCACACAGAGTATATTCAGTTGAACTAGAGCAACTCTCTTATCGGCCAATCTAAGCATAAAGTATTGTACTATTCCTACTTTTTTCATCATCCACTAGACTACTAGTACTTGTCTTTTAAGATTACCACGAGTATAAAAGATAACTTTTTTTAAAACACAATAGAAATTTTCTTAAAGGATAATCCAAAATGAAAAATAAATAATAATAATGGGGTGATATTTAGAAGATAGAGGGAGTATTTATTTAGTTTAATTAGAAAAAGATGGTGTCATTGTTAATAACACCAGTTATGTATCACAATAGCAATGATAAGCCTTGCCCAAAAAAAGGAACAACAACAAAAAGTTTACAAAATACAACCATCCTTGATAGAAATAATACCAAGTCAACTATAACACTATATATAAGTTCATGGTGCAAGAATTTCTTTCATAACTATGGACTACATCACTATGTTCTAGTGCTAATTCACTGGTGATTCATCTATCCAAAGTCTGGAAACTAGGTTGGGAACCAACATCATTCGATTCATATAGACTCGTCGGGTTAGTTATTGGGATTGATACCCATACAGCCAAGTGCCTTACATATGCATAATATGAGATCAATTTGAGTTCTTAAGTTAAATAAGTTTTCTAGGGTATTAATATAAACAAGTCTCATGAAATGTGGTTATAAATCTATTTAAAACGCAATTGGTTATCTTTTCATATTTCAACCGATACAGCTGAAAGGATTAAACCCAAATTTGAGATAAACTTACACAGATTAATCCTAAATCTAAATTTAAAAATTAGCTTAATCGAACTTGAAACAATAAATGCCCAATTTAACTTAACTCGAACTCGCCATAACACAAGGGTTAAAGTCAAAACCCAATCTCATTCTAGTAAAAAAAATCCACAGAAAGCAGTAAATAGAGCATAATGTTCCCTGTAAACCAAAAATAGGGAAATATTATGTCCAAGCCATGTCAAATTTTAGGGGGGGGGGGGGGGGACAAGAAGAGAGGATGGAGGGGTCAAGGCAGCATATTTCCCCACTTCTTTAAGAGTCTTGTGCTTTTGCTCATCTTTTAATAATCCAACCTCACTGCAAAAAGCAAACCAACCTCATTTTGAATTGAATGAATGCTGCTTTTTTTTGGTCAGCAAAACCAATGATCTATGCTCAAATTTTCTAATCTATATATATAAAAAAAGAAATTGAATTCATTAAATTCATTACGTTATCCAAACTTTTCCCTTTCCTTTTTTTAACTGTACAATTGTTTTCAATTTTCCTATCACTTTTTACTTCCTGGTAAACACTCCAGGGAAAGGAAAACACAAACTAAAAATTTTATAAAAAGAAATCCAAAAAAATACAAAATTTTTGCTCCCAACCCATATGCATGATTTTTCCCTACAATGTACAAAATGTGTATTAACCCCCTAAATTAATCTATTTTGTTGGGTATAATGGCTGATCCCAAAAACTTCAGCCGCGATAAAAGATGAATTAGTACCATATGGAGAAACTAGCCATTGATGTCTATGGAAGCTCATTGAACTGATGTTTAAAAAAGCCCCGTGTGCTGCTGTTTTAGGGGGGGCGGGGTTGCAAAAACAATCAACAAAGTGTTATGCCCTCAATGTTTATCCGATGATAGAGTTTAGTTTAGTGTCTGATTGTCCTTGGTTCTTTTGCTTACTCGTCTCGTCGTCTTCCACGAAGACGCGATGCATGAAATCCCTGAACCTTTTCGAGTAGAGCTTTGGATCCACAGCCGAGATGGATGTGGCATCCACTTGCCAAGACTTGACAGCATGTTCAAATCTTTTGCTTAAATCATAGTCTTGGAGTATGTCAATTATACCAAAGTAAAGAATGACTTCAAATACCTCCCCACCACCATTTATACTTCGTGGAGTTCCACTCCCTTCAAATTCTATCCGTGATACTCGCTCTGCTCGTGCAGGCATGTTCGCTCCTAACCGTATGAAAGGTCTCCTGTGATTTAACAAATGATAATAATAATAGCAGGATTAGAATAATACTCGTAGATATGGTACATTCTTACCAGTATTGTACTAACGACATTAACAGCAAGCGAGTTTCTAACTACTACATTAAACAAGGCCACGTATGGTTGACTCGTACTGATCGTGGCACCAACTACCATAATCTGACTAATTCATGATTCTGAAATCTATACATGAGTGCAGCTTGTACCTTATTCTAACCATATAATTTACATATTTGGCATTTCGATACACCATTCACGTTCAGTGGTTGCTAACACAAGTCTTCAAGTATATACATTATTGTAAAGATACTAGATTTTTTTTTCTTTTTAGTAAGCATTCGGCATACTCCCAAGTCCCCAACTCCCACCAACTATACAGAAATACACACAATTGATTATGTAGCAGCTATTACACCGGCCAAACGCATAATTGGCATACAAGATTATTTCTGCGAGGACCGCCTTTAACCAATCTGATTGGTAAGAGCAAGTTACTGGCACATCACAACTTAAAGGTTCCAACTATATATTAATCAGTTTGAGCAATTCAAAAGGGCTAAGTAAGCAGTATCCAGAATATGCAGCCTGCCAAGTGCCAAATTATGAGCCATTTCAAACTTCTTTGATAGTTCCATCAAAATTGGACCATACCCTACAGGTCAAATTTAAAAAAAGAAAAGAAAAATAACAACCACATCAAGTTCCTTTCCATTATGGACAATTCATTAAAGGCTTAATGGCAAACTACTATGTCAGGAGACAAGATCTAGCTACACTTCAAACTTAGTGAAATTGAACAGAGACATTCCGATGGTCTGTCATGCAGTACGACATAGATAGTAAATGCAGTGTTCAGTCCAAGGGAAGAAATGCAGACGGGGAAAGGGTACAACGATGGACCACTAGTAATCAAGCCATTACATATAAGCATCAAGTGGTTAAAATTGAGCTAGAAACGAAGGAGTATCTTCTTAGCAGTCTACAAAAAACAATCTAAAAGTGTTCAGTATCATTTTAAGTTTCTGCCATGTAAGACTCATCAATTATGCAGCATCAAATGTTTTTCTAGACCAATTTATCTTATAATCTTAGAAGTTAGAACCGAAAAATGTACTAAATCAGATTGAAGGAATTAGATATTCTACTTCCTTTATGTTCACAATAAACTCGAAAAGATTCTGCATGCTTGATTTTACTATGTAAAAAAGAGGGCAAGCTGACTTACTTTCCTTCCATTATACAGTCCGAGTCCTTCATAAATTTCTCATAACCTTGAGGTGAACTTTTATCGTGATTTGGACCTCCTACGCCTGAAAGAGCAATGATAAAAAAAAAAAAAAAAAGTCAATATAACTTCTACGAAGATTTAGCTCAAGCAGTGAAAAAAAGACACATTTAAGAATATGAATAATATACCTTTAGGTGACATCCCTCGCTCATTACTAGAACAGTCCTCACGGAAATGAAGACCAACCAAAAGACTATAATCCATAATTTTCTCTGCCTCTAAGAATTCACAATCTCGATCAACTTGCCTATGTTTTTGCATATATGAGCCAAAAATTTAGTACAAAACCAGTTATGAACAGCCAAACAGAATTTCAAATGAAGCTGACCTCATGAGCTCTTGGGACCAAGATAGCTGCAGGCGAAACACAAAGTTCAGGTCAAGGTCCTTGAGGGTGGTAGTCTCATCAATTTCACCTTCAGGTTTATCAATTGATCGACCATAGGAAGAACCCTTTAGATCAAACCTTTTATGAATACGGTATTCAGAGTGAAACAAATTTCCCATCACAACGAAGCGTGTCTAATTGGCCACCCAAAAAAAAAAAAAGAATAATTAGATTTCTAACCCCAAAACTTCTTTAATGTTACTAACATTAGGATAAAAGTTTACACCTTCTGACCGCCCACAGCTTTGAGTTTAACACAATGCACGCCAAAGAATTTTGTCACCAAGGTATTTGGGTACTTGGAAACATGATCATAGTACTTTGGCAACATTTTGACGAGTACCTGGCATAAAATCCCAACCATTAACAAATCATGAGAAACCATTCTCAAAATAAAATAGTGAAAGGGAGTAAACCCATGTAATGCGACAAGATTATTAATCAGTTCAATAGCATTCTGAGAATATGTTATATTGACTACATGAATGTATATCCTGCCATTCCTACACCAAATAAAGTGCAAACTGACCTTAACCTCAGCCTTCTTGACAGTTTTGATCATATACCGATCATCTTGAGTTAAGTAGAAGCAACTTCCGCTCTTTCCAGGCGACGAGAACTCTCTCAGAGCATCACTCCCACAAATAGCTAACATATACTCGGCTGGATCAATCTCAAATAGTTCTCTCAAATGTCTTGACATCCATATTAGCCACACACAGTAACAATAAACAAAGTCAGCAATCCAGCAGGTAGCACAAGCAAACTGAGGTTCATAGCATCAAACTTCTGATCAACTACCTGAACACCATGGGACAATAGTCTTTCCATTTGAAATCACTTGACTGATGTGGAGGTGTGTGTTTGGATCCTTCAGGAGGAAACTTGGTCCAAAATTTCTCCTTAGGCTCAAAATCAGAAAGCTTAAGGTCCCGAGTTTTTGAGGCATGCTTCCCAACAGAATACCTATATTATACAGGCATCAATTTTGAAATTCAACCCACCATTTTCAGCATAACAACCCAAACAACAATGCATCCATGCTTTTTAAACTCAAACACAATCATAAAGCAATAAAAAAAAAAAGCTCAAAAAAACAGAATGTCCACAATCACATCACAAAACAACTGCCAATAATCTTAGTACCTGATACCTAATTGCAAATCAAGCATAAGCTCATAATTCTTATGACTCTTGGTTATCGGTTGTCCAGGCTTCTTAATCTCATCACACCCACCTCCATACCAATAAGGAGTTGAAGGCAATGAACCCACATTATTATTGTGATTACCGCCACCATTCCAATTCCTAGGACTCTGTCTCCTACTCAATGCACCAACCTTAGGACTCTTCTTCTCATTATTACTACCACTAGCAACCCTATACAATTTCGAAGCCTCAGAATTATCAATTATATCACAAGTAATATCCTCAGCATCCTCATCCGCTTCCCATATACAAATCCTCGGAAAATTCACACCTCTATCCGATACACTCATCCTCCCCCCATCCACTGACGCCCTCCTCTTCCCATTCGTCATAACCAACCCCACTTCCACACCACCCTCGTTTCCATCCTCCACATTCCCGCCACCCCAGTTGCCAGCATAAGTACTCCCATCAGGCCGGGTAAAAACCCCGGCCCCTTTGGGAACCCCATTCTCCCAATACCCCTCATACCTATTCCCATTAGCCCAAATTAAGACACCTTTACCAAAAATCACCCCATTCTTCCACTCCCCAACATACACATTCTCATTCTTCCACACATACTTCCCCTCCCCATCTTGCACATTTTCTCTCCAATCCCCCTCATACACATCCCCATTAGCATACAACTTCTCCCCCCTCCCATGCTTCTTATCACCCTCCCACATCCCCCTATATGTATCCCCCTCAGTCCCTGTAAATGTCCCTACCCCCTCCATCCTCCCCCCCTTAAACTCCCCCTCATACGTCGCGCCCGAAGGCCACGAGAATCTGCCCTTCCCTGTGGCCTTCCCTTTACGCCATTCACCCTCGTACATACACCCGTCCCCCCACAGGTACTTCCCACGGCCGTGCGGCACGTTCCCCAAGAATGTCCCTTTATAGTAATCATCATTGGGCAGTATTTTCTCCACGTTTTCCAACTCCCCGGAGAATGACGTCATCTCCGCCGATGATGAACATAGTTCGGGCGATACCCGCCGAAGACTCGCCGGGAATCGGTTTTTTTGAGTATTCATTACGAGTTGGGGTTTCTCCTCCTCGGAAGATGAGTGTTCTTCCTCCTCCTCCTCTTCCGCTTCGTCGGAGGAAGATTGAGGAGTGGCGGTCGTGGTGGTGGAGGCGCGTGAGCAGAGGCTATACGTTCGCCGGAGTGTCTTCAGCTTTAGAGTCTCCTGCATTTTGTGTAAAGGAGAGAGTTGTTGCGTTGACATCATGATGATCCCAGGAGAGGCGTCGCCGGAGATTTGAGCATTTTCCGGCAGGACTTTGGTCAAGAATTGTGCAGGAAATGTTTTAAAATTTTAAAAGTTATAGAGAGAGAAAGCGCAGTTGTTTTGTGAGATTGTGTATGTGTGTTGGTGTATGTGATGTTTGGGAGTTGCTTTGAAGAATGGGAGGAGAATCGTGAGACAGAGATGACATTGCGAGAAGAAATGGGAAAGTGTGTGAGAGCTTGAAAGTTTTCACAAATTAAAATAATTCTCTTTCCCTCATTTTTTTTTTGCTTATTTAACTTTTTACGATCTTTAAAATACGATTTAAAACATTTTTATCTCCAAATTTATAAGACAAAAATTATGAAAATTTGATATTTTAAAAAGTTTCATTGAAATGAATCCAATAAGATCTCAGTTGAATATATTATTTATTATAATATAATTAAAATTTATAGTCAAAATTTTTAAAATTTGACTCCAAAAATAAAAATGTAGCAATCTATTAGGAACGGAGTGAATATTATTTTCATAGATTACTTCACAATTAGAGTAATTAAGATACTTTTTAATTTCTTTTTTTCTTTTTATTCAAAATTATAAATTTTAGAGTTGATCGTGAATTATTAAAGTATTTTTTCAGATATTAATTTTTTATATTTTTTATAAATAACTAAAATTTTTTCAAATTTACGTTAAAAATATATAAAAATAACAAAAAAAAATAAAGAACTATTTAAAAAAAAATATATGGAGTAAATTGATAAATTGTTGGGTAAGTGAGATTTGAGGTGATAAACTGGTAATAATGGACATTGGTTACACCAAAAAGAAGGGAGCCGCCTACGTGTATTTTTTTATGATATTGGGAGTAGTGATATAGCATTATACAACCATCATTTATGGCTAATGACTTATGTTGATCTTTGTATTTATTTATTTATTTTGTTATTTTTTCATTATTTTAGTTTTGTGTTTCATGTGTGTTGGGAGTTGGGACTTTGGAGGACTTCTCTTTTTCTAATGTTTATTGTTATTTGGAACTTTGGAAGTTATTTTTATTGATTGACCAATACAAATATTTGATTTACGAATGAGTCCTTTTATTTATAGCTTTATTGTTCAATATAGGTTATATAGGGACGGTTATTCCTTTTGTACAATATGATTGATTTAATAATATAGTCATGTCTTGTTCCTTTTTTTTCACACAGATTTTAAATCAATTTTAAATTTTAAATTTTTTCAATTGAGTATTTATAAAAATTATAAAAAGTTGATATTTGAAATATATACATTCAGACGAATCTTTTAATACCCTTATATGATCATTATCAAAGTTAAAAAAAAAAGCGAAAAGAGTACTTTTTAATTTATTTTTATTGAATTTTACTTTTTAAAGTAAAGATAATAAATTATTAGATTATGTCAAATCGAACTAGGCGAAGCGATAACACAGATGTATTCTGTTTTTAATGGAGCTACGTGTGAGCAAACCCCCCACACACACGAGAGGGATAAAGAAATTTCAAAAAACTTGATATTCTCACGGATTTCTTCATAAAAACAAACAGTGGAACGAGTCAGTCCTCATTGATGGAAATTGTGTTTACCAGGTTGATTGCATCACCTTCAAGCTCCACTTTTCGAAAACCAAAACGAATAGCAATTCGTGCACCATAGCTCGTCGTTGTTACCTTTGCCACAACAGCATCTCATGGCGTACTGGAAAATCTTGCTTTCATTGACTCTAGCAACCATGCCAAATGCTACGTCACTCTCTAGGCAAGAATGTGAGCATCCACGTTAATCTTTACCCGCCCCACTGAAGGAGCTTGCATTGTCATGCTACCACGGAGTTGAAGATAGACTAAACACCTTCTTTGCAAATAAACATTAACCAGACATACACTTTACTTTTGTTTGCCAAACATAAGATATCTTTCGAGGTATTTAAATTATTACTTTGCAAAACTCATCGTCCTGCTGGACTTAACTTTTTTTGTTGTTGAATATAACTTATTTTTGCTAAACATAACTCGTTTTTGTTGAACGTTACAGAATCCATATATGATCATGTACGTTTAGTGCGCGAGTTATCTCTGTCATATTTTTTAGAATCACACTTCAAATTTCACTATAAGAGAAATGTCTATATGTTGCGATTTTCTAACTTTAAATGTTGCGGTTATTGATACGAAGCACATACAGACGAAGCACATGGAAAAACAAAAAATGTTGCGGTTTTTTAGACACAGCAATAAAATGACAAGTGCTGCAGCATATATAGCTATTAAATGTTGCGGGTTTCCCAAAAAAACGCAACATATATTTTTTTTTTAAATTAAAAAAAATAATTTTTTTATCATTATATGGTGCGATTTTTTGAAAAACCGCAGCAATTATTAGCTATATATGTTGCGACTTTTAAAAAAATTGTAGCTTATGATGAGTTCTTTATTTTTTTTTAATTCTGAAATTTATATGTGTTGCGGTTTTCTAGTATAACCGCAACACATATAGATTAAATGTTGCGGTTATAATAGAAAATCGCAGCAATTGATGGTTTTCAAATAAAATAAAATTTTAATAGGTCATTTTAGATGCTAATTACATATAAAACTATATTATTAATAATTAATATCTCTCAAATTGTTATATTTGCAAATCTAATTGTTATATACTATTACACCACATTCAATCAAGAACATAATATAATATAAGCTAAGAATATCATGTATAATGTGTTAGAAATAATATGTCATAAAAGATAAGAAAAGTTAAGAAATGATCAACCGTGATCCGTGAAACAAATAAATCCAAAATTCTATTATGACCACTCGTTTTGGCACACAAAAACGCGATCTACAAGATTTTACACTAAAAAAAACAATCAATTCATTCTTCATAGATTTCGGGTGAAATCCGAGGTTTCAAAAACTTCAGAGAGGCATATCTCTTAGCCCGGTAGTCCGAATGGCGTAATATTTTTTTTTTTAAAAATCCCTAGTTTTAGATGTACTATACAACCATGTTGCCCTTTAGTGACCTCGGTGACGTCTTATTTGAGATATTGAAAAAAGATTTTTGACAAGCCATAAAATTGGCTACAGAACTCAGAACGGGTCGTATAATATATCTAAACTGGTTATTTTTTCGAGATCTACAAACTACAAGTACATAGAAGGGAAATTTGTCCACTCATTTTCTCTAAAAAATGCCTCTAACACCATATAATCTATGAAATTCGATTTTTAAGGGTTATTCCTTCATAAACACAACATATATATAACATACAGATCTGAACACTGCACACAATAGTTTTTCATCTTTACATTAATATTTTAACAAATTACGAAAAAAATTATATACTAGGCTTCAAGGCATATACGAACCTTTAGATTTTTAACCTTTAGAGTATGTAGACTTATTCAAAATGGGAGAGATCAGTAAGTTTCAACACGCTTCACTACGCCATATCCATGAAGGCACGAGTGGGAGAGAGGAGTAGGCTTTAAGTTGTGTGAGGAAGAATTAATGGGGACTTTAGAAAGAAGTTAGGGTCATAGGTAAGAAAAACGAGGGATTAGGAGTGGGAGATCTAAGTGTTTTGCGTATTTAGGGTTAGAAAAGTTGAGGGTTAGAGAAGAGTAAAATGAGTGTTTTTTTCGTGTTTGAAATAATACTGGAAGCGCTGGAAAAAGAGTATATATAGTGAGTCACAAGTATTGCGGTTATTTAAAAAACCGCAACACTTGATATAAAGATATATTTCAACCATTAAGTGTTTCGAATTGTATATAACCACAACATTTGTACCGAAACAATTAAATGATTTTCTACTAGTGTTTTAGAATCTTACTATCCTATGTCTCATAAAACATAAGATAGATTAGAATTTTGTAGTATTATCATTCATTTAAAAAATATGTAAAATCTTACTATTCTACGAATACTCCTATAAACACAAACAAGATCCAAGTGTAGTCATGCTAAAAAAAATAGGACTAACTAAGCTAGGTAGCATAAAAAAAAAACAAAAAAAACAAAGTGACGACAACAAAGACAATATTGTGATAGAGAAATGGTGAAATAGACTGTTACTCCTAACAAAACACTTAAACATTTTACTTAGCAATATGCATCACGATGGATCTACCTTACAGACAAAAAGATGTTCCATTCAAGACGACGGGCGGATAGAACGCATGGTAAGAGCCATTCCACCTCTCCAAAATTTGGGAAACAAATAAATTTACAGCATAATACAAGATAATCTAACCTAATTGCCAATTTTAAGTGTGGAAGTAACTTAAACAACGAAGAAATAATCAAAGATATAACTATATAGGCAAAACAGTAGGCATAAGAGTTTGTCTAGTTTCCTATCTAATACAAACAAAATTTCCTCATATCATTTTTTTGTTGTATTTTCAAGGCCATATGTTGTATATCGGAAATAGAAATTTATGTCACACATGGTACTGCCTTCATTTGTGAATGTTTTTCTTTCTTACTTTTATTTTGTGAGGTTTACAACTCTAACAAGATACCATGTAATAATGTTTTTCATTATATATAAATCACAATAGATGGTCAAAATTTTACAAGTTAAAAGAATAGTTATGAATGAAATGGTGTACATTAAATGTTGTATTTTCAATAATACCTTTTTCGATAAATATGGGAAATAAATAAATGTACAATACAAGAAAATATAACCTAATTGCCAATTTTAAGTGTGGGAATAACTTGAACAACGAAGAAATAATCAAAGATATAAGGGTGATTTGCAATAGACTACCACGTAAAAATATCATCTTGTGAAAAAATTATCATATAAACCAATCTTGTCAAAAACTACTATATTAAAAAATCCAATTGCACGAAACCATTACATGGTAGTTTTCTGGGTGTTGACCTAGTGTTGCGGTATTGACTCGGCACGTGTAGTTCGCTGATTTTTTTTTTTTTAAAAAAAATTCCTCCTTTTCCCTTTAAAATAAGGGAAATAAAGGAAAAATTAAAGGGAAAGACGGAAAAATAGAATTTTAAGCCAGCAACACGTGCCTCTTACATGCCGTGTCAACATCGCAAAATCAGGTCAATGCCCAGAAAACCACCATGTCGTGGTCTCATGAAATTAGATTTTTTAATATGGTAGTTTTTTACAAGATTGGTTTTATATGAAATATTTTTACATGATAGTTTCTTGCAAATTACTCAAGTAATAAATAGGCCAAATAGTCAATATAATAGGTTGTCTAGTTTCCTATACGATGCAAACAAAATTTGCTCGGATCGTATCATTTTTTTGTTGCTGTATTTTCAGGGCCATATATTGTGTATTGAAAATAGAAATTTATGTCATACATTCAGATTACATTGTACTGCCTTCATTTGTGAATGTTTTTCTCAAGTACATCGAATGTTGTATTTTCAAAAATATCTTTTTCGACATAACTATTTTGTTTAACATTAACTAACTAGAACAAGACCTAAGTTAACACAATAGCTTGATTGAAATATTACATTAACTAGAACACTTGTTCTTGGAGGTTGTGTTGGGGGCCGAAATTGAGGTTCCTACTGTGCAAGTTGGGTCTGAAATGCCCGATGAAATGTGCAACGGCTAGCTGATGGTGTTGATAGGTCGTGGAAGGAACGAAAGCAGCTGTAAGGAAAAGTATTGAAAGAGCGGAAGGAAGGATTGTTTGAATATGAAATCAGGTGTGGGTAAGTCCCGCCTAAGCAGGAGTATGTCCACAGAGTTCAAATGTAGTCCCGGCCTGTAGGTGTAAGAAGAAGTAGCACTGGTGGGTTGGGTGAAAAGCAATCAGTTTCTGTAAAATTAGCAGCCTGGTCCTGGTGTGGCTGATAGATAAGATGCCGAATCTGTTTCAGAGCTGAGCCATCGCGGCGATCAATGCCGGATATGAGAATGTCCAAACTTTTTAATACTAGTAAGAGTTTAAGCACTGTAGATGTCAGAGAGGGGAAAGATAAGACCACTTTCACCAGATGCTAGAACTTAGAAGACACCTACATGTCAGAGTTCAAGTTCATGACACTAGTGAAAGAAAGATTGCTTTCACCAAGACCCTCCCAGAAAAGGTACGATAGCCTGAAATTCTGAATCTAAAAAGTTATGCATCATGAAAAAGTGGCAGTAACACGTACGTTGGTGTTTTTTGGGTGTAGATTACAGAATGCTACCTGGGTTTAGATATTTAATTTCCTGCGAGAAATACAAATGCGATTTTCTCTACGTCGGATGGCATTGAAAAAGTCAAAAAGAATTGCTGGCCATTTCAGCTGGACGTCTGAGAACCTGGGCTACCTGAGACATATATTCATTTTGTATCTGAGATTCACGTACAATATATATAGGTAGCTTATCCGTAATATAAAAAAGAAACAAAAGACGCAGCAGCCTCTCTCTTTAACTTATCCTAATCCATGGTTACTATCACTATTATCTTTAATTAAATTAGCCTAAAGATTCACAATGATCTTTGAGTGACAGAAGATGTGAAAAACTGTCAGTTTAATAAATTAATTTAGAGATAATCTGAAGAAGAAAGCAAAGAAAATTTCAACATTGGGCCCAGAAATAAGACTGGGTGTTTCAGCTTGGTGCATATATGCAAGGATAGGTACGCATGAGGTATCTGCATGGCTCGATGAAGTCATTTGAAAATACTTTTGAGGGATTGCAGAAGGTGGCTGGTAGACCTTAGGAATTAGGATAAGAATTGAAAGGATGAAGGATAGACTTTATGGTGTTTCTTATGATGTAGCCTACTTCCTCACATCGTCTCATTAGTTTATGGCGCTTGATGTTTGCCGTACTCCTTGAACGGTTGTAGTAACATTCAGTCCCTGTATCCTCATTGATGTGATCTTAAGTTAGATTAAAAATTATAGGGGGCGTTCAAAATTTTGGGTTCTCTTTTGTTGGATTATAAATTAGTTTTTGACGTGCACTTTTTCTAATTTAAGGATTGAGGCTTAATTGTTCTTTATGTCGAACTTCTATCAACTGTTTTTTCTTCCTATATTTCCTGTTCAATACAGTATGATGATATTTTTATTTTTGAGAAAATAGAATTGTGATATAAGGTGGACCTGTGACATGTCAATTTTGACTTGTTTATAAAATTTGTAATCCTTTAGATTTCATGTAAATATTTCTTAATTTGAACGATGAGTATTCAATCGAACAAAATCTATATATTAAGAGTAACCAATTTGCCAAAAGTAAAAAATTATCTTTTTTCAACCTTATTTAATTTGACCAACCCAATATTGTGAAAATCAAGTGGAAGTATATCTAGTCAATATAGATCTATTTTTAAAATTAAACCTATAACTCAACATAGAATGACATAAAACAAAAACTAATATTGAATAGATACTAAATTGTTTCATATTATCGATATGAATCTTGAAGACAAATTTCCAACTTATTTAACAAAGTTCATTAGGTAATTTTTTTTAAAATTATTTCATTTCTTTCTTTCATTTCGATGAGTTTTAATAAACGGTAGCTTTAATTCCTTCCATATTCTGTTCTTTTTATAATTAAAAAATTCCTTCCAATTTATTCATTTTTTGATAAAAGGAAAAAAAAAAAATGACACACACAAAAAGTCAATCAATTTAATGAATCCCCGAGGTCGTCATCCTCCTCCTCCTCCTCCTCCTCCTCCTCTTCTCTATCTCTCCTCAAAATTTCACACCACTGTGTTCCTTCTTTGTTCTTCCTCGCGGTGTCGCTCTGAAGCTAACCTTCCTTGTTCAACACGCCACTTCTTCCGCTATTCTCATCCTGGTTCGTCTCTCTAGTCTTTCCAATTTTTCTTTGAATTACGCTTATTTGATTGATTTACTACTAATTTTTATAACCTATGTTTGATTTTTCTTGGATCTTTTATTTACCGATTTTGGATATCATTCTATTATGTCTTTTATTGATACGGAGTACTATTTATGAAATTTCCGAATGTTCTAGAATAACTTGTTAGAGCTAATTGATTGAATGGAAAGTGATAATCCCGTAGGGTTCTGTGTTTTCATTTAGAGTCATGTGAGCCTAAAGTGTATTCATACATATGTGTTCTGTATATCACTCTTGATGGTCTACTGATGTGCTTCACTATCAATTGTGTGATCATTGCGCGTCTTTATCTGGATTGTTTTCGAGTTTATCGAACACTCCTTTTCTATGATATGTTGTGATCTTAAGCGCGTTTTTTTTGGATTGTTATCGATTTTGTTGAATTCCCCTTATCTATACCTAAGGACGCTAAGGTCTTTTGTGTTTTTGTGATTGTGATTAGGTAGAGGATCTTTTTTTAGATTTCTGTTGTTAGGAAAATGAACTCCTTAGGCTGTGAAAGCCTTTTATGCTGTCGGAAATTCCACTTCTTCTGGTATTTAGTGCCCCGTCTTGTAGGTAGTTTAGTTTCTGTTTGGGAAGATGGTAACCTAGGGTTTTTAAGTCAGGAATAGTATTGGAATATTGGTTGATTGTTGGGAAGTGGACTTCAAGTGATGAAGCCGTCTGATCAAATATTCACGTCGAGGTGATTCTGTTTGTTCCGGGTATTTGGTGCCCTGTCTTGTAGGTAGTTTGGTTCATTTTGAAGGAGAAGGTGGCCTTGGGTTTTTTAATCAGCATTAGTGCTGGAATCACCGGTTGATTTTTGGAAAGTGGACTTGAGTGTGGACCTGTACTAAATATGGATGCTTATAGGCCTGACAGTTTCATGCTGAGAAATGCAATTGTTATGAGTTTCTATTTTAAGCCAAAATGAAGTTTGGTTCTTGAATCTTGCTTTGATCGTGTGCCTTTCCTCTATGTACTTTTAATATCTTTTTAAGGGAGGGTAGGTTTTAGCTTGTCGGTTAGTGTTTCTTTTCTGGCACTCGGAAATATCCTTATGATTCAATTTGTCTAGAAAAGTCTTTTGGACTTTTTTTTTTTTCCTTTTAATGTACTTATTTCTTTGTAGCCGGAATAAAATATAGTATACCATGCCCATGAATTGTATCGTGCATTCTTGATGTTGTAACGAGATTGGATTGTCTGGTTGAATGCAGATACCTTCTCAAAGGGACCATGCTTGCTAATTCAAACTCGACATCATGGGCAATGTCTTTAGATTGCCCGCAAAGAAGTGCGGCAAATGTGCCTAACTCTAGTATTAATGTGGGACAAACTTCTGGATGCCCCCTTGGTCGAACTTCCTCCCACGGTCCTGTTGCTATCTTGTGGGACATCGAGAACTGTCCCGTCCCTAGTGATATCCGCCCTGAAGATGTTGCTGGGAACATCAGAATGGCATTGCGGGTCCATCCTGTTATTCAAGGAGCTGTTACGTTGTTCTCTGCGTATGGAGACTTTAACGCATTTCCTCGGAGAGTCAGAGAAGGATGTCAGAGGACAGGTGTTAAACTTGTAGATGTTCCAAATGGCAGAAAGGATGCAGCTGATAAGGCCATTCTGGTTGACATGTTCTTATTTGCCCTTGACAATTCTCCGCCTTCTTCCATCATGTTGATCTCCGGGGATGTGGACTTTGCTCCTGCTCTGCACATTCTTGGTCAACGTGGATATACTGTGATCCTTGTCATTCCTTCAGGAGTCGGTGTTTCATCTGCCTTGAGTAATGCTGGTAGGTTTGTCTGGGATTGGCCTAGTGTGGCACGTGGAGAGGGTTACGTGCCTCCAAATTTGGGCCCTCATGGTGGACCTGATAGTGCTGGATTTTTTATGGGTTTCCATATAAGTGAGAATCTTGATGGAAATGACGAGGAAGCAATTGTTTACCGAGGTCTCTCACAAAGCTCGTACAATTCAAGGGATTTGACAATGGTTTCTCAGTCGCTATCAGAGTACAACAATTGCAGTTTGACTGGTTTCCCTGCCTTTACCACATCACTAAGATCAAACTCCCTTCCTTCCGGTATGGACGAAGTTACGGGCCCTATGGTGGGTTCTATTGCTTTGATTGATCAAAATGATTCAAATCGGTGGGTACAAGTACAACCTGGCGATGTAAACAATTTAAAGTCACAGTTAGTAAAACTGCTTGAATTGTTTGGTGGATGTTTATCCCTGGCTCGTGTTCCTGGTGAATACCAAAAGGTGTTTGGTCGTCCTTTGTACATCTCAGAGTATGGGGCATGCAAGCTTGTGAATCTTCTCAAGAAATTGTCAGATGTTATTTCTATTGAGGGTAAGGGTCAGAAGAAGTTTGTGTACCTTAATAATGGGATGTCAGGCCCTTGTGCTCCTTCACTTTTACCAAAGAGAGATAGGAAAGGGAAAGGAGTTCAAGAAGAGAACGTAGATGCTAATGCTCTTTGTGGCTCATGTGATGAGTGTTCTGATGATGAGAGGGTAGTTGTAGAAGATCAAGAGCGTAGAAGTTCTGCAGGGATATCAATTCTGAGCTCAGCTGCACATTTTGCGCCTGACCAGAGCTTATTACAGTTTAAGTATGAGCTGGAGGAAATATTAGTAAGTTATTCATGTGGGATATTTTTGTGTTACTTTGAAGATATATACCAGCAAAGGTACAAGAAACCTTTCGACTACCAGAAGTTTGGGGTAAACGATCTAGAGGAATTGTTCAAGAAGCTGAGTGATGTGGTGATTTTGCATGAAGATCCTGAGACCAAAAAGAAATTTATAGCTCCTGCTCTTGGTTAAAGGCTATCAGTAGTCTTGGTTTTTAGTTGGCACCTAGGATATATGGGTTGTCCATTTTATTTCGAAGTAGAATGGTTGGAATTTGGTTAGAAAGTGGTTTCACATGTAATTTTTTTTCTGCATGTGCCATACTTGTTGCCAGGTCACTAAGGATTTTATAGTTCAGAGGTACTGATCAACATGTCAATTGAAGTACTCTTTTGTATGTAGTTGTGGCATTCAATGGTGAATTTTATGTATTCTTAGAAGCAATGAAGGTGGTTTTTACTGTAATGCAAAGCATCGCAAAACCATCTGGGGAAAAGAATGGATGGATGGCGCACTTTTTTTTAGAATCATATCTTATGGTTGATCAGTTTACTCTTATCAAAGAGCTTTTATTTTTCCAAGGGATAATGAATAATGTTTGCTCTTTCAGTATGAGCATTGAAGAATCATGGAATCCCACTATATTGTGAGGTAGGCTATCCTTTTTGCTATTCCTTTCTATTTTATGTCATTCCTTTGAATTCTTTTATATATTCTATGGGTGATACATTATATGTTAAGCACTGTCTGGACAGATGGCACTCTAACAGTTGAGCTCGTGGTACCCGTGCCTTCCACTTTGAGGATTAGGCTAGTTCCTTAGTGACTGATTCCCAGGTTAGCGTGTTTGCTATTTTTTGTCTCTTTAGATCCACTGTCAACATATATGGAAAGTTTATGCTTGTTTGACTTCTGTTAACCCTGCTTTAATTGTTCTTATTGTTGCTTGCTTCTTTGCAACTGCTATGAAGTTTTTGATACAACATTACTAATATATGCATTTTTTAAGGGGGGGTAATGGTGTAATGCCAGGATCTTTAGCTTTGAATCCGTTGGTGATGCAATTTGCATTGTAAAAGGAAACCTACATAAGCCCCAGGCTGTCAAGTTGTTTGGGTGTGTTCAATTGTTGATAATGCCAATATTAAGGGAGAGTGAGTTGGTCTCATGAGAATGTTTTATTGTTCAAGAGTTAGGATTTGCAAACATATTTTTGTTGTGGAGATGTATTTTTGTGAGGTGTATAGTGCTTATTTCTGGTTTGAAAAGCCTTTTGGAATGTTAGGTGTTGACATTTTTAACACCATGACCGTGTCTATCAGAGTGCATTCTTAAGTGAGGACGACCTCATTATTTTGGGTCATCCTAATTTTCGTCGGAAGTTTTCTCTGTGTCTCCAGTTATCATGCAACTTGGATTATGTTTATACCTGATTTCTTCTATTTGTGCCTAGCTGATAAATGGTATCCTTCCCTTTGCAACTAAAAACACTTTCTTGTCCTAGTGTCTAGCGAAGTGAGTAGAGTATTGTAAAATTAATTTTAGCTATATTTTTCCTCTGTTCTTTTTTGTGGCACGTTTCTTTATCACGTTTTCCCACACACAATTTCAAGCATCAGTAATATCTAATTATAGGCAAATAAAATTATAAAAAGTTGATGTTTTGAAAATATATGTTGATATGAATATAACAAGATCCTAGTTGACTATGTTTTATCATTTGGATAAATTACAAAAGGGAGTCTAAGTAGTTTATGTGAATAATGTCAAAAGTCAAAACGTGTCAACCGAAGAGGAAGTATAACTTATACATAGAAATGTGCCTTCGTTGAGCATATGGATCTGGTTCAAACAAGCTGTGGATTATTTGAGTTGTGTCTATTGGGTTGGGGTGATGCCCAAAATCCTGACAATTCTTAGATTTATTTTAATGTGTAGAAAAAGTGTCTGCAGCATGCCTGCATGTCTACTTCACTGGTGTTAAGCTCATATTATGGTTCTAGGGAATATTGGGGTGCTTCAAAGCCTGAGTCTATTAAATCCTGAAGTTTTAAATAATTTTGATAAAGAGGACTGTACAAGAAGAGAAATATTTCATGGAACCGTTCTCATTGATATTAATTTTTTATTTGGTACATAGTTTGCATACCTAGGGCATGACCTGAAGCTTTAAAGGTGATGTAGCCTTTGAAATTTAAAGCTAGTTTTTGAAAAGTTACCTTATCCATCTCAACTTGGGGTATAACTTGGTCTTTGATTGTGATGCATTTATAGATTTGACTCTTGACGTTGTCTGTGCTTCTCCCTTATAGCTGATTTACACTTGTTTGGTGTTGGATTTAGTGTCATATTAGTGCGGCATTTCTGCATCCTTTCTCTCTAAGACTCTGCACTTCTACTTTCCCCTAGGCCTCAACTATTACCCTGCCATGGGTTAGGTCTTCTTATAATGCTAGATGCCTGAGCTTGCCACTTTGCGTTGTCCCTAATTGTCTCAACACAATAGAGCTTAAGTAAAGTCATGGGATATCAAACTGTTTGATAATAGGTCATCAACTGATACTACCACTTCCTAATCCGTGATCTCTTTGGTAGCTGCAAAGTTCCTTTTTCTGCTCTATAATCTATATTTTAGAACTTAGGCCTTGTAATTGAGCCACTTGTCCTCATTTCTCAGGTACGAAGAATGAGGAGTCAGGGCTTGTGATCCTTGCAGAGAGACAACACTGGTTGTGGTATACTTGTAGCCAGTTGCTGGTCAGAGAGGGGTTAGATAAGCTTTTTGAAGAGGTAAAATAAACTGGAGGATTTTGCTTGGATGAAAAGTAGGGGAGGATGATAAAGATAAAATTAGGTTGGGGGGCTATTCATACTACTGCATTGCTGGTTAAATTCGTTATTCTTTTATTACTTTTTTACATGTGGCTTCACCTGATGGCTCTTGCAGCCCCCCCCCCCCCCCCCCCCCCCTCCTCCTCCACACATACAAACACAAAAGAAAAAATAATTAAATTAAAAAGGAATCAAGATTCACTGGTTCACCCAATATCAAGAATGCCAATTGGAGAGTTACTTTTGTTTTTCCTTTTTATTAAAACACTTGTACTTTCCTTAGGATGTTTTATTCAGTGGATGACTTCAATTTCTTGTTCTTGCGCTGATAATTGTGGGCAATACCCCTCATTTAGAATTTAGAAGACATATAGATGATATGGATGGGTATAGGAGCTATAGGCAAGTAAGCAACTGTTTTATGTGAAAGGATGAATCTGGGAACCAAACCCTCTGGTTCACCCAATATCAAGAATGTCAATTGGAGAGTTATGTTTGTTTTGCCAATTATTGGAACACTTATACTTTCCATGGGATGTTTCATTCAGTGGATGTACTTTGATTTCTTAATTTGAACTGATAATTGGCAATTCATACATAGGAATCCCTAATTTAGAAGCTGACATATAGATGATATTAATTGATATGGGGACTATAGGCTAGTAAGCAACTGTTTTTATTTGAAAGGATGAATTGATAAAAGGAATCTACACCCTATGGTTCACCCAATTTCAAGAACGCCAATTGGAGAGTTGCATTTGTTTCTCCTTTTTTTGGAACTCTTGGTATTTTCCTAGGGATGTTTTATTCGGTAGATATACTTTGATTTCTTGATCTTGAGCTGATAATTATAGGCATTTCATATAAGATAATCCCTAATTTAGAAGCTGAACCATAGTGATATGAATGGGTATAGCTGTATAGGGACTGTAGGCAAGTAAGCAACTGTTTTTATGTTTAAGATGAATTGAGGCTTTTTCCATCTTTGCAGAATTTCAATGACTTGGTTTCTCTGTCACTGATCCTTATACAAAGTATCTCAGAGTGAATAGATTGAGCTTTAGAACTATAGGTGAATTTCTAATCTACCTTGTTTATCTATTTGAAGGCCCTAGACTCTTGGAGGATCTACCAGAGAAGGTATAGATTTTGTGATGTTTTAGGCTATGTATCTTGGACATTTCATTTCACCTCAAATACCGAGTTGGGTTTTTCAATACTCCAACATGGCTATAGACACATTTACCACTTCATCACTTTGAGCCAAAAAATGAAATGTTTTTTATGACATAGTTTTTAGGTTTAAGTGTTTAACCTTAGAATTGCTTGCTCTGCATGACTATATGTACTCTTTCCACAAGCATTTTTAGGCTATTGAATTAGCAGATTCTAGGAAGATTGCTGAATACCTTTGTTGGAGAAATGGCTGACCAGATTACAAGGACTTTTTTGAGTTCTCAAATCTGATTACTTTGTTTTCTCGATCTGAACTTTAATTTCTAATATGTTCGGTTAGGATGGTGGAGGGAAGAAATTTTCATAAGATTTGAATGGAAAAATACTTTATGAGCTTAGAAATATTAGAAAAGTTGTTAGGCCTTAGTGATAGCTAGGTCATTCAGACAATCTGATTCAGGATTTCTTGTACTCGGTTGGTCAGATGTGCTATTGGCGTCTTCATGATACTTAACTGTTTGTTGTCATAGATGTCTGATGTGTATGTTCTATTCTTATTTACTTCTTTGTTCTGAATACATTCTGCTGAAAAGATCTTTGTTTTTATTCCTTGGTAATACGCATTCACAAATGTTAATCAGTTTGCCAATGCTTCCTATAGCGACTTATTGAGCTTAGAAATACCTTCAAAACTATTCTTTGCCTTGTACCCTTTTTAAGATTCTGTAACATGTATGTACTCAATGTAAAAAAAAAAAAAAATTAGACGTCCTCTACTAAGAAAAGATATCAGAAATTCTTTGAGAATCTACATTTGCAGTTATAAATTTGTGAAATTATTAGGATAAATTGCTCCCGACTCCTGAGTTTGATGTTGTCTGCCTTTGCCCTTTTGCCCCAACGATGTGGTGTTTTGGCTTCTTGACTCACTGTGATTCTTCTTGAACGAATCTGCAGGGGCATATTGATTATATGGAATTCATTTCTCTGTTCTTTCTGCTTTAAATACTGTTGGAAAGGATAGAAGCATTTCTTGAGAGTCCTCTTCTAGCAATTCGATGCAAAGCTTCACTCTTTATCTGTTGCTGTGCTTCTGGAGCATCTGGCGAAGCTGTAGTAGACCTCTTACCCCGCTTTGTTTCAGTGCTGTTTTGTCATCCAATTTAGAGGGGCTATTGGAGTCTGATTTGGTTGAACCATTATAACCTTTTAATACTGCACAATTGAGAATCTGCATGATGCGAAATCATGGAAGTAGGCATTTGACCTTGCCTTCAAGAATCTCGTGTGTTGACAAATCTGGTTCAGTGGCAACTGGAGAATTGAAATTGAACTACTTTTAATGGTGCGTAAACTTATACAAATTGAGTTTATTTATATTGCGTAGATTGGACATTTGTCTCCGAAGATATGTAATTAGTTTATGGTGTTTCCCTGTTTTCTATGGATGTTCCGTATTCCTGAAAAGATGGATCATGAGCTAGATTGTTATTGGCAAAAGTGAACTTGTCAAGAGGAGCTTGAAAATTGACGAGCTAGTTGAAAAGTAAAGGATATAGTTAACACTTAACAGTGTGATAGCTATAATGTGTTTGTTTGTGTGTGTTAACAAATAGGTGTGGACTTTGAAATACTTTTGGAAAAGCTAAATGAAAATATGGGCATGGTTGATTGGAAATATCAGTTGTTTAAGGTTGATTGGATAGAGATTTACAGTCTCAAGTACTCGTATACTTCTTTATCAAGCAGCTATTTATTATTATTTTTCCAAATTAAAGCCTAAGCGAAAAGTGATGAATGTTATCAGTTTCATTTTCACATGCATTTTTCAATCCCAACCGTAACTATTACAACTACCTTTCTTTAAAGAGGCACTCCTCGGATCTCAAGGCAACGTCTTGAAATCCTTTCTAATATTCTGAACATTAATAAATATCCATACTTGTATTATATAATCACCACGTAAGAGGAGAGCATCGACTTTCGAGTACGAACAAAGTCACTCGATTCCAACAATGGCGTCACTGCGCTTCCCATTCCCATCATTTCCTCCGCCCTTCTTTCCCAAACCCAACATCTCATCCCGCCACCTCCTCACTGCCGCCGGTGCCACTATCGCCGCCTCATGCACCGCCATTGCAGTCTCCCACAACTCTAACAAACTCCCTTTTCTTCAATACACACTCGAGTTCATCCTCACCCGTCTCCCCAATGCTTCTCCTTCTTCCTCTTCCTCTTCCTCATTCTGGGCTTCCCTCTCTCTCTCCTCTGACACCTCGCCTGATGTCATTGAATCAAGAACTGGGGCCTCGTTCCCTTCAGTTGTTAAGGATTCTCAGATATTGCTGGGTGTTGGGTTGAGGAGGAAGTGTTTGTTTGGTCTCAAGAACATTGATGTTTACGCTTTTGGTATTACACTTTTTACATTATCTTCTTTGAGTTTACTGTCTTTTTTTTGTAACTTCATTTGTATGATTCTGCTGATGGGTTTTAATTTTTTTTTTTTTTTGTGATCCTGCTCATTTTTTTACAGCTTGATTTTACTGACTTTTGTTCGTATTTGTTGATGGGTTTTGTGTATACATGATCATTTCTCTGAGTTGTGGAAACGTTGTTAAATTTGCCAACTTGCTGTGTAATTTTGTGGTGTGTTGAAATCCGCGCATTTTCAAAGATACCCGTATTTCGAATTTTGATGTATGATAAATTTGCTCAATTAGGCGGCTTGATGGAGTAATTTTACTGAACTGTGATTATCCAAGTAAGATCATTGCATTAGTTCTTGTATATTGGAGTTTTTCTTTATTAATTGAGAATGCAACTTGAAAGGATGCTTTCTTTCCTTGGGAAAGCGTTAGAATTTGAGATAACTTGCTTAATCGACTAACTTTCGATGCTGTATCACTTTTATCCTTTCCAATGTACAAGGAACTTTACTTGTTCCACATTATCTTTGTTTGGGATAACCATATTGCAACATTAGTTATTCCTTTAAAAGTCTAATGATTTAGCGGTGCATGCGTCATGTATGAAACATTGATCAATTTAAGATATCAAAGTACACTTCCTCGAATGTGTTCGTTCTTCTAATTGAAGTTTTTCTTGATTGATTGAGGATGAAACTTAAAAAGATGCTTTTCTATCCTTGAGAGAACTTTGGAATTTGAGATAGCTTGCTTAATTGCTTAACTTTTCGGATGCTGTGGCGGTTTATCCTTTCCTAATCTACACGGAACTTTTCTTATTCCAGATTATTCTTATTTTTTATTTACCATATTGCCACATTATTTTTTACTTAGAAGTTCTAATGAAACAGAGAGTCTATGTTAACATCTGAGATTGATCTATATCGCACACATGTATAGATAATTAACCAACCATTTTGAGTTAATTTTTTACTGTTCATGTGTGTGAGATTGACCAATCTCAGATATAGACATAACCTTCCATTAATAAAGTATTAGAAGTCAGTTTTACTACTGATGCAATCATGTAACAAGTCCCTAATCCTTGTACGTAACTGTTAGAGATACTTTTTGTGGAATAGCTTATTAGTCTGATTGTATTCCATAACATCATCTATTCGCTATGTGATGGAGACTTATCTGTCAATCTGATATCTTGTTGATATTTTTCAAAATATGTTCAAACTAGTACAAGAAATCATGAGTGGTGCAAAATAATTAATGAGATTATTCTGCATGATGAATTTTGTTGTTTGTACAGGTGTATATGCTGATGAGGATGATGTGAAGAAGAGCCTCAAGGAGAAATATGGGAAGTTGTCAGATTCTGACTTGAAATACAATAAGGATTTCAGTGAAGAGCTCCTGGAAAATGATGTAAATTTGACCGTAAGACTGCAAATAGTCTATTCTAGACTAAATGTTCAATCTGTGCGGAGTGCTTTTGAAGATTCAGTAGGAAGCAGACTTCAAAAGTTTGGGGGGGCTGATAACAAAGAATTGCTTCACAGGTAACCTTTTTATCAGTTCTACTAGAATTACCTTTTAAAACCATCTGGAGGCTAAAACAATGTTCTGTGATTTATTCTCAATTGTTTTCTAATCTTACAGTACATCTGTTTGCTTAGTCCATTTCATGTTTTGTGTTTGTTTATAAACGTGAACTCTTCGTGACTATAACACCACCCAAACCTTTACTTGTATTAATTTTACTGTCACCCTTTACTTGACTCTAGGTTTCTGGTAATCAATCTTGTACTAGTTGTGACAACTTTTTTGTTTCTACTGCCTATATTCTTAAAGTTTCACCATTTTCTAGTTGCCAAATATTGCTCTTATGTTTTGCTTAATCTTTTAAAATCGCCTGAACTTTTTCTCCCTTTCTGTCCCCTATTCCCCTGTCCACCTCTTCAAATAATGCACCGGTGAGGAAGGAGGAAGGTGGAAGGTTGTGTCACCGTAGACCTCCAATGTGTGTATTCGAAGCAAGGTAGACCAAAGACGACTTAGATGGAAGGAGTTAGGAAACATATAGATAAAATGGGTTTAGAAGAAGATGTGGCCCCTAATAGGAGATAATAGAGGAGCAGCATTTTTGTGGAGGATCACGCAAAATAGTTTTTTGTTTGAGTTTTGGTAAAGTTGCTTTAAGTCGTAATAATCTTTGAAATTTGTTTACATGATGCATTTTTAATATCAAGTTGCCCACCTCTTCGTATAAGATTATTGCCTCGTGCTTTATTCAGAGTTAATGTATTTTTCCCCAAATAATGTATTAGCCGTTGGACTTTTGATTGTATATGGTGAATTTGAAACCATTGATAGTTAGAGTTTGTTTGATGAGTTCAAGGCAGCTTTTTTTTGTGAATTTGAAGTGACAGAATTTGGTTTAAAAGGCATAGAGGTTGATCTACGTCATTCAGTAACCATCTAGTGGAAAGATGAGATACTAGTAGTACTTGGAGCTATTTTGTGTGAACTCTTTTCTCAAAGCCTTCCTACTTGTTGAACAATGTCAAGATCTATTTTTTATCTCGTAAGAAATATGCAAATGAGGTACTTGATAATGGATTCTTGCAATGCCATTGGCAATCCTGTTGCAAGATTTCCATCAAGGTTGATGTTGACTGAAGAATGAGAAGATTAATTGACTCAAATGTATGCCGGAGCCTAGTTTGAAATTTGAGGTGTTAAGCTTGTCAATGGATATATAGACCCTTAAAAATTCTCATTGAAGCACTATAAATAGATTTATAAGGTATATCAACCCCACCTCTTTTGGAATGTTTTGTACTTAAGGAGATTAAGCTAAATTAGTTGGCTACTCTGATAATGAGAAGGCAGTCATCACGAATAGAGTAAAAGTACAACAAAGGATGTAGTCCGTATTTAGCTGGACTAAATGAATTTTTACTAGGAGAATGTTAAAGCAGCCAATGATGGCATTGTGAAGAAAAATTCATGGCAGCTTCATCCCCAAAACACTTTGCTAAGGAAACCTCCTGAGATGTGTTGACAACGTGTCAGCAATTGCTAGAATCCAGGACATCATGGACAAAACAAACGAATTGGCACCAGATTTCAGTTTTCTTAAGACCTAGTTGAGCAAGGAACAATAGATATATTGGTAAGTTGTATATCTCTATGGACAGCCCCTTGATCAAATTCACTCAGAAAGTTGACAGATGCTTAGAATGATAAGAATTCAAATTTGAGGGGGGCATCGTCAAACGAAATTGGGTAAATTTATATTATCAACTTAATGGAATCATGTTTGTTATATTTGTTGACCAGATTGCAATGAGCATAACAACTTTTCAAATAGTTGTTGGAAGCTTTCATTAATGGGACAGACTAGAACAGTATTCTGATTCGAAGTATGAGATTGAATATTATAGCTCATGCTTTCCTCTCTCCATGCTGTATCTCGACCTCACATCATTAAATTCCATCTTTCTTCTATATCAGTGCACATCACCTCCACCCTGTGGTGCAATCTGGCTCTGGCCATCACTGGTTGTCCCTTGTGCACCTGAACCCATAATGTGGGGCCAAGGAAGATGGGTGGGTGAGAGCAATCTCATTTCCAGGCTTGTCCCTTGTGCACCTGAACCCATAATGTGGGGCCAAGAAAGATGGGCAGGTAAGAGCAATCTCATTTCCAGGTACAAGATGCAGTCAGATTATTCTGTGCTTTTTGCATAAGTCATGCTTACTTTCTCTTTTTTCTTATTTATGTAGTTCGTCTAGTCAGATAAAGTGTTAGATAATTGACTGAAATTCCAATAGCTATATGCCTATATTTGACTTCTACAATCAAAAGGGATTTGAGTCTCCTTGTAGCATTTAAATCAAAACAACTTTTCAATTTTCAAAGGAGATAATCTTGTATAATCAATGCTATCGGCCTCATGAGATTTAGAGAGTAGCACGGTAGAAACCAAAATTTTTAAATTGATTGTTTAAAGTAAAATATTTGTTGTTAGCAATGATATATTTCAGACTGCAATAGATGTGTTTGCAATTGACCACTGAAAAAGCAGAGTGATAGTGGCTTTGATGGCAGGGTGACATGTTTGCTAAAATTTCACGGACTCACAGTTACAAACTTGTGATTGATAAATACCTTGAATATTGAATTTTACTTGTAGACTGTATTTTAATGCACATAATTGGTAAGAATAGACAAGGAACAAAGAAATTTTTCACCAAAAGTTTGACTATATTATGTAAGAAACACATTTCAATGGAGCATGAGTGAGCTAACATTTGATCCTCTGCAGATTTACTTCGCAATTTAAAGATGACATGAAATTGTGGAAAGGTTCTGTTATAGAACTCTCCAGAGAGCATGGTCATGTACTTCGCACAAAAAGTAACTCCTCTCTCTCTCTCTCTTATTATCCTGTATACTTGAGCAACTGTGGGGGTATAGCATCAGAATAGGAATCTCAGTTGTGTTATTTTCATTCGCCGTTAAAGATACTAGATGTTGCAATTTTGAGTGTTCAGTGTGCAGTTATGCCTCATGAGCTCTTAAGCTGAGTTTATTGGGCATTGTAGAAATGACTTGATAAGATCTGTATTGTTAATTGTTATATGGAACTGAAATGAGAAAGGCACTTATACCCTGTTTCATTTTTTGGTTGGGTTACTACTTTAAAATAGAGGTGCATGGATGCTGGAAATAGTGTGTTTGCTAAGTAGTTGTAATATGTTTCCGTGTTTGTACTTGTATAAAATTATGTTGAATTTTTACAGTTGACGGAGAGGAGGTAGGGATCATTGAGAGCAAACTTCTTTGCCAATCTGTTCTGGATTTATACATTGGTGAAGATCCATTTGATCGACAAGCAAAAGAACATGTAATGCACAAGTTGGCGGATGTCTTGGAGAAGAATTAACCTATTGGATCAAAAGGGATAGGGATACAAGTATGTGTCCAGCTGTTTCCTGTATTGCATAATCACCTTGGGAGCCCTGTACTATGGCCTCTACTTTAGTCGACCAAACTCTCCACTGTTTAAAGTGTTTAGTTTATTATGTTATTGTGTAGAATTCACCATCAAAATTGATTGTATAATTGGGAAAATAAATGAAGCATACAACTGGAGAATGGCGGATGCATACACTTCTCTTTCTAATCTGGGAAGAAATCTGCGGTAAGCTATCGCATCCTTACATATGTTTTTCGTCATTTGAACCATAAAATCGAAAAGTGAAAAGGAGGTGATGCCCATGGTTTGCTTTGAAGCTCACTATTTTTATAACAATGATTAAAAATAAAAATACCAAGACAACCAATTTTATATGGAATTTATACTCAGTTTCCCATGAATCTTTCTCGTGGAGTTCATCACACAAAGATAATTACTCTCTAGTCTCTAGGCCTCTATATAATTAGATTCTTTTATTGGTTGAAATTTTGGACTTGCATTGTTATTGCTTCATACAAACGTAACTCCAGCTATAATTTTGATAAATGTTCTCACTGGTTTCTGAAAAGAGAATCTCTCAAGACTTTATAAGCTGCTTCCTCTACACAGTATGTGGTTGCTAGATACAGGAGTAGGACCTGTCCATAATGCGTTTTTAAGTTTTAACTAGGTGGGCAATCTTTACTACAGAGAAACTTCCATTGTCAAAATTGTTTTGTAGAATAACATTTTCAAGCTACTTCGTTGCAGCAACGTACACGTAATACTCGCAAGGGACGACGCAGAATTTCAGTAACTACGTTTTCTATTTCAGAATTTATAGTACACTATCCTCAGTTTTATTGTGGACATAAGGATTTTATCTGCTCCGTGCCACAGTACAAGTTCAATGTCGGGCGTGTTGCAGAAGCTAGCACCAACACTTTTCGTATCCCATCTAATCGCGTTATTTTTCTTAGAGATAAAAGCCCTGTCCAAGTCGTTATACCGAGTACTTAAAACCAAGGGAAAAAAAAATAAAAACATTACCTTCTGACCAGGCCAAAAAAAGTGCCAGGAGAATAGGTGATCAGTAATGTTAATTATCTTCTTTGATTTTAGCATCAGCAACTAGACTCAGATGCACCAATCATTGCACGAAACAGAAGAAACCTCTTAGTGGAAAAAACAAAACTCTATTAATAGAACATATTTGGGCATTTGACTGCTGAAGTGGTTACGGTCTTCTACTGAATCTAATACAAACAAAGCCTTGATGCTTTGTCCAATTCGACTGAGATTTGAAAAATGAAAGCTATTTCCGGGAAGACTTGGTGCTATTCACAAGAGAAACAGAAAAGAAAGCTCTGGCATCTTGTTTTGCCCTCATGTGACGTCAGAATTCACAGTTACGAAATTTGCAAAGTCTATTTCTTTGTACAGCTTAGACTTTCATCAACTCCTGGAAAAAGATACCAACCAGAATCATTTCATGCAAGCAAGAAGTAAACAAAAATGAAGTAAACTTTGCTTTAACCCCACGTCCTAACTTCTAATGAAACTGTGTATATAATTTTAACTTAAGAACAGCAGAACATGAGAACTGAGATTGACAGTCTCAGTGAATCAAGAACAACTTAAACCATATTTACTGATTCCACCTAACAAGATATGAGTATATGAAAGTATTTCTCAAGAATCAAGGAGTGAAGAGGGCAAAGCCTTTGTATAGAATCATGCTACTCAAACAGAGATCATCACATGCGCAGGATACTACTAGACCTGTTCTAACTGCAACAAATTTTAATCAAAGAAATATATAATTCAATACCTGTTCTTTCTGCTTGTAGATAGAGTCAACCTTCTTCATGTAGTCATCAGTCAACTTCTGTTAAAAAGGATATCCAGAGGCTAGGTTCAGTCCATAGAAGTATTGAAACAAACAGGAAAAGGAAAGGTAAGGATAGACATTGAGATAATAACAGAAAACTTGCTACATTAGCAACAGATCACTTCTTAATTGGTTCATCTTTAGAAGGCCTTATTTTCTACATAGTAGTAGTAAAGTACTTCCTGGGTAAGAAAACAATGTGCACGACCGACAGTAACAATATTATATGTAGCTTACACAAATTATCCTCCACGATTAATTTTCAGGAAATCACTTATCCGCTTAACATCACCTAGCAACCTATTCTCTAAGGGCATATTAAGCTCAGCAATTTGAAAGGTCGTCTCTAAAAGTTCCTATCCACATTTTCCTAGCCTAACTCTCACCCTGAACATTGAGCGTATTTGTTTTCCTTGAACTTGATCACAGAATAAACCCAAGCACTCTACGACCAGACAGTCTTGGTTCTTGTAGTTTTGCTATTCCCTGTAGCTGTTACATTATCGATTTGCTGTGCACATCTGAATCATGCACGGCCTATGCAGCATGTCAAACAGCCCACTGAAAAGCAATGTCTAAGACATGTCTTAAACCATCTTTCTGTACTATCAACTAAGGGACTTAAAAATCCAACTCCTAGAAAAAAGTTATGCCAAACCTTAAAACAACAACATTTAAATTTGTGTGTTTCTAATACGAAGTATAAAGATATATATGAAGATAAAGAATTTGTTATTACTTGCAAAGAATAAAGCAATTAGTATTAACTACTACTTAGTAGAAGTGAAGGTTCTTCAGCAGTGCAAACTGACAGCAGATTATTACTTTCCAGCTTCTTGGCCTTGATCCACATGTATGATATGTAAAATCCAAAAGACCCCCCCTCCCCATAACACACAATGGTCAAATAAAAATGCCAGTTTGTAAAACACATTTCTATTCTTAAGTTGTGAGGCTTAATAATACCTGGAGATCAGCAGAAAGGTCTTTCACATTGTCTTCCGAAAGCTTTTTCTCCTGGGAAGATAAAGAGAATAGCAAAGCTGTTATAGTGAACATTCACAAAAGATCTGAATTGCAGCAGTACTAATTGAAAGATCAACACCTTCTCAAGTTTTTCATAAGCCTTCAAAGCATCTCTTCTTATGTTCCTCACTGCAACCTAGGAGAACAGAAAGTTTGCAAGAGAGAAAGCACTAGAGAGTTAACCACACACAAAATTGATCAAATTACTGCTTTCTTCAAATTTGTCGTATAACAGAGTGACAATGCAAAATGCAGAGGCCAAGATATTAATTCTATTTTGAATTGAGCCCTATTTTCATAAGCTTTTATAATCTCATTTTCACAAAAAACCAAAAGCATGAACACCTCCATTACCTTCTTCTCTTAAGGAAATCAAGTGATTCTTTAGTACAGCAGAATAATGAACATACAAAATTAATTTCATGCTTTGACGTTAGTAGGGGAGTTAAGTAGAAACAAAAAGTTGACAAAGCATTTCAAACCCCTATAACTAGTTACGCATAAACCCAGAAAGTCTTACAAACTGTAAGCAAACATAGTAAGCCTGCGAGCGCAGATATGCAGGGTCTTGAAACGAACAAAATATCACTCTTGCAAATGTAGATGAAACCAGAGCCAAATGTTCTAGATTTGATGTAAAGAACAAATGATCATCAAATATCGAACAATATTGAGCAATATACATATAAGCCTGGCTCTCATCTTGATAGCATAAAGAGAAAGCAAGAAAACAGTTCATTTGACAAAAACACACCTTTCCTTCTTCTGCAAGTTTAGAAACAACTTTCAAAAGCTCCTGCAACATAGATTAAGTATTTGATATCAAGTGAGGTCTAAAAAATATTCCCAGAAACTTTACTCAGTGTATACTAACGGAAAAGCCACGAATTGAATAATATCAAGTCTTTGTTTATACCATAAAAATTGGAGAAACTTAGATTTCACTAAAACATAAAAGCATTAACTCTGAATTGAGGAACGTTTTAGATTTAACTCAGATATAAATCAGATTCGCGAGCAATCTAAGAGTAGAGAAGGTCAAAAGGCTCGAAGAATCGTATTAATATTTAGCTAGGTAAACTACAAAAATAATTACCAAGCTTTCTAAGCATTTGCATATTCCATCTTAACTTTTGCATCTTTTGAATACTTCTAAAAAACATTTTTTAGCTTCCTCTCTTTTCAAATCGCTAGTAGTAACTTGAAAATTTGAAAGCTTCCTTATTGGATAGCCTGCAGCTCAAAGGATTAGAGCATGTGGCTTCAAACCAGTGTCAAGAGTACGAATCCCTCCTCGCCCACAATCGACCCCAAACGGAAGGACCAGAACCCTTAGGTTTTCAGGCCATTGGATTCTCACCAATGTTTGCATTACTCAAGCCGAAATTCTCGCAGTCAAATTCATTTTGACTTTGATAAATATATTGCTCGTCCAAGTCGCTTCTCTTTTTGTCTAACTTACTTCTTTTTCTTTGCGAGTTTCAGGAATACCCAACATCGACATAGTAAAGTTACCAAAATAGAAACTTATGGCCTGTTGGTAGGTGATGATAGATGGTGATAATGGTTTAATACTTGTCAGAACAAGTCTGCACTGTTTTTTACAGTGGCTTTGAGCCTTTGACAGACAAGAAAACTATTTTTTCTCCATGGCACACGATCATTGGAAATTGCCTTCCTTCTTTCTGCAGTTAATGGAGGCAGGGACAGCCGGATGACATCACCATCATTATTTGGAGTTAAACCAAGTTGAGACGTTACTAATGCCTTCTCTATTGCCTTCAAGCTGGGAAAGCAACCATTACAGTGAGATCTATTGACCATGTATATGGTTCAACAATAAGCATGTAGCCACTTGAGTGCATTCAATTTACTATATAAATGAAGGACTGCAAACAGTTGAAGAAAGTAACAAAGAGAAGAGTCAAAGATTTCATTAAATTTGGTGGATAAAAATTACTATAAAGAAATTAATTGTCAAGCTCTTTATTTTCTCCATACATAAAACAAGGCTCTATTTTCGCTATTGAGCTTATTCAAACATTAAAATTTCTATATAATAAAAAATTCTTCTTGATCAAAACCTGAATGTTCATAACAAAAGCAAAACAAGTGATTGTAGGGTACACTATCAGAAAGTAAAACTATAATTTTACAATTCAAAAAAATCTTGTACAACAAAGAAATAACATTTCTTCAATCTTCGTCAGCATCATTGTTAACTACATATCCAAAATATTAAAATAAAATTTCAAGTAAGAGTACAATCATATTACTTTCACACTTTGTGTCTAGAATACCCGTGTTCAACAAAGTTATAAATTCCTACTTGACACTTTAATCACTAATTCACTATTAAGACACCTAAATTATCACGAGAATATCATGAGATTCATGACACACATATCCATAGAGAAAAATGTAAAAAGAGAAGAAAAAGCTGTATCCTATGCTCACAAATCACAAATGTGCTTGATATCATAATCTTAACAAGACCAAGGGAACAAGTCACTCTGAAATATTTGCATGACATGTAAACACCCTCAAAACAAAATGACACTTGTGTATGTTCCCGCACTTGGCAGTTGTAATATATGCAATTAAATTAGCTTTCAAATGAGTTATGATACGATTTTTCCTTATATAAGTCCAAGACGCTCGACAAAACTCTTCTCATACAAGAACCTGATCTTTTACCATATATCAATATTAGATTCTAAGCATGAGCACCCTCAAAACAAAATTACTTAGACCCTCTGGAACAGGTACGAGTGACTTACCAAAGCTTAAATTAACGTCATGTGGATACTGTTGGGGTGGAATTTCTGCTGCGTGACACGTGGCCAAGAGACACGTCAAGGAAGTTGGCTAAGTGACATGGAAGGGCGATGGTTATCAGCTACATGTTCGCTTACTGTTACAAAGGTACATTGAACATGGACATCCAATTTTAGCAGTTATTCCAATTCCTGATTAGCGAGGATTTGATTCAAGCCATTGTGAGGATAAGTATGAAGAACCGGCAACAGGTGGATGAGTATAGCGTGGAAATAGGAGGAAAAGGATTGTACATTTGACTACCAACGGAACAAAAGAACATGGGGAGTATGCAGTATAAGAAGGAAATACTCGTGAAGCTCAGGAGGAAACAAGCTCACTACCTGATACAAAACACTAAGCTACTTCTCATTGACAAATCCAACTCACTTCAACATTTACATTTACGTTCTTATTAAATACCATTTGTAATCTGTAATTACCGGGGCTTAGTCCCAAACATAGTGGAAAGGCAGCCTAAGTGAGCCCCCACGGTTTTTCCCAATTTGGGTTTTCCACGTCACCAAATTATCGTGTCGTTCCCATTTTATTCTTTTCTTCACGTAACGTTTATCAATCCAACTTTTGTTAAGCGTAGCTAATTGTTCCATGATCCTAACCTTAAATTGTCACCTAGTTAGCAATTTTTAGCAGAAACAGATACTATCCTGAATTAGTCCACACCGCATTGCTGATACCACATTATAAATTTTTTGAAAACAGTTTCTATCAAGACTAATTCTACAAGAAACTTAGGTGCCCAAAACCGAACAAATAACCTGGTCTAAATTGAACTCATTCCTTTAAAACCTTTTAGATCCGTGCATGAATATACCACTCTTTAGTCTTATCAAGGACTTTTACAAAGCTCTCCAAATAGCAGATCTAACCCATGTAGATCGATGCATTCTGCTAAAAGACTGGCTTCCTTTTCCTCTTGCTTGTCTTCCTTGGGATATACAGCTCCATGAAGTGTCCAATTAGAATACCAATTGTTGAGTAGAAGATAAAATACTCTTACCCTTGTCACAACATAAGCACAATACCCAAAAAGCCAAGTCGGAATAACAAAGCATAACATTTCGTATTTGTTTGAGTAGTAAGCAAACTTCCTCCAATGTCCACTAGTGGCATCCAAAGTCCCTAACGTAAGTACAAAAGATAAAAGTAAAAACCTGCACTGCCGATAAATAGACTTTCAGCATCAATACCTTGATTTTTCATACGGTGATATCAAAAGGGAACTAGCATCCGGGGAACTAATTTGAGCAATGCTTTTTAAGCTGACTGGAGTTCCATAATACTCAACCTGTTCAGGCATATGGGTCAAACGAGGTAAAGGAAAGTTCAAATTGCAAGATACTGAAACAAATTGCAAGAAACTGAAACAAATTGCTTGCTGTAGATATATAGGCCTTGCACCCAAGTATGCGGATAACACTGTAAAGTTGTACCACAAAATTATAAATCTAAATAATACGATGCACGAAATATCAAGGACGTATACCTCTACTCGATCCAGCATTGACGGACTAGCTCGATTTGTCCACACTGAATTGAAATTTGACGAATCGTTTCAAGAGTCTTTTCCATCCTTTGTTTCTTTGAAAGTAGAACATCACAAATGGTTAAGTTCCACAATAAAGCAAATGAATGCAAATAACGAATTCAAACTCACAGTGTCGGTCTCAATCAACGACTTCTCAGCTTCGATTTGCTCAATAGTTGCACACCTAAAAGTCCCTGCACTGAAATCAAACCAGCAGACAAAGGCAAACATCAGACATCAGAAGATCCACAAGTCCCCTCACCAACTTCCTAACCCGAACTCCAAACAACTAAACACCAACAAGTAAGTCAAGAACCAGAATCACAAATATATACCGGTTCGGAAACTCTTTCACAAAAACGGCCTTCCCTGAAAACCTCTTCACTCCACAGACGACCCTGACATAGTTAGCAGCAGACCTCCAGGTAAGCACATCGGTTCTCGAATAATTGCATCCCAAAGTGCTAACGCCTAAGCAAATTCAAGTTAACGCAATCCATGAAATCAATCACCGAATTCTCTAAATTTACAAATACACAATACAAGGATTGCCCAGTCCTAAAATAGTATGAAATTAGGTAGAATCAGGGTAAGGTTTGTTGTGCGAATGATGAAGTGGAGGTGACATGGGGGGGTTGAAGAAGACGAACCTTGGAGAGCAGAGGAGGTGGAATGGGGATTGAAAGAGTGAAGATAGGACACTCTACTTCGGGGGAGTCTACCTGTCTACGGATAGGAGAAGAGATGGCAATCCCGCGTGTCTCTGCGCTTGGCATAACTGAATACTTGCATAATTAATTAATGTTTGAATTATAGGTTGGCAAACATTAGATTACATGGAAACCCTTCGACATTTTTAGCCAAAGATATATAATTTCTTAGATTGGAATTTCTTCTGTCAATGTTTATTGACTTTTAGTTGAAGAATTTATTTTAATTTACAAAGTTCAATATAACACTTTTAGAATTCTCTTTTTTTTGGTCAAAATCCACTTATAAATTGGTCAATTTTAAGATCTATAAGATGTTGTTGAATGTCAAATTCAATTATTTTGGCTGCTCAAAGGTGTTATTTTGCCAAGAAAATTATATGTAAAATGATTTTGACAAAATGTAGTTATAATTTGTATGTTTCTTAAGGTTTTCTTTTTTATGAGGGGTATTTGTTTAGTGGGACAAGAGATCTTGTTATGATAGGTTATAAAGACTATAATTGACTTTATATTTAATTTATTATCCTCACCCCTTTCACATACGTTAAAATAGTGGAATCTGGAGTTTTATCACATGAATCTAACAAGATCTCACATAAATATGTTTTAACTTATATATATCAACGAAAAATCATATTTAAGTTTCTTTCTCGTCAAATACAATATTCTAAATATAACAAATAAAAAGGAAATAGAGTAAGTATAAAATAATACTTATTTTATTTTTATATGTATCTACTCACCAATTTTTTATTCATATTCCACCTTTGATTTATCAGTCTCCTTCATACCAAGCACCCCATTAAAAAGATAGGCTTGATCCTTAGTTTCAACTTAAAGTTCCCACTACATCCAAGGCCTTAATTAATCAGTGAAGCAAATTTGGCATACATTAATCAACATAAAGCGAACATATACTAAATAAAACAGAGATAATGCATCACTTCCCCCACACACCACATTTGAGGACCTCTACCGCTCTACGGCCAGTCAAAGCTGCTGTCATTTAAAGCAGACTAACTTTGACAATGCGCTTCTTGTTGGATAAAAAACTATGTTTTGTTGTTGAATTTCTGACTCAAAACTTTGACACTCTTTGTTTGGCGCCTACTCTACTTTCATGGTCGGTCGGGGAACTACCCCTTTTTACATCCTTTGTGTATGTGTTTCTCTTCTCCATTTTGAAATTCAACCAAACACCCCCTTATTCAAAACTTTTTCTCTCTCTTTCCTCATCTGGGGTACTGTTATTTCTCTATTCTTGAGGTTAGTATTTGATCTTTTTGTATCTAGTGATTGTTTTGGCACATGGGTGTTGTTTATTTTATGATTTTATGTTGATCAGAGTTCCTGTGTTCATTAGGTAGTGTATGATTTGATCAGATTTTCCAAAGTTTGGGACTTTATTTTCACTAGAATTTTGAGTTTTTTTAGAATTACAAGTTTTTGAATCTTGTGATTATTTTAGCACATTTGTTTTGCTTATTTCATGATTTGATGTTGATTAGTGTTCTTGAGCTCAGTTGGGTGTTTGTAATTTCACCTGGTAGTGAATTATTTGATCTGATTTTGTGAATCTAGTGATTGTATTAGCACGTGGATATTGCTTAATTTTGAGTTGATATTGATTAGTGTTCTTGAGTTCATGTGGGTGTTTTTAATTTCATCTGGGAAGTGGTTTATTTGATCAGATTGTGTATAAGCTTGAAACTTTCTGTTTGGATATATCTCTCTGGTAGCTGAGCAGATGAGGGTTTGTGGTTTTGATGCTAAAACATGGTTTAAAGTCTAAAGCTACGTCATTATGCTTACGTGTTTTGTTCCCATAATTTTGTTTAAGTTGACTTGTTTAAGTAATTATGTGAGTTTGGTTGTGTAAAGTGGTTTAGGTAACTGGGTTTCAGTGATTATATTGACAGTGCAAATCTTATGAGTTTGTCATTCTTCATGTCTTTGGACAAATCTGCTTATTTGGTTTGAGGAGAATGCTACAAGATTAGGGTTGACCTTTTAGGGGTGAAGTGGCCAGCATATGCCTTTGCTCGTGCTCGGATATCATGGGACTTCTGTGCTTTAAGAGTTTAAAAAGTGCGAAAGTGAAAGTAGATGCTGATCCTTGTGCAGTAGGCAGCGGTTATCAGTCTAGGAATGTGCAGACCTCCCAAAAAAATGATTTGGGTGTAGTACCAAAGCAGGGAAGCCTGGAAGAGCATTTGCTTGATCTAGATGATCTGCAACCTGAGGAGCATTTCTTGAATCGTGTTCGTTGCAACAGAACGGAAAGTGAGCTTGATGATTATTATGATGGAATTCCTCGTGTTCCTACTGAGTTATCTCATAAATCAAGATCCATGAGGTCTACTCAAGCTGCAGTTGCTAAGGTCTGGCAATTGCTCTTTGTGGTTCTCCATTTATATCTGCAATGTAACATGATTACTTTTCTGCTACCATTTTTACCTTTTACTTAGATATTAGGGTTATAGGTATTTTTATTGACATGATGAGTAGTTTTTCCCATGCTCCCTGTGTCCATAGTTCAATGACGGTTTTTTTTTGAGGTTTCACGGATAAACAATAATTATTGACATTATGCTAAAGGTAATTTCTAAGACATTGGTAATCAGATTATTTGAACTAATCTATGAAGTATTTTAGGAGGGTTGACCTTTTTCCTGAACTAGTTGTCTCAAGTGTACCTTTCTTGGTCTTTATGTAAACTTTTTACCATTTTATTAACTTGTACAATTTAATCTGAAATTATTAAAATCATATATCCAAAATACTGATGCTAACTGTGACAACAATGAGTTTAATTGCACATTGTAGATAAATAGAATATTTTATTTGCCTAAAGTTTACTCTCTGACTTTTGAATTTTTATTTGAGATAATCAATTCAAGACTCAATGAGTACATTATAAATTATAAAAGCCAACTATTTTCTTCTTAAAAAGTAGTCATTTTGAAGTATCCTATGCTTGAATAAGTTCATATAATTTTTTGTATGGGCTAATAAGTTAGATGAGTTTATGCAAAGGCTTATAAGTGGTTCAGATAAATTAAGCTCAGGAGTTTCAAGTTACAAGAACATAACGTAAAAGTAGGTTTATTTGTTTTGACTTAAAAATTTCAATTCTGAAAAGTGAATATCAGGCTGAGAGAATACCTTTTTCTTATTAAATAAAAAAAAGGTATAACTTCTGTCTTTTGATTAAGTTGATGTTGTGATTATTGCTTAAGTAGTGAATCTTTGTACATTTTGGACTTTTATTTTCCTCATTATTTGGGGCCTCTGTATTTTATTTTACTTTTATGGTGGTTGGACTTTGGAGAGATAGGGGTTTGTAGGAGGGGCATAGTAGGATGAACTGCAGAACTGATCTGTGAACTTGAGGAAGATGAAGAAAAACTCTTGCTTGATACTGTCATGATTTTGTAGAAGGAACATAGTAATCTATGCATTGCGAATCTACCCTCTACTGAGATACAAATGATTCATATGATTTAACTGAGTTAAGTATTTTATATATCACCTTACTTTTTTCAGCCTGTATAACATTTAGCGGGGTTGGAAGCTTTTCTTCTTGATCTCTATATAATTTTACCTCCCTGCTTTGATCTAATTTTGCATATTGATTCTTTTTGTACAGTATTTGTTTTTGTACTCTACAACTTGTTCGTTCCCCTAAATATTCTGTAAGATTTTGTACATTGTAGGTGTCTGAAGTGAGCATACGTTTAGGCAGGGCTGGCACCATGGGGCTTGAGAAGGCAGTTGAGGTACTAGATGTGCTTGGGAGTAGCATCACGGACTTGCACTCAAGAAGTGGATTTGCTTCTGGAGTTATATCAAGAGGAACTAAAATCTCTATTTTAGCTTTTGAAGTTGCAAATACCATCATGAAGGGAGCTTGTCTTATGCGTTCCCTGTCAGAGTTACGTATATGCCAGTTGAAAGAAGAAATTCTTCCTTCAGAAGCTGTGCAAAAATTAGTTTCAAAAAATATGGATGAGCTTCTTAAAATTGTTGCCCGTGACAAGAGGTAGTAGATAGAGTCTTAAATTACACTGTTTCATTTAATTCATGTTTATGCTTTTATTTTGTATGCCTAATCCTTTGAACATATATGGTTTAATTTCGGCAGGGAAGAACTAGCCATATTTTCAGGAGAAGTCGTCCGGTTTGGGAATCGCTGTAAAGATCCTCAGTGGCATAACTTAGACCGTTACTTTTTGAAGTAATTGTTAAAGCATAAACATTAGCATTTCTTGTTGACATCTTTGTCACAACATGTTTCTCATTTTGCTTTATGTCTGTCCATTTTTTCCAGACAAAGCAGAGAAATTGTCCCTCTTAAGCAACTGAAGGAGGACACAGAGTCAGTGGCGCAGCAGTTGTTGATTTTGGTTCAGTATACTGCTGTGAGTACAGCATGCTTTCAGTTGTAAATCTCTTTATTATTGTTTTGGAGCTTTTTCAGAGAGCCAAGTAGACTATAACATATTTTTGCCTAAAAGTGATGGAGCTGTTAAAAACCCTATGAGAGAAGAAGCTGAAATGGAACCTAATGCTTTGTATCAGCTCCTTGGATTTTCTGTATTTCCTGCAGATTAATGATACGCCCGCTTGTTTCCCTATGTTTCTGACTTAAATTAGTGAACATTTTACGTAGAGATGGCAGTGTTCCTTCTAGGGCCTGCCCTCGTGCTGTGTCTTCGTGCATGTCCAAGCTTTCGAACTGTGTCAGTTCCATGTGCCTTGCTGGCCGATCTTGCGCCAACCCATGTGCTGTTTGTGCGTTTTGAGTGGTTTTGTTTAAAAGTTTTCACAAAAAATTAATATTTTGACCAATATACCATAGTGGTTTTGACAGCTAATTATGGTTTTGAAATCTTTTATTTCATACTAAACTAAGTTCTTTTGATGTTGGTTTTTGAGGATTTTTATAATTTATGCTCTAGTGGTTTAATATAATATTACTATCTCTTTGCAAACTTGGAAGTATTTGTAAATTGTAAACTAGAAATATTATTGATGTAAGTAATTTCAATGAAGGCTTATGGGATACTTTTTGAGTCTTTTGTGCCATTTTCCCAAATCCTTGGCTCAGGCTTTAGCCACAACTTTGTGCCTTGTGCTGAGTTGTTCCTGGTTTGTGCATGTGTAGTGCTTTGTGCAGGCCTGCCTGCCTGACCTATATTTTGACATGAACAGAGCTCTTACCAAACTGTGTAATTATTCTTAAATTGCTGAAGGCTGTTCATGGATACTTTGATGATAATCTCTTATGCAATAATTAAGTGTTTGATATTTACTAAACTTTACTTTCTTTTGTCCGATAATTGGCAATATACTCCTTTATTACAAAAAGAATTATCATATTTGGGTTCCAGCATTCAAAGTTCGCTAACTTGGAACAATTCTTTCTGAGTGCTAAAACCCAAATATGATAAATCTTGTGTAATGGAAGTAGTATATTGTCAAAAATCTTTTATGAACAGAGTGATTCAGATTGAAAGATATAAAATAAAATCATTCAGTAGTACAAAGCCTTGGGTTTAGGGCATTGATTCCAGATCTTAGGGTCTTTGTGAAAAATTTTCATAATATGAAGTTCCATTGATGAGGAAGGTTTTTCATTTGCTCCTACTCAAAACCTTTATTTTCTGGATCACAGGAGCTGTACCATGAGTTGCATGCTTTGCATAGATTTGAGCTAGACTTCCAGGGAAAATGCAGGGTAGAGGGTATGTGTCACACACTCAGACCACCATTCTTTTTCATCTTTTATATGATACATATCGTTATTGCTTAAGCTTCTTGTATCTATGTATAAAGCTATTTAAGTTGCATGTATGTCACCTAACTTGCTATTCAGCCAAAATTCAAGCACCTGTTAATGTTATGACCTTATTTTGAGTTTAATCAATGCTTTTTGAGATGATTTTGATCTTTTTGTTGCTGTTAAGAATGAAAATCAATGAAAATGTTAAATTCCTTAGACCTAGGCAACCTAGCTAACTCTAGGCCACTAATATTTTTCCATGTTCCTCTGGTGTTAGAGGCAATGGAATTCATTTTCTTTGGCGATGGAGAATGACTAAGTCATGATAATATTTCAGTGTTGTAAGAAGGTGTCCCTCAATTTTCTAGCTCTTCGGGTAGTTGATACCCTTTGAAAATTATTTTTGGCAACACTTAACAAGGGTCGCCTTAAGTGAACTGGGTTCTTTGAGTTTGAAATATTTTTGAGTTGTTTTTATAAAGTCTATGAAGTAGATCATCAAATGACCTACAAAAGGCTGTCATTCCTTAAAATTTTTAGTTAAGGGAGTCATAAAGGAGAAGCTTCCAAAAGGGGTTGATGGGGTTCTTTTATTTGAATTGGCCGCTAGTCTGGTTTCTATAACTTTCTATGATAACTATATCCTAGTCCTGTCATCCTGGTCTCGTTTGAATATGTTGCTCAAAAAATATGAACATACAGTTCAAACATTACAAACATATAGTTTGTATAGTTCAAAAATCATGAACATATAGTTCAAAGATTACGAGCCTGTTGTCCCTTTTGTACATCAGCAGAATGAAAGTTAGAAATTTACTACATAGCAAATATGTTCCAGAATCTTTGAACTATATTCATAATTTTTGAATTATATGTTCATCCAGGACTACGATGCACATCATGGTCCTTGGTCCATGATAAAATAATTGCCTACTGTATAACATGAAAAGTTCTTCATTTCATTGGAATCTTGCCTTATCTTTATAACATGAAAAGTTGTCTGTATTTCTGCAAAATAAAACCAGATGGTTGTCAACATTCCCTTTTCAATTTTTTGAAACTGTACCCTTCTTGCATAGCTGACGGCATTGCAATTTTTGCTTGAAGAACTTAAAAAGCAGAAGAAATTGGTCAAGAAATTGAAGAAAAGATCACTTTGGAACAGGAGTTTGGAAGAGGTAGCACATCTGCTGTAAATTGCAAAGACACCTTTTTGACATTGTTGAACTAGAATTATGCTCTGTTACGGGTAATTAGCAATATTTTCTCTATTGCAGATAATGGAGAAACTTCTGGATGTCGTCCTTTTTCTGAATATGGAGATTCGTAATAATTTTGATAGTGATGGTATGTTGTTTATGTTAATGACCTTCACCCCTTGTATTCGCTTTCTTGTGTAAAAATACCTGCTGCATCCTTTTATATGCTTATCTATTTCAAGGTAAAAGAAAAAGGCATCTGATTTTATATTTACTTATTTCCTTTGATCATTTTTTCTTAAATAAACTGACTCATAATTATAAATTAGTCTAAGTAAAGGTGTTCTGGACGCAAATGAATTCCAAAATTTATGTAAACAGAATTAATTGATGCATTATCAAAAAGTATCATCTGACTTTTTCTGAATTCTGACTTATGAGATCAGGGCCGCCTAGTTTTTTGTAATAGCTTTTAGAGAGCAGACAGTCTTTCCAAGGAGTATCTTTAGTGTCAACCATTAGGAAACTGGGAAGAAGGTGAAAATATGTACCATCATATATACCTTAATAAATCTTCTTGAACTTGTCTATCGACTTTTTATGACTTATTAGAGTGTTTAAATATGAGGATTAAATATTGTCACTGACTGGAAACTGTTGATAAAAACAGGCTTTGTGAGGGATATCCTTTGTTTTTTTCAGAGGGGAGGTGAGGGGTATCTAAACTTAGTGTAATTGATGTGATGTGTGCTATTAAATTTTTCCTTCATTCAGATTTCTGCTCACCTTTTTTTTGTTTATCATTATCAAAGGAATTATCGAAATGTAGTATCTATTGAGAGGTATAGTAAGACAAAAATGACTGCCTGCTATAAAGTCTGTGCGAAACAAAAACAAAATAAGAAGGTCAAAGTCAAAATACGTACAAGCTGATATTCTACAGATAATTGTATTAAGTGAGCTCATTCATATATAATATTGCCACCGTTGATATATATCTCTGCACTTTTTTTGCTGTTTATTACTTGTTAATGCCTATACATTACTAGATAGATTTAGCATGAAATAATTCTGCAGTTTCCATATTTTTATGCAGTCCTAGGAAAAGCTGAAGAAACTATTGAAACAGTTGAAGATCTTGTAAGCAAATCACAACAGCTCGGACCAGCTGGTCTAGCATTGCATTATGCGAACATTATTTTGCAAATTGATGGAATCGTGAGTCTTGAAACCATTTCTTGTTTTTCATTTCACCAACTGGAGTGTATACTTTCTTTTCCTTCCTCTGTTGTTTATGAGCACTTCATTGCCTACATTTATCTTTGTTTTTATTGAGTTTTGGTCTTTGGTTGGTCGCCTAATGAATCCATACACTTCCCCCTTAGAATGATACATTCATTCGTTGGAAAAGAAAGTGCATACTTCCCAAGGACCAGAATGTTGTTGTAATAGGAAAACTAAAAGTTGCAAAGTAATAATTAAAGTTTCCTAAAAGTTATTTATAATAATGGAGGTTCCCTTTGAACTTTGTGACCAATTAAATATGGTAACCAATGGAAGCTGAATAATTGTTTTTCTTTATCGAAACCTTATCAAATATAAACTTATGATCTTCTATTCATTTTTCCATTAAACCATTTTTCTCCATTTAACGAGCTATTAGAGTTCATGGCCTCATGAGCACTATTGAACTCAGATTCTTGATAAGGACACTTTACAATTAAATTGTTTTCTTTTCTCCAAAATCAATACTTTCATCTCTGAGAGGAAAACTGAATTTCTTATGTACTCAGGTGGCTAGATCAAGTTCCATGCCTGCTAATGCTCGGGAGTCGTTGTACCAAAGCCTGCCACCAAGTATAAAATCATCTTTGCGCTCCAAGATGCAATCATTTCATGCTAAAGAAGAGGTACTTCTCATTTAATGTATCATCAACTGTCACTTGACGTTTTGTTTTACATTCTTTAGCTTTTTATTGTCTATCTTCCCTCAGAATTAACATATTAGACATTGGGTAGAGATCAGCTTATAACCCCTTTTCGCTACAGCTGGTAAAATGTAACCCAACAAAACAAGACAACTGGTTTGATCACCTAGTCAGGACTAATGAGTTCACTCAAATAACTTGTTAAATTTAATGGGTTATGGTAAGGTTGGTTTTTCCCACCTGAATCTTAGTTGCTAGCACTGTTTAACCCATAGTCATATAAACTTTTAAAATACTTGGGGTTTAGAAAAATGGCTAAAAAATAAGAAATTTTTTAAATGGATTATAATAGTAAAAATGAAACTCTCAACCTTTGTACATTATCAATTTGTTTAGCTTCTTATTCCATTTTTAATTGAAATATTATATATATGAATGGACAAAATGAGTTAATGTCATTTAACCCGTTCATATATGAATTATCAAAAAAAATATGCGTGTAACTTTTTCAATTTATAGGTTTGGTTAGGGTTGATTTTCCCTGCCGTTCTACTAAGGTTAGGAATTTGGGTTTTAGTCTGGTACATTATGAATAATCCACACTTTACGAAATCCAACCTGACATGACTTGTTTGTTCAATCTACTTTTCTCACATTCATATCACCTAATTATGTGGCGGTGCATATCATTTGAGATCATCTTGAAATTAATGTCACAATTTCTATTTTAGTTTGTCGACTTGCTATTTTTCTGTTGTCCATAAAATTTATGGAGTAATTTTTTGGTGTCCAATTAAATTTCATTTCATAATATATAATTGAGATTGGATTGTGCGAGAATAAATTTGTAATGCAAAGGATGACTACGGTACAAGTGCAAGTTCATCTCTTCTATAAATCAGGGCTTACAACATAGGCTCCTATTACTTTTCCTGACAGAATGTAGATTGAAAGTTTGTTATTTCTGCTCCCCGTCAATTGAAGATGTGTTATTTTATGCAGTAACTGTTTCGATTGTCCGTTGGTTGTTTGACTTCATCTTTTACCATATGCAGCTCAGTTTGGCAGATATTAAAGCTGAAATGGAGAAAACATTAGAGTGGCTTGTTCCAATTGCTTCCAACACTGTCAAGTTAGATGACCTTCCTTCCAAAAGTTTACCATCTGTTTATTACTGTGTGGATATTGGATTACATCTTTCTAACACCTTTTTCCTATGTTTTGCCGTGGTTGTGATTAGGTCCCATCATGGTTTTGGTTGGGTTGGTGAATGGGCGAATTCTGGGTAATCTGATTGCTTATTTTCTTAATTTTGGCAGCTATTGCAGTCCTTTTTCTATTTTGTTAGGACATCTTTTTGCTCATCTTCTTTTTAATGTTCTAATATTCATTTATAAATTAAATTCATTTACAGGTTTGATGCAAGTGATACGTCTGCCGAAAAAGCTGATGTGATCCGCATTGAGACACTGTACCATGCTGACAAAGTGAAGACTGAAACGTGCATTACTGATCAATTGGTCTGGCTTCATCATATGGTTTCCCAATCAAGAATATCGAGCATAAGTTTCAGTATCAAGTCAGTTACAAAACCCCCTGCTCCTATACCCCCGCGAAGAAAGCAGGCTTCAGAATTGACGACTAGCAACGAACCATCTAATGTACCAACAGCAGAAGAGCATCAAATATTGAATTTCAGTGTTGTAGAGACTCAGACATCAAGAATGGGTAAGAATCAGGACCTTGATGATGTTAAAGATGCTGTTATGGAACAAGATTTGGATGTAATGAACCAAGTAAATGTCATTGACTTATCACTTTGATGTGTCATTTTTACCTGGTTAGATGAAATCACATTAAGCAATTTGGTGCTGCAAGTCGCATAGTTCTTGTAAGAGTTTATGCATGATTGAGGAGAAAGTATGGTTATAATGTTATATTTGGTGTCTTCGAGGAGATGAAGCTTATTGAGTTAGCAGTAGTTTCTTTAAGATCTTATTATGCTTATATAGAGCACAAGCAAATTCTTTGTTACCATGTAAAGTTAAAAATCTTGCATTACATCAGTAAAGGTAAATCTAGTGAGATTAATCTTAAATGAATGTAAAACCTGCTCTTTCTCCGTTATCTTCTACCAATCTATGTTTTTTGGGGTGGATTCAACACCTCAAATTTTTTATTATCTTACAAACTAACACATGTCATGAGATAATGTACCATGCTCGTGCTAACATCCAAGAACAAAACGTGGAACCTTATGATTTGCAAGGTTTGGCAACTCTATATGAAGTTGACTTCTTAAGGTTACCACATCACTTTCATCCAAACAAGAATTTGGATCAAAATTTGTGAGCGAATGTGTCAAAGACCCTTGTGCGTTCTGTCAAAGACCATGCAATTTAATGTCTCTCAAGAATTCATAGCTAATTGCTAAATGTTATTCTAGACTAGAGTTGGATTGAGTGAAGGGATTGAAAGAAGCATTTGTGTGACTTGTGGGAAGTATAGAAACATAGAGAGAGAAAAAAATAATAATTAATTAATTAATTAAATTTGTGTCAATATAACGAGGTAAAACAAGACGGTAAGACTCATTTTAAATTTGGGCTAAAAAAGTAAGTGCAATTTGTGGAAATGAGTTTGTATCTCTTTTAAAAGTTGGTAAAATTATCTTTTTGAGCAGTTAAGAAAAGGATTTAATTATATAACATAATTATGTGTAAGATAAGCAATTATGTTGGGGGAAACTCTCACTTTGTGAATGGGTATGCATACACATAGAGAGACGATTTGGAGAGGTTGTGAATTGTGAAAGACCAAAGCTACAGAAACAAAACATATCAAATTCTAAACAACAATTACAGAAGTCGTCAAGATTGCAAACTGAGGGTCAGTTAGATGGAGCAAATATGGTTGCAGTCTTACCTAGAACTTATACAAGCATGAGTAGTGCGACCTGAAGATGCTAGACGCTAGTACACTACACAGCTACATTGGAAAAAAGTTTCAGTCGAGCTTTAAGATTACAAACACTGAACTAGACAAAATATCTTGATAAATACTTCAAGAATCAGCAGCCTTTGCATCTTTAGCTTTCTTCGCAGAAGTTTTCCTCTCAATATCTTTCGGTATGGTCTCCTCCACCACCTTCGGTACTGTAAAGCTGAATTCACTAACAGAAACACCTTTGATATCAGGGTTTTCTTCCAGGTACTTGGCCACTTCGGTACTTGACCTAACTTTCTTCCCAGTGGGAGTCACATAATGTGCGTCCAATTTAGAAAAATCCCTTCTAAGAACCAGCTTTCTCTTAAAACCAACAGGGGTCCTTGGGATGTTAGGCTTGTCAATCACCCAGGTCCTCGTAGCATCCTTTTCAATATCAGCTGGATCATTGCAAGAAACGTTAGGCTTCTTATTGCATGTAAAGGGTTCCTCCAACAAGTTACTTCTGATCACCTCATACTCTTCTTCGTTGGATATGAGTCTCCATTTGAAGCATTCACCACATTGCACAGCATAAAGTCCAATGGTGTTTGTCCCTGTATGGGGTTTCTGCAAAGAGCACTGGTTGTTCACTTAATTTGTACACATAAGATCACCACAGCATTAATGCCAATAGACAATGTATATCAATATATAAGTGAGATAGAAAATGCCAGGCATAAAAAAACAGTCGGATAGAGAGATGGAAGATGGAATATCTTGTCCCACGGCTTTCACATAGAGTTGATAGATATGACATATCAAGAGACAACGAGCATGTCAGAGAAACTATATCTTAAAACTATTCTCAGAATTGCTTTAGAACTATGCATATGAATATACATTTAAGAAGGAAAATATATTATCTTATTGCCTCCACTCAACAGCTGAAGCAGAGTTTAGACTTAGGCTAAGTTGAACTCAAGTATCTCACAAGCAAGCTCAGCGCACTATTACACAAACTTCACAAATGACTTTCTTCCTATAACTAGACAAAGCAGCATAATAAAATGACAATATGTGAACAGTAAGAGGCTGGAGCTCTCGATCCAAATTATGACGCTCAAAACCAAATTCTGGGCTTCTGGATAGAGAAAACCAATAACACATTGTTGATGCTTGAAGTTTGCCTTCCAAACATTTGTCACATATATGTGAGAGCACAATGTCTCTGTATGGTGCTCAAGCCATGTCCTCCAACCCTCTACTAAGCTCAAACTAAGATAGTAAAGTGTGTGTCCTTGCCCAACAAATAAAATTTTTAGCCTGGGTCATGCACTGAAGGAAAGGTTTTGAACTTACATATTCATGCGAATATATAATTGGAAAAGGTGTTTTTTCAGCCCACTTAAAAAAATAATTAACCTCATACTTTTACATGATAAGGTCCAGAATTGAAAACTTGCATTCAAGGAAAGGTCCTGAACTCTTCTTTCTTTGTCACAGAATTCATGCCATCAGTCCATCATCCTACAGTGAACAAGCCAAACCTTTACCTTCCCTGTTTGTTGACTTTGTTCTAGGGGTGGCAATTCAATCTGAATCTGATCCGAAGGAAAAAGACTGATCCAAACCCGTTTAAAAAAACTCCAAGTCCAAATCCGATAAAGAAGTCCGAATCCAGATTGAAGATGGATCAGACTCGGATCTAGTACCACATCCAACCGAATATGATCCAAGTCCGGTCCGAATAAAATCCAACTCATGTTTTGAAACTTTTGTATTTATTATTTATATGAAAAAATATTAATTGATTAAGTATAAATTTTTATTACTAGTGTTTTCCATCTTATAAAAATAATGTTTCTTAATTACAAAAAGGCTTTAATTAAAGGCTTTATTTAGATCAAAAATTTATCTAAGAAGGCCCTTGTTTTTTATATCTCGTTTTTTCTTTAACATTTTTTTAACCATCGATATGAGACAAAACTTACATAACTTTTCTCTTTTCAACTTAGTTTGTCATCCTATATACGGAGTACATAATTTTATACATGACTTTAATCAACACATACTTTTACTAACAATCAAACATGGTTCAAGCCTTCAACCAGTATACTATTATTTTAATGACAAGTTATAATAATGACTATGTGTACTTCTTACCTTCCATCTTATTTTCTTATTTACATGTTCATTCTTTTTTTATTTATAATGAACTGGCCAACAATTTCATTATTTTTTTTGTTGTTGCATTTGAGAAATATACTCCTCATTTTTTTAATCATTATTTCATAAATGTCTTATCTTGTATTCGAGACTAGACTAACTTCTAGAGTTATAATTATTTACTACAAATTGTAATTATTTACTACAAATTTTAAACAATCAACGTTAGCTAATAAAATTGGTTTAATACTTTGTAATTTTTAACTCTTAAACTATTCTAGTAATATTTTATAAAAGTTATTGCATGTATTCTAGATAGTAAAGCAAGTGTTAACAAAATGAAATCATGAGTAGGCTTACCAAGCCAATTCACCAAGGTAATGTTATAAACGTATAATTAGTATCAAGTATAAAAAAATATTTAGATGGATATATTACTATTACTATTTATATACCAACATATACAATATGAAATGTTGTGTGTATTCATTTATTTTCTTAAGAGGTTATTTAAGATATTATGAATACACAATTAAAGAAATTTATCTAATATGTATTATTAAAATTAATTCTAAAATTAAAAAGTTTTTATCTTATTTCCTCCCAAATAAATTTTTGTTGTTTTTACTTAAATGATAGGTTTGAAATTTTGACATTGATGAAAAAATTGTCAAATAATATTGTATTTTAGTTTCTCATTTCTATCCACTAATTTTAATAATCCACATTGTAAAATATATTTGATCATCATCGTCAACGACTAATATTTACAGTTTAATAAGAGCACAATCAACTATTCTAATTTGTCAAATAAATTATAAATACGAAGTATAAATCATGTTTTTATTGTCTATGATAGCATATACTTCCCTCTTCCTTAATTGTTTTTAAGGCATACTATTTTTTTTCTATTGAGAAGAAAAGCTCTGTGGCTTATCTGTCTTATCTCTGATCTAGTAACGTGTTGTATATTAAAGGCACTATTTAAAACTCCAAAGAGTCCCACATTGAAGAACTAATTGGGTGACAATATAAAAGAATAATTTTATAAAACTCCACATTGAAAAAGGGAGGTTTTACTATAAAATTCAAGTGTCTCACATTGAAAAAGGAAACAATATTATAAAACTCAAGTATCCCACATTTAAAAAAGAGTGGGGATAGTATGAGAAACTAAGTATATAAGCTTCCATATCAAGAAAAGAGGCAATATTATTAAACTCAAGTGTCTGATAACTTTATAAATCCCCACATTTAAAAAGAGAAGTATTACAATAAATTCAAGTATTCCACATTCAAAAAATATTGAGAGATAGTATGAAAAAAGTTTTATAAACCCCAACATTAAAATGTAGACCTATCATAAAATTTGAGTGTTCCATATTAAAAAAATTGAGAGATAACATGAGAGAATAGCTTTATAAACCCCTACATTGGAAAATAAAAGTTAATAAAAAAACTTAAGTGTCCCACATTGAGAAAAAATGGGAAATAGTATGAGAGAATAACATTATAAACCCTTGAAGTTTTTATTATAAAACTTAAGTGTCCCACATTGAAAAAATTGGGAAATAGCATGAAAGAATGGCTTCATTAAGCCTCACATTGAAAAAGGGAGGCAATATTATGAACTTAAGTGTTCCACATTGAAAAAATTTGGTAATAACAATGAGAACATAGCTATATAAACAAACTTGAGTTCAACTTTTGGTTTATCGGATTATAATGGAGGTCTGATGGATCGGATTTTCGGAAATAATAATCAGGTCGGATTCGAACTCTATGATTTGGACTCGGATTCGGATCTAAAATGGAGATCCGAAAATTAGATGGATCAGAGTCGGATTTTGCTAGGTCCGACTGGACTCCAACCCATTGTCATTCCTACTTTGTTCAATGATTATTTCCAACCAATTTAGTGGTGTACCATAGTCATTCCCTCAATAAAATTTATACCCATGAGGATAAAAAAAATCCAAATAAAATGAAGTCAAAAAGCCATTTTATATAGGAAAAATTGAAATTAAAAACACAACCTTTGACCCATTTGGTTGATAAAGTCCAACTTTTACTTTATTTCACAAAAATACAACCGCTTGAGTTATTGTATTTTAAAGAGCCAAATGAAAAATTGACCATCTAACTACAGGTACACATGGCCAGTCACTCAACTCTTAAAAATATAGTAAACCTTAAAGGTTGTATTTTTATGAAATAAAGTAAATGTTGGCTTTTATCAACAAAATGGGTCAAATGTTGCATTTTTAATTTTAATTTTTCTTTTATTTTTCACTCAAAATAGAAAGCTAGTAATTTTGGTAAAATCTTTGATACCTAACGACTTTTTTGTTCATTTTTCTCTTATCTTTCTCGTTAACTTATTTATTAACTTTTGGATAATTTAGGAGGAATATCTAGACAAAGAAATCAAACAATAGCAGTCACATAAAAAACAGAAGAACTGATCCCCGTTAGCCAGAGATTCTATGGTGTATCACTAGTGACTTAATCCAGGGATCTTAGACAATATTTCAAGGAATGCAGCCCCATAATAATACTAAATAAAAAAGAATAATCCCTCATTCCTAAATGACAAATGGTGAAGATCTAGGATAAGTGATTCTCATTGAGAAAAGGGGATAGAACAGTTTGGTAAAAGGATATCACATCAACCACACAGTCTTGTGTATTTGTATCTACCAAAGAAGAAGTGGAGCTGTTTACAGACTGAGATAAATTAAAGGTGAAAAAGACAATGCCATAATTGCAGTAACTGGTCACAGAATTCTATTCAAAATTATTGAAACGGAAAGAATACTTATAGGCCTTCTTAGCGAAAGTTATTCCTATCAGTAACTAGCATAGGATAACAATAACATTTAGTTAAATAGCTGAAGTTTGCCTCCCCCCAAAGCTCCATGGAAACCCTTCAAGTAAAAATAATATACAACACACAAAAAAGCCAACCCTTATTCAGAAAAGATGATGGGCTACATGAACCAATAGTCTATCTCATTTGTTCATCCACAAAAATAATCCTGGCACCATGTTGTCTAGCAAACCCATTTTTCTCCATATCTTTTCAAACTTCCTCCATCCAAGTCATTTTTTTCCTTCCTTCACTATGTTCAAAATCTTGATTACCACAACCCTCCATCTTACTTACCGGTATATCTAATAATTCATGTCTCATATACCAATCATCGTAAACTATTCTGCATATTATCTGCCATTCAAATTTACTTTCAAATAGCCACATTCCTAATTTTATCCCTTATGATGATCCTGCCACCTCAACATTCGCATCCATGCTACACGTATCTTTTTTATATGCTCCTTTTTAAAAGCAAAAAAATTCCGACCCATAAGTTTGATTGCCACCTATAATATTCGCTTTTTAATCTTAAGGATACATTAGAATCACACAATAGACCAATTACTACTCCCCATAAGAGCCACCCACATTTTAGTCTAAGAGTGACATCTTGATCGATGTCTCCATATGTTACGATCCCGTAAGATTAAAACATTCATTTACAAGTAACACTTTACCATCCAGAGTCACAATATCTCCATCTAGCCTTCTCCGAATGTCAAAATACCGATTTACAAGTAATTCTTAATACTATCTGATGTTAAATTGACAAAAAAAAATTATTCCTATTGACACTAAAACCTCTAGATTCTAGCCCTTGTCTCCATTGCTCTCAAGCTAAGTGCACCTCTATATTACTTCTTTTTTTACTGGAACAGCTGGTGTGTGCATTAGATGCACCTTGATGTGCCTTAAGTGCACCTCATTGAAGTTGCCTTGCCTAAACAAAAAAAAAGGCAATTGCCCCTATGCACCCTGCGCCTCAACGCTAGGGCACGCCTTTTTATATACCGCATCTACCAAAACAATATCATTTGCAGAAGCAAACCCAAGATACATCATCCTCTGGATAGACCTTGTAACTTGTAGTGAAGAGAAAAGTCATGGGTAGATCTTAAGCCCTTATTTATGCATAAGAATAGGGTCCAAGACTCAAAAGATTGAACCAATGATCTAACACTAAGGGCAAAAACATTTAACAACAAGACCAGACCTAAGCAGGAAAACAGAGTTTGCAGATCACCAAAAAGAATCCACAAAGAAAGAGATCCGAACAAGTTTTACATTAGCTTCAACGTGGCCACATGGGTAGGACTGGAGTAGAGGAAACTAAAAGATGGTAATCGGTGACGTGAAAGCCGCAGGCTTCTTATACTCATCATACACGACACTGAATTTGTAAGACCACATCCTCCAGTCCTGGTGAACTGAGAGCAAACAGTCCCATTTCCATGTTTAAATTCTTGAGGACTACCATACAAATCAGATGTAACTTAAGGTCAGAAGGTCAGTGCATATCCCACTAGAAAATATACACACTCATAATTTCCAATAATGGTCCACAAAAATCACTTCCCTAATCATAACAGTCACTCTCATTTCACTTCCCACTCAAAATTCCTACAAGTGAAACGAGAGTGCAATAAAGCACAAAAATATGAATTACTTCTCCCAAATATACAAACACTCGGCTCAGATAACAAAAATAATCCTATTACACTTGAACAGAGGGTCAGCATATACTGTTTCAAACCCTTGCAAGAACAATTTTTTCCATACTTACGACACAATTATTAAACTACTGACCATACCCTCGATTTTCTAACGAATCTCGAAAAACCGAGCCTGGAACCTCGCAAAGATCATAACAATTTCACAACTACACAAATAAAAAAAAAACTCAAATTAATTGAACACGGAATCAACATGCATAATCTACAAACCCCAATTAATTGAAATCCAACCCAACTTGAAATAACATTGCAATAAAAGAAACCCTGATTCGGAGCTGAGAAAACGAGTATGGCTCATGAAAATAATCGAAAATTAGGGCTTGATAAATTGAGGGATGACCTTGGAAGATGCCGGAGTTGAAAGGGCGGCAGGATTCCGGGAAGTGACGGAGATTTCGGGGGTCGGAGATTGCGACGTGACTACTGAAGGCGAAGGCTGAGACATCTGAGGTGGAGGGCCCCACACAAGAGGGCCGAAGGGCTGCGGAGGAGAGAGAGAGCGCTCTCAACGAAGCTCAAGTTGCTGTGGGGAGCCAACACAATTGTGTCGAAGATCTATGAGTTACGTAGTATTAACTTTCTAAAATAGTGTTTACCTATGATATTGACACAAGAGACAAGTCGCAAATAGGATAATGCATTCGGGTACACGATGCGCATCGTACACCCTATGCAAAATGCAGGGTGGAAATAACATAAAACGCAAAGTGACTGGACGTGCTTGTACAGTGGAAGACAGGTTAGCATGGGGTGGGAGACATGTGAAAATGATTTCTTGCAAAAGTTGGTAAAAGTGAAAAAGTTGTACTTGGTGAACGTGAAAATAGAAGATTTTTTGCAGAAGTTACTGTAGAAGTCACTGTAGCACATGGATAGTCTGTTTTTTATGCATCGGGAATCATAAAAAGAGGCCAGAATTAATGATACAATACACGAATGAACATTATATAGTCATTCACTGAACATTTAGTTGTACACCACTGAACATGTGAGGAGAACCCAATGAACATTTCTATACTTGGGTGAATTAGTTCAAAATAATTCATTGAAAGTTTTTACAATGAACATTTTATAACGAGCTACTGACCATTTAAGTGTAAACGAATGAACATACAAGTGTAAACGAATGAACATTTACGGTTTTGTTTGAATGAACATTACATATCAGTACAAAAATCTAAGAGATTGCATTGGGAATGAGCATTTTTTTGTAATGATGACGCGTGGGTTTTTTTGCAGAGATCTTATACATTTTTTATTCACCATTCACATAATTCTACTAACCATTTTCAATGACCATTTAGTAAATCTCATTGACCATTTAGCTTATTCCACTGAACATTTGTCCATTTTCACTGACCATTCACATAATTTCACTGAACAATTCATTCATTTCACTAAACATTCGCATAATTCCACTGAACATCTCCCTCTTTTCACTGAACATCTACTAAATCTCAATGACCATTTACTAAATGTCACTAAACATTAAGCCAATTCCACTAAACATTTTACTCCCATTTTACTGAACATTTTAGTCAATTGCAATGAACATCTAATTACATTCAACGATCACGTTCTTCATTTTCAATGACCCTTTTTTAACTCTCACTAAACATTTAGTTATGTACATTGACCACGTATTTTATTTTACTGACCATTTAGATAATTCCACTGAACATCCATTCTGACTCCAGTGAACATGTCTTCTACTTCACTGAACATTTTAGTAATCTCACTGAACATCAAATTAACTCCACTAAACAAGTCTTTAATCTCAATGACCAATTAGTTAATTGAAATGAAGGGAAGCACAAGGAGAGAGAGAGTGAAATGAAAGTGGAAGGGTTGGAAGTGAAAAGGTTTGTCTTTTTTATTTGGAAAAATGGGGAGGAAATGATGGCAGTTGCATGGAGAATGCACAAATGTTGTATTCCTTGAAACGAGGCACGTCCAGTCATGCCCAGATATGACGATTTATGGGGAACTGCAAATGGTCACTAGGTTGGGGTAAATGGTCAGTACATTATCTGACGTGTAAAAGCCCCTCCAGCCACTTACGTTTTGTGTTATTTTGGGCTGCGTTTTACACAAGGTGCACGATGCGCATCGTGTACCCGGGTGTAACGTCCACATACTGGAGACAAGTCTCCTAGCCCTAATTAATTTGTGTGGGTTGGTGGATGATCACATGAGATAGGTTTTTTATTCATGCAAATCACTCCATTTTCTTGAAATTAACACATAATTTTATTGTTTTGTTTATACGTAGTATAAAATTAGTGGAGTACTTATTAATTTTATTATTTTATAGTTTACATATATAGTTTACTTAAAACCTTCAAATAAAATAAGACAATGTTTTATACTTTTATTCATTGACATGTTAGAAAAATTGATGTTCCCTATATAGGGGTGTTCAAACTACCCGACCTAATGACCCGGCATAAATTGTCGGGTTTTTTTTTTAAAAAAAATTGCATTTCGGGAAGGGTACTCGATCCGGGTAAAAAATAGGGTAGTCGGGTCGGGTCATAGGTCGGATAAAACTATAAACGGGTACCCGAAATATATTTTTTTAATTAATTTTTTGTTATTTTGTTTAGCCTTAGTCTAATATTATATGTTTTTGTGCTCAATAATATTATATGTTTTCTCCTTCTTCCTCATTCTAATATTGTGTGTTTTGGTGCTCTATAATTATTTAAAATAAATTTACACTTATATATACTGAATGTTCATAATTAAGTATATGTCATATATAAAATTTCCTTGTACTCAAGTAATTTGTCATATATCGTGAATTTATTGTATTCTACTATTAATAAAGCTTTAATTTCTTAAATCAATAGGATGACATGTTATTTAGGTGATGGACTGGTGGTTGAAGAATAATGATAAAAATAGAAAATACTCATGATTTGAAAAAAAAAATATTTATATTTTAAACATTTTTGAGAGAATCTTATTATAACAGAAGAGATAGAAAATTTATTTAATATGATTTGGCTTAATTATATTGTTATTGGGAAAATATTATATTAAAGATTAATTTTCTTAAAAAATATTAACGCCCTTTAATTTCTTCTTCACTTCTTTCTTTGACAATTGACATCATATCACCACCATTCTAATATAGGGTTAACATATACAGTATGTATATAGTGCTACTGTTATACCATTAAATCATTTTCCTGTGTTGACTTTATAACTTTACTTAATTAGATTATACTTCATATAATACAAAATTACGAAGTACAGAGTATATAGTTAATAATTACCATGATAATGGTTATAATTTTTTGTCCATAGAATATTGCTTTAAATCGGAAGGCATGTCTTTTGGGGTTATACACCTCTGCACATAATTTTCAACAAATAGAATACAAGATTTTTAGTACAAAAATAAATTGGGTACCCTATGATCCGACCCAGTTTAAACAACACTCGCTTAACGGGTACCCGCAGTCATGAGCCGATTTTTGAACTACCCAATTATGAACACCCCTAATTGATATCATATGTAGACATGTAGTAACTTGTTTTGAGTTGAATGTAAGTTAAACATTCTCAAATACTTTAGTGCTCTCTCCTTCTCTCCCACACATCTTGAAATTGAACTATTTGATACGTAACTTGCATATGTCTAAGAGATATAGTCTAAAGATCTATGAACACAAGGTCGTATTTGATAATGTTTAGTGTTACAATTGTATATACAAGGGCATACATGACTACTTGTGTTGTTAAATACATATGAAGTGTAAACAAGGGGGGTAACTAGGCCTAGCAAGTAAAAACTTTGACAAGTGGCACATGGTACTTGACTTACTTTGTGGATTACTTGAAAAGTTTATATGTGGCAGGCAATTTTCTCATAAAAATGGCGAAATTTCCTCTGAAGTCTTACATAAGCGACTTAATGCCCGTCACTATACAACAAACCAATTCAATTACTTGCTCCTTCCTCAAAGAAAAAATATATAATTTGTTCATATTCATTTCAACATTAAATTACTAACCATAAGGTATTTCACGTCACCTTCACGAAATGCATAGCTTGGTGGGTAAATTTATCAATCAAAAAACATTTTACAAAAAACGTGAGAAAACTTGCTTGAGCTAACCTTATGGAAATAAATTATTGAAAATTCACTATATGATTTATTGATAACTTCCCAAATTTTTTGAACCAATTAGATGGATTCCAAAATTTTGCCCAAGCCAGAATAAATTATAATGTGAGGTTAGATTTGCCCAATTTCAAATGTGGGTGGTTACACATGTTGATTAAACAACTTGTGCGTCTTTTGAAATTGTATGATTCATAACTTAGTTAGAACTTTGGATGTTACTATGGTAATACATTTACATAAATGATTGTAAACTCACATAACACAATATAATAGTAAAAATGATATCTCAATATAATAAAAGTTACCTTTCAAAGTCGATAAATATTTACATATATTGTGTTGAGTGATACCTTTTGTTATATTAGGGGTCACTTTTACCGGGGACATAATAACTTTATTTGTCCTGTGTGTATACAATACTTTTTGATACATTGATGAGTACTAAAATATTAAAATGAACTTACTAAAATATTTTGGAAAAGAAACAATAAATTATGTCCTTGTTTTAAAATTTATAAAAGTCACTTACGTAAAATTTAATACTCCGTATTCTACTACATTTCAAGAACCACACAAACCCATTTTATAGAATTTTGATTTGTGGAATTCATATAAAAACAATATGAACATTCTCATGCCTCCTATAGTTCGTTTCAGATGCAAAATTTGGCTTTTTTGCATCTTTTTGGTTGCTAATGGGCAAAGTACAATATAGTATAATCAAATATAATAATGGTTAAAGTTAATTTTTAAATATTATAAGAAATTCATATAAGATACATGTTAAAAAATGGAATTTTTTTTAATAAAAATAATAATACGAAATATATATTCCGTAATATACAGAATATCATAAAAATACAAAACAAAAAATTATGAAAATTTTGATTTTTTTGGTTCCTAAAAAGATGGAAGAAAAAACAGAGCGCGAGACGCTTACCAACATAACAAGTGACTGACTACGGACTTCTACTCCCTCTCCTCTTAATACTCTCCTTCCCTCAAGAATCGCTCTCCTTCCTTCCCCTTTCTCTCTCCCTTCTTCCCCCTTTTTCCCTACATTTTCCTCTCCATTCTCACCCAATTTTCTGCAATTCTGTAAGTTTTTCTCGTCTTTTTTGCATAATTTTTCTGGGCTTTTCCCCCATTTGTTCTTTCTTGTATACTTCTATTGTGGCGGGAACAATACATGCCTCAAAGTTTGCGTCTTTCTGTATCTTCTTGTTCAAGATTACTTCTTGGGTTGATGTTGCTTAGTGTTGTTTGACCTTGATGTTGGTTTTATTTGTATGGCTTTGATGTAATTTGAAAGCAAGTTTTGATCTTTTGCTTCTTTGTTGGGTTTAATTGGTGGCTTTTGTTTTGGGTGTGTTCTTGATTTAGGGTTTTGACTTTGTGATTTTTGTATGATTGTGTTGCATTGTTGATGTATGATGCATTATTTGTGGGTCTGATTGACGAGTATGTTTATGGGAATTGCTTGATTTGTACGCTTTTTGCTTAATTTCGTTGGGTTTTTGTTGGTTTTGTGAGGTGCGTTTAGGGTTCTTGACTTTTTGGTTTGCATGTATTGATACATTGCTTATTGGGTTTCGTTTCGATGCCGGGTTTTGATCATTTTTGTGTTTGGACTTGTGAATATTGAGCTGACCCATCAACTGTTTGTTGGACTGATGTGCATTTGTTGTCATATTTTTGTTTTTCTGAACATGTTAGGGTTTTCTTTTCGTTTACATTGACACATTGCTCGAGTTGTGGGTTGGGTGAGTTGAAGTGCTGGGCATTGATTGCTGAATTTCTAATTGAGTTGGACAATGCCGCTGCTTAAGAGGAAGCCATTCTCATTGTTGGAACCTCCCAATGATTTACAGCCTCGTGAGCTCGTGTTTCAAGTTCGATTCACCAAAGAGATCTTTCGAGATTATCAGTATCCTCAATTTAAACTGATTAAATGTTGATTATTTATGTATTGTTTTTTGATGTCTTCAATTCCCTCTCCTTCCTTCCTTTGGGTTCCTTGATTCCAAGTAGAGAGTACTTGAAGCGGACTAATTTGTATCGCAAAAGAGTATGGACTTGCAAAGTAACTGGGAAGTCTAATTTTACGTATGAGGAGGCTTTGGTCTCAGAGCAGCGTGCAGCAGAGAAGATTCAACAGTTTCCCGAAGAGTTTATTGGCCCTGCGCTGCGAATTATTCAATACAGTAAGAGCTGCTTGCTACATTGTTGTATTGAACTGTTGATTACTTCCATGAGTTGTTTCATTATTTGCAACTGCATTTATCATAGAGCATTTTTTTCATGCTTAAGATTTAACTTTTCATCTGTATAATGTTGCTACAAGAAATCGGAAATTGCAGGCATGACTATGAACTAAATGTGTAATGAGTTGCCACTGCTTATTTTGTCCTGTAATTTCTGTCTCTTTCAACTGTCCTTTAGTCTACTTGTTCTTTCTTTCTTTCTTTCATTCATGAGAGGGATCCTTGCAGCTTGGTAAGTGACTTCATTCAGTTATTGCTGCGACGGTCACAGAAAATGCAGATAGTATGGATTTTAAATGAAATAAAACTCACTCTATATTGAGCATCATGTAGAACCTTGCTTATTTCCAGCCAGCATACATTCCCTCTGTCTCATTTTAAAAGTCCCAGTAGACAAAGTAATATGAAGGAAAATGCAAGGAAAAGTATATTGGGAAGTCATTGTAATTTATTGTGTTTACCTTGTTTGTGGCCTGGGTTGACTAGGGAAGCCTCTCCAAGCCTACCTAGTCAGTTAATTAAAAGGTAGGCCTTAGATGAATTGTTTACAAGTAACTATTGTACTTCAAAAAGGATGTATAACTCCATATATTTAAAGTATGAGGTCTTGAACACGTTTTAAAAAGTAATCACTACTTTATATTTATGCCCAATGAATAAGATACATCTCTGCCCTCCTGGAGAATTAGGTTCAGGAATTAACTGATATGACGTCCTCTTGACTTTCGGTCTATTATGTGTTCATTTCTCTCAAAAGCTCGTGTAGGATTTTGTTGTTGGTATATGAGCCACAAAGTTTGGAAAGTAGCTCTAGAAGAACTATAGCAGTGATCTCAAGATGTAGCAGAATTTAGTTCCCAGTATTTCTTCTTTGTTCAAATTGAATAAGGTGACTTGCATCAAGCACAAATAAGATATGCTGCATCCAGTGCCTATGGAGAGGGTTCAAAGGTCATCAATGGAAACTCATGCAACTCACACTTCATGGTGCATTTCAGTGTCCAAAAAGATTGATTCATTCAGCAATTGATGTATCACTTTTTTTTTCACCATATTCAATTTGCATCCCAAGATACCAAGGAATGCCCTTGTCCTTTTCTGGATCTTGCTGCTGATAAGCTCTGTGCCATCCTGGCTGTGCTATCATAGATTTTCCTGCCACTAAATTTGTCAGTTCCTTGCCCATCTGAGATTGGCTTTAGAAAAGATAAACAAGTCTTGGTTTATATGATTATGTGGACTAGAGAATTGATGACCTTGCTCAATTCAATAATGCAAATGGAATAGTTGTGGCAAAATTCTAGTTGAGTGTGAGTCATTGATGAGATAGTTATTTATTTTTCAGTTTCTAGGAGTATTGACTGGAAAATTAGGCTTAATTGTAACTACTTCAATGTGAACTCAAGTGTCGTCTGTTAAGTTTGCAGATGTTGGTTGATGAGAGACTTGTACAGTTATCCCACTTATACCTTAGAGGACAGGAGCTTTGGAGAATATCACATTTGGTCACAACTTGGAACTCTTATAGGAATTTCTGAAAAGATAAAGAAAATGGCCTAATAGGTCTTTGAATTTGATTGGTGATAACTTACACAGAGGGTCACCCACAGTTCCTGTTCAAGCTCAACTAAAGATGTGATGTATAGAGGCTTTGTGACGTCATGTTACTGCTAACTTTGAACCTTGCAAATTAGTCAGCTTCAGTAACAAGTGGAGTAACATTTTATTGGTTGTTGGTGACGTCCTTAAGCTACTCTGGATGTGCTTCTTCATAATATCATCTTCTGTTGAATTGAAGAGTCTCTCTTATTTGAAGAGATGGATTGTAACACATTTGTGTGGAACATCTTTCAGTACTGTCTTGGCCTATGTATAATTCCGGGCTTTTCTTGAATTGTTTTTCCAACCTTTTTGGCCAAGTCATTTTGTGACCTATGAACTCAGGGTCGGTTAGGGAGTTTTCCTGGTTATTCTTACCTCCTGATTTCATTTCATCAGGCTTTAAGTTTTTTCATCTTGGATTTCGGCTGTGTCTTACTGACAAGGCCTCTTTGTCAATTAAGAACACTGTGTTATCTTGTCAGTACAACATACTACCCAGTGATTTCATTCTGCTTTACTTAGGCTAAAAACCAGGGGTGGGAAGGAGTAAGCTTGAGCATCATCCATATACATTCTCTCATCTGCTGAAAGGATGTCACATGACCGTCAGTAGGGCTCCTGCTACCTCCCCTCTTCTCCTTCTCCCTTTTGACATGATTGATATTCTTGAACAACTTAAATTACTTGATATCTGCTTTACACAGTATTACATGATTGGCACAAATTTTTTTATTAATTATGTAAAACAGCCTGTTAATGGAACGAGGGTTGATACAGTCTGTTATGAGTTTTCCCTCTCCAATTGCAATGTTCTACAAGCCTGAATTTTCTTTGATTTTCTTTTTCGAGTGTGTACATTGTATGATAAATAAAACAACACCTGAGATGAATACGTGATTGTAAGATTTTAAATAAAATTAAAAAAAAAACATTCAGTGTGTGGTGTCCACCCTAGGTTGGGAATGGCTTAAGGTCTTGAGATGTGATTTTTAGTAAGGAGTTCTAGGCAGAAAAATTTACTTTCTCTTCCCTAAAGCCTTGGGAAATTCTGCTGTTTTGCATGGTTTAACTATCTATCTTCTTTGCAGGTATGCTCCCACTAAGTGATTTGGTCCGCAAAATCAAAGAAGAACTGCAAGAAAGTCTGGTTGAAGGTGCTAAATTGCAAGGGAAGAAAAATGGTTCTATACATCCATGCAAGATAATTAAAGTTTTAGATGATGAGGGAGATGAAAATCGTTATGAGGTGGTATGGTTTGATAATGATTCCAACATCAGTGGTAATGCTGTGATAGGTGAAGAAGACTTTGTTCGTAAAAAACTTCCATTTGGTCGAGAGGTTCTAAAATCTTATGTCAGGGAGTCTACCTATCGGAGCCATCCTTGGGTAATTCACAATAATTTGGCATCAAGGTATGGAATTCCTACAGATCCACCTGAAGATTTAAAAGAAAAAATATCTTTTCTAAATGGCTGTGTCATCAACAACAAAAAGAGAAAGACAAATAAGGTAAGAGAGTAACAATATTCACACCTCCCTTCGTCCAGGTGTTTTTTGGTTGATTTTGAGTTGATGAAGACCTTTTCCTTGAAATTTTTGTGGTTAGGAATCCCAAGATGGAAGTGTTGGGAAACATAAAAGGAACAAAGTACAGATGGAGAATGGAACACTCAGTGACATTGATCTCGTGAATGGTGGGTAGCAGTTATAAACTTATAATAGCTATATTGCTTCTGTGGTACTTGATTGCTCAACTAGAATTTTTCATATATACTGTGGTTTAGTGCTGTTACCAATTTTGAGATAGATTGATGCATGTTGTACAGATATGTCATGCTTCACTAATGTTTTTAACTACTCCTTGAAGATATAATTTTTTACAAGCTGTTAACATCAATTGTCATACAGGGAACGAAGCCATCAAGTATCCCATTGATGACAAGTTAGTACAGCCTGGTGCTGATGATCCAATATTTACTGACCGTCCTTCTCCTTCAAGAGACTTCACCATTCAAATGGATTGTATTGGGGACCTATTATTGGTCTGGGATTTTTGTTCATTTTTTAGTAGGCTGCTCTTCTTGTGGCCATTCTCTTTTGAAGATTTTGAGAAGGCAATATGCCACAAAGACGGCAGCAATCTTGCTCTTATTGTGGAAACACACACTTGTCTTCTTCGCTTGCTTATAAATGATGAGGGAGAATATTATACAGTAATCCAACGAAAGAAGCGTAAAGCCAAGGTCAAACAGCTATCCTGTTTCTCATGAAGGCTCCTTTCTCCTATCAATTGTTGTCATATTGCCATTTCACCATATCCTGGAATGTGCATTCTAAGGATATCCTGTTACTAACCTTTCTTATTTTACTTTTATTTTTCAGATTACGCTTATTACATGGACGGAATATTTGTGTGATTTTCTTGAAATGATTGACTCTTCTGAATTATCAGCTCATATACCAACCATAAAGCGTGGCCATTATGGTCTACTAGAGCCTTCAGTCAAATTGCAAATCTTGAAGGGATTGGTTGACCAGGCCATTGCCACAGATCTTGTGAGGGCGATAATAGAAGAGCGGCTTGAAGAACGACAGACACTTGCTGCTTCGAAAAGAGGGGAAGCATTAGAAGAAGGTAAGAAGAAAAGAGAAGCAAAAGAACGTCTGAAGGCCGTCTCTGAAACCAATGACATTGTGCCAGAGCATAATTCAGTTGCTGTGGAAGATGTCTCCTGTGTAGCAGGCAACAACGTTGCTGGTTTAGAAAATGGAAATATCCCTAAGAAATCGTCTTCTGATCAGAAAAATCCATCTGAGAATGGGTTTGTTTCTTCTTTCTTAATAATGTTACATTTAATCAAAGACGTGATGCGTGTGTTGTGACATCTCCTTGGTCTATTATGTAGTGAAACTGATCATAAAAACAGTGGACTAAGGGAAAAAACAAAGAAGCTATTGGAAGATCTGGAGAAGAGCAAAGACGAAAGGGTGTGTATTTTCCTTTTTCTTTAAAAAGTACATCGTGGGCTGGGATGGGCCTTACCTAGCTCAGGTTAGCTGGCATTTGATGTTGAGTATTGAACTCCCGTTACTGGAGTCAGATATGATAGATAGTCTACCTCTTGAATCTCTGTGCGTGTTTTTTCTGAATGATGTTTGTGACACTGGATTTTGAATTTGAATAGGGAAACTGGAAAATACAAACTTTACCTTTTTTTTTATCTATTTTTTTGTTTGTAATTATGTACTACTCTTAATTGATATGTGATTATGCTTTATTGCAGAAAGATTTTCTTGAGAAGGAAATGGAGAAACGAGTTATTCGGACGAACTCGTTGGGTAAAGACAGAGATTACAATAGATATTGGTTTTTCCGTCGTGATGGGCGAGTGTTTGTTGAGAATTCTGACTCTAAGCAGTGGGGCTACTACTGCAGTAAAGAAGAGGTACTTCGGTTTAAAACTTCTTCTGAAGAGTATATAAAGTTCCCGAACAGACCTTTGAATAGTTTTATTTGGACGTCCTAATCATTTGTTCTGGTCCAAGAACTTGGAGACTCTTAAATTTTGTAATTCATCAATATTTACATTTGAAATTCTTCCTCTGTTTCATAATATGGAGTATAAGGCACACACACTTTTTGAGGTTGAACATTGACCAAATAATCTCTCAAAAATGTTTGTAACAATGTTATACTACTCTACCCTTTAATTGTGTGCAAAGATTTCTTCCATATTATCATCTTTAAACAGGGTGCCTTTTTTTACGAAATGGACAAATTATCTGTTCTGTGGAGATTAGAGAGAGTAAGCATGGTGTACTTTTCTCTGCATCATCTGTGGATGATTTTGTTTTTGAAGTTGGTATATACTTAAGTTAAAAAATTTGAGCACTTTTCATCTAGGGGGAATGTGCTATGAAGTTTGAGGAAATTTGCTGTTGGTCTATGTTCTAATGTGTTTCTATGTTAAAACGCAGCTTGATGCATTAATGGGTTCCTTGAATCTTAAGGGGGAGAGAGAGAGGGCTCTCAAAAAGCAGCTTGACAAGTACTATTCTAGAATAAGGTGAGTGCTTGATAAGTAATTATGCATACAAATCACAATTGATTGACTTTTCCATTTTCTCTGCTTGAACTTCCTGGTTGCTCAACATATATCAGCTGTTTCATGTGTCATAAAACAAGATAGGATGTTAAGCCCTAAGAAATTTGGAGAAGGGCTTGTTGCATTTTAAAATAGTCTAGAAAAATCAAGCGAAGTCCTCAATGCCAATGGTTTTTAGGGTTGGAAAGACAAACCATCCTTTGGGACGGTAAAATTTGAGAACTATTATATTCTAAATGATATGGAGTATCATCTCTAATCTTTACTAACTCATTATGTTCAATCAATTGATTTTATTGGGAGAGCACAGCTTCTAGAGATGTTTAAATTTCAAATTTGAGAATTTGAAATTGCAGTTCTATAAAAAGTATAAATGATTTGCCCAAAAAAAAGTATAAATGTCTTTCAGGTGCTCTGTTTTCAAACCAGGTGGCTAATTTGCTTCATTTGTGAGGTCACATCACGTAGGCTAGCTATTTTTGAGTTACTTAAGTATTATGGGTTTCCCTGGATTTCTATATTTCTCACCAAAAACATTATCTTGCAGCAAGGAAATGCAGAAGAGATCCAAGGACATTGCTCGTCAAACTGCTATTGAGGAGGCAATTCTTAGAAGGTCTACTCGGGTGCGAGCTCCTCCCAAGGATAATCCTTCTTTGGCGTTCCTCAAGTATTCTAATAAGTGGAAAGTTTTGATGGGATAGAGCTGGGGGTGTTTTTAGTATACATGATTTTAACCCTAGTATGTAATTCAATAGATCACCCAGTGCTGTTTCAATATTTTGCGCTGTTATGGAGATCATTATGTATAAAACGTTGCTGCGGATTAAGGTGCTTCATAGTTAGTCATTGGAGGACTTTTTAGTTAGAGCTTAGTGGTTGGACTTAGAGACCTCCCTATTTTTGAAGTCCCGTAAGGGTGGGTATAGTACACTTCTTACTATGAGAGAATTGATTTTGTAAATGACTACGCCCCTTGATTCTTAATGCTAGATGCAACTGACAATTGTAGTGCATATCAGTTGTTCATAGCTATTTTTTCTTTGCATGTGCATAATTTTGGTACTTGGTTTTGATTAAAAGGTGCTTCAGTATAAAAATGGAGCGGGTGGATGGATATATGGGGCATAATGAAAGAAAACGTGGGCTTTTCTCACTTTAAGTAATCGATGAAATTGGAGTACAAGAGTCGAGAGTCACTTATTTACTGGCCTTTATAACAAGTTTATCTGAAGGCCATGTAACATTTTAACAACGAAATGTATTTATGTTATCTGCTAAACACACACACAAATCGTCTATTAACTGCGTGTGAATGTTTTTGGCAATAGGTTTGTGATTAACTCTTGAAAGAAAAATCGAGGAGACAAAGTAGGATTGCCCAATGAATCTATAAAAAAAAGATTAAAAAATCATAATCTTTGTCAAGAATTCAATGAATAGGACAAATTGAAAGTGACTTATTCATGGAAAAGATTTTTCCGTTATGAACCCTTATGAGAAATAACTCTATAGTGGTCTTGAACAAAGTTGATTTCAAGATAAAATGTGAATTAGACCATAAGCCATAATTCATTCATAAGCAGCTCTACTTTGATTTATTCATATATTAAATTAACCTATAGTGGTTTTTGAGTTCTTGATGTTGATAAGGATTGATAGTAATTGTAGTTTTTTCATAAGTGATTTTTGGTGATAGTTGAATAATTGTTGGTGGTGAAGAAGAGGATATATGGGAGTAGGAGATGAAATAAAAGAAACGCAATTAGGGAACCTGATAGATAAAAGAGTTCAGATGCAAAATTGTGCATGACGAAACCAGGTTAAGCGTCGTGCAATGTGGACTATGAGCTAAGCAAAACTATTGTGTTCCATGCAACCATTTTGCTAGGCGCGCAATCAGCTTTGCACTAGCCATGTTTCCAATTGTCTTTATGACCATGGATATTTGTATGCTGAGCAAACTCCAATATTATTATATTTAGCATGTTTTGGAATATTCTACAACCATGGATTTTATTAAACTCGCCATTTAAACTTATTAATCATCATATATAAGCATATTTTTGGATTCATAAACCATAGAGGCCCAAGTAATATCAATATATATATGAAAACACTAAAAGAGGTTTTCAGACCAACGAGCCCATTTGTATATTTAAGCAATCTTTGACACTCTTAGGTTTGAAATTATCTTATTAATTAGATTTAAGCATAAATCTAGATTCAAGGACCATTGATTCCAGTAATATAAATGTTCACAAAACACTAAGAGATGTCTTCGAACCTATGAGCCCATTAGTAAATATAAGCAATCTTTAAACTTGCTCTTAATTCGGACCGAATAAACGATTTTATATTTTTAAATTATTAGAACATAAAAAGGGAGACCCGATTTAAGTGTTTACATTGACCCCTTTGCACGATTGCAAATTTGCAACAAAAGCCTACAGATCACAAAGGAAAGCATGCCATCAGGGCTTGTAAATTCGGTTAAAACAACACCAATGGCAGATTGATTAAATGCATCCAGCTATACCCTTTAAGATGAGCAGAACAAGAGAAGAGACCAATGGAGTTCTTAGCAACACGAGCTTTTGTGACGTATTTGAATATTAACATACCAATCAACTATATTGTGAACGCTTTGCCAATAAGTTATATAAATGTGACGAGACTTGTTTGGAATGCTAGAAAAAAATCTCTGCAATAGTGAACATTTAAAAAACTCTAGCCATGCTTTTTATCCATTTCATACAAACGAGGTATGTTGCCAATGGCCACACTCTCATAATAAGGTGGCTCTTCCTGCATTTTAAGGTAAAGCTATTGTCTCATAAAATTACGAGTATCAAGCACTTAAGATTAGAAGATTAATAAAATCGGAATCCATTCACAATCATCATGTTTACATTTCAGCATATATATGTGATCAGCTTTGCAAACATCTTACTTTTATTCTTTGGAAACCAGACTTGTTTATCATCCTCAATAAGAACCAGTCACGCTATACTGATGACAGCACGGCCAATGATGCTGCCCTGACTAAGATCTTTGTATGCCTTATCTGCCTCCTCAAAGTTGTATATTTTTGAAACTGCTGAACTGAGACTGAAGGCACCTGTTTCTGCCAGTTTAACTATCTTGGGAAGGTCCTGTCGAGCTCTTGCTCCATATGAACCAATAATCTTCACCTGTCACTCAATACATAGAAATCAAGATCTATAAACTTCAGAATTAGGGGAAAATCAAGCTGAATGGTAAGCTTTCATAAATCAGGCACTTGCAGCATACACAGAGGGGTTGATGGTCTACAAGTACCTTGGTCTTCCTCAGGTTCACATTCTTTGATTCTCACTAAGTTACTAGTATAGTGACAGCTATCTTCATGAAGGCACTTGGGGCATGTTAAAGGAGTTTAGAGTTTCTTTGCAACTTATATTTCTCAGGAATGTGAGGTCTTTTCCTATCTCATGTACTGCATACACCAATGTATTCTTATTTCATAAAATACTCATAAATAACGGAAAAAAAAATTCAATAAACTATCAAGGACTATAGCACAAAGGATTAATTGATAGATCCACGACAATAGTTGGCAAGTGAATTAGAAGTTACAATGGAAGAGAAGAGCAATCACATTCTATACTTTGACACTTCAATGAAACTCAAACAACACTATGTAACTCCCTCTATATTTAAGTAGGACATCTAGGCTGTTGATACTTTGACTAGGAAGGATGAAACACTGTCAGATGGGAACTATATAAACTTTCCTTACAAAAAAGGAACTATACAATAGAATAAACCCATTGACACCATACTTTTTCTAAGGGCCATTTCAACCAATCTAGGGGCAGAAAAAGATAGTTCTGCACCACTTGATTCAGCCATCATAGAGTATTAGGATAGTCCAATAACATAAGTTCTAAGACTTCTGACAAAGTGTGATGAACAAACGAAGAAACATATTCAAGGGTTTGCAATGGAGAAGGCAGTAAACTTTGGAGGTCCAGTGGAGGAGGGGTGACAAGAGCATAGCTGCATAGGCAGGGCAATTGGAAAATTGAGATGGTTTTCTCCATATTTTATCTTTTTCCTTTTCAAATATGTACAGTGGCCAACAATTTCCTCACTGAAAGAAACCAAAATATTTCACCTTAGACCAACTATACTTATTATAGGGCAAAGGCACTTCAGAACATGTACTGTGGCACACAATTTACTAATTACAGGTTTTGTTGCAGGGGTCATAAATAGGCAAATTAAGACTAAGTCAGCCAATTTTTCTTCTATATAATAGCCAACAATAACTTAGCTAAGCAAGCCTCTCAAATACAGTAATTTGTGAATGTATAAGCTCAAATGCGTAATGCACCTGTCTACGAACAAGACGATTTATATCGACCTCTCCTCTAGCCCTAGAATCGGCAAGGCCAATCATGACAGCCTTCCCTCCATCGCGAACACTTTGAGTGCATTGTAGGAAAGTTTGCGGTTTCCCCAAAGCCTCGATGGCAATGTCAACACCAGCTCCACCAGTTATTTCCTGCATCAAAAAATTTGGAAAACAGGTTCAACTTAACAAACAATAACTTTATCCCAAAACGCTAGGAAAAGTAGTACAAAGATAAAATAATAAAAATATTTACATAAAATTCAATTTGATATCGCTACACTTTGACCAGCACATTTGCCAATACACAAGAGTTTGACTGTCAATATCTCTTATTATATATCAGTAAAAGTTCAAAAAAAAAAAATATTATAACAATATACATTATTACTAATATAGCAACATTTAATATAATAACATTAGAAATTTATAAATTAATAAAAAAGAGGCAAAGTATATGAATAGTACAAAGTCAAAAGTATAGCGATTATCCCAGTGGAAGGCCAAAGAGAGAAAGCAAGAACTACTAACTGAAAAAACTAATGCATTTTCAACATTAGCATGCAGACAAGCGAGGAATGTCTAAGATAAATCTGTAAAGTACATGCAGAACATTCAAATATTTGAATAATTCTCCAGGGTCCAAGAAAGTCCAAAATCAGTATCTCCGATTGAAAATCACCGATTGATCAAATGCTTCATTTCATGAATAAATATACCTAAAGTCTTCCATCACAAGCATTAGATGACAATCTAGCTGTTGCACCACGAAATTTCCAAGATGATGAAATCTTTGTCATTAACAAAAGTATTATAAAATTCGTCAAACCTCACGAGTATGATGAAATACGTGTACAAATACTTAAGTACACACAGAAGAGGAGTTTCAGAAAAAAATTAGAAAATGACAACAGAAGAGGTAAGTAATGCACTTTGATTTTTTCAACAGCATCTTCTTTCAGAGAATTAACAGAGTGAGTGGCACCAAGAGCCTTTGCTTTTTCAAGCTTTTCATCACTAATATCCACAGCGATAGTGGCAGAAGCGCCAAAAGCACGTGCTATCTGCAAACAACTGAGGCATGGATCTACTGTCATATTCATTCAAAGTCAAACAACCAAAAACTTAGTTGATAAAGAATAAATAACAAGGTTAACTTACATGTAACTTAAAATAACACACATACACTGACTTAACACTTCATCTTCACAAATGAGCTGCCTAGCAACTTAAGAGCTTATGAAGCATAGAAATATTCTAGCGCAAGGGTAATTTAGAGCCTAAACCAACAAGGTAACTCTGCCCTGATACATTAGAACAGCATTCTCAAGGTGAAGTTTTTTTCTGAGGGAAATACAGAGCAGAATAATCCCTGGAGATGTGCAGTGCTTTGATGCTTGCAACGACATTAAAGACGTGTGGAAGCAAGTGATTTTTCTTTCATCTACAAGAGTAAATGCGGTCTCAAGGTATTCCTTCAAAGAGTTACACTTAAATGTCATTCTTTTCTGACTAAGTTAATATTTCAAGCAATATTTAACTTTTGATAAGCAATGTTAAAAGTCCCTTCATCTCTCAACTAACTTAACATTGCTCTAGGACTTGGAGACTAAGGATGGAGGAAATGTAGGAATCTAGGTGGGTGCCCAACTTTAAAGAAAAAGTACAAGGAATATACCAACCAAAACTAGTAGGTTAACTTAGCTCTGGGACATCCCAACAACTTGTAATCTCCACATATATTTTCTTCTAAAAATATACTAAATGAGTAGCAGCCTTATCAATAAGTATCAATTCAAACTATGTTACAAACTTCCAGTAGTATTCAAGCAGCCAAGATTATACAGTCAAGCCTATCAGTTCAAGCACAAGAGAAACACTGTTGAAGAAGAACTAGAAGATAAAGCTTATTATAGAATTGTAGAATCTGGCGTACAAAATAAATCCACTCCTTAAGGTCAGAGATACACTGAACAAAACAAAAGTATCTGGCTTATACCTGGAGCCAACACCTCCAATACCAATCACAGCAACGGAGTCCCCACCACGCATTCCAGCAGCATGAACCACAGCACCATAAGCTGTAAATACTGCACAGCCTAAAATTGCTGACTCAGTATATGGCAATGAGTCTGGCAATTCCGTTAATCCATGCGCTGGAATGACACAATATTCTGCAAGGCCTCCCATGCTGTACATGTACACTGGTTTCCCTGGAAATAAAGATAGAAACCTAAAGTCCTCAGTCACATGTAGAATGCTGAGATGAAACTAAGCATCTGCTATGGGAGATGAAACTTGCTTAGAGATTGTAGAGAAGTTCATATTCAAGAAGCACTCTATTATGCTTCAATCTTGTCATTATAGTCTAAACATGCATGTAGTGAAGTCTCAAGGATGCTGAAGCCAATTGCTAAACAACCCCATGGCACATGGAAGAAATAATTGGTTTCAGACTTCTAACATTTCAGGTGAGCTAGAGGTTACAGTAGAATAAAGGAGGCAATGTTTTAAGTTTCTTAAGCTATAAGATCAAACAAAGCTTAGAGATCACAAGTAATTGTTCTCAGCGGGGCAGAGAATATGGCAATTGTCTGCATTCATACTAGTGCGGGAGACTGGAAAGTCAACTACACTATTCTATCTTCTATCTTGGATATCTGACAAGAAATCAGATTTCAAGGATACTTTATGTATAGTAAGCTTTCCTTACTCCAACTCATGAGTGTCCTTCCTAAGATGAATATTCCAAAAACTACTGTAACCTTGTTCCCATTAAAGAATTGTTTCTGACACCATGAAAAATTCCAAGCCTCCCTCTTTCATTCCAGACACAAACCCAGTTTACAAGGTGATTTCTGTTCTCCTCATCTGCCATAGGATTCCGGACCAATCATTTTGCTATGTCGTAGCTACACCCACCAAAAGACAAAAGGCCTTCCTAGTTCCAATCAATTCGTCAATGACAAAATGTGCACCTGAGTCTTTTGTTTATGATTGGATATAAAAATACAATCCAGCAATTGGTTTCATGACTTTCATGCCAAGCTTTGCGAATTTGAATTATGCATGTGACAGTGGAAGTATGGCTTATCAATTATATTATAAACTTATACAAGCAACATAAATCAGAAAATTGCACAGAAGAGGGATAAAATTCAAGGTTGACAGTGGCAGATACAGTTTTCAAGCTATTTAATGCAGATACCCAAAACTATGGTGTTCGATGATAAATATATACATGACAAATATTCACTCTCAAGGAAGACAACATAACATATTAGAACTTAAGGTCAAAACTTTTACTACTTTCTGAGAACATGATTGAGCATCTATCTTCTATTTTCCCAAGGTCTGTAAAAAAAGCATTTGATCTCCACTCTAGTCAAACATATCAATTCATCATAACTTCATCTAGCAAAATTCGATAATAGTTTGCAAGCTTTCCAACTACACAAGTCCTATGAGAGTCAGTGTATCATCTTGTACAACATCAATTAATTGCTAGAGAGAAGTTTTAACCAGTTTATAATTTGCCAAATTGATTTAGTGAACTAAGTCATATCATGCCTCCATATTTTCCATTTTTGGCTGGTAATTAGTCAACAAAAGTTCCTTTTATTAAATTTCACTCAATGTCTTATCAACTTCTGCAATAAGTCACTCAATGTCTTATCAACTTCTGCAATAAGTACGAAAGATGTAAGCCTCATGAAGTCAATTTTTCTCAATGTCAACTATGAGAGCATGTTACATTTCAATTCCTCCATAAAACACCAAAGTAGTTCTGTGCCAGCAATTGGCATCTACAGAGTATTGCCAATAGATGACATTGAGAATATCCCAAAACAAAAAGGCAGGAAAATACATTTAACTCTTAAAATCTTTTTAATTATGCTAAAAGCAAGCAGTAGAATGATAATGTAAACTTTGGTACTGAAGATGACACTGACCATTGCTTCTAAGGAATAGTCGTGTTTCACCGTCATAAAGCGTTCCTTTTGCCCGGTTATAAGCAAAGAAATCCTCACAGAGATCATCTTGCCCCTATTACGCATAAATATTATGTAAGTAGGAGAAAAAAAGTTACATGAAAGTCAAAACCATTCCATTTACCTTTGAACAAAAGTTACAGTTACCACAAGGCATGATAAAAGCTCCAACAACATGTGATCCAATAGGATATCTGCGAAATCAATTATTGCCCGCAGCTATTGTCAATTCTATACATAAGAAATTACACATTATTCATTGCACAACAAATTCTATCAAAAAAGAATCTTGAGGAAAAGAACAGCTGTATTGTACAAAACAAGAGCTTGATGATAAGACCATGAACCTTTGGGTAATTCTGGTATCAGTTAGAGGACCATGTTCTACAACTTCACCCGTGATCTCATGGCCAAGGATACAAGGACTGGCAAACGGAAGTTCGCCTTTTATCACATGAAGATCAGAGTGGCATACACCACAGGCTGCACAATGATAAATAGCAAATGTCAAAACAATTCTCTTCATAGAATATTATCAAGCCTAGAAATGGATAAATAACCACAACAAACGTAAAACACTAAACTAAAACCAGCGATCCGTTTGGAAGGTATTCACGAATGGTGGCAATGGTGGCGAATTCATATACGAACTTGTAACAGAAAGTTCCGTGCCATAGAAATGGAATTCCATCCCAATCAAGGCTCCATTTAGTAGGGCGTAAAATGTTTTCAACTGAAAATATTTTTCCATGGAAAACTCATTTTCATGGAACTTTTCCGTTGTTTGATTGCATGGAAAATGATTTTACATTTAAAATGAAAAACCAATTACTCATATTAACTTTTCTAATTGTATTTTCATGTCATTTTTTTAACTTTTTTCCGTCATATTTGTTGGTTGTTTGTCATTAGCTACATTTGTTATGTTATAGTAAATATTTTTTTATAAAATCTACAATATATTTTTTTGATCTAGTAATAACATATTACATTATACAGAATATCGCCATAAAACTAGAAAACCCTAAAAAATTTGGTTCAACATTATAAAAAGACCTAAAGCTAACTATAAAGGAGTATTCAAAATTGAATAAGCAAACCAATCAAATAGGTAAACCAATCAATTGGTTGTAATGTAATAGTTTGTACTTTTACGCTTTAAATTCTAACAGAAAGAAAATTTCTACTCTAATTTCAAATAAACTGTTGATTGCCTACATTTTATGAGAAACTTTCATGATTAAATCGAATCGGGGGGAAATCTAAAGTTTTTTTTTTATTTTCGACTAAAATGGATAAACTTAATTCAAATTCATGATCTATAGTTCGATAATTTAATAATCAAGACATGAGATTCGAAGAAAACGTACTGAATTGATGATGTTTGAAGAAGATGAAAAGAAATTGTGCCCCCCCCCCCCCCCCCCCCCCCCAATTTTTAAGAGAGAGAAAATATGGAATAAAAAGAGACTACCGAGAAGATGAGAAATGAAGAATGTGTGAGTAGAGCTAGACAAGGGTTGGCCGAGCAGGCATGCTTTTGGCACAATACAACACAAACAAGGTTGTGGCACGACACGACACGCTGTCTCTTGAGTGGGCCGCAGGCTATACTGCGAACAGCAAAAAAAATTTAGGCATTAGCACGCGAACGGCACGCCAATTTGGCATGAGGTACTGCCCAAAACACTCTATTATTTAGTACTATTTAATACAATTAATATTACTATTATTTTTAATATTATTGTATTCTTATAATATAATTTATATTATCTAAAATTATTTGTTTTTAATTCTATTGTATACTTTATTTTTATTTTTTGTTAAAAAAATTAGGCCTGTACAAGGCAAGACACGACACGCCAAGCACATGGGTCATGCTAGACCATTGGCCAAGTTTTAGGGAAAGGTAGCACGACACAATGCGTAATGACCACTATTAGGCCCAACACGACTACAATTAGGCATGGCACGACAAGAGGCCAGACACGAGCTGACGCGATCCATGACGGGCACTGCACGACACTTGTCCACCTCTGTGCATGGGTTGGTAATGCGGGAGTTGTTTGTTAGTTGGTTTTTTTTTTGGAGTGAATGTATGTAAAATTGTTTTACTCCCACCTTTAGAGGAAAATGTTTTCAATAAAATGTAAAATTAATTTACATTTCAAGTTTTGCATCTTATATTTTACTCCAAACTAAACAATGTATAATGTGAAAACAGTTTTTAGGGAAAATGTTTTACACTGTTTATAAACGGAGGCCTAAGTGTTTATTTCAGCGAAATTATCAATACCGCCAATTTTATAAAAAATATGGTAAACGATCACTACCGTAACCTCTAGTTATTACTCCGTACCAACAGCCAAAGGGGCGGTACTAATTGCACAAAGCTGCATTCTAATTTCATCGAACTAGTATACTAAGTTCCTCCGTTCCAGCAATGTCCTATACTCCTATCCTAATTGCAAGAGCATAGTTACTTACTTCGTCTCACTCTGTCTCTGCCCCATAACACCTGCAAACCCTAACCACCACTCTTTCGCATACGACTTTTTATGGTTATATCGCAAACAATCATTGAAAATGTAATTTCAATCAATAATAACATCCAACTTAATTGATAAGATTTTTTTTTTCAAAAATTACCTAAAATTTGCCAAAAACAATAAATAATGGAAATGATTAAACCAGAATTCAATGAAATTGAAAAATTACTCAACAAAATAGAATTAAAAAAAAAAATAAGAAGAAGAATACCTTTGGTTTTGACGAGGACTTCATTTGCTTTAGGACGAGGCATGAGGAAGTCTTCAATCACAAGCGGGTCATTAGGTTTGGTAAACATTACGCCTCTCATATACGACGATCCGGCCCCACTCACGTTGTACGATGCAGACGAAAAGGAAGCGGAAAGAGGTGGGGGAGTGATGGAGAGTGAAGCATGAGAGCGGATTGATCGGGAGAAGAAGGATGAGGATGAAATGATCTGGCGGATGATGGATTTGCGAGACATGGAAGCCATTGAAGTTGGAATTGGGGAATGGGGACTTGGGGGAGAGTAGGTGAAGGAATCAGGGAAGGTCGATCAACATTAAACAAATCTACAAAACGTCGCATGATTAATAGTGGCAAAGTAGGAGTGAGTTTTGTTTGTTAGTTTTGTTTGATATATTTAAAGTTTTGGATTGAGATGATGTGTGTACTGTGATTCCACAATGCCTAAGAAATTAGTAAGAATTAGGTGTGTTTGACCAACTTTATGAAACAAAATGGATAAAGATTAAAGAGCATCATAGTATATAGTATATAGTTTATAGTTTATAGTTTATAGTTTATAGTATATAGTTTATAGTATATAGAGTACATGGACGTGAATGAAGTTCTCTTCTTCACCAAATGTACAACTTCTCAAAGCTCTAATAAACCCCAAGTTCCAATACCCAATGCATAATATAACACATACAAATGTAATGGATTATTATTATTATTTAGGGAAATATCTATATTCATATATGTATTATTATTTTTGAAATTTTTTATCATTTAAAAGTAATCTATTTGGTTAAGTATGCTTAAATTAATAATACATTGTATTGTATTTCACAGAGTTATATGTGTCAATAGAACTTTATAAAATACACAACTCGGTTCTTTATGCAAACAGGATACTCAACGTTTAAAATTTTTTATTTGAAATCAAATGCTTTCTTAAATAACAATTTATGATCATTTTGAACTGTATAAAGTCAGTATTATTGGATTTGTCTGAACACAATTAGATTCATAACTTCAAAATTCTACAATATATGCTTATATATATTATTTAATTTCACGATTTTATTTACTATTTAGATAAATTTAATACTTACTTCCTTTAAAAATTGTACTTTCAATGTAACATTTTTGGAGGACTCAATACTAACTGTTATTAATAGTCTTAACCTTTTACTGAATTAACTCAACTGCTAGAGTGAAAATATGGACCCAATTGTTCTAGAAAGTTGAATTCTAGGAATGCCAAAAAAGAAGAAAAAAAGTTGAATTCCAGTCAAACGAAGTTGTTGGGTGGAATAGCGAACTGCCCTAACTGTAATCCCCCGAAATTCTACAATTATTTTTATCTATTTATTTTCCTAAGTAACTCGCTAAGCCTAAACTACCAAAATTCTATCCTACTCAAATTTTACACTATCCAAAACTCTATCTTACTTAAAGTCTCCCTAAACCTAAACTCTCTCACAAAACCAAAAAAATACAAAATACCTTAATACAAAACAAAAAAAAAATTACATACTAAACCCTAACCCCCGTAGAGTCCCCCACAAACAAATCACTAAAGTTAATAAAATCCCACCCGTGGCCAATTCCCCCCACAAAACACAAATCAAGTCAAAGAAAAAAAAGGAAACCTCCCTCCCCCGTGAGCTTTCCCCCAGCAGAACCCCCCTACTACCCCTCTGCTCTACCGCCGCCCCAGCCAACTGTCGCCGCCACCTTGCAGCCTCCCACCACCGCCGGTCATCATCCGTCGGCCGGCTGGCCATCCCTCTTCCCCTTCCCCCTTGCTTCCCCTTAATTCTTATGTATTATGTGTATATATATATATATATATATATATATATATATATATATATATATATATATATATATATATATATATGGTAAAAGGGTGCTATTTCAATTCAGATGTATTTTTTTTTTGGTAAATTCTTGCATTCTAGATCTCACGTACGTTCTATTTAGAAATCTGTCGGTTGTCTGATTGACGAATTCATTATGATTAATGTAGTTTACAAGCTTGTATAAGAATTAGGAAGAAAGTGGATAAATTGGGTGTCGTTCTATTGTTCATGTCATTTGTGCCTTAAAAATAGATTTCTTTAAGATATGATATTTGTCTTCTGTGCAACTAGTTGTTTGAAGTTGCCGAGTCGAGGTGTCTTTGCAAGAGTAAAATATTGAGGTGAATTTACAAGTCTAATAACATTGGAATTAGAAGTTTAACAAATAAAATAGTAGTGCGTTTTGCCACTCTAGCGGAGATCCTTGGATGGATTTTTTTTTTTGGGACGTGGATTTAGTGGAATGAGATTTCGAAGAATTGGTACTGTAAGAGCATTAACCATAGAAAAAAAATTGTAGCATTGCGTGAAATTAAAAGTGGGCTGGATATTGAGGATTATGTTCAAAGTTTCTTTGTCTCATCAATTGTTATGGGACGAAGTGATAAAGTTTGGTTGCTTGGACTTATATGAGTTAATAAGATTAGGTTAGTATATAATTTTAGCTTTTACACCAGAGAAAGTGGCCACCCGTGCATTTTACACCAGGTACGTACAAATTATGAAGAACGTTACCTTTAATTAGGAGCATGATTTAGGGTGAAATATAAACTTAGTATCATGTTTAGGGAACCCTTTGGATGAGATCGTTTGGTTATCCATTTGAAAGAATTCATATTCTTTATATTAGGGGCATGTTTTGGTGTTATTTGTGAGAATTTGATGTATTAAATTGGTATTAATTGTTAATTAATCCATGAGATTGTTTATTATTACTCCTTTATTACTGATAGAATGATTGGAGTAAAGGTGTATTTTTATAAGTCTTAATGACGAGGGTAGTTGACTTGGTTCAATAGTTTTATCAGTTGAGATTGAATTTTAAAAATTTAAAAATTACAGTATAACAGAGATAGATTGAATAATTGTAATGTTTGCATATGTGTGCTGCGGTGATTGTGTTTATTGAGTTTAAACAGTAAATCACTTAAAGAGAAAGAGGATAAGCAATAAAACTCTAGGCTAGTGCACATCTAGAGTATTGACAATCAGGGGTTGAAGTTCACGGGGTATTATCCGTGGCTTTTCTTGGAGACCGTGTGATCTACGAGTCTCTCTTTTATAAAGTTTTAAACTTAAAATTGGGGTTAGTTGAGATCTCCTCTAGCTATGGTAACGGAGTCGCGCCCGTTTATCATCTGGATTTTTATACTGTATTTTGATGCTCTCCGACGGGAGTGTATGAGTTATTTAATTATTTGATGTCAAAATCAGGACATGGGAGAGACAACATAGTCTATTGCTTAATCCAAATTATTAATCAATTTATCGTGTCAGTTGAGTAAAATGTTGCATGATACGTTCTTATATTTTTATAATTATTTAATTATCAGTTCAACTGTCGTACTTTGTAATTCGTATGTACTCAACTTGCTGATTACGTATTTTGTGTGTTTTTGGTCATGACTTTCGCCTATAAATGACACTGTAATGATCCAATACTTACATTTGTATTATTGGGGTGCAAATTATTAACAGGTATCTAAACAAGCATTCATGCATGGGCGGTTGGAGAGAAACATTATTTTAATTTAGATTTCAGAATAAATTATGTTGGTTTGATTTGATTTTAAACTGTTGGATTTGAATTAGAGGTAAACACTATTTGGTACATTACAGTAAAGGCCGTAGAGGTTCCAGATTGTTACATCAGGAGTTGATTTACGTTTAATGTTATTTCATAAGTTTTTCTGTTTTATACCCTTAAGGTTTGAACACGTGGCGGTAGCACACCGATAGTTCCTAAAGGTTTGGGTTTTGAAAAAATGGGAATTATCGGGGTGTTACACTAACAACTTGACAATTATCTATTAGTTTATTATCTTGGCCTAACGTACATCAACATACTTATTTTATTGCTTCGTCGTAGGTAGGAGGTACTTAATTAGTTAATTTGAGAAGCCCGTGCATCGAGAAAGTATGAGATCCTCCATCAGTATGAGCGAGCATATGACCAAATAAAATGGTCAAATTAAATCATGTTTCACCAACTCTGTTCAGTTTGACGACAAAGGTATTACAAGAGTTTGTAATAACACCAATAAATGAAATAATAAATTATGAATATATAAAAAGGAAAGATTAATAGGAAGTTGAAAAAGATAACGTTGGTTGTATTTAAAATCTTTTAAAAGCCAAGCTTCCAAAATAACTGTTTACGAGTATTGAGAGACTATGTTGGACCTCTTTACAACCTTCATATGCTTAACTTGAAATAATTATGCGTTTGAAGTTTTTTTTTTTATATATAAAGTGACAAGCAATAACTGATATAGATAAGATTTAATTTCAGGTCTTATATACCACCTCTAAAACTTTAATTAACTAAACTAGTTAATATCCACGTCCTTAAAAAATATATTAACCCATATATTTCGGTGGGTACATGTACAACTAGTGTAACGCTAGATTCTTATCTGGAGAGCATAGACTTGCTGCTTTTAATTGACAATTGTTTCTGATATTTTTTCGTTATCTGATTCATGATGAACGAACTACACTTATTCAGAAACTAACGGAAGATGTGAGTGATGATTAATAGCTGAAGCATCGTTTTCTGACTTCAAAATTTATTGAGGAATGGGCAACCAAAACAACTTTTATCTGCAGTGACGCAAACGCTCTCGTTGACCATACAAGAGGTTTTTGTAGTTATAATATATCTTACTTAAGTTTTAATGGAGTAAAAAACACAGCATTGAATACTATATATTCTAAAACAATTCAGAAATGTTAGTATGCATGTATTTGTATAGCATTGATCTGGTCATTCTCGTCGATCATCGATCATCAATCATGAATCATGAATCATGAATAATCATCATTTGATTCAATTCCTTTCATGATCACTAAGTGCATCAGATAGTGGAGATGATTCGGAAGAAGGTGGCCAAGGCAGTGCAGTAGTGTTCTTAGCTAGAAGCTCACATGGACTTCGCAAGACAGAAATGAAAGACTCAGCCGACGCTCTATATATATATATGTGGTTGCTGTCTTGTTGGCAACCATGCATAACTAACGTCTGCGGCTGGGTTAGAGTAGCGTTGCTCGGTGGCCGGTGGGGTTGACAGATAGCAATGACGCTTCAATTCCCTCATTCTTCTCTTAATATAAGGAGAAATAACACATTAACACTGCAATATGTTGCCGCTTACAAATGGGTATTAGCAATAAGAAAAAATTCATGGATCCCTGGTCGTTCTAAATATCACAATCATTCTGCGTCCTCTTTACTTCCTTCTCATATGGAAGATTTCGAGCAACTTTGTTGCTAAATATGCCGGTTGTGTTGTTGGTTTTATAAACAACTTTAAAGAGTTTGTCAAGTCTTAGGTGTATGTACAACTGTACAAATATTATACAACAATATGTTATTATAATTAGATAATTTCTTTTGTTACATAAAAAAAATTACTTAGTTGGCTTAACATTTAAATTTTGAGTTTTTTTAATTACTTTTTTGTCATTAGTTGTACCAATAAAATGGTGGTAAGCGCTAATAGTTATTAAAAATATGAGGTTGTGGGTTTAAATATTCGCCCAAATATTTGGGTTATTATTTTTTGTGATAACTTAATATTGAAGACTATGTTGCCATGTCATATGTCAATTTATGATGACATGTTATTTACGTACTCCTAAATTGTTTTTCATACTTTTATTTTATTCTTTGCATTGATAAAGAAATTATCTCTTTTACAATTCATAACCTTACTAAATGTAAGAATATCAATAATTTTAAATATTTATCTCTTTCCTATCGGAAAAGAAAAAAATAGTCACTTTTCACTTATACTCAAATTCTTCATAATATAGATATTTTTTCATGTTTTGTCATTGTAAAGAGTTAGATTTTTGGTTGATAGATGAATGATAAAATAGTGAAAGTGGAGTGGAAGAGTTTATGAAAAGTTGATTTTAAAATATATATACTTTGTATATTGGCATATCTCTAACAAATATGACAATCAATATTATATGACTCTAATCTCCAATGAGCCTATAAGATGAAGTCCAACATCAAACTTTAGTCTTGGGCATCTCAAGTCTCATTCACACATGGGCTGAAATCCATCTCCATAATTGAGGGCCCAATAAGTGCACCTAAATTGGCTCCACAAGTTCCAACTTCATAAAAACTTGTTTATGGGCAAAGGACAATAGGCCGAACTTTTTTCAAAAATCAAACACATTGATTACACATATTTACTCTGAGAGCAGAATATCCCTCAAGTAAGGATATTCTCTGCAACTCATTCCGGTCTTCCACGAGAGGCTTTCTATTAAGATCCTTAGTCAAACCATTGACTTAGGCATCGGAGTGAGTGTCCTCGGAACAGACCCCCGAGGCTAGTTACCTTGCACTTTGTGCAGACTGTTAGCTAAAAGGATATCAGGAGCTTCTACATAAGGAAACCACAAGCAATCTCTTTTTATTTATTACTTGGACCTCAAGTAAGGTTTTTGCCTCATCAGACAGAAACAAATATTATTCGTGTTTTTGTCAAGAATTACCAAATACAAACTCATGTCAACTTTTGTGTATTTTTTTCCCTTTAAGTTACATTTTCATATGCCTAATTTCATACCAACTCATATTAATCGAGTTACGTACATATCCCAAACTAGAAATAAATAAATTAAAAGTCGAATGAATGTTTGGTCTCATAAGGTCCAACCTAAATCGAATTCTCAATTTAAGTTCAACCCATCTTTTTAGGTATTATCGACTCATCCTAATAAAAGCAAAAGAAAAATTAACCCAAAAGAGATAAGTGATAATATTGATTTTAAGTGCATTCCCGAATCATATGGGGAATTCCATCCAGTGATATAATTGATTTATATATGATATAGCCAAAACACAAAATAGACCAGAATTGCTTTAAGGCGGTGCTGTCGTCCTCGTGGCGGAGCTGTCCACTCACTGTTCTTTCCCGAAACATCAAACCCCACATATTCTTTTCCCCAACTTAAACCCTGAAATCTGAAAAAAAAAGAAATCAAGAAATCCATCGTTGGGTTGCTTCGATCATGCTTAACCTCCTGATCTCCTGCATTTCTTGATATCCTTGTAAGTTTTCTTCTTTTTTCTAAGTTTCTAGGTTCATTTTTTTTTTTGTCGAAGTTTCTAATTTTATTGAGAAATTTAGTGTACTTTTTTTTTTTTGGAAATGGATTTGATTGGCTTTTCATGTAACTTGGGAAATGGGGTTTTTGAATGATTGAGTAGTTAGTAGTGGGTAAACTTTGGTTTTTGGTGGGCTTTGTGCAAGTGGGTGTTTGTGAGATCAAGTAACATCTGATAGTATGATCTGTTTTTGGTAATGATAAGGTAATATAAGGTGAGAGATTGGTGAGTGTGTTACATGGTCGATTTAGATTTTTTTGTTGGCAATGACAAGTTAGTGTGATGTGTTTGAGAAAGTGGGTTGGTTGTGTATTAGTCATCGAAGTTGCTAATTGTAGAGTAATGATGATACTATATCAATGGTATGGGCCGATGACAACAACGATGGTGATGGTGATGGTGAAGATGGTGTTTTGAGGTTTCGTCGAGAGTGGTTGTGGACTGCGTGGAGATTGTGTTGTGTTTGGTTTTGTGGGTACTTTGGTGCTTAAATTGATTAGTTTGTAGTGTGATGAAGAAATTGATAGTGTTTTCGGTTTATTAGCTTAAAGGTTTTGGCTTTATTATAGATTGACGGGATGTTTTCTTGAAGGAAGTGCAGTACTATGAGAAATTCTAGGCGATGAGACATATTCACTGCGTTATGTTGCTTTTGATTGATGCTCTGATGTACATAAGCCAGAGCGTGGTGTATTGAAGCCTTTGGTTTATTTGTTTTGGTAGGATAAATGAAAGTTTCATCATTTCATTTTGTTATTTTGTTATAGTGAATATGATTTCCTCTCTGGAGGAGAGAAAAATATCAATTGGGACTCAGAACATTGAGTATAGAAGTTAACTAAGACATTAGTGACAATCTGTGTTCTTGAAATTAGTTTATGTTTTGCAGTTATAGGAGATTATTTCTTGCCAGTAACTTGTTTCCCCTCGTGAAATTACTGCCTTTTGTTTTCAGTTGTTTTGTCATGAAACCTCATTTCTCAGTGTAAATGATGTGATTTTCTTCATCCTTTATGGGAGTGGCTTTGGTCAGTCTTCAAAATTTGAGTTTACTATGATATTACAACCCTAGGTTGGTTTGTTCAAGAATTCGGATCTTCAATCATACAGCTGGAGAGGATTTAACCTCTATTAATTACCTAACATTGATTAGGATTTTGTTACCTTCCCAATATGTCGATTAGAGGGAGCTCATATTGGTAGCTATTGTTGAAATCCCATATGCTTACATGTTACCTACAAAACTTAGAGGAGTGATGCAGGAAAATAGGAGATATGCAGGAGACCACAGCCCATTAAGACTAGTTTATCACTTGAAGAATTTCGTTTGCCGATCTGAACTTACATACTGTATTATCCTTAGCAGAGCAAAAAATTTCTTGAGTTTTAATGATATAACGTATATGCAAGTCCAGTTAAGGAGAAAAATTTTGATTTTGCCTTACTATACTAACATGAAGTGCGGAGTGCCGAAAGAGTTCACAAGCACTCTTATTTTCTATTGGTATTATTTAAAATCATTTGGAAGGGCATTGAAACACATGGTGACTAGAACTAAACTTAGCTAACAAGAGGATATGATCTCTTCGATATGATTTTTTGTTGGTCTCTACATTGGTGTATCTTTCTTGCCTCTTGTCTAGTGGGGTGAATGTTTAGGTCTGTTTAGTGTTTACCATGATAACCAGGCTAGTTACTACCATTTTATGTGTGTTAGAGTTTTGACAACTTTTAGGTTTTACTTTTTAAGTGAAACAGCTTCTGGGTTGGCTAACTATTGTTGGATGTCATCGTTCTTTTTGTCTTTTTTACAGTTTAGCTGTGCCATAGGCGTAACTTTCTGGGTGCTTTTGAGACTGCAAAGAACGTCAACTGGTTAAGTAAATTATAATTTCCTATAATATGACTAGTTGACTCTGTAGTAAATTCATTATTGTGGGTTTCATTTATAATTGGGTACTGTAATCCGTGTTTCTGCTATCCACTATTGTAAAGTATCATTATTTATCTTTTGTTGATTGTTTGTGTATTGTTATTAAATGCATGTTGTTGATAAGTATTAGAAATTTGTGTGAAATATTTGTTTATAACTTAGGTCGGGTTAGCTGAATCAAGGTCCAGCCATGATACCCACCTTTTTGTTCGTGTGTTTGCATTCAGAAACTATCTCTAATTCCATTCTTTAGTATGACTTCATGGTTGGTTCTATCATTTCCATTGCTATCAGAATCGCCAACGGAATACAAAGCTACATTTTCTGATATTATGACTCCGTATTCTCTATGGTCAATCCACTTGATCCAATGTCATGAGTTGTATTTGGAATTTGGTCCAAATGTTGTGATGGATAGACTTGTAACGTCTTTAGATGTTAATTGATTTTCTCTAAATAGTTTTTACCAAATTTGAAATGTTCGGTTAGAAGACTTAGAACTTGTGCTGCTCATGTACTGTCGTATTTAGTTACACACTGATCTCCTTTATGAAATGTTCATTTGTATAGTTTCTTTGTTGGGAAAGGAGAAATCTGAAAATATTTACCACATCTTTTTGCAGATTAAAAAATTTGCAGACCTGACAATGGCCTCCGAGCTTGTGAATATTGCAACAAGTGACCAACTTACTGAGGTTGACTGGGCCAAAAACATTGAGATTTGTGAAATAGTTGCTCACAATCAGAGGTTTGTTTTGCATAATTGACTTCTATGTTCTGTTACTGGCATGGAGTTATGATTTCTGAATGAATTCTTATATTTCCCTCTTATATCTTTTTTAGAGCTTATAAAACATATTTGTGAATGGCGACTGAGATGTTTAACCTGTGTAGTTCCATCAGCTGCACAGCAGAAGCGTTACATGGTCTTGAGTTTGAGGTGGGATATGGAAGTTAGCAGTTGAGTTTGTGGCATTTTACAAATGTTGATGTGGATAGCAGACAGTTTATAAAAGTATAAGAGGAAGACAAAACTTTGTCAATATCACAAATACTGATGTTTGCCATTCCAAAAATCCAACTTGCTTTATCTTCTGTGTTCTATACTATCCCTGACTACCCTGAGCATTTTTCTAGGATTTTCTCTACCAAAAAACAGTGTTCAATCTTCTTTTAGTTGAAGTTGGATACTATCAGAGCAACAAACATGAGCTTGTTCTTGTTGGGTTCTGTCACTGGTTTGCTTTCTTAAGAAGCTTAGGGTGAAAATTATTTTCTTTTTTCATGGGAAGGCTTTTGTTGGTGTTGAAATGCACATAATGATCATAAGTTACCTCCTAGGTATATGCCTTATTTGAGAATGGATGTAATAGTGATGCCTGTAGGAATTCCCTGCTGAGACACTCTGTGAGAAGCACAAAACAGCTAAAGGATTTCTTAGAGACAATACTTATTAAAAATCTAGAGTGAGAAGGTGAGAACGTGCATTTCTTCTTGGAATCAAGCTCAGACTATTTTGCTATCATACTGTTAAAGAAAATGAATTTAGGCTTCATAGCTGACACTTTGACTATGTTGTGTAATTCCCTGGCTAATTTCATATCTGTCTAGAATTATCATTTTCAGCTCTAACACAATCACAAGAGTACAAGGCTGGACTTGACTGACTTAATTCATTTGATTCTTAAGGCATGTTAATCTGTTGTGGTTTTGTGGATAAAAAACTTGATCATTTTGTTTTTTTGAGTACCTTCCCTCCCCCGCCCCTCTGCTTCTATAGTTGTCACCTTTTCTTGTCTTTTGTCTTCTATCCCTGTAGCTGTCAAAAATTGTCATGGAAAATTTGTCTGCTGGATCTTGTTTATTTGAAGGTTGTTGGCCTATTACTAAAACAAATTGCTTACAATGGCTCCTGCTGAGGTTAAGATTTTTATGCATATCTTCTAGGAAGCATCAGTCAAATTTCTTTGCCAATATGCTTCAGAGGTCTTTTTATCCTATACTTCAGAGTTTTTATGTTCCTCTTGTTAATCTATGTCCTAGTATCAGTGAGGTTGTTAGTTTTATCAGCAGAAGGAGGTTGAGAACCCAGTGGATTAGCAAAGTTAAATTAGATCTTTTGATTTAAAAATCTATTTGTTTGCTTGTCTCTTGAGCCTCCATCAAAATTTTGTTGGTGATAATCAAGTCTCTTTCATGAGGCTCCTGCCTATGGGTTTTGCGATCATGTGACTGATTGACACAATTTTAGCTTGGGCTTACTAGTCCTTTAATTAAAGCTGTACAATGGATGCTTGATGAAAGTCAATAATTTTAGCTGAATAAAATGCATACATTTGTTACAAAATTTTTAAACTTAATGTGTAGTCCTTTTCTGTGGTGGGTTTCTATTTCTTCCGTCTTATGAACATATCTTGGCAATTATTCTGTATAGGCAAGCAAAGGATGTGATGAAAGCGATCAAAAAGCGTTTAGGTGGGAAAAGTTCAAATGCTCAACTATATGCTGTTATGGTAGGTAGAGCTAAATTGCCTTTCTGGATTATTCATTGCATTTTCTCATATTCTGGACATTTTATCATTTAACTTTTTTGTGGCTCTGTTTTATGCAAAGTATGATTTTAGTTTTCCAATTATGCTATGAGAAGAGAGCAATTCTTGTTTGATATAATGGGTTGGTCATTAGTTTGTTGTCGGAACTTTCAGCTGTTGGAAATGTTGATGAACAATATTGGTGAGGCTGTTCATAAGCTGGTGATTGAAGCAGGTCTTCTACCTATTTTGGTCAAAATTGTGAAGAAAAAGGTAATACTTTACTTGATATGTTTCTCACCAAGAAGGGCTGGGGGAGATGATGGAAAGCAGGATTTTTGGTCGCCTGTTTACGCATGGTCTGACTTGATTGCCTTGTGTTGTGCAGTCTGATTTACCTGTACGGGAAAGGATATTCCTTCTTCTAGATGCCACACAGACATCAGTTGGTGGAGCAACTGGAAAATTTCCTCAATATTATAATGCCTATTATGAGTTGGTGGTAGGTACAGATATATATGCACTTCCAACTTGTAGGCTTCATAGTCTTGTATAAACCAGAGCAATTAAAAGAGTTGAATTGAACTATATAGCTTTGTGCTGGTGTTTTATCTTTTTAGGTCTCATCATAGTCTCTAATTGTGCAACCTGTTTATAAGTACTTCATATCCTATAATATGCGAGATGTGAAACCATTTTGGGTTTTTAGGTATTGCTTTATACTGTGTTTTCTGTTCATGTTTTGAGAAGATAGTCCTAGATTGTTTTAGATGCTTTTGTTACGGATATTAGGAATTTTATTTTCTTTGACATGCGGCTCTTTTTACCCTGATTTACTTCCCATCTGTTACAAGCCATATCTTTTCTTTACTCCGTTCCTTTTTTCTCTCTATGACTTTTGTTTGTCAATTAACTTGAGTAGCTTCTTTTTGGCACCCTAAAATTGGTATCTTGGTTGTTTTTGGCAATTCGCTTGAATCTACAAGTTCAAGCTTTTATGGGAGGATAGTATGAGACAATTGAGTTCGAAGTTAATAATTTCCTACGCTGTGGTATGTTTGAACTTGTGGTGGAGAAATTCTTCAAATCTTTGAACTTTATTAGAGGAGAAGATTGGCCTGCCTTGAGTGCGGTTCAAATTTTCCAAGGGTATTTTAGTAGAGGTCAAGGCTAGAACTATTTGAGACTCTTTTCATTGTATACTTGTCATATTAGGATGAAAATGACATGAAATCAATGCGGAGCTTTTTCATCATTTCATCTTCTAAGAGACACCATTTTGGGGTAGTTGATCAGGCTACTAGCAACAGTGGTTTAGATATTGGAAGTTTTCGAACTGGAATTGATTCTTATCAGGATCTTTTTCTCTTCCCTCTTAGTAAGAATGAGGGCAATAGAGATATATATATATGTTGTGCATCACACTTCAGGGCGGTAAATGATGAGTTTTGTATTGTTGTGCATCCTCCTTTTCCCCTTCCATCCCAAAATAAGATGAAGGGAAAAATGAAGTTGGAAAAAAATATAAGTGATTTTTTGTATTGTTTGTGTGTTGTCTAATTGATTTCTGAATCTTTTAAGTCTATTGATTGTTTCTTTTCATTCAGAGTTCAGGAGTGAAGTTTCCTGAGAGGCCTCGTCCAGTCTCATCTGATCATAGCTCCTCTGGTGCAAGCCACAGCAACATGACTGTTGGAAGTATTGCCTCAACCTGTGAAAGGGCCACCAAAAGGGAAGAATCTCAGCCTGCTCCTGGATCCAGGTAGTTTACTTGATTACTCTGTCTAATAATTATTCATTTCAGTTATTGATTTATTGGTGCCATGGTCATAACAATAATTACTAAACATTGAATCTGCTACAAAACAACTACTCCTTGTTCTGTTCCTAGTTGTAGTGCTGCCTTGTTGAATAATTATCTGACTTATCTCATCACTATAGTATGATCTTGTGGTTGGATAGGCAAAATATGCATTCTCAGAGTTGTGCTCTAGCAATATTTTGCAGGAACCAATAATTTCTTTATTTGTGCTCATGCCATGCAGTATAATTGAAAAAGCTAAAGCTGCATTTGAAGTTCTAAGAGAAGTCCTGGATGCAGTCAACACTCAAAATCCTGAGGTACTTCTAAGTTCTGAGCTTTATTTGTTTCAGTGGGTGCTACATTTTTATGCAGATGCTGCTGTTGGTTTATGTGAATGTTGAAAGCTACCTTCCTAGCAGAATTTTGATCCTATTTGCCGGGATAAAAACAGTTTTCTTATCTTAGCTCTTTAGGTAAGGCAGTAACTTTGCCGAACTGGCTTGTTAAGCTCTCTGTCTAAACTTGAGTTGAGCACTGATTGAACGAGCCTTCGCAAAGGTGAGCCAATCCAAACCCATGTTCTTAGGTAGGCTCAACTCACTCTCCTACCATTTCTGGTTGTTGTTTATTAATAAACTAGTACTCTTTACCAAATCTTGGTGATAAAAGGAAGATGTTTCGTGTAGATAGGTTCTCTTTTTTAAATCAAAACACTCACCACCTGGAGAAGGATGAAAATAGACTTGAGGACAAAGTGTGAGTGTGGGGCATGTAAAATGGATGTATATGACAAGTGCCAACTTAGTTAGATAGAAAGATTAAATTCCTTACAAAGAATTGTTGAAAATCTAGTGAAATTATGAAATTCATTTTCATATTTGTTTGGTCATGGACTTGGCTTTTTATTTGTCTTGACATTAATAAGTTTACACAAAGTGTTAGATGAGGGATAGTACTGAGCTTAGATTAAAGAAAAAAAGGTGAACTGGGATCAGTCTGAAAGGAAGATTGCGAAGCTGTGGGGGTGGGGATGAAGAACCAAACATAATAAGGCTCTCTTATTGAGGTTTTATATATTTATATATTGTTTTATTTTATTACATAAAAAAAATCTCCTACTTTGATCTACTGGCTATGTTCTGAACTTCTGATTAAGAAAACCAGTGTTGTGCATCTTTTAATGGAGTAAATTTATGAACTGAATCTTTTAGATTCACTTTTTGAGAGAGAAAACTTTCAACTTATGGAATGCATTGAATATTCTTGGAGAACCAAATTCTCTTGTGGAACAAACAAAATAGATGTCTTTAGTTTATAAAATAATTGATTCTAGACATAAACATTTCTTCCTTTTTTTTCTATATTTATTGTTCCCTATTTTCAGTAATATATTCATTTCTAATTTTCATGTTACTGCCTATAGCAAGTGTGACTTCTTCGGTTTCTAAGAACTCGTGCATGAGTCAAGAGTGTCAGTGGTTTGAAGGATCCTTGCTGGCCTTACTTTCTCATTAGTAACTTGACTCTAGTTACAACTTGATCATGGCTGAAGGATATGTCTCCAAAGAGTTGTGGTATATATTGTAGTATTGGGTGGAAGGAGAAGTTGATCTATCATTTAGGATCACAAATGGACATGCCACCAAGATTCAAGGCAGGCCATCCTTTGAGCATTGAAGACTTTAATTAAAAACACAAGAATGAATATTGAGTCAGAGAACCTAATCTTCATTCCCTGAAACAGTGTTTATATAATTTGTTACAGTAAATCATTTTAAAGTCGCCTCAATGAATCCTACTTCACTACAATTGTTAAAAAATCCCCAAAATTTTTCTCAATAGAACTCTTGTTTTTATTGGAGAGTAGAATGTACATCTTATTATCTGGAAATAATTAGATAAATTTCCTTGAGGAAGCTCTTATTACTTCTTCTATAAGGAATAGATCCTCTAGTCTGCGTTGTAAAAGACTAACTTTTAGGGCATTTAGCTTCATGCTTTTTATGACGCCCTACATCACCGACTTCATTTCCATTAAGACATCTTTTATTTAGGTACTTAAATAGTTGTTTAGACACTTGAATTATCTTGAAAAGCTTTTTTGTGAAGAAAGAAATTGAAATTCAGGGAAAGAGGAGAAAAAAATTATGTGATATATGCTCACAAATGGAGTTGAAATCATAACCATAGCAGGAACTAGCATAACAAGGCAACCTGAAATAGTGAAACGTGTGACATTTTTGTGACATGAAAAGTACATGCAAAAGTCCTCTACGTCAAGAATATGAATAATGAATGCTGTCATTGCTGTGTTCTCACTCCTGTTTACAATTTAAGACTGTGTCCTCATGTCCAAAAATTTGAGACTTAATGTGCCCAACACTTGGCTGTGCACTAACTCGTGAGGGGTGGCAATGCCCAACCCAGACTCAGTCGAGTTCTACCCTTTTTTAAGAGGTTTGTTCTCATTTTTTGTGACCTGTTAGATCCGGGTCAGATATGGATCTAAGTGTTCTTGGGTCAGATATGGATCTAAGTGTTCTTGGGTCAGATTAAGGACCGAGTCCAAAAGTTTTAGACCCAAATCCAACCCATATACCCACACATTTAAAAAGAAATTAAAAAGAAAACAAATGGATGAGGACTGGAAAATGGAAGGTTTATTATTATACTTTGTCATTTTGTTATGTATGACTTTTTTAGTTGTGAAATTCTAATATTTTGAAATTAAAACTAGAATAGTATGGATTATTTGTTAGAGTTGTACTTTTTGAATTTTGATAATATTTCCTTTTGATTTGTAGTTTCCTCGGGTGTTAACTTTGTTAGAATCATTTGACTAAAAAAACAATTTTGCAAAAAAACTTTGAATTACAAAATAGTGAAATAATAGACAAATGGAAAAAATACGTTAAAGACCTATTTTAGACCCAAATTCTGTCAAACAACAGAATTGTGTAAGAGTGTGAATTTTCAGGACCTTGTGGGGGGCAGGTATGTGTCTATTCTTAAAAAAAAGGTTCGAGGGTCTAATTAGACCCCATCCAGATTCGACCCATTGCCATTTCTACTTGTAACAATTGTGCCTTTGACATCAGACTAGCTCGTGAACCAGCTGCTATAAGGGTAGACTTCTCTACTTTCCTCCACTTGGGACAAAACTTTGGAACACATAACATGCATGTTGGAGCATTTTTTCTTCTGACTGCTTAGCCTTTACTCTTTAACTCTGAGCTATACCGTTGTTCCACAAACTGTTTCTCCTGTTTTTCTTTCGCTTATGCTCTTGCATTAATTGCCGGAAATCAGGCTTTTGTAAATGTCGTATCTGTCCAGCTAATATAACAAGTTTGCAATTTCTTTGATGTTTAAATCTCACTGAGAGGGTAAAAGACAAATGACAGGTCTCGTGTTCCTGTTTTCTTGTCTGCCATGGAACTGTCTGTTCCTTGTCTAATTTTTGATTTGATTGCTAAATTTTGAGATTGTTGATGCCCCTGCATGATTGTTATCATCTGAGATATTTGATTGTCGTAGGTAACCTAAGTAGATAAATCATAGATGATGAAAGATGCTAGGGAAAGTGTAACGTCTACATATTTTGGCATGCTTATTATGTTATTCACTACTTCATCTGTTGTGCAGCATTGCTGTTGATCTGTTCTTGCTTACATGAATGCTGCATGATCCTAATTTAGCTGAGTCTCCTATCTTGTATCTCTTCTAGGCGGCAAAGGATGAATTTACTCTTGATCTTGTGGAGCAATGTTCATTTCAAAAAGATAGAGTAATGCACCTTGTGATGAGTTCCAGGTAACAAAAATTGCTTCTTGTTTCCTGTATCTTGTTGTTTGTGCTCATCACTATGACATCCTCTCATTAGAACAGAGCAAAAGTGCTGTTATGACACGATTCGTAGTCTGACTTTAGGTTCCATCTTTTATTTTTTCTCACTAGTTACATGCACAAAATTATTCATTTCGAAAGGAGGAAAATGATATTTACATATTGTTCATCAAAATCTGTGTTCCAAAATGCATTTCTTGTGCCCTTTTGCCTTTTGGCCTGGATATTAAATGCAATCATGACTTTCCTCTTACACCTATGCTTCATGAAGATCGTCTGCTTACCCAAAAACCCATCATTGAATGAACTTTTTGTTTGATGCGTGATTGTGTAAAAGAAATAAGTACTTTTTTGTGTCATCCCCAAATAAAAGTGGGGAGTTTTGCTTTAGCACTGATGTAGTATGACAAAACTTGGTATGAATAAAAGTTATTGAACTATCTCCTTTTGAAAACTACGAAGTACTAGATAATTTTACTTTGAATAGCCAGCTCATGATACATTTATGTCTGTCTTTTCTTAAACAGAGACGAGAAATTGGTTTCTCAGGCTATAGAGTTGAACGAGCAGCTTGGCAGCATTTTAGCAAAGCATGCCGCTCTCCTTTCTCAGGGGCCTGCATCAATAGCTAATTCTCCTGCTCTTCCTGAGCTGCCCACTCCAACATTTAATGATAATAATCACATGGGTAGTCCCACAAGGGTATCAAACAGAAATAATCATGTGGCTAGAGGCACTTGGGCATCAAACCATAAAATTGTTGCTGGTCAACCCACATTACCACCAAATCATATCAATCACACTGATTATGAAGAAACAGATGAAGAGGAGGAGGAGCAGCTTTCCCGTAGGTGCGTCCGTATGCAGGCTACCCTAATTCTCTACTCCTTTAGTATCTATTATCTAATCTTCTGTGGTCCTGGAATTGTGTTGACCCTTAAGATTTTTATTCAGGATTCGGAAAGGAAAAGCTCTTGTGAGACCTGATGATGAATATAGTGCAGAACAGACACCCTTTGGATTGCAGGGCACTCCCATTCCAAGAGAAACTTTGCAACGTCCTCTTATACGTCCTTTAACTCTTGAGTCACCATCCCATGATAAGAAGGGGTTACCTTCAGCTACTCTTATTCCACCCCCACCTGCAAAACATTTTGAAAGGGAAAAATTTTTCCAGGAGAAGAAGGGAGATGGTGCATCTTTGTCAGGCCACATGAAGGGCCTTTCATTACACAGTCGCAATGCTAGTGCAAGCTCTTACAATGGGAGCGTAAGTTCTGGTGAATGACAGGCCTACTCTCTCTTATTTATGATCCATTGTCCGGCTTTTTAACAGTTGAATACTGGTATATCATACGGAAGCAAAGAGATCTTTTGTTGTTGTGGCTCTGTGTAGGGTGAGAGCATCTGATGATATGTTCGGAAACAGGTATTTGTCTGGTTGTTTACTGGTTGTGCCGGTGGCTATGCTTTTTGTATACGTGTTTGTGTTGTTTATTTGTTTGGCTTCCAAGGGGTTGGTTACTATTGGTTTCCAGTATTATGTAGCAAAGCATTTTTAGGGAGCGTTTGTAAATGAGTTGTCTTAGAATTTCATATTAAGCTTGTGGTGTGGCGTATGTATATCTATACTCGAATGAATGTAACGATACGATATATCATTTATTTATACGATGCACTGTTTATGTTTCTTTGCAGAACGCAGAAGTCATTCAAGTCTAGCTTGGAATTAGGGTTGTCAAATGCATATTGTGGACTTATTAAATTACAATAGGAAAGTATTTTGTGGATAAATATACCAATACTTCTTTTATATGTATGATTCAATATGTTATTTCATGCACAGAATATAATTTAATATATTCCATGAAAGTTTTACCAAGTTTTAAAGATTTTTTTGAAGCTACTGATATGTAATTTTTTCCATTAGGATCGAGTAACATATCCTACTGTAATTCTAAAGTTAAAGAACAATCCTCATCACAACCTTCCCAAAGCAAGAAAATCAACTCCATCTCTTCAGAATCCCAAACCTACTTCTCAAGCATCTTTGAATTACTGGGAACAAGCTCGTAAAGCAACTTAGACATCGTTGCTATGGCAGTGCTCTCTGTGATCGAAGCAATCATTTCCTCAACAACCTCCTCCAGTCCTACTTTGATGTTCAAACCTTGGTTGATTCCTGTCCTTCTAATTAACCTCTCATGGTAGAGCTTTAGCAGCAATTTTTACCTTGCCTCTATGAATTGTAGGAGGGTAGTGACAAAATATTGAACCCATCAAATAAAGACTGCAACAAGAGACATGGTGTGAGGAACGGAGTAAGAGAAGTATATGATAAGGTAGGACCTACGAGGTTTCATCAACCATTTCTTCAAATTAATTTACATCAATTTTGAATAACTTGACCCAACTATGAATGGCCCACTTTATCAAGTTGGCCGAGTTTTAGTCTTTGGTTTGTACTTAGGAAAAAGAAGGGTATGCCAAAGTTTAACAGGTTTGATTATTCCATTATTTACAGGGTTGTACAGAAGTTTATAGCAAAACTATTAAGTCTTAGATCAGAAAGGGTTGGACTGGAACATCATAATTATCCATATTAGTGAATTGCAAGCCCTGAAAATATTTACATTCCACACTAATCAACCATTTAGAGATGTTTTATGATTGTTAACTTGACTTTTTTGGTTTAAATTTGTTGCAATAAATTCTTCTTTTCACAGTATCTATTAGCATCTAATATATGACCTTACGGAATAAATATCTATGAAGTATAAAACGTACAGTATCTAATTCTATTGTTCAACAGATAAAATACCAATATTTTTTGTTCACATAAGCCTAAACTAAAAAGAAAGAAATCCGGTCAATTGGACAGATTGAATAGAAAACTCCAAATCAAGTTAATTTCAAGACTCGATACGAAATCATAATCCTAATATGATTCATTAAAATAATCCAATAAAAATTCAGACCGAATTCTACGCATCCTATCAGCACTAATACAGAATCACAGACCCCACATATTGAGACAACTTTAATAGGAGCAACGCAACGCTCAAATCCCAGACCAGGGAGAGCAAGACTGCATGACGCAAGATGTAATAATTAATAGAAGAAAGAGTAACAGTAACACCTGCAAGAAAACAGTAAACTGCATTACAATTCACAATTAGTTACAGTTATTAAATAAGAGTAATGAGTACGTTAGTCAAAACTCTGAATCAGATAGATCATTATTGGAGTTAAGGAAGGTTGCCTGGCTGGCCGGTGGTGGCTTATTGGGGGGCCGACCTTGGCATGGATTCCATAAAAACACATACACTACCCATCTCTCATTCACAACCCACGTGCTCTCTCTTTCTTTTCTTCATTTTCTTCCTATTTATAGCACACACTTTCTTACCACTCGCATCCTCACGCACGTATTCTCCTCAATTGAACGTACTACCAATCTCAATACCACCAAGTTCCAAATATGCATCTCTAATTTCTCTGATTTTCATACCTCAAACCGAAAAAAATAAGAACCAAAAAAAAAATTGAATTGGTGAAAAAGGGAAATTTGTAAGAAAATGGAGAAGTATGAAGTAGTGAAGCAATTGGGAGCTGGAAATTTTGGAGTGGCGAGGCTTATGCGTCACAAAGAAACCAAAGAGCTTGTTGCCATGAAATACATCGAGCGTGGTCAAAAGGTCCGACCTTTACAAGATATCATGAATACCTATCTGTTATATTTGCCAAACTTTTTATTTTTATTTGTGGGTTTCGATTTTTGGAAGCATTCAGGAATACCCAGTTGCTAAAATCGTCAATTTTTTTTTTTAAATTTTTATATGTGGGTTTGATATTTTCGAAGAATTTATGAATACCCAGTTGATGATATTGTCGAAGTTTTGATTTTGTGAAGAAATCATAAACACCCAGTTTCTAAATTTGTCAAAGTTTTTGATTTTTTATTAGTGGGTTTTCTTTTATTGAAAGCAATTGCTGAATTTCTCAAATGTTTTGATTTTTATTGCAGATTGATGAGAATGTGGCAAGAGAGATTATCAATCACAGGTCGCTTCGTCATCCTAACATTATTCGATTCAAGGAGGTAATTTGGTGCTTCGCATTATTTATTTTCAATTTTTTAGGTGGGTAGTAATTAGGAAACCGCTTCAGTTAGAGGTGTAGACAGGATTCGTCTGAGGTCTTATTTATCAGAAATAGTAGTACTAATGATAATGAGGTAATTTGAATTTGTGTTGATTGGAATGTCAAATTATGAATTATAGGTGGTTTTGACACCAACTCATTTGGGAATTGTGATGGAATATGCAGCTGGTGGTGAGCTTTTCGACCGAATTTGCACTGCGGGTCGTTTTAGCGAGGATGAGGTATACTCACTTTCTTCCTTTTCAAAAGCACGCTTTTCCATACTTTTCATTGATTTTTTGGCTTATTTTAAAAAATAAAATAAAATTCTACATGTGTTTGATTTTGTGTGGTCTATGTACAGTTAATCATTGATCACTAGAAATTTATTCTTGTAATTTGCATGGCTTATCTTTTGCATCCTCCTAGTGGTGCTGAAAATGGGTCCCACTTGGGTTTAGCAATCAAGAGCTTGTTGTTTAATTCAACCTACTGCTATCATTATCAAAAGTTTAAAACCCCTATTTTTTTGTTAAAGTTGATTACATGACAAAATCACGCTCGGTTCAGTGTTCATGTGTTCGGTATGTATAAACATAATTAATAAGGCTACTGGCTACACTTAGAAATTTTCCAGTACATAATGAGTTGTGTGAAAACTGTTTCAGGCTAGATATTTCTTCCAGCAGCTGATCTCAGGTGTTAGCTTCTGCCATTCCATGGTAAAGCCACATATTCTTTGGTTCATCGTTGTACTGATATCATGTTAAAGATTAATTAACATGTTATTGAAAACTTAATTTTTGGTTGCAGCAAATATGTCATAGAGATTTGAAATTGGAGAACACATTGTTAGATGGAAATCCGGCACCCCGCCTGAAGATTTGTGACTTTGGTTATTCCAAGGTTCGGTTGAATATTACCAAATTTATGTTTTTTTATGAAGCTTAACATAGGATATTACTCGAGTCATGTGGGTTTTGGTGGCATCATGTGTTTGTTAAACTTACCAAGTTGTTTATAATTAAATTTAGTTCTGTATTTAGTCAGTTCACTGATTTGTATATTGTTATCTTGCAACTTGTAGTCTTCTATTCTGCATTCAAGGCCTAAATCCACGGTTGGGACTCCAGCATACATAGCACCTGAAGTACTTTCGAGGCGAGAATATGATGGCAAGGTGAGTCTTTAATGACTACTCCGTAAGGGAAGGGGAGAAAAAGTCTAGTTATTCCAGGCTTGCATTGTGCACTGTACAAAATATAAAATTCTTTTGTTTGCTTTTTTTTTTTTTTGGGATAGATTTCTCCATTAGCTTAAATTGGTGTCCATATAAAGATATGATGTGTATTTCCTCCATTATCAAATAATTGGTCACAAATTCACGTTTTGACCAGACCCTTTTTGCTTTGGCCATTATTTTCTGTTAGTATATCATGGTAAACACTATTCCCTCCATCTCTTTTGCTCCACTGTGACCTGAAAGCTCTTAAAATTAAAATAAGATGGAGGGAAAAAATAGCAACGGTTTTGATAATTTTAAAATCAATTTTGAAAAGTGCCATTTTCACATTCTGAATCAGTATACATTTTGATGACTTTACCTTCAACATAAACAGAGGTAGTAAGTAGTGTATTCTCTTGCTCTTACTAAAAAGAAATATGTCAAACAGTCAAGGGTAGAAGGTAAATTTGTTCAGTTAAAGTATACTTTGAATTAGTTCTGAAGTGATTCCAATGCTTGCATCTTCATATTCCCTTTTTGATGCAGAAAGACTTATGGTATATTTATTTAGAAAGGATTTGGACATCTATTCATAAAAATGCATTATTTGAGTCACGAATACGTATTTAATGTGTTCACTTTGCTTAACGGAGGCCTTGCCTTGTCTCCATTCTGCAGCCTGCACCCATGTGACCGCATGCTGCAAAGTTTGTTTTGCTGCAACCTTAATGCATGATGATTTTAAATCTAAGTTAATTGACCCATGTTACATTCATTACATCAATTATTTAGGCCTATTTATTGAAGGTCAATCCTCCAGGCCTGTTAGTCAAACCTTGTCAGTTATTGTATAGTTTCAGGGGAGGGTGTATTTATGTCAATGGGCTAAAGTCAATGGATCTCTATTGAAACCCTGTATCTGACTAAATGAGGCAGTAAAAATGGTAGCGTATGAGTATGGCCGTCAGGCCATATGGTAGTCAAAACTTAAAACTCCCAAATTATGGCCTAAAACAGGACTCTTTAGTAAAAGTTTCTCCAATGAAAGGAATTTCTATGTGAAGTGTGCAACATTATAAAGGCACCTCAGTGGAAATTAGTTATGCATTTGAATGATATCTTTAGTCATTGTCAAGATTCTGTTACCTATATCCATTGTGGGAAAACTTTAAAAACCGTTAAAGCAACCTTAGCTTGGTACCAAATTTATTTATTTATGCTTATCCTTCTTTCTTAAGTGAGAAGATGGTGGTTGCTTTTGTCTTTTTGTCTGGTATTTATTTAGGTGTCACCAATCTACTAGTATATGTCCCTGATGGTGATCCAGCTAGGATTATGTATTGCTTTTGCTGAAGGAAAGGCGACTTCTGATTTACTTTCCATTTGGTGCTCAATGGAACTATATTGATCGCTGTTAGAGACTTAGAGTAGCATGATGAGGTTCTAAAAAATCATAAATACTGCAGCTATTTGGTTTGAATTTCTATTATATTCGATGTGCAAGTTATGTAAATGATATATTTGTCATTTATTTTACATTTTTATTCGTTTATTTGGTTGTTTTTCTCTTTATAAATGTTGGGAACACACTCTTTCAGGAAGTTAAAAATAAACTCTTCCACTAACTACCCTAAGTTTGATATCTTTGGGTTGAGCTTTAGATAATATTGTCTCCATGTAATGCAAAAGTTACAAAATAATATTGTGAATGTTCCTTTTTAACATCAACTTAGAAATGTTATCTGCACGTTATAGCTCAGTACAATTTTCATGAAATTTATACTCAATATTTGCAAGCTTAAATTATCTATGCCAAAATTGATTTTTGTTGCTCTTTTTTTTTTTTTTTTTTCTTTTTCTGTTAGTCTCGTCCAACATATTTTTTGGGGGATGATGTTTGAAAATTCTGTGCTACACATTCTTTTTTTTTTTTGGCAAGGACTACACATTCTTATATCCAAAACTTTTATACCCTGAATATTTACTACTCCATAGATTATAAGTAATCAATGTAACTTTGTGATTGGTCAACAAGATCCTGTGATTTACACTTCAAATGTTCCGACTTCTGAAGTAGTTGTTGATGTTCAGTTGGCAGATGTGTGGTCTTGTGGAGTGACCCTATATGTTATGCTGGTTGGAGCATATCCATTTGAGGACCCTCAAGATCCAAAGAACTTTAGAAAGACAATTACGGTACTCTCTCTATTTAACTTTTCGTAATTAATTTATAGAAGTTTTAAAATCTTAATTATGTTATTCTACTTCAGCAACTAACGAGTCCTGATGGGTTCTTTTGGCAGAGGATTATGGCTGTCCAGTACAAAATCCCAGAATATGTTCACATATCACAGGATTGCAAGCATTTGCTTTCTCGTATTTTTACTACCAATCCAACAAGGGTATGTATGTTGCTAAATTATCTTACATGTTTCTGTCTTTTATCAACTATCATTCCCTTTTGGTTTCCATTTGTTACTGAAATACAAAGTATTTTATTCTAGTAGTTTTATTATGATTGCATGTACTTTGGTTTCTTATTATGGTTGGTGAATCCCTAATGTTTGGCTGCTCATGAAATATTTTAAGTTGTGAATCTTTATTCTCTGTCATCTCCATCCACTAATTGCTCTTTAAGAGGGAAGGGTGTCTAGATAAAGTGAGTGCTACTATTTTGGCTAAAAGCAGGAGTGTAGCGCGGAAGCTATAGCTGCTCATCCTTTTCGAAGGCCTTTTTCATCTTAAAGACCAAGTTCCTAGAAAATAATTTAGACAAGGTCTAATAAGTTCAGAAAAGTCTAAATACAGTTTTTTATTTGTTCTCATTCTGCATGGAATGAGTGGAAGATCAGTATGCAGTCTATGCAATCCTGCTGCCTGCTGATCTTCCTTTTTCCTCTTCTCGTTTTTCGTACAGTATAAGTTTTGATTCTTATATCTTTCCTGAATCAGCTCACTTACACTAGCTGCCGCCTGCTCCTCTCCAAACATATACCTTTCAAATTTCTCTTTGGGTGTTTAATGTGTGAAACTTAAAATCGTAAAGTTTGTTAGGACTCCTTCTGAGACTGCTGTTAAAAAACCACAATGTAGGGAGTAGTCGACTTGCTGATAGATATTATGGTAATTGGTGTTCCTAATTGACGGGCTCCTTTCTGGTGTCAGTGGATTAATGTGAAGGAGTGACTGCTTCCCAATGTGGTTTGAGCTAATCTTTATACAGGAGGTTCTTCTTGATTCCAGAAAATTTATAATAGAAGATACTAGGATATCTCGTAATTGTATAGTGTAATACGTTATAGTCTATAGTCTATACATGAGAGCCAGAAACCCATAGTAGGGTAAGGGTATTCTCCTATTTCAATAGCGTTGAAACCCCTATTTTGATGGCTGTGAAGAGAAAAGATTGCAGTACCTGTAGATGGTTATTTTGTCCAAATGGCTATGAAAATATGGTTTTACAAACCAAAATCAATTGTGTCTTTCGTTATTTAACGTTGCCATATTCCTGCAGAGAATTACCCTCAAGGAAATCAGAAACCATCCATGGTTCTTAAAGAATCTCCCGAAAGAGCTTACTGAACAAGCTCAAGCTGCTTACTATCAAAGAGATAACCCGAACTTCGCTACTCTACAAACTGTGGAAGAGATAATGAAAATTGTTAGCGAGGCAAGGAACCCTGCTCCTGTAGCAAGGCCTGTCCCAGGATGGGAGAATGAGGACGGTGATAATGAAGATGCAGAAGAAGAAGAAGAGGAAGCAGAAGAGGAGGATGAGTATGAAAAGACGGTGAAACAGGTTCATGCTAGCGGAGAGTTCGTTATCTGTTAAGGTTGGCCTTATCTGCCATTGTAGTCTGCATGTTCTATATACTTTCTGTTTATTGAAGTGTGCATAGATGGCATAAGCCAGTGCTCCGAATTTTATAAAAAATTCAAGATGTTTGTGGCTGTAACTTTGTACTATTAGATTGTACAAGGATAGGAGCACAAAAAACTGGCACTATTTATGTCCTTAAATTATTGTCATTGTATTTTCCTTTTGTAGCGTGCTATGGAGTATTTGTTTCATGTGAACTCTCGGACACTGATTGATTGTAGAGTTGTAGGATGTATGTGTCTTACTTCAAGTAATAAGATCCCATGAGAAAGGTGTAAAAAGAGATAGTAATAAGATCTAATATATTAGATTTTACGTAGAAAAGAAAGGGGTTACTATAATAATAAAAAAAAAAAAGTTATGGTCATTATATGTACGTAAAATGTAATGCGTTGAATGTTAAATAGGAAGTTTTAAGATACCTTTCCATAGGTTACTGGTTTAGCTCCATGGCACCGAAAATGTATGAGGGCTCAAGTGATTAACCGAAGGCGACGAGACCTTGAAAGCTGCTTATTCAAGTGTCAGCAGCAGGACGTTATGTCAATTGTCAATTAGGGACCATATTTCAAGTTAGTAGCAAATCCATGCCATGAACGTTCAAAAGGAGTCTTGCCGCAACGGTCGAGAAGAGAAAGCTAAATCAATCATCAGTCAGGGTGTTTACTGTTTTGGTAATCAAGTGTGCCACCTGTCCTCTCCAACCCTCCCTTACTTTTAGCAGCCCACCACCTTACTTCTAATTTATAACGCCACTTGCCCGAGTTGCGGAAAATACCGATTTTAACGGGCAATTCACCAATGAATAAGTGACCTTTTCTTAAATTTATGGCATTTCAAAACCATGCACTCTTCAAATTCCTATATAACGCCGTTGTGGATGTCAACTAGTTTAGTTGGTTAAAATCTTGAAGGGCGATATTCAAGATATGGGATTAAATTTCGTCTACATCGATTGTTATCGGTGTTTGTTGAAATAAAGTGTAAATCATATCGAATGACGAATATTTTAAAATCGCTTTTGTTAAAATCAAGTATGACTAATATTGTATAAAAGGATGACTTTTATTTTGTTAAAGGTAATTTTTATACATTATACTTAATATTTCCTTTTGAAACATATCACATTTTTTATCAAATGAAATTGTGATATTTTTTGTTTTAGAGGTTACTTTTGTTGTATTAATGAATAATTTTTATTGATCATATAACAATAATATAATATTGGATCCCTTGTACACATAAAATCTTTTGAAAAATCATAGTAAGTTTAGTATTTTATCAGTCAAATATACCTTGACTCTTGAGTTTGATTGATCTTGATTATTGATCATTTATGTTTCATGCTTACTTTTTTACAGGTTCTTTGCCACTATAATACACCAATACAAGAGTATCAAAGTGGCAAAAAAACCTGTTAAAGTTTTTCAAAACCAAAAAAAAATTGATATGATACATTGATACAATAATATTTCTATCACCTTAGTTAAAGTTAGAGAAAAGTTCTCAAAATATGGATAGTTTCATTCTAACAAATCATATTTTAAAACCAAAAGAAATTATTTATCAAACAAATCTCAATTAGCTTTTTTTTTAATAATTTCAAATGTTGTCAATTTATCAATTCTAATCATAAACCTTAAGTCCTTTATCAATTTATGTGTATATAAGTATCAAAATCTGTACAAATCACAAAACTATTTTTTTTTTTCAACTTTTTTCCTTTACATGCTTTATGAGTTTGGATGACAGATTGTAAATTGAGAGAATACGATCTAATAGGATTTGACCCTAACGAAATACACAAAATCTTGCCTCTCATAACTTTTCAACATTAGACAAACTGTTTCTATGATTCTATGTTATTAAATTAACTCAAACTCACTTCACTTCCCACATTATTCGTCATTCCACCCTATTTCTCCACTCTTTTTGAACTACCTGTTCTCCTGTTTCTCCCTCCATTCCAACGTCTCTCTTTCTCTTATCAATCAATTCAACTATGGCTGAAGTAGTAGCAAAACAAACAGTTGTCCCAACTGCTGACCAGAAGAATTTACTAGGAACTGATATTGCTGAAGTTGTAGATAAGACTACTGCGAATGAAGTAGGAACTGATGTTGCTGAAGTTGTAGATAAGACTACTCCAGAGGCTCCGGAAAATGTTGATCCAACGGACGATGCAGCGAAAGCTGCTGCCCTCGGAAAGGAGGAGGAGGAGGCAAGAACTGAAACCAAGTCTGTTGTTGAAGATGTTACTGCCTATAACGCCGAGGAGGAGGAAGAGGAGGTAACTTCTGATGTAAAGCTTGATTCAGTTTGCTGTAAGGTTAATAAAACACCTAGGGATGCCAATGAGTGTTTCCCTGAGCATGAAATGAAGGCAGTGGCTGAGCTTAAGCAGCTCATCCGAAATGCTATGAATAACCATGAGTTTACATATTCTCCTCCATCGCCGCTACCACCAGCACAGGCAGGGGAGGCTCCAACGCAGGATGATGGAGAAGTCAAGAAGAATGTCGTCGTAGAAGAAGATATCAAAGGGGCAGCAGCCACCAATGAAAAGCCTGAAGAACAGCGTAAGGACACTGTAGATGAGGACGGGACAAAGACTGTGGAAGCAATCGAAGAGACCGTGGTAGTTGCCCACGAAGAGCAGCAGAAGACTCCAGAGTCGACTCAGGAGCCGTCTGCTGCAGGGTCTTCACCTCCTGCTGCAGTTGTTTTGCAGCAAGAGGTGCAGACTGCAGAAGAGGCAACAAAGGAAGTTGATTCCTTGTTACTTCCGGAGGAGGTGTCCATATGGGGAGTACCACTCTGCAAAGACGAAAGGACAGACACCATCCTCTGGAAGTTTATGCGCGCCAGGGACTTCAAAGTGAACGAAGCCTTCGCCATGATAAAATCCACCATCAAGTGGAGGAAGGAGTTCAAAATCGACGAGTTGCTCGAGGAAGACCTCGGAAATGATCTTGAGAAAATGGTGTTCATGCATGGGTTTAGCAGAGAAGGTCATCCTGTTTGCTACAATATTTATGGTGCGTTCCAAAACAAGGAATTGTATCAGAAAACATTCTCAGATGAAGATAAAAGGCACAAGTTTCTGAAATGGAGGATTCAATTCTTGGAGAAAAGTATTAGGAAGTTGGAGTTTAGTCCTGGAGGCATTTCCACTATGGTTCAGATTAATGATCTTAAGAACTCTCCTGGACCTCAGAAGTGGGAGCTCAGGCAAGCTACCAGACAAGCCCTCCAATTACTCCAGGATAACTACCCCGAATTTGTTGCCAAACAGGTCAGTTCATACTCCATCTGTTGCCCCATTTTGTCTAGAAAGCTCTCACAAAAAGGTCAAATGGGGCAAATATTAAGGGATAAAGGGAGTATATATGATCAATTATGTGTCTATATATGATCTAAACACACCAATATCATGACTTTTCCAAGGATTATGTGTATTTGTTGACTACCTCATGTCAGTCTAAAACTGTATGATTAGTGAAATATGTTAGTGACTTTGGAATAATTAATGATAATTCTTGATTTATGTGTATAGGTGTTTATCAATGTACCATGGTGGTATGTGGCAGTCAACAAGATGATGAGTCCCTTCTTAACCCAGAGAACAAAAAGCAAGTTTGTAGTTGCTGGACCTTCCAAATCTGCTGAGACTCTTTTCAGGTTTTTGATGTTTCTCATGAGGAATATAACATTAATTCAACTAATGAATACTATCCATTAGTCAATTTCATTAACGTTTGATTGTTTTATAATATGATGATAATAATTTCTGCAGCTACATTGCTCCGGAGCAAGTACCTGTTCAATATGGTGGCTTTAGTAAAGTAGGAGATTTTGGAACACAAGACGGTGCAACACAGATAATTGTCAAGCCAGCATGCGAAGAAACTGTGGAATTTGCTGTGACTGAGGTTAGTAGCATACTAGCATGTAGTATAATAATTTTATGCGATTATGTCATTGCATTATATCATTGCTTATTATTTGTCGGATTTGTCCACCATGTTTTTAAACAAACATACAATGTAATATATAACAATTCTAATCAAGGTCAGGGTAACAATTGTATATAATTTATGGGGCCCTATTTAGCTTTTTAAAACTGGACCCTTTATTCAATAAATTAACTATTCAATTTTTATTTGATAAAGAAATTCATACTAGGATGCTCACTTTATTTCCCAAAATAAGAAAATGGTTGGAGTAAAGACTTGAACCACTACACTTTTATATTATTATACAAAACTAATATAAATATACTCTGCACGTGTTTAACAAAACCGCTTATTATTCTAACAAAGTGAATTTTAAAGAAAGAGGCCCCGTTGGAGAAAAGTAACATGGAAATGAGTTGATAAAGATGTGAGCATAAAGAGAATGTACCCTGTAACTGGTGTAATTTTTCATTGGATTCTTGTGCTATGAAAAGTAGTACTGATGCTATTTGTTTCGGATACTCTTGGCTTCCAAGTTTGGATAGTTGGAATTCTTGGAAAAAAGATAAAGTTAAAGTGAAAAGTGTTAATTTCAAATCACAAAAAGAAATTAAATGAGCAATGTTCATTGATTATATGGGGTATCTCACGTTTGAGTAATCAAACATTAAATTGAAAGTCCTTTCTTTTAATTAGGATCCTTATATAAAGCCATAGAGATAACTTTCAATTAAATTATACTCCACCAGTTCCTCCATCCTGTAAACTCTTATCTGTTTTAATTTTTTTACACTATTTATATCTTTAATTTGACCATATATTTTTTTACTTATATATAAAGAATAATTTCAAGTATTAAAATGTTGTTGGATAAGTTTTTATATATTTTTAAAATATCAACCTTTTATAATTTTAAACATAAATATCAATGGTCAAACTCGTATATAAGTGAATATGCCTAGTAAAAAGGGTAAGTCATTGCAAGATGGAGGGAGTATTTGATTTATTATTACTTTATTCCATTTTAATTGCTATATTTCATTTTTAGAGTAAAAATTTAAAATTATAATCATAATTTTTAATTATATTATAATAAATAATATATTCATGTAGGATCTTATTGGATGCATCTCGATGTAAAACTTTAAAATATCAAATTTTATAACTTTTTTATCTTACAAATTTAGATAAAAATTTTTTTATTTTGGAGACCATGAAAAATCGAATATAGCAAATAAAATGACACAGAAGGAGTAATATTCTGTACATTCAATAATAGTGGGAAGCCATAGAAATTTTATTGGAACACATTGTTTTAAATCAAAATTAGATTTTACTGCAGTTAATTATATCATTTATTTCATTTGATTATTTAATAGAAAGATTTTTGATTGAAATGGGAGAATTTTATAAATCTAAAAATATAATAATTTTTTTGAATAGTATGTGCACGATTGAATTGGGACAAATAAAAAAGCTATCTAATATCTTCACACCTTGGAGTAGTGTGTAACATAGGGAATACTTGGAAATACAATATACACATATATATATTGACAAGATGTGATTTATGATGCAGGCATGCCATCTAACATGGGAGGTGAGAGTGGTAGGATGGGGGGTGAGCTATGGCGCTGAATTTGTGCCCAATGCTGAAGATAGTTACACAGTTATCATTCAAAAGATGCGAAAAGTTGGGGCTTTTGAAGAGACCATAATTAGCCACAACTTCAACACCAATCAGGCTGGCAAAATTGTTCTCACTATTTATAATTCATCCTCTAAGAAGAAGAGACTCCTTTACCGCCTCAAAACCAACCCTTCTTTTCACTGAACAACACTTTCACTTTTTCTTTGTGCAAATATCAGGAAGATAACAAGTGTATCATCTCTTGCATGCAATACAGTGGTATGATCAAGGAACCTGTACTGTACGCGCAAATTCGAAGGACACCCGAGTCGGGTGTATTGTCCACCCATTGCACTGTACGTTCTTAAATGGAATTACTAGTATAATATGAAATTAATTAAGCATCACAAAGTTTGTATTTTGTGCAATTTAAATTTTCACAACTAGACTGGTCAAAAATTTATAATTCCTGGACTTGAACAGTAGGTCTATGACCAAAATTACAATATTAACCCTACGCATCAATCATGACTAAAATATGATGAAATGAGCATCCAATTTGAATCCCCAATTGAATCTCGACGCACGTAGCCGCATTGAGATGCTCATTCTTCAGCCTCGCATTTCTATTTGATAACCACCGTCCACCGCCTTTTGTCACAAACTCACCATTATATTACTTTTTGGGAACTTGCAATTTCCAAACATCTGAATTTTGTTTTGTCTTATGGCGTTCCTCGGTCTTGTAAAAGTAGTCTTTGCCACGTCGAATCAAAATCATCTAAGAATATTATACTTGTATTAGATTTCAAATTACATTCATAGATTCAGATACTATTGTAACTAGTAACTCACCATGTTCGAATTACTATACATTTCAAGTATTTAATTTTATGTTTGCTACAAATGGGTCCTGCAGTCTAATAGCATTTGAGCCATACGGACTCGAACCCTTCAGATTTTGCGGATTGATTATTCCGGGTTAGTTTTTTGATGTAAAGAGAGTCGTAAGAAGTTATTTTGATGTAAAAAGAGTAGTAAGCGGCAAAGTTATAACTGATCCCGGTTTAGTTGCGTCAATCATTATAGCACTGTTTATATGCGTGAGGCCAATTTTAACAAATTATATATCTAAATTGATTATAATGAGAATTTAGATTAATAAGAATAAGCAACTATAACAATAATAATCATCATCTTCCAATTCATTGTAATGTTTTATTATCCCAAATTCCTTAACTTAATTTGTTTTCAGAAAAGGGCAAATTTTAGCTTATAATGTTTATATCGGTTATAGCCCATATATATAGCATTATGGACAAAAATATTAACAAAAATCTACTTGATATATATCCTAAAATAGAATAAGGGACAATGATGACACACTTTATTTTGTATTACATGATAGGTAATTACTTTATACATATTATTTAATCAAAAAGATTAAATAGAAAATGAATTCTCCAAAGCAATGAGAGAGATAAGTAGTTCTCTATTAAGTCTGCCTATAATTTAATTTGATGTAGTTTTCCCATAGTCGGGGTCCTTAACCATCTATAAATAGAGCAGTCGCGGCTTTCTTGCTTCTTAACCAAGCTTTAAACATCCAGTTATATACATAATTCCACCTTTTTGAGAGTTGGCTCAAGAGCTAGACGTGATCCATACTAGACTTAGAGATCGATGGAGAGAAAATGTGCTGTGCTTTTGATGATTTTGCTTGTCTTCTTTGCTTCACGTAAGTTTCTCAACACTTAGCTTACTCATGTTAATACGTACACACTCCGTATAAACGGAATACTACATACATACATCTGCTGTTAATTGGAAAGATAGATTTATACCTATGTATACTCACCTTCCATTATATTGTTATGTGCTTTGTAATCGTACTCTGTATAGATCATTATTCTTAGTGATTTTATACAGTGAGTATATAACTTACTATTATGAGATAAGGATGGCAGTACGTGCATCTTTAATGCTACACATGTAAGTTATTGTAATTAAGTTATTACTCTTTCGACTACTGTACGTGGAAATGGTGTTTAATATATTATATATATGCATGTAAGTAATAACGTAAGTACGTATGATGTTGTGATTGGATGGTAACAGAGGGGATGCTGCATCAAGCTGAAGCAAGACTGTGCGAGTCACAGAGTCACCACTACAGGGGTTCTTGCTGGAGGGATCACAACTGCGCCATGGTTTGCAGAACTGAAGGAGGCTTCTCTGGTGGCCACTGTGTGGGCATAATACCGGCCCGCAAATGTTTCTGCACTCGCCGATGTGCGTAGCTTATTGATTAATGATCATAACTATATATCCTGCAGCTAGTTATTCCTTCATTTTTCATGTTGCTTAAGTTTCTTAATGCAGCTAGCTAGGGTCATTTAATTTGTTTAGGGGGTCTAATAATAAGTAGCTGCAAGTTTGTTTTGGTATGTTCGTTAGTTGCATGTATGGTGTTGTCACTTTGTCAGTTTCAATTGGTCCTTGAGTTCATGATCGAAATGTTATCGTCTTTTTCTTTTGTTTTGTGAATCAATGGATCGAAGGAGCAGTTCCATGTTTTCATTGTCAGCTACTTTTATTTCGAGTTGCATGCATTTCAGTTTGCTAAGCTAATGGAATGTCACCTTCAAAAGTTTAAGGTTGAAGTTTTATACTTGGCATTAGAATTTAGAAAAGGCCGCAGGTTAAGTTAAGGCTATATTCTACACCTTTATCACTGATTTGAACGGTGATTTCGATTACAAATTTGTCTACATCTTTGTGACTGTTTGTAAACGTTGTTTTCATACACAATATATGACAATTATATCAATTACTCCATCCGTTCCTCCATTATAGTCCAGTATATAAAATGTTTGATCCAGTCTTCTTTTTACGTAGTTACGTCTCTCTATAAGTCAATAAATAGTAACAACTAATTTGATATGAAGAGTTGTCTGATCTAGTTTTGGACAATATGGTTTTTTTAAGCTAAGAATACAACGAAATCTGAAAATAAATTAAGGCCAGAAGGAATAATTATCAGTGCGGTTCATATTACAAATTTGCATAGTACGAAGTACATTGTATTTCGAAATGCTAGAATTTCCATTTAACTTTAGCAGATCTTATATCCACTTGTAACACACTAATGGGTTTTACTTCAATATTACTCACTGAATCATAGCCAGCCCAAACTATCAATCGACACAACTCATAAAACTCAAGGCCTGCGATCCATATTAGGAAGTAATCCATTCTTATGACCCAAATAGTTTAAGGCTATCAAACCGGGTCATTGCGTCAAATACAGGTGGCCGGGCTAATAGATTCGAACCAAATGGATGAAAAAGTTTTGGGCTGATTGCGACTGAAGAAGTTTTTTTTTTAACAACTCTATTTATGTTAAAACGATCCGAAAATGACTAAAGCTTCCAAATATATCATTCATTCATTCATTCATTTAGTCTTAAATATTTTTTTTTATATCTTACAGTGTTTAATTTTAGTTGGTCGGTCCAATATTATATCGTTAAATACCTTCTTATTTTTTGAGAATTTTGTGTAATTTGTTTTTTTACCTATTCAGGTTTTGTGTATTCTTTTATAGATTAATAAAATCAAGTTTTTTTTTTTACATGAGAAGTAACTTAATTAATTATTACATGAAAAAGGGTACCTGCCTAATTAAACATCAATTACAAGGATTTACCTATTTTGAACAACTCTAATTAACATCATATCTAAAAATGTGATAATAACCTATACATACCTAATCACACCATCAAAATTACCCAACCAACCAAGCAAACTTTAAACTATAACTAAAATGGCATGACTTGTTCTTAACAAAATCAAAATTCCCCTAATTGGCATCAGTTCGTATACTCTCTTAATTTGACAGTTAAAAGGAGTTTTATTTTTTAATATTGTTACTTTTATTCATAATACTATGTAACTACTATTGATTTAAAGTTAATAGACGATGAATCGGACAAATAGATCAGAGCATGATATGAAACAAGGGGTTGAATGACTAATCATTCCAAATGTTGTGTTCCTAACTTCTTCTATGAGTCCTATCCATATCATCCCATGCATTCTTGCATTGTGAAGATAATCGAAGAAGGTTAGAAAAAATATAATTTCATTTTCAAAAATTATGTGGATCCTATTCAAATTATGAATCACTTAAAATTCTATCGTGACATTTTGGAATAAGTCATACACAAGACTAATGTTGCTGATTGGTAGGCTAATTAGGGAGTTTCCCAAAAGCGAGAAGTTGGTCTTTTTTTAGGCGGTCACCAGTGGATTTTCATGCTATTTTGTTGGAGAATATTAGTAAGATTGTGTTAGTTAGGTTGGTTCCGGTTGAGGCAGCTAAATGTAGTTTCTCGTTTTTTGTTTTGTTTTGTCTTTATTTTCTTTCGTTAGTCCTTTTTTCGTTGTGTTTAGTTTCGTTCTATTTGTAGGGTTTCTCCCTTTTCTACACCCAAAAAAAAATTTTATTTGAAAAAAATAATTTAGTTAATTATATAAGCTCAGAGTGTTAAAATTATCAACTGTCTTAAAGTTGTGAATGTCAACAAGCTAGTTGGTTAAAGTTTTAAAAAGTAATATCCGAAAATCGAATCCCATTTACATCAATTCTTACTTTATCGTTTACTGCTCTCTTTACATTTAAAAAAAAAATAACTATCTTAAACTAGATTTCAGTATATATGAGAGTATCTTTAGTCTTATAAAAGGAGTTATTCTCCTTCTCACTGATAGTTATGCCCAAGGTCCACTAGTAGTCTGTGCCCTTTTTTAGGATATCATCCAATAAACAATAAACAATTTTAAGGTATATTTCCTCCATCCATGTTCACTTGGATATTTGGTCCCATTATTTATTTTAATTTTTTTTCTTCTCCACTTGCACTATTATGAGTAGTTTGGAAGTAAAAATATATAAACTACATGAAATACACAATTCATGCGTAAATCATAAAGGCTACTACTATAGCGTACTATATACGACCGAGTAGAACTCAAAAAGGAAGGGTGGGAACATGAATTAATATGATACTGCTATATTGTATGGTCCATATATAATTATGGCCCACAACTTCTTCTCGCTGATGAGACAATAAAAAAAAAAACTAAAGCATGGACTTGCAAGAAAGAAAGTTCGCTTACCTACCTTAAGCTAATTGATTGCTGTCTGTCAATTAAATTAATGCTGACCTTCTAGAAACTATTGAGTACTTAAATCAGTTGATGCAATGGCTGCCTCTGTATATCTATTATGTTATGGGAGTACTTACCTAACACTTGCTGATATGACAAGCATATATCATTAAATTAAGGCATAACAAGTCATTGATTTTTCCTACATGTTTTTATTTTATTGGACGTTAACATGTTTACTATTTCGTCGTTTCATTGTGTAAAATTGCTACTCCAAATAATTATTTGACCCGTTAAATTAAGTTTATATACTCCCTCTATCCCTTAAAGATTGCCTCATTTGACTTTTTACGGTCTCCAAGATACGATTTTAAACCTTTTTATCTCCAAATTCGTAAGATAAAAAATTATAAAAACTTAATATTCTAAAAATTTATATTGAGATGCATCCAACAAGATCCCACTTAAATATATTATTTCTTATAACATGATAAGAATTTGTGGTCAAAATTTTTATACTTTGACTCTATAAATAGAAATGGAGCAATCTTTGGGGGATTGAGGGAGTATAAGTCAGTTGATGAAATCAGGAAAACCCCACTCCCACTAATGTAAAAAAGTCGGTTTCTTTGATTGGAGAGCACCCCGCCACGGTTCAATGGCGCAGCAGGAGAAACTTGATATGGTGCCATGAATCACGATCCTCTTCTTTTTTTATTCAATAAAAATATAATATACTCCTGAATAATCAGAAGGCTTCCAATACTATCCTAGTTCGGAAGTTAATTGCTAAAAAATATTAGCAATAAACGATGAAATATGAATTAAGTTGGTTTGAGATATGTCATTCCGATTCTATGTTTTTATTCATTTGCTAAGGCATATATGCAAAGTTACGTTCTACTTAGGGACGTATATTATCTTAAATCACTCTACTAATGTTGAAACTTATGCATTTTCTTTATTTCTTTGATAACCAAATCAATTAACGAGGAGTAATTAGGCATGTCATAGTCTTATTTTCTATGCTAAGTCTTCCTCATCTCAACTAATTGCACAAACCTTTGCCTAAAACTACTGACTTCTTGAGTCAAATGCAAAATTCATTGTTTTCTTATTTTTTGAATGAATATACCCTCATATGTCATATGACAAGCTATTGGATATATGTTTTGCAAAATTTTGTTAATATACTCCTTCTGTCCCTTAATGTATGTCCCATTTTGACCAAAAAAAAAATTCACAAAAAATGATTAAATGGGACAAACATCAAGAAATAGAGGGTCTCCTAACGTCAATGATAGAATTCAGGGAGGTGATCAAAACAATAGACAAATTAAATGGAAGGAGTTTAGGTACAACGGCATGAATTAAATTTGTGGCATACACTACTGGTATCATAAAAAGGTATATAAAATTTGTGAACCAGAGAAATAACTCACAACTACATGAAAAAAAAAAAAAAAAAAAAAGGTAGGACTACCTACCAAATCCAGCACTAACTTAATTGCAAACCAATAGTCCTCTATTTTCTCTACCAACTTGGTCAAATATATACTCTCCAATAATAAATATTTCTTATTCTTGACATATTATATGGTTGGTTGAATGTGAGTCAATTGACCCACCACATTTTTTCCTTTTCCCTCTTCACCATTGATCCCTTACCCAACATTTATAGTCTCTAAAAACACCCTTTATTCTCATATTCTCCTTAGTTTCTACTACTATAAACCTAACACCCATAGTTTTGTCAACCCCCCTTTGCTTTCTTTCTACCTCTAATATACACCGGAAAACATAGGATAATTAGAAGAAGAAAGTATATAGTTAGAGAAGGCACTGCACATATGGGTAGATCTCCATGTTGTGAGAAAGAACATACAAACAAAGGTGCATGGACTAAAGAGGAAGATGCTCGTCTCATGAACTACATCAAAGCTAATGGTGAAGGTTGTTGGAGATCTCTTCCTAAAGCTGCTGGTAACTCGTCAACACTTTTTCATTCCATACTTGTAACTATTTTTTACTACGTACGTACTCCTTCCGTTCTTTCTTGTTCTTAACTTTCTTAAAACTATGATAAATCTAGGTGTAAATTTGTAGTTCAACAAGTTTGATACGAGAGATTCACATAAACATTAAAGAGGTGTGTTGTCACAATAAACTAGAGTGAAAGGTGAACCAAATTTGATATATAGTTTATTCCTCTTTGCCTAAGCTACTTTGATGAGGGTATATATGTATGTTGAATAAAGTTGGTAGAGAAAATTAATTATCATGGCATATTGGCAAGCTCGTGAAGAGTGTGATTCAATTAACGATTAATGACATGAAAGAATTTTATTTAACACTTATTCAATCACATTTACGTGGGTTTCTTATTTATATGATGGGATAATATAATTATCGTCTCATTAACTAACCCATCACAAATTATTACATGTCGTAAATTATTGGACATGAAAGTTTTAGAATTTCTTTTAGTTGGAAAGAAAGTTTCATTGTTTATAAGATCAGCTACATGCAATGATATTAAGAAGTACATCGATCTTTGCCACTCCATTGGGCATAAACTTTGAACAATATTTACATTTTTTGAAACCCTCTAATTCATCGTACAAGTTTATATTTTTATGGTACGACTTCTACTAACCTTGTTTTTTAACCACTTTCAGGCTTACAAAGATGTGGAAAGAGCTGTCGATTAAGATGGATAAACTATCTTAGACCAGATCTAAAAAGAGGCAATTTTACCGAAGAAGAAGATGAACTCATAATTAACCTTCATAGCTTACTTGGGAACAAGTATGTTTTGCATTTCCTAATCTAGATCAAAAGAAAATTTGAATCCCTCTAATATCATAATTAACCTTTACAAACGAACTTCCATCTAACCAAGTTTCAATTTTAATTCTTGTTTCTATATATATCACGTACAAAAATAAGGTTTAAATAAGATAGTTTGAAAAAATCGGACTTCAAAATTTAAATTTTACGCTAGAAGGAGGGATTCTAGCACGTGGTTATTAACAGCCACACGCTCTAACTAACTGAATTGTTACACTTGAGCTCTAATTACTATTTAGATATTAATCTTGATTGGCTATATTTTTCAGGTGGTCTCTCATTGCCGCAAAATTACCCGGAAGAACAGATAATGAGATAAAGAACTACTGGAACACCCACATCAAAAGAAAGCTTCTTAACCGAGGACTCGACCCACAAACTCATCGCCTACTTAATTCAACCACTACGACTACTACCACCACAGCCACCACCATGGCTAGGACGAAAACTCGTGTAAGCAATAATAGTCATAGCAGTAACAATAGCAGTAACACATTCCAATTGATGAACGTACAAGGCTCGACATTACATTTTGGCCTAAGGAATGGCCACGAGTACGAGTTTTCAACAAGTAAAAGTAGTGATGGAACATATTATTGCCCTGCTTTTCCTACGACTATTAGAACGTCCAATAATATTAGTGAGCATTCTAATAGTAGTAGTAACACTAGTGTAGTGACTACGGAAGAAGGTTACAAAGAAATGAATCTCGAATTATCTATTAGCCTTCCTACTTCTACCACGATAAAGTCTGCTAATCGTGAAATCAGCAAGTGTGTACAACAACAAAAGCAATACACGACGACGTACCAAGTATTTGGGACAGCTACAAGCATGCCACTTTTTAGTACCAAGGGAGGAAGTGTATGTTCGTGTTACAATTTAGGGTTTCAGAATAAAGGTAACCAACAATGTAACTGTGCTTTGACAATGGCTGCTACATACAACTGCAGCAGCAGCGTTCTGTAATACTGGGCAATCATAAATCTACTTCATGATCGAATTTGACATTCATTGTTTTTCAACTTTAATCAGTACTTCGTACTATGTAACATATATATAATATTACTTATGATGTTACGGAATTGGGGTGGGTGTGGATTGTAGGGGTTGTAGCGCGTACCCCTTGTGAATACTAATTCTAAGATTAATTATTGTAATAGTGATTACATATTCATTTAGTTAGTAAATATGTGTTCTAAGTACAACATTTTAGACTATTTAATTTGTAGTAACTCCAAAATTATATTAATTGTTACATTTTTCGTAAGTCAATCGATCTTAGTCATCCCCTCTGATTTTCTTACTATGTCAGTCTAAATTTGTGGCCATTATAGAGAGAAAGGAAAGCACAAGGGAATAACATGCATTATGGGGTACATAAGTGGATTGTACGCAGGGATACATCATACATGCATGCAGATGTTCTTTTATCTAAATGAACATATATATATGTATATATATATATATATGCGAACAAAAAGTATAATAACCAAGGTATTCGTACAATCGTATCATGTTTTAGGGTAATTTTATGCTCGATCTCAATATTTTTTAGTAATTAATTTGATAATATATATATATATATATATATATATATATATATATATATATATATATATATATATATATGTCCATCTTTCAGATACTAGTTTTGTCTAAAACACCTTACCTTACCAATACTTGTGTTATGATCGATTAGGTTAACGTACTTATCATCTTTCGACAAAAAAGATGCGGAGATATGTAACCTCTCTTGGAGAGTGCTCTTCATTATTTGAATTTTAGTGCACAAATATACAAAATGTAGCAATATACCAGCTATATATGTTAGTTTATTGGTAGGTCAGTCTTTAAGACATTGATATTTTGTAGTATTGTGTTGAAAAAACCAACACAGTACGTACACAAGCAAGAAAATAAAGCTAGCGCTGCTGCTGCCTGCTGATGATGTTGGGTAGGTGGAAACGACGTCAACATAGGCAACCACCCTCATGACTAGTCTCATTCTCATATATATAAGTCATAAATTCTTGGTATAGCAATATCATAGTATATGCACATTACGTATTTTCCACTATATATTGTTTTTTTATATCTATATTATTGATTTCAAATTTATCTATCTATCTATCTATCTATATATATAGTGTCTAGTGATAAGTACCTCACTCACTCGTGTGATAAATCTCATTCGAGTTTTGTATCATTGCAAATATATGCTGAAATGCCACCATCTAACTCCTACATACATACATACATACATATCTATCAACAATTAATTATATATGTTTCCAATCTTTTTCTTTTATAGAAATCAGACAAACGTTATGCCGTCATCGAAATACATTAACATTAGCGACACTGTATACACAAACGAAGGAAGTGATGGCTTGACATGGATTGTCATCACTAGCTATCCTCATCATGCATGCAATATTATAATAATTTAAATATTACACCATAGTAATCATATATACGGAATACTTGAAATCAAATAGATACCATAATATTTTTTCCTCAAAATTTCTAGAAATTACATACTTTATACTCTTAATAAAATAAAATAATATATGAAGTGTAGAGTAAATAAAAAGAAGCTAGTTTACCTACCAAAGACTACTTTGTAGAGGAAATGTAATGGAACGAGGAATATATATTAATATACAGGACGCATAAGGATTTTGCCTATCTTAACCTTCTAGAAAGGAACATGTGCTCCTCCACCTAATTAAAGAAGTCTTGCATTTCGCATTTTCATTGGTACGGTGGGCTTAATTGGTTATATCATATCGTAAGAAGGGGTTTAGATTATTACGAGTTTAATTAGTAATTGAGTAGCAATCATTCAACGACTTAACGTACGTGTTCTTAAGTGCTATGCCCAACCAAGAGTATTTAAGTTAGTTTTCTACTTAGTTAAAAGATTAACCTTCTTAATTTGTATATCTATAATTTACCAAATCTCCTTGTTCTAAATAAATTAATATGTAATTAGTGATAATAATAATAAAAAAACTACAAAGGAAGGTACCTCTTTGTCAAAAGTTTGAGTTAACCTACTCAATTTCAAAAAGTTTGGGGTTGAGCACTCTTAAGTGGTTGGAGTTAGCTATTCCATCCAAAGTAATTTAAAAGAAAATAGAGGGAGTATTTTGAAGCCCGGCAATGGCATCACCACCTAATTGTTCCTTAATATAGCTTAACTTGTATTAGTTTTAATAAACTTTAAACCTGTTTTTGTCCTTTGTCTCAAATAATGAGCGTAGGATGGTTTTAGAGAAGCTGCCTCCTCATTAAACCACAACTGAGAAAATGGCACTTGCAATGTGTGAAGCTTCTTTGGTCCATAGTAGTTTGATTAAGTCAACATAAAATATAATGAAGATACTTATTATAAAGACTACACATTTACAGCATCTTGAGTTTCTTCCGAGCTTGTGTATCTAGATAATGGTATGGAACATGACATAGCACACAATCTGAACCATGTTTTTGTGAATCAGATAACGGCAATTTATACATGTGTAAACAGAATTCAACTATATGCACAACCGGCTTAATCAATTTCAGTTTTGTCTTCAAAGGTTTACTGCGAGCAACAGCAAGCGTTCTTAACAAAATGACCAGCCTACAAAAAATTTCAAGCTTCTTCATCAATTCCTTGAGCTTAATGGATTGACAATAAAGCTTTATTTGGGGGGAAATCCCATACCCTGCTCACTGGACAGCAGTCACTGCATAGACAGTTAAAGCGGGAATTCTTTCTGAAGGACATCAAGATTACGAGAATCACATGCTTCTAACATGTCATTCCTTGAAGCACAGCTGCAATATTCACAAATGCTATATGTGAGCATTCACAAAACCCCAGCAAGAGGAACAATCTTCTTTCATTATTGACATACCTTAAAGAAATCCGTAAATAGTGCCATGCATTATCAGCTTTTGGATTCATTGCAAGGGCACGAACATAGTAACGAATAGATTCCTCGTACATGCCCTGTCAACAAACAAGTTACACATTAGCCTACATTTCTCACCACAGGCATCTCGTACATGGCCTGTCAACAAACAAGTTACACATTAGCCTATATTTCTCAGCATAGGCATCTCATACATGCCTTGTCAACGAACAACTCATTAGCCTATATTTCTCAGCATAGGCATAACAAATCCGATATAGATCCTAATACTATTGGGAACAGCATGCACCAAGAAGTCTGCTGATAAGAGATGAAATAGTAAGGTTGCCATTCAAAAAATGAAAAATAAGTAAAATCTGGCTTTGGACAAACAACACATCTAGATGCAGCATAGAAGAGGTATCATAGAGTAAATTATCAATAAATTTGATAAAATTTACATCCCTCAAAAAGTGATAGTACTTCAAAACAATATTCTTGTCAGTTGATCACGAGTTAAAATCCTAAGCAAGGATGGACAAAAAGTGAATTGAGAGGGATAATACAGGAAAAATTCCCATGATACCATTTAGGATTGGAGAAATAATTAACTACCTGTCCAGTTATGGTATCCCATGGTGATATGATTTTGTTAAGTCAAACAGATTTCATAAAACATGGGTATTAGAATTAGGATCGTATGATAATTTGACTGCCAGACCAAATGATAAACCAACCTTGATTAGCAAGGTTGGGCGAATTAGCATCTCACTGACACTCATTCATGTCACAAAGCCTTATAACTTTATTAAACTAAATCACACGTATATAAAAACAACACCCTAAAGTGGTAAAACCCTTAATATAGGCACAATAAATTCTAACAAAGAATCCTAAATAACATAAAAAATAAACTAAAATAGATCTTTTTTTCGGCGAAATCTAAGCCTTAATTTATTTATTTTTTATATAAAGAGAGCTGCAAGCGGCAAAGCAATAATTGATGTAGACGGGATTAGATCCCAGGTCTTGGATACCACCCTCCAAAATTTTAACCAATTATGCTACTTGGCATCCAGACAAAATCTAAGCATTAAGGGACTAGTAAAACTGCGCAGGGTCCATACTAAAACACTAAAAGATATTACCAATCCAAAATAGACTAGGATTCAGGCTAATAGGCTCCTTACTAACCAAGGACAAGGATTGTAGCTCCACCAAACTACCCTTGCATCGAAATAAACAAACAACCAATAAACCAACCCAAGACAACATGCAAGAAACATAAGAATGATGTTACTCAAATCCACATTATATGGTACCCTCAAGGTTAATACTCAATGGTCAAAATGCCATTAGTAATAATGGTTCCTTGTACAATGTTGGCCTCTTTACCCTCTCTCTCCTCCTTTCTTTTGCTTGCTTTTTTCATAAAATACTTAGTCTTTTTTTTCCTTTCTGTTAAAAACTAAACCCCTTCCTGTCAGCAAAAAAAAAAAAAAAAAAAAAAACTAAACCTCCAATCTTGATTGTTCTCCACTTAAAATCATCCAAGAGTACCCCCAAACCTTTGTCATTAAGGGTAATTAAGCTAGAACACACTACCTTGCCGGTACCATGGAAATTTTCAAAACAAGAGGGGGGTTGTTACTATTTCAACAGATCTTAAGAATGCCATGGGAAATTCCTCAAAAAATGAAATAGGTCTCAAGAGTCAAGACCTAGTACTCAACAAATCATGCCACAGGAATAACAGCAAGTGGTGAAAAGTAGAGCAAACCTGGTTGGCAAAGCTGATACCCATGTTTGCCCATGCGCGAACATAATTAGGCTTTAGATCCAGGGCCTGGTAGACAAGCAAGAAATTAAAATTCTACTAACAAAAAAAATAAAGAGAAGAGAAAAGTAAAGTCCATATTTGTAAGGAACTAGTCCAAACGTATAAAAAAGGAAAGCAAATATAGGACTGTCATTTGAAGAAGACTCAAAAGTTACCCTCTACAGTTCGTTCATACTTTTTTGGAAGAGAGTATCATTACAGCATTTTCACCATTCCACTATAACCAGGAATGACAAATTTTGAATATCCAATACTAAACCTCAAAGCAGATACATTCAATATTTTGAAATGCAGTAACCAAAGTCTACACATTACAACCATAAAGAAAAAAACAAAGGAATTACCACAATTCATTTCCACAACCCACTTAATTCCAATTTCTAGATAATACAAACAATAGAACTAATTACATTCGTTAGGACAAAAAAGAGGATTACAAATAAATTACACTGGTTAGGTACATAAATACATCAACTAGCTTGCAGAAATATTGAATCTCCTTCTGTCTAAAGATGTGGGGGAACTGAAGAGAGGGCAGCCTATTAAGAGAGACCAGTACCTTTAAGTTGATGCAGCTATAGGACAGGGAGAGATATAAGAATCCCCCAGCTCCAATCTAAACTGTCACTACATAACCTAAGCACTCACAATGTTACCTTATAATTTGCCAACTAGAGGGCACATGATATAATCTTCAACAAACTGCAGTTAGTATCACCTAGGCTTAAAAATCCTTTCAAGACTTAGGGGAATGACACATCACCTAAGACGCTCTCACATGTACCTAAAAATTGACGAAGAAAGGGCACATGAAATGTCAATAAACATACAGAAACTATCACGAGATCCTATAAATCTGAAGGCTACTTGTTTTTTAATAAGAAAAAAAAAATCATAGTAACATCAAAGGAAAAGGAGTACAAGCAATGAGGACAAGCTATCCTCCTAACATATATTTTAAAAGTACGGATTAACCAAAATGGTCAAGACTTTCTCCAAGTAAAATCTACTATATCATTACAATACATATTACATGGTATTCAAGAGTATTCTTTGTATGTATGTTGACTAATCTAACTACCCTTTTGAAAGGGATGTCTGGCAATTGACAATTATAAAGGTGCATAATAATTTATATAAAAAAAGGGTAACATAAATTGCAAATAGAAAGTACCTGTTGATAAGCCTCAATTGCTTCAGCACTCTGAACACTGTTAGCTTGTGTGGCACCAAGCTTATTCCAAAGAGAATAATCATGTGGTTTAAGTTTAATAGCTGTCTTGAATGAATCAATGGCTTTGTCATAATCCCTAGATAAGTTATAAAGGACTCCCAATACAATATGGATATCAGCATCCTCAGGCGATATCTGAGCAGCCTCACTGAACATCCTTGCCACCTGCATGCCATGCACTTCTAGATCATACAGTGAGAACACAATAAACTAAAATTGCCAAGATATGACAAGATAATGATCTCTTTCAGAAGGTGGGAAAACATCAACTGTAATCAAAAGAAACTATCAGAACTACTGAAGCCTCCCCTCCTCCTCCTCCCTTCCCTTATCCACAGAAAAGGAAAGAAGTAATAAAAATGAACACCCAAAAAGAAAAGTACTTGAGACAACCAAGTGGATATCTTTCTACTTCCCATAGCTGTTGACAGAAGTTTTTTGTACCACACAAGCACACATCCACTTGGACCTTCCCAAAAAGTGGCCATTACAACTGTTCCCTAGAGATCTCTATCCATACCCTCCCAGCTCCCCTTAATGGGATTAATGGGATAATTAAGGAAATAAGGAGTTTTCTACTTTTTTGGAACCTACAACGGAGAGCAAGCCATTTTTAGGGTTCCTCAATACCTCCAAAGTAAACTCAAGGACTTTTGGGGCTCCAAACCAAAGATCTTCCACAAATGCACAGTTCAGGACATACTTCATAAATCCCTATGATCTGATACTTTGACACTAAATTAAAGACAGGTACAAGGGTACAATAGCATCTTTGTCATATAACTTTAAAATCCCTTGAAGAATCACAGATGGAATTCCATTACTGGCTCCAGTAAACTGATGCACACTTTGAGGTAAAAGAATCAGCCTGTAAAAGCCTAAATCTTGGTGGTGGATCAAACAAGAAACAACAGCTCATTTCAACAATAGATGTGAAGTTTACAGATGAGGTTACTTACATCAGCATGATAAAGAGAATCAGACAGCTCTGCAGGTGAAAGTGATCCATACTTTGGATGATTACGAAGCCACTGATACAGATATTTCAGCGCAGCAGATTGCTCCAATTCTGAAAGAAGTCACAAAAGCACCATTTACTTCTGATTAAAACTATTAAAATCAGGAAAAGAAGGAGATGTTATTTTTCTTTTCCTGATTAAATATCAAGTAAAAAGATTCACCAACTGACAAGATTTACATAGCTTAGGTTGGCTGATACTTTGGTAGGTTTTGGTGGCGCGGATGAGCTATGTGCACCAACTGGCGATGGCCAGTGGCAGCAACGCAAGCATTCAGGCAAGAGAAGAAGAAAAGAAGAACGAGGATTAACGGAGCGCAGCCTACAGTTCGAGAAGTAGGGATTCTCCAAAAAGCAACTTATGTATTAATATTTTCTTGTGTCCCTCTCCCTTAACTTGTTCCCCTATTTATACTCCTTCGTACTCCACATGTAGCAACTGTAATATACCCTCTACTGAGCATTATATATTATATATTATTTACAATATTCTTTTGTAACTAATTGTGATTCCTGCAACTGATTTGATTCCTTCTGTCGCTTCCCTTTTCGTTGCTTGTCTTGGTGTCTCATTCTTTTGCCTTTGTTATTGTTGCTCCTATCTTGGCATTGCCCCTTCTCCTGTATGTGCAGTTAATAGGCAGATTGTTGCGAGTTCTATCATACTTGTACTCGCGAGAAAGAACCAACAAATAGAAAGCTAAGCACTTATTGAAAGAGTTTGTATAATCCCAATTTTACAGAACCAAAATCTACCAAGCAGGTTCTGATTAATAATGCAACCAAAAGGAAGAAGATAAGAATAAATTTACCATTTGTATGACTAACTCCCAGAGCAAGAAGCACTTCTAGGTTTGCGGGGTCAACTTCTTGAGCCCTCATCATTGATGCAATAGCCTGCAACCTCACAAAACAACATTGCTAAGAAGCTTTAACTGACAATATAGTTTCTAATTCATGGAACAATCCTCAGAAAATACATATGCTACCACACCAATAAAAACAGGACCATAAATTATACGCTGACTTTAGAGTGCCCCCACCAATATGCCAGTTACTGCCACTCGAAAATGGGCATTTAAATCTTAGAAAACCAAAGTAGCATCATGTTCTCATAATTATTCAACATCTAGGTATTTCATAAAAGAGTCATAAACTGATGATTGACAAACAGCCTACATATAGTAGATTAAACAATGATGACGACAATGTCAATGTAAACCCAGCATAAACCGGCCATAACGGGGTATGGGGAGATCCAATGTGCTCAACCTCACCCCTAGTACTGAACCAAAAAGTTGTCATAATATTTATAAAATGAGCTAGCATTAACCTGTTGATCATCATCATTTTCAGCATGTGCTATTCCTAATAGCCTCCACCCTTCAGAGTTGTCAGGATTCTTTATGACTTCAGCCTCTAAAGCTAGCACTGCTTCACTTAGAAGTCCCTTTCTAAACAGCTCCTGCCCTTCTTTTAAAGGATCGGGGTGACCAACATAAGGATTCATATCAGAAAATACATAGATGCCTTTTGAGGAATCAGAATTATTCTTGGCAGCTGATTGCTCCTTGAGATTCCTGCACTTCATCCAAAATAAGCTTATTAGCTATTATATGCAGAATCATCTGTTAGCCAAAAGCCAAATCATCAGCTCCTCTTTGTTTGTAACTCTGTTATTCAGGTATCTACACAAGCTTACTTTAACCAATCATCTACACTTACTCGTCATAAGCACTCCCCCAGCTATCCATTGTATCTTCACCAGCAGCTTGATGCTCAAATTCTCCCACCCAATCTTGAACATTTGATTTGGAGAACTCATCCACCCACTTGTTATCAGGCAACAACTCCTGTTTTCTTCCAGTAGTGAATTCATCAACCCATTTATTATCACCAAGAGAGAGCTGAAAACATATTTGTATTAGACACAAAAAGCTAGAGACGAGACAAATAATCCAATCAACAGAAATAAACTGCAACTACAAACAATAAAAGTCCTCCCAGATATGGGGAAGATTTAATCACAAAACCTCCGGCCGGACTCTAGAAAAGTTGAATGAAGTCCAAAGTTAAAAGCACATCAAGAATAAAGCTATAAGATGATTATAATTATCAAACAAAAGACAAATAACGGATACAGAAATTATCAACGGACATGGTAAGATGTTTTCTTTCACACAAAAAATCTTGAAACCAAATGTTAGGTCATTGACATGGAAAATTTCATCTCATGTGACGATGGGAAATAAGTCTCAGAACTTGGAACAAATTTCTAGTTTGATTCTTCAGTTCAAAAAGTTGTCAATTGATCTAGACATGGCATACCAAGCTATGAGCCAACAATTTTAACTGCCAAGATATGGATCTAGACACTGGCTCCAGAACAAAACCCTACCTGCATTGTAGTCAAGTATCTAGCCGCTTTCTACTTGTGTTGGCACCTAATATTGACTAGGGTTCACCTAATCCATTTATAGCATCCTTCCCATTTTCAAATAGAACAAGTATCATTCAAGCATTAAGCACAACCTGAACAACAAAACTAAAATTTAAGATGTGGACCTTAGAAAACTGGTCTGGCCAGGAAAGACCCCTATCTTGCTGGTCCTGGAATTCAGCTCCCCAATCGCCAGTTGAATTCTCCTTGACTTGATTGCCTTCAACAAAAAGTTCACCACGACTCATCTTTGACACAAATTGGCGGAATCTCGAATTCTACAAGTTGCAATGTACACAAGAATTTATGACTATAGTGTGGTAACCAATCTGATAAAAATGAAATGGCAATCAAACATTAAATAGAAATAGTAAGTATAAAAAGGCAACTCAAAAACACTAAGAATCACACTTCAATGTTCAATCTTCATTTAGGATGTCAAAATAAGACTAGTTGCATAACTTAGAGTATAACCACACCTCCATCCTTAATTTCCATCTCCTAAGAAGAAAAATTAATCACCTTTAGTTAATGCTCCTGTACTCAAGGTTAAAGGAAATCAGGTGAACCAAGAAACCACCAATAATAAACATACCAATCTAATGTAAAGTAGATGGCTGAAAACAAAAACAATATCCAGCAGATCACAAAAACAATGTCATTCACTCATCCCTACCATAATGTCATAGTTTGCATCTAAATCCACAAAACAGGATCCCTATAATCACTATGCACTTTCTCTAATGATGGCCACCAAGCACCTTTGATGTTGGATTTTATCTTTTTTACATTCTTATCCTAGTATTCTACCCATCTAGGACTCATTTTAGTCTTGACCCTTGTACACACTCTTAAAAAAAATACACCCACCTGCAAAAATAAAATCAACTATAGACTGAAGCAACCCAAGGAGATAAAACAAACCTGAAACTTGGGGTCATTGTTTTGTGCTAACGTTTGTGCAAGCATACGGGTTTGCTCCATTCCAGCTAATCTTGACATAGGATGACTTGATGGTTGATTCAGAGCTACAACCTGAGCTTGATCCTACAGGAGGGAAAATGAAATCAGTGTTTGACAATCGAAGGGGATTAGCATAAAGTCCATTTCATTAAAAAAAAATAGAAAAAACTGTATTCTTATTGTCAAAACTTTTTCTAGGAAATAAAAAATAAATTATCAAGCAGATGTGACATGACACAAGAGAACTAAAAAACAGTGACACTCGGGATGAAAAAATCAGTATCTTGTAATTCAACACATACAAACAGCTAGCATTCCATCCTATAATCTGAAAAGTCCTACAATGATTACGAAAGTTAGAACTAATAAAAGTGGCAGAGTTTCAGGCAGCATTACGTACATGCTTGAACTCTGAGGCCCAATCATTAGTACCATGTTCCTGCTCAAATAGATTGACCCAACTATTCGGGTTGAAAGGTTCTGACTTGTGCTGCCTAAATTCAGCAACCCATCCATCAGCAACAGGACCATGGAAACCTTGTGACTCATTCCAGTACTCTTCCAACTCCCTGGCCCTACCAGGAAGAGGCCCCTTTATTTGAAAATCATTGTCAATATCCAGAGAACATAGTAATGCATTCACCTAAGGAGAAAGAATATACACATGTTAAAAAAATGGCCAGTCCAGATATTAAGCAATTCTAGCATTCAAATCATTAAAACAGGAAGAAAAAAACACATAAAATTGCAAAAATCATTGCAACTTGCTTGCCCCATCTTTAAATGAATGAACAGTTGAACACACCCACTATAACAGAACCTCTATTTCTTTCTCCACATTTCCACAGGTACACATCCTTTCAAGTGGAAGTGATACTATAAATCCATAAAAGATCAGACCATGAACAAGACAAAATCTCCCATCTTTTGACAAACACCATCCCGTTCAGCTTCAACAATAAAAGCAATGGATAACTTTTATCAATGTTACTAAGTGATAAAAGGATAAGAACAAAAGCACAATTCCTAATAGAAAATAACAGGATACAAACAGGTACACATAAAAATATATTAAAACTCATGAAAAGAGAAAATTAAATAAATAATAAATAAACAAAGACAAACCTGTGTATTAATGAAGTCCTCACTCTTGTCTGCAAAGATATGTCGAGCCATGATGCTGCTACGGTTTCGAATACATTGTTTTTCACCTTTGGTCAAACCCAATGTAGGTAGAGCTGTGGGCTGAAGAGGTGTGCCAATACGACTACTGTCAACAAAAGAATGCAGAAAACCTGACAATATTTTTTGTGGTGATCCTGCATAGTTCAGCAATCAGCTGATAAGAAAAACTACGTAAACACCTAAATGAACAAAGTATACATGCCCCCCAAACATCAACGTAAAGTCGTAACAAAGGCAATCTAGTTATTGGAATGAAAATTCAATCTGAAGGCTAATGTAATGTTTCTTCTGAGGAAGTTAACCCAAAGGGAAATGACAAGATGCTTGACCAGCATGTTAAGATAGGCTCCCTTTTAAGTAAGAGTTAATGTAACTTTTTTGAGAGGAACTTCTCATTGGATTTTTCTGCTGATGATAATTTGTAATATAAGGAAAGGAAGATATAAATAAGGATTGACTGTAGATGAAAGTAGTAATCTAATCTCTCACACACACAGAAATACCCATGTAAAAAGGAACATCAATGAATACAAGAACAATCAACCTCCAATGTTGACAGCTATGGCTATAAAAAAAATTGTCTTTCACCTACTTCTCAGATTAATCAAGCAAGTAGCTTAATTCACTTGGGAAATAATCTCAGCCAACAGCAAGTAACATGTAGCATGTTTATTTTTCAAAGATGATCAAAAACAAAAGCAGGGGAAGGGAAAGAAAGATAATGAAAGAGAAAAGAAAGTAAGGGAAGAAACATTTTCATTCATTGGGTTCCTTTGGTTTAAGTTTTATCAAAAACATGGAGGGGCATGAAAATTTATGTTATCAACTTTGAGAAGAAAAGAAAGTGGGAGCTTTTATTTGAAGAGAATATGAGGGGTGAGGGTAATTAAGAAGTTTGTTCAAATGTTTTTTTAGTTTCCTGACAATTTTTACACCTTTCTACTTGTTCTGTTCTACCTCTAATTCTATCCTATGTTTTGTTTCACCTCCCAAAACCTGAACCAAGCCTCCTATGTTTTGCATTCTGAATGAGGCAAATTAACCTCAAAGAAGGACCCTCACCCTCCAACTCAAACACACCAATAAAAGCTCTACTTTAAGACTTGTTTTTCCATAACAGGTGACTAAAAATACCTATATATCATTAACTAATAAGAATAGCACTTCAAGTTCTAGAGAAGCCTGGAACAACAATGCAGAAAAAGTAGTAACAGGATAATATGACAGGGATCTTATAGGAAAACTCAAAATACTTTAGAAGGATAGGTACCAAAAATTTACACCTAATATGGTTATTGTCAAAGTAGAGTCCTAACCCATATTCCGAAACATTGGTAATAGAAACATATGGAACCAAAGAGGTGACGGATAACAAGGATAACACCTACTTCCAATTCAAATAGAGATTCAATAATTGAGAAAGTCTAGTATTTAATTTAATTGAGTTGCCTTCAAGAGCACAGGTCCATTAAAACAACCAAAGTCAATACTAATGCAAGAACAAGAACAAGAACAAACACAAAGTAAAGCACAACAATTCAAAATTACCATTCCAAGATGATTGAGCTTGAGCAGAAAATCCTTCATTATATACATTTCGTGACTCAGGAAAACTTGTTTGCCTCGCATTATACTGTATGTCGTCCCAAGCTTCTGTAAGTCCATCATGACTAGCAGAACGGTAGTTTTGAAGAAACCCCACATCCTGACAGAAGATCCAGTATTCCATCAAGGCCAAATGTAAAAGCATTATGTATCACAATACTATGCTATCACCAATACAGAATCCAAAAATCAATAAAAACCTGGCCAGCTAAGTGCTGGTTTAGTTGATATTCTGACTCAAAACCTGGAAGAGCTATCAACTGTCCATCAGAATCCGGATAAAGTTGACCACTGGAAGCCGAAGAAGTAAATGTCGGGATCTCCTTCAACCTTTCCTGTAAAATATACATTTTTTTGTACGATAAGCAATAAAAAGCTTCTATCTCAAGAGACATCTCATGAGGAAATTCCAATGTCACAATAGCCCATAATGCTATAAACTGTCATGGAAATGGCATTTCCAGCAATAATTAATCCACTCAGACAACACTTAAAATAAATATTTTTAACGGGTCACTGTAAAGCATTAACATTTAACAAGTTCATAACTTGGCGAAAAATAAAGCCAAACCTGAAATGGAAAAAAAAAAAAAAAAGAATAGGTCATTGTTTTTCATCATTCGTTACATATTTTTATAAACTACTGTCCACATAAATCCTCCTATAATATTCCAAATGATTAAAGGCTTTGGATTGACACTTTGATAGCATCATAAAATGGAGCCACACTTACTGGGCTTGGCTTTTACATCAATTCAAAACGATCCCATCCTAACACAAAGTCATGTATTCCTACTTCCTAGTTCAGTATATAGAGATGCCTACAACACGCAAAATGCATCTCCCCTTATCCCCCAATTGATAACACAAGCAAAGTAGGTGTGATATTAATCAATTCAGTGAATTCTAACAAACAATTATCTAAGATTACAAAATGATAAACAATGAACCTGAGTTTTGGAAGATGAACCACTAAGGGCGTTGGCCAAATAACCCAGAGGATTTGAAGCAGATGAGGAACCCGGGGCTGCGCATGAACCACCCCCTGTAACCAAATCCCGCGTCGCCATGCTAGATCAATCTCTCTGTCTCTGCACTAAGGTTATGCTAACTTATTGTTTCGTTAAAAATAACATAGCATACATATTGTTATCTTTTATTTTCAATTTCACAAATTTCAAGAACATATTATTACGTCATAAATGTACTTATTAGTTATTTTTTTATATTGCTATCTGCTTCAGTGTTTTGTAGGTTGGAAATAATAATGATATGTCTAAAAAAATGTTATTTATAAAGTTAAAAGAATATTTAATTATTTAAGTTAATAAATACAACGATTACGCATTTAATAATTTTTCTTATTTTCTTATATATAATGTTATGGAATCAACTATATTGAACTTTTTTTTTTAACCGGAATCTCTTTATTACCGGCAACAACTAACATATGCTTTAAAACTAATACTTTATTAATAGAATTACATATTTCAAATTTTATTTACCTATTCATTTTCATAAAAAGAGAATACAAGTCATCAATGATCTCTCTTATAACACTTTTGAATTGTGCCTATCTCGCTTGAATAATTTTAGATTTTTTAAATGTTCGTTGAAAATGATAATGATCAACACAATAAATGTTATTTATAGGGTTAAAAGAACCCTTTCCTTTATTGAATTTTACCTAAATCTCTTCCATGTCATCCATAATTAACGTGTTAAGTTTGTCCATATCTCCTTAACTACTTCATTGCATGTTGTAATGAATGACTAAGCATTTTATAAATAGCTTAAAAACTAATACTTTGTAATCTAATAATTGAAATTTTATTTTGCAAATAAGCTTTGATTTTAACCGAATATTTTATTGAGTTGAAGAAAATTGGAATTGATTTTACTTTTCTTAAATTAAAATTGATTTTGACTAATAGTTTATTAAGTCATAGAGATGAGTGGCTTAAATTTTTCTTCACTTAGTTTTTATTTTACCTCTTCACTTTACTTTTTTTACTTATTTTTTTTTTTGACAAATTTGGTGGTCAATTGACCCCAAATTTGGATGATAAAATAATACCCAATTGATAGGGCACCTATTACAATCCTACCCTTCACCTCCAACTCCCAAGAGCACAAATCGTTCTTGCTTAAGTTCGAATCCAAGACCTCCCCCTAAGAAAGGAGGTATACATACCAATTGAGCTAAGCTCTCTTGGTACCTCTTCACTTTACTTAGTTTAGTACTTTAGTGTCTAGTAAGGAAGTGGATGATAAACATCAAAAATTGTAAGAACAGACACTGTAAAAAGGAAAGAGTACTCCAGTGTAAGAAGCATCATGATACGAATTGAAAAACATAAATAAAGCTCAAACAAGTAAGCAGAGATTACAATATTTCAGAATCAGCAACATACTGCTATCCCCGACCCATAAGGGAAAAAATCAGTGTACACTAAAATCACATGTGAGAGCCCCTGGTAGGTTGGCAAACATGATTACGCTTACGAGCATGATCTACACTATGATGCTGCGTTCGACAAGCATGTCCATACCAGCAGTCTTCCCTGTTTGACGCCTCTGGTGGTAGAAGCTATAATTCAACATTTATAGAAAATACAACAAATTTCTCAGTTAGCACTAACAGAAGAGAAAAGCAAGAAAAGAGAATAGATGATTTTTGAAAGAGCCAATATTGATAATGCACTGATCACTAGATCAGATAGTAATGGCCTAACTCAAAACATGCCAGCAGATGTGGGAATCATACGAGTGGAAGACCTTGACGATTATGACCATTAAAATTACAAGCTAGAACAAAGTGCATGATCTGGACCCTATGATTCATATATTGTTTGAGATATATACTGATTTTTTTTTTTGAAGGGGGCGATGTGCGAGTGGGTTTAAAAGACATGTAGAACTGATCAAATCATTTTACAGTATTCAGCAGAAGTGCTTACATGGATAGGTAACGAAATCCGGAACCAGTAAAGGAGAAAGGAAACCAACATGTTGTAACAATCACTGCAAAGAACAAGGAGAGAGTTTCAACAAATATTAGCTAAAAGATAAACAGCTGTGAATTGCTAAAAAGGACCAAGTTTGAAGCATCGAATGATGGACTATGTCAAGTCAAGCTAATAACATATGCAGTTCCATTTGACAAGCAAAAGACACTAGATTATTTATTTCGGATCCTCATATCCCATCTTTAATTCTCAGTTCAAAATGCAACAGGAAGTTGTATCCCACTTCTATGACTCCAAGAGCAATGAGAATACACCAGGTAAAACTGTCCAAACCTGAATTACCCTTAGCCATACCAAATATTAATCTCAAAATAAGCAACTGACCAAACCACCCCAACCAGAAAATTAATGACTTCTTTATTGGTTGCAAGCAAATAGATAAGGAACTGGAAGTTCCTAAAATTGAATAATACTCTAGGTTGGTAGGAACTATATGAAATAGGGGAAGTGGGACTTCCTTGAGGAGTTAGAAATCCCATGGGACATGGGAAGTGGCTTACCTACCGTTCCCTTGATAAGTCACATTTCCTAACTGCATCCAAACAACATTATACCGATTCCTATGAAGTTCAGGAAAGTAATCCCTTGAAAAAAAAAAGTTCCCATGAAAATTTGATTACTATGTAAACCAAACAGTTACTATAATTGGTATCTTTCTTATGATAGCAAGTAAACAACCACCAGACCCAAATTTGACCCGAATGTAATGAATCAACCCACCCTCCTGTGAGAAAGATATTCTAGGTGAGGAAAGAAGCAACATTTTGGGGTTTTGTTGAAAGGTAGGAGAATAGCTGAGTTGGCATTACAAAGAGATCATTCTGAGCATGCAAGAATGTGTGTGAAAGTGAGTGCTGGTGATGGCAGAGAGGACTAAGTTGTGGGAAGGGGGGAAAGTATAGGCATTGAGAATAGTGTGATTTGTTAGTTGTTGTGGGAAAATACAGAGCCTCTCGAATGCTCTGTATCATCTTTTTGTTTTGCCATTAATCAAAGCTTCCTCTCATTTCTCCTTTCTCTTAATTTCTCCTCTCTTCCTACTCCTCTGTTTTCTGTTCCCTTTCTGTTAATCTGCAGGTATGTGTCACCCATTGTGGTGCCCCAGACAACTTGTTTGCCCCTTTTAAATGAGAATAAGGCAATACCCTTTCTGAATAGCTTGTCATTGGGACTATGGTAACCTTTGCGCTTGGGATAACTCTTCCATGAACAGAAGAATCCTACTAGACATTTCTTAGAGGGTAACCCAGCCCTTACCACCCACACATGCACAACTGCTAAAGAAAAAAAGGTGACCAACAAAAAAAGTTAAGTGTTTCTGAAATGCAGCCCTCCTCCCCAGGAGTCAAATAATCATGCTTACAAAGGTAAGGTTTCTGAGTAAACACCACATAAGCTAACCCTAAAATAAGCAAAAATCAGAAGGAACACTTACATGCAAACATGAGTACTAGCAGTTACCATATCAGGATGCTTTAACTGCAATCTTGAACGATCTGCGGGACCACACAAACATTTCAAAAATCATTGAAGGTTGCTAATTAAGCACATTGTTGAGGAGAAAAGAAAAAGCTCAACAAAATTTTTGCACAAATAATCAGAGAATTAGAATGACCCCGGGAGGCAATTAGAAGTGACAAAGTACATTCGTTGACCAAATATAAGAGTACATGTGTTATCTTGGAGAATGCATGCCTCACTTATACATGATATTGCAAGAGAGGGGTCTCTATTATTCATGATCATATCATTGCACTAACAAATAACCAGAAATGACCCTACCACTGGCTGTGGATTTTGGCAAATTTAGATGTATCTTACCTGAAACCACTTTATAAGCAGACCCACTGCAAAATTCACATACAGAAGCAGTTTACCACTAAAGCCATTTCTACATGGTCCTTTCAAAGAAACTATTCAAGAATTATTGAGCTAGCCTAAGCAAGAACTAAGGAGAAAAAAAATTGATGCAGTCTTGGTGGGAGAAGATATGTTTTGGAATCTGGCACGTTTCATCAAAAGAGGTTATTTGACTCCATGAATCCATCAGATGCTACAATCTGTTGTCCCATACAAAAAAAGATCCCATTGTCACAAATCACAATTGTAGGACCTCAAGGAGGAAGTTAGGCCAAAACTTAAAGTATAGAACATCATCCACAAACTTCAATAATTAGAAGTAGTATTTAGGGACCCTTGTCCAGGAATTTGGTAAAGAAGCATATAGTGTGTTTAGAAGAAGGGATTCAATAGGAAGGATAGATGAGAGAGAGTGAAGGATCTAGTTTTTCTTATCTGGACATGGAATAGAAAGAGAAGAGAGATGAGAATTTGAGGATGAATGTTCCATTTGAGTTCAATGGAGGTGATGAAATGCTTACAAAATTAAGTTTCCAAGATTTACAGAATAATTATCTCCGTTCTTGCAGCATCACTGTGCTGAAGATAACAGTTTAAAAATTGGTGTATGATAATTAATAAAACTCAAAAAGGGGGACAATTTTTTCAAAAACTAGTGATAAGGTAAGTAAAGTAGCTACTAAAGAGAGCGTCTTCAAAAGGACCCCATATATTTCTTAAACAAACAACTCTAGAATCAGTTTGTGGTGTAAATGGTTGAAAAGCATCTTCCTAACTTGGCTCTAACTGCAATAAATGAACACAAGCATGATTCAAAAAACTGTAAGTGGGAAAAACCTAATGCCATCTCCTATGGTTTCTATATGAGCAGCTCAATTTTTAGTAACTTAATTTCAAACAAGATTACCCCATTCTGTGCATTTTCTGAGGCAGCTAAAGAAAAAATCACAAGATTGATCACCAACAAATCACCATTCAAGGGTAAATGATTATGCAGGAAGGTAATACATCACCTTTAGTGAATGGATTTCCAGCAATAAACAAAAAAGACATAGCATTACCCATTTCTTGGTGATCCAGCTTCACAATCCAATCAAAAATGACTTCTTGTAGTGTTTTACCCATATGTGTTATGCATCTGTCAGTGATCTGTAAAATGACTGTAAGGAAAAGGACAAAGGATGTATGAAGAATTCAAAAGGACCATAAAATACACACATCTTGCTCAAATTGATTCCTTTCATGCGCTACAGAAGGGATAATGGACACTCTGTGCTCCGAGATCTGAAAGAGAACAACAAGCACCAGAAAATTTTATTATGTAGTGTTTTGAATCTACGGTTTGGTCCTTAAATTGAATTCAGGATTTAAATCCAATTTTGCATGGGAAATCATCAAATTAGAATTTGATTCCAGAATTCATCCTATATAAGAAAAGAAAAAAAAATACATGGACTGGGAGCAAAACTTAAGCAACAAGACAATAAGTAAACTAAATCACTGCATAGACATAAAAAATTAAGTCAAACTATACAACTTGACACAAACAATTAAATTCCACAAAAATCCAAAAGCATTTTTCTCAAAATGCAGAGAATTTGAAGATTCTAAACTTTGAAATTCGGTTAGCTGGCACTGGATCAGTATAAGAGAGCCCGAGGAGAGAGAAAACACAAAAAGAAAACATCAATGGCAAACGGCCTTGGATGAGATGAATATTACTTACAACAATAAATTTAAGCTTTAATTCCAAAAAGATGAAGTCACCTATAAGAATTACGAGTCTATCTCACATGATCATCCACAAAAATCCTCCGCTATTCCTCTATATATATATAAAAAGCCACATCTTCTCATAAACTTATTTTCTCCAAATCTTTCTTAACATCCTTCGTCATAGTAATCTTTGTTCTGTCTCGATTGCGTTCGAGGTTTCCAATACCAACCTTCTACCTTTCTCACATACCCAACCATCATAACCGGTTCTTCTTTAATTTATCCTTAATATTCGTTACTATAACTTTTTTCGGATATCCACATTTCTAGTTTTGTACCTTAATCCCCTTTAACATATGCATCTCTACTACACTCATCTTCTTGACATGTTCTTTCTTAAAAGCCTAAAATTCCAACCAGTACAATAGTGTCGGTTTAATTGTAGTCCTATAGAATTTCCCTTATAACCTTAAGGGTACACTCCGATCACACAAGAGTCTAGTTGCGGCTCTTCATTTGAACCATCTAAATATTATTCTATGGTGACATCTTGATCAATGTCTTCATTCCTTTGGGTATTTAAAACATTCGCTTATTAGCAACTCCTTGCCATCCAAAATCACAGTATCTTCACTTAGCCTCCCCTCAATGCTAAAATGTCACTTCACATACTCTGTTGTACTCCTACTAATTATTGAGGATGACACTTCACATACTCTGTTGTACTCAATGCTAAAGTTTAACTCATATATCACCTTAAGTGAGCAACTTTAGTGGACTTGCTTTGGGATTTTCGGATGAGAACAATTAGATTTGAACCACCCCACCTGCCAGCCCTCCATAATTAGAAGAAAAAAGAAAATTAAAGCTCTTTTAAGCCTCCTATATACAGTCACAATCATACTACACCAAACGAAATACAAATCAACATGAATTTGAAGCACAACTGTGATATAATCTAAAAATTTCATAGCATGACACCTAAAATCCACAAATGACACAATTAGTACTAGCAGTAAAGGGAAAGTGCAAATCCAGATAAAACATACAGGTCTGAACGTTTCAAGGTGGCAGATGGAGTGATGATCTGTCCTACTAACTCCCAGAGCATGCCAATAAGCACCACAAAATGCTCTATCACAACCTATACCTACAAGAGATTGAACAACAAGAATCTAGAATCAATAACAAACCCATCTGGTCAGCAAAATTTCAATCTTAATATAAAAATGAAAGACACAACTGAAGAGTTAACTCTTGTTTCCAAAGTAATGTTTGTCTATAGAACTTAAAAAAGATTTTGTTCTCATTCCATTCAAAAAGAACAACTGTGAATCAAAGCCATGTTTAATCACACTAATCAAATACTAGTAATTACAAAATAATTCTGTATAATACTATAGCTGCTCTCTACACTGACAGAACTAAATACATCACAAACAGGATTGATTATGTAGCAAGTTCATGCAGAATAGAAAGGTAATTGGATAAGCATTTCAGTCTCAACAAATTGAGAAGATCATCCAATTCACGACCTAAATTTAGTACTCGTTTCCTCTCAAAATATGGTGATATTATCACTTCCGGACAAATGTAAGATCTTTAGTGACCACAAGTTTCTCAACTACATCCTCCCGCAAAAGAAACCATGAAACAAAGGAGGTGGCTTCAACTTACAGATTCCAAGAGAATATATATGTCACTCAGACTAGACTAGAAGTGTCAGACATGGGTATTGTGTCCAGTGTTGGACACAGACACTATAGAACAATTTGCATGAGTTTGGTTCAAAATGAAGTGTCTAAGACCCATTCCCACGTGTAATTGTCAAGTAGCAGTGAATGACACACGGGTATTTGAAGAAAATCAAAGAGTCCAAGTAACAAATGAAAAAAGAAAGCATAGTATAAATCCCAAACATACAAATAAATTTCATGTGAGTTACCCCAACAAAGATGTGGAGAAATTCAACAAGCTAACCATGAGGTCATGTGGTATGGTCAAGACCAGCCTTGGTACAATAATTCACAGTCTAATACTCCACAATTTTTCAAAAGAACAAAAGATATCAACCCAGAGAGGTGAAACTCGAGCAAGTTCAAAAGAAGTAGGGTGAATTAAATGCTAGGATTTCAAGTTTCATGGGGATGGAAGCACACAAAGAAAGATGATGCAGACCCCCAAAGCAAGTGAGCAAATAAGGAGAAGGTTATGAAAGATATACTAAAGTTTTGACAGTGAACATAGTATGAACCTATTTTTTGCTCCAAGATATCACTACTATAATCCCATAGTCAAAATTTTGGGGTTTGCAAGAAACCATATGACGATAATGTTAAGAACTGCTACCAAATTTTTGGCCAAAAAAATTAAAAGCACTAAGTGACTTACCTTTCTGCATTATTTTCACTAAATATTCAAGTGGGTCAAATAAAGAAAGAGAAAACATAGAAATTACAATGTTGAGGGACGGTTATGTCAGATCTCGATGGCATCATTCCACCACAGGCCTGGCATTGCAAATGGACAGTAATCTCGGTGCAGCAGAAACCCCCAAATTCATTTCCTGTAGTAAAGAGAAGTTGCATGCATTAAAAGAAGGGAGAAAATACGAATAAAAGACCGCAGAAAAGACTAAATGCCCGATGAAGCCAGCAATGGTTTATTCTCCACTGATAAAAGACGAATTCTATAATAATTAGATAAATCATTGGATAAGTAATCCAATAACAGGTACACCAGAAAGTCAAGAACTGATTCAGAGAGAATTACATTACTAGCACCACACCAAGATGAAAGCTGCAGCCATGTAAGGCTACAGAAATGGACTGAACAAGTAACAGTGGAACATAATCTGTGTGGGACACTTGGCGAATTCTATAATAATTAGATAAATCATTGGATAACAGGTAAACCAGAAAATCAAGAACTGATTCAGAGAGAATTACATTACTAGCACCACACTAAGGTGAAAGCTACAGCCATGAGCCCATGACACATTGGTGAATGGAATCAAACTGAGCAAATTTTTAATTCTCAATCACATCAACAATAATATAGCTAAGTCTTAATCTCAATAATATGAAGTCGGTTACATGAATCAAAAATCTATCTCGCTTGATTAAAAAATGATCATCCTGCATTCTCTCCTATGTAGAGCCTACACTTTCTTCCAAACCCATTTTCTCCATATATTTCCTAACTTCTTCTATCCAAATCATTCTCGACCTTCCTCGATCTCGTTTAAGGTATACATTTCCCCAACCCCCCATAGTCCTCACCGAATATCTTTCGGCATCTAACATGCCCAAACCAACGCAACCGATTCTCCCTTAACTTATTCTCAGTTATCCACATTTCTAATTTAATCCTTCGAGGTGTTCCCACACATCCACTAGAACATACGCATCTCTGCTACACTTATCTTCTAAACATTCTCCCTCTTGAAAGTCTAACTCTCTAATCCACACAATAATATTGGTCTAAATTATCGTCGAATAGAATTCCCCTTTTAATCTTAAGGATACACTACGATCCCTGCACTACATTTGAGCCACCCTTAGTTATATTTAATTCACTGTCACCATTCCTTTAGCGAACCGATCCTAGATATTTACAACATTCATCATCCAAAATCACGCTATCTTTTTTTTTTATCTAGAAGAGGCTACAAAACAAAAGCAAAGAAAACAGAAAGAAGAAAAAGACAAACAAGAGTACTAGAAAAGGAAATAAACAAAGACAACCTAATAGCTACAACCCTCCGCACGCTCAAACATAAACACAAGAAAAATCACGGAGGAATAAACCTCGTCATACAAAATAACACTATCTTCAGTCTATTAAATTAGAGATTGAGTCCTTCTCACAAAGCACAAAGTCGATTAGGAATCTAAATATGGAACTAACACTATATCTGATGTGATTCTAACATTAGCAATGCATAAAGAAGAATTTGACATCCATGAAGAGATTTCTAGTTATAAATTAGTTAGAATTAGCTACTTGCTCCTTTCATTTAAAATGAATACATTTTGACTGAAATATATTTACACTTATGTTGACCACATGCTTCAAATTGTTTTAGAATTAGGTTCAATGTGCATTTTCAAACAATCAACTTTCTATAGTTTGTACTAATATACAATTAAAGATGTTAGTGGTCAAAGTTGAAAGTCTTGAAGTATGGAAGCTTTAAGGAAACAAGGGTGTATAATGGGTTAAGTTTAGTTGACATTCAATTCCATTTAATTCTATATTCAAAAGATATTGTGTGTGAGATAGTGACTTTGAGGACTAATCTTTTAAAGTTTTCTTCCCCAATGTAATAGCATTTTCTAAAATAAAATACCGTTTTTCAAAATATTTCTAGTACTAAAAAGGTTATGGAACAACTACTAAATGAAGTGAAATCGTTAGCTTATAGCCTGAGACTTAGAGTACTAATCCTATATACTCCCTCTGATTGTTAATGTTCATCTCACTTACTGTAGCAAGTAAGAGAGAGTGTAAGTACAAAGTGGGTATAATGATTATATTTTATCTTATATGAAAGGAATGAGAAAATTGTTAAGATATGTTATTATTAAATGGTTATGTGGATCCATATGGTGGGTTAATGAAGAGTATAAAAGAGAATTTTAATATCCATAAAAAGAAAAAAGCAAAAGTAAGAAGAATATTAATGAAGAAGAACATACACGATAACATGGCGTATCCTACTTCGTATATAATACTCCGTAATATAAAAGTATATTTTAATCAAAACTCTTGAAAACCTCTATCTAACAATTAGAAGACTTCTGTCCAATATTCCTTAACACCCCTATATTTCAAAATTAAATATTCTAAAAAAAGAGCTATTATCCATTTATCCTAAGCCATTTTTTTAAGACATTACAATCTTATCCAATATAATACAGAAATGTCCCTCCACACCTAATCCAAAACCTTTATAAGTGCATTTGAGTGCAATCCCTAAGAAACTCCTATCCTACTTAAGCCTAATATAAAAGTAAAAACAAAATAATATAAACACAAAATACCATAATATATCTCTATCTCAAATTACCATTTTCACTAAGATCTCCTCAACCCTTCACTAGCCTATCCCCATATAAATTCATATCAATGGAAATAAAAACAAAGCAATTGTTATTTTGTAATAATAATAACAATATCATATACTTACTGTCATACTTCCTAAAATATCATGTAAATATATTAACAACCAATAAAGAAAGTTAGTATAAGAAACATAAGTCAAATACAAAAGTACTCCCTTCATTTCACAAAATTCTTCCTTCTTTCTATTTAAAGGTATTACATAAAGTCCTTCCCCTTTCTACATATTACCTCACCAAATGGATCACTTTTAACTATTTTAAAATACTCTTGTCTCTATACATATTTATCTCTCCTTCTCCAAAAGCAAAGAAGATAACCCAATTTCATTAACATAACTATGCAAATCCTGCACGGTTTGATAATAAATCAATTTGTTAAATATTTCAATTATAAGAATGTTTTCTTATATTGATAAAAACTTATAGGTTTTTGTGCTGCAATTACTTATTATACTCATATCTTTTAATGTACAGTAGAAAATTTAAATGGTATTAATATTATTTATCCTATTAAACGAATAAATTATTATAGAAAAAGGTAGAAAGGAAACCATGAAATAAAATGAGGAAAAAAAGTAGTTTAAAATTATTTAAGAATTTCTATAGTGATACAATTTTCTAAGTATGACATTTTCCAACCTAATGTTAATGCAAACTAAGAAGAAAAAAAAAGTAGATGACATCAACTATAAAAAAAAAGGCGGGAAAATATTTAATAATAGTTTGACATGTGTCTAGTATGATATCAGCATGAGGTTTACTTTAGTAATAATAATATTATAGATAGATTTCATTCATTAATGGATAAGAGCATTATAGATTACCACAATGAGGGCATGGAAGTTCCATCTGTTCACGCTCCAGTGTGCGTGATCTCTTTTGACGACTCCTTTCACCATTTGTAATAACCTAAAAAACATTAAAAAATAAATTTTATTAAAAAAAATTTAAATTGGAAACTTTGCAAAGACTTACATAACTAGAATAAAACAATTGACACTTTCTAATTAAACTTCTACAAAAAACAAAAATATCTGAATTGAGAAATATCATCAATTACATTTTGATATCGGGATGCTTAAGTACTTATGACCTTAGGAGAAAACTTTGATCCCTACCACTTCAGTAAAAAGAAAATTGATTCATAACACAGTCAAGATGAAGAAAAAGAAATAAACTGGTAAGGAGGAGAAATGACAATGATAAGAACAAGGGTAAATAAGGAGAGATGAGTAACAAAAAATTGATGAAACAGAAAAACAGTAGAGGAAAAAAATCTCAATGGTCCGCTCTATTTTTCTACAAGTTCTCACATCAACAAGATTTGTAGGCTGTAAAGCAAACGTAAGACATTTTACAGCTATTAAGTATCAAGAACAATTAATAACAAAAAAAACTATTATTAGGAAATAATATTGATCATGGATATCTTGATCATGGATGCTGGAGAAATCACTTACAAGATTGGATTTGATGGTAGCATAAGAATCTAATAAAGTAAGATCTTCTGCAGAACGTCGTAGTGACGCATCTGCCTGCAAAATATCCTGCAGCAATAAGATGCACATTGCTTAAGGCTTTAAGCGCACACCAGAAGCTGCTAGCATTCTGAATTCTAGATCATACAAAAGGATTCCATTCTAGATAATAGTTCCTGAGACGGTCAACATCCAAAAAGTAACAAATTATTAGATATGAATATATGATAGCTATAATTATAATTTATTACACAAAAGATGGCTTCCAGTATTATTGTTTACCAGTACAATATAGCTGTTAGCAAACAGATTAGGACATTTAAGACTACAGATAGGTAAGAAAAATGCTCCAACATATAAACGTAGATAATGAACAGTTTTTAGCACAAAATGAGAGTAAATGTCCATTGTTTGCACCAGCACTTGCAAGGTGGTACCAACTGCAAAGTACAGCCAGTCTAGAGTAAGTGAAATATGTCAAATTTTAATTTAACATCGAAAGGATAGACTATAAAAATTTGAACCATTTTATGTATGATACATCAGTTTCATAGTCACATGAATGGAAAGACGAGTGTAGAAATGAAAAGTTGACAACTTAAAGCAAGATGAATTACTCGAATCATCAACACATAATAAACATATTTATTTCAAATAAGGAGTTTCCACACAAAGGAGGGTGAATAGTCAAGCACCTCCTCAATAGCATGGAGAAAATGATTTTTTCCAACAAATTGCACAACAGCTCTACAATGGGGGCATAAAACACTTGTACGTTTCTTCTGACACCTCTTTAACCACTCTGAGAAGCACCCATTGCTGATACATCAAGAACATGTGCAGGAAATTGCTTAGTCCTTGGAAATGAACCAAGAACTTGTAGCTACAGCCATTTTAAGGCAAAAACTAATATTTAAACAAAACCAGAATTGACAAACCAGAAATTATGAAGGCAAGGAGCTACTGTCACGACATCATGCCAAACATTCAAGCAAATGCTGCATTTTGTGTGTTCAGCATCTAGAAATACCTGGGAAAAAAAATCACATTTGTAGCCATTACATGACAAATATATTAAAAACTCCAGCTATTTCAAAGTAGAAAACTGATCAATATTTATGACATAAACCAACCTGCAACTTATTTTCAGAGTGTTGTTCATGCACAGGCATCACCTCAAACTTATAGCTAAGATGTTCTGGGTACCAAAACAAGTAATTAAAGAAACATCATACGAATCAAGGAATGGTACCAAATTAGCATCTTTTATCATTGAACAGAAAAACTTCTAGAATCTCCACATGTATAGGAGTTGAAAAAGTGTAATAGTTATTAAAAAAAAAAAAAGGCAAGTAGACTTCATTTTTGCTGGCAAGTTCTATTATAACCTCAACCCTACATGCAAATTTGAATGTTATTGACAAAGCTAGCCTCTAACTCTCTAGAAAGAATCCTTGAGAAAACCCTAAGCCAACCACCACCCCTTCTTCTCACAAAAATTGTAGAAAATTACACCTAAAGGCCTTCAATTTACTTTGTTAGCCTCAATAGTTCTGTTACTTTGCTAATTATGAAATAATTTGAGCTATTAGAAAAATCAAAGAGCTCAAGCCAATGACTGAATTTTCTTAACACAGACCTAAATTAAACGAGCAAGATGATGTGGAAACCAAAAGGAATTAAACGAACAAGATGATGTGCAACAATATTACCATTTCTCATTACATAACACAAACAAAATAAAAGTAGTACTCAACGATAGAAATCTTCAAAGTAACTCATGTTAATCCTAGATACTTATGCATCTCATAATTCATGTAACACAAGCACAGAGAAGGCTGCAAATTGTTCTAATTGTTCTCTCGACTTGCAACTCAAATTAGAGATTATTCAATCAAGAGTTACAAACTTGCAGTAGACAAAAAATCACTTGCCTCATAAGAAACATATATTCAACTCACCAATTGCTCATTAAGGTAATAAACAATGGATTTCCTACTGAATAAAAAGCATAGACCATTCAATTCTCTATGTAGGTATAAATGAAGTTTCCTCCCTGATCGCTAGCATTTTGGTTTATTCATCTCCAAAAAAGCCGATAAACGTAATGCCCAACCAACCAAATACTAAGTCCAATTCCTTGGCCACTAAGTAGAGGGGGAAAAACATGGCAAACGTTGTGCAATTCGACTACAGACTAAAATATAAAGCAAGACCTCCATTTTGTTCCCAAAGAAAAGACAAGCATTGATTATATGACAAAATAGTCCTTTAAACATTGCAAACCTATTAAAAAGGTAAACTAACCTTTTTTAGTGGAAACTGGAACTATTTCACAGCCACACTTGATACCTACTTCATCTTCACTCTCTAATACAGCTCCATCAACAATTATTGAATTTGAACTGAATTAAGAGTAAGATCAGAAAAATATAGGGGGAAAGAACACATACGGGATGCAAAGTGATACCTAGAGTACAAAACATAAAATAGCAACAACTATGCGCATAAGGTGGGACATAACTATGTCAAAAAAAAAAAAAAGAATATTAGATTAAGGAAACAACATTTCTGGAGTGCCATTAGTTCAAATCCTTGAAAGCATAAAAGAGCAACAACTATATACATAAGGTTCGCACAGGGTCATGCGAACTGGAATCTGAAATGCAAGCCATTAGCCAAAGTCACAACACGATACATTGAGATGAGCCAAATCACGCCTCCTTCACAAAGAACACAGGCCAAACATGGCACAATGGGCATACAGTACAACAATGATTTCCATAAAGTTTTTCTTCAATGTATAACTCAAAAAAAAATTCGCTCATAATAAACTTTGTTCTTGGAATTGGCAAAGAGATTAAAAATCTTGGTGGCCTCATGGTTTCCTAAATTCAACAAGGTGGAAACAAAAATCATAGATTTTCCTAAGCAACCTTGTGGTATTTGTATATATCATTAACATGCCCTTATTGTGTAGTGCTCAGTAAAACCTAATACCTAGTACAGTATGATACTGTCAAGAAACCCATCTAATACTGTATTGGATGGACAACTTGAGATACAGACACCCAAAGGTGCCCCGGAGGTGATTTCCGTCCTTGCAACTCCACTACACTCTCCTTCCTTCCCAAGCTCTTCACCCCCTTCTCCCCAACACACACTCACACACAAAAAATAAAAGGGAATCTTAAAAACCTGCAGAATTTGTTTTGTCTTAAATAATGTACCCCAGATCCAAGATCCATCTGCCCAAAGGAAACAGGACAAGATGTTTACCACTTGTTTCTGATAGTAGCTGAACAACGATCAGAGTTCCTAACTATCTGGCACCATTTAAGCTTATCATGAGCAGACAAGACCTCAGAGCAAACATGTGTATCATCTGAGCTAATCTCAATGCTCGCATAGCTTGGATCAGATGGCACTACAATTATGTATAAAGAATTAATTAGAAATCAGTGGTTTAAAATGACACAGTCTACCTAGTCAAAACATTCAAACTATCTCAAGTTCCAAACAAATGTCCAAGTTTTATGAAAAACAAGCGATAAGATAATGGCACCATCTGAAACTGAAATAGAAATACAGATACAATGTGCCTCATTGCAAATGGTCTTCCAGGCTACCGTTACATATTATGTCATATCATCACCTATTAAGCATTCAACATTTTTATTAAACACTAAGGTGCGTGGTGGAAGTAACAATTGCCTCTAATAATTGGAAGCTAACCAAGATTAGTGACTATACTCTTGGTTTAAGACACTATTAAAATCAAAATGAAAACCAAAGGAAATTTACATAAAACCGAGCAATACAAACATGCAGCTCGGTCAATTTTGGCTTCATCAACCAGAAGAATCGAACGGAGCAAAAGAAGACGTAGATATTACATTATTACTCAAGCCGGATTGAGCCACTGCAACTTCTTGATTACAAAAGTTACCCCAAGTGGGATGATCATAAAGAGCGTAGTGCTTGCTACTATCCCGAATCGAATTCCTATGATAAAATGAAAACTTGTAAAGAAATAAAAGCATCCCCATTACAAATAAAGATAAAAACTTTCCAGTTTCCACAACTTAAACAATCCAACACAACAACCAAAAAAATTGGAACTTGAGACTGTAACATCTACAAAAAAAAAAAAGTACATTTGTATTGTAAACTAGAAAATTCCAAAAAATTAAATAAATGCATGATTATATAAACAAAATCAAACCCAGTTCATAAATTTACCAAATTCATACAACTTTCAACAAATAACAGAATAAAGGGTCAGCAAAACTTCAAAGGTTTCCTTCAAAAATTTGCACAAAAAAATGATTTAAAATTATATGATTATGTAAAATACTGGAAAATCAGAGAAGAATTCGGTTACCCAATTTGGCCCAAACTTCAACAGGAGTTGAAGAAGATGATTGGCCAGCTTCCATTGATCTATAATAAAGACGGTGTAATAGTTTAGGGACTTAGGGTTTGACGTTCCAATAATTTTGAAATGAAGAAGAGTTGGGTATTTGAAATGGAGTTGTAATTGTGAAAGTGGGTTGCCACTATGATGAAGTTTGTGAGGGAAGCTGAAGACTTGGCTTTTGGCAAACGCAAACCCAATTGCCACCTTCGGATGATTTTTAAACTGCGGCTTCTGATTTTCTAAACTTCACATACAAGCTTTTGAACGCGGTCTCTTTTTTTTTGTACGAGTAAAAAAATGGTACTTGCATATCGTTTATTTTGCATTTTATTTAATACTTTCTATGTCTTTATTTATTATGTTGAATTTTTATATTTCTTAACACAATAAAAAAAAATCTTTAAATTTGTACGACAAAAATTATAAAAATTTGTAAGATATGAAATGTTTTCAATAAAATCTCATTTGAATAAAGTATCTATTATAATATAAGTAAAATTCATGTTTAAATTTTGACCCTAAAAATGAGATTCTAGCAAATGCGCAAAGATGGAAAGGAGTGGCTAACATTTACAATGAATACAATCCCACATTCCCACCTAAACAAAGAATTTGGTACGACAAATACAAATGCGGAAGTTTTTTTTACGTTAGCGCAGTCTTTCTACCATTTCTACGTTGAGCATAGAAAATCAATTCTAAGGTAACTTTTTCATACAGATGAGGAAAAGCCAAGAAATTTAAACACGGGATCCTGTCAATGCTGAACCATATAGACCCATTATTTGATATTTTTTTTTATTCGAATTATATTGTGTTTTGCTTGTACTTCCTATGTCAAATAATTTAGAAATTTCTGTCCCAAATAGTTTATGATTTGGTTGAAAGACATGAAGTTATGCTTACAGAATAAAATGCAAAAAAAAAATGCAGTAACATGTCAGTCAAGTTTTGCAAGCTTCCAATGCAATTGCAATTCACATGAATGTGCAAAGATTAGAGCTCATGAATTTAAGCTTAGTTAGCTCATTTACAAAACTATCTCGTTTCTCCAAGAGAGACCTGAGTTCAGCTGAAAAGCTGAAGAATTACATTGTCAATGGATCAATAGGAAGCGGCACAACATTAGCAAATTGCGCAGCCGCAATTGAGTTTTTTAGATGAACTAAAGCCAGTTTTCGAGCCCCGTGTATTCAAATCAAAACATATAACTCATTCAACGTACAATAACCACAGCAAGAAAGTCATGAACCAACCTCAGAGATACCCGAACCAGCAACATCCTCAATTCTCATGTTAATTACCATTTCTTCAACCAGTTTCCCCTCGTCAACTGACTCATTGACAGATTTATCCAATCTTTTTAGCCATCCATCATAGTCAACTGCAAAAGTTGTCCCACAAATGGTGTCTACGTAATCAGCAAACGCCTTCAGGATAGTGGAAACTTCACCTAGGTGCCTTTGTATGTGTCTCTTAGCCCAGCTCCTTTGCCTCCACTGCAGAGCAGATTCTATTGAATCTTGTTGCTGCATATTCCCTCCACATAAGAAGTACAACAAGTAAACAAGGCTCTCCACATCAGAAGAGGGGCAAAGCTTTCCATGCTGAAGAACATGAGATGATGAGAAATACAAATTCATCGCAGGGCCATCTCTCTCCTCCAAAACTGCCCGTCCCCATGATACAGGAACATAGAAGAAGCTACTGCTTGAGCCCTGAGCGTCACTGACACGCACCACGTTCTCTGGGCAAATGTCACCATGCTGAACATTTGCCATCTTTGCGCTTCTCAAAGCTGCCAAACAATCTCTGCAGCAACGGGTCACCTCCTCGCCGGAAAAAGGCCCATCCTGAGACACAATGGATGAAACAGGCTCTCCAATTGGAAATGTCACAAGAACTGGTGTTCCACACAATGGATGATCACATTTTTCATTTTGGTTTCTCTTCTTACAACTACCTGGGTGTAACATTTTGCCAGAGGCTACAATTCCAGGCAAATATTTGCTTGAAATTCCTGCTTGCCTCAAGATGTTTAGAACTTTGGTTTGCCTTTGCACTTGGTACCATAAACTCATATCTTCCCACGATGGTTCTAATCTAGAAGGATGTGCACCCACATATAAAGTTAACAACTCTGTGGAATTTTCTAGAGATATAGCACTATAGCAAAAGGATTTCTCGTCAAACAATGGTTCTTGGATTTGAAAACTCTTTTCACCATGCTGCTGATCTTCAATATGTATTATGTCACCCTCTTGAAGCATCAAGTATGATGCTTGATGCATGATGGCAGGATTAGCTTCATGCTCAAGTTCGACAATTTCTCTTTCTCCTTGTGTGATATAGTCTTGAGAAGGATGCTTCCCAGCCTCAGTCTCCAAAAGATGACACTCAATTCTTCGTTTCTGAAGCCGGAGGCTGTGATCTGACGCTAGTGAGGCTATTGATTTTCTTGGTGAACCAGCAAATTGAACAATAGAGTCAAAAGTTGCCATGAGAAGCTGTAGAGTTCCCAAGTCCCCCCAGTTGGCATTTCCTAGTTTATTCCAAATTCTGTCCACTGTAGAAACACTGACCTCTGAATGAATCTTCATCCATTCAGCCACTGCCTGATACGGATTGTCTATATTCAGCTCCAGATGGCGTACATCGCCACTTAACTTCACCACTGCTCCAAATTTAGAATCCAAAACCAGAATATAAACAGAAATATCATTAAAATTGCACCGTTTGCTCAACCTCCTTGAAACAAGTATATGAAAACCAAAGAAAAGGGCTTCACTCAGAGCATTCAATGAGATCCCCAGTTTATTTCCCAGCATTATATCAGGTTTGAATAAAGATAGTTGAACCACTTGGTCCCAGTGGATATTTACATCATTTTCGTCTCTTGCTATCAAAGCTGCACCACAAAGTTCTGCAACTTTCCCCTTTGATATTGCTTTATCTAGAGAATAGAACCTTGATCGAGGATGACGAGCACAAGATACAACAAATGGCAAAGGGGAACTCTTATGCCAGAAGGTACGCCATAACCCATCAGCCATAGTGTGAAGGAAGTCTTCCAGAGCAAAATATTCCTCTTCTTTGAGATCACTAGAGCAGTAAAAGGAGGTTGGCATTCGGAAAAGTTGCTGAAAAAAGGCTCCCTCCAATGCATAGTCAAGCTGGCGGAGTTCATCAATCTGGAAAGGCGAGTCAAATGAATACTGTTCACCATGTTTAGTATCTGTAAGAGAATTTTCCAATACCCAATCTTCTAGACTCTGAATAAAGAGTTCTGAGTCAACTAGGTTTCTGGCACAGTCTTTGAGTGTTTTGTAGGCTCTTTTGGAGATGGGAGCTAACTTGTTACGAGATGCCAAGCCAGAAGAGCCCTTGCAGACTCCTGAAAGTCAAAAGCCATGCATATAGAAGATCACAAATATAATAACTAAAAAGCCTGAAATTTTATGAAATCCTCATTGATGAAGTGTAAGAAAACGCGAAAATACCAGTTTTTGGCTTTCTGAAACTTTCATCGAAACTTTGTGCCGAGTACAAGTCCAGATCATTATGATGCAATCCTGTGGCATGTTACCCTTTTAAGGTTCCGAGAAGGAAGTAATTATTGTCGGAAGAAAGAAATAACTTAGCTACTGACCAGCGTTGGATTTCCTGAAACTTCCATCCAGATCATCTCCAGGTGAAGACTCGCCTTCTCCAAAAACTGCAAGATGCTCTCTATAAGATTGCGATGTCATTCATGAGATTTTCATATCATAGGTGATCCTTTAGAATCAGAATCAGTAATAATCAAAGCCAGGAAGTCAAATAATAATACATCATTCATATAGCACCGGCTACGACCAACAGGAACTGGATAAACATGTGTTCTAAATTAAGCAACTATCAATTAAATTCAGATAAAAAGTCCATTCAATGTTTCAAAATCTGGTACATGATAAATGATAACGCAATTTTATACACCAATTATGTGTTACATTTGATCATATTTTATTGTGTTTTCTCCATTCTCCTAAACTTTTAGAGCTATTATTCTTTCTATTTCGATTATTGCTTTCCTTGGGTTCTTTTCCCTTGTTTTGTAGGTCTCTGCTAGGAAAGTACGTAGCGTTAACAAGCAAGTTGGAGTTGATGAGTTAAAAGAGCTATAAAGCATTGCAAGGCACGTCAAAGAAGAAGGGGACTATGTGGCAGCCTAGTGCACAACCTACCTATGGAAGTTATGCCTTCTCCACAGCCTCCCTGTGGCTAGCCATTGTACTTCACAGCCTACTTGTGGCCAGCAATTTAAGGCACGAATTGGATATATTTTGGGCTTGATTTCAATACTCTTAAGCCTACTATACTTCCCTAGTGTTAATGCTTATAAATAGGGGATTTAAGGGTTTGATTGAGGGGGGCTTCTTGGATATATTTTCAGTTTTCTCTCTTTAGTTCTTCGAAGATTTGTTCCATTGAAGATTTATTCAAGCATCCATTAATTTAGTTCAAGTATTTTCTTCTTTTTCAATTATTTTATTATTGTTATTATGTTTTCTCCAATTCATTGTTTTGTTTATTTGATTATCATGTTTAATTAGTTTCATAATCTAGGGTTAGGTTGAACCCTAAAATGATTTGATATATGAATCTATCCCAAACCCTAATTTGATTATATTATATGTTCTTGCTTATTGAATTGTGCTACTTTATTAATACTAGGTTAGACGTAATTTGGTGTTGATTTGAACCTAATATCTATTTGTCAACGACAGTTGGATTTAGATGGTTATGATTAATTCAATAAGGATATGAAATTCTCCATGAAAATGGGTAGAATGGATTGTTAGGAAGTTAGAGTGTCGTATTTAATGTCTTTAATATGCATGATTCCATGCAAATAAACATGATTGTATGTTACGGAAGCCAATAAGCGATCGAAAGAAACTATTGGTATTGTAAAGGGCGCATCTTTCCTTTTGACCATTATAGTATGATTATTTGGGATAGGGATTTATCTTATGTTAATTCATATTAGCGGGAATACCTCATCCTAGATATCTTTAATTCACACTTTTATTAGTTAGTAGTATAATCATTCTCTATATTTAATTTTACCAGCATTAAAGTTGATTAATTGGACCAACATTTAGGATTAGTTAGGCTTTTATTTTTGTTAGGTGTGCGACACACCTATCAATCACACCTAACAATAAAGCACCGTATGTCATTGAACTTATTTACAGCTTGAGCCTTAACGTGATTGTGAATAGTTGACATTTATCTTAGATAATCAATGAAAAATACTCCATAGTAGGGGTGTGCAAAATAACCGTTCGTGTATAACCGGTTCATATTAACGATTATTTTACCAAACTGTTAACCTTATTAACGGTTACGGTTATGAAATTTTTGTAACAATTAACCGTCGATTAACCGTTATTATTATTTTTTTTTAAAACCTAAATTTAAAAGGCTAAAACATGAATGAATATCACAATTTTTTTTATACATGATCATACCTTATATAAATATGTGTTATTACTATTGTAGAAGACCCAAATGAGCTAAGAAATCATACAAATAATTTCACAATATTAGGTATACGTACAAGTGCATAAAAATGAAATGAAACGGTTAACCGTACCGTTAAATACCGGTTACCGTTACTGAACGGTACGGTTAAGGTTAGCCTTTTCCAATAACCGTAATATCGGTTAACCGTTTATGCACACCCCTACTCCTTAGTACAATCAACGGAAAAAAAAAACCAAAAACTTTTATGTGGCATGCAAGAAAATGAACAACATTTAGAAAAATACAAACCAGATGCAGATTTTCTGAAACTGCCAGAGAAACTTTGCCCAGTAGATGAGTCAATATCACTCTGTTGAAAGCCTGGGTATGTTAATCATAGAAATTATATATAACTCGAGATAAATTCACCAAATCAGAAATATAGAAATTAGCTAGCACTAAATAATCATTTGAATTGACTACATTAAAGAACATACAGCAAACATAATGATAAAGCAATGGATATATCACTGAACTCATGCATGCACTTCAAAGATGAGATGGCACAAGCACACTTTACAACCAAAAGTACCCTTTGAGAAAACTATAGTGATAGGTTTAGCTAGTATGATGCTACACCCCAGGTTTAGATTGTATCCTTGGACCATTTCAAAGTAAGGATAGAGTGGTACAAATAGGAACTACTAGTACATTAAATCTGTGACCAAATTGTTAATGTCCAAGGCCAATCTGATAGAACTGATGAAACATATCCTCTTGGGCCCATTCTATCATTAGCCTAATCAAGATTGGATAACTTTGAGATCGCCAAATTAGCCCGTGCTCAATAAATGAGGTATGTGAGAATTGTGGCCAACAAATCTCATCATGTAATACAATAAGTGACAAACCATCAATCTTATATGTGTGTTTGTGCCACTAAAGGCAGAAGTTCAACAATTTATAAGAGCCTGCCAAATAAACAAGAACCAAGCTCATTTATTATTTGCAGTCACAATCAATTTTGCCCCATAGGCCTTACTATCAGCCTATCGCTAACTCTCAGTCTAGGATAAAGCAACTATCACATCATTTTCTACATATACACTCCCCCATCCCTTAACACTTAACAGCATGCTACATTTATTTCAGGTATAAATTTCAACCAAGACTACACTCTCCCTCAGCACCCAGGGGTGAAACTGATGTTATATACAGCACATGAGAAAAGGAAAGGAAAAACTGAAAACCTATCTATAAACCTATATAAGCCATCAGACTTATTGGTGTGCCAACTAGCTAAGTTTGAGGATCAAATCCCACCTACAACACTATACACCGATTTCTTGAACCCGCAAATTGGAGTGAATGTTGAGCTTAAACATGTAGCGGTTAATGTCCCCAAGTATGAGAAATGCAGACCAAAATTACAAATCATCCAACAAAATTTCCTGCCAATTTTATGCATCAGGTTTCTCAAATCCAATATCCTCAAACTCTACAGAATATCAAAAGGCAGCAATGTCCTTATATTTCCTCACCCTGAAGCTGTTTCACACAAGCAACAAAACCTTTAATCCCTAATACGGAGTGCATTGAAAACATAAGTCAAGATCAAGACAATGCACATAAAAAGAACTTCAAATACCAATGTACTCCACATTTCTACCAATTCCAATTACTCAATGCTCCATAAAATGCTAAACTAACAATAAACTCTAAAACAATATGTGAATCTTGCTACTTAGAAACTCCATCAAACAGAAGAAAAAAAAAAAGAGCAAACATCAAACTCACCTAATCTCATTGCTTATTCCCAACAAAACAACTATCAAAGAGGAGTAAAACCGGCAATCAATTCAACTCCAATGCCACAAATTCCTGCATTGTTCAACAGAAATCTCCATGTCAGAAAACCTTAGTTCAAAACCTGGGATCAAACTCCGGCAACATCACCGCACTAAATCTATTACTACAACCTAAAATTAGAAACAGGAAATTAGTAAAAGAGATACAGAACTTACTAAAAATTGCAGCTTTAGATTTGGAAAAAATAGAACCGTAAACATCTAAAATGCATGTAAATTTGACAAATAAAAGCTACCCATCACCCAAAATGAATTCAAAAATACAAACTTTCAACAAAAACTCAAAAAAAAATTAAATCATGGGCTTTCTCCAAATCTGGCAGGTTTTTCCGATTAGTGGCTGTAATTTAAGTGGAGTGAGAAAAAAGGCGGAATTTAGAGAATTCCTTAAACCCATGGAAAAATGAATTAAAAAAGGAGGAAGAAAACAAAAACACACAGTGTATGAGACTACTTATTTCAACCCCATTATGACAGACATCTCGTGCTCTTCAATAAAGGAATTGTTCATCAATTAAATAAATATAAATATATCCAAAAAATTTAAATAATTCTTTCTGTAGTAATTATTGGATAAATTAATTTGCTTGATGTTTTCAAGAATAAATAAATAAAATGGCATGAACAGAAGAAGCAAATGTAATGTAACGAGAAAGTGGTCGGTTCCAGCAAAGCATTGACTGTAGGACCCACTAAAATGATTTGACTCAATTGCTTTTTCACCATTTCTTTTCTGGTTAAGTGAGGCGCGTGAATGTTACGTGCAGCATCCATTCTATTCGACTTATTAGGGACAAAATAAAATAAAATAAATTCAAACAACTACACACAAGATATACTGTATTATAGTGAAAAATAATTTCTACGTCAATAGATTTACATTAAATAATGTTATTCTACGGTAAATTTAAGACAAATTTAACTTTTTTAAACAAGTTTTAATTATATAAAATAAGTTTTAATTAAATAAAAACAAGTTGAAATAAAACATAATTTAAATATGTTGGTTATTTGATAATCACACTTGCTTAACTTATAAATTTATGAATAGCATCTATATTTATCTATTTCAATCTGGAGAGATGGTACTCAAGACATATGATTGAAATTTGTCTACGTTATTTGTCATTTTTGTTCTTTTAATCTCTTTACAACAATATTTTCTAATACAAGATGTTTTTACATTTTTTTTAGGATGATAAGAGGTTGGAATGGATGAATATTTCAATCACTTGTCAAATATCGTTGAGAATTAGTTTTTCAAGTACATTACGTCCATATTTGCTAAATAGGTTCTCAATATTTATTGGAACAAACCTATGTTTAAGAAAAAATATAAAGAACATGGACCTTAGATATCGATTAAGGAAATTAACAACATAAGGTGTAGCTCCATCAACATAAAAGTGTTACGTTATTTTATATAAATATATTCATTTTATTAAATTTTATAATAGTATTATATTATATTAACCCATTAAGCTAGTTGATATTTACATTAGTTTTAAAAGTGTTTCGATTATACTGAGAATTTGGTACAAGACCTCTAAAAAATTTAAAATTCAATTCAAAATAATAGTTAAGTGGGACCAAAAGTTACATCAATTAATCAGAAGCTAGTGTACCAAAGATTTTGATACATTTATTTTCCTTTAAAGTGCTCAAAAGCAAAAGCGTTTTAATACCCCTAGATAGTTTCAACGAATTTATTTAGCCTTAATTCATCAAAAATGAGTAATCGACCCCTATTTCAATTAATTCATAGAATCACACAATACCATAGGCGCACAACTTATCTAAGCTAAGATATGTAAAATATGTAAATTTCTGATAATTAACCACATTCGCTGCTCTATACATTTTAGCAAAGCCTAGATATTTTCACTGTACACATGCAATTAGGTCAATAAATTTGTCTATATCCAAATATCATTATAATTTAAATTAGCTAATATGAAAGTCTATGGGCCATATAGTCTTAAATTAAAAAAACTATTTCGGGTTCTTATATTAAGGGTTTGTAAAACAACATGTCTTTAAACTTACAATCAAAAAGAGAGTTACAAAAACAAAAGTTCTTACCTGTCCTCGGTGTCATAAATTGATGTATCACTTCCATGCTTAGCCTTGTGTATATTTTGAATGTATATGGGAAAAAAAATAGAAGGGAGCCATGACTATAAGAATAACACAATACAGTTTCATATATAAGGTTATAATTACTCATGTTTAATTCCAAATACCTAAATATAAACTTATCGTACAATTAAGAAAAAAATTAGGTAGTACCAGGTCGAGTTTGCACAACTCAACAGTAGTCAAAGTACCGTAAAGTTGTCCAACAACAACAAAATGATACTTAATTCATTAATCAGGACATGCATGCTCAAATGCAAATCTTCATACAAATATACAAGCCAAGCTTGTGTAGTCCAAGCCGAAGTAAGGCGTGCACTCGATAGAATTTAATTCGAGTTCAAAATGATAGGCACCCTCTACCACGTCTCATAATTATTTTTTTTCTTAAGTCTAATTTAACTTGGTCGTGATACCTATTGTTCAAATGCGTACCTACACAATTGACCTATGTCTTCTTCATTTAGAGCAAGACTTAGGCTCATAATGCTGTTTATTTTGGGAAGCTAGTTTAAAGCCATTCATATTCTTAAAAGATGTACAATTAATTGATGTAGTATCATGCACGCATACATACATGCATATACTTTAATTATATGCTAAAAATGAAGGATTTTGAAAGTGAATTCATAGTCGTACTTAGTCATTCTTGACACCTGGTGTATCATAGACATGCTGCATGATAAGTACATTTATTTGTACTTTTTGGTGTTGATTCAAACTTCTTTTGGATGAGTTTTAGGTGATTTCGGGTTTATTGAATCGAATTTATGCTAAAAGTCTATAATTATATTTTGGCTTTAATCATATCGATTATTGCTAATTTTTAAGGCTTTTTAGTATAAATACATATCAATAAAAAAAATATGGTGGAGTTAGTATTGGTTTATAGGTGAAGTTTGGGCCAAGAAAAATAGAAAGAAGGAAATTAGTCCACAAGATTATTTAATAAATAAAAAAGAAGAAAAGAAAAAAGAAAAGCAAGCTTGTGAAGTTTACAAGGCAAAGAGAAGGAATTTTGGGGGGGGGGGGGGGGGGGGGGGGAATGAAAAAGAGTCCAAAATGGACATAAAGACCTTCAAGGGCAAGTGGCAGCATGGGAGAAAGGTTTTATTATTTTATTTTTATTTTTTTATTGGAATTTTCTGATTTTGGTAATTAGTTATTTTTTTCTAATCCTTTTAGGCTAGGGTTTTGGAGGGGGCGATCTCTATTCATGACTCTCTTATTCTCTTATCTTCTTCCTCTCTTCTCTCTTTTTCTAGGTTTCAGTTTATGGCTTTTGTTTATATTTTTCTCTCTCAAAATTATTGTTTACTCTTAAATATTCTAGTTTTATTCCTAGTTTCATCATCAATCTAAATTTCAAGTAAGTTTCCTAATTTTCTTTAGTTGATTATATTTTTATTTATTTATTTATGGCTCTTTGTTATTCAATTTAATTTCCTTATAGTTTTATAATTTCTATATTTATGCTTGATTTTATTATTATTCATATGACTTTAATTATGATTAGTGAGTAATTTCCTTTCTAGGATGTTAATATATGAACCCTAGCATGTGTTAAGTGGATTCTAGTATCAACTAAATGTCAAATTAAGGTTGATTTATTAGGTTGTTAAAATTGATCATTAGGTTAAATTCATTGGTTTTGGTTTAATTAATCAAGAAGCGACGGCTGAGATTAACTACTTCCTTTGTCTTAATTATATTAGCTAATTAATCAAAAAGCGAGAGCTGAGATTAAAAAGGCTATACCTAATACAATTAGATTAATCAATAAGCAAAAGCTGAGGTTAGGATAGTTGAAGAGTTATTTGATTTGATCATTGATGTTGGTGTATTTGATGATGGTTAATGCATGTTAATGGGGATGTATTAATATCCTAGGTCTTTTTCTTATTGATATCATATTTTAATTCTTGTAATTTTATCTATTAGTTTTATTAAGTAACTCGTTTCTTGCGTAATTTAGTTAAATTGAGCTAAATTAACCTTTTATTAGCTTCCTAGAGGACGACTCGTGATTGTACCGCAAGAGTCGTGCACTTGCGGTTATAATTAGTGACTAAAAATAAGTCATCACTGCACTGCTACCTATAAGTGTCAGTCTTATCCCTTTGAGGTACTTGAACTTATTTAAGTATGACGTCAAAATATAAGTGACATGCAACATCATACTTAAAAAGTACTTATATATTAGAAAATATCATATTAGAAAAATAATTCGAATTTGATAAATCTAAAAAACTTGGATCAGATCTAATCATATCATAAGAATTTTTTCTACTAATTAAATTAAATAATATAAAAAAAATTAGAAGAGATAAGATGAGTTGAACATGGCTTTACAATGATTTTTACTCAATTTAGATAGGATTGGTGGAGAATATATGATTTTTAGTTCTAAACCTTGAGTTTGGCTATATCAACTAACATGCATGTACTCGAATGTAAGTAGAGGTAGGTTAACTTTTTTTTCATTTGAATTTTAATCATAGGTTAACTTTTTTTCATTTGAATTTTAAATGAGCAAAATATCACTCTTGAATACGCCTATACTCGAATACAAATAACAAATTATAAATTTTGACAATTACAAGATATGTCTATAGATTATTAATGTAAGCTATAAGACTATCCATCCTTAATTACCAAAGTAATCAGACATAAGTAGGTCTTTCATACTATAAACACAAAACTTTAAGGATATCGACATATTATGTAGCCAAAGTGATATATAAATTTCCTTTATTTCCTTAAGTTTATCCTATATATCATAGGAAAATAAAACTCAAAAACCTCATTAATTTACAAAACTAAAGTACTTAAAGAAACTGAAGAAGAGACTCACTGGAGATGTAGTATAACTCAGCTCATGGTTAAATGGACAAGAATCACAAAGAAAAAAGAAGCAGTTACATTAAACCCAAGGCTGCGTAATCCTATAAATTATGAGAAATCTATCAAATATTACAGAGAAAAATAATTTAAAATAAAAATAATTCATGTTATAAAGGATATTAAGCTTATACCTATGAACGTTTCAAAGGGGTAAAATTATACCATCACTATTTTGATCAAAGAAGGCAACATGTTGTTGTAAAACAGACATATTTTGATGCTCGTGATCCCATTTCCCGGTGCCATTTACGTTGTCTGTATCTGGGGCAACCATTGCTCGAGCCAAGTCTAATCTCCTACGTACAAAACATTAATTATATATACTAGTTTTTTCGTTATTTTTGCCCTTTTCATTTGGAATCAGGGAAGAAATCAAGACAATATTAAATATCATTAAGATTCTATAAAATAATTTAAATTAATCTAAAACTAAGAATATATTATATTAAAAAATGATGCAAGTGGATTGAGCATTAAATAAGTAGTAGAATTTTTAGTCTATGGCATTACACAATTAAAAAATCAACCAATAAGCTACATATCACATAGATAGTGATCATAACCAAACTTTTTAACCAATCACAATATTAAACTAAAATAGAAGGATTTCAAATGAGAACAACATTTTGAAATTTCCGGATAGGGAAAATGGGAAGAACAAAAAAGAACGAAGGGATTATAATGGTTATTTGAAATTTGACATGATTAAGGGGTAAAACATTGAGTAAACACTGAACCTCCCGAGTCTTAACCTACCACCATTTGTGATTGTACTTGCTAATAAATTAAGATCGATAGCCAAATAAAACAAGAGTGTACATTTTGGCATTGTTTGTTGCACTTAATTAGTTGATGGAACTATGAATTCTAATTTTATAGGTGAATATCAAAATATTAATGTATGAATTTAGGTACATTGGTTGTTTTTACATTTGAGTCGATGAAAACTTAATTAATTCAATAAGTAAAATAGCATGAGAACGATTTACCTTTAATTTTAAATAGGTGTGCTCACACTATTATTATTATTATTAATATTAATATTAATATTATTATTATTATTAATATTTTGGTATCAACTTTTTTATGAAAGAACTAGAGAGACTTTAGCATCGATCTAACTATACACGCATTAATTGTTAAGAGATTACTCAAGTATAGCAAATTGCTTATCTAAGTCGACGTGCAATGTGAGATGTAGAGTGTAAAATTAATGATTAATCATATGGCAAATATTAGTTTAGTATGTAAAAGTTACAAAGCTTGCCATTATGCATCAATTTTTTGGTAATTACTTAATTCATTTAGTTAATTTACATTGAGAAATGACATATAAGTTATACTATTCACAAATATTAACTGTACTATGAATTGGAACACACAAGGAAATAAGAAACAATTAAAAATGGAGGAAATGTAGACAATGAAAAGAGAAAAAATTACAAGGTTTTGGAAGTTTCATTCCCAAATCTGTTTTGATAGGTCTTTCTAATGTAATAGGTGTTTTATCAGCTATTGTTTCCATTGTTGCGTACTTAGGCACATCCACCATTTCTTTCTCCAACTTCCACAACAAACTTCTCAAATGCTATTTACAAAAATTATATGTATTATTAGCGAGTCCTAATTAAATGATTAGAGTGTTTGCCATTTGTCCTTATATATTTGAGCAAATAGTTTTTCATTTTTTTGGTTGAAAAACTCTTTGTCCATCACTCCATGTTAGGATTTGAAATCAGTCAATGGATAGAAATTTAGTGACCATAAGGAATAAACCAGCGATAGCCGTAAAATATTTAAACACGATGCTAATTTTAAAATATATTTTTTCTCAAAAAAAAATTCTAAATATATTTAACATTTTGTAGAAGTTGTATTTTTCTAATTGGGAAATCCTTAAAGCTTAAGGATTATATCCCAACTAGGATTTATCCAAAATAGGCGCCCCCTTTGTAAACCCATAAACAAATGTTGTTCACTCAGCGCCAAGAGATTGCACAAAAGGATTTTGAACGTGGCTTTGGTGTATCCTATAAGATCGATTTGCAATTATTTGAAAACCTATTTTGACATGAAATGTGGCAATGTTATATAAGATCATGATGGCATGTATTATTATCCACAATTGGATTATGGAACACGAGTACGATACCACGATACACGAGTACATGTAGATAAAGATCCACATGAATTCGCCCAAATAACAACCTGAAAATGTAGCAAAATCATCAAGAAGAAATGGCACAACATTTTCCATCATACCACGATAATATGATGATCATAATTTTACGACTCTTTTAGCTACGAGATAAGAGATTTGTGATAGACATGTACATATATCTTTGAAAAATTATTTGGTTGAACATTTGTGGGAAAAAGTTCAAAAGCTCGTATTATACAATATTAATGCAATGTTCGTATTAGTAGTTATTATTCTTTTAATTATATATTTTTTGTATTTTAATTATTTATATATTTTAATTCTCTTGAGTTTATCTTATACGAGAAAGTCATAAAAATAGTAAAAAATAATATAAAAAAGAGAAAATAATGTGTTAAACGGAAAAAGAAGAGAGAATTATAGAGAAGAAGAAAATAACCTCACGAATTATTCATACTTTAATACCCCGAAAAAATACATAAATAATAATAGTGTGAAAAATGGAAAAACGGATTTCCTAATCTTCCGCCTCTCCTTTCTGTCTTCCTCTGTTTACACAGTATACAACATATTACACCTTTTACACCTTTATTATCATCATCATCATCATCTACCTTCACTCACTCGCAATCTCCCTCTTATATCTCACTGCCCATTGGTTGCCGGCGATCCACCAGGTGCCGCCCCTTTCTCTCTCCTCTCCTATCCTTTCCTCGTGTTCTTAATTCAAAACCTTGCTCATATAATCGATTATCTTGTTGTCAATTAAATATATTTCTTGTTCTTCACGAACGATATTCGATTCAAAAAAAAAAAAAAAAAAAATTCTGCTGTCCTGTGCGCCGCCCCTGCTGCTTCGAGCGGTGGCGGCGGCTGTATGTTTCTCTATCCCTTTAATCAAATCTCTGTTTTGCTTATTCCTAATCATCAAATCCTATTGTGTTGGTTTATAATTTCGGATCTCGAGCATTCAATTATATACAAACTATATAATTGAACTAGTATTATTAGATTCGGATTTTACACTATGTAAAATATCAAATTCGGTTTAAATAAAGGTTCTAACGGAAGCATATAAGTGGGGTTATAAGTGTTTACATGAGTGTTTTTCATGCTTTAATATAACTCCTAATATTTTAGTGAACTACCTTTATTTTCATATTCCGAAAATAAGTATATAGTGTTGTAAGCTTAAACTTATTATTATATACGAAATTGATTTTATTCTCTTTGTCGTCAATGATTTTAGCTTCTTTATACATGTTTTAGAGAAAGTATTATCAACTAAAAATTATCTTCAGATTTTTTTACTTGTAGTAAATAGTAATGCTTGAAAATTCCTATTACTATGTGCATCCAAAAGACTTAGGTTTCGGACGCAAGGCTAACTTAGGTTATATGTGCAGTGTTCCTGTTTTGATGCCTATATATGTAATGTGATATTTTCTGACACTTATGCTGATTTTCAGATTAATAAAACTAGTACACAAGGAATTTTAAGCATGGATATAGAGTTTTAAGAATCTAATTTGGAAATGTGATGGATTTTACAATTTAGTAACTAAACTAATAGTAGATGATCGGTTTTCAAGTATAATCATTCTGAGAACCTTACTTTTCTTAGATTCCGAGAACCATTGCAAAGCTAATCTTACTTAGTGAAGTTTCTTTTTGTATTTCGTTATGGTTGTGAGAAGGAAACTAATCCTCCTTTACTTTTATGATTGTTGACTTAAGCTAGAAGAATTGGAGAGAGTTATAGGTCTTTGATAAAGCTACACTTCACCCAAGGTAACCCTATGGACAACTCTTCCACTAGAACTCTTGAATGATGTGTTATATGTCAACTGTACTTGTTTTCATCTCGTTTTACATGCTGTCCAGATTTGAAAAGCTTTCTAAATGACATAAACACATTACCATTATGAGTATAAGCTTTGAATACTGTATATAAGTATACTACCTTTCTTGGGAATGTTTATAACATAATTATCTGTTTTGAAAGTTTGTTTGAATTGTTTGGAACTACATCTTGAGTAGTATCGACAGAAAATATTGGTTAGTGAGCTAGTTAGCTAGGTGGGGGGTACACATTTGTTGAATGAAATGATTGAGCCATGTATTTGTTGACTTTATGGAGAGAGTTTGATTATTCAGGTTCAATTTAAAGTGTGTTTTGTGATCAGAGGCAGATGTCTTCTTTTCCTTCCGATTGGTATAGCTCATTGGTTGCATGCCATTGTTTTACCTTGATGACTTTTCTATTGTTCATTTGCATTGTTTGTGTTGAGTATCATAATTAAGGTCACTGTGATTATTAACCCCATTTAAGAACACTTATCTGTATGAACAATGAAAAGGGCCAAAGGCTTGATATTATGATGTAACGTGTGAAATCTGTGGATGGCTTGGCCCAGTGCCTTAGTGGATACCATGTTGGAGCTGCTTAACATTTTTCTGTACACTTGTCTTTTAGTTCTGTACAGTGGTACATGCTTGGGTCTGGTTTTGATCAAAGTGATAATGTTGTAGTTATAATGGAGTATAAATTAACAAATTAATCAAGTTGTAGACATAATTATAGGATAGAACTAAAAGAGTTATAATATCAAAGTGCTTAAGTCGGTTTACAGTCGTATGCTTTGGTTTCATCCTTGCTAGATTTTGTTTAACTTGGTCTGTAAACGGATTTTTTGCTCACTTTGACTCTTATAGAAAAAGGGTCTTTTATTGTCAATGCACTACAAATATTTCTAGTTCCTTATGTTATACAAGACATGTGTGTACTTCTAACTCCTTATTGTATATAAGTGTTTTTGTCTACTCTTTAGCAAAAAATTAATAGTTGCAAGGATCTTACTTGTTTAATATTTTTCTTAAAGGATTAAGATGATGGACCATATGGTCCAGCTTAGGGACTTTTCGATCATTTCAATCTCCTTTTCAAATCCTCTGTTTCCATTTGTAACGATGAACGGGGTTGTCAACTTTTTCTCCTTTTTACCTCCGCAAACTTCCCTCTCTCTCCTTCAACCCTAAAATGCTCCCAAATTTTCTCTCCTATTTCCCTCTCATCAAAGTGACTCCTCTGGCAATTTGGTGAAGACAACGAGCACGCTCCCGCCGAAGAAGGGATATCGGCGGTTGAATCTCCATTACTACTGGTTTGTATTCACGATCCTGATTTCAGCCCTTTTATTTTATCCATTGCTTGAATTTCCAAAGTTTTCGATTTGGATTTTATACTGTTTTACGATTTCCCAATTTTTGAACTAAATTCATGATTTTTATTTAATTTTTTGATGTAATCTTTGAATATTGCTGCTGATTCAGAGTTTGCGCATCTGGGTATTTTATTATTTGATTAGTTTTGTTATAGGGTGTACATTTTTTATTTTTAAATTTCTTGGGTTTGTGTAACTGGGTTTGCTATTTTTCAATTTGTTTTGTAATTGGGTGTGAATTTTCGATTTTTTTAAATTTCTAGGCTTGTGATTCGATTTGTTTTGTTATTAAGTGTCAATTGATTTTTTCATATGAAAATTGGAACAGTAGAATCTTGTTTTCAGAGATAGTTGGTTAACTGACTACCTTTGGAGCTGGTGCTGTTAGTTTATGGATGGAAATGAATATGCATTCTGCTGTATCGATGCAGACATCAAATGAAAATCGTTTCAATGAATTGAATGTTCCGGGATCTTTCTCATCTCCTCCACCTGTTCTGGCCAATCCTTTTGAAGATTTTCCAAAATCACCTGACCCATTCGTTGTATCATCAACTAGGGAAATGATGGCAAGCCCTTTACAGATGCAGCCTAACCCTATTGTTTCTCATATTGGGTGCTCTAGTAGTGATTCTCCATTTTGTGAGGGCTTCCCTGCAGATCTGCACTTCCCTTCATTCACACCCTGTGAAAGGTTGCATGAGAATTCTCCATATGTTTCTCAGTCAGTAGGAGGTGGAGTACATTTTCCTCCAAATCATGGTACTGTATCAGATTTGCAGTCGACTGGCTTTATCACCTATCAAAAAGATGATGATGACAATTCTTGGAGTACTGGTCATCTCCAAGAATTACTTGATCTTCCTGAAGGCATGTCCATTGTAAATGATCAAGTGGGAAATAGTACAGAGGTTATGTCGAATGAGAACCATGTCAAGAGAATTGGCTGGCTAGAGATGGATCTGTATGCTGACTCCATAGAGCCTGACTGGAATGAGTTTTTGAAAGACTCGAATGCGGTAGACCTGCAACCCAAGGTATGCTGTTACTCATGTAGAATCTGTAGATAGCTAACTATTACTTTGGTCCATTCATATTCTTTGCCTTTTATATTTCTTCTAAGGATTTATGAATCACACATTATTTGGTATTAGCAAATGCTTGTTTCTCACTGTTTTTACTTTTCTACATTATTTTAGCTTTGAAAAGTACTCAGTCAAAACTTTGGGTGTGTGACTATTCTTTATCTTTGTTCAGTGAAGAATAAAAGCCAAAGGAGTTTTCTATTTTGATTTCTATTTGCAGATTCTGCAGGCATCTTCTGATATAGTAGTGCCTCAGCCACCAACTCAACAAGAAGTACCATTACCATCTAGAAAAGTGTCTTCTTCTGCTAATCTAACATCTAGTTCACAAAACAAGGCTCGCATGCGCTGGACCCAAGAACTTCATGAAGCCTTTGTTGATGCTGTGAACCAGCTTGGCGGTAGTGAAAGTATGTTCCTAACTTTCTGCTGTTTATATTTTGTCAGCATGGCCAGTATTATTAAGGAATCAAGGATAATTACACTTACTGCACAGAAAACTGTTGGCAAGTAGGCCAGTCAAACCAAGCTTCTCTGAGCTGGCTCAGACTTGGCACAGTGTGATCGACTAAATGGGGTCTGTGCAAGTGGAGCTATGCAGTTCATTAGTTCTTTTATTTATTTAAATTAATGCTTAAATGAGAGAAATAAGACAGTCAAAAAATTGATCATAGTAATTATACCAACATTTGACCAAAAAATCAGCAGAAGTTTGCATACAAACTACAAACTAAACTGGAATAATATGCCTAATTGGATTGTGGCCTCGTTGATCTGACCATTTGTCTTACATACTGTTTACTAGTTTCAACAAGTCAGCCTAACAAGGTTTTTCTGTCCTGGTTTTGGAGGCAGCCTACTTGTTTTTCTACATCTATCTTGACTTGTGACTTGTAATTTTTAATTTCAGGGGCTACTCCGAAAGGCATCCTCAAACTTATGAATGTTGAAGGCTTAACTATCTACCATGTGAAAAGCCACCTGCAGGTTTAATTTTATGTTTACATTAGTTTCTTTGCAAGTAATTTTTTATTGAAATATATGGCTTAGGATATGAGTTACTTCAATTTCAGAAATATAGGACTGCAAGGGTCAGACCAGAATCACCAGAAAGTAAGTAATATTTTTCTTCTTCTTTCATTTGCTTGTGGTTGTCCATAGCATTCCATTTTGGAAGTGTTTTTTTTTCTTCGTAATTTCCCTGTATTATGCTCGTATGAAAGACATGTTTGAATAGAGAAAGGTACCAGGTATCTTGTAATGGGAGATGAAGTGCAGGAGTGATATTTAAGTGTCTCCATGTTTTTATAATTTCCTTACAAAACATTTAAAGCAAAGAAAAGAAGTGCAAGGACACTATGGAAACAAATTTTGTACAAATGAGAGCAAGATCTTGATATGTGAATGGTCTAGCATATAATTTTTTTAACCATCATCTGTATCAAGTGATTAGAAAATTGTGGATTCTGCTTTTTTTTTTTTTGGCTGGATATATTCCATGATTTTGCATCTTTAGTAAGACTGTAAGAGCCATCATGGACTTCATTTCTGTAGGAGTGCTATGGATTCTTGTACAATCCTTAATTTAGGCTCTTTCTCATCTCCATGAATTTTGTGGTTAGATGCCACTTTGACCTATTTGTATCTCTTAATCTAAGTTGGCAAGGAGGTAGGATAGCAATATGCTATATCTAACTTGTAACATACCACTTTGGAGGAGAGATTTATTGAATTAGGCATATAAAGTTACAAGTTAGTTTGTCAGATGGTTTAGGAAATACGGTTTGCTTCTTCCATTATCTTTATCTCAGTGAAACTGATATTTTGAGACAATGTCTAGAAACAGCACTCTGAATGATTGCAGTGATTCCTTTTTCTCATTTATAGTGTGACTGGAAACCTTTGACCCAACCCTGGGATGAACATAAACTTGCAAGATTCTCCGTACTTGAGATTTGAACTATTAAAATCTTTGTTCATCAGAAATTCAGAATGACATGTTTGCTGGCATACTGGAGTCATTGCAGCTGATGCAGAAATGGATTCGGATAGTTTAGGGTATCACCTGATTTAAGAAGAAAGGCATGCCATGCAGTGCAGTTATAATTAGCAAAAGACTTTTGTATTGCGTCAAACTGAAATACTGAGTTCTCTAAGTTGATGACATGGAGTATACCATCTGTTGTCCCTATGGTCCCCTTGTTTGTTATATTTTCTCTTCTTATGGTAGAGGCATTGAGCTCCTTTGACCAAATAAATGGTGGTTTTTTTGCAGGAAATTTTGAGAAGAAAATTGGTTCCAATGAGCAGGTGTCATCACTAGACTTGAAAACGTAAGTGCTTATACAAATTCTGTAAAGAAATGTCCTTTCCCCTTTGCCCCCAGAGAATAGGCTCATAATTTGGGATAAAATTAGTTTGGTCTCAATAATGTGTACAATTAGTTGTAATAAAGTACCCTGTAAGCTATGAGGGCTAGGGTGATGATTGTGGTTATTAAAGCATCTATATATATCGACATATCTTTGGAATACCCTTAATATATGCTTGGACAATTTGGTAGAATCTGAGGATCAATTTCTTTATGTCAGGTGTCTTTCAAAGTTCAAACATCTTGTTATACCTGCATGTTAGTTCTGATCTTTTTCTCCATATGGGTACTGGTTGTCCTCTGTCTGGAATTTTCCAGCATTTCACAATTTCACACTCATTCAACTGTCATTAAACTTTTCTTGTTGGCAACTGTTTGTATCATGCATTACTAGCATAAGCACTGCTTGATTCAATCTTAATCTATTCGGTATTGACATAATATGTCATCAATCATGTTGATTTGTTGTTTCTTCAATGTTCTGTTTCGATTCATATTTTCTGCTGCAGATTTCTTGTCAACTGTGGTTGTTTTTCCCTGTGCTTGGTTGACTGAGTTTTAAATTTTATCCTGACTGGGAAGAGACTGTATTTGAAATCAGGAGTGTTACAATTACTGAGGCATTGCGAATGCAGATGGAAGTTCAGAAGCAGCTCCATGAACAGCTTGAGGTATGTTGATGAAATTTCGTGATTATTGATGCAACCACAAATTGCACTTCATCCATTCACTTTTTTCTGTTCCAATAGTATCATATCTGTCCCCTGAGTCTCTCCCATCCTTCCCCGGGAAAGCCATGTTATAAATTGTTTTATCCAGTTCATCTTATAATCCATCTTACCATAACCTGGTGTCAATTTTTTCCTATACCTCTTTTCTTCCAATGCGTATCTTCATCCGTTGTTGTTTCAGATACAACGGAAACTGCAGTTGCAAATCGAAGAACAGGGGAAGTGCCTTTTGCAAATGCTTGAGATTCAGAATAAGACAGAGAAGGAAAAATCAAAATCCCCTTCTAAAGACAAACCGGAGGCCTCTGCCATTGAAGCTGGCGGGTCAGATTCTCCTCCTATGAAGCGTTCTAGGACAGATGATTCAGAGCAGTAGCGTAATTATCTTTGGGGTTCTTTCCCTTTTAGACGGACCATTAAAGAGGGGCTGTAAGCCCATATTTTATTAGTGCCCCTCGGTTAGGATGATTTATACTTTCTTCTCTCTGGCTACAATATAGCAAGTAGAAATGATTTTCTGCTTTAGATTCATTGTTATTTCTAGGTTCCCGATCTGTGATTGAGATTTTGAGGTTGGATGTAACTGATAAATGGTGATCAAATTGTAGTATAATTTAGTTCAAAGTGCTGTATATTACTGATTCCGATTTCCAGCATGAAGTCTGATAGGCTGTTCTTCCCCTACTCCGTTCGAGCATTTCAAATGATGTTCTGATGCAGGTGTGGGAGTCAAGTGTATGGTGGGTAACGAAATGATGGAAAAGGGCAATGCATGTCAGGAGAAAGCAGTTGAGCTGGAAAATATAATATTAGCATAAATAACAATATGTAACAGATTCCTTGAATTTAGCAAATTCTGTTATGTTGAACTGGGGTGTTAGTTACAGTCTTATGTCATGTTTGGATTGAGGGAGATGGATTAAGGGGTAATAAAAGTCAAACTAATGAAAAATTAAGGTAAATAGAGATGGTGACAAGAGGATGAGGTAGAAATGAAGATATTATAGTGATGGTATGAGAAAAGAGTTGGGAGATTGATTATTATCCTTATTAAGGTAGTAATAACTACCCTATGGGTATAAAGAGTATCTATTACCTCTCATATGAGGGTATTAGTTCTCATTTCATCACACTATTAACACTACATTTCTCTTATAAATCACTTTCACTAACCTTGTTTTTCATTGGTTTGACTTTTATTACTCTCCTAATACATTATCCCCAATTCAAGCATGCCCTTAGTATATAATATAGTATGTAATAGAATGATGCTAAGAAATATATACAATCAACTTTCCTCTTGCAAACTCAATCTCTCTCTCACTTATTACATCAGTGATTACATTCTCGTGGATTCTTTTCCTCAATTTGATTTTCAAACTGAATTAATCATTGCTAATGCACATCTCTTTATTGGGATTGATTAGCTCCATTCAATAGCGCACTAATTCCGAAACCACACCATATTCTTCCTGATCTATTAAGTTGTGTTCAAAAGTATGAAAAGAGATGTGTAATATCATCTGAACTCTGAAGTTGGGGTTCCTTTGCTGCGCTTAATTACACAGATTTTGGAAAGGTATAAAAGTTTTGGGTCAGATAAGGCCATAAAATAGTGAAAATTGTACTTCATCCTGCTGTACCCTATTCAAATAAATATACGTTTAATTGACATGAATGAGCCGGAAAAATTCGAGATTTGTTCCGAGTGAAGTCATCAATACAAACTTGTCCAGATTTACGTAGAACGAGTAGGCTATGTTGTTAGGACTTTACCCATATTCAGGGCAATTCTTTGATAGTTAAGTTATTAATGTTAATAAATTACCTTATTGACGAGTTAGCTTATTGATACTTCGTACTAATTAAAATTTTCTACTTGCTCATAATAACAAATTCTACAGCAAATCAGTAAAATGAATTCTATACTAAAAAAAGAATTGGAAGTTTGGATGAAAAGGCTATTACAACAATACACTCTTTTGACATAATATCAAATTTGTCCTCTTTCTTTATTTCTTTTTTTTTCCTATAAAGTTTGAATATGTGGGGTTAAGAGGAATAAAGCAGCAACATGGACCATGATTTCCTTTGGTTATGACATTTAAACTAAGTTACCTATTTGAGATGTTAATACAAAAAAAATTAAGTTAAGTAAAAATGAATTATGTTCAACAAAAATAATTTAATTTCACTAAAAATTACTTTATTTAGTAAAATAGCTTAAGGTAGTGTGTCGATTTACTTCACTTGTTTTTAACAATAAAATCTCTATTATTCGGAGTACTTTGATCCATATTTGGGCATTTGGTTTCTCCTTAATTATGAGAGTGTAGGTTGCCATACAAATTGGTTCATTGGTGTCACAAAAAAATGTTGATCTTTGTTTACAATCAATTGAATTAGGTCATAATTCAACTCAAAATCTCTACAAATCATTTGACTTCTCGTTTAAGGTTGTATCAAACAATATGTAGAAGAGGAAGAATTTTAGATATGATATACAATGATTGTGGTTCTCTCAAAGTGGAGTATTATTTATTTAACTTAATTAATATGTACTTGTTTACTTATGGGTTATGACTTATTTTGTAGACATCATAGGACTTTTGATTAATGAATTAAATATAGACCTGTATTACTTCTTACTCCGTATAAAGTACGAACATAACGTGATATTGTATGAAATGGGATACAGACAGAATTTCCCATGAAAAAAATAAAAAATTTGGCATTTATCTGAAACCAAAATAGTCCGGCCGTAATAACTAAGCAGCTGACCTGCTGAACTCCAAATTCGCCTGGAAATCGACGAAGATTGAAGATGTTGTTCCAGGTGGGAGGGCAAGGCACTAGGCCTACATTCTTCGAGATGGCGGCTGCTCAGCAGCTTCCGTCCAGTCTTCGCGCTGCCCTCACTTACTCTTTTGGCGTATGCCTCTATTTTTTTTTGCTTATTTCGTTATCCATATTATTAGCTGATGAGCTTGATTACTCTTTTAAGTCGAGAATTTCAGGTTAATTTTTGGGATTTCAGTGACTCAGTTTTGAACTTTATTTGATGGGTATTGATCAAATGTACCATTTTTACTTGATTATAATCGAGTTTTCAATATGTTTTGTTGATGTGTTTAGATTAAATGTTGATAACAGTTTTTCGGTGTGTTTGATTGAGGGGTTTTGATCTAATATTACATTTCTTGATTGCTATCGGATTTTCGATGTGTTTGATTGATGGGTTTTAATCAGTTGCTCCGTATCTTGATTGCATTCAATTTTTCAATGTGTTTGTTTGACGGGAATGTTCAATTTAGTGTGTGTTTGACACTGTCTTTTTGTAGTGTAACCTCACTCACTGGCATAATACTCCGGATCATTGAATTTGTGTGAAAAACGACATCAATGGCCAAAAGAATACCGTTTTTGTGGGGTTTTGAGTTTATAACTATTGAACGGGGAAGTTTTGTGGGTTGTGTTTGCGTAAAGGAAGAGAATTCATTATTGTTTCTATAAATAATAAATTTTGTGGGTTTTCGAGTTTCTCTTATATCTAAATCATCTCTACTGAGTTATCACTAGGGTCTATCATTACATCTCATAGATTATCTTTAGGAACAGGTGTTAGTTTATCATTACAATCGCAGCCCGTTTAGTAAGCGGTCATAAATTGTGGGATGTTAATGGATTTGTAATTTTGTGAGGAAAGTTCATATTCATTACCATGACAAGTGTTTATCTTCATAAATTTCTTTACCATTCAATACCACTACCACCTTTACAGTGGTATGGTATTGAATTATAATGAAATTTATGAAGAAAGTGTGGTATATGAGGATCAAGTATCATTACTATGAATATTGGCACTATAATTTCTTCACAAATTCTGAAACGCATATAAAATCCTTACCGTTACTACCATTTATTACCGTCTATCAAATGGGCCTTTATGGCCTTACGGACTTCTAGTTGACTAGTATATTTAGGGAGCAAATGAGTGCTGATTGACCTTTTGTTGCTTTTGAAGCTAATAATCTCCACATGAAGAAGTTATCACGGGAATATCAGGCCACTCTACTTCCCCCTTTTTTTTTTCTTCTTCCAATTATCAATATGGGTGAACTGGTCCCTCCTTATCTCAATTAAAGTATTAAACAGATAATGATGATGGTGGAAGTATAAGTATAATTCCATCCATGACTTGCTTTGTGAGATTGAGATACATTAGGTGGTTTCGTGAAAGCCATGCTCATTTCATGTGACCTCAACTAAAAAACATTTCAGATCATTTTTATTCTTGCCATGATGTGGTTTTACTTTGATGTTTTGAGCTTCATCAATGATGTCAACTGGCAAGTGGGGTGTCGATTTGGTTCTTCTGTAAGGAGTCAGTCTTGTTGTTACACGATGCTACTCTTGTTTCTACTGAACACTAATGATCAATTTATTTTATTCAATTGAAATGGGTTTAGAAGAAAATGTGGCTTTAAATAGTAGAGAATAGAGGAGGAGCATTTTTTTAATGATCATGCAAGATAGTTTCTTGATCCAGTAGCCTACCTTATATTTTGGGATGGAGGTTTGACTTTATTGTTGTTGTTTGTTGAAATGTGGCTCCTTTTCTAGTTTCTACCTTCCATGCATGTCTCAATTTGTGCAACTAAATTATTGAGGTTCTTAGTGATAAGAGTAATTGTTCAGTCAGTGTATCTGTATGTACGACTATTGACTCATTTGGTATATTGATTATCTTTGCATACGTGAATGTACATGTATGAATGTGTATGATATTGCAGGTAATGGCTCTAAGAAGGCCAGTTCTACATAAAGTGTTGGACTACGAGGATGAGTTCTTTGCCTTGTTGATGCTAGTTTTGGAGACTCATAGCATGAGAACTACTGGTATATTTACTATGTTTTTGGCATTTGTGGGTTCAACTTACATTTTCATTGTGATTTCACACATACAAAGGAAATGGAAACGACATATTTTTTTTTTGTTTTGTTTGGGGGGAGAGGGTGGTGGTTGTTGTGAGGTCGTGTAGTGATACTAATGTGTTCCTGATGAGATCTTTGAGATGCATGGTCTCAAAATTTTGGAATAGATGATTTTGAAATAAAGCTAAGGTCATTGTGTGTGTCTTTTCTAATTAGTGTGGAATGGGGGGTATGGGGTGAGGGAAGAAGGAAATGGTGTCTTAGTTATGGGTTTGGCCATGCAGGTACTCGTCTGTATTTTCCATGAGTTGTCAGCAAGATATTTGGTACCTTGTGAGCTGAGTGCAGAATAATTCACTCAAAATCACAGGGATTGCAAAGCAACACTTTAACTAATTTTTGTCATTGACTCATCTCCCCTACGTTAGGATGTGCAAGATTTTTTTGATATACTTTAGCAAAAAGGATTTAAACTTGTGAACACCTGGGCAAATGCAAGAAAAGTATTTGATGTAATCAAAGAGTTAAACAAAGACTTTTACAGCGAGAACAGCCCTATCCACTCAATGTGGATTCTTGTATTGACCCAGCCTTGATTTATTTAGTCTGGACATGAACCAGTTTAGACTAGCTTAGGGTTGTTTCTGAGAGACCCTCTTAGAATACAGGTATAAAAAAGGCTGATGTGTGCCCCATGGAATCCGCCTTGCCTAGGCCAACAAAGGTGTTTGACCCCAGTCACCTAGTGCCTAATTGCCTAAGGCGTGCCTTTTTGTGCACTGGAGTAGTCCATTCCTTATTAACATGAGATCCATTCAAGGTGATTGTGTTCTTGTACAAAGGGGATTGACAATGTAGTGATCATAATGTTCAATCATAAGATTAAGCCTTTTGCTCTGGTCACTTTTGCTGACCTTCCTATTTAACGTCATCCTCATTGTGTAGGATTTTTTGTGGTCTTCATTTATAAACTTTTCATGACTTTCTTAGGGTTTCCTAAATACTTCTTTCTTTGTTTCAGATGCTTCATTCTCAGAGTCTCTATATGGCTTGCGAAGGAGATCAGTAAAATTTAAATTGAAAAAGGATGCTCTTCTTTCCAACTCAACTGATGGGATTCAGCTCTCTGGGATAGAAAAGCACCAAAGGGTCCTTTCTGTTGTCTTTCTGGTATGCTTTCATCTTGATCCTATGAAATTCTTAGAAAAGATCTAATGCTCTGGCCTGAGATCTGAGCTGTATAGGATCTTAATTTTATTACATCAACCGTATAAAAGACTGGGTGGGTGTATGCAGTCATTGTTAATGTAGTTTAATCATCAGTAATGCAATCCGTTCCGCTTTCAGCTTTCCTGTATAGAGCTCTGTAGCATTAGACTGCTTTTTATGGGGTGTAGCCCTTAAGTTGTATTTGGAAGTTTGGAACATCTATATTGACCATACAAAATAAAGTTCTTTCTAAAAGCGTGAATGAAGAGGACATGGGCTTGAAATTGATATTTCTGCACTAGTTGGTGCATTGAATGGAGGTTGTGCTGTTCATTTGAGTTTCTTTTGTTTTGATTTTGTTTGGATTGTTATTTTGTCATATCTGAATAGCTGCTTGTCTATCTCCAAATGTTTCATCTTTGTAGGTTGTGTTACCATATTTTAAGTCAAAATTACATTCAATATATAGCAGAGAAAGGGAGAGTGCAGTGCGGGCAAGCTTATGGGGATCAGGTGATGAAATATTTGATGATGACTATGTGGATGTGGCAGAGAGTCCTGTTGCTCAGACAAGAGTTTCAGATCATGAACTTTCGTCAAGAGCCCGCATCTTGCAGGGAGCTCAGAAAATTATAGCTGCTTGTTACCCCTGGATTCATACTGGTTATGAAGGTACTCTGTATTTGTAAGAGCCAAGTTGCTTATCACCTCTTCGTACAGTAGTATCTTTTGACTTTAGTGGCTGATCAGTCATCTAAGTGAATGAAATTCACCATGCAGGTTTATCATTTGCTTATCAAACATTGTATCTCTTGGATGCTACTGGGTTTTACTCTCTTGGATTGCATGCTTTAGGGATCCAAGTCTGTCGGGCTACTGGACAGGAACTGGTATATAATTCGTTAACAAGAACCTAATCTGGAATAGCCTACTTTTAAGAGTGTAGCAGATTATCAGTATCTTCTCATATTGAGCTTAAGCATTTTTATGTCAAGATAGATGGATGCTTCTTCAAGAATATCAAGGATGAGAAGTCGTGAACGTGAAAGACTTCGTGGTCCTCCTTGGTTGAAGGTAATCCTCTACCTTTTCCCTCCATCTGAGGAATAGAAGGCAGTTTCTTGCTACACCATATACAAGTAATTATTTCCTCTTCTTATTGGCAGAGGGTATGGGCTAATGGCTAGGAAAGTGAAGTGATTATCTGTAACATCCTTATAATTCTGGCTATTATATATTATTTTCTCGAATATTAAAAACCAATAAAGAGAATTACAAGATTGTGGCAGCTCTTTGATAAATGTTCCATCAACTCTTTAGAGTTTTACGATGGAAAAACTAATTATTAGAACTATAAAACTAAAAATCTACATCTAAAGTACTTCAAAGTCCCCCAAAGTAATTGAAAGTCAAACTAACTTAATTAAACAAAGTCCTCCTAATCCAACAACAATCCATAACCAACAATGATGAATCCAAAAATAGTTTATTCAAAACCAACTAAAAACAATGAAGGATTCGCTCTACTCGTTCCCTCATGAACAAACTTGAAGAACTTATCATTGACACCTATTGAGTAACTGTTCCATAACAATACAAGTGAGAAATTGGGTCGTTATAGGGTTAATAAGGAATAGGCTATAATCAAACAACAAAGGTATATACATGCATTTTAAGAAGTCGCTATAAACCTAATATGTATCATTCCAAAAATAGGTAGCTTGGTCATTTGCATTAACAAAGAATACAATTCATGCTTAACTTTACTAGAACTATAAATAAAAACCCTGATATTTCCTTTAACAATATTACTATTATTGTTCGCCTATTATTTCAAGGGCTATTAGTAATTGTGTAGGTACCATCATCATGCCACTTATAGGAACCTTGGGCTACCACCTAGTAATGTTCCCTTATTATTCAATACTAAGGTGAAGATAACCTAAACTTTTATTACTCAACCTCTTTTCACTTTAAGTAGTTATTAACTTAAAGGACATTAAAGCCATACCTAAACAGCAAGACAAAATATAATTATCACAAAGGATTTTATCATTATCTTGATTAGTGTATAAGTGATCATTACCACATTTATGACCCTAAACTTTTCCTATAAACCTCTTTAAGATCATTGACATGCTCAATTAGCATAAAATTCTTTTGAAATACATATTCCTATCATTTCCTACTATTGAGTCATCTAACATTTTAACATGTTCAATTACTATCAGAATGTCATAAAAGATATATTCCTTTCCTTTAGGTCAATTCAAAACCTATGACCGGAAGGAACATTAAAACTTGCTACTATTAATTATTGAATAATTCAATAGTATTTCTCGTGCTATTATCCTTTCTAGTATTATGCATGCATATTAACATCACACAAACATATCATTCTTTACAAAACATTCTAGAACATGTTTTCAAAGATAGCATTGTATGTATCGTAGCATATATATAGAAGTATTAAATATGCTCAAAGATATAAATTTTATGTAATATCATGCTTAGGAATTGATATTGAATCACACAAACGTATCATTCTTTACAAAACATTCTAAAACATGTATTCAAAGATAGCTTGTATAATCAATATCAATTCCTAAGCATGATATTACATAAACTTTATATCTTTGAGCTTATTTAATAATTCTATATACGTGCTACAATACATACGATGCTTCCTAGTACGTACCTTAAATAGGTAATCTAGATATCCACCTTTGCACTAGAAATCACCTAATGCAAAATCTCCATTCATTTGGAGGACTAATCCAAGGTATTTGAAACATTGCAACTCCTTGCTATCCAAGTCACACTATCTTCACTTGATCTCTTCCCAATACTAAAATGGCACTTCATATACTCTGTTTTACTACTATTAACCCTAAAACCTCTAGGTTCCAACTTTTGTCTCCATTGTGCACCTGATATTCAGTACAATTGATGAAAAGGTTTTAGCTCTGTTTCTTGAGGTGCAATATCTTTTGTTGTTTGTTTCTGTGGGTGTATGATTTGTTTGTTCTATTTTGAAACATCAATTAGTTCGTGGTCTGCCAATCCAGAAATAGATACATTAGTAATTAGAGTCAATAAACAAAGGAGTTATTGATTGACATGCTTGTTGCAGAAATTGCAAGGAGCATTGCTCAGCTGTATGTATGCAGCACTTGATTATTCACAGACTGGCTTGATTGCGGCTGTGTTTGTATTCAAGGTAAATTATTACTTGTGTAACTGATATATGTCAGTTTTGAAGCACTGTTCCAGAAAAATCTAGCCTTGTTGAGGATAGCTGAGTAACATAATCTCTTTTTCTCAATGATCATGATTGTAGATGATGGAATGGTGGTACCAATCAGCAGAGGAGAGAATGTCTGCGCCAACTATTTATCCCCCACCACCACCGCCTCCAGCCCCAAGAGTGAGCAATTTTTCTTTACAACTTCCTGAGTTTCTCTACTGTGAATCTGAAGTAGTTAACTGATTGCTTGGTACAGGCAGCTAAGGAGGGTATTCAACTGCCATCAGACAGAACAGTTTGTCCTTTGTGTTCTGAGAGACGCGCAAATCCTTCAGTTGTTACAGTATCAGGATTTGTTTTCTGTTATGGTTGCATATTCAAATATGTTTCTCAGGTAATGCACTTGGACCAATACATAGCATTTCAGATGCCAAAATTCTGCTTCTATACATCGACTTGTTATGAGCTTCTCTATGCTGTTTTAAGATATATTTTTACTAAAGAGCACATCTACTTGTTATGAGCTTCTCTATGCTGTTTTAAGATACATTTAGTAAATAGATCTTGCTTCTGTTCTGATAAAAAAAATATACCCTCTTTATATGGCTTTTTAAATTTAAATATCAATGGCTTTGCCTGGAATTTGAATATCCATGATTTACCTCTTCGCTCATACTTTTGCAGTATAAGAGGTGCCCAGTTACACTCATCCCCGCAGAAGTTGAGGACATTAGACGTCTCTTCCATGACATGTAGACTGTAGAGTATTTGAAAACGTCGTATATGCCAATGTAATTGGCTTCTTTTTTCGTTATCTGACTTTAAATTTGCTTCAATTCATTATAAAACAATGCTGTAAATAATTTTTTTCTTTATATGTAATTAAATTCATTGCAACTTTACAAACCTGTGTCACTTTCTGGGCGATTGTATCGTGCTCCTTAGTAGTTATACCCTAAGAGAGAGAGAGAAAGAGAGAGAGAGAGAGAGAGAGAGAGAGAGAGACTCTAACACAGAGGATGTTGCTGGATGGATCCATGCGTGAACTACATATTACAACAATAACAACCACTATGCTTGAATTTCACCAACATTATGAGCATAACAGAAAGAAAACCAATTACACATCAAGTAACCTCGGCTTCATGAGCACAATTTCCATCGCAACGCAGGCTATTATGAGCAAGAGTTGTGTATGTTTTGGGAAATGAAATGTCTACCTGTGGCGATGACAACAGCTTCAGGATTCTTTTGATGGAAATGTGTACAAGAAAAAGTTATACAAATGACGTGTTTCAAGGAGGCTTAGGCCTCCACACTTTTGCCAAATATGCTTTGCCAGAGAGAGCAATAGCAACATTGTATTGGAGACCTTAGTTTCTATTCTTGAAATTGCAGTTGCTTGCTCGGTTGCTCCATTGAGGTCCCAAGGTTGGACACGAGTGATGTTGTGATGTCGCTGCTAAGCAAATTACTTGGAATTCGCCTGCGACAACAGAGGTGAATCCCAACAAATAAATACTTTGTTCTTTTAGGGCTCTTGCAACAAGTAATATCAATAGAAACATGTACAAATTGTAAGTTTTTGTGGTCTATTTCAGGCTGAAGGTACAAAGCTGATCAGTGTCTTGCTAAGTTGATACGCCTATGATCGAACAAACATGTGATGTTATTATGGACATGTAGATGACTGTCTCTATAACTTTTATTCCACTAGGTTGACAACTCTAAAAACTGTATAGTAGGATCAATCAGTTAGTATCTGTAGTCATTGCTTCCAAGTTATCGAAATAAGATAATTGCCCAATTAATCGTAGAAACTTAATTTACATTTCTTAACTCATTTGAAAAGGCAGTAAGAGTATATAGAATTTAGTACGTAGTACCAGATTTCTAGGGAATGGCAAGATAGACTGATTCGTATATTTGGACCATATCCATCGTTAGACGAACCATTCAATCAAAGGAAAGAACAATAGGACATAAAGATTTGGGACTTTTTAGATAATTAACATAAAGTTTATTGCAATTTTAACATTTCAGCCAAAATATTAACGATGTCACACTGCATTACATATGGCCACATCCACAAATCAAAGAATGAAAGAATATAGGTCAGTTTTTTTTATCCAAGTGCACATTTGTTTGTTGTCATACAGCATTGCTTCATTTCATACCGCCAACCCCTGTTCGACATTGCCTTCTTTTTCAAGGGCTTTTTCTATCTTTGTTACAAATGGTGTTGCATCCCAAATCACTTCAGCACTCTGCACTCAAAGTCACCAAGAAATAGCAATACCATAATAAAAAACATTAGGCAAAAAATTCTCTAACAGTAACATGAAAATAGTGTTATTTAAAGACAGTTATGTTGTCAGACTAACCTCTCTGAATCTACTTTTGGTACTTCTGGTGCTTGACCCACCAGAATCAGTTGTCTGTGCAGTATGACTCCAGTAAGTCCCTACAGTTCCAATTATAGGCATACTTTCAGGACTCTTGCTCGGTGATTTTCGAGGCAAGGAGGTAGCTGAATGCTGCCTCAATTCGTCAACAGTTAAAGCCCCTAATATAGGTCTATCCTCAAATTTATTGGGTGAAACTGTTTTCCTGTCAGAAGGTGTATTCCCAACTGAAACTGAGCTGCTTCTACTGCTAATCTTTGGTGTTCCTTCTGAACACATTAGCCAGCTAGAAAGGCTTGTATCAGCACCAACTTCATCCTCGGAGACCGACATTTTTTTGACAGGAAAGCTAAAATCCTGTCCTGCAGAAACCATATTCTCCTTTGCTTGAGACTGATCTTTAGATGCAAGCTTTGATCTTGCCTTAATAGCCTTCCACTGACCAAGATTCTCTACGGGGTTCAGCACTGAATCAACGTATTTAAGAGCATTCCTGCCAAATCCCTCCGATTTTGCCTCACTCAGAGAAGAATCCTTGGTGGGTATTGGACTATTCACCTCCTTTTCCCCAACTTCTGCCTCAAAACCCTGCTTCCTGGAGTCCAAAGACAGTGAAAACAGTGACTCTGAAGACTGCTCTTGACACTTCTGCTTATCATTCTTCAATCCACTATCCACGTCCTCATCATCTCCGTCCTCATCAGAATAATATTCATCAATCTCACTCTCATCAGATGATAACAAATCATCAAACTCATCATCACTATCCCTACAGTCTCGATACCTATGATCAGTAGGAAACGAGAATAAACTCGATGAGCTTGAATCAGAATTGCTTTGACTACCACAGCAAAACTTCCTTTCCTCATTCAGTACCCCCTCGGCTCTCTCTTTTGCATCAGTTCCCTCTAAATCATAAGTCACGTCCTCCTCCTCGGGGTGAAAATGTTCGTATATTTTCACATTTGGATCAAAAGTTACCCTCTTTCGTTCACTCGAAATCTCCTTTTCGAGTTTCTCATCTCTAACAAACAACATAACCACAAAGTTACAACTCAACATATAAACAACAACAGCAATAAAGCCAAACCTTAATTCCAAAAAATAGAGTCGGTTGCATGAACCAAGTGTATATCACATATAATCATTCAAAGAAACAGCAAAAAGAAAAAAAAAGAAAAAAATCTTATGAAAATGTAAAAACAATCTTACTTAGAATCAGGTGTAAATTCAATCCGATTTTCACCCATCTCTTGTCCGTGTACGTGTTCTATGATCAAATGGGGTACTGCTTGAAATCCATCAACAGATTCATACGTTTGCAGCTGTTTGAAAAAATTTAGAGATGAAATGAAAACAGTAAAAAAAGTAGATTCCGAAAAGGATGAAGTTGCAGAAAAAAGGGAAAGGCTGATACATGATGAAGAAGGGAAGTGTTTGAGCGTAGGGCTGCCCGTCTTCGGCGTCGTTGGGAGCGCTTGCAAGTGCCGAAACAGGTAGAGAAGCACCCCATTTTTACTGTGTATTCAACCAAAAACTGCTCGATCACTCTGAACCCTGAAGGGTTAATTGGCCAACACACTCACAAGTGAAGATTTTGTGAAAATGAGACCGTTGCATTTACAGGAGGATTACTACATTGTCTTTCATTAAGGAGCTCAATGAGAATTGGGAAAGCAGAGGAATGTGTGTTGATATTGAGGGATGAATTATTTTGGAGTCTACAAATATGACCGTTGGGGAAAAGCAGGGGAGACTGAGAGTGCCTACTCACCCGTTGGTGCCTCCATATATTCATGATATGCTTTTTTTTTTTTTTTGTGTTGTTGTTGTTGTATGTTTGGGACTATTGGGAGTTTGGAGTGGGCTTCACATTTATTATCTGAAATTTTTACTTATATTGGGCTTAAGTTGTCATAATTTGTCATGAGGCCTCAATCCGCAAAAAAAAAAAAAAAGACAGTTGAAATGAAAGGATGTAATTTATAATTTCTAATTTAAAAGGTTGTAATTTCTAAATCCGTATACTTTTAAGATTAAATTAGTCATATTGCAATCACATGAGTTAGTGATATCATAATCGGGTTAAGGCTTCGTTTAATAGGGCGTATTGGAAATGATTTTTCATGAAACCGAATTAAGAAACCGAATTAACTAAAGTAAGGATGTCGTTGATAATGTTATCATATGAATTGTAATGAATCAATCTATTAATTAATTACTTGGATTACCTAAGATGACTTTTGAGTTGCGCCAATCATTTTGATGAGCTCCTAGATAAGTTTGAAGGATGCTACATGTTATAGATTTGCATAGTGGTTCTGAATTATTAGGGTTTGGATTCCTTTTACTTAAATTTGGATAGTTATACATTTTAAGAGGTGTCTTTCTCGAAAGCAAAGAGGCAACATCAATGTCCCTAGAGACAAAAAAAATGTGTTTTGGTATGATTTTAAGGTCTTAGAAAAATTTAGTATGATTGCTGATTTGCTGTAAAATTGTTGGTATGTTGATTTAGTTGAATTATTTGGTGTAGGAGAACAATTTGAAAAAGGTCCTTAAAAATAGAGAAAGTGGATACTCGTGCATTTTACATCAAATACGTACAAATTAGAAAAACGTTATCTTTATTTAGGAGCATGATTTAGGGTGAAATATAAACTTAGTACCATGTTTAGGGAACCTTTTGAATGAGATTGTTTGGTTATCCATTTGAAAGAATTCACGTTCTTTGTATTAGGGGCATAGAAACCCTTGATTTATTAATTGGTATTAATTGTTAATTAATCCATGAGGTTGTTTATTATTACTCCTTCATTACTGATAGTATGATTGGAGTAAAGGTGTATTTTATAAGTCTTAATGACGAGGAAGTTGACTTGGTTCAACAGTTTTATCAGTTGGGATTGAAATTAAAAAGTTAAAATTACAGTATAACATAGATAGATTAAATAACTCTAATGTTTGCATATGTGTGCTGCGGTGATTGTGTTTATTGAGTTTAAAAAGTAAATCACTTAAAGAGAAAGAGAATAAGCAATAAAACTCTGGCTAGTGCACGTCTAGAGTATTGACAATCAGGGGTTGGAGTTCACGGGGTATTATCCGTGGCTTTTTTTGGAGGCCGTGTGATCTACGAGTCTCTCTTTTATAAAGTTTTAAACTTAAAATTGGGGTTAGTTGAGATCTCATCTAGTTATGGTAACAGAGTCGTGCCCGTTTACCATCTAGATTTTTATACTGTATTTTGATACTCTCCGACGGGAGCGCATGAGTTATTTAATTATTTGATGTCCTAATTAGGACATGGGGGAGACAACCTAGTCTATTGCTTAATCCAAGTCATTAATCAATTTATCATGTCAATTAAGTAAAATGTTGTGTAATACGTTCTTACATTTTATAATTATTCTTTTTTAATTATCAGTTCAACTGTTATACTTTGTAATTTGTATGTACTCAGCTTACTGATTATGTGCATTGTGTGTTTTTTTATCATGGCTTTTGCCTATAAAAGACACTGTAATGATCCAATACTTACATTTGTATTATTAGGGCGCAGATTATTAACAGGTATATTAGGAGTCGGTTTACGTTTAATGTTATTTCAAAAGTCTTTTGGTTTTCCGCTGCAAAACTCTGTTTTATAGCCTTAACGTTTGAACACGTGGAGGTCGCACACCGGTAGTTTCTTAAGGGTTTGGTTTGCGGAAAATGGGAATTACTAGGGTGTTACAAACTAGGCATGGGCCAGACCGGTACACGAGCCGAGCAGACACGCTTTTAGCACAATACGACATATGGGTGTTCAAAACTATCCGACTCGATTACCCGATGATCTGAAAATAAATAGTCGGTTTTTAAATAAAAATTTTATTTTTCGGGTCGGGTAGTAAAAAATCGGGTACTCGGGTTGGGTCATGGGCTGGATAAAAAATGTAATCGGGTACCCGAATACCCAAAATTTTTTTAAAAATCCGGTTTTGCTGTTTTAGTAGGGTTTCAGTAGGGTACCTGTAACCCGACCCGATTTAAGTTGGTACCCGATAAGAGAGTACTCTGTTTAAGCAGGTACTATATCACTTGACCCGGTTTAAGCAGGTACCTTAGTGAGAATGAAAAGAGTTCAGGAAATAAGCAAGGTACCCTGTGACCCAACCCGGTTTGAGTGGGTACCCTTTAAGTGGGTACCCGCTTAAACCGGGTCGGATCATGAGCCGATTTTCAAACTAACGGAAAAGTGGGTACCCAATCTACCAAGGTAGTCAAAAACCTGAGTATCCGGTTATGAACACCCCTAGACACAAGTACGGTCATGGTAAGCTATCCATGGAGTGGACCGCAAGCCAAGCCGCAGACAGCAAAAAATATTAGGCACGAGCACGCAAGCGGCATGCCAATTTAGCACGAGGCACGGCCTGAAGCATGCTATTATTTAGTATTATTTAATATTATTATTGGTAATAATATTATTATTACTACTACAATTTATATTACTATTATTTTTAATATTATTATATTCTTATAATATAATTTAAATTATCTAAAATTAATTTTTTCAATTCTACTATATATTTTTTTGTTAGAAACATTAGGCTAGCACGAGACACGATACAACACGCCACGCTAAGCATAGGGGTCGTGATAGGCCATGGATTGAGTTTAAGGGAAATGTAGCACGACACACCATGACACTTAGGCACGACACGACACGGCATGACAAGAAGCCAAGTACGAGTTGGCAAGGTACATGGCCGGCACAGTACGACCTGTTCCCACCTCTATGCGTGAATTGTTTGTTAGTTGATAATTTTTTTTTGGAGTGAATGGATGTAAAATTGTTTTACTCTTAGTTTTGGGGGAAAATGTTTTCAATAGGGTGTAAAATGAATTTACATTCCAAGTTTTATATCATATATTTTACTTCAAACCAAACAACGTAAAATGAGGAAAACAGTTTTCAGGGAAAACATTTTACACCCTACTAAACGGAGCCTAAGTCACATTAATTTGACATTTGCTTTCAATTTGCAAAAACAGTAAGATTAAAGACTATAATTTACGAATTCTACTTTAAAAGGTTATGATATCAAAACTTATACTATGTAATTTCTAATTGCAAGAATTTTTGTTGAACTTTAAGCTTTTTTTAGACTCATTTCCTTTGATACTCATTTTGATGGAACTTAACTTTTTAAAAAAATTCAAATAAACATATTTTTTCCAAACTTATTTTAATTTATATTACCTGAACTTAAAAAAAAAAAAAAGTCAAAAACAAGTTGTACCTGGATTACTATACTACGAAAAGCTCTAGTAAATAGTTGCAACATTAGTAAGAAGGGCGATTTTAAATCAGAATCTCTATGATCAAATGATTGTCTACTTTAATTTGACAAATTCACATTTCAGTAGATATTTAAGTAAGAGAGGAATGTGATGAATCTAAAGGGAACCAATATTTTGGTTGGCCCCCCCAGAAAGAACAAAAAAAAAAAGAGTAAAGAATCATAAAGGAGGATGAACACTGTGAATCTGTGATAACCCAGTATTTGGAGCAGCCAATTAGATCATATTTGTCCTTGTCATATTAACTGGCAGAATCACCTTCCATTTGCATGGATCTCAGAACTGTATCCAAATCCATTCAGAATTACAACGACATGCATGTTGGACTTCACTTGATTCCCCACTTTACTCCTCAATTTTGATTCTACAATTTCAGTATGCCATACTGTAAAAACTCTTCAAAATTTTGAAGCTTTTACAATATTTATGTCAGAAGTGTGTCTCGAATTAGTGTTTTCAGCTCAATCATAACAATTCGTGTTTCTAGAGAACAAGTTTCATAAGTGGTCGTTCGATCAGTACCTCACCAATCCGTGTCAGACATGCAGTAAGTCGGATATTAAATGTGTTTGCATAATATTTTGAGTTCTAAGTCTTGTAGATGCGAATTTATAATAATTTATTGTTTCAGTACTTTGTTGGGGAATAAGTTTTACTATCTTTCAATTAACGTTTGAGTCCACATCACCTAAAACTTTTTATATCTACAACTTGCGGTAGCTTTGAATTAGATTTAGTGGAGCATGTGGCCCCGTAATCACACCACCCCCTCAAATGACCATTTTACCCTTTTACAAATTTTGATCAAATGGAACATTTTACACTTCAATTCTTATTTCCCACTTCACACTCCCGTAAATACGAACCTTATCACCATCCTCGACTCCCACCACCGCGTTCGGCCGTCGACCATCAAGTCCCACTGGAATCCAATCAACCATCACACTAAAACCGCCTTTCCTGACACCAGAAACCACCGAAACTATGGAGGAGCCGTCAATGTCAACGTCGCGGGTAAAATACGTTCATCGGAATGCCATCGACCATCACGCCCCGTCGGAATCCGATCAACCACCACACTAAAAACCGACTTTCTTGACGCCGAAAACCACCGAAACTATGGAGGAGCCGTCAACGTCGAGGATAAAATACATTTACCGGAAACATAGCAAAAAAAATTCCGGGTAGCCGAAGGGCTAGCCATCCAAAAAAACGACCCGCGATTATTATGTAATAATTATTTTGTTTTAATAGGTGGAACATATTATATTTTATTTTCGGTGAACGTATTATATTTGATCAAATATTTTATTTCGAGTGGAACGTATTATATTTTATTTCCGGTGAAATTATTTTTGTTTTTATCATTCTAGAAATATGTTCCGGCGAGTTGTGGTGCTCCGATGGGTGTAGGTGTTTAAAATGTCAAAGGGATGAATTTGGGGGATGATATTTAATGATTGCGAGGGGCGGCTCGAGTAATTTGAGGGCGGCAGTTAACAAGCCTTTAAATTTATTGTGTTATTTCTTTTAAATTTTGTTTTAAAAAAACTATTCTCTAGTTAATTGGACTTGATGTTGTCTATCAATAAAGATCATTCATGACTTTCATAATTAGTAAGAATATCAAATTCTTATAATTTTTAAAATATATTATGATGCATAATATACTAATCTCGCATAAAGAAAATGTAAGAGAGTATACCTCAATAAATATTAGATACACTCTACATTTTTTGTAAATAAAAAGAAGTCAAACACGTGTTCTTAAATAATACGAGTGTCATGTTAAATATCCAATTATTTTAAGAGTTTGGTTTATTTTTACAAATTACAAACAATAGCTTAAGTAGAAATATTCTAATAAAAAAATCATTTCACAAACAACAAATAGTTGAAAATACGAAGTTTTTTCTATGTAATACTCTCTCTATATCTAATTATTTGCCTTATATACCAAAAATATATTTTTAAAAAAGATTACTCTTACCTTAAATGATGGATTATATAATATTACATACATAAGTTATGGTCACAACTAATTTATAGTCTCATCAACCTTATCAAACTAAAAATTAATAAAGTAAACATATTCAACTTAAGGTAGACATGTAGTATTGACAGTTCCCATGTTAGGTAGAAAAAGCACATGAATCAGAATGGCATGATCAATAAACCATTAATCCTAGCATGACGGCACTACCACTACTAAAGTAGTACAGTACTACTATTTCCACGATTCAACACCACGCATGCTCATTTCTACAACGTAACACATTTTTTTCTGTGGGTCATCAAATAGGCATTAGGAAGCTTTGGGTCTACATTTACATCAAAATTATGACTTTGCTACGTTTACCTTTATGAAAATAAATTCAATTAAGCTCACTTCATTTTTTTTTAAATTATTAAGTTTCAAGATTTTTCTCAATTAACAACTAAAACAATTTTTTAAACGCTCATTTTAAAAATACAATTCAAATAAATATTGATTAAATATGTTAACACAAGTGAAAAAAATGTACTTTAAAGGTATTTCTTTAAATTATTCTGACCCAATAAATTCTTTCAATTTCATATAAATAAATACCAATGTTTTACAAGTTCAACAAATTTTAATCTTATACGAGTATAAAATATATGACACATTCTTATGTATAATACGATCCGTGCGTGCGTGCGTGTGTGTGAGAGATTTAATGAGAAGGGTGCTTAAAATAAGAAGAATAAGAAGAGATCTTGACCGTTCAAATGGTAAAATCCAACGCTAGAGTTTTCATGTAAAAATAATGGTTACTATAACAATAAAAAATGGTCACTATAATAATAAAAAGAGTAACTATAATATAAGAAAAAGTGTCATTATAAGTGAAAAAAATTATTTGGTCACTATGAGTTAAAAAAGGGTCACTATGAGTACATAAAATATTATCCGTTAGATTTAAGAGATGAAGAGTCAAGATGTTTTCTCATCCTTCTCATTTTAAATACCCTTCTTATTTTAACTTTTACCTATAATATATATATATATATATATATATATATATATATATATATATATATATATATATATATATATAAGTTGAAATATATTCACGTGTGATCTTATTAGATTTATCTCAAGATATATTTTTTTGACATGTAAATATTATATTTTTTTATAATACATATTTATTAATATTATAGCTATAATATATGTTTTGAAAATTCTCGTAAGAACAAAGGTCACTCGGATGGAGTAGCTGGTCTGCAATATCTTTATAGTTTAGCAAAGTACTAAAAGCAATTGAGTGCATGGTGAGATAAGGAGGATGTAGAAGTAAAATGTTGCTAAGGTAGTAGATTATATCCACTACAAGTGAGAATATATTCATCTGGTGGAGGGGAGGGTTGCTCGAGTCCATAAGCTGTCATTTATCAAAGCTCAACTATGTATGATTGTCCTAATTGTTATTGTTAAATGCATGTATAGAATGGTAATAATAAGCTTTGAGGGACCAAATAATGTCATCATGTAGATATAATGTAATCAACATCATATTATTACTAGTGTGGAGGTTCCACTAATTATAACGTTAAGAGCAAGAAACTTGCTTTCATATAGATTTATATATCTTGAAATTTGAATGTGTATGAGATTAAGAACTACTCCATCGCTCTCTCCTTACTACAAATTGTGTTTCTTAAAAGAAATATATTGGAATCTATATATTAAACTATGTATCGTTCTTAATTTGTTAAACATTATCGTAATTAAGAACGGGTTAGATTAATCTTCCGGTAGGAGGTTGACTTAGGTTTTATATCTGTATTAGAAATAATACGTAGTATGCAACATACAAAGTATAAAATATTAAGTCAAGGTTAGAAATAAGCAAGAGGAAGTTTTTATATTTTTAATATGTGATCTGATGTGAAATTCATTTAAACTTAGTTTTATTTGAATATATATGTGATAGAGCAGTATAGACTTAGTAAAAACTTATTTGATCTGAATTATTATCTTATACTCTCTCCGTTCTTTTTTGTTTATCCCGTATTCTCCATTTGAAAATTTCAAAAAGATCTTTTCATATAGAATCATTCTATTTTAGTTTACTATACCATGACTAAAATAGCCTCAGTTGAATAAAATTGTTGATGAAACTAATCTTAGTGTCCACCTGAACTACTAGAAATACCCCTACTAACCCTAGAAGTTTCCACCAACATTTATTCTTAAATAACTCAGTTACAGAAAAGGAATCTGATTTTCTTTTCATATTATTTTAAATTTATTAATCTTACCTATATTTACTATATTTTGGTTTTTTCCCTGATTTTAAATTGGAAGAAAAAAAAAATAGAAGGGAGTAATAAACAATTAAAAGAATATAACATCTACACCTTAATTAAGGCTCCAAATAAGTCGTAAGGAATTGATCAGAAGCACTTGATTATCCAAACAAACACTTTATTGTTGTTGTAATTTAGAAGATACCAAATGGACCAATAAATAAAAAGGAACTTTAATTGGCAAATACGCAAAGTAGCTATAAAGATTGAACTAGAAGAACAAAAAGGAGGTATAGTAGAGTAACTATATTAATTAAAACCTAATGCTAATTAACTATGATTGATTATTTCATTAGCTGGTTTTCATCATTCGAGAAGGTACGTCGATCTACTAGAATGAATCCCAGCCGTCATTTATACGCGCCAAATTAATGACCATGATTGAATCTGACGGTCCTCTGAAGTATATACTATCGTAGGAAATATTTTGTTTTTAATGAGTTTGGTGTTTTCTCGTCAGATTAAAAAAAAAAAAAAAAAAAAAACTGCATGGTCATCAAGTAATAGTTTTGGTTGTCTGCACTGCCAGTTTTCCCTACTTATAAGTTGGTATTTCATCCAATCTAACATTATCATAAACGGAGTATATGTTATGTAAAAAAAACATTCACATAGATTTTGTAAATTATGAATAAAAAATTATATATATATATATATATATATTAATGAAAAGTTATATTTAAGTTTTTTACTCTTTAAATAGTAAATAGAATATTTTAATTATGAGAAAAAAGAAAATAGGGTCATTATCCAAAATCCAATAGAATGATTAATAACTTAACACTCTGTACTTATATTAGTTAATATACCGACTTTTTTTTTTACTAGTTGTACGTTGTAAGACCATGTGTTGCAAAAATGATAGTAAAGAATGTAAATTACCTATTAAAATTATTTAAATCCGAATATATAATAGATACCTTAAAAAGAAAAGGATATATAATAAAGAATGGTCATAAAAAAAGAAATTCGTCTGGAAGCTTTTTGGACTACCGCCATTCCACCCCCACAACAAATATCATCCTCTGACTTATATAATACTCTAATAGTACAACTAACAACTACAACATATATTTTCATCAACCAGAAAACATAACAAAAATTAGCACACATAATTCATAACTTCAAAGTTTGAGTTTGTTGCTTAAGATTATTGGGTAAGTGGGATTCTTTAATTTTCTTGTTTGTTGCTATTCAAATTCCATTACATTTTTTCCTACAAAATTTGTTGGGTTTTATACAGATTTATCTCTGTTTCTTCATCATCACTCTTCTTTAATTTTACTGGTCTTTTCAATTCATTCTCTTACGTTTTGCTCAGTTGAATGCTGTCTTATTACCTCTGTTCTCAGCTCCTTCACCCGCATAGATTGTAATTTTCTTGGTTCTTGGTAGATTCTTCAACCTTTTTTTTTTTTTACTTTTATTGTGATTGAATTTCATTTTTTTTTTTTTTTGCTAACTAGTCCGTATTTTCATTTTTTATGCATGATCATCCTAGACTATGAACATACTTGAATTAATAAAAGGTGGATAATTTTTTATATTTCACATAAATATTCCCGAATTTCTTATGCTTCTATTAAAATGGAGAATTCCTAAAAATCTTCCTTTCTTGTGCATGATAATTCCCTTTTTTTTTCTATTAGTTTAGTTTTTCTTTCTTATTTTTTTTTAATTGAATTATCAGTGGATGTCGTTTTAATCTTTTAAAACTAAAATTATCCTTTAGTTCAGTAAATAACTGAGTACAAGTTCATGCAGTTCCTGATATCCAGCCCCCTTCAACCAACTAAACTTTCATTTATTATGCATGATGATGTAATTCACTCCTTTACTACTTTATTTTCTTATTTTGCAATTACTTTTTCCATTTTTCAATAAACCTTTTTTTTTATTATTCTGCATGTAACGAGGTTGATACACCCTTCTTAAATATCACACTCCCAAGTCTTAAATATTACTCCATATGATAAAAAATAATTACAATAAAAATGTTTAATCATTAATTCATCATATCTTTAATCTTGCTAGTAGTTGAGTTACAGTTAATTTTCCTTCTTTTTAAATTTTTTTTTTTATTTTGTTGATTTTCAGGGTTTGGGTACTATAGAATATATATGATGTATATAGGAGCCAAAGATGGAAGAAGTTTCATGTGATAAGTGGCTGAAAAAGTTGGTTGCGATTTTGATGGTGTGGCACTTTCTATAAGATTGGAAAAATACATAAATATTTTTAACATTTCTCCAAAAAAAATTAACAGAGGGTATAGTAAATGAGAAGGGAAAAAGATGGAGGCAGGAGATGCGAAGGGCTTAGAGAGGGTATTGTCACAGAAAGCATTATCAATGAGTAGTTCATTTCCATGTCAAATTTGTGTAGTCGGTTTCCTCTGCGGAGTGTGTCTTACATCTCTATTCCTAGCTGGTCTTACTTCCTTCGGTCGTTTCGAGTTTGATGGCATTCCGTTTCATCAGATTTCTTCTGCGGTTTTACCCTGGAATTCCACTTCACATATCACTAGTAAGTCCAAATTTTTTCAAGGTTTTTGTAGTTGAGTTTGGTGGTGACATTTGCCTTTGTTTTGTTCAATGGATATTAATCTATGGGCTGGGAAAGAGTGAGAGATGTGTGTTGTAATCCCCCGTGTATATAAATTTTTGTCCTATTTAATTTTTTACGGTTTACGTCTTTTAAAACACGTTTAAAATATTTTTTTTTGTTCAAGTGTGTGAGATAAAAATTTATGTTTGGTTTTTTGTTTTTAAGATTTCTCCCTAACGGCTACGTTTAACATTTTCATTAGACGTAGCATATATAGTTGGTTTGTTTCAAATTGATGATATGCACGTCATTATCTCCTTCCGTCTCTAAATAATACTCCGTCACTTTTACAAAATTGAGTAGAACTAGCTTAAGTTTATGTCTTAGATAACGAAATGACGCCACACACTTCTCCTATATATACTATTTAAGCTTCGTCATATTATATCCTTCCTCTCTTTGAAAACTATTTATTTGTATATAGTAACGCGGTTGCATGGGGGAGTGAAATTTTTTTATTAATCAATCACTGAATGTGGCGTATTATTTAGATCATGGTCTAAAGTAGAAATGCGGCCTATTGTTTAGGGACCGGAAAGTAGAAGTGAGACTATATCGTATCCTCTGAAAGAATCATTTTATGTATGTTTGATTTCTTTTGGTGGATAGTGTAGCTGTGTAGGTCAATGTGAATGATCCCAAGATCAGAATTTAACTTTGGAAGATTTGCTGTGTTTCTTGGAGAAACAGTGACTTTTGATTTTCATTAGCTTGGTTCACTTTTTATGTCTTCAAGTTTTCAAAGCTTTGAACTGCTTTATAACATGGTGATACAGCAGGAGACAGCAGCTTTAGGCCGGTTAGCACAGTGGAGAGGGAAGTGAGTCGAAGAGGGAACACTTCGTGCTGTGACGATTATAAGGTGTCTTTGCTGTATACAAATTGGAGTACCTTACTAAATAAATCACTAGATGACCAAAGGGCAGACACAAAATCAAGTGTACCAAATGCCCCTCACTTGGAGAACTGCAAGTCAAAAGCACAGATGAACAAGAGGCTAGATACGCGTGTTGGCATTGCAACATTTCCCCCTTGGACCCTGTGGAAGGGATCCTTAGACATCTACTCCAAGGTTTCAGTGGATGAGCAGTTGAACGATCTTAGGCACCAGGACATATCTGAAGGTGCTTATCCTCCTTGGGTATGTTTTCGAAATGGCTTGGAAACGATATGAACACATCAACGTACTACAAGTACGTGCACCTTTCGTCTCACGAACTGTCTAATTTCTGCTTCCTATGTGATAGATAATGGGATCAAATGAAGAGAATTACCCTTTAACAAGGAAAGTGCAGCGTGACATATGGCTTCATCAGCATCCATCAAACTGTCATGACCCTCGAGTAAAGTTTCTTGTGGCTGATTGGGAAAGACTCCCAGGGTTCGGTATAGGTGCACAGATTGCCGGGATGTGTGGGCTACTTGCTCTTGCTGTTGCTGAAAAGAGGGTGCTTGTAACAATTTACTACAACCGCGCTGATCACGAGGGCTGCAAAGGTAAAAAATGGATGTGCATTATTGTCGAAATCAGAGATGAACGGTAAAGGGATGCTGCTGCTTTTGTAGCACTTGATGATAAATAACTAGCTACTTAGTTAATGAAAAACCTCTGGAATGAGAAGAAATTCTTGAAAACATTGATTATTATTGTTTCCTTGAGAACAAAAGGCTCAAGTGACAGATGTTAGATTATTAAATCGATCTGCATTTGTTGGATCTTACAGGTTCATCTCATGCTAGTTGGTCTTGCTACTTCCTTCCTGAAACATCCCAAGAATGTAGAGGTCGTGCTTTTGAGCTCATGCATCAAAAGGAAGCATGGGAAAAGGGTATCATAAAAGCTAAAGAGAACTATTCATCTAAAGAGATTTGGGCAGGACGGACTCCTAGGTAATCCCTTGCACATAATGGTCTAAAAATGTATTTTTCTTCCAAGGAGACTGATGTTTTTAACGGTAGACGAATTACTGCAGAAATTGGGGTACTCCTTGGAGGTATTTGCAACCTACAACAGAAATAAACGGGAGTTTTGTTGCATATCATCGGAAAATGGACAGAAGATGGTGGCGAGCACAGGTAACTAATTCATGGATCGATTTATCATGCTTAGTGATAATGTGTTGATAGAGCATTTTTGGATAACAATGATGGAGGCCTGGAGGGAAGGGGAGGTTAGAATGAGTGAGCTATCATTTCCCATTCCAACATTTAAAGATGTACTTTATGAAAAGGAAACGAGATTCTCAATTCAAATAAGAGAAAACCAATCTTTCATTTTCCATTTCCTTTGCATTTCATCATCCAAACACATTGTAAAGACTCGTAGACACGTGGAGTTGGGGTACTTTTGCAGGATTGCCTGGTTGGTATCATTTGAAGATACAAAGATACTTCGAAAAACCACCTGAAAGTTAATGATGATGAATGGTAGACAGGAAGAGTGAAGCGCACTAATCTGACTCCAATACAGCGACCTTCTACTTTGTTTGTTCATTTCATGTGCTGAGTAAATATATGCAATGCGAAAGAGAAAACTAATCTTATGTGATATTGACTCCCCTTAAAATAATGTCAGGCTGTACGGTATCTAATGAGATTTCCGACTGGCTACACATGCCATCTGATGAATGTTGCGCGACATGCTGCATTTGGAAAAGAGGCTGCTGAAATGGTCCTTGAATATTACCAGGATGAATGGCCCAAGGTAGGCATGCAACTCGATCCTAAACCATTGAAGTCTTGTTTTATACGAATTACGAAGTATTTAGAAAAATGGAATAATGCTCTTTCTTCAGAAAAATCTTACCTTTGTTTATCTGAATATATCTGAAGTAAAGAGTGAGTCTTAGTAACATACCCGCCTCAAGTAGCGTCTGGATTTGTTTATCTATCTGATGTTCTCCTCTTTTAGTGAACATATGCAAGAACTATGGTTGTGTAATCTGCAATGACATAATCACTGTACTTCCTTTATAACAGGATGAGACAGACCACCCTGCATCTGAGATAGAAACATATGTATGGTCCAACCACAGACCATGGATTCCAAGACCACTCCTAAGCATGCACGTAAGAATGGGAGATAAAGCTTGCGAAATGAAAGTGGTGGAGTTCAAGGAGTACATGCACCTTGCAGAAAGGATAAGAAGACAGTTCCCTAACATAAAGAGCATCTGGCTATCCACAGAGATGCAACAGGTCGTTGACTTGACAAAGCATTACATTTCATCTGGATGGAACTTCTACTACACGGATGTGAAAAGGCAGGTCAGTAACATAACAATGGCCACGTATGAGACGAGTCTTGGGAGAAAGACAAGCACGGAATATCCTTTGGTCAATTTCTTGATGGCCACTGAGGCTGATTTCTTCATTGGCGCCTTGGGTTCCACATGGTGTTTTTTGATTGATGGTATGAGAAACACGGGTGGTAAAGTTATGGCTGGATACCTGAGTGTTAACAAGGACCGATTTTGGTAAAGAGAAAGGGTTGAAAAGGTACGACTTCCCCATCATAGATTCAGATTACAAGTCACAATTTTACTTTCTTGTGTACAAATTCGTGGTGACCTGACCTGTTTCCATATATTATGTATATAAATAGAGTTTAATGTTGTATATTTGAACATCATAATTGTACCACACATGATCTTGGTGTATCACACTTCATTTCTCTGAAGTTTTTCAATAGCCTAAGTAGCGTTATTTACAGTTTATACTGATTTCTTGTGATTTTTTAACTCAGACAATAACACAAACGGAGGAAGAACATTGCAAATATCTTCAGATTTAATATAAACATTCCTTTGAGTTTTGTGTCAAGCCGTCAACAAATCTTGTATATTATAAGTGTATTGCATTGTGCCTACAAATACAACCGACTAACAGTAAAGTTACCCTTTGTGAAGTTCAGTTTCAAGTGAATTTGGGTGACTAATTGACTATCATGTCGTGTCTTGTATACAATACTCTCGTTATATACAAATCTTCACGCCTCCCAAAATTTGCAATAACACTAGCAAAATTACATTTGCACCAAGAAATATCAGTCAAGACCCTATTCAACAAAGTTATATCAGTGGATATATCACCTCAAGTTGCATTGATCTGATTCCTAACCTACACCGAACATTTCAATATTGGCGAACATAAATGAAAACAGAAGAACAAACATATCACCTGTGTACGACATAATTAATAATTATAGATACATAACACTGGCCTAAGGAAGGCTAGAACAAAAACAAAGCTATCAAAGAAATGTTAGCTTCAACTTCAAGAATTTCACCTCATTTAACAATAGAACAAGACAGCATGAAAAGTGCTATTTGGAGTCAACAAAAAATGCCCTTTCAGCCTCTCTCTCACAGCTTGAAACCTTCCATCACCTGCACTTAAAAGTTTTGGGCACGCATAAGGTGGGATTTTTACCTTCACCTTGACTGGGACCTCTTCCTTTGATGTCCCTTATTGGGACCTAATAAATTCCTTCCAGCGAGGCGGCAATTACTCTACTTCCTCACTCAACTGATGCCCTACGTCCCCATTTTTGGGAGCTGTTGTTGGTCTGCGGTTTTTCTTACTCCGAGCCTTCCTAGCTTTCATTCGACGTTTCTTTTCCTTGGCATCAACCCAGTTGTACTCTGATGGTATATTAAAGGGGTCAATGTCATCTCTATACCGATGGCTTAGGCTTTCACTCTCATTAGATTGGCCGCCACGGCTACCTTTCACCCATGAGAGCCATGAGCTGGAACCTTCTGTGTCCTTCGATTTCGAGTCTTGAAAATGAGCTGGACTAGAAAGAGGTGTTGAAAACTCTTCTATTGGCTGAAGTTCCTCAAATTTTGTAAATGTGACAACTACTCTAATAGTTGGAACAATTGGAATAGCAACCTGCATAGAAAAACAATAGGAGCTTAGAAGAGCTTGGTCGATGATCAAGTGTTTCTTCATGTACTTAAGAAGATCAAATCAGCTTGAAGGATTTTACAGCATTTTAGAACGTAGAAGGCTCGTTGGTAAGCATATTCTTCATTCACAGAAGCAAATTGGGTCAGAATGTTTTATCACTCTTTCTATCAAGTAATTATCTTAAGTGATACCAAAAAAATAAAAGGACCGCCATTATAAGATTATCCCCAAACAAACCCCTACCAAGGCCCCACCTTTGAGGGAGATTATAATCAACTAAAAAAAGGAGAAATAGGGGTATTTAAGAGCATGAAAGAACATCCAACTTCTCATACATCGATTAGTTGAATTTTAGGGTATACTTGACCAGCTGAGGTTCATCTGATAGATATTTGACACATAACACACCTTATACAATTGATAACTGTGGAATGCAGCAACCTTGAATAAAAAATTCAGTATGCCATTATGGCCAAGAATCTAAGCCTTAACTCACAATACAAAACATCAACTAACCTTGAATCCAAAGCCTCCCGATAAAAAGGACTTTGGAATGTCAAAATACCTCCAAAACATCTTTCCCCTTCCATAACCAGCTTTCCGACTTTCATAATGAAGAACTATACACATTGACAATCTTGTTTAGATTTCATAGCCTACTACTGTAATCCTATAAATGGCCAAATGAAGTTTTACATTCATGTTACAACAATGATCAATAAATGGATTTCCATCTCTATTTATAGCACATCCTACTTGTAATGTCCTCTTTGATCAAAGAATATATTGTACTCTCTATAGCACTTTTAAAAATAGCCAACATCAGAAAAGAAAATTATGGAATTGACAGTGTTAAGTAGAAAGTTATAAGACACAATCAATAAATGACCAAGTCTTTAACCAAAATAATAACAATAAATGACAGCATAACAATTCCTTAATGAGAAGACTCACCTTTAAAGACTTCACAAGATCTCAAATACATTGGCACTTTGAAGAATAAAATATAAGAAAACATATTTAAACAGAGGAATCAGCAACAAAGCACAGGACAAAACGTGACATGATATTCAAGGTTGCAATAAAAGACGACACAGGCGAGGTTAGAAAAATATACCTTGACCGGGAATGTCCCAGAAGGTAGCTTAGTGGTTAAAAGCTCTCGAAGTCTCCTAACTGCCTTAACCTTATTCGCTAATATATCCAGCAAAGGCAACAACTCCTCAGTTGTCAATGGAAAATCTGGTGTCAACCACAAAACAGGCCGCAGTCCCTTTTTGTATTCACTTTCATGTTTAGACTCACCAGAGAGCCCTTTCTTCTTTTTCTTCTTGCTATTTTTATATTTTCCATTCTTTGTATCACTAGCTTCATCCTTTTGAGAATCATTATACTTTTGGCTACCCCCTTCAGGAGCAAGCTTCGAGAACTTCTTAAGTGTCTTTGCATCCTCGGCATCATCAGTAGCACTTTTGGAATTCTTCTTGTTCCAGCCAAACCAACTTTTCTTCTCTTTGGCATTACCATTTGAATCGCTATTTTCAAAAGCAGCCCCTGGTCCACTTTCATGGCAGTCAGCATCACCATGCTCACCTTCCTGACCAATACCCTGAGAATTTCCCACACCAAGAGCAGAATCTAGCTGCTGTCTTTCTTCAGCAGTTAATATTCCATCAAAATCATCATGCTCAGCACCATTAGCGAGCTTATCTTCATCATCTACAGCAAAGAGTTCTTCATCTGTCATAGCACCAGGTACTCTTCTCGACTTCACACTCACCAGTACATGAAGCATGTCATACACTTTAGCCTTCCAATTCCCAATCATTTCGGTTCTATCCTGCCGCCTCCAGTTCAAGTGAGGAACAAGCTCAGCCTGTGTAACATCAATGCCTGGTCTGTATGTGTTAGTTTGAGACATCAATGCCACTTCATGGGCAACTTCAGATTCAGACGGTTGAGCACCTGCTCCTTCCAAGGCATTGGTGATTTCCTTCTCCTTGTGAGCAAGAACAATTAATGAGCCCGTAGGCAAAGATACCTTGCCATCCTCCGAAGAGTAGCCATCTCCGAGAAATACAAATGTCTGGTCAGACCGTTGAATACGGAATCCATCAAAGCCCGCAAGAGTCATGTCAGCACGAAGGTTGGACCCACGTTTCCAAATACGGTAGGTATCTGACGGGGCAATCCGTCCAATAAAAGGAATGACAGAACTCTCAAAATGGAATGATATTTCCATGTAGAAATCACGAATCCTAGATGCAGAAGCAACAATTCGGGGAAGCCTACGACACCATTTAGCCCAAGCAAGAGGCTGATAGTGCCTCGCAATTATCATAGCAATCTGCTCCTCTCTTGTACAAACAGCTTCTTGGAGAGCATTCCATCCATTCTCATTCTGCAAACTCCAGTCCGCACCAGCAGCCATCAAAATTTCTGCCGATATAGGATCCCTCAAGCGCACAGCAAGATGCAGCGGAGTCTCCCGGCCTGGAACATCACGCCGATCAATCGTAGATGAAAGCTCATCAGCCTGAAGCTCAGCAGCAATAGACTCACCTTCAGTAGTAACCTCTCCAGCCTTAGCTAGTCGAGGAAGGGTTGAGATACTACGCTTTAAACCCGCATAATCCCGGCGCAGAACAGCTAAATGAGCTGGGCTATGAGTATATTTGGACAAATCCTCCATTATTTCACAATCTACACTTCTTTCCAACACAAAATTCAATACCTACACAACTGATTCCTCCATTCCCAAGCAGCAATTCAATAAATCAAGCTTCCAGAAGTCAATGGAATATCTTTACACTTTAACTCAAAAATGAATGAACTCTCGAATTTCTCAAAACTACTACTACAAATCTCAACGAACTGTCAAATCTGAACCAATACATAATCAAACAGCCAAATCTGAACAGCCCCGCAGTCGATTTCTCCCTAAAAATGACGGAAGTTCCTTCAAAATTTCCAAACTTTTTGTACCAGATTCAATCACAAAGCTCAAATATGCAATCGGGTAACACAAAAATTCACAAATTCAACAAATTATTCCACTCCAAAAACACAAAAGCACAGTAAATAAAGTTATACCTTAAATCCAACATCACGTCAAAAAAAATCATACGTTTAGAACACCCAATCAACAAGATTCGGAAAGCCATCAAAAAGATTCAAATTTTCACCAAATTCCTCCAAGAAAAACCCCAAAAAACAAAGAGAAAGTGAGATTAATTACCTGATAAAGCTGAAAAATCAACAGAATAACCCACTAGTTGAAGATCCCAGCTTGAGTAATTGATGGGAGTTGCCGATTAGGTAAAAAGAGTAGGAGTGACTGAAATTGACTCGCCTTTTTTCCTCTCCGAAAAATGCAGAGAATTTAGGATCTACACACAAAAATTATTCTCCCACGCTGTTGCCCTCTTTTATGTTAAAGGTTTACACTAAACTATTTCTCTCTCAGTCACGTTTACTGGTAAGACTACAGACTACGGAGGTTACCCATTAATGCTGACAGCTTGGTAATGAGACCCTAAGAATGGACTGCTGAGTGGCTTCAGTCTGACTGTCTGAGTTTACTCTGTTATTCATCACACCACCCAATTATCCAACTGCCTTTTTTCTGACTTGTGATGCGTGTTTATGTGTCCTACGATTTGTTGGGTTGTGTCTATGTTTTTTGGTACTCCGTAGGGAGTATAGATCATTGCTTCATTGCTTCATTGCTTCATTGCTTCATTGCTTTTGGTTATTGTTGGAAGACATTAAAATCTAGTGTTGCTATACTTTCAAATTTGCCATGATGTTATTAATGTCTTTGGAGTTTGGAGTCAGCTTGTAACATTTTTTGAACAAGAGTTTAATATGGCAATTAAACATTTGAAATATGGAAGAACGCTACAAGGTACACAAACTTTTCTTGGAATTTTTTTTAATATTCTTAATATTGTTTTAGTTTTGTAAGAAAACTCATAGTTGCATCATTACACTATGTTGATAACACTTACAGAAATTTAAGTAGTGTATAAATGAAATGTTAACTTTAGACACTCCTCAACACACATTTTATACGCCTACTTTCATAATAAATACTTCTATGTGTTATAAGCATCCATTTGGGACATAGAAGTCATATACATTTTTTTAAAATTGTTTGGATTCTTTATGTTTTTCCAACCCAACCACAAAGTTAAAATTCTCTTTTAAAAAATAATTTAAGTTTATGATACTCACTCGAAGAAATTTCTAAAACTTTAATGCATTTATTATTATTAAGATTAGTCATACGGTATTTACAACAAATAGTTAGATCTAGGAACATAAATCCAAAAAAAATTAGTACATAGATTTTTACAATGCTCCATATGTATATATCAAAACCTAGAATGTTTGGATGATTACAGATTTAGAGTTTGTATATTAATTCTATCATCAATAATTTACAAAATATTTAAGCACAAATTTCAAAAAAAAAATTGACATTAAATTTTGGTTTTAAATGGTAAGCTCAACTTTCAAACTAGTTAAAAGCCACATTGGGTGAATAATCTCCAACTCTCCACTATGGGCCCGTATACGGGCACATAGTTGGCCGATGACGTTTGTGGTCATCTCATTCCAAAAGAAGCCCATTAGACCTGATGAAGTGGCTCCCAATACAAAATACAAAAAGCAGGGAACCGAACTTAAGTCCAACTTATTTTGGAGGAAATTGTAGCCACACTTGGGCTTCATAGTTTGTACTTTCGACTGGTAACTAAAGATTAACTAGTTTTGAACCCATATACTACACGCAACTTTAGAAACTTTGTACGTAGCCAAGTTTGATTGAAACTTTGTAATTTATGTGGTCATGTGTTGGTGTGGTTTATTTGGCTCAAGTCATGGTTGGGAAATGTTGTGTGGTTGGTCAAGTGAGATAACCGACTAACTGGTATTCTAGTAATTGAGATGAAAGGCGATTGATCTTAACTCGTATCGACTTATCAAGTGTTGTGCGATGAGGTTAGGTTTCAGATAGAAAGATGTTCGTGGCACAATTAGGGGTGCTTATTGAGTTGAGCTACTCATGAGATACTCGGACTCGACTCGGTCAAAACTCGGTTAAAGCTCAACTCGAGATCGAACTCGTCTCGATAAGTTAACGAGCCAAGTCGAGCAAATCAAAACTCAACTCGAAAAGTTCGTGAGAAACTCCAATTTTTATTTATAGTATATATTTATTAAAAAGTATACTTAAAATATAAAATTGAAATAAATAAAAGATGGTTTGATATAAACCAAAAATTCCACATTGGATTAAAATGAAATATGGTTGGAGGGAGTTTTATATATAAAATCAAACTCCCACATTGAAAAAAATGATAGATTATTTGAAGCAATTAGTATATATAAACCCAATAGTGTTTTTCACCTAAAACCAAATTAAGCTTATTAAAGATATAATTTAGCCTTCTTCTTGGCCCAATTAGAGTATAAGTACTTAGGCCTATTGAGCTTTTAATCAAGCTAAAAATGAGTCGAGCTCGGGCTTGTAACGAGCTCGAGTCGAGCTTGAAACGAGCTTAAATTGAGCTCGAGTCGAGCTTGAAATGAGCTTTAATCGAGCTCGAGAATTCAGTTTTCGAGTTGAGCTCGAGCTTTGGTTTTTTAGCTCACGAGTTTTCGAGCTCGAGTTTGAATTATCGAGCTCGAGTCGAGCTTAGCCAAACTCGAGCTCTACTCAGCTCATAAGCACCCCTAGGCAAAATGGGGAATTGTGAGGTTTGGAGACTAATTGTTAATGGTGGGGAGCAATTGAAAGTGGGAACCCATGAAGCAATATGGTGGGTGATAATGAAGGATTTTGGGTAGGGTGTGAAAAAAAATCGTAATTCTTAATCGTGAATAACCAGGTCATGTTAACGGTTATTTTACCGAAATGTTAATAATTAACGGTTAAGGTTACGGTAATAAAAAATTTTAACACTTAACCTTCAATTAACCGATATTATTATTTTAAAAAATAACTCTGCGGCGAATCTATTCTCCCATTTTCTTCCAATTCAAACACTCAAAATCTCAATTCTCAAACTGCCGATTCAAGACTACCGATTTGCTTTAAGTCTCCCATATCCTCATCAAATTTCATTGTATTTGAGTATAAAAAGGACCAAAATAGCAAAAATGGCAAAGCTTACTAGACAATTTTGTAACACCTCGATAATTCTCATTTTCCGAAAACCAAATATTTAGGAAACTACCAGTGTGCGACCGCCACGTGTTCAAACGTTAAGGCTATCAAATAGAGTTTTGCAACGGAAAACCAAAAGACTTTTCGAAATAACATCAATCGTAAAACAAACTTCTAACATAACAAACTAGAACCGTTGAGACCCTTACTGTAATGTATCAAACTAAAGTTCAACTCAAATCCAAAGCCAACAGTCTAAAATCAACTCAAAACAAACGCAAACTAATCTAAATCTAAATTAAAGCAACATTCATTCAACCCACACATGCATGAATGCTCAACATGATATTTGTCAATAATCTGCTCCCTAATAATACAAGTGTAAATATTGGATCATCATAATGTCATTTATAAGCAAAAATCATGACAAAAAACACACATAGTATGTAATCAGCAAGCTGAATACATACATTTTACAAATTATAACAATTGAAATACATTTAAATAAAGAATAAGTACAGTATGCAAGAACGTATTACGCAACATTTTACTCAACTGTCATGACAAATTAATTAATTACTTGGATTAAGCAATAGATAATGTTGTTTCCCCCATTTCCTGATTAGGACATCACATAGATAAATAACTCACACATTCTCGTCGAAGAGCATCAAAATACAATATGAATCCAGATGGTAAACGAGCGTGACTCCGTCACCATAGCTAGATGAGATCTCAACTAACCTCAATTTTAAGTTTAAAACTTTATAAAAGAGAGACTCGTAGATCACACGGCCTCTAATAAAAGCCACGGATAATACCTCGTGAAAAAACTTTATAAAAGAGAGACTCGTAGAACACACGTCCTCCAATAAAAGCCACGGATAATACCTCGTGAAGCTCTAACTCCTGATTGTCAATACTTTAGACGTGCACTAGCCCAAAGTTTCATTGCTTATCCTCTTTCTCTTTACGTGATTTACTGTTTAAACTCAGTATACACAATCACCACAACACACACATGCAAACATTATAGTTACACAATCAATCTCTATTATACTATAATTTTTAACCTTTAGATTTCATTTTTAACATTTAAACCTGTTAAACAGAATCAACTACCCTCGTCATTAAGATTTAAAAAACACCTTTACTCAATTCATACTATCAGTAATGAAAGAGATACATAAAACAACCTCATGGATTAATTAACCAATTGATTGCACTTGAATTGACTGTGATTAATCAACCAAACCAGATTACATTCTCATTAGTGCTAGTGATTACACATTAATCATCCCACCGCAATACCAAAATATAATCAATACAATCCAAAGTAAGGAGTACAACTCGTTAATGCATAGACAAATAATACTCTAAACTTCTTAATCATGAAACCAAGCTTTCTATTTTTGATCCTAGCTCATGCTTCTAGGTGAAGACATTGTAATTTATACATATGTTGAGTAAACCAAATGAGTGGTCCCGTTTTCTATAGTATACACCTTCTACGAATTGATTTTCTACATTAATACCCAAAATTTACAAAAATTATACTAAGCTTTCTAAGGTTTTTAAAACCATTTCAAAACATATTTTTAAGTCTCCCAAAACATAATCTAGTAAATCAAACATAATACTACAAGTATTAGTTGAAAATACATATCATAAAACTCGATTTTATAACCCTTCAAATTTGAATATTTATATTCAATATTGTATACTCAAATTACTCACAATTATATCATAAAATAGTCTTAATTTAATGCATGTACTAATAATATATAATTTTAAGCTTTAAAACATGAAATCTCAATAATTAAACCATGATCTAATATGTATAATATTCTAAAAATTTATTTCAAATACCATAGTATTAAATTTTTATCAAAATACATCATACTATAGTCAAAATTGCTTTTGCTTTGCTTTGTAGTGTTTCTTTGGGTTTTGTTTCTTTTTTTTTTTGTTTTGCTTTGTAGTGTTTAGCATTAAGTAAATTCCTTAGGTTTAGGAGATATGAAGTACTAGGTTTAGGTATTTTGGGCTTAATGGGTTTCTTAGGAAAAAAAATATCTTTTGTAGAAAAAGAATTTTAGTTTTAGGATTTAAATAAATAATTACATACTAATAAAAATTATTTGCTATTTATTCTGGAAATATGTATGTATATATATGTATGTATATATATATATAAAGTATATGTATTGCCAAATTTAATAGTAATGTAAATAAAATATTCTCGATAAAATGTAATCAAAACCTAATAATTCTTGATAAATAAATTATTCTCGATACAATGTAATCAAAACCTAATAAAATATGTAATGTAATCAAAACCTAATATTCTCGATAAAAAATAATCAAAACCTTGATAAAATGAATCATCAGACGGAAGTTTTTAAGAAAATGTTTTTATGGAAATCTTTTGTTTAATGAACATGAATTATAAATAATTTTTTCATAAAAACATGATTTTAAATTGAAATATATCCCATATTTTCTTTTTTATTGGTTGTGAGTTCTACTTTACATGGACTAAATATTTGCCACACTAGTAGAGAAAAGCTCAAATGTTGCGGTTTTATACGCTTAAATGTTGTGGTTATTAAGGATAATCACATATAGACGAAATATTTGGGATACATGCAAATGTTGCGGTTTTTTGATGCAACAATAGTCCAAATGTTGTGGTTTTTTAGAAAAACCGCGGCACTTATGTAGTATTTTTTTTTGCAATCTGGAACCATCAAATAATAGGTTATTTTATGTGCTAATTACATATAAAATTATATTATTAATAATTAATATTTCACAAAATTGTTATATTTACAAATCTAATCTAGTAATGTACTTATTATATACAATTACACCACTTTTGATCTAGAACCTAATGTAATCTAAGTTAAGAAGATCATGCATAATGTGTTAGAAATAATGTATCCTAAAAGATGAGAAAAACTAAGAAACAGAAATGATCAACCGTGAAGCATATAAATCCAAAATTCTATTATGACCACTCGTTTTGGCACACAAAATTACGATCTACGAGATTTTACACTCAAAACAAACAACCAATTAATTCTTCATAGATTTCGAGTGCATTCCGAGGTTTCAATAAACTCGGAGAGGCATATTTTTTAACTTGGTAGTCCGAACGGCGTAATTTTTTTTTAAACCCCCTATTTTTTAAAGTACTACACAATCATGTTGTCTCTTAGTGGCTTCGGTTGCGTTTTATTTGAGATATCGAAATATCAAAAAAAATATTTGATAAGTCATAAAATTGGCTACGGGACTCCGAATGAGGCTTATAATATGTCTAAATTGTGTATTTTTTCAAGATTTACGCACGTCAAAATTTCGTTGGGGGATTTGTCCACTTATTTTCTCCAAAAAAAGCTCTAAAACCATATAATCTATGAAATTTGATTTTTAAGGGTTAATTCCTTCATTAATACAATATATAACATGCAAATCTAAACACAAGGGGTTTTTTGTCTTTACATTAATGTACAACAGCTTACGAAAAACAAAAATTAAAGAAAAAACATATATAAGGGATTAAGACATATGAAAACCTTTAGATTTCGAACTTTGGAATATATAGACTTCTTCAAATCAAAATGGGAAATATGAGTAGGCTTCAAAATGCTTCACTACGCCATATCCATAGAGATATGAGTGGGAGAAAGGAGTAGGCTTCAAAATGCATGAGGGAGGACGAATTATGGGGACTTTAGAAAGAAGTTAGGGTCATAGATAAGAAATATGAGGGATTAGGGGTGGAAGGTCTAAGTGTTATGGGTATTTAGGGTTAGGGAAGTTGAGGATTAGAGATGAAGGGACATGCATGTTTTTTCGTGTTTGAAATGATACTGAAAGCGTCGGAAAAAAGTATATATAGTGAGTCACAAGTGCTGCGGTTTTTTAAATAATCGCAACACTTGTAACTCACAAGTGCTGTGTTTTGTCAAATAACCGCAACATTTGTGGTTTTAAGTGATGCATTTTTTTTAAAAAAAAAACTACAACACTTGATATTAAGGTATATTTCGAACCATTAAGTACTTCGAATTGCATATAATCACATCATTTGTACCGAATCAATTAAATGATTTTCTACTAGTGCCAATTTCCTTTTTCAATGGGGAAATGTTGCTGACTTAGTTGAGATGTAAAGTAGTAGATTTGCAATCAATAACTAAATGATTTATATGGCAAGAACTCTCTCACGGTCAATTTGATTCAAAGAAGGATTCCTAATTTTATGGGATATTTTCCTTAAATCAAGGAGATCATGGAGAAGTTGGCCCAAGCCAAGAACTCTATAGAACTCTATATATAAATGTTCTTTGAAACTTATTTTATTTACAACTAGCCTACACTTAAACAGATTTTCTTATGAGTAAATATTTTTACATTAGTTTGCTCAAAGCATAAATCCTTATTCCGAAATCTCTAGTCCTTATACGAGTTATCTTTTGAGTAGTAATCTTTGAGTGCATCACTAGTAGAGAAATGTCTATATGTTGCGGGTTTTCTAACTTTAAATGTTGTGGTTATTGATACGAAGCATATATAGGCGAAGCATATGGAAAAACAATAAATGCTTTGGTTTTTTAGACGCAGCAACAAAACAACAAATGCTGCGATTTTTTGAAAAATTGCAGCATATATAGCTAATAAATGCAGTTTTCCCAAAAAACAGCAACATATATTTTTTAAAAAATTAAAAAAATAATTTTTTATCATTATATGCTGCAGTTTTTGAATGGATTTTTTGATTTTTTTTAATTATGAAATTTATATGTGTTGCGGTTTTCTAGTATGACCGCAGCACATATAAATTTAATGCTGCGGTTATATTAGAAAACCGCAGCAATTGATGGTTTTTGGATCAAAAAAAATTTAATAGGTCATTTTTTGTGCTAATTACATATAAAAGTATATTATTAATAATTAATATCTCTCAAAACTTTTATATTTACAAATCTAGTTGTTATATATTATTACACCACATTCAATCAAGAACATAATATAATCTAAGATAAGAATATCATGCATAATGTGGTAGAAATAATATGTCATAAAAGATAAGAAAAGTTAAGTAATGATCAACCGTGAAGCATATAAATCCAAAATTCTATTATGACCACTCGTTTTGACACGCAAAATCACAATTTACAAGATTCTACACTCAAAATAAACAACCAATTTCATTTTTCATAGATTTTGGGTGTATTTCGAGGTTTTGAAAACTTCGAAGAGGCATATCTCTTAGCCCGGTAGTTCGAACGGTGTAATTTTTTTTTAAAACCCCGTATGTTTAGAGGTACTACACAACCATGTTGCCCTTTAGTGGCCTTGGTAATGTCTTATTTGAGATATTGAAAAAATCTTTGAGAAGCTATAAAATTGGCTACGAGACTCCGAATGGGGCTTATAATATGTCTAAAGTGGGTATTTTTTTCGAGATTTACATACCGCAAATAGCTTAAAGGGGGATTTGTCCACTTATTTTCCCCAAAATTGCCTCTAACACCATATAACCTATGAAATTTGATTTTTAAGGGTTATTCCTTCATAAACACAACATATAACATGCAGATTTGAACACACAAGAGTTTTTCATCTTTACATTAATATTTTAACAAATTACAAAAACCAAAAAATTAAAAAAAATATATACTAGGGTTCAAGGCATACACGAACTATTAGATTTTTAACTTTAGAGTATGTAGACTTCTTCAAAATGGGAGAGATGCGTAAACTTCAACACACTTCACTACGTCATATCCATGGAGGCATGAGTGGGAGAGAGGAGTAGGCTTTAAATTGCGTGAGGAAGAATGAATAGGGACTTTAGAAAGAAGTTAGGGTCATAGGTAGGAAATATGAGAGATTAGGAGTGTGAGATCTAAGTGTTTTGTGTATTTAATTAGGGTTAGGGAAGTTGAGGGTTAGAGAAGAGAAAAATACGTGTTTTTTTCGCGTTTGAAATGATACTGAAAGCGCTGGAAAAAGAGTATATATAGTAAGTCACAAGTTCTGCGGTTTTTTAAATAAACGCAGCACTTGAAATCACAAATGATGCGGTTATTTAAAATACTGCAACATTTGGTACTAATGCTGCGGTTTTTCAAATAACCGCAGCATTTGTGGTTTCAAGTGCTGCAGTTATTTAAAAAATCGCATCACTTGGTATTAAGGTATATTTCAAATCATTGAGTGCTTCGAATTTTATATAACCGCATTATTTGTACCGAAGCAATTAAATGATTTTCTACTAGTGCATACAAATGAGTTGTACAAGGATATGCATAGTATTGAGTTGTACTAGGGTGTGCATAGTACTGAGTTGTACTAGAGTGATAAGGTTGAGGAATCTTATAAGAGTTTGTAGTACTGAGTTGTATTGGGGTAACAAGGTTGAGGGACCTTGTTTAGATTTAGAGTTAAGTTTGAGAGAGAGAAGAGGAAAAGAGGAAGAGAGAGCAAGAGACAATGCTTTGACTTGAGGGATTATGATCTGAATGGAACTTGAGTTAAGAGTTGCTAATAAACCGTAATCAAGGATTGTTCTATTAGTGAAAAGAGTTGAGAAATCTCGAGTAGGTCATGGTTTTTCCTTTTGAGTTTGACACAAAGGGTTTTCACACTAAAATCTCTCATGTTTATTTCGTCAAGTTCCTTTTTTGTTACAAGTTCCAGTTTAATTCCGTAAAAAATTTGTAATTAACTTATACTTCCAATTCATCCCTCTCCTCTTCTAAGTGTTCATCTCATTCAATAATGAGAGTATGATAGTTGTATTTGGATGTATGTAAGCCAACTACCACACCATGCAGGCCGAGTTTCACTATCTCGGAGATGAGATGCATGGGTGTTTCTAAAGCGGATCGAACCCAGTAGGCGAGATCTTTCCTCTTCGAGGCAAGAGCTCCCCACTCTTCCCTGCCCTTCATCTTTGCTTGCTCCAATTGGTTTAAGATATGCTCTATACGTAAATATGTTTCCATATTATGCACATTGTAACTCATATAAGATCAATGCATAATCATCGAAATTTCACAATCTTAACTAAATGTTCTTTGGTACCAACTTTAAGCGGGCTATTAAGATCTTTCACTTCAACTTTTGTCACTCTTTTTGTTGAGTTGAGTCGAATACTAAAGTTGAATACTTGAATGCACTTGTCATTCTCAGTTATTTCAAGCGACCTGCTTGGATTTGGATCAAGTCAATATGTTTTAATTCTTAGCATAAAATATTCCAACTAGTTCATATATTTTAGGCTTACTTCTATAATTTAGTGAAGTCAAATATTAGTTTGTTCTACAACTTTTTTTTTTACTGAATTTAAATATTATTCAGTTAAAGAGAATCTATTATACAGGGTGTTACTCAACAGAAGGAGTAAATATTCAATATCTTATACTTGGTATATTTCTACCATCACTAAAGTAACTTCATTATTAATTTGTTAACCATGTCTATTAAATAAATAATCATTTTGGTAAACCATGGGTTAGTCTCCCTAATAATTTTTCTTGATGCGCTTAGTCTTCCTAATTACAGTGATAAACTAATAACGATTATGCCAAGATGTTACTCAGTATCCTAGATTCCTATAGCAAAGTCAGCCAACCGCATTGAAGTCATAACAGTCAACTGACACAATTTTTAAGTAATCTCCGATTGAATGTAAAATGCTGCGCAATCCACAACATGGCCAACAATGCTAGCGGACTACCGGTATATAACTAGCATATATGTGCACTTTGAAGCTACAACATCACTCCAAAGTTTGGTCTACCAAATTCGTGTTCATTACTGTTACTCCTTATCATTCTAACAACATTGAAGACATAACTGTACGTGCCAAGGATTTGCATGCCTACCACCTCCCTTGTTTCCGTAAACATCTTTTTCGCCTTTACAAATCAACAATGCTTAATCATTTAAATGCACTAGTGTATTTTAATTAGGTTGATATTTTTAGATCTGGTTTACTTGAATCTGATTTCGGGGATATCATTATTTATCTTATAGTTGTTTCTACGCCAAACAAAAAAAATTATTAATGTGGCTTTTCATGTATTAGCCTACTAGATATCGCTTTTATCATTAACATTGCACCCCGCACACATATATATATATACATATACACACACGCAACGCAATGCTCCTAACCCCACGGAGGAACTAAATGAGGCACAAAAACCTCTCAAATATCTAATCTAAAATCCAACTTTACATGACCGGAGAGTTTTGATATTATCTTGACCTAATTAAGTAGAATAGCACAAGTAGTAACCTTAAGCAGGGGCCGACCAACTCCAACTGTATTTTGTTTTGTTAGTTGTTATAGTGGTTGTGTTTAGACAAGTAGTAAAAGTATAAAGTAAAACAAGTTGCGAAAGGGTACTGTAGATGGGATAGGAAGCGGGGTTAAAGAAATAGTTAGTGTTTATGTTTGTACACATGCTGACCGTAGTTTGTATGCGTGTACACGGACAAAAGCTGTTTCCAACGGGCATGCATGCGCTCAACATTGCAAGCCACATAAAAACCCATCATAGTATTTATAGTTTCACAAAGCATAAAAAGGATTAGCGTCAAGGTCAAGATTTTTTTACAGAGCCAATAAGCAATTTGGAGGGAATTAGGGAGCAAATGGCTAGGAGGGACCACCACCTTAATCGAGATTAACTCTTTCTTAATTATATCTCTTTTTCATAATCACCTTTATTAAGAAAACTCTCCGTATATGGTAAGATATCTTTGTGCCAAAGATGGCAAATTCAAAGCTAGGACCCTCAGGTTTTACACCCACCAATCATAATTACCTTTTTTTTTCTTATATATTTATTATTTTTAAGAGGCACTCATTCTTAGTGCTTGTAAAAGCTAGACTACTAGCTAATGTGTAATATTTATTATAATTGTTTTTTTTGGTTTAGTTGGTAAAGTTTTGGAAATGATCGTCAAAATTAGAGATTGAATCTCGTCTATATTATTTGTTGGCTTGTCCCTTATTGTTCTCTTAGCTTCTTGATTACCCTATAATCCAAAGTATACTATATTCAGACTAACCCGAATTTAAGGTGAGTCAGTTAACGCTCTCTTACAACTGTTGCGATGTTCCAACCCACGAACTCAAGCCATTAGGTAAGTTGGAGAAATTCTTTTATCAACTAACCCAAAACACTTATTAGTTACATATTGTGTATTATTATCCGAGCACACTAATTTAACACCTCTTGTAAGGTAATCTAGTCTAAATCAAAGCTTAAACAATTAAGGTTGTCTCAAATGAATGTTCTAATTTGACCATAATGTGGTTGTATGTTTATGCTAAATACTTGCTATATGAAATTAACATTTTTCTGACACATCCCAAAGTTAGTGCTTGCTTTATGTTGTTTCAAGTCAGTGAAACTTCCTATACTCATCCAAATGGCATAAAAACAATTACAGGAACTTTTTCATAGACAATATTATGTCAATTGCTCAATCGGATAGGGACTAACAAATTTAATTCTCTATAATAGGTTTTTTAAATAAGGTGTTGAGAGTATTTTTTTTAAGTAGGTCAAGCTTTTCTAAACTTATTTAATACTCCGTATATTTTTCAGATAAAATAAGACCCATTATGATACCAACGAATTATGAAATTATGATTTTTTATAATGTCAAATGGATTAAGATATTAATGTTGTATTATACATGTATTGTACGTCGTATGTACCGTACAAGAAAGAATGTACAAACAGTAGACTCCATTCTCAATGTTATGATGATGATACATCTGACGGCTGGACATTAGACATGTGTGCATTTAAATGAGGTGGGGGCCAAAACTTTGGAATGTGGTCAAGTCTCAGTGTCTCCGACAGTTAGTACAAATAGCCACGTGCACCCACGAAATTGGTGGGGCAGAATTACACGTGTCATTTTGTGGTATTTTTGTGATGGGCTACATTAATTGATGAGTTTTTTTTCTTAATTATTTGGTACAATATGAGGCTTTTTAATTAAGTTTTGAACATTGAGCATATTATTTTTTTCATTATTTGAGCATGTAATATGTGATGGGTTGGAGTACGGACACTCTCTTAATCGAGGTTCTACAGTGTATATATTTACATGATCGATAATTTATAAGTATATTTAGTACTTGGACTTGTACTATACCTCTTATATTTGCATTTATGAAACAAAACCCCATGAAATCTTTTTGTTTAGTACTTTTACGAATCTTGTACATTTTTATTTTGGAAGAAAGTAAACTTTTTTCATTAATGTAACAAACTCAATACCTAGCATTATGAAATCTAGGTATTTTTCGGGAAATCGCGAAATTTCACATGACAATTAAAAAAGCTGAAACCCTATCAGAAGCAAATCATGCATATGTACGTAAATGAATTATAGTTATGTATACTAGTTACTGTACATGTACAAAATATTCAGACAAGAAAGGATGAAAAAATAAAAATGTTATTGCGTAGTCATCTAACGTAAAACGTGGTATGTGATATTGTGTAATTTGTATATATTAACAATAATCAGGAATAAAAAAATGACTCTTATATGATGAAAATATATGTTTGCATGGTAAACAGATAGTGAAGTAAACTACAAGATTTGCAAATTCATCAATTTTCTTTAACCTATTTAGGCTTTAAGTGGTAAAATTTTCTTCCAAACCCAAGCGTAGAGATTTCATACATATTGATCAACAAGTATATGATCTCCATTCTCAATGAAAATATTTATGCTATTTAGGGTTTTGTCTGAGTTATGTATCCTCAATTATGGACATTTTAAATATAAAAGCCTTCTACTTAAAATTTTAAAAGTTAAATAGTTTTGAATTTCATTTTAGAATTCTTATAAAAGTTAATATTTATATAATACACGTCAAAATGAATTGGAAAATTAAATGAGAAATCCTAATTTATTCCAATATAAATATATTATAAAGTATTTTTATAATTTCACTTCTATATCTGATATTATAATGTTTATACCTAATATAATTTTTTTTCTTTCTATTTTTCTATTTTCTCAGCCTTAAACCAATGAAGCAATGATTTATCTGCCCCACAGAGTTATTTTGTTTTTTCTCCCAAAGAGGTACTCTGTAAATCAGTAATTATTAATTAATAATTATTTATGAAGGTAAAGGTGAAGGTGATGGTGATGGACCTGAGGGTTTACATATAGAACAGTAACGTCCATAAGTCCTAATTGTGAATAAAGGAGCGTCCGTCTAAAAACATACACAAAGATAATTACTCGCAATTCCAAATGAGGGTTCAAATGTTGAAAAGAAAAGATGAAGACATAACTAATTTAATATACCCCTTGTTATTCTTATACATCGATCCTATTGTGAATTAAGGGGGAAATAAAAGGAGAAATCTTGATAAATCTTATTTGAATGAGTAATTAATGAGAAGATAATAGGGGATATTATTTAATTTAATAGAAATATTTTGTAGTTGATTGTTATTAATTTATAGAGGAGGGAGTGGAAAAGGGTGGGTAATAATGAGTGTACAGTGAGTGAATATTTTACAAATTGGTCAGATTTTTTATGCAATTTTCATCTTAAATTAAGGATTAATGTGAGATATTTTTTAACAATGGTAATTTAGACATAAAATAATTATGTAACAGGAAAAGATTCACAGAGAGAACAACTATTGGAGTTTCTAATTACAAAAAGTAGGAACAACAAAAAAAAACATGAGGAGTATTATAAATATTAAATATTCTTAATTTAGGTTATGCTCCTGTCAAGTCTTATCTAATTTTTACTAGTTTTAGCAAATGAGTTCAAATAAAGTCTAAATAGTAATAATATAAATTCTACGGTGTAATAAGTCTTATAAAGGTTTTATAAAGTTCACCAAAAAATTAAAGTCCATCATTAATTTTATAGATGAGAGAGTGGAAAAGGATGGGTAATAATAATAATAATAATAATAATAATAATAATAATAATAATAATAATAATAATAATATCACCATTAGTAAAAATAAATTTTGAGTAAGTATTTTTTACTACCACCACTACAACTCTTCTATTTCTTATATTGTCTCAAATAAATTGAACACCTAGCTTACATCCTAATGACAAACTCTCTCAATCCCTAATTTTTTGCTCCATTTGACTTTTACGGTTTTCAAGACACGTAAACGTTTTTATCTCTAAATTCGTGAGACAAAAATTATGAAAACTAGTTTAACTTGAAATTCTAAAAATTTACATTGAAATACATCAAATAAGATTTTATTTGAATATATTACTCCTTATTTCTTACTCCCTCCGTCCCTAAAGTAACGCCCCTAATCCACTATTTGGAGTCAAAGTTCGAAAAGTTTGACTACGAATTCTCATAATGTTATCTTGTTGGATGCATCTCAATGTAAATTTTTAGAATTTTAAGTTTTCATAATTTTTTGCTTTAAAAATTTGAAGATAAAAGAGTTTAAAACCGTATATTGAAGACAATAAAAGTCAAATTAGGACAAGTTTTTAGGGACAACCTTCTTAAATATTGATGAAAATTTTTTAGGTCATGCTCAACCTTATTTAGTTCAAGACAACCAACTTATTAGAAGTAGAAATTTGGTATTCATAATTATGGTAAATTACTTGGGATGCATTGTATCTAGTATGGAGCATAATACAGTATCTAAAGTCTAAATTCAGTCAACCTTATACAACTCCATAATTTTTCTGAACTTGATCTCAAAGCATTAAATTTTATTTCTAAATTTATCGTAAGTTAAAGTTTCTAAAATAAGTGAAACCAAATTGAACAAATTATACCCTACCATTTAGATGTAACAAATCAAGCCTATGCATGACCAGCTTGGACGAATATGATTACATCTCATAGGAGTACATTGCAGTTTTGAAGCACAAGAAGGGCATTGCAATAAATGGTCTCGGGCTCACGTGTGATGAATTTTTATAATGGCTTCCTAGTACCTACTTGCCATAGCTGTGGAAACATAGGTACAATTTACATCCTTATATTGGCAAAGGCATTGGATTGCGAGACTTTCCATTGAGGTCACCCAATTATTGATTTTAAACCACCATATATTATAAAGTTTAATTTGATTCTCTAAACACCAAAGATATGGATATGTTTTGGTGGAATCCAAATCTAGTAGCATCGTGACATTATGAAGTATGTTCAAAGCCAACCACTTTATTTTAAACAATATACATCTGTATCATAACTATCTATTGTCTTTACTCAACATTTCCTTAATTTATCCTCTAGTTCATTTTAATATTAATTCATATCTGTTTTAAAAAGCGATTCTTATTAAGTATATACGCCATGTGACACCCTCCTTCTACCATAAGCATTTCGCTATATAGCCTGTTAAATGTCACATCATATATTGATCTTGCATCTTGACATATATTACCAAGTTATTGACAAAATGGCACCAAAAAATAAGCTTGTTAAGGCTCAAAATTATGACCTCGTGTAATAGAAATTAAAGCACCATTCGACGTTTCTTATACATATTTAATGTGATTAACTACCCACAAAAAATATTTATTAATAGCAAAAAAAAAAAAAAAAGAAGAATACAAATGCCAACATGTCATACATTCCTTGATACATACTCTTCTTGCAAGTGAATCTTGATCAATTTTATTATTTTACACTTAGTACCAAATTATAATGCATAATTCTAAAAGTTTAAAAAATTATGACTTTGATAATTTGTTTCATCATTATTGGTAGATGATCATGAAAATAAGACCGTACCCATTTTATAGTCATTTCTAACAAAAGTAAAAAAAAATTTATCAAATGTAGTATTTAACGTACACATTCGGGGCATTATAATACAAATTAAATACTTGTTTATGTGTTGTTTCTCTGTGTTAAACAAAGCATATGTATAGTCGTTTGAAGCAAAAAGATCTATCTATCTATATATATATATATATATATATATAAAAGAGTAACATCATTATAAGTTACATGAAGTAATTACATCGTGTAACAGACTAGCAATCTCTCCATTCAAATCAAACATGCCCATATTTTTATTACTTACGTTACTCCGTTTCAATCAAGATAGAAAAGCTAGGACCTCAAATTCCATATATTGTTGATTTATTGGCTCCAAATTTACCAATCGATCGTTTTAGAAAGGCAATGGTCATAAATCATAATACTCCCATGCCGTACGTTACTAACGTCTACCGGAGAAATGATATAATGCAGCCAGATATCTATTGTTGTTCTCTCTAGTAGTAGTAAATAGCTAATTAAGAGTCTAATACTTAGGGTTACAAGTACAAAATTTGCAAAATTTGGGATGATATTCAAAACTTAAAATTTTTAATGGATTTATACGATTAATTATTATTTAAAATATTATATAATTATTTATGAATGATATTTTTTTTTATTCCTATTAAATAGAGTAGTTCATACAAATTATTCGATGCCCTCAATAAGCAAATTAGGGCTATGCATGTAAAATTAACCAACAAAGAGAACCTATTAACGGATCATGCTTAAAGGTTTTGTCGGCCAGATAGATTAGGAAAATGGTCTCTAATTGAAAAAGTTATGGGTCACATACCTTTGTCTTTTCCTATAATCATAGAGATTTGGTTAACCTTATATATTTAACTTTGAATCAATACCATACCCCCCCCTATAATTTACCTAACTATATCATCTCAACTATATATTCATACTGTGCGAAAAGTTGAGGCTAGAATTTTCAAATCCTTCCACCTCTTAAACAGTTTAATTACACGCGTACGAAATATCAAATCAATTGGCTTTATCACATGTCTACATGACAGTGAGGGGTTAAATTTAAACTATACAACAGTTGACATTATTTACCCCCCCCCCCCCCCCCTTTTGAAGGAATTCCTGTCACTAATACCCAAAAATCTTTTGAAAATTGGGTACCTTCTAAAACTTTGAGAGGCTACATAGTTTATTGTTTGATTAATCTTATATAAGATGAGTGTAATTTTCACTTTACCTTTTTTTTTTCTTCTAACAAATCTATGCTTTAATTAAGACGATATCTCACATATTTTTATTAATATATATATATATATATATATATATATATATATATATATATATATATATATATATATATATATATATATATATATATATATATTCCTTCTATTTCATAATAATTATTCGCTTGGTCATCTAAGATTTTTCTTTAATCGGAATTACCTATATTCTAAATCCACAAAAACAAAATGAAATTTAAACAAATTAAGAAGAAGGGATGAGCTATTGCAATATTACTAGCCAGTTATTACATGGTTGCATGATCAATACCGGAAATAAAGTTTAGTTGAAAAATATATTGTCCACTAGTTTAAACTTTAATCTTTGAAATTCTACGTACTCTTATAGAAATGAACTTGTTCAATACTTTAAAATGTGGCCAATTGGATAATCTTATGTTGATGAATAGAACCGAACAAGTATCTTTGGTTCACTTTCTCTGCGATTCATCAACCTTGATTAATATAATCAACCTAATCCAAGTGGAGCCCAAGGGTATTATAATGGAAACATTTGGCTTAAATTACAGCCAGATTGATTGCATTCCTTGGCCACATAGGAGTACTTTATAGATGTCTTGCTCTAGCTAGCTAGGTCAAGGGATCTTAAGCTGTAAATTTCTTGTGGCCTTTTAGCACATTCAACTTACTTACAACAGCAGGGGCATTTTGGACCAACTATTTGAAGGTTTGATGAGTTTCTTAGGAACAAAGTAAAACATCAAATTACTGCCTTCATTTCACTAAGTTAGCCTTTTTTTTCATATATATATGGCGTATTAATTACTCTACTTGAAATTTATCTGTCACCCGTAATTAAATTAGTATAATGTTGTTTTATTAGGATTAGAGCTATATTTAAGGTTTATAAATTAAATATTATCTTGTGCAGTCTAATCTATACAGCAGGACTCTATTATTGTGTGTATATGTATACTAATATATTCATATTGAATATATTATGCCTTATTTAATGGCAATAAGTTATGTTTGCTAAGAATCATTTCAAGTGTTTGTAAATATATTATGGAATATGCAATTAATACTTATGCTCAAGTGATGCCTTGAATATTTATCATTCCTAATCTTATTTGTCTACTATACCAATTTTACTAGCTAGATTGAAAATTTTTCATTTACGTACGAACCCTTTATTTGTATATAGGGGATTAAACTGTTCACGAAAACCAAATCTCTTGTCTCAAAATTAAGTTCCTAGCTTATTTGTTGTGCTTATCCTTTTTATTGGTTCCTTATAATATACGAAGGCTTACCACTTTTTAAAATTAAGAATGTTATAAAGGATCCGATTAAACAAAGTACGGAAGTAAAGTACTTACAAAGTGGATTGCAACCAACTTTATTTTCGTTTTAGGCGAATTTAGCTAAGTTTTGTGCTCTTTGTCATAATATATTTTCATTGGCTACATATTCAAGATATTTTTTACGGCTATTCGTACGTTTCTCTCGGATGTAGTCTTTTATTGTATAGGGAAGACAATAGAGTTTAATATCAAGCGAGATGATATTTGTAATAATCAAATAGATATGTTAAATAACGATGTACACAATCAAAATAATTAATTTTAAGCATTCTCAAGAAAATATCAAGTAAAGCAGCCAATTTTCAAGATAATTAAGCAACCGATTTCAAACCAAATAGACCATATCGGAATGGCAAAACCCTAGCTAGTCGATCTCCCTATTTTCTCTAATTCTGCTCTCTCATAGAAATTGTAGTTCTGTAGTCTATCATCAACAATATAATTTGTACTTTTTGATTAAAATCAATTTACAAATACCAATTAATCACAATTTTGGAATTTATTTATCATATTCCTTCTCTAAAAATAGTACCATTAATAATCAAGTCTTTCCAAAATCACCTCAAAGAAAATTGTACATAGAAAGAAAAACACATATTTTAGAGGGTGAATGGTGTTTCATTAATCAAGGTACAAAGAGTGTCCATATACATTATTTATTGACTAAATCTTACAAATGATTTTCATGTTTTTTCTGAAAGAAATATTCAATAAATAAACCCTAAAATCTTTTCTTAGGTGAATGACAGATACTTAATATATATATATATATATATATATATATATATATATGAGAATGAAGATTGCTATAATAATCAATCATCAAAATGATGTAGAATTTATTCACGTTGCTTGGCACACAAAAGTTATTCAAGGGGAAAATCATTCACCAGTACACAAAACTATCAATTTGTACACCAGTTATTAGAAATTATATGATTGATCAAGCAAGAAACTTGCACGTTATCAGCCAAATTGCCATCTTCACCAAGCTAAGGATTCAGAAATCCAATTCAATGAACTTTCTTCCCAACTCCTTGTTTCATTTAAAACAAATTATATTAGTGTATATATTCTATTCCTTCGTATTTTTAAGTGTAACATTAGTAATATGATTTTTTTCTGATTCCTTCATTAATTTATTTAACTCCTAATAACTATACAAGTATGAATTGAAGTATACTCATTTAGAAAATTAGCATGAAATTGTATGATTAATTTGAAACTTATCCTTGCAATCAGCACATCTTTCAATAAAAACCATATATGAGCTGTTTCCTCTCTTATACTCTACATTGATGTATATATCATATATGTAGAAGTTCGGAAAATATTGTATTCCATATTGGAGTGAATAATTCTTTGCCTTTAGGAAAAGGAACGCCACCACATCTCATTTCATTTCACCCCCAAATCCACCACAAGTTCAAGTATATGGAGTACCCAAAAATGGCACGAAAAATCGAAAAGACAAAGTGGAATTGACATCAACTTAATCTCACTACAAGAGTTGCGGGTTAACAGAATGATCTTTTGCTAGATGATCCGTAAGAGCAAAGCCAAAATCATTACTATGCTTCCATCTTTGACAAAAAAAAAAAAAGAAAAATTCACTAGTAGTTCTGCGATTATATATGTGTATAAATATATATTACACTTACACTTGGGGCTGAGGGTGAAGCAGAAAGAGAAGTAAAAACTTACTAAAGAAGACTCGATTTCGTCGTCGCATCGTCGTCATGTTCATCACTTAAGCTTCCATAAGGTCTTTTCAAAGGAACAAAAAAAGGGAAAAGATATAAGAGGAAAAACAGCAGAAGGTCATCATAATTATATATCATGATCTTCATTTTTGCAACATAAAACCCTCTAGCTTAGCTTGATCGGCTAGCACAAGTGACGATTATTAATTTGTTGGAAACCCCATTCCGGTTGGCTTTTGCTTAGGAGGAGGCCTCTTCCTCTTTTTCTCATAGCTAACACCCCTGGCTTTAGCCTGATAATCCCTCACCTCCCTGAGATAAAGCCGGACGGCTCGAGCACCAAACGGGTTAGTCTCGGGCCGTCCACCATGCTCCTCATAGGCTGCCCTTAAACGGCCTACGAGGGCATCCAAACTGCCCCATGCCTGCCTGAGTGGGCAGGGGCAGGGGGAAGGAGGGTTTGGGATCCCAAAGTATGGACAAGCATGGTTGTGAATCTTTGTCTTACCAAACTGGTCCAAGTACCTGAGGAACTCCAGCACTTGAGCCCCGCTACACAGTGACAACGGTAGCGGAGGTCGGTGGCTCCTCAGATACTGGCTAAAAGTGTTCCAGTCCCTCCGCTTCTGGTTCTCATACCGGCTAGGGAGAGACTGGGCAGAGAGTTGCTGTGGTGGGGATGGCTGTTCACTACTCCCTGAGTCTGAACCCCCCACCATGGCCACACCTCCACCAACACCACCAACGGTGAGGGTGAAGGAGCTTCCACTTCCACCTCCACCAGCAAGACCACTGTAGCTATAGATAGGATTGCTGTCGCCCCCTTCACTATTGGTCATCATAAAATCCATCTCAAAAACTTGAAGCCGATCAACTCGAAGCAATAAAAATTTAGGGCTTTTTCTTTTATCTTAGAGGACAAAGGATAGTTAATTAGAGTTCAAGAACAATCTAGAATTTGCATGGGTTAAGAAAGGTTTGAGAACCCATGTTCCTTATTTAAGAACAGTGATGAGTAGTTGTTGTAGCACTACCCTTGTAATAATAGTACTAGAGGATCGGAACAACTACAAGAGTAGCACTTAGCAGTAGTAGTTGCAAAATTTAGGGCAAAAAGGGGGAAAATATGAGGAAGTGAGAAAGGTAAGAAAATAGAAAAGAGAGGAAGATTGAATTCAAAGGATTGATTTACTACTTATCAAGAGAAAAGGGGAGACAAGTGGAGTCAGATTTATATAGCAAGAAGAGTAAGAGAGGAGAGGGGGAGAGAAGGGGGGAGGGGGTGGACTGGTCTAATAATGTAGTGTGATCCAATGAGTGAAAGAGATATATGTTGAAGTTGTGGGGGCAGAAATAGTAACTACTATGAGAGGCACTGTCGTTGGCTAAAATGGTAAATTTTTAAATCATAGTTTTACTCACTGATGATATACTGTCTAAACTGACTGTTTCTACTGATTTAGACACGTTTGTTTGTCCCCATTCTAGTTTTTTCACCTGGGATTCCACTTGTGTACTACATACGGAGTTGTATAGTTATACTCCGTACTTGTATTTTTTTTTTTTTTTTTAATTTCATTAAGTCGTCTCACTCACTGATTGGCTAGGTTTATGTTTTGCAGGTTGGAAATTGGAATGGTATCTCTAATTTTGTTAAGTCATGTAGTGCTTGTTTATATAGTTAATAGAAAATTAGATTTCTAAGAATTAGATTAAATGTTCTATTCTTTTGTCAACATGTTCAATTACCAAAATAGTAATAATAATAATAAAAAAAACCCTATAAGTTGAAGATTGTGGGCTGCTCTCCATTATAGAACATCTTTATGCTTAAATGTATACATTTGTGTAGATAATTATTTGTTTGTTAACATGTTCATTCTCAAAACATATTTTGTTTATTGCATATCAAATAATTATTCTATTTATTGTATCATTTTCTCATAAATATATAGCTATAACCATTTAATAGGCGCTAAAAAAGGTAAATTTCAAATTTACTTTTGAAAAAGTAGTTGTGAGCCTGTGATTTAGAGACTATTGAGGTATAAATAATGTATATATATATATATATATATATATATATATATATATATTCATGCATATGTTCTCTCTGTTTCTTTTTATTCTTCCCAATTATTTTGGCATAGATTTTAAAACAAACTAAAATTTTAATAATCTTCAATTGTATTTTTATAAAAATTATAAAAAATATAAAAAGTTAAAATTTAAAAAATATTTATTGAGGCAGATCTTTTAAAACCCCATATAACTATATTTTTTCTCATAGATTATGAAAAATTTATGGTCAAAGTTTGACTCTAAAATTTATAAATTCTAAACGAGAAGAATAAAAAAGAACGAAAAAAGTATTTATCAATATATTAATTTTTTTTTTGTCCTTATGCTTCATTCATTAATACATACCTATATAAGTTCAGCGTAAAAAAGGCTAGTAATTGTTCCAATTCGAAAAACATGTTCATTTAATGAATGAGTAATTTTTATTTACAAAAATCAATTAGAACTATATTATTGAAAATTAATGAGATGTTCATTTCCATGAACTAACATGTTCATTCTCAAATTATAAATGTTCATTTCAAATTGATGATGGTATTTCAAATCAAAGATGTTGTAAACTTTGAAATTTCTGAAAATTAGAACTGTTATGAAATCTATAAAATGTTCAATAGCATATTAATTAATTCAATAATGTTTCGTTTAAAATTTTGCAGGATTCAAGTTGATATACATATTTTAATTTTCATCTCGATTTTGTATCTTTTGGTAAAATTTAAATATATATATATATATATATATATATATATATATATATATATATATATATATAATCTATGTACTTTAGATGTTCATTTTAAATTTGTGTTTTGACACTCCCTCATCCATACATGTTGATCGAACAGATAAAAACCATAGAAATAGAGTAGCAACAAGGAGAAGTATAATGCCAAAAAATCAAGGAGAAGTAGAGAAAGAGAAGTTCATTTTAATACTTTATATCTACATATGTGATAGACTATTAAAATAATATTTGTGTAATATTTATGTTGTAGGAAGTACACTTATTTGTTATAATTGTAAATATACTTGTTTGATGATTAATGAGAAACTACGTAATGTACGTTTAATTCCCTCAATACAATTGAAAAATGTATACGTTCATTTCAAAACTATCAAATGTTTATTTTAAATGAATAAATGTTCATAATCGAAATCAAAATATAAAAACTCATCTCAAACAATCAATACGACGTCGTTTTAATGGGGTACAAGTACACCAATCTTGTATTGCAAAATGAGCATAGCAAAAAGATTGCGGATTTTTTCTATACTTTAAGCTTAAAAATAATTATAACTTGAAGAGTTGTGGTGAATCTAATACACTAGGGTAACAAAAAGTCAAACATAAAAAATAATAATAGGGTAATAAAAGTCAAACGTAAGAAAATGAATGTAAATACAAGGAAAAATGAGAGAGTAGTGATGTGATTGAAAGTAGATTATATAGTGATGGTATATTAGAAAGTAAATAAATAGGAACTATTACCTTCATTTTGATTTTGGGGGAAATAGTTACACTAGGAGTGGGTAGGTTACTATTACCCAAAATAAGGGTAATAGTTCCTCTTCTTTTACCTTCCACCACACCATTAATATTTAATTAATTTGCAAATACATTATCACTTTCTTATTTTTTCTTAGATTCACATTTATATTTTTAAGTTTGACTTTTATTACCATAATAATACATTACCCTAATCTCAAACATGCATTAAGAAAACAATAATTGACGCAGAAGCAACTCATAAATTCACATCATAATAGATGTAAACATTGAGCTACTGCTACACATTGCATTGTCTTCAATCACCATTCAGTCTTGATCCAAACAAATGAAACAATCACACCCCCAATTATGCAATCAAAATCTAGACATCACCCTCACCGACAACCCACACACTGACACAACCACATTTTTAGCTGTCATATTACGACATTTCTGAGTCCTCACATGAAATTTATGCGTTACCCGAATACTATACTTGCAGTTATAAATATAAGCGGGAAATGTATTGCAAATGCATTCGACAGTCTCTGATCTGATTCTCTGGTTATCATCCCCACAGAAATTTAAAGAATGGGATCTCTACCAGTCCAATCAATCCCAAATCTTCAACAAGACACCCAAAAACTCTCAGAATCTACTCTCAATGCTCTCTTCAAATCCCAACAATCCCACCTCAATTACTTCTTCCAACACTTAGACATACCCCAAACCCTACAATTCACCAAAACTCTGCTCAATTGCAAAGGCACAATCTTCCTCACTGGGGTCGGTAAATCGGGCTTTGTGGCCCAGAAAATCTCGCAAACTTTCGTATCTCTTGGAATCCGATCTGGGTTTCTCTCCCCTGTCGACGCCCTACATGGAGACATCGGCATTGTGTCCAGAAACGACGTCGTTGTGTTGTTTAGCAAGTCCGGGAATAGCGAGGAGTTGATCAGGCTGGCCCCCTGTGCGAAGGCCAAAGGGGCTTACTTGGTTGGGATTACGTCCAGTTTGAGTAATAATTTGATGGGATTTTGTGATCTTAATGTGTATTTGCCTTTACAGAGGGAGTTGTGTCCCTTTGATCTTGCCCCGGTCACGTCGACCGCGATTCAGATGGTGTTTGGGGATACTGTGGCCATTGCGTTGATGGGGGCCAGGAATTTGAGTAAGGAGGAGTATGCTGCTAATCATCCTGCTGGAAAGATTGGGAAAAGCCTCATTTTTAAGGTATTATCTTGTTTATGTTAATTATCATATCTATATAGTGATATGATAGGATGTTGTTGGAATCGATTTGGAATAGTGATTATTTGGGTTATTTATGTTATGTTGTATGGTATGATGTTTGTGTTGTTGAATCGATTGGCAGAACCTTATTTTCGAAGGATTGATTTGAGGATCTTCATTGTGTTTATGACTTTATGTTGTATTGTATGATATGATGATTGTATATTATGTTGTTGAATTACTGGGAGAGCCTCATTTATTGTACATGGTATGGTGATTATGTTGTTGAATTGATTAGGAAGAGTCTTAATTTTGAGATGTTGATTTTGTTTTATGTTATAGTAAATGATATGGTATGTTTTGTTGTTTATGTTGTTGAATTGATTAGGAGGAGACTCATTTTTAAGATATGATTTGGAGTTTTGTTTTGGTTTTTATGACTTTATATTATATTATATGATATGATGATTGTGTTGAATTGATTGGGAAGAGCCTCATTTGGAAGAAAACGATCTTGTTTTGATCTTTGGTAAAGTTGCATTATTGGATTGAGGGGAAGAGACTCACTCATTTTTCAGGTTTTGAGTTTAGTTTGTGTTATGTTGTTTGATTGGAGGGCTTCATGTTCAAGATTGCGGTTTTGTTTTTTTTGTTTTTTTTTGTTTTTTATGTTATTACAAATCATTTTGATGAACTTAATGTTGCTTTGTAGAGTGAGTTTTGATCTGAAGTTGAGTCACCCATTAGCCGTCAGGCTAGTCATTGGTGTACATTTCAAACTCATTGCAAAAGGTTTATTGATAAGCGCTACCTCCATCAACCTGTAGTTTTCAATATACTACGGAGTACGGAGGATCAAACATAACACTACCACAGTCATGATGGGGAGATTATCTTATAAGAACTGCCTATATGGGTATATCCAACATTGTGCTTGTCATAGTATGGGGTTTTCTTGGCTGATTCTGATTTGTAATAAGCTTTTGCGGAAAGAGATAGACAAAGAGTGGGGGTGGGGCACTGGTTAAATGCTTCCATAGTGCGATTTCTTCAATGGTCAAGTTAAATTGGAATTGTCTAACATTTCAATTTGAGAGTTTGTTTCACATATGTGATCAAGTATTTGGCTGTTTACTAGCCATTGCTCTTTTTTAAGTAATGGTTTGTATCTGGGCTGTTCAAATGAAAATATGGCAAGTTGAGATGTTTGAAGAAGATAGGAGTGTAGGTAGCATTATGATGGTCAGATGTTTTGAAGCACTCATTTGGGTTTTGTATTGAGTATTATAAGATTTTGGCTGTGTGATGCTGTTGTCAGCATTTTCATTTGGGAGTCTTGCAAGCTTTATGGCAAATTATGATGTTTACATATAAAACAATAGGAGTACAGGCTGCATCTTGATCTTGGGAATTGGAACTATGTTGTTATTTTTGCTTTCTTGATTCATAGGCATCTTTGAACTGCGGGGTGATGTTCTAGGATGGAGTGTTTCGGCGAAGAATTGAGAATAGATATCTAATAATTTTTTAGTGTTTCTCTTGTTCTCTGTGAGTCTGTGATTAGTTGTATTGTAGTATGGTTCATGGTTTTGTTGTATGGTTGTAGGAAACTGGGAAGGAATATTTCCGTGTATGCTTTTCATATTTGTGCTACACGATCACAAAGCTGGCATCTTTAATCTTCATGAATAAGTTGCCATTTTTGCTTTTCGTTGAAGCATGGTCAACTTATGAGCTGGAACCTGATTATTTTACTTTTGGAAGAGTTTAATTTGTCAGTTTCAACAGAAAGTGGTGTTTTTGAGTGTTTAGTGCCACCATTTGCCACTGTGAAATATTGCCTTGGTATTACTCATTGATGACCCACTGAATTCAATTCTGTGACTTTTGCAGGTGAAAGATGTCATGAAAAAGCAAGATGAGCTTCCTGTTTGTAAGGAAGGAGACCTTATAATGGATCAGCTAGTAGTGCTTACCAGTGGAGGATGTGGATGCCTTCTCGTTATTGATGATGATTACCATCTAATTGGCACATTTACTGATGGAGACTTGAGGCGTACACTTAAGGCTAGTGGAGAGGGAATTTTTAAGCTTACAGTTGGAGAAATGTGTAACAGGTAACTATCTTTGATATGTATGTAGTTTTAGTACAGTTTCAAGTTCTGGAATTTTGAAAATTTGCTAACATGTATCCCGAGCTATGATGTGGAGATTACTTGGATCCCAAAGAATGTAGTTACATGTTATGGCTATATCTGCAGTATGTCTTCCTTCTCCATTTTCCTCGTCCTACTGATGATGATAGCTCCGTTTCAAGTCTAGGAAAGTCGCACTTAAAGCATTCTGTTGGTTTGAGTAAACTTGGAACAAATTTCATATTCAGAATCATAAACAAGCCTATCTTTCTAAATTTCTTCAGATTCTGAGCTATGCTAGACTAACTATGACAAGCTATCCTTTTTGGGCATGTTAATAATCCCAAATAGAATCTCTCTGAGGTCTTAGATATATGTTTGAGATTGGTATGGGCGTACGGCAATTTACGAAGTATTTGGAGAATTGGAGGGACAGAGCTTACAGACTTACAGGGTATCTACCACATGGTCCACATTGTGCAACATAGAGCCTCTCTCTAGGCTTTCCAACTTTGGCAACCAATCGAAATTTTACCATCTATATCTTTGCAATTAAGAGCTTATTCTTGTTTTAATGTAGAACGTTAAAAAGTGGAACGTGTTTGATTGGTCCACGACTCCATCACAATTCAGTGCATCTCTTATTGAACAAGAAATGCAAGACTAATTTTATATGCACTTCTACTCATCTTTATCTGTGTTCCTCGTATCTTGACCCCTGTGTTTGCATTCTTCTTGTCAATACCTCAATGTTTTGTTCTTTGAGAGCAAAATTAGTTCTGCAATTTTTTGTTTAATTATTAGTTCATATGTACATTCTGCCTGCTCACCTGGTATCTTCTGATGAACCGCAGGCACCCTAGGATCATTGGGCCTGATTCAATGGCAGTTGAGGCAATGCAAAGGATGGAATCTCCACCTTCCCCTGTACAATTTTTGCCCGTCATAAATAATCAAGATGTTTTGATGGGGATTGTGACCTTGCACGGTTTAGTCTCTGCTGGTTTGTGACTTTTTGTTAGGAATCGTACACATCCTGGGGTGTTTGATTAGCATTTAGCATTGCTATTCTTTCTAATGGGTACACTGGCGCTGCTGTATCTTCTCTTTGTCAAACATGTGATATATAAAACTCTTAAGCTTTTGGTCTTATTCACCATCTTTTCAATCTTTTGGACCAATATTACATAGCATTATGTATTTCAGACTACGCTGCATTCTTTTATTCATGTACCGTTTTTCTTCTCAAGGCTAGCTTGTAGTATACCTGTAATGTACCTTATTGGAGGTTACGCATATTTTTTTTGGGAAGGGACAAATGTTTGTTTTTTTTTTTTTTTTTTTTTTGGTGCGAACAAATGTTAAACTTATCATCAGTTTTTTGCAGGTTATGAATATTGATGACCTTATCATCAGTTATGCTACATAAAAATCTAAAACTTCCCAGCTTATTGTATCTGTTTATCTTCTGGATTATTGTTCTTGTTCCGCGTTACCAAGTATTCAATCAAAGAGAACACTTGCACTAGTTAGGGAACGAAGAGGGAAGGAAAAGGGATGTGAAAGAATGGACTTGCACTTTTCTACTAGACATAAGAAACAAGCCCTCAAAATAGCCATATTGGATCAGCTCATGTAAATTCAATTGATGCATGTGATAATTTATTATATTATCAAAACTCAGAAGGGCCAATTTCATTCAACCAAAATTAGATAATATTTGTGAGCAAAATAGAATTGCAAATAGAATTTCTTACATGCTGGAGCATCAGAATCTTAGGTGCATCCTCTTACATAATACGTAGTACAAAGCACGAGAGCAAAGACATGTAAAAGGATAAACTAAACTCTAGATGCTATCGAGTGCATATTAGATAATCTAGTGAGCATAATTGGATGATTAGGTAAGTCAATTTTACCAAGATGGAGGCTAACCAAACCCATCAATAAGGGGAAGGGTGGAGACTTGGAGTCAACCTGTAGAACAAAAACTCTTTTGATCATTCACAAATTTGGTAACATTAGTTCAAAACGCTGCATAGAATGCAGAGACTGAAATACCAATTGGTACACCAATCAAGAAATTTCCTTTCCCTGTACTTTGTGAGTAAAAATCCTCATTAAATTATTCTATGCACTAAAATGAGATCCTAGTAATGAGTTAAAGAAAAAAAAATTGAAAAAAAAAGAGGTAGCAAGTCTCCACCAAACCCCTCTAAGAAGACTGGAAAGAAAAATATAGTATCCAATGGATAACTTTCCAGCTTCTCTTGTCACTACTAAATTTTTTGGGGGAAAATAAAAAACTACGTCAAAAAAATAGTAACACTCCTAAGAATTTACACATCTTTCTAAGCAGACTACCTCCAGTCTCAAAGTTCATCTGCCTTGTATTTTATCCCCTAGAGACTGGATGTTGTACTACCTAGACCGGGTCTCAATCTCCTCATTAACAATACGACTCACATGACTAATGTCATTGCCTAAAATTTCCAAAAGCGAATGTAATTCAATGGGGTTAGCCTTCTTCAACAGTCCCCTGAATATCTTGTCAGATCCTCCTATATTTGCTTCTTCAGACTTACTTTTAGGATTTAAGTTGGTTCCTCTCGATAAAAAACACTGTGAAATCTGTGAAAGGGGTCGAGAGTTCCAGTACTCTGCACATATGCGGTTTTTGTCCACTGCTTCAATAACCTGTTGAAAAAACAAAACATAGCAGGTAAGTAAAATCAGCTAATCCTGCCTTCAACATGAGTTTAACTTAAGCATCATAGAATAGTCACAACTCAGAAAACCAGTTTAGACAAACAACCACAAATGTGAATGTCAGACATTATGGCCTCAGCCTCATGCTCTCCAAAAACCAAACAAAGAGATGGTACAATTTGACAATAAAAAACAAATAAAATAGGAAAAATTTCAAGTACCCCTAGAAGAATGGGCAGTCTCCCAATCAACATTAGGGTTTGGGAGAGCATAAAATAAATATGAATTCCAACAATATTCGTCAATGGTCAGAAAACTGCTAGACTCAGCTCTTCATAAGACAACTGAATAAGATCGCTCAGGTAACCAGCCTAATAAAAGGCTGATTGAGAGCCAAAACAGCACCCATATATATTCTAATTTAATGTATAAATGGTGTTTCAAATCCAGCATAAAACATCAAGGGTACATGCCCACATGACCTGTATTTGAGATGAAGAAGCTAAATAGATCACGATGATCACTATACCAAGACGCTTGAATAGATAAATTTGAAGTTAATATACCTGAACAATAGCCGGGGAGGTGAAACCAAACATTTCAAATCCATCCAAGCTGCCAGGGGGCTGCAGAGGGGGAAGCTTCATTTTTCCCAGTTTATGCTGCCTAGTAATCTCTTGATTTACTCTTTCACGAACCATTTCCCAGGATCTGATAGGAGACGTATGGACAAATAATTCTTTCGGACAGTGCTCTAAGCATACCTAAAAAGTGAAAGAACAGCAACAATGGAATGTTAACAATTTTTTACCAAAAATCAGTGACGGAGCTGAAGATTACAATATTGAGAAGACATGAAAGAATAATAGCACAAAACAAAGTTTTTCAGCATAATCAATACAAGAAAACAAAAGCTAAATTGTGGCAACAATTTACATAATTTAGAAAATAATGAAGAGCACTTCAAAACATGCAAAACTTAGTTTGAATAACTGAAAGATGCATATTACCATGAAAAGAGGTCCTTTAAGTCCTCCATCCAGAATTTCAGAGACATAGTAGCAAATATTTGTGGGATCTAAGATGTTTATATATTTGACACGGGTTTTGAATCCTGTAAAAGAAAAATATTATCAGTGATTCAGTGTTAGGCAACTGGATCCCAAAATTAAATTAGATATTTAACACCATTTCTGAAAGTCACAAACAACAAACCTTTCGGGAAGATGGCTCTGCTGGTGCTCCAAAGACTGCCAGGAATCACAACCCCATATTCTAGCAGCTCAACATTACAGTTAATTCGCCGCACAACTTTTGCAATTCGTGGACCTTTCTGGCGCGGATATTTGTCTGCACTACTCTGACTACAAGATGGACTCCCAGGAAGGATTCTTGCGTCATCAATAACTCTTTGTACAACACTATCATCCCTAAACTTAATTCCATGTCCCACATTGGGAGCACATGCTGTAATTTGAAGAAAGCTATCAGGAGTGGAGGCTTCTGGGTCTCTTTTCTCAATACTGGAACCTATAGAACCTTGTTGACAGGAAAGATTATGCTCATCGGATAGTGCAACTGTTTCACATTTTACATCAACTTCATCATTTGGTGACGTGGAACAAGACATACAATAATCTTTATGTCCATCAGAGATTAAGTTCAAATTGGCCTCAGCAGCCAAGGCTGCATTAGCTAGATCACAGAGATTCAGCTTATGATCAGAGCCCTCTATCTCAGGAACATTTAGACTGTCCTGACCAATTGTTCCATTAGCTGCATCAGTGTATGCTTTGTTTGGTTGCTCATCCTCATCATCACTAAGGCATATCAAATTGTCTTGCACATGAGAAGACAACTTCATTTGAGGTTCCAATACAGTGGACCTCTTATTGCTTGATATTTCTTTACAAGTTAGCTGAAGTGTGCAATCACCAGCTTTATAAACCGGGACTTCCCTTCCATCTTTGCTGATCAGTGATTTGTCATTTTTTCTCTTAAATAGACGGGACAACTTGATGGGAGGGACCTTCATTGCTTCTAGGCCAAGTACAGTCATAGGGAACATCCCCTTTTCCACCAAAGGCATCTTTTCGACATTCGTAGCCAAAATGGTAGGGGTTTTTGCAATTACCTCTTTACTTTTCAAAGTTACTACAGATTGTGAGTTTGCCTTGCATATGACGTTGTCTCCTGGATGATCTGAAAGTGCTCCACCAAGCCCCACAACTTGTCCGTTATCTTTGGATATGCAAGAACTTAAGGCAAGTCCAAGATCAAGTCTGGCCCATCTGTAAACAGCACTCAATTTTCCTTCCAAAGCATCAGCTAAAACATTCAGTTCTGAAACATCATAACGGAAAAGGAAAAACTTTCCATCCCAACCACACGAGCACAACTGTTTTGCATGATTCAAGCATGCAAACCTATCTGGGGAACAACGACAACCAGCAGCAGATAGGTGCAAATCAAAGAAACATATACTGCATTCCCTCTCAGTGGTGGCATCAAAACTATTCTCCATCTTCAGTGCTTTGGAAAATTTGCAAAGGTATTCCCTCCTCACATTCTCTGTATCAACACGTGCCTGAAAGAAAGAGTTGATAAACCCAATCATCCCAGGAGTCAATTGGCCAAAATTCACAGCACATGTTATGCAATACAGACAAAAAGGACCATAGGACTACACCATATTTCTGTCCATTCCATGGAAACAGAGATGAAGAGAGGCCAAAAGCAATAAGAACAACTTTTCAAAAAACAAAGTACATCTAACAGCCCAATACTATCCATCATGTACAAGATATAAGGCTTAATCATAAATCTCCAATCTACATGAATTAACCAATCTTTACATATACTTAATAATTCGTATACCAAAATTTTTAACTTCTAATGAGGGAGCCCCACAAACCACTCCCCCCCCCAAAAAAAAAAATTAAATAAATAAACACACACACACACACACATACACAGAGTAGTACAACAAGGAGAGAGATAAAGGTAAAGCAAGACAAACGTTACATGCATAGCTTTTAATTCTAAAAGGAAGTGACAGAAGCATACCCGGAGAGATTTTGCCAAAATACCATCCGTTCCACAGACTGCCTTCCATCTCAAATTATCTAAGGTATTCTTCCTTAGCAGATTAAGTTCCCAGTCAGCTTTTACTGCTTCTCTTGCTGCCCCGAGCAACAATTTATCATGAGAGATAGTCGTCTTTCGTCGCTGCTCACGATAAATCTCCACAGCATTTAGTCCATGAGGAAGCCAGTCAATAGGAGCTACATTCACTGCCTCTGCACAGTTGAACCCACTATTGAAGCCAGCATGATATGCCCGAGGAAATGTCAGGACAAACTCTCCTGCACTTTGCATGCACCGATAGACAGGCACCCCTGCTGATTTTAAGATTGAAGGAGAAAGCTGAGTGACCTACATAGAATTAGCAACCATTAGCAATATATCAAAAATTATATAACAATTCTACTTGAAGTGATGTAAATGAATGCTATGCATCCATTAATCCTCTATAATAGCTTCAAAGAAACTAATTAGCACAGTAGCACTCTTCACGTTATGCTTGATGTATTTTGAATATATAAGGAATTGCCAAAGATGAGTCTTTGGCCTCTTCAGGAAATTTTCTGTCGATTAAAAAGAAGATACGAAGACAGTCTGAAGGTGTACTTGTTTTGGAGCTGGCAATACTTTTCTCAATTCACAAGTCTATTACAGAAGCGAGAATAATTTCCACTGAATTACTTGAGGACAAAGTGGCTTTACTTAATTTCAGTATATTCCCACTAACATATTCCAGACAGTTTATCCCAAATTTTTCCCAAGTATTGGAGTGTATAACTAATTTCAGGCCTGCTTTCTTCCCTTTAGCCTGTACATTTTATTAATCCTCAACAAAGTGTATTTCCTTCGTTAATATACCAAATCACTACCTCAAATACCTCTTAAGAGGCTCCTGCCAAAGTCAAGGTAATCGTTTCATACATAAAAGCCCCTTGTCCCTCAAATAATTGAAAAACAGCTGTCAGTCTCACCTTCACAATTGCAGAGATATAGTTCTCTTAGGACCCTAGATGGGATGCGAAACTTACTGGCCTACTGTGAAAGGACATTTGACTTAGTCCATGGTAATCCAAAGTTGAAAAATTCCCATCAGGGATTCTTTCAACTCTAATTATCCAGACAGACAATGGTAATCCCTTCTCCATCAATCAATAAACAAACAAACAAAAAAATGTACACAAAACATGAGAAAAAATTGCATTTCTGAGCCATATAGTAAGGCTGCATCTGAACGGCCATATCTTGAAATATAACAAAATATCACATGTCCAATGCATCACTAAACAACATTGTCTACATTTCTAAGCTGAATCTAAACTGCAAGATATTTTAAGCCCCCCCCCCCCTCCCCAAAAAAAGACATCAAATTCAGTGATAGCAACTCACCAACTTATGGAGGAGGTCAGGCTGCTCGTCAAATAGATCAGGCAAATGTTTCTTCATCGATTCCTCTAGCTTAATGGCCTCACTTCCAGGAACACCATACCACATTTTCGGGGCACCAAAATGCATGTAATTCAGAGAATACAAATGATGATCTTCAACATGCTACTCATTAACAGGAAAAGCAGAATCAATAGGATATCCTAAAAAGGCTATAAAGAAAATCAATGCTGTAAAGACAACTAAATTATGTTACTCGTGGAAATACACAAGACATGACATGCTGTACAAAATTTGTATAGTAAATTGCAGGCAGTGCAATTATCACCACATAATAATTTTATATTCAATTAAGGGGCAATTTTGCCAAACCTTCCAGCATAGCATCAGATCACTTGTGCCAAACTAAAGTGCTCAACAAAAAAGAAATAAACACCTCACCCTCCACAAAAACGTTCTCCTGATACAAATTGCCCATATAAATCGTCCTAACACAACGCGTTTGATGACTACAAATGTCTACACAGCACAAAGAATGACTAGGGATGCTTACAGAATTAAAGCAATCAGTATGAACTTACCCAACAAAATGAGGAAAAGCACATTCCTACATACAACCACGGTATTTGAACACCAGATATATCTGCATTTTCGTAAGAAAGGACAGAACCTGAAAGCCTAGGTAAATTGTTCAAGTTCCATCCTGATTTCACATAATCTTCATCAGAGGTTGAACAACCTTGTTCAGAAAATTTCGGAAAACCACTGCCAAAAACTCCAGTTTCCAGATCAGCACCATAGAGAACCTGAAAAGATATCCCAGCATCAAGTTTACTGCACAAACAAAAATATAAAAAACCCCATCTCAATCAAAACCCCCAAATTTTTATTAACAGGAGGGGAAAAGAGGGAGTAGGGTAACATCACAAGTGTGCTTCAAAAACAACACACCTCAATTTCCTCAGTAGGCTTCTCAACCACTCGCCAATATTCACCCTCAATTAAATCTACTGATGGCTCCCAGTTATCAGTAGATTTGTTAGTTTCAGTACCTAAATCTGTACAAATTTCACTCCTGAAATATTGGGCCTTAAAAGTATCAGCATATCTCTGAAATTCATCAAGAGTGAATTCAGGACCAGGTTCAAAGCCAAATTCAACTTCCCCTAGCTCCATCGTCTTTCCATTCCCAGGCCCACATTCTGCATCCATTCTTGAGCATCTTCTCCTTTTCTTCCTGGCGTGATTATTGGCCTTTGAGTGTTTTCTCGATGCATCACGATTCTGCAATTTGTCAACTTTCTGTACACGGGTCACAAACTTGGCCTTTTCCCATATATCTTTCTTTTTTAGAGGACAGGGAGGTTTCCACATAGGAGGAGGAACAATACGACATATTCCATATGTTTCAGCTATTGGGCGTATCTTTTCTATATACCTAATTGTATCTTTAAATTCCTGCAGAACAACATAGCATCAGATATTCAGATAACCAGAATAACCTTATGTTCCAGAAAATCAGGAAATTATATAGAGAGAAACGTTAACAATAGTACAATGTACAGACCACTTCACTCGGGTAGAATACAGGCACCTCCTCTAGGTCAGGCCTACATGCAGCTTCAGGATGCCATCTTGCCCGAACCTGTAACAGAATTGTAATAAAAAAACAATTAAAAAATCCTTATCATTTGTATCACTTATCAGTTTGGGGTGATACAGGTTTTAGTAGACAGACAAAACAGACCTTTTGGCAGTTTTGACAATCAGGGCAGCCACGAATGACTCCTTTTGGGAGATCAGGCTTTGTAGGGAAGTTCTGCAGGAATACGTGAAAATAAATCAGAAAATTAATGGCAGTAATAGCCAAAAACTCAAAAATCAAATGTCCACAGAATTCTACATAGAGAGAGCTGGGGAAATTACCTGATCAAGCTGCTCACAGTCAGATTCTTCATCAGAGCATTTGTTGTATCGTCCATAATTGATGGATGGTCTACGCCTCACAGACCTTGAAATCTTTCCTCCACGACTAAGTCCAGGGTCAGATTTTGCATGGATAGGTTCTTGCAGAGAAATATTTGAAGAAACTGAGCAGCAGGGTTCACTGTCAGCATTTTCAACCTTCTGGGGCTTGCAAGACGTGAAAGACTCAAAACCAGGTGGAACTGCCAGAAAATCAAGATCCTCTTCCTTAACACAAGCTCTTAGAAGTTCTGTTCCCATAATAGCTGCAATACTAGAAACAGGAAATGCTACGAATCAACAAAAAAAACTCCAAAAGACATACAAAGACAACGACACTAAGTAAACCAAGAAAATATTTGCAGAAAACAAATCAACATCTTGCCAAAGTGCAAAAACCAACCCTACAAAAAGGAACAAACATGAAAAGTATTCTGAGCAGAAGAGAAGCGTCAACTATGGAAGGGCACGGGTTGTATCAAACGTCAGAGATTTCAATAAGATAAATCTAAAGACAAAGATCCTATTTTGACTATCTAATACAAGGTCAAGCTCAAAAAAGAACATGAATTTCAATGTTTCTGTAAATTGACATCCAAGATTAGCATTTGCTTCCAATAAAAGTTGACATTCCGCGTCAACCTAATTATAAATCTCCTTATCCTACCCCAATCCCCTTCTTTCCATAACTAAGAAATGGGGTATAGACCCCAAAAACCCCATACCTAAGCGCTCTAAATCAGCGCCACATAAAGGATTCCCCACACTGAAACTGAAGAACCCATTGACAGAAAGCATACATCAGAATTTGTTCAGATCATTTGTAAAGCTAATGATCTGATCACTCAGCATAGAAATGATCAGGAAAGGGAGTGCTGCGAATAGGGTTACTCAGACTAAAACTGGAGAGCGCATTAACAGATATCATAATTATGTGTTCAGCTCATTCAAAAACCTAATGACCCGTTCATTCAGCATAAAAATGATCAGCAGAATCCTAACGAATCAACGCATCCTAAATCATTGTTGATGGAAAGCATATGATCATCACTTTAGCTTTGCAGCCGCGAATTCAATTTATTATTCAACATATATCACATTCTGAAATCTGAATTCATCAAAACATCTGTATCACCAGCACCGTATTACGATCCCCAAATTTCTTTAACAAAGAATACCCATTAAAAGGATCATCTATTCCACTAGAAATTCACCATGTCAAATAAATATATTTCTAAACACTGTTAATTATGACAATATTCATTTTATCAATGATTCAATGGCTGCATGTAATTATAGAACAAGGGTAAATTTCTGAACAACATATCATATCAATTAATTAGTGCGGACTTACATAATCTTGATCTAAAGTATCTGAAATATCAGGTTGACCAAGCCATGCTGCTGAAACACTGCATTGACCAATAACCCTGATTTTGATTAATCCAATCAGAAATTTGGCACACCCAGAACCAAAACTTCAGTCCCAGTAAAATCCCAAATTAAATAAGTTAATAAAATAGAAAAAACAGAATAATTGTCAGATCTAACCCTAATACTAACCCCAACAACACACTAATATATACTCAACAGGTTACAACCAGAAAAATCCAGCAATATTTCCATCAGAAAAAAAACCATTAATTTGCAGAATTCATCCAGCAAAAAAGGTTAAGAATTTGGATCAAATTGGGATGATTTTATTTTAGAAAAAGGTAAAATTAAAATAAATACGGAGAGAGAAACTCCGAATTCAGAGACAGTTAGGATAAGGGTAATTCTGGAATTAAATAATTATAATAATAAAAAAAAAAAGTAATTTGGTGCTGTGATATGGGTTTCTGCATATGTTGAAGAATTTGGCGAAATTAGTATTAGAGAGTACAAACCCTAGAAAACCCGTAAATAAAATAAAAATAGGGGATTTTGCCACCTACTTTTTCTTTAAAATTTGGCCCAAGAAAAGAAAAAAATTATGATCTTTTGGGGCTGTATGAGTATTAATCAATGATGACTTAAAACATATTAGCTTAAAAATAAATTTGGTATATGTACTTATTTGTCTTTACGAGTCTCTAGAAAGTAACAAATCAAAATCCCGCATAATTATATTTTTGTTATTTTTTTGATTAAATAGAATTTGTGAGATCTTCTTTTAAAAGATTTTATCTAATTCGATCGGCATTTTAAAAGGTAAATAAAACTAACTTTGTATAAGAGAAAAGTAAATTGCCAAAAAAAAAAGAGAGAGAGACAGAAAAGCGCGTGTTTGTTAATGTAACGCAAGAATAAAGAATTTTGGTTTGGGGAAGAAAAGAAAATTGGAAAAGGAAAATCGGTAAATAAAAAAATATATTAATTAAAAAAAGGTTAAATGAAAAAAAAATAAAGGGAAACAAATGTGAGAAATTGGGTATTTTTGGGTGAAGAAGTTTTCAGAGAGAGAAAGGAGGGGAAGTTAGAGTGAGAAAGGGGCGAAGCTGTGGATTTGGGTTGTTGGTTTTTGGCACGTGAAAGAAGTAAAACAAGCAACGATGGTAGTATTTGTAAATACTTGTATAGTTGTATTTCCTAACATTGTTCTACTTTGGGCAATCTGTGTCCTTGTCGGATCATTTTTTTTTAAAAAAAAATTATGTGCTATAATATAAGTATATATACTTTGACCCTTGGGTTCATACTAATCACAACATTTTTATATGCCACATAGATTTTAAATAAATTACCCATTTGCTCCCAAAATTTTTGGAAGATAGAATTATATAAATTGCAATTTTTTGAAACATCTTATCCTATCCTATCATATCTCATCCTATCCTATATCATTATTTAGAAATAAGAATTAATGTTGTACGAGTTACTCCTATATCGAGTATTACGGGATTATAATATTTCATTTGATCATAATATTCTTCTCTTATTTTGAAAAAATAGGTAGTTACAACACCTATTAGTCTCATAACTTTCACTCTCACAATCATATTAATCAATTATATATTTTTTTAAATAAAAGTAATTTAACCCTTTTCTTTTATAACTAATATCTTATAGATTAGCAAAATTCTAAAATGTTATGTATGTAGTGTATGTATCGTAATTTTTTTTATTAATTATCATATTTTTTTTCAACTCTATTCATTAGTGTCATATGTTGAAAATGGTGTAGAGTTTTGATTGATTGTTATGTTTTCTTCAACTTTTTTTATATTCGTACTATAAATTTGTCCAATATATGATTTAGGTCAAAGCTAATAGTGTGTGCCAAAAATAACATAATTACTACTCCCTTCGATCTTTTTTATTCTTCTCATTTAGAATCATGAAAGAAACCAAGACATGAGTAAATATGGATAAGATTCCTTAAAAAAATTTAACTTAAAATAAATTTAGAATCATATGAAAAGAATATCAAATTCCCTTGAAAAGAATTTATAAGTGGAGGCATGTATTATATATTCACGAGAATATGTAACTGAATTATTTAAGAGTAAATGTTGGTGAAAACTTTTAGGATTAGTAGGGTATTTATGGTAGTTTGGGTGGATATTGAGGTTATTTTCGTCAATAATTTTATGTAATTGAGGTTATATTAGTCTTAATAAATTAGACTAAAATAGAATGATTCAATATGGGAAATTCTTTTTGAAATTCCCAAATGAAAAATACGGGAAGAACATAAAAAAAACATAAGGAGTATTATATAAAGAGAATAATTAAATAGTTATTTATAAATCTAATAATAAATATTATAAGTTTTGATAATTACTAAAATTGGTAGTCATAATAAATGTATAAAATATTATCCCCCTTCTTGAACTATAACCATTTGAGATGACTTTGTTTTTTCAATATGCTACATGACTTTCTCCATCGAACTTCTATATTTCTCAAAAGGCATCTTAACTATCTAAATCGACATTTATTCTAAATTTTGACGTAAGTGTAAATCGTGACTTCCAATTTGAAAGCCTTATGAAAAAAAATTTAAAAAAATTGAATGATAAAGTCAATCAAATTATCAATGAAATAGATAGCTCAAATAAAACTACTAAAAAAATTAATGGACAGAAAACAATGCTAACAAACACAAAAAAAAAGAGAAGAAATTTACCTCATATTGATTTCGTACATAGAAGGAATTTCAAGAATGAAAATGAGATAAAGGATAAAGACATTAGAGGTAACTTAAAAAGAAATCGTGATATCAATTAATAAAATCATAAACTTTTTTTTATCTTATATTATAATTTATGAGTAAAAGTTTATGTGTTGCAAGAAATTCAAAGCCTAAATGTACATTTTGATAACACAAGTGAAAATGAATGTAGATCATTTTGGATGCCTCAAGATTCGTTTGATGGCAGAACAAACACCACATCACTAAGGCACTATTGTAAATTTGTAATCCCCCGTTAATTTATGAAATTTTTACTATATTTTACCGAAAATAATTTATATATATATATATATATATATATTTACAATTTATATACCTTATATATAGATCATATTTTTTTTAAGTTGTAGTCATTTACTTTAATCATACTACATACTTATTTTATAAAAGATATTTTTTAAAAAGAAAGTCACCAAGCCCAAAACTCTACCTTACCCATTAAACCCAGTACACTCCCTTTTAGTTAATACCTTTTTCTAAACCCTAATATCATATTCACAAAAAATAACCAATAAAAAATTGTATGTGAGGATATAAATCGATTTTTAAATCACAACTTTTGATTCCATTGTCCAAAATTGCACACCACCAACCTCTAGAAATCTCTATCAAACTCCCATCCATATGCCAACTACTCAAATTACCAACTTCTACATGCTTTCATAAACACACTGCTAATAAAGTTCACCTATTTAACAATTGTCATGATTCTATTTTGTAACACCCTGGTAATTCCTATTTTTCGAAAACCAAACAATTAGGAAATTACCAGCGTGCTGTTGCCACGTGTTCAAACGTTAAGGCTATAAAATAGAGTTTTATAGTGGAAAACCAAAAGACTTTTCAAAATACATCAATCGTAACAACAACTCATATCATAACAAACTGAAACCATTAAGGCCCTTACTGTAACGCACCAAAATAACGTTCAACTCAAATCCAAAACCAATAGTCTAAACTCAATTCAAAACAAATGCAAACTAATCTGAAAACTAAATTAAAGCAACACTCCACTCAACCCACCCATGTGAAAACTAAATATTAGATCATCAAAGTGTCATTTATAGGCAAAAGTCATCACAATGTCAAATCCAAAAACACACAAAGCACGTAATCAGCAAGCTGAGTATATACATATTATAAAGTATAACAGTTGAAATAATAATTAAATAAGAATAAGTACAGAATGCATTAATTTATCACGCAACATTTTACTCAGCTGTCATGATAAATTAATTATTTACTTGGTTTAAGAAATAGACAAGGTTGTTCCCCCATGTCCTGATTAGGATATCAAATAGATATATAACCCATGCACTCCTGCCGGAGAACATCAAAATACAATATCAAATTCAAATGGTAAACGGGCGCGACTCTGTCGCCATAGCTAGATGAGATATCAACTAACCCCAATTTTAAGTTTAAAACTTTATAAAAGAGAGACTCGTAGATCACACAACCTCTAATAAAAGCCACAGATAATATCCCGTGAAGCTCCAACCCCTGATTGTCAATACTCTTGACGTGTATGTACTAGCCTAAATTTTTATTGCTTATCCTCTTTCTCTTTATGTGATTTACTGTTTAAACTCAGTGTACACAATCACCACAGCACGCACATGCAACATCACAGTTACGCAATCAATCTCTGTTTTACTGTAATTTTTTTAACCTTTTAATTTTTATCTTAACTTTTAAACCTGCTGATCAAAGTCAACTACCCTTGTCATTAAGACTTGAAGTATAGATTTACTCAACTCATACTATCAACGATGAAGAGTAATAATAAACAACTTTAAGGATTAATTAACAAATTAATTTCAATTTACTAAATCAAGATTTCTCACCATATATAATTCTTTCTCGATTAGTATTGACAAATCATAACTATAACTCACCAACAATACCAAATCATGCCCCTAATATAAAGAACATGAATTCTTTCAAATGAATAACCAAACAATCTCACCCAAAAGGTTCCCTAAACATAATAATAAGTTTGCATTTCACCCTAAATCATGCTCCTAAAGGTAACGTTTTTCGTAATTTGTACATACCTTGGGTAAAATAAACGGGTGACCACTTTCTCTATAGCTATGCACCTTCTACGAATTGATTTCCTACAAATAACATCGCCTATATCAATACACCAATACCCCAAAATTTACAGCAATCATACTAAACTTTTTAAGGTTTTAAAACAATTCCAAAACATATTTTTAAGTCTCCCAAAATGTAATCTAATACTTCAAACACAATAATACAAGTATTAGTTGAAAACTCATTAAAATAAATATCATAAAACTCCATTTTTTTCAACCCTTCAAATCTGAAAATTTGTTTTTTATATAGTATTCTCAAATTACTCCCAATTGTATTATAAAATAATCTTAATTTAATTTATATACTAATAGTATATAATTTCAAACTTTAAAACATGAAATCTCAACAATTAGACCATGATCTAATATGTATAATTTTCTGAAAATTTACTCCAAATACCATAATATTAAATTTTATCAAAATACATCATATTATAGTCAAAATTTTATGAAATAAATACTAGTATAAGAATTTAAGCCTTAAAATCATGAAAACTAATATTTTTATACTAAAACATATGATTATAAAATCTGAAAATTCATTTAACTACAACCCCATAAAAATTTACATAGATGATTCACAAAATATTTATAACTTTTATGTAAAACTCAAAAGCCTAGTATAAAAAAACTCTAATTCATGATACTAGCATGTCTAGCCCTATTATTTATGCATGAAAACTTGTAGGATGTATAAAAATAATTTATAAAACATACAAATTTATATACTTTTAATATAAATTCAACCCATAATAAAATCACATAGGTATCATATAATAATTTATAAAACATACATACTAGGCATAGAAATTAAGGGAAAATAATGGAAAACAAAGAAAGAGGAAGGAAGGTCGCCGGCCGATGGCTCACTGGCGGTGGTGGACGACGGTAGGGGAAGAGGTGGCAGCAATGGCTTGGCTACAACCGAGGATCCACGACAAGGAGAAGGTTTTTTTTGGGTTGGGTTTTCCTTTGACTTTCACATGGAAAGGGGGTATGGGGGTTTTAGGTGTTTCTTTTTTGTGTTGCTTTGTAGTGTTTAGGTTTAGGTAAAATTCTAAGGTTTAGGTAGTATATATTTAGTAGATAAGTAGTACTAGGTTTAGATATTTGGGCTTAGCGGGTTTTTTAGAAAAAATAATATATATTTTATAGAAAAAGAATTTTACTTTTAGGATTTAATTAAATAATAAAAATAATTTGTTATTTATTTTGGAAATATGTATGTATATATATGTATGTATATAAAGTATATGTATTATATTAATGCATAAAAAATATTTTCAATAAAGTATAATCAAAATCTCATAATTTTCGGGGGATTACATATTTCATAAGAAGCCAATTTCATAACTAATAAACTCATAGTTCCATCTACCATAATATAAACCCCAACGTTTATCAAATATATCTAATTTTGAAAGCCTACACGAATATCAAATTGCTTTTATATATCCGTATATAATAAATAGTATGTCCCCAGTCATAATATACAACCAAATATTAAATGCCCACATAAAAATTAATTTCATCAATCCAATCACCATAGCCCATGCACCGCTATTTATCATACACATATGACTTTCGAAAGCCTACAACACCAATATTTATAGAATATAGTCAATTTGATAGCTGACATGAATATTGGATAGATGTTACCCATTCGTGTATCATATTATACACCGCAACCATTAGTGGTTGAGTTTGTTGATGATTTGAGGAGAGAGAATAAGGAATAGAGAGAAATGTCGATAGGATAGAAATGTGTAGGAAGGTGAAGGGGTGAATTTTAGTAAATTAGGAATAACTTTCTAATTTTTAGTTTTTGAGAAGAAGATTAGTACAATTGAAAACTTGGTGAAATTTTGTTATATTTTTTGAAAAGCTTGTATTTATTTACAAAATTCACAAACTCTCCTTTTACCATATTTTGTAATTTACGTGTATGAAAATTGATTATTAAGTAAAATCTTGTTAGACTCATTTTAATATTTATGATTAATCAAACTTATGCATTGAGAATCGTGAATATCTACATGGTGTAATTAAATAAAAAGGAAAGAAAAATATGTTCTAAGAGTATTAGAAATTTATTTCAATACCATATCTTCATTGTGCTCCCAAGAGGACTATAACTTGCCTAGCTAAGATTGGTCTAGTAGATACATATCCATCTTCTTCCAACCTCAAGCTAAGGTTCACTTTGGGATGGGGATCCTTTCACATTTCCCCTTGTTTCTATAGAACCTAACTTGCAAATCCATGGCAGGTTGACTTGAGAGGGGTTATGACCCAATATTTTTTTTTAAAAGAAGGAACTAATACTTACCTAGTTGCAGTTGCACTAGTAGAATGAGCGCAGGACAAGGCCCATGCTTTGCCACAAAATGATTAGACTACTCTCTGATAGCATGACAAATGAATATCCTCTTAACTTGGATTATTTATGTGTTTTTCTTACCAATTGTGGAATAATAATTTTATTAGTTAGAAAATTATTTTAATTTAAAAAAAATATTTTATTAAGTTAAAATGTAATATTCCCTTATATTCCTACTACACTCATCGACATATTATATAGCAACAAAAATTAAAAGGTAGTATTATTTAAAGAAAATTATCAAGGTCATACTATTCAGTACCATTTAAGAGTAAATGGTACAGTTAAAGTTCAATCTTTCTTTTCTTAATAATAGTTGTTTGGGTATATTAGCTTGAACAACATTCATATACTTCCTCTCTCCCTAAAATTATAATCCATGTGACTCTTACGGTTTACAAGACACAAATTTAAACGTTTTTATTTTCAAATTTGTTAGACAAATAATTATGAAAAATTGATATTTTAAAAATTTACATTGAAATGCATTAAATAAGATTTCATTTAAATATATTATTTGTTATAACATGATGAGGTTTTGTGGTCAAACTTTAACTCTAAATAGTAAAATAAAGTTTTTTTATAAGAAATGGAGGACAACACCACCTTAAACGAAGGAAGTTGTTATTCGGCGCCAGCAAATTACTCCTTAACGCCAACAACTTATTTACGATTTTGCCATTTTTGTAATTTTTCTCTTCTCTCCATCACTTTTCTCTCTAAATTCTTTACCACTATTCTCGGAAAGTAGTCCCAAATATGTCGACGCCTTCAATTAACATGCAATCGCAATCATTCGTTTTAGCAAGGGAATTTTTTTACGGAGAAACCGCCCATTTTGACCGTGGTCAAAACACCCATTTTGGGTGGTTTCTTTGTGGTCAAAACATCTATCCGAGGCGTTTTAACAATTTTCACCGTAATTTTTTTACCTCGCTAAATACATTCGATAATTGCTATTTTATGTTAATCATGTGTGTTTATATTTGAGATTGCTTTTCAAGAATATTGACAAGAGTATGTGAGGAAAATGAGTAAAAATGACAAAATCGTAAACATAAGGAGTAAGTTGCTGATAGCCGTTGCAGTGAACAAATGTACAGACTACAGACTACGGAGTAAGGTCACCGGATTGTTGTGGCGACATTTAATTTGACTGATATTCCCTCGGAAAGAAAATTGATCCGTACTTGAGTTGCAAGCTATTCAAGTGTTCCAAACTTTCTCAGTCGAGACTTGTGGAGAGCTCGTCATCCTTCTCTAAATCAATTCCCCAATTTCCCCAAACCCTAATTTCTTTGAATTCGCATTCATTACTACGCGGAATTCGAATCCAGGCCATGTCGACGCCTCCTTCATCATCATCATCTTCGCAATTCACGTATTCCAACGGATCGTACTTTCCGACGCCGTTTCATCTTCAACAACCTCAATACGCTGCGGCGCCTCAACCGCCGTTTCCATCCGCTGTCTCCGTTATCCCCGCCGCTGGTTCTACCGCGGTTCCATCCTACCCCGCTGCTCCCGGAGTCTACACGCTCCCCCAATTTCAGCAGGTTTAGTTTTTTTTTTCCCAAAATTTTTTTACTTAATTGTCGTTTTTTAATGCTATTATACTATTTTGATCGTGATTTGTCGGAAAACGTTGATTGCTTGAATATGTTTGATATTAGGTAATTTAGCTTAGAAACTTAGAAAGACGGCGGCTTTGTCAGCCGTCATTTCGTGAACATCAGCGTTGTCGTAGTTATGTCGTAGTCTGCGGTCGTTGTGTTTTGAATATCTTAAGTCGACCTCTTATTTCGAGGTAGTAATCGCATTTGAGGCAGTTTGAGAGGTATCATGGACAGACCCATAATAGTTGAGTTTATTCTTGTGTAAATAATTTTGTTTTTTTATTTTTATTTTTTATGGTGAGATTGATTGAAAAACTTGATATTATTGTGTAGCTTTATCACTTTATCTGGCGACTTTGCTAGCCCGGCCTGTGATGTTCCCTGCCTGGTACATAGATTCTGTGGTGCAAAACGATTACATGAAATGGGTTTATTTCCTCTCTATGGCATTATTAATGTTTTTTGTAAATCTAAATAAATATCTGGTTTGATTTCTTTAGCTGAATTTCGAGTGAATTGTTGGTATATTTTTTATTTTTTTATTTTTATAAAGAACCATTACTTCTGTTACTCTAATTTTCTTAGAATTTTATCGTCTTCTATTACAGGCACAACAGTTATTTCAAAAAGATGCTCAGACTATCACTCCTGAAGCCCTCGAGAGTGTCAAAGCAGCTCTTGCAAGCAGTGATATCGAACATAAAGCAGAAACAAAAAAGAAAGCAGTACCTCGTCGAGCTGCTGGTCAGGCATGGCAGGATCCAACCCTTGCAGAGTGGCCGGAAAGTATGATTCTTTTCAATTCCTGGATTATGTCCTGTACTTTTATCATTTTATGTATCTTGTTTGGGCACTATCAAGGGACACCATTTGAATACTCATTTCTTGTTATATATATTATCTTAGGTTTTTTTTGGATTATGGCAGGATGAATTATTTTTCTAGCAATTCAATGCATTGATGTCTGGCCCTCAAACCTTTTTACGTAACTCCCTGTGATTAGGCAGCCCTTGGTCCTGTATCTAATTCCTGCTCAGTAGTTGACTTGTTTATGTTCAGGATGCGTTGTCCAGAAACTATCTCAAGTAGTGCTGCCAGCTGGGGAAAGGCCACATTTATATCCTATTTCCTGGAACTCTTGCCCTTCTATGCATATTGTTTGGACCATCTTTTAAGATGATGGTAGAATCACTCACATTGTTTTTACAGACTCGCCATCATTCTTTTATTATTGTTCTGTCATTCTCCTTAATGGTGAGGATTCACAGCTGAGTGATGGTGAGTTGAATCCTGTAAATGTTTCCAGTGGCTAATACCTGAATACCACTGAGCTCTTGATGTAGCAAATTTGATTGATGTGCAATTTGCTTTTTGTTAAATCTTTGTCTACAGAAAATTTAGGTTCATTCATTGCTCAGAAGACTATCTTTTGCAGTTTTGGTTGAATGGTAAATGTGATATTTCAGGCTTCTTTGCTAATAGACTAGTCCTGCAAGGTCTGTCTTGTTCTAAGAATTCCCGAATTTTGAGTACCCGTATTGTGTGCTCGTACTAGTCTTCTATTGATTTCTGTTTCACATGTGGCTGTTTTTGAGTTTTGTCTCTGATTGATGATGGTATTTTACAGATGATTTTCGGCTATTCTGCGGTGACCTCGGTAATGAGGTAAATGATGATGTTTTATCAAAAGCCTTTTCACGTTTCCCTTCTTTCAATATGGCCAAAGTAAGTCATTATTTTGCCTGATCTTTCTGTTCCTTTGTTTACGGAACCAATTGTTACCCCTGGTGTTCTTCTGCTCTTAGGTGGTTAGAGATAAACGGACGGGTAAGACTAAAGGTTATGGATTTGTAAGCTTTGCCAATCTTACAGACCTTGCTGCTGCTTTGAAAGAAATGAATGGTAGGTATATCTTATTCCAAATGCTCGATTTTGAATTGCATTTGGCTGGATGATTTTGTGGTGACTATTTTTCTTTACAAAATATTCATCCCTACTGAATAGTATTTTGCTGATTACATGATTCACTTTTAGTTTCTTTATTTATGAGTTGCATTTAGTTTGTCTATGGTTATCTTATATCCCCTTTTTTGTTTTTTGTACCTATTGTTGGAGGGCATAGTTGTGTGAGTCCTGCTGCCAAATTAGCTGTTGCTTCTTGTAAATCCATTATTTGATTTGTTTGGCTGCATCGTATCGGACCAAATACCTTGTCATATGTTGTGGATTTCATTATGCTTTATTTTGAATTTTATCTAGGAATACATTGTGATACATTCTGCTACTTGGTGCAATGGAATTATATCAATTGGAGCTGTCCCTTGGTTAAATTTCGACCTTAATTTGATTGGCAGGTAAATATGTTGGAAACCGGCCAATCAAACTACGTAAAAGTAACTGGAAGGAGAGAATAGATCAAGAGGCTTTGGAAAGGCAAAAGGTACTGTTTAACTCCTAAATTTAGGCATTTGACTGTTCAATTTGTATTCTATTACTAAAATGTAACTTTGATCCCTTTATGTCACAGAACCAATCCTATAAGAAGCCTAAGCAGCCTAAGAAGGGTGTATTGCACAAGTGATCATAAGCAGCATTTTGAGTTATTGAAGTAAGTTGCTTTTCTCGCTGTTGCTTTGGGATATCTTTTTAGTATCTGAACGAAACATAAGTATTGCTTTGGTTATCTACTACTTGATTATCTTGAAATTTTCAAATTTAAATTTGGCTAGTCTGCCATGTTCTAGCTGAATAATACTCTTACCTCTTTGCTACGACTTTGTTTTTGTGGCAGTTTTTGTCATGTTCTTATTAATGTAAATAGAAGGTGACTTATTTGATGATTTCAGATTCTATCATTTGTCAAAGTACTAAAAATTATATTTTTGTGTTCTGTAGCTTTCTCAGTTGAAAAATGATCTGTCCTTGATTACCTGATTCACATAGTGCTGACCCAAAGCAGAATTGTATGAAAAATTAGGTGAGCTGTGTTGTGTTGTCTTGAACCAAAATCAATCCAATATGAATTGAGCTGAATTTGAAATCAGTATGTCTGATCTTGATACTTTGTATAATATATTATTAACAGATTTACAACCAGAAATAGTTAAATGACTTGTTCTGATATGATTATAAACGGAACAAATGGAAATTGAGCTAATGATACAGCACTTGTATATGATCTGAATGGAACTAGCTGATGACATAGTTACACCTTTATTTATTGTTGGTGTTGGAGGCTGTGCCTCCACGTCGTGATGAAGAATTTTCTTTTATTAAATGATTTGTCTAATCTTTACTTCGCAGGCAATCGGGTCTTTCGAAGTTTGGGGATCCTGGCGTCATATGATACGTTGGAGATGAGAACGCCAGCTGGACTATTGAAAATAAACGAAGGGCAGGAATGTGTATTTGGTACCTTAGTTTATCTCAATGTTATTTGGGTCTACTGTTGATTGTTAATGTCTGTTACATGCTGTGCTAAAAAAAACAAGTAATTGCCTGAAGTTGTGATTTAGTTGCACTCTGAAAGATCATTCTAATAGTAGTTGGCGTCAATGCTTTTGCTCGATTAAAAGTGTTAGGATTTTATGCTCTCTATGGGTTGGTGTTTAGAGTTTTTGTCAATGGTTATTGATTTTGGCTAGAGCCATGGATAAGTTTTCCATGCTTCATACGTAATACCTATATGTTTTGAATGTTGAAACTGGGAATTATAAAAATAAAAAAATCAGAATATTAAAACTGGTCGTACGTGGTTTGTTTATTTTCTAACTGCTTACCAACATTGGTCAGCTTAACTTTTTCTGATATTAGATAATAGCTCGGTGGTTTGAGTTTTGTGCTTGGGAGGAGAATATTTGCACCATGTTGCTTGTCATTGTATTGCATGCAGTGGTAAAGATAAAACAATTGATATTGTGTGAATATGAACGTCTGAAGTCCTATACAAGCAGAAAATTGCATCCAAAACGTCAAATTGTCAATGCCAACCGATTATTAATAACCATTCTGAAGACCATTCTTCAGGAAGAAGGTGACACTTTTGGGTCTCACCTCATGCTCTGAAACATATGAACTACCTAAGGCTATTGAATAGTCTCTTCTGAACTTGTCTTCACTAAAGGCTAAAAAAGTAGCTATGGAAATATAGGGAAGGTCAGATTTTTAGGGCTTATGAATGGAAATAATCAGCAAACAAACAAGTAAATTTCGGGCAATTGGCTCTCAGGGCATAGCCTACCTACATTGATAAACTTTCAAGAACTCTACAAGGCCAATATCTCATGAAGCGGCCAAAAACTCGGTTGTCACGAGTAAATTTTTTTCTTTGCTCTGTGATGGCATTGGAACAATCTAACCAACATACAACACAATATCGAATAGCATACAACATATTAGGCACAAAACGATTATTATTGCTAACAGTGCTACACAATTTCCATTCACGGATATTTCGGACATAGCCCCAAGGTATCCTTTTAGATGTTATAAAATAATGTGCATATATATATATATATATATATATATATATATATATATATATATATATATATATATATATATATATATATAAGAAACTGATAAATTAATCTTTTACCATATAAGAACCAATCTTACACCATATAGTAGTGAAAAAGAATGGCAAAACTGACACACTTATTTAATTTAAAAAAAACTGATAGACGTTTCCCCACTTTTAGAAATGCACTGAGACAAAAATCACTTTTTGCAAAACCCCAAGAAAAAACTACATAGTTTTTCGTACACTTTACATCTTCTGATATCATTTCAGTTGTACTTTCTCCAAAACTTTTATACTAAACTTCTGTTCTATTTTTCTAAATGTATGTTCTATTGTTTTAAACTTCTGTTCTAATATTTTATATTTTTGTTCTAATGTTTTGAATTTCTATTTTATTGTTATTAAGATCTATTTCATTGTTCTAAACTTCAGTTCTATTTTTCTATTATTTTAAACTTCTATTTTATTGTTCTAAACTGTTGTTCTAATATTCTAAACTTCTTTTTTATTGTTCTAAAATTTTGGTCTATTATTCTAAACTTCTATTCTATTGTTCTAAATATTGACACGTTTGTTCTAAATATTTATTCTAATGTCTAAGGTCTAATACTGAAGTTCTCAAGTTTAATACTAGTGTTCTAAGGTCTAATACTGATGTTTTGAACATTTGAACAGAAGTTTAGAACAATAGAATAAAATTTTAGAGCAATTGAACATAAATTTAGAACATAAGAACAATAATTTAGAATAATATAATAGAAACTTAGAACATTAGAACTTTAGAACAAAAGAACAAAAATTTAGAACAATATAATAGAAGTTTAGAACATTAGAATAATAGAATAGAAGTTTAGAACGATAGAACATATCTTTATAACAATATAACAAAAGTTTAAAACATTAGAATAAAAGTTTAGAACAATAGGCAGAAGTTTAAAACATTAAAACAATCGTTTAAAATAATAGAACCCAAGTTTTAGAACATTAGTACTAAATTTTAGAACAACAAAATAAATATTTGAAATAATTTGTACTAATTTTTTGAACAATAGAATATATAATTAGAAGATGAAAAGTTTACAATATCACGAAAAATGAGGTATTGTACGTACATCATGACTTTTGAAAATATAGAGGAAATGTACTGTATATTGGTAGTTGGAGTTCAAAAAAATTCTAATAAATTACAATTTTGACATAAAAAGATAAAACATCTTAGGTCATTAAATCTTTTAATCAACGGTAGGAGATGAGTTTCCATATATATAAGATTGTAGCTTTACTTGGCAACTCAACTTCAATTCCCAAGCTACAAATCTCCAATAATACTACATCAACTAATTCAAAATTAGAATATGAACGAACTAAAAATAACGTCTAGCTATATTGTCGAGTAAGGTGCTTGTAAGTAGGTTATATTTTATCTCCTCAAATCGTGAGTAGTATATGCCTAGTAAATTTCCTTATTTGCTAGTGTATCCTTTATTTTAACAATTGAAGTTGTTTTAGGCAAACCAATCTTTCTCTCAAGTCTCAATGGCAAACCTTGTCTAGCCATATCACTTTATCACATTACATTCAAGTTTTAAAGCACTATAGTAATAAGCTACAAGCCTACAATACTTTTGGCTTCATGTTATAATAAGTACTATAATTTTTAATTAAAACAAACTATTTATGGGTAGATTTGACAAAATAAACCCAACTTATTATATTAAACCGACTCGAAACAAATTATACCCAGCGACACCCGAAAGTCTCTTGCTCAACTCAACTCAAACTCCACATTACTCCGATACTCCAACACCCCGTCACCGCCGTCCACTTCTTGCACTTTCCGGTAAGCCTCCGCATCTTCCTCCTATTTCCTATTTCCTCTTCCTTGCAGAAAAATGGTGTCTCTGCCACACCTCTCTACCGTTTATAAACAGAGCCACAACCTATTGCTGTATAACGTTTGATAGCCTTATTTACACATTATTATTAAATACTTCGTATTAATTTATATTATATGACATTGCTAATGAAAATTAATATCATAATATCTGTTGATGTTGTAATTCTTGTGATGCTGCATTGTTTGTATCGAAGGATTAGGTTGCAATTGCAGTAGAAATTAATCGTAAGTGCGTACTACGGTACTATTCTGATGTGAATCTGAAGAATGATTTTGTGTCATGACTTGTACACCTACTTTCTTAGTATCACTTTTATTACTCATGATTATGTTCTGTGTTTGGTCTTTTTTCATGGTGGTGTGTTATGAACTTTAATTAGTTTTATAATTTATTGTGATTTGACATGAAGTTGTACTATATAAATCCTCTGATGTTCAATGCGGAGGTTGTCAGTTAATGTTGTTCATGGGTTTTTATGCTACTGCAGTGTTGTTTTTATGATTATGATTAAAAATGATGTGTTAGGGGTGTCTTGGTACACTGCAAAATGGTATGGAAAAGCCAAGTGGTCTTTTGAACACCTATGCACTTAGGTGACCTCTTGATGCCTATGAAAGATGGAAATAATAATGGTGTTCAAATAATGTTTCTAAAATGTCTATGTTATGCGTGCCTTGGAACTTGCTTGATTAGGATGTAACAACTTTTATGTGAAAATTTATTGGAAATTTTGATGATCCGTCTTTCAAAATGAGTGGCAAGGAAACTTATCACCATCTGTTGTTGTTGGGATTTTAGTAGAATGGTATTGTTTTTTGGTTTATATTGATGTGAATTCATCTTCTTGAGCTTTCTTTTTGTGTGGTGGGGGGTTGGGAGGACCGGGGCACTTAAGACATGAATATCTTTATGTTTTGTTATACACAATGATCATGGATCCTAACTTTTCTTGTACGGTCTTGCTTGATGTTTAGCATTTGGAATGAATTTGATATGTGATGGGTACAAATTTCCTTTTTTTTTTCCCCTGATTTGTTTGTTGGAAGTGTTTTCTTTTCTTGTTTCTCAATCAGATTTATGGATAATTTGGCTACGGTTGTACACCTCGATTGAGAACTAGGCTTGAATTTTCTTATTTCAACATTGATGGGACAGTTGCAAAAGTTTCATATACTTGGCCAATATTCTTAAGTTTGGTATGTTCGTCTAGTCTTAATTTTAGTTCTGTGACCATGACCTTGCTTTGTTACAGGATTTTTTAAATTGAAGATTACTGTTGAGTAATGAACGGGATTCTGCAATTGATTTGTAAGGGACTCTGTTAAGTACTGAAGTCAAGGATGGTGCTTGCAGCTGCTTCTCAGAATTCTACTGCTGGATTTCGTTGTTTACACGGAGTGGATTCATGTCCTAACAGAAAGGAAGCTATTGCTAGTTTTATCCACTGTACAGTTGTAAAATCATCTCAGTCCGACTTGGCTTTTGTGTCAAAATATAGCCATAAAATTCAATCTTGTTTACCGAAGTCTGGATTTAGCTCTAGGAGAGATAATTTCTGGTTAAAATGCAGAGCTCAGTGTGGTAATATCCGCCTTGATGACATCGATGAAATCAGACATGATGGATGGAAATGGAGGTCACGGAGATATACAACTGGTGTACAGAAGAATTCTGGACAAATTAGCTTACACAGGCCTGTTTCAACATTAGAAGGACCCTTTGTTGAGAACAGTGAGCTGAAAAACAATGATATTCTTCAAAAGTATTGCAATTTTGGAAAGCTGTTTGAAGCAACAAGGTTGGTAGAGATCATGGCCCGTCAAAGTCAAATTCCTCACTTCCCTTCTTGCGTGAATTTGATACGCGGTTTGATTAAACTAGATCAGGTTGAGAAAGCGGCAAATATCTTGCAAATTGTGGTCATGTCTGGTGGTGTTCTGGATGTTATCACATACAACATGTTAATTGGTGGTTTGTGCAGAAAGGGGCAGTTGAACTCTGCAATTGATTTATTGGAAGAAATGAGTGTAAGTGGCTGCTCTCCAGATGCTATCACATATAACACAATCATTAAGAGTTTCTCAGATGGTGGTAAGTATGATCAGGCTATAGCCTTTTGGAAGGAGCAGCTTCAAAAGGGATGCCCTCCTTATACTATCACGTATACAATTCTGCTAGAGTTAGTTATGAAACATTGTGGGTTAGTAAAAACTCTTGAAGTGTTGGACGATTTTGCTGTTGAAGGTTGTTATCCTGATCTAATTACCTATAATTCACTGGTAAACTCTACTTGTAAAAATGGAAATTTCAAAGAAATGATTTTGGTGATGCAAAATTTAGTATCTCATGGTCTGAAGCCAAATACTGTGACTTACAACACTATACTTCATGCTATATGTAGCCATGGTTATTGGGCAGAGGCTGATGCCATTTTTTTCATCATGGATAAAACTTCTTATCATCCAACAGTTGTCACTTATAATATTATGATCAATGGTTTGTGCAAGTATGGACTACTGGATCGTGCCATAAATTTTCTTGATCAAATGGTTAGCAAGAACCTTTCTCCAGATATAATCACTTACAATACCCTATTAGCAGCCATTTGTAAAGAAGGAATGTTGGATGAGGCTCTTTGCATTGTTAGGCTTTTAAGTGATAGCAACTGCTCTCCTGGTTTGATTACTTATAACATTGTCATGGATGGTTTGGCTAAGAAGGGCTTTATGGATAAAGCAATGCTAGTGTACAATAAAATGATGGAAAAGGGGATTGTTCCGGATGATATAACTCATCGATGTCTAGTCTGGGGCTTCTGTAGGGCTGATAAATTTGACGAGTGTGTGGAGGTACTCAGGGAGATGGATAGAAGAAACCACAAGATTTCAAACAGGTTTTACAGGTTAATGATTCTGGAGCTGTGTAAAAATGAGAAACTGGATATTGCTATACAAGTTCTTGAAATCATGATCTCCAACCAGATCAAGCCAGATGCAACTGTTTTTACCAGCTTAGTTAGAGGAATAGCTGCACATGGTATGACCGAAGAAGCTTGTGAACTTTCTTCTAAGCTAGTTGAATGGGGAGTTCTTAGAGACAGAGTTAAGCTGAATTGAAAGGCAACTTTTGACTTCTGTACGTTCCGAGTACAACCCTTTCTGCATTGTCTTCTCTCTGTGCATTTACAGTTCTCTTCAAAGGTAAAATCTTTTCTTCCCACCAAAAAAAGATTATAATAACTGAATATTGACTTTATTGAAGGAAAGCACTGCTCTGTGCATTTACAGTGTTTGCTTCAAAGGTAAAATTTTTACTTCCGACCCTAATTGAATATTGACTTGATTGAGGCAAAGGGAAGCACTTTAAGTGCATGCTGCTTACACTACCTAGAATATTGTTTTCCTTTTGTAGGATCTTTTTTCCATGGTGTTGTTCTTTCATAGTTATGTGATTTTCTTGTAGAAATCTTGTTTCTTGTACTAGGCACATGATAAAAAATATTAGATCATACTATATGATACTATGATGTATGTTTCTCTCAAAAGTACCAGTAGTTTTAGACTTGGTTATGTTATAGTGTTCCTTGGTGTTGTTTTTTCGTAGTTTGTGATTTTCTTGTAGAATTCTTGTTTCTTTACGAGGCACGTGGTAAGAATATTAGATCATACTATATGATTCTATGATGTATGCTTCTCTCAAAAGTCTCAATAGTTTTAGACTTAGCTGTGTTATGATGCTGCTAACTCCTCATTAGGGGATTATCTGGTGTGTTGACGATGAAATGAAATGGCATTGGAACTGCATATTGAATTATTCATTTGGTTTAGTGCTAGTTAATTTATGAAAGAGAATACAGATGATTAATACAATCTAGGAAATGATATGGCTCTCAGTAGTGTTAAGGTCTTAAGTTGAGTTTAATATTGAATTGACCTGAGTATTAGGCTGGTTTTAAGTTGAAGTCACTCATCAAGGTTTCAAGTTAAGTTTGGTATTGAGTTGAACTCGCTATAGTTGAGCGATTTTCTAAACTTTGACCAAGTAAAATTCAAGTAGCTGGCAGGTAGGGTCAATTACTATGACCCCTGCTAGTCTACTCATTAATATAAACCTTTTTTACTTTGTCTACAAAAACTGTCTTACTATGTATTTTCTTATGGGACTTTTCTGACAATCACTCTATTAAAAGGTCAGACCGTTTTTAAAGACTTCCCAAACCCTGCTTAAGTGCTTATGGCTTAATTTTTTTTGGGTTGCCGTCGTGTAATAATTTAAAATTTGAGCAAATTTGCAGGAAAAAAAAGATATACAAAAACTTGTTAGTTCTTTTTGTTTTTTTTTTTTCCTTTGGAAACTAGACATTATTACTTTTATCCTGCTTTATGATACAGAGCTGTTACTTGCAAATTTCTTTAAACGTGGGTTTGTTTTTATCTTTTGACATTGTGTTCTGTATCTTAAACTGTTCTAGTTAATTCTCCAGGATATATTTCATTTCTGCCTATGAATGTGAATTAATTCATTTTTAGCCCATTGATTGGTAGCTATTGGCTGTGTTTTCTGATATTCTCTTCGATGTCTTTTTGGGAATAAAGTCTGTTGGTTTAGTTTGTGTTGCTGCTGTTCCTTGACTAGGTTCTGACTTGGCTTTACCTCCGCATGCTGATGCATTTCCCTAAGCAGATGCCCTTGTTTTTTTATTAGACGGTTTTACCCCTTTGACTTAGTGTTTAGGAGGTAGAAGAGAAGGGGTGAGGTTTTGATTTAAATAAGTTACTTTGCAACACATGTAGAAGCAGATATTTATACTTTTGCTAAAATAGCTCTGACATGGCAGAATAATGGCACTTTTCAGGCATTGAAGGTCTTCAGAAGTTGCTGCTAGCATTTAACATGTATTAAATTGTGGCCATAATATTGCAGATAGGGGGGGGGGGGGGGGGAGGAGGTTTGATCTGAATTTTAAATAAGTTACTGTGCAATACACGTGGTACAAATAGAAAGCGGCATATTGAAATATCTCTGACATGACAGAAATAAATGGCAAATTTCAGATATTGAAGGTTTTCAGAAGTAGTTGCCAGCATAAGTATGTATTAAATTGTGGGCATTGAAGAAGAAAAGTTTATATACAGTGTCTTGTCTTATACATATTGATATAATATTACAGATGTTACTCATCTTTGAAATATTTAATTCATATTCCAGAGGCCGCAAGTTCTCTATGTGGAGAAAGAACAGGGAAAGCCTTGCTCAAGCGTCTGAAACAATCAGTGGAAAGAGCATCCATTTCCATTAGGGAGTTGGCCAATTCCATAGCCTCATCACGCCACCCTGCAAATCCTACCCCTTCAATCAGCAAAGTATAAGTTGTTTCATTTGGTTGACAACCCTTTTCAACCATTTGTCCTAGCAATTCAACTGCATCTGATAGCCTTTGTTCTTTGCAAAGACCAAGTAGGATCATATTGTAGCTAATAACTGTCGGTTCAATTCCAAAGCTATCCATGTCTTTTAATAGTTTCATAGCCTCATCGACCATCCTATCTCTGCATAGGCAAGATAGAAGGGCATTGTAAGTGATCTCATCTGGATCAACCCCATTCTTAAACATATCTTCCACCATTTTCAAAGCCCTTGCCCTTTCCCCAACATTCCATAATGCACTTATCAAACAGTTGTAGGAGCTTGCATCTGGATCACAACCTACACCACTAAGCTTATCAAAAATCTCCAGAGCTAGGTCAGCCTTCCCATTCTTGCATAGAGCTGCCAAAACAGTGTTATAATTGACGATATCAGGCAAACAGCCATTTGATATCATGAGATCTAAAACTCCGATTGCCAATTCCAGCTTCCCCTCTTTGCAAAATGTTGAAATCAGGGGATCATAGCTATAGTTATCGGGTTTTAGGTCTTTTTCCATCATCACTTTCAACATAGTTAGAGCCTCCTCTACCTTGCTTGCACGGCATAATGCACCTATCAGTATGCTGTAAGTAACAACATTAGGCTCACATCCTCTAGATAGCATCTCTCTCACTAATTGCTCCCCTTGTTCCCATTTCCCTCGATCTAGTAGTGCACGTAAGAGGACGTTGTATGAGATCACATCTGGATTAGGACCTTGGGAGGGTAAGCTCAGAACAAAGGCAAATGCTTGATCCACTGACCCTTCTTTGCACATCCCTCTAATCATGGTGCTGTAGACATACATGTCAGGCTTGAGCCCTCTTGCTAGCATCTCATTGAAGACCTTCATCGCTTTGTTGCTTCCGCCTTCTATTATAGTAGCTTCTATTAAGATAGTGTAGGTAACAACAGTTGGCTGACAATTATCTTTCAATAGCTTTTCCAACACTCTCGAGGCCAAATCAAGCTTTCCCCTGCTACAAAGACTACCAATCATGATGTTGTAAGTGACTATATCAGGGGAATATCCTCTAGCCCTCATTCTATTAAGCAGTAGGTTAGCATCTTCAATCCTATTTACCTTGCAGAAACCGCTGATCATTGCATTATACGCAAATAAATCCGGCTCACCTTTCGATTCCAAGATATCCATCACTTCTACTGCTTTATCAACCTCTTTGCTGTTGAAGAACCCTTTAATGAGCTTAGTGCAGAGGACTAAGTCAGGCTGGTAACCTCTGCTCACCATGTTCTGTAGGAAGTAGAGCGCCTCGTTGAAATTACCAGCATTATAAGACTTTTTGATCGATTTTAGTAACTGAGTCTCTTTGAGATCAAGTGTTGGTACTAATATTGGTCTGGTTTCAATGGAAAATGCCCGGATTTTCGGAAAATTTCTGTAGTAAAGCTCATTTGGAATGGTCTTTTTGCAGGTGACTTGACTATTCTGAGAAGAATGCAAAGAAGGTACTCTAAGCTCTGTAATGTATGGAAGGCAGTTGGGGAAAACTTCAGTTGTATATATTGTCATCTAGAATTTTTCTTGAATTCTTGCTTGAGGCTTAATTTGTTATAGCATTTCGGAGTGACAGCATATTTCTAGAGAGGGAAAGGAGGAAGAATCTTGTAAAAATCGGTCACTACCAGTGGTTATGGGTAGCTGAAAATTTTCTTGGTTACTTCTGATTTTTTTCTTTATGTTATATTTTTAATTGTATTTATTTTGGCTCATGGGGTAATAATCCGAATAAAGAGTTCCTATTGGTTATGGGGATTCAGATTCTTGACCACTGCGATAAGGATATGCACGTGGATGTCTTAAAGCCCAACACTTGCTTAGCTGAGAATTCCTGATTATGTGTACCACTATACCCCATGCACAATTCCGAGGAAGGATATCCACCACGAATACATCCAAGTAGTATTGTATGTGGGTCAGTATTTCTTAATGCACCCTGGAATATGGTGTACTCTGTTACTTGCTCAGTTGCTCATGTGAAGAATATGTAAACTAGAAAAAGTTGGGTGTGCACCAGGATTATTGGGTCATTGGGTGCATATTATTGGTGTTGTTGGTAAAGGTTCAACCTTGTTGAGATCTTGACGTTAAAGGTTCGATCACTTCTACTCGTGGTTTTATGGTACGAAAACTTCCCTTATCCCTTTTCCCATACTTGTAATGTTGGATTTGCTTACTTGGGACAAATATTGGGATACAGGTATTTCTCAATACCTTATTTTGTAAAGCGCTAAATGCCGCCTCAAATTTGATCAAATCGCCTCTTTAAATGACGATTTTGCCCTTTGACTCATTTTAAATAAAATTGAATATCGTACACTTCAATTTCTTGTAAAAACGTAACAAAAACAAAACTCCACTAAATTTCCCAACCACTAGTCGTCGACCTCCACGGTGGCTGAAAAATTGATCTTGAGTTGACGAAAACAGCTTTTCGGGATGCCGGAAATCACCGAAATAATGGATGGTCGTTGTCGACAACGTCGCAGGTAAAAATCTTGGTTCGGGATCGGAAAAGGGGAAAAACGCCCATACCAGTAGGCGGGCCGTCTAATAAAAACGGCTAGCCCTCGGGAAGAATTTTTTTTTTAAAAAAAATTCTTTTATTTTTATAGGTTCTGATAGAAGATTTTGACGGCGATGGTATTAATTATTACCCTCATTTCAAGATTTTGGAAATATTTCCGATGAAAGAAATGGCTTCTACATGGGCTAAATCGGTTGCCGTACAACACGAATTTCAATTGGTTCCCCCCCGGGGTTGCTGGAAATATTAAACGACGACCACCTCATCCCGCCGCCCAATTAAAAAAATGTTAAAACCTTACCCTCTCACGTGGTGGTCTTTCTCCCTCTACGGTGGATGCAATATCTTTTTCGGGACGATGACTCATTTCAGGCGATTTTTGGTGGCGGCGGCGGCGGTTCCCGGTTGACGGCAGGTGGTCCGGGTGGAGGAGAGTTAGAGAGAGTTTGAGAGAGGAATAGAGAGTGAGGGAAGGAAAGATGGTGAGAAGGGTAATATAGGAATTATCGAGGCGGTTCGAGTGATTCGGGGGCGGTAAATAACAAGCCACCATATTTTTCAAGATACAATGCTAAACTACCACTATACCCATTAAAATTATTTAAAATTACAAAATGCCCTAGGAAGCATCTTAAAGAAAGTACTCCCGGAGTACGATAAACATGCTGATGAAGGTCTCACTCGCCACTTTCCTACAGCTACTTCATGGGCTTTAAAAGAAAGTGTAGGAAATATATTTCGCTAATGGGGTGTTGGACTTTTTATTTTTTGATTCGTAAGTGGAACAAAACCAACAAATGGGATATTGGACTTTAACTCTTCATAATGATATTTTTTGGTGTGTTAGGATCATAACAAAGCAAGGTCATAGAGTTTTTTTTTTAATAGTATGGAAGTTATTTATTTATGGAATTTAAGCCTGTTGTCTTGCAAACCGGCCAACCAATCATCTAGGATCATATCACGTATCGCAATCTCCGATCGAAAAAAACCCTAACCGAACTAGGAGAATCTAGTCATAAAGTAAATGTTAATATTATGGCAGCGCCGATTTGGACTCAATACTCTTTTGCGAAATCCATCACTTCATTGTAATTTATCTTTCACTGGTTCTTAATAGATTCTTCTTACTTTTAAGCTAAAGTAAGAGCACTCACCATTAGTACCCTTGCGTTCCTCTCATTCTTCGCCTAGAGAATGGGGAAGTTACTTTGTAACACCATGGTAATTCCCATTTTCCAAAAACCAAACTTTTAGGAACTACTAGTGTACTACCGCCACATGTTCAAACGTTAAGGCTATAAAACAGTTTTGCAACGAAAAACAAAAGACTTTTCAAAATAAGATCAATCGTAAAACAAACTCCTAACATAACAAATTTGAATCGTTAAGGTCCTTACTGTAATGTACCAAAATAACGTTTAACTCAAAACCAAAACCAACAGTCTAAAATCAAATCAAAACAACCATAAATATTCTGAAATCTAAATTAAAGCAACACTCTACTCAACCCACCTCATGCATGAATGCTCGACTTGATACCAAACAACAATTTGCTCCCCAATAATACAAGTGTAAATATTGTATCATCACAGTGTCATTTAAAGGCAAAAGTCATGACCACACAAAGAAAGTAATCACAAGCTGAGTACATACAGATTACAATGTATAATAATTGAACTAACATTTAAATAAAGAATAAGTACAGTATGAAAGAACGCATTACACAAAATTTTACTCAACTGACATGACAAATTAATTAATTACTTGGATTAAGTAATAGACAAGGTGTCTCTCCCATGTCCTCACTAGGACATCAAATAGATAAATAACTCATCCACTACCGTCGGAGGGCATCAAAATACAATATAAATCCAGGTGGTAAATGTGCGCAACACCGTCACCATAGCTAGATGAGATATCAACTAACCCCAATTTTAATTCAGAACGTTATAAAAAGAGACTCGTATATTACACTTCCTCCAATAAAAGCCATGGATAATACCCCGTGAAACTCTAACCCCTGATTGTCAATACTCTAGACGTGCATTAGACCAGAGTTTTATTGTTTATCCTTCTTTCTCTTTACGTGATTTACTGTTTAAATTCGGTACACAATTACCGTATCACACACATGCAAACATTACAGTTACGCAATCAATCTCTGTTATACTATAATTTTAACCTTTTGATTTCCTTCTTAACTTTTTAACCTGTTGATCAAAGTCAACTACCCTTATGATTAAGACTTAAAATTTTCCTTTACTCAATTCATACTATCAGTAATAAAAGAGATATATTAAACAACCTTACGGATTAATTAACCAATTAATTCCACTTGAATAAACTATGATTCATCAACCAAACCTGATTACATTATCATTAGTGCTAGTGACTACACATTAATCATCACACATCAATACCAAAATATAATCCAATACAATCCAAAGTAAAGGAGTATAATTTGTTAATGCATGAACAATAATACTCTAAACTTCTTAATCATGAAACCAAGTTTTTCATTTTCGACCCTAGCTCATGCTTCTAGGTCAAGACAGTGTAGTCCATACGTACCTTGAGTAAACCAAGCGAATGACCTTTTTTCTATAGCTATGCAACTTCTACGAATTGATTTTCTACATCAAATAATACCGCATATATCAATACACCAATATCCAAAATTTACAACAATCATACTATGCCTTCTAAGGTTTTAAAATCATCCCAAAACATATTTTTTAAGTTCCCAAAAAAAACCCTAGTAGCTCAAACATAATACTACAAACATTAGTTGAATTCATTAAATACATATCATAAAACTCACTTTTTATAACTTTACAAATCTGAAAATTGTTTTTAATCTAGTATAACCCAATTACTCATAATTGTATCGTAAAATAGTCTTAATTTAATGTATGTACTATAGTATATAATTTTAAGCTTTAAAATATGAAAACTCGTCAATCAAACCATGATCTAAAATGTATAATATTTTGAAAATTTATTCCAAATACCATAGTATTAAATTTTTATCAAAATACATCACACTACAGTCAAAATTCATAAAATAATTACTAGTATAAGTAATTAAGCCTTTAATCATGGAAACTAATATGTTTATACTAAAACATATGATCATAAAATCTGAAAATTTATTTAAACTACAACCCCATAAAAATTAACATAGATGATTCACAAAATACTTATGATTTTATGTAAAAACTCATGAGCCTAGTATCAAAAATCCTAATTCATGATACTAGCATGCCTAGCCATTATATTTATGCATAGAAAATTATTAAAACTTGTAGGATGCATAGCATAATTTATAAAACGTAAAAACTTATGAAATTTCAATAAAAAAATTTACCCATAACAAAACCAGTACAAATACCATATGAAAATTCATCAAACATGCATATTAGGGTATAAAACTAAGGCAGAAAAGAAGAGAAAGGAGGAAGGAGGGAAGGGAGGCTAGCCGACGGCTCACCAGAGGCTATGTAGGGGCGGCAGTAGGTCAGCAAGGGTGGTGGCTGATGGGGGGACAATAGCTAGGCAGCAACATAGGGGATGGGGGGTTGTACGTGAAAGGGTTTTGGGTGTTTGGGGTTTTGTTCTTTTTTTTTTTTGTTTCTTTGAAGAGTTTAGTCTTTAGGTAAACTTGATTAGGTAGTTGAAAAGTACTACGTTTAATAGTATTTTGGGCTTAGTGGGGTTCTTAGGAAAAGAAAATATCTTTTGTAAAAAAAATTGGTTTTATGATTTAAGTAAATATTTACATACTATAAATAATTTGCTATTTATTTTAGAAATATATATATATATAGGTAAAAGTTAAAATAAGAAGAATACTTAAAATGAGAAAGATGAGAAGACATCTTGACTCTTCATCTCTTAAATCCAACGGATGATATTTTACGTACTCATAGTAACCCTTTTTTAGTTCATAGTAACCAAATAATTTTTTCCACTTATAATGACTCTTTTTATTATTATAGTGACTCCTTTTATTATTATAGTAATCATTTTTTATTGTTATAGTAACTATATTTTTGTATGTGAAATCTCTATTGTTGGATCTTACTACTTGTATGGCCAAGATATCTTATTATTTTTCTTATTTTAAGCACCCTTCTCATTGGATCCCTCCTCTATATATATATGGGCGAGTTCCAGTAAGAACCCCCTAATATATAAGAACTCCTTATATATGAGAACCCATCTTCAGCCATTAAATTATTAAATCCAACGGTTTAGATGCATTGATCATCAAATAACATAAATGTAATTTCTGGATAATTATTAATAACTAACAAGCCTATTAAATGCAACTTCCCTCTATTTTTTTTTAAATTTACCTTGATTTCCACCACCGGTATCAATTCTGGTCAAATCGAATTTCCATAATCTTTTTTTTGTGTGCAAAACTTCCATATTATTATCAAGTTGTTGATATTACGTTAAATCATATTATATTATAAAATTATTATTACGAACTTTTTTTCAATTGCACTAATCTCTATAATCTTGTAGTCAATTGTACAATTTTTTTAAACGTTATATCAAAATTTATACATTACATCCACATAAAACAATCATATTATATGTGAATAATGAAACAATGATCTTAAACGTCAGGTATAATATGTAAGAATAATTAGTATAAAAAATTATAACAACAGTTAACGATTTTAGAACACCAGGTATAATATGTAAGTATAATAGTACAAAGATTTAGAACAATAGCACAAAGTTTTAGAATAATTACAAACTTTAGAACAGTAGCACAAGCTGTTTTAGAAGAATAACATTAGATTTAGAACAAATATACCATAAAGTTAGAACAATAAATCATAAATTTAGAACAATAAGTATATGTTATACCTACTATTTTAAGCACTATACTTGTTTTTCTAACAAATCTGCCAATTATTCTAAAGTAATATAACTATTGTTCTAAAATATTACTTTACTGTACTAAGTATTACATCTATTGTTATACGCATTGTTATACCTATTGTTATGCCTATTGTTTTAAGCAATATACCTATTGTTCTAACAAACGTTTCAGTTGTTCTAACGTAATATAACTATTATTCTAAAATAGTACTCTACTGTAGAAAATATTATACATATTATTTCATATTACACTACAGTCCTCATTAATGCTCATGTCTACAAACATTATACCAGTGAACATTAGAATTATAATAAAAGAACAGTGATATAAGTAAATGTTCTGAAATATTACTCTACTGTACTAAGTACTGCATTTATTGTTCTAAATTACAACTTTGTTTCTACAGACATGGACAATAGGTATAATATGTTAGAACATTAGTACAATATTTTAGAACAATTGGTATAATATGTTAGAACAATAGTGCAAAGTTTCAGAATAATCACAATAAACTTTAGAACATTTCAAATAACTTCAAAACATAAATTCGAATTCAAAACAATAAGCCTCCTAAATTTAGAACAATATATCATAAATTTAGAACAATAAGTATATGTTACACATATTGTTCTAACATTATATACCTATTGTTCTAAAACTTCTTCCATTGTTCTAAGCATTATACCTATTGTTCTAACATGTTTACCTACTGTTCTAAATTATAATTCTAATGTTCTAAAACGTCATCCTACTGTTCTAAGTGTTAAACTATAGTTTCAAATATTATAGCATATTATACCTATTGTTCTAAATTATAATTCTAATGTTCTAAAAATCTATTATAATGTTCAAATAAAATCAACTAATGATTAATGTAGTAATTCTAACGTACAAGATTCGAATTAAGACATAAATTTATACACTAATCTAATGTACAATATTTGAGTGTTCTAAAAATTTTACTAATACATCAAACATAATAAGACCAATTTTTCCACAGCATAATACGACCAATTTTTTCAAGAAATAAAACATACATATTACGAAAATTGTTTATCAAATCGATAGAAGTAAAAAAAAATACAACAACTATTATAGTTATCATCATCATATTACGTAAATTATTGAATCATTACCTTATTTTTTAATGCCAAAACAGCAAAGATATCCTTTGAATATGAAATATAGCGAAAGAAGCATTCAAATATTGTTATTTGAATATAGAGTAAATGAAAAATAGGAAAACTACTAATTTTGAATAATACGATTTACTGAAAACTACCCAATAATCATGGAAACAAGAAACTTCTTTAACTACCAAATCTGACTTTATTATAATTACAACTTTGCCATTAATGTAGATTCAATCACAGCCATCTAAATAAACTAAATTAATGGTATTAGATGAGTTCTCATATAAAAAAGGTTCTTATATAACTAAGGGGTTATATATATATATATATATATATATATATATATATATATATATATATATATATAGGTAAAAGTTAAAATAAGAAGGGTACTTAAAATGAGAAGGATGAGAATACATCTTGACTCTTCATCTCCTAAATCCAATGGATGATATTTTACGTATACATAGTAACCTTTTTTTTAACTCATAGTGATCAAATATATTTTTCACTTATAATAAATTTTTTATTGTCATAGTGACTCTTTTTAATTATTATTATAGTGAACCTTTCTTATTGTTATAGTAACCAGTTTTTTTATGTGAAATCTCTAACGTTGAATCTTACCATTTAAAGGGCCAAGATCTCTTCTTATTCTTCTTATTTTAAGCACATGCTCTTCTCATTGGATTCCTCCCCTATTATATATATATATATATATAATATGTATTGCCAATTTTCATATTAATGTATAGAAAATATTTTTGATAAAATGTAATCAAAATATAAAAATTTTCGGGTGATTACATACTTAGTTCATTAGTTCAATTCAACATCATTTCTTAACTCTATTATTCTTAAGTTTGACAATCCTTGATAGCTTTTAGTTTTGATATAACCATTTTATATTCACTTGGTAGATAACCCTACTTAACCATTAAACGAGTCCAAGGTTCGTTATTTAGCCCAAAGATTCTTGAGTTTTAAGTCCTTTGTAAGTTCTTAAACTCTCTTAAGTGTTTCCAACCATTTAACGATTCCCTTCATTAAGTTTTATTGACAAGGCATTATCAAGTATCAAGAATTGATCAAAAACCATACTTATGAGATTTAACTTAATCATACTTCAAACTTAATTAACTTAATTATGCTTCAAATTATATAATATAATTATATGCATACTATACTCGAATACATACCCCTAAAATACACACAAAAGTATACATCATACGTATAAAATACTCATACAAATATGTAAAAAAGATGCATACAATATACTTATACCAATATGTATAAAATTTTATAATGATGTTTTAGGAATTTTTAATATTCCAATATTTTTATGAATTTTAGAAAATTATTTTGTAATTTTTGGAATTGATTTTGATGGTAATTAATTTTATTTAATTATTTTATCACATTTTAGTTATAGGATAATTAGTGAAAGATAAGTTGAAGGGATTTTGAATTGGAGTCGGAAACTAGTCCAAATCCATCTTAGAAAGTATTCTAAGTATAGTTAAATTATTAACTGCTAAATGAGAGTTTCTTAAAAAAATAAGGATTTTTTAAAGTGATTTACAATAATTCTAATTATATTAGCATAATTATTTTATCACACTCTAATTATAGGATAATTAGTGAAAGATAATTTGAAAGTATGCCAACTATTTTACTCTAACCCAAGCAAACCCAAGAGCTCAAAAGCATAAGAGTTTGAAAACGCTGCCCAAGCCAACGATTTTACTAAACGCTTTCGAAGAACGATTTCCATCCGAATCACAAGAATTTTTTTAAAAATACTTTTGGGTAAATTTATTTTTCTGATATTGTTTTAAAAAATAGAAAAAAAAAATCCTTTTTCCACCGGTAAAACGCCTGTGATTACAAATTTACAATACACAATGCCCATGATTACAAATTTACAATACACCAATATTTTCTTTTCCATTGTTTATTCTCAATTAATCACATTTCTAATTCCTTAATAAAATACTCCATAAAAAAAAAAGGCGGTGAAGGAGAGAGAAAAGGGATAGCACAAACGAGGAGCGGAAAGCAAAGGAAATAAAAACAAATACTAATTATTTATCTGATTAACCCAAAAAAGAAATCAAAGAAAAAAAGGGGTAGAAAAAAAAAATCATAGCTCCCTTATTTCCTCTCCCTTTCTTTTGTCTCCGCCTCTTTCTTGTTATCCTACCTAACCCATTTTTAAATAGATAAATCGAACTTCCGTCCCTATATTTTCAATTTCGATTTATGGGTTCGTTAAAGTTTTGATTTTTATCATCTGGGTGGTTCTTAATTTTCATTAAGATTCAATCTTGGAAACTTTCTTCAGTTTTCTGGGATATCAATCTTGTTTTGATGGGTAATGCGGTTTTTGTTTTGATGATCTGCAACTAATCTGAGAGATTCTTGGATCGGTTTGAATTTGATGTAATTTTGTAGGTAATGATGATGACCTGGGTATAGTTTGGTAGTGTTAGCAAGAAAGCTAATAATGGTGAAAAGTTTTTGATTTGATTGGGTTCGGTGGATTTAAGTTGATCCACCACAAAGGTTGATTATGGAAAATTGAAGGAAAAAAGGGTTCAAAATTTATGAGGAATTAAGGAAAAAAGGGCTTGAATTTCAGGAATTTTAAGGTTGCTAGATTAAAATTTTGAGGACATTTCTTGGGTTTGTTTGGAAAAGATGGATCTTGTAGTTGGTGGGAAGTTTAAGTTGGGGAGGAAGATTGGGAGTGGTTCTTTTGGGGAGCTTCATTTGGGTATGTTCTTGAATTTTGAGCTTTATATATTTTGTTTTGTGAATTATTGTGTTTAGTATGTTGAAGTGATTATTTCTTTGTGTTATTGTTTGATTTATTGGATTAGGGACCAATATTACAAATGGAGAGGAAGTTGCTGTCAAATTGGTATGTGTTCTTTTTGTTAATTTGTGTATTTCATGTTATTTTATGTTACGACTAATTGCTTATCATATAGGATTTTTTTTTTTACATGTTTCTTGTTTGAATTTACACTGGTTGGTCCTATTTATTTAGAGTTAGATGTAGTAATGTATATTCATTTAGGGTTATGAACGTGAGGGTAGTTCACAGCAAATCCTGTTTGACATGCAGCAACAGGCTTAGAAATTTCAACATTCTGTATGTTGCAATATACCTAGCCCCTCATTGGCTTGATGAATCTTGAATTATTTGATTTTTAGGATTTTATGTTCTGATTTTCCATGGAGTATGTCTCTGGAATTGAACAAGTCACTATAATACCTCCTGCTTATTGAACAAAACTTTACTGGTGCAATGCTGGTTGAGGCTTAATCATTCTCTGAATCGTTTGGATCAATGGGCTTTGGAATCAACTCTTTCCTTGGGGTATATGAGCTAATTTTTATGGTTCTTACACTTTTTTCTGCATAGGATGTAGCATAAAGATGGTTTGATATGCTTCAATCTGTAAACAGTTCAACAATGGGTCCAGTTAAGCTTAAAATCACAATATGGACGAGGGAATGAAAATGCAAATATTATTTAGTGAACGTGATCAATTTTCCTACGTTGCAGCTTCACTTGGTTTTTAAAGAGAGTAATAAAGACGGTATATGACAAGAAGAAGGTTTGATTTTATAGAGGGGGTTTGCTTTATAGTTTGCAATATCGCACTGACCTCATGAGAATTTTTCCCTGTCTAACTGTGGGGGTTAGCCCTTGTAATTATCAATATCAATCTGGTGAACGTGGCGAACAATGAAGATTCAAAATTTAGAAAGATTTCAGCCTTTGCACATTCATTTGTTTCAGTTGACAACACAGGGTTCAAAGGCATCAGTTCAGAACTCAGATATTCTGAATGTGGGAGTTACGGTGGTGTAAGAGTTGTAGGTGTGTTGGTGTTGGAAAATTGTCCTTAGTTCTACATTGACATGTATATCAAGGTCCTTTGATTTCTTAACAATGTATCAGGCTTCTTTATGTGAATTTTTAATGTAGTTTTTGTTTGGAGAGAAAGTAGGACAGAGTAGGTTGCCATTTTAAATGTTTTCAGTAGCTATGTTTAAACAGCACAAGTCACGTTATGGGACAGACTTGCTCAGTTAGTGGTTTGGTTTCCATGTTTTAAGAAGTTAGGTGTGTTTTGTGTTATATCTAAGGAGCTCTGGACTCGAGTTCTTTCATATATATGCTCGGATTGACTTGTATGATTGCACATAGGTGTGCCTTAAGAGGATATGCAGTGAGACGCTCTCTGTCATCTTTCACCTTCATCTGCTAGTTGTCACCTTTCTTTTGACAAACTCTCTAGGTTTTGTTTTCTCCTATTAGTACATTACTGAGTCAACTAGCTAGATTACTTGTTATGAAGCTCCTGAATGGATATTGGTTGTTTGAAGCCTATGTTTAAATTTAGAAAGTTAGAAAAAATTCATTTTGTTTTACTTAGTTCTTATTACTCAATGTTCAGAAACATTTTGTAGTTTACCACGCATTTTTCAGTTTCCTAGTGTTTGTTAGGAGAGTTTTTGTACGAAAGTAATAGGGTAGGATGCTCAGCCCTAGGGCCTTATCTGAAATAAAACACTATATTACACCACTTTCCATGTCTGAGAATAAAAAGAATTTAAAAGGTCAAGCATGGTTCAAGGATTTGAAAATATGTAATTCCTCCTATCATCTTGTTCTGAATTTTTTTTTTGAATTGTTGGTTGTGTATCTTTGTTTATGTAGCATTCCATATGGCTTATGATTTCAATCTTTGAGTTGTTGAGTGACTTTATTTTAATTGCTAACCTCAGGAATCTGTGAAAACAAGGCATCCACAGCTTCACTATGAGTCAAAATTATACATGCTTCTTCAAGGAGGGAGTAAGTTCTTTATTTTAAATTTTTCTGAGGTTTTTTTTCCTCATCTGTAAGAGCACTATTCTCAAGAATATGACATGCATCTGATTTATACTTTCTTTCGTTAAATGAAGCTGGGGTTCCTCATATAAAGTGGTTTGGAGTTGAGGGTGACTACAATGTCATGGTGATTGACCTTCTTGGGCCTAGCCTTGAAGATCTCTTTAATTACTGCACCCGGAAGTTCTCTTTGAAAACAGTTTTGATGCTTGCTGATCAGCTAGTATGTGCATGTCTTGACTTTATGACCATAAACTATCTAGATGTTAATGTTTCCATGCAATATTCTTATTGTTCCTTGTGTGATGGTCTTGTCCATGTTTTTGTAGATCAGCAGAGTTGAATACATGCACTCCAGAGGCTTTCTTCACCGTGATATAAAACCTGACAATTTTTTGATGGGATTGGGACGCAAAGCAAACCAGGTGCCCAATTGTGTTTCCACATATTTTTTAAATCGTATACCTCCTAATCTCCCCCCCTCCCCCCCCCCCCAAAAAAAAAAAAAAAAAAATTTTGATCTACTGGAATATAGGTTTTTTTGTAATATGATTGATGAGTTGAGAAATATTTACCTGCTTTCGAAAGTGCTGTTTATTTTTACCAAACGTTGTTACTATGGTGGTGCCATCACCATGAGAAAGTATCACTCTCTTTTTGCTCCCTTAGTTCACAGTTGTATTTTTGTGAAGGATAGATATCAGAGACTAATATCTATGAGAAATATTATAAAAAGGGTTGGAGGTGAGGTCTGTATATGAAATGGACAATAAAAACTAGGGCTACTCAACCTTAAGCAGTCTTTATGGAGGTACATACATGGATAGGCTTATTCTGAACAACAAGAGGCTAATAGAGAGATTAGCAGTGACAACAGAAGAAATATAGATTCCACCTACCTCATGGTCTGGGGAAGGTCTAAATTTATGCAACATCACTCTTATCCAATCCAATTTTGAGAGGCTGACAAAATAATGAGACAAAAACCAATGAATCATTGACTGTAGTAGACTTTCATGAATTCTTATCTCAGTTCCTGGAGTTTAAGAGATTATGTTAGCTTTGATGATCTAAACTTGACTGTATCCATGTCTTTTTGTCATTAAGATAACAATTCTAAGCAATTTTGCTTAACTTATTTTAAAATGATTAATTTCTGAATGATTATACTCTCTTTGGGGAATTTTCTTGAAAGATATTGTTAGGTGAAAAGTATAGTGACAACATTCTGGGATGAAATATCTTTCAACTCTCTCACCTTGTTGATTTTGTTTATTTTACCTCTTGTTACCTCCTTAATTTGTTGCTCCAGTCTAGGTGGACCTTATAGATGACTAAATCAGGAGTAGTAGAAGATATTGTGGTTAGTAATTGATAGTTAAATTTATCCTTCTCAAATATTATGGAACCCTAGGTCATACAACGTGGTGTGTAAATTCTCACTCAATAGGAGAAGGAAGTTGCTAAGCTGTTTGGGTATAATTCGTATTAATGTATGAGTAGATCCACTTGCTCTTGTATTTTTAATACTTCCCACCGAAGTGGCTTTTTACATTCTGGTTGTAGAAATCCCCAATATACTGCTCACCAACTTCTTACGCTGTAGTAGCCTGGTTAGCAAGGTAAGTTCTTACTCTCATAGTCACTACCTTCATATTAAACTTGTAGGCTTAATCTTTTCTTTAGAAAACAATATGATAAAAACTGAGTTTCTAATTGACTTTAGGTGGGGTTTTGGTGGTTTTGGGGGTGTGTCTTAGATGCCTTTGCTCTATACATTTTGACCTCAGGATTTATGTAGACCTTACTTCTTAAACCCCAAATCCTCAACGGAATTATAAAGTGTACATTTTGACTTCTGTTTTATAAAGTGTATTATATAAAGGATATTTAACTCGGTCTTTGTCAAACATCCCACTATTTTTTGTTGTAACTGCACCCTTCATCTGTTGTAAGCTTTTACTTTTTGCAGTAGCCATCTTATTTTTTTTCCAAATCCAATACTGGGATAACCTAAAAAAACATTTTGAATTGTCGGAGTAGAAAAAATTCATTTTCTTAATTGATACTGATACACCTGCACTAAAAAAGTATTTACGATGGTACTTCTACAACTCCACAACTGTCCTATTCTACACCTTGTCCGCATTTCTTCAATGGTCCTTTATCTCACTGTAAGACCTCCATGCAGATGTTTGGTTTTTGAAATCTCATATTTGTTGATGGACCTGAAATCAATTTGCACCCCACAAGAATGGTTTGTATTGGTGTATCTACCATCTCACCATCAATGGCTTTTTTTTAACTGTAATGTTTTAGATTACTTAGGCTTTGGTTCTTGAAGCATTCTGGGTTTCAGACTAGAAAGGTGGCTGTTTTCTCTTGTTTTACTTGAATTGTTAATGGATTGCAGGTGTACATTATTGACTACGGTCTTGCTAAAAAGTACAGAGATCTTCAAACTCACAAGCACATACCATACCGGTATGACACTAGCATATTTTTTTGCTATATGCTCAATCAACTCATGAAGAAACTTATCAAATTTTGAAATCCAACATTTCTTTTATTTATTCAGGAGATTTTTGTTACATGTTTTAGTCATTTTCTTTTAAAATCAGAGTTAAATTTAGGTGAAAAGCTAAGTTCTTTTTATGACACACAGAAACAATTTTCTGTTCCTTCAATTATTTTTTTCTGGAAATTATTGGGTATGATGAAAAAGAAATTACTTATATTTTCTGGCCTTTTGAAAAGTTTACCAATATGGCGTGTTGAATTGAATTGATTTAGAGGCTGTTTGGTTTAGAGGTTTCAAGAAAGGGGAAGGCAAAGAAGACACCTGTTTCCTTAAATGATGTTTGATTAGCTATTACCTTAAACGCTTTCCCCTTTTATTTTATTTTTCCTCCAAACTCTTCAATCCCGGTTTCCTTCTTCTACATGACACTTTAAAACTTGAAATTATCCTTTATCCTTATTCCACAACCCCTTCATGCAAGAGCATGCCTTCCAGTTTTCACAACCCACCTATCATTGCCAACTCTAAGGTCCCTCACCACCATCACTTTGACCTTGAATGCTTCCACAATCCGCACTATCATTGTTGCCTCCCCCTTCCAACCACTACCTCCTGGGAGTGAACACCACCACCAAGTTAATGCCTCTTTCAAGCTCCATAGTCACCCACCATAACCTCCAGACATAACTCAAAAAGCAGATGTTACAGGATTAGATCTAAAGCCACTCACCTTAGTTGCAAAGCTCCATAGCTTTGGGTTTTGGGTGGTGAAATTTGGCCAAGGCTCTTTAACTGGAGTCTTGATGGCTGGAATTGGACTAAACACCAGATGTGAACTACTAAAAGCAATGTACAAACAAATTGGTACCCATTAGAGAAGTGAAAGGAAGTGCTGCATTAGTTGACTATGGTATTACAGCATAGAAAATCACTTGAATGTGAATAATGAAGTTTGTTGCGGTGGCAGAAGAGAAGGAACTGAGGTGGTTTGTGTGAGAACTTTTTTATGGGTAACCAAACAGTTATAAAAGAAATTATATGCCTTTCTCCTCAACCAAACAAAAGAAGGGAAATGAAGGTCGGCATATCCCTTTCTGTATTCCGCCTTACGCTTTACTTGAACCAAACAGTTTCTTAGCCCCTTTTTCTTGTTGGTCCTGTAAGACTGTAGATAAGTGTCGAGCTGATTTGTCTTTTTTAAGTTGATGCTTTTATATAAACTCTTACCATCTTGTAGAACGACCTTTTTTTTTACATATGTTTTCATGCAATGTCGGTACTTGCTGTGAGCCATGTTACATTTTCAGACTTAGTAACTTGAATTTGCTGCGAATGGTCCATTGTTCAGTTCTCTGTGGTTTGTTGTAAGCCTTGTACTCCTGAATTTCTGTGAGCCATGTTACATTTTCTGACTTTGTTACTTGAATCTGTTGTAGTAGTCCAATTTTCAGTACTCTGTGGTTTGTTGTAAGGATTGTACCTGTTTGTGGTTACAGTTTCCGAGATAGCATGATATTATCTATTTTACTAGCATTTGTTTTGTCACTGTCGGTGCTTTTAAATTCTATAATACTTTGTTTAAAAATTTGGCCACTTTGCAGGGAAAACAAAAATCTCACGGGCACTGCTCGATATGCTAGTGTGAACACTCACCTTGGCGTAGGTAGTGAATGCAATTTGTTTCGCTGTCTCTTTTTGTAAACAGAGAAGTCTTATTGTAAAGCTCAATCTGATTTTGTGGTTTATGCACAGAACAAAGCCGGAGGGATGATCTGGAGTCTCTTGGTTATGTGCTAATGTATTTTCTGAGAGGAAGGTTGGAATATCTCTGGCCTTCTGCTATTCTTTCTTGCTATCTTTTTGAGTTATCTTATAGGCTTGTCTGCTTTATGTTCTTTCTATTTGAATGTTTTTTTTTTTCCAAATGTTGGTTGCAGCCTTCCTTGGCAAGGATTAAAAGCAGGGACTAAGAAGCAAAAGTATGACAGGATCAGTGAAAAGAAGATGTTGACTCCTATAGAGGTAGGTTTTTGTATACCTAAGACATGAATATTTTTGTGAACTGATAATCATTGTACTTCTAAAGCTTCTGCTTGGTGATATGAATCTCAGTTCATTTTCTTGACAACTTTAAAGTTTTTGCTTGGTCATGTATTTATGCACATGTAGCATCCTCAATTTTTTTCTATTCGTAGGTAAAGTGTATGATGTTGGATTCTCGTTGTCTTAGTATATAACCTGATATAAAGTAGCAGAATGTTGAGTTTAAAATAGGTAGATAGCTTCATATTATTTGGAAAATGATGTTGATGATTCTGGGTGCTAAATTCCTATGGGCAATGATTATTATATCTGAGCTAGGAAGCAGTCCATCTGAGGGAAATAGGATTTAAGACCTTCAGATTTGAGGAGTGATCAATGTTCTTCGGTGGTTTGTGCTGTTGGAGCTGTAACCAACTTGTGTTGTTGACAACACTGACAATTTGGTTAGACTGACAAGAACGAGTCTTGAATACCATTGATTGAGATAATTTAGAAAAGACTAATAAACTTAGAAAGAAAGACATCAGCTGTGCCTTTTGGCTCTTTTGCCCCTTGCAATTTGGGGTGTGTGGTTCTATGTGCCTTCTTTTATGCTAAGGTAAATAATATTTATAAAAGAAGCAGAAGAGAGACATGAATTGCTCTCTCTGCATGATGCACTTTGGGACATATGCCATTAGATGCTCTAAGGGATCCTTTGAAATCGTATCTTTGCTGGAGCTGTGAAGATCTTTCTTTCATGACTGATCTCATTTTTGTTGCCATCTTCCTTCTGCTGTCAAATCCCTATATTTTATAAGCCCACAGCTGTATCCTCCCCTTGACTTTCTGTGAAATTTCTTGTTGATGTTGGAGATACCTGTTAGGATCCTTCCCTAAGATATCACTGTGGTTAATCGCTTCATTCACTCAAACCAGCCATTTTGAGCACCATCTTGAAAATATTATTTGTTGAATTGCATGTTGCTTTTGGTGATATTTGTTAGAAGTCAACCCCTTAGAGGTCATTATGGCTTGATGCTTTATTCTATAAAAACTTCAATTTTGAGCACTGCCTGAAAGTTAGATCAAGCTGAAGCGATCACCCTTTCTCTGGACACTAATCATGGTATACCTTCCCCTCCAAGAAAGACAAGGTTGTGAAATATTTTATTTGCAGTTTGATCAGATTTAGATCTATCTGAAAACTTCGTAAATATCCTTTTCATGCCCTTCTGGCTGGACAAAGGTTAAACTGAGGATCTTACATGCTTGAGACATTTTCTTGGCTTCTAAATTTTCATTCTCTTGCTATGCTTCGTTTATCAGGTAAGCACAGCAAGCAAGACAAATTTTTAAGCCAGATCTGTAGATAGGCTATGCATGAGCACAGTTGAACTGTTGTGGGCTTTTATTTTTCTATTTTGGTTCTTATTAATTTTTTATTTATATTAACTCCATATCTTGATACAAACAGTCATCCTGTTTTGATTTGTTTTAACCTTTTGCATTAGACAGTTCAGATAAATCTATTGGTTATGCATTGTTGTTTTCTGTTTAACTTTTGATGAACTGTAGTTAATTTTGTGTTAGAACTAATAATATGCTGACTCTTGTTTATGAACCAACAAAGCTGTTCCACCTCAAATACGACATGGTTTATTTATTTGATCTCTTGGAAAGGAACTGAATGCATGTAGAAAAGTTTCCGTTGTGGAATCTTGGTGTTTTCTCTGGTGCAATAGATGTTGAATCCTTTTTTTAATGTAATCCAAATTTGTGTTCTAGTAATTTTGTGAAAATTCTTTATCAGGTTTTCATCTAATTAAATTTTAATTTTATACTACAAAACCTTGGCATTTTTAACTGATTTACATTTTATCTGATTTGCAATTTGCTGGCAGGTTCTTTGCAAGTCATATCCAACAGAATTCACATCATACTTCCATTATTGCCGATCGTTGCGATTTGAGGACAAGCCTGATTATTCATACTTGAAGAGGCTGTTTCGTGACTTATTCATTCGAGAAGGTGATCTTTGACTGACTTCTTGAACATGATTTGCTTGACTCCTTTATTTTTGCATATATTAGATTGACTGTATATTTACTCGACTCTGAATTACCTCGGGTCTACTTTTCCGATTTCTGAGTTATAGGGCTATGGTTTTGAAACACCTGGACTCGAAGTATAATGAAACATGTTTATAGAGAGTTTATTCCGAATGTTTCTCTTGTCAGTTCTGCATAGCACTTGTCAGGTTTTGTTTCGTTTGGTTATTTTATTTATGTTCTCAAGTCTTGTTATGTAGTTGGATGATTTCAATATACACCTGGCTGTGATCTTTGTTGATCTGATTTCTTTTCCTAGCTAGAACCCTGAAAATCACCTAGGTGGATAAATAAACTTCCTCTCTATCCCCCCCCCCCCCCCCCCCCCCCACACACACACACACACACAAAAAAAAAAATCAATTTTCCCAAATGAGGCACAAAAAATGGTGAAATCTTGATTTGGAAGACTGTTCAACCATGCTCATAGACATCGGAATTTGTTGATTACATTTTTACCTAAGCAGTATATTATCAGTAGAGTTTCTTTTGTACTCATCCCCTCCCTCGCCTCAAAAATCCAAATCCAAATCCCTGTCAAATCTCTGGATCAGTTGTTAGCTCTTTTCCTTGGTTAAGGAAAGCCTAAATAGAATCCAATTTCTTGTCTAGAAGTGTCTTTTTATGTATACTTATTTACATGCGAAGTATATTTTGCAAAATTTGTTTATTGTCTTTAGCATGGGTGTCATGCAGGCTTTCAGTTTGACTATATTTTTGACTGGACAATGATGAAGTACCCTCAACTTGGTGCTGGTTCAAGACTGAAGGTTAGATGTGGTTTATATCTATTAATCACTCACTCTATGCAGCATTTTCTTTTTGTTTTTTCTCTCTTAATGCGGCATTTGCAGGTACCTGCTGGAAAGACAGGTGGACATGCCGGACCATCTGCTGAAAGAGCTGATAAGCATTCAGGTATGACCACATTCTCACCAAGTTTGACTTTTGTGTTTCTGAAATCTTCTGTGTTCCTCTTTCATTTTTATTCTGTACTGATACATATGTTTTTTTACAGGTAAAGAGGTCCGTGAAAGGTTTACTGGCGCTGTTGAAGCTTTCTCTAGGAGGAATACGTCTGGCGGATATGGTGATTCATCGAGACAGAAGTCATCAGAGTTGGTGATGTCCTCAAAAGAACTGGTAGGAGTTGGATGCCTATGTCTTTTACTTATACCATTAGTCTAAATGTTAGTAGGTTTCATTGACTCATACTTCATCTATTCTGTTTTATGATGAAAATAAAAACCTTATCGGCAGCCTGATTCAATGAGAGGCAGCCATAGCTCTGCTCAGCCTAGAAGCACCTCAAGGAGGGCTGTTGCTTCAACCAGCAGGCCCAGCTCTTCTAATGGACCTAGTGAGCGTTCCAGCCGCTTAGTCTCAGGAAGCGGTCGCCTATCCACCAGTCAAAGATTGAAATCTGGATCTGAGCCCAGCAGGCTGGGAACGCCTTCTCGTCCCCCTACCACTAGTAAAGGTGGACTTGATGCTGCTGTTCGTAGCTTTGAGTTCCTTTCAATCGGCAGAGAGAAGGTGAGAAAATGACAAGTTCTTTGAAGATTTTGGTATCCTAATTGTCTTGGGTTCTTTGCATCATCCAAGCAATATGAGACTTAGATATCTTGCTGTGAGACTAAGCTGCAGCAAGGTTTCTGCGAATTAGTGATCAATCTGAAAGTTGGAGGGGCAAAACATGGGGGCTCTAGTTGTGGTATGTAGTAGTTTAGGATGTGTCCTTAGCTTGATGGCAGCCTTGGCTTCATTTTCCCCCCTCCTCATTGGAGTACTTGTCTCTTTGTGTCGCTCTATGTAATTCCAAAGTTGATCAAACGATTGTCAAGAATTTCTTCTTTTTATTTTTTATGTTTTGATTTGAATTTCATAAAAAAAATAATCAGCCAAAATGTAAGCAGTAACGGCTCTTCCTGTTGAGTTTCTGCTGTAAAGTCTGTTTTCTTGTAGCAAATGCTAGTCAGTGGAATGGTGGAACTCGTGGTTCAAGTCTCTTTGTATTAAGTCCTTTCTACTCCACACCAAGTTACCCTTGATAAATGTCAAGCTTTCCTCACCTTCAAATGGTATCACGTAATCCAGGTTTGATTGATACTCTCTGCTTCTTTTAAGGAAGTGCATGAATCCTAAATATTCTAAACATTAAAGATAATACATACGAAGGATACCCAAATTAATACGATATTTTGAAAGCAATGAGAACATATGTCATCGTAAACTGAAATTGACAATTAGCAAAAGTTAATCGCATAGACCTCTAACTGAAAGCAATACTAGTGAAAATTCATAGTTTTAAAAGGTATAGTCAAACACAAAATTCTTTATAGTCCATTAATTCAACACAAAATAAAAACAATTTAGATATGGAAACATGTGTATGCCTTTCTTATCACGTTCCTGCCTTTAGCCTTCTTTATATCACGTGCATATAAATGAGATGTGAAGCGTGCCTCAACTATATGCTAGAAAGTGGAATCAACAAAAATATGCAGAAGGACATTAATATAAGAAGCCATATTTTAAACAAAAAGTATTGTAAACATATAGCGTATCCTAATAAAAGTGATCATTTAATACAACACAAGTTATCGTTCAACATAATATAGGTTAATCTTGATCAACTTTGCATGTTACTTTTGTTATATTGAGTAGTCATTTTTACTAGGAGACACAATAAGTTTATTGGAATATTCATTAATAGTTGGCAGCGGAAAATATTAGTAGTCTATAAATGCTTATAAGTAAATTAATACACCCATCACACACGTAAATAAGAATGCCAAAATCATAAATTACCTCATACACCCATCAAAAAAAAAAAAGTAGACTTTTTGTGCTGACACACTTCCTTATCAACGCTAATTACATGCATAATATTTTGAGTATCTAATCAATAACAAGTCTAAAATACTCACATGTTTTTGATTTTTCGTATTATCAACTTAGCATAGAAAACAAACATGCAAGTAATTATTAAAGTTTTCATAACTTATAGTTCAAGGATTTATATTATTATCATTTGATGGCACGTAGTTTGGCAAATTAGGAATCGCAGAAAATTCATGATTTTGACGCGCTAAAAAAATGTTATTGGTACATTTTATTGTGAGACAACATTTTTTTGTACTCTACTCACATTGAGGTGTGACAATCGCAATTTTGGTTGTGTCAAAATCATATTCCAAGAAATCCCCATAGAGTTAGGATTAGGGACGAGAGTATTTTGTGAAATTGGATTAAAGGATGAAAATCCAAATTGAATTGGTGAATAGTGGGTGATGGGTCGGGTCTGATTCAAGTGATAATTTTTGGCTGATCACCCATTTACCACCTAGTCCATCATCTATTTTTATACTCATAGGCCTACCCTTAATCCTAAAGTCAAATATCTCTCTAATCGTACTTCTAAGGATCGTAAACACTGTGCAGTTAATATAAAAATTAATATTATAACTTCATTGACATTGTTGTTTTACTCATAGGCCTACCCCTGATCCTAAAGCCACGGACCATAGACTTTTTATGATATATATAAAAATTAATATTATAATATTAATATTTTTTAAATAAATTGTTGACTGTATATTTTTTCCAAATTTAGAATACTTATAAAAATTGAAGACATCACAGCAACAAAGTGTATTACATTATTTGGCAAAGAAGAGGAATGTAAGTCAATATTTTGCCAATTTAATTAAGATAAATACAAAAAATAACAAATATTTATTTTATCCATATGAATATGAAGACATTTATAGAAGAATAAGCACGTAAGCATTTAATAAAATAAGGATTGCAACAATTATTCAAAACAAATAAGAGAAAGAATTTTATTATAAAAAGTAAGATATTAGCAACTTCTAATCATCCAATTAATCATTAGTTAAAGTTTTTATTTAATCTACGTTAAAGCTAATAATTAGTCTTTTTCAGTTTTATTTTCTAAATATTAATACTGTGTTATTATACGTGCCCATGTTAGTTTATTTTTTAAAAATAATATGTTTTACTCTTTACTACTTGCTTAAAATTGGGATAGAAACCAAGGGTACTATAGGGGTACTTATTCCAAACCATGATTCTTGGAAAAACTTTTTCCTTCTCATTAATTTGGTATGAGAATAGTCGGTTTCAGGGTAAATGAAGAAAAGGGAGTGAGGAGGAGAGAGAAAATACAATTACACGATTACCGCCTTGACAACCCCAAGTCAACCAGGCAACCACCGTACTCTTGAATGCGATTGCAACAACAAAACACCTTTAAAACCACTATAATTATTTGAAAGCCCAACGCCAGTAAGGAGGAGTAAGAAAGGGACGCAGGAGCGGCGGCGAAAACAAAGGAGGTAGACGCGGTGGCAGGCAGAGGATGCAAATTGCAAAGGCAAAGGCAGAAAGGGAGGTAGCAAAAAAGGGATAGAAAAGGAGAGAGTGATTTACTTTAGGGCTTTGAAGGAAAAAATATGTGGATCGCTAAACATCGCCCGTGATTATGTACCTATCGTCCGTATTTTATACGTATTTTATACTTTCTTTACGATATTGCCCTTATATATATTTATCTAATATTTGTATTTAATAACCTAATTTAACCTACTTTACTAATTATCTAACATTTTAATTTACTAACCTAATTTAACCCATTTACTAGTCTAATCTACTAATTATCTAACATTTTTATTTACTAACCTAATTTAACCCATTTAATAACCTAATTTATTAAATTAGCTAATATTTTAATTTACTAACCTAATTTAACCCTTTTTTATGTCATCTATTTGTAAATCTAATCTAGTAATATACTTATTTAATCAAGAAACTAATCTAATCTAAGCTAAAAAAAATTGTGCATAATGTATTAGAAATAATGTGTCCTAAAATATGAGAAAAGTTAAGAAATAATCAGCCGTTAAGCATATAAATCCAATATTCTATTATGACTACTCGTTTTGGCACGCAAAATCGCGATTTACAAGATCTTACACTCAAAACAAACAACCACTTAATTCTTTATAGATTTTGGGTGCATTCCAAGGTTTTGGAAAATTCGAAGATGCATATCTCTTAGCCCAACTGTTTTTAAAGGTACTACATAACCATATTTCCCCTTAGTGGCGTCTTATTTGAGATATTGAAAAAAATATTTGACAAGTCATAAAATTGGTTATGGGACTCCAAATGGAGCATATAATATGCCTAAATTGGGTATTTTTTTCGAGATCTACGTACGACAAATATCCCAAAAGGGAGATTAGTCATCTTATTTTCTCCAAAAAAAGTCTCTAACGGCACATAATCCATGAAATTCGATTTTTAAGGGTTAATTCTACATGAACACAATAATATAGCATACAAATCTAAACACAAAGGGATTTTTCGTCTTTACATTAATGTATAACAACTTACCAAAAAAATTTAAAGTTTATTTTGATTTCTAAATAATTTAAAGTTTATTTACATGGATTTATATTTTATATTTTGATGTTTAATTATAAAGATTATGTGTTTTATCGATTGAAATTTGAACAAAATAGGAGAACCGTGTAAAATAGGTGGAACCGTCCAATTTGGACGGTTCTCTTTGGTAGATTTTTTTTAATTAATCTAGTTTTTTTTTAACCCTAATCGTAGTTAAATCATTGTTAAATCGAGACAAATGATTAATGATATGATTAATTACTATTATGTATTAGTTAAGATTACATATTAAATTAGTTAATATTAATTAATTAATATTATTAATAATACATATAATAATATTTGTGTTTTGTAGCTAAATCATGTTTAGTAGTTAATCATATACTATGCTTAGTTAATAATTAGATGTAGTTAAAAAATATATTAATGTTATTAGGTTAATATTATTATAGTTAATACTTACAATTTATTTTTATATAAATTAATATATATTGGTTAATAATAATAATATAAGATTTGTATTAGTTAATATTACGTGTTAAGTATATTGAAGTGCAAAACATTGAAAATTGAGAATAAAATTGAAATAAAGTGAAAAACTTAGAGTGAAAAATAAAATGAACTTATATTAAGTTGTGAGAGTGAAAATAAATGTATAGTATTTATATACAAAGTAAGAACAAATTTGATAATTCACATATGAAATATGAGCGATAATTGGATATTTCAGGCGATGTTTAAGAAGGCCGAAAAATATATCCAAAATCCAAACAAAAAAAGGGCGCAATAAAATAATAGTCATACTAATATTCTGGTCGCACAAGGTCATTACCCAATTGGAGACAAAGCCTTAGTAATAGAGGTTGGACGTGTCCCTTCCTTTCATTGAAAGTTGAAACCCATCTCTCGTCTCCCCCCTTTTTACCCTCTCTTTCTCTCTCTCTCTCCGATTTCGAGGCTCGGAATCGCTCTCTTCCCCGATCTCAATCGCTTCCTCTCTTGCTGCATCAAGATCCGCGCATTCACATCTCCTACTGCCCGCTCTCTTCAAGGTGTAATCAGCTGTATCTCGATTCCCAGAAATTTAGGGTTTGGATGGTCGAAGATCAATCGCCGATTTGTTTTGTGAATACTTGGAATTGCGAGGGGATTATTTGTTGTTGTTGTTGTTGCGAATCGGCTAGGGTTTCAGGATTCCGTTGTTGTTGTTTTGCATGATTTTGTTGAGATATTGATTCGGATTGTTGTTGATTGTGAATGGAGATGGATTTTCATGGAGATTTGGTTTCTCTTGATGCTGAGCTGTTGCAGTTGCCTGAGGTCTCTCCTTTGGCTCTTAAATCGAATCCATATATTGCGCAGGACCTTTTTGAACAGTGGCTTTCGCTAAACGAAACCAATCGCCTGGTAAGCCGTAATCCCTTTCCTTATTGATTGTTCATTTTCTGCTTGCTTTCTAGGTTTGTTGTTGTTTGTGGATTGATAATATGATGCTTTTTTGGTTATTGCCATTTTTTCACTTGTAATTTGATGAATTGCGGAAGTTAGATGTTAGGCTAGGTGTTGTTGCGAAACTTGGAGAATCCGTGACGTGAATTATGGATTCTGATCATTCTATGGGTCCAATGTAAGGAGAAGTTCTTCTTAATTATGAGGAACTGCACACTTGATTTACGGTTTGAAATGAGGTGGTTGTGGACTTTGTGATACGATGTGCAAGGAGCATGGTTGGTGGGATTTGGCTCAGCTGTGATAATTCGGTATATATTTTTGTTTGTGTTGAAGAATCCAGCATGTGTTAAGGTGGCGATCAGTTCACTGACGCAGGGAATCTGTTTCATATATTGTCCATTGTTGTGAATTTTTTTCTTTATTGTCAATATCTATGGTTTATTTTGAGTTGTGTATCTATCCCTAATCATGTGGAATATTTCTCTAGTTTTGAAATACATTGCTCAGTGATACACTTTGTTTCCTTCCCCAATTTGGTTTTTGTTGGAAATGGAAAGTATTATGTAAGAGCCTATAGGCCCTATATGATAAATTTGCAGCATATGAAAAGAGTTTCTATTATTGTATTGGGTGACTCACAAGCTGAAGGATATCGACAAATGGTCATATTAATTTGAGAGGTACTCTATCAATCTTGCAACTATTTGCGCTCACAACTTGCATCAGCTGGTCATCTGTCTTTTCTCAAATTTGTAATCAAATCATTTGTCCCTCTGTTGAGCAATTTCTGATATGCAAATGTACTAAAAATATCATCAAACTAAGAACACCATGAGTAGGACATTCATTGTGTTTGGCTCTAGTTGAGGTATAATAGTTTCCAAAGGCCCATGTAAGACAATGCTTTTCTTTGTATTCCTCAGTAGTTGGAGTATGGAATTCAATATTGCAATGTAAAGGAATTCATCTGCTATGGAACCCATCATCTCTGTATTGGACCTAAGGTTTTTTCCTAGTCTACATGGAGGCACTAATAGATATATTTTTAGACTACCATGCCAGATTTCAAACTGATGTGTTCTCTATCCTTCCTACCTTCCTATATACCTACTTGGTTAAGGGTTTTTTGATCAAAAGATGTTGTATGAAGAACTTGCCAATGGCAGCTTCACTCTACATGTTGCTCTAGTGAAATTGGTTCTTGGAATTGGAGGATTGTGTATACATGTTGTAGGTCAGGTCAAGTTGATATTTAATCACTAATAATGCAATTTGCAGATGTGGATTTAGTTGTAGAGATTTGCTGTTTGAGGGAATTGTTGAAAGTTGTTTATGTAAGATGTTGTCTACAACCTATTTTCTCCTGGAAAAGAGGGGTTTGCACTAAGTTTTAAGGTGTTGAGGATGATAAATTTGTTGATGGCCTGCTTTGATAAACATGTCATTGTAAAAGTTGTAGTTGAAATGTACCTGTAGGTGGTTTAGAGATTAAGATCTTGATGTATTGATGGTGTATGGGGAGATACATACTTGGGGTAGTGGAGTTGGTGCTTCTCTTCAACTTTCAGCGGTTTTATCGTTACTATTGGTCGATCAGAGCTATGGCATAATGCACAACTAAAATTTCTTGATGGATTCTTTGGTGAATGTCTTTGCTGTTAATTGGCGCTGAATATTTTGTTAGATGCAATTATGATTTGGTATCTAAACATTGGCTAGACCGTATAAGTCATGTTTTTTCCTTGTGTGGGATTTCTCATTCTTCATTAGAATTGTGGAAGCTCAACCATTAGTTCAATATTAAGGTCAGTTTTTGGGGTTCAGATTTATGTTGGACTGCTGGAAAATGGAAATGCACTTACTTGTTCTGAGTTTTTCAAGCAATCGTTCCTACTTAATTAGAAGGTCTTGTCAGCAAGTCATATTATTTGGAGCAACTACGATCTGATCTATTTATGCTGCTTTAGAAATGAAGTTGTTCTTCATTCAATTAAGTATTTTCATATTCTAATAGATGGTGGCTTTGATGTGAGGTTGTTGACTGTGGACAACTTTGCTTTAGGTTGTTGCGAAGACGATTGTCCATGAATGCAGGCAAGGGTTTCTTAGAATTAGTGTTATGGGAGAACAACTCTTGTTAGATAAGTTACACAATGGGGATATGGGTGACATGTTGACACCTTGGATTTTTTCAATCAAAGGAGTCTGATGGCTCTGCTTATTCTTGACAAGTATGGTTCATGTAGTTGTTTGTCCAATATGGTGAACTTTTATCTCTCTTGTGTATTGATGTGCTTGCAAAATTTGCTTGTTTATTATCTAGGAAAAAAGGATGTACAATTCATGACTTTCAGCTTTGACAAGTCTAATAGTTAATTTCTTTTAAGTCCGTTTGAACTGGGTAGATTGGTAGATACATTCCGACGTCAGAATAATATAGTTTCTCTATTACCGTCTGCCTATCTGTATGTGGATGTGCATTTTTGTGAGGGCATTAGCTTGTTCTGGGAGATTTATCTTTGAATTGTGAAACTATTTGGATTTTTTCATATTTGGCTTTGTTGTGTTGTAAGTAGTTAGCAAGTTGTTACCTTTTTCTTATAAATTATAACTTTCTAGCCAAGACCTTTATTGTTTAGTAGCTAAATTATTTTGTGTTCCTTGCTGTGATGCATTTTTTCTTCTTCTTAATTTTGTGTTATAAACTGCTTTGCTTTGAGTATGTAAACTATGGTTTGGCTGCAGGTGAAGTCTCTAGTCAATGATGCTAAAGCTGGGAATTCTTTGAATGTTGCTGGAAATGCTTCTAGTACAAATGCTGCTGCTAGCAATTCAATACCATCCATGTTTCCTGCAGGGAGTGCTCCTCCACTCTCACCGAGAAGCTCATCAGGTTCACCTCGTATTATGAAACAGAGAGCTGCTCCTTCTTCCTTAGGAAGCCCTCTTAAAGTATTGAGTGAGCCAGTGAAAGAGCTGATACCGCCGGTGAGTTTTTCTCTTAATGCCCATCTCTTTATCTCCTGACAATTATTTTTCTGAGTAGCTTTCCAGTTGCTTTATACAAGCATATGAGGGTCTTTACTTTGGTTCCTATACGCATCCATTGCAGTTCTATTTCCAGAATGGCCGTCCAGCACCAAAGGAATTGAAGGAGCGATGTTTGTTTAGAATAAATCAGTTTTTTTATGGTCATACTGAGGGCCTGCCATTGAATGGTTAGAAACCAAATAGTAACTGTGTTCTATGGTTTTTGTCAATTATTGAGTTGTTGACTTGCCTATGTTTGTTTATCTGTAACAGAGTTCAAAGCTGTTACAAAGGAAATATGTAAGCTGCCATCATTCTTCTCTCATGCCCTCTTCCAAAAGATTGATGTCAATGGCACAGGATTTGTCACCAGGTATACAACTAAAATCATAAAATTCTTTCATTTTTTTTTTGGCGGGTGTCACACTATCTTTGTTTTGATTCATAATCGTATCAGATTTGATGTGATCAGCCAGTCTTCTCTTGTATATGTTGCTTGCATTGTGAATTCTATGTTTGTTTCATTTTGTATTTGAAGGTAAATTGATTTTGACAAAGGATATCTCTGTAGGGATGCTTTTGTTGATTATTGGGTCAATGGTAACATGTTGACCATGGACATAGTTACTCAAATATATACCATCATGAAGCAACCAGACTGCAAATATTTGACTCAGGTGAATATGATGCTTCTCTTTACTTCTGTATACGTTGAGTAAGTTTGCATTTTCTGCTTCTGTTGAAGTTGTTTTTGTGTTAAGGGAAAGTGGAGAGAGCATAGTCTTTAGGACCTATTGTCTCTCATATTTGAGTGGGAATCCAGATTTTCAAATTTGTAGTGAGAATTTTTTCTTTGAAATTTATGTTTCTTCGCGTTTTGAATGTGTTTGTGAGCAATTCCTCTGTGAATGAGACAAGAGACACTTCCCTCTCAAGGAGACCAAATAGTCACTCTTATCAACTTTATTTTTTTCATGCTCTTTCAATCTCCTCTCTCTCACCTAGGAATGGCAATGGATTAGAGTCGAAGTGAATCCAACAAAATCCGAATCTGATCCGACTCCGAATCCGCAAACTCCGACTCCGATCTCCGAATCCGATCGGATCTCCGAATCCGATCGGATCCATCGAACCTCCCAATCCGATCTGATCCGTCGGACCTTCGAATTCAATCCAAAATTTAATGTTTTCTTACTTTTATTTTTGTTAATTTCGTTACTAATACTATAATTCCTTTATAATATATAAAGTAAATTAAAAAAATTTATACAACACAAGCAAATATCATAGTTTATTTATTTATTTTTTTTATTATTTTGGGTTATTATATTTGGGCTTTTTTTTATACTAGCCTTAATACTACTCATTCGGATCGGGCTAGACTCGGATCACTATCGGGTCGGATGTAATACAATATCCGAATCCAATCCATCTCCTATTCGGAGTCAGTTTTTTTATGGGATTCGGAGTCGAGTTTATATAAACGGGTTTGGATCGGACTTTTTTCCTCGGGACTCGATTCGGATTGAATTGCCATCCCTACTCTCACCCTAAAAATGCTTGAATTTTCTGTTTCTGACTTGTTCTTTTCATCGTATTAAGTTGCAGGCTATGCTTTCAATCTTAATCCTCTTCTACTCGTCAGTGAAATTTGAGAATCCTATTTCATCTTCTACTCTTATCTAATGTTTATTAACACTTTAGACTTGTGGTGCTCAAACTCACTTGTAATATCCAGTTATACCCTTGTTGACCCGAGGAAGGGAGAGAGTGAACTTGGCAGTCTGTAGCCTTAGATCTTTTTTTGTCATTTTATTGTCAATGATCTGTTTAGTCTATTCTCCTTCTTCCCTTTTGGGGTAAGTGGGTAAAGTGACTTGGCGATATCTGGTAAGTATTTGATCTTTCCAAATAACTTCTGCGTTTACCCTGTTTTGATTTCTTCCATGCAACTTTTACGATTTTTTTATAATGATAATTGTTTCCTTGTGAATTATACAGATATGTATTGCTTTATTACAAAACTATTTCTAGCTGTTTGAAAACTCTAAAAAGTCCATTATTATATCTTTTTTAAACATCGTGTCTCCGAGTAAAAGTTTCAAAACTTGGGCTCTTCTTGAATGTGTTCCTGTGTCCTTGATTTTAGAAATTTTTATGTCCTAGCCTCAGATCAATACAACCATACTTGAATTGGATGCTTGTTTCCGAGTGTGAGCATCATAGTTTTAAACTGTTAAATATGTGACATGTTCCGTAGGATCTCTAAGGGACGACTGAAAACCTAGAAGTTTTATCTTGGGGTACCAAAACAAAAAGATGTAAACTCAGCTGAGTCAGCTCCGATTGTTTTATATAATTGGTCAAAGTTTACTATATTCTATAATTTTTTACACTTTGTTTTTGGACTAATATGTTTGGAGTGCTATTGTAGGATGACTTTAAGCCTGTGCTTCGAGAACTTTTGTCAACTCATCCAGGATTGGAATTCTTGCAAAGTACACCAGAGTTTCAGGAGAGATATGGTTAGTTAATGTTTTTCCTCTCTAGTAAATGCTAGCCATATTTGCATTTAGTATCTCTTTATAATTTCTTAGATTCTTTTTTGTGTTCCCTCCCTGAAATGGTTTTACATTATGATCACAATTCTGTCATAGTACTAAATTTCTCATCTTAATTTTCCTCTTTTTTTTTTTTAATTTGTGTGAGTTTGGGGATGAGTTAAATTTTAATATGGCTGTTATACTTTTAGGTGTTTAAATTAATTAAGTCAATGAAACTTCACTCTGATAATTCCTTTACCTAGTCGTAGGTGAAAAATAATTGATAATTAATTTTGATGGTGAATGGTATGAATACTTAAATTCTGTCTTCAATTGGGTTTTTGAGGTTGTGATGTTAGTCAATGTTCATATTTTCATTATTTTTGATTTTATCTTGAAATTCTTGTTGGAAAAGTTGTCGTCTTTTCTTCATTATGTATCTTTGTTAATTGGACCTTTATGTCGGTCATACAAGATGTGAATGCCAAATAAATTTATAAGTTTGAACTATTTAGACTGTCCATGTGTCATTTCCGACTATCATGTCTTATGGCTTTTTCTGTCTTATCATTAGCTGAAACGTGGATATCATGTTATACTTTGTACACTCGGTTTTTCACTTTTGAGGTGTAAATTGTTATGGGACTTTCATTTCTTGTCTTGTCTCACCTTTATCTTGAGGTCTATGCTATAGCTGGCAATTTGTAATAAGTGAACATTGACCATCCCATTGGATATCTTAAGTAGTTTGAACAAGATTTCTGGGATGAAGGGTGTACAGTTTTTGTGTTTCAACCTTCATGGAAGATTTGTTTATATTAGTTCTAGATTTCTTGTCAGATATCTTTTTCTATGTCGTGTTTTTCAAGTCATCTACTCAATTGAATTCCTTTATCATATTTTTGAACTTAGTTAATTCTTATCAAAGTTTGTTACTGCTAGTGTAAGGATGATCTTCTTGGGTTGATGTATCTGATTATCTGAAGACCTTGTGTGTCTGTTTTGTAAACGTTGGCTAGTTTTCCTGCTAGAATTTTATGTCTTACGCCTGATAAGAATATGGCCAATCAACCTTTTGAGTGTCTCCCAATCTTTCACCATTTTCGCAAGCTCAAATCACTTTTTCTTGTATGATAATTTAAGCAATTATAAAACTCAATAGAGGGTCATGTATTTTTTTAAAAATTAATAGTCTAAAGTTCCAAACTTTGGTTATAAAATTCTTGTAGGCAGATTTTATATGAGACATTGGGAGATTAATTTTGCAACAGCATATTCTTCCTGTTTTTTATCCCCTTGTGTGTGTGTGAGTCCCTTATAGATTTTTTTTCCATTGGTGGCTGGACAGCGGAAACGGTAATATACAGAATTTTTTACTACCTTAATAGAGCGGGGAATGGTCAACTAACTCTCAGAGAGCTGAAGCGTGGAAATCTAGTTGCTGCTATGCAGCAAGCTGATGAAGAAGAGGATATCAACAAAGTTTTGAGGTAGTTGTTGCTATGTCTTTTAATGTACTTTGTGGATAGTAGTGTTATCTTCAAAACTTGATGTTGGTGATTATGGTGTTTTATACAGCATGTGTGATGGTATTCCTCCTTTATGCTCGAGGCTCTATCCTTAGAGTTATTTTATATTGGATGCTTTCCGCTCTCTTTGTAGGATATTTAGGAATTACCTTAAGTGACATCGTTTTCCTCTCTAATGTCTCATGATCACTTTTGTATTATATCCTGCTTTACTTATGCTTGTGACTGGCCTTGCTTTCTTAGGTTCTTTGTTTAGTTTGAAATAGCAAATTTTATATTTTTGTATTTGATAGCACTGTATAGGCTTCTTATCAATTGCATATTTTGAAAATAATGTAGTCTCCTACCAAAATAAATGAATTTATGGGGTAATTGTAATTGCTTTTGCATCCTTTTTTTTTTTTTTTTGGTGGGGGGTGGGGGTGTTTGGGTGGGTGTTGAGTGTGAGGATGGATTGGGAAGATGGACTTTATTTTAAGGCAAACTTTTCCTACCATATTTCTTTTTTGTATTAGCTCTCTAAGTTTCTTGTCTGGAGTGTAGTTGATTTGTCCTGTTGTGCTCTTATGGTTTATTCCGTGTTCGTAGGAGGCTTTCTCACTTCTTCATTCTATGAACTATTGCAATATAGGTATTTCTCCTATGAGCACTTCTATGTGATATATTGCAAGTTTTGGGAGCTGGACACAGATCACGATTTCTTAATTGATAAAGAGAACCTTATCAGATATGGGAACCATGCACTGACTTATAGGATTGTCGATAGAATATTTTCACAGGTAAACTATCCTGTTTTTTGTTCTCTGGAGGAATAGCCTTGTCCACTGGAAGCTTATATTTCTGATATTGCAGCATAAATAATCCATTTCCCCTTCTTACTCTTGTGCCAGATTCCCAGAAAGTTCACTTGTACTGTTGAAGGTAAGATGGGATATGAAGATTTTGTTTACTTCATACTGGCAGAGGAGGATAAATCTTCAGAACCCAGTCTTGAATATTGGTATGTCTGGTTGAACATAGTCTTGTGGATATATTTTTTGTTTGGATTGACAGCTTTTCCAGCGTCTTAAATGTTATGACCTATGTCTTTGGAGGATGTCTTAGTATAGTATTGGTTAGCAACTGCATCTTTCATCCTAGTGGTTCGTGGTTCCAATGCTCTCAGGATGGATGTGAGAAAAGTGGGGAGATGGGGTAATGGGTATGCAGTTTTGGATTTGGACCTTGAGAGAAAAAATCACGCTGAATTCTATCTTTTCAAGAAATGAACATTATGGGTTTATGGACATGATGGTTGCAAAACATATTAGTTAGTTTATTTTGAGGAAGTAATCCATATGAGTATTGTTTTTGTCTGGCTTTGAGCAATACTGTCTTTGCTACTCTGCATTTCTGCTGATTTTTACATGTTTGTATTTTGTTAGCTCTGAGTTCTGTCCATCCACAGGTTCAAGTGCATAGATCTGGATGGAAATGGCATTATCACAAGGAATGAAATGCAATTCTTTTATGAAGAACAGTTGCATCGAATGGAGTGCATGGCTCAAGAACCAGTGCTTTTTGAAGATATATTATGTCAGATCATTGATATGATTGGACCTGAGGTATGTTGTATGCAGTACTTTTAGTTATTTTCTTGTGCTTTGAATTTAATCTTGGATTGTAATGAGCTTATCAGACCTTTTTGTTTTAAAAAAATTTACCTTCTTCTTGCTGTGGAAGTTGATCTTCAATGTAACAAGCTTGGATTTCTATTCAGTAGGCTTGGTTTACTTGCTATTGTTCTATTTCAAGATTCAGACATATGGTGTTTTAAGGAATACAATTAGATTATGTTTGGGGCATAGTTAAAAATATAGATGCATCACTAAGTGTTGATCAGTTGGTTATTTCAGGTGTCCTATGTTGTGCTTACTTAGGGTTTTTAACTGACTGTCCACTATTGGATGCTAGTTATACACTTTTTTTAATTCAGTGTGTTGGTGCATGTACGCTAAATCATTTGAGGGGTCTTATGTAAGAAACTGCCTTGTAACTGTGGATAATGGATAAATTATTTCTTGGTGCCAGTAATGAAGCTGAAGTGGGATGGCTCAATGTTGAGAACTTCATCTAGTGACACATTAAGTCTTTAGATTAGGAAAATTTTCAATTATGTTTGGTAAAATCATAAGCTGCTGTCTTTAAACCTTGGCATTGTGCTCATAACATATGTCAGTACCAAGACAGCATTTTTGGTTTCTTAAAGCTGTCTTGATGCATACTTTAGCATTCTCTGTGCTTTTCATTTGTTATAATTGCCAATATATATGATCCCTTTATATGATGTATTTTATTATTTCTTTGCAGAATGAGAGTTATTTCACCATTCGTGATTTGAAAGGAAGTAAACTTTCAGCAAGTGTGTTTAATATCCTCTTTAATTTAAATAAGTTTATGGCATTCGAAACTCGCGATCCATTCCTTATACGTCAGGTACCCATTATGATCAATCGATTTTCTAGATTTCATATAATTGTGTGATGTTGTGGGTAGCATTTGTGGTTCTTGCTTGTAAGCAGTGTTAATACTTGTATGTTTACGAACAGGAGAGGGAGAATCCAACCCTGACAGACTGGGATCGGTTTGCACATAGAGAGTACATTAGATTGTCCATGGAAGAAGATGTTGAAGAAGTTTCTAATGGAAGTGCAGAAGTTTGGGATGAATCTCTCGAGGCTCCCTTTTGAGTTGTTTAAGGTAAAGTAAATCTTGTAGCTCTCTGATATTGTCTTGTAATGTGTCATATGTTTGTGGTTATTTTTTTACCTGTTTAGATTGTCTGTTTGTCTAATATTATCCTGAATTATAAAGCAGATACATTATTGATGTTAAGTGGTTGGAAGACTATTGAATATTTGTGGTTGGAATATAATTTTTCTTCCTTTTCACTTTATACTTTGCTCTCTGGGCAGAATTAGAGAGGAAAGGATCAAGGTGGGGTGTGGTGTTGTTTTCTTAAGTATGGCAATGAACTTTTTATTACAGTACTGATTGGTGTTATGATCACAACTTTTGAATTCTCCTTGTAATGTGGGAAAATGGAGGAGGCAAGGGGGTTGTGACGAGGAGATCAAGGAAATTGATCATTGTGCTCGGGATCTGCTGGTTTTACCTTGTTCATCGTTGTATATGTTTGACAACCTTTCTATAGTTAAATTGTATTTTAAGGTCTAATTATGTGTCGATGGCAGCTGCTTCACCGCAAGATGCGAGTTTTTTTCATAAAGCAGGCCATCGGATGGGAACATAGTCAATTGATGGGAGTTGGCCTAGCTGAAGACAATCTTCTTCAGACACAGAAGCCTAAGTTGGCTAATTGATGTATTCCTTAAATATAAGACGTCTTGAAGATTTTATCTGATAACACAACAGTGCTTATTTTGTCGGCTCCACATCGGATTCCGCAGGCCTCCTGGATATGAGAAGCGGTCATCTGCTGACAAGTGATTTAGTTGAAAGCAGGAAATGGTAGTTTTAGAACATTTGGCAATTCTTTTGGGTCTTCTCTGTAAGATGTCGTTTGGTCTTCTTTTCTTTTTCTTTTTCTTTTATCTATTCTTTCAATTTAAATATGCTCCCTCTGCACTCGTGTCTTTTCAAGGATGATGTGAATTATATGTATTAAAGAAGTCCCTTGTTATGGAAATTGTTGGGTTTTCTTGAGATAATAGTATGAGCTGTTATCTTGTATGTAAGCAAGTGGCTAGGTCAAATGAGTACTATGCAAATGCACATCATATGGCATATACTGCATGCTATAGACATCATCAAGTTATTGAGATCTAATATCATTACTAACAAACACTTTTCTCACCAAGGGAACACACATTAGACCACTGGGTATATTTATAATCAAACGTGTACGGAACATGGCGAGTTGTTGCCGCCAAGTTGGTCGAATGAAATAAGTTCATGGGTTGAGGTTGATTTCCTGCTAGCCGTGTTGTTTAGTGTTGTTTAGCTGAGTCTTTTATTTTGTCAAATTTCGTCTTGAAAAGGAAATGGAATGGAATTTGATTGTCCTATATCCTGTTTACCCTCCAAAACTGTTCACTGTTCTCCATTTCCTCTTGCTATCTTGGTCTGTAACTAATGTTCTTGAAAATATATGTTACATTCACTTGATATTTAGGACTTACAGGACACTAAGGTATAATGTTGTAAGAAGGAATTGCATTTCTATCCCCCCATCCCTATCAATACCCACCATACCCCTCCAAGTCCATGGCAAAGTCCTCTCTATTAATTTTGATCACAACATAGAAATCCATGGAAAGCATAGAATTTTCAATGGCTCAAGAAATAGCAATGGATGAAAAGAGTACTTGTCAACTTTAAAATAGCATACTTTATTATATTTATAGTTCACACAATTTTTTTACACTTGAAGTGTTTCATGAATGATCAAATAGAATTAGGATTTTCACAATCTAGCAGATCAATCACGTAATTAGTTTTTCAAGTGCAGTTTCATTGCTTCTCACTCTTCAACATCTTCAGTCGATGCTCCAGTTACTGCTTCCTGCCAAGTTCAATACCAGTTCAAGATTTGTAACTTTAATATTGATAGACCACGATTTTTGGAGAGTCCCAAAAAAAGAAGGAAATTTGATCGAAAACCCCTAACATTATAATCTCAACTTTAACATTTGTGTTATACGTAGTATAAGACAATGAACTACAGAGTATAATTTAATAAATTTCGTGTTAATTGACCCCTACCATATGTCAAACTCACGCTTAGATGATAATTTTTACACTTCAACTGCAGATGGCTAGTTTTGATGAATCTTGGAGAAGACACTAACGATAGATTAAAATGGATTCACATTAGTGTTTAAAAATTATTCAAGTCAAGATTATCAGCAAGTAAAACTGGCTGACATTCTGTTAATTGTCCAAAAAATTTATTACACTACGAAAAATCTGAAGAAATCAGCAAAGAATAGACATGACTTTACCCTCATGCCAGATAAAGTATGGTGTATGTCGCTTTCTGTGACTTGGTGGTGAAGAACAACCCTGAATCTGAAAAGATAACAGTGTGCTTAGTTAGTCTTTACTGTTCAAAATAATAATATACCAAGTATATATATATTTATGGTTCCCTTACCAAACAACAGAGTAAAGAAAAGCTGATTAACCAGAAACGAGGATTAGAAATGTACGTCAAAAAACTTTGATTATTTCGAGAACAATGGACGATACTGGATGATGAAATATAATTACCTGAATTCGTCTTCTAGCCTGACCAATATACCATGCTCCTGCAAGTACTTATGCAGTTTTGGGGCGGTTGTGTTTGAATTCTTACACACATTGACAAACACCTGACAGATAAAAGGAAAAGAAGATGTTTTTTAGCCAATGACTGATATGTTCATGAAGTAAAAAGAATTTAGTTAAATCAATTGAAATTGCATACATGAATCTCCTCATTTTGAAGACAAGGTTCATGTTATGATAGCCTGATAAGTACTATATGTGTATATGCAGGAGTTGATAGTAGTATAAACATTGTTCAATACAATCAAATCAATGCGATGATTTAAAGGTTCCCTCAGAAAAGAAATTTGATGATACATTTAAGGTGTTCTATGTTCAATTCAACAGAACGTGGATCTGCAAACCCAATGTTATAGGTTCATATCTCACAGACAGAAAGGAAAAGGGGGTTGGGGAAAGGATAACTTTTTTGTCCGGGCTAGATTGTTAGTTCAACAGATAACTCACAATGTTTGTCTCAACTGCACTTTTATCAACTTTTAGCCCTGTAATCTTGTTCAATCCATCTGTCATACAAAATATCACCAGAAACTAATCAAATCAAGGGAAATTTTGCTACAGACCACAACTTTAAACGCAGATGGTAATAGTTGCAAAGGAAGATGGATAACCTGCTAACAACTTAGCATTCTTATGGTCATCCTCTAGCTTTTTCACGTTGTCTTGCACTGCAACCAAAGCAGCAGCACACAAGATACCAATCTGTCTCATACCACCGCCTAAGGCTTTCCTCAAAATCTTTGCCTAAATATTAAGTACAAAAGACCAAAGCTAAGAGTATATATAAAGGCAAAAGAAGATTTACATATGGTTTTTAGTTCAAGCAATACCTTGGCTATAAAGCTATTTGACCCAACAATCACAGTTCCTACAGGTGCTCCAAGACCTTTTGACAGGCATACCTTAAGTCAAGTGTCAGGATAAATTGTCAGGGGAATATATAGAAATCGTTCAAGAAAATGGCATAGGATGTTCAAGTATATTTTCAAGTGAATATTTGATGACCGAGAATGACAACTATTACAAAAAAATCATACCGAAACTGAGTCAGCTGCTTGCACTAAGCGATCGATAGGAACCCCAAGTGCCTGCCAAACCAACATATATATATATATATATATATATATATATATATATATATATATATAGTAAATTAAACATATGCAACATTGTGGGCATCAACAAACAATTAGGATTGAAATCATTAGTTAATTCTATTTAGAGTGCATGGAGTATATAATCTTGGTTGCATAATTAAATATTATGTTCTAAAGTTCTCCACTTACTGTAGCAGCATTGAAGATACGGGCCCCATCTAAATGAAGCTTCAAACCGTGCTTCTTTGCCAACTCTCCAACTTTGTCTGTGTACTCTACAGAAATGCATCGACCACCAGAGCTGTGATATAACAGAATGGCCATTATAGAAGTGAGGTGAACAGATAATTGACCGCTGAACACTCATGCTATACTATTCCTACTGTTAACGACATAGCTTACTAAGGGAATCATTTAGTAAAAGTGCCACGGAGATGGGGTTCCTAGTAACACAGAGGAGAGTAAAGACTGCTATTGTTGCTAACAAGAGAAGCAAGAGTCAGTTTCAATTCCCTCTCCTTGCCCTAGTGCTCCTCTCCACCTTTCTTATTCAAATGTACCGATAGAAATTTCAGACACAGTAGACTGATAGATACAAGCTAAATATTGAAATAATGTTAGTGCAAGACAGTGTAACAGCCACAAAAAACCAGCTTATTCTTATTCTAACAGAGAAAATAAAGTAAGTATATATCCCTGATCCAACTTCAGAATTCTTGTTCTAACAGCCACGAAAAACCAGCTTATTCTTATTCTAACAGAGTAAAAAAAAGTAAGCATATATCCCTGATCCAACTTCAGAATTCTTATTCTAACAGCCACGAAAAACCAGCTTATTCTTATTCTAACAGTCAAAAAAGTAAGCATATATCCCTGATCCAACTTCAGAATTCCTCTTATGCAGTACAAGAGAAATATAAACAAAAACTCGAATACAAAACTGTGCAAATTTGAAAACATAGCAGGTGTATCAAAGAAGAATACTTACTTAGCATGTGAGTTTTCAATGCAAATAAGTCTAGTCCTTGGGTAAAACAACTCTCCTTTAGGGTCTCTGATGGAAGCCTCAATCAAGTCCAAATCCATAGTCCCATCCTCGTTATTCTTCACCGTTCTTGGATGGACACCACCAAGGGTAGAAATACCTCCGTTCTCATAAATATGTATATGAGAGGTATGTCCAAGAATGACTTCACTACCCCTCACATCACAATGCACAAGCACACTTATGAGATTACCCATAGTCCCTGATGGAACAAACAGCCCTGCCTCTTTTCCCATGATTCTTGCAATCTCTTTTTCAAGGCGGAGAGCAGTTGGATCATAGCCCAACACATCGTCATCAACCTCAGCATTTATCATTGCAGTACGCATTTCTTCAGTTGGTTTGGTGACTGTATCTGATCGCATATCCACCACCCTTTTGACCAACTTGGCATTATCTGATTAAAGAAGGCCAAGATTATTAGTATCAAGTACTATACATGGTTGGCATGCTGATGATAGCTAACCTAGCTGATACATGGTAACGTCTTCAGGGGATGAGATCTCGCTTATATCAGTGTCCATTGTGCAACAAACCAAGAAATAATAAGTGGAACCCCTACTGTGAAATTCCCAATAATTTGGAATATAGGTACCTATCTTTCCATGATTGATCAGTTTTAGATATTTGACAGTTGTATAAATTTATGATAGTAAGGGTCAAATATTATGATAGTAACCAGTGATAACGAAACAATTTAGATCTCATACCCCTATCACAACATGTACTCCATATTGATTCATGTATAACACCCCATACTCCCCAGTTTGCCAAGAAGTGAACATATGAATGATCATTTCTCTGGTATCCATATGCTATCCTAAGAGTAGCAATGTAGCATGGTCAATGGGTGAAGAATGCCCAGGAATGTAAGAGAGAAGAGAGAAGAGAGAAGAGAGAAGAGGGAATTGAGAAGAGAGAAGAGAGAATAGAGACTAGAGAAGAGAGACGGTCAAGTCTTTCTCAATATCTAATATCCTAGTACTACTACCCAACTTCATTCTCCCTGGATTCACTTCTTTCCCTTTCAATTTTCATCACAACTACTTAAGCTAAAGCGTACAACCACCAAATCGCCGAATCCTTCCCAAGTTCCCATGACTTCAATGTCACTTACAATGATACAATGATACTAATCAAATCATTTATACAGTCACAGAATCACAATCAACGCAGAAACATTTAAACAAAAATCCTTATTACCCCCACCATCGACGTGGCCACAATCTATCCCGACCCCACCAGCACCCTCCCCCTTACTTTACTCTCACTACTCACTACCCTATAAAGTATAAACAACCCAACAACAGTCACATGTACTCCGTATTATTCAAGTCGAGAAACTTGCCTCTATGATTCTATGAAAGAGTAAAAAAGAAAGCAAGTACATCAACTACAAAATAACCATACTTAGTGGCTGCTAGTCGAGTGGTCGACATTAAAAGAACATGGAAAGCAGAAGTTGGTAATTAAGTTGAAAACCATGGACTTGATTGATTAACAATAAAAACACATGAAATGTCCGTAAAAAAAAGTGGAAGTTGCTTGACTAATCCTTCCTAGATACATTTCACTTCCTATATCAACCACATAGTAATCATCATTTCATAAGAAATGGAACTATGAGACCATATGGAAAATTATACTCTCCGGAAAAGTAATACTTCCTATGTTCAACCGAATGACCACTCTTCAAGGATCGTACACTTAAAACAATTCAGTAATTTATGATCACTCAAAAAAAAAAAGAAAAACATGCATACAAAGTTCCGAACATCAAGAGAAAATAATCAAGACTAAGGACTGAAGATGTATACCGTTTTGTGATGCAACTTCCCCCATTGTACCTGAAATTTCACAAAACAAAAATGAGTCTTTAATTTCCAAAAACAAAAACATGGGTTTGATTTCATGATTAAACCCTTGATGAAATTAGAAACTCACAAAATTTCTCAAAACAGAAGAAATTGGAAAAGTCTGTAAGTTTATGAGTCTCTTCCTATATTTTTCGGGAAGTGATGAACAGTTGAACACATACGAATACGGCAGTATATATATCACAAGTAGTATAAAAGAGATCGTCATAAAAGAATGGACACGTAAATTCACTGTAAATAAAATGTGGACAATTTCGTTGCCACATCAAAATAAAGTTTGTTTGAAGGTGAAACCAAACAAACAACTTTGGTGAGCCCAAAAGTAAAGGAACAAACTTCTTGGACAAATGCAAATTCTCCTCCTCAGTTGAAATTTATTCCAGTACTTGTTAAGATTAAACGAATCCAAATATCGATATGGTATTAATTGAATTCTGCATGTATCAATCATTTTGTTTTTTCTAAATATATGATTAACTTTGACTGTTAGTTATACTCTTCTTTCGTATGAAAATTTTATTTTTGATGGGATCATTTGAGAATGGGATATTCCCACTACTAAATATTTCTATTTAAAAAGATAAAGGCAATGTCGTAAATTATTTATTAATTTTATAGGAAAAAACTTTGTTGACTCATCGGGTAAATTAGCTACCTCTAATAGATAAGGGTTGTAGTGAAACCCGACTAAGTAAATTTTATATCTTTTTATTAGAGACGGGTATCTAATTCAGTAGATAGACTATATAATTACTGCTTGATTGAAAACTTCAACGCATAAAAGTTGTAATTAGGAAATTCCGACAAAAAAAAAACATATTTGACCTCTTATTATTCTAAAAAGGGGCTAAATTTGAAAGTGATTTGATGTTTAAAAAAGATGACATTGTTTGGATGATATAAAAAGGTGTTTAAAAGGCGGTCCACAATTTCATGGAAGGTAGCCACAAAGTGTGACATTTTTTTTTTTTTTTCATGACATTGCTTAATCGATCAAAAACATTAGAATGAAACTGGGACATTGCTTATCCAACTATGAATTAGTTAATACTTCCTCCGTCCCACATCACTATTTAGAGTCAAAGTTCGAAAAATTTGACCATAAATACTCACTATGTTATAAGAAATAACATATTCAAGTGTGATCTTGCTGGATGAATCATTCATAATTTTTTGCCTAACGGATTTAGAGATAAAAATGTCTAAAACCGTATTTTAAAAAATGTAAAAGTCAAATGGAGCCTTTTTTTAGGGACATCTAGAGTATCAATGAAACTTTTCATGATAATTCTTGCTTCACATAATCAACCAAAACATCTTCCCCTTCCTATTGAATCTTATTTTCAATATACAGGTTAACGAAACAATCTATAAAATCTTAATTTCCACTTCCAATTACTTGTCAGATTACAAAGCTGATGTAATACTCATTAGTATTGAACTATACAAAATATTGATAGTAAACTACAAGAAAACAATTTTACATCTCATCTTTTGTCATTCGGTATATTCATAACTCATCAAGAAACATACTAAGGAAATATATGCATTTCCAAGGCATACTATAATTGAAAGTTTTGCAAGTTGCAACCAACAATTAGCTTAGTTAGTTTAACTTATTGGTGCTATATTTTCTTGTATGTAACACGCGCGTGTGCCAGTATATGACATATATGCACTTCATAGTGCTAATGAATTTTTTACATATGTGAGCTAACTATCTTACACATGCTTTTAAGAGCACTTTGTGTTCGTGCATGATATCTCTGTCACCACAACAACACTTTGGCACATATAATTAAACTTATAAACTCATGCATAGACTCGTAGAGATGAAGCATATGTTATAAAATATACTCATACAACACGTAACCCTTTGTAGAGAGATATAAAGAGTATTAGTTTCTAAACATAATATTTCTATTAATCCAGGTTAAATGGTAAAGGAAGACCATCTTATGATACAAATTATATTTTATGATACCCTTTCATTTCTTTTCATGATCAATCTAATATTTCCTCTATTCTTAAATATTCCAATATGTCAACTTTTACACTATTTACAAACACCTTTTGACCATTATATTTGTGTGCGTTGTGAATCCTTGTTATCATTTCGATTTAAAATTAAATTATCAACTTTTTGCAATTTATATTTCTTGAAAATTTTGTGATGTAAATGTTGTAGACTGCGAAGTGTAAAACACAAGTTGCAATATTTGTGGAACATAAAAAGTATTTCAAATTTTCCATATTGATACATAATAAACATACTATATTTCTCAAACATAGAATTGGCGATGGAAGTAAAAGGACATACCTATAGAAATTCCCGGGTATGAGTATTGTTACTTGCCTTCCAAGAAAACTTGGAGCCTTGACAGAATTAATCAAAAAGTTCAAAACAAACTTGAATTGGTGATTGATCTAATGAGGTAAATGGACCAAATTTATAGCATCAGAAACTTATTAATGTAATGTAATAAAATTTCATAAGCAGTGGAATTATCACATGTTTAAATAATTCTATTGTTTTTTACGAGAAAAGTATTTCTTAATTCAAAGGATATTAACCATAATATTTAGTAGACGTACTTGGTTTGGTCTTAGAAAAGTAAGGAAGAAAGGAAGATACAACAAAATGGTAAAAAAAAAAAAAGTGGGTAAGATTGCCAAATGGATGCAGACTCATAGTGCGAGTCAGACATGAGTCATGGGTTGGATTATATGGCACAAATAAAGGGTAGAAAAGCAAAGCTGTTATCTCTGCTACGCAACTTTTTTGGAGTGGAAATGAAAGGTTGGCCGTTGCGGTTAGGATGTTGGCAGGAAAGAAGCTGATGTTGAATTCTAGTGTTCTAGTTTTGAGGGAATGTTGTTGGAATTTATATCTGATAAAAAATAAATTTATTTATGTTTAAATACTTTGTAAAAAACTTGTGAATGTTTTATATTCAGAATAAAATTTATGTAAATACTATAGATAACAAATGATGGATATTTAGTATACTATATTTGTCATCCATGGTACAATATGCATTTCTTACTGGCGAGTGCTCTGTGTTTTACTCTTATTAGGAGGATTATGGCTCTAAGCGGGCGGAAGCGAGCCACTGAGCCAGTTGGTTCAAACATCCCCCATAAAGTGCATGAAGCGCTAAATACCGCCCCCAACTTACTCAAACCGCCCCAAAAAATTTCGATTTTTCCCTTTAACACATTTTAAACTTTTTTGCTGGATGTCGTCTTTGCGCACCGACAGGTTACGGCACACAGGCGGAGGTCTCAACTCCTTTTCTATTTCGAACACGTACATTTTACACTTTAATTTTCATTTCTCACTTCACTCTCCCATAAATATGAACCTTACTACAATTCTCAACTCCCACCTCCACGCTCATCTGTCGACCACCAACCCTGCTAGAATCCCATAAACCACCAAACGAAAAACCGCCTATCTTGACACCAGAAATCACCGAAATTATGGACGAGCACGCAAGTGAAATACGTTAACCGAATTTTAAAAAAAAAAGGTTGCCATATTGTTGAATGTCCCGGTTTATGAATGTCCCACATATTGTTGCAACATGAAAATGCCCTCAATATAATTGATGCTTAGATAGGATCATAGGATGCTGTCATCATCTGTTCAATCTAAGGAATCATCACACGTAGATCTCGAAAGCACTGAGTATGTACTACTAATTTTTCGAGCTACAAAAGCAGGCTAAAGATATTGCACAAATGAATACACTCATGCGTAAAGACATACAGTGCAGCAGAAAAAAAAATATATTTGTAATTTACAAGCTAGAGGACAAGCTAGGAAGCTACTCTACATGTGAAGCAGATAAGGATGACTTTAATTGTTAAAACTTGTTAGTCACAACTCAAAAAATTAAGAATTAAGAACAAAATTTGTTACTAAGTATATGGGACTGAATATTTGATTCATATCATCTGTAATACGATGCCAGGATATAGAGAATAATGGCTGATACAGAAGTGACAATTAGTTCCTGTAAGCCAACCAGAGTACATGTTAGAATAGGAACAACATATCCATGATTCAGTTAAGTGTGACAAAAAGGGACTATGGGAGAATAGGGGGTTTGGTTTACCTGGCTATTGTAAAGGGCAGCAGGTATATAATTCCCAGAATACTCGATCAGATTTAGAACACCAGTGAAAGCCTGCAAAAAAAAAAAAACCATACAACATGAACAGGGGTGAAAACCGATGGGGGCAAATAATTAAGTGTAGAACCTATAAAATTTTCTCTGGTTTTAGCCATATACATTCAAGTGCCATGGAAAAGTTCTATTGGGGCCCAAGTGCTTTGAAAATACGGGTATCCCATGAATTCAAACTAGGAGTTCTGATGTAACTAACTCAGATTACATTGATAACAAGGAGTGCAAAACAGTCTTTCCCTGTTTCCTCAAACCCAATTAATTTGTATTGGTTAATTAAATTAATGATATGGATTATGTGACCCTCAGTAATATGGTCTGTGATGAACCTTAATAAAACAGGTTATGGCAGTTCTGAATTAATTATAAAAACAAAACAGACAAATGACATCAAGAAGGATACATACCAAGGAAGCAAAGCCAATACAGCCAAACACAAGGCAAAGAGATCGAAGAAGACGTTTCCCCATCCGAATACCCCGTCCGTCATCCTCACCATCTTCCTGCAACCAAGTCACACCCAAATAATAAGGCAGAAATTTCAAAGTGAAATTATAAAAGCGCAGAACAGAGCCCTAAAAAATATTGTTGTAAGCTCCCATAGTTACTTACAATAAACGTTGGAGTCACAGGTGCTTCAAAGGCTTTTAACTTCTCAAAAATACGATACACAAACACAAAACCCAGAAACTGTATTGGTTTCCATTCAGCATTCTGCTTGATGAAAATCCAAGCTATCTGCATATCAACACAACAGAATCATTACTTGTATACACAGATTCATTCAGAGGCACAGAATTTCATGACTCCAACAATGTTCTTATCAGTTTATCACTATTCATGACCGAATAAGTACTGTACATACAATCAATATAAACAACCATAATGCCTACCAGATAATATAAACAATTTGACAAGAGAATCAAAGCACAAAGCAACTGGTCAAGAGCACTTACAAATGCAGCAGATATAGCCATATTGATACGTATATCTTTAACATCAGACTTGCTGAACCTGAACACAAACCAGAGTTCATAAAATTATGAGAAGAACTAATAAAGTGGAAAAGAAGAGAATGTACTGTTGTCCATTTGCTTAACCTACTAATTACAATTTTACAAACTTTTCCCCTCATTAAATCGAGGAAGAAGCCTTAGAATTTACTTTTTGTTAACATATAGGTATCATGTCTCGTAGATGACCTATTATTCCCCTAATAAATGAAATGATCCTAACATCAAGAACAACAAATATGGAGAAACAAGTATTCAAGTTTTCATAACAAAAGCATTGGCAAACTAGACAATGACTAGATAGAAAATCTGAAAAACAAACCTGGGTCCCCATGGTACCACTGGCTGCTTATCAGCATATTTAATATCCTTTGAAACCTGTATTTCACAAGAGTACACAAAGTTGTTTAAGAAAACAAATTGGACTCCGATAGATCAATTACAAAAGAAAGGATAAGAGGGGATTCAGGAAGAAAAATAAAAGAACCAAAGTCAGCAACTTAGATGACAAGAAAGTTCCTTTCAATTTCATAACATGCATATGCATGAATTACAACTGAGGTGCAAAATCTGAAAAAAGAATGCAGATGTGCAAACAAGCACCCTGCGTTCCGATGGAAGTTAAATCGAACATGTCATATAGCGTCCTAAAACCTCACCTTACACAGCCAACTGAAACTCAATGAAGAACCAATCAACTGATTGCTTTAAATACTATACATAAAAAAGGAAAAAAAAAGCAGACAAGAGATTGACCAGAATATATGAGCAGCATGCCAAGAAGATACTAACAAAATCTGCTTATGTAAACTTAAAAACTAGGAACAAGATACGGAAGGAAATTCAGTAATATGTACCTTAAATGAGCCAAATGTCTGCCCTTTCTTCCTCTTAGTTAATTGTGCCATCATGATATTGTCGTAAGCCCTTTCTAACTGAAAAGCACATAGCAGTTAGTAATGTATGGCGAAGCACTTGCTAAGATCAGAAAACTAGGACAAATTAAGTCTTCATTGTGCATTAACCCAAAAAGAAAGCTTAAGGGAAAATGTATATTTACCAAGGCAGTAGTGGCTTCATCACCTCTTCGTTCAGCGTCTTTATGTTTTTTAGAGTAAGCCGCCTTAATCATATCAAATCCCTCAAAGGGGCTCACTCCAAGAACCTAAAAGAATCAAAACCTAGAAACATGAAACCAAAACAAATGCCCAATAAAACTGCAAGTTTGAAAGTAACATGAACCATGAACAGGTCCTTGCATACACCAGTCTCACAAAAAGGCTTCAGTAAATCAATTTACAGGTGGAATAAGCAATTGATGACTACACAGCTTCAGCAGTCATCCTTGGCACCAAACCTTGGCCCCCAAAAACGCAAAAAACAATAACTAGAAGTTTCTGAAATCACCCGAAAGACATCAAAAACATCACCCTGCAGCCTAGTTTCACAAAAAATTCAGCAAGATATCAAGCTGTTCATTTTTATTTCTTGCCATGAAAAGGACCATTATATCATCATACTCTTTTTTTTTTTGGAAGAACTGTCCTAGTTTTTCTCGATACACCATTTATCAACAAATGCATCTGCTGTCTAGTTCTTTTGATGGAACATTATCGCAATTTACTAATCGTATTAGTTTTTTTTTATTATGGACATAATCATCACACACCCATCTAGTTAGTCTTATCAATAAACCACTATCATCATTCTAGAATAAACATTATTGTTCAACTAAACGGCATACTATTACCACTTCATCATCATATACCCGTCTAACTAGTTTTATTTCAATGGTCCATTACCATAATACCATCGTCTAACTAGTTTTATTTCAATGGTCCATAATCATAATAACACCTCTTACTAGTTTTACTTTAATGGTCCATTACAATAGTACCACCGTCTTACTAGTTTTTTCAATGGTTTATTATCATATTAACACCTTCTTCCTAATTTTTTCCAATGGCTGATAATCATCATACCCCTGTCTTCCTATTTCTTTCAATACATACAATTATCAATATACTCAATACAATCTTAACATTGGACAACACAATGTACGAAAATACAATGCAGGAGAAATGAACAAAGAATACCTCATATGGGTTCAAGTCGCCACCCGAACTCGGACTCCCAGCGGCAGAACCCGCATTACAAACAACTCTTATACTATGATTCTGGCTACTCCTCAACACCCTCATTTAAAAAAAAAAAAAAAGATGCAAACTTTAATCAAACTACCCAATTAAGAAACGTACAGAAGAAGCTAAATCAAAGAATTACCTGAAATGGAAGGAGGACGAAAAGGGGGGGCGGAGAGTAGAGGAGCAGGAGTATATCAAGGGAAGTGCGTTTTTGCGGCAGACATTGCGATTTGGGAAATGGGTCTTTACATTTGATGATATGATTGCCATTTTCTGAAGAGAGAGACAGATTTTGGGGGGGGGGGGGTTAGGGTTATTGAACTGAGAAATAGGAGATGATGATGAATTGGTGACAGAGAGCTAGCTTTTATGTAAAGAATTATTTATGTAAAACTCTATATGAACTTAGATGTAGTTGTGTTCGCATGGCCTAATGGATAAGGCGCTCGCCTCCGGAGCGGGAGATTGTGGGTTCGAGTCCCACTGTGAACGTTTACTTTTTAACACACTTCTTTCGGAGCGGGATATTGTGGGTTCGAATCCCACTGTGAACGTTTTCTTTTTAACACACTACTTTGTTAGTTTGGCTCATGATCAACTCTTTTTTTTAGTCAGATGGGCTAAGAAGGAAAAACAAGATAATTGTAGCATGCAAAAACTTCATTGGTATCTCGAGACCACCAAAATACCCGTTGCATAATATTCAACATCACAATAAGTACACGTGTTATGTTTTAAGCGTTTGATAGATTTTCAAAATAAATCCAAAAGTTGGATAATTCACACTCTACAAATGATGAATTACCTCAAGCAACCATGTAATTGTCAAGATAGCAATACATGAAAACTGAGTTGTATACAAGGAAGTTGGCTTAGTTACCTATTTGTCCTTGTTACAAGCTTAATCAGCATCATTGAGTGTCTTATACAAATATGTCCAAGCCGGACTCTTAACCTGTCGTTACTGAAATGTACCGGTGAATTTAACTTACTTTACAACTTGAAAGGTGAAACTCATAACCTGCCAACCCAACTTAAAGTCAACCCAAAAATCCATTTAACCAAAAATTTGTCAACTTGAAGACAATTGACGCGAAAATGAGCCAACTCGTGAACCACTCGATCAGAAAAATTCCTAATAAGCAATAGACAACTATAGTAAAGCCCAATTGAGAACAACTCCTAGCCCCATTTCAACCGACATTAGATTTCACTTACATCATTTGTAATTATTATGATATTAAATTTTTTTTATATTTGTAATCGGGCCACATTTAACGTGCGTGACCATCATTATATACATCACATACATGTTCAATATAATAATGCTCATCGAAACCTATCTAACTCAAAATAAACCGTTTCAACTCGTCCACTCCCAAATCAGCTTGATAATCAATCATCCAAAAAAAAAAAAAAGATTACAACAAATAACAATTAATTAAAAAAAAACCCAAACTGTCAATAACACTATAGCAGTATTACATTTCTCCTCCAAGACCTTAGTTTATTAAATATACATAATGGGTAAACTTTTACTCCGTAAGTCCGTATTACATAACTTGACTAAACATCTAACAAACCACCCAACCAAAGACCCATTCTAAAAAAAAAAAAAAAAAAACGAGCCACAGTATTTTAGTTTTAATACTCCGTAATAAACAAAAACCATAAATTTATGAGTAGCACATGAGCAATTGTAAAGTCGTAAGAGACTCGAATGTCGATCGCAGCACAAGATGCAATGGTGTATCCACTCATCCCAAAAGAGGGATAGAAGTCATTGTCGACTTTATGCTGAGATGAACAGCAGGCACAACACTTGTGAGACTCTAGAAGTCGCCAAAACAAGAAACTTGCTCCCAAGAAGCTCTTACTCTTTAGCTCAGCCAGCTTCACTAATACAATGTGCTAGTTTTCTTTATATCATCTTCTATTGTGCTATAATTTAAGCTTGTAACAATCGTATAATGTGTATAAAACTTATGTTTTGTATGAAGTCTTCTTGCTCCTTTATCTTCCCCCCTTCTCTTAAGACTCCTTTGATTTGGTGTAAATGTTTTCATGGGAAATTATTTCCAAAAGTTTAGGATGGAGCAATAATTTGTAAACTTGGATCTGAAAACTCTTTTACAAGGGAACCATTCATTTTCATTTGCTTGGAATTGTAGAGCTGATTATTAACTTATATTTGTACTTATGACTGTAGGTCAAAGCCTTTTTTAGAAGAAAGAAAAAATGTTGTTTTGATCCAACCATGGAGATGTGATGCATGACAAGATTTTGATTAAGATAGAGATGTAAGGGTATGTGACGGAGCTTCCGATCAATGTTATTAGAATCATGATGTAGGTAGATGTCAACTAGTTTAGTTGGTTAAAGTATTTGAGGGTGGTATACAAAACCAAGTTTTAGATCACGTCTACGTCAGTTATCGCCTTTCTGCTTATGGGAAACCAGATTGTACGATTTTAGGGTTTAATTTATGGGAAACAACTTGAATTGGACTAGAATCTGACTTTGTTAGAATAGGCCTTAGGGTCCTTAGAATAGATGAAGACCGCGGTCCAAAACGATTTTATCATAAATGGGCAATTTTTACTGTTGGACGATAATTTGGGCGGGCCCATTCTATCGAACTCCTGTAAATAATAATTATTATAATAAATAAATAAAAACATGCCCATAAATCAAATCTAGAAGAGTTGAACATGTTAAGTCCCAGTTAGATCCAAAAGTACGCTGCTTTTACAAAGTACGCCAATTTTGATTCCAAAGACTCCAACTTTGAAATGCAAACTCAACAGTAGACGACCCACTCTCCAATCCCAAAATTGCTTGAAATCATGGTGCAATTTAGGGTTTTGAATCATGGGTTTTCCTTATTTTTATTGGTTTTAGTGTTACAATCTTCTGTTTTTTGGGCTGTTGATGCCAAAAGATCGCAATCAACTGAAGAAGCTTATGTGACTTTGTTGTACGGAGATGAGTTCGTGTTGGGTGTTAGAGTTTTGGGCAAATCAATTCGTGATACGGGTTCCAAGAAAGATATGGTTGTTTTGGTTTCTGATGGAGTTTCTGATTTTGCCAAATCCCTTCTTCAGGTAGTTTTAATGATAATTATCACTATTTTTCCTTTTAATTACTATATTACTTTATGTGTAAATTGTGATTGTGATTTTTAAATGTTATGATTGTGATATGATTTGTTCCGATGTGATTAACGTGTATGACTTTGGATTGTGTGAATTGTAGTATGGGAGATTTCATTGTTTTTTGTGTCTTGGGTGTACATGGTCTGTGGTGGCTGGTGATATTTAATCTTATACCATGGCGTGTTGTCCCTGTAGGACTTTACCAACTAAGTTAATTGACGTCCTTGTAAAAGATTTTCATTGTAAATGAATTGGAGTTAGTTTCGATTGGGTAATCGGAAGGATTTGTGGGTTTAAAGTGAGAGATAACCTATTGATTTGGGTTACCTCTGCTCTGTGTTCTAGGTTGAAGTTGAGCTCTATAGCATGGAGTGTTAGAGTCGTACCTTGTCTAGTTAGAGAATACATCATATATGGTTTTCCCGATGTGCTGAACTATTTTATCGTATATTTGGATTTTTGTGGTTGTTCTTGTTTTCCTGAATAATTCTTTGAGTGACTTGCTTTACTTTTTGTTTGTGTGTGTGTGTGGTTCTGTATGTTTGCATCATATACTAGCATCTTGTGGAGGTGAAGGAGTTAAGAAGATTATGAATGTGATTTGTTGGACAGGCTGATGGTTGGATTGTAGAGTTGATTTCTTTGCTAGAGAATCCTAACCGTGTTCGTCCAACAAGGTTTTGGGGTGTTTACACAAAGCTCAAGATATTCAACATGACCAATTACAGAAAGGGTAATTTCATTTATAGGATATGATACTTTGGCTTATCTGGTTTTTACTTATGTTACATTATCTCACTTGCTCAATGTTGAGTTCTTTGAATGACGACTAAACGAACTATGTGTTGTGCAGTTGTGTATCTTGATGCAGATACTATCGTGATCAAGAACATTGATGATCTTTTTAGTTGCGGGAAGTTTTGTGCTAACTTGAAGCATTCTGAGAGACTGAATTCTGGAGTCTTAGTTGTTGAACCATCTAAAACACTTTTTAGTGATATGCTCAAGAAAGTTTCTACCTTGCCTTCGTATACTGGAGGTACAAGCTCTTCCACTAACTGTTTGATATTCAACATGTTAAAGAAGCATATCCTTAAAAACATGATTTTGTGGAGACTTTGGCTTGACAGTGGTCATTTATGCAAGCTGGCAACTAACCTTGATCCAAATGTTGACAGAGTGACCGATTTTTCTGCAAATAAGAATTGACAGTTTTTTTTATGTAGTCCATTGAAATCCGTAGTCAATTTTTTTTCCAATTAGAGATTGAGGGGGTTATTTTATTAAAACTTATTTTAACTTCTATGAACTTATCTCAACTTGTTTTGTCTCATGTGAACTTATTTTTTTTGAACTCTTCAGAACTATCTTGTTTCAATTATTGGTATTTCTGAGCTGAATTGATCATTTTTTCCTCTAAACTTATTTGAACTAATTTTGTTTGAAATAAGTCAAAATAAGTTGATCTGTATACACCTTCAATCAATTTGTTGATGATGAATCTAGCTATAAAAGGCAAGTGGACAATTCATAATAGAATAGGAAAAAGATTTGGAGGAGTATTCTGCCTCTAATCATGAAAGAGAGAGGCTTGGCATTCTGTCTATTCACCTACCTATTTGTACTAGCCATAGGTGCCTTTTCTTGTTGCTCTTCTTACTAATCCTCTGCCTTCTTCCTCACTCAACTTTGTACAAAATTGTTCTGGTGCTGAACACTCTCCTTGAATCCCTGAAATCAAACTTGAACATTTCAACTCTTCAACATTTTGCAATTGCATTTTCGTTTTTAGCAGGATAAGAAGAGAAAAGATAACTAAGGGATCCTCAGATATATATTCTTGGGCTATTTTTCTGTTACTATATTTGGTCTGAGTAAAGTATTAACATTGTGGATTCTGAAAGGAACTCAAACATGATGGAAAAAGAGTCCTTTTAAATCAGAAAATTTTCATTTGTATGCTTAACCTTTCCTATATCAGAGTGAAAATGCATTTACGTGGCCTTAACAACCAATATATTGCCTAGTAGATCAGTATCCAATTTTAAAATGTTTGTCGCAGATTTAGGTGAACTAAAGAAGACATGTCTTCGAATATCATTTTGGTTGAGTACGTAGTTGTTAGTTGTTTCCAACTTATATAGTTATGCTGTTGGAGATCTTGGCCTTCCTAGCTTGTAATCATTATATATTTCTTCTTTCAAAGGCCAAACATCTTTACTTTTTGTATCTTTTATTTTTCCTCAATGTCTTTGTAATTTATTTTTCTCAAAATCTTGCACTTTTAGGCCTTAATAGCTTACCATGCTTCTTCAACCCAGTTATCTTAGCTTTGGTTTGAACATTTTGTATAGAAACAAGGTGTAGGAAAGTGTTGTGCTTAATGTAGTGGAATCTGTTTACGTAAATATGGCACATAGTACTAAGTATCCTGTTTTTAGCTCTTAGGATGAAGATAATGAACAATTAACTTAATTTATGTGCATTCTGTCACTGTGGATGACTAGCAAAAGAATAATGCAGTTATCAAGTTTTGTGGATGTACAATTAGGAAAGGATGGTTGCTAGTTGAAATAAGCTCCTTCATTTACCTATCATGGAGGCCACTGTTAGTGAAGGGAACAAGAATCGGCCTCATAAGAATTCGATTCAGGAGAATTAGGAAATGAAAAAATTTGGAGTAGAACTCAGAATCATATGCTAAATGATGTTCTTTGTTCTTCTCATTGATGAGTTGATCATTCCCTCTCTGATCCTGGTGAAACGAGGACATCAGACAAAATTTTAGATATGAATTTCCTGTTGTTAACTATGCCAAAGGGGGTCAGCTTCAAGATTAATCCTCTACAGTGTACAATTTTCTGAGATTCAAACCTCCCAACCCCAAACCTTCTCCCACTTTCGGCTGGCACACAACATACTTATTGTGCTAAATGGTCCATCCTAACTCCAATTCCAGGCAACTGAAAAGTTCTCATCTCAACCTTTTTTGTAGGGTCAACTGCTGATATTTTGGAAAGAGGGATAGAAGAGTTCTAGCTATACAAGAATGTAGCAATGTAAACTCGAAACTTAGGAACATAAACTTCACACAGTATGCTTCCAATTGGTACTGCAAGTTAGTAGGCAACTCTGAATTTTAGACCCATTTGATTTAGCAAGCTTTCCAAATACATTTTAATTGAAGATAAGTCTCCCTGTGAAGCTATATCTTGAGACATTGATCCTCAATTTGCTGGGCCTGGTTTAGTTATCATGTCCCTACAGCCAAGTGCGCAATGTTAATTTTTGTCATACCGTAATTGTGAAAAGTGGACCTCCTCTCTCTAGTGGAGGCTATAGCAAAAAAACCCACCTTAAGCATTTTGCCGAGGAAGGACCAAGGAACCCTTACCATAAATCTTCTAAAATTTTAATTTAAATTCCACCCTCACATCCAGGACTCTGCTGAGTTCTGCCCCTTCCAAGTTGTGTGAGGAAGCATATTTTCGATCTGTTACTATATCATAGGCTTCGGTAATAGCATGTGGATCTGTTGATGGTAACCATTAAGTATAAAACAGGTGCAATCACATAATAAAACATTGGTTTCATGACTGAAACTGAAGGTTTTGTGTCTAAAAAGGAGAAAAATCTCTACATTTGGCATACACACCTTTTTTCTAGGCGATAGGAGCATATGATGGGAATTGAAGGTTGTTAAAATAGGAGGAAAGTAAAAGTGTAGCCATAAATAGGAATGGATGAAGATAAAAAGTATGATCTGACCATAAATGTAGTCAATGATGTAACTTATCCCCTCTTCTGTGGGATTGTTAAATAGGGTGCTCTGGACTATTTTCATCTAATTTTACCATTTCCAAGTTTTTTCCCCCCTTCTCCTTCTCAAAAGATATTACTTCAGTACTTTGACAGTTTGAGACCAAACTTCAATAATTTGAACCATTACTTGTATTGTTCTATATTACTATAAGTGGATTTTTGTAGCAAAAGGAAGGTGTAGCAACCTGTCTTGCGTTTGATAGTAGTGGAAGAATTCGCTCTTGTTATCAGTTACGAAGTATGTTGCTTTAATAATCGTGCTTTTACTTGTTCTGGAGATGATGATGGCTATCTCTTTTTGGGAAAAAAATAATATCTTTGACTTGCTTTGAAGCCTATGATGCTATGTACTCCTTGAAGTTATGCTTACATAAAAGCAGTTTTTGTGTTTCACTTTAACTTACACATTATAATTTTCATCCCATGAGGTCATTGTTTTTAACATTTCTTGAAAGTTGTTTATTCTGTCCCCTTCCTTTGATACGTAGTTTTTACCGTTGTATTGGTCATTATGGTTACATTTATGTATTCCTTTCACTTCCACTGTTGTTTTCCTCAGGAGATCAAGGGTTTCTAAATTCATATTATGCTGGATTTGCCAATGCGCGTTTATTTGATCCTGATTTATCACCTGAAGAGTTCAAGTCTAGACCTGTTCCTGAAATGGAGCGTCTCTCTACTCTCTATAATGCTGATGTTGGTCTGTACATGCTTGCTAACAAGGTATATTTATTCTGTAAAGAGACATCTAATGTGCAGTTCTTGATGCTTGACTATTATTTTTATCTACATTCCTTGCTGAATGTTGCCACCCTAACTATCAGGAGTATCACAGTTTTGGCTTATATTGGACAAAAGTATGTGCTTTGATTCGCATTATGTTTGTGATTAGGAATTCTGATGTTTTTGCATTACATACGTAGTGGATGGTAGATGAGAAAGAACTTCGTGTCATTCACTATACCCTCGGTCCCCTGAAACCATGGGATTGGTGGACTGCTTGGCTGGTGAAACCTGTTGATCTCTGGCAGGTAATTTCATACCTTTTTTTTTTCTTATCTGTCCTATGTACATATTTTGAAGCATATCTTTTTCTCACAGTAGTTCATATGCAATGATATGGGATAATTTTCTACATTCTGTATAAAGTGTATGAGCCTATTCTCTTTCTTCCCCGTGTCTTTTATTATCATTATTTATCTGTCTTCCTTTCTTGGCCTCTTGTTCTCTATTATTTGTTTCCCACCAAATATATTAAACAAAATCCTGGTTAGCAAGTAAAAGCCAAAAATAGACCTGATCAGAGCTTCTTGTATATTTGTTTTAGAATTATTCATGTAGCTATTTTCACTAAATAGATTTAAATGTGATTGGTTTGTGTTTTTTTTAGCCAATTTCATCAAGTTGAATTTAATTCTGAGCTTTGCATTTCTACCAAATTTGCAGGACATTAGGCTGAGGGTTGAGGAATCTCTTCCTGGAACTGGGGGAGGTAGAAATCCTCAGGATGAAATCTTGGTCAAAACTCTCTTTCTGCTTCCTTTCTTTGGTCTCATCTTCCTTTACTACCGCTCTTTACTTCAGGTATCATTTTGAATTAACTTGATTGTATAGAACAAGGACAAACAATGAATTGTCGGTTCTGAGAACATTTAAATTGTGTTGTAGGCCTTCGAGTTTTTAGGTACTCTTTGTAGGACTAATTTGTGCGACCGTATGAGACACCTTGCTGTCAGACTAAGAACTGGTGGTGTGCTTACGTTTGCTGCAGGTTCTGCTTCATCAACCATGAACTCCAAGCAACAGGTTAGTCTCTCCTTATTGGCTGTGTTTCTGGCCTAAATAAGTTGCTGTAAAACTAGTACATCATAGAAGACATGAGCTTTATGTTATTGCATGAATGCCAAGTTGCTCTTTTTCTCTTATTTATGTTATGGATATGCATGTGTGTTTTAGTTCTTTTTTTGATGTGTGAACAGCTCTACAGTGGTTTTCTATCCAGAGTACCTTGGTTTCTTGGAGGAATGTCAATTTTTGTGTGTCTTCTAGCCGTGGTTATTTCTCTTGGACTGGCTCTCCTGATCGTTCCACGGCAAGTGCTTCCCTGGACTGGATTGCTACTTATGTATGAATGGACTTTTACCATCTTCTATCTACTCCTTGGAGGTTATTTACGGCTTGTTTATCAATGGGGAAAACGAAATGCCGTTCAAGCTGGATTGTATTCTTCTGATCCTGAATCTTTAGATTATGATTATGGGAAAGGTTTGTAGTCTTTGATGGATTACTCATGTTCTCATTTTCCTAATTGGTGTCTGATTCTGACGGTTTGTGGTTCTTGCTTGTCTCAGGTCACCTGCGACAGGTGTCTTCTTATGATACTGCAGTTTTGTATTATGGACTGGGAATGGTTATTCTAGCAATAGCAGTACCGTCATTGCCTTTTCTTCTTGGAATTACTGCATTGTTTGTGAGGTATGTTGCAAATCAGAAGTTACGAGAGCATTGATCTTTAATAAATTACTTTGAAGTGTTTAAACATGTTCATGGCCTTATCACCTACTTTCATTTTCCTTTTTGTTGATTGATATTGGCCAGCATAGGCCATGTATTCATGTAGATGTGCTTTTGATTGATGGATTAGAGCTTTAAAAGCTGGATGACTAGAGGCCTATATAGTTCTTGAAATATCCCATGCATACTGATAGTGCCAGTCTACATACCCTCCCTTATCTTTGCTTTATAACCATCTATCAAGAGTTTAAACATTTTCTTTTGGTAGATATATTTTACCTTACAGTCCTGGTTCCAAGGCACAAAATGGTTCTAGTTCAAGCCTTAGTTTCTTTGAAATTCAGCAATCAGGAATTTTATAATATGAAACGCTTAGCTGTGAAATTGTAAGCATCTTATTGAAGTTTGAGGTTTCCATTAGATTTCATTTAGTATTAAGCACTGTGCTATACTTTTGTTCTGTTGTCCCATAATTGCGAATCCAACACAAGGCTCAGCGGTTAAGTCCGTTTGTCCTGCTAAAGTAACTGAACAGACCAAAAAGGCTTTGATGGCCTCATGACTTGGGCTTGTTTTCTGTGTCTATTGCGCTGTCAAAGTTATTTAAAAGTAACTGACAGGAATAATAATTAGTCCCAATGTAAAGGAGTTGTGGATGTTAGGGTGTGTTTCTTCTTATCCTTTTTTTAGTACTTGAGTGTATAACAGGAGCCCTTGAAGCTGTAGGCTTTAGCATTTTGATTGCCGTACTGTCCTTTTAGCTAGTTTCCCTTTCTCTTTTGCTATATAATTTTTATGTCCTTAGAATTGAAGGACCCAGGTATTTGACTATAAATAGTAGATATACTGCAAACTGGGTTGTTGAAATGATATCAATATTGACTGTCAGAAATTCCTCAATGTGATCAAGACCGTATATGAGGAAAAAGGGTTGTTTTTATGGTTTTTCTGTTTGATGTGTGACAATTGACAATGCAACATTTGTTTGGCTGTCAGTTTGTCATAATCCACCAAAGAATCACCTTTCCATATTCAAAGGTTGGTAGGTTTCCAGACTTATGCTCATCACAAATTTCCATTCCATACTTGCTGCCAGTCAACCTCCACTAAACTCCTGCTAGCTACTGTCTGTGCCTAGACTGCAATTTATATTTTTAAGGCCATAATAGAGAACTACTGTCCAATGTAGCATTCTTCCTTCAAATAGATTATTTCCAAATTGATTTTTTTTAAAGAATCAGAAGAGATCATATTGGTTGTTGCAATTGTTCACTGCATCAACAGTTGTAAAGCCTTCATCCTGAAACAGAAAGATCTGATCTGTTTCTTAGGCTGCCTTCTATCGGTCTGTCCAATGACCATTAGTGGATGCCATCTAAGACATTTGTCATACTAGCAATTAGCATTGTTTACACCAATGGGTACAGGATTCTTATTGGCTGAGATATGTTTGTGATGTTTAATGTAATATAATCCAACCCCTGCACTCATTTATGTCCTCTATGTTTCCCTTCCTGGAGCATATATGCAAGAGATCACAAGTTTTCTCGATGAAAATACATAATCTGGGAATTGATATTGGCACACCCCCAAGTGAGATCACACAGTTTTTTCCGTGCTCTACTCACTAAGGGGGGTGCCCATATCAATGTTGGGTGTGCTAATTCCCACATAATCTGAAGTGCACACCAGTTCCTTTTTGTAATTTGTTTAGTATACAGTAAGAACTATAGGGTCTCTTAATGAAAATGAGGATTGGATCCTCACTATGAGATAATCATTTATACATATGCATAATCCAATAATGCAGTTTTTGTATTTGCAAATTGCAATTTAAAAAAATATAAAGGGAAGCCTGGCTACATTTTGACCTCCTTGAACCCTACCTCCAGTTACAATGGCTTACACCTGGTTTGCTGGTCCTGTATTTCATGCCTTTATAGTTTGAACAGTGAAGTAGTAAATTTGAGTCCTTGATTTTACAGTTTACCATATTTGATGTATGAATGTAGAATTCTGTGAGCATGATGATAGATAGCCTTGACCGTTGTAGCCTGAGGCTGTGAACAAATTAGTAGAGTAATCTTGTTGATGAATCTGTTATTAGGCCTGCTGTTTTTTTCTACAGATTTTGATTCAGATGCAAATTTCTGCATGTCTAACTGATGTTTTCTTCCATTGCAGACTCGGTCTGATGGTTGTAGGAGGCATAGTTTTGGCTGCTTTCATGGCTTATGCATCAGAACACCTTGCAATTCAATCCTTTTTGAGAGGGCTTGAAGATCGAGAAATGTCATGGACAAGGCACACGTGATGTTAATGTCAATTCGATTAATTATTTTCTTTTCCTCTTGTAACTTATCAGTTTAGATTGTTCCCTTGCTTTATTGTGATTTGTATGTAGGATATATTAGGGGGGAGGGGGAGTTTTGTTAATTCGTTTCGCCCCCCACTTAATTGCCATGTTGTAATATTGTAGTTACTGAGTAAGAGATTGCAAACTGTAGATATTTGCTTTGAGTTCCCATAGTCTCATTGTAGTATGTTATTTGCCTTTGTGACAATGATTATGAATTTTGGTGGAACACTACCTGTAAATTGCATCACCTAAGTTGTCTCCTGATTTAGTGAAATTATTATCTTTAGGATCTGACTGTTGATGAAACAGTTACAGCTTTTCTACCTGCTTAGGCATCTTCTTTTTGGTGTTATATTATCACTAACAATATATACATTTCCATGCGTACTTCTTTGTATATAATATTACATTCACCAAATGAATCGAGAACGCGTTAGAAATTGTCCCCGTCTTCTGTTTCTTTTTCTGTACCGAACTTATAGTAGCTAAAGTACAGACTGTACAAATTTGCATGATTTCTTCATATTCATACAAATTTAGTAATCTATAACAAGTATAATCCCGTGTTTCACAGTATTGATTATACTAATCCCGACTTTTAATAAATCACTGTTGGTGATTAGTCTCAAGTAACTAGCGATTGTTAGTCGCCAATGTAGATTATGGCTTCATGTATACACAAAGTTTTGCATACCCCTATACTCTACCAAATTTTGTATTATAGCTCACAAAGTACAACTGCAATGTAAGTTTCTCCATTCAACAAAAGAAGAGGTCCCTATGAGGCTTCCATGGAACCCTTGCTAAGCGCTTCCTAGGGTTTGAGCTCCCTAAGGGTGTACAATAGACTTGCTTTTCCTACTCATCTCTGAAGACATCTGCATTTCAACCACAAGTTTGAGTATCAATCCTTGACAGAGTTTCCTTCCATTATTCAAAACTCCCACCATTGTTGTATTATTGAATCAAACAAAATTTATAGACATGGCCCAATAGGTATCAATCATTATTTTCAACTTTCAGACTTCTGTTAAGATTGATTGGAATCTCAGAATACTAAGAAAAGTTTGAATAGTGAAGTATATTTTTAATGTCCCAACTCCCAAAAAGAAGTAGAGCATCTGTTCTTGATTAGAAAAGATCAAAGTTAACCCTAATGATTGAAACAATTAGGAAATTTAATAAGGTTGAACTTTTGTATCATGCTTATCCAATTGGGATTATAATGAAAAAAAAGGCTATTAAGTAGGTCACTACCTTTTTTTCATTAACAAGATATAATATCAAGGGAACAGCTGTGACTATTGTCATTCATCATTGTAGCATTAGCTTGTTTTTTCTTTCTGTAAACATATATTGGTCCACTAATAATTACAAGTGAGCACGCTAATTTCATATGCTGGTTACTTTTTGCTAATTAACAAGTTTTTGGCTCCTCTTTTTTTGGTGTATAGGGAGGGAGCCCGAAGGTGATAATGAAATTCGATGACAAAATTTGGCTTAAACTTTTTTGCTCCCCTTGCTTTTTTAACTTTCTTTTGTCATTGATAGTCATAAGTCATGACTCATTAATATAGCTCAAACGTATGTGTGTCTTAGTCTCTAGTTTTGCATAACTTTTGGAAATCGATGTTATTATGAATACAAATTCACATTCTTGATATGCAATATGTTAACAGGGCACCTAATGCACCAGACCATTCCAACACTAACACACCGGATCCCATCAAAATTTCACGATTAAGCATGTTTGGATGAGAGTAGTACTAGAATGAGTGACCTCTTGAAAAGTCCTCTTGTTGTATCCTTTTAAGAAATATTCTTTTATACATAAAAAAATATTAATAGGACACCTTATTTTTATATTTTACAGAAGTCTTAGACAATCCACCTACAAAAATAAGAACAAAAGTTGACTTGAATTATTTGTACCCAATATTATATTGCACATAAATCACTATGAGTTTCTAATTAGCCAGGTGATAATTGAATTTAAATACTTTGTGACACGAATAAGACCAACACTCTTTGTCTCTTATATTTTAAACGGACGTTAGCAATGCAAATCGATGACATATTTAGATGTGAAATAGTAGTGCTAGAAGTATTAATCTAAGATCAGCAATCCATTATTGAAGTGGAAAAAAGCTTTCAATATGCAGGCCAAGATGTTTGTGTTTTTTGTTTGTCGTTGTTTTTCATATTTCCATATTTTCTTGTAAAAATTGATTCCAAAAATCCCACTTTTGACCAGTTTTTTTTAACAGTCCCACTTTTCAATTAACTAAAAAAATTCGACTTTTACAACCCATCTTCTTTTAACATACCTGAATCAGAATAGAGACATAAGGGCAGATTATGCATGGCTCTGTATCTTAATGTGTCATAATGTGAGTTATATGTTCATGCACTTGTTTTTCGCAAATGTCCGAAGGGATCTCACTACTTTTTCAGCGAGCCGGAGGTCCAGGGGGCGACGTGCCCCTTGCCGTAGGGTCGGAACTCCCCTGCTGGAGGTTCGGGGGCGAGTTTAGGAATGTTATGGGTTTTCTTATCAGTTTCGGTTTTGGGCCCATAATAAGTCCAAGTCTGATTAGGGTTTTTTTTCTAGGGGTTCTATCTAAACCCTTGTTAACCTAATCTCTGTAATTTTCCGACTCTTGTATTATGCCTCCCTCTTCACATATCAATAAATTTGTTCTCCTTCGGCCCGTGGACGTAGCTAACACATGTTGATAGTGAACCACATAAATTCTTTGTATTTGTGTGATCTTTATTTTAATTTATCGTTCTTGCATTCATCACAACATAATGGTTCATAACGAGGAAATCCTTGCCAAGTGTATGCCACTTTTGGTTTTTATCTATTCATTGAATCCTTGATAAAGATTTATTAATCCTATTTTAAAAATTTATTGACAACTCTTACTTCATTATTTAGTTTTCCTTCTACGAATCAAGCATTCACAGGTTCAATTACTATGCATAGATAAAATCCTTTCTCAAACTACCTCTATCCCCTTTTATTTGTCTTATTTTTCTTTTTTTAAGTGTCCTTAAAAACTTGTCTCATTTCCTATAAAAGATTTATTTAACATAGTATGATCGATTGATATGTACTACGTCTCACTAAATTTTCCTCGTAAAAAGGAACAGAGACGAAACCGCCTACACCCCAGCAAGAAGTTTGGAATTCAAAATTATTTTTGGAGTCAAAAATTCAGCACCTATGAGAAAAAAAAAATTGTTGAAAACAGGGAATTTGAAGAATATATTTCGAATATTCGTGATTGAAATATTTTAACCATGTGAAGTTAGATTTTCTTGAAAGACTGAATGGGTGATGTAGATTAGTGAGAGTTAGGTCGGTTGCGGAATTAAAATTTAAAATTGCTGCTTCAGTTACCCCAATTTCAAGTAATACTACAGGCGTGCACCCCAAGTTTCTACTTCATTGATTGATCAGCTAACATGTTTGCTGATGTTTCCATCACGAGATTAAAATTCGTGGTCCATGATGTTGTCTTACGTCCAACAAATGACAGTGCGACATTGACATAGAAAACCAACAGAAAATTAAACCTATATTTTAAACTTAGATCCGGGTAACGTTATTCTGTTTTCCAAAAACTAAATATAATCAAGAAAAATTATATTATTTATAATGTCATATTTAACTCTTTAAAATGGTATCTTCTATTCAATAAAAAAATAAAATACTAACTTGAATTTGATACGGTCGATTACTGTGCATACGTTTAGAACCGCCTCTAAATATAACCAAATATATTTGGATTTTGATATTAAAGGTTTATATGAGCTCCTTGGATAAATTCAACATATCCTTGGATAACTTCTATGTAGTAGTATTTTAGATATTAATAGATTCATTAACTCAAGTACTGCCAATGTGGGCAGTCGTAACATGCTTTTCCACAAATACGGAGAAGAAAGAAGATTCACATGTAGAGCATAAAACAATAACAATGCCAAGCATCTTGTTGAAATTATTTACAGGGTGTATCCCTTAGCATATCCTATATACTGTTTCTAAAATATTTGACAGTGGATTCTTAGAGTCCACCTAATGTATGATGGTTTAACTACTTTTTTTGTTTATGACAAAAAAAAAATAGTAAAATACATTATATTTCCAACGAGATGGACAAAGTCACATGAAATCAGGCCCACTAAAGTACCATTTCTAGAGTTATAGAACAAAAGTTAAAATTTATTAGGCTTTAGGCGGATTACATTTAAGATAATAATAACCACAAGATGCAATCAAAAAAAAAAAAAAAAATCTCTCAATTTTGCCTCCATATACTCTACCAAAAAAAGGGGGGCAAAATGGGAAACTTGGTGCTTAAGTGGAGGCCTAAGCTGCACAAAATTATTCCTCCTAATATCTACATCCTCGTGAACTCGATGCAGTAAGATTTTTTTTACAGAGTGATCACACCATATTCAAAAGATGGAGCAAATCCTACTAGAAGACCTTGGCTTTATGAAATGCTTATCTTACACGATAAGTCGGCCGGAAAACTTATGACCTTTTTTCTTATTGGTTTCGTTATTTGGGGGCTTGGGATCAAACGTGGAGAACTTGGGAACAATCCATTCTTGAGGAATTTCATCTTCATCCCACTTTCATCTCCTATTTACATTCAGCTCCCTCAATATTGTTGAATTTCTTTTCATGTCATGTCTCTCATTGTGCTGCTCATTCCGCCGCTTGTCACCCATGGATGCCCTGATAAAACCCAGCAAAACAACTTGCTTAACAACTTGCACGGAATACAACCACCACTTTTGTATACAAATTTAGAGTAAATAAAGGGAGAACTTACTTAGGACTTGTTCAGCTGAGTATCGTCGAGAAACATCTTTGCAGAGCATCTTCCTCATCAAATCCTTAGCTTCAGTTGACACAGACCTGAAAATTTTAGAGGGAAACCTAAGATTACCACGGAGAACAGCGGCAAAAGTTTCCTCAACACTGTCGCCGTAAAACGGAGGCACACCGCCTAGCATTATATACAATATAACACCTGCACTCCATACATCTACCTTCTCATTGTACTCCCTCCCTGCCAACACCTCCGGCGCCACGTAATACGGCGTCCCTACTATCCCACTCATCTTCTCCCGCTCTCCGCCACATTCAAACCACTCTGCTGAGCCAAAGTCACAGAGCTTCACCCTGTTCCGGCTGTCAAACAAGATATTGTCCGGCTTAATGTCCCTGAAAAATTAAAATGAATAATAACATCGACCAGTTAGAAGCTGAGCTAATATAATTAATTACAAACAAAATATATTTAAAAGTGAAGCCGCTGAACTCACAGATCAACGGCAGTACATTGTCAAAATTGATCGAAAACATTGCAACGTTTTCACTTTGAATGCTATAACCCGAAAACATAATTGAACTGAGGGACGAATGACGGACCTGTGGCAGATGTAGTTACGGTGGCAGTGAAGGAGAGCCTCCATAAGCTGGGTAAAAACCAAGCACGCGTCGGGCTCGGTAAACGGGCCCGACGACACGATGCGATCGTATAGGGTGCCCTCCTTACAAAGATCAGTGACAATGAGAAGATGAGAGTCGGAATCAAAGATGTTGTGGATCTGGAGAATATACGGATGAGGAGACAAGATCTGAAGAATTTTAGGCTCTTTATCGAGGCATTCGCGGTCGATGGCGTCGTCAAGAAGGTGGCGTTTATCGATGGATTTGACGGCGAAGGAGGAGAGAGAAGAAGGGGAGAAGCAACGGTAAACGACGCCGAATCGTCCGCGGCCGATCTCCTCGCAAAGTTGGTACTCGCTTTTGAACAACTCGCACATTTCCTGAATTATTTGGTTGATGAATGCTTTGTATTGTGTGTTGTTTGGGGTGTGAGAAGGGGTAGTTAGTGTGGTTTTATAAGCGGTTCATGGAGGAGAGAGAGAGCGAGCTATGTGGGGACTGAATTTTTTAACGGAATATTCTACTAGGTGCTTTTATTATTATTATTATTATTATTATTATTATTATTATTATTATTATTACTACGGGTTAGTTTGTTTACATATTTTTATATCTTGTATTGCTAATTGGAATAACAAAAAACTATAGCTAAAGTTGGTAATAAAAATGTAGAATATTCATGGAAAGGCATCAATGAAATGTTTTTTTAAAAAAAAGGCAATAAGTAGGAAATACGGCTTATTATAAGAATTGACGAGTTTCATCACAATATATAATTCATTTAGCAACACTAAAAACCTCCCAAGTCCCAACCTTAAGTTGCATTGAATATGAAGTATGTGATTGGTGGAATCTTCAATTCTTCATAAAAGAAAAGAGTAGTTGGTCCATATTAATATTAAAACACCTAGGCCTAGCTGGGTGAAACTGTGAAAGTGAAACCAATGGTCTCTATTTTCAAGGGTTAAAAGTTAAAAGTTTAAAGTTTAAAGTTACACACTGATTGATTAGGCACTCGGCATGGAACGTGTACGTGAGCCGTATTATTCCACTGCTTTACTAAATTCCGTATTATAAACAGGAAACGGTTGAAAGTCGCCAAATGTCACGTTGTTGTGGTAAACTTGGTAAGACTCGTAAAGTTGTACCATTGCTAATTACGGAGTACTGTACTGTAGCAGAGCCCCACATGCTGTCCTTTTTTTTTGTTTTTTGTGTCTCAGACTTTACATTATTGTGTCTTTTTGCTCCACAACTTTATATTTTGTGGAATCTTTTCCCTGTAACCTCTGTAAGTAGTTATGGAACCTTGGCTATAACTAAAGCGCGTTCAACACTTTAAGGTGCGTTTTGACTCCACTCCTCTTAATTTACGGTTAAGTGCTCAAATTCTAATTAACACAAATAACGTTAACAATAATTATTAATATTATCAAATAATATTAACTTACAAAAATTAACAGCAATACTAATAGAAATTAATTAAATAATAATTAACAATAAAAGGACCAAAAAGTCGCCGGAAATTTGGGGGGCCGGATAAATCAAATGGCCCCAAATTTCTGGCGACTTTTCGTCCTTTTATTGTTTAATTATTTTTTATTAATATTGTTGTTAATTTTTGTTAGTTAATATTATTTGATAATATTATTAATTATGTTTTCCGGCGAGGTGGGGGGCAACAGTCTGATGGTTCCAGCGATGATAAGTGGTGGTTCCGACGACGGTGGATGTGAGATGGGGTTTGAGAAATGATCGTTTGAATGAAAGATGGTGAGGGGTAATTTAAAGGCGGGCGTTTAACAATCTCCGAAAAAATTAGAATGAATTCACAATTTTATAAAATTCTCATTCCGCACTTATAATTTAAAATCCCTCTCTAGATTTGTTAATAGGGTGAGTTGGCCCACTATAGCTAGCTTTTTTGGTAGCAGTCTACTTTTTCATAAGGACCATAAGTAGTCGTACCATTTAAGTTTGATCAAGAAAAGTAGTGTAGTACTCCGTACTCCGTATCGGCCATAAGACAATCAAAGACATCTACTTTTGAGGAAGGAATGACAGGTCCCATATTACATCTTTTCCAATTATCTGGAGTGCGTAGGGTAAGGACGAAGGAGTGGCATTTGATTAAAGATGTGAGGAATATAGATGGAGTAATATTACCGCAAATTAGAAGGTATACCGGGGTGTAGGAAAGGTATGCTACACCTGTCCTAGCTGGCATCCAAAGCACATACAAGGAGTACTGGGGAAATGAAAAGGAGTGAAGAAAAGCACTTGCAAGCACGATAAAGGGAGTGAAATGACAAAAAGGAAAGTGACAGCATATAATGACTATTTTTCATTTTGAATTTGAAATATATTTGGTCTTATTTGTACATATTTTCACCCCATTTTTTTGTTAAATTTTTTATTAAAATGCTAGTTGGAGGGCGATTTTTCGAATTTGAATAAAAAAATTTATTACTTTTCATTTTGAATTTGAACCCCATTTATTTCCAAGAGGATGATTTTTTTTGAAAGTATTGGTTGGAGGGCGATTGATATATGTACATTTCATCACTAGTACATGGACATTTAATGTGAGAAATATGTACATTATTAAATTAATGGTCCATTTAATTGATTAAATAATATTATATATATTCAATGTCATAACTTGTTTCTCAATGATTTTGAGTTTTGTAAAGGTCAAGAAATTACATGTATATTTTACGATTGATACTTGTACATTTGATACGAGGTATATGTACATTAATGGATATGTGAATATAACATTGATATATTTCATGTAAATAAAAAAATGTACATTACTTTATACTTATACGCACATTACTATATAGTTATATGTACATTACATACACGCAATGATTTATACGTTTTACAAGTTCAATATGAAGAAGATATTTGATTACTAAGTTAATGTACATTATATACGCATTTGATGTACATATCTAGAAATTACAAGTACATTTCATTATTGGCATATGTACATTTTCTACAAGGTATATGTACATTAGTATTGGGTCTATATTTCAATTACAGAAATTATTTTCCAATTCACTGAACAATATATTTGTGTTTCCAAAATGGTTAATGATTATATGCAAACAAAGGCTAGTATTAGGGTCATAATAACTTCCCTTCCCCGTAAGAATAGGTTTCAGTGTGACAGACGACTTTTCAGTTCTCCAATGACAGTTGTGTGAGGACGCTTGCATCTGGTTTTGTATTATACATTTTCCATAAACTTACATTTTCCTTTGCGTTTTATTCTTTGCCCCTGCATTTTGGAGCGGGTGTACTGTCCACCCATTGTAATATTAATCCTCATTCTTTGTCCTATTTGTATTTTTATGGTTTAGTTTTACTTAAATTTTCGTTTTTTAGAACTTATTTAAGAAACAGATTTGTTTTTTTTTTCTTTCTTGAAACTGGTTAATATTTGGTCCGTACTTATCCAAACTTATTTTCCCAAAGCTAAAATAAGTTGAGTACATCCAAGGGGACCTACTAACGTCCTAACTCCTAAGTCCTAACCCAAGAGTAGTGGAGTATCTGTAGCGTGAATAAGAGAAAGTATAATTTCTTCATCCTTATCATGTTATATGACTGACGTCTAATTTTGATTCTCTATTATATTAGGTGATCAAGCAATAATTACATGGCTTGCCGATAGAGTGATAACACGCAAGTTCGATCACTATCATCGATCACAGTAGTCTGCACTTATCATCTTTGATTCTTTCAAGTCCCAGCTATTTTATCATGGGATCCTCTCAGCTACGGAGTAGTAACATATTTTAGTCCTCATGATATGCTCCTTGTTCCCATTAGGTCGGCTCGGAGATAACACACTCATGAACCATACACTTGTCAAGTAAATGTACGTGAAGTTTTACCTGTATATAATGCAATCGATCACAGTACTGGTGTACTATTCTATTTAATCCTATCAACTCCAATTCTAAAGTTGCTCCTTTTCTTCCTCTATTTACCAATCAATAAGCTTACTTTAAACACTTTTCTCAAATAATAGTGTCTAACATGTTTTTCTCACGAGAATATATTCCTAAGCGTGCAAATTTTCAAATTATGACGGTATTAACCATATTTTGCATTAATCATACGTACATTATTTAATTTGCAAACTGATTTAATTAATTTATGATATGATACATGTGTGGAAAGTGTAATATAAAAGTGTTGCAAATGTAATACGCGTATGATGCATTATGCCAGAGTATATATATTCAGATTATATATATTTCATTTTAAAATAAGCCAAAGGTGATTTAATTTTTATGACCATGTGCATCATATATACTCATTTACTGTTGTATTCCCTTTGCATTGTTTAATTATCAACTTAGTAAAAAGATCTTATAGTGTTAAAAACATATATGGGGCCATAGCTGTCTATAAGAGATAATCCACTTTACAAAATTTTACCTTAAAATCATGTGGCAATATGGAGAATAGTCCTTCAACTTTTTATAATGGACATTTCTCAATTAATTTGTCGATGTGGAACACTCACATATAATGTTTTATGTGCTATTGAGATAAATGAATAAGAAGCGTGGATTGTATATTTCTTTTAGCCTATGGTATGTACGTAGGTATGTAGCTATTTAATTTCATTTAGTAAGTCTATGTTGCTTTAAATTAAACCCACCTCACCCCCTTATAAATAACAGAAGCTAAAACTTCATTACGTGCTCTAATTGCTAATTAGTCCTCTGATGGAAAGTCTTAAACCAACAAAACTCTCACTTCATTGTGTTTTATTGTGTGGCAACGAGCCAACGACGTCTCGTCTAGTAAACTGTAGTATTTTGTCAAAGTGTAAATTAGACACAGTAGAAGTTTTGGAATATTTCAATGGCGTCTAAATTTATGATTTGATGTTAATGATTAAAAAATAAATCGGGATTATCTTATACTAAACACACGCTAATTAGCGTCATAATTCTCCTGTAGACTGTATATAAGTTGACGGGGTGACCATACAACCAAATATGACAGCACCAGTTGAAATTGAACGCTAATTGCATGCTTAATGCATTATTAAACTTATTGAAAATTTGACATGGGTGACGTAAGAACCAAGAAGTTATGGAGAGAGCGAGGAGAAAGAAATGAAACTGTGAGACAACTTCTAGAAGATTCATGTGTATAATTAACAAAGTCAAACTATACTAAGTATGACAAAAAAATGGCATGTTAGAGGTGATAATATGTGAGATACCTATATGCTTCACTTTATTTTATTTTTTTCTTGTAGTAGAAGCTTCTAATCTTCTAATATTACCATCTCCGTTACTAGTTTTTTTTTTAATCCCATTTGATTTTTTTTTAAAACGTTTTTAATCTCCTAACCTATTAGACAATAAATTATGTAAATTCAAGATTCTAAAAATTTTCATTAATATGTATTAAACAAAATTTCACTAAAATACATTATTTTTTACAACACAAACGAAAATTTATGACCAAACTTTTTAAAATTTAATTTAATAAAAAAGATATAAAGAAAATAAAAAAGAATAAAAGGAGTGATGTCGCCACGCGATATTACGTAGTTTGGTCACGGAACTAGAAAAATTGTTCCGAATATTTTAACAGTTAACGTCATTCATAGCGTAAGTAGAATTGTTGAAATATTTAGTCAAGAACGTACTGTTCAAATCAGTTATTGTCATGGAGTCATGCCTTCAAAGTCTCATGCATGCTCTGAAAGTTTAAATTGTCAATTTAACTTTGCTCACTATCGCAGGTAAGTGGTGGCACTTATCTATCATGCCACTACCTACGTTGCATATTGCATAAGGTGACAAATGAAATACACGTAAAAAAAATAAGTAACCCACATACCACAGTATAGTATTGAGGACTTGAGTTTGGTAAAATTATGGTACATTTTGTCGCTTTTAATAAAAAGTTAGGGCGGAGTACGTAGTTGGTCTATTGAATTTAATTGAAATATCAAAAGAAATAACAGGCAATCGATGGTTATGTGTAATGTGTCATTTCATTTATCAATATGACTTTGTTTTTTATATTTAGTAGGCCAAATTTATGGTATGCTTGCAATGTTGGACACTTGTAAATTGTAACAAGTAAACTAGTGGGAGACGTGTCCCTTGCCTAAAATAACGCCCTAATCTATTATTTGGTGTCAAAGTTTAAAAAATTTGACCATAAATTCTTATTGTTTTATAAGAAATAATATATTCAAGTGGAATCTTGTTGGATGCATTTCAATGTAAATATTTAGAATATTAAATTTTCATAGTTTTTTGTCTTACAAATTTGGAGATAAAAAATTTTAAAATCGTATATTGGAGACCGTAAAAGTCAAATTGAGACAATTTTTAAGGAACAGTGGGAGTATATATGACTCTTTCTTGGAGATGATTTCTACTGATAATTTCTCTCAGCAATTTAATTATACTATAGATAAAAAAAATTATGATATTAATAAAAAGAACTTATTTATATTTAAAAAAGCACACCACTGGCACTGGCTAATCAATTTTGGGAGCAAGTTTAGTATGAATGTAGAAAACAAATAAGAATTGAAAATAAATAACAAGTGGAAAGGATAATGTTAAGCATTATCATTATTAGTTGTTTGATATAATTAAAGAAAACACTTGCAATAGAATGCGATTGAGGAGTATAAGGGTTTGTTACTATAGGTTTGGGAAAGGTAACAAGTGAGTGGTAATGGTTACCCATGGGTTACTACTTACAATATGTAAGATTTTTTTAAGAAATATTTAATGAGTTCATTTTTCATACATTTTTTTGTATGAAAAGAGAGTTACAAAAATAATTATCTTAGATAGTACCCATAAAAATTTTAACCAATGAAATTAATGGCACAATTCAAACTATAAAAGGTTAGTGCAACTTTATAAGCGGAAGTGCAAAGTAAAGCTGAGAGATGACGAAGTAATATGTAATTCAAACTTGAAAGAGGGTAAGATGTTCAAAACACGTGGTAATGGGGAAGGCATTTGATTCTCACAAATTTATGATCAGTTGTACAACATATCAGGCGAACCCCCATGTCATATACTCATATGCCACGTGGGGTTAGCGACTTAGCGTATGCCAATGCTTTGGTACTTTGGTCCTTCCCATGTGCCTATTTTCATCGTTTTACCCACTTTCTAGATTCATCCATTCTATACGTTATATAAGTGGTCTGCCTTATTTTTATTTTTTTCTATTTTATTTAACGTACCACAAGTCTACAACAATGTTGTCTGTGAAAATACATGCAGAAAGGATGAACTTCAACTTGAATGCTGACCCTTATATTACGTTCTTGCATCCTAATCTTGGTTTTGCAGGAAGACAGCACCTAACCTCCAACATGTGACGAAGACCGTAGAACCTCAAGAGCTACTTTTGCCTAAATACTCTAACTTTTCTACACGACAATGACTTTTCTTATTAATTTTTTTTAAATAAAAATAAATTTTAAAAAAATAAAATATTTTTTCCTCGCTGTCAAGGATAGCGACTTTCAATAATTTTTGTTTATTAAAAAAATAAATAATTTTTTTTGAAAGTCGTTGTCCTTTCAAGAAAAATTTTTAATTTTTTTTCAAAAAATAACCTTTTTTAAAAATAAAAAAACTCAAAGTCGTTATCTTAAAAAACAACTTTATATCGAACCTAACCGCGGGGTCATATTTTGCTAAGCTATGGGAAGGTGGGGGGAGTCTAGCTTTAATCTGTTGGTTGTCTTTTACCATTTCTTGTTTACATAGGTCAAAGAATGCGATAGATTGTAATGTGGTTGGCAATGGAATGGACTATTATTTTCTGCTACGGGGCACCTCGTGTCTCCGATCGGGGTCGAGTATGGTAAAAAATATGTTCGTTGCTACAAATACACAAAAACATCCTTCTAATCTGTGATTTAAACCTAGTAGAATTCGTGAGTGGTAAAATAGGGGGTTCACCGACAATTAAGGGCTGGTTAGAGTTCATTAATTGGAGGGTTAGCACCAACCTTTTGGAGGTTCCATTCTTAGGGCCCTGCTTTACCTAGTCCAACAAACATGCCTCATATAACCTGATAATGGAAAGGCTGGATAGAGCTTACATGACACCAGAATGGTCTGCTACTTTTCCGTCAAGTAGACTGACAAACGAACCGTTGACCTGCTCAGATCATGTAGCCATCATTTTTGAAACCTCACAAACCAACCAACGCAGGAAAAGGCCTTACCAGTTAGAAAATTGGTGCTTGGGCTATCAACAAATAGGAAATATCATTCAAGAAAGTTGGATTATGCCCCATCATGGTAGCCCAATGTTTGTAGTGGCAAGAAAGGGTGAGGTGGTTAGACGAAGATTAAGGGATTGGTGCATCAATCATAGGAAATTCCATGGAATTAATTGGAAAAAATAACCTCAAACCTGGTGCACAAAGGAACAAATATGACCTCTCAACATCTAGGCTATGATTATATCACCAAAGTCAATGAAGAGCTGAATGTATGTCAAATAGGTCACCTTTATTGGAAGCAACATGTCAAAGAAAATTGGGTGGAACAAGGAGATGTACCTTCAAAAATAATGTATGCAAGAGTGAAGACCAGACAAAGGAAGAATAAGATTCACAAACTACAGGATAGTGCTAAGGTGTGGCATAAAGGTCAAAATCAAGTAACCAATGTTATTCTCAATTCTCTCAAACAAACGTTTGAAGGAAATCAGAGCGAGGATTTTATCAGATCCGTTGATGATGTAATTTGAGAACTTCACATTCCTCAAATATCAAACATTGATAAAGAATACATGGTAAGGGATCGCACCCCAGGGGAAATTCAAGCAACCTTACTTGCTATGAAAGATAACAAATCTCCAGGGCCAGACGGAATGATTTTGGAATTATACGAAAAGCACTGGGAGGTTGTTAGAAACTCGATAATTCGGGGTGTACAAAGTGTATTCCAATCAGGATACCTCCTAAAGGAATGGGACCACATTATTCTGGTTATGATCCCAAAAATTGCTTCACTAACAGAAATTAATAACTTAAGACCGATAAGTCTCTGCAACGTTCTTTATAAGTGCTTTTCCAAGTGCCTAGCTCAAAGGGTTAAGGGTATCATCCTGAGACTCATTGAAAATACACAGCATGCCTTTGTTTTAGGAAGACACATGATGGACAATATTCTAATTAGCCAGACACATTTTGCACTAGATAAACAGAAGGAAAAAAGGAGGAGCACTTATGGCCATCAAAATCAACATGAGTAAAGATTATGACAGGGTTAATCGGGTTTTTCTCATCAAGATCCTCCAAGGGTATGACTTCCCTAGCTCTTGGATACAGTACATTTCACAGTCCATCAATACTATTTTTTACAAAGTTTTGGTCAATGGGAAGATTTTCAGGCCTGGCTCAGGTCTCCGTCAAGGTGATCCTTTATCCTCTTATCTCTTTCTTTTTTGTATGGACTTTTTCTCCAGAATGCTCCATTTTAGCAAGGACTTCCATGGGCTTTGAGGCATCAAAGTGTTGAGCCGAGCTCCTTCCATTAGCAACCTTTTTTTTGCAGATGATGCTATTCTGTTTTCCAAGGCAACACCAAGCTCGGTTAGAGAATTACGGAGAGTTATAGAGTGCTTCTGTAAGATTTTGGGACAAGAAATGAACCTCTCAAAATCCTTTGTAAAATTCAGCCCCAATCCTTCGTAAAATGTCAAATTCGATATTCTGAGCTGCCTACAGATGAGGGAGGTTCAAACCATGGAGAATCATCTAGGTGACCCAATTGATGTCACGAGGAAAAAAACACTGATTTTTCAACCAATGGTAGAATTAGTGGCTAAAATGATTCTAGCTTGGAGTCCACTCCCCCTCTCATAATCAGTGAAATTGATTCTCATCAACATTGTGCTGATATCAATGACCTCAAATGTCCTTAATGCTCTTCCAGTGCCAAAGTTTGTAGCTATCAAAATAAATGCGATCATTGCTCGTTTCTTCTGGGGACAATATACTACGGGTCAGCCAAAAGGGGTTCACTAGGTCAAGAAGGCAACCTTGGACCTCCCAAAAGGATTAGGGGGTCTGGGAGTAAGAGAGATAGAAACAATGAACCAAGCCCTCCTGATGAAACAACTGTGGCAAATGCATCTAAACCCGCAACTCACAATTTCAAAGAGCTAGAACGCAAAAACACCCTTCTTGTTATCCATATGAAAGATCATTAGGAGAAGCACGATGGGACTCTTGCTTGGAATGAGGGGTATTAGGAACATAGAGGAAACATGCCTTAAAGGATGTGCATAGAAAATTGGCTCGGGAGAGAAAGTTAAAGCAACGGGTGCCAAATGGGTTGAAGGATGGACCCCCATAGCTAAGAGCAACATCAATCTCAGGACAACTACAAACTGGTTAGTCAAAGACTTTATAAGTCCCGATACACTCACATGGGATGGTGCTAAAGTCTAGGCCAGCTTTTAAGAAAAGGATGCTATGACCATTATAGCAATGGAAGTTGCTGACACAATTGAGAATGGCTTTTTTTACTAGGAGCACCTTCCATCAGGCATCAGGGTTGTACTCCGTCAAAACAGGATACACTTTCTTACAAAGACAACAACAGGGAAGGATAGAACTAAACAAGGTCGATCCCTTCTTCAAACTTCTGTGGAAGTTCCCTGTTCTCCTAAGATAGGAGATCTTGTTATGGAAAGTATGATTTAATGGGTTACCTACAAAGTTGAATCTAAAGTCTTATATCATTGACTTTGGTCTCGAATGCCCTATGTGCGATGGATGGGAGGAAACACCTTAACCACATATTCAGGGATTGTAGTAAGGCAATTTCCTTTTGGGAGTGCATCTCCCCTTTGGGTATCAATCCACAGATCGAGCAGGCGTCAATACGAGATTGGAGCCATAGTCATATCCAATTTTATGTTAAAAAGAATTCGTCAAGACCAGAAGGCCTCAAACACTTCATTGCAAGACTATGGAGAATTTGGAAGGTCGAGAATAGTGTGATCTTTAACTTAGGAAATGTAAGTAGGGGAGCCTTCCAAGACCAACTTGACAAAACACAATAGGGCAGCAGGATCTATTTGCTAATATCAAGCCTTCACTCATAGGGATACCCCAAGGGATTAGCCAACAAGAAGGCAAGCAATATCCTTTCCCGCCTGGTTTCTATTATGCCTCCATTGGCCAACACAAATGGGGACAACTTCAAGTCATAATCTAGGTTGATGGGTCATGGAGCGAGAAATTTTTTTTCTGCGGGAATTGGAGAGTGTACTTGCGCGATAAGTCCAGGGCCAGATCTTAGGGGAGGAAAAACAATAGCTGCTAGCTCTTCCTTTCATGCGGAAGCTCTAGCCCGTGCCTGTGCACTAGAATGGGCAATCTCGCAAAACTTTGAACGGGTTAGAATTCTTACTGACTCAGTAAACCTTGTCACTATGCTTAGGCAGAGGGAAAGAAACCATATGGATGCTTGGCACACGCTTGGACGTAGTCTCCGAGAAAGACATATGTTTATATTTTGTAATATTATCAAGGTATCAAGGGAGAAAGTACAGAAGGCGCACTTGATTGCAACCTGGTGTAGGAATACGACATATGCTCCCTCCGGACGAACCTAACTTTTGTTGTTGTTTCTATTCTCTTTCTTTGTTTCTTGTTGTTATTCTTGTATACATGCTTTACCTTGCTTTGTTTTTACCTCATGTCAAAAAAATTAAATTTGTTATACAATCCAATTAACACCCCATTGGCCCCCTAAGTGATTGTCAAAATTGATATTATTAATGTAATGTTACAAAGACCAAAAGAAAAAAAAGGGAATCCCAAAAAATTAATTAATTATTAAGATGTATGCAATGATGAATTGAATCCATAAAGATAATTAAGGATACACCTTATCACATGACATAGTTAAGGCCTAAGGGGAACGAGGCCTTTTCATCCAATTACTTTTGCGCATTTCACCTAAACTAATTAATACATTGAGCTACATAAATCATCCAAAAAAATCACATAGCCAAGCCTTGCAAACATGAGCTTTCCAATAGAATTCTGACCATGCTTGATAAAATGCCAATAAGTTGCATTGATATCTTAAAAAGTCCCATACCAACTGTCCTCGAGGTGCGTGATTTATTCATTAAATTAATCTCAAAAAATAAATCGTATAAAAACTTGTAATTAACATTAAAACCCTCACTTAAACATATCCTAAGCACCGTGTTGAGTTAGTTACTAAACTTATTGTAAGAATGTTTCACATCTTTGTAAATGGGTTTCTCATAATGCATGAGCATGAGTTTTGTTTTGTACGTCATATATATAATATATGATGCACCACAAAATTAAATATGGCTTATAAATGATATAGTGTATAAGTGATTATGGTTTAAGTTAGTTTGGTTGGTGCAACTTGTATTAGTGTATAGACCTTGTTTGATGATCTGTTCCAATAAGGACTCCTTATAAATCATACTCCGTTTAGTGGAGAAGCATACAACACATATATATTCGGATCCAACTTTATTTGATGCCAATATGACCAGTCCACTACTAAGTATCAGTGTCAGATTCGCATTTTGTCTAAAGTGGAAAATGAAAACGATCTCAGGACCACTGTAACTGCGACGGCATTTACGATCATTCATGCGTTTGACGAGAAATTGCCAAAACTGATAAGTTCCTTGGCGTTTCTCTTGCTTCTATAAGCTTTCTCTACTACTCTATCATTCATATGTTGTTTGACCCTTTGATACATTGGTCATACTTTACAGCCATAGATAGCTAAGTTATTAAATTACGTTTTTGTATAAGTTTGAATTTGAAAGTCATAGGTAATATAGACCGGGGCAAAAATAACATTTATTAATAACCCACTCCAATTGTTAATTTATATCCCAACCAAACTTTAAGTAAACTATTAGATATTCAATGTACTTAAGAATGCACATAGTAAAATAGTAGCATAAAGAAAAATAGCTTCATATATATTTAGGATATCACAAAGTATTGTAAACACGCATGACACAATAAAAGTTATTGTTTTTCTAGTTAAAGTGATCTTTTAATATAATAAAAGCTAGTCCCTTAAAACTAATAAAAATTGACATCTGTTATATTAAGTGATAAGCTTTGTTATATTATTTAATTACTTTTATTATATTATTGGTTCACTTATTCTATTTCTCTCAAACATTTATATATTGAAAAGACAAATCTAATTCTACTTGACAAGAACAAAAAGCAAAGTCTATTTTCTTTTGTTTTGCCTTTGAATTTTCTTAAAGTTAAAATTTTTCAAATGGTGGATATTTTCAATGACTAATAAGAAACAAACTCATTTATTCCATCATACCAAAATAATGCATTTATATGAGACAATTTAATAATCCGTAGTCAACAATCTATAAAATTGACAAAAACAAAAGAAGAATCAATGTGAAACCAATAACATACATTTCATTTCAAAATTGAGAAATATAATGATTTCCATTGTTTGATACATTTGCACATGGGACGTATATGACAAGATATGGGCAACATTTTGGATATTCTAATGAATTGCGATCTATTTCAGTTGGGTAGGTTTTAACCGAAATAAGTACGGAAAAAGAGAGAAGGGCTCTTATTTATCTTGAGGTCCACAAAAATTTAAGGTCTTTAAAACGGGTCCCACCTACCCATGTGGATCTTACGCTACTTGTCAAACGTCAAATCTATCAGATTATACTGCGTATAGTATTATGTTATGTATGTATGTATGATTCCTTATCAATTAAACAAAAAACCAAAAACATATCCCGTAAACAACCAAGCACATCTTTGGCTTCGTTTGACATTATATCGCTTCTTCGTCATTTCCAAAGGCCATTTTTATTTACAAAGTGCAAGAAAATTCAGGGTGTAGATTCTCCACGGTTTTACTTTGTATGATTCTTGATAGATTATCATTGGACCATGCTTAAGCGTTTTGTTTTTGCCTTTCCACTACTAAACTTAATCAAGATATTCCATGCTAGCTATGGAGTAGATTTCCGATTGCTATATTTACTAAATTATGTAATTTTCTTGGGTGAACCCATTTTTTTTTTTATTGAACTAAGTTGGATGGTACTCACTTTATTTTTCATTTTTTGTCCTATTTGGCTTTTTACGGTTTTCAACACACGTTTTTATCTGTAAATTTGTATAACAAAAATTTATTAATATATAATATTATAATAATTTACATTGTGATGCATCCAACATGATCACCACTTGCACATATATTATTTCTTATAAAATAATGAGTAACTTTTAAAATTCGACTTCAGAAATAAAAATGGGATAAAACTAAAGGGACATAAGTATGCGTTATATATTAATTAATGTTTTTACATACTATTTTCCACTAAAAACCTCTACGATTTAAAACATAGTACCGATTAAAATCATGAGAAAAATTGTGAGAAAATGGGTCTTAGCTTGTTTTTAAATTTCTATGAAAGAAAATGTTGTTAAGTGAGAATGTATGTTTGAGTGGGTTTGTAAATTGTAAAAGACAACGGAGGCTGACAAATCACCAGACGAAATTTTGTAGATACGACTTTAACATAAAGTAAGGTCTCTATGAAATATAAGGAATACATGTGTATCAATGATTTCCTCTGCCAATACGATGGATAATCAATACATTATGTAAACGTGTTATTGTTATATAATGTAAAATTACTCTTTATGTACATAGTATAAAAGTATAAAACTTTAAAAAAAAAAAAATCTAAATCTGGATGGGAAGTAGTTGACATAGTTGTATATATATTGCTATGTAATAATTGGAGTACTCGGTATATATTAATGATAAAGGTTGGCATTAGTAGACATGTACAGGCAAAGCACGAAACTGCACAGTTCTGACTTAGTGAAGTGGTGACTCTCTCTGGTGAGTAGTAAGCTCATTCAATACAATCAAGGCAAGAAAGTAGGTAAACTTGAAAATGACCTATAATTTTGGTAAACTTGTATATTTCAAGGCACCAAAGGGCAAAATTTTGGGGACCTTAAAACATGAAAACACAAATGCCAAATTTAACAACCGACAGTTGATGCATGTCTAGCCCCACTTGTATGTTATTTTTGATAAGCTGCCCTGAAAATTAAGGATACCATTCTTTCATATACTCATAGAGTACAAAGTTTGGAGTAGGAAAGAAAGATTCCATGCGTAGTTGGGATTAGTTAATAAGTAGTACCAAGTACTATTCGAATAATTAAATGGTTTCTAGATGCTTCATAGGATTATCATCTATGCACTTTGGTTATATTATGCTGTAACATGTATCCATGTGCTATTGGACCAGCTTTTGTTGAATTTGATTCACTATAATCCTTGTACTACAAATATATGACGATGATTCCAGCGAAATAATACGCTGTTATTTGTTATTTAGTGAGAGGTGTGGAAGACTTTGGATGGTAACCTCGGTTGGGACTGTATATATTTCTAATATGTTTTCAAATAATTTACTAGTTTAAATATTCAAGATATTTATGATTTGAGAACGAAGCATACTTATATTATTTAGTGCTTAAAACTGTTTTTAAAAACATAGTAAATTAAAGTAGGCCCAACATAATAGACCAATAATACCGAGTTGGTCCAACTGAAAATAAATTAGACAGAAAGCTTATAAAAATTGATCTCTACAATGGCTACAAAGTTACAATCTAACTCAAAATAAAGGTGGACACTTGGGCAAACCAAATTTACCCACTAGCCTCGACACGAAGCAGCTAGTTGAGGATGATATTGTCTCTAACTAATTAATTGTGAAGCACAATCACACAGTATTGTTTCTCGTTAAGATCACTATTTTTATTTGGATGGGTTGGGTACTTGATTCGTATTTGGATGGATGAATCAAAACGTGGTTTCATAGTGGGGGTCTGCTTTAAGAAACCCCAGAAATATAGCACAAGTCTTGTTTATACTGATTGATTGATTGATTGAAAGAATGGTCCATCAAATTGGATAACTGCTATTCATAGACTACCAGTACTTGTAATTGCAAAGTGAACTGAATCAGCATGTTTGCAGTGAAGTGCCTAAAAAATAGAATACCCTCTTGAAAAAGAGAACGATGATGGCCTCTCCATTGCCAAATACTAATTAATGCTTTGGCTGTCACAACTCACAAGAAGAGGAATTCTGCGCTAAACCTCTTATTTTCTCAGCATTGAGAAGCAATTGCGCCTTAACATACATGAATTAAGATTTTTATATAAAGGTCAAAAAGTCGACCTCGCTTGATACATAGACTACATATATGCACATCAGATATTCGAAAACAGAAAAGCCAGAAATGAGTAAGAGATTGTACAATGTAGATTACAAGAGAGATAAAAGGAGCAGAAGAAAAAAACAATGGTTACCTTGTATCAGAGCTGAAGACAAGTTAGAGCATGTTTACAGTCTCAGAAGAGCACTGTGTGCGAGAGAGACAGATATGTGACTTTTTATTGTACATACAAGCTGTAGTGGCTACCATAACAGCTGCTAGTCTACACAATACAAGGGAATAAAAAGAACCTTTTCCATGAACCCCAGCCTCTACTTTCTATCATCCAATCCCTTGCATCATACTTCGTATCTGAGATTCTCCACCCTTTCTTTACAAGTATCAAACACTGCAGTGAGCTCAATTTGTCCTCTCCAATCTCCCCAGTTTGTGTTGATTACGTCCATTATGAGTTGCAGACACAGGGTAACTTGTGTGCCATAAATGGTCAATCCGGCAAAAATACATCTATCATACTTAAGTACCAAGGTATGACTGCATAAGATTGACATCAAGAGTCAGCAAAATATACATACATAGAATAACAAAATTAAAAACCAGTATAATAACATCATGCATAAACAGCAGCATAGAAAAGACGATTCCTATCAAAACCCTCCTTTCACAGCTCCCCTTTTTCTCACAAAATTGGTTGTTTCCTCAAACAAAGAAAAAAAGGGTAAATTCAAAAATTATAAGGCTAAAACTCTTAACCAACAGATGCCAAAAGCATGGAAATGTCAAACAAGCATCTACCAAATAGAAAGGCAGAAAGAGGTGAGAGAGAGAGAGAGTTGTGTGTGAAGGGGGGAGAGGGGGGAGGGGATGCAATTAAAACTTCTTCCATTTCCATAGATCAAAGTCAATTTTATGATGCAAGACAGCCAGCATGATAGCAAAAGAGGGAGTTCTATACTTCAATCAATTTGGGATCATAATGAGACAAGCTGTGCTTGACCCTGGGGTAGCTCTGCTCTATCAGTAAAAAAAATCAAATCTGAGCTGGAGTGAAGTATTGAACTTTATCATGTATCAAAATTTCATATTTGACTTAGATTGAAACAAACTATAATGTGCAAATTGCAACCATGCAAATACTGTTGATGCTGTAACATTCTTTCTTTTATTAAACTGAATTTAACGGAAGTTAGTTGTGTGGGTAAACAGGCTTAGTGAATTTCTTAAACCATAGATATACAAGATGGAAATTTTAAACCTCTCCTGGTGAAAATTTCGTTTAAAATTATTAGGTTCATCTCCTACATTTTGGAATGAAACACATTACATACATGAGCAACATGTTTACAGCAAAGCTAGAGGGGGCAGATTTTCTTCACCTATTCAACGTGTTAGTAGCAGATAAATTTTGCAAAAAGTCTTCAATTACATGATGTTTTACATGGAAAATGAACTCCAATTTCAGCATGGGATACTACAATCAGAATTACTTATCAGTTAAAAAGCTTTCCTTATTCCAACTAATATATATCAAGCATAATAGGATATGGGCCTCATTATCTTGACCTAAAATCTCCCAAGCAGATAAAATGGTTAGATGAAACAGATCCCTGCCATTCTTTACGAACAATATGATGGTATTACACATGCCTTATTTAAACCAAATTGTAGGCGTTTTAAAAATATGTTGAGTTTAAAGTCTATGTAGATGGTTCCCATTACTTCAAAGGCATAATATGAACCCATCAGATCCACAGTAAGTATAGATGATGTTCCCTAATCAAGTTTGAATTGTCAAAAATCGACTGAATATTAAAGATTATTTACACTTTTTGAGATAATTTCGAAATTAAAATATAAGTATTAAATGCTTTCCAAATAGACAATGTGTTGACAAATAAAGTTATTGACTGCTTCCTAAATAGACTACGTGTTTGGCATATAAAGGTATTGAATTGGCAAATTATCAAAACTGAAAATAAGATATTTAATGCAAATCTTCAAAATTGTAATAACGGTATTTGGGAAAACTGTTTGGTGATTTTTCAGAGTGGGGTATGTTGGCAGGAAGGATAAAGATGAGTAGTTATTTAGATTGTAAGGTGATCTTAAGGGAGAGTAGCTACATAACATAGAGTACTGATCTTGAACATTCGCATCAAACCAAGTTTTAAGAGAAGCAGACAACAGGGGAAAAAGAGGATTAGATGGTGGGTTTAAAGGATCTCAATGTCAAGGTTGCAGTAGAAAGATTTGTTGAAGAAGCTAATTGGGCTTCCAATGAGATTTGTAGAGTAGCAAAGGAAAGTCAAGTGGGAAACCACCGGTGCACAAGGATACAACATGGTGAAATAAGGGCGTTAAAAGCAGTTAAGAAGAAGAGAGAATGCTACTGGCCATAGAAAATCTAAAAATGGGGAAATTCATATAGGAAAAGCTATAAGTCAAGGAATGAGAAGTTATTTGAAAGGCTAGAGCCAAGGTTTATAAGCATATCTAGGACAAATTGGAAAGGAGGGATAACAAGAGATCTATAGGATAACAAAGAGGAGATAAATATGCCAATGGTCTCTGTATGGTTATGAAGGATAAAAACTAAATGATTCTTGTCCATGATGACGAGTTCAAAAGCAGATGGAGAGAATATTTAGATGAGTTGTTTAATAGAAGTTAAGTAGGGTGTATAGGTCACACCACTATCAAGGACAATGAAGTCAATTAAGAGTATATGAGGAGAATACCAAAAGTGGAAGTAGAGGTGGAAGTGAAGTGGATTAAATTAAGGAAAGCTGTTGGGCAGATGGTGTTCCTATCGAGATTTAAAAATACCTAGACAAAATTAGTATCGAGATTTAAAAATACCTAGACAAAATTAGTATTGAGATTTAAAAATACCTAGTGAAACATGTTGCAAGAAAAGGATAGTATGGAAACCACTTAAGTGTCAAATTCCCAAGCTGCCTTCACTCTTTGTCTTACAAATTATAACTGAGAGACTATTGCTTTAGGGACTTAAACAACACCAATGGTGTGCTATTTCTATAAGAATTCTGTGACAGTTACACACATCTTTTGTGATTCTGACTCAAGGAACGCATAGAGAGGAAACATATTATAAAATTACTAAAGTATTGACATCTTAGAACTGAAATTCAGAAAAGAGACTTCTGGTCAAGCTAATTATGGTAGGGAGCAAGAGAGGGATTCAAGAGATGTAGAAGGGAAAAGCCAATACTTTATGGAAGCTAAATCTATTATCCAGGGACGACGAAAGTAAAAGAAAGATGATGACAAAAGAATGAGATTAAATTTAGCTTCTCAACTAAAGAAGTTTTTCCTTTCCATAGAATATCTAAAAGGACACAAAGTATAGACACCCACACACAGGAGTAAAGTAAGGAATAATAGAAGGCCATACTATGAATCTAACTGGACTCAATCAGAATTCTAGAATTTATCACATTGTGTTAAGTCCACAGAAGCTAGATTACCTTGACCCCTGGGACAGAAGTTCCAGATTTCATGGTTGTAGTGCTCCCAAAAAAGTTCACTCCATTACCAGACCTAGCAGTAGTAGTACTACCAAAGTTGAGCTTTGACTTCTTTTCTGCAGGCTTTAGTATCTGGAAGGAGCACATAAGAGTTTCATCCACACTCATCATAGCACCAGCATTATCAAATTCACCACAATAATTAGGAGCAGAAAAAATTGTCACAAGCTGCCGATCCGCAAAAAATTCGTAACCATCCTCCACCACCTGGATACGTATCATGAAGATGATTAATATCAATTCCGATTATATAGGAGTACAAGCACGTTTAAGAAATGAACACTATATTCAATGCTAGGGAAAGCAAGGACAAAAAAATACAGAACATACACAAGACTTCACCAGATAGAAATTCAGCTTCTTAAACATATCTAAAAAAATAATTTACACGCAAATTTAATCCGTAACTGGTCTTCCCATGATTCCATTAAAAATAAGGAAAAGAAGTCGACGAAAACAATCAGTTTATAATACTTTGACAGTCTGACCTGATGGGCACGGCAGATAAGGTCTAAATCATGCTTCTCAAGAAATTCAGTTACTTTTTCAGCATCAAATGTAAACGACACTCCCCTATCATTCATACCCCAGCCTTGGACATCTTTGCTAGGATCTGACCAGAGTAGGTCACAGAGCAAACCTGTATCAGGCACATCTGTAGGCCGCTCCATATTCCGAATCTGGTCCAAATTGTGAAGATCAGGTGAGAGACCTCCATGCATGCACAAAATTTTTTCATCGATGAGGGCTGCAACTGGTAAACAGTTGAAACATTCGGTGAAGACTTTCCATAATTTAACATTAAATCTTCTCTTGCATTCATCATAAAACCCATAAATACGGTTAATGGAAGCACACTCATGATTTCCCCTCAAGAGGAAAAACTTTTCAGGGTATTTTATCTTATACGCAAGAAGAAGGCAAATTGTCTCCAGGCTTTGTTTGCCTCTGTCAACATAATCACCCAAAAATAAATAATTTGCTTGAGGAGGAAATCCACCATATTCAAAAAGTCTTAGAAGATCAGAATATTGACCATGTATATCACCTGCAGGTCACAAGCAAACATACTGTCAGACATACTCAAGACTTCAGCAATCACGATAGATCAAAATAAAAAACACATACTGTCCATTTCTAGAGGAATCGGATTAATATTCTTTGGCTATTAGATTATGATGAATGATCAAGTGGTCAACACTTCTTAAGCATTGTATAGTAACACATGGCAAATACATATCAGAACATCAGATCATGGGTGTATAGGAAATTACCTCTTGTGTAATGCAGTGGCAAGGCTGTGTACATCCAATAATTTAAAAATACCCTTTTACCCCACCCAGGGCAGGCATGCCTATGTAATGGCGTTTGTATAACATCGAAGTTGGATACAGCACGAGATATCATACGCAAACTAATCCGATGAACAAGGCTTCTTTAGAACAGGGAAGTAAGAGATGTAAGAGTAGACTAGATGGCATAAAATTCCAGTCTGGATAGGTTCTAACAGTGTCACCGCAATCCGGAACATAGAATCATACGATTCTATGATCCAGATACAGCCAAATGACTAGAATCGTAATGTTACAGGATTGGGCTAGGATTGTTGGAATCACTTAGGACCGGTTGGGATCAATGATCCTGGCCCAATCCTTACGATGCTACTATATAAGCTCTAATGGGCATTGTTTTGCTAGTGAACAGAAACTTGGGGTGGCCCATCTTATATCCTAATCTAGCTATAACATATTTGCCGTCTAAAAATACTTTCTACCATTTAAGACACTATCTCTCTCCTCAATTTCAAATCAATTCAACAAGATGCACACTCGAGTTGTTATCTACTCAAATACTCAATAATCAACCACGTACGTCTGTTTTCCTTTTCTTTTTATTTGATTTTCTATACTACTGGATAATTGCTTAACTAATTAATTAAGGATCTGATCTTGAATTCAAGCTTCTTTTTTTCTTGACTTGGTTGGCTAAAATTAGGATGATGCTCATTTAGAATTTTCTTTTCAATTTATCTATTTGAATTGAAAGTTAAATATTTGAGCCATGAAGATGAGCTTCAAGAAACCCTTTGTTGGTTCAAATGATATTAAAGAGGATGAATTTGGGGACGATGACAATGTCCACTACTCCACTATGAGCCAACTACCACAATAACTTATATGGGAATTGAAGTGACTAGGGGTGGGATTTTTTATTTCATATGTCAGACTTAAAACATTGTGTAATTTTTGGTTTTGTTAATTTGTATAAATGATTTACTTTGTAATTTGTGACTTAAAGTGTACCTTAAAAGCTGATTTTCTTATATATTTGCGGACTATCGCTTATTTAGAGGGTCAGTCACTCAAAAAATTATATTTTTAGTGTTGTTTCATTCACAAAATGAACCCGCATTAAACAGATTTGTGTAAAATAGCTTAATTTGCAAATTTTGCAGGATCGTCCAATCCTATGATCTGATCCCACGGCTTGATCCTAAGAGCCCTTTCCGATCCAAAGTAGAATCCTAATCTTGATAAACTTGGTTCTACTGCTACATCTTGGTGAGAACATAAGCATTGTCAATAATGTCAAATATAATCTATAAGAGGCATGCAGACAGGGTTCAATTATTAAGCATGCCATATTGTTTATAAGGATAAAAATCATGGCATATACATAGGGTTGCTATGCTTTCATCCTTTTAAACATAGCTGCTAAAAAGACACCAGTTACAAAGCTCAAAAACAGGAAACTCAGAACGCAACCCACACCTAAGGTGCACTAAAGGAACAAGAGCACAGAGAGGCATCTCAAGTTCAAATTATTTACCTTTCGTACTTTCCTCCTTTTTCTTTGCTTATTACTTTTGCCATTTTTAAGACTTCATATTTTTTCACTCAATTCTCTTTAAACAAGTTGTGAAAACCAGAGATTCTGGGAAAGAATTATAAAAAGCTGAAGTACTAAGAATTATAAAAAGCTGAAGTACTAATAACTTGCAAACAAAACATTGCCTACCTTGGTTGAAGTTAAACACCACCTAAGGTCTTTCAAATTTCTGACTATTCCCTAGTAGCAAACACCTAGTCAACTACTTATGTAGAAATCATGTCACCAAACAGTTTCGAATGTCAGAAAAAGTTCTGCAAGTTCTCTGTAGACTAGTGCACTAGACAAATGGTGATAGAGACAGATAACACAAGTATAGTAGGAAAGCTTTTCACCCATCAGAATAACATGAGCTTTGAAATCCAAGTCAATTATACATGAAGACTTAGTCCAAACCAGTAGTGACACCAAAATCAGAAAGATAAACTATGATGTCTGTGACTTTGGGGTAATATGCTGCACCAGGACTTGAAGTGGTTTGCAAACAATGGTACAGAAAAGTGATGAGTATGGAGTATGACCTAACCATAACCCAAACTACTGTCTTGAAGCTTCCACCTTGGTTTTATTTATTCAACACATGCAAAAGAACCTCTGCAGCATCAGAAACAGATATACAACATACATGTAAAAGAGTGGGAGAAAGAAAAGGTGTGGAGGTATGCCATTGATCTATGAAGAGGTCCCAAGAATATGGGGCATATTTCAGACACTATTTGTAACTATGGTGAAACTGATCAAATATCACAGATACAGCCTAGTAATAAAATGGGTTATCAGAGACAGATAATGCGATCAACCATCTAAGGTATACAGGATTATGAAACTTCAGTTTACGTTAAAAAAAATGTTTCAGCTAAAAGTTAACTATATTGTTCTTTAAGACTCTCCAAATCTTCTTATGCCTTTCCATGATACGCAAAGACCTTCACTCAGACTTTACACATTGACCAAAGAATGAACACAATCTAGCAAACAATTTATAATCAAGATTGTAAGCAGCTTATTTTGAGATGAATTACTTGGTATGGCAATACCCAGAAGATAGTCCAATATTCACCTAAATTCATACTTCATTTATTATTAGTTTTTCCACTTTGACTTGGCATATTTGCCAACGAACTACTTTTTCCTTTAATTATTATAATTGTACATATGTAAAAGATATAAAAAGTTGATATTATGAAACTACATGTGGAGAAGAATCTAACAAGATCGGCATCAATATATTTTTCGTCATAGAAAAATAATTAATGATGGTCAAATGGAATGAAAATAATAGTGCTAAAAATCACTATGGACCAATCAGTAAAAAGCGGAGGAAGTAATAAATATATCTGGCAGAAAACCTCGAAAACCACAACATAGCTGAAGTTGCTAGACTCACTATAATCAACCAATTGCATATAAAGAACAATTGCATATAAAGAACAAAACAAAATTGAGTATCAAACCTTGATTTATTTTATCAACAATATATTACAATTCAAATATTAAGATCAGAAACAAATTTCATTGGCATCAAATCCAAATTCACGTCTCATATACATGAACTAGATGCCATTGACTTAACTTCAATAATAACAAAAGACCTCCGAAAACCATGGTTAGTGTACAAAAAAGGTCAAATGCTACTATACACATGCATCATAGTACATCTAAAAGAAAACAAAACCCATATCGTACAGTATAAATTAATAACTGATCATTCATAGGTCAACAGGTGAAACTGACTAAATGAGTAATGATTACCATAATACCCACAACTATTTACAACTAATTGCTCAAATTTAAACAGACTTCAGGTGAAATAATGATCAAAGAAATACAATTTACGATCCAACAACAAAAAAATTTAAAGAAAATTAAGCAAAACCAAGACTAAAACACTAATCGCAATCATAAATGCAAAATTAAGTAAAGCCGAGATGAAATAATGATTGAGAAAACGCATATCAAAATCCAAGAGACAAAAATTAAACAAAATTATGCAAAACCCAGTTAGAGTGATGATTAAAAAAGCACTAATCACAATCCAAAACAGCAAAATCACACAAACATTAAGCAAACCCAGATGAGTAAATAAATTCGTCTACTTTACACAAAATTAAGCAAACCCAGATGAATTAATAATAAAATAAAACACTAATCACAATCCAAACTCAGCAAACTTACACAAAATTCAGCAAAACCCAGATGAAATGAAATCAAAGAAACACTAACCACAATCCAAACTCAGCAAAATTACACAAAATTAAGTAAAACCCAGATGAGTTGATAACTAAAGATACACAAATCACAATCCAAAGTCGTCTAATTTACACAAAATTAAACAAAACCCAGATGAACTAATAATCAAAGAAACACTAGTCACAATCCAAACTCAGCAAAATTACACAAAATTCAGCAAAACCCAGAAATTGAATTCAAAGCAACACTAACCACAATCCAAACTCCGCAAAATTACACCAATTTAAGCAAAATCCAGATGAATTGATAATCAAAGAAACACTAATCACAATCCAAACTCGCAAAATAACAAAATTAAGCAAAACACAGGTAAGATAATGATCAAAGAAACACTAATAACAATCCAAATTCAGCAAACATTTCGTAAATTAAAGCAAAACCCAGATGAAAAAATACCACAAATTTTGATGGGAGCTTGAATTTCAAGAAGATTAGGCTGCTTCAAGAACACATCTTTGGATACCAAACACAACTGACGGATCTCAGACTCTGATAGCTGCACTTGCTTTCCCGGTCTACCTCTTACCTCAAGCAGTCGACGGATGACGTCATCCAACACAGACTGCTCCATCTCACTTAATGACTCTTCCAGAGAGAGAAAGGATCACAATTTTTTCTAGAGAGAGGAGAGATGATGATGGTATATACGTATAGGCGTGTAGCAGTAGGAACTTTCGGAGGAGTTGGGGTTGGGAAGTTGTGTGTCGTTTTGAGAAGAATATAGAAATGTTGAGAAGTACTCCGTGTTTGAATGATGGCAAGTGCCGCGTATTATGGATTAATGGATGGATTAATGGATGGATCAATGGATGGATATAATAAAGCTAAAGTTAGGATGTTGTGTGTGATGACAGTAACTGGATGATTAGAGATGCTAATGCACCGAATCTGGACCGAATCCTTCTGAATCCAGATTTAGATTCGTTTTTTAAGGATGAATCTATATCCAGATTTAGATTCGCTGGGTATGAAAAGTAAAGATCCATATCTAAATCCAACGGATTCGGGTCCAAAACGAATCCTACATATTTTGCCTATTTTTTGCGCCAAAAATAAGTTTCAAATTTATATATCTGCATTTTACGTCAACGACAACAGTCCAACAAATGATGTAAGTTCAATACTTGAATATAATTCATATAATTACTCAAATATTACAAAGTAACAAAGTACAAATGAACAAAATCAAATTTTTATACGTCTTTTAAATAACAATACAAACAAGTACAAATGAGTAAATAAAAAAACAGGTGAGGGATCTCGATCCAGGTATTATGGTTAGACTCGCACCCGGATCCGTTTTTTAGTCACAAGACCCAAATCCGTCGGGTCCAAATTTTGAAAACCCATATCCGTAAAAACGAATATGGATCCTCAGATCCGGGTTGGGTCCAATACCCGTTGCAATCCCTATGGATGATTGAGACTTTGAAGACAGGTGTGGCACTCATTTTGTATTCCGTCTTTTTTTATTTGCGATATTTATTTTGAGTCAAATTTTATAAACTTTGACCATAAATTCTAATTATTTTATAACAAATTCTTGTTGGATGCGTCTCGATGTAAATTTTTAGAATATCAACTTTTTATAATTTTTTTATCTTACGAATTTAGAGGAAAAAACGTTTTAAGTTGTGAATTGGAGACCGTTAAAAGTCAAATGTAGCAATTAGTATGGGACAGAGGGAGTATATGATGATTAGAATGTTCAAGAAATATTGCTTGGGATTTCAAGTATGAAAGTAAATTTTTTAAAATACAATGGAAAATCTTTAAAGGTTATTTAAATTATAAATCTAAGGGAATGGAAAATTTGTACTTTAGCCCCCTCTTTGACGCATTTCTATTTTTGAGATTGATAAACAATGATTTATAATTTATATAAGAAACATATCATTAGAGTTGGATAATGTCATAATGATGATATTGTAGAGAGTATATATATTATATTTGTCCCTAATTTTTGCTCTATTTGACTTTTCGTTGTCTTGAAGATACAACTTTAAATATTTTTATTTTTAAATGTGTAAGACGAAAAATAGAGATGCATTAACTTTATAAATAAAAATGAGACAAAAATAAAGGGAGATAAGGAGTACAAGAAGATATAATATTTGATGTGACAAAGGAAATCCTGATATCCTTCTACCCTACAAATAATCTTCCCATCTTATTTTGGAACATCTGCCTCTTATCATTTTCTTATCAACCCTCATCTTCTTCACCTCCCTATTCCTCCTCCAACCCCTATTCACCTCAATCATCTACCTAGATCCTCCGTCGCCTCCTTTCCTTCTCGCCTCCATCATACGTAAAATGTTTTTTAATACCCCTTATTTTTAGAGTATCTAAAAAAATATTTTTAGCATATTATTTAAAAATTATTTTAAGATAAAAGTGGTCATGCATTTATGAAATAAAATAATTTAAATAATTTTTGAAATGAATTTTATATAAATAAAATTTAAATTGCACATGTTACCTCATAAAAATTCAAAAACTATTTAAATAATTATGATAACTTTGTGATAATTTGGAAAGATATTTTAAATTACATTATTGACTTTAAACCATGTTGATTGAATTTTGAAGGAGCTTTCCTTTTGAAAATTGATTTTTTTTTAAAAATTTCAAAGATAATTGATTTAATTAGTTTTTTTTACTTGGTCATCAATTATCCTTTCCTAAACCAAAATTAAACTATTTTGTAATGATCAAGTTATCCTATACTTTTATTTTATTTGATTTTTTTAACCTATTAAACTTTATTTATTTCTTTCATAGTAAATACACTATAAAATTTAATTATTTTCTCTTTTACTTAATTACTCATAAAAATTCAAAACACTCATTCATCATCTTTCAAAAGGCATAAAAATATAAATATAAGTATTATTTCTATGTATATCTTATGATTTTTAGAGTTAGAGTGATATTTTTTTAATTAATAACTTCTTAATTTTTTTATTATAATTCTTATTTATTTTATATGTTAATTATTTATATAATTATATACAGGGGTTGATTGAGGATGCTTCAATATCTACGGTGTATTTGCAGTTAGTATTCAAGTTATGTTCATATAAATTAGTATATGGAGAAAACCATGTTTGTATTGTGATTTTAAAAATTAGGATTTTGAAAAAATAGATAATTTTATGGACTATTTCCTGTTAAAAAAAATTTATTTCTTGATAAATGATTGTTTGAATGTTATTTTTATAATTTATGGGTCTAATCGTGTATTTTATGAATAAATGATAATTATTTTGTGAAATTTAGAGGTACTTTTGAATTTAAATAAACAAAAAATATTATATACACACGTGACACAATAAAGTTATTGCGCCCTTAATAAAAGTGACCCTTCAATATAAAAAATGTTACCCCTCAATATAACATATGTCAATCTTTATCAACTTTAAGGGATAAATTTTGTTATATTGATAGGTCACTTTTACTTGTGTCACGTGTGTATACAATACTTTGTGTTTAATAAATTTTTGGTTTGGTTTACTATAGTCCTAATTTAATACAATAGTTATAAAGTAATAATATTAATTATTATAAATGTATTTTTAACAATCTCTATAATGTACTTGACATGTGGAATAATTTTTGGACTTGTTAAAAAATTAAAATTAATGTATTTGAATTAGATTTTAAATTTGTTATGGATAGATTTGAGATTTAGTTAATTAAAAATATGTTACAGAGTTTGAAAAATTATGAACTTTAAGGTCTGATATTTTTAATGTTTTAGGAATGTTATAATGGTCCTTGGATATATTTTGAGCTATACTTATGTGTTTTATACTATAAGATTTATGAAAAGGGAATTTTTATGAGTTGAACTCTAAGGTTTTTTTATTTTAGATTTGACATTTCTATCTCTAGTGAAATATATTTTTCTTTCTATATTGGAGTTGGTTTATGTAATTTAGAAATATTTCAAAAATAAAGTGATTTCACTTTGTTATGCTCACTTGTTGGATTTGGATTGTTTTGGATTTGGTCTATAACCCAATTTGAATTTATGATTATAATATTTGAATACTTTAAGAACATCAAATGACCGTTGTCAAAGAATATTATGACAGGTTTATGGCTAAATGGAAAATTTTTGGAAATTAAAGAACTTACGACTAAAATGGAATTAAAAATTTGAGTGAGATTGGGTAAACTTTAAAGGTAGGCATATAGGATAGAATTTCACATTCTATTGCACTACATTTTGGTTCATTTGCAAATTAAAATTAATTTTCTATTTAGGATAAAATACTTTGAAGGGTTAGTTGTTAAATATGATTCTGTCTAGTATTAGTAGGCTACTCGTCTTTATCGGTATAATGTTGTATTAGTATATACTAGGTAAGTCTCATGCGATGCACAAATTGATAATAATTTTTTTTAAAATATTTTAATTATAAGAAAATTTTCATTTATTAATAAAAAACTTATAGTTTTAAATGATTTAGGAATTTTTGTAGTTATAAAATTTTCTATGTATATCATTTTTCAATCTAATATTAATGTAAAGTTGAAAAAAAAGTAGATGACATCATCTTTAATAAAAGGCGAGAAATTTTTTTATAATAGTTTGACATGTGTCAAGTATGATGTCATTAGGGTTTTGCTTTTGTAATAGTTATAGATTGATAGGTAAGTCTCATGTGATGCACGGATTGATAATAAACTATTTTGTTAAATATTTTAATTACAAGAAAGTTTTCTTTATTGGTGAAAAATTTATAGGTTTTATAAAAATATCGTAAAAAAGTGAATTGGGATAATACTTTTATCACATTAAATGAAAACATTATTATAAAAAAAATAAGAGAAGAAATAAATATAGTTTTAAATGTATAGTCATACAATTTCCTAATGTATATTATTTTTCAATCTAATATTATTTTTCAATCTAATATTAATGTAATGTAGAAAAAAAGACGACATCATCTTTAAAAAAAAGCAGGAGATTTTTTATAATAATTTAACATATATTAAGAACATTGGTTTTACTTTAGTAATAATTATAACCTTTTTTTTCACACGGACAAAATCCATAATAAAAAAAATTTGCTTACACTTAGGCTCCTGACAGGATCTGTATCTCTTGAGTCTTGAGATATTCGAAGTTTCGAACCCCAAATAATTGTCAGTGTTGTAGCAACTCTCAACTCTTCAATCTTCTCAATTAACATAACCAAAGATTCCAACTTCTGATCGTAAAAATGATGAGAAGAATGAATCAACAAGGGAGATTCTACGAAGATCCATGCTTGACAATGCACCAACCTTGGGCTTCTCTGCTTGTTCATGGCATTAAGCGTATTGAAGGCAGATCATGGCCTGCTCCCATTCGAGGTATTATTATTGTCTGTTCATATAATTCAATACCCAATTCTGTCTTACTCCGTATTTGTTTTGGTTTGTTTTGTTTGCGTGGGGAGTGACAAAGATAATGATGTAGATGAGATTCAATACTGGGTAAGTATCCGGGTTTTGGATACCATCCGTTGAGACTTTTCAGATACTGGGTATTTGTTGTTTTCGCTATCGTTGAACTGACTTGATAAATAACAAGTTATATTTGTGTACCTTGAGAGTTGAGAATGTGGGAGGAAAGTAATGTTTGTGTATTTGTATTCCTTGATAACTTGATATAGCCATATTGTACTAAAAAAGAAGATTGGAATTGATTGGATAGAATTTAAGAACATATATAACTAATTTAAGGTTATTTGTATGGTGATAAAATTGGTGTTGCTGTTGATATTGGCATAAGTATTTCCTTAGATTATGAAATTAGGGAAAAAACTTTGTCGAATTTAATTGATTTTGAATTTGTTGAGCGAAAGTTTTCTTGAATTTTTAGATATTTAAGGTTGGATATATTTTTTTGTTTGTAGATTGAAGTTTTCATCCATATTTCTTAGTACTAGAAGTTGTAAGCGAGGACACTGGTTGGCGCAGTGGCTCGACCACTTAGTTTCTGTCTTAAGACGAGATAGGGGCCTGATGTTGATTTATTATGTAAAAGAAAATGAAATTTGTGATTATGTGAAAATTTGTAAAAGGATATGAGTATATGACATTCAGATATGACTTATCATTTAAATGCTACGGAGTAATATATCATGATAATTGCAAATGATCAGACTACTGAAGCATGTCTATGTTAATGCCATCAAAAGTGCCAAGAATGAGCTCAATATATGGCCGTTGATTTTACCCAAAACTCATCAAATAAAAGTATGTTATTGATTACTATTGTAATTATGCTGCACATATTTTGCAAGATATTAACAATTAATATTTGATTTTGCAAAACTATAGGGGTTGTTATAATGAAACCCTACCGGGGGGGGGGGGGGGGGGGGGGGGGGCAAGTTGTATACTAGAACCTACCATAAAAAATATATACAAAATTATCAATTGATCTAGATCACGTTAGTTACTGACCTAATAGAAAATTCAGAAAGTGATTTTTCAGTTGGTTATCTATCCATGAAGGTTATGAAATCTTGTCGGATCAACTAATTTTGGTCGTTGAAGGCAAATCGAGCATGTTGATAGTATGTGCTATAGCGCAAGTAATAGTTATTGGATTGCTCATGAATTTGAGGTTTTTTCTTATCATTAAAACGATTGAATGATATTCGGAATTTGAAGGTCGGCTTTGGATTCATGCTGCTAGTAAGGTCCCAGATGGTGCTACAATAAAAGCGATGGAGGATTTTTACAGGGAGATATATGCAGTGGATGGTGTGACTGATCTCAAATTTCCTGAGCATTATCCAGTTTCAAGGCTTATAGGTACAATATCGCTTACTTCCACTTGACGACAGGAAAAATTTAGAGGTTCGCTCTTTATGTTTTCTCAATTGAATATTGATGATGATATTTTCATTTAGGTTGTGTAGATATTGTTGGTTGTCTTAAAGGTGAAGAGCTGGCAAGTTGGAAAGCAGTACCTCAAGGGGTAAGAAGCAAGCTTCTAACATGTGAAGTTTCCTGTATTTTAAGCAGATTACTTTTTTTTTTTTTTTTTTTTTTTGTGCATTGAGCACATTTTGGCAAACCATTTGATTGTGTACAACTCTCTTCTGTCAACAGGTAAGACTGGAAGCACTGACAAATTTCTGTTGGCTGTGTGAACAACCTCAGGTAGGTTAGAGTTTTTATTGTGTGAGTCAAATGAAAGTTAACACTACATTTATTCATGATCTCCGTGAAATATTTTGCTAAATTTTAGATGCAAATATTATTGCGAAGCTTTGGTCCTTTTAATGCAGATGCTGTTGGATCCCTTGAAAACGCGGGGTGATCAGGGTGTATATAATTTGGAAAGGAAGGTGATATAATAATATCTCTTTTATTGTTCCATTGCTAATTTCTTCTAGTTAATGTCTGGTTGATTTGTTGTGGCAGATAGCTCAAGCTGCAGTTATAGGTCTTCTTCCAGTGGAAAGTCCGTGTTCAATAAAGTTTTCATTACCAAATCCAGCAGATCCCTATTCGCTGAGGCCAGGATCCTTGCATCTGGGCTTATCTGAAAATAAATTTTGTGCTGATATGTCACCAAGTTTAATGGCTGCCATAGATGGTGCCAGAGTAGCAGCTATGCAATATTCAAAGAAAGATAGTAAACATCAAAAGGACACCCTTCAGGACCATAAGATTATTAATAATGAACTGACAGATAAACTAAAAGGTGTCTCTATGGAAGAGCATATAGTAAAAATTGGTGTTGACAGTGAGTTCAATGGTAAGACTGAAGGGACAAGCATATTAGTCGACGTGAAGAAACAAAAGGAGCTAGAGCCCTCACGTAGATTTGGTCTGCACTCTGCTGGTTCTTCTCTGGTTAGTGCTTTTTATCCTTGAGATTTTATGAGTACGCTTCTGTCTCATAACACTAATCATATCCTTAATGAGCAAAATTCTGTGTAGATTCCTAGCTATGTTTGGTAAAAATAGTCTGTGAAGATAGCTTCCTGTTAGGTTTATTTGAATGACATATGATATACCAAGGTGAGTGGCTTGTAGCTATGTGTGAGGAGACACCAATGTCCATGCACCGGTTTTCGCCCATTTGTTGTAGCTTCATGGCACTAAATGCCTCAGACAAGTCACTGACTTGCGGCTCAGAGCTGGTGGACTGGGTAATTGCAAGATATGCTTGTGAGGGCAAGGCAAGGGCTCACGCAAGCTTGTATTAGGTGCAGTGGGGCATTAGGCGTGGGGAAGAGATGTGGGACAGTACATTTGATCCCCCCTCCAATGCGACATGATAGGGGATGTTACAAGCTCATAGCCAGCTTCCCGATCCTACAATTACAAATATACACTTTTAGCCTCATCTATTGCAAAAAGGTTTATTTATGTTAGGGTTTTGATCCAACTGATGACAGTGTGACCAATTTTCTCAGCAAATAAATAAATGACAGTTTTGATCTAATCCAATTGAAATCCAATTTTTTTTTCTTTTCTAATTGGAGGCTGATGTGACAGGGAGGTGTTTAACTAAAACTTATTTTGACTTCTATGTACTCATCTCAACTTGTTTTGTCTCATGTGAACTTATTTTTTCTGAACTCATCAGAACTATCTTATTTGAACTATTGGTATTTTTGAACTGAATAGAATTTTTCTAAACTTACCCAAACTAATTTTGTTTGAAATAAGACAAAATAAGTTGTTCTGAACACATCTTCAATCGATTTGCTGATAATGAATCTGACTATAATAGGCCAGTGGACCATTCATAATAGAATAGGAAAAAGATTTAGGTCCACTAATGAAGACCTGCCTTTGAATATCATTTTGGTTGAGTACTTAGTTGTTAGTCGTTACCCTCTTATATAAGTCTGCTATTAGAGATCTTGGCGGTCCTAGTATAGAATGGTATAATTCTTCTTTCAAAGGCCAAAATATCTTTTACTTTTTGCACCTTTATTTCCCTTTCCTCAAAGTCCCTTTGTAGATTCATTGTTTTTTTTCTCAAAGATCTTGCACATTTAGGCCTAAGTAGCTTTACCATACTTCTTCACGAGAGCTGTTCAATTGGGTGGGGGCATGTTAAGGGCCCTTGATCGACCCGTTTATAAAAGGGCCTAATCAATAATGGATCGGTCTCTTAAAGGGTCATATTTTATTGGGTTTTTAATGGGTCAAGTCGGGTCAATAATGAGCCCATATTTTCCAAGGCTTTTAAACACTATCAGGTAATGAATTATTTCCACTTGTCGATGGTCCACTACCAAATATTGGAGGTGATACATGTAAACTATCATCCTCTATAAATAAAAACTATACTCTATTTGGACGGCAAGGCCCAACCTGTTATGGATCTTCTTTGACCCGGACCTGCCCGACCCGTTTTTCTTGTGACCCTCCCGACCCAATGCATAGGTATATTCTTCACCCCAATTACAGTAGCTTTGGTTACATACATTTTCTACATAAACAAGGTGTAGGTAAATAGGATACTAAGTATCTTTTTTTGGTTTCGTAGGATGAAGAAAATGAACAATTAATTTAATCTTACCACTATGAGATTAAAAAAATATGAGGAGAAAATTCTTGTGCATTCTGTGGCGATCGGCTGAAGAATATTGCAGTTACCAAGTTTTGTGGATAAGCTCTTTCATTTACCTATTATGGGGAGGCCACTGTTAATTAAGGGCACAAAAATTGGCCTCTTAAGAATTCAATCAAGATAATCAGGAAATGCAGACAGTTGGAGTAGAAATCTGAATCATGTGCATAGAGCTGCTCTGTTCTCCTCACGAATGAGTTGATTGTTATGGTGCTCCCTGTCTGACCCTGATCAAGGGAACACATTAGACAAAATCTGTTATATAAATTTCCTGTTGGCAACTGTGGCGAAGGGGATCAGGTTCAAGATGAATCCCATACACTATAAAATCATTAATCCGTTAGATTCAATTCCCCCAATCCCAAACCTTCTTCAATTTCCGACTGGGGAAATGATATTAGCACACCCCATATTGGTATTGGCACACCTCTTTGTGAATAATGAACACATAAAATTGTGCTCTCACATGGAGGTGTGCCAATATCAATTATCGGTGTCCCTATACCAGTTTCCTTTTTGCAGGCACACCACATACTTATTGTATAGTTTGCTCTATCCTAAGATTCCTAACTCCATATCCAGGCTACAGAAGAATTCTAATCGACTTTTTTGGGGTCATCTGCTGATATTTTGGAAAGAGAGACAGGACCTACAAGGTTGTAGCAATGTAACCTTGAAACTTAGGTACATAGACTTCATACATTATACCTCCAATTAGCTCTGCAACTTAGTAGCCAACTCTGAATTTCAGACCTCACTAACTTCGCAAACTCTCTGAATACATTTGATTGAAAATTAGTTTCCCTGTCAAGCTACATTTTGAGACATTGATCCTCAATTTGCTGGACCTGGTTTAGTCATCATGTCCACAGTCTAGAATAACTTTAATTTTCTCATACTCTGATTGGGGAAACTGGACCTCCTCTCTCCCCATCTTGAAAACCTGAATTGGCTCCACTTGCAGTGCCTTCTTCCTCATTTTATCTAGCATATATAACCGTTTTGATTAGTTGATGAGATAGAAGGTGAATGAGGCTATGGAAAAGAAAACCACTCTCTAGGGGTCTTTTTTTCAATGTAAGAAAAACAACTCCTTGTGTTTTCCCTTCATTTTCTAACAACCCTCTTCTCTAAAGCATTAGACAGAGAAAGGACCAAGGAACCTTTATCATAAATCTTCTAAAAATTTGATTTGAATTCTGCCCTCTCATCCATAAATCTGTTGAGTTCTCCCCCTCTGTCAAACTGTGAAAGGAAGCACATTTCCTACCTGTTAGCCAGTACCTCCATGACAGGTAGGATCTGTAACCTTGACACATTGCTTTTCTTCGGGATTTAGAGTGATGAAATCACAGTTCATACTTTTCTCAATAGCCCATTTGTGATTCTTCTTAAAAAGTGTATTAAAAGATATCCTTGAGTATGTTTCAATAGTTCGGAAAAAAAGCTATGATAAACTACTGAGGCCTGGCAGCATTATCCCTGCTGGTGCTAGGATTCTCTGCCCTATCTCCTCTTAACTGTTTCTAGTTTTCTACAACCAATTAAGTACCCAAAAGGATGACCTGGTCGAGTTATTTCTGACATTTCAGGTCTGTTTAACATCTCCTTTTTGATCGGCATCTTATTCAGCGAGTTACACATAACTATCAATAACCTCCATAACATCACCTTCCAACTTATTAAAGTAGTTCCTCTCCCTCTCATAACTATTTGAAAATTAAAGAAACTTCGAGTTATCTTTTACTTTTCTCATCCTCTTAGCCTGGATTATGTGATGCCAACTTTGCTCTGATGAGTTGCTTCTTCTATTCCGTGGAACCTAAGCATCCTCCCTGTATAGCATGGCCTTTGTTTCCCTTATAGTTCCAGAAACCTTCTTCCACGCTTATCTGATATGATCTCTTCTACAAATTTTCGACTTTCACATGTAAACAAAAAATCGTCTCTAAACTTGGTCTGTTCTTCACGCCCCCACCCTAGCTATTGTCCTACTAAAATTTGGATGTGTTGTTCATGTAATTCAAAATGGACAAGGTGGATGCCATAAATCGGATCAAAGGGAACATAATATGGAAAATTAGAACAATGATGGAAAACCAGTTTCTGAAATTAGGACCCGGATTTGATTTTCATATTCAATTGATCTGCTATTAAATTTCCAAGAAATTAGAATAATCCATAGAAGGTTGATTTTCCATTACTTGGGATGTGTATACATTTCTGTCTCAACACTTGGATTGTTGGTATGTAGATGTCATGTAAACCCTGGTAACCATATAGGATGTTCTGCCACAAGACTCACCGTGTATAGGTGTGTGTATACTTTGGATAATGAATGTATCCCTGCAACTATATAACAACTTTCTATACCTGTATCAATTGGGCATGTACCTAATTCTCTTGGATTTTGTCTTTATATCTAGTTGCAACAATTTTAAGTATTAGCAGTGCATTTATATGGAACTGATTTCTCTGTTCCTCAGCTTTTCTCTGCAGCATTGAAGGGAATTCAGCCACCCTGATGTTGCGAAAGGGCACTTAGCAGGATTGCAGGAAGCTTGGCGCATTAGATAGACATAGGGGTTATAATTAGGGGTGGATTACATGTTACAACAACATGCACTATTTCCTAGGGTATGATTGCGTAGTGCTTTATAATTGGGTTGTCAGTTGATTGTGTATATTTTGAATGAATGATCCTAATTTTCATGTAGTAGTGATTGGAATATTTCAATTTTTTCCAATTTTTCTTCTTCATGGAGTACATAATTGTGTAAATCGAATCGCATTAGTGATCAGCACAATGTCATTTCCATGCTGGAAAACCCTTACGACTTGTTTTCATTTATATTGATTCTTAATGTCAGAGATGTGTTGCATTTTGTGGACTAGTACTAGTTCGCATTTCGCAGTGTTTGGTCATAGAGAAGTTTGTAACCCAGGTTGTCAAATGTGGATGTTAGTACATATACGGAGTACTTCGTAGTTGCTTATATTCATGCTGTAAAATTGATAGATTATAGTTCTGTGTGTTGGATGCAAAGGCTGCTAGGTTGGGTGATCTTTTAGGTGCAGGCCGCAGGGATATGGGGAATTTGCGGATACTGTACGCATATTTTTGTTCATTTACCTTTGAACTCGACGAGCAAACAATTTTTATCTTATCCTATCTTATTAAGATTTCACTTGAGTGTCATCTGAGGCTTCACCTCGGAAACCCTTTCCTAACGCTCATCATCCAAACTAGAGATCTGATGAGCCTATCAACACCCACACACGCATTTGGAACCTTGCAAAAAAAAAAATTATTTTAGTATTCATCACAGGCAAGGCCTGCGAACTTTGCTTGTTTGATTTTCTCTTAAGCGTTTTATAATATGTACAACTAAATGCATTACGAAAAAAACATTATTCTCAATATAATTCATCAATAGACTCATTACCAAATCCGTGATTTTAGTAGAGAAAGCTAACCTATAGCTATGCAATGGGAATAAAGGCATATTTGATTACATTTCTTTTGGTAAACGGATTATGATCTCACATATTTGATTACAGAAAATATAAAAATATATAAAAATTCATATCACACATAAACATCATGATCTTATATATAGAAATAAAATTACGAAAAATGTCTTTTTATAGGTATAAATTAAGAATTTCTCATTTACAAAAACATCGTGCGAGATTGGTCGAATTTTTCCAGATGTTGCAGGATTTCCTCAAGCTCAACATTTGCGGGTAGTTTCCAGTAGGGTAAAGTACGACTCTCCTAAACAGCCGCCCCCGATTCCAGCATCAAGCCAAAGTATGAATTTTCCTTCAGCGGGGTGTTGCATATAGTCTTCATTCTTCAATGGTATGATGTTTGAGTGGGAGTGTTTTTCCCACAAATAGAGAAGAAATATGGAGATTTAATCTCTTATTCCCTTCATAACTAAATTAAGTTGTGTTTGTTCATTATATAATAATGGCTGTATTGGGTACTGGAGCAATATTTAGTTCTACTAATAAAATTATGTTCCAAATTCTTTTACATTCAGAAAGATAGAGCTGAGCTCATCTAGCTATTTAAGGTGTTGCCATTGTAATTAGGATACAATCGAAATGACTTGCATCTTACCTACTAGAAAGTTATGGCCCTTATTGTTAATTTGATATACTATGTGAAATAAAAGTTTCATGAGTATAATATATATCACAAAATTTTGTAGGCACACGGATATAATAAGGTTAATGTATTCCAACAAAAATTACCCCTCAAAGTTGATAAATATGAAATAAATTGTGTTTGAGGGGTAACTTTTATTATATTAAGAGTAACTTTTGATGGGATACAATAATATATCGTGTACATAATAGATCTTTTGTGTCAAGGTTTCCTATTTACGAGAAGAGTTTTATGGTAACAACCTATTTACATAATATCATCCTATTTGGAATACAAAACTATTTACATATATTTCCTAATCCTAATCTAATCATGATAACTTGACGGAAATTACTATTTTCACATTGTTGACGAAAGTCAAGTTCTCCACTCTCCCCTCAACCCCTCCATCCAAATGTGTCTTTTGAAGAAAGCTGATCAAATGTTTAGAAATAAACCGTTTTATTGGGATGAACATACATTCAACTAAACCTCACAATTTTTACAGAATATAAAAATAAACTCAACCTAAAATAAATTATTCAAATAGTTATTTTACCAAGATGTCTTTACTCAAAATTAAGTTTGTCAAAAATATTCAACAGGGCTTATTTCCTGTGAATTGGATTCAAGTAATATTGACCTAATATGTTCTTCAAGTAAATCAAACTATAAGAGTTTAAGGCAATGTGTTTATTATATTCGGACATAAAGAGTATCATATGTTCTCCGCATTAGCTTGAAATTTCACTTGTTTAGATTAATGGAAGTACATAACACTATGAGGACTTTTTTTTTTTTTTTTTTTTTCTATCGAAAACTCTATAAAGACTAGTGTATTTTTTCCAGATTTTTAATCGGCCAAAGATGGTTAATAGAAGGTGTCTAAGATAACAATTGTGCATGCAATAATTGTATAGTTATGTACAGTGGCGGATGTAGCTGTTGTTCTGATTGGTCAAATGACTTATTAGTCGTCATAAAAAAATTTAGATGAATTTTTATTATTATTATTTGGTTGTTTGGTAAAAAAAAAATTTATCACATATTTGATTATAGATTGTGAGTCGAAAACTGACTATGCATGTATATGATATAAATCCATGTTAATAATAAGGTGTACCTTTTACCCTAATGATATTCAAGGGATAAGAAATGAGAACAATTCAACCATTCTAATGATATTCAAGGGATAAGAAATGAGAACAATTCAACCATTCTAATAATGTCTCTAGAAGTCTAGACGCGAATTGAACAAATCAACGAATTGATGATTCTACACGTCTCATTTTTTAGCACTACGTCTACGTAATTGGTTCCACCAAATACATATTGACTTTATACGCAGAACTTTGTTTATAAATATACTGTATATTTTTGCACACCAATTAAGTAAGAAAACCATAAATTATTAGAAAATGAATGTTAAGACATATTTTCTTACATTTATTTTAGTAAATGGGTTATTATTGTTTTTTCATACTGCTGAGGCTGCTAGATTTGGTGTTTTAATTCCAGCTCCAGCTCCATCCCGTTTTTTGGACACATATCTACCAGTACTTTCGGAGGGCGAACGACGTCAACAGCAACCTCGATATCCGCCTTCCCCGGACCGAAATTCGTTTAGATCTATGTCTGTCCCGCCTCCTGCGCCAGCACTAAGCTAGCGACTGCGCCAGTACTCCCTTTATCCATGTTTTTTTTCTCCATTTTCTTTATTGAGTTGTCTCGATATGATTGGTCTATTTCCTAAATGATAAACTTTGGGCCATGCTTAAGCCTAATTAGCATGCCCAAACAGTATCATTTTTAACGTAAATTAAATTTTTGTCAAGTTATTTAAGCTTTTTCTTCCTGAATAAAATAGATTTGAAATTATTACAGATTAATATTGCTAATAGACGCTTATTTTATGTGAATACTACTACGTACCAAGTATTTGTCAAAACTTTGGTCCGCTAGGGTCAAGCTATGAAGCTATGTTATATCCAATTAAGCTCGTTTATATTCGTTTATTAATGAGTCGACGAGCCTGCACCAGTTTTAATACTTGTTTTACAAGCAAGCTTAGCTTCAACACAAATGTAAAAGCCATACTCATTCCGTTGTTCGTTAACCATGTTTTCATTATCAAATTTGAAATTCATTTATTTCTAATTAGCGTATTCACTTTTATGGTAATTGAAACTATTAAATTAATTTTTAACTAAACAGTATTCATGTATACTAGTCAAAATAATTTGGCTTCATTTTATTATTTTGACGTGTCACAACCACAAATCTATCTTGTTTACAAAAATAGTGTTAATTATGGAGTAACATAAATAAAAATAAATTTTAGTTTAATAGATATAAAGGAGTAGCACCTACTACTCAACTCAAGAACATACAGTACTATAATAAAAAATATACTCTTGCCTACAAAATAATTCGCGTTGAATTTGGAAATAAAAAGGCAAACTTAATTATGTTATTATGTATATGGTCTAGACAATGAGCCTAAATAATACTAATGAAATAAACTTTGTTCAAATTGTCACAAAGGCCCAAACATTTAATCTCAATTCTCTAACTTTAAAGCTCTACTACAATTACCCTAATAGGATAAAAGGTAAAGAGGTTTAGATACTTTCACCTTTTATATCTTATCTTATCCTATTAAGGTTTAACTTGAGTATCGAAGGCTTCACCTCAAAAGCCCTTCCCTACGCTTAGAACTCATTTTTGTAGGTACCTCATACCATTCAAAATAAACATCTGATGAGTCCATCAACACCCACACAAGCATTTGGAACCTTACAAACAGCTTATGCTCGGACACATCTAATTAATTTAAGTATGAATATTGATAGGCCGTCGTCGAGCCTACCAATTTGTAAGATTCCTATCTTGGTCTCACTAATTAATAGTAAGGGTAAGAAAGGGTCAAACCCAAGAGAGGCGTTGAATCAACCACCGAGTACTACCGTTTAAATGAGCTAAATGAAGTCGAAATTTGGGGTGGTTTTAGGTAACTTCTACTAGTTCAATTTAACTAACAATTAGGGGAGATTAACAATACTTAGAGGAATCTAGGGCACGGGTTATACCACTCAACTTCATCACAATCACAATGGGCATGCAGCAAAATCTAGGTAAATTAATGGGATGGTTTAGGGGAGGTCATCTAAGACACCCAACTACTCTCTCGAGCAAGAGGGGTTACTTGAATCACGAATGCAACCCAATCTAGTGGTTACATAGCATAAAACAAGTGTTAAGGCATAATCACAAAGACATAACATTCCCTTGACTGGAAATTCCTATTTTCATGGCATTTCAAGTCAATCAAGCTTAAGGGAGCTAACTTAAGTTCATCTCTCGATCCTTCATTGAGAAAATAGTCCTAGCAATGGCCATATACAAGGACTAGACAATTAAACCACTTAAGCTCAACTAATTAACATCCCACAATAACCAAATTAATACATGCAACAAGTTCTTTGTGACTACATTGAGGGTTTTACCCAAACCCTAGAAATTGGACTACTCACAATCCATGGAGATTAAGAGAGATGGAGATTTCAACCAATTCATGAACAAGTACAAACCAAAGACTAAGCTAATTAACAATCTAAGCATGCAAGAAGTAAGCAAATAGTTAAGAACAAGTAGAGGAAAGTGGAGAATGAGAGTGAGAAACAATTACTATGAAGCTTCAAGGACAGCAACAATGGTGGAACTTGTCTTCTACAATGATTAAAATTGAGTATCTCCAAGCTAGTAATTAAAATCTACAAATGATTTGGGGAATTGATGCTCTAGGATTTCAAGAAGAGAGAAAGTTCTGAAAAATATTGGGTGCCCCGTACAAATGAGCCCAAGGGGGTATTTATAAGACCCCCAAATAAAGAATCGGGCTCGACTGCAGGTTCGCACGGGCGTGCCAGGGTTGGCACGGACGTGCAGACCTAGGCAGTAGCTACTGCCTCTGTCCAGGGAGCTCGGCACGGACGTGCGACATACGGCACGGGTGTGCAACATAATGTGCACGGGCACGATCGTGCAGGCGCAGACAGTAGGGGGTAGCTTCTGGTGGCCTCCTGCACGGCCGTGCAGGGTCTTCTGAACCCCTTTACCATTTTTTCTTCTATTTTGCTTCCTTACTAGCTTCTCTCTAACACCTTCTTGCCTCTGAGCTCGGTTTAGTATCCATAGGCTTCATTTGACCGCTTTTAGACCTACAATCTCAACCAAAACCACTAGCAACTCGTGAAGCATAGGATACACAAAATTTTGCATAATAATAGAGTAAAAGTGAACCAAAACACAAATTAATTAGGTAAATTAGGTTCAATAGTACCCTAAAATCATATCAAATAGCAAGTTATCAAATATGTAGTTACCTTGTAGATATTCTAAATAAAAATACATCGTCACAAAGATAAATTTAGTTTTGATCAAATAAATTATTGCGCCTTTGCCACTTTTCGTGGATATGGTTTTGTGCAATCCTATGCCGATTATTCCTTGTTTAGTTACAAGCAGGGTAATGATGTTCTTTATGTTCTTGTTTATGTTGATGATTAAATTATTGCGGGATCCTCACATGACATACTTTTGAGGTTCAAGCAATATCTGAGTTCATGTTTTCATATGAAGGACCTTGGTACTTTGAAATATTTTCTTGGCATTGAGATTGCACGAGATGATGAAGGGCTATTTTTATCTCAGAAAATATTATGCCTTGGATATTTTATCTCAAACAAGTATGATTACCCTAATTTTGTGATAGCGATTGGGCGGCTTGTCCGCTGACTCGCCGTTCTTTAACAAGATACTTTATACTTCTTGGTAAGTCACTGAAATCTTAGAAGACTAAGAAATAGGCTACCGCATCTCGATCTTCTACATAGGCTGAGTATCGTGCTATATCAGTTACCACATGTGAGCTCAAATGGTTAAAGTCCTTGTTGCATTCTCTTGGTGTTCTACACTCTATGCCAATGCAACTCTACTGTGACAGTTAGTCTGCTTTGCACATTACAAAGAATCCTGTGTTTCATGAGCGCACTAAGCACATAGAAGTTGATTGTCATTTTGTTCGTGATGAGTTACGGAGTGGAAACATTTCTACTTCTTATGTGCCCACTGGTCACCAATTGACTGATACTTTGACCAAGGCCCTCAGTCTTCAGCAGCTTGATTATTTGTTAGGCAAGTTGGGCATTCGTGATTTGCATGCTCCAACTTGAGGGATAGTATTAGGAAAAGATATATTTATCTTATTAGGAGTTTGAGTTATCTTATGAGTCTTTGTGGTATAATCCTAATATAACTCTAAAAGGGTGTGTATGTATTATATATTGGGTTGTTTTCCCTTAATGAAAGTACATAAATTTTCTCCTAATTCTTCCTAATTTATCAAATTTTCATTTGTGTTTAGGTGCACAAAACTGGCGTTCGGAAACTTGTACGGATATTATTCATGCGTGCGCTTATAGTTGGCAAATCTGCACACTGGCTGCAATATTTTGACTTTCAATTTTTCAACGCGTAGAGACAGTCCCCAACCTTCGCATTTTCAAAATTCCATCAACGTTTGCTACCAAACATTGACTTTATGTACAATATATATATATATATATATGTATATATTCATGTATATTTAACTCAACTATATATATGACATGTTATATATACACCGCATAATCGACAATGATCCCATCAGTTCATAGTTGCAGGAGCTGATATTGGTTTCTTATATAAAAAAGACATGGATATTAAGGCTTATTTACTTCCATTTCTTTTGGTGAACGTATTCTTCTTTGTTTCAAATACGTCACCTATTGAGGCTGTAAGATTTGGTGTTTTTGTTCCAGCAGGAGCAGAATTTTCCCACAATCATATGCGGGTAGTATCGCATAGAGCTACGTTACCAGGTCGAGGCCCGCCTTCTCCGACGGCAAATGGAAGGAATCAATTCATTCACCCTCCTCCAATGGCGCCAATGTAGCTATCATCAAAACCGGCCCTTGACTTAAGGAGTATCATTAGTATACAACTATACATGTATGCCTTCCTTAATCGTTAACGATCAATAAATTTTCCTACTTTCAAGCTGGGTCGTATGTATACCTGTTCAAATAGAAGGGGTTGCATCTTCTTTGGCCTGATTCAACTCGGCACGTTTTGCATCTTCTTTGGTCCAACCCGATTCGGCTCGTTTTGCATGTAACCCATCCCGATCCTGAGCCAACTCTATGCACATATCTAGTTGTATATATGCTCTTAATTAGCTTCTAATTAATTGATTAATTCAAGATTATACCTATCATTCGAAGTATTTTTTTAATCTTATATTTATCAATATGTTTATGGTTAACGTTTCTAAATTCAAAGCAGGATAAAATAAAAGCAACAAATAGGGTACATATCCAAAACCAAGGTGTTATAAGTGGCACAATAATAGCAAAAGTCAATTATTAGAATCCCTCCTTAATAGAAAACTATAGTTTGATCAATGGTTTCGTATCATAAATAATATGATAATTGATAATTATAAAAGAATAATTAAAAAACCATAGAAAAGTCCTCCAAATTTAACAAAATCTAGCTACACGGTGAGCCATAAAACTAGAGGCAAATCAAGAAGTGTATCAAAATATGTTCCATAATAAAGACCATATAAAAATACCGCATTAAGCGCGCTGCACCACGTTAATATAGAATGTGTTGCCTATATAATTCGATCTGCATGTTAAAGAATGGAAGTAAAGTACATGTAGTAGGTGGTCGGTCAATCCCTTTAGATTTCTTTCCATTTTCCAAGAGCAATCATGAAGTTAGGTGCTATACGCATCACATTGTTGGTCGTTTTGTTAGTACTACATAGTACAACGTTTGAAGTTGCTAGCGCAGGACGAGTTTCACTAAGTCCTCCAAAGAAAACCAATACCTTAACAATTAAAAAACCTTATAGAAGTCGGGAGTATATGTTGAAATTCCTATTGCATTGGAGAGGACGGAGACGTTATCGCCGACCAAAGGCGCCTCCACCACCTCTTCATCACAACAAGTCACCAGGGTCCTCTTAATTTATGGGCTCTCAAAGGAATTAGTGTAATGAATAACATGTCACCATCATCTTTTGCACAACGTTGTAATATTTTTCTCTTATAGAAAAACTTAATGGCCTATTAAGTCCAAATTAGTGTAATGAAATAATATTAAATACCCTAATTTCAGGGCCTAAATCCATTGTTCTTGGCATTTTGCAGGCGTAAAGACGAAGTTACAAGTTAGGCCCCGGTTAATTTCCAATGGAGAATATTATTAAATATCCTATTAATATAAATTTTGTCTTATATTGAAAAAATTAGGGGAAATTTTTATTTTACATCTGATATGAATTTTTTTGTCTTTTTTTTTTGGTACCTGTGGTACAATATATTGTTTAATTGGAATGTAAACGTTGTACTATATATTACAAATATTGTGAAAGAAAAATACAACATTTGCTATACAATATTTACTTAACATTGTTGCCCTTATTCTCGACTCGCTAAATATTGCTTTATCTCAAATATCGGCGATAAATATGAAGTGCAATGTGTAGCGTACGTAGAAATATTAGGAAAAAAGTATGAGATTTTTAGAAATTTGTTTATCAAAGAAATATATATAGAAATATAGAGAAAAATAAAAAGAGAGATAAAGACAGTGACTTATATATAAAACATTGTCTTTAGCTCGCCTTATCTTCTCCCTTGCAAGTACATATTTACTTAACATTAACTTTGTATGTTGTTTTCGTTATTATCATAGCATGCATGGTTGATGAGCCCAAATTGAATATACTTTATGCTGTGGCAGTCGGAGATCTGTTTGCTAAATTTGTAACGCGCTTATTTTTGGGTTTACGTATTAAGCCAGGCATTGAGTAAGACACCAACTTAAATGTTCTGCCGTTTCTGTACCTGTGTCTCGACATTGAGTAATTTGCCGGAATTTCATAGATTTGTGCCGTTTAAGCAAGCTTAGCATTGACACCAATTTAAATGTTAAGAAGCTAACAAAACCAAAACAAATTGTTAGGAATATTAGGAAAATACACCAAATTAACTATTTAGCCAAGAATTCACGCTACATAGAGAGAAGGTGGTGAAGGTAGTGGCTGATGAGGTGCCTCAATTTGTGAGCTCGGACTGGGGAGGCGGTGCAGGCTCAGAAGGTGGTGGAGGCAGCGAAGTCAATAATGAAGGTGGAGACAGAGGTGGTGGTGGAAAAACTATACTACGCCGCCAAGTATCTTCTCCGTGGCGCATTGGCGGAGGATTTGCTGGATTTCTTGATGGTAGTCTCTCAGGATGTAACCGCGATCGATGGTTCATAAGAGCTTCCTTGAGTTTATCAACCTTACTTACAGGTAGTAAACTATCTTGTTGTAAGGCTAGTGTTACGTTTATCATGTTAATGCCTAACACTTCGCCATGTAATATTATGAACAAAACCATTATTATGTGTTTTGTAGACTTCATTGCTATTGTATTTTTTTTTTTAAATTTGGCAGTGGATTGCTATTACATTGATGTTGTGAATTCCAATGTAATGCATCTACAGATTTAATGACTAGTGCGTGGAATGAAGAAATATGTAGGCAAGTGGCAATTGAATGAGCTGAGAAAATGTTGGTGTAAGTTGTTGGGAGCGTTTATTGCACTGGAATATAATTGGCTGCAGAAATGTAGGTGAAAGATTACGAGGGACTTAAAGGTATGGGAACTTTGGAGTATGGTGAATTTCTAGGCTTATAGGATACACAATAATTTGGATACACTTCATATAGTCATGCGTACTCTGTATTAGCTTATTAGAATGGTATGCCTAACTCACATGTATACGCATACATTGTATACAACAATAAATAGAGCTGACGTACTAAAGAGGTGGTGGTGGTGGTGGACGAGGTGCCTCGGCATGTGAAGCAGAAGATGGAGGTGGTGGATACAATGAAGGCGGTGAAGGAAATGGAGATGGAAGTGGAAAAACGCTGCCTTGTCTCGGAGGAGAGGGAGGTAGTTTAAACCAATGTTTTGCTTTGTTGTGAATAGGGGGGAAAAGATTTGGATAGTTTGGTGGCATTCTTCTTCTTCTTCCAATCCGCGATCTATGATTAATAAGTTCTTCCATGAGTTGATCAATTTTTGGTTGTGAGCTGTGTAGTAAGCCTCGCGCTGTGGCTATGTTGAACAGGACACAATGTACTAGCAAAACCAACATTGTTGTGTGTATAATTGTTGGCAGCTTCATTGTTGCTGCCTTTATAAATATTATGAATCTAGAACGAGTGACATATGTTGTCGTATAATGAAAGAGCAGGTTGATAGTAGGTGCTGTGTTAGATTTGTTGGTGAGGCTGAGGCTATGCATTAACACATTTATATAGCAAACATTTGGTTTATTTGTGCTTTTATTTTATTTTTTTTATTTTTTTTACATCAGGAGTACAAACTTAAGGAGAAAAACAAAAGAAAATTAAATTATACCTAACTTGTTCCCTGAAAACTTTGAAGATACTAGTCATACCACACTTGTCAAAATAATTCCCTTCATCCTTTATTGATTTGATAGTGCAAATAATACTATATAAGTACAAGTAGTGTTGTAATAAGACTAAAATACATCAAATAGTATACAGAGCTTAATATTAGAAATATAAAGTAAACACTTAGAGTTATGTTAAAAGTAGGATCCTGAAACAAGGGCAAATAGGTCGGTTAGATAAACAGTATAAAAGCATTGCTTTGTAACATATTCAAGGTATGAAAAATCAATTCAGTTCAATTCAATACAAAACAAACCAATCTCAAACAATCCAATATTATAAACAGTGTGGAGGATGCAACTCTAATTTGTGCTTTTATAGTTCATTGAGAAAAGCGATATTTCTCGATACTTGGGTAGTGGGATGAATGAATTACTCTTGTCAAGTGACAAATATTCTTTGTAGGTCATATTCAGTTTTTCTAATCTATTCTAAAGTTTTTAAATTTGATTTGGTCTCATATGATTTTATCCTTTATAACTTAACTAAACTGTAAACTTATTTATACATTATCAACATGAACTTTCTAAATTCACAAATATAAACACATTTCTTTGATCCATTGGAGTACAACAATATATCACTATGTGATTCAAACCATGTTTTAATTTTCTATTTTCAGTGATGTAAAAAAAATCACTATTTTCAGATCGAGGGTGTGGATTACTAGTAGGGTTAGTGAAACATATATTGTCCAACTGCTCACCTATATATGATAATATTACTGTATAAGCACCTTTCCATTTTTTAATGGGGAAACTATATATGTGTGTACCTAGATAACTATATATTATAGACTAGAAACCAATGTTGTTCTAAAGAAACATATGCATTACTACAAAACCTTATTTATTGGCTCCAAAATCATATACTATATTTTCATTTCTCTTGAACCAAAAAATCATGGTGATTAATTCATAAAACATACATATATCATCATTGGTCAAGACTTAATACGGAGTAGCCATCTATAAGAACATTTCTTGCTTGAAGTTGATCACCAAGGTGGAGGAGGGCTATGTTGGATTATCCAAATGTATGCAAATTGAACTATGGACCCGAGTGCACAATGCTCACGGTGCACTCTGCTAAACACAAGGAACTACAAATAAAATGCAAGATATTTCACACGAAATGAACGAAATGAACATTCTTTACAAGGCAATGAACATTGGGTTGCGTAATATTCATTATTTTTCAGATGAAGTCATCATCGATTCTTCGTAATTTGCGCATTGAGAAAAGATAAGTACAAATCTTTGCACTATTCTTTTTAAATCTGAATTTTTTACATTGGTAATAGTACATGTAATGTACACATACTTAATAAAATGAACATTCTGCGTTGTAGGATTAAGAAAGCAAATAGGAGTATTATATATTTGTTTGGTAACTTCATGGTTGCCGACTTGCCTCATAGTAAGCTTAGTTTTATAACCTGGCATACTGATAACCCTATGACTATAAAATGCATAGTTTCTAGAAATTTTTAATTGGGGGTAACTCTATAGTAATAGATTCTAGCTAGTATTATGGATAGGATAAGGTAAACATTATATGTGGCCTTGGTTTCGACTATGGCTTTCATTTCTTATGAACAGTAGTTGCTGCTCTTTGACTACCCAAATTAATTAGTATACCAATGGACCCCGTTAACTTAACCTAAGCTTAATTTAGGATTATTATCAATGATATTATTATCTATTTTTTTCCAATGATATCTTTTAAACTTTTTGAATTTTTATGGGCACCATTCTACTTTTAATTTTTATCAATGATACCACTCGATCCTTATTATTTCTCTCAACAACTACTCTATTATTGACTTTTCTATATTATATCGAATACGGAGTATTTTTTATTCAATTTCTAATTAAATTAATTGTAGAAAGTGAGTTCTATTGAACTAGTTTTATTGATTTAGAGTCGTTGAAAAGTCAATTTAATGAGAATATGAACAAGAATAAGTTGTGTAGTTGAGAAAAGTTAACAATGAAGTAGTTTTGGATACAAATAAAACAAGATAAAGTGGTACTACCATTTGGAAAGTGGTATTAATGAAAATTTAAAAATTAAAAGGTATCATTTAAAAAAAGTCAATAGTAAAATGAAATCAATTTATTTTTGATAATTACCTCTTAATCTATCTACCTAGGCATTAGCCAATTCAATTTCATGTTAGAAATTATTAAATGAGTACTAGACTATCAATATTATCGATCTATTATCACAATATTAACGTCGTATTATACAAATTTCAAATATGTATATAAAAGCGGCAGCATAACCAAAAAAGAAACAAGTATTACAACAACTGACATATTTGATTGTTCTACAAACAATGAACTAGAACAATATTCAATAATAAAGAAAAGGTGGTGGTGGTTGGGGTTCTACAAGCTGTGAGTTTGGGCTTGGAAGGACACCTGGAGGTGGTGGCTCCACACCATAGTGTCCTCGTCCTGCTCTACCATGCCCATAAGATCCACTTCTTCGTGGCGGTTGTAAGGGCACTTGAGGTGATTGATCAGCAGAAGCACATCTGAAAATAATAGATGTTTAAGGAATTGATATTCTTTGATCTTCTTAAACCCCAAACCTAAACCTCCGTGAGGTGGAATACTTCGCTCAATCTAATTTGTGCGGTTTTTTATTCCTATTTTGCCCTCAAATTCTAGGCATATTTCCATGTGAAAATCGTTTAACATATAGGTTCATTAAAAAATAGGGTCTTTAAAGTTTAATGAGTATAATAATTGAATGAATTTGTTCGAGAATGAAGCACAAATCGAAGGTTTTAAGGTTATAGAAATTTGGTGACATGTTGAGCTTAAAAGCTGTGCAAGATTATAAATCTCATCATCACTTTGTCTATTCAATCCCCTTAAACTGTTTGACGAACATAGTGTCTGATTCAATATTTTAATTGTTCTGATTGGCATTTCACCAGGGGAAATTGAAGTGGAGGAGAATCTATTTATGGGTTGAAGTTTGCGGATGATAACTTCAAGTTGAAGCGTACTGGACCTGGTATTTTCTCTATGGCCAGTTGCTGGACTACATAATAATGGCTCCTAGTTCATGGAAAGCGTGTTGCTTTTGGTAGAGTTGTCCCAGTTTATAATGTGATCAACTTGATCCAGAAACTAATAACGAGGTGGTCATTGAAGACTGTGGTCACCTACCTGGTAACTACTGATCACAAGCACTAGAACACCTACACAGTTTTAGAATGCTAGCTTTGTTTCAGACCAAATTATTGATATTTGGTAACTGATTTCATACTATGACAGTGGAATTTGGCAATTGCCTTGTTCTCTACTTCTCTGTGTTTCAGGTTTATAGATTCTAGTCAATTCTTTCTGAGTTTGTGTTGCAAATGGAAAAGGGATGATATACCACTATGCAACATTGCAATCTAGGCTACTGTGGTCTGTTACCCAGTTTTATTCGTGTTATTAACGTATAGTGCTGTGGCGTTCGATCAGCACAGTTTCAGCTTCTGAATCTGGTATTCAGATTTGCAGCAAATCAAATAGAGGTGCCTGAGATTAAAAAAAAAAAAAAAAAAGTGTTAAATATTTTGCTTGATTGAGTAGTCATAGCGCTCATTGCATATCCAATGAAGAAAGATCGCAGCAATTTGTTCTTTGTTCATCCACAGGTAGTATTCAGCCAAACTGACAAACAACTGATGTGCACAAGTACATTACAAATTACAGTTTCGCGTAGAAGGTTAAATAATACTTGAATGTATCCATACCAAATGAAACAAAATTACAAGCTCTGTAGTTGAGCAACAGGCATCAATGCATCTTACAACCATAATAAACTTAGGTCTCTTATCCATCTACATGAATCTAAAACCACCCAAAAAAGAGTCACCGCAAGAACCCTTCTAGACTAATCAATCAATCCCAATCTTCATCTCTCAATTGATCATCAAACTCGTCTGTAGGCGGCCTAACTACAATAACAACCGTCCCTAAGCTCTCGAACACCCCCGCTTCCTTCAAAATTGAGCCTTTCTCCACCTTTAACCCTCCATCATCACCACCTTTCCCAACCACCAAGTAAAAACCATCATCAACCTCAACTTCCCTCCTCATCCTATCTATCACCACCAAAACCGGCTCATTCACGTACGTCCGGTTCACCCTCCAAGGCAACACCTTAGCGTTCTTAAACGACACGGCCACCCCACCGGACCCAATCCCCGCAATAGGCACCCACCTAGGCAACACCACCCACTTATCCCACCCCTTATCAGCAACCACAACACCAAACTCCCCTCCACTCTTACACTCCCTAGGCACCCTCCCAACTCCCTCTTCACCTTCCTTCGCCTCGCTAACCGGTAAAACCACCACCGTCGTTGCCTCTGCCACCTCCCCCATCTTCAACCTCACAACCGGCACCTTAACAGCCACCTTCACAATCTCCTCCTCTTTTCCTTCCCTCTTCCCCTCAATCTCCTCTCTTATAAGCGCCTTCGCCTTATCCGTCTCCGCCACCTCCAACGCCGTCGCCAACGCCGCACTCCTCTTCTCCGACGGATTCATAAACTCCTTCGAAAGCCGGTAATACCAAAATGCCCAGCAATCCCCGGGCTTGGCATACTCAAAGGACCCAAACCCGGGTTCCTCCTTCCTCGCCGGAAAATCCTTGATCGACCTAGCAATTTCCCGCGCTTTTTCACCGTCCAGCTTATTCTTCACTATATAGTTCGCAGTGGCCGCCCTCTGCGACATCGAAAGGAGGCGGATTTCGTAGAGAAGCTCGGACCCACCGGAGTCGAAGTAAGCGAGGGTTTCAGGTTCGATGAAGGGGGAGTCGGCGATGGATTCTCGGACTTGGGCGGCGACGACGAGGCGGTTTTGTTCGACGCCAGTGATTCCGGTTAGTTCTTCGATGGAGGGAGGGGTGAAGCCGTCGCGGAAGAGGGAAGAGATGAGGGGGGCGTACTCGTACCAAATGCCGAGGCGGTTGGCGAGGACTTCGATGATGGAGGCGGTGTCGAGGTTTTTGTATTGTTGGGGGAGTGGATTGGGTGGTGGGCGGAAGGGTTGGTAGAGGTTTTGGGGTTGAGGGGAGGAGGAGGAAGATCTTGGGATGATGAGGTTGGGGACAGGAGGGGGTGGTTGAGAGGAGGAGTTGATGGTTGTTGAGGTGGAGTATGGGTGTTTGGGGAGGCGGAGAGTGGGTAAGAGGAGGTGGTGGAGGGATGAGGAGGAGAAGAGGGTGGAGGTTGTGGAGGAGAGGGAGACGGGTCTGGGGGAGGTGAGGGAGAGCATGTTGAATGATGGAGTGGAAGAGGAACAGATGATTATCTTATCTGATTGTTTTGGAGAGGGGGGAAATGATGCGGTTGGTTTATGGAGTTGAAGGTTGATAACTTGAATTATTCACAATTTCACTTGAAGATATTTGTAAAAGTTTGAGATTTTATTATTTTCAGGAGGTTTAGGACCAAAGCCCATGATTTGAAAGAGAGTATATACTTTCTCATGAAGAATCTAAATAAACTCTCTTGTTTTAGAACTACATGGATGAATATTCATTAGATTTGACCAAAATTGATCAAATAGTTAACAAACCATTTGATCTAAATGAGATATTGACATGTATTATCTTATATAGAACATTATAATACTTTATATCACCTTAATCGAAATATTTATAATCATATTGAATGAATGACTCTTATATTGTTGGTTATATACATTTTAATTTGAGTTTGACAAAGGATCAAGAAATTTCAAGTCGATCTCAACTTTTTCAATTGAAATCTAATTAACTAAGAGTCATTTGACATTGACATAACTAGCTCAATTATTGACTCCTATTTAGTCATTGAAATATACACTTAATGTACAAGACAATGTGTACTACATCAATTGAGAAAGTTTAAATTTAAATTTTTGATTTTACATACAAATTCAAAATAAATTATAGGGGATGAAAAGTTAAACAACCAATCAACAACTAATGTACCAAAGTTTTTAGTACACGTATCTTTCCCATTCAAATAGTCATGGGTAGGGGAGCCAATAGGTTGGGTTGGGTTAGGTTCGGGTTGAAATATGTCAACCCAAATTCAATCTGTTTATTAAATGAGTTAAAATTTTCAACCAAATCCAATTTGTTATGGGTTCAGATTAACCCAACCCAACTTGTTTAATGAGTAAAAGTCATTTGAGTTTTTAATTTTCCAAGTTCTAAGCAATGCAAAATAAAAATCTCTAATCTTAACATAGTCTTAATACAACCAAATTGAAAAGTTTGACAATATGTTAAGAAAAGGTTGAGAGCACTTAGAAGTAAAGAAGAAGGCACTAAGAGATGAAAAAATAAAAATTGAAGACTAAGAGTGAAAAGACAGAGTGGTAGAATGCAAATAAAAAGTAGAAATTAGAGTTGATTGGTAGTAATTATAACTTGAGTTTATAACCCACATTAATTAAACCTGACCCATGTATAAAAATCAAACCCAATAATAAACAGGTCGGGTTGAAGTCGAGTTGGAAATTTACTCAACCTGTTTATTAATTAGGTTGGGTTGGGTTGACCCATTTAATTAATCGTGTTAAAAATTTCAACCCAACTATTTATAAACGGGTTGAGTTCAGATCGGATTGGCGAATTAGATTAGTTTTTGACACCTTAGAATGCTCAAGCTATTTTTTTTCACTTTACCATTCAAAAAGATCATGTAGTAATGTGTGGCTGTGGCTACAACATGAAAAATAAAAAATAAAAAAAATACTACAACCTTACCACATCCATCAATGGACCAAATTATGGCAACAACAAAACCCATCCTTCCTCCATCCATCACTCCTTTCCCAACCCGAACACTCCCACGCCAAAATCTTCACACATTCAAACTCAACCTTCAAAACCAACATAATCAACAATCAAATCATGATCAGATCGCCCTTAATCACACAAAACAAATCCATGCCCACTTGCTTAAAACCCACTTCCAAAACCTTGATGAATCTAGTCCTACACTTCAACTACACGCAACCCCAGCTGCTCGCTTTAATTTTCTCATTACATCATATAACAAGAATGATCAACCAAAATGTGCACTTAACATATATGCTCAAATGAGAGGATTGAACATTGAAGTTGACAGCTTTATAGTATCCTCTGTCCTAAAGTCTTGCGCACAGATTGGTTGGGTATTATTTGGGAAAGAGATTCATGGGTTTGCACTGAAAAACGGGATGGTCTTGGACATTTTCGTGGGGAATACTTTGATTCAAATGTATAGTGAATGTGGCTTTCTTGGTGCAGCTCGGCTCATGTTCGAAACAATGGCTAGAAGAGATGTTGTTTCATGGAATACAATTATTAGGGGGTATATTAAGCAAAGGGTGTTTGATGAAGCGCTGAGAATGATCCGAGATATGCAGTATGAGTTAGTGAAGCCCAGTGAGAGTACGATGATTAGCATGGTAAAGCTTGTGACATATGCTGGAAACAAGAGTTTGAAAAAGCCTGTGCTTGCTTATGTGATCAAGAATAGTAGCATGAATAACTTTGGAGCTAAATTGACTACTAATCTGATAGAGATGCATGCTAAGAGTGGGGATTTAGCTGTTGCGCGATCAGTGTTTGACAGACTGACCAAAAAGAGTGTTTATTCATATACAGTTATGGTTGCAAGTTACATTCATTGCAACGCTGTAGTGGAAGGTGCAAGACTTTTTGACCAGATGATAGAAGAAGGGATTTTGCCAAATGAAGTTACTCTGCTGAGTTTAATCACGGAATGCGGAACAGTTGAGGCTTTGTACTTGGGAAAGCAGCTACATGCTTATGTTCTTAGAAATGGGATTGCCATGACTTTACCACTGTCTACTTCTCTGGTAGACATGTATGGCAAATGTTGTGAAATCAATAGTGCACGAGCAATCTTTGATAAAATGAAGAGAAGGGATATTATGACTTGGACTGCTCTTATATCAGCTTATACTAAAGGAAATTGCATTGAGAAGGCAGTGGATCTCCTTATTCTAATGAGAGAAAACAATGTAAGGCCTAACCAGGTAACTATGGTTAGCCTAGTATTAATCTGTGCAGAATCAGGTGCACTTGACATGGGCAAGTGGATCCATAGATTCATAGAAAAACATGGAATAGAAATAGACATAGTACTCAATACTGCTCTTATCGATATGTATGCCAAATGTGGGGATATAACAACGGCCTACAGACTGTTCAAAGAAGCTACAAATCGTGATGTATGCATATGGAACTGTATGATAATGGGGTTTGGTGTGCATGGTTTTGGTGTAGAAGCTTTGGAGCTCTTTCTTGAAATGGAAAACACTCGGATCAAACCTAATGGTGTTACATTCATCGGATTGCTCAATGCTTGTAGTCATGCAGGGATGGTAACAGAAGGGAGGAGAGTTTTCGAAATTATGAGGAATAAGTATGGCTTGCTACCAAAGATTGAGCACTATGGTTGCATGGTGGACCTTCTTGGGAGAGCAGGTATGCTTCATGAAGCATATGCGTTAGTGCAAAGCATGCCCATGATACCTAATGTAGCCATATGGGGAGCTATGCTTGCTGCTTGCAAGGTTCATAAGAATCCTAACCTGGGGGAATTAGCCGCTAGAAAACTACTTGAAATAGATCCGGATAGCTGCGGTCATAGTGTTCTCATCTCCAATATCTATGCAACAGAGAAGAGATGGACAGATGTAGTGAGTGTTAGAAAAGCCATGAAAAATAGAGGGGTGAAGAAGGAACCAGGATTCAGCTGTATCGAGGTGAATGGTTCAGTCCATGAATTCACAACAGGAGTTCAGGAACACCAACTATTCAGAGAAATTGATAATATGCTTGAGGAGATGATCTACAAACTGAAGGCAGCTGGTTACAAGCCGGACACTTCAATAGTACTGCTTAACATAGAGGACAAAGAAAAAGAGCGGTCGCTAAAATATCACAGTGAGAAGATTGCAATGGCTTTTGGCCTCATCAACACAGCTCCCGGTTCTCCTATTCGAATTGTGAAGAATCTTAGAGTTTGTGATGATTGCCATACTGCTACAAAACTCCTTTCCCAAATCTATAAGAGGAGCATAATAGTTAGGGACCGTAACCGCTTCCACCATTTCTCAGAAGGGTCTTGTTCTTGTGGTGACTATTGGTAATGTGCAACAATAATTACGCTGAAAAAAACAAAATGTAATACAACAATAAGTACGGCACAGTTAGCTTACAGTTCTTTTCCTCATCAATGAAATCATATCTCTAAGATATTCAAACACCATTTTCTCAATCAAGAAAAACAGATGTTAGCAGGTATAAACAGAGAAAACATAGCCATTCAACCAAGCCACTGTTGACATTGACAGCCCCCTTTACCCCCTATAGCACAACGAATGCTGATCTTCTCATTTGAGTACTTCTCCTGAAGAGCTTCAAAAGCAGTCACATCAAGCTTGCTGGAAACTGACTTCCCTTGTTTTTGGTGAGTAAGTTGCTCCCGTATTGAAGTCCACAGTTTCCCTATGGAATCCCTTTATCGAGAAGTGAACCTCAATACGTTGTCAAAGGCATGTTTCACCAATATGTCAATGACAGTCTGACACCTGCAAAAAAATAAGTGTAGTGAGCACCGAAATTGGAAACAAGGTAATTAATTTATACCAAGGGGGACAAGTACAAACCATGGGACTTTATAGCGTTTGCAGCTATCTCCAAACAAATTATTATAGCTTCTCTTTGTGACCTCAGAGTTCTCATCATCTCCTCTTCTTCCTCCTTCCCCTTATTTTCTTTTGCTTCATCAAACCCAAAAGGATCAAAGTCTTCTTTGGTGACAATCTCAGAAGAAAGATCAGAAGTCACGTCTTGGTTCGACTGAACTTCATTTGCCATTTCCATCTCATCAAGTGCTGCATCTTCCTTAGCATCATCTTCCTTGGTTGCAACAGGAAAATTAGATATCAGATCTTTAACGTGTCCAGCAGCTTTTGAAAACTACATGTAGCCCAAAGAAGAATGTTAACCTAGTTAGAAATCTTAACAAATATGCATCATAGGTTCACGAAAGTGTGGCAGAAAACAATTTTCACATCAATGCAGCTTAAAATGCACAGGAAAAAAACCATAATTTGGAATAGGAACTAATGTTAAAAATAAAAATAAATAAGTAAATAAATAAAGCTAAGTCAAGGGCTCAAGGCACCAAACAATGATGCTCAATGAAGTGATAACCTTTTACAAGCCTCCCGGTGACGAGGTCTAAATAGTGAAAAGTAAAATAAACAGAAGTTCCTTACGAAACCAAGCATTTCCATGGAATTCTCACATAAGCATCACTAGGGTTAAGCTTATCACTAGATTACATTATCAATGAACCTTCATTGACTTATTTGCTACATAATCCTAGAAACATAAATGACACAAATCTAGATAAAATTAGAAGAAACTAGAAAAAATTAGGAATCACCTAAAAAAATGACAGGACAGAGTCAAAATCCTGCAGAACCATGAAAGCCTTTAATATCCTGAAAACAAAGACAAAGGTAGGATAAAACTTTTGCAGCTCTAAAGAATTAGACCAGTGTAGTGCTAGGACCCGGAGCACTGACCTGCTGAGATTTGGTGATGCGGAAGTATATGGTGGTGTTTGTATGGGTTGTAAGAAATATTGAGTAACAAGGCAAACCAATTGTAATAACACTGGCTGTATGTATTGATTGTATTACTGTAAATAAGAGGATGTTCTGCCCTTCATTCGAGAGGAAAGGCACTCTCCAAAATAAGTAAAAGCTTAGATTCAATATACATACTGCTGGCCTTGTATCTCACTTTGAGCCTTATTTTCCCTCGCATCTCTCTATCACTGGCTACCATCCCTTCATTTCTGGCTTGCTTCCTTCTGCCCTTGCTTCTTCCTTGAATAAGTGAAGATCACTGGAGGACCAGGTTCCTTTCTTGCATGTAGGTATACAGCCGACATCCTTAACTCTTAAGTCAAAAAACAAGGGCGCCAATCACCAAAACAGAGTATCAAACCTGTACACAAATTTGACAATAATATCTACATGATATCATTGCATAAAAAACAACTCTATATAACATATACTTACATTTATCCCAAAATTATGTACTCGAAGTTGTGATTTGTATCAATTATTCGTATCTGCAGACCATACATGGATATCTTATGCATGTTCTTGATAAGAATTGTTTATATCTTAAGCAGCACTGGAAATCAAGAAACATAATATGATTCAGAACTAAATTTCAAATAGGCAACAACCCTTAATCTCCATAGCTTTAAGTGAAAGAAATCAATTACCATCACAATCTTCCAAACCAACCATCAAAATGCTAAATCGCTTAATCTTGAAATTTCCCTAGCTAGAACCCTTCATTTCTAAAGAACCAAATCTCCCTACCCAGAAACTCTAAAATAAAAATCTTTAATATCCTGAAATCCAAGAACGAGACAAGATGAATCATTAACTCCCAGAAAGCAGACCAACCATAACATACAGTAGGCATTTTTAAGTCAGAAACATTAGTACAACCCAGTACTGTTTTTAAAACAGAGTTTCAACTTTCTACTTTAACAAAAATAGGGGTGAAAGTGATTAGGATAAAAAAACAAAATCAAATCCAAAGTGAATCGAGTTAACAATAGGTTCGGATTGGAACTTTTTAAATTTTTGGGTTTTCGGATTAGATCTGTTTAAGTAGCTTCGGATCCAAATACACCAAAAAATATTGAACTAATCTATTGGGTTGTATTATACTCTCGGCCTACTTTGCCAATTTGAATACCTTACCCAATAACCCTAGTGGCATGTAATATTTTGCTTTATTTAAGGAATTGTGTTGAAGTAATCTAGTAACATGTACTATTTTAAGCTATTTGACTTTGATTGTGGACCACATAAAAGCTCTTTTTATCTTATTAAAGTATGCAATTAAGTAAAAAATAACAGCCTCAATAACAAGTCCAAAGATATTTCTGTTTTTGATTTGGATTTGAACAAGCTAAAATTATTTTAGATTGGTTTTGGATTGAATCCAAACTGTCAACGGTTTGAATTGGATTGAAAAATCCAAAATCGAATCATATCGGTTTGAATTCGGTTTGCGCTCTAATCCAAACCGAACACCAAGCTTTCACCTCTAGACAAAAACATCACTATTGTATTGTTACATAGACTAACAAGAGTATTTTTTTACACTCCCTAAATTTTGTCCCCTAGAGGTTCTGAATTTTATACGTCATGTGTGCATTTTCAGACCATAAAATGACACCTTAAGCTTGTTCATCATCAACAATTTTCATTTCCTAAACTAGCTTCGCCTATTTAGAAACAGTACATATACAAATCTAAATGATCAAGTTGACAACCCTTAATCACCAAAACTATATCAAAAAGAGAATCAATCACAATCAACATCATATCATGTTCACCTTTAGGCAGAGCAACAATCCTAAACCGCCAAAACTTTACCCAAAAGAGAGTCAGTCACAATCAACATCATTTCTTATTCTTGAACAAAAAAATTTCGCTCTGCATAAAAAGAACACAGCAGTGCCCATGCCTATGAATTGAAGTCAGAAACGATCCCTTATTACCAAAAACTTTATCCACAATTAAGATCATTTCTTGTTCAGCTCTGCCTAAATAGAACACTATGATTACTATGCCTAGGAATTCAAGTTGGCAACAACCCGCAATCAACAAACCTTTATTCAAAGTAGAAACAACCACAATAAAAATACCATTTCTTGTTCTTGATTAACCAATTTAGAACACTATAATCACCAAATTTATCAAACGGGAAATCAACCACAATCAAATTCATTGAAACGTCACATCATTGAACTTTGAACATCCCCTACCCAGAGTTCTTCATTTCTAAAAGTACCAAAAACCCTAAATTTAGCTAAGCCCTTTGGTTCATATCAGCAGTAAGTTATCAATTACTTCAAATTCACACACATCAATATCATTCGAACCAATCATTGAAATACCGAATCATTAACTCTTAAACTTGCCCTGGTCATAATTCTTCAGTTCTACATAAAACCCCAACTATCCCCAACAAAACCCTTAAAAAATCATACCCTTTAATCCATATCAACAACAACAATCACACAAATACCATAAATTCACACACAATCGAACAGACCAACAATCAACATCATTCCAATTACCAATCGAAATGCAACATTATCAACATGAAATTGAAAAACAAAGCCAATTAAAATCAACAGAGTAATGGAAAGGGACGTGTTACAAATTAGTAAATTACCATCTGGAGAGGTAGAATCTGGAGGTTTGGATCGCGTGAGGGCGCTTTTGAGGGAAGAAGGAGGGAGTGCAGTTGGGTCGCTTGTTGTACAAGTTTCATTGATTTTCACGGATTTGCGAGTTTGAAGTTGTTGAGTAGGAGGAGGGTTTGAAGGGGGTAGTAAGTCGCCGAACAAGTCTTCCGCCATTGATGAAGAAGTGGGTGATGATGTTGAGTTCTATGTCACAGTTTGGTTGTCACACTATCTTCTTCACTTGGCTTCTCAGATTTTAATCTTTGCAAAACAATCCCTCCTCAATTTTAACACAACTTACCACTCATCATGTAGCTAAACATAATCTTATTTGACTTATCTTGATTAACATTTTCATAATATCTACTTTCTAAAATTTTATAAAGTTTAATATAAAAATATTTTATTATTAATCAAATTTTCAAAATAGCTGATCTTCAAGTTATGTAATATAGTTCTTACAAATATAAGTAAATAGTTGTTTCACTCCAATAGAAAATAAAAAGAGAGAGTAACATTCTAATTTATTATATTATATTTACTTGTCTATAGTGAAACTTATCATCCTTATACATAGTACATTAATAAATAATTTATGATCCCACTAATTTGGCTGCTCAAATAAAGTCTCAAATGAAGAGAGAAAGTATTTTCTAAAATGAGCTGATAAATTATCACAAATAGTATCTATTTTCAAAAGTTGTCAATATGATAACTTTGGTAAAAATCTTTTCTTTCTTGAAAATAAAAGTTTTGTTTTAAAAAGGATAAATTGATGTCATGCATAAATCACTCATACGTGAAGTCTACAAGTTTTTAGAATCGTATTATTGCAAAGTCAAGTATCAAAGTGATAGATCCTTTTTTTCCATAAAAAAAAAAGTGAGTTGACATTGGAGGAAAAAAATCCCTTAAAAAGTTTTTGAGATTCGAGGTTTATTAGTGGTATTCTATATTTTGAACACATAAGACCAATTGAAGTGTAACATATTCATAATAAAATAAAAATATAAATAAAAACTAAAATAATTTGAGTTAAAGACTAGCACCGGTCCTGACATTTTAGAGGCCTTAGGCGTAATAATATTCACGGGCCCCTTATATTTTATGCGTAAAATTTCCCCTTATCCATTTCGAGTAGTAATACATGGTTATATATAATATAATTATTTTATTTTATATTAATAATTTCATCCGTAAAATAATTTAGCCGTTAAAAAAATAATTGAAATTTTTTTTTTTAAAAAAAAGGTACACACAAGGTCTACTAGTGAAACATTATTATTTTTTTAGAAGCAAATTAATCAAATAGAGTAGAATAATGGTAATATTTTTAAATAAGTATTAATAGAATACTTATAACCTTCAATAGTTGGGTGTCTTGTTGAATATTAAAAGTATATTTAGCAAGTCATAAAGCTGCAAAATTCAAAAATCCAACTTTAATGCCAAAGCATACATGTACTAAATAGTTTATATTTTAATACCCAAAATGCTAATACGTACAAACCTACCATTATCATTATACATAATATCCACTAAAATAAATTTTTGATTAAATTTTATCAAAAAACTAAAATAAAATCTTAAATTTGAAATATTTGTATAATTATATGACACAATAAGATTGACAATAGACTGAATTTATTCATTATAAGACTTTATAAACTTAATGTTATATATAAACATTAAAATTTTAGTTAAGATTTTTTAAAATTTATTTAATCATAATTTATTTAATTAATTTTGGGCCCTTCCGAACCCTGGGCCCTAGGCGATCGCACCCTTGGCCTGGCCTCGGGGACGACACTGTTAAAGACATGCATATTAAAAGTTATGTTTTTTAGGTTGATCTAATCTTTAACCTAAGATGATGTTAAAACAATACATGTGATACAAAATCTTAAGTTAAATGTTAAATACCCACTCATAGACATGTGTTATTGAATTAAACTAAAATGACTTGAAACGAAAATAAAAAGTTTACCCATAAAAAATTTGATATAACACCCCAGTTGTCATTATAAATAAAAGCAATTAGTTATATACATGTCATGAGAACACTAATTCTAAGAAGAACTACGATAAGGGAAAAAAAAACTTGATTGTTTCATTTTAGTAAGATTACTAAAATAACAAGTGCTACCTAATTGACTCAGTTTCTAATATTAGTTAAGTAAAGTTACTATGATAAGGTTAACTATATATATTTATTGTCTATTTTATGTAAAGACTAACCCGATTATAATGAATAATAAACAAACTTTAAATCATTCTATCCAAGTATTATAGTCAACACTCAACAATCTCATTCCTGACTCCATTGTACAATGTTCGCTATAATTGAACCTTGCACCTGGGTGCACAATGAGTATTGTGTAACCGATGAATATTTTGTATAAAGCAATGACCATTATCAGTTTCAAAATCCCCCCACTAATTACAATGATTACGGTTGGGTTTCCCACGCAACATGACTGCTTTAATTTTCCACGCAATACGTTCCCCATAACTCGGTAAATAAAATTTTTTTGCTTGTAATTCATGAAATTTGCTATTTTATGTATATTTGTTACTAATGTTCATTAGAGATAAGTTAAATGTTCACAATTGAGTATATTGTTCATTCTGTTAATATGTAATGTTCATTATATGTGAAGTTTATTACGTAATTTTCAATGTTTTTTAACGTAATGTTTATTGCCTTTGAATGTAATGTTCAATGCCTTTGAACATCATGTTCATTGCCTGTGAACCTAGTGTCCATTTTCTTTAAACGTGATGTTCATTGCAAATTAACGTAAAGTTCATTATCTTTAAACGTAATGTTCATTACCTTTGAACATAATGTTCAATTTTAATAAATATGTGTGCATTTCCAATGCAAAAGTTCAGATTTAAAATAATATTACAAAATTCTTTGTGCGTATCTTTTCCTAATGTGCAAATTACGAAGCACTAATGATGATTTCTTATGAGAAACAATGAATATTACACATACTAATGTTCATTGTCTTGTAAATAATGTTCATATGTTCAATTCGTGTAGAATATGTTAATGTTCATTGCCTTTGTACATAATGTTCATTCAAGTTGTATATAATGTTCATTTTCGCAATACATAATGTTCATTTTCACAATACTTTCTTCACGAATGTTACATATTCATTTTGATAATAACTAATGTTCATTGTTATAATACTTAATGTTCATTCGCATAATATACAATGTTCATTACAGAAGTATATAATGTTTATTTTAATAGTTGTGTACAATATGTGTTCATTTTCATAATAATTAATGTTCACTGTCATAATACTTAATGTTCACTAGATTAATATTGAATGTTCATTAAATAAATACATAATGTTCATTTTTCAAATATGTGAACATAACGTCTTTTATTCCCGATGCAAAAAGTTCATATCTATCTTGATATATTATGTTCATTGTTATAATATATAATATTCAGTGGGATAATATATAATGTTCAGTGGGATAATATATAATATTTATTCTCATTGTTTGTGTACAGGGCGTGAACTATTCCTAATGCAAAAAGTTTAAATTTTTAAAGAATATTATGACCTGTATTACTCCCACTATAAAGATAATTATGCTTTTCCCAATTACGAAGTTACTTATATGGGGAATAATAAACATTACACATCTTAATGTTCATTATCTTATAAAAGAATATTCATTATGTTCATTTTCTGTGACATTACTTGCGTTTTATATGTATTTGACCCTGATACACAATGTTTACTATACACTCGAGTCCATAGTCTTATTTGCGGAATGCTCATCATACTTTTCAATTTTACAAATTGGAAATACAAATTCTATCCCTTCGTACTTGAGTAAATGGACCCATTTACTTTACTCCCCCACTGAAACTACATAATGACATAACTATCCTTCACATTTCATTATCATCATCACAACCTTAAACCAAAATAACTCAAAATCACACCGCTATTCATATTTCTCTACTTTACCCACCCTCTTTTGTTTTTATATAAAAAAAATCTAAAAAATACGATCATCAACCCAAATCCAACGGCACAAATCCCACCATAAACACACAAAAAAAAAACCTAATTTCTTTAAAATTCCGAAATTATTATTTCAGTTCAGTTCCACAATCCCAAATTTTAAAAAAACCCCTAAAAAAATTCTCCGTCGCATCCCATCTCTCTCCTCACCCCCATATCTCTAAATCTGTAATGGAACCAACAAATGAACATCAAAGCGGACTCAACTCGTACTATCATCCCCACCAACCCCCTTCCTCGTCTCTATCTTCTCCTCCGCCACCTTCCACCACCCCTACCCCCACCACCACTAACGGCAACTCCGATGGGACAGCTGGCGCTCTCTACCCTCAAACATTGTCTGGTAAAGCGCCGGCTACTTCGGAACCTCAGCGTCGGAAAAGGGGTCGGCCTAGAAAGTATGGGACCCCTGAAGCTGCTGCTGCGGCTAAGAGGGCGGTCCCGGCTATGAAGAGGAAGGAGCAGCAGCAGCAACAGCAGCATCAGTTTATTCCTGGGTCTTCTTCTCACTCGTCCTCTGCTTTTTCCAAAAAGTCTAATATTGGTTCTGTCGGTGAGAGTTTGTGTTTTCTAATTTTTTTTAAGAATTTGTGTGATTTGATAGGTTTTATTAAGTGGGGTGTTTTTTGTTTGTTTGTTTATTCTCTAATTTTCTGTGGTTTATTTATTTATTTTTATGATGATTTTTGGTTATATATTTCAAGTGTTTGATATTTTATGATGTTGTGTTTGATGAATGGGATATGTGGTTTGAAATTCTTGTAAAATTTTATGCGTGTTTAGTTACGATTTGAATGGAGTGTGATGTAAGTTTAAATTGTATTATGTTTATTTGTTTTTTCGATTAAGGAAATTTGTTCGGTTTTTCGTGATGGATAGAGTGCAGGCAGAATTTGTTGTGTTAATTGGTTCATGATGAAATGAACTTTTGAACCAAGCTACGATCTTTTCGATGTAGGTGGTCAGGGTTTTACACCACATGTCATCAATGTAGCTGCTGGAGAGGTATGGAATGTTGTCATTTAGAAGTTTCTACATTGTTTTTTTAGTATGTTATTTTTGTTAGAAATGTTTTTATCTAGTTAATATCATTATTTTGGATTAAGAACTTCCAAGGACAGTTACATCAGTAAGGATGAAAAGTTTTCATGATTTTGATGTCTCGGTCAAGAAATAGAAATGGATTTGGGGGGGGGGGGGGGGGGGGGGGGGGGGGGGGGTTGGTTGTAATGTTTGTGTTTATGATATTGGAAAACTATGCACTGAAGAGAGTTTGAAGCATGAACATGGAAATGGCAGTGATCAGCAGATAGATGACTCATCAACTAATTCATTTGTGGAGAAATTTGAGTTTGATTGTCGTCTATACTTTTGATGGGCTCAGAAGCAATTCTTATTTGGGTTGTGTAGTAGTGTGGAAACAAGCCCTATATTAGCTTCTTGCCTAATGTTGGTGTCTACTTATACCTAGGATTAGGAATTAGATATTGATATTTTTAGTTTCTCTTCTTGCATTTGAGTTCAGTTATATGTTGCACCTTGAATGGTCATTTTAGAAGAATGTGATCCAAAAGTAGTGACATGCTATTCATCACTCTTATCAGAGGATCACTTTTCACAATCAACCAAACTTTGGGACAATACTATTATTATTATTATTTTGCTGTAACTTGTTAAAATAAGTTGAGAAGAACAAAACCATAGATCTTATGGGAAATTGTGGTTAATACCAGTTTTTTTTATTTTTATTTTCATTTCTATTTTTTTTGTAAGACTGAGCACTTTTCTAGGGTTTTGTGATGTTATCTAGTAATTTGTTAATAAACTTGACTTTTAAGCCCACCTCTGTGAAGTTTGTATGAAGTTGTATTGAACCATGACCCTAGAATGATTAACTGAAAGGGGGGAAGGGAGAAGATGATGGGTCAATTATCAAACAGTGGTTTGGTAGTTAAATGAAAGGTTAACTGAAAGAAGGAGGACTTGTGGTCATCAAGTTTGTGTTTTATTTTGAATGGTGGTTTTGATAAATTTTTCTTAGTGAAGTGTCGTAAGTTTCAAATCGTGCTTCCTTGAAAGGTAGGTTGGTTCCTAAACTTATTGACCTGATTCGGGTCTGAGGATGAGGTTTCTTATGGCTAATACAAGGTTTTGTGCTGTCTGGACTTGTGCAAGTGATATGTGCTTAACATTAGCCCAATTAATTAAGGGAAGGTACAGTTGCCAATGACAATTTTTGACTTCCATTGTAGCTGTAAATTTGCGATTTCGTAGTTGTGAAAAGTTTACAGTTCTAGATTGATGTACTTGTGTTAGATCTATTCCTATTTCAGTGTCTCAGAGTAAACTTGGTTTGCATTTAACTCAGTTTGTCCTTGGTAAGTAAGGTTCTTGTTTACATTCAAATATCAGGAGCAGTTATGTCTTGGTTCATAGGCTAGTGATTATTTTAAAAGAAGTTTTGAGTCAATTGATATTCTCTTGCATCTTCTTATTGAGCAATAATTTTTGAGTTTGATGCATATTTTGTTGTTTCTGCAGAAGTGGTAGATGATGCCGAAAGTCTAGAAAGAAGGGCATGCCCTTTGATTTTTACGCTTCCAATTCCAAATTGATCTGAGTCTTGCCCATTTTCTGAATTATTTGGTCCTGCATTTATTTCTAATTTTGAGTCTTTGTGGGCATAACCAAATTTAATTAGCTGATGTATATCAAACATTTCTATGGCAGTGTATATGTCTTGTCTGACATTTCCTGGCTGGGTCTTAAAGTGATATTTTTTTAAATGCTTTTTTAAGGACTGGCAGTCTGGGACGACTATCTGCTCTTTCATTTGAAGTTGCAAATTGCAGTTCCGACTTGCTTGGATGACAAGTGGCCCTCAATTTTCCTCATTGCTTTCTTTTTCACAGTTTTTGCAAGGGAATAAATGATCTTTAAATTCTAAGCATTTTGGGCATTTTTTTACAATTCTCACCATTTCATTGAGAAGAAGATTAAAAATCTTAGCTTTAGGGGGGTGTCTTCTAAAATTGAATAACGGTGTTAAAGTCACTTTTGTGAAAAGTTATTTTTCTTGGATATTCTCATCAGTGCCCTTGTGTTTTCTAGAATTCTCAATAGTACCATCCACTTTTTTTTCCTCATCTATACCCTTGTACTTTTAAAAGTTTCTCAACTATGGCCCTGTTGTTAATTGATCGTTAGTTATAACGGTTAATTGGATGTTAAAAGTCATTTGAGATAGTTAGTTGACCTAATTAATTAAATATGTTTTGTTTTGGGGAAAAAAATTCCCTTTTCCTTAGCAATTGCCTTTTGTATTTTCTTGCCAGAAAATTTTTTCTCAAAATACAAAACATAATTAAATGACTAAAGTGGTCAATTGAATATCTTAATTGTCAATTGTCATTTAACATCCAACTAACGGTTATAACTAACAGTGAATTAATGGAAGAGACACGATGGAGAAAGTTTTGAGCGTGTAGGAGTACAGATAGTCCGAAAACAAAAAAAGTTGAGAGTACCAGTGAGAATTCTGAAAAACACGAAGATATTTTTTTTTTATTAGATTAGAAATAAATAACCTCTCAATACATGAACCCCACACCTTCCTACTGAGACCAGAACCTTGCTAACTTCTTATGGAACATCTCTCTACTTTAACAAACTCACTTAGGTCCTGGAACTTATATCATTCTCTGCCTTAACCTCCATGACCCACCTTATATCTTTCTATTTGATATGCCTCTAGACAACCATTACCTCCATACCACCTAAACTAGGATCAGATACGAGTGTCAAGCTTGGATATACGTCCAAGGGTTTGACTTGGAAATTGTAAACTTCAAGATGCGTGGTAAAGAACAAATGGTTGAGAGAGTTCCAGAGTTATTAGGACATGTGGCTAAGCATACTTATTTCTCTGTACATGTATCCGTAAATTGAAAAGCAATTATTACCCCCTTTTTATCCCAAGATTGAAGTGTCCAAGCTATCATATCTTTTCGGAGCGTGATGTATTCGATAGGGATATTTGAGCTGAATTGAAGGGTTCAAGCACCATAGCTTGCCACCTCTCTCAACTCCATCCCAGCATTGTCATCATCTCTGCTATACCACATATGAGCCTCCCAGCCCCTAGCTAGACCACCACCACCATCATCATCACTATCACTATGTGCCCCTTTTATTTTTATCACCATCAATATAACCTTCACTTCACTCCCCATCTTTCCTTTTTACCATCATTTTTAATTCCAGAACCACGACAATCACCACCACTAGATATGATAACATATATGCCTTGGATATCCTTGTCTTTTTCTATCACGATCACTACTTCTTTTTGGCTGCTAAATACTCAGAATTGTAAGTTTGATGGAGAAAATCAACACCAAGGACTACTTTTGCAAACTCATTATAGTAAGTGGAGGGAAAAAAGTGTTTGTCTCGAGGTGTCTTGATGGCAGGGAGGAATAATTAATGTGTTGTTGGAAAGGGCCTGTGTTTTTTGTTAGTTTTGAGGTGGGGTGGGATGAGAGGGGTGATGGTGGTGTGAGAGTGCAAGTATTAGTTTTCTAAATATTGTTTTCCAACAATGTTTCTTTCACGATAACAGTCTAGCTTGTTGATATTGGCTGTATTGATGCTAGTGGTGACTTTCATTATGTCTAAAGAATCTGAATAGATTAGTCCTTGTCTTAAATTTCTTTTTTACATTGTCTATATGATATTATGATGTGCAATTGTTCACGTTTTTGGCTTGAGTTTGTCGTTGAACAAGTAAAACAAATATATATTAATCTTATTTGTTGATTATTATACACAGGATGTTGCTCAGAAAATTATGTTATTCATGCATCAAACAAGACGAGAGTTATGCATTTTGTCAGCTTCTGGCTCTATCTCTAATGCGTCTCTTCTACAGCCAGCCATATCTGGAGGCAGTATTGCATATGAGGTAGAGTAAATATGATATGCATTCCCCTTGGTTGTGATTGAGCCTCTACCTATTCGAACCAATTAAAATATAGGTTACTCAACTGAGACCATTTCTTGAAAACTACATAGAATTGTTTTATGCTTACTTCACCTATGCTAATCTTTGGTTAAATGTTTCTGTTGTCTCAGTAAATTATAGAGTTGATTCTGTTTGATTCATGAAGCTTAATTTAGTAGTAATTGAAAACCTGGGCTCTGTTTATTGTATTTCGTTGAGACAAATCTCCCTTTTGTTCTAAAGCTAATTATTTGATGCAGTTGTGTTATGGAAATGAGCATTTAGTGGCTCACTTTCTTGTTTTGAGTGGTGAATTTTCATCAAGTTTGTGACTTTTATATTCTTCATTGTTTCTTTTTAATTTACGTGGAAGTACAAGACCCTAGATGTATCTTAGAAATTGAAAATAATTACTATTAGGGCAAAGGAAGAGGGAGAATCATTTTCACTTTGTAATGTTTTTGACCCTGGAAAAGTATTTTTTGTTAGGGCAAGTCAAATTTCTTTTTTTTCTTAGCCGAAGAGTGGTTAATTGGTTGACTGAAGGCTGGAAAAGTATCCAATTGGTATTTCGTTGAGACAAATCTCCCTTTTGTTCTAAAGCTAATTATTTGATGCAGTTGTGTTATGGAAATGAGCATTTAGTGGCTCACTTTCTTGTTTTGAGTGGTGAATTTTCATCAAGTTTGTGACTTTTATATTCTTCATTGTTTCTTTTTAATTTACGTGGAAGTACAAGACCCTAGATGTATCTTAGAAATTTTAAATAATTACTATTAGGGCAAACGTTATATATTGGTGGTTGTTAAGGAAGTATACTCTGTTCTCTGCGGGATCCTCTCTTTTCATTCTTATATGCCTCCTTTTAGTTAGAGCGGTTTCCAAAACATCCCTACACAGATCAGAAATTTCCCCCAATGCCTGCAAGCCACTCTCAGAGATGCATGTATTATCCGTTGTGGCTGTTGAAGGTATGAGAAGAGAAGTATGGGTCTGGGTTTTTTCACATGACAAGGCTAGCAGAACTATTGAAAGTTCGGTCAATCAAATCTGCCAAGTTGCAATTTAGCAAACCATCGTTTACTAAACCAGAAATAGATTGCCTATATTTCTCTAGGTGAGGCCATGGTACTGAGGCACAGTTAAAATACCTAAGATTCTGTATGCTTGTGCTCCGAAAGGTTTTTTTCTGGGTGCCTACAGAATTTCGATGGATCCTACTGCTCTTTGGTTATATGTAATGGTGTTATAATGCATTATTACATATAGTTTGGTCAACTTATTACTCGTCTGATAGACTGATACCATTGTAGTGCATTATTACATATGATTCTGCAGCATTTCCTCATCATTGATGGTTTTATGCCTAGATTATGGGTCCCTTAATTTTTTTTTTTTTTTGTTGGCAAATGATACGGGTCCCTTATTGCTTGAGTTTGTCGCACTTCTTTACTAATACTGATGTGTTAAACAGACACATGCTTGTGTCTTGTTTATTGCTTAGGATAGCTGATATTGTGATTTCTGTGCCATTTCAGGGACATTTTGACATAATTTCTCTTACTGGATCTTATGTCCGCTCAGATCACGGAGGGAAGGCAGGGGGCCTTAGTGCATGCCTTTCCTCTACAAATGGACAAATTGTTGGAGGTGGTGTAGGTGGTCCTTTGATTGCTGCTGGTCCTGTGGAGGTATCACATATATTTGAATCTATTTAATATTGTATAACTTGTATTTGTTTAATTGTGTTTGTCTCCACCCCGCCTAAATTAGGTGATAGTGAAATTATATTTTATATGACTGATGGCCATAAATACAGGTCATTGTGGCAACCTTTATGATTGAACCCAAGAAAGATGCTAGTGCTGGCTTCAAAGGAGATGTTTCTGTCAGTACCATGCCTTCACCAGTTTCAGCGTCAACTGCAATTTACAGACCAGTAGTTGAATCCTCTGGAGGATTTACAATGACTACTGGGGGTGACGATCATCAGAATATGGATGGGAATCAATTTATGATGCAAAGTCAGTGGAGAAGAGGAATGAACTACGATTTGGGAGGTAACTCTTTGTTTTACTTTCTCATATGTTATATCAACAGATCAATGTCCTCTTAGGTTCTATATCTATAGTTTTCCATCCAATAGGCCCAGCAAAAACATATATATATGCATATTGAATGCTGAGGTTTATGTTGTAACTTAGACTGATGAATTGATGCCATCTGCAGGAAATACTGGCCACAGTACACATGAATCACCGGAAAATGGAGATTATGAGCAGATGCCTGACTAAAAGTTCACTTTATATGGTTGCAGTTATTAATCACGCAGGCTTTTCCATGTTCATGAGTTTCTTTATTAGGTGAAGTTAGATATATATTTCCTTATTCATATGAAGTCCAAATTAGATACGTGTACAGGTGACTAACAGTCTCACTCATTTTACTCTCGACTTCTGCAATTCTCAAGTACCCGTCGTAGCTTTGATCTTACCGTTAGCGATTGTTTAAGCCCTTCACATTTTAATTCCCGGGTATTTTTCTGACAAGCATGATGACACTATTTTTAATAATATTCAAAATGTTTGTCTTCTTTATAGCTTGATATTTATTTCTTGAAGATGATATCTATCACAAAATATGGAGTAAATGGCTACACTATGCCACTATGGAATTAAAGGACCTAAAGACATATATGCATGCAATGGGCCAATCTTCCTTTAGCATGGAAAAGTAGAGGAGACATGCCTGCGCTTGCGTCAAATCTATAACAAATTCGCCCAACTATTAAAGCTGTAAATATATAGCGTGCGGTGCTTTCTATTCATCCATCGAAACGATCTGAGTTCTGAAAAAGTATCAGGCAAAGCAGCTCATGAACAAGCGTGGTCTAAATTTATTAATTAGATAAACAAACATTGCATTTTTCTAGATTACTTTGTCGTATCCATAGGCTTAACTTAATTTTAATTTAGTTATTGTAATCTTTGTAGGAAGAGAATGCGTTAACTAATTGTAACATAATGAAGATTTTAAGTTAAGTGACTCTCATACTTTTGTTCCAATAATGTTAAAGACTCGGCAAAACGACCTTGTAACTTCGGGATAAGGTGCAGCTACGACCTACAAGCTAGTAAGCTACCCAATTACTACTGTTTTTGTGTTAGTCATCACTCTTGTGTATTGTTGTACTTTTCTTAGCTTTTCTGAACCAATGTCCATGTTTCTTGACATAAAGACCATTTGCTGTATAAAAAATCAGAAGTAAAAACTTCATGCAAAATGACTTAATGGTTTAATCTTTGTTCCAGCTATTTGAACCCACAACCCACATGATTTGCTTTCTCACAAGTGCTAAACTTACCGTATTCTTTGCAGTAACCAAAACTGATGATTGAATTCTTGACTAACATCGCATCACTCTCAAGTCCAAAGTTTTGAGCGTCTTTACTGTAAGTTGGTCTATTAACACCATAAATGAATCAAAGGAAGCACTTTTCTTTTTACTCATGTTGCGATCATTGCTAATATCATTCATTCTCATTCTTCCTTGATCTTTCCAACCAAGCAGCTCCTATTTTATAATTTAAAAGGACAAAAATAATCTAGTTTTTGAGTCAGAAGTTTACAAGACCCAAATATAGCTTCTCCTTCACAAAATTAAACTTCCTACGAATAATCTCTTGAACATGTAGAGCCACTCCACCCAAGTAAATTGAGATCTTAGCTTGATTAGCTTTGATCCCCGAAGCAGCAGAAAACACATTGAAAGCTTGCACTAACAATCCCACATATTTTTTTGGACATATGATCTCACAGAGCTGACATTGCCTCTTGTAAAGAGAAGAAGATCGTTAGCAAAACACACGATCGAGTCAACTTTAGCTTCTTGCATGTAGGATGATAGTTGGAATGCCTCGTATCATGAAGCCCTATCAGACACCTGTTCAAATATAACATGTAGATCACAAACGAGTAGGAGGTAAAGAATCTCCATGTCTAAGACCCCGATGAGCCTCCAAAAGAATGGCGAGTTCCCCATTTACGTTGATAGAATAAGAGACGTTAGATAAGAAAATCATAATCCTATTCAAAAACATGGAGGGAAAACCCGGCTCCAAAAGAAGATGCTTCAAAACAGGTCATTCCACGTAATCGTTAGCCTTTTGCAAATCAATTTTGAGCATACATCTAGGAAATATATTGTTTTGGTCATAGCCTTTGATCAACTCACAACTGAGGATTATGTTATCTAATATCATTCTATGTTTTACAAAACTTGAGTGATTTTCATTGATTGGGAAAACTAAAACTAAAACTTAACTAGTGGGTTTTTACTTGTTGTCAGTCCCAAGTTCGGACAAAAGGAGGAAGATTTCGGTAGGTCTGTGACACCAATTTAAAATTATTATCTCCATGAGTATGAATAAAAATAATATTTTCATGGTATTGAGAGATGTGTTCCGCGCACTTCTTAGACTTGAATATAGTGATAAGTATACACGAACTTATACTTCGTCGCCCCAAAGCGGCACGCCTTCAAATCAAGGTGATTCCAGGTGAGAGTGTAGTTACTCAACTATAATAGTCTTGGATGTCCGCATCAACTCAAGCGTTAAGAGACACAAGTAACAAAGGGAGAAGATGATTAGATGATGGAGTTTAAAGGTACCAACCTTAGAAATAATTTTATATAACATAGAACGTGTAATAGGTTTGTAATCCTTTATAATTTTAGCATTGTTAGATTTAGGAATTACTTAATCACACAAATCTTAAATTACTTAATTTATGTGTGACATCTGTAGAGTTATAACTCATAGCTTACCTAACTAGAATTTTCATAAACATTTCCTTTGCTCAATCACTCCTATTCATTTTTACACACAAACCTAATACTAATATGGAAATGATTTATAAGTATACTTATCATATTTATTATTAATACAATTTTTTAATAAATAACTAAATGATACTTTATAATTTCTAAAATCTCATCAAGATTTTGATGAAACCACACTCAACTAAAGATCACATTTCAAGTAGCATCAAGATATTAAGGTTATTAGCAAAAAAGAAATAAAATTAAAAAATAATCAAACGATACTTCTATGAGTTGTTTCTGTTGCAGCAAAAGGACGGCGTTTTACACACTCCAAATCTCTAATTTCGGTCGTAATCTTAGGTGGGTCCACCTATGACCTGCTACTCCGCTTCCTCTAAATTTTCCATTTCAAAGAAGCAAGCTGCTAGATTTTTTTTCCAGAAATATCCACCATTTTTATTATAGTAGGAAACCTTCAGTCTTAGCTAGACCTCTACTCCATCAAAATTGGATCCTCAAAAATTGATTTCACATCAATCCCATCTCCAGATCTTTTAGAAGTTTTCAATTTTTTTTAGAGAAGCAAAGTGGGGTCTGTCTGTTAATTGTAAAATTGTAATATTTCTATGATAGCTGCATTTGGGTTGAAGATTTTTTAATGAATTTTGAAGTGGGTACGTCATTTTATTTGGTTTTCTTGCTGAAAAGTTTGAAAATTTGAGGTTAGTTTAAATGTAAATATTTTTTTTGCAGATTATTCTGATTTTGATTCAAAGTTTTAATCTTTTGTTGTTTTTCAATCTAGGTTTTGGATTAGTTGTGGAATTAGCAAAGTGTTTGATTGGGTGATGTAATTGCTGAGATTCATTTGGTGTTGATTGGATTGTGAAATGAGTGTTGAACTGTTGCCTGAATTTCTGTCAAATTTCTTTGTTTATGGTTAAGGGTTTTGTTTGTCCAACTTTTTAGGCTTAGTTGTTAGGAATTTGAATTTGTTGAGGATTTTGATTTAGGGTTTGGCATTGTTATATGGAGTGAAAAAGAATCGTATCGGCGCTATGATGAGAGTGGTAGCCATTGGATTGTTGGTTTGCACTCTCATTATCTCTGTGTGTACTATTAGTTGGGGATTTTCACATTGTAATTGTGACGATGAGGGGTTTTGGGGCATTAATATCATTATGGAATGCCAAAAAGTGAGCGATTTCTTAATCGCCATCGCATATTTCTCTATACCGATTGAGCTCGTTTACTTCATTAGTTGCGCAAATGTTCCATTCAAGTGGGTTCTTGTGGAGTTCATTGCTTTCATTGTGCTTTGTGGAATGACCCATTTGCTCAATGGGTGGACTTACTATGGTCCTCACTCATTTCAGCTTATGATGTCGCTTACAATATTCAAATTCCTAACTGCTTTGGTTTCGTGTGCCACTGCGATAACACTTTTAACTTTAATTCCCCTATTGCTGAAATTGAAAGTTAGAGAGGTGTTTTTGGCACAAAATGTCTTGGAATTGAACCAAGAGGTTGGGAAGATGAAGAAAAAGAAGGAAGCTAGTTGGCATGTTCGAATGCTTACTCGAGAAATAAGGAAATCTCTAGATAAGCTTACTATTTTAGATACAACTTTGGTCGAACTTTCCAATATTTTGGACTTGAAAAATTGTGCTGTTTGGATGCCAAATAGTATTAAGACTGCAATGAACTTGACCCATGAGCTGATGCCTGGCCCCTCAAAAAGCTTTATTAGGAATATTCCGATGGACGATCACGATGTTCAGGAGATCTGTGATAGTGAAGGAGTTAGAATTTTAAGACCGGATTCAGCACTGGGAATGGCAAGTGGTGGCAGTTTGGAAGATTCTGGTTCTGTGGCAGCAGTTCGGGTGCCATTGCTGAATGTTTCAAATTTTAAAGGTGGGACTCCTGAATTGGTTCAAACGTCTTATGCCATACTAGTTTTGGTTCTTCCAAGCTCCACTGGCAGGGTTTGGAACAATCATGAATTAGAGATGGTTGAAGTGGTTGCTGATCAAGTGGCAGTGGCACTTTCTCATGCTAATGTTCTTGAAGAGTCTCAGATGATGAGAGATCAGCTAAAGGAACGGAATCGTGTTCTGCAGCAGGCCAAGAAGGATGCGATCATGGCAAACCAAGCAAGAGATTCTTTCCAGAAGGTTATGAGCCATGGAATGAGGAGGCCGATGCACTCAATTCTTGGTCTTCTTTCAATGTTTGAAGAAAATATGAATTTTGAGCAAAGGATAATGGTCGATACCATGGTAAGAACAGGAAATGTAATCTCAACTTTACTAAACGATGTCACAGAAATATCTGCTAAAGACAATGGAAGGTTCCCTCTGGAGATGAGGCCTTTCCACCTGCATTCCATGATTAAGGAAACTTCATGCTTGGCCAAATGTTTATTTGTCTATCAAGGATTCAGTTTTTCTCCCGATGTTCAGAGTAGTTTGCCTGCCCAGGTGATCGGTGATGAGAGAAGAACTTTTCAGGTGTTGCTACACATGGTGGGGCATCTACTAAATTTTTCCAACAAAGGAGGTTTAATGGTTTTTCGGGTGTCTGCAGAAACAAGCAGTGTGGGAAAGAATGATAAGTGGGGAATGTGGAAATCAGTTACTGCTGACGAGTACATTAAAGTAAAGCTTGAGTTTGACATAAGTGGAGGTTTTCCTACAGATGCTATAAGGAGAACCCAGAATGATGCAAATAAGGAAGTATTGAGCTTCAGTATGTGCAAAAAGCTTGCTCAGGTCAGTGCTTCAGAGCTTTTTTCCTTAAGCTGAATTATCTTGCATTTATGTGACTTTCTGGATTTAGGATTGTAAACTCAAATGAGTCTCCGAATGGTTGTCTTCTGCAAAGACCTTCAATGTCCGTTCGTGTGGTTCAGGCAAATTGTGTTTGTGATCCTGCTGAAATGATGAAATTGTATGATGTATATGTGTCAATTTGGCATTGTTAATTGAGTTTTTCAAAATCCATATTTGAATCATTCTCATTCTCATATTGTGGTGGTACATTTATTAGGTCTAGGTTATGTTTTAAAACTTGGAATTGATTTTGTTAAACTCAGTTTTGGAAATTAAAACCTTGAAGTTCTATTTAAAAGTTAGTGTTTAGGATTTAGGAGACCTCATGATTTAAAATGTGGAATTTCAGATTTACTTTGAAGAGACTTACAAATTTTAATTCTGTTTGGCATGTACTCAGTGTCTGGAATTTCTAACTATCATACTGATTGGTTAAGCTGCTCCACAAGGGACAACAACTAGTGCTATTGCCAATCTACATTTCTCTAGAAAGAAAAATTGAACTATGATTTCTAGTAAGAAATATAGCTTAGTTGTCTAAGGCTGAGCCCCTGCACAAATTTACCAATGATTTTTTGAGGTTACAGAAATTAGGGGTAGTAATTAGCAAATACGTAACTTTTTTTTTTTTTGAAGCCACAGCTTGAACACTTGTAAATAAATTGCTAGTCAACGAGGCTTCATCAATGGTGCAGGCAAGTAACTCACCTTTACATCCCTCCTCCAAGCCCTACTTTGACTAAGTCAGTTTAAATACGGTTCGCATACACAGCATGAACCATCATTCTATAAACTCGATGGTTATGGACTTCACAGCAGAAGGTTAATCACATCATGGCTCACATAATTTTTATTGATAGTCATGTTAAACCAAATTAAGATGCTCACAACTCTTAGAATGAGCAATCAGATACCACCAGCAACTGAAATAGATGCCCCTCCGTTGCTTCTCTCTTTAAATTTTAGTACATCATGATAGAATGTAAATAATTATGAAATAACTATGTTCTTATTATGTAAATATTCTGGGATTCTTCTAGGATAGCTCCCTGTTCTGAGTACATCTCTTGTTCACTAGTATATGTACCTTTGAGTTTGGTGTTTTGTGGCGGTGGTGACTGGATATTTATCCCGTATGCTCTAACATCTCATTAGAGTAGTTTTTTTTCTAAAGTTCCTTCACAGAAAAACCAAGGGGTTCAAACTCAACTGAAACACTATCATTGTTGATAAGTTGGCGAAACATACATGGGGTATTTGATCAGGAGCAAGCTAGACAATATAAAGGGATGTCATAGAAAAGGTAGAATTTAAATACAAGAGATATACTCAATATAGGATACTATCCTAGACAAGAATGACATACATAATGTGAACAAAATAATTTTCTGATCATTTACATTATATCTTAAATTGATCACAAGAACAAGATTTTGGTCAAACATGCAACCTTTTTTGTATCAAGCTTCAAAAGTTGCATATCATCCACCTAAATGTATATTTTGAATGAGTGTCAGTCATAATGTTACTTTTATAGGACTTGTTTGGGAGGGTTTTACCATTATTGGTACATGGAAAACTTGGCTTATCAATCCGTATAACTCACCTCAAAAATGAAAACATAAACCCTGAATATAATTAGCTTTTTATCTAGCTTATACTTTCAGCATTGCAAACAAAAAAGAAATACTATATTGAATAAATTAGTCATATACATTATTTGCTCTTTCATGTCTTGTTTCATCATCTAAGGGCTTGTTCTCCAGAACGTATTTTGATTTATTTCAAGAAAAATAAGTTTAGATAGGTTCAAATCAGTTCTATGTATAACTACAATAAGCTCATATAAGTCAAATATAGTTGAAGAGAAACAAACCGTAAATCACTATATTTGCTTTCAAGGTTCCTCTGCTTTTATTGTAGTTGGAGATCTTTGTATGTGGAATCCTTGTATACATATCATGGCCTCCCTGCCATTGATTTATTTTTATACTTATTATTTGTTTTAGATAGCATTCATTGGTGTTACTGAGGCTTTCTACTTTATAAATAGAAATAATAGTTTTCACCACAATGCTCCTAAACACAATCCATCAATTTTGTGCAATCTCTCTCAAATACTCTCTTAAGAGTATGGTAATAGTCAGATAATTGTTTTTTTAAAATAAACATCTTTTACTTTTTCATTAACTGCTCTTTCTCCTCTCACGTCTTGTTTTTTTAAAATAAACATCTTTTACTTTTTGGTCATGTATCACCTCTTTGCTTTGTTAATTTTTTTTTCCTCTTCTCTCTCTCTCTTTTCACAAAAAAAAAATAAAATGAAACATATAGCATGAATCATGTCTTTTTCCTAAACGTCCACCCGAAGGCCCATTCTCTTTAATGTTTCTTTTCTTCACTTAATTTGATGTTCCTTAAAACTTAATTTTTGATTTATCTTCCCTTTCAAAGTACTCTTTTAAAATTTTGAAACCTCCATCCCCACTCACAATATAGTTTCACTCATCATTCTGGTTTCTCTCATATTGTTGATTGTTTTGGATTGAATTCATGTATCAATTGTAGTTTTTTTTTTATTTTAAATTTATAGATGCTTCATATTAACAGTCACATTTAAAACCACCTTTTTAACATATGTTCAATACTATGCTAATATATGTCATTTTATTCCTCATATCTTAGATGTGTACCGTGCATTTGTACTGGCACATTCCAGTTTCTGAAATACACATTTCTTCCTTAACTTTCATTTGGCTTTTTAAGAAAAATTAAATATGTTCTATTGAAGCTTAAGGTGAAAAGTTAATGGAGTGCATGCAAAGTGAGCATTTTGATGGCTTATGTTTCACTAGTTTCCACCCTCAATATCATCCTGAGTATCAATCAACTGCAGATCCCGCGTGGGTTGCTGCTATACTCCTTGCTTCCAAAGCATCTTGGGATTTCAGTAAGGGGGTAAAATGAGAATCCTCTATGTTCTTTATGCATTGTCTTTGAGGGAGGGGGGGAAGGTCTCATGCTCTCAGGATCCTTGTACTGCTACGTAGAATTGCAATACATTTTGGTCCCTTAAACGAGCATTCACTAGCTGGTTTTTTGACTAGGTTTAAAGAGTATTATTGCACCGTATTCCAATTGTCAATTTTTATGTTCTGCACTTCCACATTCTGATTTGAGGGAGGATTGGTAAATCAGGAAACATTGGTTGGGTGCGAGGATATTCTTAACTCAAGTAGTTGTTTTGCTGGCAATACACAAGAAATTACAAGTTCTAGGAGATGAAGTGTTACAAAAAGTGCCAAAAACCATTTGGTATAGGCCTAATTACTTGAGGAAACTTGGTTTGCAAGTTTCAAAATTCTGTGAGATTTAAAACTTCTTAGGAACTTTATTTTGTAATTTTCAAGTTTTGTATTCTCCAATTTATACCCTCTTCTTTTTCTTTGTCAATCAAATGACCACATTGCTGGCCATTTTAGAGCAGTGCTGTAATGCTAATATTGGTGAAATATTAGGAAGTTATGAAGTGCATGAGCTGGCTAAAAAACGCTACTTGTGGATTTGTGTTTGGGAGCATTAATGTGTGGGAGTTTTTGCACGAGCTCATTTTTTGCACTTTCAATTATTTAATCAAATCATTTTCTCCTCTACCTTCCATTATCTTCTGAAGAGCTGTGGCTACTGGAGCTTATTCTGCTGTTTTTGTATGGTATATTATAGTTAAGGCTGGCAGTGACCATAGGCAAGATTCCTCTGAAGGACAGTGGCTTATGGGGCACATTCTGTTGTTTTTGTATGGTGTAATATAACTAAGTCTGGCAGTGGCATCGGACTGGCCTGACCTAGATTTGACCGTGCACTGAGCTTGCATGCTCATTGCTATGTTTGGGATGCATTTTCAGAGTGGTGGCTCTATCTTGTTTCTAGTCCCCACCATTTTGGTCTTGCAAGATGGATCTTACACATTTCTGTATGGCATTGAAATAACAAATAAATAAATTGTTGAGGCTTGCCTTGGGCAACCTGTGGTAGCCTAACATCATGCTATTCCATTGGGTGGGCCGCCTGCTTCCCATGGCTTTCTGGCTTGGCACATAGGTGCATTGGAAGACGTAGCATGGTTAGTGCATTATTAAGTATGATACAAACTTATAACTTATGGTACAGTTCTAGACTTTTAGTGTGCGGCACATCTTACTGATGCCCTTATCCTGTCTTAGCCTGAAATTGGAGTCAAACAACTCTTCCTTAGGCTCCAATTATTTATTTGGATACTGAAAAGGTTGTAGTTCGAACTTGTCATTTAGAAGCTGTAAAATTGAGAAAAAGTCCTTTGGCTTGAGAAATTTTGACTTTGTATACCACTTGCAACTTTTAGATTCTTGCCCTTTTTTGTACATGACATGTTTTTGATCTTATCGAATTTCTAACTTCTTTTATCCATTCACAGATGATGCAGGGTGATATCTGGATATCTCTGAACTCATATGGCTTACCACAGAACATGACTCTTGTTCTCCGATTCCAGCAACAAAGACATCTTCCTGAAGGAAACTTTTATATGCCCGAAAATACAGTTTCGAACTCTCTTTTCAGAGGTTTGAAAGTCATGATTGCCGATGACGATAATGTAAATCGGACAGTGACGAAGAGGCTGCTTGAGAAGTTAGGCTGTGAAGTATCTGCCAGTTCTACTGGTTATGAGTGCCTAACTGCCTTGGCTCCATCGCCAAACACTTTTCGGGTTGTGCTACTTGACCTTCACATGCCTGAAATGGATGGCTTTGAAGTCGCAAGGAGAATCCGGAAATTGTATAGCCGGAGTGGTCCAGCTATTATTGCCCTAACAGCAAGTGCAGAGGATAATATATGGGAGAGATGCTTGCAAATTGGGATGAATGGTCTAATAAGGAAACCTGTTGTACTGCAGGGAATGGTTGATGAACTCCGGAGGGTCCTTAGGTGATAAAATGAGTGTCTTGAGGGATTTTAGGGTTATTTTTAGACCATAGGCAGGTCCTGTGATAATACATTGTAACCTCTCATCTGGGGGGATTTAGGATTGTCCATTACATCAGTAACTTGGTTCCTTGTTTGCTAATTGTAGCTGATGTTTGAGCCTTTTTTGAAAGCTTCAGTGTAAAATGACTGATGTGTCATTCATTTAATATAATGTCTAGTATGAACTATACATGGTATGCATATCAAGATACAGAAGAATTCAAGACAATTATTTATAGCAAATTAGCATTATTTTTCAATTTGTCATGAGTGAGGGATATAGAGATGGAAAAAATATTATTTTTAGCTCATGAGATGAGCCAAGAGTACAAGAATATTTTTTGGGTTTTGCCATGTGTGGCCCTATTTACTTATACTTGGTATGCCCACTTTGTTTCTTCACCGACTCCTTAGTTCTTCCGTAACTCCCCTGTCCTACACCACTATGTACATGACATTATTTTTATAGCACTGTTTTTACACTTATGAGCAAGGTGAACTAAGAAATGTTTTCAGAAATAAATTGCTTCTTTACACAATGTATGCTATGAGAAACTGATAAAGTCGTTTGCCAGATCATGTACTAATTTTGTCCGCATGAATTCATGATTAGTACCATTCCCTTATAATTTTATTCTTTTTCTTTCATTCCCAATTAACTTTAGTTTTATTCTTTTTCTTTTTCTTTGAGCACATGCATTTATATTTCCAAATATGCCACTAATAGTTTGATAATAAATTTAACATTGTTTTCATGTCATCCAAAATTAGTATTAGTAGCTGAATTTCTTAACTAGCACCACTAAGTATAAAAATCATAATTCCCCGCATTTCTAAATGAGAAATAGAGATTAAAGATAAAATATTAACCTGTATAACATCGACTCTTAGAGAAAAACTCAAAAACATATATATATATATATATATATATATATATATATATATATATATATATATATAAGTACCAAATGTAAATCAAGTGCGCTTCAACATCACGTTGTTAAAGATTTAGTAGTTGGTAGTTAGTACTATGATAATCCTACTCGCGTTACGACATAAGAATATAGAGCAAGGAATGAGCGGCAACAGTAGCAGATGCATACTACTCCAAAGATTTCGAATGGGAGGAACTGAGGCAACAGATTGAGTCTGACCCTTCTCTCTCCTTCCATATCTCAGCCTTCCAACCCACTCTATCTTCCTCCTTTTCATCCCCTGCTCCTGATTCTCAAGCATTGTCCCACTTCTACCCTCGCGATTCCACCGGCAAGTTCTTCTAGGTATGCCCCCCTAATTTTTTTGAGTAGTTATTCAGTTTTGATCAAAACTTGTTGTGAAGTGCTGCATTTTTGTTGGAAAGTTTAATGCTTTGTGTGTTTTGAGTTCTGTTCTTGCATTAATATGTTGGGCATTTGAGTTTTTATTTTTGATAATTTCTGGCACTTTATATTTTCAAGGCGGATAGGGGGTTTGGGTTGAACTTTGAAGGGCGGTTGAAGAGGAAGGAAATGGAAGTGTGGAAGAATATGGAAACTTGGGTAGAATTTTATTACTTCAGATTGAACTTAAGAACGGAAGAGATGGAACGTCGTCGTTGCAGTTGTACAAGTGTGATTTGAGTTTATGATGTTGTAGTGTCTTTGTGTTTAGGGGTTTGAATGGGATTCTGTGTGTAGGTTTTGGTTCTTTATAGTTTTATTAGACAATAATATTAATAGTTGATCGAGTAGTCGGCTTATCGCCCTTGTAGTTTGGTTTGTTATGTGTGTCAGTGTGTGGAATGGTGGGTGGGTTGGGGTGGGGAATATTTGATTTATCAAGTTTTGTTTGTACCTTGGTTTGTGGTAATATGTTTGATTTTTCATTTTTTGTGTTTTGCGATTTATTGAGTTCCTTTCTTGTGAAGACTATAATTCCAAAGTTTTGGAGGTGGGAAGTGATAATGGAAGTACAGTTCTTCTGATATTGCGGTAATCACTCATCTTATTCTTAATTGGCACTTCATTATGTTCTTGTCCTAGCTATCCATTCCCAACACAATGCTCCTGATGTCTCTTTGGCTGTCTAATGCGTGTGTAACAAAAAGAGAAATGTATCAAATATTTATGTTTGAGGTTTTGTATGTGTTAAATTTTTATTTATGTGTGGCATGTATTTCTGACTCATACGTGCAGAAGGTGCTTCTAGGCTTGCAAAAAATTTCAGAGTGATTTTGTATGCTGAAGTTTGTAATAGTCGTTTTCACTGATTTTCATGTTTGCTTGATTACATGCTAGGTGAAAGATTGATAGGTGTGTTGCATACCTAGCAAAAATAAACCTAATAAGACCACTACTATGTAGACGAGCAAGTTAAGGTCGAATCCCAAGAGACTATTCAACTAATTAAATAGACTCAAGTAATCACTAAACAAGTAATCAAATCAATGATGAAGAATCTAAACTATTAATTACTAACTGCAAAATATTAAGCAACAAAAGTAATGCGGAGCTAATTGAGACTAAAGACACCTAGAATTAGGAATCTCCACTAATATAAATCAATGCATCAAAATAATCCCTTTTTCCCACTTTCCACAGGATAGATGCTCCCATAAAACAAATACTAAGAGTTTCTTTCGATCAATTAATGACTTTCCTAATATGTACTCATACCTATTTTCATGGAATCAAACATATTAAGGACATTAAGAATGACATCCTATAAGTCCTAGCAAGAACAACTAGCTATTTTCATGCATAATTATTCTTACTTTTGATTAGGGTTCTAAAATCAATTAGGAGTCAACTTTCGCTGTATACCTAATCGCATTCAATAATACTATTTCTAGTTAATCATTGATAATAAAACCAACCCTAATAAAGAGGAATTATAGATTGTTTAAAGAGGAGATTGAGGATCAAACGATGCATTCATCCATATTAGGGTTCAACCTAACCCTAGGTTATAAAACTACTCACACATGTTGATTAAATAAACGCAGTAATTAATAGGAGTGTTCATAACCGGGTAGTTCAAAAATTGGCCCATGACGGGTCACAGGGTACCCAATTATTTTTTTATTTTACTAAAAATATTGTGTTTAATGACTATTTTTTTTTTGCTAAAAATCTAATTTTGAATAGTGAGTATTACGTGTATCATGCCTCCATGATTTGGCACTACTCCATAATCAATAATCATCTCCCTTGAAAAAACATTGTTAAAAAACACTAATCAAAATTTCACACCACATCCCAATGATCCCATGATATGATGACCACTTGACCAAGCATACTCTCAAAATAGTTCATTGTTTCGGTGCTTCCAAGCAAAACCTCAAAATCTAGTGTTCCAAATTCAAACTTAGTGACATAACATTACAAGTTTAATAGTTTAAACTTTACATAACCACTAAACTAATGGCACAAACCAAACTAAATGTAAATGGGAGGGGACATTTCATTCATTTGTGAGATCCGAAACTTCAATTGTCTCATCAATGATAATCGTCGGTTGCTCCAAAACCAAGTCTTCCATTCCTATAAAAAGTGCAAATTACAATAAAATAAGTTAGTATTAATTAATTACATACATCATATATATTAATATTATAACACCAAATTTTAAAAAGTAAGAGATTATGTTGATAAAGTCACCTTCTTCCATACTTTCCAACTCTAACAAGTTCTCAATTGCAATAGGTGCATTAGAATGATGCATCCAATCTTGGCCACAAACAAGGGCTTCTACCATTTTAGTGCTCAAGGAAGTGCGAAAAAGAATCTAGAACACGCCCTTCCGTGCTAAAAGCGGACTCCGAAGCAACGAAAGAAACTAGAATAGCAAGAATATCACGAGCCATTACCATAAGGATTGGATATGTTTTTCCTTGTGCACTCCACCATGCCAAAATATCAAAATCCTCATTATCAGGTTCTAGGTTATCCCATAAATATTTCTCCAATTCAGTGATTCCCTTGGAAGTATCTTTATTCCCACTCTCCCTCTTAAAGTTATTCCTCAATCTAGATACATTAGCAACACCCCTTCCTTGTTCTATCCCACCCCTTATATTGTAAATTGTAGATGCACAAGAAGAAGATAAACCCATTGTGTTTGCATAACAATCAAATAATGAGTTCAATGTATCTTTAATTCGTTCGCACAAGATGTAGGAATTACTAACATCATACGAATTGCGAACAATGTACACTGTGTACTTGAACTTGTTCCTTGGATCAAGAACCAATGCAATGAACATTAAAAGGTTGATGTTATGAACATTTGCCCAATACTTGTCAAATTTCACCTTCATTTGCTGTGTCATACTCTTGATATCATCATTTGGGTCACTAGTATAATTAGATATAGTATATCCAATATCATATATTTCTTTCACAAAAGTATTACCCGTAACATAACGAGATCCAGACAATTTCAATGTAGCATCATAAAAAATCTCAAGAAAAGGCAAGAAACTCGCAATTTTATCCCAATCCTCATCATCAGGAGCACCCCCTATTGGTTGCTTCCTAAGCTCTCTCGTGTAAGGAAGGAACTTCGTTTTCATGTTTTTAAAAGCTTTTCTAAACACCAAGGCAGTCTTAAGCATCAAATAGGTAGAGTTCCACCTTGTTTCAACATCTAAGCAAACAAGTCCTTTAGAGCAAATATTTTCCACTTCAATACAAGACTAGAACTTTTGAAGCCTATAAGGAGACGACCTTACATATTTCACAGCAGCACGTACTTTTAAAACTGAAGCACTCGCATCTTTTAAGCCATCTTTAACAGCTAAGTTCAAGATGTGTGCAACACATCTCATATGCAAAAACTCATAATCTAACACACAACCATCCCAAAGGTTAAGAATCTTTTTCAAGTATTTAATGGCTAGATCATTTGAACTAGCATTGTCAACCGTTAGAGTCAAAACTCTTTTCAAACCCCATTCTAACAAACACTTTTCATTAGATTTACCAATAAGGTCCCTATAATGACCACCAACTTGACAAAAGTTAATGATTCTCTTGTGCAATTTCCTATCATCATCAATAAAATGAGCAGTAGGACACATATATGACAAATTTTGAGCAGAAGTCCAAGTATCTGTAGTAAGACAAACCCTAGAAGACAAGATCTTGAAAAAATTCTTTAATTTTTTCCTTTGTTCAATGAAAAGACCTTAGCAATCCCTAGTAATGGTATCATGAGAGGGATTAACAAACTCAGGATAAACAATTATGCAAAACTGACGAAAACCTTCACGTTCAACAAGAGTAAACGGCAACTCATCTATAATCAACATATTAGCAAGTGCTTTCCTAGCCTCATCTTGATTAAATCTCCATAATTTAGGAACATTATAGGTCTCAATAGTCCCATCAGTGTTAATCTTTGTCCTAGACTCAAAATCCAAGATTATCTGTTTTTTATCCATGTAAAAAGGGGTTTTCTTACTCCTATTAGTATGGCGTGACATGGCATTAGTACCATTTTTAGGTGAACAACTAATCTTAGCCCCACAATAAACACATTTAGCATGATGCTCATCACTAGGAATTACCTCAAAATGATCCCAAGCAGAAGAGGTTTTTTTTTCCTTTTACCCCTTTCATTTAGTGCTTGAGGTTTCTTCCCCTCTCTTTTCTTCTTTTGTCTTGTTATAGTCTCCTTCAAGATCTCACCATTGGATTCGTCATCTCCAACTGTTTTACTTGAATTCACCACCATTATATAATCAAATTCATCGCCAAATGATGACATTCCTGATTAAAAAAACCTTAATTAAAGTGACTTTACAAAATATTCCAAGTGAAGAATGAAGTTGCAAAAAATCGTGTGAAGTTCTCTAACATTCCATAGGCAGGCAAATTGAAAGTTTCTGTAAAGTATCTCTACCAATTCCTAGAAAAGTAAGAGCAAGTTGCTCTTTTTGTAGATTAATAGACAAATGGAATGAGGAATAATTCGTATTTAGGAACTCATTCACATAGCTAAGCAAAGAATAAAATGGTCGATTTAGGCTCAAACGGATATATGGATAAGGAACCTGCAAAGATCTTTCAATAATTCATTTTTACAATAATCACATTAATTAATAATGACATTATCCATTTATCGATTTATATGATTTTGTTAATCCAAGTACTTTGAATTCATTATATAACTTAATGTGAAAAGTGTATTAGAGTTGTTAATGGTCAGTTGTCATACATTGTCAGACCACAGTCTAATTCCTATCCTATCACATTCGTGGACTTAAGCCTCCTTTTTTTTTAACTTTGGACTTGAATAAAACTATCAGATCTAAACAAAAACAACATCAGATATAAACATGGGAGACAAGAGGCGAGAACTCCGGCGAGAGTGTGAGAGACTTAGAGGCAAGAGGCCAAGAGTGAGAGGTGAGAGAGAGGCGAGAATGCGAGAGTGAATCTGTGATAGTGTGATGGCTGCGAGAGAAGTAGAGAACTCAGAGAAGCATTGAAAAACCTAGGTGACGAAGGCTAAAACAGTAAAACAACAAAAAATTAATCAAAAAAATATATATTTTGGGTACCCGGTTACCCGATTATAGTTTTATCCGGCCCATGACCCAACACAATTATTCTATTTTTTACCGAGTCGGGTACCAGACTCGAAAAAGCAAATTTTTTAAAAAAAAAAACCCGACAGTTACCCCTAATAATGAGAAGATCAATACTTGAATTAATGGAGACTTTAATTAATCTTCAATGGAACAAGGTTGGAAGAAAGCAAAAGAGTGAATGTAAGACATCAATGGAACAAGCTTTGAATGTAAGGCATCAAGAAAAGGATGATTGCGGCTCATAGTGGTTCAACCTAAGAGTGAATGTAATTTTTTTTTGTGGACCCAAAATGTTGAGGCTTTAAATATCTACGAAGGAATTTCAATCATTTTTCCGTCGCATGCACCATTAAGTCTCAAATAGTTAAAGAGCAAATCCAAGACTCAAATTACACAAAGGATAACTAATCACACATAAAAAGGATAACTAATCACACATGAAAAGAATATGACTGAATTGGAATGAAATAAGTAAAAGGCTTAAATCTCTCATCGGGTACACAAGCTATTCACATAAGTAGAGCGGGGAGATCATCCTAGCCACGAACCATTGTCATCAAAAGGATTTATGCTAAGTTATTGATTTACTCAATCCAAAGATCATGAAAAATTGTGTAAGATATTTTTTTTCCCCGAAAAATCACTTGTTTTGCAAATTGGGGTGAAAAATCAAGATGACACTAAGATAAGAAAACTTTAGACTTACAGAAAAAATAAAAACAAATCTAATGTGTACGAATGATAATATCCCTCCTCCACACTTGAAAATTGCAATGTCCACGATGCAATAAATATAACATGAATAAAAGGGGAAGAATGCTCGCAAAGTCTCATCATGGAGAGAAGCATGGAGGATTTGAAAATCCTCCTGGTTGGATCCAAGTGCTCAAGGCGGCAAGAAATGCAAACATGGATGTCAATTGCTCGTTAATCTCCCTTTGCTCGATTTTAATGTCGCCAACCGATGTCAAAAGATTTTTGAGTGTAGTCTCAATCAGTGCAGGTGGTGGGGCTTCGCTTGTGCGAGATGGGCTTAATGATTCATGAGGGATTGACATACAAGCTCGTGGTTTGGCCTTGCTAAACGACTAGTTTTCTTCAACACAAAGACATGTTTTCACCAAGAGGTAGCACATCTTCATCGTCCTTGATACACCAAAGTGCGGTGCCATCCTTTTTCAAAATCCAATTCATAAGGGTACATGCGAAGATGTCTAAATCATCAACTCCTCAATGGATTCTTCCTAAGGGAATCGGTATATCTTAGCCATTGTGGACTACGTCTCTAAGTTGGTCGAAGCCATTGCCACCCCAACTAATGATGCTCTTGTGGTGACTAAGATATACCGATTCCTATAGGAAGAGGGGAATGGTCCCATGAAGTCAATCCCCAACACATCAAACAGCTCGACCTCGAGGATGTTATTTAAAGGCATTTTATTTCTCCTTGATATATTACCCATGTGTTGACAATGATCACAAGCCTTGACATAAGAGTACACGTCCTTGAACAAGGTTGGTCAATAGAAACCGCATTGCAATATTTTTGCGGCCGTCTTCGTAGGACCTGCATATCCACCACACGGTAAGTCATTATAACGAGAAATAATATGGCTTACCTCATTTTCAGGGATGCATCGTCTTATCATTGCATCCGCACATAACCTATACAAGAATTGATCCTCCAAAAATGTCTCCTCGCCTCGTTAAAGAATTTCTTTTTTTTGTTGAGACGAGTAACCGTAAGGTACTGTACCCGTGGACAAAAAATTTGCTAAATCAGCATACCAAGGGGATTCTATTTTCAAGATAGCTAATAAATGTTTATCGGGAAAAGAGTCATCAATAGGGAGATCATCTCCATTCCCCTTCTTTAGGAGGAGACAAGAACGATGATCTGCAACGACATTCTCAAAGCCTTTCTTATCTTTAATCTCGATGTCAAAATCTTGTAGCAAAATAACCCAACGGATCAAACGAGGTTTTGCGTCCTTTTTACATCAAATATTTTAATGCTGCATGTATAGACAATTACTATAGAGCCAACAAGGTAAGAACAAAATTTGTTTATTGCATAGACTACTGCTAGCATCACTTTTTTAGTTTTGGCATAATTCATTTGAGTAGAATCAAGAGTTTTACTAGAGTAATGAATGGCATGAAGTTTACCATCCTTTCGTTGCCTTAAAACGGCATCTACCGCATAGTCACTAGCATCTCACATAATCTCGAATGGTAGGATCCAATCCGGAGGTTACATGATTGGAGTAGAAATTAAGGCTTTAGGGCATCTTTAGATAAAAGCTCAGTCAGAGGTCGAGCAATTTTAGAAAAATCTTTAATGAAACGACGATAAAATCCCTCATGACCTAAAAAGCTTCGAACTCCTATTAGAGTTCGAAGAGGGTAATCACTCAATGACCTCTATCTTTGCTTTATCGACTTCAATACCCTTATGTGACACAACATGACCTAAAACAACCCCTTGTTGTACCATAAAATGGCATTTTTTCCCAACTTAAAATTAGATTGACTTCCTGACATCTATGAAGCACCTTTTTCAAATTTTCAAGACATACATCGAAATATGTTCCATAGATAGAAAAATCGTCCATAAACACTTCCATAGAATTTTCAATGAGACCTGAGAAAATTGCCATCACACAACGTTGAAACGTGGCTGGAGCATTACATAATCCGAATGGAATCCTACGTGCTTCCCAAATTGATACAATGTCACCAGCCTAAGTGCTTCAAAAACTGAATAATTGGAAATTACTAATTGAAATAATTCAATCAACTCAATAATTTCTATGATCTCCTGGTGCAGCCTTGCTTTTCTCTGGATGAACAACTCCATTATTCTTATCAAATGTTTGTAAGCTGACACCAAACTGATGATTTCATAGTGTACCCCTCAGTTCTCGTTGATTAGAATGAAGTAAGCCTAGGCCTCTGACAGAAATTGAGATCATACTAATCAATGATAGGAATAATTATCTCTACCTTCAAAAAGTAGAAAGGAAAAGGGTAAAAAGTTTCTCAGAGAATGTCTGAAAATAGCTATGTCTACATTATCTGCATAATGAAAAAATGTTATAAATTTTGGTTATACTAGCTTTAAAGTTTGACTGTCTGTGCTCTCACATTCTTCTTATAGTTGTAAGAATATGATAGTGTCTTTTGGGATTACAATGTTTTATATTTTTCTTTATCTGTCTCTTGGTTAGGTAATTATGCTATCTGCTATTCCTCCTGAGAGGATGGTGACAGCAGTCATAGAATGCTATTCTGTGTTAAGACCAGGTGGCCTACTTTTTTTTCATGGATTACGGTACTGCTCCTCTGTTAGAATTCTATATTCACGTTCTCCTTTTAATACTAACTGTTTTGAGCTTGTTTCTTTTAGTAAGCTTCTTTTTGCTAGTAAGTTATTTCTGTACTTGTAATATAAAATTGATGATACTATAATACAGCCGATGACAGTTCATTATAATTTGCAGGTCTTTATGACATGACCGTGCTTAGATTTGAGCCAGAGAAAAGAGCGGCTCATAGACATTATATGCGAGCAGACGGAACTCATTCTTATTTCTTTTATTTGGATGGTACAAGAAATCTTTTCGTTGAATTCATTGCATTAGATTTGTCTTATACGTCTAGTTTTAACTTTAGATTTTCAATGGAACTGTAAAATAACAAGAGGCTTGGTCTTATAAATATTGTAACGTTGATGTAACAAAAAGATATCCAGCTGAAGAAAATCTTTTTGGTTACGTAATAAAATGTTACTGTTTTGTTTCTCCCCTCTTTCTTGATTTTTACCAGACAATGACTCTGCATTTATTGCAGGTTGAGGTAGAGTTCTGTTACTTCAAGTTGGTTGATCACCAGAAAGGAAAAGGCATGAGAAGAGTCTGGGTTATTGGAAAGTTTCAGAAGCCCTAGTGATTTTGCAGATTGGAATTCTATTCAAAGGTATAATTATATCTACGTGGAGAAAGTAACTGGTACTTACCTGTTGTGCAGCGTTAGTTTAATGTAGACGATTGTCTTGTAGAAAGATAGGAAGTTGGTGCTTTTCTTATCTTAGTTTTGTTCAGGTAACAGGCAATAGTAATATCCAGGTTTAACTGAAAAGATTATTGGACCTTTCAAGTTTCAATGTGACTCCTCGAAGGATTACCCTAATTAACCCTTGGCTTGTTATGCATTTAAATTCACTTGAAGGGAACATTTCATGCTTTACACCATGTTCAAATATCAACCAGGAAACCTTTTCTCACTCTCATCTCAGCTGTTAGTGATCCCCTTTCTATTGCTTATTAATGGCACTGTACTATAGCTACTTATGCTTGTGTTTTTTCGGAGAGCACTAGTGCACTAGGGTTCCCTTTTCTCCCTTATGTTTTGCAGTAGCCGTGTGCACTAGAGTTATCTATTACGTTCAGATTTTTCTTCTGCAAATGTAATGCAATAGAAAACTATAGAAACTGGTACCTCTGCTGCTCTGCGTTATTGCTGGTTTAGACCCCATCACCAGGGTTATAATGTGTGGCTTAGTCAAACACAAACACTGTTTCTCGCGGCCTTCTTAGCCATATTGATCTTATACTTTCATCTGTGTCTGCGGAGAAAATGAATATAATTGATAGTGAAAAAGTACATTAAAGCTCAATTTGTGAGGTTTCTTGCCAATATACTAACAAAAGAGAGGCATGATTATGCTAAGAGAATTTTTATAGAAGTGGGAATAAATTTACAGTATGATAATGTGAGACGATACTGAGACTAAGGTGTTGTTGAAAGTCTTTTGATGTAATTACTGTCAGTCATGTTAAATCTTTCCAAGTTGCTCATTACAGTATGAGGTCGTTGTACATGTTTTCAAGTTATAGCTGCAGTTTTCCCATGTCAGAGACTTGGTCATGTGCTAATTTCAGAAAAAATCGAAAATGCTTGACAGGTTCCAAGGTCGGGGGCAAGTTCTTATAAAATGGTGATAACTCGTTTCTGAGGGACTGTTTTATCTCTAGCCTTTTAAGGTTAGTCGCAGTAGGACAGTAACATAACCATCTGTAGCAGTAGGGCAGTACCATCTAATGGAGCTCGACTCTTAGTGCATGTTTTCGAAGTGCGATTCTGTCAACTCTTACATTTTAAAGTCTTTTACTGCTGATTATCTTAGCTGCCTTCAGTTTTGCAATTCATTGAAAATCCAATGATTATGAACTCATAAAATTCAGTCAATGAAGCTGACATGCAACATATTGCTCATCAAAACACAAAATCACAACCCTGTCCGAAAATATATAATCATACACTAGCTCATCTAAACAATCCCCACGGCAGCAAGAATCCCCAGTTGAGGTTCCATTCTGGCGGTCCTTGTTCCAAAAGCACAGAACGCAATCATCAAGACCACTAGCCCAAAGCATTAAATTGCAGATGACAACTATTAGCACCACTACGTCCATGGTCCATACAATATTAGAGGCCACCTCCTCGTCCATGGCTGCACCTCTTGCCACTCGCCCTAGTTTGGTGGGTAACTTCCTTACATCAGATCCTATCACAGTATCTCTAAATCTCTAATACGACCATATTACTATTACGAGGTTTTTCTCCATTTTCTCATTCAGCTTAACATACCGTGTTTAGCTGTTAAGAAACGAATTAATTTACTCTAAACGCGTGAATCACACACGTGATGTCCAAGCACTTGGCACACATTTCAAATCGGGGTTGATGTTGCCTTGTTAAAGGAAGACTTGATGTTTTTATAAATTATCAATGTTATCAAAATATAAACTTACATTTAGGCGCATAGGTTGTTAATTTGATAAATGTATAGTCTATTTTTGTCGTACAAATTAAATATGTTCAAATGGGAAGAGCCCATTTAGGGTCTTTAATGATCCGTTTATAAAAAGGTCTAATTAATTATGAGTTTAATTGGATCGGTCTCTTTAAGGATTATGTATTATTGAGTCTTTAATGGGTTAAGTTTGATCAATAATGGGCCAATAGTTTCCAACGTTTTAAAACACTATAGGGTAATGAATGTTTTTCACTTGCTTGCCACAAGTCCATTGCCAAAAATTAGAGGTGATACAAGCAGACTATCACTCTCCATATATGGTACTATACTCTCTTTAGACCGATCTGGCCCGACTCGGTCCGTTTTGTATCTTATTTGATCTGGCTCGACTTGGTCATTTTATATTTTCTTTGACCTGTCCGTTTTTCATGTGACTCATTCCAACCCTAACCCGACCCAATGTAAAAAAAAATGACAAAGAACGAGGGGAACTACAAGATGACAATGGCCCTTGGAACACCTCTAGGGACAATTTAGATAGTAGATGAATCAATGATAGATAATGTTGACCAGTTACAACATTACAATGATGTGAATTAACTAGGTTTACATATATATATATAATACCACGAATTGCATTCTCCTAATGTTGGACGATTATTATTACAGAGAATTAGTTCGAAGATTAATTTATTTCCCAGCTATAGTGGGTTAGAGTATCATATATGTACACGTGTGGTCACAAAATCAATGTTAGTAAAAGAAATAAGTTTTAGTCGATTATAAAGACCTGCTTATTGGCATTATACAATGCCCCATATGTATAGTACCAAAATGGAAGCTTTATAACTTTATAATAAAATAATAAAACTCCTTGAAATCAATGTTGCAAATTTAAACCAGCTGGTTGATTAAATCTTAAAAGATCATGCTTTTGTAATAAATGAATGATCGGCGTTACCAATTATTATAATCATAGAATTCATGTATATTATTTACGTTAGCTACTAATTCTTTTTCCAAATAGTCATTTGTTGTCTCTTTCTTTATTGCCAGAATCTTATTCTATTTGCGATTAGGCATAACATATGTGCTAAATATATTGAGTACGCTACCTTTTCATAATCAATCATCCACTGTCAACTCAATTATATATTGATTTATTCCCATATCTTGATCCCAACGAAATTAAGTAAACACAACCAATTATATACACCCAATTATTCATGAGACGACCAATTGGTTAGTAGTACCGAATTAAACAGTTCCTATACCTATGCCAATTTGGAATAATAGCGTATATCTACACTCCAACGTATATTGTATAGTATGTATACACATATTTCCAAATTTTAGCATCAAATTCAAATTCTCCTTTTGTATTACAGAGAAACTAGGCAATTTCCCCCCATCCGTTCAGAAGTCGGGCCAAGAGAAAACGACATGCGCCCACCTACGACATGCGCACGCGACCCGACCCTATTCTCTAAATTTTGGTCCACTCCTACTATTTCTTTTCATTTTATAAATTAAAAATTACCCTAATTTTTCAGGGAATTGATGTATTAGACTTTAGGGATGTAAATAATAAATAAACTTATATAAAAGGAAATTATATTAAAGAAAACATATAAACTTTACCGATTGACGCATGTTTTTGTCCTTTATTTCTATACTGTATCATATAATAAAATGTATTAAAGGTTGTATATATTAATGTTATTATATTAGGTTAATTTTCTAAATCTTAGCTGGAAGACAAACAGTCTTAGGACCAAAAAAGTCAGAGAAAAAAAAACAAATGAATGGCTTCACCTCAAGGTTTCCCATAACCTTGACATAACAAGCATAGTTCTCGCTGCTCCTGCTTCTATTATTACAACACAAACATATCCATTTTATATAACTCTGCTTACTACCAAAAAATATAGAGAGGAAAAAAAAAAAAAAAAGAAACGCCAAAGTAGACTACTCCCCCTTCCACCTGATAAGCAGGAAGACTTTCTGACTGATCCTATAATATATTTTTCATCATAGTAGATATAAACATATTTTTGATATGTATGTTTGAGAGGTTAGGAAAAAAATATACCAATATCATTCAAAGAAGGAGAGCGAGAAAGGGGTTTGGGTTGATAATTTGATCATAAAGTTGTGGTCTATTTGGGTGAATTGAGGTGTGTTTATTACTAGTTTTGGAGGTAAAAGATTGATTTGAAGGAAGATCTGAGAGGTGAGATTGTGAGAAGAGAGTTGTTGAGCGGAAAAACTAGCTAGCTAGCTAGCTGAGTGAAGGGTAGGTTTTGGTTGAATAAGGTAAGAAAAAGATGGCGAATCCATGGTGGACAGGCCAAGTTGGGTTGCAAGGTATGGAGTCAACTTCATCTGGGGTGAAAGTGAAGCCAGATCTTGGGATTTCTATGGGAGCTGATCATACTAACCACCACCAAGCGGACGATGATGATAGGGAGAATAGTGATGAGCCTAGGGAGGGTGCGGTGGAGCCCCCGTCTAGGCGCCCTAGGGGTCGTCCTCCTGGCTCCAAGAACAAGCCTAGGCCTCCGATATTTGTTACTCGAGATAGCCCCAACGCGCTCCGTTCCCACGTTATGGAGGTAGCCGGTGGAGCTGACGTTGCTGATAGCATCGCCAACTTTGCCCGTAGACGCCAGCGAGGTGTTTGCGTGCTTTCTGCGGCAGGCGCTGTCACTGGCGTCACTATTCGCCAGCCCTCCACAGGGCCTGGTGGGGCTTCAGTTGTTGCCCTACATGGCCGGTTTGAGATCTTATCTCTAACGGGGGCTTTCCTCCCGGGGCCAGCCCCCCCTGGCTCCACGGGGCTTACCGTCTACCTGGCTGGCGGCCAGGGTCAGGTAGTCGGTGGGAATGTTGTGGGGCCACTCATCGCCTCTGGCCCAGTTATGGTCATCGCCGCCACCTTCTCCAACGCCACCTACGAGCGGCTCCCATTGGAGGAGCAGGAAGACGAGCAAGCCGGACAACTAGCAGGCGCCTCAGGGTCCCCTCCCGGGCAGCAACAACATGGTATGGGAGGAGATCCTTCGGCCATAGGAATGTATAGTATGCCCCCAAATTTGATCCCAAATGGTGGAGGAGCTAGTGGAGGGCAACTCAATCATGAAGCTTATGGTTGGAATCATGGTGGCCGCCCTCCCTTTTAAGAAGAATAACGATCGATCCTCAAGAAATATTTCGGTTTTCAGGTAAACTTAGTCAGCTTAAACGACATTCATATATATGATGCACTAAGCTAGCTACTTGTATGATTTGGTGTTAATTTGGAAAAAAAAAAAAAAAAAAGTGGGAATGATAAGAGGGTTTTTGAGTCAATGAACAAAGACAAGCTAGGAGATCAGATCAATGAAAATGGGTTTATCATGCTAGCTCATGGTGAGTGGTGGTGATGATGATTATGGTTTTTAATTTCATGTAAATTATAATGTTTCTCTATATCTAGACTAGGGTTAGTTCGGCTTTATTACATGAAATCTCACAAAACCAAAAACACGTCTTTCTATTATGTATTTGAAATCTCATACTTTTAGGTTCTTTTTTTTTTTTTTTTTTTTTTTTTGAATAACAATTTGACTAAAATAATAATTAAGTGTTACTCATTGATAGAAGCAATATTTGTGTGGGAGTGCTCAAAACTCTTTAATGCTTGTCTTCTTGTTTTCTCATAAATTTTCACATTTCCTGATAAACTCTATGTTTGATGATACTCATGAATGATGCTTATTAATTCTCCTGCTCTTAATTCCATGCCTTCCTTGCTTCCTACCGTATTTTGATGTTTTTCTTATAAAAAATTTCTGATTTTCTTTTGGTTATTTGTTGTTACCTTAAAAAATAGGTATAAGATAATTCAATAATATGGTTTCATCACCCACAATCTTTCTTACTTCATTAATAATATCTCAAAATAATATGATAATCTTGAATCTTATAGAGATGATGACAAACCTAACTCTCTTTATTATTATAATTTTTTTTTCTCTAGTTTTCTACAGAAACTCCAGTATGAAGATAGATTTTGTATTTTTTTTTTCTAGGTGTTCAGTACTACTTATTATTAATTTATCTATCTAATCTATAAACTACCAAGTGGTTTTTCAGCTTGCTTATGAATCTTTTTTTAGGGGAATTGACCAGATTAGCTTATTGCTGTATGTATCAAGCTATGTCATATTATATTTGTATACTTCTTGATTCCTAGTATGTCTTAAATCACGACTGTTTGAGATTACCATTAATGGACTCCTACATTATTTTGATAAGCGTCTATACTTGATCCATCATAACTTTTCATTAGATAAGAATTTGTAGTCTGATCCATGAACAATTTGGGATTTATTACTATCGAAACCTTCATGTATATAACATCTTAGAGATCTTATCATCATATTTATGTGTCATCCATAACTAACATTAGTGGATTTTCTATCCAGGTCATAGTCCGAAATATTTTCGGGTTAGGGTTATTTTTTAAATTATTTTTAAAAAAGGTCAAAAAAAATTAGCCTATAATAATAGCTACGGAGTAGTCCCTCGTCCTCTCCTAAAAGTTGTATCATGCAATATTCATGCATTAAAACTTGGTGTTGAAACCTAATAAACCTGTACTCTCTCATTTCAAGACTTAGACATATATATACACGGAGTAGTAGACAATCTAGCTAGCTTCATGGTTTTAGATCCAATTTTGGCATTAGATTTCTATAAATAGACATACTTATATACTCGGAGTAGTGGACAATCTTCATGATTTTAGATCCGAATTTGTCATTATATTTCTCAGAATGTATACTCCTTTTGATTTAATCACCACTAAATTTTGAAGTGAAGTTACTTTGTAAATTATAATAGTTTAAATCATGAAGTAAAAGCTATGTTGGTTTATTTTAAAACTATAACTTTTTTTAAGATTAATATTATATTGTAAAGTGCATGTAATTGGAACAATAAAAGCTATGGTTAAAGACTTGAAGTACTCCAACAAATAGCAGGGTAAGGAGCAAAAATTAATGTCTCAATCTTAGAGCAGACAGAATACTAGGTACTGAATGCACTATGTTTTTTTTTAATAATTCATCATCTCTATGATCACCTTCCATTGTAAAATAACTTAATTTGTCCCCAATCCAATATTTAATTATTTATTTTATTATTAAAACAATCAGTGTATTATTATTGTTTAGATTAATAATATTGCCGACATCATAATTAATCAAGCAATGTTATAAAAACTGCGATTCAAATTAGAATCGTGCAAAAACTTTAAAAGATCAAATGGCTCAAATTACTCTTACAGTTGCAACTATATGTAATCGTGTAGGATTTATCAAGATAGTTAGAATTGTGACTATGCGACAATCTTTTAATCCTAAGAATTCTAATAACTCTATAAATTGTCCTTAAAATTTGTTTGATGAAGCAAGTTTTAAAGATTCGGACTCGAAATTACATTTCAATTAGTTGTCATTTGACTTATTTGGCAAAAATATACTTTTGTTCCTTTCCTCTACTTCTTCTCCTCAATACTTACTAATATACTCCCTCCGTTTTTCCCCCTTCTCATTTGAAATCTGGGAAAAAACCAAGACAATATTAAATATCATTAAGATTCTATAAAATAATTTAAATTAATCTAAAAATAAGTAGATTCTGTTAAAAATAATACAAGTGGATTGAGCATTAAATAAGTAGTGGAATGTCTAAAGTCTAAGACATTAAATAACTAAAAAATCAATCAATAGTCTACATATCACATGGATAGTGATATCAACTAAATTTTTTCACCCAATCACAATAATAATCTAAAATAGAAAGATTTCAAATGATAACAATATTTTAAAATTTTCAGATGGGAAAAATTGGAAGAATAAAAAAGAATGGAGGGAGTAATTAATTGATGACTCTCATACAAAAAAAAATCAAGTAATCAACAATTTAAAGATATATAAAGTTTTAATGTTGTTTTTTATTTTTTATTTTTGTTTTGATTTTTGATTTTTTATTTTGATTTTTGAATTTTGATATTTGATATTTGATATTTGATTTTTAAATTTTTGATTTTTGGTTTTGATTTTTGATATTTGATTTTTTGGTTTTTAAATTTTTATATTTGAATTTTGATATTCGATTTTTTATTTTTGGTTTTTGATTTTTGATCTTGGATTTTTGAATTTGAAGTTTAATATTTGAATTTTGATATTTTATTTTGAATTTTTTTATTTTGAATTTTGATTTTTGATTTTTTTACCACCTTAACTTTTCTCCAGTTTGATTTTACTACCCTATTAAAGAAAACGTAGATTTTACGACCTAATTAAAACTTTCCAACTAAACTTCCGTCCAAGTGAGGCTCATAGTTTTGATTTCTTTCTTTCTTCCCTCTTAATCCACTACCCCAGCTTCCTCAATCTCTAGGTCTCGAAGTAATTCATCTCAAGCTTCATACTTATATTCAATCCAAAACAATCAACAATAATGTGAAATTAATTGATACTCACATGAACTCGAGAGAGAAATAGAGAATGATGAGATCGAAGCAAAAAGGAAACAATATTGTAGGTGGAGATAATGGAGAAACGACGACTCAAAGAAAAAGAAACGATGTTCAAAATTCAAAAAGAGTATTGTGAATGGGAAGAGGAATCACAAATTAAATTTTGAGGAATATCATATTAAGTGAGTGAAAGAAAGATACAAAGAGAACGAAGGAAGTGAAACGATTAAATTTAGATCTCACTATCATCCGATAATTTGAGAGGGAGTGTACAAAATTGATAAATTGTAGTTTTAGAGTAATTTAGTAAAACTGTTATTTCTACTTGTAAAGTAGATTCTATATGAAATACTTTCTCTCAAATTTATTTATTTTACTACTATAGGTCACATTTTACCTAGCATTATCTTTTCAAAATTGCTTTCTTCTTTCAAAATGTTAAACCCTAAATCCCAAGCTTTCAATTGATCACCTGCCACTAGTAATCAAACAAAGAGAATGAATAAAAAGTTCTGAAATTACAGGGAAAACATTTGCTATCGATCATGCGCTAAATTAACGTACCATGGCGTATAACACACACACACATGATTAGACCTTGTTGGGTATACATACCGCTTCAAAGTAGCCCTGCACGTAAGGCTGCGCATGATCTCACTAATTATTCTCTACTGCGCCTAATCGAATAATTAGTGATCCATGTTAAAGTTGTGTGTTACTGTTTGTTAATTTAACTTAATCATTCTTATTATGAACTATAAATTAAAGTACCTCGCTATGGATATTCTTATATGAACTGTAATGTATTGTAAAAAATTATATATCGTATGTGTATTAAGATCTCTCTGTTCCTTGGCAAAATTTCTTCCGCGATCCCCACATGCTTTGGCATAGTTTAATCATTTCTTTCTGACCATAATGCAAAGGACAAGTGGACAATTAGTAAATAATTTGTGAAACTCGGACCACACAACACAAAAAGGTTACATACTTGGCTAAAAATGCGGTAGATTAAGATAAGGATTAGTCAAGCATTGCAGTGTTACAGTGATTGGGCGATCATTTTTCGCCAACGTACGTACAAAATAGAGGTATTTTGGTATGATTTTACGTACGAAGAATGTTGTAGGGCTTGTAGCTTATGCCTAATGTTGCCATTTACAAGTGTTATTCCACAAGACCACAAGCCTTACCAAACAGCTTAGCAACTTTCTTTAATTTAGCCTGATTAGACTTAATGATTCAAGTTTGAGTAGGTTGATCGAGCTTTATCTAATATGATAAGATGATGAATTTGTATTGGGTACCTTCTATCTAGAGTATCCTGTCTGATCCGATCCGATGTCGAGACCACGATCTATCTGCCCAACAATGCAAGACCAAAATAAACACCCTACGCAATACAACAAATGTCCAAACCGAACAAGCTTAAGCTAGACAATCTAGACTAGCAAAGTCAAGTCAATATATAGCCTACACCAACAAGGCTTAATATGTTGGTAAATATAAAGGTAGTTTCAATTGTTGAGGTATATATTTAATTTTACACCTGTCATTTATTGTTTCTTTACTGACAGAATATCTAGAATTGTCCTAAATTAACATAAAGAAAAACCTACAACAATCCGATCACTCCCATTGGATACCCGAAACCAACGCATAGGTCATTCTATCTATATCAATACATAATATTTGCCAACGCTTCATTTTGGAAGTTAAAGTTCACTATCTAAATCGAAACAAACTCCCGCCATTTTGATAGACATATTGATCAAATTAAGCTAAAATATTATTTTTCCACATTATTATAATCGACAGCTCCGATTGGTTTAAAGTGCATAGGATGCCATATGGATTTTGGTCATTTATCATGTTATCTTTATGCATGATGATATATGAGTAAGTGTATTGAGGAATTATGTTAAATTCGTTGCTAAACATATAGGTATTGGCCGGGTATGCCACCGAGTGTTAGCTCTTTCTGAGAAGTTTAGTACATAATTTACGAACCTTTAAAACACACTTTCCAGCTAGATTTTGGTCAAATGGAGCTACTTTGAATAAAGGGATTACTTCTTGTGTGAGTGTATTCGAGAAATATTTAATCAAAATTGGACTACACATGAGCCCATTTGTCAATATTTTATCAACCACCTAATTGAGTACCATTTAGTGACTGAGTATGATGATTGATGCACGCAGATGAAGAGATAATTATTGAATTCAAATTACTCTGTAAATTAAGAAGCGCATATAATCTTATACTTCGTACATAATTGTGAATACTTATAAATATGTCAAAGTATCGGTGGAGTTCGAATAGTATCTAAGATTTGAGATTATTAAATTTTTTTTTCTATTTAGTTAGATTGTGGCACGCTTTAGTCTCTAAATAAATAAATAAAATACAAATAACCTGATAAAGAAAGTTATGAAATCGGGGCTTACCTATTACCACAGCCAATGGTCAAAGAAAATGAGAGGCTAGGGTTTAAGAGGGATCAGGATATAATAAAGAAGAAAGAGTGGTGGTTGTTCAATGTATGGTCTATATTTGTGAAATTCTTCTCATAGATACAAAGCTCTTTACTATGCTACCATTGGATTTGTACTTTGCCCTTTCTTTCCGAGTTAATGAAATGACAATTTATTATGCTAGCATTGTGGTACGTATGTAATTATTATAAGCTCATATGAAAAGACGAACATCATATCATATCATGTTGGAGTAGCCCTAACAGATGAAAGCAGTTTACTGACCAAAGGGCAAAGGATTAAAGTTTTAGCTCATCCAATTTACAAATGTTAATTAGGTATACATACATTAATTAATCACTAATCATTCTTTTAAAATTGGACTTTTTAGCGTCACACACATACTAATATGTATCGATCATATGCACTAAGTGTCAGTGCATGAATCTGATTTGTCTAATCTTCGGACAATCACTAAAGTTAATTGATGTGGTTTGCCACGAATTATAGTGTATCTCTTTTTCGAAGAATAGTTGTACTAGTCAAATAGTTTATTAAATATATATATTTTTCCCTTCAAATGTGACTACCTATTTTTTAACGGTGTTTTATACATTTGCAGTGATGATTGTATTTAATTTGTTTAAGCAGATTTTGTACTTTGGGGAATCAAATAAACTGTTGGAGACAATCAATCCTCTACTTTTTTTTTTTTTTTTTTTTTTTTTTTTTTTTTTTTTTTTTTTTAATAATCAAACAGCTATTGCAACAATCAGATTAATTGACTAGTCATTATAATCCATATTGCATACTCCGTATTTCGTATACTATATGTTAAGTTACTGAATTTGATGAATACATTAAAAAAGAAGAAAAATAATCAAGACTTTGTCAGATGAATAGGTTTGTAAGCTTTTTTTGTTAACGGTCCCTTATTAGTTCTAAACTGACTAACCACTTTACTAAAACATTTTTAGAATACTAGATTCCTAAAGATGATTGTTAGGGTGTGTAACATACATGTTTCAATACAATTTACACTATGAGGCTTTTTTAATTTATACTTGATATAAATTATATTAAGATATTGAGATATTAGATATATGTATTATTATACTATATATAGCTCTTGTTATATCATATATTAATATTGTTATATCAAATATAAAGATAAATAAGATATAAAAATACTAAAAAAAAGTTATTATCAGATATAGACATTATAATCTTAGGTATAAAAATGAAATTACGAAAAATAGCTCTTAATACATTTATATTGAGTAAAAATTAGGAATTACCCTATAAAATATTCCTTGCGTACTGTTTTAGGTAATACCATTGCTACTGAGAGTTTGTGTTTTGCATTGCATGTTTCCTCACACACAAGACCAAAATTAGGAATAAGATGTTATCTTGGACTCTGAATTAGGATGGGAACCTACTATGGTTATCTTTAATCTTAACAAAGTCTAAGGAAACAAGGGGGTCCCTCTTCACATGGATTCACGTGTCGGTGTTGATTAATTAATTAACCACTAATTTTGTTGAGCTAATCAAAGGCAATTCTTAATTAGCATCCTAATATTGAAGTTGGCCGGGGAAGATATCATGCCCCACATAATTTGATAAATTAATCAATATTATGTCTTAATGACTAAAGAACAAATAAGCGTCTACTTTCAAGCAACTGTATGTTCTATGTTCTATCCTTTGTGTGTCATCATTGAAAGGCTTGATGTTATTAAGAAACTGTGGGCCACAGGATTAAAGCCTAATCACTCTTATAAAGTACAAAAATTTTGGTTATAAATTTGATTAAATAAAAACCTAGACTAGTGGTGGGGGAATAATTTCACCAGCCATGGAAATGTAGAGGTTCATGTTCGCTGTCAAAGTCGTCTTTAAATAGGTGAAATGATGTCACTCAGTGGAAAACAAGGTGTTTGTGGTTGTCTAATCGATGGGTATGGAAAAGGATCGATTTCAAGCACCTCTTGAATGCCTCAATTCTCGTATGGGATACCTAAACGGCTTAACACGTGAAAAACCCTCGGAAAATTCCACCCCTCAAGTGTGTAGGTTTGTTACATGATTATTGGTCAGAAAATAAAATTAGTAAAATTTTCTCACTCTTATCTTAAGTGTGGGCCTATCTGTGTTTATAGAGTTGATTAATGTAAGGATGACCCACCCGTATGATTAATACTGTAATGAAAAAGAGGTGATTCAAGAAGGCGTTATGCTTATGTATGCAAACATACTCTAAACATTGAGCTACCCCATAGTTGGGGGTGGAATAGAAACTTGTGTTCAATCTCAGACTAGGACTTCACCAGAATTTTCCAATTGGTTGCTGAATCTGAAAAAAGGAATAAATGGCAACTGGCAAGACAGCTGAAAGGGCATAAGATTCCTCAGTAACTATGAGGTTGGCTACCAATTATTCAGTAAGCCAACTATGAAGAGTTAGCAATGAATCAAGGTTAATCATTGTTCATAGGCCAAATTTGTCAAAGAGTATCGCTATTTAATTAGTTTCTTCTTTGCTTGCGGCGTTGTGGGGAGAAGAGCAGCTCTCTTTTTAGCAAAAGCATTTGTTCTACTGTCCGAATTTTCTTCATCATCATTATTGATTTCATTCTTTGGAGGTGGAACAGAATCCTCATCACCAGCAGTTTTCTTTCTCCCTACACCAAACTTCTTACGCAATCTTCTCTCAACGGGGTCATTTATAGCTCCTCTTTGGGATTTAAGTGGAACTTTCGCTCCAAGACCAAGTCTACAAACACACAAAATATACTAAGTTTGCTGACGAGATAGGCAATATTTATCTAAGAAATGGCTAATTAAGAACAACGGGGAAAGAAGCACTAACCTAGAAGGTCTAGCTTCCATTTCCCCTGCTTCCTCCACATCTCCAGGCATATTCCTAACCCACTGCTCAGCCTACATAAAAAGCAAAGTAAAAAATAAGTGTGAAAAGTGTCCTTGTTTAACACAGAAGATTGAAAGAAACCTGTCATGATGCTTACCAATTTAAGACCCTTATTAAGTGTCATCAATTTAGGAAGCGATGGTGATGGCTCCTCCTTAGTGCTCATGATCTGCTGTCAGAGCTCAGTTTCTTAATCGACATAGACTACAATTTCATAAATTAAATAACATAATTCAAGAAAGCAAATCTCAAGGACCAATGGATTAATTCTATAGTCTCTAAGGGATCCAAGGTAGCATTGATCACATAGTTTGACACACAAAGTTTACATGAACCTTATCTACAAAAATATCCCATTCACCAACGGATTTCAGCATCAAGAGGAGATGTATGTCACAGATTAGCAACAGACTATCAAATTCTGATGCTAATGTATTACAATGACAGGTTCTTTTCCGTTGATATTCTGTCACTAAAGAACTTCTAGTAACAAAATTTCATCTCCTAGAGCACTTTTATTTCTCTACTTTCTAACCCCTCAATCTGTTATCCATTAAACATAGTGACATCACTTCATGATACATTTTATGTAAATGTGCATTAGTGCACTACTCTTGAGTAGCACATCAACAAGAAAAAACTTACCAAAAAGATACAAAGGGTACAATTGAAATCCAAAACCTGAAGTTGACATGTTTCTAAGTACAACATTCAAGGAGAACCCATCAAGAAAACCATGTGGCTAACAGGCTAAGTGCATATTTATAGTAAACCAGACTCTGCCTAGCTTCTGATTCTTTACCCAGAATAATGATAGACCTGTACAAGAAATCAGCTAGAAAAAAAATGCATAATATGTTGCCTAACGTAAAACTTTGACTCCATGTTTTCTATTAAAATTTCAATCTTTACTAAGTCAAAGAGTGGCAAATGTTACTTCATCGAATTCAAAGTTGAAATAAGATGATTTACATGATAGGCCTTTAAAATAAGAAGTATAAATTCAAAGATATTAATGGGTTCAACAAGTAAACAGAAATACAATCAACCGATATTATATCACATAGGTAGACCAACCAAACAAATGAGAATAGGATTAAAAACCAAAGCTATATACCACAACCTATAATATATTCTGGTCTGTTTTTTTTTTCAATATTCTGCTCAGGTCTACCTGGTCTGATTTTTACATAGGAATATGTGATAACTTTTTATGACTAATGACAGAAGATTTGGTATCTGATGAGTACAAAGGTTCTATTCAACAGTAGTACTTATAATGAGTACAAAACACAGGACTTGACTCAACCAGGTATTTTAATTTAGAGAACTTCAAAAGTTGATAGTAACATTAGCCATTACAGATTACAATGACTAATTTTCAGTGATATTATCCAAAATCTACCAATAACTCATCAGAAAGATCAACAACTTTCTGCAGCATTATCTAATTACTCAGCATCATCCCGAAGGTACTATATCACTTTTCAATCCACTGGTACAACAAGTAACACTTCTGAAAACCTAAATCAACCAAAAACAACCATAACCAGCACATTGTTCTTCCATGACTAACAAGAATACAAGATATTCTTAATCAGCTAAGCTGGAGTCTCATGCCTGCTTCTGATGGGGCCAGAAGAAGAGGATTAACAATACAAGGACTTCTTAGGAAGGGATTAATCTTCTATGCTTTTTATTAGACAGCACTATTGTCCTCTAAAGATAACCAACAAAGTCCAATTTTGTTTATTTTTCTTTAATTATTTATTTTTATTTTTATTTTGAGGGGTAGGTTCAACTACTGCAAAAAATGTTGTTAGCAAATCTGAAAACATAAGCTGAAGTAGAACACGGACAAAGTAACGCAGCCTTGAATCAGAGTTGCATTTGAGTACCTGAAAAGGGGAGAATGATGTTTAAATTTGAAAGATAAGAATGTGTTGTTCAAGTGTAGATGTCAATCAAATTGGGGCTTGGGCGCTAAGGATGTGGTACACCCTCGCCTTAGCAATTCAGCACCACTGCAAAGTTGGGGGAAGACATGAAATCAGATTAGTCATGCAACATCACAGCATAATTAGAAGGAAATTATGGGTTGGACTAGGCAAAGACCAACCAATATAACCTAAGATTGTCAAAAACTCACCCAACAGGAGATCAATCAGACCATTATGGGTTGGACTAGGCAAAGACCAACCAATATAACCTAAGATTGTCAAAAACTCACCCAACAGGAGATCAATCAGACCATGTACATAGTGACTCAATCTACCATTTGATACTCACACAGGCACACTGAGTTTATATTACTATTAACATTGTTGCTACACGAGCATAAGTATAACAATAACAAAGACACAATATCCTTTAATGTGATCTATTAAGCAACGGACATTCGCTACAGCATCCCTGATTAGTGAGGGATACAAGCAAGGGTGAGTGCTAGTGTGCATAGCATATGTGTCGCTTAATTAGAGGAGCTAAAATTTTCTTCACTTAAGTGCAATGTATGTGTTGTCATTTTCCTAGCTAAAATGGCTCATTTTCAAAAGTAAAAACTACCATTAGAGAGTATAAATATGAAAGAGTAAAATGCAGCATCATCATGATTGATGAATGATGAACAACTTTCGGCCCAGTTTTATTGAATTACATGGTATGAACTTCGAAAGTATTAGTCGTCAATCCACTTGTACAACAAATCAACAATCAACATATCCTAAACCCTAGATCAACCAAACACAGCCACCACAGATGAAATATCTAGACTTTGACAAATCAATAAATATCATAACAGACAGACAAATCTTCAAGCAATAATCTGTGCGAGCTTCATCAATAATTTAAAGAAATTTCTAGCAATAATCTTTAGAAATCTATAAAGAATGGTAATATATTCCATTAATATTATCAATAATCTAAATAGACAAATATAAATTAGAAACTTATCAAACTATTTACAAATTAGGGGCAATGATTGAGTGTTGAGTTGAAGTGTCCTCACAAACTGACAAGTGGAGATTGAGGTTTGAATTTGAATTTGACAGGATGGGATGTCAACTTCCGGTACCGTGATTGTCGCCGTCAATGCCAGAGGGAGGAGGGGGGGCACAACGTACTAGTGATGGTCTTTGAGGGATGAGCGCGGGTTATAGATTGGCCTCTTAAACAGGCATAAGCCGATCTGAAAAAATCTAACGCTAACAGTCCTGTAGCTATCAAATTCGACTAAGATCTCAGGTTTAATCGCATCATCTCAAGCAGTATTATGTTAGGTTTCATTGGATTTCAAATAGAATAGTATAATGTCAAATCGAGTCTCATGTGCACTATAGATAAGAAGGCTTGTGTGACAAATCAGTTGAGCAAACAAAAGCCTTTGCTCATAGTATAAATGGCGTAGTAAGTTCAAAGTTCACTTCCATCTATATCAAATCAATAAACGGAGAAGCAAGACTACTTGCTCTTTGTTTTCCGTTATAGTTACTATCAATGACAACCACATCAGATTATTACTATCATATTTTGGTTCAACCTCGTTGACAATCTCTTACCAACAACAAATGTGGAGTTGAGTCATCATAGAGTTAATTAAAGAAAACGCCATGACCAATAAAAAATACAGCAAAGCTTAGTACATATATGTTAAGACTACGAATTAAACATAACATAGATTATTCCAAAATAAATAGTTGGTCACTTGCAAAAACAATCGAGAATATATTATTCATGCTTCGGACTTATTAACTAAGAACATTTATCTAATTGAAATTATCAATAGAACTTTAAAATACCTTTACTAAGACTACTACTATAAATAGTTTAGCAATGAACGACTTTGTTATTAAGGAATGCTACAAAGTCCGATTCCAATATAGTATTGTTACGTCACTATTATGAAAGTGATGGGATCCTAATCCTATTATAAAGAAAGGAAATTATTTTAAGATATACAAATATATCATGAACCCACATAAAATAGATTTTATTTTAGGATACACAAATATAAATGTACTATGATATATATATATATATATATATATATATATATATATATATATACATATATATATATATATATATATATATATATATATATTAAAAATAAGCCAGTTACTAAAGGGATTTTCTCCTTATTGAGTTTTTTTTTTTGCATGAAGTAATGAATATAACTCATGTAATTTTAATTATTCACCAAATAATCTAGATAGCACGGTATTTGAGTAGTAAAACATGATCTTAAAGTGAACATGAATCCAACCAAATTAATATATAGAATCATTACCTCTACCACTTCAAAGTATGACTTGATATGCATGTCAAACGAAGATTTGTTATGTGTTAAAGGGAGATGTTTGGACTAGGATTAGGATTTACTCCACTCACCACTTCCAAGTCGGCACCAGTGAAATAAGTGTAGCATTCAGTCCACAGTTATACCGTCATCCCTTCCTACTTGCATTATCACAAACTAATAAATTTAGTGATCTACCACAAGGCACCAAGATGTGGATGATGATGCAGGCCTCATTAGATGGACTCTTAGCTTTTTTCACTTAGAAGCAATCAACTAAGCTCTCAATATGGTAAATTTCATTTCATAGCTTCATATGAAATACAGAGTAGATAATACATGGCAGTCTGGTACAATATCCTACATTATCCCTTATCCTCACTAAAAAGTAAAATTAATGACTTATTCTTAAATAATTGAATAATCTTAAATAGGACGAGTAGATACTACTAGGCCCATTCACGCCGCCTGCAAGAAAAGGTGTTTACCAGGGTGGCAATGGCTCGGATTTAGGTCGGGTCCCAGACCCAAACCCATTTTTTCAAAGTAGACGCATATCCGCCCTAGATCCACTAGGTCCTAAAAATTCAGACCCTTACCTATATCTACGATATCTGACGGGTTTCGAGTCCAAAATGAATCCTTAAAAATTTTATATTTCTATTTAATTATTATTCTCATATGGCTTTATAACTTTTAGAGTCGTGGATACCAAACTTGCTTATGATGAATTTGAACAAGTTACTGTTGAAGACATAGTGCTGGAGGTAGAAAATACTTATTTGAGTTATTACAGTATCTCAAATATTACCAGTAATATTACAACTCAAATCAACAGATTTTCTTGGCATGATAGTACTGTTTAAAACTCAGAATGAGAGATACAATAATCAAGAAAATATTAGCCGTGCCCCTTTCTATGTTTTTGCTGTTTTCATCATTAGTCAATGGTAGCAAGACATCAGATAGGAAGGAGTAACTATGCTTTGTATATATATTACTATAAGATAAATCTTCACTTCTACACAATATTCAAATCTCCCCTTTGTCTCATATAATTTCCCATATTAAGTCCAAGCCTTTTCTCAATTTACAACACTATAGCATCAAAATTCAGGTTAGGTTGTTTACTCCTCATATGTATTTCTATTTATTGTGTTGACCATAGAAATCAACAAGATGAACTTAACCAGAGTTTGTGCTGATTTTGTGACTATTTTAGCCTAATCATTACATATTTGCACGTGCTATAGAAATTTAAGCCCAATTTGGAATAAGCCATTTCGAGGAGTACAAACTGTAGGCTTAGCGAGATATTATCAAGCCCAGATTGCATTCTATTGAATAGTCTTAGAGATGATCTTGTACAAAACCAAACAACAAGATGCATAAGGAACTTTAGGAACATACAGGTGTCAAGTTTTTTTTTTCTTATGGGTTCGAAATCTACCAAAGTTATATATAGAAAAGTATAAATTCAACAACAACCCAATAACAACAATACACAACATGTTAATGAGGATTAGTATTAATTTCGTCCATCAAATAACATTTCGTGTATTCTAATTGGGCTAAGAAGCTAAATATGCTTGGATTATATCATTAGAACTCCATTAAATTATTCACTGTCAGTAATTATTGGAACTCCATTAAATTATTGAATGTCAACAGTAATGCAACAGCCACAATATAAAGAGCAATGCAACCTCATTTAGTTCCAAAATTTAATATGGTGTTCAACTCAGTAAGTAGACAACTTGGTGTTCAACAATCAGCAAGTAGATTTTCACCCTACTAAACGCAGCGTTCAACTCAGTAAGTAGACACCAAGACAACAATTCAGCATCGGAATATCAACAAGACAACAACAATCAACAATACAACATCACCGAGTAAATCCCAATTTCGGCAATTTGGCTAACAACATTGAACATTCCCATTTCATATCTCAACGACACAACAGTGATTCGGTGAATAAAAATACAACATTGAACATTCCCATTTCGCCATTTTCCAAATCCCAATTCACATAAAAACGAAGCGGGTAATGGATAATGTACCTTGGTTAACCGTAGAATTGGCCAATTGGGGATTCGGCGTTCAGCCTTCGGGGCTTCTACAGCTTGTCGAGATGCGGAGATGCTCCTGTGGCCAGTGGTCCTACACTCCTAGTTTTCTACCGTTTGCCGCCAATAGCCCATCAGACCGCAGACGAAGTGCCGCACTACCGCCCACAAATGCCTCTTCCCTTGATGAAGTGAGGACTAAGGAGTGAAGGCAAACGCAGTGACTAGTGAGTACTGAGAGGGAGAGGTGAGTATGACTGCGTGCGGCTGTATCGGTTAGTGGATAGGTCACCAGGTCCGAGGGGAAAAGAAGAAAAACAAGGCTGGAGACATGGAGTGACGGAGTATTAGGGAGTTAGCGAACAGAACTTGAAAATTGAAATAGAACCCATTAAATCCATACTAAAACTGCTTATGAGAACACAGATTATATGAATTTGTTATCTAGTGCTGAGAAAGACTTGTAGGTTTGCAGACTTACAGTAGATTGAGAACGGAGAGGAGAAGACTAGAAGAGAAAGGTCGGCGGTGTGGAAGACGGGCAGACTTGACTGAGTGAATTTGTGTATCGTGATACTTCTAATTCTAAAGGAAGATTAGGTTTTAATGCAAGAGTCTTTAGATTAAACATGAGTCCCGACATGGATCCCATACATACAAAGAATTAGACGCATACGGCCATACCTTAAAAAACGGATAGAGTCATTGTCTATCTGTAGTGTCAACTTAGGAGCATTCTAGATAACTCTGGAAATTATGTATATTATTCAGTACTGCCAAACTTTGGCACAACCCTCCACGTGGGTTCCTGAGCCCACTGCATTATCCCAAATTCCACCCATAATGTAATCAGCAAACATTGAATGCGGAGCCCCCAGAATCATCTCCTTCAAAACATATGACCGTTATCTAATCCAACTAAAACATTGGGCGCTTCGTCTACTACTTAACAACGCTAACCATTTTCGAGCATATACTTCAAGACAGAGACTTTTCATTCATATAATAATATATAGCCGACTCCCATCTTTTATTTCGTTGTTACGCGATAATCTTATAGGAACAGGATGTTGTTAGTTTCAGTTGTAGCGGAGATGTTGGAGGAATACACGGCCGTGCTAACTCGAGTTTTGGAACATTTGTTCAACGATGCGCCTTTGCCACGAAGGGTTCGGTTTTTAATCCTTAGAAATCTTCCTTTTGCTTCTCCCCATCTAAGCACTTCTCTTCTTCCTCCTCCTCCTGCTTCTGCTCGTTCTTATCATTGAAATGTACAGTGTAGTATGTTGTTGTTGCTGCTCTTCTCATCTGATCTGCTAACGGTTGTGAGTTCTCTCTGTTTTCTTATTTCTTAGATGATTTATGTTTATGTTTGTAGATTTTATAGTTGGAGACTTGGAGTTCTTTGACGAGCTCTTATGCTTTTTATGTACAGTTTTTACGGAGTTGTTAATTGTAAGTTATTGAGCTTTTCATTTAATGAAATGAAACTATGAAATGATGTCCGTTTCTTGTATTGAATAGTGGTTAGGATGATCCTTACCGGATAGGTTTCACAAGCTCACAACTACGCAATTAAGTAGCCACTATGGAGAGTATGACATACACAGTTCAATGAGATTGGACCTCCAAATTGCGAGCTAGCTGGGAACTGTGGCATACTAGAATATGTCTTCAAAACAGAAAAAAAAAATTACAGTAGCATATTTGATGATGATTTCTTATGAAAATGTAATCATGTAAGATTTCACAAAGGATATAAAAACAAGAAGCAAAAGGGCGATAAGTACTTTTAAATTTTGACACCCATTTCTATCACAAGGGTTCATTCAAAACAAATATCCCCTTGATTAGCAAGCAATACCCCAAAAATAAAAACAAAAATCTTTTTAGAATAACTCATTCACAATACAGAATGCTGGGAGGAATTTTTAGAGGATAATTCAAAATATTAAAAAATGAGACAATTTTTAGGAGACGAAGGAAGTATATATCAAGTTAAGAATACTACGATAAGTAAACGCTAGAGTGCGGGTGTATTTGTTGAAGCAAAACAATATGTACCCTAAAAAGTACTTCTTGCAACTCCTCTTTTCTCGTAGGCCATCCCAATCATTAATCCGAACAATGATACTAAACTCTTCCACTGGAAAAGGGATATGTCAAATAATTAATTCTATGCCTTAACTCTATAGGAACACGTACATAGATGATAGATCATAGTATTGTATATTTGTATGGTATAATTCATTTCATTATGTAGAGAATCATTTCTTTAAAATGCAGCATGACGACATGACACCGAATTATCAATGAGTATTCTGCACTGCATTATTACAGTTAAAATACGATTCTAAGTCCATAGTATTTATTGTCATTGGGCAAGCTACTTTTATCTTCTTTTTTCAATTGAATTATTGCCACCTCCTCTAAAACTTACGTGTATATCCCTTAAACTAGTCATATTCATTTGTCTTCTAGATGTAATTTCATAAGGTAATCTCAATACGGAGCAATTTCTAACATATGTATAAGATTAACATGATATTGTTTTCAAAGGGGCCAAGAAAAGCATGATAGGAACATAAACATTATCAATTCAGTGTTATGTGACTATTCAGGCATTTGGAGTAGTACAACAATGAATTAATCTCGTATAAATCAAGGTCGAAAGATAATATTATTTCTGAAAGTTCTTAAACAGAAACTCATAGGCACAAAAGACATGTGGTCGAACCCAGTCCTGGCACATCAGGCGCATGGTATACGGGATGGGTTGTGCTTTAGCCTAGGTTTGGCTTGAGGCAGGCGGACAGCAAAGTCAGAAGCTAGTGGGGCATAATTGGCCGAAATTTCAGCACCAAGGCCCTGCACACTGTGCACAGGGGATGGACTGTACACCCAACAAATCGTGCTTCATTATTAATGACACAGAAACTTGTCCGACGAAAAAAGGAAAAAAGAATATAGTATCACTTTCACTAAGTTCAATAGGAAGCATTCGATGAAATGCAGTATATTTACATCATAGCTCCTCAATCAACACAGCTACATAAGTGGTTGTCACAAAGCACGCAGAATTTTGTTATCCAACAACAAAGAATGTCCTTACGACCATTACAATTACAGTACCCAACAACTACCTCAAAAGGGCTAAAAGGATAAACAAATAGCCATTACTTTACACATGATTTAGATTCATTCTAATTATTGCAGATAACCAAACAATTAGAACAGCAATAAGAAAGCTAAATCAGTCTTCAGAAATCCTTTTGAACAAATAAATCTTGTTAAGCTGAATGCTGAAGAGTAATCTAGCATACTGCATCTTCCTTGTCACCTTCACGATTCACCTTCTGAGGGGTATCTTCTGAATTGATCATGGTGGAAGAATTATTGTACTGCTCCAACTGCCAAATAGAACACACTGCATCAGCACTATCGGCAGTAGCTGACTTGCTTTATTTGCTGATGACCTTGATAGGTTTGAAGCATTAAATTGAGCAAACCCTAACAAACTACTCCCTCTATCCAGAATTTTGAGTTACATAAACTAGAAAACTTACAAATTTGGTCTTCTTGAACAATTCCAAGTCTGGTTTCAAAATATCTAGATATGCATTCCATGAATCTTTACAAGTTTATAGTATGTCCTAGGAATGAATAGGACTTTCAAAGGATTTTACAAATTCCATCAATTAGGATCAAAACCCGTTTCTAGGCCTAAGGAGACCGAATAAAAAACTATGATTGATTCTAACCCTCTTCACATGCCCCTAGGAGACATCTAGAACTTTCAATTCAATTTTCGATATTTTTCAAACACATGTCCAAAAGTTGTATAATAACCTTTAAAATTTGGTCATTTTAGACACTTTATGACTCGTTAAAAAAATACCTTGATATGTTTTCCATGAGTTTTATAGGTTCATACTAGGCCTTAGGAGTAATTAGGATGATCTAATTAACTCAACAAAGCAATTTCAAATGATTCAAAACTCCATCAATTAGGTCCAAAACGCGTTTCTAGGCCTTCAGAGACCGAATATAAGAAATAATAGATTCTAAAACACATCTTGGATTTAAAGATTGGGGTAGCATAAATTGTTACTGAAAATAACATTATTATATAGAATAATCACTAATTAATATTTTGAACATTAATATTTTATGAGATAACGCTATGATAAAGTTCTTTGTTGATTTAATTAGTATATTTTAATTAAAAATTACTACATACACTAAAGTCTAAGTTTGGGAGAATAATTTTATGGGCTTAATATGATATACAACAACATTATACAATACCAATATGGAATACTAAAATAAGAAGTATGTTTTAATAAAATAAATTAATAACACTGCACTATATCTAATCTCAAATTTGTTTTGGACCAAGGGATTGAAAAGTGGAAAAAAAATAATGAAAATGATGCTAACAAGGGGTCACACCATAAGTCCACGGCTTGAATTAGACAATAATCTACTGCTCTCTACCAAATGAGCTGGCAATCATTTCACAATCAATATAGGACAAAAAATATTTTCAACTAAAATTTTTATTTTTGCTTTGGGGTCGCATATGCTATCAATTGCTCCTATCTAGATATGCCTTAATCTCTTCATATGATGACCCCAAGAAAAATCTACTACCTTCTGCTCAATTTCCAATATTTTTCAAAAACATGTCTAAATTGGTGTATTTTAGACAAGTTCAAACTCGATGAAAGAACATAGTGATATGCTTTCCATGAGTCTTATCGGTTCATAGTATGTCCTAAGAGTAACAGGGGCCATCTTACTTGACTCTAAAAAGTAAATTCAACTGATTTTTGAAATTTCATCAATTAGATTCAAAAACCCGTTTCTAAGACTTTGGAGACTGAATATAAAACAATGATTGATTCAAAACTTCTTTAAATGACCCAATGAGGCATTTAGTACCTTCAATTCAATTTTTGACATTTTCCAAAATTATGTCATAAACATTGTTTTGTCATTTTAAACAATTCTAGACCCCTTAAGGGAACATCTTGATACTTTTTCCATAAGTCCTATAGGTTCAAATTAGGCCTTAGAGTAAATAAGACCATCAAATTTAAATATAAATAGTAAAATCAATCGATTTTCAAAATTCCATCAATTTAGTACAAACCTTATTTCTAGGCCTTTGGAAACCGAAGTTAAAGAAAATATTAGTTCTATACCTCTTCATATAACCCTAGGATTCATCTAATACCTTCAATTCCATTTTCGATATTTTTGCAAAAATATGTCATAATGGTGTATGTATTGTAACCTTCAAAATATAGTCATTTTATACAATTTCGGATCAGGTGAGAAAACACCTTAATACACTTCCCATGAGTCTTATCAAATCATAATATGTCCTAAGAGCGATTAGGATCATCTTACTTGACTCTAAAAATAGTAATTACAACCGATTATCGAAATTCCATCAATTAGGTCCAAAATCCATTTCTAAGACTTTGGACGGTAAATGTGAAGTAATGATTTGAGTCTAAACCTCGACCCTATGAGACATTTAGTACCTTTAATTCAATTTTCGATATTTTTCAAAATATGTCATAAACGTTATATACTTTCAAAATTTAGTCATTTTGAACAATTTTAAAGTCGTTGAGAGAACACCATTGTATGTCTTATAGGTTCAAGCTGGGCCTTAGGAGTGAATGAGGCCATCTATTATTAAATCTAAGAAGCAATTTCAACCAATTTCCTAAACTCCATAAAAAAGGTCTAAACCCTGCCTTTGGAGACAGGATTTAAAGAAATTATTCATTCCATTCTGGACTTCGCCAAATGACCCTATGAGGTATCTAGTACCTTCAATTCCATTTCCGACATTTTTGCAAAAATATGTCATAAAGCGTATTGTAACCATCAAACCATAGTTATTTTAGACAATTTCTGACCAAGCTAGAAAATACCTTGAAACGCTATCCATGATTCTTATAGGTTCATAGTATTGTCTATCTTAATAAGGTAATTTCAACTGATTTAAAAATTCCATCAATTAGGTCTAAAACCTGTTTCTGGGCCTTTGGATCAAATATAAAACACTAATTGGTTATAAACCTTTTTATATTACCTAGGAGGCATGTAGTACAATTTCATATATTTTCAAAAGAAATGTCAAGTTTTATTATAACCTTCAAAATTCGTTCATTTTAGACAATTCCAGGCCCATTGAAAGAAAAAATGTGATACACATTCCATGAGTATTTCACACTAGGCCATAGGAGTGATTGAGACCACTTAATTTAACTCTAAAAAGTAATTTCAACCAATTTTTAAAACTTCATCAATTAGGTTCAAAACCCATTTATACTTCTTCATATGACCTTAAGATGCATTAGTACCTTTCGTTCAATTTTTTATATTTTTCAAAAATATGTCATAAATGGTGAATTTGTAACCTTTAAGATACAATCATTAAGATACAATCATTAAGAACAATTTTAAACCTACTACGAGAACACCTTAATACACTTCCCATGAACCTTATAGGTTCAAAGTAGGCTCTAGGAATGATTGAGACCATCTAATATGACTCTAAAATTGAATTCAAAACTCTATCAATTAGTTCCAAAACTCTTTTTTAGGCCTTTGGTAAGCAAATATAAAGCAATTATTGGTTCCATACCTCTTCATATGCCTTGTGAAGCATCTAATGCTTTCATTTAAATTTCAGAGACTCAATATGCTAAAATTTATGTAACATATTTTCATAATTAGGTCATTTTAGACAATTTCAAACCATGTGAGATATTGTCTTAATATGCTTCCCTTGAGTTTTATAGGCTAATAGTAGGCCTTAGGAATGATTAAGACTATCTAATTTGACTCTTAAAAGTAATTTAAACAAATTTTCAAAATTCCATCAATTAGGTCCAAAACCCATTTCTAGTACTTCGGAAACCGAATACAGCACAATGATTGATTCTAAAGCTCTTCATACGACCCTAAGAGACGGAGGCATCTGGGTACTTTTAGTTCAATTTCGGATATTTTTCAAACACATGTCTAAAACGGTGTATTAGTCAACAACACTTTACATTTCCGCCACATTAGTAATCATAATTCATCACAATATAAAAACCAAAGCATCATGCTTAAATAACCAGGCTTTTAACAAGCCTCAGACATGGACAATCAACACAATGCTGTTTGATGGTGCCTTGGTTCTACAGAGAGATGGTTTCCCATGTAAGCGCTAATTAGTGATGTATTTATATGTGTTTCACAAGAGTCAAATATTTATCAAGCTAAGGGCCCAAGAAAAGAGGAAACAAGAAAAAACTATAGCATATCGAGAACTTGAAAGGCTTAAATGCATTCTGCCTATAGAGATATTACAGAAAGGGCAATACCTGCTTACAAGTCTCTTGATGGGTGACCAGAAGCTCATCGTATTGTGCCTGCAGCTGCAACATCTCAGCTTGAAGTTTTTCGTATTCAGCAATAGTAGGGCCGCCCAGTTTTTGTTGTACAAATCTATAAATTCAAAATTATACTACATTAGGGGAAATGCTCATCCAAACAAAATACGGGTGTCTTATAGGCTCAATAATATTAAAGTGTGTCATAGAGGGCTTATGTCAGGGTTTGGAACACATTTCCAATCTAATGAGGAAAAAAATTCCATAACAACAAAATTACCCAAAAATCAAAAAATTGACTTCAAACATGTGATCATGACCATATGTAGAGCTAATAGCTCCCAAAATAGAGCTTAAATGATAGGCACCTGCAGTGTGATGACAAAGATATCAATGATGCAGAACTCCCAGCTATAAAGAAAGCTATAGATCTCATAAGGAGTAAGGAATGGCTCAATGGATGCTCCTTGTCCAGTTCCTCTAAAAATTATCCTTTGATGCTATAAAATGATGCAATATGAGAATGGTGGTCTGGCGGAGTTTATTTTTAGACTTAAGCATTTAATAATAGATCGAACTTAAGATCTTAATCAAGATGGATAAACATCACAGTAGGTGTTAACCTAAAATGGCCACGTATACATTAGCAAAATAAGTACAGTTAAGGAGAGAAGACTTCAGAGCATGAATATAGGAAAGTTTTCTCATCTTGTGAGGAGTTTTTGTAATTGTTAAATATATATAGATTTCCTATGCACATTATAGTATGGATATCCCCAAACCCTTCCTAGAAAACGGTTAGTTTTATTCAACTATAATATTACATTTCTATTCTATAAGGTCCTCAGAGCTTTACAATCACAACAGAAACAGTAATGAAAGGAAGTGAAGATATAGTCGTAAGAAGTGTTATTAAGATTAAAGGCTTATACAATGCTTCACCATTATTTTATATATTAGAAAACTGACGAATGCTTCAGATGGAAGTTGGACAGATTTTAGACTCTCAATGATGAAAGTATTCTGAATATCAAATAATGATCTCTATAGTGGTGTAGCCTATGACTTGACTGAGGCTGAGATTATCCAAATATGAAGATTAGGATAAGGCATTCATAATAAACCAACAAATTAAAAGGAAAAGAAATTAAACTTCTTGAGACAACAGTTCAGGACAGCATAGAGCAAGACAGATTATTTCCCAAAGTTTCCCAACATCTCATATCTTCCAATTTCCATTTTTTTGATAGGCAGGTTGCCGGTTAAGATCCCATAAACCAACAAAAAGAAAAGGACAAGACTGATGTGGCAATGTTTAGCTGATAAAAGTTTTGGAGTTTGGAAGATGGACCACATTGTATACCATTATCCTATTGTAAAAACTCTACAGTGAAAGTCTAGTTTCAAATCAATGCAGACATCACAAAAAATGGTCAAGGGGAGAAAGTACGTAAAAGTCTCTTGAGTCGGTACAAAACATCAAGCAAACTCAGAGTGTCAGAGGGAGTAACAAGCTACTTACTCTAAAGCAGAGGCAGGCTTGTTATCTTGCTCATATAATGCGACAAGAACTACATAAAAAATAAGTAACACAAAAGCTTAGCAGACTGAACTTTTATGCAAGAAAATCAAAAAGTAATCCATCTCAAAATAATGTGTTTATGGATACATAATATTATGTGCGTCTCCGTAGTTAAAGAGAACTGCAAACCTTTGGTTAGAGAATCAACAACACCACTAGACTCTAAATACTTCCTAAAAGCTTCCTTTTTAGCTTCTTTTTCCTGCACAAAGAGGGTATGGTAGGGTCAATGATAAATTCATAATACAGGATCCACTAAGTATTCTAGCCTATTGTGAGTTTGACATGAAAATAACCACGTATGATAACCATTAAGCGTACTTCAAACTATGTCCAGAAAAAATTAGAAAAATTAGAGAAAATAAACCACTTAAGGGGGGTAAATTTCATCTAGGTTCAAAATAAAAATACATCAACTCATATGCACATGCACAAGATTGCAAGAGGACGAAGGGTAGCAGTGTTGTCATTTGAGCATACTGATAATGAACCTCAAAATAGTTAACCTCGCGTAGTTATCTTGTTTTCCCTACCACAAGCATACCCCTTTCCCCCTCTCTCTAGTCTTTAACCAAAAACAAAATAAGATTAAAGTCTACCTTTATCTTCTGTCACGGTTCCTCATTAGATTTTCTATGTTAAGAAAATAATGGAAAGCCTGGAAAGTGCCATGGAGGAGGAGAGTGAGAACACTAACAAGCTCAACTGAAGTCTATCCCAAAACAACTCGTTGTGGAAGGAGGAACTCCCTAAGCAAAGTATGCTGTTATGTTCTCCTAATCTGCTGTGGCACGGAACAACTGACTCGTGCAAACATATACAAATGAATTCAAAACACTATCACTCACCAATAACTCACAAATTGTGGAAAAATAATGATAAGGGGAGGCAAACCATCTCATGGAATTTAATGTAGGATAAGTAACATGTATACATACATGCACACACACGAAAATTTGCCAAATTTCATGTGCCGTGTTTCAAGAGTTTTCTTTATCCATAAGAATAGATTCTAGATCATTGTGAAAGAAGAGGAGATTATGGGAAGCTTTTGGTAGCATCATTAGAGAGAAGATAAATCAGTTCTATTGACAGATATATGATATAGAGATGTCTTCAAACCGCCAAACTAGAAAACACACTAAACAAGTGGTTTAAACTAATGTAGCTGTGTAAGAAATCAGTCATTGAGGAATAAAAGAGGGGGGGGGGGGGGGGGGGGGTCTGTCAGATATCACAGATAAGCCATAAAGGAGCCAAACTTTATAGCCTAATCTTGTGCAAATTGTTATCAATTTAGGCTATGGGGGATAACATACAAATCTTTCAAGTGGCAACACGATTAGCATTCATTTTACATTTCAACTCAGCCATAAGTTCATTCATTCAATACCACAATGGAACTGGAAGAGATGTGCTTTAAAAACCCAGCACACATATTCACCTATTTATGCAAAACAAACCTTAGCCATAAACAAGTGGAATTTTCCTCCGAAATTTCATCATCCAAGATATTCAGAGTTGGGAATTGGCTATGTCAATCCCTCATTACATCATCAACTATCATTTGAAAAAAATCTTCGCTAACATTGGATCTGAATTAACTCCAACGCCTACTACAGTACTCTCTCCCATTAATCATCTCCTTTCTTCATATACAAAGGCAAAAAAGTGATCAACATATCCTTAGATATTAAAATTCCATAGCATCACCACTCTTCCTAGTTAAGTAGTTTTAATCATTAACTACTATACCAAGATATGAGATCTTCTGTACCCATCAAATACCAGAACACCAAGATAGATTAACTACATAACATTCAAATTAACAGTATGGAACATGAACTTTCGTCGTGCAAGGGTACTCCATTGTACCATCGAAGTTCTCGCCTTCATCTAAAAGATTTCGACATTGCAAAACTTATCCTTGAAACTGTTCTACACCCCCAATTTCCCCTATTTCCGATGGATCACCTAATAGTATCATGACTTCCCAAAATGTAATATGCCCTTTGCTTTATACTTCTCGTTTCGAAATTTTTGTGTTGGCAATCACCGTTATAACATGGCATATAAATAAAAAAAAAAATGCTATACTTTTGATCCAAAATTATAGAAATCCTATGTTGTAAAATTCAATTACAAGGTTAAACAAATTCATAAAGATCATTTCTTTGATAAACGGTTCAATGACTGCTTGATTCCATTCATACTATACACCCATCTAAATTTGAGTATGAAGCACTACATAAATCAGAAATTACCAGAATTCAAGAAGATTGAATAAGTATTGAGATATGAAAAGTGCTTAAATAAATAGGCAACAATATCAGAAAATCAAAGATATCGCGAAAATTTTGGTAAAATGGCAAAATGAAGCAATAATGGAAACTTATGAAATTGCATAGGAATAAGTGGGCAGCTTCAAAGATCCACAGAAATGTACAGGACGTTGACAGATTAAATAAAGCAAAATAAGTTGAGAAAAATGCAGATGAAATGGTGCGGTGACCTGTTGGTTTGAGGTCTTACCATCATTTTCTTGGCTTCTTTGCCTTGGTTGTTAGAGTGGCAGAGTTGAAGTGAATGGGAGACTTGGAGTCCAATATTACTAATCCCTCTTGAAAATTTTAACGACTTTTTTTAACGGAAAATCTTTAATAAATGAACAAATTTCTAAACTTAAAATTTCTGAAAAAAAAACACTTTAATACTTCACTTTAAGCAATTAAAAAAAAACATAGGAAGATAAAGGAATATCAACCCTTAATATAGTCCTTTAATGCAATTTGATCTCATGACTTTACTACTCGTTAAATTTAAAACATTAAAGTCTAACTTAATGTTGATTGTAATGATCTAACTTAATGGTTGAAGTGAATATGCAAGCAGAGGATTTCATATGTTGGAAAAGGAAAAGGGTTGAAGTGATAGCTATTTTATTATCTTTACAGTGCTCCAATTAGCGATATAAGGAATTCTATACCCTCAAAAAGTCCCTTAATGAGATTTGATCTCGTGACTTTACTACTATTTAGGTTAAACCATTGAGAGTTACTTAGTGCTAATTGTAACCGATCTAACTTAATTGTTGTTATTTTATTATTCATAAAGAGCTCCAATTAGAAAGGTAAAGGAATCTCTACTCTCAAAGAGTTCCTTAATAAGTTTGATCTCGTAACTTTACTACTAGCAAAGTTAAAGAGTATTACTTAGAATTGATTGTAACCAATCTAACTTAATGGTTGAAGTGAATTTCCAAAGGGAGATTTCCGTGTGTTGGAAGGGGAAGGGGAAGGGGAAGGGGAAGGGGTTGAGGTGATTGCTATTTTATTATCCTTAAAGTGCCCCAATTTGCGAGATATGCTGGACAAACCTTTACCACTAGTTTAAGTACTAATTCATACTTGTATTTGATAATAAAAAATAAAAAAATAAAATTGAATCACTATTATTTGGTTAGGAGATAAAATAAAATAAAAAGACTTAACAAATTTTTACTTGTTTGACATAAAAAATGAAGTGGACTTTTATCGTAAAAAAAAAATTATCTAGTTTTAAAGGCACTATAATGAAAATTACACTTGAAAATTTTCACTTTTGTTTTTTTTTTTTTTGTTAGGAAAATTCCCTTCAGATATTTGGTAGACTTCTAGATATTAATTTAACAATTCTAAGAAAACAAAGGGATATTTCAAATCATAATTTCCAAATGATTACATAGCTCAGAAATTCACTTTAAGAGAATCTTAAATAAGATTTTACCAAATTACCTCTAAATGTTGAAGGTTATTCTTTTGGAAAAAAAAAATAATTTACAGGGTTAAACTTTCATTTTCCAAAAAGTGCATAAATTATCTTACGCATTAAAGACGCTCCAAATATAACCAAAATTCACATAATTATATACAATTAAATATGTGAGTAATAAAATTAATTTAAAATTTATGAGGGAAGAAGTCACATAATTATGATGGACAAAAAATTATAGACACGGTCCAAATTCACATGCGTTTCGTTTTAGTATTGCTAGCTTGTACAATGAATGCCAGCAAGGGCAGCATTTGGTTGACACCCCATCAATCAGGATCTAACTGAAGAACTGTAAAAGTGAGGAACTATACATTCTAATTTCTTGGGGTATTTATATCTAATCAACATTCGAGATGTCTGTTTCATCCATTGACTTCGACATGGAATGCTGCACCAGAAAGACAAAGATGATGGAGGCCAACTACTACGGCACAGGACAAGGAAAATCCAAATCAACATTGCAAAGAAAGAGATGCATGCATGCTTTCCTTTAGCATAATCTATCTCCAAGATGAACTACTGCAGCAACTACTCAGAATATGGCTCCTGGAGGATCGAGAGTCAGGACACGAGAGAGCACAGCTTCACGTACACCAGCAACTAGCTTCAAACAATATATTCCTGCTCCTGCTCACTTATTCCAACATAGTCGTGGCCATCGTTTTCACTAACCAAATCAAATCATTTTGACTGATATATTAACATAATTATAAGTGGGCTTCTCTTCTCTGTCTCTTGTCTATTTGTTTAGCTATAAGCCTATAACATCTTATAACTGTAAGGTCCCTGACTCACTTATACAGGGCAAGATTTGAGTCAAGTTGATGAAATTATGTTAGGATATATCTTTTATTATGGAAAGCTTTGTATGCTATTCAATGGACGAATCAAATCAAGAAATATACATAAAGATATATTCATGAAAAATATCTTCTATTCACACCTAATTATATCCCATAATAGAGGCTAACTATATTCCTAACAAATTATTACTCGAGTACCAAAGTCTCGCTAAGCCCTTAAGCGGTTAAGCCAAGGGGGGTATTCAAAGGATGGCAAATCATGAGATATGTTTTACACAACTTAGCTTGCCTTTAGAAGGGGTCATGTACATTATTTGCAGAACATCTATGATCTCTCCAGATCATAACCCAACGCAAATAGGAAACATGAGACCAGTAACATTCTCTTTAAGGGACTTTGAAGCGTTGATCATTATCATACCAAGTGCATTATATATGTAGAGTGCACGATTGATTGGTGGAGAATTCAGTTCAACGGCTCAAGCAAGCCTATGAAAGACAATGGAGCTAGAGAGGACTGAGGCACGGAAAATCTAGGATTGTAATCCTACAAATTTACATGATAATAAAACCGATTAAAAAGATTCCGAGGCTCACCACTTTAAAGAACCAGCAAGATGGAATTTGTGAGTACAAACTCGACATTGTTTTCCACCACAGAAAATTTAGCCCTTTTACGCAGTGACATTTTTCATAACCATTGCATGGTCCTACTTAGTACTAGCTACTTCCTTGACTAATAATACACTCCTAAAGACCGGCTTGGCAACTAGCTCTTGCTGCTGCAACCTTAGTTTCCATCATCACCAGACTTCAAGTAGAGTGCCTCGCCGCCATCACTTGAAGTCCCACCACGCCCTTCTGAGCTACCAATGTCTTGCTTGATACGCCCAAAATCAGGATATCCTCCAAGCATACCACTGCTGGCTGCACTATGGGGTTCGCCTTGCAGCATGTTGAGTCCTGAGCTACCAGCAGAGCTCATTCCCATTTGATTGGCATGCAGGGCCTGACTCTGTTGAAGGGTTGGGTATGCTTGCTGGCCATAAAGCATAGAAGAGCGTGCAGCCATCATAGCTTGTGGTGTCAATGATTGAACTTGCTGCTGCATGTAGTGTCCTGACTGCATATTCTGGCTTTGAGCGTACTGCTGTTATTCAAGAAAATCAAGGTGGTTTAGATCATAATGACTCATTTTTTCCTTTCTGGAGAGGGGGGCACGGGAATGATAATATCATGAAAATATAGTACATTCTTCTATGGGATATGCACACTAATTTTTTCCAGATGCGCAAGGAATGACTTTAAAGTACTGTTCCTATCTAAGAATGACAAGATGTGCAATAAAAAAGTTGAGTCTAGACATGATTTAAGTTCCAACAGATTTTGGACATGCATCAATGAACAGGAAAAACCCTTACAAACATTTATATAACCTGGGAATGCATGGTTGCAGGTTGAGGTTGGGCATCAGCAATAGCAGCAAGGTACATGAGGTTTCGCTGCAGCCTTGCTTGGTTCCTGCAACGGTTGGAGCAACTGAATCAAGAAAATTTATGGCCGCAAACTGTAAGTGTATACAAGTACAAGGTGAATGGTCACAAACTCTATGTGCATTAATTTCTACTCTAATTGCATCACTTTCCACATCCTTTCTTCAGAGTGCCTAAGGGAATTGGGGTAGACAGGAAAGTGGAGGGGGGTAAGTCAATCATAAAACAGACTATATTCTCATCTGCAAACGGGGCACCATGACCTAGAGAAAGTAATTAGTAATAAACAATGTAATTAGAGGGATAAACAGAAGATCTTGTGATCTCCAGAAACACTCGCCTACATTTAATTAAGCACACACTAAAAAAGACATCATACAACTGCAATGTAGTAACTTCTATCTTTTAATCTAAATTAATTGCCTTATTTGACTGCCAAAAATATTACCTTATTTTGACTGCCAAAAAAAATTGCCTAATTTGAAAGTCATGATGAACTTCATTCACAGAGTTCTAATTATAAAATCAGAAACTTTGAAACTTCCCTGAGAACAAGTCAGACGACTAGACGAGTATACAAATATGTTAAATATGAAAAGCTTCAGTCACTCTATGCTGAACAAATGATAAACTGAAACAGTTTCTCCCAGGTTAACATTAATATTTCTAATAAGTTAAGCAGACAACCAATACCAAACAGAGAAAATTCAATCACGTCAGAACAGATAAAGTTCGCAAATTAAGCTTACTCAGCACACTCATTAATCTTTCCCGAATTCTGGCTTTCCACGATCTTCAGAATCAGTGACTTGTTCTCATCCAAGTACTGCAATGACCAGAATCAACTAAGATAGTAAGGAGGTGACCTATATTGATAATTCTTGTTGGAATATTACAGAAAATGAGATATAACAAAGCTCCAGATGAAGCGGTTAAAACTTAAAAGACAATAATCATCCGGTGCATGAATCTTAAGGCATAGCTATAATGCATAACCAAGTCTGTAATATAGTGAATTTCGCTAAAGCGCATGGACGATGGATCACTAAGAGGCACAGTCAGGAGTGCACAATAATTTAAAATATATATATATATATATATTTATTTATTTTACAGTGGGGTATGAAAAAAGGATTAGGATATATTTTACCATTATTATAGGGGTAATAGCTGGTGAGTATTTATTATTCCTCAAATGAGCTAAAATGAGGATTTTAGTTTTCCTCACCCTTGAAACACCATCCATGATACATTTTTCTTATAAATCACTTCTACGTTACCAACCTTGTTTGTATTTAATTTGATGTTTATTATTTTTCAAATTCTCTGGCATCAATCCAAGAATGCCATAAGTAACATTACATCATATCAATCATATCAGGCAATACATTGCATCATACTACACTGTTATAGCATGCTTTGATAACAAGTCACTATCACTAAATCGGAAACTATTGGGTCATGGACGGCCCTATAAATTAAACTTAATCAAATTAAGCCCATGGCAACAGAACCTAAACTATCATATAATCCACTAACAAAGATAAGAACTATATGATCAGGGACAGTCCTAAAAAGTAACTACATTATCTTTTGCACAAGTTAACAAAACCTAAATTATCATGTAATCCAGTTTCGTGCTCGAAAAGTCTGTACATATGAGTAGCTCCAACAGACAAGGCATGTGAAATTAATCACCAACCAAAACCAAGAGTTCGAAGAGGCAATAACTCAAGTAATTACACATTGGTTATTTTTCTTTAATCTATTAGTCAAAAGCATAAACCTTTTCTATTGTACAATACATGTTCTGACTCAAGAACAATAACTACAATGAACTTGTACAACTTAAAAATGTTCAATTGTCCATCAAATGCCAACAAAACTCTACCACTTTCTTCACAAACCAAAAATGAAAAGTTTTCCATATTTGCAAATCAAAGTAAATATTCATGACAAGACCAATCAATCCAACCCATTTATGGCTACAAGTTAGTTATCCTTCATTTGTAATTTATACTACCAGAAGTACTACCTACTATCCTAGAGACTTATAGACCTTAGCTTGTCGTGGTGCTTGAAAACTCCCCTACTCCTGCACCCACTATATTATTCCACTCTCCCCAACCATACACGTGGCATGTACCTGAACCTGTTACTTCAACATCAGATTTTTAATGGAAGTGAATTGGAGCAACAATAACAAATTGCATTTACTCCTTCATTTTCTCATGTGATACAGCTTGTACGTCATTAGTCAACTTGCATTAAAATAGAACTCATGCTGAGGAGTAAGGAACTAATGACATGTCTCCACTAGTGTTAGACTGCAATGTTATAGGCTTACAGTGTTATTATGTTATATTGTTATGCCAATTTTACCCAATCCAACAAGCTAGAGAGCCTAAGATCAACACATGAAGTAATTGTTTAAGAAAACGGGGATAGTTACATCAACAACCTAGTATGTTAGATGTTAGTATGTAGTCTACTCGGCCCTAATAAAGAATAAGTATTCTTGTACTAAGTAGACATATAAAATAGCTTAGTGTCGCTGAGTTGGATCACATTTTAGATTGGGGTTTCTTATTTGAAGGGGCTTTCACATTTTGAAAGATACTTAAGGGCTTCACACATTTCAAAGAATTATACTGACAAAAATCAAGTAAACTTAGGGCAAGTCAAGATCCTATGAACCACCAACTACTCAGTCAAACAATTAAAAATATAACATACCAAGCATAAAAACTCAAAAAAAAAAAAAAAAGAACCACCAACTAAAAGGATTAGAAAAACATCGTCCATTAGCAGCCAAAACCAATTGCAACGGGTAATCTACAAGAGCTATACATTGGTGAAAGGAAGAGTGTAACAACCAACAAAAACTCCCTTAAGTCTGTCTATTGGATCGAGACCAATTGTCCTAGTTTGCATTGTATCTCATTTTATGCACCATGCCTCATATTGCTCTTTTAACTCGGACATCACATGTTTACTATTATCATTATTCAGTACAAAATTACTACCAGAATAAGATAATTAAAAGTAACAGAAAGTAAAGCAAAATAGTACAAGTAGTATTGAAGCATATGTAAGCGAGAGAATTGAAAACCCCGCATGCAATATACTGCTGAATTCTTCATTTAACGGGTCCTGCCTTTATGAAATATCTGATGAATTGGCAAATCTATGTCACGAACATAGAAAGGGAAACTTAAACTCAAATCATAAAGGAGTGCATATGAACAATATTATCATTTATTCGCCATGCCATTCTTAAATGAAATTTCAAAAGGGGGAAGTAATAAGATTCAAACCAACCAAACTCGATAAATTATATGAACATTTACATACTAAAAAAAAAAAAAAGAATTCATTATTGTTTAATCAAGAAAAAAAAAATAGTAGGACTAAATAATATGAGATGAAGAGTTGTATTCAGGATTATATAACAAGAAAGGATCTTGGAAAATACCTTAAAATAGAGAGTAGCAAAACTTGAGAGGCACTCAAAGAATGGTTAGTATTGACTTAAAACATGGAAATATACATATGCAACTTCAAAGACACTCAAAAGATGTTTAAGTGCAATTTGAATTTCTATTTCAATTTCAACAAAAAAAAAAAAAAAAAAAAACATAAACCCTTTTCTTATTTTCAGGTAAAAATAAAAGGGTATTTTCTATATTTCAAAAAAAAAAAAAAAAAAAAAGAGGAGAGGGAGTGAGGAGGACCTGTTGAATGTGATCAGTAGTGACGTTGTTGGAGTAATAAGCTGCCACCATGGGCTGCATCTGCATCAGGTGCTGCTGCATATCTCCACTAGTTACCACTGCCCCGCCCCACTCTAACACAAATCTCTAAAACTTGTAGCTTACTACTCTTAATTTATAATCTAATGTAAATATATGTGTCTGAAATTATAACAGAAGCTGCTGCTGCTGCTGCTGCTGCTCAAGTGGAAGACTGAAGACTCTCTCTCACACACAGTCACACCCAAGAAAGAAAATAACACAGGAATTGACACTGAGAACTGAGAAGACAGTGCTGAGGGTATATATAATGAGGTGGGGTCTGAGGGTTGGCGCTGGGTTTGGGTTTATGGGGTGTGTGAAAGGGGGAGGGGTGGGACCCGCTTCATCTCATCTCATCTCTTCAGAGACGGGATCACGTGATAGGAGAGGTGGGGTGGCGAGAAGGACAAATGATACGCCTATACTATTTCAAGTTTATATTTGGAATAAAGATGACTATAATATGGTATAACCGTATAATTGATAACAGTTGCTCTCCGTTCGCACATTAGGGATGACCAGGTTTTACCCTTCCCCGTACTGGTTCATACTAAAATTTACCGACATTTTACCCGTTTCTTCATTTATGATGGGTATTAATTTTATACTTGTCAATGGTAAATTTTGGGCTGAAAATTAAGAGGTCAAAGTAAAGTTATTAACTAAAGAAAAAAAAAACAACTAAAAGACTAAGAATTGAATCCTAAACGGCTAAACCTTTAATTTAAAAACAAAACTCTTAATAACTAGCACCACACCTTTCTAATGTAATGGCCCAAATCAATTTAAGGGGGAGCCCTAAACTATAATATGCCCATGTTTTCAGTCTCCAAACCCGCGAGTATAAATATGAACTCATACATGCTCAACCAACTCGTACCCATTATACCCCTTCTACACGTCTTTTATCCGTCACTAAAAACAAATAAATATGTTTCAAAATAACTCTTACTTATTACGGAGTGGTATTTTATGCAAACATTCTGTTACAAAAATTAATAATACATACATTCATACTTTTATTACTACATAAAACAAATAACATAAATCCAAATACATAAACTTTTTCAAATTAATGCGATAAATCAATTCAATCACAAATCACATAAGTCAAAACTATCACATCTTCTCTAGTATCACTCATATTCATTGGTTTTCATTGGGCTCATAAAATTAGAGTAATCTTGGAACTAATTTGGCTAATGTTCTCGAATATAGGCATATTAACCGATTTTACAAGTTTAGGGCCGACGTGTTAAATCGGAGCAGGATGGATTAAACATAAAGTTCATCACTCGTCCATAATTCTTGATGGATATACCTTTTGCCTCCGTATCCGTCAAACTTGTACCCATGCCAAGTTGCCAACCTTTGCAAGAAGTGGGGGTGGATTTCCTATTTAACCCACCCAACTACTTAATTCACATAGATCATGTGTTATGTTTTGGAATTATTGAAGATTAAGCCTTTTTTTTTTTAAATGAAACTACTGTTTTGATTTTTGATTGGTGTACGTTGTTGTGTAGTGGTGTGCAAGTGCGTTCATCATTTCCATAGCGCTATTAGTTTTTACCTTGCCAATTATTTGATCTAGTAAACTCTTATACCCGTTTTACCTATAGTATATTACTAGAAACAGACTCGATATGAAAATCCGACCGTACATCTTTTTTCAAAAACATATGACCTGACCTGACCTTATGTCAACCAATTCTGAATTGACACTATTTACCCCGATATAATGAACTTAACTTGACCAAAAACAACTCAAATGCGAGTGCACCCGAGAAATATTGAATTTGACCCAACCAAATAAATAATACCTCTATAACTAACCTAATATAATAAAGTCTTACATCTTTAGAAATGTTTTTTTTTTATCTCATTACTTATTCAGCTATGGAATGTGAGTAAAATCGCAGACAAAGTATAGTGACAAACATTTCATATTTTTCGTCATTATTGATTATTAATATAGCAAGAGTCGTAGAGAATAGGTGATAATTGAATAGTTGTAGCGCCTAGCTTTTTAGTAGTTGTACTTAGCTTGTTCTCTACAACTCGGGTGCACGAAGGATTTCAATTATCAACTCGGGTGATAATATAAACACAGGATTTGATTTATTTCAAACTTGTAGGCTGCACAGAGTAAAGGTTATTTGAGGTAATTCTCCGATACTTGTATAGTCCTAACTACATCAATCCTCGTGTATGTATTGTAAAGGGTTTCAATTGACAGATTAGAAATGGGCAAATCTAACTCGATTACATTTGTATTCGTTTAGTACCATAGAGTGAGTGATGTGTGAAGGGGTGTAAAAGGAAGCCAGCTGGGAAATGCATGCAATATCAATTAGGGATGTGCATGGCTACATGCAATTGTCTATTGTCGACAGTCCCTTAATCCCAAGGTAATGTACGGTTTTTAAACTAAACAATTTTGGGGTTTTACTACTTTTAGAGCTATTATAAACAGACAAATTATTGATTCTTATAGGAGGAAATTAATTGGCACACTAACACACACACACACATTAAAAAAAAAATAAAAAAAAATTTAATTAATGTATAATGCCAAAAAAATACAGCATATTGCCACGACTTTTTATGCTTTGCACAAGGTATAAGACATTGATTCTTGTAAGAGAATGGACAGTATAACACCTAGAGATATAATTATATTTATAATCGAGATTGTACCTCGTCTAATGTGATTAATACGTGGATACCCCACCCCAAGTTTCATTTTAATTATTTGATACTCCAATATCATAATACAAAATTAAGTACTCCATCAAGTTTAGATTTGAAGTGGATTAATAATAAAAAAATGATGAAACTGTCATAAAGGAACGAGATGGCTTTATGAATTTCGAGCCAATGTTGTAAATTAATTATGTTTATCAAATGATCCCCAAATTTGATTCTTTAACCCATCATCTCCTTTGGTTTCATATTTCATGTGGGAAGCAAAGAGATATTCCATCTACTTGAAATTGAATTTAATTATTAATTATTCCATCTACTTGTCTAATCCAATTACATGTATGTATGTTACGGAGTACTACTTTTTAATTAAGAAGCATTGGGAGTAGCAACATTACGTCAATGCATAAGATTTCTCTGATTTTCTTTCAGAATACTTCGAGACGGAGTATGATTTACACACACCTTTTTTACTCACCACAATCATACCTTTTTTTTTTTTTTTTTTTTTTTTACTTTCATTTTATGCATAAAAAGTCTTGTTGTTTACACGTTTAAGCACGCAGCTAAGTATAAACTCCTACCAAAATAACATATATAAAGTGTTCCAAATAATTACTCCGCTGAATCACTATCATGTGGACACGTCTTCTGTAGATTAATATTAGTTATTTCAATTAAGAAATATATTATAGAAATATATTATTCCCTCTGTTTTCTTTTATTTATTCTATTTAAAATATTATAGTTGATTAATGAAAAACTTAATTATGATTATATGTAAAAGTTAAAACATATCTATGTGGGATTTGGTTAGATTTGTGTCAAAGTATTATTTTTTAATACGTAAATTTTATAATTTTTGTATAGTATATATTTATGCATATTATAATTAAAATGTGATAAACAAAAGAAAATAGAAGAAACAACCTAATTTATTTTTGATAAGAGGTTGTGATTTAAGCTAAAAATTTATGTACAAATAGCTATATAAGTTTGACGAATTATTTTTGAACTATTCCTTATGTAATAATGTTTGGATATAAGCATGGATATATTTTTCGGACTAGAGAAAATGCATTATTTATTAATTAAGTGACAGAGTATTATTTAAAATCTTATTATCCTGGTAACTCTGGTATTTCGTAACCAGTGATGCATCTTCAGAGTCCAAATATTGACGTTCGAATGAAATAGAAATATAGAATAGCCCTGGGAGTCTGAGACTAACGTTATCTAGCATGGTATGTCAGGCCTTCAGGGGCAATGTCAGTCCATTGATGATGTGGGTAGTGGTTTGCAGGAGTTGCAGTAAGTGTCAAGTACGTTGGCACTAGCTAACATGGCAAGCTAGAACTAGTACTATATTGCACTAGCCTATCGTCTATTCTCAAGGTGCTACTTTGTTGACCCCATAACTCCATAAGTGAGTTCATAGCTGGTTTGTATGAAGGTACCTCACTTGGATTCTTAATCATATTTCAAATGCAACAATTATCCAATAATGAAATTTCTTGTAAATTTTGGTATGCATTTTCGTTTGTTTGGCTTTTAGGAACAAGATAATAGTGATTAGTGCTCCTTAATCACATTAGATTATCACAAATCATCAATTCAAGTCAAGGGTATGACATTGCTTATAGTTCAATGTCATTTCTTCTAAATTTGTAAGTATTAAGCAACAACGATGCACAATTTTAAAGAAACAAAGTAATCTTTTAACAACATAACTCGAAAATGTGTATGATTTCTTACTTGTTATTTATGATTGTCATCAAAATGACAATGTACCATTTGCAACAATGATACTTTCAAAAGTCTTTTAAAATAATTGTGTACATCATACGGTAATTATATCAAATCAGAAGTTTAGTATCATAAAGGAGAAGAATTTTACTCCCTGCAGCATATCTCAATCTCCCCCACACACATGACACATCAATGGGTCTAAGCACAAATTAATCGTTAGATATTTGGAGAGTTACGTTATTATTAGAAAGAAAGCGTAGGAGAGTCTTGACATATGGATGAACCAGAAGGGTGGGAAGACATTGGTCAAAATAAGTTTCTGATGATTGGGGTCCGCTAAAGATCAGAGTTCCTCCATCAATCAGAAACTCTAAAGATTGTCCTCTCAAACACAAATGAAAAAAAAGAAGCACCAAAATAGAGGTCACATGATGGTGGAAGGGTGAAAATATATGGACATACATAGTGCTGTCTAATCGAGACAGCCAAGAGAGCGATGAAGTGACCTTAGGTTTCCAATGTAAAGCCAAAGGAAACATGTCCATCCTCAGGAATAGTAGGATTAGGGGGCCATTGTATAAGCTATGGGCCGTACCGGAAAAAAGGCTCTTTACTAGGCTTTCATTTAATGGTACTACTCCTCCCTATTCTCTCCTTGTGGGATTGGGAATTGGGGTAATCGACAACTTTTCACTCATATCGTCTTTTGACTTTTTCTTTGGCTTCATGTTGTTTTCACATTTTCAGTTGAAATTTTTACTTGTCTAGGCCTATCAATGGCTACATAGGATAGTTACTACCAGTAGATATTCCATATATGCCTGACTCTTTGACTGTTTTTATTTATTAAACTATCAAAATAAATACTCAAAATGTTTTGTAAAATATCATATGTTTCACTTATTGAATGCTTTCAGTATATCAACTTTCGTGTTTTTAACTACTTTTCTAAGTATATTGTTCAAGATAGGAAGTTTTGTGATCCATGTATGTTTGTTTGAGTGGAACAATTACAAAAATATAGGAAACACTATTAAAAAAACAACTAACCCATAACTTTACATATTAATTGATTTGATATTATCTTATTAAGAGTATTTTACGAGGTTTATATAGAGTAATGATGAAGGACTCATATTTTATGGTCTTTGTTGAATGATTTTACAAAATTAAATATTTGTATGATAAAAACGTTAATCTCTAAAAAAAAAAGTAGTTGTTGCATGATTGAATCGTATAGTTTGTACTGTGTGGTACTTATGTTAGGAGTCACTTAATTAGTTTAAAGCGAGGTCAAGTCAAGTCACTTCTTAGTTTAATACGAGTATAGTTACGTAATCATGTAAAATCAAAAAAGAAATAAAAACTATAAAAATCATATATATATTTTAAATGGGGCCATGTAGATCGATTCAATTGGGTTTAGGTCAATTCACTCATCCAATTCGATACAATCACGATCAATCAATTTTCAAGACAAAATTTAAGTTTTAAACTTGTATATTGCATGAGCCTGAAAACTAGCCCACTTGAGATAAGAGAAAACATAGGCTTTTGTGCGACTCCTACTCCATTTGGTTTTGATTGAGTTGCTTGCTTGAGCATATGAAAGTGGTGTTCACTATCTCTTAAAATTAACCCCATAATTTTTATTTATATCCTTTTGAATTCGCCTCATACTAAAAATTTGTATGGGAACATAACTTTATTTTTACAAATATTACTTAGGTCCCACAGATTTTGTTTCAATTTTCCTCAAAGAAATGAACATCTTCCAATAAAGCATCTAAAAAAAGCGAGGGAGTAATTGAATAAATACATGGGCATTCATGAATCAAGAGCACAAGGAGAGGGTAGCACAGCTGGTGAGGAATAGTGTGGAATTGAAGAGGGAATAAAAATGACGAAGGAAATGTTAAGAAGGGTAATGCTCCCAGCTCTCCAAACATGATGGGTTGTTGGGTGTCACAATTCATAATACAAATGTTGTCCTTGTTCTTGTCCATGTTCCCCTACACCTCTGTATTCTTCCTTTCTCCTGTGTGTGGACTGTGGAGGGAGGCCTTTCCTTGGATGATCTGATGATGCTTATCTTTTCAAACTAAAACATACTCTCTCCTCAGTCCTCTACTTGTGTACTATTACTGTGCCCCCATCAATGCCTACCACGCTCTCCTATACATGGCATGGGCCCATTTGTCCTCTGATGTCTTTCCCTAGCCATTGGGAGAAAGCTGTATTGTCCTTGTAGCTCTTGCTTTTTAGGATTGTTATTTCATTTGCTTTATATGCCTATTTTTATATGTGTGTTCTGTTCTTTTTTGAAAATTGTTTTACAGTAGATTGGAATATTACTGGTCCTCCTTTCGGGAGAGCAACTGTTACTAAATAATACTATAAGTTATTAATAAATGTTTTACGAAGATTATTCTATATCATAAATTATTATAAAAAGACTATATATTTACTCTCACGTATATAATGTATGATTATACTAATTTTATCTCTTTTCAATTTTATCAAACAAAAATTTAATAAAATGAACATATGAAATAGGGCAAATGATTAGAGACGAGAGAGTAAGTTCTGGTTGTCAATAGGAAAATCAATAAGGATAAAGATTTATCATCCAAGATTAATTTTCTCTTTGAAGCAAAAACAAAGAGAGGATGATGGAATTTGAATAACCAATCTCAAAATTTGTTGTTACAAGTGAAAAATCGAGAGTTTAGAATGAGAAGACCTCAACAGCAATACCCGTCTCCTTGGTCGGAAGTTATGATGTGTGGCTAAGCTTATAGCCATAAAATTCTTCTTTGAAGAGCTTCATACGAAGAGATATAATATAATTAAAGACTAGAAAACAAGTGTGAGAAGATTTCAGCAAATTGTATGAATAAGAAGAAGTGTGGTAGCTAACTTTTTTCACATGAGTCGTTGGTTGGTTAGGAGAAGGAACAAAAGTGAATTCCCGAAACTTCCATTTTCATGTAAGATGACCAAGGTCTAAAGTTTCCCCCTTTGCATCCTTTTTCGCACTCACATGTGGTACTTTTTTGGCTGATCCAAAGGGGCTGCTTCCTAACCTCAGCCAAGTTTAGTTTCATGGTCAAGTGTCAATAATTCTGTCATCATGTAGAAAATATAGAAAATGACCCACCTTGTCATATTTAAAATTATATAATACTGAAGATCAATGTTTATTAATGATAAGCCCACATATACATATACCTAAACCTACATTATTACGATGTCTTACTGAATGACAATCGATTAAATAGTAAGTTAGCATAATTATGTGTCTTGAAATCACACTTGGTACATTTTACATTGAGACCCACTCTACAAAGGTTATGTACTCTGATGTCTGATTAAGAATCGTACTTGGCTGCTACACATGCAAGAGGATTAGTATTAAAGCAATGCTAATAAATGACCGAGTCTAGTTATGGTTGCAACTTAGCAAGTATTGACATTGTTGATGGAACCATCAAGCTTTCAAGGCATGAAGCCTAGGGTTAAGTTAGTTATTTTGGTTCCATAGTAAACTACTCTGTAGTACTAAGATTGCGTTGTTATTTTAGTTGTTGGTGTTCGGGCTACTGCTTCCCCCTTTCTTTGTAAGCGCATATAAGAGGCCCATTTCCATTAGAGTAGATTGCCAATAGACCCGGTTATGAGGCGGTTGGGTGAGGATTGGTTCATATTGATAGCGGTTCTTCATTAAAGGGTATTCCTATACTGGTAATGTATAAGTGGGTAAATGTGGGTCACTATAGGCTCAATAATGCATGGGTAACTAAAATGAATAACACTAAATTTTAAAGGAGAGAGACCATAATGTAGGGGTGTCAATTTGGGTGGTCGATACTAACGGATTTGGTTCTAGTTGATCGTGTTGTTAATCATTTTCAGGTCGATTTGATTCGGTTTGGGCCAATAATCGGTTCGGATTCAATCGATAACTTACTTAATCGGTTCGGTCGAGTTTAATTCGGGATTGAATGGGTTAAGACAGTTCATTTCGACTTTGGACTGAGTCTAATTTGAACTGGTTAAGACAATTTATTTTGTGTCAATTCGAGATAATTTGATTTGATTCATGATTAGTTTACATTTTACAATTATGTTGTAAGCTTAAGTTCATGGTTTATTAGTTGCTATTATACACTTGTCAATTTTTTGACAATATCCAATGCTGTTAGGATTGTGATTTTACTTTAATAGGAAGGGCTTGGTAGGATCTGATCGTTAGATGGGATTGAATTATATCATGTGATCCTACATAATAGCGTATTTAAGACTTATAATGTTCAACTTTATCAACAATAGTTTGGATTTGAACATGTCGTCTTAAATTGGATTAAGGGTCGTTATGAATTAGGCCTTATCGGTTTATTATCACGTTGAATCGGGTTTATGTTATTACTAATCGGTTTACTATTGGGTTGGGTTGTTTATGGGTTGGGTCGAGTCAATTCAAACTGGGTTATATTTGGGTTAGAGCAAGTCAGGTTCTGGTTGAGTTTATTTCGAATTAAATCGTTTTTCGGGATAGGTTTGGATTGGGTTAGTTCAAGTTACAAATTTCACCTTTTGTACGTGTAAACATTTGGGTTAGACTGGATTAGGTTGATACAGTCAGGTTCACAGTTCGGGTTGAAAACTGACAGCTCTAATATACGCAATATCTTATAAAAACTATGGTTAATATCAAACCTTTTTCTAAAGTAGTTAATACAATTGTAATAAATTCATATTTTTACATGTTTCCGTAAATTGATACATACATATACTAGTTAACCATTACTTAGACCATGCATGTCCTTGGATGACCTTTTTAATCTTACCTGGACCCTAACCCTTTACTAATTGGACGACCCTATCCATTAACCTGGTTTACTTTCCTGATATTGAAATTAAATATTTGTTACGTTGTTTTTGAATTGTTAATTCAATTATGAGATCAAGACTGTAATCCCCTTTGTACTGTTCAGAATGATATGTATCATGCATGTTGTTTTTGAATTGTTAATTCACTTGTGAGATCAAGATTGTAATCCCCTTTGCACTGTTCAGAATGATATGTATCATTCAATATGTCAACGAAAATTTTCACCTTACATGGTGTCTGGTGGGAGGGACGTAGCCACGTAGGTAGGGGAATCGATAATCGATAAATGAGATAAAAGTCAAAAAAATTGGTTGTCTTATTTGGTATATGGGAATAAGATTGGGATAAGGGATAAAGTTACATGGTTATCCTTGATATAGCTGGAACTCTTCTTCACTCGTTTTTTAAAGGTAAAGCACTGTTTTCACTTCCATCCTTATATCTAGGGTTCTGCATAAACCGTACCGTTAAGCTTTAATGGTATGATTAACCGTTATAACGATTATTGGAAAAGGTTAACCGTAATCGTAACGTTAAGTAACGGTAACCGGTATTTAACGGTACGATGCGTTTCATTCCATTTTATCCACTTGTACACATAATATTGTGAAATTATTTGTATGATTTCTTAGCTCATTTGGATCTTCTATAATAGTAATAACACATATTTATATAAGGTTTGATCATGCATAAATTTTTTTTTGTGATATTTATTCATGTTTTAGCCTTTTAAGTTTAGTTTTTTTTTTAAAATAATAATAATGGTTAACTGTTACAAAAATTTCATTACCGTAACCGTAACTGTTAATTCTTAACGCTTAGGTAAAATAACCATTAATATGAACCGATTATACACGGTTAACAGTTACGGTTATTTTATACACCCTTACTTATATCATGTCTCCTTCATGTAGTCCGAGTTTTTATCCTAACCCGTATCTGCCTAACTATCCCAATTCCCGTAATAAACTAACATTTCTTCGGCCTATCCCTTTCTCATGAGACGAGAAATTCCTAATTTATACTTGATATAAATATAGGGGTATTTTTGTAATTTTATTTCTATATCTGATATCATAATTTTTATACCTGATATTCTTTTTTTTTATGTATTTTTATATCAATATAATTTATATCAGATAGAATTAAGAAAGCCTCTTCACGAAACAAACACCTCAAAAGAGGTCTTGGTTAATTGCTAGTTGCTACACCAGCTACTTTTACTTATCTGCATGGCCCTTATAAATACTTCATACGTTATGGTCATATTATAAACTCAATAAAGGGAACAAGTTAAGATTTTCAAGAACACTAACTATTTAAATCATTCATGATGAACTCCCATATATATAATTGATCAATGCCACACTTTGATAAGCCTGCAATATTTGCCATGATACATGATATAAATTATATAAAGATATTAAGATTTTAGATATAGGTATTGTTAGATCAGATATAGATATTGTTATATTAGATATAAATATTGTTATATCAGATATAGAAATATATAAAATATAAAAGTACTGAAAAATTCGGATTAGATATAAACATTATAATTTCAGATGTAGAAATAAATTTATAAAAATATTCCTTGATATATTTATATCAGATATAAAATAGGAATTTCTTCCATAAGTAATAGTACAACATGTACATCATTTATGTTCAACTAAAATTCATTTATGTCCCGATAATACTTCCCCAAGCTCCCCCACCACATAAACTTACACACACACACACACAAAAAAAAAATCAGTATTAGTGTACAAACTTGAATAAAAGTAAATGAACGAATGAGCCCTTGTGTTGCTTAGAGAACTTGGGCCAAAAATAAATGTTAAAACTATGAGTTAGAAAAATGTTGTGAGTCATATTCTCCAAATCAAGAACCTGAATCTTGCTTCCTTTGAGTTTGGTTGATGACCATACCCAAAGCCGTACCAAACTTACCCACAACATCGGGGAAAGTAGGTATTGCAAAGACATGATCAAAGTATGCGACATCGTCGTGGTTGTGTATTTCCATTGCACACCTTCCTCGGCCTTTGTTAGGAATGTACGTACAAGGAGATGACTTAGATGAACGAGCAGGGCCGCCCTTAGGGAGGGCGTTGAACACCAGGCCTTCCGTTGTCCAGTGTTCTCCCTCTAACATCCTTACCGCATCAGTTTGGTAGAGTTCGCAGGCTGCAATTAGATAAAACGCAAAGACTAGTAGAAAACGATTGCTCTTAATGCATGCCATTGTATATATTTTTAGTAGGTGATACGAAATGAAGATGAAGGTCTTCACTATCTTCAAGCTTGTAGTAAATGAAGAAATTGGATTAATTAGAACTTGGGAAGATGCAAATTAAGTTGTGCGTTGATGAGTTTGTGATATGATTACCAGATGATGGAAGCTGGTGTTATATATACACTAAGACGGGTATGCCATAGAGCTGGACTTCAATCACGCGGTGTTTAGTTAAGAAGGCCTAAGATGTGGGCTGGTCAACGTACATATTGCATTCTGTGAGTCTTGTGAAATCTGCGTGGAATAAGTCATCCTTGAATGAAAATAACGTCTTTGGCAAAATAGAATACAATAGGAGGAGTAATTAAAACATTAAACTTAAAGGGAAGAATCAGTCAACGAGGAAGTTGATTAGCTTAACTACATACTATACTCTCGATCTTATTCTCATACAATTTTTTCTAATTGGCACCGTGGCTACATGCATAGTAACGAAGATATTGGTAAAAATATATAGGTTTTATAGAATTACCAATAGTATTCCATATCTTTTAAAGTAAAGTTAAAAATTTAATTGGGATAGTATTTTTTTTATCACATTCATTATAAATAAAGGTAGAGAGGAAATATGATATGAAAGGAAGAAATTAAGGTAGTTTTAAATTATTTAGGAATTTTTATGGTTACATAATTTTCTATCTATAATATTTTTCATTTTAATATTAATATAAAGTAAAAAAAAAATTAAATAACATCATCTATATAAAAAAAAAGATGGGAATTTTTTTATAATCGCTTGACACATGTTAAATATGATATCAACAATTGTTTTATTTTAGTAATAGTTATAGATGTGATATACTCATTTGTGATGGTTTATAGGCTTAGAGTTTCATCAGTTATACTTGTAGTCAAGCGAAGAAATAATTCAAGGTGCTCGTCTAATAGAATTATATTTTTGTTATAAACCCGAGTGCACATAACTTTATATATATGAACAAAGTGACATAGTTGTAATATTTTTAGAAAATAGCAAAATTAGAATCCAACTTAAATTCAACGAAAAGTAAGATAAATTTAGTAAAAATATTTTAAATTTTTAAAAAAATAATTTGAATTCAGCAAAAATAAGTTAAATTTAGCAAAAGATAAATCTAGTCTTGCAATAAATTTAGCTAAAATATTTTAGTTTAAAAAAAAAATTAATACAAAAATAAGTGAAGTTCAACAAAAGATGAGTCTGATAGCAATAAGTTCAGAAGAATACGATAAACTTAGAACAAAATAAATAAATTCGGCAAAAATATATATGTCAAGTTAGAAAAAATAATTACTAAAATAGTTCACTTGACTATTATTAAACTGAAATTATTTATTAATTTTGAATTTTCCTAATTAAAATTGATTTTTATTGTTTTACTTTTTTTATTGTCCTGAAGATATGCATCTGTTTGATTTCTGGAACTTCCGAGCTAGCTGCATGACATTTCATTATTTCAATATGCACTCTCGAGAGCTCCAAAGCAGACCTAATACCATGCTCCCATTGTTTCTTTCCTTGAAGAATGATGGCAGATTACGTGAAATAATAGACCTGCGTCAAGATGATTCATGCATGCTTCAAACGTTTCCAACGTACTTTCCCTGACGTCCTTTCGCAATCGATTTCTCCAAACATTGTTGGTTAGTTGTATCTGTTGGTGATGAAAGATGACAAAAGTACATGAATCTCTTCACAAGAGTGAGGGGAGATTTCCTAACCAGATGGGACTATTGTGATATCAGAAGCATTATTGCAATCGAGTTGGGATTAGGAGGGGTACTTGAGATTATTGTACTTGTAGTTCCAAAGGAAACATAGGTTAGCTCTAAGTTTGCTGTTGTATATGGAGAATTCCTAGAGTTTTATACAGGGACGCGTATGCCAATATATCTATGTTGCAGGAAGTTAATTTCTATATTATGGTCTTGACAAGACCGAGTATTTACCTTGGAAGACAATGGAGAGTTTATAAACGGGAGGCCATCCTAACCCATCGATCTGGTTGAATGAGGGGCCGGGGAGAATTGCATGTATTTGGTTCAACCTAGCTTGTCAAGAAAAAAGTCTCTAATTAAAAGCCTTATCATCCAAGCAGTAATATATAGTTCCTTTGAGCTTCTTCAGTGCACACCATGTGTGGTATGGATATGCTATGCTATATCGACGTAACTTTGATTTTTTTTATCCAAGGTCAGCAAACAGCAAATATTGATCAATACAACATTGAAAGGGACGGGTACACTTATGATTCAATACACAACTAGCATCTACACAACGATTGAGATAAAGCGTACGCCGAAAACAAGCCAATCAATTTATCAAAGTGGCTACAAGCTAAGTTCCTTGCTTTCACCACTCAATGCCCCAAAATTCGTACGCTTATTCATGATTTCCATTCCGCATAACATCTGACCCTTTGACCTTTGTTAAGTGAGTTTCTATGGATGCAACGTCTTAATTTACCAGATCTAATCACAATACTCAATGGAAAGTAGTGGCTTTAAGGGAGGAGTGGGGTTAGATACTAAGAGTGCATTTGGCCATAACCCATGAATCGTAAATAATCCATACCGTATGTGAAGGAATATAATTCCATATAGGACCCCTAGCAAATGCGTTGTTCGCTTTTGGAGCCATAGTTAGTGTTCTTCCGTGAAGGATTGGATGCAATGCTTGCTTTCATTTTCAATGGTAAGGCGGAGGAATATACTATTAAGAGTCGTTAATGCTTTGAGTTTTACTAAGTTAGGAAATTAAAATCTACAGTTTCTCTCTTGATACATGAATTATTTATACGCATATTCTCCAAATCAAGAGTTTCAATATCCTGCTTAATTAGCTTCTTTTGAATTTGGTTGATGATCTTACCCAAACTTATTCAGGACATGGAGGCGAGTAGGTATTGCAAAAACATGATCAAAGTCGTCGTGTAATTCCACAGCACACCTTCCTTGACCTTTGTTAGGAATGTACGTCCATGGAGATGACTTAGATGATCGAGCAGCGCCACCCCTAGGGAGGGCATTGAACACTAGACCTCCCGCCATCCCGAGTTCGCCCCCTAGCATTCTTACCGCCATGGTTTGGTAGAATTCGGTGGCTACAACAAGACACAAAGCGAAGATCACACGAGAACAGTTACTCTTAATGATTGCCATTATTTTATCATAACTATACGATTTAGAACGTGATAGGACTGATGAATACGTGGATTGAGGCCTTAACTATTATTAATTTAAAACCAAGGGAAGAGCTAATTATGTTATATTTTTGTGTTTATGGTGTGATTAAGGTTGTGTTATTTACACAATTAGACGGGTATTGAGACCATCAAGTGAAATGTCAAAATGCATGCGCTTGACTTCAATCACGCAGTGTTTAATTAAGGAGGCCTTAAGTACGGACGGTCTACATATTACATTCTGCGACTCAGTGAATTATGCGTAGAAATATTCTGCTAGGATTATAATATTGCAATATTTTTGGCACCAGAAAGTAAAATTTGAATAATATTTTAATCTCATACAATAATTAAAACGTAAAATAATCAGGAAAGAATCAGTCAAGTAGGAAGTTGGTTATTTAACTAACAAAAACGTCTGTTATTCGTACTACTCTGCACTTCTGCAGTACGGAGTAGTTTATTTGGCAGCGTAGCGTAGTTCGATCAACGTAGAGGAATTCCAGGGAAGGGTCAAGGCATCAAGCTAGGCTGGCAATTAGTTTGTGCCTCGGTTCTTTAATTCATACCTGACCTTTTGCATTTTTCACACCTTTAAACTAATTGCAATACTTTGATCGATACACTTCTTTAAATATTAATATTTATAATTATGTATTAGTACAAATTATAAAGACTGTACACTATAAAAATATACATTAAGACAAATCCAAAATATTATATTATATTATATTATATTATATGTTAATGAAGAATTATAATTAAAATAAAAGTGATTTACTATTGTTGGCTCTTTTCCTTGATGAATTCAAAGGGGTATGACTTGGAGAGAATAAGGAGTTCATGAAGCTTAATTACTTCAGGAGACTTCCATGTGCATGTGTTGTGCATTTAAAGCAAATGCCTTTTTCCGACCAATTCCTCTGTAAATTCCCACTCTTTTCATCTACATTTCGTATATGCCAGTAGTAACATGAGTTAGCTAAATCTTTTACTCGTCTTAGTTCAATTCAGATCTCTGCATATTAATGATATGATCATGCATGTTTCGGCTAAAGAGCAGTCTTATGGTTGCCGGAAGCCACCTAGGTAAGGCCGTACGGGGTCCAGTTTACGCAATATTATACCGAAATGCTTAACGCTTTACCGCTTGTTTTAATATTGCGTACGTAACATAAGGGATGTTCATTTCATAAGATTGAGGCATATATATGCACTACTACATTTTCAATCTAATCCAACGGCAAATTTCGCTGTATTAGGTGTCAAAAACCGCTGTATTAGACCTAATCCAACGCCTTGTACCGTCACATCTGTTGGCGTTGTATTAGGTCTAATCCAACGGTACAAGACATCTAATACAACGGCATCAATACTGCCGTTGGATTAGGTACAACCTAATGCAACGGCTGCCGTTGGATTAGGTATCTACCTAATCCAACGGCAGCCGTTGTATTAGGTTGTACCTAATCCAACGGCAGCCGTTGTATTAGGTTCATTGTGCCGTTGGCTTAGCTTCCTTGTATTATTGGATTAGATTGTACCTAATACAACGGCAGCCGTTGGATTAGATTTCTTGTGCCGTAGTATTAGATTACTTTTTTTAATAAATATAAAATGTAGCATTATTATATGTAGAATACGATGAGCATTATATATATAATATTTTCAATAAAGGTAACAATAAATATAAAATGTAGCATTATATTTATTTATAACAATAAACAAAGTATATTACATATTTATATATATACATTACATTACAAAATCAAATCTACTATCTTACTAATAATAAATAAAAGTTTACTATCTTAATAATAATAAATAAAAGTTTACTATCTTACATATTTATATATACTATCTTGCTAATAATAAATAAAAGTTTACTAATAATTAACAATCGTGCAATAATTTGCCAAATCTTCAAATGCTTATCGATTGAATTTCTTCATTCATCTCTATTGTTTATCTCATCATGCACCTACAAGTAAAAAGAAAAGGAATGAATATATATATATATATATATATATATATATATATATATTTATATATATATATTCATTTCAAGTCTATGAGTAGGTGGTGAAAGTCGACTAAATAGAGTTACAGTAAGTCCCCTTATAAAATTGAGGGAACACATTCTCTTGGATCAGAAAGCAAGGTAGATTATATAAATTACAATCTTTAGCCAAACAAAATAGATCAGTAAACAAAGGATAAGAGGGAAACTTTAAGGTACAAAGAAAAGATACAGGAATGGCTGCTAACTCTGTCCCCTACACATATCGTAGAGGTGATCTAAGCTATCTATGAACTATACTCTCTACATGTAAGGATCATCATGATATCTTTTTGCAGTAACAAATTCTAATACAATATTCCCTAAGAGAATGCAAGTTGAAAAACTTACTATTGGGAGGAGGAATGCTATTAACCTCTCAAGATATAATCTCATCCCATTCTCACAAGTAAAAAGCTTTAGCTACAGCCGTTTAATGAAGCCTTTTAAAAGGGGATTTTCATATTTTTGATGAATTCTTCATTTCACATTTTCCATGCGAGTATCTTTCTTTTAGAAATAGCAGAAATAAAGAGCAGTTAATCATCAAACTGCAATTTTACAAACATACCTGAGTGACCCTGTCACGATGCAGTCATCAGCATATTCCTTTGTGAGTACATGGGAGTCTTCCAAACCGAGGATCTTTATAGGATTAGTAATCTATTTGTGTAGAGTTAATGAGGAGCCATATCAAATTATCAATAAATTTATGTACATAAATGCATGTGTAATAAAAAATTTTATTGTTCTTACCAAAGATGTTTTAACATTAATCATTACCAAAGATGTAGATAAATTTAGCTTGTTTAACATTAATCATTATAAACAGCTCACTTAACACTAAAGAAATAAATATACAAAACTATAGAATCAAATAGTAACAAACACACTTAATACTAAGAAGAAAATTAATGTTAACAGAAAACCGAAGGTCCATATATATATGAGAAAAAGTTATTGTGATAATGCCCAATCTATGTGAGTACACTAAGCTACCTTATATGAGAGTTAATGTAGGTCGGTGAATAACCAAGATCTAATGGCTTAATTTAGATGATTATTGTAGGGACAAGTGCATTTTATTTTCAAATGGAATTACGGAGTACGGAGTAAATGACAAGAGCTGTAATTTTATTCTAAAATCAACATCAAAAGCATATGCAAAGTCAAACTACAATAATGTGCTTGTTATTGGAGGGTTTTGATGTAGTTCTAAAACTAGAATTGTTTGCTAAATGGTACCAGCCGTAGTCTCTTAATGCTCATATATTCTTAAGATTTATTAGACATAAGTGTCTCATTTCTAATTAAGCTTGAAATAGCCATTATCATACGTACATAAATTGGTCCAATCAGAAGAAAAAAAAACTTGAAATATGTGAAGAGAAAAGAAAATAGAAACACTAGACCAATGTAAAGAGTTAGCTGCAAGAGAGTCAGAGGAGTGGTTGGCTTAGAAATGAGGTGTTGAAGATCGAACACGACTTCTTGAAATACAATGAAGAGGGTCATATATCTGCACAAAATTTAGAATTGATTATACCATAATTTTTTTGAGAGCAGATCATACTATCTAGTAGCCATTCCATTGTCCCACTCATATATACCCTCCTAAAGGCCTCTACATCCTACCAAAGGCAAATTGTGAACCACAAATCCACCAAGTTGAACAGTTCAAAAAGAGCTTAGTAATCAAACTACTGGAAAGAAACAACTACAGCCACTGAAGCTGATGCCTTATGGAATGCATCCAATTCAAAAACACACAAATACACATACACATAGAAAGAGAAAGAGACTGGCAGAGAGATACCTCAAGGGAACCTACTTTAACTAAGAGTGCACTTGTCACTTGTTTTTACAATGTTCACATTGTTGATTCACACTCCTACTTATCTATCAGTCGAGAGTTTAGATATCACAGATTCACAGAACTGGAACATACACAGTAAGAGTATCCGACTGTAGGATTCTGCAAAATCATAAGATAGAGCTCACTGAATGTGTTAGACAGACAAGCCATGAGGGAATTCCATTACATGACTTTCATATCACTAAGTCGACACTGTGTATCACCTATACCAAGCTATATGATATGCTTGATGACATTATTCCACTCATTCTAACATGTTGCCGAAGGAACCAGTAAAAACAACAGCATCAAATGAAATACTGTCTCTCTCTAGCAAAAGGTACTTCACAGACCTTGGGAGCTTTGAGAAGTTGAGAACCCCATAAAACCTTTAGGGAACTGTAAACAAAAATCTCAGAAGGTATCTAAATAACATCAATTCTGCATTTAAAATTCTAAGAAGGTAAGAACAATGAGCTGATACATCTTCAAGCATTTCTTGGCCACTGTCAAAATGTGACTAATGCCAAATCGGGAAATTCTTATTAGATTGCTCTACGATAACTTCAGGAAGCATTTTCTTTTCCCTGACCCTCTCACACCTCTCAACCCCCCCCCCCCCCCCCCCCCCCCCCCCCTCTCAGGTTCCCTCCTTTTCAGATGTCCACCTCCCGTACTATACATCCTTGCTAAAAGAAAGCAATAGCTACTAGCTAGGGTTTTGTGACCAAGTAGAGTACGATATTAATGTCAGTTTTTGATAAGTTTTTTAAAGTATTCTGTATGAGGTAACAAGCGTAAGGAACTTCTAGCCTATGTTGCTTCACTTGTGTGTTCCACATAGCAATATCGTATAATAATGCTAATCTACACCCCCAAATCAAAACCAAACCCTAAACACAAATACACCCTAATTTTGAGAAAATTGAGGTATACCTTACAAGATTCGAACAATCATCCACATGAAAGACTTGAGCAATCAGCCACCGACACCACCTCAACCACCTTCAATTCGTCTACTTATTCGAGCAAGTAGAGACCACCTTAACCACCTTCAATTCGTCTACTTATTCGAGCAAGTAGAGACCACCTTAACCACCTTCAATTCGTCTACTTATTCGAGCAAGTAGAATCGGAAATTGGGAAAACAAGGGGGAAGAAGTTGAATTGGGGAAGAACACAGTAGGAATAACTTGAATTGGGGAAGAAGTTGTTGAATTGGGGAAGAACACAGTGGGAAGAGTGAAGCTGGGATACGAAGCAGAATATGGCTAGGGAAAATTGCGAAATAAACATGTGGGTAGACTAGTGCATTTGGGGATTGGCTGGGGAGGGAAGTAGAAAATGAAAATTTTACTTTGGCGCCTTGGTCATTGGATTATAATGTTTAGCTGTTGGATTAGACCCAGACCATTGGATTATAATTTTTGGCCGTTGGATTAGACTCGGACCGTTGGATTAGAATTTTTTGCCGTTGGATTAGACCTAGACCGTTGGATTAGATAATTTGGTCGTTGTATGTGCCGTTGGATTAGCATACCTAATACAACGGTTTTTTAAAACCGTTGTATTAGCCCACAATGAACATGATGGCGTTGTATTAGCCATGTCTAATGCAACGGTAATAGAAGGACCGTTGTATCAACTCATTTGTTACCGTTGCATTAGATAAAAAATGTAGTAGTGATGGCCACAGCCCCAGTGGCGGACCTAAGATTTTACATCATTATGTCTTTGCTCATGACCAATTATATTAATTAATTTTTATTTGTCTGGAAACAATTTTAACTTTGCTAATTATAGAAATATTTAGTAAAGAAACTAAATATAGATACCTAAAATACATTATCTTAATAGTAATATACCTTGAATAAAAATTTAAATTGTTTATAATTCAAGAAATTACAGAATGAGGTGCTATATGGTAAAATTAATGTGTATAGAACAGCTAGCGGGGATAGCTCAGTTGGGAGAGCGTCAGACTGAAGATCTGAAGGTCGCGTGTTCGATCCACGCTCACCGCATCTGTCGCAATGAAAAGTATAGCTCAACTCCCAAAGGTTTCAATGACATTGGTGGGCTTTTTACATAAAGGAATGATTAGCGTAAAGTCAACGATTATAAAGTATAATGGGTTTGTATGGGATTTTATTTGCAGTTTATTTCATTTGGAATATGAGAAAACCCCAATTTGATGCAAGTCAAGTGCGGTTTGTACCGTTGAAGTGTGTTGTGTGAAGTGTAATCTGCCTATCAATTTACAATAATAGATATTAATGGCTAGAACTGATAAATTTTCATAACCTTTTCCATTTTATTTGTTTAAATTTTTCATCTTTATTTTTGTATAAGTGACAAAATAATCATGCCAAGTGGGTTCATTCGATATAGAGAGAATGATAACATATTACACAGTTATTCAAATCACGAGGATAATTTGAGATTTTTCCAAAAAATAAAGTGTTTAGTTTGTCTGCGTATTAAGAATGGCTAGGAACTTCCTAGGCCGGACAGAATTTTGCTCTGCTGAATTTCATGCGAATGACGATGTGACTGTGTGAACATCGCCACCACATTGAAGTGCAGAGAAAATTGCATCATTTATAGGGAAGTTTTCATTTTTATGGAAGGTGATTCCTCGAAATTAATAATGAACAATCAAGCCTTACCATCTATTTGATTCATGCATACCATAGTTTTAAAGGCTAGTATCAATAAGATTAACATTAATGTATTACTTGATACTAATTGATAGCCCTGAGGCATTGCAGAAGAGCACTGCTACAGTTTCACTTCCATGTTCTTTCTCTATCTTGAATTCTTGATACAAATCACACTTATTGCACTTATGTTCCTCCTATTCACCCAACTGCACCAGTGAAATCCCAATATGTTATGTGACTTGATTTATCCGTACACGTGTACACATCAATGAACAAGAATGGTGTAGAAACACAGTACTGACAACCAAAGCTTTTTGATTAATCTCGAGATTATATATCACAACATTATTAAAACGCAACATACCTGACAAAGGGGGTTTGAGGGGGTACTTTTGAAAGAAAAGGCGGACTTTTATAAGGTACATAGAAAGAAAAAAAAATGGGACTGGAATTCCCAATAGAGGAACTAATACTTCCCTTACTACCTTATGCCCCGACAGTTTGTGGAACATTGGAAGTTCAATATCATGAACAGCATGTTACCTTTGTAAGAGATTTGTGCTCTGTATATTCTTAATAATTGGTATAGTAGGTTGGCAAGCAGTCAACCTTAATGTATTCCGCTTCCTTTACACCCCACAAATCGAACAATGCTACTATACATCAGCCCTCTTTGGGTTCTATCTCCTCTTTCAACTCTAAATTCTATACGTGACAAGAATATGAATCATATTATATCTCAAATAAGAAAAAGACCGAGAACAACAAACGAAAATGGAATACAAACTATGGCAATTAGATTAGTAGGGCGAGATGGAATTCTTCAAATTGACATATATACGACCTTTGTTGAACCAGACTGGTTTACTTTTGCGCTTTTATACTGATCAGACGAGCATAGTAAAACTTCTGCCATGCTTGATTACCTGAAAGATAAGAGAAGCAATAACTAAGTGCACATTCATACCATACTTGCGAACAGCTGTTGTGATCAAGGAATTTACTCCTGTCTGGAATAAGAACTCATTAGGAGGGTTCAAAATATAAAATGTCACTTTTTCTGAAAAAAACGTACTGTATGTGATTTATGATTGGATGTAACTAAGCTACCACTGGTCCAATACATAAACTGACAGGGTTAATATAAGAATGACATATTATAAAAAAATCTTCGTAAAATCATGTCATAATTATTCCAGATGAAGTGTATAATGAAACAAATGCAAAACCTACAATTTAATGGCCATATGCTATAGAATCACATCCCCAAACATATCTAGGAGTAGCATTCATTTTCTTTTGCCAAAATAAATAAATAAATAGGAGCAGCATTCAGGATGTTTATATAAAGCAAGATTTACAAAAAGACTTATAGGAGGGGTAGTTTGCAAACCAAAGAGTTTCAAAAGTAAAAAGAGTAAGATGTTATGGAGGTATTTCGATTAAATTTAAAATGTCCTTGGTCCATTCTTTTAAGTAGGAATGCAGGGATATCACTGAATGTCCAAATGGATGGCTGGACTCAGGGGCGTATCTATAGAGGACTAAGGGTAGACAAATATCTACCCTCCTCAAACAAGTTAGTATGAAATTGTTTCACAAATTAAGGCTTTGGCTTGATGCTATTGTCTTTTAATTTGCATTCTTTGACTAAAATATGCAGTACAGGGGTTCTAAACATCCTCCTTGCAATATTCCACTTTCCCCCCCCTAAATTTTACCATTTTTATCAATGGGTTTAGATAATTGTGTAGACCCTATTTGACAATCCTAGATCGACCACTGGATGGATTCACCCAAGGGCTTGCACCTTGATATGCAAGATTACCAAGTTGAGCATGTTGGTGAGGTTTTTGGAACTCCAGCTTGTAGTTCTACTATAAGAAAATTTATTCTAATAAAAATAAATTGTACTCACCAACTCTTTTCTCTCAAATTTTTCACTCTCCTGGATAATAAAACCATTCGAGTTTTAAGCAGATACTACGTCTACAAGCCATGAACTGTGACAAGGAATTTAGCTCATCTGCTTACTTTGCATCGATTACTATTAAATTCATTTTTTGGAGCTTGGTACAGGCGGTCACATTAACAAGCTCCTCTACCTGACTTCAAAGTTCTCCGATAACAGAATTAGGGCAGCTAATGCAAACTTGCAGAGGATAATCAGCAAATACAGTCACTGTCACACATGTTGCTAAATATAGGGGAACACATCTATAGAAATAAGAAGTTTTCCAGAAAATGTTCAAAATATATTAAATTTTTTTATTTTTTTCAATGCAAATCCTCCCAGGTTAGAAGACAATAATAATAACTGACAGAAAGAATGCTAACCTTTCTAGCGGATTCACTTTAACACATCTTCTGACCCCAATCTTCCGTAATTCTCGGAGGTGAGATGCGATCTCTTGTATTAGCCCCTCCTCCCCCTTTTGAAGTGCGTTGACAGAATGCTCAATAAAGGACCGATCAGCTTCAAGTGCTTGCAATCTCTTACTTAGACTGGATACCTCATACACAAGAGCTGCAATATCAGCTTCCTTAAGCATCACTGCTCCTTGCTCAGCTCCAGCAGACCTAGACTTTTCAAAAGAATGAATGCGTCTTACTAGAGTCTGGTTGTTTCCTGAGGGAACGAAGCCAACTTTCTCCGATATTATACCATTTTCACTTTTAAATTGATCCTCTTCATGCAGCTTTGGATCATATAGTACCTTCCGATCCCCATTTGTCAAGTCTGAGTATGAACTATTGCAGCAATAAGCAGTAAGCTTTTTCGCCAGATTAACTAGACACTCCGATATATATTTCCTTTCATCTTCAATTGTTAACAATTGATCTAGTGAATCACCTTCTCTGTTTTCAGCTGAGGCATTAAAATTATTAGGAGAACCTCTAGTTTTCACACTGTCACTTAGACATGCATTTGAAGCTGACTCCCCAACAATTTCCAAAGTTGACTCATTTGGGTATTTGGTCCGATAATACACAAGCTCTGCTTCTAAATCTTGAATCTCTTTCTCTTTTTCTGTCACAAGGTCATTATACTTATCGAGTGCTTCCATGTCATATTCAGCTTGCTCTTCCATCATCCTTAGATCATGCGAAGCTTCCATTTGTAGGGCAGCTTTCTCTTCCTGCAGTCTTGTGATCATTGCCATTGTTTCATTAGCTGCAATGGCAGAAGCATTCCTTTCTTCCTCCAACTCCTTCAGCAACGCAAATAATAACTTTCTATCATGCTCATGTTGCCTTCTTAACCGGTCAAGTTCGCTTTCTCCTTCAATTTCACTAACAATACTAAAGTCCAAAGACTCAGCTCCAGACCCATTTCTATCAAGGGAGGTCTTAGAATCATTTCTCTCAAGTGAAAGCCTCTTGTGAAGAATTTTCATCCCGATAGAGGTAGATGAATCATAGGCCTTGAACTCATCAAGATTCCTAGACACCCTAGGGCTCAATATATCACTCAAAGGAATCTCAGATCCTCGAGAGAATTGCGACAGCAAAAGCTTTAAATCTGTACTGACTCTTGGTGATTCCTTTCCAGCCAGCTGCTCGGCCAGCTTACCAGACAACTGCCTGCCCTTGCTGCTAATAGCTAACTGATAAGCATCACCAAGATCCAAATGATTTGGCATTTGCAAGGCATCATCCTTGTGCTCAGACCTCCCCTTTGAACAGTTAAGGTATTTAGTAGGTTGCAAGCTATCCAACTCCTGAATTTTATCAGTCTCATTCACCAATGTTTGCACAACTCCAGGTTCTTTAATATCCATGTCCTGTAAATCTTTGACATCCACTTTTTTCTCTAAAATTCCTTCTTCTTCAACATTAGCTGCATGACAGATAACGAGTTCAAAACCAAGTCAGGAACAACTGACAAGTTCAAGTCAAGAAGCAGACAAAAAAAGAAAGTTTCTTTCATCACAAAACTTGTTCATTATCCACTGACAGAATAAACTACAGCAATATTTTCAAAATCTTTTTGGATCTGACTATTGGTCAAAAAAAATTTAGGACGTCTTAAACCCTGAGAATCATTGCAAGTCAAGTTTATTCCAAATTATATGAAATGAACAAGGTAACAATGATCTGACACTACAGCAATAAATTGGTTCTTTTAAATTTGCCGGTTATTTTCCCCTCTTCACAAGGAAATCATTAAATCAAAAAATGGCATTCAACAAAACAGCATTACCAAAACTATAATATATGCAGCACTGAGAAGAAAATCACCATAACAAGAGGTAAATGGTGGAAAACAAGGGATAAAAGATCTCCACTTACAGTCATCTATGGAAGAACTGATATAAACATTCCCATCATTTGGCGACACCGACACGGAATAGGAAGGCATCGGATACGTTGATGCAGATGGATCAAGATTAATATCAATCTCTTGCCAATTAAGTTCTTCCAACCCATGACTGATAGAAGAAGCAAGTGCTACTGATGGACCGTCATGGGGACCACTGATGTCAGATTCCACCAGATGTAATGTTTCTGAGGATTCAGGTAATAAAACACCCACGTCAATTGGCTTGTCACAGGTGGATTCATTTTCAGATACAGCAAGAAACGGTTTCCTAGGTGTAGAATCCAATATTATATCTCTTAATGGATCGTTAGAAATCAATGGTCTCATGTCTTCAGCATCAGACATCTGAACATCAGATTCAGCATCAGAGTTAACTTCCAGCTCTGTGTAACCAAATTGATCCAAAGAGCCCTTGGGTTTTTTTCCAACATCATTAGATGGCTGCAATGACTTAACTTCCTTTTTCAAGTCGATGAGATCTAAGTCAAGATCATTGTCATCAAACCCAACCGACTTAGCCTGGAGCAATGTATGTGCCTGCCGTCGTGGGTTCCACAACTCATTGCAACAACAGCAATGCTTCATTTTTGAGCCCATGGTCTTATGATCAGTAGTAACAGTGTCATCATCAAAGCCACTAAGATCTTCTCCTCCCAGTTTACCAACTAACAACCTGTACGTTTCAGCATTGGATTTATCTTTTGTGGCGAAAGAGAAGAGGCAGCTTTCACACATCCCACAAACATCAACAAGCTTCTCATGAAAATGGCAGTACACCAGCGATGAGATCTCCAACTTGTGATTCCCACACATCATATCCCGGTAAAACCCCACCTTTTCACTTCCTAGAATTTGATCAATCCTTGAGCATAGCAAACAAGGGAGAGGCAATTCGCAATGACGAGCAAATTTTGTAATCAAGTATCCAAAAAATCCATAAACAAGTAGCATAGCAATGAGTAGCCATTCAAGAAGTGCTGATGCCAAAACCGTACTAAATGACCTATGTGGCTTTCGTGATTCCGATGATAGCCGAAACATTTTTCCCATATCCCAATAGATTACCAAACCATACGTAGAACAAAGGAAAGAAGGCAAAAAACCTCTAATAGACCCAAGTCGAATTCAATGATGCAGGTCGCAAACTGAGGCGCATATGCTAATGACCCAAGAAAAAAATAGCACAAATCAAATTATACACATGAAATTCAAAGCCCAAACTCAATATACATTCATAGCTAGCTTAAATTATACAATTCCTTAAGTCTCAAATATTTCCTTTCTAATTCAAGATGATTTTTTTTTTATTTTTTATAAATGAATCCAGATGGTGTTGGTTAAACAACAAGAAATACTATAGGTTATAAACTGAGTTATAAGTTACCAAACATCACCATTCATGCAACATAATGCCAGATTATCAATGAAACAGTAAATCAGTAATACCCAACACATATAATAGTTGACAACATAGTGATCACATCATGATACAAAAATCAGCAGCTGAAAAAATAACACCAATTTCATGTAAGATCAAAATCCAGAAAATGTAAAAATTCCTCAATTACAATTCATGCAAGTTTCAATCATAAAAAGGGAAGGCATGAGACGATCAATCGAACATGATAATATATGATCAAATTTCCAAAACCCATCACCAAAATTAACTGCAAAATTTGAACCCAACCAAATTAAACCCAATAAAGTTACCAAATTTGCAATCATAAAACTTGAAGATGACAATCAAATGAAATGAATTCTTACAAAATCAGAGGCAATGAAGAAAAATTCAGAAACCAGAAAACCTGCTTGTAATAGAATTTTTCAGAAACAAATCTTTGAACAGGTTCAGTGCAAGGTGAACAAGAACAAAAAGTAGCCACTTTTGTGAGTTGAGATGTTTTGGGTGCAAAGGGAATGGATTTGGAAAAAGAAATATTGATGGTTAAAAATAATGAGGACAGATCTGCACGAAGCAATGTCCAGTGCTAATGGTGGGGTCAAACCAGATATGGATGAAAAGTCGGCTGACCGAAAGTTATGATTTATGAGCCCACCTTCATAAAGTTAAGTTGGTAATGCACTAATGCTCACATTTTAATACAGTTTTCATAGATTGTCTCTTCTTTTATTATTATGAGATTGAACGATTACATCTTAGAATTGGGTTTGGAACCTAGTAACTTTTTATTAGGTGATGATGATTTATTAGTCCAATAATTGGTAATGGTTGTATGATGTCATTGTTAAATTATTATGTGCCCGTAAATAAGTGCAATAAGATTTGGGGTAAATTACTCTTGTTACGAAGATTTGATGATGGTTTAAAAAAAAAGGAAGATAACATTATCTCCAATGTTGAGTAAACAACATGAATAATGATGAGATAAATAGTGGGTAACTGCATTTGATTATACATGCTATAATTTTAACTTATAGTGTGTAATATTGACTTGCACTTGTGAAAATTTATCGTTCAAATTTTACAGTTAAGTAAAAATTTTGTCATCCTTTCACATATATATGATCTCCTTCTGTTAAATGATATCAAGTCACATAAGTTGTTATATATTTATAAACAAAAAAAGTAATGTTAATATAACCCTTTTAATTTCTTTGGGTGAAAAATCTAAATAAAAAATAAAAAATTAATTTCGGTTAACTAATTCATTTTAGATTCGGATGAAACAAAAACTATAACCACCTTACTTTATTTTTATTTTTTTTTAAATAAAGATCTATGCTTCGTTTTTTTCATAAGAAAAAGAAAGAAAAAAAAAGGATAAAATTTTATAACTGAAATATCAAACTTCACCCCATAATTACCATATTGATTCAGTTTTTTTTAAAAATAAATACCGAGGATAAACAAGTAAAAATAAAACAACAAATCCAAAATTACTCATTCTATACCATTTAAAATTTGATCAAGAAGACTTGGTTAACTACCAAACTTCACCACTTACTGATTTACGGTGTTTTCTTACTCCATTCTCCCCAAGTCGCCTGTTATCATTGTTGAAATTTTCTCAATTTCACCTCTTTTCTACGCAAGTTTGTTTACGTTTAGGTAAAATTTATACCTTCTTTATTTGTCAATTTTACTATTTATCTTTGAAAGGATAAAATAGTTATGGAGGGAGTAAATATTATTTTGGGTTTTGGAATATTGTGGTCAAAATCAATATTTATATTTATAAACTGAATTAAACAAGGATAAGAGTAGGTAAATGAAGATGTAGAGTTCGAAGGAGATCATACAAATGCATTATAGTTATTTTATCGTTTTAATTGGCTAGATGTAGAGTATATAAACATTATCTTTGGTTAGAACAACAATCTACTTTTCCTTTCCTTTTCTTATTTTTCCTAACTTTTAATTATTTATTTTTAGGGATGTTATGCTATTTTGGATCCTTGCGTAAAGTAATTAAAAAATTATTACATTTTAATAATCCAACTTATTCAATTTCGTTATCTAATTTAAAATAAATGAAGATGTAGAGTACAAAGAAGAACATACTAATACATTATCACTATTTTATCGTTTTAATTAGATAGATGTAGAGTACATAAACATTATCTTATGTTGTATCTATAATATACTTTTCCTTTTCTTTTCTTATTTTTCGTAGCTTTTGATTATTTATTTTTAGGTATGTTATGCTGCATTTCATCCTTGCGTAAAGTAACTAAAAAAATGATTACATTTAAACATAGTATTATATCATTCTACGTTAATAATCAACTTCTTCAATTTCGTTACGTTAAAGTATATTACACTATTTGGGAAGGGTGCTAAATTTATTATGGGTTGTCAAACTTCAATTCCTTATTAAAAATTTTGTAATTGATGTGAATTTATAGTTTGTTAATGTTACTAGTTTGAAAATAATAAATTAAACATATTCTTCTAATGATGATTAAAAATTTAGAGGTACCATTATCACATAAGAAGTACAAAAGCATTTAATACATTTGTTCACATTTATCCTCTATGCTCCAAAAATAGAAAAGGAAGAAATAAGAGTTGCATCGATTTTTTGCAACTAATGAGTGAAGTGTTATTATTTAAAGGAAGATATCCAAAAAATCAAATCATCCACATAGTCAATTTATAATTTTCATATATATATATATATGACTTTATATAAATATATTATCTATAAATAATGATTGATCGTCATATTTTTAACTTTATTTAGTAATGTTTTCATTCGTCCTAGACACGATATAAGTCAAAATATTATGTTAATGTCAATTAACAAATTTTTTACAAAATAATTGGTACAAATTTATTATATTCATAATTTTATAAACTTTCCGTGCATTGGCGCGGACACATGCTAGTATTTATTATTACGTAGTATAATATTCCTCTTTTTGCAATATGACATATTTTTGTTTTAACTTCAAAAGTAATTGATATCCTTCGTATAAGATAAGTTTTAAATTTGATTGATTTACTTGATTATATTGTCAATTTTTTTCAGTGTAAATTAAAACATTTGATTAAACGTAGGAAATAACCCTTTCTAATAAATTGTAACTAGAGTGTTGAATATTTGCTTGGATGTAGGAAATAACACTTCCTAATAAATTATAACTAGAGTGTTGAACATTTGCTTGGACGTAGGAAATAACACTTCCTAATAAATTATAACTAGAGTATTGCTTGGACGTAGGAAATTACACTTCATACTAAATTATAGAGTGTTGCTCAAGTAATGACCCGATTTGTTACTTCTAATACATTTTTGCAGTATTTATGCTATGTGATATCACTTATTTTAATTTCCTTGTTACTAAACTATTAAGCCTTGTCAACATTTGCTTTTTTAGTTTTTCCCTTTAAAAAATAATAATTTATTACATTAGTGTATGTACATATTTACCAGGAGTTTATTATTATAAGAAATGGATGGCTTAATTGATAAGATGTCTGACTATAATCTAGTTAGTCTCAAATTCGAATCTATTTATGAGCATTTTTTGATACATTATAACATATAGTCCTTTTATGATGATGTGGCAAATTAGTTATGTATAAGAGAGTTATACACAAAAAGCAAGTCCTTATACATAGTACTATCTAAAAATTATTTAAAATTATTAAGGAATGAAGTTCTACGCAAAACAGAAGGTTTGATACAAAATACTATATAAAAAGTACAAAAGGATGTTTGGTTTACGAATCAGAATTTGAACTTTCTATATAATATTTCTCTTAAATTTATAAGGAATTAGACAAAGTAACAAACTTTCTTCAATGTGATGTCCAAAATTTATTTAACCAAACAACTTCAGACACCTTTACTTTTGTCATAAATAAACGTTAAATATTCTTTTCAACTTATATATATATATCAATAGCCTTATTACTTAGTTTCTTGTTTATAAATATTTCATACCCTATATAACTATATAAGAGACGCAAACCATTGAAACATCCTTTATAAGAATTTGCATTTTTCTTGATTGAAATTTCAAATGAAAAAAGGCCAATATAAGTGAAAAAAAGAGGGCAAGAGTGTAAAACCAAAAACCAAAAATAAAATGAAAACCAAGAATATGACCAAAATACCCTTGTTCTACCCTAGACAACCTTAAGCTGCAATTCCCATCTCAACCCTCTTTCATTGTGCATTCTCTCCTTCTCATCTCATTGTGGGTTTGCCCCTTTGTAATTCCCCCAATTTTTCTTCAATTCCTTCATTACCCTTTTCTCCGATTTCATCAAACCTACCCGCCATTTTTTCTCTCTCCTCCCTCGTTCGAATTTCCGTTACCTCACTCCCCCTTTTTCTTTTCATCCTCCTCCTTCCAGCAACCCCTAATTTCCAATTCTCTTCCTTTTTTGTTTGATTTGTGCAAATTTGCTCCTTAATTGTGTTCTTTGAGTTGGGTTTAAAGATTTGAGAGATACCCAGTTCGAAATTTGGTGGATTTTGCTGGTTTTTGATGATGAATTGATGGATCAAAGATGGGGTTTTTGAGTTAGGGTTTCATGATTGTGAGGTATCGTTGTTAATTTCTTGTATTTTTGCTTCAGTTTTTGTAGCTTTGAGCAATATCCACTTCTTAATTTTGAGTAATTTTGCTGTTGAGTGAAGTTTATTGAATAAATTGATGTATCAAAGATGGAATTTTTGAGTGAGGTTCCATAATTCTAAGGTACTGTTGTTGGTATTATGTGTGTTGAACTGATTTTTGTGTTTTTGGGTAATACCTACTTCTTAATTTTGAGCGATTTGCTGTTTAGTGAATATTGAATAAAATGATTGATCAAAGGTGTGATTTTTTAGTTATAGTTTCATTATCTGAGATACACTGTTATTGATTTCTTGTGTTTTGCTTTGTTTTTTGCTGTTTTTGGGTAATATCCAATCCATAAGAATAACTTTGCTGGCAAACTGAAGTTTGTCAAATAAATTGATGGATCAAAGACGGGATATTTGAGTTAGGGTACCTTAATTGTGATATATTGTTGCTAATTTCATGTGATTTGCTATGATTTTTGCTGTTTTTGGTAATACCCGCCTCATAATTTTGAGCAATTTTGTGTCAATTGAAGTTTAATCAATGAATTGACGGTGCAAAGATGGGATTTTTGTGTTAGAATTTATAATTCTAAGTCACTGTTATTGGTTTCTTGTACTATGTATTTTGCTCTGATTTTGGTTGTTTTTAGGTAATATTCACTCAATTTTTTTGAGTAATTTTACTGTCAAGTGAAGTTTACTGAATGAATTTTGAGGAACTGTTGTTAATTTCCTGTATTTAGGTTTTTGTTTGCTCTAAAGTTTGTTACTTTTATATTCTGTTATCCGATTTATGATCATTTCTGCTGATTATTTTTTGCAGTATATTTTGTGAATTTTGGTATATGTTACTGACTAGTGTGATTTCTGATCTGCCTAATATGCATGACGTATACTTTACTTCAGTTCCTTGGCTTGTTACTCTTCGATAACCAGAGATAATATGCTATTTATTTAATACTACTTAGACGAGAACATAAATAATTTTTTCATATGAATTGAATCTGGGGACTGACAGATCTCACATTGTAACCCAGCTGTGGAAGGCTGACAATGGCTCTAGTTTTACTGTGTTTTAGAAAGGAGAAGTGATCCTTGATTGTGCCAACACTTTAGGTTTTTATGCTGTTTGACACTTTGGTTTAAGAAATCATAATTTTTTTGTTCATCTTGTCTTGCAGATTGTTGATACCGCTGTTAATTGGACATTGTTGAGGGCAGTTCAGCACCGTGCTTGCTTTGTTTGTTGGTGAATTTCCAATTAGTTTTTAAATATTATGGCAAACCATGAATCAGTTCTTGGGAAAAATCCAGGAATACTTGTCCATAGTCATCACCTGGGTCTTGGACAAACTCATGAGCATGAATTGGGTTTGGGACAAGGGCATGAGCTGGAACTAGGCTCTGGACATGCCAATGACCATGATGAAATGGCTCTGGAAGAGAGCCATGAACATGAAGTGAGTGATGGACATCTTTATGAGCAAAGCAATGACTTGCATATGGAGCATAAACCAAATCATGAAAACCATGAATTTTCTTTGCAGAACAATGAATTAGGTTTGAGGGAGCACAATGAGCTGGCTATTTCCTGCAATCAAGAACTTGATGAGGATTTGGAGTTAGATCTGGATCAAAACCAGGAAATGGGTATTGAAGCTGTTGATGATATGGGTGTTCAGGATCCAGAGTATGTACTTAGTCCCGTTGTTCAGGCCCGTTCTTTGGTTGTTAGCCCTAACCATGAGATTCGTGTAGGGCAGGAGTTCCCAGATGTCAAGAGCTGCCGCAGAGCTTTAAGGGACTTGGCAATTGCTCTACACTTTGAAATGCAGACCATAAAATCTGATAAAACTCGCTTTACTGCCAAATGTGCATCTGAAGGATGCCCTTGGCGTGTGCATGCTGCAAAGCTTCCTGGGGTACCTACTTTCACAATTAGGACCCTTTATGAGTTCCATACATGCAATGGGATTGGCCATCTTGGCCACCAGCAGGCTTCGGTTCAATGGGTGGCAAACTCTGTTGAACAACGTTTGAGAGAGAATCCTAACTGCAAGCCCAAGGAGATACTAGAAGAAATCCATCGTGTTCATGGAATTACCTTATCATACAAGCAAGCCTGGAGGGGAAAGGAGCGTATCATGGCGGCTATGCGTGGATCCTTTGAGGAAGGATATCGGCTTCTGCCAGAATATTGTGAACAAGTTATACGCACAAATCCTGGTAGTATTGCTTCCGTTTATGGTAACCCAGAAGATGGCTGCTTTCAGCGGCTCTTTCTTTCATTTCAAGCATCTATATATGGTTTCCTAAATGCTTGTCAACCACTTCTTGGGCTGGATAAAACCTATTTGAAAAGCAAGTACTTGGGCACTTTGTTGCTGGCCAGTGGATTTGATGGGGATGGTGCTCTCTTTCCATTGGCATTTGGCGTAGTTGACGAGGAAAATGATGATAACTGGATGTGGTTTTTATCAGAACTCCACAATCTGCTTGAGACTAATACTGAAAATATGCCAAGGCTGACCATTTTGTCAGACAGACACAAGGGTATTGTCGATGGAGTGGAAGCAAATTTCCCTACTGCTTTTCATGGATTTTGCATGTGTCATTTGAGTGAAAGTTTCCGCAAGGAATTCAATAACACAATGCTTGTCGACCTTCTATGGGAAGCTGCTCAAGCTCTCACCATAATTGAATTTGAGGCAAAAATTCTTGAAATAGAGGAGATATCACAAGATGCTGCATTTTGGATTCAACGAGTTCCACCCCGCTTGTGGGCTACAGCCTATTTTGAGGGCACACGATTTGGGCATCTGACTGCAAATATAGTTGAATCTCTAAATAGCTGGCTTCTTGAAGCTTCTGGGCTCCCAATTATCCAGATGATGGAGTGCATAAGGAGGCAGCTAATGACTTGGTTTAATGAAAGGCGTGAGACAAGCATGCAGTGGTCGTCAATACTTGTTCCTGCTGCTGAGAGGCGTGTTGATGAGGCGATTGATCAGGCTCGCTCTTATCAAGTTCTCCGTGCAAATGAGGCAGAGTTTGAAGTCATAACACATGAAGGATCAAATTTTGTGGATATTCGAAATCGTTGCTGTATTTGCAGGGGATGGCAGCTGTATGGTCTACCATGTGCCCATGCTGTTGCTGCCCTACTTTCCTGCAGGCAGAATGTACATCGTTTTGCAGAAAGCTGTTTCACTGTCGCAAACTATCGGAAGGCTTACTCTCAGACTATTCATCCCATTCCAGACAAGTCATTGTGGAAAGAGTTGTCTGAAGGGGACTCCGATGCCACCAAATCTGCTGGGCTAATTATTAACCCACCCAAGTCTCTTCACCCTCCTGGAAGACCTAGAAAGAAAAGAGTTCGAGCTGAAGATCGTGGCCGTGTCAAACGTGTTGTTCATTGTAGCCGTTGCAATCAGACAGGTCACTTCAGAACCACATGTGCTGCACCGATATGAATTCTTATAGTGAAACACCAATACGAGTTTTTATCTTATAATCAGCATCTGGTAGTAATTAGTGTTCCTATATATTAGTCAAATGGAAATTTACAATTTCTTGGAAGGCTTTTATTATTTTATCATGCAACTTTTAATTAGAATAGCTTGTCTATATGGTCTCTTGTTATTTAGGAAAATTTGTGAAAAAATAACGCATTGGCTGATATGTGCCACTAATGAATAATACAGTATTGCAATTGCTATTTTAGTGCTTATTCAGGTTGATTTCACATTGAAAGGAGATCTTTCTATGCCATCCATAGTCTAATTACTGTTGTGACTAATCAAATTGTATATAAAAAGTATAAAAAGGCCTCCGCACTGTGTCAGGGACTGATCACACTGATGTAGCCCAAGTAGGTAAAAGTATGATGCATGTTCTGTCTTGCGACTGGGTGGATTGGACATAATATATCAAGATCATACCATTATAATCGTTCTGCCTTGATAGGGAACCGTTCTATGCCCAAAACAAATCTTGTTCACGTAAATTGAACTGTTGATCTAGTTTAGCAAAGGATGGGATTTAGCACTAGGTGTAACAATATCAGCAACATAATTAACGTAAAGTATTAGTAACTAGGCTGTTTAAATCATGTTGCAAACGTGCTTGTCCGTCTCCTTTTTGCGACATCAGTATCAGGAAGTGTTTCTTTGTCAAGGTCAAACATCGTGGTCAATATGTCTATTGATTTGGATTTTTGCTTATCCATGGTAACATTGAACAGTCAAGACAGTCACAATACAAGTGATAATCATATTATCACTTGTCACTGTTATCTAATTTCGCCTCGATTCACATTTTACTTGATAACTTTGACTCAGAGGTAGGATATAAAATGAATAATTTCATGAATTTTAAATCCCTTTTCTTTATATCGACATATAAAAGAAAATGACAAGGAATGGGAGGCAACTCAAGAAACTACGTTTCAAGGATGCAACAGACGGCTAATCAATGATAACCTGTAGTCCTTCACTCAACTTGCATAGTAACAGAATATGACATGAGACCATACTTTCACATAAAAATCTGAATTACAATTCAGTACAACTTATGTCCAGAAGCAATCTAAGCATTTATGGTAAAAAACAGTTTATAGTAATAATTGGAATCTAAATAGTTACACAACCTTTCCTACTTAATTATTCAGTGACAAACTAAATCTAAAAGAACAAAGTGCAGGGAGTAAACTAATAGCTATAATTTCCACCGTACACCGATCCATAAGCTCCCGGTTGGCTTGCATGTCCAGCACTAGACTGCGTAGAACCATACACTGATGCAGGAGCTGCATATGAGTTATAACCTTGGCTGTAACCTTGGTCAGTTGCACCACCTGCTTGGGCTGGTGCTTGGGCTGCCGCAGCCTCTGCCATGAAATTCTGCAAGCCACACAGGCATCATGCAACATTTACGCAAAAAAATGGATCTCACATCACTCAAAACACAAGCAACTCTATAAATTTAAAAGATAACTACTCTTAAACATCTCCACAGCACAGAAAAATGCTGCAGCCTCAATAATTTCACAAGCCTAATGTTTTCAGAGCATCATCAACTACAAATAGACCAAACACACATACCTCAGGTAGAAATATCAAATAACACCCCTCCCCCAGCCACCCAAAAAAAACATTTGGAACGGAGTACACTCAATCAAATGCATAGAACAGAAGAGGGAAATAACTCAGACAGCAGCAGTAGAAAATCTATTACCCCAACAAAAGTAAGCGCACACAATCAGTCATAACAAAACATTACCTGTATGAGCTGCTGAGCTGCTTGAACTTGTGATGCAGTTCCATTTATCTCGACTGTCATTTCTCCAGGAACACCCCTTGTCTCTTGTATGGTCACAGTAGCCCCACTGGCACGCCTAATGTAACTTATAGTGGAACCATTGGTACCAATCACAGCATCAGCATATAGCAAAGGGACTTGCATGTGCTGCGTGATCTGCAAACAGAGGACAGTATTAAGACCGTGGAAATTGATATTGAAAAGAGGCACAATCAATAGTCAACTGTACAAAGCCCTACAATCAAATTAAAATCAGTAAGGTTAAGACAAGGGCACAAACCTGTGTGATCATAGAAGGTGCCGACTGAGTATTAGATGAAGAATGGACCCCCATTTGAGGTTCTCTGCCATAAGCTGATATTCCTTGGTGAGGCTGTCTGTCAGGAGGGGGTGCCATATCTGCTGGTGGATAATAATTGTCAAGTTGTCGTGGTGGTGGCATGTATTGCATACCAGAAGCATAGCCACCATGTCCACCGCCTCCATTTGGTGGAAGACCATGAGGGGGGCCCCAAGGCTGAGGTGGCATATGATCCATGGGAGCACCAGAGGCTTGCATCTGGAAGGAACAGTGGCCCATACCAAGTAAGTAAAACACATTTGTTCTAATCAGAAAAAATTATAACCATAAATATGCATAGTTAGAATAGTTACCTGCTTTTCAAAAACAGGTATTATACTACGATCAACCAAAAACTTTCTCAGATGTGATGCAATCAATTCAATAGCTCTGTGAACATCAATAGCTTCCCCAACTACTTCAACCACCCGATCCTCTTGAAGAGCAAAAACAGGAAGGTCCTCTGCAGCAACAACACTTGGTCAGGTTTCACATAGCTTTATTAACACAAATGATCCCATGTTTTGAACGACATCCATAGACCAAAATCAGACAAAATAAGACTTGCAGTACGGAAATGTAAACGAATTTATAGGGACAGAACAGAGATGGCATTAATTTCAACATTTTTTTTAGAAGGTGCTTATATTACCTGGTCCAAGAACCCTAACAATACAATTCGCAGTTTCCTGGATGGATTTAACAGTAGCTCCCTGCTTTCCAATCAAACTGCCAGCCTGGGTGGCAGGCACTAGCAACCTTGTTGAAACCTTGCCTCCTGCAGGCGGAGCTTGAGCCTGAGAAACATCAGGATCCAGTCCGTCAACAATACGTCTGTGAACCCTCAAAAGTCCATCCATTGCTGGAGGAAGAGAAGCATCAGGATCCTCCTTTGCTGAGACCATTACCTATAAGCAGAAACAAGGTCCTAAGAAACGGCAGATGTACCATTCACCAGCAGTTTTACAACTCAATTTTAAAATCCAGGGTCCTACCAAAAGAGTAATATTACGTAAAACTTCATTGGTGACTCCACTAGTCCACATGGCCTAGAAGGCTACAACATTTTCAAGTCTAGTATGAAATTCAACAATAAGGCGTCACTCCCCAAGTTACAAGACATAACATCTCCAACCCACTTCTGTTATCCATTATCCTAGGCTATCAAACTTGTTTGGAAGATATAAAAAAAATCTAGTTTGGAAGATTCTGAAAAGCATCAACCAAGCATTTAACAAATCCAAGACCTTTCATGATCATTGATTCCCTAAGCTTCCATGCAACATCATTGCACCGGACACAGACAGCTCAGTAGGAATTCCAAAAAAGCAAGTAGAAAATCTAACATTCTAATACCTTCTAGAAAAAATCCAAAGAAAACAACTAGGCTGTTGCCTGGTCAGAAGTCATAATATTACACTTCTAGCAACCTCTAAATCTTAGCTATCTTTGTAGGTCATTGCTAGGAAAAGTCCAAAACATCAACACTGACAAAGTATGTGCCACATAAAATTAGCAACTTTATTTTTAATTAAGATGTTCAGATAAAAACTAGGTCACAAGAATGGAATGACTCCAAATGGCCAAGGAAAGCGGGGGGAGAAGATAGCATCCTATATTTTGAAAGATATATTTTGGAAGAATGTCTTGTATAGTTGGTGAGTCCGCTTGTGAAAGTACTTAGGATTGTTGATGGTGAGAGAAAGCCACCTATAGGGTACATTTATGAAGCTATTGATAGGGCTAAGGAAACTAAACAAAAGAGTTTTGGGTTCAAGGAGGAGAAGTATAAGCAAGTCTTTGAAATCATTGACAAAAGGTGGGAATTGCCAACCTCATCGACCTTTGCATGCGGCCGGATTTTATCTAAATCCGGAATTTCATTATGATCGTCCTAATGAGGTTCTTTGTGGGGAGTTGAAAAGGGTTTGTATGATTGCATTGAGAGGTTGGTGTCGGATGTGGCAATTCAAGATAAGATTATGATTGAGTTAGATCCTTTTAAGAATAGCACCAAACTCTTTGGCCATAACATGGCTATTAAGCATAGGAAGATTAAATCTCTCGGTGAATAGTGGTCATGTTATGGTTCTTCAACTCCACACCTCAAAACCTTTGCCATAAAAGTTCTTATCGTACTTGTAGTGCTACTGGTTATGAGAAAAATGAAATTGGGGTGTTTTCCAACATGTAAGTACTTTATCATTGTCGTAATAATTTGGAGTTTTATACTTTAAATCACAATAATTTAATCAATTGTTTTACACTTTTACTTCTCACAGCTTCATACCAAGAAAAGGAATCGGCTAGATCAAGATCGATTGCCGTTATAATTTGGAGCTTCATATTTTAAATCACTAGAATCTAATATATAGTTTTACACTTTTACTTCTCACAGATTGATACCAAGAAAAGGAATCGGCTAGCTCAAGATCGATTGAGTGACATGGTATATGTCAAATATAATCGAGCTTTGCAACGCTGATATAAGAGGAAAGACACCATTGATCCAATTCTTTTAGAAGATATTTATGAAAGTAACGAATGGTTACTTGGGAGGATGGATGGAAACTCTTCCGAGGAAGATGAACTTGTGTTTGAAGGAGATAACCTATCATGGAAAGTGGTTGGTAGAGCCTCCTATATCACTAGAGGAGCATCAAGGACACCTAGTAATACTCCAGAATCATCATCTAGAGCTAATAAAGGAAAGGAATTGATGGTGATTGATGAAGAGGAGATGGATGAGGAAATTGGTGAAGATGGGGATTATTTAGGAGATGAGGAAGAGTTTGATGAGAATGAGTTTGACATAGATTTATCTAATGAATAAGTCATTTATATAGCTATTTAGGAAGCTTGAACACTTTATTTTGTTTTCATGTATTGACTTTTGATTATGTTATTTATTTGTTGCTTAACTTGCTTTTAGTAGTTTATAACTTGCTTTTGATTGTATTGACTTTTGATTGTGATATTTAGTGACAAATTATGCTTCCCCTTATCATTTTTTGCACTTATTATATGAGTATTATGTTGTTTTGAGTACAAAATACAATTTACTAGCTTTAAATTTGATTTATGGCATAATTGGAGCGCCTCATACCCAAAGGCTAGCACCTAGGCTCCGGGAGCCCTAGTGCCTTAGGGTGCCTCATGCCTTTTTAAACTAAGTTGTGAACTGAATACTAAAAAAGGCTAATTCAATCGTAAATGGAGCATTTTGGCCTAAACTAAGACTAAAAGGTGTAAATTCCATGCCACACCCAATCTCGTAATGGGTCAAAATGATTAGGTATATTTGTTAGGAATAGGTAATGGTTAGCAGTTGGAGACACTACAATAGCTTGCATAACTAATCAAGGCTAACCTATTATCCTAGAAGTGTTAACTAACTCAAAAAGATTTTAAGCTTGGTAAATTGAGAAATGCTCCAACAAGCTTCTCAAATTTAAGCTAGTGAAACATTTGTTTCTTTATACACCATTCTACATATTTCAGCTAGCTCAGTTTTCCAAAAACATTCAATAATTTCAGCTAAATATTTCCAACACTACCTAGATAAAAAATTTCAATTGTTTAAATAGAATAGTGAGCATCATATTGGTATAATTGGTACACAATGTCAAATATCAGCAAAAAAAGCACTAGTGCAACAACATTCTGACAAAAGATACCACTCACAACACTTTCACAAATAAGAACCAACTTAACAATGGCAAGGAAGTAATAAATCACTAGTGAGAGCAACATATGCTGAATACAGGCACACATTTAAAGCAGCTGAATGCCCAAACCATAGGCAAATAATCTACATACAATCTATATGTTCCAGCCCCTGAAGTGAATTAGCAGGAAAGCAGACAAACAAATACAAGGTTACAAGCACACTCAATCTCAACCTGCCACATATATGAAACACAGCCCTTATACCACCGAAAACAACAAATACGAGGGCCTTATATTTTCTTCATGAACTAGAGAAACTCAAATTCTAACACCTTTATACCAGCTCTAAGAAATTTTTTTCTTAGCAACTCTATAGCCTTTAAAAATATGTTCCAAATTGCACTCAGACAACACAGGGGTTTCCTCATGGTCAAAATTCATTTAAGAAGTATAACTTATAAACCATAAATTCGAAACCAATAATGTTTAACCAATCTCACAACACACTAATTTGGCAATCCAAAGGACCTTTTATGATCATATGGTCCCATTGATTTTCTAGAACATTCCACAACCAAGAACGATCCATGCAATGTAATCCCAAAAGATGAATCCAAGCCCACCAAGCCTGAATCAAAAGAAATAACCCATTTTAGGGGATGTGAAACCTGCAAATCACCTTGAACACCTCAATAGCTTTGGACTTTTCAATTCAGCTAACCATTCCTCCCTTAATTTCATACTTGGAAACTAACTCAAAACCCAGTCAATCCCTGAAACATGCATCCTTGAACATATTTTCTATAAAATTAATTTACAGTCTTATATATTGAACCCAATATTCTAATTCTCATACCAATCCTTAAACAGTTCAAGTTCTTTGATATGTAAATAGATTTCCACTTTAAGACTCATTCATGGATAAGAGTCCCTACACTTTTCTTTTTTGTCCACCAGCACTATTTCTTACACTCCAATTCATAGAAAAACACCACTAATATCATTCTACATCTCTCTTCAGCACGCCTGGAAGTAGCCTGTACACTCTCATTCAATAAAAAAAAAAAGTCCCATCATCTTGGCTTCTCCTATCATATCCAACCTTTCAATAATAAAAAAAAAAAACTCCACTAACTCCTCTCACATTTACCTTATAATAAAGTAACAATTTATAGCCTGATACGCGTCAAGACTAATGTGGAACGAGGGGATCAGTAAACATTTTCTTTAGCCTTTCACCATCCTTTTTAAATAAACCATAGAGAAAAGACAACCACATAAAAAAAAAATGTACACATACACACACTCCATCAAAATAGATTTTAATTCTTAACCCCTCCCCCAATTCAACCTCCAAAAATAGGAACTTCTATAACCCAAGTACAAAACTCATCTCTAAGTCGAAAATGTGAGTGAATAACTTGGAAAACTCAAGGGAATAGTCAAACTTTACAACAAAGATTTGAACTTTGAATACAAGCATCTCTAATATAAACAAGAAATCACTATTAAGCATAGAAGGTGCAAGCATTGTGTTTCACTTCTGGAATTACAAATTTGGAGAGCTTTATGAACTAATTGTTTGTTTAAAGTTTGATTGTTAATGAACAAACAAATAAATAATTGCTAGCCTAATTGTGTGTTGGTACCTTTTGCTTACTTCTAAATTATTATTTTATACACTAGTCATCCTGGCAAAACTAGTAGTTTAAGAATTTAAATTAATCATATTTTCAAGAGATTGGTAATATTATGCAAGTTGATCCTAGTGGATATTTTTCTTTCAGTTTATACATCTTATGTTTCATCAAACTTGGTCTAACAATGGGTGAAAGGAGGCTCAAAAAGCACCTCTGCATTGGTCATTGAGGAGCTCTTCAACAGAGAAGTATAATACTTGACATGACATCGGCCATCTGGGATACTGATTCCCAGAAAACAGTGCAGAGCTGCTTGATATGGGCATACATAAAGTACGACTTTTAAACCAAATAAATACTTTTTTCAGCACTTGAAATGCCATGCTGATCTCTGCATTCTGGATCTTTGATGCTGCATATTTGGGATGTCATTGGTGAATGATTCCTAGCCTTAAAATTTGCCAACAGAACCTGCACATATTTATTTTTGTTATTGCAGAATATCAACTTTTTCACATTTTTTATGTGTTGATTATTGTGATGCCACTTTACTCTCACATATTTACATTATTTTGCTTAATTTTCAGTGCAACGGGCTTCCTGTTTCTCTCTTCGCATTTCTATCATCTTCTTAGCATGACCTGGTGATTCCAGTGTCACAAATCTTGTCATTCAGCGAATTAAATCTTGATGTCTGGAGGAAGCTTCCAGTTTCTGAACCCAATAGATGTCTGACAACACCTTACTACTCAAATAATTAGCTTTAAAATTGTTAATATTTTTACTTTTTCCAGGTTGCTTACGATATCTTGCAAAGTTTAAATTTAAGGGGTTTATTTTCATTAATGAAAAGATTAACAAAAATCATTAATCAACTAATCACATATTTTAATAGTTTCTAGCTGTATTAGCCTAATAGAAGTAAAGAATGAGTATCTATCTCAAAGTTATATGAAAGTTATCTTATGGTTTATAGATCTTGTTAGCACCTACAACAATCATTTTAAAGAAAAAGCAAGTGAGTACATAGACAAGCATTTTATAAATTGTAGCCTACAGAAAAGTCAACATTGCTCTTGAACAGTATCAATGCCACATTCCTTCTTAGATACCTAATACAATTTAGAGATCCTTAACAAAAAATGACATAAATCAAACGTGTCAAACCCTAATGATTCTAAGATTAGATACATGGAAAGAGGATGAAGATCTTAAAGTAAAAAAATCAGGAAATTAACCTCGCTTATAATCAGTATTGAAGCCAACCTCGAAAATAACTGACCTAAGAGCGAGTAAATGTTTACTTCAAGAACAAGGAGAAAAAGATCTGGAAACTTACAGCTCTCTCCTGTGATCCTGGAGGGCCATCCAAAATCTTGATGCGCGCCTTGGTCTCCTCGACAATTTTCTTAATATACTCACCTTTGCGTCCAATGATATTGCCAACCTTTTGAACAGGTACCAACATCCTAAAAACACTCTCTCCAGGCCACCCAGGCCATTTCTTGAATTCTTCACTACCAGCCACATTGTTTTCATGTTCATCCTTTTTGTCAAAATGGGAATCAGCGGGAGCATCACCCACTTCATTAGCTTCATTATGAGGCAACTCTTCTTTCAATTGATCCCCATCCAACACAGGAATACCCTGGTCTCCATCTAGTGTATGCTCAATCTCATTCTCCGGAAAACTTTGCTCATTTACAGCCAAAGATCGGTCGTCAGCCTCAACCTCAGCAAATTGATAATGCTCAGTCACATTCCCAACAATATTCTGCTGGTCAAACTCATCACCATCAACTTGATGGTCAGATTCCTGCAACGAGAAATCCTGCTCCTCATTGTTCTCAAGAAAACTTTGTTCTGTCTCTGCCATTCTGACCACTCTGCACACAACAGACAAAAATTAAGATAAAAAACAATAAATATTAAGTAATACCATTATCAAGACATCAATTCAAGACAATTTTCTAATCAAGACTTCACTTTCATAATTCATTAAAATCCCAAACTCTATTATAATCCCCTTGTAAGCTTACAAATGTACTAATGAGTCGTTTATGAATGAAATGGTATAGAAGTCCATTCCTTGAGGGTATGGATTTAAATAGCCATACCACTTTAAAATTATTTGGTAATATAAAGGAATGGGTTGTGAATTAGAGTGGGTATGGAATTCCAAGGGGTTGTGAATTAGAGTGGGTATGGAATTCCAAGGGGTTGTGAATTAGGGGTTGTGAATTAGATAGAACCACTTGGGTATGTTATTTCAAAATTATCTATAACAACAGCACCACAACCTCTATCAATATAATGAAACTATCTACAATAACTTCCAATTCTTACAAACAACTAATTGCAAATTACAAAATGGGGGAAATACAAGAAAAACCTAAATCAGGCATTATGAATGGCACAAATTCATCAAATAGGAACAGAAATCACAAACTAAAAAGAACCAGAAACCCAAAAAAAATTAAAACACAAACCAAAACGTAACTGAAAGGAAATCAAAGACTGAAAAACTTAAACCCTAACAAACACGAAACCCTAAAAAAACTCAATTAAACTAGAGAGGAGAACGAGGAGAGAGAAAGCGACTGACAGGTAAGAGTGAAGGCCACGAAAGGGGAAATTTAAGGAGAGGTGAAGGGATGTGGCGAAGAACTGGAGGAGAAGATGATGCGAGAGTGTGCTCTACTGATTGATTTCTAGGTTTATCCGTTAATGTTATCTAATGAGGGAAGAGTGGAGACTCGAGAGAGGTGGTTCAGTGGTGCGCCTATTTTTAATTTGTATTTTCTTTCAATAGGTTTGGGTCGGAGATTTATTGGTCACAAGTCTCACAACTAGCAGTCTAGCACAACCTTCAGTCCTTCACGATGCCCCCAAGGGATACGGGCTTGTTGAGATTTGAGCTGGAGAATTTTTTTTTTTTTTTAAAAAAAACCATTTCATAAACTTTCTTAAACTTACAAAATTTAAACGAAGTTTATATAAAATCTAGTATATTTAATCTATCATAATCTAAATTAAATGTTGAAATAAGAGGAAGAGGTATAAAATTTCTTACGACCCAAGCTCCAAACATCTTTCATGTGACACAATGACTTTCGCATTGATCTTAAGTTATACACTTATGTGTGCAAAACAAAGAGTAATTGGCAATACATGGTCACTTTCCTTTTGAAGGGCTTATATGATTTTGAATTATAGAGTGTGAAGAATTTTGGGTCAACTTTTGCTGGAATGAAGCAGATTGACAAGTTGAAAGTTTCAATATAGAAGGGAATGCAATATTTGGAGATAACACGTGAGAAAGATCATAACACGTGAGGAGAGAACACATGATGATGACACGCGAGAAGCATACAGGGGTGAAAATATCTCTAAGATATTCAAACACCATTTTCTCATAAAAAGGTCACTTCATCACTGTGAAAAATATCCTTCGCCAATACTAAAGCAACTTCAAATTTATTTGCCATTCCATAGGGGGTGATCAATCTCCATTGAAATATGCATATCTCGAGTGTCAGGAGAATTTATTGAGTTTGACAGACCTAGAATTCGAATGTTCACCATATTCTTCTTGTATGAACAATAGAACTATAAAGTTTTTTCGCGATGCAATCATTTTATACATTGTGAGATTAGTATGCAAAAGGAATCATGTCACTTGCTATTCAAATACTGCAATGTGGTTCTTGAGAGATTTGTTTTTTTTTTCAAATAAAACTTCAGAATTGCATAACTGTCCTCCAAGACATAATATTGGAATTGAACTACTCTTCCCTTCAACCGTGCTACACCGAAGCGCCTGCTACTTCACCACTTTTCCTCCCCTTTCTCGCCTCTTTCCAAAGGGGAGCTTCCTCTTCCCTCTTTTCTTTGTCAGCTTCCCATTTTCTATCAATATGGAAAGTCTATCATATTCCTTCTCTTTCTACCCTTCATGTCTAGTCAATGATGAGGTACCTTTCTTCTTATCTTCTATAATTTCGGAATAATTTTTGAAATTCCTTATCTTCTCCTACCATTACCAAAGCTTCTCTAACAAAGTCTGGGACCAACACAAAAATGATATCACTTTCGTAAGTTTTTTTTGGGACTCACCATTATTCTGGCTTATCTTAAGTGCTTGGGTAAGATTAATAAGAGTTAAATCATGGTTATGTAACTCAATTGCAACCATAACTCTCCTACAGTATGCCTTGACATTCGAAGTATCATATAACAAAACCATCAAATACAAATTACCAACTCTAAGAAAAATCCTTACACTTGAGAAACACATTCATTAGATTAAGGTTAACTAAGCTAGCTAATCCCATAAAAATTGAACGTTCCTCATGAAGTCATGATTACTAATAAAGGCAGAAGATGAGAGTTTGATGGATAAAGTATATTTTCAATAGCCGAATAGAGAACCCCTCGATTATATAATGTGTTACAGTTCTTTATATCGCCTATCGTACTCAAAATCCCCATAAAATTAGCAAACTTATCAGCTATATTGGTCAAACCACAAAAAGAGACATCATTCTCTTCAAAATGGGGAAAAAAATTATAAATCCCCTATAGAGCCTCAAAAGTAACCATGTTTTTAGAAATTAGTAAGTTATTGAACTAAGATTTTAGTAATAATGAGTTTTTAGTTTGTGATATGGTAAAGATAATTGAACTTCGTACATGAATTTTTATTGTTTTGTAAACAAAGATTTTGAAATAAATGAAGTATTTCTAAATACAAGGATTTGTGTTGAGTTAATGATTAGCCCTAAAAATAAAAGGATAAAAAGGCTAAAAGAAATTTTTTTTTGCTTAATTTATCTTATTTGTGTTAGAAATCAAACCTAATTAATAGTGTATATATTTTTTGAAATTAACTTAATATTATTTTTCATTTTGAATTATATTTGAAAATTTGAGGAAAGTAGAGCATTGGAATCTAATTGCTAAACCATGCATAATATTTTGCCTTTTCTTCATTTTGAATTATACCATGTTCATATGTTCATGAGTTGCTGAGTATCTTTTGTGCTCAACTACGTCATATGTGAGTAACTCTCTTGGTCTAATGATTAGGTGACCCCTAGTGAGTCATCTCATGGGTTGATTTGTTCTACATAGTTAGCATGTTACTTTGTGGTATGTGTATGTTGTAACTAATGCTTCCACCTCTCATTTCACTTATTTTAAATGGGCTCTACTAGTCACTAGTATTACTATTAGGCTAGTTAAAGGGAGGTATAAATAGCTAAGTCATCCTAGTATTGGAATTGAAGAGAGGATATTTTGGAGGAAATAAGGTAAGACCAACTCCCCTACTAGTTACTAATAATGTGCTATAGTTGATGTGGTGTCATTCCTTTGTTAGCCTAGGGGACCATATTTTGGACCCTAGTTGCTATTGTTATCATAGGACTAGCTAAGATTTGAGTCATAGTACATATATTCCTAAACCGTTCTACAAACCTTGGGTAGGAAAAGAGGCAAGTGATCTCTTTAAATGATGTATGATGCATGCTTTCCTTGAACCTTTGGTGATTATTATGTTCGCTCATGGGAGTCCAATGCCCCTGCCTTTTTACATTCTTTGTTTTATTGTATGGATTCTACCCCATCAAATATTTGTTGGTCACTTAGCAACTAGATTAGAATCATCACATTGATTCTATGAGTCGCTCTATGTGGATTCAACGCTACTTACTCTAGTAATATATTCTAGGTCCAAGTGGAATTACTTTTGCATAGGCATGATGATCGCCTATCAATAAATTCGACAACTTGTTACCAATCCAATGCAATGTGAGTCTGACAATTGTTGATATGACAACCTCTCCAAAGAGGCAAGGATTTTGAGATCAATTGTAAGTAGTGTAATTCATCATCAGGTGTTTTCTAACCCTATTCAACTTAAGTTTTTTACGCAGAAAATTATAACAACAAATTGTTTTGATGATTGTTGTACTTATTCAAGTGTAACTAGTAAGCTGTAAGTATGGTTAGAAAATCTTGGTAATAGGAAAGTTAAAATATAGGAATAAGGATTTCCTTAAACATGAGAATTTACTTACCCACCCGTTCTTGATTACACAAAATTCTCATAAATTGCAAATTCGTTAATGTCAACCAAGAAAGCTTAGAACAAATTCTAAAAATTTAATGTATGAATTTAGCTCTCATAATATACAAATTCCCTTAAGCTTTCAATCTCATTATCAACCAAACATGAAGTACATTAACTTGTAGAATACATCACTTGACATTTTAGCAAAAGTAATGGGCGTTGAAATTTGCACGCCCACTGATAGCGGCGCGAGTGCGCGACTAGCATCAACTTAAGAAGAATGGAATCAGGAATTTTGTAATCATGGAATTGTACAAATTTAATTCGAATAAGTGGCAAATTTACAATAATTATTAATAATTGCACATAAAAGAGGGAGAAAATCAATAACTAATGACAATCATTATCCACCGCTACGATTGTAGATTCTTTAGGTAACAGAAGACGCTTATGCTTCAAGTTTCGTAGGATAACACAAAAGAGGAACTACTTTCCCTTTCCACCTGAATGTTACCATTTGTTTAGCTAAGTTTCTTCCTAATGCAGTCACAAATATATCCTTTGCGTGGTAATTATCTTGGACTCTTTCACGGACAACTCAATTACGTTACGACCTCCGTCTACTTCTAACTTCACCCATTAAATTAATCGGGAAAATAAGTCTTCTCTTTGTTTTGAGTAATGCTGTTAAAGGTTATTTATTTATTATTTTCAAAAAATATAACGTATGAAACACGATTAAGTTATTGTGTATCATGTAAAAATAACCCTTTCAATATAACAAAAGTTATCATTTAACGAATAAAAAACCTAAAACCCATATAGATTTGGTTAAGATTTACTTGGAGTTTTTTTTAAAATCATGGGAAATCCTTTGTTTATGCATGGCGGACATACATCTAACGCATTGCTAGTTACTTTAAAAAATGTTAAAATTCGATTTGGTGATGAACATATAGCGGCTAACTGCAAATGTTAATGATAGAGGTCAAATAATCTCAAGGTTGCATTTCAAACATAGGAGTATATACTTTGATGTATGTTAGCCGCTATATATTAATGATAATATTTGTCTAATTTTATTGATTACAAATTTACAATACCAAAATTATCTAAATTATTTCCTCTAGGCAAATACTAGCATTAAGGATAATGTTGATATTTTAAACCAATAAAACTAGTCAAACCTTATTATTAAGATTATCAATAATAATTTATTAATTAAAAATAAATTTAAAAAGTTAAGGATTATTAATAAGAAATACTTTTGTCCCCTTCATTTTGAATATTTTGTGATGCTCATAATGATCCTTCTTTAATTTATTGTTCTTGGTTTACATACACACCACGGAACCTTTTTATTTATACTATTGGGTAGGTTACAAGATGTTACGTACTTTTTGTGCAACGAACATATAATCTAAAATGAAATTTTAATGTACAAATTTAAGAAGGAAAAGTACGTAATGATATGTGATAAAAAGTACGAAGCATTATTATTATTGTTAACAGGACAGTTGAAATTTGGAAGCATCTTTGTCAAAAATTTCCAAAAGTTTTAGCTAGAATGTTGTATTGCAAAGTACTGAATGTTGTTAACAGGACATTTACGGTGTAGGTTTGCAGGAATAATAATAAGTTGAAATGTTAAACTTATTTTTTATTAAAATAATAAAAAAGTATATAACAAAGGTTGTCAATTTTGTAAATTTATGTTATTACAACCTCTATTTTTCTATATTTTATTCACTTTCATTATCACTAGTTTATATGGTCCTTACTTACTTTACTAAAAGGCTGTGACTTGTGAGCTACAAAATTCAGTTAAGTACGTAGTACTTTGGAACCGAATTTCAAAGGAAGATTAGCCATCAAATCACTATTCAGCAATATGGTTACTCATATATTGCTATTGTTTAATTGTCAACCAAAGAATCCTTGGCCAATCAAGCAAATGTACGTAATATAGTATTAAAATATAGGTTAAGTTACTTGATTTAAATGGAAATCAATTTATTAGTAATCTGTAATCGTATCATTATCTAATCATCAACACACTGTACAACTTCCATCACTATCTTTGGGCAGCATAATAATAAGTGAGAAAACAATTGCCCAATGCCTTGTACTTCTATAAAAGTTATAATTTGTACGCAACTATCCTAGTACTATCGTTTATCTAGACTAGGTACAATTTCATTTTAGTTTTGGAACTTCAATTAGGCATGCCTACTGCCTATACATTATAAGATCTATAAAAACAAACACTATTTCCTTTTTTTTTTTTTTTCCTTGAGAAAACTTATAACTGTTTGCTTAATTACTTGGTAGATCTAGTGGTATATGATATGCATTCTTAATCATTTATCGGAATCTCAACCTTGCTTCTATCATTCCCCCAAACACTACAACGAGTAACAAATTAAGCATTACAATTATCCTTTTATTCTATCTCAAAAGAGCTATAGCATTATTATTGTTAAATGGTAATTTTCATGATCTTGTATGTTTCATATTTCATGGTTATATATGTCCCATTATTTTGGAGCTGATCTTGCTATTATTTATCATGAGTTATTTTGATTTTTTTTTTTATATTTTAGATATGCTCTAGGTTTAGGAGAATTTTGACATTGATTATAGATGTCTAATGACTTTATTCTAATAAAATTTTTCCTATTCCTATAATAATAATAATAATAATAATAATAGTAATAGTAAAAGACAATGCAATATTAAGTCAAAAAAATCACGAAAACAGAACACATGACATTTTATATATACATACTTGTATTATTGTCTATACCGTGATCTATCTTAGGTTGTTTCAAGTTAGTGGTACATTTTTTTTCCTTAAAGAAGTAAGGAAAGTTTTGTAAAATATCCAACCCGGCCCTTTAAAAGGGTTTGACATATTGCAATATATAACTAAAGAGAGTACAAGCATTGATTTTGGGCGAAAGGAGTAAATCAAGAGCAAAAGAACCAAGAGTCCAAGACTTGTATTTCACTCATACAATTCAAGTCACAAGCTAGAAAATAAATTACAGCAACTCACACTAGCACCAACGCATTTCTTAGCCGGGAGTTAGCCGTATACCACTTCTAAGGTGTAGTAATAAATGATCCATTACTCTCAGGCCTCGGCAAATGCTGCCTTTGCTCCGGTCACGTTCAGTCGATGAAGACACGCATGTACAAGTACTATAGGTCGTGCCAATTAAGGCCACAGATTATACAGTGCTTGCAAAGCTGAGTGTGATTAAGATGACAAGATATGCTACTACCCATACCCGAGTAGAATAAGAAAGATATTGCCGTCAATTCAAAAATCCAAGCATATATCATATACCTAAGAAGATCAGGTAATTGCGGCTATGATGATGAGTGCACGAACTTTCCTTCTTTTTATCTCTATATAAAAGTTGGATTTGGAATTCTGAGAGATTAAACTAAGTGACAAAACTTGGAAGTTGATGACCATGCATCCAAATATTGATACTACGTTGTATCACATAAACTATCTATTGATGCTCTTTTGTCGCTAACTGCTAGCTAGCTAATCTCCATATTACAATAGCAAGTATATGGCTGGATTATTGGGGTCGAGCGACCATACTTAAGTTGCTCTCGTTAGTGGTTAGTTCGTTGATCCATCATTTTTAATTCCGCTAGCTGTATACTTTTTTTTAAGAATTGCTATAAATTTTTCACGTTAATTGTGGGTAGTTGTAATATAACATGAAATAAATAATTCGAGGAAAATAAAGCATAGTACATTTTCCAGAAATTTGAAAGTGAAAATATTTCTCTCTTCCTAATCTTAGAATATAATGTCCAGATGAACCACCGATATAATCCAAAAGTTGAATCTAGCTATGATATGAAAGTATAGCAAAATTTTGTTTTAATTCAAAAAATGACATTACTTTAAGCTAAATCTCACTAAAATTAATTTGATTGATATATGTACATACATGTTTACTTTTAAATAAAGCAAGTTTGGTGTCAGTAGTACGACACGACGAACTTGTGGCCTTAACTTGACTTTCTTTTATGACTCAAACTTATGGCTTCACAATATAAGTCTGATTCTTGCGAATAATCCAATCTGAAAATGATTATCTATTATAACTTCCTACTAATAGTACGATTTTCAAAGTATGATCCTAGACCAACATCTAACTAGATTGTTTGTTTTACTTCAACCTCGACCAAAACGGCAAAAAGAAACTAACCCAAAGTTAGATTAAATGTTACAAACATGTACTTCATCATCAATTTACAATGCCAATGTATTTTTGTTTTAAATCTTTTGATACACAAACAATAAGCTGAAAATATGGTGGTACTCCATACCACACTACAAAAAGTGTCCCTGAACATAATGTTTAGCTAAAATAAGAGGCATAATAAAATGGGAATTAGAAGACGTTGACAATCATAGAAAGGGCAAAAGAAGTAAAGTAGAAGAAATGAAGAATCGAGGAGGGATGCCAATTTGAATAAAGCATGGCATGAGAAAGCAATCCATAAAGTGTACACAAGATGGTCATTCCTGGCTTCTTTTTTCATTCTCGAATAAAAATAAAAATAAAAATTAAACTAATAATGTAAATACGGTCCTCTTTAATCTCTAACATTCCGTAAAAAGGTCGGTCCAATGTCATTATTATAAAGTATGCTTTTGCATATAATTTTATGAACATTGTTTGTATGTTATGGTCATGAGTTATGAATATTTGATTGAATAGGCCCCTCCAAAGATTTTCAAATTTTTAATAAAAATACTGGGTCCCCATATGGGCCGGACCAATGCCGGATAGACTGGCTGGTGTTACCCAACTTAGTGCTCTATTTCATCGTCTCTTCCTTTACGTGTCGTACTTCATCCGGTTTGATCTCCCTCGTGCACATTATTTCTGGATTGTTGGATTTTCTTATTTGACAATTGACATCCCTATGTTTATGTGGCATTTTTCATTATCGAATGAATATTATTAGGAACCCCAAATGTACTTCATATTTCTTCTAGACTATGATATGATGATTTTCATTTTTCTCCTAAAAAAATTTTCATATCGAGAATTCAAATAACGGTTACACAAAAAGTTTAAAAAGTTATAGAATATTTCGTAACAAATTACTACACGTACTATATCAACACATAATGTTATATGGCTACATTATAAAAAAACTATCAGGTACTATTCACCTCAATGTTAATTTTAATTTTTTTTTATTTTAACAACAAAACAGATAATTAATTAACACTTTGCCCTTCGTATTCTACCCAAGTACTAGTTAAATTGCTAATTGAATTAGCAGCTTTACAAAAATCGCTAATTTAATTAACGACATATTGTTGATATAGAAAAATAAATTTTAATAAACCAAATGGCGATGTGTATAGTATGGTAAAAACTATTCTATAAAATGGCATATTAGTAAAATTTTGATATTTTTTTAACAATATTTAGATAGAAATTGCTCCCCTTATATGCTACAAGTTATTGTTAATTTTTTATATTAATTATCACCAAAAATATAGATTAATAGAAACAGTTGATTATTGAGGTCAAATATTATATTCTTTGACCATTTATGACATGCTCATCGACTCATCGTTCACTAATATGTGCTCGTATTCCGTATAGAATAAATTAGTCATGTGTTTTTCTTAGACTCGTTGATTATAACATATTTTTTTTCAAAATATAAACTTTAGTGGATAAGCCATACTGTTGTATTAAGTACAAATTCCAAACAAAAACGGGAAACTTACTCAAATACTCAAGCAAGAGATATTTGCACAAAGATGCATAGGAAAAGATGAGACATAGAAGGCTGTCTTACAAGATCTGATTACGAAGATTAATCAAACTTGAAACATTCTTAATTAATAATAACAATGCAACTAATTATAAAAAAGTCCAACAATAATGAAAGAAAACTTGCCTGAGGTTCTAAGCATAACCCAACAAAAATGATGACTTGAATCAAGAATGATTGTTAGTTATGAAACTTGAACCAGAGGTTTGAGAGAAGTTGAATGCACACGTTTTAGGATAAATGGATTCCAAAACCAATAATAATCGACATTCTCTTACTATTCTTTTTTATCTTTCGTTATAAATTTGGAATAATTCATTTTTATTTCTGATTTATTAAGACTAAATTTGTAGAATTGTATTAAATAAAAGATTAATGACTAAATGGATCATTTATATAATTTGGTGGATCACTTTTCAAAATGTAAGGATGATTGAGATGAAAGATACATCGATCTATGGCAGTAGTTGTAGCTAGGCAAACTTCCCACTCTCTATTGTGGCATTAGTCAATTTCCGAGTAATTTTCTAGATATAACTATCAACCCTATCACTTTGACTAGACGATTCATGATACTTATTAATCATCCACTGAGTTTTGACACTGTTGGCAATACATGCTTTCTAAGTGCATCTAAATCAACGTATGATGATAAATAATACATTTGTGATTGCAAATTTGCAATTAGGCAAAGCTCCATCATCTAACGTCTTGTTGAACATTCAATATTGTAACTATTTTCTTGATGATTATCAACATCGTCAGTACTGCACGCAATTTTGATTGTGATTTGCAACTAATTAAAACCAGTTTTGTAGGGTTCATGCTGACTATTCCACACTTGATAAAAACTTTAAGGCTTAAAATTCAACAAATCCCAAGTACCCGGCAGACATATTACAAGTCTTAATCGCACCACCAAAATGATCTGTCAAGTATCAACAAACTTTTTAGTATGTTTTTTTTTAACTCCATGGAAATAATATTATTTTTTTTCATTAATGCAAAATAAATTACCCTTCTTTAATTTCGTTTGAAACAACCACCCAATTACCTTTTTAAAACGAACCCTTATTGTTGACTCTCTCCCCCTCCGCCCTCTTCGTTGTCCATTGTCTCTGACACTTTAACAACACCACCTCCGAATAAAGTAGAGTTACCGTATTTTATAAATTAGTATTTGCTTTGTATAGTCTTCATGGGTAGGTCTAAATACTTTGATATATTTTGTAAAGTGGTAATCGATTGGGGTTCTATCTTAATGACATAGGTTGTTCGATTATTTGTAAAAAAACTATCATGTAAAATCACCATTTACTCTATAAAACACATTTTATGAGAAATTACCATTAAACACATACACAATAGTACAACGTAGTCTTATTCAAATGGTTGACTCACTTTTAGGGTGTCGACTTGCATGTACATGGACTAACCTAACTTTTTATTTATTTTTATCCTTTTCGCCCCTTTCTTTCCCGAATTCCATAGTTGAGTCATGTATATTAATAGAGGGAAGAGGCGAGTAATGTTGACTATTAAGATGCTTACAAACATTGAAAGAAAATTAGCAATCGAAGAACAAGTGAGAAGGTCACCCTCGCTAGTCTTATCCACCATAGTAATGTCATCAGGGAAGTCCTTTTATCATACTATCATAACTTTTAATATTTATTGTAACCTACTGGTATATGTCCTTAATTAGGTTGATATACTTATATGATATGCCCTTTTTAGTCATTGTCCACCAAATAACTTCTCATATATGTTTTCCATTATTTGTTAGTGCTCTATCATTTGCCTAATAAAAATTGATCGTTTTCGTGTTAGATTGACCTGAGATAAACCCAAATTGATTTTTCGAAATACTAGCAAAATTCCTTAATCTTTACTAAATCACTGTCTCTCATAATTTTATGGTGTGACTTGTAAGATTTATTATCAATAGTTTGAATACTTTTGAGCATTTTCTTGTTCTTATAAATAGGCTTCAATGCAATCTCATAACATCTTACTTGTCCTTCAAATTAATTGTTTAACCATTCAATATCAATTTTACCCATATATCACTAAATTTCGATAGGGTAACCATCTGACCCAACGGTCTTCCTTCATTTCGTCTTCTTGAATGCCTCGTCCACTTTCATTTTTTGTATCATCCTCGTAAACAAACATCTATCACGGGGCCAAGGAATAACAGGGTCATTAGGCAATTACGTAGAAAGGTTAGATAACGGCGTCCACAGTCTTCCAACCGAATTTTTTTTAAAAAAAAAACAAAAGAAAAAGGGTGTAATGACTATAAATAAACAAGGGGGCGACAAAACCACAGGTTTAACCCGTCTGTCTATCTGCCCTCCAATATCCCATCCTTCTCCAATAAATAAATAAAATTTTATTCTGAGGAAAAACCCATACCCAAACCCAAGTTTACAAAGAGAGACCTGATATTTTTTTCCAGAGCTTCCAGATCTTTCTCAGATCCCTCCTCCTTTGCGTATGCTCCATTTCCCTCCTCTTTTTCATGCAATGCTGCTCTGATCTATCCTTTTTTTTTTTCTTTGTTTTTTGGGTTTTGAAATGATTTCTAGTTGAGTTGATTATTTTTGTTGTTGGGATAAAGGAGCTGATTCTGGGAAGGAAGGGGAAGATACAAATTTATGGAATATTCATGCACTTATCTTTTCAAAGTCATTACCTTTATTTTTGTACATCACTTTAATGTACAATTTGGATTTTTTGTTAGATTTTTTTTAAAATTTTTTGTTGCTGGGTCCAAATAAAACATTCATTGTCTACGTAAAATTATTGAGTTGGCAATTTTTGTTTGTTTGGTTTGCTTGTTATTTTATTTATCCTCTTTTTCTTGGATTCTTGCTTTATTAATATTGTCATTGTTATTCTTCTTCTTCTTCTTCTAATTCTAATAATAATAATAATAATAATAATTATTATTATTATTATTGTTATTATTATTATTGTCATTATTATTATTATTATGTGAAATATGCTGTTTTTCTTTTAAAATTAAGAATATGTGTTTGATCTAATTGATGTTGACACTGTGCTAATCTTCCTGTTTATGATGTTGATTTTATGGGTAATTAAATAAATATAAGAAAAATTCCCTCTTTTCCCTTTCAAAAAAGTCAAATGAGACCAAGTCTATGCCTTTTGGAATTGGATTGATGCTTTCTCATTAACTGTTGGATGGAGTTGACGGTATTTGAAGAATTCCATCATTTATTTTAATTTTTTTTTTTTTTGATTTGGAAGAAGGGGTAATGTATGTTGCACATTTTACAATAGTTGTGTTAATGCATAAATTTGAAAGCTTTGTTATGTGGTCTAGACTTGCGACTTAAATTTATGGTCTCGACCAATTATAAACTTTAGGGGTCAATTTTACGATTTTTTATTTTCTTAAACGTGAGGTTTGTTGTTTTTGTGATGAGGGATGGTGTGATGGTCTTGAATCATGCAATAATAATCTTCCGCAGTTTTTGAAATATTATTGGGGTTGGTGTGGTGTTCATGAATTATGCAGTAATTGGCTAATTGCTTGCTAAATGCCTGATAGTTTTTTGTTCGATGTGAAAAATGCCGGATTTTATGCTATGAGAGTTGTTCTCGAACAATTGTTGTTTGTATGATTTGTTTCGTTTCCTATATTGGCGAATTAGATAAGTTTTACGATTTCTTGGAGGTGGCTTGCCTGCTTTCCTAGACTATCTCAATCTAGTTATGGAGGGTGAACCAAAAACATTTCTTCTGTTTGTGTAATGCGCAGTGTAATGGGGAGAGAAGTTACAGGGGTACGCATTGAGCAAAAGAAGCCTTTTTACGCCAAGGTAAAGCCAAGAGTTTCTGCTGATTCAGAACGGGAGGCAAATCCTAAATCACCTGAATCAAAGGATTTTGAGGTGAAGGAATGCACCTCAGAGGTCCCTCGCGCTGACAATACTTGTGAAATACAAGAGGTTTTGGGCATCAACAGCACCAATTTTGATACTGAAAATCTTAATATGGAATCTCCTACAGCTGAGGATCAGAAGTTGAGCTCCCCTGATAAAGCCACATCTGGAACTGTGGCTGATGGAAACTTGAGATTGAAGAACGCACCTCAGAAATCTCCCAATGTGACAAATAATAAGCAAGTCTGGGACAGTCCAAAAGCAGCCGAAACTCTTGTTTCTCCATCTCCTAGCAATTCAAGGTCTCCTTTTTCCTCCAGAAAATCACAGGTGGTACCTTTGATTGCAATTTTTTTGTTAGAGAGCTTTCCTTGATTCACTTTGATTTATACTGATAGACTTCATTTTCTGAAAGTTTTTTTATTTAGAAAACCCATATTGCTCTTGTGCTCTATTTGCAACAATTTGGAGCCTTTTTTGTCTGTTGTCACCTTGTCTTTGTTAATCCTTCTGTAGTATTTGTATTAATTTTTGAAGATTTATATGGGAAACATAAGGGATTTTTCTTTGTCACTGCGCTTCTCAAATGAGAGTCCTGTTCAAGTAGTAAAATTGGAGATTTTTTTTTTTTTTGGGGTGGGGGGGAGGGAGATCTTTGGCACTTGATAAAATTCGAATAACTTCATAGGTTCAACTCTGAATATTGATGGCTCAACTTGAGTATTCAAGTGTAGCCTACTGCCCTCTTATATCTCTGAATTACCTGAAGGTTTTGAGCTGAAATGAGGATTTTTTTTTGTAGTTTTGCTGTAGATCAGTGTATTAGCTTGGTAACCGTCTATGGAAAAGAGGACTAGTAGTCAAAATTAGTTACTTCTTTGGAGATTTAGGTTTCAATTTTTATTAAGGATGTGTATGAAATTTCTTCCATGCAAAAAGTCATTTTCAAAGAGTTAGGGACATACAACTTTTAAGTTAAGCTCTGTCAGACAGTCCTCCGTGACTAGTTAGAGGGTTTTTGTTAAATAGTTTGGATGGTCTTTCTTGAGTTTGATAAGATTTTCATAAATATTTGTATATGTTGGTTACAGTTATGCTGTATATTAAGCATGTTAGTAGAGCTGCGTCCTTTTGTAGTGCTGTTGCTGACATGACTTTTTGCGCCTTTTGCAGCCAACTACCCCACTTGTAACAAGGAAGCCTTTTGATGACGAAGACAGTTGGTCCGTGGCATCTTCGTATCCTTTCCTTACAGTTTACACCTTACAGTTTACACAGTCTCAGAAGGCTTTGTATAATTTTCCAGCCAGTTCGTGAATCATCATTAGATCTAATTAGGAGACTGTCAAAGATTGTCGCATCTTATTTTCTGCCAGCTTGTTCTGACTTCTTGTCTGCATCAAGTAATCCCGAATATAAGCTGTTTTCAAAGAATTCAGGGGCTAAGAATGGTGCAATCAATAGTTTGTTGCAATTGCTTTTAGATCCTTATGATAGCCTCTAATTACAGTGCAAGTTTCCTGCAGAGCAAATTATGTTTGATTTAAAATATTAGAGTTTAAAGGGGTTTATATGCAATTTTGTGTATGATTTTATTTTAGGAGTGAGCCTGAAAATAGTCTCTCTACTAAAATTAGAAATCCATACACTTTGTTGCTTATCCTTAACCTTACATAGAGCACGGACTACAAGATCCAGAACTACAGTTGGTGTAGCTCCTACATTTACCTGTACTGAACGTTTGGAGAAACGAAAGGAGGTACTTCTGATTTAGAGATTTTAATTTATGTGAGTTTCATGGTTTAGAATCACTTTAACGCTTCAGTCCTTCAATTTCTCCTTTTCAGTACTATGCAAAGTTGGAGGAGAAACGCAAAGCTTTAGAGGCAGAGAAACAGGAGTATGAAGCTAGGACTAAGGTATACTCATTCTTCTGATATACGTAAAGGAGTTTAAGAGTCATGTTTACATGAAACAAATGTATTTACTGTGGTCCGCTTTTTTCTTTTGTTAACTATCGAAATATAGGAAGATGAAGAAGCAGCAATAAAGCAACTTCGGAAGAACATGGTGTTCAGGGCTAATCCAGTTCCCAATTTCTACTATGAGAAGCCTGCACCCAAGAAAGAGCTTAAGAAGGTACATGCATTTTCTTTTTCCGTTTGTATAATTACTTATAAATTAAGAATCCAAGTCTTCACCAGTTTCTGCAATTGAAGCTCTATGAACCCACAGTTTATGCAATTGGAGCTCTATGAACCGATAAAATATAACTTCGTTGATTTTTTTCCCCTCTGTCACATGTGAAGCCCGTTCTCATGCCACATTATCCTGGCCTGTGACTGTGAAGTGTCTTGGCAGTAGGATGTCCATGTTGCGCTCACTATTAGCTTAAATCCTTTCACTTTGATGATCTTAAATTTTCAACTTTTAATGACAAACTATTGTCAACATTTGTCTTGGCTTCTTTTTGGAATCCAGTGCTGGCCTGTTTTTCTAGACTAATGTCATTCTTTTTAGGAAATCCTGGCTTGAACACTCTAGTATCTTCAAATCATTCTTTATTTTTAGCACCCCTCCAAAAAAAAGTGATCTTCGTAATAATCACAAGTGTTGAGATGATTTCAAATGCTAATCTCTGAATGTGATCTAAATACGCTGTTGCTTTGCACCGATTGTTCAGATATATCATGGATCTTCTGTCAATGTGTTGGTATTTTTAGCTTGTCAAATTTTCTCTTTTCTCATTTTCGATTTGCTTGTTGTCAGTGGGAATTATGGCAGGATCTACCCTTTCTTTATTCCCATACAGAAGCAATAAAACCACATAAATTCCTTAATGATTCCATAACACGGAAGATTCTCATTATGTAATTGTACAAGAGCTTTTTGGGGGTATAGTTAACTGACTTGCATCTTCAATTGGTATCCTAGCTTCCTACAACTCGTGCCATATCGCCTAAATTTGGACGCAGAAAGAGCTGCAGTGATGCAATTAGCTCCCCTTCTGAGGATAAGAATAATGGTCGGGCATCAAGGCGCAGCATAGGCAGCCTGAGAGAAAGTTCAACCCCAATTAACACCACCCTCAAGAAGGAACCACTAGTTAAGAGTCGGTTGAAGCAAGTGAAGGAGAGCACCAAAAACAGTCCTCCTAAGATGACAGAAAAGACTAGCCCCGATATTACTGTTCATTCTTGATGATCAGTAGGCTTACCTGTGGTATTGTGTGGGTTGAGGTTTTGGAATATCTTGGCTTTTAGCATTTTCATTCCTTCTTTTTGATCTTTTCGGAAGAAAGGTACCGGGAAGGGTTTGATGGAACAGTTAACTATTTCTCAAGGGATAAGTAAAATGACCTCTTTCCTGTCCTTCTACTCCAACCTTGATTATTTTCGACTGACTTGTGTCCAGTGTACTGTATTTTTCCTTTTTTTTGAGTGACATGTGTTGTATATCTCTGTAACTTATATTAGTACATAATGTATACCATTAAAGAGTCACCAAGTCCTTGTATTTTTCGCTTGTTTGATTGTGGGATTAGTGCCTTAGTGGGGATATGATCTAACTGTTATTCTGTAACACATAATTGACATGCTTGATATGCTAATCTTCCTTGTATTCCCATCTTCCCCGTTTCTATCCTGTCCTTGGTTTTACATGTACTACTTATTTGATATATTTGAAGTTTCATTTTTATTTTTTGCCTCCTTTGGTTCAGAGTGAGAGTCTGAGGCCTTCTCGATCTTATAAGGGAGATGCTAGAACTGCTAAACTTTTTCACTAGTTCATGGACAGAGCTTATTTCAAAACTAGGTTATCACTATATTACTGGCTACCTACACTCCCTTATTTCACATTTCTGATGGCTTCTTCCCTAAAACTATATACTTGTATTACGCAAGTTTTTTTTTAAAGAAAGTTATTATGTATATATTCTAACAAATAATGATGGCTGTACATAGTGATCTCCAAAAAAATAAAAAAAACCCCAAGATATATGTTGTATTTTGTATATTTTTGAATGTATCAGAAATTTCTTTCCTACTCTTGATGTAATTGGTTTTGTATTCACATTTTTATCGAGGAACTGCTCAATGAAAATGACGACTATTTTCTTACTTATGTTCATGAAGGAAAATTGATTCTTATCTTGAGTTTTTTCTAAAAAAAATCCTCATAAATGGTATCATACCCTTCCTGATTCCTGATGAAATTCTAAGGCCACCATTTGCTTCTCGAGAGCTTTATTCAGCCAATCTGTTGCACACTCCCCTTGCATTATTTGTAGGAAGACAGTGCAGTTCATGGCTACTAAACTTGATTTATTAACAATTTCAGGCGGTAGGTAAATTTCATGTTTCATGGAGTAATTTACTAATCATTTTAAATAACATTTAGAAATTATACGACTAAATTATCAACTCTGTATATGTTAGTGTATCTTGTAGTGACTTACGCATCATTGTAAATAATATTTCGAATTTATACCACTAAATTATCATCTCTGTATGTGTTTAGTGTATTCACTAGACATCCAATTTCTTCAAACTTGGAAATTATACAACTAAATTTATCATCTCTATATGTGTTCGGTGTATCTTGTAGTGATTTACACATCATTTTAACTAACATTTAGAAACACACCACTAAATTATCATCTCTATGTGTTAAGCGTATTCACTAGGCACCCAATTTCATCAACCTTACAAACTACAACACAGACGAACACAAACAAATTTGCTCACCTTTGTGTTGTGGTTCAAGTCTCGGCATCAAAACTTATCAAGCCATGACATTGCAAGTATCATGTTAAAAACAAACAAGGTAAAGTAATTTGATGTAAGGCCACAAGATATAAGTATATGACAGTAACATAAGCATTATGCAAGCTCGTTATAGGAACCATAGTTCTTATCAGTCTCATCAGAATACACATCCTCAGGTTTAAACCAAGCTGATTCACTGATCATGAATGTGGTAAGCTACATCAAAAGGCACCTCAGAGTTGTTAACCCTCTCCTAGAAAAGCTATAGTTTTATTTGAGTAAAAGCAGCACGTACATGCATATACGGAAATGAATGTGCAACGTAAAATGCGAGGAACTTAATGGTATATCCTCCTACTATCTGAAACATTGTGGGACATGCATCTATTCAAATATGGAGTGCAAGCATCAAATGCAGATTATATCATGTTAGGATATATGTGGATTGCATATTTGGGCTAATTCAATAGATTGTATCGTGTTAGGATATATGTGGACTGCATATTTGGGCTAATTCAATAGTGAAGGGCAGTCAGTACGCTGCATACATGAATTGAAATCAGTTATCAATTCGTCATATGATGACATAATGGAAATACATACACGTAGCACACATTTCATGGTTGTAAAATCAGGAATAATGAGCAGTGAGTTCTGTTGTTAGGTTTGAGTCACTTACATAATGATGTTCCATATTTGCAACAGAATTCTATATGATATGATTCTGTCCTGCACAACATCCCAGCCTTATATCATCAAACCAATTTCATTGTGTGAAAAAGAAGAATAAGATTGAGATTTGAGATGAATTTAGAGGTTCAAACATTTATAAGTGGAAAAACATTTTCCACCATACTTAGCATAGTCCAAGACCGTTGGCCCCCATTATTGTACTCATGTTGGTTGGATATAGGTTACAATAATTGGCATTATGCCGTTTATTATGAAGCAAAAATCTCAAAAATATCTAACATCTCATAATAATTTTGTAGAGTGCATTGAAATAAATGAAACGTAGTTCAAATGTTTTAGAATTTGGCTTTATATATAATTAAGTAAGAAATATAATCCACTCATTGATACATCCAAATTCAAAAGGTTATAATTCATCCTATTGTCTTGGAGATTTATACACGAAAGCAACCTAACCTTAACTTAGCTTATTGTAACATCTTTCCTCCATTTTTCAAACACAATGCTGCAAGCATAAAAATTATCTCAATTTAGTTCATGTTGCGTGCTTTATTATTCCCTTGCACGTCACATTTTCTTTTTGATTGCACTTTTTTCGTGGGAACATTCTCATAAGATAGAATGACAACATAGTCGTTAACGTGTGTAACAAATATAATACACGATGAACAATATGCCTTAGCTTTGGAGTTTAGTTTCGCTTGATTCATCAATTGAATTGAGTGGGATTACTACTCTCTTGTAGAATTCTATATATATTTATGGCGATGCTCGTATTGTTTTCTTGGGTTAAATAGATAAGAGTAAATAGTATGGGCAACTGTATTCCTACTAATTCGACTTCTGAAAATGATGATGTCAATGCCAATGCCACTGCCAGGGAGAAGAAAGCTCTACCCATTGGTGCAACTTTCAGTTTTCCTAGTCCTTTACCAGATTGGTCACAAGGTATGTGAGTCCCTCTTTGATGCTTTCCCTTAATACATTGAGATATCAAATATAGGTAATGTTATATCAAATATAACTATTGTTATCAGGTATATACATTATGATATCAGATATAGAAATAAAGTTATAAAAATATCCCTTAATATATTTATATCAGATATAAATTAGAAATTTCTCATCCCTTCTCTCCCTTTGAGTATCCCGTATATCAAACCTCATCTTGGAGTCGCTAGTTCAGCTAAATTATAGCCCTCTGGCCCTAACGACTAAGCGTATGCGCCAAGAGAAGCCAGGAAGCCAGCCATCTAAGGTTTAGGCCGTCGAGCGATGCTAGGCATGGAATAGTACGTATAGGCGTATAGCTTCCAGAAAAATGAAGTGGCAAACAAAGCGGAATAAAGGGAAATCTGTTACTTGGGAGACGAGTAAATCTAGGAAATGCTAAACAAACAAAGAGACAAAGAACGTAGAATCGTTGTCATTACAGATTTTCCACTCCCAAAATGTATGGTCCCATTAGTAAAGGAGGCAGGAGGTAATCATGCGTATTGTTTTCAAAATTTTGAACAGGTGAGGTAGCTTAGGGCAGAGCTCTTCAGGTCTCCCTATCTATGCTGGGGGGGACAAATTTTGTTCCCTGACCATGAAAAAGTACATTAACATCATCTCCCCAATCGGTACATATTTTTAACATAGAATATGCTAAACTCTCAAATTTTTCTGCTATTATCATTGATGATAGCAGTAATTTTGGGTAAATGCGTTTGTTACAATCATTCCATTTCTCCAAAGCTTCATGCTGTTTCAAGGAGTAGTTTCCTCATTAAATCATCATTCAATTTCCCCTCTCCGTTACCTAATTGGCCTTCTGGTAAAACACCCCATCTCTCTCTATATATATCATCTTTGCATTTTTTATTTTTGCATGGGATTATATTATATTATAAAATCGAATCTAGGCATTTTTTTTCATTTTGTTTGTGTGAGAAATTTTGAGAGTTTGATCTTATCCCTTATTTAATCATCATTCTGGGGTTTTCTTTTAAGAGTGATTTAAAAATCTTTACTTTGTTTGATAGCCGGAAATTTGAATGGGGGAGATTATGTGGATAATATAACTCGATTAGAGATGATAGGCTAATCTTAAAAAGATATACACATATCAAATACTTTTCTTGTAAGAAATTTGTGTAAAAAGGGTTGTACATGGATTTTGGATCTTTGAGGTCAAGTTTCACATTATTCAAATTATTTAACAACATTTTTATTTTACATTAGATAACAACTACGATTGTGCGTGTGTGACATTGTAGTTTTGATTGAAAATGTGCATGCTTAGCTTGTGATTTGTGAGTTCCTTCTCAATTTGTACACTGGTTGAATGAAGAGAAGACCATCAAAGATTAAGTTAATTGTTTCTTGAAGATCAAATTAGATGGATCATTTTGTATTTCTAATATATGTCCTGGACTTTCAGAGCTACAATAACAACATTGTAGTGATATATATATATATGTGATGTGGTTTACAAGATGAGTAGAAAAGTAGGTTCGTGAGCTCCAATTCTTTACATTTTCTGTATAGGTGCAACTGTTAGGTGTTTCAAGTTTGATGCTGCATACATATATCTGAGTTTCATCACACTTTAGTTTTTTTATGAAATTACTAGCATAAAAGTTATTGGAAGGACTCCGTGTCATAGAAAATGTCAAGTAGACATACAGACTATTTGCATCACATACAGGATGCTAAAATTTGATAAAATGATTTATGGTTATAATTTAATGCATAGTTTGAAAATATTATTGCTATTACAAGCATGAAATGAAATGAAGTATGTGACAACGATATACGAAGTTTAGAATAAATAATTTCATAATTTTGTAAATCTTATTCTAATTCTAATGTACAATTAAAACGTATTTTTGCATATATAGGTGGTAGGTTTGCAAGTGGCACAATTGACTTTGGAGGTTTAGAAATAGCCGAAGTCACAACTTTTAACAAGGTGTGGGCAACATATGATGGAGGACCAAACAATCAAGGGGCAACCTTCTTTGAGCCAGTTGGGCTACCAGAAGGGTTTTTTCTGTTGGGGTACTATGCCCAACCTAATAATAGGCCTCTCTTTGGGCGTGTTCTTGTAGGTAAAGATACTAGTGACCCAGTTAATCCTGCTTTAAAGTGGCCTGTTGACTATGCCCTTGTTTGGAGTAGCAAGTCTCTTAGTGTTAAGGAAGACTCTCTAGGCTACATTTGGGCACCTATCCCAAGAGATGGCTACCAAGCAGTGGGCCTTGTTGTTACTTCCACACCCGAGAAACCACCCCTAGAGAAGGTCCGATGTGTTCGATCCGACTTTACCACCTTGTGTGAGCCCGACGACTGGGTATGGGGTCGGGAAGGGAATGTTGACTCTGATGAGTTCAACATTTTTGACTCTAGACCTGTCAGAAAAGGAAAACAGGTACTAACTACTACGTAATATATATGGACTACTTTGTACTTAGAAATTATTTTCATAGCCTTTTTGTATTATATGCTCAAATTAATAGTTTTATGTAATCTAGTAATGTGATAATAAATACCAGAGGGGTTGTAGCAATTAGCAAATAAAATAATTAACTAGTGAATATATGGAAGATTGTTTATATGTTTATCAACTTTTGTATGCACCAGTGCCATAGTAACACTGACATGTTGATTGACATATAACCAGGCATCAGCAGTGAGCGCTGGCACATTTATGGCTAAAAGCGGTGGAGGAACAACAGGGGATACTCCTCTCTTAGTTTGCCTAAAGTACACCCTTAAAGACTACAACTACATGCCCAATGCACAACAATTGGAGGCGCTCATCAACGCCTACTCTCCTAAGATATACATTCACCCAAAAGAGCAATACCTCCCTTCATCAGTTGAGTGGTTCTTCCAAAATGGAGCACTTTTGTACAAGAAAGGAGATGAGTCAAACCCCGTCGCCATCGATCCCTCAGGCTCCAACCTTCCCCAAGACGGCACCAATGATGGCGAGTATTGGATAGATCTTCCAAAGGATAAAAACGAAAGGGAAAGAGTCAAGAAAGGTGATCTCGGATCAGCTTGTGCGTACTACCACGTTAAGCCTATGCTTGCAGGAACGTACACTGACTTAGCCATATGGTTGTTCTACCCTTTTAATGGGCCGTCAAGTGCTAAAGTTGGATTTCTAAGCATACCATTGGGTGAAATAGGGGAGCATGTGGGGGACTGGGAACATGTAACGTTAAGGATAAGTAACTTTAATGGAATGCTAAGGAAGGTTTATTTTTCTCAACATGCTGGGGGTGAATGGGTGTATCCTCCCGACCTTGAATTTGGTGATGGTAATAGGTTTGTAGGGTATGCCTCATTGCATGGGCATGCTTGTTACCGTAAGCCAGGGGAGGTGTTTCAGGGGACTAGCTATATTGGAATAAGAAATGACACCGAAAAGAGCAATAAAGTATTAGACACCGGGAATGGTTACAAGATCATCTCCGCGGATTATCTAGGGACAGTCACTGAGCCACCGTGGTTGAATTATGCAAGGAAATGGGGTCCTCAGATTGCTTATGACATTAATGCTGAGATTAATAAGGTTGCAAAATGGTTACCAGGGAAGCTTAAGGAGAAATTTCTAAGCTTTACGAAGAGTTTACCGGCTGAATTGTTGGGGGAACAAGGGCCTACTGGTCCTAAGATGAAGAGGAGTTGGGATGGTGATGAGGCCAACAACAAGTGACCTTTACATTGCTTGATTATAGATCTTGTTCATTGATTTTTATTGTTATAAAGTGTGTATGTTTGAAGTTCATGTCCGAAAGCCTGCCAAAAAAAGTGAACTTATTTATTGATCCTTATTGAATTTGTTTGGTGTATGATAAAATATTGACTAATTTTTTAATTTTGTATTTCCTAGAAGGCCAAATCAGTAAAATAATGTTACAATAAGTATAATACCTCTTCATATTATGTCATATCGATGTCGAAAATCTATAATAAATTATTGCGATCTTATTTAAACTTTCTACTATGTAATGGGTTATCAATGGAAAGCTAAAAAGAGCCGTTAGTGTATACAGTATGCAAACAAAAATTTTGGCTACCATTGCAAAATTAAAGTTGTTAAACTAAGATATTTAATACATATAAAGTATATAGGTATAATACTATTATAAAAATAAGGATGTTTTTTGTATGAAGTACTCCCATTCAATGAGACACATGAAATATTATGTAAACTACAACATGACAATAAAAAAAAAAAATCAAATTAAAATCTTGATGTGCCTTGATTTGTTAGATAAAGAACCATTCTACAGATGACCCTCAAAAAGATTTGATCTCAACTAATATTTAATTTTAGTAAGAGATTGCAACTGTTTATAATCCAAAATTTAATTTATTAAATTAAAAGAAGCAACCAAACTCTAACCTTACCTCAACGTGTAACCAACGAGCCTGATGTTGAAGAACATAGCAACGGTCTACACTGAATTTGGCGCATACATTGATACATATATATATATACACTGGGTATGAGTCTCCAATCTTCAACTCCAAGTAGCAAAAACCATGATGAGTAGCACAACCACACATTTGTTTTCACCATTCATATTCAAATCCCAAACCCTGAAAACCCCTAAAACCCTAACCCTAAGATTGAACCCCAAATCACCACAATCCCAACACCCTAAAATAATGCAATCCCAGAGCAACAAACCGACCCGCAAAAACCCAAGAAGAAGGCCATTTGGTAGAAGGTCAGTGATTAAGAAAACATTCACACAGGAGCAGGTGGTGTTCACGGCCCCGGTTTCGGATGACCCCGTCGTTGGTATCATCGGGGGCGGTATGGCCGGACTTATCTGTGCTCTTCAGTTGGAGAACAGAGGACTTCGCTCCACTGTTTTCGACACGGTTGGTTTCATCTTCTAATTTCATTCTTGTCTGTGCTCTATTGATACAATGTGTTGACTATGTCTTGCTTTTAAATGTGTATTTCGTGTGTTACTTTACTGGCAAATGTTGATGAATGAAAAGATTAGGCGTTCTAAAGAAGATTATAAGAAGTTTGAATAGATTGGGATTGCTGAAGAGTGGTCTGTGAATTATGGAATTTTAGAGGACGGTATGCTTTAAAATCAAAGGGGTGATGCAGAGAGATGCTGACTTCTTGTTTCGCCGAGGTTTGGATTTGTTATTATGCTATTGCTAGCTATACGCTTAGACTCTTAGTACATGAGAAAATCTTTTAACAATTTCCAGAGTTAGCTATAAGTAGCATATATTGTAAACTGCTTCTCTGAACTTTCAAAAACGAGGTTGCGTTTACTATGCTTAGTCAGCATCCAAGTTATCGGTACGTACCAAGATCTTCACAGTTTCACACTTCATTGGGTTCAATTGAAGTGGTAGAATACATGTGCGATTAGGGCCATTTGTTTTTGCTGAAAAAACTTGAGAATAAATTTGTGAGTTCAAATGAAAATTTAAACACTGTTTTTCTTTTTTACTTAGTTCGATGATTCTCTGTTTGAGTCCAGAGTTTGCTGATAATTTTCCTGTAATAGGGAATGCATGGTTTGGGTGGGAGGATGGGAACAAGAATTATTGAACCTCAGGGCTATGTTTTCGACCATGCTGCTCAATTCTTTACAGTCGGTGATTTGCGGTTTGCAGAGTTGGTCAATGGATGGATTGAGAAGGGTTTAGTGCAACAATGGCAGGGTACAGTTGGAGATATTGAACCTGGGGGTCAGTTTTCTCCATTGCCTGCTTCTCCACCAAGATATGTAGGTGTCAATGGAATGCGTCCTCTGGCTGATTCGATATTGTCTGAGGTAATTATGTTTGCTTTTTCGCAAATTTTCTTTTCATAATCTTATGATAGATGTCTTTTGAATCACTGGGAGTCAGTTGTTAGTGTAAGTTTTTATGGAGATTAGATTTTCCATTCTCGTTGAAATATGCATTGTATGTGACATAGTTTCTCCCTCACTTGATGGATTAAGTTCCTTGACAAGGGTATTGAGATATTCATTTTTGGGTGACCAAGATGATATCATCTAGACAAAGATTAAAGCTTACACCAAATTTGTTTACTTTGTATTGACTTTGTTGATGGAGTATCGACATTTGGTGTAATTATTGAATTTCAGTGTTTCAAATCATTTGTTGAAGGCAGTAGTACTACTTAAGAAAGATTTTGAAAGTACTTTTTATGCATGTTTATAACGGAAGATAAGTAATACTTCTTATGTATTCTGGAAATGATAAATATATTGAAACCTCCTCTGTCTGATTTATGTACACTAATATTAATCTTTATTATTACTACTATACCTAAGGATAACAATTATGTGTATTTTAGGAAATGGCAAATAGTCATATCAACTCAAGTTTATACTATATATATATTTAGGGGATAATTTGAAACAGAGGTGTTTGATAACTAATGTATATTTAAGGGAGTAAATTGAATTTAAGGAAAGAAGATGTAGAATATTGTGCCTTAAACATTGATTGGAGTCTCTTATGTGGATCCTTTCTTTCTTTTTTTCCTGTAAACTGACGCAACGTCTACACTGTTTAATACGTTCTCGAAATCAGAATTACATGATTGTCGTACTCTTGCTCTTGCATGCTTCATACATCTCTCATTCTCTTATGAGTAGTGACGCTTGATCTCTCATCACACCCATGACTAAATCTTATGTTTGAGTTTTCTCCAGCAACAGAAGTTTATTTACCTAATCATTTTTTTCTTCTTTTGAGTGGGTTGGAGACTTGGGAGGACCAAATTATAGACAGTAATACCACAATAATAATCAGTAAGGTGTAGGAAGTCATAGGATAAAGCACCAACACATGTTGCGTTTGATAGACGATGGAAATATTGTATCATTGCTTTCCAAAAAGAATATTGATTATGAACTCAAATTGCTATATAGTTCTGCATTATCTTAACATCAACACTTTGAATGCTAATGCTGTATTCGTACTTATCTCCATATGTCCATGGCAGAGTGTTTATATCCAAGATTTATACTTTATCTATTATTTATATTCCCTGTGGTATGTTTGTCTATAGGAATTCTGGAATCCAGATTTTGTAGATTGTTAGAGTGGTCTGTTATTGTAGTTGTTTGTCTAGTATTATCTATCCAGGTTCATTTGTTATTACTTGATAGTGGTACCTATACCAGTGACCAACTCGTCAAAAGGATTTCATCTTATACAGTAAGTCATCAGGAAGGACAATCGTCTGAGAAAAGTCTACAATTGAATTGACGAGGATCTTTTCTAATGCTTCATAATGCCTTTTAAAAGCTTGCTCTTGTACATATCTATCTTCATTTCAATGTACATGGAATAACTTAGATTGTATTATATGTTGTTGTCAGTATCAAATCAGACTATTTTTTTTTTGTAAATATAAAAGTCTTCATTCAGCCAATCTACTGATTTAGCTGGTGCTTAACCTGCGCAGGCAAAAATGGTTGAAGTCATTAGGCCTTGTTGGATCAGTACCATAGAACCATTTAATGGGATGTGGCACCTGAGTGAGAATGGAAAGCCACGTGGAAAGTTTGATGCTATTGTAATTGCACACAACGGTGACTTTTTGCAGTCTCTGTTTTCTTAATTTCCTGTATCTTATTTTTCTTTACCACCATTTTTAATGATAGTAAAATACAATTCTATAAAATGAGATGCATCATATTATTTAAGTCTTTTCTGAAATTTTGATTGAAGAAGTCCATGAAGAGATCTTTTCTGAATGAAGAGGGGTTCATTATTGTAAGATGATTTTTATTACTTCTGAAACAGAACTTCAGCTCTTTTTGGAATAGTCTATTTTCTTGCTTCATTTTTTTCCTTTACTGCAGCCTTTTCATATTAAGCATGATTGTCACACTCTTTTATATCATTAATTTCTAGTTTTTAGACTCTGGATAATCTAATAATATAATTACGGTCAGCTCCCCATATTTACTATTATTATATTCTTATTTATTAGAAAGTCCTGGAATAGATAGGAAACTCAGGGTCTTTGATGGCCACCAGTAGTTTTGTCTTTTTAGATAATCATTTTGAACGTCTCGGCTTCATAGAGAACCAATAGAATGTAAAATTGGCTTGTTAAGGAAAAAGAGTCTAGTGGGTTGATTGCTCTGCAAAACTGTGAAAGCTGTCTTTTTGATTTTTTAAGTGGCTCCAGACATTGGGGAAATGTCTTCCATTGAGGTAAATTACAAAGAGAAAGATTGGGGGACAGGGCGTGTGTGTTGGGGGGGGGGGGGGGGGGGGGTTGGAAATTTATTGGTAATATGTTAAGAATAATTCCATGTTTCAAATATGACCTTGGATATTTTTGTACACCAAAATAGAAATAGCATGTTGTAATGAACTCAAGTTGCTACATTGGTAATTAACTACCAACTAGTACACTTGTATATGACTTTCGATTTCCTTTTAAAAAGTGCATGGGAAAAGATGTCTCGTAGTAATTTCAAATACCTATATGGAAGTTTTACAAATTATCAAGTTGTGGACAACTTTATCCCAAACAAAAAAAGCTTAAAATGACTAATATGCGACCTTTGGAGCATTGTAAGAGGAAATTGTCTTTGTTCTTGGATGAAGCAACTTTTTACAAAAAAATTCGTTCACCTGTGAGAGCCATAGAAGATTTATATTAGTTTGGGGCCTTATCCTGCTATAGTTTTTTTTTTTTTTTTTTTTTTTTTTTGTATTAGGAATTTTCCATTTGTGACCTGAATTTTAGTCTTTCTGCAATCATTGACTTAAATTTGGCACTAGTAAAAAGGTGTAACCCTTGGTCACTTTCTTCTCCCAAGATCACTATGCTCCAAGATTTCACCATGGTAGCTACTGTTAGGGCTTAGAAATAGGGCAACTTTTGTGATTTATATATAGGGTCGTGTTCATAGAACGTTGCAGATTTCACAAAGTTTAGGTAATTGAAAGATTTTGTTTTTTCTCCTTTTTCTAGATGTATTGCCTGTGAGATAATGAGGGTGTATTTTGTGATTATAAATATAGCTAACGGTATATGCAATGGGTTGCGAAAACAAATGTTAGAAAAATTGCTACAAATTTTCTCATTACTAAGTCTTTCCTCTTTGCAACTGTTGAGTTGACAAAGTTCATACAACTGACTTTCCATGGTTAATGTTTTCAGTGATCTCATTTTATAAGAGAAGTATGTGTCAGTGATAAGTTGGAACTATGGCAATAAGTTGAAAACCTAAGCTATTACAAAACAGAGTATTTGGAGTGCTAATTTGGTATAGTGTAGGATGATGATCAAGTTGTGAAACAAAATGGGAGCGAATATCGGAAGTGCATTTGGTATCCATGTTGTCCATCATCCATAACATGGAGTTATTTGCCATGTTTTTTGGGCTGGATCAAGTCTGAGGCTGGAAGGAAATTTTTTCGAACGGTTGTCTGTCTGATTTTGTGATATGGGTTAAACTGTTGAGCTTTAAAGTAAGATCTTGGTCGGAAGATGAATGGGGAGAAATGCGTTTGCAGTTTTGATGTAAGGAAACTTCAGAAGCAATAGAAGCAGCATTAAAGAGATCTCAAGTTGGTTGGGAATGGCGGTTTTCAAGGCTATGATAAAGAAAACATGTCCAGCGCCAACATATGCTGGCACTGGTGTGGATAAGGGTGCTGGAATGTAGGAGTCATTTACAAAAGTAGAGGGAGGTCAAAGATCACCTAAATGGAATAATTGAATCTGCAAATTATGTTGCATTAGACTGGAGTTAATGGAGGAGAAGGATTCGAGTAAGCAAGTGATGGGATGCCATCTTGGTCTATGTAACTGACCCCATCCTTTTCGTTTTAAGGGCTCCTATGTTGATCGTGTTGTTTGTATGGAAGATAGTAATTGTGCAAATGATCTGTTTTAAATTAGTTGACTTGAATTGAGATAAATATAAGACTTTGGTTTGCAACAGATTTTTCCCCAGGCTAGATTATTTTAAGTTGAAGCATACTTGATATTGTCCTTTTCTTAATTATTTTTTATTCTTGTCATTGATGGCTAACCAAAATATTTGTCAAAAACTTGTGGTCAGTGAATTCTCATATGGCACGTTAATTCCATGTTAGTTTGTACTTCTGCTTGAGATGCTCAGATGTCATATACGTCATACTTGTTTTTCTAGTTCAAACTCATGAACTGTTTAGTTTATTATAAATTACTTTGGAAATGGCTCTTTCCAATATTCCATAATTAGATGCTTCACATACTTTTGGTCTTTGCGTCTGTTGAATTTTGGGAGATGTTCTGTTAATTACATTTAATACTGATAATTAAGGCTCCAGGATGTAAAGTTGATGGACTAGGTTGCATCTACATGCTTGATATTTATTTTTGTTTCATCTTGGATTTCACTAGCTCATGGTGTATTACTGGCTTTAAAATCTTGTCCTGTTTTTACTATGTCATTAGGAAAATGTGCAAATCGCTTACTCGCTTCTTCGGGCTTGCCAATTATAGCCAAACAAATGAAGGTGTGTGGTGAAGTTACTTCATTTTTTTAAGCTTTCATTTTCAGTTGTTTTGCACTTTTGATTGTTTCCCTGATGACATTCGCATTTTTCTGAGCCCCACTTAATTATTACCAGTTGGTCATCAGTTTTCTGTTTTTGAAGATGCAGTTCATCTTTTTGCAGAGATTGGATTTGAGTTCTATTTGGGCCCTGCTTGCAGCATTTGAAGATCCTCTTCCTTTGACATTTCCCTTCGAAGGAGCATTTGTGAAAGGCATTGATGCTTTATCATGGATGGCAAACAACACTGCAAAACTGTCGTCTACACAAGGTGGTCCTCATTGCTGGACCTTCTTTAGTACAGCAGCCTTTGGAAAATCGAACAAGGTTCCACAGGTTTGTTAAGCATTCAACTATGGAACATGTTAGAATGAATTTGACTTCCTGAGTTATCTAGAAACCTGCTCAACGCATATGTAAGAGCTCTGAACAGCTGAACTCGTCTCACATGTTGGCTTTGAGAATTTGGCAAACAAAAGGCGTACAAAAGTTTCTGTGGCAACTTTCTACTTAAACACCTCCCCCCTTCAGCCAAAAATACTGGTTATGTACTACCTTTCTATACATCATATGATAATAAGTAATGTACGAGTTTTGAACACCCAGTTACTGAATGAAACTTTGACAGTTAAGGTAAAATCTTTAGGAAAAGGTTGGAAAGAGGATATCTGAAATTTCTCTATAATTCCAATCTCTATTATCAATTTCAATAATCAGATCAGTTAGCTTGCCCTGGCATATGTATGCTTAATGCTCTAATTTATTTTAGCGAAATTTGTAATTGACTATTGAAATCTCAAGGAAATGCTCTACCGCTGAGTTAAATCCCTTGCCTTCTAGATCCAGAACTAACTAACTTTAAGGCAAAGGGGCAAAATCAACAGCTTCTATCATTTTGAACTTTTAGTTATATTATCTGAACAATCTTTATAATTTTCCCTGGTCCATGTCCTTATCTTAATCTACCCTCACAATGTTTTGCTTTGGTCCATTTGAAAAAATAGTGTCATTTTTGGTTTTCAGTTAAACATCTCAAATTGTCTTTAAGTTCAGATACTTTTTGTAGCAAATTAAAATAGTTGAAGTCCCTGAGAATGTTTTCAGCTAAGGACTCCATAAAGATATTAATTTTTTTTTTTTTTCCGGATTATTCTCTTTGTCTGGTTTGTCATCAAATCATATATATGTCCATAACTAGTGTAAGGTCCCAAATGTTCTAAATTATGCCCTACTAAGTGTTGACAGTGGCTAATTCGGGGAGCTTGAAAAGTTGAACTCGCTGATAATAATGCCAGAAGTCAAATAGTATATTCATAAGGCGGCAGCAAAGTTGCATGCCAAAGGAGGTGAATATTTTTCATAGTTGAGATAATGACTACTCATGTGAAGTATATCTTACTCAATATAACAAATTACAAATGTAATCTACCTTTTAAATATGGCTGTTATTCTAATGCTTCATAAGACCCCTGGCCATACCATACAGTAAGAATTGTTGGATTTGTGACTTCATTATTTATGAAGTTGAAATTCCTTCGGAAATATGTAAGAAGTTGAATTCCTTCAGAAATATGTTGAAGCTCACAGATATACAGTTAGTCCTTGGCTGTTTCAATTACTTTCACTGAATTGGTCTCTGCATAGAGTTATATAGATGATCGCCCTCTTTATCCTGTGGCTTAGCTCCTCATGCATGCTGCATTTCACTTTTTCACACACTTTGGCTTTTGTTTGATATTTTGTGTTTCTGTTGCTGAATACTTGTTAACTTGTCAGGAAAACATTCCAACTATCACAGCAGAGAAGGTAACAAAACAGATGCTGGAGGGTGTTGAGATTGCATTAGGGCTCTCGAAAGGATCACTGAAGAAACCTATTTATACCAGAGTGCAACTGTGGTAAGGAACTTATTTCTATTACTGACAAGACTCTAATTCATAAGTGAAGCAAACCCTTCTTGTTGTGGTCTTGGATTATGGATGGATATGCCGAAGTTATACATGGGTAGTTGGCTGCTATCCTTCATGAGGGAGCACACAACCAAATGTCTAATTTAGCATGAAGTTTATTCTTGAGGTGTAAGATGGTTATCTTGACCAATGCGATTATCTTTTATGAAAATGTGACAAAGTTCAATTAGATTTCAGGTTACAATTAGAGGTCATGCTTCATATTAAACTAATTTTATTTTTTTACTAGGTAGGAGTTCGAATGTATAGGTTTAATCCTTTCTGTTATCCGTAGGGGTGCAGCTCTTCCAAACAATACTCCAGGTACGCCATGCATCTTTGATCCTCAGGGAAGAGCTGGTATATGCGGTGATTGGCTGCTGGGTTCAAGTCTTGAGAATGCTGCTCTCAGTGGCATGTCAATGGCTAGTCATGTGAGTATAGCGTCATCACTTGACACTTTATCTATTGCCTAATATCAGTACAAAGTTAGTGGCATGTAAGCTTTCAATTACTTCTTACATGGACATCAAAACAATGGGTTTGGTGGAGTTTATCTGAGATATTTATGACTGAAAGCCTTCAAAGCATGAAACACTCTTTTGCTTTCCTCTTCCCTGTCCTGACTTACAGCAATAATATTGATTAGCAAGCTCTTTTCAGATTGCAGACTACTTTCAAAGTGGTGGAACACAAGCAAAGGATTATTCCATGGGATTGCACAATGAATTCCAACCGTTACAAGGATATGACATTGGGCAGTTTCCAGGATTAGAACCTAAAGAACTGGTAAATACTCTTAGTGGAAATCCTGAAATTTTCAGTGTTTACTTCTGTAGCACTTGTTTTATTGTTGATGCTAATGGTAGCTATGTTTTATTGTATTGATGAGAGTAGGTGACTGAAGAACTTGTGCAAATATAGCATCGTTAAACTTGGTCTGGAGGGTCAAGCTGATGTACACAGAGAATGCTTGATTCATCAGAAGCATGGACTCATAAGAGGTACATCCTGTCTCTAAGTAACTTGCTTCAAGTATTGTTTCCATAAAGAACATTTTATTTTCATAGGTGCAGTGGCTTCTTGTGAAAGGGTATTTCTATTTGTTACAGCAAACCAAAATGTAAAAGACGAAAAGAGAGGATTTTTAAACCGAGTTGTTTTGGGGCATAATTCTTTAGATAATATCGGGTCTAGCTTGTTTGTTATTCTTTCTATTACTGTTTTTTTATAGTTTACACTTCCTTATAATCCAAGTCTAAACTCTGTGAGGCCCCTTTTTCGCTAGTTGAGGTACATCATGCAGGAATTTTCATTAATTAGCTACTTTCACAAATTTTGTTCTATTTAGTATGATTCACGAAATGGTATTGATACAGTCAAAATTCAAACATATTAGATGAACCTATGTTGAACAAAAGGTTTAAGAACACTATGAAATTCTGCTCCAATTAAAAAACAAAGGGGTATATGTTCTTTCCTTTTTTCTGTTTTTATGGTAGAAAATTTACAATGATAGAAAATGTCAGTAGATGTGATCACATTGACCACCACGCCCATCTTCCTCCTCTCCAGTTTATGAGTTACCTATAAGTGTTTTCTTGCAGGATCTTGCGGCTCACTGCTGTAGTGATGTGTGGCTGGATGAGAATGTTTTATATCTATTGATAGAAAATGGATCTGCTTCAGTGAAATTTTGAATTAACATTTCCAGGCGGACTTGCCTCTAAGGGCTCTGCCTTGATCATTATGCACAAGTAAAAACCTCCATCTGGTGAAGTGCTTTTGTGATATATGTATCTATGTATTTTAGTAGATTTCATTCATCTTGCTACTTAGAAAGAAAATGTACTCTTCTTACAAAACTTCTGATAGTAAACAGTTAGTGGAAATTTTATATTTAGCTGACTGACATGTTCTTGAATTCAAAAGCCATCCTTCACTTGGCCTTGTCATATTAGGGCATGCATTTTACGTTAAATTCTTGTGGATTTTTGGATAATTCCATGGGAGAACTTTCAGTTTATCCATCAACCCCATCTTTTGCATGTTGCTCAACACTCCTTTATCCTCACTCTTCTCCTTGACTTCTATCACCAAAGCCAATATCCTAATGCCTCCATTCACGTATAACCCATGAGGGTTTACGACTTCTCCTTAGGGGTCAATGAAACATGATCACATACACTAGTTGTTTCAAACGATAGCCTTAATGCATTATACACTTGTAATTATGTAAATCAGTACCTCATATGTGGTCTTCCCTTTACCTTGAATCCTTGACCCATAGAAAAGACAATACAAAGCAATACTTCGTGTTGTTTAGGAGTTAGGAGCATTAGGGCAAATAATAAGGGTAAACTTTAATTGTTTTGGGTTTGTAGACCAAATAATAATTAGGGTTTGAAGAGTAGAGCCTGGTCAAACTACTGTATATAATGAGTGGACTAGTACCAATACAAATTCAGTACAAAAAGTTCTCTTAAATGTATTTACTTTTAGGTGCACTCGAATGTGTAATTGTGTAATACTTTTATACTTACCAACATACTATTTTGTGCATCAACTTTTCTAATCATCCACTAACAAAAATTATGCAAAATTATTTTATTGAAAATACACATTGAAAATTATCCATGGACATTTTATATAATTATGAATTTGTTTTATATGCAAGGAAAATTGTTCAAATTAAATATATGAACAAAAAATAAGTAATAAATTAGAAAAAACACAACCTATCAATCCAACCTCAGAAGATAGATTATGTCAAAAAAAAAAAAAATCGTAGAGATATATTTTAGATTTGTGAATCTTGGCAAATGAAGTGCTGAAAATCACTCCCCAAGTGGACAAAAACTCAAATAAAAAGTTGTAACCTCCCGAAAATTATGAGTTTTCGATTACATTTTATCGAAAATAATTTCTATGCATTATTATAATACATATACCTAATATATATGTACATATATGTACATACATATTTTCAAAATAAATTGCAAAATATTTTTATTATTTAATTAAAACTCTTTTCTACAAAATATATTTTTATTTTCCTAAGAAACCCACTAAGCCCAAATACCAAAACCTAGTAAAAAAAAAACAAAACCTAAACACCCCCCTTTCCCACGTGAAATCCACCACCGACGGCGGTGGCAACCTGGTCTTCCATTTCCCCTTCTTCTTCCTTTTTCTCTTCTTTACTCCCTTAATTATTATGCCCTTGTATACATGTTATTAAGTTTTTATACGATTTTTATATTGATTTTATGGGTTAAGTCTATATTAAAAGTATATAAATTTTCATGATCAATAATTTATTTTATGCATACTACAAGTTTTCATAAATTTATATGCATAAATAATAGGGTTAGGCATGTTAGCATCATGAATTAGGGTTTTTGATACTAGGCTTTTGAGTTTTACATAAAATTATAAATATTTTGTGAATCATTTACGTTAAATTTTATGGGATTGTAGTTTAAATGAATTTTCAGATTTTATAAGCAAATATTTTAGTATAAAAATGTTAGTTTTAATGATTTGAGGCTTAGATTTTTATACTAGTATTTGTTTTCAAGAAATTTTGACTATAATATGATGTATTTTGATAAAAATATAATATTATGGTATTTGGAATAAATTTTTAGAATATTATACACATTAGATTATGGTTTAATTGTTGATATTTCATGTTTTAAAATTTAAAATCATATACTATTAGTATATACATTAAATTAAGACTATTTCATGATAAATTGGGAGTAATTTGAGTATACTATATTGAATACAAATTTTCAGATTTGAAGGGTTATAAAAATGGAGTTTTATAATATGTATTTAATGAGTTTCCAAATAATACTTGTAGTATTGTGTTGAAACTATTATATTATGTTTTGGGAGATTTATGTTTTGGGAGACTTATAAATATGTTGAAATTATTTTAAAACCTTAGAAAGCTTAGTATGATTGCTGTAAATTTTGGGTATTGGTGTATTGATTTAGGTTGTATAATTTGGTGTAGGAGAATACTTTGTAGAAATAGCTTAATAGTAGAAAAAGTGGTCACCTGTTTATTTTAATCCAGGTACATACAAATTATGAAAAATATTACCTTTAGGAGCATGATTTAGGATAAAACGCTAACTTAGTACCATGTTTAGGGAACCTTTTGGGTGAGATTATTTGGTTATTTATTTGAAAGAATTCATGTTCTTTATATTAGGGGGAATGATTTGGTATTGGTGATAAGTTATAATTACGTTTTGTCAATACTAATCGGGGAAGAATTATATATGGTGAGAAATCTTGATTTATTAAATTGAAATTAATTTGCTAATTAATCCATGAGATTGCTTATTTTACTATTTCATTACTGATAGTATGAGTTGAGTAAAAGTGAATTTCAAGTCTTAATGACAAGGGTAGTTGACTCTATTCAATAGGTTTAAAAGTTAAGATGGAAATTAAAAGGTTAAAAATTACAGTATAATAGAGATTGATTGTGTAATTGTAATGTCTGTATGTGTGTGCTATGGTGATTGTGTATACTGATTTTAAACATTAAATCACGTAAAGAGAAAGATGATAAGTAATAAAACTCTAGGCTAGTGCACGTCTAAAGTATAGACAATTAGGGGTTGGAACTTCTCGGGGTATTATCCGTGGCTTTTATTTGAGGCCGTGTGATCTACGAGTCTCTCTTTTATAAAGTTTTAAATTTAAATTTGGGGTTAGATGAGATCTACTTTAGCTATGGTGACGGAGTCACGCCCATATACCATATGGATTTATATTATATTTTGATGCTTTCCGACGGAAGTGCATGGATTATTTATCTATTTGATATCCGAATCAAGACATGGGGGAGACAAACTTGTATATTGCTTAATCCAAGTAATTAATTTGTCATGACAGTTGAGTAAAATGTTACGTAATACGTTTTTGCATTATGTACTTGTTCTCTATTTAGTTACTATTTCAATTGTTATACTTTGTTATCTGGATTTACTTAGCTTGTTGATTACGTGCTTTGTGTGTTTTTCGTCATGACTTTTGCCTATAAATGACACTATGATGATCCCATATTTACATTTGTATTATTGGGGACTAGATTATTGACAGGTACTCAGTTGGGCATTCATGCATGAAAGAGTTGAGCGGAGTGTTATTTTAATTTAGTTTTCAGATTAGTTTGTGTTGGTTTTGAGTTGAATTTAGACTGTTGGTTTGGATTCGAGTTAAACTTTATTTTGGTAGATTGCAGTAAGTGTATTAACGGTTCAAATTTATTACGTTAGGAGTTTGTTTTACGATTAATGTTATTTTAAAAAGTCTTTTGATTTTTCGCTGCAAAATTCTAGTTTATAGCCTTAATGTGTAAACACGTGGAGATAACACATTGGTAGTTTACTGAAGGTTTTGTTTTTACAAAATGAGAATTATCAGATGTTACAAAAGACAAAAGACAAAAAAAAATCAACATGTTTACTGTTTAACTCCGCTCACAAAGCGCACCCATTTCATTGCACTCAAATCTCAATCCCACCCACCCCATTCTCTGTTCTCTTTCCCTCTCTATCTTCCCACCCCTCCTCTCTGCCACCCCCATTTCCATTCCTCACTTCCCCTTCTTCATAACAACCCGAGATCGATTCCAATCCCATCATTTCGCCTCAAAAATGAGAATCAGAGGATCAGCCACATCCTCAGTCTCTCCATCTCTAGCGCCTTCACCTTCATCTTGTTCATCCTCTTCCTCATGCTTCTCATCACACTCCACTATCTCATCCCACTCTCTCTCCTCCTCCTCCAACTCCACCACCACCTCCTCCTCCCCTACCCGTTGCCATGGCCTCGATCTCCTCGTTAAAGCCGTCTACTACGTTGCTGGATCAGTCGTCGGCGTCCCCTACATTCAACGTCGCGTCATCCGCCGCCGTAGACCCGCCCTCCGCTTCACCAACCTCGTCATCAACAACCCATACAGGCTGTCGCTTAACTCAGTTGATTGTAGTGGCCACGATGAAGTGCTTGATTATAACAGCGACTTGATTGAAAAGCCGAAGATGATTGTCAAGAAGAATAAGCATAGGAGACTATCAAAGGCCGCCCCTTTGAAGAATAAACGACCTAGAAGACAAAGATCGTTATTCAAAGGTTGATTGAAGAATAGGAAGAATTTTGGGGTGGTTTTTGAGATCTGGTTAGTGATCTATGTTCTTGGTTTTTGTTCATTGATCTTGAATTTGGGATCATCATGCATTTGAGTAGACGATTATTGGGGAATTTTTGTTGTATTATTAGATATATATTAATATAGAATTAATTATAGTATTGTATTAATGTTTAGTTGTTGTGATAGTATGGAGGGGTTGGAATTTTTACTGTTTTGTTGTTGGAAATTCATTAAAGAATTGAAATTTGTAGGTTCTATTTTAGAAGAAGAAACTATAGCTAGAAGGAAAGATGCAATATTATTGTTTTATGAATTTCATAGTTCTTTGATGAATTTCTTTTTTCTTTTAATTTGATGAAATTTGATGAATTTATTAATTTTTTTTTTGTTATTATTTTTGTTCAAATTTCGATATTTTAACTGCTAGATTTCTGTACTATAATTATTAGATTATGTTGGTGACCTATGATTTGGTCATTTTTTTGGTCTAAATGAGTCGTGTTATTTTTAGTACAAAATTATCTGTTCACTATATTGTTTCTAATTATTCAAAGTCGGCATCTTTTTATAAGCTGAAATTTCGGACAAGAGCAGCAATTTGGTAGTATCATGACTGCATCAGTTGTGTTTGTGCATGGTGAGCTGAGCTGCTGAGTTATATCATATAAATGGAGGAGCACAGACCAAACATCTGGTTGCACTCCGTACTAAGACTGCATGTCTGCAGCTCTGCATCAGTTGTGTTGTGCATTGTGTGCTTAGTGATGTGATTTGTAAAAGGAGCACAGAACTGAGATCTGCAAATGCTTGTTGAATTAAGTAGCTTTTGCATCTCCTGATTTACTATGCACTTGGTATCTGTAGTTAAAGAATATGATCTGAAAATTTCAGGTCCATTATGGACTTGTAATGTCATGATTTTCGAGTTTGTTTGGTAAACCTTTTGATGTAATTTTACGAGTGAAATTTTATGGAGCTTGAGAGAGTTGGTTGCTCTCGAATTTTCCGCGTGAACTTTCTTACAGTCGGTTTGATGTTCAATATGATCTGTAGTGCATTACAAGTTTGAACATCAACTTTGCCTTTGGTAATGTGACCACAGCATCAGTTGTGTTAGTTCTTGCATTTTCTATCATGTCTTTTTACTTCTTGTGGAAAGGCTTGATCGTAAAGTTTTATGTCCATTGTAGTGTAAAGATTGTCTAGTTTAAATGGGAAACCTTTCCGCCCCTTTTGATGAGCGTAGAAGGTTTATTAGAGAATTTGCTTTCTTAAACTTATCTAGTAGACAAGGTTGCATGATCTTTCTGTCATTCAGTCTTCTGATGTTTATGGATTCGAACTCAAAGTAATCTGAATTGCTTGTGTACTGTTTTTAAAACGTGTACTGTTTGGGTGATTGTTACTCCGTAGTATACTGTACTTCCTTTTGCGCACACATGTGTCCTGCACTCAGCTGTAGACGCATCATTTTGGAGCATGTACGCCGGAGCTGCTAGCCGGAGCACCATTTTGGGAGCATTTTATAACTTGTAACACCATCTGCCTCATCTCAGGGCTTTTGACCAACACGAATAGCTTTTTGATATTAACTGGAATCGCACCCCCAAAGAGTATGAATGGCAGAATTCTTGGACAAGTACTCCAGAACTTTGAAAACATAGTGGTACTTTCTTTGAATCCTACTCTCTAAGCACGTTCTGCCATTCATGCGACATACCAACAATTACATGCTATGATTAGACTCCTTCAGCTAGTCTTTCATCTATGCTTGTTAAAATTCCGATCTGGGTATGATCTTATTTGTAGAATCTTAAAACCCCATCCAAATGGTAGAATCTTAATATAATTCTATGATCTTTACATTCCAACGATTGATAATTTGAAATGATAAGCCTTTTTTTTTTTATTACTAATCAGCTTAACGCACGTATATACATATAAAGTATACTAAATAAATTATTCCTAACATTGGTTTATAGAATAAAATAAGTGAAAAGATGTATCGCACTGTAACATTTTCACCTACTTAGTTATGTAGTAGGATCTTATGATCCAATTCTATCAATTCGATCCATCTCCCTTATCGATCCAAATATGAAACCCTATGCTTTTGTCCATGTTTTAAGATCAAAGATCAGTCCAAGATTTAAGGAAAACGGTGGCATTGTTATAGTATAGTAAGAATATTGAAATCAACCTTTAGTAATCAGATCTACTGTTGACTTGATGAATTCTACAAGAGGGGGGGTGAATTGTAGATGGGAACAACTTCGGGAATTTATAGCAAATATTGCGGAATTTAAAACGCTATAAGGAACAAGAGTGTAAAGAGAGAGATTTTTACGTGGAAAACTCCTTTTGCCCAACAAGGAGAAAAACCACGACCCACTCGGGATTTTAACACACTTTCACTAATAGGGCAACAACTCAGTTTCAACCTATGGAACTCTTCTCAACTTAAGTTCCTCTACAAACTTAAGTTCTCCACTACAATCCCTCAATTGTAGTGCTCTCTCTTTCTCTAATTTCTACTCTGAAACTCACACTTTAGACTCACTCAAGTCTCACTACAAGGTTCACTCAAACCCTTCTCCCAATTACAACTCTGTAAAATTTACTCTATGTGCAAGAGGAACTTGGAAGTAATTAGGAACTCGGGAACTCTACTCAATGTTTGAAAGCTCTTGAGAAAATATATTGTAGGTCTGCGTTTTTTTTTTTTCATTGAAAAATCAAGTCTGGATTTATAGAAAAACATAATCTCTAAACTGACTCTCCACTTCTCCCACAACTGCCAAGTTCCCTTGGTTTTAGGACATGTTCCCATGTCCAAGCAGTTGCGAGAAACGTGGGGTGAGTGCTCTCCAAGTTTTCAGAAAACTTTGAATGTTTTCCTAAAATCTAGCCAACAATATGCACGTTCAACATCATCAGTTAAGTAGTAAAAGGATAATTTTGGAATTAGGATATATTTTTCAAAATGATAAAAAAATCTTTTTGTAAAATATTATCTTAAAACTTATTTTCCAATAATAATAAAATCTTTTTACTAAAGCAGATTTTATCAAATCCCATTTTTTAAGTAGAACAGAATAAATAAATTTTCTTAAGCTTTTTAATAAACTGACGTTTTAGTTCATGTCAAGATGAGTTCCTAATCAAGTTCCCATTACCTAAGTTCCTTCACACTTACATAAATCCTAAACTCGATTTAGTCTTTATGTCTTCACTTCTATGAAGTTTCAGCTCAGCAACTTCAAGTGGTTCTCCTCTTGTTCCTACTCAGGAACAATGTGATGCTTGGCTTGAATAGCTTCTTGTTCCGTTAAGGCTGCTGCATCTTCTCTTCACTGCTCAATTGTGTTCCTACTCAGGAACTCAGTGTGTTCCTACTCAGGAACTCAGTAATGCACAGGAACTTAACAAAGACATTAGTCAAGTTTGCTTTGGGTCATCATCAAAACATCATAAGGATCAACATCTACAAAGAACAATTTTATGAGCATATTTGTTCATGATCGACGAGGTCCTATATTTCTATAAGCAAGTCATTGCAGAATATGATCTCTTATGCAATTGTGCGCTTTATTTATCATGCAAGTCGTAAGTAGATCGTTGCCGCCCGAAACAGATAAAAATATCAATACCTTATTCAAAGTTCTCTCTTTTCTCATGTATTGCTATTTTTCTCCTGCAGATTAAGACTCTTAGTTGCTAATCCCATTATATTCAATTATTATGGATTTCATCCTCAAGTAACATACACAAGCTTGTCTCTTCTGATATTAGTCTAACTTTGTTTCTCTTTATGCGATCATGTTTGATTGATCATCAAGTCCAGAATCCTCCTCTTTCCCAAGAGCAAAAAGGGAGTTGGTTTTCTTATCTTCCTACTCTCTCTTCGGAACAAATTAATCATTTGAACAGGGCTTTTACTCAGGATGAAGTGAGATAGGCAGTATTTGCGATGAAACCTTTAAAATCCCCCCGTCCAGATGGTATTCCTCCAATGTTTTTTCAGAAATTCTGGAACTTCATTGGGGATGAAGTCTCTCAGGTTGTGGTTTTCTAGATGGGTGGCACCCGAATGGAGTTGAACTTTTATTACCCTTATCCCCAAGAGTAATCACCCGGAATCAGTGAATCAGTTCAGACCTATATGCCCATGCAACTCAGTCTACAAGATTATTGCTAAATGCTTGGTGCTTAGGATGAAGTGTGTTCTTGTGAAATTGCAAGTGAATTCCAGACTGTATTTGTCCCAGAAATAATCATGAATGACCATTGCCTCATTGCCCACGAAATTATGCATTTCATTAAGCATAAACAGAAGGGTTCGGATTTTTGCAGCATTCCTCAAGGTCGACTTGAACAAGGGATATGGTAGAATTATCTGTTTTTTTTTTTTTTTTAAAATCAAGGAGACTCTAGAAACCGTGAGGTTCCCTGGAAGGTAGTTAAGTAGAATCATGGAGTGCATTTCGACGATTTCCTACTCAATTTTAATGAATGGGGAGCCTTTAGAATTCTTCTCTCCTAAAGTTGGTCAGCTTGGTCTAAGGCAAGAGATCCTCTGTCGCCTTACCTTTTCATTTTGTGCATGGGGTCCTTTCCAAGAGGATGTTAGCCCTGGAGAATCATATCCTCATTAAGGGTTTGAAGATGAGCAGAGTCGTTTCTTTATTATCCCACCTATTTCTCGCGGATAATGCTCTTTTCTTCTTCAAGCCATCTCTTCAATCATGTAACCTAATCAGACAAACTCTGGATGAATTCTGTAACCTTCCGGGATAATTGGTAAGCTCGGAACAATCTCATATCATTTTCAGCCCTAATACTCCTTTGAAGTTCATCAAGATCCTAAGGAAGCCTATTGGAGTGAAAAGCAAGCAATCGATGGGATTCTATCTAGAGTGTCCGATGGAAGATGGCAGGACTACTGGGGCTCTCAATGGGATGGATAATAGAACGTGTCTCGCAAAAGATTTCTTCACGGAAGTTTTGTGCGTTGAGCCAAGCGGGTAAACTGCTTCTCATAAATGGAATTCTAGTAGCAATGGCGTCCCGTGTCTTTTCTCGTTATTTGTTCGTGGGGTTTCAGGAGTATGGTTAAGTAGTCTACCATTATGAGAGATGGATTAGGATATACTGTTGGAATTGGGCAGAAAGTTGGGATTGAAGATGATGTATGGGTAGGTTCCTCTAAGGTTCGTGTAGTCCCTGTAAGGCTTCTTCCAGAGGAAAATAAACCTATCATGTGTCAGTGAGTTATTAACTAGAGGAAACACCCGGGATCAATCTAGAGTCTGGAGGCTTTTCCCTGAAGACATGGCAACTAGTATTCTCTTAATCCATATAAGCTGCTTTGGGGTTGAAGACAGACTAACTTGGAGACCATGATGGACAGGAACTTCACGGTTAAGACTGGTTGTCGTCACTTGGCAGGGCATCCCATCAAGAGGAAAAGGATACCCTACTCATGTCCAAAACCGCCTCCAATGTTGGACTAGTTATTGACATGTATATAACAACAGGAGTAGTTGTTTGCAAATACTAATAAGTTATAATTGTTGTTTGATGAACATATTATTCTTGTCTTTATTCATCCAAGTCAATGGAGAATGAATGAATAATTGGAACCTCGGGCTATCCATAAAAAGTAACTCACGAACTCAGTACTATTCTCTCAACTATGACACAGAGCCATACAGGGCAAAAGAATCACTATTTGTGCATGACGAAAGGATGTCAATTCTAACAATGTAGCAAAAGCACACTGTAAGAATAATTGAAAAGTGAGCAATAAGTCCAGGAAAAAGTAACCGAATGATGGAATGAGATTCTCATACTATAGTTCATAGTGCAATAGCAACCTGTACATTTGGCTACTCCCAAATTTCTTGGTTCGCCATCCCTAGTAGCTGGACACGAGTAATTGGCTATATGGACACACGTATAACAGAATATGCAGGAAAAATTTGATGCATCCATGGTCGGCACTGCGAACACACTGAATTTCTGTAATGCATGCGATGCCGGCCAATAATGGCTGTAAAAACTTTACAAGGAGACATGCATCCCAAAACTTGGACAGTCTACGAAGAAAAATGATCATATCTCATGGTCTATTTGGTAGGCGATAATAAATAACTGTGCGTCTGTGCGAGTTTGAGTTTATCTGCAGTAGTGACAGTAAAAACTATATATTTTAATACTGCTACTTGTTACTGCCGCAAACTAAAAATGCTATGAATCTCATATAATAAACAAAATAAGAAACAGATGCATGCTATTGGCCGATTCCCTTTTTTTAAATTCGGTTTTTAGGTAAGGAGGTAATCACAGAGGGGAAAAGAGAAGGAATACAATTTATAACCCTTCTAACTGTATGAGCATTCCTGTGCAACTCTGTGGTCTGTGGCTCAAACCTTACAAACCAGAACTAAAAGGCTAAGCTAAATATCCTGGTAACTTAACAGCCCAAGGCCATAGAGTTCTCAAGTTTCTGACCATATTACTAATATAAACAAGAGCAAAGCAAAACCAAAACCAAAACCAAAAGCACAAACCACAAATTTGTATGGCTGTGATGTATCTACGCCGGGTTTTTTAAATGACATTTCACAAGTTTGAATGACGCATCAAGTCTGCGAAGAATGAGAAGTTATAAACTTGGCATGGTTGTGCTCACCCTCATATGTGACAATTAGCATTGAAGGGTCCTCTAAGCACCTCTCTACATGTTTCCTTGCTGGGCAGCCTCTCACAGTACTGCACTTATAGTATCCCCTACAACCATCAAAAACAATTATCATTTGTGTTTAAAGATCAAAATAAAAAACAATATTAATAGGCAAGATTCCGCCCTGAACTGTCAAAGAATGCTCCAACTTCAATCCTGACCAAGGAAATTTAACTTGAAATCATGAAAGCCCATGAAAAGATGGTCTAAAAACTACTGTAGATTCATACCTGAATAAGTTTAAATAAACATCAAACATCATATTCCATCTAAAATGAGAACCCAACTAAGTATAGACCGACCAAATCTGAGTGAAAATTTTGCAAGTATACAAAACATTGGTCCAATTATGCACTTCAACAAGATCGGCTATTAAGATTGACCAATCCCAACCTGACCTGTTCGAGTGTTTGACACATCTTCTGCCCAAGCTTCTTTGCTTGGAGCATGTTACACATAAATAATAAAGATCAGTTACACCCCTAACAAGTGCAAAGTCTAGGCCAAACGAGTAACAAACACTTCTTACAATTTAGACAATTGGCTATTGTTTAGTGATAGTCTAGTTTAAAGTCAGAAGGGATTAGTTGCAAGATTTCTGATTTACTGATGTTAGAATGAAATTCAAGCTGCTGTATTAATCACAATCAAGCTAAGATAGCATTGAAGTTCGACAGATTTTATGGTCTACTTTATTTAAAATGCATAATAAGTTAGAAAGTACTTCTTTTGGTAAGTCAAGAAGCCCTTAGATACCAAAACATAATAAAGAAGTAAGATCCAAATCAGAAAACTACTAGAATTACATAATAGCATTAACCATTAACATAGCAAATTGGAACAAACTCGATATACGTAGAAAGTACTTAGAATAAGTATACTACCTCGGATGTGGAGACCCCTTAATTGGCTTCTGCCCATACTTTCTCCATGAAAAATCATCATGAGGAATATCAGCATTCTTGTTACTTATTGCAGGCACCTTAATGGATCTCTTAACCTTCAATTTCCTACATAATTAACAACACCAACAAAAAATATGATTACATGACTCGAAAACAATAAACAACTACCAATATAACTTCAATCACAAGAAAAAGACGAGAAACCTCTTCTTGGAGCAATGGCATTTGGGACCGCTCCCACATTTCACACTCCCGCCTTCACCCTTGACAAGACACCGCCTTATAAGCTGCTGTGAATTCGGATCAGACGATTGGTGCAAACTGAACTGGAACGAATTCCGGCTACGGATAGGTACACTCCCATCCAAACTCAAGGATGACATAAAAGACCTGTTTGATGACATGGTTTGAGTACAGGAACTAGACCCATCAAACTTCAAGTTTATCCCACTTCCACCATTCCTAGATGAATTGTTCATCATTTCAGTCTGATACTTCATGGGCTGCTGAAGCTGAATTCTCTGCATCATCTGCTGCTGCTGCTGAAAAATCCGAAGATTTTGTCCCAAATTCTGCTGGCCAGGAGGCTTCACTGATAAACTAACATCAACTGAAGGCTTTTCAGTAAACACTTTCTGTGCCATTTGGGGTGAATTCTGAATCTTTTGGTCAAAAACTGAAACTGGATTTTTGAAATTTTCTGAAGAGGGTAGTAAAGATATGGGTTTTACTGCAGATTCAGAGTACAAATGTGGGGTTTGCAAGAAAATATTTTCAGGTAAAGATGAAGGTAACTTCTTGAACCTCCTCATTCTAGCATGACCCTTTTTACCTAGAAGAGAAACTAACCTGTTGAATTTGCAAACTGCATCACCAGTTTGTGCCACTAAATTTTTTTTACGCTCAGAATCTGGTTTTTCACTCAGGAGAGCTAAAACTCTATTGCCACTTTCTACTGCTACTTTGTTTGCTAATTCTATCTCCATACCAAAAGCAGCTGAAATACCTCAAAAAAAAAAAAAATCCTATTCTTGCTTCAAATTTGAAAAATTTTGGCAACCCATTTCAGAAATTAAAAAAACCCAGATGAAATTCAGCTCAAAGTTTGGATTTTTCAACACATTTGGTCACTAATTAGAGGGAAAACAGCGGCTTGAACATTAAAAGAAAGACCCGTCTCTAAAGAAGAGGAGAAACAAATAAAAGAGGAAGCGAAGAGAAGAGGAAGAGAATCAACAAATTTTGGTAGTGAGATACTGAGATGTGAAAGTGTGAAACTGAATTCTTTGTCTTCCAAACTGTGACAAAGCACTATTTTTTTTTTTTACTCCGAGAAATCTTTCTTTCAAAAGGCACAACTTGTCTTCCATTTTTAGGAACAATTCATAGACCATATTACCCTCTCCACGTTCATTAATTACAATGATGTCTTATTACTTAACCCTCCCACAGTTGACACTTGACAGTCCCACATTCCTTGTCAGGTTACCTCCTACATGCCTCCTTTTCCTTCAAGTTGGCCTGCATGCTCCTCCCAAGTCCCAACCACACCCTTCCAGCTCCTCCTTGAACCTACGCATCCACGCTCCCAGCTCCTCCTTCGGCCTACGCTAAGAGCTACGCTTTCAACTTTTCAAGTTTCGTTTCCACATCCTCCTTCAGCCTACGCACCCATACTATCAACTCCTCTACCAGGCTACGCTACGAACCATTGTTTTCAAGCTTTGCTTGCTTTGGTTTTCTCTCTCCTACTGATCTATTTTTCTATCTTAGACTGGCGACAATCTTCTTCGATGGATTTGTTCATATCATTGGTGTTTTCTCCAATCTTCATATCATTGGTGTAATGGTGTTTCTCCAGTCTTTATATCGCTGATATTTTTTTTCCTTCTTTTGCTCAATGTAAATGTGGTTTTGTATTAGGTCCTATATAATTCAGTCAATTAATTGCTTTTGGGGTGAATTGTTTATGTTCTGCAGTTAGAGTTATTATGGATTTAAACTAAATTGTTGGAATTTTTTTTTTTTAAGCCAATTTTTTAAAAAAAACTTGAAAAATAAGCTAATGTTTAAACTATTTTAAAAAATAAGTCGAATTTAGGGTCGGACTAAAAAGACTCTCTCGGGCAACATTATACCTAATAAAAAAATGCTGCCCAAGGCAGCGTTTTGTATGGGGCTGGATTTGGAGAGAAATTCTGGGTAATATGAAAACGCTGGGCAGGGTTATAAGTCAGAAAAAAACGCTACCCAGAGCAGCGTTTTTCTTTAGAATAATTCTGGATTTAGGAGTGTTAATCTGGGTCAGGGGAGGGCAGTGTTCCTCAGGAAAATCGCTGCCTCGTACTGACTAGATTCCTTGCACAGATTCATGAAAATATTCTAAAAAAAAACGCTACCATGTGCAGCGTTTTTCCTGATCCAGATTAACCCCCCAAATCAAGTCTCATGCAAAACGTTGTCCTGGACAGGGATTTTGCATTAAATCAGCTTATTTTTTAAAATAGTTTGAACAGTAGTTTATTTTTCAAATTTTTTTTTTAAAAAAAGCTTAAAAAAAAAAAGTCAAATTGTTGGGTTCATTAGTGTGTACTGTGTAGTTTGATGTGTTATTCATTGTGGGGTGTACGTTGTGTGATATAATTATTCAATAAGGTACATTATGATTGAAATTAGAATTTTGATATGATAATTTGTTTGTTTACACACAGTGTTTAATCGCTACAGTTGTTGGTTTACAGCATGCATACTCTATTATCCTTTGTACAATATGAAAGTTACGAGTATATTATTATAGTTTAATGGGAGATGGAGTTTTTATATGACTTATAATTTCCTAGCTAGTTATACGGGGGCTGAGGAAAAGGGAGGGACTGCATTTTACTTGGTACTTGACTTTGTATTTATATATTGGGTCAAAGGGAGGTTGTTCACTACCACACTAGGTTCAGGCGACCAATCTAGGTTTATCCTATCCTTTGCTAATGTTGCATGGGTTTCCTAGGATCTTTTGGTTTCGATTTGCTTTGCTGAGTTCATATCTTAGACACCAACATTGATTTCCAACTGTTGCATACATAAACTGGCATTCCTTGGGGTGAATTGAATAGCCTAACAAATCTTCCCAGATCATTTATTTTATGGTAAGAAGATATATCTCAAAGAAGAATTCCTTACAAAAAGTGTTGAAGTTGTCACATTATATTCCTTAAAGTGAATTCCTTACAGAATGTAGTAGAAAATATTGGAATTACCGAGTTTTTTGCACAATCTGTATAGTGCAAATTAAAAATGGCATGTGCACAATCGTAAAGGTTTTTTGCACTCTTTCATTGGAGTGCTCTGCCTCTGCTAACTAGAGAAACAAAAATGGTACTCCCGTATGTGCGAGTGATATTGAATACCATGTGACCCTGTGCCAAGACTAGAGCCCAAGAGCTTAGAAGACCTAAGAAGTTCAGGTCTAAAAGTGCTAATGCATTTTCATTCTTAGACTCGGATCTATGGGACCTACATCACATGATGATTGGATACTCAATATTGACACTCTTTATTTCTTCATTTCCAGCTCTATCAGTTCACATTACTTACAAGCACGCGTGATTGTGAAGATTAGACTCGTATCTCTAGCATTGTGGACTCTATCCTCAACATGTTATGTGTTTCACTACTGCTAGGTGAAATAATAAATTCGGGCAGGACAGGTAAATGTTTTTCTCATGAAAGAGTACTATCTATTGCATTTGTCATTTTTTTTTTTTTTGGCAAGGAAAAAAATGAATAAATAATTTAGCTACATGATTTTCTACACATGTTATCCAACTGTTGTTAATGAATAAATAGATACTGTCAAACTGCTTTTTTTATTACAAGGGAGCTACAAAATCATTGTCAGTAACTGTGTTCGTCGATTTTATGGCACAATTAACGCTCGAAAAGTCATTCACGAGTGAACAAGAGTAAGGAGCTCATAAGTGAGGCGGCTTATAATAACGTCCTAGGATTTTTTCTAATTCTTTTTTATGAAAATAAAAAATGTATTCCATCAAAGAAATAAAATAAAAATTATGTAAAAATGATAAAAAATTCATATGTTTTTTCACATTTTTTTAATAGTTCCTTAGTTAAGTTTTATATTTTATAAAGGCCTATAATTTGGTCCATTAATGTTAGATTTATTTCACTCCTCAAGAGATACATAAACCTGTAGGGGATCGAAAAAGAAGAGCACAAAAATGCAATCCTTATCAGCTGCGATTTCCTTATTAAACAATCGAGAAATTTCTAATTTATACCTAATATAAATATATCAGTGGACATTTTTGTAATTTTATTTTTATATTTAATATCATAATATTTATATCTAATATGAATTTTTCTCTATTTTATATCTTTTTTATTTTTATACCGGATATAACAATACATATATTTAATATTTTAATATTCTGATATAAATATCATAAAATCTCTCTTAAATAATCTAGCAATCTTTAACTAATCAATACCTTATTGATCATGGGACACCTAGTTGGCTATTACCATTCGCTCATTCTTGTAACACAATATCATGTTTAATTGCCTTCAGATATTAAAAAGAAATCTTGATCCAGCTGGAGTAAGTATTATGTTTTGCTAACACAAATCAAGGTTCCTCCGATACGCCACGTTACCATGATTTTCTTATCCAACAATATTAATCATATATCTCATTATCTAATCTACCCAAAGATTCCAAATGCTCGAAATTATTTATATTTTTTGACAAGAATACCAAAAATCATATCATTTGATTTTGATGGGTCAATTTTATTTATCTTGGTCTAACTTTCATACTCTGTAGTTTTGATTTAAATATGATTCATCATATATAGATATAAAATAGAATAAAAAAAACCCATCACTTAAACATATTCCTAACCTAATTCTTAAAATTTATTCCTAACTGAATAGATATGGTTTTTACTCCGCAACAACATTCTATTAATAATCTTAAATGTAAATGAAAACATACGACAAGACAAGCACCTAAAAATATATACGACATTCTTGAAGTAGAGTACTTTGGTAGAATCAAATATTTTGACAGACAGCATATGGACGATTCACCACTCACTATAATCCATGACAGACATACCCAAGTGGGCAAGTGGATGATGACCCTATGAATCCCAACGAATTACTTTAAACTAATTTGTCAAAGTGGTCACTGGATATCATATCTTCCAATCATATGCTAGATTTTTGACGGTCTATACAATATGTAATAATAATTCAACTATTTTGATAATAATAAATAAAGAAAAAGGGTCTTGCCAACTTGATAACCATATTCTATCTTTATATTTTATTAGTGTATGGTATATTGGTATGTACTAAGTATAGTTATGCTAAGTTGCTAACCATGTCCTTTTCTTAATTAGATCAAATATTTGACTTTTCACTCTTATGAAGTGACTATGTTCTACTTGTTGCGTGATTATAACTTGGAAAAATAATGCTCCAAACGCATGTCACATATATGCCCACTCTTATGATCATTTCAATGTCGTTTTTTGGACTCTTATGAACTTACTTTTAAGCAATTTTTTAATATCTTTCATATTTAAAATAAAGTGGTTATTTTAGTGGCTTTATCACAATAGATAATGTGGAGTAATGGCTGCCTAACATAAAGCTAGTTATCTTGCATGCCTAATCAATCAAAGATCTACGATAGTAATACATTTAGGGTCTTTGATTCGTTTCCAATTAATTAAATACTTATAATATAATTCCACTTTATAAAGGGGGTTTAAGAGAAATTTCACTTTTAATAATTAAAGTCTTATTTTTTTAACCAATAAATAAAAAGTTTATATATATAGTACACTTAATGTATCTGTAGTCTTTTTAAATCACTGTATATAGTGAAAGAGAATTATGTATATTGTTGAAATCGTTTTCCCTCATCGTCATTTAATTCTAGAACATTGGACTGTATGATGTATAAAAGATTGTAATTAACAAAAATCAAGTTTAGTTAACTAATCAATTTATATTATTTGTTAATAGATAGGAAAACATAAAGAACAAACCAACTACTAAACATTATATAGAGTACTTCTTTGTCATAGACTCATAGTTATACGGAGTATTGATAAGTCATATCGTAGGTCTGGCGAATCCAATTTATTTCAATCTTTAGCATGTTTTATACGGAGTACTATATCTCCTCCAATTTGTTAATTAGTTATTGTTATCTTATTGTATGTATTATACGGATTTTTTTTCAATCAATTATAGAATGCTATTGTGTGGTAGTATAAGATGAAATTTACTTGTGTAAAGCTGAACATTAACCTATAATCAGCCATGGCTTCATTATTTTTTTTATTGATTTGATGTCATTATTAGAGAATCAAAGTTTTTAAATTAATAAGCATATGGTTTTAACTTGTTTTTAATAATAGATTGTCATTAGTTATGTCATAAAATTAGTACAAAATGAAATATTAAAATTTTCTTTAATAATAGTCCTAGCTAATGAGGATTGACTTTTGAAATCTCCCAGATCAGTAACATATTTGAGATAAGTAGCATTTTGATGTATTTTAATTACGTGATATTCAAAAGTTATATGTTTAATCCCTGCTTCAAAATTTCTTGTCACAAAAGTTAATGGGCATCTTCAATGGTTAGGATTCAGGAATGTCTTATTAACCCAAATACAAACATGGAGGATTATAGAACAGAAGAGATACTCAAAGCATTGCAACTAGAAGTAACATCCGACATCGTTCCAATCTTCGACCTCATTGTCACCCTCCTCTGGATGAGAATCTAAGCTTTCAGTGTTGTCGTTGATGGCTCTGAGGAAGATGAACGTACGGTCTTCGTTGACATTGTCATTGGCGGTGGAGGAAGAGGGAGGGGGAGGGAGAGGAGAAGGGAGTTGAGAAAAGACGTGTGATATGATGTGAATGGAAATGGTAGAGTGAGATTGAAAGAAATATGTTTGTAATTAAATTTACAATTAAGATTTAATTGAATTGATTATTGGGATAAGGTTCATCATAAGAGTAATTGAGCAAGCTTATTTTCACCAAGTATGTACTCCGTATTACAAAACGGATGCTTTATTTTATAAGTTGTAAACTACCATAATTTGAGAGGAGGGCTTCTTTACGAGTCTTTAATCGATCTGTTTATAAAAGGATATATCAATTATGTACTTGATTAAATCGATCTTTATGTTATTGGGTTTTTAAAAGGGTCAAATCGGATTAGTAATGGGTCAATAGTTTCCAAAACTTTTAAACAATATTAGATAATGAATGATTTACACTTGTTTGTTAATGATCCACTGTTAAAGATTGAAGTTAATATACAAACTATCACTCTCCTTATATAAATAGAACTAAACTCTTATTAGTCCAACCCAATGCATAGGTCCAATCCTAAATCATATATACAATTATTGTTCATTAGAGAAGTGAGAAAGAGCCATTAAAAAACCGGCGTCATTCCTTTTTTGAATTCAATTGTGCGAATTTCGTTTCTTAAATTCTTAAGCTTGTTTAATACGGAGAAGATCAAAATGAAGACAAAAGCGGGAAAAACATATTTATATATATTCAGATGACATAGATGCATACTTATACATGACTGAAAAATTGAATTAGCCTAATTATATTACACATAAAAATAAAAATAAAAAATGCATGACTGTTGACGCAACTAAGGATATTCTTTTACATCATATAGAGCTTAATCATGGTTCGGAAAGATAAATACATCTACTCCTCAAAAAAAAAAAAGTAAATTACAAAATAATCTTTTCCTTTGATCACCAAAATGTGCACCACCTAATTTAATGACCAATTTGGTAGAACTGGAATAACCCCGGTAGTACTTCATTACCATTCTGCATGCAATAGTGGAAGAATGAACACGCATACATACATAGCCCTAAACAGATCATGTAGCTTTACTTAGACGCGCATAAAATCTATTGTTATCCGTCTCGGTTGCTTATCATTCTTTCACTATATATCCCGGTTTATATATATATATATATATATATATATATATATATATATATATATATATATATATATATATATATATATATATATATATATATTCTCCTCCTCTAGCTGCGCTCGTACTTCGTGGTTCGTTTTCTCCTTTTCTTCTCTTCTAGCTAGCTTGTACATACAGGTTGATCAATAAATAGATTAAGAGGATTGCTTCAGAGAACATGCAACAGCCTGAGCCCAATGCCGCAACTTGGTCTTCACTTGTTCTGGATCTTCTCCTAAATATTTCAATTCAAATTTATACAAAATGTGAAGATATAAGAGAAATTCTTAATTTATACTTAATATAATATATATGATATTATAATATCTATACTTGAAATGTTTTTTCTGGATTTTTATATCTTTTTTACGTATTTCTATATCTAATATAACAATACATATATATGATATAATAATAGTTATATATATGATATAATAATACTTATATTTGATATTTTAATATCTTAATATAATAAGTATGAATATATAATGTCTCTCTCACCGATTTTACATATTCACCTTTGGTATTCCACTAATTTGTCAAATCGGTTCATCCACCTGATTAAGGAAAAATTTCCATGATAACAATGCCACAATCTATATCTATTTTTACTGCTATGCTATAATTATTTACACATATCATTAGTCATTATTCTCTAATAACCTTTTTTTAATTTTAGGTACAGACCTACTATTAACAGTCTAAACCATGCATTTACATGTGTTTCATAAGCAACTAACCATGCAATGTAAAATATTATCGCAAGTACAAATTATATATATATGCTGTTTAATTTTGTTTCATACAACTTATTTTACCATACATGTAATCATGTTACTATACGTTTTTGTATTGATTTGCGGAGAGTTAGCTGCTCGTGATTTATTGAAAACAAAACACGTTATAATAAGAAAAGATTCAAATAAACCTGGTCCACAGATTTTCCAAGATTCTTCACTCTTAGGACTGATTTCTAACGACGAGGATCTGGCTCCCGAGGAGCTGGTAGTCGACCCCTGGCTATGGGGTGAAGACAACGGACTTGGCCTAGGTGACAATTGCCGATTCACAGCAAAGTAAAGGTCCAAAGCTGGCAAGGTATTGCACAGTTTTTGGCCTTCCTCTTCATTGAAGCCGAACCCAAGCTCAATTGACCCCTTTAACTCGTTGAAATCCTCGTCCGTGAGATCATCCACGTCATGAACCATACTCTTCTTCCTCTCTTGCCTTAACATTTGACTACGTCGTTTCTCCCATGCAATGTCCCTTTGTGTCTCACACATGGACAGTTGCTTAGACAAGCTCCTCGTGCTCTTCCAAAATGACGGAGCGTGGACAAGGCGTTGTAGCTCCTCAGACTCAGAAGTTGCGAGCGAGGAGGTGTCTATCGTCAATGATGAGTACCGAGAACGGTTGGAAAGAGGTGGCGGTGGTAGAGCATCATCTAAATCCGAGTCCATGTTGTGTAGCATGCTCATATTATAGTCCCAAGAATGCATACAATTGTCACAACTTTGTAATAAGGTATATTGAGAAGGTTGGTATTGGGCCGTGGCAGCATGAAGCTGCCGCGGCCGGACAAGAGATGGAAAAGATGTTGGAATGGCTGTTGTGCCTATATTTTTATTAGATGGTTCGGAAGTATATATGCGGGGAAAATTGATTTTACTAGTACAAAATTATGGTTATAAGATATTTAGGGAGAAGAAAAAGGGACAAGGGCACAAGTACCATATCCCAACTAACTTAGGAGCTGGTGAACGAGAGATAAAAAACAAAGGGGATTAATGGAAGGGATTTCGAAGATTTGTAAGGAAGTTGGCGTTACTTGCGCCTTCTCCTTGATATGTGTTAGTGTCGCTACCATCCCTTTTCGTAGCAATTATAGACAATACATTTAAGAGAAGCTAAATTTAGAGGAAGTTGGTTGTGGCCTCTTATTTTTGGCAAATATCTATAATTTTACCTAACTTAACTGCGGGAGGCCGATATTAAAAAATACAACTATCATATTTACTTATTTGAGTAAAATGAGTTTTGTATATACTATCAATAAATTCGAACATTATTTTTTGCGAATAGAAACATTTGAAAAATAACACGTGGAACTTTGGCATACAACTATATAATCCATGTTGTTGAAGGGCTTAAACCACATCCTGACGTCCATAATTTCTCAAGAGACTAGCACCCTCCCAAAGTTCGTATTGGCTACTTAAGTACAATGAGTGTCGCAGACTTAGCTTGCAGCAGTGTAGGTCGAACTCATTAGGCTTTTAGCGTGATTATAAAACTAATAATATATTACTGATTTATATTCTATTATTGATGTATTGATTGTATCTGCTTTAATTTAAGTATATACTCACTATAACTAGAGACGTTAGTTGATAGTTAAGTTGTACAATTTAAGCCATACAAAAGTAAATGTAAGAAATTATATATGTTACTCTGTAACGGTCAATGGAGGAACAAAACATTTTTTTAAAATTCTATTGAGATAACAAAAAAACCATGAATTTAAATGGAGGAGCAAAACGTGTACCATCTATTACGGTGACAACCTAGTAGATAATTTAAGTGAAATTAAGTTTAGAAAAAATAGAACTTAGTTTTCAATAAATCCCAAGAGGTCATTAGATTATGTACGTAAACTATCCATAACTTTGGCTTGTAATATGATAAATTTATCCATGCTAACTTAATGTTGCTTTTAAGGTTTAAAATAACGATTTTTTTTAAAGAAAGGCTAATTGCCGTTGACCGTACAAAAGATAGTAAATGACAACTATTAAAAAAATACACACACAGTTAGATTACAACTAAAAACGTATAAGTATGAAATATCGTACTATAATCTACCCAAATTATGGATGAGGTTTATCACTTGTTTTTGGAATAAGTAGAATAGAGTATTAACCAGTTATTAGAGTTCATAGCACCACAGTAAAAAGAAGAGATATATTTTATCCCAAATCTACCACTGAGGGGCGAGGGACCCTACACGGCTACACCTCCCTTGCCAAAATCTAGATTTGACTAAATAAACTCTACCATATCTAATTATCGAAATTGAGATGTTCGAACTAAACCTGAATTCTACTTAAAATCACTTGAGCTAAACTACCAAATTATAAATATTTCATACTTTATATAATGATTATTTTATTTTAAAAATACATTGCAACAAAATCGAAAATAATTTGTACCTAATTGAACAATATTAATCCAATCAAGACCCATATCAAATAGACCTGACCCAAAACCAATCTAAACCGCCTATCACCCTTACCGGTTACCAAAATCCGGGCTGCTGGACCTTCTCCATCGCCGTTACATGTACTATAAATAGCTAGAAGTTTCCAACGTGACAACGTCCAAGGCCCCTCTTCAAACTCAAACTTCTCGTTCCCTCTTCTCTTCAAACTCCTCTACTCTCCTCAACTAGGGTTTGCACTCTGCTCCAACTCCATCAATGGCGGACGACGGCACCGTAGCACTCGCAGGTCCTCTCTCTCCTCCCGCGAAAATCACACCACTTAACCAAACTTTGCTCATTGTTTGTTCTATTGTTAACAGTTAGGCAAAAGGTGCAGGATTTCTTGAACGCTGCGCTAACCGGAAACCTTGATTTCTTCAAGAGTAAGCCTTGTTTTCACAATTTCAGTTTGATTTTTGATCAATTTATTCTGTGAATTAGTGGTTCAAAAGTTGATACTTTTGTAGAAACGGCGGAGAAATTGGATGATGGCCTAGGGTTGGCGAAGACGGTGGAGAGTGTTAAGGATGCTAACGATCGAACTGCACTTCATTTCGCGGCGAGGGAAGGACAGACTGAGGTGTGCAAGTATTTGTTGGAGGAATTGAAGCTTGATGTCAATGTTAAAGATGCGGAGGGTATGAATTATTTCATTATATTGAAAAAGTTGTGTTTGAAAGTTATCGAAATGATTGTTGTTAATTAGTTATTGTCGATTAGGAATGTTTCCAGCGTTTAGTTTTGGTTAATTAATCTATGAAATGCTTTTTATTTAATTTTAGAGCATTGTGTTAGGTAATTGTGATGACTTTTTAATCTTCGACCTTGTTGATCAGAACTTATAGTTGTTTATTGATGCAATTTGTCCCTATTAGAAGCTTCGTATTGTTTAGTGCTATGTAATGTTGATGACACTATACATAAATATATGAAAATACTTAGATATTATACAAGATATTACTAAATAAATAAAATGTCTAAATAGAGAGCAACTACAAAAGTGTACTCCATCACAACTTATACCATTTGTTTAGTCTCTTAACTAGGTCGATATACTTGCATAGTATGCTTTTCTTAGTCTTTGGCCACCAAAGTACTTCTCTTGGTACCTTGTTATACGTATTCTCCAAATCATTGAACCTTATGTGTAAACACTTTCTCCCCTGCACGATAATACTTCATCATTTGTCTAGTAACGTGGATAGCTTCCATGGTAGATCGACTAGACAAACAAATTTTCCGATATACCAGCAAACCTCCTTAATTTTTGATCAATTGCTCTCTTCCAGTATGGCTCATAAAATATATTCCCGTATAGTTTGAATACCTTGGAGCATCTCCTTTGTTCTAAATAGGCATCAAGGTGCTTCTCCTCCGATCTTATGGAATCTTATTTGTTCTTTAAATCTTGTTGAAGAGTTCCATTAACCATTCAATAAATCAATTTTGCTTAGATGTCAATCTCGAAAGATAGTCTTCCCTAATTTTATCCTTTTTTATGCCTCCTCCACTTCCATTTTTTGTATCCTCCTCATTTATTCACAGTTAACTTTATTTTTCTTAATAGTGATGTTTCATTTACATCCTGCTTGAATTCTATTAAAAGATTTGTCAAAACACTAAGAATCATTTGATTTTGAGCCTTCACACATTTAACCATATAAAGATCCTTGGAAAACATTTGTCTACTCTTGGAAACTAGTAGGCTCTACCTATTAACACAAAGAAGTAGGCAAGCAGTTGAAACTAGAAGATAAATTACCATCTTCGACATCATCAAGCCTGAGGTACTATCAATAATAATGACAAAATATGACTTTATATTAAACCAATATACATACCATAGCCACATCTTGATTCTAACATGCCCTAAACTTCACGAAACAAAATCGAGATGTAGCTATTTAGGTATTATAGTAATAGTAGTAGGGTTTCGAGCAACGTAGCAAACTTCATTATAATCATCGTAGGAACTCAACCAAAGTAGCAACCTGCCCCTCTCTCTCCTCCCCCTTCTGTTCTCTGCTATTTCCACTCCTCCAAAAGGTCCGCCATCATTGTCCTTGTCCTCTGCTCTACCCTAAACGTTTCGTGTGATATGAGAGAATCCTTTTGTTTAATATTTCATCAAAGACATATATGAATCAAATTGACTGAAGTTTTACCGAAAGTTTCACACTTTAGGGTTTGTTCATTGATTTTTTTCTCAACACTTCACCAACTCATTGACAACACGAATCTCTTTGTTTTTTCGGTTAGATTTAGTGACATTATCCTCCTCAACCACATTGATTTTTCAAATTTTTTAATTTTTTATTAATTGAGTTTCAATATTTGCTAGAAATGTAGGAGCTAATCAGCTATGAAGTGAGAAAAATTATTGAGAGGCCTAGTTGACCCACTAATTGTTTAGTTCAACTCTATAATGAGCCACCTTGGCCCGTTTAAGGCCCTTTAAAAATTGACCCTTTAAGGGCCTGACCCATTTAAGTCCATAATTGATGAGTCCTTTAGTTAAATGGGTGGTATGAGCCCTTAATGGGACCCCTCCTAGTTGAACCGGTCTATGTCCAAGTCTCGTTCTCTCTTCTTCATGATCGCTGGTTATAATGATGGATTATAAGAAAACATTGCTTATGTAGTTGAGGCATCATTCTTCTAAAACTGAACGATGTTTGGGTTTGAAGTATGTAAAATTGATATAAATCTGTGGATGATGCAGGAGAGACTCCTCTAGTTCACGCAGCCAGACAAGGACAAGTTGCAACTGTCAATTATCTTCTTGAACATGGTGCAGATCCTGCAATTCCTAGTGATTTAGGGGCTACAGCATTACACCATGCTGCTGGAATAGGTACACTTTGAATATTTTGTTAAATATTTTGTTGCAGGTGGCATGGATGAGAAATTTTCTTGAATTATGGTACATGTATTTTTATGATTGGAACTATAAAAACAGTATAAAGGAGTTATGTGGCTTGACTAATGGCTCTTTTGAAAAGTGTGAATGTGTCCTATGCCTTTGGAAGTTTCTTAAGGATCCCTGCTTTGGTAATTTGCACTTACTAGAAAGTTCACTTATATGCAGGAAATATTGAATTGATGAAATTACTACTTTCTAAGGGTGCTCCTGTTGATTCACAAAGTGATTCTGGTACTCCTTTAATTTGGGCTGCTGGGCATGGGCAGAAAGATGCTGTTGAGGTTCTGCTAGAGCACCATGCTAATGTAAGTATGCAGCTGCTAGCATTTGTTGGATAAGTGCAGTGGATTCTCCATCAGTTTGATATCTTGCTTGTGCTTGTATGGGCTTTAAAGTCTTCTGATCAATTGATCATGATATATTGGTATCTGCCCCATTGGTTGCCTTCTAGTAGTTAAGAAACAATTTGGATATTGCTCACTTGCAATGACCTACGTACAGAAACCCTTACAAGTATTCTAACTTACGGCTGTACTTTCTGCTTTAATGCATTTTGAGCTTATGTTCAATAAACATGATGTGCTTGGTATGAAGTCCCAAACTGAAACTATTTGCTGGATTTGGCACTTTTCTTTTAATTGAGTTGTGCTTCCTCCAAATGATTAAAATAAAGAAATAAATGAAGCTAGTATTTAATGTACATTTCCTCTTAGTGTTTGAAACCATACCTTATACATAAATATTGAAATTCAATATAACTCTTGAAAATATTAAAATTCTCCCTAGACCAGACCTCATAGCTTAATTTGGATGGTTAAAAAATTGTAAAAAGAAAGAACAAGGAGTTGATTTACATTTTCTATGTATCATTTCATTTCTTGAAGAGGTCCTTGTTAAGAGGTTTAGCGAGGCATAGATGGGATTTAAAAAGAGCTTGGATTATGGTCATCACCTGAAACCTAAAGAAGGATGGATTAGGAGCGTGAGGACTTTTCTCTGATAATTTGCTCAATAACATGTATAAGATTCCATCAAAGACGTCAGGAAAATTTCTTTAGATAATCTTTCTTTGTATGCTTTGTTTTGTAGCAATCATTGGTGGTTGTCTACTTATGATGCTGCGTCTGTTTCTAATAGGTATGTTAAGGATGTTAGGAGAGAGCGTAAAGGGTTTGAGAGTTGAAGGGGACAATAGGTATTCGGGGCGTTAGAGATTGTTCATGGGAACAAAGGAGTTTGAATGCAGCGTGATGTGCTTTAGGCAAGGTTCATCTTTGTGTTCCTTCTTTGTTTATTGTTGTTGTTGATTCTTTCAGTAGACAGTCATCCAAGAGATGCTGAGGGTAGAGTAATATTGATGGCTTTGAGGAAGGTTATGAGAGGTTGTGGTGGTTTCTTGTTTTAAGTTTAAGATTGTAATGTTTTAAAATACTTTTCTGTAGGTATATCTTTATATAGCAACAAATGGCCCGACTTACATATTTACTTTGTTGTGACGAAAAGGTTTGTGGTTTGCATGGTAGACCTAATTATCTAAACATGTTTGATTCTTTTGCTGTGGTTGGCTAAAAAATAGGAATGACATTGAATTTCCTATGATCTTGAGCTCTTGATATTGTTTAGAGATGAGTAAAATAAGTGTAGGTAAGGTTGGCATTTTAGTTTGGGCTGAATTTTTGAACTGATGGTATTATTTATGTGCTATTGTAGTATTTTATACCATTTATCTGCTCCCTGTATTTTGGGACCATGTATCATCACTTCTGTATGATTTTGTGGGGTTTTTCTATTCCATCCATCCATATAACCTCTGCATTCTTTTGCAGCCAAATTCTGAAACTGATGAAAGTATAACTCCATTGTTGTCAGCTGTGGCGGCTGGTTCACTGGCATGTTTAGAGAAATTAATTCAGGTCAGCTTGTTATTTTTTGTGAATTTAATTCGTAATCTGAAATTCTGCTTGTTTGGTGTCTGGAGCTTCATGGAGTATGCCCCCCACTTTCTTCTTCCACACACACCCACAAAAGGAATACGAAGTATATACTGAAAATAGCCTGTTACCATCAAATATAGTAGAAGACATTTTTCTTTTGCCATTATTGTTATTCTTCTGCTTACTTATGCCTCTTCCAGGCTGGTGCAAATGCCAATATCTCTGCTGGTGGCACGACACCATTACATATTGCTGCTGATATTGGAAGCTCTGAACTCATCAACTGCTTATTGACAGCTGGAGCTGATCCAAATGCTACAGATGAGGTCAAGTCATTATATCTCTTCCATATATAATATAGCTGTGATGTTATTTTCTTTTTGCCATCTATGGCACTTGTCTTTCTGTTTGTCTGGATTCTGCTCTTCACATGTTTGTTATTCTTACTTCCATCTCTTTCTTCCTGGCTGCTGTTGATAAGGGAAGGTAAAAAGTTTAAAAATAAGGTGCTCTTTTGTTATTATTCAAAGTTGGCCCTTATTCAAAACGATGACATAATGAAGTTAAAAATAAATTTCTCATTCCATACTTCTTTGCCATTCTCTATTTGCTGAACTATTGTTTTTTTTGGCAACCCTGGAATTGCACCTTGGTTTACAATCTTGTTTAGACATGTCTCTAGTTACCTTAGCCTCTACCATCCCTATTCTTACCAATGTTGAAGCACATGCCAACATATGTTGCGGCCATACAAGGTAGTCTATTGTCATCACTGACCTTAATTGCTTAAAAACTCCTAGTTTTCAGTTTGTTTATTATATTCACAGTGATGATAATCTATCTTTTCATACGTTGGGGGGATCAAGTTATATCCACTGTGCATTTTATGCTACCTCAAGGGCTGTTTTGTCCAGAAATTCCCCATTAACCCTGTTTATGAGTTTCCTAACCTCACTGAATTGCTTCCATACCCAGCTAGCATTTGCAATTGGACTCAAGCCTACCAGCCCTTGGCTTGCGTAGTTGCAGTTAGATTTGGTCCACCTATCTTGTTTAAAGCCTGTCAGTTTTGTTAGCATTGTTTCAGTCCAGCTATATATTTCTTATTGCTGCCAAGTTCTCATGATACATTAATATAATTCCTCAAGCCACCATGAGCCTTGGACTTGTTTACTTGAATCAAATTGATATCTTGGATTTATACTCTTGAAATTTCACCTGTTTTATGAGTTTTTATAAAAAAAAATGTCTAGCGAATCAGGAAAGGCTAAGATGGAATGGGAACAGAGGTTATGAACTTGGTTTACCAATTAAATCATTCCTGTGAAGGAAATGGCATTTGAAGCCTAGATTTTTTCTTGCCAGAATCTTGTTACAGCAAAGTTTTCTTTCTTTATTTTTTTATTTATTTATTATCCTAGGTATCTGAAAGTAATGGCTCCTAAGGCAAAGCTAGGAATAGTACAGACCCTCTTTTTGCTATCATTTTTCATATTTCACCAGTAGAGGGCAGATTCCGGAGCTAACTGTCAGATCAGTGAAGACCAATGCTGAGGAAGTAGCTAAGCCACTATATCAAGAGAGGATGAAAATGACTTTTGCAAAAACGGAACTGATTGCCGCTTAGCAAATATAGCACAACTTTGGAATCCAATCTGTTCTTTCCATCTCACCTGCCTCTTACTCTCTCCGTGCTCCATCCCAATAGAATTGCCCATAATCTTCTTTTAAATGCCCCATTGAGTTGTTCTCATACCTTAAATGGTCGTGAGGGGCCTCTACTTTATTCTCATATACACTACTTTTGGTCCCTCTAATTTCCTCTCTCATCAATTTCACCAAAACTGAAAAGAAAGTGACCATACAACTTGGGGCAATCCTAGTGGGTGGAGGGAGTACAATTTTTTTACAGCCTCTTACGAGACTCTTGGTAATCACTCATGCTAAGCACAAAGGTTCTCTCTACCCTTCTCATTGTTCCTAAGATTCTGAAGGCCTATTAACAAGTTAAGTAAGAGAAAAAATTCAAATTTAAGGGTTGGTACCATAAAGAAATTTATGACAATATTTTCAAACACAAAAATTCATATTAAAAAAACATAGAAATTTAAAATAGAAACCAAATACTTATACAAAACATTGCCTAAGAGCATTTCTAGATGCAAAATCACCAATTATAGTAGTGTCTAAATCAATATTTCTAACATATCTTTCTCAATACATAAAATGGCTAAACCATTTATTCTTTCTTGTGACATTGATGACCTTAAGTAGTTTTCGAAGTCATTGGCATAGTCAAAAGGAGTCGATAAGCAATTATTACATTTGGTCGTGACATTTGGATGATTGTATAGTCATTTGTAGAACTTCCATTTTTGTAAAAATATCTCTCTGTCAACAATGGATAAATTTTTATGAGAAAATACAAAATTAGCTATGAATAACCATTTAAATATAAACCTAAAATACAAAATAATGTATGGCGATTGAGTTAGCTATGAACACATTTTAACATGCCTTTCAAAATTTCGACATCGGATGATTGTATTTGTTTGAATAAGTTGTGGGCATCAATAACTTCCCCAACTTTATCAAATGGAATCACGGAAATACAAAATTAGAATGTAAAAACAAAAGAAAAAAAAGATTGGGATGAGTATTAACTAATAAATAATAAGAGACATGAAAGGAGGATTATCTATAGGTAAATTCAATACCTTTGAGAATTGAAGATCAATATAACCGTTGTTTAGAATAACCATTTTTAATAAAATTAGGGATTTGATATGATAAGAGATTGCATGAGACTTGAATTGAGAAAGAAGATAATTCAATGAGTTTGGAGTTATGAAGAGAGAAAATTGGGAAGTGGAATTTTGGGTAACAATTTGCATCAATGTGTTGAGCTAATTTTAGGGAGGAAGTATGGAAAGAAGAACTGGAAGTTGCTGAACATGAAGCATCTCCCTTCCTTCCAGATGTATTTCTCCCGCCCTCAATAATCATAACGTCTCTCTCCTCTCCTGTCTTCCACCTCCATGGAGGTCAAGTGTGCAGGTAGCAGGTTTATTGTTTTTTTTGAAATATTTTTGGCTAGTTTGTTATATTTGCAGACAATTGGTAGAAGTTTTCAAGAAATCTTCTTCACCTAATGCTTTGATGGAGCTTGCATTTTGGAGATTAAGTTTTATCTCTCATCTAGAAAACGTCTACGAGTATTTTTTTTCCTGGATCTGAATTGATTAAAAAATCAATTTAATATAAAAAATGCTACACACATACCACATATCTTTGAAAAAATTACCCCTAAAGTCGTCCTTTGGTAGCAGTTCCTCCCATAAAACTTTCCCTGTTGTTAGTCACTAATCTCAATCTAGGCAAGGCCTAAAGCTCATAAAATGGTAGGCAGTAGCTTTCCACTGTGCTGCCGAGCTCAAAGGGCCAGCCCACGTCATAATCTTGATTTGTTTAGCTGTTACATAGGTTGTCCTTAGCTCCTGTCATCTTCTGTTTAAGGTCAGAAAAGCCTTCTTTTGTAGGGTTATTATTTTTTTAAAGGTTAACCTTGTAGCTTTGCCTCCATTTTATGCTTTGGGTCAACTGCAACATCCTTTTGCTAACCTTTTCAGCAGCATCAAGGAAAATAGGTTGGTATGTGCATATGATAAGAAATTTAGAGGTTCCTGCCCTGCATCGGTGTTCTTTTTGAAGTAAGACTATGAAAATTACTAAAAGTCTCTTCATGGTGCCCAGTGTTCGTAGCACCTGCTCAATCATTGTTGATCAGAACCCTGAAATGTACTTGATCCATGTGAGCTTAGAGTGCAAACTCCATAGTCATCGTGACTAGACACATGATCATTGCCTCCTGAAGAGATATCCTAGAATATTGATGAATTAACAAAGACCCATATAAAGGAATAAAAGAATTGGGGACGGTAGAAACAAATTTCTACCACTTATTGCTTTCTGCTTGAAGCTGGCCTGGCTATCCCTACCTGCTCCAGTATAGTTCTTGTCAGAAATTTGGGACTATGTGGGTTTCCAAGACTTCACTAGGAATTTTCTTGACAACCCTGGTCTTGTTTCGTCTTGCCAGAATTATAACGGCACATCAGTTTACAATACTCAACATTTGTTTCTTCTCATAGATGACAATAGAGACAAGAAACCTCTGTTCACATTCAAAGTGATCTACCTCATCTCGTCTACGTTTGTGGTGATTCTTTACTCTAGGAGTCTGGCATAGTAAGCTTTTCCTGTTTAGTTGTCTCGTTGTCAGCAATGCAGTGACAGAAGCTGTTTCATAAAGGTTAACAAAGTGTTTCAAAGACGTCATCTGCAGGTGAACCTGTTTGGCACATCATTTTGAACACAAACTCAAACTAGGTTTTTGTACTAGTTTCTGTAGCTCTAGTTGAAACCTCCAGATTTTTGTTTCTTCCTAAGACAATTCCTTATGTGACCTCCAGTTTGCCAAATGTTCTATCAATGTAGTCTTTATTACATGAATAGATGGGGTAATACAATGAATATAGGGGCAGATTTCCAATACACATTATTCTTCAAATTGATAATAATTCTAATATTGGTAGAATTAAGTATGGTATATTTTCCTAGGGTATGCGTCATGATTTTTTCAATTGGGAAAGTTGTGAATAGAGGATTCCACTCAGAAATTTTACTGCTTAGAGTTTTAAGGGCTTAATCTTCACTTGTCATTGAATTTTCATGTCCACTTAATACTGCAAAAACTCAAAAGTTCTAGTATCTTTCACAGTTACTTTCTCGTTCGAGTGTGAAATCGTCAAATCGATAATAATTCAAAGATTGGTAGAATTAAGTGTGGTAACTTTACCTAGGGTTTGCATCATGATTTTTTCTATTGGGAAAGTTCCTTATGTCCACTTAATACTGCAAAAACTTCAAAGTTTTGGAATCTTTCACTGTTAGCTTTCTTGTTGAAGTGCCAAATCTGTTTGCACTTTGGAACTTTGTGCTTAGATCTAGGGCTTTTTAAGGTCCAGCAATGGGATTTTCTAAATCTTACCATGTTATGTGAATTTTTGGGCATTCTTTATTTCTTTGATAACATAAGCTCTTTTGTTAAAATTGTTTATAGATTTGACAATTAATAATATAGACTTGTGGAGTAAAAAAATTATAGGTTTATTCTATAATCATTTTTTGTACCTATCTGTTGTGTATTAAAGTTTTGTATGAATTTGCTACTGAAATACATGTACTGAGGTACCCTATCTTTACTTTTACCTGCTATCTCACTCCCTAAATTTTTTTTATCTAACAAACAGGATGGCCAGAAGCCAGTGCAGGTTGCTGCAACAAGAGGGAATAGAAGTGCAGTTGAGATACTACTTCCCTTGACTAAACCGGGTGAATATATTCCTAACTGGACCGTTGATGGAATTATTCAATATATGCAGTCTGAAATTCAAAAACAAGAGGTATCCCATCTTCTTCCTATGGGTAGGACTGTGTACAATGTACATCTTACCCATCCCCAACAGAGATTGTTATTTGTGTGAAATTGCTCTTACAAGTGTTACCATTTTGTTGAAATGCAATAAGAACTGCGAATGAGAATGATGTGGATTGTTATATGGTTAAAACAGTATGAAGAAATTTAAAAAAACCAACTGATACCGGATCTAGACAAAGATCAGGGTTTGGAATAGTCAATCTTCTCGTGTGTCAGGCTCTTTTGCTTTTGCAATATAGTAGTACTATAGTGTTCTGTAGGAATCTATCTATATTAATTAGGCTGAATTTATCACCATACTTGGACTCATGGATATTGAATGTGGCATGAAGTTGGAAGTTGGATAAATCATGTTAATTTATGTCTTATAAACTTGGCGTTTTGCCAAGTGTAATGAAGTTTTATTGAAAAATATGATGTCATTGGCCTTACTTGATGTAGTGTACTAGCATGATATTATTTAGGGTTTGTGATCTAATGTCATCCTTGATCTGCATTGTATCTCTATTTCATCCATGACGTGTCTTTGTGTCTCTATTTTATCCATTCTTTGACTTTGTATTTTATTTCATCCATCATTCGCTGCTGTGTCTTTTTTATTTTTCTTCCTCTGTGGATTGTTTTTGGTTTACTCGTTGCTACCACTTATAGATTAGGTATTGATTTATCTTTTGGCATTGTAACTGTAGGAGCTTGCCAGAAGTTTGAAAGAACTTAATTCAGAAAAGACTGCAAACTTATCAAGACAAGATTTGCCTACGGTACCTTTTTAATCACCATTTCATATTTTCTGTTCAAACTGGCTCTTTTGATAGACTTTATGTTCATTTCTTTCTTAACTGAACATTGGACATTGATTGTGCTCTTTCTCTGTGTTTTTAATTCTACACCATGAGATGTATGTTTTTGTTATTCTGAAACTTTAGAATTAGGTAATTAAACTTTCCTAGGAATTCATCTTTGACTGGCAAATGGAATAAAAAAAAACCAGGGAATTGAAAATGAATGGAAATATGGAATTATGTCCACCTTCTGCTTCCATTATGCATGATTTGGAAAAGTTTTGGCGTACAATTTTTTTTCGTGGAATTAAGCTCTTTAGTTTCTGAAGGAGAATATTAATGTTTATGGTACATCGAAGAGTTAAGGCTATAACTCTCTCATCTCAAGTGTTACCACATTCTTTTTTATTGTTCTGTTGTGTGCAAAATCTGAGAATTATATGTTTTTCTTTGTTGGAAGTTGGAGGATTTCAACTTTTATCTGCCCTGAATTTTCTCTCTGGAGTTTGCTTATGTGGTCTAATGCGAATGTTGCATATTGACTAACTATGGGTAAGCTGTTTTGTAATTTTAGTGACAGTAACACTGACAGAATGTATCCAAAATTTACAGGTGACACCTGAGGCAAAGCAGAAAGCTGCAGAGGCAAAGTTACGAGGGCATGATGCTTTTAAGAGGAAAGACTACACTTTAGCTATAGATGCATACACACAGGTATATTTATGTTATTTCTTGCTTCTCCTTTTTCATAAGATATGGACTTATTTGTACTTAAAAATTTATCACTCTGTGGCTTCTGTCATTTAAACTAGTAAATCATTTTCTGTGCTTGTGCCTTTGAAATGTACTCGGCTACAGTTATGAATCTTCTTCCCTGGCCTACCATTTAATTTGCTGGTTTTTTCTGCTTCTTTTCTTTTGTAAAAACTTCTAAAAGCATCCTTCGCATCTACAAATCTTTATATGATTTGCATGTATCTTGGTTTTTGATGATTGGACAGGCTATTGATCTAGATCCTACTGATGCCACTCTGTACTCAAATAGAAGTCTGTGTTGGTTTCTAATTGGACAAGCGGAGCAAGCACTTGACGATGCCAAGACATGCAGATCACTTAGACCAAACTGGGCCAAGGCTTGCTATCGTGAGGGTGCGGCTCTACGCCTCTTGGAGGTATGGTTGTATATATTTGTATGTTTTGTATACATACTATTATGCTTGTAAGATTACATTAATTCCCTCTTTATGTCCTCTTAGAGGTTTGAGGATGCAGCCAATGCATTTTATGATGGCGTGCAGCTTGACCCTGAAAATAGGGAGATAGTTACTGCTTTTAGGTAATTTTCAGTTCTTCCTTATATATTGCTTCTCAAGTTGGCCTTTGTGATCTTCATAGTGATTCCTACTGCAATTTACTAAGGTTGATGTCGGCCTAACTATTGAATTTCTAATCTACACAGTGAAGCAATTGAGGCGGGGAGGAAATTTCACGAGAGAGATCAAGCAAAATAAGTGCCGGGCTTGCTGCATTATTATTATTTATTTATTTATTTATTTTGACATATAGTCTTGCTGCATTATGAGCATGGAATAAGATAAGAAAGATTTGCTATTCTATCTGCCACTGCCGCAAAAGTAGAGAAAACATTGTCAATGATCCAGTAGTAATTTTTCTATGCATTCACAATTTTTCTTGTTTCTTTATCTTGATTTATGGGTTTTCTACATTTTTCTGCTACATTTATTCTATATTTTTTGCTCAATTTTGCACAATTGGAGACAGTTTACATTGTACAACCGGTTGTGCCATGTGCTATACCATACTACCATGCACATGGTACAACCAAGGTTATTTCTTTTAGCTCATTTATTCATTATGTGGTTATGTCCCCTAAACCACCAATTCATATATTGTAAATTTGTATACAGTATTATTTCTATACCAATCTTAGGCTAGTTTAGTGGGTATTTTATCAGCGAAGGAACTGAGCTTGTTTGGGTGACCAACTTAGTGTCAAAATTTTCATTACAGGCTAAGGCTTTGTAGGATTCGATGTGGGGGTTTATGTGGGCTTCCATTGCAACTTTTAGTCTCGCTGCATGAAGAAATTTACTTAATTAGTATGATTTAGTTATTTTTTACTATAATTTTATTAAGAAAACTATTTATTATAATAATGACAATGTTCCATTCTTTTATTCTAGTTGATATTTTTTAGTTATTCTACAAATTTAGTAAATGGTTTTGAGTTGATTGTTTAGATAAAGTAAAATTCTCCTTTCTTTTATTTCATGTTTTAAACAAGAATATCGTTACTAGTCTAATATTCCCTTCGTCTTTATTTAATCGCTATATTTTTCATTTACGATCATCTCCAATTATTTGCTACGTGACTATTTTTGGTAAAAACTATCCCTAGACTACCTTTACACATTCACATATTTATAACATAATCTATTAACTAGCCCTATATCTATCCCCTCTCATTCCACGTATCACCCTACCCTTTGACTTCCTAGTCTCTTGCTCTCTCTTCGTGAAACTCGTTTTCCCCTATTCAAGATCTCTCTATATTTGCGATGAATTTTCGAAATCTCTTATCGGATTAATACTTTATCGGTCTATACAATCCTTTTGGTACCCATTTGTTGCGTGTTTGGGGTTGCGATTTTTTTTAGGGTTCTTCGATTTTGGGGGTTTCTACAAGCTTGCTGGAATTCGATCATGGCACATAACAATACGGGTGGGAAATCTACATCTAAGCCACTCTATTTCGGTTTTGAGGAAGATCCTTTGCTACCTTATGAGATGGTCCGTTTGCAAGCCATTCTTGCTGAAATTGACAGAGAGACTCCTAAACCCACTATTTCTAAATCTAAGAACCCTAAAGCTTGTACTTACGGTGGTAATCGACCCTCTTCTGCTCCTGAAGCACTAGATCTAAGTGGGTTTGAACCCCCACCAACCGGGTTCAAACCTGGTCCGCCTACTCTTATTGGTTCTCCAATATGCAAGAGCGCAGGTGATATTTACTTCTGTCCTTTTTTTGTTTGGGTTGTTTTTGTTGATATGTCCTTGTTTGGGTTCTTTTCGTTGATATAATGTTGTTGTTGTTGGATCATGTTATTTGGTTGTTGGTTGTTGGTTTGGTGTTGGTTTTAGTCATGTGGTGTTGGTTTTGTGATGTTGGTGTTGGTTCTGTGGTGTTGAGTTGTTGATGGTCTTGTTGGTTTTGTCGTGTTGGCGGTTTTGTTGGTGTTGGTTCAATGTCTAATTGGTCATTGTTGTCTTGCATTTGTTGTTCTTCTGTTTGTTCTTTACAACCTTCTTGCACCCATCTTTGACATTCCTCAAATACATCTTTTGAAACATGTATTGTTGTAGGCAACATTCCTCTTCTTTTCAGTGATTGTTTATTTATATGTGGTATGTGGTAGTCATTGTTACCTTTGGCCTTCATTATTTCTCCCATGCATTGTTGAAGGGTAAGGAAAATGTGATTAATTAGCTTCGGGTCATATTCCTTGTATGTTTGTTGCACTACTTGCACTAGTTTATCTATAGTCTTTGGTGTTGTTTGGTCTTTGAGTGATTGTATTGCCCTAAAGAACCCAAGGTCTAGTGCATTCAAGTCGGGACTATGTGCCGGCTAGTTCACTAGGCTAATAGTAAATCCATCTTTTGTAGCATCTCTTATAAAATCTAGGTCATCTTTGCTTATGTGTGGTTTAACATTGTCTTGAACAACCTAAAGTTGCTTGCACCCCCACTGTGGCCACTTGGCTCTGATTACTAGCAATATACACTCAATCATTTTTTATTTGTTAACTTCTTTTGTGACACTTGTTATGGCCTTTGTCTCTAATGTGTCAGCTGCTCTATTTTTTAACTCTCTTCTTACTGGGACTGATTGTGTGAAGGGAAATATACCAATTTTCCCATCAAAAACTACTTCCCCATTTGATGTAATATGTGACCTTGCCACTGCTGCTATAAAAATATTTTGATGATAAATAGCTTGCTTTTGCATGTCCTATGTGGCTCTTTCTCATCTAGAGCTAAGTAATACCTTGTTGTGATCTTAGATATATAAAACCAATTTTCATCCACATGTATGACATTGTAAAGATTAGAGAATCTTTGTTTTGTGTGAATTGAAGAAATCACTATTGCATTCGAACACTATAGTACTCTTGCAATTTTGTGGGAGTCACTCAATTATGGTTTTATGGCATTACTGTGTTTCTTGATGTGACCCCTCTTGATAAGTTTGTCCATAGTTGATCTATTTATACTTAGGCTTGCTGCACTTGACCTAATTGTGGTTCTTTGTCTAAGATGACTGACTTTTTCTAATTGGGTTGAATGATTGCCTTTTTCTTCCTACTCTACATGATTTTTGGTTATCTACATTGATTGGTAAATTATCATTCATTTGTGCTTTGACTGTATGCCATATCCTGCTAATTGTCTATCTTGGTACTTTGTATGCCATTGCTAGTTGGTTGATGTAGCCTGTTGGTAGTTTGTTGGTTGTTTTTAGTGGCAAAGTGTGATCTTCATGACAAAGTTGTTGCAATTTTGGGCAACTTGGGCTCTGGCCATGTTGCTTAGCACATTAGACTTTCTTGTCTAGGTTGCTTTGGCCATTTGATGCTTGTCCCTCTAGTTCAATGAAGTAGAAGCTTTTATTTGATACTTGTTCCTTTGGTTAAATGCAATTGAAGCTTCTAGTTATTGCTTGTCCCTCTAGTTGAAGTCAGTTGAAGCTTCTAGCTCCTGCTTGTTCCTATGGTTCAATGTAGTTGAAGTTTCTAGCTCCTGCTTGTCCCTTTGGTTCATTGCAGTTGAAGTTTCTAGCTCCTGTTTGTCCCTCTAGTTCACTGCAGTTGAAGTTTCTAGCTCCCGTTTATCTCTCTGGTTTGTTGTAGTTGAACTCCATCTCCAAGGCTAGTTCATTGAGGTTAAACATGACCCTTAGTACTCTGTTAGGATTTACTGGAAGACTCTTTGATATTCTGTTAAACTTTATTTAGTTTGACATTGAGTAACATAGAGTAGTCTAACATATTTTATGATGATAGATTTTTCACCATAAATTCACTCTTAGGTAATGCCCCTAATCACTCAATGATGAACATCCTGAGAGTGATATTCCCTCCTCCACAATATTCTTTTTTTTTTGGTTTTATACGTTTTGCAATTTTTTTATACCTCTATAACTCACTTATAATAAATGAGGTTCTGTTTATATTTATGGTGAAAACACTTGTACTACTAGTTGAAACTTTTAGAGCCAAAAAATTCCACCAAAATGTACCGACAAATTGAAATATTGGGGCAAAAAGTTGTAAAGGCACTTGAAAATTTCTGTTTTTTTTTTTCCTTTCAAATTATACTTGTAATACTTTTCAATAGTTTTTTAATGCATTTTTTGCTTCCATCTATGTAATGGATCCCCTTAGGAAATACCCTTTCTAAAAAATGTATAATTTGCCCTATATAGCACTTAATAGAAGATAGAGGGAGTATATCAAATAAGTTTTCGAAATAATTCATCTCAGGCCAAAAAAAAAAGTACCCCACAAGCCAAAACGTACTTCTCCGTACATATATACCCTACCAGGCTACCACAGTACCATAGCCCACAACAGTACAACAGTACAACAGTACAACAATGAACAATGTGAACACTGCACATTCTTAAAAGACACCAGATATTGCAATCAGGTCTTCCCTGCTTCTTCCTCTTCTTCTTTCCCGCCATTGTTGCTGCTTCATTTTCCTTCTCCAAACACAAAAAAGAAAGACACTCGTTTCTTCCTTGATGGATTCTGAGATAAACCCTCTAAAATCTGTCAAAACCAGGTTCATCCCTTCTCTCTCTTCCTCTTATATTTCCTGAAAATTTCGAGAGAAATTAATGTTGCCCCTTTTGTTATTTTTGGAAATTCTTGCAATTTTTGACATATTTCAGGCACTTGATGAAATGGGGTTCCTTTCTCTTGAATGTAAAGTTGCCTTCTAGTGTGTACTTTTCTGTCTTCTTGCTTAAAGCTAATATTTTTTTTCGGTATCTTGAGGTATACATGCTACGTTTGTGTTTGCTTGTAAAAGAAAGATTTCTTTTTTAGCTTTGGTAATTGCATTCTTTCTGTTATTGCATGTTTTTGATAATCAATTTTGGGTTTTTTTTTGTAAGGGGAATGGCGCAATGCATGTGACTGGGAATACTGTAAATTGATCTGCTTTGAATCCCCGTAAAATGGGTGGATTTCATGAAATAATTTTCTATGTCAAAATTGTTTTTTATGTCCTGACTTTTGCTAATATGGATTATCTTTATTTAATCAGTTTTGTTAGGATATTAATTAAGAGAATGATTGGCTATAGTCTTAGAGGGAGAAGGAAGGGGGGTGGGTGTCGTGTAGGCCGTGGGAGGTTGTGTCTGATCTTGAACATAAGATTTTTATGATACATTGTTGTGATTGGTTAATCTTAGTTAGACATGTAACGTCTTCAGTGATGTTCGATGTTTTTCCAAAGTTTGCTTTGTGACTTCCATGACGCTCCAGAAGAGATTGCTCTGTTGTTTTGTGGTTGGTTGAGCTATGTCAGGTATCTCTGTTGTTTTGCGATAGGTTGATATATCTCTGTTGTTTTGTGATTGGTTGAGTGGACACGGAGTGTGCCGCAGAAATATTGCGTAAAGCAAGAGTTTTGAAGTTTTTGATGTTTGTGTATGGAATTTGTCAGATATGAATTTGGCAGATGTAATATCATGAAGGTTAAGTATGGAGTTTTTTCCCCCCAAAGATAGTGTAGTAATGCTAGTGATATTTGAAGGTTCAATGGGCACTCAAGAGGGGGGGGGGGGAAATTGAGTGTTAAGTAATCGTTGGCAATTTTTTGCTTCTTTTCGGATTATGTGTAAGGAACCAATTGTGCTGGTTCCCTTATGCAGCGGAATAAAACAAAGCAATAAAGAACAACACAGTCTTAACGAGGTTCAGCCAACTCTGGCCTACGTCCTCCTATTCTAAGTCCTTTATTAATCTACTCCGAAAAATAAAGATAAAGAACACTCTACTGTTTCCCTACTCCGGGAACCAGTAAACCCCACACTCTACTCCGAATGTGCTTTAAACTTACCCTCGTAAGTTCCTAGTGTGTTTGAACTCACAAACACTCAACAAGTCTTCAACCCCTCTGTCAAAGACTTAATACAAGATCAAGAACTCTCTAATGATCTAACTCTCAAAAGTCAAATAGAGAAAACGTTAAAACACTATTATGCTCTTGTGTATCACTTAATAATTGAATTAGTGCTTTTAGCTCTCAAGGATCAAAAACTATTAAAATTGCGTGAGAGCTCTCTATATGATTATTCAGATCAAGATGTATTTATAGGTTAGTCGGCTAAACCCTAAAATCATGCATATAAGATATATATACGATTTTAGGATAAGTATTTATCCTAATTGATTTGATCATAAGATAAGATCAACTTAGGATAAGATACTTCCCGGTTTTTAGCTAACCAAAAATATCATCTTATCTTTTAGCTGCTTAGATATATCTTAAATCCATATATTTCGGAAAATATCCTTTTTGTAAAATCTTTGTAAAGACCGCAGCTTGAATAATCTGTTCAGTTAACCTGGTTCCCTGACCTGGTTCCCTGAACTGAATATGTTATGAAATTTGTTCCAAACCTTGTACCAAATTTCACAACGATATTTAATATACTAAAAGCACTTTATATACTCAATTATATAAGTTGTACTACGGAGCATTTACATGAAGATCCTAAATAACTCTTCGAGTGAGGTTTTCCTTCATGCATTCGTTAAGTCTTGAAAGCTTCCATGAATGAACTAAATTATTGACCAAGGACCTTCCTTTAAGTTGATCGAAAGTCCTTTCAAGCTTCCAATCTTAGAAATCAACTTAGATGCATAGCTCATTTATCATCTAGTTGTTTCCTGTATAAAGACAAGTTAGTTCAACAAATATCTCATATAAGTAATAACTTATCTAGGGAAACAGTGTTCTATTTTAGCTGGTTCCCCAACTGTATTGAACACTTTCAAAGACCTGTTTCCCTTAGCTGTTTGTCATCATTCAAAACTATCAATCAAAACCTAAGGGACTCAACAAATTCCCCCTTTTTGATGATGACAAACATTTGAAGTTTCTGCACCTGTGAACATACTAAAAAACAAATAGTCAAAAACTTCAAGAACTCAAAACTCAATGGAACAAGTCAGTTAAGCCGACTGGTTCCCTAAACAGAAACAGAAAATAAAGTCAAAGTAAAAGTAAAACGACTTAATCGAAACTAGTAAAGACTCTAGGCTTCAACTTCAACTATTTTCCCCCTTTTGACATCATTAAAAAGATATGCAAAAGTAGCATCTTATGCATAGAGTAACGTGCTAAACCATCCAATGGCATCAACCATTATACAAATAAAGTGCTGCAAAAGAAGGTCAGAATAGTCAAAGTTAAGTCATGCCATCAATAAAGATCATAGTTTAATACAAACCAACAAAAGTGAACGATAGAGCCCAAATCCATATCAAAACAAGTTCATGGATTGGGAGGAATAAAAACAGTCCAACAAAATCAGTTATTCAGAACATAATATAATAAAGGTAGGCTAAATGAAAAAGAGAACAGATTCAATCATCAGCATCATTTTCATCATCTCCTTCCTCTTCTTCAGTGGCAGCCTCCTCAGCTGTTTCTTCCTGGTTCTCCTCCTCTTCACTGTCATCTTCCTGCTGGTCTACTTGCTGGTCCTCCTCAACTTGTTTCTTCTCATTTCCAGAACTGCCAGCAATCTGTTTCTCTAACTTGATCATCCTCATAATAAATGAAGTGGATAGACCTTCAACCAAGTTCACTAACTTGCTGAGCTGATCCCCTACAGCATTTATCTTCTCTTCCTGACTCTCCAGCCTCTTAAGAATAATCTGCTGACCAGCTGGTTCCTCTGCCTTCTGTTTCTTCTTGGCAGGCTTAGGAATCTCTACTGGTTCTTCCTCCCTAAACTTCAATACCCCAGCACTTATGATCAACCCCTTTTGTTTCAGAATGCCTTTGGTAAATACCATTGCAGGAGCAGTTGATCCACTAAGAGAAACATTATTCTCTTTAAGAAGCTTAGTTATGTAGGAGCCATAAGGAAGAGAGTGGTGGGATGAATTATAGCAATTCATCATATGGTTTATCATTAGAGAAGGAAGATTTATCTTAATCCTTTTCATCAGCAAGTATATAAGCACCATTTCCATAATGCGCACAAAACCCCTACCTTGTGCTCGAGGGATAATCATCTTGTTACACACAGAGTGAAGGACCAGCATCACTGGTTCCTTCAAGCTACCAGTTTTAAACGTTCCAGCTTTCTTTGGAACTTTCTCTCCAAACACAAAATCATGCACTTCATCTGGACTGACTCCTATAAGTGTGGGCCATCCATCTCCAGAATACTCATCAAAACCATCTCTGGGTATATTCAACAACCCAGCCAGGCTTGCAACAGACACATTTACTTCAACATCATTCACAGACATCAAACAAAGGCATCCAACCCTGATATTCTAACAGCTCTTTCACATCACTTAAAGCAACTTCATCAAAATAACCCACTTCTGTTTTACACCCAGATACCACAACCCTAGAACCTAAATCAGTCATACCAACAGATGGAGATTCTACTGACATACCTCTTGCAGACTTCCGCGCTGTTCTCTTTCGTTTGGAACCAGCAGAGTCCGTCGACTGTTCCTCTATTACTACTTCGCCAATCCTTTTCAGGGATGACCTGGTCACTCTGCTGCGAACCAAGGGTTCTGTAGACCACTTTTTATGCCCAATGATCTGTAGATCATCTTCCTCACTTCGAACTTCCTCCTCTTCCCTTTCTCCAACAGTGTTGAAGAATTCTTCAGTGCTTTTGGGCTGGTCCCCCTGAGATGAGACAGGTTCCTTGATGATGGAATCATCCGCCTCACGAGTCTTGAGTAAAGGTGCATTTTTGGGAGGTGGAGGTGAGGGAGATTTAGAAGATGGAGATAGAGTTGGTGATGGGTTCTTTGTGGTGGTAGGAGGTGAGTTGCTCGATGAAGTTGGAGCAGGGTTTGCTTCATTGATGGAGGTCTCCTTCAATTGAGTGGACTCATTTGCTTGAGTCTTCTCCTTCCTTTTCTTAGCTGGAGCCCTGGTTGATTTCCTACCCATTGTAGCAAATGAGCTTCACAGATTTGAGGGAGATGGGAACGAGTGAACAGTGATCAGGGTACCACTTTTGAACGAGAGAGAGAGATGAGTAGAGTGATGATGTGATGTGAAGCTGTATCAAGGTGTTTATGTGTATTTATATCAATTGCACAGACATAGGATTTCCAATAACTAGCCGGTGGAGAGTCAAAGTAAATGAGAGAGATAATTTTAGAAATTGAAAATTTAAAAATTGTAGTTATCTTTTTACAAAAGAGTCAACCAACTATAAATTAGGCAATTAAATATATTTGCCTCTTTGTAGGATAGGAATAACTGAAATAAGATAATTCTTTCCAAAAAGAAATTATCTTATAGTAATCTTCCGAAAATAAGATATTTTTCGGATGACATATCAGAGCTGAACTGCTGTTTCCTCTTGCTGGTACCTGTACTGAACCAGTCATTCTATTTTCAGCATGTTTCAAAATAACTTCTCCTGTTTCTATGCAACAACAATCCACTTGGGGTTATTTACACAATATTTGCAAGTAAGCAGCATAGTTATATACATAATCGATACAAAAGCATACTTATTCTAACCAATCATTGAAGGAAATAATTGAAGCCATCGCCTAAAGTCTAACTAGACCCAAAAGGACTCTTAACCTACAAAAAGACTCTCTACATAAAGGCTTTGTGAAGATATCAGCTATTTGATCTTCACTTTTACAGAACAACATCTCCACCAGTCCTTTTTCCACATTGTCTCTTAGAAAATGGTGTCTTATCTCAATGTGTTTGGTCTTGGAGTGTGGCACGGGGTTCTTTGAAATATTGATTGCACTAGTGTTATCACAAAAGATAGGAACACTTTTATAAATAGCACCAAAATCTTTCAGCTGGTTCCTTATCCACAGTAGCTGGAACAGCATGAAGCTGCAGCTATATATTCTGACTCTGCTGTGGATAGGGCCACTGAATTTTGCTTCTTAGAACCCCATGATATAAGACAAGAGCCAAGGAAGTGTGCCATACCTGATGTGCTCTTTCTATCAACTAGGAAACCAGCATAATCTGCATCTGTATATCCAATGAGATCGATGGTACTGCCTTTGGGGTACCACAAAAACAGATCTGCTGTTCCCACAAGATACCTGAGTATCCTTCTAACAGCCTTCAAGTGAGATTCCTTTGGATTGCTTTGAAACCTAGCACACAAACCAACAGAAAACACAATGTCAGGTCTACTAGCTGTTAGGTAAAGTAGAGAACCAATCATTCCTCTATAAAGCGTAGCTTCAACATTTTTTCCTTTAAGATCAGCATCCAACTTTGTGGATGTGGGAACAGGTGTATCATAAGCTTTGCTGTTCTCCATGCCAAACTTTTTCAGCAGCTCTTTTAAGTACTTTTGTTGATGGATCATTATACCATCATTTGTTTGCTTAATCTGCAAACCTAGGAAGAACCCTAGTTCTCCCATCATACTCATTTCAAATTTACTCTGCATAAGATTTGCAAATTCGTCACACAAAGTTTGATTAGTAGCACCAAATAAAATATCATCAACATAGATTTGTACTACAATCAAGTGTTTTCCCCTGGTTCTTATGAACAGGGTCTTGTCTACTGTTCCCCTCTTGTAATCATTAGTCATCAAGAAATTGGACAATCTTTCATACCAAGCCCTTGGAGCTTGTTTCAAGCCATATAATGCTTTATCCAATTTATATACATGCTGGGGAAACAGTGCATCTTCAAAACCAGGTGGTTGCTCCACATATACTTCTTCCTTCAAATAGCCATTAAGGAAGGCAGTCTTCACATCCATCTGAAACAGCTTAAAATTCATGTGAGCAGCATAAGCAATTAAAATCCTAATAGCCTCTAGCCTAGCTACTGGTGCAAACGTCTCATCATAGTCAATTCCTTCTTGTTGATTGTACCCTTGCACCACTAGCCTTGCTTTGTTTCTGACTATAGTACCTAGGTCATCTAACTTGTTTCTAAAGACCCATCTAGTACCAATGACTGATCTTTCCTTTGGACGGAGAACCAGGTGCCAAACCTGGTTTTTCTGAAACTGATTTAATTCATCTTGCATAGCTAGTATCCAATCAGGATCAGTCAATGCCATTTTATAGTCAGTAGGCTCTACATTAGACAGGAAGGAATAGAAAGCGCAAAAGTTTTGAAAGACACTTCTTCTCGTTTGAATCCCCTTATTTATATCACTAATTATTTGATCAGTGGGATGAGAGGCTTGATATCTAAAACTTTTGACATTAATACTGTTTTGTGCTTCCTCACTAAGTTGGGAACTAGCATGTTCATGAATCTCTTCTCCAGGAAAATTCACATTCATGCTGTTTCCTCTATCATTACTTACCTCAGGTTCAGGGGTGGTACCTTCTTCTGTTCCCCCTGAGCTCATTACCTGTCTATTATGTGAGGAACCATCAGGATTTGGTTCCCCTTCAGAATCCTCATTTTCTCCATTTTCTTCTCTAGGCACTTCATCATTATTATCTGGTGGAGTATCTGGTAGGCCTAGTTCTGCTTGCACTTCATCTGAGGGACCAGTATACTGGTTCCCCGTGAAATCCATCAAACCAATCACTTCATCAGGTTGTACCTGCGCAATCTCAGACGACATGTTAAATTCATCAAAAATGACATGGACACTCTCCTCAACACAGAGAGTTCTCTTATTGAAGACTCTATATGCTTTGCTGTGAGAAGAGTATCCAAGAAAGATTCCCTCATCACTTCTGGGATCAAATTTATCAAGCTGGTCCTTCCCATTATTATGCACATAACATTTACATCCAAAGACACGAAAGTATGTGATGTTGGGCTTCCGACCTTTAAGAAGTTCATAGGGAGTCTTATTTAACTTTGGTCTAATGAGACCTCTATTCAGTATATAGCAAGCAGTGTCAACAGCTTCACCCCAAAAACTCTTTGGGAGACCACTCTCAATGAGCATCGTCCTCGCCATCTCCTCAAGAGTTCTGTTCTTCCTTTCTACAACACCATTTTGTTGAGGTGTTCTAGGGGCTGAGAAGTTGTGATTAACTCCATGTTCCCTACAATAATCGATAAAGTTAGCATTATCAAATTCAGTACCATGGTCTGATCTTATCGAGACCAGCTTATGGGTGAGCTGGTTCTCCACTTGTTTCACCAATGTTATCCATTCTTCAAATGTTTCATCCTTTGTGTGTAACATCATTACCCAAGTGTACCTGGAATAATCATCGACCATAACACAGATATATTTATGACTTCTTCGACTTTGTACTCTCATGGGACCACACAAGTCAATGTGTACAAGTTCGAAGGGTCTGCTAGTACTCAAAACAGTTTTAGGCTTAAAAGAGATTTTGACCTGTTTCCCCCTTACACACTCAGAACAAACTTTATCAACTTCGTACTTAATGTTAGGAAGACCTATCACTAAGTCACGTGCTTTAAGCTTGTTTAGAAGTGTTAGACTAGCATGTCCAAACCTCTTATGCCAAATCCATTGATTATTTTCAGAAACAGCTCTCAAACAGATGGACTTGTCTTGAGGGATCTTATCTAAGAAGGTGATGTAGACATCATGCTCCCTAGTTCCCTCACATACCAGTTTTCCTGTTTGTGAGTTAACTATATGACATAGGTTGGCTTGAAACTCAACTCTATTACCTTTGTCACATAATTGAGAAATACTCAAGAGATTATGTTGCAAGCCTTCAACATAATAAACATCATCTATTGTGTTAGAAAGTGTCTTACCAACCTTACCTAAACCAGTGATGGTTCCCTTGCTGTTATCCCCAAAGGTGACACTTCCTCCATCAAAGGCCACTAGTGAAAGGAATTGATCTTTATCCCCGGACATGTGTCTTGAGCAACCACTGTCCAAATACCAATAGGTGTCTCCCTTCACTCTAGCCTGTAAGATTGAATCAAACATTAGTTTTAGGAACCCAAGCACACTTGGGTCCCTTTTCAACAATATTAACATCATGTTTATCCTTTCTTCTCCACACATACATTATACTCTTGCTGTTCTTATTAGCACTAATTTTCTTAGCTGGACATTCATGTATCTTATGTCCATTCTTACCACAATGAAAACACACGTGCATCTCTTTAGTCATGACGTACTTACCCCGCTGATATTCAGTGATCCAGGTGGTCTCTCTGGGAGACCAGTTAGTCCTGGTTCTCTGTCTAGTATAACCAAGACCAAATTTTCCTTTGTTTCCTCCTGATGAAGTCAGAAGGTTCAAAGTTCTTTGTGCATTCAGTAGCTTATCCAAATGTCTGTGACTGTCATGCAATTCTCTTTCTTTTGTTCAAGTGTTTTAACTAACAACTCGTTTTTCTCTTTCAAACACTCAAGATTACTTTCTAAAGTTGCAAGTTGTAAGTTAAGATCTAAAACCGTAGGGTCATTAGACATGTTACTAACTACTGATTGTTTTTCACCTTTTAGTTGATTGAATTCAGCATGTAACTTACAGATAGTGCTTTCATATTCATTAATCATACTGCTGACTTCAACGCTGGTTCCCGTGGGAAGACTAGGGGACTGAGCAGCTTTAAGTGAAGCAATTTCTTTGTGGGAATTTTCTAAGTTGAAGGCCAGTGTTTTAAATGCCTTCAACATAGAAGTTCTATTGCAAGAATTTGCTTTACTTATGACTGTAGAAAAATCAGGGACTTCACTAGTAGTTGATAAGTCTCTGGGGAACCAGGAGATCAGATCTTCTTCACCATCACTTGGATAGTCAAGTTCAGAAGATCTTGCCCTTTCTAGTTCTACTTTGCACTTGTCCAATTCAACTTCTAGTTCAGCACTTTGATTTTTCAAGTTATGGCAAACCATCTCTAGATGATCACAACTAGCAATAGCAATTTCACATTCATTTCGTTTTTCTTTTAGTTCTCTCTTGCCGGTTATATAGGTTTCACCTAATTTATAGCATTCATCTAATAAAGAATCTATGCAAGCAAGCATATTTTCTCTATCATATTCATGCATATCTATTCTAATTTGTTCAAGGTTTACCTTATGTCTTTGTAGTACATCCTTCTTAGCCATTAAGCATTTCTTGAATGTACTGGTTCCCCCTCTGGTTCGACCAGTGCTGTTCTCCTTGATGTTTGTGAAGGCAGTTAGGCAAACATCAGAACTAGTTGTATCTTCTTCTTCATCAGATCCTGAGTCAGATTCTCCCCACATAGATGCTATCATGGCATTCTTGAAAGCCCTCTTATCTCCAGATTGAGATTGCTTGTCCTTCCATTTTGGACAATCACGAATGATGTGTCCTTTCTCACCACACTTGAAGCAACCTGAAGATGAAGACGAGTTAGATTTTTTAGTGTTTTTGAAATTCCTACCTTTGAAATTCCTCTTTTGATCACGAAGAGATCTTTCAAATCTTTTTGCAATCAGGCTGATCTCATCTTCTTCTTCCTCTACTGTTCCCTTCAGTGTCATGCCTCTGGCTGGTTCCTTCTCAGACTTAGAGTCAATCAGCATCTCATGAGTCATAAGGGAACCAATCAGCTGTTCCAGGGACAGGGTAGATAGATCCTTTGCTTCATATACTGCTGTTACCTTAGCTGTCCATGTATCTGTTAAACTACGCAAAATTTTTCTCACAAGATCCTCATCAGAAAATATTTTACCAAGTGATCTAAGATCATTAACAATAGTCATAAACCTACGAAAGCAATCATTGATTTTTTCATTTTTGTTCATGGCAAACAATTCGTATTTAGACATGATTAAATCAATTTTAGACCGTTTTACCTCACTGGTTCCCTCAAACGCAAGTTCGAGGGTGTCCCATATCTCCTTAGCACTACTGCAACCAGAGATGCGATTTGTTTCGTTCTCACCTATTGCTTGTTGTAGAATTGACATTGCCTTAGCATTTTTCTCCAGCAGCTTGTAATTAGCAGTGACCAATTCGATATCCTTCTTGGGAACCTGTTTCCCATCAGCTTCTGTCTTGAGAATGATATTAGGACCATTTTTAACTACGAGCCAGCATTCATAATCAATACCCATGATAACATTCTGGATCCTATTCTTCCACCAGGCATAATTATTTCCATTAAACTTTGGTGTCTTGTTGTCATAACCGATTGCACTTAATTCTTGAGTACTCATTCTTAACTCCTCTAGATGTTACTCTTTCGAGAAGCTTAGGCTCTGATACCAATTGAAGGTTCAATGGGCACTCAAGAGGGGGGGGGGGGGGGGGGGGGGTGAATTGAGTGTTAAGTAATCGTTGGCAATTTTTTGCTTCTTTTCGGATTATGTGTAAGGAACCAGTTGTGCTGGTTCCCTTATGCAGCGGAATAAAACAAAGCAATAAAGAACAACATAGTCTTAACGAGGTTCAGCCAACTCTGGCCTACGTCCTCCTATTCTAAGTCCTTTATTAATCTACTCCGAAAAATAAAGATAAAGAAAACTCTACTGTTTCCCTACTCCGGGAACCAGTAAACCCCACACTCTACTCCGAATGTGCTTTAAACTTACCCTCGTAAGTTCCTAGTGTGTTTGAACTCACAAACACTCAACAAGTCTTCAACCCCTCTGTCAAAGACTTAATACAAGATCAAGAACTCTCTAATGATCTAACTCTCAAAAGTCAAATAGAGAAAACGTTAAAACACTATTATGCTCTTGTGTATCACTTAATAATTGAATTAGTGCTTTTAGCTCTCAAGGATCAAAAACTATTAAAATTGCGTGAGAGCTCTCTATATGATTATTCAGATCAAGATGTATTTATAGGTTAGTCGGCTAAACCCTAAAATCATGCATATAAGATATATATACGATTTTAGGATAAGTATTTATCCTAATTGATTTGATCATAAGATAAGATCAACTTAGGATAAGATACTTCCCGGTTTTTAGCTAACCAAAAATATCATCTTATCTTTTAGCTGCTTAGATATATCTTAAATCCATATATTTCGGAAAATATACTTTTTGTAAAATCTTTGTAAAGACCGCAGCTTGAATAATCTGTTCAGTTAACCTGGTTCCCTGACCTGGTTCCCTGAACTGAATATGTTATGAAATTTGTTCCAAACCTTGTACCAAATTTCACAACGATATTTAATATACTAAAAGCACTTTATATACTCAATTATATAAGTTGTACTACGGAGCATTTACATGAAGATCCTAAATAACTCTTCGAGTGAGGTTTTCCTTCATGCATTCGTTAAGTCTTGAAAGCTTCCATGAATGAACTAAATTATTGACCAAGGACCTTCCTTTAAGTTGATCGAAAGTCCTTTCAAGCTTCCAATCTTAGAAATCAACTTAGATGCATAGCTCATTTATCATCTAGTTGTTTCCTGTATAAAGACAAGTTAGTTCAACAAATATCTCATATAAGTAATAACTTATCTAGGGAAACAGTGTTCTATTTTAGCTGGTTCCCCAACTGTATTGAACACTTTCAAAGACCTGTTTCCCTTAGCTGTTTGTCATCATTCAAAACTATCAATCAAAACCTAAGGGACTCAACAATATTACTGTGTGTCTAATCTCCGTTTGTTAACTTCTTGACCATTGTTAATTAATGTAAAAAAGTTTTAGCTTTCATCTTTTCAAAATGTCAATGGGGTTGTATTTTGGCTCTAAGATGAGCTGGAGGCAGCAAATTGCTCTTGGGAATACTCCAAGATATTTTAAGGCTAAGAGGGCGATGAATTAAAAGATGAAAGTGATGTGGAATAAAGGGTATTCTTTCCACTTTTTTTTTAAGGCTGTCGATTGTAGGAATAGATGGAGTTTTATCAAGGAATTTGAAGGGAGGAAAATGAGTTATGATCACTGAAGGGGCTGTTGTTGAGGAACAAGGAGGCAGAGTATTATGAGGACAGCCCATGTTTCAGGTGTCCCCATGTCTGATGATTATGCAAGGAATAATTGTTGACCTCCAATAATAGCAACCTATACAAGAAGGAAGCATGCAAAGGGGAACCAAGTAACTAACTCAGCAGGAAGCATGCACATGGGGACGAAACAACCAAATCAGCAAGACGTTAGTTAATGATGCTGCAAGGCTAGGAGTGGGCAAAAAAGGGGAGTCAGAGAATGTTTTCTGCTACAAGGGGTGAGGAAATGTTGTAATTAAAAGGGGAGGGAAGTCAGTAGGGGGGGGGGGGGGGGGGGGGGGGGGGATTCAGATATTTGTAAAGAAACAACTGGAGAGCTCCTTCCTCTCGAAAGAAGGCACACTTGTATTATACTGACATTAATATCAATCCGTTCCTCATTTACAAATTACTCTAGCCATACATTCTGTCTGTTTGTTGAGACCTAGCATTATCATAATCGAATTTTCCTTTTTTTTTTTACTGTTGAGGATATTCTGGATGTCACTATCATTTTAGAGGCCCGGCTGTTTGAAGTTCAGGGTAGTTATCCAGGATTAGTGGGATATGATGGAGGAGCAAGACATGTTAGAATGAGATCGTAGGTGAGAGTAAAAACCCATCCTTAATCTTATCTTTGGACAAGTTTAATCTTTGGCTGTAAGCTGATTAGTCTTTTCTCTTAGACTATCTTAGATCTTGACTAAGCTCCTTTTGAAAAGGATTTAAAAAAAATTTCCTTAAACTGTCATGATTGTGTGTTTATGGAAGATGAAAAGATTTTGTATATGGATGATTTCCTAAGTCTATTGAATTGGTTGATGAAGATGGACGGAGGGGTTGTAAAAAGTAAAAGAGTTACCTACAAGCCAACTTTTTGAAAAAGCCCATGATTGGATGGGCTTGGACTTATTTGGAAATGTGATAGAGCTCATAGGTATTTATTTTAAGTGGAGCTTGCCAATTTGGAGCTGCCGTTATCTTGTTTGTTGTTTTAGTGATAGAACATTCAAGGGTTTAAGGCTAGGAGAGGCCTGATGTGAGTTGAACCCTTATTTTCTTTTCATTAAAATTTTTGATTGTTTATGTAGCTTCTTGGTAGGCATGGCAAGGAGGTTCACATAGCCAATTGGGTGAAGTTTTGAAATCTCTTCAGGCACTATTTTCAGCTCCACTACCTACACTTCTCTAATGCTTGTTCAACAAACTGTAGCATTCTAAAATTTGTAAGATGCCAATAAAGGCCATAAGTTATCCAAAATATGCTGTTAGGCCTCGAATTACATAGCAAAGTAGTAGGTCAGGGTAGAGGGGGGGTGGGGTGATGAAGAATTCCTTTTTTTCTTTGGTGAAATTTATGATTTGATCCTCACACATTGTATCATTTTAAGCATTGGCATAGTGTTGGTACACTGAGACTTCTTACCTCCAGTATTTTGATCTAGTTGCTCATCAAGTGACATTGACTTACTTTACTGAGATGCCTTTTAATATATATTTTACTGAATGCATGCATGTACATTGCGAAGTGTGTAAGATATTGGTCCTCATTAGGATGGGAAAAGTGGATGAAGATTGGATAAAATGCAGTTTGATTCTCTTGTGTCTGCCTTTTGTTCTTATTGTATGGATGTTAGACCTTGGTCAACTTTAGGGAAGTTACAAGAGATCTAGTTGATCAAGTGCTAAATTAGATGTGTTGCTTTTCCAAAAGATATTTCCCTTCCTTCATCCTTCAAGCTGGGAATTTAGTTTGCTAATTGCTAGATATCCTGACATTGCTTTCCCTAATATGTTGTTTTTTTTCATCGAAAGAACAGGCATAAATGCTCAGCTTGCTATAAGCAATATAACAAAAAGGAGCATCTTGTGGAGCACATGAAGGTCTCATACCACTCGATGCACCAACCTAAATGTGGAGTTTGTAAGAAACACTGCAAATCTTTTGAATCTCTCAGGGAGCATTCAAAAGGTGAGTGACATTGTACTGTGTGCTGATTATCCTGACAAGAAATCTTTTTGGTTTTTATTATTATTTTTATTTTTTTGAATATTTTGTTTAATTGATTTTAGCATTTCTTTGACCAAATGTTCAGGTTTGTTGGCAAAAGACAACTGCAGTAAAATATTTAGTGAGCTGGGTTGTGGTCTTTGTATGAAGATACTTGACAGCAGCATTTTGTTGAGTGAGCATAAATGGACTTGTCAGTTACCACCACCCACTTGCCTTGTAGGTTAATCTTTGCTTATGAGTAAACTTCTGTTTGTTTGTTTCCAAAGGACTAGCTTAGTGAAATTTACATCTCTATTAACATAGCTTGGGTACTTGCGACTGCAGGGTACAATATTGCTGTCTTCTACGGAACTGAACACCTCAATTTCTGACAAAAGCAATGGTGACATTGTCCCAAAGATTCCTGAAGCAGTTGCAATGGACTGTGAAATGGTTGGAGGTGGTAACGATGGAACTCTAAATATATGTGGTCGGGTTTGCCTCATTGATGAGAATGAGGATGTAATATTCCATACTTATGTGCAGCCTCAAATGCCTGTTACTGACTACAGGTAATTCTTATATCAGTATGTTTGACCAGGGTTGATCTCAGACTCTTTCTTTTCTTTTAAATTGTTCCATTTCCTGCAAAACACTACAGATCTGATGTGACTGGCTTAACTGAAGAGCATCTAAGAAATGCTATGCCTCTAAAAGAAGTCCAGGAGAAAATTCTGGAAATCCTATGTAATGGCGAGTCCATAGGGATAGCAAGGGTAGATGGTGGAAAGGCTAGGCTTCTTGTAGGTCACTCTCTGGAGCATGATTTGGATTGTTTGAATCTTACTTATCCTGATCGCTTAATCAGGTAACCTCTAATCTTCTCAAATTATTTAATTTTGTGCTGGTGAAACTTCTCCTGTAGAAAATTGTACTTGTTTACTTCATGGTGGACTCATTTCTGATTATTTTACCATCTGATTATTTTTTTCCAGTGAGGGTACTCTTATGAATTCTGGATTCTTTTTATAGCTACGATCTTCTGTTTCCTTTGTGAACTTTTGGAACATAGAATATGGAATTATGAATTGAAAATTTTGATATGGAAATTTCCTCTCAAGTCTCTTAGTATTTATATCTATATAATGACAACCCTTGAGGTACTATTTTTGTATCATACCATAAATTACATGCACCGAACAAAATTTTCTTCCCGGAGAGGATAACTAGCAGGGTTGACGTGAAGTAAGATGTATGAAGCATCATCACCTCAATTTCATTGACTGCACTTGGATTCATGAAGTACTACAAAATATTTAAGATTAATTCCACTACTGTTCTACCAGATAAGGAAACTATGATCATTCTTTTTGCACCATTGTTTAGCTACTTTGACCTAAGTGGTTCCTTGGCCTGTGTAATTGTTAACAGTGCAAGAAAGTTAGGGTGCTTAATTGCATAAGGCTTTCCCATTCAACTTTAAAGTAGGACTCTGACTGTTATCTTCCATAATCATTAGGCTGTAGAAAACTATTGCTGTTTTGGCCTTTAGCCCTACTGTCACAGCAATCTCTATTAAATTCTCTTTTTGGAGATTGGATGGACTTTAATTCAATTTGTGTTCTGCTAGTATAATGCACTGAAATCTTTGCGATATTGTTTCTCTTTGTGGTTTAGATGTGATATAACTACTTACAGGGGTTCTTGCTGAACTCAAGATTGTTTTAGTCCTTGTTTTTAATGTACAAAACTATGAGTAAGAAATTGCCTATAGACTTTTTTGTGGACCTTTCTTTCTGTAGAAAGATAAAATTATTTATGAGATAAGATGCTTCCACAACTGTTGAGATGACACTCAAAGATTATGATTTTTTGCCTGCATTTACTGATTGAAAAGAGATTAGTGTATCTTTTTGAACTTTAATTTAAATTGAAGTTCTTGTCATCATTGAACATCCTAAGAAGAAAAGGGGTACTGAGAGGGGGAGGTAGGATAATGGTTATTGCGAAAGAATGCAGAACACATTTTGAGGGATGAAGATCGATCTACATATTAAAACTACCTGTTATTTCTGTTTTGTTATCTGGTGAATGAGATTCAGCTTCATTGTTTGCCAAATTATGAAAATGATATAAAATGGGGGTAAAAAGTTACCTTGATGGAGGTTTGACTCTTTTACTGGATAAAGCTATTGGTCTTAACAGTTAACGACACAGTAAAAGCTTTTTCTATTCTTTCAGTAACTATTTTCTGGCTTCCTCACTAAAAATTATTGTAGAAGGTACTTTATTTGAGGTAAGATCTCAGAAGATACTTCTTAACAGAATTTTATTATTTTGTCAAGAAAAGAAGAGAAAATAAATATGGACAGCTGAATTTAAAGCCTTGCTGAGTTCAAAGTCCTTTCCTGCAAAATTCTGACTGGTTGGTCCATGATGAATTTTTCCTTTTGATTGCCTTTTTCTGGTGATTTGTGATTTTATGCATTATCTTTAAAAAATAATATAGAGGTAACAAAAATTGGAATTGGAGAATTACTTTCATTGGAGGAAAAATTAAATGAAAGAAGAGAACAGTGTCACCCATCTTCTTTTGCGAATAAGAGTTTATATGAGGAGATTTGGTATGGGAGAAAAGGGAGAAATACAACTTGGAGAGTTACTTTTTAACATTCCAAGTCCCACTTTTAGAGAATTTAGTCAATTTTCAGTCTGTCAATTTGAAGGGACCAACCCTCCTGGCATGGTCTCACCATGTGGACTTTAGCCTATTCTCTTTGATGTCTACGCTGTAGGCACGCTTGAAAGATTTGAGAATATGTGTGTATATATATATGTATGTATAATATTCTCTATCATTCACAGTCATAGACCAAGGGTCAAAGTTGTCCTGTTCAGTTATTTTCTTATAAATTACTGCTGTAGGAGTTAAGGCAATTACCCTATGCCATGCTATGTTAGTATGTTTTGTGTCTCATTAGGAAACACGTCTCTCTGGGATCCTCTTTTGCAGTCTTGCTTTATGATCCTTGGTTGTGGCTTATGTACAATTATAGGTCTGATACCTGCCATGGATAAATTTGGTTTTGGTGGAAAGAGGCTTGTAAAATATGATTTATCTGAGATACACATGGACAAGCAATGAAAATGTGGTCTTCGTTTGTTCTAGATTTTGCATTTAATTGTTGTTGTGACAAACTGCTATGCTGTGAGGTTCTGTTATAAAAGAGCACATCCCCTATATTACTTTTTCCCATCTATTTTTGTTATGAATTTTTATTGAATAGTCAGCCCACAACACAATGGGCTTCAATACCATTTCATCTGCTTCAGTTTATAATTACTTCCTGTCTTACAATTTCGATATGCATTGTAATTTTCTCAACAATGCAGGGATACTGCCAAATACCATCCACTCATGAAAACAAATTTGGTTAGCCACTCACTCAAATATCTGACGAAAATGTATCTTGGGTAAGCCTACCTCTTTAGGCTCGTGTGCTCCTCCATATAGCTATCAGTGCTCTATTATTCTGGTCCTATATGCATTGTTAACGGCAAGGCTTATTTTGTATGCTGTCTGTTTGAGGTTCATGGCCTCAGTTGCTTTTCCATGAAGATTACTCCCAGTTGTTAATCATTGTAACCTCCAAGGAGAACATAACCACGCTGTGGACAAGTATGGCATCTCTGTTGTGATGAAATTCGTGATCCTATCAAATTTGGTTTGAAAATTGGTCACCTTTTTTGTATTTTGATCTGCTGTGGAAAGTTTGTTTTTTGGTTATCATTACCTTAATATAAGCATTGGATACAAATGAGCCCACAGATATTAACTGTTCTCTGAAGTATTTCTGAATTTTATTCTGGACTGTGTAAATGCAGTTATGATATTCAGATGGAATGTCACGATCCTTATGAAGACTGTGTCTCTGTAATGAGGCTATACAAGAGAATGCGTGATCAAGATCATCTCAAATATTTTAATAGAGCACGCTTAGCCAGTCACGTTACTGAGTTTCCTTCCAATCCGTTTGACTGCTGCAAAATGAACGATCTTGAGAAGCTGACACCTGATGAACTATTTGAGATGTCAAGGTCAAAGTATCGTTGTTGGTGCTTAGACACCTAGCCGAAAGGACGGCGTTTAGAATTTTTCCTTGTTGATACCCTTCAGCTTCAAAGCATCACACTGATTCAAAAATTGAAAGCTTGCTAATGCCGAGTAAAAGAATACAAGTGAAAGGTTTTGTTACCGTGTTCTGTTCATAGTATCGACTAAAAAATTAGAATCTGTAGGATTCAGCATATTCACAACTAAATATAGGTACTCAATAACTCTTATCTTCATTTGGATATCAAGTCTTACGTACAGTTAGGAAGAACGTCGGGTACGGTTCATGGCAGGTTTCTTCTTAGACTTAGGCTATCTGGCCATCTAAAACTATCACTTAGTATTAATGCATGGGCTTTAAATTACTGTAATCTTTAGTTTCTTCTGATGTTCAACCAGTTTTGGAAATGACCGAAACTGTGCTTGAACTTCTGTTACCGTTCTCTTTGTTGGTCTAATGGAAGTACCAAACTTTTGCGTTTTTCCCTGTTGATTTAATTAAGTCCATGATTGTGTGTTGATGTAAATTCAAGCTTTACTTTTTTATATGGAGTTTTGAGACAATGTTAGATTAATATGAAGATGTAAATATGTGAGACGTATGCTTTGTTAGATATACCTCCTCAGGGTTTTAATAGTAGCAAGGGTTGATTTTGCTATACGAGTAAAAGTTCTCCCTCCATCTCATAAAAAAAGCCCTAAATGTAAATTTTGTTTTATTAAGAAATAGCCAAAGTACATGCAAATAGTGGGCCCTTTATAGGCAATCATTACTTGATTAAGACTTAACTAAATGGATTGATGAATTGGGATTTGTCCCTTAAATCCAACCGTGCTTTCAAATTTTTTTGGGGAAAATTTGATTTTCCCACCAAATTTAAAAAGTTATCAAAACATTCAAAACTTTTAGAGGGGAGCTGTGCATAGTAAAGCTTATAAAGGGGGTCTTAGGAGAGAGAAAATTGTTTACATATTCAACTCAAATACAAAGGCAAACTACCAAATGGAATCAAATATTTTTACAGCAATCAAATGTGTAGAACGATCGAATGCGGGGCCCGACTCTCTCAGAAACGTGTCATCACCGAGAGTATCTTTAGAGCTGTCCATTGGAAACATTTCCAATAATTTCAAGGAGTCAATGCCAGCAACATCAGAGGCAACACAGAATCATCAAAGGCAGCTAGTAAACACCACGAACCAGATAGCATGGGACATTGAGTGGGACATCATTAATGGCAACCAGTCAACAACAATAACCATAGAGGCATCTTGGGTCATTAATGCAAACAACACAGAATCAGGGCACCACATCATCAGCCAACACATTAACAAAGCCACATAATCAGGTTGTGAATTTGATGTCCCCAATGGAAACAACACAGTAACACAGCTAAACAACCTCAGCCAACACATTAACACAACCACAGAATCAGGTTGTGAATTTGATGTCCCCAATGGAAACAACACAGTAACACAACCAGACAACCTGAGCCAACATAGCGATAATGGAAGTGCATTTTATGTAGCCAATGGAAACAACACATCAAACTCACAGAGTAGTCAGCTACTAGAAGACGCACCAAACTCACAGATTAGTCAGATACCACAGCAACACAGAGCACAAATACCACAGAATCAAAACAAGGACCTAAGAGCCAAAAGGAGAGATCTAAGTGAGGAGGAGAGGTTACTATTCATGGCACAATTACTGGAACACAACAAGCAATTGAAGGTAAAACATGGTTACATTCCACAATTGGCTGAGCAGTGGGGGTGTAGTCGTTGGATCATACAACGTATGTGGGCAGAGGTAAAGAGCAGTATCAAGAACCAAGACAACATTAAACTAAGCAAGAATTATAAAGGACGTGTTGGTCCAAAAGGTAACACACTCGTTACCGAGGATCTTTTGTCAGTTCCATTAAAAAATAGGACCAACATTAGGTCCTTAGCCAGATCATTGAACATTAGCAAGAGTGCTGCCCACAGATTTGTGAAGAAGGGTTTAATCAAGCGACATAGCAATGCAATGAAGCCTACATTAACTCCGCAAAACAAAGTACAAATAGAATGGTGTTTGTCCCATTTGGTTAATTTAAACACAGCTCCAACATTTCAAGATATGTACAATACTGTGTATGTAGACGAAAAATGGTTCTACATGTCCAAGGCCACACAAACATTCTACCTAGCCCCCACTGAAAACGAACCTTATAGGCATACCAAATCAAAACGATTCATCAACAAAGTAATGTTTTTAACAGTTATAGCTAGGCCACAATTCGCCGAGGATGGGAGTGTCATATTCGATGGAAAGATAGGTTGTTGGCCATTTTCAGAAGAAGTACCAGCAAAGAGAAGAGTGTTCATAGAGCACCGGGGACAATGGAAGTTAAACCAATACAAAGAATTACACAAGATGTCATGAGGTCTATGTTCATCACAAAGCTAATCCCAACTATCAAAGCAAAGTGGCCCTTAGGATCACAGGGATCAAATATCATACAACAAGACAATGCAACTCCTCATATTAATAAGACAGATTTAGAGTTTGAAGCAGCAGCTAACACAGATGGGTTTCATATGAAACTAGTCTCACAGCCACCTAATAGTCCAAAAACTAATGTATTGGACTTGGGGTTTTTCAGAGCAATTCAGGCAATACAACATGATCAAGCACCAAGAACAATGAAAGAATTAGTGGAAGCAGTGCAACATGCTTATGATGTCTTTGAACCAAGGCTAATCAATCATGTATTCATAACATTACAATGTGTCATGATAGAAAAAATGAAGACAAGTGGTGGTAAAATGCCACACATTGGGAAACAGAGGCTGGAGAGGCTGGGTATGCTCCCAAATTCAGTGGAGGTTCCAACACCCATAGTGCAAGATTGTGTCAGCTCATTAGTCAATGGAATAGTGCACACAGAAAAACATGCACAACATGGAAGCACAACACAGCAAAGTACTGCTTATATGGCACAAGAAGAGGCAGCAAATATAGAAGAAGCTGAAATACCAAGTAACATGGAGATTATGAACTTACTAGATGGGTAAGCTTACTATAATATGCATGTTGTTTTTTGGGAAATGCATAAGAGTTAATGTAAGTATCGAATATTTTGTAAGATAAGGGCTTTATTTTGTATCTATATGAATGCTTACTATGTGAAAGATGCATAACATCTATTGTACAAAACCCTCTCAAAACCTAATACACAAAGATGCCCTCACAGTTATGTTTTAATTTTCAGCATATATATATATAAGCACATAAGTACAAGTTGTCAATTTAACATCAGATTAGGTATAGGAGGTTGGAGGTGGCACGTGGCTTCATTAGCAACACTAGTGAACAACACAGATAAACACACATTTAGGGAAAACTCATTCATCATCGAGATCGAGTCTCTCAGATTTAAGTTTAATTTCTTTGGTTTTCTGTGTTGTACTAGATATGTATGACACCATACATGCCAATACCTACTTACCTCACACATAAACAGATGGATCATCAACTAGCAATTGTGCTAGAATATTTTTAAGAGAACACTCCTTCATCATTGAGGGCATATGCTTACAACAAACCAGTCAAACCATGCATACGACACACATAAACACATGTAAACCAGACAACACAATACAACAATAGGAATAATCCAACAACACATACCAAACAACAACAGATCCATAAACCAGGAAAATACAATCCCAAACTAACAACGAACCACATACTGGCACGAAATAAAATCCCAACATGCTTACACATACCAACCATGGCCAATAATCCCCAAAAAAATCTACACCAACCACCAATAATGCCAACATAATAGTAATAAAGAAACAACAGAGCATATGCAATCAAACATGCTAGGTTATAATGAAACAACAGAGCAAAAATAACAAACAACAGAGCATATGCAATCAAACATGCTAGGTTATAATGAAACAACAGAAAAGGAATAACCAAACAATAGAGCATATACAATCCCAAACAACAGAGGTTATAATGAAACAACAGAGCAGAAATAACAAACAACAGAGCACCAATAACCAAACAACAGAGCACCAATAATCAAACATGCTAGGTTATAATGAAACAACAGAGCAGAAATAACCAAACAATAGACCATATGCAATCAAACATGCTAGGTTATAATGAAACAACAGAAAAGAAATAACCAAACAACAGAGCATCTGCAATCAAACAATAGAGGTTATAATGAAACAACAGAGTAGAAATAACCAAACAACAGAGCATCTGCAATCGAACATGCTAAGTTATAATGAAACAAAAGAGCGGCAATAAACAAACAACAGAGCATGTTTAATCAAACACACTAGGTTAGAATGAAACAACTGAAAAGCAATAACCAAAACAATAGAAAAGCAATAACCAAACAACAGAGCATCTATAATCAAACATGCTAGGTTATAATGAAACAACATAGCAGAATTAACCAAACAACATAGCATACTTATTTTACTTTCAGGACATATGTAAATAGCTGACAGAATAATTTAAATTTATGACACCAAGAACATCAAAATCATCAAAATCACGAGGAGTTTGAGCATGTAGGCCATCAAATCCATGACCCAGAAAATCAAATCCAAACAACAGAAAAGCAATAACCAAAGAACATAGCAGAATTAACCAAACAATATAACCAATAATCCCCAAAAAAATCTACACCAACCACCAAGCAATAACCCAAAAAAATCCATGACCCAATTCATGAAAACATCAAATTTCAAATGTCCAACACCAAGAACAAGAACGAACCAGACAGACTATATCTACAGCAAGAACGAACCGGGTAGGCCATCAAAAACATGAGAAACATCAACATGAAACAAAGAAACATGAACAAACCATGAAACAGAGAAACCACCAAAAACATCAAAAACATGAACAAACCATGAAACAGAGAAACCACCAAAAACATCAAAAACATGAACAAACCATGAAACAGAGAAACCACCAAAAACATGCAAAAACACAATCACACAGATCCATAAACCATCAAAAATTATAAAATAGTAAAAGAGAGTAAGAGATTACATCCCTATGGCTTCTTGAAGTAATGGGGCACGAGGAGTTTGAGCATGTCGTGACTAGGTCCGGGGTGGTAGCCAGGAGGTAAATACTCCTCCTCCTTCTTTACTCCGGTATTCCTGGCCTCAGTTATCGGAGATCCTTCACTAGCCTTTGGAATGTCAAGATTGAGTCCTTCTTCATACTCATAGAGGCCCCACTCTAGTCTCATTTCTGCCCTCCTCTGTTGACGCCGACGATATTTCGGGGTGGACCACACCTTCTCCGGTGTCTCTTGGACAACGAATTCCGGCGGCGATAGAAGTGAGTAAGGTGAGTGGTGAATTGGCAAAGGGAGTAATAATGGAGGAGTACAAGCCAGGGTAGGAGGAGGGCTTTGGAGACTTCTTTTCAGAGTAATAGATGAGGAGGGGATCTTACAGGTGCAAAGCCATCCCCAGTAGCCGTCGGAGACAAAGGAGTGTCCGGTACAAATTTCGACCACTCTTCACAAGAGTCGGACCAAATCTCATCAGACATTGTGTGACAGTCACAATGAAGAGAAGGGAAGGGTTCGTAACCCTAAAACCGCCCAGAATAGAGGAGAGTTCAACGACAAAGTGGTGGAGAGCAGTGGGGATATGGGTGAAGTACACACCAAAATGATCAGCAAAGGGATATCTTTATTTTGGTGTGGTTTTCAATCAAAGATGCGCCGAGGGAAGAACAAGATCTATGGTTTTCTCTTCGGCAAAAAGGGAGAACTCGAGAAATCAGTAGGGAGATCAAAAGATAGGAAGTGAGGCAGAGTGTAATGAGTAGGCTAGGTTAGGGTTTTGGAGGGAGCAGTTAATAAGTCATCACGCGTATGTGGCACAATCTCATCCGTAAACGTGTTGCTGGGTACCATTAATGACCATGTTTACTGGACTTAATAATAGAGCAAACAAATCCTTAAATGTGTTGTTGGGTACCATTAGTCGCCCAAACGTTACCTTAAATGGAAATGGAACAAACTTTACGGGACATCCCGATAAGGAAAACATGGCTTTTTTTATGGGACGGAGGGAGTAGTAGGCAATATTTGAGACCTATGCTTTGTTAGATAGTAACTCAAAATATATTTTAAATTTTCAAGAGGCCCTAATCACATATTTGCTAAATTGACTTTAATGTGTTGGTGTTTAAACATGTATATAATACACCCATTGTCTTTGGATGCAAAGTTATTTTAGTTCTCCAATCACATAAAAGCCATGCCTTTGTGATGTTTACTTAAATTGTTGTTTGAAATAACTAAGCATGTTGTACACCATGTTATATTTGTATTGTTTTTATTTATCAAAAAGAAGAAAAAAAAAATTTAACCCCCCAATCATAAAAAGTCGTGCTTTTACGAGATTGACTATAGTCTGATTTGACGGGACTAAGCATGTTATATGCAATATGCCCATTCAATTTGTGTAAAGTTTTTGCCATAGACTTGAAATACACATAACTAATTAAGAAGTAACTCTATGGATTAGAGTTGAAAATGGTTGAAAGACTACATTACAATCACAAAATGAAAGCACCTTAATCTTTAGTAAACAAAAATGAAAGACTACATTATACTGAAAAGACAACTTTAACTATAACAACTTAAAATTTAATTACAATACGATATGTTATTCAGTACTCTTTAGCTTTTATGGAGTAAATTTTATTCAGAAATCTAATCAAATTTAACTTATATTTAAAAATATTGACCCAAATTTTGAAATGTTTGAACAATATAAAAATTCAAATATGATTCTAACAATTATAAACCTTCGATAAATCAGACTGATCGTCAATAAAAGTTCTTACATGGACCGGAACTAGTTAATCAGATAATGTTATTTTCTCATGTCAACATGTCGTTAGTCTTAGTCAAGTACTCGAGTGTTACTCACATACTCACTCCGTATTATCCTAGCAGAGCGCAGCGCTAGTGAAGTAGTGAACTACTCTCCCGCCCCTCTGAACACCATCTTCCTGCACTTCCCTTCCTCCAAATCAATCAAATATTCAATCTTCCATTCTTCCCCCAATTCAATTACCCAATCAAAAAGACAATAGCTGTAACAATTCCACCTTCACATTCAACAAATTTGGATTTTCAAAGTGAATTTTCACACTAAAAAAGACCCTCATTTGAACTTCTGAAACCAGCAGTAATGGCAGCAGCAAGAGGGTTCCACCCCACACACCCATTCGTCTCTCCCCATCAAATTATTCACTTTGCTACTCCACTCTCATTCATAAATTTCACCCCTTTTCTCAAGCAACAATTTTACCCCAAAAAGGCAGTAAATTTGAGGTGGGTTAAGAGTAAAGAGGAGCAAGATTTGCAGGAATTACCCCCAGGTTTACCTCCTGAGTTTTATGATGATGTATGTATGTCTTTTTCATTTTTATTTATTTTTAGTTTTAGCTTCTGGGTTTTGTTTATTTTCATTGAATTTTGAGTTTTATGATTGTGAATTTGTTATATTTATGTATTTTCAGAAATTTTTGACCTATGATTGAATTGGGTCTTGAGAACTATGAGAAGTGTATTCCTTGTATGGGTATTAATTGGCTGCCTGCTGGATTATTGTTGGTTTTGGAGTTGCCTTAGGGTATGTGTTCATAATCTAGAAGCAGTACAACTATTAGTTCATTAATTATGAATTGAATATATGTAATTATACGGAACGATGCACGTTGTGGTTCCGGGTCTAGGATATGTTTTGTAGCCTTAGGGTCTTAGTAGAGAATTCATTTTGGTTTGTACTACTGAAATTCTTTTAAAGTACTGAAGTTAGAAATCAATATTTTTGTAAGTGGATAGGAATATAAGCAGTTGTTGCAATTCTTGAGGAAACTAAGGCTTAAGTAAATTGGATTTTTGTGTCTTTGGTTGCTGTAAAGACCTGAAATTTGTGGAAGTTAGCATAAGTTCTACCACAGATTGCTTGATCATTGTTAGACATTTGCTGATACATGAGAATCTACGCACTTCTTATATGTTTTCATATCTTTTGTTCTTTTGGTAGTATATGCTTATACTCCGTATCTATTTGTGTCTATCAGAAAGTTTTCATGTGTGTTTGGTTGATATTAAGAATTTCTAGATGACTGATAAAAATATGACGTTTCTGAACCCTAAACTTCAATTAAATTCGTGCTAGTCGGCTGCATACTAGCAATAGTCAAAATATTGGTCTTACCCTCCCATGGGAGTGTCTTGCTGTGGGAGTTTTGTTGGGTGATTGGCAGGGAGGATTTCTGCGAAAGCTGACTTGGAATGTTAATCTTGCTTAAATTGTGTGTGCCTGTCCCCTATTATGTTGAACTTCAGCTGACCCAACATCACATGAAACCTATGTTCTGTATGACATTTGTAATGTGATGCATTACTCTGTATATTATAGCTTGTTTATATATCAAGTTTTAACCTTTTCCATTTTTGGAAATGTGATTGCTAAATAGAAAATTTACCAAGAATGTGATATGTCATGGTTAATATAGTAATATAAAACTCAGCTGATATCGTAGCTCTTGAGATACTCAGAATTTTAATTGTCAGCAGTAATACTGTCAATTGTTTAAATATGAATTCACAGATTTTTGCCTTTTAGATAATATTCTTTTACACTTTTAAGTGAGAAGCTAATAGTCAACAGGACTGATATTTTGTTAAGGAAGCTAACATAATCTTCAAACAGGATTGGCAAGCAAAACAGCGTGAAAAGACAAAAGAACTTCACAGAAGACGCCTCGAAGAGGATGCAGAAGAGGAAAGGAAGGTCCAAGAGTACCGTGAAATAGGTATGCGTCTGAAAGGGTTTCCGGAAGAAGATGTTCGAAGAGCAAGAAAATTGGTTTCAAGCTTTATTAGGGCTGAAGAAGAAGTAGAAGAGGTAATACATCAGTATGAATTCAGGAACTCTTTGTTTCTATGCAAAATTCACCATGAGCTTTTGTTTTAGCTTGAACCGAACCAAATTATAGAGGGAAGCAACTGGTTGAAACTTTCTTTCCCGCAAACATTGAGGTCTTTAGATACCATCATGTTGATATTTGGAGAAATCAGATAGTTCTATTATTCTTCAAGAAGCCTTTGTAGAAAAACTGTGGAGAATTTTGTTAAATTTATCAGGAAAAGGCATATCCTTATGGGGTGGTTACCAACTTAGCCTACTTCCTTCTTTCACAGATTCTAATTTCATCGAAGTTCTTGAAGTTTGACCTTAATAAAATGTTTCCTTTGTGCTGTGGTACCCATATACTTGGTCCAATATCATAGTTGAATACATCCTTCATTCTTAGGTCTAATATCTCAGAAGTAATCTAATCTGTTTCCAGAATCTCAGAAATTTTGAAGTCCGATATCTTGGTCATGTACCTTCTTACTCCATTTCTTTTATTCTCAACATTGTCTTCTTTCACTATTAGTGGAGTAACAATATTTAAATCCTTATCTATTGCGAGAATCTTAGACACCTGTATGTCCAATATGCAATCTCTATATATATCAAAGTTGAGAACTAAAGCGCTGAAAAAGTGGAAAGTTGGCATATGTAGTTTAAGCATTGTTTAAGCTTCTTCTTGTCTCCAAGACAAAGAAAGTAGAGAACCAATTGTGCCAGGATCTTTCTGCATTTGAGTTCATTGAACAGTGGGTTGATACCCATTTTAGAACTTGCTAAACTCCATTAGACTCTGAACTGACCGGCTGCACCGAAGGCGAATAATTTATTCAAATTCTGATAAACATCATAATTGTATTGATATTGGTATGCCTTAGGTTAGGTGGGCCAGTGTTGGTTCAAATTTGAGCTTTTCAATAATCACATTGTACATTTCCTGCATGGATATTCTATGTAGAAAGAAGAGCTGTTGCTTACAATATATCAACTTTTCTGAGAACTAAGTGAATATTAAGTAATTGGATGAGCTATATATATCTAGGTGTCCTCATCCCAATTTTCCTGGAGCTGCTTCCATCCTGAAAAAATTTAATTATCTTACAGTTGTCCACTTGTCCCAAGTCTCACTTTCTCAATAAATCAAAAATTATGAATTTTGGGATAATCTATAGTTTATTTTGTTTTTCTTTGTAGAAAATTGAAGAAGCTGCGGAGAGAGGGGAGCTTGATGAACTTGTTCTGATGGTCATCTGGAATCGGCTTGATCTTGCTAGAAGAGATGTATGTCTTTGTTAATGTCTTCCTTACATATTGGAATGCAACTGTTGTCCATCTGCCAGCTGTTAAAGTTTATAGTTTATAATACTGATTATTGTAGTGTTCTGTCATCAACTCTATGGAATGAAACCAATTGTTTCTGTTCTCTGGTTTTTATGAGAAAGATTGTTCGTGGTTTTCTTTCTCACACCCTAAGTATCTTTTTCATAGCACGTAACCGATATTGAGGATACTTTTGGAAAACAAATGAAGTATGCGTAACATGGAAGGGAAAATCTGATGACATAATGAGACATTATGTTGAAGTGTAACTGCAAGATGATTGCTTTTCACAAGAATGCTATAATCTAGGAAAGGATGAAAATATTCAAACTTTTAATTTTCTTCTATCTTTCAAAATTGAGAAATGCTTTGTTAGATCTCCCTCTAAACTGCTCCCTCTTCCCATCAAACCAAATACTCAAGGAAAGAAGAAAGAACATGCTAGTATGTTCAGCAATTCATCTTGCCTGCATTTGCATAGACTCAAATTTTCTGCTGATATATCTAGTCAGCATATTGAGATGATGGTGGTCATGATTCTCTTTGTGTATTTATTGGCCTCCATATTTCCCCTTTGGTTTCAATGTCACTGAGACATGTTCACTTTTTATACAGAATGAAAAAGATGCAATCCGAAGTTTGGATCTTCTGTATAGGAGGGTTGAGGTATGCTTTCTCCTTGTTATATGTCTAAGAAAATCTCATTATTGAAGTAGGACAGATATCTGTTAATCCTGTAAGTTCCTGATGAAGTCAGAAGACTCAGAAAAGAAGCAAAGTATTGTAACTTCATGAAAAAGTATGCCATAATTTATCATCTATTTGCATTTGGACTGAGTTCATGAGTTAGTTGGAGTAGTTCAGACAACACCTCAGGGTTTCCTATTTTTATTTTTTTCTTTGCTTTCAATGTGAATATCAACAAAGGGAAAAATGAAATGCATAGAATAATGTTGACATCGTTAGCATAGAGAATAAGTATCATGCTTATTCCATTACCTATTACCTCAGACGTTGCAGTCCATATCTACTGTTTGTTGCCCAAAGTTCTTGTGAAATTTCGGAACATTGCTGAAATCAGTGAATATAGTGTCCATATTGTGGAAGGGAAATCACCACATCAGTGGTAACATGTTACAACACGTTGAAACTCAAAAGAGTTCTATGACCTTTAAAAGAGAGTTAGGAACTGAGCTGGAAGGATAGAAAATAGAATTCCATCTTTATGAAAGTTATTGTCACTTTGTCCATACCTATCATATTAAACATTTAACAAAATTTACTAGAATTGTAATATTTATGTCCCTCCTTCCCTGTCTTATGCATTTGAAATTGGGCATAAGTCCTGGAATAGTTTATGATGCAACTGTTATTTCTAAATAAAGGGAGTATTATTCAAGTGATTTTAATATTTGCCCTTTGTCACCCTTGCGAAGATTGATTTTTAATGCAGTTCACTTGACCAAAATGTAGACTGAAATATTGAAGCGAGAAGCTTCACCTGCCATGAGATTGCTCAACGAACTTTTGAATATGCATGATGGGTTTGATGATGAAGGTTGGTTAAAGCAATGCAAAAAGCTTATGATTGAGACATTCCCACGGGAGGATCCTTTCAGCATCATTGTTCCTGCAGGATTTGACATAAATAAGGTTGGCTACAACTTTAGTTCTCCCTAATATAATTTTGTGTTTCCACTGCCCTACAACTTCTTTTTCGGTTGGGGTGGAGGGATGAATTGTATGACCCCTTTTCTCATAATAGATTATACTTGATCTGTGTGGTAAATTCATAAATAATACTTAACTTATTAAAATAGCTCTTGAAACTTGTATACTTTTTTTGTCACATACTCGATATAACAACTTATATTTCAAAAATCTGAGGACCTGAAGTATTGACTTTTTTACATTAAGCATTATTTTCACCATATGAAATTCGATCAGGATGCTGCAGTCAAGTTTTGCTCCTTTTTTTACCTTATTTTCTTTTAAAAGAAAGCTCAATTGGCTGGTGAGAGTTGAAATTCAAATTTAGATTGCAAAATCGTTGCTAATTCTGATAAAGTGATTGGCTTTTCCAGCATCAAGGTCCATTACGTCCACCATTGGAGACTGACGAGGTCCTTCTAAGGGTAGATTTTGTAAGAGAGGTTGACACATTACTACAAGAGGTGAGAGCCGAACTGCAGGAAGTACAGAGTGCACAAGGCCTTGATCCAGAGTCTGTTGCAGCTCGGTTGAAGTACCAGGAGAAACAACGAGCTATTCGTCAAGTTTTATTGCTGCTAGAGCTAGCGATCAATTTGCAATGGTAATGGCCCTTCCTTGAAGGTTGGAAAGGGTTGTACCGTATCTTGACATAGCTCCAAATGACTAGCAGAACTTTGGTAACTTAGTGTATTTAATGATATGAACTAAAATTTGTTCTTCTTGTCTATGATGATAATACTAATACTCCCTTTATCCATGGTCTATAAGATACCACTTAAAATTTTTAATTTCAAAATCAATAAAATAAAAAATTATGAGAATTCGATATTATAAAAATTTAAATCTAAATGTATAGTATCTAATAAGATTTTAATTAAATATATTATATCTTATAACATAATGAAAAATTGCAATCACATACAGCTGCTTGTATGTTGTATACATACGAGTTCTTTGTTTTAAGAATCCGTAAGCAAGGCTACTAAATATCTAGCTAGTTATCTTAGAGTCTAGAAAACAACCAAACTCATCTGCTCCTTTTACCATAAACGATGATTCTAATCGAACTAAAACTCTTAAACTTGTTCTATCCTTGTAGTGTAGCTATTTTATCATCGAACGTGATCGAAAATATAAGATCCATGACCTTATTGATCTTTGATGAGAAGGGCGAATGCAGGACGGGCGATCCACGCCTATGACTAATGAATGAACCAACATCGCCAAAATCAGGCGTTGTCATCAGAATTGGCATGATCATCAGATCTATCTATATATGACCAAGCCATACACTATGAAAATAATGATTAGAAATAATTTATGTACTTTTACGGGCCAATAAATTCATGCAGTAGCAGTATCTGAATGTTTGTTGAAGTTGTCTAGTAACTATGATCAGCCTGTTTACGCAAGGATAAACCAGAAATTAAATTAGGAGTACTCGACCATATTTCATACATAAAATATTAAAATTCTGAAATTGACATGGAACGAAAACTAGGATTTACAAGTAAAAAAGTATGAACAATTCAGAATACTACAAATACCTTCTTAACAAATCAAGAGATCTACCCAACATATTGTAAACCCTAACTAGCTTAACTAAACTACTTAAGATCGAGTTCAATCAAGCCATAGAAGAGGAAGATTCAGCATCACTATCATCGTCATCATCAACATCCCTTGACATCAAAACAGCTTCCAGTTGATATTTTTTGATGATTGCTTCCGCTGTTGAAGTCCTTGGAGGCTTGGATCGGACGGCACCTTTACGTCCCTCTTGCTTCAATAGGCAGCGTAGCAGCGCCGAGTCCATGAGATGGGGAGCAACCAGGGATGAGCGGGCAGGCAAGGGTGTAAGGTCGTGCTCCGAATCATCCGAGTAAGACATCGAAGGAGTTTGAGTTTCTAGGGTTGTCATGGGAGCGCTACGCTTCAATTAATTACTCTTGTTGAAGGTTGTGGTTTGGAGGAATAGTTGGAAGATAAAAAGGAGGAGGGTGCCGACTTATAGAAGACGCTGCACGGTTTGCGTGTTTATCAAGCAAGTATCTCGCTGTCTCCTACTAAGATTGGGTTCATCTTAATTTTGTTTATTTTTCTTTAGAATATTCTATTTGATTGCAGGCTTTGCAGCTACCCGTTTTTAGCTGTGTGCGTACGTAAAAAAAAAAAAAAAAAAGGCCACAGAAATTGCTCCTACGTTAATTGCTTTTGGAAGTATCATATCATTGCCCTCTTTAGTTTAATGGTAAATCTTAATTTTTCAAATGAGGGAGAAGTCACGTCATCTTATCCCAATCACATTCTCGTTCTTCTATACATAACACACACTTACTATGAGAATTGAGAAGCCATATTATCATCTGCTTTTTTCTTACTAGTTTGGCAATTACGATCAAAAAAGTGATATGTTATATTATGCTAGTGATCGATGATTGAAAAATAAGAGGAAGATTTAGATTTAGGGCAATTTCTATGCTACTATTGTGATAGAATGATTAGATTATAGATATGATTATTATACGACCAAAGATAGACTTAGAGGACATGACATGGGTGTCTATCAAATGGGTGATAAGATGCATGATTTTCAGCCGTTGAATATGAGAAATATTACACATATACGGTCTTAATTTGACCCATAATCAATCACCTTTAATAATAACTTAAAATAAAAAGAACATATATAATTCACTATAATACAATCATTCACCAATAATAATAACTCAAAAAATTTAAAAAAAATTCCAAAAAATAGTCGACCAAAACATCAATAAAAACAAATACTAACCTTCAATCCAAAAAATCAACGAGAGGCAACATTTGAGAGAGAGATTGAGGATGGCGTCGGTTTAATAAGAGAGATATTCGATCGTGGTGCTTAATGGTGATAATGATTGATGAAGCATTGTTGCTGCCCTTAAGCCCCTATTTTTCTTAATAATTTTTTTTTTCATTGTAATAATATTAATTGACTGAACTGTAAATTGTGAGATAGAGACATTCGAGATGGAAGGTTGGAGATTGGAAGAATAAAAGAAGTTGGAAAATTAAAAAATGAAGATGGAAGGTTAAAGAAACGAAAGACTGAAATCGTGATATAGGGCAATAAATGGGATTTTTTTTAATTTAAAAAATATGTAGGGATTGATATAAGCCATTACACTCGAGGCCTATTTGTCTTAAAATTGGGACTTATTATATCATTCTCATCGTCTAAAATATCTTTTTCCCATTTTCGGCAAAGATCAAAGTGTGTGATATTTCGAACCTAACAAATAAAAATCAATGATTAGAGGGTACTTTCTACTAACCAAATTACCAAATGATACATAAAACAATCTAGGCTATCTTTTGCTGATGTTCATTATATCTCACATAGTCATCTCCATGAGCCTAGAAGCAACACTATGGATTCATACTATTGATCAATTTCAAAGATCAATAAATCAACATTTCACAGATAAAATTAGGTTAAAACCTGATTAAAAGAATGTGTAATTTATCTTGCATACCATTTAAAAGAAAAGAAAAACAACAATTCCATATTTCTGACTGTCAGTTAGTCAGTTACTGACTTACTGTTACCAACCTGTAAGGCTGAACCCAAACTACCTAAAAATTTCCTTTTTAAAAAACGACAAAAATAGAATTAAAAAACAAGGGGGTCCACAATATCGACAACTCCTCAAAATTTTACTTTCTTATTCCCCCACAAATTTTCCCGCCTTCCCATCCAAAAAAAAATAAAATAATTAAGAAGTATAAATTTTTAACCCCAATAAAAAAAAATTCCGTTGAATTTGGGGCTGAGTTTTATTTTACCAATCTAGGCAGATAAATGAGTGAGAGAGAGAGAGAGTGAGAGAGGAGAATGTGGAAGAGCTTTGTATGCTCTTCATCTTCTCATTGTAATGGACACCCCTGATAAGTCAACTGTTCAGCCTAGCCCTTCCTCTTTCCTTTCCAAATTTGAGGTATATTTTTTTTTATAGTGTTATTAATTTCTGGGGTTTGTTTGTTGATGCATGAATTACAAAACCCTTTTTTTATAATTTTTGTATGTAAATTAGTTTCACCTATTACTTTGTTTTATATTTTTGAAGTTAATTTATTTTTACTGTAAGTTTCTTTTATAATTTGTGGGTTTTGTTTGCTTTAACATGAATTAGAAAGTCTAGTATTTTTTTGTGTGTTGGATAAATTCATGTAATTTGTGGGGTTATTGTATTGTAGTTTTATTTTATGGGTTTTGTCTTATGTTGCATGAATTAGAATACCAGTAATTTATTTGGAAATGGTTGAGAAATTTATGTGATTCTATTTTTGATTTTTTGATAAATTCGTTGTTTTTCCGGAAGTGGGTTTTAGATCTGCATACAGTATAAGTATTTTATTATACCCCATTATTTATGTGAATTTTTTAGTGAAGTTGATTTTTTTTCCTAGTGCGTTGTGTTTAATCTCTGGCTAATTTGTGTTATTTATGAATATATTTTAGTTGTGAGTATAAATTTTGGAAAATTGATGGTTAAAATTTGATTGCATAAGTAATTTCATGAAACTTTTGATATCTCAGAAGTTAATTTCTCAAATTGAAAATTTGTTTTGGGAGACAACTTAGGATTAGTCAACCTCGGTTAGGCTTCAAAGTTTACCAAATCATATGGACAAATCCATTGTTCATAAATTGACAGGTCCCAAAATGCAAGGAAAAAGAAGCTTTTGTCGTACGATTATTTTTTATATATATATTTTTTATGGCGGTCTTATCTTTCATTTTTTTATAATGTTTACAAAATAGTAGCCACTAAATTTTAAAAAATTTAGGCACCTTTTTCCGATGAAGGTTTTTTGGTTACAATGAAATTAAACTGTAGTTTCTCAAATGGTTGTGCTAAACGTTTTAAGAAAAAATTGTAACGGTTGAATTTGTGGATTTGGTTTATGGTTACGTTTTGATGGGTTTTTCGGGTTTGATGGATTTTTATTTTGTTGTTCAATTGGGTTTAGTTGTATGGTTATTTGTAGTGAGAATTTCCGTGGACTATGAAGTTGGAGTCTCGGGCATGTTCAGCTGTCATATTATCCTGAAACACTCCGTTTATTGATATATAAATTGTGTTAAAATATGGCGACCAACATGCATATCTAATTTGAACTGCTGTCTCTTCAGGATGTGGTCAAACATGCGTTAGTCTGGGACTCTGGGTCCTTGTTGCCCATTATGTTGGGGGATAGCATGTGTGATACTCCTAGTGTCTGTACTATAATGATGTCAAGTTAGAACATTTAATAAAATTTTGAACGTTATAGCCTAGGAAGGAGTTGTTAAAAGCTGAAGAAAATTCATGGTCAGGCATGAATCCTATCTGTGTGTACTTACCCATCAATTAAGCAGGGGTAGTCTGTTGGCGCAAATTCGCATGATGCACCCACTCTAAAAAAATGTACATTACCTATATGGAAAATGAATATTACGTATATGGAAAATGTATATAGTATACATGTCAGTTATGTGGAATATACAACGTATATTCCGCATAAGTGACATGTGTACTATATATATTTTACATGTACATAATGTGCATTTTTCATGTACGTAATGTATATTTTTTTGGAGCGAGTGTATCATGCTCATAGTGCACCCGGGTGCACTGTCCACCCATTGCAAAGTCGGTGCTTCTCAACTCTTTATTAATTATTGACGTTTTAAATATGACATGACTTCATTAAACTTACTGTTTCATACACGTTGAATCAGTGTTTTATTAGATCAAACTCTATTTAATTATGCAAGTTTACAAATTAAAGTTTATTTTCCTATTGATTTTGGGAAAAACACAAAATAAATTTCAAACCTCTTATATAGCTGATCATAAACGTGTTTGAAGTCAAATTATTTGTTGGCATACGGATGGGTTTATCTGATTCTTCTTTATCCCATTTTGTGATCTTGGGCAGATGTCTCTTTTGAAGCTTATGTTGATAACTCTAGACCTGTCAAATAGGTTGGCTATATTGTATTAGGTAGAGTAATTTTAGGTTAGGGTCTGCATCTGGTCTACTTGTAGGTTAAGTCTGTTTTTAATAGTTTCTAATAGTTTAGGATTCTCTGTCGAGTGCCGAGTGGTGACTGATCTAATCATCCAATTAAATCACTTTTTAGAGCAATGTACTGTTCAATCAAGTTTTTTTTTTCTAAACCACTTTGACTGCACTATATATATGCAATTTGGACCTCTTTTATGTTTTTTGCCTTTATTTGTTTGATTTCTGTTTGTTTGGGCAACTAGAGTGCTAAAGGGACCTTGGTTTCTTAAAATTGATCTTTGGTATAGCTAGATGGAGCTTTCATTGATGTGTTAAGAGACTGGCTGCTCACTGTTGTCCCAACTTATGCTCTCTCACAAGAAGGCTTTGTGCTTTTGTTAATATTGTTCTTGATATCCAGCAAATATGGATAGTTCTGTATCTGTTTGCTCAGTGTAATTTTCATGTGTAGTTTAGTATTTGTATTTCCATTTTCACATGAAGTTTGCTGACAAAGCATTATTCATCTGCAGGATTCTCCAGTCTTTAATTACATCAGCACTTTGTCACCTATCAAACCATTTAGCGTGGGTGACTGTATACAGCCATTCCACCTTACTTTTGCTTCTCCTCAAGCCTTGCAGACGCCTCCAACTAGTTACTCAAGGGAACCCAAGTTCACACGGTGATAACTTATGCTGCTTCTAATTGATAATGTACCTGTAGTGCTATCTAGTACTGCATTCATACGGAGTATAAAATTATGTTAACAATTTTTTTACTTTGTCTCAGGGCGAGTCATGTTACCGAAATACCAAAGAATAATTGCTTTCACAATGGTAGTGAAGATAAAAATGTAGAGACTACCGCTGCAATAGAACCAGCTGTTTTGCAGAATGAAAAGGTGGACAAAATTAACATAAAGATGACTGTGAGCTCAATTGATGATACCTCAAAGATGGTCTCTGAGATTCCAAGATCCTTAAAATATGAATGTGATTCTCCTGAGAATAATGTAGTCCATTGTGAATCTGTGAAGACACATCATGAGTTTAATGTAGCCGGAAAAGAATTATTTCCTGTGAAGGTCAGTCAAGGTAATTCCAAGGAAGAAGACGGTTCATCTGGAAATGAAATGGGTGTGCCAATTCAAATGGCACAGAATAAGGAAATATGTGAGTGGGAGAATTTTGTTTGTGAAGCTTCTGATATCTTAAACTGTCATTCACCTTCGAAGGAAAATAATGATGATGAGCTGGATGATAGACATGCAGATTCAGGGATGTTATCTTTTGTCGCAACAGTCTTGCAGCCCCCAAATGAACATATAAGTGACCCACAGAAAATAGACCATGCCTATCCAATTATTTCTGAATATCATTGCATGGAAGATTTTTTGAATCAATCAGGAGATATTGGAAATTCGAATGAAAGAACCCATATGCCTGTTGATGACGTTCCTACTGTACTTGCTGACGAAGCAGTCCATCATTTGAAGGCTGAAATAGATGACAAGTACAGATATAAGAGCAGCGTAATATAACCTTCTTAAACAGGGGCCTCCTCTTTGTTTTTCAACTTTTCAAGTTTAAATAGTGTCATTTGACTTCATGTCTTCAGTGTGAATAGTAATTGCACTTTAAATCTGTGTGTTGTAATGTTAAGAAGCATCTTTTTAAAACTGTATGCCATCTTTGTTTTGTACGTAGTAGTAGACTACAACATTTCTTTCCTCTCCACCCTTGCATATTCTTTCCTGGTTTCTATCATCTTCTCTGGTATGCATTGTTCCATGGTGTATTCTGATGTTTCTGGCTTCCAATTGACTTTAGTGGATTCATTTTCTTGCAACTGTCAATATTTAATACGAGTAAATCTTGCTGTTTGTGTTTTGTTCGTTTGCTGCATTCATATACTCCAATAATAATTGGACTGACATTTTATATTTGTTGTTCTCAGCAGCGGAGGACAACCAGAAGACGTTGCCTGGTTTATGAGTTGTCTGGATCTCGTTACAGGGAACTGCTAGCTGATTCAACTGGCAGTTCTCCAACTAAACCAGCTGCTTGTTCTAGCATCTCAAACGATAAGTTTTTGATGACCAGCAGACCAGGAAGCAACAAATTTACGTCAGCGCTTCCTGGTATTGGTTTGCACTTGAATGCTTTAGCAGCTGCTGCTAAAGATAAAATAATTGTCAAGAGGCAGACTTTGACTTGTAGAAGGCAGTTAATAAGCCTGTCTTGCTCCACATCTGTTGATTCTCTTGTTTCCGATACAAAACCCCTCTACACCCAAATGGCTCCTGTAATTGTGAAAAGAGAATTTGATGAACTTAAAGATGAATCTCAGGTGTCTGGAGATATGTCTGAGAACTTGATATTTGGTGAGGGAGTTGAGTTTCCTCAGAATTCTCCCATGAAAAAAAGGTATATGTATCTGTGATGTGCTTTCTTCGTTGTTCCAATGAAGTTTAAGATACATAGGTTGATTAGGTTGACATATCAGTTGCTTAGGATGCCCCAACTCAGGAGCTTGCAGCCCTGGCCTACCACCTCCAATGTCAAATGGAGCTAAGAAGATTTGCTAGTTTTGTTAGTAATTTGATTTGGTATATTTTGCAGGCGGAATGCAGAAGTAGGAGAACCTGAGTCTTGCAAGCGCTGTAATTGTAAGAGGTCCAAATGCTTGAAGCTGTGAGTACACACATAGTGGACAGATTTTACAGACAATCTATTTGCTTATTTTATCTTGTGATTATGGATATTCAAATGCTAGATTTAGATAAGATATTTTCATTCCTGGATCCTGAATAAAAAATTTAGTGAGGGGAAGAAATGAATTTCTTAAATCCCTCTAGGTGCTGTGCTCACTACTCACCATACAACAGACTAAAAAAATCAGGTGATGCAAATTACGGGGCATCTTTGATGGTATAAATTGCAGAAGTTCTGCCACTGACTTTCTTGCCTATGGCAATGAACATTTTAAAGTTATTTTTAGACGCACTAATTTCCTCAGTCGCCTATTCCCCGATGCAGCTATTGTGAGTGCTTTGCGGCTGGTTTATACTGTGTTGAGCCCTGTAATTGCCAGGATTGCTTTAACAAGCCTGTTCATGAGGAAATTGTGCTTGAAACTCGTCAACAGATTGAATTACGCAATCCACTTGCATTTGCTCCTAAAGTGATCAGGTGTTCTGGCAATCCAGAGAGTGGGGTAAGGGTGCTTAGCCTAGTTTGTTTAACTGAATTCTCAGGATTCAAATTTATTATTTGTATAATTCTGTTATATCTTCCCATTGTAGGCAGAGTTGAACAAAACTCCAGCTTCAGCCAGGCATAAAAGAGGATGTAACTGTAAGAAATCTGGTTGTCTGAAGAAATACTGTGAATGCTTTCAGGTTTGCTTTCTCATCATTCTCCTTAGTCCTCCCAATTTATGCAAGTAATATGAGCTGATGAGGGCGTTGGGTTATATTTTCAAGGGTGGTGTCAGATGTTCTCTGAGCTGCAGATGTGAAGGATGTAAGAACACCTTTGGTCGAAAGGAAGGTAAGATGCAATCCAAGTTTGCAGGCATTGTACCGTAAAATTAAAAGTTTCAGGTCTAGTACAATCTTAGAGGTTCAGATAGTCCAGTTCAGGACTAATCTCAGATAAGTTGAGTCCCAACAAGTTCTTAGTAGTTTAGGGGTACTGAATTCTGTCAAGTTCGATCAGAGACTAATTAGTTCAAATTATTGATAAGTCCGGCATGACCTTAGAAGGAGCTTTCTCTCCTGCAATTGCAATTGCACACTGCATTTTTCTTGCTTTCCTCACTTCAGGGCTTAATAGTTCCAAAGCTATAATAAATTCCATTAAGTGTTAGTTCAGAATAAGGCTTGCAAATCAAGTGTAGTTCTAATTTATTGGGGCTGAAAGTTCAAGAGTTTTTAGGTGAAAAGAATTAGGATTATCAACAGGCATTATAAACGAGTAGCAAATTCAGCCCTGTCTTTCCCAAAATTCTCTTAAGAAAATTTCCCTGCAATCTAAACTTAAAAGTATATTGCTCATATATTGAAATGTTAATTACTTGGTTTGAACCATGACTTCAAAACGTTTACTTTGCTGCCTCAAACGTGTTCTTTACATTTTTGCATTGTGTATGAAGTTAAATCGTAATTAATTACTCTGAAACAAAGTTCTTTTGATTTTGCTACTTTTTAGGAACTGAAAGTTTTGTATTTCAACAAACTAAAATCCTCCAAAGGAATGCATCAGGTGTAAGCTCGCATGATGATGCTCAAAGAACTGATGAGAGTCATGATGAAGCAACAATAGAGCCTTCAACGAATGCAAGGTATTGATTTTAATTTCTTTGTTCATTAGAAGAAAACCTCCTTTCATCCCTGTCAGACTCGCATCTCTCATGATTAATTACTCTCTACTAATTGACTTACCTCTTACCAGGCAACCTGGACGGAGGCCTTTTCAGTTTGGTGGTATGGTCCCACATTTTCCTACTCTTCCTAGTGGACCTTTCCTTGAATCATGCTCATCCCAGAATATTGACTATTCAGATCAGGGAGCTATGGAGGTCCTTGTGGAAGATCTCAAGATAGCAGTTCCAGAAGATGATACCCATGAGGCTTTGAAGGGTGATTACTTGCTTCCTACTACTTGTGTTAAATCTGCATCTCCTAATTGTAAAAGGATTTCATCTCCTCATTGTGAATTTAAAACATCTCCTGGTTGGAGGAGCTGTAGGAAGCTGATAATCCGGTCCATCCCGTCACTACCAACTTTCACTCCGGAGAAAGAAAGCAAGCAGTTGCAGGGAAAGCTCCTATGAGATATTTAAGTCAGTAACAATTTTATCACCCATGAGAAAATATGATGCTTGACTTGGCATGTCAGCTCGGGGCACTAAGTTACACTTGATCACGTGCTCCTTTCAAGGCGATCATCATTGATGGCAGTCAATCACGAATGCCCTTTATCAAGTGTCTCCTTTAGATTTTCGAATACCTTTAGATCCTTTGTATAATATTTCTGAAGATGTAGATGTGTAGTTATTATAATATTTCTGAAGATGTAGATGTGTAGTTATTATAATATTTCTGTAGGTGTATTGTACAAAATATTTTGCAGTATACTGTGCTATGTTATGTGAAGGTTCAATGGGCACTCAAGAGGGGGGGTGAATTGAGTGTTAAGTAACCGTTGGCAATTTTTGCTTCTTTTCGGATTATGTGTAAGGAACCAGTTGTGCTGGTTCCCTTATGCAACGGAATAAAACAAGGCAATAAAGAACACCACAGACTTAACGAGGTTCAGCCAACTCTGGCCTACGTCCTCCTATCCTAAGTCCTTTATTAATCTACTCCGAAAAATAAAGATACAAAACACTCTACTGTTTCCCTACTCCGGGAACCAGTAAACCCCACACTCGACTCCGAATGTGCTTTGAACTTACCCTCGTAAGTTCCTAGTGTGTTTGAACTCACAAACACTCACCAAGTCTTCAACCTCTCTGTTAAAGACTTAATACAAGATCAAGAATTCTCTAATGATCTAACTCTCAAAAGTCAAATAGAGAAAAATGTTAAAACACTATTATGCTCTTGTGTATCACTTAATAATTGAATTAGTGCTTTTAGCTCTCAAGGATCAAACTCTATTAAAATTACGTGAGAGCTCTGTCTTTGATTATTCAGATCAAGATGTATTTATAGGTTAGTCGGCCAAACCCTCAAATCATGCATATAAGATATATATGCGATTTTAGGATAAGTATTTATCCTAATTGATTTGATCATAAGATAAGATCAACTTAGGATAAGATACTTCCCGGTTTTTAGCTAACCAAAAACATCATCTTATCTTTTAGCTGCTTAGATATATCTTAAATCAATATATTTCGGAAAATATCCTTTTTGTAAAAACCGCAGCTTGAATAATCTGTTCAGTTAACCTGGTTCCCTGACCTGGTTCCCTGAACTGAATATGTTATGAAATTTGTTCCAAACCTTGTACCAAATTTCATAACGATATTTAATATACTAAAAGCACTTTATATACTCAATTATATAAGTTGTACTACGGAGCATTTACATGAAGATCCTAAATAACTCTTCGAGTGTAGTCTTCCTTCATGCATTCGTTAAGTCTTGAAAGCTTCCATGAATGAACTAAATTGTTGACCAAGGACCTTCCTTTAAGTTGATCGAAAGTCCTTTCAAGCTTCCAATCTTAGAAATCAACTTAGATGCATAGCTCATTTATCATCTAGTTGTTCTCTGTATAAAGATAAGTTAGTTCAACAAATATCTCATATAAGTAATAACTTATCTAGGGAAACAGTGTTCTATTTTAGCTGGTTCCCCCAACTGTATTGAACACTTTCAAAGACCTGTTTCCCTTAGCTGTTTGTCATCATTCAAAACTATCAATCAGAACCTAAGGGACTCAACATTATGTTTGTTATTGTGTAGATCAATGTATCATAACATATTAATAGTGTCGTAGCCACAAGCCGACTGCAGATGTTTTGCTTATAAAGTTTCGGACCAGATTCAACAAAATTCGAAACCGATTTGACAAGTTTATGGACCTTAATTTTGGATCCGAATTCGACTTCGAATCTGCAAACTCCGACTCTGATTCGTCGAACCTCAAAATCCAATCCAATCCGTCGGATCTTCGAATTCGATCCAAAATTTAATATTTGCTTACCTATATTTTTGTTAATTTTATTACTAATACTATAATTCATTTATAATATATAAAGTAAATTTTAAAAAATTATACAACACAAGCAAATACCATGGCTTTTTATTTATGTAATTAATTTTTTTATTTTGGGTTATTCTATTTGTGCTTTTTTAATACTAGCCTTGATACTACTCATTCGGATACTACTTATTCGGATTGTATTATCGGGTTCAGATCATAATTAGGTCGAATGTAATACAATATTCGAATCTGTCTCATCTCCTATTCGGAGTCGGAGTTTTTTTATCGGAGTCGAAGTTTTTTTAGACGGGTTTGAGGACTTTTTCCTTCGGATTGGAGTCGGTTCAGATTCGGATTGAATTGACAACCCTAATAAAGTTACCATTCTATAGCTGTTGCCGTCAGCTGGGAAACTTGAATATTCTAGGTTGTGTTGTATTCTTAAAAAGCCATAAGGTTTGTACTGTATCTTAGTATTTCCTAACGTAAATATTCATTGATGCATTGAAGTTTATATGTAAAACTATTACGTTGTATAACCAAAAACAATCTTATTATAAACCAAGCAGCCGAACCAAACTCCTCGTAACTCATAAGAATGGTGTACAGGAAAATATCAATTTCCGTGGACTTGCTATATCTGTGTTATCCCAAGTCTTCCCTACAAATAAGGACCATCTTTTTTGCGGATAAGTAAAAGAGACTTTAGAATATACAACCTTAGTATTTCAATTGTTCTGATCATTTTTTAACAATCTTAACCTTGCAACGGTTGAGAAGTTTTTGCAAAACCTATAGGCTTTGGGGCCTTGGGGGTGGCATTATTTGGACATACTTTATATACTCCCTCCTCCTTATATTAGTCGCTATATTACAAAGTTTAAAAAATTTGACCATAAATTTTAATTATATCATAACAAATAGTATATTCAAGTAGGATCTTATCGATACATCTCGATGTAAATTTTTCATAATTTTTTGAATTTAGAGAAAAAAATATTTGAAGTAATGTTTTAGTGGCCATAAAAAGTCAAATATAGCAAATAAAATGTGACAGAGGGAGTAATAAATTTTCTTGTATAAAGTAAATATAGAAATAGGACCTGATAGAAATACCTGATAATTTCCTATCATATGAACTATCGAAACAAAAATCACAAATCCAGAAACCATAATTCTATCTTTTTAAGTCTTGCTTGGATTAGGAGTAATGTTTGACAAATTTCATGATTCATAACTTCTAAACTAAATGTACAATGTTCGATATAGGAATAGACTACTTATCATAAATACATATCTATAGTTCTATACTACTATCAGGATTTTAAGACAGCACATCTGCACATACTATCCTCGTACGTGCCATCATTAATTAAAATGATATGGCATTATCAATACCTAATCTTTAATAACTAGAACTTTAATTAGTCCCCGCTCTATAAACACCAACTAATTTCAATTTCAATCTACATCTCAAACTACAAGTATTGAAAGAGCCGAAGCATCTAATTATATTATTATTATTATTATTATTATTATTATTATTATTATTATTATTATTATTATTATTTTATTTACCTTCTTTTTTTACTTTTTCCGTCAATAGTTAGTTACAGTAGGAAATAGTCTTTTTTACTGGCTCGGTTTCCATGGGAATTGAATTTCTAGGAATTTGTATTTCATGAAATTTAAATCCCATTTGAAATTCGTAAGATTTTTCCTTACCTTGTTTGGTTAACATGTGGGAATTTATAATGTTCATTAAATTAATCTCTATATTATTACCTTGGTATAACTATCGTGAATTTCATCTTTTTTATTTTAGTTTACTATTTGTCCCAAAATAATTAATTTAATAGCACTATTGGAGGTAGTTTGCTTATTGGGTCACACATCAAATTATGAGAATTTTCAATGACCGAGGGAGAGTTCGTAATTAAATTTTCATGTTTGTGGGAATATCCAATGCCTATAAAATTTAATTTCCATTGCCCATAAGATTTTCATTGCCTACATTTTCATTTTTTGTTACCAACCAAATGACTCTCTTTCCCTATATTCCCATAAATTTTATGGGCAACCATATTTACAATCACTTCCTTATTGTAGCATAAAAAATATGCTCGTTTTTCTGCTTGTGGCAGGACTCCTTATTAGACCTGTGTATTAGGTCGAGTCAAGGTGGGGATTGGTCACATGTAAAATAGGTTGTGCTGAGTTGGGTCAAAAAATATGCAAAATAGGTCGGGCCGAGGAGAGCCAAAGAAGATACAAAACAAGTTGAGTCGTCCGAAGAGAGAGTATAGTTTTATCTATAGAAGGTGATAGTTTACATGTATTACCTCCAATTTTTAGAGTGGACGATTGACAAGTATGTGAAAATAATTAATTACCTGATAGTGTTTAAAAACCTTGAAAACTAATGTCTCATTATTGACTCGATTCATTAAAGACTAAATAAAACATGACCCTTTAAAAGAACGACTCCATTAAGCCCATAATTGTTAGAATTTTTTTACAAACGAGTCGATAAAGGGTCCTTAATGCGGTATATCTCATTTGAACGGGTGTACACTTTTTCTTAAGGTTCGGGCCATTTAGAACTGATAGACATTGTGTCGAAATCATTAGGTATCTCAAGTCACACATGTAGCATTGTAGTATTGTACAATGCTATGTTATGTCTATTACCCCATATATTATTGTAACAATCACTAATTTAGCTATATTTATCAGTTTTTCACATCCCTATAAAATAAGAGGCACGCAAAAAGTGGTCCATGTTCATGTCCTTTTACGTTTTGTCTTGACTTTTGATGGTTCTTGAAAACCTCTCAACCATGCATAATAATATACCATATATACGAAGTCTATGCAATGTTTGTTATTAGTCATCTCTCACAAACTTCAACTCAAACTTAAGCATCGATCATCATCTACATCTTATGAAAGAAAGCACAAAAGCATGAGTACATAATCCATGTGATTAGGTTCTTTAAGCATTGAATTTAACAAAGACTTTCTACACTTCTGCTCCCCACAATTTTCGGGTTAGGCTTTATGCTACTTTAAAAGTTTGTTTACTTTTTACGTAAATTACTTTGGCTTATTTGTAATCACAAGCAGAGACTCATACGTTGCTTAAGGTGATTAAGTTTAATTAATTAGTGTGGGTAGGTATGAAACGGGCCCAGACTCAGGACTCTTACAACTTATTTTAGAATTCTTCTTGATCATTAATTAGCTTCCCCCCCACCCCACACACACCCACACCCACACACCCACACCCACCCACACACACCCACCCACACACACGCACGCACGCACGCACGTTGTGATGATGCTCATATACATATGTGAAAATATTAGTAGAGATCATTGTACAACTAAATGGTGTGAGTGCTTAGTTTAGTCATGCGTTTTTTTTTAAACAAAAGGTATGGCATTAGGTATAAAGCTAACAGTCTTATATAAAGAGCTTATATAATAGTCTCAGTTATAGAGATTATGATATAAAATATGATCTTATATGTATAATATATGATTTTAGGTATAAAGATTATAATTTTAGGTACACAATTTATGATTTTAAGTATGGATACTATGATCTCATTAATATAAAATATGATCCCATGTATATAAAATTTTATTTTTAAAAATAAAGATTATGATATCAGGTATAGAGTTTATGATCTTGGACATAGAGCTTAATTATGATCTTAAGTATGTATATAATATCACGTATAAATATTATAATATCATATATAGAGAGTATGATATCATGTATAAAGATTATGATTTTAGGCAAACTTCAAAATTTGAGATTAATGCTTAAAATTTTGAAATTGAAATTGTCAAAAATAAGATTATTGCTTTAAAATCTGAAATTAAATTCGTATACAGTACAATTGATCGGCATTATGTTCCAGGCCGGAAGGCTCCGCTACATCTTGCCATGTGCTTGAGGGATCCTACGTCGGCAAAAATTTGATGGTTGCTGGTGCGGACTGAGTTTGTAGAATGTGAATGGATGGAATGCTCTCCAAGAAGATGTTTGTACAATAGAGGAGAAAATTGCTATGATAAATGCGAGACACTAACAACCTCTTGCTTGGGCTAGGTGGCCTCGTGTCGTAGGCTTCCCTGCATTGTTTCCTTAGCATCTTGGATTCGTGATTTCTACATGGAAATATCATTCCATCTTGAGATAACTGTCAAGAAGAGTACCTGGTGCCATGACAGATGAAGGACTCTGTTGTAGATGATCAAGATAAGCTCGCTAATGGGGCTGAGCATGATGATTGGTTGATGCAGAGGAATTGAATTTGTGGCTTTGTAGTTGAAGAAGGTTGTGAATATTGTACTGTGATGCTTATCGTGAAGGTAAAGGAGGAGGCCAGTCATGGAGGTGGTGGGTAACGTACAGTGGAAGTTGTCGTGATGGAAGATATTGATGTGGTGGAGACGGGTGGCGGTGATGGTGGAAATCGAAGACATGAAGTTGAAAGAGTAACATGTCATATTAGTGAGATGATACGACATAATCTCATGTAATACCAACTATAGACATATCTCAAGAGTTAGAGAAGAGGTGGTATTAGCACATGATCGGTACTACGTACTGTTGTATAGATGGGAATTGATTTCTAGACTTTAAAGTTATATAAACGTTCTAAATATACATACTACTACCAAATTAAAATAAGCTTGATGATTAGGCAACTTAATTAAACTTTGTAGACTTGATTTCTCTATGTAAAAAAAGTGGTTCTTTAGATTCCTTTATATCAAGTTGCTTTGTCGATTGTTTGCATTATTTCCTACTCTTTCAAAGTGTTGTGGGATTGACTACCGACACCACAACGTACAAATAAAACACATAAAAAAAGACACATTTCTATAATGAGTGTGCCTATGCCCCTCTCCAATCTCCATCAACTAAGAATTAGGAGGTATTATTTTTGGATGTGTGTGGACGTAAGGCAGTACTGTCATTTTTCTACATACATTGCATTTGTCTTGATGATGAAAGGATGGGTAACGCTCTTTTTCCATTTATTTCATTTTTACCTTAATAAGAGTAGGTCAATAGAAGTATCCAATTAAGTATGTCTTTTTGAAAGAGGAAGGAATCGTACATTTCAATATGTAGACCTATCTAAACTCTGTGTTTATTTTTTTTTTATTCATGACCGATAAATATATATATATATATATATATATATATATATATATATATATATATATATATATATATATATATATATATATATATATATATATATATGTTAGATAAGCTAATAATTTATTTCATATAATTTTCACAAATAAAATATTATGTTGTCGCTTTATTTTTTTTAATTATGATATTTAATACCCCATCATGATGTTTAGTCTTTTAAAAAGATTGTATAATTTCAATAAAAGAGGGTACTATGACTTATATACATTCTAATTAATGAACTAAAGCGCACACATATCACATGTGTAAGAGGAATATCCGAATACATATAGGATGAAATCACATAATTTTATGCGTAAAATTCAAGTTATATTAGACTTTGGCGTAATATATATTGAGATAATGGGTTGATCTGATATACATTAAGTGGTTCATGCACATGCATCATATATAGACAGTCTAGCTTCACGTACTAGCTTAATATTCCCTAACCCCTTGCTTTCTCCAGGCCTCCCCTCCCCTCCCAGCAACAACAACAATATCGTGGCCTACCATATTAATGTATTTCTAAAATATTAATGTATTTCTAAAATATCAATTTTTATATGTTTCAATTCTTTTTTTTTTTTTTTTGATATGTGATGTTGTTAGGATTATCTTATCTTGTTATGAAAATATATCTCGTAGAGTTCTAATACGTTAGATGAGTTTCAAGTCAAGAAAAAACGAGATCAATAAGTGGACTCAAAATTACTAATTTCAGTACGTAATATTATTGCTAACATTTTAGTGCATGAGTTATTATATTTTCCAGATCAAAACACTCCAGTAGGAAAAATCAACCTGTAGCTTGGGTTGGGGATCGGAGCTTCTATAAAATATTTTTGCGTGAGGTGCATGGATTATCCCTCATTATCTTTTGTGTGTTATCTGCATCTGCCTGCACACATTTCTTTTTAAGCTAGCGACTGTTTCATGGATAATATATACCATAAGTTAAGGATTGAGGTCTGATCTACAGGTTGATGATAATACTCAATTTGCTATATTTAATGAGTATTAATTGGTCACAAGCTTCTCAAGACCAGATTATATAAAAAGTTCAAAACTATATCGCATAACAGTACGTTTATCTAAAAGAGATACACATACACCCGTTGAAAGATTTCTCTAAACTTCATATTAGGGCATTAGGATATCCAATAATGATACCACTAAAAGATAATATCTTATACTGCAAGCGAGAATGCAACAACTGATAATAACTTATGTAGATGGGATTTGTGTATGAATGGTAAATGTGAAAGCAAGACTCGTTGAACTACGTTACTGAAGTCAATTAGATGGAGCGTGGAAGACACGCACCCACAACACGAAAAGGATAAAAAGGAAATATAATAAAAGCAAAGTAGCCGAAAAATAAGACACAATCATTTATAGAAAAAGGTTAAAGGTGTTTCTGTCTTTCACTCGTCTCCAAAACTTTGTAGATTAAGCTTTTTGTTACTCCACTTTAGGTTTTAACAGCTAAGAAGCAGCAACACAAAGTTTTACACAAGCTGTACTTCAATTCGATTCTCAGTTGAAATTGTCTATTTAAACTTGGTGTGAAGCTGATTTTTTTGTACCCTATTCTATCTCACTACTCCACCAACCTAAATTCATATAATTTCTTCACCTCTTCGTCGTTAGTGCAAAATAAACAGCTTTCATTTGGTGTTTTTGAAGCTGCATTATATTATTGGCATCAATGTCTGCTCAAAAAGGTTTTTCTCTTTAATCTATATATACCTACTAATATGCTGCACCAAAATGGCTATTCTTTTGCATTATTGCCTCCAATTCTCTCATTCCTCTTTGTTATATATATATATATATATATATATATATATATATATATATATATATATATATATATATATATATATATATATATATATATATATATATATATATATATATATATATATATATATATATATATATATATATATATATATATATATAGCATATGGTCGTTGTTTTGTTGCATTACTTGCTCAATCAATCTTAAATCATCCTATAAAAGGTTATTGTGTTCAATTTTTAAATCCGATGTTGATCATGTCATTAAAAATTTATAACATCGTGTAGTGTAATATCGTACATTCGATTGATTCAACTATTCAAGTGTATCTTTTGAAATTATATTGAATTAAAGATAGCTACAGTTGAATATGTATACTTTAGAAAATTTCAAATAAACACACTAGACACCAACCATATGATAATTATTTGATGTATTTTTGTAAAAAAAAAAAAAATTATGTATTTTGCCTATTATATATGACAAAGGTGAGAGGAAGAAGGCATTATATAGTGAGGACTTCCAAGCTATGTTAGAGAGATTAGAGGAGGAAGATAATGAAGATACAAGTCGACAGTTGATGAAAAAGAGCAGGTTATGCATAGAAAAAGTCAAAGCTTTGGAGAAACATTTTGAAGAGGACAACAAGTTACAACCGGAGAGGAAAGTGAAGATAGCTGAGGAAGTAGGGCTTGAGCCAAGGCAGGTCGCCATTTGGTTCCAAAATCGTAGAGCTCGATGGAGGGCCAAGCAATTGGAGAAAGAGTACGGTGATCTTCGAGCTAGTTACGATGCTCTTAAGCATGATTATGGCTCTCTTGAGCTAGAAAAACTTGCTCTACATGACCAGGTATATCTTATTTATACTTTATTGATTTAGCAATTACATGTCAAGTAAACATGATGATGTACTATGCCTACAAAACTAGATATTACACCGAATTAAATGAGATTGGCTATTGAAAACCCAATGGGACTAATTTGGTCTTGAGACATCTAAAAAGCTAGTTAGTTTAAACAATGTATGAACTCAAATTAAATAACCACTAACCAACGTATTTACGGAGGACTACTCCATGAATAATGAGCTAGTTAGTATAACGTACTAAGGAACAATGGAAATTTAGGTATGGCTTATGTTATTGTTTTAGCTACTTGAGTCAATTCAAACAATCAAAAGGGCATGTCAACTCGGCTCATTTAACTCTATGATCCGGTCCTGGCCGAATGCCCCAGAGGTGAGAGCGAGGTCCAACCCCTAGGTCAATCAGGTCATGATTAATAGGCAAGCTGAGCTTAATGAATACTCCTTAATGTGATAGATAGTTTGATGCCTTATGTTTATGTATAGGTTCTTAAATAATGTGTAATAATATTTCTACTCTTCAATTATAGCAACAAAAATAATTATTTGAACCATCTTTTCTCTCTATATATGGTTAGTGGACACTCAATTCTGTTTAGATCTTAGACTTATCTCAATGTCGATCGTTTTACTAATAATCTTATATCCTGGGCCTGAAGACTACCCACTTAGTTAGTACGGGAGTCGATCAATCATTGATTACTTGTGGTTTTGCTTACATCAATTCAAATATTTATTATTTGTTCAAAACTGCTACTTGGATATTTTCTGTACCTATCTTTCTATCACTTGCCTCAAAAACAAAATATCTTACAATTACTTGTAAAACCAACATTTTAATTTGAAAAGGTGTTGTCGAAAGAACGAAGATTGTTATGAATTGAAGGACAAACTGGATTTTCCATTAGGAAATATTGTGTTTGTCTGCTACTTAACAATAAATGTTATCTACCATGATCACCTAATGGCAATAAGAAGTTGGTGATCATCAGTGTATGATATATACTTTAGTAGTACGTTTATTTGTGTAAGTAGTAGTACTTTTATCTGTGTAAGTGCAACAGTGAGTATAATACTACCATCTATCAAGAAAAATATGGACTATCCTTATAACATTTAGCTCGTTTTGACACCATGTAATATAATATAAGTATGTATGTATGTACTTCGGCGTACATCGTAGGCAATCAGTCAATAAGTTAATGGTTGGACTCTTATCTAAATAACTTTATGATGCGTCCAATTTAATGAAGATGAGGACAATTTTTTATTTAAACTTTAAAGAAAGTGTAACTCCTTACATGATAGCAACCAAATACTTGAGATAAGTGTTCAATAGCTAACGGTTAAAGATGTCGATCGAGTACTGGTCATGATCCTCTCCTTTTCGTTAAATTTTTTTTTTTAGATGTTGAGTTTTTAAAATACTTCAATCAAGGATATCATTAAAAGCAGTATATAAGACGTACATTTATTATTGATCTTTGATTGGTTGAACTTAATCCTTGAATTATTTCATGCAGCTTAATGATCTAAAAGCGAAAATTGAAGCAAGAAATTCAGAGATGACTGCTGCTACTAGTCTTTCGATCCCATCCATGGCGAATTCGAGCATTACGGATGCAGGCGCTTGTGTGAATTATGAACCACTGTTAGCACCCTCAGCTCCTTCATCATGCAGGATGTCCGATCCATATGTTATGGCACCGTCGATGATGTCAACTACGTCATTGGATCATTTGGATGCACTTCAATTATGCGAAGCTTATCAAGACCACTTAATGAAGATAGAAGAGCTGGGTTTCCATAGCATAAATAATGAATTATCAGCTGACAATATCTTTTCAGTTGATCAAGCTCCTAGCATGCATTACTGGTATGATAGTGAACGGTTTAATTAGTAGTTTGATCATGGCTTATAGCCTAATAGCCAAATGTTAATATAGGTAGATAAGTACATAGACTGAGTACGTTTCTTAGGCTTATGTGTGTACGACTAGTAAAAAAAGTTGTCTAATAATTAATATACGTACTCCATACGGCAAACTTAATTAGAAGATTTAATAACCAATTATATTCTAAGGTGCTCGTATTTTCTCAATGTATTAGATCTGTGTGCAGGTACGATCTTGATTGTTGACGCAACGATTACTTTCATTTCTGGCAAGAAATCCCACGTTAAAACAAACTTTGCTAATTATGGTGTCGTAATTTATCATGTGTTATTATGTATTGCGGACTTGTAGTAGGAGAGAATTGGGATTAGGCCCAGATGAAAGTCATGTTCACAACAAACAGTTAAAATAATCTAGTTGTTACCACTAAAGAAGTCAAATTTAATTACAAATTATAAACATCATAGGATAACTTAATTATAGTAAACATAAATTAAGGTAACTTACTTGCATGAATTTCAAGTGAAAATATATGGTCTTGATGATAATTTCTAGCTAAGATCATAAGATCAAGTACTGTCACAGCTAAAAAAAGTTTTCTTTCTTGAAAGAATGATAATTAATTTAGAATTGTAACAGTTACAATCAACATTCTAGATTAAATATATATATGTATATGCCACGTGGAGTATTTATTTTTCATTGTAGCCACATTCATGAATGTGAAAGGGTGAATGTGTATGAAGGAATATATAGAGAAGAACCTACTTTTAGGTCAAGTGAAGTGAATAAGGGCAACGAAAACATTCACCCTTGGAGGGAACATTGTACTATTCAATTATTCAATACGAGGTCATGAAGACCTAAATTTTCTTGGACGGAACATAAATTCATCTAACATAGGATAATATTATCATATCAAGCTTGGTCCTAGCGAAAACGTGTGGTAGTATTCCTGCAATCGTGTTGGACACAAATTTGTAGGTAGCTTGGGAAAAAGTTTGCTACTCTAACACGCATAGGCGCATAGCTATGTCGCTTATATGTCTACATTAATTTATATGAGTCCCATTTCACGTACCACTTAAAGCATATGGTACGCACAATGTTACTGGCCATTCCGTTAATTTGAGGTCATTTTTTGTAGGTAAGCAAGGGCAGAGCTCAACAAGTTATTACAGTACAATTATCACACATACTGATCACAACTTACCAATAATATTTGGACATCCTTAATCGAGAGAGTGATTTATCTAAATCTCTTTGTAAATCTGATCTTTTAGGTAGAAGATTACTCACAACCCATAATCATTTGAAGTACTACCATAAAACATATACAATTTAAAAGATCCATAGTAAAAACAGGAATTAAGACATGGATTACTCGAAAAACTTCAAATTCACAAAGCCCCGTCATCGAGTATTGTGATACCTTGGATATTATATCAGTATCTCTATACAAATGAGCATAGACACCTAGACTAATTCTCCACTTCTCTACTACCCTCCATATTCATATAAGCCTTAATAACATTGTACTATAAATCCCCCCAAGTTCCTTCCATATCACGACTTTGTATTCACAGCTAAGGGCTTTTGATCTTTGTACTTGTTTATCTGAAAGGTGAATCGAGTTTTCTAATTAGACAGGTATAATCATGAGACACACAATACTGATACCGTTATAATGTTAATCCATTCTTTTCTGAATTTTGAGATTTGAATACGAGTTTATCATAATCTTTAAATCCTAATTCTAGGATTATAGAATTTTCTAAATTTTTTTAATTTCAAAAAGAAAACTCCTTAATTTTCCATGAAAAATATTATGCACAAAAATTAACCAATGAGATAAATATAAGATATCTCACTTTAATTTGATAAGATTGGATTATATAGCTGAAACAATATATATATATATATATATATATATATATATATATATATATATATATATATATATATATATATATATATATAATCCATGGTCATCTACATAATATGCAAATTACTAAGAGAATTGATAATGCTCCCTTTGTTTTTTTTTTCTTCCCATTTTTCCTATCTGAAAATTTTAAAATATTGTTCTCATTAGAAATTCTTCTATTTTGATCTAATATTGTGATTGGATGGAAGATTTTAGTTGGGATCACTATTTGTGTGATATGTAACCCATTGGTTGAGATTTTAGTTGTTTAATGTCATGAACTTTAGAAATTTCACTACTTGTTTGATACTCAAACCACTTGTATTAGTTATCTTATTTTTATATTAATTTAAATTGTTTTTATAAAATCTTAATGATATTATCTTGATTTCTTCTCAAATTTCAAATGGGAAGAAAAAAAAGAACAGATGGAGTATATTTGTTTAAGCAAGATCAAGTTTGAGAAAATTAAACATATAAAGTCCTCTATAATTGTTATATTTGGGGTCTAGGGGAGGGGATATTAAATTCTTATACATTTATCATGATTATCGATCTTAAAATAATCAAAAATTATATTCTCAATATTAATTTATCAGTATTATAATCACCTATTTAAGTTTATTATTATAAAATAATAATTATGATAGTTTAGCTCCCTTTTATTGACATTTTAACATCATAACAAACCCGTATATTAGCACGTTAATTTATGAGTTTTATAATTACCCATTTAAGTTTATTGTTATAAAATCATAAATATGCTATTTTTGGCATAATTTTATTAACTTTTTAATATTATAAGAAATTTGGACATTAATATATACGAGTACATACTAGTATAACTCTTAATTTTAAGAGGTACTCCCTCTATCCCTTAAAATTTATCCCATTTATAAATTCACTTTTTTTAAGGTGAAAATTTCACATGCAACTAACATCAATACATTACCAAAGTTTCAAGATATGTACAACACAGTTCACATAGATAAGAAATTGTTTTTCATATCTAAGACCAACCAAACATTTTACTTAGCACCAATGCCATATATATAGACATTCAAAATAAATAAAAAAGATTCATAATAAAAGTAATATTCCTAATAGCAAATGCTAAGCCCCAATTTTTAGATGATGGTTCATGCGTATATGATGGCAAAATTGGGTGCTAGCCCTTTGCACAAGAAGTACCAGCTGAGAGAAGAAGCGTGTATAGAGAGTCAGTAGCTAGGAGAGAAAAATCAATCAAGAACATCACACGAATTAAAGTGTCATCAGAACATATTTCTCACACAACTAATTCAAGCAATCAAGAGTAAGTGATTGTTAGGGACAAGTGGTAAAAATACAATAAGACAATGCAACATTTCACATTTTAAGGGATAAAAGAGTAGATAATAACATACTCCTATTCTGTCTTGTAGTATATATGTATCCTTTTCTAACTTGATCAACTTCTTTGCAAATATTCTCTCTGTATCTCGAAGATTGTCTTATTTTTCATTTGATGTTATTCTCTAAAAATTGTCCCATTTCTTTAAAAACTTTTTATTTTTATTGTTTCTCCAAATATTTTCTATTGTGTTCATAAAAAGAAGTTATTTTTCACAATATTTAGAACAGAACAGGAGACAGTAAGACCACTATCAGCAGAGAGCAAAATTTTGCCATCTAATTCTCTCTCTAACCACTTTCTCACTCATCCCACCCAATTATCCTCATGAGTTTTTTGTGAGTAAAATGTCATCCCAGCAGTGAGTAAAAAAAACTCCTCACCGATCTCTCTCTTAATTTTTCCAATACCCCACCACACTCTCTCTCTCTTCTATATTCACCAATTGTACTTAATTGTCTAATTAATGTATGATCATGATTAATAATTTTATATCGTTATTAATTAATTTATATTATTATTACGTAGTTAGCGTTTCAATCAATTTGTAATGTACTTAATATTTTTAATTAGCGGTTATAGTTATCGTTTATAACTACAGTATTTAATTATCGTTTTTAATTATCGTATTTTTATATCGTTTTTCATAATCATTTTTTAATTGCCTTTTAAAAGTATTATTTATTTTATTATCGCATTTAATTAACGTTTATTTAATAATTATAGTTTTTAATTAGCATTTTTAATTAGCGGTTAACAATAGCGTTTTTTAATAATTATCACTTTTGATAATCGCTTTAAATTAACGTCTTAACTAACATCTTTATTATCGTTTTTATGAAAATAACAGCAGAATAATTTACCTTAACGAATATTTGCAAAAAAAATGTGTATGATAACAATTGGGAAGTAGATAATGGTGAAAAACGAATTCAATTAGGAAAATGTATTTTTTTAAGTTGTGGAAAAATATAGCAAAATGGGTGTCATTTTATAGAGAAAATTTTTTTATGACCATTGGTGATTTTTAATATTTTTTTAAAAATTGTTTAAATGCCGAAAATAGCCGTTGAAGTGTAAAACGGAATAAAAAAATATGGGGCCCACCTGAAGTTTTTCTTCGTGAGTTTTCTCATAGTTTTCTCACGGGTGACTACTGTCGGGATGCATTTTTCACTCATTTTACTCACCATTTTTACTCGTGGGAAAATTTTTACTCACTGCGAATAATGCTATAAGGAACCGTATAAAATTCGGAAAAAAAAAATTATCTTTTCCAGAAAGTGGGGGCTTACTTTTCAACTCTGTCATATCACTTATTTTACCATGCCCATCTACTTGGACACGCAACTCATGCAATGACTACCCACCTCTTTTTTTCTTTTTATTTTTCTTTTTTTAAAAAGCAAAAGCGCTAGGGAAAATAACAAGTATTAACCTAAAGGCTAAAAATACTAACGCTCAACGAATTCGGTTAAGGTAAAATTTCCGATGAATTAGCTTAAAAGGATCAAATAACATTCGGTATAAGGACTTGTATATCGGGCACCTAGCTGGGAGCAGAGGTAACTTGTCCAGTTGTTCATTAGGTATAAGGATATTTATACAATTTGGCACTATGGTCAATGCATTTGGTATAAGGAGTATATGATACAAGTGAACCAATGTATAGATAGTTTGCACCAAAAAAAAATGTATAGCATTCGGGTGTACCATATTCATGGTGCACTTAGACCAAAATGCAGGCATCATAGAATGAAACGCAGGCAACAATGTATATCATGTGGTTGAGTAATGTAGGCGAGAAATAAACAATTTCCCTTCAAATAGAACCATAAATTTTTTTTTATTTAGGGAAGCAAGCCTTCTTTTCACTTACCCAAAATGCTGAACAATAAATACGGGTGACTTTTCATTTCTTCATTGTTTACGAGGTGGAATTTTTTTTTAATGTACACTAAATTTAATTGTTATAAACATTAGAAATCTAAATAAAGTATATTAAAGTTGAGTATTATGCATATTAAATATTTTATATAATAGGTATATTAAAGTTGAGTATTTTGTACATTAAACATTTTATATATGTTCTTGACAAAGAAAGTTATGTTCATTGGATTACATACGATGTACATCGAACTTATATAATATGTACATTGAATTGTATCATAATTGACGTTATCAAACAGAGACTCCACCTGTTATCGAACTTATATAAGATGCACATTGAAATTTTTTATTTTTGGTAAACGAACCGTCATCTCTGTTGTATAGCTCTTATCATAATCATTCTTTTTTTTTACCAAGGAAACAAGCTATTTTCTCTGTTGCATGATGTCCGTTACACCAATTTTCTCTTTTACATGTACCAGCTAGACCTTGGTAAACTATGCTCATGGTACAGCCCTATGTATCATCTAATTTGCGCAAGTGAACTTGTACGTTGGGGGTTTCTACACTTGGTAAATTTGTTTTATTGTGAGAAGATTTAAGTCAAGGTGGAGATTTTTTAGAATATGCCTTGAATTATAGATCAGACTGCAGTATATTCTTATCATAGGCTATAGCAATCCAATGCAGACCATTGCAGACTGGACTGTAGGTTTAGCTTGTGCGCAGACTTTGACTAACCATATGCTTTAAATCGAGCAGAGCGAATCTATAGACGCTCCATGTAGACAGCTTGCAATCATGTTGGGCCTTAATCATTTGAATTTTAACTAATATATTGTGCTGATCCCAATAGTTATTTCTTGGTGTATGTGTATAAATATACCATGTGTAACCTAATTAATTTTTTTTTTTTTGATGTATAAGAGGAGAAAACAAGCTCCTTTGTGTAACCTAATTATAATTACTATAATTATCGTCGTTTGAATTACCTATAAAACGTATTATTTTTCATCTACTCCATGAATTTAGTTAATAGATTGTTAGTAAACCACATTAAAATTAAATTTTCGTGTAATAAACTTGTTTTGCTTGTTATTCGTTCTTATTTTCTGGCATCGAGAAGAGCAACTCATCATCTTAGTGTGTAGAATGTTCTGTAAGCTTCTGCTTTGGTGCAATCCCATTGCTATGAAGGATAAAGGATTAAAGGGTCACGCAATTGTATAATGTTAGCAAGTTGTATTTTGGTATATTGTAGGTAGTACCCTGAATCTATTAAGCGTAAAAACGTTGATGCGTTAGTTTTTTATTTTATTTTTTGAATGAAACTTCACTACAGTTTCCCTCACAAGGAGTATCGTATCCTGTACGTGTCATGCATTTTTCCAGCGTATACGCTCCTATTTAAAAATCCAACATATCATTTACTTGGTATGAGTTTTGTCATTCAATTTCATGTTATTCTTATCTCTTTCATAGTGTCTGTTGTGAATCTTGTGATTGTGAAGCAACTACTTTTTCTTTGGAATAAATTCCCACTACACTAGGAGTCCGAGTCCCTGTCCCTGGAATGATGTTAGGCGGTACTTTTAAAATTTTGGAGTTAAAAAAATAATTGAATAATAATTTAAACGTATCACCTTAGTTTTTACTATTACATAATAATCTAAAAATAATAATATATTTTTTTAATGTAGGGCAATTTCAAAGTATCTTCTTACTTTTTGATGATAGAGTCGTGTTCATATGTTACAAATCTTACAATACTCTAATTATCTATCATCAATTCCTCAATTACTCCGTTGATAAACTTATTACTTTCACCAAATGCCCCATAAATGACATGATTTTTACAAGAATATGAAGTACCTTTTTATTATAATTATATTCTTCTCTTTACAACCTTATCTTTTGATTTAATCAGGGTATATAAGAAAAGCACAACATAGAATGTAGTTTATGCATAGCACTTGAAAATATTAGCTTCAAACGGAGAGAATTATTATTTTTTTTCCTCAAAAACAAGGACAAATTAATATTTAGCTTATGGGACTAATTTCATGAAAAAACACTTCAACCCAACGTGGCAGTAAGGGTAGAATGCATTATGAAATACGGAGTATCATATAATAGGGAGGGTGTTACTAGCTTTGTTAAGCTTTTCAATAGTATTGGGATTCTGTAACACGATATGCAAAATGTAAAAGCTGCTAGATTATGATAATTGAGAAAGTTCATTATCTCTCTGAAACTTTAAGGCCCTGATCTAATATTCTCATTTTGTAATTTTCAAACATGGCAACAATATATAATATAACATATACGTGAGTTTACCTAATATAAATTATATCATAATATTGATATAAAGGTATTGTTATATCTCATATAAAAATATTAAAGATATAAAAATTCGTATCAAGTATAGACATTTTGATATTAGAAATAGAAAAAAATTACGAAAATAACTCATTATATATTTATATCAGATAAAATTAGGAATTTTGCGTATATCGATCAGGCCAATGCTTAAATATACATATTCAAATAATGAAACGGTTATGTGTTTCTTCCTCGATCTAGCAGAAACAAAGGAGCAGGCCAGTGCAAAAACTGCACTAGCATTGAACTAACCGTGAGTAGCTACGATCCTCTAGAGACCCCTTTTCTGACAAGGCCATACCGCATGTCGCACGGTCCTGTCTAGGCTGTCTAGGTCCGCACAAGCCAGCTACTTCATCCTTGGATACTTCTTTACAAGTTCCTCTCCATGTCATAGAAAGTTAAGGATAATATACGTGCACTCTTCTTGATTTGTTCAGTTAAATGTTCATTACTCGTCTTCAGAAAAATCAGCGCCTAGTTACTTGTGACAGAGTAAGTTTGTTCTATTTTTGGTAGCTGGACAATTGCTTGTAATCCTTGAGTTGTGTGTGAAGAACAAAATCATCCTAATTAAAAGGACAATGTGATTGTGTTAGTTATAATTTGTGCCCTTATATTATATATCCAACAGTACAGTACATTAATATATATTTCGTATATACTTCGTACTTAGCTAGCTAATTTAGTGGTCTGACGTCCACACTGCAAACCACTTTTCATTATAGTGCAAGGACTTCATATTTTACTATCACTGTATTAAAATTCTTAGCAGTTCCAATGTGAACACACACTGCACAGCATGCATGTACAGCATATTCAGTACTTTTGTGTATTGATGAAGGAACTGATCTGATAAGGAGTAAGGAACCAACTTGTTGCTTCGCTTCAAGTTAAAGCCCAGACTTTATTCTATATAATGCAAATGACACGATTTTCTTTATTTATGAGGTGACATATAATAGATTCTGCGAGGAAACTTGAAGCTGAAGCTCAAGTTAATAAACATGTTTCTTCAAGGAAATTTGTATAAAGTTAATTGCAAGTACATGTTTGTGATAAGTGCACATATTTATCCCAACTGGAAATTCTTGCATCTAGTCCAAAGTTTTAAGATGCTCTTTTTGAAAACACGATTATTCCAAGGTCGAGCCATGTCTAAGAGACAACTTATAAATACATACATATATTAAATTTTATACGATCAAATATGCTTAAATACATACATATATTATATTAGACATAATAAGCTCCTAAGGGGTTTCAGTGAATGTCAGGATGACACCTCTGACAAATTCTTAAAATAAAACTGTATGATAGTTTCAATAATTTTCCTTTTCATGGATTCGTAGGCTAAATCTTGGTGAAATCTAGTCTTTATTTAGTATATTTAATAGCTAAGGTTATCTACCTCTATAATCTTCAATCATTATCATATATAAAATTTATTATTTTAAGTTGGCTTTGTTTTTTTTTTTTTAAGTCCTTTTAAATTAGTTACTGATGTGATTTGGTACCCGTCAAAAAAAAAAACGTTTCGAAAAGTTTAATTACGAATTCTCATCATTTTATAAGAAATAATATATTATCTTGTTGAAAATCGTAAAAATTAAATGATAACTTTTTTAAAGACAAAGGAGTATATATTATGCGGGTTTTTAATTTTGTAACAGGTACGAAACACGACGATGAGGACCCTAACCTATTCTTAGTCGTTGACTCATTGGTCTTCCAAGAAAAATCAGGTGAATATTATTAGTTCGTACGCATAAGGTTCATCATTTATAACGCTTCCCTTTGCAAAAGTATAGTCAATGGAGATACTTGGATATAGTACTTGACGTCATACTACAACTTATATATGACATCACGCATATATTTGACGACAAAATTATGAAAGCAACCAAGAGTTTAATGTACACCAGAATGTTTTTACAACTAGACTAACAAGCAGTTATAGACCCCAATTTTCAAAGATTAGTATGAGCTCACAGAATGGTTTTGGTGAATACTTTTGTAGATCTAAATTATAATTGAGAAATTCTAATTTATACCTGATATAAATTTATCAAAGAGTATTTTCGTAATTTTATTTTTTTATATTTTAGATTACAATATCTATATTTGAAAATTTAATATTAAGGTCTGGAAAATATAGCTGGGAAATGAATCGGAATCGTTGAAGTCCTTGAACACAAATGGTTGCGACTTACTCTATGATAAGTCAAAGTGATGTACGTTTTTGCGTTTGTAAACTACGGTAGTAGATATGGATCCTATATTTCTATGTTAGTTTTTTTTTTTTTAAGTGGTGGTAATTGGTAAAGGAAGTCAGAGACTCAGAGGTGATATGTTGAAAAGATAAATATGATTCGATGAGACAATGAACGTGTCACAAAATATGGTACGTAAAACGGTTATTAGAACTTGGGTTTTTGAATTTTGATTATCATATAGTATGTCATGAAAGTGCCAGGAAGTTGGCTCCACAGACCACAGTCCACATAAGATATACGGAGTAGTATGCTACACACTCTACACGAGACACGACCTTTAGAAAAGTTGTTACTCATAACAAACACAAAGATTAGCAACATTGTATCATGAAATCGGCAAATTCACATGAATTTAATGGTGTTTGATTACCTACTTAACTACTTCATTTTAAGGAGTCTCTAACCTTTTTCTCAAATAAATAAATAAGGTTAGGATTTAATTCTTTTATGTAAATGGGGTCAGAGGGTACAAAATGAATTAAAAGTTAATCCCTCCCCCAAAAAAATTCCAAAGTGTACGAAAGAAGACTCTCAATTCATCACTTAATCCCCTTTTCTTCAAGGCTATCTGAATATATATATTCGAGAATATGTAACAGTGCATATATCGAAGGGTAAATCAATGATTTTCTTTTAATTTTTTTTCAACGTTGTACTTTTAAAAGTTGAAGTTACGACTATAAATAAAGTAGTACTTGTAAAATATAAAGTTACACTATTAATAAATTAAAAATTATACTATTTATAAATGAAGTAATTATATCTATAGAATATAAAGTTGTACTATTAATTTATAAAATTGGGTATAGTTTAAATATTTTTACGTAACCTTGTTATTTTACCTTCATTTTTTTAATGTTGCACTTTTTATAAATTTGAAATATACAATGTGTAAAGGAAGTTGTATTTATAAAATATGAAATTAACTAATTAAAAATTGTGTTATTACTATTAATTTTTCTAAGTTGTACTACTTATATAGGAAGTAGTTGTAAAATATATGAAAATTGTAGTATCATATATTGAGAGATATGTTTACAGAGATATATTTGGAATTTCCTCTTTTCTCCAGACGAAGCGCTTTACACAAATTTAAGCCTATGAAAACATAGAAAAGCAAAACACTAATAGACTAGAAATACTACGTACTAGTTACAAGGCTTGTATGGGAAATTAAAAGGCAAAACTAAAACAAAGGGTCGCTATTCCAAGTTTTACTACTCCGTATAAGATTACGCTGGTTGCAGGTCATTATGTCATACAACGATGACAGCAGAAAAACCTATGTCATCATTTCGTGAAGTAAACAGGAAAATTGATAAGTCAACCTTGCAATTCTCCGTATTTGTGGGCCTCTATTCATCAAACTTACCCTAAAAATTAGAATTCTAAACGATGGGATCAGATATATTAGTTCCTTCAAGGGACAAGTTTTACGTTTTCAACATTTTGATACATGACAGAGTGTTCTGCTCTTTCTTAACAATCCTAACTACATACAGTACAAAGTAAGATTTTTTTTCACAGAAACTACGTATTAATCTCTTCGACTCCCCTCTTATATTATCTAGTTTCTTAATCTCTCTTCAAGATAGTGATAAGAAATTGCCCCACATAAAAAGTGCTAGAAGACTACTTCCAACAAAAGAAAATTGGTTAAATCAAGACTAACACGAGTCACGAGATAGAGGAAGTTACACCGGAAAGCAACACGAAATCAAATCCATTGCCATTGATATATTCCACGCAGCAGTAAATCTGTACACGGTAACATCCGGTACTGAAAGATTTGCTCGAATCACGATCTATCTATCTATATATATTGCTTCACTTATAGTTCAAAAATATGATCTGAATCTTCGTGAATAGCCTATACAAAGTTTCCAAGATCATACGCACACCTCTCTCACTTTCAAAGCCATGGATTTACACCAACTTAATCCTGCAAAACACACCCACTTTGACAGTGGATTGCCCTTCCGTGCAAAAACTCCTCCCAGTCGTTGGAGTTTGGCATGCAAAACGGTTTTCTTTATTGTTGCACTTTCCAAAAGAGCAGTTAACAAAAACACGACACAACTCATCAGAAGGGCGTCCTATGTCGTAGTTGAAGTGGACTCCGATTCTGTTTCTGTTTCTTCCGTCCATGAAAATGTTCAAGGAGTGGCAGTGCCGCCCTTGTCCTTCCCTATTCACCAGAACACTCTCACTTCCTTGATAAGAGAAAAGAACCTCGAATCTCTTTCACAACTCGGTGGTATAAAGCACATTGCTTTTATGCTTGGAACCAACATGGCACTTGGTGTAAGTAGTCTCAACTCTCGCGAACTTTTGCACCGGAGGGCTCAGTTTGGGTCCAATATTTTCCAAAAACCACCTGCAAAAACATTCCTCAAATTTGTCATTGAAGCCTCCAAAGATACTACAATCATTATACTTTTTCTATGTGCATGCCTCTCCCTAGGGTTTGGCATGAAGCAGCATGGCCCCAAAGTAGGGTGGTATGACGGAGGTAGCATCATCATTGCTATCTTTCTTGTTGTTTCTGTTTCGGCCATTAGCAACTTTAAGCAGAGCCGTCAGTTTGAAAAGCTTTCGGATGTTAGCAGCGACATACGAGTGGAAGTACTGAGAGATGGTCGTCGCCAACAGGTATCCATATTTGAAGTGGTTGTCGGTGATATTGTCTTTTTGAAGATAGGGGATCAGATTCCTGCTGATGGGTTATTCTTGGATGGTCATTCCCTAAAGTTGGACGAGTCAAGCATGACTGGAGAAAGTGATCACGTTGAAGTAAATGACAGGAACAACCCTTTCTTGTTCTCTGGCACAAAGGTCTCAGATGGTTATGGAAGGATGCTGGTAACTTCCGTGGGGATGAACACTACCTGGGGTGAGATGATGAGTTCCATAAGCCAGGACTTGGATGAAGAGACTCCATTACAAAAGCGGCTCAACAAGCTCACCACATACATTGGCAAGGTAGGCCTTCTTGTTGCATCATTAGTTCTTCTTGTGCTATTGGTCCGGTACTTCACAGGACACTCTAAAGATGAGTATGGAAATCGAGAATTCAACGGAAGGAAAACAAGAACAAATGATGTACTGAATGCAGTCATTAACATAGTTTCTGCAGCAGTAACCATCATAGTGGTAGCCATCCCTGAAGGTCTCCCTTTAGCTGTGACTTTAACCCTCGCGTATTCAATGAAGAAGATGATGGGAGACAATTCCATGGTGAGGAAACTCTCAGCTTGCGAGACGATGGGGTCAGCCACTACCATATGCACTGACAAAACAGGTACTCTGACTCTTAATCACATGAATGTCACTGAATTCTGGCAGGGCAAAGAAATTGTACATCGGCCCTTTTCTTTGTCAAAAAATGTTCATGAATTGCTTCATCAAGCCGTTGGACTGAACACAACTGGTAGTGTCTATCAAGTACTAATGGAATCAGTTCCTGAAATATCCGGTAGCCCCACGGAGAAAGCTATCCTAAAATGGGCTGTTAGTGATTTGGGGATGGAAATGGGCATAATGAACAAAAACTTCGAGGTTTTGAAGGTTGAGGCCTTCAACTCTGAGAAAAAAAGAAGCGGGGTTATGGCTATAAAGTCGAGTAGCAAGAGAACGCAAATACATTGGAAGGGGGCAGCAGAGATGATACTAGCCATGTGCTCAAATTATTATGACCAAAGAGGGAAGCTTGTAAGGTTGGAGGAAGAAGATATAACATATTTCAGGGAAATCATTCATAATATGGCAGCTCAAAGCCTGAGATGCATTGCTTTTGCTCACAAACAAGGGGAGGAAGGAGATGTCACGCAGCAGCTGGATGATAATGGGCTCACTTTGCTGGGTATAGTGGGATTAAAGGACCCATGTCGACCCGGTGTTCTAGAAGCAGTACAAGCATGCAGGAAAGCAGGAGTTAGTATCAAAATGATCACCGGGGACAATGTCTTCACTGCCAAAGCCATAGCTATGGAATGCGGAATCCTCAAAACAGATGATCTACTACATGAAGAAGCTGTCATAGAAGGCATAGAGTTCAGAAATTACTCACTTGAAGAAAGAATGGACAAAATTGACCACATTCGAGTAATGGCAAGATCATCCCCATTTGACAAGCTTCTCATGGTCCAATGCCTGAAGCAGAAAGGACACATAGTGGCAGTGACAGGTGATGGTACAAATGACGCGCCTGCACTTAAAGAAGCTGATATTGGTTTATCAATGGGTATCCAGGGCACTGAAGTTGCAAAAGAGAGTTCGGATATAGTCATTTTGGATGACAACTTTGCTTCTGTTGTCACGGTCTTGAGGTGGGGTCGATGTGTGTACAACAATATCCAGAAATTCATTCAGTTCCAACTCACGGTAAATGTGGCTGCCCTTGTTATCAACTTTGTTGCAGCAGTTTCTTCGGGAAATATGCCATTGACAGCAGTCCAACTGCTATGGGTGAACTTGATCATGGATACCTTGGGAGCATTAGCTTTAGCCACTGAAGGGCCAACTAATGACCTCATGAAAAAAACTCCAGTCGGAAGAACTGAGCCACTCATCACCAAAGTCATGTGGCGAAACCTCATTGCACAGGCATTTTATCAGATGGCTGTCTTGTTAACCCTACAGTTTAAGGGCCAATCGATCTTTGGAGTAAGGGAGACAGTGAAGGACACCCTTATTTTCAACTGTTTCGTGCTCTGCCAAGTATTCAATGAGTTCAATGCAAGAAAGCTGGAGAAGAAGAACATATTTGAAGGTATTCATAAAAACAGATTGTTTTTGGGGATAGTTGGATTCACAGTACTTCTTCAGGTGGTCATGGTGGAATTTCTCAGCAAATTTTCAGGTACGGAGAGGTTAAATTGGGGTCAATGGAGTGCATGCATAGCAATTGCTGTAATCAGTTGGCCCATTGGTTGGCTCGTAAAATGTATTCCAGTTTCCAGTAGGCAGAATTATCACTCAGAAAGTTCAAGTCCTGCAGTAGTTCTGTAACCATAAAACAATCATAAGTCCCAGTCAACTTCTGATGCGAAAGTCTTTGTCATATCAGTATCACTTGATGTCCTTGTTAATATCCCAAGGTATCATTTCTAATACATCTGTGGGGCAAGCTCGGACACATTTGTATCATAAATATTAACTAATGTGACATTGGATCTATAATTTTTTTTAACTTCATTAATTTTCAATCTAGTTCTAGTAAAGTAAATGAAATGCATATTCAACTACCAGACGAATCAATGATTTTCCATCATTTTTGAAATAAATTTTTGGAAAAGAAATGGAAAAGAAGTCCAAAATACTTTGATTTATTACATTTTTGCAAATATATCTTAAGGTGCAATATCTAGTAATCTAATTTGAATTGATAAATGTTAAAATTGGAATTTCTAGAAAAATAATCAAAAAAAATATCTATTTATTCAATAAATTTGATTGCTTGATACGAGTTGATTTTCGGTTACGATAAATTGAAGAAACAATAGCCGGTCCAATATCTGCTTCAGCGGCTGCAATGGCTATAACAAAAATTGGGAAAATGTTATATAACAGATAGTTTAGAATTGTACAATATTCTAGGCTTTATCAAGCTAGACGAGAGGTAAATACAGAGTATTATCATCCGTATAAATAACGACGAAGATGGCTGCTTCTAATATTCAAAGGATTCATTTCAAAGTCTTGTACAAAGTAATTACAAGGGGTCCCCCTGTGACTCACCAGTTTTAACAAGAGAATGAAAATTCCAACATTCATCATGATAGGATACTTATTCTAGTCAATGGTGTTCTCTTACTGGGTAGAACATATGTCGCTGAAGTTGATAAGTATGTCTATAACGCAGTCAAATAAGGAATAAAGAAGAAAGAGTAAACTAGAACATCCATATACCGAACGAACACCATGATTTATGTCAATAGTTAACTTGTTGAGTTTAAGCCAAATGCAGAAGAGGATTAAATTTATTGACACCAAAACAATGCTTTCACATACATGAGGCAGAACACAGTTCTGAACCAGTGACCCACCATAAGTAAGCTGTTTCGAAATAATGAATGGAAACTCTGAAAAGGGCTCATGAAACAGAACTCAAGTGGCTGCCGGACCTAAAACCACAACATAAAACACTCTTAAGTGTAATTTAAGTTCCACAACAGATTATTGTTTTCATTTCTAACTTGTCAAAGTTGTTCTTCCATTCGTATGTTGCACAAGTTGTACTTGAAGAATGCTGGAAATCCGCAACGCTATGGAATGAATTGAAGCTTTCACTTTCTCTCTACCTTAGGCTTTGTTTAGTAAGGCGTAAATTGTTTTTAACTGAAAAATGATTTTTCCTAAAAAATCTTTTACGGTGAAAAACTCATTTTCATGAAACTTTACTATTGTTTGGTTAAATGAAAAATGATTTTACATTTAAACATTTTTCGTTGTTTGGTTGAAATGAAAATCAATTACTCTTATTAACTTTTTTAATTGTATTTATATTCTCTTGTCATTTTTAACTCTTTTTTTTCCGTTGTATTTTCTAATTGTTTGTCATTAACTGAATTTGTTATGCTACAACAATTTTTTCTTTATAAATTCTACATTATATTTCTCTGATCTATTGATAATATATTACATTATACAAAATATCGTCATGAAACTAAAGAACCTTAAAAAATCTGGTTCAATGTTATAAAAAGACTTTAAGCTAACTATAAAGAAGTATTTACAATCAAATAAGAAAACCAATCAACAAGTAAATGTATTCGCAATCAAACAGATAAACTAATCAACTTGTTGTAATGTAATAGTTTGTGCCTTTACATTTTAAATTCTAACATAAAGGAAATTTCTACTCTAATTTCAAATAAGTTGTTGATTTTTCACATTTCATGAGAAACTTTTATGGTTCAATCGAATCGGGGGAAAATCTAGGATTTTTTTAATTTTTGAATAAAATGGATAAATTTTGTTCAAATTCATGATATAGTACGATAATTTAATAATCAAGACATGAGATTCGAAGAAAACGTACTGGATTGTTAATATTCAAAGAAGATGAAAAGAAATTTTGGATTTTTTCCTCAATTTTTAAGAGAGAGAAAGTGTGGAGCAGAGAGAGAAGCTACCAAAAAGATGAGAAATGAAGAATGTGTGAGTAGAGATGGGCATGGGCCAGGCTGACACGCGGGCCAAGCAGTCACGCTTCTGGTACAGTACGACACGAGTACGGTCATGGCACAGCACGACACGCTGTCCATGGAGTTGTCCATGGAGTGGGTCGCAGGCTAGGGCGCGGACAACAAAAATAATTTAGGCACTAGCACGTGAGCGACACGAAGTGCACTATTATGTAGTATTATTTAATACTATTATTAGTTGTAATACTATCATGACTACTACAATTAACATTAATATTATTTTTAATATTATTATGTTCTTATAATAAAATTTATATTATCTAAAATTATTTTTTTTCAATTCTATTATATACTTTATTTTTATTTTTGTTAAAAAAATAGGTCAGCATGAGGAACGACATGGCATGCCAAGAACGTGGGCCGTGCTAGACCATTGGCCGATTTTTAAGGAAAGGTAGCACGACACAGCACAATACGACCACAATTAGGCACATCACGGCACGACACGACACGACATGACACGACAAGAGGACATACATGAGCTGACACAGTCCATAACGAGCACGACACGAACCGCGCCCACCTCTTTGCATGAGTTGGTAATGCGTGAGTTGTTTGTTAGTTGATATTTTTTGAAGCGAATGGACGTAAAATTGTTTTACTCCCGATTTTAGAGGTAAACGTTTTCAATAGGGTCTAAAACAAATTTACATTTCAAGTTTTACGTAATATATTATATTCCAAACCAAATAATGTAAAATGGAAAAACAGTTTTGATGAAAAACATTTTACACCCAACCAAACGAAATGCAAGGAGAGAAACTATAAGGGAGTGTAACTCTTTGTATATAATCCGTTGTTCCATATGGTAAAAAGGAGGCAAATAGGGGCAATAAATCAACATTTTACAAAATCAAGAGACTAAACTTTCATTTTCCTCTTAGCCAATACAATAAGGCAAATATGAATCCTCCACTCCAAACTCCAAAGTACGGGGTGACACTCGACACTCGGACATGGGTGACAGACATCCAGACACTTAATTGGTTTTGGACCAAAATTGTTCAAATTTTGGATGGATACCTTGAGTACTTCGATCAGAGCTGTTCGAGAATGTCACCACAGTTTCCCGATTTTACACAGATTTCCTCTTCGATTATAATGCTGTTGTCGGTGAGATAGGTGATTGTTTAATTACTTTGATAGTTATTTAGTGCTTACTTCATGCATGCAATAATGTCATGCACATTGCACAGTTAGCTTCTCCTTCAAGTCCATTGTCTTTAAGCACTAGTAGTAAAGCTCCGGTCAATTAGAAGATCAAAGTTTGCGGTGCTTGAGCTAATCATAAATTATTACCATGTACACGTATAGATGTTCCAACCGCCTCCTAATCAACGTATTAAACAAATCAATAATCATGTATAGTACCATCAATTTCAGTTGTACGTTTTAATTTTTCATTGATTTTCATCAATCAATAATATGATTTTGGTTGTGCATGGCTCATGTTTCGACTCTAGAGTTAAGGAATGTTACTTGGCTCCATCAAAGATCGATGATTTTACCGAATTTGAGTTCGGGTCCCATCAATCCCTAGCATGACTGTGAACCCAATATCATAATGTGTCAATGTGAAGTACATACATGTTAGAATATTCAACGAAGTATGTTATTGTTGCTCGATTCTATTTATAGTTTTTCCCCGTTGCTTGGGCAAGTCATATAGTGGCCCATGAATACGGGATTGCTTTCGTGCAAATAAAGATGTATTCAATACGTATGATTAACAATCTTCATGTTTACTAAAATTTGGATGCAATTGAGAGAATTCTCCTTGTTCATGTCCGGAGACTGGAACGGGTTATTTAGTGGTTAAGCAATTAAAAATTAGGAAAGTAGTTAAGTTGTGATTGCTGACAGACCAATTGATAGAGCTAATCTTTGAGCTTTAATAATGGATAATCTGTAAAAGAGACTTGTAAACTAGCCTCGAGGTGGTGCTCTAAGGAAATCTACTCCGAGCCAAATAATATTAGGGCCGAATCAAGTGTCTGCCTCAAATTTTGTGTTTTTTAGGTGGATTTCAATAGATGTTAGCGAGAATATTGCGTTTTTTTTGTATTAAAATTAAATATATTTGTACTTAACCCATAATAGAGTATTTATAGTGCTAAGGATGACATGTGCCACTTTTGACTATTGGTGGATCAAATGGTTGGACTCGACCCAACTGATTTTTTGTGTTGCTTGATTGGTCCTACATATTTTGAACTATCCAAAAGGTCCATATGACCTATGACTCATGAGAGATGAATGACCCATACTCTACTTATATCATGTTCTGATAAATTAAAGATTCACAAACTGTAATATATGCTCAGCGCATTTACAAGATATGTCACACCGTAGGAGCAAAACTTTTAGCCAACCTGACTCGTATTCGTATGAAATGTTTACGCATGACTCGTTTTGTGGCCACCCTAACTGCAACTAACCACGATTAAGTAAAGTACATACGATATAAAGACATGACTGAAGCCACTGAAACTTCGTTAATCATATAGCACCGGCCAGTTCATCATAAAACATGACTAATGTATGGTCTATACATACAGACGAGGTTTTCTTTGCATAGGTCTATTATCGTTCGTCCATATATGTAGTCTAGGTATATAAACTCCAAAAACTAATTAATGTAACGCCTCTCAATGTAATGCACGTACTGTGCATACATTACATCTCCATAAATACTATTACAGGCACAGTTAAAGCGCCGCAGTACAGCTAAGCTCTGAGTTATAGTTCTGACTTACAATTTTACGTAGTACCACCTAAAAAGTCTCACTGTAGCAATCCAGTGAGCTCCTTCCTCTGCATAATAAACTACAGAGTATTTGGCCAATAGTTGGGATAATAATAATAAGCTTATATTATAAATAAGGGTTATTTTATTGACATATTAATAAGATCATTAGTACACATGATTTGAATAATGAAGACAATTAATACATACTTAGACGACATGTTCTGGTCAAAACATAACCGCGTACATCTAGCTAGCTACTATATTGCCTGCTAATGGAATACTGAGAACTCATTATAAGTCAAAAGTCTACGCGTCCAGCTGATTCTGTGGAAATCCATCGAAGAATCAAAATAAGTAGGATTTTTTTTAAAAAATTAAGTAGGAAGTTTATGATATGGGCTACATATATACAAGCATCAAGAACGTTTCCTACACTTACTGCCCGCAATTTAGAAATGTACAACATGATTACTTGTCTATTCTAAATTGATGTTACTTCGTATTAATGTTGCATTTGATTTAAAATTTTCACATTTATCTCCTTATATCATTTTTCAAATTTTGTACTTTGTTAAAATCTAAATAGTGTACTTTGATGATTTCAATATATTTATGTATTGAGTTTTAAACTTGAGTCCAATTCTAATCTAGAATTCTATTTATTTTTTTACCTAAGTCCAATTCTACATGTATTAACTATTTTATGCGCATGATGAACTTGTTTTCTTGAGACCTTGAACATATAGACCAACAAATGAACATTATTATTATTATTATTATTATTATTATTAATAATGTAATTTAGGTTAAATTGAACGTAATGATGCCTTCGCTAGGCCTACCATTTCATGTAATTATTTTATACGTATTTTGTAAAGTATTAAGTATGTTTCCCACTAAATAGGATACTAGATGCCTATAACCAACTCTATCTGAGTTTTACTAACATAGGTTACGTGTTCCTTTTCTAATGTACAGTTCATAATTCATAAATTGTCACTGTAAGTAAAAGTTTGAACCCCGGCATCCACTTGATTAGTTGAGCATGTAGGATCATTACATCAAGCGAGCATGCGTATTTAAAGCCACACAGGGATTGGACACACTCTTCTCTTATTAATATTTACATTATTTTTTAAAAAATTATTAGAAAGAAGCGAATTTCTTTCTGCTAGCCGAAAAGTTTACTTAATTAATAAGCATGTTGTTGGTGAAAAGTTAAAAGTGTATGGACTCGTTGTACTACTAGTACTTTTTATCAGTTTATCATGGTAGATTGCTCAGTTGAAGAAAACCCTAATGTGCTTTTTAAGAAGAAGTCCAAACATGCTAAGGTGGTACGGTGTTAGTAACTTGTTACCCAATCTAAGTAGTAAGCATCACATCTCTTTGATTTTTTTTCCTCACTTTTTTGTATATGTGATCAAATTGCCAAAAATCATGTTTGGAATGACTCTTCATTTGAAATCTAAAAAAATAAAAAAAGAAGAAGAAGATATCTTGCACATATCTCATACCAAATATATATAGAGAGCAATATGGTTTTGTAATAGTTAGTTGTTTAAGGCTAATGCAAACAGTAGCTTTATCAAAACAGGTAGCTAATTAACTAAGTTATGTGAACGATCAAATACAATTAGGTCAAAGGCGATTTCTAGAGTATAAAACTTTTATATACAAAAGATTTGTTGTTTAGTTATAACCAAGTAGCGAGCTAAAAGATCAGAAGAAATATTAAGCATTTCAATTATTGACCGGGCACGTATAATGTAATGTTTTAGAGATAACTGCCTGTTTATTACTTAATCATATATAACTTTAAGTTTAACGATAGACAAATACTTTTGACCAAATAATTGGGAACATAAGATTATGAATGGATCGCAAATGAAGTAGGACATATACATCAATGTTCCTGTTTATTTGGCTATAACTTGTAGCTTTCATTTTTATGAGAACCTAATTTAAACAACCTTCTATAACCGATGATTTTCTAACTATATCAAGATACAAAGATCTCATATATAGATATTGTTATAAAAGATATAACTATTATTATAATAGATATAACTATTTTTATATCAGATATAGAATATAGAAAATATGAAAATTCAGAAAAAAAAAAACATATATCATGTATAGACATTATGATTTCAGAAACAGCAATAAAATTATGAAAATACCCTTTGATATATTTATATCAAAAATAAATTAAGAATTTTTCTTCTATAATTTAGCTATTTTTCTTTTTTTTTTGACAACCCAGACATTTAAGTTTTTTAATAAGATGTTGGGGTAAACGATAAATGCATATAAGCTAGGTCTTATCGATCTATAAACACTTATCATCACCAAAACATCCCAAATCTTCCATACTTTTACATGGTGTACGTTTTCAAATGGCCCTTAAAAACAAAGGTTAACCGTCAATTCTCGAAAACACAAAAATATAGATCTTGTAAATGCATATATGATACATAAACATATCATAATCCATCTATCCTTGGAATTTTCCAATGTTCAATTATTTTTCCTCGTCCTAAAGAAAGAAGCCAAGAAACAATAGGTAAGTATAGGAGTATATGATATGTTAACCGAGGCAAAAGGCTAGGGACCATGATTATATGCATGCGCACGTCACTTGCATGTTTACAAGTCACAGCCACAGTTCTCTTTTACACACTCATACGAATATATTTCCTCAAATACTCACATAAATACGAGAATACTAATATAAGCATGGTGTTGGGACAACCCCACTTTTCTGAGCTAGGACTGTAGTAATAGTTGTTTTTTTGTTTATCATAGGAAACTCCTATTAATGGCATCCAAATAAACGCGTACCTTAAGAGCAAAGACCCTCTTTAATATACTTAGCTTGTGCATTTTTTTTTTTTTTTTACCTTACTACATATAATGTGTAGCTAACAAAGAGCATGTGATGCTATTGAATGATACTATAGTCAAGACAAAATTGAACTCCAGAGATGCGCTTTTCTTTTTATAAAATCGTCAATAGTATTGTTGCATGTACACTCAACTTGGCAATATTTGATTTCCTACCGAAATTTCAGAAGTTTTTGTATTTTGTAGCTAAATAGGGTTTCCCAACAAAATAAAGATATGACATAAACCCAAGTACAATATCATGCAGCTAGCATAAAGCTAGATATGACATTATATTATAGAGCTGAATTATATATCAATATGAAATTATGGCTGCATTGAATAATGAATATACATTATTGAAGCTAGTTAATGGCTTAAAAAAGATATAATTGTATGGTTTTGCTACATACATTACATATTAGAGCTCAATTATCATGAAATTATATATGGTAATTAATTTCTTCATGTCAATGGTAGTAATAAAACTAAAATAAAAAGCTCCCTCCCTCTCTAAAATGTAATCTAAAAACCAGCAGAGGAGATGAAGGAATCACGCACTCGACCTCCGAATCAAATAATTAAGGATTGGGTTAGTTGGTTTTACCTTCCTGAATTTTGGATCTGATTTTATAGGGATTTATGTCTCCATCAGGTCTACAATAGTTTAGGTTAACAAATTATTAATTGTCCAAGTTCAATAAAGTTCGTAGCATTAGTTTGCTTAGTAATCTCAATTCTTAATGAAGGAGTTCAACTATTTATGATAACTGGTTGTAGTTGTCAGTCCAACTGTCAAGGTTGGGGTCGTTTTGGTTATGAGTATGGTGTTCTTAATTTATTGGTTCTTAAAGAAAACAGGGATGCATTTCTGTTTAGGCTAAGGTTCAATAGTTTGGATGGTCAAAGAGATTGAGATGTTATTGATAGTCCAGGTCTTTAGAAGTAGGAGTTGGGTTTCACAATCTGAAGTAGAGAAATTCTTACATTCTAGAAGGTTTGGAGCAGTGCAGAAGATGAAAGAAGTAGATGTGTGAGGAAGGAAGAATAATAGGGTTTTAAGGTTGAGGATTGTTGTTTCCAATTTTGAAAATCGTAAATTAGTAACAGAACTAGCTAGGGTTATTAGTTATATTCTTGGTTTAGGTTCCTCGCAATATCATTGTACTCAAAACATTCCGTATATGAAGGAGGCTCGCTGTGGTCACGGCACCCTAATCATAATTAGTTTGAGTCTCTTCCTAATAAAGAGGAGCTCATGTGTTCCTACCCATGCATGAGGGTATCGAGTCACAAGGAAAACTGATTCATATTGAATTAAGCCAAAAATCTCAAGTGACTAAGTGATATATTTGATAGTAGGTCCTTAGAATTGCTCATGTTGCTCACAATTTTTTCTCAATCTAGCCTAGGTTTTTCTTCCCTCCCCCAATTGCAATCAAAAGTCAAAGTCTCAAGTATATGTAAGAGTGTCTCTCCAAAGTTCATGCCAAAGTTTGTACACCATCTATCTGTCCATCTACTATAACATACCCACTACAAATGGATGTTGTGAGTTGATCTGATAAGGAATGGAACAGGTGAAGGTTAGTCTAATGTTTGTTTTGACAGGTTTCACTTATAACATATGAGGATTCCATACAAAATTCAAGGTCCTCCAAAAGATGTTACTTCAAACTTTTACTAATTTGCATTAGATTGGTTTGTAAGAGTTAGTAAAGCTCACTTTAATAGCATGTTTCTTATGTACGTCTCCGCCCAATTATGAATGAAATAACTTGAATAAGCTTATGGAAAAAAGAAAAAAAAAATTGATGTATTTGTGGCTACGAATGGCTTAACAAAAATAGAATTGTAGTGTATATTGTGTTGTTTTATTTATTTATTTATTTATTTATGACGTACATGTGTGCATTGATTTAAGTTGGACAAAGGCTAGTAGGGGAGTTGCCTTAGCTTTTAATCAACGTTTTGAAACTCTTTTGGTATTAAAATCAATAAAGTTAATTTACATGGGATCAGCATTTCCTAAAGTTAATTTATAAGCTATGGTTTCTCATAAACACGATTAAAAAAAAAAAAAAAAATCCTCAAAAACAATCTTATGAACAACAACGGGTATGAAATATTCAAAAACATGAACGTATTTGTTTGCTGTTTTTAATTTTTTATTAGTCTAGTTTTTTTCTCAACAGTATTTCAAAACAAAATGTAGTAAGAATTGATAGATAATATTCAGTAAATGATAATTTTATGCATTTTATGTTAATATATGCCTAAAATACATAAAGATATCATTTACAGAATATTAACATAACATTATCTGTAAAGAATAATGTTAAATGAAAATATAAAATCTCCATAAATATCAAATGAGGCAAGTTTATTTACTTGTTTGTTCTTCCACAACTCCATGGTCTTAAATATGAAGGCTAATCAGAGCTATTGAATATATAGCTTAAAAATGAGAAAAGTACAAAAACAATTAAGCAAACAAACAACTGAACAAATGAATGAGACTCTTGTCATTTTAATCGAGCCTAACTAATCTATGCAAGTTGGTAGTTTTAAAGAAAGGAAAAAAAAAAAAAAAAACTTGAAAGTTTTAAAGACTTAAGGGCTCATAATTAATATGTAAGCCACAGAAATCGATAAGTAAGACTAATCCCGTCATTATTATGGTGCGTTAGACATACCAAACACGTTATTATGTCATGTTAAAAAAACCACATGTTACATCAAACAGATAGCTACTGGAGGAAGATATATGGGAGGCTTGATTGCTAGCTAGCTAAAGAGCCACGATATTTAAAACAAGAGAGACATCAAATAAATCAAATGTTTTTGAGTGAGACAAGAAACATTTAGGTGTCAAATTTGTTCGAATAAAAATCCATGGTGAATTTGCTCAAAAGATAATGCTGCAAAAGCATGCTATCAAAATCAAATGGTTGTGAAGAATAGTTGGCTACTTGTGCTGTACTTTTTCAGATAAGACTACTCGTGTCTTAGACATTCATGGCTAGCTTTGCTATTGCAACTTTTTCAATTCAATTCGTTTGCAAAATTTAAACAACATTAAAGCACAAAAAATTTATGTCGACTAAAAAGCCAGCCTCATCTTCTTATATTTCTGCTCGTCATCTCATTCATAGGAATGTAATATAATTATTTAAGAATATAATTATCAACTTTAGTCTAACGTTTCAATAGGTACGTTAAAAAAGTGTAATAGTTTAAATCTTCTTAGGTTTCATATGAATTTCGTTTAATTTCTGTAAGTTACGAGAACAGAACTAATTAAATGGCTAAGAATACAAGTATGAAACAACCACATATAAGATGAACTTATGCAACTTGTTAAACCATATATACTTTCTTTTCATAACAAAACATTACATAACTTGCTATTAGCCTGGATCTAAAAACTTTATCAAGTAAGATGATGATTAACTCAAATAATAATCACGCCTCAATTGAAAACATGTATATATACATTGTACTTTCAGTTTGCTTTATTTTTTTTCAATCTCCCCCTCTTTCGGTGCACAACCTCATCATTAATTCCCATTTCATAAAGTAACACCCAGTACGTGTATACATTGACCGTTAATAGTTTTTATTTTTTTCCTAACACCACGATATATCCTCATCTTGAAGTACGGACTCACAATGAAGAAGTGGTTAAGAATAAATTAATTAATTAATTAAAAAGAGAAGTTTAGTTAGGATAAAATTAAATCAGACTTGATTAGATCCACCAACGAACATAACAAGATAAGATACATAAATCAAATCAAAACAGCTAGATTTATATTATATGATCTCCTAGTAATTAGTACTTAGTACTAAATATCATCAATTAATATGTGCAATTAACCTAATAAGCACAAACTTAATTAAAAAAGAATCTTATATGGAACAGTGCATGGAATGGAAGGGATAGATAGAAAAGCTTACCTCCCCAAGACTCGAGGAGGGGATCTCGAAAAGCTTTTCATGTATGATCGGTCAGAGTTTTTCGTACAATTAAACCCTAGCTGGAACAGCATGTAATATCTCACCCACATATTATTCTAGATTCTCACATACTTCGTACAAGATTCATCACTTATATCATAATAACACATATGAATTCACCCAAAAATAAAACCATATATTAATATAACAAATGAAGCATAGTACAAAACAAAATATAACGTACCTTAAGATTATTGGTTGAGTTCCATTATTTCTTATCAGCGTGCTCTCCACAACAGGTGAAGCTACCACATGACCTAATCTTTCTCCAACAAATTAAGAGAGTGAAAGACGAGCCAAGAGGCCGGGGGAGGAAGAGAAAGCTCAGATCATGCTGGCAGCTTCAACTGCTACTGAGGCACGAACGCGAAAACATAGCCAAAGAAAAAAAAAAAAAAATTCTTGGGTTTTCCTTCATCTACTCTTCTAGTTCAAATATCATATGATGAGATCAGAGAAGTGAGGGATACGGAAAATGTGAGGAATATATAGTATATATAGAAGGGAACTGTAGATGTAGGGGTTTGAGGGTTAAGGTGGTCATTTTGATTTTTGAAAATACTTTTGTTAATTCTAGGTCTTATATTTATATTTGTCTTTATCTACTTGTAATTGGTATATAATAACTTATAAGAGACAAAAATAAGAAGTATAATAAATGGGTAGACTTTTTTTTTTTTTTTTGATCCAAGTCGTGCCGGTATTTTCTTTGTTAAGATGGTTTATATTCTGTTTATTTAGAAATAAATTAATTATATCATGCTCTGTTAGTTATCTATTCAATTGGGACCAATATTACTTTTATTCTAACTTTTTGTAAGGTTTAAATATTAAAGGTTACATAAAATCGAACCACTCACTTATAAAGGTCAATCATTTAACTATGCGTATAATTAAAACGATAATTTTATTGCAAGAAATCGTATAAATTTGAAAAAAAAGCTAATCATGTCTATGAAGTAATCGAGTTATAAAAGAGTATTACTCGTTTATCAGATCAATGCCGCTAAGGCCCTATCGATTAAATAAAATTTGAGCACAAGATATTACAAGACTCGAGAAATTAGCTAATGCGTTAATCAACGATGAATTTATTTTTAAAAAAAGTAAAAGCAAGTATTGTAAATTGTAAATAACATAGTAGACGAGATAATTAAAAACCAATGGTAAGCTGTATAACTGTTATTAAATAATAAGATTATGCATTTCATAAAGTCATCATTTTTCTCTTAGGGAGTTATATATATAATGGTGAATAATGTGCGTCGATCTCATACCAATACATTGGTTACATAACCACGCCTTACTAAATAATTTCAAATTATTATTTTTACTTTACATACAAGGATTGCTACATGATAAATTAATAATAAGAGGGTATGAATTATAATTGTTATGTTTGAGGTGAGTTTTACTCCAACTACTTATTTTTGAGGTGTGTCGTAATACAGTGATATATGATGAAAATCATGATGATAGATGTTAATGATTTAATTAACAACTAAAGTTGTGAATTCATCAACTAGAAATTAACATCATTTTTGCATCATGAATTGACTCATCTTAAGCCATTTTGGTAAGTGACTAGCAAATTTTCTTCTCACAAAATGAGTATTGAGCAAAAGAAATAGATCTAACATTCTAAATCAAGCTAAGGGCTTTCTATCAAATAATTATGCCATATACATTTTAGAGTCCAATTAAGAAGGTATATAGGTTCAATTCGTGCAATGGTTCGTCCAATTAAAAGAGATCTCCTCATTTTAGTGCGTGCTAATTTACATTTATACCAAGTACTCCGTAATTTATCAACTTAAGTGCGGGCGTAATGGTAATTAATTCATGATTTTTTCTGACCATTATCATCCTCTATTCCAAAGTAATCCTTAATTTTTCCAGAAGCTTAATTTCCTCTAGACGACCACACTTCCCCATTGATGTTGGACTAAAAATCTGACAATGAATGTCAAAGATAAAGTTTTACATACCGTTTCTCAATAAAATTTGCATTTTAAATGGCATTCACACACCACATCTTCTTCTTAGGAGCTTTTCCTTAATCCTATCTAATAGGAATATAAACACATCTATGGAGGAGTACTGAAATGGAATATTTACGAGTTTCATGGCAGAGATCAAGGGACATGATAGTAAGTTTCATAAAATGAAATATTAGATTAGAAAGTAAAACTTCAATTTACAATTTCATTTACAAATACTCAAATAGTACCATTTCATTTTTAAATATTACAACTTTATATTCCGTCAAAAGTTGCTTTATATATATATATATATATATATATATATATATGTATATATATATATATATATATATATATATATATATATATATATATATATGAAACATATTTTAGAAATTTCTCCTTTTCAAGATAATTACACCGTATATATAAGTCTTTTTCAGGTTTAACTTATATGGCATCATCGGTAATATAATTCACCAATAATCTACTATGCACATCTAACATTTAATCCAAAGGCTGACAAATTACAACTTGCTCCATCGACTTGGGTGTACCATAGAGATACATTTTTTGTAACCTCCAACCTAATAGTGACCACTAACAAATAAAAGCTACTAGCAATATAATGGCAATGATATTTACAAAAAAAAGTGCAGTGACCTAAGTATGAAGACATAGCAGCGAAGAATATTAAATAGAGGCAGTAATTGAGGGGTAGAAAGCAAAGGAGAAATAATAAAGTAAAGCAGAAATACAACTATACAAGCTAGGAAGCTAGACAGAGACATAAGAAGAAGGAGAGTGGTCCCAAAGTAATAGAATTGAATAGAAAGAGGAGCAGCAATTGCAAATTGAATATTATCACGCTCAGGCCACCACATGCAGACACTCTTAGTATAGCCCCCTCTTTCTTTTTTAGCTGTGAGTGTCTGTTAGGTTAACATCAACCGTGATCCCCAAACAGTGCAGGGGAAATCGGGGACCATTTTTAATTCTTGTTTTTTTCTTTTTTTCTTTATAATCAAAACTTATTTCTTGATTAGTGTCATTGGTTGTACTTGGTATAGGTTGTTTTTCTTGCTTACTGAGGTACTACTAGCTTAGCTACCTATACTAGGTTTTTCATCTAAGGTTCTTATAAAAAAAGAACCCAACAGCAGAAAACAGCATCTCAACCTATCGAAATCATACTCCTTAATTCTTATTAGGTGGTCTCTCTATTTATGCTCTTCTCTATTCAAGTGGGCAGTACGTAGAAATATATTTTAAACCAAACAGAACCTCTTGCTTATATATATATATATATATATATATATATATATATATATATATATATATATATATATATATATATATATATATATATTTTAAGACGAAAAGCATATCGTTATCTAAATAATCTATCCATTTATTTATATAACTATTAAACACTCCTTAATTTATTTCTCAATAATGAAAAATCTATTGGTAAAAGTTAGCTCCATTCCATATATAATTGTGCTATATGTTATTAATTTCTACTCTTTAAACTCATCATATGTACAATATATATACTCCGTATGTCAACTAAAACTATGCTAATACATGTGATGAATGAAATGACCTAATTAAGCTAGCCAGGCGATGGTCAGTGACACAATGTTAAGGGTTTATGCATTACGCCGCTCTGTGTTTTTTCTGTCATGCGAAGTACACAAATTGTCCACATGCATATGTACTCCATACATACGCTAGGCGCCTAGGTGATGTACGAAATCCACACACTCGTACAAAATTCATTCGCACCGACAACGATATGTGTATTCAGGTGCATATATGCAATTGTGCGTGTGATAAGACTGATAACCCTATGTTATAGATGGTAAGAAAACTCTATATATAGATCATAGAACTACTACTAAGCTGCCTACTATCAGCACCTACTGACTTTTTTAGCTTCGCATCTACCATGCATGTGTCACATCCTTTCTCCAAGTTCTTCCCTCATTGCACACATAGCTTTAGAACATAAATGACATACATTCACTTATACACTAGACATCTCTAGTGTTGTTGAGAAATGAAAATGTGGAAATTAAGTGATTGGAAGCGATAGTAATAAAAATGAATTAAAGGAGAAAAGGCCGGGGAAGTGTTGGGTATTTAGTGTTTAGTGATAGCAACATGTCTTTGTTTTATATAGGGAGGACTGAAGGGGGGGGCCTGTGAAGTAAACAAGTAATAGGTCCCATGTTAGCTGACACGTGTGAATGGGGGGGTATTATTGGTAGCAGTTTGTAATTCATTTCTGCATATTAGAAAGGATTGAAGACATTACCACGGATTAGATAACATTTGCAACATTAGCCTGTAAAGACTTTACTTCTGACATTGGCATAAAGAAAATGATGTAGTTGGTATTACAGTATATTTTTCTTCATAGATGTTACTTTGATATTGACTCCATTTCTCCTCCTCATTTATTGGTTAGATCCCATTATGAAGTTTAATTTTTTTTAAAAAGAGGGGATAATGAAAGATTCGTGAACTTTAATATATAAGCTCATGATGTTTGTGTGAATGTTTTGTTTATGAGTACATAAAGTTAGCTAAGGAGTAGGCTTTTATTTAGCCTCTTAGAAGTAGGTTACTTAGCTTGTAAAAACACAGTCTCAAGGTTTCAAATTGATAATTTCTAAACATAATATGATATGAGAAAGTGGATGTTTTAGCTAGATTTTAAAGGGAACAGCTTTCTAGTTATACATGCATGCATGTAGGAATACATGTGTACTTTTCCTAATTTCCTTTGCAAAATGATGTATTTCTTGTAAACCATCCACCGAGTGTTGTACGTCTCTCATTAATCATTATGGTCGACTAGTCATATAAAATTCAATCTAGAAGAAATGTGTCCAAGGCTTGAAACTCACCAACAAATATCAAATATATGTTTTGAGCTTCACAAAGATTCGCTAGGGCAATCTTAAATACGTACTCCTGGCTACTTCAATTGTAATTTACTAATTAACCCCTCACTATTTCACCAAGAATTGACATTATTATACAACACCTTACTTGCTCTGTCCAAAGTCGAAACTACATTTGTATAGAATTTCAACAAATATTCTTTAACAATTAAAATATTAAAAAAACGCCTTAAAAATATACGGATGTTTAACAAATTAGAGACTTGAGAAGGTTGTTTCTAATAGGGATCTCTAACCTAATCACATTCTTAGATTGAACAAGATTTATAAGAAGAAGTACGTACGACGTGGTTGATTAAATAAAAATCTTTTGATAGTCAATTGTTTCTAGAAGCGTTAGTCAAAATACGAGCTAGACACTGACCACTAACAATTGTGAACAAAACACGAAATTGTGAATAGAGTTATATACTACCCAATGCACACATGTAACAGTTCTATTTTTAGCAATGGAATATGACGCTTACATTTAGACCATTCTTATTAATGACAACCATTTTCTTCACCAATAAGGAATAATTTCAGAGATACTTGTGGAAAACTATTTCTCCTCACCCTATGAGGAACTTTGCTTGCTTTATCACCAAAAAAACTCACTGATGAAAATATTACGCTTACATTTAATTTAGACCACTCTTATTTTTATTATTTGTAATGATTCTTTCTCAAAATACATAGATGAAAATATTATAAAAATTAAAAATTGACTCCAAAAATAGGAGAGATAGTGATAATGATATTTTTGATATTTTCTCACCAAAATTTTCCACACAATAATATAATGTGAAAAAGAGAAAATGATAAGAAAAGTGCTCATAGGATTAGACATAACCCAAGTTGTTTATAAACTTTTTTCCCTAATGAAAAACCAAAAACTAAAAAAATAAATCACAAAAGAATCAAGTTAAGCCGTTAAAGTTCAGCTAAAGCACATGGACCAAGACAATTTGTAAAACATGTAGTTTTTTATGTTTTCGTGTTGTTTATGAATTTCGCAAGATTTAAGTACTCCGTACATTGAGTCCTCCTTTCTTCCCACTTTCCCCTTTTATTAAATATATACGAGTACGAAGGAACTTGATGAATCCATAGTATTTGAAAACTCACATGCTCCCCTTACTAGTAAAATTTGGAAAGTTATCTTTGTACTAAACCGTATATTTTTGGTTTGTAAAACAACTTGAAGTACTATACATTTGCTTATGAGGAGAATCAGCTGTGTTTTTATTTGTTATGGTATGGATAAAAACTTGAAGCAGATAAAAATATTATATGCAAGTCAGTTTTGGTTGGTCCATTTGATTTGTTTGCTAGACATACAAAGACTAACGAAAAGTGTTTCCTTCATTGAATGCTAGGTTAACCAATAATTTCCCCACAAAACTCGATGATTCTTGCAATATTAACCACTAATACCCATTAGAATTATAAAAGCAATCGCTCTAATGACATTCACAATTCAAGAAATGAGCAATGAGGATCAGCACCACTACCCCTGGAAGGCCTGATGCCCCCTGTTCTGCAGACTAGGTATAGGCGTATAGCAGCTTCAAACCACTATTCTGTAGTTCTCTGATAAATAAATAAATAGTGTTCCACTCCATTATTTGATTTCCAAAATTTCTAGCAAGGTTTAACACAGTTTTCGTTTATAAGCTTAATATTGTCACCTGCTGCTGGTATTTACCAAAAAACTAGACCACAACAGTGAAACAAGCCCTTCTATGATGACAAAATATGAAATTAATTGGTTTGGCATTACCTGATCTTTAGTATTCTTTAACACGGTCAAGAAGAAAAGGGATTTCCCCAGGAAGACTTCTGTAAATTAGATACTATCTCCGGATTTTTCTCGGCTTTAATCTCTTGTAAGCCATGTATGAGACAGCAGCCGATAGAGAATACCTGTTTGACATGAATTATCAATGTTAGAATATGGTCTCAGAAGATTACATTAAAGAACATAAATCTGAATTGGGGGGCAATAAAGAATCATTCGAGCAGGTTTCGCTCAATGTAACCATTATTTGGTATGGTGCAACATGATTTAATTACATTCAAACAACTAGTAAGAGGTTTGATGATTTTTCTTTGTCATTCTACGTCTCATTGCATCATTTTTGTTGTATACACGAACCCCTGGATGCAGTGCCCTAGGCCCCTAGTCATAAAGGTTACACAGTTTACACTGACCTAAGGTACATACTGCATTTAGTTTAAACACAAGCAGCATGTCATTCAGACTTGGTTGTAAGAGAGGATCAACATAAATCCTAAACATCTACAAGACTGAACTTCACTTTCTGTTTCACACATTTTCGGAGGCAAACTGTCTGAGTGCAACTTTTAACAAGAGCACATTATCCAGGTATCTTTTGATATTGGACTAAATGACATTCCCCAATCAAACCATTGTGAAAGACACTTCTTATCAGGATTCTGACAATCTAGCAACTAATCACTAAGTGCCTTCAGCATGCTTTACAAACCAAAAAAAGTGATGTACTTTGATCCTCTTAAAATTTGCATATACTCCTATTAGAATCTAGGTTATAAAAAAGTTGCATTGTTCATATTTATTCTTAGTCATTGACTTCATTTCAGTTGTTTTTGCTAACTACTTACTTGTTTTTGGTTAGGCATTAGACATATCACCAGCCAAATCAAAATTCATTACTATCCAAAAAAATATTTAATCACACTAACCTCTAATTCAGTATGACATAAGAGAATATAATTATGCTGACCCAAAATATTCCCCTCCTCCAACCCCAACACACTACATTCAAATTTAAAGAATGTGGACAAGTGTTTTTCATCGTCAATCCTAAATAATCTGGTCAACTCCTTATTGACTAAGTTGGGACCTTGCTAAAAAATCAACTTAGTTTGGGCCAGAAAAAGAGATTATGGCTATGTTCTACTCGGTGTATTTTGATAAATTTCAACAAAAATAAGATAAGTTCAGCAAAAGATGAGTCCAGCAAAGAAATAAGTTCAACAAAAACAAGCTAAGTTCAGCAAAAAAAAAAAAAAAAAAGTTCAGCAAAAATAAATTAAGTTCGGCGAAAAAAAATTAAGTTTAGCAACAATAAGTTGACAAGAACAGAGCCTAAAGGACAACAAACTTTGATTGATTATAATCTGGAGAACAGCAATAGAAATGGATATTCAAGCAATTAAGAGACTTGACTCTCTCCCAACGATCAAGCAACTAAGAGACTTGATTCTCTCCCAACGAACAATCTAAAAGCTACCTAAAACTCTTATCAATACTCAGCATAATTCCCCTTCTCCGATTATGCTTCCCCTTCTCCCAACGATCAAACAACTAAGAGACTTGATTCTCTCCCAACGAACAATCTAAAAGCTACCTAAAACTCTTATCAATACTCAGCATAATTCCCCTTCTCCGATTTGCTATATTTTTAGAGCTTTTACCCCAATAATTAATTATCTTCTTCCTCATGAAGAACTAACCGAACTATTATGCTTCTACCCCACAACCCACCCCCCCCCCCCCCCTCTAAATTGATTCTTTGTACTCTAACATGATCTTGAAATCAAATTAGGTAGCTGGCATTAAAAAAATTCATCTTCAAGCCCTTCCAACGAGGTTATAACAATATTTTTAAAAAAGAAAAAAAAACGTGCAACAAAATAAATTTTCCCATATCAGGAACATTTGACGTAAAAGTAGACAAAACATATATAACAATAGAAAAATACAAATGAACATGAGGTGATCCAAATAATAATGGATTAAGCAGCAAGTGCAAGCATAAGGTAGAGTAACTGGAAAAACACATACCATGTCAATGTGTAATTTAGATGGTCTTGCGGCATGACTGAGTTGCAAATTAAAGTACTAGCATCTTTTGGAACAGGATATGGATTGCTTGGGCTAACGTTTTCATTAATGTCCTCAATGTAGATTGTATTCTGAGGAAGACCACATGCATGGGCAATAGCAGGAACATCAACAAAAAACCACTGACCAGAGGAAGGATCATTTCCTGGAACAAATATGCTGGGCTTCTCACTCCCACGAACCACACCAATCACATCAACAGGAGCAACAGACGGAACTGATTCCTGCACTTACAGGATGGGCAAAATGTGATGAACCCTGAACACATTTACTAAATGTAACATGAACAACAGAAGCAGAGTGAAGTAAAACCTCAGTTGTTTGGGGCTTCTTAGACCAAAATCTCCAGAAAGAACGAGTTTCACCAGATGATGATGAGACAGCAATGGGTATATTTTTATCTTCTTTAAGATCTTGAGAAGATTCCAGTGCCTTGTCTTTCCAACTACGTGGGACCCATCCCCTATTCACTAAAACCGGGGACTGAACGCTGAAATTTGCATCACCAGCTCGAAGTAAACATAACGCAGCATAAATGCATAGTTCAAGCAGAGAAATATTAACAAAAGAGATTATTTTCAGAAATGTTTGATACAATAGCTATTTTAGCTGAATGTATCCCATAAATGACTAAGATGTGATTCTCAAACTGTCCAAAATTTTACCAATCAAATCTCTGTCTTATCTGATCCCTCTCAGTCCTCCATTCCAACAGCAGGTAAGAAGAAAGAAATCTTAAAGCAAATGTATAAACATCTAACAGAAAATAACTTATTGAAGTTCAGAACACAAACACTAAGTTTTGCAAACTTATGTCCCAAAAGCATATTTCAGTATAGGTGACTCAACAAAAGGATACACAAAAGCATATTTAAATGAGTGTTTCGCTTAAAAATTTCGATAAGGTGAGCCAAGGGATTCAAGAGCCATATGTGACAAACCATGACACAAATAAAAATGCAGAAAAAATATCGATAAGGTGAGAGTGCAAGACAGCATACATCAATTGAAAGAGAATATAAGAAAAACTGCGTTGTATCTTTTTGAAGCAAACAATTAAAATGAATGGTGGAACAGGCACACATTCAGAATCGCCTATCAATCACATGCTCACCTGTCAAGATTGCCAGAAATAGGCACAAGAGGTGTAATAAGGTAGAATCCATTTTCTGTAACTCCTGATACACTTCTGGATCGTGGGCCCACAAATATGGACTTCTTCTCATCAAAAACTCCTCTGCAGACCACTCTCCGAAACTCCAAAGTATTCGAATTCTCACTGGGATATATGGAATTAAACTCAATTGGTTCCAATGCCAACCTTTCCCTTCTGTAATCCAACGTTTTGATCTACATCAGCATACATCTAAAGTCAAACTAAAAAGTTTAAGAAAATAAACATATATAGTACTTACTAACTACATTCAAATAACTTAATGCATAGGCAAAGCATGCACCAGAGAACAAAATTATGTAGGTGAAGTTCCACTAATCCAGAGAGTTCAATCAAAACCTGCTCAACAACACAGGTAATGAGATGACACCTATAAGAGGAAGAGGATGTACGAATTTACATGACTTTTTCACAAAACAAACACCTGACAAAGGACTTAAAGCTACTCATTACTCCAATATCTGTTTCACAAAAATAGAAGGTACAAAATAAGCATTAACATAGATACGTTGGAGGAAATTGTTAACAAATCAAAATAGTATAGAAGTACGAGAAGATCGACATTGCTAACTAATGTCGGATCTCACACTAGAGACTAATCCACTAAGGATATATCTTCCTAGCTTGGTCGGTCAGTCCAAGAACATAAAATTTAGTCCTGTTACAGAATGTTGAAGGCCTTAAAGCTCTTCATCCATCAATGTATATTTTCAGTCTTATTCTAGAAGTGATGATAATCATACAAAACTTAATATTATCAGGCAAAAGTAAAACTATAACAGGCCTTCTTCTTCAAAGTGAACTTCTTAGAGGGACTCCTAATTTTGATAGTCATTTTCCGTTCTCTTAGTCATGTAAGAATTTAGAAAGGTCCCTGTAAATTTAGTTCATACTCATCGATTCATAAAGCAAACTGAAGAAAAGCATTACCCTAAAGGAGTAAAGGTCCACTGAAGAGTAATGCGTCTAGTAACTATATATGATGTGCATGAACGGTGAAAGGAGCTTTTTTCAACTTTTAGAAACAGACAAAGAAATGCAGTTCCAATTTAGTTACCTCTGAAACATTACATACATAGAGACTAACTAATTTCACTGATTTTTAACCCTCTTAGTATTGCAAGTAGAGACCTAAGTGTACAAAGAATATGAACCAGCAGATGCATCATAAAGTCTCAAACACCAAGTAGCAATACTACAAAGCCAAATTTTTATCATCAATAAGTCTCAGGAGGGGAAAAAACCATTCCCAATATCCAAAGCAGCTTTTGTTGGGAAAAATATCAGGAGAAAGTTCTATATAGCCAAGGATTATATCCTACTAAAAACTTGGTGAAAAGCAGGTCACGTTACAGCTGCAACAGAGCTGCTCTCGGTTCATTTCACTTCAAAATCTTCATTTGAAGTACTTCACTAAACTTACAGCATGATTTGAGAGAATTTAGAGACCAATCAACAAAGATTAATATTTTTATATTGAGGTCAAGTCTCACCAATTTCTCTGATTGACATTACCCCAACAATGAATCTTCATAAGTTACACTCAGATAAATCCCAAATAATCAAATGAGCCTCCTCTTCTGTTGAGCCTTATAAAAAAACCCAACTGAATAAGGTAGCCCAAATAAATCAATGACACAACTCTTCAAATGAAGCTTGATTGGTCAACTGGAATCAATTCCACTTGGAACCTTCAATATATTCTAAAAATGATGCAGTCAAAAACTTTACTCATGAATATTGTGATAAATTCACTCAAGCTGTTTATGAGAGTAGATTAATCGAGAATTGCGGAAATTCAAGCAGAAATATTAGAACAAGGGAAGTATTTTGATTTATAGCAGATGAAGAAAAGATAAGTACAACTGTGGTTCCTCACATAGACTCCATAATTGAAGCAATGTAGTTACCTCTGAAATATTTCATAGAAAGATACTATTTGATCCATTGGTTTTTCTCCCTCATAGTATTGCAAGTTGAGACCTAAGAGTACTACAAACCAACAGATGCATCATAAAGGCTCTAACAGCAAGTAGTAACACTACAATTCTAAAGTAAAATAGAACAAGGGAGGTATTTTTTTTATTAACTGCAGAAGAAGAAAAGATAAGTACAACTGCTAAGTGCTGATCCTTCTCAGTACTCTCCCAAAAGAAAAGTAAAATGATCCCACATTTTGTAATGCTCACTACTTTACCACCCCCCACCCCTCTCTTTCCCTTATTTATGCCTCACACTAAACATCACTTTCTGGACATTTCCTCAAAAACCAAATATTCCTGACTTCAACACCTTTCAGATGGCTTGTTTGGAGCTTGTTTGCAAAAGTTCAATGGTTTAAGATCCAAACTAATAAAACAGTGCGTTCTCGCATAGAGTCAATCAGTCCAAGCGTAGAAAATGCATCACAACAACAGACGATACAAGCACTCTTTACAAGCCTTCTATTTGAATTAAATTATCTTGCAAAATGGCAAACTGATCAAGGAATATATGTTAATAGACGAGAGATAAGTTCTATTAGTTCACTAGATACATAAAACATCCAAACACCAACACCAACACCAAAAGAAGTCATAAACTCACAATCCTCTCAACCGACAGCATCATCTCAACCAACCGAAAACGCTTAACTCAAGCTTATATTTCTAAACATTGCATTTTCCAGCTTCCCCAAAATAATTCTTCCCTAAAATCCGAGTATCACCCCGTAATTACACATAGTCAACCCCACAAAAAGAACCATAAAGCATAATTTGTTTCCATTCCAAAAAGGCATAAACAATCCATATCATATCATAACATAACATGTCATATCATAGCAGTACACAAAAAATGAGGCGAATTTGGATTAGCATTTATAAAAATCAAGCATATAAATAAAAGGGGATAAAAGGGACCTTGTCTTGTCGTCGGATGATCTGCCAAGTGCCGAGTCCAAAAGTGATAGCCCCTGGAAGAAACAGGAACAGCTTCGACCATACTCCTCGCTCTTGCTTTCCTGCTCAATCAATCAATGAATCGTTTTGCAATTCAAAATATGATTACAAATCAAGAAAAAAATACAAATAAAGGAGAGACCTTGATGTTGTTGAGGCTGAGATGGGTGTGGAAGAGTGTGTTCATCAATGGAGGAAAGGGAAGACGCAGATGCAGGTGGATTGGAGAAGAAGCGGGGTAATGAAGGGGTGAATGAAGGATTGGTGATGCTGCGAATATGATTTCTGGTTAAAGTTCTGGAAATGGAGGCTGCCATCTCATGTTCAAAGTTCAATCACTGCTATTTTGACAACTTGAAAGAGAGAGGGGGACAGCAATTCAAAGGTGCCCTTCTTCTACAAGTTTTGATTTGTGAAATCGTATGACTGGGTTTTTGGTTTCTCGAATTTCATAAGGGTTTATGGTGTTTCTCGAATTAAGGGTTTTCGGTTTCTCAAATTTCAACAGGGTTTTCGGTTTGAAAGGGTAAATGAATTTAAGACCCTTGCCATATAGTTTGGGTTTGCTTAGAGAATACATTAGTTTAAAATTATATTCAATTCATATTTGTTTAACAAGTTTAAAAGTAACTCATTTGAGCTAAGTTATAAATTATTGCGTATTTGTGTTTATCATTAAGTATTTTTAATCTCCAATATAATAAAAAAAAAATCTTTTTTATTATTTAATAGTATTTAAAAGTTTTGAAAATTATATATTTATTATTGACGTTACTTTACTCATTAAAGATCTAATAAAATGTGACATTTTAAGAAAACGATCCATTATTAATTAAACCATTTTTACAAATAGACCGATCAAAAATCTTTAACAAAACCACTCTCACATAACATGATAATTACCTATTGGTACCTAACCGAAGTAGTTTCTACCCTCCTTTTCGGGTATTTGCCATTTTGCCTATATTTTCACTTCTTGTCTCGTTGACTTGTACAACCGTACTTTCTCGTCTTACCTTCACTCACAATTAACCGATTACTCGATTGGGGGAGACTACATCAAATCACAATCCTACAACTCAAGACCCACATACCGAGAGAGATGGCTGAAGAAAGGGGGAAAGTGGAAATGCCTAGAGTTAAGCTGGGTATCCAAGGTCTTGAGGTGTCACCCTAACCCGTCTTTATTCTTCTTAGGCATGCACTTATATATCTAACTTCAACTTTATAATATATGATAATTAAAAGTTGAATTTTGGGTTTTATTTGTTTGTATATAGAAATAATGTCTTTTGTAATCAAATGGATTTTGATCACTGACTATGGTCTGGGACATTCATTCATGGGTTTTGATAATACTATGGAGAGGGATGCCCATGATTACAATACCCACTAAGATAGGTGATCGGGTTCCGGCCATTTGTTTCGATTCCAGATGACGCTCATGACCCCCAACAGATTAGGATAGCAGGAAATTGTAGCATGAGCAGGTCCTTGGATGAACATAAGAATTTAGATGGTTTGTGGGTACACCCCTGATTGAGTTCATCTTAGGCTTGTGATAACTCTTGTTGAGGAGGCTATTCGTCCAATTTAGATGATTCATAGTCGAAGACTTTTTATGAGTAATAATGCGATGAAAATGTCTGACTTACAATTTGGAGTATGTGTAAGTGGAAGCAATTTTTGCTTCAAGGAAGAATATATGTCCTTGTTATTTTAAGTGTAGGTGGAATCCCTTACTTTCGATCTTCTTTGTTTGGTAGCGCTGAATCTATTGTAATTGAATAAATCACATGATATTGGTTTTGTTATTTGTGACTTTTCTAGCGCTAGGTCAGTCATAATCTCATAAGCATTACATGATACCAAGGACAAGGTTTCGCAAAGTAGATATGTGGAGTCTTTGTATCACCCTTTAGAAACTGTAGTAGTATTAGAAGTCGAGACTAGGACATGGAGTGTTTCTTCATTCTAGGCTGGAATTTACAGGATTTTGGAGATTACTATGCGTTAATGTTAAACAGATATCCATTCTGGATGCTTCAATCAAGTCCCTGTGAGATGTGGCATGGGTGCTGGACACGTGTGGATAATGCTTTTTTTTTTTCATCGTTTACCAAGACTAGTTTAGGTTGTGGTAATGCATTTCAAGTGGGAGATCTTTTGACTTCGAGTCTACAATTACATCTGTGGTATTTCTTATGGATTGTCGTAACAGGTAATGAAGTGGCATAATGTGATATGTTTTAGAATGGTGTTTATATGAGTGGCTCTATTAAAGATTATGTGACTGATTTTGCTAAAATGATGATTGTCAATTTCGGTGTTACATGTTATCAAAGCTAACATAGAATTGTAAATCTTCTCATAACTTGAATTCTCTTCATTTGAAGGTGTATGTTCTAGAAAAAACATTGTGGTAAGTGAGCACTTCGATGTTATACTGTGTTCAAACTTCAACATATTACCTATTCACTTTTGATTTCTGAGTTTGGGCGACAATTTTATGAAGACACTCAGCAGAGTGGGTTATACTCGTTTTAGAGTTGAGGAGCCAACAGTAGTAGTTCAATAAGATGCTGAGATATTGATATGCACCAGTTGCTTATCAAATGACTTTGTATCTAGCAATATGTTGAACTTACAATATTTTCATGCTTGAACATAATTATTGGGGGAAGTTATCAGCAGTAGTCAACGGGTTACTGTTGTAAGACTCTGAACTCCAAAGCAATTGACCAATCACCAAAGTACCCTAAGGATCACATTAAAAACTTATATTTAGAGGAGAAAAAACTGAGAGACATGCATATGTTCCTATAGAAACCATTTCGACTTGAGATACTATCAATTTTTACTATTAAGGAGAATGGCTGGGATCCTGGGATGCTTTACTATTGATGTATGATAATTTATCACTACCATGTTCTCTATATAAAATCCTTTCTGAAGTTATGCATGATGGTGAATCACAATTCATTTGAGATTGTGTATTTTATTGGTTGTCGGTTAGATCAAAAGTCCAAGTTTGCTTAGAGTGAAATTGCGATTCAAAAATCTGCTAATTGACCTATAAACCTAGAAATCTGCTAACAGTGTAGATGTCTGCCTTTAAATTGAAAAATAAATAATAGATACTCTCTGCTCAAGATAGATGAGAAAATCTGCTGTTTTATTATTTTTTATTGTGTTTCTAGGTCTCAAAGTTGGGGTTTGGATGCATGGGCTTGTCTGGAGTCTACAATGCTCCTGTTTCTGAAGCAGATGGAATTTCAATAATTAAGGACGCATTCAATAAAGGAATAACATTCTTTGATACAGCAGATGTTTATGGAGCCACTACAAATGAAGTCCTGGTTGGTAAGGTAATCATTGCTCCATATTCCATAACTTTGAACTTTTCCATGATACCATTTACTATGAACTCCAGAGAAAGTTTGGAGTTGTTTTTAAAAAAAATTCTAAAGAAAGAAAACATTGGTATGGCGGAGCTGTAAAAACTTTAAGAAGTGAGTATTATTTAATGCAAATCCATGAAAATGCCGCATGTCAAATGTGGACTATTTTATTTAGGAGTGGAGGGTGTAACATTCTGAGGTACTTGTTTGCTTCCAAGATTATTACAGCCCTAACTTTAGTGGTGATATGTATGACATGTATCTTAACTTGCACAGACTTGTATGCAGGCACTGAAACAGTTGCCAAGAGAAAAGGTTCAGCTAGCCACCAAGTTTGGCATCGTAAGCTTTGGACCTGGAGATATGGAAGTGAAGGGTGCCCCCGAATATGTGCGCTCGTGCTGTGAAGCTAGCTTGAGTCGTCTTGGCGTAAACTATGTTGATCTGTATTACCAGCACCGTATTGACACTTCGATACCAATAGAGGAAACAGTACTCCATCTATCCAGTGTTTTCTTTGAATATATTGACTTTATAATTTTGTAGGAAGGATATATTTTATGGAACTTGGATCTTGTGGATCTGATTATATCTGAAGCCTTCTTTTCTCAAAGTTATTGTGAACCTTGTATTTATGTAGTTGAATATAATTCTAGATGGGAGAACTCAAGAAACTAGTTGAAGAAGGTAAAATTAGATATGTTGGATTGTCGGAGGCCAGTGCTGACACAATTAGAAGAGCACATGCAGTTCATCCTATCTCCGCTGTTCAATTGGAGTGGTCTCTCTGGACACGTGACATAGAAGAAGAGATAGTTCCAGTGTGCAGGTTCTACAGATTTATTGCTGTTAATAATGCTCATATTTTTGGTAGAGACTTTGTTTGTTTGTACATGCTTCTACCATCTTTCCCACTCTTTCTTTATTTTAGCTATTTTCAAAGTTCTAAAATTTCATTACATATCACTGCTTGCTAACTATCAACTTTTGAAGCTTCTGTTGCTATTTTCTCGGGTTTGCACAGTATAATACGTACATATATAAATATGTAGAACAGTTTCGAGGTTGTGGTATTTCATATATTGAGAATGTAAGCCTGCTTTTGTCTTCCCACAGAGAGCTGGGCATTGGCATTGTTCCGTACAGTCCTCTTGGTCGTGGATTTTTCGGGGGCAAAGCTGTTGTGGAAACGTTGCCAGAAAACAGTTTTTTGGTATGATAAGCGTTCATGATCCATTTGAAAACTATTACTGCCATTCCCCTCTATTTTCCTTCTATCCTCCCTCCATATGTACCAATCTGGATAAGCAGTGTTAAAGGATTTGAGTGCAGTTGTTTTCTTTTTCTAGACCTCACATCCTCGGTTTCTAGGAGAAAATCTGGATAAGAACAAGATTATATACTCTCGGCTAGAGAATCTGTCAAAAAAGCATGGGTGCACTCCAGTTCAGCTGGCGCTATCATGGGTTCTGCATCAAGGAGATGATGTAGTACCAATTCCTGGTGAGTAACTCTAATCTTCAGATTCTATGTGACAAGTTTTCTACCTACTCACCCTTTTAAATGGTATGACAAAAACATTTCCAGTGCTTCAAATTGTGATCATGAACAACTGAGACCTTGTTTTGTTACATCTGATTTTTACTGCACTGATTTTTGTAAAACTAAGTCTGAGTTTTGGTGTTACCATTTCTTAACATTGAAAGTCAAACTCTTCTGCAGGTACGACCAAAATCAAGAACTTGGATGCCAATCTTGGTGCCTTGAAAGTGAAGCTTACAGAGGAAGAACTGAAAGAAATCACTGATGCTGTACCCATTACAGAGATTGCAGGTGACAGGACATATGCAAGCATGAACTCCGCAACTTGGAGGTTTGCAAATACGCCACCAAAAGGTTGCAAGGGAGATTCATAAGTGCTGATGCCTTCCGTTTCACCGGAAACATCTAGTATTCATAACAGCCGAATTCACTTACTAGCATTAGAAAAGTCCGTATTTCTTTTTAGAACAATGTAAGAATGAGAGACGCTGGTTATGTAGATTGTGGTTGCCCGATGAATTGCTTAAATGTACTGTGAGAGTGTGAGGATCTGGAAAAAGATGTTTTACAGTTTGATGCAGCCTGACTCTCTTATGCTATCATCTATGAAAGTATTCTAGTAGAAAAGCTTTTGTATATATTTTCGATGTTTCATCATGTGAAAGATATGTCTAATTAATGTGGGAAACTATTGAAGTGTTAGATTATTTTGTTGAACTGCAAGAAAAAGGCGTGATCAGTCAAGTATTTAAGGGTAATGGAATACCACTAATACAATTAATTGTCAATTCTTGGGATATTGCCATAGCTCTTCAGTTCACTTTGGTTTTACCAGATCCGCAATTTCACCTACAAAACGCGGAAATAGTTCGTTCTGGATTTGCTAACTAGTAACTCCGTTATATAATAACCCTACACCCATGAATACATCACATTCCACCATTTTATTAAAAATTATCATTCTAATCTTAGAACAGTCACATTATGCCATTCCGTCGCTTTTTTGTTTTGCCCGGCATTTTCTTATTCATTTTAGAAGACGTGCCTAGCTCTTAATTAATTAAGGGCAATGGAACCAATCACTAATAATAAACATTTTACTTTCAATTTTTATATTTTTGTCAGAACTTTTGCTATTCTTTATGGGCTAAGGCGGTTGGTGTTGAACTTTTGTTAAGTTAGGAATATTATTATTAACATAGTTAGGAATATGTTAAGTTTGAATTTTTAAGTAAGTAGTTTAAGTATTTGAATTTAGAAAAATATTATAATTTAGGAATATTAACTTTAATTAGGATATTTTAAGTTAGAAAAATTATAATTTATAAATTTAGGAATATTAACTTTAATTAGGAATATTGACTTAAGAATTTAGGAATTTAGTTAGGAATATGTTATGTTAGGAATATGTTAAGTTATGTTAAGTTAAGTTATGTTATGTTAGGAATATTATTAACATAGTTAGGAATATGTTATGTTTTGTTAATTTTGAATTTTTAAGTAAGTAGTTTAAGTATTTGAATTTAGAAAAATATTATAATTTAGGAATATTAACTTTAATTAGGATATTTTAAGTTAGGAAAATTATAATTTATGAATTTAGGAATATTAACTTTAATTAAGATATTTTAATTTAGGATAGTTTAAGTTATTGATTTAGGAATATTGACTTAAGAATTTAGGAATTTAGGAGTATTGTTAAGTTATGAAAATAAATAAAGTTAGGATAAACATGAAGGAAGTTCGAAAGTATTTCTAAAAATTATGTTGTTATTTATTGAATAGAGGGTTACGGGACATGTCATTCCCGATTTCATAACCACGGACGAGTTCTCTAGCCAGCGCCACACTCGGGCTCAAGGTGTTGACGCTTCTGTTAGAAGGGCGAGATCGACACAACCACACCCACAACCGCAACTAAAGCTAGAGCGTTTGACTCTCCCTTCCCCAAGGACCGTCCGAATTATTGTTTTTGAGGCTTCTGGTTCCCGTCCTTTCGAGGACGAGGACGAGGACGTTGATGATGCTGATGACATTGATCAGGATGGGGAGGACTTTACTACGAAGCTTGACCAGGCACTTGAAGAGAAGTTCGTGCCACGTCAGTCACAAGGTCGTCGTGGCCCATCTCGATCGAGGGGTCAGTTTGTTAGGGCAGAAACCCCGAGCACTAGCACAAGTTCATGTAGTCACAAGCGCCAAGCACCTGCAAACGACACTTGGCTTGTACTTGGAGCGATGCCGGGTGGGCCGCTAGATGGTAGCGTCATTCTTAGCTACGGTGGTCACGTAGCACAGGGGATTTGGGCTAGATCGGAGAGAGGGGTGCTGAAGTGCCAAGGTAGGATGAGGGGCTGCGCCGTATTGCGTTCTTGGAGGGAGGACCTTCTGTCACATGAGTCGAAAGCTGTTGTTGATGGTATTGGATTGTCTCATTTGCCGCATTCCATGTTCGACCTCCTCGACATGGCTTTGATTACAACTTTTAGTGAACACTGGCAGCCTGACACAAGCTCGTTCCACCTCCCGTTTTGGGAGAGGGGTGCTGAAGTGCCAAGGTAGGATGAGGGGCTGCGCCGTATTGCGTTCTTGGAGGGAGGACCTTCTGTCACATGAGTCGAAAGCTGTTGTTGATGGTACTGGATTGTCTCATTTTCCGCATTCCATGTTCGACCACCTCGACATGGCTTTGATTACAACTTTTAGTGAACACTGGCAGCCTGACACAAGCTCGTTCCACCTCCCGTTTTGGGAGATGACTGTCACATTGTTGGATATGTGGCACATTCTACATATTCCCTGTTGAGTGATGAGCAGTTTCTGGAATGTTGGCTCTTATTGACCTAATAGAGGAGGCTAGAGAGTATGGGATTGACGTTGCCACAATTTACGAAAGCTCAATGCGGTAAGGGAGGTGTCCTTATGACTTCCATTATCGACACTTGTCGCTGCGTGGATTGAGGAGATAGATATTTTGGTGAGGCTGGTTGGTTGTTGTACATGTTTGGGTCCACATTATTCATGGAGAAGAGCGATAACAAGATGCAACCCCAGTTTTTACATGAGCTCCGACTAGGATCCATACGTGCTTTAGGGAGTTATGCTTGGGGTGTTGCAGCATTGGATGTCTTATATCGACAACTAGGAGAGACGAGTAGGACGGGTTGCAGACACATTGCAGGTTGTCTCACCCTTCTACAGGCATGGATCTACGAGTACTTTCCCTCCCTGCATCCTCATCCGCCGCATGTTGGTATTGGACACGATCGACCTCGTACTGCGCTTTGGACTCCTCAGAAGGAGCCCGGTGACGCCGGCTGATTAGTAGGCCCCCCGTTGGATCGTATGCAACTCATGGAGGTATTACACAATTTTTTTTCTATTTAGTTGTTTATTTGTACTTATATTAAACAATGTATTGACATTTTCTTTCTTAGATTTGTTAGACCCCCTACGGATTGAACGCAAAATTTTTTCTATTTAGTTGTTTAGTTGTACTTCTCGGCGTGAACGAGCCATATACCCTCCATATACGTGATAATTGTTGATGGAGACAAGTCATTGCCATACAACATCTTCAACTTATCTAACACACATATCTAGCTACCTGTAGTCTCATCAGATAGGAATGCATATGCAATCAGGAAATTCTTGTTGCACGGAGTGACACCGCATATCTCAAACAAGGGCATCTTGTACATGTTCGTCTTGTGAGTGGAGTCCATGCCTAAAACCCATGGATATGTACGTAAAAATTTGTAGAAACAGGATGCGCCATAAACGCATGGGTGACAACATTTGTTTCAGGATCAGAGCGTAAAAATTTCACGTATTTGCTATCAGTAGCAAGATGAAGGAACTGACTAATAAAATCTCGTCCGCCAGCCTCCTCCCGTCTCATCCTATCTCTAAAATTGTACATATGTCGCGTATTCGAATGATCTTCGAGAAACTGGGAGTTCACCGCAACCAAACTAACCTTAGGCTTTGCTTGAGCCACAGACATATCCCCGAACCAACTTCTTCGCTCTGGGGCTAAGACCATTCATCTGTCGATTTCCCTCCGAGTACTTAATCATTTCGTGATTGTGCTTACCGTTATCCTCGGGACCCAATACTATCAACCACCCGTCTACATAATATGATATCTTAATAAGAAACTTACAACCACAAGCTTGAGATTTAGTCCTCGGTCGTTCAACATTCTTTAAATCTCTCTCCCCGATTTCATCTCGTGTAAAGATTTCCTCTTTTGTAGGACGAATGCACCAATTGAAATTCGTGTTGTACGGCAACCGATTTAGCCCATGCAGAAGCCATATCTTTCATCAGAAATATTTTCAAAATCGTGAAATGGGTAATAATTAATACCATTGCCGCCAAAATCTTTTGTCAGAAACTATAAAAATAAAAGAATTTTTTTAAAAAAAAAATTCTTCCCGGGGGCTAGCCGTTTTTATTAGACAGCCAACCCACCAGCATGACCATTTTCTCCCTTTTCCGATCCCGAACCAAGATGTTTACATGTGACGCTGTCGACAATGGCCCATCCATAATTTCGGTGATTTTCGGCGTCCCGAAAAGCGGTTTCCGTCAACTAAAGATCGATTTTTCGGCCACCGCGGAGGTTGATGACTAGTGGTCGGGAAACTTAGTGGAGTTTTGTTATTGTTATGTTTTTACGAGAAAGTGAAGTGAGAAATAAGAATTGAAGTGTACGATGTTTGATTTTATTAAAAATGAGTCAAAGGGCAAAATCGTCATTTAGGGGGCAGTTTGAGTAAGTTTGGGGCGGCGTTTAGAGGTCCACTTTCGAAATCGCAAATCAAATAATAAAATTGGCATAGAGAAATAAAAAATTTTCTCATCTTGGAGTGATTCAAACTTAAGCCATTATGCGCTAGTTTATTTGAGTTATCTTTATCTTTTAGATTTGACAATATATTTGTCGGGGTAATATTTATAAATAATCACGATATGACGAGAACAATAAAAAAGGTTTTTCTTTCCAACTTAGATTAGAGTTGAATATTAATTACTTTTGTCGCTACAAAAAAGTTGGATACATTATGATTAATTCTAAGAAATTGAAATATCCACTCCTGCAAGGCTGCAATAATTTGTTTTATCGTAATCTTAAAATGAAGTGGGGTGGAATGAGAGAGCAGTAACTATTAACTAAAAGTAGACGAACAAAAATGAAAAAGGTGTTAGCAATGACTCAATGAGCAACCGCAACCCCAACCCCTTTGGGAGTTGGGACGAATGAGTGGTCAAGTGGATGTTTGGGAAATAAGATAACTTATATTCGAAGGAAATGGTCAAAGCCGATACGGAGTACAATGTAAATACTAAGTCAAAGTAAATGTCCGAGTCGAGTCCCGGCTCCCCAGCACAATCCCACATTGATCGGAATTCGGAAACGCAGAGAAGGAGAAGTTCGTCGAGTTAAGATGGTCGCTCGAAAGTTCATCGTCCGCCATGAAAACTCAACCTTCGACGTCGACTACGACACAGGCGACGGCCTCGATGTCTCTCTCCTCCCTCGCAACTTGCCTATCTTTCCTCGATAATGTTGTCTTTGAATTGACAATCCTTCGCCATTTCTCAATTTGCAGGTCTTCAAATTCCAGCTCTTTTCTCTTTTCTCGATTCCTCCAGATGAACAAAAGGTACTCAATCAATCGATCTCAATTTCAGTTTTTACTCCGTAGTGCTCTTCGAGTTTCGTAAATTTGTTGATCACTTTATCAATTTATGATTTTACGTGACAGATCTTTTGTAATGATGGCAATAAGATCATCTCCGATGATTCCGACCTGAGTTCGATATCGGAGAACTTGCGGTTGGTCTCAGTCAATGAAGATACTCCGGCCGAATTGTCGTCGAATGTTGATTCTCATGTTAATGACGAGTTGCTTAAATCAGACGAAGAGTTTGCTCGATTGCTTCAGGTTCTTTCCTTAAATCAGATGAAGTTTTTGCGACATATCTCTTTGCCTTGATAAATCGAAATTTTTTAGATGATGATGTTAAGGATTGGAGGAAGATTGGGCTCGAATATTACCTAGAGCAAACATTTGATTAATTGTAGTATATACCTTATCTTGTCGCCTCAAAAGATTGAGTTTAAGGTTTGTTATTAATGATGATGGTGATGATTGGATGAAATTTGTCTAGAATGTTACCTTGATCAAACTTTTAAATAATTGTATTACAAGTGTACAATGTACGTTATGGCCTCGGAGAATCGAAGCTTTTTTTAGGTTGGTTAATAATGATGATGTTGCGGATTGGAAGATAGTTGGTCTAGAATATTACCAAGAGCAAACATTTGATTAATTATATACATTATATGCTATTGCCTCATAAAATAAAATTAAAAATCAAACTTTATTAAGTTCATTACTGATGATGTGCTATTGTGGTGAAGTTTTCTTCTTGCTGATGAAGTTGCAAAATTGTTTAGGCTGAAGAGGAGGCATTGCTTTTTCAGCAGTATGTTGTTCCTGAGGGAAATGGACAAATTGAGGAACGACTTCGGAATTATATTGATCAAGTTTTGATGGTGATTAAGAGCAATCTCTTGTTTTGTTATTTTGCCCTTGGTTCTGTGGTTGGTCTATGATTTTGAAACCTTTTCTTCGGTTTGTAATACTGTAGTATGAAGACCCGGAACGTCAAGAAGCTGCTCGTAAGACAGTGCCAGTTGATGAGCTGGAGGAGAAAGCATTGGTGGCTATTGCAAAAAAGGTTTGGTGACTTTTCTAGGATTCAGTTGCTTGATTTTGGATGAGGAGCTTGATATTGTGTTCACTGTTGCTTATTGTGTGGGCTACTTTGATGGTAAAAGATTGCTTTAAATACTCCTATGTTGGTGCGATCCTTCCTTAGGTTAGGGGAATAGTGGACAATTGATGACTCTTCTCAAAGAATTACCTAGATAATCACTTAATTAGCTAGTGAGCTACTTTCACCTTTTGTCCTAGGTGTAGGAGATTTTGTGTGGAAAATGTAAACTTCTGAGAAGAGTTTCAAACTTTGTATTCTAAAGCCTGATTTCTGTTTGGCACTTTGGCTATTCTTATTTTTATTTTTTAATGAAACAGGTGCATAGAGTACATGTTTGTGGATAAGTGAGAACATTAGTCCTGTAACCTATGTTCCAGGCATGGATTTCAAGCTGTTTTGTTTGGAGTTTACATACCTATATTCTAGGTAAAATTGATACTAGCAGTCCCAATTATGGTTGCTCTGCTTTGAAAGGTCTTAACTTTTTGTAAACTCATGGTGCTCCCAATTATGAGGAGTATCTTCTCCAAACTGTCCTCGAGCATAGTTAATCTGATAAACGGGTTAATATGGCCATGTGGCATGATTGGTCGTTTGGTTGTTTAGATTTTTGACTTTCTTTCTTTTTTCTTTTTTTTGAAAAATTCCACTCTCTCCACTGAACACCCTCCACCACCCGCAACAAGCCCTACTTCTGAGTTCTGACTGACCAGTCTCTTCCCATCCCCTCTTAGCCTATCCAATGATGCCTCTCCCTATTTGAACCCATACCCAACAGTCTCTTCCCTACTCCCGCAGCCCCCTTCAAATCTAAAGTGATGCCCACCTCTGGCTTGTCATGTTTCATAAGCTTGCTGTATTCTGTTGCCAAGGCTTTGAGAAAGTATTTTTTATGGAGGGTTGGAAGAGAAGGAGGATTGGGGGATTAGATTAAGTAGAGTGGGGCAGGGTCGCTAGAGAAGGAACGGGGAGGACAAAGTTTCTCCAGTGATGGGAAGGATTGTTGTAGGTGGGTTGGGATTCAGGTGGAGAGAGAAAGAAGGATGGTAGGAGCTGGGATTTGTTGGTTCTACGGTTGGCTGCCTGGAGAGACCATTTTGGGTGTTTGAGTGGGAGTAAGCTTTGTTGAGAGAGGGAAGAAGGGATGATCAAATTTGATTTTAATAAAAAAATTGAAACGACTATTTAAGATGTGAAATATAGCCATAATTACTGGTTTAGCAAGTAAGCTATGCTTGAAGGCTGTTATGAGATAATACCCCTCATAATTGGAATTACAACGAGTTAATCAAAAGTTGGGACCATTCAAAGCGGACAGGCCACAGTAGGGACTGTTATGTGAATTTTCCCTGTATTATATTATTCTTGTCCCTCATTCCCTGCATAGATAACAAGAGGAGTTGGGTGTAGTTTTCTTAGGATAGGTATGATGGTGAGGCATTATGTAGGTAGTTGTGGAATAGTAGATGTGAATGGAAACAGTGACTTAGTGAGTACTTATATAGGCAAAAAAGGTATGTGGTTGGATAATGGAAATAGAAGATAGCTTTATATAGATTACAGAAAAGCTGATGTGATTAGAAATAGTAGGTAGTTTTATATTGGGGAGATAGGAACAAAAGTAAAATGTTATTGGAGATAGTGTGTAATCTTATATTAAGAGAAAAAATATATACTTCATATGTGACTAGAGATGGAGGACCCATATCCAAATAGATCTATGAACCCTTTGGACGACCAAAAAGACAATAATGCTATCCATTGTTAATGGAGGGAATATTGAATACCTGTGTACATATTGTCTTGAGTTTATTTGGTTTTCACTATCAAGCATTTTTTGTTTGCTTATATAACCTGTAAACTCTATATTGTACCTTTCAAGGTTTGTTGATATGTAAGAATTGGTATATACTTTTTAGAGTGAGGGCTGCTTCTTTATCACCAAACATGACTAGATTTTCTCCTCGAGTGCCACTTTTTTCCGTTTTATCTCCTTGTCTACTGATTTATTCTTAAGATACTTGTGTACATATTATATTGGCAAAGATGATTTGCATCAAGTGTGATGGGAAGTGATGGTTTATTATCCGTTGGAACCCATAGAATTACAGGGCATGATCTGAAAAACATCATGTCATCTGAATATTGTTTGTATTTCCTTACTATGGATTTTAATGCACCATTAGCTGATTATGTGGCTGACTGGCTGAAGTACTTTTAATTCTTCGACTGTATGCTTATGAGTCATATAGTTTCTTAGAGCATATTCGACATTAATGAGGTTGTCTTTATGTTTTCTAGGAGGGGAACTTTGAACCAACAAATGTTGAACGAGATCATGCTTTCTTGCTAGAGTTGCTGATTTGGTTCAAACAATCATTCAGGTGTTGTAGTTAAATTTTTGTGATGTCATCTTTGTTTCTCTAAACCATTTCAATATGAAAGGCCTGATATGTCATTTAGCCAGTTCCTGGAAACATCAGCTATTTGATGCTTATTTAAGATGTCAAATGAGTGATGTCCTTGCATGCTTCTCCTTTTGTTCTGTTTTTTCTTCTTGACGGGTAAAGCTAGAATTAAACATTTAGTGGAACCAATGGGATTTACTATGGGAAATTATATTGGTTTTGGAGCTTATCAAAATTATGTTCATGCTGTGAGATTAATCATGGTAATGTTCAAATTCTTGTCTTAAACTGAAATCGCCTAACTCCGTAACCTTGAAGATCACGGCTCACAACAGTGTAACAGCATCATTTCTCGTTCACTTGGTGGAGAAAGGGAGATGAAGAGAGGGAGATATAAGGGGAAAGGAGGAAAGAAAAAGATTTAATGGGAGAATATACAACAGCCTAGAGGTTATTTCCGGTAATTCAGATTCTCATGTGTTGATTTTGAGAATATAACTAAACCTCAAGGTCACCATATATAAGTTCTTATATTTTCAGTTAGATATATGTAAATAGTAAAGCTATTTTCTATTTGTTAAACTATGATGCTGGACCATGGCGGTATGATCACCTATGGAACTATACCGGGTCTTGTATTGACATGATATACCCCAATCTATATGGGATATGGGTTAGACTTGGAAAGAACAAGATGAACACAAGTCTTCTTTGATCTCTGCTCTATAATCCATGTTCATTATTTTGGACTTGACTCGAAGTGAAAAGCATCATCAATATCTTTCAGATGTATTTCTTTTCGAAAATCATAGATCCTAAAGCGGAGCCATTGATTTGCATGGAAATTGAATGGAAACTACTACTTTACTAGTTAGAGAGAGCTGACTCTCTACATGGTTCCATCAATGCCAATGTGACTGGCTGTCATGCATTGAAGAGAGATGTACGCAGAGGTGGTCCTGATATGCGTTTTTAGTATTTTCCAAAACACATTATGGAGGAGGGGATTTTGTTTACTTTTAACGGGGATTGACCAATGAAACTGTCACATACATTCGATTCCTTCCCTTTTTCCCTTAAACTCAAAATTTATCTTCTTCAGAGCTTCCCTTCCCCCTTATATTTCTCCGTAAATATCTTTGCTTTACCTCCTCGAAAATAATACTCCCTTTGTCCAAATTTAACTAACACTTTCCATTTTGCAGTGTCCCGAAATTGTCCACTATTCCCTTCTACACTTACTTTTCCCATTTCTTTCCATATCATCAACCTCTTGCTCTTCTCCAATGTTTTTGTTACTATTCTTTCAGTCATTTCCTGCTTTTAATTTATTCTTCATGTAGTAATCTTATTTATTGGTGAATTCCTAGTGTGAAGTTGTGAACTGCGAAAATAATTTTGGGATGGGCTAGTAGATTTATTCAAAGAAATCAGATACAAAATATAATTTACATATGTCTGTGGTCAGATTCTTGATTTTGGCATTATTAGCTGTTACTCCTGTAATTAAATTAATAACTTCTCATGTTTGATGCTAAAGGTTTGTTCATTAATATAACATATAATCTAGAGAAATTAAACTATCAAAAGGAATTAACTAAATACATAATGTGACAGTTGGCTTAGCAAAGAAACATAAAAAGGGAAGAACATCAAAAGGGGAGCATGAAAGATACTGAAGATAAATGACAAAGAAGCGAATTTAATGCAGTAAAATTTAAAAAAATGACATGAAACTCTGATATGGAGTCTTGATGTATTGAATGAACATTAGACACCTTGTATGGCATTTTAACAAAATTTGTACGTATGATCATTGTGGTGGCAACTACTTTATATGTGGCTGCCTCGTGAAGTTCGTCTGTCCCACAAACAACATTCGCACTTCACATTGCTTGTGTTGCTATAGACTGTTTCTGTTTGGCCCAAAAGAATAGTTGTATTTTGTTAATCTAATGAAGATTAGATGTAGTTGGACGTCTGTACTCTCTTTGTTTCAGATTCTTACCTAGTTTAATTGGTCTAGATGAGATTCACCCATACAAAGGAAAGCTGAATAGTATTAATGCCAAGTTCTGGCAGAGTTATGCATTACACAAATTGGGAGAAAATTAATATTTAAGACAATGAAATTGAAATATCTCAAAAAAGATAGTAGTATAATCTCTCTGGAACAGAGAGAGATCTTATTAATAAATAACTATATCTAGTGAATAAAAACTGATAACAAGGTCTAGGGACATTTATCTCCTTCTATGATATTAGCTAAATATGTTCTAAAGTGTTTCTTGAAAATGTGGGTTTATTTCTTTCCTGCGAGCTATGATTATTAACCTGAATGGAATAGAAATATATGCAGACACTTTATTGTGATGTTTGGCATTGAATTATACTCTCATATTGGAATTTGTTAGCCATAGTTCATTGTGTGCAAGTATTTATACACTCAAACGGCTCAGTTTATTTGTTTACAATTGAGGCTTTGTTGAATTGACTATGTGAGGAATTGATGGCATTTATCATCTCAAAAAATCTAGGAGGTTCATACATCTGATTACTATAAAACTATATACTTGGAATATCCTCACAAATTCTAGTGGCATACACAAAATCAAATTGATGCTTTCATTTATGTGTTTTTTAACAAGAAAATGATTATTGACTTCTTCAGATGGGTTAATGCACCTCCTTGCAATAGTTGTGGGAATCAGACTATAAGCCAGGGAATGGGTGTACCATTGCCTGCTGAACTGCAATATGGAGGTTCACAAGTTGAGCTATATCGGTAAGAATAAAATTTTTAAAAATTGAGGTATTTTTTGTTTTGTTGGATGCTTGTGTACCACTCATTTTATAAACTTCTTGGAGGAATTTCTGATACTTTTGATATTGTTGAATCCTTTTTCCTCCTGGTAGTATGTGCAATGAATCTTGCCATTATACATGACCCTCCTGATATCATGTTGACGTATGTATGACTTCCTATGTAAAGTCACTTAAGTGGAAACTTGATGGATGTGAGCTAAACAAAAGTAGATAAAGAGTCACCTATGTTATAATCAGGATTTTGACTTGTTATTGGTGTATAGTGGCTTTACACTTGTTAATCACTAGGTATCAACTTGTCAAATTTTGACTGGAAATCCAAACTTAGGGTCGAATTCCGGATGATCAAAGTGAACCTTAATTTGAATATTTGATGTAATTTTAGTCTGTTAAAGAAATTTTTATGTCGATTCCTTGAAAGCTGTTGTCATTCCATTTGTTCCAGAATGAAATTCACACAAGGGATTGGCTCTGCGATATAGAATGCTTGTCAAATGTGAAATAAAATATTGGAAGTGGGAAGAGAGAACTAAAGAGAGAGAGAGAGAGAGAGCTAAGAGAGAAGGGGAAAATGAGTGTTATGAAAAGTGTGAAGTATTTTATTTTATTTTTTTGGGAACATCCCAAAACGGAAAGTGTGAAGTTCATTTTAGATGGAGGTAGTAATTGTTCACATTTGAGAATAGTAAAATTCTCCAATTACCCATACTCCTTATTCTTTTGTAAAATCTTCCTTCAGCCACTTATGTGGATGAAGGTGATATTTGTTGAAACACATTAAAAAATGTTAGTAGTAATTTTATTACAAAATCTTATATTTTGCTCAATGTGAGTTCATGAATGTCTCGTCTCAACCAGTATCAAAAGAAAGTTGGCAGGGGATCCTTTTGGGGAAGTCTCTCACAGCAGCTCATGCATTGAGTATCAACATAGAAGCCTACACAGTATTGTTACTATTAGTATTTATATACTTTTCTGCATAAAGTGTGCAGCATACGTTGCCTTCTATTTTTACTCATAAGTATTGTTATCAACCTGCAGCTGCAGCTTCTGCTCAAGGATAACTCGTTTCCCTCGCTATAATGACCCAATCAAGGTACATTTCCCTTTTGATTTTTTGGCCATGTCTGAGTGTTCTAAAAGATTTTGTTTAATATGTTTCCTTTGTTCATGCAGCTCCTGGAAACTAGAGAAGGGCGTTGTGGGGAGTGGGCTAACTGCTTTACTCTGTATTGCCGAGCACTTGGCTATGAATCACGTCTTGTGAGTGTTTCTTTGACTTGTCTTTCTTCTGTCATTTGAAGTTTTGAACTTCTGGTTGTCAAAATTCTACTATAATATCTTTCCCAAAGCTGACATTCTGATTGTTATATATCTGCTTCAACATGCTGTAATTGCTACAACTGAGGTTATGTTAGAAGGCTACCATTAATGTAGAAGTTTGGCTTCTGGCTTACTGCTTCTGAGTACATTTTATATGTTGGAACTTTGGAAGGTTATTGCAAATTAAACTAACTACTGACATGTATGGTAAGCAGTACATAGTATAGGAGATTGCATATATAATGCCAACCAGGAATTTACCTTTATGCATAGACCCCAACAAAAGCAGAGACCATGAAAATCTAATTAAAAATTAAAAATTTAGTGCCAGGCTTGTGTCTTGCATAAAACTTTGGATGTTTGTCTTCTAGCAACGGCTCTTTGACAACCTTCTTGAGATGGTAAGGACCATCCCATCCCATTGGTTGCAAAACATACAGAAAAAAAAGAAAAGAAAATAGAGAGCTTACTTACCGCCTTGAAGTAGTGTCACATTGTTCCCTTAAAATGTTGATGGAACATCCTATTCTTGATACAGAGCCAACTTAAAAATATCCATGTAACTTTCAAGCAGAAGGCATTTAAAGCTGGCATAGAGACGAGGAATATGCAAGCTGAAGGTCTATGCTTTAATGGGTGGTACAGGAATGATTATTGGCATGCACCTTGAATAACCCAAAGAGCGACAACTACCATTTGTCCCTATGTCCATATAGTACTATAAGTAATCAATAATTTCTTATAACATATATATAAATTACTAGGAAATACCTACGTTATCAAAGGAAACAAATATCAAGACATTACAGTCTTCAGAAAATGTAATGGGCACTCTGAGCAGATGCCCTGGCCTGCCCTGTGTGGATACACACTCTGAGTTTGACCATTCTTCCAGCTGTAGAAAACACTGAAGAGGACTGACTCTCCAAATAGTCCCTGCGGCCCTAGGACACCGACTTCATTATGTCTTCACTTTGTATCTCCTGAACTCACTCTCATGCTTTAGTTTAGGCCTCGCTATCCTAGCATTTACTGTAGGATACTTTTAACTACTATGTAATGACAATGACTGCTAAAGTTTACTCCTTGCTCATGCCAAGATTCCCAAAAAAATACAAAAGAAAACAATAGGATAGTATAAACTATTACCATTGCTGGTGGACACAATTTGTGATTCACAATTTGGAATCATCTTACAGATATTCAATTCAGTCTGGCCTATTGAATGCTACATTTCTAGTATGTTTAAAAAATTGCACTTTTATGGCAATTGTGGTCTTGGAGATGGCATTTTGTCTTGTAGTTGATTTTTTAGAGAGTACTTTCAGCTTACTTGTGTGCTATTCCAGATTTTGGATTTCACAGATCATGTCTGGACGGAGTGCTTTTCACATCATTTAGGGAGGTAGGCTTATGATATTCACTGGTTCATGGACATCTACCTATGTTTGATGTTTGTGGTCCTTTATCTTCTGGAAATTTCATCAATTTATACTGTTGCCTCAGGCATTTTACTCACCATGTTTACTACCGTCAGCATCTGGGATTTCGATCAGCACCCATAGTGCCTATAGTTTGTCCCATGTCGTTTTTGAAAGCTCACACTTTACCCTCATTCATGTTTTAAAAAAGTGAGATAACTCAAATGGCAATATTTGGCTCTTCAAGAAACATATTTTGGTGTTTTTACGAGTGATGGGAGAAATCCTCAGTTCTAGTCAGAGAATACTGGTCTAAGTTTTAAGAAGTAACAGTACTGCACAAGATAATCTAAAAGCATATAGATGACATATTCCCTTTCTGTTCTATTTTTTCTTTCTTTCCTGTGAGCTTTTCATAGGTTTTGGTGTTCTGATCCTTTGTGTGAAATTGTATCAATTAATACTCAGGTGGATGCATCTTGATCCTTGTGAAGGAATTTATGACAACCCATTGTTGTATGAGAAAGGGTATTTCCAGCTTTATCTTTGTACACAGTTTTCTGGTGTTATATGTAAAGCTTAATTATCAGTGCTTAATACTTTATTTGTTCAAGTTTTTATGTGTCTTATCTTTATCTGTATTGTCTAGGTGGAATAAAAAATTGAACTATGTGTTTGCTATTGCAAAAGATGGGGTATATGATGTCACAAAACGTTATACAAGAAAATGGCATGAGGTAATTTGAAGTAAATTTTTATATTGGCTGCCAACATTGATCATGGTTCTTAATCTTGAATCTGATATAGTTCAATTGTAGCTTATGCTATCCCCCGCTCTATGTCTTGCAGGTTCTAACCCGTCGAAATATTACGACAGAGCAAGTTTTATGCATAAATCTGGAAAACCTAAGAAAACAATGTCAAAAGGGTTTCAAACCAGAAGAAATATCAGTGTTTGAGGAACGTTATAAACTTGAGAAAGAAGCTATTGAAAGGGATCTTCACTCAAATGATGATGTTGCGGTTTCCCTACCTGGGAGACTAAGTGGGGATAAGCAATGGCGCATCTCTAGATCAGAATATAGTTCTGGCAAGGATGGCTCGAGTTGCAGTTCCTGTCCTGTTCGTTTTTGTGTAGATGAGCATGTGTCTGACATTTATAATGCACTAGGCCTAGTCTTTTCCCAATTTGTGGATAGCTCTCATTCAGTCTCCAGCGGGATTGATGCCCTGAAGACCCTAAGTAGGATCTTGACAGACTTTCAGCAGTGTCCTTTTAGGTCTAGAAAGACGATAAAATCTTCACATGGTCTACAACCTTCTTTGCACCATCTGCTACCTGTTTTTGGTGAACTACTTAAAACTTTCCATCTGAAGATTGAGCTGGACACCAAGAATGAGGTGTTAGTGCATTTGGTTGGCCATCCTGTAAAAGCCTCATTAGCTTTGCCTGTTGCATTAGATGCTCTTGATGATATGATACAGGGTCTTGCTAAATGTCCAAGCATTTCAAAAGATTTTCTCTCTTTGCCTCTTCTGAAGCTGAATAGAATACATTCAGGTTCAGTCCTTGCAAGTGGAGAAGAGATTCCTTTCGGAATTGTGAGTCAGCTGATGGATTCTTTGTACTTTCTGCTCTACATTAGCTTGGTGCGAGAATTGTCTTTCCAAGACCTTGTACACTGATTTATATTTGTTAACTATTTTTGCAGGCAACATCAGCTTTTGATGGGATACAATCTTCAAAATGGGAAGAGCCGAATGGAGCAAAAGGTGTATGTCACTGAGATACGCGTTAATTGCTCCTTAGTTTTGAGAGAGCCTGGAGCCTAGTTTATATTTTATGCATCAATTTTGCTTTTGCAGTCTGTCTTGAGTTTACCTTTTAAATTTTGGCTTTGCAGGTGGCTGGATTGCGTTTAAACTGAAAGAGGAGCAGATGTGCGAGCTTGTGGCATATGGGATAATGTCTGCTAATGATGCTCCAGAAAGAGATCCAATGAATTGGTATGATTAGTAGTCAAACCCTCCCCCCCCCCCAAACCCACACACACAACACAAAAGAAAAAGAAAGAATGAAAAAACTAATGTGCCACGTAAGATAGGAAAATGCTTGGCCGGCTTGTAGACGACACACTTACGATAATGTTTTCATACTTTGTGTTGTTACGGTTCACAGGCTGTCTATGTCCCAGAGATGATTGGAGATTCTGATTACCAAGTCTTTCTAACACTTTATGTTCTGATGATTTGCAACATTTGTCAGGATTGTTGAAGGAAGCGTTGATGGAGGGTCCAGTTGGTTTGTTGTAGATAGACAAACCTCTCAGAAATTTGATAATCGTTTCCAACGCAAAGTGTACAGGGTTGCATCATGCGAAACAAAATCAAATGCCTTCAGGTATCTCTCAAACTTTTTCTCTTCACCTCCCTCCCTCTGTGGCTGAAAGTACCTTTGAGTGGCTATTAAAAGGCCGAGTTTTGCAGGCTCACATTTTTGTCAGTCCGAGATGTTGAGTCGACCTCAAGGCTACAAATTGGTAGCATTGACTTATTTGCCAGAAACAGCTAGTAACCAATGCAGGAGGAAATGGGGATGACAGAAATGGGAGAGTAAAAAGAGGAGAGAGGGAAAGGTAAGATTGTTCGTTGTTACTACTAATTACGAGTGCCAGTTTGGTCTGTGGCAACTTCAGCTTTACTTCCATAGTTCCTTGGATTTGGTAATCATTTATTTGATCAAATATTAAGGTTATATTTGCTTAAAAGTTTATCTGGGGCACACTCACCCATTGTAAAACAAAACCAAGAAAGCATAAAAAATAATCAGAAAACGAAGTTTTAGTCTAGATCCGGCATTGTATTCTGTCGTCCCTCATGTTGTAAAAGAAAATATATTACGATTGGGGTCATATTGTTTGTAATACATTGTGTAATATCAGTAAAAAGCTTTATTACTATAAAAAAAAAATTTAATAAACAAAAGCTCCATTTACCAAAGAGAGATTAGTTTAGTTTTCTTCCCTTATTAACTATATCTTCGATCGTTCTCCAGGGATCAGAGTTTGTTGAGGTGCTTAAATTCTGTAATTTCGCTTCTTGTACCAAAATAAATTCCACTCCACATCCAAAAAAAAAAAATAGTGTAGACAAGTGTGTTACTTAGATCCAGTAGACTTGACGTGTCCCTAACTACTTGATCCAGCCAACATCAACAAAGTATGAAACTACACTACTCGATTTGGACTTAAAATGAAATTGAGAACCAACTTATAAGAATAATTAGTATCAAATGATTTTTCAAGATTCCGGGGACATTACGTCGGACAACAAGACTAATTCAACTAAAATCTTACAAACCTGGACAAATTTGTAACTAAAATTTCTCACCTAGTTTCAATTTGACTGAAATATTTTTTAAAGACAATCTTGTATGAAGTCCTATAATAACTTCTTGTCATATTGAGATAACCTTTTTTTTTCCCCCCAAGGGGTTTTATAAAACTTTTGATGACTCACGAAAAATTTAATACGCAACCATCACTTCTAAGACAAGGATAAAAGCAGGCAGTCAACAATGGAGTTTTGAGTTGCTCCAAGTTCTTATGCAAAATCAAAAGAAAACCGCATTATGAATATTTGGAAGGGCACTCCAGTATCTCTACATGAAATAAGATGAAGAAAACTTCAATTTCTGGACAATCTTTCGATCAGAGCGATAACCGGTGGCTGTATGCAGTCCTGTCTATCTCAAGTTGGGCAGCCCAAAAATCAAGCTGATTTGACACACATTCTGAACCAGTTGAACCATATGAGCAGAAATTATTTACAGAATTCTCCACGCCAAGATAATCATACACATCCTCGCTAAATACAGGACTGATACTCTTAAGCTCATCGAGGGTTAAATCTTGAAGCTGGCAACCCTTAGAGACACACAATGCGACTGATCTTCCCACAATATCATGACCAGTTCTGAAGGGTACCCCCTATTGGAATTTGCGAAGTGAGAAGGATTGGAAAAATTAATGGCTGGAAACATAAAGAACATATGACCAGCAATTTGAACAGGAAAATATTTACCCACGCTTCTTGAAATAATTACATGGCTATATAGGCTAGCACACTTAAGCAGACAAATAAAATGAAAGAAATACAATTAAAAAGATTACAAACATCTTATAAGAATATCATTAATTTCTGGAACGGAAATTCTCACCTTCTTTACCAGATAATCTGCAACTGTTGTGGCATCAAGATGACCAGCGGGCAAAGATTTTTGAATTTTGTTTCTGTTAAAGGTTACATTTTGTGCAAACTCAGAACTTACTTCCAGCATTCCTACAATAGTCTTCACACTATCAAATACAGGCTCCTTATCTTCCTGTTTAGATGACAATTAAGAAAAGTCAGGTCATGAGAGCTGACAGGGGAAGGAAAGAAAGAAAGAAAAAAAAGGAAAGGAGATAAGAAAAATAGTCTGTAGCCTACAGTCTTTCAGAATGAAAGATAAGGATGATCACCTGTAGATCACGGTTATAAGCATGAGGAAGTCCCTTGCATAGCACAAGAAGAGTAACCAGGTCACCTACAACTCGTGCAGATTTTCCACGGACAAGTTCCATGGGATCTGGGTTTTTCTTCTGAGGCATTATACTACTTCCAGTTGAGACTGAATCATTAGGAGTCAGAAATCCAAATTCCTCAGAAGCCCATAACACCCACTCTTCACCGAGCCGAGACAGATGAATGGCTGTGATGGAATTAGCAGAAAGGAGCTCCAACACAAAGTCTCTGTCTGAAACAGCATCAATGCTGTTTCACGTGAAAAAATTGAAAACTGTCACAACAAAAAACACTTAACATGCTGCCAAATTGTTTAGAAGCACAATTTATGGAGTCCGAATTTGTAGTCACAAAAATAAAATATCTAAGATATCATATCATTGCATCTCTTCCTTTGCTGGCTTGTTTATACAAGCAAATCCAGTTGTGAGAAGCATTGTGTTACAGTTTACACTAAATATTTCTGAAAACAATTCTTAGAAACCCACAGCAAATAAGGACAAGACAATCTAGCACACAATCGCTTACAACACAAAAACCACATAATGTAACTAAAGTTGAATAACATTACAACCTGAAAACTTTTTACTGTGAAAGTTCGTTCATCCATACCCTATAATGATAACAATAGCATTCTCTAAAGTCACCACCAGCTTAACAAGAAGAATAGGTTCATGGATAAGTTGAACAGAGCAATAAACTACAGTGACAATTGGACCAGAGAGCTGAATAGAGAGAGACATTAAGACAAATTTCAGATTACTAGCTATGGTCTTTTGAATTTACCTGTTTCTTAAAGGAGCAGTAAATCCTAGGGAATCAGAAGTCATAAACCTATCAATTGGTAAGCCAGTGCCAGCCAACGCACACGCACCCAGAGGACAGTAATTCAGTCTAGCTCTGCAATCTGTGAGTCGATCAGCATCACGGTCAAGCTACAGACAAAGACCAAGGTCAAGAACTAAAAAATTATACACAATTACTTGGAATAAGAAAACACAAAACAAATATGCCATTTGAGGTTCAGTTGCCACATGGAAGAAGTAACTTAAAATGATATAAGAACTAATGATTAAATAAATGTGTGCTGTCATTGAGTTTCCAAGTACAGTGCGTCCAAAATTTCTTACATTTTATTAGTTGTAAACTACAGATTTTCTTATTTGCCATAACATATCTTAGACTGTATTTTGTAATTATCTGAAATCATTTAAAAATTTGATATTTCAAAAACATATGTTGAGACAAAGCTAACAAGAACCAATATGTCAAACCAAAGATACGAGATCCACAAATATGGTCAAAGTCAGTAAGAGAAGTCAATCAGAATCAAGCAATATAATAAAGTCAAGCATGTACATAACTAAAGTTAGTAAATTAGGCAAGTACGTATATAAGCATGTAACAATACATTGATCAATACACAAAAAATTCCAGAATTCTTGAGTGTTTTTGCACAATATGTGCATTGGCGGACCTAGCTCATTTCCTAGTCAAAAAAAAAATTTGGATGTACTTTTTAATATTATTATTTTGTTGTTTGGTAAGAAAAAAATTATTATATGTTTGATCATCGATTGTAACTAGGGGAGGCAAACGGATCAGGTCGGGTCGGGATTGTGTTTAGGTCACCTACTTTTGGGTCAGCTATCCCTCAACCTGAACCTAATCCATTTAAGTTTTCGATTTGAAAACCCCAATCTGAACCTAACCCATTTAATTTTGGGTCGGGTTTGTGTCAACCCATTTAAGTTTTGTGACGAAAATTTCAACCCTAACTTGCTATTTTTGGGTCGGGTTCAGGTTAGGTTTTCGGGTTAGGTCACTGAGATATGGTTATTCAATAGAGTGGCCGAAGAAAAAGAAACTTTTCGGGTTGAGATGAAACGACTGATAACAGTAGTAGTGTAATTGTCTTTTAGGGTTTTAATTTGGGCTGAGTGACTGGCCAAGTAATTTTTTTTAATCTACTTAATATAGTTTGGTTATAAGTTTGTGTTTGGGTTGACCCGACCTGGTTTTAAGTTGAAAATAATTTCGGATTACATGGGTCATTTTCGAGTTAGAATATTCAACCTTAACCTAATTCATTTAATTTCGGGTCAGGTTTGTGTCAACCCATTTAAGTTTTTGTGTTGAAAATCTCAATCTTAATTCGCTATTTTCGAGTCAGGTTCAAGTCGGGTTTTCGAGTCATGTCATTTTTTGCCACCCCTAATTGTGACTTACAAACTTATTAGGCGGAAAATCCTGAATCCGCCACTGTATATATGGGCTATGTTTTCTCTAAATCCTGGATCCGCCATTGAATATATGGGCTATGTTTTCTCTAAAGTACAAATCACCAAAATACAATCAAAGTGGAGTATGTGAATGGAGCAAAGGTTTAGTGAGTACAACTAAAAACAGATCAACTAGGAAGTAGGAACTAGCAGTTAAGAAATATAAGAGAATATTGCTAGCATCCATGAATTATCCAATGATGCAAATAATTCAAAGTCAATTTAAACCTGTTCAACATATGCTAATAGAAGATGTTCTAGTAACACAGGTTGTGCCCTCTGCAAATGTGTGTAGCCAGGAACAATCAAGCCTTCATTTTTCAGGGCCAATGTTACTAGTGCAACCTGCAGGGTACCATCATAAAAGATTTTAGTGATGAGAATAACGAGTGGAAGTTTCATTGAGCTACAAGGTTTTAATCGAGTAAATCAATTAAGGAGAAATGCCATAACCTGAAACTTTCTAATTTTTTTGACGATCTCATCTATAGCATCTCTACACCATAAGCGAAAATCTGTTGAAACTTGATCATTGCGACTTCGTGCAGTGTGAAGCTTCTTCGCAGGCTCACCAATGAGATCAGTAAGTGCCGCTTCAATGTTCATGTGAACATCTTCCCTGTCATTCCTCCATACAAATTCACCCGCCTCTATATGCCTCTCTATCTCATCGAGCCCTTGTATAATACTATCTTTATCTTCAACACTGATTAATCCCTATATACAACAACTCATTGCAATAGCTCTTAACCCTCGACGACATTAGCAAATCCTCAACATTAAACTTCAACAACTAATCGACCAAACATGCCACAATCTCAAAAAGAAAACAAACACAAAAACCCTAAACAAGAAAAGAGAAATATTAGGACCTGATGAGCAAGCATAGAAGCATGAGCACGACTTCCCATAATATCTTGCTTGTAAAGAGCCTTGTCAAAGGAGATAGACTCAGTGAATTTCTCAACAATCTCAGTGACACTCTCTTCGAATCTTCCACCCCACAACTTGACCTCTTTATCTGAGGAGGCACTCATTGTGGTACCAGAAGAGGCGCAACGGAGAAGAGGAGGAAGTTTCTGGAAGTGGATTTTTCTGGATTTTTGGTATAGTGAGACGAGGAGGTGAGATCGGGTGGTGTTTGAGGAAGTGGGTATTGTAGAGAAGATTGTGGTTTGATGGATGAGTGAAGAAGGAGCAGCCATTGATAGTTGAAGAGAGAATTAGATGCTTTATTGGTGTGTTGCGGGCTTCGTGACCTAATTCGTGAATGATAGGTTGAATAAGAATGGATGGACATACCTAAACCTAAGCAACTTTACCTAAAACCACACAGAAGAAATACACAGAAGAAAAGAAAAAAAAAAAAAAAAAAAACCCAAACCCCTTTCACGTAAAATAAAAAAAAAAAAGCAACCCCAAATCCCATTGCTGTGGAATCCCCCTCTACTACAGCCAAGCCTCCTCTGCCACCCCCTACCTGCACCGCCGCCGACCACCATTGTCGGCCCCCACAATCGGTCTTCCTTCCCTTCCTTCTCCTTTTCACTTTGTTTTCCCTTGATTATATGTACTATTATGTATGTGGGATGAAATTATGTAATTGTGTATGTCTTTGATTTTTTCGCATGTGATTTGTTGTTGTTTTTGGGCTTTGATTGTGAACAAGAAAAAAAAATTAATAGAAGTGAGGGCTTGAACATTATTCAAAGCTGTGATTATGATGGTTATGGTAACAAGAAAGACTTTGAAATTATGCCTAACTTGAAAGAGTGACAACTATTTGATCGTAATTCATATTAATTCTACAAAAAAAGATTGAAAATTTGTTACTTTTGTTGAGAAATCCTACCAGATTGTGGGCACTGTGAAATTTTCAAGAAAAGGGTAGAGTTGGGAGGGATTGTCAGAAGGATGGGTGTGAGTTTAATGTAATGGTTGTTAATTAAGAGATGATGTGATTTTTTTACATAAATTACGAGAGGGGAATCCTAAATTAATGCTTTACCAAACTCTCGAGTCTTGCCATCTTGCTATTTGTACATAAGTTTAAAGAAAGTTCTTAGTTTGGGATTTTTCTAAAAAAAATTAGCCAAAAGAATAAGATCTTCTGGCATTACAAAAGTATTTGGTGTGTTCGATTTTTATTATAGTAAAGGGCTTTAAAGAGTTTATTTTGTTTCGATAACGCCATACTAACAATTACATTAGCAAACCATGGGTGTATCTTGATCTACGCATAGTGTAGGAGTCTCTCTTGTCTTCTTTTTAGCTTTCCATCTTAGTGGCCATAACGTTATTGAGAACAATTTGAAGTTTTGTATGGGAGTTATGTTGCATTTTAGTTGCAATCTTTGCATAAATTGTTGATTTGTCCTTATCTAATCATGAGTACTTGGGTTTGCCTCAAGAATTATGAAGCACTTTGATTTTGCTTGCTTTATGCTCTTACGTGGGCAATGCAAAAGGTTTTGTGGTGACTGGTGATTAGTAGTTACATCCAACAATTAAGTATAATGAGTGGTTGGTAGCTTGAAACAAGTTTATTGATTAAGGAATTTCTAATACAAATCTTTTCCATTAAATAAAAAAAGGGATGATTTTAAAACCTTAGAAATATGGTTGCTGTAAAATTTGTTGTTAGTGTATTGATTTAGGTTGTATCATTTGGTATAGGAAAACAATTTATAGAAGGTGCTTAATCATAGAAAAAGTGGCCACACGTTTACTTTATTCAAGGTACGTACAAATTACGAAAAAAAAGTTACCTTTTGGAGTATGATCTAGGGTGAAATGTAAACTAAGTATCATGTTTAGGGAACCTTTTGGGTGAGATTGTTTGGTTAATCATTTGAAAGAATTCATGTTCTTTATGTTAGAGACATGATTTGGTATTGTTGGTAAGTTATAAGTATTATTTGTCAATATTAATCGAGAAAGAATTATTTATGATGAGAAATATTGATTTAGTAAATTGGAATTAATTTGTTAATTAAATTATGAGGTTGTTTATTATTACTCTTTCATTACTGATAGTATGAGTTGAGTAAAGGTGAATTTCAAGTCTTAAATGACGAGGATAGTTGACTTTGTTCAACAGGTTTAAAAGTTAAGATGGAATTAAAAGGTTAAAAATTACAGTATAATAGAGATTGATTGTATAACTGTAATGTTTGCATGTGCGTACTGTGGTGATTGTGTACAAATCACGTAAAGAGAAAGAGGATAATCAATAAAACTCTGGGCTAGTGCACGTCTAGAGTATTGACAATCAGGGGTTTGAGCTTCACGGGGTATTATCTGTGGCTTTTATTGGAGGCCGTGTGATCTACGAATCTCTCTTTTATAAAGTTTTAAATTCAAAATTGGGGTTAGTTGAGATCTCATCTAGCTATGGTGAAGGAGTTGCGCCCGCTTACCATCTGGATTTATATTGTATTTTGATGCGCTCTGACGGGAGTGCATGATTTATTTATTTATTTGATGTCCTAATCAGGACATGGAGGAGACAACCTTGTCTATTGCTTCTAAGTAATTAATTAATTTGTCATGATAGTTGAGTAAAAAGTTGTGTAGTACGTTTCTTCATATTATACTTATTTTTTATTTAAATGTTATTTCAATTATTGTACATTTTAAACTATATGTACTCAACTTGTTGATTAAGTGTTTTGTGTGTTTTTGGTCATGACTTTTGCCTATAAATGACACTGTGATGATCCAATATTTACAATTGTATTATTGGTGAGCAGATTATTGATAAGTATCCAGTCGAGCATTCATGCATGGGTGGGTTGAGTGGAGTGTTGCTTTAATTTAGATTTCAGATTATTTTACATTTGTTTGATTTGTTTTTAGACTGTTGGGTTTGGATTTAAGTTGAACGTTATTTTGGTATGTTACAGTAAGGGTCTTAATGGTTCCAGTTTGTTACGTTAGGAGTTTGTTTTACGATTAATGTTATTTTGAAAAGTCTTTTGGTTTTTTGCTGCAAAACTCTATTTTATAGCCTTAACGTTTGAACACGTGGCGATAGCACAACGGTAGTTTTCTCAAGGTCTTGATTTTCGGAAAGGGGGAATTACCGGGGTGTTACATTAATATTAATAATAATATGTATAATAATGTTTGTATTTTGTAGTTAAATCGTGTTTAGTAGTTAAATCATATACTATGCTTAGTTAATAATTAGATGTAGTTAAAAATATTCATGTTATTAGGTTAATATTATTATAGTTAATAATTACATTTCATTTTATATATATATTATTATATATTGGTTAATAATAATGTAAGATTTGTATTAGTTAATATTAACGTGTTAAGTATACTACACTGAAATATGAGAATAAAATTGAAATGAAGTGAAAAACTCAAAGTGAGAAATAAAATAAACTTATATTGAGTGGTGAAAGTGAAAATACATATAAAGTATTTATATATAAAATGAACCCCTTTTCTTTTACCCCAAAAAAATCAGCACACACCCCTCTCTCTATAAGAAGCCCCATCTAATATTAATTGTATCCCTAAATTCATTTCCCCATATTCATTCTTCTCAATTACTTTTGAAGTTTCAATGGCTTCACTTTCACGTCGCTCTACACACTCAAAATCTAGTTCACCCATCACTGAGTTAGAAGTAATTTTTCTTTCACAATAAGTGGTTAGTCAAAACATTTACGTAGTCCAGTGTGGTGTTTATCTCCCCATGACATTTAGATATATATATATATACCCATGCCTTACTTAAGTTTTGTTGTTATTGATCCAGGGCTATCGTGAAGATGATGTCTTGAATTTGGAAAGTGAAGCTGATGAGCAACTTTTGATCTACATTTCCTTTACCCAAGTTATTAAGCTGCATTCTATTGTCATCAAAGGACCAGAAGAGGAAGGTGAGTATAATTAACGAGAACTTTCATCTCCCCCAATATGGAATGAGAAAAAAGAAGGATTTCTTGGACTAAATAATCATGCTTTTGTGTTTTTGGCATATGGACCACATTCTAATATTAGCTGTCAATTACTGGTGTGTGTTCATGGTACTTATTTCTTGATTTACAATTTTAAATGATAGAATGTGGTTATTTATCATGGTAAAAGATTTTGCTTATTTTAGGTGGTAGCATGTGTCTTGCTTTTGCATATGTGATACTACGTGGGCTATTTGTGTGATCCGACAGTTGATCACTTTTGTTTCTTCTATGTGCTTGATATGTAAGCTCTGTTGCATCCCTTTCTCCTGTAGAGGGGATATTGTTGTGGTTTCAACTTTTTTCTTTTAGAATAGCTAATTAGGATCATAAAGGGAAAGTGATATCTGCTTTCTTAGTTCCTTATAAAGATGAGTCATATAAGTTAAGGGTTAGGGACGGTTGCTTGTGTGAAGTTACAATGCATATCAGGTTATACTGTTGTGCATATTCTGATGGTTGTGTATTCATGTTTCTTCATTGAGTGGTTGGTCTGAGCTGACACTGAAGGTGAGTGGGGGAAGGGACTGGGGATGGGGTGGGGGTAGGGGAAGGAGAAAGAGTAGGTTAAAAAAGCAAAAGGTCTGCAGAAGTTGGGACTTAAGACTAGATTATGATAAATCTGCTTTAACTTACTGATTATTCATCAGGTTCAAACTGGGATCAGGTGATTGCTTGCTTTTATATATAATGTTGGTCCTTCCTCTTGTTCTTCTTAAATGTGATGGTGAGTTACAGAGAGGCTGATTGGCTTGGGGGATTTGCACTTGTTTGAATTATTGGTCAAGCAAACTATGGGATTGTGGGATACTTAGGTTTGAAACAGATAAAATTGAATTTAGAACCAATGTTTCCATTTTGCATATAAATTTCACTTTTTGGAAAGATGATGCTGAGACTCAAGGCTGGAGATTACAGCCTTACAGGAACATTTTGCTATTCAAAGCATGAGTTTACTCAATTTATCTTTTGGAATTGTTTTCCTCAGAAATCATACTTAGGAGAAAGCTGAACAATGATTCAAAACTCTGATTTGTTAATCGTAGAAACAAAAAGTATATTAAAGCTCCTTTTATTTTACTTTTACAAATTTCTTTTGCCTGACTTTACTTTCTTAAAATTCACATGGTACTCTAAACATATCCCATGGGGAGATCTCACGCAAAGAACTTTATACTTCGTATTTTATAAGCTGGCAAATTCCAGTAAACTTAGTGAAAGGGAGGTATAAATTCTCTTCATTTTTGTAAGTCAGTTAGATTCAAAGTGTCTGGAAGATTTAAACAAGATGAGTGGAGGGCAAGAATTCTGGATTTTTTGTGGTAGATAAAATACGTTGATATTTTTCAGAGGCATACACTTATGTTGAACAAAATAGGTTGCTATACTTTAGATAATTTTCCTTAGGAAGTCCATTTGTGGTCACTACTACTTGATATATTTTGCTAATTTGTTACAATAAGCAATTAAGCAAGGATTAATCCGTTGCTTGCTTAAGTACTGCACTGCCTACATTTGGGTGTTGGAGCTTAAACAGAACGTGTCATGCTTGATAATTGCTCTACATTTTTTGAACTCTTCCTCGTTTTGATGATGGGGAAGTATATGAACTTATGATACCTATCGATATATATTGCTTTCAAGTTTGCTTAAGTGCAGCACGCAGTAAATGCATCATCATGTTTGTGTGCTTGTTTCTCATTGCAATTTTAGTGTGCTCTCAAAATCCTGAAGAGACTTGTCATTTTCAGGTCCTAAAACTGTGAAACTTTACTCGAACAAGGAACATATGGGATTCAGGTAAGGTATCTTTTCTGGGTCACTTCTTTTCTTTTGATTTGAGATTTTTAAGTACTTTATTGGATCTGACCTCCATATATATATTTATGGCAGTAATGTTAGTGACTACTGACTTCCCTACAAGTGATACTGTTGAATTATCCTCTGAAAATCTGAAGTTGGCTCCCTGTTGCCCATCATCAAATAATTTGGAGATATAACTCCATCTAAGTTGCAGGTATATGTTCTCATGGGTTCTACATTGTCCATTGCAGGGAAAGCCAGTAGTTTTGAAATATGCCAAATTCCAAAATGTTCGTAAGTATGACTTATAGCCGTACAACAATATTTCATGTTATATTCACTTGACAATCTTGTCATCTTATGTTGGTTTTTTCTTATTTCCCCTTTTTTTTTTAATGTATGGAGCAGGTTAACAATTTTCATTGAAGATAATCAGTCTGGATCGGAGATGACCGAGGTCCAGCAGATAGCCCTGTTTGGAACAACGTAAGTTAATCATAATTGTCTATAGATTTCCTCTTTCACTGTGATTGTCATATGTAGATAATTTGCTCTAGAGTCTAGACTAGCCAGATTTTTTGCTGCTCCAGTCCTCTGTTTGCTCCTTAATATTGTGGTTCAAATAACTTAGTCTTTTACACAAAAATAAGCCCTAATAGAAATGGACACCTTTGCTGTTTAATGGTCAAAATTTAACAATGCAGCATTCTCACAAAAATTTGCAAAGGTTTTAAAATAATGGTAGTCTTTTTTTCGTGGGAAACAGAGAAACTGTTGGTAATATGGTTTCTTTGATGAGTGATTTGAGATGTGAAACTACAAGTGTATTGAGATTTTGCTCCAAAAAGCCTGTTAATTAGCTGCTATCATTTTGGAAAACAAGCATTTTGACATGATATCACTATGAAATTCTTAGTTCCCACCCTGTTTCTACTACTGATTAAATATGCTTGATTCTTCTCCAATTAGCAATTATTGATTCCTGGGGTTTTATATGTCAGAGATCTGACCATCTGAATATGTTTATATGTTCTTCTAGAGGAGTTTTTCTACAAAATCCTTTCTCCCTATAATTGCTTGCCTGATGTTCCACTAGCCCACTGGAAGTTAGTTTTAGCTGGCCACTTAACTTGATAAGAAAGTGGTGGGTTTGTTGAAATTGCCTATGCTTAGCCTTCCAGTGCATCTGATATGTAATTATGTAGCTCCCCACTTGAACCCTTAACCTATTCTATCCATAAGAAATAAGGTTCCTGCAGAATAGCAGGCCTAAACGACTGCTTATGTGATTCTAGCTAATTTCTACCAGTTTTTCTTTTTTAGATTATACAGCTGCTTGTTCACTGGAAAAGCAAAAGAAGGAAAGTTTGTTATTTGTCTTTCGGTAAAAATTCAAGAAACTGCTATTAGACACTCATTGATATTGTGCTTTGTGCCCCTTGCATTATTTCTATAGACTCTCCACAAGTCTATATGCTAAATCATCAATATTATGTATACCTAAGAGATGTCTCAGATCAGAGAGAGGTCATCTATGTTGATCTATTCCTTATATTTGAATGTTAATTTTTTTTATTGAATTAATCAGCTTGTAACGACATAAAGTTATTTGATTCACCCAAAGACACTTGCCTGTGATGGCACTCAGTTGAGTGGTCATAGTCCAGTAGTCCACTATTTTATATAAGTCATAGAGAAGGCTGACGTATCGGTATAAATGCACCTTTATTGAAAACTTGAAAATCTTTCATGAGGAGAGTAACCCACTAGTCTTTTTAGGATCTTTACCCATTGAGCCTTTGTCACTTCATTATTCATTTCTTTTTTTTATTTTTATGGAATTATCAGTCATAAGTTAAATTGTCTCTGTGGGCCCTACCTCTTTGAGACTGCCTCTACTGTGAAGCCTGTGATATTCAAGTTGCATGTAGTTATTTTATGCTAAGTTAAACCATGAGAAGCTGATCTGAAGAAGCCTGATTTTTTGGCATGCTTTATTATAAGGAACAAAATGGTATAGACAGCCCCCTAGAAGTGTTACAAAGTAGTATTAAGTGTAATCGAGCTTTTATAGCACTAATGGATGTGCCATTTTATCATGCATTCCTTGAATAATACCATATTAGGAATATAAATGCTTATATTATGTCTTTACCCATATTTAAAATTTCTTTTCTCTCTGTAAAATTTTTATTAGTGGTAACTGTATTGAAGGGGCATCTTATTAGTTAGCTATCAGTGTCATATACAAGAATTACTGCTCTTGTCAACTCACAAACTCTCTGCAAAGCCTCATTCGCTTCGTCTGTCCTTCACCTCGACTTTTAGTTCTCGCTAGTCGCAACCCTTGCTTCTCTAAATGTCATTGTCGAGTAAGAAGTATTGCCACTTGCTTGTTGATTTGATTTTGAGCCATGATGTCTTAGTGAAGAAGGTGGCTGTATCTTTTTTGACATGAAGGGTTATCTGAAGTTCAAGGGGTTTGATTCCAGGAACCGAAGGTACGGGTTAGGAGTGACTCTCTATGATTAAAAAAAAAAGCGTGGGAATGATTTGAAATCAATGGAAAAAGGAAACTCCTCTACCCAAACCCTTATATGAATGATCCAAAGCAAGCAATGAGCAAGCCACGAGCCCACGAGTTACTTTATTACGAATCTTCCTTACTATGAATTCCTGATTGGAGTTATTGAGTTTTGAGTTTCTTGATCTCCTGCCAGCTGACTAGTTGAAAGAGACTATAGTGGTTTAATGGACTGGTTCGGTACAAGTTGTTTTGGCAGGGACCTACCCTGACCAAATATGTATTGGGGTTTGGTTAATGTCAAGTTTGGTAGAGTTGGGGTTCATAAAATTGTCCTAGACTGGTCTAATCAGATGGCAGACTGAATCTTGGAGTGCAATATTATGTTTTCATTTCCTTGTGTGTTTTCACCCCTCCAGGCCTCAGGTGCTCTCATATTTCCCAAAAAAGTTTATTTGAATAGCACCTATTTAGTCAACACCAAAAATGACAGATGAAATCAGTCTAGTTCAGGACTGTCCAAGCTTTGGCATAGATTCACCAGTGAAAAACATATATTTGCGTCAATTGTGATAACAAATGACGCAAATATAACATAATCTCCTACATACATATGTTTGTGTCGCATATTTTTTAAAATGACGCAATTAAGTTCTCTAATTGCGTCACATTATTAAAAAATTTGACTCAAATACTGCTAGCTTACTACGTGCGTCATATGTAACTAAAAATGGGATGCAAATGGGATAACTATTGCTACTCTACCCGGCCAATTTCATTAGGTTTCTACCAATTCTCCAATTCATTCCATCTCCTTCATCTTCTCCAATTCATTCTATCTCCTTCATCTTCTCACTCATTCGACACTCTTGCCTTTGGTTATGGATTTCCATTGCCTTCCCCTATTTGAAGTTAGAATGTTGTTTGCTGCAAATTTCTATTTTTGTTTTGTTGCGAATCTCCATTGTCTTCCCCAATTCGAATTTCGATTGTTTGCTGCGAATTTCGATTGTCTTCCCCAATTCCCAATTTTAATTCCATTGTTGTGTTGCTGTATGCTTCGAATTCTCTATCTCTTTCATATTTTCTATGGTTTTTTGGGTACCCAATTTGTTGACTAAACTAATTGGATTTTTTTTGGGTCAACTAATTGGTTAAAAAAATAATTGGGTTTTTTGGGTACCCGATTTGTGGCAAACCAACAAATCTAAACCTATTTCGAAAAAAAGAAGTATACCATAGTGATTCGACTCCGACATTCTTTGTATGGGCCAAAAAAGCCTTTCTCTTGTGAACTTTCTCATTTCCGACACACCTTGCCTGTCTGCTTGTTTGATTGCATAATCTTATTGACTGCTGTACTGCTTTAGTTCAGTTGTGTCATGAAGAAATAACTGGGACATTTTTTATGTTGGTTGTCTTTCATGCAATTTATGTATGAAATTTTTTATCTGATTTGGTTAGCTACATTCACATTATTTAGGGCACCTATTGGACAAGGATATGGTTTCACATAAACATGTTCTGGCGCAACTTTCTCTGAGTGGGGATGACATTACTGTTGGACGTATAAGTCCTCCACTTCCATACTGCTACATCAAGGTATGATATATGATATCTCTATAGATCAAAAGAGGTGGGAATATATCTCTTCTGACAACACATAACTCTGAGTCTCCCACATCTAATATGATACTCTTCTTTATTTATGAAACTTGCAATTGGTGTTTTACGTGGGTGTTTCTTTAGGTGTTTGGGAATTGAATATTAAAAAAAACGTATTTAAGACTGGGAATAAGGTGGTAGGAAATGGGTGTAAATAGCCCTCAAAGTATATGATTTGATAAATATGTAAATGGATATAAATAATATGTGCGCGTTTATTTCATTTAAAGACTATTAATTTCTTTTAAAAAGAAACTACTTATCTTTTTAAAAATTACATGTACTTTGATTAAATCTTGTAAGCAACAAACTCATTTGAACTTATTATCCGTAAATCAAACTTGTATGAACAAATTTGAATTATGTTATCCTTGATTTGTATTTATTCAAACCTATCTGAGCATACTAGACCTGAATATGCTGATCACTGACCAAGATGTAAAACACATAATTTACTTATGCAAACTCACACACACATCCAAATTATTCAGATCTATAGAAGAACATGTGGATAATCCAATGATTTAAAGTTGTAAACAGAGCCAGTGTCCACTAGAACAAATGTTTTCCTCTTATTAGCAAATACCTGTAGGCGACAGTAAGGTTTAGTAATGGAGGCTTCTATACTACTAATCAAAGCAAAGCAAGTCAGTAACAAGCTGAGAAATTGCAGCAGAAACTATGGCAACAACTAACCAATTTCTCCCAAAATGGCTGAAGTGATTGTTATTTTTTAGCAAGAACAGGTAGCTTTACAGGATTAAGATACTATCCTATTTGTACTTTCCTAAAAATATCTTTGGCACATATAACAGCAACATCAAGTTTGCTTTCCTATTTGTGCTATTATTTAATGTAGATTCAATATTCAATTTAAGGTTAAGATCAAAGATTGGATTTTTTTGATGATGGGATTAGAGCAGATGGTGGACATTTAACTAAAAGCTGCAATTTTCCCCGTTCTTTCATTTTCACAATATATGTTAGTTTAAATCAGTTATGATTTTTGTTCATAAAGCTTGCTGCTAGAGTATACCAATGCAGTTAACTATGTACATTTTGAAGCGTGTGTAACGGACTGGGTTCATACTTTGCTACCTCGATTCCTCATTGCAAGATTGATGGATCAAATTGTGTGGAGTATGATAATCTGGGTTAGATATTGTAAATGGGTAACTATATGTTTGTTTGACATTGTATTTTGATTGTGACAGACTCTTACGAAATTACGGTTTTTGAGGAATATCTTGACAGATGCTGAGAAGGAGAAATTCAAGGTGAAAATAGATGCCTAACCTGTGCTATATGCTCTTCTCATTTCACTGAAATCCCTGACTGCGTGTTGTATGGTTTGATTTTTTTGTTTGTGTAGGAGCTATTGCAAAATGATGATTTTTATAAGATAAGACTTCCATCCAATGTCTTGAGTCTTCCAGGGAGGAATTGTATTGTTTCTGCTGTAAAGGCGGTAAGCTGCATTAAGCTAGTTGCTTGTTATGTTCCCTTTTTAAGTTTGTATGTACTAGTGGCTGCTGGCTGTAGCTTCTAATGCTTATGGTTGTTGACAGTGGTAATTAATCCCATTACTTCCTTTTAGCACAATTCTTTGATTCTATGCAAAAATATAGCTGGTACTTGAATTCCCAGAATACAACAGGCTAATGTATCCACTTGAAGCTTAAATAAATCACTTGTAAATCTAGATAGTGCTTAGCGAATTTTGCACAACAAACTCATATCTGAAGTAGAGGTGCAAGAAGGGGTAGGGATATCACTAATGATGATATGGAAGACTTTGAGACAATAGTGACCCAAAGGGTTAGACAAGCGACAATGGATGAGATAAATGATAAGATAGACGAGGTGGTTAGGGAGAAGTTATTTAGACTCGTAGAAGAAATTAGTATTCAAATACCATGTAATCTTTTATATGAAAAAAAAAAACCTTGTTACTCCACATGAGCCTAGTAGTTGTCAATCGGGAGGCATTGATCTGTTCACAAATCTTAAGGTAAAGCAACTTGAAACTTTAAAAATCCTTTTCATATGATCACCTCTTTGACAACACTTTACTCTATGACAAAAATATGATTATAGGAACCTACTTCATGCCAATTAGCACTATTGATGGATCAATTTGAAACAGTCATCGTTGCAGAAGGCACAATACACCCTTAGTTAGTCCTTGATCGTCATTAGGAAATGCAATGATTGGATTCTTTTGGTGCTTTCCCCGGCTAAGCGCATTGTTCACATCTTTGACCCCTTGGTAAAAAAGAGAAATTTAATAGTAAAGATATCTATGGAAAAGTAAGTTGATATCATTTATATGACTGTAACTTTCGTATTCACTAGTACAATATAATCTAAGCTTGTTTTTTCTTGTTTACAATAATATATAGTGCTTTCCGAAATTACAAGACACTTATAGGATGTTCTACTGGCTATAGGGTAATGTGAAAAACACGGAGAGGCATAATTCACTTTTATTGCAACATTTAGTTTCAAATGACTTTTTAATAGTATAAATGAAGTGATTGTCTCTTACTTTAAAATAATAATGCAGTGTGCCCAACAACTTGGAGGGACTGAATGTGGTTATTATGTGATGCGATATATGTTGGAAATAATTTTAAATCGATCACCAAAACAGTGAAGACTTGCGGTTTGTTTTTGCAATTTTCAATGATTTTTTTTGTTAACTTTACAAACAGTGGTTTTCATCAGTATTTACACTTCTCTTATTTTTTATGCTAGGATTTTCAAGAACAAGTCCGTACTCTGATGACAAAATAAATGAGGTTCGAGATATGTGGGCCGAATTTTTCGTAAGTAATGTCGACATATAGCCTTTTGTTGAACTTAATTAGCTTTAGTGTATGAAATTGTTTATGGTTTGTATTAACTTGTAATCAATAGGAAGTGGATTTCGTCCGTTATAGAATTGTAATGATGAAATCTACCCTCTATCGGGTTTCTCATTATGGATTTACCCTTAATATAGGGTTGTAATTGAACGGGTTGCTATTATATAGGGTTGTAATTGAATGGGTTGCTATTATATAGGGTTGTAATTGAATGGGTTGCTATTATATATGTATATTATGGATTTTGATGGTTGATCAAATTGTAAACGAAACTCTGCCGAATTTTTTTATTTGAGTTTAGGGTATAACATTTGGGCTATTATATATTAGATTACAAGCAATGCAAAACTACATTACAAATAACAACCATTTGCATCACATTTTAATACAGAGGAGATGCAATTAAGAATTATATATGCTCAACTAAAGTCTAATTGTGTCACACTTTATTCTACATTCGACGCATATGTATAAAATTTACTTGAAGGAATAAACCTATTTGCGTCACACTTTTGTAAATATGTGATGCAAATAGAGTACTTATTTGCGTCGCATAATAATAAAAGTGTGACGCAAATAGACATAGATTTGCGTCATTTGTAGATTTGGTGCAAATAGCGCAAATGTTATTTGCGTCTCCAGCAATTGTGTCAAGCTATGTTTGACGAAAATAAGACCTAAATATGCGACGCAAATAGGTGTTTTTCCACTAGTGGTTAAAGTTGAGCCAAATCTTAAGCCCTTTTCATTTCTTTTCATGTCCTATGGAATGTTTTTCAAATTCACTACCTGGGGTTGAATGATGAGAGAGTCATTGAATCGCTTTGTGAGGGAGTTGAAAGAGGACGATTAACAAATAAAAAGCTTCAGGTTTAAGGAAGCCTCCATGAATTATGATTTTGTAACGTTTAAGTTAATTTAGATGGGCTCTGTAGCCTGTGCTTGGGAATGAGGAAGGGTGAGAAATTTTAGGGAAATGAAGAACATCATCACCCAAAGTTTGTTTAGACGGCGCTTTCTCTAAATTTTTTTTTAATGCAAGGCTTCCTCTAATCCAACAAAATTTCCTTCGTTTTTTATTTTAAAACTATTTACTCTATGTTCTTCACCACTATAATAGTATAATTTTTATTCAATTGTTATGTCAGTAAAGCAAGCTCTGCCAAATGAAATCCTTTATATTGAAAAGAAAAACCTTTTCCTAAATGATTTATGATTGAAAATACAGATGTCCTCTCAAACATGCCCTGAATAATTTTGACATATGCTATTGATATACATCAACATTAAAATAAAATAAAAATAAGGGGGTTAAGAAAGCCCTAATAAACAATGCATGCATGGTAGAAGCAAGCAAAGCACCTAATGATCGATGACAAATTCCAACAGAAATAGGGTAGGTGTTTCTTTTTTTATCAAAAAAAAATTTTGGCCGTTCTGGTGGTAGGTGTATATTTTTTTTTGTAATTATCCGGTAATCATCTTAATCATTTGTGTCATGCAATATGAAATTAAGGGAACGAGGCTCGTTTCTCAGCAAAATATAATCAAACTCAAAAGATACTATATTAATGTTTTTATTTAGTCAAGCCTTCTACCAAATCGTGCGCAGCATTATATGATCACCAAACTAATAATTCATCCCAGTCCTATTATAAAATTGTATAAATACATTTACAAATATTACTAATTCATTTTTTTTTTTTGTCACTAACATAAATTCTTTTGGCCATTGCTTCATAAAATCAGGGAGATCCACCTCAATGCATAACCTCTTAAACACAACAAGAAGGTATAACTATTGAAATTTTTCTGAATTCTAGATTTTTGCTTTCAAGACGAAACTACACAAAAAATGATAGAAAAATTTTTGGCAAGAAATTGTGTGCTTGTGTGGAAGAGGCTTGGATTATGGGTACTTTTAAGCTTTGTTCTTGTCAGCCACTGTCCATTTCTCAAGCCTAACATGGATTCTCTGCCTATGTGTAAGTTTACATTCTTTGCCTTCAATAGTTGAGTGAGCTGTGTGTATTTATACTGATTTGATCCCAGGAAAGTCTATCATTTTTTATTTGATGACTCTTATCATGTCTAAAACCCTGATTTATCGATATCGTGACAAGAACAATTTCTTCAATTATTTTGAAAACTAGGGCTAGACAAAACATATTCTGAGGATAGATGAAGAAAGTAAAAAAAAAAACCTTAATTATACATAAACAGTAAGCCTTGGAGAGAATTTTGATGTAAAACTACATATATGTTTGACTTGTTGTCTTAAGTGTTGTCTCATATTCTGTATTATATTCTACTATTTTGATGTAATAATTGTACAGAAGAAATTCTCCGTATAAATTTTCAATGCTATGCTTTTTGCTAGTATGGACTATTTTTTATATGTACTCAGCTATTAATTAGTGCGAAATGTACATATCTCTAAATGATTCGCTTATTTCCCTTCTTTATTTTGTCAATATATAGATTTTGCGTATTGGATGTTGTCTGTTCATAGAAATTCGCCTGATAAAATTTAACACGCATAAAAAAAAAATCTTGTTAAGGTTTCCACTCCATAGGTGCCGAGAAGGTGATCAGATGGGTGAATTTCTCACAGAATGAAACGTACGAGCTTATGTCAAAATCATGGACATAATATGTGTTAAGTTGTAGAGCCTGATTAATATTAAATCCCTAATTTCTGTGTGTAAGTTTTCTTATCCAACAACAATATGAAGAAAGCCAAACACCAAGTGTTATTATGTCGCAATTATACACAGCTCAAATTTTATGTATTGTCTATCTTTTGAAAAATTTTAAAAATTATAGAAACATGACAAACATAATGCAACTTACCAAAAATCTGCTGTTTGCTGATTTCAGGGGAAATCAATTTGAAGAGTCTTAGAACCAAGTATAAGGAAACAGGTTGGTATACACTCCTCTTTAGATGGTCGTACTTGTCAGTTTCATTTTTATTCCTTTACAATACAACTAAAGAGATGTTGCCATTATCATATTATGTGCTTAGCTTAAGAGTAAGTTATTGATGATTTTTGCAGTTAAACTCTTGCCACACGAGAAATTTGAACCATTCCTAGCACAAATGTGCAATTTTTCAGGCGAAAAATCGGACTATTGCGAGTTGAATGGTGACATAAGAATCCTTGGAAACTCTTGTTCCATCTTTTTCAGCTCACCCCAACAAGCAAATATAGAGCTTATGGAAAATACTACATGGGGTATAAAACTTTATGCTCGTAAGCCAGATAAAACAGTAATGGGAGAGGCCAAAGAGATATGGCTTAAACATGTATCATCTGCTCAAGAAATTCCTCAATGCACCGTAAATCATACACTTCCGGCCATTGTTTTCTCGACTGGAGGGTATGCAGGAAACATCTTTCATGACACAAGCGATGTCTTGATCCCCCTTTATCTTACTTCCCTACGATTCAATGGAGAAGTTCAGTTTCTTTTACAAGATAAGCGTTCTTGGTGGAACGAACGACACGAGGTTATGCTCAAGGGGTTGTCTAAATATGAGACTATTGACTTCAATAATGACAAAGAGGTTCGATGTTTCAAGAATGCAATTGTGGGTGTCAAGTCTCACCAAGATTTTGGCATTGACCCTGAGATGATGCCGTATGGATTGACATTGAGGAACTTTACACAGTTCATTAGAAGAATCTACTCGTTAAAGAGGAACATCACGATCAAGATGCCTACTAGGGATAAAAGAAAGCCGAGGCTCCTTGTCATTTCGAGGAAGAAAACTCGGACCATTTTGAATGAGGATGAGCTAGTTTTCGAAGCTCAAAGGTTAGGCTACAACGTGGAGACTATCGACGCACGAATGAGCCTAAGCAAATTCTCCAAAATAGTGAACTCTTTTGATGTGATGATTGGTGTTCATGGAGCAGGGATAACCAACATGATTTATCTACCGGAAAATGCTGTCCTAATTCAAGTAATACCAATAGGACTACGGTCAGTGTCAAATATCTTTTATGAACGCCCTGCTAGAAGTATGAACCTTAAGTATTTGGAGTATGAGATTAGTGTTAATGAAAGTAGCCTCATTCAACAATACCCAATCAAACATCAAGTAATCACGGACCCGAGTATAACTGAAAAGCAAGGATGGGACAAGTTTAAGGTTATCTATTTGGATAATCAAGATGTGAGGTTGGATATGAGCAAGTTCAATGGAGTTTTGTTAAAAGCCTTGGAACTTCTTCGTTAGTATAGGTTATGATTTACGCTTCACTGTATACACTTGTGAATTAAATTCTAAAGAAACAATACTGTTGGAAATCATGTAAATGCTTATTAATGCAAATGAACCCAAAATACAGTTCTTGTGGATAATTTACGAAACTTAATGTTCAAGCTATTCGTGCTATGCGACTATTTGCATTTGATGAGCATTGAACCTTCAACATGCAATTTGTCACCCTTGAATTTATAATAACTCCAGTCCAAATTAATGACTTACTTAAGGTCACTCTCTATAAAATTAGGGAATCTGGCGTGAAACACCACCAAGAGGGTTTTGTCAATTACGGTCATTAACCATCTCTTATGTGATTTTTGAAAATTTAATTGGTCTGCTTCTTTATACTTCGTATTTTTCTTATCTATTAACATCATCTTAAACATCCATCTTGAATATAGTCTAATGTCGCATGATACATCGAAATTACAAATATGATTAAATTTGAGGCTAGATCAAACCACATACACATGCATAAAACAGTAAATCACAATCATAATCGAGAAATACAACACAATTACTAACATTGATCTGCACCTAGACATACGATTTAATATCAAAGTAATCACTTACTAACATCGGGGAAATTCAGAAATTGCAAGTCCATGATTCAAAGTAGTGAAGTTGCAATACTAATACCCTTGGAATGGGACATTTTGAAATGAATGACCCACGAAGATTGAGATTGAATAAAAGACGACAGAATTCCCTCCTTTTTTAATTTGTCACCAACCTTATAATATGAAAATCCTATCAAATCTCAATCTCATGAAATTCACATATCAGCAATCCCGCATTAGATAGTGAAGCAAAGGAAAACAACTTACCTCAAAACCTTACCTCTCATTCACTCACTCTACTCAACAATGTCATCTTCCCCTTTCTCCCTCCTCCCCTCCACCACCTTCCACGGCCGCACTACCTCCAAGCTCCTCAGCTTACGCCACCTCAACCACCGCATCAAACCCTTCTCCACCACCATCAAATCGCTCTCCACTCCCACCCCAACCCTCACCCAAGATGACCTCAAAAAACTTGCCGCTGAAAAAGCCGTCGACTCCGTCAAATCCGGCATGGTCCTCGGCCTTGGCACCGGAAGCACTGCCGCATTCGCGGTCGCCCGAATTGGCGAGCTCCTCTCCGCCGGAAAACTCTCCAACATCGTCGGAATCCCAACCTCGAAACGTACCCAAGAACAAGCAGCTTCTCTCGGGATCCCCCTCTCTGTCCTCGACGACCACCCTCGGATCGACCTCGCCATCGATGGCGCCGATGAGGTTGACCCCGATCTTAATCTGGTCAAAGGACGAGGTGGGGCCTTGTTGAGAGAGAAGATGGTGGAAGCAGCGAGTGATAAGTTCATAGTAGTGGTTGATGATACCAAGCTTGTTGATGGGTTGGGTGGCAGTCGTCTTGCTATGCCGGTTGAAGTTGTTCAGTTTTGCTGGAAATATAATCTCAAGAGATTGCAGGTTTATATATCTCTAGTCATATGTTATAAACTTTATTATATAGTTTTGGATTGTGTTTGTCATTAGATTTAATGTTGGCCTGCAAGTTTAGTTCTTGAATATGATTTCTTGATCAAGATTGAATTTTTATTGATTAAGAGGTTGAGGGTATTGTATCGTTGTAATTTTTGGAACCTTCAATCATGAAAATGTGGGCTTTTTAGTTGGATGGGGGTAGGTGGTTTGATTGAAGAAGCATTCTTTTTTGACACATTGGCTTATACAAATATGTGTGGATTTGTGATGGATAATATGGGGTTGATCATAGGAGAATATAGTTGATTGATCTTACTGGCCTCGAACGGCACATACCTTGTGAGGTGGAGGAGGGTAGGAGGGGATTCTAACCTGCAGGAAACAGGTGTAAAGCTTCTTTTTTACACCCAAGAAATCTTTACAACAAGATGAGAATCGAATGCCTAGCCTCTTGTTTGGGAGGTGAGAGATGGGAGGTCTACTGTTGAGGTCCGACTAGATTATGAAATGGTGAAGTAATATGGAATAGAGAGAGTGCTACTTTCCTGGCTACAGAAATCAGTCTATCGCTATAGATGTAAGCTGCAAATTAGACGAGCTCGATTGGCGGTCTTTAAGTTGTTACCAAGTGTAGTCGGTTATGACTCGGGTACATTTGAGAGTAGATGTATCTTAGGCAATTGTACTACTCTCCTATATTTTGATAAATTAGCATAATTTTTTTTTCTAAATGCCAGAGTAAAATATATATAGGGTTTTGTTGCTGATTAAAGAAGGCTTAATTTATTTCAATGGATGTGAACGGCTCATAGTTGAAATATATTTCCTTGATCTTTTGGTCATAATTCTGACTATCAAAAGATTGTCAATTCCCCCAATAAGCTGTATTCTAAAAGTATAATTGTATACTTTGTATTTGATTTGCAGGTTTATTGATATATATGGCTTCTTTTCTTGGTTGCAGGAGATCTTTAAGGAGCTGGGTTGTGAGGCAAAGTTAAGATTGGAAGGGGATACGCCTTACGTGACTGACAACTCAAATTACATCGTGGATTTGTACTTCCCGACTTCAATAAAGGATGCTGAAGCTGCAGGGAGGGAAATTTCAGCCTTGGAAGGCGTAGTAGAACATGGGTTGTTCCTGGGTATGGCTAGCGAGGTCATCATTGCCGGTAAAACTGGAGTGAGTGTCAAGACTAAATGATTACTGATTTCTGCTGGTTATTGGCTGATGGATTTGGGGTACGGAATAGTCTCCCTCTCCCAGCAACACGTCCTTGTTCATCATCTTTACATATGTTCTCTCTCACTTCCTGTAATGTTTAGATGGGGTATCTGAGGTTTGGCTTGATATTTTTGCATCTATTGTATCTGATTATTGTTGTGATTTTAGTTTATTGTGTTATGAAGTGTAGATGAGGGATCAATGGCGAGATACAGAGATAACTTATTGAATTTTGTACATTACTCACTGGTGCAATAAAATTCAGCAACTTTGAATAATATGCTTTATTTCGCTCTATTATTTTCCTGCGGCCACCTTAGAAACAGTACTTTTGCTAGATTTCCTCATTCTCTCCATCTTACGTTGAACATGCTTTGCATGATAGAAAATCACTTTTTATTTAGAAAAATTATATAGTCTTTCATATGACTAATGGATTAGCTTTTGCAAGAGGTCTGATAATGGATGTGCATTATATTGGTAAAAACATGCTGATCAGTTATTACTCTTAGCATTGTGTTGCAATTATTTGTTTGTATATGTGTTGATTCTGTGGACTTGTGGTTGATTCTGCAAGCAGGACAAAAGAAAAGGATAACCCGGACCAAACCACGAATTTATCTAAACATGTACAACCCGGAAATGTATGGAGCAAGTTCGACCCAACCAATTTTGGCAACCGTTGAGCAAACCATTGTATTGTATGTTTAAGTATGGAGTAATTATGATTATAAGATATTTCTTTCGCAAAATACCATAAATTATTAATATCTTTGAATAATCTTATTTTCTAGGATTTTAACAAACTTGGATTCAACTATGAAAATGAACCCAACATGAAATCATCGGACTCAAACCTAACTTGCTTGTTACTTTGTTAGGACCTAAAGGAGTAGAGGACCAACGCTAGTAGATTTGCTATATATACAGGATTTCAACCTGGTGTTTAGTCCTCGCCAAAAAAAAAAAAAAACCTCATGTTTCAAATAGTTCATGTACATTTCTTCGGAAAGGGGAAGGTGGGGATGCTGCTTTAGAACATTGAGATAATCAAAGAAGCACTCTCTATCTATAAATATTACTAAAGCAAAATTCCTGTTAATATCATACTAAATACCTGTTAAACTATTATAATAAAAAAATTCACCTTTTATTTATAGATGATGTTCTCTACTTTTTTTTCTACTTTACATTAATATTAGATTGAAAAATATTATACATAAAAAATTGTGTTGCTGTATAAATCTATATCTCTATAACTATAACTAAAGCAAAATCCCTACTAATATCATGCTTAACACATGTCAAACTATTATAAAAAAAATTCCACCTTTTTTTATAGATGATATTATCTATTTTTTTTCTACTTTACATTAATATTAGATTGAAAAATTTTATATCTAAAAATTTATGTGACTATATAAATTCCTAAAAGATATGGAATACTATTGGTAATTTTATAAAACCTATAAGTTTTCTCCAATAAATGAAATATTCCTATAATTAAAATACTTAACAAAATAATAAACCATTCATCGCACAGAACTTATCTAGTTCAAATTACAAAAGCAAAAGAATGTGTACATAAGAATGTCCAAGTAGTAAGATAGCAGCAGATTTACAACATTGATATAAATTAGATCCTATTCTAGCAAATGCACAATCCGAAAGAATTATGTAAATCAGAAAGAATTATGATGTTCGTCTAGATTATGGTTACAGAAGTAAATCCAGCAATCAGCTGGAAGGAGTTTCGTGCAAATTTCCAGCAGCATTATATGGATCAACGATCCCCCTATCTTCAGCAAATACTTAGTCAATTAATAGATGGAGAGGTCAAAATTATTAACAGATGCAGATGCTTAAATACCTGTCAACAAGTAATAAAAGCAGCTGCAGGCCTTGACTGGAGTGCTTCTACACGCTGAGAACAGATATAACCAATATTGACAAACAAAACAAAACATAGCTAATCTAACTTTCCTGCTTTGGTGTTGTCACTTTAAAACTTTTGGACAACCAGATAGCAGTCTCCCTAGGGGAAACCTTCTCTAGTCCAAATGGTTTCAACAAAACACCTAGTTCATCAAATCTTTCTTGTTGCAACAGCTTTGCACTGAACTCCAGCAACCCTTCCAATGCTTCGGCCCGCTGTTGATAAGAGGACGTGTCAAACCGATTGCGGCGTATGTCTGATGATGCATGGCTTGATACGCCAGCAGTAGCATTTTGATCTGAAGAATCACCATTATCCTTTCTTTGTACCTTGTTGTCCCTTACACTCTGCCACATTCCATCAAGGTTCTTGGGAATTCCAATATCACAAAATTTAACTGAAAATTTGTCCTTGGTTATGGAACAGCCACCATATACTGGGGACGAAGAGCCCTGTCTGGAATTCATAGAACTCCTTTGATTTAGGAAGAAAGGTTCCTCATACGAAGCTAGTGGGAATTCTGCTATCTTGTCAATTCGAGGTGAGTTGACAGAAATATCTGGAGATGTGATTCGTTTTAGGATATCCACAGTTGGACTGCAAGGTGATTTATATCTTGCAGCTCTAGTAGCCATTGGCATAGATGCTCTCCGAGTGCCGTTCACAGAGACAGAACGTTTCACAGGAGTGCTTGAAGGAGGCTGCAAATACTGGAATACCAAAAATAAGTCTTTAAGCTGGAAAAATTAATAGGTCATGGAAGTTTCAGTTAAATGAAGCAAAAATGCTTGCCAACATCCAGCACAGAGCCAATATGGTAGTTTCACAATTGGCTATATCAGTCTAAAATGTCAGAAGTAACTATGCAATTAATTGCAATGTTCATCTACTGCACGAAGCTGGTATGATAATCTATGCAACAGATTCAGTTTAACATCCTATTCCTTACTAATTCTATAGAGAAGGATTAGGTGGGCACATTAAAACTTACCGATTGTTGATTTCTTGACAGCTCTGACCGTCTTTTCGGAGTGCCAAACGTTTTAGCTCGCGTCAATCTGGGATTCCTTCCAACATCTGAAGCTTTTGAAGTTACAGCTTTAATAGCAGCAGTCCTCCTAAAGGGATCTTGAGCCTTTAACTTAGCCAACCTCCGTTCTAGATCAGATAAGGTAGGTTTTATCCTATCATCAGTATACAAGGAGTCTAGCTCAGTTTCAGATGCACTGGGATCAATAGTCCTTTCATCTTCTGCTTCCGGTAATGTTGCTTTATCTATGCAATTAGAATCAGTATCATCCCAGTTATCATCTATGGCGTCACATCTAGGATTCCTAGTTTGAAGATGAATCTTTTCAACATAAGGTTGAAGGTGGGGGTGCCTGAGCAACTCAGCAGCCTGTTAAAGAAACAATTATCAGCAGAGAATAGACAACAAAACCAAAGAACAAGAAATAACAGGGACTCACACATTTTCTACTAAAAACAGTATTTGGCATTTGTCCCCACTCAAAAAAGAGACTAACAATTAGTATGGAGTACAAACAATCCACAAAAATCAAGAATTACTTTAATGGTAAGCTACTAAAAGAACACAAGACTGATTCTGGGGTATACTATGGTGTATACAGTGCTATACTGGACATAAAATCATATTACATGTATGATTTTAGAAAAATCAAGTTTTAAGCAGAATCATAGTCTTCATACGGATAATCTACAGTACATCTACTCCAGTTTCCCAAGCATTTGTTCTGTGAGCAGCTAAGTAATATCAGATTTAAGTAGGCAACCATGAAACAGAAGGTAAAGAATCACAGCCTACCATCAAACCACAAGAATAAGATGTGCAAGTTGTTTTAGAAAGGGGCCGGTACAAGATTTCTTTCGGTTATTATAAATTGGTAGCAACATGCATTAGTAGTCTTGAAGTCATAAGTCATCAATAGCAAATCTTCACTTAAATAATATACTCACGCTGGGTCTAAGTTCTGGGTTCTTCCGCAACAAGCTTTTGACAAGACCTCGACTGCAAACAGAAATTTGAAAAATGTTTAGGTTGTCAGCTGCTAGTCTACATGCATAAAAGAAGCAAAAAAAATAATCTTGCATGCAAAAAAAGAGGCCTGTTCAATATTCCGTATGAAAATTACATAAACACTTTAAATACACACAAGACTGTCCCCAGAGATCTAGCATGTTTTAAAGAAAAGCTCAAGTTCATAGCTCGACACATTCCAAAATAACATTATTTTTGTTAACCGATGTCATCGATCCTATTCAATTTTGGTCCCTTAAGGTAGACTAATGTCATCTATTGGTCTCAGGGGGGGGGAGTAGAGGGGGCTTTCACAATCATAAATTAGCTTGCACTTTGGAATTTATGAAGCTCAGAGCAACTAAAATTAAAGCAAAGGACTTACAATGCCCCAGAATATTTTGCTGGAAGAGGTGCTACAGTTGACTTGCTAATTTTACTGATCAGGGCTTGCATGTCCTGTTCCAGCAGAATGCATCAGCAAGAAGAAAAATTAAATTTTATTTTCTTATTCCTTTGACAGAGACGAGAAAAGAGGGGTACAAGTAGCTTAACAGTAGAGGAAAGTATCTACAAAATAAATATCAATGAGTTCCTGGATACTCTTCCCAAAAGTTGATATTAACTTCCGATCTGAAATAAGTTTTCTGCTCCTATTACTTAAACTAGTTAATTAGGTTGGAAATAAAGGGTTTTGAACCAAAGACTAGCTAAATTAAGCAAAGGAGCATAAATTTAAGGTTTATAAAGAAAATTAAACAAAAAAAAAAGTTATACTCTTTTGGAATCCCAAAAAGAAAAAAGAAAAAAAAAAACTTTTCTAATTGTCCTATAAATCTAGGATTATAAGTTAACATTAGACAACTTAAGAACCAACTAAGTAATCTAAAACAGCAAGGAAGGCTTACAAATGCTTTAAAAGCAGGCTTGAGGGCAGCCATTTCATAAATACAACAACCTGGATATTTAGAAAGAAAATAAATTCAGCCATGTTCACGAAACTGATAAAGAAAATTTTGAACTGAATGTCAAAAAAAATGAAAATTGACAGAGATAGTTACTAAATAATGACTAACCCAATGACCATATGTCTGATTTGGAGCCATAAGGTATGTCAGCGAGAAGCTCAGGACACATGTAGCTGGGAGTGCCAACAACCTGAATAATATATTATTTGAACACAGTAAGACTACATAGAACACTAAAGATGTAATATATAGAATGAGAATGAGCTTACAGAGGACGCAAGATCATCTGAAGTCAGCATTTTTGCAAGTCCAAAATCACCTGTATTTAAGAAGAAGAAAAACTCACTATTTATCCATGACTAGGTGGAATAACAAGATGAAATAGAATTATGAATTACGAACAACTTCAGAAAATGATGCTGGGAGGAGGATACCAAACAAATAAGCTTACCAAGACGTATGTTTTGCTCCTTGGTCAAGAATATATTGGAGCACTGAAGAAGTTACAAACTGAGAATTCAGTACTAGAAAACTTTACACAAATCAGGGAGATAGAGGGGAGTGAAGATAACTGGTTCTGACACAATCATACAAGTACTAACCTTCACATCACGATGAAGAATATGGTTCATATGCAAGTAGTCAAGAGCCATGAGCAATTGAACAAGCCATTTACAGATATTCTACAGGTGGTTCAAACGACAAACTTTAGTGACTAGGCTATCTATTGCAGTTCACTGCCACAAAGAAGTGACTATAGAAATGTAATAGATTCTAGTAACAGGGAAAGCTAAAACCTCTTCTGAAAAATGGACACCATTTGCACGCTTTACAGCTCCTGCCCTGAAGAAAACAAGCAAGCAGCAGAGATAAGACAAACAAAAGACAAGAACAACCCACTGTTAAATATTTACCTTTCTAATCCAAAAAACTTACATGTCACCTGCTTCACAGTATCCGATGATTATGCATACATAGCAACCCTGTCAATAATCCGTCAACAATCAATTTTAAGCAATTGAGAATGATTTGAAATCAAATTTAGATATATCATACAAACATCTTCTAGAAAAGTTTTTTTATAAAAAATTTCAGAAAAATATAGGACTTAACAAAGAAAACATATTCAAAGTTAATCTTTTTCCTCTTTACATTGAGAGAACCAAAGTAAGGAAATGAAAAGCCAGATTTTAACATTCATAAACAACCTATCAACTCAGGTATTGCTTGAGTCTTGTGATCCCCAATATCAAAGAAAAATTTATAACCATTATTTTGTCCTTCAACTACTATGATTTTGCATATCTGATTTTCTAAGGTAGCACTCAAATGAGATGCAGATACTCAATCTTCAAACTACAATGATAACCTATGCATGAAACTCTACACATTTGAGGCATCCATAAACCATTTTATGTTGACCACCACAGTTCATTCTTGCATTTTACTAGTCGTGATATGTTTACACCCCAAGAGCCTCAAACAGTTTAAACAACCAATACAGTCAAAGATCAGGTGTGTCTAACTCTATGATACCCATAACTCTTTTATGGGTGAGTTTTGAGTGATTTCAGGTTTATTTGGATTTATTTATGCTAAAAGTCCATAATTATAGTCTAGCTCTAATCATATTGATTATTGCTAATTTTTAAGACTTTTGTAGTATAAATGCACATTAATGGATTTAGCATGGTGGAGTATTAGTTTGTTGGATGAAATTTGGGCCAAGAAAAAGGAAGAAGAAATTACCTAAAGTTGATAAGATTTGAATGAAGAAAAAGAAAAAAAAAAAGATTGAAAGTCTCACGGCACAACCAAGAAAAAAGGAAAAAAGAGTCCAAGTACTACAAGGGAGCATGATGGCACATGTGAGGGATTTGTTTTTTTAAATTTTCCTTTTATTTTATTTTATTTTTCTGAAATTGAATTAGTCTTTAACTAGAATTAGGTTAGTTTAAGAGGCTAGGAACAACTCTTAAGCAGTTTTTATTATTATTCCCCTCTACACCTTCTCTCTTCTTCCTCTTTTCTCTCTTTTTCTAGGGTTTTAGTTTATGGTTCTTGTTTAGATTTTTCTCTCTCAAAAATATTGTTTACTCTTAAATAATCAAATTGTGTTCCTAGTTTAATCATCAATCTAAATTTCAAGTAAGTTTCTCTATTTTTCTTTAGTTGATTATATCTTTATTTATTTATTCATGCCTCTTTGTTATTTAATTTTATTTCCTTATAGTTTTATGATTTCTATATTTATGCTTGATTTTATTATTGTTCATATGGCTTTAATTATGATTAGTGAGTAATTTCCTTTCTAGGATGTTAATATATGAATCCTAGCATGTGTTAAGTGGATTCTAATATCAACTCAATGACAAATTTAGGTTGGTTTATTAGGTTGTTAAAATTGATCATTAGGTTAAATTCATTGGTTTAATTAGTCAAGAAGCGACGGCTGAGATTAATTATTTCCTTTGTCTTAATGATTTAATGATATTTGCTAATTAATCAAGAAGCGAGAGCTGAGATTAAGAGGGCTACGCCTAATACAATTAGATTAATCAAGAAACGAAAGCTGAGGTTAGGATAATTGAAGGGTTGTTTGATTTGATCATTGATGTTGGTGTATTTGATGATGGTTAATGCATGTTACTGGGGATTTATTAATATCCTAGGTTTTTTTCTTATTGATATCACATTTTAATTCTTACAATTTTAGCTATTAGTTTCATTTAACAACTCGTTTCTAGTGTAATCTAGCTAAATTGAGCTAAGTTAACCCTTTATTAGCTTCCTAGAAGACGACTCGTGATTGTACTGCAGCAGTCGTGCACTTACAGTTATAATTAGTGACTAAAAATCAGTCATCAACTAACCATCAATTTCTTCTATTTCTATAGTTCCCTTGACTTTTTTTTTTTTATAATGGGTATCAGTGTTCAATTCATGCATTTTACAGACTAACATAATCATGCTCCAAGACCCAACATACCTCTTTCCACTCTTTAAGACCCCCTTCCTCCTCCTCCTCCTCCTCCTCTTCTCTCTCTCTCTCTCTATCTCTCTCTCTCTCTCTATTGTCTGACACTAAGCTAAGGAAACAGCATAACTCACAGATGGAGATAGAATTTCAAGAAAATATACATAGATCTGGAAACTACAACATTAGAACGACAGATTTGTCAGCTCCAACAGAAAAAACAAGTATATTATTGGTCATTCAAAGAGATACTTCATATACATCAATCTCCGCAAACGATTTGACTGCTCTAATATAACAGCATTCTCAGTTCTCGATACATGTTGCAAAATGAAAACAAGGCATGCTACACGCTAACCAGACAAATGTAAGGTATGTTATTTCAGCTCACCTTCTCAACCCAAGAATCTTTGTACTCCACGATGAAGGGATGCCGTATCTTACGAATGAGTTCCATCTAAGAGGATCAAAACTTTTCATTAGACAAATATATATACTGTATACTTGAAATTACTAATATATCAGAAATTCAGCAGCCAGAGGCTTATAGCCAAACAGTTATTCATCAAACAATTGCAATAATAGTCAATTACTAATTTCTTAATGTGCTCAACGAACCAGTACTTGATTGTAAGATTTAAGGTCTAATAGAAGGAGCAGTACTTGATTGTAAGATTTAAGGTCTAATAGAAGGAGCGTCTCAAGAATTACAGATATATGGCTAATAGTGCATCATGCAATGATTCAGTGACTTCCTGGTTTTTATATAAACTAAATGAGGAGGTACCAAATAAATAGTTCATTTCAAGCACATCATATTAGCGTGAATAGGCACTTGTAATGTAACCAATTTCACAAGTATAATAGCACCACAAAAAAAATATGGATCATAACAAACGAAAAGGACAATCTTTTAAATCCTCCAGGAAACTAAAACACCTGGTAAAGTGGATAAATATGCTTGTTTCATCAAAATAACATCCGAAGTTACATTCTAAGAAACAACTAGTGATCAGCATGGGATATTAATATACAAACCTCCTGATGAGCAGATCTTTTAGTTCTTTCAGTTTGGCGGGCTAGACGGATCTTTTTCAGCACATACCTAGAATTAAGATCAAATAAAAAACAATTGAAGCCAGCAACAGAGAATTCCACACCTCATACTTAATCAAGACTAAGCATAAGCAGCATAAAGACAGCAACAAAGTAAGGTCTTCCTATTTCTTACTTCTTCCTCTCATGCTTATGCCGCACAAGAAGAGCAGAACCGAAAGAACCCTTTCCAATCTGTTCTAGTACATCATACTGTTCCATCTTCTAATTCACAATTCCAAACCTTCTAAATCCCGTTTAACACATCCAAAACTCTGCGCAACACAGTAAAAACGCAATATCAATACATCTTCCTAGGGTTATCATAAAAAAGATTAACAAATTTCCAAGAAATACCGAAAATTACGAATAATAACGTTGAATAAAGACCAACACGCAAACATTGACTCACAGCAGAAACAAGTAAAATAACAAACAACAAATACACAAATATTCAACATTCTATTAGCTCAAGTAACCTCCTTTGACCTAGTCACCCAAAATAAACAGCATTACTTTCTTTCACAAGAAAGAATACATTTCAATGCCATCTTGGTGACTCAAAACACGAAATGAAACATGAAAAGCTTTACCACGACTACAAATCAAATGCATCAATCACATTATATTACAAACCATACATTATAGAAAGCAATGCTGAAATGTTCAGTTACTCAAGAATTTGACATCTTGCAATCAAGAAATCAAGGATTGCAAAAACTTCACTAAAATTATGACATTTAAATTACTAAAAAGAGCACAATTAAAAAAATTAAATAACAAAAATTACACTAAAATTGAGAGAGAGAGAAAATTGAGCAATCGAAGCAAGAACAGTGCACAACAAGTTTAAAAAAAAAAGTGGACACTAGATTCCGCATAACACGAAAGCTACATTTCCTCAATTTTCCCCAATTTGTTACATACATTCAACAAACAAGGGGGATAGAGAGAGCGAGAGTGAAGTGAGTGGCAGTAAAAGCGACGAAAACGGATACCTGAAAGCGCGAGCAAACCGTCGATCGGGGAGCACAAGAGAGAGCAGTTGCAGCAGCAATGACGGAATTCAGAGGTCCGCCATTAATGGTGAATGAGTGAGAGAGGAGGAGGAGAAGCTTTGGGGAGCATAAAAATGCAAATCCAAACAAGGGGTAATGGAATTGGAGACTAGTTGACAGACAGAGCCAAGACAATATTACTATACTACTACTGGTTATTTTATTTTATTTTATTTGGGTCCTACGTAGAAGATTTTTGTATAGGTTGAATCTGTTTCATTTATATCTAATTTATTTATTTTATTTTGTTTTATCTTTTATTTTATTTTATCTAACTTTATTTTTTCTATTCTGATCTAATTTTTTTAGAAACAAGAATTTAAATGAAAATTATGGTTATTATTATTTGATACGTATAATAACAATAATAATTAAATAATAAATGTGTCAAGTAGTAAATATTATTTAAATTATTATTTTTTGTTGTTACTTCTTCTCTTCCTTCTTAATAATGATGTTATAAAAATTAATATTTTTATATTATTTTTTATTATCAATAATTATAATTATTATTGTTATTTTTATTAGATGGCGTTTTTATGTTATTGCAATATATAAATTAGTAGTACAGATCGTGAATATAACAAAATTTATATTATATATAATTTGTATTCATTATACACTCTCATGTATTTTTTTTATAATGCTATTTGACATACACTTTTCTTTTTCAGATTTGAGTGATAAGATATTAAAATAAGGTGAACTAAATAGAAACTTTATTGAAAGATGTTGAATATTCTTATATTATGGAGTGATTGAAGTTGTAAGGGGAGATGATGATGGTTTTAAAAAGTATGGTACTAATGTAGGTTATGGAAGTGGACAAAACCCACTTAGGGAGGTAGTAATGAACTAGTATTAAAACTTGAATTGTAAGGAGGTTGTGTAGGTAGGTTGAGTCTGGTGGGAAGAGTCGAGATTGACTCTAGGTACAAAAAATATTAACAAAAAAAATATATCACAGATGTTAAATTAAAAATTATAGGTATTTTATTATACATACTATCTGAATATGTTAAAATTTATTATATGATACTAAAATATTATTCAAAACCCTTCTGATAAAGTAGGTTGGTAATCACCTTAATTTATTTTCTAGAAGTTACTAATAGTATAAAAAATAAAAGTATTGCTTTGCATATCATGAAATATTTTGGGAATTTAAAATGACATACACTTCATTATTGCACAAAATATTTTAAAATTGTTTTAACACGTCTGTAAATAATTAATTAGTGGATCATGCATCATATAATCTATTATACCACCGTGAACTATTTGAGGCATTGTATACATAGTAGAATGGTACGCATTCATGTGTGATTTGAGTAGATTGAAGTTGGACTATAACTTAAGAACTTAAGAAAATAGAGAGAAAAGAGAAATAGATTTTGGATGGATTAATGGTAAAGATGTCACACAAAAGGACCCCATACTCTCTTGATCGATCTCTTTCCGACCTTCCCTTCCCTTCTCTTCTCATATAGTTCGCTCACTCTTCCAACAATTATGTATTGTGTGATTCACTCATACCCCCTTCGGGGTCTTTATCAAAAGCCTACAGGGGTTGTCCTAAATATTTTAAGGCTCCTGTCATATTTTAATAAATTGGTTCATATATATATATAACATCTCTCCTTGGTTGAATATGCTTAATAAGAATAAGCTCAAAAAATTGGGAAATTATATTGGTCCTTGGGACTATTGCAAATTTGCAAGTGTCTTATATACTATTGATAAGATTATTGGGCTTATTAATAGGGGGACTTATTTATTTCAAATCTATGTTTATTTTAATTAGAGGATTCTTATACATTATAACAATGTGAAATGTAATATAATGTATCTTGTTTGTAGGCAGATCTTTTGGCAACTTTTTCGGATGAAAAGATCCCCAACGTTGAGTTGTTGATGTTATGCCAATTTGGAATACGAAACGGATTTTCACAAACAGTAAATCAAATAGATCTAATTTTGATTGTGATATGTATACAATGATTATCATGTTCTTCTTTGTTCTACTCCTTTATTATTATTTTGTTTGTTTTCCTTTCTTTTTAGGATTAAAATACACTTTGATTTTGAAGTGTTTCCAAGTTTTCATATTAGGTTCCATTGAAACATGTACAACGAACATGAATTGTCAAATATCACAAATATTTGATGAGTTGTCGTGTAGACTTGTGAAGGGGGTTGTGGAGAAAAGGAAAAAGGTCATGCAAGGAAAGAACGTTAACAAGGTTTTGAAAGGGTAGGAGTTTCCATGTTGTTTTGTAGTGTGTAGTAAGACAATTGATGTGTTTTGAAAAACAGGTTTTAGCTTAGGATTATTTTGATGACATAACCTTTTTTTTTTTTTTGCCTTTGTTTTCAAAGACATTAGTTTTGTGAAAATATTAACTTTAGATTAAATTAATCACCTTCTAACTTTTCTTTGACGTATAAGTAGTTTTTTACTTGTCCTTTGTACTTGGATTAATTTTGTGAAGTAACAATAATCTGAAACTTTGGAAAGCAATACTCTTTTACATTGATGGTATGTCCAAGGGTCATTACCTTTTGTATAAAGACATTGATTCAATATTAAAAGACCTTTTTCTATGTACATAATCAACATTATTTTCATAACATTCGGCTAGACATAAAGACAATTATTCTATTAAGAGATCACGTTGACATTATGCAATTGAGATCTTTCTTAAGTACATAGTAATCATTTTTCTACAGATATTTACCAACTTTATCTTTTTGTTATATGTTCTAACGTCATTACCTTTTGTGTAAAGACATTGATTTTATACTCAGGATAGTGAATCACGACCTTTTCTATATCACATTAACCATTTTTTTTACATAATTATTATTTGCTTCCAAATAGCATAGTTAAGTCATAGTAACAAAGAGAAAGTCATTGAAGGACAATGGCCTAATTCTACAACATAATAACCCTTTTTTATTAAATTCTCTCCATCAACAACCTGGAGTGGTTATGTTTCAAATCCACATATTTCAGTATAGTTAAGGTAAAACTCAATATTTTTCTAAGTTTTCAAACACCATACTACTAAGGCTTTATATTTTCTGCGCAATATGAAAACCACTTTGTAGCACCATTTAAAATTACATGTGTTTTGATTCTTGGAGATATAATATTTCTGGTAATTGTATAAAAGAAATTATGACTATAACATTAAAAAAACATAATTTAAACAATTTAACAATGCAGTATAAAAAGTGAAATTATGCTTGTGAAAAAAGTCATTATAAATAAAAATATATATTTAATAATAAATAGCTATATTTGTGAATTACGGAGTAGTTTAATTTGATACTCAATTGTAGTATACTATCTACGATCAAGTAATTTTTTTATTATTATTAAATTCTCTCCTTCAACAACCTGTGATAGTAGCAATTCATATTACAATATAGTCTAGAAATATTGAACTCTAGCACAAATCGCTAAGTGGATCGAAACCAAAAATATACACAACATAGAATTCAAATAGCAGTTGTACACTGTGTAAAGCTAATCTAGACAAACTTTTAAGAGATATGCCACTAGTTAGATGTATATAGTGTAATATTGCTGATACCTTCGAAATAATCTAGAGTAAAATTGTCGATAATCAAACCCAAAATATACATAAATAGTTGAACAAATGCAACAATGGATTATCATATTCGATCAAACGAGTTCAATAAATCCGAATTCCAGGGAAACAAAAAAAAAACGACATCAACAAATTCCAACAAAATCTCAGAATGGAATCAATAATCAAACTAAATCAATATACCAAAATTGATAAACTAAATAATAGTGATATTATAATTCACTAAAATTCAAAGTAAAACCGTTTTGGTTTGATGTTGATACTTTTGAGTTTTGACAATTCAAAATTTGACGAGTCCATAATCGATTTGTGACTTGACGTTGTTGCATTTAATGATTCTAGATTTGTGGACACTAATAAATTCGTGTCCTGTTGTTGATGATTTTGCACTTAATTTGAGGTTTAGGGAAATATTTGCAAAGAAGTTGGGTGCAGGAACACATATGTGTCATTTTGGTAGGAGAGGGAGTGTTGGTTTTATTTGGTTGCGTCAAACTTATTATTTGGAGCGGTAGATCTTACTGAAATCCAATGGTTGAATTTGCTTCCTATTCTTCTTATAATAATCACCATTTTTATTGGATTTTCCCCTCATATATATAAATATATACACTCTATTTGGGGTTTCTTGATGGTGGCAATTAGGGGTATTAGTGGAACGAGACAATTCAAGATAGCTTCGGCCAAAACTAGATCATAGTTCAAATCGAATTCAAGCTCAACTCAAGATTTTGTCAAGTTGAGTTGGTACTTGAACATATACTCAAAATCTTGCAAAAACAAGTTTCAAGTACTTTAATATACAATACACCCAAATTCAATATATAATCTACATTCGATAGGTAATTACAGTGATGAAACAATTTATTAGATATTCTTAATCGACTTAGTGAAATCTTGACCCTAATTAGCTCGACTCGGAGTGAGTTAGTTGAGATTGAATTGATATGTTATAGAGTCTAGTCAAGCAGTCCCGACCTCAAAATCGACTCATAAGTACCAAAGTGGGGCTAGCGGGGGTTTCCTTATCATTTCCTTCAGGCACAACTCGTGATTGATTCCTATGTTAGAATCTAACCAAATTGTTGAATCATTACATTCATTTGCTCAATTAGAGTTCCCTCAATTAACTGGTTCACAAATATTTATGTTCTATGAAACTTCAACCAGTGGTACCACTGAAATTACCCCAAACAAAAAACTCAAAACATTGCCACATGTTTACAAACAAAATGAGGTGGACCCAAAGTGGGCCAACGAAGGGTACCTGTATTCGGTTTCTAACGTCGAAGAAAGGCAAGAGAGGCCCAAAACGGTACCAGAATTCTGGACCATCACATGTGACGTTAATGCATGGCAGCATTAGCTAAGAACTTCTGGGCCCACTCCATACTCTCTTTCATATATTTTTTTCAAAAAATTACTTTGTGGGCCCATTAATCAAACTAAGAAAAGGGCCTTTCGAAATTTTGGGCTTTATGCCTCCCTCCCCCACCCTTTATTTTGCAGCAAGTCTCATGTGGTGGGACCCCTCTCTTCTCACCCAACCCGAGTCGACTCAATAGCAAGCGTAGCGCATACTGCATACAAGCTTTGTGTTGTCACTACTCCGTATAAATTTGCAACTGTATTAGACTATTACGGAGTATGATATTATCCATCCATTACATTCCAAATTCAGGAAATTTCTTCCTTCCACCATAAATATCTTTTAACTCATAAAACATTAAAACTATATCCTCTTCAGTCTTCAGTCTTCAGTCTTCAGTCATTGGACGGTCTAATTATTTATACAACACTGTTGTTACTGATTCCTCCACAGTAACTGTGAAATTAACTAAACACATGAAAAAATAAGGAGTATTATTGAATGATAATGGATTGTTACATACTAGGTGCGTATGATAAACCCCATTAGATTGCGCAAATATGGCAGCAATGTAAGTTGCAACACAAGTCATGATCACTAGCCGTTATCACTTTGTCATACTCCGTAGTCCGTACTACATAATTTTTAAATTTTGTGATCGTGACTAACCGACATAAATAAAAGACTACTTGTGAAAATTAGGAGAATGATTGGATTGATTGATTAATTAAGTTAATTTTACAATAAGTGTTTTTTCTCTTTAACATTTGTTAATATACAAAATATACAATTCTATATCCTATTTAGTGGATCGATGAATTTATTTAAGTACATGAAATAAATAGTATTACAACACTTTGCTGATCTAGGTAAAATAAAAAATAAAAATTCACCCAAAAGGCCAAACCCATTTGTCAACACATGCATGATTATTATTAGGTAATGATTAATGTCAATTATTATTCTTTGTTTATGGGATGATTATATATGTATCCTACTCATTTTACTCATTTTCATGGAAAAGAGATCCAACTAAGGCTCCGTTTAGTAGGGTGTAAAACGTTTTTCCTGAAAACTGTTTTCCCCCCTTTACGTTATTTGGTTTGAAGTAAAATATAGGATGTAAAACTTGGAATGTACTTCATTTTACACCCTATTGAAAACATTCTCCCCTAAAATTAGGAGTAAAACAATTTTACATCCATTCACTCTAAAAAAAATTATCAACTAACAAATAATTCACACATTACCAAATCATGCATAGAGGTGGGAACTGGTTGTGTCGTGCCCGTCATGGACCGTGCCAGCTCGTACTTGGCTTCTTGTCATGTTGTGTCGTGTCATGCCTAATTGTGGTCGTGTCGTGCTACATTTCCCTAAAATTCAATCCATGGCCTAACACGACCTCCGCGCTTAGCATGGCGTGTTGTATCGTGCCTCGTGCTAGCCTAATTTTTTTAACAAAAAAATATGTAATAGAATTGAAAAAATTAATTTTAGATAATTTTAATTATATTAAAAGAATATAATAATATTAAAAATAATAGTAATATAAATTGTAGTAGTAATAATAATAATATTATCAATAATAATATTAAATAATACTAAATAATAGCATGTTTCGGGCCGTGCCTTGTGCCAAATTAGCATGTAGCTCGCGTGCTCGTGGCTAATTATTTGTTGATGTCTGCGCCTTGGCCTGCGGCCCACTCCACGGATAGCGTACCACGACCGTACTTGTGTCTAGGGGTGTTCATAACCAGGTACTCAGGTTTTCGGCTACCCTGATAGATTGGTTACCCACTTTTTTCCGTTAGTTTGAAAATCGGCCCATGACCCGACCCGGTTTAACGGGTACCCACTTAAAGGGTATCCGCTTAAATCGGGTTGGGTCACAGGGTACTTTGTTTATTTCTTGAACTCTTTTCATTCTCACTAAGTTACCTGCTTAAACTAGGTCGAGTCATAGAGTACCCGCTTAAATAGAGTACTCGTTTAGCAGGTACCAACTTAAATCGGGTCGAGTCACAGGATACCCGACTGAAACCCTACTAAAACAGCAAAATCATATTTTAAAAAAATTATTTCGGATATTCGGGTACCCAATTACATTTTTTATCCAAACCATGACACGACCCGAGTACCCGATTTTTTACCAGATCGGGTACTCGACCCGAAAAATCAAAATTTTTTTAAAAAACTGACTATTTATTTTCGGATCACCGGGTCGAATAGTTTTGAACCCCCCTACTTGTGTCGTATTGTGCTAAAAGAGTGTCTGCTCGGCTCGTGTGGTGGTCTTGCCCATGCCCAGTTCTACTCACGCATTTTTCATTTTCTCGATAGCCTATCTCTCTACTCCATACTTCTCTCTCTTAAAAATTCGGGAAAAAATTCATAATTTCTTTTCATCTTCTTCTAATATCATCAATTCAGTACGTTTTCTTCAAATCTCATATCTTGATTATTAAACTATCGTACTATATCATGAATTCGAACAAATTTTATCCATTTTAGTCAAAAATAAAAAAAAAACTTAGATTTTCCCCCGATTCGATTGAACCATGAAAGTTAATAGAAGTAATTGATTTCCAGTTCAACCAAACAACGGAAAATGTTTAAATGTAAAATAAATTTTCATGCAACTAAACAACGGAAAAGTTTCATGAAAATAAGTTTTCCACCGTAAATGATTTTCTATGGAAAATCATTTTTAGTTGAAAACATTTTACACCCTACTAAACGGAGCCAAAATCTTAGAGGTAAAACTTGTATGAGGATATTCATAAATCCATGCAATGTGAGATTATATCCCAAAAAAATCAAATGATGATGGATTTGTGGCTCACTTAGTTTTTCTTTTTAAGGTAATACATACAAATGCTCAAGGTCACTGCTTAATTCATCTTTCCTACAAAGGACAACTATATATATACCTAATGTTTACTTATACAGTTGAAAATTAATTGTCTTGTATTGACAATTATCTGTCCATTTTTTTTCTTAAACAATTGGATATGATACAGGTGGCAAAGATAAATCTAAACTCACATTCTCAAGAGAGAGAAGAGAGAAGAGAGAAGAGAGAAGTCCAGCCAATAAAGTCTTGGTTTAGTGGTTAAAATTAAAGTCTCAAATATCAGTAGTTCGGTACTATGAAATAATTTTTGATATATCTTATACGGACTGTGAGGTAATAAAAGGTAATAAACCTTCCAAACATAATAGGTCCGCATATATAATCTTTATTCTTTATAGTTATACTAAGCTAGTACATGTTATTTACGAGTCCATGTGTTTGAGTCTTGGTGGATTATATCTGAAAATGAATGAAGGCGTAAAGCATCCGCTCTGCAATTAGCTGCCAAACACACGCATGGTTATTTGGAGTGGATCGGAGCCACGTAAGGACATCAAAAGGACATAGATAGGACGCATTGACTACTCCCTCATCCGTTTAAAATTGTAAGCCACTCATATTATTCTTTCTTACTTAATTACGGAATTCAATGCGGACGCATGCATATATGTTACACAATGGCCTCGAGACTCGATCTTAAGAGTTTTAAGCTTCTACAACTAGAGATGGAATTATATGTAGTGAGACTAGAAGCCTCAAAACCCTTGAAGATCATCGAATGGAAGGCATAAGCCTTGCCACTGCACACCGCTTTTACTAATTAACAGCGTTTTTGAAGTTAATTAATGATCATTCTTTTATAGTGAAATCTACGTAGCTGTGCACAATAGTAGGTAGTAAGTGGGACACTGTAGCAATAATGTTCCTTAAACATAAGCCAAGCATTCATTCAGCTCAATAAACAAAACTGTGGAGTACTAATTAAGGTATTTCTTTTATTTATTTATTTATTTATTTATTGTGAACACGTGTGTAGTAGTAAGTTACTGGAAGTTCATTAAATTGTAAATATGTCTTTATTTCTTTTAGGGTTTTGTTGGAGGCCATGCACAGAGGGCGATGACATCAAATATGTAAGCAGTACTTTGGAATATAAATTCAGAAAATTCAAACTCAACCAAATTGGCTACACGTTCCATTATGAACTTTGGGAACTGCCATCCTCAACAGTCAACATATATACAAAAATGTGCAGGAAATTGGATGCGTGGCTAGATCAAGTGACCCAGTTGCTTCTGAATGAAGTTAGGCTACTACTCAGTCTAGTCACGCACACATGCATAATTGCATATGCTGCTGCTTTACCCCCACAATCTTAATATCTCCGACTAATTCGTAAAATTGAAAAAATCTATAATAAAATATAATTATTGCAGTTGACTTCGTTTCACATCGAACGTCAAACATCCAAGGTAGAAAGAAAAGAGTATGTTTCCAATAATTCTAATCCAAAATCCAAGTTAATTACTTCTAATCAAACTTTACTACTATTACATTTAAGTTCTTCTAGTGCTCCAACTACTATAATACAAAAGGGGCAATGTCCTTCCTTTTTTCTAGTAATTAAATGCATTAGGAAAGAAATTATCGCTTAATGATTCAGTAATTATGTGGATTATTAGTGAATAATTCTATTGGTTACAAGGTTTATATGTAATACTCTCTTGATCCGCCAAGAAAGATTAGGAAATAATTTTTACCTAGTTCTAGGGATGGATTAGATGTTTTAGAGCATAATTTCCGAAATGAGTAACGTTCGAGAATTCTTTTTAAGCTTTTTAAAAATTAATTTTAAAATTAGGTTGCAGACTAAATTATTTTGAAAAATTAAGTTTATTTTTGTTCAAATTGAGATTGTTATCCAAGATAATGATATATGTTAGGCAAAATTGCTGGAATTGGCCCAAAAAAGGAAAGTGAGCCTTTCAAAAAAAAAAAATTAATTTCTGAATGAGGAAAAATCGTTGTCTAAGACCGTGATTTTATATATGTAATTTTGAATTTTTTTTTAAGTGAGGATGGACAACAATCGTTGTCTACAGTAGCGATTTCTCAATGGCTAAATTATTGCCTGTAACAGCGATTTGCTTATTTTTGAAATTATTTTGTCACATGTCTAGATTTATAAAAACTTACGAATTCAATGATTTATACTCTTAATCAAACATCACCACAATTTATGAACAGGTTTATGTAGGAGGCAAACAAAAGTGAGTTTGAATTTTATTAAAATTTACTATTATCATGTAGCTAGCTATATCTATAAATAGCTAGTAAATGTTCGTCATATAACAAAAGGTACAAAACTATATAGCAGCACACTCATACAACTTTAAACTGCTATTCAAAAATCAAAATTTAAAATCAAACCTTGCTTCTTGGACCACCCTGGCCTCATTACCTTGAGAAGTATGCATACCATTATTTGTAGCAGGAGTACTAGACCCATGTCCTTGAGACTGGCGTGTGAGTTCCATGGACCTATTTTCCGGAGAGCGGGGGAGGTTCATTGGCCGATCAGTGGTGCCCATTGGTGTTCCTTGACTATACAAATGACTTAGCTGGTGGTAGTAAGGACAAGTTCTAGAATCAATGGACCTTTTCTTGTTCAAGTCCTTAGTTTTCCTGAAGTACTTGTTTATGTTTTCCCACTTTTCTTTGCACCTCTTTGCACTCCTTTTGTACCCTAACTCCATCATCTTTTGTGAGATCCTTTCCCATAGAGGACCCTTGTTATATCCTTCTCTTTCTTGGTGGGTATCACCACCATTGTTAAAAAGGCTGCACCTTATGTTGATCAATGCCAGAACTTCATCTCTGGGCCATCTTCTACCGGTGTCATCCTTACCATATCCAGTATTGGATTTAAGACCACTCTGATTCTCAGGGGCCTTAAAATCTATGATGTGCTCCGCTACACTAGTGCTGGTATGATCTAACCTCGAGAACTTACGTGATGAAACTAAGGAAGGGAGTTCTGATGGATCATTTTGACTCAGAATAGGATTAGGGTTTTTTGGGGCTTGATCAGAGGATGATGATGACATGGGTATGTTGGTCACCTTAGGATTACGATGACTATGAGCATGGGTAGTACAAGATGAACTTGGTTGTAATTGTGCACTAATAGTAGAGTCTTGAGATAAGATAGAGGAATCAGAAGAAGTGATCTTGGATACCTTTTTAAGCTTCTCAAGTGCCTCTTTGAGAGATTGATGACCTTCCAAACTATTTGATGAAGCACTGAACTTCTTCAAGGAGTCAAGAATCTTGGCTTGCCGGTCACCGGAAACCGCCTGCTCATGGGCCCTAACCTCCAGCACCTTTTCTAACCTCTCAAACTCTTGCTTCTTCCAAGCCTCTTCCTTTGCTATCTTCTCTTCATCTCTCTTAACCATATCTTGAAGAATCTTGCAGTGGAGCTGTTCTTGTTGAGCCATCATCTTATTCACAATCTTCTCACAAAATTCTTTAAATATTTCAAATTTCTTCTGTCTTTTTCTCTTCCTCATCACCCTCTTTGAAATTTCCTCCGTCTTCTCGCTGTCGCCCACTGACGGCTCATCTTCTTCCGCATTGTTGTCATTTCTTGTATTATCTTCACCTTCTCCATCATTTCCTACTCCTTCACCTTCTGTCACATCTGCTTCTACTTCAGCTGGGTTTTCGTGGTCATCATCTTCATTGTCTTCATCTTGGCATAGGTTCCCTTGGGATAACGAAGTCTGAGGACGGTCACTTTGATCAGGAGGAGGACAAATAATCCGATGTTTGACGCCGCCATGATCAATGTTACTAGTGTTATTACAAAGCTCCTCAAGCTCACCAAAGAGCCCGTAATTGTTGTTGTTGTTACTTGGAGTATGAGTAGCAGTCTTCTTGTTGTTGCAGTTATTACTACTACTAACAATGCTGTTGCTGAAGCATCTAGTTTCCACCTCAAATTTCTCCTTGCATTTCTCAGCACTCCTCTTGAATCCGATCTCTGCTAGCTTTCTGCTCCCACCATAAATACACAAAAAGCAAACATAAAATGTATTAAACACAATGTACTGTTATTCTTTCAACTATATATCACATTGAGATTTCTTCATTAGAATACAGCTCAGAGACCAGAAAAATATAAATGGTGTTGTAAGAAACTCTCAGAAAGAGAGGCAACTTGACAACAGAATTAGGCATGTGTGCTATCACCCATCATATCTATTTTAATGGGTCCAATAATTAAAGAAGAAAAAAAAAATTATCACCCATCATTAATAATAAAACACAACCAATTCTAATCAATCAACCCTTTCTAAGTATGGTGACTTTACTGGAGGGTTCAGATATGCGCAATCTTATCCTGACGATACCTTTTTGTTCTAGAAAGAGCAAGGAATAAGGACATACCTTGAAACATTTTCCCAGATAAAGTCAGGAAACCAAGTGTTGTCCAGGCTAGATCTGATCCTGAAGAGGGCAAGCACTTCATCATTAGACCATGGAATTTCGGGCAACAACATCAATGATGATGATCTTTGTGCATCCCCGCCATCTTGTAAGTTAGTAGGGAGCTGTGCAGTAGGCGAGTTAAGGGTCTCTTCGTCGTCGTCCTCTTTAACTCCATTTCTAGTGACAAACTGGGAGTGATGATGATGGTAAAGGTGGTGGTAAGGAGCATCAAAAATTGGCTGCGTTGATGGTGGAGGTGTATAAGTTGTAGGGAAAGCCGCCGCCGCGGCAACAGCATGGTGGTGGCTCTGGAGGAGGGAGAATGATAGAGGGAGGGAAAGAGCAGCAGGAGAAGTAGCAACAGCAATGTTGGTTGGTGCTGTTGCTCTTGATGTTGTGTTTGCAGCAGCTAAGAATTGGTAGAACTGTTCAGGCATTCCATCAAACATCTTTTGTGCATCCTAACAACAACAACAACAACAAAATAGTACAAACTTTACCACTTCTTCAAATTTTCTCTCGCTCAATTGCTCTCTAAATCTTTTTTTACTACTGCAAAAGAATAACCCCACCTACACCCTCCTCCTATAAAAGGGCCCCCTTTTCATCAGGGGTATTGTCATCCACCTATGCCCTAAATTTAAGAGCAACTTTAAGGTAAGTGAAGGGCACTGCCTTAGAAATTAACAAGAAAAGATGGGATGTGATTTGGGGGTGCCCTACACTTGCAGGGCAAGGTGGGTGGCTGTGGCTGTATTTTACGGGGGCCTAAAAAAATGATATATTTTTTTTGTTTTAATAATTAACTAGTTAAGTCCTATGTGATATCATGTTTTGATAAAAAAATATTTTGTTAAATATTTTAATTATAAGAAAATTTTCATTTATTGGTGAAAAACTAATATGTTTTATAAAATTATTGTAGAAAATTTAATTTGGATAATACTTTTTATTATATTAGATGAAAAAATTATTATACAAAAAGGTAGAAATAAAACATGAAATAAAAGGAAAAAAATAAAGGTAGTTTTATAGTCACACAATTTTTTATATATAACATTTTTTAATTTAATATCAATATAAAGTAGAAAAAAAATTGATATCATTATTTTAAAAAAAGCGGAAATTTTTTTAATAATAACATGACATATATTATATGAAATAAGCAGGTCTAAAAATATGGTTACAATTTTACAAAGATATGTAAGAATCCAATGAAGAAGGGGATTGCGATGACGATGGTGTAATCAACGGCAAGAAATAGCAGGACACGTGAAAACATGCAGTGGATGGGACCATATTTATTCATGTTTGGAGGGGTTCTTCTGAATTGAGCGTCGTACGTACAAGTATGCAACAAACACACATGAGTACATGACAGATGACACACCCCTTGTTTTTATGTTCCTATCAAATTTATGTTCATGGTAAAAAGAAAAAAAAATAAAAAATTCCTTCCAAAATTTAATTTGATAATATCTAGACTTTTGGATTCAACCCTTTTTATGGACTTTTTCTACTACTATAGGAATTAGATTGATTTTAGCCCATATCTTATTTTGTATTATGATTTGATTGTGAATTGAAAGTGTGTGGCGTGATGACTTTTATATGATTTGGGGTGAATTGGTGGATGATTATAACCTTTTTAATCAGTGTTGCAAAATTTATTGTACGCAATACTTTTAATTAGTTTCCTTCACATAAACCTAATGTGATGGGGTTTCTTTAAGTATCTTAATATTCGTATGGTGTTAATCTTGAGGTTTTCTAAAAACTCATTTAACTTCTTAAGAAAGAGAATATTATGTGCCTAATGCTTATATTTAGTCTCTCGTATTTCCTTCTTTCTTTAAAAAAAAAGTGTCTTGTATTTCCTAATCAAGTCATTATCTCGGTGGATAAGAAATTATTTAACAATATGGTTATTGATTTAAGTGTAACAATGCATCCACCAAAGACACTCCTCTCATTGATAAAAACAATTCATCCCATAAAAAGACTTTTTATGTAAATATATTTTATATCATTATGACAAGATGTAATATATTAAAAAGATATTTTAGGCCCACTAATGGACTCACTTGGTCCAATACCCTTTAAAAATTTCATGAATGTCAATAATAATAAGTTCATGATCCTTTAATCCCAAAATGTACTTACAAGAATCTAAATTATATATATAAATATATATATATAAAAAAATAAATATATACATATATATATATATTGTCTTTTTTGTTGTTGTTTTTTATCAACTCCTCTTAAGAGCATCCTAACTATATCTAAACTAATAAGATGGATAATAACAATTAATGATTTTAGGTTATATCGATTAAGCTATTTCATATCAAACCTTGCTAATTGATATTTTGACAGTATCAAGTTCATTTCATGCACCTAAAACTTATAGTATAAGCTTGATAAAAGTATTGGTTACGAATGTTCGCATGGCCTAATATTTTATGGCTTAATGAGAAATAGTCTCTGGCTTCACTCGTACGAAAAAGGAAAAAAGGAGACATCCTTAGAGTCCTTTGTCGTTTCTGCCGTAGAGATCAGAATAGGCTACTTATATAGTTACATGTGATATCTAACTCATCTAACGCCATGTATAGCCACACTCAAGAAGTCAAGATGGAATATTGGTGCTTTTATAGATCTTGGGCTTAAGGTAATGTTGCTATTGTTTTGTAAATTGTGATGTACCCCAGAATTACCAAATTTTGCACATTGCCTAATACTTTATGAAAAAAAATATGGAGTAGGGCAACTTCAATTCTAAATAATACTATTTCAAAATAAACAAATAAATAAATAAAAGAAAAATGTTCATTTACCCGTCGAAATATACACTGTTGCTGACCTAGACATCGTAAACTTAAAAAGAAAAGTAACATATCAACGAAAATGTCAAAATAAATTAATTTAAGTAAAGCCAGGCCGACCGACAAAGTGAGACAGCAGCAAACGTACGAAGCATAAATTTAGAAATAGATGCTTTTGTTTGCATAGTTTGTAGGTTCTATGTTGATCTGCGCTATCACTGCCTCACTGGTCGATATGCACAAGGTTTGTCTACTGTGATTTGGCAGCCCATGTTTTTCAATCTTTCAACAATACAATATGTCACAAATTTAGGATAAAAAAAAACAATATTCACAAATTATCAACCTTAAACTTAGCTTACTACCATTATTATATTAAATGTCTATGTTGTCCAATTAAGATTTATTACGTATTTGTATCTGTAACACATTTCAGTAAGTTTGTCCTAAAAGACTGAAAAGCTATAGGGACGGACCAAACTCGATCAACCATTGAGAGATGTGAGTAGCTACCATCAAACACGTTAAATCCACACATAATGGTTGATACTCTTTCTATCCATTGATATTTATCCTATTTGATCATTTTTCGTGAGATTAGTCAAAATGGAGCAAAAATTAAAAGACTAATAGAGTATATAAGAGTATCAAAGTCAATTAATTAAGATGGATCGACTTTGTCTTTCACCATTTCATCCAAACCTTTGATCTGATCAACTGGCAACATTATTTAACGTGAAAATCATGACAAGTTTCGTCATTTAGGCGTGTACTGAAAAAAATAGCCTGAACAGTCAAAAAATAGTTGTAACAAAAGGCCAAAAAAGAACAAATTTATGAGAATCACCGATTTGCACGTTGAATTTCCTTTTAAATGTAATTGGTACCTACTATAGTATACTTCGTTTGCATGAAAAAAAAAACTGTAGTATACTTCGTAGATGATAATGCAAAGAGTGGACTAAGCAATTAGAGAATTCGTAGTTTCATACCCCGTTGGTTGGTGGCCAATAATGGCCATTAGCAAGTGGCTATGAGCCTAGCTACGAGATAATGACTGGTTCCAAATCACCTAATATGATTTTAGAATGTATTTAATATCTTTATTTTAATTTTGTAAATTTCTTAAAAATATCTCAAATATAGTGCATAAATAACCTTCAAAATTTGATCATTTTAGACAATTTTGAGCCCTATGAGGAACACCTTAAAATGCTTACTATAAGTCTTATAGAGTCATATGAGGCTCTAGAAGCGAATGAAAACAATTACTTTGACTTTATACATCATTTTCAATTATTATCACACAAAATTACATAACATGCATAAACCTTTAAAATTCAGTAAATTCAGACAATTTCACCCAGTGAGGAACCAACTTTAAGTACTAAACATGGGTCTTAGAGGGTAATACGAAGCACTATATAGAAGTGATTTTAATTATAAATATCCATTTCAATAAACTTTTGAAACTCATAAAATTGGATTCTAAATTTGTTTGATGGCCCTTTTGATACGTAATATAAGACAATAATAGTTTCCAATTTCTTATATGACCCTAGGAAAAAACAATCTTGTTCCCTTTATTTCCATTTAGAAAAAATATCTCAAAAATGATGGATAATAATTTTAAAAGTATGGTTGCTTCGAAAAAATTTAGACCTAGAGAGAGCACACATTTTTTTTGCTTACCACGAGGTTTATAAGTTTATACGAAGCGTTAATAGCAATTCAAATCATTTTATTTGACTCTTAACATCCATTTCATTTTGATATTTTAAGAAACTTGTATAATCAAGTTCTCGACTCAATTTTTATGCCTATTGAAACCAAATATAAGGCATAATTGGTTTAAAACCTCCTTATATAAGCACAGGAGACACCTTATTCTTTTACTAGTATTTCCATTACAAAAAAATCATGTTAGCACATATGAAACCATATCATCAAGTTCATTGACTTTAATACTTGTCACTTGTCACTTGTCACTAGTCACTAGTCACTTGTCAATTAACACAAATAATGACAATAAAACAATCAGAAAGGAGTAGTGTCTTGCTTCTCCCCTTGAAACTGGAAAAACTATTAATTTTAATCTTTTTAGGTATAATAAAACAATTTAGTTCATTTTCTAGTTATATAAAAACAAACTTATATTATATTAAATATATTTTACAATATTAATCCAAAATCACATAAAATGATTTGAGGCATTGTTCCTGCCAATAACTCATTATCATCGTTATAAGATATTTGATAACTTCGTAAAAGATATATTTCGTTATCATCAATTAAATTTGTTATTTAGATTCATATTTCGCATTTGATTTCCTCTAAATTTTGAATGATCAGCAATAATATTTTTCATGATACCTTGGTATTATTAATGTCTGTTGCATAGACCAAGATGTAGAAGCACCAAGTCATACACATGGCCATAGGCCAGTATGGCGAAGGCCCAATCAAATTTGGTCATAAAAATTTTCAGCCTAAAGGTCTAAGTGACAAGACTATAATCAAATCTTTTACATTGTTTATTTTTTCTTTTACATTATCTATTAGGCTCTAACTAATCCGAATTAAAGTTGGGTTAGGTTTCAACTGAAGAAAAGCTTTCCTAACAAATGCTACTACGTTCCCAAGGTTTGAAACCGAGAGCTTCGTTAATTTAAATTAACTAATTTAAGCACTGTTTTATGGGGACTAATCTTTTAGATCATTGGTGTAATTGTGTTAGCTTCACAAATATTGTAAACTTGTAATAACTCTTTCAACATTTCTCACATCTTGGAGTTCCTACTATCTATTTGAAACAAAAATTACTGCTTTTATTATTTTGAAAGAATTGCTGCTTATATTACTGAAAAGGATAAAATGAAAAGCCCTAAAATAGTTGCGAAACCTAAATAGGCCCAAATACAATAGAAAAAAAGCCCAATGGGTTCTCATACTAGGACAGGACAGGACAGGACCAGATCAAGGCCCGGAAAAAACCTCATAAAAAAAGCATTTCGCAAACTAGGGTTTTTTTCCAGAACTTCATATTTATATCCGCACTAGGTTTCCCTGAGCTGCTTCCCCAAACCCTGAAACCCCTGCTCTCCATCGCTCAACCATGGCCGTCGGGTACTGTCTCGTCTCTCTCTCTCTCTTTCCTCCATTTTAATCATCTTGTCATTCAAATCTCTCTTTTTTTTGCAGGAAGAACAAGCGGATTTCCAAGGGTAAGAAGGGTGGCAAGAAGAAAGCGTATGTCTCGCAATACCCTAATCTTCTATCTTTTGTTTTTTTTTTATGATTTTTAATGTATGAAATGTGATGACTTTTATTTTGTTGATTATGGATTGCGTCGTTTGCGTTGGATGCAGTGCCGATCCGTTTGCGAAGAAGGACTGGTATGACATCAAGGCACCTTCAACATTCCAAGTCAAGAATGTTGGCAAAACCCTAGTTACTCGTACTCAGGGTACCAAGGTCCGGTTCTTCTCTATCTCTTTACTTTTGTGTCACTAGTGATTTCAGTTTGGCTATTCATGCTTTTTCAAATTGTTTTGATTTGTAGTTGGAAGTGTTAAGTCTGATGTCTTATTCGCGGTTCCGCCATTATTAGTTATAATTCATTATATGAAATATACGAAAAGCTTCGTGACTATATAATATAGTCTGTTCATGTGAACTCATTGGACTGTCTTCTCAGTGGTTTTGTCTATCTGCTATATATGTTTTATGGAATTGATGATGGAATACCTCTATAGTTTCTGAAATGCTTTGCTCTTCAATTTTAATATTTGGTACTATTCAGTGTAAGTATTTACAATGCTCGTTGAGTGCAATAATTGTTGTGTATTGTACTTGTGCTTTAATTGTCTAGAATCATTTTATACATAGGACAGTGCACTCCCGAGTATGAATTTGTTATATGCCAATGTTGCTCGTTTCACTATTATGATATGCGTCAAAAATTTATAAGCTATAAATTACTATTTGATGTATGTATGAACTTTCATTAATTAGTTGATGGGGTACGTATTCGGAGTTCTTGCTTTAACCTTAAATCAATAGTCCCCTTGTGATATCTCAAGTTAACAATGTGGAAGACTTCATTGTTGTTTTAGGGTTTAGGGTTAAATGTTGTGTGAATAATGCTTTGTTCTGTATACACTATGAGATGGCCTACAACTGTTGTCTGCTTCATTGTGTTGAGTGAAGTGCTCTATCAAGTTGTGCTCTTGTAAATCTGTTTTGTGAAAATTCTGTTCCAATTTTGTGTCATAGCCCTCTATTATTTTAGTTTTTGGTCATTAACTATATGGTGAATAGAATGCTAATTTTTTTTTTTTTTTTTTGTAATTTTAGATTGCTTCGGATGGGCTCAAGCACAGAGTTTTCGAGATCTCATTGGCTGATCTCCAGAATGATGAAGATCAGTTCTTCAGGAAGATCCGTCTGAGAGCTGAAGATGTTCAGGGCCGTAATGTGCTCACTAACTTCTGGGTGAGTATCTTTGTATTACATTTCATATGTCCTATTTATAATGTAGATGGTGCGAATTAGTGACTGTGTGTGAATTTAGGGTATGGACTTTACCACCGACAAGCTGAGGTCTCTGGTTCGTAAGTGGCAGACATTGATTGAGGCTCATGTTGATGTCAAGACCACTGACAACTTCACCCTCCGTATGTTCTGCATTGCTTTCACCAAGAGACGTCCCAACCAGGTCAAGAGGACCACCTATGCTCAGTCCAGCCAGATCCGTCAGGTTTGTTACATGTGTTTTGTATATTGTTGTTGACATTCTTGCTTTACTGGGGTTTTATGTCTTGGGACTTTGATGCAGATCCGCCGCAAGATGCGTGAAATCATGGTTAACCAAGCTAGCTCTTGTGATCTTAAGGAGCTTGTTGCTAAGTTCATCCCTGAGTCCATTGGAAAGGAAATTGAGAAGGCCACCACTGGCATCTACCCATTACAGAATGTCTACATCAGGAAGGTTAAAATCCTCAAGGCCCCCAAGTTTGATCTTGGAAAATTGATGGAGGTAAATCCATTTTTGACCTGTATCAATAATTATCTGAACAAGTAGAAAACAACTTTGTGATCTCTCTAATCCCCTTGTAGGACTTGAATTCTCTTTCTGTTATCCACTAAAGTTGATTTTCTGTTTCTCTTGTTGTAGGTTCATGGTGACTTCTCTGAGGATGTAGGTATAAAGTTAGACAGGCCAGCTGAGGAAACCATGGCCGAGGCTGAGACCACAGAAGTTGTTGGAGCCTAGGCCACCTGCTTCATGCTCTAATATTCTAGTAAAATATAGACGCTGTTTAGCAAACTTTTTTTATGATGACATTCATTAGTCGCAGTTTTGCAGTTATCTTTTTGTTTATGGTGATTTTGTTGGAAAAATTAATTGTGCTATTGCCTTTTTTTCCTACTTTGGTATCACACCACTATCCCCAAATATTTGCTTCTTCTTTATGTTTCTGTTTCATTTATTGTCTAAAGGTGGGAGGCCTAGTTAGCAATTGTAGCATATTTTGGCTGTTTGTCGGTTCTCCGTGAGAGGAAAAGATTAAGCCAGAGTGAAGATCAGCTTTTTTTTTTTTTTTATTATTATTTCTGTTTATGATGTTCAAAAACATAGTTATGTAAGAAATCACGGTTCCATCCTTTGTTTATGCATGGCTAAGTTGAGCCTGATTCGACTTGGTTTTTGAGAGGACCTTCTGTATATTACCTTCCTGTATTACTTAATGTACCCTCCATTACTGGGAAGACATTAATATTTCTTCCGCTGAAACTGAGAATCTGCTAGTCTTTGAGTGTTTATCGTTTCTGTAATCGACTAGTTTTATACTTTAATGTGTGACCTTGCCTTAGGCACGTTTCGTAGAGTATTTGCAGTATGTTAATGGTCTTAAATTCTTAATACCTCATCTTAGTATGCCCTCAATGTAGCTTTCATTTTTCCGATACCAATGTTTTAATAAGAGCAACTTGAATGGCAAACAACAATACAACATTACCTCCCTTGGCTCGTTGCTTGGATAGCCACTTCATCTTTTCAAACAACAGTACCTTAAAGTTATAAACCTTTCTACAACTCTTTTTAACAAGATGGTAATATGTGAGATAACAATTGACTAGCTCCTAATCAATTTCAGTCATTAAAAAGCTTGCTAAACGTCCAATGGACTAGAAACTTAACCATGATGAAGTAGGTTATATTTAGGCACCAAGTTCTACAGTCTCTCCAAAGGCTAAGATTTCCTAAGCTGATCTGGTGTACGTGAGAGAGTTTGGGCACCAAGTAGGGACCGCGCGAACAACGTTACTGTTGAAGTTTGAAGGTGCCCTGATAAGCTAACCTCCATCGTAACTTTTTGCTGCCAATCGCATATATTCACTAGAATCACTGGTTTATGGTGTATATTTTGCAGTGTTCTGTTATTCCAACTTTTTAAGGAAAGAATCATGGTTTAGAGAATCAATGTAACAGCATAACATGATATATGAAATTTCCAAGCTAAATTAAAATGGATTTTTATTATAGTTTCTTATGCAAAAATTGGCATATAAAACGAAGGCAAAGCGCATATATGATCAAAAACTGTTGATCCCTGTCCTCTAAAGAAAATGCATCACTCCTTTCCATCAGCAGCGCGTAAAGAGCCCAGCTGAACTGGAGCTTGGGTGGTCACCACTTTTGATGACCCATAAACTGACAGGTCCACGCCTTTAGTCTTTTCTTTTTCGATCTGCTCTTTGATCCAGACGTATGTTATCCTTAGCCCATCCTACAATAGCATTGGAATAAGAGGGTAAGGTATGATTTAAGTCTGAGGATAGGATTAGAAAATTACTTATCAGAGTGATAAACTTCAGATGAAATTACCTTTAACTTCATGGTTGGAGCCCAGCCAAGTTTTTCTTTTATCAGTGTGTTATCCGAGTTACGACCACGGACACCCTCTGGACCAGGAACATGATGGATTGGAAGCTTCCTATCCTCAAAGCTCAAAACAATCTCAGCCATCTCATTCATGCTAACCATCTCATCACTTCCTATATTCAATGGCTCCTTAAAGTCTGACTTGGTCAATCTACAGAGAACATACAAAGTTTAGTGGACCTAACAGAGGATACACAGAGAGCACTACATCTGTTTAAGTAGCTGTTGTAAAAGCAGTAATAAGTCAATTCTGTATATCAGCTTAGAGCACTAATTCACATATTCAGCCACAATCAACTTGTGTAGTTATGCTCTTTAGCATTCAAATCAAATCGAATTACCACTTGCGACAAAACCAAGAAGAATATTTTACAGGAAACAAAATCTGTAAGAAAAAACTGTTGGAAAAAGAATCCTGAGAGCTTCAATATATTCCTAGAAGTCAACCACATTCCAATCTACAATGAGCTATGACATCTTATCAATAGCAAAAGAAGAAAGTCTTGTACATTCAACATCACTTAAGATACTAGTTTAACTAAGAACTCACCTAAGTACACCCTCCACACATTCATCGATGAAGGTGAAAGATCGAGTCTGCAACCCATCTCCCCACATCTCAAACTTATCAGTAGAAGTTATAGCCTTCCTGCAAAACGCAGCTGGAGCCTTCTCTCTACCACCTACACATGATTTAAGAATAAGACAAGAGAATCTATAGAGCAGTATCCTCGTCAATTGATGTATATGTAAGGCTTAAGGCCAAACGAGAATTGAATTATTATGAATGATTCAATTATGAATCAGCGATTTCATAAATCTTAATGGTTCCCGGTTTCGAGGAAACAAAATGCACTTCCAATCTTAATACCAAGTAAACAAGCCACCCAAGAGGAAGCTTAGATTTATCATGTTACCTTTCCAGGTGCCGAAAGGACCATAAATGTTGTGGAACCTTCCAATTCGACATTCAATTCCAAAATCTTTGGTGTAATGCTTGCACAACTCCTCGGTAGCAAGCTTTTCCAAGCCATAAGCATCTTGTGGCTAACATAAATTTATAAAAAAGAAGAATTACTCACATAACCCGAAATTTTAATCAAGCAAAAGCTGTTGCCATCGAATATCCAAAGGAGCCTTACCTCTGCAGGCCAAGCATCAGACTCCTTCAGACTAACATTGTCAGTTTCCAACTGCTTAAATTCAGGGTAAATGCATGCACTTGAGGCATAGAAGAACCTGGACCAAGTTTTCCGAAAGTCCACCACAAACATTTAATATCAGATATTCACATAAACAACAAAGATCCCATAAAAATACAAAAAATAGTTAATGGTTGTAAAAAGAATCAGAATAGAACCTTTTAACACCGCTAATCCTGGCAGCCTCAAGCATGTTGAAACTGATCATTGTATTGTTATACATGATCACAGAATGATTGGACTGGATGAAACCCATGCCACCCATATCAGCTGCAAGGTTAAACACATGGTCCACGTTTTTCGTGACCTTCAGGCAATTATCCATCACCCTAAGATCTACCAGATGAAACTCATCACAAAACATGTCCTCAGTCATATGCTCATTCTTCTTCCAGTCAGAAGCTATGACATAGTGCCCTTCATTCTTCAGACGCCGAGCAATGTGGGACCCAATAAAACCACCGGCTCCAGTGACCGAAATCCTCAACTTCTCCGACGGCCAGTACGGCTCCCTTTCAAGCTTGTCGTAGGTGTAAGCACCATAGTCAAATCCATCATTACTCCCCATTCTGTCAAAACTTTTCCAATCATTCAATCAAATCATACCCCGTAATTCCGACCTCAATTACATCACTAAATGACTCCATTTCAACAATAATCAACAATATCCTACCAAATATCATTAACAACACGATCAATGCTAATACTAAACAATCAAACTAACAACAGAACTTACCCACAATTAAGCCAACCAAAGCAGACTCCTTTCCCAATTAAACAAGACTATCAAACATCAAACAATTAAATAATACCAAAACTAATAATTTATCAATAATAAACACAAATATACCATTTCATTGTAATACGATACACATTCTAAAGATACAAAATTTATTATCAATTTATTGCAAAAACATTTTTTAAAAAATCATGGGTTCTATATTTAAATTCAATTTCATCATGACAACAAGAAATTCAGCAAAAATACATCAAAATTAAGCAAAATTAAGAACCCTAAAATCAAACAAAAATCTAAACAAAACCCAGAAACAGAAATGCTTAATTCCAAAGAAAAACGAAATGATAGGACAGAAATCGAAACCCCAGACGAAATAATACCTGAAATAGGGTGGAATTGGAAGCGTAGGAGGAAGAGAGTGAGATGAGAATGGAAAGGTAAGGGATTAGAAGGGACTAGTATATATAGTCTATATAGTGCATAAGAGATAGACCACTCATTGTTATCAACTTCTATCTATCAAGTTAAGGAGGAGGTGGTGGCCTGGTAGGATTGGGAGGTGTTGAGGTGGGATGTTATGATTCCATACTTTCGTTGTTTGTTGCTGTATTGTTCTTCCCAATATTTTGGGCTCACCTGGCCAACTGGAGCACTTTTGGGTATTAAATTGGGGTCAAATATTTTATTGTGTGGTTTGTGTTCACATTTGATGGCACGGTGGCACCCTTGAATTTGATTGCATGTGAAAAGTGAAACAGTTATTAATCAAGATCACACCAAAAAAGAATATGAAAAAAGTTGTGAAAACGCTACGAGGGCCGGGTGATATGGAGATTAAATTAGTAGAAGGTTAGGCTAGAACACGCCGAGTCGAGTCCGAGCTCAGTTATGGCTCGGCTCGCCTGAGATTCATAAAGTTCGGGCTCGTGACTCGCCGAGTTTAAAATTCAAGTTCAGGCGGCTCGATAAAAGTTTGTGGCTCGGCTCAGGCACCTCAACTATGCTCTTAATTAAGCTCGGTGTTTTCAACTATGTTCTTAATTAAGCTCGGCTCGTTTAGGCTTGCGAGCCCTCGGCTTGGCTTGGGCTCGCCTAATTATGAGCTCGAGCTGAGCTTTTGGAGATCTGATAACTCGGCACATATCCAACTCTAGGTGAGACGGTGTATCCATGGTTTTCAAAGGGTTTGAGATAGCAATTACAAAAGTAAATGTTTATATCACTGTACCAAATAAGATGCTTAGATCACTATATCAACATAGATGCTTAGATCATTGTACCAAAGTAGATGCTTAGATCAGTATGGAATATAAAGTTTATAATTTTTTACTATAAATTATTGTTATATTATAATAAATCATATATCCAAGTGAGATCTTATAAAATGTATCTCAAAACAAATTTTTAAAAAATCAAGTTTTCGTAATTGTTTGTCTTACGAATTTATAGAAAAAATTATTTTAAATTGTATCTTAAAAACCATAAAAAGTCAAATATAACATGTAAAATGGGACACTAAGAGTAATTTTTTTTAGGTTGTGAAGGTTTCGAGTTAGTTGAATGGTGTATCAATGTTGTAACAAAATCTTGGGTTGGTAAGACGGCTAGGATGCATTTTTAGGGGGGAATAAACTTATGTATTGGGTTAGGTCAGGGCCGGGATGAGTCACATGCAAAATGGATCGAGTCAGGTCGGACTAAAGAAGATACAAAACGGGACGAGTCGGGATGGGCTATCTGAATATAGTATGGTTTTATCTATAGAGAGTGATAGTTTGTCTGTACAACATCCAATTTTTGGCAGTGGACCATAACAAGTAAGTGAAAATCATTTATTACCTAATAGTATCTAAAAGTCTTGGAAACTATTGGTCTATTATTGATCCGACTTGATCTATTAAAGACCCCATAAAATATGACTATTTAAAAGATCAATTCATCAAGGTCATAATTAATTAGACCATTTTACAAACGAGTCGGACCGATAAAAGGCTTTTAATGGGAGTCTCTCCCATTTGAACAGATCTAGGTGGGAAATCATTAAATGATTACTTGTTCAGCAAAGATCAAATGAAAACTGGCAGTTCATTAATGACAGCAGTAAACTTATTACTCCGTTTATGGTATACGACGAGAGCAAAGGAGAAAGATTGAGAGCGGGGGAAAGCTTTTGATTTAGTTATTTAATGAAATAAAAATTTTAAAAGGAGAATCGAACTCATATATGAATAGTTGAATATTGCAAATGTTAATTAGGACAAAGAGCACCACGTAAGCTTATGTGTTAATGTTTTTTTTTTTTATATAATATAATTCCGCCAATGAAACGAGAGTTTGGAATTATCTCATATTTTAGGAGCTCCAAAAATTCGGTGTACGTAACTACTTTGCTTATACAAGTATCTTAATAGAGATTAACTTAGCCTAGGAGTATGCTAATTTCTCATATATATAAAAGATCAAATGATAAGAGTGCTTAAAATAAGAAGAATAAGAAGAAATTTTGGCCATTCAAATAGTAATATCAAATACTAGAGATTTCAGGTAAAAAAAATTTGTTACTATAATAATAAAAAGAGTCATTATAAGTGAAAAATTATTTGGCCACTATGTGTATGTAGAATATCATCCGTTGGATTTAGGAGATGAAGAGTCAAGATGTCTTCTCGTACTTTTTATTTTAAGTATCTTTCTTATTTTAACTTCTATCTTTCTTATATATAAGAAATTCAATGAAAATGATACTAAAAATGAGAAACTATAAAAGGAATCTTGACCACTTAAGGGTAAAATTCAATATATAAGATTTTATGTAAAAAGAAAGGGTCACTCTAAGTAAAAAAAAAAACTTGATTATTATGAGTTAAAAAAAATCGCTACATGTACATAAAATGCCATGTGTTTAATTTTAGAAATAAAAGATTTAAATATTTAAATATTTGTTATTTTAAAGACCCTTCTCATCTTAGAAATAAAGGGTCTAGATTTAATCGATTCGGATCATATTATACAATTTTACTTGCGGGGTCATTGAAGATTTAAATCCGTAATGATCAAATGCTCTACAATTTTATTCATGTCGCTTTAGTATAGTCAAATTGTGGTCAACTCATGTTTATTTATACAACACTACATGTATTTTTTATTATTACTTGATATCTATAGTATATGCTAAAAATTAGTGAGCTACCTGTCACAAGTCCAACCAACACAGTTAAAATGCCCCACAAAATCCCTCAAAAGTATACACAAGATTGAAACTCGTAGAAGGTGAGAGGGTTGCCAAATATCCCCATTTTCCAACAATGTTGAGGCTCACATAATTTTATAGGAAGTACTTCATATGTAAGGGGATAGGGATCAATTCGCTCTCAACACAGGCCTTGCAATATGCCAAGGATCAATTGGCTCTCACAAACCATGCCTCTTGCAAGAAGCTAAGAGTTTAACTTCATCCACAAGTATTTCAGAGATATAATATGGGATTTATTAAGCCATGCAAAATGAATAAATGAGAGGGTTGGGAAGTGGGAATAGAATTGTGATTCCATCTAATTGTTTTCCAATCATAGAAAGGCCCAAAAGCTACTCATATTGTCAGATACACGTAGGTTTGTATTTGAATATGGACTCCAAAATAAGATTAGGACTTGTATGAGAGACAAAAAGTACGTCTTCTTTTCATATGACCAATAAAAGGGGCGATCAAAGGGTCCACGAAATATGGAATTTGTGGGCTTAGTTTTATACTTTATCCACAATCGAAGCCGTCGTTTTTCAAGTAACTATCCATCTATAAAAGTGCAAGAATGGGGACTTGGGAAATGGGAAGTCCTTAATTCAATCCTATCTACTCGCCAGGCAACTAGCATCAATTATGATTAGAAATTCACTCTATCACCTTGATGATCTCAATACTACTTTGTACTTTTTTCAAAAAACGAAATGGATATGGTATAATTGTGTGGAAGAAAAAAATCATTAAACTGAAAGTGGTATGAAAAAAACTAATTGGCTAATTATAATATTTCAACCCGTAATAATAGTTTTCCTTTTAACTAAGTTGGTGTTAATTTACTAAAGCTATCTTTGGATTGAGATTCTCTTATCATCCCCTTCCTCTAATAAGAGCCTAGCCCGTTAATTTGGGTTGGATTGACCTATATAGAAGTCTAGCCTAGCAAGACACGTATACATATTTACAAAAAAGGTACTTCAAATACAATATAGGATTTGAGAGAATATTAACAACTATATCCTTTTTTTTTTTTTTTTGGCTAAGAACCACTATATCCTTACCAACACAATTTGTCTTCACTTATATTCCAATATATTCGCTTTCTTATTCATGATATTGATTTATGTGGAGTATGAAAATCATGAAGTTGATAAACTTTCAAGAAGCGCAAAAAATATTGTAGAGAAAAATAAGAATCTTACATTGAAACATAATAAGTAAAGACAAATTATTTTGATTCATACTGAGAGTTGAGACAAGCTTACAGACCAACTGGTAAACTTAATATATTCAGTACAAACTATAACCCCAAGGTCCAGCGCACGTAGAATTCTTTGTTTTAGTATTATATACGCAAATTCCATCATCTACTCCTGTCCAAGTACAATGACGACCCCCACAAAGTTTATCTACGAACAATGAATCGTCATTAAATGCTGTAAATTGTATATAGCCATGGTTTGGCCATGTCAAGTTACAAACATAGCAAATGGTTTTCCAAGCATTGGTTTTGAACGACCAATTAAAATTACCATTCACTGGAATTTGATAAACTCCAAGATCTTTGGTTTTTACCCCAAATTTCCAACAGTGAACGTCAAGTGTATCTGTACTTATTCCGTTGAATATTTTCACCCAATATGTTGCTGGCCATGGACTCCAACCTAATACAAATGGGTGAAATGGCTGATCCCTCACTCCCAACGCTAATATTAAAACAAGTAAAAGCTTCAACATTGCTTTTGATTTTTATTTTCTTGCTTTGTTTTGAAATGCTATCTATCTCTTACATTTCCCCCTTGTTTTATACATAGTAGTATAGTACTATGTATGTAAGCACTATTTATTTTTCGGAGAAAACTAGGAAAAGGAACCGGGCCTTACCTCTTTAGTCTTAATTAATTATGGGTGACTTTTTGCATTAAATGTCCAAGTGAAAAATTAATGTGATATCTATTGGATCAACCTATTATAAGAGTGTTCTCATTAGCGGTCAATTTTTCACTCATCCAATCACTTTATGGTTTTACCATCTTAATAATATTCTTAAAAAAAAAAAACTCATCGATGCTCTGTCACTTACAATTTTATCAAATCACACCACATTTTCTCTCTTCTCTAGTATGATGTCTATACAAAATACAAGTTTCCTTTTATTTTTTTAACTACTTTGTACAAATATACCCTTTTTTTAAAAAAAAAACTATGTACAAGCCATTTTAGGAAGGCAAAAAATGAATGGAGACTTTTTCATACTTTTTCCATATGACAATAATAGGGAGTCATCCCCTTTCAAAGGGCCTTGCATTGCCAAGTTTAAATAAGTTAAATTCAAGCATAAGTCATTAGAAAACGCTAACAAATATTAACCTTATCGAATTAATCACGCAAGCAAATAACATAAACTTGATAATAGATACAGTTTATAGACTTTATACTTAGCATAATTCTTAAGATATTGAGTTCAATAATAAAATATGATTAGCAAGGCAAACAGTTCAGAAGACGAACTAAAGAAAAAATTTATTTAATGAGATCATAATGTAAAGTAAATTAATCCAGCTATGATATCTGAGAATAATTAGTTACCGAAGTACCCAAAAAAAAAAGTAATTTTGAGATCAGGAGAAACTAACACGGTTTCTCTTGCAATTAGCAACCGGTAAAACGGTAAAATCTGCCTACCAAGTAAGGACTAACAAGGCAGCAGTTATCCCCAAAATTCTCCAACCAATTTTATTTGCTTGAGTAACCTCACGCAACTTGTAGCTGTCAATGTCATCGTCGTAAACTAATTTAACAACATAAAATATGTATCTGATGATTGTATTGAGCTAATGAGCTTCCGAGCACTCAGTGAATATGGAGAAGGTAGGTTTTCAAATAATCTAGCTAAATATCACCTTTGTGTGTAGGTGTATCTGAATCCATATAAGAAATGCTATATAGTGTACGACATTATATTTTGTTGCTAAAATGTTAGACTATTTATGAGTATAATATAGTGCATCTACTAGATTTAGACATTCTTAGAATCGGTTTGAATGTGCACGGTTTGTTCTAGCGTGCGTGTAGTTGTGTTCTAGTCGAATATAACCTAAATATCTACTATCCATCTTATCATGTAACTAAATGAATGTATATAGTTGATGTCAACATATATATAGTTGTGCACTTATGTATATAGTTGATGTCTCGTGAGTTAATTTGATTGCAACATTGGGAAAGATTTAAATTTAAATGATTTTCAGTTCAAAGGTTATGTGAAAGAATGTTAAAATCAAATTTTTTTTTATTTATATCATTGTCCGGGTTCGGCTTAAGTTATTTCAACTTTGAATTGATTTCTTTTGAGTTGGTATAGTTGTTGAAAATATTTGGGTCTTTGTATGAAAGACAATGGATATCTTTCTTCAAAGACATAGAGCAAAAAATCTTATTATAGACCTACAAAGGAGGATAAAGAACAAACTTGCCAAGTTTGAAGGAATAAAATTACTAAAATATGATATTTTCAAAATAATTATAAAAAAAAACTAGATCAAATTTCACCGATAAGCGGTGCAATAATGCACTACAAGTCTACAACATAGTATTCGCGTTACTAGGGAAACCACTATGGCCATTGGCCAACACAAGTTGGTAACATAATGTTACAACTTACAAGGTCATGAGCCGAAAAGGTACATAAGTAATTTAGGTAAGCATAATTTTATCAATAAACAAAAAATATTAGATTTAAATTAGAATCTTAGTTTCCATTTAGATGATGTACTTGTCAAAAATAAAAAAGTCAGCATAATGTATGAAGAAATTAATTTATTAACAATTTATAATAAAATGTGCCCATATAATGTGAGAATCAAATAAAAAAGTTACAATATATAGTAAATTTTTAATAATAAATTTATTAAAACCAAATAAGAAGGAAATCATTGAATACAAAAATTAGGAATGAATCTTGTAACAAAAGGAAAGAAATTTTTCATTTAATTTGTAGAAAAAAATTTAACTAAGAGCTTCAATTTTGTTAAAATTTGAAGAAATACAGAGTACATTGTTGAATACTGATAAACAAAAAGAAGATTATAATTCTACTCATTATAATTATTTGTTCAATTTAATATATAGAAGTATTTCAATAAAATTTCCCTATTTTAACTTCTAAACTTATTAGTCATTATAATCGTGAATTGAACATGTATAAACATTAAGCTCCAAATCAAGGAGAACACAAAAAGAGTTAAAAAATATTACTACTTTCGTTCGTAATAATTTTTTCTATTTTCATATGTAGGAGTGCTTATGAGCCGAGTCGAGCTTAAGTTTGACTAAGCTCTACTCGAGCTCGATAACTCAAACTCGAGCTCGATTAAAGCTCGTTTCAAGCCTGACTTGAGCTCGATTAAAGTCCGTTTCAAGCTCGATTTAAGCTTGTTTCAAGCTCGACGCGAGCTCGATTTAGGCTCGTTTCAAGCTTGATTCAAGCTCAAGTCCGTTTTGAGCCCGACTCATTTTTAGCTTGGTTAAAAGCTCAATAGGTCTAAGTATTTATACCCAATTGGGCCAAGAAGAAGGTTAAATTTTAGATATAATAAGCTTAATTTGGTTTTAGGTGGAAACACACTATTGAGATTTATATATACTAATTGCTTCAAACCATCTATAATTTATTTTTAATGTGGGACTTTGATTTTATATATAAAACTCTCTCAAACCATATTTCATTTTAATTTAATGTGAGACTTTTGGTTTATATATCAAACCATCTTTTATTAATTTTAATTTATATTTTAAGTATACTTTTTAATAAATATATACTATAAATAAAAATTCGAATTTCTCACGAGCTTTTTGAGTCGAGCTTTGAGTTGCTCAACTTGGCTCGTTAACTTATCGAGTCAAGTTTTGACCGAGTCGAGTTCAAGTAGCTTGCGAGTAGCTCAACTCAATAAGCACCCTTATTCATATGCTCATTTTCTTAAGTTTTGAATTGGTAAGATTGATGAGAGAAAATTAATAGAATTAAAAATTATATCTTTATAAAAGTAAATATATTATATATTATCACCTATTATCATTTAAGTATTGGACAAAGATATTCCTTCCGCCTCTCAAAAATTATCCCATTCTTTTAAAGATTTTTCACTTTTATTAGTCTATCTAAAAATTTTTCATTGTATATTAAAAAAGAAAAAATTCGTGCTTGAAATAATATTTTGAAATCAGAGAAATATATATGGTTGATACTCCGTATATGGGTACTCATCAGTCATCATAAATTGGAATCATGTGAAATCTACGCGTAGAAGCTAGAAAAAAAAGGAAAAAGAAAAAAAGAGTACACTTGGTACGAATTCCCCATTGGCTTTATCATATTCCCCACCACCAACCCCACATCCCAACCTCCTCCCCCCAAAATCATCATCAAATCCCAAAAATCACACCAAAAATCACACCATCCTCATCATCCATCTCATCCATTCACCCAAAAATCAAATCATAATCATATCATATACTCCGTAATTATTTCATTCATATCAAAGAGAGATAGCACACAAAATCAAAGTATTTATATTTCATTCCTTATCTTAAAAAGCGAAAAATGGACAGGGTGTTCTCAATAGGAGACATTTCCGACCAATTCTGGTCCCACCCGCACCCTCCTCCGCCGCCCCCACCACCTTCCTCCGTCGATCCCAAGATGAACCGCAGCGCCTCCGAGTGGGCCTTCGAGAGGTTCCTTCAAGAAGCCTCCCCTCTCTCTGATTCCTCCTCCTCCAAATCCCTTGCTGATAACGACATCGTTGAGATCAGACCCCCTCCTCCTCACCCCCCTGCCTCCACTACCACCACCACTACCGATGCTTCCGCCTCCGCCGCCGGAGCTGGGAATGATGTGACGAGTCCGATGAAATTCAGCTCTCAGGGTTCTGTTGCTGGGAGTAGCAGCGGTGTTCAGGGGTTGGGGAGAACGACGCCGTCTTCTTTGAATCGGCAGGGATCGAGTGTTCCGGTTGATTCTGAGGATTATCAGGCGATTCTTAAGAGCAAACTTAATCTTGCTTGTGCTGCTGTCGCTCTGACTAGGGTATCATTTCTTTATTGTTTTATCAACAAATTTATCTTTTTTTTAAAAAAAATATTTTTATCTAAAAATGTTGATTTTTATTGGTTGATTAAAAGTTTAAATTAATGGAGTTTCAGATAATTCATGTGATTGGTTAGGTGAATTTTGAGGGTTTAATGCAGTTTGACTGAATGGGTTGCTTATTTATGATTGCGAGGGTTGATTTTGAAGTTGGGTGCTGTTTGATTGGATGGGCTGGACAATTATATTGCTTTAAAGCTTAATTTGTGCTTTTTAGTGTTGTTTGTTTGGGTGGAATTGGTTCGAAACCTAGAATTATATTGATTTACAGAAGCTGGGAGAAACCTAGAATTTTTGTTGTTTGGTTTCTGTGGTGGATGAATTGTGGTTCTTTGTTGCATAAATTTTTTTTTAATGGAGTTGGCTTTTATGTGGTATTATCTGACTGGTGTTTTGCATTTGGTGTTTGTTTGAGTTAAATATTTTGGAAGTTTTTTTCTAATTGATTAGTGGCCAATGTTGGCTCTCTTTATCTACACTAACAACTCGCATAAAGCCTTGAACCATCTTTGAGGTTTTTATTAAGTTTGTTACTTTGCTTTCAGTTTTTCCCTGTTCAATGAAGTGTTTTTACTCAAGTGGTCGGTATCTGTCCTTTGCAAATATTTTGGATAGAGTATTCTTTGTTTACACTCTTATCTATGGTAATTGAGGTATCTTGACTTTAGAGTTTCAACTTCTAGCTTTCTGTATATTCTGATGAAGCTTACATGTGCCAATGATTTTTTTATTTTTATGGCCTCGTCTTCTTGGCCCTTGTTGTGTAGCCCTAACAACCAATGCTACCTCTTTGAAACCTGCTAGGCCATAGCGTAAGCGCCAACTGTTGTACCAACCCATAAGCTCTTCCTTTACCTAGTGAACTTCACTATCTCCTTGAATAACATCCCGCAGAAAGAATCTTGGTAAAGCAAATGAGTATAAGAAACCAACGATTCTCTGTTCTTAAACAACTCATATTTTCCACACTTAATCAGCATTGATGGCTTTCAATCATGCTAGAGCCTTTGCCTTATATGACAGAAATCATAAACCTGTCTGAACTGCCCATATCACCTTGTGTCTGCCTTAGTCTTTTCTATATTTCAGATTATTATTCGCTTCAGATTTTGCTTAATAGCGTCAAGGAATTTGTTTAGAAAAACTGACTCCTCTACAAGGCTATATGATGACAGCGTCTACTAAAAAGTGCTTGCTGATTTCTTCTTTTTTCAAGCCATTTAATTTGCATAGAAGTGGATGTGTCTGTTGATGTTGGATGATTTAGGAGTTTGGCTTCTTTTCCAAGAAGCTTTTAGTTTACGGAGTGCTGAAGTATTATTTCCTGCTAATCCAAGGTGAGTGCCCATGAAACTTTAGAAGCTTCACGTAAAAGATCTGTCAGACTTTGTTTACAAGCATATATTTCTATTTTGGGTCTTTATCCTTAGAACACCTGAGGTGGTCACATTACCATTTTCCTTATCTCTCAAGGGCGAAGCGTGGAGGAGAAAAGTCTATGTTCGCACAAGAAGAAAGAATATGGAGTAGCTCCTAGTTATTTCTCACATGCTTACAGAAATGTGAACTGAATTTTAAAGTGACAAGGCCGCGGACCGGTGCTATATTTTGTTATAGCTTTCTTTTTTCATTCTATTGTAAATATGTTTCCTGGAATAGTAAGAAAGCCCCTTTCACCTTTTTTTATTTATGTTTAATTTATCATCTGATTCCATCTCATCGATGTCAACAGGCACCCTTTGTAATTAATCAAAATTCAGCTGGCGCAGCAGAAAGTGTAACACAGGGCTCGGCTGATTCACGACCAGCGTCCACTCCTCCATGTAAAGGTTTGTGTCTACAGATGCTTAGACTTGGAATTTAGGCAACCTTATTTTCTAAGCATCCACAAAATATCTTCATTTTTATGTACATTTTTTGTGGGAATGAGTTATATTTTGAGCTCAGTCAGCTCACAAAACTTGACATTCTTTCGTGGAATATTTCCAATTTATGACTTCTAGTATTGAACTGATTTAAAATTTCTTTTTATTTGAACAACATTGTTGAAAGTAGCTGCGAAGAAAATAGTATAATGAGGAATAGAAGTATAATTGTTGATATGTTGCAAATATAATGGAAATTAATTCTTAATGTCTTTACATTACTCATTATCAAGATTCATTTGATTATCTTTCTAAAAAAGAAAAATAATCACTTATTTTGTAAATATGATATTATAGGTTAGTGTGATAAAACAAGCTGCAAAATCCTTTAGATCAGCTGATAAGTCCTTTGCATTCCATATGATAAACAGCACATTTGAATCTTGATAGTCAAATTTTGTTGTGGAGGGAATCATTTGGTTGAAGGCCATTGGATTGAGGTTGTGTTGTGGTAGCATTTCTTTGCCTTGGATTATAGAAATATAGAGTTGTAAAGATGTTTACCCAGTCGGGAGATATTTTGTAGGCATTCGGTATTGATGTTGTATGATTACAGTATTTTGTAATTTCTTTGATCACATTATGTACCATAGTTTTCTTAGCTATCAGAGAGAGTTCTGTTGTTGCTTGATCTGAACTAAGGGCCTGTTTGGTTGGGGTTCAGAAATGTAGTTGATACACTAAAATCAGATACAGTTGTGTGGTTGAGTTAGTCAAGGCATGTAACTTCGTACGCTCCTTTAAATCTCATACCCAACCCCCTAAGGAATGAGATCACATTTCCTCCCTCTCTCCCATCACACTTGTATAGTAGCAGCCCACCACACTACGACCAGTCCTTACTCTCAACACATTTCTAGACACTCAGCTATCCTACCACCTAGGTCCTCCCTCTTTCTTGTTGTCTTTTTCAGTCTCCAAGACTACCATTGTTGGTTTGTTGTTGCTTGAGTAAGTCCTCCAAAATTTGACATCTTGTCTAGTGCAGAGACTATTTCTTTATGTTGATGGGTTTTTCTAGGTAACCCTCCCCTTTGACTTCGTGGGCTTAACTATTGTTTAAAGGCTATTAATTTAACCGATTAATTTGTCATTTTAAGATTTTAGAACCATTCAATTGGTTTGATAATCTGCAGTCTTTCTTTTGGGGTCAATGCATTGAAGTGTGCACAAGAACTAACGATGCATCTTTTTAATAGGTTTTGCAAAACTCACAGTTTTATCTCATGGATCAATTGGGAGCTGCATTTGATTTTTTTTCTTTCTGTTCTGAAATCTACTAACTTTTAGGAGTGACCAAGCACAAGAAATCAAGTATGGATTACAAAAAACTAAACCAATAATGGATTCTCAATCCAAAATTACAAGCTTCCCATTCTGATAGCATTTCATTCCATTATTAAACCAAATGCTCGGTATGCAATAGACAAGCCCCTAAATGATACGAGTAGCGATCACTACCATGTAATTGAAAATTCTTCTATTCAGCCACTATAAGTTTTCTTATTTTATGTGTAAGTTAGTGTTCTTATGAAGCATGAATTCACAATTGTTGAACATAAATTAAGACATTTTGGAATCAAATTTTTTTTATGAATGACAATAGGCAATACATTTAATAGGTTAGTGTATTACCCAAAATATGAATTTCGTGGCTTATTGCTAATGCCGCTTGAGTATTCCATGTTTCCATTCTTTGGTAGAAAAAATGGAAGATATAATTGACATTTATGGGAGTTGATATCTAGTGATTGCAGAATTCCATTTGGATATCTAGTGATTATATGTTTCCTTTAGCAAGTGCTGATCGAAAAAGCAATGAGAAAATAGGGTTGGTTTTAAGATGGGAAATAAGCAAGTGCAAAGATCAATTCATTTGCCACTTCTTTACATAGAGATAATATTGTAGTACCTCATATATCTAAATATGACACCAACGCACATTTTTTTGGGAAAGAACGACGAAGGCATGGGGACGAGCCACTAACATACATGCATGGCCCGACATTACACATAAGTGATTTGAAAAAGGTATGCATAACACCACATGATGGGCACATGAGGACCTTTTTTAAATTGGTACCATGATCAATGGGCGAAGCGTCGCGGATTACAAAGGCACGTGTGTCAAGCACTCGTGCACTATCCGAAGCTATCTTTATATATAGCTGATAACTAGAAAGTAATCTAAACCTAGATTTCCTTCTCGATAAATATACTAATAATAATTACTCCCTTCATCCCACAAAAAGACTTCCCATATTCCTTGTTTTGTTTGTCTACAAAAAACTTTCTATATACACTTTATGTGGTAATATAATATTATTCCATCATTTCACTTTTCATTCTTTACATTATTTAGTCTCTCATCTCAATTAAAGCAATAAAGAATACCCACTATCTTACTTTTTTATTCATTTATATTTAACACAATCCAACCACAAAACTCTCCTAAAACTTTGTATCACACTTAGGAAGTGTATTGTGGGAAGGGGGAGTAAATAAAATCACTCCGTATGCGCTTAAAATTAGTCCACTATCACATCAAAACTACCAACCTGGAAGCCAATTTAACTGTTAAGCTAGCTTCTTATCCTAATAATTTCACAATATATATCTCTTGCTACATTAAATTTAACGTAAGAAAAATCTAGAATCCAAATAGTCTATCTCACTACTTAATTTTTAGCTGTCAATGTTCTCGTATTATTCTCACTTTTTTGATTCATAATTTCCCTCAAGTTTTCCGATTCTTGAGATTTAGTTAAGAAGAAAAACTATTAGGATAAAGATAATGGTAATAATTGAATAAAATTATTCCCTATGCAACTAAAATGATCCCATTAACACATCAAAAGATACCAAATTGAAAGCTAGTTCAACTACTATTAACTTGCTATCTTATCCCAATAGTCTCACACTGTATACCTATACAACAATGACGTCTAATGTAAGAAAATTCTAGAATCTCAATAGCCGATTTGAATATATAATTTTTAATTGTCAATGCTCTTGTATTATTTTCCCTTTCTTTAGTTCAAAAATTTCCTTATGTTTTTCAATCCTTTAATTCTTGAGATTAAATCAAGAATGAGAACCATGTACACCTTTACAAGAAAGTTTGTTCACTAAGGACATCTAAAGGACCTTCAAAAGAGCTGCTTTTTTTCATTTACAACTCCATTAGCAAAGATAAGATCTTCATTACTCTTCTCCAAGTCCAAAGTACGAATCAATCAATATAGTCCTGGCTAAAACTAAGTATTGATATCTATCTCGAAGTTATTTCTTATCTATGTTAAAAGGACTATCAAAGATCTCATGTGTACATCCTCACAATATGTACGCCCTCTTTTTTTTTAATGTTCTTTTCACTTTTGTTTTAGGGCTGAGTTTTTTGGTTCTTTCTACTTTTGCTTTTTATTTCCTTATTGATAAGTAAATTATCTCTTTTATCCTTCGTAACCTCACTACATGTCCACTTATACCATTTAATAATTTCAATGTCTTTAAATATCTTTCTTTTTTCTTTAGAAAAACAAAAAAAGACTTACTTCCAACTTACGTTATCTTTTACTTCGTATAGTAAGTAGGAAGAATATTAAAGAACAGAAGGAGTAGATGAATTTGAACGAAGTTTTTGTTTTTTTTTGGGAAAACAACAATTTTCATTAATTTTGTTTCTTCTGAAGAAAATAAAGTTACATTTCTGTTTCAATCTCCTTTTGCTGGATGCTCTACAAACTCGATAATAAAATATACATGTTCATGTACTTGTTTTACCTATCAGATTTTTACACGGCATAAAAGTGCACCTATTTTTCCACCCTTGACTGGAATTCACATATTCTAGAATTTTTCCCAGAGTTAAAGCAATCTTCTTGAGGAGTTTTTATAAACACAATTGCTACTACTCCATAGTTGTTGAGTTCCAAAATTTATGAGCCTAATCAATATCTTCAATACACTTCTTAGATTTTTTGGATCAAAGTAATCTATCATATTCAAGGATGTCAAATATAATTTCCATCTCCACCCACTTGCAACTAATATCCTTGATAGCGGAATCTTACACTATAAGACAAATCAACAACTTTGAATGTTGGTAGTCTTATAAGCAATAATAATCTCATGTCAATATATATAAGTTAGCTCAAATTCACTCAAAAGATGAAGAGTTAAGATGTATGGTTTCGACACTTTAGCATCCCACAGAAATGAAGTACTTAGTAGCTATAATGGCACAAGAAAAAATCCGAACAGCTATGGATTTAATTTGGTGCACTTAGTAACTAAAAAAGAAGCCACACCCGACGTACCTGTTCTTTAGGTAGTGCCTATATTTTTTTTTAATCACTACCCTGCAAGTGCCGAAAGGACTTACAATATATTGGCCGAGAAATCTAGCTCAAATAATAAATGATAAATCCCTAAATATGAGTTTAGTGGGTTTACAAGCACACTAGTATCAAGAAAAAGGGTTAAGTATATGCTTGAAATTACTTGGAAAGTTAGCAAGCCCAAAGCTCAGCTCAAAATTTGTAATCAATGCTTATGTTAAAATTACATAGTACTACCTTATATAATCCACTAAAATTTAAATACTGCTGAACTATGAGCCTATCAATGTTAAATATCCTAAACTATCAAACTAGCAATCTAATACTCCACATGAAGCAATTTGCAAATGTTTCCTAATTAGCCCACAATATATATCCGTTAGTCCATTACAATATTGACGTAGCAATCAAAAATCCATTTTAATTACCAATTTTTGATTGGCCGATGCTTCAACATTAGTAATGCTCTTTATTAATGTTATTATTATTATTATTATTTTTATGAATTTAAGATAATTATTTTCAAAGTGTATATATATTCATTTATTTGCTCGTGTGTTGTATGAATTCTAAAATCCCTTAACTAATTTTGACTACTACATAACTGCCTCATAGGATCGCAAGATAAGGATGCAAAACCTATAGGAATTCCTTCCCTTCCTGCGATGCCGAAGAAACCTATTACTCAAGCTAAGCAAACCACTAGTTATGATTCTGATCAGTCAGATGATGATGATTTGGAAGGTGAAACTGACAATATGGATCCTGCTGATGTTAAGCGTGTGAGGAGGTAGGTACTTTATCGGAACCAATTTTGTTAAATTTTTTCTCCTGCCATCACATGTTTGAAGGGTGGAGAAAGTGTTATCTTTCCTTCGTGACACCCCTCTTGTCACTGTTTAGTCCTTTCTGGTGTGACCATCATTCTGTTCTGATTGTTTTTAATATTTGTTTGATGACTATTCAACAAGTGTTTTGTGCAAGTTTTGATATACTTTCCAAAATGATAGGAACCAAGAAAGCCTAAATTAAAAATATTGTTCAGGAAACTATAATGATCTTTTACACTTAAGGTAATCTTCTAGTAACAAATTTATAATAAGATATCTAGTACGAATCCTTCTGAGGTGCTTGTGTCCAGTCCTTATTTGGTCCATCCTCGATGTTTGTCTGCTTTTGTGGTAGTGATGGTGACTTCACAATTCTCTCTTCTATGAACTCAGTACTCACATGAATTGGCTCATCTCGCATGTTTTCGAACTGATTATGAATTCTCTCATAGCTCCAGTTTGTCATTCAAGGGATTCTTTGCCATTGTTTTTGCATCAAAGTTGCGTCACTTGCATGATGCTCATGAATTGGCTCTTCTTGCGTTTTTAAAGACTGATTATGAACTATTTCATAGTGCCAGTTTTTAATTCAAGGGTTTTTCTGTCATTGTATTTGCATTAATGTTGTGTCACTTGCATGATGTCACCTGTTTAAATTAACTGTCCCTTGAGTTCCTCATGATGTCATCTGAATGAAGGTGTTGCTTGGTCATACTTCAAATGAAGCTTATTGGCTTTTGCTATAGTGAGAAAGTATTTGAAGTATATTTGCAAATAATTAATTAATAATGTAGTTTTTACCACTGCCTTGCTCTTATAGTAGGAAACCAAACCAAAGAGCAAGTTGCCTTCTAAATTGCTCCGACGCATCTTCACACCTCATCTCGTCACAATGTCAAATGGAACAATGAATAGGATGGAAGATACTTTAAGACTTTTTCTGTAATTTTTTTGGGTATATTATACCTTTTTGGGCTGTTTAGTTTTACCTCTCATAAATGACTTTATCACCCGTTACTTTGCATGCTAACTGCTCTCTCAACCCAAGCCCCACCTACCTATCTTATTTTTAATCTCATTTCCCCCTACTCACTCTCTATCTTTCACATTTTGATCCGTGCCATACCTAATCATCACCATCTCCAAAACCCCTAAACATTCTAGATCCACAGATGCAATCAAAGGTTTTTCGACGACAGGCTAACCTTTGAGATGAGGCGGTCTCTACTGAGGTTACTTTGTTTTTTTAGTTAAATTTGTAAATTGATTTTTCTTGTAGATCTGAAATTCCCCTTGTTCTTTTATTGATTTGTATGGATTTTCATTTTTTTAATGAAAAATAATCTATTTTTCTGTCTGAATGGGGTTGTGATACAATTTTGGCTGTCTGATAATTTTTGGACCAGATAGACTATCGGTTCATACAGCCAACCCCCTTTTTTTTGGTTCAAGGCTTGATTTTTTTATCTTGAAAAATCAAGTATCAACTACCAATTCAGATATCAATTTTTGGGTTTTTGGATATCTGATCATTTAAATTTTTCGGGTATCAAAAATTGATATCTGATCTTTTAAATTCCGGATATCGGTCCAAAATCTTTCCAATCATGGCTGGTTAAGGAAGGAGTTATGGTGTATTGTGGCTGGAGGTGTATTTGTGAGGGTTGTTGGAAGAGGTAATGATTGAGGGGAGAGTAAGGTTGAATTTGAATTAAATTAAACCCATCAAAACATAAAGTATCTATGAACTTATCCTAAGATGATACCTTAAACAAGTACCTTCAATTACGGATCCCTTGGCCTACCACTGGGGTCTCCTAGTCTGTTTTCTGCCCTGACCTGTGATTTTTTGAGTTGCTTTTTGGTTCTTGACTTCTTGCTGCATGTTATCTTTTTGTTCATTCAATGTCTTTGGTTTAAGGTATCATCTCTCACCATTGGTTTTTACCAATGACTGTTCTTCATGTCAGAATGCTTTCAAATAGAGAGTCAGCAAGGCGATCAAGGAGGAGAAAGCAGGCACATCTGACTGAACTCGAGACACAGGTTTATTTTGCTTCTGCTACATTTGTATCTCTTATTAATATGGAGTTCTGTAGATTCCATTGTACTCAACATCTTCGATTGCCCCTCTGTATTCAATAGGTTTCTCAGCTGAGAGGTGAAAATTCTTCTTTATTGAAGCGTCTTACTGACATTAGCCAAAAATTCAATGAGGCTGCTGTGGATAATAGGGTCTTAAAAGCTGATGTGGAAACTTTAAGGGCAAAGGTGTGTATTTTACTTATGTAGCTGAATTTGCAGATTTTTCCCGGGAATGGGAACTACAAGTTGTTTGTCTGCTTCCCTTTGTTGATGGAAACACTTGTTCTTCAGGTCAAAATGGCTGAGGAGACTGTGAAAAGAGTTACTGGGATGAACCCCCTGCTGCAGGCTATGTCTGAAATTTCTGTCCTGCAAATGGCAAACTTTGGAGGGAGCCCTTGTCCTTCTGAATCAGCTGATGCTGCGGTGCCTGTGCAAGATGAGTCCAATCAACCTCAATTTTATCAGCCTGTAGATAATCCTCTTCCCCCAACTCGTCCAAGAGTTGACAATGGTGTCACTGACATATCTTCTGTTGATGATGTTCTGCGAAATTCTGCAACACAAGTATTGGGTGGCAGCAGAATTGGAAGAACTGCATCCATGCAAAGAGTAGCCAGCTTAGAACACCTTCAGAAACGGATCCGTGGGGGAATGGATCAAGGGAGCCCACATGGTGGTGCTGAGCAGTGATCATGCAACCTACAACCATTGGGGGAAATGGATTAAGGCAGCCCACATGGTAGTGCTGAGCAGTGATCATGCTACCAACAATCGTTATCATGTGAGGTGAAGTTCATTAGATCCATATAAATACTCGTTTCCTAAGTTCATGAACAAGCTCATTAGTTTATGTTCATGAACATTATTAATACATTAATACATTTATGTTAGTGGCTTATCAAATAAATACTAGACTTTATTAAGATTGTTACTTATAATTATGTATTTTTTTTTTAATTAGTATTTGATAACTATGCTTGATTTTAAGATTTTTAAATGTTGAAAGTACGAAGCTTGTTTATAAAAAAAGCTCGTTCATGATCCAGCGCGATTAACGAATGAGTCTTTCATAAGCCATTCACAAATACTTTTCAGCTTAATGAACCAAGCTTGAACATATTTTTGAGCTTGGATGAAAGTAGGGGCTTGTGCTTGTCTAAGTTAAACAATCATGAACATAATAGGGTAGTGCTTTGTTCGTCTTGGTTAAAATACACCCCTAAACATACTCATTGTATACAAATGATGTTTATCTAACCATTCATATGTTAATTTAAACATGTGTATATATATAAAATACTTTTTCAAAGAAGTTATGGTGCAAAAAAGAAAAAAATTGCTATTGTAAGTGGAAATTAGATTATCTTAAAATGATCACACAAGTACAATGATATAACTATTGAGAATGATGCATTGGTGTATACATAGAGTAATAAAATATTTTTTATAAATTAATTTAACCCCAAGACTAAGGTAATGAAACATTGTTATTTGTACCCTATTGTAAAGGCTCCCTAATAAGATTCACCCTTCATTCTCCACCAAACCCTTAGGGCACAAACTGCTCTTGCCTAAGATTGAATTCAGGACCTCCCCTTAGGCAGATAAAGTTGGTACTAATTGAACTAAGCTCTCTTAATACGGAGTAATAGATACACTAATGTACGATAAAAAATCATGGTTTATGGAAGACATGAGGATACAAATAAAATTTTCTTTTCCAGTGGTCATATTCATTTTCTTACATGTTCATTTGGGTTGAGTTTTTAACCCTATCTAGCTCGAGATTAATGAGTTGCATTGGGTAGCCAAAGTCTGAACATTTACGCTTCTTGGTCCCCAAACTAATAGTTTCAGGCTATATTTGGTAACATTAACCTGAAGGGGATTAATAAGCGAACTAAGATTGTGAAGGTTGTACCTGTAACTAGTAAGTGATTGTATGAGTGATGAGTTGTTTAGTAGATTTGATTGTTTAGCAGCTCAAATTATTACTCTCTAAGAAAGAAAAATATGGACTAGTTTGATGATTTTAAGGTCTTAAGACTTTTTTAATACTCATTTTTGTTGAGTTTATTTTATTTTAGCTAAGTTAAACTTATTTTTGCTAGCGTTATAATATTATTGTTGAACTTAACTTTTGCTACGCACGGTAAAAGGAATGGTAGATGCTTTCTATTTAATCAGAAAATAATTTATTGAGTAATTATGGAGATATAATTATTACATAATTTCCCTATTGGTATGTTATTCAAACCCAGTTTAATCCAAGTGTTAATTACATTCTTATGAAAATTAACTACATATTCTATTTCTTACAACGACTTGGTGCTCTCATTACGTTCCTCTCAGATTGCTTTGCTGCTACTTCTGCATCAATCATCATACCCTTTATTTCATCACCCATCAATCATCCTCCCCATAGATGATCATCTTTAGCCAAACGTCGATTAAATTTTGTTGAAGGCTCATTTTAATCACTTGCTTTATGGAGTTCACTCATCAGGAGGAACATACTCTTAGAATGTACTCGTACTAATAGTTGTAAAATGCTTAATTAATAACTTTGAAGTATTCGAACTTAGAATCATGATTAGGGAACTGATCGGGGGTTATTGTGTTAGTAATTGTAACACATGTCTAAGGGTATAGTAGTCTAGGGTAATATCATGTACATTGCAATACTTGTAGGTTGTTCCTTCTACGGTTATACGAAGTTCCCATCACAGAATAGTTTCAAGATGATTAATTAATTATGAGCAAGCAAGTTTACCAGATTTTGATGGAGCATCTTTCTATGCAATTCACTTCTCTTTTGGGTAGAATCATGTTTAGGATTTGTGATGAGTTTGAATATGAATCTATTCATGCTATATTCCAAAGATTTCCAAATCTTACAGCCTCAATCTTTAGGACTTTCCTACGTTATTCAATTAATTGAATTAGGTTACAAGTATTTGGGTCATAATGCTTTCATAGTCTTTTCTACATCTCTAACCCATAGTTAAAGGCCTAACCAGGGGTGTCTTTAATGGTTTATTCACTTGCTTCCAGCAAGATGGAATAAAATATTGTTAATCCTTATGCTTATGCCGTCAAAGTTCATAAAAATCACTGTAACAGTTAAAGTGAAACATAACGGTATTCCATTGCTTTCTAGCATCCCAAATGGAGGTTTGTTTGGGATTTAAAGAAGGGGCCTTCCAGTTTTGTATTATGAACAATAGAATTTTAAAACTTTCGCTATTTAATTTTCGAACTTTGTTGACTCAATTCCTTGGTTTTATTTTATTATATAGTGATTGTCATATAGTTTGCATAATTAACTTTAATTTAATTTAATTGAAATGAAATTATTTTCTTGATCGAACTGATAATTACGCTTTGACAATGATTTTTACTAATTTCCTAGCCTCTTTCGATGTAAGAGAGTACTAATTAATTTACTGTTTTTTATGGTTTGAAATTTATTGGAACTGATTTTAACCAACTAACTAATTTCGTAAAGTGAACTAACTTTAAGTAGGCGAAGTTTCACATTTCCACGTCTTCCACAGTTCCACCCATAGGTTTCTGTCTATATCGTGTTATTAATGAAGTCGAATTTGGGGTGTTACATTTTCTATCTACATTTGAATGACAGCTAATCGTACTGATAGGAGGATCTTAAGCAATGGTGATGCAACTTTGACTGTTAGAACCAGCATCCTTTTGAGTTGACAACATCTTCTATTACTAAACTCTTTCCTTTTTATTGCACTTCGAAGATTCTCTACCAGACTTGTTAAACTCAGAACATCTTCAGTTTCTTCAACTTCACAGAATAAGTATGTTTTACCACTATGAGTCGGAAGACATCGTAAGAGCTGTCTACCATCCTCATACCTTCCTTGCACTTGCAACCATGCTGTCTGTTGAGCGACCAGCAAAGGTAGAACACCAGCAATAGACGTTTAAGCTCCTTTGACGATTAGATTCTCCTGTAGAGCACCAAACTGTAGAGACACTTCCAGACATAACTTCCGGACAGTATCATGCAAGCTTTCTGTAATCAGCACAAAATATCAGGGTGTTCATACAAACCTGCAATGTATTTTTGCCTGAAGGCGAACACAAAGTTCAGCCAACCGTTCGACACTCAGTACCATTGGTTTCCATTGGCAATAAAATCATTGATCCTAAATCATTCATTCATTCAGAGGACAGCACTATGGCCAGGTATGATATCTAAACCCTTGATCTTCATCTCCCTCCTAACTCTTCCCACATCTTCCCACCTTTTGGCCAGGGCATAAACATTCGAAAGAGCTATGAAATCATTACTCGGAGCTCTTACATTCTCAAGGTGTAAATCTGATCGGAACTGGAGAAGCATCTTCCCCACTTCCTCACACATCACTACATCTCCATGAAGCCTACATGAACCAAGCAAACTCCTCCACAATACAGGATTAGGTTCAGTAGGCATTTGAAGTATGAAATCATAAGCTTCTTTCAATAACCCCGCTTTTCCAAGAAGATCAACCACACACCCATAATGCTCAATCTGAGGTGAAACACCGAATTCCTTCTCCATGTTGTGAAACAAATAGAGGCCCTCTTCAATAAGTCCTGCATGACAACAAGCAGATAACATGCTTGTGAACGTTACCATGTTTGGCATTACACCACATTTCTTCATTTCATTTAGCAGCTCTACTGCTTCTTTTCCTCTCCCATGGAATGCCAACCCTGTGACCATAGCAGTCCAAGTACACACATTCCTCTTCTTCATCATATCAAAAACTTTAGACGCAGCACCAAGACAACCGCATTTAGAGTACATATCAATCAAACTAGTACCAACATACACATCATTCTTGGGTGCATCAATCGTTTTTGCTATATATCCATGAACACTAGTCCCACACTCTAACGAACTCAACTGCGAAACAGCAGACAGCACACTAACCACTGTCATGCCGTTTGGTTTAAAATCCGCCAACATTTTCTTAAAACACATCAACCCCTTGACAGAATTCTCATGACAGTCCTGTTTCTGCGAGGAATACCCTGTTATAAGCGCATTCCAAGTAGCGCTACTTCTCTCAGGCATTTCATCGAACAGCTTCTCTGCATAACGGACACACCCATTCCTAGCATAGAAATGAATGGTCGTTGTAGACACCAAAATATCCATAATAAACCCAACTTTGGCAGCGCGACAGTGTATCTGTTTCCCTTCATATAACGCCGATAAAGAAGGTGAGCGAGCACACGCGCCAAGCGCGAAAATGAAGGTGTGATCATCGAAAACAATGGAGGGAAGAGACAACCAGTGGGCGAAAAGACGAAAGGAGGTTCTGGGTATGCTGCATTTGATCAGAGTGTTGAGGAGGAAGAGCTGGAAATCTGCTTGATGATGGTTGACAATGAGAAGGGCATGGTTGGGTGATTGTGGACGAGAGAGAGAGGAATAGTGTTCAATAAGTTTGGCTAAAGTGTGGGGAGACTGGAGGGCGTTGGTGATAAGTAAGGCATGGATTTGCTTTATTTGATTGATGGATTTTGGTTTGTTGAAGAGGATAGGGAAGATCAACTTCGACAATGAGGACATGGCTTGCTCACTTGTTCTTGGACTCACCTCTCGGCTCTCGCCTCTCTGCTGTGGACTTCTGCATTTTCACTTGTTGGGAGTTGGGACTATGGTCTATGGGAGGCTGTCGTGCCGACTTGGTTACCTTCCATGTTCAATCAGGCTTCCAAACATCCTTGTAAGTTGTAAGTTCGATCATCATTATCTATCTAACTATATCTACATAATCCCCTAACTACGATCAGTTTTATGGAGTACTTGTAAATAATACATTTCACAATCATATTCTAAAGTGATTTTCAAAACAATAATTATTGAAAACTATATTTTTGCTTAAACGTTCAATAAGTCTCATTCTTATAGTTCTAATGCAATCAATTATCAACTCTGTTGAATACTTTTGATAAGTAACTATTATTAAGTCTATATTACGTCTAAGGAGAAACTTTTTCGAGAAAAAGTATCTTAGTTTATTCGCTTTTAGTATTAGTTAATAGATAGTTATAAAAAAAAGGGTCTATTATTTAGTCAAGTACGTGAGAAAAGAGTATTTGACATATTTATTTCTTTTATTGACCATGTATCGATTGAAATAAACAAAAAATATAGTAAAAATATAAGGTTAGCTAATACTAACTAACTATCACAAAAAATTAGACAATACCATCACGGCCTACTTTTATTATTTATTCGCAAGAATAAAAAGTGTTAGACGCGAAAATGTACTTTTTGCAATCTTGATACTTATTATGAACTCTTTCTATTTACATTTTGTTCATCCATGTTTATGTATTACAGAATGTCACATTTTTAATGTTTGAAATTTGTTATCACTTACATTATACAAATAACACTATTTCAAAATAAACAAAATGAAAGTTTATTACTAACCAAGGGTCATTGACCATCTTAATTTGTCAAACATCATCACTTAGATAGATAACAAATTCATGAATTTGTCATAGGCAAATATTGATCAAAATATGCTAACATACACATCTATTCGAGTAATACAAGATAATTGATTATTACAATCAATTGTCAAATAGATAATCCGAACAGATATAGTATAAATAATGTGGAATAATAGCCTATTTGGATCATATTAGTATATTACAACCAATTATTTCCATGGTGCACCCGCTTCAAAAAAATGTACATCACGTACATGAAATATGTACATTACGCACATGAAAAATGTACGTACGTGTGATTACATTTTTTTTAATGTACGTACGTGTGATTACATTTTTTTGGAACAGGTGCACCATATAATCCGAACAAATATTGTATAAATAATATGATTTAATAATCTATTCGGTTCATTGGTGTCGTATTGTGTCGTTGATTTGTACTTCGTATTTCTCCTTTTCTTTAAGCTCATTCCTGGATAATTTCAGATAAGCGAAACAATTCCAAAATGAATAATTGAGGATTTGAGGTCTATCATCATTTCATCGACATACGTTACGCTGACCTCAAAAACCCATCAAAAACCTTCACAAGAATGGAGATCCTAACACTATCACCAGCACTCTTCCCTTCTTCCTCCTTTAAACCCACCAACCTTTCCTCCTCTAAGTCCTCCTTATTCCCCAACCCCACCTCCTACAGATACGTGATCACAACGGGCCTGGTCTTGAGGGCTCAATTCCGTCCTACTAACCGAACCCGTAAAGGGTTCTGTTGCAATTCTTTGTTCGGGCTTGGTGTACCGGAGCTTGCTGTTATTGCCGGAGTTGCTGCTCTTGTGTTTGGACCGAAACAATTGCCAGAAATTGGTCGGAATTTTGGTAAAACTATCAAGAGCTTTCAACAGGTTAGTCAACCCCATCTCAGTTTTTTGTTAGTATTTTTTTGGGGTGTGTTGTGGTTTGATTCTTAGGAAGTTGATTGAAATTTCTGTGCTTTGGGTGTGTTTTTGAATGAGTTATGGTATGTGTCGTGTTAGCGTTGTGTGGTTAAGAAAATGTAGTGTGGAAACGGAGGACCCGAATTTGATGTAAAGTACGGTTTTGGATATGTTTTGGGGTCGAAAACTGGAATTATATCTGGGTGGAATGAACATGATGGAATTGCTTGATGAGTGAGATGAATTATTAGTGTGTTAGTATGGTGTGATTGAGGAAAGATGGTGTGCAAATGGATGACATGAATTCGATTAAACTCGAAAACTTTGGATTTTGGATATGTTTTTTGGCTGAAAAGTGGAATAATTTCCAGGTAAAGAGATCGTGATGGAGTTGTGGGATGAGTGTGATGAATTAATAGTGTGTTAGTATTGTATGATGAAGGATGGTATGGATATGAATGACCTGAATTCATTGTTAACTTGAAAAGTTTGGATTTTGGAGAAGTTTTGTGACAAAATTTTGAAATTTGTTCTGTTTGGGGTGAACTTGATTGAGTTGTTTGATGAGTGATATGAATCAATATTGTGTTTGCATAATATGGTCGAGGGAAGATAGTGTACAAATGGATTATCTGAATTTGACTTGAATGTCAATATTGTGTTTGCATGATGTGTTCGAGGAAAGATAGTGTGCAAATGGATAATCTGAATTTGACTTGAACTCGAAAAGCTTGGATTTTGGACATTTTTTGGGACCCAAAACCAAAATTAAGTCTATGAGAAGTGATCATGATCGAGTTGTTTGACAAGTGAGATGAACCAATGTTGTGTTAGCAACTTAGCATAGTGTGATTAAGAAAAGATAGTTTGCTAATGGATGTCCCAAACTTGACATGAACTCGGAATGTTTGGATTTGGATATGTTTAGGAGCCAAAAAGCGAAATGGATTCTGTTTAAAAGGAATATGACTTGAGTTTTTTGATGAGTGAGATGCATATATAGTGTGTTAGCATGCTGTGACCGGAAATATAGTGTGCAAATGGATAAACTAACTCTAAGTTGAACGTAAAAAAGTTTTTTTTACTTATGGATATGTATTGTAATAGAAAACAGTAAATATCTCTGTTTGAAATGACGATGATGGAGTTCTTTGAGAGATATCTATAGAGATTTTTGGGTGGAGGTTGTATATTGGTGCTTGGTTATCATTTAATTCAAGCAAATCTAATGTAAGTGTGATAGTTTGTTTCATTGTAGGAAGGTTAAGATAGTAGAGATAGAGTGAGCTATATTCTTGCAGCAAGTTGAAGAAAACATTGCACCCTGGCTGTTGTCTAGAATTAAGTATCACTTTAGCTGAATGCTTGAGTAATGTAATTTCTGATTAATTCATTATCATTTCAGATGGAGTGAGTATTTGAACTGTGTTAAGGTTTTAAGGAGAAGAATTCTTTTGGTTTAATTTTCTTTTGCAATATCTATCTTACCATTGCTGAGGAGTGAGGACTATGAGGTTAGCATGGAGGTAAAGAAACTTGTCTTTTTACCAACAACAGGGATTATTATCACGTCATGCTTTTTTTTGGAGGGAGGATAGGGAAGAGGTTGAGAAGTACTACATTACATTTACTAGGAACCATCCGAACCAAGGGTCTTTTTTATTTTGTTTGTTAGGCTTAAATGTATGAGAAGTATGAAGTATTTATTTATCATTGACATCTGTTCTTGCCTCATCTGTCAAAATTTTGCCATTTACATGTACTATACAGTATACACCACTTCTTTGACCATATTTATTAGTTTGTTCATAATTTTGGAAAAAGGGAGAGAATCAAAGATGATTCTTGTTGTAGCTTTGTATCTCTGACTAACAAAGCAATAGAAATCCCCTTGGCTGTTAGGTTCTTAGTCATATGCCTTGTCCAATTCAATGAAAATCATGTGTAGAATTTTACTATTCTCATACTTTCATAAAGCTTCTTTACTGAGGTATGGCTTCCAATTTCTATTTTTTATGAAAGCAAATCGATTCTTTGTACCCCTATTCTATCCCTTCCCTGTTGTCATTTTGGATGATATCATACTTATAGAGTATAGAAAAGGAGGATCAACAACTTGTAAGAAGCATGGTGGTGTGAATTTGAGACCAAATAGGGAAATCTATAACTTTCTAGTGAACAAGGTTGCAAATGCTATATGGTGACAGACAAAGAAAATTATAAGCTAGGTAAGGAAGAGGCAATGGAAACATTTGCAAAAGCTTGATATTAAGTGGTTTAGTACATTATCAGAGACTGGACACTGGAAAAAGAAAAAAAAAACAGGTATGAGTTGGGAAAATCACTGAACTTTTATGAAGTAAAATGAATTAAATAATGATGTAGAGAGATTCATGTGGATGAAGGCAGACCATCAAAAAGGTGAAAAATGTACTTTTATGAGCTGTTCATTGGATTAGGGGTCAAAATATTTGCTTGGAAGGGCTCAATGTATCTGGACCATCAATTTTCACCCTAAGTTAAAGAAGGTGAGTTAAAGGAAATGGGATGGTGGATAGACTTATGTGATACTCTTAAAGTCATAATAATACGGTGTTTAGGTCAGGGCCTAAGGCACTAAATTCAAAGGTGTTAGGGTCTGGTACTTCTATTATTTGCTAGGTGAGGTGCAAAAAGCCCTCTGGCGTACAACATTTTTTACACCAAACTCATATTTGAATGCTCCTCATAAGCTTGCATCAATAAGGTGTGCCTCTGAAGCAAAACTTTTTTGCTTTGGCTCCAGGATCTCTATTGTACGCGTTGAGCCCCAGGTGAATTAAGCATTGCTTAGTTAACTAAGCTTTCCTAAAGTCTACTGCACACGGGGTATTAACAGTGAAATCCCTAAGAAAGGGGAGTTTTCAAAATGGTGACATCTACAACACTTGTAAGGGTAACTATTAACTTTTAAGTACTTAATTATACAAATGAATAGGTTTTAACGTCTATGAACAAATCCTGACTTGAGAATTTCTGGCCTTGAGGGAAGGGCGTAAGAGTATGTTCAACAAGTATCTCCAAAGGTTTCTCCACGGGGCTCTTGGAAGATAGACTCTACCCTAATAATGGGCCATTACTTTTATATGGATGGACTATTGTTTCATTTTCGTGCAAGGGACCCAGGAAGGGACTACAGAGAGCCATTTGGAAAGCCTAATACCATTGTTGGTTATGTTAGGTGGAATCTTGGACTATAGAGTACAAACATACATGCCGAAAGGAGAAAATAATGTTAGTTCAAACATTTAAAACGGAACTAGTGTGTGTCAAGATAGATATTTGCTGTTACTGGTGATAATTGAGAAAACTGGAAAAGTCGTCTCTAAGCATGGGGCATTCATAATATTCATTTGTTCAAGACCCATGAGATCTTGATTATTCTGTTATCTTCTTAGTTTGCCTACATGGGGTTCACTTGAAGCCTAAATCTGGAAGATAACCCTTACTGTAGTGATCCAGGACATTGTAGGAGTGTTACTCGGGATAAATTTTGGTATGAGTAGTGTTTTAGTACTCTCTTTCCCGCTTGCCACAAGTTACTGGCTGCTCGTCTTATTTATAATCTTATTTCATCTTTTTTGTGAGAAATGGTGTTAATTTTTCTTCCTAGAAACAACCCTCATCAGTGGAATTCAGGGGAAGAGGCCTTACTAACGTTTTAGAACATGTTTTTCCTTGTTGAATTTCCAAGATAGTAAGCCTACTTCATTGGTGTCTCACACTTGCTGTATTGTTTACAATCACCAACTAAAAACTCCACTTTCATAAACTTTTCTCTTTCTACCTATTGATTGCAAGACTAGGGTTCTCAACAAAGAACACCAAACAAAAATCAGAAAATTTCACATAAATCAGATCTTTTGATTTTAACTTACCCAATATTATACAAGTTCTGATCATATCATATCAGAAAAAATCAACTCAGTTCAGTTCAGCAAAAATCAAATTTGATCAGAAAAGTATAGTTTAGATCAAATAGGCAAAACTGAACATAGCCTTAAACTTGAGTAGCCTTAATAAAAACCATTTTGAACTAATTGGAACTTAGCTGAACTTAATGCTACTGAAACCTTTTGCTATGAGGTAAAAAGAACATTACCTTGTGGGAGAGGAATGATAGAATCTTTCATAGTTGAAGCCTTTTTTTATTTTGATATCGAGTGATGTATTTAAATTTCCTTTGGGTGAACGTTCATATGGTGTTCTCTAGCATGTCCTTGTTTGATGTGAAGCAAGATTGAAATCTTTTCTACTAGCTAAGGTTTTTTAACCGTTCTAGAAACAGAGTTGGAGCAAAAGTTTAAGTGCTTTATTATCTATTATTAGCTATTTAGGCCATGCGTTGCACAAATTATTTGAATTTTCCTGTTTCCTGTTTTAATTTTAATATGACTCTAGGAAATATTCACTATTATTTTAAAATTGGAAATTTTCTGAAATATCTCAAAATCAGTGTATAAAGAACCTTTAAAATTCGGTTAATTTGGACAAATTCGGACCCGATGAGAGGAAATCTTGATATGCTTACCATGAGTTTTATAGGATCTTATTAGACTATATGAGTGATTGAAACCATTTACTTTGACTCTTAACACCTATTTCAACTGATTTCCAAAAACTCTGCAATTACTTCTTATCTTATTTTTTGACCTTTAGAGATTGAATATAAGATATTGAAAGGTTTTGAACTTTTGGAATATTTAGAGGTTCTTAACCTCCTAATATAAAAGTAGGAAGTAGCCAGGATCTTTATTTGAATTACAGAAACTTTCGAAAGTATCACATAGTGCGTAAAAACCTTTAAAAGTCTGTCATTTTCAGAAAATTTCAAACCCGGTGAGAGAATACTTTGAAATGCTTACCATGGGTCTTATAGGGTCATATAAGGCCATAGGAGTGATGTAAATCATCTAATTTGACACTAAACACCTATTTCTACCATATACATAACTCCTACAATCGGGTCATAAACTCGTTTTTAGGGCCTTAAGAGATCGAATATAAGAAATTGAATGCCTTCTCATATGACACTAAGAAGCATTTAGAGCCTTTTATTTCAAAATTTTCTGTATATAACTTTTAAAATGTAGTTATTTTGGACAATTTTGGATTCTATAAGAAAACTACTTGATATGCTTATCAAGGGTCTTATAGGGTCATATTAAAAATTAAGGAGTAATTGAAACTATGTACTTTGAGTATAAACATTCATTTCACCTGCCATCCAAAAATTCTAAAATTGGGTCCAAAACTCAATTTTGGGGCCTTTTGAGGCTGAATATATGGGAATCGAAAGTTTCAAACTTCCTCATATGACCTTAAGAAGCATCTATATCCTTTATTCAAGTTTTGAATTTTGTTTTGAAAATATTTGTAAAACAGTGTATAATAAATTTGGTTATTTTAGACAATTTTGGATCTCATTAGAGAACATCTTGATATGCTTACTATGAGTCCTTTAAAATCCTATTATGATCTATGAGTGATTGAAATCTACTTTGATTCTAAGCACCTATTTCAAACAATTTCCAAACTACTATAATTTGGTCATAAAACTTGTTTTTAGGGCTTTTGGAATCCAAATATAAAGTATTGAATGGATCTAAATCTTCTTATATTATCCTAAGAAACATCTAATACATTAATTATCTATAAACAATGTATTATTACCTTCAATATTTGGTTATTTTGGACAATTATGAACGCTATGAGAGAATATCTTGATATTCTTACCCTAAAGTATGGTTGGTTTGCTGAGATTGACTTTTCAATGCGAAAGCAGCTTGGGCATTGCCTACCCAATTGTTGAATGTACTCTAGTCATGCATTTTCCAATCTATTTATATCTCATATCTACTTTGGTCTCTCATAAAAAAAAATGTCTTCTTTGGTCTGAGATCCTCATTCTTGTATGGATGGTTACTATACACTCTGTACCCAATCTCTAAATGTGACTTCTTTTTGGTAACTAATGGGAGTCTCATTCTATATCCTTGGAGTGTGTGTGCCACACTAGTCGGAGTAGCAAACAAGGACATGAAATGCTAATTTATTAATTTCCGTTTGGAGGTAGCTTGTTTTTAGTTCTGAGAGTCTCTTTTCGAATCACTATACTGCTAGATCCCTGATTGATATATCAAAGTTGACGAAGGGGCTGACTAGAAAGGTGTTAGATGTGTTCCAATCCTTCACCAAAGAATTCCGCAAAAGAATGCGCATCTGGAACATTTCTGACCTCGTGTTTTAAACTAATTATGAGTGATCTTTATGCTGTTTGTCTGTGTCTTAAAATGATGTGCTCAATATGTCCGTCTGCTTTATTCATAGACATCAAGCTTTTCTGTTTAGAAAAGGATGTTAATTTTGTTGTTCTCCTTCTTCTTCAAAAGGACCTTGTGCCTTTTCACTTGTCCAATCATTTTGTGGTTTTGGCTTAAGGACCTTTTTGCTATGTTGTTTTCTCTTTTGGTCCTCAATCCCAGAAACGTCTGCCACTAGCTGAAGCAGATAAAGATTTTGAGTCTTCAATTGCTCTGAGAGCTTGGTTTCCACTTTCCAGGCCATAATAAAATTTTAGTTTGGCATTTTGGGCAAATTCTTGTACCAATACCATCGATGTGCAAAAACTGTCAAATTTGGATTTTGGGGTGGCATATGAAATTGGATTGAGACTGCAGGCTTAAACCTGAAGTTTAATTTTCTTAGCATACATATATATTGGTTTGAGCTGTCATTTAGTGTTTGAGGATCTCCCCCTCCCCCAAACACCATTAAAAGTTGTTATTTCAATGATACTAACATCAAATGCTTATTGTGATCCATTCTACTGGCATAAGCTGTCTATGTCATCTTGTTCATCTCATGCTTCGATTTGTTTGCGAGGATGTTTAGCGTGTAATCTTTAAAGAATTGTTACCATTTCCGTTTCTATTTGATGATCATGTTGGATGTACTTTATGCAATTACACTAGAGTTCTATGTCTATCAGTTGATTTATCCTTGTATGCGTTGTTGTTATCTTCTGGTTTTTCTTGCAAGCCTAACTAACAAAAACCATTGAACAGTGAACATCATTAACCAAATCTACAAAGATTCAGGCTTCTCGCCTTTGTTTACACTTCCCCCTTTCGTGAAATGTTTCTTACATTATGATGCTAAAATTTTCCTACTTGATAGAATGGATTTTTTTCACTGTATATTTTAGGAATTTTTGAACCCTGAAATTACATGTAAAACGTTGCAGGCAGCAAAGGAGTTTGAACAGGAACTTAAGAAACCAGAAGATGAGTCTTCTGACAACGTGATTGAGGCCAAATCAGCATCTGAAAATTCAAAAGAAAAAGAGAATGTTGCCTCTTCGACAAAAGAGAGTTCGTGAGTTGATTCATGTATTCTTCCTCTTTCAATAATCCTGATTTTCTTCATACATTTTCTTGATGGACAGCGGGATGGTGTGTAAAATCGAATACTTGTGTAATTTAGAGGATTAGCAATTAGGTAAGAAAGTTCCTTGAGAAGATCGTATATCATGTTGGACAAAGATGTATCTAACCAGCTCATACAAATGTGTTAACGATTCTGGGAGGAAAGTAGTGCAAATGTGTCGGGCAGCCAGCCCCCTTTAACCAAATGTATTAATCAAAACTGAGTGAGAATGAGGCCTTTTATAATGAAACATATGATATGATAATAGTCGGGTTTTTTCTATAACATAATGTATTAGAACATAATACGAGTACTGATTACTCTGTATCAGAAATTTGACAATCTAATTGTGGATGGAGCTAAGTATGCATCAAGCTATTCACATATACTTGTATTATACAATTTTATTTTTTTGGCTGTGAGGTATTGTAAATTTTGAAAAGGTCATTTTTCTTGGGGTACTACTTTTTCCAACTATTATATCCTTTTTTTATTTAATTTAAAATATGTGACGGCCGTAATTTGCGTGTTTAGAAATGCAAGTAGACTTGAGAAAGCAAGAGAGCCGTATAGATATGATGTTGACAATTAATGTAATTAGAAAAAGGTTAAAAAGTAATATGCAACTAATTGGCACCACATATTTAAACGATACTATTAAATAAATGATAATAAAGGCTTTGAATAAGGATCCTTTCCTCCATTTTTTCATCAACTTTGTCTTTACAATTCCGTTTTTAGGTGAATTTCGTGCTTTCAACTTTATATTAAGTAGTTAATTGCTTTACTATGATAAAGAAACGTTTCGTGGCGTTGCTCGAGTTGCTATACTCCACAATATGACAATAATTTTAGCATTGTTACGCACTTTGAGAATTTCGGATGAGCACTTGATATCGGAAATCATGTACTCTCTTCGTCCCAAAAAGTTTCCACAAAATGAAAAGTAACTTTTTCAAAATAAAATGATAAATCTTTAGGGATGATTCAAAATGAATTCTTTTAAAAGAAATAGGGCAATATTTAGAGGGACAATTCAAAATGAAAAATGATACAATTTAAAAAAAACGGAAGAATATTGTATTAGCATATGTCAGATCCAAAATACACGGGTCTTTAGTTTTAAGAATAATAATATACGAAGTATTAGATAAATGTAATAGTAGGTAGCCAAACTTGTCGTCCAACATGGACAAGTTACGCTCAAATCTTTGACCGGTCTACTTGTCGATACAAAGTTTCATGCCTTGTTTTGATTTTGTAAGCCAATTATCTATCTCCCTAACTTAAGCTTTATCTCCTTTTGGTGTTCTGTGATGGTGATGATGGGATAGGGGTAGTGGTGTTCTGTTTTGCGCCATAAGGAGGTGGTCAAGTTGGGTAAGTGGCATGGTATTGTGGTAATGGCGTTCTGATAGCTAGACATGAAGGAAGTGAACGACGACTCAGTGTTTTTAGTATCTGGTTATTAATTTCTGAGTAATGGGTTGTACGAATTGAATTGAAGTATGTGTTTTATAACACATTCGCGTTTGGGAAGTAAAATATCAACCTTTTGATAAGAAATCACATAAGTGAAGGATAATAATCTTTGATGAAGTAGTGGTCATTAAAAAAAAAAAAAAAAAAACTCATTTCCAACTAAAGCATCATCACTCACTCATGCTAGAATTATGTGCAATGGATTTCGTAACTTTTACCATTATATAAGGTGGTCATTAGAACCATAATCTTAGATGAAGTAGTGGATGATACTATGATAATGTTCATTCATTAGATGCAAGTTAATTGCATGTTTTTCTCTTAAAATACCATATATAATATTATAATTAAAGAGTTTATATAATTATTAAAACGATTTCATATTTTTGTGACAATAATTTAATTACCAAACATGACAATCTTCTCCTATCCAATTTTTAATTTTTATTCATCCTAGATTAGATTTTTCTTAAATGACAGTGACAGTTTTATGTAATAAAATAGTAATGTCACTAGTATGCACTTATAATTCACTCAGACAATACAAGGTTCTAAAACAAAATATGTACATAAGGTTTAAGTATAGCTCAATTAAAAAAGAGTAGTGAAGGAAGAATGATTGGGAAGTGTGTCACACCTTACATGAGCCAGTTTGTACCCTTAAAAATTCCTTCAACCACCCACACACAGTCCATTCAATTAAAAAATGTTAATCCCCTTTTTAGTATTATTCCTTTTTTGTCTCTCTCACACTTTATACTACACCTCCTCCTGCTCTATACTAATCACCTATAAGACCACTCACAATAAGTCAGACCAATTTTAATTGTCATTAAAATTCAAAACCCCTCTCTAAAACAATTTTTTTTTTTTTATCATAAGTAAATCATTAGAAAAAAAACCTCTCATAATTGCCCCCCTTTTCCTCTCCCCTCACACTATATTTATCTTTCAGCAAACCCAACTCTTTGCTCATTTTTTCTCTTCTTAAACTTAAAAATCCACCTAAAATCTTCAAAATAACTAACAAAATAACTCAAAATTCACGACAGTTAAACCCCACTTTTCTCTGTTTTCCTTCTCATTCCCCTACCTCTGTTTTTCCTCAAAAAAATCCAAACTTTTTCTTTAATTTTCATCAGATTTTCATCAAAATCAAAACCCATTTATGAACTAGTTTTGATTTTTGTGGGTCGGTCCAAAAATGGCGAATAATCAACCACATCATCATCATCATGAAGGGATAGGAGATGAGTTTTTTGAGCAGATATTGTCAGTTCCTGGGTATAACACTGGTGGCGGAGGCGATGGAGGTGGATTTGTAGGTGGTGGGGGCGGCGGTGACGGGTCGTCGTCAATCTTGTTGGGTCTAGGCCCGGGTGATGGGTCGAGTCATGGAGGTGTCAATGTTGGGCTTGGTGGGTTTAGAGGTGGGATGGGCTTGGGTTTGCCTTTGGGCCTGAATTTGGATCATGGTAGTTCGTCCACTCATGGTGGCGGTGATGTAGGTGGTAATGCTTCTTCATCTTCTAGACTTAACGTAAGTCTTCAGTCTTACTCTTCTTTATGCAAGTGTGAATATGTGATAGTGTTTTTTTTTTTTTTTTTTATTTGTCTGCTTCTTAGAAAAATTGTTTTTTTTTTTTTTTATTATTATTATTTTCGCGACATCTTAGTTAATTTTGTATGGAGATAAATTTATGACGTAGTATATTTCTTTTTATGTATAGTGTAAGATGTTTACTTAAAAGAGTAAATAAAATTCAATATTCAAATTTCCGGATATTTGGAAAAAGTTATCTCTATTGAGGAAGATGTCAAGGCCTTCAACACTATATCCTAGAGAATACGAGAACAGTCTACATACTGCGTACACGAGTTCTTATTAATGAACGGTTAAGACGATATGACTTTAATGTTGAGACGGAATTGTATTCTACAAATAGTGTTTCTTCTAACTTCAAAGTTACTGAACACAACCTTGTGATTTTGAGTTGTGAGTTCTGACTTATGAGAAGACCCTGGTTAGTTTTACTTGCGTGCTTTTGTGCCCTTAAATTATAAGACTTACCCAATCATATTAATCCTAACTGTTTCATTAAGTGCATAAATTATTCTGGTTTTGATAAAGGATTTGAAGGTTTTAGCTTGTCAGCTTGTGTTGGGAATTATTCTGTCCTTGCGAGTCATTACTTAAAAATAAAGAGTAGCCAAGTTGAACCATTTTCCATTTATATAATAGTATTTGTTTTTTGGTTATGATTTGTTAATCGATTAGTTATTGAACTGAAGTGATGGGGTAACAGATTAACAGTAGGGATGACCTCAAAGGAGGGACCAACTTTGTTTCCTAACGCCAAAACCAATTAAGCCTAATTATGTTTGGACTAATAATTTTATAGACCCAAGGCTAATCACTAATGTTTCAACTAAAATGTGTCCAACTCAAATTAATGTAAGATGTTCGAGCCTTTAATCATATCTGATTGAATAAAGTAGGACGTACATCTGGTAGGATTATGATAATCCTTCTCAAGTCAGACGTCCTACTGGGACCTGCCCAACTTGTCATGAACAATGAACGATTGAGACCTGGGAAGATATAGATATTCGTAACTTTTTACTTGGTACTCTCTACTTGGGATAACAATCTATTTACACTCGACTTGTAAATTGTCTCTTACTCACAAGACATGAGATAAGGATTTCAAGTAGTTTAGTGAGCCACTTAAATTTATCATCATGCGGCGTAATACATTTTTATTCTATTGGAAACAGATTGGGTAGAATTCAGTATCAAATTTTCACTAGTTGTACTTGATGGGTGTAAATTAGTCAATGAGGTAATAAAACTTTGCAATTGGCTGATTAGAGTTAGTGGTCATTGACAATTACAGAGTACATTCTTTTCTGGGGTATCTTTTGTGTGCTACTTTTTGTCATGTACAGTACAGTAATGTCTACTTACGGACCTATGGTAGACATCAACAGGATACATGAAATATTTATCATTATGCACTATTTGTTGATCTTGGAAACACTAGGTGAGAGTACTCTTTCTCTGTCCTTTTTGATCTTCAAACTTACAGTATCCCACTTATCTTTGAGATACTGTAATTCATAAAATCATAAGCTACTCTTGGCGTTGGTGTATTCACAATGTACCCTTATACTCTTGATGTACCTTTAAACTACAGTGTTATCTACTTCAAGTACTTTTGACCCCCTAATGGTTTCCCTCTTTTTTTTTGCCTTTTAAATTTAATTTACTTCATGTACTTCTATACGAAGTACAATACTCTTGACTCCCATGTTTTGTTTAGACTTGCCGCTCTTTAGAGATATTTCTAGCTCAAATTACATTGAGTTGGTATTAATGTCTACTTGCGCAATACTCTAATTCAAAACACACTTTGCCTATACATCATTTTTACAATTGAAGTACTACATACGGAGTATACTTCAGGGGTACCATGCGTATATTTATAACAACAATGCCTTACAAGGAGTAATGCTTTTTCTTTTTGTTCTACAAAGTGAATCAAATACTGATTGATGTGGCTTTGTCAGTTGTAAGTTTTGCTGATATATATATATATATATATATATATATATATATATATATATATATATATATTTATAAATGGTCAAGTTTAAGTAATCTTTTTACTCTATTGTAAAATGGCAAAGGTGAGAATTACTGAAGTTTGATGAATCAAGGAAATTAAGGTGTTTTGGTTTTTTGTTACAGGAGAATGATTCAATGCATTTAACAAACTTGTTTCCAGCATTTGGTCAGCTGCAACATCAGTCACTTCGTCCTGCGCCTCCCTCTATTCAAGTTCATCAAGTTAGTTTTACATCCTTTTGTCTGCGTATTCATTTGCTTTCTTTCACTTGAGTTTATTTTGTTGAAGGGATTTTTCCAGAATTAGATGTTATTCATGCCAATAATTGCCTCCAACCAGAATTATCACTATTTTTAATATGATATGTTTTACCAAAAGACCTAAGCGCCATACTAAGATATTAGTCATAAACAAATCGGAATACTATAAAAATTAGGAAAGGTGACAATTTGTCCGAACATCCTAACTTAGTATATGTGATTATAAATAATTCAAGAGGGAGTAACTTATACGTAGGGTGATTAAAACATCTTAGGCAGTTACATATGAAGTTTCATTTTATTGAAAGAACTATGGTAAGTATTACTCCGTATCAAAAGAAACAACCTAGCTGTTAGTTTTTCTATGTGTACAAAATGTATGGAAGTTATAGAGATTGGTTTGATGTCAATTGTCGTCTTGTTACTTTTCTATTTAAGACAAGTCCTCTAGCTTTACTCCAACTCGTCTGTTTAGCCTTGCATTGTCGATTTGGGTTGCTTTTGATGATGGTGTTGAAATTGTGATCTTGTCACATCTAATAGTTTCTTCAAATTCTATTTTTATCTTTTACACCATAATCTTGTATGATATGGTGTTGCAATAACTTATTGTGACATAAGGGTAACTTAATTGTGACACAAGGGTAACTTTGATTTAGTTCTAAAGGCGACTAATCGCTATAGTTTAGGGACTAATCACTTATAATAATACACAAATGAAAGTAGAATAATGTTGGATGATTTCACCTAAAATTTGTGTTTAATCATGAATTCAAAATGGTTGTATGGGTATTTTATCCGATTGGTGATCAATATATTATTAAAAGCTTTACTAAATCTTGAGAGAGGGCCAAGTAGGCCACTTCCATAGAACCTGAGATGATTAAGACATCAAATCATCGTATACTGAAATTTTTAGCATAATAATGAAGAAACTAGTTGAGACTGAGTTGCACGTGTTAAGAGAGAGAGTGGGATTGGTCTATGTTTACATTTTACACAGGTGCACGTGCAGAACACTTCCTTGCAAATTTTGGGGGCCCCATTGTCCTTTCCAACGTTTTCCAGGGCAATGATGTCACCAAAGAAGGGGTGGGGGTAAAAGCATCCTACTCATCCCACTGTCCCCCCTTTTGACGCGCTTGCCTAATGTCAAAAGAAGCGCGTGGGTCCCACGTATGCTAAATTTCATCTTTTATTTGTTTGTTTATTTAATTTTTAAAAAGTCATGCTAGTAGTATCCTGAGAGTTGACATTGAGAGCTTTGAGGTTACAAAACAACTGGGAGTATCTTAAGGATTTCAAATTCACAGCCATGGCTTTTTCAATAGAAAGTTCATGCTTTTTCTGGATTTCAATCACTATTAAATCTCAACTTGCTAAGAAAAAAAGTTATAATAGTTGGGAGGATCCCTTTATTCTTTGAGAATACATCTCTTGTTTCATGTATATATAATTCAATATTTTCTTAACATTAATATATTGTTTCATGTTTTATATGTTGAATTTCTAGCTGCTCAATTAAGCAGAACCCTAACTTTTATCCGTGATTAGTGGCCTAAGACAAGATAATGCTTGTAGATGAAGTTTGATCTTTAATCAAACAAGCATATTCTTAAATTTCAATATGGCATATTAGTAAGGATTTCTCTTTTTGTGGAAGTGATCATCCGAACTCTGTATCAAAGCAACACTCATGTTTGAAGGATGAAGGATTCTCAATTTTTGACTCTCTGATAAATAGCTCCTTTTTTGGTAAGGATGTAACAAAAACACTTGTGACTGAAATAATGACTTGAACATGCTTTTTATGGTAGACTACACAGCTACCCTTAGAGAAATGTGTATTAGCCTTTTGTTTCTTGGCTCGTCCATCTTTTTACCAAGTACAGTGTCATCTATGAAGAAATGATGTATGTTCTCGTAGGCCATGGCTATTTAGCCCTTCTTATTTGTTGTGCTCATCTATATGGTCTGACAAGGGAGATAAAAAAAAACCAACTTTTACACTCCTAGGGAGTTTAAGCTTAGACTTGCAGTTTTTTTTTGGTATGGAAACTTATATGGACTTCAGTATTAGATAATATGCCGAAGCTAATCAGTTCTGCTCAACAATCAAATTTAAGTTCCATTTGTCATGTGTAAACATATTGCTATTACATCATATCCTTTTCATCTTTCAAGCTTGGAATGAAGGGAGTCTATACTTACCTTGAGGACTTAAAAGTATTTTTTTGTTCACCAGGATGCGGCATGAATTGCTTGTCTTCTGATTCTCATAAGATTTTTTAAAGGAATTACTTTTATTTAGGCAAATCTGAAAGCTTCATTATTTTTGTTTTTGGCTTGATTTGGCTGAGCTTCAATTTGTGTGCTCCCCCCGTGGTCATACTTTGCTGTTGCATCCACTGCACAAAATGTGTTTTCGATAACTTCCTACAAAAAAGGAAACAGAAAAGGGTAAAAATACTAGTTTGAACAACTTCATAGTTCACTTGGTGAGACCTAGAGGCTAGCTATTTGTGTCTGTCCTTGTGCACATACTATTTGCATATTGGGCTGAAAATATTGTAGGTGTGATAACTTTTTTTCCCGTCCTTTTAGATTGGTCATGCCTCTTGCGAGACATGAACACTCATTCAGTTGCTGAATGGCTGTGCAGACTTTTCAGGGTCTCCCAGCACCAGGACCAGCTCCACCGATGTCACATCCACCAGCAATCCGACCTAGGGTGCGAGCTAGACGTGGCCAAGCCACTGATCCCCATAGTATTGCTGAACGGGTAAGCCTCACATCCTACTCTAGGCTTGTGTTTCCCAGTAAGAGAATTACGTATAGCTTTGGACAAAAACTTCTAGGCATTATCTTCAACCTAGCCACAAATCACATGGAATTTATCTCTGTAATACGATACAACTATGATTTCTTGACGTGGAAGTTAGGGCATGTTCTCATCAACTGATTTCTATTGAGTTGTACTGATTTTTGCTGATTACAACAGTTTTGTAATTCAAAACTTTTTTTTTAACAGTTGAAACTGATCTAGTTGATTCCCTAGTATTTTTATCACCTACAGTTACTGATTTTTTCTAATTATTTAAATGGCTTTACTGATCAAAATTGATTACGACAGCTGAAATTAATATAAATCATGTTCATACTTGTGTAGTTGCGTAGAGAAAGAATAGCTGAAAGAATGAAGGCTTTGCAAGAACTAGTTCCCAGTTGCAACAAGGTCAGGGCCTAGTTCTTTATCAACAAAGAACTGTTAAATGTTGCTATATTTGCTCTAATATAATATCATGGCTTGCACAGACAGACAGGGCGGCTATGCTTGATGAAATTGTTGATTACGTAAAATTTCTGAGGCTCCAAGTCAAGGTATCTTCTTGGGGATCCATCATTGTTTCACATTTTGAGAGATATTATCTATTCAAAAATTGTCCTATTAATAGAAACAAGACCGAGCTTCAAATTATATCCTTCTTCTGTCTTCCTTAATCCAGAGGCTTGCTTTTACGCTCTTCATTTAATGGAAATTGGCAAAGATGTATGTATCATATGACATGTTACACTGGTGCTAACATTAGATGTGGGTTTGTGTTTAAGTTGGACTCGACTACTTGATAAAGATATTTAATTCTTTTGGTCCAAAAAAAGTGTCAAGTGTCCATACTATGTCGTTGAGGAGCTGATGACCTACTTTGGTTGAAATGAAGAGTCTGAGTAACTTGGATCATATGCTTCCTTCACTATCCTTTTTCCTTTCTTTAGGGAGAAGGTATCTCTGTTATGCAAGTTCCTAGACATCTAAACTTCTCCAGTGACCATTTAATAATCAGGTATTAAGCATGAGCAGATTGGGTGGAGCAGGTGCTGTGGCACAACTTGTAGCTGATGTTCCCCCCTCATCTGTTGAGGTAACATGAAACTGTTGAATTCGCAAGTCTCGATTTAGTTATTTATGCATTCTAATAAATTAGGTCAAAATTTGTCATGATTATATACAGGGGGAAGGCGTTGTTGGGGCGCAAGCTACATGGGATAAATGGTCAAATGATGGCACAGAGCAACAAGTAGCTAAACTGATGGAGCAAGACATAGGAGCTGCAATGCAATTCCTCCAGTCTAAGGCACTCTGCATTATGCCTGTATCACTTGCGTCTGCTATCTTCCGGTCACACCCACCGCCTCTTGATCCACCACAGATCATTAAGACTGAGGCAAACCCCCCTCCCTAAATGGGATTAAATTTTTGACGAAGTCATTTTCCAAGTTTTTGTCAAAGATGAGGATGATTGGCAAAGTTTAGGAGGAGAAAAAGCTAAGGTGGGCACTAACATGTTTTTCCTATGCTATGGTGGTCAAGTCTTTAAAGTAAAGTTTGTCAAATATATATTTGATGTGGGTTCAGGAATACCAAGTATATCTTCTAGTAATCAATGGTGGGGGAAATTAGTGGGGTATGACCCAGACATTTGTGACCAGTGCTCTTTTGTTTTTACTGTATAGTGGAAAAAAAATGTGGGACCTATCTTTTGGAAAATGTTTGTAGCATAAATTATAGTATGATGTCTAAGTAGAATTGAAATGTATTGGACGTTGAAATAAATTGATAATGGTTAGTTGTTTGGGAAAGTAATGTTAGAAGCTCCTTTTTGTAGGAAATAATTTTTTAACCTAAGCTAAATCAAATGAGCTGGGAGATGTAACTGGTTCACCTAGTTTTCTTTTGAAAAGTGTGGAGAGCTTTTTTGGGTGATTTGATGATTGAATTTTTTTTTTAGTATATGCCTGATTGATTTAGGAAGAGTGGATAGCAGAGAACAATAGAGTGAGAAAAACTTATCAATGATCATTGGATGTTTGGATAGCTAAGAAGAGAATACCGAATTAATGATTAGTAACATTGAATATAATGATACAGTCTTCACAATGAAAATTATAATAGATCATGTTGGGTCTCTTGACATATATGGACCAGATGTTCAAGATGCACTAAAATTCAGACTAAGGACACGTAAGACTTTTCCAAAGCTATGAGAGCAAATGAAAAGCAGAAAACTCCTAGAGTAGTTTTGTCTCTTTCATCCCTTCCGTAAGACTAAAGTAGTTGATTTCAACATACATAAGGTATAATATAATTCAATTAGACACGGTAAGTATATTAAGACGAGGATCCAAAATTATTTCAAATAATCGAATTTCAAAGATTACTGTGCATAATTTTAAAGATTTTTATAATTTTTTTGAAATTGCAATTATGGTACTTGTGTTTTTTAGTTGTCTTGAGGATGTTTACAACCATTCCTTCAATACTTTTTCAGTCTTCTAAAACCCTAAGAGCAAGTTAATAACTCAATTGTAAAAGTTTTTAATATAATTTAAAATGAGTATTTAGAATCAAAATAAATAGTTCCAATTACTCGTATAGCCTAATATGACCTTATAAGACTTAAGGGTAAGCATACCAAGTCGTTTTCTCATCTTGTCCAAAATTGTCCAAGGTAACCGAATTTCGAAGACTAATATACATTATTTTTGAGATATTTTCAAAAAGTTTCATAAATTAAAATATTAGTACTATATGCTTCCTTGAGGAGGTGTGTAACAATTTGAACCTTTTGTCTTGTCTCCAAAGGCCTTAAAACTAGTTTAGGACCCTGTAAGAACACCTTCATATATTTACAAAGGATCTTATGAGGTCATATTAGGCTATATGAGTAGATGATTTGAATCACTCTTATGCCTAATATTGACTCTATAATATCATTAGTAATCATATCAAGGTGTTCTCCCACTGAGTATGAAATACCAATTGACTTAATTTTAAAGTTTACTATGCACTATTTTAAAATATTTTCAAAATTCAAATAAAGGTATTGGATATTTTTTTTCAATTATATAAGTTAGAATCATTAAGTACCATAAAGTCATATTCTAAAGGCCCAAAAACAAGTTTAGGATCCAAATATAAGAGTTTTAATTGTTTATTTAAATGGGTGTTTAGACTCAAAGTAGATGGGTTCAATCACTTTTTGGGTCTCATATGACCTTATAAAGCTAATGGTAAGCAACTAAGCATGTTAAGGAGCTATCTCATCAAATCTTAAAATGACCCAATTTTGAAAATTATACACTATTTTTGAGATATACTCAAATTTTTTTGAAATTGAAATAAGGGTATTAAATACTTCATAGGGTCATATAAGAAGGTTTAAAACTATTCAATATCTTATTTTTGCCTTCAAAAGCCCTAAAATTGGTTCAGGACTCAATGAAAGGAGTTTTATAAATTGAATTAAATGAGTATTTTGAGTCAAAATAAATGATTCTAATCACTCCTTTGTCTTTATATAACACAATAAGATCCTTAATAAGCATATTAAGGTGTACTCCTATAGTGTATGAAATAGTACAATATAATCGAATTTTGAAGGTTTTTATACACTACATTTGAAATAGTTTTGACATTGAAATAAAGGGGATAAATGCTTCCTAGAGTCATATGAAAAGGTTAAAACATTCAATACTTTATATTCGGTCACTAGAAGCCATAAAACAAGTTTAGGATCCAATTGTAAGAGTTTTGGACAAAATTCAAATAGGTATTTAAAGTAAAAGTAAATGGTTTCAATTACTCTTTAAACCTTATATACTCATATCAGACCCATGATTAGTTTAACACCTTTATAATTCTCTATTTTCATAAATCATTTTTCGAATAAATAAACCAAATAAAGAGTGTATTTTTTTTACACAAATCAATCCTTGTATTCTGTGCAAGTTAAACTAAGACCTAATTTCATCTACCGCAATACATAATGTAAAATCAAATTTATGGTACACCCTACCATAAATCATATAACCTCCATCCCTAATTTTCACCCCATTTGACTTTTCACAATCTTTAATACACAACTTAAAATACTTTCTCCAACTCCGTAAGAAAAAAAAATTATGAAAACTTAATTTTTTTAAAATTTATATTAAAATATGTCGAACAAGATCTTCAGAAATAAATAGAAATAGAGCAAATATAACAAGAGGGTATATAAGGGATGGATGGAGTAGGTCTTCAGGCATATTGTGGCTAGTTGTGGGTATCGCTAATCAAATCTAGACAGCAAACTCAACTAGCCATTACAAGAGGGTATCTTAAGCTGCACCAGTTGCCCTCACTCATGCTTGTCTAATTGTCTTGAGCTATAGCAAAAAAGAGGATACCAATGGAAGTAAAAGGAATTCTGGAATATTTCAAGCAGCTCCAGAAGTTCCAGGAACTCCAACACCACTATCCCTTAGTCCTTGCAAACACAAATGCAATGTCTTTGAACGTGATCAGCAACTAGTCTTAGCCTCGAGCAACATCAGCAGGTGAACATCCAGGAGATTCTATGTCTCGAGCCACTCTATGTTTGCATTTTTCCCATTCATCAACTCTCAACCAGCAAGCACGACCCCCATGGCTTCCTTCCATACCAAGAAAGGAAACAGACGGGTTCTCCCCAAAAGAGTATCTTAACCTCACTGAGATACAATATGGTAACCAAGCAGCACCCCCAGCAGCATTAACGTGAGGAATGTGAGCAGGATCAAGAACAACAATAAGAGCAAAATCAACTGAGTTGTGTGGCCAATCATTATGAATATTACTTTTAGTGGCAGATAAATTTCCCGGGACCCCATCTATATTTAAACCAGCATGATTTTCAACGCATAATTCTATATGAGGTTTTTGAGCAGGCACTACATCTCCACCTTGTGATTGGGACATAATTTTTTTACCATGTTATAAGTTTCAAGAACTCTATTAAAACTGATATTGGCAACGTAAGAAGTGTTATAAATTATGCTACATGAGAAGCATCATACGGTTCTGATGAAACACAACGGCTGAAGTAGTCACATATCTCACTTATCTCAGATTGTGTTAATCCTCTTGGCCAGATGCTGAATGCTGCTGCTGTTGCTGCTGCTGGTGGTGGAAACGCTTCACGCTCAAAACTTGCAGGAGACGCTGAACTCTGGGGACACTCACAGCAAACACGTAACCCCTGTTGCGTACCCAATTTTGATTAGTAAAAAACAAGGAAAAACTTCTTTCCAGAAAGTAAGTACACACTAAAACTTAAATACGGATAGAATACATAAGCACAAGGACACTCAGCCCAACAAGAATCATCAAAATATTTCTCGAGGAAAGCTTTCTTACATTTTAGGCCGAATATTTCTTTTTTTGGAATAACAATGTAGCTAAAAAGTCAATGTGCTCAACAGTTTTTCAATTTTATCTTTTGCATTTCCTGTTGCATTTTGCATATAATGTAAAAAGTAATATGGAACAGAAAGATGACTACTCAAAAGTGGCTGAGAAGTTACTTGAGGGAAAATATGTCCACTTCAACAGATAAGGCAAAAGGCTCAAATGTCTATTATATTTTGTTTATTATAATGATGCCATTGAATATAATAACCGCAATTCCTTATACATTTTAGACAATAAATCATTCAAGAAAAAGAAATACAGTATTAATCACTTATTTATTGATCCCAAAAAAATAAATGGCCCCAATTCATCGATTTTTGGCTGAGTCATTATGTGTACAGAGTACATACATAGAAAGTACATCTACTAAAATACATAGGAAGACAACTAGCAGCTAGGAACTTATTTTATGATGCTGTATGGCCGTGTTAACTTGACCTGATTTGCCTTTCCTATTTAGTAGAAAAACATCAGTTTCTTACAAGATCCTTTAATATATTATTATCTTGAGTTCAATATAAATTAAGATTCATAGTTATTGAATAGTCCAAATATATTTAATTAAAAGAGAGCAAAAAATAAAATAACAAAAAGAATATTAAATTAAGGGGGAGTGTTTCAAATTTCATCTATGGCTAAATTTTAATACTTGACCTAATGCCCAAGCTGTTGAAGTATGTCGACACATATTAACAAAGAATCATTTCATTCAAAGAAAACTAATCAGGGATGGATGCAAGAGAAACAATGATCATACCCAACAAAAAAGCGCAAAGCTGGCTGCTCCTGATCTAAATTCAATAGTGCCCCCTCGTTTTCTTTTAAAATTGAACCAAGGGTCTCTTTCAAAAGATCAGGCAATTGCGCAAAGAGCCACAGAACCCCTAGATATTTCAAAATTCCCCTAACTTTCTTGAGCGCAACAAGTGGAACCCACCCACCACCATACCCGCCGTCATCGCCTATGCCAATAATGGTAGTATTCAATTCTCCTCTAACATGGATGGCTCCACCTGCAACTGGTGATCTACGTAAAGCCAATCTCGCACTAGCTGCCCCTATGTTAGAAGGGGCTGAGAGGGAATTTCCAGCACTGATCATACGAGAAACTAGGCTTCCTGACCTAGATAGACCAGGAACACTTGTAAGATTAACTCTGCTTCCATTCACAGTAGCAAGCCGAGGACTTAAACCAGGGGTCTGATTGTTGACATTCAACAATCCAACAGTCTGCTGTCCACTAACAAAATTAGGCTCCAGACCATTTAGCTCCTGAGCAACATGTTCCATGATGAACGGCCTCCACTGAGGACAGGGCAATGACCCTCCAACTGAAGGACCTCCTTTAGGGGGTGTCACTGGCTGAACCCAGACCTAATCTCCGGCAAAGCACCGCATGTCAACTGCAAAATCTTAGCGGTATATTATTCTTATCCAATAAGGCCCCCGTAGCACAACAGAAACATCAATAGGAAACAACGAGCTAGGCACAATGCCTGATCCACCCCTGCCAGCAGCAGCCAACATGATTCCCAAGAGTAGTAGCTGCAGATGCAACAGAATTTCCTGCATTACCAGCAGTTCCCTGACCCACATTAGGAGACAAACTACAAGGAGGATCTCCTTGACCTGAAACATAAGTCCCTTGTCTGGATGAAGTTGACAGAGTTGATCCAACTCCTGAAACAATGGCAGCCTGACCAACTCGAGCAGGTCTTGTTGCTGCAGCAAGCGCATGTAATGGTCCAGCAGTGAGGCTAATGCAGTCCAACAGAGGTGCTACTTCACCTCCATTTATAAAATCCTCCAGAAACTACATAGATGAATTATACATTATTTGCAGTACTTTGTAACAGAACTAAGGCAGCAATTTCACCAATACTACAATTGTTCCTTTTCAAGTGTACCACCAGAGACTGGATATTAAACTCTCCTAAAAGTATCACTAGAAACACTATGAAAATCCAGGTAAATTTCAAATATTTACTTTTTAAATTGGGCTAAAGAGACACTATGAATCTATCAGAATTTCAATCTCTACAAAGAGATTATAGAAATTGCATCCCTCTTATCAGTCAATCTCTTCTCGAAACCTATTGATTAAACTATAACTCATACCTCTAAAGTTTTTAATCTGCTCTTTCTGCAAAACTGCTCCATCAACATTATAAGTAGCAAGATGTGATATACTTTACCTGAATTCTATGAGAAATTAGGTCTAAATAAAGAAAATCTTACTATAGTAATGCCTCTAAATAAGGCTGGGATAAGCTAGTTATAAACAAGGGCAGTGGCAGAAGGGGAGAGATAATTGGTGAACTAAGTGGAGATGTTAGTAAAGAACTATAGACAAAAACGGCAACCCTTTTGGTGGTGAGTGAAGAGGCAACCACTAGGCTGGGGTTGATGAGGGGAGAGAAAAATTTAAGAAAGGCTTTGGGGGGTTTGATTGGACTGATATAATCAAACACTATAACAATTATTCGATCAGACTTAGATATTACATTTATTTCCTTTTTGCTTCTTGATATCTTTAAGAACCAACTGACCACTTTATTCACAAGTACATAACCAAATAAACGGTCATCTGTGTTCTTATGGATTTCTATTTGAAGCAAAGCTATAAGCAACGAGTCATAAAATGCAATACAGGGCAATAGGGGGATAGAAGCCATTAACAACTGATGATTTTAGGCTATCCAAAAGAATATTCTGTCTACACTAGAACAGCATTCAGCTATGGATGAGACATTAGGAACATGCAGTTTAATCTAAGCTTTTTAACCAAGTAGATATGATGGCAAATGGAATCCAAGCAAGAAACTCAACAAAGGTTGTGTTCATTTCAGCTACATTATGCTTCTTTGAGTTTTTTCAGCATGAATCATAATCAAATAAGTCCAACAAAATCCAAAAACTTACAGATTTCAAATAAAAATCAGTAAGTCTATAAATTTCAGTTAACTTATAATCTGATAGTGCTAAGTTCAACATTACATTCAATAATAGTAACAAGAATAATTTAATTTTTGAAAAAATCAATAACTTGAGTAAAATCAAGAAAATATTCATTTGCAACATCCAAATAATCATCAAAACAAGATTATTGTAGAGCAATTCATCCAATTTTAAACTGAAACCCCAAGATAACACTTGGTCAATCTAGAGCCAAAAATGAGAAAGTGTAACCTGAATTTTTAATCAAAAAAAAGAGAAGCCAAAAGGCCGAAGCAAAAGGAAGAACAATAAACACAAGGAATAAATATTCCTACCTTGGTATGAGGCCAAAGCTGATCTGGCAAAACATGCATCGTGCACCCTTCTCTATCAAATTCCCATTCAATAACAAAACGAGCCAGGACCACCGAACCAAAACTGAACCTTAGACTCAAGAGCCCAACTGCTTCAATTCTGAATGCCCTTCTCATTTGTTCAGAGAATTTGTCCACTCCATCAATATAGCTCTTAGCTCCAACTACTGGTTTGCTATCAGGATTTGTAGCTTCCTCTAGCTTCTCTTCTGTCCTCACACCTAACAGTTTCTTCATTCTTAGAGAAAACTTTCTTGCGTTGGAGAGTCTATGAATATCAGCAACAAGCGTCTCAATGCTATCAACTTCAACTGAATTGTAGAATAGAACAAGACCTTCACAATCATAATGAATATGAGAGTCTACATCAGATGTATTAGCAATGGCGTATTACCACTTCCCTTCTGAAGTTCCCGCAGGTCTCTAAAATGCTGATCACTAATCTTCACATCCCAGCACAAGCTTCCTGGTTATCCAAGCAGATGGTAGTTTAAACCAAATGTTTAGAAATGCATTTTTAAGACCCATTTCCTCAACATATGAAATGTCTAGAGCCTCCATCTGGCTAGTTAACATGGCGTGCTTTATACAAAGAGAACAGTGCCTAACTACATGGAGAAGTGCTGACACATAAACACCAGATGGTGCATTTCCCTTGTTTGCTTCAACTAAAAGATCTTCATAACTGTATCCTACAGGGTTACAGAATGTATTAGAAGGAAAAGAAGAAATTATTGTGGGCTGGTCAAATAATATTCTCCTCCGCTGGGAAACTCCATCAGCAAGACCCCAAAGTGATGGTAACGAATTCAGCATATCTGAATCTTTCCTTTTTCTAGAATCCTTATCATGCTCATAAAAAGTTTGGGACCCTGCATCTGTACATATTGATCTAACTACATATGAACTTAAATCGAATCTCAAAAAAGACTATAAAACCAAACAGAAACAAATCAGAGAATAATGATAAGTATCTTACATACGGGAGTTGTAGCCCATGATTTGTGTGTAGCTCCATCAGCATCTGACTCCAATACACGAGGAGCAGCTGATGGTTGAGAAAAAAGTAGCATTGAACTACCAGAAATCACATCTTGTGCTTGCTCATTGACAAACCTCAGATGATCTTCACCCATTAACCCATATGAACTTTGTTGAGACCTCAGAGAAGTAAGGTCCTGCTCTGACTTGGAAACTGAAAGTTTCTGTACAGCATTGTTCCTCTGCTGGGCATAAGTGAACAAACAGAAGAGGACAAAGTTAATCCTTTGGCATTGCCTGTGGGGTATAGAGAACCATTATAATGTGTAGAAAATTTGACAGCAGGATTGATGCCTGACATCTGGGCATTTCCCTCCTGCTTCGGCGAAGCTATTCTAACTCTTGCTAAGAGGTAGGGAACCCAAATGAGAAGCAGCAGATGTACTGATCGATGAAGAAATGTTAGGACCATAATAGGGTGCAAAGGTTCCCTTCTCAAGCTCAGTGTCTTCATCTACAATAGAAGAAAAACTTGATGGCAGACATAGAGTAATTGGCATCAAGCCCTCACGACTAATGTCAGACACGACTAATGTCAGACACCAAGCCAGATTCAGAAGGCTAATTCGGGTTCCAGATCCAGGCAGAAAAGCTCCCATTTTTCGTAAATCAAGGATGCTCAGATTCATTTCATCATCTAGCATCAGCATCTGACCTACATCAATTTTCATAAAACGCCCAACAACAAAGTTGCCAGACTTACCAGATTGCTCAACATGTGTTTTTACTAGTTCAAAGACAATTTTAAAATCTTTGTCTAATTGCATAAATAAAAAATAAGAGCTTCCACAGTCAGGAAATCCCATCAGCAAACAGTTTGCACCAATTAGGAAGCTTTTGGGCATCTCCACTGAAGAGATACCATTTTCATACACCTACAACAGCAAAAAAAATATTTTAATATATGTATAGATTCAAAAAACCAGATGCAACTCATTTATTTACAATTGCAGGATCCTTCTAGTTCAGACTGAATGTATAAAAGGCACAGGCACACTTCAGCGCCTCATTGCACCTCATTGAAGTGAGGCACACTAAATAAACATACAAAATTTGTGAACGAAAAAAGTAGTGGGCCTCAATTAAAACTGTCTTTCCATGACAAAAAGAGGTGCTTGACCTATATGCATTTTCATACACTAATCAAACCAATTTCTACCATTCAGATGATACCAAACTAGAAATTCAGATAGCTAACTTAGGGTAGTTCTCACAAAAACTACGAGCTAAAAATACTTTTTTGGAATCATCAGCTTGAGGGACTCGTCTACTTCAAGAAACACCTGGAACCCTAGCTAAGAACCTAAGCCCTAGTATAGGCTCAAGAGCTATTATCACATATAAAAAGAACAAAACACCATTAGGAATGGAGAACTAATTAATCAAGGAATCAGCTTCTCCTTATGCTAATACTATTAAAAATATATCAAGCAGATGATATTTATGCTCTGAAGGCAGATATTTTACAGCCAAATTTTCAAGTAAAACAAGTTGGAATACAAAGTAAACTGGAAACTAGACACGGAACTTACATTTAGCATTAAGATATGAAAAATAGCCAGCTTAATTTACATAATTATCAGAAGAGAATAAATCGTAATTACCTCAAGACCCAAGAACTTGCCAACCGATGCAAACAAGTGCAAAATGGTTTTGCTCCGCAAATTAGTAAAGATTTTAGCTGCACTAAGAGATCCCTGGTTTAAAGAATCTTTAGAATCTGACAAAATTGATGGGGAAATGATATTTCTGGATGAATGTAGCTGATAACGTCCATTCCTGAATGACAAAAACCGAAGAATTACACTCAAAGAAACACTTACAGTTTGAAGAAAGAAAGAACTTCAATAAAAACAAGGATCACAATATTGCATTCTAACACAAAATTGATTCAAACCAACTAAAAACTCCCATCTAAATACCAAGACAACACATCCTACATCTCAAGTCCTGTCGCATATGAACTAAATAAGTTTCAAACACGATTGCTAATTGAGTGCTACATTTGGTACTTAATAAGAATCACAATATTGCATTCTAACACAAAATTGATTCAAACCAACTAAAAACTCCCATCTAAATACCAAGACAACACATCGTACATCTCAAGTCCGGTCGCATATGAACTAAATAAGTTTCAAACATGACTGCTAATTGAGTGCTACATTTGGTACTTAAATATTCATAGCAATATAAAGTGATATTCTTCATCATCCATTAAGGAAAAAACCTACACTATGTAAAAGGACACCAAATGGACTTGCTTAGTAGTCAGGACAGATGGACAGGACACATTCAAGAATGCTCCCATAAAAATCAATAAACATACAGTATGTCTCAGTACCTTAAGTGTATTCACATCAAACGAAGAGCTCTAACACTAGGTTAAAACAAAGAAAAATAAATAAATTAAATTAAATTCTCTCATGACAGAATAGATCAGCTTTTTGAAGTACATTTTGACTGACATCAACAATGAATTATTTTCAGCTTTTCATTGGAAGAGCTAATGAAAGAGAGCTTGTGAAGAGGCATGCTTAATTGTACATGATATAGAAAAAGAAAGAAATGAGAAAACAACTAACAGACAGGAGTTCTAGAAAGAAAATAATAAGACATGAGAGCTTAATTGTAACTCCTGACTTGCTTCATGGGATCAACCACCAAGGAAATCTACAAAGATACAAATACTAATAATTACATCTGAAAATCCCTTATAGAAATCAAAAAAAAAAAAAATTCATGGATGGTTAGACTAACAACTTGTGCATGATTTATCCCCAAAGTCAATAACTCGAGTGCAAGGATTGTGGAAAAAGAACTTGCATAAAAAGAGAGACAACTTGATCTTGAGGGATTCAATAATTGTGATTTAGAGTTAATGTCAAATATCAGAAGGCAATATAGTCAATATTACAAAAATAGGCGAATCACTTCACAACAAATAGATATCCCAAAAGCCTTAATGAAATGGGTGTTCAAATGTTCAACTGACACTTCCCCAGTGCATTGACGAAAGCTATCAATTTAACCAAATAAATAAAATGAATAAGTGTCAATCAATGCAAAATGGGAAAATAGACAGTTACATGGGACAAAACAATGAAAAAGTGAAATATATACTGATCTATATCTGACTGTACTTCTATATAGAAAGATTTCTAATTGAAGTCTACATGCCACATGGTGCTTTCTCCATTCATTTTAAGTCCCTTTCATATATTAAAAGAGAAAAGTGTTATATACAATATCTGAACCTCAAACCTCAAGTCTAAATACCAAGGACTTAACCAATGAGCTAAACATACAATTACATTAGAAATGCATGAAAGGACCTTATAAGCAGCTAAAGCTACAATGTGGAAAAGTAAAAGTATACCTTGCACCAACTACTAGTATATAACTATATATGACAAGTTTGTTTTAAAACTTCCCACAACTCTGACAAATTTCTTTTCAAAATGGTTACAAAAACCTATCAAACAAATGACTAAAAAAGTAAAAAAGTGCACTTTTCATACAGATAGAGATTGATCATTCTCCCAAATTTAGAAATTCCATAGACTTTTCATTTACAAAGTGATAATGTCATATTTATATTAACAAAAATATAATGAGAAAAAAAATATAATTCACAACCCAAAATATTAGACAACTGTATAATCAAAATGGTCCTCCTAAATTTCCACGCCGAACTCATGTATAGAAAAAATATAAATAAAAATGTGAATAGAATTTAGCTAAGAGAAATATGCCATCTTTGCTCAACAAAATATACTCCATAACAAACTGTCTCTATGAAAACCCTATAATTTTGTGCTTAAAAATGCATTACTCAGAATAATCAAAAAGTGAATTATGACACATGACATTCATTGGAAATTCTAAATTGTCAGCACATCTTATTAGGATTACTAGAACGCAATTCTTATAACTTTTTGACATGCATAGGCATCTTAAAAGCTATTCAAACATGCACGTGTATATTTACACCTTTTAGATCTCCTACATTAATCAAACAAAATGTAGCGATAACGGTAAAGTTGTGTCAAAAGGCACCATGCACAAAAATCATGAAGAAAATAAAAATTTTGAGAACAACAAAAATCATAACTTCCATTCGAGTTACCATGCACCACAATCTAGATTTGAAAAACATAATCGTATTTGAAAACAGAAAAATATTCAATGTCAGTTATCTGATTAAAAATTAACATGTCTAATACAAAGTAATACCTATTTATGGCGATAAAATCTAGTCTAGCCAATCTAAGCTAAGTAAGCCTCTATCTCAACATAAACCAAACCAATTGAGAAAGTTAAACTACGACGATTGGAGCTCAATCTATAAAGAATCTTCATCATAACTTCATAAGTAATCCTTTCAAAATACAAAATATAAGTTACTAGTTGGGTAGGTTAATGTCATGTTTTAGATTATGTTTTTATCTAAATTATAAGAATGTAAACTTTATTACATATAATTGGAATATAAACTTAGTTGTTTTTCTTTACTTCACTTTTTATTAATTGCATCGTTTCATTTGAACCCAAATTTTTAAAATACAAAAAAAGTGGGATGTTTCAAATGTGATTATAAAACAAAAAAGGAGGGTAATAATGGTAAATGCAAAAGGTTAACAAGGGTAGAAAGGGTATTTGGTTTGTGAACACAATGAAAAACTACTTAAAGAGGAAATGTTGCTATTATTATGTAGCTTCCATAAAAGGAAAAAGGTGTAATTAAAGAAGCGGAGCAAGTATAAAAAGATTAAAATTATTTAGTTGGTTGAGCACTAAAGTCTCTAGATCAAGAAACAAAGCTTAGCTCTTTTTAGATAATTTTGTTATGAATACTGTCAATGAATTGGTGGTAAAGGCCTTAGTAACTGAAAAAGGGGTTATGGGTTTGCAGTCAGCTAAACCTCCTATAAGGGTGACGTATACTCGAAGAAACAACAAGGCGACAACACACAGACAAGAATGAAATCGGGGAAGCACGCACAAGCCAACAAGCAGCTAGGCGGTTAAGGCATTAGAATAAGAATATAATTCTGTGAGTAGAGGGAATCTTTGTAAATATAAATAGGGGTACTAGGGATTGGGAGAGGGCATTGAGAAATTTGTAAGTAAACACTTGGAGAGTCCTTCCTCTGGAATGAAGGCTAATATACTGCCAATATTACATCGATACAATTCTCTATAATTATTATACACTAAATCTGCCTTAGCTTCTTTTACTGTTCCTTTCTCCTACCATCACCTTGACTCACATACCTAGCATTTGGTATCAGGGAAGGGTGGGTAGGAATGGCGCCCGCAACCAATGCGCAAAGGATGGAAGCCGAAATTTCCACCCTAGACTCGAAGATTACCCACGCTCTCACAGCTGCCATGGAGGCAATGGAGGTACGATTTTGGAGGCACACGAATGAGGTGGTTGAGAAGTCTACACAACAATTACGGGTGGAAGTAGCTTCGCTGACTCAGAAATCGGAGGTTCAGGTAGGTGAAAAATCAACACAATCGGTAGCGCAAACTTCCAATGAGTTTGCTGGAGTGGGACCGAACTATTTTGGAGATCAACCACAACACAACATCAAGGGGGTCAAGTCGAGGGAAATTAGGGCTGGATGGAGAACAAAGAAACTTGATCTCCCTCTCTTCAATGGAGAGAACCCTGATGGATGGGTGTTGCGAGCTGAGCTGTACTTCCATTTCTACAGATTGGGCGAAGACGACATGTTGGAAGCTGCGATTGTGGCGCTAGAAGGAGTATGGGAGCATCGAAGACAGAGGATTCACCGATGGGATGACCTCAAGAACCTTATTCTACGCAAGTTTCGGCTCGGAGCATTGGGAAGCCTCCACGAGCAGTGGTTGGCTCACACCCAATCCTCAAGTTCCGTGATTGAGAATCGCCGGCATTTCATAGAATTATTGGCACCCCTAGAGGGAGTCTCGGAAGCCATAGCCATGGGACAAAATCTGAATGGTTTAAGAGAGGATGTGAAGTCAGAAGTAAGATTGCTTGGTCCAGCCAATTTAGACATAGCAATGGACTTGTCAATGAAAGCGAAAGAAAAGTTGAAACATGGGCCGAGAAGGTGGATTGAGCCCAAAGTGACAAAGCCATTTGCAAACCCCTTGCCCCACCAAACTAATTACAAACAACACCTAACCCATGCCCTCACAGTGTCACCCACGCAAGCATCCCACCCTAAACCTGCGAGTTCTGTATTTCCACCCAGACCGAGCCGCTTTACCGGGGAAACTCGCCCGTTGACTGAGGAGGAACTTCAGCAAAAGCGGGAGAAGGGGCTTTGTTTTCGTTGTGACGAAAAGTGGAGCAACACTCATCGATGCAAAAGACGAGAGCTCAGTGTTTTAATTTCGAGAGATGCTCCGGATGAGGTAAGGGAGGAAGCTGACGTGAAGGAGGAAGATGAGGCTTAGGAGGCGTTGAACTTGAAGGTATTTAATCCTTTCCCCACTGTTTCCTTGAATTCTGTGATGGGGATTACTAATCCCAAAACAATGAAGTTACAAAGAATGGTCAAGGGGCATGAGGTAATTGTGATGATCGATCCAGGAGCCAAACATAACTTTGTGTGTTCCGACATGACGAAGAAGTTACAGCTACCAATCTCAGGGGTAGCTGGCTTCGGGACCCTAGGGAATGGAGAGGAAGTCTGGGGTGAGGGTGAATGCAAGGGTATCACGTTAGAACTGTAAGGGGTGGTGTTAATCGAGGATTTTTTGTTGTTACCTCTTGGGAACTTAGACTTTATATTGGGGATTCAGTGGCTCGAGAAGTTGGGAACCATCTCAACCAACTGGAAAGCGCAAGTTATGAAATTCCGATTGGTGGAAGAAAATGTGCCTTTAAGAGGGGATACATCACTGAGTCGAAGGAGTATCCCTCAAGGCTATGTTTCGTTCGTTGAGAAAAGAGAAACAAGGATTCTTATTGGAGGTTAGGAATTGGATAGGGGAGTTTGGGAGTTGTACCAGTCATTCCAGTGCCTTTGCAAACCATCCTTTCTAAGTTTGAGGAAGTGTTCAATATGCCGACAGGGTTACCCCCACAAAGGGACATTGAACATGCGATTGTGCTTAAGAAGGGTATGGACCCTATCAATGTGAGACCCTATCGATATCCCCATAGTCAGAAGAACGAAATCGAAAAGTTGGTGAATGATATGTTACATGCAGAAATCATACAACCCTCATCTAGCCCTTATGCGTTTCTGTGTTGACTATCGGGCTCTCAACAAAGGGACGGTGCTGGATAAATATCCAATACCAGTAATCGATGAGTTACTGGACGAATTGCAAGGGGCTTCAGTTTTCTCCAAATTAGACCTTAAATCGAGATATCACCAAATTCGAGTGCGGAGTGACGATGTTCCCAAGACGGCTTTTCGTACACACGAGGGGCACTATGAGTTCTTGGTGATGCCTTTCGGATTAACCAATGCTCCAGAGTCTCTGATGAATACCGTGTTCAAGCCTTATCAGAGGAAGTTTGTGTTGGTTTTTTTTTTATGATGTGTTGATATACAGTCAAAGTATGGAGGATCATGTGGCCCACCTTGAGACTGTGTTTGGGGTCCTAAAGTAGGTTGTATGCCAATTTAAAAAAAAATGTGAATTTGGCCAAAGTTGTGTGGCATATCTAGGGCATGTGGTGTCAAGGGAGGGGGTGGCCATGGATGGAAACAAGGTGCAGGCTATGATTGATTGGCCTCAACCCCGAAATTTGAAGGAGTTGCGGGGATTTTTAGGCTTAACGGAGTATTATCAGAAGTTCATTAGAAATTATGGCCAAATTGCGAGACCCTTAACCCAACAGCTGAAAAAGGATTGTTTCGGTTGGAATGAAGAATCTACCATAGCTTTTCAACAATTAAAAGACACCATGACTCAAGCTCCAATCCTTGCCATGCCGGACTTCAAAGAACCCTTTATAGTTGAAACTGATGCGTGTGGACATGGGGTGGGGGTTGTCCTACTTCAGAAGGGACATCCCATAGCATTCTTCAGCAAGTTACTGGGTAGCAAGGCAGCACGGAAAGCAATTTATGAGAAGGATTAATGGCCATCGTGATGGGCGTGGAAAAATGGCGTCATTACTTGCTAGGAAACACATTTGTGGTGCGAACAGATCAGAAAAGCTTGCGACATTTGCTGGAGCAGAGGGAGGTAGGGCAATCATACCAAAAATGGGTGAGTAAACTTTTAGGATACACATTTGAGATACAAAACAAGCCAAGAACATGCAACAGCGTGGCTGATGTGTTGTCAAGAGAATTTTCATAAGTACATTGCCCAAGATCAGTTCATTAATGAGATGGTGAGGAAATTGGAGCGGGGGGAACAAGTACAAAAATGGTTTACGCTCGAGAGTGGCATTCTGCGATACAAAGGAAGGGTGGTAGTACCCAAGATCTCACAGGTAACAACCTTTTTATATGAATATCATGACTCACCGGTAAAGGGGCATGCGGGAGACCTCAAAACTTACATGAGGTTGGCGGCGAGTGGTACTGGGTCAGAATGAGAAAGGATGTAACCAAGTACGTTCGGGAGTACTCCATTTGTCAGCAAAATAAAGCCTCTACTGTCAGCCCTCTAGGACTTCTACAACCACTACCCATACCGGATAGGATTTGGGAAGACATTTCAATGGATTTTATTGAGGGTCTTCCGAGGTCTGGGACACCATAATGGTTGTGGACAGATTATCGAAGTATGCTCACTCCATAACAGTGGCTCAGGTCTTGTTGAGAGAAGTAATCTGCTTACATGGAATACCATCTACCATTGTCTCCGATCGGGATCGTATATTCCTCAGCACTTTTTGGAGCGAGCTTTTTAAGTTGCAAGTACGGCATATCACCCTTAGTCGAATGGTCAAACCGAGGTAGTAAACAAGGGAATTGAGTCTTCTTTAAGAGGCTTTGTTCATGAGAAGCCTAGAACCTGGTCAACATGGGTTTCTTAGGCCGAATTCTAGTATAACACGGCCTATCATACGGCTACCCAGCAGACCCCTTTTAAGGTAGTTTATGGTAGGGACCCTCCTCCACTGGTGGGAACCACCAATAATTCCACAGTGGAAGAGCAGCTAAGGGAAAGGGATGCAATGCTTGATGATCTAGAGTATGAGAACAAGAAGAGGCGGGATGGTGAATTTGAGGTGGGAGATATGGTGTTCCACAAACTACAACCATACCGGCAACACTCAGTAGCCAAAAGGGGTTATAAGAAGCTGTCTCCAAAGTTCTATGGGCCTTATCAGGTGGTTCAAAGGGTCAGGAAGGTGGCCTACAAGCTGAAATTGACAGAGGGCGCAAGGATACATTCCGTATTCCACATTTCTCAGTTGAAAAAGGCGTATGGACAGAATTGGAAACCCTCCCCACTACCTAAGCATCTCTCCACTGATTTGGTTCTTGAAGCAACACCGAAAGCTGTTCTTGAAGTCAGAAACCAGTTGCATGGCTAGCAGTTAGTGGTGGAAGTCCTGGTTAAATGGAAGGAGTTTGGAGAGTTTGAGGCTTCTTGGGAGCCATACTCTGAGATTGATAGTCATTTTCCTGATTTCCACCTTGACGACAAGGTGAAGCTAATTGCGGGGGGTGACATATACTCAAAAGAAACAAGCAGGCGACAACACACAAACAAGAATGAAATAGGGGAAGCACGCACAAGCCAACAAGCAGCTAGGCGGTTAAGGCATTAGAAAAAGAATATAATTCTGTTAGTAGAGGGAATCTTTGTAAATATAAATAGGGGTAATAGGGATTGGGAGAGGGCATTGAGTAATTTGTAAGTAAACACTTGGAGAGTCCTTCCTCTCGAATAAAGGATAATATACTGCCAATATTACGTCGATACAATTCACTATAATTATTATACACTGAATCTGCCTTAGCTTCTTTTATTGTTCCCTTCTCCTACCATCACCACAACTCCCCTGGTGCGCGGCTTGACTCAGATACCTAGAAGGGTTCAAGTATTTAAGCTAATATTTGTTTGTTTTTGGGCAAGAAATCAATGTTGATGTTTGTGTGCAATGACATGGTGCCATGTCATTTGCCAACTAATGATGACATGTGCTAGGATGGCATGTCTTGCCTAAGAGTTTTATAATAGTATAAATACGTGAAAATGAGCAAATGAAAAAACGAATAAACCAAAGATGCAATCAACAATTTCACGCTTAAGGTTAAAGTTGGTATTCGTGTGACTTTTCGGGGCTATGTACAAACCCAAAAACTAGCTTCAATAGAAAAAGAAGTAACACTTTCAAGAAAGAGAAATCAGGCAGAAAGTTATATTTATAAAGATAATAATAATTAAGAGAAAATAATTGTATAAGCTAGCTAGCTTCTAGATCTAGAGGTTTAGCTTAATACTTGATCTAAAACTCCTTTTATTGAATTCTTAGTTAACCACAGTTTAAAAACAATTGACACACGGAAACAATGAATAATTTATGTGAATCAGCAAACTCTAGCAAGACAGCAATACCTTAATTTTTAGAAAGTCACTTTCCGACAGCAATACCTTAATTATTAGAAAGTCCCTTTCAACTGTTAAAAGGATGGAAACTTAAAGAAAAGAAGCTCAGCTCTATACAATAAAACCATCATTTATACTCACAGTAAAGCAGCAGACAAATAGAATACCTTATATTAATCCCCAAAATGAAAAATGACGAACCATAAGCACGCACGTATAGTACTTCTTGTCCATTCGATCTCCTCGTAACAAACCTTGCATCTTTCTACAGAATAATGAAAAATAAAAAATGTTATTAATCTCCAAGTAAACTCTGTCACCATAACAAAGCAACAAAACAAAAGTCATTTTCATAGTCCTTTATTTGCAGACTTATGCAATAAAATCAAACAAGCATTGCTCCAAGAAAAAGCACCATAATAGATGCAATACAAAAAATCAAAACAGTTAAACAGAGAACCACTAGCAACATAACTGCATACCAAGATTAAGCACCAAAGCACAATGAACAAACTGGTAAATCATTCAAAGCTGTTTGGTTTAGTAAAGGGAAAGGGAAAGCAGGCAAGAACGGGTTTTACACAGAAGGAATCAAGAAGGGAACAAAACTTCAAACTAAAAAACAAAATAAAATCATTCCCTTACAGTGTTTGGTACTTTAATTACTAGAGAATCAATCTTTCAAGCCTCACGTCCCCCACCTTCACTCTCTCCCCTAACAAACTCCAGCCCACCAGCAAAAGCCAGGAACTACCTTCTCCTCCATGACCAACTTCCATCCCTGTCTTTTGTAATTAGAATCACTTCCCTCATCCCTCACGAAAAATTTGAATTCTGAGGCTATGGATCTCTCTCTATCCCTCTATAGAGGAAGCTTAAGGGGTGGTGGCCAATTTTAGGGCCAGTTTGTGTGGTGATAGGCTAAGGCTTGTTGTACTAATACAGAGGGTGATGTGGGTCACTAGCTAATGGAATGATAGGTTGAGAAATAAAGTGTGTGTGAATATGAGGATACCTCAATGGTGGTGAAGGTGGAGACATTGTGGAAGTGGGATGAAGAGGAAGGCCCCAAAAGAAGAGTGGTATGAAGGAGGGAGGTGGAGAGGAATAGTGGTGGTAGAGCATGGTAAGAGCCCAAGAAATCAATATGGAGTAGTTGTCCAAGTATTAAGCTCTCCCTATCCCTTTGTATATGAAACTAAAGTGGTGAGGATAATCAGAAGCCCTTGTTCACAGTGAGTTCACTCACTATAAAGGAATAATTCATTTTGCCTTCCTTAGAAACTCCAAACCAAATGCCTCATAGTAGATACGAAAATCTTTCAAACAAAAAATGCACCTCAAAACAAGAGGAGAGCATAAAACAGAGTACTATTTAGCGTATCCCAAGTTCCAAGGAGCTTAAAATTTACACATTTGGTCAATTTCTAAAGGCTTTAACTTGCAAACTACCATATGGTGGGGATCACATAAAACTAACAAATTCTTGAGTATTAATGACAAAAAAAAAAATGAAAACGTAACTAAACCAAAGTCTGATTAAAATGCCATTCACATGCATATGAACAGTTTAACATATGGAATATTATAAACAATGTTATCCTTATATGAGGAGCTCAGCTCTCTTAAAAAAAGCATTTTGACCAAAAAATACCACATGAGAGATTTTAGTAGAAACAGTTTGAGAAAACCGAATCAAAATAAACACAGAAAAACGGAAAAGATAATTGCAGTCCCCATTTCAAACAACACTACGAGCAGAAAAATAACACAAAACTAACATCGTAACCAAACCACTAATCCAATAAGTCTTTCATTGCAATATATACACAGATTTAACATTGTCAAACTTCAGAGTGATGCGCAACATATATCTCACAAAGCACGTGCTGACATGATTCATAATGAACACTACCAAAACATCCTGCAAAGTGACAAAAGAAACATAAACTGTTAAACAAACCTTCTGAAGGTCCAGATCTTTTTCATAGATGTTGCAATGAAGGACAACATCACCAGAATCTTGAAAATTTTGACCATTCTTAGCAAGTTCTTTATGAATTTCAAGTAATCTTGTATATCTGTTGCGACATAAAGCTTTTAGCAGCAACTTCTCCACGTCAATGAAGCTCTGATCCAGGAAAAATTCAGCCTCCTTGCTTGTTGATGGGTCTATAACAAATGTACCATGAATACATGTGATCCGAAGATTAGGCCCCAGTTCAATCTTGATGAAAGACCATGCTCCACCATCAGATGTACCAATAAATCCAAACAATAGACAATCTTTACTCCTGGGGTGCGTTGACCAGATGCCTCATATTCCCCATCTTGACTTATTTGAGCAGATGAAGCATTTGCTACTTGTGTTGTGCTACCATCTGAAAAAGTTCAAACTTAATTGCATCTTTCCATCTTCCCTAACGAAGAGCATGAACCTGTCTAATAACAGTATCCATGATCAGCGCCACACAAAATTCATGCAGAACCGAGTACAATATCATAAACGGATTATGTTGTTCATCTGCCGCAGCCATTATTCGCTCTAAATCATCTCCCAAGGCAAATCGTCTCAACTCTTCAAGCTTTATAGCCCCACTTTTCTCACCAACGAGAAGCTCCAAATGTAATATCCGCCATAAATTGAGGTGACCTCTATAACCAAGAGTTACTAGGACCTGAAATTCACCATCCACACACGAAAGTGCTGTACCATCTGAAACATTAACCTCAGATATCTCCTTTGGAAGTGAAGTCTCAAGCATCTTTGACCGCACAAGAATGTCTAGCTTTCTCAAAGCTGGCTTTTGTTGAATTTCATTTAAAGAACTTAGCATGCCCACATCTTCTATACATTTAGGCAAATGCTCACAAGATCCAGTAAGGACTTCAACTGCTGAGGGCACATCATACATAGGTGCACATGCTTGATGGAGCCCTTCATGCATAAAATGTAGTGAATCTGCAGTCTGTGAGAAACAAGTATCATGCCTTGATAGAGTAGACGCAAGTTGTTGACAGTACTGTATCAAGGGAACCTACAGGAATGAAGCAAACAAGATTAGAACAGTAATAATGATAAAATAATTATGAATAAAGAAATCTCTATTGTATGAGGGAATGATCTAGGAGTAAAAATTAAGTGTCCAAACTATGAACTACCCACAATATCCCTCCCCTTTAGTTTTATCAATACAAATTACTTCAAAGAGGAAAAAGGCAACTAAAGATATTCAATAAATGATAGACCTTGACATAAAATCAATACGAATCAAGATATGAAAGGCAAATAATAATTGTTTATACTTGATATCAAACAATATTAAGTCTGATTATACTCTATCTCATCACAAAAAAAAAAACATTAAACAAACATTGCCAAGCTTCCTAACATCAACAATCTGCTGGCCAAGTTCCTTGATCAGACGCCACTAATCGGTAGAAGTCATTACCATGCGACAACCCAGGGCTCCTCAGTTTAGCAGAAGTAATTGCTTTCTATTTTGGCTTTGCTTAACTTAGTTTTGCTGAAATTTGAATTACTTTTGCTAACACTTAACTTAAGCTGAGGAGAACAGATCACAGGTTAGCCCATATCTTTTGAGTCACTTGAGTAGTATGTATTGTTTTGTATCAATGTCACTTGAGTTATGTAACGTTTTCCAATAACAGAAAATTATAATCCATTGTTTTGAATACTAGAACATCTTTATGCAACAAAGGAAGTCTATGCATCTTACTTCTTTTTCATGGACTAAAGTTGTTTCATAGAGTACTCAAACAAAATAAAAATTCCTAAAATAAATGATATAGCGTATGTAAGATAGGTAACAATAAACTTAGATGATGACAATTTTTCAGTGATATGAAATGTACCTTTGAACTGGTTTTTCAATCATTATACATTACGTACTACAAACAAAGATTGAGCTCAAAACCATCGCTTATGTATTGTTATACTCAGCACAAGTTTAAATGGAAAAACAAGTGAGTGACTAAGAGACAAATACTCTAAATGCTGATAAAAAGACTAAGCTCACTAACAATAAGGAATTCAGTAAGAAGTGCCTATATTCAAAATGTTCCATCAGATACCCTAAGAAAATCCAAAGACATAACATAAATTATCCTATAGGAGGGCTGAGTTTAACTCAAAATTCATACTTAGAACATGACCTAAAATCTTCTACTATCATAGTAGTTGATTGTACAAAGATGGCTCCATGACATGTTCCTTGGATTTCAAAGTTCAGGAAACAGTCTAGCTTTAAATCATGATATAATCCTGTTTCATTCTATACAAGCCTCATAAGGCAACTTCAAGGCCGAAAACTCTGCAAGAGTTTGATTTTACAAACTTCCGAATGCAATACAATTCAGCCCATTAGAGCTCTTTTCTACCCTTACATCACAAGTTCACAGCCCACTTCCCCTCATACTTAGTTCATACCATTTTTAAGCATTAATCCATATGATAAGAACACCCAATGTCGCTGCTCTACTGCTAGTGGATCCACAACTCTGCAAATCAGGGGTTTAATTTTCAGATACATCTTTTGCATCAAAAACTTTTATTCAAATTTATCATATAACAGAAGAAAAAGACGATTCTGATAAATTTAGTCAAGACATAACTAAACCCAGAAAAAGGTCTTTTAAGCGTTATCCACAGGTCTCAGAGGAAATAAAATTTTCGATAACTCAATTTAGAATAAAATCAATACAGTTCAATAAAAATCAATTCATGTCATTAAAAATAACTCCAGTTCAGATAAAATAGTCTCAGAAAAAAAATGTAGCAAAAACCAGTACATCCAAAATGTCTCTTTGTGTATAGTAGTTACATGTATACTTTACACACTTCCTCTGTTTTTACGTAAACACTTTCCTCTTTTGTACATATATATATGTTCGACATAACTTTCTTGGTTGATTTTTTAACTCACTTCCCCCTACCACATGGGTAAAGATTCTATCTCAATCTCACTACATGAGTCTCCCACATGCAACTTCTCAATTACAACAAAAATGGACTGACAAGAAGTACTAGACTCACATCAGTGAAAATCAATTAAGTTTGACAAAATTAGTTAAATCTTATAGAAGTCAATTGAAGAGAATAATCCACAGTGGAATGACATAAAAGGATGCTGAACATAGTACTAAATCCAACCAGTTATGATGGTCAGCTTGCTCCTATAAGGCTTTTATGCATGAAAACATTACCAACTTCTAACTCATTACATTATAATTTTAGAATAATTTCCCCCTATGCTCAACTTTTCATGATGAAAGATCACCAAAAATTTTAAGGATTAACTTTTAAAACATACCACAAAACCAGATTAGATGCAGTTAAACAACTAAAATAGATTGGGGTCCGTGAAAATTCATGTTGAGACAGACATTGGACATGTCCATAAAAGAAGCAATAATATTCTCCTGAAATGAACCTTTGACAGTATCAAAACTACAATTGACTTCTCCAGGAAAATTTTCTCAGTAGTATGTGTAAACCACATTTTGACCTGAGGTTATAGAGAGCTCCAAATACCAATGTAACTATGATGCTTTAACCTTTAAATATGCATTCAAAATGTTAGCCTAGGTCTCTTGCAGTTTAAATAATGTACTTCATCCTATTAATATCGAGAATAAATTTTCTAATTCCCTTGGCAAGATCAATTTAAGATTGATATGTTACTGAATCTCAGTTGGTGGTTGTTAAGACACTTTAAGTATGATTAATTGGATAAATAGTTGAAATTAAATGCGAATAAGAAACAAAGAATAGAGATTGAATTCCCAAACACCGGACCCAATTACTTATAAATGATAAATATCTCAAGTGAATGATAACAAATCCAAAAATTCGTGATAATTTAAATTATAAAACAACAACAAAGCCACACCTAAATTCAAAAAGGATGGAGTCGACTACAAGAACCAAGAGTCTATCTTGCGTGATTATCCACAAAAATCCTCCTCCTCCATTCCCTTCTATTTAGAGAAGCATCTTCTTTCAAATCTACTTTCTCTATATCTTTGCTAACTCCATCATTCAAATCATCTTTGGTATGTCTCGACCACGTTTGAAGTCTCCATTACCCAAACCCTAACCCAACATATAATTTGAATAATAATACAACAAAAATTTAAACTTCAACAACCTTCCATCCTTGAATCTCTTTGCCATTGGCAATCAAGATGATGGCCCTATTCAGTAATAAGCAAGTAGGAAATGCAATAGAGGAGTTATATTAGCAATTTTAACTAGTGGGTTCTATAAGTGTGTTCCACTTTTACTAGTATTTATAAAAGTGGTTGATAAATAGCAGGTAGCTAGTAAATGTTTGATTGTGTAAAATGACCAATACGGACATTAGCATAGTTTAATTCACCTTTTGCCCGTTTTCTCCTATTTATTTAATGTCTTTAACCAAGTAATTCTCATCCCTTACGTTATTATTTAGAGCGTTTTCCAATTTATCTATTTTGATCTAACCCGCTCTTTCAACCCTCTGTTTCCAAAACGCCCACATTAACCCTATAAAATGGCTCAAACCCGTAAACACTCCCCAATCTTCTCGTTCCCAAACAAGGACGATGTCCTAACTACTCAAGGCACATAAGAAGTAACTAAATGTACATCGCAATCCTTTTTCTATATATATATATATGTCAGCGCAACTATTATAAACCATAAACTATAAACCGCAAACCATTTGGGCCTTGTGAGCAGCCATTGCACAATAGCCCATCTATCACGAACAAAATAGAGCCAATTGGGTCAAGCTCATTAGGCTGACTCATGGAAGTTCAACGGTGGCACGTGTAAGCTCACCATCCATTTCCTAATCCTAAACACTATAAATACAAACTTATGGTTTAAGGATAAAGATATTTAATTCTTCACAAAAAACAAAGAGCATTCTCTTCAAACATTTATTAAGAAACATCCAAACTAAACTGGTAGGTTTTGGTGGCGCGGATGAGCTATGTGTACCAACTGGTTATGGACAGTGGCAGCAACGCAAGCATTCAGGCAAGAGAAGAAGAAAAGAAGAACGAGGATTAACAGAGCGCAGCCTACAGTTCGAGAAGTAGGGATTCTCCAAATAGCAACTTATGTATTAATAATTTCTTGTGTCCCTCTCCCTTAACTTGTTCCCCTATTTATACTCCTTCGTACTCCACATGTAACAACTGTAATATACCCTCTACTGAGCATTATATATTATATATTATTTACAATATTCTTTTGTAACTAATTGTGATTCCTGCAACTAATTTGATTCCTTCTATCGCTTCTCTTTTCGTTGCTTGTCTTGGTGTCTCATTCTTTTGCCTTTGTTATTGTTGCTCCTATCTTGGCATTGCCCCTTCTCCTGTATGTGCAGTTAATAGGCAGATTATTGCGAGTTCTATCATAAACACAAAAATCTGATGTAGGCGCTTGATCTTAAGATAATTCACTGGCTTAGGCATTAAAGTGAGTTTCTTTGGAGAATCACCCTGAGACTATTTTACTTGTCTCCTTTACAGTCATTGCAGCCCAAGGGTTAGTTCTATCATCATATCCATTGGCAATCTTACAACTACTACATCTTTTCTCTATTCCTTGCCTAATACTAGATATTATTAGCTAATCACAACCTACAAGGACTATAAATTGATGGAGAAGCCCCTTAATTCTAAATCAAGGTATCTGTCAAATTAATCTTCCTATCTTAAATCAAAGTAGCTTCAAATGGCTACACTTAATACTCACGTCAAGTGTTCTCTACCCAATTCATATCAATATTAAACGTTCATGCAAGTTCCAACAACTAAGTCAACCTTAGACATATTCACAAAGCATAAAAAATCAATGATTTCAAGACCGTCGAATTCAATCTCATACTTCAGTTAAGCATCTACAAAGACCCGAGAAACACACTTTTTCTAATTCCTACAATTCAAAAACTAACATTCCAGTCTCCAATAATTATGTCACCCCAATATTGATAAAGACATCAAAATTATTGTGTCCGTCATGACCTCTAAATTCAATCTCTAAATCATATCAGAGCTAAACATCTACAAATAACCAAGAACAACCAAACTTCCTCTACTACCTAAATTTTGGTATTCAACAAATATTGAAATCTCCAACAGCAAGCTCACCTTTATAATGATTAAAGATCCACTAAAAATGGCTTATTTTAATAACTCAAAATTTTAATCTCACGTCAAAGCTAAAGATCAAGAAATACCCAGGAAGCACCAAGCTTTCTCCAATCCCTTGATTTCAACATTCTACTAAAATTTGGCTACTCAAGTTCTAACAATTATGTCACGTGATAAAAGATTAAAGCAGCACAGAAGATCGCTTCTTTCAAGGCCCCATAATTAAATTGCATACAATATCAAACCTAAACATCTACAAATAACCAACAAGTGCCACACTTTCAAATCATTTGGTTTAAAATTTTAACTAACATTTATCTAATTGGGTCTCCAACGATCAAGTCACCCTAAGTATACCATCTTCAAATTTGCTGCTTTGGAGACCTCGGAATACAATCTCAAATCAAAAGCAAAACAACCAAAAAACACCAGAATTTAAGAAAAGGTATATGTCATATAAATCTCAATCCAATGTAACTAGTTTTGGGACCCAAGAAGCACCAAACTTTCTTTAGTCACTTCATATCAAAATTCAACATTAATTCAAGTCACAAACAATAAATTCACCTTTAAATAGATTCAAGCAGCATTAAAAGTTGCACTTTCTTCGGAGAACTTAAATCTTATTTAAGGCTAAAAATCTGTAAAGACCCAAGAAGCAACAAACACAATTCAAAATTCAACTACATTCAACCATTACAGGTCCCTTATATTGATTAAAGCAACACAAGAAATTGTTTCCTTGACAACCTAATAATTCAACTCCTTTTAGAGCTAAACATCTACAAATAACCAAGAAGCACCAAACTTTCTCCAATCACTTGATATCTAACATACAGCTAACCAGGTATCCATCTATTAAGTCAACCTAACATCAATGGAAGCCTTATTAAAAATTTCTGCTACCAACTATAATCTCACATCAAACAGTTAACACCTGGAAACAAGCCAAGAAGCATCAAACTTACCCATATGAAAATTTCATGATCCAACCAACACTCAGGTCTCAAGCAATTAAAATCACACTGATCTCGATCACGCTGGCATCGAATTAGCTGCTTTCAAGACCTTGAAATCCAATCCCATATCAAATCTAATCATTTCCTAAAAAAAACAATAAGCCCCAAACTTTCTCCAGCAACTATTCAACAAACATTCAGGTCTCCAACGATTAAAACCACCCTAATTTTTATTAACCCAACATCGAATCAGCCGCCTTCAAGACCTCGAAATTCCCTTGATTTCTCACTTCAACTAACAGTCAATAAAGTAACTAATAGAGTTTTGAACCAATAAGTCACCCAAGAATATTCTACTTCAGTGGGCTTCAAATTCAATCTCATAAAGAAATATAAACACCAAACTTCCCCAAATTGCTAGTCATTTACTAATCACTTAATTTCAAAATTCAACAAACGGTTGGCCGGTTGGGTCTCTAACAACTAACCGTCCTACCAACTATCATACCATCATTAAAATCCGACATTCGAGGCCTCGGAATTCAACCAACAAATTCACAGTCTTGAAACCAAAACTGACCATAAAAAAAACGAAGAACGAAAGAAGGAAAAGAGGAACCTGTTGACACCACTTGGCGACGACATTCAACATACGCTGCTGAGTCTTGACAATAAACTTCAACAAATTGATCTTCTTATCAGAATCCGACGTATCAGACGACTTTGATTTCTCCACCAATTCCTTAAGCGAGAGAAACGAATCTTCCGCTGCACGACTCACCGTAGTTGAGAACTCCACCGTTTGTCGCCCTAATTCCGCCATTCTGAAACCCTAATTCGTAACCCTCAGGCTTCAATTAGGGTTTAAGGTTCTATTTATGCATAAAGAGGTTGATTCGAAGGGTTTTGGAAGTCGGGGAGGAGTAAGGTTTCTAACCAAGACGTTCACAAAGAGTGGAAGAGGGAGAGGAGGGTCAGCAAATATGACTTACGGTTTGAGACATTGATTTCGTTCCCCTTTGCGGCGTTGCCTTTTTTTTTTTTCCCTCTCTCAATTGTATCTTAGTTTTTGTTAGGAAAGTTTTACTCTGTTTAGTCACAAAACTCACAATTATTAGTAGCGAGTAAGTTTGGGATGTGGTTTCCTTTTTTCTCTTAATTTGTCTAATTTTTTTTATTGTTGATTTTAATAAAACCATATGATCAGGTTAATGTTATTATGTTTTAAAATAAAATCATAAATATTGATCTCTTTTTTTTTTCATTTTCATATCCTTTCTCTTCTCAATTTATCTTTCCCAAATGTCATTATTGCTAAGGTGTTCCTCTTTTGTTTTCCTCACCACCGCCAGAGTTCTCCTCCAACTTGTTCAAATCAACGTCAACAATGTTTTCGCCATTCCAACGACTTTAATCTCACTCTTAATCCATCACACCACGGGACTCCAACCTTAGTTGCCACCTCACGCATCGCCATGTCCAAATCAACGTCAACAACATCTTGTTCAAAGTTAGGATGTTCACTTGTTTGTTTGGAGTAGAATGTTTATTTGTATGAGTAATGTTCATTCTCTAAATAAGATATTCACTTGTAGGCTAGACTAGGATGCACTTGTAGGAGTAAATGTTCATTTTCTAAAATAAGATGTTCACTAGATGGTTAAAGTAGAATGTTCACTTGTTGGATTAAAATGTTCATTTTTAAATCATAGTGTTTCGTATTGGAAGTCACCATACATATAATTGAGTACTCCAAAAATAAGAAAATACCACCTGCTTTTAATGTTCAATTTTAGTTTGCTCATTCAAAACTATATAAAACATGTTCAATTATGTGACGTCATTAAATTTACAAAAAAAAAATTAGGATGTTCACTTGTTGGAAATAAACGAATTGTCTTAAAAGTAGCATATAATCTAATTTTCATTATTCCTAACATCCAAACTAGTTAAATTAATGTTCAATTCTATAATTTCAAGATCGTAGTTAAAAATTCTCAATGTTGTTTGTAATTGATTTCTTGTGCAATTTTGAATTACATCACGTTCATTATCATGAAGTTACATAAAGTTATGAAAGCCTTCGTAAGTTTGATTCTAATTAGGTTCATGTTCAATTTCAATTTCAATTGCCTTCATGTTTAATTTTGATTGACATCATGTTCATTATCATTAAGTTATAGAAAATCTATCACGAGACTTCATGTCATCGAGAAAAAGTTTAGCCGATCTTGGATATATGTTAAAAGAGGATCCAAAAGTATTCCCAAAACATAATATTAAAAAAGTTTATTTCTATTGAAACAAAGTTCAGTTTTATATTCAAATGCTCATTATTTTAAAATTAATTAATATATTTACTTATTATAATTGTTTAAAAGGAAAAATAAATTAACATGCCATATTTGTCAAAAAGTTACAACATTTAAGTATAAGTCAATTTAGCAAATTATTGAAGTCGAATGGTACACTAAGAGAGTCAGATCAATTGAAGTTCAAGATGGCTCATGGCGAATCAACACTTATTGGTCGAGTTGAAATGAAAATTTTAGTACAAGTCATTTCCAATTCATGTAAGATTCAAGGTGAAGTAATTTCAGGTATAATTTAAATTTATGTTCAAAGATAGGATACATATATATCTTATAAATCAAGTTAAACCCACGAGTAAGTTGATATCAAGTCAATTTCTATAATGAATTGACTCATATGAATGATTTATCTAGTTGATCTATTTTGGCTTTTCAATGGCCGAGTTTATAATGAGACTACATGTATTCAATTGAATGCAAAACATATCCTATAAGGGTTGTCTTCAACTCAAGCAGATTGGATTTGAGTTTCAATATAACTTAATTTTTATCGATTTGATTGAAAGTAGTGTCAATTCAATTACTTCTCACGACAAAAATCCCAAATGGAGCATCATTAAAGTTAAGTTTTAGCTTTGTTGAACTTTGTTTTTTGAGGAAATGATGAGAGGGGATAGGAGTGAGGGTGATTGATAATCAAAGAACTCAGTCGTTTTATGATATTATTCACTAAAATTTGATGAGATGAGTATTTGTATATAAGTTGACCAAAAAAGTTGATTGTACAAAATAATTATTGAACTGAACCTAAGTAATTGTACACTCTTAAACTTGTTACTACGTACTTATGATCATTCTCCACAAAAACCACATATCTACTTCGTACTAGCTAGTAGATGACAATTTTTAAGCCAAGCCTTTTGCTTCAGATCCTTTCATTAATCTAAGCCGTTTGCAAGAACCAAGAAACATTTGCCATGGAACATCTCCAACCAACATCCAATCTCCATCTTTGTCTTCATAAGTTGGTTCGTACTTACCAGCTTTAAACTTGAACATTTCCTCCAAGGCCTTTAGTAGTTCCCTGTAACCTTTGTACTGTGTTAGATCAATCTTTCTAAGGTAAGGAGCTCCATCCACGCTAACCTTCACGTATATTCTTGTTGCTTCTTCTTGTGCTTTTATGACTTCAAGGCAATTTTTCCGGTATGATCTGATCGGAGGCCACCCAACTGCTCGCACCCTATAAAGTTTAATATTGTTCAATTAGTATAAATCGTCATAAAAAGTAATTTTTAGCGAAATAGAAAATAATATTCAGTTCAGTAAAATCAGGTGAACTAAGCAAAGTTTATATCGAAATGAGATCTACTTACTTCCGTTGTGGAGTATGGCAGTCGTCATGACAATCCTCAACACCGGAAGAAGACTTCTCCTTGATTTCCAAAAATGATCTTTTCTTATCAGATACATTACTTCCTGGTAAGCCTAACCTCAACTCTGTATCTTCGTGACAACTTGAGTTTCTGTTGCTCATTTCCATTTTTATTGATACAGAAGGAATCATCAAAGCCTAGCTTGCAATCTTTTAGTACGTTAGGATGTATGTTGTATGTAGATGGTTTGATGAAAATGTCTGTGATGAGAAGATGCTCAAAACTATGGCTTATATATTTGGACATGAAGATGTATAAAAGTGGGTCTAGTTTGAGCACGTGTGCTGTGTACTTAGCCTTTCTGATTGGAAGACAAGGCTTATCAAGCCATTAGTTACTTGTCTCTCAACTGCACATGCCCTTGTATGATCACTACATTTGGAGATTTGGTCTGTAGCGTAAAACTTAGCTTTAAGGCCATGATATATTAGGACAGATACTTTGTCTCCCTAATTAATAATGCTCATTCTCACCACCATAGAAAATTATATGCGAAATAATAGTATTAAAATTGAATTTCAAAAAGATATTGATTCATACGTCATATAACGTTGATATAATTTGATTGATCAATTATTGTCTGATTACATCATTACATTGGAGTATGTACCGTGTAATTTATATAATCGGTATTATTAACCAATCCCGATCAACCAAGGTAGTCTCAAAATTTTCTTGAAACGAAATGGTTTAATCTCTTTTCACAAAGTAAATAAATCCTAATATCTTCAGAAAAACAAATGCAACCTAATGTTATAAATTTCCAAGTTTTTGCTAAGAGAATTATCTGTCAATCTATATGTTCAAGTACAATGACCTAAACTAGGTCCAAAGGAAAGGACTCCATTTTATAATTAGGTTAAATTATTTTTATTTTATATAGAAATTGAGTGATGAGTGAGCAGAGATTGTTTTGAACAATTTTTCTAATACATAAGAAGTTTTTATTCCATTACGACCTTTCATTTGTGCTCAATTAAATATAATCTTTTTTGAAATTGTAATTTTTAAAGTTGTTAATTACTTTTATTAATAAAAAAGACGAATTCAATAAAAATTGAACTTATTAATAAGGAGTCACAATCATCATTATGAGCTGTATAATGACTTTTGTTACATTACCGACAATTCCAAAGCAGGAAATCTCAACTGCATGTACTTGGATAAGGATAGTAGTCGTAACGCAACAACCTTGTAGGTCACAATATTCCCAATATTAGGGACAAGCTTAGGACATACGTTAATGTAACCCATATGTTTTAAATCATTTAACCCTAATTTGCGTGGTCAAGATTGATTTTGAAAGCCTAGAAGAAGTAATCAGGGCCGTTAGATTAAAGTGGATGGCTGTGGTTGGGCGAACTATCCCACATGAAAATGCCCTGCAAAATCATGGATCAACAGCATGAAGATCTGGACCATTTAATCGACACCCATGACTTTGGGTCGGAGGACGCGGTTATGCAGATATGCATCAGCAAATCAACAATCATCTTTTCCTTGTCATAATGAGGTACTACCAAACCACAAGTACCGTACCATTGGCAGTAATATTGAACTACCAGTCATTTCGATTAAGGCGCAAGTGAATTAGATAGATTAGCACGCAATAGTATTATGAGTGCATGACATATATCATTTTGGCCAGAATTTAGTATCATGTGTCAACATATTATCCGCAAACCATATTCTGAAAGAATAAGCCATGAATGTAGTTAGTTTTAATGGCTAGAATTTATACTATGCTTTTATCATCATTAAGCTAATGTCCAGGTTGTATCAACTTTTTATTTTCGAGATTGCATTGTCTTGTAAAGTAGATAAACATTATTGACAAGAGTAAGGAGTAAAATACAGTAATAAAATAGATAAAATATACTCCGTATTTGACCATAAATATAACTCTACAGACCAAAGATAGTGTTCAAACACGGGCATGTGCAGTTGAGAGACAAGCAACTAATGACTTGGTAAGCTTTGTCTTCCAGTCAGAATGCTAACTTGTTAAGCACATCACACGTGTAAAAAGTAGACCAACTTTTATACAACTTCATGTCTATATATATAAACCATAGTTTTGCACATCTTCTCGTCAGATCATCTACAAGTTGCAGTATAAGGTACAAAAAGTTGCAAGCTTAGGTAATTCTATATTGATTCAATATTGCCTTCATTCTAAATTATAAACAATGGAAAGAAGCAACGAAAACTCGAGTTATCATGAAGATACAGAGTTGAGATTAGGGTTACCGGGAACAAATCATGGATCTGAGAAGAAAAGATCATTTTCCGAAATCAATGAGGAGTCTACTTCTGGAGTTGAAGATTGCCACAACAACCTCCTAACTCCACAAAGAAAGTAAGTAAATCACATCTTAAGACATGTCAATTGGTTTCACATGATTTCTGCCTAATCAATTAGTTTGGAATGATTTTTGAGATGATTCTAATGAAACCTTATGTATGTATGTATGTATGTAGGGTGCAAGCTATTGGATGGCCTCCAATTAGATCTTACCGGCAAAATAGGCTTCAAGTCACAAAAGCACAAGAAGAACCAACAAAAATGTACGTGAAGGTTAGCGTGGACGGAGCTCCATACCTCAGAAAGATTGATCTAAAACAATACAAAGGTTACAAGGAACTTCTACATTCCTTGGAGGAAATGTTTAAATTTAAAGCTGGAATATTATCTAACAAGATGGAGGCGTTCAACAATGGGTTAGAGTACGAACCAACTTATGAAGACAAAGATGGAGATTGGATGTTGGTTGGAGATGTTCCATGGCAAATGTTTCTTGGTTCTTGCAAACGGCTTAGATTAATGAAAGGATCTGAAGCAAAGACCTTTGCCTAAAAATTTTCATAACCAAACTCTCGTGAATATATCTACTAGTACTTTTGTATATGGTGAATATCTACACAATTACTTAGTTTAGTATATGGTGAATATTTGTAACATCGACTTTTTGGCTGAACTATATAAAAGAATATTCATCTCAAATTGTAAATTATGTATTTGCTTTAATCACTGTCTTTAGTTGCAATCTAGCGAAATCACCTCTTTTTCAGAGCGAAAAAATTAAAGTATCTTGGTAGACATGAACACAATCCTTTCTAAAAAGTATTATTGGGCAAGACAAAATGACAATTTTTAAGTACAAGTGTAATGAACATAATACATACCATAATATATTATACGCCATATTTTCATAGAATTCGCTATAGAGTGTAGACCACTTTGCCTAAATTCTTTGACCAAATCGTGATGTGGCCTTTCACAAACATGTTTTTTTATTTGTAAATTTGTCTAGTTAATTTTCACTTTCATTAATTTAGAAAGAGCGATGATGAGAACTGACCAGCCTTAGGTTCATTCTTTGCTTGCGCCGTCGGCCTTATGAATGAATAATAATGTATATGAAGAAACTTGATTTGTGAACAATCTTGGTCGTCTTATATGTCAAGTTTGAAGGAAATCTGTTTCCTTAGCTTCGTATCGAGGTTAATATACATCCAAAGTATGTGTTACGAGGCCCATAGTCCACTCTATACAAAACACAATGTAGACGAAAAATAGCTAAATCTACAAAGTCTTACTAGTACTGAACTACTTTGTTGATGTTGGAGGATGTTGTTGATGATATCACGGCTATTACCTACAAAACTGGGATAATGAGTAAGGAATGGCAGTCGCCTGTTGAAACACTCTCAGCAAGAATGTAAAGTAGCAATAGAAAATTCCATTTTGCAATATAAAATCGTTGCAGAAATTTGAGTGTTCAAAATAAATGTCTTGCTCATGGAAGCTCTTCAAACTCATTCCCAAAATCGACCTTAAAACTGAAGCATGTAACATTTTGACTGTTCCTTAATAGTTGAGAGTATATATTTTTTTTTTGATAAATTGAGAGCAAACTGGATATTTGAATGATGAGAAGAATATAAGATAATGAGGAAAATGAATTGCCAGGCTATAAGAGATGTTTGAAAATACATGCTATTGTTCAAACTTTTGCAGTTGGTGCCACCTTGAATGGACAAAGTCAAGCCTGGCATGGGAAGCTAAGATGCTTCGTGCTTGGCCCTTTTTGCCAGCCCATGACCCCATGTCCAGCTTCACCCAGTCAGTCCCTCGTATGCTTGGCTAGGCTTTACTGCTCACTACTCAATTGTGATTTTTTAGCAAGCCATATGCCCATATCCGAATAGCTCGTATATTTTTTTGGATAACTATCTCTAATCGATTTGTTATAATTGTAATGATGTAAACTGTAAACTGAAGGGAAGAGTAACAAAGCGATGATCGCTTGACAAGGTTAGTCATTGCATAACAATATAAAATGTAGTGCATGTAGTATACAACATACATGATAGAACTATAGAAATCAAACTTTGAGCATCTAAACTCTTTTACTTAGAAGTCTCTGTATTACAACACTATTTCCTTTTTGCAATTTTGTAAGGCCATATTAAAACCCTTTATAAAAATATTATTAAGAAAAAAGGACCTATTTCACAATAATAATTTATTGTAAATGATCTCATACGAATTTTTGAAGATGAAGATAGTAAAAGGCTACCTGTACAATAACTGGAACTACTCAATAATGAACCATCTACCTGTATAAACATATATGCCTTAGGTAGTTGAATCTTGAATGAATGGTATTTTATTGTCAACGTTCTACTTTCGATTCGTAGAACTTTAATCAAGGCTGTTGAGAATAACTAACACAGATATTAATTAATCAAAGGCATGTTGTACTGACCTACAATTGATGTTGGCGGGTTTATACACTAACCCTAAACGCGGTATTCTTAATAATGGTTGCATGAAGTTTGGCGGTGGAATAAAACATGACACGAATATTATTTGGATTACATTTTTTATTCAACCCAACCTATTTTTTAGCTAAACCATATTTTAGATAATCGAATCGTTCAAATTATTCTAATTTGATGTTTGAGGTCAAAAGTCATAAACCCATAGATTTTTCCTAAAGTAAAATAAGGTCGTTTTTTTTTTCACCATCATCAAACTATTTTGGAAATGTTTTACCATCATTAGAAATAGAAGTTATAAACTGATTTCCCACAAAAAATTTTGAACTTTATTACCTTTCTACAAAGCATGTAAAATTATTTAAGTACTCCTTACTCCTTAGGTTTTTTTTAACATAAGGGGCTTTTATTAGGTTAAAATGGATCTAGTTAGATGAACTACTATTCTACAACTCTATAAGTGAAATGCGAGCTTTAAAATTTATAATTTATTTTTAATGGATTCAAAGTTTTAGGAATAATTGTATTGATCAACTTAGTCGGTCTAAGTCATTAGTAAATCTATCTTGTCATCTGAACATAAACACTGATAAATGTTTATTCTCATTATGTTATTATTATGGCAATCCAATACTCTATAGTATGTAATAAACTAGAGTAATTGGACCTTGCACCCGGGTACACAATACTCTTTGTCATTTGCGAATAAACTACTTTGTCATTAAAAGTAAAAAGTTGTAGATTTTCCTACTAAATGCAGTGCTTAGTGTATTTTTTTTTTTGGAAAAGGAGTGTGCATGGGCAGTTTATTTTAAGACTAGATTGGATTCAAAAAACGGTTTAGCCTTTTCTTTCTAATTTGGGCGAAAGGTGCAAGTTTCCTAGCAAAAAGCTCTTCACGCCTACTCTTTGAAAGAGTGCTTAGAAAATGTCCTTTACCTCTCTGGTTTAGACTTAGCTTTGCACTTAGTCATAGGCTGGAAACAAGTCGAGTTGAGCTCGAGCTTGAGAAGCTCGTAGCTTGGCTCGCCTGAGACTCATAAAGCTTGAGCTCAGGCTCGTGACTCGCCAAGTTTAAAAATTTGAGCTCGGACTCGACTCAATAAAAGCTCGTGGCTCGGCTCGGCATAAACTCGTCACTTGGCTCGGATTTATTGAAAGCTTATTCGGGTGATTAAGCTTGATTCTATTTAAAGATTGGTTTCAACTATGCCCTTAATTAAGCTCGACTCATTTAGGCTAGGTTAGGCTCGTCGAGCCCTCGGGCCGAGCCTAAATTGTTTGAGCTCGAGCTCTGCTCACCTCGGGTTCGCCTAATTACGAGTTCGAGCTAAGCTTTAGACGATCCGATCCCAAGTAGCTCATGAGCTAACTCGACTCATATCCAGCCCTACTCAGTCACTAATTTGCATGTATATGTAGACTAAAGGAAGTTATCTAATTTCCCTATCAATCTATCATATTGACTTTGGAGTACTTTATTTTCTTATGGGATATCATATATTGACTACTTTCCATTATTCATTGGGGATGAAATATATATGAGGGTCTTATACATAAGTATGAAACTAGAAAAGGTTCTTGTTTTTATGTTGACGAGTTCAACAAACTCATTTTATTCATAAAATCAAAATTCAACACCAAATACTTCTATATTATCTAAGATTTTAGTTATTACAGTAACATAATCAAAGGAAACGAAAATAAGAACTATTTCGGATGTCCAATTAGGGGTTGGACGATCCGAAATGATTTTGAGTGTGGCTAGATGCTATTAAATATCTAACAATGTCACCCTTAAATGAGGTCATCTTCTGTTCATATAGACATACTGTTATATATATAGGGGTATCTATATTTATACTTGGTCTTTGGTGTAGGACCGTAGGTATAGCTAACGTACTCGCTTTTTGTATTCTCCTTCATCAGATCGAGACGAAATTAGGTCCGAACGTACATACTTGGGTTCACTCCTCGAATCCTTGGGGCCCATTGATGGACGACCCTATACAAGAACCACATAATTCAACACCAAATACTTTTATATTACCTTTATTTTTAGTTATTGTGGTAACAGAAATGAAAGAAAATGAATAAAAATACTACATATGAGAGTAATTTCACATTTAGGAAGAGACATAAAAAGGATCGGGTGAATTTAAAAAAAAGACATATATTTAAGTACTATGGTCGATCCTTCCCCACTTTCCAGAAAGGACTAAGAAAAAGATCGAATGAATAAACCATTGGCTAATTATAATTAAGAACTTTGAGTAGTGTAGTTACTATTTAATTAGCTTTCCATGAAAGTTGACAAAGAATGTTCTGGCTAGCTAGCTTATTACGGAGTATGTATTCCGTACTTGGTATAATGTTCTTAGTTCCATACTTCTATAATCAAATTCATTTCTTTCAATTCTTTACTATTACTCCCTATGAAGTAGGCAGGAAGAGAAGAGAAATGATCAAACGAAGCTTGACACCTTTAACTCAAAAGAAATGTTTTTCTTTCTTTCATCAATATACATGTACATAGTTACATACAGGATCATATATATATATATATATATATATATATATATATATATATATATATATATATATATATATATATATCTAAAAAAAAGGTCCTTATAAGCTTAATTATAAGGAGTATTGTATACATGAAAATGAGACGCTAAAGATCAAAAAAGCTGATCATCTCCCAAATTTACATGAAAAAAATATACTCCTTTTTCCCAAAAAAAAATATAAAAAAGATGGAAAAACTCCATTTGCCAAAAAAAATTAAAAGAAAAACCTTGTTAAAACTTCTTCAGTCTAGGCCAAACAACCCAATCCTCTTGCATCCGATCCTTTCATAATTCTTAGCCTTTTGCAAGACGTTGTAAACATCTCCCACGGCACATCTCCTACCAACATCCAATCTCCATCTTTGTCTTCATAAGTTGGTACAAATTCTGACCCATTATATCCTTCTCTTTCTGAATAATCACCTATTAGATAAAACAAAAACAAAAAATGTTTAGTAAACTCATCCTAACATTTAGGTGGCTCAGATAATATTTAGGTCCGTTTTAAATGTTACATAGTTCATGGATATATTTCATTCTATAAGCGCGGTATGTTCTCGTGTTTATTTCATTTATGCACTTATATTTATTCATTTTCATAAATGAACTTGTACTATCGAAAACATTAAACTATTATAAATTAAAGTTTAATATGCTACTCAATATAAAGTTATATGGATGATTGTGCTTACCAAGTTCTACTTTGAACATGTCTTGCAACGCCTTAAGAAGTTCTGCGTAACAATTGTATAATTTCATGTCAATCTTTCTAAGATAAGGAGCTCCATCCATGCTAACTTTTACGTAAACTCCTCCAACTTCTGCCTCTTTTTTCATTGCTTGAAGGCAATTTTTACGGTACGATCTTACTGGAGGCCAGCCTACAACTTGTGCCCTGTGTAAAAAAAAAAAAGTAATAATCAATTAGTAATCTATAATTATTGTATGAAAATATAATATAATTAACTAAAAAATATGATTAAAAAATACGAATTAATTAATATTCCAATTTAAATCAGAAAAAATATGCTTACTTTGGGGGTGGAGCAGTACTATTTTCAGATTTATCAACGTTAGTAATAGTGCTCTCTTCCTTAATATCAGAAAATGATCTCTTGTTAACCTGAGTTTTGGACTCGGTTCCAGGTAACCCGAGTCTCAACTCGGTATCTTGATGCTCAACTTCTTTCTTGTTCATCTCCATAGGTGTGATCTTCTACTTCAAGGTCTCAGCTTGAATGCTTGATGTAATACAAAGTTTATAATATGCTTGAAGATGTAATCTGTGTGAAATTTTATGCTTTGGACCAGCTAACTTTTTTTTGTTTGAATGAATGTATGGTATAGGAATATATTTTGTGGTTAAGCCTAAGGTATAATATATAGAGAGAGTGGTAATACAGCTATTATAATTATTGTAAGATTCCAAAGTTGAAGACATGAAGAATAATAATTGCTGTAGTGTACCTCACGCTGCATTCTGATTGGTAGACAGTGTATTTAAATCACTAATACATTGTCTCAATTTTTGACCTAACACCAAAATTTCCTTTTTTTAGATGAAATTTGAATAAAATTAATTGGAACCCTTTTTTAGACTAACTAATCATAAAACTTTAGGGGACCGTTTCACTACTCGTGATGAAATCATGTCTATTCGTTGTTTTTTTTTTCTTTTCAGAAATAACTAAATAGTAAAATTTTCTAAAGTTTCTATAATAAATAATAACATATTTTATTATTATGGGTCAAATTAAACATTGATTGAAGGGCATGACTTTAAAATAGGAGAGGGTACTTTTTAAGGACACGGATATCCCAAATGCATGTATTTGGACAAGCATGGCAGCTAAGTATTTGAGGCAATTGTCCTAATGTTTAAGGGACAGGTTCGGACATACCTTACCACATTATCTTGGAAAGTGGGATGTTCATGGTGAACAGTTCAGATTCATTTTTGGGGTCCTAATAGGCACGACGCCCGTTGGATCAAAGTTAGGAGGGTCCCGCGCACATGGTTGCCCTTATTTGAAAATAATGATATGTGGATCTTGTATTATTTACTGCTGGAGTGCTAGACATGAATATTGGTTGGGTCAGTTGATTTCTGGATATAGTCTGCTCCATTTGCCACACCATGGGGTTGTGGGTTCAGCCCAATTCATTAAATATGCGGAGTACTACTTTTATTCACCTGAGATTAGTAGTACTTCGTAGAACCCATTTATGTTTGAACATACCAACCAAACATTTCTACTACTGAGATTTTTGCAACCCATGTACATAAGTTTCTAATAATATAATATATTATATGTACATGAAATACAATAATTTTATTGTATTTCCAACAAAATTTACTTTTTAATATAACAAATATTATATATCAAAGTTGATAAAGATTGAAATATGTTTTATTGAGGGGTAATTTTTGTTCGGTTATAATAACCTTATTGTATACAGGATCGTCTTAATCATTTTGGGGGCCCTGTTCTAAACTTTAAAATTGGGCCCTAATAAAAAATATACCGAAATTATCTCTATATATTATAATATTTTATAACAACATTTTTAAACGAAACACATACTCAAACTACTTTATTTAAATGATAAATAATATGCTTAATATCCTAATACAATCTCAATTATTAAAAATTTAAACTATTTGAATAGAGCTAATCTTCTAGCATTTTTTGAAGCAAATTCATCAACCATGTCTTTATATTCCACCTTCTCCAAAAGATCATTTTCAATTGCGATTAATGCCAATCCATTAAGTCGTTCTTGTAACATGGTAGACCGCAAATAAGATTTCAACAACTTCAACTTTGAGAAACTTCTTTCTGCAGAAGCAACTATTACAGGAATAGTCAATAAGATCTTGTATGCAATCATTGTATTAGGAAAACAATCTACGCCTTTCAAAAATTTTAATATATCAATAGCTCCTAGTTTTTTTGCAGGCAAGATATCTCTTAATAACTTTAACTCCACATGTAATTCATGTCCATCAACATCAGATTGCTCATTATGTGTTAATGCTTGCTCAAAATGACTACAACTTGACTTCAAAGATATATCATCTAATGATTCTAACTTTTCAGAAGTAAACATGAAACCAAATATACTTTCATATTCTTGATATTGCTCAAATCTTTTATTAAGAGAAACAATAGCTTGGTCAACAAGGATAAGAAAAAAATTTACTCTAAAAGATTCTTCCCCTAATAACTCAACTGAAGGGGTATTTAAATTCTCATTGAATTGTTTTTTTCTTCGAATAACACGCCTTTGAGGAAATACTGGATCAATATTCATTTCATTAGCAATTTCTTTAGCATTATTCAAGGCAATATAAAATCCAGTATCTCTATATCCTTCAAAGTATGAAATCAACTCCTTTATTTTTTCCATAGCAACACCAATAACCATATTATTTGATTGCAAAAGCTTGCTAACCATATTATTTGATTGCAAAAGCTTGCTAACCATATTAATCGCAGACAATACCTCAAACCATATAATTATTGACACTAAAAACTCAAAACCAGCTAGCTCATTTGTTGCCAAGGATTTAGCTTCATTACATATTTTAGAGTCAGAATCCTTGTCTGACACTTCAAGCAAAGCTTCTCTAAAATTTGACATTTGACATTTGACATTTTATAGCTTTGACACTATCTATATGACTCTCCCAACGAGTGAATGACAAAGATTTCGGAGTTAACAATTTTACATTATCTTTCAGAATTTGCCATCTCTTAGTAGAATTAGCAAAAAATTGTATAAATACGTTGTACAACTCCAAAAAAATCTTTAGCTTTATTGCAAGAGTAAGCCATATCACACAATGTCAAATTAAGACTATGACAACCACAAGGAGTATAAAAGGCTCTCGAATTTATATCTAAAAGTTTCTTTTGTTCACCTTGATGCCTTCCTTTCATATTTGACCCATTATCATAACCTTGTCCTCGTACATCAAATATGTCAAGATCAAGATTTTTCAATTCATTTTGTAAAACATCAAAAAGTCCTTGACCAGTTGTATCATTCACATTCAAGAATCCTAGAAAAGATTCTTCAATACTAACAGAATTTGTAGAGACATCCACATATCTTATTATTAAAGACATTTGTTCTTGGTGACTAATATCAGGAGTACAATCAAGTATCACAGAGAAATACTTTGCTTGTTTAATTTTTTTAAAATTTCAAATTTAATTGCAGAAGCAAGCAAAAGTATTAGCTCATTTTGGATGCTATGCCCAAGATAATGAAAGTGAATCTCATCATTTGTGATACGTTTAACATGCTCTTGGATAATTGGATCAAACTCAGCTAACATTTCAATCAAACCTACAAAATTACCATTGCTATTTTGATACAATTTCTCATTAGAACCACGAAAAGCAAGACGATGTTTAGCAAGGAATTTCACTATTGAAATAATTCTGTTTAAAACATTTTCCCAGTGATCCTTTTCTTTCTCAATTAGTCTTTGAGCCATTTTACCAATGGTTTCATTCTTTTGGAGCCTTAAACGCAACTCATACCAAGTAGACATATTCTTAACATGTTCAATACCCGTTTCATGCTCTTTAAGTCTCTCACCAATATGTGCCCAATCACTAAAACCATCATTAGCTAACTGTCCTCTACCAATTCCTTTTTTAAAAAATTTACAACAAAAACAAAATACTCTATCAAGTTCTTTTGAATAAACAAGCCAATATCTATCACATTTCTCTCCATTAGATAAAACTCTAGTATATAAATTAGCCGTAAAGCGTCTATAGAATTTATCTTTAGGACCCTTTACAATGGAATAATCTCTTTTAGGGCCTTTTGTCACTACTAAATCAATCATTTTCGATTCAAGAGCATCCCAATTTCTTGGATCAAATATATCAAAAGAATATTCATATTGGTCTAGTTGTTGTTCATTATTATTATCATTTTCCTCTCTATGAAACAAATTATCCAAATCCTTACCATCATCATCATTAAATCAACATATTGATCATCCACATTTGCATTTTCAGAGGCAGGCACATTAACATCAACACTTTGATTATTCGAATTAATATTTTCATTAACAGCCATATTTTCAAAAATTTCAGCATTAACATCAACAACATTTGGATTTTCATCTACAATTTGCGGTTCTTTTAATAAAAATTTGTCAAGAGCCCCTCTTTGAGATTGAGTTAACTCTTCCAATGTTTTCTTTTTCATACGTTTATCATAACTGGACAGATACTTTCTTTTAGGAGGCATAAGTAAAATCTAAAAATAAAATAAAAATTGCAGTAATATGTAGTAATTAAACAAATAGTCAAACAATTAACAAAAAACAACAAATTATGCAATTTAATCTAATAAATAAAAATGCAAAAAATTAAAAAGGATTGAAACAACTTGGCTTGCGGCAACTCTGTTTAATGAGCCGTCTTTGAATGACCTCTATAATTGATTAATTGCACCTTGCCAGAACTCCATGAGGGACCATGACAATTGACAATTTGCCTCTTTCCTTTGCTCTTCTTGAGTTCTTGTTAACCACTTAACCCTTATACGGTTATACCCAATTTATTATTATCACTATAAAATTTAATTTTTTTTTTAATTCTCAAATCTGAAAAAGATAGGAGATTGAAACAAAATTTATAGAGGGCAAAAAAATTAGTTGTTTGATAAACTAAAATTAAGGGGTTTAATTGTGGAAAACACGAACTTAATTTCCCCATTGAAATCAATTTCTTCATACCCGTTGTAGTTGATGGAAGGTATAACATTTAATTTGGAAAATTGAAAATTTGGGGGAAAAACAAAAAATTAAATGAGAAAGTAGAAAAATTTTAGAGGAAGATTGAAGATTAGAAAGTATTTAAGGAATTAGGAGCAATTTACAAAGTTGAAATCTAGAAGTCTAGAAAGTATGAAAAAGGGGAGTGAATGAAGGAAGATGAGCGTTGGGCTTTATGGGTCTGAGTGAAACGCAGTGAATGAATGAAGGAACTCAAGGAAGATGCTTTTATTACTTTATGCGTGTAAGACTTTCAGTCTTTCATTTTTTTTTAATATTCAAGGTTGGGCTCCGAGAATATGGGCCCTCAAAATTTCGGGGCCCTCTGCTAAAGGGTTGTTTGCACGGGGCCTTAGCCGGGCCTGATTGTATCTCATTTGCATACAAAATTTTTGGTTCTAATAATTTGTAGATAACAATTTCCTTTTTACATTAATTTACAAAATTCATTTCAATTATCAAATATTTTATGCTTTGATTTTAATTTTTTTGGTAACACTATAACAATACACTTTGTCATGGATCAATATTTGGCTATGGACAAGAATATAAAATGATGTGAAAGTGGTTGTTTTGAGGTCATTTAGTCAAGTATCACGCGGTGATCAATCGATGATAATCTTTCTTTTTAATCAAACAATATAAGCTACCATGTATTCCAAGCAAACAAAGGTCGACCCACGATCTAAATCAAGAAATCTCGCGATAAAAGTGAAGCACGTACGCAGTTTTTGAGATGTATTGAATATTGATCAAAATAGATCAAGGTACCCCATCGTAGAAAAATTGAACAAGTAAATGTAGGGCTGAGAGTATGGGGGAGTTTGAAAACCCTAGGATCAACGAAGTTAACAATTTGACACGGCCACAATAATTGCTTCTCAAGTACGGAGAGATAATTTGGACTACTGTAATTTTGTGGAATTAATTTTGTATATCTTGAATAAATAATTATGTGTTACAGGTTGTGGTACTTATACAAAGCATCTAGTTCCATCTTTTTTGTTACAAGATGAGTTTTATTCTATCTCAGTCTCTTTGATTAATCTAATATTTGACTAAGCTTATCTTTTATCTTTAGTGATTATGCTTATCTTTTTCACACTCCCCCTCAAATTAGACCATAGAATCCTTAACGCCTAACTAGCATAAAGTTTCTTCAAACACTCCAGCTCCTACTACATTGGTTAAAATATCATCCATTTGATCACTTGACCGACAATATGGAAGACTGATAATCTTAGCCTCTAAGTAATCTTTTATGAAGTGTCTGTCGACCTCTATATGTTTCGTCCTGTCATGCAGAACATGATTTTCAGAGATGATTATTGCTGCTTTATTATCATAAAAGAGTTCACAATAGTCTTTAGGAGAAAAACCAAGTTCATATAAGAGTTTCCCGAGCCATAGTATTTCAGTTACTCCTTTTGAGATACCTCTAAACTCAGCTTCTGCACTTGACATGGCAATGACCTTCTATTTCTTGCTCTTCTAGGTTACCAAATTCCCTCCAAAAAGAGTAAAATATCTAGAGGTGGACTTCCTAGTGTCCTTATCTCCAGCCCAATCAGCATCAGTGTATGCTCCCAGTCTGAGATGACTATTCTTCTTAAATAACACACCTCTACCTGGAGTCTTCTTCAAATATCTAAGAATTTTGTAGACTGCTTCCATGTGATGAACCTGTGGCCTGTGCATGAATCGACTTACAACTCCAACAGCATACCCAGTATCAGGACGAGTGTGCGATAAGTAGATCAACTTTCCTACCCATTTCTGGTATTGATTTTGATCTGTAGATTATGCACTCTTGTCAATCTGCAACCCATGATTAACCATCATTGGAGTAACTACTGGTTTACAATTTAACATACCAGTTATGTCAAAAGATACAGGACATACTTTAGCTAACATATAAAAATACCCCTTTTTGATCTGAGTACTTCAATTCCTATGAAGTATTTAAGTCGTCCAAGATCTTTTATTTTAAATTCTTGAAATAGTCGCCCTTTTCATTCTTCAATATCCATTTTATCATTTCCAATGATGATTATGTCATCTACAAAGATTATGAGGTAAGTGACCTCTCCTTTTTAGGAATAGAATATGATTAGAATTACTTTGACAATATCCGAATTTCTTTATTGTAGCAGTAAGTCTTCCAAATCAGGCCCTTGGAAACTGCTTCAACCCATAAAGTGCCTTTTTTAGTCTACAACCTTCTTCTAGAAGGAAGTTCCGAGAGAAACCCAGAGGTGCTTCCATATACACCTCTTCTGAAATTTCTCCATGCAAAAATGCATTATTCACATCTAGCTGATGCAATAGCCATTCCTGATTAATTGCTATTGAGAAAAGCACCCTTATGGTATCTGAAGAATCAATAAGAGATAGTTAGTATTAATATACTCTAGAGGGTGGGTGGGTGGGTGAATAGAGTATGGTCGTTTTCGAATTTAGGCTTTCCAAGCTTTAAAACGGCTTTTAGATGCAGAAATATAATAAAACTGGTTTCAAGGGCTTTGAAGCGGGTTTCAGGATTTTGACTTGAATAAGCTATTGCGAGATGTAAAAAGTAAGTGAAGCAAAACGAATATGTAAATGCAAATATAAAGGGGACGATTATTTGTTACGAAGATCGACAATGTGCCTACGTCTCCGCCTAGGGTTTCCTACCCTTAGGATTTAACGACTTTTATTTCTTCCCTTAGAGATCTAAATCCACCTCAAAGATATTCACCCTATTTTCTTTACTATAGTTTTCCCTAGCTACACTTTAGCATCTCAATTCCTAGAAATAAAATCTCCTTTCTTTTTCTGAACCTTTGAGTATTATAATTTCTACTCAAGGTAAATCTCTCTTTTTCTTTTGATCTTTCTTTTTCACACTTAAGAGATACTTATTTTTTTTCTCTCAAATCTAAATTATAATAAGAAGAGTAAGTACTAGAGAGAAAAGTATTTGTTGTAGCTTGATAGTTGTATTTCACGTTTTAAGTATGCTTCATGCTTCAGCTCACTCTTATTTATAGAGTCACTTGTAACGGATAGGCTTCATAATAGAATCTTCAAAGAGACCGTTGCTTTTGAATCGGAGCTTCAAACTTTTGACTGATTGTTTCAAAGTAGTTCTATAATTCTCGGGCAGTTACTCTTGAAGTCCACTTAGCCGTTTTGAAATATAATAGAAAGCGATTTGAAGTTTGAATTTCGGTTGAGATGATTTTGCTATTTGAATAAGTCTTCTATATAAGCACGTCCAAATGATCATCCTTGTATATCTTTGACAGAATTTGTTCAACTCCATAAACTTAGGAAGACTAAATGATTCATCTTGATAGAGTTTTGAATTAATTCAAATTTTTCAAAGTCCATATTATAACAAACTTCTTAAATTAAGGAAGCATTTTAAACTTGAGTTGTTATACCTGAAAAGTTATTTGAAAATAATCAACTAGAGGCAAACGTATTAGATAATAACGTTAGAAGTATAAAATCGAAGTATGAGCATAGGAACTTGGTTATATAGGAACTCGATTACAACAACTTCATACGTATACATGCATGGCATATATGTGCATGCATTATTCTTTTGATCACCAAGGCTCTTTGACTTCCATTATTCATAAACAAGGTTAGATAGATATATCAAGGTGGAGTCTTCAATCTCCCCCTTGATGGAAGTCAAAACACATGCATAATAGATTAAAACAATCGCACAAAAGAATAAGCATAAACAACGAGTAAACATAAACATGGATTATTCTCCCCCTTTTTGACTTTCAATCAAGTATAAAGGGTGAAGATAATGTAGGATCAAAAGAAAGTATTTGAAAAACAAAAAGCATGGATTAATAAAAATAATCCATCACAAACCAAAATAAGTACACAAATAGCTTTTAAAACATAAATCACTTCTTCCGCCTTTAAGAGAGGTATGGACAGTTGCAATCAAGTCATCAAATCGGTCATCCATCTTGGCATGAAGATCCACAAGATCATGGCGAATACAATCCAGCTCAAATTCTAAATCATCGAGCCTAGATGACACTTTTGAAATAGATGAACTCGGGGGCTCTTTGGATACACCTTTGATTGCTGGCTAACGCCTTAGGAGATAAAACGTCCCTTAACTTCCATGACCCATCCTTAGAAGCATAAATACCGATACGGTTGAAGGATTCAAGGGTTAGCTTGGATTGAGCATAGGTCTCAAACTCTTCATCATGCACATGAATTTTAAAGTGTGCAAAAATCAGTGGTAGCAAATTGGCATATGGAAGGGGATTGGCACGGGAGGAGGAGATAGCATGATACATGTGGGTAAGGATGGTTTTGGGAAGGTTAATATCAAACCCATTCATGATAAAAAACAGAAGGGCCAAGCACTAATCGGTGAGGAGTTCACGAGAGTTGGATTTAGGGACCACACAACGAACAAGCAATGCATACACAACCTTAGCATCTACTTGAAGAACACTATGGGTCAATTGTTTAGAGGGAGGAGGGTTAGGGAGGAATAGAGTTTGTTTGGCCTGAGAGACACATTCAAAGTAATTGGGTTGGGAATTAGACCAGTCTTCATTCGCAACTTTCTAGCTCTTGACTAGGGTGTCAGGGTTCAATGACATAGGGATGCCTTTGACAATCGTACTCAAAGTCACGATGCCATTTTCACGCTTAGATTGCATATTTAAATAGAATAAACGGGTAAGACAGGGGTAAACACAGTCACCCACATTCAGCATTCTAACCAGATAAGTACCCAAAAACATGTAACAAACACCAGATTTTTGTATTTAAAAAATTAAAACAAGTGTTATAATTATCTAAAAAGATAATCATCACACAAATTGATCCATTTTTAATATAATAACGTTTTAGGCAAGGAGTTTATAAATAAAACACCTTGATTTAAACGAACTAAAAGCATAAATGAAATGCATAAGAAATCACAAAATAAATAATGTAACAATTTAGATGCTTAACAAAAAAATAGAGCATACGTACCATAGCTACCCCTAAATTGATGCTTCTTTATTTAACATACCAAGCTCAAACCATATGAAATTAAAACGCTCTTAGCTTAAGGGCTTAGTAAAAATATCAGCAAGTTCAAACTAAGTAGATATAAATGAAATATTAACATCACCTTTTTCAACATGATCACGAATGAAATGATGTCAAACGTCAATGTGCTTAGTTCGTGAGTGTTGCACCGGATTCTTTGTTATCGAAATGGCACTTGTATTATCACATTTGATGGGAATGCCTTCAAAATCTAGTCCAAGGTCTCGAAGTTGTTGGGATATCCAAATAAGTTGAGCGCAACATGCACCGACTGCAATGTATTCGGCCTCAGCTGTAGAGAGAGCGACTGAATTTTGCTTCTTTGAAGGCCAACTAATAAGTGATGATCCTAAAAATTGGCAACATCCGGAAGTGCTTTTTCTATCCACTTTGTAACCTGCAAAATCAGCATCTGAATATCCAACAAGTTTAAAGTTACTATTCTTGGGTACCAAAGACTGAAGTCCTTAGTCCCATTGAGATACCGTAATATTCTTTTTACCGCACTTACGTGAGACTCCTTGGGGTTAGCTTGAAATTGTGCACACATACACACACTAAACATAATATCGGGTCAACTTGCAGTAAGATAGAGTAGTGATCCAATCATACCTCGATATTCCTTTTGATTTACGGACTTACCATTTTCATCTTGATCTAATAATAATGTCGAGCTCATTGGAGTTTTGTCTTCTTTGGATTGAATCATATTGTACTTCTTTAGGAGATCTCATGTATATTTTCCTTGATTAATAAATATACCTCATTTTTCTTGTTTAACTTGCAATCCAAGGAAGAAATTCAATTCACCCATCAAGCTCATCTCGAATTCCCTACACATAATCTCAGAGAATTCCTTGCACAAAGAGTCATCAGTAGCACCGAATAAAATATCATCTACATAGACTTGAACAATTAAAATGTCTTTACCTTTAGTTTTTACAAAAAGAGTTTTGTCAATCAAACCACGTTTAAATTCATTTTCTAAAAGATATTTTGAAAGATGCTCATACCATGCTCTTGGAGCTTGTTTTAGGCCATAGAGCGCTTTATCAAGTTTGAATACATGATTTGGAAATTTTTCATTTTCAAAACTGAGAGGTTGAGCAACATATACCTCTTCTTGTAAATAGCCATTTAGGATGCGCATTTGACATCCATTTGAAATAGCTTGATTCGCATAAAAGAGGCAAAAGTAATTAACATTCTAATAGCCTTTATTCGTGCTATGGGTGCAAACGTCTCTTCATAATCAATTCCTTCTTTTGATTATAACTTTGGGCTACAAGATGTGCTTTGTTCCTTACTATCTTTCCATTTTCATCAAGCTTATTTCTGAACACCCATCTTGTTCCAATGATTGAATGATTTTTAGGGCGAGAAATGAGTGTTCATACTTTATTCCTTTCAAACTTGTTTAGCTCACTTTGCATGGCCACGATCTAATCGGGCTCTTGAAGTGCTTCACTTATGTTCTTTGGTTCTACAAGAGACACAAACACGTGAAATGCACAAAGATTTTTAACATTAGAGCGAGTTTGTATACCAGACTTTGGATCAGAAATGATGTTGTCAATTGGTGAGATAAGGAGTGCTTGAATTTTCATCTTATCATCAAATGGGTGGAATATGACTGTTGAAGTACTCCTTCAATACCTGGAGATGGTTCTGAGGGTCTTGACATGACTTCCATTGTCTGTTCTGATTCTTGAGGTTTAGTTTCAAGTCTTTGTGACAACCGTCATGCCTTTGAGGCTGTTCTTCAGTGTTTTGATCTAACTCATCTGTATTTCTTATAGGCTGTTGCATATTTTAGACAGGCTGTGACACTTCTTCATCAGACGAGCTTCCATCTTCTTCATTAGATGAAAGTCCTTTATATTTATTCAACTTTAAACCTATAAAAATATCACTCAAAGTACCATTCTCGGTTTTATCAAAGAATCACGTGAATACTTTCTTCAACAACTTTTGTACGTTTATTAAAAACTCTATAAGCTTTAGAATTCAAGGAATAACCCAATAATATTGCTTCATTACTACAAGCATCAAATTTCCCTAGGTTATCTTTGCCATTATTATGAACAAAGCATGTACATCCAAAGGGTTTAAAATAAGAAATATTAGGCTTTTTACCTTTGAAAAGTTCATAAGGGGTTTTCTTTAAAATAGGTCTTATTAGACAACAATTTAGAATATAATTAGCTACTGGTGAGAAAGCTTCTGAGTAGTCAATCTCATATACCTGATTATATCCTTTAGCCACCAATCGCGCCATATACCTCTCGATACTTTGATCTGCCAGGTATTTTACTGTGAATACTTATATGTATCCAACAGGCTTTTTGTTTCTAGGTATAACACATATTTCCCATGTCTTATTTTGAGAAAGTGCATCAATCTCTGCTTTTATTGCTTCCATCCAATGTCTACTCTTTAGGGCTTCCTTTACTGTTGATAGAATCCTTTCTAAGTATATGGCTGCATTGAAAACTGCAGTTGTGCTAGACATATATGCATAAGTTATATCTAGAATAGGATACCTTGGTTTCTTCTAGGCTTCATATGAAGGGTCATATCGCTTTGGAGGGATACCTCTCGTGCTTCTAGGAGGCAGTTGGTATCTTTTTGTGTGCTCACTAGTTCCGTCTATCTTTAGTAACTTATCCACAATATCCTCTACTACATTATCAGTCATATGACTCAACAAATCTTTAGAATTATGTACCTCAAATATTTGTAATTGTAAGGGATGTTCATCCCTAGAATTAGATACAACAGGCGATGGTACAGAAGAAACAGGTTGTCATCTCTTGACACTTCCCTTTCTAACAACCAACTTAGATTGGCATCACAATTCTCCCCTTGACGTCAAAGTTAGGGATAAAAATAGGTGTACTCTACAAAATCACAATCCATTGTAGTATATAATATGTTAGTAACTGAATCAAGGTACCTATACCCCTTTTGGGCAACCCCATATTCTTAAAAAAATGCATTTAACAACCCTAGATTCTAATTTGTCTCGGCTTTATTTTGGAAGAGATATGCAACACATATAAACACTCACGGAGAAAGGCAATGGAACACAGGGACAAAAACATGTTTTTGTAAGGTATCTAATGATATGGAGTTTTATAGTGAAGCCTTTTTATGGAAGACAATTAGTTAGGTAGTTGGCTGTAGCAATGGCTTCAGACCAAAAAGACCTAGGGACACCAAATTCAATCATCATAGCACGGGTCATTTTAAGGAAGGTTCGATTCTTTCTTTCTGCTACCCCTTCCATCAAAAGAAATTGCATTTTAGGGTTTTGTGAAGTTTAAGAGATCATTTATGCCATTAGCTATAGTAACTGTTGCTCAACAGTCAAAAAATACATCCGCTTCCCAGACATCTCGGGTTTGAGGAGTTATGGGCTTGTTTTTCAATAATTAGGCTCGATTCATTATGAGTTGCTTCAAGAGTCAAAGTGGGCAGATTACTTGGGAAATGGGTATCAACTAGTGGGCCTACATAAAATCCAAGTCCGTGCTGATTGAGTGATGGGCTAAAGTTTTTATGGGGTGTAAAAATCGGGCTGTTGAGTCTCGTGTTTTGGGTAGGTAAAGATACATTAGGGTTAGGTTTACACAACTCCCCTTTCACCACTTTACCTTCTCTTGTTTCCTTACTCGTGCTCGCCTCTTTCACATCTCCTCCTTTTCTCGCTTCTTTGCTCGTGCCTTGCTCCATCACCATAGACACTTCACCCTTCTTCTTTGCCTCTTCACCCTTCTTCTTCGCCTCTTCACTTCTTCCACCACCTTTCCTCTTGTTATCTTGCCACCAATCGAGATACCTGATTAACTTGAAGCACCCTACTCTAGTGTATTGGGTACCGCCATAATAAGAGAATCTAAGGGATACCTTCTCGTTCTCGCCTCGCCGAGATGATGGTTGTTGCTCTGACAGGGTCTTTGAGGCAACCGCTTCTAATTCCCTTCGATCCAAGTAATGTAGATGGTAAGTTATGCTTCACAATATTCCTTCTGGCTACTTCCCTCCGTCTAATACTATATGCGGTTTCTACAGATGGAAGGGGATCGAGATTAACGAGTTCCCTAATGTCTTTGCCTAGAGACTCATCTAACCCGGCAAGAAATTGATATAGCCGAGTCTGTTGAGTTAGTTTGTTGTGGATTATGATATCATCAGGATCCTTCATTGGGTTCAGCATGCATCTATTGATTTCCTTCCAAATTGTAACTAACTTACCATAGTATGTTTCTACGAGATCTTGGCCTTGTTTTATTGAGTTTGATTTAACTGTAAGGTCAAATATTTGCAATCTGTCCCTACTTGCTATTGTACATGGCCTTAATACCCTTTCACAATTCTTCTGTAGTTGAGAAATCAAGGAATTGGTTACCAATTCTGATTGTATATTCTCAATGATCCACGATCTGACCAGGGAATCCTTTTGAGTCCAGAGCAAGTGTTCTTGTGTGTTTTGAGGAGAAGGTAAAACTAAAAGAGCTAACTATTCCTCCTTAAAAAAATAAACATAACTATTCCTCCTAACTATGTAGTAGGGTAAGTCAGGGTCGATCCCACATAGAAACGACAGTCCAACTAACCAACTTTAACACATGTAAAACTAAAAGAGTAAAAGGAAAGAGAATGATTATACTATTACTAACTAATAAAAATACGAACTAAAGACATCTAGGATTAGGTATTCCCGCTAGCAAGAACTAATGCAATAACAATTCCTTCTTCCCTTATTCAATTAATAAGCAATTCATAGGATAGATAGGCCCTAATCAATACTAATGATTTCTTTCGATCAATCAATGACTTCTTCAACAATGCAAGCATACCTTTTTCATGGACTCATGCAATTAAAAGAACTTAAGCATATCATCTTAACATCCTAACAAATTCCATCAATACTTTCGTAGTGATTTCCTTTATCTTAAATTAAGGTTCTAGATTCGATTAAGAATCAACTTTCATTGCAACCAAATCACATTCGATAAATACTATTTCAAGTCATTCATTGATAATAAAATCAACCCTATGATAAATAAATCGCAAACTAATCAAAATCGGGATTTGAGAATTAGTAGCACATCAATCCATGTTAGGGTTCAACCTAATCCTAGATTACGAAACTACTTAAACATGATAATTAAATAACCAAAACAATGAATAAGAGAAGACATATTAACCATAATAATAAGAGATTAGAGAAGAGAAAACAATACTAGAATTAGATTGATTGAAAGTATCAATTGAATGATGAACATCAAGGCTTTTCTTTATAGTTGCAAAGGAGAAAACTAAGAAGAAAAGTGAAAACTATAAAAACCTAAACTTATGAATAATGAAAACTAAAAACTAAAAAAAGAAAATCAGAAAATTCCTAAAGTTAAGCCCAAACTGGCGTGTGAAACATCCTAGCCCAAAGAATCCTAAGTCCCCTAAAACACTCAACCTCTTTGTGTACAAGTGAACAACTTTTGGGCTTTCAAATAATTATTCCAAGATGGCCGCCAAGGTGTTGCGGCGTGAAGTGAAGGACCTCCATCGAGGTGTGGTGTATGCTGCGAGATTCATCCTTTTACTTGCCAAACTTTATTTGCCGCATCTTACATGGCTAGCTAAAGTCATGTTGCAATAGGTATTCAAAAATCACGAAACAAGGCTAATAAACGACGTATGAACTTCCAACATGAGTCGAGTGATTGTCTTTACGAAATTATGAAAACTCTTGTTAAGTCAAAAACCTACAAAACAAAGCAAAGCATACCCGAAAAGAATAATATCGAAATATATGAAATGAAAGTTCATACAAGAGGAAACTATGGACGAAAAGTGATAAAAATATATCATCGATTTAAGGCATTAAAATCATGAACAATATCGTATTATCAGTAATTTTGTGAAATTGTTTTTGTATATCTTGAATGAATAATTATGTGTTACAGGTTATGGTACTTATACAAAGCACCTAGTTCTATCTTTTCTGGTTACAAGATGAGCTTTATTCTATCTCAATCTCTTTGAATAATTATATGTTCCTCCGATACATAATACGTGGAAGACGCCACGCCACCTAGGACTCTAGGAGAAAGGCCAATAACTTTTAATGTCGAGTGCGCACAACGGCACAATGCAATGAAATGTATTACTATAGATTAGGCTTTCAAACACTGTACTTGTAAATTGAATGATTAATTCTACAAAACTTTATAATATACCATCCCTAAACTAACAGCAAATACAATTAAGTATTCTTGACTCATTGATTCTTGAAGAGGCGGAGATCAGATGCAAAAATGTCGACCTGTAGGCCTTAATTATCACAACGACGATTGAAAGATTAGTGGGGTACGGTTCACCATTGAGTGTGCTGTTTCGTGTTCTAAAAATAAATATTTTATACAAAATACCAATCAAATATTGACCTAACTACTTAAAAGATTAAGGGTATACAACATTAGATACACGGTTGGTAACTTGCAGGCATGGTTTGATACATGTACTGCACATTGTAGCCATTAGCTGGGTGTTCATATCAGTCACCGGAAATTCCTCATTAGTCTTTGTCATTTTGGGGAACAGACACAGCTCTAAGGATCTGTCAGTTTTTCAGATATTGCCCAATCAGCTAAGTGGCTTAAAAATTAGAACCCAATTAGTGAAGTTGGAGCACACATTCAAATAATTGTGCAAATATATGTGTGCAAGTAGGAAATTAGGGATATATCTTTAAAAAGAAGCAACAAGTGGATGAGACGCACAGACAAGTTATCTATCAATTTAATGATGTACTCAGTAAAATATTACGGAGTATTACAATGACATATCGCGCATGTATATTTAGATAAGGAACCACTTAACATTAAAAGTTGCCAGTTCTTTTGAAGGTTTGATCAGCAATACGTACTCCTCGACAAAACGTCACACTAAATCCCCAATATTAGCCAGTCAAGCAGTGGTGGCATGCTTCTGTCCTAGAAGAATAGTATAATCCTATATATGTAAAGTAATCTTGTATCGACGTCCAACTTGTGGTGATCGTATAATCTATGCATGCAGTGCTGTTGCGACGGTGACATGTCTGTACGTTAGAAAACAACCTTTAGCTGAATAGTAATGAATCTTTCACCTTAAGTAATAGCAAGTATATTATGATGATACATGTAAACTTTTAACCTCGTGACAAAATATATTATTCATTAATTACAACAATACACACTGGTATGAGAGGATTATATTTCATCGATCTTAAGTAACAATTATTATCTCAAGTATGTGAATGAGTTTATTTGGATATCATCCCAAAGGCTAGTTGTTTTTGTGCTGGCCGTCAGTGTAAGTGTGAAGAGTTTTTCTCATATTAAAGATGAAACAAAGAGCTTTCAGTTTCTAACCTAAGTGGATCTTTTCTTATATTGTCATATGGTGTTAATACTTAATATGTTATTATGCGTCCTTACTAAGACTTAGATTATGAGCTTTTCCTGTCTCTCCCCATTTGGTAATAAATTACTTCATGTGTTGAAAAGAATTCAAACTTATTTATGGTCTTAGTTGCATGTCTTGCTACCCAATGGCATTAGTTTAACTTACCACCAATATAAAGAGAAAAACATCAACTGAAACTATTTGAAATTTTGGATAAATGAACCTCGACACAACATGATAATGCCAAGCACTGCTCAGTCTCTTGTAATGTTGCATGGGCAAGACGACCAACCTAATATGTCATTGATATAATGTTCTGATCGAACTTCATCCTGATCTCTATAAACCTATTTTAACATATTCCCAATGAAACCCAACAACAAAATATAATTCCGAACTCAATTATTGACCAACCCCGAATCTTTTAAACATGAAATCGACCTTTGAGAATTATGTGCTTCTGTAGTATATTGAACATAATAACTGTCTATGTCCCGGGGATCAAGAAACTTTACTTGAGGGTCAAGTATTGAATGAGAGGAGATTGTTGGGGGTTCCTTTAAACAGGCGCGTGTCGGACCTCTTCGGTTAACAACCTGCACAGAAAGTATGTGCGGTAGCCTTGGGGTTGTCACTCCGATGCCTAAGTTAATAAGTTGATCAAAGAGCTAATATGAGAAGATCTCTTGTGGTCGGAGTGATGAGAGAAATGCAGAAAGTATCCTTACTAGAGGAAAGTTTTGCTCTTGGGGTAAATTTGTTTGGTGGTGTGTTTATCATATAGTTTGCCTCTTATCCTTTGCTCATAAATGTGTATTTATAGGAGAGAAGCCGATCGGGCCAATGCTGAAACTACGCTGGACTCTTGATCGTTGAGGTGGATTCCAGCTCATGAGCAATTGAGACTTGAGAGGCCCAAAATGATGATTTAGAGTTGGGTTTTAGTTTGATAGGCTCAATTAGGATTTAACCCATTTAATAACCAAGGCAAAATTATACGGTCCCTTCAATTAAGGTTCACTTAGAACATCCATGGTCAATGAACCGAATGCATTTGATCATATAAGAAGTACATACTAATCAATGACTATTCCTTCTTAGGTATATAAATTTGAAATAATGATACCCAATTACCCATATATCAATAACGTCAATACTTGTAAAATTCATTCAGGTTAATCTAAGCCATTTTGATCGGTAGATTATCCTGAAAGCAAATTTAATTTCCAGTTTTCCACGTTTTTATTGTTTATAGCACACTTCTCATCCACTAGTTTGACTAAGTTGGAAATTCTGTGTAGGCGTTGTGCTAATTAAAGATCCTTTCGCTTTCTCTTTCAATTATAAACAAAGAAAATTTGACACCAAAACATAAAACCCGTATGAGTCGTATTGCGTCGTAGCATGGTCCTACACTATACACACGCACGCTACTTTGTTGGCATTTTATTTTTTCTTTTGCTAATTTTAATATCGGAGTAATAATTGTATATTATTTATGGGGTCTTATTTAACTTCTCAAAATTTTAGAATAAGTATTCAAACCATTACTCCAAATTACAATTTTATGTTATTATACAAAACTAATATAAATGTATCTGACTTTTGAGACCTACTTTATCAAGTATCCTACTCATGTCTTGAACCGTCCATAGTAATTTTGTAGTCAGCTACATCTTATACTACAGTGCCCAGTTAGGGATATAGTTGCAATTTAGTTAGTATAATAAACTTTATTTTAAAATATATATAGTAATTATGACTAATATTTTACGAATATTCTAAATAGTGTATGTGACTCCATGTGTGCAGCACTATCCTAGGATGAAGAAGAGTTGTGAGATACACATCATTTTTGTCTTTATTTTTAGATTATTATGCATGAATATGTTTTGCTATGCAGGAGACGGCATTTGACTTTATATCTTTGCTCGGCTTTGAAATATGCTAAATTAAACACAGTAGTACACCTACGTAGGCTATAGCATAAATTAATACTAGAAAATATGGATAAGAACCAAGAAAATACATGGCGTGGGACGAACAGCATCCATGAAGATCAATTATGGGAACAGGAACTAGATAAACTGAACTTTTTAGGGGCATTAAATGCACACGTGTGGTTCTGTCGTTTTGAGATTATGGGCTTAGGTATTGGCCTCCCTAATCAAGCCCTTAATGCCTAGAGATTAACAAAGGGTGGGACCGCCAACGCAAGACGGTGACATATTTCTGGGGCCCAATGGGCTACACGGGTGGATTGGGTTGTCATGGCCTACTTGATTAGCCCTACGTATTTTGTTTTTCATCTACTCGAAGCCCGTTCAATTCAACTTATTTTGTTTAAATTTTCTTTCTTTCATAAAAAAAAAATCTAGATTTATTTTTTATATATAAATTTACTTTGCCTAATTCTATTTATTTTATTTTATAACAACCTATTTTGTCATAAAAGTTCTGAAATTGTTTGAAAAAATCTGAAATTATGTGAAATTGAATTTATATTATAATTTTTTAAGATCATATTTTTAAGAACTTAGTTTGTAAATTTTTTTTTGAACTTATGCTTATCATATTTTATTTATCTAAAATTATTTTATTTTTTATTATATTTATTTTACTTTTGTTACAATAAAAAAAATGGACCCTCAATTAATGTTAGGAGTGACTTCTCTTTCAGAAATTTGTTTGCTTTTTTGTGCTGTCAGTTCTTTTGATGGGGAAAAATAGCAATAATACTAAATAATACTGCTGAGTTTTGGAATATTCACCACATTGTTGGGCATGCCAAAGTTGATTATCTTCAATAGTCATAAACATTATCATGTTTTCATGATGAATATATGGGCTTTAGCCGATTTCCCACTATGCTTGTTTGATTCCCTCACTATTCTTCTTATTACTAATTATTATGCCCCCTTTTTTTCATATGTTTTTCTATTTTATCCTCTCTCTTGTAGTCTTATCATAAAAGAACTACTCCACTTTTAGTGGTCGTTTAGTGGTCAAGTTATGATTGAATAGAGGTTGTTGCCTCAACACTACTATCACTTTCCTATAACTCATAATCGTCAAGATAGAGAAGTTGGAACGACAGAAAACGATTTCAACTAAATTGAAGAGTTAATTAGGAAATGGATCCTCTCCCCTCGAGCCCTCTACAACACTCCTCTGTCTCTTTTTCGTTTGCACTTTTTATTTTTTACGAACTTTAAATTTTTTTTCTTTAAATTGGTAATATAAAAAATTATAAAAACTATATCTCACTTGAATATATTATTTATTATAGCATAATTAGAATTTATGGTCAAAGCTTATAAAATTTGACTCTCAAAATGAAAATATAGCAAGTAAAAAAAGACGGAGGTGTATATATATATATATATATATATATATTTATATTAGTTATGTATAATAAAATAAATGTGTAATTGAAGCAATAATTTGAATAATTATGCTATACAAGACTATATAAGAGGTCTCAAATTCAAACTTTTACTTCACTAATTTTCTTATAATTTGGAAAATAAAGTGAACTTATTGCCCCGACCCTAATATAAATAGAAATTAAAATAAAAGTTCTTAAAATCAATAGGCATGTATTTTGACTCTTCATCTCTTATATCCAACTTATGACATTCAATATACACATTGTGACTTTTTTTTTCTTCAAATAGTGACCAAAATATTTTTTTTCAACATTTAGTATCCTTTTTATTGGTATGGTGACCCTTATGTTTACTTGAAATCTTATACGATTGATTTTATCATTTTAAGGGTTAAAATTTCTTCTCATTATAAGCATCATTCTCACTAGATTAGTAAATATTAATGATATTTAATTAATTGTTTATTGTCTATTTGTCTGAGTGACATAGCAATGAGCTTGTAGATGAGACGTCTACCAAAAAGGGTTCTCCGAACATTGTTCCACATCAAAAATTTGTATTCTAGCTAGTGTGATGGTAGACTTGTCTTCAATATTGCCATACCTATTAAAGAGGATTTTAAAAAATAATAACAGCCATAGATAACAAGATCCTCTACTCTAGTAAAGAATAATAAAATCATGAGAATGACTCATGTTATAGATCGATCTAAAGGTTATATCTTGGAGCCAATATCCAGAGTAAAGTAAAAGGGACTTTCTATACTTTAGATTACATTCCACCACAACTGGTTTGAACTCGATCTCCTTGTCAAGTCGTCGTAGGCAACCTGACTTCGCTGTTGCTATCCTTGCCACCTTGGCCACCATTCCCACATTCTTATCTGTCCGTACTAACTTATAAACTTCACCTCACTTGCATTCGCTTCAACCAACTTTGATTACAGTTTATACCATTAGCCAGTACCCACTTACTAGGAGCTACTTAATTATGACCAATTTAGATGTATATGTATTGCGTGTTAGTTTATTTAAACTTGGCATAATCACGGACCAAAAGCGTAGCACTGCTCAAATTACGGGGCACCAGGATTACGAGCTTACTATCAAAACCTTCAAATTTTGACGCCATTGTATATTGTTCTGCACACTTGCCTTAATAATTACTTGACGAGTCTACACATGCCCACCTTGCCTAAATCGTCCTACTATGTACATATCCCTGAATTAGCTTTCTTTGTAATCGGACACTTGGACGGTTCCAGTCATGTGCAGGGTGCTCGACGGAACAAAACCCCCAAATTTGAATATAAAAGTGTAGTTGGAGTGACAGTAGTTTGAATACTTATGCCAAGGTCTCAAGTTTAAGCCTTTACTCCAACAATTTTTATACACTTTGGGAAATAAAGTGGATAGACATGAATTTTCATATCAAATAAAAATTGGGTATTTAATTTATTGAATAAGGGTCGAATTTTAAAAAGTTAAACATGATCTCATAAATAACATGGAATAATTGTAACCCCAGCCCTGTTCGGACACTACAACACTGAAAATTCATGGACATCAAAGTACCTCATACATGACTAAATCTTTCTATTAGTGATGCTACGTATAACTAGTATGAGCCTTAGCTTTTTTGTTTTGGTTAGAAGTACGTAATACATAAAATCTTATTATGTTTAACGTAGCATATATTTTGTACTCCGATTTTTCTTCAAGATCATTAGTTTCTCTGCCCCATCAATGTAGCTATCTAATTGGCAATAAATAGAAACAGGTAAATCTATCATCTATGTATGCCATAATCTACTTGTTTTGGATTCACCTTCTAAAATGTGGATTACTCATATCCCATCGGAAGCCTATGAACCCCTACTATATAATATACGTATTATAGGGATAATTTTTATTACTATTTCAAGATAAACTCTTCTCTTGGTATCAAGATATCTTAATCTTTCCATGTAATTTCATATACAGAGACTTTAGTATATATTCAAGCTGCCTTTTAATGACGAAGGGATCGACATGCATGTCATGTCATTGATATATGAAACATATAAGCTCCATGACCAAAATTCATTCAACAATTGACAAATCTATAACTATTACGATATCATATTTACCACATGTCAAGTTAATATAAAAAAAAATTTCCGTCTTTTTTTTAAAGATAATGTCATCTACATTTTTTTCTAATATAAATTAATATTAAATTGAAAAATATTATTTAAAAGATATATTCTATGAAATTAAAAGTTATGATGCTAAACCCTATTTATATTATATACTCCCTGTAAAATTAGTTGGTGTACACTTGTAGTGATAGTAAATGTATCGCAATTACGAACAAAGATAAAAAAAAATAAGAGTAGAGAGAAAATTATAAGTAACTTAGTAACCAATAAACAAAGATAACAAGTAAATCTGAGTAGAGAGAAAAATTCTAAGTTGGTCCTAGTATGCCTAGCTTCCAATTAAATTCCAATAAGCAATGCATTGCATGGACGGTCACGTTCTCTGGATGGTAACCTTCTGGAACTCGAGCATTCTAAATTATTATTCTTGTAAGTTGTAAGTGGGAAGCAACACTACAAAGTACTAAACTAGTCGTACCTGATTCTACTTTGTATATGATGTTGATATCCACCAAAATTGAATTGATTGTAACTAAGGTAATGGTCCCAATTTTATGGCAAATGCACAGCTCCAAATAAAAGTTTATCTTGAAATAAAGGTTATATTAGCATATACCTTAGCACTTGTGGGTCGTTCATGCAACATATAACAAAATTACAAAGATATTATATATCAAATTAGTCCGAATTATTTGAGTGCATGTTGATCACTTTGTACAAGGTTACTTTCAACAATCAAAATGAGGAAAGATTATGAAAACTTTCAGTTCAAGATGCCCACTATATGAAGATAAAGTTTGAAAACAACAAAACTGTTCCAAAAACTACAAAATTTACTCAGTAATCAGAGAAATCTTGAGTATTCCATAGACCGGCATTTGAAATATAAACGTCGTATTCTTCAAGTTTTAGTGTACTAAATCATAATTGCTCACCGTAATTAGATGATACCCTTCTTATCTAATGTGAGTTATGTGAATAATATTGGAGGATGAAAATCTCTCACGAATAAATTGAATACTACACCACAATCCTCACAAATTGATGAATCAAACACTTAAACCTAAAAAAAACAATAAAATCAAACAATACCCACTTTACAAAACTACGCAACGTAACAAATCAAACAAACAAAACAATACCAAATTAGAGAGAAAACAAATCAGAAGGGGACATAATGATGACTTGGTTAGGTTTAGCAATACAATCATCATGAACTTTGAGAGTGATGCTGCCACCAGTGTCACTTACCCAACCAAGAAGATAGACCGGGCGACATAGTTCAGCGAGTAAGGTCTTGGCCTCTTGAACGGGCTCGCTCTCGAGATATGCTTGCGTTATTGTTGAAGTCGCCATTTTCACGCCATTTCCTGTAATTAATGGTGCTATGGCGCCAACAAGTAGGAGTAAATAAAATCTTATTTTATGTTTCAGTTAATATAATTACCCATTAAAAACTGAAACTAAAACAGAAAATTAGCATCTTAAAAAATAAGATTAACACCTACCTGATAAGTGTACAATTTTATGTATATGAGAGAGATTCTTTTATTAGCACTGCCTTGTTACGTTGTGCGCTATTCTCTCCGGTAGTTCATTCTCTCCCGAGAGAAATATCAAACCCCCAAACAAAATATTTATTTAAAAAAATAGAAAAAAAGAAGAAGATTGAAATGAAGAAGGATACATGAGAATGGAGCTTGATCAGCATTGATGTAGTGCTTCAAAACCTTGTTACGTTGTGCGCTCATCTATGTGGTGGTTCATTCTCTCAGACTGAAACATTAAACCCCAAACAAAATATTTATTAAAAAAATAGAAAAAGAAGAAGATTGAATTGAAAAAGGATAGATGAGAATGGATGAGTTGTACTAGACATGTTTTCAGGGATATCAAATCCGTTGAAAACAAAATAGTAAAACCGTAATTAAAGTTGTCCGTTATCACATTTAACAAAGGTTTTTTTTATTTTTTTTGTATTGACTGTTATCACATTGTATGATTTATCCTTTTTTTTTTAAATCGAATCTACTTGGTTTTGATTTTCTTCATCCAAATATATAATTAATTAGTTATAGAAAGCAAATTTTCTTAATTTTTTTTTATATTTTCATCCCAAACAATGAAAATATTTTCTCCGACTGACTTTCAGAGGCTAAGGCTTTCTGAAAGCATTAAATAGTGTAGGTAAATGGCAAACAAAAAGCCAACTAGCAAATGCAAAATGCATTGTCCACTACCCCAGACATCTCTCCTCCTCCGCACTCTATGTTATTTTTAAAACCATATATTTAACATTTAACGTCATTGTTAACGTCATTTCCCTCATGAAAACAAGGACAACCGTCCAAATAACACACTCTTCCACGTGTCATAATCTAACTCGCTTCCAAGTCCCCCTCATGTTCCCTCCACCCTTTCCTTATAATTATATCACTCACACCCAACCCTTCTCCTTCTGCTTTTCTCTCTATTTTTCTAGGTAAATTTTATTCCCCCTAACAAATATTCACAAAAAATTACACGAAATTTCGAAACGCATTCAGGATCTGAACAACAACAACATGCTGACCGGAGAGAGGAACAAATACAGCACGATTAACTTCGAGGAGACGGAACTCAGACTCGGGCTCGGCCTTGGCTTGCCCGGGGGAGAAGCGGATCATTTGGCCAAGAACAACAATGGGAAGAGAGGTTTCTCTGACACGGAAGGCGACTCGAGTGTTGACTTGAAGCTTAATCTTTCGTCTGCGACGGCAATCACCGCGTCTACCACCACTTCCTCCACCACCACCACCCCCTCCGCTTTAAAAGATAACGTCAAGGTGGATACAATTGTTGTTACTGCTGTTGATCATAAGTTAAAGGAGAAAGTTACTGCTCCTAATTCTACTGATCCGGCTAAACCCCCTGCTTCTAAGTAAGTTTTTTTGGTCTGTTTGCTAATTTTATTAAAATTTTGGCTGATTTTTATGTGGTTTTATGCATTCTAATGTCATATAATCATCTTAATGATGTTAGTAGTTGGTATAGTTTGAGGTTAATAGCGGGATTTAGTAATGGATCGGGATCCACTCCAGTTCTATATTAATGAAGCGGAAAGCGAACAGCACTTTAATGAACGAGGGTTGAAATATCTTAAATATGTGAGAATTGCTTGTACAATAAGCATGCAAAAATGATGAATTTTGAGATGAATTTTGAGATGGGTGAAAAATTTGTGAGGAGGATAGTTTGGTAAAAATGATATGGTTAGTGGTAGCAGGCACGTGTGGGTGACATAATGGATGGTTTAACACGAGACTGGAGGAAGGGGAGAAGATTTTGGCCTACGAAAATAAAAAAGTGTCAGCTTTGGCCTTTGGGTATGTATTTCGTCCGTGTCTAGCGACTTGTTTGTTTTATTGGGAAAATGACAATTCCGACTCTCAGAGGTCTGTCGGCTATACGGAGCACTAAAGTACTCGTACATTTGGAATCTTTACTTTTTTCTTCTTTTTTTTTTCAAGTCTTAACCACCAAACAATCAATCATGGCCTTGTTTAAGTTGGGAAGCTGGGTGTAAAACTGTAAATGCTGTAGAACTGCTAAAAGTTTGGTCTCCTCACCTCCGTGCGAGAATTTTCACCCTTCTAGATTTCTGTCTGTCTTTCTAGTGTTGAGAATTTTCACCAAACTATCAAAACAAATAAGTTCCCAACTCGAATACCACCCGAAAAGTACGATCGACCTGAAGTCAACGGGAAACCAATTTGACTCGATATTCAATGACCCAAATATGATCTGTGTCCAACCCGTTACAGATTGACTCAAAGAGACACATGACCGATAAGACCCAATTTATAAAATTTCATGACCCTAATTCACTCAATATGTTAACGATCTGAATATATGTGACCTTATTTTGCCCGACCTATTATTTACTCAATTTCTAATAACCTTAAAGCCAAACATTTTTCATTAATGATATGATGCAAACCTAATAAAGCCCAAATCGGATTTCAACCGAAATCGAGGCGATCTATTTCCATAATTGACTTGAATTAAACTCAAATAACATGCTATAATCTGTTCAGGAACCGATTCGATTTTACTTGAATCGACCTTGACCATAAGTTAATACAAGCTGACCCGAACCTGAACCAAAACCGAAGCAAGCAAATAGCCGATTTAACCCAATCTGATGATGACCCGACCCAACTCAGACCAAATTGACTCGTTTTAACACGTATCGATAAGAATCGGGTTAATCTAGAACCAACCCGTGAATCCGATTTGACACCCCTAATTGTTTGTTCGAATTAAAAATTTAAATATGATATTTGTTGATATATATAATTTTAAACATATCTTGAAATCTTGTTTTCGTACTAAATATTTAAATACGTAAAATTTATGTTTTTTTAATAATACAAATTTATAGATATCAAAGATATAACATGATGCTTTGGAAACCGTGTAACAATCAAATTTGACAGGAGGGAATAGAGTGAGGATTTCAATTGTGTGTCATAAGTAAAATATACAATCGTTATTCATAGTTTCCAACTTTGCTTTTATTTAGATAATTATTAGGAAAAACATTTACCATAACTGTAAACGGATCATATATAGTTTTTCTTAAAACTTGGTATGATCTAGGAAACATAGGAAATATGGATTTGTACTTGGTAGTAAGACAATAAAGCATGAGATCATCATCATTTTAATTTGTGACCCTAATGTGCCTAATCAAATGAGATGGAGGAAAATCGCAAGTAGCTTGAGTCCATATTTGGTTTCGAGAACGAAATTAGGCATACCAAAACCTTGTTTAGTCAATAAACCACTGTTTTGGCCAACTCAAACCAAGGAAATCATGCTGGTCTCGTCTAATCAAGTAAGTAAACACTTGACTAATTCTGTTTTTTCTACTCCTTCAGGGCACAAGTTGTAGGTTGGCCACCCGTTCGAGCTTTCAGGAAGAACATCGTAGCCATCCAGAAGAAGAGCTCGGATGAGCAAGCTGATCTGAAGGCTTCTAACACCACCACCACAAGTGCATCATTCGTGAAGGTTAGCATGGATGGTGCACCTTACCTACGTAAGGTGGACTTGAAATTATACAAGAGTTACCAAGATCTCTCTGATGCCTTGGGGAAAATGTTCAGCTCCTTTACTATAGGTGATCATTGCCTAGTGATTTAATTTGATTAGTCGTAGTATTGGACCTTGTTTACAATGTACTTGGTATAATGCTAAGATGATAGGGATGAAATGAAAGCTAATTGTGGTTATGTGTGATACAATGAAGGCAATTGTGGGTCACAAGGGATGAAGGATTTCATGAATGAAAGCAAATTGATTGATCTACTAAATGGTTCTGAGTACGTCCCTACCTATGAAGATAAGGATGGTGACTGGATGCTTGTCGGCGACGTTCCATGGGAGTAAGTTTCTCCACATAATTTTTGGTGTTTTTGTTGAGGTTTAGTTACATGGGAAACAACACTGTAAATTGGTGCCTCTAATTTTTAACCATCTTTTTGGTTAACTAACAGGATGTTCGTCGGTTCATGCAAACGTCTCCGTATCATGAAGGGATCAGAAGCCATTGGACTAGGTTTGTTCCTTAAGAAAATGTGTTATTACCATGAATTATGATTTTAACTGAACGTGGAGTGTAATTTACATGAACTAATTTGGTTTTCTTGCTCAATTGCAGCACCAAGGGCTGTTGAGAAGTGCAAGAACAGGAGCTGAAGATGTCAAATATTTGAATTTGCCCTATTGTATCGAATGTAAAACTTGCCCCCTTTTTTTTTTTTTTTTTTTTTGGATTTAGTGTTAAAACACGTCTAATATGAATTTTTTTAACGTGCTGGGAATGCAGACCGGCTCGAGAGGGATCGAGCAAGACGTCTGAATGTTGTAATATTTTTGGCTATAGTTCGTGAAGAAAAAGTTATATGAATATGTAAATTACTTCATGCTTCTTTATTTTTGTGGTGAATTTTTAATTTTATTTTTTTGGTTGATCAATGGTTGTATATACAGTGCGCTCTAAATCAAGAAATACTCAAGTAAGTAGTATCGGTTAAATCTAGTAATCAATTAAATATGGATTGGAAACAGACAGTTTATTGTCATGAGCTAAGCATATTTTGGTTTATCTATAAATTGGGTAAATTAATAGGATTCGGCAGTTGATGAGTTTGTCTGGTGTTGGCTTGTTTGAGTATGAAAATCTTTAAATGAGATAGTCTGGTCTATAATGCAGTATGCACTACGCTGAGTGGACAGCCTATAATAAGCTATATTTTATTAGAATTGTTAACAATAAAGGAGACAATAGTGATAAATGATCCGTGAATTTTGGTTGGGTTTGGAATTAGTCCATGTGCCAATTCATTGTTTGGTGATATCAATTTCTTCCAAGGTCCATTTTTATTTAATTCTCTAATTTAAGATGGACACTTTTCCATGTTCCCATCCTGGATCTAAGATTACGGGTTTCCCCAGATTTTTACAATTCACGATTTTGTACATATCTCAAAATTTCACAAATCAATCATATTATATATTTTTATACGGAGTGGTTTAGATTTCTATCAAACTCGTTTGAATCGGGAAATTATTTCTTCTGCGAAATTTGCTTTCAACTATTTGTCTGATAGTTTGCTATGAATTTATAAATTGTTCAGCAAAAGATAAAATCTAGAAAAGTGATATACTAACTAGAATTGATTAATACTTGTAAAATAATTATTCTTCTACTAATCAAACTCAATTTTTACTGGTTAGAACTCATATTTTTACATTCCTTAGCGTAATGTGATCATTCGATGATTAGAAATGGGGATAGACCATCAATTCATCATTTGCTCCAACCAACCTCTACTTGATTATTGATATGGCTCCACTTGTTAACAATAAAATGTCAACTGGCATGAATACTTTCTTAAGGTAGCTAACCTAGCCATGTGATGATGTACGTGCTAGGCGGCTACAAAATTGCAATTGGGTGCAACCCTACATACTTTAATTATCTTTGATTCTCCGGAATTATCCACGAAAGATAAGTCCATGACATAATAAATCATTCCAACAGTATTCTATTTATTAAAAGCCTAAGATTTTTATATAATCTTAAAGCACAAGCTTAATTCTTGATTACAATATTGATTACTCAAAATAACTTTGTTTGTTTTAAACAGGACAAGAATGGTTATACAGAAGGAAGCTACTTTATAAACCCAAGGTCGATGCATGCTTAATATGATTATATAAATTCAGGATATGGGGTGTTTTAAGATCAAAAGAGATAAAAAGGAGTTCTTCTTCTTTGACATCTCATATTTGTAATCATCATACTATATTTATTTGAAAAACTTGTAAGATACCTATAATTTTATGTACCTTCAAAAAAGTCAAATTCAATGATGAAATGCGTGGACGAATATTAGCATCATAGTGGAGGTATGGATCTCAAGTGAAATATTACTGTACGCATTCAGTTTTTGTTGATTCCAAATTTTCCAACAAATGGGTAGGATCATAGAGACCCAGATCCACCTTGTGTGTGGACTGATCCAATAGAGCGAAACATATTGGGCCATCTGACAATATTAATGGGCTTCACAATCAATGGCTTCCGTCTAGCGGTAAGCCTAACCAAGTTACCAAATAGGCCTAGCTATTCATCTGGTTATTGATACGAAGGATTTGGAACAGAACAGTTCCCTATCCAATTATAATTGTAAAGCAAGCCATCTTTTACGACTTGATATTTGAATCGACGGAATGAGTTGGATCAAGTCAAAGTCCATTTTGAATAAGAAAACTGAAATGGAACGTACGTTTAACACGTCATTAGCTTGTATTTGTCAGAGGAAAATGAGAGTACAAGTTTCCCCGTATGCTAATACTAAAATAAGGTTTGTTTTAATCACTTTGATGATTCAATATCCCAACAAATGTCGAAATACATTACTGTTGAACATCCAAACCCACACTCCACTTCAGTATAATACTTTATTACGGAGTACTTACCAGGCCATATATAAGTGGATAATACAGTATACAGATAAGTTTTGGTTACCATGTTGAGTCCTTTTTATTTTATTACTTAATATCCATTTTTATTACATTACAGCTATTAAAATATGTTGATGAGTCATTTTCATTTTTATATATTCAAAATTGATTTCGTTTGTATTTATTTTGGTTAAAATTATTAGTTACGGAACTACTTTTATATGTTTGAACTCATACCAATTAAATTTTTATGACTTTGTATCCTTTATACAAATTTCATTTCTTTTTGTTCTTTCTTCATTTTTCAATTATAAATTTTAAATTATTATTCATATTTCAAATTCCTCCGTTTTTTGTCTACTTCTAAAATAAATTGCCCTTCTAAAAGATATATTCCTCCTTTTTTTTAATATATAATGTCCAATTCATTTATAATACTAATTAACATCCTTATTTCCTTCCCTTTCAAATTTTTTGACAATTTAGTTTATGTATTTTTTTTTCTAATCCTCAAAACTCAAAAAGAAAATAATAACCGGAAAAAGCAGTCAATTACGTAGTTATTTAGAAGAATGAGTATTCAAATACAGATTACCACTTATTACCAAGCTTGATTATTGTAACTTTTGTAGCATAATTTCAAGGTTTGCCCCACCAGTCACTTTGGTGATGTAATTCCTTGCAATAACTTTGTTGTATCTCATATGTATATAAAATTTTGTGAATATAAAAAGGCCTACCACCGTTGAATCCGGTGTAAGAAGTGCTCCGATACTTGGAGACTAGAGTGGTATCACTTCTTTTGACACAAGAAGTAGAAATATTAGTGGTATCAAAATGCCTTTCACTTACTCCATGTGAGAGAAATAAATTTATCAATTTGGAGTGGTAAAAGTTACTAAAATGATCATAGATCTATCTTGTTTATCATGATAGTATAAACTTGCTAAGCAACGTGCTACCTCAATTATTGTGGTAATAAAGCTTAACTACTTCCTTTTTTTCCTTATGAAAGTTTTAGATCTTAAAGTTAAGTTTTAACTATAAACTTTTTCAAATTTACGAGATAAGACGTAATCATGTCAGGTTTTTTTAATAAATTCGTTTTGATATACATATTTTTCAAATATCAACTTTTATAATTTTTACAAATATATAATTAAAAATATTCAAGTATTAAGTTTATCTTTATGCAAAAAAAATAAAAAAAGGAGGGGCTACTATTAATTAGGATTGGTTTCAAAACACCAACAACAACAAAAAAAAAACTTATTAATAATGCAAAGTGGATATCTCATTAGACAAACACATACGTACGGACTACCCCCTTAGTCAATGTTGCTATCTTGACCAAGTCTTATGTTTTGTTTGTCAAAGTGACAAGGTGGCTAATTAACCTCTTTACTACAACAAATGGCAGTGAATGTCTGGTATTATAATTCAATATCATTACAATCTTCCAATAGCAAGGACACTCAATTAAGTAACTCTCAAAACTCATTCATTCCTATAAATGCGTAACAATTTTATACCAAATTGATCAAACCCTAATACTTATTAAAAGTATACCTTAGAAAATATGGAGATAAAAAGTTTTCTAGTTCTGGTAGTGATGTGCCTAGCACTAGCAGTTGGCACTACTGCACAAAGTGCAACTAATGTTAGGGCTACTTACCACTTCTATAATCCACAAAATATTGGATGGAATTATTTTACAGCCAGCGTATATTGTGCTACATGGGATGGTAACCGGCCTTTGTCATGGCGCCAACAATATGGTTGGACTGCCTTCTGCGGCCCAGCCGGTCCTCGCGGTCAAGCTTCTTGTGGCCGCTGCCTCAGGGTAATGTTTTTTTTTTTTTTTTTTTTTCTTTTCCCCGATATATATAGCTTGTTGGTTGCATGGTAGCTAGGGACATCACTTGATTTTCAATTATGGGTGGTTACTTTAATCGGTAGTCTTATTCTGCTACTAAGGCACGGTTATAAAATTCGTATACCCTCCTAAGCACTAAACCCTACTAGCCGCCTAGGGGAAATATCAGGCTTATTGTGGAGCTCATCGTGTATATGTCCAAAAATGTTATCACAATAACTGAATTGGTAAAATATTTGTATGCATGATTTTACTTTAATTTATTAATATTTTAAATTTTACCCTTAATTATTTTGTATAATTTTTTATAAATAGAAGTAGTTAATTGATATTTTTATCATATTTATTTTATTCAAATATGAATCTATTCTAATGATTCCCAACAAAACAAAATGTTACGTAACACATGTATTTATTTTTTAGGAACATTTTTAAAAATGTTTTATTATGTATTGTTTTTTATTTTTATTTTTTTATCTCACAATTCAGGTAGAGATGAGTTTTCATGAAATCTCAACAAAAAGGATTTCATTAAAATTTGAGATAAATCCTAATTAAGAGAAGTGAATGTTGCTTCAAAAGTAAGAGTTGAAATTCCCTATATCAAGCTAATTAAGCATTCGTCACATCCAAATCTATGGGTTGGCCGGGTGCATGAATCAATACTTATTAAGAAGGGTGTACAAGGTAATATCCTGTGGGTAGGTCTAATAACATTAACTTATATGGGTGCATCAAAATGACATATACTTGAGTTTTTATTAGTTATAATTATTTCCTAATGGCTTTTAACACTATTTATTTCATATCCTTTGATTACTATTTATAAATTATCTGTAACAAAAAATGTAGTCTTATGAGATACGAAGTATGTTAGATTCATCTTATTATGTAATTTTATAATATTAATTTTTTATAACTTTTACTTATGTATAATTATAGTTATTGAAGGTCAAATTAGTGTATTGGTTTTTGTATATGATAAAAATAAAATAACTAAAAAAAAAAATAGAGAAAGTATAACGTTTAAAATTTCTCTATATTTTCACTTATTCCACCGTCTTCAAATAATTGTGGTGCTAAATTTTGCTAGCTAAAAACCATGTCTCTCCCTCTCTCTTGTTTAATTAAGATGCTCTTAAGTCTTAACTAGCCAGGTATAGCTCAAATAAGTATGGTGATAAGTTTGATTAAGGTATGTCTAACAATGCAAATTGGATATATCATTTTTTAATTACATGAACTTACGTATGTTTGCACGCATTGCCCTCTAAGCTAGGGCAAAAAGAAGACATATTCTGTGTTGTTATTTTGACCAAGGACTTTTAGTTTGGCCATCTTACAATCTTACATGACCATCTTACTACGCTATGATTAAATCTAGAAGGTAGAATTTTCAAACATATATTCAAGTCTACAATCATCCAACCTCAAGTGCATCCAAGTAAATCATAAAACATATTCATTCCCCTATAAATAGCCAACACTTTCTAGCAAAATTATCCAACAGATTGAACCCCTCAAACCGATCGGAAAATACCTACAAAAATGGAGAGATATAGTTTTTTGGCGATTGCTGTGATGTGCCTAGCACTAGCAGTGGGCACTACAGCACAGAGTGCAGACAATGTGAGGGCTACTTACAATAACTACAATCCACAAAATATAGGGTGGGATTATTATACTGCCAGTGTGTATTGTGCAACATGGGATGGTAACCAGCCTCTGTCATGGCGCCAACAATATGGTTGGACTGCCTTTTGTGGCCCTGCTGGTCCTACTGGTCAAGCTTCTTGTGGCCGCTGTCTTAGGGTATGCTTTTTCTATTCATCCACAATCTATTTCTTAAATTGTTGAAATGTTGAATTTGCAACAAGATTTTAAGTGGCCGGAGAGGGGTAGTTTAGTTTATTTGGTACAACCATTCATACCGGTAAATAACTCGTGTATCCCAACTGTGACGCCAAAAGTCAACTTTTACCACAACTTATTTCACGTGTTCTCTTAGATACCAACCATTGATCACCTTCAGATAGCCATATATAAGGAGCCGCTTATAATTGAGCCTAGTGTGTATTTTAAGATAGCCATACATAGTACGTGTATGTAAAAAAAGCAAACGAGCAAATAAATAAGTAAAAAAAGGCAATAATATAATGGTGGTGTTTCCGTGTCGGTGCAGGTGACTAACAGAGGAACAGGAGCCCAAGTAACAGTGAGAATTGTTGATCAATGCAGCAATGGAGGGCTAGACCTTGATGTGAACGTCTTCAACCAAATTGACACCAATGGTGAAGGCTATCGTCAAGGCCACCTTCAAGTCAATTACCAATTTGTCAACTGTTGAACCACTGGCTAAATGGAGTTATAAGCACACTAGCTATGAATAAGCCAAACTATCTTGTACCTTTGTTAATAAATATTTCAATATTTATGCATACTTGATCCCTAAACTAGCTAATAAAAAGTTACGTCAACGTACTATATGAATAAGAACATCCCATTATGATCATATCACATTGCCTTTATTTCTTTTGGTTTTGCTCTTGTTTCTTCCTTCATTCATCGTCTTAACAACTTCGTAGTAGCTTCTACCATCTTAGAGAAAATTAGCAGGTCCGATAGGTTGAAATCGGGTTGAAAATCGATTTCAACCCGACCCAACCTGTTTATTAATTGGGTTGGGTTGACCCGTTTAATTAATCAGGTTGAAAATCAATCCAACCTTTATAAATGGGTTGGGTTCGAGTCGGGTTTGCGGGTTGAGTCAGTTTTTGTCACCCCTACAAAAAATAAACTTAACCACTTTATATATAATGAGCTTTTATATTCATAATTAAGTTTTAAAATGTCATAGAGTCATAAATAATATCCATGTAACAACCCAAAATATTATCTTGCCTAAAACAATGATAGTACACCCCCTCCGGAAACACTTCAAACAACCTTTTAGGATAACAAGGTAAATTTATGAAAAATAAAAATCAACCTTTGTCAATGATTAACATCTCCTCTCACTTGAACCCCAAAAAAATTTAATTAAAAAATTTAAATAAATCGTTGCTTTGTTTTTCAAAATTTCTCTCTCAATATTTCATAACTACAGAAGGAATAATTCCTCATTTACACTAACTACATTCATAACTACAAAAGGAATAATTCCTCATTTACACTAACTACATTATAATTATAATATGGGTATTTACAGAACTTGTTAAAGTGTTGATCGGGATTATCTGACCCAACGTGGGAGAAGCCCTTGTCTATAAAATAAATGTTATAGGCGCACCATCTACCGTGATTGGACATTATATTTCTTGCGAAATTCATGGCTTTGTTATCATTTTTGCTTTCTTTGGTTCTCGATCAACCTTGACTTCTTTTACAGTCCTCGCATTCTCAATACTATGAATGGGTAAGGTTAATTTTTTCATAGAAACCCAATTCTTTATTCTTATCGTGAGTTCGATAGTCCTTAGCAGTTTCCAATTGATTAAGCTTTAGAAACACTTAAATAACTTTTGAAAACAAACAACAAGACTTCCAATCTATTTAGGAAACATTCCAATTAATATTTTTAAACTCATTTAATACTCTTAAGCAAATATCTTTCCTTATTAAAACTGCAAAGTTTAGTTAAGTATGAACATCAAGTCGATCATCAATCAATAAATCAACATCATCAACCCATATTTAGCAAGGAACTTTAAACCTAAAACATGCATAACAAAACTTCTTGCACGTATCGGTCATTATTTAGTACCAAAATAAACATCAGAAGACTGACTGCACAGAGTTCTTCATTAAACTTCACAAAGACCTTGCCAAAAAAAAAAAAAAACTTGACAAAGATTTCAATATATAGCTAGACTTGCATCTCCGCCCTCAGCAACTAACATCAAGATTTTTTCTTGTTTTCAGTAGCACGTCCAATAAAGTTAGCAATCAATTTGAATGAAAATCGCCAAGCGAGAAGGAAGGTAAGGAAGCAGAGTCCACAGACGAAGATAGCTAACCACAAACTCTTCTTGGCAGTAACCACAAACACGCCCATTGTGAATGTCAGCGGGGTGAGGTAAAAGGACAAACGAATCAGCATAATGGAAATATCTAATACCCTGAGAGATCCATGAATTTTGCCAATACCCATCACCCAAAGCATTGAGCAGCACATTGCTGCATTGTTGGCCGCAACGAAAACTGTGAAGGCTGGTTTTGTGAGGAGGACGGGAGAGCCATCTTCGCCATCAAATCCACCGGGTACTTGCAATCCAGCTGCAAAAGTAATAGTTGCCAAGAGCGAATCCACCACCGAGAGAGCATTAGCTGAGTCTTTCACTTCTGACTTTCGGATGCCATATGAGCTTCTAGCCAAGTACACTGCCTCTGGGCTCTGGCACTCTCTTTCGAATCAACTCTATGATCTGTTACATCTCATGAAGAAATCCAATTAGACTCGGAACTAATACGGAGTAAAATAAAGTATACAACTTTTATAAACTATCTTGCACACGAGCAAAGTAAATAGACTAATAAAAATACAAAATGAATAGTGAACTTTTTTTAAATTTACATGAAAACCATTTTAATAAAGAAAGTAATCGGGTGTCTAAATTCTAGACAATTAGCAGCAAAAACGTCGTTTTTCTTGCTAATTGTGGCAGAGTGATGATGAGAGTGAGGGATTACACATTTAGGTACAAATAAAAACTACAAATATTAACTAGTAAGCGTGCAAAATACTTCATAGTTATCTTAGACTGTAAAATTCCCATAAGAATTATTAGTATATGTTGTTAAATTAGGTACTGAGATGTCGAGTCTACTTGGATCGGGCCAATTTATTTACAGCTCTGGAGTCACTTCTACAGTGTATCCGAAAGCAAAGAGGTAAACATGGTCCCATGTCTATATGGCCCATATAATTAAGTCATACAGTAGATTATTACATACACCCTTAATCCCTAAAAGATTGCTCCAGTTTGACTTTTACGGTCTCCAATATACGACTTTAATATTTTTTATCTCTAAATTTATAAGGCAAAAAATTATAAAAACTTGATATTCTAAAAATTTACATTGAGATGCATTCAACAAAATTCCACTTGAATATATTATTTTTTATAATATGATAAGAATTCGGGATCAAATTTTTTGAACTTTGACTCTAAATAATGGTTTGGGGCGATCTTTTAGGGACGGAGGGAGTACCTCGTTTGGCGCATCATGAATTGCAAGTAAATCTGGAATTGTCCGACCCTCTTTATTCATCAACCCAAGCTCTGCTCGTTTATCAGATTCTAAGCATCTTTGAGTTAACTCAATTGCAGCAATAGTGTTTTCAGTCTTGATGGGATAGTGAAGAGGTGTATCCCCATCATAATCTTGCACAAGTCTCTGTGCGTCTGCTTCTCGGATTTCGAATAATTGCTTCCCAGTTTTGTTGAATGTGCCTTCAAAACTCTCATCGACATCCTCACCTGTAAAACGCAAGAGATGCAAAAAATTCCTTCCGTATGGATCTCGGAGGTATGCTGGTAGGGGGTGGTATGTGAGTATAGCTCGTACAACTTGAAATTGACCGGACCTTGCTGCGCTAAGTAAAGGCGTGAGACCTTCATTATCTCGATTATAGGCTGTTTGATTGCCTCCATCCATCAATGGCTTCACAAATTAGTCTGCCTCATCGTCAGCTGTAAAGAGAAGCCATTCTTTTAAGTACAAAAAAATGACATGCCATTAAACTATAGTTATTTGGTGTTGAAGTCATAATTAGCAAATAGAGGACATATACCAAAGGGCCTGATCCAAAGTCAACATTATCCAAATGTTCTGAGGCCCCTATATAGCAAAGTTCTATATGTATTCCCTACTTCTTTTTTTTTTTTTCTTCCTAAGTGCTATGCTTGGTTGGGATAAACAGATTTCACTTTAAATGTACTTTATGGGAAGTAGAATGAATCTTAAAATAAATTTCCTTGAAACACCAAACAGAATTTCTGTTTACCAAATAAATTTCCTTTAAACGATGAATCCCTTCTGAAGTTTCTGTTTACCAAATTCATAATGAATAGAATATTGTAAGAAACTTACCAACATAAAAGCCATTATTGGCAAAAGAATGGAGTGGAGTCTCGCCCAAGTCATTTACACGAGAAGCAGCTTCATTATCACATTCGAGCAAAGCTTGTGCACTCTCTAATAATCTGTCTGTAAAGCTTCATGAATTGGGAAACTGCCCTTGTAATTTTTCACTGTCCATGGGACAACATGAAAAGCTTTGTTCTGCTCATACAGCTTGTCTAAGAAACCTTTGGATGCTTGTATTAGTAATTGCACTAATGATACACCGCTCTTCCATTTTGCAGCAAGGTGAAGAGGCGTGTCTCCGTTGCTGTCTGATCGCAAGCTGAGAATTGGGAAGTGTTCTAGAGCCGTCTTGATAAATTGCTTAGCTTCTAAATTCCCGTGTCGGAGGGCTATATGAATTATATCGCTTGAACCTGGTGTTTGACGGCAAAAGTAGTCTTCTTCAAGTTTCGTAACCCCAGTTTCTACATCTTCAGTCATTGTATGAGCCTCAGCCAGTCAGCCTTATGTTTTTCAAAAATTTGAACGCTTCCTTTTGTAGCTGCTTGGTATAGCTCATCGTCCATCGCTTTATCCATCAATGCCCTCTCTTTGACATAACTTCTGCTCATCAATTGATGAAGTTCTTTCTGTGCATGTAGTTAGAGAAGTTACTAATGCAGAAATGTAATTCTTGCAATAAGTTTTACAAAATTCTTACCTGCATAGGTAACACTTGAGAGATTAAGTAGATTTTATTGTTAAGAAAAGTTTAATTAAAATTAGGAATGAAGTGTTTTAATTAATTTTTAAATGCTTTTCCAACTAGTTAACCAGTACAAAGGAGGACATATTAAAAACCATCAGGTTTCCCTCTCTTGAGTACTACCTCCGATCCTTTTATTTTTGCTCCATTTATATTTATAGAATAAGTTTAAAAAGTTTGACCATAAATTGTCATTATTTTATAAAAAATAATATATTCAAGTGAGATTTTGTTAAATGCATTTGAATGTATGTAAATTTTTTGAATATCAATTTTTTTTTTTATAAATTTGTCTTACGGATTTGGAGATAAAAGCGCTTGAAATCATATATTCAAAACCGTGAAAAATCAAATAGGGAAAAAAATAGAGACAAAAGGAGTATTAAACAGAGGTTTTTACCATTGTAATTTTTTTACGGTATGGAATAGGGGGAATGGTATGGGGATTACTACTTCAAAAAGGATACCTACAACAAAGCTCAGCACATCCCTTCATGATGGTCCCTTGTGATTTATCGTCTGATGGTCCCGTAAGCTGTCTCTACCGATGGAAGGGGATCTTGGTTAACAAGATTCCTTCTCTCCTTGTCGAGGCTCTCATTAAAACCGGCCAGGAACTGGTGGGTTTGTTGTGTAATTTTGTTGAGTGTGATATTGTCTTCTGAGCATAACATTGGGTTGGTTGTTCTTCTGTCTATCTGCTTCCATACGGTGTTTAATTTGCAATAATATATCTCTATTGCATATCCCTTGTTTAATGGAATTGGCTTTGATTGTTAAGTCAAAGATTTGCAGGCCATCTTTGCCACTACTGTAGACAGCTTCGATTCCCCTCCATAACTCCTTCGCGGTTGGAAATCAAGGAACTGATTGACTAATTCAGGCCCGATATTCTCAATAATCCATGAGATTACGTCTGAATATCTCTGATCCCATTGGTTGTACTCTTGAGCAGTCGGGGAAGGAGGCTCAGCAGTGATATAGTTGAGTCGGCCTATTCCTCCGATTGCCAGATGCATTAGCCGGGCCCAGGTTGAGTAGTTATGGTTGTTGAGTTTCTTTGTAATTTGTAACGAGGCAATGCTCGTATCTTGGCTTGACTCGTTTGCGTTCAATTGTTACTTGTACATTGTCACCGATGGGTTTGATGGTGGTTCCATGGTTTCAGGTAAGTTAGGGCTGGTAAATGATGAAGCAAATTAATGGTTTCGGATTTGTGTTTGGCCGAAAAACCTATTGTTCTGATACCAAGCTAGAAATTGGTTAAATGAATTCTTGTTGTATATTTAATTAATTATATCGGTTTACACGTTGTGGTATATATACATGACTTATACTCTAATTGAGTTCTATACAAATTCTACCTCATATCTATCTTTTGTGATTACAAACTCTATCTTGTGTTATTTGCTCTCTTGTCCTGATCTTATCATTTAATCACCTAGTTTTCTACATAATCATCCAAAACAAGTACGAACCTATATTTAATTATTATTATTACTCATAGTCATACAGACTTTGATGATTAAATTTGATTAATTTTTTACCATTATTTTGTCACCAATATATTATAGTTGTATATCACTACTCTATATACCTTCTTATATATTCAACAAATTCAAAGTCAATATTTTACCTAAATTTATATATAAGAAATTTTAGGGGTAAAAGTTTGGTTTTCGATTTGGTTAAGAGCCCAATCCAAATCCAAACCTATTTAATTTGGTTTTGGATTTTTTTTAATCCAATCCAAATTGTTAACAGTTTGAATCCAATCTGAATTTTTTTTTCCCTATTAATAGGCAAACTATTTTTACTGAATCATATATTTTAAAATTTAAAAAAAAATCACTTTAAGTAGTTTACAAAGTCAAATAGCTCAATTATTACATGTAAATAAAAATATTTTTATTTATACTAGGCCTAATATATTTTATTTTCAATTATTACTATATTTAAATTATAAACGTCAAAAACTCTAAATGAGCCTAGTATATTATAACCCAATATAAAAATTCTATTTTAATCGGTTTATTTGGATCCAAAAATATTCAAACCAATCCAATCTTAAATTCAAAATTTTTAAACATTTCAATCCGATCCAAACCGAATTATTAAAAAAAATCCAATCTAAATTGTTTATTCAATTAAGTTTGGATTGAATTTTGCTTTTTTCCGTATAAATTTCACCCCTAATAAATTTAACCCTAGACGTGACATTTTTTGCTATCACATGAAGAGTAGTCGCCTCTCATATATTAATTTATTATACGAAGTATACATACATGATTACATGTATAACATAACTACAAGACTCTAATATGCTACCCTATATCCGAAGTGTATTCTGTATGTATCACCATAAAAGCTCCAAGGAGCAATAGATGAAAGGAGTAAAAAGTGATACGAAAAAATTCACCTGCGCTGTTGGCGTAACTTGCTATCACATGAAGAATAGTCTCATTTTGGCGATTTACAGCTGCGACATGAAATACCCTCATAGTTATAGTCTGAAAGTTACCCGGCATGAAATAAGAAATAACCCGTGCTGCTTCATGAAGAAACGTGTTTCCTTTTGAATTTGTAAAATCCCATGGTGATCTGGTCAAATAGCAATGCCAAATCGTTAAACATAATTTGTAGAATTTTAATGAATGGGAAGTTTGAAGGCCAGCAGCAAGATATAAAGGTGTATTTCCTTTGGATTAGACGAAAATAATCGTCGTCGAAAGCCCTCTGGATGAAGGAAAGATGAAGATGCCTAAGGGCTTTGTGAATGATATTACTTCCATCAGGGGTTTTGGATGCCATAATTATACCCAAGTCAAACACAGTCGTATCTCCTTTTTCAGCTGCTTCATAAACTTTGTCATCCACTGTACTCCCTTGAGTAAATGATTGATCGATCTGTGTTTTCTGCAAAGATATTATTATATAAACTCAGAAACAATGCTAGCTATGAAAAGGAAATGAGAACAGAACAGAGTAGCGGAGTACACATTACCAGGACTGAAGGAATATGTGATCCGTATGTAATCATATTTCTGATGGACTTTCCTTCATTGTTCTTCAACTCCAACAAATCCTTCCTAAAACATGAATTTGAATAGCATTACATGAAAAATTTTACAACCTTGAAGTTCTCATCCATAATGGCAAGATGTAATGGTGTATTTCCATCATAATCTTGAGATAACATGAGGTAGTTTATCGAATCATTTTTCCATAAGTCCGATACTTCGGAGAACTGATCATTGATGGTATTGACCACTGAAGTACACGTACAGATAATGCAACTCCCTTCTGCCTTTGTAATCTCTAATCTAATCTGCGTAGATCTAGGATATTTTTGGATAATATCACGAACCAGCCAGAGCTGACCACCGCGTGCTACTCTTAACTAAGGAGTCAAGCCATCTACGTCGCGCATATACGCAGCAGATTCGCTTTTCTTCAGGATTTCACTGAATTCGAAATAGCCACGAGCTTACACGACAACAGAAATAAATTAGGAACTAATTTAAAAAATATCATGGAAATTTTCAATTATAACTCTCTCAAAAAAAAAAAAAAAATTCTAACTTCTTACCACTTTACCAGTTTAAAAAATATGAAGAACATTCAAAGTATCAAGATATTTTTACAATAGTATCCCTTTTCATTATCGAAAAAATTGGAAATTCAAATAATTAAGTACAATTTTCTACAAGTAAATAAGTAACTTACCAATAAGTTTGAGTTATACTAATTAAAAGTATTGAGTGAATGAAATATATTTGAGTAGTTTAGTTTAACTTGGTGAAACAATTCAGAAGCAAAGATGTGTCTTATTAATTTTTTTTTTCTAGTGTATTATTTCATTTCAAATATTTAAAGTAAAAGAGAAATTCCTATCTCGTACCAAGTACGTACAAATTAACTTTCTTCAAACCAAATTTTTGGGTGGTATATTAAATTCAAAATGTTTTAAATTGATAAAAAGAATGTTGTACAATAATATATTAAATACAAAATGTTTTAAATTGATAAAAAGAATGTTGTACAATAAATCATAAATATTTTACTCCACATGTTGAAAATATCATCATTTAACATTAATCTCAATATACAAAAATTGTACATTATTATACAACACTTGATCTTAAATATACAATAAAAACTAATATGAATGGATTTCATTGATATCGGGTATGAATTAGGATAACCTCTAAAAGTTAAGTATTCCAAACAAATCTATAATTTGAAGTACATTATATTGTAAATAAACTTATATCATCAGGAAATATCAATATAAAAGTAAAAGAGTTAAAAACTTCATTAATAGTGAAAAGTGATAGTTGTTACTTGTCACTGAATAGTTTAATTTCAAGAATAAGGCAGTCAGCATTGTTTTTGGTTTCCAGTGTAACCGTGTAAGTTAAAAACTCGTCAAGCCCATATTACTGTAGTGAATAAAGAAGAAACATGCAATCAACAGAGATGTTCAGTCAAGTAAAGGGACAGAAACTCACAATGGGGATCCAGGCCGTATCTTGCAATCAAGTGAAGAACAGTTGCACCGTTGTTTATATCCGACATTGCCTCCGTCAGAGCAATGCGGATTTCACAAAATTTAATCATAGTTGATATATTCTTGTAGTTACTGGTGCAGCAGCTTCATTGAATGGCGTTTGGCCTTTCAAATTCTTCAGTTTCCAAGGTGGCAAGCGCAGAGTTTGCCCATTGTTTTAAAAAAAACTATGAGACCACGATAATCAGTTGTAACAAGCTAACAACTAACAAGTTCAAATAAATCATGGAAGCATTTTAAGAAGATATTAACGACAGTAATTTCATACTTAACTCATAGTTAAGATTATTAGAAGTGAACAGAATTAATCTTATATTATTATTTACGAGCATGATTTAACATGAGACCTTCAAATTGCAAATGGAGCATTTTTGTTGCTTCGGGTGAAAAAGAAAAAAAAATTAATACATACAAGTTGCTTTGGGTAACTACTTCATTTAGGAATGGATGAAACAAATCATAAAAATAATTTGCTTTAGTTTATAACCAAAAAATTAAAAATTTTAATGATTAATATACATAACTGTAAAAAAGGTAAGCTTTATCCCACCCACGTTTACCCAATAATAAAAATTTGGAAAGATAAAATGAAAAAATGGAATGATAAATATGCATGACTGAAAAAATATAAACATTCATTAAACCGACAATACCAAATTCTTCAACCGTATAACCAACAAACCAAGAGAAATCAAACTTCATCCTACTCTTGCTAGCGTGTTTGAATACGGCAGATTCAACCCCAAATTCATTCAAACCGAACTATTCTCATTAACACAACATGTACTCATTGTCTCATACTAGTCTTCTCTTTTATTGATAGTTTATTTTTTAGTTTTCTTCAATTCATTGTATACAAATTTTTAAGTGAAAAGGTTGTATAAAATTCATATCGTCAGTGGAATTCCCTTGATTGATTAAGAAGCACTTTGCTGAACTAGGAAGAAAGGTTAGCAAACTTCATATATAATAATCGTGCTAACGAAAAAAAAAACCTAATTTATCAAACCAAACAAACCACGCAAATACATAAAAATATTAAAAATACCTCACTAACAGAAAGAAAATTATACTTCTTAGAAGGAGTACTGGAGATTAGAATTCTTAGAAGAAAATCGGATACTTGACGATGATATCAAATATATATTAGACCACTTAGCAGAATGAATAGATGATTGACTAATCGACTATTTTCTAAAATTAATTATTAATTACAAACCGAGATCAAAACTATGCATCCATGATGATATTAAATCAATCTATCATAGTTTCATAAATTACACCAAAATTCCATAATCATTCTTCACCTACCACACATATACACATGAAAATTCACTAATTTAATTCAATAGAAAAGATTATGGAATAAGGAGAAAGAGATAGAATCGTGAAACACTCCTGTTTAGAGCAACCACTTCAATTCACAAAAATAAATCCAATCAAAAGCATTGATCTTCAGCAAAACCCATGCCGATTTGATTCAACAAACACCAAAAATTATCCCAAAAAAATCATTAAAAAAAACCCGAAGAGTGCCACAAAATTTATGTGGAGTAAATATACAAAGACCGAAAATGGCCAAAAAAAATGAAGAAATGTGAAGAAAATATCGTAAGGAGATGAGACCAAAACAGTTGGAAATGTAGGAGAAAGAGAGGAGTACAGGGAGAAATGTAAGCTTGTAGAGTTAAGTTTGGGAGATGAAAATATAGGGAAGAAAAAGCTTGCTATATGACAGACATCTTATATTAGTCCAAAACACAGTCAGAGGCATACCATATAAAGAGAACAATCATTTACTCCAAAAACATTAACAGAAAAACACAAGAACCAAACTTTAAAAGAATATGGATAGACCAATCTCACATCATATTCATAGCAAAAATTTGATAATTTTATCACTTTCCTGCTTTCCTCGGAAGTTTGCTTTGTTAGAGTGCAATAAATTAAGAACTTATCTCATGTTAGGCTTGATCGAATGGGTTAGAGCGAAAAGGGCTAAAAATATAAAACAAAAGAATTAAATTTTTTATCTCACTATAATTGTAAGACTGAGCGATTAGGAGGAGTTATATATGTTGTAAATATAGTTGGGTATGAAATACTTGAGATTTTTCCTTTAAAATTTGAGAAGAGAGAGAGAGGGAGTGGTTGCTTTCTAAATGGGTATGATAACAGGCATAAGGAGTAGATATATGATTAGTGTGAATAGGGGGTGTGCGTGTGATACAAAAGACAGGAAAATGTGATGGGTATGAGTAATAATGAGCGTGCTTGGGATAATTATTACTCGATATTACTGCAAGTGCATGGGAGGAACAACTATATCAAGGATGTTAGTCTCTTTGTGGCTTTAGTATTGATAATTAAAATAGGAGAGTGGTAGTGTATTAGGAGCCCTGCAAATATTGCTATAGTGTTGTAGAGCGTACCAAGTAATTGAAGGGACGATTCGATGAAATTAGTAGCTTAGAAGCAAACTGCTATGGTTTTAACACATCAACATGGAGCATTAATGAATATTGACATTATTGCTTTCTTTAACAAAATTGAGTGGTACGTAAGATCCTCCTTAAGGGAAGTAGATTGATACCAAAAAGTTAGGTATTTATCTACAAGTTAAGCAGTGTGCCAACTCACCCCAAGTACTCAAAACTAGGGAGGGATTTTAAATTAAAGTACGTTATTCTAATTTTATAAAATTGTGGGTTCATTCTAATTATTTTTGTCACTTATTTGAGCATAAATAAATCTGTTTTCTAAATTATAGAGCGATATTAAAAGAGAGTATAGGATTTAAGATGAGTTTTAATGGGTCTTTGATGAGGTATTTGATTCGATAATTGAGAATTTTAAGGGGTGTATTTTAATCGAATCAAAGAGGGAGAAGTATATGCAACCTTGATTTAAATTAGTAGTTACTGAATAATTACCGCAATTTCCAGCGTATAACTAAAATCATTAATGCTAAATTGCTAACCCAACACGATTACATGACCCGAAAATGAAAATCTACTTGTTCACATAATATTTCATTTTAAAATAAGATATAGGTGATTTTATGCAAATGTGTATCATATATATTCATTTACTGTTGGCGTCTAAATCAAAGTCAATAACTAAAAAATAAATTTGGATTACGTTACACTAATCACACCATAATACCGTGCTATTGCATGGGCACATGTTAGTTTTATATTATTATTTAAGAGAAACAATATATGTGAGGTCTTCAAAAACCAAATAGAGGTTTGCCGTTGCTTCGGGTAAAAAATATTAAAAATAATAAAAAAGATAAAGTTCTATATGTCATTTTTGATATAAAAAAGAAAGAAAAAAGATCAAACTTCACCCATAATTACCATATTGATTCAGTTTTTATAAAAAAAAGAAATACTGACACACTTTTGTCGAGCCTATAAATGCATGCATTAGTAATTTATCTTATACCACTGGTAGGTAATTGAGATTATTTTCAACAAATTTTCGCAGAAAATCAAGGAATCCATACTTTGTACAGGAATTAGGTCAAAACAAACAAATTGTGTTTTTGTACACACAACACACGCACGACGCACCCCACATTAATGAATCATAATACACTCTCACATTCTCACTCCCTCTCTAAAGTAACAAATCCTAAAAACTCAGTCACCTTCTCGCCTTCTCTATCCAAAATCAATAAAAATTAAAAATAATACACACAACATTATAATAAAATCTAATTCAAAGAATTTCTTCCAAAAAAACACAAAGTAATGATTCCCCCCCAAGTCCCCAATTTAATTTCCTCAGATCCACTTCGTTTTCCTTCCTATTTTGCAAGTCTCAATTCCCACACTTAACCCACCTTTCTTCCACCTCCAACTCAACCAACAATTTCTAGAGAGAGAAACCACTAAACCATCAGCTATGTCGCGGGATATTGTCGTGAAGGTCAGGCGGGACAAGGTTACGGCATGCATGACATGCCCTATCTGCCAACAGCTTCACCAAGAAGCCACTACCATCTCCCTTTGTCTCCACACTTGTGAGTTTCACTTTCCAATGTCCTTCAAATTTGGTTGCTTGGGTTTGTTTAATCCGCGGTTTTATCGACTGGGTATGCTTCAATTTGCGTAAATTCATTTGGGTTTTGGTCGTTTCGGGGTTCCGGTTATTTGGATTTGAGTATGATTTTGTAGATTTTATGATCTGGGGTTGTATTGTTTTGCTTTAATTTGGACGTGGAAGTGTGTGGATTGGTTCTTTACGTGAAGTTGAATCTGTGTTAATCATGCAAAGTTGTTTGTGATTTGTTCATGTTGCTGGGCATGACGTGGTGTTCGGTTTTGTTTGTTGTTTACGATTGCTGATTTTGTCAGTAAAGTCAATACAGTTCGTGAATTCAAGTATTTGTCTCATCGAATTCGTATTGTATGTGCCATGCTAATGTAGTTTTGGATGGATTTAAATAAAAAAAATTTTTTGGAGTTAATTGCTGCTTTAAATTGATGAGGAGCTGTTTATGTTGTATACTTGGATGGAATTCATTAATAAGAGCGAAGCTTTAAAAGTTTTTGCTATGTGTTGGTTTTTATGCAAGTTCTGATTTTGTAATCATGTTTCGATATTTGTTGTATGCCGATGAGTGATTGTGTACATTGTTTTGTTGTTGATTGTGTACATAAATGGGCTGTCCATTGCATGACTCTTATACTGTGAAAGCATATTAATTTGTAGAAACTAGAAAGACAGAAGATTCTTCTCAATTTTATTGAGTGTAATATGAGGATTGTGCTGTTTATAGATTTGCTTGAACAGGCCTTATCAGTTACATTTATTGCATCTGAAATGCTAAGGAATGCTTCAGCCGTTTCTAGATTGCGCAGTTTATGATCCTATCTACTTAACTGTTTATCTTTGTTGCCTATTACTATGTATAAACCTTGTTTGATGGTTTGGTTGATTAATCTCTAGGTTAAAATGGTTGTTTATTGTGGAAACTTTTATAAATTGGCCTTCTCTTGTTTAATTACGTCAAATATCTTATGTTTTCTTCTTAAAGTAGTTTTAGTTTGATATAGTTCCAATGATCAAATTTTTTGTTGTTATTCGTAGCAGACGGCATATAATTTACTGACATATACTTCCTCTGTTTTTATCATTTGCAATACATCTTCTTGGCAATTGTTTCAGGTATAAATTAGATAACTTTAAAGGCTAGTAAGAGGATACAATTAGGTTGTTATGGTATAGTTTATTTTGATTAGTTTGTTCATTTACCTTCTCTAATTACATCCTCAAATAGTGTGCCAAAAAGGCATGTTGCAAGTATTAAAAGACAGAGAAAGTATATCCTAGTCTTTTCTATTGCCAATCAAACTGTTGTGAATTCTATGAATTTCGTACTGAGCTGTTTTTCTTCATTATCTTTTTTGGTTCTAAAATAAATTTCTCTATATTGGTGGGGATGAGATTCTGACATAGGGTACAATTTGCATGTGTTTCTGAAAGTGCTTCATCATTCAGACAAGGAGAGATGAAAATATTATTTAGATGAATGAGATGATATTGACTCAAGTTTGAAAATTTTGTAGTTTGCAGGAACTGCATTTATAAAAAGCTTTCGGATGAGGAAGTTGATTACTGTCCGGTGTGTGACATTAACCTGGGATGCACTCCAGAAGAGAAACTCAGGTCTATTGCATTTTCTCTCTCCCCATGCCCCCTACTCTTGCTTGCCCTCATTCTTTGGTAGCTGAAGTCTGTATAATGAAAACTTGATTCAATATTTAGACAACCCATTGTTTGTTTCCATGATCAAATGCCTAAGCTATCCTCCTCTCACTCTACGAGGGTGCTTTATGATAGTCTCTGTATGAAATATAGTAGTGTCATTGAACAATTTGTTGTCTGGTTAGTCTCTTCTACTAGCTCACTTGTTAATATCTGTTTCCGTGACTGACATCGCTTACTTGTTTGTTCCAAGTGAGCTATAATTGATGCATTGATTTCTCTGTTGTTGGAGTATCATTAAACTAGCTTCTTTAGCACACAAATATGTGTTTTTTTGTTTAGAATACTCATGTTTAGCTTTTGCGTAGTACAGACCTGACCACAACTTGCAAGATGTCATAGCCAAGCTTTTTTCTCCTCAAGGAACAAAGGTTGAGGCACCTGAAGTTGTCACTTCAATTTCCCCACCAGCTAAAAGAAAGGAAAGATCACTGTCATCATTAGTGGTGAACACGCCTAGAGTTTCTACGCAGGCTGGTGTCACTGGTAGAAGGACAAGAGCTGGTGTAAGAAAAGGTAATGCTCCAAGGGGTGCCATTGAAGAAACTTCTAAGAAAGAGGAGGATTCCTTGGAAGATCACCTCGATGGATCAAGCTCACCTGAGACACTGAATAAAATCATACAAAATAAGAAGCAGGTGAATACTGTTGAACCATGATCCTTTATGTTGAGAGGAATTATGCTTTCTCTTCCCCCCAATTTCTGCTTCACAAATTTTGAAGTTTGTAAATAATATGATAATTGGGAATAGTAATTACATCAAAGGTCTGTGTTACTGAGACTTGCCAGAATTGTAAAACTCGGATACGTTTATGGGTGTTAGACTCCATCACTTTGTGTCCCATAATGACACTTGGCGTGTTTATATCCACATCAGAGTGTCGAGTGTGTATGTATTTGAGGAGAAAATACAGTTTGAATAACTTAGATAATGCTTTACAGGATTTTAGAGTTTCTAAGCATTCATACCACAAAAATGTTTCTAAGCATGCCATGGCTAATACATTGGCTCTCCTGCTGTCTGCAGGGTTCTTCTGCCAAATATTCCAATGATCAGATTCGCGATGAATACCTAGAGAATAGCAATGAAGGTCAGGAAGGAAAAGTTGATTTGTGGAAACCCCTAAATACTCTTGTTGAGGCTGCAAACAGAAGCAAGTTTTCTAAGTCTAGTTTGCAAGGACCTTCTTATGTTAAAGCAAATTCATCTTGCTCTGGGGATGTTGATTTAAGTACAAGTAAGAATAGACCTGAGGAGAACGGTGAGAGAAATGAAGTTCGGGATGGCAAAAGTGCCTTGCACACTGTCCCAGGGCTGGCAAAACGTAAGAGGTTACGCCCATCCAATAGAAACCGGACATCTGCACCTTCGGAACCTAGCAGTCCACAGAATGTGGTTAGTGAAATGCTTTGTAATCGGAAAGATGTTCCAATCTGGTTTTCATTGGTTGCTTCCAAGGATCAGTAAGTGAACAAATAGATTTAGCCTTTTCTACTATTCTTCACATTTTTGAATTTTGATACTGTTTTTATTTTTTATTTTAATTTTCTTTATTTGATTTCTATATCAAATGGTTCAGAGATGGTGGTGAACCCCTTCCACAAATATCTGCGGCATTTTTGAGAGTAAAGTGAGTAAATGATCTCTTCTCTTCTAATGGCTTGAAATCTGTTTTTTCCTCTTTTCTTCTTCAGGATTTTAAATTTGTTTCTCATGTGGATGAGGGTGGGGGTGGAGTTCTTGAGGTTGGGGCATCTGAGGATTGTTGGTCCCATTGCATGATGATGGGATATCCTTATTTCTGTGAATGACCAAATAGGCGCTGATAGTTTGGATTTTAAGTGACTAATCATGAAGTAGTCCCATTTGGGACTTCACTGAAGTTCGTAATCTGTAGGAAGTTCATTCTTCTGTTTACTGGTTTTCAAAAGTTTAAAAAGGAAACCATTATTTTTTTACTCGTATGGAGATTAAATGAAACTTTTTGTACTATACTAGATTTTTTAGCAAATTTGAATTCTATGATATTCTATCTTCTGTATATGAGCTACCGCTAAATATGAAATCTTCATGAGAGTTTTTTGACGCAAGGATCCTACTGTTATGTGTTGCGACCTACAGCTTAATGATAACTGGTGCACTGATTCCTTCTATATTTTGTCACTTGTTTGGTCTGCAGGGATGGAAGCATGCCTGTCTCATCTATTCAGAAATACATTGTAAAGAAACTTGATCTTGCAAGTGAGGAAGAGGTGAGTTCTAAATTTATTCTTTTTTATTGTTCATTGCTGGTGAAGAAGTCCATTAACATGTGCTGTTATCATGCTTCTTCAATGTCTACTTTTCAACATTACCTATTTTAATGGGATAGCTCTTATAGAGAACTGATCAAAATGTAACTCTCAGGGAATGCAGTTTGCTTGCTAAATGTGTTAAACGCATTCATGGAAGGTCCTTTGAAGTCCTTGTCAACCAAAAGGTTGCTGTTTTCTTTGGTGAATGCCTTTAAGTACGACTATATAGGCTAAAGGCATGGATCACATGAGCACAAGTACTTTTTTAAATGGGTACTTGCCCTCAATACTGAATGCGAACTTTCTGTTTATTCCATACATATCTGTAGAGAGAGAGAGAGGCAGATAGGGTATATGAGTTTTCTTTAGGTTTAAAGAAGGGCCTTTTTAGTTCATATATGTATCCAGCATAGGCTTGAAGTTTCTGGATATTTGGAAGGAAGGCATGCGTAGAGTTCATGAATGTCCTGTAGTTTTAGTTGGTAAAGTTTCTTTGAAATATGTGTTCTTCCCCTTATGTGTCTTTTCTCTTGTCATGAACTATTTGAAGGTAAACCATTTCATTTGACCAAGGGATGGAAACTTGCTACAAGAGCACATGCTTTGTTTTTATTAGGTGCAAGTTCCAGATCTGTTGATCATCTACAGTTCTAGAAAAGTTGTCATTTGTTTTCACGGCAATGAGATTTTTTTCTCTAGTCTCTACCTTTTTCATCCTAATCCTAAAATCTATTCATGCTCATGTACAAAAATATTTCTTGCAGGTCCAGTTATTGTGCCAAGGACAACCAGTGCTACCTCACCTGAAATTAAGCAGTGTATTAGATGCGTGGCTTCGCATGTCATCTACGGAAAAGAAGGTACAGACTTCTGTTGGTGACTCTGCAAAGGAATTCGTAATGATCCTCTCATATGCACGAAAGGTTGCAGCGGATGCAACCCCAACATCTTGAGGATGCAGTAATAAAGGATTTGATGTGTCCTATTTATCATCTTCTTTATTGAAACGCAATGTTTAGATCATTATTAGTTTTCAGGAACTACTTTCTCTGGTGTATCTCAGAGGATTGTTTGTTCAAAGTGTTCACAATTTTATTTATCATAGAGCTATAGATTGGTTGTTTGCAAATTGCAACCTACCCTTGTAAATCAGTTTTTTAGATGAAATAGAAGATGATAAACCACAGGCATTCCTTTATGTTGTTGACTTTTTCTTTCTTTTGTTAGTCTTTTATGGATAACATCCCTATGGACTATGTAGTCATTAATCAAACATGGCCAATATTTGTAAGGGTTGGTAACAAGAATTTTTCTATTCCACCTAAAGTCATACAGGAATACAAGTCAAGATCATGGACTTTCAATAATGATATTTTTTTAATATTTTATTCCCAAGGTTTTAAAACGGTGTTGGAATAGAAACTTTTTTGTGATGTTCATATTTACTATTAATTCTGTCCTGAGGTAAGAAGTCAATTTCATTTGGAAAGTAAGATGATGATGAGTGAAGGATGTTGAATTGGACTTAAAAAGAGTTCCCTTTAAACTTGAATTGGCAAAAGCCTACATGATGGAATTAGCAGAGGATGATGTTTCGAGTAAATCCACTTGAATACTTAAGTTAGTTACTATAACTTAATATCAATGAGATCTTCCTAGAAATATTATATATGTTCATTTTTTTCTCAATGAATATTCAAAGAGAGAGTTGACATAACTTTTCCTTTGCTCATCAATGAGGTATTGATAATCAAAAGAAAGTAAGCGATGGTGGACCTATAAGTGCCATCAAATTAGACATTTATAACTTAATGCTATTGAGTATAGTCCAATTTCTCCTTCTCATAATCTAGGCTCATACGGTAAATCCGGTAGCTTGTTACTTTGGACTTACTGACCATGGCTTATAGACAGGCTTACTCTTAACTCATAATCTAATACCAAGCTTATACAATTTCTCCATTGACCTATTAGTATGTTGGTAGATCGATGGGAGTGGTTATATTTCAAATTAAATTTGTCCATCTATCTAGAATGGCTTGGAAGCTGAAAATAGACAGAGTAGATCAATTTCTCCTTCTCATGTTTTGGGCTCCTAACCTATTGTCTAGTAATAGGCCCATACAACTACTACAAGGTAGAATATTAAAATGTGCTATAATAGGTGTCTAGAACTTGGAAACAAGTTTCATGTACATACATGCCTTTCAAAATTGTAAAGAATAAATGGTTGGATTTTGATGTAAAACATATATATTTTTTTCATTTTTAAAAAAGTGAAGTAAAATGTGTTTTTCTTACCTAACGACGCTAGTACAAAAAGCACTTAATAGATTATTGCTAATATAGAGTAGTTGAGTATTTTGTTGACTATTTTAGTTCAATTCACCTTGTTCCAAACCCTTGACTTAAGAAGTAAATTAAGTAAATTAAAATAATTTCATATAGTTAGAAGTCCATTACTTTAAAAAAAAAAATACGAAGTACAAATATGAATTAGTGAAACCAATTTATGTTTTATAAACATATTTTTAAATCACTAAAGCAATTTCAGCTCCCTAATTGAAATCTAAGTTCAACAAAAACTTTTCAACATCGATATAAAAATATTATGTGATTAAAAGTTAGTAAAAATGACTTAAAAAAATTTCAGTTTAGAAATTATAATTTTAGAAAAAGAAATTATAATAACAACATTTTGTTTTAACTTTCTATAGATTGAGACCAAATGTCACATTATAGTGAGTTAAACACGTTGATAATATCACTAATTGTCTACCAATATTTTGACCTTAAGTACATAAGTTAAAATTTGTGTCATTAAGTAAATTACAATCGTAAAAATATATCAATTTGAAAATTACAACCTATTATAAAGAAAATACTAAAAATTAAAGCCTTCATAATATGAAATTATATCCGAAGTGCTTGTGAAAACTACATCTCTACAGTGATAAGCAATGCTCAAGTGTACTATTCAATCTTACAGGACAAATAAAACAAGTAATGAATTCCAACCTTAACAGAATTGAAATTCCAAGGATCCTTAATTAAATTTCCTCGGGTTTCCCTACACTTCCTAGAGCTGTTTGAGACTCGATCGCCTTCAAATACTCCCTGTGTTTTGTAAGGCACTACCAAAATTCAAGAAACCTTGAAACTATGTTATAGTAAAAAAAAAAAATATTTCATCTCTTTTGACAAAAGTATTTAATTAAGGTCTATATCAAGTTAACCAAGCAACGATGTCATAGTCATGTTCAAGTCATTATAATTTGATATTTAATCTCAATTTACAAGTAAATTGAAATAAAGTACAAAAATTTAAATATAATATATAGAAATATAAGGCTATAATTAAGCAATAAAGCAAGCAAATAGTATTGACAGTATTAATCGTGAATCGAGATGGGTAATCGGAACTTGAAGTTTAACCCGCTTGGTCCAATGTACAAGATATTCTGAAAGTATGGTATTTAGAATGGATTTTCAGAATATCATACATGTTAAATCATAGTTTAATTGATGAGATTTTCATGTTTTAAAGCTTGAAACTATATACTATTAGTACTTACATTAAATTAAGACTATCTTATGATACAATTGTGATTAATTTGGTTATACTATATTGAAAATAAATTTTCAGATTTGTAAAGTTATAAAAAGTGAGCTTTATGACATGTATTTGGAGGATTTTCAAAGCTTATTCTAAAGTATACTAATATAAGCACTATAATACATAAGTAGAACATGAAAATCAAACTTATGTACACTTTATGAATTTTTCAGAAATTAGCAAATCTGGTTTTTGTGATTTCTTGTTAGTTTAAGTGTTAAAAATAAAGGATTTAAGTATATAAATATGTTTAGATTGATTCGTAGTACAATGCTATAAATTGGAGTTTCAAAAATGGCATAATCTAATGAAAAATAAAATTTCCAGCATGCTATACTTTATTAACTAGTTAAGCCGAAACTAATTAAGGGGGAGTGTATTTTAATGAATTTTCAACTAATACTTATAGTGGCCACTCACTTGGTTTACTCAAGGTATGTATGTATTACAATGCATTGATTTCATGTAGAAGAAGCTTATATAGAGAAAATGGCCACTCGCTTGGTTTACTTAAGGTATGTATGTATTACAATGCCTTGACCTAGAAGTATGAGTTATGATTGAAAATAGAAAGTTTGGTTTCATGTATAAGAAGCTTCTAGTATTACTGATTATGCATTAACAAGTTATACTCTTTACCTTGTATTGTATTGGATTATATTTTGGCATTGATGTGTGATGATTGATGAGTAATCACTAATTCTAATGAGGACGTAATTATGTTTGGTTAATGAGTCTCAATCGATTCAAGTGGAATTAATTTGTTAATTAATTCATGAGGCTATTTAATATCTCTATTTCTTTACTAATATTATGAATTGAATAAAGAAGAATTTTAAGTCTTAATGATGAGGGTAGTTGACTATGTTCAACAAGTTAAAAAGTTAAGAATGAAATCAAAAGGTTAAAATTACAGTATAAAAGAGGTTGATTGTGTAATTGTGATGTTTGCAAGTGTGTGCCGTGGTGATATTGGAAACCGAGTTTAAACTGTAAGCAATAAAACTCTAGGCTAGTGCAAGTCTAGAGTATTGACAATTAGGGGTTAGAGCTTTACGGGGTATTATCCATGACTTTTCTTGGAGGCCATATGACCTACGAGTCTCTCTTTTATAAGATTTTGAATTAAAATTGGTATTAGTTGAGATCTCATCTAGCTATAGTGATGGAGTTGCGCCGGTCTACCATTTGGATTTATAGTGTATTTTAATGCTCTCCGACGGGAGTGCATGTGTTATTTATATATTCTGATGTCCCAATCAAGACATGGAGGAGACAACCTTGTCTATTGCTTAATCCAAGTAATTAATTAATTTGTCAGTTAATTGAGTAAAAAATTGCGTAAAACATTATTTCATACTATACTTATTATCTGTTTAAATGTTATTTCAATTGCCATACTTTGTAATTCTGTAAGTACTCAACTTGCTGATTACGTGCTTTGTGTGTGTTTTTGGTCATGGCCTTCGCCTCTCAATGATACTGTAATGATCCAATACTTACATTTGTATTATTAGGGAGCAGATTTCTAACAGATATCCAGTTGAGCTTTCATGCATGTGGGTGGGTTGAGTGAAGTGTTGCTTTAATTTAGTTTTCAGAATTATTATATTTGTTATGAATGCTTTAGAAGGTTGGTTTTGGATTTGAGTTGAACGTTATTTTTGTAATTTGCAATAAGAACCTTGACGGTTTCAGCTTGAAGTATGTTAGAAGTTTGTTTTGATGATTGATTTTATTTTGAAATTCTTTTATTTTTCCGCTAAAAAAATTCTGTTTTCGAAGCCTTAATGTTTGAACACGTGTCGGTAGCACAACAATAGTCTATCAAGATTATGGATTTCGGAGAGGGAGAAGTACCGGGGTGTTACATATATGGACTTGGACTTACTATTGTTAGGCTTGTTGGATCTGCTCATATTGGATGGTGTCAAAATAAAAAATAACAAGAGCGGATCAATACTGACTTTACTCGAGAACAATTTGAAGCAACACAGATAGATAAGATTTTGAACATTAAATTAATGATCCAACCCGTTCACAGAGGGATCTAGGGTCCTCATACATTTATGTATAATATAGTAAATATACCAAGGCAATCCAAAAGTTTAAATATCAGAGTGATAAACCTTTGTAATATATTGATAAATTTGTAACAAATCCTATCACAAAATCAAAGTTCACAAGTGATAAGATAAGGAAAAATGAATTCTAACATATTTTGTTTTGTTCATAAATGTTGGGATTAAAAGAATCCCGATATGGTAATGGTTACTCTGTAGTTGTCCCTCCCCTAATATTGTACTCTTGTAGGGCGTTTAAGTAGATCAACAATTTCAACATATTCTTTCCCAATTGAAAAATGTCCGTCATGCTTTCATTGTTTGTCCGACACTCGGATTACTCAATTCTACAATTTTCTTTTAATTTAGTAACTACTAACTACCAACCCTCATACTATGCTCATTTTTGTATTTTTACATTGAGCAAGCAGTCACACATTCAAATATTAACAAAAAAAATTGGTAAAATGGTTACATGTTTAAACAATTACCGACGGTAAAACTCAACATCAGCATCAGTAACTAAACCATTAAGCACGCCATAAACCCTTACTTAAATGAAGAATTACTTATTTAATTTTGTAGCACATGTTACAACACTCAATTAATGGAATATGAAATCAGTTTCTTGCAATAAAACCACATGAATGTTATAAACTGCCATGATTTGTTTAAATTTAGTACGTTTATTCAGTGATTTAGCGCATTGTCAAAATTTACCAAAATTAATTAACTACGGAAGTGTAAATCACTTGAAAGTTTTGCAATTACACAATAGTTATTCAGTAATTAAACACAGTCAAAATTGTCAAACATTTACTAGTTATAAAACACTAACTATTATAGTATATCAACTATGTTCTTCCATTTGCTAAGCGTCTAACATTTTGACTTGCCCATCTATTTTCCTTCACATTCATTTATTATCGTATTGTCACCCATATTCTCCCCACCAAAAGCTTTTTTTAAACCACAAAAAAATAATACAATGGGATTACAAGTGATGATTGCAATATTTGTTGCAAGCTTGCAACTAGATTGGATTAATGGGCAACCCCAACCCCAACCCCAAGTGCCTTGTTTTTTCATTTTTGGAGACTCATTGTCGGATAGCGGTAATAACAATAACCTTGTTACATTGGCTAAGGCAAATTTTTTACCCTATGGGGTTGACTTTCCTGATGGACCCACGGGAAGATTTACTAACGGCAGGACTACAGTTGACATTCTTGGTAAATTTTTTTCCTAATCTTTTATGCACTTGAGTGATTAAGGGATTTGGAAATGTAGAAAATAGGTCCCGAATAACCTATGATTTTTACTGGGAAATTTTATCAAATGAAATTGCGAATACATGAATAATGGACAACCTTATTCTTTGAAGTTGCTGGATTTTGATTTGAATACAAATGAAATTTTATCAATTTTTTTTATATATGCAGGTGATCTTCTTGGTTTAAAGAGCTACATCAAACCCTTCCCAAGTGTTAAAGACGATGAAATAGTAGAAGGCGTAAATTATGCATCCGGTTCAGCTGGGATTCGCGTAGAAACTGGCTCTCAATCGGTAATAATCAGTTACATTCACAAACCACCATCGAACGTGAAAATGAAACCAAAATAAAGAATTATCCTACATCTAGCGCTATTAAATGCTAATATATACGGAGTAACCAATTCTATAGGAAATCAACGAAGAACATAGAATCATGATTAAAACTACATGCATGACCATTAGACCTGTTCAAATGGGAGGGATCCCGTTAAGGGCCCTTGACCGGCCCGTTTATAAAATAGCATAATCAATAACGAGCCTAATGGGTCGGTCTCTTAAAGAGTCATGTTTTATTAGGTCTTTAATTGGTCAAGTTGGGTCAATAATGGGTTAATAGTTTCCAATACTTTTAAACACTATCATGTAATGACTTACTTTCACTTACTTGCCGATGGTGCACTACCAAAAATTGGAGGTGATACATATAAATTATTACCCTCTATAGATAAAAAATATTATCTTTGGACGTCTCGGCCCGTTATTTATCTCTTTTGCCCCGGTCCATTTTAAATCTTCTTTGACCTGACCCGACCCGACCCGTTTTGCTTGTGACCCATCCCAGCCTTGACCCGACCCAATGCACGGGTCTAATGACCATATTTAATAAAAAAGACCATTATGGCTAAATCTTATATTAAGTGTTTTAAATTGTTAGTTATGGTAAACCATGCAAAAACGTAACAATACAATTTACTTTTGCTCGATCTACTGGTTATATATAATCTGTAAAACTTTACATTTCTCTCTTAACCAAGATGATGATTTCACCAATTAATCTTCTACTTAAAATGAGTTCGTCTTAGGGGGAGCGGATAAGCATGGATCAGCAGCTGAGCAACCACAAACAAATAGTGTCAAGAATCGCAACAAGTTTAGGCCCGAACAATACTGCTGCTCATCTCAACAAATGCCTGTACTCTGTTAATATTGGGAGCAACGACTGGATGCTTAACTATGTCTTGGGAGCATCTCCAATACTTCGGCCCATTCCCCAAGTTTTTGCTCATGACCTTATCACTCAATTATCAGGCCAATTAGACGTAAGCTAAGCGAATTACAGTAGCATATATTTGATCACTGATCCACAGTCATTCGTTCTTTTGTTACTGAGTATTAATTTGTGAAACATGTTTTACGATGCATGGGTCATGTATGTAGACACTGTATGACCTAGGAGCAAGGAAGGTGATATTATTTGGAATTGGACCCCTTGGCTGTCTTCCTCTCCTAAATCTACAAGGGATATGTTCGAAACCCGTTAATGATATGCTGGAGATGTATAACACCCAGCTAAGATCAGTAGCTGATGCTTTTAACAGCAAGCATACAGATGCCAAATTTATTTGGATCAACACTATGGCTATTGTCTCCCCTGATAATCTTCGAGGCCTTGGTACGTATTTTCCTTACACTTCTTCAAACTTATTCCTGATCAGTTGATCACATTCATCCCAACTCATTGTGATTTTCGATTTTTGTCCTACATATAAAGCTATGAATACTCTGTCCATCTTAATATATAATACCGTATTCCATTTTTATATTCATTCCAAAATAATAAGATACTTTCTGTATTTTGTAATTTAAATGAATTTTTTCTGAGAAACCACTTTCAAATTTTTTTTTTTTTTATCTTATCTTTTAAAAAAATATTGTGGAAAACCACCTAATAAATTACTTTTTGTTATGAAATGGTATTTTTCTTGAGTTTTACCTTATTTTGTATACTTTCCTTTCCTTTTCTTTAAATTTTAACCCAAAATATTTATTGAGGCCTTGACATCTCATCTTAATTTGTTCTTTTCTTAAACGATATTGAAACTTTTTGATGAAAATGGAGAGAAAAATTAGGGGAAAATAAGCCACGAATACAAAAGATCAACCTTGAAAACAATCAAATCCATTAGAATTTGACAAAAGATACTATTTTGCAACATAATTAGTTTTATAAGGTAAACTGTTTTACAAAAAAAAAAAAAAAAAAATTATAAGACAGTTCTTACAGAATTTCCTAATTTACAAATATTGACCGTGAAAGATAACTACGCTACTGAACTGTGTTACTATACAAATACTGAACTGTTTCTTACAATTCTTAGTTTCTTACAGGGTTGAGGATAATAAATGTACCATGTTGTGGGCTATTCCAAAATATGTTATGTGATCCAGTCAATGTCCCATGTACTAATAGAGGAGATCATGCATATTGGGATCAAGCACACCCCACTGAAGCTGCTAACACGATTTTAGCAGGAAAAGCCTACAAATCCGATAATTCGACCGACGTCGCTTATCCTATGGACATAAGCAGCCTAGCTCTACTCTGAAATCATGAACATAATATAAGGATCATATAAATAAACCGTTTCTAGAGATAGGTTCTTAGTATTGATTTGCTTTCCACTTTAACACATCTTGTTAGTTTAAACTCTGTTTTTTTACACTACGATATGGATCCATTTTAGATTGAAATGAGGATATATGTTTTGGTCTATCCCATTATTGATTTTCCCTTAACAAATTAATAAAGACATTTAGCTGATCACGTCAGGTCTGATTTTGACAGCTCTATCAATAGAATGATTTGGACAGGTTTTTTAGCCTATTGAGAAATTTTTTAGTTTTGAACAATATTTTTGACATAATTGCTAAACACAATTTCTATTTATTCAATGTAACATCCCTAAATTTTCAAAAGCCCTACACCTTAACTTTCTCGATTCTCAGTTTCCTTTCTTCTCTTCTCCCTCTTTCTTCACGTTTATCTTTTCCAGTAAAAAAAATAATGCAAGTTCAACATTTTATTCAGCTGAATGGAGTATATTCCTAATTCTTTACGTCATGTATGCATTAGATATGACTTAAAATAAATCAGCAAAAAGATTTCATTCGATACTTTTAAAATAGGTATTTCTAATTCATTCAATTCTCATGAAAACTATAACATCTAGTTCATTTAGTTTTCATGAAATATCCATTTAACTCATACAAAATAGTAAATTATTTCATTAAAATTATGTGAAGTGATATAGACTATTTCATTCAATTCATAAAAAATGATTATATCTATTTCGTACATGTTACATGAAATGTATGGAAACGTATTTTTGGGAAAAATTGGTTCAAATACCTTCTATCAAAAGTATGTTATTGCACATTACACTAGTTGTATATTTAAATATGTAACATAACTCAATAAGGAAGTAGTTTCTCATAGATGATATAAAAAATTAATAAAAAGCTTGAAGGAATAAATTGAAAGTGAGTGTGTATTTATAAAATGGATGAAAACATAAAATGACTAAAATAAATAGTAATAAACACATAATATAAAACAAATCTATCATGTATCATCCTGGAAGTTTATGAATTGATATAATTATAGTTTAAAATTCTAAAAATGTGTGACGATGCCATCTCATTTAGTCAACAATTTGCTTATCATGCACGAGATTTTAAATGATAGTTTTAACTTTTAAGCTCATTGAGACATAAATATTAAAGATGAGTACAAGTACTTTAATATTTACATAGATTGATATTTAAATAACTTAATGGCCAATATTGATTCAATGAACAATTAGATTTATGATTTATATTGCTTCGCTTACCGAATTTTGTGATACTCCACTACTTTCTCATACTTGTTGTGAAGCAAAGAGTAAAAATTGAACGAATGCACAGAAAATCGTCCAAGTGTTCAAACTATTTCCATATTTGTTGCATTAGTTAGATTGATACATTACTATAACTTGTAACTCAAATACTTTATCTTTCACAAGTTACTCTAATTTTTCTCATTGAAAAAACAAAACTCTTCTTACTTTTTTCTAAAATAAACCAAAACCAAAACTAAAACCAAAATCTCTTCTATTCCATAAAAAAAAAAAACCCTCCCCAAAAAAATTTGTATAACATTTAAGAAAACACTAACCTATCGTTCTTCCACAAAACAAGAAAACAAAAAAAAATTCAATGAGTTTAGCAATACTATTAGCAATATTTGTTGCAAGCTTGCAACTAAATTGGGTTAATGGGGCACCCAAAGTTCCTTGTTTTTTCATATTTGGAGATTCATTATCAGATAGTGGCAATAACAATAACCTAATAACAGGGGCTAAGTGCAACTTCCCACCCTATGGGATTGATTTCCCTGATGGCCCAACTGGAAGGTTTACTAATGGCAGGACTACAGTTGATCTTATTGGTACATTTCCTTCTCCATATTGTTGTTTATTTAGTTGGGTGCATGTGAGTTTATTTGCTTGAGTTTTAAAACTCCACAAAATTTGAATTTTTTAAACATTTAATCTAGGTTATAGAGAAAACTTTGATGTTGGCCAAATTAAGATATACTCATAGAAATCAATGTATTATTACATAAGACATAGTTTGATATTCATTCTTAATGAGAGACATCATTAAACTGTAATTGTTATTTGGTCTACTCTAAATGATATAAAATTGTTTCAAGAAAACTCATATAGTAACTCCTTTAGTTCCTTGTCACCTTAAAGGTATATCCGTTCCTGACATTGTAGAGGCATAGTATTTGATAACTATATTTTATCATGGTTTATACATGGCTTCTATACGTACAGGTGATCATCTCGGGTTACCGCACTATATCAAACCCTTTGCAAGTATACCAGACAATGAAATATTAGATGGCGTAAATTATGCATCTGGCTCGGCGGGAATTCTTGACGAAACAGGCTTTCAAGTGGTAATTATAAAATAAGATAACCACCTATATATTGAATTATTGAATCAATTACAAAGCTCTCAAATACGAAGTTCAGGCAATGGATAGTCTAACATGCACTCAAATAAGTAAGAACTTACAATAAAGCTAGAATGACATCGGAGATCTGACTAACAATAATTTAATTTTCTCTTTGAAAATGCAATACAATAGGGGGACCGGGTATGTATGAACAAGCAGGTCAATAATCACAAAACAACAGTGTCAAAGATTATGGCAAAACTAGGCCATGAAAAAGGTACCCAACACCTCAACAAGTGCCTCTATTCCGTGTATGCTGGAAGCAACGACTGGATGTTCAACTATTTCTCGCGACCATCTGTGATGGCATCACGCGTGATTCCCCATAATTACGTTGATGAGCTCATTCAACAATTAACCCAGCAGCTAGATGTAAGCCTATTTCTTTAATTAATTACCATGTTTTATTGGATACGTACTCTTCTACATGCTTGACACTGAAATTTGAACTAGTTATCGTGGCCGGCTACAAATTAAAATTCCTCTCTTACACTTCATTTTACTAGTGCTCTTGTTTTTGTTTTATATGGATCTTGTAGACTATCATTCATCAAGGAGCCAGGAAGATCATATTATTTGGGCTATCGCCACTTGGTTGTCTTCCTATGTTGAACTTGGCGGAGATGTGCTCAGGCTTCATCAATGGTGTCTTGAGGATATATAACGGCAAGCTGAAAGCACTAGTTGATCACTATAACAATAACCAACCCGGAGTCAAATTTATATACATCAACACTATGGACATAATCAGCCCAAATAATCTTCAAAACCTTGGTAATTCCACTTCTAAATTTGTTGGCTCATAATTTTGCAATTACGTTTTTATCAGTCAAGTTGATACTCTGATATGGTTGTAAAATTCAAAGCTTCAATAGTAAGACAATCAACATAAGTTTATTATTTACTACATACATACATATGTTGCTTGTTGTAGTTACCTAAGACTATGTTTTTTCGTTTATTTTCATTAGTAAAATATAGTTAAGCTTAAGTTTTGATTATATTGACGAGTCGTTGAAAAGCCAAACATATGATTTTTGGATGCAGTTAGTATAGGGTTGAAGAATACAAACCAACCATGTTGTGGGTTGACAGCAGAATGTGTCCCGCTAAGCATTCCATGTGGCGATAGAAACGCACGTGCATATTGGGATCAAGAACACCCTACTGAAGCTGCTAACAAGCCTTTGGCTGCTAGAGCTTTCAAAGCCAAGGAACCAACGGATACTTATCCTATGGATATAAGCGCCCTCGCTAACCTGTCTTTAGGAACTCCGACTCCCAAGGCCGCTAAGCCTAAAGCCGCGAAATCTAAAGCCGCGAAACCTAAAGCAGCGAAACACAAGGCCGCAAAATCAAAGTCTTCGAGACACAAGCGTGCGAAACACAGATCTGTATAAGTGTACACGGGTGCACTTGTCGTTTTTTGACACAGCTCGTGCAGTCGTGCAAAGGTTCACTTGCTTTCCAATAACACCACTCATGGAGTCATTGAAGAAAAACAATAACTACGTCGCACATTGGTGATCGAATCCAATCAGTTATGTTACGCGAATCAAAGCTTTGAATTAGCATATGCGGAAGTACCATTTACTGTCTGTGAAGTAACAAAGAATTGTAAACTAGTACAAATTTGCAAAAATGTAATGGGAAAGATAGCTGCTTCAACCAAATTTGTTAAATTACTTTTTGGATTCAATGATTTTGTTATTGTGTATGCTAAACTAATGTTACATTACCAACCCATAAAAAATGTAACAAAAAAAAAATTTAATCTAGAGTATATCCTAAGAGAAATGGAAATGGCTCCATGACTAAAATGACCATCAACTTGAATTGGATAGGTGGGCGAAGGTATAGATAGGCAGGGGAGTACACACAATATACACTATACAGAGGAGTAGAGCTTGATTGGGCAGGTGGTGAAAAATAGGCTCTAGACAAAAATGTCATAAAAAATAAGTTTCTGCATATCGGATATAAAGCCACAAGCAACGATTTCAATCTATTTAAAAAATAAGCACCACAGGGTGGCTACGCTCAGTTTCTAAAGCTTGATGGTCTAAAATGGAGAAGACACTAGCTGAGTTCAAATTATCTCTGAATTCATATTCAAATCAACTGATCAAATCTCCAGTGCGATCTCTGTCCGACATGAATTCAACAACAAAGACCAAATGTACTTACACACACTTGTTCTTTCATCAAAAAACGCTTATCTTAAGTAATCAGAATTTATCTAAGCTGTGAAATGAACTTAGTCTTTTAAAGTGAACAAAGTTCTACTTTCTTATCTTGGCAACATAGGAACATAATTGGGTGAATTTGTTGGAAATGATCCAACAATATGGTCAAGAGATATTTCTTGCTGCTGAAGTAACAAATGGGATTGGAGACAAGAGACGGGTTTGAGAAATTAATGATGTAAAGCAAGTTAAATGCAATTGTAACACCGGGTTCATTGTTTTCAATTGTTCTAGCCATTGAAGGATTTCCAAGAATCAGTGTTCATGCTGGATATGATGAGTTGGTGTGCCATTCGGTATATGCTTCAGAGGCTTAAAGGGTGCTGAATCTGAACTTATTGAGATAGCTTATGATTTTGAGCAAGCTACAAATATTTGGAAGCGTCATGCACTTTGATCTGTCCTCAAAGTCTATCAGTAAACTGGCTCCATTCAGATGCATACGATGAATGATAATGCATTATTATTGTATTTGATGTCCTCAACACTATGAATAGTTCAGGTTTACACCAGTAACTACTTCTATGAATCTGAATTATACCCCACTGATCCGGGGCAGGGTGGATTATGTGCATATTGGAGTTCAAGAAGTCAAACTAGTGATTAGAATGAACCTTGGTAAATTATCAGCTTATTGTAACTGAGCAAAAACATAACAAGTTTCCATGAGCAACTAGCTCTTGAACAGAGTTAGTTTAACTTAAGATCCATATTGCTGTCAAACTGAACTGGATTGATCATCATTTAAGTGACAAAAATACAGTCACACCAAATATTCACAAATAATTGCCATATAACAAGTCGAAATCCTGTAACAGCAGATCAAAATCCATAAAAAGGCCGATCAGCCAGATTTTTACCTGAATGGCCAACTCTACTATATGCCTCTCTATAGTTTATTCCCATTAAAAACATGTGCTTAAAGACTTAGGGCCTTTGCTCCATGATACTTGATGATTATTATTCCTAAACACAGGACAAAAGCCCTCTTAATTTATTGTGTACACCTTATTTAAGAACAATATCCACACCTTTTCTAAAAGCAGCATCCCACTGGCAGTCTGGCAGTGGCAATCATTGATCATTTGAACCCCTGCCTTTATATTTGCTAAATTACTACTCCGTACGTACTAGCTTTCCAGTTCTGCTTCTCATCATACTCATTCTTCAGCAAACTTATACTACCAATAATCTTATTTAGTCATGCCAACTTCATACTCATCAACTATTTTTCTGCTAACTCTTCTCACCATCATATTATCAGCCACCTCTTTCAAATCGAATTTTCCAATCAAAGAAGCCACCATACAAGGACTACAATCTGCTTTCCACCAAAACAAACTTACCTCTAAAGAACTAGTACAATTCTACCTACACCAAATCCATAAACTCAACCCGGTTCTCAGAGCAGTCATTGAGGTGAACCCGGATGCTTTGGAGCAGGCGGAGGAGGCTGATAGGCGGAGAGTGAAAGCAAAGAAGTATGACTCAGTTAAGGCTTCAGCGCTAGATGGGATACCAATATTGTTAAAGGACAATATTGCTACAAACGATAAGCTGAATACTACTGCAGGATCATATGCATTGTTAGACTCAGTTGTTCAAAGGGATGCTGGAGTAGTCAAGAGGCTCAGAAAAGCTGGAGCCATCATTCTTGGGAAGGCTAGTATGACTGAATGGGCTGCTTTCAGGTCTATAGATGTGCCTAGTGGCTAGTGTGCGAGAGGCGGCCAAGGACAGGCAAGTTCCTTTCTTTATATCAAAGCAACTTTTAAATAAGGAAATGGTGCGCTGATATTTTCTCTCTAAGTTTATTTTGAAGCACTTGTAGAATAATTTTGATGACAGTTTTTAGGAAATATTTGTAATCCAATAGGGCCGTCCCTAGACTTAGGTAAAGAGTGCGACTGCGTAGGGCCCAAGGCTCAAAAGGACCCAAAAATAAATTTAAAACTAGTGATTAAATGATTTTTTTTAAAAAAATCTTAACTAAAATTTTTTTTTTATAATTAATTTAAAAAATTTATAATATTAAATGTTTTAATTTTTGATGAAAATTTATACATTTATCCCTAGTTTTAATTATTATTTTCTATTTTTTAATTTTTAAAATTATGCTTTATAAATTATTAAATTATTAAATTTATGGAGTACATCTTGCAATGAAGAAATAAATAAATTTACTCTCTTGTCAACCCAATGGTGTCATACAACTATACAATATATCAATTCTAAGATTTTTATTTTTAGTTTTTTGATAAAATGCAATCAAAATTTAATCTTGATGCATATTAGGTATATATTATGATAATAGTAGGATTGTATGTAGTAGCATCTTGAGTATTAAAATATATACAGTGTACTATATGTATACTCTAGTATAAAGTTGGGTTTTCGAGTTTTGAGATTTCATAATTTGCTAAATATACTTTTAATATTCAATGAGACACCCAATAATTTGAGGTTATAAGTATTCTATTAACACTTATTTAAAAATATCATCAATATTCTACTCTAATAGTAGATCTTGTGTGTACCTTTTTTTAATAAATTTTTTCAATTATTTTTGCAAAGGTTGAAATATTTTATGGATGAAATTAGTAATATAAAATAAAATAAATATATTCTATATAATCATGTATTTACTACCCGAAATAGATAAGGAAAAATTTTACGCAAAGAACATAAGGGGCCCATGAATATTATTATGCCTAGAGCTTCTAAAATTTCAGAAACGGTGTTGCCAATAAGCCAGACACTAATCTTTAAACCTTATACCTCCTCTTTGTGTGAAAACAAAAGCAAATATGGTCCACTAATCCAATATATAGGGACCAAGAACGTTGTGCGTATATTATATGGTTGTACATAGGGATGGCAACGGACCGGATCTGGACCGGGTCCTGATAGATCCTGATCCGGATCCGTGTCCAAAACGGGTCCAAAACGGATCTTGCATATTTAGGTGTATTTACCACCATAAGGGATAATTTGGGCGGGAAGACATTTTTTGTGCTATTATATTATTGTTTATAATACTCCGTAACTAGAAAAATGAATTTGTAATTGAAATTATGGACTTTATTATACACATTAGAACATTTGCCTAGACATTAATGAGAAAAGAACTTTATTTTTCATATCGAATTATAAAGAAAATTACAGTATTTTAAATTAGACAAATTAAAAAAATGTTATCAAAATCAATTTTTCATTCTTTTTTAATAAATATCCAAATCAACCTTATTTGAATACTTCTTACTAACGGTCGAACTTTATCTTACTATCATTCTCTCCTTTCTTTGTTGGTTACTGATTTGTAAATATATTAGTATCACGAAAAATATTTCAAGACGGGTCCAAAACGGGTATTATGGTTGGACCCGTACCCGGATCCGTTTTTCAGTCATAGGACCCGGATCCGACCCGGATCCGTCGGGTCTAAATTTTGAAGACCCATATCCGTAAAAACGGATATGGATCCACAGATCCGGGTCGAGTCCAATACCCGTTGCCATCCCTAGTTGTACATATACTCTCAAACAAGTCTCCTGTAATTTAAGCGTTATTGTCACATTTTCTAATCATGGTTTATGACTAGAATTATCTATATGACACTAGTTACACGAGGGAAGGGTCTTTGTAAAATATGTCGATTATCAATATCACAACTATTTCTATCTAGTTATCACAAAAAAAAAAAAAAAAAAAAAAAAAATACTTAAGATGTCAAATCCTACCACACACCAAGCGGAGAGAAACAGAGGGCCATACCTAAGAGGGGTAAAATTTAATCCCTTGACCTCAGTAATCGAAGGAAATAATCCATTGTACTGAACCACACAATGTTTTTGGCATTCTAAGTTGTACAATGTATAACATAAGTGATTGAAAATGTCATATTCTCTAATTGCAGAACCCTTACAATCTATCAGAAAATCCTTGTGGCTCAAGCAGTGGATCAGCCATAGCAGCAGCAGCAAACTTAGCAGCTGTTACTCTTGGGACAGAAACAGATGGCTCCATCCTTTGTCGTTCCAGCACTAGCCGAGGTGGGGTTATACCAATTACCCCTACATAAGACACTGTTGGGTATATAGCCACAATAACCTATTTCTACTTAAGCTCCCAATTGTATTTATGTTGCTAAACAATTTAAGTTAGCCTGGTGGAATCAACCTATGAACAGACCCATCTGTAGGACTGTGGCAGATGCAGCTTACGTTCTGGATTCCATTGTAGGCTATACTCAGTTTCTTAAGGTTGATGGTCTAAGAGGGAAGAGATTAGGAATTGTCAGACATCCCTTCTTTGATTACATTAAAGGAGTTCCAAAAGAGAAAGCAGCATTTGAGCAACATTTCCATACTCTAAGGTAAGCAAGAAACATAACCTACTTTTAACTTCTTGTTCAGTAGACTCATGTAAAGTCACATGACATAATATATATACACACGCTTACCATATTTATTTTGTTGATTAAATAACTAAAGGGAAAAAGGGGCAACATTAGTTGATGATCTGGAAATACCAAACATTGATGCAATCCTGTCATCAAATGATGAGAAAATGGTGATGGAGTTCGAGTTCAAATTAGCTTTAAATTCTTACTTAAAACAACTGATCAAGTCTCCAGTTCGAACTTTGGCCGATGTAATAGAATTCAACAACAAACATGCCCAAAAGGTGATAATTAGCTAGTACTTGCTCATACTCAACTAAGCTTCGTCTTTCCAGCAGACAAAAGGTTGATCTGAGTTGTTCTAATTACCAATATTCCATTTGGTGAATTTGTAGGAAATGATCAAAGAATATCATCAAGAAACGTTCCTAGCTGCTGAAGCAACAAATGGAATCGGACCCAAAGAGAAGAAAGCCTTGGCAACGTTAGCACAATGGTCAAAAGACGGATTTGAGAAGCTTATGGTAGAATATAACTGGATGCAATTGTAGCACCCGAGTATTATCTTTCTACTGTTCATGCCATTGGTGGATATCCAGGAATTAGTGTTCCAGCAGGATATAATAAATTTGGTGTGCCTTTTGGTATATGCTTTGGAGGGTTAAGGGGTGCAGAACCGAAACTTATTGAGATAGCTTATGCTTTTGAGCAAGCTTCAACAATAAGGAAACCTCCTGCACTTAGATTGCCCTCCTCACCTAAAACTGTCTATCAACAAAATGTTTATGTATTACTAGATCAACTGTAGTTGTGGCACTGAACTTATATGTAATTTTGAACCTCCTTATGGTCAAAGGGATAGAACAAAAAGAAATGTAATCACTGATGAGGGAAGCCCGTTTATGTTCTAATGAGGAGAGACTCCATATGTAATCAATGTTCACTTTTTTATGGTGTAGCTAAAAACAGGGAGACGTGATTAAGTAAGCATAAGGTATTGTTGGCTCATTTAAGGGCTTGGACCATGAAAAGATGAATGCAAGTTATGGTCATATTTAGGAAAATATTGTATGTTAGATGAACTTATGACTATGATATAATTAAAAGTTTCAGTTTTGGTCAGAAATGGAAAAAAATTAAAGCCTTAAAGAGTACAGTCAATACAAACTATGACCATGAGATATATGAAGTGAAATAATCACTCCATATTAGAGAAAGGACAGAGCATTATATTAGGACAAAGCAAGTACTATTCAATAACAAGAATTTCAGCCTCCAAATCTACATTTAGGAAAACATCAAAGAAAAAGATACTTCAATATTACCAACTTTTCTACTTTATGTGCTACTTGACCATAGTTCAATTAATAGTTAAAGTAGACTCTCAAGACATAAGCAATCTGATTCTCTTTTTCTTTGTTTATCATATCTCTTTTTTTTTTATTCCATAAGAGGCAAAGCCGAAACAGAAAACAAAGAAACACACAACCAAAAAAAATAAACCAAACCTAAAGCAAGAGAATATTAGGGAGGGACAAATCTAGGAAAAGCAACACCCCTAATATCCTCATCTAAAATACGTTTGAATTCAGAAGTAGCATTTTCCAAAAGTGCAAAATGGACATTATTATTATTATTAACCCCCTGATTAGCAAGCCAATCAACAACTTTATTCCCTTCACGATAGATATGGGTCACTCGGATTTGCTAGTCTGACAGATTCAATAGCTTCCTGCAATAATAGCTTATAATATGGGTACAATCACCATTAAGATAAATTTCTTGCTATAGAGCCTTGATGCATGCTATGAAATTAGGCACCCACTTCCGAATGGTTAAGTAATGATCATCAATCATCCATGGACCTTTATAAGCATAAGGAGTTTGAAAAACGTGCTACGAAATAGTTGCATCCAACATTAGTTAATGAAAATCTCCTTTCAAATTCCACTTCTTTTTTAGTTTACGCATAAGACCCATATATCACGCAAATAAGATCCTGCACCCGGATGCACGATGCGCATCGTGCACCCGAGACAATTCCACTGATCATTTAGACAATTTCACTGGTCATTTAGATAATTCTAATGAACATTTCCTTTATTTCACTGATCATTTACTAAACCTCACTGACCATTTGCCCATTTTACAGATCAGTTAGTTAATTTCACTGAACATTTGTTCAATTTTACTGAACATCTAATTAAATCCACTAAACATATTCTTCATTTCAATGACCATTTACTAAATCTCAGTAAACATTTGCTCACTGAACATTTGATAAATTTCACTGAATATCTAATTAAATCCACTGAACATATAATTAAATCAACTGAATTGTGCTATATTTTACACCAGGTGCACGATGCGCATCATGCACCCGGGTGCAGGGTCTATATTCTGCATATATCCAACCTTCCCATCAAACATTTTGATAATGAGCGAAATTTCTCCAAGGGGGACCTCAATTTGTTTTTTCCTCCTTTGAAAGTAAGATAATAGGGCACCTTTCATCTTCAATAACACCTTCTGGTGGTTCGTCATCATCAGAAGAATCCTCTTCCAAAATCTCTTCAAAGAATGGATTTTTACAGATATGGGTATTGTTGCCTCGTACCATATCTTTGAAAGAAAAAGAGTGGGATTGAACCTTACTTTGCGACGAGATTAGCCCAGGATTAGAATCCTCTTCTGTTATTACCGTATTTCCAAACGCATTTGGATGAATTGAGCCACTTGTATTACCTTGATCAAAGATGAAACTCGTAGTATTTCTCTAGTTGGTTCATAGAGAGAGAAGAGCACTTCTTACCACCCCACTCTTTGAATTTACTTGGCAAGCGGGTTTGTTAAATATCGCCCTGAAATCTCCAGCTATCTTTCATATTTCATATGTGAATTACCAAATTTTCCCTTACTTTGTATATAAATAATTTACATTTATCTTCACTCTCACCACTCAATATAAGTTCATTTATTTTTCACTCTGAGTTTTTCACTTTATTTCAATTTTATTCTCATTTTTCAGTGTTTTGCACTTCAATATACTTAACACGTAATATTAACTAATACAAATCTTATATTATTATTAATCAACATATATTAATTTATATAAAAATGAATTATAATTATTAACTATAATAATATTAACCTAATAACATTCATATTTTTTAACTACATCTAATTATTAACTAAACATAGTAGATGATTAACTATTAAATATGATTTAACTACAAAACACAAATATTATTAATAATATTAATTAATAAATATTAACTAATTTAATACGTAATCTTAACTAATACGTAATATTAATTAATCATATCATTAATTATTTGTCTCGATTTAACAATGATTTAATATAATTAGGGTTAAAAAAAACTAGATTAAAGATTATGTAAATAAACACATAATCTTTATAATTAAACATCAAAATATAAAATATAAATCCATGTAAATAAACTTTAAATTATTTAGAAATCAAAATAAACTTTAAATTATTTGTTTTTCGTAAGTTGTTATACATTAATGTAAAGACAAAAAATCCCTTTGTGTTTAGATTTGCATGTTATATTGTTGTGTTCATATAGAATTAACCCTTAAAAATTGAATTTCATGGATTATGTGTCGTTATAGGCTTTTTTGGAGAAAATAAGATGACAATTCTCCTGTTAGGGTATTTGTTGTACGTAGATCTCGAAAAAATACCCAATTTAGACATATTATATGCCCATTCGAAGTCCCATAGACAATTTTATGACTTGCCAAAATTTTTTCTCAATATCTCAAATAAGACGCCACCAAGTCCACTAAGGGGAAACATGGTTAAGTAGCACCTTTAAAAATAGTTGGGCTAAGAGATATGCATCTCTAAATTTTCCAAAACCTTGGAATGCACCCGAAATCTATGAAGAATTAAGTGGTTGTTTGTTTTGAGTGTAAAATCTCGTAAATCACAATTTTGCGTGTCAAAACGAGTGGTCATAATATAATATTGGATTTATATGCTTAACGGTTGATTATTTCTTAACTTTTCTCATCTTTTAGGACACATTATTTCTAATACATTATGCACAATTTTTTTAGCTTAGATTAGATTAGCTTCTTGATTAAATAAGTACATTACTAGATTAGATTTGCCATAGATGACATAAAAAAGGGTTAAATTAGGTTAGTAAATTAAAATGTTAGATAATTAATAAATTAGGTTATTAAATGGGTTAAATTAGGTTAGTAAATAAAAAATATTAGATAATTAGTAAATTAGGTTAGTGAATAAAAATGTTAGATAATTAGTAGATTAGACTAGTAAATGGGTAAAAATAGGTTAGTAAATTAAAATGTTAGATAATTAGTAAATTAGGTTAAATTAGGTTATTAAATACAAATATTAGATAAATATATATATAAAGGCAATATCGTAAATAAAGTTTAAAATATGGGCGATGATAGATAATCACGTGCTTCTTTGTTTTTCTCCTAATTTCTCTCCTAAATCTATCATCTACTCATCATCTTCAATAGTACTGCTAGGTTGATCTGAAAACAACCTTCCCTGTCTTCCCATGACAAACATAGGTTCGTCAAATTTCATGTCATCATTTGACAGTGATGATCTACAATCAAAATTTCCAATCAAAGAAGCTACCATAGAAGATCTCCAAGCTGCGTTCCACCAGAACAAGCTTACCTCAAAAGAACTAGTACAGTTCTACCTACAGCAGATCCATAAGCTCAACCCAGTCCTAAGAGCTGTCATAGAGGTCAACTCAGATGCTCTGGAGCAAGCGGAGGAGGCCGATAGACGGAGGGAAAAATGGAAGGAGTCGGGCTTGCAAAAGGCTCCAGGGTTAGATGGGATACCAATATTGATCAAGGACAATATTGCCACAAATGATAAGATGAACACAACTGCAGGATCTTATGCATTGTTGGGTTCAGTTGTTCCTAGGGATGCTGGAGTTGTTGAGAGGTTAAAGCAGGCTGGAGCTATCATTCTCGGGAAGGCTAGCTTAAGTGAGTGGGCTAATTTTAGGTCTACTGGTGCCCCTAGTGGGTGGTGTGCTAGAAGTGGCCAAGGCCAGGTAAGTTCTTTCTTCAACAATTTTCTTAACAAAATGATTATGAAATGTTGTGCCAAAGTTTTATTCCCTATTGTTTACAGTATATTGTTTGGATATCATAGAATCTTACAAGACTTGTGGTGTTATATAATTTGTAATTTTATCATATTATATAAAAATATAATATCTTTGAATGCAGAATCCTTACAATCTATCAGCAAATCCTAGTGGCTCAAGTAGCGGATCGGCGATTGCAGTCGCAGCAAACTTGGTGGCTGTTAGTCTTGGGACCGAGACTAATGGCTCTATCCTTAGTCCTTCCTCCGTCAATTCTGTCGTGGGCATCAAACCCACTCTCGGTCTTACTAGCCGTAGTGGGGTTATACCAATTACTCCTACACAAGACACTGTTGGGTATATAATTACTCCATTTCGAACTGATAATGAGGTTGTAAAATAGCATATTCTTTATGTTGAAATTTTTTTATTAACATAGTTGATTTGAACTGTGAACAGACCTATCTGTAGGACTGTGGCAGATGCAGCTTATGTTCTGGATTCCATTGTAGGCTATGATCCTTATGATTCTGAAGCGACAATGAACGCAAGCAAATACATACCACCGGGTGGCTATGCTCAGTTTCTAAAGCTTGATGGTCTAAAAGGGAAGAGGCTAGGAATTGTAAGAAACCCCTTCTTTCATTTTATTGAAGATAAGAAGCTAGGAATTGTTCGAAATCCCTTCTTTGATTATATTATAGGGATGATGTTAAAGATTGTAAGAAATCCTTTTTCTATATTCAAAGGGTTTCAAGGATATAACACAGCTTTCAAGCAACATTTCCATACTCTAAGGTAAACAAAACAGAAAAACACCAGAGCCAACTCTTTTGTTTTATTGACTCAATTATTATGTATAACATACACTCATCATTCGTTTTATGTGACCGTGATCACTAGCAAAAAAGGGGCAATATTAGTTGATGATCTGGAAATACCCAACATTGATGCAATCATGTGGTCAAAAAATGCGCAGATGGTGATGGAGTTTGAGTTCAAAATCGCTTTAAATTCTTACTTAAAACAACTGATCAAGTCTCCGGTGCAGTCTTTGGCAGACATAATAGAATTCAACAAATTAAATGCCGAAAAGGTGTTGATTAGCTTCTTGTACTTGCATGCACATAAGCTTACTAGCTATGACACCAAAGTAAAATGACCAAATTTTGATTGGGTGACTTTGTAGGAAATGACTGCAGAATACGGTCAAGATAAATTTCTTTCTGCTGAAGCAACAAATGGGATACCCGAAGAAGAGAAATTGTTGGCAACATTGGATGCATGGTCAAGAGAAGGGTTTGAGAAAGTCATGGCAGAAAAAAAGTTAGATGCAATCATAACACCTAATTCATCGTTTTCAACTGTTCTCGCCAGAGGAGGATTCCCAGGAATTATTGTTCCTGCATGATATGATTACAATGGTATGCCTTTTGGTTTATGCTTCGGAGGCCTTAAGGGTACAGAGCCTAAACTTATAGAGATAGCTTATGCTTTTGAGCAAGCTTCAAATATTAGGAAGCCTCCTGCTCTTTGAATTGTCCCGACATTGTCTATCTACAAGGCCTCAATCAGTTTCTGTGGCATGAATGTCATCATACTAGAATAGTGGTCATTTGTTTCACATCTAATGCTATCTTATATAGTCTACTCCTTACCATGAAAAATAAGGTGCATCCACCGAGACATGTCAAACCCATAGTCTTGTATTCTTCTACAGCACCAACAAGGTTATCAAATGTGAAAAGAGCCAAGTTCATCCTAGGAACTAGGCTGAGATCCATTATGATGTGAATCCTCAGGGCTTTGGAGTTTTGGTTGGAGTGGGAGTGAATAATGCAGTCACCGTATAGGGAACCAATAGCTCTCTTGAAATTGATCATGCAAAGATCTAAGTCGTATACACATCTTTTCTGTAGTAAGATTCTCAAATATGCCAACCATTCTAGCCAAATCTCCTAGAGGATCCATCTCTTTGATCTCAAAACCACTATCCTTGAATCCCAAAGGTATTCCACATGCTTAGTGGTGATAAAAGTGGCCTTAATTTCCGTCTACTTGAATTGATTTTGTAGTTGGATCAAAATGCTCCATCCAGTCATATCCACATTTGCTTTCTGAACTGTGGACATCTATGTTCAAGCAAGCACCCAAAACCCAAGTCCTCTACCACGCTTTATTTAATCCCAAGTAAAGCTCTGAATCAAGAAGACAGCAAGGTCCAACTGGCTATATGTTTCTAATTGATCCTGTAAAATAAATGGAAAAAGTCAGTTATCTTGAATAATAAAGGATCGAATGCTTACCACAGTAGCTGAGGTACTCACACAGCCTTCTAAAACTTTAGTCATACTGACACTTCCACCAACACTGTAGGAAATATTTGTATCACCAACACCTCCGCCCGCACCGCGTTTTTTTCTTTGGAGCCTTAAAAAACTAATAACCAAAACAGAACAAAAGGGATAGTATAGACACTATGTTTGGTAGTCACCTGAAGTTAAAAGCTTCTTGAGCATCATAAGTAGTTGCAACTAGCACATTCAAGTTTTATACCTTAAGCTAAAAAATATGATTCCTGTTACATCATCACAAAAGCATATTCAAAACAATTTTTTATGTAAATAAGATGAGATTTGATTATGTCTAGAATACCAACCTTAAAAACTTTAACCAACTAAACTAATTAGCATCCAAGTACTCTAAATATAACTCAAAAGACAACGCGTACATGAAAAAGGTGACTTTGATTATTGTCAACTTTGAATCAGTGTAGTTACTTAATGCTACTAATTTTTGCAGCTTTATACCCACTGATATTGTTCTTAATTATTTACGAATGCAACCTTTTGATATTGCTGTCATCCCAATCAATGATCCGCAGCAAATCTCTATTCTGAGCAAGCCTTCAAAAGCTTTTTTCTATTTGTATTAAATGCTAACTATTAATTAGTGTTCGATTTAAATTTTATGAAAGTGTTTAAGGTAATGAAGCTATTCTCTTAAAGGAACTATTTAGCCAAAGCGCGTGAATTAAAGTCAAAGTCAAAATCAGAATAAAATTTTAATCCTCACCTAACTAAAAATTGAAACATAATCTAACTCGAACCCAAGTTGTTTAACCCATTGTCACATTTTCTAAGTACAATAAATTCTCTGTGCAAGATGGGTATGATAATGTAGATTTTCAACGGTATAAGGATTCACTCATAAGTATTAAAAAAAATTTAGTCTGATCTAATTCGAAAATCATCCTACTAAACCTGAAGTCGTGTCACCTAATTGCACATCTAGTTCACATGGACTCACACAAAGGCTTATACTTCGTATTTGAATTTAAATTATCCGATTCTCTAATCTAGATTTGGTTTTTAGTATGGTCTCTTACAAGTGGTGTAGTTAGCTCTCAATCTAAACGACCAACCTGGTCATACTGATTCCTTAAGAATAAACCAACTTACTTGATAACTCGAAAGATGAAATCAGTAATCCAACCCGACCAACTCATAACCAAACTGAAAATCGCTCTCAAACCAAAGTTAATTCGGTCCAAAATTGACTTCACCTATTAACAACTCAACCTGATATTTTACTGATCCATAAACAATTAGAAACTAATTCAATCCAACAACAAACAATTTATAGCAAACCTTAGCCTGATTTCAACCAACATGTTTAAGACCAACTTATTAAAATTCCAATAAATGATTTCAACGCGCATTATTTATGATTATTGTGTAATAAGTTCTTAAACTTCAATAATGCTTTTAAAAGTTATCATGTTATAAGTTTTAATTAATTCAACAATTGTGATTTCACCCAAATTCTATTTGTAACTAAAATGACTTGTCATAATAAATGACCCAAAATCCATCTAACTTGAAATAACTAGTCGTAATCCATTCAAATCCTAAACGGTTAACCCAAAGTCCAACATAACCAAACTTGAAATAAACCGCCTTAATCCATTTATAAACGAATTGATTATTACCCAAACTGAATCCGAATTAGCAAAAAAATTTGTTGAATATTGACATAAACCTAATCGATTCAAAAGACAATTGATAATTCATTTCAACCATGTCTGATTAATACCAACCCAATTAGTACCAAAATAAACTCATTCCGTTAGCCGAAGTTGAGACCCCTACATACAAGACACAAACGCACATGGGCTTCAAAGACATGGTCATAATGGGAACCAGCAAGAAGCAGTAAATATTATTAGCACTACTCTACTAGATATCAGCCCATAAAAAAGATGACGCAGGAACAGTAAAATAGATAACATATGAATCCGATCCGACAAGTTTACGAACCTTAGTTTTTAATCTAAATCCGACTCCGAATATGCAAACTCTACCTCTGACACGATTAGGGGTTTTGGACCTCTGAATCCGATTCCTCGGACCTCCGAATTTGATCCAAAATTTAACATATTGTAAATTTTGCACTTTTCTTACTTATATTTTTTTTTGTTAATTTGATTACTAATACTATAATTCATTTATAATATATAAAGTAAATTAAAAAAAATTATACAATACAAGGAAATACCATGGTATTTTTATTTAATTAACTTTTTATTTTGGGTTATTATATTTGGGTTTTTTTAATACTAGCCTTGATACTATTCATTCGAATCAGACTATCGGATTCGAATCACAATCGGGTCAGATGTAGTACAATATCTGAATTGACCCATCTCCTATAATCCCCCTCCAGTTGTCGCCACCTCCTCGTGCCGCTGCCGTCCACCTTGCTCGACGCCGACCGATCTTCCCTCTCTTCTCTTCTCTTCTTTTCTCTATTTCACTTCTTTTCTCCCTTAATTTTCATGCCTTAGTATACATGTTTATTAAAGTTTTATATGATTATTGTATTTATTTATTATGTATTAAATCTATATTAAAAGTGTATAAATTTTATGTTTTAGAATTTATTTTGTGCATACTACTAGTTTCATAAAATTTTTATGCATAAATATTACTGACTAAGCGTGCTAGTAGCATGAATTAGGGTTTTTGATACTAGGATGTTGATTTTCACATAAAATCTTAAATATTTTGTGGATCATCTATGTTAAATTTTATGAGGTTGTTATTTAAATGAATTTTTAGATTTTATGATCATATAGTTTAGTATAAAAATATTAGTTTTCATGATTTAAGGCTTAGATTCTTATACTAGTATTTGTTTCATGAAACTTTGACTATAATATGAGGTATTTTGTTAAAAATTTAATATTAAGTTATTTGAAATAAATTTTCAGAATACTATAATAGATTATGGTTTAATTATTGAATATTTTATGTTTTAAAGTTTGAAATTATATACTATTAGTATATACATTAAATTAAGACTATTTTAGGATACAATTGAGAGTAATTTCAGTATACTACATAAAATACAAATTTTCATATTTTAAGAGTTATAAAAATGGAGTTTTATAACATATATTTTAATGAGTTTTCAAATAATACTTGTAGTATTGTGTTGGAGATACTATATTATGTTTTGGGAGACTTAAAAAAATGTTTTTGAATTGTTTTAAAACCCTATAAAGGTTAGTAGGATTACTGTAAATTTTGGGTAATAGTGTATTGATTTAGGTTGTATAATTTGGTGTAGGAGAACACTTTATAGAAGGTGTTAACTAGTAAGGAAAGTGACCACCCATATATTTTACTTTAGGTATGTACAAATTACGAAGTTACCTTTAGGAGAATGATCTAGGGTGAAATGCAAAGTTTGTATCATGTTTAGGGAACCTTTTGGTTGAGATTGTTTTGTTATTTGTTTAAAAGAATTCATGTTCTTTATATGAGGGGCATGGTTTGGTATTGTTGGTGAGAAATCGTGATTTATTAAATTGGTATTAATTTGTTAATTATTCCATGCGATTGTTTATTATTACTCTTTCATTACTGATAATATGATTAGAGTAAAGGTGAATTTTTAAGTCTTAACGACAAGGGTAGTTGACTTTGTTCAACAGGTTTAACAGTTAAGATTGAATTAAAAGGTTAAAAATTACAGTATAACAGAGATTGATTGTGTAACTGTAATGTTTGCATGTGTGTGCTATAGTAATTGTGTAACTGTAATGTTTGCATGTGTGTGCTGTGGTGATTGTGTATATTGAGTTTAAACAGTAAATCACGTAAAGAGAAAAAGGATAAGCAATAAAACTCTAGGTTAGTACATGTCTAGAGTATAAACAATTAGGGTTGGAGTTTCACGGGGTATTATCCGTGGCTTTTATTGGAGGTTGTGTGATCTACGAGTCTCTCTTTTTATAACTTTTAAATTTTAAAATTGGGGTTAGTTGATATCTCATCTAGCTATGGTGACGGAGTCGCGCCCATTTACCATCTAGATTTTATATTGTATTTTGATGCTCTCCAACGGGAGTGCATGTGTTATTTATCTATTTGATGTCCTAATCAAGTCATGGGGGAGACAACCTTGTCTATTGCTTAATCCAAGTAATTAATTAATTTATCATATCAGTTGAGTAAAATATTGCGTGATACATTCTTACATTATGTACTTATTCTTATTTAATTATTATTTCAAATGTCATACTTTGTAATTTGTATGTACTTAGCTTGCTGATTACGTGCTTTGTGTGTATTTAGTCATGGCTTTTGCCTATAAATGACACTGTGATGATCCAATACTTATATTTGTATTATTGGGGAGCATACTATTGACAGGTATCCAAACGAGCATACATGCATGGGTGGGTTGAGATGAGCGTTGTTTTAACTTAAATTTCAGAATATGTTACGTTTGTTTGGTTTGATTTTAGACTATTAGTTTTGGATTTGAATTGAACGTTATTTTGGTACATTGCAGTAAGGGTCGTAGTGGTTCCAATTTGTTATGTTAGGAGTTTGTTTTACGATTAATGTTATTTCAAAAAGTCTTTTGGTTTTCCACTGCAAAACTCTGTTTTATAGCCTTAACGTTTGAACACATGGCGGTAGCACACCGGTAGTTTCCTAAAGGTTTGGTTTTCGAAAAATGGGAATTACCGGGTGTTACATCTCCTATTTGGATCGGACTTTTTCCTTCGAATTGTATCGGACTTTGTTCTAATTCGGATTAAATTGTCATCCCTAAACAACAACAAAAAGATTACGAAGGCAGCACAACAGAAGAGCTTAGAGCTATCAAAATTTAACCCGACCCAATAAACTAGTCGAAATTGTTATGGACTTGGTCTAATTATGACCCGAAAAGTGAGACCCATAAATTGACCCAACTCGACATGAATCAACCAGAAACTGATTTGACCCGATATTCGAAGACCCGAACTCGATCCAGACCCAACCCGTTACAGACCCGACCCAAAGACAATCCGAAACTGATTGAATCCAACAAATAGCCGATATGACCTAACTAATAACAACTCGTGGCTCGATTTCAATCGATATGTTAATAAACTAAATAGATGGAGTAATGTAGATAATTGATATAGTTAATACAATGATACATTAATATACTAATGATACACATCATATACTTATTTGGTACAATAATACACATTTAGTAATCATGACATCATACATATTTTATTTTGCAATGACTTATGGTTTAACGATCATATAAAAGTAAGTTATCGCATTTGCTAACCTGAAATTACCCGAGATGAATACAACAAAATAGCAAATACCGAGTCATAAATCAATAATAACATGTCATTAATGACCCGATGTGAACCCGATAGAGCCTAACCTAGATTTCAACCAAAATTAAGGTGACTTATTACCATAATTAATTTGACTCGAAATCTACCCGAATTCAAAATAACCCGTATAGAAACTGATCCGAATTGACATAAATTGACATTGTCCCGAACCGAATACGACTTGACTCGAAGCCGAATCCAAATTGAACCTTGTCAAGAAAATAACCGATTTAACCCAACCCAATAAGACCTTACCCGGCCAAACCCGACCCAAATACCCAATAAGCCAAAACCAATTTAACTCAAATTTATAAGCACGGACCCACGATATATTAACTCAATACTGACCCCTGCTAATCCGAATTGACACCCTTTTCAAAGTACAAAGTCAAACCAATGAGGCAATCACATCCTCTGTCCCTTGTACAATTTCACCACACTCATGCATCATAAAATTCCTTTCAACATCATCACAATTCTCAGCTAGTCAACTCCCCTTAAATTTATAGGGTTTTGGTTTCTTCTCCGAGTCAAAGAATCACAAAGCACTTCACTCTCTATATTATTGTCTTTGAAGATTCTTCATCATCCTCATCCGCCCATTCTCTCTCTCTCTCTCTCTCTCTCTCAACAATGTCATTCATCATCTCACTGATTCTATCTTTCACTCAGGTTCGATTTCTCGTTATTTTGTACTTCTCTTCTCCTTTGATTGCGATTTCTATCTGTTTTTCTTAAAACTTCTTTCTATATTTTTTTTTCTTCTTTTCGGTTTGTTTTATGTTTTTGTTATTCTATTGCAATTTTTAGTATATGATGCTCATATTTCGCTCTAGTTTTTCTATTTCTTTTTTGAAAACTCAGCCTTTTCTATTTAATATTTTATTCAATCAATTTTGAGTAAATTTTAAATTTCTTCTGAAATTCAGGAACTTTTTCATTTTTTTTTTCCTGTTGTTATTAAATTTCTGCAATTTGTAACAGTCAGTGTTCAAATAATCAAATTTCACTCAATTTATAAAAAAATTGAAAAAAGAGGGAAAAGGGGGCACTTGGGAGGATTTCAAGTGATGCTGATTTCTGCTTTTGCATTTATTTTCACCCTAAAGTACCTATTAATATAATACATACTTACGCCGTCGTTTGGAATTTATAGATGTTAGAAAGTAGTACACTACGCTAATATTATATGCTTCTTTTATTTATTTTATTTTCGCCGCTTCCTTCATTCACTTATTCTTCTTTGTTTGTTCATCAATTTTTCAGTGAGTTTATTGTGGTTTCTGTAATTTATTTGTCAAAATAAAAAATCATGGGAACTTGGGAAGAAGAAGTCAGTGCCTCCCATGAAATCCAGAATGGTGGGCCCCATTACGACCATCGTGAAGAAGACGGAGAACATCAGCAGCAGGAGCAACTGACTGAGGAAGAGGTTCTGGCGCAGCAGTTTGAGAGGGTAGTTTTGGAAGGGAATGTGAATGAAGCGGAGAAGACTGAGGGAGGAGGAGATGAAGAGGAAAGGGAGAGGGGAGGAGGGGAGAAGGTGGAGGAGGAGGTGATGAAATTCCATATTTACCCTTTGAGGTCTAATTCTGCCGATTGCTCCTTTTATCTAAGGACGGGTACTCGTAAGTTTGGGAAGAATTGTAGGTTTAATCACCCCCCTCAGAAGGGTTACCAGGTTTGATGATTTTCGGGTTGGTTGAGTTTTTTTTTCCCCCTTTTTCCTTTTCGGGTTTTCAGTTATCGGTTGTTTTGATTTGATGTTGTATACTGTTAGGCTGTTCAGGACTTGGAGAAAGGAGTTGAGGACAACAATGGAACAATTGGTGATCCTGGGAAGACTGATTGCAAGGTTTTTTTTTTATTTTTTTTTTCACGAGTGTACATTGTTTTTAAGAATGCTTAGTATTTCATTATCATGTGGATTCTTTGAATCAATAATTAAGATGTCAAATTTGATGACTTTGACTTTGACCTAATTATTATGATTTGTTTAAGTATGCTTGAGTATGGTCTTTGCAAAAAACTGTATCGACTATTGTGTTATAAACGTATAATAATTGCATTGCCCGATGAACTTCTGAAACAATGTTAGTATTTTCCGGAAGATAGCTTGTGGGCCTGCAGTTTGCTTAAAAAATTGATTCCGGGAGATTTGTGTAAAAATGATCTTTCAAATTTGTTCCTTTTTGGAAAATGGTTTTGGGGGGAGTAATAAGTTGAGATTCTGCGTGAAGTTCTTATGAAGCAAGTTGGTATGAATTGTGTTCCCTTGAAGTATGTAAATCTTCATGTGTGTGTGTGTGTGTGATTGTGTGTTTAAAGTGGATATTTCAGAGGCAAACTAGAGGTATATGAAAATAGTTATGGTTTTTGTTTAGCTCTATGATGCTGGTTGATTCTTAAAATTGAGGGCTTGAGCTCTTGGTTATGGTGTGGGCTCTATGAAGTGTTGTCATTCTGCATCTATCTTATAGACATTTTGTACTCTAAGCTGTGTTATGGCGTGGGATTTTTTTTTGTGTATGTTGAGAGGGAGGGGGGTTCAGGGAGTTTTGTCATCTTGTCGCTTAAGCTATAACCTATCGTCTGGGGTACATGTTACTACACTGTTCTCAAATCTGTTCGTTTAAGATTTAAAGAAGTTGAGTTGCTTCACACTTAGATTCTTCCTTTTTCCTCACATGACCCTTGTTGGATCCTGAACACTCAGTCATGGATAGTTTGTTCTTGGTGTATATCTTCTCTAGTAAGACCTCGTCAAGGGCTTTTTGGTGTTGTGACACTATATTTAAGAAGACACTTAGATGTCCATATAAGTTCTTACTATATTACAGAAAAGAATATATAGAGTTTGTGTGCTTTAGTCTCTTGAGAACAAGCATCCATTGACAGGATGCTGAAAACTTACTATTTCTTAGCACTGTGAGTGAGGAGGACTAACTGGTTCATTTGCAGTAGAGAATCTTCTCTGAATACATTAAACCTGATGCACCTAAAACAATTAAGATATGGTTCAAAGTGTGAGTTACATTTTAGTAATCAACACTATGCATGAGGAAACTGTTTTATCCTTTACTGTAGAAATACACAAACCTATAGCAACTATCATCCTAGGATCTTGAGAATTTAGTTGCATTAGTAAAGTGCAGATAAGCAAATGTGTTGCTATTATTTACTCCACTAACATATCACCAATGCCTTCACAGTCATTGCTGTGTAAATGGCAGCATTGTTTTTGTCAAGGCTCAGATTTCCCTGATCATGTTGCATTAAATATCAAAGTTTTGATCAAGTTATGTTTTTCCACGTCCGCTGCAATGATTTGACGCCTTTTTTTTTACTGTTCTTCAGTATTTGCGCCACTGACATGTATTGTTGTGTTTTTATCCTTTATAGTATTTCTGGACCCCAGCAGGATGCAAGTATGGAGATGCTTGCAGATACAATCACTCTGCACAAAAAGTTGAGAAAGAAGCTCCAGAGCTTAATTTCTTAGGCTTACCAGTAAGACCGGTAAGACTATATATTTGTTTCTTTCTGACGTTTTATTTGGACTCGATGTTTGTTGATGTATATGTTCTGAGACCTCGTACTACAATGCACTGCACATAAATTGAGGAACTAATGGTTTTTTCTTTACTTATTTACCTTAGTTGGAGCCAGAGTGCACCTTTTACTTGCGTACTGGCTCCTGTGGCTATGGAGTTAATTGCAGATTCCATCATCCTAATCCTGTTGCACCGAAAGAAACTGAACCCTCAAACTCCTTAGCTAATGGTGTTTATGCAAGCGGTAGCAATAGTTATTCTGAAATGTATGTAGGTGAGCCATTGCAGTCTCCCCGATCTCTAGGTATCCCAGACTTGGCAAATGGACTAAGCTCGATCAACAGATTACCTTATGCTGGAATGAGCTCTTATCACCAAGCAGTGCCCCCAAATGCTGGTTGGAACCAAGATCAGGTGCTTTCATCTTGAACTTTCTCATGTATGTTTGGCATATGAGGTAGTATATGAATTTCCTTTCCACTTCTCTTTGAAAGTGTGGTGATCTCTTTGTTATGAGTGTTTTTTAACATTTGGACCAATATTTTGTGATATGTAATCCAGCAATATTGTTTATGAAATAGTTATTCGAACTGGTGATAGTGTGAGAATCCATACTCAGATCTGCTGGACTATAGTATTCTGCTCACTGTTCTTGTGTAGAGGAGAGGATGCATTGATGTAGCGTTCATGCTCTCTGAGTTTGTTAGAATTTAGATCTTCGTGTCATTTATTTTTTGGATAGTACTTGGAGGCCTACAGCCTACCTTTTTTTATGTCCTTTTGTAATGTGGTGAAACATACACAGTTAGCGTACTTTGGAATATTACAGGTTAAATGTAGAACGAAATATTCAATTTCAGCTCTCAATTATTGTATAATCATAAAATGATTAGAGCCTATGTCCGTTTCTAATGGTGCAATATAATTGTCTGTTCTGGGTTGAGTTAATCAGAAACATCTTCCTTTTTATTACAAGGGGTAAATCTGTGATTCTGCGTGCATTATTTCCCTTACCAGTTCTACAGTGGGACTATGGTACTGATATTGAAAATAAAATTTGTGTCAAGTCTGCGTGAGTAGAATGCAATTATATGAATCATTAGTTGGCTTTCTGCTTATACATGCCATTGATTTCTTGTTTCTTTGTGTAGAAAATAGACTCAAAATAGATTTCTTTTAGTTTTTTTCTCGACCTCAGACACACCATTTTGTATTACAGTTCATATTAAGACTTAGGCTTCATTCTTTAACCTGGAAACCCACCCTGATATGAACTTATAGGCCCTTGAACTTATCATGATTTTTTTGGAATTATTATCCCCTTAATTGAACTTAGGCAGCCTTAGTCTGAATTAATGTTTTGTTATTCAGAATCCATGTGACCTTATTGACCTTCTTCCAAACATATATTCCAAAAATTTCTTTTTGCATAGTGAAAAGGAGAAAGCCTCAGAGCCAGATAATTCGAAATGATAGCCCCCTAAACCACAAACCCTGATGGGTTGATGCCCCAATTAGTTATCACAGCCACTATGGACAGAGTACGGGGTTTGAACTTTGAACTCCTGAGTCCTGACTCTGGATTATTGTTGCTTTTCTGCAGTACCATGTGTATATTTTTGTTTTTGTTTTTTGTTTTTTTTTTACATTAAAATTTCAGATTTCTTTTTTGGGTTGTAACTGATTGGATTACATTTTGCCATTGGACTTGCTTTTGATTGAAAAGCAATATCTTTTTATGAAGCTCTATCTCCTGTAGAACATCCTCAGCCTTTCAGGTGCAGGACTGATATGCTAACTTAATATCATCCAGTTGCCATTATTGGGCTATTAGGGATAAATTTGTTCAGGAAAACAGGATTTCTCTGTTTCCTTTGTCTTATAGTGCTTTTTGGAGTTGATATTCTTTATATATCTTCTTGCTTGCATTTTGCTTTGATTTTTTAATTAAAAATCCCATCTATTGCGTGTGAGACAAATTACCTTATTGTTTGTAACAATTAACTTTCTATTTAATTTTTTACTTTTGTGTTTGACTCAGGTCAACCTTTCTTTGCCAGCTAAAAAGACTCCTCTTCCACATCAAACTTTAAACTTATCAAAGAAACCAGATCGTACAACACATTATGAGCAAGTTATGCAGTCAGAAGAGTTTCCTGTACGACCTGGGCAACCTGATTGTGATTATTTCATGAAAACTGGAGACTGCAAATACCGAGCTGCTTGTAGATATAATCATCCAGCAAGTCGGGACTCCAAGCTATATCTGCCAATGCTTTCCTTGAATAGCCTCAATTCAAGATCTGTATGTCTACTGTTCTGTTTCCTTCTGCGGTGCTTGAACTCATCGCTATGATGATTTACCATTGTGAATTATTTGCATAATGGTATTTTATTTGATCTCTGTAGAGAACTCCGGAGCATCTTAATTCACTGCCTGGCAATCCGAGGAAAGTTGGAACATCTTCTCATCCGCAGCAGCTATCACAAAATGGGCAGTACCCAGAACGGCCAGGACAGCCAGAATGCGAATTCTTCATGAAAACTGGAAACTGTAAATTTAAATCTGCATGTCGATACCACCATCCAAGGGACCGAATGTCCACGCCTTCACCCTGTGCTTTCAATAAATCAGGGCTTCCTCTAAGACCTGTATGTTCCCTTTTTCATTTCTTTTTTTAAAACAAATTTTCACTTGAAATCTTGCTACCTGATGGCATTTTGACAGTGTCAGATTTATAATTGGAATCCTAGTAGATTTGTGGCAGAGATATTTCCCAAAGTCACTTCTATCATATTAGTCGATATCAAATTTCCTGTATTACTTCATTTTTCTTTCTAGCACTAACAAATGCTCACACTCTTGCAATCATCAGGGCAGCAAAATTTGCCGGAACTATGAGCTGCAAGGTACATGCAAATATGGTCGAAGCTGTCTGTTTCATCATCCTGATAACGTCTCACCAGCAATTTCACTTGCTTCAGCCGCTGATCAAGATCACACTTCATCCAATTATGTAATTTCTGCTGATTTGGAATCTCCAGCTGACAACAATGTCGAGTCAGATTGGGGTGATGGCTGGGTAATGTAATCTCTACCAATGAGCGGACTTGGTTTTTTGGCTACATTGCTGGCATCACTGTCAAGAAAATAACGCTGACTCCAATTTTTGCAAGTTGCACCTACATTTCAACTCGAGGAATTTGACAACTTTTTTGTGGATACTTGATGCATACCCTTTGAGAAAACAATTTATATATAAATACTAATCCCATCTATACGAATAATAGTTAATCGATGTGATTGACCTGTGGAATTTGCTGAAACAGAGAATAGAGAGGTGAAAATACCTTTGCTTAGTCTTTTCACCCTCGTCTTTAGTCAGTTATCACCTTTTTGTAGTGGTTTATATTTGACATTATTGATTATGGGAAGCAGGGAGACAAAATAGACATTAGAATGACTACTGGCATAATGAGCTTGTTTTGTATAATTGTATGGACTGGCAGTCTGCATATGTTCTTATAATTGAACTGCCTAGTAATTCATCTGCGCATTAAGTAATCCTGAAGATGAATAAACCTATCTTTCTAGTGCGTTCTAAAGTGGAAACTTTGACTGAAAATTTAGTATTCCGTTATTGCTAAAACTTTAACCAAATATCATTGGTTACAAATCTTACATTCAATCTCCTTAGGGAGCAAAGTTAATTTCTACGAAGCGTAAATCACATGCTCCGTAGTACTTTCGTTCCATTTTGCTGTAATCATTGCAATTAATGCAAGTTGGTTAATGTATATGTGATTATGTACACTCTCCTACCATTCACGAAATAGTTTCATAAGATCGAAAAGCAAGAATTCGTATGAAAGGTGCACAAATGGGTTATACTTGATGGCAAAGCTTCATTACTCTGTACTTCACAACATTTCGTTCGTACAATTGCTTTGATCTTAGAAATGCAAGTATGAATCTCGCATTAACACCAATTACTAAACAGTGTGATAAGGCAAGAAATGGGCCAACGTCATTTTCCAAATATGCAACTTAACCATTTCTTCTTCTGCATCCAAGCAAAAAGATAATGTAAGCAAAAAGAATTTCGATCACTCGAACGATGAAAACGAAGTATGTAGTTTTTACCAAGCCATGTAGTTTATCATCCTGTTTTTGTTGTTGCCTTTGGTTGCTGTTGTTCTGATTAGGCCCCTGGTTAGTGCCCGTTGTGCCTGGATTTTTCTTTTGATCTCTGGCAGTGTTGAAGATCACTGTGAAACCTTCAGCTGATTGGGGATTATTCACGTCCCATTCTCCAAATTTTGGCAAGGATCGGTTGCCTGCATTATTGTTTGATTTCTACAAGAATTTCAGATTACAACTTAGTTTTGTTGCGGACATGAAAGCTATGCACAATACATATGTATGTCATTTTCGATATCTATACTTGGCACCACAAGCAACTTATATACATTCATAATTAACATAAGATATACAAGTATTTATATCGTTATATGGTATACTAGTATAAATTAGACGGGTTATCGTTCACTTTCCACTTTCCCTATTGTACTCATAGGTTGTTGACAACGGGAGTATACAATTTGGGGGTATAACTTACGCGTAATGTGGTAAAGTGATGGGCACAATCCGCATTCCTTCATTCCTAGAGTGCCAAAAACTATGCACAAAGTAATAATCCTAGAAGGCTCACAGTAGTTCATTACAACCAATGATTGCAGGCGTCTAACTAGGGTATTAGGCTATTCCAACTAGGGTATTAGGCTCACAGTAGTTCATTACAACCAATGATTGCAAGCGTCTAACTAAAAAATCCTAGAAGGCTATTCCAATCCGTCTATATGAAGTTGTAATATACGTTACTGTGTATGTAATTTAATAGGGCTACAAGACTATTAAAATTAAAATAACAAAACAGGAAAAATATTTGTGAACATGTTGGGACATCCAATTTTACAATAGTTTTTACAACCATAGTTTACATTTTCTAGTCATCTCCCCATGCTTCTCTGAACATGGCAAGTAGTTCTGATATAAAATGTACAAAACATCTAAATGTTAATATTCTTACAAATATTTAGTGGTCTTAACAATGTATGTTAAATTTACACCTAAATTTTGTCTAAAATGTTATATTTAGTGACTTCATTATAGGAAAGCTTGTGTATGAGATATCTGAAACTTGGGTGTGCAGTGGCCGTAATGTATTCATAGGGATAACAAGATCATAAGGGACTTCTAAAATAATGGGAATGCGGATTCGATGCTCATATAAGTTAAAAAGAAACGCATGAATGCATGATCACTTTTGTAGTGGATAATCCAATTTCATGCTATATATAAGTATAAATGATATAATTCTTATCACAAATGAACAAACGAGCAACGGATAAGGACCTTACCGGTGGCATGGAAGATGATAGTAGGAGCTCTGAAATTACGAAACAAAGGAATATGTAACAGTTGAAGACAAGCTAAGACCGATAAAATATGACAAGAATGACAGAATGATCAACAAGAACAAGCATGAAGAAGAGGGAGGTACACACCAAGATGTGGAATGCACGTCTACATTTTCATAGGTGGCAAACCCAAAAGATAGAAAGAAAATGTAAAAGATTGACAACTTCTAACTGGCTAATTAGAATGGTCAAAGTGCCCTTTGGGCTTAAGGCTACTATTATATAGAGTAATTAGTAATACAATAAATTTTGGATAATTTGTAAGAAATTACCACGTAAAAACACCATCTTGTGAAAAACTACTATATAAAACCAATTTTGTCAAAAATTACTATATTAAAAAATTCAATTGCACGAGACCACCACATTGTGGTTTTTTGGGTGTTAACCTAGTTTTGTGATATTGATTTGGCACATGTGAAAGACACGTGTGTCTAGCTGAAATTTTTTCTCTCTTTTTTCCCTTATTTCCTTCCATTATCTTGGTCGAAATTCATAGCTAATGTTGTTCAATTGTCGATTTTTTTTTTTATAAAGAGGGAGATGAGGGAAGGAAGGAAAAGGCAAAAACAAGTTCAGTAAGAGAGAAGAAGGATGGAAATAAAGGAAAAAGAGGGGAAAAAAATTCAACAAACTTAAATGGGTTGGAGTTTTCATATGTTGACTTAACTTTCAAATAGGGTTATTGGTTATGGGGCCTTAATAGATCCAACGTGACTTTTGATCGGGATAGGTTCGTGTCAACCCATGTAAATTTTTGTATAAAAAATCTCAACCCTAATTAGCTATTTTCGAGTCGGGTTCAAGTCGGGTTTTTGGGTTGGGTAAGTTTTTGCCATTATTGAGATGTGGTTATTTAATAGAGTGACTGAATAAAAAGAAAACTTTTAAGATTGAGATGAAAAGATTGACAAGTTAACAGTAGTAGTTTAATTGTCTTTTAGGGTTATAATTTTGGCTTGAGGTTTGGGCTGAGTGGGTGACTGGCCAAGTAATTTTTTTAATCTACTTAATATAATTTGGTTATATGGTCGGGTTCGGATTGATCTGACTTGATTTTGACCCGAAAATAATTTCGGGTTACGTGGGTCATTTTCGGGTGGGATTTTTAACCTTAATCTAACTCATTTAATTCTAAGTCAGGTTCGTGTCAACCCATTTAAGTTCGTGTCAACCCATTTAAGTTTTCGTGTCGAAAATCTCAACCCTAACTCGTTATTTTCGAGTCAGATTTAAATTGGGTTTTCGGGCCGGGTCAGTTTTTACCACCCCTAATTGTGACTCACCAGGCAGAAAATCCTGGATCCGTCGCTGATTCTAATCCTCTTTACCATTGTTACTCCTATCCATAAGTATTTGTTCAAAGTAACATCGCAGCTCCACAAAATGCTTCAGCATCACATTCAAACAACTTAACCTTAAAAGGCTTACTTAAAGGATTTAACATGTGAATGTCAGCAACGCTATATATGAAGATCTAGACCCAACATCTACCTATATGCATATACGTTGATGGTCCAAATCTAGATAAAGTGAAGTACATTATTATAATTAGCATTACGCTAACAACAGCAACAGACAATAAAGGATGGTAATCAAGACCTAGCTTAGTGATAGTAGTAGATGTCGACTAGCGTCGATTAGCTTAGTGAGTTAATTTTTTAAGGTGGTAATCAAGACCTAAGATTGAATGTCGTCAACATCAATTATTGTCTTATAACTTGGAGCTCTCTTTACACCAAAAAACATAATAATACTAGAATTGGCAGTTGAAGCTTTGTCCTCACTTGCAATACCATTTTCTTGGCCAAATATATTCCTATCAAATTAAAGGCTCAGTTCAGTTTGACCAAGGTCTCTGTCCTTGAGGAAAAGGGCATCTCAAAGAAAGGTATGGTCATTAGAATTATGGTAGAGTTAGCCCAGACAGGCAGCAAGAGTCATATTTGAGCCCCCACTAAGTCATTATTCATGGCAGTAGCTGGACGCCTCGACACATCAAAGGCAGCGGTCCCTTTCGAATGGCTTTGGAAGTTTTTGTATGTTGTGTTCCTGCCGTATATGGAACAGAGGATGGATCAGAATCACATCTCAAGGGACCTTTGCGGTATCGTTGCGAGCTTGTTACAGAGCAAATCTGAAGTCAACCGTTTAGCAGTAATTTCTTGTGAAACGTTTAAAAAGTTTAACCATAAAGAACCAGAGAAACAAGACACAATTTTAATATGTCGCAGGAACACAATGTACATGATAAATATGTGGCAGGAACACAACGTACATGATAAGAATAGGTATCCCTAAAATCAATGTATTCGACAATATTGGAAATACAGAGGCTTCTATCCTTCAATTACAAAATTTCACAGACTAAAAAGACTAGCATAGGTATCACTTACATTGCAATAGCTATCCAAACTCTAAAGTACAAGACTATAAGATAATGAAAGATAATAACAATGACAGGCCTTGGTCATTTTAGACTTCACCAATATATTTCAACTTACCTCTCTTTTTATTTGGAGGCAGGTACTTTACAATTTTTTTTGGTCTTCAAGGATATCTCTCCGACCGACTGTCAGGGGACTAATCCCTCATCCTAGCACTAACAGGCAACACACTAAGCGATAGGAGACTGGCCAAATAGTTTGCTCCATTCACATGGAAGGAATTGAACCCCTAACCTCATGCTTAAGGGATGAGGTGTTGTACCACCACACCAACTAAGTTTGGTTAGGGTACTTTACATTAGGCATAGTAGATTCCATTTGTCTCAACAGATTTGAACATCTAACTTCCGTTTATCAAATACTAGGAGGGCGGCAAGGATGTATGCAGTAATTATTCCTACAAAACAGACAAGTTATTGCGTAAGATTCACAACTGAACACGCATATGAATTACTTTGATAGATTCATGATGACCGCTGAAATCCTGCTCTATATTAATTCGTACTAAACCATAAGCAGTAAAAGTGATGACAATAGTGTCAAAGCCAAAAACTTATAGCTTATAGCTTATAGCTTATAGCAAGACCCTTCAATGATGTAGTTCAAACAACCCAAGAAAATACACAATATCTGCAAAGGCTTAAACCTATAGAATCATTAAAATGCCTCAGCACTTACTTCATAATAAATTCCACAAAGTTACATGAAGAGTAGAAATCTTAAAGTTAGTTGTCCGCTTCGAAGTACTGCAAACTTGACTCCCAAACCACCAGAGAGTGTTTCAAAACCTCTTCTGAATATTTGGTTCCACTAGTCTATAGATTACTTCATCATACTTGCACCACCTATTTATTTGGAAGTGCAATATGAGTTTCTATGACATTCAATCCCTATTCCATAAAACACCCCTACCCTAATTCATCAACCTGAAATCAGTGTGGCAGAATTAATAGCAAATATATGTCACCAACATGCTCTGTGTTTTCAAAAATTTTAATCAGATCCTCTGCTTTTAAATGGTTAGACGAAGTTTCTATAGCAAATGTCAGACTGCAAAAACAACTTTATCGTCCGTAGAGAAAATTGAAGGAGCCAAGTTGATGTGCTTATGCAGGCATTGTATTATTCATTACGATCTTTTACGTGAATTTTCATAAAGCTAAATTACAGAGTACATGGTACAGAGTCCTACAGAATATTCGTTAAAACAGATCTCATGTTGCCAAATTCGCCTAGTAATCCAAATTTTACCAAGTTGTTGTAATAAACATGTCAGAAAAATAGAAAATATATTAAACAAGTAAACATATCGGACATAACTTTTAAAGTTTGTGAACGAGTCCCAAATTTTAGTATACTTGATATCTTTAGCATATACTCCGTATTAAGTACTTAGGGTGGATCACAAAGCTGTGTAAAACATGGCAAACTTTTGGACCATTTTACAACCTAACTTTAATCAATGACAAGAGCACAATTTTGGCTATATACACTCTCCAAGTAAGGCTGCAAATAGGCCCAACCCAATCTCCATTCTTTTTCGATGAGGTCGGGACTTCTCCATACACAAGAAAAGCAATATTGAAAGCACATAATGGTGTCAACCTAATGGTGGGAACTGGGAAGCCCCTGACAAGAAGTGCACACAGTTGCTCAAAACCTAAACAGAAGAAGTATAAAAACCAAATGAAACTGTTCCAATAGGTCAAAGGAAAAGATAATTGGATGTCAAAGTAGACAAAAAGACAGAAGCAGAGAATTAGAAGGAACAAAAGGAAGATTCTCTATGTTTAGGTATTTACACCATAAGAGAATATTCACCGAAGCAGCAAAAAAGGACAAGCGATAGCCTAGCAGCTTTTCACAGGATATCTAAACACTTTATTAGCACAGAAGCGCAAATTATAGAAGTTAAAGTTTTAAGATTTCACGACTAGAAAGATCAAAGATTTATGAATTCTAACCCTAGCTCTACAAATTATGAGAGATTTGAATTCCTTCAAGGGATTTAAAGCCATTTACGTCTCCCCTAAACCAATTGCTCCCTACCCTTTCTCCCAACCCATTAAAAGCTCCCTGGAAAAAAAAAAAAGGAGAATCTTTTTAAGTGCGCTAGAGGATTGCTATGATGCCAGATAGATAATGGAACAAAAGGCAAACTAATGGCCAAATCAATATTTATGATTTTAATTTTATTTCTTGGAACCAGAAATAAGCAACTCTGTTGAAAACATGGAAAACATAATCAGTGTTAAGGCAACGAAACAGATTTCTCTATGATGTCTATAACTAGCATGACTCGGTAAATTCAAAGTAATTCCAATTTGTAGTCAGCCAGTCACAGAGATTTACCACTTGATGCACCATAAGTTATGCTCTTCTACAGTCACGGAAATAACTTTAGCTGTATTACACATGAATAACCAATCTAACTATGACTCCATCCCTGATTCCCTGCAGTAAAACAAAGTAGTTAGAAAATTGAACATGCAATGTTTCTTTGTGATGGATGTAATAAAAGGATATCCCAACCTTAAATTCTTCATGCTTGAAGCTGATCTTAAACCCTGCAGAAGGAGTTTAACTCCCACGCACAAATCAAAATTTTCACATGTTAAACCAACAAGATATAGAAGATGCTACCTATAACAAATCACTAACAGGAGTCATGGTTTATGTACATGTGACCACTGGCATACAGAACAAAAGGTACAAGTGTACTGTTGAAATACCATTGAACATCTTCATCTATTCCTTTTTACACCACAAGCACAAATGTGATATAATCCTCATAAACGTAACGGAATACTGCATAAAAACTAAAGAGGATATTGAACAGGAATTTACAATAAAAACCATTTTGAGAGTTTGATATATTTAATTTGTCTTTGAGAAAGACAAAGGAAACCAATTATATAAAAAATTATGGTGTAGTTCCATCATAGAGAAAGGTAAATGGACACTCCCTAATGTATCTCTGTTAGCACTTAGCACTCAACAAAGAATCTTTAAATCTCTCTATTCTTGCTTCCAGGCATATAAAATCAAAGAGAAACCAAGTTGGTGCGATTGAGAATCTCGAATTCTTTGCGAAGATGACCAATGCAATACACTAGGATCACAAACAGGTTGGCTATTCCATATCTTCTCAGCCGAAAGACTAGTTCTGAACATAAACACAGCACTTCCTGGAGTTGTGCCGAATAGCCAACTATGCACATCCCAGAAAACTTCAACAGGAAGGCCATCAATCAGGATAGTGTGGTTACCCCGGAATTTCCACCGGAGCCGCTTCACCTGCATCACATTTTTCGTATCCACACGAACAATCAAACACGGGTCATTCGTGCTAATAGTGTCACACTCGATCATTAAATCGTGCACAGGACCGTGATCGCTGAACTTAGCCTTAGCATAGAAAACCTTCTTCCCATAAACATGTTCCCTCTTAGCAAAGAAAACAGCAGAATTCGGAACTTGGGAAGCATTAGTCTTTTTAAAGGCTTCCTTCCTCATATCCCCGAGAAGCAGAATCATTTGCTTATCACACACAATTGCCAAGTAAAAACCCTCCAATGGCTCAGGCCCAGATCCAAATTTAGCTGATGAAAGGTCCCAATAAATATCAATATTACTAGACTCGACATCTAAACTCTTCGACCCTTTTCTCTTAGAGAACAACCAAGGCTTAACATCAACCTTACACAAACATTGATTGCTTGAATCATCTATTCCAACACTTAGACTTTGACCCATCAAGCTCTTACTCCATGTAACTGTAATCACACAAGACCGCCCTCGAAATCGACATTGATATACACAAGTTACCAGATTTTGAGCAGATTTATTACCATTTGATGATGATGAATCAGATATTTGCACTGCATTCTCCCCAAAACAAGATGGGAAATCCCTCATTTTTCAAAAAAAAAAAAACTCCCACCTCAAAATTCAAAATTCTTCCCCTTGACGCCTTTTCACTAGCACCTGGAGTGCAAATAAAAAAAACAGATCAAACACACCCACCAACACAAAATTCAACATTCAATCACACATTGAATCAAAACCCACAAAAAACACAGTAGTTTCAGTAGCAAACATACCTCAGGTCATCTGGGTAATGGGGCCCAGGATTGCAAAGTATAGAAAACCCAGAATTTTTTTTCAAGGGAATTCAACTCTTGATTAAATCATGGGTTAGAGGCTTAGAGCATATAGAAACGTTTCTTTAGCAAATCTGGAGTGAGTAAGTGAAAGGAGATGAGGGGAAGAGAAGGAGAGAGAATGGGAAGGGGACTCGGAGAGATCAGAGACAAATTTGGAGAATGTAGGTGGTAAAAAAAAAAAAAAAACACCAATGTGAAAGCTTACAAAATAAGAGGTGAAGTCCGTAATTGATTTTGGGATGTGAAAGCATACAAAATAAGGAGTGAAGTCTACTGCTGTCGACTTTAGGTCTTGTGAGCGTAATAGTCTCTCCCAGTCTTTCCAAAGTTAAGGTTTTATTGTGCGCTTTTGTCTAATTAAAGTTGCTAATGTTGGGTTTTATTTTAGTTGATTTCGGATCCGGTCATACAGAATATTATTTCAATTACTGTTTTACTGGGCCCTTACGTTTGAATTGGAGTAAAATTTCTGATCTACATCCGGGTACATCAACATGTAAGTAAAGTTATATTTTTGTTCATTTGAAATTAAAATGAGCAAAAGTTTGTAAAAATGGAGAAAATATATCATTTGTATCTCTACATATACACGGATATATATTAGATGCTCTAATTGGGTTGTGGTTGGATCAGATCAATTTTTAACAACTCGTTGTTATGGCTAAAATAAACATAGCAATTTATACCACATGGTTTTTACTTTATCTTCGTAATTTAGGCCTATTGAGGCAGTTGTTATATAACTTATTACCAATAAAAGGGCTATGATTAGTTGATTACTGAGACGAGTAAAGACTGCAATTACAAGCTCGTCAATGACTCGAGATTGTGAAGGCTTGAACTAAGGGAATATGGCTATCTTATGCTATAATCCATGCTCGAGATTTGCTTTGATTTTTCGGTAGGCCTTACGGATTAATTTGCTCTATTGTCTTACGGAGACGTCACACGACTCCGGGTGTCCATCTGGCATTCTTTCGCAATAATTGAAGAAAAAGGTTGTGTCCCTAATGGAGGAATAATGGGAATTATTAATACAGGAAAGAGACGAAATTATAGCATTACTACTAATAGTAGTGGTAGTATACTAGTATAGTAGAGAAATAGTAGCTAACCTGGGTATGGCTGTAAAGGCGGGCTAATGAATGAATACTACTGTGAAAGGCAAATGAAACGGGAAAGTGTAGAAGTTGTGCATCATGTTCTATTTCCCATAAATTCTCTCTCCTCTCTTTGGACACAGGTCATACAACCCACATGTAATAGAGCCAAGAATCCAGAAGAGTCACATTAACTGATTAAGTTACGGGGTACTTCGTACTTAATTAGCACTATTATAAACGTGAAAATCATAACAAGAAAATCTATAAAATTACCAATATTACGTAAAAAAAAATTACCAAATCATCGAATTTATGGAAATTCCCTAAAAAAAAGTTGGTAGAAACGGATTTTTTTTTTTTTTTTTTTTGGGACAAAGTTGTTACTTGGTTGATGGAATTTTATAATTAGAGTCAAAACACTTGATTGAAAAATAATTGAGAATATGGTAAAGAAATTTAACCCATAAGATAAAAATTTATAAAAAATTGATATTTTAATACTTTAAATTAAAATATATCTAATTAGATTCTAATAGTTAAAATTTTAAAATTTAACCCAAAAAATTATAATAGGGTAAAAATAAAAAAAAAAACAAACAAACATAGGAATACCTATTTTCATTTCTCTTTTTGCTTTTTGTTTGCCTAAAGCAACCAAAATTCCAGAAATGGCGCACAAATCATAGGGATTGGAGTGGGTTTGTGACTTAATGATATATCAAATGCAACTTAATAACATAATAGTAGTGTTTAATCTTTTAAATATTGTTTCGATGTGTAAAGTGCAGTACAACACTAGTTAGCAATTGTTGACATTAATTTTTAGCACGCATGATAGTCGTATAAAGGGCCAAGAACGTCCTACGATCAGAAACATTATGGTCTAGAAATATACTTGCATACTCCCTACTTTGTACTCAGTATATCCTTGAGCGGAGTATATTATTTGAATTATAATGTCAATGTGTGCATATGTTTACAATAAAGTCAATTATTATGAAATACTCCGTATCATTAGCTTTTTAATATTGTAGATGATAAAAATGTGTTTGTATTTTTAATAAACTCAATCCCATCAGATGATCTCATATAAATAACGACTAAGTACTTCGTACTAATTAATACGGAGTATATATATATATCTTACTATATAGTGCGTCTCATAATATCATGATTTGGTCATTTGGATTCTTCAAGTTGTTGTACAAATTTGGCAACAAAGCAAAAGGATCCTCTTGCTTTTTACCAAATGCATTTGTTGCACAATTATTGCTCTAATCCGCTACTTCTCCTTCAAGCTAGATTAAAGTAGATCCAGTCAATCAAACGTGAAGAGTACGTAATATATTATTAGTGCCCAAAGGCCTAACGAGTATTGCGTTTTAATTATCATCGAAATTATTTATTTGGATTTGTAAAAATGGAACTGTTATGACTTGAACTCTCTTGTCTATTTAGGGTTAATATTCCTAATTTTTTAGACTTAACTATGTTTAGTGGAATATTTTACTGCTCACTATGTTGGAGTTCATTACTTATCTAAAAGAGTAGTTTTTTGGGATTACTTGTCTAAAAGAGTAGTTTCAAGTTCAATGGATTCAAGGCATTTTGAAAATTTTCCAAACCATGAATATGAAAAAATTTAGATGTGTATTTATAGCTTACAATATCATGTTAGCAATGAATCGTTATCTCAGTTATCCACAAAGTAGAAGGAAATATTGTATAAACTAAACATGGTAACATTAATTTTAAGGGCTATAAGTGAGATATTTTCACCTGTAGAAATTAATTCAATTGTTTTTTATAAATGTTGCGGATTTTTTGGAATTTGAAAACAATTGATTACATAAATATTAGGGTGAGCTAAAATTAAGCACATACACATGTATATCTTATATCTTCTCCCAAGATCTTAATAAGGTTATTTTTTATTATAAACCTCTGTACTCATTTGAAACGATATTCTATGTTTTAAATACAATAATCTATTAAGAAGGGTTACTTCCACTGCTACATTGCCATCTAGTAATAATGTAATATAGACTTAATATAGTAATGTGTTGCCAAAATACATTGGAAAATATTAGTTATTTTAGGCTGAGGACTGAAGTAAGAATTATAAAATTATTTTGAGGCACCAAACTACCAACCTCTCTGTGTAACTCGTGGCTTAGATCATTTATATGGTTGCCAAAATACAAGGGACGTTCGTACAAAGTAAGGGGAAAGGAGTGGCGCGTGACCAGTGGGGAAAATATAAGGACAGGGAAATCATAAATCTAGGATCTGGTGCTTGCTTAGTTGCTAATGCAATGTTTTGTTTGCATGTTTTATAGTGCATAGACGTGGTCTTCACGTGTATATGTCTGTCTTCTACTGGCAATTGACATGCACCTTCTCCAGTTCTCCAACCAAGCTCAGTTGTCTTTCACTGTAACTTTGCATGAATTGCATTACACTTAAAGAGTCTTATTGCTTTGGTTCAGCTTTCAGTCTTTTCTCCAGTTTATTGTTAAGTAACCGCTTACCGCAAATCATAAATGGATTGCAATACAATTTATTGAAGTCTAATCTATATATCAAACAATTCGAGCACCAATTCGACTTACAACCAAAGAAAAGTTTAATGAAAGGCTAAACATTTCACATACAAGTTACAGTTTAGATCAATATAGTGAAGTTGGAATTAATTCCTATCAGTTTCGTTCTCAACAAATTGTTGATGCCACAAGGGTGGACAAACGACATTAAAAGTACATTCTAGCCCTAACTAATTGATTATATATATGATGATTTGAATTTACACCTCGTATTTTGTAATACATTTAATGAGAGAACTAGTATTTGGATCCAGCAATGCCTCTGATACGATTAGTGTCATTATTTACATTATAAAATGAATGAAAGATATTAAATATACACCGTAATGTACATCAATGAATAAAAGAAGGGTGACACGTAACATGTAAACTTGGAATACTTAACCAAATATAATCTATGTGCTCTCTCTTCTCATCAATTTCTAGTATGGTACAATGGTATCGATCACCTTCCATTCGCTAACTACATTCGTCTATTTCACACTCATATAACATGGATAGGGGCATAGGGCAATATATTATATATATAGGAAAAGTCAATAACTTAGTATGTACTAATACCACGTACGTAGCGAAGAAGTTGGTTCACAAAAGTCGATTGTATTAAATACTTCCAAAACATTTTCCTCAAAATAGTAATTTTTGATGATTAACTTTTCTAATTAAAAATCTTTTACAAAGTAGAACCTTTAACTTTAAGAGTATTCAAACTTTTGTACTCGTCAAGTTCAAACAAAAATCACATCAATATGGTCCTATCAAAAGGTTAATAATAATTTTTCCCAAAACACATTTATATCTCAATTAATTATAATATAAAAAAAATCCTGAAATTTTGAAATTTGTCGTAATTCTTTCAATTATAAACAAACGTAATCAATAGAAATGACAGTGATATATTTCGACTTTGTCAAAAATAAATATAATAATAATAATAATAATAATAATAATAATAATATAGTTTTAGTGATGACGAGGGTGAGGAGGAAGATTGTTTATAATCAATATATAAAAATGATAGTGATATATTTCGACTTTGTCCAAAACAATTATAATAATAATTATATAGTATGAGTGATGACAAGGCTGAGAATGATGATGATGATGTATGTATCTCATTCTCGCAGCCTGTCTGTCTCAGGGCCCTTAGGGATTGTTTGGGCATTTAGAAGGAAGATGGAGTGAGATCTATCATTCATACATATGTGTCTGTCTATGTACCGTGATCGATATTGAATTATTTCCCACGCCTTGCCCGGCCCTTTTGCTGTTCCATGCATGCTTTGGGTCCACCCCCTATTTTCTAAGCGTGTGACATTCAACCTCAAACGATGTGATTAGCAACTCCAATCACAAACTTACAACGTTTCATCATGTGGTGCTACCATTTATTGATTAGTATTATCCATCTACTACCTTCAACCTTGAAGAATTCAATTTGATATCTATGTCACTATAATCACGTACCTTTGCTACATGATGGTATGAAGATTAACAATAGTTGGTAAATCAAGAAAACTAAGTACAAAAGTTAATTAATATGGTGAGAAAATATATCAAGTTGGATACGTTTTACAGAATATCCTAGTACGAAAATGTGATAAATATGAATAAAAATCGAAAAACAGTATTTATGTCATTTTCTAACCAAGTTAGCTAATTCCATGACTAGGTATACAAATTCATTAATTTAACCTTAATCTCTTTAGTCAATCCACACAGTTCAATGAGTTATTGATTTTGTATAATAACACCAAACTAGTTTATTACTTGGTTAAAGTCTTGACGTGTGAAATCCAAAAATTGAAATTAAATCTCGTCTACATCAATTGTTATATTGTTGTTTGTAATTCTCTTTAACTGAAAATAATAACACCCGAAAACTTATTAAAATGAATTAATTAATTAATAAAAAGGGATTTAACCTAAGATCAAAATTAAAGGCCTTTATTGTATATAAGAAGGCTCCCTAAAATTGCTTTACACAACCAAGTTAGAGTCTCGTAATTCGCAAATCCAAATGATTTTTCGTGTATTCATATTAATGCAAAGGTTGGTGTAAAGTCAAAGTAGTTGATGATCCAACTCATCGTCCACCCATTAAGTGAGAAGCTCAACATTATTGTTCTTCATTAAAACCTTAAAGACGAAAACAAAGGTGTGTTCCTATTAAACCTTCAAAGTATAATTATTATATTCACAAATATATTGATCAAGAATTTTAAGTCCACCTAAAACTGTCATGTATTTCGCTAGAAGTTATATCATTACCAAGTGTCTGACATGTAATGGGGGTTTTCTTATCATATTGTTTTAAAGATAATGCAAAATACTGCTTAAACGAGTTCAAGTGAATAATATACTTGTCAATAACAAAACTTTACTTTATTTTCCATAATTATTCTCCAATATGTCTACTTCTAAATTAAAGTGGGGAAAATACTCAAGAATCAGATGTTATAAGTCATCTGATTAAGAGTGGCTTAGATAACTATCGAGGAGGCTCACAATTTTTTTTTGACATCCCGAAAATTAACTAGTAAAGAAGTAAAACTATTAAACTCATAAAAGAGCGAATTGCAATATTGGAGCATAATTATCAAGGGATTCACGCGGCAAAAAGAGACACGATGATGAAAGATGGAAATGCAAATATGATGATATTGTGTATTAGTGGACATTTATAATTTCAGCTTTTTAATTAGTGAGCTTTTTGTCCAATTAGTTATTAGTTTTTAACTTTCATGATTGTCTATAATTTTTCAGATGTTCTCCTTTTTTTATCATAAGTTGATAAATTTGCAGTCATCTTTTATGCCTCATAGATATGATGAAACAAAACTAGAAAAGTTGCACAAAGTTAATAACTAACTCAGCCTTTTCTCTCATCTGAATTCCAACATTTATGCTATCCTAAGGTATAAGGTCAATGTCATAGATTATAGGGGCGGTCCATTATTCCTTCTTTTTAGCCCATGCCAAACTTTGATTATGAGTTTGTCCAGCCTTTTCCAGACTATAAACTTCAACTCTATCATATACCCAACACTAACATTGAAACCACCGTGCTCAAAGCGAAATTTCCGTAAACCTTATGCACCCCTATATAACTATACAAGTAACTAAGCAAGGCTTGAGTCATTTATAAGGCTCTTGTCTTAAATCCTAGAGGTCTAGGGTTCGATTCTTGTCAAATGAGGGTGCGTGGGGGTAGGATCCCCTTACAATACCCTCCTATTTCAAGTACACGGTCCGCAAATATTGGACCCAAACAAATCATGAAACCATCAGCTTTACCCCTTACTAGAGCAAACAAATCTTCGTCGTAACGTTATCGTTTTGCAAATTTTATAAATCATCAAGATTAGTGGCCAAAATCAATGATCTTCATCAACTATGATGTGGTGATTAGCCGTAGCAACGATTCCCGCAAAAGCTTCAGTTCTTAAGCAAGGAGGAAAGAAGCACACTGAGCAGGATTTATATTCTCAAACAACGAAACCAGACTGGAAACTCTAGTTTACCAAATGATACAACAATGTAAATTATCCACTCGAGTACTCAAGATTACAACTTGCAAGAGAAGGCATATTGTAAATGTTACAAGAAAAAAACTAGAGCATCATGTGTGCCATGGGTTGGTTATTTTGCTAAGAAATTAACAGGGGATTAGGGGGCCTTGAAAACCCTTGGGTGCCTTACCAAGTACAAATCAATCATAAACAGTACAACTCTTAATGGTGCAATATACAATACTACTTCATACACTAAACAAAATGTCATGAAAATTGCAGAAGCTCTTGGATCCATCCACGGAGGACCCCATCTGAAACTTTGCAGCAATATTCCATTGCTTATCATATCTCATTCTGACAATGTCAATTGGCCAGGCAGCGGTAAACGTTTCAAACTCCTCATCTAATTCATCTGGATCAACATCAACTAGAGATGGATGAATGTCCTCCTTAGAAGGTTGCTGAGGCCTACGTCGACTAGAGATGGAACAACCAGCTTTGAAGATCATACCATCTACCCCTTATGCTTTCATCATTTAACCTCTTGGGTAACGCATATTGTAAAGGAATTACACACCTTCCACAGATTTGGTTGTTGCTTCCCTTTCCTAGTCTTTCTTCCACTGTCAACGCCAATGGTTCTTCAAAGGTCTCACTCACTACAAAAAGTAATTCTTCATTTCATTGTGGATCCGATTTACTTCCATCAGAAGAGTTTTGGACTTTTGGGTCCTTAAAGACTGATTTCCAGGAATTGCAAGAACTTGTAATTTACGGAGCACACTGATATCGCAATAATTAGGCACCAACAAATTGTGAGCTTCAATTAACATACCGAAATTATGGGCTAATGCTCTCCTCCAATTGATTGGTCAGCACTACTACAAGTGAGGTTAACATCATATCAGTATTATTACCAGCAGGTGTAGATGAGACACAGATTTGATCATGGTCTTCGACCCAAATAGCCAATAGGTGTAGATAATAACATGTTAAATATGGATTTGGGTCGTGTCCATCTATATCCACTTCACAAGATTAAGAGAGTTTCATTTTAGAACTATATAACAATAAGGAGAGTATTCCTTCAACCTTATATAGTGAACATTTTTATATTAATTTATCAATGTGAAATACTCATGTGTAATATTTTATGGCTTAAAGCTTTAACACTTCTCTTTATACGTGAGATTTTTTTTTATTCAAGATACTCGTATATAATGTATCATTAGTAGTGTATTTTACTCCCCTCACATATGACTCATAGTATAATAATAGCTCAAGCCACTAAGGCTTGCTCTGGTATCTTGTGTGAATTTTAGAGAAAATTGACTTGCTGCCGTACATTGATTGAAACATTTACAATATTAGACTCATATAGGTAAGACTTTAGTGAAAAGATAAACTTAACTATAAAATAAGATAGACTTAGCTATGAGATAAAAGTCCTAGGAGATAAATTTAGCATCAAATTCTACCACTAGTCCAACTAGCATAAGCGAGTAGAAATCTAAACCCCCAACCCTTCCCCTATATAACTATATTTGCTCCCAACTGTTTTGTACCCACCAACAAAAGTAAGTAAAAATTATACCAAAATCACTCTTATAAAGGAGCTATTTAAGTAAATAAGCTAGAGAATGAGGATATTGTTCAAGTTTTTGACAGATTTTATCGTGCCAATATAATGTTACAAAAATTAAAAACACATAAATTCATTTTTTGATTAACACAAAAAAATAAATAATACAAATTCTTATACATAAAGACTGATTCACATTAAGGTTTAGTCACCAACTAACCATAGTTAGGATTGATTTGTATGAACCTTGTAATACATTTGGGCTGGAAAAATTGTAGTAACTAAGCATATGAACAAATTTTATGGGCATGGGAGAGGACGGGAAGAAGCGAGGCAAGGAAGGTTTGAAGCATTGTGTTTGTCTCACCACTCGTTAAATCCATACTCATGCCCTACCTCACAACGAGACAGATAGGGCGAATCTGTTATTTAATCCGCCCCATTACCATTATTAATTAGAACACTGATGCTGCTTCTTGTATAAGCAGCTATAAGAATACTTGGTGTATGCATCGTCCATCAATTCATCCAACCAAACCTCGTAGGTTTTCAATAAAGCCACTAATGTAAGACTCTTCAAGCCCTTTTGCCAATAAGAAATCTCTCCATTTCGAGTGGTTGACCCTTATTTCCCTTCCCTTTTCACTCTTTGGGTTCATCATTTCCTTAATCGTCTTACATATATCATCTTTGGTGAATAAACCATTTTCTCCTTTCTCAACTTCGACCCCAATTTTCATGTCTAAACTCATCATTTTAGCGTTGATGAACTGATCGGTAACTTGAGGAAACAGTATCAGTTGACAATCATTCACCATAGCTTCCGATAAAGACCCAGCTCCGCAATGAGTCACAAAGCATCCTACTGAAGGATGCTGTAAGATTAGTTGCTGCTGAACCCAACCCTCATGAACTAGGCCTCTTCCCTTTGTTCTCTCAACAAACCCTTCTTGTAAAGCTGCCTCGATTGTTTCATATCCCATTGGGGGTTTGAGGGCGGCAAGAAATGGCATACCTGAAATTGAAATTATTTTGTGCGTATCAAGCACAGATTAGATGTGACTATCTCATCTAGTCATTAATCATAATTCGTAATCACTAGTAAAGTAATAACATGGGCTTAGCTAAGAGATTATTTGGTTATAGAGGCTTTCTAAATTCATATCTGATATAAATTATATATTATATTGATATTTCATGTATAGTTATTATTATACCATATTATAGCTATTGTTATATCAGATATCGAAATACTGAAGATATAAAAATACAAAAAAACGTATATCAAGTATAGACTTTATGATTTTAGGTATAGAAATGAAATTAAAAAGTTAAAAGTGCTAAAATTTTCATTTGAGACAAGTTTTTTTTTATTTTTTATTTTTATTATAAGTTCCCTTTTTTTATTTTTAAGCCAAAAAAAATTAAAAATTCGAAAAATAAGTTACTGTTTAAAATAATTTCAGAAATAAGCCAATTTTAGGTTCGGATAAAAACGTTTTCCAAGACAGCGTTATACTTGATGAAGAAACGCTACCCAGGGCAGCGACTTGCATGGGCTTGATTTTAGGGTAAAATACTGGGCCAAAAGAAATCGCTGCCTAGGGCAGCGTTACAATTCTATGAAAAACGCTGTCAATTTGGAATATTTTCAGAGTCAGTGCTGCAGAGGCTAGAGAATCAGTGCAGAGGAAATCGCTGCCCGAGGCAGCGATTTTACTCATTAATGAATCGCTGCCCGAGGCAGCGATTTTATTCATTAATAAAAAATCGCTGACTCTCAGTAAAAACGCTGCCCTTCTTAATTAAAAAAAAAACTTAAAAAAAAAAAACCGGTCCTTAGAAAAAACGCTGCCCTGGGCAGCGTTTTTCTTTTACCTAAAACGCTGCCTCGGGCAGCGTTTTTCCCTGACCCATAATTCACCCTAAAACTCAGCCCCATGCAAAACGCTGCCCTAGGTAGCGTTTTTTTTCAAGCTAACGATAGCGTTTTATTTCCGAACCTAAATTGGCTTATTTTTGAAATTATTTTAAACAGTAGCTTATTTTTCGAATTTTTTAATTTTTTTGGCTCAAAAATAAAGTTTCATATACCACTTACCGAGAAGAACCAATAGGTAGGGCTTACCAGTAAGTTCAAAACCAAGAAGCAACTCTTGAAAGCATTCCTTACTAAGAAAGCATTCACTCCCAAGTGCACAATAGATCACACTACTCTTACCAAAACTACTGAGCCATCCATTGAAATGGTCATCTAACAGAGCTGCTGGTGGTTGCGGCACCACAGGACCGGCCAACAGCATAGGCTTTCCATACACCTCGCGAACGAAATCACAATAAACCCCCTCCAGCTCCCTACAACTTTTAACTGCAAAGGCATCACATGCTTCTAGAGCAACGGCGTGCCTTTGCAGCATAGTCTTTCCTTTTCCTCCAAATTCCATTTGAGTAACTGCATACCCCACAGCGCGAGCCTCATGGGCTCGCAATGTGATCATGGACTTAATGGACGGGAACCCCGGCGGCGGCCGAGTCAAGTCTTGGCCGCCGGCTTGGGCCCTCGCTCGGGGTAAGAAATAAGCCCCACTCACAGTTAGCATTGTGGCATAGTACACGGACTTGGCCCCATGTTTACGGGCCAGCCCAGGTAGCCACTCGGTAAAGTCAAAGAAGACCAAGTCAGGTTTTAGCTGAGAGAGCAACGACTCAATGGTATCCTGTGTCAAGTCCATGGCGGCCATGATCAAGGACCGGGCCTCATAGGGTACGTCAGCCGTTGTCTCGGCCCCGCAAGGTAGGCCATTGACGGCGGGAACGGTGATAGGGATGAAGGTGATTAGGTGAGGGTGGTGATTGTGAGGTGTAAGTTTGGGCTGGGTTTTGGCTGGGAGGAAGAATGAGACTTTGTGACCTCTCTCAGCTAGTTTATTGGCTAGTTGAAGGAATGAGGTGAGGTGGCCAAAAGCAAACCAAGAGTACATTGCTACATGCAAAGGCCTCTCCATTTTCTCAACCATGTTTGATATACTTTCCTCCTCTTTTGCTTAGATCGATGTTTTGTTCTATATTTTTCAGTTTAACACAAACCCTTTTATAGCCACGCATTTCTGTTTTTCGTTTTTATATTTATCATGTTTCATATAAAGTATATATGAAATATAATACATTTTGATACTCACCAACTTATAAATATAAATTTACTTTTTTCCTATCTTATCTTCCAAACTTTTAACTTCACCAGACCATCGTTTTACAATTACCATTCAACATTCCTTCTAATTCTTTTCAATTTCTTTCTCAATTTTCACAAATTCTCTCTTATACTTAGCTCTCTCCTCTTTCTCAATACCCTTCAAATTCTTCTAAACTATTAAACAGCAGCATTATTCAAAGCAGATATTGCAAACAACGTAACAATTAAAACGTGTAAGTCTTCTGCTGTAGATTAGCTAATGGATGGGGTGTTCTTCTATTATTGAAGATAGTAGATTAGCTATGGATTGAATCTAAGATCGATCTGTTTTGGGACCAATTCTCTCGAAAAGAAATACAAGGGATCGGTAAAATGTCAATGATATCGTCGTTTAGCTAAAGTTACCAACCTTAATGGCCTGATTAAGGAAGAATACACTATACACAGGGGGGGATCATGAAAATAAGAAACCAAATCAAATGCTGTCACCACATTCACAATCCAAATCCAGATCAGATCCGAAGAAAACTGAGAACGTTTGAAGCACTAATCAATCCAGTTCCAACTTCAATTACAACTAATAAGGAGGAATCAATATAGTCTCTTCAGAATTCGATCATATCTTTGATACGTACGTTATTCAATAATTTGATACAAATACAACAGCTCACATCTATAACATTATGAACTCTTCTGTACACCCACGTCTCATGATTAGGGATTCGTAAAGCTTGAAGATTTCATATGTTAAAAAACTCAATAATATATCTATATTACTCAATTATATTTATAATTATAAGCTTGGTCACTTGAGAGTCGTGTGACTTGGTGAGAATAATATTCTCTCTCTAGGAAACATTTGACTTTTTCGTTCTACTTAGCTAGAGTTTTACCTGTTCTTCTAATTTTATATGAATTTATATTATCTAATTAAAACCTTTTTTTAAGAAATTATTCTTGGTGATCCCTTATTTTAGAATAAAAGAGATCAGACATTAATAAGGGACATAAGAATGAAGTTTTTCACGAAACTTGATATATATATATATATATATATATAGGGGAGGGATCCAATGAGAAGGGTGCTTAAAATAAGAAAAATAAGAAGAGATCTTGGTCATTCAAATAGTAATATCCAACACTATAGATTTCACGTAAAAAAATATAGTTATTATAACAATAAAAAATGATTACTATAATAATAAAAAGAGTCAATATAATAACAAAAAGTGTCATTATAAGTGAAAAAAATTATTTAGTCACTATGAGTTAAAAAAGGGTCACTATGAATATGTAAAATATCATCCGTTGAATTTAGTAAATGAAGAGCCAAAATGTCTTCTCATCCTCTCATTTTAAGTATTCTTCTTATTTTAACTTATATATATATATATATATATATATATACACGCGCGTAGTAAGTACATGTTTGGAAAAACTTTTCTCTCTATAATAATGAGTGTTTATCTTCTTTCTTTATAAATGATTGGTCGATGAAGGCAGTACATATTACTGTAAAGGTAATCGTGCGACAGATTAGTTAGTTAATAAAGGTATTGATCAATCATGTCGCCTTGAGTGCTCCCATCGAATCACAACATATCTTAAATGAAGATTACATTCATGAATTCTTCACACTTGAGCTTGTTCCTCCCTAGTTAATGTTTCTTTTGTGTTTTTCCATTTCCTTGCTCTGCTTTTTTTTTTTTTTTGCTGGATTAAAACCCAGAAAAATTAAAGTTGCTGTCATCAAGAGATTTAAGACCAATTCATTCTTTTGTTTAGGTGTTATCTTTCGTTAATGTGTTTTAGTACACGATGTAGTCGTACTATATCTTCATGGCCTTGGATAGAAGTTTAAGAGGATATACTTTAATGGTTTTAGCTTTAATAATTCTTTGTCGTATTCGTGGACTCGTAGTAATACAACGACTTCATATTTGTCGTATACGTAGTTAATTGAATTAATGTCACACGATATAAGTAGAGTTGTCAGAATCACACCTGACCCAATAAGTTACCCTAAACCGACTCGAACCCGACCTGATTATGACCCAAAAAGTGAGACCCGCAACCCGACTCAACCCGACCTGAAGTTAACCCGAAACCGATTTGAACCGATATTCAAAAATTCGAACCCGATCCGTGTCCGACCCAATAGGGACCCGACCCGACCCGAAAAGAACCCAAAACCGATTGAAACCGACACATAACCGATAGAACCCAATTTATAACAATTCATTACCCGAATTAACTGGATGTATTAATAATTTGAATATACATGAATATGATCTAATCTTGACAGACCTATTTTTACCTTAAATCAGAGTTATTAGATATTATTTAATAAATACATTTATGAAAATAAAATTTTTAAAAGATTTACTAAATATTCAAATAAAAGCAAAACCATTATTGTCTATGTTTATGAAAAGTGAGATTAGAGCCTTTCAATTTGAGGTTTTATTGTTTCGTAAATCTCATTGAGGTCATTCTTTTTCCAAAATGACAATTATTTTCCTACAACCTACTCTTTAAATAACATTAAATAAAAAGCTAAAATATAGTTTTCATAGAATTCTGCTATAACATGTTCAGGAACCGACCCGATTTTACCATAACCGACCTTGACCCGAATCCGAAATAACCCGCTATAACCTGTTTATGAACCGATCCATTTGTACTAGAACCGACCTTGAACTGAACCGAATACAACCTGAACCGACATTGACCCGAACCGAATACAACCCGGCCCGAACCTGACCAAGCAAATAACCGATTTAACCTGACCCGATAATGACCCGACCCGAACCTCAATCGACCCAATAGGCAAAATTGACCCGAAAAAAACTTACCCGCGATGGGTCAACCCAAAACCGACCCGTTGACTTATTTGACACCCCCTAGATATAAGGGACAGATCAATACTTGGTACAAGAACCCGATAGCGAAATGCTACATGTAGAGTACGTTTTCGGGTACAAGAGGATAAAAAAGAATTCATGTATTTTAACATTTGCTTTATTCAATAAAAATCGGGTGGCAAAATGACAACATTTACTTTATTTAATAAAAATTCAAGCTTTAAGAATCATTGTATTTTAAAGAGTTATATATATAAAAACATATTGTTTAAAAGGGTGTATTTTTAATTTTAATTTTTCCTTTTTTTTTTGTTGGAGTATGACTTTTTACATGATAACATGGGGTCTAACAATTGGTTAAAAAATTCATAGTTGATTTTGACTTAATTCTATTGACTGTAGACAGAAATCAGATTTTTAATATGATATTGTATAAATCATTATTAATGTGGCAATTTATAGTAAACACTAGCAAAATATGCCGAAAATCCCAATAAAAGGGAGATTAGGCTTTTGGTGTTCAGAGAAGTGCTTTTTCTTTTAACTGTGCTCTCCAATTTTCTTAAAAAATGACTACATTAATCATGAAAAAAAAAAGTATATCTGATTTTAATTTAATTTACAATAAAAAATAATTATTTCATATAATAAATACGGAGTATAAAGAAAAATACATGTTCATGTGCCCTTTAATCTTGGTTGCTCAACAAGCAAATCCAATCAATAGAAAGATATGGCGGGAGTTTGTTGTTCAACTGTCGTTCTTGCTTCAACATCCAACTATAATAACTCCAGGGTAAATATATATTCAATTACATCTCACCCAAATTCAATCTCTTCTCAAAAAATTTCAATAGTTTTGGGATTCCCCATTTTTTGCAGATCAACCATACTATCAGATGTTGTAAGTCAAACCCTAATTCAAAGAAACAAACACCCCAACTCCTTAAGCTTGCGGTTAATGGAGTCACTGAATTCCTCAGGCTATTCTCTTCCTCCAACAATAACAGGTTTCACATCGCTCCCCTCTTTTAAATATTTCATTTTGATTGATTTTTTATGTTTTTTAAATAAAATATTGACACGACCGGTCCCAACTATTGCGGGTTCTAGCGTGTTAATTAAGGTAAGGACTGAAGGACCGTTCTTAATTAATTCTAAGTTGGCACCTTTTAGAGTGGACCGACCATAGTTGGTTTTAATACGAAGTGGATTTAATTTGTAATCTTTTTTCTAAAGCTAAGTTAATTGATCTTTTATATATTGTAGAACTGGTGTGGTGGTTGCTAAAGAAGAAGAGATCTTGGTTTCTGGGGTGGATGATGTTTTGGGTATTCTCAAGTCAGACTATGATAATGCATATTTTGTTACAGGTGAATATGTTTTTGTTTTTGTTTTTTTTTTTTACTTATGATCTTGGTTCAGTGATATTTTGCTTGGGATTGCTGAATTGTATGGTATATAAAAACACTGAACACCCACAATTTGCATATTTTTGTTTTGTACACAAGCAAAGTTGTTGGATGGAATGGATACACAAGTTTTGTTAATGATTATGATGGTGTTGTTTTCGCTTGTATCATAATAAATGTTATTCTCGTTGACGTAGAGGATGGAATTGTTGTCCTATAGTAGTAGTTGAGCAGATTTTGTGTGCAATATCTTGCATGCCCATGATGAGGCGTATGTTTCTTCCCGGAAATTTGTGCAATATTCATATTCGTGATCATTTGTATGCTAATAATTGATACTTGATGTATCTGTTTGTATTGATGATTTACGTGAAGGAAATATCCTCAAATTCTTGCAATTCTGCTAATTGCATCTAATTCCTACATTACGAGCCATTCTCTTATCCTTGTTTTGTATGCCTGCAGCTGACTGGTGTTGTTCTTGGACAAGTTACTGAAAATGTGTTTAGGTTTCTTACACTTGCATTAACAAGCACACATGAGAGCTAATATTGTTTGGTGGATGCAGGGATTTTTACCTCTTCAATCTATGCTGAGGACTGCCTTTATGAGGATCCAACCATAAAATTCCGTGGTAAATAATGGACTTTCAGCCATTAGTAATAGATGGATACTAGGTTGATAAAAAATTGTGTAAATCTCTCCATGACTTATGAATCATGAACAAAATTGTGTAACTTGTTCTTCACTTTTTTGATGAAAGGATTTCATTTTGAGTCATTACTGTATTGCCTCTAACAGGGAAATTGAAGGGGTTCAGGTGTATTTTGTCTTGTTCCTGATTTGTGAAAGAACTTGTCTCTTATATTCTTGGATGTGGCCATATGTTGAGTGTCACATACTGGTAATAATGCAAAGTCGATTGCAATTAAGTGGTCTAGTATTCTCCGGCAAGTTTATTATTAGAGTTGTATATTTGTGATTCAATAGAGGCTTTTTCCTGTTCTGTTAAAAATGGACAAGATGAAAGGTCTTATGTTTCCATTTCAGAATGCTTTTTGCTTGATTTGTGAATTCTTAAATGTCCTTTTTTCCGTTATGTTTTTCTGGGGTGAGAGGATCATAGAATTTTCATGAAGTATACATGGTAATGATACAAGCCTAGTGCACCACTAAATTGCTTGTCGAAAAGAACTGACTTTTTCGTTTGATTTTAAACAGGCAGAGAGTTGTATTCACGCAACTTGCAATTGCTAGTACCTTTTTTTGAGCAAGCTTCTATTGTACTCAAAAGCATTAAGAAGGTATTTACTTCTCGTATTTGGTATTTTTGATTTGTAATTCTAATCACAATGATAATTTCTTGACAGTGCCTTTTTACTTTGTGTCAAATGCCAAGTAACAGGATTCTTAACTAATTTTTAATTTCTTTCCACCAGCACCTTCAATGATGATTCATACTTAGATGGTACTTTTAAGAGACCTATCTTTTTAATGTGTTCAGTTATTTTTGAAAATTTATATACCCCAAAAATTCACTTCCTGATGCAGCTTAGTAGACACCAATTCCTATCTATGATCTGAAGGTGAAGGCCAAATGTAAATATAGATAGAAAAAGCATCAGAGAAAGCAACATGTTTACAAGTCATTGTTCCTGATTGTTGGAAAACTTGAATTGTTTCCACTTGAGTCAAACCACCTATCAGGAATTCAGGATATCAGAGAAAGGAATGTGCATACCTTGATTCACCTCCATCTATATGCCAAAAGAAATTAGAAAATGTTAAACATACTGTAAATAGACTTTAAATTGTTTTGAGATAAGTTATGAATCAACTTCAGTCATGTTGCTGAGTTGCTATTGAATATTGATGTTGTACCTCTCTATAAATTAGGGTACTGATGCCGAGAGAGATTTTCTATTGGCAAATTGGAGCCTAAGGTACCTAGTTTTCTTTTTAATTGGAATCCTTTCAAGATTTTTTCAATTATGATGAATTTGTGATCACTTTCATGTTTATTGCAAGGGTGGGTAGATGGAAATTTCTCAATTTTATTGTATTCCAATTGTTAAAGTTTTTGTTAAACTGTGTTCCCTGTCCACTTTTTGTGATTTATGTACCTAATTAAGCTGTCTGCGTCTTTTTTTAACTTGGAAGCAGATGACTGGCATTAAGTAGTTGAATGAGGGATAACTGGAAACACCCTCAATGTTGTTAGAGGCAAAACCGAATACATCTAACCTCCCTTACTTTGCCTAGGGCATAAGCCTTTTAGAGGCATTGAGGTGATATTTGTGACAGTCATTTTGATGTAGTTTATCTACCTAATTATAATCATTGTAATGTTATCTACTGTTTCTTGTACTGTAAATGAATGAAAAACATTTGATGGTGGTTTTACCCTCATTCTAGTAAAAGCATCTAGATGTTCCAAGTGTTCTTAAGTTTGAGTTTTGATTAATTTGAATTTTCTACTGGTTTTATGTCATAAATTGTAAGGTTTTTTTTTGTTATAGAACTTAATATATTTTTTGCTTCTTTGTGATCATAATTGGTCCAATTTTACAAATTTCTCTGTATGTTTCTGAAGGACCTACTTAAAGCTTCCATGGAGACCTCTGATTGCTATCGAAGGGTGTACAGTCTATGATTTAGATGATGAATATAAAGTGAGTATAGGAGTATACCCATCTCTTTAAATATTTCTGAAGTAATGTTATATTCTATTACTCTCGGCCTTTCTTTTCTGACTGAACAGATTGTCAGACACGTGGAAAGGTGGAATGTTTCTGCAGTTGAAGCCGTTGGGCAGATATTCACACCTGGATTCATAAAACCTTTAGAATGAACATAAAAAATATGGGGTAAGCCATATTGGAGAAACAGTTATTAATTCATTGTTAAACATAGTGCCATACTGCCTACGAAGGTATTCATTTACATGGTGTTAAGAGCATAAGTGGGGGGGGGGGGGGGGGGGGGGGGGGGGGCTGCTTTTAGAGGGTTCTAAAGAGGGTCTCTTAACAAGAGCTAGCTCTTACTCAAGTAGTGGGAGGCTCTTATTTGGAGCTTGGGTAGAATAATTCCCAAATAAGAGCCACCTACATGTCATCATCTTAGAATTTTTTAAAGGAGCGAAAATAGATATAAAAAATAGGAGAGAGACTAAGAGCTACCTATTGCATTTCTTACCATTTTTGAAGGGGCTCATATGGGGTTGGTGATAAGGTGGAAGAGGAGAGAGACTAAGATCCCCCATATAAGAGCCTCCCCACTGTTGTTGCTGTAAGCTTTTGTTGTTTCATAATATGACAATATTTGTGCATTACTAGAACCAAACAAGAACAAACTCTATGAGCAGTTTCCCCTGGGAACAGTTTTCTTTTTATCTACTAGCTCTATTCACCCCTGAATGGGAATAACATAGAATTGGAAAGAGGATCTGAAAACAGCCTTGACTTTAGGGCCCCATATATAGAACTCCTATTGTTAGGTTATGCATATTACATGCAAGGGGAAGGATAATCTTGGGTGGCTGATGACCCTTTTAGAATGCGTCCAGACTTTCTGATAAAGGTTTACTGTTGTTATTTCTGCCAGGGACTGCTGTAGATATGTAAAGTGGTGGTTGTGGCTTGCTTAGCTCGTGATATATTGCCAATCTTCTGATTAAAGATGAAGCTATTTTATATATTTAGTTAGATTTGACAATTAGGAAAATAGTGTCTATTAGATAATAGTTGATAACAGATGCAGTATAGGTGTTTGGAAATTAACTAGTTTGCTTTTGAAGGTATTGAATGTCATATTTGCACATTTTGTGTTACAAAGTGGGGTATTTTGTTCATAGGGGTAATTTTATTTATTTATTTTTATTTGCAAATTTGCCCTTCATTATGCTCCTCTTGTTATACTATTGAAAAAGAAAATATTTACGCCAATCTGATCATCCAATTTATTCTGTATCAGACACCAATTTTGTATACTAGATTGACTTGTCAAAGCTACTATTTGGTGTTAAATTACCAAACACCCTCTTTGTTTTACAGGTTGTCATAGCAGGTAATTAATCTTAGTGATCATATATTGTTTTTACTGCACAAGGTATCACTATATGAAGCTGAACAGCGCAATCCTTTGCTCGATAATTTATTTGAAAATGAGTTAGTTTATGAAGTTTCCTCGAAGCATATTCTTTGGAACTGAACATGCATTTATGTTGCTATTCTTTTTGCATCATAAGAAGGAAAATCTGTATAAAAAGTAGTTTAGAAGTCTGTGTTCTTTGTTTTTTCCTATTCTAGCTCAGTTTATGTATAAGATGATGGCTAAGATATGGCCAAAAACTTGTAGCTGCTTTTGTTTCATAGAGTTGCCGACCCTGCAACAGAAGATACAGCAATGACTACGCTGGTAGGAACTGATATTGAAGCATATAGCCTTAAATAATGTACTTGGATACACTGTTTTGTTGTTAAGAGTTGTAAAGTGAATTATTCTAATGGTATCTGAAGAGTTATGATGCAGTATTTTGATTCTGTTTGAGCTCATGTTATTGATTCTGTGAATGGCAATATGGAATGCGGCCTAAAAAATCTCTTGTTTTCATTTCTTTCATTTGTCCCTTTTATTTTTCCTAATGTTTCAACCCTAAAATCAGAAAAATTACTCTATCAGTGCAGAAAAAAATGACATTGCCTTTCTGATGTACGCAAGAACTTCTCAAATGATTGTCAGAAAAAAACATGGCTAGTGGCTGGTTTGGACTCTCACTTATCTAAATTATTACTCTGTGCTTAAACAGTTAAACTTGTTAGAGTAAGAAGGAATGTCTGGTTTTTCAAATTTCTTTATCAGCAATTGGTACTGCTAGCTTCTTGCTCTAGAGGAGAATATAAGGTGATGTGCAATTCTCTCTTTCCAGCTACCATGTGCAAAATCAATCCTTGCTAGTTTAACAAAGGTTGGACTTAAGGTACCCCCTTAATTATGCTGTTGGGCTTCAAGCAGCATTATAATTAAATTATTCTGCCTTCTTGAGTACAACTGATTTGACTTGTAATTACTCTGAAGGTGCAGATAGCAGTGTAGTGGACTGGAAAAGGTATGTCCATTACTTATGTTGGTTCCCTTTGGTTTGAGTTGAAAAAGGAGTCTGATTTGTTGAGCTAAGATATTCTGGCTTCTAATGTTGAACTTTCACATATCAATTTTACTTTCACATAAAAAAGGTTATTAATATGAAAAGTTGACCCACTCGTTTAAGGGAACTGCGCAGAAAGCCTAGCCTGCGGATCTATCAAGTCTAAGTCCAAACTGGTACCAAAATTAGTTGTCTCAATCTTGAAACCATTATCATCCTACCATACCATGAATACTATCTTTATGTCCAACAAGTCCACCCAAAACCCACAGAACCTATATCAACCTTGACATCCCTAACAAAAATTTCAAGTCCAAGTCAACCAGTGGAAAACCGATCATAAAAGTCACGTTTGTGTATTACTCCGTCGGATATTCGTAGTAAACTTATAGGCAAATAGCCAAGCAGCAGCAGTGACTAGTGTGAATGTGAGAGTCATTGTTGCATTTGGTCCCATAAAGTTCAGGGTATTACATTATTCATATACAACAAACAAAAAAAGGTAGTTGAAGCTTTTTCTATTTGGAATTTCTTCGCATCCAACTGTCTATTTGTAAAAGACTATAAACCTCACCCTCCAAAAAAAATAAGAGACAAGAGAAGAAAGTCTTTAAAGATGAGAGTATAAAGAAATGATGGTAGTTGCCTGAGAATCCAAGGCAGGAAAAGTTTGCATCATCCATGCGCGGCTGCACCTCTGTTGTGGAGCATTCGCCTAATCATTATGTGGCTCTTGTGTTTTCTAAATTCGGTGGGCCCATCTTTCCCTGTTCTCATATGAACATTTTTTGGAAGTATATTCAATACTCTTTTTGTCTACTAGAATATCACATAACCACCCTCCCAAAAAATTCTATGTATTTTTTTTTTTTTTTAAAAAAAAACAAGTCCAATTCAATAGCCATTGTTTCATCCAATGCTATGTGTGTTAACATAAACATTCTTACATAATCCAACAAGTGTTCGATTTTCATGAGTAATGATATCAATACACAAGGTGTTGGATGGAGAGGTAGTTAGTCCTTTTTGACATTTTGTAGAAAACGTCATTACTTATCATATTTTTGGTTAACAATAGTTGCAGATTCCACTCCCTGCAAATCCCTCTTTTTCATCTTAATAGCTCTATTTTGACTAACTTTTGTGAGAGTTATTTTGTGAAAGGGAAGCAATTATTTCAAAATGAAGGGAAGAATTCTTTATCAATGTTTGCCACATCAAAGTAACAGATTAGGAAACCTCCAAAATTAAGTGGTTTGTGTACCTCAAATTCCTGAGCCACCTTTATGTTAGTAACACTAGAGTTTTAGTTTTCATCTTGATCAATAGTACTGTCGTTGAATATGGACAAAGGACTTAAATTTCATTAATGTATTAGTGCTAATGGACAATATTATCCTATGTGTAAATTTGTCATCGATTCGAGTTTAAAATTCGTAGCTCATAATGATTCGATGGTCGTGTATGACCAATTTATCCTCATTTCTTTTTGCTAGTCATACTACTTTGGAAGAAAATGAGCAGATTACTCCGTAAAAACTAAAGGATAAAGGTGAAGAGTATGATGATGTCGCGTTAGAGAACCAAGAAAAAAACCTTTCGTATAAACTTTTTTCGTGTAAACCTGTATGAATGTATGATAATACGTGTATAATGTTAGTTGTTGCAAACCTGTATGATAAAATAATGTTAAACACTAACTTACTGGTGAGAACTCTGTATAATTTAGAGTTGTTCTTGATCGCAATACCCTGACAAAAGTCTAGCTAAATTCATTCATTCCCAAACTCTCACGAGCTAAGTTACATAATCTATATAGAGTGGTTTAAGAGAACTCTGTATAATTTAAAGTGGTTTAAGCCATTAGTTTATAATGTATATAACTACAGATTTCAATAAGAATTTAGAATCGGAACTTAAATTGAAGCAACGGTTGAATTCTTAAGTTTAATATAATAAATTTATGAGATTCTGTACAACAAGTTTTGAAAAACATACCATATCAAAATTTGTATTGAGCATTCAGAAAATCGAATGGGATAACATTTACCCAAACTCTAAATTACTCAGAAATGCAAACCTAAACAATAAGAAACTGTATGTACACTTGCAGGGACCAAGGTTCATTCGACTTCTTTGACTAAACCTGTTCATTGAGTCAGGTCGGGTCAAGGATGAGATGGGGTCACAAGTAAAATGGGTTGGGCCAAAAGAGATATATAACGGATCGAGTCGGGTCAGACCGTCCAAAAATATTATAGTTTTTATCTATAGAGGGTGATATTTTACATGTATCACCTCTAATCTTTGGTAGTGGACTATCTTCAAATAAGTGGAAATAATTTATTACGTGATAGTGTTTGAAAGTCTTGAAAACTATTGGCCCATTATCGATCCGACTTAACCCATTAAAGACCTAATAAAACATGACCCTTTAGGAGACCGACTTATTAAACCCATTATTAATTAAGACTTTTTACAAACGGATTGGTTAAACGTCGTTAACGGACCTCCAATTTGAACAAGACTACCCCGGCTCCCAAAAAAAAAAAAAAAAAAAAAAGCTAATCTCTCCTCCATGCATACATAACCAAAGAATACCCACTGTTGGCGCCGCTGCCGCCGCCACCGTAACTACCACTTGACCGTGTTGTCAAAGACGAACCCGAAGAGCTCCTCCCACAATCACTACTCTCCTCTGCCCATTGCAACACACTAGAACATGACCCAGCCGGGGACAATGCCGTCCCCGGCGCGGGTGAATTCTTCCTCATCAATCTCTTCTCCGGCCCCACCATTTCCGGCCATACCCCACCTTCACCCACCTGGAAAACAAACACCCCATTTTTCTGAGCACCCATCAAATGCCCACCATTGTTGTTCACCCAGTTCAAGACGTCCCAGTAAAACTCCACCCCAACTCCATCAATCACCATCTTCTCGTTGCCCCTAAACTTCCATGCTAGCCTCTTCACGTTCACTTTGATCTCTCCGTCAAACTTCACCTTCAGCGTCCCCCCCGAGCACTCGATCTCTATTGAGCGAGTCAAACCCAAGAACTCAGACCGTGTGGCGTAGATTCTACGCCCAAAGACATGCTCCCTACGAGACAAGATTGTTGACCCGGCGATATCGATGATTACACGGCCGTGCCCTAGTCGGCGTTTCAACTCTTCTTGGAGATCACCAAGAGAAAACTCCACCTTGCCATTACGTACTAATGCAAGGTAAAATCTAGACTCTGGCTCGGCCGAGATCGGGTGTGCAAACTCCGCTCGAGTGAAGTCATAATATAGCTTGATCTTGGAGTTACTATTACTATTATCAAGTTGACCATGAGTTTGGTTGAGCAGGATGGATTTGGACCCGGGCCGGGTCCGGAAAATGGAGAAAGTGGAGGGTTGAAGAGACACAGTAATGGAGAAGATTTCAGGAGCATGAATAGTAAGAGAATGGGAGTAGGGCGTTCTTGACCAGGTGAGTGTAAGGTAAATAGGCGAGTCAATCAACCGAGTTTGGTAGATACATGTAACAAGAGACTCTTTCGATGAAGTTAATATTGGTATGTTTTTAGAACTACTTGATACAGGACTCCCTGGATTACTAAAACATCCTTGCATCATTTTCCTTTCTCCGATCCGTTGGTTCCACTGTGGCAGAGATCGAGTGCTTTTCCGACTACCTCTGAATTGGCTACAATTTTGGAAGTTTTGAAGTGTATTTGTTTCGAGTGTCGGGCTTTTAAGAATGGGATTGTTATAATGACATGCAATGCAAAGCAACCATATGATCGGAACTGTGTTATAAATTAAATATGAGTTGGGTTGGGTTGGGTTGGGTTGGCTTGATTTGCGGCTTTGATATCTCTCACTCAATTTCCTTCCCTTATACTCTAAGAGGTGAGCTGGGGTGCACTTTAGGGACCGTATTCTATGTATAACAACTAAATAAGAGTAACGGTGACTTTGAATTTCTCTCATCTTACTTTGTCAAATTACCAAACCCTGCCTTATCTGAATTATTTTTGTATGTAGGGCCTTGCTTTTCTTCCGGCAGTATTTAAAATTTGGACATTATATTATAATTATAATATGGATGGTGTATTAATTAGTTGTTCCTAGATAATAATATAATTCTCATCCATAATATATTTCTAAGAGGTACATGTATGTCCGCGAGATTGGCGAATTCTTTGAAGCTCAACTTTGATGTAGAGGAAGTCGTCAGTAATGGTGCCTTCGGAGAGTTCATCTCGGCCATGGAAGAATGGGGCCCTTTGGAATGGGATTATGCTTGCTAAAAATATTGTAATATCCATGCCAATGCAAGCTGCTAGACCATGGGTGAATCTATGATGTGAGTGAGTGTGTGTTAACTTTTGTTCTGATAACCAATTTCACTTCCTTGTTCTACCTTTTCAATAATAGTATACACTGTAAAAAAAAAATCATAATAAAAGCATTGCTAGAATCCAATTTGATTAAATCGTAGTTAGAATAGTCGCTTCACTAAAATTTTCACAAACAAGAAATACGAAAAAATAAATTCCATTAATTTTTGCTTCCTATATATTATACTGTTTATTTTCTCTGGACAAAATACCCAACTTTGATGAAACTTTTTTTATTTTTGAGCCAAAAAAATTAAAAAATTCGAAAAATAAGCTATTGTTTAAAATAATTTCAAAAATAAGCTAATTTAGGTTCGAAAATAAAACGCTACCCGAGGCAGCGTTTTAGCTTGAAAAAAAACGTTACCCAGGGCAACGTTTTGCATAGGGCTAGACTATAGGGTGAATTCTGGGTCAGGGGAAAACGCTACCCTACCTAGGGCAGCGTTTTTTCTAAAGCCTAATTTTTTTTTGGTTTTTTTTTAAGTTTTTTTTTAAAAAGAAAAACGCTGCCCAAAATTTCCATCCAAATTTAACCCCATGCAAAACGCTGTCCAGGGCAGCGTTTTTTTATTAGGTATAACTGCCCGAGACATCGTTTTTAGTCCGACCCTAAATTCGGCTTATTTTTGAAAATAGTTTGAATAGTACCTTATTTTTCAATTTTTTTTAAAAAAAAAGTTTAAAAATAAAAAAATTCAACTTTGATAGTGTTCATTTGCTCTGCACGACTGCACCAACTAACTATGACACATTGACACTGAGCTGAGCTACTGAAAGCAGGACCTAGGGAAAGGGAGTGACTACCTAACAATGTTGGATGGTTCAAACGTTAAACTCGCGCACTCCTACTAAAGAAAAAAGTGGGGTACCAAAGTCTGAATTTCAGGAGAGTGGCTATGTTTTTTTTTTGTTCTGTTGTTAAGATGCACAAGAAAAAGGCATGCATGCATTCCATGTTTATTTTATTCACTAGTCTGCTAGGGTACCTATCTCTTGGTTTTTATGTTCAAGTTGAAACAATCATGAACGTGGTTTGATTTGGCCTATGTGTTCATATGAGGTTTCAAAGAGTTATTATTATTATTATTATTATTATTATTATTATTATTATTATTATTATTATTATTTCTTCCATTTCATTTTACAATCCTTTATAAGAGTTTGTTGAAGATGACTCGTGGAGAATGCACGGACCATATTATTCGACCATTCGTTCCTACACGCCATCGACGAGGTAAGGAGGGAACCCCCTTAATACATTGCGTAGCAGCTTGCATAAGGAGAGTCACACACTCATACAGTACTAGGTGCCTCGTAGATAGACTAATTCGTGTTCACTTATCCACTGGGTGAACTCGTACCAAGACATGTTTGATAGGATGACTAGTGACCAAATAATTACCAAATAATCATTTAATTATTTGACCTTCTACTGCATAAAAGTATAATTTGGCTGTTATTGTATTTTTTCTTCTCCTTTGAAGATAATATGGGACCCTTACTCTGTGGCTAAAGATGATGTCTTGGTTTGGAGTGGCGTCTGAGGGTTCCTCTCATTCGCTTTGCTAACGTCGAGATGTATATGTCAGATTGAGCCATGCAACCGTTTTATTTTCAACGGCTGTACCTTCCACACTCTACACATACGCTACTTTGCACAATGTATATTGTCATGGAAAGGCAGTTGTTTATTGGTCAATGGAGCATTTCCACCGCATAGATAAGTGGAATTGACATCTCTATTTCATTGTCGATGGCCACCTACCCGAGAGGCTGATGGATTACTATGATTCATACCTTATATGGTATCGAACTATCACTCAGACGTTTTATTAGCCCATTATTCCTACTGCATGTACTCCATTTTACACCAGCATCCACTTGCTTAACATCATGGTAAGAATGTCTTTAAATACAATTTATCTATTTATTGTCAATTATTAATCTATAATCAATACTAACTTTTTGGTTTTATTCTACACTGAGCAATTGTTTTCCATTCATGACTTCTGTCATGAAAATCGAGATCTTAGTGGTCACATTTTGTCGGATAGAGTCGTACAGATGTGCATGAGAGGTATGAAGAGGATTAGCCAGAGTCATATTCTTCGACCATTTCAAACGATATATATATAGCCTATTGTATGCTCATCCTCCTTGACTTCGAGCCTTGATACGACTTTTCAAGGCATTTCATAGACAAACCCAAGGTTAGTGCTCATTTACATCTCCGTAGGTCCGTTTCAAATATACACTCTAGTACCTTGCTTAATTAGACACCATTTTTTAGTGTGACAAACCTAGTTCAAAGTCGTAGTTATCGGATTTTAGTTAGAATTTTATTTTGTTATATTATAGGTGTGTAGTTTATGTATGAGTGTTATTTACAGGTTTTACATTTGTTACATATTTTGTATAAATCAAGCACTATTTTCTTATAAATATTACTTGTTTTGTAAATAAATTTTTCTATATCAATTATGTTGGTTTTGAATTGTTTTGGATTGGAAAGGAGGTATGGATTGGAGTTGCATCGGATTTAAGGATGACGGTGGATTGGAGTCATATAGCAATAAACTTTTTACTACTTTCTTTCTAATAAAAAAAAAACCGTTGCCTATAACAATATATTTCTTCTTAATGAAAACATTACCCATAACAATGTTTTATTCCCGAGCCATACTGAAGATTATTTTTTAAATTAGTTTTATCCGAAACTTAATTTTTCAATAAGATTAGAAATTAAGCTTTAAAATAAAAAAAATCTTCTTTTAAAGATGAATTTTTTATTATACACTTGTATTTTGTTTAATTGAGAAAATGGGTTCAAGTTTTTCATGGAGTATCATATCGCTCAGATATGGCGTGATTGTGTGAACCAATACAACTTGAGCTATTTGCTCTAAGTAGCCCACGAGTGTTCCCACTAGTATGGAATAGCAATCACTGCAAGATGAAAACCGTAAAAAAATTTACCTAAAAATCTACTAATGTACTGCAAAGGTTTGGATATTGATTTTTACTCTTTGGTTTGAAAATTTTGGGTTTGATCAAAGTAAGTATTGGTCTTAAGAAAACCATGTACACAAAAAAGAAAGTGAAATATAGGTAATTAGCAAGTACTTAGACTTTTCTGTTTATACACACAGATATTATTTTAATAAACATTATCCAAAAACACCAATACCATAATTATGTTATATTGTGAATAATGAAGAAATAAGACAAGATCACAGCTAATTATGGTTATGGATGGAGCCAACATTTAACAAGTAATGTATGCATCTCGTGTGATTACTTGTATACACGACTTTTTTAGAGAAGTGTGGGTTAAATTAATTACTACCAACCTATCCAAATGAAGGCTCTTCAATTATTAACCCATCCTCTGTCTCCCACTTCACCAGATGCCTCTGTACAACCTATGTCCTCTGTGTATGCACAATCTTTCTACACACTTTCATCCCATTCTTTTTAAAATCACTATTCTTTTGGTTTTTGGTTTTATTTATAACTACTTGCTTGATTTAGTTGGCTCCATTCAAATTCAGTGCATGTGTCGTTCATATCCTTGTTTTCCTCTGTTTTTTTAATGAATGATTTTGATTCTTGCAAATCATATAAATTTGTCTTTGTTTTATCCTAATTTTCCTTGCATCAGGTAGTGAGTATGGGTCAGTTAAGAAGCTAAACTTCTGTCGTTTGGTTAAAATTGTGCAGATTGACTACTGACATGAAGGATACTCGGATACATTAAAACTTTGAGAATCATGTCATGAACTTATAAGATTTGATTCATTCGGGTTCAATCCAAGTCAATTATAAATGAATGTTACACTAATCAGGTACCTCTAGTTAATATAGAACATCTCCCCGCCAATTGAGTAGCTAACCTATACTATATTATTAGCGGTTCATTACAGGTTACAACACCTATTTTATAAAAGCTATATTATCTCTGTTACTTTTTATTTGTCGAAAATTTAATTTAAGGAATAAAAAACTAAAATATATAAATAAGTTCAAACATATTTATGTCGGATCTTGTTAGATTCGTTTTGAAATATAATACGAATTAATTTAATATGTAAATTTTGTAATACATATTTATAGATATTATAAATATAATATGTGTTTTGAAAACTATGGAAAAAAATAAATGGAGAAAGTACAAAGTAACATTTTATAAATTACATGATTATTCGTCACCCATGAGTTAAACAACTGTTTTACTTAGTCACATAGACAAATTCCTTCAACTTTGAATAACCAAATAATTATCTATCATACCATGAGTAAGCAATTACGGCGTATATTTTTCCATCTTTAAATATTATTTTAATGAAGGAGTACAAAAGACAAAGTCTAACAAATTTTGTTAAATTACAGGAGAAAAAGGTGTAAAGGTCCCACCTTTCGGCGCTAAGGGAGTTCGATACTTAGAACTGTATAAAAACAGTTTGCTTGTCCTTTATATAGAATAATTCAACAATAACTGTAAGAATAATTATGAGTTAGAGTTAATCGCGTGGTCTTCTGGATATCTTATTGTTTAAAGTAATTCATGGGTTTTACAATATTTGAAACAATGATATCATATCCCATGCGGTATAACATAGTGTGCAATAAGTTATTGATTCATATCGTAACCTTTCGTGAAGTTGGGGAAAGTGAGCTTTTAGCTGTAATAGGCACTTAGCCAATTTTCCAACCTCGTGATGTATCGGCCTTGCTGTGGCTAAATTGACCAAGATCTTCAGTTTGACCAAAATATTTTGTAGTTACATGTTGTTCACGGTGTTTCTAAACGTAACTTATGTTACATTAATATACTCCATACTTTGTAGTATGATTTTACTTTAAAAGGAGTATGATAGGTGATTATAGTGAATAGATGTTTGTATGTTTTCGTGAATAAATTTTGAATATTTTCTTGGAGGCTAACCAAATGGTAGTACTGGTGATTGATTTCCATTACCGTCAAACACAATAAAATGAGGTCATGAGACGAATATGAGCTTTTAGGCTAGGCTTGAGATCAGATAATGGCTAAGGATTTGTAGAAGCTATATCGTTGTAGACTTGTGGCTAATGTGAGAAGTAGAGGTGGCCATAGGGCGAGGACAGGCCTGGCCACAAGCTAGGATGAGCTAGCCTAGCCCAAGACTGGGTTGGGATGGTATTTTAAGTGGACGAGGCAGTTTTGGGACGGGTCAGAACCAGGTTGTGTTGACCGGGCCAATCTGGCCCACTAGCTATCTATAGTGAGAAGAGATGAGGGTTAGAGCTATGTATCTATGTATGTCTTGAAAGTAGAGTTGGGATAGGCTAGGCTTGGCCTAAAAATTTTGTCCTAAGAGTATGGAATTGGGCCCAATCTTTGTTCCTAGAACCCACAATTGGGAGTACAAGAGAAGGGAACATTGACAAATTCAAAACCGAAAGGTTTCGTAAAGTACCCCCAAAGCCCCAATAGAAGCTCATTGGTTCAAAGAAGCAAAATACCGTACTCATTTCACCGGACTCGACGATGAAAAAGTAGATTTTTATCACACACAAAAAATGATCAAAACAGTATCCTTGTTGGGTCGATGTAGCTAAAATGAAAACATTGAAAGCCCAATTATTACTCCCATTTGAAGCCCGAATCTAGAATACTACTCGTCTACACTAGCAAATTAACCCAAAGTTGCTCTTATGCATCCTTGTATATTAATATCAACTTATGATGATTAGTGTAATCAATGTGAGCATCAACGATGATCTGAGTTAGTAACAACATTTTCACATGAAAAGTGGGCAAAACGAAGTTACGGGCAGAAAAACTTGAAAACTAAGGAGTCTGTGTTTACATGAAAATATTATCCCTACTGCTAATGTGTGCATAAAATTATAAGAGTAATGATAAATCTATCTCAATCATTTGATATTATTATGATTAAGATTGGATATCATAGATGATTGATATAAGAAAACCAAAGAATAAAATGCTTAACATAGGATAAAACTATTGAATATTATATTGGTCAAAGTTTCTCATGTAGTTCTATACTTCGTATAAAATAGTGGATATAAAATTATCTTTTTAAGATTGAATATTATTAATCCAGTTCTTCAAGATAATTTTTCATATTCTGACCCAATTTAGAATATTTGAGAGCATATCTTCTCATCAAATGGGTATGCTGAAGATGACTCTCTCACACAATCTCACATCAAATTGTCAAAGATTTTTTTTTTTTTTTTTGGGACATCTTTTGCACTTGAGAAAAGTGCGACCAACTGCGTCCTTGAGTTTATCCCTGGCTTCCTCACCAAGTTTGGCACTGCTCAAATATAGCGTTGTGGGCTTGTGGCTGTGTGGCGTAAAGGTAATTAAAGGTCGCGTCAGTTCAAGTTTTGCCCATAATTGTTTAATTAGGGTCTAAGATTGTGCTAATTTTTGTTGGCCCAAACTAAATTTGGGCTCAAAAAAAAGGCTTTTGGGTCATTTTTGACCTAAGTCTAAAATCTGATTAATTTTTTTTTTTTTTAGTTTTGAATTTTTCTCGTTTTATTTGTAAATAGTATGCCCTAGATTTTTGGGAGTTAAGATTGAAACTTTTTCCTTATACATAAGAAATTGAAACCCTATGTATCACACTATCCATAATTCGTAATTATTAAATTTCATATCTAAATTTCTCTCCACACATAATCCATCACATCGAAATTATTCACAAATTGCGTCACACAATCAACACTACTTTATCTAAAATCAATAAATCCAAAAAAGCCCAAAATAAAACAGGAAACAATTACAAAAAAAAATCACTTAAACATAACCTTGCATTGCATAAGTATATTCTATTACATATTCTTAATTTTCAACGAATTGTTTAGCAGAACAAGCACACAAATTCCAAAACCCTAGAGTACTCTTCCTCTTTAACTTTCTAGGAACAGTAACCACCTCATTAGCTAACTTAGCAAGAATAATCTGTCTCTTCTGTTGCTTCTCATTCCTCCTTGTTAATCCTTGCAACCTCATAATCATGAACCTTCACATAGAAGCTTCCTTCGTCTCCAAGAACACTCACCGGCGTGTTCCCAAACCCTTCTGCCACGGCCTTCATCCACGCTTTCATGTCAGCCTTGTACGCTTCCAAGTCTTTTACGACGGGCCAATATCGGCCTTCTTCAAAATCATCTCTGTCAAGTGCCATTGATTCTGTACAATTTTCTTCTTTTTTCTCATTCAGTGCAACATACTTTTCCTTTGCAAATTCGTCGAAAGCCTCCGAGTTTTCGATGAAACTGTATATCATCGCTCCATCTATCATTAAACTCATCTTCGTTGACCTTTAATATATATTTTTTAAGGTGTTTAAGAAAAAAGAACGGCGGTGTTTGACAATGAGAGAATAAAAAGAGGGGGATTTTGAGTAAAGGGTGTTTAAATAATGGGTTTTTAGTTTGATGTTTGAGGTGTTAGGTCTTAGGTGTGTGGGTTATATGTAGGTGAGGAGTTACTGTCTCTAATATTAGGGTTTGATAGGGTCATTATATGTAGGTGAGGACTGAGGAGCTACTTTCTCTAATAAAAGTTATTTCGTTTGGTATTTCTTTACAAATATCGGATGCAAACAGAATCTTATATATATTATAAGTTACTAAGTAATCCGTATGAAAGCTTAGCGTAATTATTAAGCTCAGCTCCATCCTTTCTTTATTAATCGCAAGTGGTACTGCAAAAGTATTAATGTAGCTTATGGTGCTGGGCCGTCTGGCAATTGGGAAATACTGCTCCATATTCCACATTGTTCATGAATGTATAATTTAAAAAGATTCCTGAGGCCTAAGGTATATTCCATGATTCCAAAATCCGGATTCTGTTGCATTATTGCACAATCCACATTAGTTTATTCATAAGAAACTTATGAGTAAAACTATATTAATAAATAATAATGAAAACCTAACAGTTGTTATTTTTTCTAAGTAAGATTAAATATATTTTAAGATCTTATATATCTAAGTAGAAGAAAAGAATTATTATTTTTTTCTTGTCAAAGAAAGAGACGATTATTTCTCCTATATTATTGCCAATTTTAGCATGCGGCACTTTTCTTGACCAGTGCAATAAGTTTAAACAATTTTCATTTTCTTTCAATGCTTTTATGAGAGGAACTTTTTTTCTTTTGAGGGGATAGATGATGATGATCGTTGATGGTTCAGAGATTAACTCCTATGTTATTGTAAGAGAATTGCACAGAAATATATACCCGTGGGCCGTGGTAACGTGATTAGCTTGCAACATCAACTGGAGAGAAAATGTGTGTGTAATACGGGGTACAGTTGTACAAATCCTCTAGAAAAATTATACTATAACAATGCAGCAACTGTTCCTAAAATGTTACTTAGTCCAGCCCACATAACCTGGCCCATATTTTATACTATGTAAAATTATAAAATGACATACGGTCTATGAAGGAAATTGGGGTGGGGTGGGGTGGGGTAGGGAAGGTTACGTTGTATTGGGTGTCCTATAATTGGAGTATTTCAAAATGCATGTTTAATTGGTAAATTTGTCCAGATGTGATGCTACTAAAGAAATACTCCGATTTATCGCTTGCGGCTCATTCTACATTAATAAAAAAAAATACTCCGTTAAGTTTAAGTTGACCTTTATACGAGAATATTATAATTATTTTAACTAAACACCACCAATGTAAGGAAGAAATTATAGTTTACGTTCAAAAATAAGTTTATAGTCTAATATTGTTTGACCTTACCTTAATTTAAGGAAATCTATTATTTTTTCCATGTACTCTATGTAAATTTATGTTGATTAATAAAGGGTGTACTGATTTATTTATTTTTTAAAAAGGTGTAGACAAAAATTTTTTTAGTAAAAATAAAAATATTTATGAGTTTAGCTATAATCATCACATTTACAAAAGTATCAACTAACTATATTATTATGATTGATTATTGCCATTTCGAAGATTTGAAGAGGTAAAATGATTATATTTCAAAATTACCATATTTAGATATTTTAAAGTGTATGTTGACCAATAATAGATATTCTATATGAAGAAAATAGTAAATTTTTCTAGATTTAGTTACTTTATTAGATGTAGAAAGGCAAGAAATTCTTTAATGCGAAAGTGATTTGTGTCGCTTTGGTTTGTAAGTCTTATATTTTTGTATGAATATAGAAAATTCCAACAGATTTTATCAAATCCAGCCCACTTAAAAACCACGCAATGGTCCACAGAGTATGATTGAATTGAAGTGTACGCATAATTGAAGCTAAAATTAGACCGGAATCATAGTCGTTAGTCGTTAGTCGTTAACACATGCTTATATACATTTGGATTGGCTATCCACTAAATGGACACTTGGTTCGGACGTAAAATCACATTTAACGCTTCTATTAGAACTTTCTACGGAGTATGATTTTATGTTTACTTGTATTTGTTTCTGAAATGTCAAATTAAAATAATAATAATAATAATAATAAAAATTTAATAATAACCCCAAAAACCAAGCTTATGTTGTCATCATTAATCAATTACAAAAATGCATAATTTGGATGAGATTAGTAGGTACTCAAAATATTTTGCAAGATTTAAATTAGTGATATCTTTAATTATTTCCTTTTCTTATTCCATGAAACAAATCTTATAATGTTGGCATGTTAAGGAGACAGCATACATGTTCCGTCATTCATCCAACTAGACAGCTACCTGACTATCGTGTGTATATATATATATATATATATATATATATATATATATATATATATATATATATATTATGGCTTAATCCAGTCTAAACCAAGAAGATTAAAAGAATATTAATCATATAAATACATAATATAAATAATCAATAGTTGATTAACTAATTCGTGGTAGTTAAGTTAGCACGGAAATTTCATGAATTAGGTGAGAGATTGTGTATTGTACGGCCCGTACAGTAGTGTTGAATACTACTCTTACTGTCTTCTCTAAATTCATAAATTATAGAACGTACAACCTTCACGCAATCAAGATAATAATAGCGTAACCGTAACCGTTAACGGTTAGGTAAAATAATCGGGTTATATACGGTTAACGGTTACGGTTATTTTTGCACATCCCTAGTGAAAACCGTGAACCACCAAGAAATGAAGGGAGAGTTATCAGTTAACAGGTAGCCAGTAAATGAACACTTTAAAATACAAAACGTGGACAGGTGGGAGTTTTTAGAAATAAAATGAAGATTGACTTTTATAGATAAGATAGGTCTATTTTTTAATTTCAAATTTTCTTTTTTTTTAGTGAAAAATATTAAAGACATCTTATTATTAGGCAATTATTACTGTTCGTTTCTTCCGCTTACCAAAATAAAGAGCAGGTTATAATAATCTTTGTTCTAGATAATTAAAAAAATTTAATCGGAAATATAGTTTGAATCAGTGTCATCTACCCGAGTATCAATACAAATCAAGTTTGATTAGTTTTCAAAAAGGAAATTTCAATCTAAAGATTTTATTATTTATATGTTTTGGAAAAATATAGTGATGAATAATAATATTGTGAAGAAGTTTCAAACTTTGGTTTATTGAATTATTCGTTCAACGGCCTAATGTATGTAAAATAGATGGTTATCATGTATAGTACAAAGTATAAGGAAGCGTTATTAACACGGGTGTTTATTAGCGAGTATCTGCAAAACGAGTACCCGAAAATCCGGATACCCGCTTTGTTGGGTAGTTAAAAGTGTGGCTATATGGATCACGTCTGTGTGAAGATCATCAACTTTTTAAAGATCCCATCTTGAGCATGATGTATGTAGTGGACTAGTGGAGTGTACAACGAAAAACTGCATATCCAAACTTTTTTTTTCTGAATACTGCTGATCACAACTAAGAAAGGACAATTGCAAATCCTTATAAAATGATCCTAGAATAATATAAGGAATACTACTTCAATTAAATCAATTTTATTAGTACTCCGTATTATATATGTATAGCCTGTGTTTTGTAGATGATTAGATCCAATATATAAACCGAATCCAACAACTACCCATTTTCATCTAATCATAATCACAGAAATCTTAATCACATAAATCTTAATCTTTCTTTTTAACCATAATGACTGTTCCCAATCCCTTGGGAGCTTGTTAGTGCTAGGTATTTCTCTAATGCTACTCAGCCGGGTTGACCATCATAGCAGAAGATCAAGCGGTCCATAATCATCATGATATACATATTGTTGATGATCCATATAGGACTGCTTATCACTTTCAACCACCCAAGAATTGGACGGCTTGATCTAAAAAAGAAAAAAAAAATCGGTTTCGGGTACCCAATCCGAAAATATAAAATTTTATAAATTTACCCGCTAATTACCCGTCGGGTATTTCAGGTTGGGTTTCTCGGAACACCCCTGGTTATCATATTACATTTTTTATTATGAGATAGAAGAAGTGAAATAATTTCAAAGCACAAGTTAGCAATACTCTTTGGCTTTACATCAACTTCAAATGAGAGGTGGTATGTATATATTCTCCGTTGCCTAACATATTCTATAATGTTTTTTTAATGTGTAAATAGAGTCGTAAGCAGTAAGGTAAAAACGGATATAAATAAATTCGTTTCATATTTTGATTACTTTATAATTTTAAAGAAATTTGGGTAAAGAATCTCCTACACCTAATTTAAATATATGTAGAAATTCCAGCCTTAAAGTGATTTTAAAATGTTTAACCAATGACTTCAAGAAATGAGTTTTATTACTACAAATCTTAAAGAGTACTCCCTCCCTCTTAAAAATTTTGCTGCATATTCAATTTTGACTTCCCTTAAAAAGATTGCTCTACTTTCTTTTTGGTTGTATTTAACCACTAATTAACCAGTTTTACTTAATGATCCGTAAATTTATTTAAATAGGGTAAATAAATAAAGACCGGAGGAGCATATAGTACTCACCCATAAAGAAGCTAGCCTAATAGGCTAAACTAAAATGGACAAAAATCATCTTAGAAAGTACAATGGCAGATGTGCATTATTTATTTGTAGTATTAGTCCTTTATTTTATACTCCGTAAGTCTCTGGACTTCTAGAATGAGATATTTCATCATCTTGGAGGTATATTAGTCCTTGTTTATACTCCTAAAGAATCTGCGATTCTAGAATGAGATATTTCATCATCTATTGTGACTAAAGGGCGAGACATACAAAGGCTGACGTATTGGCCTATAGAATCGGATTTTTATTTTCATCAATCCGTTGCCGAAGAGCTTCAAGCTAAGTTCCGATGAAGTTTCTACGGTGTATTATAGCAGTGGTATTGGAGTTTGTTATTTAATATTCAAATTTTCCTGTAAAAGACGTATTTATCCCTCTTCGTCCTTTCTCCTTCACCCTCCAAACTACTCCTCCCCACCACCCCTGCCACCCACCTCAGCCACCCCCGTTACTGGCCGTCATTGCTTGCTACTTTCGACGTGTCAATCATCCCCATAAAACGTCTAGTCCTAGGGTTAGATTTTATAGAAAACGACCAACCCTAATGTAAGACTTCTAGCTTCCTCAGACGCATAGCCATAGGATTGGTCGTTTTTCTAAGAAGTGTAACCTTGGGACTAGACGTTTTCTGGGGATGACAAATATGCTGAATTTTTTTTTTAAAAAAATTGTCATGAAAGAAAGATGTCGACAGGTCGCCGACCACGCCAACAGATATTGCCGAGAAATAATAAAGGTGGCAGTAGCGGTGGGGTGGTGATTGCAGGGTAGCAAAGGTGGGCAGTAGGAGAGATGGGGAGAAGTGTGAAAGATGAGAAGGAATGAGGGTGGATGTTTATGTGAATAAAATAAGAAGGGGCAAAAATGTCATTCAGCTCGATGATTTGAGTAATTTTTGAGAGTTAAATAGCGCTCCACACTTTAATTCCTCTAGAAATAATGTATTTTCATCACTATGATAAACACAAATATTTATCAGGTTAAGAAGATTTAATTCAATAATTTGTCCATACATATCATAATTTGAGTAGAATTTTTAGAATAATTAGGGTAAGATAAAAAGGATAAAGTACTCTCTTATTATTATATTATTACGTATTATCACTCTATCACCCAAATATTGTCTCATTTTGACCAATAAACTCTCATAAAAATGATTAAAAGGAATAAATTTAGAGGGACAGAGAGAACGTAATGTAATACATAGTATATTAGATGTACAAATAAAATTTTGCGGAGCTTTTGTAGAGTATGTATCTGTATTTTTGTATCTTAAACAATAATCTCATGTGGTTAAATTGTGAATATAAAGGTGAAAGTCTCTGTAGCAACAATGCGGCACATAATTAAACTTTTGCAAGAATGTGTGTATAATAAATTAGTAAAGATAAAGTTCTTCTATTCAATAATTTTTGAAAAAGACCCTCTAGACGGCGTTCTCCCAGGATCCAAGTCTATCATATATTCATATATGATTCATGAACTCTCCTTTGTGATTGTGTGGCCACCAGCCCACCACCACTGCAAGTCTACCTTTATTCATGCAAGGAACCAACTCAAAGTTAGATTAGTCTCACTTAGTTTTGTCTTTTATATATGAATATTGAAGTGCAAAGCCATAACATTAACAGTTATAAAAAAATAAAAATTAAACATATGATTAAAGTAACTGCAAAACCAGCATCTCAGAGTAAACAACAATTCCATGCTTTATTAAGATCAGAAGATCCATGAATCCATTCCCATTTTCTCGTAATTTTTTGGGTAATAATAGAATACATATTATTTATTTATTTTGCAATAAAGAATACTTATTTTATGGTATATACTTGGTACATATATATAAAAAATTTTAACGTATGTCATAATCTTATCAACTCCTATACAGTCCTAGCGTACTATCAGTTATCAAATTAATGCAAGTGGGTGGATTCATGCGAATTCTCTATATATAAGTTATCACTGAATATATGCCAGAATGAAACATGCAACTTGTGCAATTGGAATCACGTATAGGGGACAAACTAACTGAGAATAATTAAGGTGCCAAAAATATTGATAACAGCTTGTTACATTATGAATAATTGGCCATATTTTAGTATTGTTTTAGCTGATTGCATTTCCACATCAACCATTATTCAATTAAGAGATGGTATTGTGTGGATGCGTCTTACCAAAATCTTGGTGTGACAATCAAATTTTGAGATACAGAAGCTAATTAACTCCGAGACATATTTTTAAGACAAGAAATCACATTTAAATTTGAAATGCATACTTCAAAATGTGAAATAATTGTAGACATCAACAAGCCTATAGATGGTAATTGCATTTGCATACATACTTTATAGAAAAGGGTGGTATCTTGTATGGTTGACTTTTAAAGAAGGTCAAAAAAGGTATTTTTAAAGGAAGATTCATAAACCTTTATTAAAGATTCAACGAAAAGAATAAACCAAGGGGCATATTTATAGCAAAAAAAACTCACCGTTACAAACCCTTTAGATATCTAACTCCAATATATAATATTGATTCAAATTATGAGACATGAATAAGGATGGAGTCAATAGAAAAATATAGGTTTAATTTGTTGTAAGGTTGGAATTGACAATGTGGGAGAAAGGAGAGTGAGAAATGATGTTAGTTTGGGGTGAGGGCAAGGTGTGGGCCATCACACTAACAATTTGATAAACTCATCTCATCTAATATTTTTATTTCAATTAAAATTGGCAAAAACAAAATCTAAGCCAAAATTATGGCAACTCACATATTTTCACGTGTGAGTGAAAGCATTGTCTTTTCATTAGTTTGTGGTTAAGAAAAAAGGAGAGAACTTTTTTATTTTTTTTTATTTTTTTTTATTTTTAACTTAAGCAGTGATCACTATTCTATTGCAATTTGGGTATAAGAGTAGAATGATACTTAATGTTGGAGACTGTTTGGATTCAATAATTATGTCGAAACAACTCTCTTCATAATGTGCTCCGTACATTTTAGTCCACACAGATGAGATATTCAATTCCTAGCTGTTTTTAAAATTTTTATTTTATGATACTAATGCAATAATTTTGGAATATTAAGAAATAAAGGTACGTAGCTGGCTATTATTCATTCATAGTGTGATCCGATCCCTACCATTAAAAGCCCAAACGAATGTAACCAATAGGCAAAATAGGTGTCATCAACATCATAACCTTTTTTCAGCCTAATACTCATCCAGCCTCCAGCTCACCAAATCAAAGTAGCCAGCCCGACCAAAGGGGCCCACTGCACATCGTTGGCCACCTTACAATTATATTCAAATTCCAAATAAAGCGTTACAAATAATTTGATGTTCTTGTATGCACTACGCAGAGACGTACACTTAACTGTGAGTATTAGTGGGCATTAAATCATTGAACTACTGATGTCCCAAAGGAATAGTCAAAATATAAAATTTTGAAAGTTGGGAATAGGAATGTTCTTTGATTGACAATTATAATTCATGTATATTGTATCAAATCATTCAAACCCAACTAGAAATTAAATTCAGGGGAATTATAACTTTCTTCCTATCGATCAAGCAAATTCTTAAATCTTAACAGGACTCAACTCCCATGCAACAAACAAGCACCAACATGGCTCAGTGCACCCCAGCTAAATCCACACATAATATGCCCCTAACCACTTCATGTCTCCCTTGAAAAAAAGGCCTGGTAATGTAATTATTCACGTGTTTTGGGCCTAAGAATATTCATGGTATAAAAATACTCCATTTTTACCAAATCATCCTTATGCATTTGACATGCTTAATTTTTAAAACTCTTGGGTTAGGAATTCAACACTTATATTAAGAAAAGAGCACCCTGACGGTCTATTGCCTCAAATCAATAAATTAAGATAGATTGAGACACAAAGCATTTTGGGTAGGATTGCGACTAAAAGTTGGAACGAAATCATCATTCAAGGCATCAGAGCAAATGAAGTCAATACGTAATATTGTTATACTAGCCGTCATGCTTTATCATGTACGTAAATGCTATGAATGTGCATGTGTAGAATTTGAGAGACCATTTAGTATATACAAAATAAGAAGTTTACCTAGTTGTTTAATATGGGCCTAATAAACACAACACGATATTAGGGGCCTAACATGTTGGAATATCTAAAAACTCCCTTGATCGGATTGTTTTTCCATTGATAAAATATATATAAGGTTCATGTGTACACAAGTTATATCCTATTCATAATATAACTCTATTCAAAGTATTATCCTATACCTATGAAGATTATCTTTTAATAATTTATATCACACCCCCGCAGTCATAGCGGGAGGAGGACGGACGCTAAGACTGGCCCTTAAGTCTAAAATAAGTTCTCGTGGGAGCCCCTTAGTGAAAATGTCGACAAATTGACATCGCGTAGGAACATGTAGTACTCGAACCATACCCAAAGTAACTTTTTCTCGAACAAAATAAATATCCATTTCAACATGTTTAGTTCGTTGATGCTGAACTGGGTTGCTTGATAGGTAAATGGCACATTATCACAATAAACAACAGTGGCTTGGCGGAGAGGGTAGTGTAACTCGAGTAACAAATTATGAAGCCAACAGGCTTCAGATATGACATTAGCGACCCCTCAGTATTCTGCCTCCGCGCTCGATCTAGAGAGAGTATGATGACGTTTAGAAGACTAGGAAACGAGGTTGTCCCCAAGAAAACAATAATACCCTAAGTCGAGCGTCACATATCAAGGTAGTCTCCCCAATCAGTGTCAGTATAAGTGATCAGTCGAGTCAGAGCAAAAGGATAAAGAAGTAACCCATGATCAATGGTGGCCTGAATATACCATAGAATGCGTTTTAATGCATCAAAATGAGGATCCCTTGGATCATGCATGAAAAGATACACATGTTGAACTACATAAGAGATATCAGGGCGAGTAAAGGTGAGGAACTGAAGTGCACTAGCCAGGCTTCGATATAAAGTAGGATCACAAAATGGCGATCCTGAAGTTGCACTCAGTTTCAATTTCGTATCAACATGAGTAGCTGCAGGTTTACAGGAGCTCATACCTGCACGCTCTAAGATCTCCTGTGCATACTTCTGCTGAGATAGTAGTAAAGAAGACGATGTACGAGTCATTGCAATACCCATAAAATAGCTCAATGGCCCTAAATCAAGCATTGGGAAACTAGTTTGCAGGCGAGAAATAATCTCAAAGCGCAACTTGTTAGAAGACGTGACCAAAATAATATCATCAACATAAAGGAGAAGATATGTCATATCTGCATCGTGTCAAAAAATGTATAGAGAGGAATCACTTATAGAGGCAACAAACCCCATATGAAATAGAACACTAGCAAAACATTGGTAACAAGCTCTAGAGGCTTGTTTTAGACCATATAGAGCTTTGCGAAAGTGACACACATGCTCAGGTGAATTTCGATCAAAAAAACCAGGTGTTTGATGCATATAGACAGTTTCTTATAAGTCACCGTGAAGAAAGGCATTCTTCACGTCTAACTGGTGCATGGACCACTTCTTAGCCAAAGAAGGCTGAGCTCTGTATGAATAGTTGCTAGTTCAACAACTGGGCAAAAGGTCTCATGGTTGTCTACGCCAACCTTTTGCGACCTGCCATCACAAACAAGACGAGCCTTCTGCCTTTCAAGGTCACCATTTAACTTATATTAATGTTTAAAATCCACATGCAATTCACAACATTCATCCCTGAAGGCTTAGGAACCAAGTCCCATGTCCTAGTCTTAATTAAAGCACTATATTCATCATTCATGGCTACATTCCAATTTGGGTCTTTTAAGGCCTGTTTGTGATTTTTGGGCAGCAAAGATTTATGTGGAGCTAGGGTGGAGTGTATGGCAGTTAGACCGTACCTAGGGTTGGGTTTGAAAATCCCTTTTTTTCCACTTGTGCAAGGGGGAGAGGGCAGGGGAGGTTGGGTTAGGCGAATGGGCTCAAGACCATGCATAGGTTAGGGGGGGGGGGGGGGGGGGTATGTAGGATGGGCTGTGCTAGGATGGGTTGGAGTGATGGGAGGAGCTGGTTGAGTGCATGTGGGTGGAGGGGGTATGTTTGTTTGACTTTAACGTAAGAGGATATGAGTAAGAAGTGGGTTTGATTCACATTCACCTAGAAACGCATAATCATTTAAACGAAATTGACCCAAGTTGTGATAAGGGAAGGTGGATTCGTCAAATGTGACATGACGAGATAAGATGATCTTATTAGTGGTTAAGTCTAGACATCGATAGCCACGATGATAGGGAGTACAGATCAAGAAGACACATGGAGAGGATCAGGGGGCAAGTTTATGAGGAGTGGTAGCAGTTAGGTTAGGGAAATAGAGACAAACGAAGATGTGAATGTGGTTATAAGAGGGCACTACCTCGAAGAGAGCTTGAGATGGAGTTATGTTTCTGAGGGCTTTGATTGGTAAGATGTTAAGAATATATGTGGATGTCTCAAGAGTATAAACCCAATGAGTGGGAGGAAGAGAGGCGTGAAAAAGCATTGTGCATTTGACATTATTCACGGTGCGAATCATCCTCTCAACCTTTCATGAGTTGAAGTATGAGGACCACAAAAATTAAAATTCATACCATTTAATTTTCAACTTTGACCTAACCCATTTAATTTTGGGTCGGGTTCGTGTCAACCTATTTAAGTTTTTGTGTCGAAAATCTCAACTCTAGCCCTCCATTTTTGGGTTGGGTTGGGTCAGTTTTTGCCACTCCTAGCTGGCTATGTAAATGGCATTTGGATCCATTGCATACAAGTGGTTACTATAATTTCATAAAGATTTAATTCAACTTATCAACTGTGGAAGCATAGATTCCAAATTAAAGGGTCAAATATTATTTAAATGAGTGGATTTAGAATATATTTAATTATTGTCGTTAACACTCTTTCATACGATTGTTGGTTTAGTTAGTTGTAAAGAAGATCTCCACAATGAAATAATTGTAAAGATTATTATTTATATCGCCTTGTTGCTCGGTGTATTGGTGTGCTTGATGCTGTTTCTCACTAGCAAAAATGAGAATCAAGCAAGAGTGAAGATTTTAAGGAGCTAGAGAATTATTTTTTCTGTAGAAACAAGTTTAAAAAAACTAAGGACGTCCATGTAAAATAATGTTGAATACGAAAGGAAGTGGAGTACGCACTACTATGTACGCAGTAGACTAGTAATGAAGACAAGATGTGATAATAATTAATTGTAGAATACTTCATACACAACATATAATAATATATCACTTTTTTTTACATCAATAAAACAAGGTTACAAGTTGGAATTAAAGAAACCAAGGTCTTTTCGACATCAGTTTGCTCGGTTATGTGCTTTATCCCTCGTAATTTCGGTGATGGTGCAACTATTGAAAAACTTCCCTACTTCTAGTATGGAATCCATTGTATTCAAAATATTCATTTATAATTATGAGAGGAGGATGATATGATATTATTTAGTTGGGAGGAGAGAGCCCATTTTAAAGTGTGGTTACAGGCGATGACCTATACATAAAGGCTGAAGAGCATATCTTGCTCGGATTGGCTTACCTCTTCTGCGTTCCTCCATTGGGAAGTTGATAGAACATCCCCAACCAAAATTCCTACGTGAGTATCCACATATATCACTTGTTGCCAAAGTCTATATATAACTGAATTTGTCCAACATGTTGATAGAACACTTATTAATACGAAATTTATAGAAGTAATTAAATAATATACGAAGAAAAAGACATAAAATAATTATAATCAAAGTACATTGATTATTTGAATAGATAGAGGGAGTTATAAAAAACGAGATGCAATCTCATATTTTAGCATCTAAACCTTAGTGTCAGTTGTCAAATAATAATATTAGGGCTACACAGTAATTTCTTCACATTTATATGCATGATAAAAAAAAAAAAAACATTTGAAAGTACTTTAATAAGCTAAGTGATGTGAAAAGGTTGCTAAAACTTAGATATCGTGCATTAAACATATTTTCTTTGTTTACGCCATTTTCAAATATTGCTTTGACTCTAATTTTTAAATTATTTTTAAGAAAATAAATAGTCATTTAAGTTCTTTTTATATCATGTGTAATTTAAAGATGTCAAATTTTATGATTATAATTCTTTGTAATTAGGGATTTTATGCTTAAATTTGTATATTGATAAGTGTGTTTTGAGAAATATTACAACTATAATAACGGTATATATTGCACACAGCCACACACACGTGATGTAATAGGATATACAAATTATGTAGGTAGAGAAGACTCTTCCACCAATTACGGAAAAATTAAACATCTAAGGTTACCTATAAATCTATACTAAAGATCTTAAGTAGAAAATATTGACATAGGACCACGACATATATGACCTACTTGTTCTAAGCATTTGAAAGTAAAAGTGTTAAGAAGAACAAAAAACTTGAAGATCAAGAAATACATGTATGTATTTTTTTCAAACCAAAGAAATACGGGTAATATAGTTGTCATGTAAATTTTCCAAGATGTGATGGTGATATGACAAAATTTAATATTTTTTAAGTGATAAAATCAAGTAAAAATAAAAATTAAATTAATAATTTGACTTTAATATGTAATTATAATTATACACTATGATTAAAACGGGATTAAAGTAGAATAGAGTATTCATCACCTATTGCACATAAACTAGTACTCCGTAACCATTACATAGGAAGCATACAAATTTAGCCAACTTATGTATAAACTATTGTATTAGATTGAAATATTAAATATAGTGATGTTACTTGTATGATCCTCATTTATTTTCCATGAATGAAAATACAGAGCTTAAGATTCAAGAAACCACTGTAAGAAGTTGAACATAAATCTTAGACTTATTCTACTTTGAAATTTTATAATTTTATAATTTTAATTTGTTAGGATTTATCTCAACATAACTTTTAAAATATTAAATTTTCATCTTGTTAAATTTATATCTCAATATAAATTTTAAAATATTAAATTTTCATAATTTTTTGTATTATAAATTTGAAGAAAAAATATTTAAATTTCAAGATAAAAATATTTAAATTTAAATATAAAAATATTTTAAATTATATTTTAAAAACGATAATATATCAAATTATTATCATTTAAAATAAAGAGAGTACACATAAAAGTTATCACGATCAAGTAAATTGTCTCTTTGAAAGTGTCAGGGGTGAATTGATGAGTTGGCAAAAGGATCCCTAAAGTTGTCAAAATCTTTTCACTGTCCTTTCTTTATTCAATGCGACTGCCATAACTTTTTAAAGGATCACACGCGCCTATCTACAGTAATACCCGTACTCCACAACCGTACTACCTACTTTTTATTATTTGGTACCTTATTAATTTTTTTTTTAAAACTTTTTTAAGTGTTTGATCTAATCCACTCACTGAAACAAAAATCTGCCTTATTCGCTCCTCAAATTATTTAAATAAATTTTAAAAAAATGAAATAAAAGCATCTAAAATATTTTAAGTCTGATAAAAAATAATTTTACAAATAAAAAAAAAAATAAATTTAATAAAAATAAGCTAAGCTTAGTAAAAATAACATAAGTTAAGAAAAAAAAAGTCAAAGCATTTCATTTTCTAACTAGAAAAATTTCTTGATTTTTTCTTCCATTCTAGTTTAAATAGTGTTTTGTTTTAAATGGAAGCAGCTTGTTTATATGAAGTATTTCTTTTATTGATATACAAAAGTATTCCCTTTCGGGAAGTTTTGTTGGTAACTTAAATATTCTCCACAAGTTTACGAATTCAACAGCCAATTGATTGAAGACGAAGAGAAATTATTTTGGAGACAGCACGTTACCCTTTGAAACTAATATTATTATACCAACAACTATTCATTAAGCCAAATTGATCATTTTATTGTTGGCATTGTTGCTATAAATAGTCGGAATTAATTTATAAGAGAAGATAAAATTTGAATTATATATTACTGTGAGCATTGCATGGACTTAATTATTGAAAAAAGTTAGAAATTTGCTGATGATTGAAGTGATATTCATCTATTCGTTGAGTTGTTGATTAGGAAGAATTTGTTGGAGTGAAAAATAAAAATAGAGTTTTTCTAACCACTAAAAACGCTCCCACAATACACTGACATAGCATCAGACGGCAAGGACAAAAGAGCAGCAGTTATTTTCTTAACCTTTGGTGGTGTTATCTCAGATCAAAGGCGGTATACCCTCGTCCCTCGATCTGGACTTAATACGATGGGCGAGTAATGGCAAGGAAGTCAAACTGGTGTATTAGCTTCTTGGAAAACATGTTAGTATAGTATGTGATGAACATGACAACTCGAGGAATCATCATCCATCACTAGGCTCTTGATCAATTCTAGTCCAACTGTTACTATACATATTCATAGATATACACTTGGTTACAACCCACACATTCCTCCTTTTGGAAAAGACTGGGGAATCAAGTTTCACCTTAACTTGCCTTTAAAGGTCTACGCTGCTTTCTGACACGGATATCATTTCTTTTTATCATCTATCTATTTTTCTTTCCATGTATTTTCCTCTATAAATTGCTTCATTATTATTTTTTATTAATCACAAGTGGGTCATTATCATTTAATTACATTTCTTAATAACCGTAAAATGAGTGATGTAGCACAAAATATGAAATGGACGAAAGGAGTATATATGATTATTTAGTACATATTACATTTGGTGTGGTACCTAGCTTTTATCCAAAATATGTCGTTAAGCTATCTTCTGTGTCCTCGTCCACATTAATTGTCATAACCACCCGTAGCATGTATAACCCCGAATATACTGAAAACCACAACTTAACCAATTTCAACTACAAATAATGAAATAATAACTTGAAGCTACTATAATTTACATGTAAACCCAGACCCAAACAAAAAATAAATATATTTAAGTTGGAGAGCTAGTGTTCCATAGTGGTCCCAAAGCCTCACGGATCTTGAATCAATATTCAACTACATTATAGCCTTAAAAAAAACAAAATAATTGCAATATTATTATACACAAATTTGTGGACCAAACCCTTATTTTATTTGGAAAAATCTCCCTCGCTAACAAGGAGCAACACACATTGATCTAGTAATAAGGATTTATACTCCATCGTGGAAGCATCAACAATACTATAGAGTTCCTTAACGTTACAATCAATTTATATGTTGAGAACATAAATGAAATACCTTGCAATAATCTGTAGTTATCTGGTAATAAAGATTTCTACTCACATAAGGATGCACAAGCATATGAAATATCTCAAATCTTCAACCCCCTTCTATTTCATTAACAACACTTTTGGGATTTATATTATACTTTCTTCGTTTGCTTTTTAAAAAAAATTATAAAAAGTTAATATTTGAAAAATATTTACTGAAATAAATATATTTTTTTCGTCTATGTTGATAAAAATTCATAATTAAAATTTGGTTAAAAAAACAAAAGAAGTATATTTATATTTCCTAATAATTTTTTAACTTTTATTTTTGGGCTCCCAAAACGACCTATTATAAAAAGTTAAACCGAATTAACCCATGTAAAGTTTCAAACAGATAAGATATCACTCCCAAAGTCCCAACCTTTAATCAATTTTTAAATCCCATCCCCTCATAATTTGTAAGAATAGGTGTATACTTTCACGGAAGTTATAAACCAAATACACAAATAAAAACTGAAACTATAAAAAACTCCAACTCCTCTTTCTATCTCTCACCTCTCTCGCTTGTCATGTTCCCTGGTTGGAGTTCGGTAGCTCTGTAAATGCGTACCGTACCCCCTTTTTTTCTGATCACATGAACAATTGATCCAACTTTAGATTATAAACAACTGGGTTTTATTTATTTTTGATTTTTTTCAACTTTTTTGAGGTGTCAGAGCATAGGCTTATATTTTTATTAGATAAATAGGGAAAATAAATAAAGGGGTTTGGATTAAAAATCAGTGATTTGGGGGAAGAGAATGAATGGGTTTTCAAATCTTGAAGATGGCTGCTCTGAGTTCGTTGAGGTTGATCCAACTGGAAGATATGGCAGAGTGAGCAAAGATTGGAATTCTCATTTAATTTTTCTTCAATGTTATTTGATTTTTTATTACCACTCTAGTTTAATTTTTCTGGGTTTTATTGCTAATTTTTTTATTTTTATTTTTTATTTTTTTTAATGTTGCAGTACAATGAAATCCTTGGAAAAGGTGCTTCCAAGATAGTGTATGACAATCCAAACTTGAAACTTCCCTAGTTGTTTGATTTTTTTTTTTATTTTTGGATTATATATTGTATTAATTTGATTGATTGATTTATTTTTGTCAAGATTGAATTTTTAGTTGACGGGAAGTCTTTTTTGAGTGATTTTATGAGATGGATATTTGCCAGATTTGCGGATTGATTGGTTTTGTGTGTGTGTGTGTGTGTGATTTAATTTGACAGTTATAGAGCATTTGATGAATATGAAGGGATAGAAGTTGCTTGGAATCAAGTAAAACTCTATGATTTTCTTCAAAGTCCTGAAGATCTGGAAAGGCTGTACTGTGAGATTCACTTGCTTAAGACACTGAAGCATAAGAATATCATGAAGTTCTATACTTCTTGGGTTGATACTGCTAAGAGGAATATCAACTTTGTTACTGAAATGTTCACTTCCGGCACTTTAAGACAGTAAGTCATCATATCATTTCCCGAGGGTGGAAATCTATGTGTTGATCAATCTGACACACACGAACTGTTAGACTGCTTACCGGATTAATGATTTTGGGTTTATAGGTATATTGTTTGTGTTAGTATGTGACATTGATCAAGGATATTAACATAGGTTGTCTAGTCATACCAGCTTTTCTTTATATTTAGCCAACTGGGTGTGTTTGCTGATATTTTTTTCATTTTTAAAAATTTGGTTAGGTATAGGCTGAAGCATAAGAAAGTAAACATCAGGGCAGTGAAGCACTGGTGCAGACAGATCTTAAAAGGGCTACTTTATCTTCACAGCCATGACCCACCAGTGATACATAGAGATCTTAAATGTGATAATATCTTTGTTAATGGTAATCAAGGAGAAGTGAAGATTGGTGACCTTGGTTTGGCTGCTATCCTTAGGAAATCTCATGCTGCTCATTGTGTCGGTATGCTTCCATCTTCATTAAGTTTTTATTTTGACAATTTGGCTTTTGTGTCTGCTCTTAGATGGTTGGGGTTTGTATGGTATAGGTAGCAGGCTTGTGACCTCTTCAGTTCCCCAAAAGTCATACCGTGCACTCTTTTGTCATTGTTCTTTGTATATAATTATATAATTAATGGTGTTTGATATGGTAATAAATCTAATAATATGGATTAGTTGGACCGCACTGCCCAAGTAGATGCTGTCGTTAAGGGTGTCAGTGAGCGGAGCTCGAGCTTGGGTAAACTTGGCTGTGCTTGAAGTAGCTCAAACTCTAGCTAGTAAAGCTTGAAGAATCTGTTCATGGCTCTATATTCTTCTCATCTTGAGTCAAACCTGAGCTTGTAATGAGCTCAAGCATCAAGTTGCAACTGAGTGAAATATTACTGCAAGTTGCAATTTTTCTGTTACTACTTTTTTGTAATACAGGTCAATCTTTGCTAGATTGTGGTGAACTTTGTATTATTACTCGAGTCGAGTTCTTTCATTTATACATTACTTGTGAGCTTTTAGGCCAATGCTCAGCCTTACTCGTTAGGGTCTCAAGTTTTGACTGAGCTGAAGTGGAGTAGCTCATGAGCATGCTGAGCTCATTAGCTCCCGTCATTGCCATCAATTGTCATCTGTCATGCTATATGTTTGGTTCTGTTTGATGGCACTGTTCTTGAAAGTTATCAACATTACTTAGATGAATGGGTATTCTGTGTTCTATGCGTTATTTATGACATTTCACTGAATGTGATGTGATTTGATCATTTTATCTTTATGGTTCATGGAGTTCAGAAGTTATTGGTGTAAGTGAGAGTATAGAAACTTTTGGAATTTCTAGCAAACAGAATCTTCTTCAGCAGCTTAATGACATGGGTGTGGGATTTTTTACTAATCAGGAACACCAGAATTTATGGCTCCGGAAGTCTATGAAGAGGAGTACAATGAATTGGTTGACATTTATTCATTCGGAATGTGCATACTGGAAATGGTCACTTTTGAGTATCCCTATAGTGAATGCTCTAACCCTGCTCAAATCTACAAAAAAGTTATCTCTGTAAGAAATCTGCTCCTACTCTCTGTCTAATTTGTGAGAACATTTTTTTTTATTTTTATCTATACATCCTTTTATTTCTTTCAGGAAGCTCTTTCTTACCCTTGTTCATGTGCTACTAATTTTAGGGTAAGAAGCCTAATGCCTTGTACAAAGTGAAAGATCCAGAGGTGCGGCAATTCATTGAGAAATGTCTGACAACTGTCTCATTGAGGCTCTCGGCAAGAGAACTTTTAAATGACCCATTTCTCCAAATTGATGATTATGACGATGATTCTAGGTTGACTGATATCCGAAGTGAATTTGATGACCTTGGTTCTTTCATGGGACAGCCTCTCCTTGAACATTACAACAGTGACTGCTCCTATCTAAATGGATATTACAATGGCATGGATATGGAATCCTACGAGTGGGGGTATCATCCTAGTGAGATTGAAAGCTCTGGTATTGACTTATTTGAACACCATGAGGATGACCATTCTACCGATGTTGACATTACCATAAAAGGAAAGAGAAGGGAAGATGGCAGCATCTTTTTACGACTTAGAATAGCCGATAAAGAAGGTTAGCCTCTTACTAATCTCATTTATGCTTATACATAGTACCATGAATGCTTTTTATGCATGTATGGATCTAAGCGTGCCAAATTATTTTTTGCTACAGGGCGTATCAGGAATATATACTTTCCTTTTGACATTGATCTGGATACAGCTTTAAGCGTTGCAACTGAAATGGTTGCTGAACTTGAAATTACTGATCAAGATGTAACCAGCATTGCAGATATGATTGATGGGGAAATAGCTGCTTTAGTACCTGGCTGGAAGATAGGTCCAGGATATGAAGAAACTCCGTGCTTTTCTGATATGAAGTTGTGTCATAATTGCGCTTCAACCCATAACTCAGTTGGTTCCTTGATGGATTTTTTGTCAAGTAATCCTGGAGCCTTTGACCCAGCAGTATTAAAGTGTCCCAATGGTTGTGCTGCAGCCATTCATGGAAGGTTCGAAGAGATCACATTTCAAGTTGATGAATCCGAGCATCACGGGGTGGACGCTTCAGGGCTGCCCACGTCATGCCAAAGAAATGGCGAAAATCATGATGAAACATGGGATCGTTGTGGGAGTGTGGAATTTAGTTCACATGGCTCTGGAGGAATCCATTATGACGAAGAGCATGAAAAATCAGGTCAACCTTGTTTGCCTAAGGCTGAGAATCATGTAGAAAACCATAACCAAAAGGAAACTAATGATGAAGAAAATGAAGTTCAGTGGGGACTCAGATGGCTCAAAGCCAAATACCAATTGGAGTTGAGAGAAGTCAAGGATCTTCAGCTTGGGATTTCATCAAGATCTTCAACCCCGCGTTCCTGTCATGGAGATCAGGATCGAGCAGTTGACAGGTTTTCACAATCTTTACACCTTAATCTAATGTTAGAACACGAAAGAAGGATCTGGCTGGCAGAGTCTGAAAGTGTTCAGAACTCATCAAATATCGAAGACTTAAAAAAGAGCTGCCCCATTTCAAGAATCCCAAGGGTTCGGAATTGTGAGGCGATTGAAAGTTCTTACATCTCACAGAATTTGGCTACGACAAAGAACTTTACTGGATCACTATTACCAAGCGCTCTTCACAGGACTACATCCCTTCCTGTTGACGCTGTTTATATATAATAATATCTGTGAGGTGTTTATATGATTCTTTTTGTCATCTTTGATACCCTTATAGAGCCTGTATAATCATATCTACATCCCCATTTATGCTAAGAAGTTGGGTGGAGTTGTGAGATATGTAGTCAATTTTTTCGAGACTTGTTTGATCTCCGAGGGTAGTGAGATTAGGAGCCATTTGACATCCATGTACATTACTCGATGACCTTAGATTAGTGAAGGATATATCTTAATCTTATGATTGACCAACTCCAATAATTTGAATTATTATCTATTTCTCTTGAAATTAATGTGATAAACTTGTTCTACCTCCCTCTACCATTCTACTTTACAAAGTAAGTATTACATTTTGAGAGAAGATTAAAATCGGCCTAGATTTCCCAATAATGAGGAAATTGGACTTCACACTTTAAAATCAATTGAACAACACACTAGCAAAGTATGTATGGAAAAACACAACCACTCACAGGCAACGAAGGATAAACATATGTTCTGTTGCAAGGAGGGCGAGGAGAGCTCAATCACTCAGACTAACTATTTTCACTAATGAGGAAAATTTGTATCGTTCTTCTCTCTCTACCTACTTTTTCCCTCCTTCACATTATATTGAAAAAATTAGTTCTTCTCCTTTGATGAGAAAATATCATTTCCTCATGGATGGGGTTGAGGAAAATTTTCTTCATTAGTGCGAGTGTTCATACATGTTCTTAAAAAGTGATTTTCCTATAATACAGTTTGAAATACAAAATTAAATCATTGAGTTATAAAAGTAAGGCTTCAAAAAGTCAAGAACTCTATTTGTTGGAGTAACTATTATTGTAAAAATATAACAAGAGGGAGAACATTGAAGTAATAGGCAAAGCAAAAGGGGGAGCTTATGTAGATATGTTCTGTACCATGCCCATTCCTAAAAACAACCAAAAGAAGAAAGCAAGAATCTAAGGTGGGCTTCAGAAAGAGGTTGTGCATTAAAAGACACTAGGAGTGAGTTTAGTAGTGGTGGATGAAAATTCATTCAATTATTTCGACTTGTCAGTTTTTTATAAAGTGCCCTACTAGAAAAGATATTAATAATCTTTTCATTCATTTATTTATTTGTTGTGATAAATAACTTTACTTTTAGAACCTTGGCCAGTTATAGAAGAGCTTTGAGGATGGGATCCCACCAAAATGCATAGATTTTCATGCATGATGATTATCCACTCCCTGCAGCATGGCTCACTCTATGGTCCCACGTAGATGTGGGTTCTGTGCGTGCTTTGAGACTAGATGATGGCCCATGTTAGCATGGTCCTTCACATGATCATGATTTTCTATTTGGCTGCTCTTGCCATGAAACCACTCCATTCCTCGTCAGTAATTTGATTGAATTTATTGCCTTTACATCATACATTACGCCATGAAGTTACTATTCACACATTTTTATTATGAAATTTATGAAAGTGTTGCACATTTTTCTAAAATAATATGTAAGTGTTTATAGTTTTAAGTAAATCCGAAGTTTGAATGAAATATAGCCCTAATAGAGAGAGCATACAAAAGACGGAAGCTACTTTTTGTTATAAACCCTTGATCAGTAAAATAAAAAACGACATTATTATATAATAAGGTAATTGCCAAAATAGAAAAACAAATAATAATAATGTATAATGCAATTGAAATTGAGTTCATTCAAAAAGGATTTATTAAATTATTTATGAAATATTATAGGATAATATTTATAAAATCTTATCTCACATGTTAACCATCGTTATTTTATGTCTCAATACTCTATAATATATATAATATTGTCATACACTTGTATTTATATTCTAGTGTCATACGAAGCACTATTTAAATTTGTACTCCTTACGTCAATTTTGTGATAACAAGCTAACCAACTTCAAAGCAACGCATAACCTGGATAAGATCCATCTGCTGTTGAAATCTCCCTCATTATTTTATGTCTTACTTTAAATCCAACCTACTAAGCGTATATACGGAGTATTGCAACAAATCTTGGCTTCACCCATGCATATGCATATCAAAACAAAATCAAGTTATATATTGTCCAGTTTCCAACAAAATGAAATTTATCTTGCGCTGGCAAACACAGACAGATCCATTATCATCTACATTAAGGCTAGGGATCGATATCCATCGACCTGATATTAAGAGATCTTATTGACAACACTGATTAAAGTAATAGTGGAGACAAAACTATTGTAGATTATTTCAGTGTATACTATTATGATTCATAGATATTTGTTCGAGTGTTCAATGAACACAACATTTGGATGCATGTACCATTCAAAAGAAACAACACACTTACACAATCGTATATTATATATGTAGTAGCATAGTCTAAGTGCATTTATATAGGATACACAATTATTTCGCTGGTTCAATGATTAATGTGAAAAGTACTTATAAGAAATCAGGTAGAATATCCACTGCAATAACTACGTCTATATTTTTTTGAAAATAGATTTTGCACATTATTATAAAACCTTTGCCTTCCAATTCTGATTACATACCTCAATGATTGTGAACTACATATTGTAACTAAATGATCATTTTCACATTATTGCAACACACGTTTATGAAATACATGAAGTATATTATACCTCTCTGTTGGATAATGTTCTTATTTTTATTTTGCGCGATCTTCATTGTATATATTTGATCATATAGTACGTTTTAGTTAAGTAAAACTTATAAAAAGATAATATTGTGAATCATCAAATTAAAACAATTATAACAAAATTCCAAATAATGTATTTTTTTTCACATGATAATGTTTTTCGTTACATATAAATCACAATATGTGGTCAAATTTTAAAAGTTTGGTAACATGAATATTAATGAATGGATGAAGTATATAAATCAATTTACACTAGAAAAATCTCACAAATTGGCTAACGTATAAAGAAAAATCACGAATTTCCTTTTTTTTTTTTTTGGAAAATATCTGATTTTAATTTACTTTTGAAAATTGATATACATAGTAGGAGGCGTAATGGGTCTTAGCAGACACTAGGAATCCTCTTAATCACCTTCAAACTATTATTTCAATCATATTATTATAATTAAGATGCATGTGGATCCAAACATGTTTTACTGCTTTTGGATGATCATTATTAAGCATTGAATATCATTAGAACAACTTTAGACATTTTATTAAAAATATAACCTCCTCATAATCCTATGAAGTATCATGTACTTTTGTTTCAATTTCAAAAAAAATTTAAAAATATCATAAAGTAACGTATAATAACTTTCAAATTTAATCATATTGGACTATTTTGGACCCAATGAGATATATGCTTATCATGAGTCTTATATGTTTATATTATCTACTTCAATTATAAACACTCATTTCAATCGATTTTCAAAACTCTTACAATTAAGTCATAGACTCCTTTTCAAGGTCTTTGAATATCTAATAAAAGCATTGAATAGTTTCTAACCTTCTCATATGAAGCATCATATACTTTTATTACAATTTCAGAAACTTACAAAAATAACTCAAATATAGTATATAATAACCTTAAAAGCCAAATGTAGCTCTTTCTTACGACACTAACTCAAATATAGTGTATAATAACCTTAAAAACATCCATACTTTTTTGTGTCTTTAATACCGTAAAAGTAAAATGTAGCATGTAAAATGAGACGAAGAAAGTATGTATTACTAATTATAGGAATGGATAATACTAAACCCAGATATGTAGGTTAGGTTTTATTTATGAATGATTAGATACCTTTTCGAACATACTTGGCTTTCTTCATATCAATCATGTGAAGATAATGATGGTGATGGATGACATGATTTCTTTCTTAGTTTTCGTTAAATTACGATCAAATCAAATTAAGAAGCATAAAAGAGAAGGCAAACCCCACCAAAAGTATAGTGACTTTAGACATAACCAAAAAAAAAAAATATTCAGAAAGAAAATAAAAAAAGGTGAAAGCAACAATCCCATGTTGAATTCAACTGACCTAAACACAAGGACACCACATTTCATTAAATTAACAAGTTGTACATGCATTTTTGGACCCACTATTATAATAATAATAATAGTAATAATAATAATAATAATAATAATAATAATAATAATTATTATTATTATTATTATTATTATTATTATTATTATTATTATTATTATTGACATGAATATTTATGTCACTATCTTTTATGAGCTAATGTTCTATCCAGTAGTAAAGCTTTATCAAGGTTTAGGAAGTGGGGGGACGAGAACCAATGCTACTGCCAACCGCGGTCTTATTTACTAGCTAGCTACCTATCCCTTGTTGATGACCGACATGCTATTTATATCAACAATTGGGATATATATTTGCTGCTTTTATTTTAGCAATTCCTGCATTCAGAACTGAGGCGGTCAAATATGTACAACATCCTTCACTTCAACATAATAGTACCAAGTTTAGTCATTTAAGAAGGGTTTGTCACTTGAAGAACTGGCTTGGTTAATGCCTTTTTAAGTAGCCATATTGAGCTTGTACGAAGTACCAAGTATAGCATATGTGATATGCCTACCAATTATCTGGAAATAAAGATGGCCAGTGGGCCGGTTCAGCCCGGACCGGCTCGAACCGGCCCACCAACGAACCGGGCCGAGCCCGGTTCGGCCCGTACAAAATGCGGGCTGAATACGAATCCCCATTTTCCAACCCTAACCCATTTCGATTTGGTTCGAGAAAAAATTCGGTTCGACCCGGAATTCAATTCGGTTCGGCCCATTGATTCGGCCCGGCCCGCTTGATTCGCCCTTTTTCGACCGTTGAAACTAGCCGTTGCTAATGCCCTATATAAACCGATCAATTCGGTTTCCATCCTCACCAAAATCTCTCTCAATCTTTCAATTTCTCAATCTTTCAATCTCTCAATCTTTCAATCTCTTAATCTTTACTAATTACAATTAGCTTAATTATTAGTACTAATCTTCTTCTTAATTACTCTCTTAATCTTCATTAGTTATCTTAATTAGTTGGTTTATTATTCTTAATTTAGTTGTTTATTACTACAAATCCTAAGAGAAAATGGATTCAAGAGGTAGATTCAGTGTAAGCAGTTCTTTCGATGATACTACGGAGTTTGCTCAAAACTTGGAGCAACAACTTTTCGGTACTCCGGGTATTCAAATTCCTCAAATTCCTGAAACTCCAACTTCTCAGAGGCATCCTCTTTCTTCTACTGCACAAGGTATCTATTAAACTTCTAATTAATTAATGTTAGATTATTTGATTATGTTAGATTGAGTTCTTGATGTTAATTAATTAGTTAATTAACTAATGAAGGTGAAGGTGAAGGTGATGGTGATGGTGATGGTGATGAAGGAGTACCTGAGTCTACTCAATGTAGAAAGAAACCTTCCAAAGTATGGCCATATTTTGAGAAGGTCCTAATGACCGACGCTTCTTCCAAAGGGAAGAAATTCATGTGCTATTGCTTGTTATACAAGCAATTAGGAAAGAAGCCAATAGCCGCTTATTCATGGAAGACCGGTTATGGGACGGGGACCTTATCTCGTCACTTGCCCGGGGTACACGGAATAAACCTTGATGCAACTGAATCCGTTGGAGCAGCTGAATCTTCAAGTCAGACACAACTACACGGGTATATGGGTTCCACGCCCGAAGGAGGTATGCCTTTTATGTATAATCGAGATAAAATGATTGATGAAATGGCTAAGTTTGTCATTGCTGATGAATTACCTTTTAGCTATGGTGAGAGTCTAAATTTTGAGCATTTCACTAGAACCACTTTACAACCTGCTTATAGACGTGTCCCTAGGAACACGCTTAAACGCCATATCCAAACTGCTTATTATAAATATAGAAGTAGTTTAATAGAAATGTTTCGCACTTTTAACGGTCGTGTTAGCCTAACTAGTGATACATGGACCTCTTGTTTTGGTGAACCTTTTCTTTGTGTAACCGACCATTGGATTGATGATGAGTGGTATATTAAAAAACGAATCATTTGTTTTCAAGCTATGGAGGAGAGACATACCGGGTATAACCTTAAGGTAAGGATAATAGACTGTCTTAAAACCTTTCATTTACTTGATAAAGTTTTTTCACTTTCATTAGATAATGCTTCAGCTAATACAAAATGTATAGATTATTTGATATCCGAACCAAGCTTACAGTTGATAAAAAATGGAGAACTATTACATATTCGTTGTTGTGCACATATTATGAACCTCTCGGTTCAAGAAGGTTTAGCTGAGTTAACTGACTTTCTTAACCCTATTAGGAGTGTAATTAAATGGATTAGGATTACGGCCTCGGTTAGGAGGAAGTACATGGCCTTGTGTAAGGAACGAGGCCTTAGGAAGAAGCAATGGAGTCTAGATACACCGACCCGTTGGAACTCCACATATAAATTGTTAAAAGAAGCCATTAAATACCGTGAGATTTTGACAATAATTTATAACGAAACCCGATCGATTCCCGATGACCTTATAACTGATTTCCATTGGAATACCGCAATTCACATCCGTGACATTTTAGCAGCTTTTGAGCACGCAACCAAAATTTTCTCTTACGTTTATGACCATAACATCCATTTAGTTATATTAGAGTGTGTTACCGTAGTTAGCACTCTTACCGAGCATTTCAACATCGTTCAAGTTAGTGATGTAATTAGTAGTATGCTTAGTAAATGGTATAACTACTTTAGTGAATTTCCCGTCATATATGGTATAGCTTCTATTCTTGATCCCGGGGTCAAGACTGTAGGTTTAGAAAACTGTTTAGAATTTTATTATAACGCTTTAAGTTTACAATACGATGTCAATGCATATATAGAAAAATGTAAAAATGTTTTAGCTAGTATATATGATCATTATGCTTCTGTTTATGCACCGTCCGAAAATGTATCTTCTTCTAGTGGAAGTTCCGCTACGCGATGGCAGCCAATACTTGGTAGAATTTTAAAAAAATCAAAAACATCGGTTTCTTCTTCTTCTTCTTCTTCTTCACTTTATAAGATTAATGAATATCTTTCTTACCAACATGAAACCGATGCTAATTTTTCAATTATTAAGTGGTGGCGCGATCACGAACGGCAATTTCCCATTTTGGCGAGAATTGCAAAGGATATCCTTGTAATTCCCGCCTCCTCTGTTGCTTCTGAGTCTGCTTTTAGTGCAGGTAGACGTGTTCTTGACGAGAAGAGATCCCGCTTATCTCCCGAAAGCATAGAAATATGCGTTTGTAAGAAAGATTGGGATCAGGCGGAGCGTAGGACCCAAGGATTGAGGGAGGAGGACAACGACGAAGACGATCCTTGGATGATGATGGACACAAGCGAATCAAGCGACAACCCAACAGGTGAAGGAGGTTCGGGGTCTGTCCCTGATTAGGCTAAACACAACCGCACAAGCACCCCTACAGGTACGTACCAAAACTACGTGGGCTTTGATTCCTTCGGGATACGTAGGCAACTTAATTTTGAAAATCAATATTTAATTATTTAATTAAATTTTAATTTTCTAAATTAAGTGCAAGCCCTTTTTCTTATCCCAACCCTCAAAACTTGTTTAATTAAATTTTGATTTTCTTAAAAGTGAAATATGGAATATGATTTTAGTTTACTTATTTTAGTGAATTAGTACATTTATTTGAAATATTTTAGATTTTCTAATACGTAAATATAAAAATAGGTAAATATACGTAATTAGTTTAATAATACTTAATTAAGGAAAAAAAAACGTAATTCGGTTCGATTCGGTCAGGATTCGGTTCGATTCGGTCAGGATTCAGTTCGATTCGGTTCGATTCGATTCGATTCGGTTCGATTCGGTTCGCGATTCGATTCGATTCGGTTCGTGATTCGTTTTCGATTCGGTAGCGAATCGAACTAGCCCGACCCCAACCCGGTTCGGACCGGCCCGCCCCCTGGACCGGTCCGAATTCGGTCCCCTCCCCCCAGCCCGGCCAGGTGCCAGGCCCGGCCCAGCCCGCCCGGACCGGCCCCATGGCCACCTCTATCTGGAAATATATTTTGAATTGTAGATACATGTCAATACAGGTTATACGAAATATTTAAAAGTACTGAAATAAATAGGGTGAAAATGTAATCGAAATTTCAGGACACTTGCATGGTTTATCCATTCTCATCATCATATTACTCCGTATATCCTAAAATTGTGTAAATAGACCATTTATTACAATGGGTGGAATGTCGAACATTGGCCATTAATATTCTTAACTCATGCGTTAAAACGACTTAAGTGTCTGCCAAAAACACTACTACCAGTCAAAAACAATCTACCAGATTCCAAGGTTGACTAGTGAAGACAAATCTGTTTACCATCCTGGAAAATTATCAATAGATTCTTCTAGAAGGAAACCATATTAAGATATTAAATGATACAGGGCAATCCTATTAAAAATACTTCAAACTTACTCCAGGTTCGGATGCACCCATTAGTCCTTAACTAATCCCCACGATAGCAATCATAAATCCCTACCATCAAAGAAGGCAGTATGTCCAACTTAAGAGTTTAATTGCCTGCACAATTTATTAAATAGACGAATATAAATAATCTTTGTGTTATTCTACAATTCTTACATCATTTTTGGCATTGCCACCAATAACTAATGAAAATGTTGAAATATTTTGAAAGTTAGGTTTCTTCCAATCTTCAATTCAACTTTACCAACATAAGACAATAAAACCAATTTCAAAAAGTAAAATCAATTTAAAAGAAGCAAACAAAGCTTTTCATCTGTAAAATATGTTTCTCTTAAAATTTTCATTTTCTAGATACATTCCAGTTCAGCCATTGACCTGTCACCTGTATATTTTAACCTCATCACGGTTCTCATCAAAGCGGCAGTGCGTCGATGCCATACCATCTGTCCGCCCTTTCGAAACCACCTGCTTATCTGCTATGCTATGTTATTGACATAGTAAATAGAGTTCCTTAGAACGTATTAACCAAAAATGCTAGTAGGTTAATCTGCTATGCTATGTTATTGACATAGTAAATAGAGTTCGATAGCTCAAAATATATGTTAATACTTACAAATGCTTGTAGGTTATATAACCAATGAAGTTTTATGGAAACAGAAAAGCAAAAAACCAGTCAAGATTTTGTATAAGATCTATATTCTATCAAATAAGCTCATAATCTTCCAAGTTATATACAGGTATTTGGGCAGTACTCATAGAGGCTTCAAGAGGGGGTAATCTTCAAGTAATTCTCTCTCGGACAATGTATCATTTTCATTCTGAGGAGTCCAAAGCACCTCCACTGCCTGCAAGAATATCAACATTATTCAAAGACACGCCCAAGTCGATCAAATAACAAATCAAATAGGCCGAACCCTAACTTGCTGGTAATTCCTGTTTTCATTGTCCTCTTCTTGTCACCAGAAAAAGAAACAAAATGAAATAAATCCAAGCAGATCTACTTACCATAGTTTTACTAGAAGGGATGGACCCAAGCTTTTGCAGGGCTTCTTTCAAATCCATGCTCCCGTTAATGGTAGGCAGTTTATGAACTCCTTCAGCAGCTACCAAAATGGTAATCTGAACAAATATTGACATCAGCATTAGTGCATTACTGATATACTCCGTCTATAATATCAAGTCAAAATGTAGCTTCATTAGACCTCAGCAAATGGCTTTTCTATTCATGCAGGAGGGGAGGGAGGAGTTAAAGATTTATAACCATATGGCTAGTACCAACTAATTTGCCAAAAAAAGAATGTACCAACTAATTTGCCAAAAAAAGAATGCACCAACTAATTTGCCAAAAAAAGAATGTACCAACTAATTTGCCAAAAAAAGAATGTACCAACTAACAGACATGCTGAACAAGAATGCCATAAATACAAAATGAGATGAAATAAACTTAAAGCTGCGAGAAGTAGCATTAGTAGAAAGGGAATTTCCCTCATAGAAAGGGTTCAAAAACATTGCTTGAATAGTGCAATTGCCTTAGCTTTAAAACAACAAATAATTCAGTGCACATCTGTCCAGTACAACATGAAAAAGAACTCCTAGATCAAAATCTTGTAAAAGCTTAGTAGTACTCAGAGAAGACCTGCTGAATTAAGATGAACCAAAAGAGAAGACTGACAACAATGCTAACAGCTACCCCAAAACTAAACTTGCCTAAAGCATAGGCATCTGTCTTTCTAGGTAATCAAAGCCCAAGTAAAAAAATTTGGGATATTCATTCTACCACGGTGATCAAATTTGTGGTGAAATTCATAAATACCATTTTATAAAAATCATATAGTATATGAATATCTCCTTCTAGATCAAATTTGTAGTAAACTTCATAACTACCAATTTTATGGAATCCATATTGTATTACAAAAAAAGCTCATGAAATAGGTCTATTGAGACCGCAATTATATAGTTCCCATGATCTTGACAGTCTAAGTGTCCTAGACCATTCAAGTTCTTCCACCCAACCCCCAGAAACCAACCCTAAAAAATAGTCTAGAAGGGCAAGTCAGAGTCTACAGGGCTTGTCTGCAATATGATTTTTAGCAAGCTTTTTAGTTAACATTTGGTTTATTAATGTGATCAAAGGGTCAAAAAATATGTTAGGTAAACAGCTTTTCTATGTTTATAACATAATTCATTTATCAACAACCATGACCATATTGGCAATAACTGCTTGCTAGTTCACTTGGCTTGTTTGGCCGTTTCACTCGGTTATTTTTGCTCTTAATAATGTCTTTGCATAAGCTGTTTATAAAGATGTTTGTGAAAGTAACTGTTTCTAGTTGTTAACATGCAATAGTGACAAACTTTGTAATTTTAGACTAGTTGAAAAGCCATTTACCAAACATATTTTTCTATTATATGATTGTATCAATAACAACCTAAAATATGGCCTAAGCCATTTGCAAAACAAGGCTTCAACCCAATTCAAGTCAAGGGTGGACAATCTGGTGAAAAAATAAGCCGCCATAATCCCAGAACTTTCTTTGACAGTACTTCAAGACTGCAAGTACCCAATGACACAAACAAAAGCAGATCAAATGTTAATACCCCTCCCTATGGAGAAACCAATAGAAGGGAACATACAAGGCAGAATAGAGAAATTAGGCAAATGGGCAGTATTACTGAAAAGCACACGAGCAAGCAATTAGTTAATGCATCACCAGATGTTGATCGAATGATTACCACTATGTACTCATTGCTATATCCAGTGGTCTTTGTGCTTTTGGTGCTTTGTCTCTTTATGTTATTTACATTAACCAATGTTTCTTCATCAAACTTCCCTCGTTCCTCAATTGAAAGTTGATTGAACCTTTTTTCTCCTTCCTCAATACTCTTTTTGACGTCGACCTGACAATTGTCAAAAAAAACATATCAATTGTACTGCAACAACTAACAGTCAAACAAAAAACATTCAAACTTAGAATCACACATAATTTGGTAAGGAAACATAAAGAAAACTAAGTGCTACCAAGTCATATCTCATCTTATGTCAGAATAATTAGTGACCATATTCCAAGAACAAGATATCCCGACCCCCACCTCAACAAAATCTCACAAACGAGAGGCAAGGAAACACAAAAGGTGACATAGAACTTCTAATATCACTTAAAAATATGCATACTCCTCTCAGTTTACTCTCTCACAAACACCCTTCCCTCTTAAGTTAGAAGAGTCTTTGAGACCCATAGCAATTCAGATCAAAGAAAAGACTGTAACGGATCAGACCTGTCAATACACACACAAGCGCAACACAAGAGAATGATGCAGAATTTAAGAAGGAAATTGATAGTTATATTGAAGATGGTGAATATTCTGGCGTTCGAGAGGCCAGTCTCTCCCTCAGACAAAGTCACTACTTTTTTCCTATCCCTTTTCATTCTCCTATGTGTGTATTTATACTATTACCCTCCTGTACAGAATATTCCTCCCTACCCCTCTGTAACCGAATTCAGTTATGTATAATAGAGCATATTTTTCTGTCTGTGCACGTCCACTGTGTCCCCACTTCTTTAATTAATGCTACTTGCTTTGTTGCGTCTCTGATATGTGTGCTGCACCTCATGCACCCTTGGACGATTCATTACAAAGACTTAGATAGGTGCTTCAACAAGTTTTAAAGTAGTTTGTCATAAGAAAATGGGAGCAACAAGAGCCGCCAGATTTAATCATTTCAAGAGTGATAGCTCATTGCCTGTCAGATGTCCGATGTTGCTGAAAGAAAACTCTGGATAGCTGGTGGCAGTAGATTATCCACATGCCCATGTCCAAAAATAAAATCCATAAATCTCCATTACCTCCTTCTGAATTGATATTCATTTTCTTGCAAGCTTGCAACCTTTTATTTCTCAGTAAAGTGGGTCAATGTAGGGCAACCACTTTTTTCTTGGAGCAAAAAGGTAAATGTACCAAATATGGGGCTTAAATTACTGGGCATCTAAACGACATATCATCATCCGACAGGCAACAACAATAGATATCCAAATCCATTTACCATCCATATCCTCTTAATCAAGGTCAGAGGAAGACTGGTAGCAAGCAGGATAACCACACCAAGTCTGGAAGGCGTTAGGTTAACATGGAGCATATCATTGAGCATATTCAAGGAGCAAAATGCATAGACGACCAAGCCACCATAGAATGAAGCTACAAACTCATCAGTAGCCTCACAGACTCAACTTGGTTAGCTTGAATTACCTTCCTGCTCAAGAAAGTTTCTCTCGTTCGAACCAGGTGGCATATTAATGCTCCTCATGAAGTTCTATTGGATCATAGCACATCTATTTTATAGATCTTCTGATGTCAATGTTAGGTTGCAAGAGAGTCAACTGAGGAATCAAAGCGAAAAGAAAAATAAGCTGAATTATCATTTCATAGATGAGAGAATGTTCAGACAAGAGAGTCGAGAGATGTCCTCCACTTATAAACGCTTTTGATCAAGAATCTAGCTTTATTCAAAGCAGTAACTAAAGGCAACAGGTCCTTGGTTTCACAATCCTTTGATTACAGGGGTCTAGGGAGCAAATGTAATGGAATGATATTTTTAAGCTGATGGTGTTTGTTAGAAATAAAGAGATATCAGATGTTATTGTAAGTATAATTGGATAAAGAAGAAGAGAACAAATAACTGATAGTAATAGTGAAGCAATTAAATCCTAAATATGTGGGCATACAATCCCAGGCCTCAGGGTGTCTGGACACTCCCTTCTACAATTAAAACAAAGAAAATAAAACCTCAACAATTTTCTGCATATTTTCTCTCTAGCTGATCTCTTCAATATATAACTCCTAGCAGCCTTCCTCCCCAAACTTTTCAGGTGTACAAACTTAGGATCAATGTTGCACCGAGACAGGGATGGATAAAAAATAGTATGGGACAGGGATGGAAAACAGCAAATCTTAGTAATGTTAAAACAATGGATACGGCACACTATTATGTGAAGTACACGAATCGTCCCTGTTCATATTGGGTGAGGGGGGCAGCTATCAAGTGATTAGTCTGTGCTTCATAGATTAGAACTGTCATGTTACTTTGTGTACTATGCAATAAGGGGATTCTCTCATATTGAATCATAATACGAAGTATAAATATATCTCCAACAAAGAGCATGCAGGAAAACCATGAAAGTCATAGCTTCAAGAATTAGAACAATGAGAACCATAAATTTAATTTCCTTAACAGAAAAGAAACTGGTCAAATTGTTAAAGATATTTTAACTCACTGATGAATAAGCTGATATGCAATAATCAGGGTGCCGTAGCAAGGCCAGCATTGTTTCTGTAAACATCAATATTGCACAAATGTTGCATCAGTAAGACAAATATAGCAGACCAGACTTTCAACATAAGTGCACACAAAACCCTCCTAAGAGTATCAGCTATGACCCAAGAGAGCATGTTAACGCAGGGGATAAAAGGAGAAAGCAACCAAAGTAAATCCTACCAGCATAAAGCACAATGAAGCAAGAACCCGACTAGATGATAAAGACATTAATCATATTATGGTATAAGAAGCTCAAATTTCTGACTAAAAATATCACAGAGCAGAAAGACGATAGACTATTATTTTCAAAACATCTACAAATCATAGGGTAAGCGAAGGTGTGTGGATCAGTCATTAAATTACCATGATACTGTGTTGACTCATCACAAAGGGCACTTAATATAGTACAAGATAACCTCCAAATAAAAGTATCACAGCGGCAAACCCTAGGGACTACTGAAGGACTTAACACAGAAACCATGGTTAAGCACTCTATTCGTTCCCAAAAAAAACACGGGAAGAGGAAAAGGGAAAAACACAATACAGAAGAGCTACTTTCATCTATATGGCATTCACAGATATGTAGTGTTTAAGCAAAAGGCGCACTATTCAGCTGCAGATCTGGAAATAAGGAATAAAAGAAAACAGAAAGCTTCTTCATTCCACTAAGGCTACGTTCTTTTCACCTGAACTTAGACCTAATCTAAACTTTTATGTTTTTTTTTAACTTACTTTCTAATTCATACATGAACTTATTAACACCTACCGCACTTCTGTGAAGTTTTTAAACCTGAAACCTACTTTTCTAAGGTGAAAATAACATCACATAAGTCAATATAGAAAAAGGGAAAATAGGGCCCAACAACACCAGCTATGGCTACCACCACCTTAGTGGGTGTAGGGAAGAACAACAATAATGTTGGGTGCACTCTTGGTTTTAAAAAGTGTGCCTAGGCGCGCCTAAGGCTCTGAGGCGAGGCGAGGATTGAGCGCATCTGGAGGTCAGGCGAGGAGATTCCACAAGGCGTGCGCCTTGGAGCGCCTTAGGCGAGGCGAGAGGCGAGGGCTTCCTGGTTTTTGCTGTGGGGAAAGCTGGAAAGGAGGTTATTGGGGGACAACTGGCTACAAACCTCAAATTCTCACTAATTTCTAACCTAAGCACGGGACAAACACACAAAATTCACAAAATGGGAATGTGCTAAACGTAAACACCGAGCATCCCATCAGCCATCACTGCTGAGTGCCGAGCCGACTCACCTGCCACCCAGCCATGACAGCCACCGCAAACAGCCACCAGCAGCCAGCCTTTGTCTCCACCCTTCAGGTATGTTTTTAATTTTTTTATTTTAATTTTTTTTCATCTTCTTCTTCCTTCACTAGATTTCTTCTTCCTCCTTCTAGTCTTCTTCTGCCGCCTTCTAGTCTTCTTCTTCCTCCTAGTCTTCTTCTTCCCTTCTCTACTTTTCTGGTTTTTTTTATTTAGGGCTCGAAAAGTCAGGATTTGGGTTTTTTTTTTTTTTTTTATTTCGGGCTCCATAAGTCGGGATTGTTGTGCATGTATGCTTGTTTGGGGCTCCTAAAGTCGGCCTTTATGAATCATGGTCATGGGATCAAAAACACTATGGATTCTTTATAGGCAAGGATTTTATTATTTTTTTCTTTTTCCCTCCCATCTAATCGCATATTTGAGTGTATTTAGTATTAAAATGTAAGAAGTGTTGATTCTCTATTGTTTGGGACTTTTTATTGTGTTATTTATGTGTTGCTTAACTTGCTTTTAGTAGTTTATAAGTACTTTTTCCTTTTAATGATATTTAGTGACAAATTATGATTCCCCTTATCATTTTTTTGCACTTATTATATGAGTATTATGTTGTTTTGAGTACAAAATACAATTTACAAACGTTAAATTTGTTTTTTGGCATAATTGGAGCGCCTCATACTCAAAGGCTAGCGCCTTTGCTTAGCGCCTAGGCTCCGGGGACCCCTATCGCTTTAGGGCGCCTCACGCCTTTTTAAACTAAGGGTGCACTTGATGACAAATGGATATGATTTGCACAAGATTTTGGTGACATTTGGTAGTTTATAACAAAATAAAACAGGGTTGAAGGAGGCAAATAGGTAGGAGTCCGTAGGAATATGTCATTATGTATACCCAAATAATAGTTCAAGCTCCCTTAGACACCTAGATCTATGTATACCTGTTACAGTTGGCACTGCTCCGTGTGCCCATGCCTTGGTTAGTGCTGTTAAGGCTAATTTACCCCCCAATGAAACAGTAACTAAGCACTTACATTTTTCTACTCTTTGTAACCACTATAAAATCAAATAATTTTGGTTATAATACATAACAGAATACATTTATGATTGTCTCCAACCATTTTACAAAGCTCCAAGTCTTAGTTCACATTTATTGTAAAGAAAACAATTGCTATAATGAGGACCTTCTTCACCATCACAAACTTAAGAAGTCATCCTTAACAATGATATACTAATCAGGTTAAAGCAGCCAAGAAATCACACTGATTTATACTCAAAAGTCCCAACTACAAAAAAATTACACGAAAGTGGCAAGCAAAATATACAGCAATATCAAACTCATTCAAAAGGTCCAGAATATACCACAGGCTTCAACAATTTCCACAGATTAGAGGCAATAAGCCACTTCTACTTCATTTTCCAGTTTCATCACAAAAGAATACGTACTAGACACTCCAATCTAATACAATAAGTAACTAATAAGTAGTAACAAGCCACAAAAGCTTTTCATTATCCTTCATCAGAATGAAGCATCACAAATCTACATAGTACTTTCATGATATACTTCATCCACTTCTAAACATTGCAACACTTTTACTTAATACTAGCTTTGGCCATTATATTTTACCCATTTATAAAAACATATTTGTTGTTATGTAAAATGTTTATGGATTGATCTCAATATATATTTTCAATATATCATTTTTTTGTAATTTTATTTAATAGATAATTAGAGATCATGGTCAAAGTAGTGTGTTGGCAAACCTAAAAGTAAAGTGTTGTAATTTTTTGAAACAGAGTATGCATTACTTAATGTCAAACGAAATGCAGCGATCTAGACCTACCTGTTAAAACATAGTTTAGACCCTCTGGGGTTGATGTATCAGCAGTTTCAGCAATTCGATTGAGATCACTTTGAAGCGATCGTGCCATTCCCAGCAGCCCAACCTAGAGTACACCAGAACTTGCAATGAAAAAAAAAACAACAATAACATGGACCAAACACTGCAAAGCACACATGCAATTAGGTCTCTATAGCAATACTTAGAAACATGGTTCAATACTTCCACAAATGGTCAAGCCAGTCTTCCCAGAAAACGCAAACTACACTTGAATAAGGGCTCTGTTATAATACTTACCCTTATTCTTCTTTCATCCGGAGCTGCCGTAACTAAACATGAATAAACACTTCAACACATGGTCAAGAATCTTTCAACCAAACTCAGACTGGACATGCAAGCATAACTCAGCACATAGTTTTGTTAAACTCATTCAAACAACTAGCCTACCATACTACCATGTTCCAACACAGGTTTCAGAACATAGATCAGGGAGCATTTGTTGGAGTTGGTAACATTAAATCAAATATACTATGTTAGGCTTGTTAATAAGGGATTACTATCCTTTTTCTCATAATATGTTCAACATATTGTCTAATGATTCATGACATCAGTATCAGACATGAGACACCTTTTCATCCATAGCAAACGTAATACTATGATGGATACTACAGCAATGATACCAAATATGGTCTTGACCTTTAAAAGAGACCTAGACTCACACAGCGTTAACTTTTACCCCAAGCCAGCCTAAACAGTATTTCCGGAATAAGTGAACAACCACAGACAACAATAATTTTCAGAAGAATGAAACATAATAGAACAATTTTATGAGCTATAAATTAATGAGGTCCCTACCAGCTACATCAAGTATACATATTATCTAACTTCTATCGAAGTGGATTAAAATCTTAATGCTTCTTTCTCACTCTAAAAAAAAGGGGTAAAAGTAACTTCGTATTTAAGGATTTTCAGCACTCTTTCAAGAAGCAAAAAAAATAAAAATAAAATAAAAAATCCTTGAATCAGTATTCCAAGCTTTCCTATCCCAACTACTTGAACTGAGATATTCCCCATACTAATACTATTTCAGAATTTGAAGCGTCATCATCATAAGATGATGGTTCTCAATATGAGTACACATCATCAAGGGATATAAAGGCATTTCAAGCCTGTATGCTACAAACTAGATGTAACCCACTGTTGCCTAACTCAATGAAAATGATATTTTAATTAAATCATACAATCACAAACCAAGCTTCCAAATTATGAAGCAATCTCTAAAAATCCCTACTTGAAACATACAACATGCTATTTCAAAATTACAACACGAAAAAACATCACAAAAAATTTGATCGAACTTAAATACAACGTACAACAACCCAAATAGTCCATTACCTGAAGCTTGATCACACTAGTTCTCTCAGTAGCAGTCAAAACCCCACCATCGGACCGGTCCGAAAGGAACCCGGAAACCAACACAAACGCAGCAAAGCCCATCATGATTAAAAACAAACTCGACCCAGCTCCCACCCCAAACGCCGGCCCAACATAAACCCCAGCACCCCCAAACGGGGATGGTGCAAAATACGGCGTCGAATACGAAAACCCGGGCCCTGAGGGTCTCACATTATAGCTCCTAGACCCTGACATTGATGACCTCCCAGAAAATGACCGCCCCCCAACTCTCCCACCAGACGCCGCAAAAGCCGAATTCGGGTCATACAATAGCAAACAACCTACCAACAAAGCCGCAATCGCAGGCTTCTTCAGTGCTTTCAAGGCATCAAAAAGCTTGTCGAAGACAAACCCAATTGAGATTAGGGACTCGTTTTTAGTACCCAGTTCGGGATTGGAGGAATTCAGGGATTTGGCTTCGCATTTGGGGAAGAATTTGAAGGGTTTAGAGTGGAATTTAGGGTGTATGGACGGGGAGGAGAAGGGGGAGAGGGAGGATAATCGGATAGGATAAGGGCGTAGGAGAGGAGGGGGTTGGGAGGAGAGGAAATGAGGGTGCTTAGTGAATGCGGGTGAAGGCTCGAGAATCAAGGCGTTTGCCATTTTTGTAAAGTTCAATGGTGAAATATTAGGTTCGAGGGTTTAAAAGGGAGGAGATATTTAGGAGTGTTGAGGATGATTAACCAGAGATATGTGCAGAAGGCAAAAGGCAGAAGGTGTGGCCATCAAATTGCGAGCGGCAAATATGAAAACGGAAACCTCATCTGATCATCTCCTCTTGTATTTTTTCAGAAAATTGATTGGATAAGCCAATTGGGTAGCTGTGCCATTAGCACGTGACTTTCCTTAGAGGCACATGCAAAGGATGGTTAGAACTTTTACACAAAATAAAAAAAGAAAAGAGTGTGAAATTTGAAGGATATTTTCAAGTTTTCAATAAAGTTCCGCAACTCCTTCAAAGCTTCTTTTGGATTCCTCGTAATGAAAATAATCACAAGACTATCAGTCCAAAGAACTCAAGCCTTAGCTAATTGATTCGCATGTTTAAACACTTTCCAAATTACAAGAAGTTCAATATGAACTCTCCCGATTTTAAAATGATTCGACCATTATTATACAGGACAAAAGGACAAATCCTATGCCCGCATCATAGCTTGATAGTTCAAAGGAGTTGACTGAGGTCTTAGTGGTGCTATTACGGAACTATTTGCGGTGTGGGTTGATTCTTATTGGGTAACCCCCCGTACACGTCCACCCATATTTGGCGAAATTGGAGAACACTTGACATACTGTGGGATAAAATTCACAAAAAATAAAACTAACCTGGATAATAAATAATAGAAACACACCTCCGTAACACAATTTGGTCCTCCGGAGGATAATTTTACAATGCATGTGTGACCTGTGTCGTCTACATTTTCCTCAACACTTATTAGTGCAGACCAAATATTTAGACAAAACAAAAATACTTCGGATAAGCATTAATGAAATTTCAATTATAAATCATCCCAATTATCCTTACAATCTTCCATAAAAGAATATATTTTCTGTCAAATACTGAAAATAATCATTGGAAAAAAAAAAATTCATTTTAAAATTTTGAAGGGCCAAGAAAAAAAGAACCATCTTGACCTTGGTGATTTTGCATAATGGTTATTCAATCTGCCTCCCACAGTTCAACGGGTACCACCGTACCATCGTGTGTTCGATATGTAACCATACTCATGGCTGCTTCATCCATTCATCCTCACTTGTGACAAGAAAGTTGTGTATGCTGATGATTGATGCCTGATGATGAACAATGCAAACCTGAACCCATATCACCAACACTTGAATGACTGGAAGAAGCCCAATATTTTCATTTTGCTAGTGAAAATACACTACAGCTGCAGGATCCCAGACAGGATATCTTTCATACGCTGATTTCGTCACCAGCTCCATGCTTAATTTACCTCTTCCGATTCGATTCAATACAAAGGTGCACTGGAGCATCCTGCTCTATACATGCAGATAATTTTTTTTTGAATACGACTCCTGTTAGACTGCATTGGACATGAGAATGGGAGATTGACTAAATAAACAGGTTAGCAAGGTTACAAATCTGCAATACGCTGTGATTCGTATAGGGGGGCAATTTACATCCCGTTTAAGTACGACGTATTAAGGTTTGAGATCTAACTGAAGCTCATAGAGAGAACTTGCTCAAGAGGTCCATGTTTCTTGACTGGAAGACTGCAGAATTTATTGCCCACCCTTGCTAGGTTCAGCAGAGCGCGGACTTCGAAGCTAAGCCATCATTACATATAAAGGGTTTCTGAACATTTTAAACTTTATATGTAGTCCTCAAAAACAGAAAGATTTTGTCCAAATTTCCTGAAGAACTGCACATAAACAGATCATTTTGCTTATTTGGAACTTTCAAACACTTATCAAAACTTAAATGAGCCGAGCCAAGCCGACTTTCATATACTTATCAAAATTTATCAAAGCTTGTCCTCAAAACCGAGCCAAAAATAATTTCTTACCTTAGTTTCACTAGGAAGGATAGACCCAAGCTTTATCAAAGCGTTATCCAAATCCTTGACAGTCCTATTGGCAGGCAACTCAAATACACCCAGGGCAGCGACTAGAATGGTAATCTAAACAAAATATTATGCATTGTTAAAACAGAAATGAGATTACAGGAACATAAGGTGAAGTGTAGCTTTGTCATAATTAGTAAAAGAACTATTCTCCCATTATCAACCATAAAAATCATTACTGATAAAATATTCAAGAGGACATAGGGATGGGGTTAAGAAAGGGGCCAATATCATTAGTCTTCTAGAATATCCAAAATATTATATATGGCAGTTAATTCCAGATGAATGGGTGATATCAAAGAAAATGCAACACCAACAGGTTACACAAGGAAGTGATTTCTGGGGATGGCTGCAAGACAAAACAAGGTCCTATCTTCTATCTGACTGCCGACATATTTAGATCTTACCACTATGCAATCCTTGCAAGTTCCAGTGGTGGTGGATTTGTGTATGCTCCGTCTCTTTATGTTGTCCAAATTGACAAGAGTTTCTTCATCAAGCTTCCTCATTCCACAATAGACAGTTGCCCAAACCTTTTCTCAAGCTTTCCAAAGCTCATCTTGATATCCACCTGAAGAAGATGATCAAATTAGTAGACATTATTCATAATTTTTAAAGAAAATAATTGCAAACCATATTGTACTCTAAACTTTTTATTATATATTGACTTCAATAAAATGTATTAAACTAACCGATGAGCAAGCTGAGGTCCAATAATAAATAGAGTGGCAGAGCAAGGCAAATGCTGTTTCTGCCAACAAAGAAGTAAATCATGAATCAGTGAAGCAACAAAGGTAGAATACACAGTAGACAAAAATGCACAAAATAGAACAACAATTATCCTACTGAAGTATCAGATTAAGAAAAGCTAGTGAGGGAATCCAAGTGACTTCAATATACAGACCTGCAATGGATCAGTTAAAGAAAACAAATGTTTAGCATTGACTTTCCATTGATGCTGAGAGACACGAGATAAAAATACCCTAAAATTTTCACACATGTCGTTTATTCACCAACATTCACTGCTTAAATGAAAAGAGCAGAACTCTTTTCTTACAGATGCAAGAGAAGTCAGCTCACAAGAGAACAAGAAATGAGAGCTTATGTGGTTGACTAGCCACTACAAGTTTATAATACTCGGGGCCATCAAGCATGCAGTACTTTGTCCTGAATTAGTCAGGTGTGCGTTGTCCAGCATTCACTTCTTTATCATTTGCTGACCAATATTAGTCTCTTGCACATAGGGACTGAGAAGAAATTATCCTCATGATAACCTCATCCAAAGATCAAAAGGTAAAGTGGCTCTTCTGGTTCTCCATTTACCTAGCTATCCCCATTTTTTTCTTGTCTCTGGTCCCTACACCTCAAATGGATGTACTTTGCGGTAGTCCTTTTAAAATAGAACTATAGAAGGAATACATGGAGAAGTTTTTTAGCAGTTTTAAGAATTAACTACTGATACGAACATATTTGATATCTTGATCCATATGCCTTCTTGACAGAATCAAAATAGATAAAAATTGTAAGTATATGGACAATAGACAAATTTCTCGTTATAAGGTCACAAAACAAGTCATAGACTTTATCCTCTTCAAAAGACCAAATATATCATTGGGGTGGATGGGTGGGGGGGAGTGTTGAGGGCAAAAACTCTCAGATTACTCATACCAATACCACTATATTGTTATCCATGTGCCAAAACTTAGAAGGCCAAAACCTAACACCAACAAACTAAGATAGCGGTTTATAGGAACTCCTAAGGGAGCTACAATACATCACACAAGTCGATGGCCAATGGACAATTGGACACTGTAAGAGCCAGCAGCTGTTAACTGCTTAAATCAGAGTACATATCTAAAACACTCCATAAAGTTTCTATGAAAAAGCTTAACATTTCTACATGCATTAAAAGATATCAGCAACATTCTTTATAAATAATAGTCTAAGGGAAAAAAAACAATAGACTGCATCTGTTCTATACACCACATAAGCCAAGTTCATTTTTCCAAGGAAGTCATAATGTAATATCACCCAAACATTAATCACCTTAATGAGGTACCTCCATACTACTATCTATTTCCATTACTTAGATTTTATTGTACTTATTTGTAAGTGTAAATAAAATTTCCACATCAATAAGAAGGTCTGGATACAATTATAAAGTTATTACCATACTTTGTGAACATACATAACCACATGATTTCACCATGACACTATATACACAGGATGACATATCGACAGTTGAAAGCACGACGCACCTGATAAAATAAAGTTCAGATCCTTTTTAATTGCTTCCAATTTCTAAAGTCCTTGATTGAGCTGGAAATTGGCACCAGCGGGCAGTGATTGTGTATACAAGAAAATGTATCTCATTTATACTAAATCAAACCAGCAGATTACGTATCATCAGGCAAGAATCAACGGTAAAACATGCCATTTCATCATTGAGGATCAGATAGCAAACAAATCTTGTCGACCAATAGTTGGGACGGCCTTAATGCAGCAAACCCACAATCAAAGAAGGTTTAGTAGTTTGGTTTCCTTTGGATGAAAGCACACATACATCAGAAGGACCCACTACTATAACGGTGAAGACACCAGTAAAATAGCAGCAGAAGCCTGGAATCAACGAAGCCTTCCTTTTGAGTATCATCAAGGCAAATTATACAAGTAGAAGTTGTTATTTCCATTGAACCATTTCCCCAGATGGAAGCCACTTTACACCCTGTGTAAGTCATAAGAACCAACAATTGTCATAAACACCCAACAAAAAAAAAACAGACCAGCTTTATAAACTGCAACTTACACTACATAACGTAACAATTATCGAATACGGTAAAATATCCAGATAGGTTTGGTCATGCTTTCAGAAAAAACCATTATCTTTGACCTAAAAAGAAAATCCCAATGGCCACACCCTATAGTGGAGTCCGGACTATTGAGTATTTCACATAGGTACTTAAGTTGATCAAAAGTTAAGGTAACACATGCCATCAATTAGTGTAATAGATAACTAGAGCCAGCACTGTGCTGTCACTCTAAATTGACAAGTCCACTACGAAGCATAGAGCAAATAAGTAAACCAGTAACAATTCAAGACCAATTCTAGAGATCTGACCTCCAATAAAAACTGTTAAGGTCAAGTGGCCAACTACAGAGCTGTGGCATCTAGAGCAAACACAAACCGTTCTTGTTTTGAAGTGGCTTGAAATTAAATTTGTACACCAAAAAATAAAATTAAAGAATACAAGGTTAAGGATTAATTGGAAAATTGTCTATAACCAACTGTTGAAAGTCACATATATAAAATAACTAATTAGAAAAAATATGTTGTTCAAAACCACCTTATAAAATATTTTTCTCAAGTTCAAATCAACTACAGATTCTGTCCAGCTTTGTGTCAAAAAATCCCAACTTTGTCTTCCCCTTTCAAAATCTTTGACATTAGTGGCCAAAACTTAAAATGAATAGATGCCTTTGTGAAGTATCAATGACAAATAATTTATATGCAAAAATTTAAGCCAGCAACAAGGGAATTTGTTAATTTGATACTCCAGAAGTCCAGATATTTCTTTTTTTTTTTTTTTTTTGCATAAAACTAGGGTATAACTTTTTCTTTTTGATTTGAAATTTTTGCTTCAGCAAATCATATTTCTTGTCATAGAATTACAACTTCAAAGTAATAGGGAGAAAATATAGTAGGGAAGTTAATAAAAGATGCACTAAGTGGTAACTTAAGAATAAATATTTTATTAGGTGATTTTGGACAAAGGATATTTGAAAAGGTTGTTTTTAAAAATAGGATTCCAAAAGATTGCTTTGCAAAAATGGGATTAAGGTACAGTGATCATATACCAAAAATTTAACCCTAAATTCTAAACCCTATTCAATGCCATAAACAAGGCAACTTCTTTCTTTGATTTATTGAAAGCATATATGCCACTTTCCTAATATATCTCGCTTTTCAAGTATTTTTTTCAGTCTTTTAAGGTACTTAGGGAAATAAAAACTATTATGCCACTTTAAAAAGGGGAACCAGGGAAATAGCAATTCCTTCAACACTGTTAGGCACAAAGAGATACCTATCATACAAAAACGGGAAAGAAAAGAGTGGAGAGAAGTTGCAAACCATTAGGCATGTGCTATGAGAAAGTTGAAGAGCTTCTTCCCAGCGATTTAGTTTAATGAGCCCTGTGATTAGGTGGAAAAATACGCTTGGCTCTGGCACTCCTCCATTCCTTGTCAAGTCAGCAAACAACTCAAAACCTTCATCAACTTTGGATGCAAGACACAGACTCTTAATCAGCAATGAATAAACATGAGCCACTGTGTGAAAGGATGCAAATGATGATATCTCTTTACACAATTGTACAGCGGTATCTAGTCTTCCTGCCTTGCAAAAGCTATTGACAAGAACTTTGTAAATAGCGGCAACAGGTACATGCTCATTATCTCTTAAAACATCTACAAGGCCTAGGGAGACAATGAATTCTTGGTTGAATCCTTCAATGACTTTCTGATAGCTTGCAAAATGTATAGGCCAATATGTCTGTTTCATCTCCTCCAGAAGGTGGTGAGCCTTATCGAGAAGGCCAAAAGAGCAACAGAGATTTATCAAAACCCGGTATGTCACATAGTTAGGAGCACAGCCCTTCTCATGCATTAAGTTGAATAGCTCAAGGCATCTTTCCATTTTACCAGCTTTCCCAAATCCATCTATCATTGCAGTATAAGTCACGACATTCGGATGGCAACCCTTTTCATCCATCATCAGCATCAGTTTATAAGCCTCATCTATCTTTTGTGATTTACACAACCCATCAATCATCTGAGTGTAAATTACAACATTAGGAGCACAATCACTTTCTAGCATTTTGGATAAGATCTTCAAAGCAAGATCCAGCCTTTTATCTTTGAACATTTTGTCAATAAAAGAGGCATAGGTGTATATGTTTGGACTATATCCACGTTCAGACATTAAAGTAAATATCTCCTGTGCTTTATCAAGCTCCCCCACCTTGCAAAATCCATCAATCAAGGCATCATAGACAATGTGGTTTGGCTCACAGCCATCAGCAAACATTGCATCAAGTAATTTGTGAGCATCTTTTACCTTGTGTGACTTGCACAATCCATCTACCAAGGCTCCATATGTGTAAACATTTGGCACACTCATCTCAGAAGATTTTACCTTAAAATACATATCAACATCCGGTATATTTTCTTGTCCTCTCATCCTAGCATAAATTTGGCAAGCTTTGTCAATGTTTCCAGATTTACAATAACCATCTATCAAAGCAGTATAAGTCACAACAGTTGGTATACAACCACCTAACAACATCATTTCAAAAAGCTCATTGGCTTCACCTATCTTGTGAACTTTAAGGTATGCATGAATTAGAGTGGTGTAGGTCACCACATTAGGGGAACAACCATCCAAAGCCATTTCACTGAACCACTTACGTGCCTGGGCGATAAGACCAGCCTTACAGAAACCATCAATCAGGATAGTGTATACATATACATCTGGAGCAATACCAGACCTCTTCATTTCTTCAAATAGTAGAAAAGCCTTCTGAACCTGTGATCTATTGCAGAGGAATTCGATAACATTAGAGTAAGTACTACAATCAGGGATGAAACCCTTACTCATCATTTCTTGAATAACATTATATGCTTTGTCAAACTTTCCAGTCTCACAAAGGCATCTTGAAAAGCTGCTGACGTTGACCTTATTTAACACCAACCCCCGGTCAAGCATATCAGCATAAGCTTGCTCTGCCAATTCTAAATCATATGAGCCAGGTAGCTCCTCCTTGCAACAAATTCCACCGATCAATATATTATATACCAGATATCCAGGTTGGCAACCACATTTTGCCATTGTCTCAAGCAATTTATAAGCATAGAAATAGTCTCTTGAAGTGCAATATGCCTGAACAAGTGAATTAAATATTTTGCGATTAGGGTAACAGCCTTCAACAATCATCATGCTTAATATTTTTTTACACCTTGCCAGCTGTTTTTTCCTCAAACACCCACTAAGTAAAACTCTATATGTTAACACATTGGGCAACGAAGAGCTACATCTCATTTTATTCAATATATTCATGGCATCATCAAAAAGAGAAGCTTCACATAAACCAGATATCATAGTCGTATAAAGTTTAGTGTCGGGAACAAAGCCTTCCTTTTCTACCAAGTCAAGGGCTTCACTCCACTTTCCAGCCCTACACAGAGCATATGCAAATCTATTCAACGTAGAGATATCCATTCTAAATCCAACATTAGACATCTCTAAATGAAGTAAGTGGGCAGTGTCTAACCTACCAGCATCCAAAAAAACCTGAACAAGAGCATTGTATGTCAACCTGGTTGGTTTGTAACCAAAATCCTTCAACCTCACAAGCTCTTCCAAGGCCAAATTCCACCTCCCATCACGGCAACACTTCCTGACCAGAAAATTAAGCAGGTTTCCCAGAACCTCCCTATCATCGTCCTGAATTTCTTGCAGAAAATGCTTGGGTATCCTATCATTCTGATCACTCCCCATCACATCCAACAGCGCATCATAGACTAGAGTAGTATGATTATAACCAACTTGTTGATTAGCCCATAAGAAAAACTGGACACTCAACTGAGGGTTCTTAACAAGCTTCAACACATCAACCACTAAAATTTCATTCAGCTTATCCCTAAACTTCCGAAGACAGGTTTGGGTTTTGAGCTCAAAGACATTGTTACTCTCATTTATCACACCAGAAATCAATACAGCATCAGCTGAGAACTTACCTAGCTCTCCTTCCAGCAAAGAAGAATCCAAAGATCCCACAACACAGTCACGCAAGAGCAACACTTCTTTACTATCTTCATGGAAGCCGCTAGATGTTGAAAGACCATCAGAACCAACCAAATCCACAAGAGTATCCGACGAAGAATAGTCACTGCTGCTCAAGAGCTTGAAGTGGGTGAAGGAAAAGAGGTCGCTACAAATTCGGTAGGAGAAGGATGAATTAGGGATTGGAGAAAACGATGAAAGCAGCGGAGATGACTTGATTAGAGTTAACCCCAGCAACCTTTTGCTCATTCTTCGGAGGATGGGCATAGAGTAAGGGGGCAGAACTGAAATATTGAAATAGAACATAAATCAATTTCTAAATTAAAAAAAAAAAAAAGGAAACAGAAGAATGCATCACATATGTAATGATAACTCTTCATCCACAATAACATTCATCAAAACCCACATAAACAATGAAGAAACCCAGTACGCAAAACTTGGAATAGAGGGAATGTCGACAAAACCCCATTAAAAATGAACTGAACCCCATACTAAACAACGTTCGGGGGCGTAAAAGCCTCGACTCTCATCAGGAAACTGAACAACGCCATCTTAAAGAGAAATATTTGGATAACCCCATTAACAATAAAGTAAACAAATATGAAAAACTATGATTCGGGGGCGTAAAATATGCAATTTAATGATGCACATTTTTATATGATAACAACACATTGCATGTAAATGAAATATATTGGGAACAGTCTAGTCTTGTCTAACACAATCTACACACATTAATAGATCGATTTAGGGTTAGAGAAATTGATGGAATTACCTGAGATTTGAATGGTGAGTGACGGCGACCAATGGCGAAGTGATGGCGGGGTGACGGATGAAAGAAGAGCAGCCGCCACTCGCCAGTTTGTTTTTGTGACGGACTGAGGCTTTGTGTTTACTTTTTTTTTTTCTTGCGAGTCACTTTTCTTCTCTTTTTCTTTTTTTTTTTTCTTTTGTGAGTCTCAGCGTGAAATCGAGGCTTTTTAGGTTTTTTTTTTCTTCTTCTAAATATAAATTACTGAGCTTCATTCGTTTAAATCTTGAGCCGAGTAGCTTAATTATTAAGCATACTATTATTTCCATTAATTTTTACAGCTGTTTTTAGGCATACTACTCAATTTATTTGGAGTAATTATTAAGTACATGCTTGAATGTAGAGCCTGGGTATCTTCTGGTACCTCTCGATTAATAGAAATAACTGTTATTAAGCTTAGCATAGTTGAACTTTTTATCTAGCTTCTGATAAAAAAGATTTAGGCTTCATTATTCTTCTAAGTTTATTCTTGCATAAGGTCAGAAGAATAGAGCTTTTTCAAGGATGACAAATATAAGATGCTGGTGTTAATTAAATTGTCATATCCAACATACACAATAAGATGCTTGTGTTAATTAAACTGTCATATCCAACATACACAATAAGATGCTTGTGTTAAGAGACATGATTGAAAGTTTCAGAATTATCACATTAGCCTGTTGGCTGTAGTTTTACGCACTAGCACTTGTGCAGTAGTTCTAATTCTTTCACCAGAGAGGCAGGCACTTTGCAACTTAAGTTGCTCATTATGTGGTTGATGTGCCGATTGATTCTGAGGTTGTTAGCCTGAATGCTAAGTTATTACAATCAAGAGTAGATGATTTTCATTTAAATTAGATTTTCTGCCTATCTAAGATACAGTCTAAAAGGACATTTTTTGGTTACTTCATTCATTCGGGTTGGCAAGCGTTGTAAGGTTGGGTACTTTGGCTAAATGAATTGATACACCATTCTAGGCTATACTGTAAGTCTGTAACTCCACTAAGTCGGAGCTGAGATAAGGCTGTTGAGACTGAAGAAAGATAGAAATGTAAGGTTTACTTCAATGTTTCCAGGATAAGTGGACTGATGGACTCCGTGATCTGTTAATATGTGTAGAGTGTACTAGTGTACTACCTGTCATGACTCATGGTAGTCCGTTCCAAAATTTTCACAATTCATCTCCCTGTTTTGTCAAAATAATTTTATGATACTTGGTCATCAAATGCTTCATTTTCTATCAAGGGACTGTTTATTCCAGGCATGTAATAAAAATGTGAACTGCATGCATCTTGTTAACCATGTTCAATGTGCTTTGGCGATGTACAGCTTTCAGGAATTAAGGTTTGTTTCGTGCCCCTCAAACACCCCTTTATTTTGATGTTTATGTCCAGCTTTATGCCGATCTTTTCAGTCAGTCATTTATTCAACACTTGCATTTTACTTTAAAGAGGTTGATGTACGGAGCTAGTGCTGAAGCTGCCATACAAAGGGTTATAATTCTCTCGCCGAGGGGAACTGGAGTTCATCAAAGGGCTAACATCGAGATCAAACACGATGACGGGAATTTGTCTATCATTGCCGAGCAAGTATTTCAGATCAAACATGTAATATGTAGAGTTGCTGTGGCTCATCATTTCTTTGCTTCTAGACAAAGCACCTATCAGGAACAAAGTTTGTCATTGCCAAAACACTTAGAGGGATCAACACTCTATTCAAAGCTAACATCACGAAGCTGCAGAAGCTTCCATTATATTGCACAGTGAAGTTCCTGTTGAGGCAACAAATGACATTACTCGGAAATGAAGGAATGTAGTTTCCCAGATCCCTGCGATGGTTTCAAACTACTCTTATGTTTTCCTGTCAATAGAAAAAACATATTTTGGATTAGGTCATGATCTAGCTAAAATGCTATTGAAATAATTGTGATGTAGTCTAATGTGTAGAACTTACATAGTTACATGAGCAGATAGCAAATGGTGTAGTCTGATATAAATGTGTTGTAGCCTTGACGCAAAAAAGAACTAAGGGTATGTCTCTGATAAGTGGCTTGCTTCATATTCATTCAAGCATAATTAACTACAATTTAAGTTAAAAAGGTTAATATATATTATGAACTACAGGTTACTGGTGTTTTGGTGGTTAAACACCACTCAATTCTTCTTTTGTAGTTACCTCTGTAAACAGCTAAAATTTTGCATTGCATGGAAATAGGAGAATAATACAATGAATATAGCAATACTAGTAGCATGTCTTATTGTAATAATATCCATCTGTTCCATTTAAATGCCCTAAATTTTAATTTGGGTTGTCTTTATATGTATGCACCAATTCCATTTAAGGTAAAGTTTGACCACTTGCGTAGCCCTTTTATTTACCTAATTAGCTGGACTAAGTTGTCATTTGCACGCTTAAGTCTCTTGCCTCAATCCCTAATATTTCCCTCTCATTACTAACCCATCCCACCAAATTCTAATCTCAGTTTCATCTTCTTCCCACGAAAAAGCCCACCATCTCCTTTTAGTTTCATGATGATTTTGACTTTTTAAAATTACCAACGACACAAGCTAATCCAAAATTCGTTAGGAAGAAAAGCCCACCTCTCCTTAGTCTCTCCTCCACTGCTACCATCTCCACCAATCCCACCGTTATTTAAATGAACCACTAAATACCGCCCGTGATTATTATCTATCTATCGTCTGTATATTATACATATTTCACACTTTTTTTTATCTAACATTTGTATTTACTAACCTAATTTATCCCATTTACTAACCTAATCTGCTAATTATTTAACATTTTTATTTACTAACTTAATTTACTAATTATCTAACATTTTAATTTACTAACCTAATTTAACCTATTTACTAACCTAATTTAACCCATTTACTAACCTAATTTATTAATTAGCTAACATTTTAATTTACTAACCTAATTTAACCTATTTACTAACCTAATTTAACCCATTTACTAACCTAATTTATTAATTAGCTAACATTTTAATTTACTAACCTAATTTAGCCCTTTTTCTGTCAACTATTTGCAAATCTAATCTAGTAATACATTTATTATATACAATTACACCACCTTCGATCAAGAATCTAATCTAATCTAAGCTAAGAAGATCATGTATAATGTATTATAAATAATGTGTCCTAAAATATGAGAAAAGTTAAGAAATGATCAACCGTGAAGCATATAAATCCAATATTCTATTATGACCACTTGTTTTGGCACGCAAAATCATAATCTACGAGATTTTACACTCAAAACAAATAACCAATTAATTCTTCATAGGTTTCGGGGTGCATTCCAAGGTTTCGGAAAATTCAGAAATGCATATCTCTTAGCCTAGTAGTCCGAATGATGTAATTTTTTTTAAGGTACTACACAATCATGTTGCCCCTTGGTGGTGTCTTATTTGAAATATTAAAAAAATCATTGACAAGTCATAAAATTGGCTATGGGACTCCAAATAGGGCTTATGATATGTATTAACTGGGTTTTTTTTCGAGATCTACGTACAGCAAATTTGTCCACTTATTTTCTCCAAAAAAGCCTCTAACAGCATATAATCCATAAAATTCGATTTTTGAGGGTTAATTTTATATGAACACAACATATATCATGCAAATCTAAACACATAAATTTTTCATCTTTACATTAATGTATAATAACTTACGAAAACAATTAATTTAAAGTTTATTTTGATTTTTAAATCATTTAAAGTTAATTTACATGAATTTATATTTTATATTTTGATGTTTAATTAGAATACGTGTTGTATTTTGTGTGTTGTTCCAATTTTCAGATAAAAGTTAGGAAGATGAACTCATTGAAATTTGAAGGGAAAAAATAGGAGAACCGTGTAAAATACACGATTCAACCATACCGTCCAAATTGGACAGTTCCCCCATGGTAGAACAATCCAATTTGGACGGTTCTGCCATGGTAGAACCTTCCAATTTGGACATTTCCTGATGGTTGAACCGTCTAATTTGGACGGTTCTACTTGGTAGAACCTTTTTTTTTAATTAATTTGTTATGTAGTTTTCAAACCCTAATCATGTAGTTAAATCATTGTTAAATTAATTATATGATTAATATTTATAATAATGTTTGTATTTTGTAATTAAATCATGTTTAGTAGTTAAATTATATACTATGCTTAGTTAATAATTAGATGTAGTTAAAAATATTAATGTTATTAGGTTAATATTATTATATTTAATAATTATAATTCATTTTTTATATATACCTAATATATGTTGGTTAATTTATTTAATATTACTTGTTAAATATATTAAAGTGCAAAACATTAAAAACTGAGAATAAAATTAAAATAAAGTGAAAAACTCAAAATAAAAAATAAAATAAACTTATATTAAATGGTGAAAGTGAAAAAAATATATAAAGTATCTATATATAAAATAAGAATAAATTTAATAATTTACATATGAAATACGGGCTAAATAAAAAAATTTAAACGATATTTAACAACCCCTTCTTTAAACCACACGCTCTCTCTCCCCTCTCCTCTCTCCCCTCTCCTAGCTTTCTGTGATCAATACTCCAACACATTCACACATCCTTGGAGTATTCTTCTCATTCATATTTTTTAATACACTCCCCCTTTTTTATAATTTTTTTTCCCTATATCATTCAACTTTTTGGTCCACATTTTTGCTTCCCTTTAACACCATTATATCTATCAAATACCTCTTCATCATCTTTTATATTCATCCCAATTATTGAATACCCTTCTGATAATTTGCCCAATATCCCTCCTTTTTTTTATCTAAATTTTGGAACTTTGAATTATGGGTGATGCTAATGGTGATGGTATGTCCCTAACCATACCCCCTAACCCCGATTTTAATCAATTAAACTTGAGTTAATTGATTGAATTTTAGTAGGTAGATGATCAATTGATTAATAGATGCGTAATTGTTAATTGCTTTTGCTTAAATCTCAATTGTTATCATAGATTTACGTAACCTTTTAGTTGTTACCTTCAATATAAGCTTAATGTAAGATGATCATATTTATTTTACCATGTGATTGGCATAGTTTGGCGTGAAATTGGTTGTAAAGTCAGAAGTTCATTGTTTGTGAATTGATGGAGCTAGCTCTTGTATGATGTATGATGTCTGATGTCTGATGTGTGATTTATGAATGCATGATGAAATAGGCTTGGCTTTTGAATTATGATTGATTAGAATCTGAGTTTTAAAAATATTATGCTAACATGAGTTGAAATTCCCTCAGGTTTTTTTGAATCTAACATTGGGGTTTTAATATGGATTGAACAGTTTTGTTGATCACAAATCCTCTTCATATTGATGAAAATCAAGGGTATAGTACATAATAAGATTAGTCGTTCCTTTACAAAGTTGACTTTTATGTGATTTGGGGTTGTTAAACCGTTCACAGAACACGTGTTGTATGCGAGTTTTTGCCTCGAGCATAACTTTTAAGATAGGTTTTTTTTTGGACTTATGCATCATGTTCGTGTCTTTTCTTTGATGATTATATAATCATACTTGACTAAGTTGTTTGCATCTATCCTCTTTCTTCTGGGTTGAAGCCACAGATGGGATCTCTCTGGCTTCGGCATTTGCTGGTCTTCAAGAAGGTAATCACACAAGTCTTTAATTTGCGTATAAATATGTGTCTGAAATCTTTTACTTGTATGTGATGATGAATGAAATAGAAAATTACGATGAGTTTTCTGCTTTGTGTGATAGCGCCCACTGTATGATGTCTTACTGTTGTGGTGGCTGTAATATTTACTTCTCCTATTTGGACTGTCTAAACAGCTGTACAGGATAGAGACCACAAATATTTGACAAAAGCTGTGGAGGAAGCTTATAAGGGAGTGGATTGTGGACATGGGGGTCCTTTTGGTGCTGTTGTTGTTCAGAATGACGAAGTAGTTGTCAGCTGTCACAACATGGTGTTGGAGTACACAGACCCTACTGCACACGCAGAGGTTACCGCTGTAAGAGAGGTCAGATGACTAGTTTTGCAAATGTTTTGTCTGCCATTTTTTTGATACTCTATGGACAGTCTTGCTTAGGATATTGACTTACTAAAGCAATCAAGTACCTCGCCATCTATTAGCTTTGTATTATGGACTTGTTATACTCAAGCTGTTTCTTTTCTGGATTTATTTAACTGCTTGTTTTATACTGAGTACTACAATATGGTAACCATTCCTAGGTGGCTAGGTGGTTGAAAAGAGGTAAACTTTTTGAGGACGCTGTGAACAAAATTGTTCAATTATACCTTGAAATGTCAGACCTAGACATCTTCAGAATCCCATCGACTACATTAGCTAAGGAATTTATTTCATCTCTTTCTTATTTGCCAAAGAAGCCTTAAACAAGGAATATTTGGGTGCCCCAGCAAACACAATATGTCTGTTGCAGTCTTGCTCTTGATTCGGAAATTTTGCCTATTTGAAGCACTAGCGCTATTTTTCTCACCTCACATCCTTCATGGAAATTAGTAGCTGATTCTGTAATCAACGTGCTGATGTTGTTAGCCTTTATGCTAATTTAGTGCTAGCTTTTCAAGAATAGTTGATATTCTCTTAAGACTTTCTACGTATGCGAAGATATGCTTCTAAGATGCCGTTGTCATCATTTGTTTTTATATTTTGTTTTGGATATGTCTTATATTCTGGTTGGCTAGTGCTTTAGTACTAAATATGTCTGCTGAATAATAAGTTTATACATCATCTTGGATTCTTGCGCAACAGTTTCACTCGGCACCTTTTGGGGGAGTTTATATATATGTAACCTTACTGGTTGTACTTATGAGAAAATATAAGACTAGTTTTCCATATATTCCAGATCTGTGATGACTGTTTAAGGTCTTGTTTGGTACCAATTTGAGCGTCCTTTTTCTAGTTTCAACCCTCTTGTGAATGTCTAGACAGTTTAAACGTAAGAGTCATCAACTTATGTACTGAATCTTATCTAGGATTTAGAGAAAATTTAGATCTGCTAATTCACAGCTTTACTAAACGTGCCTAAGTTTTGTCGAAGTGAATACTCTGTAAATGTTGTCATTTCTTAAACAACTCTTGTTTTAACCTTTTTCATTTGGCTGTAGAAAAGGGTCCCAGCAACTATGAATTCAGAAAGAAGCAGGAATATGCTATTTTGCTACAGTCGTTTTCCAGTGGCATTTTTTATAGGGGATGGTAGAAATCTGTTAATAAATAGGGTTCTGTACAACTCAACCTCTTATTCTGTTCCCAGCCTGTTTCATGTATAGGAACCAAGTGAATCTTGTGCTAGTTATACCTTCTTGAAATCCGTAGGTACTGAAGATAAATTGAAATTACTGATTAGGAAGTGAAATCGTATAGTTTTCCTGATCTTCCAGGATCATGCATTGATTTGTACATTTTTTTCTGTTAAATGGCATATTCCACAAATTGCACATAAAAATCGGTTTTCCATTGTATCATTATTCCCCTGTTCTGTCAAAGTTGAATTCTTGTATTCCCTGATCGTTAGATACTTCATCTTATAACAAGGTTGATAATTTCAGGCATGTAAAAAGCTCAATCGAATTGAGTTATCGGATTGCGAAATTTATGCGTCTTGTGAACCATGTCCAATGTGCTTTGGTGCTATACATCTTTCAAGAATTAAGGTTTGTTTTCATGCTCACTATGCATGCCACTTTTGCCTGATGATTATCCCCAATTTTTGTACTGATCTTTGTAGTTATATTTTATAAACAGAGGTTAGTGTATGGGGCTAAAGCAGAAGCTGCCATAGCAATCGGTTTTGATGATTTTATTGCTGATGCATTGAGAGGCACTGGAGTCTATCAAAAAGCTAACCTTGAAATCAAACAAGCTGATGGGAATGGAGCGGTCCTTGCTGAGCAAGTATTTGAGAAGACCAAGGCCAAGTTCGCCATGTACTGAAATTTCCCATTTCCATTTCTTTAGAATAACCATCATTCAATTGAACTTCCAGTTTCTGTACAAATTAATCCAGGAAAATTTTCCCTTCGAATCAAAATGTCATTTACTTTCACCAAAATCTTCAGTTCTAAGCATGGGTAGGCGTACTGTACACAGTTGATCTCTGCATAGCATGCCTATTCAACCGAACATGGTTACTTCAGAGATCTTTTATGGTTTTCATTGCTACTGAGAAGGCACATGGTTTGTCTGTCCTTCAGTAATCAGTAAAGAGATGTCGAGTATCACGTTGCACATTGCCGTTATTCCAACATTTGGTGGTCTTAGAGTGAGCCCACAAGTCCCAGTAATCACTTCAATGCAGGTGGGGTAAACAAATCGAGAACCCATATAGGTGGTAAACGGGTTGTTTTATCTCGGATTAGGTCTAAATGTTCAGGTCATGATTAGGATCATATACTCACTACGTGTATTTCTAACAAGGTGATGAAACATTAACACTCCAATCTAGTTTGTGTTGGGTCAATGTTGATCGGTAGCCTTCTCCAATCTCTCCCATCTAAGTCAGTACTTACGTGGTGATCATTGTTTCGATATGAGTCATGGATTCCATGTGGTTTGATTTCTTCCCTCCCCAGCCATGGAAGCAAGAGTGATTAATACAGTTCTATTGAGGTGATGTTAATCTTTTCTGGTGTGATTGAGGCGACACCTATGATGACGTGCATCATTATTGGTAGTCATTTCTCATTTGGTTAGTTAGATGCTTAAATAGTTAAGACATATGTTTTACATGTGTTTGCAGTGTGACAAGTCCAATTAATTTAAGCAGTGGAAGGTTGGAATAATATAATATCAAAGGAGAAAAGATGAACACTTGTAGGCTTGTAGCCCTCTTGAAACTATGAAACCCAATTCTTCAACCTTATCAAAAGAGAAAGGAAAAAGGGTAGGGTGGACTTAACAACTGGTGAAATGGATTCCCCTAATGTGAACCTACTTTATCATTCCATATTTGCAAGAATGCAGCGCTAACAAACTATCCAAGGTTCTCCTCATTATTAAATTTGATCACCTTTGCATATTTAATGACCCCAAAGAATTATGGATTTTTGTGAAACGCATATATTATTCTGTAGAGTATACCAATAAGTCAGAGTAGTTGCTTAAACTGTGAAGTATTGAGACATGGAGTTATGGTGCATCCTTGTTGCAACTTGCAAGAAGATGTGTACTGTGCATCCTTTTACGTGCACCATGTATGTTCCACAGCTATGGACACATAACGATTCATTCGGTGCACTTTTTAAGTTTTTCCTTGCTTACACCTTACGAAGATATGAGAAAGTTAAATAGAGCGTATTATTAGCACCAATTTCTGGTGCATGAATAAGAAGAATATATCTATAACTCTATTCATTTTTCAGAAAGACTTGGGATGAGAAAGGAAGATGAGTGTTTACAGAATATGTAACCATAGACATTTATGTGTCTATATGGGATATGCAAAAGATTATATTCATGTGTAAGATCATGACTGAATGAGACATAGGTGATAGATAGTACAACTCTACAAGGTTTGTTGATCATATTTCTTTTTTTTTTTTTAAAAAAAATAACTAATACTAATACATAAGCCTTAATAATTCCTTAGGAGAAAATGCTCTTAATTTTTGAAAAAATAAAAAGACGCTCAAGCCCATTAATATTGGCCCATTAGAAGTCCATTTACTCCGTCCATGATCAAAATGCAAATTTCTAGCGTAAACAATGATTTGATGAAAAGTGAACCTCACGTTAGATGCATCTCGATTCACGAAAACTACACGCATGTAATGACCAAAATTTATACTCCAAACACTACTACTCCAGCTAACCTTGGAGGATTAAACTACGAGACAGACCACTCCATTCATGATTTACCCATAAGATATTAGATCAGCAAAAATGAATATGTTGAATACATAGAAAACACGTATCTACGTATCTTAAAAGTTGTTAAAAAGGTATATAATAATTGAAGATAAATTGAAGGACTTTAGTAAATTCTATAAACTATAAGGTATATGAAAATGTAAACATTTTCCCCGTAAAAACATTTAGCTACACATGAGAGTTGAGAATGTATCATGTATGTAAGAAAGACCAACTTAAGCCAAATGGACTACTAAAGAAGCAAGACCAAGTTCATGGGCAGGTAATATGGAGCGATCAAAGCTAGTACACAAGTATACAAAACAGGGTGAAGGTGAGTCAGATATGAAACCAATAAATGAGAAGTGGAGCTTAAAAATTGAGCCAACTTGGTGGAGTTGGCTATACTAGACAAAGACAGCCTCTCCAACCAATCAACCTCTTCGACTTTATAGTTTATTTCTAAATTTGGACCACTTCAACCAGCCTCTCCATTCATTACTACCAGACTAGGCTAGGCTATGGACGACTACCATGCATCGATCTAGCCCTTGCATTATCTTTATCATTTCTTACCCTGAAATACTAAATGAACTTCCCTTTATTAGCGTTCCTCTATGGCCTATATTCGTACACGGTCTCTGTTTTTGGCTCACTATATTATTATATACATCTTTTTTGATATTTTATAGTTATCCTTTGTCCACTTTTTTTATTTACTCTGTCCTAAAATAGTAAAACACACCTATTCCACTATCCTTTTATCTCCCTTCTCCTTATACTTTTCAGTTCCCACATTTGTACGCTGAGTATTATATTGGTTACTTTTGCATTTACTATTCAACCATCCTAAACATTACATGCTTATTCATCACTCTTTGCATTATTTTAAAACAGTTCTAAATTCGGGATGTCTTAGTTATAAATTGCAAGTAAATATATTAACATTACGACTTACACCTTAACTTCAATCAGACAATACTTTGCTACTTAAGTCAGACTATTTAGATTATTCCGTGAACTTCAGCCTTAATTTCAATCTAAGATTATTAGTCCTTACTTTTGCGGCCACCAATGATGAGAAAGAACTTAAAGAATACGCTTTGCATAATGTCTAGGAAAATCACTTACGTGTCAGGCTAAGATTATTAGTCTGTTAGTCCCTCATTGCTCAAGAAAACGAGTAAACCTTATCAAATCAGGGGATAAACTCACTATAAATTAAACAGAATATATGCTAATCAAATCTATTGGGTATTAAGAGTAAGAACTCAAGCTCAAATAGACATGAATGGTCGCCTCTGACTAAATTTTACTGTATTTAATAAAAGCTGCTAGTATGGTGGAGAATGGAGATTGTGAATTATGTTCTGGTATTTCTGAAAATGTTGATCATGTCTTGAGGGTTCTGTTCAATAAAAATGCTGATCATATTACTGTATTCAATAAAAATGTTGATCATATTACTGTGTTGTGTTCAATAAAACTGTCGATCACTAAACAGGTGTGACTTTATGGAGTTCTGGGTTTAAACTCCGAATTCAGTGAAGACACGTCCATGGCGGATTGGGTCTTCTACTACACCTGACTTTTTGGATTCTCTGGCCATACAGGAAAAGTTAAAGAGGGTCAAATTAAATGAAATGTGTAACACTTCGATAAGACTTTTGGTTTAATTCTTACACACGCCTTCTAATTTCTACTTCGTTGCAAACGCTACACCTAGGGAACCTGATTCCTTGTACAACTATAGAAATTCAAAATTAGGTAACTCAATTTTTACTCAACAAACTCCACATGAAAATTTATATGGCTGTAATTAATTTATTTTTTATGATTCACTAATCATAAATTTAACTATAATCTAATCCTAATATAATCACATAATGAAAACTAAGTCCAGCGATTTATGACTTACTTCCTAACTCAACATATAACTGATCATTTATTTGAAAAGCCCTTTCTTCATTGAGGACTAATCCGACTCAAATTTAAAGTAATTTAGGTAGACGGTGGCCCTAAACAGAATTCCTAACCAAATGTCTACTAATTGATGCTTATTATGCACAAGTGTCACATGATCACCCTTAATTTACAGGCATTACAGCACTTGGTATAACGCGCTTAGTGGTCAAGAATTAAGCATATTGAATAAGTCATACAGAGGCTAGTGGGTCATTTGGTTAGGCAGTTGGGGGTTCAAATTGTGCACCATAACATTTCCTATGACAAAGAAACGTTTACAAATGGGTAGATAACAAGAAGTTTAAGTCACTAATACCAAGCTTTTGTGGACATCAACATCAAACGCACTTGTTATACTATTGGTGAAGTGTAAATTGTTAGATAACAATGGAAACGGGAGTACTCTTTTTGGTCTGGTCTATTATACATATGATTGAAAGAATTATTAAGGCTCAATGTGAAAAGAAGGGGTAGACCGACGAACACAATACATGGAAGAAAATATCGACGCACTTACACGACGGCGGCTCTTTGTTAAGTCCATGTATATGCAACAGTAATCATCATTGGCTTCTGTATTAGGCACTTCATTAGATGAAAGAGAACCATTAGTGCTTTTGTAAACGCCAAACAAACAAGTCCAGCATTTGCCCTGGGAACAAATTGCGCATGTTCTTACAAACACGTCATTGGAAAGTGTTAGAATCTGGAGGGTATGTGAGGTTCTTTGTCTGGTTTAAAAAGAGAAGGGTAACTCCCCCCTACGAATTTATTTGCCTCTTCACCAAATTGAATAGCTCTTAGCATTAGGAACTTATTCCTTTCCCACTTTCCATATTATATGATTATTGTAGAAATGCAGACTGGCCTATGAAAGAGATCAGTAACATATTACCAGTAGCTATGATTTACAGTGTGACCCAGAGGGGAGGACCGCAAGGGTTACAACATCCCCAACATTTCCAATTTAAACTTTCGTATTTCGTGTAATATGGATGAAACATTAATTCACAATAAAGCTTTTTTATTGCGTTTCTATCATTTTTGTCCATTACCAAACAACCAAGTAGAAACAGATTTCAAGTTGATAAACCATAACTATCACGCAACTGTAACTGTAACTGTAACAGTAGTCAGCACGGTCTTACAGGGAACAAATTCACATTTTCGCAATAACCTAACGTGGCATTATGATCAACTTTTTTATACTTATTCTTTTTCAGGATTAACACACTAATACTCAGCATCTCATAAAGATATAGCGGACACAGTCTAGACGATCTCATCCAAAATTTGCTCCCCCCAGAAAAAGGTGCAAGGACACAGACACATGAAGATGGAAGGGATATGAGGACAGGGGGAACCTCCCATGTGCCTTGATGAGAAACTGAACCTTGGTGGACGCCAACAGTTCAGTAAAGATGTTCCCGTGGAGGCTGGACCTATTACTATGATCACTACCTTTTTATTCTAGTGCAAATGATAGAGATAAACAAAGCTTAATCTCTAACACAGTAAAAGTTGGTATGCTGCTAATGGGTTTGGGTTTCGGCTACATGATTGTTCTGAATTCAAGTCTCAAAACTTTCCTTGAACACGAGAAGTACTAGTGGTATATTCTTTCTAAAATTCCACCATGACAATGCATTCATTCTAGACAACAGGAAGCTAAAAGAAGAGTTAACAAAGAGTAATGAACTCCTATGAAATCTTCGACTATCAGAATGTAGCACGACTCTGCAGTCTGCACACAGCATTCTTCAAAGTGAAGGCTCAACTAACATCATCATCAGTGATCACAGAACGTGCATAGAAAAAGATCTTACTCTCTCAGAACAATGCATGAAGGAGCTCAAACAACAAGAAACACCTCCCAAACAGACTAAAAACAACACCAAAATGGTGTGATATAACACAATGGTCAAACAAAATCTAAAATTTAGACCACCTGAAAAACATTCTAGAGCACTCAAACACAAGAATTGGCACAAAGACAATCATATATAGCAATAGTTGAAGTTACTTAGCTAATTAATAGACATCAGAGCAAGAAAAAATCCAGCATTTATCAAATCATCATTATTGTAGTACTCTGTATATGAATGATAATACTCAAATAGAATAGACGGCTATACAGAAAGCTTAAACAAATGCCAAAGCAAACCATGACTCGCAGAATACGTCAATATGAATCCTGCCTTCTCTATTCAAATCATTGCTATACATAAAATTGAGTTGAGCAAAGAGCTACACACATCGAACCAACATCATTCAACAGCTCTATTTCATGTCAAACTAAAACCGAAGGAGAAAAAACAGAAAACCTATGAACTCGAAGCTGCTACCTACACATATATAATCAGCCAAATCGAATATTCGGTTCATTGATCAAACAGGAAAAATAAATTAGAGAAACTCACAAATACGCAATCAACTAACCTACTCCGATCACAGCCACGATACAGAAAATTAGCTCCCCATTGACCTGAGCTCCTCCAACGACAACTTAATCTGATCTTGAACCAACTCCAAACGCTTCGAGTACACCTCGAGCTCCAAAATCTGTTGTTTCCTCCACTTCTCATCCATTACATCCCCACCACTCACCCCTGAGAAATTCAATGGAACAGCGTTCAATGCCAAGGCCCCGACACCCTTTATCCCACCACCACTGCCACCAAACACCGTCCCATTCACGGAATTTCCCACCAACTCCTTAACCATGGGCGACAAACAACTCCTCACAGCCTCCTCTATCAACCCCTGCATTGTCGAACCAAGATTGATATTACTACTACTGTTATTATTAGTGTTCACATTATTGCTGTTTTCAATAGCATTACCACCCTCAACACCAAACATTCCCCCCTGGCCCACGTTCCTCACAAACTTCTCATCCAACTTCCCAACCCTCTGCCGCTTCCTCGACGACAGTTTCGCAGCCGGGCTATTCAAACTCGACATCATAATATCCAAACCAACGGCATTATTACTATTATTATTAACAGCATTACCCCCAATACTGTTATTATTGTTGTTATTATTATTATTAATATAGTTACCACTGCTACCTGGTTTATGCTCAATCATCATACTCACCGGTGTCGTCCCCGAACCCGAACCCAAACCCGCTCCCACAGAGCCACCAGCAGCGGCGGTGTTATTGAGATTGATATGGCTTATAACAAAGCTACTATTCGGCGGGCGAGGCGGAGTCCCCGACACGAAGGTGGAGTTAGGGTTAGGGTTTTGATCGTCCTCATCAAATTCCGGCACGCCACGAAAGCTAGGAGAGATATTGCTCCAAATCTTTCTAGAAAGCTCGAAGGTCGCCTGATCGTGCGGACTCTTGAAAACGAATTCCTTCCCTGAGCTTATCTTACTTATGACATTCCGATACTTCTTCTTCAATCTCCTCAATTTCTCAACCAATTGGTTCTTATTAAACTCCAATTGCAGCTTCGACTTGATCTGGTCATAAAACGCCGCCGTATCATGGTGGTGCCCCGACGACGTAGTTCCACGGCTCGCCGTATAGTCGAGGAATCCTTGGAGAAGCTCGATCTCATCCTCATCCGTCCATAGCCGCTGGAATAGGCGGCGAGAGTCGTCGATCGGTTTTTTCTCGGGATTGATGATGCGCTTCGGATCGGGCAGCGCGATTGTAACGGCGTTGCTAGAGTTGTGAGTAGTTGTTGATGAAGTTGGGGGAGGGACGGCGACGGAAACGGAAGAAGGTATGGCGACGGTGACGGCAGAGGAGTCACCGGCGATGGTGGAATCATCGTCGGCGGAGGAGTCAGAGTCTATGGCGATATCCTCATCAGGGAGAGGAGTGGTGAGAGGGTCGGGTTCGGGCTCGCTGTCGTCGTCATCGTCATCGAAGTCGTCGCCGTTGTAGATAGGTTGGTCTTCCTCGGAGGCCATAGGAACATAAAAGAGGGAGAGAGATCGCGGAGAAGTGGGTTAGGTTTAGGTGGGTTGGGTTGTGGGTATGAGGAGGAGGAGTAAGGGAGAGAGGCTAAAAAAAGTGAGATGGGACCGGGGTGGTTAGGCGAGGAATGAGGAATAGGATTAGGAATTCTAAGGGAGGTGTTCACGAGTTGTTTCAGCTTTCAACTTTCAAGGGTGGGACGGACGTCTATTGCGTGTTGGCTTTGTGTTCGTGGGTGGATACTGCCATACTGGAGAGAGTTATAGTCCTTATAGACGAGAGAGAGAAAGAGAGAGATGCACAATAATTTCTAAGCTTATGGTAGAGAGCCCCTTATTTGCTGTGGGTTTAAACTTTAAAGGGTTACGTGCTGAGCTCTTTTTTGGTTGTTTTTTCATGGTTTGGTTTTGGTCTTTTGGAGTTAGACTTGGGTCAAGATCATAACAACAACATGTCCACTATGATACCATTTAATCATTTTAGAAGATAAAAAAAAAAACTTTTACATTTGATAAATGTGTTCATATAGGTTTGTATAATGATAAAGTAATGACTAATGAGAACATATGTAATATATGTACATATTGTAATAAAGATAAGCGATAGTATTTAATATGTAGTGATTAAGATGGAGATAAATTGAGCGATAGTACTGAATATGTAGTGATTAAGATGGGAATAAATTAAAAGGTGAGCTGATAAAAGTTATTTGTATATATGGTATTGAGCTATTGCTATTACACGAGAGAAAGTACTATGTTTATATTTAGGTTTGTATTTCTTTATACTTAGTACATATATTAATAGTTGGCATTTACTACAATCAACATAGTTTAAATACTAAACGTGATAGTAAATGAAGGTGTATAAAATATTAGTTTGAGGAACATAACTAATAATGTTAATTTTCATTACTTCGTATTAGACATCTCTCTTTTTTACTAAGAGGTCATTCTTATCCTTTTACGGAGTATTCAAATGCCTCACACAAAAAATATATTGGATGGGATCTTTTAATCGAGTTGATTGTCCAAGACTCCAAGGGTAATTTGTGAGTGCCCTGATTATGGTTCTTGGGAAAGTAGGGAGATAACGTTCACCTCTCAATTGTTAGGCATCTTTTGAATTTTTAAAAGTTTTGCTTGACACCGCCAAACAAGAAAAGAACTAGTTGTTGAACTCTATCATAATTCGTTATCATAGTAGGTTTGGACCAGATAGATACAAATACATATAGAAACTAGGTTCTCCTACCATAGACCGATCTACTTAGAGTAAGCGGGGATGGCGCGGCGATGCCAACCGGATTAGGACAAAAAATGTTTTGGTTAGATAAAAATCACCATTTCCCTATACTTAAAATTTAAATCTCACATGAACACTACCAGCAATTTTCTGGATGGTTGTTGGATCGTCATTAAATTTCTAAAAAAAAGTATTCTACGGGTTCAAAACCTCCCACGTTTTCGATGGTACTACATATTCTTACGTACAAGCACAACGAATTGACCTATAACATTGTTATCTTCTAATTTTGATTTTAGTGTATCAAATTTATGTTCAAATCTTGCAGCTACGGCTAGAAGATTAGCGTTGGTAACAATATTCCTGCATTTTTCTCTTGCATTGTTTCGGAGCATTGCTACTATCCTTTAGGGAGGAAAGGATCATGCTTGAATCCGTTTTGACGACACCGTCCCGCGTATGGTGTGGAATTTCTCACAGCCCATACAAGACTTCTAGTACTGCTTCTGCTTGGTCAGGACTAGACACAAAGACTTTTAGTGCGTCCTGATCAATAGTGGCTTTATTTTTGGTGATGGCCCATCCTACCGCTGCCTCCCACTTTTTATGTATGTTTTGCGTTCTGAGTGGCCTTCCACGCATCGTCAGTGAGCAGGACAGCTAGTTCCTTAATATCCCCTTTTGCGTTTGTCTTGGTCCTTACTAGGTACCTTTCCTTCCCTAGAGAGGCTCTCCCCCTTGTAATCCATTCCTGAGACTGACCAAGGATCGCAGATGGATCTACTGCACTGCCCTTGCTCACGCAACGGTTCCTGGGAATCCAAATACACTACACTACACAACCCAGCTGGAAGACTCTTCGCTCATCTTCCTTCATGATGTAATTGAGGATATTTTTCATCCAAATCCCTACATCTAAGCCACTTATTATGCCATGAGCATTGATGCAGATTACATGATTTCCATATCCGCATTGCGGTCCCAGTGTCTAAAGAGGTGGTTCATTGTTTCATCCTGAGAAAACAGAGGGGCAAGCGGGCTACTCACTAGCCTTCTCCTCAACTTATCTATTGTTGAGACTTGAGATGATATTTTTTTGACTTTCCAGACAAAAAAATTTCCCAATACGGCCAGAGCTTTCTCTGAAACGTGGGTCATCTTCTTGTTTTCCTCTGAATCGTGAAGCTAGAATTTTCAGGGCGAAGAAACGGACAACAATCAACGTCTTTGTATAGTACTCTACGTGCATAGTATATAGTATATTGGCATATTGCAATGCACTTCACGCACTCTCATGGAATTTGTAATAGACTAATAGAATTTTAGTTTTATATTTGAAGTCGTAGTAAAGACTAAAGATGTGTTTGTTACTTTGTTAATATATAATTTGATCAAGGATAAGATTAGCCCAACTACATGCCGCAAACTAAATAGAGTTTTCAGTAATTTAACAAAAAGTTTCATTAATCTTTATTGTTGTTGCAGAATAGCTTACGAGGGGATTAGCTCCAAAAGAAAAACGCAATAATTTAAATAAAATGTGTCAAAGTCATTCCTCTTAGTCGCTTACATGATCGAATTTGAATATTTGATCTAGTTTAACTCGAATTGCTTTACAACCTAAAAAGTAAAACCCATAACCCAAACCAACCCGATCCAAATGCAATTCAGAAAGCGATTTAATCCAAAATATATAAATTCAACAGAATCTGGCTTGCTCCAACCCGAATATAACCCAATCCAAAATAATCTAACCCTTTAACAACTAAACTCAATAATAAACCAATTAGTAATACCTGAAACCGATATAACCCAACAACAAAAGCAATGCCTAATTAATAGCGATCCTAAACCAATATAATTTAAAACGACATGTTCAAATTCTAATTATGTAAGATAGCAAGATTGATCTAATCCAACGAACAAATCATACCGAGCCCCAATCAATTCTGCAAAGTTCTGATAAGGAGGACTGTCATAGTAAAACACTTTATCATTTCATGTCCTTAGAAGCGGGTTAATCCGTCAGTCAATACTCAATCAGTTAATCCCCTTTCCTATATGAATTAAAGCAACATCCACTTGTCCAAGTGTTTTTCGAAGTGTATGTCAAGAAATAATGATATGGATACAATCACCTCTTAAAATTTGTCTAGTTACCTTTTTTATGTAAAAAAAATTAACTATAATCTAACATATAGTCTCACTTGTATAAAAGATTTGAATGACCCTAGAAATAATATAAGTTGTAATAATTTGTTGTAGTAAATAGTAATGTATAATTTTTTTTGTTAAAAAGAAAAAGAAAAAAGAAATTTCTCCGTAATCCATTGAAATTTTGTTTCGTCATACTGCTTGATTTTCTTTTATTGTTTATCTTCTTAGAAATATAGTTTTTTATTTCAATTTTTAGAGGATGGTAATAAAAAATTTATTCTTCTCTTTTTCTCCCTTTTATTTCTTGTTTTTATACCCTTAATTTGATGCATGGGTTTTTCTCCCATTGATTTGTGAATGTTGAATAACAAGACGTGAATTTTGGTAACTAAGACAATGCCAAAATATTAAAATGACTACATTTATTAGTGAGAAAATAATGAAAAAAACATTTATGTATTACAACAACTAAGAATCTTGACTGGATTAAATTTTTTTTTGTCCTATCACATATTAGTAGGGATGACAATTCAATCCGAGTCTGAACCGAGTCCGATCCGATTCGAAGGAAAAAATCTGATCCAAACCCGTTTAAAAAAACTCTGAATCCGAATCCAATAAAAAAACTCCGACTCCGAAGAGGAGATGGATCGGATTCGGATATTGTATTATATCCGACCCGATTGTGATGCGAATCCGATTGTCCGATTCGAATGAGTAATATTAAGGATAGTATTTAAAAAAAGACCAAATATAATAACCTAAAATAAAAAATAAAATAAAATAAATAAATAAACCATGGTATTTGCTTGTGTTGTATAAATTATTTTAATTTACTATATATGTTATAAAGGAATTATAGTATTAGTAATGAAATTAACAAAAAAATAGGTAAGAAAATATTAATTTTTGGATCGAATTTGAAGGTCCGACGGATCGGATCGGATTCGGAGGTCCGATGGATTCGGACTTGGAGTCGGAGTTTGCGGATTCGGAGTGGGATTCGGATCCAAAATTAAAGTCCGCAAACTTGTCGGATCGGATTCGGATTTTGTTGGATCCGCTCCGACTCCGATCCATTGTCATTCCTACATATTAGGCAAGAAATATTTTCCATATATGATACAGCGCAAAAAAAATTATTAGTACAAATGTAGCTTCTCCAAATAATGTCTTAGAAGAATATTTAATTTTATTTTTAAAATTTATTCCGATAATAAGTTTTATTTCAAAGTATTTTCAAATATAAGCTTTTTCAAGGATCGTGTATAAGTCGTTATTTTAGACAACGATTTTAGTCAAGTGAAAACAACTGTCACGGATAATGACATTGAATCGGACTTGAATTCAAACTGAGGTAAAATAAAAATTACTATCATAAACAACGATTTTTATTTCTCAAATACTTGACAAATTTCCACTAAATATTCATAGATGTGTAGGTCTTTAAAAAATAAAAAAGATCTCCCCATTTGAGATCATGAGACCAAAGGTAAGGCTTCACGAAATATACTTGGGCGAATCCCCTAGGTTCTTATGAGCACTCGTTTTGTCAAGTAAATCGTGATTTATGAGATGATGTGTTCAAAATGGACGATATATTAGTTCTCCTTTGACATTGGAGTCATCTCGAGGGTTGTTGAAAATTCAAAAGGACTTATCTCATAACCCGAAAGTATGATTGACGCGATATTTTTTATGAATCCCTTTTTTATGACTCTACGCAGTCTCATTGCCTCGTCCCTTTATTTGTGAATATAGAAATGTTTAGAAAATTATTTGAAAAAACATAGTTTGTCTTTAGAATCCCGGTTGGGATAATTTTTCTAACTTTTATATTTTTTTGAGATCTAATCATCTATGAATTCATAGTGGAATTGAGCCCAATTATTTGTGTAACAACTATTTTTCATAGAGTTTGATTTCAACCCAATTTGAATCAAAGTCGAGTAGGAAATCATTGTTCGTGCCAACGATTTTCACTCAAATGAGATCATGTCCTTAATAGCAATTTATACCTGTGAACCTTAGATACACTTATTTTTAAAAATATTTAAAGACCAAGCTTATAGCCAAAATATGTTTCAAAAATAGCTTAAAAAAAATTATTCCACACCTTATCCAACCAGCATCCTTCCAAAACAAAAGGTCTAAAAAACGTTGGCATAAGCCTTGCCATGGATCCTCCATTCTTCCCTCCACATTTTTCCAAGCTTTGAACTTTTCCAATCATCTTCACCTCACCACATTCCTACACCCCATTAATCCAACAACAATGGCGTCCTCCATTACAAGACCAACAACCTTCTCATTCCATCTTTCTTCACCCAAAGCCAAATCCCAAACCCACTTTATTTCATCAACATTTCTCTCAAAAACCCACAAATTCACTCCCCTTCAACTCACCCCAAAGTCCATTGATGTGTCAAAAGAAGACAAACCCTTTTCAGAGGGCCAAAATCTAGAGGACTCCACCTCATCAGAAGAGGATCCCACTTCAGTGGAGAAGAGAAGATTGGAGGAGAAGTTTGCGGTGTTGAACACTGGGATATACGAGTGTAGATCATGTGGGTACAGGTACGATGAGGCTGCAGGTGATCCTAGCTACCCTATACCACCTGGGCTGCCCTTCGGGAGGCTTCCAGAAGATTGGAGGTGCCCTACATGTGGGGCAGCCAAGGGCTTCTTTGAGAGTAAGAGTGTTGAGATTGCTGGGTTTGCTCAGAATCAACAGTTTGGACTTGGTGGTAACTCTCTAACTTCGGGTCAGAAGACTTTGGTTATTTATGGTACCTTGTTATTCTTCTTTTGTTTGTTTTTGTCGGGCTACTTTTTGCAATAGGAATTTTTCACAATAATATAGTTGGGATGTATCATGTAATGTAATTGTTATACTGTTGATGTGAGTACAGAGGAAAAGGGTTTACAATAATGCTTATATATGAATATATCTATGTGTGCATGAGGTTGGTGTTATTTTTTAGTTTGTGTTCTTGATACTTGTTCCGAACATGGACAATTATGGAATGTTATACTAGCTTGATGTATGATAGTAGGAAGAGAACCATTGAGGTTTTAGGGGTAATGCTAAGATTCAACAAAGGGTATACTTCGTTTGATAACGATATGAAGGATTATGTTGAGCTAATATTAATGTGAACAAGGGAAGGAGATTGCATTTCTAGAATTGCTAGGAAGAATCCCTGAACCTCGTACAAGTCTTACCCTCATCTTTGGGAGACATTTGAGTTGTTAATCAGTATTGTACAGTATGATGTGATACCTTGCTTTATGTTTGTGACCTAATTATCAACTACATCAGAACTGAATAGCTGGTAAGATTACTAAGATCAAAGAGACTCAGAATTTTAGTTGATTTCAGTATTAATGATTTAGTGTGGGACTTGGGACTTCGTTCACTGCTTAAATGGTATTGCTTGGCATACATATGCAGCTTGAAGAATGAAGATCATCATCATAGCCTGAATTTAGTTTTTGTACTTTTTATGTTGAGTTTGATAATGTTTAACCCAGATACTCCATATCAGAGCGACTGTCCTTATCGATTCCTTGTCGCTAGATGTACAGCAGAAAGAAAGTTCCACCCTTGTAGCTACCAGCCTAACAGTTGCAAAAATTGACTACTTTCTCCTATGATCCCTGCGTCATGACTTCAGGGTTTGCGCATGAGTGCATTATCATTCAGCACAACTACAAACCTATAGCTCGTCGAGATAGGTATGGAAACCCAAACTATTTAAGACTTTGTCCGGACTAAGTGATATTCAATGTAAATTAGGAGCAAGTAGAAAGCAGAATCAGAGATGAGTTACTTTCAGCTACAAAGGCAAGGGCAGGTTATCTTGTAACCAAGATTCCAGGAATACCCTTGATGTACAAGTCAAATTCTATGTGGTGAATCCACCACAACAGTGCTGTTCGCAATATTCTATCAGAAATGAACTGACCACAGGAATTTAACACAGCAATAAACTCATACGTAAGAGATGAAAATAAACATGTAGTCACCCGCCATGTATTGGTAAAAAAGAGTTGTTAGCTTATGCCAATGAGTAAATATGCCAATTTTACATTTTGAACTGACTAACCCGATTTCTGTTGCAACAAACCAAATGATCTAGATCCTCAATGTCAAAGTGTCTACAATGACCGTACTCCTAACTGTAAAATGTTTAATTTACAGATAAGCAAACACCAATATGATCTTGATAATAACATATCAACACACTATAACGGAACATAGGGAAGCTTGCCAACTTATTCATCTTACAATAAACACTACATATGCTCCTTCAACATCCTGAAATAATCAGGAAGTGGGTCTTCTTTGCTGTGAGATGGCTCGACAATTGTGTCGATCTAGAACGTTCATTATACAGATCAACAATGAGACATTATCCCAGTTTTAGCAATTACATCATTCCAGTTGGGTTGGTGGTCGGGTCTTGAGTTGGTAAACTTGCCTGAGTTGCTTCGGGGCAGATGTCTCCTGCTGTGTAAAATTCATGCTATTCCCAGCTGGTCTATTAATCCAATTGATAGGCGGTGATGGAAGTTGACCCGCATTTCTGACAATATTATTCTGTTGATTAGGCATAGGCATGGGCCCAGTGTTGTGCGTTCTCGGTCTCATCAAAGCTGGTGGCCTATTTCGAATCCCACCCAACGTCAAATTCGACATAGCAGCTCCCAAATCACGGTCATTCTCTCTGTGTGGTAATCTGTCATTGTGTCTACTTCCACGAGGCTCATAGGGTAATCTGTAGCCATTTGCAACAGGCCTGGGTGTATGATGATGCCCATAATTGTAATTGCTGTCATCATAGTAGCCTCTTTCATATCCTGCAGGTCCAGCTGGCCTTGGCCTGTTAAACGTGTGGTTGCCTGGATGATTCCGATAGAGCATATAGTCCAATAACCCAGGAGAAGAATCAGTATGTTTAATATTTAAAGTGTTCTTAAGAAGACGGTGAGCAGCTTCACCCAACTGAGGCCCGCTTATTGTTCCTGGTATTTGAGGCCTGTAATAAAGGAATAAACCGTAGAAGACTATCAAACCAAGAGGTAAAGAGTGTTCCGCAAATAACGTTACGAGGTTACCATTTCCAAGATATTTTGGAAACGGAGGAACATGTCTTAGAATTGTGTGTGCCTCATATACGGTAGTTAATGCTTTGGTGGGCAGGGGACCTAGCTAGTTAACAAATTAAGATTTCTCATTTTTCTATTTTCTTTAATATAATGCAGGCATAGATCCTGTTTAATTCATAATAAAGTCAAATATAAGCTGGATATTTGGATCAACTGTACACCAAGCCCAATCAGACTGATAAAAATCTAATAAACCTCTGTTTTACCATCTCAAAACAACCCCTCAAACCCAGTGCAAAACTGAAACAAAAAATTTAGGAAAAGATGTCTGCTAGAGTAAAACTAGAAAATCAATTTTCCGTAATAAACTAATCAGCCATATAAGACTGAAGAGAGTATAATAAAGTTGTACCTTTCACGTCCAAATTGGCGCCTATTGCCATTGTCTTCATGCCATAATGTAGGGAAAGGTTTCACATCAGAATATTTTACCACCTGAAGTGAGACAGATGCATCAAAAGTTGAGGTAAGCCAACCAAAAATGGGATACATAACAAACACCCAATATCCTGGAAACCAAAAGCAAATTCGTGGCAAGCCTAACCTACTGATATCCATTAACACAAACAGATTGAAATTACCCAAGATTGTCCACATTTGTTACTACCACCATGTGGTATATATGAACAGTTTTGATACAGCTAATTTTCAAACAATACCATAAATCCACTGACCAGTAACAAAGTATTTTCACCGCTAAACAGCCCTGTGTTCATTGGTGTCTGAGATATAATATAATTACGTACCTTAGCTGGCATGATTGCACCCTTTGGAGGCTGTGGAATGTGTTTACGAGGTAGAGGATTCAAGTATGTCACATTTCTGCAGAATAGACATTCATCTATATGTAAGCACTAATAAATGCTAAAGTTCAAAAATGCAGCAGCAGCAGACAAGACTTACAAAGCTTGGTTATTTGTAATATCAGGTAGCCCAACTACTGGTGAAGGGACCACTTGCCTATACCCATTCCTCTCAGATAACCATAAAAAACCATTCATTCCACCACTGCATAAAAATCCAATTGACAGCTTAGATTAAAAAAAAATGTAAAACACTTAAATCAATGTTAAAAGTCAAAAGTTGAAACCTACCTGGCACAGCTATCAATTGGCCAAGCATATCTTTGGTCCGGCGGGACCTGGTAGTAGAAATGGTAATATGATACAATTTGAGGAGCTAAAAGATGCGCAGGATGGACATATAACAAATCAAACATCACACAATTCCGTTGCTGTTCATCTACCTGCAAAGATGTAGAAGTGCATCAGTAAAAAAAAAAAGTGTAAAATACAGCAGGATGACTCGGTCATTGATGCATCAAAGTAATTTCTCAAGATATTAGTTTGACCAATTATCAGGAGTCTAGACTCGGGAATGATTAAAACAAAGGCATTATCAGGAATCTAGTCAGCTCAGACATCAAAGCAAAAGAAATGCATGATATGGTGGTTCTTCTAGACCATTCTAGACTCTAGAAGCCCCCGTGATTAAAACCGGGGACATTTGAAAAATCGGAGTAAAAGGAAATAATGACAATGCATGTAGAGGGATTTTCAAAATGGATATTCACTTCACAGAATTTATTTAAATCCTTCCCTTTAGAAAATCCCTGTTTAAGTAAAATCTGGAGGCTTTGCAGAACCTAATGGCATAATTCAACATATCTTTATCATCCCTTTTGAAAATAGGCGCATTAATCTCCATGTTTCTCCTTCAAAGTTACTATCCCCCATTCATGAACTGGGGGCTTTAAATTAATGTACTATGCATGACATCATTGAGAAAAGTACTCCCAAAACATGAACTGCACAAGACAGTATTTAAACAAAAGATCTAGAAAGAGTGATAATCAGAAATCAACACATGATAAGCAAGAAGAAAAGCTCTTGTAAGCTAACCAAGTAGCTAAAAAGTCAATAGAACCTTTCCATTAGCTTATTTCTAGCAATCACATACGTTTCCAAACACAGATGAATAGTGGTTTCAATTAATGGCGAAAGAGGCCAAACCATAAACCCCACCTTGGAGAAATTCCCATTTCCAAATCCACCAGCTTTTTGCTGTATAAAAATTTCAAGCCCTTGATATTTCATCAAAAACTGAAAACCACAATACATTATCATATTCATAATAATAACCATTACCCCAATGCCTAAGGGTAACAGCAGTATTGCTGTGTAAAAAATTCAGAAAACAGAAACTGAACCCAAAACTCGAAAGAAAGATCCGAAATGATAGGGTAAGCTAACCTAAAAATGTGGTTTATGTCAACATTATTAAGTTTGAGCTTGGGCAGTGACTGCGTGAAAGTTCAGTAATTAAACCAATCAAAATATATTTCATGTAGAAGAACTAAAGTATTGCAATAGCTCAGTGGGCAGGACTGTCAAAAGCCATTTTGGTCAACAACACAACATTTCTCAAATCTCCTCAGCCTCGAAATTTTTAGGTCAACAAAACATCTTTGAGCTCAAAGGAGGTTAAAATCAACCATTAAGTCCTCAAGCTGTCATTTGAAAGTAATCTAGTCAGTACGACAGTATCTAGAAATTCAAGCAAAGTCACATTCTACTCAGAGCACCTCCAGCTAGACAGCCTCAAATTAGAAGGGAGTCCTAAATCCTTGACACACATAAACTCCACACCAATCCTGCTTTAAGGTACAAAATCAAATTGCCAATGGAGGATAGCACACCCCTACTCTGAAAAACAAGCAGATAGCACAACCTAACACTGTTTGATCCAACTTCCTCAAACACCATCACAGTGGACTAGCCCACCCTAACAATATTCGATCAGAATGCCTCAAACACCATAAATGTGCAAGCGTCGAAATTCAAACAGCTTATAAAATAGATTTTGATACTTAAGCAATGTGAAGGCAGAAAACTTGAAGACAATCCTAGATCATAACACAGGAAGTGAGAGAAAGGAGGGGTCCAAAAACCATAAACTAACCGTCAAAGTTAATTCGAGCTTCTTGGTTTCAGCAAGCAATTTCTTTTCATCAATGAATGGCAACTTTGCAACACCCTGATCCAAGAATTTGGCAGATAAAAGGAGGGGAAAAAAGATTAGGAAAAATCAATTACCAGTCTAGCATTGGGGGGGGGGGGGGGGGGGTTGAAGATGCAAAACATGTTCTGGTGGACCTACTATATACCTGCCAACCGAAGCGTTTACCATTCAAATCAATATCAAAATCTGGCAATATAAAACTTGCATGAGATTGTGACAGAAATATTGCTAACTTTTACCGCCTACAAAACAAACAATTAATAATACCAGCAGGATAAAACTCAAGCAGAGGCGATGATGGGTCTGTCATCAATTTCCTGTACATCTTCGGCAGAGCATTGGAACTGTATCATAAGCAAAAAAAGTATTAATCGTCGCAAAAGTATCACATAGATTAGCTGGTAACCAAAAACATGAGCATACAAAACCTTGCAGCAGGTAAAGTTCCCAAGAGTTGATCAAAAGGCTTAAATGGCTCTCCCAAGAAAAATGTGATTTCCAAATCAGCTAAATCTTTTAGATCAGAAGCAAACGGAGCATAATGGTATGGATAGAACCTTCACAAAGAGCATACAGTACATTAAAAAGTATGAACATATCCGAAACGACCCAGTCCATGCAGATGTCACCAAATAACAAATGCTTTGCAGCAACTTGAGAAGTTAAACAGACATGATTTATTCCTAGTAAATTCGAGGTAAAGTAAATAGAAGACTTTTTTGGAAATGCAAAATAGTTACCATTGCCATGAACAAACACCTTGGTAGTAGTAACGGCAAACCCAACATAAACCTTCCACATACTTCAAAACCTGCACATTAGTCAGATCTTTAATCAAAGAAGAAGCAGATATTATACAAATAAATAAATTGTCAACACAAACTTTCACAGTCAATTAAATGATCATGTAAGACAAAATGTAGCCTCCGTCTTGATTGAATCAAAACACGACTACAGACAGTAAGCTAGATAAATGATCAGTTAGTAAGACAAGAGCCAGCAAGCATACCAGATCATTCCATCATCCTTCTTTACTCCCTGTTGGGAGGGGGGGGCCTAACACAGCAATATCAGATGCTGAATTTCTTTTTGAAAAACATCCAATGCTGATTTTAAGATCAATTATACTTGCTTTTTTTTCACTATTACCATATAACTTTTGGGGATATTTTTGAAATATTTCCAACATGTCTTTCATATGTTAAAATTCTGTAAATGACAACACAACCCTTAGTTAATGTAAACGATAAGCATATGAATATGACTCACCAATGCTAAGCTATGTTCACCCTACTATTTTTGGGCTACTCGCATGAGTTTGTTTGTAATTTCACATCTACTCTTAAAAAACAAAAGGTAAAACTAAAAACAGAGGAAGTATAAGACGTATAAAAACCCAATGGTTGAAAGACGACTAAAGTAACTTTTTAAATAAATACCGCTCCTCTGAAAGACATCCAATTAGCAACACCAAAAATCATCCATGAACAATAAAAAGTGAAATAATCAAAAGAGAAACCTTTCATACATTCTAACAGCAGAGGATCACAAGCCTCAAGTCCCAACCCAAAAATTTGACCACATAGCATTCAAACTAACCCCTGAAAATTTTGTTTAGATAAAGCAGTGTATATAAAAGGTAACAGACTACATGATCTCACAACATGCAGCATGCCGACTACTCATTCTAGCCAAGAATATAACATAAAGGCAAGAAATGAAATCCAAAAAATGGCTGTCAGTACATGTCAAAAGATACATATTTTTGCTTTTAAAATCAAGGGTGCAAAAGGATCCATCAAATAGGAGGCTTTTATTATAGTGTTGCAGAAAATGTCAATAGACTAGATGGATACTCCCAGGTCCAATAAGAAAACTGTATCTTTATGATAAGTGGCAATTATGCCATTCTTCTAAATCATTTTTAGGAAAATTTATATCAATTTAATCCTTGTTTGGTCTTCTTCATACCCTATTTTTCTGTAGTCTCTTCACTCTTCTACTTAAAGATACTAGTCATTTTGCATCTCTTTACTGCCATTTATGCACGATCCTCCCACTTTTAGCACTACTTCCTATTGTTGTGTTTGTAGGGTTGGAACTAGAGGACAAGTTCCGGAAAGCAAAAATTGTGGAGAAGAAGATGTGGAAGACCTCGAGTAATGACTAACAAGCGCTCACACAAGACAAAGTTAAGCGTCCAGCCATCCACTGCACTTCCTATGAGAGCCTGCTCGGTACAAAATCCAGAGGATCATAGGCAATTACGAGGACAATGATTGAGAGGGTGCTTAGCCCATTCATATGTACAGTTTCGTGACTTTTGCGATTTTTCAATGTAAGAACATGAAGGGGTATAAAAGGGACCTCTTGATCGTCAAGGAACGGACTCTTCTTCTTCCTCTTCATTTTCTAGGGTTAGTTTTAGGTTTTTAAAGAGAGAATCTCTCATTTCTAGAGAGAGAAAATAAGAGAAGTTGTTGAAAACTATTGATTTTGGAAAATCTAAGATAGAAACGTGAAGATTTAGAGATTTCTTGCTTCTTTTATAAATGTCTCTTACTCTTTCTCTCATATTTTATTGTTTTATTTGCTTAGTTTGCATCGTTCTTATTCTAACTACTTATTTATCTAAATTAATTCATTGTTTTCATGTTAATAGTTCTTTACGTCTTCCCTTTTATTCTTTATTATAATTTGTGAGTAGTTGTTTTACTTGAAAAAATGATGAAGCCATTGATGAGTTCATGAACCTCTAAGTCAAATTGGGGTTCCTAATTTGGGATGATCTTGGTTGATGTTTTGGAACTGTTATGAATGTGTGTATGATCTGGCCATCATAAAAGCATTCTTTATGCACCTTTAATGAAATATCAAAAGATTAAGTTAAGGAGTTGCCTTAAAACAATCATTAAGCGTGAAGGACCATGAAAAGTGGGACTACCTAGAGGACGGAACTTGTTCTTTCTTTTATTTTTATCATGTTTGTGACATGCTTAGTTGAATGCCTGAGCCTTGAGAATAAGTTTTGGTAAGAAACTAAGTAAATCTAGCTAGCTTAGAGAGTAGTCGGAGTACTATAAGATAAATCATCCCCTCAATTGATCTCCATTTTTTTATTTTCTCTTTTGATTACTCCCTCCGTCTCTCTTGGTTTGCAATTTTTGACTTTTCAAAGGTTTTCAGGACACAACTTAAAACGTTTTTTTTTCTCTAAATTTGTAATACAAAATTATGAAAACTAATATTATAAAAAAATTGTCAAGATCCCAAAAATATTATATATAATAATTTGTTTAGAATTTGTGATCAAAGTTTTTAAACTTTGACTCCAAAATTGGAGATGTAGCGAACAAATAGGGATGGAGGGAGTACCATGTTTGTGAATAACTTGAATATTGGATACCTCTTTCCAAGACACTTTAATTATAGTTTGTTTTTATTGAATCTCTATCTTTAATCCTTTACCAAAAAAAGCCTTGACCTAACTTATCATAAATCAATATTTTTTGGTTTTCCCCTTAGTCCTTGTGGATTCAACCCTTACTTCCCTTTTTACCTAGTTAGGAAGACCAAGTTAAGTTGTTAATTTTGGTAGGCTCGATGACAGCCTATCACTTTACTTGCTTATTGGACAATCAAGAACAAAAATGTCTTTCGCCAACAAGCGAAACCACTACAGAATGCAGGCAAAAAAATTGCAGGATGCAAAATGTCATATACGAAGTACATATTAATTTGCACAAGCATTGAAAATGAATCACTGACCACATCTTTCCTGATTTTGTCAATTTCCTCTGGACTTGAAGCACCAAATTTCTCAGAATAATACCTTTCTTTGTACCCAGGCTCTCCAAGTTTGATCTGCAGAAAAAATAATAACTCGTTACAATCTTCCATGCCAATTATAAAACTTGAATACCAAACAGAAATAAATTAGTGGACAAAATAGCAATGCACTTGAGGTGTTCAAAAAAGGCAGATGTCCACATCACACATCTGATCTTGTTCAATAACCCTAATCTATTCAAATAAATTTATTTTCCTTAAACCAGTAATAATTGTAAATCATTTACAAATACAAAAAGTGATAACAACAAACAACAAAATTATTCTTTAGAAAGGTCTGAAATATGCAAATAGATTCCTTTACTTTGCTTTTCCTTCCTTTCTCTTGCCTACAATTAATTACATAGTAAAACAATTATCACCTAGGGTCCAAAATAGAGAACATTATCATGCCATTATAAGCATCAAACTTTAGAAGATTTAATTGCCAACAATAAAGGTAATTTAGAACGATAAGCCAAAAGGAAGATGAAGCTGGAACCAAACTCCTCAGTTTTCCAAGTTTAAATAAAAAGAAATGGAAGAATCACAAAGTGACTAACTCATTATAGTAGAAAAGTTGGCTTTTTGGAATCCGATCAAATGGCTAGGATCATCATCCATCAAGCACATTACGAAAACAAGTATAACATCATCTGCCAAATATTAGCCAATTGATTTCCAATTCCTTACAAACATGCCACAGGCCAGAGAACCAGATATACTGTGTTGCATAGACCAAATAGCTGTGGGTCTTTAAAGATGGTCAAATAATTAACCCTCACCTTGTCTTCCACTGGAGGCTGTGGCTCTTCAAAGGACGGATCTCCTGATTCTCTTCTCGCCTTGTTCTTCATCTCCTCATTATTCTCATAATACTATACATCCAAGAAGGATACAGAAGGACCCACAATGAGGAAAATATTTATTAAATCAAAAAAGACCATACAAAAAAGATAAGGTACACCCACACAATTGCATAACATTTTTCTTTATTGAAAAAACAGAAAAATATTTACAATAGACTGTCAGCAACCAACTCGTGAATATATATAAAATACCTTGGACTTTAAGGGATCACAACTTTAACTCATAATGCATTTTTAAAAACTTGATAATTAGGTAATCCAGACATTATCTGACAAGAGTCTGAAAAACAAGACTTTCAGTTAGAGGAAAGGTCACTTACCTATACAGACATGTTCGAGCAATGGTCATTTTGCCACTACCCACATCCATCTAATATTAACAGAACAGAGCACAAGAAACAGGAAATAAGAGTTCATAGGTATGAATGTAAGATAGACGGATGTTTGACTAGCAGTTAACACCGCATTGGATGTTTCGATTTAACGAAAAGGCTTCTAAAGTTTTAAGTGTCTAATTTAAGAACACAAGCATCCCTAACCAAACCTTGGCAGCTTCAATCGAGAACACTAGCACTTTAAGGACCACTTCAAAGAGATCTGATTTGGTTCTCATCAACAATCAGCTAACCATACTTGCCATGGGAAACAAAAGAGAACTACACTAGTCGAAGAGAAAACCTTCCACCCTAATGTTTCATAATTAAATTATCAATTAAAAAAAAAGATACCCAGCAAAACAAGGCGCACGATATTCATATAACAAGATATACAAGGAATAGAGAAAAGATGGGAGCTGTGTCAATATTGCAATATGCAGCGAAAAGTAACAAACTCATTGAAATGCACAATAAAAAAAATAAAGAAGGAAAGAACAAAGAGCATATGCACATACACAAACAAACTGCATAGTTGAACATAACTAATTCATACTAAATTATAATTAATATATTGGATAAGAATAAAAAGAAGGGTGATGGGCACCTGCTGTAACCGAACCCGTTTCTGGAAGATTTGCTCTTCATGAACTGCAACTGACTGAACAAAATGCTCCACTTTATCTAGAAAGACCTGCATACCAAAAATAAATATCATTAGTTCCATTTAAGAAAACAAAGAGACTTCTACAATCTACATTTCTTTACTCATAACATATTATTCCCTACGTCCCACAAAAAAGTTCCTATCTACTATGGGCACAGAATTTTAAGAGAGTTTTTGTGGACAGGTTGTGTTGAATATACATGAACAAAAAAGTAAGATAGTGAGTATACTTTTTTGCGGGATGGAGGGAGTAATGACTTACTCATTAGATACACCACATGCAAATTATATTCATTATCATGAAGAAAGAATAGAACTTGTCATATCTAGAAAATGAACAATCGTTTTGAGGACAGCGGTATCCAAATCCCAATACAGCATTTCTGCTAATAAATTTAATCCATGGGAAGCACAGTTCTGCTGTAAACAATGCATATTGTAGCTCAAGGATTTTTTACCAATGTTACTGTACACTAATCCATATTGATCCAAAAATATATGGCTAAAAAATACTTTGCAGCAATGACAACAGGGGATGAGTGAGGGTGAATGAGACAAGAAACAAGCTTCTTCAGTTCAAATGATCATTAAATAGGAAACAATGAAACAAATTATACTTTATCAGTTTATCACATGTGAAAAGCAAGTATATCCATGCAATCGGTTGAAATTTTGAGGACCATAGGGTGGGGGGGTGGATCAGCCATTAGCCCTGAAACACAAACACTAGGGTTTAGTTTGGGTGTTGTGCTTTCCTTTTCCCTAGTGATTAAGGTAAAGAACCTACTTCCTACTTTGACCCCAATCATCATTTGTTTAAAATAAACTCTATTTCTATCTAAAAGACCAAACATCGATTTGGTAAAAGAAAACTTAAAGGCAATATTTACATTCGAAAAACATTTCAAAACCTACTTTCTTCATTAATTTTACAACTAACTCCCCAAAAATTCACACCACACTGAATAAAAAGAATGGTCAGTTCCCACATCCATTTCTATTAACAATTTGACATACATCTTAGACTGTCAAAGCATTAATCCCAACAGAATGGAGTCAGCTGCAAGAACAGAGGATTCATCTCAAATCCTTGTTGACGGAGATCCTCTTCCTCCAATCATTGGCATAATTACACACGCATAAATCGTAAACTAAAAAAAAAAGAAACTATAAGCAAGATTGACAAACTAAGTCTAAATTGGAAACCAACTTACTTCACCGGCATCAGTAAGATAACCACCTCTAGAAGAAAATTCGCTTCTGTATACATGCATCAACAAGTTTATAGCACCCTGGAACAGAAAAGAAACAGACCATACAGGTGTAAATAATTTATAACCAAATGTTGATTGGTTGTTTCTTTTTTTTTTTTGTTTGGGAGAGAGGGCTTTATTAATAATGCAAATATCTTGATGTATATACTCTTGACATGGCCTTTCCTTTCATACCTCTCGAATTTCTAATGTAGGCATGTGTGGAAGGAAGTCGTTGCCAACAAAGAAACACAGGAACACAAAATCATCAACCAAACATTCAAAATTCACAGTAAAAGGAGGATTGGGAATTTCCAGTTCATACTGCAGATATTCTCTCAATACCCAAATGTTGAGGAACTGCAAGAATGCATAAATAAAATAATTCAATAACTTTGAGTAGACAAATATAGCTGTAGACAAATTGACCAAGAATCAGTAGAGACAATTATATGAAGCAGGCAACCTGATATTTTTTCTTGTAAATAGGGGTATCATCTACCAAGTTTCCATTTTTATCAGGCTTAGCACGACAATCAGCTGCCAGATGACCAATTTGACCACAAACAAAACATTTCTCCTGCTGTGAAGGCAGAGTAACAACCTAAAATGGAAGGAAATTGATTAACAAATTGACAAAAACAAACAAGATCTATCCATAATATTCTGTACCACACAATATAGATTTTAACAAACCTCTCTCAGAATAGAGAAGTGCACCTCATGCGTGGCCAAAGCCAACATAATCAAATCAGCATCCTGTTAATTAAAATTTAAAAAGTTTGGTAAAGATATGCAAGTTAGAAATGAAATAAAAGCAATCACAGAATATCAATGTAGGGGGATAAATAAAAGGATCACAAAAATCTCACCAAACCATACAAGCAGTGTCGAGTATTGGGATCAAAACCAGGGAGATCTCTTTGCGATCGAATGTACGACATAATTTTATGTTCTCCTTCGCCAGGCACATTAGCATCAGATAGAATAACCTTCAAATAAGCACCCAATGCAGCCGCATAAATAAATTTGGAGAGAAATTATCCTGAAATAAAGAAGTATATGGGGAAGAGATACAGAAGGGATTACTCCAGTATAAGGGAATGATCCGATCTTCAAGGGTCTAAAAACATGGGGGTTATATAATTAGATGAAGATGAAGCTAACCTTCACCCTCCGCCAGCCAGGGTGGTTGTTCAATCTCTTCTGTACGTAATACTGAAGTGCCACTGAAAGCACAAACATAAATTCTGTACCAGGAGTGATAACATTTGAGTCACTGGTTTCTCGTCTTTCTTTAGAAGCTAGAGTCCTTCCTTCAGCCTCAAATTCTTGCTTCAGTCTTTCCTCTTCTGCTTCCTAGGAAGAAATAATATGCACTAACATCAGGATTCACAGAACTGCTACCAGAAAGTAAGAAAAAACTCAACCAAAAAATGACAAGAAAAAACTTACAGCCTCAGCAGCATCTTTTGCAGCTCTGAAGCGCCGGGAGCGTTGTTGATTCATTTTAGCCCTTGGTGCAACTCCATCTATCATATACAGGAAAAAGATTTTTTTTAAAAATTAACAACAATAATGTAAAAAGGCAAAAAAATTGAGAAGATAAGAGGAAATATGGTAGTTACCAATTGCCATGTAGAGAATCTTTCTAGGACGAACCAATGTAAATAAATGATCGATATACGCAAAAATTGTCTTGAATACTTCATCATATGTTGTAGGTGCGGGCTGCATTAGTAGAAACAAATAAAAAACAAAAAAAATCATGCTCTTTTTGTAACTTCCAAGCAGCAAAGAGGCTCATGGGAAATAGTCAAATTATTTAACAATGGATTATAATGGATTCAAAATGATTCATTAGCCATAGTAGCTACTCATCACCATAAAGCTTTAAACACTCATTATATTTAGGATCAATGGTAAAATGGAAACGTCCTTTCTGTTAACGGCATATCACAAAACGTTTGTATATTTACAGTCACCCCAAACACATTTACTTTTAGAGGCATCAGGTAATGCTATTGTTGAAATCAAATGTAAGAATTGCGAGATGTCTAAATCATGAGATAGAAGATGATCTTCTATAACGCCGACTGGCAACCATCTTCTGTAATTTTAGAATACTGAAAGTAAGAAGTTGAGAACAATGTTACTGATGGTAGAACTTTCAAGGAGATAGCAAGGAGTGGTGATGACAGCTGCAACAAGGAATTGCAGTGGGGTGTGTAGAAAAGGGTACTGCACACACATCCAGACCACTTGGGATGTTTATGAAAAGTGGTTGCAATAGAAACTGAGCAATCATAAATACATGTAACACCGCAGGCAATGGGATATAGGTAATTCGGTATCATATCCACCCACCACCCCATCCCGTACTAGCTCATCCACCTTATACTTCCCCACCCATCCCTTTAGGTAAATGGTCCAATGTTCCATAATGTATACTGATTGGAATTTCATTAGAGTCTAAGTTTGTGGACGAATTATTCAATAGAAAATTAACTGTAAACACCAGTACTGCAACCAAAAATCATGTGCATTCACCAAATATTGACATAACAACCATTAATCCCTATGTAACCAGAAACATCCACCTAAAACATAAACTATCATCATCGGATAACCCCAGTTGATCTCTCTTCTTGATCCTTCAAGCTCATCCTATACCTCAACAAACCTGCCTTCTTTCTTCTCTTTCCCTCACTCTATCAGTCTCCCTCCCCCATATGCTCATTCCCTCATCCCCACAACCAGGGAATGCCAACCACCCGTAAACTCATCCTACCTACAATACTATTGTACCTCAACCCATGTCATGCATATAGCAGCCTTATCATACACTAGTAACATAAATCCCTAAAAGTAAATAACAGAAATGTGTATTTTAGACTTTTTCAAGGGAACAACTATGGAAGAGAGAATTGGACCACACATCATAGTGGTCAGGACCTAAGTATTAAGTCTCACTTGGCAAGACTCTTCCCTTTCCAGTATCCCTTCTAGCAGTAGCATCGCCCATGAATATTGAATTTCCAATCGCACTCTGAACATTAAGCATAAGCTTCCATTCCAAGCACTTGATATAAACTACATTCCTCGAACACCTACTCAACGACAAAACGAACCAAATAACAAATTCAACTTCACCTATACCCCCCACCCAACATTTGAAAACCCCCAATTATTCAACCATATGTTAAAAAAAAAATTAAAAATTAAAAATTAAAAAAAAAATTCGACATCTTTCGGCTTGAAAAATAACTATTGCCACCACACGAAAACTAAAAGTTCAAACTTTAATTCCCACCACTCTCATACACCCAACAACCTATAAATTCTTACACAAAAACCCAATCCACATAACATAATACCCAATTCAATACCTCCAAAAACACACTTGCCTATCAAATTACAACCCCTAAATTCCCATCAAGCCAATAAATCAATTAATCAAAAGTTGCAAACTTTAACCAAAAAGGCTCAAATTTCACAAAATTAAACCGTAAAAATTAAAACTTGATTGAAATTAAGATAAAAATTTACCCTTTTATCAGGATGAAAGCAAGGGTGAATAATCCCATTCATGTCCAAGTATAAATTATCAAACTCCATGCCATTAGGATTAGGTTTCAAAACATCAACAGGGTATACGACGCCGTTTTCGACCTCCACTGGTTCTTCCTCAACAACATTGGAAATCGCCAATGGGTAGCGATCAGCTAACCATCTGTAGAATGCTGGAACACCCATGATTCAATAGATCAGACGGCTGAAAATTGAGATCTGGGGTTGACGTGGTATGACACAGATGATTGTATAATGAACTGGGTTTGATGAACTTGACTTTTTTATGGGGGTTGATGGGCAAGAACGAAGGACGCCGAGTACACGTGAAAAGTATATGAAAGAATGAAGAGCTGGGTTTTCTCACTTTCTGATGGGTTCTTCTTATGTTTATGGGAATGGGAGTGTCCTTATCTTGTTTAAACTTTTCCTTGTATAGTTTAGTATGGGTTTTTAACTTATCCGAGTTATATTGATAAATCGATAATTGTCTTTATCTTAAAGTATGAAAACTATAATTCTCAAAAATATTGATTTGGGACCGGAACAATTAATGAGAAATTGGATCCTTAACCTAAAATTGATTGAACTCAACCTCCATAGTAGTTGGAATGATTCTTTATAGGAATGAGTAGATATGTTCGCAAACTGTCCGTGAACAAGTTCAATCCATGCCTGTTTATTAGTTAATGAACAAGTTTGAACAAAAACTTCAAACTTGTTAAATTAAAGAGTTGAGTTTAAACTACAATATGTTCGACTTGATAATGCTCACAAATAACTCATTTGTAACACATTATTAGCTCGATCTATCTCGAAATAATTATTTTTATAGTTTTAAAAATAAATAATACAATTTTTATGCAATAAATCTTATATTCTTATTTATTTCTTAGACCTAGTTGACTAAATGAGAACATAGGAATAAAATGTCATTTTAAGAAGTTTTATGCATAACGGTGCTTATCAAGTTGAGCTACCCGAGGGTTACTCAACCTCGACTCAGTCAAAACTCGACTCAAGATCAAACTGAGCCAAGTTGAGCATGTAACACCCCGGTAATTCCCATTTTTCTGAAACCCAAACCTTTAGGAACTACCGGTGTGCTACTGTCATGTGTTCAAACGTTAAGGCTATAAAACAGAGTTTTGCAGCGGAAAACCAAAAGACTTTTGAAATAACATTAAATGTAAAACAACTCCTAACATAACAAACTGGAACCATTACGGCCCTTACTACAATGTACCAAATAACGTTCACCTCTAATCCAAAACCAACAGTTTAAAATCAAATCAAACAAACATAATTTATTCTGAAATCTAAATTAAAATAACGTTCCTCTCAACCCGCTAATGCATGAATGCTCGTTTAGATACTTGTTAATAATCTGCTTCCCAATAATACAAATGTAAGTATTGGATCATCACAGTGTCATTTATAGGCAAAGTCATGACCAAAAATACACAAGGCACGTAATCAGCAAGCTGAGTACATACAAATTACAAAGTATAACAGTTGAACTAATGATTAAATAAGAACAATTATAAAATGTAAGAACATATCACGCAACATTTTACTCAACTGACACGATAAATTGATTAATGATTTGGATTAAGCAATGGACTAGGTTGTCTCCCCCATGTCCTGATTAGGACATCAAATAATTAAATAACTCATGCACTCCCGTCGGATATCATCAAAACACAATATAAAAATCCAGATGGTAAACGGGCGCGACTCCGTCACCAAAGCTATATGAGATCTCAACTAACCCCAATTTTAAGTTTAAAACTTTATAAAAGAGAGACTCGTAGATCACACGACCTAGTAAAAGCCATGGATAATACCCCGTGAACTACAAGCCCTAATTGTCAATACTCTAGACGTGCACTAGCCCATAATTTTATTGTTTATCCTCTTTCTCTTTACGTGATTTACTATTTAAACTCAATATACACAATCACCGCAGCACACACATGCAAACATTATAGTTATACAATCTAATGCAAACATTATAGTTATACAATCTATCTCTGTTATACTATAATTTTTAACCTTTTAATTTGAATATCAACTGTTAAACTTGTTGAACCAAGTCAACTACCCTCGTCATTAAGACTTATAAAAATAAACCTTTACTCCAATCATATTATTAGTAATGAAGGAGTAATAATAAACAATCTCATGGATTAATTAACAATTAATAACAATTTAATAAATCATGGTTTCTCACAAATAATACCAAAACATACCCCTAATATAAAGAACATGAATTCTTTCAAATGGATAACCAAACAATCTCATTCAAGGGTTCCCTAAACATGATACTAAATTTATATTTCACCCTAAATCATGCTCCTAATTAAAGGTAACATTTTTCGTAATTTGTACGTACCTGGAGTAAAACCAACGGGTTGCCACTTTCCTTACTAGTTAGCACCTTCTACAAAGTGTTCTCCTATACCAAATTATACAGCCTAAATCAATACACTATTACCCAAAATTTACAATAACCATACTAAATTTTTTTAGAGGCTTTAAAATCATCCCAATTTTATTTTTAGATTTAATGGAAAAGATTTATATTAAAAAAAATTCCTTAAAAAACTTCAAGCTACTGACCACTCATTATATTTAATTGTTGGTTGTGACTACTCTATCTAGATAAAAATTAATAACAAACCTTCTGCAATCCAATGAAACCCAAGCCACCTAGATGGCTTACCAGAAAAAAAAAAAAATATATATATATATATATATATACATTTGCTCGCATCAAGATAGACAACAATCAAAAGCTTTCTTAAAATGGGTGCATATTATAAAAATATGGAGCATATTCTTATAACGAGAGAACACCCATGTGAAACCATGCATGAAACTTTAAATAAGAACTTGGTTCTAGCTTTAGGCATGGATCTACCATAGATACTGGCAATTATGATCTTTTCCACGATCAACCACAACACTATCCAATAAGTTACGAGCACAACAGTATATAGACTTCAACTTTAAATCGGACACATGCATCACATAAAGTAAAGGCTTTCTTTTTTTCACCTTTAAAAAAAAAGTTTCAAAGAATTAAAATGAAATCAGGGACTTCCCAAATTCCACACATACTTCCCTCTAAAATAGTTCATTATAAAACCGAATCATGCTATGATAGGGTTCTAAGAAAAACTCAAGTACGCATAAGACCAACAAAGAGGAAAGAAGAAGAGGGAAGAGAGGGATGGCCGGTCGGCCGGCGGCTCACCAGCGGAGGTCGGCAGGGGCGGCAGGAGGTGAGGGACAGCAGCAGTAGGTGGAGGCGGCATCAAGCTCACGTTGGAAGCTAAGGTACGTGAGTCTTCTCTGATTTTTTTTCTTTGTTTAGTGTTTTGGTTTTGAGTAAATTGTTTTAGGTCATCTTGCTTAGGGTTTAGGGAAGGTATATATAGTTTAGCTAAAAGGGAGTACTAGGTTTAATGGGTAAGGTAGAATTTTGTGCTTGATGACTTTCTTTTTTTTTTTTAATTATCTTTTATAAAATAAGTTGTATGATTAAAATGAATGACTACAACTTAAAAAAAATTATTATCTATATATAAAGAATATAGAAAGCATATAAATTGTAATATATATATAAATATATATATATAAAGTATTTTTGGTAAAATATAGTCAAAATTTAGTTAAATCAACAGGGGGTTACAGAGCAAAATAAAACTCGACTCAAAAAACTCGATTTTACATGTAGAATATATATTTATATACAAATATACTTATAACATAAATGAAAGATGTTTGAATATATAAATTCAAAGTCCACGTTGGTATAAAAAAAATAAGGTGGTTGGAGAGAATTGTATATATAAACCCGAAGTCCCACAAAATGTGAAAGATGGTTTGAGAAATTCAGTGTATTTAGACCTGATAATGATTCCTTTCTCAAAATCAAATCAAGCTATTAAAATTTAGGCTTATTGTTAGCCCAATTGAGGTATAAATACTCAAATTATAACATTTTAAAATAATAACAATCAGTTGACCATGAATGAAGCCGCCCTTGCAGAAAATGGGGTAATGGAACATTATCAATGATTTTATAATGGCATTACATAGTTGCACGTGAAGTAAATATTCTTCATATATTTTGCTTATAAGCAGAAGCAACAGATGACAGCAAATTAATACCATAATACAGCATGACAGAATTATCCAGTAATCCAGATACTTTGATATAAGCAGAAGCAACGAATGACAGCAAATTGTTACCATATTACTCCGTATTATCTAGAGGTGGTCACTTGATCGGTTAAGCTCGGCCAGCATACGAACTGGGCCAAGTCCGGTTTGGCCTTTCGAAAAATATGAGCCGAATCCGAATCCAAATTTTCCAACCATAATCCTATTCAATTCGGTTCGAGAAAAAATTCGACTCGGCTCATGATTCGAATTGGATCGGCCAACTGAACCGGCCCTATCCTATTCGGCCTACCTAAATCTTCTATTTTTGTAAAATTTAGTTTATTTAAATGCATAGTTTATACTAATGTTAGTTTAGTCGAACATAAATTAATTTATACGAATGTTAGTTGATTTGCATATAGTTTAATTTATATGGATATACTTTAGTTTAATTCCTATGAATCAATTAATGTTAGTTTAGTTTATATGAATCAACGAATGTTAGTATAGTTAAATTTAGTTTAGTTTATATGACTCAATGAATATTAATTTAGTTATATAAATGTTAGTTTAATTGAGTATAGTTTAGTTTATATAAATGTTTGTTTAGTTGAATATAATTTATATGAATCAATGAATGTTAGTTTAGTTGATCATTATATATAGTTTAGTTTATACAAATCGATGAATGTTAGTTTAGTTGAATATAGTTTAGTTTATATGAATTAATAAATGTTAATTTAGTTAAATATAGTTTAGTTTACATGAATGTTAATTTAGTTGAATATTATTTTATATGAATTAATAAATGTTAGTTTAGTTGAAATGTATATAGTTTAGTTTATATGAATCAATTAATGTTAGTTTCGCTGAATATAGTTTATTTTATATGAATTAGTGAATGTTAGTTTAGTTTAATATAGTTAGTTGAACATAATTTAGTTTATATGAATGTTAATTTAGTTGAATATAGTTTAATTTAGATCAATCAATGAATTTTAGTTTAGTCGTCGGATCTTAGTATAATTGAATCTTAGTTTAGTTTATATGAATATTAGTTTAAACTAAATTTAGTTGAACATAGTTTGGTTTATAAAAATCAATGAATGTTAGTTTAGTTGAATATAGTTTAGTTATATGAATCAATGAATGTTAGTTTAGTTGAATATAATTTAGTTTATATGAATCAAATATGATTATATCTTTTTGTGATTATATGTAATTTATGTAAATATAAAGTAAAAAAATAAAAATATTGATAAAAGAAATAAAAAATGAATGTGATTAGTCGAATATAAAAGTTTACAACGAATGTCATTATATGATTCGTGAATATAAATGTTTAATTACTATCGAAATAATTCATTTCTTCTATTTTCTAAATGTCATTATGTGAAATTCGGTTCGATTCGTGAATCGATTTGATTTGTGAATTCGATTCGATTCGTGAATTCGATTTAGTTCGTGATCCGTTTTTTGATTCGGTTGGACGAATCCCATTTTCCGACCCCAACCCCAGCCCGGACCGACCCGCCCCTAGACCGGTCCGGTCCCGATCCTTCCCCTCCCAACCCGACCCGGTGGCTGGCCCGGACTGGCCCCATGGCCACCACTAGTATTATTCGATACTTTTTTCCTAATTATTTTTATTATATTTTTTTACGGTATTCAAGATACGACTTAAAACGTTTTATCTTCAAATTTGTGAGACAAACAATAATGAAAATTATATATTTTAAAAATTTATATTGATATATATACAACAAAATATTTTTAAGTATATTACTTTTATTAATATGATAAAAATTTATTGTTAACTTTAACTCCATAAATAAAAATAGAGTAAAAATACAGATATGGGAAGTAATAATATCTAATTCGATTATTAAAATCCCCTTTCATTATCTGTGCTTATCATTCTCAATTCTTCCTCTTTTTAAAGGTTTGTAGACACCTTTCATATTCTCATCAACTGCTCTTTTCATTTCTTGAACTGGGTATTGTCTTACAATTCTCATCTCTTGTTCATTTTGCCAGAATTTCTCTGTTTATTTGATTTTAATTGTTGCAAATTCTCAGAGGTCTCGGTTTATTATGATGATTTTATGCCTTACATGATCTTGATTGCTTGAATTTTTTTCTTTTATTGATGGGATTTTATCCGGTTTTACATGTTAAGAATTGGATCTTCTTGTTCTTCATGTGTCATGTGTGTTTGAGGTGAATGTCCTGGAAAATTTATGTAGCTAACTTTGATGGCTAGTCAACACTCAACATTATTTTTACACTGGTTAGGAAATTTTAGGGTCTCATGGGAGGGGTTGAAAGAACATGGTAATTGTGTCAAATGTCGAGTTCATATCTTTCATTTAAAATAGAGATCTGGATTACTTTTGTCTGGGACCAGTTTGTTCCACCAATGAATCAAGCGCCGCCATCATAATTATATTGATTGCACCGAATCTGTTGCTGTATTCAATGTTAGATATTCTGCTTGTTTTGCTTAATCAAATGCTGTGCCATTTGTTTTGCGCATTTTGTGTTGAAGTCATACCGTGCAAGAGTTTCCGTGATATGAATTGTGTTTTGGAATGTTGGAAATTTTATCTGTTAATAATATGTTCAAAAGTGATCTTATTTGATAGATAATGTCTCAGTAACGTATTCACTCAATGTTTATTTCTTTGTTATTATGCCTGTGGTTTACTACAACAGGTGTTTTGACAACCAGACCTAAGGTTGAAGTTATTGATTGTATTGGTTGCAGTTAGTAATTCAAAATGGTTGAGGAGAAAGCCTTCATTGCTAAAGATGTGACTGAAGTAAGAAACATGATTCTTTTCTACCTATGTGGTGATATGGCATAGTTTGGTTCTATCATTTGATGTGTTAAATTTGGAATCTTTGCATAGTTGATTGGCAAAACTCCATTGGTGTATCTCAACACTGTCGTTGATGGCTGTGTTGCTCGTGTTGCTGTGAAGCTGGAAGGAATGGAACCTTGTTCTAGTGTCAAAGACAGGTCATTTCTGTCATCTTTTGTTGTTGGGATGAATGAGATCCTGACAAGCTATTATCTGCTGTATATATCTTTTACATACTATCTCCAAATTATTGTGCTCTTGCAGGATTGGGTACAGTATGATTACTGATGCAGAAAAAAGCGGGCTAATTACACCTGGAGAGGTTAGTAGTCATTAACACTTCTGAATTTCAATTTATCACATTATGGATGTAGTAACTAGTTCAGGTATTGACTATCTGCAATTAAATTTTATTTTTTGAATTTGTTGGTTATAATCTAATAATAGTGAAAATCTAACGAGATAAGGTGTGGTACTTAGTAAGGTCTAAAGTTATGCTTGTATCTTGTAAGGTACTTTATTAAGGTTCTTTTGCTGTGCTGAATGCTGATGGCTTCCTCTTTTTTCATACAGAGCGTCTTGATTGAGCCCACCAGTGGAAACACTGGCATTGGATTAGCCTTCATTGCAGCAGCTAAAGGTTACAAGCTCATTATTACAATGCCTGCATCAATGAGTCTCGAGAGGAGAACTATCCTAAAGGCTTTTGGTGCTGAGCTTGTCCTTACTGATCCAGCAAAAGGTATGAAAGGGGCTGTTCAAAAGGCTGAGGAGATCCGTGACAAGACTCCTAATTCATATATTCTACAGCAGTTTGAAAACCCTGCCAACCCAAAGGTAATACTTAACAGTGTATAGTGTAAAATTGTGTACCAATTTTATTGGGTTTATAGTTTATTGGAACATATCCCCTGACACCAATGTTCTTTGATTAGATTCATTATGAAACTACTGGACCAGAAATTTGGAAAGGCACAGGTGGAAAAATTGATATATTCATCTCTGGAATAGGGACTGGAGGTACAATAACAGGTGCAGGAAGGTATCTAAAAGAACAAAATCCAAATGTTAAGGTCAGGTTTGGCCTTGATGTGTGACTGAATTCCAAAATAGTGTTATATGTTCTGTCTCATTCTTTGAAGCTATTTCTCTCCTTTTTATTTTCTGCCCCCTTCATGCCCTTATCTTTTGTTCTTGTCTGCTTGCTTCAGCTAATTGGTCTGGAGCCAGTGGAAAGTGCTGTGTTGTCTGGAAAAAAACCTGGTAAATTAGAAAGCTATGGGCATTTAAACTTTCTTGATGCTGGTCTCTTTATATTGTTGGCATAATATCTCAAAAACATTGTTGTTACTCTGTACTTCTTTTTTGTTCGTTTATAAATATTGTCACCTCTACACTTGAAGTCCTTGTTATGTAGGCAAATTAAGAGAATTCTTTTGACGTGGTAAATTGCATGTTTGTGTGCATTTATAGGCCCACATAAGATTCAAGGACTTGGAGCGGGATTCATACCTGGTGTTCTGGATGTAAATATTATTGATGAAGTGATCCAGGTGAGCCTTCTAGTCTTCTGGATGATGGTTTTTTTTCCTAATACTTATGAAATGCTAGTTTCTGTATTCCTTATAGTTTGAATGTCTATTAGCATGATCTCTGATCCATTTATGTCATGTTCAGTTTATAGTCTTTTTTTTTCAAATGAAAATTGTTAGTTTCCTTTTTGTAATAACTCTGATTACCTGTAGATGTTGTACGACCTTAGTTTTTGTTTTCTTGAATGACACCCACTATCTATAGATGATGGTAACAAACTTGAGTTGAATGGAATGAAGTCTCTAGCTTAGCTTTAACTTCTAGGTATTACATATACTGTGCTTATTACGTGGAGTAAATGGATAACCCATCCTTCTTTTTTCTCTTTTCTAGCTTCCTTCTCTTATTCTTAGTGTGGGGTTCTTACATTTTTACTTGCAGATATCCAGTGAAGAATCTATTGAAATGGCCAAATTGCTTGCTCTTAAGGAAGGTCTACTGGTAAGCTCTTTGGAGTTATGTGTATTCTATTTGTTTTATCACATGCTTCTATCTTCCAATTTTCTTTTTACATAATCTTTGCCATGATATCCTATATGTGACTGGGGAAAATCATATATCAGGTTGGAATTTCATCTGGAACTGCTGCTGCTGCCGCCATTAAAGTGGCAAAGAGGCCTGAAAATGCTGGAAAACTCATTGTTGTAAGCCTACTGCTCTCTTGTCATAGAGTTGTAACTTTCATGCACTAAACAAAGACTAAAAAGGGTAGTTTTACGCAGTACAAATGAAGAGATGACTTTTTTTGTCTGATTACATCCTTGTTTAACATATCAGGCGGTCTTCCCCAGCTTTGGTGAGCGATATTTATCCTCAGTGTTGTTTGAATCGGTGAGGAAAGAGGCGGAGAGCATGCCTATCGAGTCCTAAGTTCAAGTATTTCTTTGATGACCTTTCTATCTTCATAGGCTTGGATACCGTGGCCCTTTGTACCCTATTGAAATAATTCCTGTAATGTTCTTGATATGTGTTCATTTTGCACTGGCAACTATGTTTTGTGATGTATGAAAATACTGTTTCATGTCCTGCGATTTTCAATGATTCCCTAAAATTTATCTAACTTTAATTAAGTTGCAACAGTATTGTAATATGTTGGAGTTGCTCTTGTAATAGGGTGGTTTTAGTATGTGTTTAGTAGGTTAAGCTGAACCATATTAACACTTTATATATCCTTTGCAATATTTTTTATTATTCATGCAACTTCCAGCTCACTGATAAATACTCTCATTTTACATATCTCCTAGGTTCAATTCCTATCACTCTCTTTTTTTTTTTTTTTTTCTTCTTTCCCTATTTCTTTCTCCTTTCTCATTTCTCCTCCAGCAGCCCTAAGCCCCGTAGGTTAACCTTAATCCCTAACCCCAAGCCCCAAAGCTTGCCTCTTGCCGGCACTCCCCCTAGCCCCACCTAGTCCGTCAACCTTCGTGCCGTCGTCCCATCCATTAAAAAATACCAATACTATCTGTCTAGCTCATTCAATTTCAACCCTCTTTTTTCAACTCCCATCTTCCTTGAAAATCAAACAAACAAACAAATTCACACTCTACAACACCAAACTCAGCTTTTCATATCTTTTCAATTATAGCAAAGTCAGCTACTTAATGTCATCAACAATGGAGGGTAACTCTCAATTAAAGCCTGCTTATTTAGAGGCAACACAAGGGAAGTATTTGATGGAAGTAGCATAATTTCTCAATTTATAGTTCTGCAACTTTGAATTATTGTTAACTTGTTAAAAGGAAATTATTTACTATAAAACACAATTAGCCTCTTGCACTTATGCGTAGTGGACACCTACACGCTACACTTAGTCATGTTGAGGTAGTGTAATATATTAAACTTTACCTTGATTAGGAGAAACTATGCTGATAATCAATATTTATATGTTTGATTAACTAATAATGTATGTTTTTGAGGGACACAAATAATCACTACTTCGTCTGTTCCCAATGTAGAACTTGGTCATTAAAAAATTAAGCCACTAAAAACACAATTATGCTAGCTTTCTTCTTTTTTCATAAAAAATTAATTCCCTTTAAATAATTTAAATAATAAACATAGGCTATACTACCCTTAATGGTGTAATTAAAAAGTTGAAAATTTAGTTTAAGAAATATTAAATATTAATTATATAACTTAAATGTATTTTGTAAAAATCTCAAATCTATACCATTCTAGGAATATACCTACCCTTGAATAAATGTAACCTCCAATTTTTTCACCATTTTGTTGGGGGCTCAAGTTGAGAGTCAACTGGAGAGAATTAAAAAAAAAAATGACCCCAATCGAACGAGTTTTAAAATATGACAATTCTAATATTAAATGGCAACTTTTCTCAAAAGGACGTTTGATCCTAAAGCTATTCAAATGGCTTGTTCATTGTGTCAAAGGGTACAAGAGGGTTTGACTTCTAAGTCTGATTCTCTTGTTCAATCCAAACTTGATAATTCTCTTGTCACCATTGCAGCCAACTTTGGTGGGTTTGTGGTTTCTTGCTATTTTTTTTTTAATGTTTGTAGTGGATAGTTAATAAATTGTTATTTGAGTTTATAGTTAGGTTAAATTTGACTACTTTTACTAATTTGTGAGATGGGTTTGTATTTTCTTGTAAATTTTTTTGTTGTTTTGTATTATGTGGTAAAACTCTATTCTTTGAGTTTATAGTTAGAAGTTGAATTTGTTTTTATTTCATGAGTCGTGAAACACATGCATAATGATAAGGTAAGTCGCTTTAAAGATTTTAAAGCTGCTTTAGGATTTTGAAGTTAAATTGTCAACCCTCTGGCACTGTCTCTTGTGAGATGCGTTCATAGCCTTAACTTGTTGGGTCAAGCCTCTAGCACTGTCACTTGGTAGAAATTCGAGTGCTCTACTATATACAACATAGACTTTAGTGAATTATTAGATAGGGGCTGCGCGGACGCATGCCCCCTCTACCACAAATTTTGACGCACACTCTCCCTCTTGGGGAGATGTTAGGCAGGCGTCCCTCCTGAGTGCAATGGAGATCACTAGCCTAGGCCATGAGCCTTCATGATAACCCATACACCCCGTCCAGGTAAGTATGTAATACGGATGCTTGACGACTCTTATTTATATCCTTGTGCACCTGTGCTACTTCATTCAAGACTGATGTGGGACAATGGACAATGAAATAACCTTGTTTTTTTAAAAATAATATACTCAATCAAAAATTGGGATATATTCTAGTCACATTTTTTTTACTTGCGCCTCTTTACATTATTAATTTAATAACTGAGTTCAATTTCAAAAAAGTTTCATAAAATGGAAGACTCTTGGTGAAATACCTTTGAGCAATGTACGGGTTACCGGTTACGTACTTACGTTAAACTATATTCTATATTATAATATGCTTACTATTTAATTTTAAATATTTCCAATAGAGTGGATATCATTTAGTCTTCTTATCAGTCTTTTGTTAATTTCACTCTTAGAGATAAATTCCACCTTTGAAAGCGTTATGTTATGAAGAACAAAGAAAAAAAGGAGTGAGAAGAACCATGAATCACGAGCATTGGTTTTCCTACTATCCAGCCATCTCCACTGATGATAAGTGTAGTGAAATATGTAGAGCCAAAATCCAGTACACGAGCAGAAGAGAATTGCTGAGTTTCCTGCAATCTCCAATAGTTGAACAAACAAATCAATTAGGCCTCATTAGTTGTAATGTCACTATATCAGCGCCTTTCAACAAACATAATTTTTTTGCATGTTAAGACTACGCATTTAATTCACATCGATCAACTCGCATTTTATTCAGTCGACTCTAGGCTAGAAACTATTTAACTTAGAATTGGTCAGGGGCCGCGCGGACGCAGGCCCCTACTACCACAAATTATGACGTACGCTCTCCCACTTGGGGAAACATTAGGCAGGCATCCCTCCTCTGTGTGCAATGGAGGCTACCAATCTAGGCCATGAGCCTTCTAGATCACCCATTGACCCCGTCTAGATAAGTATATCTTAATTTATACCCTTTAGATTTCGCACATTTTCTTGTCTAGACGATGTGGGACTCTAAAATAGTATTGTATGTTTCAGTGCCATTTATCAACGGTTTAACGTATATCTTACAGAGTATTTGAAGGCCAAAGTTCTTACAACCTCCTCAAATCTCAACATAATAGATCGTTGGAACCCAATCATATTATTGGGTTATTGCGTTTATAATTGCCAAGTGCCAAACAAATATGAACTATGCGGCACATGTACTTATATAAATCATATTCACGAGAACCACAACTATGTTGACTGTTGAGAAACAGTCCATATCTTCTTCATGTTTTGTATGAGTTCCAATGTAGTGACACTGTGTACCTGTAGTAGGATTGCAACAAGTACACTTTTTAATGTCATATTACGTATGTGTTTGTTATAAAGAAATTCATGCAGCGATTAACAGAATAATTCTGTTGTTGTCGCAAGAAAGGAACACAAATACATATATTTTTATCATCCTTTCCCTTTAGTTATACCAGATTGTAGGAAGTGAATAGGGATAATTGTAAAAAGATCAGGGGAATTTGTGAAAAAAGTGGTAGCAAATGAAAATGGCAAAGTCCCTAACTTCCACAATTTTCGTATTACCCTTAGTGATAGCCCTGATAGGCAATAGACGAGAGTTGAACTAGTGAAGGTTGTCCATCTCAATGCCTCTTGAACATCAACATGGGTTCAAAATTCTTCTCTGAACAAAGCCTAATTATTACGGAGTATAAAGAAATTACAAATGACAGCTGCGTGTGAATGTGTTTTTTTTTTTTTTTTTTTACGTGGAGTGTTAAGGTGTTAATGCATGATATTGTAGGAAAAATTGTACAAATATAGTCTAAATGTTCTCTATCTCCCCCTCTTAAATTTGTAAGTTTGCTCCAAACTCACCACACTAATATCATTGTTATTTCGAATGAAGAACAATATATATTTTAACTTTAAATATTCCAACATATGAAAAATTTTAATTTTATTACCAATTTAAAATTTTTAAGATCTAATACTGTAATTGTTTGAAAAAAAAAACCAATTATATTTGTCTAACCAATTAATCAAGTTAAAGTCGATTTTTTTGAGTTATAAACAAAATTTCACATCTCACAACCTAAATCGACCTTATCCATGAATTATTTGAACTCAAAATTGTCTTACTTAAATCCAACACGATTGACATATTTGACATGTCTACCCATTATCAAATCAAATTAAGTTGTAAGAACTATAATACTGCTACTAATATGGTCACTAGGCTGTTAGATTGATGATATTGACATAAGTTTGAAGTCAATAAACAAAGTTTGAACTATCCCTTTCCATATCCTTACCCCTCCTTGCTATCCTTATCCTTGTAAATAAACAAAGCATTTCTCTTATCACTCATTCTAATTTTCTTATTCATACCCCCCTTATCCTAAAAAACAAATGCATCTTCAATGTAAAGAGTCTTTCTCAAATGGTTGTCAATGGAAAGCCACCTAAAATACCGTTATATGGGTGTAGTTGATTCTCCAATTTTCTCTATTATAATAGACATATAAAGAGCTCGTTGAAGACATTTATTACAACTACTAGTCGTTTTTATAGAATATACAACATTGGGGCATATCATACACACCAAAAATTTGTAAATTCTAGGTGCCAAATTTACATTATATAGGAGATATAATCGTTTATGTCTTACCACACAACCCATCCTTCTCCTGTATGAAATACGTCATAGAAAATATAGTACAATAAAATTTGCTTTAAATATTCATTTTCTTTAGTGTGCTATCACGTTACTATGTGTGGGAGCGTATCACTAAAGCAATGAATATCATGGAAGTGATGTTATTATGTGTGACTTGTCACACTAACATACTTGTGAGATGACACACAATGACTACTACTTCAAAATACGAGTACCGCTAGTGTAAATGTGCATTGCTAAGATTTGATATGTTAAGCCTACTCCTCCCACTTTCAATACCATCGCCTTACCTTTTCACTCTCTCCTCTAATTCGCCCTAGTAAAAATATTGAATAATCGCTCTTCACTACTACATCAGCATTCGCAACAACAATTAGCATCGACATGATCTTGAGTATAAAAGACTTGCATCGAAAAGCTTTTAAGAGTATGACATTGCTTTCTTGAATTTTAATGATTTTTTTGGCATGGTATTGAGTAACAAGATAGAATATAACATGTAACAATTAGTGTGGATTAGCGAAGAGCTTGTAAATTTGTAATTTGAACATTCAATTTGGATTTATAATTTCCTTTATGTCTTATAATATATGAATCATATAACTCATATTATCTATGCATGAGATCACAATTTCTAAACTAGATATCATAATTTTATACTTTCTATAAATTATATTATATTTTCTTTACTTGAGATTACATTTTCATATGCTTTAAATTTAATATCATAATTTCTAATATTTAAGATCATATAGATTCTATACTTAAGATCATATATGGTATACCTATGATGATATTTCTTATACTTGTGGTCATACATTATGTACCCGAGATCATGGTTTCTATAACCAATGTCGTAGTTTCTTGTACCCCCAAAAATTATGAGGTTTTGATTATATTTTTATCGAAAATATTTTCTATGCATTAATATAATACATATACTTTACATATATATATATACATATTTCCAAAATAAATAGAAAATTATTTTTATTGTTTAATTAAATCCTAAAAATTAAAATTGTTTTTTACAAAATATATTTTATTTCCTAAGAAACTCACTAAGCCTAAAATACATTAAACCTAGTACTTCCTAAACTTAATTACCTAAAACCTAAGCAAAGTTTGTCTACCAAAAGTTAAATACTTCAAAACAAATCCAAAACCCTAAAACTCCTTTTCACGTGAAAAAAAATCCTCCCTTGCTCCCACTAGTGCCGCCACTACCCCTCTTGACGTGAGACTACCGCCACCCATCCCAGCCACCGCGCCACCGATGAGTCACGACCAACTGACCGGTCCCTTCCCCCTTCTTCTTCCTTTTTCTCTTTTTTTCTTTCTTGATTATTATGCCCTATTATACAAGTTTAATAAGTTTTTATGTGATTTTTTGTATTGATTTTATTTTGAGTTAAATCTATATTGAAAGTATATAAATTTTTATGTATTTTTATTTATATTATGCATACAACAAATTTCATAAATTTTTATGCATAAATATTAATGTTTATGAATGCTAGTATCATGAATTAGGGTTTTGATACTATGCTTTTGAGTTTTACATAAAATTATAAGTATTTTGTGAATCATCTATGTTAATTTTTATGGGGTTGTAGTTTAAATGAATTTTCAGATTTTATGATCATATATTTTAGTATAAAAATGCTAGTTTTCATGATTTTAGGCTTAGATTCTTACACTAGTATTTATTTCATGAAATTTTGACTATAGTATGATATATTTTGATAAAAATTTAATATTATAGTATTTGGAATAAATTTTCAAAATATTATACATATTAGATTATGGTTTAATTGAGATCTCATGTTTAAAGTTTGAAATTATATACTATTAGTATATACATTAAATTGAGACTATTTTATGATACAATTGGGAGTAATTTGAGTATACTACATTGAATACAAATTTTTAGATTTCTTGAAAAAAATGGAGTTTTATGATATGTATTTTAATGAGTTTTCAACTAATACTCGTAGTATTGTGTTTGAAATACTATATTATGTTTTGAAAGAATTAAAAATATATTTTGGAATTGTTTTAAAGCCTTAGAAAGCTTAATATGATTGCTGTAAATTTAGGGTATTGGTGTATTGATATAGACGATATTATTTGATGTAGAAAATCAATTCGTAGAAGGTGCATAGCTATATAGAAAGTGGTCACCCGTTTATTTTACTCAAGGTAAGTACAAATTACGAAAAAATGTTACCTTCAGGAACATGATATAGGGTGAAATTATAACACCCCGATAATTCCCATTTTCCGAAAACCAAACCTTTAGGAAACTACCGGTGTGCTACCATCACATGTTTAAACGTTAAGGCTATAAAACAGAGTTTTGTAGCGGAAAACCAAGAGATCTTTTGAAATAACATTAATCGTAAAACAAATTCCTAACATAACAAACTAGAACCACTAAGGCCCTTACCGCAATGTACCAAATAACGTTCAACTCAAATTCAAAACCAACAGTCTAAAATCAAATCAAATAAACATAACTTAATTTGAAATCTAAATTAAAACAACATTTCTCTCAACCCACCCATGCATGAATGCTCGTTTAGATACTTGTCAATAATCTGCTATCCAATAATACAAATGTAAATATTGGATCATCACAGTGTCATTTATAGGCAAAAGTCATGACCAAAAACACACAAAACACGTAATCAACAAGTTCAGTACATACAGATTACAACGTATAACAGTTGAAATAATAATTAAGTAAGAATAAGTACATAATGTAAGAACGTATCACGCAATATTTTACTCAACTGATATGATAAATTAATTAATTATTTGGATTAAGCTAAAGACAAGGTTGCCTCCCCCATGTCCTGATTAGGACATCAAATAAATAAATAACCCATGCACTCCCGTTGGAAAAGCATAAAAATACAATATAAAAATTCAAATGGTAAACGGGCACGACTTCGTCACCGTAGCTAGATGAGATCTCAACTAACCCCAATTTTAAGTTTAAAACTTTATAAAAGAGAGACTCATAGATCACACGACCTAGTAAAAGCCATGGATAATACCCCGTGGAACTCCAACCCTTGATTGTCAATACTCCAGGTGTGCACTAGCCCAAAGTTTTATTTCTTACCCTCTTTCTCTTTACGTGATTTACTGTTTAAACTCAATATACACAATCACCACAGCACGCACGTGCAAACATTACAGTTACACAATCAATCTATGTTATACTGTAATTTTTAACCTTTTAATTTCAATATCAACTGTTAAACATGTTGAACAAAGTTAACTACCCTTGTCATTAAGACTTAAAATTTCACCTTTACTCAAATCATACTATCAGTAATGAAAGAGTAATAATAAACAGCCTCATGGATTAAACAAATGAATACAAATTTAATAAATCACGATTTCTCACCAACATTATCGATTAATACCCCTGATATAAAGAACATGAATTCTTTCAAATAAATAAACAAACAATCTCACCCAAAAGGTTCCCTAAAAGTTTGCATTTCACCTTAAATCATGTTCCTAAAGGTAAACGTTATTCGTAATTTGTACGTAACTGAAGTTAAATAAACGAGTGACCACTTTCTTTACTATTTAGCACCTTCTACAAAGTGTTCTCCTACACCAAATAATACAACCTAAATTAATACACCAAGAACCACTTTTTTTCCACCAATTTTTTACATTATGTGTTTATTTTTTATTTAATTACTATTTAAACTTAATGTTATACTTTGTAATATGTATGAACTCAGCTTGCCGATTACGTGCTTTGTGTATTTTTTGTCATGATTTTTGCCTACAAATGACACTGTAATGATTCAATATTTACATTGGTATTATTGGGGAGCAGATTATTGACAGGTATCTAGTCGAACAATCAAGCTTGGGGTGGGTTGAGTAAAATGTTGCTTTAATTTAGATTTCAGATTATTTTACGTTTGTTTGATTTGTTTTTAGACGGTTGGATTTGGATTTGAGTTTAACGTTATTTTGGCACGTTACTGTAAGGGCCTTAACGACTCTAGTTTGTTATGATACGAGTAATTTTACGATTAATGCTATTTAAAAAAGTCTTTTGATCGATTTTCCGCTGTAAAACTCTATTTTATAGCCTTAACGTTTGAACACGTGGCTGTAGCACACTGGTAGTTTCCTAATGGTTTGGTTTCGGAAAATAGGAATTACCGGGGTGTTACATTCCTATACTTGAGATTATATAATTTAATCATTACATAAGTTTGCTGAATTTGAATGTAATATGAAATATGACAAACAAATCAATTGATGCATTCCACCTATTGGACCAAATGATAGTTGTTAGTGGACAATGATCCTCTTACCGAATTCATTAATATATCGATAGTGCAATGGGTATTTTTGTACGAGTATAGTATGGGTATTTTTGTTGCATGGTCAATCGCAGCTAAATCATCATAAATAAATGCAGTGATAGTCAAATGGTCATCTGTAATTAACTTATCGGGATCACATGGGTTCATTGTAAAAAGGGTCAAACCTCACAATATTTAATAACATCGTTTAACAATCTAGGTGGAGTTCTAACGAGTAAGGGTATCAATGCATATTGTGTTTTCTCAAGACCCTCTCTTTCTACATAAGGCCATATACCTCATAACCGAGGAGGTAATCCTATTTCACTTAATGATCGACACTTATAACGGGGTTAAGCAGATGATTCAATTTACAAAGACCTTTTTGGACTCACAAATTTAAAATATGAGCGCAACAACAAACATATAAAAGTTAACCATCATGCAATAATTTCAAACATTAATGAATATTGTAATGAAAGTGATCTCAAGTATGCAATATATATGATAAATATATCATACAATATATGATGAATAGTTTAATGCAAATGATCTCAGGTATATAATATATGATTAATATTCATTAATGTTTGAAATTATTGCATTATGGTTGGCCCGACCAACTGACCATCTATATTCCACCAATAAACTACCTAAATACATGCTTTGTGATCACTATTCAAATCTCCTTATATCAAAGTATAAATATTAGCACAAAAATTAGCTTTTAATATATTAAATTTTGGACATTTATGTTTTAAGGGCCACGTGCAGTCGTCCAACTCTCTTATCATGTGATCAAAATTTTTAAAGAAATTTATGTAGTACCAGCTGTTATATTATTCACTAGTAAATTACCAAATTGATCATCAAAAATCATTTTAACTAAAGAAGAACCCTAAAAAGAAGAAACGAAAAAAAAAGAAAAAAGGCATCAGAGAGCTTCGCAGGTCGAATCATCACCACATCGTGTCCGCTTCCCTCCACAAAGACACCACCGTCCTCACTATCCTACGCCACTCCAACATTTTCTCTCCCCCCCTCAGTCACATTCACAATGTCAGCTACTTGATCCGCACTTCATCGGAGTAATCGCATTTCAAAGAGCGCGCGATCTAGATGGCGTTCATGGCTGTCCTTGAAGCCGATCTACGCGCCCTCTCCGCCGAGGCTCGCCGCCGTTACCCCGCCGTTAAGGATGGCGCCGAACACGCTATCATTAAGGTTCACATTATTACGATTCCTTCAATTTTACGCCTCCAATGGATCAATTCCATAATCGAATTAGATGCAGTTTGCATTTTCTATTGTCATTGTATGACGAATTGCGACCGTCTGTTTCGTAAAGTAGATCATATTTTTACTTACTAATCATGATGCAAACTGTGAAATAAAAGTTGAAGATCATGCTGTCCAAATAGTGGCTTGCTGTCTACTTTGATTTTAATTCAAGAATTCAAATCGATTACGATGAGAAAGAGTGGTATTCGATTAATCTTGTGTAGTTGTATTAGAGGTGAACGATTTGATAGTTTATGAATGTAAGTTCTAGGCAATGCTGTTCCATGACTAAATATTGGTATAATCATGAGTTATATAGTTTACGGTAATGTTGAATTTGACATTCTTTCCGATATAATGGATAAATGGACTATGTAGGCGTTGGTTTTGGTTTTAAATGAGTCAAGGTCACTATTAGGTCACTGTGGTAGTCAAGTGAGGATTGTTGTATATTTTTGTAAATTGCATCAAGAGAGTGAGGGCATTACTAAGAGGAACTGATGAAGGGAATGCTCCTTATTTTTGTGATAAAGTAAAGCCAAGATGCCATTTATTGTCAATTTGAAAATTAAGTCATGTTCATTGTGAGGAAGGATTAGCTAGTTTGATATGTGGTGGCTTTGAATTGAGTTGGTAGTAGAAGAGAGCATTGTAGTGTCATTATTGTTTGGGCGCACCTATGATCATTTAGCATTTAGAATGATGTTTCACTTTCATCTATAAGAAGTATATCTTTTATACTCTTGCCTCTCTATGAGCACCATACATGGTCTTCTAATCTATATTGATGGTGAGTTAGAGAGCTTAATTAAGACGCAAGGAAAGCGAGTTTATATTGTTGTACATAGTAGTTGATTTGGATTGGAATAGTTCATTTCCAAAGAATTTTAATTTTTCCATTTTTGACACTTTTAGTGGCCAAGATTTAGAAATGAAAAGTATTACCTGTACTCTAGTTAGAGAGCTTAATTAAGACGCAAGGAAAGCGAGTTGGTGTTGGGTTATTGGAAAACTAACTAGGTGGTCTTTCTTTGGACTTTTTGAATGTTCATGTAATTTTGGTTCTTACCCTCGCAACTTGATCTTAGCCTAAGTTTGAATTTTTCATCTAGTTGGGTAATACCTGGACTCTAATTGGACATTTGTAGAGAATCTAGTAGTTTTTATCTCTATGATGCTAGTGTCCATGTCTTAGAATAATGCCCCTCCATTTCCATGAATGATGAAGCTTCAAAGAAGAGTACCTTTTGAGGTATTTGGTTTTGGGATTTTTCGCTTTAACTAAAAAAACTCCTCCTAAAAAAGTATCTTCTACACAAAACTATGTATCCTGTAAATCTGAGCAACTTTGAATGAAAAAACAACAAATTGATGAATATTGGTCTTGTATTCAAGCTCAATTTGCTTCTAAATTGTTAGTTTGTAGATTAGGGTTTTCAAAATGGGATGATTGCTTCAATTTGGAGTCATTAGTTGATTCAAGTAACTAATGAGGGATAAAATTATCTTTGTATATTAATATGTCTGTAAAGAGAAAAGTGTTGAAGTGGGCCCTTTGGACCGAATCATTGAAATTTTTTAATGTTATGTGGTATTGCTACAAAAATTGGTAGGGAGCAGTTTTACTTTCTGAAGAAGTTATATTAGGTTGTTGTTTGCAAAGAAGTTGTACAAAATAGGTAGTTCCACATCACTTATTCAATATGTTTTTTTTTCTTAGATTTACTGTTGTTTATGGGGTCAAATCTTTGTTCCCTTATCTTTTCTTTCAGATGTAGAGGAAGGTGTTTGCTCTATAATTGGCAGTATCACAACCTTAATCTCTGTACTGTCTGTGATCTTTGTAGTTTTGCCATTTATTTCTAGTTTTGCTTTTGAATGTTCCAAAATCTAATTCCTATGGATCCCAAAAGGGGATACTGGTTCTTATCTGAAGTCATAACTTTTCCACACAATTTATGAACTGCATGCTGATTGTAATTTTGATGATTACTTTCTGGATGTTTATGAGTTGATGATTCGAAAACCTATAAAATGAAATTAGTTGATCATCTTATTGCTGACATTTGTAATTTACAATGGAATGTACCAGAGAAAAAGTAAAGAGAAGTATATTAGCCCAATATGTGAAATTTATTAGTATATATGGCTCTGTATGCTTTGCTTGAGCATTGCCACTCAAATCATTTTTTAATATAAAATGTAGCAGTTGGAAACAAAATGATCTAATCACTTATATCGGTTATCTTCCTGGATGCGATTGAATCTCCTTGCTCACTCCTTATATAGGTGATGAAAATTAATGTTCTTGGTTTGCTTTGATGTTCAAATGCAGCTTCGGTCATTGTCAAGCCCAAGTGAAATTGCTCATAATGAGGATATTTTGCGAATCTTTTTGATGGCTTGTGAGGTTAGAACCGTGAAGTTGAGTGTTATTGGACTTTCATGCCTTCAGAAGCTAATATCTCATGATGCTGTTGCTCCCTCAGCATTGAAGGAGATACTTTTTACCTTGAAAGAGGTTAGTGATACTATTAAAAATATTTATTGTATTATGATGTCCCCTTCTAAGTTGAATTTGATTTATCGAGGTAAAGGAAGATGTTGTAGTTATATTTCACAATAAATGTGGAAGTACTAGATCAGTTATATGATTCTTATTTAATACTCCATCTGAAGTTATGGAGAAGGTTTACCATGTGTTGGGGCCTTGAAGTTGTGACCTTTCATGGTTAAAGCCTCTTGAGGTTGATGGTGTTTTAATTCGTCCATAGGTCTTGTTTTTATGCATGGGGGACATCCTTTTAGTGCCTTTTAGATACACTTATTTCTTCCATCCCATTTTATTGTCTGAAGTTGACTTGATTCCTGGCTCATTATGTGATGGAGGAGCCATGATTCATGGGTCAGTCAGGGGCCAATCTGTCAAACTATAATAATGAAAATTCTTTCTAACCTAAAAGTTACGATTTTTTCCATAGGAGTTCTTTTCTACAAAGTGAACTTTTTATTGAATGTTGAGGTTGTCACATTGTGTAATTCTAATCCAACAGTTATTCTCAGGCCGCCTTTCATTGTTGCCTACCTGGATGGTTCTCACTTTTATGATTGTTAATATTCTACAGCATGCTGAAATGACTGATGAGACAGTTCAGTTGAAGACCCTCCAGACCATATTAATTATATTCCAGTCCCATATGCAGCCAGAGGATGAGGTGATTTTCATCTTCTTTGCTTCATTTGAAGTCAATTTTGTAAAATGTTGATATTCTTGTTGTAATGAGGTTGTGAATTGAAAGTTGATAGTTTCTTTTTATTATAAAGTTGTGAGTTGATACTTGCATTATCTGGTCATTATGAAATAGTGGTCATATTGCATTATCTGGTCATTATGAAATAGTGGTCATATGATATGGTTTAGATTCAGAATGGACCTGGCTGTGGCTTTTGTTAAAGTTATCTGGCCAAGGTCTATGGTAGAGTTCCAGAAAGGTTCCAAAGATAGGGAAGTAGGGTTTTTTCACACAAATGTAACAAGAAGTAATATGTAGATAAATAAATTGACTTTGGCAATTTTTTTTTTGACTAGGATAGACTTTTCCAAATAATCAGAGATCAGGGGTATACTTCTTTTAGTTTTCATGGTGATGTTTATTAGCATACTACTACCTACATCCTTAAATGAACATCCTGTTAGACATTGGAACACATACCTAGATTAACAGAAGCAGTGTGTAAGTGAGAGGCCCACATCGCTTGAGTGATTTGGGTTCAGTCTGTTCCATTGTGAGGAGCTGAGGAAACCTTGTCCTCATGAATAACCCTTATTTGAGATTTGATAAAATATTTTTTCTTGTGGAAAAAAATTATTTTCATTTACAGCAACAAGATGTTTATTGTGGACTAACCAAAATAGTATACAGAATGAGTTGCAGGGCAGAAGAAGTGTATGATTATTTCAATCTTAATTTCAACTAAAATAGGTAGTTAGTTAGCGCATCTGATACTATATCTTAGCTAATTTAAGGGTTATGAATTGCTCTTCACCTTTTAACCTATTGCTGATTAAAAATACTGTAATAAATTGAATTTTTCATTCAGGAAGTCCATTGTGTATTAAAAAGCTTTTATTTTTATTTTTTTTATGCCTTTCTAATTTTCTTGGCATGCAACATATTGTTGATTATCTGCAAGGAGACCTTATTTAGTCTTATATTGTATTTTCTTTATATATAGATGCTTTTCTTTGTTTTTTGTTTGAAAGAAGAAAAATCTATTTCACTTCTCCAGACCATGTTACATTGTAAGAAGGTAGTTGGAAACAGAGGACATACTCCTCACTTTCAAAGAGTAGAACAGCTGATAAGCCTAACAGGCCTTTTCCAAACTTTTTAAACACACAAAAAATTTACAGTAAGGTTAACCACCTTCTACGCATCCTACTTTTTTTTACCAATAATGTTGATGATCCTGTTTTTAACAGCATATTGTATGGGTTTAATACTTGTATCTATATTCTATGAAGTATACAGTTGACTTTGTTAATCCACAAAACTTCATTTCTCTCTATATAAGATGATTTTCTTAATTTTTCATATAAGTTTTTTTCTTCTCTTTTTTCCATTTCATATTGTACAAAAGGTTTTGGTATGTTTTTGGTCTCGTCCTATGGTTTGGAGTTCTACCTTGTGGATGACTGAGAAAGTTAATGAAACATTTAATTTTATCTCATGTACTTGTATGTCATAGGAAAGTACGGCTCAAGCTCTTGGAATTTGTCTCCGGCTTCTAGAAAATAGTCGTTCCTCGGATAGTGTACAAAAGTAAGTTATATTTCTAACTTTTGGCTCTTCCCCATATTTCCATCTATAAGTATATATTTGCAGTTTTTTGTTTTATCAAGTTAATATTCCATTATATGGATCTCATTATTAGTCTCCAGTACTGCAGCGGCTACCTTCAGACAAGCTGTAGCCTTGGTTTTTGATCATGTGGCCCATGCAGAGTCGCTTCCTTTGGGAAAATTCAGTTCTGGAGGTCAAATATATCGATCAAGATCAAGTTCTGTTACAGGGGATGTTAGCCGCAGTATCCATCATTCAGAGTACGTATGGTTCTGTTGGCTCTTTTGCCATTCTCGTTTGTGGAAGTTTCTTTTAATCATGTGATTCAAGAAGGATTTTCCTTTGTCAGTTCTTTTTATTTTGGCAAGGCTGATAGTCTTTTCCTTGATTTACTAACTGGGGCAATGACAGCGAGTATGATACTGTAGCTGGAGTAACACCTATCACAAGGGAAAACCTTACAATAGCTGGAACAGTTGGGCTTCATTTGCTTGAGGACCTGACAGCTCTTGCAGCAGGTGGATCTGTATGTGTTGATTTGAAACTTGTAGTTCATTTAACTTTTTGGGGTCTTACTAAGAGGCTTACTTGAGCTTACTTTTCTAGTCAAGATGAAGATGTCTTTGCCTTTCATTTATTTGAATTAATGGTTATAGATGCCTTGGCTTATGAATAATCCTTCCATGTTATATTTCAGGCAACTTGGCTACGCATCAGTTCTGTCCAGCGATCATTTGCACTTGATATACTTGAGTAAGGAGATTTTTTTTATCATTGCTTTCCGTCTTATTTGTGCTATTTTAATTTATATTACTTAGATGTTTCAATCATGTGGGTACTGAATATCAAATGATGCCTGTCGTTGGTGAATTTCGAATGATACCTAGTTCATTTGTGCTAGATTTCAAAAGTTCCATTTCCTGTTTAGCCATGTAGCCCAAGGAATTCCCAAGGAAACCAATCGCCAAAGAAGCTCCCTCAGAGTCCTTGCAAATATGTCAGATTCAATTAGAAGATGTTGCAAAATAGAGGGAGTGGATGCTTTTTGTTCATGTACTTTTTATGCACCAATGATACAATTATCATCTTGACAATCTCACCTAATTCTGGCACAACTTTGAATTTCCTCTCCGGTCTTGACTTGGTTCTAAAATTAAATATTTCCCTTCTTAAATAAAGTATTTAATTCAATCCTTGTACACCTTTTGTAAGTGGGTTCTTTTAAGTTTTTGGAACTGTACTACCAACATGACTGTATCTTATATTTATTGGTGCTAAATCTCATTATTCGTGGTTCAGGTTTGTCCTTTCAAATTATGTGGCCATTTTTAGAACACTGGTTCCATATGAACAGGTAACCATGTGTTTCTACTTGACTCCTCCATGCTTTAAGATCAGTAAATCCGGTCAACTCCAAATTTAAAATGTGGCTTGATGATGCAGGTCTTGCGCCATAAGGTATGCTCTCTTCTGATGACTTCTCTTCGCACCAATGCTGAGGTAAACTCTTATGGCATTTGTTTTTGTTGTACATCGTATACTCTGTGAGGAATCTCAAATTTGCACAAGCTCATTATCTTTTGCATTTTGCCAGCTTGAAGGAGAAGCTGGAGAGGCCTTCTTTCGTCGCTTGTTATTGCGTTCAGTTGCTCACATTATTAGACTATATAGTACATTCCTTATCACTGAATCAGAGGTATAAGAATTACTTCTACTAGCTTATTCTGCATGGAAGAAATTAAAGAAACTGATTCTTGTTCGGATTTATATTTTTTCTGTGTACTTTCTCAACTTCTTTTGACAGGTTTTCCTGAGTATGTTAGTGAAAGTTACAGCTCTTGATCTGCCATTATGGCACCACATTCTTGTTCTTGAAATTCTGAGGGTATGTCGTAAGTTTATCTGTCTCTGCAACATTTCTTTGTTAACTTGATGTGCTTTTGTGCTGTGTTTGTGTATTAAATTTTTGCAATCTGACAGGGCTTTTGTGTCGAGGTGCGAACCATGCGAGTTCTGTTCCAAAATTTTGATATGTAAGATCTAGTTTCTTTCCCTTTTCTTACTGTATTCAATGCAGTGATTAGGTTTCCCTGTTTTACTTGCTTTTAAGGATCAAATCTGCCATTGGGTGCAGGATTAAGATGTTTTGGGTAATAATTTATGTGTAATAAGTATGAAGGAATGAATCATAGACATCAAGACATTGCAGGTTGGGTCACTTTTTTACTGAAGGAGAGCTAGATACAAAAACCATAAATCATCCTCTTAATTTCTGTTTTTCCAAGAACTTCTTTCTGAGTATCCTTACCTTTACTGCTTCTAGGGTATGATAATCAGAGTTTTTTGCCCCATGGAAACTATTCACTAAATTACAGTAGCTTCATTGTAGTCTACACTATGACCGTAGCAAATTCCTCCTTAATTATTGAGCGCTATGCAGCATGTAAAAATTGCTTCCTCTACCCAATCAATTGGCTTTCTTAATAAGGAAACAGCATCATATACGCATTATTAGTGTGCATGTTCTATCCTTCTACTTCGACGTTGTCCTCGATGATTGTTTTGATCAAGTCACTCCTTGGTGTACTCTTGAAGTAGCAATTTTATGACAAGATGAAAATGAACAAACTTTTTGCACTGTAATTGTTAGTTTTTATCTCGCCTGAACTACGATCTGGATTTTTAGGAACCCGAGCAATACGAATGTCGTTGAGAATATTGTGAAAGCCCTTGCACGTATTGTGTCAAGTTTACAGGTAATATTTGTAGGGTATCTTTGCTCCTTGATCCATTTCATATTCCGTCTATGAGCCACTATTTTTTTTTTTGGAATATCATTCAAATGCTGGAATGACTTAAGCACTGTTACTCTTTCGTAAGTGTTGTAAGATTAATGATTTTGAGTGATGTTGATTGCATAATTTGATGGGTAAGGTTCAAGACACAAGTGAAGAGAGTTTGGCAGCTGTCGCTGGGATGTTTAGCAGTAAAGCCAAAGGTAATTATTCTCAGTTTTTATGGGTTTGGAGTTGACTGCACTAGTGAACTAGGATTCTTGTGTTGTGTAGTTTGTGTATTGTGCAGTTTTCTGAGTCCCCTAATTTTCTGGAACTTTTTGATCAGCAACATTTTCGAATCCCGTTCTACTCTTCTTTAGGGTCAGAATCTACTGTTCTACTGGTCTCTGTGTTGCTTAACCTTTTGGTATGGTAGGTGTTGAGTGGATTTTGGATAACGATGCATCCAATGCCGCAGTATTAGTTGCTAGTGAGGCTCATGCAATCACATTGGCAATCGAGGGTCTTTTAGGTGTTGTCTTTACTATTGCTACTCTGACAGATGAAGCTGTAGATACAGGAGAGGTAACTCCCTTTAGTTATTGTCAGATTTTACTTGGCTCCATTGTTATTTCAAATTGCGTACTATAATGTTTAACTCTTGATTTATACATGGTGTCAGCTTGAATCCCCTAAATGTGAGTCCGACCCCCCTGCGAAGTTGACCGGGAAGACAGCGTTTCTTTGTTATTCAATGGTTGATTCATTGTGGTTGACGATACTTGATACCCTCTCCCTAATCTTGGCAAGGTATGATTCTTTAACGTTCTATAATTTAACTTGTAAAATTTCTCAATTTTAAATTCTAAGTTTAATTTGACTTGGAAGATCTCAAGGGGAGGCTATTGTGTTGGAGATACTTAAGGGATATCAGGCTTTCACTCAGGTATGGTAACCTTAAAAACATCCATATGAATTTCAACTCATGAATATAGCAAAGATCCATTCTAGTTATGTTTATAGTACATGCCCTGAAGATATCTGTTATGTCCAGTTTGTAAAGTTCCTTTTTTACTTTGCCTTTACTCATCACAATATTTTATCTTCTTACAGGCATGTGGGGTTCTTCGTGCAGTTGAGCCGTTAAATTCTTTTTTGGCATCTCTTTGCAAGTTTACTATCAGTATCCCTAGTGAGATTGAAAAGAAAAGGTTTGAATTTTTATTATAATAATCATAAATTGCTAAGACAGCTTACGTTATCAGCCTTATCTTGCTATCTTTCCTTTTTTTCTGTAGTAAATAAATAGCCTTGTATTATCTTAGATTAGTTGGTGACCTAATTTTCTTAGATGATGTCATGCAATTTGCAGTTCAATGCAATCACCTGGTTCAAAACGCACTGAGCCACTTGCTGACCAGAAAGAGAGCATTATTTTGACTCCGAAGAATGTTCAGGTAAAGGTCGTCATGTCTCTATATGTGTTGAATTGTTTCTTAAATAGTTTCTCCTGGCAGAGGTGCTCTTTTGATCATTTATGTGGTTTATTCTTATCCTTATTTTCAGGCATTGAGGACTCTGTTCAACATAGCTCATCGGCTGCACAATATGTTAGGTCCTTCTTGGGTTCTGGTAATCTGTCACCCTAGTTTTTAGAAAAAAGATTCAAGATTACCTTTCAATTATCAATGGTGAAAATTGTTGCAGGTATTGGAAACATTAGCAGCCTTGGACCGAACAATTCACTCACCGCATGCTACTACGCAGGTACTTGTGATTGTATGTAGCTGTTTGTTGTTGTTGTGGTTTCAAAGACCCTGCATGCTGTATTGGTTAATGTAATGGTATCCTAATGATCTATTGAATCTTTTAGTCACTTGGGTGCAGCAGCTTGCTTGTAACCTTTTGTGGCATTGTTTGCGCTAAACTTACTATGTGTATTTTCTATTCAAACTACCACCAGGAAGTGTCGACAACTGCTACTAGGCTCAGCAGGGAGTCATCCGGCCATTATACTGATTTTAACATTCTCTCCTCTTTAAACTCTCAGGTAAATTATCATATCTTTATCCGGTTTCTGTGACTATATGCTTAGAGCGACTTACATATTCTAGTCTTGAATCTAATCAAATCCATTATATTGTTGTAGCTATTTGAAAGTTCTGCGTTGATGCATATATCTGCAGTGAAGTCACTTGTAGATGCACTTTGCCAATTGTCACAACAGTCGCTGCCTGGAATTGCTGGCGGTTTGCCTCCAACATCAAATCAGAAAATTGGAAGCATCAGTTTTTCTGTTGAAAGGATGATATCTATCCTTGTTAATAATGTACACAGTATGTATCTCCAATTCTGTATATTGTTGTTTTACCTGTTCTGTTTTTCTCTGAGCTTAATAATCACTTTCCCCTAGTTTTGGCTGTTGAGATATCTCATAGTTTCTTTGGTGAATAATTATCTTTAAATGGTTAACCACCTTGTATCAATCTTAAATAAAAGTATATAACCTTGCATTATGCCTGTTATTTTCATTGACCTTTAACCAGCTCTTCCCACCATGCCCTTTTAAAGTGTTTCTTAGTTTTGTTGATATTTTTTCAAGTAAAAACAAATCAAGAAAACAGAGGAATGACGAAGGCCCCTAAAAGAATTTTTTTCCTCCTTTTTCTTTTCAGTCTTATCCTTGCCTTTTTCCTGTTTTTACCTTTCTCCAAAAGCTTCTATCTAAATTTATTTTCTCTCTAATATAATCGCCAAAGCTACCTTTGACATGATTCCCTTACTAATCACACTATCTGCTTCAAACATCTTCATTTGGGTCAAGTTAGCACACCACATTCTGATAGCTCAGATGTTAGGCTACTATTCTCACCCCTTCTATTGAGCCCGTTTAGTTCAATTTACTGTGGATTTGTTTAGCTAGTCTTCAATATGGTGTTTTTGTCAAATTTCTGGTGGTTGACATGCTAGATAAGTTTTGTTGCATTCCCAGTGTTCTAGAATATGGAACATAAAATACCCATGCTCTTGTAAAAGAGTTTACTGTATACGGAGTCAATGGATCTTGCCTTTGTGCTTCTTGTTTCCTTAACAGGCTCTCTGTATCTACTTTTGAGTCAATGCTGCTTGATGTTATTATTTCTGATCACTTTACCTTTCTGCTGCAACCACACTGATAAGGTGATCCGGAAACTTGAGGGTGGAACCTTGATAATTGATAAGTTGTTAGTATAGTACAGTTATTACAATAACAAACAATAACGCCAAGCCTTATTCACTAAAAGATGAGCTCGGCTGCTTGAACCGGGAGTCTATCTCTTGTGATCATCCACAAAGAACTTCCTTCTCCATTCATTCCTATCTATTGCCACATCATCTTGCAATACCTTTTTCTCTGTGTCTTTTCTAACTTCCTCCATTCAAGTCATTTTTGGCCTTCCTCTACTAAATTTGAGATCTCTATTACCGCAACTCTCCACATTCTTTACTAGTGCTTCTTCTAATCAACGTCTCACATGGCCAAACCATCATAACCGATTCTTCCTTATCTTATCTTCCCACTTCAACTTTCTTCGGAATATCCACATTCCTAATACTCAAGGTGTTTCTGCACATCTACCCCATAATATGCATTTTTCCTATACTTAACTTCTTAATGTGCTCCTTACAAGCCAGGCCTTTTGACCCATACAATATTGCCGCTCTAATTGTCGTTCTATGGAAGCTTCCTTATAGCATAGTACAGTCTGTACCTTTCAGAGAGCTGCTGTGAATGTTCCAGGTGAAGATTCCTATAAACTATATAGGTTTTATTGAGAGATTGAAGTGAGAATATAAGTCCATTTGACTTAAGCCTTCCACTTGTGAATTGTGATTGATTTTGAATTGTTAGTATGTAATCTAAGATTCTGCTGGCATTCAGAAACCACATTTGTATCAGTTCAAGTATTATGATGAAAAATATTGATTTATTACAACACCAAGGTAGTCTGTGGTCTGTTATATGCCCGATAGCTGTATATTGCTCTCGTTGGTTTAGTATAATATTTATTTTTAATATGATTCTCATGAACTTTTCTTAATTGTAGGGGTGGAGCCTCTGTGGAATCCAGTCATAGGCCATTTCCTTGAGGTAATACTTTGGCTATGGGCCATTGCTTCTGCTGGTCTGTATGGACTTCTGATAGTCTGTCCTTTTTGCAGCTTGCCGAGAACTCTAATCAACATTTGAGGAGCATGGCATTTGATGCTTTAGATAGGTCAATATGTGCTGTCCTGGGTTCTGATCAGTTTCAGGACCGTGTTGCTTCAGGATCCTTTCTAGCTTCTCAACATGTGAGTGTCATTTGAGACCAGCGAATGAACTGGGTTCAATTTTAAAATGAGACTAATCTTTTCTGATGTTCTGTTAGATAAAAAATGCATCTGTTGATTTGAGATCACTAGAACGTGCTGTCATATCACCTTTAAGGGTGTTGTACTTTTCTACTCAGAGTTTTGATGTCCGCTCCAGATCTCTGAGGATTCTTCTTCATGTTCTAGAGGTAATTTTATAAGCTGTTTGGATGTTGTTGGGCTTTTTGTTCTTCTTGCTTTCATTGCACTTCTCTTATTTTTCTCTGGCAAATTGTTTCCAGAGGCATGGAGAAAAACTACATGATAGCTGGCAAGATATACTTGAGTTGTTAAGGTATGATTATCTGGCTTTCTGCAAATTATGTCATATTCTGTTGAAAACTCTTTCCATTATGTAATGGTTTCATTTCTCATATTTCTTCCTGTGCATCTTTTAGGTCTGTTGCTTGTTCAGCTGAGAAGGATCTAATAACTTTGGGATTTCAGGTTGAAAATCGATTTTTTTTTCTTTTTTCCCCTTGTGCTCTGTTTGTCATTGTATTTCTTACTATTTTAGTTTTTGGAAGTAAATATCATTTCATTAAAATTCTTCCTGGTGATTACCCTACCTGAACTTTCTGCGTCTGTCTTATGTATGCATAAGCTGCATTGGTTTATCAGTATGTATCTTGCACCGTTGAAGGAGTGGTTAGGTTATCAAATGAAGCAAAATATAGCAAGTGATGAAGTACAAAGTTGTTCTTGCCTGGATTGATTATATTTTTACCCCCGATTTGGTCCTGTCTTACATAAGTATATATGCAGAATGATATTGGTCCATCTGCTTGTGATTGATGGTTATATTGTTATTGATACAATCTCTTCCATGGTTATGCAGAGCCTTCGTGTCATTATGAATGATGGACTCTCAACTATACCTGTGGATTGCCTTCAAGTGTAAGCTTCTCTTTGTCGTAGGCTTTATTTTTGAAGGAAGAAGATAATTATTTGGACTGATAAACTGGGAAATACGCTGTATTAAGATAAATTCAAGCATTCGAGAGGCTTTATTTCTTTCAAAGTTAAATAACTACTTGTAAATAAACTCTGAACAATTTTCTGATTATTTCCTCTCTCAATCTTATTGTAAATTGTGAAGTGAATGTAACTGGTAAATGGGGGATTATCCTGTGGCACATAACAAACTGACCATTTGCTAATACTGCAAAGTACTTTGCAGCGAATTGTTTATTGTAGCTCTTCATATATTTGTCTTTCTAGTTAACCCTGGAATGTTTTTGGTATTTTTAGCAGCTGTTAATTGTTTGCTGTACATTCAAAATTTCAGATGTATTGATGTTACTGGAGCCTATAGTGCTCAGGAGACTGAGTTGAACATAAGCCTAACTGCAATAGGTCTCTTGTGGACTACAACTGATTTTATTGCGAAAGGACACATTCGTATGAGTAACGAAGAAAATGGTACGCTGATCTTTGATCTCAAAATAGTAAGCTCTTGTATATGTTAGTGTATTAAGCTTCTTGTTTCATTTTCAGAGAAAGTAGATAGTGAGAAGAGGGACGAGGAAACACTCAGTTCGAAAAAAGTTGATAATCAAGCTTCTATATTCAATGTGGTTGATCGTGACAAGTTGCTGATTTCTATTTTTTCATTGCTTCAAACGCTTGGAGCAGATGAGAGACCTGAGGTATTCAAGTTCAGACCCCTTCCCATGCCATAATTCGAGGATTGCTGGTCCTCCTAGTGGATTGCGTCTTGTTCAATGAATACCATTGTTATATGTGAAAGTCATAGTTTCTAATATTGTTGTTGCCCTCAAATAATTACTTTCTACTGTAGAGGCAAATCAATCAATGTAAAATCATGCTTGATTACAAGAAAACTGATATTGGGAACCAGACTAAACAGACATCTAATGTAATAGTGTCTTGCTTTTTTTTTTTTCTTTTTCCTGATTCTTCTGAACATATCATATTGAACTTTTTTGGATCATTAAATGTACCTTTTTCTGCTTGCATGTCATATTCTTAACTATTTTACAGGTGAGAAATTCAGCAATCCGTACGCTTTTTCAAACCCTTGGAACACATGGACAAAAACTTTCAAAGAGCATGTGGGAGGATTGTCTATGGAACTATGTTTTTCCATCACTAAGTCGTGCTTCTCACATGGTATTTTGTTTACTTTTCTATGTACAATAGGAAGCAGCGAGTGAAAACTAAACGCTTTCTTGATAGATTGTCTTTCATCGATTGTAGGCTGCTACCTCATCCAGAGATGAATGGCATGGAAAAGAGCTAGGAACACAAGGTGGAAAGGCAGTTCACATGCTTATACATCACAGGTAAATGTTAACCTTGTTAATCTTATCTTCCTGAAAGATGCTCTCTGCTTTCAATCTTACCTGTTTCATCAATGTTGAAAGAAATTGCTTACTTGTGCAGTCGTAACACGGCTCAGAAGCAGTGGGATGAAACACTTGTTGTGGTCCTTGGTGGGATAGCTCGGCTCTTACGCTCTTTCTTTCCCTATCTAAGAACTTTGAGCAATTTTTGGTCTGGTGAGTCGTGCACTGGCTATTATTAAGCTACACATTGTTAGTTCTGGAGATGTAACATTCTACTATCTTACGATACCATCACCAGTGCCTTTGATGAGGATGGTTGTTAGAAATATATTTCCATAACAAGGGAATGATAAGATATTTTGTTGTTGCAGGATGGCAGTCATTGATTGATTTTGTTAAAAGTAGTATTGTAGATGGTAGTAAAGAAGTCGCTCTTGCAGCAATCAACTGTCTGCAAACAACTATTCTATCTCATTCTGTTAAGGTAATTATTTGTCCATGTACATTTTTTCTAAAAATCAAGCTCAAGATTTCTGAAACTTATGTTTGTTTGAATCAGGGAAACTTGCCCATGGCTTACCTTAGATCTGTACTTGATGTTTATGAGCATTTTCTGGTAGAATCACCAAGCCGTGGGGATAAAGCAATTGACAGAGTGAAGACAGAGATTCTGCATGGGCTTGGTAATCTTTGGGTGCTATGTTACCAACATTCATCCCCCCACCCCTACTGACTTTTGTGAGCATCAATATTTTGTATAAAACTGATGCACGTTCTCGTCATCCAGTTGGTCTGCGTCATTTCCTTTTTCTTTCTCTTTTCTTTTTGACATTGATATAAACTTGATAATATTCATCTTGCTTTCAATTTTTGTGACTTTTCCGCCTTTCTCAGGAGAATTGTTTCCTCAAGCACATCTACTGTTTGATGTCGATATGTACAAGCAGCTGCTAGAAGTAGTGCATGTAGCAATTCAAGCCACGATGGTCATCAATAATGCTGCAGCTGATGCTGTAAGTTACATTTTAGTATGGAATGTGATTGGCGATTCATGTTAGTGTGAAAGCCAAAATAACTTCTCTTTCTCTGCAGCCATTATTAGCTCAGATTTCAAATGATTGGAATGTGATTTGAACTTTTAAAGACCGCAAAATGTGTAATTAGGAGATTCGTTTGGGATAGAGAAAATAAAGAGTAGTTAAGTAGAATAAAGTTGATGTATAAAATAAAAGCACATATACTCTTGATAAAGTAATACTTTGTAGATAATAGACTAGTATTTCATTTTGTTTTCCTTGGGCTCATTCTACATCACTTTAGATGACAGTGAGAGCACATAAAACTAATATAAGGGAATACCCGAATAGCATTTCATTTCAACAGCCACCAAATTTAAAACCCATGCATTTTTACTCCATTACCTATATTTCAACCAAACACCAGGACATTGGGGAATAAATAAGATATATAAGCAAGTAAACTGGACGGAAAATGAGAATAAAATAGGTGAAATAGTTTTTCCTCTGACAAAAAAAAAAAAGTTTGTATGTTGCCACTTGGAAATTTCCATACCTATTTACTGCCATCAACAGCTTATAAGCTAATGTGGCAAGGGGGTTCTATCATTTTTTACTAATATGTCCAACTGTCTCTTTAAATATTAGTCTTTCTGCTTAATTGTAAGCAAGTTTACTGGAATGCTTGATTTTAAATGTCTTTACCCATGAGTATAAGTTAAGTTTCTGATAGAATACGTTCATGAATTCATATTTTCAGGGATGTATCCCCCCTTTGCAACGTACTATGCTAGAAATCTTACCACTTCTCTGTCCATCAGAGCATCTCTCTTCTATGTGGTCTCTTTATCTTCAGTCGGTTTTGAAATATCTTCCTAGAGCTACTCCTGTCTCAACACACAGAGAAGATACCAAGCAGGCTGGGAAAAGTGACTTTACCGAAGGTATTGTTGGGACCTTGGTTGCTGCTTTTGATTTGTTTCAGTAGCAGGGAATGCAAATTAACAGACATTTTTTTCTTTTTTTTAAATAATTACAATAGCTGATAAGGAGGGAAAGAAAGAATTCCCTAGCGGTGTGACGTCTACATCTCTAAGGATGACTGAAGATACAGTTGAATCTGAAGTTATTATGACCTCAATGTCTTGCATCCATTGCAGCATATTTTCTGAAAAGCTTATCCCAGTGTTTGTTGATCTCTTCTTGCGAGCTCCAGATTCTGAAAAATATATTATATATCCCGAAGTCATTCAAACTTTAGGAAGGTATAACGTGATATATAATGTTTGTTTTTCAATTACAAGTTTTAGCTAGTTTTATTACTTTGATGAATAGTGATTATTCTATTGTATCTCTATTTCTTGACTTGGTTGCGGGGGGCTACTTGGACTAGGAACCTAAAAGAGAAATTTTTTTCACTTTGATTGGGAAATGAAAAGAGAAGTCTTCTCATACAAATATAAGAACTATTATCTTGGCATAGAATGGTTACTTGACTTGGGTTTTGAGTTAATTGGGAGTGTCAAGAGCTATGCTCGTTTTCATTCTCCCAAATTTGAAAGAACTCTTTCGAGAAGCAAGAAGCATTTCTATTTTCAGCATAAATTCTGGTCATGAGAATCCCCCACACCTCCCAGGGAACTCTAGATTACTCTTGGATAAGTTGCTGCATTTTATTTACATTGATTTGATTTGTTGGTAATTAGTCAATTTTTGTCCTGAAAGAATGCTTTGAGGAGGTCTGTTTTCTTGTCTTGCTAATATGAAAGACTTAAAGTTGGTCTTCAGAAGATAGATGTGTGGTTTTGTGGAAGTCTAAGTGAGCATCTCTTAGTACAATGCAATAAGCACTATTTCTGGCTTGTACATGAATATAATAGCAAGAGATATAAGGATCTTTCATAGTATTTGACAATGACATGTGTTCTAAGAAATGTCACCTATATGTGAAGGAGGCTTTCATGAATTCCAAGCATGTGTCAAATTCTCTAGGAATCAGCAACGAGCTGTGGTTGGGGAGAATGGTTGTTAATGTACAAATAGCTTACTCCTGAGGAAATAAGATATTATGTGACACCCCTTGGTGTATAACTAAAGTATTGTTATTTGAGGCTTTTGAATAACTGCATTCAAGTATCAGGTGTTAATTGATGTTTTTTTGATTATTTTAGATAAGTTGCTTCTTCATAGTTTGAGAGCATGGATTTTATTCTTCAATTCTCTTTTTCTGTATTTCGTATGGGTGACACTCTCTTCTTGTCCATTAAATTATTATTTTATTATGTTGAAAAAAGATATTTTGTGTGAAATATAATAGGGTGAAGACAATCTCAAGGGAACGATTTGAGGGGGTAATTCATGGTTTACTATAAATAAGGATTTAAAGGAGTTGCATTCAAGTCTTGATACTCTTAATTCTTAACACTTGAATATTATCCTTTTTTTTTATTGAAATGAAACTTTTTTTCTCAAACTCTCATAATATGTACTGGTCTGGGAGCCTAACCATGCTAAATCTTCTGGTTGTTATTTATGCTTTGTAGCTGCCACTGGTGCTCACACTCCCTAAACTTTCCCTAATAGTTTTTGTTACTTTGGATTTTCCTGAAATAGGAGCTTCATCATATATACTTGTTACCTTTTATTTTCCTGGTTACTTTTTTTTCTAGCACAGAAGCCAATGAATTATGATTTTGCACTGGTGACCTGTGGTTCTATCTTGTTTTCTCATTTTCCATTACCATCAAATCTCCTGTTTCAAGTATGTCTAATGTGCCTGTATTATTGCTATGCAGAGTATTGCTTCCCTTGTGGATTAACCTCCTTTGTAAAAACAATTCTCTGTAGGTGCATGATAACAAGAAGGGACAGTGCAGATGGTTCAGTTTGGAGGCTAGCTGTTGAAAGCTTTAACCGTATTCTTGTGAGTGATGTTAGTCGAATTTCACAGAAAGATGAAACTCATCCATGTAATAGCAGGTTTGCAAGAAACCGCATCTGGAAAGAAGTGGCTGATGTTTTCGAAATATTTCTCGTGGGATACTGTGGACGCGCTCTTCCTTCAAATGTTCTATCTACTGTTGCACTTAAGGCTGATATATCACTAGATATGGCTTTTTTAAATAATCTTGGTGACAAGATTCTCAAGTCACAAATCGATGCCCCTTCTGATGTAATTTCTTTCAGATGCTATCAAAAGTTTTGCCAGCAATTTACTTATAATGGTTTTGTTTCTGTCCTGAAGATGATGCTTATTCTCAGTACACATCTTTTTTTGGATTTTCCTTTGATCATAATCTCTTTGAGTGCTTGACTAACTGTAGTTTGTTCTCAAAATTTCCAGGTTCTGCAGAGATTAGTTTCCACGCTGGATCGCTGTGCATCACGCACATCCTCTTTGCCCATGGAGACTGTGGAACTTCTGCCTCCCCATTGCTTGAGATTTTCCTTGGCTTGCTTGCAAAAGCTATTCACTTTGACCAGGTATATAATAATCAATTCCGGCCTTGGGAAATTTTGCGGTGAGTTAGATCATTAGATGATTGTCTTATACGGTACAATGACGGAAGATTAGTAGATGTTATCTTATAAGATATAATGACTGAAAAGTAAGAAATTAAATTGAAGTTATGTAACACAAATAAATATCCAAAAAAATTGATGGGCAAACAAAAGCCTAAAATTCTATGTTCCTACCCAGTAAAGATTAGATGGTTCATCTGTTCTTGAGTTTTCTAGTAATGCAATCGTCTAGTAAGGATCAAACTGCCCAAATGTGTTTCCCTCTTTGCATGCTTCAAAACTTTAGAAAACTGTAAAATAACACAAACTTTGGCCCATTGCGACCATTGAAATGACTTTGATACACTGATGACAAACCTTGATATTTCTCTTGTGATTGTACAATGGTGACAAGATAACAAAGAATCATTATTAGAATATTATAATTTCAATATTTTTAGAAGCAGGAACTAGGTGCATAAATTTGGATAAAAAAACTGAATTACTTTCTCAACTAATTTTTGGCTTTTACAATTGCAATTGCAATTTCCCCCAAAAATCAAATAATAAAAGTCAGTGCCAACCTAGTGTAGGATAAGCCCCTAACTCGTGAATACAATATGCACTTTTCAAATTTAACTTCACGAGTAAACTTGTGATACAACTTCCAATTTTCTTACTATGTTATTAGAAATATTTGTGTATACTTGCTATGCCTAACTTTTGATTTGTTAAAACTGTTGAATAAATTCATTGTGATCTATCGTACAAGCATTTGTTAATATCTTGGGATCAATATATCTTCTCCTTCCCAATCGCTCACACACATGCACATTCATGTTCGAATTCTTAATGGAGGAATTCATTAAGATTACATAAGAATTTTTAAACTTTAACACAAGATTCAGAAATTTCCCTATTAATTGGGGTGGACCAAATTAAGATATGGCAAATGTTTTAGGGATGAAGGAGTAAGAAACTTGTCATAAATAACTCTTGTAGAAAATTCAGCCCATCTTAGGGACATATTAGTCTATTATCTTCTGATGTGCTGAGGATAAAATATTTAGCTCATATATTGAGTACAAAGTAACCTACTACAGTGGCAAAATGGAAAGCTCCTCCATACTGCCTAATTCCTTGTAGGGAGAATTTCCATTTTTCGTTTTAAGAATAGTAAAATGGTAAGAGGATATAATTAACCCATCCAACAAGTTGGGATTTATTCTCTTGGAGGCATGGCAGAGGCTTATATAATCTCCATATTCAATTATTCTTCTAGGTAACATAAGAATTGTTGGGAATCTAAGGCCTCTTGTGAAAATTGGAGAAAAGCTTCTGCATAGAGAATTTTATGTAATGAATAACGATGGTCGGGCCTTATAAAAGATCTTTTAATAGGACTTGAATTCAGGTGTTATTTTGCTTTCATGGTAGTTTAAGGAGAGCTTGTGCTCTGTTTGTATTTTTTGTTGTTGTTGTGATATTTGCTAAAGGTTCATTACAACGATGCTGATAGCAAAAATGGTGGTAAAGCAATCAGATTTTCTTTGTAGGAGCCTGTCAAAATTTATTCGTACTGAATTTTTATATACTCATTTCTTGTTAGTTGCTGTCTAGAGGCATTTGCTGATCTGTGTGGTTTTTATAAAATAGCTCTTCGCAAGGGCTATAGAAATTTGTACCTCCATAAATCCTGTTATGGTAGTTTTGGGAGCTCTTGCTCTGGTGGTGATGATCAATGTAGGCTATAACCTAATAACGATAAACAGCCAATCCCTTTCCCATCCCCCAATATAAACAATGATGCAGGCTGGATATTGGGTAGTCCAGATTTTTGCAGTCTTGCTTATTAGTTATTACAAACAGTCAAAACTAATAGAATTTCTATCAGCAAGAGCCACAAGAATGAACCGACCTATATGGTTTTTGTGAGTCCAGGCCACCACGTAAAATCAGTGTGAACAAAAGATCAATGTGCCGAGTTGACAAATAAAGACTTGGATTGTTGATGTGAATTTTTTTGCTTTTACTTATAGATGCCTTCTAGTGGGAATTGTATTTTTTACTTCATGTTACTCTTTTTCTAAAGAATATGGTTCAGTCGTTCTATAGTCCGCTTATCATCTATGCTTTAGTTTATGAAAGAAAATTTCTTTTTTAGATGAATGGCATTTCTAAATTGTTTGCAGTTTTGATACTGAGGCTGATGAGTGGAATGCAACACGATCCGAGGTCAGCAAAATTGCTATCATGATGCTCATGGAGAGAAGTGAGCACATTTTTAGCAGATTTCTCATAGATGAGGCTGATTTAGGTTGGTAGATTTAACTGATGGACTCCAGATTTAGAAAACTCACAATTACTGCCTTTAAGTTTTACGTATGGCGGAATCCATATTTGGTCGTTACTATTCTGCATTCGAACTTATCCTGCAGGTTTACGGCCATTTCCTTCTGCAAGGCTCGAAGAAGTGATATTTGTCCTTGAAGAGCTTGCCCAGCTGACAATTCACCCTGACACTGCATCCACTCTACCTTTGCATCCGCATCTGAAACTTGGTATTACTACAAATGGGAATCACGACGTTCGTGCTCATCTCCTTGTTCTCCATCCATCCCTTTGCGAACTTGTCATTTCAAGGTAAGATGATTCATATACCTTATTATAGAGGAAATTAAGATTAGATAACCAACATAGTCAATTTTAGGCATGGCTAATTTTCAAGAGGAGTTATATCTGGCAGTTAAGCTGTGCTTTCTTTTCCTTGACTTTCAAGTACATTATGCTGTGTTTCTTTTCAATTGTTCTTATATAGGGTGCTGACTGAACATGCATTTTGTTATGCATGGATATGATATTTACTTGGTGGTTTCTAGAATGTTTGCTAAATTGGTTATCCATTCATTGGCAGGGAACCTAGAGTGAGGGAGTTGGTACAGGTCCTACTTGGACTTATAAGTGAGCTTTTGGGACTCCATAAATTGACTCAGTCTAGTTAATCTTAGGAAATTCATGAGAAGAGTTATTGTGCGTATGCGGCTATTCAGCATTCTCTGGTTTACTGGTGACCAGGCGAGGCTTGTAGATTATTATCTTATAGGGGAATGAAAGAAATATGTTTTACAATCGCTTTTCATTTTTTCTTTTTTCTTTTTCTCCCGCTCTGTAATCATTATTGCCATGATAAAAAATTTTGATTCTTGTGAATGATATCGTTCTTGTTTTCGACCAGCATGTAATACCCTGTATTCTAGTTTTGCCATTGTCTTTGGCATGCCTAGTTTTTTTTTTTTTTTATTATTTTTTTTTAATGTTTGGCCGAGTTATTACACTACTTTCAATTTCCATCAAAAGGAAAAGGCCAAGGGGGAGGTGTCAAAATGAGTTCCTGCACGTCTACCTATGCAGCTATTTTTCTCTTCCGTCCTATCCCCCTTCCCTCTCTATATTTCTCATCCCCAAATTGTCGAGAATGTGTACTGAGCTTCTTTAACACTGTTAACAAATATTAAAGTCACCTATGTTTGTCCTCCTAATTCAATGCTTGAAGACCTTTCTCAAACTGATTGCCAACTTTGCTTTGCAACTAGAAGCACTTGGATCCCAACATATGTTTCCCCTCTGTTTCTTGGGTGGGTGTTTCCTATGATGACGAAAATTCAATAAAGAACCCTATGTTGGATGACAAGTTGGATGACAGAAACTGCAACGTGACTATGGTAAGGTGAATGTAAACCAGATATCTGAGGTAATATACAGTAAGGCATAAACAATTTGTATGATTTTGCTCAATGTTGGGAGATTATCAGCGCTACAGTCTTGCTTGAACAAGGCAAGTGAGGAAGTTATGGAGTGTGTACCAAGAAATAAGGAATGCCGAGTTTAAAGTGCTGGCTGTTATTCGAGGTATTCCACTTACAAAAGCTATTGTGATCAAGATTAAGCTGGAGGTCATCATGGTTAACTTCTATTGCTATACGGAGCTGGATAAGAAACCGCTAGATATCTATCTCGACTCTCACCGCAAACAAATACTGAAACTAATTGCCAAAGTATAACCATATGTCGCTGGTTCAAAATACAACTCAGTATGTGGAACAATTCTGCATTTACAACTTCTTTTAGAGGCCTTTGGTAAAGGTTTGGTATCCTCAAGTTCAAGAAACATATGAAGAATTCTAATCCAAAATTTCAAATGAAAAGCATGAAAGGTGTAAAGAATAGGACATAAACAAGCAGAAGAACATGTTTACACAAGAACCCCAAATCTAATTTTTAGATACCTAACATGCATTATTAAATATGTTGGAGATAGCAAGTTATTTTTTAAGCTGCTCAATACTTTGGTTGATCCTAGCAGCAGCCACCACAGAAGCTGCTACACCACCAGGGTATGTGCTTATGTTAGGGTTGTTTCTGAGCTCAGCACCCATTACGCCTTCTGCATCTTGCCGAGTCACTGGCCTATCTTTTGGTAATTTTGCTACAGCTGCCTGTCATAGTACACCCATCAAATATGTCAAATGATCAGAACTGTGAGATTTTACATGCGTACGTATGTAGGTGCATCGAGCTGAAACCCCCTTATATGTCCTTCCTTCTTAGTTTTTGGTTGTTGCAAAGGAGGCACATAGACCAAAACACCGAAAAATCTACAAATTGGCATGTTTTGTGCTTCCTATATTGTCATATGAGCCAAAATATGAAGAGAAACAAAAAAATAAAATAAAATATGCGTATATATGTATGATCCTCCTGCTACATTACCGAGAGAACATCAGCTAGGGTACTCTTTTCCTTGGTTGTGGCTTTAGCATTATTTTGCGCTGCAGATTGAGCAGTAGCAGCAAGTCCGCCATGCACGATGTTAATTTGGCCAGTAGCCCTAACCTCAGCTGCCTGAACTGCTGCAGCATCACTTCGATCCACCACTTTTTGACCTGCTGTTATTACTGTTACTTGGAGAGCCTCCCCTATAGTTATGGGACGTTGTTCTTTGTTAGATGACGGGGTTGCCAGTGATCTTGGTTCACAGTCATTCCTACTTTCGCAATCAGAAACGGCCTACACATACGTTCATATGCATTATGCACACGCTGTTACTACTAGCTCCCTCTATCTCTCAAAGGAGTTTGCCCATTTGTGTTTTATTTTCCAAATCCAAACTTAAATAAATCAATATTTCATCCTTATATATCAAATTATATATATCATCATGTTCTCTTTTACTTATTTATTATTATTGTTATTATTATTATTTTATCTTCATGATTTTTAAACTACAAACGTGCTATTATATTACATTATTACTTCCCTATGTATTCATAAAGTTTTCTAGAAGGTCAGTTTTTGGGCAGTTCTGCAATGCCTCAAATTTTAAAAGGTGTCCATTCAGTCATTCACCTTTGATAAACTCATTTAATTATTTTTCATAATCCTTGTAATTTATTGTGCTACTAATATGATGATAAAAATTATCAGGATACTTAATATAGTTGATGTATTTATATCAGCAACAAAAAGAAACCTGCCTGCTGAGCTAATTTGTCTTGCACAATTGAGAAAATTTCACGATATCTGATCAACTCTTGTTGGTCATCGTTAGGTCTTTGTGGTTGTTGCTCTTGACTCATCTTCAAAGAGATTGGTTCTCTAACTTTTATTCTTTCCTGGAAAACCTCAAAATTAAATGGAATTATTATGTTTGTTGTAAGAACAACAAACTTTTCTCTTCTAATATTTAACTTGTTTAGAATATCAGTGTGTTGTTGAAGTATGTGACATTGGGATTTACTGAATGATATTTTTTGCCAATTTATACATGCTGTTGATATATTTAGACATAGGTAGGGCGCGATTCTTGCATTGGTTAGATTTTCCAATGCCATTTCACCATAGATTCCTTTATTGTTGACAGTTGACATACCCTACAATATTTAGTCAATTACACATTATTATAAGGTTGAAGCAAATTATATTTTAAAGGAATTACTAAAATAGATATTAAATTTCTGGAAAATGAACTTTTACAAGCCACACATGTAAATTATTTACAGAGTATAAAGCATCTCTAATCAAAAAAAGAAAAAAAAACACTTAAATTATTAGCATTAACCAAACATGAATCATCAACATCACCACTTCTCCATAGTAAAGATGTCAAAAACAAAAAAAAAATAACATCAGTGATGTACTTCTCCATATGCAAACTACTAGATTTCGAATAAATGAATGCCATAGTTAGTATTAGAAGATAGTATACAAGACCTAAAATCAAATTCCGTTTATATCAATTATTGTCTTATCGCTTATTACTTTCTTTACACCAAAATAGTGATATCTCCACTTTTTTTATAACAGGAATACAAAATCATTAACATTCTCATATTTTCATCATCGAAGCTAATATAATATACAAAAATATTTGAGGAAATGTACAACAAACACGGAATTTTCAACGTGGTGATGCAAGATGGTTACACTCAAGATGAATGGTTTAGGGCTTACTTAGAACTTTATAATAACCTTGACTTGGAGAAAACTTTGGACATTATAGGTATGACTTTCATAAATAAAATGTGGGTTCTTTGGTGTGGATAAGCATAACTATTCATTCTCATCTTGTTTACAATGGAGAGGCATAACACATAGATGTGGACAAATATAAATAGTGGAAAAGTTTGAAGGGTGATAGATGGTAATGTCCTAAGAGACGAGCTACACAATATATTAAATGTTGAAATATGTATTAGAACAAGACAATTCCCCATGATGGCTTGTTTGAGAATTGAGATACGTGATCTAATGCCTAAGCCTCACCCCACCAAGAGAAAATGATTTTAATATCATACACCTCGTTAAGCCTATTTTAACTTAAATGAAGAAAACATTTGATTTTCATTTACATCAAATTATTAGATTTAAATTTTTCATTTGATAATTAGTAATCTTATATATCTATTAAAAATTATGGAAAGAAAAAAAAATCGTGGAGCGCTATTCACCGTGATCGAGAAAGAGAATTGAAAAAAGGAAAGTACTTATAAATTTTTATATATATTCCTCCATTGTCTCATATTATTTTTATTTTTATTCCATTCAATCGTTTTTAATAAGAATTTACTTCACCTTAATTTTGTTGAACAAAATTTTTATACAAAATTAAAACTAGTTTTTATTAAACTTAATTATTTACTAAACTAAATATATTTTTACTAAAGTTAAAATTAGTTTTAGTGATTAGCAGGTATATTTGTTTCCTTAGTTATTTACTTTTACTAAACTTAACTTTTTTTTAACATATTTTTATTGAAGTTAAGTCATTTTTTAGATGAACTAAACACGACCAAAGTAAAAAAAAAGAAGGGATTATTTGGATTCTTATCGCCCTTTCTTTTCTTGTTTTTGAGTTTACCAACTCTTTTATAAATATTATCGGTTCAAAGAGTTTATTGGCTTATTTAAAGTTCACCACTTTAAGCCTGGCTAGTTTGTTCCCTTTATTTATTTTAAAAATTCATTGTTAATTTATGAATCGATGCATGAGGGTTTAAGAAATTACTATAGTTTTCACAAATAACTATCTTACGGAGTATGACTAATTTTGTGAGTGTAATCCTAAGTGAAAGGATTTGTGCCAATACTTTTTTATTTGAACTAGTATTGGTGGAGATACGTTGACTAAGCATAGGGATTGATAGGTTTATTTCAAATAGTTTTTTTATACTTAGTTTAATTGTTCCATTTCCTACATGGAAAAAGTAAAAAATTACTCCCTATTATATTCAATATAGTTTACCTCTCAACTCTAAAGTTGTAATGTAATTACAAAGTTTATTATCTATTTCAATTCTTATGCCATGTAGTTTTCAACTATTATTATTTAAAATTTTCTATTATAAGTTTCTAGATAGTTGTTATGTCTCAAGTTTAGCTTTTTCAAAAAAGTTGCAAATTTAAAGGCTATCTTTTGAAATTCGCTAAAGTCATATTATTATATATTAATGTAGTGTACCAAAAATCATCAAAAGTTTATAAATTTTAACACATCACTAAATGGATCTTACTTTAGAGTACTTTTCAGTACAAATGTAATGATGTCAACATTTGATTATTGAAAGTTGCATAGTAAAAGTCATAAAAAATATGATATAACTAATTTGACGAGTAAACAAAATCCCATTTATATCCCATTGAGCCATAAACAAAAATATAAGAGAAGTGATAAAAAAAAAGCTAATTTGACGAGTCATTTGCCTCGTTATAACTCTAACATTTGAGTATGAAAAAATGATTTCGAAACTCTCCTCATCAATTTATCACTCTTAAAACGTAATTTACCAAGAAATATATAAAATCTAATACATGACATTTCAAACTAATTTTCCCTCACTATAATACATATAAGCAAAAAAAAAAAAAAAAACTATCCTCCAAAAATGCATAGACCATTTAGTTAGTGTAATAAACCGTGTAAACAAAATTAACAACAAAGAAAATCCCATTTATATCTCACCATCCCCATTCCCCACACGTTCGACAGTATACCCCCAAAATCTAGTTACCATATTTTCCCACACTACTACTACACAAACACAACACTATATATAATCCAAACACCAGACAACAAGAGAAACTCACCCCAACAACAAACTTAGTGAAGAAGGAACAACCGGGCAACTAGAATTCTAGAAACAACACCACCAGTCCACCACCACCAACTAATTAATGAAGCACATTTTCAAGAAGCTTCACAAAAGTCACGACCTCAATCGCACTAACAACCAAACCCTATCTTCTCCTCTGTCGCCTTCGCCTTCTTCACCGCAACCGTCTACTACGGCGCCTTCGTCGACGGCGAACTTTCCGGCGCCGCTGAAGAATGATCATTTCTGTCAAGGCAATTACTTCTCGTCGGAGGAGGAGTTTCAGATGCAGCTTGCTTTGGCGATTAGCGCGTCGAATTCCGAGTTTCGAGACGATTCTGAGAGTGATCAGATCCGTGCTGCTACTTTGTTGAGTTTAGGGAGGTCCAATTCTGTTGATAATAACCGTGATAAGGAGGCGACAGGCGAGGAGCTTTCGCGCCGGTTTTGGGTGAGTTCGTCGATTTTTTCGTTTATTTTTTGTAATTTGAATAAGAAATTACATTATTTTTATTGTAAAGTGTTGATGAATTGATGAAATATAGGAACTTGTTAACTGGATTTGTGTTTGTTTGATGTTGGAATGACTCAGTGAGTTGTCATTTTGACCTTATTCCAGTGTTATTATTATGTTTTGCTGATTTGGAGGATTTTGAGTTATTTGATATCCATCGGATTGTTCAAACATAGGCGCGATTGTCGAAATGAGTGGGAGGTAGTATTAGTTTTGCCATTTTATTTGTATTTAGCTAGCATTAAAGTTAATTAGAATTAAGAATTGAGACTAGATGTAAATTTCGAAGCATAATTTATATCAAGTTATGAATTCCAGTTTTATTCTGCATGTATATTTGGATAGTAAGTCAAGTATAGTTTTAATTTGCGTTTTTAATTTGTGGACGAGGTGAAGAACATAAATAGCAGGGGCGTTTGTTATTGTAGTATTTCTGAAATATACACTTTCCATCTGCTAATAATGATCACATTGCTCCTTCAAAAGTAAGACTTACCATAATTTGACTATATAATGTTTATACTAGGTCCATTGAAACCTCCATTCTTCTTCCTTGACCCCTGTCTCTACTGTCTTTAGTCTTATCGCTTGAGCCATATCAGTGAATTTATGGGGGGATACTAGAGAAATTCAACTGTGAATTACTTTTAAAGAAAATGATCCTCTTGTTTGGACACCTTATAATAGTGATATTGGTTATTATTTTCGGAAGGCTGAAGAAGTAAGTGAGGAGTACTTAAGTTCTATTTTCAGATTTCTTATGGAAAAGGGAAATGTATGATGCTGGAAATAGGCAAATTTGGTTTGCTATTCTTGCATTAGGAAAATAATGCATGTGAAAGGTGCTCTTAACTTTTGTTTAGATGGAAGTGGATATGAACATTATTGCGGGTTTTGATTTGCTGAAATTGAAATTTTGCTTTACCAGGATTACAATGTACTTGATTATGAGGAAAAGATAGTCGATGGTTTCTATGATGTATATGGTATTTCAGTGGATCCAGCAGTCCAAGGAAAGATTCCTTCTCTTATAGACCTTGAAACAAATGCTGGTGATTCTGGATTTGAGGCTGTGATTGTAAACAGGACAATTGATCCAATACTAGTGGAGTTGGAGCAAGTTGCACATTGTTTTGCACTAGACTGTCCTGCTTCCGAGGTTGGCATTTTGGTACAAGGACTTACTGAACTTGTGACAGAACACATGGGAGGACCTGTTAAGGATGCAGGAATTTTGTTGGCAAAGTGGATGGATATCAGCACAGAATTGAGAACATCTCTTCATACAAGTGTTTTTCCAATTGGTTCTGTAAGAGTTGGTTTGTCCCGCCATCGGGCTTTGCTCTTTAAGGTTAGCTGATTTTTTATATTTTGTCTTGCTGGATTTATCCAGTTTGCTCTTGATAGTTTGATTGAATTCCACCATTTTAGATTAACAACGGTTAATTCATTCATGGAATATGCAGTATGGTCTTCTTGGATGTACCAAGTAATGAACAATCATGAACTTATGCAAACTAGGTCTAGGTGGTAGGGAAAGATGGTTCCTTATCATCCAATATATCAAAAATAGCTTTTGTTATTTGGAGAAGGGGTTACTAAATGGAGAAAGATGGGAAGAATTTAATATGCGTATGTATGAATGTCTGAGTTAATGTTTCTTCTCTAATTCAAGTCTCACTGGTGGCATTTATATGTCTCTAAGTCTGCTAGATGTCTTCCAACTTTTTGTTTTTTGCCTTGTAACATTTTTTTTCACTTCTAGATATTAGCCGATAATGTTGGGATAAAATGTAGACTTGTGAAAGGAAGACATTACACTGGTGCTGAAGATGATGCTATAAACATAATACAGATGGCTGATGAAAGGTAATTATCAGTTTTCTATTGATGTCATTGTTTCTCTTGCACTCAAATATTCCTGCATCTGCATTGGGACACATTTTCTTCTTGGACTAAAATACTTTAATGAGCTGTACTTTGAACTTATTTAGTGACAATATAAATCTCCATGCCCCCCTTTCTCTAGAAGAAAAGGTGTAGAGTATATATCTAGAGGATCTATTATGGAAGTATCCAATAAGAAATCTATTCCATCTCTGTATCAGAATTTTAGCTGCAAAAGCTTATTGTAACATAAGTCTCTTGGTCAGCTGTTGTGATCTTGGACTTCCCATTTTCCTTTTTAAGGAATATAATAAAATTCCAAAGCGTTGGTGCCTTTCCATCTCATCAACGGAATATTATTTAGATCAATGGTGAATTGAAAGAATTCATTATCTTTTTAATTCGAGCTTATAGTTTTTTTAAAGCAATCTACCTTTTACTAGTTCTCTTCAAGTAGCTTACTGGCTTTCTATTCTCTCTGTTTTGTTGTTTTTCCTGATTGCTTTGGAGGGTTTCTAAGGAAAGTCATTGAAGTCACATGGGTAGCTATTGTGAGGGGAAAAGTAAAAACAGGAAGTACCAAAAAATACTTTCCAAAAGAAAGTGGGAAAAAGAAGAGGGAGTAGCTTATTTATGATTAATGTGTAAGCTTCTAGATGGATTCAAGATAATGACTTATTCTACTAATCTCGATTTGTAACTCTCTTATTGTAGAGATCTATATTAGTATAATGGGCCTCTTCATTTGGCCCTGTTTTGTATAAATGGAAAGGGGTAATTAGAAGAATAAAGATGAAGAAATAAAAAACGGGAAGGATATAATTTAGAGCTTACTGGAATATGTCCTTATATTTTAACTTAGGAAGAAGAACCAGACCAACTTTGGGAATTTTATTTGATTGGTCAGCACACTTTGCCAGTCAACTATTTTGTTGGATGCTGGTTCATTTGTCACTGCTTGTGCCCTTATTTATTTATATTAGAATAAGTTGTTCTGATAGTCTCTAGGAAGGAGGGTTCTTCTTAAGCCTTAAAACACAAGCCAAAAATAATGTAATTTAATTCGTGCTTCCGCCAGATTTCGTTGAGTGTGACACATATCTTCTGAAAAATTAGCATTTTATCCTTTTTATGTGTCATAAAAGAATTGATTGTCATAATCCTTGACTCCATTATGGCTAAGGCCACTGTGGTGAGTGGATCCTGTTGGATATCAAGGCAGCTTTAAGGGTACATCCTTCATAAATTCATTGGACAATTAAGTCCTTTGTTCAACTATCTTGCTAGGTTATCTTGCAGTGCTCATGTGTGCTAGGTTATTTTTCCTTTTGTCAATTGTTAATGTTTACAACATGTACATTTCTCAATACAGTGTCTTTGGAAGGTGAATTTGCCTTCTAATGGTTTATTATCCTTTTTTTGGCCCCACACATTTGAGCCTTGATCCTCTTGGAAATCTGTCTGATTTATTGATAAATAATTTCTCAATTCCTTAAACCACTCTGTTTTCTGTTACTTTTTTAGCACAAAATGAATTTATGGCAATGAATAGGAGATCTTGTTTCCCACTTTTCCCGATTTACCTATCTGATAAATTGCACAGGGAATTTTTGGTTGATGTTATGGCAGCCCCTGGAATACTAATACCTGCGGATGTATTGAATGTAAAGGATTCTTCTGTTCCAGTATACAACCAAAAACTAAACAAGGTCCCCAATGACTCTTACTTTCCTGGTACCAGACCGAAGCCTCTAAATCTAGGGCCAAGTGGGGGCTCTCCTGTCGACAATTATTCTCACTTAGGTCAGAATTCAGTCAATGGAAATATGGAATCATTGCCTTCATCTTCAAGCACTTTTTATGACATGGGTGCTGACCCATCTAGAGCTTCCAGCCAATCAAACCCAAATAATCAATTGGATTTGCCCTCTACATCAGCAGTAGGGGCTTCTTTATTCAAACTACATCGAGGAGCCCTTGCAGTTGGTGATGGTGCCAGGTTGAATGTGAATGTAGTACCTTATAATCAAGGTAAGATGGATGAGTCAAAAAATCTTTTTGCTGAACTTAATCCATTCCATTTACCGTTTTCTGGACTAGCTTCTCAGAAAAACAAACCCAAGTACGAGTTTGATGAATCTCAGAGATTTAGGAATGATGCAGTCACCAGAAAACCACCTTCTCCCATGATGTGGAAAAACCATCAGGCTATCAATTATGTTCCTAGGATTAAAGACCGTGATTTTGTTGAAAGTCTACTCCCAAGAAATAACCGTGGGAACAAAGATTCCAGTACCGCACTAGCGACTTCTTCAAACTCATCAGCTACACAGAATGCTCATCAAAATGGTTCTCAATTGGAGAGTTCATCTCCGAATGGTGTAAATGCTGAGATTGGCAGTTCTGTTAGTGTTGCTACAACTGTGGCTCCTGACAGTGGTCAGAATGACGAGCTTTTTCCAGTGGAAGGAGGAATTCCCTGCCAGGTGAAAGACTCCCTGAAGGAATCACCCTCTTCTGGTGACATGCTTTGTCAGGGAAATGAATGTAAAAATGGTAATTCTGGTGGTGCCAAATGCTCAACTGAGGGATTCATAGGAACAGGATATATACTAAATGATTTCAGTCTAAGATCTGTGGATTCAGATGGAAAGACGGTTGACCAAGTGCTAGATGATGTGGGTGAATGTGAAATTTTGTGGGAAGACCTTGTTATTGGTGAAAGGATTGGATTAGGTATAAACTCTTATTTTTCTTTCATGTTAAACCATAGCTCATTAATCAATTTTCTATACTGGGTTATGTGCTTGTGTAATATATGGTTTGTGTTGGTATAGTTTAGCTGAGTCTCTCTATGTTTTCTTCCTATATCTTCTATTTCATGACTTAGGTGTATATCTGTTAGCTACTTAGCTATTTGTAATAAGTTGCATTTAGGCCTTAATTTACCTGACAATTTATAGTTATTTTCTTGGAGAAGATACTTCTCTTTCTACTCTGTTTGGCTGAGATTAAATTCAATGCAAATTTTAAGCCTTGAGCTTTGTTAATGCCTTCATTTCCTCATTGTTTGTAGTAGCTGAATGCTCCTTTGAATCATTATTTGCATTCTATTTTTTTATTTGTTCTCTGCCTATGCTGGACAACAGGTTCATATGGGGAGGTCTACCATGCTGACTGGAATGGCAAGGTAAATTCTATATTGTCATATTATTAAGAATTCAGGTGCTGGCTTCAAAAAGCTTGTTGAAACTTCCTATATTCGGTGTCTTCTACTAATTACCGTTTCCCTTTTATAAATCCTGATGAACTTTAACCCTGTTGTTGTAGTGTGGCAATACCGAACTGTTTGCTTAACCTTTCAGAAGTTACTCAATTATCAGAATGGGACTTCCTTGAAATGTTAGATTGAACAAAGAATATGTTCTTGTGCCCAGAAAGCCTCAAAATCTCTTACTAGTAATAGGGTTTAGGTGGATTGAGGGGTTGATTGGAATGGAATGTGATGCTTATTAAATGACATTTTATTCGTTATTGGCAGTGAAAACAATGTGGGAAGCATTGAAGCAACTTAGGTCTATAAAAATTTAAAACTTTGGATGTGTATTATTCCTATCATGGATGAAATTTTTTCTCTAAGTTTCTGAATTCATGGTCTTTAGTTTGACATTATGTTAGTTATTGTTGTTCACACCCTTCCCGGCTCCCCCCATGTAAATATTGCTATCAGTCTTTAATTTGATGTCAATACTAGAATTTATAATTGTGTAAGTTATAATCATATACAAGTGACAATAATTCACACATCACTGAAATGAATACTTTTTATGGGGTGTTGATATCAGCCCCTCCGGTCTCAGTAAAACATAAAATAAAATTGTGTGCAAGTCTGGAAATCATTCTAGTCATGCATGACTTTTGTTTTAGTTGATGATCCAACCCAACAGAATCAGTTATGCGACTTATTTCTTTAGTACATTTCAGGCCATATTGGCATTTTTTTTCCAGTAAAATTTAATTTTCCCCAATAAATTTGACAGCGTACTTGAAATTGGCTGTAAAGGGCTTTGTTTATTTGGTCTGATGGTAATATGTCCACTGTGTTGTCATCTTTGGATTCCTCCTGCTCCAGTTCATGTATTTTACAGTTGCTATTGCTTTGGTTTCTATCAAAGCAATAGGAACTGTAAAATACATGAACTTCTTGATAGGTCAAAATTTATGAGAACTAAGATTTTTTTTGATGTTCGAGATAATAAGGGAAAACAGAAAGGAGGAAACTTTTTTTTTATTATTATTATTAATTGTATTTTTTTTTTATATATAATTTATGGCTTAAGTGAAAGATTTTAGGTAAAGGAGAGAATGGGGGATGGTGGGTCATTGGTCTTGACTTACTAATTTTTAAAAGTAGAAATAATTCCTTTTCCCTTTACTAAATTAAATTTTTTTCCACTTCATCAGTTTACTAACGGCATGGCTAATGCTGTTAGTCTGGGTTCATTAGTGTTAAAGTCATGCATAGTTGTGATTATTCTTAGAATTATTTATAGGTTGGGTTTTCAGGTAAGGCCAGTAATAATCTGCTATGAATTTTTGCCATCAATGTATCCTTAATTTAATCAGTGAAAACAAAATAAAGAGGAAGGCATTGTTCCATAGTTAAGTGTTGGATAATTCGACCCAAGATTTTATATTGAGCATTTGAGTATTACTATACTCATTGTTGTTCAACCCAATCTGCTAGAATGTCTTAAACAATGATCAATTTCATTCTTTTATGATGGGAATGTTCAGGTATATCTTATACTCTTCACACTAATAACTTTACCTTTCTATGACAATGGTGTTGGTCGGTAGTCCTTTCTTTGTTTCAACTGAGATGCATCTTGAATCTAGTCTGGGAAGTCCAAGAGTTCATTAGTTGTTGGTTCTCCTTTTTATGCTGCAGGAAGTTGCAGTCAAGAAGTTCTTGGATCAGGATTTCTCCGGAGCTGCTCTAGCAGAGTTCAAAAGAGAGGCAAGTGTGAAGCTTCTTTTGTATTGAATATATTAGATCATCTGGCTGTTTGAAAGATTATCCCTTATTGTTCTTACTCTGTGCTAGTACTCCGTACTTTTGAAAACGCAAAAACAGGGAGAAATTGCTTTTCGCTAAGAATACTTGTTTGTTATGTTCCATGTTATGATGTGGGTTGAGGGCAGGGGATATGTTTGGTAATGGGGATTAAAAAAGCTGAAAGTTGCATGTGCAAGTTTGAAATTTAACTGATGGTATCATAGTGATTATGGTAGTATTCTGGTAGAATGGTAGTGTTCATTACTTCATTTTGCTACCATATCTCAACCTTGCTCTCTAAATTTCACCTTGTGTTTAATGCAATGATGTGTAAACTAAAGCAATGTTGAACGGTTTCATGTTATGCCTTTTTTTGCTTCAGTAAGACACAAGATGCTATTCTTATTTGAATAGAAATTGTTTAAGTGCTATAGTTGAAGAGAAGTGATTGAATATTTTGGAATACAGTTCAGATCCTGCCTTAGTGGGAGATCTGTTTTGCTAGTGTCTTCTTGCCGTATGCTTTCAAGGCTTTTCTGAAATGTCTCCAACTGATGTATAACGTACTTTGCCTCTGGTATGCTCCTTTGGATTATCTATTTGCTGAAGGAGGACTCTTCACTTTGATCCTCTTTTGGGTTGAAGCCTTTCCTATTTACTGATTTAATGTTCTCATTCCCTGGCTCCCTTATTCCTGATACTTTTTCAAAATGTTATGGTTTATGACTGCTCTTTGGGAGGCGGTGTTCCTGTGTAAAATTAGTCTTTGATGCAGTTTACTTCTCTATACAAGGAGAAACACATTGTCATTGCTCTCCAGAATTTGAGTTTGTGGGAACATCTCAATGGATAGGATTTGAATTTTTGTAATACTGTCTCTTGTTATTGGTCAAACTTAGAGATTTGCTTCTTTGAGTTTTTTCGTATACTTATTTTTCTGGCAGTGGGTTGATTCCTTTGGTTTTCTAGGTCCGTATTATGCGAAGGTTGCGCCATCCTAATGTGGTCTTGTTTATGGGAGCTGTTACTCGGCCGCCCCATTTGTCTATTGTGTCTGAATTTCTTCCAAGGTATATACCGTTTGATCTCTGTCCACATTTTTTGCATCAGATATTTGCTAGAAATATATTCAGCACAGAAACCAAAATGAAAAGGAAACAAAACAAAATGCAAAGATGGCAGAGTCTAGATAAAGTTTGAAACAGGAAATGTTTTGATACGCAAAATAAATGAGAGAGCTACATTTACCTACTAAGGAGTACCATTTTTCGACCAAAATTTTTATCTGTTCCAGATATTCTTTTAAATTCATGAATAATATTATGAAAGGGACTGAACTTTGTTCTGTTTCTGGTGAGTATATATGCGCTAATAATACAATTAATAATCGGCCATACCCTTGTACATATATCTGCATCAACTAAATCTAAAGCTAGCGAATATCATTTTTTTTCATGAAATGACTCATTTTACAATTTATCACTGTGAATCGGGAAATTGTTGATTGCCTTACCCCATCTCGTGGGTCAATTTATACCATATTACAGCATCCATGTCTCTAAATAGTTTCTCTTTCAACCCAAAAGTCAAAAAGGACCTGCTTTCTTCTGACTCCTCCTTTCTTTGGCCTTTGTTGCTACAACAAATAGAAAGATCAATGGAAAATTGAGGGAGAAGTTGCCAGAAATGCAAATCTTCTGGATTTTGAATTGATCAACAAACCCACCTCCCCCCACCCCTCCCTCTTGTCGAGAGAGGAGTTTGCTTCACTGTACTAAGTGGGTTGAGACTTAATTTGACAATTTGATACTGATGATTGGATTCAGAAATTCGAGAGGGGAGTTGTAGGGGGGGGGGGGAGGGGGGGGGGGGGGGGGGGGGGGGGGGGGGAGGGATAGTGGGTTCAGTCAGATTTGTTGTAGATGTTTTGATGTATTCTAAAATTATGTCATAATATGGAACTGTAGATGTAGTTTTCTCTTCCAAATCCCAAAACTTTTGCCTACTAATAAATTGTATCTTGAAACAATGGACATTCTAGCCTCATTGGCTCCTTTAGGTATGCATAATAGTCTGTTTGCCTTTTTTAATGCTGATTCTTTTTAGCCATTACAAACTAGTCATGACTATCTTTCCATGTTTTTTTTTACATTATAAGTTTGGGTAATGGAGATCATAAACCATTTATTTGCATTGTTGTAAAGAGAAATTTCATGTGAGGTTTTTTTCCTGCATTGTAGAGGAAGCTTGTACCAGATCCTCCATCGTTCCAATTGTCAAATTGATGAAAAGCGTAGAATAAAAATGGCGCTGGATGTGGTATGGCTCTTCACCTTTTCACTATATTGGTAACATGGAAGTACATCTTTGATGATTCTCTTAATTGCAGGCAAGGGGCATGAATTGCTTGCATACTAGCACACCAACAATTGTACACCGTGATTTAAAGTCACCCAACTTACTAGTTGATAAGAATTGGAATGTGAAGGTAATTTCGAATTTTCATTTAGTTACCTTTTCAATCCGAAAATTTCTTGACATATAGTGACACCCTCCCCCTGATCCCCTAAATAAATAGAAGGGAAACATATAGGAGGATAACACTAACAACATCTTCATTTTTGTGCAAAAAAGCACATGGAAATTATTATCTTACTGTAAAAAAGCAGAGTCTGTAGAGTTGAAAGGCATACATGAGTATAGACTGTCCTGTGACCTGTGTACTCAATGAAACATACTGCTTTTGCATTTGCTAGTACACCTGAAATTACTCACTTCCAGAGAGCCTTGAGTTATTTTTCTAGGGATCCATACTTGGAAAATATTTATTGACTTAAAAAAACCAGTTATCCATCGGATGGAAATGAGCCGAGCCGAGCCGAGCCCGAGCTCGAAAAGCTCGTGGCTCGGCTCGCCTGAGACTCATAAAGCTCGGGCTCGAACTCGGGCTCGGGCTCGTGGCTCGCCGAGTTTTAAAATTTGAGCTTGGGCTCGGCTCGACAAAAGCTCGTGGCTCGGCTCGGCTCTGTATAAGCTCGTTACTTAACTCAGATTTGTCTTATGCTTATTCGAGTAATTAAGCTCGATTCTATTTAAAGATTTGTTTCAATTATGCCCTTAATTAAGCTCGACTCGTTTAGGCTCGTCGAGCCCTCGAGCCTGAATTGTTTGAGCTCGAGCTCGGGCTCGTTTTTGTAAAGCTCGGACTCGGCTCGGGCTCGCCTAATTCCGAGCTCGAGCCGAGCTTTAGGCGATCCGATCCCGAGTAGCTCGCGAGCTAGCTCGGCTCATATCCAGCCCTAATCCATCCTCTAGTTGTTCTACCGTAAGGTTTAAAATAATATTTCTATTGTGCATGCGGATTTTTTTTTATGGATTTATAAAGTAGATCTCTGAATAATAAATTATTTTTCTTTCCTGTAGAGTGTCTTTGCTTTCCATTTGTAATATGGCAAACTAGAGATGTGGACGTTTTTGTAACAAGAATTTGTCACTGCAGGTCTGTGATTTTGGACTGTCAAGGCTGAAGCATAATACATTTTTGTCTTCTAAATCAACTGCTGGAACTGTAAGGATATCAAACCTGGATGGCTGGATGTTGAAGTTGAGTGATTTTTTCGTTTTTGGTTATATTATGCTAACAAGGAGACACTGCTGTTTTAGCCTGAATGGATGGCTCCTGAAGTACTTCGAAATGAACCATCAAATGAGAAGTGAGTGCCTTTCTCTGTTTTTTCTTTTTTTGCGATTCTTTCATCTATGAATTCAGCTCTGCACTAGGGACCTGGTGTTTGCAACGTCAAAAAGGTACCCCTTCTGTTCTTAAATAAGTGCAACACTGTCCCTTTCCGAGTGTGTTAAAATGACTTACCTTTCACTCTCTCCACCTATGTTGCACTTATTAAGAACAGAGGAAGTATAGGTTTTTTTTTTGGCAACTGAATTATGGTTGAATGCTTCATGCTTAAAGTTACCACGAAGTCAAGGCAGATGAAATTTCCTAATAACTTTGCCCTATTGGTTACTGTTCCTACATTGACTGTGTGGAAACTTATTCTGGTTGGACATTAGATGTGATGTTTACAGCTTTGGGGTGATTTTGTGGGAGCTTGCTACTCTTAAACTACCTTGGAGTGGGATGAACCCGATGCAAGTTGTGGGCGCTGTAGGTTTCCAGAATAGGTGCCTTGACATCTCCAAGGAAGTTGATCCTTTGGTTGCTAGGATAATATGGGAATGTTGGCAGACGTAAGTTTTCTATTTTACTTCATATTTTCACCATCCTTTTTCATGATTTTTCTTGCTTATGCTTAATATATTGGGAATTTCTAGGGATCCAAACCTGCGCCCTTCATTTGCCCACCTTTGTGTAGCTCTTAAGTCCTTGCAGCATCTTGCTCTCCCTTCACATGTTGACCAGCAAAGTTCAGCAGTGCAACCATAGATTTCTGTAAATTCTATTCCTTGATAGCAAATTGTGAATAAATACCTCATTTGCTTGGATGTAGTTTTGGTACATAGGTTTAGCAAAAGTAAGCTCTATGCCGGAAAAATAGTTAGAAAATTAAACACACAAGAATATAAAACGTAATAAAGTCTTCCTGAGCAGGTCATTGCCAGTGTAAATTGTAATTGAGATTCGACGACAGGAGCAACAGCAGCGTAAAGCGAATGATGTCAGCTGCAAATTTTGTACAGAGATGTGAACAACTTTTTTATGCGAATACTGTGATATATATCTTTGTCTATAACTCTAAGCTGTATACTCTTTCTTATGAAATTTGACGTGGATATATAAAATCGGCATTTCCATGAATGTTAATAAACTTGATCTTTCCCTCTCCATGTTCGAAAATTGTCCAAAATGACCAAATTTTAAAGATTATTATTTAATGTTTTTGAGATATTTTCGAATTTTTTTATAGAAAATAAATAAATATATTAGATGTTTTCTAAAGTCATGTGAAGATATTCAAAATCATTCATTACATTATATTCAGTTTTCAAAGGTTTTAAAGATAAGTTAGGTTCCAATTGAAAGAGTTCTTGAAATTGGTTGGAATAGGTGTTTAAAATCAAAATAAACGGTTCAAATCAATTCTAAAGCCGAATATGGTCCTATAAGACACATGGTAAGCATCTAAAGGTGTTTTCTTATTGGATCCAAAAATTGTCAAAAACAACTAATTTTTAAAGTTATTCTAGACAAATACCAAAAATGAAATTAAGGTAATGAATGCATTTTTGAGACGTATGAGAATGTTTGGAACTATATAATACCTTAAAGTGTTGGAAATCGGTTATAATAGGTGTTTATATTCAATATAGATGATTTCAATCATTAATATAGCCTTATATTTCCTTAATGGACCCAATTGACATTTTATTTTATTTTTAAAATAGGAAATATTAATCACTTTAGCTAAATTTATTAAGATAATGTGAACATATGATATGGGTGAAGATGCCGAATTAACAAAAGCTAGAGTTCTAAGTCAATTACAAATTTTACTTGTCACCAGAACTGATTATTATAGTCACTCTAAAAGCTTGGCATACATAACCTAAAGTTTCAGGAAATAAAACTTCCCATACAAGTAGAGGTACAAAATAGAAGTACTGAAATATGAAAGAAAACAAAGAAAAGATGCAGTAGAACACAACCATCCCTATCTAATGGTTATTAGTCTACTGATGGTATTTCAGTTGATAGAATACCATAAATGAGCACATCTTTAATTTGGCCCCTAAGGTGAATGTATTTCCTCAAAAGTCCCTCTTTAAGGAACCCACACTTTTCTAAAACCCTTTGAGAAGCCTTATTTTCCACATCAACCAAAATTTGTAGTCTAACCAATTCAGAGTTATCCTTAATCACTTGGCCCATAGCCATCTTTAAAGCTCTTGTAGCTATCCCTTTGTTCCAGTACTCCTTAGACACGGCGTACCCTACGTGTGCACGGCACCTATCATCGCCTGTTCCGGGGTACATCGATACCATCCCGATGGAGCGATCGTCAATGCATATTGACCTCCTCCAAGGGTGTGGTATGCAAACATCCTTGATAAAAGCCCATGCCTCTTCCTTGGAAGTCATGGTTTTCCATGAGACTAGATGTTTGATCACCTCGTCATCACCTGCCCATATGATAAAATCATCAACATCTGTGACTTTGAATGGCCTAAGGGTAATGCTTGTAGGGTTTATCTCCGTAGTTTTGTAGGGATTCCTGTGATAGGCGGTGGTAGATTGATCATCCATTGCCTTTATAAGGTTTATAGTCAGCGCTTGGTATAAATGCATTGTCTTTTATACAATCGAATTGGTCCATTTATTCTTGATTTGTGTTGCTTTTCAAAAGTTGAGGCTTATACCTAATCACTAGGATTTGCCATATCTTTGTAACAATAAATTAATGGAGCATAAATGCTCCACTAGGATTAAAAAAAAAATTAGAAAATTCTACACATAATTTTATCATAATTTAATCCCAACACCCTCAATTAAAAGGGGGGAGCCATTGACAATGACGTGAACTTTGTTCGTGCACTTTTCAGTTTTTACTTCATAATGCGTTACAAATTGTGATTGTAAAGAAAAATGATAAAATTGCTACTGTCATATGGAGTTTGTACGTAGAAGTCTATCTCAACAGACTACTTTTCCACGAAAAGAAAATGGAAACTAATAATTTTCGAAGCATGTTAGCATAAAGAAGAGCTTTCACAGAGTTCAACATGAAAAACGGGAAGGACTCTGGACAATCATTATAACCCTATCATTACCAAGGTACTGACCAAGAAATACGAGTACCAGAAGAATATATTCTTCTATATTTATGAAGCTCAAACAAAGTTTGCTGCAAAAAAAAAAAAAAAAAGCTTAAACAAAGAATGTCGGAATGAGCTTCTGACAGATGTAAGTCCCCAAAATACTACTCAGTGATCTAACGTAAACATGTGTAATATCAGTGCTTTCAATGGTAAAGACTTGAAATAGTTTACGAGTCTTCTGGAAACCGCAGAAAAGAATGTCAGAATGAGCTTCTGCTCTCAACAGCCTTCATAATTCTGCTGGTAAAGGCTTCAACTGGCATGGTGCCAAGTTCCACGCCAAATCTGGATCTGACGGTGACGGATTGTGTCTCCATCTCTCTGGGACCGACAACAGCCATTAACGGGATTCTCTGCTTCTCTGAAGTTCTAATGAGCTTAGGCAAACGCTCACCATGGCCAACCTCAGCTCGGATACCATTTGCCTTTAGTGTGTTGACGACATCATAACAGTATTCAAGTTGTGAATTGTGAATTGTGAATTGTTTGGCTAACATGTCAAATTTCACTAGCAAAGAAAAATTCACATACTAGTATACCACACTGATATTCCATGAAAAATTTATCAATTTAACCTCTTATCTATGTGTGTGCTGCCAAAAGATAATAATAGAGAAAATATGGAGTTACTCCTTACTTGAGTGTCAGTCACAGGCAGGACACGGGCTTGCACAGGAGAGAGCCATAATGGGAAGTCTCCAGCATAATGCTCTATAAGGACTCCAAAGAATCTCTCCAAGGATCCAAGTATAGCTCTGTGAATCATGATAGGCCTTTTTTTATCTGAATTGGAGTCCACATATTTTATGTCAAATCTCTCTGGCAAATTGAAATCAACCTAGGATATGCAGCATAGGTTCATATCTCAGTTAGCAATTACACATAATGATTAAAACCATATGCACACTTTCTTTTGCTGTTTGTATCATATTAAAACCATTTAATTGCAAGACCATTTGTTATTAAGTTAAAACCTGAATTGTCGAGCACTGCCATTTTCTACCAAGTGCATCCTCAATTTTGAGATCAATCTTTGGGCCATAGAAGGCACCTCCACCTTCATCAATTTTATAACCCCAACCTTTATCATCTAAAGCATCTTTTAGAGCAGATGTGGCCTTTTCCCATATATCATCACCTCCCACAGCCTTTTCTGGCCTTGTAGATAGATTCACCTCGTATTGGTGAAAACCAAACTGAAGCAGTATTTGCTCTGTAAGATCAAGAACCCCCCTTATTTCATCTTTGATTTGATCCTCTAAACAAAATATATGTGCGTCATCCTACAATTGTTAAAGAACAGTTAGCTACTCAAAGACAGCAATAGCAAAATCAGAGTAACAAACTATTCTCAGGTATCTCTGTTAGAGGTCATATCACATTTTAGGCACAAAAATAAAGAGAAGATTGATTTATAGACAATCCATCAAAAAATTACAAACCAATAGATAAAGTTTCTTAAGGAGAAAAGAAACATGAGACCTACACCAAATCCAAAACTTCTAAAGGAAAAGGTCAAACTCAAGGTACATCATGATAGACAAATAACCTCCTCCAAAGACAACTTGCTACTTCAGTGTAAAAAACATGTGAACAAGATTGGAAATTCAACTCAGCAAAGAATAAAAATATCAGGTGAAACAACTAACCCTGGCCTTTGCTTTTGGAGCATGTCAGTAGTATTAATCCAACCCAATGCCAAACTCCACACAAAATCCGAGGATCCTTGACCTTCTGAATAAATTTAGCTTCCACAAAATTGATTTACAAGAAAAAGGACCCCCCAAACCCCCATTTACACCCTAGGTTACAGTCAGTTGGAAATTTGGAATCTGTACCAGAGAAGAAAGGTCCTCCTACTCTATCATGTAGTGGCCTTTGAAATGTATAAAGTATCACTGGATAAACCAGATAAATTTGCATTATGGAGGAAAAACAAATGGAACAACTGAGGAAACCAAACATCAAAAGGCAGCACTCCGCTCCAAACATCTTCCCAAAACAAATGTAACAACCACCATCTATCTTTAAAATCTCATTTAAGGGAAGAAAAAAGGGAATACCTGTGAAAATAAACTTCCATGCATTATCCCACCCTTTTATATGCAAACCACATTTTTCACAAGCAAGAAATAATTGTAAGCAAGAAGATTTTAAGCAACAAAATATAATGGCTTCATCAATAGATTCTTCAAAATACCAGATAAAGCAGCACTCTAGTGCATGTTTTTGACATTATATAATTTTCTTAGTAATTCATCATTAAAAATTTAAGTGTCATAAGGGATCTCCAGGAAATGTTGAGTGACTGAAGTAACCTTTAAGCAAAATGATTCTCCTCGTGAACCAGACACAGGAAGAGTAAAAGAGAAAAAAAAAAGGGGAATACCCTCCTGTAATAGGTGGCCTAATAAACATGATTGATAAGAACAGATGAAAGAACCAAACAAAGACAATGTCAATCTAGATTTTCAGAATATACCAAATTCTTTAAACACTCCAGCATATGAAGCTACTAAGAAGCATAATTTTAATTGCTTTAGCGAAAGATAAATTCCAAATGGAAGTCATAGGACTTCATACCTGAGTGAAACCTCTAACACGGAAAAGGCCATGCAAGCTCCCAGATAATTCATATCTATATACTGTTCCCAGCTCCGCAACCCTAATTGGGAAATGTCGATAAGTGTGCATTTTTCTTTTGTACACCAAAATATGGTAAGGGCAGTTCATTGGTCGTAATTGATAAAGCTCATCTTCAATCTTCATTTGGTCATACATATTCTCCTTATAGAAATCAAGGTGACCACTTATCTTCCATAGATCTGCCTTAGCAACATGGGGAGTGTACAACAGACTGTATCCATGTTCAATGTGTAATTTTTTCCATGTATCTTCAATAATGTGCCTCACAATTGCTCCTTTTGGATGCCAGAAAACTAACCCTCCTCCAGCATCTTTCCGTATAAGTGTGAATTCAAAATAACTGTTGATCAATAATGATTATGCAAAATATTCTGTACTCCCCTACTCCCTATTGTAAATGAAGTATCAGGGCCATTGTTTTTGGTAAGAAGGTATATTGTATCATCAGAGAGAACACAAAACCCTCATGTGCTTTTAGGAGATGAGAGGAACCAGTCTAATGCAATTGCGAACAAAGTGATTTTATATGAATGTCCAATGATAACTATCAAACAACTTGAAAAACAAAATCAATCTGTAAACAGTACATGATCTGCAGCGTTTATACAGCTCAAACTCCATTAGCTCTTACTCAGTATAAAGAACTGATCTTGAGCCCATTAACACTTTACAGAACTCAGCTTCGCCATAACACCTGACAACCCTCATTAGCTCTATAAGCAGAGTCGAGGATGATCTGGAATTTTAGCTTTTGGAGAGGAGCTATACCATTGAGAACATATTTTATGAAAAAGAATATATGATCATTTGGAGAAGAGAAACACAGTCTTACTGGATCCACAAGATACAACATGGACAAGACAGTTTTTGTCACGACAAACTAACAATGATGGTGGGAGGAATAGAAGGATAGTGAATGAGCTACAGGTCTGAAACATTTCCAAGCTCTGCTAGCAAAGCTACCAAATCACAGAAGCAATAAATTAATAAAACTATAGATACCTCTATGGAAAACAGGTCAAGATCTTGGCCAAGACGCCTGTGATCCCGCCGTAGAGCTTCTGCTTTGACATGAAGGTAAGCCTTCAACTGTTGTTCATTCTCCCATGCTGTACCATAAATCCTTTGTAGCATTGGCCTCTTAATATCACCTCTCCAGTAAGCACCGGCAACAGATTCAAGTTCAATGGCTTTCCTATTAATATTTCCAGTGGAATCAACATGAGGGCCAGCACAAAGATCCCACCATTCATCCCCTAGATGTACATGTAGAGAATAAATTGCAAGACAACAGACGTAAACTTCATTGCATTTTTGTACTAAATCAATAGAAAAACATAAGTTAAAAGCGAGTATCAAGCAAGATCTCTGATGCTTAATAATTTATTTCATAAGTGTACAGTGCAAGAATACTTTGAAAAGTCATCATGGTTGCTCACTTTTGACTTGAGCAATTTCATAAGTTTTCTCTGAAAAAAATTGCACCAACACAAGTAAAAACCATATTGGCTCCCCCAAAATTATTTACAGCTCTTCATTGATATTTCATTAAGAAACCAAATAACCCAGAAGATGCAAACCAAGTGGAGCACACATACAAAATTTAATGAAAGCATCACTCAGTCATATTAATTACATTGTAATTTTTGAATTGGAAAAAGTCTTAAATTGATATATATTGATTTTTTAAATGATTTTGAATGTTAGCCCCTATAAGTTCACAAGTTGGTCTAGTCTAGTCACCAGATATAGCTTACATGAGTGTCAAGTTCATGCAGCACTTCCATCTTTAGCACAAATGTGGAAAGGATTCGGATCGTATATATGTTTTTTATTAATGGAATGAATTAAAGGAAAAAGAACCACAAGAATCTCATTCGACACACTTTAAGGAACTTTAGAGCAGAATAAAATGTGAAACAAAATAATTGAATAAAAGAGGGAAAGGAAGCCAGTACAAGGGATAACAATCAAAATCTAGCATAAACCAGGACACTCAATGTTGCTAAATGAAAATTGGCAAGAATTTCAATATCATATAAATTTAAGATATGCATGATAATAGTAAATGCAAAGACAGCTAATGCGTTGAACCACATTATCAACTCAAAAGCTAAAAAATATATGGTTCAAGTGCATCAGGTAGTGATGTATTAAACATTCGCAGAGGAAATATTACAGCCAACAGCAAAAGGACAAAGTGATTTTGGAAGCACATTTTTTTTTCACAAAAAGCTCACCAATGTGATAAATTGTGATGGGCTCTTCTTTTATACTGTCCAAAATCTCCAATTTGTATGGTTCATTTTGAGCCATTATTCTCCTCTGGGCTTCATCTCGGGAAACTTCTTCTCTGACTAGTGGTAAGTTTTGACTAATAATGTGGTCCTACAGATGATGTAAGAAATCAATTCTGTACTATGAACCCATAAGCTAATAAAAACTTCACCCAGCTAGTAAAGTTTTATGGATTAGAATCCAATTGATAGTTCTTACTCACCATCTCCTTTTTGATTCTCTTCAGATCTTTATCAGTTATAGGATCCATATCGAAATCATAATAAAATCCATTTTCTATCCATGGTCCAATGGTCACTTTGGCATTTGGGTACAGCTTCTGAACAGCCATAGCCATCACATGTGCACACTGCAAGCAAGTTACCAAACGTACTCAAATAAGGATAAAAACTTCCATAAAATTGACAAAATACTTACATAAAATTATTAATCTTTGTAACTCAAATAACTTCATAGTAAACCATGATGTGCCAAGGATCCATCATTATAAGAAACGAGTATAAGTCTCCCAAATGAGAAATATAGTTTTAAGAAGTGCGCCTACACGCACCTAAGAAGTCAGACATAGGCGAGAGCAGGTCAAAACGCCTTGCATTGACAAGGTGAGGCAGAATCTGGCAGGCCTGGGGACGTGCCTTGGAGCGCCTCAAAGGAGGCACAAGGCGCAGCTAGGTGCTCACCGTTGGAGTTGGGCTGTGATTTAGGACTTTCTTTTCAGGTTTAAAATTGTTATATAATAAATTTATAGAAAAAAAAAAACACAAATGCACACACATACATGGGCGCAACTAAGTCTAACCGAAAGTAGTAAAGCACTTCATTGAACCCTTCAGTAAAGGACTTCAATAAAGAAGTAAACACATATGCTCAATATGTGAAGAGAGAAAGCAATTCATTTTCAATTTGCAAATTGCAAAAGCTGACTCTCTCACCCCGATTTGCAAATTGAACCCTAGCTGTCAGCTGGAGCTTGAAGACCAACAGCACATTTGAGCCAGACACTGGAGCTGATTCTCTCACCCCAATATCTGGCAACCAAATATCATTATCTGATATTTTTTTTTCAATTATTTAATCTTCATCTTCTTTTTATCATCTTCCGAACCTCTGTATTTAGTTCTGAATTTCTTCTCTATTTATCTTCTCTTCTGAAATTCTTCTCCTCTTTTTTTTTTCTGGGTTAGTTTACATTTAAGAGATTTTACGTCGTTGACATCTTTTGCTCAAATTTAGGTTATGTTGTTAAGTACTTCAATAAGCAGTTACACAGTACAGCATGTAGTTAGTTATTTTGGGATCCTAATTAATTTGGTGCAAGGATGGAAGGAAGGGGGGGGACTATGTTCAAAAGACAGGGTATGTTGGCAAGTACAGCAGCAATGACGTGTGTAATTTTGCTAGTCAGAAATGGAGCTTTAGCCTTTACAAAATAGTAAAGCAGATATAGCGCAGTGTAAAACGAGAGTTGATAGTCTTTTAGTGAAAAAGCCAATACGTAGAAAGGATGGGAGAGTGGTTAGTTCAAACAAAAATAATTAGAGAAGGAAAGATGGGTGTTTGATATTACTTTTCGTGATGTCATGTTTTGATTGTGTGATTTGTGTGTTCATAAGTTTTTTCAAAGTACTTTTTCCTTTTAGCAGTATCTAGTGACAAAATATGCTTCCCCTTGTCAATTTATGCAATTATTATATGAGTTTTATGTTGTTTCAAATACAAGATTGAATCTAGAAACGATAATTTTGGTTTATTGGCACTTTTGGCTCGCCTCACACCAAAAGGGGGCCTTTGCCTTGCTCCTAGGCTCCAGGGACCCTTTGCGCCTAAGTGTGCCTCGCGCCTTTAAAACAAAGATGAGAAACCATAGTGGGCCTCTGTCAACCTACATCTGAGCACAAATTAGGTCTCTTATAATTAAAATACCAAGATTTGTAATCATATCAATTGCAAGAAGAAGGATGAAGGAAATGATAGACAATTACATCTCATCAAACACTGACATTTACAAATTCAATATCAAAAACCAAATAATCACCAAAGTTATAGATTACTAGTTCCTTTATCTCCACACAGACGAATTTTTACAAACAATAACCAAACCCAGTGCACAAGATTTGTATATTTAGAATAGAACTTACTGCTGGCACACAGTATTATCAACTTTGACTAAGGGAAGATGATTATATGAGGACCTTATAAAATGAATCTTGTCAAAGATATTTGCACCCACTGAACAATCTTTCAAAAGAAAATCATATTACAAGGATGCTGAGAAGTCATTACCTCATATCAAATGAGCTACTTACCTAGATCTTATCCACACAACCCAAATGGTTCAAGGCCAAATGTAAAGGATACATCATAAGATTTATGACGTTCTTATCTAATCAAACATCCTCAATTTAAACAAGAACCTATGCAGTCATGTATCCAATTCATCTAGTTTACTAAAGAAAACTTTTTTTGAGTTCTTAAATTCCGATCTCACACCCAATCCAACTTCCAACCTATCCTACATAAATCACCCCAAATTAGGTGTCCAAAACTCAATCATCAATCTAATTCTTATATTTCAGTCATCAAAACCATAAAACAAAATGCACCTAGTTCAAATTTCTATCTATCATTTACGAATAAACCATGAGATCACATGTAACCATTACATTTTTCTACTGTTATTTTCAAATTTCATCTAATATGGTACCCAAAACTCAAACCACAATCAGAATATACTCTTCCAACACTCAGATACAACCTACTCATCCAAAAAAAGTATTAGGTATTCACTCATTCAGCAGTCAACATTGAAAAAATGATGTCCTTTTCTTGACAAACACAACAAATTAAGCATCTAAAGCTCAACCACCAATCTATTTCCTACAATCATAACAAAATAAACCCAATTCCAATTTCCGTCTTTACTTCACTTCACATATCATCAAAAGAAAAACGTGATGAACCCAATTCAAGTTCCAACCTTTCCTTGACAAAACTCAACCACCTATCAAACTCCCCTAATTCAGCAATCAAAAACACAAAACAAGATAAAGCCACTTAAGGTCTTCCTCTTTACTTCACATACCAAGTTTCAACAAGAACAAAAAATCCAAGAAAAGTCAGCAATACAATCATAAAAAAAAAAACGCACCGTATGCCGAACCCTCAATAACCTCCCAGACGATTCATTAGTTGGAAGATTAATCCGAACCTCAGAAAACCCTCCTCCCTCCTCCAACTTCTTCTCATATCCATCAACCACAGCCTCCGTAGACTCGGGCGAAGTTACAGCAGAAGAACAGCAAAACCCACTTCTAGAAGTGTAGAATGAGAAAGATATGAGCTTTGAAACATGGATTTTGGGGGAGAGTGAGTGGCCATGTTTGAGGGTATAAGTGAAGGGGAAAGAGGGTTTGGTGAGGAGGCGAAGGGAGTTTGAGATAAAGGAGAGAGTTGTGGTTGTTGTGGTTGCCATCCTGTGGATGATCAACATTGTTGTGCTTGTTTCTGTGATTTTATCAGAAAATTTTGGGGGTCGTTTTCAGTGATAATCAGGTGTAGACTCCCGTCTCTCACGTTTATGGGTGGTGAAATGGCGACGAAGGTTTTGGTGTTTAATAATAGGGGCACTAAGATTTAATTATTTAAGAAATGAGAATCAAATGAATCTCTTCTAGTTTAAGAACTAGCTATAAATGTACCTATCCAGTCATAAATACAGGATTTATCTACTTACCACCAAGTATCGGATTGTCAACTATTAATAAGATACATATAAATATATAGAAAATTGGTCGATAATGGACTTATCTAGCCTTGAGTTAGGTACTTAGGTTAGTTGTTATAATTTTTCACCTATCTTTTGAAAGTATCACTTAAAAGATATCTTGTTCAAAATTAAGGTAAAAAGGATTGTTAACCTTTGAAGTTTATAACAAATGCTTATATTCCTTGTCTCAGATTCGACAATTAAGTTTTAGTTTAACTTCTTAGGATTGCACCTATCTCGCTAACATCATTTTATTGAGGATCAACTTACAACTAATTGTTTGTCAAAACTAATCCTACTATCAAAGGTTAAGAGAGGAATAAAACTATTGCAAGGATTCTTATGTTCTTAAAACAGTTCTTCCAATTGCGCGTACAAAACTCAAAGGCCGTTCTAAATAAGTGCTAATTAATGATTCACGAGGGGTCTTCGACATAGATTTGGAAATCTGTGATAGGGACATTCTCATAGCTTCACTAATAAAGTTGAGGACAAAACCATGATTTCCCGCCCTTGTACATGTGTTGCACGTTGAAGTATTAGGTTACAAGATCACTTTTCTTAAAGATGCTATAGTTGAGATTATTTGATACGTTCCATTGATAAGAAATACATCACTTGAGTTAAAGTTAGGCTCAATTTTCTGCCAATTGTCCCTTCTATTCAATATTTTCATGATCAGGATGTTAAGACAAATCTTATCCAGATATGTTCCGGGGAGCGTCTTCCGCAAGATCTACTAATTTACCAAGATGGATACTACTTATTTGCCAACCAGCCCCTGCTCAGTACTCTTCTTAGCCTTCCAGATTCGTAGAGAACTTGCGAATTAAGTGATGTCTCATAAGAAGCAAATGGAATGAAACTGACTTACATTTGATGTCAACAAGCAAAAGAAAGTCACAATATCGAATCTACAATCTTCTGGTACACCATATACTCAAAGACTACAACCTAGTTTTTTCATGCCCCTCAAATTTCAAAACTTTCAGAACGAAATCATATTAGGATAATCCATGTTTATGATCATGCATAAAACTGTTGCTATGTTCAAGGTTTCCTTGTCCATCAAATATTCAAGGATGGTATGTAAGAAAAGCAAATATCTGAATATTGCAACAGCCAGGGACATCTTTTACATGAATTATTTTTTGTATCTACATAATTACAATACACTGGATCCCCATATAGGAAATCAAGAAGGTAAGTCTTGCTTGTCATGAATCAATATATTACGAGTACAGTTCAAAGAGATGCAAACAAAAATGAATATCTAGAGAACGAAACCCACTATTAGATTTGAGAAGTAGCAATTTAGTAGAGTTAGTGCTTATATTGTTGGTCTTTTTTCTTCTTTCCCTTATCCCTAGACTTATCTTTTGACTTATGCTTCTTCGAGTGTTTCTTTTTTGATCCTCCTGAACTAGTCTTCTTAGATCTCTTTTGCTCATCCTCATAAGATGATTCGTCAGAAGATTCACGATGTTTCCAAGATGAGGGCTTCTCTGGACCAAGAATAGCCTTACGATGCCTCTCACCTTTAATATATTCAGTAGCCATATTAACTTGAGAGTCTGAAGAACGGTGAAGATAAGGACCAGTTTCATCCATCCTTGACCCTACAGAACCCCTTCCACGTTTAGACCTGCAATCAACAGATAATCCTCATCAGCTTGTAGCCATGAAATCTCATCACAAGCATGGTACTCGTAATTCAAATCATAAGTTATTCATAATGAAGAGCAGAAAATGCTATCAGTAAATAACATTGCAATTAACTTCAATGTGAGCTGTTCTCACTTTCCTTAAAAGAACAAAATGACTCGAAAGAAGTTAGCTTAAAAAGTCAAAAGATAGTTACTTTAAAAATGTGCCCCTTATTTGAATAAAGATTTGAAACCATAACAGGCACTCAGGCAGTAGACAATGACTCTCTGACAGACTGAATCCCAAAACAAAACGAAAATGCAAGGATTCAATCTCTGGTTTGGTATGTAGAAGGGAGATGAATTGAAATGGCACAAGCCAAGCCAAGCAAAGTATGTCAAGAAAAGGAAATTTCCCATGTATAACACAGAAAAGGAATCATTGCAAATGGAGCATTTGATTTCAAGCGTGCTGTGAGTATCATGAAATAGGATGGATGATTTGTTTGGGAATGGGGTTGGAACTAAGAAACATATGGATACACATTAAAAAAAAAAAAAATTAAGAACAGAAGAGTAAATTAAATGCAGGAGTTGGTCAAAAAACCTTGAGTGTAGAAACTCCTCAATCTCTTCATCCCTCAAGCCTTCATCTTCTTTAGAGTAATCTTCATATGACCTTTTGCTCAATGAGCTTGAGGAATTTGAATAATGCCCCTTTCTTTCGGACAAGTCCCTATTTCTGTCTGTGCTGCTGTGGCAGCGGTGATCCTTTGACCTATCCTTGAGCCTATCATCCAGCTCTTTCTCTTTCTGCCTAACCCGCCACATTTCATTTACCTCCACAGCTCGATTTACTGTCAGAATAACAACAACAATTCTAAGCAGAAAGCTAAAGTAAATAAAATGAAGATTCCAAGCAACAAAAACACAAATTAAAAAGCCAGATACTGGATAGTGAAATAAATGTCCAAGATATAAGAGGTTCAACGTCATATCCATACCTAAATACATTAGCAATAGCTTCTAACGAAACACTATTATTTAGGAAGCACACAGCACCCAAAGTTGGCAAAAAGAAATAGAAAGCAAAAAAAAAAAAACAGAGAATAGTAACCATCCCCTGTGGGGTCTAACAATGTTTGGAACACAATATGAAACAAACAAGCATAAACATATCGTATAAAAGTTATTAAAAAAAATAAGAAACTATCTTTATGCATGCACAAACATTCAAGTGATTAATATCAGGAGAATGATATGCCAAGTTCATTTCGCAAACTATCCATTTCTTCAAATAGTGAGCTCAAACAATGTGAAGTTAGAATTGAGAAGAGGGACATTAAAACAACCTAGACAATTCCATTCTCAACCTAACTCCAGACACTGTTTTTTTAATTGAAAATACAAATTCTTCAGATAAAGAGAATCAAGTAACCATCCTCAAGATATCATACCTCTGTGAATTGAAGTAATCCATGTTCATTTTTTTATAAAAAAAAATTACATAAGGACATTCAAGGGATGAGGTGCAGCCAAGCACTAGCCTTTCTTACCACAAAACCTGGAAGCCAATTACAATATGTCTTTTGAGATTTTGCCTTTGTTCTCTTCACTATTCTGCCACCACCAGTTTACCACTAACGATGCCAGTCCCCCTTAACTCCCTCTCTATATCTATCTCTATATCTTTCATATATCCTATAGTCACAACATATGCCAAGATTCCAGGAATCCCAGCGACACCTCTGGCACTAACCATAATCTCACTTGAGGAAAACCTTTTTTAGAGAAATTGGACACGTTGAAAATTAAAAGAGAAGTACACAGAAATGATTTCCTGCCTAAAAATTCACTAAATTACCTAAACACAGAGTACGAGGAAAACATGATGGCCTTTTGCAACTACAACAACCAGGTCCCACAACAATATTCACCATAGTTCCTAATGACCCTACAAAATTTCTGTTGACATAAGCATAAAACAGAGGTCAAAAAGTTAATTGAATTCTAGAAAACAATAACACGTGGTCAAAAGTATATTTCCATGCCATAAGAATAAATTTGTAACCAGCCCACCCTGGAGAAAATGTTGCACCCACAACAATAAATTTGCTGCTCCTATTTCACACATTTAGTTAAGCTCTGAAAAAAAATGTCACAGCTAGAGCCAGGAAAATCCTTATACTTCGTATTTGTTAGAAGATTTTATTTAAAAATAATGAAGAGCAAAGGAAACGACAAAATCTGAATAGCGGCAGAACTCACAGCATATCTGTCTGAGCTACTGGCTACGATACATATTTAACAGCCAAAGCAAAAACTGAACTTATGAATGCACCAATAAACATGAATCATAACAAAGAAAAGATACTATTCAAATCAAGCTCCAAATTATTGATTTCCACAGTATCAACCACGTTGACATTACTCATAAGTAACTCATAATGTAAGTATACCCAAAATAAAACTATGATTAATTTTTAAGGAAATAAATTTGAAAGAAGTTAAATAAAATGTCCTTTGTAGCTCCCCAAGTAAAATCGTGAACTAGATCATATCCTTTGTAGCTCCCCAGGTGAGTAATCTGTGAAAGTTCCATGCTTTTGTCCACAAGGATGCTACATTGCTAAGAAAGAAACTTTATTGCATAGGCCACAACATACAGGGGAAACAGTGACTCCATAAAAATCCTTGCACTCTGTTCCAACAAAACTAAACTATGAAAGCCCTCCGAAGATATGAAAAACCTGTCATATGTCCTATACAGTACTAAGCACAGAATAATAAACTCAACGAGGGGGGGGGCACTTTAATGGTAGGGAAGGGTAATTTAACAATGCTACATTAATTTTTATAGAATCAAAAAAACTTGATTTTTAAATAAACAAAGTTCAATCCATTCCAAAGAAACAATACAAATCTATCGGCAAAGTGGCAGATTCCTCTTACAACACATTCAGATCAATTGTGTAGTAATTCCTATAATAGCAAATTAACCCTTTAATTAAAAACTTCAAAGACATGAATCCTACGACGTATTCCAAGCAAACCTTTCACCCAATAATAACACAGGTACTCCCAAAAAGGGAAAAACCCTATAATAGACCTCCCAACGTAAAACCTTCAAAATGTTCTCGAAAATACCAAGCACAACAAAATAAAGTGAAGCATTTTAAGGTAGGAAATCGCAAAAATTTAGAAGGGGACGCTATAAGCCTATAACAATGCTACTGTAAATTCATAAAATCAAAAGCTTTATTTCCTACTAAACAAGGTTCAACATCTTCCCAAGGAACAAAACAAAATCCCTCAGCAAAGTGGCAGGCTGCTATTTTAAACCATTTTGATTGCGTGATCACCCTCTTTATTTTTAATTAGGTTAACCACACTTAATATAAAAACATTAATCATAAAATGAATCCCACTACAACTTCCAATAATGTGATTTCTATTCTATTATACAGAGAAACTCATGTTAATGTTACCGGGAGCAAAGCCGTTATAAAAAATAACTACATTCAGTGTAAAATCTTGCCGGAAAACCGATGAAACGACCGAGGCGTACAATCATACAAGCTATATAGTGAATTTCACAATCAAAACAAATAATTACAATTCAGCAGCAAGTTCGATCATTTTTCAAGAATTAAACGGGGGGGGGGGGGGGATTGGTTGATTACCTTGCTGAATACCGCGAACGGTGGCAGTGAGAAAACGGGAATTAGGGCGACCACGAACGGTGGGCTTGCGGAGATAAGCAAGCGCACCATCTTGCTGTGCTTGGCGCCGTAACTCCGCCGCCTCTCTTAATAGTATTGCAGCGATTCGATTCTCGGTTTCCAGATCCATTGAAATTATTGCGCCTAAATTTAGGGTTTTGAGAATTAGGGTTTCGTATCAGTTCGAATTTTAAGAGCAATATTCTTGCCGGAGGTGACGACGCCAGACTTGTGATCTAAGGTGATGAGGAGAGAGAATTTTGAATGTTATCATCCGATTGTCTCGTCTGTAAATGGAGCTACAATATTATTTAGGTACGATTACTTATCATCTAATGGGACAATTTTTGAGGACAACCAAAATGAAGAAGAATTGGGGGAAAAAAAAAAGTACAGAGAGAGAGAGTAGCCTATAATTGGGCTTGCATATGCCCGGAGCCCTGGGCTTTGGGCTAAATTGTATCTTATATATTGTTTTTATTGTTTATCTTTGTGTTTCAAAATATTCTCTACACTAAACTTGCCAACTTGTTATAGAGAATTAGAGATTAAGAACGTTTAGCATAAGGACCAATCATAGTACTTTTATATGGTACAGTCAGTGAAGGGATGTTTTATTACTGAAACATCATTAGTAAATATCATTAGAAGATATTAAGAAGTGTAGCGATTATTTTAGGATACGTGGAATGATTATTTTGGGATAGAAGGATTATTATAGTATTTGGTGATATATTATAAATGAGTACTATTTGTGGATTACACGTGAAACATTACTTGCATGACATGTCTAAAAAAAGTATATATTCTCGTAGGCTCAAGTCAATTTTATCCATTCAAGAAAATACATTTTAGTGCTACATGAAGCATCATTATTCCTATCAAAAATCAAATCTAAGAGCATGGAGCATAAGCCCAAAAATTTATTCAAAATTTTCATTGAGCAATGTATCTAATGATTCCCTCTCATGATTTTACAATTGATATTTCTCTTATGTGGCAATACAAATCAATTGGACAACATAAATTATTGGTACACTAACAACTTGGTGAGACGCAAGGTAAAACAAAAAAGGAATTTTAATTTAATACAACAGTTTTATTTATATCAGAAAAAATAAAACCCACCTAACTTTTCTCTCTCCGCTATAATTGCTAATTCTATTATGAAAATATTATCTTCGCTAGCAATTCAAACTTTGTTTTTCTCTCATATGTAGCTAAAAGTTGAAACTGAAAAGAAGTTAGATTATTCATCATTGCATCACCTTTATTCCCTCTCCTTGTCACCTTAAATGATACTTTTGGGAGAAATAAGTTATTTGGTAATGTGGATTAGTTGTTAGTTTTTCATCTCAAAGTTTGAAGCTTATATCTCAAATTTGAGCTTCTTGTCTTAAGAAATAATATGTTTATTTTTATAGATTTTATACCTCAGTTTTTGGGTTCAATGCCTAAGTTATTGAGATTTTTTGCTTCAAATTTCAGATTTTACATCCAAATTTTAATGAATGCATGTCAAAATTTGAAGTAAACATAAGATTGAAAACTGGGAAATGAAAATTTGACCATATAAATATATATTTACCTAGAATTGCACAAATTTTGACATGGTAAAAAACATTCCATGTTTGTTAGTTTCTTACAATATCTATCTTTTTTAAGAGGGTTATATCATTCTATTGCACTATGAACAAAAAAAAAACAAATATTACACCTCTATTTCAGAAGATGTTTTCATTTGTCTTTTCATGACCTCCAAGACATAACTTTGACCATAAATACCTATAATTATGTTTGACAAAAAATAATGAAAATTATATATTTTGATAATAAATTCCAAAATGAATCTAATAAAATCTCAAATAATATTATTTTATATAACACATATAGAATAAATGTGGTCAAAATTTTCTTAATTTGACCAAAGCAATGGTAAACAGGAATATCTTCGTGGAACAGATAGAGTAATATATTTTCCTTTACAAATTCAACAATCTAAGTGCATATCTAAACTGTGAAGTGCTTGCTCTCGCAGATAAAATAGAGTTCCACTACATAAGACACATTCAATATGTGTAGCTGAGTCTCCCTCTTACCAAGGGCTCCAACATTTCTTAACACCATTAAAAATTTACGACACATGAATACAAGTTTCTTTGCATCTACAAATACTCCAAAACCCGGAGTTCATGAATTCCATACCATGAAGATAATCTTAATCATCTAATGCAAAAATAAACTACAAATGAGGCAAATAGAGATGACCTTGGGCCGGGCCGGTCTCGAAAATTCGGGACCGGGATCGGACCGGTCCCCCGGTCCTGAGCGCGGGCCGGTTCGGTTCCATGCTGGGCTTGGGTGGTTGATTTGTACCGAATTGAACCGAATCACGAATCGAATTGAATCGAATCGAAATAAATTTTGTGTCGAATCGAAATGAATTCACGAATCGAATAAAATCGAATTACATATAAATACATTTACAAATTATAATAAATGAATTCACGAATCAATTATCATATTAATTTATTTTAATTAAACATGTTTTGGGGGTTGGGGAAAAAAGAAAAGGCTTTTTAGGAAATCAAAATTTAATTGAATATTTATTTTCAAAATTAAGTTGCCTACTTATTTCGAAAAAATCAAAGCTCACATAATTCTGTTACATATCTTGAGGGCTGCCTAGGCAAGCCATGTATAGTCCCCGAACCTCCTTCACCTGTTGGGTTGTCGCTTGATTCGCTCGTGTCCATCATCATCCAATGATCGTCTTCGTCGTTGTCCTCCTCCCTCAATCATTGGGTTCTACGCTCCGCCTGATCCCAATCTTTCTTACATATGCATATTTATATGCTCTCCGAAGATAAGTGAGATATCTTCTCGTTCAATATTCTTCTATCTGCACTAAAAACAAACTCGGAAGTTATAGAGGAAGCGGGAATTGTAAGGATATCATTTGCAATTCTCGCCAGAACGAAAAAGTGTCGTTCGTGAACGCGCCACCACTTAATAATTGAAAATTTTTCATCGATTTTGTATTGATAAGAAAGATATTCGTTAATAATATAAAGTGAAGAAGATGAAGAAGGAGAAGAAGCCTATGTTTTTTATTTTTTTAAAATTTTACTAAGTGCTGGCACGAATCGCGTACCGAAACTTCTACTAGACGACAATAAATGTTGGAAAGGTGCATAAATAGAAGCATAATAATCATATAAACTAGATAAAAAAAATTACATTTTTCGATATAGACATTGACGTCGTATTGTAAACCTAAGGTGACATAGTAAATTCTAACACGTTTTCTAAACCCAAAGTCTTGACCCCGAGATCAAGAATAGAAGCTATACCATATATGACGGAGAATTCACTAAAGTAAGAGTATCATTAACTTAGCATGCTATTAAGTACATCACTAATTTGGATGATGTTGAAGCTCGCAAAGAGTGTTAACTACGCTAGCACACTCTAATATAGCTAAATGAATGTTTAGGTTATAAACATATGAGAAAATTTTGATTGCATGGTCAAATGCTGTTAAAATATCATGAATATAAATTGCGATATTCCAACGAAAATCACTAATAAGTTCGTCAAGAGTCGCTCAGATTTCGTTATAAAGAATGGTCAAAATCTCACAGTATTTAATGGAATCATTTAATGGAACCATATACATTCTTCTAACCGATGCAGTAATATTAATTCATTTGATTACATTTCTAATGGGGTTAAGCAAGTCGCTTAACTTAGCTAAACTTTATGAAATCGAGAGGTTCATAATAGGAGCACAACAAGGAACATATAAAAGCTCTCCACTATTCAACAATTTTAAGCTAGGTTCCGATATTAAATAATCTATACATTTTGTGTTTGTTGAAACATTATATAAGGAAAGGGAAAAAACTTTATCAAGTAAGTGAAAGATCTTAAAACATTATATTATCTTTATTTTAAGGTTATAACCGGTATGTCTCTCCTCCATAGTTTCAAAGCAAATAATACATTTTTTTAATGTACCACTCATAATGGGCGGTTACACAAAGAAAATGTTCGCCGAAACAAGAAGTCTATATATCACTAGTAAGGCTAATACGACCATTAAAGTGCGAGACATTTCTATTAAACTACTTCTATGTTTATAATAAGCAGTTTGGGTATGGCGTTTAAGTGTGTTCCTAGGGACACGTCTATAGGCGGGTTGTAAAGAGGTTCTAGCGAAATGTTCGAAGTTCCGACTCTCACCATGGCTAAACGGTAATTCAGCCGCAATTACAAAGTTAGTTAATTCATCAATCATCCTATCTCTATTATACATAAAAGGCATACATCTACAGTGAGTAGACTCAAGTACTCCACCTTCACTATCATCTTCACCTTCACCTTCATTTCATATCAAGTTAAGCCAAAAACTAACATTATTAGTTTATTAACTAACTAATTAACATAATTAACTTAATATAACATAATCAACTAATGTAACTAATATAGCACAACTAATCAATTTAACTTAAACATTATCAACTAATCTAACATAACTAATCTTAACATAATATAATCAACTAATCTAACTAACCTAATCAAATTAACTTCAACATTATTAACTAATTAAACATCAACAACTTACTATAACATAATCAAGTAATCTAATATAACTAATTAATTTAACTAATCTTAACATAACATAATCAAGTAATCTAACATAACTAATAGATTTAACTAATCTTAACATAATCAACTAATCCAACATAACTACTCAATTTAACTAATCTTATCATAACATAATCAAGTAATCTAACATAACTAATCAATTTAACTAATCTTAACATAACTAATCAACTAATCTAATATAATTAATCAATTTAAAAAATCTTAACATAACATAATCAATTTAACTAGTCCTAACATAACATAATCAATTTAAAAAATCTTAACATAACATAATCAATTTAACTAGTCCTAACATAACATAATCAATTTAACTAATCAATTTACTTAAAGGAACATCACCAACTTAATATTATATTCAATTTGAATTAATTTACTTTAATTAATTAAATTAATCAATTTAACTAAATTAATCAATTTACTTAAATTAATTTACTTAAACTAATTAAATTAATCTAAATTAATCAACTTATTTATCATCATCAACCTAATGTGCTTAATCTTACATCATCAACTATTCAACTAATTCAACAATATCAACATAATTTACCTAATTATTATAATCAACTAATTAAACTAATTAAGATAATAAATTCGATTAAACAAATTAAACTACTTTAACTAAATCTACTTAATTATAATCACTAACATAATCTACATAATTACATAAACAACATATTAACATAATCTACATATTATCATAGACTAATTTAACATTCTCAAGTAATTAAACATTATAAACTTAATTAAAAGTTTAAGAGTTATCTTGACTAGTAGAAAGAGGCAGACGTATCTCCAAAGTTGGAGTTTGAGAAACTTGAGTAGCAGGAGTACAGAAAAATTGTTGCTCCAAGTCTTGAGCAAAAGCCGCGGTATCATCGTACGAGCTGCTAATGCTGAGTCTACGTCTTAAAATCATTTGTTTTATGAAATGTAGTAGTAAACAAGTAAATTAAGAATAATAAACCAACTAATTAAAATAACTAATGAAGATTAAGAGAGTAATTAAGAAGAAAATTAGTAGTAATAAGTAAGCTAATTGTATTTAGTAGTAATTGAGAATCGAGAGATTGAAAGTGAATTTGTGAGGATTGAAAAACCGAATTGCTCGGTTTTTATAGGGTGATCATCAACGGCTAGTTTTCGGCGAATATAGCGGGATGGCTGACAGGCCGGGCAAGGCCAAATGAGTGGGTCGGGCCGGTTCGAATTGTGGGCCGAATCGAATTTTTTCACGAACCGAATTGAATAGGGTCAAAGTTGGAAATTCGAGATTCGTATTCAGCCCAATAAGGAACTGGGCATGGCCTGGTCCCTCAGCGGGCCGGGTTGGGGCTAGGCCGAGTCAGTGGCCATCTCTAGAGGCAAATCTAAAAGAGGTAAGATTCTCATATGCCAAAATAAATAAAAAATTATTTTTACCGGAGGCTTTGCAGCAATGCAAAAATTCTCTTCAATTCATCAACCCAGAACGCAGCAAATACATCAGACATTTAGGCACACCTTTTCTTGAGAAATTCCTACCCGGAAGAATGCAAAACATGAAAGCATTCAAGTCAACATGCGATTTGTTTTGAGTAACTAAAACTTCCTCTAAACATCACAACCAGTTGATGGAGAAAAATTTGGACTTCTTTCCTCTTTCTGCACGCTTATTTGTCTTTTCCACAACACCTTCACAAAATCCATAAAAAAACCAATACTCTTACTGAGGGATGCATTTTAATAGATAATTATAAAATACTCATGAAAGTCAGTAGCAATCTTGTAACTTTCTTTCTTAGTTTAGGGAAGATTCAATTCCAGGAGCAAGAAATAATTTATGAGCAAACTAACAGAGGCTAAGCTAAACTGCAAATACAAAGATGCGTGGTGTGAAGGATTTGAGAATGCTGTCCCCATCTCAGGGATTTAGTATTTTAGTTTACCTGATGTAATGTAGTTTACCTGGTCCGGCCTTGTCTTATCTTTTCAAATCTACATTAATTTTTTTTATAATGGATTTTTCAGGGTTGGTTTTATCATGCCTTATGTAGGACGACGGTATCTCTTATCTGATCCTAGAAAAAGATTCTCATTTCAGTATAGATTGGTTAACTACGAAAATAATTATCATGCAGGAAATAGTCTCAATCTTGCAAACAAAGGCCAAACAATGTATCATAACTGGAAAGTAAAAAAGACAATGAAAGATCATCATAGAATAATTACCTTTTATATCTCTTTTTGGAGCCACAAGGACAAAATGCATTCCGACTAATCTGACCACTCTGAGCCATATTGGATTTGGCAAGATCCAAAGGAGTAGATCCCATCATTTTCTGGACCTGAACAGAACAAACAATAACAACACTTTACAACAAAAAATTACACAATTTGATATTCTTCACAGGTTGTAAACAGGAGTTTAATCAGTTGCAACAAACTTTCAAGGTTTCCTTTCCATGTTTAAGTAAGCACATATAATGCTTGTGTGTCTGGATATGTAAGTGTCACACAAGCAAAGTTAAAATTATAGAGATTTACACTCATTCAATCATGCTCTGGGGCACAACATCAAGAGGCTTATGAGTAATGCGGGACTTGATGAGATTCATGCAAAAGGATCCTCTTGCGAAGTGGGACTTGGTGTGCAGTCCAAAGCAGGACGGTTGGGTTTCAGGAGAGCAATCACAAAAAGTATGGCTCTTGTAAGATTTCTCCCTCCTGGACACATGGTAAGATTTAAAATAGGGGATGGTAAACAAATTCAGATTTGGGAGGATATTTGGAGAGGGATGAGAAGCCTTTTGTGCACATTTCTTTCATTGATATTGCGTAAGTGCTCTTCATCATGGATGGATTCACATTTCAGGAGGCTACCCCATGATCTAGAGGTAGAGGAGCTAGCTTCAATGTGTGAACTTTGCCTATTTATTTACCAAATGAAGGGATTCTGAAGTTTGGAAGGGTGATTGTTCAGATCTCTTTTCATGTAAATTCATTCTTACTTGCTTGCCTAAACCCCCTACATATACAGTCTTTCTGTTAGCTAGTTTCATGTGGAAGGAGAAAGTACCACTAAAGGTGCAGACTTTCATGTAGACGCCAAATTTGAGGAGGATTCATATCAAGGACATGTTCCAGAAGAGGAGGTTAACATGATCAATCTCCCCTGACATGTGCATGTTATACCCTGTGAACAGTGAATTTTCTACATATGTTTCCTCCAGTCTGATAGCTTCTTATAAATGGAGCAGGTGTTTTCAATTGCAAAATGAGATTTGGGTTTGTAATTCGAACATTACAGTTTGATCGCAAATTCAAAATGTGGGGTTCGAAAAGGCTTGAGTAGTGACTAAATGCTACGACATCTTGCAGAGTATATGATTGAAACACAATGGCCATGTTTTTTTCAGGAGTTTTTGGCTCATGTGGTATTCTGTGGTACAAAGCGAACTTTTTGCATCTTTTATGGGCATAGGTAGCAGGAGTTTTAAGCATTATTCAACTTCAGGGGCTCAAAGGAATTGGTCACTCTGTGACGATACCTAGTCCTCTGTTAACTTTTCTTCATTTGATTGATATAATTTTTTTTTTCTTAAAAAAAAGATGACTAGTTATGAAATATATCAAGTTTTAGGCTTACTTTGGAAGTTGCATTAAATAAATCAAGATGAAAATTACTTAGAGTCTGAAAAGTCAATATCCAAGTTCCAGAATGATCCGAGCTATATATTATTAAATGAAACTTAAATACACAAACACTCAAACTCAGCAGTCTGCAAAATGTCCTAACCTAGTTAATCTCAAAAATATCAGGCATTGAGGTCAGTCTGAACTCTCTGAAGTTAATACGCAGGCAGGTCTCAGAAAAATGATCAGAAGGCAGAACTTGCTGAATATTCTATGGAGAAGACTCTCAGAGAGCAACTCCTATACCAACCACCTTCCGACACAGGTTCTACATCCATGAACTATGATAACAAAATTCTACCATTAGGTGGTGGAGAAGAAAACCTGGTTCCTCAAAGAAGTAATCAAGTATGTAATCCCAGCAATATAGTCAATCAAATAAGAAATATAGCATTTCCGGAAACTTGAAATCACCAAACCAGGCAGTTAAGTGTAGGTGTAAGCACTCTCTGTGAAGAGAGAAATTGAGGGATCCTAGGCAAGTTATTAATTGTGGAAAGTGAGATAAGAGACCACAGAGGGAGAGAAAATTAGAAAGATATGCTACTTAGAACTAATAAATTATGGTATAGCTGCTGATGAAAAAGTGGATTTCTGACAGAAAAGTAGTTACAACAGTTTTGCAGAACTTGGCAAGTGGATTAAGTCATAAATCTTATAAATAACTCCCTCTGTCCATAAGTGTCACATAGGAAAGATATAGATTATAGAGAGCGGAAAAGTACAGAGAGGAAAAGTAGTTAGATAACTAGGTGTGGGGCCCAACTTCAGAAAGGAATAAAGAGAGAAAATGCCCTAAAATACTGCATTCATTACACTTTATCTCTCATGTGTTGAAACTCAAGGTTTCTCGATAATTTTTCCTTTATAAGGAGCATCCCAAAGAGGTATATGTCACAATAAGTACTGGCAGGAGTAATATAGAAGAATACTAGATGGGTTAAGCTTGATTGAAAGAAGTTTAAGCATTATTGTTCACATAAGTTGGATGTAAAGGAGTTCATTTAAGGTTTGCAAACAAGTACAGACATAAGTTTTCTGATCAAAACACATTAAGATTTTAAGCATAGCAACCTAGGCTCTTTGTGTCAATATGCTCAACCAAATTTGCCTTTGATGGTCAGATCCTACATTAATCAGATTTGGCGAGAAGTCCAACAAGGGTACGTGTCCAAGTGTACAACATCGCCATTTTATGAAAAAATTGCATTGGCCCAAAATGAAGTGTCCTAGTGTCAAATCGACGCCCATGTGTCGAGTGTCCAACAAGGGTACTTGAGATGAAATGAAGAGTCTAACTAACTTAGGTCAGATCTCCCAAGTGATTTATCAAAGTTATGTCGAAAAGTAAAGCATTTTATTAAATATTTTGCCGAATTTATCACACTCTTTGTCCTCAAGTGAATCTCAAGCATAATTGTATCTCATAACCTGCGTACTATGTGCCCCTCCACTAATTATCTCACTTTCTAAATTCATTTCCCAAGTTAAGTGGTTCATCCATTTACTCTATCACAATCATTTTTTATATTATCACCTATATACTACCTGCCAAAAAAACATTGCCCCTAAACATGAGTAGGACAAATATATTGAGCACGGACAAAGTACTTGTAAGGACTTGTGTATTCATCCACTGGTTTGGACCAGAATAAACTAAACTAGACTGGATGATTTGGATTTTGTTGGAACTTTTCCAAAAAAAACTCTTTACATCTTATTCCAACATTTTTATAGAGTCAAACTAAACCACTTACAAACCAGTCTAGTCTCCAGGTTACTTCAAGGTTCCAATTTGATCTGATCCAAGCTCATCACCCACTCCCTTATATATGCCTGACTTTGTGAACCGGCGCCTTTTAAGATTTTTTTTGTCATCTTGTGCCTTTGAAAAGGATTTTTTTTATTAAAATCAACACCTTAACATCTATATATTTGACTCTTTTTTACTCCTTCGTATACACATAATTCACTACTTCCTTTTTGTTTAACTCTTTCTCTCCCTCTCTCAGAGTTACTTGTATTTACAATGTTTTTTACTCATTTTATTGTCTGCAGAAATAAAACTTGAGGATTAAACAGAACTATCTTTGAAACTTGAGACACTGTAAATTGTAAACAATTTTGTGGCCTCCTCTGACAGCCAAATCATATAGCATGTCACTGGCTGTATGTCTTGCTTCAAGTTCCTGGTACCAATATAATCCCCTCCAAAAAGATTGAAAGAGTGGAGCTGAGATAATGCAGCCTATGCATGGCAGCAACTGGACTAATACTAGACTATGGATCTCACATTAGAGGTGTCTGAGGTTACCCAATGGTCTAGTCGAGAACTGATGATTGATGAACAATCCTAAATGTAGATTATTATGATAAAAAAAATTAGTGAGTTACTTTTGACAAAAAAAGTCAAATAAAACAAAGAGTGGCATCTTCATAATGTAAGAAACATTTCAAGTACGATACTTAGTTTGGCAATATATTAATGAGTAAATATAGTGACTTCTAATTCCCTATGCCATCTAAATATGACAAACACATCATTTTACACCATTCTAGTAATCAAAATTCTGACTTCCAATATTCACCAACAATTCATTCATGTAAAGTACATTGTGAATCAAAGACACTGTATTTTCAGGACTTCAAGGAGATGATAAACAACGAAGATTAAAACTTAAAAAATAAATGATCGACGAAGGAATAACTACCTCAGCCATGGTCTTTGGCATAGGTTTTCCATCTTCCTTCAACTTTTGCAGTTTATGCTGTGCATCTTTGGCCCACACATACTTTGCCAAAGTATTCTCGACATCAGAAATTGTACACTTGCAGTTCTTTGCTGCTTCTTGTTTTTGACTGATTTGGAGGTTCTACAATCAGTTGACGAACATGATAATGAGGCAATCAAAGAGTAGCTTGAGAAAGGAGGGCCTAAGTTATGCGTATTGAAAGACGATAACAAAGACTGTAGGAGGTTTCTCCATGTCTATGAATCACAAAATCAACAACCTAAAGTATCATAAGAACAAGACTTCTCCTACACATTTTTTGCACTTTGCACATATTCTTCCTTCCCCCTAGATGCGTACTTTAAGCATGACTTCTCCTACACACCTTTTACACATAAAAAAAACTCACCAACCCAAAAGTATCATCAGAACTAGGCTCCTCCCACACATCTATTACAAATATTCATCCTTCCCCCCAACTACGTACTTTAAGCAGTGTTCCTATAAATGACAAAACTAACCGAACCAAAAGTATCATCAGGACTCCTACCACAGAACTATTAGAGTTAGAATCACAATGCCACCCCCTCATTTCCCCCGTAGTATCTTATCTGATACTACATATAGATTAAGTGATCCACTCATATATCATATCTACAACATTATGTGAGTAGACCAATCTATACATCCTGAATTTGCTGCCACACTATCCCAACATCAAGATATGGGATGATTTAACTAAAACATCATAACAGTATCGATTCCTCCGAGTTGCCACCACTCAATTTCAGTAGAGGTATTTTGGAAAGCCCAATCATAACCCATTACCAAGTTCAAAACGTGACAACCGACAACCTTTTTCCGCACAGTATACAACGATACTGGTGGACCGGTGAATACACATGCATTAAGTTAACACGAAGATAAAAAATTTACAGTTAATAATGGAAACAAACTCTCTAAACACCGAATTCAATGAAAACCAACCTCTCCATTTGGATCAAAGTTGGCAAGATACCGAAGAATCGCTTCCTGCTTCTCAAAAGCATCAGCAAATGTTGCCTCACTACTCCGACCTACTACATACTGCTTCAAAGTTCCAAGCTTCCTCGCCTTAGCCAACTCATCAGCAAAACCTTCAATTACCATTAAAAATCACATGAACACAAATCAAAAAATAATAATCACAATACCCCCCAAAAGGTCAGTTTGATAGGCGGTAATAAATGTAGGTAATGGTAGTGTTAAATTTTTCCAAAAGTCTCATGTCAATATCCATACAAATGTTATAAGCGATAAAAATGAAGGTAACGGTAATATGTTTATAGTGGTAAATTGTTCGAAAAGTCTATGTCTGAATACGGGAGGTAATGAAAAGAGGACTTACTGTAGAGGGTGAAGTTACCGTCGGTGGAACCAGAATCGGAAGAGGGTGTTTTGCCGGTGAAAACTCCTTTAATCTTGTCCATCCAAGAGCCATCGAGGTGAGACATGGCAAAAATCGAACGGTACTGTAATGGGGTTTGGTGATGGTGAATGTGGAGGTGAGAGAAAATGATGGAGGAGGATTTGTTGCTAATGGTATTAAGGATTCTGTGCGCCATTTTGGGATTATGGTGAAAGGTTTATGTTGTTCTTTCTTAAAGAAGAGTTAGGGTTTAAGACCACTAAGAATTTTCCAATTGAAATTACTAAACGCCGTCCTTTTAACTTCTAAACTTATTATAGCTTTACGAAAATGTTAAATAATACTCCCTCCGTCCCAAAATAAGTGCTACAATTTTAATTTTAAGCCGTCTCGATTTATTTGTTACGTTCTTATTATAGTATGTTGAATTTTACTAAATTACCCTTACTTTTGTCTTTACCCCACTAATTACCCCAACTAACACACTTAAACCTAAGTTTACCCCCACTAACACCCACCCACTCCTAAACCTAACCCTTACTTCTCGACTTTTATGTTCTGTGGCTCTGTCTTCTGCCTCTCCTTGTCTCCCTCATCTTCACACTCGAAATCTGCAGCTCCCACCCTCCTACATCTGTAATCCCCCAATTTTTTTGTAGATTAATAATCTACACCATCTCCTGATCATTTTGATACCCAAATTACGGGCCTTCGTTGTTGTCCTAATTTTAGGGTTTCTGAGAATTGGGCATTTCCATGGGTGAGGGGGGTGGATCTGGTGGCAAGAAGCCTAAATTCTTTGGTTTTGAGGAGGATCCATTCCCACCTGAAGAGATGCGTCGTCTCCAAGCCATTCTCCGTGGTTTGGCACCTGCCGTTTCTCCGTTAGTGTGTGCCTACTGTGGGCATTCTATCTCCACTCCTTCACCTAACCCAAGTGGGTCTTCACCCGAGACCACCAACGAACCACCGCCATTGGGCTTCACATCTTGGTCGGCCTACTCATACTGGTTCTCTAATAGGAAGGAGTAAGATCTATCCCTCGATTCATTGTTTTTCTGGTTCTGTCATGCTTTTATATGGCTTGATTTCATCACCTTGATTCATTTTTATCGGGTTATGGATCATGTTTCATCCGGGTTTTGCATTCGGGTTTTGCGTTCGGGTTATGGTATACATTTGGCTTCATTTGATTGACCTTGGTTCATTTGATTCTTGAATTGCTTTGGGTTTGTGCTTCGTTGTTTTTTGGTATGTATGTTGATTTAGGGTATGTTGTGCTTCTTCAGTGTGTGCCTACCTTGTGCTTCGTTGATTCTCGGTATGTCCGTTGATTTAGGGTATGTGATTTAGGGTTTGTTGGGTATCTTGGTGCTTCGTTTGTTATTTTAATGTTTGGTCTGTTGGTGATTTAGGGTTTTTTTTATTTTAGGGTTAGTTTTTGTGTTTTTAATGTTACTTTAATATTTGGTCTGTTAGGTCTGTTGGTGATTTAGGGTCTGTCTGTTGGTGATTTAGGGTCTGTCTGTTGGTGATTTAGGGTCTGTCTGTTGATTTAGAGTATGTTGGTGATGTTGGTGTTTTAGGGTTCTTGTCTATTGATTTAGGGTATGTTGTTGATGTCCTGGGTATGTTGGTATGTTATCTGTCTGTTGGTTTAGGGTATGTTGGTGGTTTAGGGTTCTTGTGTCTGTTCATTTAGGGTATGTTGTTGATGTTTTGGGGATTGGTATGTTCTCTGTCTGGTGATTGAGGGTTCTTGCTCTGTCTAGTGATTGGTGATTGCTCAGGTGATTTAGGGTGTTTTAATGCTCTGGTGATTTAGGGTATGTTCTGGTGATTTAGGGTATGTTATGTTGATTTAGGGTTCTTGCTCTGTTAATGCTCTGGTGATTTAGGGTATGTTGTGTTGATTGGTTATGTTGATTCTCTGATACTTCTTTGCTACTTCTCTGTGTTGATGCTCTGGTACTTCTTTGGTTATTGGCTTAGGTTGTTTATGGAAGTACTTGAAAAAAGTGTGCAATTACACATAATAAGCTCAAGTTGTTTATATAATTACTTACAAAAAGTGTGCAATTACATATAATATGCTTAGCATAAGATATTCACTAATTATCATGCTCATAAGTATTCTCTTCTTCATTTACTGGTTCTCCACCATTTTGAGTGCTTTGTCCTTCATCAATTTCATGCATATGGCCCTCTTGCAACCACAGTTGACATTCTTCTACTAGGTCCTTCGTTACGTAGATGGCATTAGGCAGCTCACCTCTAATCTCTAGTGAATGTTTCTTCATATGTGGTATCTGGTAGTTGTTGCTTCCTTTGACCTTTAGTATCTCTGTCATGCATTGTTGTAGAGTCAGGAAGATGTGATTAATTAGCTTTGGACTATAATCATTATAAGCTTCTTCTACTGCTTGAACTAGCTGATCAACTGTTTTTGGTGCTGTTTGTTCCTTTAACGACTGAATTGCTCTGAAAAAACCCAGATCATTTACATTTAGATCTAGGCTTTGGGCAGGTTGGTTGACTAAGTGTATGTTGAATCCGTCTTTAGTTGCTTCTTGCATATAATTTGGATCATCTCTTGCTATGTGTGGCTTTGCATTGTCTTGGACTATGTACAATTGCTTAGAACCCCATGTTGGCCACTTAGCCCTAATGGCAGGCAATATACTACGTATTATCTTGGCTTTTATGACATCTTTAGTTACACTTGTTATTGCTTTCATTTCAAGTGTGCCTGCTGGTCTGTTTTTGCTTGTTCTCTGAGCTGGGACTACCTCAGTAAATGGAAAGATTCCTATCTTCCCATCATAAGCAACAACACCCTCTGTAGTGATATGTGGTCTTGCAACTGCAGCTATGAACATAACCTTGGTGATGAACCTCTTGCTTTTGCATGTTCTGTATGGATCTTTCTCGTTCGTTGCTAAGTAGTACCTCGCTGATGTTTGTGACATGTAAAATCATTTCTCATCCAAATGTATGACGTTGTACATGTTTGCAAACTTCGGGTATATTGTCATTGTAGATGGTACAATTGCATTCATACACCATATAACTCTTGCTATCCTGTGTGCCATGCTGAGTTCTGGTTTGATTACATTCGTATGCTTCTTTATCGCTCCTCTTTTCATTAGTCTGTGTGTTGTTGATTTGCTGATTCCTATAGTAGCAGCAGCTGCTCTTATGCTTGTTCTATTCCGTAGTGGAATGAGAGCAAACTCATCTGGGTTAAATGACACTCTTTTCCTTCCTACTCTCCCTGTTTTCATATTCTGAACATTGATTGCTTCATTTGTTGATATTTGTGACTTCACCTTTTGCCATATCCTACTAATTGTCCATCGGGAGACATTGTACTCACATGCTAGGTTGTTTATGTAACCTGTTGGTAGCTTCTTTGCATTTACGTATGGAAATTCATTATTTGCACAATGCTCTAGTAACTTTTCTACAACGCTTGCTCTGTCATCGTTGTTAAGTACACAACATTGTTTCTTACTGCCATTCTCTGCCTCTACCACCTTCTCTGTCACTGATATCTCCTCATTCAGATCAAATGCATTTGAGTTGTGAGTGAAGAGGTCAAAACCTTCTTCACTCTATGCTGGTATATTCAGGTCAATAATTGCCCTTGTTTGTGCTGCTTGAATCTCTAAATTGATTGGAATGGGTTGTAGAGTTGATGTGGACAATGTTGGCTTGCTCTTAGATGCTCTGTCATTCACAATGTGTGATGACATGATGCGACTTAGAGTTTTCCAATAAATTCCACAAAGGACTCCCAAACCCCAGGTAAGAAATCACCCAATGATGAAGCAAACTATGCTATGCTGAGGGTGATCATATAATTTGTACCTTATGGTGTTTATGTCCCTTTGGTCTGGTTCTGTTCGTTTGGTGATTCTAACCCCTTGGTGGCTATCACTTGATCTGGTTCTGTCACTTGGTCTGGTGGCTTTGTCACTTGGCCTGGTTCTGTTACTTGCTTGTTCTGACCCTTTGTGGCTCTGTCACTTGGTGCCTCTGTCACCTAGTGACTGTCACTTGGTCTGGTTCTGTTATTTGCTTGTTCTGACCCTTTGGTGGCTCTGTCACCTGGTGGCTGTCACTTGGTTTGGTTCTGTTACTTGCTTGTTATGACCCTTTGGTGGCTCTGTCACTTGGTGCCTTTGTCACCTGGTGGCTGTCACTTGGTCTGGCTCTGTCACTTGGTGGTTCTGACCCCTTGGTGGCTCTGACCCCTTGGTGGCTTTGACCCCTTGGTGGTTCTGACCCCTTGGTGGCTCTGACCCCTGGTGGCTGTCACTTGGTCTGGCTCTATTTACATGGTGGCTCTGTTCAACTGGTGGCTCTGTCACTTGATGCTAGTGTATCCGGTGACTCTTTCCCTTGATGGCTCGTTGACTCTTGCTGTTGACTCTTGCCCTTGATGGCTGATTACTGATGACTCTTTTCCCTTGATTTTTTTTTTGTTACAAATTTGTAATAAATGTAGTAAGTTCAATTGGTCCCCCATTGTATTTATAATGACATTTATGGAGAGAGTTGAAATTTTGGAGCCATGGTCAAAATTCATAAAATTGGAGCCAAAAATTCAAATAAACCCAAAAAGTTGTATTGCGAATTGTCCAAAATTTTGAGCCAAAAAATTCCCTCCAAAAATTAACAATATCTTACTTTATCATTACTTTTTATTTTCCATTAATCACAAGTGGGCCACCACCACTCAATGACATTTCTTAATAACCGTGATTTTCTCTATGTAGCACTTATTTTGGGACGGAGGGAATACTATATAATTTGTAATAATCTTATTAATTTTTAGCCGTGTTAATGCTTATGAAAATATAAAATTATCAAATTTATATTAAAAAATTATTATATTTTTAATTATAAAAATGGACATGGGTTTAATATAATATCTAATTAATAACAACTCAATAAGAAGTTAATTACTATATATATATATTGGTATTTTAAGGAACGACTTCTGAGTATAAATTAAGTATTCAATAAAATAAATTATGATGATTGAAAAAAGGAAAATAATTAATAATTTTTATAAGTAAATATGAAACCACTTTGGTTAAATTATCAAAACAGGACCATTAGTTTGCAAATTGCTCAATGCCTCAAACAATCCACATAAAAACACTGAAATCAACTTAAAATAATAAATATAATTAAGCAAAAGTATACAAAGTTCAAAGTAGGAAGAGTTAAGATAACAATCAAGACCCAAACTTTCAATTTTTTCACCATTTGAGACATGAAACTTTTTTTGACACTTTTAAGGACCTGCATTTGGCTTTTCAACTAATTAACTCAAAGTTAACTCAACTTCAACTAGCTAGAACAAAAAAATAATTATTTTTATAAAATGGAAAAAACTGTGTTGGAAGCATTTAAACTCAATGTAATTGTTTCACAATACAAAAAAATACAAAAACAAAAAATAATAGGGGAATTTATATATTGTCCAAAAATATATTATTTCATAAATCCAAAAAAATTAATAAAGGAAATCCAAACTCCATTAAGCAATCATTATCCACTTTAATCCAACAGAAAACCTACAATTTGCAATTTAACATATATAGATGAAATAGTGTCCTTAATATTGCTAACATCACTAGCATTGCATAGTTGTATAATTTAATCTCAATTAGTCTCGACTACTACTATTCAAACAAAATGGCAACAATAACAAAGCTCCCCACAATAAAGCACAAATCAATTTAATCATACATACATACGTATACATACATAGGTATACATACGTACATACATACTTTAATATATACATACATATACATATATATATATACATATATATATATATATACATATATATATATACATATATATATATATATATATTAAAGTGTGGATGATTGTGATTACCTACTAGTGTAATGGGTTCTACTATGCATGTTGATTGTGAACTTATGAGTTGAGATTCATGATTTTACATCCAAAAAATAAATATAATGTAGTGAGGGAGTTATCTCACGGGGAATAATGAAGGAATGATTGATATGTTTATAATCTTGTTCTTACTAAGAATTATAGTCGGCTAAGAATGGTTAAACAACCATGAAAAATGAAGAATTGGGCTTGAAAAAAACAGAGTAGAATTCTTGTTGTGGTGCCAAATTACATAGTTGCAAAGAAACGTCGTTGTGCTCTTGTCTAAATTAGAGTAATTACTTTTTTTGGATTTACTATTTAATTAATGTTAGGTGGGCCCCACACTTCCCGATTTTAACTCAAAGTAGGGAAGTAGTATTGATCTTCTACTAGTAATGGGTTTGGACGTTTCCCAAAAATTATAAAATAAAATTAATTACAATTTTACTTAGTATTTAAAGTACTTTTATTTTATAAAATCTCCATATAGGGCAACATACTTATGAACTTAACTCAGGAAAACTAAAAGAAATGATAGACTTCATCTAAAAAAAACAAGTACCTTAAAGAAATAATAAACATGAAAACTTATGGTTCATGGGAGGGAGGAAATAAATAGAGCCAAAACAACTTTGACCTGTGCAAACATATAATTACATTGTAGAGTAATGTGTAATTACTGACGGGAGTTCATTAAGGAATTTATTAGGGTAATTGTTTTCATCACAACAATTTAATATGCTTTTGTAAATGAAAAAAATTACAAAAAATACGAGTTGTAGCATAGTGGTTAGGATATGGATATTTAAACAAGGTAAAGATTTTATGTTTGAAACTCGATAACTACCATTTTTTAATGTAAGGGTCATGGTCAAGCAAGCTAAAAACTTGTGGCTAATAAGATGAAAGTTGTATGATATAGGAGTAGCCATGTAATTTGTATGATATTTAGAAACACGACATTTATACATCCAATCATCTATTCACAAATCACAATCTTGTAAGCCTACTAATGATTGCGAACCCATAAGATAGTTAACTAGTCACCCATTATTCCCATCTAAGGTCCGCATGTGTGTGGAGCTGTGGATTATACTATACATAGATTCTGATCATCCCAATGGTAACTTCAAAGTGCCTGTTATATTGAAAGGGAAAAATTCCAAAATATCACAGTATCTAACAAAGGCTGTAATGCAAGGGGATAGAAAGCTTGTCCGTCCATGGATGCGCAACCCAAATTGGCATCCTGGAGATCTCAAAACACGCTAAGAAAAACCATGGAACCCCATCTACTACGTGAAATGAAGGAATGGAAGTTAAGAGCTTGTCAATCGCATTTTGCAAAGTGAAGCGTAACAATGGAAAGAGCAAGTGCATAAATACAATAAACAGTGTCAAAATTGAATTTTAATATAGAAATCAAATGTTTGTTTAAATTAATAGTACAATCTACAAAGAATTACACATAGCTAGTAGTAAGGAAAAAGAAAGAATTACTACCCAGCAATCAGAAATTCCATTTCATTTTGCAGAAACAAGGAGCAGTTCTGAAAGAGCAAGAACTATCCCCTCATCTTTGCAGAGTTTCCGAGTCAACTTACAGTACAGATCTTCTTGAGAAACTACACTTAGAACATGCTTCTCAGTCATCTCAACTCCAGCAATCACAAATTCACTTACAGGATTCTTCCTCTGTGCCCAGCTCCAGTAACTAATGCATCTCCCGGATTTCAGCATTATAACATAAGATATGGCAAAGCCAAGTACGTCTCCCGGATGACAAAAATTATCAAGCCTTTACTCGCCGAAACTCAAACCAAATTTCATAATGATTGAAAAGTAGGCTATCATGTGTGCGCTTACCAACATATTTGAGCCCTAAGCTTGTAAGTCTCTTTGTACACTCATCTCCACCTAACCGAGAACAGAACTTGATATTGTGGGACACAAAGATTCGGCCATCATATGGTTTTAATTTAGCCGCTAACCGTTCCAACCCTACCCAAACAAGTTTATCAGGCATATGTAGGAACACTGCACTAGCATAAATCAGATCATAGACAACCCCAGATCCAAATCTACTAAAATCCATGTCTTCACCCTTTACAATAATAGGGCGCTTGTGCAATAGGCCTTGCGATGGAAGCTCATACCTAAAAGCCGCCATAAGAGATAACTCGTCTCTCTCTAGGCAATGAAAGTGCTCAGGTTTCAAGTACCGAATGAAGTGCAATCCAACTCGGAGTGTACCACATCCAATTTCAAGAACCTTGGCATCAGTACTAAGGTGGGAAGACTCAGCAAGGAATTCAAAAACATCTCTGCCACCAGCCCATGGCTCACCATAGTTGCTGTGATGCTCTTCAACAAGGAGCTCACCAGGACAGGATAAAGCAGTATGGTTATTGGCCTCATCCCCTTCATAATGAGAAATACCCTTGTACCTGATCATTGAAGAAAGTATTGTCTGATTTTCTAGCTACTTAAGCAAAATTGGTGTGAAGACATCTGTGCTAAACATAAGCCAATTCAATAATTACATCATCTATCATGTTTTGACTAACTATATTATTATCTTTAAGGACTAGCACTGTAGCACAATCAAAACATAAAGTGACAAGTGGGGGTGGTATTGATTAAACTAAAAATTCCTGGAAGGTAATCCTTCAGTAAAAGGGATTATGAGTACAATGATGGCTTATTTGATAGGTTATAAATAACAGAACTTGATTCCTAGTCAATTCCTTACAACATTACATGTAAATTCATTTCATTACCGCCTATCAAACAGGCTGTGCGTGCTCTCAGTTTTCACTTTTCGATAATAGTATTTCTGCCAAGTTTTCAGCAATAATCACCCATAACTATGCAAGGAACAACAACAATAATGTACAAACATCAAAACACCACCAATCAGTAAACAAAAAATGTAAGCAAAGAAACACCAACAGATACAATAACTCTTCACAGCCCAACCTCACTGAAACAAGTTGTCAAGTTTGAATCATAACTCATAAGCCTCTAGCATCTTAAAAGTACCTCAAATTCACTCAACTTACACTGCCAACTAGTTTACTTCATTGAAGCCTTGAGCTTAGTACCTGAGACCTCAATCAATTCTTGTCTTCATCAAATTCCTGTACGACTCCTTATACCCCTAACAAAAACACCCAATTCTAATACTAAATAAGTAAAATTGATCACACTCCCAAGTCTAGCCCTTCAAAACCACACCAACTCCTAGCATCTTAATAGTTACTCAAAACCCCTCAATTATTAGATAATGCCAGCCAACTTACTTCATCAAAATCTCAGGCTCGGAACCAAGACCCGAGATCAAATCTGGTCTACATCACTACCCATTACGACTCCCTACACCCCAAACAGAAATAACTCAATTCTAATACTCAAGAAGTTAACTTGATCACACTCACAAAAATATCTAAGAATCACAAATCACAAGCCTAGGCACCTTCACAAGTACACCAAAAACTAGCATCATAAGTTCATAACAGTAACTCAACCCCCCTCAATTTCAAGACAATACCAACCAACTTACTTCATTAATGTCTCGGGCTCAATACTCAAGATCCGAGATCATATCCCTTCTACATCATTACCCTTTACGACTCCCTACACCCCAAAAAACACCCAATTCTATTCAAGAAATGAACTTGATCTAACACAACACAAAAGCAATCCAAAAGACTAGAAAAAGCCAACCAAAATATAGAAAGATGCAATCTTTTCAACAATCAACCAAAATTAAAAACCAAAAAACCCCAAATTAGAGAAAGAATATCATACTGTTTAAGATCTTCAAGCTGTTGAGCCCGAGTACGAGGATTAATCCCTTTACGCAATACATTATCCTGCATATGCAACCCATTGATTCGGATCTGATCACGGACCCACTCAATATCCTCGGTATTGGTGGAAACCCTTTCTTGGAAGGTTCCAGAAGGTTCGCGAAGAGCGGCGGTGATGGCGGGGGAAGGGCAGGAGCAAGAGGAGGAGAGAGAAGAGAGCAAGAAGAAGAGGAAAATGGCGGAAGTGGAAAGTGCAAGGACTAATACTGGTACTGTGATAAGTATGCCCTTTGGTTGGGAGGTTGAGGATGATGATGATGAGAGTAGCCCCATTTTTTGGCCGTGTTGGAAGTGTCAGGACTCAGGAGGGGTGTGCGTGGTGTGTGCTACTGAGAAATTCAATTCCACGGTTCAGTTTTATGCATTCCGAGTGTAGGATCTAAAAAATATCGGTAATAAAAATGTAAAAAAATTTAGGTTATATTAACTTGAAACTTACCGTGTGATGCAAGTTTGTATGCTTTATAATTGTGCGTCTATGGGTAAACGGGTTGTATTCGTGTTTAATTTTGTGTTAATAACGTTAAAATATAAAGTTTAATAAATAATATAATCGGGTAGGTTTAATTTTCTCTCATTATTTTAAGTCAAGTTCATGTCATATTATGGTGTAACTCATGTCAAATGTGTACATAGTTCATATAAGGGGGTTACATACGTGTCAAGAAGTTTGATTAGTTAGATTTAAAAAAAAAAAATTTGCCCAATGAATACAAACAGGGTCAAATATAAGTTTAGTTTTGAGCTAGTAAATTTATACTAGTAAAAATTTTTTTAGAAAATAAGTGAATTGATGCAAGGAGAAAACCTAGGAGTCGTGCATATATACTTGAAAGATGACATCCTTATAATGGACTATGTATTAATAAGTTCCGCAAAGATGCATTTATCTTTCAAGTTTCAAGTATCTTGATTTCAATTTTTACTCACACCGATAACTAGTAGCCAATATAATTTATATATCAATGATTGCAATTTCACTTTTTGTAACTAAACCTTTAAAACTTAAACTTTCAAGTTCAACTATTACGGTAAATAATTGGTGCATATAAACATGAAGGTGGAAACATGGTCAGTAAAGACTTTACAAAAGACGATTGAATTACTAACCCCAGAAATTAAAGGAACCAACAATAACATTGATTTTGGCTCGACAATAATCTACGATGCACCAAAACAAAAAGTGTCAGATACATCAGCTACTTTATATCAAAATTCTACAAGTTGCTGGCTATTTTTTAGTTAAACACCTCAAAAACCCATCAATCAAATATGTACCCTTTTCCTCCCTAACTCATACATCTTTGGGCTACACAAAAAAATATGAAAAAAGACAAGGTAGCCTTTCAATCTCAAAGCGTTACCCACTTCAACACTAATGGAACTCTTTTCTTGGATGCCTAAGCTGTTAATCACAGCTTACAAACAAACCAACAAACCCTGAACAACACCCAGCTAGAGAACAATGACTTGCAGTCCAAATAATAAACTTGAGGACCAGAGAATGATCCTACTCAAAAACCAGAAAACAATGCATGATAAGCAAACTGGAAACTCTGATCATATTATATTTGACATCCTTCTCCTCTGACGAGCAATAGGTCTGCTGTTCATAAGTGATGGTACATCTTATTTATTAAACGCCAATGAGGAAGATTTAGGTTCCAAATTGAAAGCCAATGAGGAAGATTTTTCACTGCGTTATCAATTATCAGGGTGATATCTTTATTTGGTTCTAAGGACTGCTTTAAGACGAGGCTCAAGAAAACTTAACGACAGAGAAGATGAAAGTTGCATAGAGCTTCTAGTACCAGCCCTCAATACTCTCGCTGCAAAGTGATTTGTCTTTCTGCAGCACTGTGCCACAGGTGACTGGCAGCAGTGGAGGTCATAAATTGTGGCAATGACTTTCCCTTGATTAGTTTTTCAGGATCGCAAGGGGTATCTAAATGTTCAATTTTATCATTGTTGGTGCTTTCTGGGATGTTTTCTTCTTCTGCATCACTGTTGACAGCTGGATAAAGCCTGCTATTTTCACTAAGAAATTTGGCCTTCGGCAATTGATTGCAAACTTTCTGATACTTTACCTAAGTTTCTCTCATTAGTCTCATTTCATCAGAAAGCTCAGCTATTCTCTTTTGCCTTTGTTTGTTTATTTCCTAAAATAGCAAAACCAGCATCAGTGCGAAATCTGCGAATACTGAAAGCTTTAACATAACTATGACGAACTATGCAGAAGAAAGAAAAACAATTACCTGAGGCAATTCGTGGTTTGATTCAATGCCTCTTGCCCTTTTGGCTAAACTCAGAACAAATGGTCTCTCTAAGATCTTTTTCACGAGGGCTTATATGCACAATCATCAATGCCTTTGATTCATTTCCTGAACAGAATATGTAATCAGAAAGCACATGATAAGTTGCAAATATGAATTACTTCAAAATCAAAATTCAAAATATATGAAAATTATTTGTAGTAGAAGCTATGACATTGTATCTTTATGCACACAAAAAAACATAAAGATTACCAAGCAAATTTCTCAGGATTCCGGTAAGCTTGCCGTTTCTGCAGAAATTGATGACATCAATCAGGTAATGCATGGTGAAAGCTAGACCCAAAAAAAAAAAAAAAAGAACCTTAATACATAGGTTGATGTTTTATCTCCACTTGTCTGCAGGGAACATGAGTTTGTTTTCCTCTGAGTGAAGCAATAGCATCACCAAGAGCTGAAAGTGAGAGGTTTATGGCCCGTCCTTCATCTAATGTTAGGCCAGTTGCTCCAGTTTTCAGCAACCATTCATTCCTCCAAGATCAACCAGTATTTGGCGGCCTCTAAGCAGGGGAAAGTACATGAATCACAGCAGCAATACTTATCACATCATGAGAACTCAGTAGCTATATACCAAAAAAAAATGAGTTCTTTCAATGCTGAGACAATGAATCCTAAAATTCGGAAAGATATGAAAGAGAGGAGTATATAATCTAAAGTGTCAGAAACTCATGGATAAGAAGGTGTGGTTAATGGCATCTATGGTGTCAGTGAGCAACTATAGCTTTCTAGTTGATTGCACTCATGGCATTAAGGTTGTTAAGGAAAGCTGATATTTGGGACGGGAAGAATTAAAGGTGAAATCAACTATGAAAGACATGACGAAAGAAGCCAACAAACGTCAAATTTTGTTAGCTGATTTTTACTTGGCTCCTCATACATGAAACTACATGGATCCTTATATATGATTTTCAGAGTAGTGCACAAACACAAAGCTAAGAGAGATTCTACGACAACTTGATCATCCATTTTTACCATAATGAAAGGAACCAAATAATGATCAAATTCTTGTAGAATCACACTTAGCTTTCTCTTTAAGATCTACTCATATAATATCATCTATGATGTGCCGAGTTAAAATACGTTTGTTGGCTTCTTCCTTCATCCCTTCATAATGCCATGTGTGTAATCAACAAGAAAGTTGTGGTTGCGTACCAACACCATAGTTTTCAGTAACTGCTCTTTATTATCAACGAGAGCCTAACGCTTTAGATTAGATGTTTCCTTTCTCTTTTATATCTTTTTGAATTTCGGGTCCATTGCTCAGCATTAAAAACCTAAGATTTTCATTATTCTGCCATTGAGTCCTCATAATCTGATAGTATTTCTACTGTGATTTATGTTTTCTTCCACGGCAGAAACCAAATACCGGTGAAATTGAAGTTGCAAATCATTACCCTTATACAGATCTTCACAATTAGGCACCAAAAGCAATTTATTTTCCTTCGCAGTTGTTGCCAAAGCAATAGCGAAAAACTCGCTATACACATATAGAGACTTAAGAATGTTACAACAGAACATTCATTTGCAGCTTGTGAAAGCATGCACACAAAATCCATACGAAAGAATGAAATTTCCACCACCTAAACTTGCACCTATTTGACTTAATGAACAAGCACTTTCAGCCTGGAGCACGATACTTCAAAATCAAAGACAGAATTGCAAAATCACAATCATAGACAAAAACCCAATCATACAATATATTTTGACAGGTAAACCGTTCATACAAAATTTGTAATGGTGACTTTTGGCAGAAAAGAACAAAGTCATAGCAATCATACGTCCAATTCTAACACTGTAATTATGTATTTTCCAAATATAGCCTTCATAATAAATGAAAAGCTATAACATCTCCGACTAAAAAATGGAAGAGGCAAGTGGAATTATAGCTGTCAAATTTGCTCAAAAGTATCAAAGAGACGTCGTACTTATAAATACAAGGCAACTATATTTGTAAGTCGATTCTGTGTTTCATTGAGCATGCAATTATGCAAGAAATTCTACATCGAGTCACTTGTAATTGCATAAATGGCTTCGTAATATAGATGGAGAATTCATCCTTTATTATAATTAACATGTACTCCGTACAAAATAAGTAAAACAAGCATAAAATTCAAAACACTCGAACAAAAGACATTTGCGAGATTCAAAGCGATTCCACAAAATTCATCATCAACTGATCTGAAACTGGCGAAATGGAAGTACAAAGAGTTATACCTGAAGAAGCAAGTCCTGCTCCGTAATCTCGGCTTCGGTCACCTCTTGCTGCACAACCTGCTCCGTAATCTCAGCTTCATTCATCTGCTGCACAACCTGAAACAATCACAGAGAATAGTTCATAAAAAATTAGGTCGAATTCATATTAATTTCCGGAATCAGACTATGAGAGAACAAACTATGGCGGTTAGTTTGGCCGAAATTCGCTTTAATTTAACAAAATCATACAATGTACAACGAAAGAAACTGCGAGATTCAAAGCGATCCAAGAGTATTCGTCATCGATTGAGCAGATAACTTGCGAAATGGAACTACGAGGAGTTATACCTGGAGAAGCGACTCCTGCCCTGTAATCTCCTATTCATTCACCTTCTGCTGCACAACCTGCTCCGTAATCTCAGTTTCATTCACCTTCTGCTGCATAGCCTGAAACAGACACAGAAACAGAGAAAACTCAGAATTACATGTCGCGTGAGAACCTAGAGAAGATGATCGGAGTGATTAGAGCGATGGAATCCACCATCGTCGTTTGAGCTTGAGCTTAGAGGTCCAAGGAGGAGAGAGAAACTTGCGCAGGTAGATTCTAGAGGTGTAAAATGCAGAAAGAGCGCGAAGTTTAACTAGGGTCAGTTTGGGGGTTAGGCAATGCTAACGAGAGCCAAGTTAGAGAGGTGCAAAATTAAATGGTAATGGTAATGGTAATGGGAAACTGGGAACATTTTTTTTGGCAGGACAGGGAACTTGGTTGAGTCACCATCAGTGTTGGTTTTGGATTTTGGGCCGCTAGATTTGAATTTTGGGCATATGGACTTTGTAGGGTGGATCACTCTCGTTTGTCACTATTAATACTACATGGTTTTCTCTGAGTTAAGTTAACAATTATGACCCAAATTTTCATTTTTTCACCATTTGGTACTTGAAATTTTTTTTGACACTTTTAAAGACCTATAGTTGGCTTTTCGGCTAATTAAATCAACTTCAACCAGTTAAAACAAAAAAATTGTTTATATAAATGGAAAAATATCTGCTAGAAGCATTTAAACTCAATGTATTTGTTTCACGATACAAAAAAACAGCTACAAAAACCAAATATAATAGAAGAATTCATATATTATCCAAATCTTATATTATTATTTCAGAAATCCAAAAAAATGAATGAAGGAGGTCCTAACTCCATTGAGCAATCATCATCCGCTTTTAATCCAACAGTAAACCTGTGATTTGCAATCAAACATATATAGATGAAAGTGTGTCATCAATATTGCTACATCAACTAATATTGCATGATTGTATAATGTAATCTCAATTAGTCGTAGCTACTACTATTCAAATAAAATGGCAACACTAATAAAGGTACCCACAACAAAGCACAATATATATATATATATATATATATATATATATATATATATATATATATATATATATATATATTGCCAACATCAACTAACATTGCATGAGTGTGGCTGATTGTGATTAGCTACTAGTGTAATAGCTTTTAATATGCACATTGATTCTGAACTTATGACCTAATATTCGTGATTTACATCCAAAAAAATAAATGTATTGTACTGTGGGAGTTATCCCACATGGAATAATGAATGAATAGTTGATATGTTTACAATGTTGTTCTTACGAAGAATTATAATTGGTTAAGAATGCGAACAATCATGAAAGGTGAAAAGTTTAACTTGAAAGAAAAATAGGAGAATCATGATAGTGGCGTCAAAGTACATAGATGCAAAAGAAACGTTTTTTGTTTTCTTCTATATTAGATTAATTACTTTTATTGGATTTGCTATCTAATTGATGTTGGGTGGGCCCGTGCTTAACCATGATTGAAAACCCCACCTAAAATTCATTTTAGATAGCAAAAGGTGCAAAAATAAATATTAGGTTCCAAACGGTGAAAAAATTAAAAGTTTGGGTCCTGATTGTTATCTTAACTCCGATTTTCTCTTTGTATTTTTCTATAATAAGTTTTTTTTAAAATTAATAGTTTCACCAATAAATGAAAATATTTTTTTTAATTAAAATATTTAATAAATTGATTTATTATTAAATAACCTGGTAATTCACTAATTTTCTACCCCTTTTTCCCTCTTTGAGGCCTTGTTATGCAAATAAATTGAAATTATTCTAAACAATCACAAATACGGAGTACTTCATATGAAAAGTTTGAGTAAAATATTTCAAAAAATAATTAATCAATCACATTATGCACATGTTCATTAAATGCGTTGAAATTTTAAAAGTGCGTTAAATAGTTTTACAAAAAGCACTCCTACAAATAGTACAAAGCACTTTGTATACGTACGTGAAGATCATTTGAGAGGTCAAGCATTACCAAATTAAAACACATGAAATCCATTACATCATTTATAATTGTGTTTTGCTAGGAAAATATGAGTCATTGAAAATATGAGGTGTTTATTCATTATCCTCTTGGTGATACTTTTTTTGTTCCCAATTTTTTTTTCCTCATTTGACTTTTCACCATATTTAATATATAATTTAAAATATTATTATTTATACATTAACGAGACAAAAAATTTATATTGAAACGTATCTAATAGGAATTCACTTAAATCTATTATTTTTTATGATATCATAAGAATTTTGTACTCAATTTTTTTCAACTTTGAACTACATAATTACAAAATGAGGTAAAAATATTGAGATAGTGGGAGTATCATGTATTAATAGGTTTACCGACGCTCGAATCTAAAATTGACTGATCACCTTTAAGATGTTTATATTAGTTTATCTAATGTTGTGTTAGTGGTTATATGGTATTTTCATGACATATTGATATTTATGGTAGTGTTATCCTTCTTAATGTTGCAATCTTTATTCTCATTATATTTATATGCATGCGAGATGATTTAACATGTATTCAACCTTTACATCAAGAGTAAAACTTTTAGTAAAATTACATTTTCAGCTATGAAAGTTGAATGAAGACCTGGTCTCCCCTATTACGTAATTTATGGGACTGTCCAACAACCACAAGTATAATTCATTAGGAAACACCCATATATTCATGACTAGCAGGTCCAACAGAAGTATAATCAATACACAACATAGACCACGACCATGTGAAGGAGACATTGGACATGTAATAAGCTATTGTGATGGATGGGTTTCACCAGATGATATATGTAATATCATCTCCTCCTTGAGAGCATTTTGACTATTAATACACATTTATGGATAAAGAACAATTGTATCAATTATTACACTTTATAACATCAATACTTTCTATTTGAGCATTTATTGAGAAATCTACAAAATTACACTGATTTATAGGCAACCGTCTTATTTTAAGTGTATTCACTTACTTACACATCAAAGTTAGTTTATTTATAACACACTCCTAAGGCTAGTTATATGTTACTTGTGCAGGTATTTATCAGTCTAGATTCAAAGACACGCTCTTTAATTGGTCCAATGAGTAATCTTCATAATACAAAAACCCTACTCAGAAACATGTAATTTGGCATACTTATGTAATTAATGGCTTTAGGAAAACGATACGTTGATTCGTTTAAGCGAGCAATACCAGTACACAACTAACTAGCACAATAGCATACGTAGACGATCGTACTTGAGCTTATTTTCATAACTTGGCAGAATTTCTCGACTATACGAATAGTTGTCCTCGTTAAACTCACAATTAACAGCTCATAACCGAGAGGAGAGAGCCATAGTCCCCAGCTCAACAAAAATAAACAAGAAAAAAAAGCGTAAAAATAAGGTGATGGTTTTTCTAAATCCAGAGTCGTTCTCATCATCCATCGCTATTCCCTTCATACAGAAAAACTCTCCCCCACTTCCACTCTCTATCGTCCTCTTGTCGCTGCCTTCCTCCGCCCTTAATCGCCGCTCCCGCCTTCTCCACCTCATCGCAGCCATCTTTTTTTCTCTCTCCTCCTTCGATTCTCCACTCTGTTGATCTGCTTCCGGTTATACCCCCTCATATCCGTCTCTCTCCTCCCGTTGAAATCTCATAACTCTACATATTGGGGCTGATTTATTTTCCGAAACCCTTGATTTGATTAGGTTTAATCTCAATCATGTTTTGCAATTTAATCGGAATTCGTTTGATTTGTGCTTTAATATTGATGTTAATTAGTTACAATTTTTGTAATTAATGTTGTTGATTGATTGTATGCTGATATTGGGAATGTTTCCATGATAAGACCGTCTCAAATGATTAGGTTGATTATTATATGTAATTTATTCACATGGGTTTACTTTTTTTTTTTTTTTTTAAGGATGTTTTATGATGGGGAATGCGGTGAGGCTTTGTAAGTTTTTGCTCATTGATGATGTTGGTATTGCTGCAATCGGGTTCGTTGTGTTAAATGAATGGTAAAATCGGTTCTTTTTGATAGGGGGAAGGGAGGAAGGGATGAAATTCTGTTTCTATGTTTTGATGACCTGGTCGCAGTATGAGGGTTTAGGAAATAGTTGTTTTCTTTAAGCTCTGAGAATTATACTAAGCCCATATGAATGTGTAGGATAAACCGATAAAGTTGGTTTATGTAAGTAGGGTAAATTGACACTGTTTTTGAAAGTCGTCAGCCTTTAAATATGGCTTTTGCTTATCTTTTTAGAAGGGGTTGTCTTGCAATTGGGGTGGATTCTGTGTTACTGTGCTCTGTTGAAAATTGGATTAGGTCATGGGAGCCATGATTGCCTTTGTTGCCGTGTTTGCCTTACTCTGTATTATAGCTAAACTTGTGGCAAGGGCGCATTATAATGTCTTGACATCAATGTAGAGATAAAGATGCCTAGGTTTAGTCTTCTCTATCAGGTTTTCCCCATCGCTGGCTGTTAGTTGTCTTAGTGAACTAGTGAAGCAACCGCCACAGAAGTGCCCACTCACTCCTAGCACCTGATGGAAAATTCGAGTAAACAATGTAGGCTCAGCAGCTGAGGAACTGGTTTTTGATGGAGTGGTGCTCACAATAATTTGTGAACTTTTTTTTTGGGTTTAATATATTGCCAGGTGGATTGGAGATTTCGACAATGTGGTTTCATATAGCTGTTTTAGTAAAGGATAGGCCCGGGTTTTCTATGGTGTTTTCTTTCTCGTAAAAAGTCCTATTAGCTTTCTCAATTACAGAGTTTTAAACCCTCAATGTTTTTGGTGTCGACAATTGTTCTTCATGATCTTCACTTTAGCTAATATTGTCCAAACTATTGTTTAGGGCCTTGCGATGCATCGAGTTGCTAGTTCGGGGAATACATCTGGTTCAAATCGCCCTCGGAAAGAGAAGAGATTAACATATGTTCTCAATGCTTCTGATGATACAAAGGTGTTTACATCACTGTGATATTTTGGTTTTTGAAATGTGTGTGTATTTTATATCCCCCGTTGTCCCTTCATTTTCTTATAAAATTTTACTCATTGTCCATGAAAGTTATAGTCTTGGAACATTGTTTGTGTGTGTACTTTTACAATATGAAATTTTGCTTCCCTGAAAATTCGAATGCTCGTGTTCCTTAGTTAAGTTAATGGTAAAATATTTTTTTAGTGTCCAATTTATACTATTGTTCTGAAATTAGTTGTCTTGTCTATCAATTTAATTTGCCACATGGATCTCTCCCATTGTGAATTGCCTACATACTACGTTAAATGCCCATATGATATTGAGACATTTATATAAAGATAACATGGAGGGTCTAGCAGTGGTCAGTCTTACAACCTTTTGGTTGTAATTCTTAAATGTTTACCATCAAAACAACTTTTGACTTGATGACATTTTTGGCAAAAATGAGTAATTCATCTGTCATAGTTTTTAACTATCTCCATCAACTATGTATAGCAACCAATGCCAACTTGTCAAAAACATTACCTAAAATTGTGCATGCCAAACCTCTCAAGCTACAAAGTCATTGATTTATAGATCGGGGCATCACGTGGGTCCTATAACTAGTTTAAGCCAAAGTATATTTAGATAAGATATGATCCAAAGCTAGTGTAGATGGCGCTCTCAAAATGGAGGTTTATCGGCTTGGCATTGGAATAAACTTGGTGCCTTTTCATTACTGTTCAGATGATACAGAAATAGGAGGGTTTAAGCAAAGGCATATTGATGAATAGGTTACATATATTATAGGGCATGAGCCAATGGGAGCAATTCTTTTAGGTCCCTTTTAAAAAAGTTTTCATTCATGTATATTGAGATTAGGGTATATTTGTCTAACTGCATGGCATATCTTGAATGAGTAATCCTTATTAGTTGATGCCCTTCATTTCTTGAGCTTTTTTGTGACTTTCATTGAAGTTTATGCTTAATACTTTGGAGGAATTGCGACCTGAATAAGGTGTTTGGTAGGTGGGGATGGGGGTATGGAGACATAGGGGTGGGATAAGGATGGAAATTGGTTTTTGAAAATTCATGAACACCAATGAATTTCCCAGGCATTTCTATGAGATAATTGATAAGATACATAATTACGTGGAATGAAAAAAGAAAAAAAGTTGTTTATTTGCAAATGATAAAAAATCTTAAATTAGCTAGTTTGATTGATAAAAGGAATTGGGGCTAGAGAATATGCCTAACATACTCTCCTCTTAATCCCATAATTGAAGGTGTAATCAATTTAATGAAGCACAACCTACAAGTATATGCCTACGAATACATGCCTTAAAGACTTCATTATTATTTTCATTGGAATAATTAACATCAATGTTTTTTTGGCTTGATGGATAAATCCTTACTATTAATCCATAGGTCATGTATTCAAAACCTAGTAATAACATTATTTTTTAAAATTGAGAGATTGATATGTAAATGGAGGAATTGGAGGAGAGTGCCACATGGCATATATACTTTATTTGGATCGCTATTTAATATATATCAGTAGATATAAGTCGAATCCCTGGTTTGGGAGATGATGAGAATATGTTGGGGTTAAATTACAAAAGTACAAAAATTCCCTAACTTATGATTCTTCCCCTTCTCCATCAATGGCAATTTGATCTTTTCCTTCCTCTTTCAATTTCCACGTCCAAATATAAGCCCACCGTTTGTTAAAAAAAAAATGATGGGAATTGGATGGGAGTTATGCTCCATTTCCATGAAACAAACATGGGAAATTTTGATATTGGGATATAAACTCCCATTCCTACCCCTCAATTCCCATTAAATAAAGACCACTGGAGCTGAGCGGCGAGTTACTAAGGAAGAAACTGATGATATTAATGTGGGCTCTTGGAATATGTCCTGCTCATGCTTTTGTTTTGGTTTTTTTTTTTTAATTTTTTTTTTATTCTTGTGCCTTTTTGTTTTATTTGCTTGTGTATTCTAAATGGGTTGTGTTCCATTACTTGTTGCCTTTCAGCATTCTGCTGGTGTAAATTGCTTGGCTGTGTTGAAGTCAAATGACTCCTGTAGGAGTGAGTACTTGTTTACTGGTAGCCGTGATGGAACATTGAAGAGATGGGCTATTGATGAAGAAGCTGCAACCTGCTCTGCTACTTTTGAATCTCATGTTGATTGGGTACTGTCTTTTTATCAGTCTTGTTGTTGATAATGATTTTCTTTTTTTAATCACAGGACTATGTTTGCACTTCATTTTTAATTCATAACGTGTTCTTGGTTCATCCTGGAGTTCTTCTACACTGTTTCTATATATGCCAGGCTTCCATAAATATGTGCTTCTGATATTTGTGCAGGTAAATGATGCTGTCCTTGTCGGTGATGATACACTCGTGTCCTGTTCTTCTGACACTTCTCTTAAGGTTGGGCATACTTAGCGTTGTTGTCTTTGTTCCATTTTATGAGATAGTTATCTTTCCGTATTAAGTTGAGGCTTAATGTTTCAATGCTCAATATTATGCTGCAGACATGGAATTGCTTGTCCAATGGTGTATGCACGAAAACTTTGCGTCAGCATTCAGACTATGTTACCTGTCTAGCTGCAGCAGGGAAAAATGTAATTTCATCCTCAATTCTTTGTACTTAATCAAATTGCATAGATTCCTGAATGCTATTCTGTTATTATCTTATGTTTATCGATACTTAATAATGTATAGTCTCAATTGCATTCAGATTTTATTTATTTTAAGAGTAGTCTTCATGCTTTTTAGAGCAATATTGTTGCCTCTGGTGGCCTAGGCGGGGAGGTTTTCATTTGGGATATTGAAGCTGCTGTTACCCCAGTTTCTAAGTCAAATGACAGTACAGAGGAAGAGGCTTCGAATGGATTCAGTGGCGGTGGGACTAATCTACCAATTACCAGTTTACGTTCTATCAACTCCAGTAATTCCTTGCATTCTACTCCAAATCATGGGTACATTCCCACAGCTGCCAAAGGCCACAAGGAGTCAGTGTATGCATTAGCGATGAATGATAGCGGGACCATACTTGTCTCTGGTGGAACTGAAAAGGTAAAACTGATGCTTATGTTGACTTTACTGTTTACATTTCCTATCTGCATTAAGCATAATGAGGATTGCTTTACATTTTTCTTAATTTTGAAGTAAAAAGAATTGTACATGGGGCATAAAGTACTGACGTAAAGCTTGAATATAATATCACCTGAAGTATTTATTTCAATGCTCTTGATTGTAGTGCCGGAACTTTTTCCTGTATGAATCCGCAGCACTCCAATTTTTCCCATATTGCTTCATTTATATATATAAACATATCATGTTTTCTTATTCATGTTTATGGTTTTACACAGGTGGTACGTGTTTGGGACCCAAGATCTGGTTCAAAGACCATGAAGTTGAGGGGGCATACAGATAACGTTAGGGCTTTGCTCCTGGATTCAACAGGCAGGTCTGTATACTGGGAATTGTAACTTTACTATAGATATTACACTTTCTGCTCATGGTTGGGAACCCATTATTTGAGTGATGTAGTCTGGGCCATGACTCACTGTGGACCCAAATTTGATTTCCATGAGAAGTTATGGTGTTACACATTGAAAAGATGAATATCCAGTTTTCTTAACACGACATTATGGCAACATTTTCATTTAATTGGTGGTTATCTCATTTGTTAGAGTCCTCATCTTTTTTCTCTAGCGAAAGAAATGAGACCTACCCCCTCCTGCCTTCTGGAAGATTTTCTTTTTGGATGTTAATGCATATTTCTCACCTTTGATGCTACTCGAGAAAGCCTAAAAAAGTTGGTATTATTGGGTTTTTGTCTATGATTGTGAAATTTGCAATTCTGTCTTTGATGTTGAGTTATCTTTTTCAAGGCTGAAAATGATTGTGTCACTAAGTCACAAGGTTCAAGTCTAGATGGTGAAAATTTCATTCTTATCTGTATTTTATGCATTTGTGTGCATGCTTTCACTATTTGTAAGTTTGCATCAGCTTGAAAGTGATGTTTTAACATTCTCTTGTCTCTATAATTCAAACAATTTGCTTATTATGAGATAAAACCTGGATTAAGTTTATGAGTCATGAGTTCAGGTTTCTATCGGCTTATCTACTCTCTCCTGCCATAGGCATAAACATGTATTGGGCAGTATTTGGAAAGTTGGGATCTTTAGTATTTCGAAAGTTCCTATGCTACAGGTTTTTCTTATTCTGTGGCCTGTTTTCCTATTTTGAGCTGCCTTCTAAATGTTGGATACATTCATCCCATGTGGTCTCCATTTCATCTGTGCTTGTTTACTCTTGTCATGGAATGAGATCATTCCTTTTTACCATGGTGACGCTTAAATTGATATCTTCCTTCTGTTATGCAGGTATTGTTTGTCCGGTTCCTCTGATTCTATGATCAGGTATGCTTCTGTGTCCTGTGTTTTTCAACTTTATTTATTCAACAGTTTGAGAACTTGAAGTTTGTCTATAGATCTTGTTGGTATAGCGGATTTGTAAGTGTATTGGAAGTGTGATATGTTATTGTTCTAGCCCCTTCTTTTTGTATAGTCTTGGCATCCTGGTACCCCTTCTAATTAATACTATTTATAGCGTTCTTTTTTAGTAAAAAATGAAAAACCTAGGTAGATTGTGAAAGCTGAGAGCTCACCTGTTTGTTTGTGTTATTTTTCTTTTAAAAAAGTGCAGGTCACCTTATTTTTAAACTTGAGCAATATGTAGGGGTACAGATATCTATGAGCAAACTTCATGATGTTAATTTTCTACACAACCTAAAAGAGTTGAAACAAATCAAGAAATTATTTCAATACAGTAAATATTAGGGAAGTCAGAAACTTGAGCTTTTTTTGGAGGTTAAAATAAGTACCACAAAGAGTAGTAGCTGTAGTGTTCGTACCTTTTATGGTAAGATTGTCTCTGATACTATGTCCCAGTTAAGTTTCTTTACCTTCTATTCCTTCTGCCTTTCATATTGTAATAACGTAGAAGCAGCTGAGTTTGAATTTCATTCTTTGTAAACTTTGCTTTACGCCTATGCCTTAGTTGCAAAGGGAAGATTCTATTTGCATTTCTGAAGTTCTTTGAAGAAATTACTGTTGTGGCTTTTTAGTTTATGTTGTCCGTTGCCCTTGTTGTCTTGTAGACTATGGGATCTTGGTCAGCAGCGTTGCGTGCATTCATATGCTGTTCACACAGATTCTGTTTGGGCACTTGCCAGCACGACATCATTTAGCCATGTCTACAGTGGTGGAAGAGACCAATCTGTGAGTATTATGCTATCCCTGCTCACTGGCAGAGTTTTGGCTATCCCTATCTGTTCTTTGTTTGGCTGCATTCTCATATGTTTGATGGGGTTTATTTGCAGTTATATTTGACGGATTTGTCCACTAGAGAGAGCATTTTGCTTTGTACAGAAGAATACCCAATTTTGCAGTTGTCTCTTGATGATGAAAGTATATGGGTTGCAAATACAGATTCTTCAGTTCATAGGTGGCCTGCAGAAGGGCACAATCCTCAGAAAATGTTCCAAAAAGGGGGCTCCTTCTTGGCTGGGAATTTATCATTTTCAAGGGCAAGGGCTTCCCTTGAAGGATCTACTATTGTATGCTTTCCATACTTATCTTCACCTCTCACATTATATGTAATTATTACGGATACGTGTTGATGAGGTTCGCTAGAACTATGCATTTTATTCCATGTGAAAAATATTCACTGGGTGCCTGTGACCTAAAAACTATAGTACACCTTGAGTGGATCAAAATTCTCACAATATTGCTTAGCTTGTTTAGAAATTCGTGTTAATTCTACAGAATTATTAAGAGCTAATGACTAGTTTGAATTGATGCCTTTCTGAATAAATGATGGGATGGCTTTGACTATTTCTACCTCAGTGTCATCAATATGCCATCTGTGGTAGACTTTCACTTTATAGCTGGGCCATATTGAGGTTGAATTTTTCTTAAGAGAATTCTTTGTTCTGGTGACTGGTGGGATATTTTTACTTCATTCTAGCTTCTCTGTTTTGGATTTGATGAACTTTCTTTAGGTGATTTCATATGCACAAGTAACATATGCACTACATTTATGCCTTTCCTTTTACACTGATGGAATATTTGTTAATATACTTTTGAGCCTCTTTTTAATGAATTGTACTTTTCTCATTTCTTATATACACCAGGTTCCACTTTATCAGGAGCCAACACTCAATGTACCCGGAATTCCAGCAATTGTGCAACATGAAATATTGAATAACCGGAGGCATGTGCTTACGAAGGTATATGATCATACCTCTTGTCTTGAGATTTGCATGTACTTTTCAATGCATGCTTCTGAGTATTAACGTCCGTCTTTCTCAATATCAGGATACAGCCGGCTCGGTGAAGCTATGGGAGATCACAAGGGGGGCTGTGATTGAAGATTATGGCGAGGTTATATGAGTTAATCTTAATTATTTTTAATCTGTGATACTTTTGATAATCTTGCTGAGTAACATGGATTTTATTTGCATTTTATTTGATATTTATTATCTAGAAGAACACTCTTTGTTGAAGTGATGAACAGAATTAGGTTTTAGAGGTGTGCATAACTTTCCCCCCTCAGTGATCATTCTTGGATTACCAACTGTCTACTTTGTTTGATTGATTCTTCAGGTACCATTTGAGGAGAAAAAGAAGGAGCTATTTGAAATGGTAAGAGTGTGATTGTTTTACTGGACCCTTGTTTCATTTGTGCTTCTCTCTCTCCAGATATATTTATATAGTGTTTTTCTTCTTTAGGTGAGCATTCCTGCATGGTTCACTGTGGATACTAGGCTTGGTAGTTTGTCTATTCATTTGGATACACCCCAATGCTTTTCAGCAGAGATGTACTCTGCGGATCTACACATCGCTGGAAAACCTGAAGATGATAAGGTACATCCACTCTTCTTTTTTCCCGCAATATATGTTGGTATGTACTTTATCAGTCCTCTGTAAGTTGACCTTGATAGTATAGATGCTCCTTCCCCCATTTAATATTATTTCAACATACAGGGGATGTTTAGTGTTTTAAGAGCTCATGTGACGAGGTTACATATAGAAAGAAACAGAAAGGGGCTCATTTTGATGAGGTGAGAGATAGGGCGATACCATGTGCAAATAAGGAAACCTTAGAAATTAAGATTCCATTAAAAGGAGTCACTGCAATATTGAAAAAATGGAGATATATTATCAATCATTACAAACAAAGATATATTCTTTTCCCTAGAAATTGATTTCAACGGAGGTAGAAGATATTTAGCTATTAGGAAAAGCGTTGATTGATTTAATTTTTTTTACTGTTTCTGGGCTTTTTACTTTTTTGTAGCTGTTGGTTTGAACTGAATTTTTTTTAAAATATAGTTGAATTGAGCTGCTACTATTGTGTTATGAATTGGAAATAAAGAAGATATTAACATATGTACAATTCAATTAAAGTAGCTTGGAACTTTTTTTTTAAGAACTTAGAACTTTTCTAACATTATAAGTATGCATTATTCCTTGTGCGAATTATTTTTTAAATAGTTAAAATAAGTGTTACATTGATAGTCATGTCCTTCACTAGCTGATAAACGGATTATGATTTTCGATTTCCATACTGTTTTTATGTTTGCAAACAAGTATTATTGTAATTGAAGTGTTTATGGTTTTGATTGACTGATTTGTACTGTATCCTCCTATACATTGACTGATTTGTACTGTATCCTCCTATACCCTATTTGTAGCATGATGAATTAAATCAATCAATACCATGGCTTATTAGGAACAGTTTCAATATCCTATATTTTGGTGGTTTATACTGCCTATTTTTGTCTTCGTTGTTGTGATGCTTTAGAGGTCTATAAGTGCCCTGAGAACCTAGTTGCGGATCTGAAATTAATGGGTTGGAAAGTGTACCCTCTCTATTCTTGCAGAGGTGAAGTTACGTAGTTGTAATTTTGTAAATCCCATTATCTGGCTTAGAGCAGTAGCGTTGTTAGAAGCATTGGGGGTAATGATGTTGTGTGTTGGAAAGCATAATTCACTGAAAAAATGCTGCTAAGTTTAGGGATGAGTGTTTAGATGTTCTCATTGAAGAAATAGATTGTTATTAACATATTAAAAAATATGTTTAAATGTATTTCATTGATGCTGAAAATTGGATACTGGCATTTTGCAGGTTAATCTTGCTCGAGAAACACTCAAGGGCCTGTTAGGTCATTGGATGGCAAAAAGAAAACAAAAATTAGGATCTCAGTCATCAGCAAATGGTGAGGTTCTATCTGTGAAAGATATCCCTGCCAGAAGCATGACCCATTCACGTATTGAGGTTGATGGTGGTGCAGAAAATGATTCCATGATATATCCTCCATTTGAGTTTTCTGCTCTTTATCCTCCATCCATTATTACTGAGGGCTCTCAAGGGGGTGCATGGAGGAAAAAGATAACTGATTTGGATGGCACTGAAGATGAAAAGGATCTTCCCTGGTGGGTAATGGATTGTGTTTTGAACAATCGTTTACCTCCCAGAGAGAATAGCAAGTAATTTCCTGCTACCTTGTTTCTTATTCATGATGCTAGAAAGAGCTTAATTGTCACTTTGAGCTACTTGTTTGATTCCCCTAATGGAACCCTGGTTGCTCAGATTTATTTCTATCGCGGTTTGTTTTTGGTTTGATCGATCTATTGAATATCAGTTTGCGGGAAATACTGAGTATTTGATATTAATGACCCTTCTAATTATGTTTGTCCCCTATAATAGATTCTTATCCTTGTAATTTGTATTATAAGGCAAAGACTAAGGATAGAATGTCTGATTTATTAATCACAATTGTCCTTCCTCAAAGGTGAACATTTTGGGGAGCCTATTTTTTTTAGGATCTAAGATAGAATTGGGAGCTTGTTTAGGAGACAAAATTTAAGAAACAAAGTGTAAAACAAAAGCTGAATTGTATTTACCAAGTGCCTCACATAATAGTAGATAGGCAATTGTGTTGAAGTGGAGAGTCTATATGCTCTCAGTGTGTAGTACGCTTAGTTTCTCTTCCTGGGTATCATTGCCTGATATAGATGAGATTTTATTTCCTAATTTCCTATTATGGCATCCTGAAGAGATTTTATTAATGAAGTCGATTATTTGGGGTTCTCTTTTTGCATTTTCTGTTAGCTTACTTGTCTGAATAGTCAAAGTTTACTTCCGATGTGTTTAGTTGGTACATGGTTCTAATAGAGGTTACTTATGATGAGATGGTGATACATTTGTCTATATTTTTACAGGTGTAGCTTTTACTTGCATCCATGCGAAGGCTCTGCTATCCAAATTTTGACCCAAGGGAAGTTGAGTGCTCCTCGAATATTGAGAATACACAAGGTCAGTTTTACTGATTTTAGTCAAGACCTTTCTTGTCAATTATATCCAATTCTTGCTATGTTTCTATTTGTGCCAAGCTGAGTGCTAGATATGTTGGTCAGATTAATTTCCGCTTTGTTATTGCTTTTACAATAAGATTAAGAACTGCTCCTCTGCAAACTTTTTTTTCAAACGAATGCTGTCATTTTTAAAAATTTTATACTAATCAGATGAATTCTGAGGCTTAAGAAAGTAATTGAGCTCCTCCATTGTTGGAAGGGATTACTTTGAGTTGTAAAATAAAATGTGACTCAGGGGGTGGGGAACTTTGAAATTGAAGAGCTCAACTTCGGTCTGGTTTTGGTTTCTGGTCTCTGTACGCTATTTTTTTGGTTTAAGAACCTACTGCCGGGCTGCTGTTAACTATTGTTTTATGCCGTTTAATCTTTTATTCATAAAGACAGTGTCTATTTTCTCTCTCTTTGGGATTGTCTCATTATTTGTTCCTTCTATGCTTTCCTCTGATATTTCTTCATTTACCATGGGGAAATTCTCAACCAAATATGCGAATTTTCTTTCCACATGGGTTGTACCAATTTTGCTTGTATACTCAAGAAACCACTTTATCATTCCAGTATTGCTAGATTGCTATATTTTGTTCCACCCCAACCTCTTTTTGGCTCCATAACCGAGTTTCTACAACCATTAAACCCTCTAAATCCTACTACTCTCTAAGTTACTTTTTTTCTCAAATAAATTTAAATATCCATAGCCCCTGCCAAGAAAGCAAATTTCAACTTTGATGAACATGGTGGGGCAACAAGTTTTCCATTGGTCTAATATGAGATTGTGTGATTTCTTAATTCTTCTGTTTCTATTTTTGAATCAAGGTTGTGGTGGTCATGGCCTGTTGGTGATGGATAGATATGCAATGATATCTTGACCTCCCCATACCCTGTTCCATAGTCGGTGGCTGTTTATATTGTAGACCATTTTCCGCCCTTTTATTGTTTTGATTTTGGTAGTTCTCTTTTTATTTTTGCTCCTAGGAAATTGCTAATTCATCAGCATCATTTGTTTTTCCTTTTCCCTTTTAACTTGTATGCAGATGTGGTTACTGAGTAAGAGTTCTAGAAGGTTAGTCAAAGTCTGACTGATGTTTTTGATATGCTTTCATCTGTGTTTATTTTGTAGGTTATCAATTATGTTGTTGAAAAGATGGTCCTTGACAAATCCGTGGAGGGAGGTGTGACCGGAGATGGAACATTTGCTCCTGGGATAGCGGGAGGACCCATGCAGCATTCAACAACTGTAGGGGATGGGTCTCTCCGCTCGGGTTTGAGACCTTGGCAGCGGCTAAAACCTGCTATTGAAATCTTGTGCAATAATCAGGTAAGTTACAACTGAAGCAAATTATAGCTCTACTGTCATATGTTCTATCTGTATCTTCGATTGATCGAGCTCCCTAGTATAATCTGTATCTTTTTACTTTTGACACCTGAAGTTTGCTAGATGTCAGACATGCAAAAAAAATTGTCAGATATAGGCAGTTAACTTTGCCTTTATTATGGTCACTAAAATTTCAAGCTAGCAATGTGTTGAATATGGTAGTCAAACTTTTTGTTCTTGTTATCCATTGAGGGAGTTAACATGGGCATTTGACAAAACCCTAATACCTTGTAACTGAATCACCTTTTATCATGTGTTGCAATTTTCAGGTATTATCTCCTGAAATGAGTTTGGCGACCGTACGAGCTTATGTCTGGAAAAAACCCGAGGATCTGGTACTTCATTATCGTGTGATGCAGGGAAGGTGACTTTACTGTAAGCCACAAGGTGTGTTTTAGCTGAAATTTACTTCCTTTAGTTCAGCAACAAATTAAAATTTCAGGTGTCATAGTTTTTCTTGTGTGGTTCCTGCCTTACTTCTGTTGCTGCTTCCAGATTTTATGCAGTAATTCCTTTATAGGCAACTCCAATTTTGTATGGTGATATCATTATAAATATGCTTTATTTGTTGATTTCCTTAGTGTAAAATGGGGAGATTGAGTGATTGCAGGCAACTAAGATTCTTCATGGTTAGGCACTTAGGCCTGAACGAGAGATCTGCCTAAGGAACTCTCTCTCTCTCTTTTGTTTTTACTAGTCTAAATTAGTTACTGGTCCAGCATTGCACCTTTTTTCCATTTCACAATGATCGTCAACCTTTTACTTTAATTTATTTTACAGAGTAAACAATTTGACTGCCTTAATTTTCTTATATATGATCATCATCCTTAGATTTTTTTTTGTTATACAAATAAGCAATTTGACTGCCTTAATTTTCTTATATATGACTTGTTTAATACCTTAGAATCTGCTCTTTTAGTTCCTTGTCACTTAGTCTTTATAGATAATCATTTAGGATAAATATTGTGAAACAGGAATAGAAAATATTCTTTTCCTGTGACAAGCAAGTAATCTGACTCTCGTGTTTTGCTGGTGCTTGCCTGACTTTACTGGCATCTATTATTTACGTGCAGGGTAACTTGCAGATTTAATGAGTTCCAACGGAGCTAGCTGTTAGGTCATGATTGATATCTCATGGGTTGCTTATGTTATGGGGATATATAGATTGCTCCAATGTACATTGAAGAAGGAAATTGTTCGCTGATATCAGCAGCATTCTCAGAAGTTTCTTGAGAAGTTCCTGACCGGCACTTTCCATTGTCAGAAATATTGCAGATCTGAAGCTCATATATTTGAAATATGAGCTTTTGTAAATTCTGCAACTTATAATCGAGGAGGGTGCTTGCGCAATTGAAGAGATTATGTGTCTTGTAGAGAGCTGATGCAATAGTGCTGTGAATTTCTAGAGGAATCTAATCAGGAATACTATGTCAAAAGCCTTGTAGATTTGTAACTTAAGAGGTTAAAGTCATAGGAGATAGAAGTGAAGCAAAGCCTTCTGTTTACTGAAGGAAATATGGCCAGGAAATAAATCTACACAGTTATTTGGTATATATTTATTTTCCCAAGTTTTTGTTCATCCGAGTCCACATTTACGTGGTGACGAGCATTTTTCCTTGGAATATATATGATTCGGAATTTCAGCAGTATAGTTCACGTTAGAGATGGAATGGTGATTGACTAAAACGTGAAACTCATATAATACCATATTTATCCCATTTCTTATCCCAATACTTTTTTAGCCCATGTCCCTATTTGCACCGTGGCCTCGACAAACTTCACCCATGTCGGCCACGTAATACGTTCACATTCATTTGTAATTTATTAGAATTGCAACTTGTATATGGCCCAGCCCCACAGTATATGTCATGCACAGTAAGTTGCTATTTGTGAAAGGAGCTACAAAATTATATCCTCTATTTTGCACGAGTAATTGACTAATTGAGAGTAAAACTAAAACTAAACCTATGTTACAGAATATCCTCCATAATAACCATTTACGTAATTCACAAGGTCTTTTCAACCACTTCATGAAGTTGTTCTTTTTCCTTCTTCACTTTTTAAATTCCACAAATCTTCAAGGGCTGATTTCGATAGTTGGTGTTGTATGCTAGGAGCTTTCAATAATCTAGTTTCTAAAATTTTAATGTTTTTTGTTTTAGTTGCTGTGTAAGAGCTATTTAAGCTCAATTTGATAGCCTCACTAGTGTATGGGGTTTAATGGGCTTTAGTTGTTTAAACTTGTTTTTAAAAAATAAATAATAATTTAAGAGCATGACCAACTTCAATGTTGATATCATTTGTAGTATTTGTGTCTAAACTAGAGCTGGCAGTTTTCAACTAAATTGCTACCTGTCCATTTATATTGGGTAATTCGACCTACTTTACAGTTCGAAAGGTGAATCATGCAACTTGATTCAACCTAACCCGTAATCAATCCATATACATATTTAACCAGACCCGAACTAGACATGGTCTCAACCCAAAGGTGACCTAATCTAAAGTTGACTTGACTTGTAAACAACCTACTTGAAATTAACTTGACCCATAAACAACTCGAAACTTATTATAGTTGACAACAAATCGATAAGGCTTGATTGATAACAACCTCTAACCCCATTTCAACCTATATATTTAAGATCTACCTCTTAACAACCCCATAGTTGATTTCACCCACATCATCTATAGTTACTATGATACTAAATTATTAACATTTAAGAGTTTTCTTAAAAAAAGTATAATGTTTTAGTTTTTGAATATAAAATATTTTATGGGTCGTAAAAAGGTTGTAACAATTCTACCGATCATATAAGTCAAAATAAAACCAAGAACTAATAAAAACTTTATTTTAAATAATACATGATTTACAACATAATTTGAACCAATCACTTGGCCCGAATTTCAACATAAATTAAGATGACTGGTCATAATAAATGACTAAAAATCTATCTAACTTCAAAGTCAATCCAAACCTAAAAATAAACTGTCTTATTTTTCCAAATCCGAATTGGATTGACCAAATAGATCATGATCCATACCAAGTACGATCCGATTCGAATTCAAGCAAGAAAATAATTGATTATATCTGACCCGAAAGGAAAAAGACAATATATTTCAAACATACCTAATTAGTACCAAACCAAAACTATTTCGCTAACCTGATTTGACACCTTATTCTCAACCTCCATAGGTCAGGACTCCAATAATCCTTGTTAGCTTATTCATTTATACATCTCTCGTTCACACTTCAACTTTGCTCGAGAAATAGGAACATAAACTTTCCATCATCACAATGTCAATAATGGTCCCGAGGATTTCATGTTATAGAGCTCAATAAAGATTATTCCATTACATATTTTCAAAGAATCAAATTATTTATTACTCTATTAGTTTAATAGCACGACCCGTTGTATCTTTCAATATTTGTTGCAAAGATAGTAATCACGAAATTTTTATTTTTTAAAAGCACGTAAATTTGTCAATTAAAACTCATGCAACTTCTACAGTCCATTCAACATGCAATCACTAATTAACTCATATCGATTTAGAATATAAAGGCTATGGTATCATCCACGAAGTTTTGAAATATGTAGTCTCATCAAATTTCCTCAATAATGCCTTGTTTGAAAGGCCAATTCTAGTGATGTAAAGTTGCAAACCTTTGGTCAAGCCAAAATTGAAAGGAATATGTAGGTGTGTGTAGAGCCCTCAATTCGAGAGCTCAACTCGGGTTCATATCAGGTAATGTCGACATTCATGTTATATTTGAATCAAATATGTCCAATCAAGTTTAGTTTTGGGATAGGTTAGGCTTTATTTGGATCATATTGGATTGTTTATCCTTCTTGATACAAATTAATTCCAGTCGGTCCAATTCAAGCCTAGTTCGGTTATGGGTTCGGGTTGTACTAAGTTGGTTTTGAGTCGGGTTTGTGATGGGTAATTTCAATTTTTGGTCATATTTGGGTCAATATTATTAGGTCGGGTAGTTTTGGCTGCGAATCAAATGTGGGTTGAATAATTATGAGAAGGGATGTTTAATCGGCTAATGTTGGGTTCAAGTCAACTTTGAGTCAGATCACTATTAGGACAATTAAATTATACTTCCCAAAAAAAAAAATGCTTCCCTCACAAAATTTTAAAAAATGTTCCAACAAAAATATTATAGAAAATGATTGTTTTACGTATCAAATTGTAATTTCAATTTTTCAATGATTACTAAGGATGGGCACAATCATCGTCCAATGTTTTTTTTTTAAATTGAAAATTACTACTTGACCGAGTGCATAAGATTTGAAATATCAACTTCAAGAAATTACATACACTCCCTTTATTTTCATATTATTGTTTCTTTGTTCATGTTTTTCCTTTACGACAAAGAAAATCTCAATTTTACAACTCTTACATACTAATCATTCATTCTAATTTTAATTAGTTCAACTTGTTTCAACTAATTTTATAATCAATAAAAATAGGTTGGATAAAATCAAGTTAGAGATCAATATGACTCTCATGATCTCATTAATAATAAGTCAGGTCAACAACACATCAAAATAAAACAGGTTACGGATCGTTATGAGTCAAGTCCATAACAAGTCATATAAAGTTATAATTAGTTTTTTTTTTTTCTAATTAATTAGAGAGTTATTTTGAAATAGTGTCATTGTCAAGTTAGTTTAATTTGATTATCAGATTTTATTAGATCAAGTGCAGGTTTGGGTTACAATCATGATATGTTAGGTCAAATCCATTGTCTGTCAGTATCAATTGCTTAGGTTGGGGAATTACATTTCAAACTTACAAGTTACAAGGACACCCCGTTTACAATGTGAAAACTGAGTTGACAACTCCAAGTCTCCAACTGAGGAGGTGAAGCATCAGGCTATCTTACTGCCATGTCTCCATCTTCTATACCACATCCCATTTTCAGGAATCCTTTTTATTACTTTGTCTTTTACGAAAAAACACCACTAATCTCAACCATTTGTTCAATACCCATCAAATTATCTCAACCATTGGTCACCAGTTTGCTTATTTTTTACATTAAAGATTGCAACTTTTGGTTTACTGAAGTCTGTTTCTTCTGGTTCTCTGTTAACGGGTTTCCTTGAAATCATGAGATGAACCCACATTACTATTATTTTTTCTTTAATATTTCTTTAATATACTATTCCAAGTTTGAAGGGTATACCCTTTTCAATTGGGGTAGTTCAGAGAACTTTGGATAAGTATTTATTGCAGGAATTCCGTATTGTTGGGTGATTGTATGAATTATGGTATCAATACTTGCTTTCAAGGTATTTCCTAGTTTCCCAAAAACTTTAGGGTACGGACATGTGGTTGGAGGTAGGGTTGTGTGTAATTTAGGTGGTGAGAATTCAATAATCTTGAATTCAGATAGTGTTGTTGTGAATGGTGCTTCTGTTGTTAAGGAAAGTGAGAAAATTGGGTCTGCAATTGGTGGAGGAAATGGGCATGTAGGCAGTATTGATGGAGGGAAAAGAAGGGGAAAGGAAGGTGATTCTGCTCTATTAGAAGCTCTATGGGATGATGGGTTTGGGTCTGTTAGTATGAAGGATTATCTTGATATTGCTAAAGGGATGATTAAGCCGGATGGTGGACCACCTCGGTGGTTTAGTCCTGTCGAATGTGGGCGCCCTTTGAAGGGTTCTCCTTTGCTTCTGTTTTTGCCTGGTAAGTTTAGCTTGATTTGTGTGTGGGGGCTTTGTATAGCTTCTGATGCTTACTAAGTGATGATAGGAGTCATTTTGACAGAGGGCTTGCGTTGATGTATCATATATTTGTTTGCTATCATATGGAAATTTCGTTCATAATGTTGTATGCTATATGATATTCACAACTCTTTTTTTTTGAAAAATTAATTGCAAATTTAGCTGATTTTCATGATTTCGTGCATACAGGTATGGATGGTGTTGGGTTGGGTCTCATAATGCACCATAAGGCCTTGGGAAAGTAAGTCTGGCACTCTGGCTGGCCTTTTACAGTTAACTAATGCTTTGAGTTTTCTGTACATCATATAGATCAGTTGCAATAAGTATCTAAGCTTACAAAGGAACCTAATGTATATTGATCACTAACTTTTTCCCTGTTCATATGGGGTGGAATACTGGAAAATGCAAAGGACTTCTAATTATTCTGTATTTTGCATCTTCTTGTCATATACTCATTGCGTCAGAAATTGTCTGTAAAATAACTGAAATGTGTTTGCAGTTTTTGAGTTGATTTAGATCTCATTTTGTTAGGAACTCGTATGAAATTGAAATTTTGGTATAAAAACAATGCTTTGCTGTCTCGAATATAAAGTGATTCTTATCCAACTGTCTATGTTCCCAAAACTGATGTTCTCTTTGTTTGTAGGGTGTTTGAGGTTCAGTGTTTGCATATTCCTGTTTATGATAGGACACCGTTTGAAGGTACTCATATATTCTTAGTTATTTGCCTGTTCCTCTCTATGACATGACATCATTTGTAGGTATTTAGAATCTTAGGTATTTTGGTCTCATTATCGAGCTTGAAAATGAGCTGAAAATGTAAATGTAATCCTTCCCTCCATTCAATCCTTCTTCTTGGTGTTGTTATCTTTGTGGTCATGTTAGTCTGTTATGGGACTTTTAAAAGAATTTATGCTGCAGAATAAACAAAATGCAGATCTTATTTTCGAATTTTGGAGGAGTTCGGGACTGGGGATGACTTGGCTGTGTGGTTTTACTTTGTAGACATCTGCTTAGTATGATATACAAGAGCAATACTTGTGCTATTGTCTTCTTGCCATTAGTGTTATTCATATATTTATCTAATGACTAAGTATTGTTCGTAAATAGTTGGTCTATGGTTGCAGTTAGCTTGTGAATTTAAAAGCATTTTATATCCGGTCAGCAGGAACATTGTAAATCTGACAATTTCTTCCCCTGTTGTTGTGAAGGGCTGGTGGAAGTCGTTGAACAAGTAGTTCGGGAGGAGCATGCATCATCTCCTAATAAGCCCATTTATCTGGTTGGAGATTCCCTTGGAGGATGCCTAGCTCTTGCTGTTGCTGCTCGTAATCCAACTGTTGACTTGGTTTTGATACTTGCTAATCCTGGTCAGTAAGCAGTGATGTATGATTGTTAGCTGGTCTCATATTTGATTGCTTCAGTATAAACAACCTTGATTGACATTTTGATGTGTTCTCAATCCATTGTACTTGATAGCATCATCACTTGAAAGGAGCCAGCTTAAACCATTGTTTCCTATTTTGGAGGCATTGCCGGATGAGCTTCACAATGCAATCCCATATCTCCTTAGTTTTGTTATGGGTATGTACCATTATCATTGGATCTATCTTATGATCTGAAATTCCCAATTGTTATGAATGAAATTACATTGTGGACTAGTTATGTCAAGCATGCCTCACTTAGCAAAAGAGGATCGTGTATGCATTGTGATAACCTCATCTAGTTCTTGTTTTCTGTTTGGATAAATAATTTCATCCGAGAAGAAAACATGAGCTCACTAGAGACAGGGCAGAACAAGGTGTTATCTAAACTCCAAAGGATTCGTAGTTCAATTCTTAATATCAATATTGCAGCATGTTGATAACTTCATTAAATGCTCCAGCAGGCTTCCGTAAAGAGCTAAGGATAACCCTCTCCGTTTTTTGCAGAAATTTTTTCTCTACGTCTTTTTTATTCAACACACTTACAATTGATTTTCAGCCAAATACACTAGAATGACTAGATAATCACTGCAAACACTTTTCTTCTGAAACAATTTCTTTTCTTTGGTCAAGTATTGAGGTGCGCAACCCACGCTTCTGTTATACTTCTATTTTAGTTCCTTTACGTTTATTGTCGTTAGAAATTTTTTTAGTTCACTTGGATATAATAGAAGTTGTTATCTATACTTAGTATGGAAGACTACATGAGTGATGCTAGTTAGCATAGTTTCTTGTCTTTTGTAGGTGATAGCAGTTTTAAAAGATTTGGTTTTTCTCCTGGAAGAGTTCAAACGTAGACTTGCAAATAAGGTTCAGTTTGCAATGGTTATTGTTTTTTATTCATGTCTCTAGAGTTCTGGAGATTACTTGTGACTTTTATCATTATCAAATGTGCACTAATTGGCTAATAATGTGCATGTAAACTAACTTGTTCTTAAGCATTGATATTTTCTTAACTACTGTTTAATGACTTCTAGGCGAGCCAGTGAAGATGGCAATGGTCAATGTTGACAAGAAGCTCCCTCCTAGTCCAATGCTTCAACGATTGTCTGAGAATCTCACTGCTTTGCTGCCACGGCTATCTGTAAGGTTCATTTGCTCAAAGTTGCTCTTGATTCTTCTTTTACAGCTGTTAACGCCTGTCTATAACTTACACCTGTATAGCCTTTCACATTCCATGAAAATCAAAACAGAAATCCAAAACACAGAAATTTGAATAGAAACACTAATATATTAATTTAATAGTTCTTCTTAGAAATAAAATATAACAATTTTGCTTGTTATTAACAACAAATTTAAATGGAGTGGTTGTTAGATTTTGTTAGTTTTGCTCTTGGTGTTGCTTGTAATTAACAACCCATGCTCTGTCTTAATTCTGTTGGGGGAAATATTTGCTGGTCATCCTAAGAAAAGGTTTTTCCTTGAGTTACTGGCACAGGAAGTGTGACCTTCATTAATGCTTATATGAATCTATATTTAGTAAAATTTTCTATCAGACTATCTAATTTAACAATGGATGTGATTCAAAGCAGTTAAAGTTTCTGGAAAAACTTTGTATCTTCTTGAGATAGAGTTCATTTCCATTTGCTACAATAAGTTGAAGACTTAGGGTGAATTATGTCTTGGATTTCTTCATTTCCTGGGTCTAGCAGAGACCAACCATTCTCTCTATGGTGTGCTGCCCATAGATGGAACGCATTTATTGACATGTTACAGTTACATATTTTGACAGTGTAATTGAAATATCATTTGTTTAGGAAACCAATCATACATCCACTGTTCTATATTAGTTGCTACATTTCTTTTATTTGGAAATTTCACATTAACCTTTTCATAGTGAAAGACGATTTCCATCTTGTTACCCCATATTCTCTCTCCTTGTTTGCTTATCTCTAATACAGGGTTCAAGTGGTCCACAATTCCAAATTTCCCCCTACTCCCCTTCCTTATTTTGAGAGCCCCCTGTCCGTTATGTAGTAATTAGGGTATAACATAATGAAGTAGATTATTTAATCTCTTTAAATAGAGGACATTATAATTTACGGAGTACTACATATCTTAATTTTCTTGTTTTATTCGTATTAGCCATATTTAATCACTAATTTCTCCAAAATATTTTAAATTTATTCAACTATGCTTCTTGATTCTTTCATAAATATTTACTTGTTTTTTATTGATAATTATCAGTATAATTTGAGAGAAATCAAAGTTTGATATGGAAAGCATGGATGCTTCAAAATTTATAATATGATAAGGAGGGGAAGTCTGGAAGTGTCAATTGCAGTAAATCTTAAAGAAAAGTCTGTTCCAAAAACTTAATTTTTGACTTTGATTCTTCTTTTAGATATGGAACTTTGTCCATCAATAGTGATAAATTTTTCATTCCAGATAAGAATATGGATTATATTTGGCTATTTTCTTTTGTTTCATTTTCAGGTTATATCTGATCTGATTCCCAAGGACAGTCTTCTTTGGAAGCTCAAACTGTTGAAATCAGCTGCTGCCTATGCAAATTCTCGTCTGCATGCAGTCAAAGCTGAAGTACTTGTGCTTGCTAGGTTAGTTGGACAAGTTTCCATTAATTAACTATCTGAGTATTTCTGGTTTAAAATTAAAATCTTTGTATTGTATTGTTGGGGAGGTCCCATACTTCATATACTTTAACGAGGAATTTAATAATTAATTAATACAAGGTAAAATCCCCTCCACCCCTTGTCCCTGGAAAAAAAACCTTTCAAATAAGTTATTGTGATGTGAGCTAAATAAATTATCATTGTTGAGCTATAATTTTTTTTTGCCTTGTTCCGGATTAAGCAGCATAGGTGTTTCTACATAATATTTGGATTTTGCACGTCATTGGCAGGATTTGGTGTACCTATGATTTGAAAGAGGACTCCTGGTCATCATACCTTGTAGTTATGCCCTGTTTCATTCTTTATCAATAATCTATTTATTTTAAATTTTTTTGTTTACCTATTTCTTGCACTTTAACTTTAGAAGAACCATCCTGTAATGTTTCGAAATTGGCGCATGATAATTTTTAAAGTTGGTGCTATGTTACGTTTTAGTTTATGTATTACCAGAGATTCTTGATTTCTCATATTTAAAGATTCATATTTATTGTTGCCATTTCAGTTTGAAGGATAATATGCTTCCTAGTGAAGATGAAGCAAAAAGACTTTCTAGGTTGCTGAAGAATTGTGAAGTTCGAACTTTTAAAGAGAATGGGCATACACTTTTGCTGGTAGGTTCTCTATGCTTTTGGTCCATAATGAAGCCCAAGCTTAATTATCTAATTAATTATTTCTGATATGATCTAATGTAGTTTTTTCTGATTTGTTGTTATATCATCTGATATAAATAAATGTCGCCAAAATCACTTAACACAACTATGACATTGGATAGTACTAAGACTACTGATAATTTTCTGCGCTAATGGAACAGGAAGATGGCATCAATCTACTCACTGTCATCAGAGCAACGGGAAAATATCGTCGTTCAAAAAAGATGAATTATGTCACTGATTATGTGCCTCCAAGTCTTTCAGAATTCAAATTTGGATTTGATCAATATAGTGGGTAATGATAAAAGTCGCATAATTACTTGAAGAGAATCGTTACTCTCATACCCTTTCACCAATTTTTTTTTATGTGGTTCTTTTGAAAATTGTCTCTAATATAGTTAAATACTTGTGTTGATGTAGACCTCCCAAAGTTCTGCCTTAGGGTAGTTAATACTTGGTTGTTGTTGTTGGACTTCTAAATTATATTGCTTTTTATACCCTTCTGCATGCAAGTCCTGCGCACTTCTGTTTTTCCTTTTTCATCTAGATTTTTTCTTGATGCTGCCTTAGCTTGGCGAGTATTTAGTTGCTATAAATTTCTACTTTAAAGCATCTTTAAAACTTACTAATAGCCTATGTATTGTATGAACTTCAGATGGCTTCAGTATTCTACCAGCCCCGTGTTATTCTCAACCTTGGGAGATGGAAAGATAGTGCAAGGTCTCAGTGGGGTGCCCAGTGAGGGACCTGTCTTATTGGTTGGTTATCATATGCTGATGGGTTTGGAGCTCACAGGCCTTGTTGAAGCATTTTTAAGGGAGAAGAAAATCATGGTTCGAGGCTTAGCTCATCCAGCATTGTTTCCTTCAAGCTCCTCAAACAGTGAAATCTCTTATGCTGATTACACAAAAGTTTTTGGTGCAGTGCCTGTGACTGCAAGCAACTTTTTTAGATTGCTTTCAGCAAAGTCGCACATACTTCTTTATCCTGGTGGAGCACGTGAGGCTCTACACTACAAGGTAGGTAGAGTCTGTTAAACTAAAATTTAATTGAAACTTGAATATACCCCATGTAATGAGAATCCATACATTCTGTGGTCTGGAATATTATCATTCGCTCATGAGTTCAGCAATATGTTCTATTGTCAACTTGGAAATTTGAGTATACCTTACTCTTGACTTAAGATGATTGGCAATTGACATAATAGTTTATCAGGCCTTAAAAAAGAAAGTTTGACAACACTGGGCATCTTAAGAAAAATACTGATAAGTTATATGGGAGACTGAAACATGCATTCTTCTGTTTGGCAATCTCAAAGTTTATATTTATATCATGAAGTTCAGTATTGAAGTGTATGAATGTGTGATACTGCCGACCTGGAGACTCAGAGGTATGGTTTACAAGTTATCCAACGAAATTGGTGATTTATAAATACTTCTTACACCTTTTTGAATTATTTTGTCTGATTGGCTCATGAGTCACATAGATATTTTGGTCTTTCTTAACATCTATCTTCTTCCATCCTACTATCTTCTTCCTTTTGAGTTCATGTTGAAGGTTTCTTAAGTACGAACCATATAATTTTGCCATGTCAAGCCTCCAAATAACGTTGATACTACTTACAATGCTGGTTTTTAACATATGTTAATCAGTTTGTTAGGGGAAGTGAAGATTAGAATATTTTCAAGAAATATACGCTTTTGTAAAATGCACCCATAAGTTACAAACCAAGGGGATGACAGATCGTAGTCAGAGGGTAAAGTCCAATTTAACATCATTTGACAATAAATTTCATGTTTTATGTTTAATAATTTCCTTCGTTGTTTCATCCTATTTATCATTTGAAAAGATACTTAGGGAATTTAAGAGCTTTGGTTGCCACAAAAGTTGCAAATAATGTTTTCTAACCCATTGCTAATCTCTAGGTTAGTAAGTTACAATATGTTGGTCTAGGTCTGTGATGTTAGAGATCTATTTGAAGAGGATTAATCATTCATAAAGATGATCACATGAAGATGATCCTGGTGCCTTGTAGCCATCGAGTCGCCATTTTTGAATGAGATGAAGTTTTGAGGAATTCTGTAACTCTTTTACTTCAGTCGCCCAGTGTGCCTTTCTTTTGTTACTTCGGAATTCAAAAGTAGCTACCTCATATTCATGTTGCTCAGGTATTTACCCACAGTACAATGAACATGCAGTGTTTTCAGGAAGTGAGTTTGTAACAAAACAAGTATGTGACATTGCATATATTACTGGAGTAAGATTCCTAAGATGTGAGTTTGTAGAAAATCAAATCAGGAATGCTAGGTTTTCGCATTGTATTGATGTAATATCCTAGGCAAATCTAAAGAACATTACACGGAATTGATGGTCCTATTTATGTCTATGGTTACCTGATTAGTAGTATGTTTGGATCACATACATAATAGTGAGAGTGTGGATAAGCAATACATACCTCATGGGAATTTGAACTTATGGGGTATATCATATGACTAATATGCTTTCTCAAGCATAGTGTAGTTTATTATATGAAATGTTTAAAACTTTAACTCTTGCTAAGGAAGATAGAATTTCGTTGTAAATACTTAGTGGTGGGAGAGCAATCTGTTCCTTTTTTTCAGTTGATTTTTCAAGAGCTTAGTCTAGGATGTTTTCTTTCAAATCCTAAATTATGACATTGAAGGTATAGTGGGTTGCATCCCTTAGAGTTTTGGCATGCCAAGGAATCATGAATCTGTACTGGGAATCTAATACATAGTATGCTGGGCTATGGGAGAATCAGGTAGCCTTATGCTAACAAAACGCCGATTCCTGTTAAAAGCTGATAACCTCCTTGGAATCAGTAAAGCACTGAATTTTTTTTTGTAAATCTTGTACACGTGAGGAATGTGGAAAAATTGTGCTAGAAGCTCTTGTAGCTCATAGGGATAGTCCTTAGTCCAATAAGTAATATTTGGTCACTATCCCCTGCACATTCTCATTGGAAGTGTTCTAAAATTCTTGAATAAAATTTTGAAATCTGAAGTTGTAGTAATGAATTTAGTGTGGGGTATCTGATGTTGAATTGCAAAAGAATGGAAGTTGAAGAAAGAACCAAAGAAACCTACTTCATCTTGGAAGATATTGGTGGATGTTTTCTTGTCACCACGAACTCTGCGAACTTTTTAGAAATAGATATAATGTGATCTATTAAAAGCATATATAATTGCCCTTGAATCTCTTATTACTTGTACTATGACTTTTAGTACTTTGACAAGATTGGGTCTTGATATGAATCCTCCTCATGCTAACGTCCAAACCTTAATTGTTTCCTTGACACGTCTAAAGACTAGTATAAGAAAGACAAGATTGACTGATATTATCAGGCCATCATGTTTCATTAGTGGGTCTTAGCACTTTACATATGTTTTTTTGACACTTCTAGCATTCAGGCCTTTGATGAGTAATTTCCTGGTAGGGTGAAGAATACAAGTTAATTTGGCCTGACCAACCTGAATTTGTGCGGATGGCTGCAAAATTTAAGGCGACCATTGTACCTTTCGGTGTTGTTGGAGAAGATGATGTAGCAGAGGTAATCTCTGAATTATTGTGTTTCTATTACTGATTTATTCATTCTTTAATTCACAAAATATTAGATTGAAATCAGCAAGATTGACATGCTTAGATTCTACAGACCTGTACACTGTTCACTTCACCTTAAAATAATATTTAGTAAACATGAGTTCAGTTCAATAAAAATAAGTTCAATTGATGACGATAAATTCAGTGAAAATTTGTTGCTCATCAGAATAAACAGAACAGTGAATTAGTAAAAACAGTTAGAGTTCAGTAATAATTATAATTTATATTCATCAAAATTAAGGTGAAATAAACAGGGCTTTAGAAGTGTTATGTGTAGTCATTCTCTGTGAATAAATTAGAAGGGTTATGCTTATGAATTGCAGAATAGTTTGATTTAATGATGCATTGGTGATTGGTACTAGTTGGTTGGACGTTCATCATGATTAACATCTGCCTTACTAACTCATAAGCTATAAATATAAAAAATGTTCATCTGCATGTTTAGTATATTATTGGAGTATATATTTGAAGAATCATCTTCCAGTACTTGTTCTTATAGAGGAGATGAGGTCCCATCCTACTTTAAACATACTTTCCATTATTATCTCCAATACTACAAATAGAGGCGACTCAGGTGATGCTTGTCGTAAAAATTTGTTATCAACTTATGATATTTTCTAAGTATTACAAGGTTGGGTGATTTTGTGATGGAGAATTCAAGACAGCCGTTAGATTTATATGGTTGCATGGGGCAAAGGCCCCGTTTGCAGTATGCTGACTGAATTGGTGATATAATTTATATTATTTTCAAATTTGAACTAAGATTGTTTCATGTACTGTCAGTTGGTCCTGGACTATAATGACTTAATGAGGATTCCTGTGTTAAATGATCGTATACGACAAGGTGCTGATGACATTGTAAGAGTGAGGTATGTATCTCCATTTTTTATGATAACGGGGAGTTTTATTTCATTTGAAAAATATTTATTGATTTATGTGAACTTAATTCAACTTTTTGTTTATAACTTATTTTCTGAAATTCAATTTAGATTTTTCTAAACTTCTCTTAAATTGTCTAAGGTCCTAACCATTCTTCAGTTAGTGTCACATTTGGTCTAAAACCTAGTGATTTATAACTTTCAATTCTGATAGAGTTGCAGCTCTTTGCATTCTATTTGTGGAACCTGTGTTGACAACTAAGGATCTGTTTCTTGAAGAAGAAAAAAAAATAGACAAACTGAGATGCGCAAAGTTTCTTCATTTTCCTCGGATTATTCAATCGGTTGTCAGAAAGAACTCTTTATGTTCTGATCTCTTTTGTGTTTAATAGCAAAATACGAGAACAAAAATGTCATTTTAGGTTAATGTAGCAAATTGCAAACTAATTGTGATACAGGAGAGGCGATCAAGGGGAGGTTGGGAATGAAAACCTCTTCTTCCCTGGACTTCTTCCCAAAGTACCTGGTCGCTTTTACTATCTATTTGGTGAGCCGATTGAAACCAAAGGAAAAGAAGAGTTGCTGAAAGACAGAAAGAGTGCAGAAGAATTGTATTTGCAGATAAAATCAGAAGTAGCGTCATGTATAGATTATTTACTTGAGAAGAGAGAAGAGGATCCTTACAGAAGTATCATTGATAGAACCATTTATCGGTTGCTATCAACTCCTGCACATGATGTGCCATCATTTCCCCCATAAACAAAGAGGGGATTATAAGGTATACTTGTATTTGACAGTACGATATATTGACATGTATAAATGTGTAATATTCAATATGTTTATATGATTTCAACAGTTTTTTGGGGAAATACCTTTTACAAAGTAGCGACAAATCTTTTTTTCTTTCTGTAAACAAGTTTTTGCATCAATTTTGATTTTTGACAAAATGGTTAGAAGTTGTGAAATTATAAGAATGCACAAAAATATATTAAGAAGCTTCATGAAACTGAACACATAGCATCACTTATCAGATAGCTCTGTTCCTTAGCAATGACCAAATCAAGAGTACTGTTTGGCTTCGTACCATATAGTCATTGTAGATACAAAAATTCGAAACGCATGTGAAAGATATGAGAATGTCTTGAAAAAAAGTGGCTTCGCTTTGAAGTCTGCTGTCTGAGCTACATTCTATGACTTTTTGTAATATAAAGTGAGGTGGTTTAACTAGAACCATATGTACTTGTGTTCAAGGATCACAAAAATATTGGCATTAGAACTTTTGTTGGGAACTAAAGTTGCATGCAAGTTCTTGGTGAAGTCAATGGGCCACCTCGTTTGAACACCAACCCGAATTCAGGTCCAACCTGGGGTCGGCATAGCTCTACGGTGAAATTGTACCTTACTAGAGAATATGGAACTGAGATTCATCTGGTGGTTTACCTATGAAACCGAAGATTCCATATGACCATGCAGATGGGTCACTAGAATGATCTACTTGCTCAGAGACGTACCCCTAACAAGGGATACTTGGGACCAGTCCTATATGATCAAGTGGTTTCATTGTAGTCTCATCTAAGGATACTTACCGAATTAAGCTACTTCGGGTTCAGCTCGAGCTCAACTCAGTTAAAACTCGGTCATATAGAGCTTGGCTCGAAACTTAAACGAACCAAGACGAGTAAAGTCTGGCTTGACTCGAAAGTTTGTTAACAAGTTCGACGAAATTTAATATATAAATATTTTTAACACTCTCTCATTTCTAATGTAATTGTTTTCTACTTTTAAAGTAAAAAATTTAAAACTTTAACTATAAATCCTAATTATATTATAACAAATAACATATTCAAATATGATTTTGGATACATTTCAATATAAATTTTTAAAATATTAAGTTTTATAATTTTATGTCTTATAAATTTAAAGAAAAAATATTTTAAATTATATATTAAATAATATGAAAAGTCAAATATAACAAATAAAATAAAATAAGACGAATGCGGTATATATAAACGTATTCATTTTCTACTTATATACCGAAGTGTTCCAAGTGTACAAAGTTTTATACACATTTAGGAAAAGAAAACCAAACAAAAATTGAGGTAGCTATCAAGACTTCCCTAGTGAGAGTGAGTGAGTAGTAAGCTTGCTTTGTGAAAGTTGGTGCGAAAGCGTCAAAAAAATTTTGGGAAAATCTGAGAGTGACCAAAGTGATGGGCTCAGACTCACAATGACGTACTCGTGCAACAACCTTAAGCAGAATTGCAGAAATATTTATTAGTTAATCTCCTTCGTATTCTCACCTTAATATCGTCTACTTCGGAATCATCCAACTCTATCTTACATTGCGATTCCCAATAATCTGAAGGTACCATTTAGCTTTTTTTTTTTTTGCTGACTTTGTATCTAGGTTTGTTGTAGAATTGCTTATTGTTTTGTGTATTGATTGATCTGATTGAATTTGGATTTTTTTTCGAGTTTGTATGATTTGGGTGGTTTTTTAAGGGGTTTGTTTTTATGGAGTGATTAAAAATGGAATTTTTTGTGGGTTTAAGTGTGTAATTTTGAAGTATCGAGTTTGTGAGATGTTTGTGTAGAATATGATTGTTGATTGATATGTTTGGTTTGAAGTTTTGCTGAATTTAATTGTTTGATTCATTTTTTTGTGGAAGTGTATGTGATATCGGGATAGATTGGGATAAGGGGCTGAACTATAGGAGGAGTTAGGAATTGGGGCAGCATATGAAAAGAGGAGGCGCTACTTTGTGCTGTTTGCTTGAGACCTGGAGCTGTCTCATAGCTCAGTCTTTTTTCGGGCCGCGGTAATCAATGATGTTTAATTGTTATTGGGTTATTTGAAAAGAAATGTGCAGATGAAATATTGGAATGCAATGAGATTCTGGTGATCGTTGATGATGAGTTCATGTATTGTTGGCCTGTCCTTAATATTTTAAGAAAATGTGTTACCGGTTAATGAATGATTACCGGAAAGTTTTATGGAGTTGTTGGATACCTTGTCCACTGGCTGCTGTTGTATCATTGGAGTATTAGGAAAATATTGCTATTTTACAGTAGAAACTTTCTAATTTTTACGCCAAATTTATCTCACGAGTTGTAGTTGATGGTTCCACGTTAGTTTTTTCTGTAGGCCAAGTTGGAGGACATAAACACTCAGGAGGCATGCCATAATAACATACTTATATGCACGGAGAAAGCATAGAGATTTCTCTCTCTCTCAAATGAAACTTTGTGTTAATTTCCTCCGCTCCCTAGGTTGTCCTTTGATCTCAGTAATTCAACCAGGTAGTTTGGCTTTGGCCTTTAGTACCCTTAAGTCATCCTTTCTTGATTTGAATGGGACCATCAACACCAACTGAGCTAGAGGGATTTAGATCTTAATGAGGTCCTCTACCCTTGGGCCTTGGCAAAAGTCTTAGTCTTGGCGTGGCTTATCCTATTAAAAGCATCACTTTCAAGTTTAATTTTGAGAAATTTGGTTGGATTTTATTGGATATACATTGTATATTTTAGCTTTTCTTTATACCCTTATCTGTGGCAACTCAGGAATGTCTTGCTAAACAGTGGCCTACTTCTTGATGCGTGACTTGTATATAAATGTTTTTAGAACATTGACTTTCCCTTTAGCCTGGAACCTTATATAATTATCAATTTCTAAGTTACATAAGAATGTAAGAGTCAAGTCTACACCGGAGTTCACTTGTATCTGGTCTCTCATATTCTCAAAAGTTGCCTTTTAATCTCTCTATATTTCTCTTATAGTACTTATAAAAGACTATATCTCTAATACTTACTGGGTTCTCCACATAGACACCTAGCATAGGTATATATTATACCATGAAGTGTGTCTACTGAAATATATGGGACCACTCAAACCACATCGTCTGTTAAACAATAACAATTCAAGCTGTGTTTGGGTTTTTTAATGTGTTCTCTACACTTCCCTGTTTGTAATTGTAACCATCTAGGTTCCTGGTATGTTTTTCATTTCTTTCATGGACTTACTATTAGCAAAGGGTGGTCCAACCTTAAGTGAAGTGAGCTTTTTGTTGACCTTTATTTGGTGAAACAACAATAGATGGAATTACGTTTTATCTAATGGGGTTTAACTCCTGTTTTAATCTGTGCTTAGTTTGTTTCCTTACATCTGAATCAATTATCAAGAGTAATTAATCAATTCCCTTCCTCAATATGCTTCCTCTAATATAGCTACCAGTGTAGCCTATTAGAGATTATATGCTTGTAATGTGTGATTATGGTCACTTATCATAAAGAATGAAAAAAAACCTATTTGATTATGTTCACTGATTAGAGACCTTTTGTATATTGCAGCACCAATTCCAGTAATGTATAAAAACCAATTGCAAGAGTTAGCTCAGCGCAGCTGTTTCAACCTGCCGTCTTATGCCTGTATCCGTGAAGGGCCTGATCACGCCCCTCGTTTCAAGGCTTCTGTTAACTTTAATGGAGAGATATTTGATAGCCCAACCTTCTTTTCTACTCTGAGGCAGGCTGAGCATGCAGCTGCAGAAGTAGCTTTAAACACACTGGCAGAAAGAGGTCCATCAAAAATACTTGCAGCTAAAGTTTTGGTAAGTGCCCTATTGCTTTGGCTTATCCTCCCGTTGATTTTGATATGAAGTATTTCGTTTCTAAGTTTTCATTCCCTTTGAGTTTGACTCATTTATCAACATTTTCTTCTGTTCCAAATGTTGTTTGGAGATAAATTCTTGGCTTTTATCATTTAAGTGAATAGTGACTTTTGTATAATTTGCTTCTATTATGTTATTTTACTTTTTAGTCGCTGCTAGATTATTTTTCTTTATAATGCTGGTTACTCTAGACTTCTGGAGCAATATGGTGCATACAACTGTTCTGAGGGATACAAATGAGAACAAGTTAAGAAGTGATGATGATTATGCGAGTTCTGTAACACCCCCGATAATTCCCTTTTTCCGAAAATCAAAACCTTTAGGAACTACTAGTGTGCTACCGCCACGCAAACGTTAACTCTATAACACAGAGTTTTCAACAAAACTCAAAAGACTTTTCGAAATAACATCATTCGTAAAAACAAACTCCTAACATACTACAAACTTGAACCGTAAAGGCCCTTATTGTAAATTACCAACATAACATTCAACTCAAATCCAAAACCAACAGACTAAAATCATTCATAGAAAACGCAAAATAATCTGAAATCTAAATTAAAACAACACTTCACTCAACCCACCCATGCATGAATGCTTACAAGTGTAAGTATTGGATCATCATAGTGCCATTTAAAGGAAAATTCCATGACCGAAAACACACACAAAGCATGTAATCAGAAAGTTACAGAGTATAACATTTGAATTAACATTTAAATAGAGAATAAGTACAGTATGAAAGAACGCACTACACAATATTTTACTCAATTAACATGACAAATAAATTAATTACTTGTATTAAGCAATAGACAATGTTGTCTCCCCCATGTCCTGAATAGGATATCAGAATAGATAAATAACCCATGCACTCCCGTCAGAAGGCATCAAAATACAGTATAAATCCAGATGGTAAACGAGCGCGACTCTGTCACCACAGCTAGATGAGATCTCAACTAACCCCAATTTTAATTCAAAACGTTATAAAAGTGAAACTTGTAAATCACACGACCTCCAAGAAAAGCCGCGGATAATACCCCGTAAAGTTTCAACTCCTGATTGTCAATACTTTAGACGTGCACTAGTCCATAGTTTTATTGCTTATCCTTCTTTCTCTTTACGTGATTTAAAGTTTAACACTCGATTTTCGATATCACCACAACACACACAGGTAAACATCATAATTACACAATCAACCTCTTTTATATTGTAATTTTAACCTTTTGACTTCCTTAAATTTTTAACCTGTTGAACAGAATCAACTACCCTCGTCATTAAGGCTTAAAAATCATCTTTACTCAATTCATACCAATAACATTGAAGGAGTAATAATAAACAATCTCATGAATTAACTAGCAAATTAATTCCAACAGAATCGATCAAAATTTCTCAACCATACATAAACCTTTTCAGATTAGTTTCAACAAATCATAGTTATAACTCACCCACAATACCATATCATGCACCTAATATAAAGAACATGAATTCTTTCGAATACATTACCAAACAATCTCACCCAAAAGGTTCCCTAAATATGATACTAAGTTTGCATTTTAGCATAGATCATGCTCCTAAAGGTAAGGTTTTTGTAACTTGTACGTACCTTGAGTAAAATAACCGGGTGACCACTTTATCTACTATCAAACACCTTCTACAAAATGTTCTCTTACACCAAATAATACAATCTAAATTAATATACCTTCATCCAAATTTAGAGCAACCGTACTAAATTTTCTAAGGCTTTAAAAAATGCAAGAAAACACAACAGTGCAATAGGATTGGCTAATCCATAAGCATTGTATTTTGGGAAGCATGTAGCTGTACAACTTTTCCATATGCGGGTCAAGGATGGATTTTCATAAGGTGCGTCAAGGGTGAGCTAGAAGATGCTATACGAAAGATTTTACTAAGCTATTGATATACATTACATGACCTTTACAAAGGACCCTACCCATAATGCAAAAAGGACGATTCCTTAAAAATAAAACCCAATCAAATGAGTCAGAAGATTACCCACGTGTTTTCTTCCACTTTACATATAAGGATATACTTCCGTATCTAACAGCCCGCAAGTTCACAAGGGACTTCTGAAAAGACACAACTATACCTCCAACTTCAAGATACATGTGCTGCTAATCGCAACAACTTGAACGCATCCAAATTTTCGCAAAGTCTACCAGCATAATCCAAGCTAATATCAGCAGAAGCCATGCTTCAACAAGTAAATAATGAAGTAGAAAAAATTCCACAGCCCCCTCAAATGTCAGGATGTGAAAAAATAAATATAGGAAGAGTATATACATGCAAAAACACACGGTAAACCTATGAATGATTGATCAATTCAAACTACACAATTAAAGAGAGAAAACTTTGAATAATTAAATCTCGCATAAAAAATAATTGAGAGACTGCTAAATAAAACTTATGATTAGAAGGGAGGAGAGAGGAAGAAGGCCAACTGTAGCTGGTGGTCGGCTCACCGGCGTGCAGTAGGGCGGCAAGAGACGGCGGCAGAGAAGGGAAGGTAGTGAGCAGGGCAAAGCAGCAGCAGGTAGCTAGAGCACGACTTCCTTTTTTTGTTTGGGTAATTTTGTGAGTAAGGCAGTTTAGGGTTTTGGGGGTGAGGTGATTTAATTAAATAGTACTGGTAATGGGTAGGATAGAGTTTGGGTAGGATAACTAATAAGTTGTATGGTTAAAGTAAATAACTACAACTTAAAAAAATAATTTATAATCTATATAGAAAGTATTTAAATTGTAAAATATATATGTATGTATAGAAAGTATTTTCGGTAAAATATAGTCAAAATTTCGTTAATTAACGGGAGATTACAAGTTCATAGAATGTTCACTTGCGAGTTTTTATTTCCGGATTATGTCTATAATGATGGTAGTTTAGGGTAGAGTACCTTAGAATGTAGTTATCTTGTTTAGCACTTATACAAAGTACCTGGACTTTGGGTTTGTAAATCTTAACCACTTGAATATCTATTTTTAATGATACATGTTTGTCATTGTTGTGAGTTTTGGCTTGTAAGCTGAAGTTCAAAGGAAATTGATCTATAATATGCTAATTAATGTAGTGGAGCAAAAGACCGGCCTTTTAAACTTGATATAAATTCTAAGTGGGTTGTTGTCAACTTTATTGTACCTTCTGTTACAGTTCATCTGACTTTATATACGAGAAGTAACAACCTTTACACTATGTTGGTATAGCTACTACGGAAAGAGAGGGAGGGGAGGCAAGGGAAAGAAAGGGTTTTTAGGAGAGAATCTGTATTCCCTCCCTTTCATTACATATGTTTTGTTTGCTTACCACATTTGAATCTTCCAGATGATTTTATCAGCCAATCTGATTACCAAGTGCATTGAGGGAGGGTCTGACAAATTGACAATTAGGTGAGCTTTGTGTATTCCTTCAAAATCTTTCCAACATAAGGAGGATTTGTTTCCTAAAATGGGATGAAAATGAATCCCTCCAATTCCCTTCCCTCTTCCCCAAGCCGTATCCAAATGTGGGAAGATGAATCCCTTATCTCTTCCTTTTCTTTCCTTTCCTTCTAAATGACCCTATCCAAACACACTATTAATATTAGGGATTTTGTATGGTTGCAATGAGGAATTGGCATTCAAGTGCCCTGACATAGAATATTAGAGCTGTCAATGGTGAATTATAATCTTGCCATCATGTTAACCCTCAGATACAGCTGTTTATGGTTTGTTTATATTTCGTATCTGTACATTATTGTGGCTCCTGTTTACAATGTGAACAGCATCCGGTGATTTTGTCATACTTGTTGTAGACTTGAAGGATTGTCTTTAACTCTATCTGTATCGCAGGATGAAACTGGAGTTTATAAGAACCTGCTTCAAGAAACGGCTCATAGAGCTGGCTTGAACCTTCCTGTTTACACCACTATCCGTTCTGGGCCAGGACATGTTCCTGTTTTCTCATGCACAGTTGAGCTGGCAGGAATGACATTCACAGGAGAGGCAGCAAAAACAAAGAAACAAGCTCAGAAAAATGCAGCTATTGCTGCTTGGTCTACCTTGAAACAAAGTGTGTATGAACTCCTTTTCTCAATTCCTCAAATTTGGTCCTCAGTTATCTCTCATTGCATATGATTTTTATGTCTGACTCTACTGTTTCTTCCATTATACGCTGTAAAATAATCTGGAGAGTGAAATGCTACTAAGTTTATTAGATCTTCAATTCAATTGAATTACATGTCTCTTCCGTGCACTTAGAAGAACTTAAATTCTTCAAAATTAGACCAAAAATAGGAAAACTGCTGCTAGAGTATCTGCTTATGACCCTTCATAGACATTTCTGTTCCTTATCCTCAATACGTGTAACGTAGCTTATTCATCACCTAGTTCAAGAGGACAAGAAAAGGTTTTTGTTTTTCATGGAGACTCTTCTCTGTTATGAGCATAATGGGGTACGGTCTTCTGTCTCTAGGGATGAAACGTGTGGCATTTCGTCTGTTAGTACAAGAGATGTGACTTTCGAGGGTGCCTAGGGGCATAGTTAGAGAATGAGAGATGATAAGACAGGCATTTTTGCAGGCGATTTGATTTTGAGGCAACAAAATGAAGACCACAGTTAATTTGAATATCATTGGAAACTTCATATATAATTACAAAATCTACAATCAATCATCCACAACAAGCAAAACCCCATAATAATAAACCAAACAAACCATTAACTCATTTGTGTGTGTTGATTTTTTTGCAAATTGGGAGAAATGAGGAGTGGGATCGTTTCCCTTCTACCTTGTCATTTTGTCCTTAAATTGATGGAAACATAGATGGTGGTTCCTTGTTTGAAAACTAAAATGCCAATCCTTGAAGCAATTCTGTATTGAATTCTGTTATGCATTTGTAAAAGTGAATAAATTCTCTAAAAATGAAAATTGTCTGCTCCTAAAGATAGTGTGGATCCGCCTTTGAATGAAAAGTAGAAAACCTTGATCTTTAAACTGAAGCTTGAATACACAAATTGTTTTATGTATCTGAATTTACGCTGGTTTTTGTTAATGCAGTGTCTCAACATGGCTCATCTTCTTCTGGCACTATCTCTGATGGTAATGAAGAGCAGGAACAAGTTACTGTTGCTCGATTTCTTGCTAGCCTTAACCCAGCAGAGTCAAGTAATTCCTCTCAAAGTAAACAGCAAAAGGGGCATTGTAGGTTACCTGCATTCACAACCTGCAGAGATTCATTTCTGTCAACTCCAACTGCATTTGGCTTCCGTTATCTGAACTGGACATCTTCCAATCTCTCTCCTGAAATGGCAAGTCATCATATGTGGCTGCAAGAACAGGCCGCAGAGCACCAGCGCCATCTTATGGCTATTCCAGTTACTATTCCGCATGTTCCTCCACCCAGTCATGTTGTCCCGTGGATGCATTCTATGTTGCAGCCAAGCCATCTTCCTTATTGCTTGGCCGGGGAACAACATCCCATTCCTCTCTCTCCCGGGATCTCTATGTGTTCTGCCAACTCTCCCTTCTACCTCTCTAACCATTTAATGCGAGATCCAATGAAGGTTGGGCCAATGGTGACTATTCAAGAGATACAAGAAGAAAAACCAGAAGATTTTTCTACTTTTTGTCCCCCTGAATCCTCCAAAGCTCCTGTTCTCAGCAATAGTATCTCTGAACCTGTGTTAGATGACAAGCATAAAGAATCCAAACTGGACAGTTTACCACTAGCTAAAAATATGTCCTCATCTTCTCTGGAGATCCAAGAAAAAGGATTGCCCATGTTTGAATCCTCAAGGCCGCGTAACATTGGGTATAGCCATGCAGCAATGATAAACAACCGTGGAAATACAGGAAGAGCTTTGCCAACAGCCTCTCAAAGTGTTTCAGCGGGACATACCCAGAGAACTTTCAGAACCCCGATTGCTGCTCCACAAATGCAAAGTGGTGTGAGTTCATTTTCGGGGAGACCTAGATTTGGAAGAATGCAAGCTGGGGGTTTCCGTTCACCATTTACTGCACCTGCTGTACAAATCAGATCAGTTGTGCCAGTGTGTTCTGCAGCCCCACCTAGAAGAACGACTAGCTCCACCCAGAACGAAGAATCAAGTGACGACATGAGGAACAGGAGTACAGGTGATGTTTCGATTGTTAATTCCAAGTTGGGAAATCTTCGTATATAGTAGGATGGTGGGCATATAGCATAGGTGACATAGAAGCATGTAAGAATTGCTAGAGTAATTTTGCAGTTTCAAAATTGTATGTATGATAATGTTCAACGCTGAGACTGCAATGGCTCGGATAAAGAAAACAAATTATTATTTACTGTTTTTGTACCTGTGAAACGAAGTTCGATGTGTTCTTCGGTGCAATGACAATCTCACTGGTGCTTGATTTGTTGGTATTGTTTTTGCTTCAAAGATTTTCTTTCTTGCAGAAGGAGCCTTTTTAACGATCAATTAGCTTCAATCTACTAATAACAAAACCATAGATATAAAATAATTATGCTTTAAGTGCAGGGCTATCAAACCTTGCAAATTTATGCGTATCTGATCACATCATTGGACCTAAATCAAACTGTACTCAAATGATTTTTCGGTTGTCTTAAATGCATACAAAGTATTTATTTTGATTGTGATTACCACTAAAATAACTCGAAATAAATCGAAGTTTGGACGAATTGTAGATTCGTATGAATAAGACATGAAGACTTGCATCAAAAATTAACTTGCGAATTTCTTTAAAAAAAATCTGTTTCTCAAGTCATTTTACTCATTCTTTACGGGGTAGGAAAAGATTCACATTCTTTATGAGTTCTACAATTTTTTTGGTTTGTTATAAAACTATGATGATGCCAACCAAAATCCATACTCAATTCAGATACTATTAAATAAGCACCTTGCTTGAATCCATTAATAAAACCTTGGATGTATCTTGTTTCACAAATGAGTTGAATAATTAATGAAATATTAATATAGGACCAACATCGACCGTCACACAAGTCCAACAAGATCTCACCCAAGTAACAAGGAATAAGTGTTGCTTTATATCTGATCTGGATCACCAATTGAATTTTGTCTTTTTTACATGTATCCAAAAATCCACCATACTCAATTACTCAGAAACATCAAACGACAACATCCACAAGCCAAATGCCAACGCAATAATGTTGTAGTTAAGGTTAGGGTAGGGTACCCGATTTGTCCAAACCAAAAAAGATGACCAGTAACTTCCTATTGCAAAATGTTGGATAACAACTCATTTTATATCAAACAAAAGCAAAAATCCAATCTTTAACCACCCAAGTTAACTCATAACTTTCTGAAATATACTAAAGTGATACTACATATGTACTGCACATCAAAGTAGGCATAACCTTAACTACATATGTTTTATTCCAACCACTCAGCAAGCTCTCGCTATTAAAGATCACCAATTGAATTTTGTCTTTTTCACATAAATGGTGTTTGTTTTAACAACTCAAATCCAAATCCAACTTCGGTCTTCAACATATTCAAGGAACAGACTGGAAGACTCTTAAAAGCTTGGATCTCAGAGGAAATTAGAGGATCAATTAGAGATCAGGTGCCACCGCTCATTAGATTATGGACAATAGAAAATATGCAGGGAAAGACTCAGCATCTTGGAAGTGGATGGTGCATGGAAAAAAGTATAGAAGAATAATCAATGATGGTATATTGAGGCAGGGATTTGATGGTACCTCAAATTATCTGAAGGGCAATAAGTTTAGGGAGGTCAAAAGGTTTGGGCTTTCTTTCCTCTCCGTGCTGAATTATTGGCCATCTGGAAAGGGATTAAAGAAGTTCATAATTTTAGTGATACATGACTACTGAGGACAAATAGTAGTGAGGCGGTGGAAATTCTGTTGGATCAGAACAAGTGTCCGAAAGAATTGAAAAACCTTCGGCAAAATATTAAGAATGAAGCTGAATCTTTTTCTTTTTTACTTGTTTTAAAATATGCAAGAACCTTGTTATTAAAGCCCATAATCTAGCTGTTACAGTTAGAAAAAGGTAGTGTGCTTTGTTTGTATGTCATTAAAAAAAAGTAGGCATAATTGTTTTTGAAAAAAACACAAAAGTGATTGCCATAAAACAAAACACATACTTAAAATAGCATTGCCAAATCCATATTTTATGAAAATTTTAATAATTGAGTGTAGAATGCAAATCAAAGTAGATAATTAAGAAAAATCCCTCCAAGATGAATGTATACGTCAACGAGCGAAAAATATTCATAGTTTCCTTGTAACTTGGTTAAACATCAAATGATTTTAGACTAATTAAATTTAGGATTAATTAACCGCATTAATCTAACCTTTGTCCGATTTGCGGATATTAATCCAACCTTTTGTTTATTTCTGATTGCACCTACCTTTAACTGATTTTTGCTTCCACTAAACCTTTTTACGGGTGACCGAAATAGCAAGTGGGAATTATCTGACGTGGCAGAGGCAGTTTAATTTATATGTGGAAACACGGGTACTTCACTTGATAGCCGTCCCCCGTCCCCAATTTACACGGTACCGGTACAAACATAAAATCCATTAAAATTGGAAAAACAACTCATCTAGGCACTCTTTAGCCCATGCCCATCTCTTCCTCTCTCATAATCCCAGATTGATTTTGATTTTCTCTCACCTTCTCACATTATCATCCTAATACTTCCTCTTGACATGCTTGGACCAGTACAGTATAGCTTCTTGAATCTTATCTTTGAAAAGACTGTTGCATGGAACTCTTGTGCAGCTGCACCACGGTTGAGCCTTCAACAAGATCATCACCACAAATCCATCAATCCGGTCCCTGACTATCAATGGCCAAGATCGTGTGCCACTATATGGATAGAATATGCTTTAGCTACTACTCCTCAAGGCTTGTTTCAAACTGAGGGAAGAAGAACATAAATTGTGTTGACTGAGATGGTGAGGTTGGGCATCCTCAAGGTGGATAAGGAGTTGAGTTTTTTGATTAAAAGTGGTGGAAGAGGTTGCGAATTTTAGAAAGGAACCTTTACAAGATGCAGACATCATGTAGATTATAGAGAATGGTATAAAATTAAACCAATTTTCATTCCTCATTCTGATTCCAATTATGACTTTAGAACCAAATGCACAATTTACATTTCTTGTTTGTCTTAGCATTTCACATTCAAACTCCTTGGAGTCTAAAGCATCCGTTTGAGGCCCAAACTCCATCTATAATTCCTTTTCATCGACCAGCTCTGTGATAGATACTCTTGGCCCTGAATTTTGCTACATAGCTTATCATAACTCTGAAATAGACAATGGACATAATGTAGACCTTAATGGTCATTGGTTGGGGAATTTTCAGTATCCCCTCATGGTACCCAGAGAGTAGCTGTCAGTATGTCATGCCACTTATGGGAGAGGGTTTACAAGAGAAGGGTGAGGAGTGAAGACGAAGAAGAGTGAAGCCAGTGAAGAACTTATGCGGTATTTAGTTCCTTCAATATTTTTAAAAGAGAGTTATCTGTTCGTGACCGTCTATCACAGGTAACAACTGGACCAGGTTTAGTGGAAGCAAAAATCAGTTAAAGGTAGGTGCAATCAGAAATAAACAAAAGGTTGGATTAATATCCGCAAATCGGGCAAAGGTTAGATTAATGTAGTCAATGAATCCTTAAATTTAACAATAAATTAACATTTAAGTATAAGCTAGCAATTCAAAGCAATACTCCGTATCAACTAATTTAATTGTTAAGTTGAAAAACCTTATAAAATCCGTAATAATTCAAATGAAAATAATCAAAATAACATCAAGGAAATAATGTATGCGCCTAGAGAATCAAGCTTCATAAAGATAGAATTTTGTCATGTAATTAAAGAAGAATCACGTGTGATGAAGTCGACTCGATCACCTAAAAACAAAAAGAAAGAAAAACCGTAAGCAACTCCATTTTATTTTATTTTATTTTTACATTGTATTCTTAAGTTTGTGATTTACTTAAAATACCACCAAATCCGCAATTTTGTGTGAATTGACGTTAATCCTAACATTTGTTTTACAGGGGCTTAAGAATACAACAACAAAAATTCTTGCGGATTTACAAAGCAAGCAAGAAAGAAAACTTTTTAGGTAGTCATCAACAGAAATTCGAAAGCTTGGCGTCTGATTTGGGGTAATTGCGTAATGCGTATGCATGTACGAATAACCTATCATCATCTACTGCATACTGAGTACTAAAATAAATGACTAAGGCATCCACCTTTACAATTTGGTCAATGCATGTTGTTCTCTTTCCTATGCATTAAGGTTTTTTTTTTTTTTTTTTTGACACATAGACAATAAAGTTAGCTTACAGTACAACTCGTGAAGCTTCTTGCTGAAAAAACAACTCGTGAAGCTTGCCAAAAAAAAAAAAAAAACCACTCGTGAAGGATGAATACTCGTCAAAAAATATTGATCACACAGAACGAATAATCATATGACTATATGAGTAATAACTACAGAGTATAAAAAAGATATTACACTTGACATAAATAATAGGGAGTAGTATACAAAAGATGTAGTACCTATCTTGTATGTATTAATGTAACAAAATTCTTTATCAACTTTGAAACTAACTTTTATTGGAATACAATAACTTTGTTTTACGTATAAGATTTTTTGTTAAAATTATCACTATCTATTTTAATATAGTGCTTAATGATTTGTGAGACTTTACTATTATATGTGCTTGATATAATGTACTATGGAGTGAATTATAATAAATTTTAAAGATTTTGAGTAATTAAAGTATTTATTTTAATAAATAAAATCAAAATTGCTTATCATCTCATAAAAATCTTAAAATTATTTAAATAAATCTGGCAATTTATAGTCAAAATTTTTAAATTTTAACATTAAAAATGAAAATATAACAAACAAATAGACACAGATAGAGTAGTCTTTAAATGGTCCTATTTGATTGATTAAGGGATTTACAATAAGCATTAAAATAAATAATTAATTATGTGATTTTAAAATCACAATAATCATTCTTAATTATTCAAGGTAAAGAAAATTATTTAAAATTGTAGGTAAAATCGTAAAAAAATGATAGCGAATAGAATCAACAAAAGTAAATTTAAAAAAGTAATAATTTAAGTCAATATAAAGAATTTGAGTTGAATAAAATATTTATCTTAAAAAAAAAAACTCTTAATTAGCCAAAAGAAGCATGCAATAGTTCAATATAAAAGGAAAGATGTCACCAACACCACCAAACTAAAGGAAATTTCCTCTTGAAGAGACCCCCTTTCTGGTTCATTCTTTCTCTCGATCTCTAACCATCCTAGAAAGAGGAGGAGAGCAGAAGTTATGGCTAACAAAATCATGAACCTGATGTTCATTATACTTAGTTTTATCATGGTGTTCAATGGTGCTATAATTGGTGAGGCTAAGCTTCATAAGCTTAAGCAAGGTATCAAAGAAGATGGGTCTCTAAGCTTGTTGGTCATTGGGGACTGGGGAAGAAAAGGTGGCTTCAATCAATCTCTAGTTGCTACTCAGGTAATCTCTAATAATTATTACTAAACCATTAGGTTTTGTGGATGATTTGTGTGGATTCTTGTCAGTTGTGAACTAATGAATAACCAAATATTTTCTTAATTTGATTTGCCAATACATTAATTTGGCTTCTTAAGCACATGATTTCACATGGCAATGGCGTTGACTATTTATCTTTCTTATGACAAATAATAATAATAATAAATCATAGGTATGAAATAATTCGACTGATTGGAGGATTACTCAGCTCCTTACTTTACGTTTGTTATATTAGCACGTACTAATAATGATCTTGACATATAATATATTCTTGATGCTTAGCACGTCTTTACGTACTATAATTCCACAACAATTAGTATATAAAATCTTTTATTCATGAAACATGCGTATAAATTTTTTGATACACATATGAAGTTATTCCTTTAAATTATTTTGTAAAAATATTCATTAGGGGGAATTTGAAAGAGAATAAATGCAAGGGAGATTCCTTAGATGCTCTCTATTGCGTACAGAACTAAAACAAAAATTTGCAGAATTTTGTCCACATTATAATTGATTAATCAAATAGACGGTCTGTTTGCTTTTATTGGAACAAATAGTTGAATACGGATTACGTATTTTTATTTTTACCTCGTTTGTATTTATAAAGTTAAACTTTAAAAAATTTGACTATAAATTCTCATCATATTTTAAAAAATAATATATTAAAATAAACTTTTATTGATTGCATCTCAATAATCAAATTTTCGTAATTTCGTTATGTGAATTTAGAGATCAAAGCCTTGTATGTGTGAGGACAGTAAAAGGTTGGATGAGGGGGAAAGAAAGCACGCCACATAGCATCTTGTACGCATATTCGTTCAAGTGAAAACATTGTGTACAATGTGCATCGTGCCTACCAAAGAGTGGATTGACACCTGTCAAAAATAAAACAATTAAATATGATGCTGCACAAATCATCAGTGTATGGATGTTGCACCCGGGTGTACCATACGCATGGTATACCGGGGCCAAAACGCAGCAAGCAATGAACAAAACGCAGGTGGAAATGTACACGCAGTACATTGAAAATGTACATGTGAATGATGCTGAGTCATATGCTTGTCCATACACTCAACCGCTTCCTTTCCACACTCAACCGTCAGTGTACACCCTTTCCTATAACTGTCAGTTTTCTTTTTATGGGGAAGGAAATCTATAATAGGCCTATTCAGCAAGACAATCATTTCCATTTTCAAAAACTAGAACTTCTCCCCTTTCGCTTCCTATTGAGCCATTTCTCCCCTTTCGCCATTCCTTCCCGAACAGTTACTCCCTTCCAATTTTCCATATTTCTTCAACTCAAGTTTTTCTCCGACTCTAATATTTTCTCCAACTCAATTTACGGGAAAGTCGAAGAAGAAGTAAGTATTCATATATTAATTTAAGTACGTTTTTACCCGTCATAAAATGCACATATGGAAGCCGTAAAATATTAACAAATGTACATTCTTCAAGTAGGAAATGTACATTCCTATATTAGGTAATGTACATTCTTCTATCTGGTAATGTACATTAAATTTGTACACAATGTTTACACTCAATAACATGTAACGATTATGTACATTTCTATATTAGCTAATGTACATTCCTTTATTAGGTAATGTACATTCCTGTATTTGGTTATGTATATTAAACTTGTCCAATGTTTACTCTAAAAACTTGCAACGCTTGATACACATACTCACTAGATTACTATTTGACACATAATTCATTAAAAATGTACATACTAGTGATAAAAAATGTACATGTTTTTATCAGGTAATATTCTTCTTTATAAAGGGTAACCCTTTAAGAAATGTACATTCTATAATTAAGAAATGTACATTCTTCACGTAGTTCATGTACATTCATAAAGTTGGTAATGTACATTTAACTTTCTACAAGCATATATTATTGATTAAGAATGTACATGTTTTTATCAGGTAATGTGCTTCTATTTAAAAGGTAATACTTTATGATATGTCCATTTAATGATACACAATGTACATTTATGCGATTTGTGTTGTTTAGTTCACAAAAACAAATGTTGGTATATTAATTTTGGTATGATGGATATTTAATGTGATTTGTGTTATATAAGCATATCGTAAAATGTACATTAGGCATATCCAAAATGTACATAAGGTATATTATAAATATACATAAGGCTTATTATAAATGTACATGAGGCTTATTATAAATGTACATTATGCGATTTATGTTGTTTAGTTCGCAAAAACAAATGTTGGTATATTAATTTTGGTATGATGGATATTTAATGTGATTTGTGTTATATAGGCATATGGTAAAATGTACATTAGGCATATCCAAAATGTACATAAGGTATATTATAAATATACATAAGGCTTATTATAAATGTAAATGAGGCTTATTATAAATGTACACGATACTTATTATAAATGTACATGAGGCTTATTATAAATGTACACGATACTTATTATAAATGTACACGAGGCTTATTATAAATGTACATTGCGTATCATTAAATGGGCATAAAGGCTTTCATACAACTTTTGACAAAGAAATAAATGACGTTTACATAAGTGAAATCAGTTCAAGTATATGAAATTTTTGATTCAAATTCAAAAATATTGGTAATCATTACTCCAGCTGAATCTGAAAATAAAATCTCTGATAAATCTTATCATACTGCTGTCAAATGATCTACATACTGCACCTCCGTCGACTCAAATATTTCCTTCCCCAACACATGTGACACCCAAGCCACGTAGACAGGAGCACCATGCGTCCCGTACGCCCGGGTGCACGATCGAATTTCATATGATTTATCACCCAACACATTAGTGAGGTTGTTGAAACGGGTGGCTTAATGTGTCATGTCATCATGTGTATGGCCATTATAATTTTCACTAGTACTATGATTGTAGGGTCGACAAGCACTATCATGATTCATGAATATCACAAAGAATTTAAGAAATGCTTACAAAATTTACGAAATATGTCTATGGCCATTATAATTTCACTAGCAAGCACGAGTCAAATGATTTGTGAAAATTACGTACGGAGTATTCTATTTATTAAGTTCTACCTTTCCAAATTATTTTCAATTTTCCTTTTGTATTTTTATTTATAGAGTAAAATATTTGTTTATAAATTTTAATCCTATAATAAGAAATAATATATTCAAATGAGATTCTATTAAATGCATTTCAATGTAAATTTTTAAAATATCAAATTTTCATAATTTTTTGTTTATCAAATTGAGAGATAAAAACGTTTTTAGTCGTATATTGGATATCGTGAAAAGTCGTCAAAAAACTAGGGAAAGAAGTGGTATTTAAAATTGTTAAAATGCAAATTTCACTAACTACTATTCTGTACATAGTAAAGTTAAACTTTATGATATGTTAAAAATACTAATGTTGGAAACTACGGAATAGTAAGGATGTAAGAAATCACACAGTATAGTATTTTGCATAAAACTACAAAGTACACAATAAACATCGTAATTAATAAATTGTCCGTACTACATATATAATTAGGGATGGCAATGTGATGGGTTGGGTTGGGTTGGGTTGGGTTTGAGTTCAACTCATTTGGGTTCGGGTTAAAATTTGTCAACTCAAATCCAAACTGTTTATTAAATGGTTTGAAAATTTCAACCCAACCCAACCCGTTATGGGTTTGGGTTGACTCAATCCAACCTGTTTAATAAGTAAAATTAATTTGAGTTCTCAATTTTCCAAGTTTTAGCAATGTAAAATAAAAATCTCAAATCTAAAAATAGTTTTAAATACAACCAAATTGAAAATTTTGACAATATATTAAGAAAAAGGTAGAGAGTACTAAGAAGTGAAGAAGAAGTACAGAGCACTAACAAGTGAAGAAGAAGGCACAAAAAGATTAAGATATGAAAATTGAAGACTAATAGTAGCAGAATGCAAATAGAAGGTAGAAACTAGGATTAGCTGGTAGTAATTATAACTTTAATTAAACCCGACCTATATATAAAAATCAAACCCAACAATAAATAGGTCGGATCGGGTTGAAATTCGGTTGGAAATTTCAACCCAACCCAACCTATTTATTAATCGGATTGGGTTAGGTTGGGTTGACCCATTTAATTAATCAGGTTGAAAATTTCGTTACCCAACACTTTATAAACGGGGGTCGATTAGCTCATCTGATGTGATATCACCGGTCATCAGTTCACTACTCAATGCTCGTTACTTTTTCCTCTTCGGTACCCCACCACTAAAACCATCATCGTGGTACCTGTTGTTGACATATTATTAATGCACCATTATATGTATATGTTTGTAGTTACATAGTTGTACGTCATATCTCCTGATTTTGTATAAAAGATTAAAAGAGGTTAAATTTTGATAAAATCTACAATTATGGGGATAGAAGTGGCAGTGAGTCATGATTATAACAGGTGGTGAGGCAGAAGGTGGAAAGAGGAAGAAGATGGGTTTGAGATTGGAAGAGGAATTAGAGAATGAAAATGTATGTATTATTAACAGGCATTTGTTACAAAATACAATGTCATGAGGATACGGTAAAAATAATAATTTTGTAAAGGTGTAACTTTCTTTTTATGCGAAATGTGTTATTACTGACAGATTCAGGATCTTAGATTACAGCATTTTGGAACTATAAATCACCTCACACCGAATAAGCATACGGTCGTGAATTCTTGCATAAACACATTACATATAGCAGTGTATGTATTGATACAATTAAAACTGTGGACAGATGGGAGTAGTAGGCGAGAAATTGAATGTGGATTTCATCATATCAACTGGAGATAATTTTTACGATAATGGATTGACTAGTGTTAATGATCCTGCTTTCGAAGAATCATTCTCCAACATCTACACTGCCCCTAGCTTACAAAAGCGTTGGTACAATGGTACGTACATTTTCTTCATAACTATACTCCCTGTACTTGCATTCTTATAACTCATACAACTTCCGTCGATCCCTTAGCTCGGACATAGAACCGTAAATCCGTAGGGGCTCCATTCTTAATACAGGTTTATGAAAGTCGTAACTTATAAATTGTGTGCATAACTTGTACTCCCCGTCTTTCCTGATTGTTTGCTACATAGCCTATATTTTCATTTTTAAAATCAAAGTTTAAAAACTTCGAACACAAATTTTAATTATATTATAACATATAATATATTCAAGTGAGATCTTGTTGGCCGAATTCATTTTAATGTAGATTTTTAGAATAGTTTTTATAATTTTTGGTCTTACAAATTTGGAGATAAAAATCATTTTGATCCATTTCTTAAAGACCGTGAAAAGTCAAATAGAGCAAACAGTTAAAGACAAATAGAATATATAAATATTTATATGAAAGAGGGAGTATCATAATTTACATTATTGTTCAATAACACATATTAATCTTCATTTATATGATGCTTGTGTTACTAGTAAAGTACCATACGCTAAATGTTTTTTTCTTAATGGCTTTGTGTGTAGTACTTGGGAACCATGACTACAGAGGAGATGTCCTTGCGCACTTGAGCCCTGTTCTTAGAAAAAGAGACAACAGGTGGCTTTCCTTGAGATCTTATATAGTAAATACAGGTAATTAATAAAATTCAAGCTGTTATAATAACAAAAGAATAAAAAAATAATATGAAAAATTATTATAGACATTTTAATTAAAATTAATTTTGTTGTTTGAGCAGATGTTGTAGACTTCTTCTTCGTGGATACAACACCCTTCCAAGACAAATACTTCGTAGAAAAAGACCATACCTATGACTGGAGAGGTGTATTACCTCGAAAAAGATATCTTTCTAACCTTTTGCAGGTATCTAATCCTAAAATTCATTATATAGCAATTAAATCAAAATAGAGATTTTTTTTGTTTTTTTAGTTATATACATCAATAAATGCATAATGAAGATTTTAATTATGATAGCCAAGTAGAGTGGACATTAATTGAACAAGTCCTTGGTTCCTAGGAGTTCAGTCATTTAGGGATCAAGTCTTCTAACTCATCTACAGGTGGGACGACCAGGCCAGATTGTTTTCCTTATCCCCCCAACTAAAACTCTATCTGATTACGTATGTAACAGGATGTGGATGAGGCATTGAAGAAGTCGACTGCCAAGTGGAAGTTTGTGATCGGTCATCATCCAATTTTGAGTGCTGGACATCATGGTAATACTGAAGAGCTCGTGGCTCAGCTCCTCCCTATACTTGAGGTAAGGATCTACTAGCAATTTAGCAACCCCCAATTCGGTGATCGGATCCCAGGCCATCACACATACTTTTATTTTAATTTTTTAACGAATAAAATGAGCATAATCTCAGTAAATAAGCTGGAGTAACCTTTTTCTAATTTTATAATACATTATTATAATTCTGTCTCATAATATCGGCCTTTCTTTTTAAGACTGACTTAGTTATTATAATGATTAGAGTAAATGAATATCCCTTAGTACCGAACTGAATCCGAATTAACACCTCTATTTTCAGGAAAACAACGTCGATCTTTACATCAATGGGCATGATCACTGTTTGGAACACATCAGTAGCCCCGACAGGTAACTACTTTAGAGCTTTGATTTCGTTGATTCACGCAATTTAGCAATACTAAATGAGATGTAGGGCCTTGAAAGTGACAACTATTGGGGCTCCTCGTCGGGGCAGATGCTGGAAAACGAAATCTCAATAGAATATAATGGGCCCAAAACCGTTGAGATAATTGTGCGAAATTTGTACTTTCTCTGTGTTAGAGTTGGAAACTATACTGCAGAAAAGAAAACTATTGGAAGCCTTACACAAATGAACATTCCAAGTAAATTAGTAGAGAACATTTAATACACTATGGGGGGTAACCTAAATATCTGGTATTTTGGGAGTATATGCAGTCCACTACAGTTTTTGACAAGTGGAGCAGGCTCTAAGGCATGGAGGGGGGACATAAAGCAATGGAATGCAGAGGAGTTGAAGTTGTATCATGATGGCCAAGGTTTTATGTCAATGGAAGTGAGTCTAGCTCGTGTTAATGTTGTGTTCTATGATGTTTTGGGGAATATTTTGCATAAATGGAGCAGAGAAAAGTCCAGCTATAGCTCATTTTAACAACGTCACTCGATTTCAACTCTTGGATCAGAATTGAAGATTGAAGATTGAAGATCCGTGTATATTTTTAAGATTATCAATTATCTTCGTCATTAATGTAGCTGGTGTAATAAGTTATAACGTATCCTATGCATGTAATTTGATGTCACTGTTACAAAATATGTGATGTTGGCATTCAATATTTGTATATTCCCATTGTCACCTTCTGTATAACTGTATTGTTGGATAATTCTACGTATTCAATAAAGATTATTGATTGCTCGTTAGAGTTATGGCATAACTTTTACAATTATTGTATGTTTTTTTTTTTTGAGGGGGTGTTATATTGGATCCTAATTCCTAGTGCATTGTGATATGATTAAGTATTGATATTTTTATTTTATTTTTGAAGAGAAAAATGTTTAATTATATGGACGTCATTCTATTACAAGTTTTTTTTTTAGACTATTTGTACAAACAAAAAAAAAATCTATGAAAAATAGTACACGGTAATTATTTAAAATCAAACCATTTGGCATGTAAAACAAATTGTAAGAAATTAGTACCAAGTAGCTTTTATTGTTATTTGTTGGTTTTCTTTTCCATGGGGTCGGGTAGAATTATGTAATGAATCTACGTGAGAGAAAATAAATGTTATAAACTAATTACTCCATCTAAATTTTAAAGTCAAACTTTGACTATGAATTCTCCTAAATCTATATAAAAAAAATTCATATGTAATCTTAATAGATACGTCTCGATGTATGTTTTTTAAATATTAATTTTTCATAATTTTCGCAAACACACAAATGAAAATATTTGAGTTTTAACTTTTAAATTTGTATTGGGATTAAAAATAAATGAAAAAACTAATAGAAACAGGGCTGTATAAAATTAAAATGAGAAGAACTATTAAAAGTAGAAGATGATAAACTCAATATTTTCACAAGGAATGTAATTCAGCATTGCATTTTGACTTTTGAGGCCAACTACAACCTATACAAGTTATGAACCACAATTTTGATCTAAGTTTTATGAGCTTAGGGCTAAGCCCAAAAGGGTATATTATGTAAGGCCCAATTTGCTTGTACAATTTTTAATCTCTATAGGCTTTGGTGGGTAATGTTGTTCATTCATTAAGCAAGTACGGAGTAACAAATTACATTACCAACTCTTTTAATATGCACCAAAGTAACAAAATTGAAATAAATACTTTGATCCAAAATATCCTAAAATGATAATGATAATAAAAAACAAGCAGTTCCCATTGAGAGATGAGATATCAAAAGTTGACAAGCGGACTTCAATATAAGAGCACCCACACTCATGAACTAAAAAATGGTTTGTGAATGATGAACCTTTTTTTGCTTTGTTAATAATGAACAATAAAAGGTTTGTTGATGAATGATGGTCATTTCACTCGTACAGACGAGTGATTGAAGGAACCAAAAATGTGGTGAGGTGAAAGTGGGTCCATGGATTTTTTGGCTAAAAACAGATCAAAACACAGTGTTTTGATCTAAAATAGATAAAAATGTTGCGTCTTGATCTGTTTTCAGTCCAAAAAAAATTCAGATTTCAACGGCTGAGAGCGCGACACTTGGCGCAGTCGCGGAATGACACGTGTACTGACCGTTGGGAGTTTAACGTTACAATTTTGTAACAGCTATAACTTTAAAAATACAATTCAAAAAAAAATATTTATACCAAAAGTCTTGTTTCTTTTTTCTCTATAAATAGAGATCCACTTTGATATATTTTATCCATCTTCAAAAAACCATCATTTTTTTCCTCCTAATGCATAATATGATCATGTTAGTGTGCATCATAATGCATAATATGATCGTTGAAGATGAACGAGAAACGTATCAGAATTATGATAATACCATTGAGTTTATAGACGACTAACGCAATGCTAATGAGGATAATCTTGAGTATCGTAATGATCGTATTGTGGATATTGGCATATACTTGCGACGTATAACAGAGATTGAGGATCAACAAACTCATTTGCAATTGAAAAGTGATTTGGTCGAACATATTTGGAATAAATTTGGACGTAACAAGAACTAAAATAACTACGTTCACATCAGTTGATTTTGCTTAAATAAAGTTAACGATATGATGTCTAATTGGTTTTATTTATATTATGGTAATCACAGTTTGTAATTGTTTTCGATCAAATAAAAAGAATAAAAAAATTAGGTTTTTTTTTTAATTTAATGCGGCCAATGTAATTAATTATGTTAGTTATATTCAATAATTAAATCTTGTATCCAATAATTAATTACGATAATTAAAATAAAATAATTATAATCACGGTAATTTAAATTAATTACGTTAATCATAATTAATTAGGTGTTATATGGTTTAATAATTTCTAATTATGAATGAATTAAATTACATTGAAAAAGATAAAATAAGGTGGGGTAGAGTATTGATGATAAACCTTTTTTTTTATTTGGTTCATTGTTAAGAGTGAAATTGGTAAATAGTTTGTTGTGTTGATGTGGATGAGAGAGAATGAGTGATAGTGACCCATGAACCATTTTTTTTTCATGAATAATGATGCTCTAATGCCTTCAAAGTTGTACCTCTTCCCAAATATCGACTTTATTTTGAAAACTTTCATTGCCATTCAATACTTAACCTAAAATGTCACACAAAAAAATATTGGAATTGAATTCGTTTTTTTTTTTTTTTCTTTTGTTGAGGACATATGCTTGAAAAGTGAGATTCATTACAAAATTAAAAGATAAAGTAAAATACACATTATAAAATGTGGGAGAGTAGGGGGCATATTTTTTCAAGTTGGATTAGTCGTGTTTACATGAGACATCACAAAATTATTTGGTGCAAACTCTTTAAGTACAACATCATGAATTTTGGGAAGAGATTTTCCTTATCGAATTACATATTGGTTCATTAGTATTGTTTACCAATGAACTATTAACATTCAAGTTGGCAAATCGCATCTTGCTTTTAGGGGTTCTTCTAGCCTAGCTTGTCTAACTAATTTGTTTTTATGAGAGGTCTTTTTCAAACTTTTAGTTCTTTCTCATAACTTTTGCACAACACATACAATGTTTTTCTTGAATATTACATAACACTCACACTTTGTAGCATATGGTATATGCTGACTTCAAATGCATACAAGTCCCAACTCGTAATTTGTAATTGTAAATCTTGCACAACTAAACCATGTCTTAATAGTTCCCTTATATGGCGTTATCCATATCTTTTATGACACACTTGGTATAATATCCAAAAAGAAATTTAGCCTTCCATGATATGGAGAACTCATACTTTTTCAATTGATAATAATTGCAATCACAACTTTCACATTGATATGTAATATTTACATTTGATCTGACAATTTTTTATTCAACATGAACTAGACACGAAATTAATGAAAAAACAAGAACATAGACAAATAAAAAAAACATTTAGTTTTTGACCCAATAATTAAATTTGTCATATTATATGCAACCATCAAACTAAATCAAATCCAACTCAATAACTCCTTTGGCTTGTATTAATTCAAAAGAAAATAAGTATCACCTCTTATTTTAAACATCGAATAATCTCATCCAAATTACCCTTATATAATAAAACTTTATCGATTTCAATAATTCACGTCTTCTTAGGGTAATCAATTTTCGTATAATATTTTTTTAACTTAAAATTAATATTGATCCCTTGTCCATATTTGTATTTTCCATTTTTTATAAATTCGAAAAAACAATGCGTGGAATTAGTGGAAATAACATTTTGCCCTAAAAGGGGTAACCCGACCCAAATGAGATACAAGGTAGCCTATTTAACAACCACCCTTAGAATCATGGCATCTTCCTCGCCTCTCTAAAACCCTCGCAATACCCTAGTTTCTTCTTCATTCTTCCCCCTCTTTCAGTCTCTCTCCTCCAGCAGCAACTGGGTAAACCTTTAACCTGCTCTCTCTTATTTCTTTAATTTTCAATTATACTAATCTCCTTTGTTTTTCTGTGTTCTTGATTTTGGGTTTCAGTGAAAGAAAAAGGTGAAAACTTTGGAGGTGATAGAAAATGTTGGCGTTGTTCGAAACTCCAGCGGGGTTTGCCCTCTTCAAAGTTTTAGATGAAGAGAAGCTTTCCAAAGTCGAGGTATTGTTTTCTTATTTATTTGGGTGTTTTTGTTTGATCATTTTCTTGTAAATTTTTTTTATTAATGTTTGACTAATTGTGCAATTTTTTTTGTAATTTTGCAGGATCTGTGGAAAGAGTTCACAACTGCTGATTCTGCCAGAAAGGTTTAAACTTGGGATGTTTTTAATTTTGATATTTAAGGGTGTATGTATTAGACTATTGCAACTATGGTACGATGATTTTTGTGGTATTTTGGTTGATTTATGAAAATGGGTTATGTAATCTGTTTAAGTTTATGTAAGTGGCATGTGTTAAGTTGGTGTTGTCGACTCTTCGGTGATTTTGGTAATGTAGGATTAGTGATTGTGCTTATGAAGATAGATATGCGTAGTTTTTCTAAGTATTTGCTTTGTAAGGATGTCGAAAGTTTGAGTTTAATTATTAAATTTATAGAGACAGATTGCAGAATTTGTTGAAGTTTATTGGTGTGAGATGTACTTGATTGTGTTTAGCGGGTGCTGTGATTGATGTTGGTAATATTCGAGAAAGGATTGTTGCTATGATGATGGGAGGCATTCGTAGTTTTTTCAAAGTTTTGGTTTTGTGGGGATGTAGAATGTTTAAGTTTTTCTTGTTTATCTGTGGAAATGGGTTACACAGAAATTATTCAAGTTTATTGAACCAGGTGTATGGGATTGTGTTATGAGTGGTATTTGGTGATGGTGATAATGAATTGAGTTATAAAAAAGTGCCACATTTTTAAAAAAAAATTTATTTTATGTTTCATTGTCGAGGATGATGGTAATTTGAGATTTGGGGCCTGAAATTGAGGTTTTCTTCATTTGCCAGGGTGTGATTATGTAGTGTTTCCAATGTAGTCAAATTGGTCCTAAAGGGGTTTGATGGAAATGATGAGTACAACATGTACTGTTTTTCAACATGTTGAATGATATATATTTATCTGTTTGGATGTTTGTTAATGTGAATTAAGGATTTTGGGGAGGTTTTATCCTCATTTGTTATATTTAGTGATAAATGGATGAGTACTTGTTGTTAGAATAATGATTTTGGAGGGTTTTATTGTGTGAAAATGGGTACTAATAAAGGTTCGATGCATATGATTATGTTTAAGAGTTTTTGTGGTGATGATGGTTATGCAGAACTTAAATGTTGATGTTAAATTGTGTGTGAAATTGGGTTCTAGAGTTTCGAAGTTCCTATAAGTGATGTGCATTGGTGTGTTGAAAGTGGTATTTGGTGAGGGTGGTTATGTTGAATACTGAATTTTATCTTTGTGGAGTAGGGCATTCATTATTTCCGGAGGTGCCTTGGTGTTTGAGATTGCTAAAATTCAAGGTTTGGGATCTGTTTGAGGTCTGATAATCTCAGTTGAAAGGCTCAAAGCTAAGGTTTTTTTTTAAAAAAAATTCTGATGTGATGGAAGAGGGAGGTTGTTGGGTTTATTGATTCTTGGTCAAGCAAGTTGGTTCAGAGCTGGGGCTCAATGAAAATGTGAAGGATGGAACACTTTTTTTCCCCTCTCCCAAAATGAATTGAATCTGATTCTGACCTGGATAGCTGCAATCACCATATGCATGGGAAAGAATAAAATCTACATCTGTATCATATATTGTGTATTTCTAGTCAATGTTCAGAAAGATAATATGAATTATGACTTTTGTTACCCTCTATCGTTAATAAACTAGCGATGTCCCTCAGAATTGAACATGAGGTATCTATGCTTCGGGTATTTGGGAGAATGCACTGTCTAAAAAGTGGAGAGAGCAGCGTGCAAACACGTGCAAACACTTATGTTTAAGGAAGATTATTTGTTTTTCTGTTTATACTTGTTTACTGTTCTACCAATAAATTGTTTATATTCTGATTTTGTTAACGGTGGACTTGGCCCTTCAAAATGCTTCAGGTAGTAAAGCTGAAAGCATTTGACAAGTTTGAAAATACATCAGAAGCTTTAGCTGCCACTACTTTATTGATCGACAGCAAACCTAGCAAAGGACTGAAAAAATTCTTGAAAGCACACTGCAAGGGCAATACGTTAGCTGTTGCTGATTCTAAACTTGGAAATATTATTAAGGAAAAACTGGTTGGTATTTATTTCATTATTATTTCCTCCTAGCTGGTGTGATATCTGCTAATCTAATATAAAATTGGATTATAACTTTATTGCAGCAAATTGAGTGTGTTCACAGCACTGCTGTGATGGAGCTAATGAGAGGAGTAAGGAGTCAGTTGACTGAGCTCATCTCTGGTCTTGGAACTCAAGATCTTGCCCCAATGAGTTTGGGTTTGTCTCACAGCTTGTCGAGATACAAGTTAAAATTCAGTCCTGATAAGGTTAGTGTTGTCTGCTTATCACACTATTGAGGGGCTGCTAATTCTTGTCAAGATCATTATTGATTTTGTCCCCTAATTTGTTATATTGGACTCTTCATAGAAATATGTTTGATGTCTGCTTTTCTTATCTCGTGTCTAATCCTACACCTAATGATACACAGGTGGACACTATGATCATTCAAGCGATTGGGTTGTTGGATGATCTTGACAAAGAGCTTAATACATATGCTATGAGGGTTCGAGAATGGTATGGCTGGCATTTCCCAGAGCTTGCAAAGATTGTGCAAGACAATATTCTCTTTGCTAAGGCTGTCAAGTTGATGGGAGATCGAGTTAATGCTGCAAAGTTGGACTTCTCCGAGGTAGACACTCCTTCATTGAACTTCATGATCATCTATGTGTATCAGCTTGTTTTGCATCCCAAGTCTATTTGAAATGTTGATACCCTGATAGAATGGTAATTTAGTAATTGTATTTTCTCCTAGGACAGCTTGTTTTGCATCTCAATTCTATTTGAAATGTAGATGCCCTAATAGAATGGTAATTCAATGGTAGTATCTTCTCCTGTGGACTTGATTGAAGACTAGAGGTTATAGTATTCTCTGGTTTACAACTTGTATCCACCATCAATGTAGCTACGCTGTCAACCTTATTGTACCTTAGTAATATTTGTTTTTTCTCATACAATTTGAGCACAGATTAAGTGACTTCAATCAATCAGGAACTGGCATCTTATAGAATTTTGATGGTTGTTGGACCAAGTAGATAATATCTTGCAATTTCTTGTTCCTTTTTTTTGTTGCAGATATTGCCGGAGGAGGTTGAGGCAGCGCTTAAAGAGGCTGCCATGATTTCTATGGGAACTGAAGTCAGCGATCTTGATCTAATAAATATCAAGGAACTCTGCGACCAAGTTCTATCCCTAGCAGAATACAGAGCTCAGTTGTATGATTATCTAAAAAGCAGAATGAACACAATTGCTCCCAATTTGACTGCTCTTGTTGGTGAGCTTGTTGGTGCACGTCTTATAGCCCATGGTGGAAGCTTGATAAATCTTGCAAAGCAGCCTGGGAGCACAGTTCAAATTCTGGGAGCAGAAAAGGCTCTTTTCAGAGCCTTGAAAACGAAGCATGCTACGCCTAAATATGGGCTTATCTATCATGCTTCCTTGATTGGTCAGGCTGCTCCTAAGCACAAGGGCAAAATTTCCCGTTCACTTGCAGCAAAAACTGCACTGGCAATTCGCTATGATGCTCTTGGAGACAGCCCTGATAACACCATGGGTCTTGAAAATCGTGCCAAGGTAACAACTTCGCCACTAAGTCTTCATCCTACCTTTTCCTTTGATCTGCTTTTTTTTTTTTTAATGAACTCTGGAGACATTCATTTACCCTTGGCTTTCACTTCTTTCAACAGCTTGAAGCACGACTAAGAAATCTTGAAGGTAAAGAGTTGAGTCGGTCTGCAGGATCAGCCAAGGGAAAACCACAAATAGAAGTCTATGACAGAGATCACAAAAAGGGAGCTGGAGCTTTAATTACCCCAGCCAAGGTATTTAACTTACTGTTCTTGTTGCTAGTCTTAATTTGCCCTGTAGGACCCTGAACATAAAGAACAAAAACTAGGACAGTAGAAAGATCCTTTGCCTGCCTTTACTGGGTAATATTTCATGAGAGCTAACATTTTTCTTTGGTCTTTTGCAGACTTACAATCCTGCTGCTGATTCCATCCTTGGTAAGGGTTACAGTACGTTGACAATTGCGAAGGATGATGTTGTGGAGGAAACAAAGAAGGCTAAGAAAGAAAAGGAGAAAAAAAAGAAGGGGTCTGATGTGGAGGATGGTGTAGTTAACGGTGGGGACGAAAATATGGAATCTAAAAGTCAAAAGAAATCAAAGAAAGACAAGAAAAAGAAGCAGAATGCGGAGAATGGAGACAAAGTTGAAGATGTTCAACCAGAAGCAGATGGTGAAGTCGTGACGAAAAAGGAAAAGAAGAAGAGAACACATGCAGATGCTTGCGAGGAAGCTGAACCTATGAGTGAGAGGAAAGAAAAGAAAAAGAAGAAAAAGAAGATCAGCGAAGATTGAGGTACTTGTGGTAAATTCCGGGCAAATCAAACAATTTTGGCCATCTTCAGCAATGTGATGTTATTTTTCTTTTTTGTATAACTTACTCTTTGTCAGGGTTTTGTTATAGGAGTATTGCTCGTTAGAGTTAGTTTAGAAGTCTTCTGTCTCATGCATGTGCCTGAATCATTCAAGGATTTATAGCAACAAATCTGGTTCAAGATACTTGTGAGATTTAATCTTTGATTTCAGCCACTGATGAACTTTGTGGCCTAGTACTAGGCGATGTTTCGAAGAAGCCATTTTTAATGGTTGTAGTGTTAAATTATTCTGATAAGAGAAATTGAAATTTAACACATGCTGATAACTGGAAGTTATAGATCAACTATAGCACTACACCTGCTTGTGTATATGATATGGGAAGTTTGATTAAGCCGATGTTGCTTAGGTGGAGATGGTTTGAAGACAGAGAGTCTCGGACGAAATGGTGGATCTTATGGAACAGTGTTGAGAAACTATGGTGAAGCTTGCTTGTAATATTGTCAAAATGTGTTTAGGTATCGTATCATGTATGGATCAGTGTTGAGAAACTTCATTAGAGTCCCTAAAATTAAACTAAGTTGTGCCTATGCATTTATACTTGATATGGTTGGAGAGTTTATGGTGCTTGCTTGATATCTTGAATATTTGAAGTTGTGGATATTGGAAAAAGTTATACACTTTTCAAGTAAACATGTGTACTTTTAAAAAAAAAAGTGAACACTTCATCTGTCCCAAAAAAACCTTTTTAGTGATTTTTAAAACATGAATTTAGATGAATTTATCTCTAAATTCGTGAGATAAAAAATTTTAAAAATTTGATATTTTATAAATTTACATTTAAAAGTATTTAATAAGATTTTATTTGAATATATTATTTCATATAAGATAATGGATGGAGAGAGTACTAATTGTAATAATGCAGAAAGAATAAGTTCAAAATTAATTAATTTTCAGTCAATACTAGTACTAATTAATTAAGGCATAATTACTCTTTGTTTTGAAAGTAAGAGAGTGAACAGTTCGTTAGGTACGGGAAATTCAAACACACTACCCTTCAATGAAGCACAGTTTCTCCAATCCTCCAACTCAAAACCACGCCGGTAAATCCCACACCCGTAGCAACAGCACATCTTAGCCATCAATTATGAATGAGAACACGTGTGAGAATCAGGTAGGTTCGTGTATGGGGACCCGCGCACTGGAAGACTGTACCACGCGCGTCAAATGCTGCAGTAGTCAATTTCATGATCATAAATGACAAAGCAAATTAAATGAATAAAGAAAGGCTAAGGCAGATAGAGAAAATAGCGTGGGACAAAACAAAAAGGGTGCCATTGCATGTGACGTTTCAGATGAGAAGTAAATGGTAAAGCAGAATGGCAAGAATCTAGAGATGTGGCTCCCAGCTTCCCTAGATTTTCCGTGATTTCTCCCATTTATTCTTCCATTTTGTAAAAAGTTATACGCGACTATTATTTTATTTGCTATATCTTTCTTAAAATTTAAAAATTTTAACTATAAATTTATTTATAATATAATAAATAATATATTAAAGTGGATTTCTAATTTGATATCAAGATGAAATTTAGTTTGCTGCATCTTAATAATGTAAGTTTCTAAAATATTAAGTTTTTATAATTTTTTGTCTTACAAATTTAGAAGAAAAAACGTTGTAAGTTGTATATTTAATACCGTAAAATGTCAAATATAACAAATAAATAAGAGTATTTAAGTACTTTATAGAAGATCCATCAAATCATAATTCATTTTTTTGTCTCCCGAGGTATCCTCCAGCCAAATGTCATCACACTAAGCGGTTGAGAACTGTCCAAATAGTTTGTTTCAATCATATGAGATGGATTAAACCCCTAATCTCATGTTCTAGGAACGAGATTGACCATTGGTTATCAAATAATAGTTCATAAAACAATAATTGTGTGGTGAAACACGCCATAAAATTGCGTAGAACTAATGTACTATGTATATGACTATGAATCTTTGATCAAGTGCATTCTCGACTTTTAAGGTTGTAGCAATTTGAAGTATTTATTGTTAAAATCTCGTGTACTAGAGTTATTGTCAAAATTACCTATAATGTATTTATACACATTTGATAGCACTTCGTATTAAGTATATAGCGTATGAATAATATTTCTATTATTTTTAACAAAAAGATTTCAAAAGATTACATTATATACTCAACATTCTCATTATCTACGTGAGTTGATTTCGAGATTTATTCCTAAACAAAAAGATTCATTCTTTCTTCACATACCAATATAACGTGAAGAAAAAGGTAAACTTTTTCTTATTGGTGCGAAGGAAAAAGGTAAACTTAATTAGGCAGTTAATGGATATTGCCGAATAATAATGATACAGTAAATATTACGACGTAATAATAGACGACCCTTGAGGCCTTGACCCTTTGGGTTGGCATACCCAAGGGATTCATATCTACCACTCATCTGTCATCCACTATACTTCTTTAATATGAAATATCATATAATATAATTTTAACCTATGGTAAGAATAATCATCTATCTTTAGGGTTTCCAGCTTTCCACCAGTCATTCATTCATTCCCACTATATAATGACATGTTATGAGCCATCACCACTCATGCTTAAGTAACTCTTTTGTTAGCATCCCCTCTTTTAGGGTTCAATCTCAGAGGCAGAAGTCCTCTATAAAAAACCTGTATTAGGTAATCTTGTTATTGATCTAGTACACGAGTTGCGTTCTTGAAGTCTGAGTGGGTCGGGAGTTGAAGTAGAGCTCCTTGAAGTCCAAAAGAAGGCCTTACTGGGGTATTATACTGCTGCTGATATATGGTTAACCACAGTCCTATCATGTTTTTGTAGTTTGATGATAGGCCTCTGGCTTTGCATATCTCAGGAGCTGTCATTTGCCCTCTTTTTATAGTTTGGTCATTTTTTGGATTGAAGGGAGCTCTACGCCTCTACTTTCCAGTTTCCACCCTCCCTCTGCTGCCCATCTATCATTATTTTCCCTCATCTAGAACTTTCTTTTCTTATTTTTTTTTTTTTGCATAGTTTTGATTCTCAATCGTAGCTAATTATATGGTGTTTTGGTTTGATATTCCATAATTTTACTGGTTTTAGATCTAATATTACAACACTAGTTTTCAAAAGTTATCATTTTTGTATACTTGGCTAAACTTGTACCAATAATTTAGTTTTGACCTATTTTCAAAGTTAAAATACGAGTAATTAGTAGTACAGTGCAATGAAAAGGCACAACTTCTGCAACAGATCTGTGTAATAAAACATATATTTTTGAGGTTGTGCTTCATTGTGTTTTGTTTCAGGTTGAAGACATGTACTGGTGGAGAGTATTTTTGTTCTTTTGACTTTTTTTTTTTTTTTTTTTGCAATGTTGTACATAATCTTGTCCTTGTAATGTTTACATCCTGAAAAATGGAGCTTATCTTGAGCAATTAGTCGAAATATGTGTATCAAATATGTGTCACTTAAAGTCATAAAATTTTACACAGGAGTATTTTATTTTCCTTACGCAATTTTATTATTGTTTTAAGTGACTCAAATATTTGAGTACGAGCGTATTCTGACATGTTTACTCGTTATGGTTTTTCCGCTAGATTTTCTTGAGAGAAAATCGGTAAGATATTACTAGTTCGGCCGAAAAAAAATGAAACTAGTTGAGCGGCTTGAACCGTTTATGGGTAACCTGGTATCCACAGGATGTGGACCACAGGTCCACAGTAAACTCTTAACCATAGTTGAATGAGAGTCTACACTTAATAAGATTAAACTAAATATAAGTGTTGATCAAAGTGTCGTGTCTTTTACAACATGAGAGTTGATCTTAACATTAGACTACACTAAATGTATCATAAATAGTTTGAAAATGAGAGAAAAGTGTTTTGATTGTCAAATGTAACGTGTTAGGAACGTCTAATTAAGAACTATGAAGTGATTGTACTAAATTTACCTAAATATTATTACTTTCATTTTTAAATAATTGCATTATCTAATAATATGGATCAAAAAAGTTATATTTTCAAATATTTAGTGAGACTAATTCGAAATATTTATTGCGTAATAATATTTTAATATTATAAATTTATAAAAAGATGTGTTTAAGAGAAAAGTGTACTAAAAAGAAACGGTGTAATTACGTGCATTTTATATTCAAATGTTGCAAGGTTCTTATGTCCTTTGACACCAAAATTAAGTTGAATTAACTTGGTTGATTGCTAGTCGATTGATGGTAGAGTGTTCTTCGATTGTTAGTAGTCTTAAGTGCGTCAGCACACCCACAATGTTTTAAAAAGTACTTGTTTTTGAAACTTATTTTGAACCTTTGACTGCTTTCTTAAAGCATTAACCTTAAGTTGTTGAAAAGCTTTGAAAAATTTTGAAATGAATGAAGCAAACATTAATTAGTATCTTCGAATAATTGATTGTGTCCCTGAATGGTCCGAAAGTACACTTTATCAGAATTGTTTTAGGTTGTTTGACTTGTTTCTTAACAAAATTTGAAATGGTAAACTTATTCCCTTTATTCGAGACAAAGGCAATTCGTATATTCCAAAATTGCTGGGCATCGTTGCAAATTTTATATTTATAATTACAATTTCTATGGAAGAGATTGATTAAGTAAAGGACGATGAAGTGTGCAAATATTTCGAAAACTATTCATTAATTTGGATAAGCTAGCTAATATTTCGAAAACTATTCATTAATTTGGATAAGCTATTTGACAAGGTAACAAGAAAGTACTTTGATGGGCAATGACTCAGAAGAGTACACCTTATTTGTACACCAATATAGTTAAAGATATATATGGATGTTACAATAAATATTTGAAATTGTGGTGAAGACTTTTCTAACAATTGGGGTAACTAAACAAATGATCTAACCTAAGCCACTTCTATTTTTCGTGACAATCTTGGAAGATATGTTAGAATCTAGAGGTTTTGGAGTTAGAAGAAGTTAAGTTAGAGCATATGGGAGTGTCTTTAGCATCGGGAAGAGATCAAGTGAGATGGCAATGAGCTACTTATAAGTGAACGTTATAAGTACCATGAATCAGTTTGTTAAAGGAATGAAGACATTAATCAAAATATAACTCTATAAGATAAGATTTTGGTGGCTCAAATGGAAAGTCATAATTAAAATATTATGGGATCATAATATACTCTTAAGATTAAAATAAAATTCTTTGGGAAGACAATTAGACTATAAACATTGTATAGATTGGAGTGTTGGACTTTTAAAAAAGAACATGTTAAAAAGATGAATATAACTAAGATACATATATTAACGAGGATCACAATTAGAAATGTAAATATCTAAAAGAGATCTAGATGAGTGAATACCGAAGATAAGATAATGGATAATCGATTATAATGATTTCATATATACGAAAGCTAAGCAATATATGTACCGATAAAGAAGGTGGAAGGTTTAGGTGATTGAGACCCTAAATATGGTCAACGCATACCAAAATGACTTGAATTGAAGAAATAAAAATATAGAGAAACTGAATTTATAAAAACATGTGACTTTAAATAAAAGAAATTAGAGAGGATTTTCACAAATGATTATAGGTAGTCAAATCCATTTATTTGGAATTAAGACTTAATTTTATCGTTGTACTATATAATAAAGCACTAAAAAGTAAATATTTGATAGATTAGGGTAAAAAAACATAAACTTGGACTTGCATACTTTAGTCGTGGTATGGTAGATATGTATATTGAATGAAGTTTTATTCATCCTTTGATATAAGGGTTTATTTGGTTGGGGGCCGCCCTAATTCTCCTAGTGTGTGTTTGTTTTGCATACTTGCACATTCCCTTTCAGCTTTTTAATTTTTAGAATTTTGTGTTGTCATCCCCTAATTTGTTAGACCACCCACATATCATGTCATGACTTAAACCTAAAAAGCATAAAAAGCCTCTACAATATTGACATAAATAAATTCATATTATGACATATTGAAAAACATATCATGACATGAATTAAGTCATGAACTGATATGTATGGATATGGGTCCCACTCTCCACACGAATTAGTTTCTTTGAATTTTGTAATGATTTTAACTTTTAATTCACAAATTAAAAAATTATATAGTCATATTTTTCCAATATCTATAAAAAGACATTTATATTGATTTACTTTTATACACTTTTAAAATTTTGTATGATAAGGAGTGAAAAAGGGTAGAAATTTGACATTTTTTATGTCATAAGTAGGATACTTACAATTCTCTGACAATTCCAACTCCACGAAAAACACCAAGCACTCCCATAACCACCAACAGAAAACGTAATGTAGGTGAAGATCTCCGAGAGAGTGAGAGCATCAAAGTTCTAAATCTATTCATGGTTGGTCCATTATGGCATTAAAGTTCCAAAATTGGAGCTATGGCGCCGCTGATCGTACAACAATGGTGGCAAAAGAATGATAACCTAAGTTACCCAACATCAAGTGGCGGTGATGGTAGTGAGAGGATGGTGAAGGTGAAAGAAAAATAGTGGAGAAGGTGCAGTTAGAGAAGAGGATTAAACGTGAGTAGTATTGTAGGATGATTGAAGATAGCTTGAGGTAATAGCGGAACGACATTCAAAATTAAGGCTGGGCTTTCCAAACCTTTCCTGCACCTAACCAAACGGTTTCCTTTCCGCCCCTCTCCTTTATGCCTTCCATTCCTTTCCCGAGTTTCGAACCAGACATCCCTTTTGTTCCAATAACCGCTGCACAGTTGATGCTCTAGCTTAAATTTATAAACTTTGATCCCTGAAAACCTGTTAACATCCCCTATGTTCAATGATATTTATCAACTAACTCTAGTTTACAGAATATTTCAATATACACTAACTCATTCTACTCCTTTCATTATCATAATATAATATAATGATAATAATTGAAAATTGACCCGACTCGAATTATCGATTTAAACGTATAAACAAATCTATATTATTTTCAATCTTCTCCTAGAGTCTGCAATTTTCGTCCTTCAAATCAGCTTCCAATTTTTTCCTTCTACTTTGCCTCTCTTATATCTCTTATCACGGCCATCTTTGGGTAGTTATACACTTGATATGTTAACTAAAGTATTTGCCAAACAACTTTATCTCTATATATTATCTATATATTATATATTTATACATTAACATCATTAACAACTCACTATTAAATGTCAACAAATTTAGTTGATTAAATTCCTAAAATTAGAATCGAATATCATGTACATTACATACCCTATTCGAATTTGTCAACACCAAAAAGAAAAGAAAACAATACTAGTAATGATGAAGAAACAAATACGTACATGCTTTTAACCGATTAATGCTCCCCACAATTAGGAGCCATACAATACAACTATGAAATGATACTAATCCAATCAGTTTTAGAGACGACGTATTTTTTAACTACAGAGTAAAAATAGAAAAAAAGATAAATATTGTGAGACACTAAGAGAGGGATGAGCATATTAGTGATGCTTTTTAAGTTGAGCTACGTACTCACGAGCTATTTGGACTGGAATTGGTCAAAACTCGGTCAAAAATCAATTCGATTGAACTCGACTCGAGCTCAAACTCGACTCGATAAGTTAACGAGCCAAGTTGAGTAAATCAAAGTCCGACTCGAAAAGCTCGTGATAAACTCGAATTTTTATTTATAGTATATATATATATATATATATATATATATATATATATATATAATATACTTAAGATATAAAATTGAAATAAAATAAAAGATGGTTTGATATATAACCAAAAGTCCCACGTTGGATTAAAATGAAAGGTGGTTGGAGAGAGTTTTATATATGGTAGATGGTTTGAAAAAAAAACAAAGTCCCACATTAAAAAGAAATTATAGATGATTTGAAGCAATTAATATATATAAACCTAATAGTGTCTTTCAACTAGAACTAAATTAAGCTTATTAAAGCTAAAACTTAGCCTTCTTGTTTGTCCAATTTTGGTATAAGTATTTAGACTTATGAAACTTTTAATCGAGCTGAAAATGAGTCGAGCTTGAATTTAAAACAAATATTAATCGATCTCGAGTTCGAGACGAGCTTGAAACAAGCTTTAATCGAGCTCGAGTCGAGCTTTAATTGATTGAGCTTGAGAAGTGAGTTTTCGACCGAGTCGAGCTTTGGTTTTTTAGCTCACAAGCTTTTGAACTCGAGTTTGAGTTATCGAGCTCGAGTCGAGCTTAGCCAAACTCGAACCCCTATGATGATCAGGGGGAAAAAAGGTTACTAGTCAGGCTTTGGCTCTATGTAGTTCACCTTTAAAAGAATAATTAGTTGTAATAAGTCAAAATAAGTTTCAACCAGTAAAAATCAGTAGTCTCATGTATAAAACAAATAACGTACTAGTAAAAATCAGTTGCAATCATTAAAAATAAAATTTTCAATATGTATAAATAGGTTTTGATAAGCGACAATCAATAATAATCAGCAAAAAATATTTGAATTCAATAAAATCAAGTCAAATGAGCAGGGCCTTTCTCCAACATTAGTTCTCTTGTTACTTTACTTTATTAGTAAGACTTAGGGATGAGATATATACAAAGCACTAAGTGTGTCTAGCTAGGATGAGTTTTATTACCAACAATGATCTAATTAATTAATGATTATAAACTAACTCTTCATCCAAAAATTATTTATTTTACTATGTTTTTGTTACAATTTTAAGGTCAAATGTTGTAAATTGAAAAGAAAGATATATGTCGTATTTATTTTATGACAAATGTTGTCTTTTTATTGTACAATAGGTTGAATTTCATTATTCAATGTACCACATTTTGAATTAAGCTGGATTCCAATTATCAGCTGAGTTGACTGCTAGATGCTCTAATAATAAGCGATGAGTGGATCGATACTGTCGTAAATACTATATGTCTCAGCTTGTGTATTACCTTGCTTAACAAATAAAAGTAAATAATGACTTCAAGGGCTTAATGAGCATGCATGTTAGTGGCAAATTATTGTCGAAAACGATTAATGCTTCATTCTTAGGTCTTGTCTAAAACTTCAGTTATACATGTAACCTTAATTTCACAATGTGAATTACATATAAATGCTCTTACCTAGCTACACCACCCTAAAATATATACCTACTTTGCTATATCAAAGGACTTGATATTCATCACCTCATTTTATCGTGGAATTTTTTAATAGGTGTCTATTGACACTTGTTAAGACATTTACTCGTGATTACTACTTCTTTTATTTCGAAATAATTGTTACATATGAATTTTTCACAACAATTAATGAAAAATAGGGTAAATGATTGAAAAGTAAGAAAGAGGTATGAAATAATGAAATGTTGCATAGAATTAAGAATTGAAAAAAAAAAAATAGGATGAGTGGAAAGTTGTAAGGAAAGAGGAATAAAAATAATAAGTTGAGTAGAAAGTTATAAGGAAATAAGTTAGGTGGAAATATGTGAGTAAAAAGGAATTAAAAAAATCATAGATTATGTGAAAAATTGTAAGGGAAAAATAAAAACAAACTAGATAGTGGCGTAAAAGTAATTGAAAATGTATTGACTATGGTGGGTATGTGGTATGTCACAATATGAAATATTGCAAAGTGTAACAATAATTTTGAAAATACATTTATAACTACCATTCATACTAGTACTTGTGGGAAGAATTAAAGGTAGCTTAGTAAAATATTAATGGCGTTTCATATTAAAAAAAAAAAAACGTTTTTCTATTCTTTTAGAGTCGAGATTAAGCCATAAGAAATACGTCTCTTGTCATCTCTTTTACATGTCTAATGCGCTAATCTTTCTACACATAATTATATATTAATAGAGATAGATAAATAAAAGAAGAAGAACTATGCAATTACTTCTTGCCGTCATCACCTCTTTCCGGGAATTCTTGTGTTGCAATTTCTCTCTTTTATTTCTTCTTCTAAGATGACATTTCCAATCAATTGATGTTATACTAAATATAATACTCAACATATACATCAGAGCCATGTAATATGGAACTTCTTGGATGTGTTTATTAAGTGAATACGTAGTGTAGTTTTTGTAACAAGCTCAAATTAGAAATTTTTTGAAAGGAGTAGTTTATTGTATTAGCAAATAGAATTTATAAAAGAAAAATATAGCCAAATTGTACACTTTTATAAATAATAATATTAGTTAACTACTATATATTACAATTAATAGATAATTCACTAAAAATCATGGCAATCAATGATGTGTTAGGACAAATTGATACAATCAACTAGTCAAATAAGCATCTTATCAAAAACTAAAGAGCTATATTATTTTTCACGAGTTAATAAGATTTGTAATTAAACTAAGTCATGAATTTACTACTACATCCATAAAATATCACAACAACAACAACCATCTAGGCTTTAATAGTATGTCGAACAAAATCGCGATAGACTTATGATCTTATATTGATAATAGTTAAGGATTAAACTCAATCACATATCACTACACCACCCCTAAGTGCTTTACCCTTGGCTACCTCATTTTATATAGTATGCCAATTAAGTTTTCGCGATTGACTTATTATTTGCCACATAGAGCCACATTTTCTTGGGGTCTATTTAGATTTGTAAAAAAAATATAAGGATTAAACTTAATCATGTACTCACGTTTTTCATCAAATTTAAGCATTTTACCGTTGTCCACCTCAACTTTCTTAGTGTACCTAACAAGTTTTACACGTGATTTGTCATATAGAGAGCCACATTTTCTCGTGATCTAATTATATTCATTCTCTATATATGATAAGAATCAACCATAATCTCATATTCACTATAATGCAAGGGACTTTATAGCTAGTCACCTCGAGTTTTCCTAGTATGGGAAACAAGTTTCTACAATTAATTTGTAATTTACTATACAAAGAGATACATTTTCTCGTAATCTAACAAAATATATAATCCATTTAGGCAAAACTCAATAATAAATTCACCCCCCTCCCGTTCAAAACTTTACTAACGAAACTATACCTATACCTAAAGGGCCAAAAAGTTTCCGCAATCGAAGAGTAGACGAGTAAATTTATAGAAGCAAAATATAGCCATATTGTACACTTTTATAAAATAATAATATTAGTTAACTACCATATATTACAATTAGTAACTAATTCACTAAAAATCATGGCAATCAATAATGTGTAAGGACAAATTGTTACAATCATTTAGTCAAATAAGCATCTTATCAAAAACTAAAGAGCTATATTATTTTTCATGAATTAGTAAGATTTGTAATTTGTTAGGATTAAACTCAATCATAAATTTACTACTGCAACCGTAAAAGATTTCATCACCGCCGACCATCTAGGCTTTACTAGTATGTTGAACAAGATTGTGTTAGACTTATGATCTTATGTTGATAATAGGTAAGGATTAAACTTAATCACATATCACTACACCACCCATAAGTGCTTTACCCTAGGCTACCTCGTCTTATGTAGTATGCCAATTAAGTTTCCGCAATTGACTCATTATTTGTCACTTTTTCTTGGAATCTATTCAGATTTGAAAAAAAAATTAGGGATTAAACTCAATCATGTATTCACTTTTTTCACCAAATTTAAGCATTTTACCGTTGGCCACCTTAGCTTTTCAAGTGTGTCTAACAAGTTTTACACGTGATTTGCCATATAGAGAGCCACATTTTCTCGTGATCTAATTAGATTCATACTCTATACATGTTAAAAATCAACCATAATCTCATATTCACCATAACGCAAGGGACTTTACAGCTAACGACCTCGAGTTTTCCTAATATGCAAAACAAGTTTCCGCAATTAACTTGTAATTTACTATATAAAGAGATACATTGTCTCGTAATCTAACAAAATATATACCCATTTAGACAATACTCAATCATATATTCACTACACCTCCCATCAAAACTTTACTAACGAACTATTATAGGGCCAAAAAGTTTCCGCAATCGAAGAGAAGACGAGTAAAATTGGTAAAAAGAAGACAACCAAAGCAATTGGCGAAGCAGCCCCACAAAAACTGTGAGATCATTCAAGTGTGGACTACTCCACAATGCAAAGTCTGCAACCCAGCCTCAGGTGAGAGAGATTACTTTATTTGACTTAGCCGCTGAAATTCATCTTTCAGCATTTCAACTACAACACCAACCCCCACATCACATCGGTTTCCACCCACTCCGCGACTCTCCTCCGCCGCTTCTACCACCCTAATTTTCTCCAGTTGTGATGCAGAGCAAAGTTAGGAAAAACTGAAACAGCTTGACGACACCCTTTTGCGAGTTGTACAAAAGGGTGGGCCCCCATTTGGCTATTCATCAATTAACAAATAAAATCTCCGAAAAAAGTGGTCAATTTATGTCTCCCTCTTTGCTAAAGTAAGTCATTTTTAATCTTCTTGATTACTCAACAAATCATAGTTTTAATCTTTTCGTTGAATGTTTAATGATTTGGCATTTTCGTTGTTTTTGTTTCAGTTGTTGAATTTTTGAAGATTTTAGGGTATTAGGTTTGTAGGTATTGATAAATTAGGGTGAATGTGGGGTAGATCGTTGGATTATGTTGAGATATGAGGGTTTTGAGGGTTAACAAGAGATGGGTTGTGTTTTTACAAAAGAGGTAGCTGCAACTGAGGGTGGGAGAGAGAGGGGTGGTGGGGGGAGGAGGAGGGAAGAGAATTTAGGGGGTGAATCTGGGAGGAAGGTTGATTCGGTCCCGGTTTCGGATGTGGTTTCGGGTTGGGAAGGGGGGAAAGAGGGGGCAAATGGGGGTGTTGGGGTGAGTGATGGTGGGAGGAAGGAGGAGGAGAAGAAGGGGGAGGAGGATGGGGGGGATGGGAAAAGTAGGATTCAGAAGCCGAGGGGGGAGAGAAGGCGTTCTAAGCCAAATCCAAGGTTGAGTAATCCTCCTAAGAATGTACATGGGGAGCAGGTTGCTGCTGGTTGGCCTTCTTGGCTTTCGGCTGTTGCTGGTGAAGCGATTGATGGGTGGGTTCCTAGACGAGCTGATACTTTTGAAAAGATTGATAAGGTGAGGACATTGCACTTCACTTTTTTATTTTTTATTTTATTTTTATTTTTTTTATGGAGTTTGGCTTGTCCCTTTTGTGATTGCTGTTGACTGTGTTTTGTTTGTTTGTGATAGATTGGGCAAGGAACGTACAGTAATGTATATAAAGCCAGAGATTCATTAACGGGAAAGATTGTTGCACTTAAGAAGGTCCGGTTTGATAACTTGGAGCCTGAGAGCGTGAAGTTCATGGCCAGAGAGATTTTGATTTTACGGAGATTAGATCATCCCAATGTCGTGAAACTAGAGGGTTTGGTTACTTCAAGGATGTCATGTAGTTTGTATTTGGTATTTGAGTACATGGAGCATGATTTAGCTGGACTTGCTGCCAGTCCAGATATTAAGTTTACAGAGCCCCAGGTATGTGATTATCCATCTTTGCTCATTAGTTTGTTATCTGTGTAGTTTAAGACCTATTTAGTTTTGTTATTCATGCGAGGTCTTTGTTTAGTAATTACTAGTAATCATATTGCAGGTGAAATGTTATATGCACCAATTGCTTTCTGGTCTGGAGCACTGTCACAATCGAGGTGTTCTTCATCGTGATATAAAGGGTTCAAATCTTCTACTTGACAATGGCGGAATACTTAAGATAGCTGATTTTGGATTGGCTACTTTTTTTGATCCAAACAAGAAGCATCCCATGACCAGTCGTGTGGTCACTCTATGGTATCGAGCCCCAGAGCTCCTTCTTGGGGCCACTGATTACAGTGTTGGCATTGATATATGGAGTGCTGGTTGCATTTTGGCTGAGTTATTGTCTGGGAGACCTATCATGCCTGGCCGAACAGAGGTAAATTTTGTTATCCAAATTTGTTAACTTCATTGACCCCCATACTAACTTACTAAGAACTTAGGACTGACTTGTGGCTCATTTACTTGAAAGTTTTTCTCATGAATTTATGATTGTAGAAATAATTTTTTTTGCCTTGTTTGCAGCCTCTATATTAGTCCTGGTCTGCTTTGCTCACTACATTTTGAAGTTAACATATCTCTCTTAAATGGTTTGGTAGTGCTTGTTGACAATTGTTTTCATCTACCCTGGAGTTCTTTCTGTTGCATTATTTCCATTTCTTTGGATCATCTTCATTCTTCAATAATTCAATTGACAGACAAAGTTTCATTCTTTTGCCCCTTCTTTTCTTCATGATGATCTATATTTGTAAGAAAACTCAAATTTGAAATTTTTGTCATTGAAAAATTTTCTAGCAGAAGGCAAAGCTGCTACGTTGTACCTAGAGAAGACTATAAAATCATTGCTCTAAATCTCTTTTACCGACTTGGTTGTAGCTATATCAATTTGAAGCTATCTGGCCGTCTGTTGTTAATCTTAATCAACAGTTCTGCTTACCAAGGTTTTTACAGTTGTTTTTCTCTAATTTTGATTTATTTATCTTATTATGTAAAAAATATGAGCTTATTTGTTTTGAAAGAGATCTGCTCCCTCTATATGAGCTCATCTCTGAACTTGTGCCATGGGTCTTTATGTTGTTCCTTTTATTGACCAATTGTTGGAATTACTTGTTCTCTACTGTTAGGCTTAGGCATATGACATATGACATATCTCATAATGTTCTTTGCCTTAATAGGTGGAGCAATTACATAAGATATATAAGTTATGTGGTTCGCCTTCTGATGAATACTGGAAGAAATCAAAGTTGCCCAATGCAACTATATTTAAGCCACGAGAACCATACAAAAGATGTATTAGAGAGACCTTTAGAGATTTCCCACCCTCGGCATTGTCTTTAATCGATACTCTTCTTGCAATTGACCCAGCTGAACGTAAAACTGCCACAGATGCTTTAAATAGCGATGTAAGTTTGTTTCCCCTCATGTTGCAAAGTTTAAATTTGTTAATCTGTGAGACATTGCCCTGAGCAGGTTGTAATTTCAAATTAGAAGTGACAAATATCTGATTTTTTTTGTTGGTTTCCAAGGGCCAAATACCCATCTCTACTGTGTTATGATACAGTAATAATGTAAAGGGTATAATAAGTAAGTCGGTTAAAAAGGAATAGTGAGGTTGTTAGACCAAAACAGAATGTAGCGTAAATCTAGGAGTGGCAGTTATGATACATTGTATTTAGCTGAGCATACAACAGAGAATGAAATCAGAAAAATATTTCAACTATCCTTTCTTCTCTTCTCATTTTTTCTAAATTTTTCTCTCCCTCTCCTTTCTTATTCTTCTTTCAGTCCCTGTATCAGTCTTCATTGGTCCACTGTGTATCAATGGTATCAAAGCCGCCCACTACTCTTTGCTTCCACATGTGACCGATGGAGGTGACGCCGGTGCTTGTTCGGGGCTAGGAACCTTCCCTCTCTTTTGTTTCCTCCCTTCTTCTACCTAGAGCAAAGCCTGCCACATGAGAGCATGTGGCTTGCATAGAGGGGTGGTATGTTATGGTCCATTGCAGGACTTAAGTCCCACATTGGTCATATGGGGGGCTGATGTGGGTTTATATAGAATAATAGGTTTTCCTTCCTTTAAGCTAGCTTTTGGGGATGACTCTCCTATTGTCCTGATTTTTTCCTCCTTTTACATTGAGTGTAGCTCCCTTTTGGTACATTCTCTTCTATGAAGAGAGTGATCTTATTTTGTTATTCATATTGCAATTAGCTGGTCATTGGGGCTGGGGTCTCTTAGCATTGTTACCTTTTGTCTTTATCAACTGCTCTTAAAAATAAATACATCGAGTATGAATGAATCTTAGACCCTGCCTTTTTTGGTATTATGTGTGCTCGAATAACCTTTGCTTCATTGTGATGAAAGTATATAGACGTTACCTTTCAAGCCTTTCTATGCGAGTCTTCTTACTACTTGCTCTGTCCCAAATTAATGGGGCTTGATTTGATTTAGGATCAAATTTAAGGGGATTAAGCTATGATACTAAAAAAAAAGAAGCTATATATTTTTTTTATCTTTCACATTTCAAAAGTTATGCCTTCATTTTGCCAATTTGTCTAGTCTATGTTTGGAATTCTTAGTTATGACACTTATTTCTAGTACTATGGCGAAGTTCAAATTATTATGAACTACATTTTGAAAGTGGCCTAGTTTATTAGGATTGACTAATTATAAAATGAGCCCTATTATTTTGGGATGGAGATCGTACATGTTATGTACGGGAATCTTCGTGGAATCAACTCTTTGTTATTTATCTCCACTCTTGTTTTTCTAGGTCAACTTTTCATTCTTTGCCTAATTTGTTAATATTACCTAATTTGTTAATATTAGATAAATAAATGTACGTCTTTCTCAGCTTACGTATGATTCTCACTTACCGAGTGGGATGGGGGGATTAGCTAATTATTTGGTTTTGTTCGTGATTCATATTTCCCCTCCTAAGGCTTTTTACTTTGATTATTCAATTGTGAGCTCATTTTTGTGCTAAATCTGTTCTATGTTGAATGGAGTGCATGTCGAAAATATTGAACAAGTGAACATCCTCTAGTATTAATGTTCTATTGGAGCTACTTTTAGTATTGAGTGGATCACTTGATCTCCTCCCCCTCTTGTGCGCTTAATTTTTTTGTTTCTTTTGTAATTATGCATAATTATTTCTTATTGAGTTGGGTTCAATCTCATCAGACGAGATCACAAGATGTGCTCGTGGCTACTTCCATTGTGCTACTTGAGCCATTTCTTTTAAGTTTGACTTCATTCCTTTGTTCTCATATTTATTTGCACAGGCTAGTGTATAGTTCTTGATCATGTGATGCTTTTGTTTCCTTCGCCTCAAGTGATTCATGATTTTCCTATCTCGTTTATTTAAAAAATGGGTATTTATGACATCAATAATGTAAGATATTTGAGAATTAACTCAGCTTTGAAATATTTCACGTGTTGGAAACTGAACCATTTGAGCTGCCTATTGCCTGAAGGGATTTTTTTTATAAACTATGGTCTTAAAGCACATGTTTTTTTTTTCCGGATTGACAAAGGTTCTCTTCATATCTTGATCTGTGCAGTTCTTTAGAACTGAACCTCTTGCTTGTGATCCATCAACACTTCCAAAGTATCCACCAACCAAGGAGATGGATGCCAAACGGCGTGATGACGAAGCACGAAGGTTAGTATTCAGAGTAATTTTAATCTTTTGTCTTCTGATTGGCTTAGTTGTCATGAGAAAGCACGTATTTAGCATGTCGATTTTTTGTATCTTTTCATGTCTTTCTTAAATGAAAGAATTCTCCAAGTTCATCGCACTTTTTGATAAAGGGATTTATTTTGAATATTTTGAGTCAATTTTTAAATTTATCATAGGAAACTGTCCACACCTTTCCTTGAGAAATCAGATTATTTTCTACTTCTGACACCAAATGGGTATACTTATTTGAAATGTTGGGTCACCAGATGGATTTCTGTCCAAGATTTAGCATCCTTATGTGTAGGACCTTGCGAATTCATGCAGATATTATTTTTTTCAGCTTTAAGATTGCTTAATTTCTTGGGAAATTTTGCATATGCATATGCTGATATGCGTTCTTAGAAACTGATTTTTTATCCTGTTCTTCCTCATTTCACACTGATCTTTTATCTGCGCCAACTTCTTCACCGTCAAGACTCCCTCAAAGGCCCGTTAATATGTTTCAAAAAAGATCACATATCCTTTAGAGTAACTAGACATCAATCCCCGAAACGGCATCTAATTGAAGTAGTGTAACTAGCTACTCATTCCCTTCCCTCAATTTTCTTTTCAGTGTGGAGGCATGGATTTGTTAGTTAAGGGCCAATTAGGAATCTCATAATACTCAATTTCATCAGTGCAGTAAGGCTGTCTACATCTGAATGAAGATTCCGTGAGATGGGGTATTATGAAATAGATCAGTTGAAATATAGTCTAGATCTTCATGGTGACTGATGAATTCTGACTTAGACATTATTAGATCATGAGAAAGGGCAGTACAGATTGAGTGCCTTTTGGTGGTGTTTCCGCATAAGTTTGGATCCATGATTTCAGTAGAATTAGAGAGAGGAAGATGTATGTTTGAGATTTTACTGGCCTAGCCATTCCCCACCACAAAACTACCAATTATTAACACTATAGGTTCTGAAGTGTCGAAAATAGCTTTTTGAATAAGCCCATAATTAATGTTTAACTCTTCTTCGACCTGCTCTTTGCTGCATTAAACTAGATGCATTACAAATATATAACTGAACTGATGTGTCACCCCCTTAAAAGTTACCTCTACTCTAGTTCAGCACATGAATCTAATTATTGACATCTATTTAACATCAGTATTGTTGTGTTGCCATAGATTTAGCTTGTTTTCGGGTGACAGGACAATGTGTGCCATTATGTTATGGCATTTGTAGTTACAATCCATCACTAATGTCATTACTCCTATTAAAGGGTGAATATGGCTTATAGAGAACATGCTTGAATTGTTAATTGGGGTTTACAAATGTTTAGAACCTCTCATTTGCTTGAAAAACGTCACTAGTCTTAAATGACAGGTATTAAGTATTACAAATACATGATCACTATCTGTGATATGTACAATAAAAATTGATATGTTCAATTTGCTGAATTGATTTATATAATGTTAGAAAAGTGATGCTTGTGCAAATAAGCCACCATTTTTGCAACTGAAGTTTTCGAACATTTGCAGTTGCCTTTTAAAATTCGGATAAGTCAGGACAAGATTATTATATTCTTTTGTGCCTGTGGCCTGTTAACTTTTTGCTAGCCTTTCCTTTACCCTGAGTGCTATTTTATTGATAATACCTCAATGGCAGTTACTCGTTTGGGTCTGGTTTTCTCCAGGCATCTAGCTTGCCATCAATGCTTTGGAGTTTCTTGAAACTCTGAGGCTTGAATATAATATCTTGGGAAATTGTTTCACATTTTTGTTATTTTGCTTTTATATTACGACATATTTTGCTTAGATCTTTTCTTCAAGAAGCTTAGATTGACGCTGTATTTCCTTTCTGCAGGCTAAGAGCTGCTAGCAAAGCACAGGGTGATGCAGCAAAGAAAAGTCGAAATCGTGATCGTCCCCGGGCAATGCCAGCCCCCGAAGCTAATGCAGAGCTTCAGGCCAATCTTGATGTATGTTGTGTTACTTTTTCTGTCATCCTATATCGTATCTCCTTTCCCGTTATAAACTTCATGCCTGTGTGGATCACATATTTGGAAAGAGGGCAAAAACATTGATGGGATAAAGAAAGAGAAAAGGGAAGATTAATATTTAAATTATTGACATGAACTTTAAAATGGTATTGTGAATTCATCTTTTGGAAATCCCAAAATGGCAAGATAGAAGTTCATTTAGTACGGAAGGTGGATATGAGCATTCAATCAAAGTAATGCTAGGTCCCAAACTCGACTTAGCATCACCTCACTTCTTTTTTATGTGGATCCTTTACTTACCCTCTCTCTAGCTGAACTGGCAAAGCTCAACACTGATAGCCATATATATCTACTGGAGTTACTGGACTCCTTCTATCTAGATTGGGATCAGAAAGAACCTCAAGCAGTTATGATGAGATTCACCTAGGCTTATGTTTGTGTGTCTGCGGGAAAAATTCAGTACTCTCTATGCATACTATTGTGCTAGAAAATATTAATGCTAGGAAGCAGTGGGTAAAGAGTTTGGAACTCCTTAAATCACTTGCTAGCATCCATTGACCTGAAAAAGTACATTTGGCTTTAACTAATTAGGAATGAGAAAATTATTGAAGTAGGGCTTACTGATTCTGGATTTAAGTTAAAATAGCTTTCTCTTGGACTCTTTTGGGATGATGCCCTTGATGCTTATTAGTATACTAATATATTTTTTTGTAACTGTTAAAGGGAATAACGATGTATCTTCTTTGTGTGTAAACTGGAATTATATTTGCTTTCTACCATGGGTTTCTAACAGTACATTTTACATATCAATGTTAAAATATCACAGCTATGTCGAGTTATGTTAAGAGTAAGTTGCTAATGGTTATGGCTTGCTGTTAAAAAAAAGGATTTATGACAAGTTTATGTTCTGTCTTGCAACAGCGGCGGCGTATAATTACTCATGCAAATGCAAAGAGCAAGAGTGAGAAGTTCCCTCCGCCACATCAGGATGGAGGGCTTGGCTATCCACTGGGTGCTTCACAGCACATTGATCCTGCAAACATCCCACCTGATATTCCTTACAGTTCAACGTCATTTACATACTCAAAAGGGGTAGGCCAACATTGGTCCGGTCCATTGGTGGACCCTGCTTCTGCTGGGGGACCCAGGCGGAAGAAAAAGAATGCTGTTGAGGGCATTGAACCCAAGTCAACAGGTCGAAGAGATATCAGTAGTTCTCGAGTACGAGGAAAATGAGTCCAAGAATAGTAAGAGCCCGTTCAGCCCTAGTTATTAAAGTGTGTTGACTGGATACTTATTCTGAGATTTTTCAGTAGCCAAGCTTTTGTTAGATGCAAACATATATATGATGAGCATGAATAGGCTGGTGAAGTGTATTTAGAGGTATAAGTGATTTTTATTTGTTTTTTGAACTTTTTTCGCTAAAAGAAGAAAAACTTCCCCAATGTTAAAAAGAAATTTTCCGTGTACCATTTACTGGAATGTGGGGAAGTTCCCTCCTAAAGTGTATTTTGACCCTTTAATCATAGAGATCTCTATTCTTTGAGAAGATAAATTGGCTCGAATGGTTTGGAAATTTCAGTGTACAGTTTTAACGCCCACCTTCCCTTGGATTAATTCATCAGATATCTTTGTTGGATTTCTTATTTACAATCTCTTTAAGGCTGAATTATTGTATACATGGGCTGCCGAGTATTCACGGACTGACTACTGAGGTAACATATGTCCAAGAATACATATAGGATTCAAACTAAGTTTGATTCAATCTCTTAAGATATAGTGGTCCGCCAAATAATATTATATCTCTCAGCAATCAGCACTAAGTTTCAATCGCGACTTTGATTATGTTACAAGAAGCACAATACCTTTACGTCTTCCTATCAAAACATTGTATAACTTTGTACTCCCTCAGTCTCCATATGTTTGCCCCATTAACCATATTGGGTTGTCCCCAATATATTGCTCCATTTCCTTTTCTGGCATAATCTTGGGCTATTATTAGCCCACTTAATGTGATGTTGGGCGTTGTTTATTCCACTCTCTCTCCTTACTAACTAGAAGTTAGTAACCCTAATTTGCTCTCTACAGGTTTTGTGCCTCTGCCCCTCAGTCTTCCATGTCTCCTCTGTCTCTTCACCTTCGTCCCAATGGAAAACTCTAGATCTACTCCTTACCTTGATGCCTCTTCGAAAATGAACTACACTAAAATAATCGGTGTCTCTTGCTGATCATTTTGGTGTGTGTTTCGTGTGTGTTTGTTTAATTCCCACCATCTTTGTTGCGAATTGATGGGCTGCTGTGTGTGTTGCTCTTAACTACCACCTCTCTAGCCCTCCGATTTGTCGGTGTACTGGTGGTCTTCTTCTCAGCAACCCACCATGTCCCACTCCAATTGGACCGACTCCTACTGTGAGTGGTCTGAATTTGTTCCGGAGACTCCCCCTTCTCCACGAGTTCCTCCTCCTTTTGTTGCTCCTACCCCTCCACTTTTACTCCCCCTACCCATTCACCAAACACCTCCTAAAATTGGGCCACCACCACATCTGGTTGTCCCTGACACACCAGAAGAGGTGTGGTCCACCCTTGAATACCGACGGCGACAAAGGAGGAGGGCCGAGAGGAGACTCGAGTGGGGGTGTTTGGAGGCCTCAACTGATGGACTTCAAATGGAAAAGCAAGAATGGCTACCTCCTGGGTATGTGCCAGTACCTAGTCATGACATGCTTAAATTACTAGTGCCCCTATTTCGTCAAACCGTAGCTAAGTATTCTACACTCCTCTGTTCCTTTTATTGACTATTTTGTGTGTGTCTGGTGTTGATGTGCTTTAAATTGAACTATGTTACTGTGATTATGTAGTGAGTGCAGTTGTGCATGTTTTTGTGTTAATTTGTTGTGACTCTGGCTATGCATGTTGTTTTGGTGGGTGTATTTGGGTGTTGTTGTTTTCGGGTGGGTGATTGTCGGTGTTCTTTTGTTGTTTGCTTGGGTGGTGTGTTTGGGTGTTGTTGTTTTGAGGGGGTTACTGTCGGTGTTCTACTGTTGTTGTTGTTGTCTTGGTTCGTTTTTTTTGGTGTGGTTGTTTTGGGGGGTTACTGTTGGTGTCCTGGTGTTGTTATCTTTGGGTGGTGTCTTTGGGTGTTGTTTGCTTGGGTGGTGTGTTTGGGTGTTGTTGTTTTGAGGGGGTTACTATCGGTGTTCTGCTGTTATTGTTGTCTTGGGTCGTTTTTTTGGTGTGGTTGTTTTGGGGGGTTACTGTTGGTGTCCTGGTGTTGTTATCTTTGGGTGGTGTCTTTGGGGGTTGTTTGCTTGGGTGGTGTGTTTGGGTGTTGTTGTTTTGAGGGGGTTACTGTCGGTGTTCTGCTGTTGTTGTTGTCTTGGGTCGTTTTTTTGGTGTGGTTGTTTTGGGGGGGGGGGGGGGGGGGGGGGGGGGGGAGGGGGGGGGGTTACTGTTGGTGTCCTGGTGGTGTTGTCTTTGGGTGGTGTCTTTGGGTGTTGTTGTTTTGGGGGGACTTTGTTGGGTCTTATGTTGTTGTTGTTGTTGTCTTGGGTGGTGTCTTTGGGTGTTGTTGCTTTGGGGGGGTGTCTGTTGGTGTTTTGTTGTTGTTGTCTTGGGTGGTGGCTTTGGGTGTTGTTGTTTTGGGGGGTGTCTGTTGGTCTTCTGTTGTTGTTGTTGTTGTTGTTGTTGTTGTTGTCTTCGGGTACTCTGTCGGGTGTTTGTTGGGTGTCCTCTTGCTCTTTGGGTTCTTTTTTGATTTTTTGGAGAAGTGACTTTGGGTTCATCTGTTGTTATTCTTGGGGTTTGTCTTTGGGTTCTCTGTTATTTTATTGGACTTGATATTTTTGGGTTCATCTGTTGTTGTTCTTTGGGTGTTCTGTTGATGAGGTGTTCTGTTGTTGCTGTTGTTTTTTTTTATGGAGGTGTCTTTGAGTGCTCTGTTGCTGTTGTTGTTTTTGGGGGTGTCTTTGGGTGCTCTGTTACTGTTTGTTGGGTGTCCTCTATGATGATGGAGTGGGTTAAAAAATGTACTCCATATGGCCATTTTGATAGTAATCCATTTATGTTTTTGTGTAAATGTTGATGAGGCATATTAGGCGGCAAAGTATTAAGCTATTACACATGGAACATTTGAAATGAATACTCAATCTGAGAGAAAGAGTCTCTGTGATGAGAGAGTTGTCTATGACTTCCTGTTTGTGTGTATACAACTTATGTCACTATTGATGCCATATGCCACCAACATGTTTACCACTAACTGATATGTTGCATTGCTGTCGTAAAGGACATATGTTGTGTATGTGTTGACAAATGTATTCCTGAGAGGACAAATAGTTTTCAAAAGTATTTCATTCATTGTTGAATACATGTTCATGCTTACAAAAGTGTCAAGTACTTCAACAGGTTTCCAAAAGGTCGCTTACACATAAACCACTTGAAATATTGACATTTTTAATACAACTAGAATGAATTATGTAATTTTGTCCACTTACTAGGTAATGTGTAAATCTTCCATTAAACTTTCCATGTCTTGTGAGGTGGACTCATCTGCTTCTTCATGTGCCAAGTATGCTGCATTGCTACTTATATGTCCTCCATTTTCAACATTTTCTTGAATGATAGGCAAGCCATTGAGTTGTAAGTATTGGTGTATTGATGATGTTAAGCATTCCTCTATCAATGGTCTTGGTACTTGCACTGATGTTGGTAGCAACCCCTCTCTCTCTAACCTATGCTTGCCTATATGTGGTAATTTGTAGTTATTACCTCCATGTTGCTTCATGATTTCCAGCATTACACATTGTAGAGTTAGAAACACGTGATTGATGAGTCTTGGTTGAAATACATGGAATGCATGATTGATAGCTTCAATTAGTTCATTGATTGTCCTTGGTGCTTGCTCATGTTGGATAGCCTGAATAGCTCTAAAGAACCCCAAGTCTAGAACATTTAGGTCTGGACTATTCGGTGGTTGTGCTACCAGTTCCATTTCAAACCCATTTGATTGTGCTGCATGTTGGAAATCAAGATCAGTATTTAGTATATGCGGTGTGGCATTATCTTGTTGAATTTTGATATTTCCGCTTGCATCTAGTGGCCATGTGGACTTGATTGCTGGAATGACATTGTTTATGACCATCTCTTTTATGACTTCCTTTGTGATGTTCTTAATTGGTTTGACTTCTATCGTATCAGCCTCTCTGTGAATGCTTCTTCTCTGTGCTGGTACATTATGTGTGAAAGGTCAACAACCAATTTTCCCATCAAATATGCATGTCCCGTCCTCTGAAAATTTTGGTCTTGCAAATGCTGTTAGAAACATAACTTTTGTGATGAAACGCTTTGAGTTAGCGTGTCTATACGGTTCCATCTCATTAGGTGCTAGGTAAAACGTCTGGCTTGTCTTTGACATAAAGAACCACTTCTCATCAACATGTACATAGTTGTACATATCTTCAAAGATAGGCAAAGTATTGACATTGGTTAAATGTGCCATGCACCATTGAAGCCTTTGTAACTTATTTTTGGGTGTAAGTGTTGGTTTTATTGCATTGCTATGTCTCCTAATCAACCCTTTTTTCACGAATCTGTGCACTGTGCTCTTGTTTACTTGCAATGACTTAGCCAATGAACGAATGTTCGTCCTATTTTTCAAAGGTACAGCCATGAGATCATCTATGGCTAGTTGAATGCCCTTTCTCCCTACTTTACCTCTGTAATTTTTAAACAATTTTATGTTTTGCTTCAACATAACACCTTTCTTCACTTCTTTCCATAGTCTTTGAATGGTCCATCTACTACAATTGAAATGGCTTGCTAATTGTTCTATAAAACCACGGGGCAGCTTCAGATTTGTGTTGTGATGAAGTAGTTGGTTGATGCATAACCTTTGCTCATCATTCATATCTGTTCTTTTGCCCATTTCTCTCATCTCTTGGCTTGCCTCTGTTGTATTACCTGCTCTGTCTGTGTTGGTTTGTGTTGGCTGTGTACTTGGGTCTTCTGTGTGGGCTGTCTGTGTGCTGAAATCTTCATGCTCACTGACTTGCTGTCTGTCTTGTGTTTCTGAGGACAGTATAATGGGGTCACTTTGAAGAAACCCTCCTAGTGATAGCTCTTCACCAAGTGAACGTGTGTCTGAGGCCTCATACTCACATTCAGACATATCTGGCCCGTAAACATTAGAATTGAGGATTCTAAAAGACAGCTCCGGTTCCATTCCCGATGATGATTTATGAGGGAACCGAAAAGTTAGAATGTGGAAGTTTGTGAGAAGCTTATTAATGTCATTTATTGAATGTTTTTTTGTCTCTCTCCAAATCTGATGTACTTGGCCTTTTATGCGTGAGAAACCCTCCTTGGTTGTGGCTCCAACCCACCAATTTGAATAGTTTGAAATTTTGGTTTGTAAATTCCCACCAAAATTTGGTGGGAAATTTTAAAGCACTCCATGTCAGCTTCTGGTGACACAATTTAGACAGCATGTGATGGCAACATCCCCCTTGAAACACGTGATAGCAGTTTCCACTTCACTTTTACCTTTAATTAAGAGTTTAATGATAGCTGTAATTTTTCAATTATTTATCCCAATACTTTTTCACTTTTGATACATGTTAAAAAAGTAAACTTTTGTTAATGGGGCAAATATATGGGGACTGAGGGAGTAATAATATTTGCACAATGGAGTGAATTTGACCCCTAAAGAAATAACTATATTACCCTTTTCTGGAAATTAATGAGAATATTCAACAACAAAAGCATAAAAAATTCCTGGAATGGTCATTCTCTGTCCTGGGTGCCTCTGGTGGACTGGTGGCATTGTGCTATTCTTCGCAAACGCACTCTCCTTCGTCCTTTCCCCTCCCCTTTCTGTGCTCACTTTTTTCTCCATTTCAAAGCAAACTTCTCCTTCAATCCAACCCCTCAAAATTCACCTTTCGAACCCTAATCAAACTACCCCCCAAAACCTCTTTGATCCTCTCAAAAACCCACAAAAAAGCTTAAAAAACAAGAAAAAATACTGCTATAATGGAAGAAAGTAATAGCATAGCGAACAATGTAGCTCTAGCAATAACCGCTGCTGTTGATTGGAGCTCTTCTCAAGAGGCTCGCAAAGCCGCCTTTGCCTTCTTGGAATCTGTATTCTCTCTTTTCTTTGCTTTTTTGAGTTTCTCAAATTATTTTTAATATCCTTTTTTGCAATTGTTGTGTTTTATTTGTTGGGTTTTGATTGCGTGAACTGTTTTTCTTAATACCCTTCTGTGTGGTTTTGGTTACCCGTTTTTTAGTAGGGTGTGTTTCGAGGATTTGAGTGGAATTTGATCAAATTTTGCGGGCCTCCTTTTGTGGGTTTTGGTAGTTTGGAAAATGAAATCCCTGTGATGCATTGGTTGTTTTATTGTTATAATATTATATGGTTGTTGTTACGATGTTATGAACGTTGGGGATTTTACGTTGGAATGAACGTATTTGGTAAATATTATTTCATAGATATGATAAGGAGGTCGGTAACGATGGGTTGGGGCATGTGTAAAATGTCCAACAGTTGATGCACCGGTTAAAGGGGGAAAATGGGGTAGTAGAATATCTCAAATGTATCCAAGGAAGTTGAAAGATGGCTTGTATGATGGGAGTTCGTGACATGGAGAAAATGATTTTGCAAGATGATGTGGCAGTGTAGCACTAGATAGGAGCGAATGGAGGAGGAAAATCTTTGTGTATAATCATGTGAGATTGACTATGTGTTCATGCTACCGACCCCCATTTTTTTGGGAGTAAGGATTGGCTCTATTATAATTGTTGGGGTTGATATTAGGTTTGATCATTCTAACAAACTTTTAAGGGATATCTTTTTAACAAACGTATAGAGTATCACTTTGTATCTTTAATCTCAATCTATTAACAATCTTAGCTCCTTCCAATTGTATTGCTTAAGAACTAAAGGAGGTTGTTTTATAGTTGAACATGATCTTCCATGGAAAGGATATTCTCAAATGTGTTGTTCCTAAAGTGGTTTGTTTCAGTACCGCCCTTCAAATATCAAAAATCTGTTTTTTGGTTCACTCAACTCGTTTGCCTGTGAAAGTCTAAGGAGATATATGTTTGTATATATAGTACCATATCTGGGTGTTTGAACTTTGAAATATGAAAATTCATGCCGTCCTTATGCAAATAGTTCACATATGACTATATGAGGTTGTGTAAAATGCATTTACTGTTTCACTAAGGCTGTGTATAATGGGGTTGGCAATTCATTTTCGAAATCTGTAACTTCTTTGTTTGCTTACTTGTCCTTTTACTTTGGATAACTCTGCACACGTTGTAATTATATTGTAATCATTGTGAACAAGGGTAACAAAACATCTGTCCTCGTTTGGCCTTTTCAGTGAGTGTTGCTTGCTACTTCTGATTATTTTCCTTGGTTGTATACACGTGTACTGGTTCAATTTTTGCAGTTTAAAGCAGGGGATGTGCGTATCTTGGCAAGTTCGTCCTTCATTTTAGTCAAGAAAGAGTGGTCTTCTGAAATACGGCTGCATGCATACAAAATGCTTCAGGTAATTGTTGAAACCATTTTTTGTCTAGTTTTTTTTTTAAACTGTATTATTTACAAAATTAATCTCCTTTTACATAATTAATTCAAAAGACTGTATGATTTTTACCACCTTTTTGAATCAATCAATCAAATAATGCAGTGAGCTTCTTATATTTTTGTCATTGGGATCATGCAGTGACATTGATACCTGATTAATACACAAGTACTACCAAAGTTAATCATTTGTTTCTTTTCAAACCACATGTATATACCAAATGGTTATCCAACCCTGTGCTATTAGCCTAGTGTAATCTGTAAACATAAATGGCACTGGCGCTTATACAGCTGAGTATATAGCTTAGAACTTCAAGTTCGAACATTGATCTTGGGAAATTTTGTCTGAATTCTACTTCTGCATCTAATAATCACAATGATACTCTTATCTCATGAATATTTCTTCTCCCATATTTTTTATTTTTTCAATTCCATCATTTGGACTTCTACACTATTTTCTCACCCTCACATAACCATCTTTTTGTGATTTATACGTAGAGAAAAATATAGTCAAGTGGGATGTTGTTAAATTAGTTTTGATATATACTTTCACAATATCAACTTTGTATAATTTTACATATGTAAACTAAAGATATTTGTTGTTGAAGTTGCGCACGAGGAAGCGTGACTTTCCAATTGGTGAATTTTAAAACAATGGAGGAAGTAGAACTATATGCAAGGTTGCTAATGCACCCGAATTTGTCCTTGTTTATTATCGGTTTCCAAATGACTGTCTTTGGGCATATAGTGACATCATATTAAGTTAATCTGTTAATGGGGGTGTGAACCTTATGTTGCTTACAACTTCATTTTGCTTTATTTGATGTTCCCTCAACTTATCACATATAATATGATATTCATTGGAGTTGCAACTGGCTTCAGAATTTTCTGATTATTTTTGAGGAACTAACTCAGTAAACAAATGTTCAAAAAAATGTTTTCCTGATTAGTTTTGATATTATTTTGATTAAAAAATTTGAATATATCAATAAAATTATTTTACCCTGTTCAATCAATTAGTCTTGTGTCCATAATTTGGTCAGAATAAGCATCTCTTTCTCTGATCAAGGAATAGAAAACATTTCTTTGGTATCATGCTTGGCATTGGATAAAGACATTACTGGTAATCTAGCAGAACTAATGAATAGGATGTCTTTCTGTCAGGCTTGTAAATCTAGCTGGTCAGCAGTGGAATGAAAAAAAAATCTGGAGTAGAAATTCATTGAATCTCTTTAATGATTTGCAATTAATTGCCTCATCATGAAAGAAAAAGTGAAAGATCTTCGGACATCCATCTCCGTACCTTCTTTGTAGCTATTAGAGGTCATGACATAGTAAGAAATATTTCCTGTCTAGGAGAACAGCCATTGTTCCTTAAAACTTGGCGTAAAGACATGCAACACTAATATTATAACAACACAGGAATTAGCAGGTCTTCTAGATTTCAATTCATTTCTTTCTTTTCCAATGTGGGAAACCGATCTGGTTGTTCTGAATTCTATTTGTGCAGGTTGAGCTGTTGACATATGTAGCGTATATATTAAACTTCATGTTCTGTCAAACTTTGTATTATGGTTCTAAATTTTCTAATATGAGTTTGGTTGACTGAATAGTTATAAGGTTAACTGTGAACAAATGAGATTTCACAGGCTGCTATGTCAACTGCTGTACCCTACTGACAGCATATAGGTTTTTTATACTCGGTCACCTAATAGTTCTCAATTTTTCCTTTTTTATTTAACATCATTATTGCCTGTCAAGTTTGTGGAGACAAGTGCTTATAAAAAGCCAGAAATATTGATAATTATTTGATGAAAAAGGGTGGCAAGAGATATAAGCATTAAAATGGTTTTTTTTTTTCAATAATAAAAAAATTCATACATTTGGCTACAAGCAATAAAGAAGATACAATTCATGTCTCGCAGCTGTAGGAAGTTCGATGTCATTTGTATCATGAAGATATTTTAGTATGCTTTGGGCAGGAGTTGTATCTGGTCTGAGGGTTATAAACAAATTTAAATTAGAAGATCAATCTTAGTTATTCTTCTGTAGCTACAAGGCTTTTGTGTACTTTCATCTTATATGCGATTCTTGATCTTTTAAAAGATTTGAATACCCAATCTTCTTTCCATTTTTTGAATCAAGGTTTCCAAATTCTTATATGTGTATGAATTTGACCCGACTATATTATTACTATTGATCTGTAGAATCTAGTAAGACTGCGTTGGGAAGAATTGAATTCAACTGAAAGGCACAACTTTGCGAGCATTTCTGTTGACTTGATGTCTCAGGTTGCAGATCCGTATGAGGAGTGGGCTTTAAAAAGTCAGACAGCTGCTCTTGTGGCAGAGGTTTTAACTTCCTTTCCTTTGAGTTGTAATTGGTGAAATCTTTGACGCTTTTTGAGTATAGTCAACTAATTATATTTCCAGTTTACAGATAGTTAGGAGAGAAGGCCCGGAGTTGTGGCAGGAGCTGCTCCCCTCTGTTGTAGCTCTCTCCAACAATGGCCCATCTCAAGTGATTCTTCTGTTTCCTTTTTTTTTTTTTTAATCTTGTGGTCATTTTTCTTCACTCTGTCCTTTATGGATGAAGTTAGTTTGTGTGTAGGTGATTGATTTCCTAATGTATTCAGGCAGAATTGGTCTCGATGATGCTAAGGTGGCTTCCTGAAGATATCACTGTTCATAATGAAGATTTAGAAGGTAATCACTGAGAAGCTCAGTGTGTCCTATTCATTCATTTTGCTATTTTTTTTTCTTTTTTTTTTTTTGGGGGGGGGGGGGATGCAGGGAGCAAAATGGTTGCTCTAAAACTAGGGTTCATATATTTTTGTGGCATAAAAAAAAAACTTTCGCTGCTTGTACTTTAAAATATTAGGTCTATTCATTCTTTCTTTTGTTATGAGAACAACCTAGATCTTTGTTAACAGTGTATCAATTTGTAGTAGTGGTTTGTAACATGCCTAGTTTTGCTCTAATATTTTCAGAGAATTTTTTTTGTGCTTTCCTTCTATTTTCTGTAATAAAAAATAAAATTTCACAGGTGATCGGCGTAGGATATTGTTACGTGGACTGACTGATTCTCTACCAGAAATTTTACCTTTGTTGTACTCAGTAAGCATTATGAAGAGAAAGGAATATCATAATCGGTATTTATGGTCAATGTTAATAACCATCTTTTTGTAATGCCTGATTTTATGATACCTGTGCAGTTGCTTGAAAGGCACTTTGGAGCTGCAGTAAATGAGGCTAACCAGCAACATCTAGACACTGCAAAACGGCATGCAGCTGCCGTTACGGCAACCTTGAATGCAGTAAATGCTTATGCTGAGTGGGCTCCTTTGCCTGATCTTTTTAAATACGGCATTATATATGGGTAAAGTAACTGTAGTGATGTTTCTCCTGACCTGCTTGGGGCTGAGATTGGTTCTTTTCTCATTCTCCAACACAATTTGAGTACTGCAGGTGTGGTTTCTTACTTACTTCTCCAGATTTTCGTCTTCATGCTTGTGAGTTCTTCAAATTTGTCTCTGCAAGGTATAAATTGATATCAGTTTATTTTCTACTTGGTATTTGGGTCACTCTACATTGTCTTCATGGTTTCATATGAATAGCTTGTTGAATTGCAGGAAGAGGCCAGCTGATGTGTCTCCGGATTATGATTCTGCCATATGCAGTATCTATGAAATTATGTTGAATGTTTCTAAAAATTTTCTTTCAAAATCAAGCATGCATAATGAGCCGATTGATGACCGTGAATTTGAGTTTGCGGAGTTGATCTGTGAATGCATGGTTTCTCTGGGCTCGACAAATCTTATGTGCATCTCTAGCAAAACTAGCACACTTTCTATTTATCTTCAACAGGTTACTCACTTTCCTATTTGACTGTAAAGTTTTCAGCTCAATTTTTATATATTTATTCTGGTGAATGAATTCAATATGCATTTTTAAACATTGAGAAAGATGGTGCCTAGTAATGTACCATTGAAACAAGTGATATATGGGTATGATTCTTCCATCATACACAGCAAAAAATGACACTAGAAGATTATAGTAATACAATTTTGGTACCTTATTCAATATTTAATTGCAGTGATTGGAATTGAAAGTTGTGCCAATTTTTTTTATTTTTTTATTATCCTGGATCGCCTTTGTATGTATTGAGACTTTTATCCATCTCTATACAGATATATAAATTCTTGAACCACCTCTTATAATTTTTTTTTTGAGAAAATTAACATTCCCAATAGTTGATCGCTTTTCCATTTTGTTGTGAACGTTCTATCTTGAAATATGACACAAATAGGATGATAATTTAGTAGTAAATGTGTGGAATTGAGGATGAAAAGTAGGATGAATAGAAACTGTATAAACACCAGACATGATGTTGTTAACATTTGTTTTTTTAAATTTATCTTTTATCTAGTTTGCTTCTTATCCCCTATCACTTAGCTTGGAAGTTGGACTTTCTCCTATGCCTTGGAATAAACCATCACTAGCTAATTGGACTTGGTAGAATGTTAGGGAACATGTTTGTATGTGTTTAGAAAGAGTATAATTAAGCATATGATCTTTGGAGAGGAGGTCGTGAGAAGATTTTTCCATTGTATTCTTTGGAAATTCACTCCCACTCTTATGAATTATTCCCAAGTAAAAAACGGTCTTTTGACTTGCTAAGTATTTTCTGTAACAATTTTTTTTGGCTATAACCTGGGTTATAATATTTCCCACTGTCTTGTTTTGGTTGTCCTTTATTTTTCCCCCAGAGTCATCATATAGCTGCATGTCTATCATAGCATATTGATTTTTAAAAGTTTCTTGTTTTATAGTTTAAACAATTTGGTACGACACTGGTCAATGTTGGTGCTTACGTATAACATTAACGCTGCTCTACAGATGCTGGGATACTTTCAACATTTTAAGCTGGCTATTCATTGCCAGTCACTGCCATTCTGGCTGGTATGCTTAACTCGACCTCATCATGTAAGTTGCATTTTAGGTCATTCACAATAAACTCATGCTGCTCATTATTTGCCAGGCATTAATGAGAGATCTACTGTCAAAGCCAAAAACTCATGCAACTGGAGAGGGTGCTGTGAACATTTCTGCTGGCCTTGGACAGGCTGAAAACGAGAAGAGAAACATCTTAAATTTGATTAGTGATAACTATTGTGGTGCAATTCTAGATATTTCTTTCCAGCGTCTCATCAAAAAAGAAAAGATTTATCCTGAGATAGCACAATCTTTTGGACCTTTGGAAATGTGGAGTGATGATTTTGAGGGCAAAGGAGAATTTGGTCAATATCGCTCTAAGCTGGTATGTAAAATGTAGCTTCATGCTTTTCTTTTATAATGATTGCCTAATTTCTTTTTCTTATAATTAATAGTGAGTGCCTTTTTTCTCTCTAAGTTACTCTTAGCATATAATGGAAAGGGGTGGAGGTGGTTGACTAGATATCTGGACAGCAAACTGTTTTAGTTTTGTATCAAATTATATTTCTTCAATAAAATTGATGTTAACTCCCATCTCTGGCTTGAAGTCTGAGCTTAGTGGTTAACATATACACATATTCCTGAGACTATGATTTTGGAATTGCATTCCTATCTAATCATATACTCTGTATGTTGGAGTATTGCTTTTAAATTAATCTGCAATAAAGTAGATGTCATCTCGTATGAAAATCCAAGCTTAGAGATTATTTAACAAAGACAAAAACTCTGAGATTATTTTAATATTACCATTTTCTCTGTATTTGGAGTCAATGCGGTGGTAAAATGTGCATCAATACCCCTTTTCCCTCTGTGAGGTCATAAGTTGTAACTTTGACGTGCTGCCTCTCCTTCTGTTAGACTGAATAGTTAATGAACCCTTGAGATTTTTAAAGACCAGCCTCCCCTGGAGACTCGAAAATTTTCTAGGATCTCAATAGCATTGAAATAGCTCAGGTTACATGTAAAAGGAGCTGCATGGGCCATCAGCTCTTGTCTGATGATTCCATAGCTACAGTGGTGTAGGAAAAGAATGCCGGCTTGCAGCCTTGCACTTAATGTAATTTTGTATAAGAGAGAGAAACTGAGCGGACAGTCTTTCACTTTTTTCTTGTTTGAGTTCTATAACAAAACAGTTTCTAGGAAATCCTGTGATGTGCTAAGATGGAAATGTAACATTAGTCATCAAAGATATGCTCTTTTTTATGTATTGTTTTTCCCTATCACCACAAGTTATTCAGAGATTTTTGGAGTTTCTTCCCCCAAAAACATGCTCATTATTCTAGACCCTGTAGTGAGGCCTATCAAGTACTTGATCAAGTGATATGTTATACATTCATTATATCTGTTTATCCAGTCTTTTGATATATTTCTGCTGTGAATCTCTTCTGTGATATGGATTATCTAATTAGCATATATTCACGGTGAAATTGATTAAAATTATCTTTTTCCCTGTCCAACTGCCCTTCTAATAGTTGAACCAAATATCTTGTGATTGACCTTAAGGTATGCTGTAGGCATAATCTTGTTAAGATTAATTTCAACCTCACATATAGTTTTCATTAGGAAATTTGAATTGGCCTTTAGGTTACAATGAATCATAACAATAGTAGTCAAGATATGATGGGTGTGTGGGTGTGTCTGCAGTTTGCATTCCCACCTATATTGTTAAAGATGAAAAATTGAAACAGTGTTGGATTAATTGTCTAACAAGAATGAATGGCATACATATCTTTAAGTTTTATCTTTTCAAGGTGTCCCTTTATGGGTCTATAGTGATATAACTTTTTTTGTATCAATATGTTCCTTTTCTGCTCTTAAAATAATATTTCACTTACATTTTAATAGCATTTCGGACTACACACACACTTTGCCAAATATACATCCATAACTGTCCAGAAACAAATCTGATCTGAATGAATGAAAATTTAACTTAAACCCTTCTGGTGTATGAGGTTGCCAGTTGAATGAGCTTATCTTTAAGATTATTAGTTGTAGACTGTAAACTTTATTCATAGCTTTGTCATATATTCATAATCTCCTTTCACTTGCACATCATCTTGTCTACGGTTCATTTTACCTGTCCATTCTTTATGCTACTTCTTTTCTCTTGATTGACTTGCGTCCTTTGTTAGATGGAGCTGATTCGGTTTGTATCAAACCACAACCCCATGGTCGCTGCTATGAGGGTCTCTGAGAGAACAGTCATGATTATTAAGAGCCTAGTATCCTCTTCAATGCCAACTCAGGTATAGTGATGTGTATCATATATTAGTTGCTCTCAAATATTTTTTCTTATCTATTGCTACTAGAGGACAGTATCCCTGTAGACTTGTACAGTCTTCTTTACATTTTAACATAATATATCTTTTATAGAAAGAAAACTGGGAGCATTGTAGAACTTGATATAGGTGAAGTATGTTAACCCTTTTTAAAATTATTTGCCTTTTTTTATTTCAGGGTTTAGTCATGCTGGAGAGCATGCAATTAGCCTTGGAAAACGTTGTTGTTGCAGTTTTTGATGGATCAGAAGAATTTGCTAAGGGTAGCTCGGAAATTCAACTTGCATTGTGTAGGATATTTGAAGGTTGTTTTTGACTGCTGAGATGTTTTACAGTTCCTGTGCCTTTTAATCCTGCAAATTTTTCTAAGATTTTTCTAATTTTTGCAAAGAAAAGGTCTCCTACAGCAACTGCTTACCTTACAATGGACTGATCCTGCTCTTGTGGAAGTCCTTGGCCACTATTTGCATTCACTGGGTCCATTTCTGAAGTTCTTCCCTGATGCAGTTGGTGTTGTTGTTAAAAAGCTTTTTGAGCTTTTGAACTCCCTTCCTGTTATGATTAAGGTCTTATCAATATCTTTTGGCTCCATCAGCTGTACTGGATCATTGCATATTTAGATTTTTCCTGCAAAGTTTGAATTTTGACTTGACTAATCTAACAGGATCCTTCGAAAAACAGTGCCCGGCATGCCAGGTTGCAGATTTGTACATCTTTCATTCGGATTGCCAAAGTTGCTGACAAAAGCCTGCTGCCTCATATGAAGGTGATTCTAAATTATCCCTTCCCCCTTCCTGAAACCAGTGAAAGAGATTTTTGTAAGAAAAGGAGGACAACTGCATTGGAAGTATAAGTTCTTTTAGCAGTTGTACTTGCTCCAAGAAAGTTACCACAGTAACTGCATATAGGACATCCTCCCCCTCTTAAGATAAAGTGTGAGACACTACTGCCATCTTTTGGATGTTCTGTTGGTTGTTTGTCTAATTAGTGATAGCATGTATTTGATCTGATTAACTTGAATCTTGATCATGTTGGGTTTTTATCAATACTGAATTTCTTGGAGGACCCCTCGTTTCTTTCAGACTTAACTCAGGATTCTGCTATGTACGTGCAATTTTCCATTGTTCGTGATACCTTGATTTGGTTGTTTGTGGTGTTCTTATTTATAATAGAAGGTTTTTTTGGCAGTGTAATTTACGCCTTCAAGCATCCTTTTCCTACAGCTTAGGAAATATATATCCCCATAAATATAACAAGAAAGAATATGCTTTACAGGGGATAGCAGATATGATGGGACAATTACAAAACGAGGGTCGTTTGCTTCGTGGGGAGCATAACCTTCTTGGTGAAGCATTCCTTATCATGGCTTCTGCCACTGGGTGATTTCTTTGTTTGTATTTACGTTCTTTTTATCATTTGCTGTGTAATTTTTTTTATTGATGAGCAAAGTATTATATTTGCTACAGTGTTCAACAGCAGCAAGAAGTTTTAGCCTGGTTGCTTGAACCTTTAAGTAAACAGTGGATCCAGCAAGATTGGCAAAATGCTTATCTGTCTGACCCGTCTGGTTTTATTCGTCTATGTGCGGACACACCTCTAATGTGGTCCATTTTTCATACGGTAACTTTCTTTGAGAGGGCACTCAAGAGATCTGGAATCCGGAAAAATAATTTGCAGAATATCTCAACAGGAACACCAGTGTATCCAATGGCTCCTCACTTATCATGGATGTTGCCTCCTCTTCTCAAAGTATGCTCTCCTGCAATGTTTTAACTCAACAAGCTCTTCATTTATCAATATTCCTGTAGGCCTTAGGAACCAAAATTAGGCCTCTTGTACGAGCTGCTCAATCCTCGCAAAAAAAAGTCTTTATGCTATTTTACAAGCATTTTGGTAAAATTGTGTTGAGTTTCTAATTTTGAGGGATTGGTAGCAAATGTTAATTTTCATGCTTCACATACTTAGTATTATGTTTGATATAATCTCTATCTTACTAGGACAATTCATTTAACCTCGAGTACCCGTGTCGGATCCTCGACACTCCGACATGTGTATGGACTCTTGGACGCTATTTTTGAGTTAAAAGCATGGAAAAATCTCGCAAAAAAGCAGAATTTGATACTCAGACACGTATCAATGCCTGAAACCCATAGCCATGTCCTAGTAACATAGTATAATCTACTCATCCTATTGATATATTGAAAAAAATCTGTTGTGCTGCAGCTTCTCCGGGCTATGCATTCACTTTGGATTCCTGCTGTGATCCAATCATTACCTGGAAAAGTAAAAGCTGCACTTACCATGAGTAATATAGAACAGACTAGTCTTCTTGGAGAAGGAAGCATGAAAGCACCAAAAAGTCCTTTGGGCTTTGCTGACGGATCACTGATAGATATGAACAAGGAATCTTATGGAGAGCCAAATGAAGATGACATACGAAATTGGTTAAGAGGTATCAGAGACAGTGGGTATGTGTGCTCTCATAAGTTTATGCATAATTTTTTTTTTCTTTTGGTTTTTTTCCATGGTGTCCGTCTTATTTTTAAAAAACGCGCCTAGGGCGCTAGGCGAGTCTGGGCGCAGCCTTGATCACCTCATCTAGTGAAAGGCGGGCGAGATCCTTAAGGTGTGGTGAGGCGTGCACCTTCAGTTTTTTTTCCCTATTCTTTTGTTCTTGATTTTATTTTGGTTCTTCAACCTTTTATTCTCTTTTTCCGAAATTTCTGCTCTTTTTTCTGAATTCTCTGCCCTTCTTCTGTATTTTCCAGTTCTCTTTTCTTGTGTTTTTGACATTTTTGGTGCAACTCACACCCTAAGGCACATAACTGCACCTTTGCCTTCACTTTGTGCGGGTTGTGGCTAGGCTCCAGGGACCCTGTGCACCTCGTGCCTTTTAAAACTAAGGTCCCTGTGTTATTGGCTTACTACCATTGAACATCAGTTGAAGAGTTCAATCTGTTATAGATTCTATATTTGTGACTAATTTAAAACAAAATAGGCCTACTCAGCTTTCTAACAAGGAAAGGGTATCAACAAACCCTCTGCTGCCATTTCTAGGATATGTAGATATTTTATCACCACCCAATCTGTTAATTCTAGATATTATGCAGAAAGTTTAGTTTTGTCACGATTGAACTGAAAACCAACGAAAATATTTGTTCAGTTTGAATTGTATTATATCATAACCTCGGGGGTCCGATGTGCACCCATGTATGATAATCCCGGTTGAATTATTATGCAAACTTTTACATGCATACCTTCTCTCTTTTTTGAAGCTAATACTGACATATAACCGTTATCCTTAGGTATGATGTCTTGGGCTTATCCACTACTGTAGGAGATGCTTTTTTCAAATGTTTGGATATAGATTATGTGTCTCAGGCTCTTATGGAGAATCTGCAGTCAATGGAATACAGGCATTTGAAGCAGCTCATTCATTTGGTCATCATCCCATTGGTCAAGTCTTGCCCTTCAGATTTATGGGGGATGTGGCTGGAGAAGCTTCTACATCCATTACTTCTTTATGCTCAGCAAGCTCTGAGCTCCTCATGGTCAAGTCTATTAAATGAAGGCAGGGCAAAGGTTCCAGATGTTTGCAATATGCTTGAAAGATCTGATCTTAAAGTAGAAGTAATGGAGGAGAAGCTGCTTCGTGATGTAACTCGTGAAGTATGTGGGCTATTGTCAGCATTGGCTTCCCCTGGGCTTAATTCTGGCCTTCCTTCTTTGGATCATTCTAGCCATGTCACTCACATTGATACTTCCTCTTTGAAGGACTTGGATGTATTTGCCTCTACTTCCCTAGCTGGGTATGCTCTTTTATTTTCAACTTTTAACAATATGGTGAGATATATGTATTCTAATATGTATTCTAAATTGAAAAGGAATATGCAGTGATTGGATTTGGCTTATTCCTTCTAGTAAAATATTGGAGAAATTTTGGAGAACCTGATGGAATTTTAGAATTATTCTCTTCCCGCATTCAGATCCCAGAATTCTTATTGTTTTGACCTGCCTTCTGTCTGAGTGATACTTGCAGTTTTGTATTGAAGCACACGAGCCTAGCTGTTCCAGCCCTGCATATATGTCTTGAGGCTTTTAAATGGACAGATAGTGAAGCTATGGCAAAAATCTGTTCCTTTTGCGGTGTTATCGTTGTTTTGGCTATTTCAACTAATAATGTGGAACTTCGAGAATTTGTTTCCAAAGATTTGTTCTATTCAGCTATTCAAGGTTTGGCCCTTGAATCAAATGCTTTCTTAAGCTCAGATCTGGTCAATCTATGTCGTGAGATTTATGTTTATCTTGCGGATAGATATCCCACTCCTAGGCAGGTGAGTTCAGCTCATATTACGTGATTCCATAGGGCTATGGTGAATTTCTAACCAACTAAGTTATGCTGCTTATCTCCCGCGTTAGATTTTGTCAATGCTTCCTTGCATTAAACCTCAAGATTTAGCTGCTTTCGAGGAAGCTTTGGCCAAGACAGCAAGCCCTAAGGAACAAAAGCAGCATATGAAAAGCTTGCTTTTGTTGGGATCTGGAAACAAGTTGAAAGCACTTGGTGCTCAAAAGAGTATCAATGTAATCACAAATGTCACAGGTATTAGTGCCCCCTAGCATAAAAAATGTATCAGAATATCCCCCAAGCTTCAAAAATGCGTTCAGACAACCACCTTTCCACTTTTCTAAGTGATTAATTATCACTTATTGAGAGATCATTTTTATAAAAACAACTCTTACGGGGTAGTTTTAAGAAAAAAAGACTATTGAAGGGTGAATTTGAGTTAATAAGAAATTGACATGGGTGGTTGTGTGACAAAAGAAAAAAATAAAATTGAAGCTTTGTTTTAAGTATATAACCTACTCCTAGGAGAGGCTTTCGTATATTGACATGCATTGCAAAGCTGATCTCTGATTTTCTTCATAATACTTATTTTCAGGGAGATCTCGAACTGCTGGTAATACTTCAGGTACTGGAACTGAAGAAGATGGTACTATAGGATTGGCAGCAATTATGTAAGAGCTGGTTGTAATATCACTATGCCTGTACAGTGGAACTTCTTCAATTTTAGAATCCACATGATACTGTATAGAAGAAGTCAAGTTTTGAAAGTGAGTTGGGGCGTCAGACGTCATCTGTTTTGACATTAGAAGGCAAACGTTCTAGGCTCCTTGGATGTGAAATTCTTGCAACATCTAAACGCTGCTTGTTTGCTCTTCTATTTCTGGTCATTCTTAGTGACCAGTTGTAGTCTAATTGACGGACCTTGTTATCACATTCCCTCAGAGCAGTGTTAATGTTTGTAGTTTACTGTTGTCAGTAAATAAATCTTTTGAGCTTATTTAAAGCTAAGTATTTTTTTGCCAAAGAAGGTTGGATAATCTGCATTTGATATTGTCTTTTAAGCTAACAAAAAATAGGTGTTTTTGACAAGGAAGATTTGGAGGGAGTTATCTGGCTTTGTTTTATTATCAGTACCCGTAAAGATGGTTGCATTACCTTATATCAGCCCTCCATTTCAGTGTAAAGCCACGAACATTATTGAATATTTGACTTTGGCTGCTGATTTCTTAAAAAATGATGATTAAATTGTATAATTAATGCTAGATTACTTGTTGCTTTGAATAATTGATTAATTATCCATTCTTGATAGAATGATAGTATTGTACATAATCAAGGGGCGTTCATGTTTTGGACCGTTGAGTTCAGAATTCTAGAATGGACAAGGAATGATGAAAAGTTGAAAACTGATATCTTCAAAGATTTTCAACTCTTTTACACTTACAGTGATAACGAATTGGCAACTCAATTAAATGGATCTTCTGGATTATTGTACGCAACATAGTTTGGTTTATGTACATTCTATGAGGTTAAGTATAACATATTTAATTGATCATCCCCATTCCCCAACGATTAGCAAACAAAAACTAAAGCAATACATCTGTTATATTGTTATCAAAAGGCCTCCATTTCTCTGAATTTTACCCATTTACTATAGTAATATAACACTAAACATGGAAAACTCAAAAAGGGAATCAGACATGTGGGTGATTTTACTTTGGGAGGAGACAGATAGAGAGAAAAGAGTTTATTAAATATATTAGGGGGCATATAAATGGGTTTAAGAGAGGATAAATAATGAGTAAAATGCCCATAAAAGGAATGATGTAGAAGTGGATAGATATAGAAAAATGGATGGAAATTATAAGTGGGTAAAATTTAAGAAAATAGAGTTAGTACATGCCTGAGGATATATCATATAATGTTGATATGTTGGAGATCAACTGAAGAGGAAGGTAGGTGTTACTTTCCCTACAAGTAAGAGAAGATAAAAAGTCGAACAAACCAAAAGAATCATGTGGAAGATAGATTTGGGATGGATGTAAATTACTCAACTATCAAGCTTAATCATTTATTGCTCTCTTTTTCAATATTTTAGTTGATGTACTAGTTTTTTTTTATACTTTTGCATTGCAATGAACTATGTCCTGTATGATTGTATGGAGAAACATATACCTATTAAGAGACAGTTGAGGAAGGAAATGTAACTTTTTTTTAGAGAAGAAAGAGGTTGGGGATTTCTAAAACTCCTAAAATTGAGTCCTAAACTTATTTTATGATCTATAATGATTGAATATAAATCAACAATGATTTCAAACCTCATTATATGAACCTAGAAAGAATCCAACATTTTCGAAATATCTTTACATAGTGTATAATAATTATGGGATGCAAATAACTAATTTCTGATTTGGATTTCTATATTGCATCGACTAATATCTTATAACCAACGCAAAAAGTAATCTCCACTTTATTTGCATCACATTTCAAAACAAACAGTGCAAATGAACACACAAATAGATGATTTTCACTAGTGTCAGTCATTTTGAACAATTTTAGACTTAGTGATAGAACATCTTAAAAATCTTACTATGTGATCTTATATGGTCACATTAGGACATTAGGTTATATAATATAAATTATTAAAACCTTCTCTAAACACCAATATCAACTAATTTTCAAAACTCGTTAATTTGGTTTTCAAGCTCATATTTAGAGTCTCTAGAAATCAAATATAACATATTGAATAATTCTTAACCTCCTCGTACGACCCTAAAAACTATTCTATACCTTTACTTAATTTTAAGCAATTTTTCGTAAATATTTTAGAACATGCGTATAACCTTCATAATCATGTCATTCAGTGAGGAATCACCTCAATACTTATGATGGTCTTATATGGTCATATTAGACTTTTAAGAGTAATTATAAATATAAATATTCATTTTAATCTATTTTAAAAATTTATTTAAATAAGTCATAACATTCATGGTAAGAATCATAATGAATTAGTTACCTCACACGGAACCCATACCTTTCCTAAATGAGTAGAAACTCAATATAAAAGGGTATCCTAACATGTAAGTAGGGTTCCGTGAATTATTTAGTCAAAAGGTGCCAAATTGCACACGCTTGCATTCATATCTTTTCTTGAATTATTAACTTTACTTTTCTTTGTGGCAAAAAGTATGGTACCTTTTGCTGATATGAAATATAAAAATTAAGAAACCCTTCATACCATGATTTTACTTTAATTGCCGTACTCAATGAAAGAATGAATTAAAGGTAGGATGATGATAAAATGTTTTATACCTAATCTATTCCATCAATTTCTCTATTCTATTGGCCCCTTGATAAGCATGAATGGACGATTTGTAAAATTTAGTAAAGGGAGCATATGCATGAACCTCGCTATCAACTAACAAGAACCTCATCATCACAAGACAACTTGAAAGTGTTCTTAATAGATTTGCAACATTATAACTTTGGGCTTTTGACTTATTTGAGTTTTTTTTTTTCACCTTCTTTCATAATTAATAATTAATAATTCATTTGGATAGTTGTTATCAAGTGATCCTTAGTCATGGATTATTCTTCACAAAATCAAGACTTCATTATATCCAAATAATAGAAACACAAATCAATCTTCACAGGACTGTGCATATAATCAAATGTGGCCTTTAGCATGGATCTGTCTAACATCAGCTTCGAGTCTTCTACATTTCAAGTTACAAGTCTCAAAAATAATAATTACTCAAAGTTAGTAAGAATTCACTTCTAGGATTATATTGTAACGTTCATCTTACAATATTTCATAAGAAAATTATGAGTGTCAAAGCTACATACATTATGACTTGCGTAGGCTTAAACAACTTTTTTATTTGTGAACTAAAGTTGCAACCGAGCTTAACTTAGAGATGCTATCAGGTTACTTCGGTGTATACCTGTGGCATTTGGTCGGGTAAGGGGCTGAGTCAAACGCAAAAACGGTCATGTCGGATCCAAGAAGATTCAAAACAGGTCGGGCCGGACCGGGCGATCCAAATAGAGAATAGTTTTATTTATGAAAGGTAATAGTCTACCTTTATCACCTCTAATATTTGACAGTGCACCATTGACAACCAATTCGGAAACATTCATTACCTGATAGTGTTAAAAAGCCTTGGAAACTATTGACTCATTATTGACTCGACTTGACCTATCAAAAACTCAATAAAACATGACTTTTTAATAGACCAACTCAATAAACCCATAATTGGTTAGATCCATTTATTAACGGGGCGGTCAAAAGTACTTGTCGGGCCCCTCCCGTTTGAACATAACTACTTCGGTGCCAACTTGCATTCCATTTACAGCAGCTAATCAATGTAATCATTGAAGTCCTCGGTAGCTGCTAGAGTCTTAGTATAGCAAGACATACCCAAATACAAACTCAAGGAACTCCCACATTCTAGACATAATTCGTAGATACTCATTAATGTTACTTCTAATAGCCACACACAGATTTTTCTCTCATCGTTTACAGCTTTTTTAATAAGTTGTCAAATGGGTCCAAGAATATTAGGTAGTAAATCGTTATAAAACTTAGAAGGCTGCCTCTTAGGGGAGAAAAAAGCAGAGCTGATATGTCTAGGCTTATAAAATAGACACATTGGCGGATATTGTACTTTACTACATTATCAGCATGATCATAAATTCCTAAGAAAGGGAGTAAAATTTCTTCGCAAGACACTTGAAATAATACCCCTGTAGATGCAGCAAATTCAGGAGAAGTTTATAGGGCATTGTGTACACTGATTAATATAAAGAAGAACGCAAAGCTTACCTAATTACCAAGAATCAGGGATCATAGAGATGCTAATGTGTCTCACAGTCGTACTTCCTGCAAATATCGTGTACCTAATATCAAAACGCCTTGTAGCTTGTAAATGTTATACAAGTGTAATAATTTATTTGCCAAAAAATATAAAGTATAATAATATATTACTTCGTACAGAGTATTAAATCTTCTGTTTTGATAGAGAGCCCCCTAAGATCTAACATAAATAGCATTCAGTACGAAGTATGTCAAAACTACCCGGCAATTCAATTTGACCTTAATGCGGATGAGTCCTCAGAATAGACACTAATGACTAGTCTAAAGAATCATCGGGAGTCGTCAGCCTCTAACAAGTAAGAATTACCAGTGCTAGTAATTATACAGATTTTATTTGAAAAGTAACCTCGTCAAGCAAGAAGAATGTATACTTGTACAGAATAGTTTGGTCAAGTAAACAGACAACTGGGAATGGGAGAAAATCAGAAAAGCATTGCTTCCTGTACTTACATGTGGTGATGTAGTAGTGGCATTCTGGCATTGGTATCAAATATAGATGTACTCAGACAACATTACCACATTTCGAGCACCTATATGGCTATATAAATTAATAACTTGCATTAGTTTGCAAAAGTTTATTAAAGATTTGGGGTTATTCCGTCACACCAAATAATGAAATGAATGTCAACACCATAAACTCCAGTATACATACATGATACAACTGTTTGAGATAAAGCAGTCCAAGATAAAAGCAGTCCTCTCCTAGTCCTAGCTACATCATAATAGTACACAAACAATAGGCTAACATCCTCAGCCCCCACCGGCCACCCTCCCTAAAAAAACCGATTAGCCTTCCAGGGTGGTTGCATGGACCACGCTCCACTCTACTCTATCTTCATTGATGCCCTCATCGAGCAGTTATTTTTTATACGAAGCAAGAATACCAAGAACCACTTTCAAGTGAAACTCAATGCTGGCACTGGATCTTCTTCACCCATTGTCCAAACAAACTCCGGAGAGTCCAACCTGGGTCCAACTACTGATCGGTAGATGTAAAGCTTCTCCACCGGGCATTCATCGGGTCTTGAATTAGGATGCCCCCTTTCATCCATAACTTCCACATTCAACCTCGGCATCTTCTGGCCAAGTAGTTTACATTCCCCGTAGCTCACTTGGCACGAAGACATCCAAAGGGATCGCATTGTCTCTAACTTGGCTGCATTCACCACAAGCGCTCTCCCCCCAAATGGGCAATCCCTAATCTCAAGCTTCCTAAGGTTCTTGCACCCAGATAAAACATAATGCAAACCCACATCATTTTCTCCAGCGAATGCCAAGGAAAGCATCTCAAGTTTCTTGGCGTGAGTCCCCATGAGCTCAAAGACACGATTGGTAAGGAGACCTGACAATGAAAGACGGCGGAGGTCCTTGCAATGCTCAACAATGGCCCCGAAACCCTCATCTAGCGGTTGATTCGTTAAGTAGTCAGGGCATTGGGGCTCGATGATGCATAGTCGGAACCGTGTTAAGTTGGGGCGATTTTTCGCAATGGTGAATAAAGCTTTGTTGGTCATTTGGCGGCAAAAATAAAGAACAGATTGAAGCTGAGGACAACCCATGGCAACTGATACCAAGCCTTGCTCGGTTAAGCAAACATTTGGTTCTTCGACATAAGGCTCTGAGGGGAAGACACGTAACTCCCTCAGATCCTTGCATGATTCTCCAAGCACTTCAAGGCCACTGTCTTCAATATAGTCAAGCACCTGCATCAATCATAGATTTAAGGGGGAGAAACTTGATGTTATTGACAAGAATAAGAAAATATCACAAGACAAAAGTTTCTTCTTTTCATTTTGAAAATTTTGCCTAAACCCACCTCTTTTTTTCCCTTTTGCTATAATCAACCAGAGTTTCCAAACAGAAAATTAAAAATGAATATTATGACCTAAGCATAAGATGTGAGAAATGCATACCCAGAGACGCTGAAGACTCTGACAGTGACTAAGAAGTTTGACCAGATCAGGAGAGTGAATGGTGGCATAACTCAAGTTCAAAGAAGTGAGTCCCGAACAGACAGGATATAGAACTGGAAGATAAGCAGGGACAACATCATAGAGACCAGATAGCCCCTTGAGTCCTTTGCATCCAGCAAATGCCCTGGTAAGCTTATCATGAGCTTCAGTATTGAGCTCGGTCAAAAATGAGCCCGAACCAAAATCAACCAACTGAGGAGCCTTCTCCAAAAGAATTGAGAGCTTCTCCAAGGGGACTGAACGGTTAAGCCTAAGCGATTTTAGGTTTGGGCATCTGCTCACCAAACGCTCAAGGGAAGAGTACCGCAGCTCTGAGACAAGACAGGCAAGATTAAGAGTTTCCAGTGATGTGAACGAATCTGGAAAATCGCCAATCCAGTTCCCACTCAAGTCATCAACTTCACTCTCACATAAGTCAAGAGTTTTCAAATTCCTGTTATATTTAACAGGAAACAACTATGATTAGAAGCTCATTCATTAAACTTATGATATGAAACTAAAATACGAGAAAAAGGCTACATTCTGCAAGCTATTACTCAATGCTGTTCAAACTTTAAAAAAAGAATATCATAATTACAGGATATTTATATCATCATCTAGTATGACAAAGGGGAGATTCACACCGTCTAGGAATCAACAGCAGAATCAGGTCAATTCCATGGTAGATGTTATGATACATCAGCAAGAACAGCACTTCCTTAAAGTTCAGGGAATTACATTATTTTTTAGAATCACATAAAAGACACAGGAACCCATAGGCAAAAACAAATAAATAAATAAAACTAAAGCCAGAATCTCAAAGGGGACCTGCAATGTCCAAAATGCAACCATCCAAACTTAAAACAAGCCATATATTATTATAGTGGTCCATAAAACAAAGAAAAAGAAACCAAAGTAAAGGCAAATCAGATAGTGACTTTCCATCCAGATCCAACTCAGATAACCCAAAGCTCAAATATAAATTCAAAGTCTTAGTAAACACCCATGTATAAGATATATTCCATGTTATTATTGCGTTAAGACATAAGAAACCAACCAAATTTAAAATATATATTATCTGATACTGAAGATCCCACAGTAATGCATGAAGAAAAAGATACTCCCTCCATCATGATAGTCATGTTGATATTTGTAAAAATTTGAAGCAGCAATATGTCAAACATATCCAGATGGAGGATTTAAAATCCGAAAATCAGAAAAGGAACCCCAAGACTTCCTCTTAAAAAATACGAGTATTTCGTAGTAAATTATAGAAATAGAAACTTAGGAATCGACACGCCTGCAAATGCACATTGATAAACAGAGCAACCACCCATATTCAAAATAGAAAGCAACTAAGCTTGCCTAGAGAGAGTTATACCGTATGGTCCAACCCATAAACATCCAAATCTTTCTCCACGCCATTGTTGAAGGTACCACATTAGACAAAGATACAACAGATGATGACTCACCTTTTTCTTTTTTCAGCCTTGGTCAATGGTATTATTACAGAACCACGATATCTTTTTTTAAGATGACCACAGAACCTCAGAAAACCGCACAAAATTCAGGAGATATAGCAATGAAATTCAACTTAGTGTTATTAAATTTAACCCCGAAGACCAAATTTTCAAATATAACCATAGCATTACACACCAATAAAATCAATGCAATCTTCATAGAATCAGATCTTTAGCTGACAAAAATGTTTTAATACCCAAACACTCGTTCAAAGTTTTAAAGCACCAAAAATCCCGAATTTTCGCTAATTAAATCAAGAAGACTGCGAATTCTTTACTTGAATTTAAAAACCCGAATTTCTACTTCGCAATAACATCAACAACTCCAATCCTACAAAATGAGAATCTTCTCCCAAACATCAAGCACAAGAAGGTCCATATTCGATCTCATTTTAAGCTAATTACATAAAATAGCTCAAGTAATAAATCCAGAAACTAATGTTGACATTAAAAAAAAAAAAAAAAAATCTATACACAACGCACAAAAGAAACCAATTCAACAGCATTAGTCAATTGTTTGACATAATGATAAAAGTAAACAGAAACCAAAAGTATACTTCACTGAACTAAAGTATACTAAAACTGACGCTAAATCATCAAAAATCAATCATCCACCTAAACAAAACCCACATCCTAAAATCAAAACCATAGACAAAAAATTATATAATCAGATAATCCATCCCAATCATTCAACTCAAACACAGAAATGAACCCATTAAAAAGTGAACTAAAAAAATCCAACAATATTATAACTTTAGACTAAAAAAACCAGAAATTAACCATCAAAAATCACACATCCAGAAAAAAATTAAACAAAAACGCACAATCCAAAATCAAAGTAAACGTAAAAGATCACATATTTCTATATCCAATCAATCACAAATCAAACCCAAGAAATGAGCAATAAAAATGAAAAAAAAAAAATTCCCAAAACACGCAAAATGTGGAATACCCAGTTGGATCCAACAAAAACCCACCTACAATTGGCAGCAATAGAGGCCAACCCATCGGTAGAGAACCCTTCACAAGAGCACAAAACCAAGACCTTAAAATTCCTCCATTTCTTCCCAATCAACTCAAGCCCTTCATCCGTAACAACCATTCGCTTCATTCGGAGCTCCTCCAACGCCGGGTACGCCTCCGCAAACGCAGCGATCCAGTTCATAGCATGGGCCCCCCATCCATCAGGAACAAGATTAAAGTCAGCAAAATGAGGCTTTCCTTTTATAGTAAGGGATCGAATATCCCTGAAACGTTGGATGACGATTGAGGGGGTGACGGCGTAGCAGTTACCGATGAAGATCCGGCGGCGGCACCACCGCTCGATCTCGTACCAAGCTTTGCAGACGAGGGAGACGGAGTTGAGGTCGGAATGGGAGTCGATGAAGGAGAGGACATGTTCGAGGACTTCTTCAGGGAAGGAGAGAGAAAATGGGGCGGGTTTGGAGGTGGGTCTGAGGTGGGTTTTGGGTGGGGCGGTAGATTCGGGCTCCATAGTAGGTTGGGTGGATCTGGGGTTGGGAGGAGATGGGATCTGAGTCAAAAGATAGGAAAACGAAGGGCCGTTGAGACTTGAGACGAGAGAGTAGAGAACGAGATAAGGGGTAGAATATGATTGGGTGTGGAATGAGTGGGTCAATATTTGAAGCTATTTATTGGGTGGAATTTAGAGCATCGTTATTAAAAAAAAATGATTTACGGGTTACTATCATTTATTCTCTCTCATCTACATCAATCATTTATCAATTTCACTCTTAACAATGAACCAAATAAAAAAAGTTCATCATCAATACCCTATCCTACCTTATTTAATCTTTTTCAATATAATTTAATTTATTCATAATTAGAAAGTATTAATCCTTGTAACACTTAATTAATTACGATTAACGTAATTAATTTTAATTATCGTGATTAACCTAATTAAGCCGCCGAAATCTGAATTTTTTTTACTGAAAACAGATCAAGACGCAACATTTTTATCTGTTTTTTATCAAAACACTGTGTTTTGATCTGTTACCAGCCAAAAAATACTCCTATCCCACTTCCACGCAGATTTTTTTGGACAAATCACTCGTCTGTACGAGTTATTGCACCAACAATTCATGAACAAACTATTACTTTTCATTGTTAAGAGCCCCAAATAATGTTTTGTCCATGACAAATCATTATTTTGTTCATGAATGTGGGTGCTCTTAGGAAATTTTTTGTTTTGTAATAATCTTATTTTCTCATTTTATTTCATGTTATGTAATATATATTTTTTTTATAAGGTTAAGCGATGAATGTTTCAGTTATAGTACAACTGCAGTGTGGTAAGTTGGTAACAATTTTTAACTCTTGATTTTCTTTGTTTTGGTATGCTTTTCTGACTGTGGTGAAGTGGTGTTAGTATTATTGTTTGTGGAAAGAGATTTGTTTTTTATGAGTTTGGAGGGATTGAATAATGGCCAGTGATATGACAACTTAGTTTACACTCTTTTCAACTTATTTTTAATGAATTTATTTTATTTTTCAATTATCTACTTAAACAAGATGAGGATAACAAAGCCTTAGCAAATATTATATCGTGTTTCTTAAAAATAGTGTTTTAGGTTTCCATCTTAGTAAAGTTTGTATTATCTTGAATAATTTGTGATAGTACTTTAGCTTGGCTAGTAATAAAAATAATAATAATAATAATAATAATAATAATAAGCTTTTTCCCTTATTTATTACCCGTTAAACTACTATGACCATACAAACTTCTTTACACAACTTAAATGAAATGAGCTTTACAAGCTCAAACAAACTTAAACGCAAAACGAAAGCTATCACTGTTCTTATTTGTTGGAAATACCTTGCATACCGTAAATAATGAAATGAGTCACTCACAGCCTATAGAACTTAGGAGACGAAGAATGAAAATGATAGGCAAGAACTTCATGAATAAGTTGCAAAGACCATTTTGAATTGCTCACAACCTACAACAGTCACTTTTAGTAACTTTGGACCCTATTCAAAAGGTACATGGAGTCTCTTTGTAGAACGAAATATACTTAAATTTTCATTTGATAAGGAATTTTGAGAGCAATGACAATAAATCTCATTGCAAACCTAAACTAGGAATATTTCATATAACATTGTAGTCACAAGGTTAAGGATCCAAACGAAGTAGGTATGGTATGCCAAGCCATCTATTCTAAGTGAGTTGACAAAATAACAGAAACACCCATTGAATGAAAAGGGTTGGTTAATTACACGGGGTAGGATTGTTGTATATTTGAACCAAACACTCCTCTGATAATTCATTGGTGTATGAATAAGATTTAAATTTTACTGCTTTAATTTATGAATAAAATAAATGCATATCACAATTTATACATAAAGCTATTTTGGATTTGTTACTAAGAATATGACATATTAATGCATTATATATTGAGGCCTCTGAGGGTATCATATGATGAGTGGACAAGATACATTGATGCATGTGAATCTTAACGACACTAGGTTTTAGATTAACAACTCGTTCAAACTCTTAGCAATATTTCTTTCACCATAAACCAAGCACAAAACCTTAATTCACTTTTATCATACAATCGATCTTTGTCTAAATACGTATAATCACCTTGCATAAGGTTATTCGAATAATACCCTAAAAAGATAAAAACACATAATAATTAAATGATAAAATTGCATAAATTTCCTAACACATAACTGACTAAATAATTACTATTTAACAAAGAAATAGCATACAATATCCTTTAACAAATTTTCATTATTGATCGTAAGGAACCATGTATTTTTGTTTTAGTGAAAAGAAAAAAATTGAATAAGGATTTTGAAATGGGGATTAATAAATTTTTAAAACATTATTATCAAATTTTCATGTTTTGGTGAGAAAAAAAAAAATTTGATTTAAGGATTTTTAGATGGTGATTAATAAATTTTTAAAAAGTTATTTTTCCAAATTTCGTTGTGAATAATTTCGAAACATCTTTTAATAAATAAGAATAGATGGTAAGTTTAATTTAACAATATTTTATTAAAAAAGAATTTCCTAATATTTATTATTGGCTTAACCCTTGAAATGATTTTTTCTTCTCATCAACCGACGCCTAAGGGATGAGATACATTTGTCCTATTTAAGGGTCTAATGAAGTTTTTAAAATTCCTTAACCTAACAAAAACGTGTTAATAAACATGTAGTGGTATGATGTGTTTTTAATGCATTTGTCTAAGTTTAAAGCCAAATAACAATGAATGGTTGATTTCATTAGAATGGACATCACCCGCACTCATTTGTTGGCCCAAAAATATTGAGTACATTCACACTTTATTTTAGCTGAGGTAGCCTTTGCTGATGAGAGACCAACTTTTTTCACTACGTAACATCTAATCATATGCACTATAGAGGATATGAATGATGCACCATTCTTTTGGATGTACTCGATTCAACATCCTTCTCCAATGTGCAACGTATTGTGATTTTTAGAAGTTAAAGATGGAAAGTTTGAATTATACTGTAAAACAGTTGAACCATTACAACGTACAGAGTAAGTGACGATTTCTATTACCACAGTTGTATCACTTGGATTTACAACTCTCTCGCATAACTAAAAAGAGAGTACGGAGTATTTCTACATGCACCTTGCTTTTTACTCTGTATTGAATGTAATAAATGGGTGGAGGTAACTAACTATTACCAAATTTTAACTACGAATTCTCTCTATTATAGATGAATTCATTTGATATCTTGATAGATTCGTCCTACTACAATGTGTATTTTTCAAACACGAATTTTTTTAAAATTTTTACAAAAGCACAATTAAAAATATTATAATTTCAAGTTTACATTGGAATTAGCGCAAAAAACAAATAAAAAGAAAAAAAATACGAGCTAATTACTTAATAATATAAAATAATAAAATTTACTCGTGCAAAATGTATAACGCCTATAACTTTGAAGTAAAAAATCATAGAAGTAGATGCAAAATATTGGGAAAGAATGAAATCAAAGGTTAGAGATAAAAGAAGGGGTACCGGAAAAATTGGGCATTTGTTGGGGTTCGTGAATAAAATAAACAAAAGGGATGCGCCTCATAATGGAACCTGCCATCGTCTCATACTTTCAATCACTTTGATGTTTCACTCGTGTACGTCTAGTGAGACTTGGCATTGCTTGACCATTCATTCTTGCTTCTTGCTTGCCTCTCGTCAAACACATCTCATTCTATATTTTTTAGGTATCAAATTTGGCTCAGAAGTTGTTGGTATGTTATTAATGATGACCTATTCTTTTACCATTATAATTTAGTCTATTAGAACAAAATGCGCAAATGCTAAATTAATACGAGAATAATTATGGAGTTTTATGTTTCACCATGAGAAATAATTTCGTTATTTTTTTGGGCATAAACTGATTGTAAATTTGTAATATGTAAAAGTAACTTTAAGCATTAGAATAGTTCAATAGTAAACATATTAGGTTACAACGTTAGTGTCATAGTATTAATTGGACGAATATGGATCTAGACTAATATTTCTTGTTTAAAATCTGTATGATTCATTGTAAACGTCTCAAATATCCACAGCATTATGATAGTTATCCTTGATATTTACCTATGCTTTATTTAATTAAGAGATATCCACCTCCTTAAGTTGATTTCAAATGACTTTCCGTGAGAATCCATATTACCGTCATCTTGAAAGACCTTATTTTGAGTCGTACAAATTGAAATACTTAAAAATAGCATCACTAATTCACTCAATCAAAATATACAATTTTAACTCAACAAATTGTCTAGCAAAAAGGGGGAAGCTAGGAATGATCTAAGCATCACAGACACCTTTATTGCTACATTATGTGGTAACAAAACTCCAACTTTAAATCACAACTCAAAATAAAAATCACCAAATACTCTTAATTACGCGAAATAGTTAACTGATGTCATATACTCATATATATAATAAGTATATCATAAATGTAAAATGAAAAATCCCATTCTTTTGGCTTACGCTCAATCAAAAAGCTTTGCTAGAATCTTCTAATTAATTTTGAATATTTGAGAGAATGCCATAGTCATCTAAATAATAAGAATAAAAACAAGAATATATAAAACAAAGAAATAGGGTAGTAACTAGTAAGAATATATATAATCCGTAAACCACAAATCAATTCAGAGTGGCCGTGTTTTATGGGTGAAAACCATGCAAGATTGTAGGGTGGTTATGGTACTTGGGCCGGTCCACGTGACATATAGTATTAGTTTTGGTTCCACCAAGGCCACCGATCCAGCAGCAGCTTTGTATGGAGAGCTCATGGGTTTTGCCCCCCTTTAATAATATTCAATCGACACGACATCACCTCTCTTTTTATTTAACAAAACCTCAGATTCATTTCTATATTATTGAGAAAAAAAATGACATGCCGATACAGAGTAGCTTTCAAAGATGGTAAAGGAATTGTTTGGATCAACTTGGGTCCAATTGGGCCGGGTCATATATGAGTCTATGCCATTTGTTTATTGGACCATGTAGATTAGACATATTTATTTTTGAATACCAATTTCGATTTGGATCATCTAGTTTATAGGCACAAATTATTTAGATTATTGTCGTTTTTGGTCATGTATTGGTTCGTCAGTGTCTGCCTTCATCTTTGATTATCTGGTAAGAGTATAAAAATGAGAAGAAGTTTATGGAGACTGTCATAGTAACGACGTAACGTTAGTCACTAGCCTCACTACATACGAGGTCAAGCTTATCTTGAATCCACCCATGTATATAAATCCTTGAACTTTATAATTTTATTGGATCATAGCCCACACGAGTCAATATTGAATCTTGTTCAAAAGAGCCCTTTAAATGGGCGGGTCGGTCATATGAGTAAAATCAATGATAAAGTATTGGGCATTTCTATAATGGGATCTAACTGCAACGTTTTACAATTACTTAAATGTAAAACTTTCTTGTGTAATTTTATTTTATACATTGAAATGTAAATTTTCATCATATTATGAAAAAATATTTAAGTGAGATTTTATTTGATACATAATTTATTGCCTTACGAATTTAGAGATAACAACGTATAGAATCGTATTTTGAACATCCTAAAGTCAAATGGGACTTTCTTTTATTTTAGAGGGAGTATCTTATTATTATTATTATTATTATTACTACTATTAATATTATTTCCACACCATAATGATTGTTTTCCTTGATAATTACCTGGTGAGTCACAATTAGGGTGGCAAAAACTGACCCGATTCAACCCGAAAACCCAACTTGAACCTGACCCAAAAATAGTGGATTAGGGTTGAGATTTTCAATACGAAAACTTAAATGGGTTGACACAAACCTGACCCAAAATTAAATAGGTTAGGTTAAGGTTGAAAACTCCAACCCAAAAACGGCCCACGTAACCCAAAATTATTTTTGGGTCAAAACTAGGTCGGGTCAATCCGAACCCGGCCTTATAACCAAACTATATTAAGTAAATTAAAAAAAATTACTTAGCCAGTCACTCAGCCCAAACCTCAAGGCTAAATTAAACCCTAAGAGACAATTAAACTATTACTGCCAACTTATCAGTTGTTTCAACTCAACCCTAAAAGTCTTCTTTTTCTTCAGCCACTATTGAATAATCCCATGTTAGTGGTGGCAAAAACTGACCCAACCCGAAAACCCGACTCGAAAATAGTGAGTTAGGGTTGAGATTTTTAACACAAAAACTTAAATGGGTTGACACTTGACACAAACCCGATCCGAAATTGAATGGGTTAGGTTCATGTTGAGATTTTCAACTCGAAAACTTAAATGGATCAGGTTCAGGTTGGGGGATAGCTGAGCCAAAAGTAGTTGACCTGATCCTTTTGCCACCCCTAGTCATAAATTTCACAATCGATAATAAAATATATAATAAATTTTTTTTTACCAAAAAATCAAATAATTATACTAAAAACTACATCAAAAATTTGTCTTGAATCGACTAGTGAGTCATTTGAGTCACCATGAAATGAGCTAGGTTTTCCAATGGTACCATAAACGGAAGAGACTATCGATCTTCGTGACCTTCTTCTTGCATTGTTTATCGTCATGAAAATCCAATTCCATCACCACCTTCTGAAGTACAAACATGAACAAAATATCATCAACTAAGTTGTACAATCATGAAACTGAAAATCCATATTATTTTGCAAATCAGCTTCTCTTACATTATTCAAACAACACGATTTACGTATGTAGTAGAAAATCCCAATGAAGCAATGACCAAAATCACGATTACAATTCACAAGAAACATATCATGCAATGCAAATCACACATCGGTTATTATATGATCTTAGTCATTGCAAACAAAATAAAAAGACTCATGCATATATGCAACCTTTTTAAGAAATAATCCGGTGTAGGAATAAAATTATATTTGAGTATGGGGAGGGGCTAAGCTAGTTCAAATGACTTCGGATAATGGCCGGACAACTAGTAATGCTATCAAAGTTAGAAAAATTTGCAAAATATATGTTAACTTAAGATTACTCTGTATGGATGAATGTGATGACGCTATATTAAGGGTAATGTGAAGAAGACAGACTTGAGATTCTGGCATATGGGCTCGAACACGTCGGCAGAACAAAAGTAAATGTGGGAAAGAAATGTGGAGTTTAACGGTAAAGAAGGTTATGTGAAGTGTTTGAACTTTGAAGGGAATGCTCTTATTATATATGGACTTACAGACTATTGTGTCCCTTAAGATTTGGACCGCGTGTGCTCAACGCCCATCAGTTTCTTGGAAATCCAATGAACATAATTTTTTACGCAGAAATGGGAGACTTGACTTGTCTGGATTTTTTCCAATGCCGTCCCTGGCGTGGGCCAGCGTGGCACCTGCTCAGAGTCTGCACAGAGAAATGTTTAATTTTTTTAACAAATAAAAATAAAAGAGATATAAATATATTAAAGTAGTTTATTGGTAAATGATCTCATTTGTAAAAAGTTTTTTTTAATGTAATTTGGCATGAGTTCGATTTTCTGTAGGACAATTTTATCTAAACGCATATTTTATAATTTTCGTTCAATTCCTTTTTTTCATGTGAAATATATATATATATATATATATATATATATATATATATATATATTTCACATGAATAAAAAAATAAGTACAACTTTATTAAGACTAAAAATGATATATAAAATATTATTGTCATTATACTTATCCAATTATTTACATTTAACTAATATAGTTACTTATGTCACCAGTAAGAACTATAAGAAACTAAACCAATTATTATTATACTCCATCCGTTCTTATTTTTTCCTCCCGCATTCCCCATTGGAAAATTTCGAAAAGTTTTTCCCACTCAAAATATTTCCTATTTTATCTAACATTTTTTGACAAAAAATACCCAGTCCAAGACTTTTTAAACCGAAAATAACCTCGGTTAGAAACTAGAAAAGACCAATATACCCTTAATCCCCTTAAAACACTAACCCTATTTTACTCATCCCTCACTTCCTCACTTATTTGTCTAACCTCTCATTGTCATCTTCAACAACAAAAAAACAAGATTCTCTCTCTTCTAACTCGCCATTTTCGATTGCTTAAAACCTAGATCTAGCCACTGGCTTGCATCCGATGTTCATCTAAATACCTTCAAAACTCGGCTTTTGTTTTTTCGGTTTAAACAACACCAATTTTGGTTGTTGTCTTTTCTAAACCCCTACCTCCATCGTCTTGAAATTGATTTAGGTTATGTATGGTAGATTTTGGTGTGTTTTAGTTTATGGAGTCCACATTTTGGTGATTTTTGAGAGATTTGCATCATTTAAGGTTGATTTTAAAAGGAGACAACAATTTTAGACTGATTTAGTTATAGAAAATGGATAATGTGGTTGATTTCTATGAGTTTTCAATGATTTCATGACATGTTTGGTTGGTTTTATGGTTAATTTCAGATATTTTTGGTTGATTTAGGCATGAATGGTAGATTTTGGTGTATTTTAATCTATGGTAGATTTAGGCATGAATGGTAGATTTAGGCATGAATGGTAGATTTTGGTGTATTTTAATCTATGGAGTCCATATTTTGGTGGTTTTGAGAGATTTGCATCAATTAAGGTTGATTTTAAAAGGAAACAACAATTTAGACTGATTTAGGTAATATGAAATGGACAATATGGTTGATTTTTATGAGTTTCAGTGATTTCATGACATGTTTGGTTGGTTTTATGGTTGATTGTAGTTATTTTTGTTTGATTTAGGTTATGTATGGTAGATTTTGGTGTGTTTTAGTTTATGGAGTCCATATTTTGTTGGTTTTTTGAAAGATTTGCATCATTTACGGATGATTTTAAAAGGAGACAATAATTTGGACTAATTGAATATGTATTTCTATGTTGTTATTGTCATTAGAAATCAGTTCCTATAACCTATTTAAGGATAATGGGCAGCGTTATTAATTGTGGTATTTTTTTTAGATGAATAGGGACTTATTTGAGACATTTTTGGTTTGAATATGTCTTTGGTGTGGCTTTGTTGTTTTTTGCTGCTGCTGTTTTAATTTGGAAAAATGGTCTTATTCCATTGCTCTATATTCTTTTAGTCGACGATGAACCTTAAAACACAATGAGAAACACATACTATGAAACATTTTCAGTAATAATTGCCATAAGAAATCAGTTCTTTGAACTGAATTGAGGCTAGTAGGCAGCGTTATTGAATGTGGTAGTTGTTTTTGATGATAAATGGGGACTTCTTTGAGACATTTTTTTATGTCTTTGTAAGATTGTGGTTGTTTTTGCTGTTGCTTTTAGTCAATGATGAATCTCAAAACACAATGAGAAAACATACTACGAAACACTTTGAATAACTGTTGCCATTAGAAATCGGTTCGAACTGATTTGAGTCTAGCAGGCAGCGTTATTGAATGTGGTAGTTGTTTTCGATGATGAATGGGGACTTTTTTTTGAGACATTTTTGTTTTTATATGTCTTTGTAAGATTGTGGATGTCTTTTCCTTGGAAATGCTCTTATGCCATTGTTGTATTTTCTAGTAGTCCATGATGAACCTCAAAACACAATGAGAAAACATTCTACAAGACACTATAAATAATTGTTGCCATTAGAAACTGGTTCCCTGAATTGATTTGAGGCTAATAGGCAGTGTTATTGAATGTGGTAGTTGTTTTCAACGATGAATGGGGCCTTTTCTGACACATTTTTGTTTTTATATGTCTTTGTAAGATTGTGGTTGTTTTGCTGCTTAAAATGTTTTTTCTGTATGAGTTGTTTCTAGGTTGTTGTTTTATGTGCATTGTTGATTTGTCCTTTGTTGTCTTTGATGTTACTGTTTTTGTTGTTGCTATTTTTGTTATATTTATTGTTTTTTTGTGTGCTCAACAATGTTAACATTACTAAATTCGACATTACTTGAACTTAACTTCAGATTTTTAATAAACAAAAGACAACTTATTCATAATGAGTTTCATTGGGTACATATTTCTTTTTTTCCTTCATCCTTGAATTCCAAAAATCTCATTAGTGTACTCCTCTCCATGAAGAAACTTCATGCATTCTTTAACAACCCACTTGGGTGCCATGGCTTGTCCTGGTAGCATTTCATCGTCTTCTAGCTGCTTCTTCTTTTGATGTGGTATTTCATAGTTATTAGAACATTTTGCCTTCAATATCTCGTTCATTATTTATTGTAATGACATCCACACATTAGAAAGACTCTTAGGGTGTAATTCATTGTATGATTGCCCTACCACTTCAATGAGTTGTTCAATGGTTCTTGGCATCTTTTTATGCATTAAAGACTGAATGCTCCTAAAAAAACCAAGGTCTAAGATGTTACAATCAGGGTTGTTTGGGGGTTGTTGTTTGAGTATAAATGTGAAACTGTCTTGTTCATAATGTACTTGCCGTTCAGGATCATCTTGAGTAATGTGAGCTTTGGCATTCTCTTGCAGAATGTATATGACCTTGTTGCCTTCTTGTGGCCACTTGGCCTTGATTGCTGGTAGGATGTGGTTGATGAGCATAATCTGTGTTGTTGTCTTATTCACTTATTCAATTGGTTTGGTTTCAATTGTCCCCTTTTCTATTTTCTTTGATGTTTGATCCGTAAATGGGAACATGCCTATCTTCCCATCAAATGTGCACTGACCATTATCATTCCACCTTGGTCTTGCAACGCAGCCCATGAACATCTCCTTTGGGATAAACTTGCTTGATTTCCCACTCTAGTATGGCTTTGGCTCACCTTTTGCTAAATAAACTAGTTGTGACTTCTTTGATAAATATAACCATTTCTCATCAATATGAACAAAATCATACATAGTGTAATAAGTTGGAAAAGTGCTTAGACTTTTAGGTTGGAGTAAACTTAGTATCCAATCTAACCTTACCAATTTGTTGTCTTCTGAAATTTTTGAATGCATGTTGTTTGTATGTGGTTTCAAGTCCCCTCTCTTCACCATTCCCCAAACGGTAGATGGAGCAAGGTCTAATTTGCTTGCTGATCTCTCATGCATGTCATGTCCCCCATGTGGATGTTTGTTATCTGAGTATATGGCACTGTAATTCTTTTTCTTCCACATCTATGGTACTTATGGTCCATGTCAAATGGTTGCATTGCAGCCATTTGTTTCTTAGCTTTGTTCTACAGTAAACTAATTGTTCGTCTACTATAATTGAACTTGGCTATTGTTTTGTTGATGGGCCCATGAGGAGTGACCCTGATATTGTGGTGTTTAGTAAATGCAATAGAAATTGTTGCCTCTTTTCATTGTTGAGCCTTGGCTGATGATGATTATGTTGTGGTTGAACATGGTTCATTTATGGTTGTGGAGATGGTGGTGGGTAATTAAGGTCGAAATGTGAATCATTGTTGCCAAGCCTTAAGTCCCCTTCTTCTTGTATAGCAACTGCAACATTTTTGTCATCATCCGACTTATCATCTTCACCAAGAAATGATTCATGCACAGAATTATGCTCAACAAATATATCATGATGTGATGTTCCATTCAAATTTGATGTTGTATGAGACTGTGATGCTCCATCCAAATCTAAAGTCACAAGGGTTGCGATGATTTTGAAAGATCTTGTATTTTTTTGTTTATTTTTTTGAAGAGTGAGTACTCTCAGTCTAAGTCCCCTCTATTTATAAGTTCCACTTGGCCTTTATTTTGGCAGAATGGTTAAGCTATAATATGTGAGTTTTATTTTGATTAGTGAAAATATTAAGGTATGGAGAGACTATTCATCCATTAGGCATTTCACTGTTGCTACAGTACTACTATGTATTTTGATTGATAGAAAAAATAAGGCATGGATCACAATGTTTTGGCATTTTCACTGTTGTTACAGTACTTTTTTTTTATTGTATAAATGACTTTTTATGTTCTCTAAATATTAACAAATGTATTCCACTCACATTTACTATTCTGATGGAATCTCTACTTTGATATTTAATGCTTTTCACACTTCTAATGGAATCTCTACCCTCACATTTACATTGTCTTGGATTGTTCCCCAATTTCAAATGGGAAGGAAAAAAAATCGAAGGGAGTATATTAGTTGTACACATTTATCATTGTTCTACATTTTGTTAATGCAATGACATCTCACTAATTCATTATATTTAGAATGTGGTCTAGTGTTTTATTTATGAAGTAATTTACTCATAATATTGTTTAAATTAAAATTTTCATTAATAATTTTTATTTTTTAACAGTTTATTTATTTTGTAAAACCATTACTTAATTTTTTTTATTTGTAAAACAAGCAAATAAAGTTATATAAAAGTATACTATTAAGTTTTAGGGCCCAAATTTCTTATTTTGCTCTAGGTCTTTTAAATGTCAGAAATGGGCCTGATTTTTTTTCTAATATTAATTGTTTCATGAAATTACTTTTATTGATTATGGAGTGTGAATGTGTTTTACTTTGTAGAATTTGGTTATAATTTTTCTTACTACTGAAGATATGTAATATTTTGGCATAAAGAGAAAATGATTTAAGTGTATTTTAAATTAGAAATGTCGTCCTACAGAGTAAAAGAAATAATGTTCTCCCAACATAAATTCTTTTTTAGTAATTAGCAATTATTCAATAGACTAAAAAAAGATTTTAGTTGAGAGCATATAAATTATATAGGACTGGCACATGTAAAGTGTTTTGGAGAAGAGAGCACATTAGAAAATCTTGAAAAGTTATGTTCCAAATCATTTGATATACAAAGTATTTTGTAATTAAATACAGGAATATGATTTTTCATTTTTTATTTTAAAAAACTACTTAATATTTAGTTTCATTTTTTCTAAAGAAATTCATTGATACTATGCTGTGGAATGATGCATATTCTTTTAATATGAGATAAATAAAATAAGTTCAATCACTCACTATCTTTTCTAATGCCATCAAATCAAATGTTTAGCTTTCATCTCATTTATTGATATAAGTGATTAATTAAAAGTCGTTCTTGAGTAATATTATCTAGTAAATATTTTAGAGAAAAAGTTTGTTTTCGTATTTTCAAATGATTCTTGATTAGAATTCGGAGAAAAATACATTTCCTAAATAAACATAAATTGTAAAAAAAAAAAAGGCAATAAGTCAAATCTAGAGCTATTCAACGTCATCAACGATGACTAAACCTGAGATCACTCCCACCGTCCTACGTCGTCGTCAACGCAAAAGTTTTTCAATTTCAAAAGTTCCACTATAAAGGCAGAAAGCTACTTTTGTCATCAATGTTGTTATACGAAGCATAGAATCGCTGACTTCAACATTTTAACATCTCGATCCCCATCTATATAATTTCCATTGCTATGGCCTTGAAAAATTCTAGAAGCCTTCATCCAGTTTTTAGAAATGCCAATTAAAATGTCTTTTCACAAGTGTAATTTTCCGCAATTTGTTCATCCAAATAAATTTGTTACTTTGATAACAACAAAATTAACGATGAGATTACCTTTATTTGATTCAAAAACTTCAATTGCTTGATTCTGATAATTAGAGTGAACTGAAGGTGTAATGTTCACAAATCACAATCGATTCGTGATTTCATGTCACCGCAGATGAAATTAGGGTTATATATGGAAGTGGAGAATTTGGGTTAATGAAAGCTTGGAAGCAGCGTTAATGGAGAGTGTTACTTGGGTCGGTTCAAAAGCCTTTAGGCGTTGTATCTTAGTGGAATGGAGGGTTGATACTGTTTACAAATGATTAATTCATAGAAAATATATACTCTAATATATTAATAATATAATAACGCTTACATCGTACGTATAAGCAAAAGAGGAGTTGGTACAAACCAAACTAAAAAAAACATGAACTCGTGATAAATGTAACAAAAATGGATAGTAAGACGCATTATGAATAATCAATAATGAAAGACTTGAGGCTCCTTGAGGCTATTTTGCTGGTCCAACTGTGTCTATTTTGGTTCGATACGTCTTCCTTAATTTGTGCACCACTTCGATGGTGTCCATGATGCCTATTAAGGTTAACTTCTTGCTTTTCTGGTCCAATTGGATGGAATCAATTCCTACAGTAATTCAGAGCAGCACAATGATTTCCTCCACATAATATCGATCTCCAATGAGGATTGGAAACATAACTTATTTCATGTAGCATGACATGAATTTCTTCTTCTAAATAACAGAAATTTAAGGTAAAATGTCATTACCATAAACTGAAGAGGCTATCTTCATGACCTTCTTCTTGCATTGTTTATCGTCATGGAAATCCAATTCCAACACCACCTTCTGAAGCACAAACATGAACAAAATATCATCAACTAAGTTGTACAATCATGAAACTGAAAATCCATATTATTTTGCAAATCAGCTTCTCTTACATTAATCAAACAACACGATTTACGTATGTAGTAGAAAATCCCAATGAAGCAATGACCAAAATCACGATTACAATTCACAAGAAACATATCATGCAATGCAAATCACACATCGGTTATTATATATGAAGACTTTTCTAAGTCATGCCTAATATAAATTATATCAGGATATTGAAATTTCAGTTATACATATTGTTATATCAAATATAGATATTGTTATATTATATATAGATACTGTTATATTAAATATAGAAATTCAAAATATGCAAACATACAGAAAAACTCATACAAGATATAAACATTATGATATCAGATATAAAAATAAAATTACGAAAATACACTTGATAAATTTATATCATGTATAAATTAAGAATTTCTGATCATATATAGTCTTAGGCTCCGTTTAGTTGGGCGAAAAACTTAACGTTTTTCCTGAAAAATGTTTTCGCATTTTACATTGTTTGGTTTGAAATAAAATATAGGATGTATAACTTATAATGTAAATTCATTTTACACCCTATTTAAAATATTTTCTTTTAAAATTAGGAGTAAAATAATTTTACATCCATTCACACTAAAAAAATACCAACTAAAAAACAACTCACGCATCACCAACTCATGCATAGAGGTGGACACGAATCGTACTGTGCCCGTCATGGAACGTGTCAGCTCGTGCCTGACCTCTTGCCGTGTTATATCATGCCTAATTATGGTGATGTCATGCTGTGTCGTGATACATTTTCCTAAAACTCGACCAATGGCCTAGCACGACCTACATTCTTGATGTATCGTTTCGTGCCTCGTACTGGCCTAATTTTTTAGCAATAAATAAAAATAAAGTATACAGTAGAATTGAAAAAAAATTAGATAATATAAATTATATTATAAGAATATAATAATATTAAAAATAATATTACTACTAATTGTAGTAGTAATGATAATATTACTACTAACAATAGTATTAAATAATACTAAATAATAGCGTGCTTTGAGCCGTACTTTGTGCCAAATTGGCGTGCTAGTGCCTAAATTTTTTTTGTCATCCGCAGCGTGCCATGTCGTGCCGTGCCTGCTCGACCCGCGTGCCGACCCTGCCCATGCTTAGCTCTATTCACGCATTCTTTATTTCTCATCATCGTGGTAACAACTCTCTCTCTCCCTCTCTTCTCCACACTTTCTCTCTATTAAAAATTGAAGTAAAAATCCACAGTTTTTTTACATATTCTCCGAATATCATCGATTAAATACATTTTATTCGAATCTCGTGTCTTGATTATTAAATTTTCATACTATATCATGAATTTGAATAAATTTTATCCATTTTAGTCGAAAATACTTCCCGATTCGATTAATCCATGGAAGTTTCTCATGAAATGTGGGCAATCAACAATTTAATTGAAATTAGAGTAGAAATTTTCTTTTTGTTAGAATTTAAAATGTAAAAATATAAACTATTACATTATAACCAGTTGATTGGTTTACCTGTTTAATCGCGAATATATTTACCTATTTGATTGATTTGCTTATTTGATTGCGAATACTTCTTTATAGTTAGCGTACGGTCTTCTTATAATATTGAATTAAATTTTTAAGGGTTTTATGGAGATGTTCTATATAATGTAATATGTTATTATAGATTAGATAAATATATTGTAGAATTTAAAAAAAATATTTGTTATAGCGTAACAAATTTAGCTAATGACAAACAACTAAAATATACAACGGAAAAAAAGAATTAAAATGACAAGATAATACAATTAGAAAAGTTAATAGGAGTAATTGATTTTCAGTTCAACCAAAAAATGAAAAATGTCTAAATGTAAAATCATTTTTCATGCAATAAACAATGGAAAGGTTCATGAAAATGAGTTTTCCACCGAAAAAGTTTTCCATAAGAAAAACAATTTTCGGTTGAAAATGTTTTACGCCCTACTAAACGTAGTCTTAGTCATTGCAAACAAAATAAAAAGACTAATGCATGCGACCTTCTTAAGAACTAATCCGGTGAAGAAATATATTTATATTTGAGTATGGGAGCGACTTAATACGTACGTATTAATACATAATGAATAGATGGGCTAAGCTATTTCAAAATTACAGGATAAATATATATATAAGATTGCTATCAAAATTGGATTATATGGTGTAATATTGGTTTTTATTTGGCAAAAGGTTCTTATATAGGCGGGTTGATACGAGAACTGTCCTTTATATGAGAACCTTTTGCCAAATAAAAACCAATCTTTCACCATACAATCCCCAAATCCAAGAATGAGATTGAATGGAAAAGAATGACAAAAGCATAAATAATGACAAAACTTACACACTTTTTTAATTTAAAAAAAACTGACAAAGTTGATTTTAGACAAATATCTATTCTGTAAATATCTGAATATAGGGATGTGAAGTTCCTTCTTGTTCGACTGACAGAGTTGATTTTAGACAAAATGTCAGTGCCTTTTGTTTGGCTGGCACATTTCACCCTACTAAGCTTTTGTACTTTTCTTCATCATTGTGGATTTCCTTTATATTTTCATCATTTTCTTCATTATTTAGAATTTGGTTATGGTTGAATATATTTTAGTTTTGAAATGTGTGAATTTATGAAATTATATGAATCACTAGCTTAGTATATTTGAATAAATATGGAAGAAGACGTTAAAACATTATATTGATTAGTTTAGAACATTATGTTGACTAGTTTAAAACATTATGTTGATTAGTTTAGAACATTATGTTCATTATTTTAGAACATTAAGTTGATTAGTTTAGAACAATATTTAGTAAATTGTCAGTCCATTGATGTTTAGAACATTATGTTCAATACTTTAGAACATTCTGTTCACTTGTTTAGATGATGTTCATTAGTTTGGAACAACTCACCAATTTGGAACAATATAAGTAGTACAATTTAGAACACTAAACACTGAATTTAGAACTTTATTCACGAATTATGGAAATTAAACAATATTTAGTACATTGTCATTCTGTTGAGGTTTAAAACATTATGTTCACTAGTTTAGAACATTATGTTCACTGGTTTAGAACATTAGTCATGGATTACAGAAATTAAACAACATTTAGTAAATTGTTAGTCTGATGTGGTTTAGAACGTTGTGTTCATTCGTTTAGAACATTATGTTCATTACTTTAGAATATTATGTTCATTACTTTAGAACATTATGTTTATTACTTTAGAACACAATGTTCATTACTTTAGAACAATCCTCCAATTTGGAACAATATAAGTACTATTTAGAACATTATACATTGAATTCATAACATTATTCACGAATTATGGAAATTAAACAATATTTAGTACATTGTCATTCTGTTTAGAACATTATGTTCACTAGTTTAGAACATTATGTTCACAGGTTTAGAACATTATGTTCACTAGTTTAGAACATTATGTTCACTAGTTTAGAACATGATGTTAATTAATTTGAAATAAATATTTTCGAGAAAAGTACAGCTGTGTCAGAAAATACAAATTTTTTGCTGTTGGTTTTGCAAAAAGTTGTGTCTGTCTCAGTATTTTTATGAGATGAGAAACATGTGTCAGTTTTTTTTTAAAATTAAAAAAGTGTGTCAATTTTGTCATTATTTACGGTTTTTTCATTCTTTTTCACTCAATACCTAGATCTTGCAAGTGGATTCTCACCCACAAAAGGGTTCTCACATGAACATATATATATATATATATATATATATATATATATATATATATATATATATATATATATATATATATATATATATATATAACAAAATTGGCAAAATGTTAGCTTAAGACTACACTGTATGCCAGGATGCATATGATGACGCTATATTGAGTAATGTGAAGAAAACTTACTTGAGTTTCTGGCATATGGGCTCGAAGACGTTGGCGTAGGAAATGGGAGATAGAAAATGTAGAGGAAGTTCAATAGAGTGGAAGGCCGGGGAATCAAAGGTGAAGAAGATAATGTGAAGTGTATTGAAGCGGATGTTTTTGGTACTTATATATGGACTTACGAAGTAGTGTGTCTCTTAAGATTTGGACTGCGTCAACTCAACGCCCATCAGTTTCGTGGAAGTCGAATGCACTTTCTTAATTTTATATGCATAAAGGGGAGACTTGACTTGTATGGGTTTTTTTTTTTTTTAACTAACATTTATTGTTTCACGAAATTTTAATTGATTATGGAATGTGAATGTGTTAAACTTTGTAGAATTCGGTTATAATAATTTTTCTTACAACTTTATTTATATTGATTATGGAGTGTGAATGTGTTATATTTTGTAGGATTCGGTTATAATTTTTTCTTACAGCTCAAGATAGGTAATGTTTTGGCAAAAAGAGAAAAAGATTAAGGGTATTTTAAATTAGAAAATGTTGGTATAAGGAGTAGAAGATAGAGTTTTCTCCCAACATAGATTTGCTATAGCTAATGGTCTACATGACATGATACTTAACTTAATTAAACGCATATAATATGTCAACAAAGAAATGATCTTAGGTCTAAGAGGATGTTTTACGTCCTATTCTTCATTAATTTGAGCATTGTTATAGAAAGATAAATGAGAAATCAAGCTGTGAATAGTCGACACGTTTCCAAGTAGTTGGTTTTATAATCAATGCTCCTATGAAAATATTGAAGGCTAGGCAGCTGTATAAATTGTGCTTGCTACTCTATATGAAGAGAAGAGACGTCATCGACCGTACTTTTCATCATCACATGGTTAACTTGACACGTCTTAATCAAATTCTATAATTGGTTGAGCAAGATGTTGACATTTACCATCTTTTGTTGCTTTAACTTTAAAGTAGTCTTTGCCCAAAAAAAAAAAAAAAAACTTTAAAGTAAGAGTAGTAAATAATAAATCGTTATTATGGGGAGAAAAAATAAATCGGGAACAAAATCCGAAAATTGTCAATCTTAATATGAAATCAATTACGAGCATTATTCTACCATAATTACTTACATTTAGGAAGTTGTTTTGAATAAGGATTTTGACCATCACTAAAATTTTTACATCAACTCCATTCTCTCCCTTTGAACCTATATAATGCAAGGTTTTTTTAGATTAAATTGAGAAATAATCTAAATTAAATAGAATTAATAATATAATATGATACGCTATTAATGTTTTTTTGTAATTGAATTTTAATTATAGGATACTCTGTAGTTGATAGTGGGATAATTATTATTGTATAATACTCTGTCGAAAATGCATATATTATTTGAGAATATCATGTAAAATAGAAGTGACATTATATAATGAATTGTAACAAATAGTTTATTTCCATTATTATATTGATTTCTCTGTAAATTTCCCGGGGCGATGTGTAACGTTTGTACTCCGTATAATACTATGGGTTACGGACTTACGGTGCAAGCCGAGCAACTGTCAAATCAATACTATCCTAAAAAAAAATTACTTTTGTTTTAATTACAGGAAACAAATTCTGCCAAGTGTCCTATACGTTTGTCGATCCTATTGGAAATACTTATGTTACTATAAACTTTTAGTGTAATTTATTTTGTCAAATATTCAAATTGTTGCGGAGTAATAAAGGGATGAAAATAATACCCAATAAGCGATTAAGAAAATAAGTTTAATCGCTCACTATCTTTTCTAATGTCATCAATTTAAACCAAATGTTTTGTTTCATCTCATTTATTAATATATATGGGGAATAAGTTAAATGATTTATGCTTATAATAATTATAAAGTATAATAAAAGATTATATACATCAAAAGATTATATTTTCTTCAGCTAGAAGAAGCCCTTACTTTCTCTTGCATACTTTCTAGTTGGAAAGAGGCTAATATTATTGTAGTTATTTTACTTATATTGGAGTCTCTCCTTTTTTGGTAGATTTTTTGAACTTAGCAACTGTGGTTTATTTCTATATTTCATATACTCCGTATAATGATGGAAATCATCTATTTTATATGACGAGCATGCTTTATTGATACGCATATTTCAAGTATTGGCTATGTATTGTGGTAGTCCATAATGATTAAAACTTTAATTTGAAAGTATGCTCTATATTATAATTTGAAAGTCGTTTTTGAGCAATATTATCCAGTAAATATTTCGGAGAAAGAATTTGTTTTCATATTTTCAAATGGTTCTTGATTGGATCATAGAATTTTCTAAAAAATACATTTCGTAAATAAACTTAAATCACACAAAAATATATATATATATAGATAATATGTCAAATATATATAGTGCTATTCAACAATGAATAAACATAAGACGACTCGTACAGTCCTACGTCAATACAAAAAAGTTTTTAATTTTTAAAATGTTCCACTAGAAACTAGATAGGCATGCAAAAAGCTACCATAGTCATACGAATTATAAGAAATAAAGAATTGCTACTTGATCAACATTTTTAAAGATCCCACCATCAATATATTATTTATGAAGCTATATATGGTCTTGGAAAATTCTAGTAGCCTTCATCCAGTTTATGAATCAAAATGTCTTTGCACACAATTTTCTGCATAATGACAAGAGCAGCTTTAAGTGCTGGTTTGACATTCAATGACCATTTTTCTATATTAATTACTACAGGGTAACGAGGTAAATTTAAAAAGTCTTTAAAGTTAAAAATTAAAGTAACAAATGTTTCTACAGTCTTCGTACGGTATAGTAAATAAGAATAAAATTTTAAAATCACTCTTTCTGCATGAAATTAATTCATCCACATATACAATTTGTTAATTTAGTTATTTATTTAATATTTTTTCTTGTAATTTCTTTCGCATTAGTATATATATATATGAAGCTTCCTAACAATGTCCGAATATGTTTGAAAAAAACCTATCAATAATCCTTATCATTTCTGAATTGAACCTTGAGTATTAACAACATCGTAAATTACACTAGATGATCTATTATTTTCTGATGAAATGAAAGAAGTAAAATTACAAAAAAAAAAAAAAGAAAAATCTACAATTAGTTACTTATCCGAATACGCAATCTGAGTGGAATGATATTGTGGTTGTAGGGTAGTTAGATTTGAACGTTAGATGAGGAGAACTATTAGTTGACAACGTGAATAGGGCCTTACGACTTCAGCAAATTTATATTGTCGGTATATATATATGCCGAATTGACAAACTATCAATCTCCATAATTTCGTACCTCATTGTCTCACACAAATTATAGGAAGTGTCGCTGCAATTACAAAATATAAGCTCCCAATTATTGTGCTTCCAGCAATTACACAGCTATGAGACCAGGAGGGCCATCAGGCCCAGGCCCATGGGGACCTCCTTTACTGGAACCCGGACCTAGCCCTTTCTTTGGTGGCATTTGCAATCTGATGGCCTCTTGGTAAACTAAAAATATATTTTTTTTTTCTGATATATAATTGAATTCCAATCCAAGAATTTTTATAATATAGTCAACAATTATACTCCGTTGTTAATAGTAACTAGCTCAGTTACTCAATACTTCATGTCTTCGTATGTAAGAAGAAGAAAGTATGTGAAAAATAGAGATGATTTAACCTATCTCTACCCATCCGAACCTATATATTTTGTATGTGTGTAATAAATAACATTTGAAACGATGTTTTGTCCTTGTCCACTTGAAAATTTTTCAACCCGACACAATACCTAATTACTGGCCTTGACCCGGCTGGCCAACCATGAATTTGTTCTAGGGGTTATTCACTAAAAATTCATAGAGTAAATTTTGTAAGACAACATTTCATTTATTTACATATTTGTATTCTTCCCATCATAATTTTTGAAATATACCTCGCTCAATTTTTTTTTTGGTTCAGCTTGAGTTGCTTGTGCTGTTGCTGGCTACTGCAGGATTGTTTTGGTGGACCTCTAGGGCCATTTGGGCCTCCTGGGCCGGCCCCATTTGGACCTCCACCCCCCTAGTCATCTACTTCAGCTCCTTAGTAAATAACCTCTAGTAAGAATGATGTATTATTGCTATGGACTTAATCAACTGTTTCATCTATTATTTGAGACTATATAATTGTGTAATATAGGTACTGTAATGGGGTTGCTTTTGCAAGTGTCTCATGTACCCAAAAAAAATACTAAAAAAGTTTGTTTAGTTCGTCAAGTTTTAGTCTTGTGTTGCGTTGTTAACTTTCGCAATATCTTCATTATTTACGGGGGAGAAAACTGGTCAGACGTTCGTCTTACTCCCTTACATCTTTTGATAAGATTGTCCTAATATTGTACCATATATAGTTGATTTTCAACGACTACAGAATAAAGTTTTCGCAAAATTATGGTATACGTTTTCACATTATCGTAACCTGAATATGTGAGAGTGGAAATCCCTCTCCTCCCACAACGTTAGTAGGTATGCGAATGTTTTTTTGTTGCTCAAAAATAAATTTGGTGATATTTTACTCTTTCTTGACCCTTTTTCCATGCAAGTGTGTTCAATTTCTATGAAAAATTAACCTAAAGAACAATAATCAAGGGATCTTTATTTCATTTATGTTTTAATGAATGATCTGTCATAGGATATGGATAAAAATTTAGGACGATGAATAAGGCATGAAATTGGTATCATACTCAAATAATTAAAGTACGTTGATGAAATATTAATGGAAGCAAAGAGAGAGTAAGAACAACAAAAGCCATCTTACTTATAAATTTGTTTTTGGTTAAAGCCAAGATACAACAGTTTACGGTTACTTGGTTAAAAAAGCATATATACTCATGTCGAACTAGATTAGCTACTAATTAACTTTACTTCTTTATTGTAATTTATTTCTTATTCGTTTTAGGATGTCAAAAAAAATATATAAAAAAGCATATATAGCCAACCCGGATAATATTACCCTTCCTACCGAACTGTCTCTTCGCTACCACATTTGGGTGTAGTCAGCCCATAGTGGCTCGATCATTCGCGCTTGCTACCACTTCTTAAGTTCTTATCCGGCTAGGCGGCCAAGCAACCCAACTCGAAGACCCTCCAAGAAAAAAGACTCAGATAAAAACTTGAAAAAAAAGGGGTAACAAGCGAATCACATCAACAAATAAAACCAAATAAAACTATATGAATCAAGGCAAGATGTTACGATGAATAGCGCTCATTGTGAGGAAAAACATGTTTTCCGAACTAGCTAGCTAATAGAATATAAGTATTGTGAGTGGTTGATGGTCCAGAGGGTGGTGCTCTGCGGTGACGAGGTGGTGATGACGGGTTAGGCGTCGATGAGGTAAGTTTTGAAACTTGGAAATCACCATCAATTATGATTTTTGGTGGCATTGGTTTAGGAAATTTAAAGGGAAGTTGGATTCTTGCGGCACTCACAAGGCTAGTAATAGGAAGAAGGGTAAGAACAAAGACAAAAGCAAGTATTATAACATGGTTTTTTGAAGAGTGAGTCATTGTTGTGGCTCAATCAAAGTGATCTTTGATCTTCGATCTTCTTCAACTTGCTAGGATATGTTGTATTATCTCCCGGAAATAAATGCAGATAGCGGGGTCAGGTGCAGTGGTCAATTGGGTGTAACGTTTTGTAGAAAATTTGAAACGTAGAGGAAGTAAGAGTGAAAAGGGGTATAATTACATCAAATGTATAACAAATAGGTTAACGTACACAATTAATGAGACACCAACAGAATTTGGACACAATATGAGGAGAATCCTTTTATTACTAGAGATGGACAGAACATGAGAACGCATTGACATCTTTGCATGCACTTCCTCACTCACCTAATTTGTGAATGCTCCTTCACCGTTTCTATTCACTTTACTAACTTTCATCTATACAAGTTTTTAGGTTTTACCATTTTGTGTGGTACTTTGTTGGTAGTGATCGGATCAATTTTTTTAGTATATAGTCAGTGAGATGCAGGTGATTGTTTGCTTTGAGAAACGGGAGTGTTGGATATCCTTTTTTTTTTTATTATGCATTATATTTTTAGAAAGTAAGGTATATAATTTTAAATTATGGATGGTCTGGACGGATGAGTAATGAGAGCTTATCAAGTGAATCGGGGCGGAGGGATTTCTATCTTATATTGGAAGATTTTTAGGGTTTTTAAACGACATTGTTATATTACCGAAATTTAATTTCTAAATATATCCCTATTCCAATTATTTGCTAAATCATTCTACCTATTTAAAAATCTAGATTATACTTCCTCAATTGTACACTTAAGTCAATTGAGTTAAATGTACATGCGTAAATCATGCACGAGCCGCTATGAAAACTCCTGACGTAAATGAGAAATTGTACAAGTTACGTTACTGTAGCTGGACATTAGCTACCTAATAAGCAGTCAAAGGCCGTAGTGCACATAGAATATGCCTCACGCATCTCACCTCAAGTTAACCCTCGGAAAATTCAGTATAATATGAAAGAGCTGAGCATTTATTAATGCATGGAGTGGAGTGTATGTAACGGTCTAATGGATGGTAGAAGAAGAGAAGCTCATGAAAACAACTGATCTAATCGTGTTGAAAGTAGTGTTGGTAGTAAACAAACTGACATGCATCTTAACTCGAACTCCGTATTTCATAGGATATTACTTAATATCTACACAATTTTATTTTATTTTTTTGTGGGGGGGGGGGGGGTGGTTGTTGCTTACAAGATGTACAAGGGGGCAGATTTGGGCCACAGTTTTTAGGAAGGTTCCATGGATGATCACTCAATCAGTTATCGGCAATCAATGCGAGTCAGTAATGTGTCAAATTTTAATAATGCCTCCCCTAGTTCGCTTCACTCTTTCAATTATTGCCTTAGATGAATTGGGTGGCTAACATAGGAATGAATTCTTCCATATTAAAATCTTTATTACAATCAATCAGTGTTGAAAAGATGATTCTCATGAACTGTCGTACTTAATTCTAACTTTTAAGGTGCGTTTCTCAAACTTTTTCTCATGACGTAAGGACAGTAGAAAGGGTTGAGCTGATGTGCATGCGTTTGCATGTGACATTGTCATGAGATCATGAAGCGTGCGGGAGTGACCTCGAAATTTGGAGTTACTGTACCAGTAGAAAGGGTTGAGCTGATGTGCATACGTTTGCATGTGACATTGTCATGAGATCATGAAGCGTGCGGGAGTCACCTCGAAATTTGGAGTTACTGTAAATAAAATTAAAATGAAATTTATCTAATTAGATTATCCATATTGAAATTAGGATTAGTATTTCTGTTCATTTAGATTATTTTATATTATATTTTCATAACTCACAAGATCATATCGCCATATAGGCCACTAATTTTATTAAATATACTATATTTGATATTATATTTTTTAACATATTTGAAGTAATTTGTATTATTTGAAGTTTAAAACACACGATAAGTAGGTTGTCTTATCAAATTGGGAATTATGTATTGATAAGGCAATTGAATTGCAATGAATAACAATTCAATTGCCTTATCAAAACATAATTCCCAACTTGATAGCAAATTTAAATACATGGTAAAATTATGCAACCAAAACAAATTATTTATATGTTTGTCCAAATCATAATTTGAATTACACAAAATTCAACTCAACGGATAATTAACTATTGGTTTAACTGCCTTATCAAGACAAACCTCCAATTTCATGGCAATTTTAAAAAAAAAGACGATAAAAATATGAAGCGTAAACTGACAAATTTGTTATATATCTTATCAAGTCATATTCTTTATCATATGGGATTTAAATTAACGGCTAGAATGTGAAATAACTAATGTTAACTACCTTATTATGACAAAATTCCAATTTTTGGTAACTTATAAGAAAGGTAAAAATATGTAAGCATAAACTAAGAGGATTATGATTTCCAAAAAAAAAAAAAAAACTAAGAAGATAATTGAATATCTTACCAAGTTATGTGTTTGATCGTATGGATTCAAATTAACGGTAAACTAGTTTGTGCATGTATCAAAGTAGGGGGAATCTTTAAAAGTACAAAATTAACAAACCTTTAACTAAAAATATTATTTATTATAGTGGAAAAAAAGACATAAATACATTATTTGTATCTATACTACACTTGGAACCAAACAAATGAGTATTAAATGGTTTTAAACCTACACATATGATCTTGGAAAATATTTGGTACCTTCATTTCAATTTAAAATTTTTTATAAATTATCTTTAAAATAATGCATAATAACATTTAAAAGTCAATTATTTTGGACAATTTTAAACCAATAAGAGAGCACTTTAATATGTTTATTGTGGGTCTTATAGGGTCATATTAAGCCTTAAGAGTGATTAGAACCAACTACTTTGATTTCAAATATCAATTTCAAATAAAATTAAAAAAACTTATTCAATTGGGTCATAAACTCGTTTTTAAGAAATTTGACACCAAATGTTAGGCATTGAATAGTTTCAAACTTTTATATACACTAGTGGAAAAAGTGGCATATACTACTGTTTTTATGCTCCGGTTTTTCATAAAATCGGAATATACGCTAATTGATTATTTTTATAAAAAAAAATTTAAAAAAAAATATTCTTTGTGCTTCGGTTTATTAAAAACCGAAGCATATAGCCTCCTTCACTTCATTCTTCAACCAACAGCAATACGCACCTCACTTCCTTCTCCTCAGCGCAGCGTACCTCAATTCCTTCGTCTCCTCAACGCATGCACCCTCCTTCTCCCATTAATTCTTCTCCTCAGCGCAGCACAACGAATTCAAACCCCGCCTTAGTTTCCTCCTTAGCATATACTAATAACCCTAAATAAGACCGGTTGCTGCCTCCTTAGCTTCTTTAACCAGCGCACCGCCTATCCCACTTCACACCTGCAACGCACCTCCTTCGATGTGAATTCACACCTGCAATGCACCTCAAAACTGTTAAAGGTATGTTCAATTTGTTAAAGGTATGTTCAATTTGTTTTAGTATTCCCCAATTAATAAAACGTAATTTCGGATGCCAGGCATTTTGGGACTGGAGTTGGGAGCAATTGGCTCTCGTTGATCTTCCAACAATGATTGATTATGTATATGAGAAGACGTGCTCAAAGGTTTTCATTGTTGCACACTCACAGGTGATCCGATACCTCTTTGGAAGATATATGCCTAATTATTATTCACCGCCCTCTACTGAGTTATATATATAAACTTTGGAAGATATATTGCCACTGTTTTCCCTTCGCTAAACGACGATTAATTAAATATTGGCGCATGCACAGGGTTCAATAATGACTTTTGCTGCTTTAGCTCAACAACCAGGTATAGTAGAAAGGGTGGGAGCTGCTGCTCTTCTTTGTCCGATATCATACTTGAGAAATATCTCTCTACCGTTAGCTTGTATGTTGGTTAATATGCACTTTGACAAGGTAATTTTTTTTATGTGAATCCAAGTTTGCTTGTTCGTCGTGGGATTGGAAGTTTAATGAATTTGTATTTTACTCATGGATGATGGGTTGGTTGATTTCTGATATTGCAGATTCTAGAAGCAATGGGTTATTATGTATTTAACAGTTATAGGTAAAATCCTTTCTTTTACACTGAGTCTAAGCAAGAGTAATTTAATTTATAGACACTTGAAGTTTGAGCATGAAATGGATGCAGTGCTACAAAAGCTAAGATTCTGGAGTATCTATGTGATGGCGGCCATTTTAGTAAACTGTAAAAATGATTTACTTTGTGTTGACGTGTAGTTTATATCAATAATTATGGAGTAGTAACTGCTTCATAGTAGATCAACTTCTCAGTTGCAAGTTTTGTGTCTTAGTCTGTACAAGCTGAGGGATTTGTGCTGTTTTGTGCTTGTATGCCATACCCCGTTCATTAGTTTTACTCTTACATTCAGAGCCTCAGAGGCACAATTTAGTCTTCATCCAGTTTTAGCTTGCTAGATGAGAGAAGCATCATGTCTAGATTTTCATGCTTTGTCAAATTTAAATGTTAAGCTGCCAACTTTTTTGACCATGGCATTGCTTCACAAACTGAACAAAATATACCCTGTTTAAGACTGTTAAGATCTATAGTATGCTTTCTCAATGTCGTTCCTGCAGCTTCCAATTGTGGTGGGCATTATGTTACCTATTCAATGTGAGACCTGCAAATCTGGCTATTTGAGACTGTCTATATCTTCCTTTTTTGATTGATATTCTTCCAAGATGTCCCCCCCCCCCCCCCCCCCCCTATATATGACATTTCACTATGTATCTTAGTTTTATCTATACTATGTTCAGTAGTCAGCTCTATGGTGGTATTGCTGGGTCTGATCCTTGCTTGGTCAAGGTTAATTGTGAAGAATACTATAGCCAATACCTGGTCTGCTGCTGCAATATATGCAGCTTACTCCCACTTGGTAAAGTTAAGACTGTTGTTACCTTATTTGGGTCTCATTTGTCACGTTTAGTAGTATAGATTGGCCTAATAAAGAAGACCTTATTCAATCTATCTTTGTATGGGGTTCAGGTTATGGTTCTCGTCAAATAGCTCATGTTGAATGTTGTTGTACCATACCATGCGAAATATGTATTTTTGTCTGGTGATTTATCTGTAGCCCTTTGAAGTGTACTTGGTAATTGACTTCCAATATGAACTGGCTGCGAATTCTCTTGTTATACTTGGGGTAGAAAGAGAAATACTCTGTATTAAATATAAATCGATGTCTAGGTCACATCTATTGTTAATCTACTCTTAACATCTAATGTTATTCCTGGTTGTAATCATATAGGTCACAAGTCTGATTTTTCAGTGATTTTTTCCATGGAAGTAACTTCTGGAATTTTAGAAGCTATCCTTCCAGCAAAGCTTATCAATACCATAGAGCTTAAGCTAATAAATAGTAACCAGTGCAGCCGCTTCTGACTTTTGTAACCATTTCATATCACTTGGTGGTCAAGGCAAGAGGTTTGAGATTTCAGACGACAGTTGATGACTACAATAACCAGTGGTATCTTGTGTGTAGCATCATATAAGATATGTTTTACGGTTGAATGAAAATAATTATTTTTGATATTGTTGGATCTTTTTCTTACATTTAGAGTTGGAGATGTTTAAGGATCATACAAGGAACTGCATTTAGTACGTAGTTAGATATTTGTATTCGATCCATATATATAGCCGTCGTACATTGTAGCAAATTTCTGTATTTATATCTATATATATACATATGTAGTTGTTATGTTTAATTTAATTTGTAACTCAAATCATGTACAGTTATATTTGAAACTTAGTTTTATATAAAGAGTATTGAAAGCCTTTGAGCTTGCTTTGTTCTAATATTTGCATTGAATAATATTTCCAATAACAATAATTAGCATTTGCAAAAAAAAAAAATAGACTTTATGCTCGGGTTTTTTCCACTAGTGATATATAACCCTAGAAAGCATCCAATTTCCTCCTTATTTCAATTCAGAAAACAATAGAAAATTTCTCTAAAATAGTGTATTACTAAAATTTACCGTTAAAATTCGCTCGTTTTAAATAAATTTAGACTCATTTAGAAATTACTTTGATTTTATTATCATGGATCTTATAGGATTGTATTAGGCCCTATGAGTGATTTGAATCAACTATTTTGACTCTAAATACCTAATTAACTAATATATAAAAATTCTACAGTAGAGGCATAAACTAATTTTTAAGGCCCATGAGTGTTTTGAAATAGTGTATTACTAGTATTTACCTTTAAAATTCAATCGTTTGCACAAATTTAGACTCTACTATATAACACCTTGATATGGTTATTATGGGTCTTATAGAATTGTGTTAGACCCTAAGAGTATTTTGAATAAACTACTTAACTCCAAAATTCCTTATTTAACTAATTTCCAAACTCTTGCAATTGATTCATAAACTCATTTTTAGGGGCTTCGAAAATCTAATATAAGATTTTGTATGATTTCAAATTTCCTCATATGACCTTAGGAAGAATTTGTACCTTTATTTTAATTTTGAGATTTAAAAAAAAAAGTATTTCAAAAACAATGCACAATAAAACCTTTAAATTCAGTCATTTTGGACAATTAGAAGTATTTGAAGATAATTTAACATGTTTTGACTTTGAGCCCCATTCATAAACTCTCCTTTAATTACCTTTCTGTGATTCATACCTAAGGAAAAAAGATGTAGTTATGTGAGGCTTTGCTAAATTTATCTTCAGTGTATATTTTCCCAATATAAACCCTTTATATTTTTCTTTTACAAATACTAAAGATAAATGGGTTTGAAATCATACACTGTCAATGTGCTGAAAGAAAAGTGACTAAAAAGAAATAGGGAAGGTAACGAATAGTTAGACTAATGCTTAAAATTCCAATGTAGTCATCGATATAAATAGGTTAACCATGTATTGAAAACGGGAAACCCCTTTAGTTTACTCTCTTTTAGTGGTAATGGATAGATTGGTAGTGCTTTTATAGTCTATTATTCTATGGTCAATTCAATGAAATGCTTCGTAGACTCAAATTTGTGAGAGATACCAAATTAAAGTCCAATAACTCTCCCACCAGAACATAAACAAACTTTTCTTTCTGAAGGAGGGTTTGTTTGGTGGGAAGTGAGGATGAGGATACAGAGATATATCCTTATATTCATATTTATATTGAAGATTTAACTAACAAGAAGAAATCATGTTGCCATTAAGAAAAAGAAGAATGAGTGGCAGATGTTCATTGCCACGAAATACCCAAGAGTGCTCCGCAACTGCATCACGCAAAGGCCCTCTACACCTAAAGAGGTATTTTATTGATCACTTAAGTATTAATAAAAACTTCCTGTGCTAAATCATCCAAAACCTAGGATAATCAAGCTGAACTAAGCACTAAGATCCTGAATTCTCTGCCTGAAACACAACTTTAAACGACATCATGCAAGGGAAAACTGAACCATACAGTAAAATCTCTCATTTGCAGAGTAAAACAGTCTGCTGAAATCTTGTTGCAGCAAAGAAGATGGTCTCAGCCTTCAAGCCAAACATTTTGACAGATGGTAGAACTAACATTCAGGGAGACCTCAGCAACAAGGCCTGCCTTCTTAGGTTGTACTTTGTTACCTGAATTAGCGTTGCATGATACATCCATGAGAGCCTTGAAACTATAGGGCTCATGCATGGCCAGCTCTGACAGTACCTTCCTGTTTAACTCAATATTCTCCATCAGCCCACACATGAAGTATAATTTACCTGCAGCCAAAAAAGGAACGTCAGCTAAAACAAACTACTTTACAAGTTTACAACACTTCGGATGAAATTTTCTAACAATTAAAATAGAGCATGTGAATGCACATCATGTATGAATTACACGTATGAAGCAATAAAATTATTTATGTAAAGTATGTAACATATTACACTGAGATGGCGAGTTGGACATCTTATAGAGTTCTTACACATTGTCAGCACTCCAAAACAACCAATACAACCTTTGCCCCGATGCCTCTACAGATGCTCAAACCGAATGTGCAATAACAGAGGTGATTTCCAGTTGATCCTTACTCCACTAAGCAATGATCGAGTCATACTTTAGTGAGTGAAAAATCCAAACTCTCTGAGTTATTGGACCTTTTACATTAGTCCATTACAACCCAAAACTTGGCATACAGTGAATCATCTATCCATTCAATCCATTTGGAAATGAACAGGTTCTAAAGATTTAAGAAACAAAAAAATCAAAGAAGTTACCTATTAGCTAGTAGTGGTTGTATTTAATTGAATCAACCGACCTACCTTCCCAAATTAACACCAGATATCTGTTAATCATATTCCACCCAATATTTTGATTTTCCAGGACAGCTATGTATAAGAAAAAATAAACCAACTGAAATAACTGATAAACTGGAAACTAGGCAAATAAAAAGAATTCCACTCCTACACTACATCTATTGTACTGTGTTACCAAATGAAGCCATTTTTCTGTGAACAATACACAACCAAAAAAAAAGTCTTGTACAGAAAATATGAAGCATGTACAAGTAAAGACGGATATATGATGATTCCTCATTCCTCCATAACACTTCAGATATAGGATGAGAATCGCTCCTCACATATTTTATCAAGAACAAAATGGGAATCACATCCCACTCTTTCTGTAGATTATGTAATCATAATACTAAGCCTCTACTAACATAGAATGGATACATCACCAATGAGGCACCCCTCTTTATGAGAGGTAACCTGAATTAGGGAGGCGTCTTCTAGAGGGCTCTGACTGGGGTTGTCTCATGCAAACCAGGCAAGAGGCTGATTTCTTATTACAATATTCTTTATCCTATCTCTTTTGGTTAACTTACAACTGATGGCCCATCCTCATTCTAGAACCGTAAGCTTAAAGACTTATTTTTGTAGAAACAATTTCAAAATCTGATCCTATAAAGAGAGAACCCAAAAATTCAGACAAACTTCTTTCAAAAATGGATTCTATTTGAGTGGGATAGCGACCTCCTATTTTAGCAGTGGAGGATCCATCCAAGATTTGACCCTTATGGGCTCGGAGTCTTATGATCAAACTACGTATTTTGCCTGACACAAAATAAATTAATTACAACATCCAATACTTTGATTCAAATTCTAAATTACAACCAATATCAAGAAGTATTCCTTGTCGAAAAACCATTTTTTAGAGAAAAAAAATTATACATGTAATCAACAAGTCATAAACTTTTCATTTATAAAAATTTGAACGCAACTTAATGTAACAAGAAAAAAAAAAGAATGGAAATAATGTGTCTCATAAAAAGAAAAAGAAAAAAGAAAAAAGGAAAAGAAGAAATGATAGATTCATTAATAAAAGGGAGAGAGTTGAGTGCACGAAATGGGTGGGGCAGGGGCAATCTTTGAAGTGAAAAAAGGAAATATATAGCTATTATTAAAGGGTTAGCAGGAATCGATCCCAGATACTTTGGCAAAAAGCGAACAAGTCTAACGACTAACCCAGAAGAAACTTTTCACAAATTTCCGTCGAAGTTTCATATATATAGCATTTTTTTCCGATATGGTAGCTGAACCCACTGAATCTGTATTGCATCCTCCCCTGTATCCTAGTAAAACTTTATGTAGAGATTTTAGTTACAATTGTTCTGGGGGAGACAACACGGATTGCCATCAAATCAAAGTAAATCATCTTTTTACTGAATGTTTCGCTAATGGACAACGGTGTTCATTTGTACAAAACCTATATCAAGGCTTTTCAAAAAGAAAGATGAAGTCACCTAATGTACTTTACATGACAAATTCTAGTAGGCCAAGCATCTGAATAATGCAGCAAGCAATAGAAATAAAGTCTGAACAATATCTTATAGTCATATTCCACCTCACAATTACAGATTCACTGAAGTCAAAGTTCAATGAAATTTCAAAAGAACAAGCACTCCGCACACATAACCATTTTTGACGATCACATGGTGAAAAGTGGGGAAGCATAAAAGGTCATGAATTCAAAGCCGAAGGAATCCGGCGTTCTTTACTAGAATGACTATGATATCCCGTAAGTAGCATTAGGGAGCCGTAGGACCAGAACAAAAGTGAACTAGCAGAGACAAGTACACAATTAAGCCATTATGGATAAACCAGAAAGAAGAGCCGAAATCACTCATGCAAAGAGATCACTAGAAACCGACTAACTGATGAGACACTAAGTAGGATTACAAAAAAAAAAAGGCATAATAAACACCCAACAGGGTCATAATCTTAGTTTATCTTGGCGGATATGGTTAAAGCACAGGAAAGATAATAATTCATTAAGAATCCTCTTATAACTAAAAACAGTAGAAAAGCTCAATCTTCAAATAAGTATGTAGGTAACTACTGAAATGCCCATCAACAAATGAGGCCTTGGAAAGATGATATTGAGAACTAACATCTAACATATGAAAACATGAGTAGTGATATACCTTGATCTTATTGCAACTACAAGTGACGTTCTCAAAATTAATCTTGTACTGATTACCACCCTTACGTCTCATCCTCCCAACCTTCCCAATTGTTACCTCCTACAAACCTCATCCGATATCAAATGGCCCAACATTGTGAAAACTTGTCTTATTCATGCTCTCCTTATCTTATCCATAACGTAACTTGTGTATGGAAAATTTGTTGTGGCTCACTCTCTAGCCATTTCTATTTTGCTAATGATCAACTTGTTAACACGATAAAATGTTAACTCCACAACAGGCAAGAATCTAGCATCTTTCAATCACTTATAAACGCCTCTGAACCATACCTATGTTCACCATCATATGCAATAGACCACTTTTCAATAACCATATCATAGATGTAATCAGCTAGCAGATATTCATGCAATTTGCCTCAACCCTTTACTGCATTTTGACGTTTTACATAGGAATGAACCAAGATTAGCTACTTTCACTCTCTTCTTCAACTAGAGCAAAAGCAAGGAAATATTTGATTTTTACAATCAACAACAATTAGAGTCAGCAGTTTTCCCATGTACTTCCCATAAAAATAGGTATCGTTGATGGCAATGACGGATAGACAATGTTGAAAACCGTCAATGCTAGGCTAGAAGGCCCAAAACACCCTCTTGAACACATTAACACTGAAGTTATGTGACTTATAGCACCATTTAACAGCTATTCTTGGATGAGCATCTTGTAATGTTTGCATATAATGTGAAAGTCGTTCATATGAGTCTTCACAATTCCCATATATCTTAGCCACCGTTGCTTATTTACCATACGATGCTTTCCCAAAACGAATAGTGTGATGGAAATTCTACTTAACTTTCTCTATGATCACAAAAACTTTAAGAGTTAAGTTTGCCCTAATACATTCCTTCACATAGTTTCTAATTAGGGGTGCACTAAGTGTCCTGCACCCCTAGTTTGGCCACTACTAATACAAGAAAAGCATGTAGACCTCTATAAGTAACAATGGTCCAATACGGTAACACCATGTTCTTCTTACGCATTCGAAGTCTCCAACCATATTTATTCTTACGAAATCAACTCAATGATGCTCCAATTTGATTTATAGGTTGTATGTAATCGATTTGTTCAAATGCAAAACAACTTCAATGCCCTAATACATTCCATTTTTTTGCAAATTTAGCTAGAGGCATTGATGATGTTCATTTGCAAACATTCTCCATGAGTTGTCTTCCACATAATGAGGTACATCATTGTAGAAAAGAATGAAAGACACGATGTTGGCGATCCCCTTTATTGCATTCATCGTGACAACTTCTAGATGACCACCCATATCTTCTTCTTCGCTGTCTTTTTCTTCGCCTTCTTCTCCTTTATCCTCACACTTGTTTTCCTTTTATCATGCTTCATAATCCTGTCAAAATGGTCATTTAAACCACCACTTTGCAATGAAATATAAATGTCTTCTTCATTTACCTCTAGATCTTTAACAATATTCTCACTTCTTCAACCACTAATTGACCTAACCTCCTTTTTCATGTAGATGGTATGAATCATGTGAAAAAGTGCATGACATTTGTGGGTAGGTTATAACGCATTTGAGGATGATTAAGAGGAATTTATGGATGGTTAAAGTTTAATTGTGAGGTAAAAGGTTGCATATGTAAGGTTTGAGAACATATTTTCATCATGTTTGTATATGAAGGAAATACAAGCATTAAAGAATGTATTATTGGTTGGGAGACAATATGTACTTCATCAACATATATTTCTATGGCGGTACATGGAAAATTTCTAATACATACCCACATGACTTTTAATATGTAATCATCTTGAAGTGGTATGGCTATACATGTTAATATACCTAGTGTGTGTTTCATTTTTAACTTCAATTTAACTCCTATCTGATCAAACCCACACAAATTGTACACCATATCAAGTAAATGAGGGAAAGAGGTACCATTACTTGCCAAACTAGACGTTACATTTCCTCCTTTATACTCCACCGTATTACTCACTTCACTAAGAATTCCATCCCATACACAATCACAATAAACTATATGTTCAAAAGAGTAAAACACAAATGGCTATAACAACTGATTATGAATTTCTATAAATTTCGATAAAGTTCCCTTCATATTTTGAACTAATCCAATTTTTTGCTAGTTTCATTCAAACCTAAACCTATTTGCAATCACAAATATTATATATAACATTAACACCAATATTGTATAACATCAAAATGAAATTGATATCCATTATCATCCTAATATTTATAACCAACTTTTATTCAATTATTTCTATTCTTTGCTAAATGTTAGGTCATTTTAATGACTATATTACTAATAAACTTCTTCCAACTACCATTTAACAACTCAAATTAGTCATAAAACATCATAATCCTAGTTATAAATGTCAAAAAATAACTTGAACTACATACATAAGCATGAAATAAACAACCTACTATCATATTACAAATCTTATTGATCCATATATATTAGTGTGTCTCACTATCCATCAATATAATAAACTAATTATAACCCACATGCCATAATCTACATCTAACTCCATTATGAACATAAAACATCACCATCATACTAAACTGATTACACACCTCATGCCATAATTTACAACTAAACTCCATTATCAACATAAAACATCACCATCCATCAATTATACTAAACTAATTACACACCTCATGCCAATAATCTACATCTAACTCGATTATCAACATAAAACATCAATAGACATCAATTACACTTACGAAATTACACAATAAAGGACCATAATCTACAATGCCACTCAATCCACCTAAAAACAACAAAATGTTTAGGGCACAAAAACAGGAAAATATCATGACCAATTACCATTAAATTTGACAAGACTTGCGAGACCAAGAGAGGAAGATCCGATAAGAAGGTGTGTCGGAGAAGGAAAGGTATGGGTGGTTGAGCTCAAGAGAGGTCATACGCAAGAGAGAAGTGAGGTAGAGAGGAAGTGGTGCGCGAGAGAGAAGAACAGATCTGCTTCAGCGGGCTGCTTAGTGAAAGTCACTATCTAGGCTACCGACTTTCATTTGGACTAGTTATAAAAACTAACCATCAACGGGTTCAACTAAAGTCATTTCCATAAACGCGACTTTAGTCAGATCCTATAACCAGGCCATATTTCAAACTACTTTCATCCGAAGCCTATTTTTCAAATTTAAAAAAAAAAGGTTAAAAGAAGTCCAAAAATGACAACAAAATCGTGTGGGCACCTGGATAATCCTACATTCCTTCTCTCTTTCTATAATACTTTGCTTCGAACAAATAAAACTGGTGAGTCACAATCGATAATCAAACATATAATAAATTTTTTTACAAAACAACCAAAGAATTATACTAATAAATACATCCAAATGTTTAAAAAGTACAAAATACAACCAAACATTCAAATAATATTACAATATACTAATAAATAGTATATTGCAGTTCCAAAACCTTAATTAAGGCCTACCTAATCCACATTCTTGATTTAAACCTGAATCTGTTTCAAGTTCACCTAGAGACAAAGCTTCCACCACTCTTAGAGCTTGATTTTCACGAAGAAACTCTTTCCTTTTGGGTGAACCCCCACAAAATTCAAGAGAGGTGCAAGTACATTAACAAATAACCAAGCACAATCAGAATTCTTTTTAGCAAGTGCAACTTGAGTCAATTGAAGTTGGTGACCAAAGCAGTGGACAAAATAAGCTTGTTTACACTCATTCTCTATAAGAGTCTTAAGGCCATTAATGGAACCTTGCATATTACTTGCCCCATCATAACTCTGACCTCGTACTTGATAGAAAGACAAAGAATGCTCCATTAATAAGAATTCAATAGCAGTTTTAAGAGTCAAAGAAGTAGTGTTTACAACATGCACAATACCAAGTAAACGCTCACACACTTCTCCCTTTTTATTAACATATCTCAAACAAAGAGCCATTTGTTCCTTGTTACAAACATCAGTGAACTCATCAACTAGGATAGAAAAGAAACCACCATCAATATCTTCAAGTATTGCTTTAGTTGTCTCTTTTGCACATGCATTTATGATATCTTCTTGGCTAGTTGGAAAAGTAAGTTGACAATTATAAAATTCAGGATTACCTTTGGAAAGAGGGCCAATAGTGAAACAAAGTTACCTCTTCCCAAGGAACTTTTCATTTCATCATGACCATGAAAAGGCAACCCTTGGAGTAAAATCCATTGGATTGATTCAATTGAAGCTTTAAGTCGCTTCCTATATGCATTTGTGCTTTCCACTGTTTGTTTTGACAAGGCTTGTGTGATGCTTGACTCTTGTTTCTTGAATAAATATCTATCATCTTTGTGAAATTGATTCATCTTTCTCCTCTTTCCCGAATCTTGTGGAAGATTGGCAAATTCATGTTCACTTAATCTTTCATCAAAGATTGGGGCATTAGAAGAACATTGGCCTTGTTCATTTTGAGGGGAAAATTGAGTTGAATAGTAAGATGGAGATGAATGTTGTTCACTTTCTTGAGGTGGAGATATAATTTGGTTATTTTGTGTTGGATGTGGAAGAGAATTTGGAGTATGATTTTAGCATAGAAGCTAGCAATGTTTTGCATTTTGTTTGGGGCACGTCTTGTCTTCATTCTGGAAATTGAAAATCAAGCAATGTTCAACAAATATATGTTCATAATAACTAACCATAATTAACAACACTAACAAATCAAAAACAACAATAAGGTTTGAGAGCATGCTTTGCTGAATTACTTGCAATTATTCCCAAATTACGCAATCAGAAACTCTAAATCTTAAATTATTCTAAATAAAAAACATTGCAATTAATTGATTTTGATAATTAAAAACCCATGATTCATAGAATATAATTTAAATTAAAAAAATTTGTAAAAAATAAACCCTAGAAAATTAGGAAATAATAATCGTACAAATAATTGAAATAAAACCCTAGAAATTTTAATATAAGATTTACCTTGTTGTGTTGCCTTGTTGGTCCGGACGTCCGGTGGGCGGTGCTGCAGTGGACAAGTGGTCGGTGACTCGGCAAGGCTGGGTGCCGTCGTGCGTTTGCTAGGTCAGTTCTTGGCGACTTGGCTGCTTGGTCTTGTGGACTTGTGGTGCTGTGGTGGCCTGGTGGGTGGCTCAGTCGCCTCACACGCTTGGATTCTACAGTCTGCTGGTGAGATTGTGAGATCGTCAGAGGGTGAGAGTGTGAGACCGTGAGAAGCCTCCAGTGAGTCGAGTCTTAGCGTGAGAGAAGGTGAGAGTTTTTTTTTTAATAAATTGAATTGTTTTTTTTTTTGCCGGATGATTAAATGAGAAGTGAATTACTGATATTAGCTAACAGATTTTAAAAGCACATACTTAAATTTTATTTTATTTTTAAAACAAATATCAGAAATCATTGTTTCAAATTACGAAACTACCGCAATACTATACAACATGATCATCATGTATTATTATCACTATTATTATTCTGATCCAAAAATAATTTTAAAAAAATAAAAACTAGAGGCTATACATAAAGTCATATAAACTATATGCAATTCAACAGGATACAATAGACAGCCTCGTTAAACAATAACCAACAGAATTATGGTTTTGCAATGCAATATACCTGACGGCGATCCGATGGGAGGAAAGCAACGAGAATAGCACAAATTAAGGAGGCTTTGTCGAACCCTTACTTTTTTTTTTTGTCAAGTACGTTGAAATTTTGGGACTTGGATGGTTTTCTAAGATGGGCTAGCCGTAGCAAGAACCAAGACGGTCCAAGAGTGCAAGACCTGAGTGGTACGGCAAAAATACGTTCAAATGTTTACGAAATATTCAGGGACAATAAATAATTCTGTTCAACTGTTCAATTCTTCGTATTATATGAAATGTTCGGAGGTCATTAACATATAAATTGAGCATTTTCGTGTCTACGTTGTAGGGTTTTGACCTACATGGCACAGGCTAAATTTGGTTTTGAAAGTCATCATCTAGCATACATGGCACGATGACGAACTGCTTACTTCGTGCCTAGCCAAACATCAGAAGACTAATGACATGGCTAACTGAAATATTTTCCCAATTTGTTAGTACAAATTAATAAATGCATTTAACAAGATATTATTCAAAAAATTCAACCCTGTAAATAGAAATTATAGAGCAAATATCGTTTCATCACCTTCACCGCTTCACCTTAGTCTTATGGTGTCAATAACGAATGTCTATACTTAGCGTTTACTTATACATTCAATAAATCTAGAGTAGGTGTAACCTTCAATAATTTCAATCAATAGAGTAACGCATTGGATATTTACCGTAGAGAAGCAATTGTACGGATTAATCAATAAAAACACATCACTCCAATGACTGCAGAACAAATAAATTTTGACGCTCACATTACCTAATTTTGCACGAAGCAGCTGTGTAGGTATTTAGGACAGGTTCATAATAAGTTAAAACTATGGGATTCTTCCTGTAGGACATACTCCAAATTCCAAAGTCTATACAGTTATAGAACTGGAGAGTATATGCATGGCAACTCAAAACTTGTTCAATAAAAATACGTTAAGAATTCTAAAAGGAGTCTTCATAGCAATTCTCCAACAGACCAAACTTTCCTTGCCAATTTCATGCAATAAGAGTTAGGAAGGATAATCCTATAAAAAAAAATCTAAAGAACCTTGTCAACAACTAAAAACCACAAATTGGCTGTCAAACACTGCAAATTTCCGACATTCCCAGATCTCTACAAGTAAATTCATGGAGGAATAAAGGCCAGACTATATTCTACACAGTGATCACTCAATGATTACAAGTTATTCAAAATCTGCACTTCCAAATTCCACCCTTGTAACAGTCATTTCTCATTCAAAGTGAAAACAAGACTGATGCATCTAAAGCAGCCACATGTCATATTCAAACACAACATACAGGAAGAGAGTAATATCGAATGCAAGAAGAAGCAAGTGAAATTTCATAGTCCATGATCCCCAGAAGAGTATAAGACTCAGAAATATGAAGAACTACCAACTAAGCAAACATAAAAATAAAAAAAAAATCCTCACTCCTTAATGGTAGATTGACAAACATTCAAAAACCACTATGACAGCAAAATTTTAATTCAACTACCAAAGTTTTATAGAGCTAAGAAGTCAAACTACTACAACAACTAAAATGTTCAAGACAGACAAAAAGAAAACTCCTAAAATGATCACTTCTTCTTCTCGGCACCACCAGCAGACCTATGGAAGAAACAATAAAAAACAATGGTTCAGTTAACCTGGATCAATCATCTGGGGTAACAAAAGATCAAACCGTGTAAAAGTACCTCATCTTCCTGAGAACATTTGACATCTCTTCTCTCTTCTTCTTGGCCCTCTTGTGGGTTCCAAGCTTTCTCTTGGCCACCTTCAGTGCACGCTTATCCTTACCAACCTTCAACAGCTCAGTGATTCTCTTCTCATAGGGGGCAAAACCAGCAACCTCACGGATGAGATTCCTCACAAAGAGAACCCTCTTGCTAGTTTTCTGCAGAACAAAACATCAGTCAATGCACAATATATGAATAACATACAGCTGATCATCACATAAGGACACAATACCAGAGCATAAAATTCCAGCATAATACGCAACATACCCCTGTGCGGTCAGATGGCCTTGGAGCCAATTCCTTCTTGGTGACAATGTGACCCTTGTTAAGGCCAACAAAGAGACCCGTGCTCTGCGGTTTTGGAGCCATTACCTTACCTGAAAAAAAACACCAATCGCTTATCAACTCGACACACAGAGCATCCAATCTACAGATGAGCATTACATACACAACCGAATGCACACATTTGCAAATCACTAACTTCTAGTCATCCTACGATTCATACCCCTCTATGCAGCCACATAAACTCTAACATCACACGCCTAGAGGCAACATAATACAAAAGGAGATACAAACATGTCATCCCTCTAATGTTTTCAAATCGTAACGATAACTAAGGTCAAACTCTCAAACAAAACATTGCTCACAGTAATCAGATTAGTTTACGCATCTTCAGATAGTTAAACGATAACTTAGGTGACACCCTCAAGCCGAAATATCACTCACATAAGAAATAAGCACAATAATCACCAAGTTAATTGGGTCAGAGTGTCAGACCCTTAACCAGACACATCACTTCTAAAACTAATCCCATTCTATAATATCACATCATATCAAAAACAAGTACATGAATTTCACGAATTCCAACAAAATAAATGAAAACATATCAGCACTGTAACAGTAGTATTACAATCGTAACAATTTGATAATGAACATGTAAGATTAATGAGTGAAGAATCAAGGTTACATGTTCACTGCCAAATTGCTGCCATAGTAATACTCATATGGTTGGTGGACATGCATTACACAGCCAACCATTATCCAATAAAACAACCTAAATTTACTCAATTCAAACACGTTTCCTATGAATAAACTAACAAAACAAATAAGAGATTAGATTGTACCACAATATGACGAACAAGATACATTTACTACAAAATCGAAGAGGAAAATGAAATTTTCAAAAATAAACAAAAAAGGAAATACCTGATGAATGGAGGGTTTGGGGAAGAACAGTGGGGTGGAATGAGGAAGAGCAAGAGAAGGGAAGCGGCAGCTGAGTGGTTTTGAGGTAGTTAGGGTTTTTCTTTCATCCGTTGGATATGTTTTTTGTATCTAACGGTGAATAGGGGTTTACAATAGTTGTGTGGGGTTTATTGGACTGGGCTTGGATTTTTTTTTTTTTAATTATTGAAAGCTCGAGTATTTTTGAGGCCTGATGAGTGTGATGACTGATTGACTGTTCATAGATTGATGACTTTTATTAACCTCACTTAAATTTGAATATTAAAACGAACTTAAAATGGAATTGAATAAAACTTGTGAAAAATGTCCATTGTATAAAGTTCCCTACAAAAAACCAAAAAAAAAAAAATTCAATGTATAAAATGCATTGTAGTGGATTAGTAATTGTTTTACGAATATATTTTTTGGTGTAGAGGGTGTATAGTTCATTTAAATTTATGAATGATGTTTTTCTTCTACATTCAAAAAATTAACAAGTAGATTAGATCATTAGAATAATTACATTAAGTCCTTTGAATAAAAAATTAATGCAACTAACTTACGTCATGTTATTGATAACGACAAGATTAAGAAGTTTCTATAGAAAAAGGGGTATAAGTTAGAACTCTAAAAAGTCGATGGTACTAATAACTAATGAGAAAAACCCTTAAAGTAAATAGTTATGAGAATTATCACTAATTATAAATGATAATTATATGGATCAGGTCCCCTATTATGGATCATGAGCCATTTGGACATTATGGTTAACTCATGATATGCATGCCCAACAAGTCTACGAACCTCATATTGCACATGTCACAAGCATTTTATTGAGTCAAGTTCAATAAATTGTATTTAGACGAGTTGCTCATGTAAGCCCATCCCATCATATTGCCTTCTTTAGTACTATAAATACTCTTTTATAGAATAAAAACAAAGGTATTTAATTATTCACTCAAAAATGCAAATAATATATAATATATTTTGAAATTTTTTGAAATTCAATATAGTGCAGCTTATATTAAACACAAGAAATACTATAAATTAAAATTATTTTATATGAACATGAGATTAATACTTCCATGTTTAGTTCAAGTTAAGGATCTAGATAATTTTTATGAGAGGTTAAGGGAGTCGGTAAGTTATAACTTATTTAGATTATGTTCTATTTATGTGATTTTGTTTGAATAAATTACGTGGTCTTATCTAAAATTGTCTTAAATTCACTATAATAGAACTATATAAAGCATAAAATCATTGTAGCAAATTTTATCATTCATTATAGCATAAGTTCTTTATCTATACTAAACTTATACATGAAGGTATTTTGTCTGAGATAAGTCAAGATAAGTTGAACACATGAGATATTTGATATTTTAGGTAGACATTTGGTAAAAATTGATAACACATCTATATACTCATTCTTATATGTATTAGTTATGGGTTTTTATCATATTTTCTCCATATGTTTAACCTTTTAGAGCTATTATTCTTTATATTTTGATATTGCTCTTCTTAGTTTGTTTTCTTTTTTATTTTTGTAGGAATTGGACTCGATTTACTAGAGGTTTGCTTTGATCGTAGTTTGGCTTGTTAAAGGGAGCAATTATACGTATAATAGAAACACATCAGCCAGCTCCACGGCCTTCCTGTGGACATATGACTCCCTCCACAACCATCCCGAAGTGGTCTATGTTATACAAGGTTGAAGAGCAATGACAACTAGCTCTACAGTCTGTTTGTGGTCGAAAGCTGCTCTCCACAACTCACCCGTGGTGGTCTCTGACTGTCACGGTTTAGGCCAAAGTTTTGATTAGTTTAGAGTCTGAAACCTACTAAAATTCCTAGGATAAATATAGGTTAGGGAGTAGAGTATAAGAGACCGTCCATTTATCATTGTTTCAATTTTACGTTCTTTTGCTATCTAGGATTCCTTCAACCTTATTCCATTTAAGATTAATTAAATTCTCCATAATATGAGTATTTCTTCTTCTCTTTATTTTTCTATTGTTACTGTTGTTATGTTCTCTTCCCTTAATCATTGCATTTATCTAATCAACATGTGTGAATAGTTTTATAACGTAACCCTAGGGTTATGTTGAAACCTAATATGATTGAATGCATCGTTTGATCCTTAATCTCCTCTTTAATCAATTTATAATTCCTCTTTATTAGGGTTGATATTATTATCAATAATTAACTAGAAATAAATTGTTGAATGTGATTAGGTTTACAACGAAGGTTGACTCTAATTGATTTTAGAACCCTAATCAAAATTAATAATAATTATGCATGAAAATAGCTTGTTGTTCTTGCTAGGACTTATGAGATACCCTTCTTAATGTCTTTATAAATATGTTTGATTATATGAGAATAGATATGATTACATACTGGGAAAGCTATTAGTTGATCGATAGAAACTCTTAGTATTTATTTAATGAGTATCTATCATAGGAATATTCATCAATTTGAGAGTGGAAAAAGGGATTATTCATCATTGAATTGGTTACTTGTTTAGTGATTACTTGAGTCTATTTAATTAGTTGAACGCTAGTCTCTAGGGATCCGACCCTTACTCGCCCTTCCCCGTAATACTGGTCTTGTTAGGTTATTTTTGCCAAGTGTTTGACACGCCAAGAAAAAATATATTACTCCATATCATATTTTCGCTAAAGAATGTGTAATGAATATTGTCACACAAGTTTAAGGAAGCTAATCACACGACATATTACATGGCGGAGAAAGGAGTCCATCACTCCAATTTTTTTAATCTAGTTTTCTCCTTATGATATTCCTATCCTTTATATCTTACGCAAATATATATTTATATAGGTAAAAGTTACTCCCTTCGTCCCAAATTAGTTGCTACATTTGACTTTTCACGGTCTTCAAGACACAATTTAAAATGTTTTTTCTCTAAATTCATAAGACAAAAAATTATGAAAACTTAATAATTTAAAAACTATCATTAAGATGCATCCAATAAGATCTCATTTAAATATATTATTTATTAGAACATAATTCAAATTTATAGTCAAAGTTTTTAAACTTTGACTCTAAAAATAGAAATGTAGCAAGTAAATTGGGACGGAGGGAGTAAAATAAGAAGTATACTTATGTAACACCCTGGTGATTCCCATTTTCCGAAAATCAAACCTTTAGGAAACTACCGGTGTGCTATAAACACATGCATACTAAGCATAATAATTAAGGGGTAAAGAATGGAAAACAAGGGAAGAAAAAGAGACAGACGACGGTGGCGACGACTGGTGGACGGCGGCAAGGGGAGGAGGCGGCTTGGCGACGGCGGCGTGGCTGGGGTTCACGACAAGGAGGAGGGCCTTTTTTTTTTCCTTTGTACGTGAATGATTAGGTGGGGGTTTAGGATTTGTGTGTGAATAATGGGGTGGGAGTTTAAGAGTTGTACGTGAATAATGGAGTTTGGGCTTTGAGTTTGTTATTTTTTTTTTTTGAAGAGTTTAGACTTAGGTAAAATGTTTAAGTTTAGGAAGTATAGGATTAGTAAAAGTGTAGTACTTGGTTTAGGTATTTTGGGCTTAGTGGGTTTCTTAGAAAAATATAATATATTTGCTAGAAAAATAATTTTAATTTTAGGATTTAATTAAATAATAAAAATAATTTGCTATTTATTTTGGAAATATATATATATATATAAAAGTATATGTAAAGCAATCGAAAACTCATAATTTTTGGGAGAATTACAACTTAAAATGAAAAGAATGAGAATAAAACATATCGACTTTTCATCTCCTAAATTCACGAAAAGATAAACCTGTTTATTATAAAAATGGAGCAAATCTATATCACGTAATAATAATTGTATAAGACAGGTAACTTATCTTAATATGTTATACAGATATGTCGTGATATGCTGGAGGGCCTAGAGCGAACATGTAAGCCTGTAAGAGTGAAAGATACCTCGCAAAAATTGTCATTTACCTATTTATTGAGCCGTCAGTCGTCGGATGCACTTCATATCTTGTTCTTTCTATTTATATTTATTATTTTTGACAGTCTATCGAGCTTGTACTTTTCTTCTATACGATCGACATCCTTCAAGTCCTAAATTTTGGACGTACATAAATAATTACATGCGCGAGATAGAATATGTAATTTCTTCTCAAGTCTAGGGTGATATTTATTCCATGATCCATGTGATTATGCCAACACCATCAAAACTCAATTATACACGGAGTTGGACAAAGTTTTATTTCTTCAAATATCACTTCACCTAACTTAACTCAGTACTAAAAGTTGGTCATAAGTAAGGCTAAAATTTGGTCATGAGAGTGTTTTTATTAGCGAGGCTATTTGTTCCTTGTTTATGGGGAAAGTACTCCCCATCACTCCACATCGACAATAATTTTCTTGTTTATGGGCAAAAGTGAATCAGGCCAAATAAATGCATTGGTCTACGTGAAAGTGGCCTCATATGATCCATTTTTCTTTTTTAGCCCTTGAAAAGTAAAAGAGTGTATAATAGGGAGAATTTTTAGCCCATTGATGGAAACAATTATGGATAAAAATTATTGTCTAAGAAAAATCTAATGTGGATGTGAAATAAAATGGATAGAGAGATGAATGAGGAGATTTTCCTCCACTGGTGAGTATGCTAAATCTAATATATATAATGTTACTTCTAAAGTTATATAGAGTATTTATTATAGCTATTTAGGTTCCCTACATGAATTGTTTTATTTTACCTTATATTTTTTTAAACTGGACGTATATTTTTTTATGCATTCTAATATGGTTCACGCCTTTTTTGTTTCTAATGTGATAATTCTACTTATTTTTGTTTAATAAAGATTAGTTTTATAATTTTATCCCCTTATGAGTTAGTTATAATGTAATAAAATGCTCAACTTTTCCTAAAGATAGAGAAATCATTATATATATATATATATATATATATTTATTTATATATATATAATTTAAATTTAGTTAAACTTCTTCCATCAATATTTTTTATTTAAACTTCTTAACTTTTTTATGAAATTGAGTGTTACACTTAATTTGAAGATTTCAAAATTCAAACAGTACTATTTTCAATGGAGACTTTACTTTTCATTGTGTTTTCTAACATGAAATATTCTATGTCGTTACTTTTTCAAATGCAATAAAATACTCAATCAAGGTATATTTAGTATTTACCCTTTAAATGAATACCTTGATGCACTACTTAATGGTAGCAAGTTAATTAACAATGGAAATTAAATAAAGTAAAAAAAAAAGTAAAAAGCAAAGGGGAAAGAGAAATTTATAGAGTGTAGCAATGAAAGATCAAATATACGTACATGGCCGTGTTTGGATGACATCGAACATCCAAAGATATTTATCTGTCTTAAGACATGGACGTGGCCAATTTGTCCAAGACAAGACCAAAAAGAATCACAAGGATTAAGGAACACAAACTCAGAAGGTGTACTCATAAGAACAACTAAAGTAGAGAAGAATATGATTATATAGACGACAATGGAGAAGCGAAATCGACTAATTACCTACTTTGTAGTACGTATTAAAAAGTAATTAATCTTCTTTGAACTTACCTATTTAAAGCCCGTAGTTACTACACCCTCCGTCTTTTTTTATTTGCTATATTTCCATTTTGGGAGTCAAATTTTATAAACTTTGATTATAATTCTAATTATCTTATAACAAATAATATATTTAAGTGAGATCTTGTTGGATGCGTCTCGTTGTAAATTTTTAGAATATCAAATTTTTATAATTTTTTATCTTAAGAATTTAGAGGAAAAAAACGTTTTAATTTGTGTATTGGAGACCGTAAAAAGTCAAATGTAGCAACTAATTTAGGACGGAGGGAGTACTACTTATCATATATCAAGTTGTCCAATTATATTTCTCTAAGAATCTTGTTAAACATTCAACTTTAAAACAATGAGGACTCCTCAATTCCTCGTTCATTCATATTAACATGAATATTCAATCGCACACCAACTTATATGATCTCTTTAAAGAAACTGAAATACACTAGTTTTATAACTTCATGTGTATCAGAAGTTAGTAATTTCAAAAAGAAATAAGGAGTATTATACATATGTGATTTAATTTTGTCATAAATTTTCAAATTATTTCCACCAATCTTTTTTGTTCTTCCCATTTAGAATCAGGGAAGAAACCAAGACTTGAGTAAGATTCATTAAAATAAATTTAAAATAATATAAAAAGATAATCATATTCCCTTGAAAAGAAGCAGTAAGTAAGACATGCATTAATTACTCATGAGAATCTGTAACTGAGCTGTTTAGGAGTAAATATTGGTGAAAACTTTTAGGGTTAATGAAAGATATTTCTAGTAGTTTAAGTGGATATTGAGGTTATTTTCGTCAATAATTTTATTCAAATGAGGTTATTTTAGTCATACTAAATTGGATTAAAATAGAATGATTTTATATGGGAAGTTCTTTTTAGATTTTCGAATGGGAAATACGGGAAGAATAAAAAAGAATGGAGGGAATATTTAAGGAAATGGAGTATTTAGTTCTTATATGTAGACTTAACGGCTATCTATTATGGAGTACAATCCTTTTTAAAAAGAAAATATTACTCTTTATTAATAAGTCTCTATAATATAAGTTCATCATAACACATATTTTCTAGTCATTATTTACTATATCAATAATGAACAGAATAGTAATTAGAGAGTAAATATATAAATTGGGATCAAATCTTATTTAGACATCTACAAATTAAATTGTCCTATAATTTGAGAATGTTAAAAACCAAAATGAAAAAAAAAAATAAAAAATTAGCCATACAAATCTGAGATAACAAATTACAGTATGCTCTGAATAAGTGTAAATCGAACGCTTCCATTTTTAGTGTGAGTTATGGAGTAGATTCCAATTCAATCCCAAGTTCCCAACAATGATTGCTACCTCTCATGGCTCCTAATCCTAAGGATTAATATTGTGTGCATGGTAGTCTAGTACCACAACGTGTACCCATGTTCCGATGTTCCATAAATATAACAAAATATTTGATGTTGAAGGTAGGAATTACTACTAACTGTGGGTTGATGAATGTAGGGGATGGAGGAGAAGATACCATATCCATTAATGGTTTTCAAATATGTTGACAAAATGCATGGAGCTTTGCTCAACGAGAGTTATGATATTATTTTGAGATATATCGATATGTAAGTTTATTGTGATAAATAATAACGAGGATTAGGTAAGTTTCTACGAAGATGGTATTTAGATTGAGAAATTCATTTTGTATTTTGAGTTTGAATGCTCTCTAAGAATTGAAGCGAACACAAACACCGTAATGCCCACTTAATTTAAGTAAGTTTATGGAAAAAAAAAATGTTGATTTTAACTTTTAAGGAACCGAAATACATCCGATAATTACAAATTTAGAATATTATTAGAACTTTATCGTATGAAATTAAACGATTGAACACGTATATAAGTATTCCATGAATATGCGGAAACTGCCAAGCATCCCACAAAAACAGCGATGCACTGATCAGGATTATTGAAAATCTCTACCCATCACTAGAGAGTAGTAACAACTAGAAAGCAATTTCCACTTAGCCCGAAGTCGAACCAACTAAAAACGGAATTAGACATAAATAAAATGCGGATCAAATGATAAGTAGAGTCAACAAGATCCCATCAATAGACATCTCACATCAGATAGTAATAATCTAGTATTGAAGAATCAAGATCCATTGATAAAAAAAAGGCCAAATAACGGGTAATGCACACACCCCATATATTTTGGCGTTGTTATCATGCATTAGCTGAAGCCAAAGCTTGAGCATCAGTGAACGTGATTCCCCGCCTAACACGCCTCTCTCTCACATCCATACTCATCTTTTAGCACTTGGCATTTCGCACTTGGCATCATCTCATGTACTCTCATCTTCATCATAAAGCTCCTACCTTTTTCACCCAACACATTATGAATAGTATATAAAATATAAAATCTTCCCTTTTTGTTTTCTTTATTTCCAAATATTGTATTCCATTCGCCACAATATCTCTCAATTCTTCCAGAGATTTCCTAAATCTTTTATTTCCCACCTGTGTCTCGTAATACCCACCTGAAATTTCCCTTTTTTTGCTGTAATTTTTCCTGAATTTCACAAATTCTGATTTTATTTGTGAAAATAAATACAAAATTATTAAGAAAGATTGGATTTTGTTGATTTTTTCCTCAATTATTGTTGGAATTTTGGATACTTTCTGTGTGTCTTGCTATCCTTCGTTCATCACACTTGCAAACGCATTGGTAAGTTTGTTAATTTCATATATAATGTTGAATTTTCAATTAATTTAATGCTATTTTTTATAATAATTATATATAATTATAAAAATTGTTCAACATTGGAATTATTCTTTCAAAAATTAGTACTATTTTTCAAATTACATTTTACTGATATTGTTCTACAATCACCGTGCAAATTCATGTGTATTTTTTTTATTGATAAATATATTGGGTTTTGTTGTTTTGTACCTTTGTACATGATGAATTTGATTGGAAACAAGGGTTGTAAATTTAAGCATCTGTGGTTTAGATGTTTAAGCATATGAAGTTGATAAGCTAAATAATTGGTCTTGATTGGTTGATATACATACTGGGTTTTATTGTTTGTGATTTTTGTGATTGTTGTGTATGATGTTATTTTAAATTATGCATCTGGATGTCTCATATTTAAGCATATGTAAGAGTCTAAGAGATAAGACAGGATCGCCAAAATTGGGTTAGTGCTGCTTAAATTATGTGGGTAAACTGAGTGTCAGCAAGTTCAGTGTGTAGTCTTAGGAAGTGGCATCGGGGCGGGTGGGTTGAAAATTGGGATCAGATTCTGTCTACGTCATTGCCCTATATGCTGCTATGTATGCACAAATAATAAAGTTTGCAGTTTTGATTGTGTTGATAGTTTCGGAACTTTAAATTGTGAGAATTAAGCACATGGGTTAAGCTGCAAATTTGTTGTTGATTGGTTTGCAAGAATACATGGTTTTTTTTTGGATAGTTCGTGTGTTTTATTGCTTACTATGTCTGATATGCAGAACTTGTGTGGTGTATGGGGTTCTGAGTGTTTTGCATGGACAGAGAGAAGACTTAGAATTTGCAAATATTTTTAATCTTCAAAAAGCTATATTTGGAAAGCTACTGAAGATCCTTCGTATATAAATCGTATTCCATATATACTTGTATAAAGTATTTAATGTTTTGGTTTGGGTGTAGAAAGCAGTTGAAAAATGTGGTCGCAGTTGAGTTCTCTGTTGTCTAGCAAGATGGATTCGCTTACCACTTCAGATCATGCTTCTGTGGTCTCAATGAATCTGTTTGTGGCGTTGCTCTGTGGTTGTATTGTGATTGGTCATCTTCTAGAGGAGAATCGCTGGATGAACGAGTCCATCACTGCTCTAATGATAGTAAGTCTTCATTTGTTCATTAGCTTGGTACAATTATGCTTTTAATTATCATCAAGGTTTGTCTTTTAGCTAGGGATTTTAATTTGTACAATGTGGTTTTATTTCTTACTGCAGGGTTTGTCTACTGGTGTTGTGATTCTGCTGATTAGTGGGGGAAAGAGTTCACATCTGTTGGTCTTCAGTGAAGATCTTTTCTTCATATACCTTCTACCGCCAATTATATTTAACGCAGGGTTCGTTAGTTTTTCTTCCAGTCTCCATTTGGATTACTAGTTTGCTCTCACTTGGCTTTTGTTCCTTGACAAAGATTTATGATTCAAGTCTGGGTACTGATATGATAAGCGTCGATTTCTTATTCAGTTTTCAGGTGAAAAAGAAGCAGTTCTTCCGTAACTTCATTACTATCATACTGTTTGGAGCTGTTGGTACACTGGTATCATTCACAATCATATCCTTTGGTAATTTAAACCATTATATTTCTCTCTTAATCAAAGCAATGAAAGCAGTAGATATGGTCTTAATGGGAGTTAGTGGCATGCGTAGATGCATGACATCAATTCTAATTGAAAGTTATTGTCAGTGTTATTTTTAATGCTGGTTTTTGCTTGTGTTTTTGGGTGCTAACTAGAAGTTAAAATTGCTTTAAAGATTACATCTTTGTGCTTATATTGTAATGGTCATTTCAATATGCAAGTGTGTGAGTGATGGTGGCATATTTATAATTTTGACTCTTGTTGCATTCTTAGGAAACTTATTGACTTGATGGCACATTGCTTGAAACCGTTTTTGGCACTTTCTTTTATCACCCCAAAGAATTAATGACTTGTAGAAAAGAGAAGAATAATGATATAATTTGTCGATTGTCCAATGTACTCATAGTGGATTATAAATCTTACAATGGTTCACGAATCACGGTTCCTGGAATATCTGCAATGGTAAATCATATGAGCCTCATTTATTGGTTACTTGGCATGTATCTCTTAAATTCCCAAGATAGGGTGTACTGGACTGAGAAAAGCCTTTTCTGTCTCCATTTTTGTTTGACTTAGTTTATTATTTGAAACTGCCGCTAAAAGATTCTAAATGCCGATTGTGTGACCTATTTTGCAGGAGCAATGTCAATTTTTAAGAAAATGGATATCGGTTCTCTGGATTTGGCAGACTATCTTGGTACTTGTTTTCTTTGCTTCATGTTGTTTCATAGCACAAGTAGTTCTCTTTGCTTGGGTTTTTAATGTTTTCCTCCATCACATTCAGCAATTGGTGCAATATTCGCTGCAACGGATTCTGTTTGCACATTGCAGGTAAGTGCATTTTCATCCCATAGAAGAATTTAAAAGCATCGATCCTTAAGTACAGGGCTTAAGTGTTGCCTCTTGTGGAGCAGGTGCTTAATCAAGATGAGACCCCTCTGCTCTACAGTCTGGTATTTGGTGAGGGTGTCGTTAATGATGCTACATCGGTGGTGCTTTTTAATGCGATCCAGAGCTTTGACCTCACAAAAATTGATCACAGAATTCCTTTGCAGTTTATGGGAAATTTCCTTTATTTATTTATCACAAGCACTCTGCTGGGAGCTTTTGTGAGGCTTTACTCTTCTCCTTTTGTTTGCATTGTTCTGTATCTTTTAAGCTTATTTTTTTGGTATGAGTGGACTGAATAATTTCCTGTTCTCTTTGCAGACTGGTTTGCTCAGTGCTTACATTATCAAAAAGTTGTACTTTGGAAGGTATTTTCTCATTTGACAGCATCGCATTACATTGACTCTTCTCCTTATATAGTGAAATATTTATGGTGATCTTTTTAGATTTTGTTCAATGTCAATATCCATGACAATATATAGTGTAAGATATGTATGAGAACTAAGTAAATGTTCATTGCCGATAAAGTCTGCTACTTATGCAATGCAGAAACTTTCTCCCGCCCATCTGAATCCTGGATGTCTAAGGACAGATTTACTCCATCCAGTATTCAAAAGTATATATTCTTGCTTTCCTGGCATTTTGCAAAGGCTAATGGACCGCAAACTGCCACATCTTAAGTAAATCTCATTGATAAAATTGTGTTTGAACTTGCAAATCACATGCTTGTGGCTCTCAAAGCTTATGCCTGTTGTTTTAACATACATCATTAAAATATATAAAGTCTATGTTTTTCCACGGCCAGAAACTCAGATGTGTGAACTTTATGCTGTTAAATGAGGCAAAAAGATATTTGAACTATTGTGTGTTACTTTAAAAAATCAGGATTTTTGCATACACAGTCTGTTTGAAAGGTTTTTTCTGATGTGGGTGGCACTGCTAATTGTGTATTTTTGCCTAATTAACCAAAAAAAAGAAAAGAAGTAAAACAATAAATAACAAAAAAGGATCCTGTATTTTATCTTTGCATCAAGGATTCTACACAGTAAACTAACTTTAGCAATCATTTCTGATTTTTCTGGAGCTCTGAGCTTTGTTTTCTTCTCAGTGTCTTTGTATTTCTTCTGGTTTTCTCTTGTATGGTAAGCCAATCATCAGCTATTTATTCGTTTTTCAGAATCATAGGAAAGTATGTAATGGTTGGCAATTATGCTCAGTATTTTTCAGGATGCAAAGCTTCTTTATGGGAGCAAAAACATGCAATGTTCTTGTTTTTTTTTAAGAGGCTCCATGAGGATGACATTGATGAGGGATCCTGTCAGCATTGTATGACAAAAAACAGACTGGACATCTTCCCCTCTTATTCTTGAACATTATGTTGCCAAACAAAACAAGTAGCAGCCTAGGGCTTCTTAAATTGTTTATGTTTTAGAACAAAAAAGAACTATTAACACAAATTGCTTTCAATAGTTTACATTACAAATGCAATTTCCTAGCATAATTTAGAGGGTTTGATATCATTGGGCCAATATCTGGTCCTGTACTGGCATATTTTGGTATGTTGAACTTTTTGGAAATTCTTTATGAATCAATGTATGCCTCTTCTCTTAAGCAATTGCTTATATACTTACGTTTTTTATTAATTGCTACGCCCTTGAATGTTTCTGCGATGTGTTATTTGTAGAAGGCTAAAAAGCCTTCTTTGTAAGTTTTTTCACTAGTTAATAACAATGATTTTTCTCCTATGTATTGCGTTTGTTTGTTTGCTAATGCATCACCTCAGTGAACCATCTTCTCTATTATTTTCAGAACTCCCTTCTTCTCTTTGAGGACAGGAGTGAGTATCATATGCCTATTTATAAATATTATAGTTTTTAACTAAATCCTTGTAATATTGCAGGCATTCCACTGATCGTGAGGTTGCTTTAATGATGCTTATGGCTTATCTATCTTACATGCTTGCTGAAGTAAGCTCCTATTGTTCTTTTATTGGTTTTTTCATTTAGTCTTAAAATGCTGACTTCTCTGGGAAAACAAATTTTTTATATAGGTCTTATTTCTTGTGACTAGACCAATAAGATATAATTAAGTTCAAGTTTTGTCAGAAGCTGATATTTTTCATTTCTTGCAGCTCTTCTATTTGAGTGGAATTCTTACAGTATTCTTTTGTGGGATTGTCATGTCCCATTATACGTGGCACAATGTGACTGAGAGCTCAAGAGTAACAACCAAGTACACTCACTTATCCTTTTATATTGCACAAAACTTGGTATAAATTTCATGTTTGTTCTAATCTGTCCTTGCTGGTCTATAACAGGCATGCTTTTGCGACTCTGTCTTTTGTTGCTGAGGTTTTTCTCTTTCTATATGTTGGTATGGATGCATTGGACATTGAAAAGTGGAGATTTGTGAGTGATAGGTATTATGAGATCTTGAAGAATGTTGCTTTTAACTTTGGATATAGGTCCCATCTCTGGGCAATAATCTTTAAGTTTCCACTCTGAAATTTCAGATCTTAATTTTTTTACCCCTTCATGTGATGCAGTCCTGGAATTTCTGTTGCTGTGAGTTCCATATTGTTAGGTCTTGTAATGGTTGGACGAGCTGCTTTTGTTTTCCCTTTATCATGGTTGATGAACTTCTCCAAGAAATCACATAGTGAAAAAGTCACCCTCAACCAGCAGGTAAGTGATTAAGTATATTTCCTGCTTACAAGAAAAAAGATGTTTATTTTCCCTGCATTCTTATGAGCTCGTATGAAAATAGTAAACTTTTTCTGAATATAGGTGGTCATATGGTGGGCTGGTCTTATGAGAGGTGCAGTCTCCATGGCACTTGCATATAATCAGGTATGTCATTGATTCTCTTCCAAGGTTCAAATATCTGTGGGTTTACTACCATCTCTGTTCAGAAATTAATTCCTCAAATTATGATCATCGTCCTTTTCCAATTATGTTTGTTAATCCTTGGTGTATTGGCTGGTTTGTGCAGTTCACGAGGTCAGGGCACACACAACTTAAGGGAAATGCAATCATGATCACAAGCACTATATCTGTTGTCCTTTTCAGTACGATGGTAAGTAGTTATGGTGCCAACAGGGCTTTCTGCTTAAAACTGTATTTTTTTTGCTTCTTGGATGGTTGCTATTTTTACTAGTTCAATTATTTGAGATTTGTTAGTGAGTTCCTCCTTTACTCTAGTCAAATTTATGATGTGGGGTAGGGAGTGCACACAAGAGTATATTGTTAGTTATGCACTGTACTGGAGATTTCGTTGGTTGCCCATTTGGAGGTCCAACTTTCAAGTGTAAGGTGATTAACTGGGATTAAAGTAAGAAGTTTGGGTTTTACATGGTATGCCCCCCTTTTAATTATATATGGTACTGCACATTCACTTTCTGAATGTATTTTTCTCTATATATGCATTCTCACATACCATCCTGAGAGGCACTTGAGAGGAAGATTGCAAATGTATAAACGTAGAACTTATTTCTACCAAGATACAAATTAATTACCATTTCTTCATTTTATGACTTTGTATCAAGCTAGCTGTACTGTACTTTTATCCTGCTAATGTTCTTCAAATTTATTTAAAAAAGAGATGTTAAAGTCATTGGATTTCGAACGAGTAGGTCTGTATAATTATTTCTTTGCTAATTCAACAATTGTTAGATAATATTTTGAAACTTTTGTATGAAGGTTTGGTTTGATATCCTTGGATGAAATAATATTGATCATTGACAATCCTGCAGGTGTTTGGGTTTCTGACAAAGCCTCTGATATTGTATTTGCTGCCTCAACCAAAACACTTCAATAGTTGCAGCACTGTGTCAGATCTGGGAAGTCCAAAATCATTCACCTTGCCCCTCCTTGATGGCCACCAAGATTCTGAAGTTGATGTGTGCAACCTTGATGACACCACTGACCGGTCTATAGCTCGACCTGGTAGCCTCCGCATGCTTCTTAATGCACCTACTCACACCGTCCATTTCTATTGGCGCAAGTTTGATGATTCTTTCATGCGGCCAGTATTTGGTGGTCGAGGTTTTGTACCCTATGTCCCAGGTTCACCTACTGAACAGAGCAACCAAAATTTGGTGGAGAGATCATAGAGAGAAATCAAGGCAGTTGGCATGGAAATTATAATCTACAGGCAGTCTGGAAGACCGATAGAATGTCTGCACCAAAAAAGGAATGATCTGGCGTTTGGTCTCATGGGCACTCCTGTCAGTAGAGTTGTACTAAACTGTTAATAGAAAGTAGGTTCCAATTACCCTCAGGATTAAATCACTTTATTCAAAAAGTATGGCAATTCGATGTATTCTTTTCTCTAGCATGTTTTGTAGTCCAATTCATCGAAGTTCTTAATCCTTTAGGACCTCTTCTATCTCTAGTAGAAGTTTGGTTTGCTCTTACTGCAGAATAAACTGCGATTGAACAGATGCAGTAAATATGGTTTGTGTTTCTTCTGGTCATTTATACTCGAGACCGGTGGCACCGTTGCACTAGTCACTAGTCACTTGAGTAATAACGTGTGCTTTTTCTTTTAATTTTTTTTTTATTAGTGTTTTGGGTAATAGTTGCCTCGTGATGTCTTTTGCATTAGAAAGTTTTCGTTAATTCCTTCTACTTTGCACACCTGCGTGAGACGGTACATTAAAATTCGTGCTAATTTTGAGCTGCAAATATAATTTTCCAGGGGAATACTTTGTTTCCTTTGCATGATTGCAAGTGAAAGATGAGTCATTAAAAACCCATGGTTGCTTTCAGAAGCCTAAGGCTCTTCATTTTAAACAAACGGCTTCAGGGATAATAGCGATACACTAGGTTACAAAGTTTGATTGGCAGTTAACATTAAGTTAAGAAATTTGTAGATTACCATATTATTAGCCTTTTAAATCATTAAGTACTTAATAGTTAATGCTACATGCACAAACAGAATGTTTTCATATCGCAGGAAATAGGTAAAAGTATCAGAAACATGACACATGGCAGTAAAACCAATTTGACAGCATTCAGACCATACGATTCTGTTCACAGGCATACCTATTGAGCTGCTTAAAATATTTAGTCAAACAGTAGAATTTAAAGTGTCATGCGCATGACATTGCGTACTACTAGTGAACAAACTAGGGGAAAGCCCTTAACATCCCAAGAAAGAAGTCTTTGATCAGTTGCATAAAATTATCAAGACAAGAAAATACAGGAAAGATACTGAAGAAAATGGCTATTTACCATTTCTTGTATCAGTGATTCCCTCTCTTGAATGATCCGTCTCCTCTCTTCTGTCAAATTTGTAATGGTTCCTTCTGCCTGCAAAATCCACATAAGTTTTTGTTATTGCAAAACATATACAAAGAGAACCCAAAAAGTATTGGATGGAATAGCAGTCAGGGAAAATGTGGTCAAGTCAGGCAGTGTGCATACTGATCTGATGAAAGAAGGAAAGCCAAACCTAGTGTAGAATTTGGATCAATGGAATGAATACAACGATGAATAACAGAGGGGTTCACCAAAACAATAATCAACATTACATATATAAACTGACTTCCAATAAGTCTTACAAGTCTTACGTTTAGAATGTTAAGTAGAAATCAACGGCGATATTTCAAGAGACCTGATAAAAGAAAATTACAAGGCAACTATGACTTTGCATGTGGCTTATCCGAAGTTCCAAAATATGTTTCTTATTCCAAGTGCAATTATTCCAATAACTATCCGTTTCCTAGCAAAGGTTGATTTTTTGCCCATTATTTCACACAATAAACTCTCCATAAGCTGCTTGTAATAATCATGCTATTGTCTTCCTAGTAACAGGCTGAGGAAACAGAACCTAGAGAACATTGTCTAAACTAAGAAATAATTCTTCTTAGAAGTGCAGGAGCAGGAAGGAGGGCAGGAGAAACAAAGAGGAAGAACAGAAGGAGAAGCATAGCATCATAGCTACAAATGCTAAATCTTGTACAGCAACTGACCTTGCTTAACTTCAGCTCAAGTTCATATAGTTTCGACTTCATTTCTTCAACATCCCTAAATAATTCCAGTACTTTTGATTCGTCAACCTTTCTTGTTACTGGTTCTGTTTCCCTAGTGAGTTCTGACTCCAAATCTTTCTGCAAACTTGAGTCGACAGATTTTCTTTGTTCAAATTTCATCTGCTTGATTGGTTCTAAGTTTAAATCTTGAGATCGAGTCACATCCTCATCTTTCACTAGCGTCAAATCATCAACGTTTACTGTTTTTGACTCAGCATGCTCTTCAACCTGCTACATTAAACAAATAGTCTGTATATAAATACCAAAAGCCTGCCAAACATCTAGGAGATTTAAAATTCAATTAATAATGATGCTCTTAAACCAGTAATCATGGAGACATAAAGTTTCAATACTAAGTTCATCTAATCAGAAACAACATCCATAAAGAAAGCATAAGGAAAAAGGCTTTTAAATTAATCCTTAGAAGGGTTGAGTTCTAAAGTACAAATAGGCTGCAAGAGGACACAAGACAAAATGATCCATATACTTTACTTCATACAATGTAATTAGGAGTGTCTACTCCGTACGAAAACAGTTATGGCCATTAAATGTCATCAGCTGTTACCTGCTTTTGCGTTCCATTGATGGGTAACAGCTCTGGAGATTTTGGTGGTGAAAAAACAAGGTTCACTCTCATTTTTATCTCTTCAATGCGTCTTGCACCATCCTTTGAGAACTGCAAGAAAATAGTAACCACAACTATGAGCTACGCAAATATAACAAAGTAAAGTTTTCAATATCAACAACTGACTCGTACCATTTCAGATGTAATGTCGTCCTCCACAGTTCCTTCAGGAACAATTGTGCTTTGAACCAGGAATTTGTCTTTGCATGTTAAATCAACAGGAGCTGTTTTCAAAGCTTGCCTAATGACTGCATCAAAGATATAAATGACGAGCAACAGTGAGTTTTGACTTTAGCAGATAAAATCAATATAAGATCTTATATTATGATCTAAACAACATAATATAAGATCTAAACAACATAGAAATTGAGAGAAAAGAGAAGGGAGAAGGGAGAGTGATGAGGCCCAGAATATTTCTGATATAGGAGGGTTGCAAGAGGATACATTGACAGATCCTGTTTCCAGGAACAATTGTGCTTTGAACCAGGAATTTGTCTTTGCATGTTAAATCAACAGGAGCTGTTTTAGCTTGCATAATGACTGCATCAAAGATATAAATGACGAGCAACAGTGAGTTTTGACTTTAGCAGATAAAATCAATATAAGATCTTATATTATGATCTAAACAACATAATATAAGATCTAAACAACATAGAAATTGAGAGAAAAGAGAAGGGAGAAGGGAGAGTGATGAGGCCCAGAATATTTCTGATATAGGAGGGTTGCAAGAGGATACATTGACAGATCCTGTTTTCTGACAAGTTGCAATCACTATCTGACTTATTGTCATTCACAACTTATCTATTTCACCATCATTATCAAGAGCTATATATCAGGAGGCTCACAAAACAGTTGTATATTTCATCACAAAAAAAGGAAAGGAAAGAAAAGAGAAGCCTCATATTGCACCCAACATACGAGATCTGACTCCATAATATTGAATGCATACTTTCATGTTACTGGATCAATAAAAGACTAAAGATCAGAGAGTAATTACTATACTTTGAACCATTAAGATATTGCTAGAGATAATTAATTACTCTTCACTGTTTCAATGCCTAATCAATAAGAACCTACATTTGATCCTTAATATTCTAGATAAGTAACTGGGAAGCAGAAGCTTTGGATCTCACTAGGTTTAAAAACTAAAAAACAACCATAAGTCTTCCGTAAAGTATAGAGGTTGGAAAAGAAAAAAAAAACAGAGCTACATGCATCCAACATCCCATTTCTATTAATCTAATAATTCAACATTTAATCAGTACAAATCTTACAGCATCAAGCATAAGGAAGATATACAAATAAACAGGGAAAGAGTCACATGTCACGACCCTCACTTCTTAAAAGACAGAACAGGGCCCAAGTATGCTGATCTAGTAAGAGCATGTTACTAGAAAATTCATGATTCTAATCTAGGCATCCAAGTCAAAATTCAATAAATAAACCCCTGTAATATATTAACTATAATTGTTTATGTTCGGTTGGCATAATTTATCTAAGACGACTTATCATCGTACAACACAAACACCAAAGCACACTTACCAAACCCATAGAGACTTCTGCTGCTTTACGAAGGTTAAAACGAACTCAGTTAATTGTGTCATTAGCTCACATTGGCAAAAAGAAAGATAAGCAGATTGGTACCTAACTACCTATATATAAATATATAATTAGCATTTTGAAAACAAGTTCTGAGGGCCCCTCCTTCAAAACTTGGCTATAAATGTGACTATATCCTCCAACTACTGTTATCGTCATAACTTGGGAAACTCCAATATGCTAAACTTTTACCTACAATTAAAACATACTCCAAAATGATAGTACACACTTAGCTTTCATGTTTCATGGCCGAATATCAGCAACTTTAATGGTTTGACCATTATTTCTATTAGCATATTTGTCAGTTTCATACAAAAAAATCATCTCACAAACATACTTTCAATTACTATAACAAACAAATTGTAATTTAACAGTAACACAAGTTTTGATTAATTAACAGTCGAAGTAAACAAACTAAAATCTGAGGCCAAACTCGACATAATGTTTCAAAACAGAGGTATAGCAAGTTCCACAATGTCATACCAATGAATTCATGAGCTGCATAAGGCTGAATGATTCCAACATTAGGCCGCACACAATATTTCTTCGGTGATGTAGTCTTAACCTGGAATCACCGTAATAAGAGCAAACCATCACAACCTTGAAATAAATCAATACATTCAAGCAAACAACTCGACAGCCATAAAGCCTTCGCATTGATATCAAATTCAAACCAAAAGACCATGATATAGTACCTTGAAAGCAACATATTGGTCTGTTTTGTTGGTGAGACGAACTGAACACTTGGGCTGTTTGTTCAATTCAACTACAAATACCCAAAAATAAATCATAACAAAATCATATCAGTTCATCTAATCAAAAGCAGTCAAATAATTAACTCGAAACTCAAGCATTTGCTAATACCACACAGAAATTTCAATAATACCCAATAACAATTGCAAAAGATTATATGCACTGACCCACAAATTTAAGTTCACGAGGCTGAATCTCCAACTGGGTAGAGTGAGTACTCATGATTTCTTTCTTATTATTATGATCACATATACAACTCAAATTCCTGCATTTTCCACAAAAAATCACCTAATTATGCAATTATAATTCAACTTTATGTAACATGATGCGAATGAAAAAGCGTCAAATCATTTGATGAAAAAAGATAAGTGGATTAAACCCTAAAAAGTTGTTGAAAAAAAAAAGAAAAATCCAGATCATAAAAAGCATGACCTAAGCGTGCAGAATATTCAAGAATAAATAATGAATTAAAATAATTCATAAAAAAAGGGGGGGACAAAATTTTAAAAGGGGATCAAAGCAAAAGCGGATCAAACCCAGATCAGATTCACGAATTTCACGAAAAATTGGACGATTTTTTTTATAAAAAATTCAAAATTAAAGAAAATGAGAGAGAGAGAGAGAGGAAATGAGAGGATCGTACAGTGAGAGGGGGAAATAGGGGGTGAATGAATGAGGAGGAAGGTGATGAGATAATGGGGAAGTGTGAGGATAGCGTGAAGATTACGCTAACGCAATACAAAATAAGAAATGCAGAAGCAGGATTAATATTGAATGGCGTTGTCGAAGATGGAAGAGTTGAATGTGGGATGATTGGTGGGATTTGGCATTGAAAATTGGGGAGACGACCCATCCCGTACTGCATGAAAAAAATAACATTTGGCATTGAAAATTGGGGAGACGACCGTCGAAATCCTTGCACAAACCATAGACAACATTCGTCTTCCTCCAAACACACGCTGCACACTTTATTACTCACAATATACTTTTGCCATAACCTATCCTGGACTGTCATATTGCACATTACAGCCCCTTATATAAAATGCGACACTTTTGGTGGCCCCCATACCGTTTTCCAAATACCCCCCACTCAGATTATCAGCATTTTCTTCACAGTGCCCCTCCATCGCCATCCTATACCCCGGTCTTACCATGAGTCTTTAGTCTGAGTTTGGGGCAAAGGATAGGCCAATATAAGTGCAGCAATCTCATTCTGCCAACACCCCGTAACCTTAGCAGCATCCCATTCAAAACCTCCATCCTCCATTAGCTTAGAAACGTACATCATATCCTCATTCATTTATGGGTGTTGTTGTAGTTGTACATTACATCCTTCACGAACCAACCAAGGGTCCTTCCAAAGTTTTGTGTTTCTTCCATCCCCCACTCTCTTTACTAACCCATCCCGAAGCAAGCTTCTTACACCCCAAAGTCTTGTCCAAACATAGCTCGGTTTATACCCTCTTTGCACATCTAATACATCGAAGTGTTTAAAGTAACGGACTTTTAGAACTCCATGAAGCATTGATTGAGACGCATTTAAAATTCTCCAAACTTGTTTTTCTAGAAGAGCTTGGTTGAAAACACGTAGATCACGAAAGCCCATACCCCCCAGATAAATCAGGAAAATTTTGTAGAGTGTTGGATGATTTTGTGATTGAAGTAATTTTTTCTTATTGAATTCATTGATCTCGTTACACGTATTTATACCAATATCTGTGCTAGTTCACTACTCCTGGAATTCCTCCTAACTACAAAGTCTAATCCTCTTATACTTTTATAAATGTTATCTTTTTATCTTTCATCCTATTTGTTTAATTCTATATTTTCTACCCTCCCCCTCAAGTTGATTGTGGGATTTTCCACACCCAACTTGCACAACACCTTTTCAAACATATTAGTAGTCACAGCGTTAGTCAGAATATCCGCCATTTGATCTTCTGACCTAACAAACAGTAGACTTAATAACCTTAGCCTCAAGATTATCTTTAATGAAGTGTCTATCTATCTCAACATGTTTTGTATGGTCATGCTGAATCGGGTTTTCAGATATGCTAATAGCAACTTTGTTATCACAGTAAATCTTACAGATACCCATAGGTGGAAAACCAAGTTCAGATAACAGTTTTCTCAGTCATAGGACTTCTGCTATCCCTTTTGCAACACCTCGGAATTTTGCTTCCGCACTTGACAGGGTCACAACCTTCTGTTTTTTACTCTTTCATGTTACTAGATTTCCACCAACAAGAGTAAAATAACTTGAGGTTGACTTCCTACTATCTTTATCTCCGCCCCAATCTGCATCAGTATATGCTTGAAGCTTCAAATGACCATTCCTTCGAAACACAACTCCTCTTCTTGGTGTTTGCTTCAAATTCATCAAAATCCTATACACATCATCCATATGTTCCACTTGGAGCTTATGCATGAATCTACTAACTACTCCAATCGCGTAAGCTATATCAGGTCGTGTATAAGATAGATGTATCAACTTTCCTACTAACTTCTGATATTGCGTCTGATCTGCAGAGTCTGCTTGCTCATCAATTTTCCACCCATGATTCACCATTATCGGAGTATCTGCTGGTTTGCATTTCAACATACCAATTTCTGCTAATAGATCAAGAATATACTTCCGTTGAGATATGAAGATACCTTTATTTGACCTAAGTACTTCAACTCCTAAGAAGTATATCAGTCTTCCAAGATCCTTCATCTCAAATTCTTGGAATAATCTCTTCTTTAGGCTATCAATCTCTTCTTTGTCATCTCTAGTGATGATTATATCATCTACATAGATGATCAGACACGTTATTAGATTTCCTTTCCTTTTAAGAAACAAGGTATGGTCTAAATTACTTTGTTAGAAGACAAACCTTCTCATAGCTACTATAAATTGACCAAACCACGCCCTAGGAGATTGTTTCAGCCCATACAACGCCTTGTTCAGCTTGCACCCTTCTTTTGATAAAAATCTTGGGAAAAACCAGGAGGAGCCTCCATATACACTTCCTCTGTAATTGCTCCATGGAGAAAAGCATTTCTCACATCAAACTGATGAAGAGGCCAATCTTTATTTGCTGCAACTGAAAAAGTATCCAGATCGTATCAATTTTTGCTACTGGTGAGAAGGTTTCTAATTAATCAATTCCATAGACCTGCGTATATCCCTTAGCCACCAGTCTTGCCTTATACCTTTCAATACTCCCATCAGCTCTGTATTTGATGGTAAATACCCATTTGCATTCCACTACTTTTTTCCCTTCAGGAATAATGCACTTTTCCCACGTTAGGTTCTTAACCAGTGCATCAATTTCTCCTTTCATTGCCTTAGCCCATAAGGGACTTTTCAGCGCTTCCTCCACTGTCCTTGGAATTTATTTTGAGTACATTGTGGTATTGAAGCATTTGGCTAAATCAGATATATCACCAGACTCATGGTGCACAGGGTATCTTCCTGCCCGAGGTTCATAAGATGGGTCATATCATTTCGAAGGGACTCCTCTGGTGCTTCGGGGTGGTTACTGATAGTTTCCTCGTGTTTCTGCTTTTGGTGTTTTGGCTTAAGTTCTCTCCTACATTATGTCATTATCATCACACATAATCGGAGATTCAGAAGTTTACCTGATGCTCGTCCCCAAGGTGAGTCTGAGGTGGTACTGTCATGAGGTCGGGCTGAGTTGTAGTATCGGGTTGAGGTGTAGTGATGGTGTTTTTGTCACTGTCTTCCAAAGTCCGATGTATCAACCAACTTAGGGTGTCACCACTACTCTCCCCTGACACCGTAGTTTGGGAAAGAAATAGGTTGACTCGTTAAAATCACAATCCATTGTGGTATACAAGTGTTTAGAGGATGGATCAAACCACCGATACCCTTTCTGAGTCACATCATAACCGAAAAGACACAATTAACTGCCCGAGACTCTAATTTGTCACGAAGTTTCTTTTGGAGATGGACATAAACGACACACCCAAAGACACGGGGAGGTAAGGAGTGAAGTGAAGGAACTAAAAAATGAGTACTCAGGACATCTAGTGGTGTTTGGTGATGTAGGATTTTTGTAGGGAGGCGATTTGTGAGGTAATTTGCGGTAGCAATTGCCTCAGGAAAAAAAAATCTCGGGACCTAGGAGTCGAACATCATAGCACGGGTTATCTCAAGGAGGGTTCGATTTTTTTGTTCTGCGACCCCATTCTGTTGGGGGGTATCAGGGCAAGTGGTCTAGTGTATTATCCCATTGGTATGATAAAAAAATTTCATATTATTAATGTATTCTCCTCCGTTTCTGATCTAAGGATGCTAATTTTTTCTTGAAACTAAGTAAGAATCATTTGGTAAAATACCACAAAGATCTCATATACCTCTGATTTATGTTTCAAAAAATAAATCCAGCTCATACGAGTACAATCATCTATAAAAAGAATGTAATATGAAAAACCATGAGTACCAGGATCTGGGGTCGATTCCCATACATCAGAATGAAAATAGTAAATGGTTTATTAGTATGACTCATACTACTAGGGTAAATATGTTTATGACTTTTAGCTAAAAAACATGCCTCACAATTAAGAACAAAGTTTAACCCGATAAGAGAAGGAAAAAGACGTGCTAAATACCCTATTGATGGATGTCATAGACGACGGTGCCATAGTTCTATTTAGTCATCTACTGATCTACGTCCCATAAATGCTCTACTGTTCTTGAACACCTCATCTACATAGTATAACCCGTCCTTCTCAGTATCACGTCCAATGGTCTACCCGGTTTGAGCATCCTGCACAACACAACAATCCAATTTCATTAGAACGTTACATCCCAATTCTTTCATAAGTTGGCTTACAGATAATAGCTTATATGAAAGATTTGGTATGTAAAGATAATTTTGTAATGATAATGATCCTATTTTGATTGTCCCTTCTCCTAGCACATTCATACAGTCACCATTCGCCGTCTATACAATGATTTTCCCGGGTTTATTATATGTTCGAAAGTCCTGCTTATCATACGACTTAGTGTCTATCGCACCACAGTCAAAGATCCATGGCCCACCCGTATTAAGTTGACTCATAACCTCTAGGCCTCTATCTTGGGCCACATTATTTTTGCCCACATTTTCTTGGCCCAAATTCTCCTTGCTATCTTCTGGTTGCACACGCTGGGCTTTGGGCAAACAAGCCCTCTCATCTGCACCCTTGGATATAGGGTTGTATTGTGTGCTGTTAGATAAAGGAGGATAGTTGAGCTTATAAATCAGCTCATCTACACCCTCATATGTGCGGTTTTGATGTGTGACGTTGGATAAGGGGAGCCTCATAACATTACATATTCTTATGTGGTTAGGTTTGAGATTCATTTTACCTTCTTCTCCTGTTCCCTTCGCCTCCTCTGGTTCCTTTGTTTCCTTTCTTCCTTGATTCACTCCACCACACGGGGTAGCCTTTAATCTTGAAACACCCATCTACTGTGTGTCGGCTCCCACCACAGTGCGAGCACTTTAAGTGCGTCTTCTCATCATCTTTTCGAGATGATGTTCGTGCTGATCGAGTGTTGATGCTCAGACCACTTCCAACTCCCTGCGCCATCGTCGGAGGTAAGTGAGGTAAGCTTCCTCTCATGATTTCTCGTCGTGTTATTTTCCTCCGAATTGTACTATAAGCTACCTCTATAGTGGGTAGGGGTTCTTGATTCACCAGATCTCTTCGGTCCTTGTCATAATCCTCACCTAAACCGGCTAAAAATTGATATAACCGATCTTGTTGTGTGAGATTATTATGAATTAGTATGTCTTCGGTGCACTTCATTGGGTTTGGCAGACGGTCGATCTCCTTCCATATTGTTGTTAGTTTAACGTAATAGATTTCAATTGAATTTATTCCTTGTATTATGTGGTTTGCTTTGACTTTGAGGTCAAAGATTTGAAGACCATCACCACTACTCCTGAAGGTTGTTTCTATGCTTGCCCACAAGTCTTTTGCAATGGGGAAGTCCAAGAATTGATTAATCAATTTTGATTCTATGTTTTCTATTATCCAGGTTTTGACGGTTGAGTCCCTTTGTGCCCACTGACCGTATTCTGGGCTATCTTTGGGAGGGAAATTAGCTATGATATGGTTGAGCCTCCTCCTTCCTTCTATAGCCAGATGCATTAGTTTAGACCACTTGACATAATTATAGGTGTTAAGTTTTTCTGCAATATGTACAAAACTAGTTGCCCCGTGATCGATGCTCCTAATGTTTTGAAGCTTCTCAAAGAGCTCCATTAGCTGAGCGACAGTCACGGTGGAATCCTCATTCGATTTCTTGAGTGTTTCATTCACATTCAGTTATGTTGTTGGTAAATAATGAAGCCCTAATTGCCGGAAATACCACCAGAAAAACGGTCGGCTCTGATACCAAGATATAACATTGTAGAGTGTTAGATGCTCCTAATTATTTTTTTTCGTTTGACAGCTAGAGAGATTCAAATTTAAACAATTTGTCTTTCTTCCCACTTTGAATCTGTGATTTAATTGGATTATTTCTATTTGACTCTTGTATCAGCTTTGGAGCGAACACACTGTCGTTGATATGTAATTCGAACATAACTGGAAGTGAACCCAAAAAGATACATTGATATGTAATTAACTAAATCAAACATCACATAATTCGAACATAACTTAAACAAAACCATCTTTGACCTTTGATAGCCGTAGTCTAGTCTAGGTCATATTTCATTGTTATCATTTTGTTTATTGTAGGAGAAAATTCATTTTAAGATAAATTATGTCTATGTTCAGATGGAATATTAGTACAAAGTACATATTAATGTATTTTGATCAAGGTCTATTCAAGCTAGGCAACAAAAATAAACGATCTTGATGATACATATTCAAATCTTGTATGGAATCAATCAAAAAAAAAAAGTAACAAAGTTAATTAGTATAAGCGAGGATCATAGGCATCATCATTATACACAAGTATTTAAATATACTGAATCTTACATAATAACATTTCTTAATCATTTCACACTTGGGGTGATGAAATTGATTTTGTAATTAAATTTCTTCGGCTAAAAGAATTTGTCTCCATTATTAATAAAAATCAAATATTGCTTATAGTATCCTTCATATGAACTTTTATAAAAAGTTGCATATATATATATATATTAATAAAAGTTAAAGAGATCAATTTCCTTATAGGAAGATCTTTAATGATTTTAAAAATCCCATATATAGCCATCTAATAATTTGAGTAAATTCAACTTATATAACAACTTATTATATGTTCAAGAGTTTTTTTTTACATACATAACCAATATATTATACTAGTATTAGTATATCTTCTGATAAGTACATTTATTTGTACTTTTCGATGTTGATTAAACTCCTTTTGGATGAGTTTCGAGTGACTTCGGGGTTATTTAACCGAATTTATGCTAAAAGTCTCTAATTATATTTCGGCTTTAATCATATCGATTATTGCTAATTTTTAAGGCTTTTTAGTATAAATGTATTTCAATATCAAAAATATGGTGAAGGTAGTATTGAATTGATGGTGAAAAATTGGGCCAAAGAAAGTGGAAAAGAAGTTTAGCCCAAAAGAAATAAAAAAGAAAAAAAAAGTAAGTTCAAAAAAAAAAAAAAAAAAAAAAATTCTTCACGGCACTTCAGCAGAGATTACAATTCTTTAAATTCTATTTTTTTTTATTATTTTATTTTATTTTATTTTTCTGAAATCTAATTAGTCTTTAATTAGGCTAGGGTTTGGAGGGGGGCACATCATTCATTATTCTAGGATTTTTTAGGGTTTTGCCTCCTCTTCTTCCTCCTCTCTTCTTCCTCTTATTCTCTTTTACTAGGTTTTAGTTTTCATGGTTTTAACTTATGTAATTCTCTCTCAAAAACTTTATTTCTCTTGAATGATCAAATTTTATTCTTAGTTCATCATCAATTTAATTCTCAAGTAAGTTTCTTCTATTCTTTTCTTTAGTTCATTATATTTTATTGCTTTTATTCATGCCTTTTTGTTATTGAATTTAATTTCCTTATAGTTTTATGATTTCTATGTCTATGCTTGATTTTATTATTGTTTTTATGGATTTAATTATGACTAGTGAGTAATTTCTTTTCTAGGATGTTAATATATGAACCCTAGCATGTATTAAGTGGATTCTTATATCAATTCAATGTCAAATTAAGGTTGGTTTATTAGGTTGTTAAAATTAACCATTAGGTTAAATTCATTGGTTTAGTTAGTCAAGAAGCGACGGCTGAGATTAATTATTTCCTTTGTCTTAATGATATTTGCTAATTAATCAAGAAGCGAGAGCTGAGATTAAGAGGGCTACACCTAATACAATTAGACTAATCAAGAAGCGAAAGTTGAGGTTAGGATAATTAAAGGGTTGTTTGATTTGATCATTGATGTTGGTGTATTTGATGAAGGTTAATGCATGTTAGTGGGGATGTATTAATATCCTAGACTTTTCTCCTATCGATTTCACATTTTAATATTTGCAATCTTAGTTATTAGTTTTACTAAACGACTCATTTCTAGCGTAATCTAATAAAATTGAGCTAAATTGACCCTATATTAGCTTCCTAGAGGACGACCCGTAATTGTACTGCAACAGCCGTGCACTTGCGGTTATAATTAGTGACTGAAAAATAAGTCATCAAGTTTTTGGCGCCGTTGCCGGGGAAGCTACAGTGTTAGTTTAGTTTAATTTAGTTGATTACGTTCTTTAATTCTAGTTCATTTTGTTCTTTACTTCTCTTTTTCGTAGTTTACGCTTGGGTTGTCTTTGTCTTTGATGCACAGGAGATCCATCACTCTTGGACATCCTGATAGAGTTCAGTTCGATCCTGAGATAGAAGCAACTGCGCGTAGACTTAACGCAGAAAGAAGGAGAAAAGCACAGGAAGAGCGTGCAAGAGAGCAACCTATACCACCTCCAATGGCTAGACCCTTTGGTGAAATGGGGAGACCATCTCCTATGCACTCTTCCACATCCTGTATTGTAAAACCTGTGATTGAAGCCGATAATTTTGAGTTAAAGACACACTTAATCCAGCTCATTGAAAGAAATCAATTTGGAGGAAATGCTACTGAAAGTCCTCATGATCATTTATCAGATTTTCTGGAAAAGTGTGATACAATTTCCATCGGCACTGTTTCTGAAGATGCAATCAGGATGAGACTATTCCCTTTTAGTTTGAGGGACAAAGCTAAAGTTTGGTTGAAGTCAGAACCACCAAACAAGTATGCAACTTGGAATGATCTAGCTACAGGTTTTCTGACTAAATTTTTCCCACCACGCAAGACTTCACATCTTAGAACCGAGATTCAAACTTTCAAGAAACAACCATTTGAATCTTATTATGAGGCGTGGGAAAGGTTCAAAGATCTCCAAAGACAATGTCCTCATCATGGAATACCCGATTGGCTATTGGTTCAATCTTTTTACTCGGGCATTTTTGATGAGCATAAGTCTTCAATCAATGCAGCCTGGGGAGGGGACATGAGTTTAAAAACTGATGTGCAACTTCTTCAACTTTTTGAGACAGTGGCACAAAATGTAGCCTCTTGGTGTAATGAAAGGGAAGAATTGACTAAGTCACGCGTAGGAGCCGATAAGGATATTTTAGGAGCTCTTACACAACAGATTACTGTGCTCACTTCGAAGGTTGAGAAGCTATCTGCAGTTTCACCTACTATTGCTTCTCCTTCTCGTATGGTACAAGTCTGTGAGATATGTGGGGGTAAGGGGCATGTATCTGAGACATGCTCCATGGTAACTCAGCAATCTGAAGAGGTTAATGCTTTATATGGGAATACTTATAATCCTGGTCAAAGGCATCCAAACCTCTCATACAGGAGTCAAAATGTGCTAAATCCACAGCTTCCTCCACAACCACAACTCAATCCTCCTGGTTTTAATCCTAGACCACATCAATATCAACAGCCTACATTTAGACCTCCGATGCAGCAACAAGCTCCTCCCCATAAAACATCTTTAGAATTGATGATGGAGCAATTTGTTGCTACTCAATCTCAAGCCAATGTTGATATGAGGAATAGTATTTCTAAGCTTGAGTCATCTATGACTCAAATGCAGACCCAATTCAAGATGTTAGAAAATCAACAAGTTCAATTGGGACAGCAGATGTCGTCTCAACAAAGGGGTCCAAATCAATTGCCATCTCAACCTGAACCTAATGAAAAGGGTCCTAGTCAAGTGAACGCAATTACCACTAGGAGTGGTAAGACTTTGGAGGATCCTATTCCCGTGGTTAAAGTGGCAAAGGAAACTGTTGAGAAAGACAAGAGTGTAACAGTTGAGAACTCCGAAGAAGATGCTAGAAAGCAATCATCACCTCCTCAACCTTACATTCAACCTGCTCCTTTTCCTCAGAGATTGGCACAAGCACGGCTTGAAAAGAGATACGGAAAATTTCTGCAGATGGTGAAGGATGTGCAGCTTCACATCCCATTTATTGATGCTGTGTCCGAAATTCCGTCTTTCGCTCGGTTTTTGAAGGATTTGGTTACGAACAGAAAGAAAACTGAGGGGATTGTAAACCTATCACAACAATGCAGTGCAGTTATTCTGAACCAACTTCCACCCAAAATGGGTGATCCAGGTAGTTTTTCTATCCCTATTACAGTTGGTCATTTGTCTATTGATCGTGCATTATGTGATTTGGGAGCTAGTGTTAGTCTTATGCCATTATCTGTTTATAAGAAACTACGTAATGTGGGGTCTTTGTCTCAAACTGGAATGACACTACAGCTTGCTGACAGGAGTATTAGACACCCTATGGGTATCCTCATGGATGTTCCTATGTTTGTTGGAAAATTGGTTTTTCCTTGTGATTTTGTAGTAATGGACATCCCTGAAGATACCCAAACTCCTATTATTTTGGGTAGACCTTGTCTTGCTACTGCAGGTGCATTAATCGATGTGAAAAGAGGCAAGTTATCCATGGAGGTAGGAGATGACAAGGTGGAATTTGAACTCCATAAAGCAATGACTAACCCATCATCTTCAGATCATTGTTTTAGCATTGATGTGGTAGACAAGATAGTTTCAAAATCCTCATGGGAAGCCGAAGTTGATGCATTATAGTTATGTTTAGAGGGAAGAGCAGAGAGTAGTGATGAAGCTCTTGAAGTTGAATGCCTACTCAATGAAGCTCCCCCAAATGATTCTTTTTCCCCCTTTGAGATGATGAGCATCGATGATGTTGTGCAGGAGAGATCTATGCCTCCTGAGGTAGAACTTAAACCTTTACCTTCTTCTTTAAAAAATGTTTATTTAGGTGAGAAGTCTACATATCCCATTATCGTCAATAGTGCACTCAATGGAGATGAGTTGACTCAACTCTTGAACCTCGTACGTAAGTACCAAAAAGCCATTGGGTACACAATTGATGATATAAAGGGGATAAGCCCTTCTATTTGTACTCACGGGATATATTTAGAAGAAGAGGCTAAGCCAAAAATTGAAGCTCAAAGGCGTCTCAATCCTAACATGAAGGAGGTTGTGAAGAAGGAAGTGCTTAAGTTGTTGGATGCCGGAATCATCTACCCGATTTCTGATAGCAAATGGGTAAGTCCAGTTCAAGTCGTACCTAAGAAAGGAGGTATGACCGTTGTACGTAATGATAAAGGTGAGTTAATTTCCACTAGAACTGTTACTGGGTGGCGAATGTGCATTGATTATCGTAAGTTGAATAAAGCCACCCGAAAAGATCATTTTCCCCTTCCCTTTATTGACCAAATGTTGGAGCGTTTGGCCAATCATGCTTATTTCTGTTATTTGGATGGATACTCTGGTTTTTTCCAAATCCCTGTCCATCCTGATGACAGAGAAAAGACCACTTTCACATGTCCTTATGGCACATTCGCTTATCGAAGAATGCCATTTGGCTTGTGCAATGCTCCAGCTACTTTTCAACGATGTATGATGGCTATTTTTTCAGATTTGATTGAGACATCGATGGAAGTATTTATGGATGACTTTTCAGTATATGGAAGCACCTTTGAGCTTTGCCTAAGTAATCTTGAAAAGGTGTTAAAACGTTGCTTGGAAGTCAATTTGGTTCTTAATTGGGAAAAATGTCATTTTATGGTACAAGAAGGTGTTGTGCTTGGCCATGTGGTATCACATCGAGGCATTGAGGTTGATCGGGCCAAGGTTGAGGTCATAGAGAAGCTTCCACCCCCTACCAACGTGAAAGGAGTGCGAAGTTTTCTTGGGCATGCCGGCTTTTACAGGAGATTTATTATAAATTTTTTTAAAATCGCCCGACCTTTAACTGAACTTTTAGCTAAAGATACCCCGTTTGTTTTTACTAATGAATGTTTGCATGCTTTTGATAAGTTGAAACAGGCACTCATTTCAGCACCGATCATTCAACCTCCTGATTGGAGCCTACCTTTTGAGCTCATGTGCGATGCTAGTGACTATGCCGTAGGAGCAGTGTTAGGACAGAAGAAAGATGGGAAACTCCATGCAATCTACTATGCTAGTAGGACTCTTGACCCAGCTCAGATGAATTATGCCACTACAGAAAAGGAGTTGCTAGCAGTAGTGTATGCCATTGAGAAATTTTGGTCCTACTTGGTTGGTTCAAAGGTTATAGTTCATACAGATCATTCGGCATTGAAATTTTTGTTGAACAAAAAGGATGCAAAACCCCGATTGATCAGATGGATTCTTCTCCTCCAAGAGTTTGACTTGGAGATTAGAGACAAAAAGGGAGCTGAAAATCTTGTTGCAGACCATTTATCTCGGTTGACTTTAGAAGCTACTCATGATGGGCTTCCGATTGATGACTCTTTTCCTGATGATCATTTGTATGCAATTTCCACTTCAGGTAAGGCGCCTTGGTTCGCCGATATGGCTAATTACTTAGCAAGTGGGGTGAAGCCTAACAATCTTGAACCTTATGCAAAGAAGAAATTCTTTTATGAGGTTAAGTTCTATTTTTGGGATGACCCATTTCTTTTTAAGGAGTGTTCCGATGGGATTGTTAGGAGATGTGTACCAGAAGAAGAGGTGGAGTCAATTCTACAACATTGTCACACCTTGCAATGTGGTGGTCATGCAGCGGCCTCTAAAACAGCTGCTAAGGTTTTAGAGAGTGGATTATATTGGCCTACATTACACAAGGATGCTCATGCCTTTTATAAGAGTTGTGATCGTTGTCAACAAACAGGGAATATCTCTAAGCGCAATGAAATGCCTCTTAATTTCATTCTTGAAGTTGAGATTTTTGATGTCTGGGGAATTGATTTTCAAGGGCCTTATCCATCTTCATATGGAAACAGATACATCCTAGTAGCTTGTGATTATGTGTCAAAATGGGTAGAAGCAATCGCTACTCCAACTAACGATGCTAGGGTGGTGAGTAAATTCTTCAAGAATGTCATATTTCCTCGATTTGGGGTGCCTAGGGTGTTGATTAGTGATAATGGCACTCATTTCATTGAACGTAAGTTTGAAGCCCTCTTGAAGAAGTATGGTGTTCATCATCGATTTGCTCTACCTTACCATCCACAGACAAGTGGGCAAGTTGAAGTTTCTAATCGAGAGATTAAGGTTATTTTGGAGAAAACCGTTGATCGTTCTCGAAAAGATTGGTCTCAAAAATTGAATGATGCTCTTTGGGCCTATCGAACAGCTTTCAAGACTCCTATTGGTACCACACCATATAGACTTGTATATGGAAAAGCGTGTCATCTTCCAGTGGAGTTGGAGCATAGAGCTCATTGGGCGGTAAAGGCATTGAATTTTGACTTAAAAACCGCTGGCGAGAAGCGTTTATTAGATCTCAATGAACTTGAAGAGATTCGATTGAATGCTTATGAGAGTTCGAGAATCTACAAGGAAAAGACTAAGATTTGGCATGACAAGCGCATTGAGAAGCGTCATCTTGAAGTTGGAGACAATGTGTTAGTGTACAATACTCGTTTGAAGTTCTTTCCTGGTAAACTTCGTTCGAGATGGTCAGGGCCATTCACGATTACGAAGGTTTTTCCATATGGCTCTTTTGAGGTTAGTTCGAATGAGGGATCATTCAAAGTGAATGGAAGTCGTTTGAAAAAGTATGATTCGGGAGTATCCATTGAAAGCAAGGAAATTCTTTGCCTTGCTATTGACTCTCCAAACTGATTTTCGGTAAGAGGTCGAGCTCATTGACATTAAACGAGCGCTAGGTGGGAGGCAACCCATCATTTTATGTCTTTTGATTTAGTTTATTTTTCTTGAGGATTTTATGCTTGGTTTTTGTCTTTGTTTTTCTTATAGGTTGTTTGAGTATGATACATTTGGAGATTGAAGTCAATTATCATCACCAATTTATTGAGGCAACTTGAATGTTTTGGAGTAATTTGGAGTGCATATTATGTATCAAATCAGCCCCTTTCTATAAATGGTCAAGATTAAAGGAGAATTTCTAGAGCAAGTCTAGAAATAGGCTTATTTATGAGTATTGGAATCAAGGGGGCAGCATGATTCTAGAGTAGGTATAGAATCATATGAGTATTTCTAAAGCACATCTAGAAATAAGCTGGCATGTTTGGTTGTTTATGAAGAAGATGGGTCAGCAAGATTCTAGAGCAGCTCTAGAATTTCAGAAAATTTCTAGAGTATCTCTAGAAATTAGCTGGCACGTCGGTTATGATTGTTGGACATGGGTCAGCCCATTTCTAGAGCAACTCTAGAAAATCCTATTGATTTCTAGAGTAACTCTAGATCTTAGCTGAAATTTTTTTTTCATGAAACTATTACTTCTAAGCTCCTAAACACTAATCCTCTTAACTATTCATTACCCCAAAACCCTAAACTTCTAAACTCCTAACTTCACTCCTCACCCAATCTCCTCTCACTCACCCGACACCACCGCAGCAGCCTCCCCAGCACAGCCCACCGCCGGCGACCACCACCGTAGCCCAGCGCACGCACCAGACCCGCAGCAACATCAACGCGAGCCCCCACACTCTTTTCTCCCTTCGCGCAGCCCCACCCTCGTCCCTCTCTCGCTCATCCGCCTGGCCGCACCCCACCCGCTGCCGACGCCCACCACGCCACCAGTGTCGCCGCACCAGCTGCCGGCTCCCCAGGTACAACCACCCCCCCACTCTCTCTATATATATCTATTTATAAAACAAATGAAACCAAACCCTAAATCATCAATCACACCATAATCTCTTTATTCCCATTAATCCTTCATTGTTTTCCTTACATAACCCCATATATCATTGTTTGGATTCTATTGGAATTGAGTTTGTTATTCAATTCATTGTTTTGGTGATATGTTGGTTTTATGAATTGGTATTGGATTTGGTGTTTTGATGTTATGAAGCACTTGTTCTTGGGTTCATGTACGTGGTGAATTACTTGGTGAATTGGGTTTGGAAAATTGATATTGTGGTATATTGGTACTTTGGGTAGATTGATGTGAAGTTCTCCACTTTGGTGAGTTGATTATTATATTGAAGAGTTGGAGTAGTGATAATTCATTGTTTTGGTGAAGTTGTGTTGAGGAAATCCTTGGTTTGGTGTTGATAATCTCTAGTTTTGGTGATTATTGATTGGGTAATTCCATTTTGTGAACTTTCGGGTTTGATTTTAAAGCATCCAATGGGTCGTGCTAAAAAGAGTACTAATAATGCAAAGAAGCCCTCCTCCTCAAAGGCTAAAGCAAAACCGACAACTAGGCTTGTGAAGAAACCTAGAGTAACAATTGATTATTATGATATAGTCTTTCGGGACTCGGCTCATAGAGACAAATACGATCGGTTGTTTGTACGTGGAGTGGTACCCACTCGTTTTTGCGATGATGATGTTTTGAAGACCCTCAATATTGAAAGGGAGGTTGCTTGGCTCTTCTCAAATGTAGGTTGGGGTCCTCATTTCACTCAAAAGACCCCCACTTACAAAAGGGCTACACTTGAATTTCTCAGTACCCTTTCAGCAAACACGTATATCGGTAAGGGGTGTGAGCATGGGTTAATTTCTTTTCAGTTATACAATGTGGAATATAAATGGGATCTAGCCACACTAAATGCCGCACTTGGTTTACCGACTGGTGGCCCGAGACATACCTCTTCTTATTGGCCAGGAGATCCCGTTTGGCAATCCTTTACTGTCCTTCAACCCATCTACGACCCTAAGAATAGTGCAGCTAATCTTATCCATCATCCTGCTATTCGATATGTACACCGTCTATTAGCTAGCACTGTTCTGGGGAGATCTAGTTATGGGTTGGTGCAAAAGGACGACCTATACTTTCTGCACCATATGCTACAAGCTAAGGAAATCGATACTGGTGCCTTCTTGGTCAAACAAATGGAACATTCGGCCAACAGAAAAACTAGTAGCTTCCCCATTGTCCAAGGTGCCTTCATCACCCGTATTGCTCTTCATTTGGGATACAAAGACCGCCTCCTTGAGGAAGGACACATAGTAGGGAGCGATAGCTTGGATTACGCTTCCTGTAAGGCAATGGGTTGGTGCTCTAAGAGGATGGAACTTTGCTATGGAAAATTGGAGCTATGGAGATTGAACTACCTCCCCTTGAGAGGTTGGATTTGCGTGTACATGGGAATTGGAAATTGGTTGGTACTGAGGCCCCTGCTCCTATTCCCTTACTTCTAGAGCCTGCTCCTGCTAAGGCATCAGCTTCTTCTTCACACTCCACAGCACCCGACATTGTTGCTCGATTCCAAGAGCAGATCGATGATATTAAGATGGAGCAACAAGAACTAAAAGCTCAAATGAATTCAATGATGTCCATGCTAAAGGACATTCATACGTGGGTCCGCCCAGAAGAATCGCCGGTATCATCTCCTTCTTCTTTACAGTAGAGCCACGTGTATACTCTACATCTTGCTTTATTTACTCTTTGCTTTAAGCACTGGGGACAGTGCTTCATCTAAGCATGGGGGGGAGTATGTCATGGGGTTTGTACATATTTGCTTATTGTTTTCAAGTTTCCTTTGATTATCTCAAAAAAAAAAAAAAAAAAAAAAAAAAAAAAAAAAACCAAAAAAAATTGAAAACAACAAACCCAGCTATGAAAACCCGAAAGGGCGACATAGGCAAGAATTTGGGGGCCCGGCTAGGTTGAAAACCCGAAAGGGCAACTTAGGCAAAAGAGTGGCTTATCATGAGTGGGTGAGTTGTGAGGCATGGAAAAGAAATGAAAGGCTAGGATGAAAACCCAAAAGGGCTCCTAGGCAAAATGAGAGACAAAAGAAAAGAGAGAAATCTATTTTTGCATCTCAATTACTTTGGAGTTGGTGTCATAAGGAGATGGAGCGATAAGGAAGGAATTCGGGAATTTTTCATCATTTGGAGGGATAGGTAGATAGCATTTGCTATGCGATTCTCATTTCTTGGAGTTATAAGGAAGTTTGTAGTCAAAGGAGTTTCACAACATAATGCTCGTATTATCTATGTTGTTTGCAAGGTCGTATCTCGTTGATCTTGTTAATTTGGTTGGACTTTTGTTGTGTTTATTGTGTGTTGTTGTGTAAGCTAAGCATGGGGGAGTAAGTGGTTTGGTTCATTGGACTACTTAGCTTACACAGGGATTAGTAAAGATTAGGAAGGGAGACATAAGGAGTAATTATTGCTTTGGAGACCATGCTTAGCTCGTTATTTTCACCTAGTCACCTTGAGCTTGCTCGAGGACGAGCAAGGGTTAAGCATGGGGGAGTTTGATAAGTACATTTATTTGTACTTTTCGATGTTGATTTAAACTCCTTTTGGATGAGTTTCGAGTGACTTCGGGGTTATTTAACCGAATTTATGCTAAAAGTATCTAATTATATTTTGGCTTTAATCATATCGATTATTGCTAATTTTTAAGGCTTTTTAGTATAAATGTATTTCAATATCAAAAATATGGTGAAGGTAGTATTGAATTGATGGTGAAAAATTGGGCCAAAGAAAGTGGAAAAGAAGTTTAGCCCAAAAGAAATAAAAAAGAAAAAAAAAAGTAAGTTCAAAAAAAAAAAAAAAAAATTCTTCACGGCACTTCAGCAGAGATTACAATTCTTTAAATTCTATTTTTTTTTATTATTTTATTTTATTTTATTTTTCTGAAATCTAATTAGTCTTTAATTAGGCTAGGGTTTGGAGGGGGGCACATCATTCATTATTCTAGGATTTTTTAGGGTTTTGCCTCCTCTTCTTCCTCCTCTCTTCTTCCTCTTATTCTCTTTTACTAGGTTTTAGTTTTCATGGTTTTAACTTATGTAATTCTCTCTCAAAAACTTTATTTCTCTTGAATGATCAAATTTTATTCTTAGTTCATCATCAATTTAATTCTCAAGTAAGTTTCTTCTATTCTTTTCTTTAGTTCATTATATTTTATTGCTTTTATTCATGCCTTTTTGTTATTGAATTTAATTTCCTTATAGTTTTATGATTTCTATGTCTATGCTTGATTTTATTATTGTTTTTATGGATTTAATTATGACTAGTGAGTAATTTCTTTTCTAGGATTTAATATATGAACCCTAGCATGTATTAAGTGGATTCTTATATCAATTCAATGTCAAATTAAGGTTGGTTTATTAGGTTGTTAAAATTAATCATTAGGTTAAATTCATTGGTTTAGTTAGTCAAGAAGCGACGGCTGAGATTAATTATTTCCTTTGTCTTAATGATATTTGCTAATTAATCAAGAAGCGAGAGCTGAGATTAAGAGGGCTACACCTAATACAATTAGACTAATCAAGAAGCGAAAGTTGAGGTTAGGATAATTGAAGGGTTGTTTGATTTGATCATTGATGTTGGTGTATTTGATGAAGGTTAATGCATGTTAGTGGGGATGTATTAATATCCTAGACTTTTCTCCTATCGATTTCACATTTTAATATTTGCAATCTTAGTTATTAGTTTTACTAAACGACTCATTTCTAGCGTAATCTAATAAAATTGAGCTAAATTGACCCTATATTAGCTTCCTAGAGGACGACCCGTAATTGTACTGCAACAGCCGTGCACTTGCGGTTATAATTAGTGACTGAAAAATAAGTCATCAAGTTTTTGGCGCCGTTGCCGGGGAAGCTACAGTGTTAGTTTAGTTTAATTTAGTTGATTACGTTCTTTAATTCTAGTTCATTTTGTTCTTTACTTCTCTTTTTCGTAGTTTGATTGGCAGTTAACATTAAGTTAAGAAATTTGTAGATTACCATATTATTAGCCTTTTAAATCATTAAGTACTTAATAGTTAATGCTACATGCACAAACAGAATGTTTTCATATCGCAGGAAATAGGTAAAAGTATCAGAAACATGACACATGGCAGTAAAACCAATTTGACAGCATTCAGACTATACGATTCTGTTCACAGGCATACCTATTGATCTGCTTAAAATATTTAGTCAAACAGTAGAATTTAAAGTGTCATGCGCATGACATTGCGTACTACTAGTGAACAAACTAGGGGAAAGCCCTTAACATCCCAAGAAAGAAGCAGTTTCAATATTCTACCATTTTTGCACGACCCTGTTCAATATCTGAACCGTTGATCCTGGGGCCTAGAGATTGAATCTTAATAATGTATTGCATTAGTAACATTTGCAATAAGAGGTCAAAACATTTATCAGTATAATAAATCCTCACACCACAAACACAGCGCAAACCTGTGTGTTCATCTACTATTGAGTTAATTTTATGATCACAAAAGTGATATACGAGGGCAAGATAGGGGGGCGGGGGGTTCGGGGTATGGTCCCATGTACAAATAAAATTGCCTCGGAAATCTATCATATACACAATACCTCCTAGTAGCCAAAAGTATGACCACAAATTATCCTGTCTCCGCAAATCAGGCTATGCTGACAAGGGAAGCCTCATCTTTTCTTTGTATTCAAATAGTGGAAAAGGCTAGGAGTACGATTCAGTCCTCCACGTCTAAAACACTAGTTCTCACGGATGAAAGCCATACCCAGCAATAAGACTAATGAGTGCTACCATGCAGACAAACAAAAGCGGAAATCCATCCTGTACTCTTCTTTCTACTTTTCTCATTCTTAGAAAACCCTGCAGACAAGTCCACAAACAGAAGAACATAAACATAAAGTATCAGCCATATACAAACACCAAATAGAAGATTGATATGGTCTATCTTCATCTGAAGATCAAAGTGAAATGCAAGATAATGTGTACTAAACATGCCTCCATGTTCATAACTAGCTTCCCATGGGCAATCGCTATGGCCATTGGCCAGTACCCCAAATCTAATCTTGCCATAAGGCTGGGAAAGGAGGAAACATTGAATGCAGTCTGCCCATGAGCAAAGAGACTGTTTCATTAAACACTTCTTGATTTGAGTATAGAAGAAAGATTTACCCCTTATTTTTTGGTTTTCCCCCTTTAAATCTTTGATCAGTTGCATAAAATTATCAAGACATGAAAATACAGGAAAGATACTGAAGAAAATGGCTATTTACCATTTCTTGTTTCAGTGATTCCCTCTCTTGAATGATCAGTCTCCTCTCTTCTGTCAAATTTGTAATGGTTCCTTCTGCCTGCAAAATCCACATAAGTTTTTGTTATTGCAAAACATATACAAAGAGAACCCAAAAAGTATTGGATGGAATAGCAGTCAGGGAAAATGTGGTCAAGTCAGGCAGTGTGCATACTGATCTGATGAAAGAAGGAAAGCCAAACCTCGTGTAGAATTTGGATCAATGGAATGAATACAACGATGAATAACAGAGGGGTTCACCAAAACAATAATCAACATTACATATATAAACTGACTTCCAATAAGTCTTACAAGTCTTACGTTTAGAATGTTAAGTAGAAATCAACGGCGATATTTCAAGAGACCTGATAAAAGAAAATTACAAGGCAACTATGACTTTGCATGTGGCTTATCCGAAGTTCCAAAATATGTTTCTTATTCCAAGTGCAATTATTCCAATAACTATCCGTTTCCTAGCAAAGGTTGATTTTTTGCCCATTATTTCACACAATAAACTCTCCATAAGCTGCTTGTAATAATCATGCTATTGTCTTCCTAGTAACAGGCTGAGGAAACAGAACCTAGAGAACATTGTCTAAACTAAGAAATAATTCTTCTTAGAAGTGCAGGAGCAGGAAGGAGGGCAGGAGAAACAAAGAGGAAGAACAGAAGGAGAAGTATAGCATCATAGCTACAAATGCTAAATCTTGTACAGCAACTGACCTTGCTTAACTTCAGCTCAAGTTCATATAGTTTCGACTTCATTTCTTCAACATCCCTAAATAATCTTTGCTCCTCATTAGCTGGAATCCTCAATTCCAGTACTTTTGATTCGTCAACCTTTCTTGTTACTGGTTCTGTTTCCCTAGTGAGTTCTGACTCCAAATCTTTCTGCAAACTTGAGTCGACAGATTTTCTTTGTTCAAATTTCATCTGCTTGATTGGTTCTAAGTTTAAATCTTGAGATCGAGTCACATCCTCATCTTTCACTAGCGTCAAATCATCAACGTTTACTGTTTTTGACTCAGCATGCTCTTCAACCTGCTACATTAAACAAATAGTATGTATATAAATACCAAAAGCCTGCCAAACATCTAGGAGATTTAAAATTCAATTAATAATGATGCTCTTAAATCAGTAATCATGGAGACATAAAGTTTCAATACTAAGTTCATCTAATCAGAAACAACATCCATAAAGAAAGCATAAGGAAAAAGGCTTTTAAATTAATCCTTAGAAGGGTTGAGTTCTAAAGTACAAATAGGCTGCAAGAGGACACAAGACAAAATGATCCATATACTTTACTTCATACAATGTAATTAGGAGTGTCTACTCCATACGAAAACAGTTATGGCCATTAAATGTCATCAGCTGTTACCTGCTTTTGCGTTCCATTGATGGGTAACAGCTCTGGAGATTTTGGTGGTGAAAAAACAAGGTTCACTCTCATTTTTATCTCTTCAATGCGTCTTGCACCATCCTTTGAGAACTGCAAGAAAATAGTAACCACAACTATGAGCTACGCAAATATAACAAAGTAAAGTTTTCAATATCAACAACTGACTCGTACCATTTCAGATGTAATGTCGTCCTCCACAGTTCCTTCAGGAACAATTGTGCTTTGAACCAGGAATTTGTCTTTGCATGTTAAATCAACAGGAGCTGTTTTCAAAGCTTGCATAATGACTGCATCAAAGATATAAATGACGAGCAACAGTGAGTTTTGACTTCAGCAGATAAAATCAATATAAGATCTAAACAACATAATAAAAGATCTAAACAACATAGAAATTGAGAGAAAAGAGAAGGGAGAAGGGAGAGTGATGAGGCCCAGAATATTTCTGATATAGGAGGGTTGCAAGAGGATACATTGACAGATCCTGTTTTCTGACAAGTTGCAATCACTATCTGACTTATTGTCATTCACAACTTATCTATTTCACCATCATTATCAAGAGCTATATATCAGGAGGCTCACAAAACAGTTGTATATTTCATCACAAAAAAAGGAAAGGAAAGAAAAGAGAAGCCTCATATTGCACCCAACATACGAGATCTGACTCCATAATATTGAATGCATACTTTCATGTTACTGGATCAATAAAAGACTAAAGATCAGAGAGTAATTACTATACTTTGAACCATTAAGATATTGCTAGAGATAATTAATTACTCTTCACTGTTTCAATGCCTAATCAATAAGAACCTACATTTGATCCTTAATATTCTAGATAAGTAACTGGGAAGCAGAAGCTTTGGATCTCACTAGGTTTAAAAACTAAAAAACAACCATAAGTCTTCCGTAAAGTATAGAGGTTGGAAAAGAAAAAAAAACAGAGCTACATGCATCCAACATCCCATTTCTATTAATCTAATAATTCAACATTTAATCAGTACAAATCTTACAGCATCAAGCATAAGGAAGATATACAAATAAACAGGGAAAGAGTCACATGTCACGACCCTCACTTCTTAAAAGACAGAACAGGGCTCAAGTATGCTGATCTAGTAAGAGCATGTTACTAGAAAATTCATGATTCTAATCTAGGCATCCAAGTCAAAATTCAATAAATAAACCCCTGTAATATATTAACTATAATTGTTTATGTTCGGTTGGCATAATTTATCTAAGACGACTTATCATCGTACAACACAAACACCAAAGCACACTTACCAAACCCATAGAGACTTCTGCTGCTTTACGAAGGTTAAAACGAACTCAGTTAATTGTGTCATTAGCTCACATTGGCAAAAAGAAAGATAAGCAGATTGGTACCTAACTACCTATATATAAATATATAATTAGCATTTTGAAAACAAGTTCTGAGGGCCCCTCCTTCAAAACTTGGCTATAAATGTGACTATATCCTCCAACTACTGTTATCGTCATAACTTGGGAAACTCCAATATGCTAAACTTTCACCTACAATTAAAACATACTCCAAAATGATAGTACACACTTAGCTTTCATGTTTCATGGCCGAATATCAGCAACTTTAATGGTTTGACCATTATTTCTATTAGCATATTTGTCAGTTTCATACAAAAAAATCATCTCACAAACATACTTTCAATTACTATAACAAACAAATTGTAATTTAACAGTAACACAAGTTTTGATTAATTAACAGTCGAAGTAAACAAACTAAAATCTGAGGCCAAACTCGACATAATGTTTCAAAACAGAGGTATAGCAAGTTCCACAATGTCATACCAATGAATTCATGAGCTGCATAAGGCTGAATGATTCCAACATTAGGCCGCACACAATATTTCTTCGGTGATGTAGTCTTAACCTGGAATCACCGTAATAAGAGCAAACCATCACAACCTTGAAATAAATCAATACATTCAAGCAAACAACTCGACAGCCATAAAGCCTTCGCATTGATATCAAATTCAAACCAAAAGACCATGATATAGTACCTTGAAAGCAACATATTGGTCTGTTTTGTTGGTGAGACGAACTGAACACTTGGTCTGTTTGTTCAATTCAACTACAAATACCCAAAAATAAATCATAACAAAATCATATCAGTTCATCTAATCAAAAGCAGTCAAATAATTAACTCGAAACTCAAGCATTTGCTAATACCACACAGAAATTTCAATAATACCCAATAACAATTGCAAAAGATTATATGCACTGACCCACAAATTTAAGTTCACGAGGCTGAATCTCCAACTGGGTAGAGTGAGTACTCATGATTTCTTTCTTATTATTATGATCACATATACAACTCAAATTCCTGCATTTTCCACAAAAAATCACCTAATTATGCAATTATAATTCAACTTTATGTAACATGATGCGAATGAAAAAGCGTCAAATCATTTGATGAAAAAAGATAAGTGGATTAAACCCTAAAAAGTTGTTGAAAAAAAAAAGAAAAATCCAGATCATAAAAAGCATGACCTAAGCGTGCAGAATATTCAAGAATAAATAATGAATTAAAATAATTCATAAAAAAAGGGGGGGACAAAATTTTAAAAGGGGATCAAAGCAAAAGCGGATCAAACCCAGATCAGATTCACGAATTTCACGAAAAATTGGACGATTTTTTAATAAAAAATTCAAAATTAAAGAAAATGAGAGAGAGAGAGAGGAAATGAGAGGATCGTACAGTGAGAGGGGGAAATAGGGGGTGAATGAATGAGGAGGAAGGTGATGAGATAATGGAGAAGTGTGAGGATAGCGTGAAGATTACGCTAACGCAATACAAAATAAGAAATGCAGAAGCAGGATTAATATTGAATGGCGTTGTCGAAGATGGAAGAGTTGAATGTGGGATGATTGGTGGGAAGTGAAAGGGAAGTCAAAATGAGAGAGTAACGCTGGTGACGCTAATGTTGATGGATTTGGTGTGAAGAAGAAGATTGGGTAGAAGCGGAGTTGTCAATGTCATGACAACATTGGAGACCGTTGTACCCACCGGCTGTTCTGCCTTCTCAGTTCCGTTTTTGATTTTCTTGACAGTTCAAATTTACTATTTTAATAAGGATATGATTATATGAATCTATGATCTTTTTTTTTTTTTTTTTTTTTTTAAAGAAGAGAGCGTAGTTTCATTGATTGGTAATGTCCAAAGTACCCCGTACTACAATGGGTCAATGGTTCGAGGAAAAGAACTAAACCATAGAATCCTCCCTAGCAAGGTATCCCATGACCCATCCCGTACTACATGAAAAAAATAACATTTGGCATTGAAAATTGGGGAGACGACCGTCGAAATCCTTGCACAAACCATAGACAACATTCGTCTTCCTCCAAACACACGCTGCACACTTTATTACTCACAATATACTTTTGCCATAACCTATCCTGGACTGTCATATTGCACATTACAGCCCCTTATATAAAATGCGACACTTTTGGTGGCCCCCATACAGTTTTCCAAATACCCCCCACTCAGATTATCAGCATTTTCTTCACAGTGCCCCTCCATCGCCATCCTATACCCCGATCTTACCATGAGTCTTTAGTCTGAGTTTGGGGTAAAGGATAGGCCAATATAAGTGCAGCAATCTCATTCTGCCAACACCCCGTAACCTTAGCAGCATCCCATTCAAAACCTCCATCCTCCATTAGCTTAGAAACGTACATCATATCCTCATTCATTTATGGGTGTTGTTGTAGTTGTACATTAAGGGTCCTTCCAAAGTTTTGTGTTTCTTCCATCCCCCACTCTCTTTACTAACCCATCCCGAAGCAAGCTTCTTACACCCCAAAGTCTTGTCCAAACATAGCTCGGTTTATACCCTCTTTGCACATCTAATACATCGGAGTGTTTAAAGTACCGGTCTTTTAGAACTCCATGAAGCATTGATTGAGACGCATTTAAAATTCTCCAAACTTGTTTTTCTAGAAGAGCTTGGTTGAAAACACGTAGATCACGAAAGCCCATACCCCCCAGATAAATCAGGAAAAGTTTTGTAGAGTGTTGGATGATTTTATGATTGAAGTAATTTTTTCTTATTGAATTCATTGATCTCGTTACACGTATTTATACCAATATCTGAGCTAGTTCACTACTCCTGGAATTCCTCCTAACTACAAAGTCTAATCCTCTTATACTTTTATAGATGTTATCTTTTTATCTTTCATCCTATTTGTTTAATTCTATATTTTCTACCCTCCCCCTCAAGTTGATTGTGGGATTTTCCACACCCAACTTGCACAACACCTTTTCAAACATATTAGTAGACACAGCTTTAGTCAGAATATTCGCCATTTGATCTTCTGACCTAACAAACGGTAGACTTAATAACCTTAGCCTCAAGATTATCTTTAATGAAGTGTCTATCTATCTCAACATGTTTTGTATGGTCATGCTGAATCGAGTTTTCAGATATGCTAATAGCAACTTTGTTATCACAGTAAATCTTACAGCTACCCATAGGTGGAAAACCAAGTTCAGATAACAGTTTTCTCAGTCATTGGACTTCTGCTATCCCTTTTGCAACACCTCGGAATTCTGCTTTCGCACTTGACATGGTCACAACCTTCTGTTTTTTACTCTTTCATGTTACTAGTTTTCCACCAACAAGAGTAAAATAACTTGAGGTTGACTTCCTACTATCTTTATTTCCGCCCCAATCTGCATCAGTATATGCTTGAAGCTTCAAATGACCATTCCTTCGAAACACAACTCCTCTTCTTGGTGTTTGCTTCAAATACATCAAAATCCTATACACATCATCCATATGTTCCACTTGGAACTTATGCATGAATCTACTAACTACTCCAATCGCGTAAGCTATATCAGGTCGTGTATAAGATAGATTTATCAACTTTCCTACTAACTTCTGATATTGCGTCTGATCTGCAGAGTCTGCTTGCTCATCAATTTTCCACCCATGATTCACCATTATCGGAGTATCTGCTGGTTTGCATTTCAACATACCAGTTTCTGCTAATAGATCAAGAATATACTTCCGTTGAGATATGAAGATACCTTTATTTGACCTAAGTACTTCAACTCCTAAGAAGTATATCAGTCTTCCAAGATCCTTCATCTTAAATTCTTGGAACAATCTCTTCTTTAGGCTATCAATCTCTTCTTTATCATCTCTAGTGATGATTATATCATCTACATAGATGATCAGACACGATATTAGATTTCCTTTCCTTTTAAGAAACAAGGTATGGTCCGAATTACTTTGTTAGAAGACAAACCTTCTCATAGCTACTGTAAATTGACCAAACCACGCCCTAGGAGATTGTTTCAGCCCATACAACGCCTTATTCAGCTTGCACCCTTCTTTTGATAAAAATCTTGGGAAAAACCGGGAGGAGCCTCCATATACACTTCCTCTGTAATTGCTCCATGGAGATAAGCATTTCTCACGTCAAACTGATGAAGAGGCCAATCTTTATTTGATGCAACTGAAAAAGTATCCAGATCGTATCAATTTTTGCTACTGGTGAGAAGGTTTCTAAGTAATCAATTCCATAGACCTGCGTATATCCCTTAGCCACCCGTCTTGCCTTATACCTTTCAATACTCCCATCAGCTCTATATTTGATGGTAAATACCCATTTGCATTCCACTACTTTTTTCCCTTCAGGAATAATGCACTTTTCCCACGTTAGGTTCTTAACCAGTGCATCAATTTCTCCTTTCATTGCCTTAGCCCATAAGGGACTTTTCAGCGCTTCCTCCACTGTCCTCGGAATTTATTTTGAGTACATTGGGGTATTGAAGCATTTGGCTACATCAGATATATCACCAGACTCGTCGTGCACAGGGTATCTTCCTGCCCGAGGTTCATAAGATGGGTCATATCATTTCGAAGGGACTCCTCTAGTGCTTCGGGGTGGTTACTGATAGTTTCCTCGTGTTTCTGCTTCTGGTGTTTTGGCTTAAGTTCTCTCCTACATTATGTCATTATCATCACACATAATCGAAGTTTCAGAAGTTTACCTGATGCTCGTCCCCAAGGTGAGTTTGAGGTGGTACTGTCATGAGGTCGGGCTGAGTTGTAGTATCGGGTCGAGGTGTAGTGATGGTGTTTTTGTCACTGTCTTCCAAAGTCCGATGTATCAACCAACTTAGGGTGTCACCACTACTCTCCCCTGACACCGTAGTTTGGGAAAGAAATAGGTTAACTCGTTAAAATCACAATCCATTATGGTATACAAGTGTTTAGAGGATGGATCAAACCACCGATACCCTTTCTGAGTCACATCATAACCGAAAAGACACAATTAACTGCCCGAGACTCTAATTTGTCACGAAGTTTCTTTTGGAGATGGACATAAACGACACACCCAAAGACACGGGGAGGTAAGGAGTAAAGTGAAGGAACTAAAAAATGAGTACTCAGGACATCTAGTGGTGTTTGGTGATGTAGGATTTTTGTACGGAGGCGATTTATGAGGTAATTTGCGGTAGCAATTGCCTCAGGAAAAAAAATCTCGGGACCTAGGCGTCGAACATCATAGCACGGGTCATCTCAAGGAGGGTTCGATTTTTTTGTTCAGCGACCCCATTCTGTTGGGGGGTATCAGGGCAAGTGGTCTAGTGTATTATCCCATTGGTATGATAAAAAAATTTCATATTATTCATGTATTCTCCTCCGTTTCTGATCTAAGGATGCTAATTTTTTCTTGAAACTAAGTAAGAATCTTTTGGTAAAATACCACAAAGATCTCATATACCTCTGATTTATGTTTCAAAAAATAAATCTAGCTCATATGAGTACAATCATTTATAAAAAGAATGTAATATGAAAAACCATGAGTACCAGGATCTGGGGTCGATTCCCATACATCAGAATGAAAATAGTAAATGGTTTATTAGTATGACTCATACTACTAGGGTAAGGATGTTTATGACTTTTAGCTAAAAAACATGCCTCACAATTAAGAACAAAGTTTAACCCGATAAGAGAAGGAAAAAGACGTGCTAAATACCCTATTGATGGATGTCATAGACGACGGTGCCATAGTTCTATTTAGTCATCTACTGATCTATGTCCCATAAATGCTCCACTGTTCTTGAACACCTCATCTACATAGTACAACCCGTCCTTCTCAGTATCACGCCCAATGGTCTACCCGGTTTGAGCATCCTGCACAACACAACAATCCAATTTCATTAGAACGTTACATCCCAATTCTTTCATAAGTTGGCTTACAGATAATAGCTTATATGAAAGATTTGGTATGTAAGACAATTTTGTAATGATAATGATCCTATTTTGATTGTCCCTTCTCCTAGCACATTCATATAGTCACCATTCGCCATCTATACAACGATTTTCCCGGGTTTATTATATGTTCGAAAGTCCTGCTTATCATACGACTTAGTGTCTATCGCACCACAGTCAAAGATCCATGGCCCACCCGTATTAAGTTGACTCGTAACCTCTAGGCCTCTATCTTGGGCCACATTATTTTTGCCCACATTTTCTTGGCCCAAATTCTCCTTGCTATCTTCTGGTTGCACACGTTGGGCTTTGGGCAAACAAGCCCTCTCATCTGCACCCTTGGATATAGGGTTGTATTGTTTGCTGTTAGATAAAGGAGGATAGTTGAGCTTATAAATCAGCTCATCTACACCCTCATATGTGGGGTTTTGATGTGTGACGTTGGATAAGGGGAGCCTCATAACATTACATATTCTTATATGGTTAGGTTTGAGATTCATTTTACCTTCTTCTCTTGTTCCCTTCGCCTCCTCTGGTTCCTTTGTTTCCTTTCTTCCTTGAGTCACTCCACCACTCGGGGTAGCCTTTAATCTTGAAACACCCATCTACGGTGTGTCGGCTCCCACCACAGTGCGAGCACTTTAAGTGTGTCTTCTCATCATCTTTTTGAGATGATGTTCGTGCTGATCGAGTGTTGATGCTGAGACCACTTCCAACTCCCTGCGCCATCGTCGGAGGTAAGTGAGGTAAGCTTCCTCTCATGATTTCTCGTCGTGTTATTTTCCTCCGAATTATACTATAAGCTACCTCTATAGTGGGTAGGGGTTCTTGATTCACCAGATCTCTTTGGTCCTTGTCATAATCCTCACCTAAACCAGCTAAAAATTGATATAACCGATCTTGTTGTGTGAGATTATTATGAATTAGTATGTCTTCGGTGCACTTCATCGGGTTTGGCAGACGGTCGATCTCCTTCCATATTGTTGTTAGTTTACCGTAATAGATTTCAATTGAATTTATTCCTTGTATTATGTGGTTTGCTTTGTTTTTGAGGTCAAAGATTTGAAGACCGTCACCACCACTCCTGAAGGTTGTTTCTATGCTTGTCCACAAGTCTTTTGCAATGGGGAAGTCCAAGAATTGATTAATCAATTCTGATTCTATGTTTTCTGTTATCCAGGTTTTGACACTTGAGTCCCTTTGTGCCCACTGACCGTATTCTGGGCTATCTTTGGGAGGGGAATCAGCTATGATATGGTTGAGCCTCCTCCTTCCTTCTATAGCCAGATGCATTAGTGTAGACCATTTGACATAATTATGGGTGTTAAGTTTTTCTGCAATATGTACAAAACTAGTTGCCCCGTGATCGATGCTCCTAATGTTTTGAAGCTTCTCAAAGAGCTCCATTAGTTGAGCGACAGTCACGGTGGAATCCTCATTCGATTTCTTGAGTGTTTCATTAACATTCAGTTATGTTGTTGGTAAATAATGAAGCCATAATTGCCGGAAATACCACCAGAAAAACGGTCGGCTCTGATACCAAGATATAACAGGAAAAGTTTTGTAGAGTGTTAGATGCTCCTAATTATTTTTTTTCGTTTGACAGCTAGAGAGATTCAAATTTAAACAATTTGTCTTTCTTCCCACTTTGAATCTGTGATCTAATTGGATTATTTCTATTTGACTCTTGTATCAGCTTTGGAGCAAACACACTGTCGTTGATATGTAATTTGAACATAACTGGAAGTGAACCCGAAAAGATACATTGATATGTAATTAACTAAATCAAACGTCACATAATTCGAACATAACTTAAACAAAACCATCTTTGACCTTTGATAGCCGTAGTCTAGTCTAGGTCATATTTCGTTGTTATCATTTTGTTTATTGTAGGAGAAAATTCATTTTAAGATAAATTATGTCTATGTTCAGATGGAATATTAGTACAAAGTACATATTAATGTATTTTGATCAAGGTCTATTCAAGCTAGGCAACAAAAATAAACGATCTTGATGATACATATTCAAATCTTGTATGGAATCAATCAAATAAAAAAGTAACAAAGTTAATTAGTATAAGCGAGGATCATAGGCATCATCATTATACACAAGTATTTAAATATACTGAATCTTACATAATAACATTTCTTAATCATTTCACACTTGGGGTGATGAAATTGATTTTGTAATTAAATTTCTTCGGCTAAAAGAATTTGTCTCCATTATTAATAAAAATCAAATATTGCTTATAGTATCCTTCATATGAACTTTTATAAAAAGTTGCATATATATATATTAATAAAAGTTAAAGAGATCAATTTCCTTATAGGAAGATCTTTAATGATTTTAAAAATCCCATATATAGCCATCTAATAATTTGAGTAAATTCAACTTATATAACAACTTATTATATGTTCAAGAGTTTTTTTTTACATACATAACCAATATATTATACTAGTATTGGTATATCTTCCTAAAAAAGTATATATAATACTAGTATATCATGATAGGTTAACTTAACTCAGCTAGTGCATTGTCAATATTCTCCTTAACAACTAACCATGTATTATTGCAATAGGAAATAAACTCCTCAAGCAAAGTAAGCACGATAACTCTTCCATTGTAGCTAGAACAATTCCTAAGAGAATGATGTCCTTCCTTTCCCTTTAAGTTAATCAATAAGCCAATAACAATAGACTTTACGTACAGTAGGCAGCGTAGCCAATGACAACCTCATTAACGTTATATTTTGAGATCATAAATGTGTAAAATACATCATAGGAACTTGCCTTATTGATTTCAAACGAATGGTGTTAAAGTCCTTGGTTGTTCGTGTCAACGACGAGCTTTATAACCTACCAAGGCCACTAGAATCCGACAGTGACATAAGGTTTTACTCATATGCACTTAAACTCGAATGATAATAGCCACTTTGAACAAGTACATGCAAGGTTTCTACAATTGATGCACATAAATATCCATTCAAATGTGTTTTCAATTATGGCTTCAAGTTTGTGTATTTTTTCCATTACGTAGTTTTTGAATAAGTGACAAACCCTCTTCCAAACAACAAATGTATATGCATGACTATCATAGACTATAAGGATGATTGTATCCGTATGTATCATAAAATCAATTATTTGATTTCAAATCAATGGGTCAGGTCTGGTTGTCGACCTGGCTCAAACCAACACAATTTGCATATACTTTGGATTGGGTTGACCCATTAGGTTTGTGAGCAAACTTGACCCTAATTCAATCCAATGAATAAGTGTAGGTGCAATTCTTGCAAGGAAGACAATTTATAATTCGCACGCTTTTATCTCCCAACACCCCACGACCCTTGCTCCTCTAACCTACACAATAAATGAATAAATAAACATTATCAATAAATTTAAAGGCATACATAAATAGAGTATGGTCCAATACTTAAATTACGAAACCCATCTCATAATTGTTAAGGGCTCACATGGGTAATAATGGCACAACAAAAATAGACACAAATCTAGTCCCTTAGTTCCACACACCTACAAGTTGTATAACCCATCACATTAAAGTATTCAAATGTTATGTTCTCTTTTAAAATTTACATGTATCAATTGAGATTTGATTAGATTAAAACACAACTTTAAAACAAAGTAGAATTTGTAGTAAAGTAAAATTAAATACATTAATAATAGAAGTTGTGTTTTGGGTAGAAAAGAAAGTAAATCCATAGAAGCAGCACCCAAATGAACCTTAAAGCAAGCTCAACAACTAAACAAAGACTAAAGGGTGGGGAGTAAGTTGGATGGGTCAAGTACTCCGTAATTTGGTGTACCACTTTGACTACTCCCACGCTCTTCGTATTCTCCGCCCTTCCCTACTATTTTAACCCCACACCTTTCACATACATTTCCCATCACACACACTGTCTCTCTCTCTCTCTCTCTCTCTCTCTCTCTCTCTCTCTCTCTCTCAATCACATTCTTCTCAAATCAATCAATGGCTTCCATCACCGGTTCTTCCCTCTCCCTCAAATCTACCGCCCACATCTGCCTTGCTTATTCGGTATTGTCCTTATCTACACTTTCTTTTCCCTGATTTCTTCAATCTGCTCTTTTCTTTTACTTTTCCCCGTTCATATTTTCTTCTTTTTTTTAAAAAAAAAACTTTTTGGTATGTAGTTTGGTTTGACCCAACGCTGGTTTCATCCTCAGATTGCAACTGTATTTCCAGTTCAATCACGCGACTAATTTTTCTGTGGTTTTCTTCTTCTTAAATTAAATTAAGAGTCGATCTGGAATTCACATATTTATATAGTACTCGTTGAATTGGATGAGATTACTATGATTGTATGCCGTATGATGTGATCTTAGTGAATAGATTTTAATTTTATTTTATTAAAGTGTGATGATGATGTGTTCAACTAGCAAAATTGTGTTGATCTAAGTAGGAAGTCGTTGCCAAGTTTTGATTTTGGCGTGTTTACAAGAATTGTGTTGTATTCGAACTTCGAAGCCAATGATTTCGATTGTGAACTTGTGTTTTTATGCTTTGTTTTGGTCGGTTTCGTTGGACAGTGTAACTCTAAGAACTATGGGTTGAAGTCATCTGTGTCATTACGGAGGGCAAGTCCAGTGATGCCACGTGGGCTGCGCGTCTCTTGTGCTGTATGTTCTCTCCTTCCTCATTCTCATTCTGTTTACGTTTGCTCTGCAAATGTTATGTTTGATTGTCGTAAACAATACGGAGAGTCGGAGATGATTATGGATCAGTTGTATCAAGTGATTATGCTTGTCGTTATAAATCTCTGCATTTGGCGTTCTTTTACAGGCCAATGCAGAGACAGTTGCGAAGGTCAGTGGTATAGTGAAGGAACAGCTCGCCTTGAAAGATGATGTTCAAATTACTGGCGAAACTAAATTTGCTGAGATCGGGGCTGATTCTCTTGACACCGTAAGTATCTTTTGGACTCAGCCAAGTTATTTTGGTATGATGAAAGTTTAGATGTGCTGTTGTGCCCTGTGCCTTCTTATCCTTAGTTTGCCTGTGAAGTGCACTTATGATTCTAAGCCTTGTTGCCATGTTGCTTTTCTTGGGACTGATCAGTGCATCAGGAGTTCACACTTGATCGTTTCTTTTAACACATTTTTGCCCCGTTAGCTCGCTGTTGATTATCCAAGTCGCTTGAATTACGGTTGCATCAGTGATTCAGTTGCTTGAGAGGGATCGTTCATTCGTTATATGAATTGTTTGTTCACAGAGCTGGTTATGAGAAATTTCTATGGCATATGGAAAGGGTCTCATGAGCTAGTCTTCCCTAGGAATCATGATTCAATAGGAATAACATTTGCTTCCCTGTGTTCACCACAGAGACCCTGTTACAGCATAGTCACAGCGATTTTGAATTAGAGTGGATGTCTTACTCCTCGTCGTAGTCCATTCCCTCTTGAAGAAACACAAAAGTCTCTTCACATCTCAATATACTTTGATGAGTTGCTGACAAGTTTTTTGCAATTTTGTTTCACAGGTTGAGATAGTGATGAAGCTTGAGGAGGAATTTGGTGTCGCCGTGGAGGAGGAGAATGCTCAAACCATCACAACCATTCAAGAAGCTGCAGATATGATTGAGACACTTCAGAAGAAGTAGAATATAGGTTTCTTATCCATGGGGTGGAGTATTGAGTTTGTAGGATTGATCATCTAAAATTTTTCTGTGCGTTTCCTCATCTGTGTTTCTATTAGAGTTAGACGTCGTGTTTGAACGTTTTTTGTGAACTAATTGTATGCGACATGACACATGAGGTCTTCTTATGTTCATATTGCCTTTGAGCCAACTGGTAAGAACTAAGAAGTGTGAGGGGACACAAATCTTCAAATTAAAAACGTACTTCATTTTCTATAATTGCATGCCTTAATTTAAAAACATAGTTGTAAGAAGTGTAAGGGGATGAAAATCTTCTAGTCATTGAATTCAAGAAATGGGCAGAACGTTTCAGGGTTTTGAGGAAGCGAAGAAAAATAATATTTTTTTTTAGGATGAATTACTTTTAACTTTTCCAAGGTTTCAATAAGAGGAAAAAACATTTCAGATTTTCAGGAAATGAACAACATTATTTTCCTAAGTTCTTAAATTTTAAATTTCCTATTGTAGTTTATTAGATGGAGTAGATCCAGCGGAGTAATAGAGGTTATTGACTTACAATGTAGCTCAACAATTTTTTTTATAATTTTAATTTGTTATTAACAGTGAGCATTTTTATTTTTATTTTTATTTTTATATTCTGATGAGGCAAAAACTAGCATAAGTAAAGGAACAAACAAAGAACACAAAGGGCAAACCTAGAAACCAGAAAACACAAAAGAAAAGGAGGACTAAGGGACTAGCTGAAGTGTGGTGAATCCACGAATGTCCTCATGTTACATACATATTGCTAACCAATCAAGGAATATGAGGCGAGATGATTGAGCCACACCTCTATTGCTAACCAATCCGCCGTGACTTTCCTTCTAAGTAAATATGCACTATCTTCACCAACCCATCACCACTCTTTGATTCTAATAGTGAGCATCTAAGTAGTGGATAAAATTGAATAAGTTGAACAAAATCATTGTATAATTTGGGTAATTGGAGAGGGTTACGAAGACCTCTGGAGAGTGAAGGAGTTAGAGCCAAAAAATAAAGAGATATCCACGGAGATGGAAGTCTTGGAAAAATTCATCTTTCGAAATATAGATCGGAAGCTCTCACCCAAGGGAGTGGGGCGTAAGGATTTGGGGAGAGAGGATGTGACTAACAATGGGGCTTGATACTCGATTTAGGGGTCATGGACTTGTCCTGTCAATATGGAGAAAAAAAAAAAGATAAAGAAGGATATCAAGCATAGCATTAAGATATTCAAGATGCAGCAAGCATGGTAGAGGATAATGTGGTGGACAATAGAGTCGATTTAGAGCTAAATCACTCTTCCCACAAAGCACATACAGTTAGCAAGAGAACTTATGTTAGTAAGAGGAAACCTTCTATGTGTTTCCAAATTTCATGTGCTGATATTGATAAGTTGAGGCAATGGAAGGAAATCCAACTTTATCATCCCTGCTCAAGGTCTTTTATGAAGGTTTGGACCTTCAATTCAAATTCAAACATCTTGAGGATGGCCCCCCACAACTGTTTTAAGGGAAGCAGTGGTATTTAATGTGGCTTATATCAGAAGCAAGAGCCCTCTCAGGACAAGCTTGCAGAAGATAAGGGTCACAACAAGAAATAAGTCCAGTCCAATTGGTGATATAACCAGCTAAAAAGAAGCACAAGACGAGGAAGTGTCCTTGAGGAGAAAGGAAGAAGAGGATAAATCATGAGAGAATTGACAAGTCATCAAGAGGATAATCAAGAGGCAAAGAGATATGACTCTTTAATTTATCACTAAGGAGTTTGTAATGAATTCAAGATCCAAAGTAAGGAGAAGGAGATTTGGTACTACTACTACCACTCAAGAATGGAAAGTAGAAGAGGGAAGAAAACCATGGTATCCAAGTCTATTGCAGGTTCAAAGAAGAAGCGATGTTCATCATCATTGGTTTACCGCCCATCCTTCACTAGGAATAAAGAGGAAGATGTTATTTTCGATCGTCCAAAGAAGAAGTCTTTCTTAATATCTATCTCTAATGCTAGTTATGTCATAAACTCGTGTCCATACGAATCTAATTAATTTAGTTGTGTCCAATCTTTTTTTTTTTTGTACAAGTAGTGCCAGTACTCCCCATGAAATGGTATATGACCAAAAGTAATTGGGTAGTTTATGCTGTTTGTTTTGTTTCAACATTGACAAAAAAAAAAAAAAAAAAAAAAAAAAAAAAAAAAAAAAAAAAAAAAGTGGATAAATGTAGCTATATACTACAGTAAGTATTTCATGTTGACTTTTCTTTAGATTTTTTATTGTACACCAAACGAAAAGAAATCCCTTTCCAAAGCAGAATAGGTTACACTCAAGACTTTCCCTTGGAAAGGATCATACATGATATTAAGGGCCATATTGGGGATAATTACGAGTACTTTTAATGGCAATACAGGAAAGACTTTATAGACTAGTTTGTCAACATTATAAAAACAAGATTTATTACTACATAGGAGTTCAAATTTAATCTATATCTGACAGACACCAGTAATTCTATTTACAACTTACAAGAACTTACAAGCAGCAAACAAAGAGGTTAATCATTTAGTCCCAATCTGAATCAAAGAATCCAGCATCCTTCATCTCTGAGTAGTATACATTCTCCAAGTTCAAATCTTCCTCCTGAATTCATCCCAGAACAAGCCAATATCAAAACATTAGAAAGAAGGCCATTACCTCTAGATAGAAGGTTTAAAGACATGAAAAGACGTAGATTACCTGAAAGAAATCTGCTAAAAATGTCATGTATATGAAGGGAAGGTAGAATGCATGGTAGCATATATCTAAGGTTTCATATAACCTGAAAGGGAGTCAAGAGTGAGGTTATAGAGAACTGCTGCAACTGGATTGCCAGTAATGTGGCAGTTAACAATTTGCTACACAACATAAATATAAAATATAGTTACCAGAACCCAAACCCGCTTCCACTGAGAACACAAGCAAAAAGCGCCAATGCATTTAAACCAAACATGATGGTGATGTACTTGTAATAAGCAGGCCTCGCTGCAAAGCAATAAAAACCATATTTAAAAGAGGAAAACATATTAAATTTTCAGTCAAAAATCCAATTCAGCCAAACTCACCAGGCAACCTCTCTCTCCAGCTGGAATGGTACATGAAAAGTATGAAGCCATAAACTGCTGTCAGAACTAGCTTGTGCACAATCCACAAACCCCACTTCATTCGATTTTTGTCATTATTCTCAATGAATAATGGAACTCCAAATGCAAATACATAAATTCCCTGAAGATTAAAAGAAAAAAAATTGGATCACAATAATTTCCATTGCACAAATCTGCATGTTTTAGTAAGTTACCATACTTAATTCAAAAGATGAACTTTTGCATTGACCTATAATAAACAACACAAGTCAAAAGTGCCATCAGCCAGAGTACACTCGTTTTCTATCCACTTAGTTGTAATTCCTTGTGAAGTAAGAATAATTTGTAGAGAATAATCATGAAATACCTTAAGAAAGACATCCAAACCAACTAGGATTGCAGAGACAGCAAAAGTACGATTCAATGCTTCTGTCCCACTTGTAATATTTCCTTGAAGAAGAAAAGCAATCAAACTCACTTCCAGAAACACCAGCCCTGAAGTAGTAAATAGTGATAGAAGGTTCCATGCTAGTGTCTTTCCTGGTGTACATTCCCAAATCTGCAAAAAGAAAATAAAGACACCACAAATCAATTTATGGGAAAACCTATCAACCCACCCATACACAATAGAAATTTGATATGTTGGGCATCCAATAAAGCCACTGATCTGGTTTCTTCAACCTTAATGCATCTCTGACAATAAAAACCCACCAGGGATCATTTTCAATTAAAATGAGAACACCTTCAAATTAGCCAGAGGTTATTACAAATAGTAATATTTCCAAATGAGTTTTTGACAAGTCAAACTCCAAACTAGTGATAAAATTAAGAAAAAATAATAGAAATAATATCAGATATGGTGGTCAAATAGCCTTCGGTAAGAAAGATGTATAAAGCAGATCTAGGAAGCAACAATATAAAAGAAAAAATGATGAACACATCAAGCCAGTGCAACTTAAGATAAGAAACGTGAGAGTAAGCAGAACTTCTCCACGACTACTCAGCAAGTCAGTAGAGCTTTCACTTGTGGAACTTGGAATATCCATATAGAGCAAAATGATGAGCAATTCTATTGTGACTAGACAGCAGTCAGGCCAGTCGAAGCACACAAGTAATATTGTTCTCAGCTTAGAGATAATGTGGCAATGCAGCTATACCAGATCAAAGATTGAGAAAATGAAGTGAAAACAAGTATCTGATCGTTTAAGAACTTTTTAGTTCAAAAAAGATGGGGGAAGTAACTAGTCAAAAAAAATAAAATTTAATGGGGACAGCACTTTACTTAAGGGCCCTGCTATCCAATTTTCATGCACTACCATATGTTTTAGGCCTTGAAATTCTCAGGATATCATTAGATTTCAGGTCTTGAGAATATGTGCTCCATCAAACCAACAAAACAGATGGAGTGCCAAATTGGACCTCAGTGCAAATACTTCTATGCGTACCTTCTAGTTTATCCACAGTCCACACCGTAATCCAATTTTATAAGTCTTAGATCAACATACAATGATACAAGGTCAATGTATCTCTAAATGTATTTTAATTGAATTATTTCATCTAAAACAACCATTTCGACCTAAGTTATTATCTGAAAAGCCAAGCAGATTGTAGCCTCGCTTCCGCCACCATACCCAAAGTCTTAAACCCTGAATATAGGCTAAAGCATTAAAGCAATAATGAAAGTTACTAGACATGAAATCAATTAATTTCATTCATTCTGGCAATCAGTCCTTTCAGAACACCAAAATAAAGGAAAAGAAAAGCAACAAAAGGAATAGAAGATGACAATGATGTAGATAATGAAGATTAAAAAACCCAAAAGACATATAGAAAATGAATTTGTGATGGTTTACTAATAAAGCAAGATGACCTCTCACTTTATACTAATCCAGAATTGAGCAACACAAAGAAAGCAACAGCCAGATTTAGACGCACGTATGTAAAAGAAAGTAAAAGGCAGGGAGGATAAAGAGGGAGGGACAACTACAAGCCAAATCTGTAAGAGAAGATAGCAATAGGAGTATAGGCTTTAGAAACAAGCCATGTGAATGACTTTCAGAGCTGAACAAAAAGGCAAACAGATACCTAAGATGCCATGCCAGTTGGTACACATACATTCTATTGCCACTTTTGTTTTCGTATATCACATTATTCCTTTCTAAAGACACCAATTTTCAGAAAATTTCCCTCTTACAACGTCCAGTCATTATTCTCCTTTAACATCCCCAAATTATAGTTATTTAACAAGAAGAATTCAATTTTCGATGATGTAGAAAGTAGACATATTCTTGAATTCATACAACAATTCTACGTCTCTTGAAAAGATTGTATTCTCATATACAACTTACAAAATTATATTGAATGGTACACGGAGTAAATTTAAATATTGCTGAAACTCAAAAATATAGGTAAATCCTACACAACCAAAGGCAACATAAATGGAAAGTGAAGAAATTTTGAAAGGAAGGCTCATATCACCCATTTGTGTGTAGAAATGAGGCTTTACCAATCATTTCTTTACAAACAGCCTATACAATACAGCTTTGATGTTATGGTATTTAATCCATATAGAAGTTTGGATGAAGTTGACAAACGGGAAAGACATCTGCGGAGTGTGGATAAGACCATACTGAACAAAATTCACAATATAATCTTATAGACAGATTCTAAGTAGAAGTTTCCAATTGCTTAGAAAAGCACAGTACTTAACTTTAAGGATCGAAAAATCCAACAAGATATTCATGGGTCAGATAATTTTACTAACGCTGAAAGATGTTAATTTGATTCAAAAGGGCAGTTTTAACCACCTCTATTTGTCAACTAGCTACATCAATGACTACCACAAGTTACTTCAAACTCCATAATTACCCCCACTCCCATCTTACCCAGCCCAAAACATAGAAAATGAAAGGAAGATAGTGAAGAGTGAAGGAGGAGGTTCAATGGTCACACAAACTAATTTAACCAGAAAAAAACCATAATTTAATGGGCTGTCTCATTCACATCGTCAACGCAATTCATGGTTAGGTTGAATCATGACATACGAGATCAAGCATTGTACAATATCTTTCAGATAGCCAAACATGTTCTCTTGCCACATCCTCATCCAAAAAAGCCTTCGGGCACATCTAAAAAGGCTTATTCTCCCACTTCCTACAAATAGCTAACTTCACATCCAATCATTAATACCTTCAGCATTCTTATGGCTAATTGTTCCATCCTAAAGACACAAAATCAATCTACCTAAGCAAACTTTCAATGCTTTACTCGTTCTTTCTTCCGGTACTACAAATAGCTCCCTTCCCATTACATCCCATCTCAGCACTCACATCTTGATATTTGATACCAGGGTAGAGAAACCATTCAAGCTATATGTCTAAAAATGTCCAATGTCTCACTTTTTTCTCAACTACTCTGTATAACTCAATAAACATATATCACCACAATATCACTAGACCAATAATCACACCTCATTAATTTCAAGCAGCTAATCAAATGATCAAGAGTACATTCAACTTGTAAATCAAATCAATAAACACCAAAAAATTCAAACAGCATCAACATCAACATCCATATCTAAAATCATTTATTCTCCTACTTCCTATAAATAGCTCACTTCCCATCACAAACAATAATTCATTCACCATTCTTAACACCAATCGTGTCATCCTCATGCCGCGAAATCGAACCACCTAAACAAAAGTTCAATGCTTAACTCCCCTCTCAACTACAAGTCTAGAACCATTCAGTTCAGACAGCTCATCTATACATCATAAAAAATCCGTAAATGAAATTAATACTTTTAACCAGGTATCAACTATATAATATACAAAACCCAACAAAAAAAAAAAAACCTTAAAATAAATCAACCCAGAAAATTGACTTTTTGATCACAAATCAGAGGGGAGAGACAGAGATATTATACCTGAAGACAACACCAAGTGAAATTAAGTAAGCTAACAAGCCAAACAATCCCATAATACGAATTAATTATGTGGGATTTCCCAACCCATAGCTTCCTGTAACTCTTCCTCGCTTGAAACGCCAAGTATAGGACAAACAAACCAGAGGGTAGAATCAGGAAGATGTTGTGCCAAAATCCGTGACAGTTCAACAGCCAATTGTAAGCTTGATGATCATTTGACGGGACACTGATTGTGTCTTCAATTACAGCAGAATAATTCGATTCCGATGAAATTGGGACTTCCAGAGGTGGGGATAGTGAAAGGGTAGGCATTGGGTTGATCAATTTGTAGGGTTTTTAGTTGAGCATTGATATTTGGGGGAAATTGGGAACCCTAACTTTTGGGGGAGAATTGATTAGTGGTTGATTGAGAAGGTAGAAAAGTGGTAGTCAATGTGATGGGGTTATGACCATGGGAATTGTACTCTTTGTCTTTATTACGATGGGATTATGATTGGCTCGCCTAAAATAATACGGAATATGTATTTTGTAAACCTAGTTGGTAAGTACTCCGCATTAAGTATCTTTTTAAAATATGAATAAATAAAAAGTACTTTTTAAAAATATGAATAAATAAAAAGTACCTTTTAAAATATGGAGTCATCATTTAATTGACAAAAATAATACCTAAATATTTATACTTGTTAGTACTATATAAGGATGTGCAATTACAAGGAGGGACTATAATTGATTTGTCTCTAATTATTAGCTTTGTAGTTTATTGTGATATTTTATGTAGAAAATTAAATGCCTCTTAATTAGTTGACGTATGTATCGAAAGTCTTGGGAAACTAGATATGAAAAACATAGTGTCTTACCTCAATATCTCAAACATGTTAGGGAGATATAAAAGGTAAGTAGAACATTTGTGTATGTGAATTAATGGAATACTAGTAATAGTTTAAAAAGAGGTCCTATAACAGAGTCATTTTTTTTTGCGAAATTGTGGTAAAAAGAGAGTGGATTGTGAGTGAATTTTACGCGTGTAACTAATCATCTTATTCTACGAGAGTAATTGATATGGATACTATTAAACTAACTTATAAGGAGAAAAGTACAAATTATGGTTATATGGATATATAATTTCCATGTTAAAAAAGATGTAACTATTTTGCCAATACCACCTACAAGTTCTTATTTAATAATATAATAAGTAAGAACAATTGACGTTTTTTGCAAAATTAAAGTTGGTAATTAGTAAGTTCTAAATCAATCTCAAAAGTTTCAATTCATTGTTCATGCCTTTTTTTTTTCTGAATCCACTCTCATACAGTCATAAAACTTTTTCAATTTGTTAATTCATTAATCAATCTCAAATTTTTCAATTCGTTATTCTATTTTTTCAATTCGCTATTTCATCCAACTTTACCCTTCTTTGTCTCATACAATCATACTACGGAACATGTTTGAATACATAATTGAGAGACACTACACAGACGATTAAATACACAATCGAGAGAAACCACACAATCATAAAAGTAGTAGTATCCCCACAATTTTAAATGAAGAAAAATTTTATTTCAAAAATCCGTACTGAATTTAATGTGGTATTGTGCAGTTTCTCAAGTCAAAGAAAGGTGTTCCACTGATCTTCTGTTCTCCATACATTGCTTCTTAAATAAGTGATGTGACTTGTCTATATATTTTTACTAGTTACCAAATAAAATCATCTTAATTGTAATGGATGTCAAATATCTTAATTTGTTAAGTTCTTGAGCAATGATACACTAATTTGACGAACAAATCTCATTTACAACGTTGTTTGTTGTGGGAATTGTTTTTCTTGTTACCTCAAAATATATAAAATCATCGTTTCATTAAAAAAAAGGTATTAGATGGACTTTTTACACCATTTTATTTGTGTCACAAGTTATTATATCAACCTCATATCTTCTATTTCCACCCCACTTTTCCAATTTCCACCGTCACCCTCGCCTAATTGTCATCATGTATACCTTTGTTATAACAGCCATTATTCTCAATATACATGTTTATTCTCTATATTTTTCAATCCTAATACCACCTTCATGACGACCATCACTGTACAATATTCACCACATCCTTTGTAGTGGAAGCAATGAATACAATTTAGACTTTAGTTTAGCGATTGTTAGGAATATATTTTGTGTTTGATACTTGTGTAGCTTCTGTTGATAATTTTGTAAAAAATTTGAAAGGCGAGAAAAGGGTAGAATAAGTCGTATATTTATAAATGAGATTAAAAAATTTATCACCTAAGATAATAAGTTTTCTACCTGATATCATATATTTAACACTCCATCCGTCCCTTAAAAAAAGCTCAAAGTACGATTTCTACTTTTTTTAAAGTCAAAGAGAATAATGTGATGTGTTGTCCTTCTTATTATACAAATTGGCATAAAATTATTATCTAAAATAAAATTTGGGTAATCTTTTAGGGACGCACTAAAAAGAAAAACAAGACTTTTTATAAGGAACATGAAGTATCTAAGATCATAAGTTCTACATCTAATATCACAATTTCTATACTTAAAGATCAAATCTTATATATTTTTTTGAAACCTCACATCTTATATACATGAGATCACATTTTATATACTTATGATTATAAATTCCATATTTAAATATAAAAAATCTATATTTGAAATCATATTTTATATACATGAGACTATAATTTTTATATCTGGTACTAATATTATAAATGTTATATTTGAAATTATAAATTCTATAACTAAAATTATATATTATATACATGAGAACATATATTATATATCTGACATCATAATCTTTATGTCAAATATCATAATCTTTATATATAAGATTATATTTTATATACTTGAAATCATAATCTCTATATCTAAAATCATAATATTTATATTTATATTTATACTTATAATAATAATATCTATATTTAAAATTGTAATTTCTATATTTAATATTATAATATATATACTTAAGATTATAACTTTTATTATTTCGTATGTGAATTAGACAACTATTATTTCGAGTTAGTTGCTTGCTAAGTACTCCCCGTATGATATAGTTAGTACAACTCGAATTATCATTAATTCGGGTCAGATCGCTCTCTCGAATCTAGTAGTGAGGCTGTGAGCTTATACACACGTGGTAGGTGGGAACAAATAGTGGAGTAAGAACGAGAACGCAACCCGACTGTCACAGACTTTTAAAACCCACGTCGTCCTATTAAAATACCATCCAGCGGTCACCAACTCACCTCTCCCCTATTCATTCACTCATTCTCGAATCTTCTTTAACTCTCTCTCTCTCTCTCCCCCCCCTCCAATTGCAAGGGTGATCTGAGGTAATCTCTACAATTTCGATTTCATTTTATCGAATCCAGTACAATTTCATCGATTTTATTTCAATTTAGTGTTTATACAATTGTTTTCTGCAATTATTTGATCGCTAATTTGTCAATTAATCAGTTGACATCTGCCGATTTTCATGTTTTTTCGTTAATTGATCGTTTTTTATTCTATAGTTGAACGCTTATTTAGATGTTATATACTCCGTATTCTGGACTGTTCGGAATTAATAGTCAGGTTTATAGTGTAATCTGACCTAGTTACGTGATAACTAAATCTGGACGGAGGTAGTATTTCATTTGATTCTTGTAATATGGAAATGAACTTTTTGAACTTTTTTGTGTACTAAGCTGTCATGTTCTAACAGTCGTGTTGATAGTGTAACTTTTAACTCGCTACAAAATATTCCCAATGTCCTTAATATTTTGACAGCCTTTGACTTTTTACGATTAAGAAAAAAATTTATAAAAACCTTTGTCCAAAAAAATTACATTTGAATATAATATTTCTTATTACATGATAATAATTTGTTATTAAATTTAAAAAAAAATAGAGCAAAAATAAAGGAAATGTTTGACTTGAGTCCAGAGATTTGGAAATTGACTCTACCGTGTATACTTACCTCCATTTGGAATAGACAGTTGTGTTGATAGTGTAACTCAAAACTTGTAACATGATTACTATATCGGAGTGGGAGTGGTTTTTGACATGAGTCCTTTAATTTGGAAGTAAACTCTTCTGCATCGGGGATAAGTTGCTTTTTGTGAATGTGCTTGTGTTTCTTTTATGTTGATGCAAAGTGGATCCACTCTGAATCTCTCTTCTTGTTTTTGTACTGGTTGTGATAATGTCTTGCGAGCTTGAGAGTGTACATACTTATTGTCAGTGTTGATTTTGTAGAATACACCTAAACATGGGCAAGGCTGTTGTTGTGCTTAGCAGCAGTGAGGGTGTTTCTGGAACTGTCTACTTCACCCAGGAAGGAGATGGTAACTTTTGAGATTTATGTTCAGGTTTTGTTGAAGTGTCAAAGGAGTGTTATAGGAATTCTGATTGATTGATTGTGTTTTGTTTTAGGTCCAACAACAGTGACTGGAACTGTCTCGGGTCTCAGGCGTGGGCTCCATGGATTCCATGTTCATGCTCTTGGTGACACAACCAATGGCTGCATGTCAACTGGTATTTTGCTCGATTTTTGTGTATTATAATGTAATCATCTGCTGTGGAAGTGGAAATTATGCTAGGTTGTGTTTTAATGTCTGATGAACTTGATTGCAGGACCACACTTCAACCCTAATGGTCACGAGCATGGTGCTCCAGAAGACGAGGTTCGTCATGCTGGTGATCTTGGAAATATCACAGTTGGGGATGATGGTAAGTTATTGCTTTTTCCCCCTCGCCATCATCAGCCATCAACCATGTAGAGAGATAGTTTTCTGTTACCCTTGTTCATTCTTTGATTTGCGTAAGTAGACTATATGAGCCTGTTTAAAGAAGGATCTTCGGGGATTTTATTTTATTGGAATCTCTAATAGAGGGTACATGGATAGTGGAATACAAATCCAGTCCTGTTACGGTGCTACCAATAGTTTCAACGTTTGCGGAGAAAATAAGTTCTCTTCCTATGCACGGGGGATATGCAGATCAGGAACACGTAAATTACTGCACTTATTGTATATAGTTATGTGGCCTTTGGTAAATCTGTTTTACTTGGGGACTTAGTAAGATTTGTCACCTTTGGACATGTGATGACAGATTGTTTGCAATTGGACCCTTGGCTTTGAGTTCTGGCTAGTCTAATGCATCCGGACTAGGGAGCCGATATGCTTAGTTATTCTCACATGTCGCCTCTTGTCATCTTTAATAATTAAGTATCCTTGAAAGCAAGAAGGATCTGGTGTCCTTAGCATTCCGTCATTGGTGTAGACATGACTGACAAAATTGCTTTTGTTGTGCATTAGATCCAATGTATTGTTATGAATTTCTTATTTGATTCTCTTTGTCTATCTGTGTGCCTCAGGTACTGCTACCTTTACCATCATTGACAACCAGGTTAGTTTTGATTTCCTCTTAAATGATTGACCCCTCTTCTTTCCATTTTTTGACCTTGTATTATTTTGTGTTATCCACCTTAATGGGGTAATATTTGATTTACAGATTCCTCTTTCTGGACCCAACTCTATTGTAGGAAGGGCTGTTGTTGTCCATGCTGAACCTGATGATCTTGGAAGAGGTAATAGTTTTAATAGTATTATTTTAATGCCAATCCAATATTTTAACCATTTGTTACTTTTTAAGGAATCATTAGTCAATTTGCTGCATTAAAAAATCAACTTTAAATAATATGGAGGAACCTACTTCGACTTTGCACTGTTCAGGCTCTTACTAGGGCTACGTGAGACATTGGAGTCATTGGTTTGGTTTTAGTTATTTCACCATATATTTAGAGTAGCTTCAGTATCTAAAAGAGAGGCTTGAAATAATCTCTTGAAGGGCTAGCAGAACACAACTTTTTTCGGCATTACTTGCTGAATGATATGAAAAAATGGATTTCGTTATGCTGTTTTTCATCATAACTTGTTGTGATATTTTACTTTTTCCCCATTGCTAAAAGCCTATTATAGAAAAGAGTGATCAATGAGAGGAGAAGAAGTGTATAAAGATTGATAGAGACAAGATCTTCACAAATGATATCTGTTCTCCTCAACAATACCGAAGCCGAAGAATAAATGAAAATATTTTTGTGCCCCACATCAATTATTTTTAGATAACCATTTGTCTGGCAACAAGGCATAGTATTCAAGACAATATTTCCTACTTACTAATGTATCATTGTGCTTGGGGGCCATGGTGCAGCTAATGAGGTGGGAAGTGTGTCGTTTGCTGGTGGAAAACTCATTTTGAACCTCCTGTTCGGCCTAAGCACTGACCTTGGGCTGCCTCTACGGAGGGTAAAGCCCTATATACTAAGTAAAGTAGTTTCCTAAAATGCAGTTTATGTCATTTCTAATTATTTTGATGAACTGCTAGCCATCAACTGATATTCTTAACAGAAATAATTGTTGATAGGGTTAAACTGTATGCTGTACGTAAGTTCTGTAATGTTATGCAACTCGGTGATAGTTAGTTGGTAAGGTCATGTTACTAACTTACAATTGTGATTTCTGAATGAACTAACATGAGAGCTGTAAAACACAAACTGGATCCAAGAAGCAGATAACTGTATCTAGAGTCTAGACAGATCTTTTCTACCTCATAACTGTCTTACCAACTAGATAAGGCAGTGATAGGATGCACTTACAGAGAAATAGTGAATCTGTAATCTGAAATTGGGATGTAGGTTTCTCAGGCTTGCACACAGCTGCTGTGTTTGAGTCTAACATACGTTCATATGCACTGATGGAAGCATGATGATGCAGTTCTTCACTTCTTTGTGGTTGTGTGCTGCAAGACATTTTAGAGCTGCATTTTATCAAGATTTTCAGTGTGCTGCATTTTATCTTGAATATTTGAGTCAGAATATAGTTTACATAATCCTAATAAGTCTTCTTTGGATATTTTGTTTAGGGGGACATGAACTCAGCAAGACCACAGGGAATGCTGGTGGTAGGGTGGCTTGTGGTAAGCCTTTAAATCTTGTTTGGTTTCCTATGCCTTAATTGTAGTGTTTGTTAGTCGACAATCATCTTTGATTATTTAGTCATCCCTAATTTACCGAAATTGGGTGCAGGTGTTATTGGTCTTCAAGGTTAAATTTGTCTTTTTCTTACTTCCAAAGAAGAGATTGAAAGTTGCAGTTTCCTCTCTATTCTATCTGAGATTTGTGTTGGAAAAAGAGGACGTCCTTAAAATTTTAAATAAGAACCCGAATTGTCTGGACTTCTAGGATAATGCGGTCCATCAGAGTGTAACTTTGTTGTAACTGAGGATTTATTTTGATTTGTATTGTCTAGCTACATGAAAGATCTCGCTTTAATTACTCATGATCGTGGATGGTGCTCATGTTTGAACTTGTGCTACACCAATTTGTTTGGCTTCCTATTGCCTGAAGGCATGTGCTTACTTGAACCCGAGTATATCTAGGAATAGGTGCCATCTTTGCAAAGTTTGTGTTCGTTTTGCAAGGTACACCCAATGTGCCATTTATATTTCAAATAAGCAAATTTTCTTCAAAATGATTTGAAGATAGGTAGCAAGACGTGGATACATCCAATTGATGCCCACGTCCATATGAAACTTAGATGCGAGGGAGTAGACGTGACTTATACTGCCTTTTGAAGCCTGAGCAAGTTGAGTGTAGATCATTAGATGTAATAATCTGCTTGGCTGTCTGCAATACCAATCATACAGCTCTATCCGATTTGAAGTTCCATGCGGCTGGAGAGGATGAAAAAAGGTTGCAAAAACCACCTTATTGGCATCATCGTTCGCTGATTATTCTTTTTGCTGTGTGCTTTTTTCTTTCCTCTCTCTTTTTTTAATGAGATGTGTGTTTTCTTAAGCTCGTACACTGAAAACGTCATTGCCTTCTGTATATTCTTACATTTAGGCTCTGAAGTGCTTGCAGAAACGAATAAAAGTTTGAAGCTATTCTTGTTCCCATGAGTCATGACTGGCTAGTGGCTACCATTGTCCCACATATGGTTGTACATGTAATTCCATGATGTATTCATGTCTGATGTTCCTAGTCTTCTAGAAACGTGGTATAACACTGTATTTATCTGGTGTCACAAAATCTTTAGAATATGGATTGTTTTTATTTTGAAGTATGTCACATTAGATTTCATCCGTCATAAAAACAACTGTTCAAAGTTAAAACCTTTTAACTAAAAAACCTTGTTAGATATTTGGACAATCTTATAGGCTACCACCTCTTCCTAAATTTGGCACATTATCAACTTTTTGACAATTCATCAAGTTCAAAATATTATTAATGATTACAAATTATGTAACACTAAAAAAATAACGTGACACTAATCGAGATTATTCACTTTCCAAATCAAAAGAATCATAATTAAAATATTATTCACTTTTTCCAAGACATCCTAAAAAAATATTCACCCACAATTATTACTATCAGATTAGAAAGTAATTAAATTACTATTACCTCAAGATGACTTTTATACAGTAAACATGGCAGCATAACACAATGTTAAGATCGGAGCAAACTGAGACAGAGGAGAGAGACTACAGATATGGGGAGGGAAGTAGCAGAGAGCTGTGTTGACAGCTTATTGATCGAGATGGTTTCTGCATATGCCGACCGTTTCTACGCCACCAAGCCGGAGCTCGCTGCTCGACGTATCGAATCCATCGGCTACCAGGTCGGCCACCAGCTCTCAGACAGGTATCTGCAAACCCTAAATTCAATTCATTTTGATGATTTCTTAATTATTTCGGAATTTGGATCGTGAATTGTTGTGGTTATGTGATCTGATAAGTTTTTTTTGGAAGATTTAGTGAATTTTCTTTGTTCATTGTGAATTTCTGATAAATTTGCGGACTTTTGGTTGTGTTGATTTCGAATTTAATTGGATTGGGGATGGGAGGTGGCGGAAATTTGAGGAATTAGGTTACTTGGGATTGTTTTTGTGATGATGGTGGGATTTGAGTTAACTAATTCACCAGTAGAAGGTTGGGTACAGGATACATGATTCACTACATAATTTTTTACATTATCCCAAAGCATGTTGTTAATTCGCCTTTTTCAGTTCGTGTTTTGGGGGGATGATAATTAGGTAACTATGGACGAGACTTTGAGCATTTTAAATAAAAAGATTATACTATTTTTATCATGTATAGGATTGGAAAAATTGGGTCCATCATCAACTGCTATGTAGAATGATTGTTGAAATTTGAGCTTCGTCATAGATTAGTCATGATATATTGATCTTTAGTGCTGTGCTAGAAGTAAAATGATGTGAGTCTAGTAGAATTTTTTTTTTTTGAAAAAAGGAACTGGATAGAAAGTTCATTCCATTTGCGTCCTTTATTTGATTCCATCCCATTTCTTATGTGTTTATAAACCAGACAGTCCCTTAGTGGAATGCACATTCTCAAACTACATGGATCGTGATTGATCTATTTGGTCAAGTGGCTGTTGCTCAGCTCTTTTATTTTCTTTTTTAATTTTTAGTTCTGGTTATGCTTTTTTTCTGCATATAGTGACTACTGTAGGAAGTTTCAGCTTTTTAAATGAAGTTGCTTTTGTTAGGTATACCATGGAAAGACCACGGTTTGGTGACCATCTTGAGGCAATCAAGTTCATATGTAAGGATTTCTGGACGGAAATTTTTAAGAAACAGATAGATAACCTGAAGACAAATCACAGAGTGAGTTTCTGCTATTTTTCTTTACTAATATGTTTGATATTAGTCATTTGAAGGTCTATTCAAAACAGGTTACTCATATTATATTTGGTTAGGGTACTTTTGTGCTGCAAGATAATAGATTCCGTTGGTTATCACACATTTCTGTGGATCCATCAGCTGATAGTGCTGGTACATCTCAAGATACTTCTGAGGCTTCAGTGGAGAACAAAGCTGCTCAGGCAGCAAGCATGCATCTCTACTTTCCATGTGGAATTATAAGGGGAGCACTTACAAACTTGGGAATACCTTGTGCTGTTTCAGCAGATATATCTAACCTTCCAGCATGTGAGTGATCATTTAAGAGTTAGTTTTTTCCCCCACCATTTTCTGCAACCAATAGATAAATCTTATGAATCTTGAGGTGGTTGAGGGTTTTCACTTTTCAGTCTGTGATACACTGCCTTAGTTGATTCTTATAGGGGATATCTAATCTGATATCTGCGTCCAAGAAATAACTGTTGTGCATGATGTTGCTGATGAACAATCTTAAATCTGTGAGAGATCTCTTTGATTTTGTTCTCTAGGGATAGGTGTTTTCTTTGCTATTCCGATCCTCTTATCTGAATATATTGCATTTCAAATGTATGCCTTTGGGTAGGTTCAGGCTGCTAGCTATGTCAATCTATTTTAAAGAACCAAAAAACTAGTCTTTGACTACATTTTCTTCTTTGGAAACCCTTATAATTGGTAGTTGACTTATAATAATTGCTGGTGCAGCTCGTTTTGGTGGTCACTTTTAGAGGGTATGCATAAGCATACTCCTTTCAATTGTTTAACTTTTGAGATTGAGATTCAATCGATCGTTTTTTGACATATTTCCCTTTTTTCTGTGTTTGGTAGCGCAATATCTTTATTTTCTTATTGTCATTTTTTTTAACTAGCAGAATTGTATAATCACAGTGTCACTCATATTTTGCTGCCTGAACAGGTTCATTTGTGATTCGGATTAAGGTTTAGAATGAAGTTTTCAGCCAGTACTTAGTGGATACATGTTTCAAGAATCTCAGCTAAGAGTGAGCTACTTTGTCTTGGTTTCTTCTGGTTGTTTGCAGTTTGGGTATAAGGGTATTACATAGATGCCCTTGTAGTTACTGCTTCCATTTGGAGGAGCCCCTGGAACCTTGAGATGTTTTCAGTTTTCCTCAAAAGTTGCCAAGCTGGTTCTTTAGTCCGATTTTGAATTATATTGCTTCATCATTCTGGATAAATAGTTTAGAACAGTATGTTTCCCCACCAATTCTTTTACAATATAAGATATGTCGACATATGACATTGGAATAATTTGTGTACTTTGTTTTGTGAATGATTTAATGATCGTTACATGTCTATATGCGGCTTGTTTTCTTTTTTTCTTTTTCTTTTTCTTTTTTGAGAGGGTCTATTTGCTTTTTATTTTTTTAGGTGCATTGACTACTTCATATCACGATTCATACATAGTAGAGAACTAGAGATGTATGCATTGGTTATGCTCAAAATCTAACCCATTTATTTATGATGATACCCTGCTTAATAGAGAAGAAAAGGTCAATAACTATTTTGTAGGGCCCTAGCTTGTGTAGGTCTTTGGAGTATGCCTATGCTGAATGCTGTTTGGTTGTTCTTTTAGCTTTAGAGCTTACTCCCCGAGAGTAACCTGGATCTCTTCAAATCTCTTGCATGAAGTTACATTTGTTTCTTGTGCATTTTCTTGATGACGAGCTAAACATTAAACTTAGGGGAGTCCAATATACGAGATCAACGAACTATCCTTCACCTTTTTCTCAAGACTTTATGGTTAACTTTTTTCTTGCGAAGCCAAACACTATAGACCTGAGGCCGTTACCCTGCATGCTGGAAAATTTAGGTGTCTATTGAGCCTCTCACAAGGGCATAATGGTAAACATCGTAATTATAGGAGAGGAGAAACGCATGATCGATCTTACATGAAATTCCTTAGGTCAAACACAAAGATCGTAGCTTTTTGGCTCTGATCACATATATAGCCTGCAATTTGGTGTAGATAAAATACGCCCTATCTTCGTTTCCAAAATCTCAAACTTAGAAAAAATAAAAGGAACCTTACAAATAACGAGGGTGCAGTAGAACAAATTTTATTTGTTATTTTTTCTTGAAACTTGTTTTTTAGAATATGGAATACACTGAAAATACCCGTTCGTGTTTAGTAACACAAATTTTGTGACTATTTTAAATTGCTTTGTACTAAAATTTTGTTACGGTTATATTAGTTATCATAGACATTTGTTTTGTAATAAAAAATTAATGAAATTATAAACCCACTTTAAAAGCTAATAGGAGAAGATTAGGGGCTAGGGGCATTGTATCTAACTATCTGTAGCCCCTTATATTTGACGGGGTTCGGAGTATGCAAAGTGTGATGGTATACAATCCTACATAGCATGCAAGAGTGAATGACATAATAAGAAGGTCTACATCAATTAGGTCACTTGAAAAAGTAAAAAGTAAAAAGTAGTTGGTCAATACTTTTGCTCATTGTTTGTCCAATCTCTTATTCAGAGAGATAAACAGCTGCAAGCAGTCGTATGCGCCACCTCAACAATGTGATTTTGTGAAGGGGCCAGATGTGTGAAAACTTAGGTACAGTGACACTCTGTGAATGAAAAATGTGGATATCATCAAGTGCATAGCTAGTTTTAGTAATTCCGGAATTTACGGTCCTTGTACAAATCCCTCTTGAACGGAAAAAGAGTGGTATTTAGAATATATTTGAGAGGGATGAGGGAAGAAGCTGTTCAAATGAAAAATGAAAAGAGGTGTACAAATCCCTCTTGAACGGAAAAAGAGGTGGATATCATCAAGTGCAAATGAAAAATATCCTTGTACAGTTGTACAAATCCCTCTTGAAGTTGCTGATCATTGGCAGGCATTGTTATATTCGCTAAATGCTACTATGGCACCTTTCAATCACATTTGTTGTCTAAAGCTTGGGAAAATGTGAAACAAACAATTCAAGTACACTACCTTCAAAAGTGCGAGGGATGAGGGGATGAAGCTACTTTGTCAAGTTAGCATAATCTTTTTTGTCTTTGGTCTTTACTCTTTAGAGAGACATAAGGCTATGTCAACAATGTGCTACTACTTTTATAATTGAAGGATATAGTATTAGTGAGTATTCCATCCGTCCTCTAAAGATTGCTTCATTTTTATTTATAGAGTCAAAGTTTAAAAATTTTGACCATAAATTCATGTTATAAGAAATAATATATTCAAGTGAGATTTTATTGGATGCATCTCAAGTTTTTATAATTTTTTGCCTTACGAATTTGGAGATAAAAACGTTTAAAGTCGTGTCTTAAAAATCATGAAAAGTCAAATGAGACAATATAAGGGACATAGGAGCAGGGAGCAACGGGTGGACAGTGCACCCGGGTGTACCATGAACATGGTACACATGTTACAAAATAATATACATTACGTATATGAACACAACTGACATGTGTAATATGTACATTTTTTATATACATAATGTACATTTTTCATGTATATAATGTATATTTGTTTAGAGCAGGTGTACCATGACCATGATGCATCCGGTTGCACCTTTGAATTTGCGAGTAGGGAGATTGAAGTGGATACAACAGAGTAGATGATGATTGAAAAGATTGAAGCTTTTGAAGTAAAAGTCATGGAAATCGAGGAAGATTGCGAGAGAATGGAGCTGAATGCGTCGATAATAGAGGAAGCCTAGGTGAAGGAGGAAGAAATCAAAGAGCGTCGGATAGCGGTGGAGGAGAGAGAAAAGCAGATGGATGAGCGGTGTCGAGCACTGGATTGTAGAGAGCGACGATTGAATGAGCAAAGTAAGCGTCTGGAGGCGAAGTAGAGAGAAAGAGAGTCAAAGGCTAAGCAGAGCAAAGGTGTCGATTCCTTTAATTTTCTGTCTCTCTGTTTGAATTTAATGTTGCTTTATTATATTGTGGTATGTCTTTGGATATTTTTTGACAATGCATCTGATGGAGGAATATTTGCTTATTAAACAGGGTTTTGATAATTTTGTGTACATGTAACTGATGTTTGTGATGAAGGAATCGATGAAGTAGATGGTTGATCACTTTTATCTTTCATGTTTTTGTTAGGATTATAGAGAGTCGAGATGATGTTTGTGGGATGTTGATCCGGCCGGTTATACACTTCATTTAAGAGGCACTTGGCTTCTATATTGATAGGTTGGGTTTTTACTTGAAAAATTGCCAACATTAATGGTTGTTGCATTGGTCTAAGTCCTTTTAAGATGCAGAATTGTATCCTTTATAATGCAACATTTTCCAGATTAGAGATACATATACCTAATCCACCAATTTTGCCTACCTATGTATGTGAAGTGAAAATTTTGATGCCATGATCTTATTTGCTTATAGTATTAGGTTAGTTGTCCTGATTAACAAATTTGATTCAAAATTTTGTTCTGTCTTACAGTGTGTTTGATCATTTGTGTCTATCCATGTAATCATCTTACTAATGCTTAGCAGTTAGCACTTATATATAGCAATGACTAGTCCTGGGGTTAAATTACATTACTGTTAATCGCTAGTCTATGTCAGATATTGGTTATATGTACTTTGAGCTTGTTGTGTATGTGTCATTTGTTGATATTCTTGTTGAACTAGTAGGAATTGCTTGGCTGCCTAATGTGACATTTTGCTTTCTTCTTTATTTTGGTGAGTTAAGATGATGTATTTTTGAAATTTGACATTATCTGTATATTGGAAGGTATTTTGATTTTAATTCTCTCTTTCCTAGGCATTTAGGCATAGTCCCTTACTGTTATTTTATCATTCATTACCTTTCTAGTGCTTCCCACTTGCACCCAAGTGAAAACCAGGTATCTTCAGCTACAGGCATGCAGTGAGATTCAAGTGCTGTGCAGAAATATGGACACAAAAGGCATGAGTTCCAACCTAATCAAGCGTTGCAAGGACATTAATGTGATGCTTACGAAGGTTTTTGATTCTCTTCAGTCAGCACCAGATCCAGCAAAGCTTGTCCTTGATGTGATTCGAAGATTTTACGAGTTGATTGAGTCAGTAAGTGTGTCAAGACAAGTTTATATAGGAAGTTCCATAGTTTTGAAGGAGCATTGATGAAACTAAAGACTAATATTACGCTACGTTTAAAAGACAATGCAATGAAGTTCAAACAGGTGGAGAGGTTTTTTCGCTCAGCTGGGTTCCACTCATCCTATGGAGATGTTTTCCTTCCTTCAGATCTAAGTCTCGTACACGTTAGCCATTCAGATGATTTAGATGAACTTCTTTCTCTTCTTGGGACCTTTTATACCGAGAGTTGGGTTCATCACTTCATTGGCATGAGCAAGATTCATATTTGTGCCAGATGTTGGGGTTTGAAGAAGAAAATTCAAAAAAATTCCAGGTAAGTTGAATTTCCTTCATCTGAGAAAAGCTGAATTGACCGTGACAGCATCTGTCTATTAGAAGAGGTAACAACAATTGGTACTAGAATGAGAAATGACTTGTGGAAGTTTCTTTTACTTGTGAAATTGTGATATGCATTTGCTATTGTTTTTGTTTCTCTTTCCCTTTTGTTTTCTTGTACTTTTCCTTTTGGGGTGTGATGCACTGCCAAGATGTTAACTTACCTCTTTTAAGGAGACGTCTCTTTAGGGAAATAGAAGCTTCAGTCGATCATTTTTATTCATTGATTTAGTTATGAGGGCCACTGTCACTCAATAGTTGGCCTTGTAATTTGTTTCTTTCTAATTACCAGTCACCACACTATATCCAAGCAGTTTGCCGAGACTCGGGTTTTGTGCGGTGTTGATGTAGATGTCCATAGTTCCAAGCTTAACTCTGCCAATAAATATGCATCATCATTGAAGAATTTGTTTTTATGAATTTTTAGCCAACTTAATATAATTGGGTGGAATAAGCATGTTTATGATCTTTGGTATAAACAAGTAAATCCTCGGTCTTAGGATGTTAGTCAATTAACAAAATCAATGCAATATCTAGAATGTTACTATATCATTTAAGGTAAATTTTGCCTGGCATTGCAATATTATAAGTCAATTAATGCACTTTTAATTTATCACATAACCGAATTATTGTTGTGTATGAAAACTAAATTTTAATGCCTTAGAATTTGACATAGAAGGATTATTATATATATGTGGAAACCGAACCAAACAAGTATTGACTTCTGATTTGCAGCTGAAATGCATAATTGAACTAGAAATATTCCTGGATGTATAAACATTTGAGTGTCTGATTTTTCTTTTTGAAATTTGATCTTCTGAAGCTCTCCCCCCTTAACTTTTCCTTGCTTCCCATTCACCTATGGTACTAGTAATTGATAATAACTGTTTTCTCTACAGCTAAGATTAGGTTATCTTAGTGCGTATCATATATGAAGTACATTTCTTACTTTGAACAGGTCTTATCCAATCTCTTATTATGAGGGAGGAACAGCTTCGAGCAGTTGTATGCATATATGCGTTCAAGATGGAGGCTGATTTTCTACCAGTTCCACTATTGGAAGCCCGTTTGAAATGGATCCAGAAGTTTTGAATCATTCTTTCTCCATATTTTTGGCTCCTTGGATTACTCCTTTTATTAATACAGATTGCAGGGCTTCATTCTCCGCACACCATTTTCTCTTTGCTTTTGAGTTCCTCCAGTTCTGTTTGATTGATATTGTAAAATAAACTTGTTGCAGACCGATGCTGTCAAGATGTAATAAAGGTCCTCAAACTTGACCTTAATACATTTCCAACTTTATGCTTGAGACTAGCTTTTTCACCTGCTCCCCTGGAATCACGCATAAATCAATTGGAATAGGAGATGGAAGGGAAGATAGGCTGAAAGCTTAATCTCGGAAAAGAAGGGAGTTGCTCTTCCTGGAATTGATCAGTCACATTTGCGGATTGGGAAGAATTGTTATCCAAATACCATGGAATTCGAAAAATTATCTTTAGTTATATGCTTGTCAAAGGTTAATTTTTAAGAATCCTTGCAACTTTACTTGTAAAAGTGTCAAACTATGTAGTTAGTTTAGTGCCATTTACCTTGTTCCTGTGTAAGTTTCGAGTTGTTGCTGGATCTTACAGATTCATCACAGTAAGTCCACCATCTTTTGTACAGCCATTAAGTTTTAGGATAATATGAGAAAGGTCGTAATTTATTTATTAGAATTCAGAAGTTGCATAATATGTTATGTAGCTTTTTGAGGAAATCGTCCTAATGTACATTGACATATATGTGGCCTGTAGTTACATCTTATGCATGTCGTAGGTTTATCATCGAAGCCTTGAAGGACTCAAGTCCAAGAAGCAGCAAAATGAAGTGGTTTCAGGGTTCTCAGGATTCAACACCGAGAAAGAATGCACCCATAACTCTCATAGTTTGTGCTGTATAACCTGGAAATATGGTATTGGTGTTGTTTGGTTTAGGCTATCCAAAACTGGAAGTACGTATTACTGATTTAGTAACTTCTCAGGGTTGTGAATTTACTTGCACCCATCTTAATTCTTCTGAAAATAAACCCTATGACTGAACGTGGGGAAGGGTTGGACTTGAAGGAGAAGCAAATGGGTGAGCTATACCACCTGATCGAGTTGAAAGAGAAGTAGATCAATGAGATGAGTAGAACGTTGGAGTTGAAAGACAAGGAGATTGTTAGTTTACGTAGTCAAGTGTTGGAGGCTAATGAGAAGCGAATTCAGGAACGTGAAGAGGACTTGGGGTTGGAAGATAAGGAGAAGGCGTCGCGTTGGAAGTGGCTAGAGGTTAGTGAGAATGATATTAGGAATCAATGCCAAGCAGTGGAGGAAGCAAACGTGAAACCATTGAGTAAGTGAGGTTCTAAGGTTGAAGGAAGAAGAAGTCGAGTTGAAAGAGAAGCACGTAAACAAAGATTTCAAAGAAATGGCGCTTGATGAGAAGTATGTGAACAAGCGTTAGGAGTCGAAACAGAAGCGGAATGATGAACCTTGCGAACGGATTGAACTGGTGCAGCCAAAACAGGAGGGAAAGAGAAGACATTGTTACTAGATTAAACTCATATTACCTATTTTTGCTAGAAGAGTAGCAGTTTGTTCTGTCACTTCCTTTACTTCTTTTGTTGCAATGACTGTTTTTGTGATGTGTGTGTGCTAAGTTATTCAAACATTGCGAAAGTAGTATGGGAATATTCAGATGTGCAGTAGAATACCAGAATGTACTGTATATATCATATTTTCTTGCCATTGAATGACGTTGATTTTCATCCATTATATTGTGTACAAATATATTTGCTACAAAAAACTATTTTAGTGCCCATATTTTTGTTATTGGTCTTTTTTTTTTTGGCTAGAATCAAGGCTTAATAAGATAGTTGCATATTTTAGATAGGCTTAGCCATTGCACGAATCCAAATTTGGTCTCTTTAAATGATGCACATATACTGGAATACAATGCAAATAATATATTAGATGGTACTCCTGTATTATATTTGGACTCTAATCAGCTTCTAAATAGAAAGAAACTGATCTTAATTTGCTTCAATATCTTTTGATTATAACTCATATAAAACATAGTCTCCACCATTGATTATTACCCATCATTTTAAATGCATTGGTGAAAAGGGGAGACAACGAAGACACTAAACCATTGATCAAAGAGTTTGATAAAATCCAGAAGAATAATGTTCAGCAAAGCAGTGGCTTAAGGGCAGGGGAAGGGCCCCTAATTATGCATCAGCAATCGCCACCACGTACGTTAATCGGAAGAGATTGCGCAGCACCCTACAATCATGCAAGGCATAAGCATTGCATGTGCTCTCTCTAGAAGGTTGCAACCAACAATGCAACTCCAGTCATGGTGAGTATGTTCATTTTCTTTTCGCAGTCTGCATAGATTACAATGCAATTTACATTTTTACTTCTAGAATCTGAATTACTCATTATTCTACCAAGTAAAATTTTTTGGTAAAAGAATTTGCATAACCGCAAGAAATTGGGTTGTTTTTTGAGCTGCATGACATAACTTAGACCTTAATTTCTTGATTTTTTTGGGTATATTAAGACTTTCCAGGATTTTTATTCGTGGATTTCATAGTTTTAGCTGTTGACCTAAATTTATTTATTATTTTTATAACAAATCAGACCTTCTTTCCTTAAAAAAAAAATTGTATTGATTTTCTATTGTGGGAGTTATCAGCGATATTTCATGACATCTTTTAAGGATCGTTCATCGTTGAAGCTTAATTTAAGATAAATCTTGTACCCCTTCACATTCATCGCCATTGTGTTTGAAGTTCAGGTATCTACGAACTCCAAATCATCCTTACTGCCTCATTCATCGAAAAACAACAATTTATAAGCTCTACTCCGGTAAACATATTGAAAGATTTACTGTGGTATGTATATCCCTTGAACTAGCATGTATGAAGAAATTACAACTCAAATTAATATTGATATTTCTAATCTTCACCAAACAATTTATAAACTTTTGTATAGAGCTGGTAAAAATTGATCCAATCCACCGATCTAATCCGAACCCATCCCATTTATAAAAGGTTGGATTGGAATTTTCAACCCGATTATTTAAATTTCGAATTGAGAGAGATATTGAGAGAGATTAAGAATTCTCACTATTTATTAGATTCATGGACCCAATTCAATTCAGTGGGATCTTTCATTCACATTTTTTTCTACCAAGAACGTTTTTTAAAACTCTTTGACCCCCGAATTTGGAGTTTGAAAATAAATGAATTGCTAGTAGTAGAATATTATTCTCGTCAGACGTAGCCCTAAATAAAATACAAAGTAAAGGATTCGGACAATTTGGCCCCTTTCTTTTGCCAAAGTAAAATTACTTAAGGTTAAAAGTCAGGGGTCGTCAACCCAATCCAACCCGATTAATAAATAGGTTGGATCAAGTTAAAATTTTCAATTCGATTTCAACCCGACCCAACCTGTTTATTATTGGCTTTGGTTATGCTCACTTTTTCTTTATATATCGGATTAAATTATACCGTAATACTCTTGCCTTGCCTTAACCGGCTACCATAGTAGCTCTACTATTCTAATATCTATTCAGCATTTCTGCCTCTTCAATTCTTCATCCCTTATGCAGTTTTTCTCACTTATCAATTCTACCAATCCGAAAGTGTTAATGTCTTTATCTTTTATTATGTTAAAACTTTGCCTCATCACTAAACTATTATTATGGAATTGTAATATATTGTCAAACTTTTCAATTTGATTTTTACTAACATTATATTAAGATTTGAGAATTTTCATTATGCATTGCTTAAAACTTGGAAAATTAAAAACATATAAGACTTTTATTTTTTAAGCAAGTTGGGTTCGGGTAGACCCAACCCATAACAAGTTGGGTTGGGTTTAAATTTTTAATGCATTTAATAAACATGTGTGTTTGGGTTGACAAATCTCAACCTGAACCAATTAGGTTGAATCCGAACTCAATCCAACCCAACACGTTGCCAACTCTACTTTTATACAATACCCTTCAAAATCTCAATTTTTGTAATTTACCCATGAGATTTAAATTTAAAAAAAAAAACAAATTATGAAATAACGGCTGCAAGTCAGTTGAGAAATAGACAAAAACCTTACAAAACCAAACCTCTAATGCAATAGTGTATAATCTAGCTATATAGTTTTAATTAATTTATATATAATCTTTTATTTTCTAATGCAGCATGGAAACAATGAGGATGACTTTTTGGGGAATTTTGTTCACAATCAAAGTAGTTTCTTATTTCGAGCTTAATCAAGATCACATGTTGGGTGCAATCTCTAATATCAATCATTATATACTATGGTAATAACTTTATAACATATTATATACAATAAGAATATAATTACTATATAAAGTATAGTGAATTTATTTATGAGCAGATATACTACATGCAGGTACAAGTCTCTCGACCGTAGAACAAACAAGACTTTTCATGGATCTAGACATGGATGAAACAAATGATATCCATGGATGGTAAGCTTTTAGACCCACCTATCAATTAAAATTTTATGTTCCATATACTTAAGATCTGTTTCATGATTTATATAGATATGTTGAAGATGGTAATTTTCAAGTGCATATCATTTGGACTAAAAAACTTGCAAACGGAGATCCCCCAAATGGAAATTTTGTTCAATGCTAAAAGGATCAAGTTACACAAGTATTCATCATTGCCCCAACTATACCTACAAAACATAAAAAGTGGTTTGACATTTATGTGCTTATTTTTTTTTAAATTTACGGAGATGAAATTCTATCGTGTACTTTGCATAAGTTTTTTAAAATTCACTAATATGAAATTCTATCGTGTACTTTGCATAAGTTTTTTAAAATTCACTGAGATGAAATTCTATGTACTTTGCATAAGTTTTTAAAAATTTACTGAGATGAAGATTGTAATCACTTTAGCATATTAATTTACAAATCATGTGCAGGACAAAAAAAAAAAAAGATATAACATATGTTCAATATGTAAAATATCCATAAAAGGATAAAGGTAGTTACGTATAATTATTCTTCATTTGAGCTATCATAGGTCAAGTATTAAAATTGTTGCTACTGGTGCCCTGACTATTAATTACACGTACTCTTCGGACAAAAATAATTTGTGATTACAATCTTCTAATCATTTGTACGAATTTGTATTATAGCTTATTTATGAAAAAATAATTTGTATTGATATGCTAAAGTGATTACTATCGTCTAATCATTTGTACGAATTTGAAGATGTCATTTTAAAGGATCACTTTGATGAATTATTTGATGAAATCTTACACTTTTATCCTCAATGTTCCTCTACAAGATAACGAAGAGATCATAGTGACATTGAATCTGAAATCACAATGGGTGCAATGAAAGATTCAAGTATAATTACTATCCTAACATAGGTTATTTTATTCCTACTAGGCATTATTTTAGATGTATGTCTTTGCATGACACATTCTAGTACACATGTGCAGGTGCAAACATCAGTTTTTTAATACAGTGTACTTTGACTTATGGCAGACAGGCATCAGAACATGGGCCCACAATCTTCTGAAGTCTGCCACTTGGCTACATCTCTGGATTTATTCAACTCTGATCCTCTGATTTAAGCACTGTCCGGACTTTGAACACTCTGACATCCCGCTCCCCAATCTTACATTTATCCGCCGCATTCTCCCACAACTAGACAAGTAGGGTTCCCATTTACGCTTCTTCTTCACGCTCACTCTACTTGCTTCCCCAACGTATCTTTCCGCACCCTGCTTGTCTCTCTCCATTTCTTCATAAAAAAAATTTTCTTGCATTTCAGATGAATTAGGGTTTCAAATTTTATTAGGAGTTCGATAATGTCGGGTTCGGAGCAAACTTCGAACGAGATTCGAGGCGCAAGATTGTTGCTCCAAAAACTTGGAGAGACGATTCAGACATACCATTCTCACTCCTGCACGATCTTCTCGCTGGGGGAGCAATGGCGGAGATTGGAGACTGCATTCGCGCATGTTCATGACTCGCTGGAGGAGCGAGTCAAGGTGGTGGATTCAAAGGAGAGAGAGACTGATTCCTTGAGAAACACGCTTGAGAATTTGCAGAAGGGGTTTGAGTTGAGAGAGAAGAAGTTGGAGTTTTTGGAGAAGGATATGAAGGAGAGGATGGAGCGCGTGGAGATGAGGGAGAAGGAGGCGAGGGAGTGGATTGAGTCGCTGAATATAGAGAAAAAAGGGGTGAAGGAGAGGGAAGCGCGGTTGAGGGAGGGGTTTGAGAGGGTTAGGGAAGTGGAGGAGATGAAGTGGGAGGTTAAGAAGCGCGAGGAGGAGGTCGAGGTGAGGGAGAAGGGAGTGAAGGAGGAGGCGAAAGTGGTGGAGGTGAGGAGGAGGGAGATGAGTGAACGAGGAAAGGCGTTGGACATGTGGAGGGAAAGATTGGTTGAGGATGAGGGTATCATAAAGAGGGCGTTTAAGGAGCTGGATGAGATTGTGAAGAATTTGGAGGTGGCTAAGGAGGAGGTGTATTTGAGAGAGGTGGAGATGGATGAGTTATTTGATGTCACTGCTTCCAAGGATAGGGAGGTGAATGAGAAGATTGTTACGTTGGTGGAGAGGGAGAAGGAGATTGATCAGAAGATCGAAATGTTGGGATTGAAGGAGAAAGAGGTTTATGAGAAGATTGGAATTATAGAGTCGAAGGAGATGGTGTTGGGGTTGAAAGAAGTGGAAGTGAATAAGAAGATCGAAATGATGGTGTCTAGGGAGGAGGAAATGAATGTGAAGATCGAAATGTTGGTGTCCAAGGAGAAGATGCTAGGGTTGGAGGAGGAAGAGGTGAATAAGAAACTCGAAACGGTGGTGTCGAAGGAGAAGATGTTGGGGTTGAAAGAAGAGGAGGTGAATAAGAAGATCGAAATGGTGGTGTCCAAGGAAGAGGAGATGATTGTGAAAACTGAATTAGTGATGTCAAAGGAGAAGAAGTTGGCGTTGAAGGAAGAAGAGATCAATGAGAAAATCGATATGATGGTGTCGAAGGAGGAAGAAGTTAAGGTTCTGCGGAAGGGACTAGAGTTGAAGGAGAAAGATTTGGATGAGCGTAGAGAAGTGTTGGAGATTAAAGAGAAGAGATTCCAGGAACGCGAAGAAGGGGAGATCGATGCGTATAATGGGTCCTTGTTGGAAGCAAAATGGAAGGAAATACAAGAGCGAAAAGATGATATTGATTTGAAAGAGAAGGAGCTCAACGAGTGTAGTGAAGTATTGAAGGAAAAAGAGAAGCGAATCAAGGAATGGGAAGAAGACATGGTATTGAAAGATAAGGAGATGGGTTCGCGAATGGAGTGGATTGAGACTAAAGAGAAAGATCTCAATGAACAACATCAAGCACTGAGTAAGAAGACTAAGCTGTTAGAGGTGAAAGAGAGGGTGGTGAATGAGCAAAGGGATATGTTGAACATAAAGGAAAAGCAGATCGAAGAGAGTCTTGAAATATTGGAATCGAAAGAAAAAGAAGTTGAAGATCGTAATCAAAGGATTGAATTGTTAGAGAAATCATTTAATGAAAGTTTACAAGCATTGGTACTGAGGGAGAAGAAAGTAAATGAAGGCCAAGAAGCTCTGGATTCGAGGGAGAAGCAAGTAAAAGAAGCTCGTGAAACTCTAGATTTGAAACAGAAGCAACTAGATAGCCATTGTAAAGAGATGGAGGAAAGGGAGAAAGAAATCGACCAGCATATCGAATCAGTGCAGTTGAGCGAAAGGGAATTGGAATCGCGTTGGAAGTGGCTCGGTGTTAAAGAGAAAGATGTGAAGTCACAATGTCAATCGGCGGAAGAGAAAGAAAAGCTATTGAGAGATCTGTACAAAGAAGTGGAGTTGAAAGAGAAACAAGTCCGGGAACTTTACAAAGAGGTGGAGTTGAAAGAGAAGCAAGTTCAAAAGGATGTTGAAGCTTTGGAAGTGAAAGAGCAGCAACTCAACGTGCGTTCTAAAGCTATGGTGGCAAAAGAGAATGAAATCAAGAAGCGTCATAAATCTTTGGCTGCAATAGAAAAGCAAATCACTACTCGCAGCACGGAGCTTAGGTCGATAGAAAAAGAACTTGATGAACGTCGTCGAATTCTACTGCACAGCCAAGCAGATGTGTCCCTCCAAGGGGAAGAGTTATTAGAGAAGGAAAGTGATGAGCGTAGCGTCCTATCTCGTTGTCAATCTCAAGAGAATGGAGAGACGCAAATTGGTAAGCTTACTGGATTTTGATAGGTTTTTTTTTTAAAAAAAAAAAAAAAAACTAGTCTATTTTATTAGATGTTTGATTTAGATTTCTTTAACTGCAATATTATCTTTTTGTTTTTTTTGTAGAAAACACTTTTCTTGTTACTGCAAAGAAACGATCTAATAAGATGATTGTTTAGTTGGCTAAATCTATTTTGAGTTTACATTTATAGTGATTATGGTTCGATAGCTAGTCATTGGACCGGTCTTTACATGGATCGATGATCAAATGAAAATCCCTATTAATCACCATTGTCGTGTTTGGTGCACTTCTAATCTGAGTTACTGAGTTGGTCATTATTGTTATGATAAATTCATAATTTATACCATGATATAAATATATGGGACATTTTCGTAACTTTAGATATGGGATATGTTTAGACATGGGATATGTTCATGGTGTTTGTTATTTTGGAGATATGTGTTGATGTTGATTTCTTCTTTAATGACCTTATACAATCAACCTCATTAGTTTCTTATGTTTCGGTTGTTTAGGTAGCAGCAATTCGACACAAGTGAGTCAAGAGCTACCTAATTCAGATGTTGCCAAAGTAGCAAGTGTTGAAGATTCTTCCTCATCAGGAAATGGTGTTGATGTACATTCATTGTGCAAAAATATGGATGCAAATGGGCTGAGATCATATGTTATTGAGCAGACGAAGGAGCACAATGCAATACCTGATAAGATATTGGATGCTCTTAGATGTGCACCCGACCCTGGAAAGCTTGTTCTTCGTGTCTTTCAAAGTTTTCATGTGAGATACTCAAACAAGAACCAAAGAAAGAATCATAAAGAAAGTTGCATAAACCTATTGTTGCAGTTAATGAACTTATCACCACCAATCTCACATGAGGTGGTAGAAGAAGCAAAGAAGTATGCTGCTTTTTTGAAGGGCAAGTTGAAGGAGAAAGAATGTCCTATAGATAATTTCGGGTTTTTGCAGGTGTTAGCTACGTTCAGGCTAGGAAGCTTGTACAATGCAAATGAACTCTTTACCATATTCAGATCTCTTTATAGTGGAACTGATGTTTACCGACCTGAAGAGAACTCAAATTTATGCCGAGTGTTGGGACTTTCAACGAAGATCCCAGGTATCATCATATCTCCGTTATAGACTTGTCACTTGTGGATATGCGACATTAGTATTTCTTTGATGATTATATTAAACTAGGTATAAGTATTTAACGTATGAGGTCCTCATCAGGTCCTCCATGTAACTTGTGCAAAGATTGGAACTTCTAAGACCCTTAAAAATAGAGCTATCAGGAAATTGGTAGAATGTCTATTATAGAGCGAGTACTAAGCTAGGCACCCCCGAATAATTATGTGTGCACATTTGTAGGTATTTTGGCTAATTCTTTGAATGTTTAAAAGTGGAAGGGGGAAGTTGAGAAATAGTGGTTACGAGTATTTATTAGGTTATTGAAGATATTCACTTGGACATTTTCTTTACTGCCAAAGAAGAGAAATTAAACTGCAGAATGTGTGGCAAAAGGGCAGTACACTGAGTTTTGTCTTCTAAATCGTAGTATTTCGTACGAAGTATATGTTACCTTGTTTCCAAAAACTGGAAAATGAAGTGCTTAAGTTCAGCATGCATCGTTTTCTCTGTTCAAATAAAGTATTGTTCATGCATTTTTTTTTTTTTTTAAAAAAAAACTCTTAAGTCATCTCCCTTTGTAACCGATCTGATGAGTAGATAAATCATTGTGGGATGTATTGTTGCTTGCTTATGATGATATTTGACCTTAAGATTTTTTAGCTTCTTTAATTTTTTTTTGTGTAATCGATATATTGGCAACACCTAACAAGTGAATCATATCAATTTCTTGGAAAAAGCATTGTTTTCATTTTACTTGTACTTACTTAGCCTTCCCTTTTTTTTAACATGCATGCCTTTGAATTTCATGTAGATATATAATATAAGTTCGTGCTTTTGTCTTACCTTGAGATGATTGTTCATCTGTTTCAGACTATCATATACGTATGTCAATGGTACTAACAGTTCTGTGGACACAAGCTAGTTAACCTTATTTATTTATATATATTTTTTCTTTTCATATTTGGCAGGTCTTATCACATCTCTCATTGATCAAAAGAAGCTGCTTTTGGCTGTCAAGTATATCTGTGTTTTTAAGCTGGAAACTATTTTTTCCCTTGAGTCTCTTCTAAAAGAACACTTGGATTTTATAAAGCAAAAAGTGAGTGAGAGGCTGGATGGAACGTATCAATCAAAGGTATATTCATGGCCATATTCTTTCTTTTCATGTTACTTCATATATATATTGAACTGAACACGTAAAACCACAACACTGTGAAAAGACCTTAAGGATTTGGTAGTGATGTTGATGCAATCTTTTGCAAACAAAATTAAATGCGAATGCTTAACATAAGTTTGTAGACATGTCTGTTTATCGTTATCTTAGGTGTGATATCATAAACGGTAAATTGATACAAACGTGGAGAAATTTATCAAACCTAAAGTAGCGAAATGTTTTGTTGTATATGTTCCTAATATAATTTTCTGAACACGCAACGTTCCAGGTGACAGTTTGAATGATATGGTGTTACTAATTCGTGAAAGATATGTTAGACTAAAGGTGATTAGAATCAATTGAAGTGACGAAAGTAACTGACGAAATGAATGTTTTCATCTGGGTATCAAAAACTTGTACCAGTTCTTGGATCTTTTGTTTTTTGTTTTGTATTACCTAATACAGTGCACCTGCTTATTTGAAGCATGCTGTGAACATTAAACTCCGACTCATTCTTTATGGCAACATCTAATTTAAACAAGAACTATAAGACTTTCTTCAATTCGTTTCTTGCACATTATAACTTTGTTGGGATTATCAAATCAGTCTCATATATGTTCTGCTCTTTCATTAATATGTGTTTTGGATATCAACATCTTGGATGAATTATATCATTAACACCTTGTTTCTAAAAACGGTTCATTTTCGTGTCCCTGATTTATTATGCTTGTGAGTTGTGTGTGTTGTAGACTAGCTTGCTGTGCCTCCCCTTTTTCTGTGTTGACTCATAAGTTACATTGATGATGTTTGAGTACACTTCTTGGCTTTAAATGCAGATCCATGCTAATTCCATTGAATTAAGCAGCCTACAAGATGTAGTTAAATGCATTGCATACTTCAAGCTTGAGTCAATATGCCCACTTGATCCCCTTTTATCACGGATCAAGGAAATGGAAAAGGAGAAATCAATGAAGAAACGCGATCCAAGAACTCGTGCCTCTCTACCAATGTCAAAACCGATAGAAAAACGTGCTAGAAAAGGGGATAATGCTGTTCAACAAGTAGCTACTCCGTATATGGCATCATATCCTCAACCTATGCCTCATTCTTTCGGACATGCAACTCCCGTCTCACCTATTGTACAATCCACTTGGCCACAGGGAACAATGCCTGCGTCTAATGGCCCGAGCTATGGAGCTCATGCTCATTTCGGCTCTGGTTCGTTTGTGCCTCCTCAGAATGTGCCTGGTCCATTTGTGCTTCATCCGAATGTTCCTTCTCCTGGATTGTACCCATTCGGCACCCTCTCGCCCTTTCCCTATGGTAAGGCCTAACTTATTCTTGCAGCCCATCGTGAGTGTAGCTTTACTCTTCCTATATAAGCCCAACTTTTCATCACGTAGGAAACCTATTCTAGTTCAACTTTGCATTGTATGAGATACATATTGCATTGTGCATGAACAAGAATTCATCATTATCTTGGCAAGTTGCATGGCATGGGGTGTCAACCATTAGAGGTGATAAACAGGTTATTTGGATTGAGTCATGTTTAGATGATTCGCTTCAACTAAGTTAGTAGTAAATTAGTCATATACATAGTGGTTTGTTGTCTATTATTTCATTTCGGAGTATGATCATTAACCGAAAAATACTAGTAACATTTATTTTCTGATTGAGTATTAGATCTGGTAAACATGTATGGCTCGTATGCTAAACTAACCCTGCAGTGATCTGCTTCCTTTATTTACATGTATCATACTCTCTTTATTGATTTGTTTGTTCATTATACTGAGTAGGGAACCGGTAAGGCAGTAAGGTTGTGCAGCACCATATCAAGGCATATAAGTTTCAGATCAGAAGACTTTGGGAGTTATCATTTCGATCAATAAGATTTTGAGATTTGTTCCAAGGTTTCCGCATGAACAATCCTAGCCAAGTTGGGAAAATATAGAATGGTAAATTTGAGGTTTACTCTGAACTGTGTATGTCTGTAACATGGTGACAATGATTGTCCAATGTACTATTGTTATGCTGTTCGGGATTACATAAACGTTACTGCTTAATTATTGTACAGTATTTGATGAAGCTTTGATCGATATAGTAATAAATTTGTTTTTGTTTTTACGTCATACCGACCTTTGAACCCTTGTTCTCAAACCAAGAATTATCGCTATCTTGTTGCAAGTGGACAGAAAGTAGTGGACTTCATATTTCTAGTTGAACTGGTTAGCTAAGCTGCTGCCATCTGTGTTCACTTGCTTAATCAAGGTCTGCTTCTTTATTATTGTGCAAACTGGATACTCATATAGCAGCAAGTCAGGCAATAAACTGATGTTATATTGAGGCATTAAATAGGCAGAGTAACAATTGAGAGTTTTTGTTTCGATTTTGATCTAGACTAAAATCGTTGCTTCAAGCAGTGATTTGTAGTAACCTAGAAAAAAAATTCAGGTACTCAGGCTCCTTTGTATAAAAGGGGAAACTAGCTAGCTCTTCAAGAATAGAAAATACTCGAATTTTGAAAGAAAGATATGCCACATTTTCCTCCATACTCTTTTTACACTCCATTAATCTATACTCTCCCCTTTACTTTTTCATTTTTCTTTCTCTCCAAAATTTTCTTGTAAGCCAACAAACGAAGGAAAACTATTGTTGGGGTTGATGGAAGAGAAAAGTGCGACCTTTATGTCTAAAGAAAATATGCTGGGGTTGAAGGAGGAAAGAAGTTAAGGAGCAATTGAAGGGACTAGTATTGAAGACAAAGAGCTAGAACTGAATCAATGAGAACTCCAAAGCAACTCCGGCAGAAGTGAAGCAAATTGGTAAGCCTTACTGTCAACAAAAGACGATTTTTTTTAAAAATTTATCTTAGGATCTCTCATTGGTTTTATTCTCTTTCTTTTGTTTCATGTTTTGCTTGTTCAGTATGCAGTAGTTTGACACGCTTGAGTCTGGAGCTACCCCTTTTAGATACCCCCCAAGTGGCGTGTGCAATAGATTATTCTTCATTGAATGGCGGCTATTTTCATTCATCATGTCCAAATCCAAGGTTTGAGATCATATTTCATTGAGCATGAGAAAAACATATCGTATAAGACGGTGTTGGATGCTCTTTAATCCTCACTTATTCCTGGAAAGCTCATTCTCAATGTCTGTCAAAGTTTCCACCATAAATTCCCGAAGAACAAGAGTCAAACTGATGCAATAAAAATAGCTGATTCTTAATATTTGAGCAGTTTATGAAACTTTCAGCCGTGAAAGTTGAAACAACAACTTTTGCTGATGCTTTGAAACATCTCCTATAAATAATTATGGATTTTTCAGTTCTTAGTTGCATTCGACTAGGTCAGTTTATACAATGTAGATGAGCTTCTTCCACTTTTTGTGGTGAGTTAGAAGAGGTTTAGCGGCAGGAGCAACATGCGTATCGACTACCCTGTGTAGAATCAATCAATTGTTTTTTTTGAAAAATTGTGTATTTTGAGTTTGATATGAAGTACATAAGTGAGTGGAAATTTTTATTTTTGGCATAGCAAGGCTTTAGAGAAGAAAATAGGGGGTTCAAGATTAATGAATTATTACTTGCATAATTGTACTAGTATAGTCTATAATGAAGAATACTTACAAGTATGGTTGGATTCCCTAGGATTTTCAAACCAAAACCATATTCTTTTGGATCATTAACCAACACTTTTAACACCAATTAAATTAATTTTCAAGCATCTCAGTCACCCCTCCCTTCTTTGCTTGTTCCATTTTCACCCAAAATGGACAACAAAAGTACTCACTAATGACTGGGCGCAAAGGTCACTAACTACGAAAATAAAATTTAGATAGATGGGTCTTGGGACAAAAATCGTAACTCTAGTGGCCTTGGATGGGCTTTGATGAATCCGTAGAGACTCTTGTTGGAGGAAGACCAATCACGGCCTCTTCAGCTTTGGACGCTGAAGGGGCTGCCTGTCTTGCTGCCATGACCTAGGCAGGAAAAGACTTCTCTCTTATATCTGCCTCTTAACGGACTTCACTACACTGGTACCCATCCTTCGTGGAAGACCAGATTCCGCCGACGGAAGTTCTTTTCACTATTAAGGCAATAAGAGAAGGACATCACTTTAGACATTGTACATTGCTCAAAGTCAATAGGGACCAGTTGGCACAAGCTCACAATATCGCAAATAACTGTAGGTTGACGTTAATTTCTCTTTTTAGTTTCTTGTTCCAAAATATATATATAAAAAATAACTGGACATTTACCACATTTTGTTTTGAACAAAATCAAATGAAAGTATTACTCAATAGTCGTCAAGTCTTTTGACATTTAATTGTGAGGTCATTAAATTCAGATTTAAAAAGCAAGTCATTTTTTTAAATATACATTGATTACATAGAATGTGATCCATTGAATTAAAGAGGACACACCACACATAAACTTTTCTTGAAAACACTTTCCAAATAAGGCAAACTACTTCATAGTATAGATTGGGATTGTGTATTTCATGTTGAGTTAATATCCAATCAAGTGCTCGTTGAGTCGTTGAGGTCATTGTGTCTATGGATTGTTGCCTCCTTGGCCAATATGAAGTTCTAAGTATGTAGTTTTTGATTGGTTCTTTGGATACGTTGGGTCGGATTGAACTTCTAAGTTTCCAAAAAGTCCGATATTCGGACAATCATCGTTTTATAACTCCCAGCTAATTTCATTAGTTTGGTAAGGTTCCTGTAACTCTTCGTTTACTTCAATCCAATCACAATAATCAACCCAACCTGCCAATGCTGGGTAAATTCAGCCCCACTTTTATCCTTCTTTTTATTGTGTGAAACTCAAGAAAAAAATAATCTGTTTAGAGGGTTTGGTGTAATGTTGAAGCTCCTCTTACATTGCATAGCACATGTTCGATGAAATGCTTGACTGAACGATTATCATATTTTTAACCTTTATGCCTTCTAATGACTGTATTATGTACTCTTCTTTGGTCAATTGGTGATTTCGGCAGTTGGGTGTCCTACAAGACAATCTGACTTTGCCTGAGAGTATTTGAATGTAACTATGAACAAGACTTGAATTATATTTACTGATATACTATATAGATTACTTGCTTGATTTTGAGGTACTATAAAGAACTCCAAATCGGTGTATTCTTGCTCCTTTCATATATACCACTGTTATGTTGCCAATTTTTATTATAAATTGTAACACATGCTTTGCATTTTCCCATGCCCCCTTCCACCTGCCCCAAGCCCGAGACAAAAGCCACCATCTTTGGCTTGGTTTCAGTAGCAAAAATAGGAGAAACACACTTGGTAGGCAGCTGATAAATGTTATGTTGGAGAATGAAAGAATGACTTTAGTTTGGTCTATTCTACATGGATTTTCATGCTGGCATTTTGTCTTATTTTTTCAATTGATTATTGTCTAGAGTTTAGACTGATGAAGTTAAGTGAATATCTGACAGAGCAATGGAGATGGATGAGAAGTTGCGTGGCTTTGTAGTTGGCTCTGTACCTACAGTGATATACATTCCTGAATTCATCAATGATTTTGAGCAAACCCAGCTATTCAATCATGTATTCTTTCTGTCTTCTTTACTACTTTCTAATATAATGCTTGGTTTCACATCAAGTTCGAATCTGACTTTTACATTTCCTTTCTTGCACTCATAGATCTATCAAGCACCTGTTGCAAAGTGGAAAACACTTACGAATAGGAGGTTACAGAATTGGGGTACTGAAAGATGTATATTGCAAATATGACACACACTTACACTCATATAATGCATAGTATGAATGCTGAATCTGTTTTGTTGGTCTTCATTCTTCTACAGGGGGTGTAGTTCATGAGAAAGGCCTCATTAGTCAAGATTGTAAGTCATCATTATTCTCAATATCTCATTGTCGGATTTGAAACATTTACTTGCATTTCATACAATGTCATGGTCTGACTCCTGGGCGTGTGACGCTCTGTGACTTCTTTGAGCTGCAAACAAACTATGAACTTTTGCTCTTGTTTCTTAGCTATTGTAACTCAAAATGCATGTTTTGTGCAAGTAGCTTAAGTTGCAGTTGCTGATTCTTATAAGCTGTTTGCTTTCTGAACCAAATTTCTATGATTATGAAAAATGTAAGATGTAACTTTTACTCCATATCTGCTGACTCGTCTTGCTTTCTCGTTTTCCAGTAGTATGAAATCATAGTTTCAAAAGTCAATTTGTCATAGGGACTATTATTTGACTGCTCCTTGTATATTTTTTGCAGTACCTCCTTGGCTTACCAAAGTAACACAAAGGATACATGAAGAGCTTGGGGTTTTCCCGGCTGCACCTAATCATGTTCTCATTAATGAATACCTTCGTGATCAAGGCATAATGGTTTAAATCTGGTTCTATATTTTCTTCTTCCAATTTTCACTGTTTCGTCTTTTTCTTACCTTGAATTGTTTTGATATTTGCTTCCTTATGAAACCTTCTGTTTTGTTGCCTGGTAACCCACGATTATGTTTGACTTAGAGATGCTATTCATGTTGTGCTTCCGTGTCTTGAAGATGCTACAGGATTCTTGAATAGTTGTTGCTGCTAGTTTATTTGATGCTTTGATATATCGGCTATAGGAAAGCCTGAAATTGCTACGCACACATTAATACAGAGTTTGGTTTGACTTAGTTTTTGACTATCATACAGCCTCACCAAGATGGACCAGCTTATTTTCCAGCTGCATCAATCTTGTCTCTTGGGTCACCTGTGATAATGAACTTCACACCTCATTTGAAATTATCTGAAGGAATTAGTACTTTTGAATCCGAAGCAAGTACACAAAATTCTGAAAAAGCTACAGTAGTACCATTGGACAGCCCCAGTAGCTTTTCTCTTTTGCTGATGCCTCGGAGTTTACTGATATTTAAGGACCTTGCATACTCGGGTACTAGATAAATTTTATTGATCAAAGTATTTGCTATCTTTTGAGATTATCTCCTTGGATTTCTAATTTTAAAAAATTGTCTAATGAGCATACTAAAATGTGGCTTTCAGATTATTTACATGGCATAGAAGATAATGCAGTTCAACCTTTTGATGGGGTATTAATTTCAACATTCAAATTAATCAATAAAGTTTCTTGATTGCGGCAAAAGCTACAAGTGGGGCTTATTTTGATGTTTCGTTTCTTGATGTGCGTACTGTATTTATGGTGCAGGCTGTGAATCTTACAGAGGCTATGAAGGATTCTGGGTTTAGTGAACTTTTGTCAAGCCTCACATGTGATGAGGAAACTAGATCAGGAGATTCAAAGATTTTGCATAGAACAAGTAAGAGGGTTTCATTGACATGCCGTTTAGTACTGAAGGTTCGCAAAAATTTGATCAAGATTTAGAAAAGGCTGGAAGTTTGCTAGAATAGTCCTAAGAAAGTTGAGAGATTGATAGATTCAGGAGATTCTTGTAATGAATTCCATTCAAAAGTTTCTTTGTGCGTGGTTCCAACACTTCCCATTATGGTCTTCTTTCTAATCTTTTCAGCCCTTTCCCTCAAAACTCGTCATTTCGGGATGAGAAAACAGTTGCAGAGTTATTAAATTATCCCCGTGTAATTTTGAAGGAGAAGAACAAATTGTAGGAAGAAGATACAAAGTAAAAGCTGATTAAACAATGTCCTGACTTACAAATTGTAAAGGGCGAGCCAGAATCAATGATAAAGCCCTTACTTGCTCCTTGCCCGTCCACACTAACACAGTAATACCCCCAAAGTATAGATGATAATGTGTAGCTATTTTTTTGCACATTGGGCCGGGCCCTTCTATTTGTGCACTGTCACCAAAATGGATAGTAGATCAGGCTCGGCCCAACATGTCAAGCAATACGAAAAGAGGTACCCGATACAAATGTTGTTGAATAGCCGCACGAATACGACCCATTGTAATCCTATTTAAAGTTGCATCGCTGGTCATCTTGGCTTTAGTAATTTATAAGAAAGCGAGGATGAGGCTCGAATGGCCCATTTTTTAGCATATGATTGATATTATAGATGTTTTCTTTATCTGTCAGGTGAAATAATATACTCTTTATAATTGGTTTACGTAGGTAATGTTTCTAAACTACAGAGTATTCAGTATTGTACTATAGTTGCACTAAAGTTGCACTCAAAGTGGCATAACATCTATGAAACATTCCCGTCCTACTAAGTGATAATACTCCGCACTAGGACGCTTTTAACGTACACAAACGCCTCAAGTCTCGTACGTTTGCTAGTTTTGAATGATTTAGTAATCCCTACTTTTAGAAGTTTTTTCTCAATGAACAAATTCAGATTCTAGAAACAGCCATAGAGATCTATAGTGACATCCATCATAACTCGTAATTCTTAACATTATAACCAATTCCACAACTTTTGGTGTAGTTGCATTCTCAAAATGTCAAAATCGATTAAGAGTGGACCCCATTGCCTAAAAAGGCAAAGCCATGAGAAAATATTAATAATCATCAATCGATCCATGCACAACGACCTCATCATGCAAATATGCTACTCCTTCATGTTTATATCCCATAATTTAGGGCCCACGGCCCAATAATTCGTCATTTAGTTTTGTCGACCCCATTTACCATTACGCTTTTTTAAGCATTCAAACAATTGGCAAAACCTACCTCGGATCCCACTACATAAACTTTGCACCGAAAACGTTTTAGAATGATTTCACTAGCTGACGACAAAATTTACTAAACAACGGTCCATTTCTGGCCCCTCCAACTATCTATATTCATTTAATATAGATAGGCCTAGTCACAAAGGTAAGTAATATAAAGATGCTTATGTTTTTCAACACAAAAAATTACCCTATTTATATATATAGAGTCAAAGTTTAAAAATTTTGACCACAAATTCACATTATATTATAAGAAATAATATATTTAAGTTAATCTTATTAGATACATTTTAATGTAAATTTTTATAATATCAAGTTTTCATAATTTTTTTACTTACTGAAAAACGTTTAAAACCATATATTGAAAACTGTGAATATTCAAATACAGTATTCTGTAAGAGACATAGGAGTACTTGTATAACAATATGAATCTGAGGAAAAGAACGTTGAAACATACTCTTGCAAGTTGCAACCAAATATTCTCTAATCTAAGAATATTGTCGTACTCATTGACCAAAGGAATCCACGTAACACATAAGGCGATAAATTTTTATTGATATCACAAGACATACAACACGATTACACGAACATGACCGACCACAAAAAAGGAGCAAAAGACATCAATGGAGCAAATGGTCAAACAAAACCCAACAGCAATGTAACAATTATTTACATACCCATATGATGAACCCACTTATAATATAGAACTTGATACCTAACCCATCAACATACCTATTCTCCATTTTTTTGTCCTCTCCCCTCTATATTTCATGTGAACCGAAAGAGAGAACCCTTAAAGACAAAATATCCAAAAGCTAAACATTAATGAGATACGAGACCAACATCCATGGACCAAAAATAATAATTTAGGGCTGGCAAGAAATTGTGGCTAGCATATGGTGTCCGGAAAAGTAATTAATTATATTGAAGCCTTTTCATTTCTAGTGGTACCTCGCTGGTGACGCCTCCCGTGGCGGCGTCTGCTGCCTCCAAAGGTGACCGGGTCGAACTTCCTAAGGCGGTCGGCCTCCTTGGGATCGATAATGCACTCACTAGGAGGAGTCTTGTACCGAGTTTGGTCATAACAATATGAGTAAGTCAGGTATTTCTTCCTGTAGTTTGCCATCTTAATCCTTTGCAATGGAGTGATTCCATTTGGGATTGAGCCATCCATTGAGGCAATATCATCACATTTTCGAGACCGTTCGATGGGATCAACCGCACAACCATGGAGAACAAGGTCAGAGTATTCAGCTACATAAGGGGCATACCTGTAGTCCACTTTGTACTTCCCTCCATTGGTGGCCCAGGTTGAGGCATCCCAAATTGTACCATACAATGACATTGGTTTTGAAGGAAAATCACGCTTCATTGCTGCAGTCCTCTTTATCTCCCTAATGGGAACATCGTCCACATAAAATCTGCAAGGCATTGGAGGAAACATAACTAAATCAAATAGTAAGTATTACGCATAATGCTGAAATTAAACAATTTTTCTGGTTTTTGGGCAGTAAAATATATTGGAATTTCGTGGAATACAAAAGTAACATGAAACTGAAGCATATGAAGTCGTGAATAAGATGAGAGGGTCAAATATTCTCTAGGTCCATATTGAGGCAGAAGACATAATTGCCAGAGAGGTATCGCAAAAGGGTTCAACATAGACCACAGAAAACCTTACGAGAAGTGGCCCAGGTGAGGGATACTATACCCAAACACCAGATAAATTTCAAGTTGCCATCAAGAAACAACATCAATAATATCTAAAGTTACAAAAAAAAAAATCCAGGAAGAAACCACCAAAAGTGACTTGGAATTTCCACCTATACGATTACGATGTTCATAAACACGATAAAAATATCGGTCTGTTTTAGTTCTCTAAGATTAAAATGCTTGCACCATGAAAAGAAAAAAAAAAAAAAAAGCATACTAGAATGCTATATACTGTTTCTCAAATCAATTCTTCATAATTTTAGGCTATACATAATCAATCAGAACTTTTTTAATCTAGTGCTGAATTGATAAGCAGAAGTGCTTAACAGTTGGCTCTTACGAAATAGCAATTGACAGTTCATAAAAAGTCAGTATCAAACTGAGTGATGTTACTGATGTATAGAAACTACACACTCCACACTAAACAAAAACTAATCCTGCATTTGTTGTTTTCAAATTCCAGCAAATGTGTATTAACTACTGAAACAAAAGAGGTATGAACAAAAAAAGTAAATCAGACTTTGTGGATACATTAGCACGAGTAATTGCACAACAAACACGACACTAGACGCCCAATAAACAAGAATAGAATCAAAGAGACATGCAGGGAAAGTATGAAAAGGAAAGATTCAAGATTGACGATAAAAATGCAATTACATGATTTGATCTTCGGTCCACAGAATGCTATAACGATGAAATTCCTCTGAAGGGTCGAACCACAAGGTGTATCTTTCTTCTCTGCCTACATTCGTGCTGCCGTTCCCATACACATTTGTTTGAACCCTCCATTCCTTCCGACGGATATTCCCTAAAAACTCGAAATCAATCTCATCATGATTTCTCTTATACATATCACCATTAGACATCTGCAAGTAGAAAGAAACCCGTAAATGATTAGAATGATTCGACTCTTCTATTGCTCGAAACATTTCTACTATGGGTAATCTACAGGGCATTTACTGGAACAATGCACATAATCCCATATGAATTTTTTTTTATAAAAAAAACAGGTCTCTTTCTCTGAAGAAACCGCAATTGCATAAGATGTACCAGAAAATTAAGCTTCAGTTTTCACTAAAATAAGTCACTTTTTCATACAAAGAGCTAGTTATATAGTTAACAAATTACAGCACACAAGGAAATTAATCAAGACTTCAGCTTTATCAATATTCAGCAATTACATAATCAGAACTCTAAATCAGCAATTAAAGGAACCCATTTAGCAAAAATATTTCTAAAACTTTCCACCCCAAAAAAAAAATGTAAATCAACCATGAATTTAACACAATAATTAACAAACTAACCATCATATCACAAATATCAAGGGTTTAAGCAAGAATCATGGGCATAATTCCTTAAAAAAATTACTAAAAATATAACTTACATAAAATGCAACGACAACCCCAGCAGTATAATCAGCAGGTAATTTCATTGTAGCACTGAAAAACCCATGTAAGTAGAGGTCATGAGTGATGAATCCAGAACCTGAAAAAAACAATTACAACACCAAAAAATCCAAAAAAATTAGCAAAAATAAATTAATTTTAAAAAATTCTGAAAATTGAAGAGTTAGAGTAACATGCCTGTTCTTTCATCAAGTGAAAGCAGAACAGATTTCCCATCTTTAAGAACCATTAGATTATCATCTCCAAATAGGTGAGAATAGCCTTCATCAAATGGGATTATTGGGAGCTTATCAGTGCTGATTACCTCAGAGTTATTAGCATTAACTTCATTAAAAATGCAGAAAATTAGCAATAATGTTACAATTATCCTATTTCTCAAGCATCCCATCTCTAAGAAAAAATCTTTTAATTTTGGGTTTATGCAAATGTAATTTTTTGAAAAATAAAAAGAATGGAACTTTATGTAAGCAGGCAAAATTATGAGCAGAGTAAAAGAAGGTTGGAGAAGAATGAATGAGAGGAGCAAAGAAAAAGGGTAAGTGAGAAATAGACACTGTGGAGGATTGGTTTTATTGGTGGAGGATTGGTTTTATTGGTGGAGGATGGTGGTAGTGGTTTTTTTTACTTCATTTTTCTTTTTAGTTTAAAATATTTCATTTATATTATTTTATTATTGATGTGATTTTAATTTACATTCTCATTATTTTAATGGGAGAAATGAGGGATTTTTTTTGTTTTTGTTAAGGGTGTGTAAATGTTGAAGATGCATGACTCTGTTTTTTAGGGGTTGTTTTGAAATTTGGGTTAAGTGAAAAGGAAGGTAAATCAATCAAAAAGGTTTTTCTTTAACTCATAAGCACTCCTTCCTAAATTTATTTCTGACTTTAGAGTTAATTAAAAAAATTTAAAAGCCTAATCCATATTTTTATTTGGTAAGTGCATGAAATTTACAATATTTTCATGCCTATCTTCATTTATTTGGGGGTTTCATATTAGGTTTAACTACTTAATATTCATAACTCATTTACTTGTTAGGGGTGGAGATTTGGTAGCTACCCCTTAGATTCTTTATATATTGGGATATTTTTGGTGTTGATATTTAAACACTAAAGAAAGTTAACTAATCCATTCTTAAATATAGAAGGGGTTTACCATTTACATAAAGATAAGTTGAAATAGAAGTGTTATTCTTTCTCTGTCACATTATCCTCATGCTCTCTTCATCTCAACAGTGTCTAACTGTCTACTTAAATTGTTACACAATTATAGAGTTCAATTTTTCTAACCTTTTCCTTTATGGGAACCTACTCGAGCCAATGTATTAGCTTTAAACATTTTTTAATGAAAGTTCTCAATGAGATTCCAACTATCTTATGAGCAAAGTGTAATGAAAGTAGTATCCTCGCAAACTTATTATATATATAGTTATTATTTATATCATATTTTTAATGCAAAAGCTTACATGTCCACAACACATTAGGGTTGTATATAAGAAGCCAAAAGAGAAAGTTGAAGGAATTTTGAATATTAATTACTCCGATCTATACATAATTTTGCCTTAAATTCTCAAATTTATGCCACTTTAGAGATATATTTAATGCTAAAATAGAACTCTAAAGATTGTATATCGCAATAGTTAGTTCTTTTTTATATCAAGTATGTGATTGGGTAGGCATGCTCAGCTACAACATGATCAACAAATTGACTTCAAAACAAAAGTCAGTTATGCTTATGGAGGAATGTTGCCTAACAAGACTAACAAAAGTGAACTTATCACTGGAAATAGAATTTACAGCTTTGATACTATGTTGCTAGTAGCTAATTTTTTGTTTTGTGTGTGGAATAATTTAAATTAAGAAAGAAAAAAGAAATAACCTACAACATTTTCAATAAATTAATTAAAGAACCATTATACTTCTCAGATATCCAAAAATTTAATCGGTTGAAATAGAAATAGGTTATTTTATACGTAGTAAGAAATATACAATAGAAACAAAAATTTCTAACTATTCCGTACAAAGTATTTACCTATAAATCTTCATACCGTAGAAAGACCTAATTAGGGTATTGGCCTTTTCCTAGTAACTAAACCCTATTGTTGTTTCTTGTATCACATAACCTTCTTCTTAAGTTATAGGCTTTCCAAAATGTAAGTACTTTATCACAGTATGTTTGTTTAGTGTTTTTATGAATTTGTCTATTTCTTTTCAAAAACTCACAAAATAAAAAATAGAATTCCGAAAAGTTAATAAGCATAAAATAATGGTAAGGACGTCAGATCTAATGATCCAAAATTGTTGAGCCCAAAAAATAGAGGGTGCATAAAATATGAAGATCTGCGCTAGGAAAGTGAAATATTGTGAGAAAATAAGGAGGAAGAGAGATGAGCGAAGAGCAAATGAGAAAGAAGCAAGTTGATTAAAATAACCATAAATTAAAGCTGTATTATTTAGGAGTAGTGTATTGCAAAGTAAGTAAAAAAAGAAATAGAGGATGTTGGGACTTGTACCCTACACACTTAACAAACAAAATGTGAGTTGCCCAAGACACACTGGAAATTCTCTTACGGGTCACTTCACTAGTCAGGATTCTGAATCCGGGTTGTAGTTTCGGTTTCATTTCTTTTGACCTGTGCATCATGCATCACTCATCCTAAGCACTTCCATGTTCCATGTTCCATGTTCCATGTTCCAGAACATTTTAAAACTTGTTTGTTTTGTAATACAGAGTGATTTGAGGAATTTTAGTTACAGGCTTCTGATCATTGTAATCATCAGTTTACCGGGCTTCTGATCAATTAGAATGTTGCTTATTATAAACTCCATTGCCTTTACTATTCTAGAACCATAAAACGTGTATAAACTCACAAATTAGTAGACCAAAGTAACGTACTAAACTTGCATCAAAGGGAAAGAACTAGGTCAGTATCGGACTAAGAAAAAGGGCAAGCAATCACTGTTTGTTTGATAAAAGAGGATAATATTAGCAGGACATGCCAAAGTTTGCCACATCTTCGCTTCAGTCACTCCACAGAATAGTCGATAGACGCGGCTTTAATGCGTTTCCTTTATCGATTAAGCGGATAGTAGCTAGTGCATCTCCTTAGCGGATAATACCCCCCCAAATAAATAAAAATACTGGTGGGAGTGGGACAACTTTTCGCTTGGCTTCCTTTCCGTTTTTTTTTTTTTTTTTTAATTATAATTTTTGTCTCATGGGATCGTATAAAGTTGTGCAAAGTCGTGTAAGTAAGGTAATCACATTCACATATGGTGGTTCTATTTATATCGTAAAAATAAAGTGCATCACTCAACAATTCCGTAAAACCTTGGTATAGTAATACTCATGTAACATATGCTTCGTTTTACACCATATGCAGAGCAGATACTGATTACACCTTAGAATATTCATACTCTTAAACTTAGAGCAACTTTTAAGGAAATACTACAAGTAAAAAATGATGCAAAACTAGGCAAGAAATGGCAGGAGCGCCAGGGAGCAGAACGTACCTATGAACTTAATGAATGCCACGTGAAATGAAAAGTGGCTCAATTCTTTTGGAAGGTGAAAGTCTCGGTGACGCGTATGGCTGAGTTATTTGGTGATGAGTTTTGCCCACATCCGCATCAACCCATCATGTAGCCGTTGTTGCGGACCCCACTATGTCACTAATGCACTATGTGATCCTAGACTAAAAATTTCCGTTGAAAGTTGTCCGCATTAACTCTCATTAGTCTAATGGAATTTATGGCGCGCTCTTCCTAGACTATTGTCAAAGTCAAAGATTAAACTATTTGTTGCGTATGAAGATAGTGCATGCGGGTGTACCATGAGCATTACGTATATGGAAAATATATATAGTACATATGTTAGTTATGTGGATTGTAAAATTTACATTTCACATAGCTGACATGTGTACTATGTATATTTTTCATGTATATAATGTACATTTTTTGAAACGGGTGCACCATCTAATTTGTGGTTTTAAGGTAGTGGGTTACTCCTGGAGTGTAACTTGTATATCTGGCTTTAGCATTTTGACCGTACTCCAACCCTTTTAAGTGAGTAAAGCTTGGGCTAGGGAGGTCCAAATACTTGGGTTTAGTTTGGGGACTGAGGTGTGTGGGTGAATTTGGGACATAATATTTAGGTTTGTTGGGCCAACATGGGAATCCTATTTTGATTATTTTATTTTAAAAGTGATAAATTAGTACTATGTTTGTGCTAGACTACTAGCCTACTAGGTACTTTGGTAAAAAAAAAAATTATTCGTAGGAAATACGTATAGGTTTGACTAAGATTCATTACAAAATATTTCAAACTTTAAGATTATGGAACATTAATATATGGAGAAAAAATAGGGGCATTCCGAGAATTGAACTCGGGACCTCTCGCACCCTAAGCGAGAATCATACCACTAGACCAAATGCCCAACTGGTTGATAATATATAGATTATTAAAGAATCGACAATCTCTTACAAATTCCTATTTCCACTATTTCCTTCCAAAAACTCCTAAACTTTTCTGTGCATGAATTATTTTTTAAATCCTCCAATTTCGGAACACTTTCTGATAAGTCCTATCAATTATGTCATTAGGTTTTAATTGCACAAATTCTGCTAATCAGTGACGACACCACTTCGTAAAACTCTTAATACCATTCACTCTTGTAAAAAAAATAAAATAATCCTTAAAAGTGGTCGAATTTAACGTCATTGCTTGACAGTTGACATTACTGCAACCTGCTACATACCCATTACTCATTCGCTATTCTTTACTTGCTATGAGTTTCTTTGATAGGAAACAAGCAAATTTCCTAATGCAGAGTTTTATTTATTTATTTATTTTCCTACGCTATTGGCATGAATAATCTTTACCCCCCCAAAAAAATTTGACTACATTTTTTTTTCCACACCAACATAAAAAGGTCTAAGTTATATCAATTTCCCTTAAAAAAATCCACCTTATTGTTGTTAGTCTTGGCATTCCCTGCAATAATATTAAAACAGTTTGAAACGATAAAATTTTGTAAGACTGGATAATATTTTGCACTGCAGGAACTGATGTAGCACTTGCTGGTGCCGCCTTGTACAGTTATACAGCAGAGTTAAAATGTTGAAACCTAAGTATAAAGCTGCATGTTATGTTTCATTATTGTTATTAAGCTGCAAGAAAACTTATATTGATGGCTTTGTGACCATTGTACTATATTCACGTCCACTCACTTCGCTTTTGCACACTGCCTAATGTCTTTAAATTCAAATAATGATTAGTTTTTTCTGGGCTGAGGCCCAAAATTTATTCTCAAAGCCAGAACAGACTTTTTTTTCCCCAAATTCTAATGTGTTTTTCCTATCGTGGCATATTTAATGACACGTGGATGTCCAGTCAGCAACTTGTCATTATCCTAATACTAGCATGTGTCCGTATTAATATTAAATTAGGTTAAAGAAACTTAATAAGTTTGATTATTAATATACAATGTTAAATGAATTAAAAACATATCAAATATTTAATTTGATGATTTAGAGGATTGAATTCGGGACCTCTCGCACTCCAAGCGAGAATCATACCGAGCTAGAGGTGAAAAATTAAAAAACTTCAGTAGGCAAGATTTCCCTGGGGAAGGCAGTTGTTTCTTGTTAGAGGTAAATCTCTGTCTAGTGATTTGCCTACCAAGCTAGCTAGCTATAACTTTGGTAATCATCAGTGTTAGTTCTCATATTTGGTTGTTTCTAAACGAAATCAGTGCATTTCTTTGACTGTTGGTAACAAAAATCAGAAGGGAGATCCTAAACACTTGAGCACATTGACTATACAAGACAAAAATACATTCTCTCTTTTTCTCTCATCTCGTTCATCACTGCTCTTCAATGGTGAATGCTAAACTACAGAATTTTCACATTTGCAGGATATCTTTCACTTATTAGTTTTCATATGGTTCCATTAGACATCTACAAATTGCAGAAAACCCCGTGAATTATCGAATGCTTTGACTTCAGTTCCAGTGGCAATCAAACACGTACTTCTTGGGTAGAAATTAAATCTTTTTTGTTGGTTTCATTGATTTGGTTATTGGAGCCACTAAGTTCTTTACATGATGCCCCAGACATACATATGTTTTCAGAGTTCAGTGTCAAAAGTTGCTATGTTGCACATGGATAGGGCAGGTTTGAATATTGTGATAGGGGCCACTTCAAGTTGAAGGCCTAATTCTGTTTCACTTACTTCGTAATAAATACTATTGAATGGTGATCCATGAATATATAATATGTTGTATCTTCATCGGTTTGTTAGGTCTTGAAGAGTTGGATACATGGAGATGCATTTTGTGACGAGCAGCTCCACTGTTTTCTGGACTACATCTCTAGCGGATTTGAACTTAACTTCATTGTTGGGGTTGATTTCACCGGTATATTCTCATAACTCAAAACTGCTGCTTATATCAGATTGATCCCCCTTTTTTCCTGCTTATTTCATCCCAGTTTACTACAGCTTCAAATGGAAATCCTATACATCCACATCGATCCATTGCATTACGTAGACCCCTTTGGCTGCTTGAATAGCAACGGGTGATGAAATGACTAGTTGGCTACCGCTTCTGGATCTATTGGTGAGTAATTTTATGAATTTCTACAAGGTTCTTCTTCAGCAAAATCTGATGTTGTTGCAAAACTAATGCCTTCCCCGCAGGCCATAGTAGAGGTTCGGGAGGTCCTACAGTTCTACAACTCTAACAAGAGTTTTCCTGCATGGGATTTTAGAGGAAGACTACAAGACGGAAATATCTCGTTTGTTTTAACCTAAAATTGAATACATATGATTCAGAGGTAAAAAATACCAACTTCTTGCACATTTCTTAATGAGATTGTTCCTTGGACGGAGGTGCTTCAGAAGTTCAGTAATTTCATCTACCTTGTTGAGTACATCAATGATCTGCAGAGTGTTTGTTTGTTGAATTGATTATAACCCTATATCACACACGGGTTATCAATCTTATCATATGAAATGGTGTTCATAAACTAGCTCGATAAAAGCAACTTTATCTTGTAAATTAGTCTTTGTCAGTTGTCACACTTGCAATCAATTTAAGAATGTCGGCAGTGGTGCACTTGAAGTTAACAGAACTGGTTCGATTTGAAAGCTGATACCATCAAATTTCTCGTAGGTTGTAGGAGTAGAAGGAATTATGGTTGCATACACTTGAACTCTCCAAAATATAACATTTGCTCGTCTGACTTTAGTAGGCAAGATGATCAACAAAGCTTCAGAGATTGGAGTATACTCTCAGTCAAATTCCAGCAACAAGTATTATGTCTTGCTTCTTATCACAGTAAGTTCAATTATGATTAGCAGCATTGCAATCTTTCCATCTCTCTTTGTACAAGTATTTTTATGGGAACAAATCCAGGATGGAGTGCTAACGGATCTTTAAGATGCAATAAAAGCCTTGGTGAAACAATCTGATCTGCCGCTACCAATTGTTATCCTTGGAGTGAGCTTGCCTTAATAGCCTTGCCTATTAACCCATCTAACTTGGTTTGGTAGGGCAGTTCTTCTTACTTAGTCATATTTAAACAAAAAAAAAAAACATGAAGGTTCTACCTCTCAATTTGTTGTTGGAATGTAGTCAACGACATTTGAAATTAAATTTTACATTGTCTTAACTTAATCCCTTGTAAAATGTGACATTACATTTATTCAAAAACAATTTGTAATTGCTGGAGGCATTTACATACTCTCTCTTACCCTCATACTAATTCATAACTCTTATAAACATTTAGTACAATGTCGTACAATAAATGACATCTATTTTATATAAAAATTACAACATTTAATTTGATGAACAATGTACAATATTTAATCTTAATAGAATAAATAAAATGACATGAATAAATTTTATTTTATTCCTATCAAATTCAAATATAACGCCTACAACCTCATACTTAAATCAGTAACAAATTAAAATCATTGGATGGACATTTCTTGAACTATTTTCAAAAGAAAGGGGTAAATTATTTATATTAAGTAAACTCTAGCAGGCTAACTACTTAAGCGATTACGTATTCTTTTCTTGACTTTTATTTTTTAAAAATATTATATCAACATTTTTTGAGAAATAACCATTACAATTAATAAAAATATATATTATTTTTTTTTCACTCTCCTTCTATCTTTGCACCAAATATCACAATATAATAAACTCCCGCCCAATTAAACTAGAATATTTTATTTTATTTTTTTGGTGAGGTTTCTCATCGCCAAGAGAGGAAATTTCCCCTTTCACAATCCCACAACATTTTTTTTCCTCGCTGGGAAAATTTCTCCGCTAATGAGAATTGAATGCTATTAATTAATAGTAGACTTACAGGGTTGTAGAATGTAGCATATTGACCACCAACATCTCTAATTTTCTATTAATATAGATTACAAACAAATTATTCTTCAAAAGTATACTTTGAGATTAATCAAAGACCATTGAACTTAATAGCAAATATTTTATAATTCAAAACAAGTGTATAAATAATATAAAAACTAAAAATGTTGAGCTTTTATAAACTTATAGAAGGCAGCACTAACTCTACAAAGTTGGTAGGACTATGTATCTGCCAAAAAAAAAAATGGTAACATGTTAAATATGGTTTGGATGTAAATTGATTAGTAATTTCTCAAGACACCTCCATCATGATTCATGTTATCTTATCTTATAAATTAAGTGTTGTATTTTCTTCACACGGAGTTACATAATAAAATAAAAAAACTGGACGACTTTTATGTTAAAAAAAAATAGGAAAAGTTTTGGAAGTTGTGACTTAGTGATGTGATGTTGACCAATGACCAATCATGCTGATATGGAGATGACGAAATTTGTATCAGTCAGCATGCAATTGCTACACCTCTGTCCTCTGTCAACTTACCAAATTAGTTGTATGGTGGAACTTGGGACGCTGTCTATGCATTTTGCTCCATATATCATATACATTCACATAGATAGTGAAAACAATGTTGTAAACATGTTAGTATCAATGTATCATCATTCTATTGAAATTTCATTACCTTTGACAATAATTCAATTTGTTATTATATTTAGTCACATATTTTAGTATTACATGTTCGGAAATTTAGTGTTATACTATATTTCTTAAGTTTATGCTCTATTGCACGTTAATTAATTTTTTTATTAATAGCACTTTGCAATTATCCTATGCTTTTTACTCGTTTCAAATTTTATTTGATATTTCGTTTTGTATTAGTGAGTTATGAAAAGTAACAACTTAAATGACTTTATTTTTGGAAATGATAGAAAGGCAAAAATATACATGTACTCAACTAAATTACTCCGTATGAGACTACTTTTCAACCTAAATGATGGTGATAAAAAAAAAGTTAAGTAGTTATTATAACTCAATGACTCTATGAGTATAATTTTTTTTGTTTTTTTTAAAAAATACTCTTTTCTTTTCTATCCAAAAGGAATTGAGCATAAAAAAATTTCTTACAAAATTTTTAAAAAGGAAGTGTAATTGTTTCTTTGTAATTTTCATATCTATGATTAAGAGCATTATGATTAATGAGGAAATACTCCTCATAAGAACAGAAGGTGAAAAGAAGTCACCAATTATATTGTTAGACACTTATACTTGATGAATAAAGAGAAAGAGGGAAAAAAAAGTAATATATTTTTTGTAACACAAAAAAGTTGCTTAATCATAAATAAATAAATAAAATAATTAATATTTATTTAACAAAATAAAAAAAATTATGTTAATATATTTAGTATTAATTTATAATTAGTAAGTATGAATAAGGTTACTTAATTAAGGAGATCTAGCTATTTTATAAATTAGTATGAAACACTAGTTAGTAGGTAAAATTGACAATGTTTTACAATTTTTCTTTTAAAAGTCTTTTAGGGCTTTTTTTTTTGACAAAATTAGAAAGTCAAATTTCCTAAGGATATTTAGGACATTGTAGGTCTTAAAAAAATACACAATTGGAATAAAAATTTGTTTCGTTAGTTAAAAGTATAGTATCTCAAATATCGTTTGGTCGATCTCTTAATTTGCAAATCAAATGACTTAGCGGTTTCACGGGTTTGTAAGGAAGTCTAAAATTATGGGTTTTGAAAAATACGTTAATTAGACGCCTAAATTAGGAGTTACGCCCTTTCGAACTTCTCAAAACCTTGAAAATGTTGCCAATTTTTGTCAATAACGTTTCAAAAACATTCTTCCCTAAAAACTAAATAGATAGTACTAATTTCTTAAAAAAATTTGTAGATGGGGTGGCTACCGAGATCAATGCAGTCAATTATGTCTCTCTTAGAAGTTGGTTAGCTACTTCACATTTTGTTCTAAGATTCTTCCTATTCCTAGGTCATTTGTCAGATTTGTGGCATGCGGGAAGGGCTCGTGCGGCTGCAGCAGGATTTGAAAAAGGAATTGATCGTGGTTTTGAACCTGTTCTTTTGATGACCCTTAACATCTTCTCCCGGTAGGAAGTAGGTTTCGAAGCAATATGAAAAGACATAGACGAGAAAGGTTGTGAGCAGTCTCAAGGGATGCCCGAATAGCGGATAGTTTGAACGGTGGAAAGCAATCTTGTCCGCAGGATTAATTTAAAAACTAGTAGGGAGATGCAAGAACAAATAATTTTGATTGGAAATATCATCTAATGAATTCCTTGGGAACTTTTATAACCCCTCACGTGCGGAATTATAGAAGATCCCCTTTAAAATCAGAGAATTCCATCGATTTGAGTACGATTGTATGTGTGATAGCATCTACTATACTAGGAATATCAATAAACCCGAACCTGTGACATTTTATACCCAAAACAAACGCGCTACCAAACTGCACTACCGTCCTTTCAATTCAATTGGTTTTATAGTATTATGTATTTAGTATGGAAAATAAGAAAAATGTGGAAAATAAGAGAAGGATTTTTAGATTTATCTATATGAAAACCTATCATAAACTAAAAAAAAAAGTATCTTATCTACTAGAATATTTGATTATTGGAAATTTTTATTTGACCTTAGAGATTTTGTGTACAAAGACAAGTAGTCTTTAACTATTTATATATATATATATATATATATATATATATATATATATATATATATATATATATATAATTTTATAAACTATAATTTTTTAAGCGCTTTTTAAAAAAATTTAAAAAGAAATCCCAAGCGTTAAAAAAATGTACACAAGAAATGTATTTTAAAAATTAAAAATAAAGGTCAAAAGAGTCATTCTTTATACAAGTACAGGCGTTCTCCGGTAATTTTTGTGTGCGACATTTGGCAATAGTAATTTTAAATTAGGGGAAGTTTGAAATAAAATAAAAATCTGAAAATGAGGAAGTCCAACTCCGTAAGGTATTATTAGTCTTCCTATTAAATTTTGTGCAAATTTCCACGGCTAAAGCCCGCGGAATATTCCATTACCGGCTATAGCACTTCCTAATTCCAACACGACTCCACTTCAAATATTTTCTCTATAAGAACCCCAATTCTGAGGGTTTTCCAAGTTTGATTCGAATTTAACAAACAAGAAAGGATTATTTTTGACGACATCGGGTAGACATAAAAGGATCAGATGGGGGGCTGTTTTTCAGATGTAAATGGAGGAAAGGCGGCGGTAGGTGGGGTCCAGAGTGGGCCCGCTACGATTGCGGCGGGCGGAGTTGTCGATAGTGGTGGCCACAATGATGCTGTGGATCTCTTCTATAAAGTCCGGGGTTACGAACCTTTGTTCACCCAAGTTGAGGTTTGTTTATTACGGAGTAATATTTTTTTTTGAGTTAGTCAGTCAACTTCGCATCTATTTTAACTGTAGTATTCCTGTGTTTACGTCTGGGGAACCGCTCATGATGTGGTCTGCTTACCAATTAGGTTTTTCATAAATTATGTGGATAATTGTCAATGTCTTGGGACCCACTTGTTCAAACTTCTGGGTTTGAAGGTTTATCCTTTTAAAATCGTCTTTTTGTGTCATGTAAAATATGTAATGTACAACAGTGTTGAGGTAGGACCCTAAGAGTTATATGAAAGTCATTTTCAATTTAGAGGATGAATTACAAAACCCGTTTGATAAGTTATAAAGTGAGCATTGGATTCAATTACGATGACGCAACTTTGGAGCTGAGAATTGAGAAGCGAACCTTTTAGGAGTTATGACCACTATTTTGACATTAAATTTTGGGAAATGTCAAAATTCTACCGTTTGTTGTAGATCAAAGGGACTACTTTTATGTAGAAAATAAATCTTTTTAAATAAATTTGAAACTTTTTAAATGATATTTGGTCGTGTGCATTAGCACACTTTAAATCAAGATTTGATGTGTAATGTACAAACCTTGGTGTGATGCGAAAAGTGGATTTTTTGTCCTAGCCATGTATGGGTTACTCAAGTGGCCAGTTGGCCATCATACACAAAGAGAGAAATAGTTGGATGTAGTGGTGGGTGTTTTCGCTTTCTATTAAGTTAATCACATATAAAATTTATGAATTCGCTTTCTTGATTTCTTTCCCCTTTTTTTTATGCACCAAACAACCCCTAAGCGTGGGCGATTTTGAACTTTGAAGGTGTTTGCATGGTCAAACGAATTTTAGCGTAGAGTTTATCAAAAATGTTTCATTTCATCAAAGACTTTGATGGCGGAAGTTGTTGCCGTGTTGAGATGAATCTTAACTAAGCTTGGCAAGTTGGGCATTATATGTATCTGGAAGTTGTGTGGGAAGCTCTACCAAAACATTGCGTCATAGTGAAGCTTTAGCGCCTTTGTGTGGCAGTCATCTGTATGAACATCCAAGTAAAACCCTCTTTGTTGTAGTCAATGTGTATGCTTTAATATTATGGAGTAGCCAGACTATTGGAATATTCACTTGAAAACACTTTTTTTTTTTTATCCCCAAGGCTTAATATTAGTTTTGCATGCAATGGCCACCTTTCTAAGAACGGTGTAGGATCTTAGCTTCTTAATCTACAAAAGTTAAGAGGTCAGTTAGCTGTTGCACCACGTTAAGTTTTCCATGAAACGTATTTGCATTGATGTTTCTTAAACAAATGTTATATGAAAGTTTTCTTAGTCCTTAATTATGATGATATCTTTTGTCGAGGTGTTACAGTATTACCTTTTACCTGGTTGGTGTTATTGGATCTTTAACTTCAAAGAAATGGAGCAGTTAGCTCTCGCATCTTGTTGGATTGGTGTATAAGACTACGAAGGGAGAGCTTACCTTGGCTTATGATGCTGAGTGGTACTTTGAAAGTGTTTTATATATATATATATATATATATATATATATATATATATATATATATATATATATATATATATATACTTAGATATTGTGTTGAAGTCGTTATAGAAGTGCACTGCACTCAAATTTTAATTTCTTGAATCTTGTAGTATTGTTGTCAGTTGATTTACTCCGTACTTTGACAGTTTGATGGTTTTATGATGGGGATATGAATAGGCATTGATCAGAAATAACTTTTTTAAAGTTTAAGAAGAAAATTTAATAAAGGTGAACCAACTTAATTAATCTTGCTCAGTTGGATGTATGAAAGGAACTTGCAGGCTTGGTTGATGGAGCCATAGAGGAAGGATCTCTTTATAGGAGTTAGGATCAGCGGAAGAATTTCTCTGCACCATAACTCTTGACCTGGGTTCAGAGAGAATAAGTATTGCTTCCTTGAGTCTGAGTCTCTGAGATAGTGCTAGTTTAGATTGAGCCAGAGCTCTTAACTAGTCTTCTTAACTGTGCTCCTTTTTTTTTCATTTGTACTAATATTCCAACCTTCAAATTTTTACCATTGGACCAATGTTGACAGGGTTACTTTTCAAGAAGAGAAGACTGACTTCCTTTGCATCATCTTCTGCATAATCTCATTAGTGATGTAACAATGGGGTAGAAATTCCAACTTTCCAACACACCACAATGGAATAGACTGGACCTTCTTTTGTAGGTTCATATACTTCCCCTAAGCTAGATGTAGAATTCGCCTATTTCGTATGGAATTTGGAGAGGTTTCTGATGTATTAAGCTTCTAGATCTTCAAATTATTTGCTTTGATGACTAATCTTGTTGCAAGTTGCTCTACAGTTATCCCTGTCTGCTTTGAAGTTGCTTGATCTCGACATCATTTCAAAGGTACACCTCATAAATTGGCAGTAGGTTATAGTGCAGTTTTATTTAGCAAAAATTGGTATAACAAACACATTGACGGTGGGATATGTGTTGTAGTTGCAGATCATGCCACTTTATGCAATTGTTGTTTTGTAGCTATCTAACAAATATGATGCTCAACTGTTACTTTGTTCATCAGTGGAAAATTTTATGCCTGCAGTTACTGCAAAAGAGAAAATTGTGCTGATCGATTTACGAAGTGTAAATTAATATGCTTTAAAGAGCCAGCCATGGAGAAACAAAAAACCTTCTCCTTTTCTCAAACTTTTGACTGATATTTTACTTTGCTGATGTGAAACTATTCTTAATTTCCTCCTTGCTGCTCTGTATGAACTTGTTATTTGGTTGAATGCAGAGTGATCCAATGACTGTAGTTTACGAGAAGAAGCGAGATGGGACTCTCAAAGAAATTGGTCGTACAGAGGTTATCTTAAACAATTTGAATCCTGCATGGATTGCGAAAATACCTATTGCTTACCATTTTGAAACTGTTCAGCCTCTAGTGTAAGCACTTCTTTTCAATTTTATATCAGTTTCTAGAACCATTCACAAAAGGACCTTTGGTAACTTTAATGTGACGTATATTTTCTTGTTCTCTGCCTTTACCAGGTTTCATGTATATGATGTTGATACAAGACATCACAATGTACCTGTGAAGGTATTGGCTTCTTGTTTCCGCCTTTTCTTTTTATTAATCATGTTTAGGTGACGATTGGCCTTCAAATTCTCATTAGACAAAAACTGCTCCATTTTTTTTCAGACACTCAAGTTACAGGATCAGGATTTTCTTGGAGAAGCTAGTTGTGTATTATCTGAGGTACTGTAGTTGGAACTTGGTACTCAGAATTTTTGTTACCATATTCCACAATATGTTTCATTTACTTTATACTTCGTATATGGTCATTGCTGCTTTCTTAGAGATTTTGCATGATATATCTAGCAGTGACATAATGTTTTCTTATGTTATATCCTCTTTGGCAGATTTTCACTAAACGTGATAAGACTTTGACGTTAAACTTGCACCACAAAGATATAAAAAATGCAGGCAAGTTAAACGTTCATGCAGAAGAGAGTGTTGCATCAAGAAATGCTGTAGAAATTATATTCCGTTGTACCAATCTGGATAACAAAGATCTGTTATCTAAAAGTGTACGTAAATTAATTTGTGTGGCTTTGATGTTGATCTTCTTGATATATTTGTATCTCTTTTCTTCGCTGAACTTCATGCCTTGTTTATAGGATCCTTTTCTGCGTATATCCAGGATAGTTGAGACTGGAAATGCTATTCCAATCTGCAAGACAGAAGTTGTCAACAACAACCTAAATCCTATTTGGAGGCCTGTTTATCTGAATACACAACATTTTGTAAGCAAGGCAAGTTATGTAGTCTTTGATGTCACCAGTTACAGAAGTAAAACATATACACAACATTTTGTAAGCATGGCGGTGCTATATGTAATTGACATTCTTATGACCTTTTGTCTATTCTGTCGCAGGATAACCCTTTGATTATTGAGTGTATTGATTTTAACAGCAATGGAAGGCATACTCTTATTGGGTAATCGTATATCCTTTGGAATATTTTCTCCTTTCTTGCTGAGTACTTCCTGTTGCTTGTGTGGTCTTGGTGTGGTGAAATATTAACGTAAGCAATGCACTTTGAACAGCAAACTTCAGACATCCGTATCCGCCTTAGAAAATCTGTACAGAGAAAAGACTGGCATCAACTTTGTTAAGCCACACCACGGTCATGAAAAGGTAAGAGTGGTGAGAAATACTTGGATTTAAGGCCTTTGTCCTCCACCAACGCCACCACACACTCACAGACACATTCCTGTTCTATCTTCTAGTTATTATGTTCCTGGGTGATGTATAGGTTCTCAAGGGTCATCTGTTTGTTGATGCATTCCGGGAAAAGCAGCTGTACAGCTTTCTTGATTACATTTCTAGTGGTTTTGAGCTCAACTTCATGGTTGCTGTTGATTTTACTGGTACATAAACTTTGCAGATTCTTGATTAATGAACTACAAGTTGAGTCCTTGAAACTTTTTCGCACTACAATCCTTTTGAAGTTATTTTTTGCTTTGATTTTGCGCAGCTTCAAATAAAAATCCTAGAAATCCAGAATCCTTGCACTATATTGATCCCTCTGGCCGATTGAATGCGTATCAGCAAGTAAGACTTCAGCGTTATTTTTGAGTTTTTCCATGCAATCAAAATCTCTTGGAATACAATGCAGCCATAATGTCTCCATGAACACTATATATTTGCTTTCTTATTTAAAGCTGAGCATAGGGTTATTTATATGTATAGGCATTTTGTATACTGCATTATTATAAGTCATCTGCACATACTTGCTTCAAAGTGAAGTGTTTGTAATGCCTAGTTGTGTCGCAACTTCTATATCTGTTTATTATGTTCTTCCTTATGTCTCAAGAAATGAATTTTCCTTGAGTACCCTGTGGATTGAAATCCTTGAATACCTGGAATGGTATTTCTATGTGATATTGGCTTTACAAAATTTACTCACCAGTAGATTTCTTGCAGGCTATATAGTAGAGGTTGGGGAAGTTCTACAGTTTTACGACTCCGACAGGCGTTATTCTGCATGGGGATTTGGAGGGAGGACAATGGATGGCTGTGTGTCTCATTGCTTTAACTTGAATGGAACTCCATATTATAGTGAGGTGAGATGGAGCTTTCAGCTCTTTCGTGTTTCTTAACTTGGCTTTTCTGCTTTTGCTGTGAATATTGTAGCAGCTTGCATGTTCACATAGATTGAGATGCAGAATATCATGCAACTCAACAAGTACCTGATGTATATATATGACATTCTTTCCAAGTTTTGATCCTTTTCCCAGTGGTCTAAAATTATATTATATACTCAAGGCTAAAATTTATTGGACTTAACCACTATAACTGTCCCTGTATTTCCAACGCTTAATCTTCTTGGTTCGGAGCATTGATGAAACTGAAGGTTATTTTAATCGAAGAATGTCCACATGGTCGATATACACTAAGTTTTGTGTTATAATATGTTGGTTCTCTATTAATTAACTGAAGTCGACCTTTGGTAAAGGAAAGATTTGGTCGGAGAGTTTGTTTAACTGTTTTTTATGCGTGTTGTTATGCTTCATGCAAACTAAGTATGTTACAAGTTTTTTAATCTATACAGGTTGAAGGAGTTGAAGGAATTATGACTGCTTATAATTATGCTCTCCAAAATGTTGCACTTTCTGGACCCACTTTGTTCGGTAAAGTGGTTCATAAAGCTGCAGAAATCGCAGGCCAGTCCCTCGGACAGACCAGGAGCAAGTATTACGTCTTGTTAATCATTACAGTAAGTATATTTTATGAGGCTGCAGCAGTTGCATCTAATATAATGTTGTTGGTTTTAATCAGATTAGTTTGTTGTGTTTCGATCAGGATGGAGTTCTCTCAGATCCCCAAGAAAGTATTGATGCTTTGGTGAAGGCTTCAGACTTACCGTTGTCAATCCTTATTGTAGGGGTGGGCGATGCTGATTTCACCCAGATGGAGGTAAGCTATTGTACATCTTTGCATGGACTCAATCATCCATTGATATCAAGCAAACCACAAACACTAGCTTTTGTCTGCACTTGATGAGGTGATGGTGTCTTGAGCTTATTTTTGAGCAAAAACAAAGATGATTTATTGTTGAGCTATTATTTGATATGCAGTTAAGGGGCATATTTGTATTGCTGAAGGTGTTGTTTTTCCAAGTGTTCAGCCTTGAATTATTACATATTAATTTGACAAATGGAAATTTTTTACATCTTGACAGATACTTGATGCTGATAAAGGGCTCCGGTTGGAAAGCTCCACAGGTCGTATAGCAACTCGAGACATTGTTCAATTCGTGCCAATGAGTGATGTTTTAGGTTTGTAAAAATCTCACCTTTGAACCAATGCAATTATTTATGGCCATCTCACTTTTAGGTATATGATGTTAAACGAATTCTCTGGCCTGGAAGCTCTCATAATATGGAACGTGCTCTAATTTTTGAGTGCAGCGGGGCAAAAACCCATGGTTGAAGCGCTCTTGGAAGAGTTACCAGGGCAGTTCCTGACCTACATGCGAAGCAGAGACATTAAACCACTGATTGTGAACATAGAACCACCATTACCCCATGCGCCCGTTCCCAACTATCCTGTTTAGTTTCAAAACATGGATTATGTTTACTGGATTCATTGGTCAATGGTAACAAGTACAGATCCATGGGTTTAGGCTTGAGTAGTTTTTGTTACACACAGTTTGCTTCAAGGGTGCAAATTTCAAAGTGTATATAACCGTATATATCCAGGTCTTGGTGGTTGTTAATGAGAGGTGTTAACTGGTTTGTTGATGGATGGAGTAACTTGGTTTCATATTTCCTATGTTCTTTAATATCGACTACGTAGAATGTTGTTTCTGATGCAACGCTTGCAATTTCCTACCAAGTTCATGATAATGATCAGGCTATACTTGTCGACTTGAGGAATACTCAACTAGCCAATAATAGAAATAGTTTTCTCATCCTTTCAATTCTGAAAATGTGCTGCCGCACGCCATATCAGTTTTCTTAGTTATTTACTCCTCAAGCACCAAGCAATGTTTACTTGTTATTTCAAAGAAAATTTTGACTTCCAAACGTCTTATATGCTTAAAGTTATAATATGATGAATGTTACTTGTTAGTATTAGCATAATTTATTTATTCATCGAGGCCTAAACACTTGGGTCGCTACTTGCCATACCAATTACGTTAAGATTTTTTATGTTTTGAGGTCGTAGGCTTTTTTGAATTCTCTATTGAGGTTTTTTTTTAAGTACGGAATACTCTACATTCAATTCTGCCCTTTTTTTATGGATTATTTTAATTCTCTAAGTTTTCTAAGTAAGCAATTTTTTTTGTTTTGTAAAAAGTATAAGTTCTTGCCATGATCAATTACATATCACACTCATTCAATTTATAGAAAATTCAATTTTCAATGATACAATAATATTAATACTCAGTCGCTAGATGTAAAAACTTCAGTAGGGATAGCATTCTTTCTCTTTGTTTGAAGAACAAGGTTAATTTGTAAAATTGGTTGTGATTTTTTTGTTGTAATAAGAGTCGTAAATAATAAATGATATAAATGAGATTTAATCTTATAAAATAAGAATAGCTGATTTGTTGTTAACCCTGAGATTACTAAGTAACTAATGAAAATGCATCAACTGTCATGAATTAATTTAATATATTTATATCATTCATAATCTTCTTTCTTTTTTTCTTTTTTCCTTTTTCTAACGTGGAAAATGTTTTGTATGACTGTGTGCTCGCTTTAAATGTGAGACCGCGTTAAGTTTCGATTTCCATAAAGCCGCAACTATAATATATTTAATTGATTATTTATACTATTTTATCAAGTTTGAACAACATGCAAATCATCATTTCGGAGTACTCAGATACATATAAAACCCAAGCTATGAACCCTTCAATTGAGCATAGTTGTTTGTTAAACCAAAACTAACAGAAAATATTTCTTGGGTTGTGAAAAATCTTCAATTTTGTGAAGCCAATAATGGGGGGTTGCTTTTCTGATGTGAAGGGGGGACAAGCGGCTGTTGGTGGGGTCCTGGGAGGCCCCACGCCGGTTATGGCAGGCGGAGATGGTGGTGGGATTAATGAAGCAGTTGACTACTTCTATAAAGTTCAGGGGTTTCAGCCTTTGTTCACCCAAGTCGAGGTTTGATTTATTGACATAATCACAATAATTAGTATAATAATAATTATGAAGATGATGTAATGATCACTAGTGTAGTTTATGCTTATCTGGGTACTATTCATAGTTTAAGCTGGCGTTTGACCCACTCTTTTGTTATCAAGGGTTAATGGGTTTGAAAATTATGGAATATTGAATGTTAGGGTTCTGCATGTTTGATTATATTAATCTTGTCGTTTGTTAGTATGAATTGTTTGGGAATTGCTAGAATTCAGAGGATCAATCCAATTGAGATTGCATGAAGTTGAAATTGAATGGTATAGTAATCGAATCAGAGAAACGCCAATCTGAGATGACGTTGGGTATTGGGATGTCTACCATTGAGCTTTGACTACTAACGTTCAATACATGTATAGATCGATCAACACAAACAATATACTCCACGAATAATTCGAGCAATATATATGTTCAATTAGAGTGACAACTATAAAGAAGGGATCTTCATTTCTTAAAATAGTAGGTGCAACCCTTAAACGAGTTTAATTAATAGAGAAACAAAGTTTCGGGTCTTTGGCTTGTTTTTGGTGAAAACAATAAGAAATTAATCCACCCTTTGCTGCAATCTATGCTTCCTTAAGTGGTTGTTCAATATTTTATATGACATAGTTGGAACACCATGACTTGTGTACTTAGTAGCTACTTAAAAATTTACATGATTTCTGAGTTTGCTCTGAATTTTTACTACTAGACTCCGAATAAACTAATGAAAAAGGGGAAACGGGCTCTAATAAAAGTACGGTTATTGATGTACGAACTGCTAATATATAGTGTTAATCTGTGAATGTGATTGGCCATGTTTATGTGTGTCTTCTTGTGCAAGTTTATTATGTATGGCACATTATCAATGTGGGTTGAGTGGCTAAGCTAGACCATTGTGGTTTGAGGATCAACGAGCTTTTGCCTTGTATTTGCTCTCGCAATTCCTTGCTTAAAAGACTAAATGTGTTGTGTTTCTCTGTTCTACAGTTATCTCTGTCTGCTTCAAAGCTACTCGATTTGGACATTGTTTCTAAGGTACACCTTCTCATTTTATTACTCCTTATCACATCCAACTTTAAGGTAGTGAATCTAGTAATACAAGGTAAGTGGAGCACTGCATATGCCACTGGTTTATGAAGTATTTTGGTTATGATGATGCTTCGGCTGCCACTTTCTTACTAATATTTGATCACAATATTTCCATATCTCTACCATCCTGCTTGCTGCTGTCTCTACATGAAGTGATGAATTCACGTATTTTTATTTAATGCAGAGTGATCCTATGGCCGTAGTTTACATGAAGAGAAGAGATGGGACCCTTGAAGAAATTGGTCGCACAGAAGTTATCATGAACACTATGGATCCTGCCTGGATAGGGAAAATTTCTGTTGCTTATCATTTTGAGATTGTCCAGCCGCTGGTGTAAACACCTCCCCTTAAACTTATTTAATCTTCTAGAATGAATACACCATATGGACCTTAGGCAGCAACAGTTTGATCCTTATGTTTGCTTTATTTTTATTTATTTTTTGTGTGTCAATACCAGGTTTCATATATATGACGTTGATACAAGATATCACGATATACCTGTGAAGGTGCCCCCTTTTTTGTCCCATTTTCTAAGTTCTAGTTAGTTCTTTATTTAATTAGTTAGAAGGAAACCATATTTGTTCTGAAGATACTGACAGGGACATGAATTTTCCTAGTTTCTCTGTTTTAAATTGGCCTTTTTTTCCACCTTTTTTTTCAAATAATGTTTTATGCGACAATCTGTTTTTGGATTCTCATCAGATTTTTGTTTTTCAGGCTCTCAAGTTACAGGATCAGGATTTTCTAGGACAAGCTAGCTGTGCTTTATCAGAGGTACTTCAGTTGTGATTCAGAGTTTTTTTTTTGGCACACTATTATGCACCTCATAGATGTGACCTTTGCAGCTATTTCAAAGGTTGGGTGTGGCTTCAAGATGTAACTTAATGTTTTCTCTATGTTAATTTCTCTGTGGCAGATCCTCACCAAGCGTAATACGACTTTGACTTTAACATTGCACCATGAAAACAGAAAAAATGCAGGCATGTTAACCATTCATGCAGAAGAGATTGTCGCAACCCGAAATGCTGCAGAGATTGTATTCCGTTGTGCCCATCTGGATAATAAAGATTTATTGTCAAAAAGTGTATGTTAACTGTGCAGCTTTTATGGTCTAAATTCTTGTTATACTTGCATTACATGCTGTGCTGACCTTCACTCATTTCTTGCAGGATCCTTTTCTGCGTATATCCAGGAAAGTTGAGGCTGGAGATCCTGTTCCAATCTGCAAGACAGAGGTTGTGAACAACAACTTAAATCCTGTTTGGAGACCTATTTGTCTAACTACCCAACAGTTTGTAAGCAAGGCAAGTTTATCAGCATCTATTCTTTGGTGCTATCATCTTTTTCTGAAGAAGCAAATATACTTAAAGGTTCAGAGAGAGGACTGGGCAAAGTTTGTGAAGTGAATATTCTGTGACTATCTATCTATAATCTCTATTACAGGATAACCCGTTGATTGTTGAATGTTTTGATTTCCGTAGCAATGGAAGTCATTCTCTAATTGGGTGATTCTCCTTCCTCTTTTTTCCTTAATTACGTAATTTTCCTTGTTTGGGAGCTTTTCAGGGATAGATCATTTACAAAAGTTATCCACTTTTAACAGCATACTTCAGACATCAGTATCAACCTTAGAACGAATGCACAGAGAGAAGGCTGGCATCAACTTTGTTAAGCCACACCATGGTCATGAAAAGGTGTTTGTGTTGAACAAAACATGAATTACACTGTCTTCTCAAGCGCCTCTTTTGTCTAATTTTATGTTTTCATATTGCTGGATGATGATCACAACAGGTTCTAAAGGGTCAACTATTTGTAGATGCACTCCGTGAAAAACCGTTGTACAGCTTTATTGATTACATTTCTAGTGGTTTTGAGCTCAATTTCATGGTTGCTGTTGACTTTACTGGTACATAAACTTAAGTGATGTTTCATAGATGAAATTTATGGCATTGCTGCAAAGCTGCTTGATAGATGAAATAGGAGTCAGTGATGCTTGTCCACACCGTGGTCCGTATAAGTAAGCTTCTATTTGTTTTTGAACAGCTTCAAATGGAAATCCTAGAATGCCAGAGTCCTTGCACTATATCGATCCCTCAGGCCGTTTGAATGCTTACCAGCAAGTAAGGCTTCCTATTCAAAGTTTTGCTATGAATTTATCTCTTGAATAACGATGTATGACAGTATTTCAGCTTGTTTGTCAGAAGTTGTGATATATCTCTGAACTCAAAAAAAGTGCTTTCTCACCTAGGCTCAGCACAAAGATTGTTAAAGCTTTAGGCAGGATAGGTGTTGGTCATCATCACATCTTTGATTGATTGTGCAATATTTAATGTCCCAACTGCAATGTGTTCGAGTTTTTTGTTCTTGTTTTTGTTTTAGGGAATGAATTACCCTTTAGTACCATATGGCTTGAATGACTGGAACTGTATTGCTATGTGTACATTGGCTATACAACTAATTCACGATGGACTTCTTGCAGGCTATAAAAGAGGTTGGGGACGTTATTCAGTTTTATGACTCTGACAGGCGTTTCTCTGCTTGGGGCTTTGGAGGAAAGATGATGGATGGCAGTGTCTCCCATTGCTTTAACTTGAATGCAAACCCATATAATTGTGAGGTAAGGAAGCATCTAATTCTTTCCTTTGCTGTCACAACTGTATCGGCTTTATCATATGTAGATTGAGATGCATAATACCTAGCAACTAACAATCAACTATCCATATGAAAATCGTCTTTTCAAGCCTTTATTCTAGTCAACTTAAATCACGTAATAGAGTCAAAAATCAAAACAACATAAGGCTAAAACCTTTAGGACTTCACCACACTGAAGTGTCTGTCGTGATGGGTGTATCTCTCATTTTTGTAGAAAACTATGTGAAAATTAACCTTAGCTTGAGGCAAGGTTTGGTCCAAAAGTTGGTGTTATATTTTTGTTATTCTTTGTGATGCTTCAACTGTGCTGTAAACTAAATGTCTCTAACTATCTCCTGTAGGTTGAAGGAGTTGAAGGGATTATGGCTGCTTATAATTCTGCTCTTCGTACCTTTGCACTTTCTGGACCAACATTATTTGGTAACATTGTTAACAGAGCAGCAGAAATCGCCGGCCAGTCCCTTGTACAGAGTAGGAGCAAGTATTATATATTGTTAATAATTACGGTATGTAAATAATACTAATCTGCAGCTGCAATTTGTAATTATGCCAATTCTTTTAATTTGGGCATCATATTGCTTTTATTTCAGGATGGAGTTCTTACGGATTCTCAGGAAACTATAGACGCTTTGGTGAAAGCATCTGATTTGCCGTTATCCATCCTTATCGTAGGGGTGGGCGCTGCTGATTTCACACAGATGGAGGTGGGCCCATTAACTTTAATAAGGACTCACTCTTTTAGTTAGAGCGAGATAGCTCACTTGCATCTATACTTTGTCATCAGTTAATGCTTTGCTGGTGATCTCTAATGATTCTACTTTGTTGGGCTATTGAATTAAACAAAAACGTCTCATATGCGGTTTTTTACATTTTCAATTTGTCTGCATTTGATGAGATGAGTGGACTGGAAAACACAAATTGATGGTCAGTGGATGCTCTGCGGATTGCATTGCCTTCGATGAGTTCTATCATTGGTGTAATATTGGTGCTTTGATGAGTTGTATATAATATGCATATTTTTTGTGGTTATTTTTAAGTTGTGTAATACTTTAAGATGGGATTAAAAGATATTTTGCTGAAGGCGTCATTTTGTTTAGTGTTTTGCCTAGAATTATTTACATGATGAATGAGTAAGTTTTCATCTTGACAGATACTTGATGCTGATAAAGGACGCCGGTTGGAGAGCTGTACTGGTCGCATAGCCACACGAGACATTGTCCAATTTGTACCAATGTGTGAGGTTCAAGGTTTGTTAACATTGAACTTATTCAGTAATCTTATACATTTGCCATAAAGGAATTTCGTGTTAAAATCATCTCCTGGCCTATTCCATCATTTGCTCTGAGTTTCAATCAAAATGCTTGACTATAGGTTTCGAAGGTTGAATTAGTTTCATACAAATATATACTTCGTATATTTTTTTTCACTTGAAACTAAAATGGGATGCATTTTTCTGTATCTGCAGCGGGGCCGAAGTCCATGGTTGAAGCGCTCTTGGAAGAACTACCCGAGCAATTCCTCACTTACATGCGTAGTAGAGACATCAAACCACTGAATGCGAACTTCGAAACAACATTGCCCCAAGTGCCCGTTGTATATCATCCACTTTAGTTTTGGATGATGTTTACAGTTTACTGGTTTGTTTAATGATGAGTAACAAGTATAATTGGATGGGTATTGCGTTCATCAGTAGTCTTTGTTACATACGGTTTAGTGTGCAAACTGGAAGTGTATATAACCAAACTTGTTCATATTCTAGTGGCTGTTGATTTAAGGTCCTGATTGTTTTATTGATCACCGCTGTTAGTTGAACTCTTGATGTGAGATTTACTTGGTTCCTTATTTTCTACTCGTATGCTTTAACCTTTGATACATTTTTGAAAAAATATTCGAAATTGCCCGATTAAGAGGTATGGAACCATTTACATCTGATAATCGGATTTCGAAAGGCCATATAATATGTTCGAGCCCAATTGTACGAGTTTTAAAATTTAGTTTAAATAGATGTTTAGATTCAATATAAATGGTTTTAACCACTTCTATAACCTAATATGACCATATAAGACATATGGTAAACGTATTACTGTGATTTCTTACTAGATTTAGGATTATCCAAAATGACTTATTATACATCGTTTTAGAGATATTTTTGAAAAAATGTCCACTATTGAAAAAAGATATAGGATGCATTGTAGTATCATAAGAAAAGGTTTGGAACCATTATTATTGCCTTATACTTGATTTTCATTAAAAATAATTTTAGGACCTAATAGTATGAATTTTGGAAATCAATTAAAATGAGTGTTTTAAAGCAAAGTTGATGGTTCTAATCACTATCTTAATATGACCAAGCTCAATTGTAATACAAGCTAATGGTTAATTACTTGAAATGAGGTTTCAAAGCAAAGTTGATGGTTAATATGGATTTCAAGGGCCATAATACATGTCCAAGCTCAATTGTAATAGTTTTGAAAATCAGCTAGAATGTAGTTTAAATTTAATGTTGATGGTTCTAAGAACTGCCTTAATATGACTATGTAATAATTATGGTGACATATTAAGGTATTCCTTTACCAAATCTGCAATCGTCCACAATAATTGAATTGGGGTACACCAATTTTGGGATATTTTTGAACAAATGTTTAAACTCAAAAAAATGTATAGGATACCTCATAGTGTCATAGGTTTAGAACTAATCATTGTCTTATATTTAATCTCTCCATGCCTGAAAAATGAGTTCAATACCTAATATTAGGAGTTTTAAAAATTGATTAAATTGTGTATTTAAAATCAAAATAGACTATTTTAATCACTCAAAAAGCCTATTTAAATCCTAAAGAACTCATGGAAAACATATCAAAATACTATTCGCTGAATTTAAGATTGTCCGAAATGACCAAATAATGAACATGATGTAATACATTATTTTTAAAATATTTTTGAAAAAAATCCAAATTACTCCCTACAATTTTGGGTGACTCTTAGGGTATTACGAGGAGGATGGGGAATATTAAATGTGTAATAATTAGATTTCATTAACCACAATATTTTCAAGCCTACTTGTAATAATTTTAAAAATAGGCTAAAATAGATACTTAGATTCAATGTAGATGATTCTAATCTCTTCTAAGGCTATATATCCCTATAAAACTGAAGGTAACAACCAAAGTGTTACAATTTCTGTGATTAAAAATTCATTTGGTTACATAAATGACCCCTAACACCCATGGTAAACGCTGAACCCCAAAAGCTTGCGGCATAGACAAGCTAGATGTGCTTAGCAGTAGTGTATCTTTATGTGTGTCAAAGTGGCAGAAAACACTTTCACAGTTCCATAACTCTCCACATCATGCTTCCAGAGACGTTACATTGAACACATCCCAAAGGATAACAACGGTTTTATTTTATCAATCTCTAACAAACCAAGGCATGAAAGACACATCTGCTGAACAGGAGAACGTTTCTGCTATACACATCAATACAAAGCCAGACAGATCTGAACTATTGTTTCATATGATGTCTATAGCGATCTTTGTCCCTAGCTGAGTAAGCATGGTAGTCACGATCTCGATCTGCAACAGAAAAGTGAAAATTACACGATATCTACTTAGGCAAGAACACAAATGAAACCCATATAAAAAATATACACAATTATTGAAGAATAATGCATACCTCGAGAAGAATGATGCCTCGATTTATCTGAATGACCTCCTGTATTACCGAAGCATACAATCAGACTCAAGTGACAACAGATCCAGGCTAGTTAAACAAAAAGTTGCGATAAATATTAACTAAAAAATCATTATAGAATCAAGTTGAAGAAAACACTGACCTAAATCCTTGGCCTTATCCCTGGATCGGTGGCTTCTGTCCTTCAGTACCTCTCTTTCAGTATCATCTCGGTCTCTTTCCCTGTCAGAATCTCTTCCCCTCTCACGATCGTGGGATTTCTGCCTTTCCCTGTTTCTGTCTCTCTCTCTATCCCTGTCCCTAACTCTGTCTTTCTCCCTATCTCTGTCCCTCTCTGCTTCTCTAATTCGCTCTCCACTTGTTTCTATTCTGAGTTCAGGCTTCAACTTAACCACGGAGTTCTCTCTTCCTTCACCATCAGTAGCCATATCCTTGGATTCGTCATCAATTCTCTTACAATCTTTCAGCTTGTCAAGTGCTTGTTTTACAAATGCATCTTTGGAACCACCAGATTCTGCAGTAGCTGCCGTACCTGAAACCGTCTTGGCCACACAAGTATCAGCACTGGCCACTGGTGTATTCAGTGTACCTTCCTGAAAAAATGTTAACACAACTATCAGAACAAGCATGGCAACTAAAACTAGGAATAACAGCATAATTGCAAAGCTATATTTTACTACGGAGTAGGACTAGGAGTTAACGATAAGTGCAAGAGGCAGCAAAAAAAAAATTGTTGGACCACTTGTAGGGTCGGTGTACTAAAATAACACTGGTGGTACTTACTTTGGATACTGCTGTAGTCTGTGAATCCCAAGACTTGTTGGAAGATGCAAATGAAACTGACTCTTTACAGACCGGCACATACTTGGCCTTGGGACGACTATAAAGATGAGCCAGAACTCTGCAAACTTCATCTATTCCAGATTTATCTGCATCAAAGACCTTCCACCATGGCGGGTTCTCGGGAAGGGGAACTCCAAACCTTCTAGTAGCAGCATAGACAACTCCACATGCCACCACCTCACTTTTAAATCGAACACACAGCGTAGTACGCAAACTGAAACGGAACAAGCATACAAATATTATACCACGACATAAAAGGAATATAAGAACACAGCTGTCACAAAAATCCTATTCAGACCCACATAATAAGTAGTCACACAGAAAAGTCTAAGCACGCATAGTGACTCTTACACACAAATATATATATAGATATATCATAAAAGGCAGCAGCCTGTGAAAGATATATAGTCTAATTGCAGTAGCTAGTAGCAGGTGGAGATATGGAGGAACGACTAGGGCTGGAAACGAGCCGAGCCGAGCCCGAGCTCGATAAGCTCGTGGCTCGGCTCGCCTGAGACTCATAAAGCTCGGGCTCGTGGCTCGCCGAGTTTTAAAATTTGAGCTCGGGGTCGGCTGGACAAAAGCTCGTGGCTCGGCTCGGTATAAGCTCGTTACTTAACTCAGATTTGTCTTATGCTTATTCGAGTAATTAAGCTCGATTCTATTTAAATATTTGTTTCAACTATGCCCTTAATTAAGCTCGGCTAGTTTAGGCTCGTCGAGCCCTCGAGCCTGAATTGTTTGAGCTCGAGCTCGGGCTCGTTTTTGTAAAGTTCGGGCTCGGCTCGGCTCGGGCTCGCCTAATTCCGAGCTCGAGCCGAGCTTTAGGCGATCCAATCCCGAGTAGCTCGCGAGCTAGCTCGGCTCATATCCAGCCCTAGGAACGACTATCCGCATTGTGGCAGTAACAGACTCACAGCAATTATGAAAGCAACTTTGTGTTTGTTGATAGATGATGGATTCAGCACAAGGTAGAAGACAAATCCAAAGGTAAAAATTTGATGGATTAACATATTTATACTGGCCTTATAAAGCTCTGTCTATGCCTAAGAAAGTAGAAGGAATAACAACCAACATCAGTCCTCACAACCTCATAATCCAGCTACTAATCCAACAAGAAAAGAGACAAATGTATATGTTAGCATCAAACATCCTCAACTTGAAAGCATGATTGGTCAAGATTAGTCCAAAAAATTTCATAGTACGACTTCAAATGATACCATTCGGTAATATACTGAAAGGGAAGGTCTTGAGGGGCTTGGTCGTTTTGCTGGTATGAGGGATAAATAAATTATCATTTACATGGAGCAGAATTCCAATTATTTCTGCAAAAGTCACCTAAACTCTACTTGCTTATTTTTCCTTTCCATAGGCACGCCCTGGACACTTCCAGTGTTTGGCAAGGCTCGAGATCAGGGTCCCAGAGCCTAGGCGGAGAGCACATGCTGATATGCGTGAGAGGAAAGCACCTCTCTGAAGCAAGGTCAGGGCACGATTCTGGAATCAAAGATTAGCAATGTAAAAACCGGTGTTCAATATTAAAAAGCTGGTTTGCCTATTGATGCCTAGGAGCATTGCAAACATGCCTTTTAAAGACAGTTATACAGATTTAATTGAGGTGATTAGTATTGTTAGAGTTATACCATTTAATTATCACCAAACATCTCGTGTAAAAAGCATTATGAACTTCCCAAACTCTTATTATCATTCATCCTATATTTACACAAAAACCTTACAACAGAACCTACTAGGCACTCAAACTTGGTTTGACATGACCTGCAACGATAGTTGATATTACTAACATTTAAAGTTCAGCAACGCTCATCTAGGCAGGCTAATCTGTCTTCAAATCATTATAGAAACTGATCAAGAAGAGATGAGAGCATCATCATCCTAGACTCAAGAAAACTCGAGAATGTGGTTACAAAAGTGTTGTGGATAATGATAGCAAGAAAAGTATTTCTCCTACAACAGTAAAAGGTCAAATTATTCTAACATATTAGAATTTGTTAGATACTTTGATAAATCATATTTTCAATATGTTCAAAAAGAGGGGATTGTCGTAACCCTTAGGATGCCTAAGCATGAGATTATGGGACTAACTCAGCTAGTTAGGGTGGAGGATGCTACTGGCTTAGCTTGCAATCTGACAAGCGAAGAAAAACATCATTTACAAAATAAATAACCTCCCCTTTTATCCACCAAAACAGAAAACATTTTAAAAACAGAAACGCAAAAAAAAACAAGTTAAGAAACTTTTAAGAAGAAATACCAAGAAAAAAACCTAGTGAACACAGGTGAAATGGTTCTTTTACCTCAAAAAAATTGTCACTTTGGTAAAGAAAACCCTTTTTTACCTCTAGCTTTTGTAATGGTCCTCTCAATTCAAATAACTCCAGCAAAAGAAGGCAGAGAAAGAAGATTTTAGCCTAAAAAGTAATGCATAGCACGTGTACTGTTATGCAATCCTTGAGCTACCAACAAATTTTACCTTTAACTTTTCATAACCTTCTCCTATTTGTCCTCTCATTGTTTAATGGTAGGGAGGAAACAAGAATCTAAGACAATAATTATTTTCAACTTATACAGTGGTGTTACATACTTAGATGAATTTTTTTTGGTAAATACACTGTTTTAGTTTGTGATCACCATTTCAAACATTTACCAACCAACTCAGATATAATGATGCTCCATTAAATGGCCCCTGAAAATGCACAAGTAATCACTTCAACACCAAGTCAATCATGGACTACACATGAATCCACCTCATGGTTGAATAGAAATTATTGTGTACAATTGTGCAAAGTGAGGTAAAACAAAACTAGTAAAGGGTCTTAGTACTCCTAAAAACTGATTAAATCATCATTGCAGGAGATGCACAGCTGTGTTAGAGTTTCTTACAACTCTTAAAGTGAAATTCAAGTCTGTAAGAGAGTATAGGAATCTATTAGGTTTCCAGAAGATTATATTTGTAAGAAAAACCCTTAAAGTATATAAAGAAAACAAAAGAACATTATTTCACATAATGAGGACAGTCACAAGTTAAACACATGCATACAGAAAACATGCGTAAACCCCAAAATGATTCTAACTATGACACTTTACGGAGTACAAAAAAATACTCAGACCTCAAGCTTTAACTAAACATCATGAACTAAAAGGCCATGACCCCCTGATTGAATCACAAATCAATACAACGGCACAAAACCAGAAAAGGGATGTAACATTCTCTGATTGAATAAAAGTTGCAACAGTTGGAGGAGATGGTTAGCTGTGCTGACCTCTAATTTCTTCTGATTTCAAAATGAATCAATGCAACCTACTATAAGAATTTATGAAACTTCTAGAAGTTTATGATTTTTTAGAAAAATATCAAGTATACAAGTAAAAATAAATACAAATTCACACAGCAAGGATAGTAAAAAACATAAAGAGTAGGCAGAATCACAAATGAAGCAAAAAGGCCTTATTTTTTCAAAGACCTGAAGTAACATTAACTAATGTCAAAAATACCTGTCATTCGCTAGATTCCATGCATCTTGCAATATTTGTAGAAATTCTGGATATTTTTTGAGATCAAGGACAGCTAAGTAGTTTGATATGAATTTGTGAGGATGCTCAACATGACAAATGAAACCCATTTCTTTCAGCAGGTGCCTTTCTGTTCTTATCAAGTCCATTTTTAACTCAGTATATTTCTGTTTCAGAGGATCGATAACAATTGTCAGTACAAACTTTAGAAGACAAGGACGTTAATGTTCCAACAAGGATATTTGCAAAAGTTAACTGAATCGGAAAACATGCAGCGACATACATGCTAACTAATATGCCAAATAAATTGGGGGGGGGGGGGGGGGGTTAGGGTGAAGAAAGCAATGAGAAATGAGAGAAATGTATGTGACTTGATTCATACTTTAGAATAAAGATCCAAATGTTCGGCAGGTAAATTCTCTCGTCGACACTCTATCCGATGGAAGACGATAAGGACTTGTCTGGCCTTCCTTGGACTCTCCTCGAGTTTTGATGCCAGCCAAACACAACTGGCAGCTACTCTCTGAAAAGCAGTAAAATGAAGATTTCAGAAGCAATATAGGACAGAACAAACCTATGCTAGTCGGATTCCATATCACACCTCAACTACCCATTAGGAGCCTCGACACTTAATTTAGATCCAAAATCACTCAAAATTTTCACAGTAAAGCCATCTCACAGGGATACTTGACTCCGAAAAACACAGGAAAGAGCAACTAGATTTAAAAAAAAAAAAAAAAAATAGGCAACCGTAACAGAAAATAACCTTCACATTAAAGCGAGCAAATGACTTTTTGCAGTAAAATCGATGGAACAAAACCTGTCCAGTTGCCATAACAGCCTGAGGTCTAAAATTCAACAAATAAGGAAAACCAAAGTGATAAGGAGTGAAGTACGAAGGATAAAAATAAAAACAAGAGAAGTACGAAGGATACAATCGAAGAAGAATGCCACTCTCTTGGATAAGATCACAGCCATATATCCTGAGAGTAGTTTCTGTTTCCTCATCTACTGCATCCTTCCTCGATGGCGACTTCGTCAATTGCTCGTCCGTCAAGTAAAACGTATCTATTGCCGTGTAAAGCATCTTCCACCTATCCCCAAAAGTTACAAATATTACAATCAGCTCAAATATGCAATTCATTGTCACCAACCAATATACCACTATTTCATAGTACACTAAACACAGCCAATTGATTCAATCGACAATTAACAATCCGTAATTTATGTTAGTTCCAATCAATTACGGATAGCTATGAACCCTAATGCGCTAAATTCTGTCAATTTTAGCCGAATTAACCAGAAATTTATCGCCGATTTAACCTAATTCGTCGATGTTTAAAACCCTAAAAAAAGGCAATTGTTGAATTAACAAATTGAAGGGTCGAATTAGGGTTTTGAAAAAAAAATCCGAAATTTGAAAGTTAGTGAACTTAGAAAAAGATCGAAAATAACTGACCTTGAGGACGGGCTAAAGGGGGAGATGCGGCGAGGTGTCACCACTCACCAGCCGCCGTGCAATGATTGAGGAAGGGTGGTGGAGTTTAAAAGAGTAGCAGAAGAGCAGTACTGCAGGAGAGGTAATTGATCTTGTGTTGTAATGTAATTGATCTAGTGTTCGGGTAATGTTCTGAGATAATATCTAACTAATAGAAGTAATTAAACGACAACTACCCATTGAAAATAAGAAAATAATTTTTTTTACAATTAAGCATTAAATTCCATTTAGATAGAAAACAACTATAGTTTACTAAGATTAGGAGATAATTTTTTTTAATTAATAAACAAAAATTTATATATTAATATCATTTTATTCTTCTTAAAAAGTAATTTAAAATAGGAATCAATTTAATTTAATATATATATTATTAAACCAAATAATATTTTCTATGTCCTTCGTTCTTTTTTTTAATTTATCACGTTATTTTCACTTGCTCTTTATTTTACTTGTCATAGTAAATAGTTCATTTTGTCATAGTAAATAGTTCATATTAAACGGAGAGAATACATTATAGAAAGAAATTAATTACCTAAGTTTTTTTTAAGTTGAGTTTTTTTGGTAAATGACTACTATGTTTATATCTTACTAAAATTTAAAAAGAGTTTTATTATTAAACTCAAAAAACATAGTCATGTAGAGTAAAACATATACAAATTATACACCAATCCCTATTATCTAACATCCATCATATTCACTACAAAGTACCACAAATTATTCTTTTTGTATCTTCCTTTGACCATAAATACAATTTGAAACTTATTATTTTAATTAGCAAAGTTAATACTATCATCGTGCTAATTAATTAATAAAATCATTTTAAAATATTTGTTTATGAGAAGTAATACTTATCACGAAGAGCAAGAAAAATGGTTTTGATACTTCATGTCACTCTGAGCTTAATTTTGTTTAGAGATAATTATAAGTATTTCGATTATAAATTTATTTCCTTTAAATATTATGTAACTATGATGATATGCACACAATACCTTAAAAATTAATATTGATTATACATGAAGAAATCTTAGAATATTTCATTGGATATAATTCATACAAATTGATTCATATATAATCATTTTTAACATTAATCGTAGCTAATGAAAAAATATTTGTTAAATTTCTTTTTGAAATATAGTGTACTACCAAGATACAATTAAAGAGAATTAAATATAAATAAATATATATATATATATAACAAAATATATTATCCTACACAAAATATTTTCAAGTAAGTACTTGATGGGGTCGATCAATATTAAGCTAAGCTTAATACAAAACATTAAACATTCCAATCTTAATTCTTAAAAATCTGAACATATAAGTACAATATTGATTAGCTCTAAATTTTTATCAATTTATGTCAAAATAATTAAAAATATAAAATTAAAATTAAAATAAATGACCATATAAGAGCAATAAAAAATCAAAATTTTTGGATGGTGTAATCAAAATTTTTGGATGGTGTGCCAAAAAAAATTTGTGGATGATGTGAAGTCCCATACTTTAAGCTGAACGAGCAGGGGACAGTGTGCTTAGCAACTGCTATGAAATACATACATTTCAGCAAAGAAATTTTTCCTGAACTTAATTAAAGTGTGTAACAACGTAATATATATTCCCTATTTCTGCTCCTCTTCTACATCAATGTACAAGCTTAACAGGCAAAGAATAAAGTATCATCTAAATATCTAATACAGTATGGTTCTAAAGCTTAATCACATGTTCAAACAAACTAGCTCCTATAGCAATGAATGTATAAGCATAGGGACACAAACCCCTCTATTGCCCCGTCCCTTCCTTTCCTTTCAAACTGCAACTCCCACGTTGAAACCTTGGAGAGCATCTCAAATTCCAAGAATGCAACAAATTATACAACAATTTACAGCTATCTCTTAACCAGACTTCGCTTTTGCCCTAACAAATGAGGATCTAGTAGAATAGGGGAATACAATCTCACAAAGATTATGAACAACTCCTTTGTCATAAATATTTTTCTTTACCACCACCCCTGCATCTCTCAAAGGTGACCTGAAATAGGATTTCCATTTACTCACAGGTGGCTTGCTTTCATGGCTGAGTCCACTAATACTTGCCTTGAGCGCCACGGCACTAGCTTTTGCTTCATTAATCTTTCCCTGCAGGCTTAAATGCTCTTGCCATTTGTATGTCTGAATGCAGATAAACAAAAGAAATATATTATGCCAAGAGACTTTGGTCATAGCTCTAGTATCTTTTCCAATATTCCCTTTCCCATACGGTTTTGTTATCTTTCAAGGGAGTGGAGATTGGAAAAGAAAAATTTTCTATTTCCTCCCAAACCTTAGCCCATTTAGACAATTCATCAATTCCCTTAGCAGTAGCAACTAGAGAACAGAAACCACAGCAAGAAAATACAGAGGCAGATAAGCAGGAAGGAAAAGTTGAACTCAGACGCTTACATTCAGTTTGGAAAAGTTAAGGCTCCGTTGAAGAGTGCTTTTTCAGGAACTAAACATAACACTTTGTGAACCCTCATTAAATAATTAGAGCAGCATCATATGGTCCCTAAATCTTTACTTTCAAACATTTACTACTAATCAATGGACGGAGAATATACCTCATTTGTGGTGATATTTGTAAGAAACAGTTTTGCATGGTAGCCGAAGAAAGCAGCCATGAGCAAAGAGACAATTGCCAAAAAAACCATCAAAAATATTTGAGTGTTATAGGAGCTCAACAACCACTGTTAAAAAGAAAGAAGAAAATAGAAAGAATAAGTCATCTGAGTGCATAAGCAGGGCAATTTAACACACATATCATGGGCTAGTAAGCATAAAAGTGAACAGGGAAGGAAATCAAACAAATAGAAATAGCATATTTACAAGTGTAAATGCCGGATAGAAAATGCAATGGATAAGGAATTAATTGAACCCCAAAGATTATAGCAAGAAAAAAACACATTGACACTCAGCCTCAAGAATTTAAGTGAGACGAAGTCATGGTGCTTTCCCTGGTGTTCTTATGAAATTTGAAGAGTTGATATGCATTTAGAACTCCCTTTTTCTCTCTCCTAGATTTTTGGTGGACTTCAAGCCCTCCATCGCTTAACTTATTTCACTGTGAGTATATTTCTATCTTACAAGAGATAAAATAAAGATACAAACCACACCTTGATACGAAACATGGAGAAGATAATCAAGTAAAGCATCATCACAATCAAGTTCCTATTTCTGTTGAAAGACTGCTGACTTAACAACTAACAATTTATATGTTGTTCTTAAGTTCAATTTCTTAACTTTAAACCATTCAATCCTCTAATGTTACCCAGGCAACGGACAAGAGGACAATGTTTAATTCTACCAATCAGACAAACAAAATGTTACACCTAATGCATTAAAAACCAGTAGAACCAGGGGCTCAAGAGTAATCATTCCTTTTCCCAACCGCATGCATCCCAAGTCATAATTTATGCTAAATTATACTGTACCATCTAGAAACTTTTTTCTTTATCTACAAATATTCATTCTTACTTCAAGGCATGAGGGAATAACATATCATTATACCAAGCTAGAATGGTGGTTTTTGTTGTACACATCCTTTCTTGGGTATATGTGGTCCTTCAGAAATGATAAGCCAAGACTAACCATTTATACATAGGAAAATCATTTAAATTACCAATGATCAAGAGATAGGAGTTATTTGATTTTTTTTCACCTGTGCAAGATGTGGAGCTAACCCTCGGAATGAATTTTCAACACCATAGTAGACTGCAGATCACAAGGAAAAAAGCATTACAAATACACTGCAACACACATAGGTTTATCATGCAAGTAGCCATAGTTAGAGATTTAACCTGTCAAAATATATATAATCTTCCTTTCCTTCAACTGACTAGCAAGAATAAAAATAATAGCAACTGCTCCATATAGACAAAGAAAGAAATGCCTACAAAAGTACAAACACATGTTAAACTCGAGACTGGAGTCACTGGACATCTCTTTCATTTTGAGTTTCCAAGGTTCAAAAATAATATTTCTCAAGCAATAAAAGAGTAATGTCACAGAGGCATGTGCAGTTTCATCCGCCATTCTTGTACAATTATTCCTGGCCAGTTAAGCATGTACTACATTATTTTTTAACAGACAAACTATAGCATATCCTCGATTCTTGATTCAATTCCTCATGTACTACATTATTTTTTAACAGACTAACTATACCATATCCTCAATTCTTGATTCAATTCCTCTTAAAGTCCATTTTATCCAAGATGTACATTAACTTAACATATCAAAAGATAGATATCATGAAATAGCTCCAAATATACCCCAAAGATTCAATTTGAGGACAGGCGGAGTACTTGGTTCAACAGCCAACTCTGAAGGAAGAGAAATGGCTGATTTATGGCCCATGTCAAGTACATATTTAGAAGATTAGCAATGATCTATTGAGATGTCCCATTGTGCCACTTAATTTCTCTACCAGTTAGAAAATAAATTCCTCAGTGAGGAAACCAGGTACTTCCCATACAAATACTCACCAATAAAGAAAAGCCATAAAGTATCTAGTGTTTCTTTCTCCGATACAGTTATTCTGCAGAAGGACAGTAAAATCACTCTGGTCAATAAAAATAGATACAGCCTATTTTAGAAAAAGTAAGTATATGGAAAAACAAACCATCCATCCACAATGATGATCAAATCGTGCCACACAACGATCACATATACTGCAGTGCTTGGATCTTGCAGGTCTAAACCAACCAGAATCTTATCAATTTAGAGCACAAGCACCAAAGAAAACATTTAGAAGACAAGATGGAGTAACTCACTTCAGAATTTTGCAAGTTGAACATTCTTTCTCTGAATATATAACATTGTCATAAGGATACATGGAGATATACTGGCCTACATTCTTTGCAGTCACAGTTCCGGGATCAGAAAAGCTCGTGAGCAAAAAAAGTATAACACCTACACCAACAGCCAGTATGCTTGTATACCTGCAAGAACATACTAAATCTAAGGCAAAACAAAAAAAAATCATGATGACAAACATCATAAATAAGTCACATCCACTATGAATATGATTTCCAGGTTGTGTGATACCTATGAATTTCCCCCAAATAATAATTAGGGATGTAAACAAACGAGGATTTCCCGATAAAGTAGTATGTTGTTGAAAGTATTGCAAGGTAAAAGATCTGCAAAAGCAAATGAACTTCAAAAGATTGATGCAAAATTTGTCAATAGGACTAGGCAAGTCTCCATGTTAAACATACAAAAACAAGCAAAATGCAGCTAATGCTTCCAGGCTGGGGAAAGAGGGAAAAAAATAGGGTATATACAGGATAGTATAAAGGATCTGATGGTGAATCTCAATGATATCTCCATAAGACTTCATAGTTCATATCTTTTGACAAAAAGCACCACCACTTATTATCTATCAGCATTGAGTACCACTTAACGGATAAGTTAACCATGCCTATATGATTAATATTTCTCTGAACAACTTACCAAATTACATATGAACATTGCTACCAACTACATTTGCTTTTTAAAGAGAAGTAAACAATTGTGGCTGATCTGTCACTTCAGGTTCTTGACGATTTACAAAGTTACATTTAAACATTGCTTCCCAATATTTTTTTAGAGAAGTAAACGATAGTGGCTGGTCAGTCACTTTAGATGCTTGGGTGTTACTCCAGCCATACATAATCTTTCCATATCAAAACATATCACACACTAGTATACTATCTTTTGGATAAATTCACAACACTCATTTCTACTAATCCTAGACTAGAAGCTGCATAAGGTGAGATGCTGGGATTAAAAGGTATTGTAAAATAGACAACTGTGTTTGACTGTTGACCATTCAAGTCTTAAAGCTAATCTACACCCAAAAAAAAAAAGGAAGAAGAAGAAGAATAGAGAAATCACAATACAGATCTTACCCACATAGGCCATAGTACAGTTAAACAGAAGTATTTACTTCTAATAAAGATAAGAAGCGTCTTTTTACCCCGAAATGAGTAAACCTAATTAGTTTCAAAACACAATTATGTTCTGCTGATTACATTTCTCTTGAGATAGAACTCAAACAAGTCATTGCCAAGCTAAAAACATATTTACAAATTTGAACAGAAGGATGAATATTTTCCATGACCAAAGGCAAAATGCCTGCATTTCACCTATGCATGAGAGTTATGGATTGACAAAACACTAGTGAACTCTATAACCATCAATAAACCTCAACAAGTTTCAAAAGTCACAAGGAAATACAGAACACAATTCTCTTTGCAAGAATGGAATCAATTTAAGCCAATCCAAAGCAGTTGGTGTTTGTAATGCATGATATTTAACAGTGGGTCAAGATCCAACAGTAAGCAAAGGATGAACCCCAAAGGACAGAATACCCACTTTGCTTCCCTCAATAACAAGGGTATAGAGATTGTGAAAACTCGTATCTACAATGCTAGACACCTGATTCTCTCTCTCTCTCCAACTCGCTTGACTTTTTCTACTTTATTACTTTCAACCTCATGAAACTGAAGCTCCAGTATCTATCTTCTATCACGCAGTATTCACATCAACAAAAGCAAATCAATGAGCATTCTGCATCATACTTCCTCTTTTGCTAATTTCAATGCTCTCAAAATTGAGGTCCAGCAACACCTTCATAGGAAAGCATCCTCTCTTACTCCCATTGACTATCACAGCAGTAACATAACACTTTCAAAAGTGAAATTAAACGTCATCAAATTCAAGCCATAGCTCTATTCTTCTCATTCCGTTTTAATGCTCCTTAACCCTATGCCTACACTTGGCAGTTTGGCAATACAATCCTAAGATTCCTAATAAATCGAATAGCATCAGAGTATCATACCCTTCACAAATTCCCGGGCAGGCCGCTTAAGCATCAACATACAGGAACTTCATCCTACCAAGTTCGACAATCCAACTCCACAAAAATTTCAACGACTTTGCACGTGATCAAAACGCGAAAAAAGCAACTCTATAGCATCATAGCGCGACAATAAAACACGAAATCCACATCAAATGCCAAAAGTGAGCACGATCCCACTCCCAGAATCACACATAAAATTCAACAATCCAATCAAAATCAACACAAAATTCACAAAAAAAAATGTCAAAAATCAAAATCAAACCCCCAAAAAAAAGCTAATTAAAATAAGATTACCTGTAAAGTAGGGTTAGAACGATAACAACAATAGTACTCAACAGACAGAACTGCATTAATACCTCGATCCCCAAAAACCCTGCCCACAAATCTCCTGAAAAAATCCAACAAAACAACAAAAAAAAGGGTCAGTTTGATAACCCGTGAATTGAAAAGGGGTTGAAAGAAAAGGCGTAAAGGAGAATATTACAGGAAGTAACCGAAGGCGCCGGAAGTGAAGAAGTTGTGAATGCGTTCGATGAAAGTGCCCTGAAAGATAGGCCATTGCCCGCATAAGAAGGAGACTAATACTAGTGCTGTGATTATTCCGTGGCAGACCAACCCCAACTGCACCGCCATGGAGGAAAGAGAGAGAGTTGGGTTTGGACGGGTAGGATGGTGTAGGATTGTAGGAAAAAAGATGGATGTTTCAAGTTTTCAACGACTTTTATGGATGCATAAAGTATTACTGGATTGTTACTGGAGAGATCTTTGTCTGGAAGTGTATTTGGTGGATGGACTCGGGTAACTGTCGAGAATATTGGCGGAGTTTACTGGGAGTAATCCAGTTTTTTCACTCAACTAGAACATCCAAATGTTGGAAATTGAAAGTCTCTCCCCATTTAGTTCACACTTTTTTCTTTGAAAATTATAATTTAAAATGGTTTTAATGCTAATGATTTAGCTATTTTAATTTCACATAACAAATGATCCTCCTAAATCAACTAATCCACCCAATTTTTATGGTGGATGATGCAATGGGTGGACAGTGCGTGTACCATAAGCATGATACACCTGGTCCAAAACGTAGCAGGTATAGAATAAAACGCATGAAAAAATGTACATTACTTGTCTGAGTAATGTACAAAAGTTACAATACCCAACCCATCAGTTTTTTTTTTTTATTTTGGGAACATAAACATCATTTCACTACGCAACTACAATGCTATAATTACGGCAAATAATAGATAATTATGGCCATAACACTATATACTTCAAATTTTCATTGTTTCCAAAGTTTTTTTTTTCAAAAAAAATTCTCTTCTCCCTCCGTTGAAACTCTAAGTTATATAAAATTTACAGTGAAATTGTATCAGATGTGCATTTTACTTGTATAAGATGTACATTGAAATTTTCATTTTTGGGAAGCAAATCGTCAGTGTATAAGATGTACATTGAACTTATATAAGATGTACATTAAATTTTATTATCATGAACATTTGAAATTTGAATAAAGTATATTAAAGTTGAGTATGTACATTTAATATTTATATACTAGGTACATTAAAGTTGAGTATTATATACATTAAACATTTTAAATAAGTTATGGACAAATAAAGTTATTTTAGTTGAAACTACACATGATGTACGTCGAACTTGTATAAGATGTACATTTAAAATTGTATCAGCATTGACGTTAGTAAACAGTGACTCCCCCAATTATTGAATTTATATAAAATGTACATTGAACTTATATGTGATGTACATTAAATTTATACAAGTTATACATTGAATTTTTATAAGATGTACATTTCCGTTGTTGTTCTTCTCTCTTGAACTGTTCAAATAGCAAATTTGTTTCAAATTCGAAAATATAACGTAATCATTACACTTGATGCTAACCCCTATGTATGTCATTTCCTTATTTATTTAGACTCGGACTGTCATTTCCCCACTGCTATTTACTCTCGATCATTTCACTACTTTCCATTTCCCCAAGGTCACTTTCTTCTATTTTCTATTGCCATGTAGAATAGGTGCATCATTCTTCCCTTGCACCGAAAGGTACTTTTTTTTTGTTTATGAATTGGCATATTTTTACCTTTTGGTATAGTTTTGATTTGATAGTAACAACTTTTATTTTATTGTTGTAGAATTGTCTCCTGTTATTGAGCAACCTGTAATCTCCATTGTTAATGATTATAGTTGACCCTTGTTGGAGTTGTAATATCAAGCCATGTAATCTTGGTCTGCATTGTAAAATTTTACAATAGTCTCCATTCAAAACTCTAGTTCTTGCTTTAATTTACTAACAACTTTATTGTTTGAGTTTGATTTTTGGAATTTTGGAGAATGAGGTACTCGATACTAGTTTCCCATATTTGTATGGTTTGTAACATACTAACATTCGACATTTACGCTTAACTCATGCATGGTTTTCTAATTCTTAAAAAGTTGATTTGAGGACACCACTGATCTATAGTAAATGTTCTAATATTTGTGAATATTTATTTGCATTTGAATGTAGGTATGATAATTAACTTTATGTGCAAAATATTATACATTTTTATCTTAATTTGGTTATCAATATAGTCATTGCCAATATTAACAAGAAATAACAGATTTCAATATTCACATTATCCAATCAAAAACTTTCGAATATAGGGTATCAAAAGTTCTTCTGAATCGAATAAAAAATCCAATCCCATACTTAGGCTTTGTATTAACATCATTTTTTCCACAATAATATAAGCATGTGATTACATCTTCTTTTCTTATGTTTTTAGAAAGAAAATATCCTTATAGCATTTAAACCTTCTATAATAAAATTAGTTTCGGCTCACAATCACCAATTTTTATTTGGTTACTCCAAATACTCCATATCAAATTGCTCTCCGACCTTCCAAGTAAAACAAATACGAAGTATTTTGTAGTTGATCATGGAACCCAAGTATGGATGTCCATGTGTCAAAAACTGTAATACTGAATTACATTTTGTATGAAAAATGAAATCTGCGGAAAATTGTGAGAGAAAATAAAAGAACTTAACACACTCACCCTATTACCCAACATAATCATTGATACATGTACTCGTGAGAAACTAATCCTTAACCACTTTTTCACTCATCCCACCCAATTATCCTCAAATTTTTATGTGATTAAAATGTCATTCCAATAGTGAATAAAAAAAACTCATTCCCAACCTCTCTCTTACTTTTTTCCAATACCCCACCATACTTTCTCTCTCTTCTATATTCACTAATTTAAATATTTCAAATCAATTTGTAATGTACTTAATATTTTTAATTAACAATTATAGTTATCATTCATAACTACAATATTTAATTATTATTTTTAATTATTATATTTTTATATCATTTTTCATAATTATTTTTTAATTGTCTTTTTAAACTATCAATTTATTATGGCAAATCACATTTACTATCAAAATCATCTCCATCATTTTTAGAGGAGAGAGTTTCCAACCCCATCTCATCAACTACAAGTTCATTCATAAATCATAACTAGGGTGTACTCCCCTGCCCCAGGTGTGTATATTAAGAGGCATCACTACAATATTATGTTAAGATATGGTTGCAATATAATCAATACAACGTAACTAAAACCTTCTTCATAGTTTAACCCTTCCCTATTAACAATACAATTATTAGAAAATATAATTATTTTGGTGGATGCCTTTTCAATGGAATATTCTTTCCTTTTATTCTAAAGAAAAGGAATTATTTATAACAGGTAATCACATTAGGATTATTTTGATTTGCTCTTTTCAATTGACATTGGGAGAGTAATGACGCATAAATCTCAGGAAATACTCGAACAAAAACACAAATTAAATCCGGGAAACTCACAATTTTCCATTAGAAAAGAGCAAATCAAAATTGCACGACGTCTACATAACCTATAAAAGTTATAAACCCCCCCGATAAGCTATATTTAAAACAAAAAAGGGGAAATGAAAACCAACCCATAAACTACTTCTAATTTTCTTTTCTTTTTAGTAGGTACATTGGAGAAAGGTCTAGAACTCCTGAGAAATAGACCCAATATCTCCTTTGTTACCGCCAACCTTCTTGGGCAGAAGAGTTGAGTGAATGTTGGGCAAAACGCCACCGTTTGCGATTGTAACTTGACCTAGAAGCTTGCTCAACTCCTCATCATTCCTCACTGCTAATTGAATGTGACGCGGTACTATTCTAGTCTTCTTGTTGTCCCTCGCCGCGTTGCCAGCCAACTCCAACACCTGTAAACAATTTTTTAGACCAGCAATTCCTTGAACCGTTCATTCCAATAGACTACTATAATCGAATCGATTAATTTAATTAACGTTGATTAAATCATCAGGTTACTAATGAAACAATAATTTACATAAAACATGTGAAATTACGACTAATCGGCCAAAAATCAATGTAAACCCGAATCAAAACCAATCGATGAAACATCCAGAATCTCATTCTATTCAAGAGCGTGAAAACAATGAAATAAAGTTCCAGAAATTACGATTCATATGACAGAGGAGGAACTCAGAGGTGGGAGAAAATGCAGTACCTCAGCGGCGAGATATTCGAGGACGGCGGAGAGGTAGACCGGAGCACCAGCGCCGACACGCTCTGCATACTTTCCAGCCTTCAGAAACCTAGCGATCCTGCCGACGGGGAACTGAAGACCGGCTTTTGAAGACCTGGACACCGATTTCGAAGCCTTAGGCTTTCCTCGGCCTCCTTTAGTGGTAGCGCCGCCTTCTTTGCCGCTCATTTTGATGACGGAAAGCAAACGACGATCGGAACCCTAGAAGAGTGAGTAACCGGAGGGGCGCGTAGGTCTGACCGAGAGAATGAGGGTTATGAGTGTATATGTTTAGAGAAGCGGGGTGGTATTGGTTTATAAAGAGGGTAAGGATGCGTTCTTATTGGTTGAAGGGAAGTGGCACGGATCGCCAGCGTGGCAAGAGATGGTGGGTGACTACGTCAACGTGAAGTTAGCGGGAATGTGTACATTCATTACATATTTACATTAATTCATATTTCATCCATGGAAAAATGACTGAAATTCGGAATTACATTATTCCCGCTTTGCAAAAGTTATCATTAGTCCGTACTCTATAATATGCCAATATCACTATATCTGACTAGTCTGAGTATGACTGTATCATTAAATCATTACAAAAATCTATTGGTTCCTAAAGATTGGTCGTTCATATCATGAATTAGTATACAGTTTATAACACGAAAGTCACGAGATGGATCTGTGTGATACGGGAAAGTAGGGTGTTATTGAGTTGAGCTACTTGCGAGCAACTTGGACTCGACTCGGTCAAAACTCAATCAAAGCTCGACTCGATTGAACTCAACTCGAAATCGAACTCGACTCGATAAGTTCGAGCGTCGAGCAAATCAAAGCTCGACTCGAAAAGCTCGTGAGAAACTCGAATTTTTATTTATAATATATATTTATAGAAAAATATACTTAAGATATAAAAGATGGTTTGATATATAAACCAAAAGTCCCACATTAGATTAAAATGAGCTTTAATCAAGCTTTAATCGAGCTCGAGTTTTAAACGAGCTCGAGTCGAGTTTGAAACGAGCTTTAATCGAGCTTGAAATGAGCTTTAATCGAGCTAAAGTCGAATTTGAAATGAGCTGTAATCGAGCTCGAGCTCAATAATTGAGTTTTCGAGTCGAGTTCGAGCTTCAATTTTTTAGCTCACGAGCTTTCGAGCTCGAGTTTTAGTTATCGAACTTAGCCAAACTCGAGCTCGACTCGGTTCATAAGCACTCGTACGGGGAAGCATGAAAATATACAATGCGGGGCGTTGTAATATCAACTCTACATATCTAGGAGAGCGCTGAGTGCTTATGAAACATAATGAACTAACTACCGTATCTCAATGTGATCGATATTCCATCAGTAGACCAAATGAACAAAGCATGCCATTGTGCATATAATTGCATCATAACATTTTAGTCCACATTATTGGTAATGGTATATTCTTAGACTGTATACAAAAGCATGCATTGAAAAATCTTAGATTAAACTTATTTCTTATTAAATTATTAGAGTTAAAAGTATAAGTTTGGCAATTATATTGGTTGATGTTCTTGTTCTATCCACCTTATTTCATATCAAGTACTCCGAGGATAATTTTTTTCTTTTAAAAGCTATTACGATAATTTATTTGAACATAACACTTGCAATAAAATAGGCGAAGCAAATTGTAATTGATAATGAATAACATAATAAGAAGAGATAATTTGGTCAAATACACTTAATGACCTTACTCCTAAAGTCCTCTAAATAATAGCCAAGAAATTTATAAACTATAGGATCAAGACAACAATTACATATTATTTATAGAGTTATGCCTTTATTTCCCAAAATATAAGAAAATTATTGGAGTAAATACTTTAACTTTTATACCTCTCATGTATATCATAAGTATTCAAACTACTACTCATATTCAAAACTGGAGTTACAAAGAAGAATGTGGTAGAGTGAAAGGAAAATCAAGAGTATTCCAAGAGTAACAATGAAAAACATCACTCGTAATTAAGCATGGACTAGAGGATAAAATATCCCACCAACAATAGAAAAAGACATACTTTAATGTATCTTTTATAAATATATATAGGGCTTGTTAAACACCACCACCCAAAATTATTCTTTCACCCCTCACCCTCATTCACTTAAATAATCACCTCTCATTCTCAAACTCCAACTCACGCCTACCGTCGTTGGAACCACCACCCACTATGGTCGAAACCATCGGATCGCCGCCCCCACCACCACCTTGCCGAAAAACATAATTAATAAAATTATCAAATAATATTAACTAACAAAAATTAACAATAGTATTAATAAAAAAAATAATTAACAATAAATGGATGAAAAAGTCACCGAAAATTGGGGGGGGGGGGGGGGGGGGGGGGGGTTGGGGCGTTTTATTTTTTTCGTATATTATTACTATTGTTAATTTTTGTAGTTAATATTATTTGATAATATTACTAATTATTGTTAATGTTATTCATGTTAATTTAGAATATAGAAGTTAGTATTAATTTGTTAAAATTATATATTTGTTGAAGGCCTGGTTGTCGAGAATTGTAAGTCTTGTTTTTTACGGGGAAATAAAGTAGGAAATAATAATTGAAGTATAAAATGTTCGATTTTATTTAAATGTGTTAAAGGGCAAAATCGTCAAAATATGAAACAGTTTGAGTAAGTTGGGATATATCAAACCACTTAACATCCTCGTCTCCCCAATAGAAACTACAATATTACAAAGTTGTTCCCCAGAAATTGACATAAAATGAAAAATTGAAAATCCCCATGACTCGCTAGAATGAAGCACTTGCACTCCAAAATCTTCATCACCAGATTTGCAATGTAATGTAAGGTCAATTCCCTCACCTATTTTATTAAATATTCTTACATTTATCTTGTGATGATTTCTTATGAACCGTGATCGCCATTGCAAGGTGTGGCAGCAAACATCATTGCCATTAGCAACATATAATATACTTGGGCCCTTGATGTCACCATTGAATCAGACTGTTGTAAATGTAGTTCGATTTTAGATGCAAAGAAAGTGAGTGGAAACACGCTAATATAAGATGAGGGACATCATAACAAGTTTATAATGAGTTAATAAGGTTTTGAAACATGAACCAACTACCGAATATAAATTATTCATCAATGTTGGGGAGGGGAGGGGAAATGAAGAAATCATGTACGGATTCTTCTTTTTTTTTTTCTTTATATTTTTCCCATTCGAAAATTACAAAATTTTATTTTCATTTGAATTCCTTCTACTTTAGTATAATATTATAATTGGATGGAAAAAATTTGGTTAAGATCACTATTTATGTGTATATAGCTTATTGGTTGATTTTTTAATTATTTAATGTCATATACTTTAAAAATTTCACTACTTATTTAATGCTCAACCCACTTGTATTATTTTTAAATAGAATATACTCTTATTTTTATATTAATATTATATTATTTTATAAAATATAAATAATATTAAATATTATCATAGTTTTTTTCTTGATTCCAATTGAAAAGGAAAAAAAAAAGAACAAATAGAGCATTATTAACAATCTAGACTAGAAACATATATTCTATACATAGTAACTTTATGGCAGCATATTAATTAAGTTCAAAAGAAAATATAACAAAGAGAATTTACGGTGGAGAAGTATTGAAACATGAACCAACCACCGTACATTGATTGAATCATCGTTTAATTCATACATTATTAATTCATAATAGGAGAGAAAATGAAGAAAGTTAAAGTTTAGAAGAAGAAAAAAAAGGTGATCAATCTTCATACATTATTAAATCCCAAAAATTGATCTATTGAAATTAAAATCAAAACAGAGTAAAAATGCATAAAATTGGCATATTAGATATTAGCATTAGTATAATGCTCTACTTAGTTCAAATGGCATAAGCATAAATGTTCAATCAAAACAATTGTTAAAGTTTTAATCCGAATCGCATACAACAGTATAAGAAGGGAGTTATTTAATTATGTACCCTAAGCTGAAAATATCAGATTAGGATAAGGGCAAGTTAACAAACATTGTACGAAGAAGAGGAGCACAACACTAAGAAATAATATAATTATGTGATAAATAAGAATAAATTTGATCAAATACAGTTATTTATGGGACTCATAAAGTCCTGAATTCCAAGGGTAACATTGAATAACATGACGAGTAACTAAGCAAGGACCAGTTGGTAAAATGTTCCACCAACAATACATATACATAATTATATATGACATACTTGGACATCTCTTCTATAATCATATATATCAAACCACTTAACATCCTCGTCTCCTCACTTAAGAGTTAAGACTACATTGAACAATATTGTTCCCCGAAAATTATACTAATGGCATGCTTGTGATGAAAGTAATATATTACTAGGATAACAAAAGTCAAATATAAGAAAATAAATGTGAATACAAGGAAAAATGAGAGACTTGTGGTGTGATTAGAAGTAGATTATATAGTGATGGTGTGATCTATCATCCTCATTTTGGAGGAAATAGTTACACTAGAGGGAGAGTGAGTAACTATTATCCCCAAAATGAGGGTAATAATTCCCTTTCTTCTACCTCCCACCAAAACACTAATATTTAATCAACTTGCAAATACATTATCACTTTTTTATTTTTTCTTAAATTCACATTCATGTTTTTTTGTTTGACTTTTATTACCATAGTAACACATTACCCTAATCCCAATCATCCCCTAAATGAAAAAAAAAACATGACTTTATCACTTGCTCTCCAAGATCATCATCACTAGATTTGCAGTGTACTGTAAGGTCATTACCCTAACCTATATAGTTGAAGATTCTTACATTTGTCTTGGATACTAATGGGCCTTCATAGCCATTGCAATGTGTGGCAGCCAAAATAAATGCAATTAGCAACACATGATTTAATTGAGCTCTTGATCTCACCATTGAATATTCTCCTTCTATATATAACTCCATTTCGAAACCAAAGAAACGGATGGGAAACATGCAGACGTGGGATGTCGTCAAATTATATATTAAGGAAAGTACTCATGTTAGGAAGGTGATAAAACATGAACCAACTACCAATCTCATTTATTCATCAATGTTAGGGGAGTGGAAATGAAGAAAACATTCTGTTCTTTTTTTATTATTATTATTTATTTATCAATTCGGCCTGTAAACATATAACTGTATGATTGCATTTAAAATTCAGAAGAAAATATCATCACAAGAGAGGATTTCCCGTGCATGTAGTATGTGTAATGTAAACGGATGCAACATGCAGTTCCTAAGTATATAAGAAGTATCAAATTTTCAGAGTTATTAAGTAAGCAAGAGTCACAGATTTTGTACCAAGTCTTCATCACCAATAGCTTCTTCAATAACATTGATGCAAGAGCCAACAGACATTCCCTTAGACATGGCCTCAGCAAGTTTTGCTCGAGCTTCTTCATGACGGCGTAAGAGAAGAACCGTGTTCAGGACTGCCCATCTTACCTGTGAATCAGCTTTCTTTTGTGTGAACCCCAAGCTCTTGAGCAATCCATCCAACTTTTTTTTCAGAAGATAAAAACAATTAGAAAAGGACTTAGTGAAATCCCGCAATGTACTACAAAGTTAAAGTTTATGAGTCAGTTTGATATAGATGTATTGGTTAACAGGATTTGATCTTCTTATCCTCAGACTGACATAAGTACATAACAGATCAAAGGATAAACAAATGACTCTTACAAGCTTATACATTCTTGTCTTCATGAAGTATTGAGGATATATAATTTGATGATTCAAATTTATGCAATGACTGTAATTGAGTAAGACGAACCTTGTTGATATCAGCTAACCCTCCTTCTGCACATCCATATAATAGATACTCTGAGGCTACACCAGCCAATGCTATACATGAAAATCTGTTCAGCATCTAATCAAAGACACAATGCTGTCATAAGCATAAGTAACTCTTGTACGTGAATTATCATGAGGCTTCCCAGAAATCAGAAAATAATAAGGAAACTCATACACTTGTACAAAAGATGGTAACATACCGTTGCAGACAGTTTACCCATGTTGGTCTGCAAATTACGGTCACAAAATAATTCAGAATTTCAGATTAAATAAAAAAAGCTAGTCATGTACACACAAAGAAGAGATATCTGGTAATAACAGTGTTGTTTACAAGTTGGACACGTAATTAAATGGTGTTTGTTCATAGAGAATGATATTTATAAGAAACGTTCCTCAAGTCATTGGGGGATAACTTACTTCCTCAAGGAACTCAAAGTCTACAAAAGTTGTTCCTGCTTGAACATTGAGAGACCCTTCTTTCCTAAAAGCTTCTAAACTTGAAAGTGTATACCCCCTTGGAAGGATGCCGAGTAAGTAAGCAATTAAAAAGTGCCCAGCCTCATGCTGCATACAGTGGCAATTTGATCTCAGGGTCAATTCAAGGACAGAAAACATTAATTCATGTAAAGTCAAGATCACAGTGTATGTGGAGCCAAAGAAGATTCTAAAAGAATTTTACAATACCATTCCTTAGGGCTTTTTGAATCTTAACTGCTAAAGAATCCAAGAAGAATTTGCAGTAGCATAGTACTTAACAACAGGCAACGACAAATTATCCAAATACTTACTTGAATAACCCGATTGTGATACTTCTGACTAAGAGTATGACCAATCGTATCAAGAGCCAAGCTAGAAATTCCTCCACCAAAAGAAACCTGTTAAAAGCCATATAACAAAAAAGAGACCACATTGTCAAAAATTGTTCTTTTTTTTGGGAAATAAACAACAATGACAAGGGAAAGTTCGTAAAACTTAAGAAACAGTATATGAGATTTTGTCATTATAGCATAATCGGATAGTAACATGGAAACCATAAGCGACTTGGTTTATTTGTGGCAAAGGATTAAAGGGAAGCTGGGAATTCAGACATGTAAATGATTGAAAGAACAAATTTTGATTGAAAGAAGAGTGATTTTCCCGTATCTCGCCTTTATAATTACAAAAGAAGATTCATAGTATCTCAATAAGCACAAAAGTATTGATTCTCTCCAAGACCAAACTGCTGTGAGGCTCTAGTCCTCCACGACTTAAGAGATTCATTTTTTCAAAAGTAAGACACATAGGTCTTAACCATCTCTCTAGTTTAACTATCACTGAAACTCTCGAAAAATAAGCGTCATATTAACATGATAAAGTCCGTGAACTTGTATTGAACATCCGAAATCTTTAATAGGACTACCACGAACTATAAAGTTCTTCGTATATGTTTAAGGTAGTGAAACAAAGGTGACCAGCAAAAGTCATAGCACAAGTGATACAGAAAACATCATTTTGTAAAAGCTACAACTCTATGAGGAAACAAAGTTCCTCAAATTTGACAAAGAAACACAACTTACCAAGTCCCAGGTCCCCAAGAACAACAATCCCAAAGAGATATAGAAGAGTTGCTGGGGGCTAAGTTCAAAGACATTCCATGCAGCAACACCACCTAAAACTGCAGCAATCTGCAGGTTCCTTTCAATTGCACCAAGAGTTGTATCCACCGGTGATAATAGAGAAGCAGCTTCAATTCCATTCAGCTTCAATTCATCCAAAGTATACAGTCTCTGAGGCACCTGCACTGCGCATCACACTTCCACTAATCAACGCAATATAAAAGATACACGAATCTATTAACATTTTAATTATGAGACATGAAACAGGTTTTCAAAGCAATCCAAACATTTTCAAAAAGAAAACACTCTACAACATTGTTCAAATTCAAATTGTTCAAGGCTTCAAGCATACTCAAAACATATGATATATCAAATGTTTGGCGACAAGCAGTTTGACACGGGCACACAGGTAACTGAGGCTCGATACAAAAACTCACAGGCTAGAAAGTATGAAAGTCAATCCATATATATATATAGAAAGATGTCATCAGGTTACTAGCACAGCAGCAATTGGAAGCCCATAACTAGTTCTATCTAATAGAGGATACTAAGAACATACTAGTACTTATGCAGATAATGTATTTCAGTAAATACTTCGTAAATGAGAGTCCGGGACCGTAAATCCGTGATAGGGTAAGGTGTATAAATGTATAATTATAGTCACACAATCTATTAGCTTCAATGAATTCAAATTCAGAAAATAGCCAGTAAAGTTAGAAACCAAAACCAACCTGGGTATACCCTATAATCTACACTAGACCACTTCGTCAAAGTTCCATCATAATTTACATCCACACACTCAAAAAGTTCAAAACTTGGCGAATACCCAACTCAGAAAACAAGCCATTATACAATTAGGCATGCTGAATCCAATGGAAAAACACATGATCAAGCTTCAAGCAAAAATATTCAGTCAACCTTGAGGGTGAAAGAACAACCTGACGGGCAGCGCCGAAGCAGCGGAGGGCACCGGGCTGGCCTTGGTACTGCTTGACATGGGAGAGAGCGGCCCTTTCATCGCCTTTAGCCAATTCAGAGTCCAACTTCTCCAGCACTTGCTTGCGCAGACCTACTCTGGTTTCTGAGGTGGGGCCACATGTAATTGTGAAGCCTACTATACATGGCTGTGTGATAATCATTTCATTCGTATGTTGGTTCAATTCATGAGGTGTGCTGCGTGTTGTTAGTCTATCGGCTTTATCCGTGATAGATGTGTTATTTTCGAACTTGTTTGAACTTCAATTGAACTAAGTTTGATGGCAAAAACCTGTATACGACTGGTAAATATGATTTACATAAGTGAAATTATCGTCGATAGAATTGAGATAAAATTTAAAAATGACTTAATTATCCAAAAAAATTTTAACCATGACTTAGTATACTCTGTTATATTATTAATGGGATATTTATCAATTACAAATCGAATTTAAACTTATATCAAGTAAAGTGAGTAACCAATAAGAAATGGCATGGTCCATGTAGTTTTAGTACTATCTAAGTCTTATTTTTTTTGCTTTGTTCGTCTCTTTTGTGTACTCAAATGCTCAAAATACACAAATATAAATGATTTTATCACTAAATATGTCGGTCAAACAAAAAATAAAGGATTAGAGCGTGACTACTCCTGAGTCTTAAGATTCTAAATGACATCATTAATTTGAGGGGCCTATACATTTTAAGATAATATTTTTTCTATTTTCCCTCATCTATCTTGCAAAGTCTAATCCAAGTATTAACTAAAGTCTTGAAAATTCAATGAAACCCCTAATTCAATAAATTTTATGGGCCATGTAAGTGAAGAGATAAGTTTGAAAGAGTGAAATTTAAAAAGAAACATAAAAAATTTATATGTTAGTAAGTGTATGACGTGACATACGAACAAGTGTTAAGACAATATTTATCCTTATCATATTCTATCTATAGAGAGAAAATTGAGTTCATAAATTATTTCAAACAATCTTGTTTGCTTTGAGTAGGAACTTTCAAAGTTCCATAGACCAATATTTAATCAATGAGTGGACAATGCACCCGAGTGCACCATGAGTATGGTACACCCGCTCTAAAAAAATGTATATTACGTACATGGAAAATATATATAATACACATGTCAGTTATGTGTAATGTAAGGGAGGCATGGTACACATGTCCTAGCTAGCACCTGGAACACATGCAAGGAGCATTGGGGAAATGAAAATGAGTGAAGAAAAACACATGCAAGCACCGGGAGTGAAATAGTGGCCGCATGTAATGATTATTTTTCATTTTGAATTTGAAATATATTTTGTCTTATTTGTACATATTTTCACTCCATTTTTTTGTTAAATTTTTTATTAGAATGCTGGTTGGAGGATGATTTTCAAATTTGACTAAAAAAATTTATTTATTTGAACAGAATTCCACTTATTTGAACCCCATTTATTTTCAAGAGGGCGATTTTTTTGAAGGTGCTAATTGAATGGCGATTGATATATATATATATATATATATATATATATATATATATATATATATATATATATATATATATATATATATATATATATATATATACATATATATATATATTTCATCACTCGTATATTTACATTTCATGTGAGGAATATGTACATTATTAAATTAATGGTCCATGTTATAGATTAGATAATATTATATATACCCGATGTTCTCAATTATTGTAAGTTTTGTAAAGGTCCACAAATTACATGTATATTTTTTAATGATTGATACTTGTACATTGGTCCAAGAATTGAATGTGTGTATTTTTTTATTCATAAATGTACATTTCTTATATAGGCTATGTACATTTCTTATCTAGAGTATGTACATTCCTCGTCAGAGGTATGTACATTGTATACATAAGAATATTATGTACTTGAGATAAATGTATGTATATTTCTTATCTAGATTATGTACATTTCTTATCTAAAGTATGTACATTTTTGAAGGCCATTTTCATGAATGATACATGTATATTTCGCGATTGGTACATGTATATTTCATGACATGTACATGTACATGTACATTTCATGTGTGGAATACTATTATTATTAAATTAATGGTCCATATTCTTTGTTAAATAAAATTATAAATATATTCGATGTCTAGAACTTGTTTTTCAATGATTTTAAGTTTGTAAAGGTCCATAAATTACGTATACATTTTACGATTGATACTTGTACATTTGATACGAGGTATATGTACATTAATGGATATGTGAATTAACATTGATATATTTCATGTAAATTGCATGTAAATAACAAAATATACATTACTATATACTTATATGTACATTACATACATGCAATGATTATTCATACAGTTTACAAGTACAATATCAAGAAGAAGAAGCTATTTGAGTACTATGTTAATGTATATTATATACGCATTTGACGTGCATAATGATTATAAGCTTTATAGATCTAGAAATTACAAGTATATTTCATTATTGGTATATGTACATTTTCTGCGAGATATATTTATATTAGTAATGGTTTTATATTTCAATTACATAAATTAATTATTTTCCAATTCACTAAACCATATATTTGTGTTTCCAAAATAGTTAATGATTGTATGCGGATAAAAGTTAGTACTAGGGTCATTTTGTTCATTTTCCATTTTATTTTACCTTTATTCCCGCTAATCCTAAATATTGTTAATTTGCAGCTGCTTCCACACCGATTATTGTTCTGCTCTCTCCCCTATTATTATTATTATTATTATTATTATTATTATTATTATTATTATTATTATTATTATTATTATTATTATTATTATTATTATTATTATTATTATTATTATTATTATTATTATTATTATTATTATTATTATTATTATTATTATTATTATTATTATTATTATTATTATTATTATTATTATTATTATTATTATTATTATTATTATTATTATTATTATTATTATTATTATTATTATTATTATTATTATTATTATTATTATTATTATTATTATTATTATTATTATTATTATTATTATTATTATTATTATTATTATTATTATTATTATTATTATTATTATTATTTCGTACTTTCAGCAATAAATAAATAAATAAAATAATTATTTCACTCCTTTTGTGTTTTTCTCATGTTATCTGAGTTGGATTTTCCGAAATATTAAGTGGGTTCTTCCCCTGTTCTCAGCATTTTTACTCTTATGGCTGGAACTCATGAAGTTAATGTCAACGAATCTCAGGTCATTTTTGTCAATTTTGATCTCTTGTTTGGCGTATAATTTGTTGACTTTTTTCTCGAATACCCTATTCTAAATTTTTCTGTGTATTTCATATTTATTTTTCCCTTCTTTTTATTTTTAGATAAACAATTAATTAATATGTTACTATATTTGTTTTGTATTATTAGTATTTTTAGCTAGTGGGTTGTTGTTGTCCCTTGTTGACGTTGTTGTTAGGTTTGAGTGTTCAATAATCAGAAAGTTGAGTCTTTTTGTAGGTGTGTTCACCTAATTGGGATTTGGTTATGCAATTTAGTTTGATTTCATTGATCATATCCACCTAAAGTTACTAAATTTGTTGATTAATCTGACAAGTTTTAATTTTTCACACTTTTGGGCTAATTGGGGTAAATGACTATATGTGAAGGGTTGATGCTATTTTACAGTTGTGTTTTATGTGTTTTTTTTTTTGGCTTTGTCGTGTTGGATTTGTTCATCGAAAAATGCCAGTAAAATTGATGTGTGTGTGTTTTTTTTTTATGTATATATAGAGTGTTGTACCACTGAATACGTGGATCCTGATCTCGAGTTTTAAGTTGCATTACAATATGCTTCGACATCATGATGGTACTTTTAACCGTCACCTGGCCGAGTACCTTGATCGTAAAGTTCCTGCGAATGCAAAAAAACAGTTGATGGAGTGATTTCCTTCGATGTTGTAGTTGATCGTAGTATTGGCCTCCTTTGCAGGATATATCGTCCAGCCATAGTCGAGGAAGGGGAGGAAGATCGGAACAGGAGCCTGCTCAAGTGTGGAACTTTGTTGATCTTGAAAAGCCTGTTGATTCTGACGTTGTTGTTCCAGTGATAATTTTTTTTCATGGAGGGAGCTTTGCTCATTCATCTTACAATAGTGCTATCTATGACATACTTTGTCGCCGGTTAGTTGGGGTTTGCAAGGCTGTTGTAGTTTCTGTGAACTATCGGCGTGCTCCTGAGAACAGGTACCCTTGTGCCTATGATGATGGATGGACTGTTCTCAAGTGGGTGAAATCAAGGAATTGGCTCCGAAGTAAGGACTCAAAAGTACATATATACTTGGCTGGAGATAGTTCTGGTGGTAATATAGCTCACCATGTTGCTGTACAAGCAGTTGATTCTGAAATCGAAGTTCTGGGAAATATTCTTCTCAGTCCTGTATTTGGAGGGCAAGAGAGGACTAATTCAGAAAATCGTTTGGATGGGAGATATTTTGTGATTTTGGAGAGCATTTCTTCCTGAAGGGGAAGATCGGGACCATCTAGCACGTAATCCTTTTGGTCCCCATGGTCAAAACCTCAAAGGATTGAAGTTTCCTAAAAGTTTTGTGGTGGTGGCAGGGTTTGATCTTATTCAAGAATGGCAATTGGCATATGTAGAAGGGCTGAAAAAAGCAGGACATCATGTTAAGATCTATATTTGGAGGAGGCAACAATTGGTTTCTATTTGTTGCTAAACAACAGTCACTTCTACTCTGTTATGGATGAACTTTGCAACTTTATGGGTCTAAATAGTAGATAGTTTGATCAGGCACCAATATGGAAGGTTAATACAAGCCATCAAAAACAAGACTTTGCGGTGCAGAGGTTTCTATCCATATGACCACATTTAAAGTTGCATTTTTCAGAGAATGATTGGTATAATATATGCTTGCTTGGTTTTGGTTTGAGGGGATTTTTTGCGATGTAAGTTTTGCAATGTGAGTCACCACGATTCAACGCCACCCCTCTCCCAGCTCGTGTGTATCCCCTTTTTGTAATCAACTGTTGAAATTGCTATATGATGTACTTCGTATGAGAAGTTAATAACCTTGCAAGAATTACGTTCACATCCTACACCTACCACTCTACCAGAACAAAAGATCTTCATAATAGACTATCAGCCGTAAGGCCCGTAACCATTTCATGTGTAAACAACTTCATTCTTCTGGAACTTGTTAAGAGTCAAATTCATTGATTGGAGACAGAAGCAATTACTCTTTCCCAAATCAACATAAACACATTTTTGGGGTTGTCCTCCTAATCAAGTTGATGTATTAACATTTCTTTACCTCAGAGGGGGAGGGCCTGAAAACTGACTAGTATTTGTGATCTAAAAGAAAGCTAGCAATCCCTTTAGAAGTGTGCTTTTAGCATATGATTTGATTGTAATTGGATTTTTTACGATGGGAAAGTGGGGTTTCCTCTTTTGATTTAGGCTATGAAAGCTGATTGCCAAATTCACTGATTCATTCTTTAGTTGAGGATTTCTTACTCCGCATTATGAACTTCTCAACGCTTGTAATGGTACCCCTAATAATTCCAACATCGATGGTGGTTGGAGATCTTGGAGTCGACACATTAATAGGACCACCCCTGTTTCAGTGTTTTGTAATTGCAAACAGCTATCAAAACTCCGTACCATTTGGTCCTTTCAACTTGTCAATTCAACTACAACTTAATTCCACCAAACAAAGAAGCATCGATATCGATTAGTATCCATTATTATTGAATAGCAATTTCATATTTTTCACCAAAAACATAAGACTAGTAGACTAGTAGTAGTGTAGTACTAGACTAGTAGTAGTACTAGTAGCAGTAAGAGAAATGGAATTTAAACCATGATTCTTTCATGCAAGAAGAAAACATCCTAGTTTTCAAATGTCACTCTAAATCAGTTCTCTAGCAAAAAGGATTTAAACTATTCACGGATTCACCCATCAACGAACCCTTGAAGCATAAGCAAACGACACAACAGCTGCCAAAATAGTAGTAGCAGAAGACACCAATGTCCAAAAGCTTTTCTTCTTCCTTTCCTCCAACAAACAGCTTTGCAAGCTCTCCATTTGCTGTTGTACCTCTCCTACCTTCTCCTCCCTTCTCTTAAATACCGACCTTATCGATTCCAACTCTGCCAATATCGGCTCCATTTCCCCATTGACAATGCCTCGTTCATACAATTTTATCCCTTCGACTTCACTCTTCTTCTCACTGTCCATGGACAGTTGCACTACAGCATTTCGCACCACAGACACCACCATCTGGAACACCTCAGTTTTCGCCTTCATTTTACTCTCTAGCTCACTCACTAACCCCTTGTGCGTAGCATAATCCTTCTCAACCAATTCCTTCTCCACCATCAGCTTACTATACTTGCTCTCCATCTCTTTTTTCTCCCCCACAAGGGTATCACTAGCAGCCCTCAAACCCTCCATCACTTTGGCAGTCTCCTCCATTTTCTTCGAAATTTCCGACACCTTCACCTTCAAAGTCATTCCACTCTTCTTCTCCTCATCCAAGCTCTTCTTAACATCATCCTTTTCCTTCAAAACACGAGCCAACTCACTCTTGTGATCGTCAATCTCAGAGGCTAATTTCTCATTCAATTCCACATTCTCCCTGTTTGCGTCTTTGACCAATGTCAACTCTCCTCGAGCCTGAAACATCTCATTCTGAATCCTCAAAACATCATGTTGCACTTCCTCAAACCTACTTTTCAATTCAACATATTCCACCTCAACTCCGGTTAACCTCTCTACATCCTTCTCTGCCTCAACCAACCTCGCTGCCACACTCGATTTCTCAGCCTTCAAACTCTCAATCTCCCTCTCCTTCTCATTCTTCTCCTCCAATAAATCCGTCATCCCCTTCTTCACCTCCTCAAGTTCCTTCACAGTTCCAGCATTACTCATCTCCAATTCGAAAAACCTCGCCCGCCAATTCTCCACATCCTCCCTAACACTCGAAACGACGCCGTATAACTCATCCACTTCCTTCTCCAATTCAGTAATCCTCAAATCATTCCTCTCCTTCTCCTTACACAACTCCGCATTCGCCCTCGAAGCCATCTCCTTTTCGACATTCAAACCCTCAATCTCTCTCCTTAGCTTCTCAATATTCCTCTCCAACAAACTAAACTCCTTCCTCACCAGCTTCACCTCCTCCTCCTTCTCCTGCACCGCCTTCGCCGAAACCTCATATTTCCCCTTCAAACCCTTCATCTCTTCAACCACTCGCCTCTCCTTGGATTCCACGTCTCCAATCCTCACCCTCAACCGATTCACATCATCAACTTTAACAACGAGTTCCTTACTCAACTCGTTCCCCTCTTGAATCGCCTGACTCAACGCCTCCTTCTCCCTCCTAATCTCAGCCCTCAAATCAATCTCAAGCTTCTTCATCAAGCCAATCTCATAATCCCCGTCAAACTTAGCCTTCTCCATCTCATCCCTCTCCTTCATAACCTCCACCATTTCCCTCTCCGCTTCCTCCAGTCTCCTCTCCACCTTCTCCTTCTCTCTCTTCAACAACCCCACCACCTCCGACTCCATCACAACCTCCACCACCCCCTTCCGCACCTCCGCCTCCGCCTCCCCATCCCTCACCCTCTTCAACTCATTCCTCAGCGCCTCCAACTCGTCCTTCACCCTCCTCAACTCAGCCTCCTGCGAGTTCTGTAACTCCATCAACGAACTTATCTCCTGCCGTTTTTCAACAGTCTCCTTGAGAAGCATAGCGTTCAATGACTGCAATGTCTTCAGCTTGTCCTTCTCAACCGCAGATGGGTCTTCAATGGTGGGTTGGGATCCACCGCTTTCCTCCATTTTTGCTGGGTTTTCCCCTATAGTGGTTGGATTTTCATCCATTTTAGTGGGGTTTCCGACTGATTTGGGTTGCTGGGTATGCTTCTTTTTGGCCATATTGAAGTGGGCTTGACTCAGATTAGGTTATACTGTAGTGATTTTGTGGGGTTGAGAAATGAGATAGGGATTCTGAGGTTTTGGGAATTTCTAGGGTTTATGAACGGCTGATAAAATAGGAGAGGAGAGAGAGAGAGTTGATAAAAATGGAATTATTTTGAAATATTGTGAGGATTAGCGATTCAAATTCAAAAAAGTAGTGCACAATTCGAGGTGCGTATTGATTTTTTGGGTCGTACGTGAGAGTGAAGCCATAAAGGAGGGCTTGTTTTGTGCCACGTGATGGCTATTTGTTTGCCCATTTCGCCATTATTACTGATAAATACGGAGTTCTTCTTGGAGTTCTTGCTCCCCTTACGCATCAAAAAAAAAAAAAAAAAAAAACTGATACATACGGAGTACTCCGTATTTCATTTGTGTACATTATAAATTTACCAAAGCAAGCTATGCTAAATTGTACATAAATTATACATCAGTTGCTTTATTAAAATACATTTCTTATACGGAGTAATACTTTCATATAAATTTAAACGTATTATTTTTCCATGTAAGATGTTATGGACTAATGACGGTACTGTTCAGAAATTGAAAGTTGTAATAATGATAGGGGGCGTAAGTTTTGCCCAAAATAATTAAAATGAATGAAAGATTGATTTTTTAGATTTATGGGCTTTGGGCAACATAAACTGAAACTTTAAGTAAGGCATGTGGTCCTTTTCACAGCCCAGCCTTTGATAATGAAACATTGAAACCACTACCTTTCAATTACAGTATGGCATTATTACTGCTAATAAGTTGTTGTTGTTGATGATGATATTTATTTATAAAGTGAAACTGAAACTTTCTTTTTGTTGATGATATGATGATATTAATTATAAAGTAATTACAATGATGATAATAAATGTTATAAATTATAATTGTGATTAGGAAAAATTGAAATGAAAAATACAAACTTTTACTTGTATTGTCCATAAAGGCTAACACTCACTTTGTTTTTTAATAATACAATATTTACTTGTGTTTCTATATTAAAGGTATCAATGAAAAAATGATCGGCTACACATGTCATAACGCATGTAGCTCCCATTCATACCCTCGCCGATAATTGACAAGGAAACCCCATCCCCATGCTCGCAGCTCAACCACGCATGCACCAAGCTCTACACCACCGTCGGCTAGCCACCATTGGCCAGCCAACTGCCTCCGCAATAAAAAAAAACACACACACTAGTGACACTTTTATTATTATAGTGACTTTTCATTATTATTATAGTAACAATTTTTTTACGTGAAATTTCTAGTATTGGATCTTACCATTTTAATGGCCTCTACCATCTTTGTACAAAACAACATTACAAATTATTATATTAGTAATTCAAACTAGTATAACAAAAGCATTATGAATAATGACTAACCTCCAGTAAAATTTCCACTTTTTTTTCATTGGGTAGTAGCCAAGTTATGCTTGATTCAACAAAACCAAACACCTATATTAACAAATATATAATTTGTTTTTGGTAATACGCATGTATAAGGTACATGTTTATAACATAGCAGTAGGAAATAATCGTGATACTCATAAAACATAACCTTCCCACGTCCCTCTTCTCACAACTGCAGGAACTCTTTCCATATGTAAGATTCAATTCCTATATAATAAAAGTTTGCATCATCATTAGAAATTAAAAAAAGGTTATCACATGCAATTTCTTATTTCTTAATCCAATAATCTAATACTAAAGAAAAAATGTGACAAAAATGTAATTCTCTGTATTTGTGGATCTAAACTTTCATACAAACAATTTATTCATAAAATATAAGAGTGAGATTCTGATAAAAAAAAAATGAGAATGATTATTGTTTACAAGAGTTGTATAAAACCCTAAGGGAATATTACAAAGCATAGAGAAAAAATTCAATCCTCTAGTGTTCTGCATAATCGATAATTCAATATTAGTAAGATCAACCTTGCAATTGATGACAGCTAAGGATTCGTCCCACCAACTGCTGGAATTTGTTGCCTCCTCTACAAAAATATAACAATTGATCATAATACATTAATACATAAGCAGCTCTAAGTCATATTACAATCATACCCTCTAGGTGACATTTCCTGCATTTAGGTTTGTTCAAATAGGAGAGTCCCCATTTCCATTAAGGTTCATTGACCAGGGTTCATTAACCAGCCTGTTTATAAAAGGGTCAAAGCAATTTTAAGCTTTATTGAGTTGATTTCTTAAAGGATCATGCTTTATTGAATCATTAATGAGTCAAGTCAGGTCATTAATAGATCAATAGTTTCCAAAACCTTTTAAACACTATCAGGTAATGAATGATTTCTACTTGCTTACCAATAATCCACATCCAAAAATTAGAGGCGATACAAGCATTCTATCACCCTCCATATATAGAATTATACTCTATTTAGATCGAATCAACCCAACTCGACCCATTTTGTATCTTATTTTGCCTGGCCCGACTAAGTCCATTTTGTATCTTCTTTTATCCGACTCGATCCGTTTTACATGTGGCCCATTTCGACCCAATACACAGGTCTACTCGCATTGCCATAACCTTTTACATTTAGGCATACTACATGGTGATAAGTCGTATTTTGACCATGTTTTAAACTCATATTAAGATACATTTTAGTATGAATTTAGAGTGTTTAGGACTAATATTGTATGATTTTGACTTATCTTAATTTTGGTATCACTTTTCACATATTGTTTGTTGTTTTTAATTTGTACGATTTCATATGTTTGAATCACCTATAGAAGAACATAAGAATTGTAGCCAAAGGACGATGCAAAATGGGTTGGATGTTTCTCAAAACTTAAAGTACTTTACTATTTTGACTATATCTAAAGATTTACAAAAGAAATTGATGTGATTCTAGTTAGTTTGGAAAATAAACTTTAATAACTTTCCCGCAATATATCACATGTCTTAAATAAAAGGTCTAGATATCCAATTATGAACATTTTAAGATGAGGTGAGCACATAAGTCAGGCAAACCAAGCACGGTGCCCCTCTAGGAATCATACTTGTTGTGCGTGCTTTTGATCTCAAGACTGAAGTTAGGCACGTCCATGCATCGTGTAGGCACATTCATGCCTCGACGAAGTTGGGCCTAATCCTACACGGTCGTTTTCCTTATTTGTTTCGTTTTTCTAAATTATTATGAATGCTCATAGAATTAAATTTAAAAGGAGACTTTATTATTTATACTTTGTATCATTAAAACTCTTAGGTTTAAATTTTGGAGAGAAATTAAGGGATTTTTATTATTTTCAATATATTAAACTATTAATTCAAGTATTATCCTTTATTTTCTTTCTCTCTTGTTTATTATACTTTAATTTATTTAATTCAAGTAAAATCCTAACTTTAAAGTAAGAAAGTTATCACAACAGTTGTTGATAGATTTTGTTGCGAATGTTAGGATGCTATATATTTAATGTTTTTAAATTACATGACTCCGCGCACGATTTAGCATATATTATTATATCTAGATAAAATTATACGAAGTACAATATATTTTTTTTCTTCATAGTCCATAACTCCATATTGAACCTAATTGGCAGATAAAGATAAAAATCTAAAATTTAGAGAAAGATATAATAAAAAAGTGAAAAGGAGAAATTAAGAGACCATCTTAAAATCTGGTTACAAAAAGCTTAAATGAGACTCAACAACCCTTCTAGGGCTATTTCTGTAGTATCCAACCTACGTCCAATGCTGCATTAATAATTTGTAAGGGGTTATTCTAATCTCTTAAGGCCTAGGAATCGATCCACCAACTGCTACGATCTGCTGTTCCATCTACAAAAAAATTACACGTAATTAACATAATATAAGGTGTGAAAAACCCTTTCAACTATACACATACTATCGAGTCTCGTCAATCTACTATTGCCATCCATCACTGTTTATAAACAGCTTATGACAATATGACATATAGTATTGACATACTCGTATTAGGAAGTCAAATAATGAGCCATTACTATAGTTTTTTTTAGGGATATCAAAAATTAGTGTAGTAAATGATCCCATACTACTTGCTTGATCGAGAAAGAGTGATTATTCTCACCTCCAATATGGTTACGAATGCGTTTTCCACCCTATTGTATGCCTCCCTTCCTTGATTCATGCATCTTAAGCACCTATATATTTAATTAATCAAATCATCAACAGAATTTACCAGGCCATTATCATAAAACACCTTCTATTTTGCTACTCATAAAACATACCCTTCCCAGTTCTTCGCCTTGCAACACTTTAGAAAATCTTCACATGCTTTACGCATGACTTCTGCGCCAATCCTGCATCATTAGACATAGGGGGGAAAAATCACATGTAATATCTTAATATTTATTTAATGACAATGGTATTTAAATAAGAAGGATAAGAGAGATATTGATGCTTCAACTTATTAGATTCAATGCATGAAGTTTACGTAAAACTAGGTCATTATAACAAAAAAATACATACATGAAATCTCATGTATTTGGATTTAAGTCATAAAGGAATAAAATCTCTTTTTATCCTTCTCATTTGAACATAGGTGCATATAAAAATGTTGCATGTACGGAAATTTTGTTGAGATCATTTAAAAATAATAAATAAAACTACATTTTATCTTAATTGGGTGAATATTTTTACCACATATTACACTCAGGGTGTAGTAGGTGTAGTAAGATACGAATATATGAGGTGTGGGCAAAATCCAAATTATGAACATTTGCCTCGTACCTTACCTTAAGTATCAAATTAATAGGATTTTTTTTCATAATGCAATAAAACCAAATTCTAATTATAAAGTACGGAGGGGTATCAAGTTATAGCTCCAGACCATGCATGATTTCTTTCCTAATTCCAAATCCAAATCACTTTGTAAACCAAACACAAACCCCTCGTCTTTAGGGATCGAAAGCTAATCCAAATCTCACAAGGCCATTACACACACACACATCAAACAAAAAAAAAAAAAAACACTACAAAATGTAATAAATTTCACCTAAATCATATTATATTCATTGCAATAAGACAATAATCCACAATTATCATCAAGAACTGACGACCAACACCCAACTCATTCTAATTGATTAGTATCAAGGAGCCGTTATATGAGCGGCCTCATTTCCTTAAAAACAAGTGAAGAATAACCTGACTCGAAATTGTGTATTTCCCATCTCTTTTAATGTTTCTTATTCATCAAATAATTTACAATCAAAGTATATATCATTAAACTCTAATTAATTATTCTCGAAAAATTGTCAATTTGAACGGTATTTAATTACTTGATCAACAATCAATTCCATCCAATTTCATCAATCATTTTATAAATACTTAAAAGGGCAAATAAAAAAAAATATAAAAAAAGGGAGTGAGAGAAATTACTGTGCACTGCTGCCTAATAATCGAATGAGAGGTTTATCAAGCAGCTCGAAATAGTCCACATTCTTTTGTTCACTGGATAATCAAAGAAAGATGGAGAAGAATGAATTGCCTTTAAAAGAGAATTAGTAAGAAAGCAGTAAAAGAAGAGATAATTAGACAAGTGAAAAGGATGAGATAGAAACACTAACAAAATTGTAGCCAAATTTAGGAGTTGTTTTTGAGATTCATCCAAGAAAAGTTGCAGAGTGTCAGCCATATATTTTGTGTCATCGCCATCAAGTTGCAGTATTTGAAGTTGATCAAATTGTTGATTCAGAATATTCTGTATAACGTACTATTCATCATCAATTCATCATGTAAGATTATAAAGAGAGAGCGAGCGAAGAATCTGAAGCTTAAATACCTGATCCATCAAGGACTTTACGTAATGAGCATACTCAAACTGCAACAATTTTATAGCTGGACTATCCATTTTCTGTGAAAGAGTACTAGTTACGGAAGAATTGCCTAGCAAACTCGAGTATCCGCCTCTACACTATCATATTAGTTCACCCTAAATATTTACAATAATACCTCCTCCATTTATATCACTACTACCATGCATGCCATTCTCCCTTATTAAGTATAACAATAATTTTTATCGTATCTTAATCATACAACTTTCCTAAATAAATAATACTGATCCATCTTAAACTATATCATATCCTTGGAAAAAAGTAGTATAAATAAAATAAAATAAAACCCAAATGATGTGTGGTTAAGTGTATTTATAGAATTCACACTAACTGGGATGTGATCGAGTTATGTGCAAGACACATACGATGTATACCTCCCGTTTTGTATACATAAATGTCCTAAACTAATCATGGGATTCTAGAACACTCCAGCTTAAATTATTATTCTTTCCACATTCAACACCAGCATCTATCTTAGAAAAATAACCCTATACATGGATTTACACATGAAAGTAAAAACCGCATAAAAATCCTCAAGAAATCACAGACCAAAGCACGCACCACATAAAACCTCCTTCTCATTCTATTTACTTGACTTTCACGTACCATTGAATGTCAAAAGCCAAACCTCCCGATGTAATTGTAAATGATAACCTCAGCTCGCTGCTGTGCCAGTCAGAAAGTCACCTAAGAAAATTTATCAATGATGAATAGGGTTTATGCTTGGCGTTCTACATAGTACATTAAACATTTAGGGTTTAAGGGTATTAAGAGGTACCTCCTAATCAACAAGCTAAGAGTCTGAGTCTTACTAGATAATAAGAATTATTTTCGATACAAAAGACTAGACAAATTTACACAAGTGAGCCACTAAATGTGAAAAGACTAGAAAATATTTAGGGTCAACGGTACTATATATAATAAAGCTACCTACGAGAGTAAGTGGAAGTCATGTTAATGCAGGTATTCACCATGTTTTCACTAGCTATTGAACATATATTTTCTTTTAGGTCAAACAAAGATCCAACCAAAAACGTTGATTGATTAAATGGTGCTATTTCGGGTGGCGAATATATACGAATATTGAAGTATTAAAAGTTGTGCTATAATTTTGGGTATACTCCAAGAATCAAGAATATACCCGAATGAGTGGCCGATTACTCAGAAGAAGGCCTTAAGACTTAGTTATTTCTCTTGTTTAAATATTGACATTTTCCATTGTATTTTGAAAAATCTACCTTCACTTCTCCCTACATAATACCCCCCAAATACAATGTTAGCCATTTTAGAGACAATATGACATGTAAACCACACATCTATAGGATGATTGCATGAATGTATCTTTATTAGTTTAATAAACTTGTATTATAGTTCGAGTTATTGAAATTTTCTGTAGTACGTTCTCTATATTATGAATATAAGAGCCTCCTAATTTAATATTTTACTTGCCGTATCAGAGAAAGGATGAAGATTGATGGACTTTTTAATTAACATTATGTTACCCCTTAAAATCATTTTGTTAAAAAAAATAATAATAAAAAAAAAATACGCCATCTCACTGCTTTTATTCAAGAGGAAAAAACTCTGACTGCTTACATAAATGAACTTGCACATCATCAATCAAAAAGACTATCTATAATCACATGTTATGGTTATTGAAGAGCAACGAACTGTTTCTAAAAATATGAAGCAACGATATTCACTTCACAATCTAGTACTCCAATAAAATAAACAATATCATTACCGATAGCTAAAATAATGGAACAACAAAATACCCTGACCTTGTAATAATTATTCCTTTTGTTTTTATTGGTCTACTTTTTAACATGAAGGGCAAAACACAAACATTTCTTCTGTATGTAACACACTATTTGATCGGACTCGATCATCCTCATATTATTTTCTTCCCTGAGGAAAACACTCCTGCATGCACTATTTATTCTTCGTCTGTCTCCACTGATGGCTTAGGAGTTGTCCCACCAACAGCTACTATCTGTTGCTCGATCTACAGAAAGGCAACACATGATTAGAATACATGCATATTTAGACGTAAGGTTTTTTGCAATTAATTAATTACCCTCACGATCCATAGTCCATTAGGGTAGATAAACTCCAAACAAACTATCAAATAAACCAGCAATGATCAACCACCGAAACAGGGGGGGGGGGGGGGGTTGCAGTAGGATTAATCGGCAGAACAAGAGAGGAGAAGAAGAATTAAAAATTAGGGCTGCTCCTATACCATAACAGAATTTAGAGAAATCGGTTTTTCCTTGTGTCTCATTGATATCAATAGTTGTGTATATATATAAGAGATGCCCTAGCTATACTCAAATACATATATGATAATAAATTATTTACAACGTAGCCCCTAATATATAAGTTTCCACATTCATCCGACCTAGCTAATTAAGCATATGACATGATTTTCATTTGTCCTGCTTCCTCCACTTGCTGATTAACACATTGGCATTATTATTAGTAATTTTTTGGAGCATCCGAAGATAGAATGCGTGCCTAATAATTGCGAACATCACTTTTTTCAGGACGTAATCTATTGAGATAATGTACAATTATATATTTTTACTGATTTGGAGTAATGAAAAATACTACGCTCAGCTCACCTTGAGTAAGGCTTCCAGTTTGCTCTTCACCAGCTTGTATGCATTCCTTGCTTGTTCCAAGCACTTTAAGCACCTATCGTAAAGTATATTGTATATTTTCAAGAAATTTTGTCAATCATCGATGTTTTTTTATTTTTATTTTTATATCAGTTATATATATACGATGGGTATATGACTGTATACGAAGAAGTTTCTATAATTATACGAGTTAAAAACATATACTACGTATTACATATACCCTTCAATGTTCTTTTCATTAGAACAGGTAACGAACGCTACACAAGCCTTTTGCAAACCTTCTGCACCAATACTGCACAAATGAAATTAAAAAAAAAAAAAAAAATCACTTGGGCAATAAAAATCCAATTCAGCAAGATACAACGTGTCAATAAGAATGGAATATGTTGTAGATGAAGCACCATTTTGTTCAAATTATCACAAAATATATTTACTGCGTATAGATTTTTTAAAATCATTATTTGGTAAATTTGAAAGTCTCGATCCCGTCGAGTGACCGGAACTACAGTTTGTTGCTCCTTCAACATCAAATTAAATAAATAATGGAAAAATGATGATAATCACCTGGAACTGCTGCCCTTAAACTGATGAAGATGTTTGTCAAGCATTATGAAATCAACATTCTCTTGTTCTCTGCATGACATTGCATCCATGATTTTAAGAGAACAATCGGTTACAATTACACTGAAAAAAAGACAAGGAAGATCAATAAAAAAGAAAACCAACAGATTTGTAGCCAATTCATGGAGGAGTCGTTGAGTTTCATCAAAGAAAAGATTCACAATCTCAGACAAAAAATCTGGACTGGTTTCATCTTGCAGTAGTTGAAGATGATTAAACTGATGATTCAGAATCCCCTGTTTTCATATCACAAGAAGAGAGAGATAAAAAAAAATAAGATCACAGAACTCCTCAAGGGTCAACCCGACCTGTCTACGCAAAGGGTCGTCGGAGTGAAAAGAACAATCATGTGTCCCTTACGTACGAGCTATACGACTAGACCAACCAACCAAGCAAGCAACCTTGGTTTAAATAGTTTAGCCTATAGAAGATGAATCGTAATTAGATTAAGAAGGTTGATTAGAGTAATAAGTACCTGATCAAACAAGGATGTCGTGTAATCAACATATTCTTTCTGCAATTCAGCTATGGGATCAGTGCACATTTCAACAGGATTTTTCTCTCCCTAAATTTCTAACAGAATCAGGGGAACCGTTCTCTGATGATAAATCTATATACTTTGGCTGATATGATTGCATTTTGTAGTATTGTATTTTTATATTAACTGTGATATGAACAACAGAGTCAAATAGGAGATTTTGTGTGTGCTGTGGGTGTGTGTTTAGACTTTAGAATTGGTAAAGAAAACCATCAAAGTACAAAAAACTTGTTCACAACGTAAATTAATGTTAACTATTTAAGGCAATAATTAAATAAGTCTTAGATGAAACAAAAACAACTTTCACGTTTCTGTTCAATCGACTTTATTGTCCTCTCTCTTACATTTATACTACTTTCACATTTGCGTTACTTAACTGATTTCCTAAAATTAATTTCACGTTTACGTTACTTAAATGATTCCCCAAAATTTTGGTTTGGACATGTGACACGGGGGGTGCATCAATTGATTATTGTAAGAAAGTGAAAAGGATAATAAAAGGGGGAAATTCCACAATTTAGCTATAACATTTATTGAATATATTTTGATTAAATTATGCCTGTGATAAATTAGAAAAATAACTCGAATCCGATCATAACTTGGTCAAATAGAACTTAGCTTGATACTTGAACAAACTAAGACGAACACTAACTTAACTAAACAAGCTGTACTCGAAAAGCTCTTGAACAAGCTAAGCAAACTGTAAAACACTAGCACAAAAGTTTAAAGCCGTAAGTCCTAACTCCTCACTCTCTCGTCTCAACTCTCTCGTTATGTAAATTTGACGGCACGCCCTCACCATCGTCGACACTCAACCGCACTTCGAGCCCATGGCCGCCCCCAACCGCACTTCCAGTCGACCTCACCGTCAAATCGAGACGCGCGGGAATCAACACCGAAATCCTACTTCTTTTACAGCAAAAATCATTGAGTTTGTAGTTGTTCACTTGAATCAGATTGTGATTTGTGAACCAACATGTATAATTTGGCCACATCAGAAACTGCAATAAACTAATAGTGACCTTTGATAAAAAAAAAAAAAAACTAATAGTGACCTAGTAGTCAGTGGGTTTGACTTGAAATTATGAAGATATGTTTTTCTTAGATAATTATCATCAGCAGGAATTTGCTTTAATATAATTTGGATATTGGTTATAATTTAAGCGGAGTGTTGCTAAAATTTTGGTAGATTCTTTCCTTCATTTTTTTAATTAAATCATGCCGGAAAATGTAATAAAATGCTTAACTAATTTTATATTTAAATATTTGCAAAATGATAAAGAATAGCACCTTTAGAAATCCTTCTTTTGATCTCATGAGATATATTTGGTGTCGAACATGTGATTTGGACACATTAAAAGGCTGAGCCATTTGCAAGAAGCATGACATTTGTTTATATTTGTTGTCAGATTGTTTTTTATGACCTTTTAACATTATATCATCCTTGATTTTTTTAGCATTATATGGTTGATTACTATTAATTTATATTATGTGTTTAGATTTTTATTTAGAGAGGAAAAAAAGATAAAATATTTATTCTTTATAAGTTGATTAATAAAAAAATTGAATATCAAGTCAAGTCTCGAACTAAGTTGAATAGCGTCAAATAAACGAGCTCGATCTAAAGTTCAAGTTTGAGAGCTTGTCGAACTTTAAACTTGAGCTGAGTAGAAATATGGTCCCTGATAAATTAGCTCGAGCCAGTACTACTTGACTTTTGCCTAATTTTCTAATTGAGTTAAAAAGAAACATAATTCCGCTCTCTAATTAGGAAGTACTGGAGGAGTAAAGATTTTAACCTAACGACGTTCTTCCTTATCTTTTATCACCTCCAATTAGGTTATTGTACAGTTGAACCCTACAAACTTCTGCTTTAGGCTTTGTTCCATAAAGGGTTGCTGCTCGTACTTTGAGGTAACAGTCTAAGGGTACCCCTAGAGGGAATCTAACCTCTTGGCTTTAACGCTTCTCATGCGTTGATTTATTTATGGTTGAGGATTAAAAGGGATAAACATGCCAAATCCCTACAAAGATAGGTAACTTAATTATCTAATACTTGAATACAAATATTACTAGTTGTATAAACATTTAAAACTTGTTTCGGAGGCCTTCGATATTGCGTGAGAAAGAATTGGCTTTCAACATTAGTAATCCAAAGTCAAATCATCAAACACAATATGTAGAACAAGAAAGCAAGCATATTACATCTTTTTCAAATATGCTACATTCACTATCAAGAGTGGCGACCAAATCTCTGGCTAGGAGAAAATAACTTTGCACAGTACAACGAATAATCATTCAGATTTTTTCTTTCTTTTTTCTTATTTCTAATTTAACTTTTGTATTTTTTTTTTGTTCCTTGGAGAAGAATTTAGTGTTACATAGCATTAAAAGAACATGTGATCACAGAAATCACGGGCACTATTTCTATCTACAACATGTACATGTAAACTAGAAGAATGGAAAACCAGAAGCACTTGCTTTGGTAGAAATGACGCAAGAAGTAAGAAGAAAAAAAAAAAAACAAATATACATCATACCCCCCCGAGTGAACGAGTCTTTTCAACAGATGCACGTATTGAAAGGGCTATGATGGCCAGAAAACTTTGAAATTTACTTGAATCAACACCCTCCATTTGACTGACTTCAAGCCAGAATTTTACTATAGTTGGCACAAGTCCAGCACAAAGAGAGCCGACTGAGGTTGCTTCTCATCCTATAAAGAGGGCATGAAAACCATCAGATTGGGATACAGCCATTCTGCAGTTTACATTCTACACACCTAAAAACGCTTACCTGAACCACATAATTAATAGACTTAAAGAGGAAAGACAGGTGAATCTGAGGGAAAAGTATCAGATTGCCAAATCTTAGGTATAAAAATCATAATTCTACAGCATAATAATCCTAATTTAGCAGTCTGTTTCATTGATTTTCCGACAAGAGAATGGACCCAATGCGTTCAATAGTCCAGCACAAAGGTCCTTGACAAAATTATAAGTAGAAAAATGTACAGCAAGACAACCAAATAGACATGTACCAAAAAGGTTCAAATTCATGTCAACTTGGTGAAGGAAAAAGTTCTCAATATGCTCCATCATGCTTAACCTTGGGGAAAAAATCCCCAAGTTTAAATCATGAAATATTGGACTTCGTAGGTCAGTGAAGTTGTCATTTTTTGGTTCCTAGTATAAACAAAAGCACTAATACCATCCAGTATGAATCTGACTGTACATGGGGCCGGGCCTGAAGAGGTTCAATATACACATAATCCTGACCAAATAAGACTACTATAAAGAGCCAGATAAAGTTTCATTTCTGTGGAAATGTCTAGGAAGTAAATCACCACAATATACATGATCTTGACCGAATAAATAGACTAGGCCACAAGATACAGAATAATCATTAAGGGACTAGGCTTGCTTTATGATTAGTTCGTGGATAATAATTCCTAACAGGATACATCTAAAGAAAATCACAAGCCAAGAGGAATTAGTAGAGCATGAACCAAAACCTGAGAAATTCTCAAAGAAAAATGTACACTTAACTATGCATTTGTAACAAGGTGAAGTTACAAGTTCATACCTTCTTCAGAGAAGGCGAAAACACATCCAAGCAATTCATCATTCTCGCCATCTTCAGACTTCTCTCTCTCACGGGGGCTGCTGCTGCTATCTACATCAGTAACAACTTCTGAGATCTCATGAGTTTCATCAAGAGGTGCAGTTTTACAATATTCCTCTTCGAAATAACCCCCAAAATCTAATGGGTCTGGGACAGAGCTCTCATCAGCAACGTTCATACTAAAATCAGAACGGTTAGAACTAACATTTGAAGCTTCACTGCCTCCAACACTGCTGGACGATTGAACTTCCTTTTGGTTAGCTATTTCAGCTGAAAGTGAGGCATTCCTTACAGGGGATGGACTATTTACAAGGCAACTGTTTTCAGGAGGTGAGATTTCCATGGTGGAAGTATCAGTTTTTAATGAATTTTGAGTCAGTAAAGGCGAAGGAAAAGTAGAAGAAACTTTTATGCCATTCTTGACGCTCTCACTTTGAGCAATTCCCAGATAAGACTTGACTACATTCATCTGTACATCTGGTGCAAATGATTCTGAAAAATATGCAGAGAATATTAGAACAAAATACCAAAAAAGGTATAGCAAAATAGCTCAGCAATTTCCTTACCAAACTGGGAGCTTTGTACTTGAGAATGGGCAACAGCAGGAGACGGATACTTATCTTCAGCCAAACAAGCTTCAGATGCGGGAGTAGGATAACCAATTGCACCTCTAAAATAAAGCATAAAATTACAAGGATGACAGAAAAGGAGAAAGATATTCAAAAAAATTAAACAGATCTACTCATCATACATGACCCAGCAAGGCTGTAACGATGTTCAGAGAAGCTATTCATGCAAAACTACTCTCACTTCAGATCTATCAAATCCAAAATTAATTATGGAGAAGGAAAAAACCTCATGCCCAAAGTCATTAGTGATACAATGCTTTCTTGAAAGTCAAAGTAAGAAAACTAAGACCAGGTACTTCAAACTTAGAAACAAGATCTGTTTGCATCCAATTTAATGAACTCCAAATTTTAAAAGTTTAACTAAAATTCTTTGTATTCACTAATACATAGCAAAAGATATTAATTGTCAAAGATATTCATTGGAGACACTCCATGTTTCAAATGTAAAGATTAGGAAAAAGGGAAGAAAAAAAGGCAGTATGTCATTTTCTCCTTAAATTTGTACCACCGCTTATTAACATCAAAGATGTGGAATTTAGAGGGAAGGGAAATTTAAGAACACACTCCAAAAGTTTAGTAGAAGTAGCATTGCCATGGGTGTTGACATGAAATATTTGTTAAAAACACATAAATTCACCAATAGTCCATTGCTGTCAATGACCACTACGAGTCTACGTTATATAACTCTTAGTTTTAGTAATAAAACACTCACCATAGAAGCTGTTTCCTGTCAATCTCTGATTAAACCCCATTTGCTCCAACCCATCCCCATCACCCCCCACCCACCCACCCACACAAAAAAGAACAGAAAAGGAGACTAGCATGAAAAAGGGAAGAAATGAGGTGTCAATTTTGTAACTTTTTCTAGCCAATCAAGGACCCCGAGCTCAGCCACCCCAAGCCCAAAAGTAATATTAAGAAGAAGAAAAAAAAATGAACCTGTGTGAAAAGATACTCCCAAGAACAAAAATGCAGCAAACCACCAAATTTACATCAGCTAAACAAGAATGAGAATAAACTGTAGTCATGACTATATAAAAATGTTGACACCATTACGGAAAGATGTTAACATTGTGGCATTTGACTGTTGGACAAGGAGTGCCTAATGATAGACCAAAAAATGGGTGGGTCAACCAGTTTCATGGACGTACGTATACCTGTTAATCCAACGAGGCTTCACTTTAGGGAAGTTCTCAAAAACAGGCAACAAATCCTTCCTCTTTATTTCAATCTCGAGATGAGGAACTTTCTCAATTTCGATTTCTCCACCAAAATCATCATCAACAGAAGAATGCTGTTTGTCAGGTACCACATAACTCAAAGTGTAGAAATGTATCTAGCAGCCAGATAATGAAGTTGTTAGGACATTCAAATATTGATAAGGGAGTAACAACTTGTATATAAACATAAGAATAATAACAATACCTAATGATGTACCTTGGAATTTTGCCATGATGGTATTCTGCCATAGTTCATCTGAACTTCTGCATTGGATAGATACAAGGTGGATTGTTCATGCAGCTCATCTCCCTTTCCAAAATTATCGTTATCTTCAGCGTCAGATGTCTCCAAAACCATATCTGAGGAATCTTTTCTGCCAAAAGCTATCCCCTTAATGCTCTCCTCTCTTTCTGGCCAATCTGCTCTTCGGCAAACATCCCACCAATGGATGACTTCAGATTTCACCCTTAAGTCATCATCTTGTATATGCACTATTGAACCTGACCTGGTTCTAGGAGCTGTATCAGTTGTCTCTACCCCCATAGATGGGAGAAGTCCATATTGGATAAGATGACCAGAAGGAGAGTAAACCAAAAGGTGCACCAAAGAGCTTCCACGGGGAGAGACGCTAGGCATTGAACAGTGGAAAACAGCAGAAACAGCAGAAGGTTGTGCAGAACCCATTCCAGCTGCAGAAGATGCAGCACTGCTAACTGTGTTGAGCCACCCAGAGCTACCAGTTCTTATTCTACTAACCACAGAGAGAGTAACAGGAGGTGGTGGAGGAGCAGAAAATGACTGCTGATTTACAGTACAAGATGAAGTAGACCACCACGGTAAAGTTAAAACAGGAACAAGAGTTGGCCCATCAACATGAGAATTTTGAACTTGAAGCCCACACTCCCCACCAAAAGGAGACAAAACATATATGTGACAAGTACCTTTTGATGAAGTAATAGCTACCCATTGACTATATTGGCTGAAACAAATATCCTGAATAACCTGAAAAATGAAGATCATAACTTTAACATGGGGGACATGCCTTGATAAAATGCAATCAGCAAATAATAATCAATCCCCCATCTCTGAACACATGTTTTTCAAAGGTATGAATAAGGAGGTATGTAAAGTGATAAGTACCATATTACAAATTGAAAAGACAAGCATAACAACGTTAAGAATTAGTTAATGCAAAAAACGACACAAGGAAAGATAACAAAGTTTTCTAAGATTTGTACGAAGATGGTGGAGTTCCACTAATTTTGAGCCAAAAGAAAAATGGAACTTGAAAAGAGACATGGAATAATAACTGAAGGAAATATAACATAATTTAGACATACTGCAGATGTGATGCCGCGATGAAGCTTGTATAGATGCACATGAGACGCAGTCCAATTGTAGTTCTGACTACCTGCTCCATTCTTTGAGCAAGATGGCATTATCCGAAAGATGTTTATATTATTACCATGGATTGATGCAGTCACCAGAAGTGTTCCACTAGGATCAAAACAAAGAGCAGAAATTGGACTCGTATGAGCCCGAAAATGTGCTATAACAGCTCTGGAAACAAAATCTTTAACAATAACCTGCAATAATCAACACAAACACATGAATGAAAAATCCATGAGCCCAAGCAATGGAATTGCAAGGTCTTCCATTTGAGCAACAAGAAGACTCACCATTCCAGCAGTATCTGACTCAGAAGAATTAGCTGCAATACTGTTAACTCTCCAGCCAGTGCTGGAAGTAACAGGAGAACTAGAACCATCAGGAAGAAGTTCATTACAGTACTTGGAGAATGTTTTGTAGCCCATGTCACCAAGATTAATCAACCCTGCAGCCAAATGCTTGCTCGACTCCATAGCATACCTAGCCACCATATTCCCGCCACTAGGTGAAGTTGAAGGGCTTACACCAGGAGAAGAAGTAAGACTTTGGGGACTCAACCGCCCAGTGGTAGTCAATAAGGGGTTATTGGAAGCATAAGCTAGCCACCTGGAACCAACATCCATGGGGCCATAACCGATGTTTATACCAACCATCCCCAGACCAGCCATTTGAGGGACAGGATAAGTCAAAACACTGAATTTGTTCTCGAGGGTTAGAGCATCAAAGCAATATATCTGCACATACATAAGAAAGCTGTTATTCAAGTACACATCCGTATAAGTTCCTCTCTTATCTCTTTTTCACCTCTTTTAATAAAAGAATTTCTAGTCATAGCTCCAAATACTTGCCAAAAAAATGACTGAAACCAGTATATAGTCACCAAACTATGGTCTAGACAACTTAAGAATTATGCATCAATTTTAGGAACTTCTACACAGTAATTGCTTAAAATAGATTTTTTTTTTTAAATTGAAAATCCTTGACAGTAACTAGTAGAGCTCATTCAAGTCTACTGCCTCGTAGTTGCAATCACTTTATTTCCCTATCCAATATTATGAAGTCAATGAAACATACAAATAATAAAGAAGGCAAATGCAGATAAAACATTCCCATGTTTAACCAACAACTTTTGAGAAAGTCTTATGAGCTATCATCAAACTAGCAGCATAATTTTAAAGTAAACAACACAGTCTTACATAGGGTCAAAGATAGCAAATACTCACTTGTGAAGCAAGTCCCACAGCGACAATGCGAGGACTGCATCTAACTGTAAGGACTGCAGAACGAAAACGCAGAACATGAACATAGCAGTGAGACCTCAACGAATAGAGGCGAACAGCAGTTGGAGAATTGACCACACTCCCTGTTTGTGATTCAATAAAGCCATCTCTGAGAGGTCCATCTCTCCTCCTCTGAACGGGATCTGAACCCATTGATTCATCTCCTGCAGCAACTAAAAGTAAAGGATGTGATGCCACAAATCCCTCACAACCTTCAGACTTTGCAGGGAAAGGCTGTATTTGCAAAAATGTACACGGGCCATCATGCCTTGAAACCAGCTCAGTGACTATAGAGGCATCATCAACATCCAAGACTTGGAAACCATTGGCATAACCAAGTAACAGTACACTCTTAAAGATAGATGGACTGACTTCTATCTTGTCAAAGCAAGCCCATAGCACCTGTTACACCAGGACAGGTCAAAACGCTCATTACTCAGCAAACATCTCCACACATGATAGAACAAAAAGCATAGAAATGATATTTTGGTTCTGAAGGCTAAATAATGGACATTTACATGACAATAATTTATTTAATAAACTAGGGGTAAACAAAATATGATCCCTGCTTTCCTCTCTCGTATTCACTTGTTTTAACCTCATTCAGAATTTGCATAAATTGCTCTCAAAACCAAATCATCAATGTGTTTTTTGGTGGTTGCTCAAATGTAAAAGTCTCTGCCATGCATTGACGATCTCTTATAACTCTATAGTTTACATTTTTTCTCCAAAGACTCTTCATATCATCACAAGTGCTCATTTCGATAATTTAAGTATAAAACATGTAAAACTCTTAATGAAAATATGTATCAACATAATCAACATAGCATAATTGCAGTTGACTTTGAGTAATATAGCTCCTACATGAACACACCAACTCGCCAACTACTGCTCCCGTTCTACTGAACATCGAAATGCAATAGGTTTAATAAAGGCATACACATTTCATGCAGGTTTAATTTTATTTCAACTATTCACACAATAGTCTCTTTGCATCATTTTAGAGACAGTAGTAGTTAATGAAACACCCACTGCCAAGATTTATTTTCAAAATTAATAAGGGAACTAATGCACTATTGAGGCAAATATCAATCACTGGTATAAAGAATGTACCAAAGCATAGAAAAAAGTGTAGAAACACTGTGTTCTAACATAAAAAGACCAAGCCAAAGTGAAAGTCTACCAGTTTCACATCCATGTTCAAAACTAGATGTCTCAACCATGTCAGATGCCAGCATAAATGTTTTGCCAATACAAGCTGAATAACAAAAATAAAGCTTGTACCATAGACACGTAAATGTGTTTTTGGACCAGTGTTGCCTAGGAAATAGAATGGCCCAACAAATGATTAAGTAACAAACAAAGCATATATGTAAAATAGGGTCTCCCATGTTGCATTTTCACAAATAGAGTAAGAAACATGTCCAAACCAACAACTTATGAGCCATGTAAAACCTTACATCAACCTACCCAAAAATAGAGTCAGCTCTATAAAACAAAGTCATGTTGTGAGCTATGTTTCATATCGCTAAACTAAAGCCAAGAGGAAGCAAGAAAACAAAAAAAAAAAAAAAAAAAAAATCATATCCTAACTTCAGGGAAAAGAAAATGCAGATAAGCATAAATCCCCCACTTTCCGACACTTCCAAATAAGTCATAAATATAATATTGAATCATAGATGACACCCATTATCCATACATAATCCTCGAAATTCAACGCATAACCAAAAGAACAATCCCTTGAGAAGGAAGCAAAGAAAAATAAGACCCTAATGAAGCCAACTGATGAGAGAGACAAAACTATAAAAATGGAGAAATCCGGCCTAAGAATCCTCTATCGCAAACAATCCCAGCAATGTGTCAAATCCTGTCACTAATTGACTAAACTGGAATAAACAACACGAACTCGAAACCGAACATCAAAACTATACCAGCCATAAGACTTCACACCTAACAAAACCCACTAAAAATTTCCAAATTTGCAACCCCATGATTAATCATAATTCCATTTAAAAATCATCTTCTCAAAAAAAAAAAAAAAAAAAAAAAAAGACAAGAAACCCAATTCATGGGTTGCTCCAAATACTCCAAATCACAACCCAAATTCCCCCATTTCTCAAATGGGTCATTCAAAGATCAAAACATGATCATCCCAATAAATCACACAATCCAACTAAGACTCATCACATTCTCAAAGCACTAAAAATTAATCACACCTAATCCAATCAACTACCAAATTCAACAACCAAATCAGACCAATTAATCAAAAAATAATCAAATTAATTAGAATTAGACAAGAAAGGATGAACCTGGTCTTTGATGTCGTTGGAATCAGAAGAAATGGAGGCAGCAACGGAGGCACTAGCTGACCGGACACCGGAAGAGACGGTTTTGATACATGATGAGATAAACTTGAAAGAATTGCGAGTAAATCCATTGGCTTTACCCTTTGGTTGCTGATGTTTCATTTATTATAAATTTTCCTTAAAAAAAATTAACCAACAAATTCAACTAACTATAACTTCCTACTGGATACCCGTTTCACCGATTACCGGCTAGTCACCGGAAAATCATAGGATAAGTCACCGGAAAAGTTACCGGCTGCCGGAGTTGATGATTGGTAGAAGGACTGATAGAAAAAAAGGAGAGAGAAAATTAGAAGGGGTTGTTTGGTTTGTGCTGTTGATTAATGAGTTTGACCACTTTTGTTTAAATGAGATGAACTTCCACAGGGGTTCTTCAATTCTTCTCTTTCTCTCTCCAGAAAAAAATAATAATAATAATTTAATTAATTAATTATTTATTTATTTATTTATTTGGAGGACTGTTTCTTTCTTGAATTTTGTGAACTTTTTTAGTGTTTTGTAAAAGAAAAGGGGAAAAAAAAGGATAAAATTGGTTGCTGATTTTTTGGCTCTTCTTGATGCTTCTTAAGAACAATACTAATATAGTGCAAGTTATGTTATGTTAATTGCGTAATTAGCAAGCTTAAGAAATTTCTTCTAAAATGAAATTTTGCCATATTTTATAATTTGATATACTTTTGGGTGTTAAATGTGGTCAAGCTATGAAATTATGATGACATATTATTGTGTGTATCCTTTTTTGTTTGGTTTGGTTTGGTTTTTCTTTTGCTTGATTATTGATTACAGTTGGCTTTTTTATTTTGTGGCGTTGAGTTTAAACTAGTAGGAATAGAGGTGAGTACGGGTCGTGTCGTGTCGTCTTTGTCATGGACCGTGTTGGCTCGTGCCTGCCTGCCTGGTCTTTTGTCATATCATGTTGTACCGTGTCATCCCGTGTTGTGGTGCCTTTTCCTAAAACTTGCCCCATGGCCTAGCACGGCACGGTACACGCCCCACATGACGTGCCTCATGCTGGCCTAATTTTTTTTAACAAGAATAAAAATAAAAAAACATAATAGAATTGAAAAAAATAATTTTAGATAATTTATATAATATTGTAAGAATAGTGTCATAACTGTGCTCGTATCGTACCGAGCAGGAGCGTGTCGTGCCTGCTCGGTCTGTCCGGCTCTCATTAGAACTCTGGAGAGTATCTTAATGATTGGGAATTTTGGATTTTGTGAAGAAATCACTTGTCACTTAAACTCCTTTGTTGGAGATAAGATTTTGTTTTTTGAATGAACTACGGCTACCAATGACTTACTATTTGTGTGTTGTGATTTCAAATGGGGTTAAAAAGGTTCCTTTTAAAATGACTCGTGTTTTAGATGAGTGGATCTTAATGGATGTGTAATTAATCAAGGAATATAACTTATATTTAGTTCATCAACGTATACAATTAATACCCTGTGATTTTTAGGGATCAAACTCCTTACTCTTGAATCTTGATACCAATTTTAAAGCATGGACTTCCTTACTCCCATGTAGGAACCTTATTATACTATTATCAATAGCTTGGTGAAACGTACTTTGTAGTAATCTAACCCAATGCATTGACGATAATTCCAATATAACCTCTATATATTGTGGTTGAAAACGTAACCTCATAGCATTGCCTGAATTCCCATCTGAATTTTGCAACACGAATTTAAAAGAGTGGGCCATTCTGTGCAACAATTTATGATAGAATTTTAAATGAAGCTATTTGTTGCTCTTATAGTTACTTAGGGTGGTATTTTGAAATGTTTCGTGACTTGTATAGTAATCTAAAGCATTTGATGATTCCCCCATATAACTACTATTTAAGGTGTCGTACACAATCAAGTTTGATTAATATTGTCCTTATCAAAACACTTTTGTTCAAGCCCAGGCTGTTTGCTTTTTTTTTTTTTTTTTTTGTGTTAATGAAATATGTAAAGGCTACACTCATGCAATTTCATCTAAAATGAGGTTTACATAATAATAAGCGCAAAATGTTCGAGTGTAAGTAAAAATCAAGTGAATAACTTAAACTAACGTAAGGTATAATTTTTTAGATTATGAATGGTTTCCTTATCCTTCTCTTATAATCTTCACTATCGAGGGGTTGATTGATAGAGAAGATTATAATGCAATATAATTTATTCTGAAAAATTGTACACTAAATATTAAAAAATTGAGAAGTTTTTTCAACTTTTTTTTAACATCCCATAAACTTACAAAATTAAACAAAGTTCATACAAAACCTAAAGAAATTTAAACTATTAAAGTTTAAGTTACACATTATAACACAAGGGAAGGGACATTAAACTTCTTACAATTCAAGTACTTATATTTTTCGTGAGACTCAATAACTTTCGTTTGAATCCAACGTTTTGTACCCGGCTATTTGGCTATTTGCACACCACGTATACCTTTTATCAACTTGTTATGAGTACATAAATATTCACATAGGTATACTCCGTACACTCGTAAAAAATTACTAAGGCAATCAAAATATAATATTGACATAACCAAATAATATGATCGAAATGGTGAAGAGCGTGAGAAATCGGGTAATGCGAACACGTAGGAGGGAAGACAATACGTCATTGCCTCGTTTCCCTATAATAAGAGAAAAAAGAAAAGGAGAAGATGGTTACGTCACGGTAGGGAATGAGAATATCTCTATTAAAGATGCTGAAGCAAGCGGCAGAAAGCCAGAGAGTGATTATAATTTTGTCATGTACTGCTCCGCTCTAATTACCTAATTGCCCTCTCCATCGACGTGTACTATCTTCCAACTATTCCCTGCGAATGTCATCTACTCAATTTATGTTGGAAATTATCCACTAATTTCTACCGAAATACACTGACTACAGGTAAGTCCGTATATTGTAAGATCTCGTTAATATTGAACCATATTTGAAAAAGACTGCACAAAATATTATAGAAAAGTTTCTATAGATGTAGATCCAACCAGAACTGATATACCTAAATTGGACTAAAATCGAATCTTATATATTTGAATTAGACTACATTAGTATGATATCGTATCAATCCAAATTGAATCTCAAATGTAAATTATTCGTGTATCATGCTAAGTCTCGCTAAAGCAGTAATGCTCCTCTCGTTACCTTTTTGATGTAAAAAAAGTCGCAAACGACAAAACATCAACATATCATAATTATTCATTATTAGTCATTATTCACATGCGGGGTTTTTGTAAAAGGATATTTATAGTTCAATAGTGCTATAGAAAATAGCTACCGACATGTCCATCAACCTATCATAATTGATCTTGTTTTAGGGAGAATAAAAAATCCAGGTCTTATGTCCCACAAAAATAACATATAATTACCCTCTCAACAAGGTCATTTGTACTTCATTCCTCAATTAATATAGATTACACCTAAAAAAGCCTTGGGCCTACCATTTTGGTCTAACAGGCTTCAATTTTATGCCTGGACTGTGTTTTACATGTCACAAACAAAATGACAACTCGGGTTTACAGCCATCCACACACACTCGGGCAAAACACGCCAACCACGATAGTCAGATTTTGATAGCATTTTATGTGAAGCATATGCTTATGAAACTTTACGCTTATGTTTATGAAAAAATTGAGCAATTTATGTGAAGCATATGGTAATGATTTTCATTATTGAGTTTGGGTTTGGCTGCGTGGGGGTTTGTTTCTTTTAGATTTAGTAAAATGCTAAAGGTTTAAGATTTATTGACGAGTTCAAACACTTACATTATGAAGTATTAGTTATGTTGGTGTAGTCTATGGAAATTTAATTAAAATGTTTCTACATTACGATGACTAGTAAACAAGACATTTAAGTTCAGCTTGCTTAAGTATTTGATAAATCAATGAACATGTCTTAGCCCGCCTATGCATACCAGGAAGACCTAGGAGGGATTTGGAACTTTATCTAGAATTCGAATGCTCTCTCAGCAAAGCCAATTCTTTGATATAATATATATATGTACAACTGCGGAACTTTGATCAAAGAAAAGAAAAAGTGCAAATCATCAATATCTCCTATAAAATCGAGCAGAACTCGAGTTATATTCAAGTTTAATAATGATTGGCCAATGGATACACACTTCCTGGTTTCTGAACTGCCATCCAACCTATTTTTAGTTAAGAGTATTGAAATTTATGGCAAGCGCAAGGTTTCAGTCAATTTATGGAAGCAAAAGCAACCTGCCTATGGCGTTGCAAGACATTCATCAGTTGCCTTGTTGCATTGTATTCTTTGGCGTCCAAGAGCTCTTCTGAGTATGTCCTCCGCAGAGTTTGTGTTTGTGTTCCTTTCGAGTTCTTGAGATGGTGTTTGCCTCCTCTGAGCAAAATAGCAACCTGCTAAAAAAGGAGGACAATCAGCAGGACAAAGCATATTCAGCGTGCACTAACTATGAAATTGTTCGAATTTGACTTACGATTACATCAACACCACAAGAACACATACAAATTGGCACTTTTTGCAATAATTGATGTTATGATCTATGCCAACGTAATGGGAGGAATTGAGGAAATATTTGCTTGGCTTTGGCTACTAAGACACGTCTACAACTAAGAGAAACAGAAAGAGCATCACCTGCTGCCTTTCATACATAGCTGAGTTTTCAAGTAAATAGTACTACAGTGAAGAAATATTCAGCGGTCAGCCATGCAGTCAAACAGGAAAGCAATAAGTTTGTATTCTTAACTCAACACAGTAATTTCATTTGGTTTTACCTTAAAACTGTAGTTTATACTTTATAAGTTAACACTTAAAATAAAGTTTAGACTTTTAACCACCGGAAATTGCAAATCATCAAGGAAAGAAATTAGGGTGTTCTGGTTCAGACAGCTATTCAGTATTCTGACTGTTGAATACATTTATAATGATCAATCAACTTTCCCATCTGCAATCACTGCAAAGATAACTTTTGCGTAACAGCTGGTACTTTGAGAAGTAAACCTACAACAGTTTGCAGTCATCCAATAGCAGCAGCAGTGATAAAGAGTACTTATTCTAAACAAGCATTGGGTGTTTTGTGATCTACAAATGTCAGCACATTAAAATGGTCGGACCATGCAATTTGGGAAAATATTGCTTGCCTGATTCATTCGGGGCCGTAAAACAGGAGTGTGTTGCGTACACAAGGAAGCAGTCAAGACCATTCGATCCAACTCGTCTTCATCATAATCATCACCAAGCACAGGATCAACAAGCTTCTTCAGATCATGCTCATCGAGCAAAGGTTTTGCCTGTAAAGAAAGAGTTACGATATCTAAAGCTAACAAGTCTTCAATATAGAACACAATAACAAGGTATTAAACATTGACAGGAAAAGTGGAAAAAGAAACACACCCATAGCAGAATGCTTTGTCTTTCACTGTTAAAAGCTCTCCGTCCTGTGATAAGTTCCAAAAGCAGAACCCCAAATGAATAAACATCTGTCTTCTCATCCACTATGCCGTGCATGAAGTACTCAGGAGCAAAATAACTGCAAAGAGAGTAAATATTGGACGAGGAAAAATGGACATAGTAAACCGGGATCTTGAACTCACATACCCAAAAGTGCCTTCAAACTTGGATATGTTGTGATGAGTCCATTGTCTTGGTAACCATTTTGCAAGTCCAAAGTCACATATCTGGATCGAAAGACGCATACGAGATCTAATCATTTTATGATTAAAAAAAATTAATGAGTAGATGTAGGCAACCAATCATATCATATTTGGAACCCACAGAATACCTGAGCCTCAAAGTTTTCCGCAAGCAATATATTATCAGCTTTAATGTCTCTGTGAATAATTCTCCTTTGACATCCCTCATGAAGATACAGCAGACCATCAGCTGCCCCTAATGCAATTTTAAACCTAGTAGTCCAATCTAAATTTCCCCCTGAACCTGCTAAAGCAAGAAAGGAAACTATGTAACAAAAAACTTAATTAAGATCTGTAATCTTCGTGTTCTAAGAAAATGGAAAAAATTCCTAACAAACCATGAAGAAGAGACCCTAGACTCCCAAGTGAAGACAATTCCAAAACAATGTAGAGTCCTTTTTCTACACCATAGCCAATTAGCTTAGCTGTATTAGGATGGTCCACATGGGCTATAATACCAAGCTCAGAAAGAAAGTTGGTAATCTTTTCTTCATGTGTTTCAGTAGTTAAGCGTTTGACTGCCACCAGTTGCCCTCCTTTCAAGCATCCTTTGTGGACTTCTGAAAAGCCACCCCTACCAAGCAAGTTCTCTGCATGGTAATGTCAAAACACGTAAAAGAATAAGCATTTAAAGAGCAAATCTGTTCTAAATTTTAAAAAATCCTATCAAGTTCATTGTATCATCAAATTTATATAATCCAAGGGTTGGATAAGGCAAAGACCTTGACTAAAGTTGTCTGTTGCCTTTTGAAGTTCAGAGAAGGAGAAGATCTTCCAAGAAGGCTTCATCTTGTACATATTAGCGTCAATTGGAACATCGTCTTCATTTCTACCCACTATATTATTGCATATCTTTTTTACAGAAGTTTTAGTTGACAAGTGCCGGAATGATTTTTTTTTCCATGTTTTAAAAAGTTTTTTCCATCGAAAATGAGGTCTGGAAGGAATACAAAGACCAGGAGCCTTTGGTGAATCTTCATTTGAATCCAAACTTTTCTTACCAGCTTCTAATACTTCACCGGTCGAATTGTCATTATTTACATGCACCTGTACATCTAAGGGTCTTAAGTCTGCCATTAAAAGCCATTCACATCACAACAGCATATTGCATAGAAATTCAGATTATACAAATATGGCATGTGTATAAACAAGGAAGAGATATTGCTACCTTGAGCGTTAGCTGGAAGAAAAGAACTTAATGTCCTACTTCTTGCTAAAGGCTTCACTGCTGGTATTTTACGAGCAACCTTGTCAACCAAACTAAAAATGTGGAAAACATTAAGATGAGAAGAGAACCATTAATTTTGAGAAAGGTATAATAAATTTCTAGACAAAGATCACAAAAATAAATATCACAAACTAATCCAGCATGTAAAACAAAGCATATATGAAATCCAGTAGCACAAACCTAAAGAATATCTATCATCACTTCAGAGGTTATGTTTGGAGCTATAATGTTAAAACAAAATAAAAGTTTAGCATCCAAATATTTACATCTACTCAGTTAAAAACACATACTTCAAGGTGAAACAAAGCTGTTCTGGAAAAAAAGATTATAGAAAAGAAGCTATTGACATTTTAGGGAACAGTAAGTGATTTAACAGCCTAAGCTTGACAGTAGGCTTTGTCATAAAACACACGGAGAAACAAATAGATGTACCCTAAACCTGAGGTTGAAAACTGAACTGTGTGTGAGTGTGTATGTGTGTGTGCGTGTTTGAGGAGTGTGGAAATACTAATAGATTTCAAGGAATGTAATACACAAAGTGCAGCATACAACAAAAATACAACACTTTCACTTACAACATTCATACAAAGAGGGAATGCAATGCTATCTAAGAATTACATCATGTTATTAGAGATAGTAGATAACAATAAGATCAGTTAAATAAATCTAATTTGTCAATCTAAGATTGATGAGGTTGCTTTCAAAACATTAAAGCTGATATATAATTACTCAACTAGAGCATCTGTAAACACTTGTCTGCAATGCTCATCCAAACATATATCCTGTGAGCAAACCAATGTCAACGGACTGCATTGTATCAAATTAACAACCTGATCAAAGGGACTAAGGTTTACAAAAATTTACTCTATAAAATATCAAGATACCATCATCAACAAGCTTCTCACCTAATCAAATGCATCAAGTCATAATGAGGATCAAAGAAATAAAAACAATGCAAGACCAGTTAGACATACAAGCTAGAAACTATCAAAACCTTGTTAAGACCAAAGAACAGAAGACTACACCGCAAAGCGGGCCGAGGATATGATCACCTCCCTTTCATCTCAACAATACCTTGAGTACAACCAAGCTAGCCAAACATAAAGCATAACTTCAAAAGGACGCCTATCACCAAGTACAAGGGTTTGGCACAGAAGCAACCGACTAATATAATCCATGAAGCTATTTCCCTCATAGACATAAATTAGTACAAACTAACAAAGCATCAGGTAAACCATATCTGACACCTTAATCAACATACATTTGCATATATCCTTAAAATTTTAAACAATCACATAAAAGAGGCAAAGATTTCAACATATATTCTTTTTAATAGCGTGTCATTGATACCTCTACACAAATTTATAGATTCTAATATACATATCAAAATCCTAAAATCTTACCAAACAAGACCCAATTCACAGAATTTCACAAATATTCAGGGAAAAAAACGCAGCAACAAGCAAAGATGAAACCTTTTCCAAAATTTCCCACAAATTCTGCAAAAACCCGTCTTTAATTTTGCAAATGACATCAAAATTTACAAAAAAAAAAAAAAAAAAAAAAAAAAAAAACATACCCAAGATGAGAATCAACAGAAAAATCCATTGAAAAGAGCAGGATAACAGGGAATGAGAAGATGGAAAAAGGAAGAAAACGGGAAATGGAAGAGACAGAATTGGTGGGCGCTTTAAATGTAGTTGCAAAAAAAAAAAGTCAGAAAAATTTCATGCAAAAGCACAGCATAGCATTACAATGCCTCCAAATTTGGAAGATAATCAATAAGATTTGACAGAGTTGAATAAGGATTCATGACCTTATTTGGGATTATGAGCTTACTCATCACGATTTTCACACGCCAGCCTCTGTCCGTTTTAGGCCTTATCTTACAGACTTACAGGGGTGAAATGCTACAGCCTACAGGTGGGCTGCCATGTGGAGGATTGGAGGGAGTTTCAAACTCTTAATTTTCTAGTACTTCTCCCTTCCTCTCGTCTCATAAAATCGTTTTAATTTTTTATTTTTTTTATTTTATACTAGATCGTCATCGTAGGCTCATGGAAACGGGCCAACCTCTTTATGTTTTCCATAAGCGCTCGAGTTGCAGGGGTTGGGTTTCAGAAAGAAGAATATTTTTTTTAACCTTTTTTCTTAATAATTTGACAAATGATTTTTAGAGTAAAATAATTTCTCATTTGAAAACTGAAATTCTCTTCGACTTTGAATATAATCGTTGCCAGCAATTTAGGTTCAATATGGAATTCGGCTTAAATTTTAGGCTGAGTTCATAACAAGTAGAAATCATTGTTTAGGATAAAATTCATAAATTTATAGCATATCAAAATTATTGTATAAGACATCAATTTTTCTCCAACATTTTTTTAATCTTTCATCAACATACCTAAAATTTGCTACAATAAACACAACTTCAATCCTACATCGAGAATAAACACAACTCAATTATATTCAAACCACATCAACACGTATAATAACAAATGTATACACGATATACCTAGTAAAAAGTGTTGCATTAATATATAGACTTAAAATACATACCTATCAAATTATATAAATCTAAATAGAACAATAAAACTTTGAACTAGGAGTATTACACTTATGAGTGGACTCTAAGTGTGGGAATGGTGTATTCTCACTCTCTTAGGTTGTCCATTAAACCGTCCTAGGATAAATCCAAATAGATCTTTAGGAAATGCATATGACTACTCACCCTGGGTAGATATTAAACAATTCGGATTTTATGTTAAGGCTCATAATATAAGGGCTATCATACCCCCAAAGTTGAGGAGGGTGAACACGATGCATCATGTAGTACATGAGGAGGCTGAAATGGTCGAAGATGTTGTCCTTATCCAATCCTTTTCATACTTTTGGCACACATCTCTATAACTTTGTTCGAAACAACCGAACTAAGCAAATTGTAGTTATAGTGACAATAGTCTTGAAACTTTGAAGTAAATATAAAAAAATATTATAATAAACAATAACAAATTTAAAGGCAAATCTTACCATGACGTGTAAATGGATGCTAGCGCAAAATGTGTACAAGACATTTGGAACAATAGGCTTATAAAATGCGAGTGATTGTATGATACCACATGAGGTATGGATCATAGAAATCCATCGATCCTTAAGTCGGTTGGCTCTGGAGAATATACTCCATTTTCCTGTCCTATTCCTCGATCCACTTGGCATATTATTTTAACCAGTCAAATGATGTTTTCCCCAATGATTTACATCGTGTAGATAAAGATAAGTTAAAGGAAAAAAGGGTACATCTTGTCGATAATTGAATTGCTGCATGACTCAAAGTGGCATAGGCATGCCGACTATCTCAAATAAAATAAGTGGAGCACATACATGCCACTATGGCAATAGGGTATGAGTCCCAAGTCATCTTTACAAATAAATTTCCCTATTAGATAAATGAATAATGCTAGCAAATTACACTTCGTGAAACAAATATAATATGAAGTTACTTGCTTATCATGCATCCTATGAAACAAATCTATGCATGCATTCACCCTAATGCCTAGGTGAATGCGAGTGATCCTTTATTCAAGCCACTTCTTACTATATGTATGTCTTCTTTTTCTTAGGCTGCTCAAGTTGAATATAGATGGGGTCTCCATCATCACCTATTGACAACGTGTAGGAATAGACGATCGATAAAATGAGATATGCTCCTACGCCGACAACTCTCTAAATATATAATCAAAATGATAAATCTAGTAAAAAAAACACGTAACATGTGAAAACAAATAAAATTTGATTGAAAAGATCCCTGAAGTATTACCAATGGCCTTGTAATCTCTAAAGGTGAGATGTTGCACTTAACCTTTAAAGTGCGAAAAAGATTCCTTTTACATACATGCTAGTGCATCATCTCTAAAAGTAGATTTTGAGAATACATATCAATCATATCATTGTAAGAAGGAACTATAGGTATTGAAGATTGAAAATTTGTAATTCGTTAACATATATTTACATTGGATAGTGTGGATAAATTCTTATACATGCCCATATGCATTTTAATATATAGTCATCATTAAGTTGCGTAACTATACATAAATGTTTCATGCTCAACTTCACTTCAACTCTTGTTTGATCTAATTGACCCACACAAATATACCATATCAACCAATTAACATAAACTAGTATCACTAATTGATAAAATAGTTGCAATATTTCCTTATTTGTATTTAATCGAACGACTTATTTCTATAAGAACTCCAACCATCCATAATGCCTACATCATTGCATCAAAAATACTCACTTAAACACAATCATATGATACTAATTCAATTCACTAAATAAATAATAACACTAATTCAATTACTTAATTCAACAGCAACACCAATTCAGTAATTCAACAACACTAATTCAATATCAATTCACTAGTTTTAAGAGTAACAACACTACTTTAACTATATTAGTTCAATGACACTAATTCAATATCAATTCACTAATTCAACAACACTAATACAATATCAACTCATTAATTCAATCTACTTATTCAATAATAAAACTACTTCAACAACACTAACTATTCATAGTAGCAGATATATCTTAGTTAACCTAACAGCAACCTTCACATTAATTACATAAATTGAATTACTTATATATATATTCAGTCTTTTTCAACTAAATCACATAAAATTAATAAATTAGTTAACAAATCTAAATCAAATCACCTTAAATGGAGCTTTTGCATAGCCGAAAAAATGAGAAATAGGGAAAAGAAGGGATGATGAAAATTTGCCATAAGGGAAAAGTAAAAAAAAAAAGGGAGTTCAAGGGAGTTTATTGGATGTCGTTAAGTGTTTGAGAGGCAGATAGGATTTCGATTTGGTGGAAAAAGAAAGAGGAATTATGTGACGAATTATGAGACAATGATTTCACTTAAGTGAAATATTTGTCCTAAGTAATGTTTTATTTTGCCTATGGACTCAGTCTATAATTTTACCCTAACTCCGTATTCAATTTAAATCGTTGCTTGTGTCAACTATTTTATTTACATGAAAATAATTTCCTTTGACAATGATTATTTTCTAAACCTTAGTCGAGGTCAATTTTCAAAATATTTTGGTTAGAGAATCATGTGTTAAATTATTTGAAAAAGGGTAAAATAAATTCTTAAGAGGGGAAAAATTAGTTATTTATGTTGAAATAACCATATATTTCCAATCTAAGTTAATATATTTTTGTTCACGCTCGATTTGTTTTTCATGCTGTCGCATCTTCACTAATCAATGAAAGAGATAGGTTAGTTGAAGCCTTGAAGTATGGAACACCTAAAAGAGTATACTATTAATATATAGAGGCTTAAAGTTGAACTATCACCTGATATTTCTAAATTGACCACGACCACCATTCTTAGTATTTATTATATAAAACTACTCTCTTCTATCTCAATTATTGGTTTTGCAACCAAGTAAAGAATTTTGTTCAATTAGATTAATTATAATGCCAATTATCGGATTATCCTATTGCTACATAATATCTTCATGGATTTGAGCATTCCCCTTCCTTGTACACTTGCTAACTTCCTTACTACTACCTCTGTCTCTTTTTTTTTTTTGTTCTATTTTTCATTATGACCCGTCCATTAAATATTGTCCCGTTTTTTTTTTTTAAAAAATTTCATCTAGGTTGTCCCCAAAATTTTTTATATTATATCTTAAAAAAGTTAATTGATTTTTATATTTTTTTATTTTATGTTGTGATTCGCGTAAGATCAAAAGATTTCGGCAATGCTTTAATTCAGTAAAAAGTCAATAAAAGAAGAGAAAAACGTGACCGACAGGCGACAACAAACCTATCAGCTGATAGCAAAAGCAAACTACCAAAAATGAAATCTACAAAAAAATAAGTTAGAAACTCAAATGTGCACTGATATGTAAAATTGTACTACAAATTCATAACCACATACCACAATAGTCACACTGGCACCTCAACTTGCTAGAAATATCAATGGTTCCCTTTGCTATACTTCCCAAATAAACATACAACCTATACTTCCCAGTAAACATATAACCTAAACTTCATAGTCACACAGAATTAGTGAATTATATAGAATTCCCGACAAAAAAAAATGAAAGATGTAAGAGTACAGCTCCTACTGAATTCTAACCATAACGATAATCTTGACGATGGAGTGCTTCTACCTGTGGATACGCCTTCGTCGTCGCCGGAGATCACTCCTATGCTACTTCTCACCGCTCTCATTGCTGTCTTGGGATCTCTTAACGGTGGCTTTATTGTAAGTTCCTCCTCCACCCCACTGATACTTACTTTCATATTAGTGTTTTTTTTTTTTTTTAAACTTGATATCGCCAACAGAGAAATAATGTAGATGGTCTTTGCTTCTTGGTCTTTATTGTCCCATTTTATTTATAGAGTCAAAGTTTAACAATAAATTCTATCGTGTTATAAGAAATAATATATTTAAGTGAAATTTTATTAGATGATGTTATCTCTATTTAAATTTTATCAAGTTTTCATATTTTGTTACTTTATAAAAGGTTTAAAGTTATGTCTAGTATGTCGTAAAGTATAAATAACTAAGTGCTTACATGTTTAAGGATTATGTCTGGAAGGAATAATAGTAATTTTGCATTGTAAAGCTCTGTGATATAATTAATGATATTTTCTGTGTAAAAATGTTGTTGGGAAGAAAAATCGCAAATGTTCTTGCAGCGAAAATATTATATTTTTCCCTTTAAGTTAGAAACAAAAAAGGCCAACAAATATACACAGTATATCTCTATAAACTAGAGAATAAGAATTAAGCAAATCGAAAAATGGTTTTCTATTGAATCAAAACTCTAAATTACATCATGCTTTGATTAAGTATCATGCTTAAGGATTTCAACTTATATAATCTCATTGATCTGGTTTTTCTTAGAAAATATTGTAGTATCATAAGTTAAAATATGAACTTTCAAGTATAGTTAATGGATTAAGGTATAGAAACACTAGAAAGTGGCCTAATATATTCAACGGTGTAGAATATATATGTGATGTTGTAGTTAAACAGGTGGGATATACATCACCTGCGCAAGCTGAGATCATGAAGGAACTTGATCTTGCAACAGCCCAGGTATTCACTTCTTTGAGTCTTTCATTCAATGCACAACTAAAACATTCAAGTATGTTAGACAATCTATGTTCAATGTCCCACTCTTAATTCCAGATGTTCTTCTAATATTCTGCTTCTCTATTGTTGTGCATGTATTTGTCCAGTTTTCTCTCTTTGGATCAATGTCTGTTATAGGAGGAGCTGTTGGTAGTATAGTATGTGGCAAGTTAACGGATTATCTAGGCCGAAGACGTGTAAGTTTTATATCTTATTAAGTTCTGAATTCATTACGTTTTCTTAATCAACTTGACTTGGCATGACAGGTCCTACAACTTACTTCTCTAGTTTGCATCTTTGGCTGGTCTGCCATATCAGTATGCGAGGTTCTTTCATTCTCTCTCCTTTCTTTGATTCAATTTCAATTATATTGACTTTGAAACTCTGTAATTTGGTCTAAAGTTGTGATTTTTATTTACCTATTATCCTGCTGAAAGGGTGCACGGTTGCTCGACCTGGCTAGATGGATGTTGGGCTTTGCTTCGGGTATTTCAAGCTTTGCTGTGAGCATGAAATTCTGCTTTACATTTGACTTTGAACATACATCAAATTCGGTATTATTAGCAATTGATGCGTCTTAATGTTGTCTCAGACTACAGTATATATAGCAGAATTTACACCCAACAATCTTCGAGGTGGGTTTGTGATTCTCCATGTGGTAATGACCAATATTGGAATAAGTTGTTGTCTACAGCTACTGAATGAATTGAACATGTGTTTCTTGTTTTCTATTAACATCTGCTTTGCAACCTTGCTTTATTATTTCCTGTTTCAGCTGATGCTAGCAGTTGGAGTATCAGCGGCATTTTTAATAGGACTATTCACCTCTTGGCGAAGTTTAGCTCTGATTGGTATGTTTTGTGTTTCTCGATGCACCACACTCCTGTTCTTTCTATGCTGAAATATTTATGATATGTTGAAATCTTGTGTTCTAGGAAATATTCCAAATCTTGTACAGGTAGTAGGTTTATTCTACGTTCCAGAGTCGCCTAGATGGCTGGTAAAGCATGTTTATATCTATTCCTTTACCACCATTAACTGTTTCTAAAATGATGATTGAAGATATGTTTTACAACAGATGATGATGGGTAAAACCAAGGAGTTCGAGATAGCCTTAAAGCGTTTCAGGGGAGATTCTGTGGATATCTCTCAGGAAGCAGCTGATATTAGGGTATCAAATTTTATGGCCTAAACTTCGAATGTTTAGATGGAAATATTTGGTGTATCATATAATGAAATGCTTTTCCATTTTGTGAAGGACGCTGCTGAATCCCTTCATCAATTAGAAAAAGTTAGCATCCTACAACTATTTCAGAGAAAATATGCTTATGCACACACAGTAAGCTCATAAACTTGTATTTTTTTAGGTTTATTACACAAATTAGTCATTGGATAACTGAGGACATGTGCTCGGGTTTTAGGTGGGTATTGGTCTTTCAGCACTTAGTGGCCTTGTTGGATTAACCGGGATTATATTCTATGCCAGTTCTATATTTGAATCAGCAGGTCAGTTAACACCTAATAGATCCATATTCCACAAACTAAATCTCCTTAATACTTCTCCCTCTATCCATACTAGACTACCCAATTCAGATTTCAGAGTGTACTAAATAAACTTCCTGGTTCCTAAGAGTTTATCTTCTACAATAGTAGTTAAAGGTGATTTTGATGGTGTTGATCAGGATTTTCTGCTAAAACAGGGACTACAGCTGTCGCTTTTTGCCAGGTACCTTGACTTCTGATTGATTTTATCTCCTACTTATTTAGAGTATTAGTAACTGATGATTATCTGAAATTAATAAATCATCTTCCTATTTGCAGCTTCCAAGTATTGCTTTGGGTGTAATGCTGATGGATAGATGTGGGAGGCGTCCTCTTATTATGGTATGAACTTAGAACTGTGAACTAATTATGAAGTATTTATATCTGGTTCATGCTAAATAATACTCTCTTCGTTTTTTTTTTTTCATTTTCTCATCCGAAAAATTTCATAATATTATTCTCATTTTAAATCCTTCTATTTTAATTTAATGTTGTGATTAGCTGATAAAATTTAGTTGGGAATCTATCCATATGATATGTAGCATATTAGTTGATTTTTTAATTATTTATTACAATGGACTTTAGATATTTCACTATTTATTTTATACTCAACCCATTTGTGTTATTTTTTTTTAATAGAATCTATTTTTATTTTTTAGATTAATTTAAATTATTTTATAAAAATTTTAATGATATTTAATATTATCTTAATTTCTTCTCTAATTTCAAATGGAAAGAAAAAGAAAAAAAGAATGGAGTACAACCTTTTAATAATTTTAATGATATGGTGCTTCCCGAAAACCCAATCTTTTGAGATATTTTTCGAAAAATCTTAGTAGAATCAAAATTAATGAAAAAAATTCCTCAAAAGTACCTAACTATTGGCATCCCCCCTCTTCACACGAACCGTTTCCTGAGAAATATTACCAAAAGTTTCATTTTTGGTGTTCCCCATATCATTTTGTACAGAAAAGTTGAAAGGTTGTGATGCTCAGAGCAAAATTCAAAGTACGTAAATACCCGTCATCAGTACTCAGTAGTTGGTATTATTCGTAGCCAATTTTCCTATTGTTTATCAAAATATATATATGATATTTAATACGAGTAAGATCTTGAAACCATAACTTGCAGATTTCAGCAGCTGGTCTTTGCTTAGGTTGCTTGCTTACTGGAGTCGCGTTTCTGTTTGAGGTTAGCTTATACAAGGCATTTAGTTGTTGCTACAAATTCTCAGAGGTTTAAACTTGTGATTTTCTCTTCGGTATTCTTTGTTGTTCAATCAGGAACATCACTTGCTGGATGATATCAGTCCATATATTGCACTTATTGGCATATTGGTAACTCATTTAGTCAATGTTCTTGTTGTTCTTGATGTTCTGTCACTTACGTACATTACTTATAAATGACAAACATATACGATTACCAAAACCTAATAGGCTTAGACCCAATGAATAGTATTAGTCATTAAGAGAAATTGGTTCAGTCAGATAAGGTCCTTATTTCTGCAGGTTTATGTTGCTCTATATCCAATAGGTGTAGGCGGAGGATCTTCTGTTATCATTTCTGAGGTATTAATACTTCCATCTTTGAGTTTAAATTTGCAAGTGCATAAGGTAGCAGCAAACTAGCAAAGTTTTGGTGGTATGTAAGATGGATTACTGACCTAATTAATTGAGTGAATGCTACTTTCAGATATACCCCTTGAACATAAAAGGCTCAGCAGGCAGTATTGCTGCTGTAGTAACAAATCTAGCGTCATGGATAGTGTCATATTCCTTTAACCTTTCTATGGAATGGAGTTCTTCAGGTAAATACTTGGTCCTCTGTAACTTTACTAGTGCTTTTTCCTTCTGAGATTCACACAACAATGTCAAATGCATTGATGCTTCAGGAACTTTTTTCATATTGGCGGGTATTTGTGCATTTACCCTTCTATTTGTGGCGAAATTGGTGCCAGAGACAAAGGAAAGGACACTTGAAGAAGTACACTTGTCAATGAGTAAAGATTGGCAATAATGGGGCTTATATGTATATTTATATTTTATATATCTGCGTTCCATTTACATTCATCAATTACTGTTTAGTTTTACATCAACTGATTGTCTGAATATGTGTGTTGATGAACTTGTATTGAGTGTAGGAACCACTTATCATAAGCACATGTGTGATACCCTTTTGAATTCTTATTTGATTTTGTTGCAATTATAGCTGAGCCGCATTTTATTATATGAAGGAAGTGATTTGTAAAAATCACCAAACTAAGCACTATTCACTTCACCTTTATATAATAATAGAAGTTCAATAAGAAACAATCTAAGTTTCGTAACAGCAAGTATTCCCTCCGTCCCATATTATGATCACATATTTCACGGCTATTAAGGAATGTAATTGAGTGGTGGTGACCCACTTGTGATTATTAGAAAATAGAAAAGTAATCATAAGACAATTAGTTAATGTTAATTTTTGGAGGAAACTTTTTTGACTCAAAAATTTAGAAAACTCCCAATACCCGGTTTTTTATTTTTTGGCTTCAATTTTCTAAATTTTGACCCTTGGCTCCAAAAATTGAACTCCTCAGTAAATGCCACTATAAATACAATAGGGATCAATTGAAACACTCTTCCTACATTTATTATACATTTCCAACCAAAAAAAAAAGTTACAGAATCAGCAAAAGGAGACAAAGAAGTCAACGGCCAAAACCCAACAATTTCTATTGTCAATGGATACACAACAGCAAAAGTCAACGGAGTAGTGACACCAGTGCAAACCACAGCCAGTATAGGGAAAGAGCCTGTAAAGGGGACATAGCCACTAAGGGGAAACAACCACCAAGGGACAGAGTCACCAAAGGAACAGAACCAGCAAAAGGACAAAGCCACCAAAGGGATAGAGGCACTAGGGGGGCAGAGCCACCAAGGGCACATAACCAGCAAAGGGACAGAGGCACCAGGGGGGCAGAGCCACCAAGGGCACAAAACCAGCAAAGGGACAGAGCCACCAAAGGCGCAAAACCAGCAAAAGGGACAGAGTTAGGAACACCCTCAGCTTAGCTTAGTTTGCTTCATTATTGCGTGAGTTCTTACCTGGGGTTTAGGACTCCTCTGTGGAATTTATTGGAAAACTCTAAGTCGCATCATGTCAACACACATTGTGAATGACAGAGCATCTAAGAGCAAGCCAACATTGTCCACAATAAGCCTATAACCCATTCAAGTCAATGTAGAGAGTCACGCCACACAAACAAGGTTAATTATTGACCTGAATATACCAGCATAAAGTGAAGAAGGTTTTGACCTCTTCACTCACAACTCAAATGCCTTTGAACTAAATGAGGATATATTAGAAGCAGAGGAGGTGGCAGAGGCAGATGATGGTAATAAGAAACCATGTTGCGTGCTTGCCAACGATGACAGAGTAAACGTCGCAGAAAAGTTAGAGCATTGTGCAAGTAATGAAATTTCATACATAAATGCAAAGAAGCTACCAACATGTTACATAAACTAGCTAGCACATGAGTACAATGTCTCCCGATGGACAATTAGTAGGATATGGCAAAAAGTCAAGTCACATATATCATCAAATGAAACAATCAATGTTTAGAACATGAAAATAGGGAGAGTTTGAAGAAAGAGAGTGTCATTCAACCCATATGAGTTTGCTCTCATTCCATTAAGGAATAGAACAAGCATAAGACCAGCTACTGCTACTATAGGAATTAGCAAATCAACAACACACAGACTAGTGAAAAGAGGAGCCATAAAGAAGCATACGAATGCAATTAAACCAGAACTCAACAAGGCACACAGGATAGCAAGAGTTATGTGGTATTTGAATGCAATTGTACCATCAACAATGACAACATACCCAAAGTTTGCAAACATGTACAATATCATACATTTGGATGAGAAATGGTTTTACATGTCACAAACCTCATTAAGGTACTACTTAGCAACAAATGAGAAAGATCTATACAGAACATGCACGAGCAAGAGGTTCATCATCAAGGTAATGTTCATGGCTACAGTTGCAAGACCACAAACCACTATAAAGGGTGTTGTACTTATGATGGGAAGATAGGAATATTTCTATTCACTGAGGTAGTCCCAACATAGAGAACAAGCAAACACAGACCAGTAGGTATACTTGAAATGAAAGCAATAACAACAGTAACTAAAAATGTCATAAAAGCCAAGATCATACATAGTATTTTGCCTGTCATAAGGGCTAAGTGGCAAACATGGGGTAGTAAGGAATTGTACATAGTCTAAGACAATGCAAAGCCACACATAGCAAGATATGATCCAATATGAGTAGGCCGACTAGGATTTGAAGCCCAATGGTGGTGGTTTTGCACTAGTAGAGAAATGTCTATTTGCTGCGGTTTTTAGCTTTAAATGTTGTTGTTATTGATACGAATCACATATAGGCGAAGCACATGGAAAAACAATATATGCTGCGGTTTTTTAGACGCAGCAATAAAAATAACAAATGCTGCGATTATTAGAAAAACCGCAACAAATATATCTATTAATTGATACGGTTTTACCAAAAAACTGCAGCAAATATTTTTAAATAATAATAATAAAAAAATTTTAGCATTATTTGTTGCGGTTTTTTGGAAAAAACGTAGCAATTAATAAATACATATTTGCTGCGGTTTTTCCAATAATCGCAGCATTTAATTGATTTTTTATTTTTTTATTCTGAAATGTTCAATTGCTGTGGTTTTCTAATATAACCGCAACACATATAAATTAAATGTTGCGGTTATATTAGAAAACCGCAGCAATTGATAGTTGGTTTCCAAAACAAAACAAAATTTAATAGGTCATTTTATATGTTAATTACATACATATAAAGTATATTATTAATAACACAACACATTTAATCAAGAACATAATCTGATCTAAGCTACGAATATCATGCATAATGTGTTAAATAATATGTCATAAAAGATAAGAAAAGTTAAGAAATGATCAACCGTGAAGCATATAAATCCAAAATTTTATTATGACCATTCATTTTGGCATGCAAAACCGCGATTTACAATATTTTACACTAAAAAAAAAATTAATATGTCTTCATAGATTTCGGGTGCTATTCCGAGGTTTTGGAAAGTTTGGAGAGGCATATCTCTTAGCCCAGTAGTCCGAATGACGTAATTTTTTTGAAACCCCCAATTTTTAGAGGTATTACACAACTATGTTACCCTTTAGCGGCCTCGATGACATCTTACTTGAGATATTGAAAAAAATCTTTGAAAAGCCATAAAATTGGCTACGGGACTCCGAGTAGGTCTTATAATATGTCTAACTTGTGTATTTTTTCGAGATCTACCCACCCCAAATCACCACCACTCATTTTCTCTAAAAAAGGCCTCTAACACCCTATAATCCATGGAATTCGATTTTTAAGGGTTATTCCTTCATAAACACAACATATAACATGCAGATCAGAACATATAAGAGGTTTTCATCTTCACATTTATATATTAACAAATTATGAAAAAAAAAATTAAAAAAATATATATTAGGGTTCAAGGCATATACAAACCGTTAGATTTTGAACTTTAGAGTATGTAGACTTCTTCAAAATGGGAGAGATGAGTAAGCTTTAAAACGCTTCACTACGCCATATCCATGGAGGCACGAGTGGGAGAGAGGAGTAGGTTTCAAATTGCGTGAGGAAGAAAGTTAGGTAGTGGGTGTTATAAGGTTAGGTCTAGAGACGAAAAAGGGGATGTTAAGTTATGGGGTTAGGGCTAGCTAGAGAAGACGAAGGTTTGTAGAGTTAGGTTTTTTTTTCGTGCGCTGAAGTGTTGGGAGTCTGGGGAAGCATTTTCGTGTTTTGAAATGGCCTGGAAAAGAAAAGGATGTGTTTATATGTTAATGAACAAATGTTGCGGTTATTTAAAAAACCGCAGCACTTGTTCATTAATATATTAACATTTTCCAGGCCATGAATATTTGTTGCGGTTATTTAAAAAACCAAAGCACTTATAACACAAGTGTTGCGGTTATTAATATATTTAAATTTTTCAGGCCATTAATAAGTGCTGCGGTTATTTAAATAACTGCAGCACTTATAACACAAGTGTTGTGGTTATTAGAAATAACCGCATCACTTATGACCATGATATTTTTTCATAATTCTTTTTTTCCATGGCATTTCATGACGGAAATACATGCTGCGGTAGTTTAAATAACCGCAACACTTGTGGTTATAAGTGCTGCGGTAGTTTAAATAACCGCAACACTTGTGGTTATAAGTGCTGCGGTTATTTAAATAACCGCATCATTTAGGTTCATGTGCTTCGAAATGTATTTAACTGCAGCAATTGAGACGAAGCAATTGAAATGTTTTCTACTAGTGTTGGGAGAAGACGCACTTGGGTTAATTAAAGGAGTGGAGATAGAAGACGTACCCACAGTAGCCACACACAGACAAAGCAACGGCGGGTGTCGAATTCTTCAAGGATTCCGCAACCAAACCACGAAGAATGGCTTGGAGACGACGCATCTCATGAGATGGGAACAGTTCCTCCTCAAAACTGAAATATTTACGCTTTTTTCCCCCAAATCCACCCCTTCATCCATAGAAATGCCCCAATTTAAGAAAACCTAGAATTTGGGTTGCAACGAACCACCCTAATTTAGGTATCGAAATGACCAAGAACACGTGTAGATTATTAATCTAATACAAAATTGAGGGATTACATATGCAAAAGGGTGGGAGATGGAGATTTCGAGTGTGAAAGTGAAGGAGAGGCAAAAGACAAAGAGCCGAGGAATGAAAATTGGAATTAGGGTTAGGTTTGAGGGTGGGTCTTGTTTTAGTGGGGGTTACTTTAGGTTTTAGTGGGGTTAGTTGGGGTAATTAGTAGGATAAAGACAAAAATAAGGGTATTTTAGTAAATCATACCATACTATAATAAGAATGGAGCAGATAGTTTGGGACGGCTTAAAATGAAAATTGTAGCACATAATATGGGACGGAGGGAGTATAATATAATAAAAATTAATAATTAGTACAACTGTAAAAAATAATTTAAATCTAATACAAATAATTAAAGTTTAGTTAAGATAATTCAATCCAGCAAAACAAGGGGAAGGGATCAAGTGAATAGGGACAAAGAGCCTACTGCAGTATTATTAAGTGCCTAGTACTACGAGTCGAAAACTATAGTCCATCGTGTATAGGGAACCCTTCCGTCAGATTTTGAAAATGACACTTGAGATTCATTATACGAGCATGAGAATGCGATAAAAAACATGGAGGAGATCATACTCCATACATCAAAGGACGTAGATGCCTTGTTGACATAACAGAGAAGCTTCTCAGAAAGAGTAGAAAGCAGCCAAATCAGACAAAGCGATCAACCTTGTGCAAAGCAGTGTACTCGGTTGATGGTTCAATTCCCTCCTTTGGGGCGGGTAAAGGTTCACAAAGCATATTTCATATTGACAAAGATTACAATATATATGAGGAGTATATCTATTTCTTATGGAAAAAGGATAAGATCGAATATCTAATTTCCTATATTATAATTATTATGATAAAGTATTATGGGCAGTATCATTGACAAATTTGAAATATCAAGTTCCATAGCAGTAGTTCATCAGCTCAAATCTTAGGATATCTGTTTCGATTATGGTTATTTTACATAAAATCAAAACAAAAAGGTGGGTAATCACCATTGATACGTTACACACTAACACACATCTATAAAATGAACCAACTCTTATATCATGAGTTTTAATAGTTACAACTTGTCCATCAAATTTATGGATTATTTAAGGAAAATGACGTATAAAAAAAAATGATAGTAATATGGAGTGGAAGATGAAGCAAAGGGTAGAGAATGAGGAACTGCTGATTGAAGCAGATTCAACGATGACTAGCAGCAAAAGCAAGGGGGATGTAACGTTTGTTCTTATTTTCAGCATATTCATTGCTCTTTCTAGTTCATTCACTTGTGGCTTGGCTGTAAGTCTCTTCACTTTAATCTTAATCATTAGGACTAGTTAAGTTTTATGTAAGAAATGTGCATGCATGGCATTTGAATTAACATTTCATGGCTGTAAGCCTCTTCACTTCACTAGGTTTATAACTTTCATTAAAAGATGTGGATAAAATTTGGTTAGGTCGCGTTAATTTTAAGTCATTAATCGGAAATTATATTCGAGGGTTGAGTCATTTGTTCAAGTTTTAGTAACAGTTTATTGTCAATTATTCCAAGCAGCTCATAATAGTAGTCATAAAATTGTCTTGTTTACTTTCTAGTTGATCAGATCGTGTCAAATTTCAGGTTTGAATTTGAGTTACCATTATGTGAGCTAATGTAAAAACTAGCTAGAGATAAGCATTGATTTGTGTTAGATATTAAAATCTGAAGGTTCAAGTATACTTATCTAGTCTTTCTGTTTAGCACTTTAGCTGGTGCATTTATCTCCAGTGGCTAAATGTTGTAATTTATTATTGCTGTAGGGGGGCTATTCCTCCCCTGTTCAGTCTGCAATCGTCAAAGATTTGCACCTCTCCACATCAGAGGTGAGCTCTTTGTCTATCTTGTAGTTCATCCTTTCTTTTCAATGTGCTCATCAAGATTACTCTCGCATCTCTGATATTCTTTGATAATACCAATGCAAAAATGTATGAACAAATTTGTTAATTGCAAGTGTAAACCTAATTAAACAACATGCATTATCAGATGGTGCTGTTATGGACCACCATTTAGATGGTTATTTTTGTTTTTTTTTTGGTGCTTACTAACAAAATAAAGGTTTCGTCAGATTATGAGCCACTGAACAGTTTGTTTCATCAGACTATAATCCGAAGAATATGCAACAGCCCAACACAAACTCTTAGCTAATAGGCCAGCCTAATAGCTAGTCATCTCAAGACGAAAATTCCATTAATCATTCGATTTTGATTGGTTTTATAATTTTATTTCGTGTACTGTGCAGTATTCTCTCTTCGTATCGTTACTGACAGTTGGAGGATTGTTAGGTTCACTAGTTTGTGGAAAACTAAGTGATGTAATTGGTCGTCGTGGGGTAAGTTTTTATATTCCCATTTTGATGTCTGAGTACACGAAAGAGATGAAGTGCATGGCTGCTGAACTTTCTTCCTGACAGTTCTCATCTGCTCCGGCTAATTTTATTGCAGACTATGGGGCTGTCAAGCATTCTCTGCCTTGTTGGTTGGCTTTTTATAGCAAATTCACAGGTTTTATAATTACCAGTTTACCACTTAATTATTCCCATAACAAGTACTCTTATAAGCTTCTAGATTGAGATTTCGTTCTCTACTCGAGTACTATCTCATCAGTTACTCCGGTATCATCTTTCCTTACCTTACTGGTGTGTATTGTGGCAGGGTGCATGGTCAATTGATGTTGGTAGACTAGCAATTGGTTTTGCAAATGGGCTCTTTGGTTTCGCAGTAATACATTTTTTCCACTAGAAATCTTATCCTATATGCCTTTTTTACTAAAAAAGATATGTAACAATAGCAGTATTTGGTTGTGAAGCAGATTCCTGTATACATAGCAGAAATAGCACCAAAAAATTTTCGAGGGGGATTAGTGCTTCTTCACCAGGTAACTGATATTCTTAGGGTTACGCGAAGTGTGATCTAAAAAATTCTAGGGCCGTTGGATGATTCCCTTCATCACCTGTACTTTGCAGTTCATGCTATGTTGTGGAATAACATTGATTTTCCTTGTTGGGCTCGTTACTAGCTGGCGCCTCTTAGCTTTGATTGGTAATCAATTTTCTTCTGTATATTAAACCTTGCATATGTATTTTTTTAACCATATTTAAAGTTTAGCTTAGGTTAATCAAATGATTTGGTTTGATAACATTTTTTAGGTACTATTCCATGTATGATACAACTTTTGGGATTACCCTTCATTCCAGAGTCTCCTAGGTGGTTGGTAAGTTAAAACCAAGGTTTTCTGCAAGTGTTGTTCATACTGAAAGAAACAAATCAGAACACAAAGATATGGTCATGTTGCTCTAACCCTTCATGGTTGAGAATATGACTCAATTTTACTGAGAGACCTTTCTAATGTTCTGCTTATTATTCATTCTAAGTAAAGGTAAACAGGGAATGCTAATCGCAAACCATTACATTCTAAATGTGACAACTTTATTCAAAAATCTAAAAATAGTTGATGTAAGTATTATTTCTGGACAGGCAGAGAACAATATAAGGCAGAACAATCAAGTATTAAGGTCTCAGATGAAACAATGTATTTGCAGGTGAAGGCCAGTTCTGAAGATGTTTTTGAAGCGGCTTTGAAACGTCTTAGGGGACAGAACACAGATATATCTCAAGAAGCAGCTGAAATTATAGTAATGCCTTGTTATCTTTCATATGCCAAGTAAAAAATTTGTACTATGTGTTTAACTCTAATATTTCGTATATTGACTGTCTTTAAGGAGTATACAGAAGCAGTTGAAAACATCTCAGATAACATCTTTAATGTGTTTCAAATGAAACATGCTTATCCCCTCACTGTAAGCCCTATACCTTTGTTCAGCACGATAAATATCAGTTTCTTGCGCTACGTAATTTACAGCGAGATTCTTCATTATATAGGTAACCCTTGGGCTCATGGCACTATCAGCATTAGGAGGGACATTTGGAATTTTATACTATGCATCTACAATCTTTAATTTGGCTGGTAAGTCAGTCAGTCAGTTCAGCAATTACAAAATAATGTTAGTGAAGTGGATTGCCTAGTGACATTTTTTGAGTTTAATTTTGCCAGGAGTTTCAGGAACTGTAGGAGCTATAGCTATGGGTCTTATACAGGTTTTGAATAAGCACTATATTACTTATATGATTACTGATTTCTGAGTTCTAGGAACAACAAACAGAATCTGATTTCTGATTTCGAGTTTCACTCTAACGTTTCTCTAACCACTTATATGAACCTTAATCTCCGCAGCTCCCACCATTTGCTCTAGGTGTATTTTTGATGGATAGGTATGGAAGACGACCACTTTTGCTGGTAAGCTATTATCAAATTTGCACTGTTGGGGTACTAATTTGTAAATCAATAGATAGCATATAACATAGAGTTTATGTGCTCACAGTTTTCTGCAGCAGGGATGTGCATAGCTTGCTTCTTGATGGCTTTATCTTACTTGTTCAAGGTTTGTTCCACGCATACAAATCGGCATACTTTCCCTACTCTCCTATAAGAATTTCAGTGTTTAATTTCCTAGTTCTGGATTTCTAATCCTTTCTGATACACATTTTGCTTGTTGAGCAGGCAAATGGTTTGGTTATGGATTTCAGTCCCTATCTCGCCCTTGTTGGTATATTGGTAAAATTACAGGCCTCTCTTTCTGTTGCCTGGCTAACTGCCTACTCTTGCAGTACTTATGAAACTAACAGCGGCATTGTCATTATATTCGTCGATAATGGTTGTACTTGAGTCTAGCTACAGTTTATCCAGAGGCATTTGGGACATTCTGCCTCCTGATAGTTGCCTAATTAGTCAGGCAACTAGACGTTTCTTCTATAAATACTTCCCTTTATTCTGAATCAATAACTATCGTATCTCTATTAATGAAACTTTCCTAACTCCAAGATGTATACTCAATCTGTGACACTAAGCTTGCACATTTAAGTTTATATGTTCAGTGCAGTCCTTAATCCTTGGCGCGTTTTACTTCCAGATGTTTTCTGCGACTTATCCAGTGGGAATGGGAGGAATACCATTTGTTATAATGTCTGAGGTATGTGCAACTTACTAATGCACCATCCTCTATTAGTTTCTATGACTTTTTCATAAAACACAAGATGTGTTGTCAGATACTCCCTATAAACATAAAAGGGTCAGCTGGAAGCCTAGCAACTGTAGTCGGCAACACATGTGCCTGGGTTGTCACCTACACCTTTATTTTCATGATGCAGTGGAGCTCTTATGGTAAATATATTTCTCCCTCTATTTTCCATAGTTTTAAGTCCAGAATTTTCTTTGGATTTACTTACATGATTTGTTGATTTACATAAACTCCCTTTAACTTGAATTTCTTTTCAGGCACATTTTTCGTGTTTATGAGCGTCAATGTGATCTCCCTGTTATTTATTGCAAAACTAGTCCCAGAGACTAAGGGCCGAACATTGGAGGAAATACAAGAACTAATAACCTCCCCGGAAAACCGCTTTTTTTTATGAAGATATAATTTGTAACAATATTTTGCTAAACTGGTTTTCTCTAGACATGCAGTAGCTTAAATCTTCATCAATCTTGTACAAATTCAGACAGCGTTACGTCTATGCACGTACAGTTTCAGCAATAAAGGACTAGCAATGTTGTCAGAGCGTGCACAAATTACTCTAAACTCATAAACAACAGAGTACGATGGAGTTTACTACAATAGTAGTTTCTTGATAAGGAAGAGAACTTGGTTGTCAACGAATTCCTTTATCAATAAACTCGATTTAACCAAACTAATAAGTAGTGGGCAAGTAAGAGTCTTATTTCACATATAATAACTTCTAATAGACACCAACTTCTAAAATTCAAGTAACCAGCTAGTTCGAGACAAAAAGGGATAATTGATTGTTGATTAACTAAGAAAACAACTAAGAATTGAAAAGTAAAACATGAAAATTCCAAGGATGGGAAGATGCTAAGGAAATGCGGGATTCAAAACCAGCCAAAGCATGAATAAGTTAAGGAGTAGTTTAGGAGATTGAAAAGAAATGAACTAAGATTCTTAAATTGATGCCTCCCTTTCAGAAGAAGTACAAGTCTTAGCAATTCCTAAACCGAACTGACAAGACCTTAATTGAAAAGTTTACTCTGAATGATTCAACCAAGATTCAATATTTTATGTCACCCTCAAGGAAGTATAACCACACAATATTGGGATTTTCACCTAATTACTTATCTCAAGCAACCCAAACGATATAAAGCTAAATCAAATAAGGAATTAAGGATTCAATCAAATCATTAAATCATAGGACCATCACTAAAACATCATTTTTCAATGACATGACTAAGGAAAATAAAAAGTAAGAATCTATATGGTCAAATCTAGGCTCCTACTGATTCATAACTCTCTCATTTAAATCTAATTCATACTTTCTGATTTTCACTCTATCCCTAACTAATGTAACTACTTTTAACTCTCTAGATCATTCATTAGACGCAACTTATAATCAAAACCAATTAAACCCGACCTGCTATCCCGAGTCCCGACTCGACAATTCTCCAACACTCGCCTATCCTCTCCATCATGCCCCGCCAAATCTCATAAAAGTCATGACATTCAACATCAGCTTTCTGTGGGCCCCCGCTGAACCGAATGTCGCCACCAGTTAAGAACCCGCAACACCTCCTCCGCCTCCTCGCTAGCTGCCGGAAAATCACCGCACAAGTAACGAACCCAGCGACGGAATCCATCATCGCAATGGCTTCATCCTCCGAGCAAGAGTTCGTCTCCCATTGCCGCACCCATCTCAATCGGTTCCCTCGATCTCATAACTACTGGGACGCCAGAATCGCGTCCCGCGTAGGTGGAAAATTAGGGTTACGGTTGAAGAAAGTCGGTGTCTCTGATGTCGGAATTAATATTCACGAGGAGCTTTCCCGGCCTCTTCATCATCGGAAGCTCGTCATTTCACTCTTTGATTCCGTTCAAAAGATCGGGATTTCAATCTCCGATGCCGACGACTTGCAGTTATAGGGCCTTTTTGGTGTTTGATTTGGGGGTTAATTGTAATTTTGATACTCTTTGTTGGATTTTATTTTTTATTTATATTTTTTTGAGAATGTTATTTTTTTACGTTACTATATAATTAATCATTGCACTTATTGAACAGATAATTTGTAAAAAATCAATTTGAATTGCTACTTTGATTAACTACTTGTCCTACTACGGTAGTTGCTGGTGGCGAGATGGGTGATTCATGGATGCCGGGGCTGTGAGCAACTGTAAGGTTTCAGTAGTTATTCATTATACACACGGGATGGGACTATCCGCCTATGGGGCTATGATGTGCATTATGATTCTGAATATTATACATATAGGATGGGAGCATGATGTGCATTATGATTCTGATCACTATACAATACATACAGGAGGAGAGCATGATGTGCATTATGTTTCGGATCATTATACAATCATTATACAAATACGATGGAAGCATTTGTGCATTATAATTCGGATCATTATACATACAGGATATGAGGATGGGAGCATGGTTTGCGTTATGATTCACATCATTATACATACAGGATGGGAGCATGGTGTGCATTGTGATTCAGATCATTATACACACAGGATGGGAGCATGTTGTGCATTATATATTTGGATCACTATGCACACAAGATAGGAGCATGTTGTGCATTATATATTTGGATCATTATGTACAAGATAAGAGCACGTTGTGCATTATGATTTGGATCATTATACATACAAGATAGGAGCATGACCACTATGATTCGGGTTAATACTTTATATTAGCTAAAATGTTAATTGAAAAGTCTTCAAGGAATGCTATGACACAAAGTAGGTCAAAGTAAAAAATTATTGAATGAATTTCTACTAGAAGTTTAGTAATTCTTGCAAAGTTGATCCATTAATACCTACGTAGTTCATTCGTCTTGTAACAGGACTCTATATATATGGTAATTTTGAGTTCGCGGTGTTTTCTGAATAGCTCTTGAGCCTGTTGGATAATTGTGGACTAATAAACTTTAATCCTGTTGTTACTACAGAATGCATACTCTTCGCCTGTTCAGTCCGTGATCATCAATGACACGGGCCTTTCGATCGCAGAAGTACGTTGCCTATATGATTTTTCAGTATCAATATGATACAGGTACAACATGCTGGAGCCTTCCACCTTCTATTCGCATGGACTAGTGATAGTACTTTAACTTTGTCAGGGTTGTGAAGTTTCGATTTCTTCTTTTAGCATTAAATTTTTAATTGTTCTGAAAGTCAATTGCATAAATAAATAAGGAAACTAGGATGATTTGTGCATCAGCAATGGTTGCCAACTTTGTTTGGAGCACGAAGCATGTATCAAGTAATTAGCCATGCATAACCACCTAAAAAATTCTCAGTGCATATGTGATAATGCCAATCAGCTGTGTTGCTGAGACTATTTGAATTCTTGATAGGCGTATCGTGCAACTAATAAAAATAAAAACCTAATTAATCCTCCTAACTATGTAGTAGGGTAAGTCAGGGTCGATCACACAGAGAAACGACAGTTCAATTTAATCAACTTTAATACTGGTAAAACTAGAAGAGTAAGAGTGATTATATTATTATTAACTAATAAAAATATGAACTAAAGACATCTACGACTAGGTATTCCCGTTAATATGAACTAATGCAATAACAATTCCTTATTCCCTTATTTAATTACTAAATAATTCATAAGATAGATATGCCCTAATCAATACCAATGACTTCTTTCGATTAATCAATGACTTCTTCAACAACACAATCATACCTATTTTCATGGACTCATGTAATTCAAAGACCTTAAGCATATCATCTTAACATCCTAACAAATTCCATCAATACTTTCGTAATAATTTTCTTTATCTTAAATTAGGGTTCTAGAATCGATTAAGGATCAACTTTCGTTGCAACCTAATCACATTCAACAAATACTATTTCTAGTTATTCATCGATAATAAAACCAACCCTAAGATAAATGAATCGCAAACTAATCAAAATCAGGATTTGGGAATTAATAACATATCAATCTTTGCTAGGGTTCAACATAACCCTAGATTATTTAATTACTTAAAGATAATTAAATAAACAAAATAATGAATAAGAGAAGACATAATAACAATAATAATAAGAGAATAGAGAAAGAAGAAAACAATATTTGAATTAGATTGATAGAAAATATCAATTGATTGTTAAACACCAAAGTTTTTCTCCATGAATTGCGAAGGAGAAAGAACAAAACTCTAAAACCAAAAGCTAAAAACATAAAAACTGGAAACTAAGAATGAATACTAAAACTCCCCCAAAACTAATGAATACTAAAACTAAGAAAATAAAACCCTCCAAAGTCTCAAAAGTGTCGTGCAAATATCATGGCCAAAAGAAGTCTAAGTCCCCTAAAACACTAAACCTAAATATAGCTTTATGACTAGGTTTTTGGCCATCAAAAATAATTCTTCTCTAGTGGGAGCCAAGGTGTTGCGGCGTGGCTTGAAGGAATGCAAAGTTGTTGCAATTTGTGTTGTAAAAATAATCATTTTCCTTGCAAATCTTCACTTTCTGCACCTTACATGGGTGGATCGATAACTAACCAAAGCCACGTTGCAATATGTCTTCAAAAATTCTCGAAACAAGGCTAATGATTGATGCGTATGCTTCAAATATGAGTCAAGCGATAGGCTTCTGATATCATGTGGGCTCTTATTACGTCAAAACCCTACAAAACAAAGCAAAGTATACTCAGAAAGTGCAGTATCGAAATATATGAAATAAAACCTTATATAGGAGGAAAATGTGAAAGAGAATTGATGAAGTGAGATTAATTAAGGCGCTAAAACCATGAACAATATCGTGTTATCAAATATTCAAATTCTTCCACACTTAATGTTTGCTCGTCCTCGAGTAAACAAAACAAAAATAAGAAAAACTATCCTAAGAAAGCAATAAATAGGAGTCCTGACTGTAGCATTAATATAGCTTAGGGTAGTCTGCAAGTATCTTGAAGGCTCTTAAGTATTTATAATATACAATTAATTGTTTTGTTTACATAAGATTTGCTAATCAACCACATTTTTTGCCTCCAACAATATAGTACATTTTTTAGCTAGATGTGATTGGCAATCAAGTCATAGATTATACTAGTGTTTTCAATTGTATTTTCTGAAGTAGACTAGGTTGATACTTACAATGTTTCAATTTTCAGTCATGTTTAGGTATACTTCCATGCATGACACATGTTTTTCGCTTGTTCTTCATCCCAGAGTCTCCAAGATGGTTGGTAAGTTAGGATATAAGGATCGATTTAGGAGTCTAAATTCTGATTTCATTTTGAGCTATCAGGTGTATGTGAATAAATTTGTTTGCAGTGGAAAAAGTAAAGCCCCTATTAACTCCATATAGTGTAAGTCTCATCCATTCAAGGATTATTTGTTGCTTGTGATCATTTTTTTATTTGAACCGCTTAATGCATAAGAAAAATAAAAAGGAAACAGATAATCACTTAGACAGTATTTGTTACCCACAAATTGCATTAACAAGTAGACCTGTGCATTGGGGCGAGTCAGGGCCAGGATGGGTCACAAGCAAAACGGGTCGGGCCGAGTCAAGGAAGATGCAAAACAGGTCGGACCAAAGGAAATATATAACGGGACGGGCCGTTCAAAGAGAGTATAATTTTTATTTATAGAGAGGGATAATTTACGTATATCACCTCCAATCTTTGGTAGTGGATCATCGGCAAGTAAGTGGAAATAATTCGTTACCTTATAGTGTTTAAAAGTTTTGGAAACTAAAGACACATTATTGACCCGACTTGACCCATTAAAAACCCAATAAAACATGAACCTTTAAGAGACCGTCCCATTAAGCACATTATTGATTAGGCCCTTTTATAAACGGGTTAGTCAAGGGCCCTTAACGGGTCCCCACCCATTTGAACAGGTCTATTAACAAGTACATGACTCTTGGATTACTTGTGTAATATTTTGGATAAAGTACATATAGGTTTCATCAAACAAATTGCCAGAGTTTAATATTTTGGATAAAGTACATATAGGTTTCATCAAACAAATTGCCAGAGTTTTCATTTGATTCTGATTCAGCTGTTGAATTTCATTAGATCAAGTTTGATTCATCTTCTCACTCACTGTTGTATGAAATTTGAATATAAAACTCCTTGATGTGTATAAAGTACGAGTTTAATGTGAAGCAATTTCTTTTAACATCCTTTTTTAGGACCAGATAGCTCTTCTTGTGCAGTATGTGCATATTGTTTATATTGTTATAGTGCAAACTTCACTAACAAATCCGATGTCGTCCAGCGGTTAGGATATCTGGCTTTCACCCAGGAGACCCGGGTTCGATTCCCGGCATCGGAATTTTTCTTGTTGCCAATTAAAAAAAATAACCTTTTTTTACGGGGCAAATCCCCTCATTATGACTGCAAAAAGTTGAGGTCCTCTTAGGTAGTACTAGCCTTTTAAAATTTTGCCTGCCCAATTATTTTATTTTCTATATTTCTTTGATGGTGATATTGAATCTAATATGCTTATTAAGGAAACTAGTATAATAAAAGGGTTAGATCCCTATTGCGAATAAAGAGTATAAAATACTTATTAATGGACTATGCTAGACATCCCCGTCCCTGGGTGGGGTGAGCTAAAATAAAAAAATAAAAGTGACATAAATGTAATGTGTGTAAATTTCATCATATTAATTAAAATAGTTATTTGGTAAATGGTCTCACTTGTACGAAGTTTTTAATGTAATTTGGCATGGGTTTGATTCTTTTGCCTCCATCATTATTGACAATTTAATCCAAACGCATATTTCATGATTTTTCATTCAATTCTTTTTTTCTTAATCTCATGCTATATATACACTTCACATAAATAAATAAATAAAAGCAACAACCTATTAAAACTAAATACGACATACAAAATATTATTGTCATTATACTTATCCAATTATTAACCTTAAATTAAAATAGCTACTTATGTCACCAATAAAAATTATAAGATATTCAATCAATTATTTTGTATATTAATTGAGCATAATTATCATTGTTCCTCATTTTATTAACGCAATGACATTTTATTAATTCATTGTATTTAGAATGTGGACTAATATTTTGCATTTTGACTATATTTATTAATTTGTGAAGTAAACTATTCATAATACTTTGAAGAGAAATGATCATAATAACAAGATAACTTGGTAAATAAAAACTTTTATGAAGTGGATTGCTCATAATATTATTTAAATTAAAATATTTATAATTAATAATTTATGTGATTATAGTATTATTTTAATTAAATTTTTCAAAATTTTATTTATTTTGTGAAATCACTACTTAATTTTTTTATTTGTTATATAATATTATATTTTAGGACCCAAAATTTATATTTTGTCCTAGGCGTATAAAATATCAAGAACGGACTTGGTGCTATACTGAACAATGCTCAATGTGCACCTAATGGACATATCAACCATTTGTAATGAACGTATCATTAATTTAAAAGAACGTAAAATTATTTCAACATCCTATCTTCAAAAATATTTATTAGATTCAAAAATCTTTATTTTCCCACAAATTTTGATCCCTCTATCGTTATGATTGGGTTTTTGAATTCAATTTATTTAATTTATATTTTATGTTCTTTAGAAATTACATATATATCCTTTTCAAAAAGGCAAAAAAGTTATCAAAATGCACTGTAAGCATTGTGCGCCTTTTAAATTGTGCATTTTAATTTTTAAAAACAATAATGTTCGGTATATTTTTTCTTTGTGACCATCATTTTTCTGTAATTTTATTTTTTACACATGTAAGTAGAATTTAAAATGTCCTTTTCTTAAAGGTGCACTTTGGACATGATTTAAAATTCGACAACGCGCTTTGTTTCCCTCCTTAAAATTAATCTTATATTATACATATTACTAGTTCATGAGGCTCATATGTTGCATGGGCTACGTGATTTGTTTCTGCTACATGCAAATCAAACAGAATAAGAACAGAATATTGACCATAGGGTAAGAGTATATTATCTCATACGATGGTCAAAATGAATTATTTTACTCCCATTAAAAAGAAATAAAGGTTAGGTAATATATTTTACATAATGTTTATTTTTTCAATTTTAAATTATTTTACCCCTTGGACAATATCTTTGATAGTTGCATGAACATCATTTTAAAGTCTCATATTAAACAATAAAGAAATATTTTTTTTAAATTATACATCTAATTTAGTTAATACATTTTGGACAAGATATTTTTTATACATCACATACGAAATGATTTTTTGGATCATAAGGTTACGAAATCTTTATCTTTTGGCTCTAAATTCGATAATTGAGAAAACACTTTGATATGCTTATAAAGCCATGTGTTACGTAAGATTTATATTAGACCATATTCATGATTGAAATTATCTATTTTGACTCTAAATATCCATTCAATTGATTTTTAAACTCTTATAATTGTGTTCTAAACTCATTTTAGGGCTTTTGGAGAGACTCGTAAAGAATTAAATTGTTACAAATATCATCATATAACCTTAAAAATCATCCTGTACCTTTATTTTAATTGCAAAAAAAAATTCAAAATATCTCAAAAATAGTACTTTTATTTATTTTTTCTTGCAACATTTGAAGTTTTTGTATTTTTGTAAAAATAACTTTGACTACATTTTAATACTAAAATGTATAAAAACAATAATCATTATCTTGACTATAATTGGTTTAATCTTATTGTATATTATTATAATATTAACTTTTATAAATGTTTTTCAAATGTAGAAATACAAATATTAATATTCAAAATCAATTTATGAATAGTGCAAAAAAGTCAAATATTGCAAATAAAACGGAATAGAGAAAGTATATGTTTATCAATGTTATCATAGGTCTTATAAGATCATATTAAACTCTATGAATAATTAAATAATCTATTTTAACTAAAAAATACATTTCAATTTATTTTCAAAACTCTCATATCATTTTGTGAAAATTATAACAATAAGTACCTGATTCATTTTTTTAAGATATATATAGCATGTAAATTTAGTTTTTATTTTTTTATAATTATAAATAATAAAAATAATTACTCTATAATGTTTTTCGGTCACTATAGTAATATCGAAAATCTCTTCTTTATGTTTTTGTATTTGTCACATTTTTATGCATAGGAATTATTCTTTAATTCATGCACAAATACCAATGAATCCGATGTCGTCCAGCGGTTAGGATATCTGGCTTTCACCCAGGAGACCCGGGTTCGATTCCCGGCATCGGAACTTTTTCATTTTTGTTCAGTTTAGTTGAGTTACGGATTTGTAAGGCTTGTGTTTTTTAGCACCCAAATCAAAACAAAGGAGTAATACAGAGAAAAACCATGGAAGAAATGCAGAAAACATCAACAATAAGCAGCAATAAACTATAGTAATTGCTATTTCTGGTTCTTTTGTAAAAGTATTAACACTGCTCAACTTCATCAATCATCACTTCAAATTCATTATGTTTTCTTGTTTTTTTTTTTGCAGCAGTTGGGTTGTTGAAATTTGATGCAAATTTCTATATTTGAAGAGTATTCTGAAAAAGATAATACAATCGCACATGTTTCATTTGATGAGGAATATTTTGATCCGTCACTAATTCAGGCTTCAGCGTTTGACTTTATATTTAGTTGGTACTGAAAAAGACATGATTAATTGCTTGCTACCTGCTGATCGAATCTGGAATGATCTCTGAGGTAGGCCTACTTTGGCACAAGTGTACATCATCTTCTTTTTAGTCGTTGTCACATACTGCATTGGCTGCCTCCCCTCCCCCCCTTTTTTTTCTGGTGATTCTCTCTTTCACTTTAGCCCATCTCTTAAATGATTTTTGAATAATCCTTATTTTATCTGATTTTATTTAATCTCACTTTTCAAAAATAAGTGAAAAGAAACTCAACAAAATATACGATAAATAAACTGAAGAGGAGGATAACATAGCCTTAAAGATGGCTAAGAAGTATTATTAGTCCTAGACAGCTAGTCTCGTATTGAAAAAGATCAAAGCTCAATTTTCAAATAGATATGAACGATGCTTCTGTTCTCTAATATTATTATTTATTGGCTCCCCCAACTCTTGTGATGATACCAAAGCAGGAGTTCCTCCCCTCGTTATCATCTCCAATTCCTCTATTTCCGTTCACATCTTCGAATTACATCTAAGCTACCAAATTACCATAACATCAATTCTTCTTAATTTTCTGTATTATAAAATAGTCAAATGGGCCGACTAAGTAAATTTTTTTTTGTCACCTAAGGTAATAATGTAATATACGGTGATATATAAGTTTTCCCAGCTAAATTTGAGAATTGGACTTTTTTTTTTTTTGGACAATCTAAAAAAGAATTGTAGCTTATTATTTTTGTCCATATATCTTTAACTAATAGGAGGGCTAATTTTTTTTTTTTTTTTACATTTTTTTAAAAAAAATTGAAAACTTGACAGTGGTTTTATTAATGTCCAGATTCCACATATCAGTGTAGTTACTTAAAATCACTGTCACTGATCACGATTTATATATGGAAGTTATATTTCGAATTACTTTTTTGGATAAGGGTCAACTTTCGAAAAAAAAAAAATTCCCCAAGCTAGTAGACATAAAAAACAAAAGATCTAACGTTCATAGTCAAAATGATTGGAGCATCCATAAATGGACTGAAACAAGGAAATAACTACAAGCATAATGCTTGGCGGCCCCCTCATCTTATTATAATGTCCAAACAAACATGTCAATAGAGAGAAGATTTGGTTTGCCTTTGTTGGATATTATATATTCTGATAAGCTTCCTTGATGCCATTCCTCCGTAATCTGATCACATCAGCACCCTTTTTGCCCCAATCGAAATAACAGCATCACTTAAATGGGACAGAATGGTCACTCGGTTTGTGTAAGCAATATGAAACTAGTTTCTTCCTTTCATAGCTGTGGAATCATAACATCAATCGACATTTGAGGCCTACACTTAATGACGTAAAGTACAAACTTTGGTACAAGGGATCTTCATTCTCTGATTCCTCTCCGGTTTATTCTATGACTTATGAACTTCATTCATATCCACTTTATTAAAAATTTGAAATAGTAGGTTAGAGAAAAAAAAATTCATGTTTATGTACCAAATATATTGTTATTAAATAATTGAAAAGCAAAGTTTGTTATGATTAGAAAAGTTAATGACTTAATGTAAATTAGAAAAGTTAATGACTTAATGTAAATTAGAAAAGTTAAGGACGTAATATTTCATGTTTCAATGCCATTTTTAATTTCTCATCTCGTATTTTAAACGAGGATTCACGAGGGCTCTTCTTATGTCTTGTTGATTTAATTAGGTGTTTGGGTTATGTTTTTCTTGCTTTGTTGTTTGATTTTTTCTTGTTTTTTCGTTTGTTGTTTTCCCACTTGTCTATGATATTTATTTGAATTTTTTTTAAAAAAACTACTACGTAATTTATACTTTCATATTTCATTAGTTGTTTATATTGAAGCATTATCAATATAATCTGATTTATGAAAGATTGCTGCTCATCAGATTCAAAGTGAAAGTTTGCAACCAAGTACCTTGTGGCAACTTTCAACCATAAGATCTGCGAAATGGCAAATATACAGTATTTTCTCGTTGATTAAATAAAAGCTATGATATATACTAGTTGATATATGTTGTCCACCATTCGTACGTACTCCTAATTTTTTAAGGCACCGTTAATTAATTAAGGAACTATTCTCACAGATAATAGAAAAAAATAACATATTTTCTGGAAGACAAAAATGTGAAGATCAAGAATAATGTTCAGCAATATACCGACCTATCATATTGCCATTAAAACGATACACATTAGAGTATACCTTACCCTGAATGTAGAAGTGCAAATCGAACAGGGCCTGTACATGCACACGTCGTAATTAATCGTGAGTGTGCATTATTATTATTATTATTATTATTATTATTATTATTATTATTATTATAATAATAATAATATATCATGGTTGAAATAGTGATTTTCCAAAGGCAAAATGCATAAGCATAACAATTGCATTTCGTACTCCGTACTTTGTAAGGGATTGATATTAGTGTATTCATCAAGATTGGATTGTTGGAAAATGGAAATCTTTGTGGATAATGATTTGGTCATCAACGCAAGAACCCTATCAAAAGCTAAATATATGGTCCGACAAAATTGTCAGATATTCTAGCACATGCAAGACGTGTTGTACTGTATGAGTACGTATATATATCTTTTATAATTTAAAACTTAAAAAGTAATATTGAGTTTTCAAACTTTTGCAATTAAATTTTAACGAAAATAACAAGTTATCTTTTTAAAAACATTACAAAATGAAAGAAAATAACGAGTCAATCCCTAAGATTTGTGTAGACATAGATGAACATAACAAGTTTCGAGATTAGTTAAGAAATGAAAATATAATTTAGTTATTTTTATGAAGATCAAATATGACTCCATATAAGTTATTCATCAAGACTTAAAAAGAATCGATCAGCTCATATAGCCCCTATCCAAAGGCTCTAACAACAACAACAACAATGAAAATAGCTTATCTAAAACCTTGTCAATCTTACGCACCCAATTAGTGGCATACGAGATATTACGTAGTAAATTATTTACCCAATGTCCGTATTTTGCTGAGGACTAATTCTTGTGCTGTACTTTGGTTGTCTACATTAGCGAACTAATAGCTTGCATTGTTATCTTCTAAATATTCACACGCTTCATCAATTCTTGTTGGTTCCCCAAAACTTGCTCCTTTAAAGTTTGAATCACACATATTAAAAATATTCTTGTTGGTTCTCTAAGGGCTTCATTTTTCCAATTTTTTTTTTTTTTTTTTGGTAGGATTTTCCAAAGCTATCACTTCAAGTAGAACATAGCAAATTTGAGCTTATCTGTAGCCTTATTAGATAGTTAGCCTATATCCCATTTGCCAAATATATCCATCTATTGCCATATTCTATTATTTAGAATTAAAGTTCGAAAAGTCTAATCCTAAATTCTCATCATGTTATAAAAAATAATATATTTAAATAAAATCTTATTAAATGTATTTCAATGTAAATTTTGAGTTTTGAAAGTTTTTATAAATTTTAACTTATAACTTTAGAGATAAAAATGTTTAAAATTGTATTTTGAACGAGACTTTTTTTTAAGGATTGAGAGAGTATATATTATGACATTTGGAATACAATTTTCTATTTTCGAAATTGATTACAAATGTTTTATAATCCAGATATATTTCGTAATAATATTAAGCAAATAGGAAACGTGGGTCCTACTGATATCACCTTCACTCCCAGCTCATCTACTTGTTCCAAGTTCCACCCAATTTCCTTCTATCTTGGGTGTAAGGTTCATATTTATAGCAACCCCTGCCCTTCCTAAACTGAAACTAAAAATAACGAAATTTTTTAAGGGAAAATATTCCAACAGATAAAGCGAGGAACACACAAAATATAAGGGATGATGAGCGTTTGCAGGAATAATAGTGTGAGCTCTTTCTTTGGCTTTCCTCCTCCTCCCCTAGGGGAAGACCACCACTTCTCTCAAGCGTCTCATCCAACACTTGGTGCCCTATCACCGCCGCCCCCACTTACACCGCGGCCCACTCCTCCCAATGATCTCTTCCACGATTTCCACAACCACCCCTTCCAACCCATTACTGTCCTTGACTCTTCACTCACCGTATCTCCTGCCCATATCGACCTCATGGCATGCACAGAGAGTCTCGGCTTTGAGAGCTATGACGAGATCATGTCCACTTTCGAAGATCTGGGTCGGAGTGTTAGTGGTAGTTCTGATCAAGAATCATCTCCTTCTTCGTCGTCGTCGCCGGTGGAGGGGTGCATGAGGAGGAGAGAGAAAGGGGTGGCAAAGGGGTGGGAGGAAAGGATGTTTCCGCCGCCGTTGACGTCGTTGAGTGAGAACGGGAGGAGGAATTTTGTGTTGAAATCTACGAGAAAGGAAGGAAGATTGGAGATTGTTGGGGTGATGATTGATCATCCAGAGATCCTCTGTGCTACTCGTGACAATGGACGGCTCAGAATGCATCTTGTTAAAAGCCAGTACGATGATGATGATGATGATGACGATGATGATGATGATGAAGAAGAAGAGGAAGAGGAAGAGGAGAGGGCGGAGGAGGAGGAGGAGGAGGAGGAAGAGGAGACAGAGCGGCGGAGGCCGGCGGCGGTGGGAATGCGACGGTGTTATCATCATCAGAGATATATGCAAGTGTGGGGTTCTCAACAGCATCATAGATATGTGACGACTATATGATATTAACGGGGGGTGGCGTAGCAGAGGATTAGATCAGATTATTGTCATAAAAAAAAGGTGAAATCGGATGGAAGAGAGGTAGAGTTGGCGGGGAGATGAGAAGGTGATTGAGCGAGCAACGCGTTTTGGCTGCTTTGACGGTTAAAAATTCAGGGGGTGGTTTCAACGGTAGAATTGGCATGAGCGGTCCACACTACTAGTACAAGACTAGAAGCTCACCATTTTGTAAGGGATTGTTTTAACAAAATAAAATAAAGTTTAGCATGATTTTTCAATCCATCTCTACCAAACTATGAAAAATGAAATGTCAGTGGTGTTTGGATTGGGTTAAGGAGGGAAGTGTATGGCTGCAGTTACATGTTGTGATTCCGTAGCATTAATGAAAACTAAATGATCATTAATCTTTTTGATAGATGGATGCTTTATTTTTTTTGGCTAGGTTTTTATTGGATATGATGTTGTGTGCATTTTAGTAGTGATAGCTGATTTGCATTAAGGAATAGATCGATGGTAACTCAATGGTAGGCTAGGCTATCCCCATTTTCATTTCTTTCGTAAAATTGGTAATTTCCATCTCATACTCACCATAATTCTTAGGGCACTCTTGAGATAAAACCCTATATATGTAAGTATGTACATGTAAATATTTTTCAACAAGCTAAGAAGGTACTACTCTCACCCTTGAGAACTTCATTGCCGGACATACACTTGAGTGTTGTCAAGGAGGCTATTAGTCGCACCATGTGCTTTGGATACATTAGGGTTTGATCCCTGGATGCGGCCATACTGTCAGCAAATCAGCAATTTAGACACCCTTACGCTCTAGTCTCTACCAATTAAGCTACATGCTAGAATACTGGGTGATCCTGTAAATATCTTGATTTATTTCATCTTTTTTGACATTTGGGAGAAAAATTTGCATGCAACTATTAAATGAAAATTAAAGTTTTCCTATACTTATTTGCTGTTACATTTATCTAAATCACCAGATCCCTTTATACTTTCATGACGCTACCCCACCGAAACTCGTTTTCCACTTCTTTCATTGCATTTATTGTGTTCAGAATACTCATCCGGGGAATAATATCATTACGCACTATATCTATCTATCTATCACGTTGCAAGAGTTTGACAGAAGAGCCACCTCTCTAATGTTCATGGAGATATCCCATTTCATGGCATAGAGATATGTGTTAGCTTTCGTATATAGAATAGAGGTTGCTAGGATGGGTTCTTCACCTCCTAAAAAACCATTCTTAACATTACTACAAAATGCCCATCGTATGCCTCCGTTATTGTAATTTTTTCACCTAGATCCATTTACTTGAACTTGGTTGGTACACACTTTTGTCTTCTCGCCTTTGAGAAGCGCTAAAAAAACCCGGTGGGTAACCATGATAACTTCCAATAGATGAAGAAACTCAAGATTGCCATTCTTCCGGTTTGAAAAGGAAGTATGTTGATTCATGGCTTGATCCGTGTGTGAGATAAAAACAACATGATCTCATCGTTTCTTGTCCTTCAAATACTCTTAAGACCTCTATCGAACATCGATAAATTCTCTATTTTCGAGTTATCTCAATTATGAAACAATGGAATGTAAGAATGGATCTAATTCCTAAGTAAAGAGGACCCATTATCATTTGACTAAATTAGTAAATTACTATTTCCTTCGTCTCTTAAAAATTGTTTCATTTTTTATTTTGGCCCGTTTTCTAAAATTGTCCCATTTTCTTAAAAATTTTCCATTTTAAGTTGTCCCCTCAAAAATTTCTCATTATAACTTAAAAAGATAAAATTTGTACTTAGGATAATCTTCTCATTATAACTTAAAAAGATAAAATTTGTACTTAGGATAATCTCTAAGAGACGGAATGAATAAACTACAATACCTGAAAACAAAAGGTTTTTAGACAAAGCCTAAAAATGTTTTGGGCGTACTCCTCCCCCCTTACAACACAGAAAACACATATAATATGAGTTCAAAACCATTAGACCAGGTCATACCGCCATATCTTTCACGAATAGTTTTTCCATTTCGGTTGGATACTAAACTTAACTTTTGTCCAATTAAAAGTTGAAAATAGCCCGAGCTAATAAATTCATATACTTATCATCTCATAAAACTCCATAATTATGCGAGATTGGTGAATAACGATGCACAATAAATTTTACTTATTTCGAATATTTCCATGTTTGCAACTTGCAAAATAAATGATAGAAAAACTATATAATTTGTATAATTTTATTCAACCATAGAAAATATATTTTCAATTGCGAAAGAGATATGTAAGAATAATCGTTCAAAGGATCACCGTTTTTTGCAACCCTTTATTGTTTTTTTCTTCTCATTTATGAATTAGTTTTATGATTGATTAGTCTATTATCTTCATTTATATGTCACATTTATTTATGCCATGATTGATGCGATTGTTTCCTATTGCCATATTTCCTTAATTATGGGGAACATGTTTGGTCAATAGCTTCATTCTAATTGTATACTCCCTTTATCTTAAAATTTTTTTTGTTTCATTTGCATTTAAAACAGATTATCTCTAAATTCGCATGATTAAAAACTATAAAAATTTAATATTTTAAAATTTTACATTGATACACACTCAATAGATTCCACTTAAACTTATTAACTCTTATAATATAGTGAAAATTAATAGTCAAAATTTTTAAATTTTAACCAATTACAAGGCAAAAATAAAAAATAAAAAGAGTATCAATCATGCACGTGGAAAGACAAATAATAGGAAAAAGACAAAGACAAGAAGATTATTGAACCCACAATCATTCTCTTTTCTACACGTTATTTTCTATAACTTTTCAAGAAGGGATACCGAACCTAGGTTTAGAATATATAATTTATTTTTATGTGATAATCAAACAAAAAAAAAAAAAAAATCAAGAGTCAGAATGAGGGAACATCCCCCACAAATATATCAATAGTTGGATTGCATATGCTAACACTAATTGATTTAATATAGATGTAGAGCATTGACCTATCAAATCAAAATCTTGCAAGGAAAATAAAAGTGCATGGATCATATCGTAATTGCATGGTCACTATTAACTTGTTTGAATGGTTGACTGCTTTCGAACACAAGAAAGGATATGAATGAAATGTGAACCAAATATATTCATTAGTGGGAAATACAATTCTGAAAGGGATATTCCATCGTACCAACGAATAGTATTTGATTACTTTCAAGTTGAAAGTCTATTTAACTCACCACATCGCTTCCAATGGGCCCTTTAACTCACAGAAATTAGTACGCACTTGGTTAGAAATTGGCTAGTGAATACCTTGTCAAATCTTATTATACACGAATTGTGGAGAAAAATTCACATGAACCTCATTTGAGATGCATGCAGACTTTTTTTTTTTTTTTTGAGGGATGATTAGGATCAAAGTATTCAACCCTCTTATGTTATTACCTCCGCCTCTTAAATATTATTTCATCTGTTGTTTTACACGCATATATTTAAACATCAACTTTTTCAAGTATTACTAATGTAAATTACGAAATATAAAAAAATAAATATATTATAGCTTTACTTTAAGACAAATATAATAAGATTACACTTATGTATATTTTTTCTAATATGAATAGATGAACTTTTAGGGACAGCGTTTCTATCCATTCAAAGAAAATTCAGAATATTGCATATGGGATAAATAAAAAGGAACAACATGAGTACAATTGTATGAAACTAGCCATCAACATTAAATAATTATGCATCCATTAAGGCAAGAATAGGGTGGTACTTTTGTAGTAAGGATGGTGTAGGAATGAGGGTGGTGGGGAGAAATTAATGTCAAAATTTAAATTTTACTCGTTTTTTTTACTTTTTGTTCGTTGTAGTTTCTTGATCAATCACCACGAACAAAAAAGTGTTTGAATAGTTTATTTTTTTTAAAAAAAAAAAATTCATCTAAAATTTTAGATTTACGTCCTCTACCATAACATAATCAAGCTAACATATGTCATCTTACTGAAAATAACAAATATGTACCAAATTTAGAGCCAAGACATTTTTTTATGAAACAATACATTAGATGCAAATATTAATGCCCTTTGATGTCAAAAAAAAAAAAAAAAAATAGAAATGAATTCCCACTAAATAAAAAAAAGAAACAGATATGAATTACCTCAGTCCAAAAAAATTAGTAAAAGAGTACCAACCAGAAAGGCAAGCCCTTTAGGTTTTTCTGTGAAAGAAGGCCATCCAGTGCCAGTTACAAAGGGGCCCATTATTTTCAGTCCAATCATATAAGATTTGTTCAATTAATTAAACCATAATGATGTTGAAGATTTGAACTTTTTATGGCCCTTATAAGTTCTAATCTTATTGCAATAGTTTTCACTGGTTGTTAGTTATTCAAGTATACCGTACCAAACTATCGATCAGGCTTATAAAGGAATTTCTAGAAGGAACATATTAAAAAAATAATTACGTGTAACAGAGAGATATATGCATGTTGAAGGTAAATACTTTGAGGAATAAATTAAGGATGTCGATATTTGAAATAAAGTTGAAGTGATGGATAATGAGAAAAAAATAGAGAATTGGGTACGATAGTTTAAGCACGTGAGACGACAAAAGTAATGAAGGTGGTTCATATAGTCTACATCGTTCTATTGGGATCAAGGTTAACTTTTTTTTTTATTTTTTTTATTGTTTCATCACTCTCCTAGTTCCCCCAACAACTCTTTTAACTACTTTTTAACATGAAATCGATACATAATATAGACAAAATTTGATCTCATGTATTAGATACTACCTCAAGACTTTAATTAACTAAAATAGTTATTGACATATACTTTCTCAATATCATTGGAATTTGAAAAACCAAAATTTCATTTATACTTTATAGATATGTGATATATGTCTCTGAAACGCCAAAAGGAGTGAAAACATAAAACCTAAGACTAGTCAAAGAGGTTATATGTATGATCATGAAATATATCATTGAAAAAGATGATGGTGGAAATTAACATAAAATGAATGATTTAAATTTGTTATCGTCTTAATTAGGGGTGGCCACGGGGCCGGGTTGGGAGAAGGTGGACCGAGACAAGATCGGTCAGGGGGGGCGGGCCAATCTGGGTTGGGGGTTGGGGTATGGGAATTGGATTCGTACCGAATCAAAAACCGAATCGAAAACCAAATCGAAACGAATCGAACCGAATTCACAAACCGAATTTCACATAATGACATTTATAAATTAGAAAAAATAAATTGTTTCGAAAGTAATTAAAAGTTTATATTCACAAATCACATATTGGCATTTGTTGTAAACTTTTATATTCACCTAATCACATTTATTTTTATTTATTTTTTGATATTTTTTATTACATATTTATATATTACATATAAACATAAAAGACATAATCATATTCGATTCATATAAACTAAATTATATTCGACTAAACTAACATTCATTGATTCATATAAACTAAACTACGATTTATTGATTCATCTAAATTAAACTATGTTTAATTAAACTAACATTTATATAAACTAAATTAAGATTCATTGATTTATCTAAATTAAACAATGTTCAACTAAACTAAGATTCATATAAACTTAACTAAGATTAACTGATTCATCTAAATTAAACTATATTAAACTAAACTAACATTTATATAAACAAAATTATGTTAATCTAAATTAAAATTATTCATATAAACTAAACTATATATATCTAAACTAACATTCATATAAACTATACTCAATTAAACTAATATTTATATAACTAAACTAATATTCATTGAGTCATATAAAACTAATCTAAATTTAACTATAATAGCAGTCATTGATTCATATAAACTAAACTAACATCCATTGATTCATATGAATTAAACTAAAGTATATTCAACTAAACTAACATTCATATAAATTAATTTATGTTCAACTAAACTAATATTTATATAAACTAAAATACATTTAAATAAACTAGATATTACAAAACTAGAAGATTTAGGCAGCCGAATAGGGTCGGGCCAGTTCAACAGGGCGAACCAGGCTGGTTCGGTGTGCCGGGCCGAATTGAACTTTTTCTCGAACTGAATCGAATAGGGTCAGGGTTGGGGAAATGAGATTCAGATTCGGCCTACTTTTTTAGCGGGCCAAACCAGGCTTGAACCGGTCCCCTTGTGGGTCGGGTTGTGCGGGCCGAACACACGGGCTAGGTTGGGGTAGGACCGGTTCAGTCTGGCCCACTTGCCACCTCTAGTCTCAACGTATACGCACGATGATTAAATTCTTAGATGGCATTATCGCCTTTATGGCTTTATGCTGTAAGTGGTATTTGCACCTCGATCATCAAATACCAGTCACATACGGAGTATGTATTCACGCCCATTGGAATTTCCTTGGTTAACAATTAATTGACTCTTCCTCGTCAAATGGGGCCCGTCACCCGACCAATTTAATACCAAATTCGGTTAAAGATTAGTGTCAATTAAAAAAGATTAGTGTCAATTAAAAAAGATTAGTGTCAATTAAAAAAGATTAGCACAATCTACTGAATCTAGATTGTGAGGTTCCACGATGCGTCCAAGAATGAATAAAGTGACTACATTCAGTACGTGATGAAGGTCAACCATGCACCGTCAAATTCAATTATATTGCAACTCGCATGCACGTAACGCTGTTGCCAATTGCCTTGTACTCTACAAGTACACCAAGTGTTCCTTACAAAAGTGGCACTGCACGATCTTAGTCAATTATGTTAGCGCATATGCGCTGAGTACACGCTAAGAACATGAGTCATGGAGTGATGGAGATAATAATACATTTATGATATGCACGACATCGATGCAAAAGGTGAAACTTAAACTTTACTATATAAACTTAAACGCATTTATGATTGTCCCTTAATTTTTAACTCATTTCTATTTATGGAGTCAATGTTTAAAAAGTTTGACCATAAATTCTCATCTTATTATAAGAAATAATATTTTCAAGTAGTATCTTATTAGATGCACCTCAATATTATAAAATTTTTGAATACCAAATTTTTATAATATTTTTTCTTATTAATTTAGGGATAAAAACATTTTAAGTCGTGTCAATTAGTTGCATGCATAATGTACACGGAAGCCATATAGGACCTTTGGTGGGTGTTTAAATTACCGAGCTTAATTGAATATGTGTTACGTAAGTCTCAATTAATTAGGTAGGAATGTAGGAGTGTGGAATTGGAGTTAAGTAATACAACACATTAAAGGGCTTAAAAAGTCCGAATAGTAAGCATTCAGGCTTTTATTGGAGAAAGATTATTCATACCTGTATAATTTTTGAAGAAGCAGCCAATTGCGCGTAGCAGTAGTCCATCACAATCAGCCATCACTTTACAAAATTCCTTTCACGCACATCATAGATACGATTATACGAAATATATGTAATTAAGTATCACCCGTATATTGTAAAGTTGCGTTACATAGCTTACAATAGAGAATAACCTCCACCTCCAACAAATTGATATTCCCTCTATTTCACCTTTCTCATTAGCTTTTGTTTCATTTTAAAATGTAAATTTGAAATATACTTTTATAATCTTCAAAGTTTATATTATGCCTTAGCAAGTGTGGTACACGGATTATTTAGAATCAAAGGCTATTCTATCAGAAATAGTCCCCATCTAATAGCTTTTTTGGGTTTGAATTCCTTGGGTTGGCTCAATAAACCAAGACTTATTAGCGTGTAGTGACATATGGAATCCCACTAAACTAGAAATACCAAATTACGGGCTAAGGACAAAGGTGTTTTTCTTACGCTAAAAATGTAACATTATCTCAAGCATTTATTAAGATCTGTTCAAACTAAATACGAATTTTAAAATAGATTCAAGATCCTAGGATAATCATCTTACTTAGGCAGAATAGTTAGTTTCTTCGAAACATCACCCAAAGCCTAGTTTGCTTATTTCTTGTGTAGGTTCTTCATCACTAAAGATCGTGTTTAATTCGTTTATCTTGTCCATCAACAATCATTACTTAGCTTTTAAGTAATCGTTTCAGTATTTAATAAAATGGTGATAAAAATTAATTATAGGGAAATTTTTATTCAGAGCTTTGTATTAACAAGTGGAGCCTTGTCATCAATAACCATCTCAAGTTCCCTTTTAATCCATCTTTACACACGTATTCAACTATTTTTTAAAATAGTTTTTTAATATTAGGCTTTGCATCAAATTATTTTCAAAATTAAGCTTATTTTGGTTCGAAATAAAATCGCTATTTAGGGCAACGATTTAGGCCAGACAAAATCACTGTCTTAGACAACGATTTTAAATTATGATGTAATTGACATAGAGAAAGGAAAATGTCTCACAATGAGAATTTTTTCGCCTAAATTAAAAGAGACTAAAATTGTTATCACAGACGGTGGTTCAACTTAAATAATTTTTTTTAATTTTCATATTATTTTGTTGCGGAGTTTGAAATTAAAAATATTTTTTTAAAAAAAGCTTAAATAAAAAATTTCCACGTATTTAATTATTTTTCCAAGTCCAAACCCATATATTAATCCCCGAACCCATAACCTTGCCAAGTATCCAACACAACAAGACCAAACCGAGTTAAATCACCGCTCACTACCACCGCCGTTATAACAACCACCAACTCAATACCCGAACACTTGGTACTGTGTCTTGTCGTGCTGTAGCGTCCCTACTACTTCATTGTTCTTCTTAATGGGGCAACCGCAGCACAATCACAAGCTCCCAAAGAGGATAATCCTAGTACGACACGGAGAAAGCCAAGGAAACATCGACACGTCAGCATATTCAGTAACACCCGATCACAAGATCCCACTTACTCCCGACGGAATAGCCCAAGCTCGCAATGCCGGCAACTCAATCCGAAATCTCCTTGACGCCTCCTCCTTCTCCCCCGACGCCGCCGCCGCGTGGCGAGTCTACTTCTACGTATCTCCTTACGAACGGACGAGATCCACTCTCCGGGAGATCGGACGGTCCTTCCCTAAGCGGAGGGTGATTGGGGTGAGGGAAGAGTGTAGGATACGAGAGCAGGATTTCGGGAACTTTCAAGTGGAGGAGCGGATGTTGGCGATTAAGCAGACTAGGGAGAAGTTTGGGCGCTTCTTCTATCGGTTTCCTGAAGGAGAGTCTGCTGCTGATGTTTATGATCGTGTTTCGAGTAAGTCTCTACCCTCCTTTTCTGTTTAGTTGGTTTTAGTTTCCAAGACGTACGCTATTCGAAATACATTAATGAGCTTGTTTTAGGTTTCGGAGACTTATGATCGAATCCCATCTACTTTGATTTTGGTCTTTTGTTGAGAGTGGGTTGTTTGACGGGGGATCAAATCTCGTCTATGTATAATACGGTTATTTTAAGAGTTGTGATTTTAGTAGGAAATGGGTGATTGTTTATATTTTAGGAGATTCATTGATTTGGGAAATGTTTGCTGAGGTATTGCTTACTAAATTTGTCACCATGATTTTGACCTTGGGTAGAGTCAATGAAGGCAATGGTTGATGGGGTTTTCATGAGAATGACTTCGGGTTGCTTTAGCTGTATTTAATTATGGGGTTGAGGTTTCTCTTAGAAAAGTCAACTCAATTTTTTGGAGTTAATTGCGTTTAATAGAGATGAATATGTCAGAACTCAGAAGAGTATTCCAAATTGTGGAGTGAGTTCTTCCTTGGGTCGCACGATCAGTGATTTTACCAGATTTTTCTTTAAATACGGAGTAATGAGTTATTAGTTATGACCATGTTAAGGTGATCGTGTAGGAAAAAGCATTTGGGTATCAGATGAGTTGGTTATACACCCACTTTTCTCTATCAGAATTTGATAAGATGAGACTGAATTTTAGTGTAGTTGTGAATGTTTAGTAGAAATCGTCTTACGGTTGGTAATTGAAACTCAAACAAATCAGGAATGCCATGAAGATTGGCTCGCTCTATGGTGTATTTAGTTTGATAACTAGGCAAAAATTCTTTCTTTTGTGGATCCTGAGCATTTTACCTAAATATGAACATAGCAGATAAGCCAATTGAACAATAACAAAATGCCTAGAATGTCTTCCAGTTTGAAGGAAATGTAAAGCTTATAGTCTGATGTTATCCTAATGTAACTGAAACTATGTTAACTTACTGGTCTTTTGTGTTTCATGGCAATAGCAATATTCCTTGAAACAGATATAGCTTGTATGAATTTTGAGTGAGGCTTTGACGATTGTATCTTTACCACTTCATATACATTATTTTTGCAGTGAGAGGGAATATATTTATGGAATCAATTATTTATTTTGTGTATTTAGCTTGAGGAACTACATTTTGCTTTTACATTCTGCTTGGTTTGATGTTAAACATTTTCAGTGGAAATTAGTCCCTGGAGACCTGCTGGTTCTTTCTTTATAAGACTTGCTTTTCTTTTGGCAATTCCAATTGATTGGTTTTTTTTAGTTATGAGTTGTTGCCTTTGTAAGTCTTTAATTGAAATGGAGAATGGACTAAATGAGCGAGTATCGTATATGCTGCCTGCAGTCGAGTGTTAGCAATGTAGCAAACATTTGGTTTCATATGACCGAGTATTAAGCAAAATTGCAGGTTTCATGGAATCATTATGGAGGGACATAGACTACAGCCGGCTTCATCATGATCCTGACCATGAGCTAAACCTTGTAATTGTAGCACATGGGTTGTTATTACGTGTATTTTTGATGAAGTGGTTCAAGTGGACAGTTGAACAGTTTGAATACCTCAATAATCCAGGCAACTGTGAGTGTCGTGTAATGGAGTTAGGTGAGGGAGGAGAGTACAGCCTGGCTATCAACCACACAGAGGAAGAGTTACTGGAATGGGGGCTCTCTCCTGAGATGGTAGCTGACCAGAAGTGGAGAGCCCACGCTAAGAGAGGTGAATGGAATGAAAATTGTACTTGGTACCTTGATAGCTTCTTTGATCAGCTCGAAGATTCTGATCATAATGCAGATGACACTTTCAGTTCTCGTGTAGAAGATAAAATTAGGCTCACTGACAAAGATGGCTGCCCCGGTGAACCAGAAGAGAGACAAAATAATTGTGTTGAAGATAAAAATGATAAAGATAAACCCATTATCTGTTAATATGTTCCTCACTATATTTTGTACAGCCAGGTGCTTTATTGGTTGCAGATTCTTTCATTCAACATTGTATCCTTCCAAGTGATTTCCTGCTTACCAACTAGTCAATTACCATGTATACTGATGGAATAGGGTTGAGTGTTGGATTTCGTCGTCCATTGTTCAGCCCTTGTAATTGTATTCTTTATAAGAACTTGCTACACCAACATGGTGTACTCTGTTCTGATTTCTTCTGGTGTAATGTATCTCAATTGTTAAAGTTTCTCATCTGCATTCTAACACGAACATCATTGACCTCTCAAGAAGGCAGGAAGGGCATAAAAATTCTGTTCGTGTGAACGAAATTAGTAGCTTTTGCTCACAAATGGCTGAATTCAAGAGCAAGAAAAAACAAGGTACAATTTAAATTTTAACCACTAATGAAAGCAAAAACAAAAAGTGAAAAAACCTTAGCTTGGCCGGGAAGGGAAGAACAACTGTGCTTGTTCGTTGTGCATCCAACTTGCATGCAAGAGGACACATGCATCATGGTTGGATCCTCTACATACACGATACACCTGAATGACTGAATCACCTCTGTAAAAGGATACTCCAACCATCTGCCATCCTCATTCCTCATTCCTCATGTTGTAGGGAGACTGAAACTAGGAGCAAATTGCACATTCATATTGTTGAACCTGACTGTAAATGTTGTCTTAGTTTCGTTATATAGTAATATTATTATGGGCTTCTTCTCATTCAATTCATTTAACAATGATTTTGGATATTGCTTTGCGAATCATACAAAGTATTACAGGGACTGATTGGCTTGAAATTAGTGGAACTGTGGAAGTAGGCATTTCATTTTACGAGATTAAGGTAAGAGCTTGAGTATGTGTCATTTGTTTTGCGAAAGAACCATATAGTTGAAGAGCATTTTAGGGATACAAAGAGTAAACTATCTTATGTACCAATTTCGAGGTTAACAATGTTTGAAGAGTTTGCCCTAGAGATCAGATAAATCTTTTCACGTCAGATATTATATAGCATATTTGTGAAATCCAACTGAGAAGTATGCCAAATATTTTCTGAATCTGCATGAAATTATTAGCTCATCCGTTTTGTTCACAACTTGAATGAATATACAAGAAAAGAAAAAACAAGGTAGCCACTAAATTTTAAACAATAGTGAAAGCAAAACCAAAAAGTGATTAATAAACCTTATTAATAACACTAAGTGCAGTTGAACCGCATGTCTACTGCTTACTTGTTGTGGTGGATGTAAATTGAAGTTTTATCTTATCTTTCTACAAAATGCACACTGCTTACTGCACCCTGCACCCTGCTCCCTGCTTGTGTGCAACAGGGCACATGGTTCAATGGTTGGATCATTGGAAATGAACATCAGACCACCTTTAGTATTAAAGGATATTCATAGTCCATACCCAAATATGCACATCTTATCATCAAAACACACGTACACACGGTTAATATAGCAACAAAAGAAGGGAAATTAAGACATAATGGAGATGAAGGACATTGGTGCATTAGTTTGTTTTTGTAGCCAAATTGATCGTTGCCTTGAAACCGGCCGCAACCCATCTCGGGTGTCCGGGATTTTGCTGACCTTCCACCCTCAACAATGCTACTCCAAGCGGGTTGCAGAAAATACCAATAATAATGCTCGCAACTACCTCCCAATTCTGTCTTTTCGACGCTCTGCTGGCAACAATATAAGAGTGGATCATGATATGATAGATGTTGATTCTATAGAAATAATAATAATAATAAACCAAGCTTGTATCCTTATTCCTCACTTTGATAAGGAGATTGCTTCTGGTAGCTATGTACGTGTACGTTCATGTTGTACCTTTTTCTTTCAGTTACTATATGTTGTTTGAAGAGCGTCGTTTTCAAACCTTAATATATATAATTTACTCTTTTCTTTAGTATAGCACTATCTGTCAAGTGAAATATGATAACCTTACAGTTTGGAAAACAAAACTAAAGCATGATTTTTGTGATATGAGGTCCTTATTACATTTAAAATTATATAAAGGTAACGACGACGTTGCTGCCAAGCTTATTATATACTTCGTACAAGCTATTTAGCATGAATTTTTTTATATCCCACTGCTCTGGTTTTTTGTTGACTATTCACCATACACAATTTAATTTGGATGTAGATATGTGATTGTTGAAGCTAAGAGCAAGAAAATCAATTAATTAATTCAATTTTGATTTTTTTAAATATCTCAAAAATATTAAATATACGAATCTTTAAAAGTTGGTCATTTGAGACGATTTCAGATCCAGTTAGAGCACACCTTGATATATTTGATATGTATCTTTTTCGTATTAGGCTCTAGGTAGGAGTGATAAGAACTATCTACATACTTTGTACCTAAATATCCATTTCAACCAATTTCCAAACCTCCTACAATTGGTTCGAAACACGTTCTAGGGTTTTTGGAGCCAAATATAAGGTATTGAATGACTCTAAATCTATTCATATAACCCTATGAAATATCTAGTACCTTTATTTCAATTTTTAAAAGTTTTGAAAGTATATAAAAAATTGTGTATTATTATCTTCAACATTCGATCATTTTGGATAATTTTTGACCTAGTGAAAAAACACTTTCATTTGCTTATATCGGGTCTTATAGGGTCATATTAGGCCCTCCAAGTGAATAGGACAATTTAATTTGACACTAAACACCTATTTCAAACAAAAATTAAAACTCCTACCATTAGGACATAAACTCATTATTGGAGATCGTGTAAATACCTAAATTTAGCCTCCCTTTTTATGACCCAATGATTTAAGTATACAAATTTAGGTAATTCAGTCTGAACTAAGATAATGTGTTGACAGATTGTTTAAATTCACTAACGAGATCATTTATTCCACCTATTTTTGTGTTTTATAAACATACGTTCCTCATGAATAATAAATCCAACATTAAAATAATTCATAAAATTTTAAAAATTGCAAAGTCCTAATTCAAAAACTATGTTTAAACATCGTTTTTTAAGGTATTAAGGCACATAATTGTACCATAGAATAGCACAGTAAATATACAAGTTGGGAAGATAACTCTGATCTCCTAGATCAACTTCCTATAAATAATTAAAATCTCCTAGATCAATAAATAATTAAACTATTATCCACGAACCTTTTTCTTTTTCATGAGGCAATTGTCCATGAACCTCAATGAACATGAAAAGGTACAATACCTCCGACATTCCACGGACTTTATATCAAACCTAAACTAATTGCATCTGACCCACCCAACATGTTCCGGTACTTCCCATTAAGTTCAAACAGTGCTCAAACAGCCGAGCTTGAATTCATATCCAAATGTACACCATATTCACGCTCCTCCACATAAGTAAATTCTTGAGTGTATCCCCACTATTATACGAATTATTGTGATCCATCTAGATAAAGTGTACATGTAACCAGAATGAAAATTTTGCAATGTACAGCCTTGTAAGAAATAGTAGCTTACGAATCTTGGAGAAACTTTGCATCCAAGCTGACACGATCAAAGAGTCCATTGAAAATAGGAGCTAATTCACACGCTTTGCTTGAAGTGATCCACAGGGAATGATGCAGGCAATAAAGCTATTGGGATGAACCATACCAACCGCAGGAACTGTCCCTGATCTCTGCAAATTCAAGACTTTCACTTATTCGAAGCCATATATCATCAATCAAATTATAAAAATTTATGAATTCATTACTTCATCCTTCAAGCTTAAAGCGTTTATAAACATCTCACTTGTAACTTTATGTTGGTCCAAAATTACATGTCATAAAACTTTGGGCTATGCTAAATCATTCAAAATTAATCTGAAATGAACCACTGGGAATAAACAGTGAAACCCAAGTAATAGAATTTTAAGGGGTTTTGCTAAGACAATAACAATTAAACACATTTTCGAAGAAGGGTTTTATGTCAAAATTATGAGTAGATCAGTAAACATTTACTAACCTGAACGGTTCTGTCACCAACAACAAGGCCATGAAGGGAGGACCTAACAAGCTAATAATAAACCAATTTCAAAAGCAATTTTGGATTAATATCATGAGGATAAAGATGGGTATTCCAGAAGTTCCTAGCCGTGTTACAAATGAATGAAATTTGGATGAATGAAGTGGGGATTGAGACATGGTTGTGTAGCTGAGAGTGGAGAGATGGGTATGGAAAGGAGAAGGGAGATTATTGAAGGAATTGGGTTTGAATTTGGTAGGAAATGTGGAGGAAAGTGGAGGAATGAGAGTGTGATTGTGGGTGGAAAAACTGGAACATCCACTTCCCGTATGAAGTTGCTCCATTGCTTTGCTTTGTTAATGCTTTTAGGAGAATTTCGCATTAGTCAATCACAATTCACAAATGGCTATTATGTGATTGTTCGTCTTGTAGAGTTGTAGGTGCCTACTTGCCTGTGGTGTGCTGGTCTATAAAGCTGTCTAGTCGACTGCTCGAGTGATGATAAATCTATCAAAATAGGTAAAACAGTTGAATGATCCAAGTTTTATGGGTGTTATATGAATTATTTTTACTTGTGTATTTAGAAATTAAGTTTAAGTTCATAAACTAAATAACTAATGTTATATCCCCTTCAAAAAAAACTAACTAATGTTATAATTTGATTATTCTTGACGCTTTTTGCAAATGGTATACATCATAAATATTATTCTCTTTAATTATCTCGAAATAATTAATTCACTTTAATTTTATGATTTAGCAGTTCTTAGCATTTTCCTCTCTATATATATGTTAGCCTCAGACAAGTTTTTTGAGTTGAAGAAAGTTTAAGTTGGTGTGTTACTTAATGAAAGTGGTCTTATTTCATCTAGGGATAAACTTTGTTCAACATCTTGTGATGTTGAAATGTTAATATCAAAGTATAAATTAGTGCTAGACAATCTCTCCCAAACAAAATCTATTTAACTTGGACATTCAAATTGAACATTGTCCTAAATTATCATGTATAATTTACTTTTTGAGATAAAAAAATAACTATGTAAATGATAACAAAATAAGGGAAATGTAATATTAAACACTACTCAAAACTATAGAATTGAAAGTCATTGTTAAAGTCGTATTAAGAAAAGACATTGGGATAAAAGAGACTCGACAGGAAAATGATTATGATATAGCTTATAAGCTAGCCAAACCAAACAAATAAAGAAGAACCCACCTACAATAGATGGATGGTTTTTCAAAACAAAACATATAAAAAAGAAATCAAACATAAAACATACACCAAGAACTGCAAGAAATGTTTATCAATCAAATGATAAATAAGATAGAAACTTGGCAAGGATGTACTGCTATCATTGATAGAAACTTTTGCGAAGCATACTACCTTTGCAAGAGAGTTAAAGAATAAAACAATTTGTGATTTGTTGATGATGGATGATTAGTCCATTGTTCTCCTCATAGAATTGTTGTTAGCAACGTGAGCTGAAGTCTTAGACAAGTTTGAACCCACCTTCAGAATGGACTTCAAAGGTCTTAACTCCCATTCGTGTCTTCTCTCAATCGCCCCATTCTTCCTTTTCTTGCTCTCATTTATAACTTCAGGTTCATCTTTAATACGAACCATCTTTTTTGGAACAATAATTTTTGATTCACATACAGTTTTTATCATTATTTTCCCATGATCATACCACCACCCACCTTTCTCGGCACCAAGCAATCGAGAACTTTCATCTTCAATGTCAATTGAAGCCAAACTCTCGGTCTCTTCAGCTCCATTCATTTTACCAGCATTTCGAGAATCTATTCCCTCTCGATTGATCGCCGGCCAACATGCTTTGTGAGTATGCTGAAATGGACCCGGAGGGCCCAAGGTCACTGGTTTAAGTGCTTGTGCAGCTAAGTTGTTCATGATGAAGCAGAACAATCTGTGGCATATTCCAAAAGATTGAAGCTGCTGCTCATTTTGATCCATTTTGTAGGTCGAATGAAAGGCGTTTGATTTACAAAGAGGGTAGGTGGCCTATTTAAAAACATGGTATCCCCAAAAAAAAGTGGAGTGCAAGTGAAATCAAAGGTAGAAGAGATATTCTTTTCTTGGATAAGCCCACTGATTTTTGGTTATCCAAAGAAAGAATGTACCCTCTTTTTCTCAGCCTGATTTTCATGTGTTACTGAAACTTCTGCATGAATACACAAAATTCAAGCCATGAGAAATTGCAGAAACTTTGAACCACTTGAATAATATCAGAGCCATAAATTATACAACTTGGATGGAAATAATGGTAACAAAGGCAGTAATAACTTATACATGAAGCCCCACATTCATGGGTGTTTGCCAGTTTCACGCTAGAATGATACTTAGGAAACAATAAAACCTGTTCATCTTACAAAATTTTGCCTTGCAACTGTACAATACATGAAGATCTAGTCAAACAAGTAAAAAATCTATTGAGGAGGAATTCATCCACAGAGGCGCCAGCATGCATTAGGGTGAAAGAGAGACTTAAAGTAATACCTATTCTTTTAATGCCAGCACAAAAAGTAATGCAACTTAAACAAGGTAAAAGTAAGACAAAAAAAGATGGTAGGTTATTCAGGTGCCACATATTGAAAAATCTAGGAGCTTCAGAAGAGGTGGAAGAAAATTTAGAAGACTAATTTCCATTTGTTTTGCTTGAAGAGGGGCTTTAGCTTGTGCTGATAATGATCTAGCTTCAAGTAAAAGTACCGACGAGGGACGACTCAGCAGCCTAAAACCAAGGATGAGAGAATGAAAGATAAGTCCACAACGTATAACAAGTTATGAGCATGTACAAATCAAAAGAATACCATAAAGTACAAGGTTTGTACCATTGAAGGCACCCCTGATCTGCCAGAAGTCAGTGGATAGTCCGGACTCTTGTACCAAAAAGAATTTGTCCTAGAGAAGTTATCTTGAGTCCCTAATAACACCAACAAAAAGTTCACAATTCATTCATAGCCAAAAGAATCGCCATTCATTTTATTTTAAGTTGACCCAAAATCAACCGCACTGCCCTAGTTCCCGAAAAATTCAATTGGTGTTTTCTTCAATCACTTCGCATAATCACACAAAAACCCTAATCACTTGTCCCGGCCCACGTCATTGGTACCGCTCTAAATAGAATACGAGTAACTTCTTGAGCTTCCCAAAATGCAAAGTATTGAACTTTAGATCAAATTAATTGATATCATACTAAATAAACTATCGAAATAAAAAACAAGAAACACAAGTAAAAAAAAAGTATTACGTAAACGAGTGTTGTTGAAGCGGGACCAATCTTAATGCGTTTCGAACAGCGTTAGACCGTAAGAGCACCATGTCCTATGAAAATCAGAAGTTTTCGTAGGAGAAGTTGGGGGGGGGGGGGGGGGGGGGGGGGGGGGGGGTTTGAGAGAGGGAGAGGGTTTGGTCTCGTGTAGTTTTGTCTAGACTAGACCAAGTTTCTGTGTGTTTTAAAACTTGGAACTAGACCTGTGGCAAATGGTCGTTCGGATTGATTTTAATCAAATGTTTGATTTGAGTCAAGTTTATTTTTGGTCCCAGACTCCTAGTTATACTAGTCAAGTTTTTTTTTTGGCAAGTAGAAAGAGAAATCCGAAAAATTACAAGCCCTTTCTAGCTAAAGTTGTAAGAAAGTGAGCTTTAGCAATGAAATGTTATCAAGTTATTTTGGATAGATTTTGGATTTTTGGGTCTACTTAAAGTTACTGAAATGTAATAAATAAATAGCATAGTTTGAATTTAGGTTGGACTAAATTACGCGTTTTAGTTGAGGGTTGGAAAGCTTCCAAATACCAATAACATAATACACCATTCTGCTCAACTATGATCGATTTGATCATGCAAAAAAAAATCATAAGACGAGTATATATTTGTCCGTAGGGCAGTGCGGACAATTACAAAAGAGGAGAAAAAAGAACCCTAAATTAGAGATAAATGGAGGACATTGAAAAGCACTTGAAAGAATCCTAAATTATACATATATAACAGTTGGAGCGAGGGAACAAGGGAATAAGTCTAATGATTTTAACGGAGCTGAACTGTGTCAGTTAACTCATCAAAGAAATACTACAGTGTGTTTACTAAAAGCACCTTAGGGTTACATTGTAAACTTTTAAAAATCACTAGACACAACGTAGAAAACGCAATAGTACAGTGTCATAATGTAGAATTTCCCAATATAATATTTGAAACACCCATATCATAAATAGGAAAACACTTTAGACACTCATGAACATGAATAATACTCTCTTGATACCTTGTCACAAGCCAACTCAATATCAATGGAGTTCATGTACAAAGTATGTTTCCTTGACTGCTCCATGAATTGTCCCGCTATGTAATTATGTAGCAACAATGCAAACATATTCAACCATTTTCGTAAGCGCTGCTTAACTATCCGTGTCCATTGTTACTGAGAATGTATACCACAATCTTAATTTCTATGAAGCTGAATTTTCAGGTCATAATGTTAAGAAGCTTAGCACTTCAAGAATTGAAGTCCTCATTTCCAGTGCTAACATAATGAGCTAAGCACGATGTCTCTGCACAATGACAAATACAAAACAATTGTGAAGCTTACATAATCACGATCAAAATAATTTATAAGCATCAAATATCAACTGGTGAAAGAAATACAAGCCATAAGTGTAGGCCATCTTGATCAACATTTTCTGACATCTGCAAGCATCCATGACTCCAGCGTCTATCAAGGACTTCCATCCAAATAGTTAACGACATAAGAGTTCAACCTCAATTTACCGCATATACAAACCAAAGAATCGTAATGTCCTTTACATCATTCTGTTTGCAAAACTTTCTAAGGGTTTAAAAAGGAGGGCAAATGAGAGGAAGTGAGAACTTTGTTGGTATACAGCGTACCTCAGAGTCAGACACAAGACTTAAGACAGATAATGCCAGCAAGGGAAACAATATGGGTTAGAAATTAATTATAAAGTCACGTGACTTAAGGAAAGTTAATTACAGAAAAGATTCTTTGATTAGCTGTACATATTGTCTATAAATACAACCTCAATGTAATTCTTACGTAACTCTTGCAATAATACAGTAATACTCATTTCTTTCACTCTATCTCTCAGTTTTTTTGATATTCAGGGTTCCATTGTTTCGTTACGTTGCTTTCTGGTTGATCTTCATTTGCACAGAATAATCATGGCAATCTTCCACAAACTTTGAATCAAAATTTAGTGTTCGTGAATAACATCTGCAGTACCAGTTGTCGAGGCTGGTTCAAGCGTCGTAAAACCTCGCCCGCCAAAAACTGGCCTCATAAATTTATCATCGAATTTCCTCCATATGTGGTGTACAGCCCCAGTAGGATATTTCATGAGCAAACTGAAACCCCTTCTTTGGCGTAGAGGCTCATCTTCGCGGTACTGATTTGATTCTTGATTGTCGAGGAAAGGGATGTCTAGATATTCAAGGCTAGGAATATCAGTTGCATCCGAAAAAGCTCGTCTTGGAGCTCCCAAGATGGCTTTGATCAAAGGCTTGGTCACAGTTCCGAACAACTGTTTCCACAGAACAAGAATTCACATAAATACACGTACAGCAATAAAAACAATGCAAAGGGTGAAATTAAATATTGAACGGAACTTTGGTGTGCTAAAGGCACAAAGGAACTAGAGAAAATAAGAGGGTATGAGGAAAACTGACCAGAGTACTAAACACAACAACAATGATAGTGCAACTGATCATCAGTGATCTCTCATTTGAAACCACTCCAGAACCAGAAAACTGCAGCACGTAGAACATTTTTTTTATCAAGAGTAAGATTCAATAGAGTAATAATTTGGCTAAAAATCATAGAATGAGTATATACCGCGTTGTAGGATAAAGCTACAGTAACTGCACCTCTCATTAACCCTGCCCACCATATTATAAACTGAAGGTGCACTTGTCAGACAAAACAAGAATTTCAATAAATAAAAAGTCGTCAGAATTTTTATAGAAATCTTGAGATGTACCTGTCTAGGAAAATCAATTTTTTGATCACTATTCTTCCGAATGTAATTTAATATATTTGCCAGAGGGAAGACAAATGCTGCCCGTCCAATCAATACTAAAGCCAGCATCGCAGAACTGACAGCAAGATAAGTTCCTGCACTGTGAAACGAAGAGCATTACTAATTTAGTCATTTGTTTTTGAAGTAGGTTAGTAGCAAAGCATTCTGTTTCATTCATTTGTTATTGTAGCAGGCCAGTACACAAGACTTCAAAAAAAGAATATGGAAATCAAGCATTTCAAAGCAACATTAGGTGACAAGTAAAATTCTTGAATATCTAATTCCTGTGGGAACTTGGAACATAATATGTATATGTATCAAATGGACATGAGAGTGGCTTCAAGCCTTCAAGATATGAAAAGAACCACTATACACAAGAACTAAGACTTCCTTTGTCCCACTAACAAATGTTTAGCAAGCTTTAGGTAAACTATACTCAAGTTAAATCAAGAAAGGGAGAGTAACTAAAGTCTATAGGCTTGACTACGTCAGCTGATACAAAAATATGTAGAATATATTGGGAATATACACAACAAGATATTGAAACTAATTAATATTAATGTCAAACGCTAGAGGAACCTTTAATCTTCTACAAATAGTTGTACATTGCACAACATGCTTAGATCAGCATTAGGTGCATCCATTGGTTAGGAAAGAGCTGGTAGTACTAACTGACTCCTCAATTTAATTTACAAACCTCATTAGTCTACAACCAGAGGACATTAAAAAAGAAACTAAAAAAACATATTGTTACTCATTATATTTTTGACAATAATAAAGTTGCCCCTTTTGCATCAATTTATTTGGAAACTCGTATTCTTCTTTCCAGGAACCAGTGAGCCATATTTGAGGGCAAGCAATTCTCAGACTCCAATACTAAATCTGGACTTTGGGAAATAAAGATCTAGTATGCTCAATTCACAACTTAAGTGCAAGAACAAAGAGAAAATATGAAAAGGCATTAGGGGACAAGATATTATGGCCCATTTAGATACCTAAAATTTATAGACTTAGACTTTTAGACATGGAAGATAATGTATGAGACTTTACAAGACATAACTTACATAGGGCAAACTGGTAAGCGGATTTTCAACCATAAAATAACATGATTGGAATAATGTTGTTTATTTCAAATCAAAGGTATGGATTCTGAGCTCTTTGGAGTCCAATGAATGGTTCTCTCCCTATAATCAGCAACCAACCCATTCATGGAAGGAGTAGTCTGAACTAGCAAAAATATCTTAAGATGACCAAATGAGATTTTATCATAGATTCTACAAGCTGGAGGTAACAGGCTCCATGCATCCAATCATTTCTTGTGGGTCAAGGCTTATATTATTTGGTTTTGGTAAGAGAGATCTTTGATTGACAGTTGTCCAGAAATCAAGTAGATGCAATCCCTCAAGATACTACAGACTTAGTTTTCACTAAAACTTTATTATGGATAAAAGCCTACTAGAATGATGAAAATACCTTGAGTTGCTCTCCTTCCATTTGTCAATGTCTAGTGTATCCATACCAACATACAGAAAGATAAAAGTTTCTGATATAAACGACAATGTTGCAAAAGCATGCCTGCAATCAAAGAACAAACATGTAGGGTTAGAATGCCTGTCCATTTCATAATTAACGTAGCTGTAAATAAAAAAAATAAATCTTTCATTGGTAATCATCATGAAGGCTACAGAATTAAGGCAGGATATTGTCCTTATACCATTCCTCTAATTATTAAATAATCTCAGTTATCTCAAACTGCATTGTTTTGTGCAGAGTTGTGTTCTCAAAGGCGACCATTTTTTGAATAGACAACAAAGAGAATAGATTGATTGCAAATCACTGTCTACTAAGATCTCTAGAATAGTGGTGATGAAGATGAACATGAATAGTTCTTCCTTCCATGTGTCATTACCCCTTCCCTTCCTTTCTACATCCTCCAGTTTTGCCCAACCTGATTCCCGCAATATTCTAGCTCATATAAGTGGTTAAATGAGCATATATCATGTTATGTCATCATCCAGTATCAAGCAAACCTTTCAAGATTCCTAAAATGCTTGAGTGACCTTTCAAGATTCCTCTAAGACTTGAATGACAATGCAAACTAGTGGAAGCATTCCAATGTGAGCGTTTTGCACTGCTTTCAATACCAAAGAAAGTATAAAAGGGGCTATGTATGAAATATGTATTAAGAAGATTAGTACTCTCTTACTTGGCAGTTATCCTTGAGCTGTCTGATACATTGTGCCATGTGTAATGAGACATGACAACACCACAAAAGAATACTGTCAAAATACCGCTAAGGTCCATAAGCTGCAAGAACAAAGAAATCATTTTTTTGTCTGAAATAAATTATAGGATTTCATGCAACTTAGTAAACCTTTTGAACAAAGTTCTGGAGAACCAACAAAGGTTAAAGATGCAAAATAAAATTTCATCAAAATATAAATACCTAATAAAAGTGCTTAACATCATGAAGCTATAAGCCTATGATTAAGGTATCTCAGTTTTTAAAGGTCTCCTCAAAGTACAATGACTTCCACAAGTTATTACGGTAGGGGGTTTCCTAGGTCGCCGGGCATTCTTTCCTTTTAAAGAATTAAGCCAATTCACTTGTTATGGGATGCAAGGGTTAGGATATATATATATATATATATATATATATATATATATATATATATATATATATATATATATATAGGAGAGGGATACAATAAGAATAAGAAGAATAAGAAGAGAACTTGGCCATTCAAATGATAAGATCCAATGCTAGAGATTTCACGTAAAAATGGTTACTATAACAATATAAATGGTCACTATAATAATAAAAATAGTTATTATAAGTGAAAAAATTATTTGGTCACGATGAGTTAAAAAAGGGTCACTATGTATACATAAAATATCATCTGTTTGATTTAGAAGATGAAGAGTCAAGATGTCTTCTCATCCTTCTCATTTTAAGTACCCTTCTTATTTTAACTTTTACCTCCCTCCCTCCCTCCCTCCCTCCCTCCCTCTCTCTCTCTCTCTCTCTCTCTCTCTCTCTCTCTCTCTCTCTATCTATATATATATATATATATATATATATATATAGGTAAAAGTTAAAATAAGAAGGATACTTAAAATGAGAAGGATGAGAAGGCATTTTGGCTCTTCATCTCCTAAATCCAACAGTGATATTTTAAATACTCATAGTGACCCTTTTTTAACTCATAGTGACCAAATAATTTTTTCCACTTATAATGACTCTTTTTATTATTATAGTTACTCTTTTTATTATTATAATGACCATTTTTAATTGTTATAGTAATCATTTTTTTATATGAAATCTCTAACGTTGGATCTTATCATTTGAATGGCTAAAATCTCTTCTTATTTTTAGCTATATATATATATATATATATATATATATATATATATATTCCTCTTTCTGACTATTTTGGACCTCTTGGTTTAATAATACTACATGCTTTTAGATACAAATGAAATATGTTTGTCACTTTAGGAATTTTAGAATATCTAGGCAACATAATTAATGACTTCAAGGGTACAAATTCAATGACTATCCTTGACCTCTGTGCAGTAACCTCAAATGACATGCATTTTGGAACAGGTTTAACAAAAACTATAGCAGTCGACAGCTCACAATTGCAAAAGCTACAACAGGAAAGGAGCCAATGCAAAGCCCCACTCAAGTAACATTATGTTCAAATCTGAAAAGCAAGGAAACTGGAATTGTATGATATCTTAAATTTTGAAGAAAATCTACAAGCAAAGTAAAAATTTATTCACGCATATTTTATGATATTTCTCGCTAAAGTATCTTAAGAAAAAAAGGACTTTGCAAACTTAGCTTTTTCTAAGAATAGGTCGAAGAAACCCTAAACAAAAATGAGAATAGGGTGTAGGAGCAAAATGAAAAGATAAAAAAGAAATATGTTTTCTAGATTGTCAATCTATCAATAACCAGACATGTGTTTATAGTTTGTACCTCAGCTATCATGTAAGACAAATAGGCCATAAGCATCATAAGCGCAATTTCGCGATCTGTAGAATGCCTGCAAAATTTGAGAAAAGGCAATACCATAACTGGGAACAAATTGAATGACATCTTAAATATCATATAGAGGAAAAAGTCAGACCGCAAATCTTGGTATTATAGAGGGGTACAAAACAATTAAACGTATGATATGGATATGGACATAAGAAAGAAACAAATTTTAACAAATCTATAGTTGAAAATTGTGCCCATGAGTCCAAGAAAACATAGTATATGAGTAGCAGACATAATATATTCCACCTTATGTGGTGAAGTGAAGTTCATATGATTGAATAAAATAGAAAAAAGGACAAAAAAAATTAAAAATAGGCTAAAAACCATTATGTTTGAAATTATTTTATCAAGACTCTTGATGTCAGTCTCCAATTGTAACTTGAGCTTAAGTGGAATACAGGCTATTTTAAATATCATATCACCAAGATGGTGTAGAATTTAAAATCAAACAATTTTGTGTCATTTGTCAGTGAATAGTTCATAATTTTGAGATATGATTCATATTTGAAAACAAAGATAGTATTATAATTCATTGAGAGACAGAAAAAACAGTAAGACTTAGTTAATTAGACTTGGAAAAAAGTGTACAAAATAATTCATCAAACACCTTAGGACTTATTTGAACATTTAGACCTATAGGTTAAATAGTAAGAGGACAGCCAACATAGTCCAACAAACAAATACTTGATGTGAGAAAACAAATTTAAGTTTAATCACCTTCCAATGTAGAGCTTCTTTATGACAAAAGCACTCAACAGACCAACCTATGTTTACAGAATACAAATTAGATAACAATTACGCAGTACGGTGTAAAAGACTTCTCAACCCATAAAGCAAAGCAGTCAAATTTTCCATAACCAACACAAATGATGAAAAGCCAAATCAAACATTGCATTGCTATAACTAGCAATCATAAAATACTGTCAATGCTACTTCCAATCTTCATTCAGTCTCGTGTACCCTGGCAGACAGATGACACTCCAACAAGGCCACAAGGGTATAGGACTTACAGAAGACTCGTCCCATTTCCCGAAACTTGCTTCAATGAGAACAAACCCAGATTCAGGGAGAAAAATTGTTTAACGAAAGGGACAGAATAGAGAATTATATATATGCTCAAATTTGGGCTAGATGATAATTCAACAACTAGCAAAGTCAGCCTATAATGTGTATGTGAGTGCATTTGTAGCCTTAAAACACGAGAAAAATTATTTCTAAATTAAAAATGTATATCAAGGATGCTGGATCCTCATACCCTCAAACAATTTCAGGATTATGTCTCCATGTTTGAATTACAAACCTTCGCATGCCTTACACTTGGATACATATTATACCCAACTTTTGTAACCCTATTTGACAAATTCACCACCTATGTTTAACTCTTCACTTTGTCTTACCTTCACCAACAACAAATAACAAAGTCTAACCTTAATTCCAAAAATATAGGGTTAGTTACATGAATAAAAGAATCTATCGGAGCATCCAAAAATGTTTCTTCCTTGATTGCATTTTAGGTCACCATTATCTTAATCTTCCACCTTCCTCACCGGAGTATCTATCGTTCGGCATCTAATATGTCCTAACCAACGCAACTAATTATCTATTAACTTATCCTCAATATTCGCTACTCCAACTCTCTTTCGGATATCCACATTTCTAATTTTATCCTTCAAAATATTCCCATGCAACTACATTAACATACTCATCTCTGCGCTTCTTAACATGCTCCTTCTTAAAAGCCCATTCTAATCCATATTGGTATAATTGTCGTCCTATAGAATTTCCCTTTTAACCTTAAAGGGACATTGCAATCACACAATATTCTGTTAGCTAATCTCCATTTGAGCCACCAAAATTCCACTCTATGGGTATCGACTATAGATCGATAAGGCCAAAAATTTAGGGACATCCAAATATGGAAAATGATGCATCCAAATTCAGTTGATACAATCAAACAAGCTATAACATTAAATTGCCATTATAAATTATTTAATGGGCCATTAAATCATGGAATGATTTAACATTTCATGAGCATTAAGTACTACATTTATGACTTACAAAAACACCAAGAAGTGTGCTAGTGATAAACAGGTACAAGAAGGTCCCAAACAATGCTAAGGTGGTCATGGAACTGAGGTTGCTTAAATCAAGTGATTGGACTGCATTGAAAAGCACAATGGAGGTTGCATCATTAACCACTCCTTCTCCAAATACAACACTATAAAGAAGGGGAGTGTCATCTTGATTTAGGACCTAAAATGTGCAAGAGAGATCAAATGTCAGTAGAGTATGATAACATACCAATCATCATACTTTCTCTTCCGTTGACATGCATACCTGCAAGGTACAGACGGAATCTGTAGCGGACAGTATGGCACCTAGGGCTGAAAGAAAATCAAGCTATCTTAGCCTACAATGAGGATATGAAGTGAATGGAAACTTTTTAGATCTTTTGCAATGAATTACCCAGATAGTCATTAAGACTAAGCTGTGTCAGTCCAATCTTCTTTAACAGAAACAGTACACCTGAGAATTCCAAATAAAAAAAAAATGCTTCAGGTACTATACTTTAGTAGACATATAGTTCACTCGACAAGTGGTCAATATCCCTTGATAGTTGACCTAATATGGATCAAATTCCAGAACTCCACTCTGACTTCATCTAAAATATTGGTCAGATAGACGCAAGATCTTCAATGTGATGCATACTCCAACAATCATTACATGTTTTTAGATCAAATTTTATTTTGATTCTTATGATTTCAAGAATTTTTTTAAGACGGGTTGCTTCCATGAACCAAATCTGGTACATGTCTGTTTGTTTCTAGTAGAAAAGATTAAAAGACTGCAATAATATTCCAGAAATCTACAGTAATTTGATGATGCAATTGACAGAATGCTATATGCTATAATGTTTCACCCAGCTGCGATGAAGCTTACTACATCTGTTGAATCAGCTCCATAAATGGCTGGCATGGACCCTTTTATGCCCACCCACCCCCAATTTTACAAGAAAACTGAAGCAAGGAGATGCGCAGAACTGCTCAACAGAAATTAAATACAACAAGCAAAGATATCAGGAGACTAACCTAATGACACAAGGCAGAAAGATATTAGTGTTCCCAGAACCCCAAAAGACAATATAGTTGCGAAGTTCTTGAAAAACTGTTTTTTCTTAACCTGAAACCTGAAAATATCAAAATCAAAGACAAACATGATATCTGTTCTAGATAATTCGTACATTGTAAACATAAATCTCAGAATATTAACATACTAGGTTCATTGCCTACTGCCAAAGATCTCAAGTATAGCTGTATAGGAGCCCAAAGTATGATCCACCCCGATGCTGTTTCACTATAGCACAGAGCAGTAGAGAACTCTACTCTAAATGATAAACTAGGAGGTAAGAGTAGTAAGGCCATTGTAAAGACATCAAATTGAAGTGTTAAACTAGCACATGTCACAAGTTCTAGCCATGAAGTCCTAATCCAAGCATAATCAGAATCGAGGGCTTACCCAGCATTGAAAATGATTGGTGGCAGCAAGTAAATGAAGAACAACTCTTCATCAAACACGAGTATGCGAGTGTTATGTCCTTTATGTATCAATAGTACAACTCCTCCAGACACCATGCCCTAAATTCAATTACAAAGTTGATCACATACCATAACTGAAACATACATATATATACACAAACAGGCTATTCAAATCGACAAAAATTCACACAACCTAACCAGGAAACTGCATTAACAGTTTTCAATCAAACCACAAATCACATTAAACAACCAAAAGACATCAACTGCATTTCTCCATTCCTTATCACTAGAGCCGATGATGAGCCTTCACTCACTTTCAAATATTAAAGAACAGAATCAAATATCTCACTCAAACTTCCTATGTTATTACATAGTGGTCAAGTAGAGGTCACTAGAGTCAATACATATCCAATCAGTGGTACAACTTGAATGCTGGGCACATTCATGACTAAACTGAAAGTGATCCAAGTGTAGGACTGACCTAATTTGATTTCTGCACCTATTCCACGCCATTGACATATATTCACAAGACGAATAGAGAATCTAGTGTTGGGTTGCCCTAATTGATCTACTGATCCCCTGCCCTAAAGGAATCAAGACACTAATAGCAGTGAACCATTTGTGAATTCGGTACTCCGCGCACTCATCATTCTGCTGATATCAAAGGGAATTATATGAACAACCTAACACGTGACAACCAACCGTATTTAATTTAATCTATAAATTTCCCCAAAATGGGAAAATTGATCAATTGCTTTTCTTTCACCACTAGGAGTCAAATCAATCAAACAACAAACGCAGCAATAATTGCTATTTTCGGGCACGAACCAATCAGAACTTTCATCCCCAAATTATTTTTCCTACTCAAACCCTCCCAAGTTCACAGCTCAAAAGAACCCAAGAAAAAAAATCAACATTTTAAGTGGGTATAGAAAAACTTCAACTTTTAGGGTACCAATCCAAAATCAACCAAACAAAAACAGATGTAAATCCAAAATCTCTCCTTAAACCCTCTCATTTTCACCATCAATTTTTTCAAGTTTTTGAGCTTAATCTACACCAAACCCACTTAAAAATTTAGCATCAAATACAAAAAAAAGATTAAAACTTGAACTACAAAAACAGAAACAGATTCAAACTTTAGTTACATAACTGGATAAAGATTCAAACTTTGAAAAGGGTATGATTGAATTCAACTTACCAGAAGAAGGGAAGTGATGGATTCATTGGCCCAACGATTCTCCTCAAGCAAATGACCAATAATAATACACAAACAAATCAAGCTGATGAACACAGTAATAGAGATCACTGTTCCTGTATCAAATGGTGATGATTCATGCAATATTTTTACCACTCCAAACATTTTCCTTCTTCCTTCAAACTGCAGAAGATCTGCTCAAATTACTTCAAAATTTCCAAATTTTCAGCTTGATTAGCATACAAACTCAATATCAAAAGGTGGTCTTTTATTTAAGGTAATTTGATCAGTCTAAGTTAAAATTATTGGCTTTTTTCAAGGGAGGGAAAAAAATACTAACAACATTAATTTATAAAAATAAATTTAAATAGTTCACTCGTACTCTGTCTTATAGAGGGCCTAATGATTCTGTGTTTCGTGTCTTTGAAGTGCCAGCTCCACCAAGCCACGTGCCGTTCTCTAATCAAATCATGAAGGTTTGGCTTGATCATGATGGGCTAGTGAGTGTCAGTCTTAACAGTGTTGCTAGATGTGACCAGTTGGCGAAATATGATTGGTGGTTGAATCATATTATCAAAGCGAGGCCTGCGCGGGGAACATTATGGTGTGGCTTGATGTAGAAGAGTACAAACTGTAGGCGCTTAATATTTAATTTATATAAATTCTGTAAAAAGTAATCCGTATTGATGTGTGGGACTTGCCGACCAGGAGAATGTAGGGTCCGCCAAGGAGATGGAAGCTGGAGATTGGCTTTTGAGTTTGACTATACTTGGCAATCGTGAAGATCCCTGGCCTTTCGATGTAGTCATATGCCCTTTACTTACCTTAAGACAAATTTCTTAATATCTTTGAGCAATAACATAGACAATTCTTACTTCCATGTCCTTCCAAGTTCCAACTAATTAAATTTTAAAGATTGGGTGAACAATTTTCCACCAAAGTTGTATGCCTTTTAACTTCCTTAACACTTTCCCCATTTTTGTTTAGCTGTATGAAGATGGAAAATGAACTAATAATTTAACAATAAGTTGATGTTTAGTGGATGAGATTAAGGAATATGTACTTTAAATGATTTTATTTTATAATATATGAAATAGAATGTATATTCTCCAATGATTTAAAAAAAAGAGTTCCATGAATGATTCTATTTTATTCCGATAATTTCAAAGAAATTTCTAATGAACAATTAATCAGGATCCACAACTTAACATTATTCTCTTCCAAAAAAGTAAGCTGAAAATCCTACCATAACATCAATACAACAAAAGAAACAGGGAAGAAATTCTTTCTGATTGTATTTATCCAAATATATTTTTGCTGATTAGTTCAAAATTTCTCCACAAACAAATAATTGAGAACCGAGGAGAACAATTTCCTTGAGAAACAGTCTCCAGTATAAAACAATTTTCACAAAAAAAAATCATGAACCAATTAATATGGAGGTACTCCAACCGCTATCGAGATGCTAATGGACAAAGCTAAACCTTGGTCATCAACGTAGCACTACAACAGGGTCAGAGACAAGGCAGCACTGCGAAGTTTTACACCATCGCTTTCCCACTTGGACTGTGGAGCAGTTGCTCCAGCAACAAATGCCTACACCATTTATAACAAGCATAAACATTATCATATTGTTGAAGTTAACAGGAATCCCTTCTGCCCTTAATATGATTTCAAAAAGAATGTCCATTATAGACACTGTAGAAGCTTTTGAAAGGGTAAACCATAGTTAAAAAAAACTACAGTATTGATAGTAAATGTCAACTAAAATAGTTATAGGTTGAGGTCAAGGGTGCATGACTTTTTATTTCAGTGGCTATGAGATACTTGAAGCCATTATAGAAGTTTTCTACGTAGGTATCATAATTTCTCGTTTTTATTCAAAGCACATAGAATACCTACAGTTAAGATAAAATACCTTTCCACCATTTACAGCAGCTACTAGTGCAACATGCTGTTCATCTCTGCCAAACTCATAGAAATAGTATGTCCTGGACAACATTAATACAGAAAAATGAGGACAAACAATAACTTCAGGGAAAATCAAAGACAATATTCACATTACTAAAATAAGATTCAAAAGTTTCAAATAAAAAATGATTAGCGTTAATAATCAGGTAGACGACCCAGCCCCAAAAAGAGTTAAATAGCTTTTGGAAGATATTTGGTCTGCATAACCACATTTTCATTCATCAAGATACTTTTCAGATAGCAGTCTTTTCTTCATAAGGCCAAGAAGCAGATAAGTAAAGGATTTTATCCTGCACCTTATACTAAAGCATCAACTTGATAAAACATTACCTGAAACCCTCTTCTTCTTTGATTTTTATGGTTCGTGCTGCGTACAGTGATGACCCACCTGCCAAGTCACCAAGCAAAGCTAAAGAACAATCTAACACTAGGCATAACGAACAAATCAGGACGCTGCGAACCAGCAAATCACAACAAAAAGCACAAAATCACACCGCTGCATGTCCGACGTGTATAAAAAAAAATTTGCATGGTTACCATATTCCCCATATTCTGTTTTGGGAAAAGGAAGGAGAGGGGGTTAACTGTTAATAAATAGTACCTGGGATAAAAATCTTAGCTGCCTCTTTTAGAGAACCTAGAGAAGTTATATCCTGAGCCTGTAATTATAGAAAATAATAATTTATTGAGTAGTAAACTCTGTAGGATAGAAACCAGGCGATACAACATCATTATTATAAGAAACAACACAGATGCGTTAAGAGAAGCTCGGAAATAGCTAGTTGTAAAGTTGGCCTGGTCACATGAGGATATACAATTCTCAAAGCTGTACACAGAGAAAGAGGATCCCATGGGCGCTCCAGGCCTCCAGCAACTTAATATGGTAGTAAATGGCAGCTTGGAAGAGATAGGAGCAAAAGAGCTAATGGATTCATGAACGAAGAACACAAACATCTTATGAGGGAATCATGCCTTAATACGAGAATTTGGTATGAAGCTGAGATCAACACAAGTTAATTAACAATGTTCTTCAAGCAAACAAAGTCTTTATGCTAACCAGCATGTCAGACAGATTGAAGTAAAACAAGTAAAATAAGACACAAACCTCTAAGAAGGTAATTTTTAGTGAGTTGGATGGCTTGATAATAACACTCACTACCTCATACCTGTATCAGACAGAAGAATTTAGAATATCCTCATAAGCAATAAACTTGATGAAATAATGAAAAAATCAATACAAAACCTAAATCAAATCAGATTGTTGTTTGATTCAGAGCAATTAAAAAACAAAACTAACAGCACTCCTGCCAGAATAACTTTACTAACTGGTATCTTCAAAAATATATGCAATGATGGACATCAAAGTGATTGATCCAGTGAAAGAGTCAAAGATTAAAACTATATAGGTGGAATCTTATAGTAATTTAAACTCAGTTAAAGAAAGGAGCAGTGAAGACTGACCAAATAGGATAGTAATTTACCCATCAGGAGATGCAAACCGTGCTGCAAATGTCTTTGGCTTCACCTTATCTCCGTAAAGGGACTGCCCAGCATTAAAATCCTGAGGTGGAAAAAGTGGAATATAATCCGTAAGAGAACTATCCTATTTGGACAGGCATAAAGTGAACACATATTTCAAAGTATTACCATTCAGTGATATAACCAACAGATTAGGTGAATAGTTTTAACAGAAATGGAACATAAGGGGAATTTAGATATTGCCAAATAAGGATTCCATTTCCAGATTTTCCACCATCGAAGTTCTACAGTAGACCCACAGCAAACCACACTTAAGGGGAATGCCAACTGTTTGCAACACGGTCTAAAAGAAGGTAGCTGGTTCAACTGCAGAGTTATGCAATAGTATATCCTATCGAAACTAAAATGGAAGGCTCAAATTCGCAATGTTATAGGAATATATTCCAATTAAAATCATCAAAAGGTGTAATCTTTCAGAGAGATTAGAAATTCCACTGTAATCTACCTAGACTCTCTTTACAAAAACTAGCGATCAAACTCTTCTTTTTGATACCCAACAGTTCTAGAGTTCTAGGGATGCAAAAAATCCTAAGCATTGTTTCTAACACATCAAATGGAGCAGTGTTTATTCTGCAAAATGTTGGATAATAAAAGTTTTGCATAAGTTCTAGCTACTTTATCACCCAAGACAAAAGAACAAGCACAAGAAAGGGATTATGCACTTACGCTTGAGCCCATCAGCTAAACAATCCCCTTGTAAAAGATGTATGTTGAATAAAAATTATTCATGACTGTGGCAATGTCATCAGTGTGTAACCATTCAGCTGTGTTTGGTTGAGAAAAAATCAATTTCCAGAAAAACTGGTTATCCCATTTTCCTCTATTTGGCTTCAGAAGAATGGAAAATTGTTTCAATAAGGAAGGAAAATAGTTTTCCCAAAGGTAGAAAACATGTTCCCTTCGTAGAAACAGATGCCATATTTTCCTTTCCATTCCTTCATCTTCCTCTTTCCCTACACCTAATCCCTTCCATTTCCTCTCCTCTTTCATTTTTGTCATCAACTTCTCTATTAAGGATCCAAATTATGGAAAACAAGGTTTGAAACTTAATTTCCGTTGGAAATAAAATTCAATTCAAAATGTTTTCCTTTGAAACAAACACAGCCTTAATCACACTGCAATAAGAGTGGTCATTAGACAAAAAAATGAGCAACTTTTTTGACATTTGAGTAGGTGAGGAGGCACTAACAATGGTCACAGGATTGTTAACATGAGGACTATCCATAGAACATTAAGTGTCATTTGACATATAAAACAGCTAAGCAACTCCATTCCATTCCATTCTAGAGTCATAATGCGTATGTATAAGTATAATTGAATCCATCAAAATTTATGTATTTCACTCAAAGCGTGAGATATGGTATGAAGTGGAGATCAGAAAATTAAATTTGAAGGAATCAAGAGCCGGAGGTGTCTGGCTGGAAAATTTGAGTAACGTAACTATCTTCTCTTCACCACAGCAAATGTAGCTTTCCCATGTGCATTATTCCATCTCCATGCAAAATACTTTGGCAATAAATATAGACAGCTATAGGTCCTAAGCTTCTAACCTCATACATCAGGCTATCCAAAACAACATATTCACATATCACATTCTATGTATAATACTTCATATTTCCTTAATCATTCTCATTTGTCAGGCTCAATGACTGTCTTGCACCCTATCCGAAAATCACAAATTCTAACCCTGTGAGTATTGCCTTGCTCAAGAATCAAGATAGTCCAAGTCAGAATCCGAAATTGATCAATCTCACACACATTAACAATACAACCGTCAAAGTTTCCAACTTAATTCAACGGTTATACATGGTACTATGAGTATCCATATGCGAAATTGAACAAATGTCGGGTATTAAACCTAAACTTCTTCGGCCCCCAGAACCAAACAACAGGCAAAACCCCAACCTAAGTAGTTTCACCCCACTCCACAAAAACCACAACACAACCATCAATTCCCCTGCACGATATTATTACAACAAAGCCACATGGTAACAATAAGAACCCTATTTTTCAATCACAACTACAACAACGCCCACAAAATAAGTTTTTGTTTAGATTTTTAAACGAAACTAAGCAGAAAATTTTACAGAATAGAGACAAAAAATATAGGGGTGAAACCTCAGGCTCCATAACGTCCACAAATTGGGGAGGAACACGAATGGAGAACCCATCTCCATAAAAGTGAAACCATGATTTGGTGTTAGCAATGCCGGAAAGAATGGATTTTGAAGAAGGAGGAGCTTCAGTTGCAGAAACGGGAGAAGGGGTTTCAAGGAATAGAGAAGCAAAGCAAAGTGAGATTGATTGGAACAGAAAATCTCTCTTGGTTGAGGTTAAACAGAGGGTTCTGGGGTTGGAGGCGAGGGAAAGCTGTGGAGATGAAATGGGTACTGGGGTTTGAGGGTGGTGCAGAGAGAATGGGATGAGAATGGCATTGGCCATCACAGTTTGAAGATAGCAGCCATTTGGATGGCAATGATAACGTGGGGGCATTGTTTATAGCCATAAGCCCATAAGATGAGGTGTGACTATTTAATCTCCTTCACTTGCATATTATCATATTATGCTTAAGAGTTAAAGAATGTTAATTCGGGTTTATAAATCGATTTTGAGTTTTTAAGATTAAATGACGCGGGCTACCTATAACATTTTTATACGAGCTATAATAATTAATCAATATATGAGGTTTGATTGTGTTTATGTATTATATTTAGTATATTAACATAATTATATAATTTAATTAGAGTTTTTTAAAAATTAATCTTCATATTATGTTCAATTATAATGTCAATTATCAAACTTTTTTCAAAGTAGTCAATAAAAAAGTATTAAAGTCATATTGTTAAAAGATTTCCGTGCATTGACACGGACATTTACTAGTAATAATTAATAAATTGTAAAATACTATATAAATGATGATTTTGATGAAAAAACTCATGTCATTTGTTTCATCAATATTTATTTTCGTGTGTTTCTTATAGTGTTTTTATAAAAGTATGAAGTCAAATATAATTCCTAAATTATTAACCAAGCTAATTATCTAATCCCAAAATTCCAAAAATAAAAATCACTCATTTTAGTACACATAGACAAAAGTAACTCACTTCATCTCCATGGGTGCATAGCCATCATCTTGTGGTTCCAACTTCCAAATCAAATAATCCAACATCAAAAAAATACAATCCACCCAAATTTCTTGAACATCATTTCCCAAAAACCCTTCCTCCCATGAACCCCTCTCTTAAAACCTCTAATACCCCTCTCTCTATCTCCAATGGAAACTATGAATTTTTTTTATTTCTAAGTTTTTTTAAAAAAATTGTAAAAATAAGTTATTTTCCAAATTAATTTAAAAAAAAAGTCAATTTCCCTAATTTAGCTTACTACACATTATGCCTCACACAATGATTTTAATAAGCTTAAATTGACTTATTTTTCAAATTAATTTGATTATGAGCTTAATCACCTCCCACATTCTCTCCCTCAGTTCTCAACGCCATACTTTCATCTCCAAAACCCACAATTTGTTCTCTTAAAAAACCAACTTTTCACCTCAAAAACCATCATCTTTAGCACTTCCCACTAACTGGCTAACCCTTCTTCAGCATGAATTAGCTGCTCTTGCTCTCTCCTCAGCCCTGAATTTCTCCCCCATTTTTCCCATTGGGATTTCTGGGGCCTCTGAGTTTGAGGTCATCAATGATGGCCCACCTGAGGAATCATATGTTGTTGATGATGCCAGTGTTCTTAGTCGTGTTACCAAGTTTGATCTCAAGAGATTGATGTCTGATTTAGAGTCTAGGAAGAATTTCCGTATTAATTTCATCATTGCTCGCAAGTTAACTGTAAGTTTTTACTTGATCCTTAACTTTTTTTTTTTTTTGTAATCTTGTAAAGTTAACTTCTTGATTTATGTTTGTGCATCTAGCTTAGCGATTGGTGTATGAAAACTTTATTAGTAGCTTAAAGTCCAAATTTTATGGTTGTTAATATTAATGTTTTAAGGGTCATATGTTTGAAATACTTATAAGTTATACTATGTACTCTCCCCACCACCCCCCGGTAGCTTTTTCCATTACCAAACTTGTGTTATTCGGGTTATATAGTACTCCATATCACTTGTTGAGTTGTTGGTTTTCACTTTGGGCAGCTAATGGGACATCACGTCAAATTAGGTGTAAATTCATTGTCATTCTATTTGTTACTTTGTAGAAGACAAGGCCTAAACTCGGAGTTACTTCTCTGCTCATTTATGCTATAAAATATCAAAGGGATTGTTTTATCCATGTTTATTTTGTGCAGAAAGGGAAGGTTACAGAAATAATTTGGTGCCTGAGTTAAATAGTTGCATACGTGGAGCAAATCACTCTCTCACATTCTAAGTTTAACTGCTTCTAACCAATTGACATAGCCTCTGATCTGAAACTTAAGCTAGATATTCAAGCGTCAATCCTGAAGAATCAACAGGAGATAGTTAGAAATAAAAATCTCCTTACTTTTTCCGAACCTTTGACTATTATAGTTTCTACTCAAGGTATATCTCTCTTTTTTTTATATTTCTTTGTCACACTCAAGATATACTTTGTATTCTTTTCTCTCAAATTTAAATTACAATAAAATGAATAAGTACTAGAGAGAAAAGTGTTTGTTGTAGTTTGATAGTTGTATTTCATGTTGGAAGACTTCTTACTCATCAATGCTTCGGCTAACTCTATTTATAGAGTTACTTACAACGGATAGTCTTCAACCAGATTCTTGAGAGGGACCGTTGCTTTTGAATCGGAGATTAGGCCTTTGATTGACTGCTTCAATGTTGTTCCATAATTATCAGGCAGTTACTGAAAGTTGTTTCAAAGGTCTTGACTGATACTTTGAAATCAACTTAGCCTTTGAAATGTAACAGATTACGATTTACGATTTGAATTGCTGTTGAGCGTTGTTGAGATAATCTTGTTGTTTGAATGAGTCTTCCTTATATTTAGCACGTCCAACGGTACATGATAATGATCATCTCTTGCAGCTTTGATCAACCCCATGAAATTAGGAGGACTAAAATTCAAACTCATCTTCTAAACGTTTGAATAAAAACCAAATTCCTTCAAGAGTCCAAGCCATAACAAATTCCTTAAACTTAGGAAGAACTTCAGCAGCTTGAGTCTTACGAAAGCTTTGAATATATCTGTAGACATGAACCACGTAATCCAAGCAACATAATAACATAAATAATAACCTATTGTTCCATGCATTCGTAGCATAGATTATTCTTTGACTTCCATCACCTACATTAAGCATGTTAAAGCATATTATCATCAAAGTGGAGTCTTCAAATCCCTTATTTTTCAGTGAAATATTGCAGATATATATGCAGCTGATCCCTCTTGGTGAGACAAGACTAGGTAGCAGTCATTTTGGAGATGCAAGTGATGGAATTTGAATGTGTGATATTGGTTGCTTTGCCTATTGTGAAGACTGTTAATCATTTGAATTTGTAAAATAAAATGTAGAATACAGAAACCTAATACCAATTGGCGCCTGTTTGTAATTGTTGGCTTCCAGAACAAAGCTGATGCTTTTGAGTATGCTGACTAATTTTGGAGAAATGGTACCCTAAGTCTAGAGAGAAGGGATTGTTGTCCTTATCACTAGCCAAAAGGAAGGGGCAGTTACGGGTGGACCTTCATTTGTCAAGGCTGTTGGAGAGAATATTTTTGATTCAACTGTGTCAGAAAATCTTCCTGGTAAATAACCTTACTATTCAACCTTAAATTTTTTTTTGCCTTATGTCCTTTATTGGGTGTAGAGGGTGTTAAATGGTGTTTGTTAATATTACATCATTCATCAAAAAATCCATGTGGTAAGAATGTTTGCATTGGTTTAACAAGGTTTTGCATATCTTGACTTGTGCTATCATTTATTGAGATGGAAGTATTGACGATGGAAAAAACTTTACTTCCAGTATTATCTACTGAAGAGAAATACAATGAAGCCATTTATAGCAGTGCCAAACGGCTAGTGGCTGCTATTGAAGAGAGTCCAACTTTAAGTCCAAGGAAGAGACAGATGAAAGACGAGGCCAATTCAGTCTCGAGGTAGGATGATTGTTGGTCATTGCGTTCGTTGTCCCTATGGGCTATGGCACAATACTATGCATATGTTTCCAAAAAATAGGTTGTCTTCTGATTCCTACTCTAAGGTAATTTGTCATTCTTTTTAAAAAAAATTTAAATTAATTTTAGAAAGACACAATTGCACAAATATACATTTGACCATGTAAAAAGCTGGTTGATGAGGCACTTATTAAGGGGCTTTGAGAAAAAAAATTTAATGTGATGAAAATGGGAGTCATTTTCTTTCTTTTGTCAACTCTCATTGGGAATGAAACCTTGCTTCCTGTGAGTTGTGAGATGAATCATTATTGAGCAGAGAAAAATGTGATCTACATCATATATTCAGATAAAAATGAATTGGATTATACATATTGTAATTTAGAACTTGAGCTTTAAGAGAAAGGGCATTTTGTCAGAGAAAGGTGGATCAGAATATTTTCCGGTGAGTATTTGTGATGAAACATATTGATTTGCTGCTTCTGTGTAATGAATGCCATCCCAATTTATATACTCAGTGCTGTCACTGCATCCCTTAGCAGTAACGGAGGTGCCATTTATGACTTTTGTTTGCCCACATGGCACCCGACTGTCATAATTTAGTGGTGAGCCGCTATATCCACAACATGCCATGATTGGTTGTTCGAATCCTGTAAATTGGGATTTTAGAGGATTTTCAAGACAATAATGAAACGTACTAATAGAATTTAGCAAGGTTTTTGAAATTCACCATATCTAGAGTAGTTTGACAGAAGATTGGTCTTTATTGTGTATATATCGACATAGGTGACATTTGCATCTGCATATTGTCCCTGCAACTTTTTGCTGAGAGCATGAAGTTGCAGATTGAAAAGCTGAGCAGCTTGGTTGTGTGCACTAACACACCCTAGTGCATCTAGCTTTGATTGATCTGTCCCAAATTTGGCTATGTTCTGAGCCAAGCACCCTAATGGACCGGTATTGTGAATCCAAATGAACCTTGCCCCCGCATCATACAATTTCTGGGAAGAAAAAATATATCGTGTTAGATTATTTTGACGGACAGACGACAGATGCGAATACAAGAATCTGAGACACTCGTAGGGCTTACCATAATGCCAGCTTCAAATTCTTGCAAAATGTACGGGATTGAGGCTAGAATTTGATCAAATGACTTTGAATAAAATGCTCCCGCCAAATCGTTTTGGCCTATATCAAACATATAGAGAGCCTTCGCAAAAGAATCTTGAGATGGGATATACTTGTCATATTTCCTACCTGTGGCTGTGGAGAACAGGTTAAACAAGATCAGAACTTTTCCCAAAAACCTATTTTTGTTGTTTCCTATTTAAGCATTCCGGAAGCAGTAGTAATATTCTTTGGAAGGCTAGCGTGCATACTTTTAGAAATATCTAAGACTCGATCTCTGAATCGGAGAAACTGAGCCACCTGAATCCCAAATGAGAAGGGACTAACTGATGTTGCAATTGCGGGCAGAATCGTTGATCCTGCTGTAGCGAAATTGCAACCTTTCTTTAAAATAGGGGCACCAATGGATTCTAAATAGGCATTCAGAAAGGGCAGGTCCATTTCATCCACTGCAAAATATCAAACAAAACACAATGCTTTAAATACTCGGGGGGGACAGGGGAATGTAGAGGATAAGCAGGATAAAGGTTCTTACTGAGAAAATCTATGATCAAGCGACCATCACAGTATCTCCCTGATGGTTTCTTGAAGTAAGTCTGTCCGTAGGGATCAGTGATCGCCTGGAGGCCTGAAGCCACAAGATCACCAGTATCAGAATTCGAATCGCCAAAGTTAAATACTGCAGGATAGTTGAAATCAATAGATTTGACGTATGGTATGGATATGGATGCTAGGAGGAAAAGGTGGAGGAACATGTTCTTGGTTACCATCTCTGGTGCAACTTAAGCTATAGGCTTCCATAGCATTGCCTTGGAACAAACTTATAAGTTAGTTAGAAGACAGTAAAGAGTGAGGAATTAAACGGAAAGATATAAAATGGTTGGTGACAAGCTTGTGCAAACCAAAGCTTGCTTTGAAACATAGAAATCCAACAGAAATGGCCTGCCTCGTTTTCATGATCCCAGATATGCCCTTGATGTAATCATTCGTATAATGGTTACAAGTCATTATGCTTTAAATCAGCTTAACACTAATGTGATGAAGATACTAACACCATTGTTTTTAATACAACTTTAGAGGAACATAATAATACCAAAACTTCTATTCTTAAAATACCAATACAACCATACTATTATTCTAAAAATCCCCAATTTCTTATTTCCTGTATGTATACGAGTTAGTTTGCTCTTAATTGCAAATAGTATGATCGCAATAATAATAATAATAATAATTAATAATTAAATAATAAAAAAAATTGTCGAACATCATCAGCAAATTTAGCTCATTATTAGTTAGTTTTATAGTTTTGCTTAGTATTTACTTGGAGGGGGCATTTTAGAAATCAAGTGGAGTCAAATGGCGAAAAAGGTGGGACAAATACCTAAAATCTTCCAATCTGCAAGGAAGCAAGATGTGTACTATTATCTTCTACGGATAGCAATACCAAAGTTTCCTTATATGTGGCCTATGGCATTTCTGCAAACAATAAGATATTAAGAATAGCAAACCTTAAGAATTCATCTTCATGTATCATCACAATTATATACGGAGCACTCTGTGGTTCAGAGGCAAGAGCAACCTCGTGTCTTTTCTCCTTTCCAAAAGTAGATAACGACAAATAACATAATATTCCACGTGATGTAGTGTTTAGAGCTACCTATTCGGGTGGACAGATGGGTTCGAGTTGGAGCACCTCAAATTGAATTAGAGTGGTCAATATGTTCTTTTGACCACACGGATCTATTCAGGTTAATTTGGGTGTGAGTCATGATTGGGTCTAATCGGATACATATTGGGTTTGGTTGAGGTTATTTCGGTTCGGATCATATACGGTTTGGATATATCCGAATTGGATACTAAACGGGTTTATACGAGTTCAATTGGGTTCATGTGGAATTTGGTTAAGTTCATTATCAATATAAGCTTTATTTTGGATAAGTTTAATTAAATTTCTATCATTATAGGTTTGTTGTAAACCACTTTTTAAACAGGTACTTGATCTTATGGGGTCACTAAAATCAATTGCAATTTTATAAAATACATATATCGATGAATTGAGAAGACGAAAATTAGTAAAAATATTAAAATTGATTATTCAACTTAATGCAGTATACGCATCACTCAATCTATTATTTTATCTTCCCTGAAGTATCAATAAATTTTGAGAAAATATATGTCAATAATTTGTTTATTGTTGATAAATTATATTTGAGTTGTCACTGATTAAGTGACTATATAACGCAATTATACAAATAATGCGTTGACAAATAAGCTTTAGTTTCCGTGAACATTAAATAGTACGCTGCATTGTTACATTCTACATTTCATTCATTTTTTCATTCCCTCTTTCATTCTCTCTTTTTTCGCAACATTTTTATCAGAATTATGAAATCTTACAAAACAAAAAGTTTGAATACATTGCTGAAGAATTCTAACAAAGTAACGAGTTCGAAGGAATTGCAACTGGAAATATATGATGTTTCTAAATTAAATAATGAAGATTTGAAAACCTCAAGATGTGAAGGTAACTATCATATCTGATATTATAATATTTTTACACGATCTGAATATCTTTCACTTGGTAATCTTTAATTTTTAATTTACATATCTGATATAATGATTGCTACGAATCTGATATTAGAATTTGGTAATTGTATATCTGAAAATATTGGGAATAATAAATTCAATACATGAGATAATAAATTGGTAGTTGTATTTAATTGTATATTGGTAATAATAAATTCAATATCTGAGATAATAAATCCAATTCCTAAGACCTTAATTTTTATATTTAAGATAATAAATGCATTGTCTATTTCAGTTATACAAATAAAAAGTCTTAGGTATGGGTATAGATAAAAAAAAGATCTTAGGAAGTAAATCTTAGATCTTTATTTGTATAATTGAGATAATAAATACAATAGCTGAAATCTTTTATTTGTATACTTGAGACATTTATTTCTTTAACTGAGATAACAAATTAAATAACTGAGACGTTTGATTCAATAACTTAGATAAATACTTATATACAATCAGAACTCAAATTAAAATAAAAGATACAATACTGAGATCTTTATTTATATATCTGAGACCTTTATTTCTAAAACTAAGATAATAATTTAAATATCTAAGACGTTTGATTCTATAACTTAGATAATAAATTTAATATCTTAGATAATAAATTGGTAATCCTATTTAATTGTATATTGGAAATAATAAATCCAATTCCTGAGACCTTTATTTTGTATATCTGAGATAATGAATGCATTTCCTATTTTAGTTATTCAAATAAAAGGTCTTAGGTATATGTATAGATATAAAGATTTTAGGAAGTAAATCTAAGACATTTATTTATATAACTGAGATAATAAATACAATACCTGATATCTTTATTTGTATATCTAAAACAATTCTTTCTATAATCTAAGATAATAAATTAGATATCTAATACGTTTGATTCTATAACTTAGATAATAACTTATATACAATCAGAACATAAATTGAAATAAAAAATTACAATACTTGAGATCTTTTTTTGTATAATAGAGACCTTTATTTATATAACTTAGATAGTAAATCCAATATCTTAGACGTTTGATTCTATAACTGATATATTGTATACGATCAGAACATAAATTGAAATAATAAATATAATATCAAGCATCTTTTTTTGTATATCTAAGACCTTAATTTCTATAATTAAGATAATAAATATAATATCTTAGACGTTTGATTCTATAACTGAGATAATAAATTATATATGATTAAAATATAATATCTTTAAACTAAAATTATAACTTTTATACCTCCTATAAAAATAAATATACCCGATAGATTAATTTCTATATCTGATGTCTTTATTACTACAACTTAGATAATAATTTTATTCATTATATTTTATAACCAAGATATACATGAGGTTTATATGTGTATATTTGTGTTATATATTAACTGAGATAATAAATTTATTCATAGATTGAAAATCCTATAACTGATATATTAATTTCCAAAAATGAGATATTATTTTTTATGCAGGATTCAATACAGAAGATTACTACAAATTTGATAATATTGAAAATATTGGTGGATGTCTTTTGAATAAAACAATAGTTAATTATGATTGAGCTTTTTTGTTGTACAAGTCTCATTCAAGATTCTTATGATTTAGTGTTAGAAAATCTACAACTAGGAAAGTTAATGGAATATTAGTAGAGTGCTACTTTTGATACTTAAAAGAAGGATTTTATAATGGAAAACAAAAGAAGAATGAAACTAATAATGATGTTGATATACCTTTATTGGATGTTGGTACCAATTCTGATTTGAAAAAGGGAAAAATAATAGTAATAAATGATACTCGGGTAGGATGTAAAGCTTATATCAGACTTAAGAGCTCTAAGGAAGGAGAGTTCATTGTTGTTGATCATAATATGTAACTAACAATCATGAATTTATGGATAAAACATTACGTCATCATCTAAAGTCTGAAAGATATATCAGAGAAAAGATCGGAGAAGTTATTGAGAAAATGGTTAAGAGTGGTATCAAACCTATGGATTAATATAATTATCTTTGTAATAAAGTTGGTGGAGAAGAAAATCTTGCACACTAAAAGAGATCATTTAAATTACATTACAAAATACAAACAGTAGAAGGAGGAGATAATCAAATATTGTTAGATACTTTGCAACAAAAAACAGAAGCAGATATTAATTTCTTTTACAGATTGAAGTTTGAAAATTTAAATGATATAGTAGCATATTTTTGGAGAGATTCAATGATGTTGGAAGATTTTAAATGTTTTGGAGATGTTTTGGTATTTGATACAACTTACAATAAGAACATATACAACCTGATTTGTGCTTCGTTTGTTGGCATCAACAAGCACTAGAGAACAATAATGTTTAGATTTGCTTTTATTACAAATGAGAAAACTAAAACATTTGAATGGTTATTAGACACATTTAAGAATTCTATGTAAGGTCTAGTCCTAACATCTATCTTTACCGATCAAGATCTTGTTTTGTGTAATGCAATAAAAACGGTAAAATTCTAAAACTTTATACCTTTTATTATATATATAAAATAATTATTTTAATGATTACTTTTTATAGGTCTTCTCAACATCAAAACATCGTTTATGCTTATGGTATCTGCAAAAGAATTTTGTATCACATTTTGGTAACTTGAAGAGTGATGATGATTTCAAAGCAATGTTTCATAAATGTCTAATGGAATGTGATAATGAAGAAGAATTCAATTATTTTTGGGTTGAAATGATAAAGAAATATGATTGACTGGAAATGAGTTGTTTATCAGGCTACATAGCTTGCGTCAAATGTGATGTACAACATTGAATAAAGATATATTCTCTGCTAGCATATTATCATCTCAAAGGTCAGAAGTAACAAATTAGGTTATCTCTTTTAAATCCAATAAAAGTATTAGTCTTTTTAAGATTTTTCACATATTTGAAGATATTGTAAAAAGATGGCGATCTATTGAGAAATCTGATAATTTCAGACCAAAAACTTCACTTCTAAACTGTAAGTTATTGAAACATGTAGCTGAAGTATATACATTAAAGATATATAATGAATTCTTATATGAGTTTAATTTGAGCATGAGCACATATGTGAAGCCTTCATTGGAAGAAGTGGTTTTCGATTTTTTGAATTTTATGAGAATGAAGATATGACAAGGAGCAAAATTGTTATGACCACTCCTGATTTTACATAATTTACATGCTCATGTATATGCTACCAAAAAACTGGTTTACTATGCTATCATATACTCAGAATAATGCATATTCATTCTGTTTTCAATATTCTAGAAAGATATGTTAAAGAGCGTTGGACCAGGTTTGCAAAATCAGTGGTTTGGAAAGGTATATTGATTTGCAAAATAATTAATTATTTTACATTATTGTTTTGTGAGACTTCTCTGAATACTAACATAATATTTCTAAATTCTTTAAAAGGTAATGATTGTGAAGATTCTTCAATAGTTAATCAATCATATACTATCTACATTCCCTGGAGATAAAATGTTGTTTGTGTATTCTATGATCTTGTAAAGCATGCCAAGAAAATGAAGAAGCAAGAAAGAAATGTGATCAAGCTTTATCATATTTATATAGAGATGTGAGGCAAATAATATAGTCTAAAGACATTATTGAGAAATCTGAGCAAAATAAAAGAATTACAAATCCAAAAAAGGCGAAAACAAAAGATAAACCAAATAAAATAAAGAGATTGGCAGGTCATTTTGACAAGAACAAAACAAAAACTAGTCATCTTGATGAATTTGGAACAAAAATTGAGATCATAGATGATATCTCTAACATAGTAATTTTTATAAATTATATAAAATTTTAACCTAATATAATAAATTCTATACTAAAAATAATATATTATTTTCCTGAGATAATAAATAATATAAAAAATATAACTGAGAACATAACTTGATAAAAACTTCAAAAACTGAGATATTAATTTCTAAATCTTAGATGGTAATTAATAAAACTGAAATCATAACTTCTAATTCTGAGATAATATTAAAAACCAGAGATTCTATTACGTGAGATAATATTAAAAATAAAAATCAGTTATTTTTTATTTAAGATAATATATGAGATAATATCTTCTAATTCGAGATAAGAATTTATAATCCCGAGGTAATAAATTCTAATCCTAAGATAATATACGCTAATCTTGAGATAATAAATACTCTTCCTGAGATAATAATTCTTATATCTGAGATCATATATACTATCTCTGACATATTAATTTCATATAAATAAATCAAGAATTACCTTTTGCTTCTCATGATCAACTTCTCCTCCAATTTGCTTGATTAGATGTATATCTTTCATTTCACATTCTGATAAACTCAATAACTTAAAATTATTAATGGCATTAAAAACCTTCCTATCATCTTCTCCAATGATCCTAGCTTGAGGAATAACAATTAATTCTAGAGGAACTTCATCCTAGACATGTGATTTTTAAGAGGATTTACTGTTAAAAATACTTGAATCATTTCTATTTTCAATAGGAATTGTTAGAGTTGCTGTAATTATATTTTTCTATACAAAAAAAAAACATTATTAAAATTATGTTTAATAGTATTTTTTTAAAAATGATGTAAAGAACTAATAACTTACTGATGCACTTAAATCTACTTTCGTACTAAACTCCTCTTAAAATTTATTCACTCTTGCCACAGTTATATCAATAATTTCCCAAAAGTTAGGATTATTATATAAATCTTTTTCTTCTTGGAAAAGGGAATATTGGGATGATTTCTTTTAATCTTTTCCTTTAAAGATTCAATTTTCTTTAAATAACTTGAAGTTTTCATTGATATTTCATGAACTTACTAAAATTATATATTATTGATATCATAATAAAAAAGTAAATCATAAAAACACAACTTACTTTACTTGTTTTCAGCTCATTAATATTAGTTAGATATTAATTTCTATAACTTAGTTATTTCTAAGATCATAATATCTATAACTTAGATATTAATTTCTATATCTAAGATGTTACTAACTATAACTGAGATCTAAACTGGTAAACCTAAGATCAAAAATTATAAAACTGAGATATTAATTTGTATTTCTAACATTATAAATACTATAACTAAGATCATTACTTTTTAAAAAGCAAGATTACTAAAAATGAGATAATAACTTATACTCATAAGATAAGAACATTTATAACTGAGATATTAATTTCTAATTCAAAGATAATGAATTCTAAATCTTATATCTCATAAATTTATTTATAATTCTTAGATTATAAAAGGTATATCTAAGACAGTAACTACGTAAACTGAAATAATAATTTCTATACCAGACATTATTACTTCTAAAACATTTAAATACAAAAAAAAAACAAAACAAAAAAGTATAATTCGTAAAAAAAACTTGCTTACAGTTTTTCGAATTTAGGTTTAGGCCTACGACCAAGTTTTTTCGAATGTACTTCTTGACATTCAACCATGATAATTTCATACTCTTCACCTTCAACTGATTTTGATTTCTTTTGCTTTCGTGTATAGATATTCAATCCCTTGCCCATTGAACACTAAAAATTCAAAAAAAAAAAAAGGTTTAAACTACAAAAATTACAACAACACCAATTCCCAAAATAAGTTTTTCTAATCTTTACTATAACTATTATATTCAAAAATATTAACGAAAGCTAACAATAATTTCAAGAAATAACTCACACTATACTATCTAGCGAAATTCAGAAAGACTTTAAGCGAAATTGAGTGAAAACGCAAAAGATGTAGGCGAAATTGAGAGAAAATGTGATATTTGTCACTGAATTTGACAGAGAATGCGAGATTTTAGTTCAATATTGACAAAGATTAGTGCGGAATTTTAGAAAGTGGTAAGAAATAAAATTAGAAGTCTAGAATAATGAAAACCTAATTTTTAGCACGAGAAACCTTTTATACTTTACTAATGTCACACCACTCGCCTAATATGACCTTATATAATTGACAATTTGATACTTGTCCATTACAAGTCGATTGCTAAAATATCATACAGCTTGAGCTGGTCGAAGAACACAATTATCGACTAGATGACTATAAATCTACTACCATATGCCTCTATAAGCATTGCTAATTCCATACGGAATAAATCATAATGATGAATATATAAGAAATGCTCATCAATTAATAAGATCTCAATTACATATTCACACAAGCCATACAACCTTATCAATAAGATTAATGTAATTTGGTCATAACTTGTGAATGACAAGAGATTAGTCATATAAACGATAACTTTGTGTCATATAAGACTATGTCAAGTGAACAACTGACAAAGGTCAATATGACTAATTCATTTGTCCGAAAATTCTCCTAATATATATTTAGATATTTCAAACACGAGACATGAGGCCATAATTATATAAATCAAACTGAGCTGGATTCGAAAATTGGCCTTATACATAAAACAACTATTCTTATAATTATAATAAGTAGAACAACATTGATATTAATAAAAAAGACTTCTGCTAACGATAATACTTATTTTAATTTTTATAATTATTGTATAAGCTGATAGCCGTAACTGTAATTTCGTATTTTCTAATACGGAGTATAAACTTAAGACTGCCAACTACAAGTAACTTTTTGTTTTATTTATTCAAAGATTGCCGTAGATCTAACCTACATCAACGACCGACGAGGAATCCCTTCCCCACACATGGATTGAGCTTCTCAAGCATTGCCGTGGTCCGATTAGAGGAACACAACCTCACAGTAATTCCAAACTTCCTGCCTCTTTTCTATCTCCTCACAATATCTCTCCTTCCTAAGTTATCTACTAAATGTGGCTTTAGTAATCCGCTCGAGAAAACGTTTGCTTCAACTTGTAATTGTTATACACATCATCATTATCATCATCGCCATCACCAAAAACATGGGTCATGGATTTAGTGATTAGGTGTGGTTGGGGCAATTCGTATGGATACATGGAAGTGTGACAGAGAACAGAAGCGGAGAACGATGAAATGTTGCACAATATTTGTAATTTTTTCTTTCACAGTTTTTAAGATAAATTTATGGTACTTCTCATTTATGACATGTTTTGAGAAGGGAAAATAGCTCTAGGTATGTTTAAAGTTTTGAAATTTTAAAACTGAAGCAGAAAATTATATCTTTCACTATCTAATCTTCAATTTTGAATTTAAGTTTCAAATTTTCTCAAATCTTTAGTAATAAAGTCTATTGTTTCAGGATTCAATATCCCACGTGATTGGTGCAAATGATCGGAATCCTGGATTTTCAATCCCTTCATCAAAAAATTTGCTGTCCTTCCAATTACAGACCCCAAAGGCAAGCTTAATGACTCCTAAGGCTAATCATAGTGATGGTAGCCATGGACCTTTCTTACAAGCTACAAGCCTATTGTAGATCCCTTACGCTGGTAATACCATACAGGCATACGGCCTTGGATAAAAGGGAATGTGTCTATGAATTGTACGGTAATGCAAGAATATGTATATAGGATAAAGATCATAATACCATCAAAGTATATAAAAATGAAAGTTTTTCTTCTCATGTACTAGCAATTTACAAAATGGCCCTTCATCAAATTAGGTGGTGATCCATTCCTCTTGATTTATGATTCAAATAACTCAGGTTTGGTATTTAAACTAAATCTTGATCAAATGAAGTGAGTTACTGGATGGTATGGAACGGGATTTGAAAGTTAAAGATTCACATCAATTTCGAAAATACACTGAAGATATCAAGAGTTCACGTCTAAATTCATGAGGAACCGCATATACGTCATAGTGCCATCTGCCCGGCTGCCCCCGCTACCATCAGGCTGTTTTATATTATGATGGTAGTGTGGAACCGTTACTTTCTGATGAGTATACTGACAATTTTGGCATAACTTATCCAATGCCATGGTTGATAAGCATGTTTTGCGAGGATATGTGGATTGGATGCATATATATAAGTAAGAGTTAAAATAAAAATGATTCTTAAAATGAAAAAGATAATAAGACGTCTTAACCCTTTATCTCATAAATTCAACGCATAACATTTTACGTATATATATAGTAACATTTTTTTAACTCATAATGACCAAGATTTTTTTTTCCACTTATAGTGATCATTTTCATTATTATAGTGACTATTTTCATCATTGTAGTGACTATTTTCATCATTATAGTAACTTTTTTTTACGTAAAATCTCATGCATTGAATTTTACTATTTAAAGGGTTAAAATCCTTTCTCATTCTTCTCTCCCATATATATATATATATATATATATATATATATATATATGTTGGATGCAATGAAATATGTTAGTACCTGGATTGGATGCATATATATATACGAAGTGCAGAGAAGTTGGATGCAATGAAGTATGTAGACTAAGAATTCATAAGATATATAAGGGTTATAGACGTGTATTTGAATGAGTTTGCTGCCCTGCTGAACGAACTTGATGCAAAAACCCTTTAAGCTCGATCTTATGAAGCTCTTCACTGCGGATAGAATAATTCGAGCAAAGATAGAATCACATTATTTGCATAACGCATACTGACTCTGAGATTTATATACATTTTGATGATAGCACTATCAGGAAGCTTAGCACATGTACGCACGATCTTCCTCTATTATTGAGCTTCTTTGCTAATTAGAAGATAAAACTATTAGCAAGCTAAACATACCTGCCTAAGTGACAAAATAGGGGCTGGTCACCAAAGACTAGGAAAGCTGAGGGCATCTGACATTTTATCCCAAAAACTCCTATTCGCAGCTGCAAGCTTGGCTTTCAGAACGTCATTCTCCTTCTTAAGCTGCCAAATCCATAGCCCGCAAAAGATGCACAAAAAACAAATAAATATATTTCATCAAAAAACTAGTTTACTAGATGTAGAAGCCTGCATTTCCTTTATCTACTTTTGCAATGCTTGATTCCTTATGAATTCCCTAAATAAAATAGAGGTGACAATGTGTTCATCTTTAGTGTTCACTTCCAGAGTACCATGCATGTCATCCTAAGCTTTTCACTACATCCTTTATTATCTCTGATTTGATTGGGCATGTTTTAAACCAAAAATCTGTATTTAAATTGGATAAATGAGGAAACAAGGGCCGACACTTCGTTGAAAGTAGCTATTTGTCAAGGGAATTTTCACTTCCAGGTATTTGGATTGCCACTCTAACATCTATTGTACATTAAAATGTCATCCAAGAGTACATTTTACTGCTTAAGGTATTAAAATGTACTCTAACATCATATTGTGTTCATCTATTGTACCTAACATCATATTCGTTGAAAGCAGTAAAATGTACCTTAGCTCTAAAGACCTACGATTTTTAATACCACAGGCTAGTTGAAATGAAATTTTCAAGAGTGATTTTGGATTGGAAGAGGTAACTGACTCGAATAAAGCACTATTTCCACAACATGTAAATGCTAATTGTTCTTCTTGGATGAGAGGGACGTCAACTTCTGAAACCAATATTTCAACTAATGACAGGATTTAATATAGAGCCTTGAGATCTTTTCAGAAAGGGGGAATAAAGTCAAATGACACAAATTGGTTCAGGAAGCTGTCAACAGACCCTCACCAGTCACCAACTCACCATTGCTTTATTTATGGCTTGCTGCTTCAAGACAACTTTGCAGAGGGTATGCTAAAAAAAGGCATAATCTGCTAGTCAACAAAGGTGCTTTCTATCAAAGCAACAGGGGCTTGTACTTTCTTTTAGTATTAGGCCTCTCACTTGATGTTAACAGTAAAAGTGGGTTGTTGTTCAAGGAAGCACATGAATCCTAATATTGATTTAGTTTGTCAAAGTGCAAGGAGAATTATTTCAATTGGATAGTCAGAAAATGTGATTTTCTTGCAACAGTCTATGGAACTTGAAGAGGGTGAATGGAAGTAGTGATAGCCGAAGTGCCAAAACAAGAACTTGGGTGGAATTAATTTCAAGGCTTCGTCAAGACTGTTCCAGTTAGAAGAGAAAGGAGATGTTCTTTTGTTTCTTATTTTACTTCTACTCGCAGTGTATTTCAGCTAACTACGAAGGTTCTGAGAGTAAGCAAGTCGTCTGCAACATGCTATTAAGGGTTTTATCCCACTTAACAACACGGGGAAAAAAAGGGGGCATCACATAATGTAATATGTAAGTGCATAACTAGTACTAGTAGTAGAGAAGAATAACATTGTCCATACCTCCTCCAATGTGGAAACAAGTTCTTCTAGTTCTTTCTGGATGGATGAGATAATTTTTGATGAGACATTTTCATAATCAGAAATCAAGTCTTCATTAGAACTCGGGTAGTAAATAATTCCCCAATTTATCAGCAGCTCTCTAAGCATCTCCACATCCTCACTGCTCATTCTGTCTTTCAGCTACAACAAAAAATGACTACTATTCATGAGAAGTACATAATTTATTTATTTAATTAATTTATTTTTACTTTTTTGAGGGAAGAGGAAAACACAGATGATTACAAACAAATTATAAAAAATAGAAAATTTACCATGTCCATAACTCTTTCGCATTCCACATCTTTGATCTGAACAGTAGATTCTGGTGTTTTGCTGTTTTTATCTTCAGATGCGATGACACAAGGTGCCGCTTTTATATGTTGTGCCCTAATCCATGAGAGGGCAAAAGGTCAAAAAAAATTTCTCAGGATTTTCAAAATAATTTGCAATGCATATGAATATTTAGCCCTTTAGAGAACACACACAATCATACACTAGTTGAATGTTGTATATCCTCATACAAAGTAACAAACTTTGTAGAAAGCGGAGAAAGAACAAATAGAACTAACTGAGGCGAAGATTTCCAAATAGACTAACCCTGGGATATGGAGGACATGTGACTTTCAATGATTTTCCAGTCGAGTGATCTCAACCCAAGAAAGGGTCTCACTGATGCAAATAAGAAAAAGGGTCTCACTAATCATTTTCACAGGGCATCTTTACTTTTTTAGCACAAACCACGCACCTCCAAGCAATACATAGGAAATTTTTGTTGTATCATAAATTCTAAGAGAGATCCCATATCCTTGTTAACAAACAAGTGGACACTATGAAACAATTAGCTAGAATTAAGACATAAAATATATGACTCTCCTGTATGATGATGACTAGCTACAGTTTAAGACTGAATTAAACCTTGCACCAAAGCGAAGGGTGGATAGAGTCTCTGATGCATTTGAAGGGCTTGGGGAACAACAACACAGCAAAGCCATTTGGCAGCTACCTCCCTGAAAGATGACATTTAGGATTTCAAAAATTAGATAATTTTACAAATCCAGCACCAAGACAGACAAGGAAGAAAATCTAACCAGGGTATCTTGCAGTATTCGAGTAAGCTTAGAATCGCGATAAGGGATGTGCGTCAATTTGTTCTGTGGACTACATGTTAATGCATTTACAACATTTCCCAAGGCAGAAAGGGATTTGTTAATTGTCTTGGCCTCTTCCAGAAGTTTCCCTTCTGCTCCTGTTTTTCCCACTTTCTCAGAGCCAGCCAAGTCCACAAGAATTAGCTTCCCTGTTTTAGTCCTGTAACAATTTTAGTATCACATTTGGACAATCAATCGGAATAAGCAAATAAGAGTACCTCTTATCAGCAGAAAGCTCTTGCTGGACCGTGAATATGTAGACACAATGACTTCTGCTACTAGCAACATTCATCTCTAATATCAAATTTGAATACCAAATGCGTAAAGATTTTCAATCTTCATAGGTACTAATATATTGGAGTCAAAGACTTGATAAATAGAGAGAAGATGCTCACGAGTTTCTCCAACTGCTCTATTCACAATTCCATTCTGCAATGTCAAAACCCAACAATAAGAAGCTAAAGCGTGAATAGAAACTGAGAAACATATGTAGCCATTCCCAACTTACCGATAGGATTTGCATTGCTTCGGAAGCTTCCAGCACAGGGATCTGAAATCATTGAAGGCACTAATACACTGATTTGAGTACTTGAGCATGCCAAAAATTATCAATAAGCAGAAAAAATGCCATAACTATGCATCCTAAGTTCAGCATCAGTGGCAGTGCACTTTGTAATGGTAGCAGCATCATATGTCATAACTAGCAAACAATGATCTTAACTGATGATCATGCCATATGTTGAACTAAAAACATGCTATGGTATCAGCAAAGAATTCATGTAGAAAGGATGATTTTTCACCAAGAATATAAACATTTTTTTAAACATTTGCAGTTCTTTAATTTCAGTAACACATGTTGCACTTCACATAATTGACAAAGGACAAAGAAACAAGGCACCGTCTCCAGTTGAAAAAGCTTCTGTTAGTATTTTGAACAGAATAAAGTCCAGGAGTTAACTTACCTCAGTGACTCCAGACAGTAGAATTCCTTGAGACTTGCTCTCCTTAATCTGTATATTATCCTTTGACAAATCAAACAGGTCCCTGTAAAGAATGATAGTGCCTATTGCTCAAAAATCTTGTTCAAGAGGCTAACAAAAGAAATCGCAAAATAGTCTGACAACTGCAAGCATTTTCCACTAGAAATGAAGTTACTTTTACTTCAGTTAAGAATGTGGCTGTCAATGGATACCAACCTCACTTTTTCCATGTATATCTCAACCTGCATGCAGCAGTTTGAGATGAGTAAGCCCCATGAGCAGCAAAAAAAACCTGTAATAAAGCCCAACTACACGAGTAAAGTAAGACTTAATACCATTGATAATTTCACTGAATAAGCAGTTGCTCCATTTGAAGAATCGATCATCTCAAACAGTCCTTCTATAACTCTCGGGATCAGACCTTTCCTTTCAGCATCGCACTTGATGATGCTAGGTCCCTGGTATGAAGATATATTGGTAAGCTCTTGAAAATTATACAACCATGCAATTTTACCACTTAAAAAATTTTATCACCTCCATGCTATATGTCTTTCCAGCTCCAGTCTGTGACCAAGTAAGTAAAAGGAGTTTAATCTCGTCAGAACTTCGGAAAAAGAGGAGAAGCAATCATGAAGAAGCTTCTTAGAAGTGCTAAATAAAAGGCAGCATGCTTTAATATGCTTCTAGCCTCTAGTTCTTTGTGTTCAACAGAATTAGGTTCATAAAACAGATAATTTCACAACTCTTCTAGTCTAAAAATAATAAAACAAGTGCATTCTCCTAGTCAAGTGCTTCAGAATTCAGACCACTAATTCTACCAATATCAAAGCCTTAACAAAACTGCAGCCTGAACACAAAGGTTTCTCAGACTATCATGCAATCATTCATAGCAGGAAAGAAAGTAATCCATATTACATAAGAAATACACGGTTCCTGTTCCTAATAACCAAATATGTGTTACTTCTTATCTTCTCCTGTATGCATGCTTTGCAAAGCCATTCAAATCAAAACAATACTTCGTATATAGCAGCCAAACACAAGCTCAACAGAAAACAAATGCTTAGTACAATTATTTGTCAGCTACATTGTCCAATATTGTACATGAAAATGTGCCCAACGCAGAAAAGTAAGAAAACGGACAAATCAAAGTAAAACTCTAGCCGAGGAGGAGAAAATCACCTGGCCATAAGAAATAATTGTACCGTTAAGTCCATTGACCACGTCTGAAAGGTTTACATAGCATTTCGACCAAAATTCAAATCTAATTAGCACACGGTTTTCAAGATTTTTCTTCTTAGCACCCAAGCAAGGAAACAAGCGAACCAAAAACTACGAATAAAAAATAATTTACAATTTTCCTACTATCACTAAAAGTTGATCACAAGAGAGTGAGTTTTTATGTTTTCTGTGATTCAACCTCTTTGTTGTGATGATTATACACATTTCCTTCTATTACCACATCCAGAACAAAGCACCGCAATCGGAAACTACAACAGAAGACTACAATCAACAAGCGAATCAAAGGCTACCACGGAAACTGGAAAACTTCACTCTCAATTTCCAGATTAACTCTAACGATCTCTAAAAGTAGGTCACATATACTATTAGTATGTGACAAATGATGATACGCATTCAACAATATCTGTCTCCTAAACCAGAAAATCAAACCTAAAATCATTCATAAATACGAATCCGTAAACGCTCACCTTGTACAATCGGCGAAGCTAGAACTTCGTAAACGCTAGATTGAGCAGAATATTCGTAGAACACTTTGTCGAAGCTAAAACTCAAATCTCCATCCTTTTCATCCTTCAATTTCAAACCAAAATTCATCCAGAAATCAACGTAATTACCAAAGAAACAAAGGAAATCAAATTGCGATCAATTTTTTCAGAAAATTCGAAGAAATTACCTTGAAATTGAAGGATTCGTCGTCAATGCGATGAATACTGACGGAATTACCGTGATCTCTGATCTCGTTGGAACTCAACGGGCGGAATCGAGCGCAGACTATGACCTTTGACATCTTCGATTTCGCCGGCTGCTCGGATTTTGAAGATGTAATTCAAACCTATATTTGAAAAATATTGCAATATGTGATCGGATTCGTGAAGCGGAAGCCACACTCCGAAATTCAGCGACTATTTTTTGGAGTTACAGAAATTCTGAAGGTTTTTGCAGAGGGAAAAGCGATAGTTATGGACGATGAATGAAAGAATTTGAAATGAAGTGTTGCGTGAATGTGAAGTGGAATGAATTGGTTTTATAGTGTTGGCGGCAAATTTCGAGAGGGTGGATGTTTGATACTCGCAAATAGGATAGTGCAGGCGGGCAATCGTGCAAAATGCTGGAAGAAATAACATAAAACGTAGAGTGACTGGACGTGCTTGTGCAGTGGAAGACAGGTCAGCATGGAGTGGGAGGCATGTGAAAATAATATATTGCAAAAGTTGGTAAAAGTGAAAAAGTTGTACTTGGTAAACGTGAAAATAAAAGATTTTTTTGCAAAAATTACTGTTAAAGTCACTGTAGAGCATGGACAGTCTGTGTTTTATGAATCGGAAATCATGAAAAGAGGCCATAACTAATGATACAATACACGAATGAACATTATGTAGTCATTCACTAAACATTTAGTTGTACGCCACTGAATATGTGAGGAGAACCCAATGAGCATTTCTATACTTGGGTGAATTAGTTTAAAATAATTCATTGAAAGTTTTTACAATGAACATTTTATAACGAGCCACTGAACATTTAAGTGTAAATGAATGAATATACAAGTGTAAACGAATGAACATTTACGGTTTTATTTGAATGAGCATTACATATCAGTACAAAAATCTAAGAGATTGCATTGGGAAGGAGCATTTTTTTGTAACGATGATGCGTGGGTTTTTTTTTTTGCAGAGATCTTATATATTTTTTATTCACCATTCACATAATTTCATTAGGCATTTTCAATGACCATTTAGTAAATCTCACTGATCATTTAGCTTATTCCACTGAACATTTGTCCATTTTCACCGACCATTTACATAATTTCACTGAACAATTCATTCATTTTACTGAACATTCGCATAATTCCACTAAACATCTCCCTCTTTTCACTGAACATCTACTAAATCTCAATGACCATTTACTAAATCTCACTATATCATTTACCTTATTCCACTTAACATTTCTCCATTTTCAATGACCATTTACATAATTACACTGAACATTTCATTCATTTTCCTGACCATTTACTAAATCATTTATCGATCATCAAGCCAATTCCACTAAAAATTTTACTCCCATTTTACTGAACATTTTAGTTAATTGCAATGAACATCTAATTACATTCAATGATCATGTTCTTTATTTTCAATGACCATTTTTTAACTTTCACTAAACATTTAGTTATGTACACTGATCACATATTTTATTTCATTGACCATCTAAATAACTTCACTGAACATCCATTCTAACTCCATTGAACATTTTAGTAATCTCACTGAACATCAAATTAATTTCACTAAACAAGTCCTTAATCTCAATGACTAATTAGTTAATAGAGATGAAGGGAAGCACTGGGAGAGAGAGAGTGAAATGAAAGTGGAAGGGTTGGAAGTGAAAAGGTTTGTCTTTTTTATTTGGGAAAATGGGGAGGAAATGATGGCAATTGCATGGGGAATGCACAACTGCTGTATTCCTTGAAACGAGGCACGTCCAGTCATGCTCAGATATGATGATTTATGGAGAACTGCTAAAGGTCATTGAGTTGGGGTAAATGGTCAATGCATTATCTGACGTGTAAAAGCTCCTCCAGCCACATGCGTTTTGTGTTATTTTGGGCTGCGTTTTACACAGGGTGCACGATGCGCATCGTGCACCCGGGTGTAACATCCACATACTGTTTGATACTTGATAGTGTAGTCATGTACTCCGTATTATTCCATTTTTTTTTACCTTAATTCTATTTGTGGAGTAAATATTTTAAAAGTTTGATCGTAATTTTATAGAATATAAATATTTAATAAATTTTTTTAATATAAATTTTTAAAATATTAAATTTTTAAAATATTTTATTTTATAAATTTAAAAATAAAAGTATTTTAAATTATGTCTTGAAAATATAGAAAAGTTAAATGACGTAAAAATGAGAGATATAAGGAATATAGACTAACTATGTATGGCCTTTGCCCCATTTAATTTATCTGATCTTATTAAATTGGAATTATTTACATTGATTAAAATTGGATTTTGATGGTAGAGATTAATTTTTGTTTATATCTTATTTTTATCGATTATGTCTTATTTATATTGATTTACTAACATTATTTTATGTACGATTGGAATTGATTCTTACTAATAATCACAAGTTTTTGCCGATTAGATTGACTTTTACTTATTAATTATTTTTTAAAGTAAACTAAACAAGACATATATCAATAATTACCATAAGGATATCATTTAAACGTTTGTGCCCAATCTAATGTATGGGAATCATTTAAACTTTTGTACCCAAGCTAATGTATCGGCCTTTTATCTTCAATTATTGATGATTTAGTTGATTACTTCAATAAACATATAAGTTTTGAGTGTGTGGAATTCCTCCTGTCTTGTCCTTAGTTTTAGATAAGTACAATGAGTTTAGTCAAGATTTGGTGGGGTATCAGAGTATTGGTTCGTTATTAAATTAAAGTAATACATAAGATTAGCTTAGGGAACCTGTAACTAGGCCATCACTAAAAAGTTATTATCACTTCAACCATAACTAGCAAATAAAAATTCGAATTTTTCTATACCAACGATAGACTTAAATAGACACAAAAGTATTATTATCTCATGTAAGATACGAAAAAATGAAAATCATGCACACACAGTATGAATCAAAATTTATCTTGACGATTCCGTAAATTGACATAGCAAAGATTTTATATATTGGAAATAGCAAAACATTAGAAATGTAGCTAAAGATTATACAAAATAATCCTATTTTAAAAATATTTATTAACACTATTTGAAAAAATGAGCCCTATATGTTTCATAAACCATAAATCATTGGGTAATGCTTGGATTGAGGATACTACACTAGGGAAGAAATAAAAGTCAAATAAATAAAAAACAAGGTTAGTGAAAAGTGGTTTATAAGAAAAATGTAATATTTATAGTGTGATGAAAGGAAAACTAATACCCTTATTTAAAGGATAATATATACTCTTCACACTCCTAATGTAGTTATTAATACTATAATAAGGGTAATAATCAATCTCTCAATTCTTCTTTCTTCCTCATACTATTACTATAATATCTTCATTTTCATATCACCTCCTTGTCACTATCTCTATTTACCTTCATTTTTCATTAATTTAACGTTTATCATCTGTCAATCTATCTCCCTCAATCCAAATATAGTCTTAAAAAAGTAAACTATTTTCATAATAGTCACACAAAAAAGGTAAAAAAAAAATAATTTAAGAAGTCCATTTAAGTGGGTATAGTTCTCCGCTTTAACCAAAACCTGACTCAACCAGTGAACCCAAACACCAATTCGTCTACAACGCCAAAAACCTTGCACAATCCACCCTTGCGTTTCTCTGTCTCTCCTTCAGAAGAACTAATCATGTCGAACCAGCAGGACCTTCACAAGCAGTACTTGGTCTCAGCTTTTCTGGCAATGGAACCATCCGACTCCTTGATTGCCTTAGCCAGGTAAAACACCCACTTCATCACTCACCCTGTTTGTGTAACCACTTAGTTATACTTCCTTAATAATCTCCCAGTTCATAATTTTGCAGGAAATGTGGGGGTGGCTTGATTTTAGAGGATGTACAGCAGTTCATTTGGCAATGTTGCATTGACAAGACTGTATGTAATCTTTTATAGTTTCTTTAATTTGTGCTTTATTTCATAACCGCACTTGAATTCTGTTGAGATTATGTTTATTTTGCATTTGGAATGTGTGTGGAGTACTGAATGGTCTATTTTTTATTGTCGTATTGCTAGTTCAAGTTAAATTATCAGTGGGATGAAAAATCCCCGTCGAAGGGCTTAATATGGGTTTTGTTCAGTTAGGTTTCATAAGGGAAGCATAGCTTGTTGGTTTTAATGTTTTACATATTGCTGAATGTCCACTAAGTTTGCCACTTCAATGAAGATAGCGATCAAGATGTGATTTTTCTCGATAGGAAACGTAGTTCGTGATAGGTATGTTGGATAATTTAGATGGGAAAGAAGGAAAGGATGTTTAGTGGTAGTTCTATTGAATTCGGATGTTTTGTTTTGGCTTTCCTTTTGTCTCTACAAATGTGCATCGTTGATTGATTTACTAGTGGATGTGAGTGTTCTTGGAATGACATGTTTTAACGATGAACTTGGAAGTTTTATGTCGGTGGCTATAATGACTATAAACATATCTAGCTATATCTGAGTCCATGGTGGTTTCTTTTATTATTGCAGGATGAGAACTGTTATGTACCTTACTTGAAAGTTTTTCTGAAGAAACTCATTAAAGAAGTTGAATCAACTGGTGGCAGTGTGTTGGATGAATTTTATGAACGCTATACTCACTACATGGTTTCTTTGAAGGTCAGTATTGGTTAGGAAGTACTACTTTTGCTTGGAATCCCTTAATTTTGGTGCTCTTACATATCATATGCATCATTTTGCCGTATTGCTGTTTAAAATTGTAGGAAGATGCTCCTGAAAACGAAAGTTCATGGATTGTGAAATGCATATCATTTCTTTTTCACGGCTGTAAGAACATATGACCATTAACATTGGTGTCAAACATGTTGGTTTTTAGTGGATCTATAATATGGCTAACATTTTTGCTTCTTTTTGGTGAATTATCAAGTTCCTCGTCACACTGGTCAAATGCAGATTGTTGTTCCATTGCAATGTTCTCTCAATCTACTTCAAGGGGACACTGGGTATGTTATGCTGCAATACATTCTTTTGAGATTTGTTTTTCCTCTTATGTTCTCATAAGCTAATAATTGAGCATATTGTAAACACTTTTGAGAGCTTTCTAGATAGTATTAAAAAAATGGAGCTTTTTCTTTGTGCTGTATCGTTCATTCCTTTATTTCACGCAACAATAGGTATAATGTTCTTAGGGCAATCATAACTCAAGATGGTAGACTTTTATGTGAATCTAAATATTGTATTGGTATGCATTGCTTGTATTTAGTACGAGGCTATGGGCCAAGTCCTAATTTTATTTATAAATCAAAAAATAATATGCAAAATGTTCTTGTGGATTTGTTAGTAGCTATGCCTTGCTTTGTTCAGTATATGATTGTGTTAACTTTGTTCTTGTTGGCAGTTATGATTTAATTTGATTTTGCACAGAAAAATTGTCAAAATTTTATTTTGGCACCAACAGTTTAGTAATTAGTTCACTTGCTTTGTACAGTTGCTGATCATGTAAATAAAATGTGTAGGTGCGCTCTTTGGCCTTCTTGTCTTTTTCTGTCAGAGTTTATTCTTTCATATCCCGAAGTTTTTACGAGGAAATCATGTTTTGAGGTGAAGTATTTGTCATGATGTATTTCTTCAGAGAATTTTTTTTTATGTTGAACAGTGTAAAATATTTTGGAAGAAATTTTGAAATAACTTGGTGAATTTATCCCAGAAAATGGTGCTTTTAGTTGCATGAGTCCCTCACTATCGGCTTGCTTTTGTCTGTTGGCAATAAATTGCCCCCTTGAACTATATAATTTCAGTAAATAGTCTTGTATATATTCTGAGCTGCAATTTGATAAATCAAGAACTTGAATGTGTTAATACTGCTGCCAAATGGTGATAAAAAATCAATTATCATTCTGTTTTATTTGTTGAATGTGAAACAGGTTGGTTCTGGTGTAGGTTTGCTTGGCGTCTGCCTTAAGCATGTTAAAGCCTCTCAGGTCTGTTTTTTTATTTTATTTTATATCCTTCTATGATTAAAATTTTTTGATGGTTCATTACCTCTAATAGACTTTGATAAAGGTTTATTTGTCATTGGTTTTACTTTTACTTTTACTTTTACAAGGTACAATTGTTTATCTGATTTGTTCTAGGCAAGAGTGAGGATTCAGCTGATGAGATCTGCTAACTGGTAGATAAAGTCAGTGAGGCTTATTTTCCATGAAAGAACTTTATCCCAGGGGCTAGAGTAGAGTTATTATGTATTGTTTGTAGTCTTTGGTTTTTGGAATGAAAATTTGAAATTATAGTAGATTTGTAGTTTTTGTACTGTCTTGTTCCACTCTTAGAAAGTATCTCAGTATCAAATAGTAGCCAAGCTGCTTGGAAATGGGGACCGTCTGAATCCCTTAAAATCAAATCTTAGAGCATCTGAACCTCTCTTTTTCAATAAACCTTCTATCTTTAAGTGGTTTTTCTCTACTGCTAGTTCATCTCTGTTTTCATGTACTGTACTTCATCTTTTTTTTTTTTTTGCATTAGTTCTTGTTTTCAAATTCACAGAATATGTTGGTTTTCTTTCTTTCTCTCCATCCCACTGTGTCTCCTCATTTCCTTAATGTTTTCAGTTGCTCCTCTGATTTATCTGCCAGGTGGATGTTTCTGTACTAGTGTTGATTGTAAGGTCACAGATTCTCTATCTTGTTATTTCTTTGGCTTATCATGATGTAAAACTTGCTTGCTGCAACCTCTCCTTAGTCCTCATGTCTTTGAGGATGACTTGTAGTTGCTGGGGTTTCTCCTTTTAAACCTGTTTTTTTTCCTCGACGCTTATAAAGAGAGAGTTACACTTTTGATTTTCAAACTTGTGTTTTTTATGCAGGTAATCCTGACTGATGGTGATGCATCTAGTTTAGCAAATTTGAAGCTGAATTTGGAAATGAATAATATTGGAAATCTAGATGGCTCTTTGAACGAAAGTAAAAGTAGCTCAAATTTGGTAAGTTACAATGATCAATCTGAAGAGAGCAGCATTTTTTTTTGTTTTATTATACTCTCTTTAAGCCTGAGTGCTCCACTTATATCCTACATGTCGGCTATTATGCCTTTGCTATCTACATTTTTGATGTACCTTCAGTAGGTTCATATTGCCTAGTCAAGGTTTTGTCAATAAGAGAAAAGTGAGTGCTTGTGAGGTTGCTTCGTTAAAGTTTGATTGAGCCAAAAAAATGTTGCAGCTCTGTACTATGTGTCTTCTGATAACTCTGTGCTTAATTTAATGGATGAAATTAAAATATAAATAACACTCAAGAGGGGATGGATGGATATATTTTTAACGGAATAGATAATTGTAAAGGAGGAATTTTTTTTAATATTAGTTTAAAATGGAGAATTTTTAAATTATGTAATAATTGAACATAAATTTTAAAATGTTTCGTGTATACTCCCTATTCTTTTTGTTTGCACCATTTGGAATCTTTAAACTCAAGAATATTCAATAAATATAAGGAAAAACATATTAATGTTGGATTTTATTATATTCGTCCCGACATGTAGTTTAAAAATATCCGCTATGCTGCACAGTTTTGAAGGATTCATTGTTGAAGGTGGTACTGCCCAAATGTGAGCATTGGGAATTGTGTCAAATGGCAAAAATAAAAAAAGGGACAGAGGGAGCATATTAATTTGATGTGGATTAAATAGATTTTTATTATTATAAAAGAGTACTCCAAAAAAATAATAAAAAAATCATTTAGACTTAGGGTACAAATTTTTCTAATTTTTCATGGTTATACATGCATGAATAAAAACACATCCCAAAATACTAGACAATTCTTAGAGGAGGTATATCTGAGTTACTTGGCCTTGAATTTGTATATTAGGGCTTAGAAAGTTTAAAGATAATTTCCAAAACTCCTCATTCCTAAGAACTAAAACAGTAGTTCAGAATTTCAGATACTCACTTGATACAACAAATAGATATGAGTATATGACTAACTGAATATATTCATGTACTTATAGTTTAATCTAAACCTTATAAGAAAATATAAACAAAACAAATTGTAGACTAAAAAAGACTTCATTTGCATGAACTGTGAAAAGAGGAAAGATCGGTGGGCTGTGATGAAGACAAAGGCCACAAGATTTGGAGGATAACAAGCTGTCAACGAAAACAGATTTACCGTCTTTGTGAACATCTTAAAACAACGCCAGCCGAAAATGTTGGAAGGGCGACTATGACGCAAGGCGGGAGATTGACTCACTGATAATGGGAGGCTAAATAGAAGAAATGTTATATGAGATTAGATTTACTTCCATCTATCACTTGAGTAAAAGTTAATGACTTGAGTAATTGCTTCCACATTTTAGATTTAGAGTTATAACAAAATAAGATAAAAGGAGATTATTTAGTCAGTAATATAGAAATACTGTTCATTGGGGGAAATGTATAAATAAATTTTGAAATCGTAGAAGTGTTTAATAGTAGGAAATAAAAGTATAATATCATGGGTATAATGGAGAGGTTTTTATTGTTATAGGATTTAATGATTGCAAATGAATAAAGGATGGTATGTATGACCGTGCAAAATATGCATTTATTAATGATTATCATAAACAAGTTATATAAACGAATATGCAAAGTTTGAAAAAAATTCACTTTAAATTGAAGGATGAATTTTTTTTTTTTTTTTTTTTTGAAAAACAAATTATGAATATGTTTCATCTTCCAATTTATAGTGCGCTTTTTTTCAAACTTTGCATATTCATACTGATGAAAAATTCATTCTTCTTAAATTTAATATTATTTTTTTACTTTTAAAACCTATCCCCCCTTGTGAGTATTATTTTCTATGCTAGTATTCACTAGTCAATTGATTGTAGAATGTTAATATAGAAATACTATTCATCAGAGTGAAATGGTATGAATAAATTTTGAAATCTTAAGAATTATTGAATGATAGAAAATAAAAGTATCATATCAGGGGTAAAATGGAGATATTTTTTATTGTTATAGGATTTAATGATTTCAAACTAATAAATAAATAAAGGATGGTATTTACGATCATTTGAAATGTATATTTATAATTTATAAGTGATGATCATATAAAAGTAATATAGAAGAATACACATGGATTGAAATATTTTAACCATAAGTTGAATAATGGCTTTTTGAAAAAATTTATCAATATAAAAAAAATATAGATATATTTTTTCAAAAATTTTATTCTTTAAATTATGGTGAAAACATTTCAAACTTTGCAGAGTCATACTGATTCTAAAACTTACAAAACAGGTGAGAGTCTAAGAAACATACGAGTCTTATAAATGAGTAATTGAAAGAATTTCTTTAAAAGTAAATAAAACTTATTAACAATAAATAAATTGTACTTTGCAGTCAAGATAATTCATTTGTTTCAATTCTCTTGCCCTATTTGACTAGTTTTATGAGTTTGGTCAAATGGAACAAGTAAAATGGGATGGATGGAGTATATATTTACAAAATAATTTAAAGATAATGATTTGGTAGGAGAGAGGAAAAAAAATGTAGGTGAGTAAAACGACCAAACAGAAGGCAAATGACAGCTTTTGAGATATGCAAAGCCATAGGATTATCAAAATTAAAACCCTTGATAGAACTATGAATATTCATAAATCTACAGCTGCATTTATGCCTAGCAAGGCCTTCTTTGCTCACATGAACCTTACTTTTGAAACCCTAAGAGTATTAAACCAATTAACGACTACAACTTGTATTATCATATGCTGTTCATATCCCTCTCTCTATATAAGGGGACATAGATGGGTATATGTCTAACCCTAAAATCATATCAAGAGAGATAGAGAAGATTTTAGTAAACCGTACTCATATTTCCTACTATATTGACATGTGGACAGAATAATCGCGCAAATAGAAAAGTATCCCTTGGTCAACTATGTATGGATTCAAAAAGTAGGGGATTTCATGTAATTTTGTTGATGGGTATAAAAGATAGAACTATCTTATTGATTGTGTACACTAAATGATACATGATTGTATGACATGAAATGTGTTTTGGAATTTTTTTCAAAACATAATTTTATTCATTTTACTAATGTGGTCCTTTGTGTTTGACATCTTAAAGATATGCCTCATATCTCAAAGTTATATTTTAGTTAATAATTCGAGTTCGCAGCTTGAATACTTCATCAATTCATATTATGTGATAACTTGATTACTATTCTGGCTGCCAATTTGATCTAATTGTAGTGATTTTACATGGCATAGAGAATTTTTTCATACCATCTGAAAGGACAATTTAGGCATCCCCACTCAAAGGATTTAACCTAGTTTCTTACTGAATTTAAAAACTAAATCTTGCGTATGAAATATCAACTAACTTATCAAGTTTAAGTGAGCTGGTTTCAAATAAGAAATTCTTATTGAGCTCTTGATTTGCTAGTAATAAATTCCTAAAATGTGGTAACTGGTTAGTGATACCCTCCTAAATTAGTGCTATCAGAATTAACCGAGCTCGAGAAGCCAGGGATATAGCTTGACATGACTCCAACTTGCCTTATTTTCTTTTCTTGACTACTTTTCTTTTGGTGCTAACTTGAGAGTCAGTGTTAGTTATTCCTTCAGTTCTTGCAGGTTCTTCTCCATTAATTCGCTGAAGAGGGTATCAGGGTCTCTCTCTGTTGTTACTTTACTTTCTTTGTTTACATTTCCATATCAGTGGGTGTTGGGGTCAGTATTATGTAATTCGCTCCCCTGGTTGTCCCCTGGCAAACTTTTTTCTGTAATGTGTAAACTGATATGCTATTGAGTGTTAGACTTACGCTAGTTTGAAACAAATAGCGTTACTGTACCCTTTCTATGTAAATGTTCTAATATCCTGTTGAAACTGGTTTTTGGTTGTGAATAGGCTGTTGGAATGTTGGTTGTGGGGTGAAAAATGATCTTCTAAATCTTTTTCTTGACGTTTATAGATAATAGATGTAGCAGTGACCTTAGATTGTTGTGGAAAACTTAATTTTGTAATAAGGTATAATCTGCAAATCAAGCAAAATTGTTTTGTCTAATTTCCACATAGAAGTTTGATTGCTGGTCCTTCATTCAACCTTTGGATTTTAAGATAAGATCAGAGGAAGGATGGCTGAGTCATGTCAGGCGTGTATAGTCACTGAACTGACATTTAAATATGTTAGTTATATACATTCAATTTATTAGCACGCTTGAAATGGAAAATGTGGCAGCTGTATTGTTAATTTTCAACTGTGTACGTTTACTTTGCAATCACTTTTTCTATGATGCAGGTGCATTGCATTAATCTGGCGTGGGAATCTGCAAAAGAGAGTGAGCTTCAGCAATTCAAACCTGATATTGTGTAAGAATTTTTATTATTCTTATGGTAGTATTACATGATATATTCTGCTTTATAAGAAAGGTTTCCTACAAAGGCTAAAATTCTACAGTCTCCTTTTATCTGATTTTCTATATTGTCAAAGTTCTTTTGCAAAAGCCTTTGAATGATGCAAATCTTAATATTTATGCTCCCAAAGTAACCTGAGGGGCTTATCCACTTGGGTAAACAACTCCCACATCATCAGGATGGGGGATCTCGGAGAAGACCATATGTTGAAGTTGAAATGGCATGAAAAAGGACATCATGTCGTCTGATTTTTCAGGATGTAATAAAATTGGAATTTTTCATTTATTTAGTGTAAGTTGGAGGAATGGGTTTATGCCTTTTGATGTAGTCTTTGTTGGAGGGAAAAGCATTTCACATCAAGGGAAATATTGTCTGGATGTCTTGATTTCAAATAACATGATTTCAAATCCAAATTCATAACTCAATGGAAAAATTTAATGGCAGTTTATATGTTTAGACTTATATATTATATAATTAAATAAGGGTACAATGTAAAATTCCTTTGAAATGTCATCTTTGATATGAAGCCCATGATGCAGACGTTCAGTTAATAACCTAGCATATTCAGATAAGAACTAGTTATGCTGCCAAGTTGCATGTATCCAAATTCAGTCTATCTTGAAAAACAAAAAAATTGACACTGGAATCATAGATAAGAGAAATAAAATCTAGTGGTGAATGTTTTGTTTCAGGCACTATAATTGCTTCAGTTGCTAGATTTTTTTTTTTTTTGATGCAGAAGAGGAGGGAAGCCTCCTTACAGAAACAAAAACTACTCAGAGATAAGGCTTGGCAGGGCTACACCCCTACAGTCATCCTCTAAAATGGCCTGAAGCTCAATTGGGGACATAATGAAAATTGATAACCTTTCCTGCTGTGAGACTCCCTGATTTGCCAACCACTCCGCTGCTCTATTTCCTTCTCTGTAGGTGTGCATAATTCTAGTTTCCCAATCCGGAGTGTTCATCATTGACCTGCACAAGTTTATAAGGTGAACACATTCCCCTTCTTCCTGATCCTTTCCTAACAAGGACTGGACACAAGAACTGTTATCCATTTGTATGATGAGCTTCGTGATACCGAGATCTTTTGCCAGAGCCAATCCTTTGCTAAGAGCTAAAAGTTCAGCTCTATAAGATCCTGTTATCCCGATGTTTGCTGAGAGGGCAGCCATCAATCTCCCCTCGTGGTCCCTAATGAGGGCACCACCTCCTGCTTCCCCTGGATTCCCCTTAGAAGCACCATCTGAGTTTAGAGCATACCATCCTTCTGGAGGAGCTAGTCACTGGATATTTGCCATTCTCTTCGTCCTGCCTTCCTCTCTTTTCTTCGAAACATCTCCTTTCAGTGCTTTACATGTTTCCTTCCATTTCACCAGTAAATACCCACTCTATTAATGGGAATTTCCTCCCTTCTATTAAAAATCGACCAATTTCTCCATTTCCAAATCCAAAACACCGTTATGCAGAAAAGGGTAGGCCAATCTCCATCTAGCTGTTGTGCAAACTCTTCAAGATTCTTTTCTAGCCAATCTTTACAGTTGCCTCTGAAGAATTGTGGAATCCTAGAGGCTACACCCAAATTGTTCCAGATTTCCCTTGCTTTGATACAGTCTCTTAAAGCATGCATGACTGACTCCTCCCCGATATTGCAAACTGGACACACAGGGCTGTTCACTAACTTACGTTTAAACAGATTACAGCTATGTAGTATTCTGTCATGGCATACCAACCGCATAAATCCCTTGATTCTGAATTGTACAGGTGCATCCCACACCATGTTCCAAAGCTCTTCAGCTAAAATGTTATCCTCATTACGTAATAATTGTATAGCCGATCGTATGGTAAATTTCCTCTTCTTCCATTGCTAGATACTTGGATAGACAGCATGAGTGTGGACGTTGAGTTTTAGGGAACTAGGATGGTTGTTTGTACTACCTATATGTCCTTGGTTTACAGGTTCTTCTAAGTTTTTTGCTTCAGGATGTCCATGAGGTTTTTGCTTCCTTAGGTCTTTACTCTCATTCTACTATTATTTCCTCAAGTATTGTAGAATTCCAATTAATAACACCATGGTGTAATGATCATGAACAAATCTAGATTAAATATGTTACTCTTTGGATTTTTTTTTGAAACAAAACAATCTATAACCCAGTATATAATGCCTACTGTAATCCCTGAGCTGATTCTTTTTGTTAACTTGCACTGCAGTTTGGGTGCAGATGTAATATATGATCCGTCATGTCTCCCTCATCTTGTACGAGTACTTTCCATCCTTCTAAATCGAAGAAAACCTGTCAACAGAAAACTGAATACCAATGCCCAAGTTAATGCACAAAATTGCTTCAATGATGATTCTTCAGAGTCAAATAAAGTGGAATCGCAGGTTGCAACTTTGAAGCCCTTGCTTCAAGAAATGGAGACTGGTCCGGTGGCCCTTATTGCATCAGTGATCAGAAACATTGACACTTTTAATTGCTTTCTTAACCTTTGCTGTCAAAAGGGTATTCTTGTTAGGGATATGACTGAATCTATTAGGCCGTTTAACTTGCTACCTTACATGGGTTCATATAACAGATCGGATGTACACTTGCTGGTGCTTTCCTATGTTAGCAAGTAAACTAGTGAAAGTATGCTAATAATCGAGTTTTCAGCTTTCTTAAACACACTTTCAGGTTAATAAGTAATAACTAGATTCAGGCCTTGACATTATGCCATAGACATTGGATATTGTTTTACATCTTTAACTATCTTCAGAGGCATTGCAATTATGTACTAATATTTTGCTTCTGGTAATACTATCTTTAAATTAACTATTGCATCAATGTCCAATATTCTTTTGATATGCGGCGACTGTGACTTGTAAACTAAAATGAGGTAGCTACATTGCCCTTTTGGGTGATTTTCTTTCTGAATTTTGGCTTCTTATCCCAAAACACATTCATAACAAAATCTAAAATCATGAAAACCTAAAAAACTTGGATAAAAAGTCCAAATGGGAAAGTCTAAGGCTAAATTGAAACGAATCACATGTCACACACATGTTGCAATTTCTTAAGATAAAAGATTATGAAATATTTTAAAAAGTATAGAGATAGAGGGAGTTTTTTTTACATTGAGGACAGAGGAAGTGTTAAAACTGGCAAAATAGACACTATCATTCGTAATAGTAAGACAAAAACTAAAAATGGGAGAAGTTGAGGTGATTCATTCATGGTTGCTCCTCAATGAACTCCTTTGCCCAAGTGACGACATTGCTCCCTCTTTTATTTTTGGTATGTTTTTCTTCAAAATTCAACACTTTTTGATTGTTGACCTTCTTGTTAACTTTTCCCAATTGATTTTCCCTTTGAATATATATGATTGTTGAGTTTTGTATGTTGTTAAATATACGTGAGTTGTGGTGCATTGGAAACCCTAGAGAGAAATTAATTAAGAGGATTATTCCTCGAACTGTCAATTCCTTCCACAAAGGGGTGACTAATCTCCATATGACTATGCGAGTCTTGAGTTTTAGGAGAGTTCATCAGGTTTTGCTCATAATATTCCTCTGGGATTAACAATAAAAATTTGATGTTCCTGAGGCAATCACTCCATACACTAAGGGAGTGATATTTAAAAAGGAATCACTTAATCACGTCGCGTGTAATTCAAAAATCACAATGTAGTTCTTGAGAGATATAGTTTTGTTTATTTAAAGAGGACTTCATAGTTGAATTACTATCTTCAAAAGTAAACTATCGATCTTATCAAAAGACTTGTCTACCTACTGTCTCCCTTCCTCTTGCTTCCTTCCATGTCCGGCCCATGATAAGGAGCTATGTTTGTTATCCTTTCCTCTCAATCCTTTCTAATTTCACAATAATTATGTGATTTCTTATCTTCTCCTATCAACACCAAGGCCTCCACAAAAAAGTCGAGTAGCACAAATTCACTCTTCCACATGCATAAAAAAGTCATATTTAAAATTTACAAATATTGATTAAGAAATATCATTTACAATAAATGTTGTGCACGATTTAGTAACTATGTACACCACATTATTCAAAAGTTCCTAAAATTTGAATGAATCAACAAGTACACCTTTATTGAATACTTTGTAATACATTTATAAATAGTGGATTAATCTTAACAGCGACAGTGTATGGTGAAAATGTGACGTCACTCCAAAAAATCCCTAATTTGCAAAATAAAAAGTGACATAATCACTTACAATTAACCAAATTTCAAATATTTAGGAGCCCACATCAGTAATCTATTCAAGGCGCTAGGCATGAATTTCCTAGCAAACAAGAAACAAATATTGGTGGTCTCCCCATTATAGTTGCAAGTAGTTCCGATCCTCAATTTGGTCAATAGTTCCGGAGTAACACGGGGCCTCTCAAATTTAGCAGGGTGAGGACCAATGACAGACCAATCGACAAAAGTTATTGTTCTATTCGCATTATCCTTGCCATGCTTCATATGTACATAAGTAGGTAAGTAATGTTCATCTCCATAACAAGAGCCCTTGCAGTACTTTGCAAAAACAGGGAAGTATGTTTGATCTGAAATCACATAGAGGGCTAGCTCACGGCTCATCTCGAACCACTGAGACCCTTTTCTCCATTTGGACAGTGGTATCAGAGGGAACATGCTACGTCTATATCGACCTCGACCAGTTGAACCTTTTTCATCATAAACTTCAATGTAGCTGCGTTTCGAGTTTATAAGGTAGGAATGTACGGTATTGAAATTGAATAATGGGATGCATGATTCCGACAGGAGAACAAACCGTTGGTTTGAGGGATCAAGAATTGCATTGCCTAATAGACGTCGCTCTGCTTCGACCATATTGAATTTGCCCCATTGCACCTCCTTATTACACATTGTTCAACACACATATTAGATTGATTTGACAATGATTTCGTAGGGCTAAGCTAATATTTAATGTAAATGATTAAGAAATTTATACCGCACTTAATTTAAATTCTTTCTTTGCAATCGTAAATTTGGACATCTTTTTATGACCTAAACCGCCTTTTTTTTAACATACATAAAGTAAGTTACTAGAGAAAAAGAAAAAAAGGAAGCATGACAATATTTTGGCAAAATAGAACCCACCTTCAACTTTTAGGGAACGTAATATGTGGGGAGATGGAATATGTTAGCTCAAATGAAGAAAGGGATCGATCAACTGAACAAGCTAGAGAGGATTCTGTGGACGACCAAAATTCCAAAGACAAACAGATGATATTACTTTTATAGAAGCTAAGCAAAGTAGTAGAAAAAGTTTTACCTCCCCCTCATGAAAAATATATCTTTACATGCATGCTAGAATATTCTACAACTTCTGCCCAACAAAGACTTAAGATTAAGAAAAACACTTTCTAATCATTCATTAGAGACTTAGAGTATAAATTCTAAACCTTCTTATGTTGCCTACGGTGCTTTTAGCTGTGTTCCAATGGCACAATGCACCATTGCACCTCATGTAAGTATGTAACAACCCCTTCTAGAATTGAATAATAGGTAAGTTGGTTTTCTTACTTTAGTTATCGATACTCCAAATATCATGGCCTGGTGTCCTCACTAATAAGTGGCCAGCCTAGGAGTGTTAAAATCAATTCTGAATTCTCTTAATGTTAAGGACACTTTTTTTTTTTTTATGTAAAGAAAGCCCCGAGTAGCAAAGCAATAATTAATGTAAACGGGATTTAATTCCAGTCTTGAATATATACCACCCTCCAAAACTTTAACCTATTAAGCTAGTTGGCATCCACTTAATGTTAAGGACACTAATTATACTTAGTACTCTGGCTAGGGTGTTAAGTACTTTAGTAATATATCTTTGTTACTTCTAATCCTAAAACTACGTGGAAAACTCAAATTGAAAACATATCAATGTGCAAGTACAAATTCATGACGTTTATTTTCCAAATCAAAATATAACTGATAAAATCAATACACGTAACGTTTGGTTTAAATCTTTAATTTTCCAAAATCTCACCTAATTTCAGAAACTCAAACGCTCAAACTTCAATAGGATTAAAGATTCATGCAATTGCATTCAATGTTTGACTGTTCACACGATTTTGATTTGTATTAGACAGCTAATATTACGCGATTTAAAATATTCCTTTCATTTAACACCCTAAACAAATAATAATAAAAAAAACACTAAGGTTGAACTTTACTCTAGCTGATATGGAAATTTGTTTGTTTCTTTTTTAATTGATTTTGTTCATTCATTTCTTGATTTTTAACCAAATTTAAAAGTGATTTTTATTGAATTTTACTAATAAAATTCAACAAAAAAAATAATACTCGTATTTATATTTGAAAATAGACTATGACCTATTAATTTATACTCTGCATTATTTTTCCGTCCTTCAAGCTTCATTAACGACGTACTTCTTGTTGATTATAAGGATCCGGCATGATCTATAATTCTTTTTTTATTTTTCACTAAGCAAGAAAAAGAATTATGGAGCGCATAGGACTAGCTAGATTAAATCAAGGGAAGAAGTCCTTAAATCGTCCTAACACTTAACATAAGTTCGTCGTCATCTTATAATTAATTTTTATAAACAGTAACGTGTGAATAATACTTAAGTATGTATTTGGGACAAAAAATCAAGGTGATTACAGCTAAACACTATGTTAATTAAGTGAGAAAATAAATGAAAGAGTAATCCAAGGAAATGGAGGAGAAACCATACCTTGCTAGGAATTCTTCGGCCATAAAACACAGAATCCTTAGAGTAAGTCCCATTATATTTAGGATCAGCATGCACGTAGATGGAGTACATTCCTTCATGCCCACGAAAGAATTTATCCCAAAGTGGAGCTAATGGCAAAGGCCCACGTACCAAAAACAAAAACGCAACCTTAGGTTGTGGATTTCTATTTTGCATTAACTCCTTATTGATTTTGATTTTGTGCACTTTTGAGGCCATCCATAACAACTCATCATCCTCCATATTGTGGTGTACCAACGAGCGTGGCAGCACTGGTGGTGGTGGGCTGCGTTGCTCTACTTTAATTACCGGTGGTGGTGGTGGTGGTGGAGGCGGTGGCAGTGGGGGCGGTGAAAGGGAGGATTCCTTAGTGGACTGACAATTAACAACGTTGATATAATAGTTTTCCCTAGTATAAAAAAGCCTTGGCAATATGGTATTACTTGTAAAATAGGCAGTACCAATAATTACGCTAACCCCAAAAATAATGAGGACGTACATAATTATGTTGATAAAATTGTTAGATGTTAGAAAGTGAGGATTCTGTTGCTGCTGTTGGCATTGGGGTTGATTTTTCATGATAGATTTGGTTTGGAAAGAGAATAGCAAAGGATCGAAAGAAATGTAAAGGGGAACTGAGGAACTTAAGATTTCTTATGTATGCTACTAAGAAACTTGAGTTGGAGAGATTCTTGGGAATAATTGATACACTAAATAGCTGGCTATAGCTATAGCTCAACAATCTCATAATGATATCTCAATCCTGTGTTTACATCTTTGCATTAACTAACGTCGTTTGTGAAATTGGAAAGTTTTAGTTATACCGTATTTAATTATTTCAGAAAAGCATAGTACGCGTCTCAGTTGATTTATGAGAAGCCAAGGTTTAACTGAAATATTAATTTCCTTAGGACATTAGGAAATAGGAAATAGGAAATAGGAAATAGGAAATAGGAGTCCGGCTTATCGTACAATTATGATGATAGTTTCATAAAAAATGCACTTACCAAGTTACTCTTATTAGTTGTATGAGTTGCTTCAAAGAAATCTCGTTTAGTTCTCGTCAAAAACAAAAAAAAAAAAAAAAAAACAAAAAATTCTTTCTTTTGAACTATTAGCATTAACGGTCCTATTGCTTGTATCCCCCCTTAAAAAAATTAATTCAAGTACGATTCAACGTTAACTAACAACCACTTCAAACAATTACGATGTTGTATTTGGTTTTTTTTTTTTTTTTTTTATATATATATAGTTGATCCCCTTAAAATCAATCACCCACGAGCCTAATCTATAGCATTTTGTGTAAATTTTATTCTTATATTAAGTTTTATCTTTATGTAACAGTAGCTTAAAAATTATGTATATAAATACCAGCTAATGTAATTTGTTAAAATATTGAAAATGGTACCCAAGATTTAAAATTATCGGTTATCAATAATGGATTCCTTCATACCCGAAAATTATCCAAAATGTCACCCCACCCTCAAAAAAGTAATATGCAATAGTTATTAAAGAACATCCTTAAAAAAAAATGACGTGAGTTTAATAGTTTGGACCTTGGGCCAAAGTATTGGTGGGTTTCTATGCGACGGTACTGATATTAGGTGAATTAGGCCCAATGCCCAATCTACAAGTAGTAAACACTAGCACATCATGACCGAAATCAGCCGACCAATTCCAAATAGAAACAGTCCAATGTCTACAATGACTTAATTTGTATTAAAAATCAATCAGCAGTTTTCTCTAAAGATTGTTCATATTACTCTAAAGAGAGCTGCCTTAACCAAGCATGTCCAGCCGAATTACAGGCATCTACGTTTGTTCTCTTATTACGTCGTCATTAGCGGCTAGGACAATCCTTTTCAAGTGTAGTAATATTCTCAAGCAAAGTTTCAGATCGCTTCTCTGATAATTTCTATCATAATTGGATGTTGCTTTCATTGTTTCAAATCGCAAACTTTTAATCTATTGAGCTGCTTCCCGCAATCCTGTTTGATCAAAAAAAGTTCACTAACTTCAAATTGTGTCCTTTCGTTATAACTTTTTACCATATTATAAATTATTAAAGCCAAGCTCCATCACTAATTCACATAAAAACAGCATGTTCCCAAAAATGTCTATTCCCATATTCTATCTATCTTTTTTCGATCATATTATAAAATTTAATGACATAATAGATCATACTATATGTATGATTTTATCACTTTTTACAAAAACAAGTCATGTCAATAAGTATGAAAGGAATCATTCAACCTCAAACTAAGAAACATGCAGGAAAAAACAGACAAAAGGAGCAGTCCTAGCAACTTTCTTCTTCTTCTTTATCGTAAAACAGGGAAGCCACTCTTACTTTCAGAAGGAACATAGATTTCCTCGCCTACCCCAAATTTAAACCTACCTGTTCCAATAATGCAGCATCATGTTCATTGTAAAATTATATGAGGTAAATCAATCTGAATTTCATCAACTATGGCAGGAATCTTCTTGTAGAGCACATGATCAGCTAGAACATAGCCTTCATATAAATTACGCAGTATGTACTATAATATCTCTTTATATTCAGAATATGTTAAGTGCAATGTTCATATAAATTATGACATGGACAAGAAGAACAGTAGACTGTTATCTTTATAGCTCTCTTCTGTTGATTCTTCTTGAGCTTTACCCGTGGTCCCTCTGGTTGTACTGCAGTTGATCTTATCGAAACCTTAGTTAATTTGAAGTGGTGAGATCAATTGTTATATGGAAATATCTCTTTTTTTTTTTTGAAAGAAAAAGGAATATCTCTTAGTACATTTCAAAGTTTAGTGTATACCATGTTTATCGAAGCCCAAATACAATTGTGTTCGTTTCGAGAAGGATTAGAATATTAGATCGACCATATCCATTTTGTTAACAAGTCCAATGAGCCTGCTAATACACCATTGGGTAAAAGCCATTTGATCCTATTCAGAAGACTATAGTTTGGAACCCACTTATTATGTGCATGTAAAGGAATTATTGAGTTAGATCCAACGATCTTAAGTCCGTGACTAATCCAACTTAATGGCACAAATAAACCATCATATCTTACTTCCTCTTTTCCTGTAAGTACCTCATTTATGGTAATAGAACAAAGTATATTATCTCATTAGTTGAGTAAATACTAAAAACAAATACGTAATGTCTATTTAGAAAGATCTTATTAATCTTAAGTTGCATTCACACACTTAAGTATTCGAGTGGACTTTCTCGAACACTACCTCGTGACCAGTCAACATTGTTTGTACAGGCATTTACTAACCAAGATTGAAGGAAGCTCTTTACAAGGTCGATTCTAACATCCTACCAAACACTATATTACTTGTACTACACACAATTGTCTTTTAGTCTCCGGATAAGAACACTCATTATTTTGAATTAAAGTATCATGACCAAAGAGAAATCTCTTGAAAAATTCATCAAATATTGCGGCGATAATATAAACTTGTAGTGTTTCAAGTACATTGTTGATGCTGCCCACGCCAATAATTCTTGATTTATATACAGTTATCTCTAATTTAGAAACCTACGCAGGTAACTACTGAATTCCCAGTAGAAACTTAAGGAAGTTCATAACGACATAGTCAAAGGTAAATATTGCACACATGAATGCAAGTTATCAAAGAAACATCTTTTAGTCACAGCATATTTAATTTGTGCCCAATGTGTTAGGCGCTAAGACGATCCAACCAAATCACACTATGCACGCATCCTTATCACTTCCACTTCCTATGAAACTATTTCAATGGGACCAATTATTGGTATTCAAACTACAAATGATATGATTTGAAATCAGATTTCTTTTCTGGCTATATGGTCAATTCATCTAGCATCTACATATACATACAAAATAATTTATTTTAAAAAAAAAAAACATTTAGCTTTTCCATGTTACTTAGTCTTTTTATTTAAACTAATTTTGGTTTGATGATCCGAGAAATCATATATTATATGCAGTGGTAGAAATTGAGATTTTCTGATCTGAGTGGGATCACTATATTAAAAAAAAAAAGGATTGTCTAAAATTTGAGTTAAATGATAAAAAGGTATTATTATATGTAATAGAGGATAAATATGAACTTTTCAAAAGTTGAACATATGACCTCAATGTCTAAAATATACACCCACCCTAAGCACTTGATAACCAAAAATATGATAATATTGATGGTATAATCTACCAAGTATGATCAAATGCCCCACAATTGGTCTAAGGTGGCTCCGCCATTGATTATATGCATGGTTTTCCTGACAATAATAGTAGGTTACGTATATGTCACAAAAGAAATTAGGTACTCCTGTGCATGAAGCTTTCGCTTAAAGCTGCTCATGTACTTTAGTTTGATTTTGATGACTCTTGCGTGTACTTTGGATTTTTTTTCAGTCCATACGAAGTTTTAAGATACATGTTTCATGTGTTTAACCTACTAGCTCGATCCCTATAATTTTTCATATAGTAAGATATACGATTTTGACCTTAACGGATTCGATGATACACATATCTAATGTGTAAGAATGATAACTGATAATAATCTAATTAATAGTTTCATTTTAAGGGATTTCATCTTATAGAGTATAGATTTTAGAGACGAAGACCGTCTTTATTAGTGAAATATTTGAGGCATTCTTCCAACTTATGTCTATATTATCGACAGAAATAATTTTATAAACAAGTATATATTTTCATGTAGTGACTCTTGATAGAAAATAGAGATCAAGAAGCTTAAATAATCACCATAACATACTAGTGATAGTTGAAGAATCATTTAACATTTTGGTACATGACCCATTCCATATGATGATCTAGGGGTGCTTAATCAACGAGCCGAACCCAAATAGTAGTGGGCTTGACTCAGGCTCGATAAGGATATGTTCGGCTCGGCTCGAGCTTCAAACTAAACAAGCTTTTGAGATCAGACTCGAGCTCGATAGTTGAATATGAGCTTGGCTCGAAACTAGGTGAGAAGATAGGTTTGACAACAAATTTTTAATTAAAAATTTAAATTTTTTTAAAATGAAATATAAAAAAAATTCTAAATATATATATATATATATATTAAATTTAAAAAATTTATATATTAAATTTTATTGAGCTTTTTAACGAACTTTCAAGTCGAGCTAGACCTTGACCTTGCTCGGCTTGGTTCGTTTAAGTCTCGAGCCGAGCTATATTTGACCGAGCTTTGATCTAGTTTTGACCGAGTCGAACCCAAGTTGCTTGATTCGTTAAGCACCCTATGATGATCTAACTAAAAATAAAGCTTCACTTTTAACAGGGAAGACACCCGAAGAGTGACATACACAACTCAAATAAAAGTGGACACAAAGGGGAACACCAACTGCTATAACAAACTACTCGTACCAACTCTAACTGCTGTATGGGTGTATTAGCATTAACATATGTAGGGCATCCCCCTAATGTATATTTGAAGGAGCTGGATATAATGTGGAGGACCAAGGAATATGCCAATTAAGAAGAATTTTCCTTTAGTTTTAAAGTAAGAAAAAGGTATGTTGTTGCCAAAAAAAAGTTGACAACAAGGCCAGCCTTTGTTTCCATTAGTGCTCATTTGGGAATGTCTAATTTATCCTTACATGCGGGTATCATACTATCATGCGATGCCCCCACAAGGTGATCACATTTAATTATGAGTTACTCTTATATGATATTATGACCAATTAATGTATAGTATAGCATATCATCCGTGGGAGGGATAAGGATTCAAACTATTATTTCATGATAGGGAGTTGATTAGGCGAATGTAAGTGATAGTTATAGCACTTTACTAATTGAAAATAATTTCATAACGGAAGTAATTTTCATTCATGTTATTAATAATAGGAGTATTGATGTGCATAGAATAAGTCAGGAGTACAGTGCATTTAAAGGATTCAAGAGCTTCTAATTTCTTGTATATGGTGTCTATTCACAAATTAAATTGCGAGAATTAACGTGAAAAGATTTTTATTTATGATATTACAGGTATTCTGTACAATCAGAGGCGAATCCAGGATTTTTTGTCTGGTGAGTCACAATCGATAATTTTTTTAAGCATTTTTATATTATTGTATAGCTCATATTTTCAGGTAATAACTCCTATTTCCAGGTAGTAGCTCATAATTTTTCCATGAAATTATCCAAACATATTCTGATAATTTTCAGGTAATAGCTCATAATTGTTTTTTTTTTAAATTTCAATTTTTTTTTGGCCTTGGTGAGTCATGTGACTCACCAAGCATAAAGGCTAGGTCTGCCTCTGCGTACAATTTAGCAAAATTCTGATAAGATCGGCATTGGCTTTTCTAGCAACAACAGACAATGAAAGACTTGATTTCTTGCTTGCAAATGACAAAAGAGACTTTCCTAATTCATACTTGATATAAGTTATATCAGTATATTGAAATATCAGATATAAGTCTTGTTATATCAGATATAACTATTTTTATATATATACATATAGAAGATATAAAAATACAAAAAAATTTATATCAGGTATAAACATTATGATCTCAAATATAGAAATAAAATTACGAAAATGTCCCTAATATATTTATCGGGATAAATTAGGAATTTCTCAATGACAAAATGTGACCATAAAACTAGCCATAAATTGTAATTGGGCAATACGAACATTATACTACATGATTAATCGAAACAACAATATTAAAATGTTTGAATTGGAGGGGAAAATATCATTGAACAGCCAGCTAATAAGGGTATAAGCTAGCTTTTATAAAGAAAGACATACATGGAAGACTAATTAATCATCAGTTAAAAAGAACTAGTGTTTTCATTCTTGAATCCTACCTAGCAACTGGTACACTTCTCTTGCAATCTCATCTACCGACCTTAGCTTGCTCTCATCTTCTACCTGCAACAATTTATCACATATGTATATGAGAAAACCACTTAATTTGCACTAATTTCAAAGGAACATATTTTAATGAAATGCTTCTAATTATTAAGTAATTCTAAAAGCATGTATGCTACTTCAATTCACTGAATAATGATACTATAATTGTTACTAAAATAAACTAGATTGCGTGCATTGACCATGAGTACATTCTCATATCTAGTTTTAGTCATGCTTTTAAGTTTTAAGTATCTTTGGCTGTACGAATTTATCATACTACGCATTTACTAGTGATGTTGAAATTATAGAGTATCTATCTGACAAGGTCATATAGGTACATAAATAATTGAGATTAATAAATGAAGAATTAGCATATACAGATCCTACATTTAGAAAATTAACACTACATGACTACATTAATTTCCATAATGTCAATTATATTTTCCAACTAATTAAATTCAAATACTCAAGAGAGAGTAAGAAAAACCTAGCTACAGAAAAAAAAAAAGGGGTGTCTTAAAAGAAGCTCACAAACCTTGAGACTAAAAGAGTAAAGGACAACCCCATCATCAGCAGTGTTAACATTGAGATGTAGGATGGACAGCCTTAAGCTATGCAAGCCAGAAACAAGCTTAGATAGCTGCTTAGGCGGACGCCTCAATCGTATCTTAAGGTGCACATGGCTCTCCACCATTGTCACCTCTACATCTGCGGCCACACCACCAGTTTGAACACTAGCATGATCAAGCTGCGGGCTTATTGTTGCGCTGCCGGACTTCCTTTGATCTTCATTATTGTCACCACTTCTAGAAAATTGTGGGAAGGTGAAGAATTCTTCGAAGGACAAGGAAGAGCTTGATGAGCTGCCATCTCTTAGGATTTTTTCTTTCATTTGTTTCTTAGCACTTAGGCCTTGTAGGTTATGCTCCAGCTCCTTCACAAAGTTGATTGCAGCTCCAACTATTGAAGCTTGGTCTCCCTTTAATTTGTAAATAAAAAGAAAAAGCAAGGTTAGCTTTTACTTTTTACTGATGGCTTACACAACATAATGCTTGCCTTTTGTTTTTCAAAATAACTTTGTTCAAAGTGATCCATCCCTTTTAAAGAAATTGGTTCTCCCACTCCCAAAATTAGTATTGCATTGATCAAGCTAGCTAGCTAGCGATAATTCATACTCAATCTAGCTAGGATGTGAGAATCACTTCCCAAACAGACTATATATCATCAACAATGCATTTCTCATTAATTTTTTCCGTTTTAAAGTGCAATAAACAAGTACATGTCAGTCTTACTCGTGAGTTTATGTGTGCTATCCAAATTATCATATTATATTAATTAGAGGATTGAATAGAATAGTGTAGGAGGTAGCAATTCAGAATATGTTCATAATAAAAATAGAATAAAATAAAAAAAATCACATTTAGAATATCTTTATATTTCTTTTTTTTATTATTAAAATAGCTATTTTATGCTTTAAATTAGTATGAATTTAACAAAAAAAAAAAAAATGCGGATCCTCCCATTTCCAGAAACCATATCTAGGTTGTATATATGCTATAATTTGTAAGACTATATTTGGATTTCATTTTTGTAAATGTAAGATAATGTCAAAAGAAGATTAGTTCAAACATGTCATCAAGGCATACGTCCCCCTTTAATTTGTGTCAACAATTAAGGAAACATTTTTATTTAAAGTAGAAGATAATAAAAAGATAGTCCCTTTGTTTCTTAATAATTGTCACTTTGATATGAGTAACGTGAGTGTGTGTCTATGTGACAACCAATTACAAAGAAAGTTACTCCGATCTATCGTACTCACTTTTGGTTCACGAAAGGCTACATTTGACCCTCCATTCTCCGACTTCTTAGGGACAAACCTCATAAGCTAGCTAGGAGGCAATATATATAGCGCACTATAACAAATATAATCTTAATGTAAATGATGATCTTATAATATAATTAAAATTCAAAAGAAAAGAACGAAAGGATAGAGAGGGTACATACCCTATGAACATAAGATTGAGGCATCAAGGATCTAAGCATATTCAAGTAGTCATTCATCTGTTTCCTACGATTCCTTTCAACAACTATGTGAGTCATCCTTTGGTTCTCAATCTCTTCTTGGTTCTTCTTAGCTCTAGCACGTCGTCGTTGTTTCGGCCTCATCACCATCTCCATAGGAACGCCGAAATCATCCAGCGTCTTCGGCTCTTCGTCGGGTGATGACGAGTTAACCAACAGCCAGCACTCATGATCATAGTTATTCAAGGGTTGCAAATCTCCGACTACACTAGTAGGAGAAATAAGAGTAGCAGGAATAACAACACCGTCATTTTGATGGTAATAAGAAGAATGCCAATCAAACTCTACTTGGTTGTTGTTGTTCCCAGGTAAGTGACAACTACTACTAGTAGGAGTAGTAGGGTTACCAAAATCATAAGGAATTTCTTGAAGATTTTGGAGTATAAGGAAAGGAAAAAAATTACTATTGTTATTGTTATTGTTATTGGTATCTGATGACCATGCTTCTAATAATAATGGGTAGAGATCTTTGTTGTTATTATTGGTGCCATTATTATGGCTAAAAAGGTATTGCTGATACACGGCTGCTTCTAGCGCCATAGCTTTAACTTGGCCCGACCCTGTGCCCGGCCTTGACTCACTCTCTTAATTTCTGACAAGCTAAGGAATGGGTTGAAACACTTTGTGCTTTCTTTGTAAACATTTTTGAGGTTTTATAGGCCCGGTCGTCTAGATGTTCTACAGCATATATTGCACGTGAAATTCTTGGTCTGGTCTTCTTTTGTAGTCATAATTTATTTATTTCTCTGTTTAAAAAATATTTTATTCATTACCAATAAAGGGTAATAGGAAATTTATTTAGGGGATGTATGTTAGGAGATTAGAAATTATTATATTTTTCATGACACTAAGGAATATAATCCGAAAATTAAAAAAATAAAAGCAAAATACATGAACCAAACAACAAACTACGAAGATGAAAAGTGTAGTCAAGCAACACCTCTTATGCCCTCTTCTAAAAAATTCTTCTCAACTCAATGGGAGCACCATATAAGAAAGCAAACCCTAGAAGGTTGCGTCACACGTAGTAAACTAATTAGCAACCCGAGTCCTTTCACGGTAAATATGACCATGTTAATCAAGGAGCACATTCACCACTTCCTTCTTCATGGGAACTGATAGCTTGCAAACATGCTTAATTATCTAGATGGATCTCAAGTTTGCTTATCTTAAATTCCTTAGCCAAAGCAAGCCCACGAAGGAGAGCCATGATTTCCGCATTGTAGATTGTACAGTAACAAAAATTGGCATTAAAGACAGAGACAACCTACCCCTAGGGTCTCTTACTATTTCTCCTCCTCCACTAGGCCTTGGAGCCCCCTTGGCAACTCCATCAGTATTCAAGGCGTCAGGGGGAGTCATCCAACACACATGAATCTTGTTCTTTATCACATTAACAACACTCATGTTCAAGACTTCAAGCTGTTCTTAATGGCTATCTACCAAGTTTCATCAAAGCATACTTAGAAGAAGGCTATGAAGTCAATTGGGATCTCGTTCCAAAGAATAAAAAAGATGGCACAATTTTGCCATTTCCACGGCCAAAAGAGGGTGATACCAAAACAGGTAGGTCATATGTCCTCATTAAAACTGTGCACTTTAAGATTGTTATCCAACTATTCTCAAAGATAACCTCAATAGAAGGAAGGAGCTCTCTTTGGTCCCCCTCTTCTACTCCAAACTTGCTTTGTTGTAGTACAATTATGCAACACGTGAAGAGTGGATTCGTCACCCACTCCACATAACGCGCAGTTTGAATTGTTACAGAGATTAAGATTGCGGGGAAGGCGGTCATGGCAGCCTATTCATAGGAACCCATGAATGCGGAATTGAACAGGAGCATTCCAAATCAAGTTCCAAATATTAGGAGTTAAAACATCTTGGTCATTCTTCATGATTCGCATTACGGACTTTATAATAAATTTTCCGTATGGGCCATCATTCCAATACAGTAAATCTCCAATTGATCCGTCATCCTTCAATTCATGGGATTATATTGGCTTTAGTGTATCTTGGGGATGAAGATGAGCAAACAATGCCCAATTCCTTTGCTAAGAGTCTGATCTGAAGTCCATTTATGGTCCCAAACAGGCCAATCTCATTCCTTTGCCAAGGAATTTGGCATTAACTACCAAACATGTCTACATCGCATCACCCTTTACAATAGTTATGTCAAAGCATATGAGCCCATAAAGCATTAGGCTCCATTAGCACACCCAAGCCTAGTGAGAAAGACAGAATTAGCTTGCTGTGCCAAATGAACTCCCATCCCAGTCTACCGTCATCTCGGAAAATACATGTATTTTCAGTTTGCTCTCATCACCACCCCAAACAAACCTGCGTGTTTTCTTGTCAATTTCGTCACAAATAAACCAAAGGATCTAGCTTGGCGGTCTGCATAGTGTAGTTAGGCAACGTATTTAAGGTGGGAATACGTTATCACCACCCCAAATCTGTGTTATTCAAGAAGAAAAAGACTCACTTTTTGTCCCGAAGCTTTACAAAACAGAGACAGACAACGTTGAATAACATGAGCTTGGTCCATATTACCTTCGGCAAAGAGAACAATACCATCAGTGTAGAATATGTTTGAAAGTAATGGACCATCTATATCTACTACTTCGTACATTGCTAGCAATATTTCACAAGCTTGCATATCTGGCCGGTGAAATTTTAGACAGATAATATTCATTTAAGACCTAAACTAAAATCTGCCTACATCATTGTACTAAACACCTTTCTGCGGAGTATATAAACTAACCAGAAAACAATATAAACCTGAAATCTCTAGATGGTTCATCTACAGAAAAATATTTATATAACAGTGAACCCCAAAAACCCATCTGTTGGAGTTAAGAGATGAGAACAAACCAACTGCTACAGTGAAAAATCGAACAAATATTATATTGCAACTTGCAAAGTACATTGCACACTTGCTCCCTCTCTCACAATTCACGCAACTGCGAATATTGCAGCCTTTTTGAAGATTCTATGAAATAAAAATAAAAATATAAGTTGAGTAAGAAATTACTTAAAAACTTTTTTTTTTTAAGAAACTACCTTATAAAAAGGTGTTAAAACTAATTCATAAAAATAAATAATATTAAAAAGTAAAAATGTTGTAAGATATTATTTTATGTTGGAATTTTGAGTTAGACTAATTATGTCTTAACGTTGACTAGTCTGTATTGTGTACTTGACTTTTAATTAATGTACTTTTTTAGGTTTTTTTTATTAAATATCTTATTTTTCTATTTTTGTTAGACTTGAGAGATTAATGATGTAGAAAGGGAAAAATTTGATAGAAAAATGTAAAAAAAAAAAAACAAAATATTCTCAATAAAATCACATACATGACACCTACTTGTGAACACTGAAATTTAATGGTTAAATTCAAGGTTTTGTTAAAAATTAGTGTCTTGTAACATTTTGATTTTATAAGGTAATTTTATATATTTTTTTAAAGTATTTTCTTATAAATTTTTTTAATAAGATAGTTTCTTATTAAATTTTCATTAAAAAAAAAATCGTACCACACAAATTGCCAAGTTTAAACTACTAAAGACAAATGGGAATGTTTAGTAAAATGCTGAAGAACTAAATGTGTGGTTGAGAATTCTTGTAGTTCTGTTCGGTTCCAGTACAGTTTATGCAAATGGTAATCTTTATAAAATGATTAAAATCCATCTTCATTTTAGAAAACTGTGGTATACTATATGATTAAAACTCCCAAATTTTGGACAGTTTATGCAAAGAAGCGCCCACAGATTGGTCAAAGGTGGTAAGAAATAATGCAAAAGAAAAGGCAGCCAAATTTGGTGGGACTGCTTGTCCAGGAAAATGTTATACCTGAGAGCTTAGGCCTGTTTAATTCCCTTTCTTACCCTTTATTTTAATATAGAAAGAAAATCAGATAAGTTTTGATAATAAGATCAGAAAAAAATAGTTAAATATGGAATACAATTTATAAGATCTAAGATATTTATACAAAATTAAAATAAAATCGTAAAAAATAAGTAATAATCATGTGAATAAACACTTCCTAAATGATTATATTGAATAAGAGATATAATTCTTTTTATTACTTAGGCATTTCCCATTGATTTATATATAGTTGTACAATGATTGTGTGACAATTTATCTCCAAGAATTGATTTATATGAGGATGTAATAACTTTTAAATTATAATAACCATAGTCCAAATAATCAGATTGAGTCAACCGAGATAAAAGATAAGCACTTTGTAATTTTATTTATTATTAATTCAATCATGTGTTGTGTTTAAAAATACTTCATCCAGGAAATATTGTCAAAAATATAATTTTTCTTCATGTTTTTAGTCTAGGTCATAAAATGACGTCAACACAACAAACATTGTGACAATGTCCATGGGTTAAAGAATTTAATTTAATGTACAAATTTCATAAAAATAGACATTCACTAAAGTATGGTACAATGATCTCTATTTATATTTATTGGGATAAAGGACTTATATTTGGACCATTCTATAAAAATTTAGACTATCCACAAAAATGAGTAGGGGAAGAAATTAAAAACAATGCAATACAAGGACCTCAAAAACTAACATCACATTTCCCGTCTTCCTACTCGTTTCTCATTAAAAAAAAAAATTAACAATCCCAAGTCCCTTCCTTAAAACCAATGAAATGGAAGATTTCCCGAACTAATGCATAGTACTCTAGAAATAAAGTAACACGAAATACAATAACCCAGAGATCTTGGAGAAGGGATTAAAACCTTGTATTCTGACAAGGTTGAAGAACTAATCCAAGTGTGAAAGTAGATCAAACTGGGCCTAAGTCATAATATATTTATCAAAGAGATACGATTGACTACCAAACTTTCAGAAAGATTACAAGTGTACAGCTCAGTTTTGCTCACATGTACGAATATATTTTAAGTATTTAGCAAATTAAATATGCAAACTGTCAAGGAAGTCTGACGAAATATTCCAGATACATTTATAAATCATATGTACGCACCACCTTATATATTCCTGTAGTTATTGAGAATGTCAAAAGTTGAGTTGGAGTGAATTCTAAGGATGATGCCAACACCTATAATTCACAACAATGCTCACAATGACTAATAACAATATATGTCATTATTCTTTAGTTTTCATCGATCTTAGTAATAAAGAGGACAACCAAATCAATAGCAATCTGAGGAATCTTAATTGTCTCAAGTATATTAATTAGGGCTAGCTATAAAAATAAGTCATAGGTCGTGCATCAAAGCATTAATAATAGGTAGTACGTACTACCCTAAGCTTATGGAATTATAACAATCTTGCAGCAAATGGCATAGATACGTCGAATAACATTTCCAGAATGGATTAACAAATATACAAGAATGCTCACTTGTATATATAGTAGACCTAACATGATGCTAATTTAATTTGACCCTTTCCAGAATCACAAACTATATAAATTTTTATCTATTTTTACAAATATATATATATATATATATATATATATATATATATATATATATATATATGTCTTCCGAGAATTTAGGCAAAACTTTTACGTATTTATATTCAAGTATTGAAATTTTTGATTTCATGTCTCAGAGACAAGTAGACAACTACGGAGTAGTTGATCGGTGATGCATAAAATGCTCGTTATACCTTTTCTGACAAGAAATTTTACTTCAACGTCCAAGGCTTGCAATTGATCGAACGACAATCTGAATAGTTGGCCGCATTTGTAGAATCTTTTTATTTGGTGACAGCATATATGATGCATTACAATCTAATTATTCGAGCAAATTCTATCAATATAATTTTACTCTTGAAATTAAATAATCAATTTGTTTTCTTGATTGATTACTTCAAGTTGAGGCTCAGCTACTCCATTAGGAATTTCTATATTTCACATAATATTTGCATATTCTTTATAACCATATTTCAATGATTTTATAGTCTTTAGATAAGATAATAGTACAAAACTTTATTAATTGGGTTTTCCTAACTATATTATAAGGGATGAAAGGATATTTATTTCTTTGTAGTAAAATTAATTTATTAGTAAAAGTCACACAATATATATAAAAAAATAATCAAATTAAATGAAAGCTCTTTCATCAAAATGACAATAACCGAGTAGTCTTTATATAGTAGAACAACTCTCTTACATAATTCTAGAACATATATTTTTGGAGAAACAATATGAGGATTAAATATAGCCAAAAGATCGAATGATTTCCTCTTATTCCTCTCCTTGTATTTAAGAAAATGGTTTTAGTCATATAATTATTCCAAAATATAAATTTTCTTTTAATTGTCTTATAAGCTATAAGAACCTCTTCCAGGCCATGCATTTAAATTATGTAGAAACGAAGTTTGGGCGACATAAACAAATAAGTAACACACCTCGATAAGTACCCACATTTTGCCATTGCATACTAAAGAGTTTAAATCATAAGGAGTATATGATAATTCATGCATTAACATGAATTTTGAGAGAGTAGAAATTCATTTAGGTTGTAGTGGTTGAATTGATAGCGCATTCCGCCCCCACAATTGTATCAATGGAGGAAATTCAGATTGACAAAATTGTCAAAATCAGATGAATCTAAGAATGCAAACAAATTAAGATAGAATTTTTGATATAGTAACTCTACCATTGCGCTTGAGACTTTCAGAGACAGGAACACAAACCACCAATTAGGCTTCTTTGGCTGTGTCCTGGCAAAACTAGGCTTTACATCACCATATATTATCTTATCTACTTCCAATGTCGTTATTTGCATATTTCACCAACCTAAAGATACCCTACTAGAACATACTCAACACTTAATTAGTCAATGAAAGCACCAGCAAGAATGGAAGCACATTGTTAGATATTGATACGAGAAATCGTGTTGGGAGGAGAGCCCACTTTTCTTTTGGAAGGTCTTTTGATTCATACTCGGTGCCTCACAGGGGTGAGACTGTGACAGACTGTGGACTTGGGGTTGGGTTGGGGCGGGCTTGATTCTCCTGGACTTGGCTTCACTCTTGGCTACACGCCTATACTCTAGGGGTGAAGTCCAATTGGTCTGTATTAATAATTCTCAGAATAGAAAAATGCATGTAACCTGATACATCAGAGTTCACTTATTATTTGTTCAAAATACTACTCTTTATACCTAATAATATACAAAGTATATATTTTTTTGGGTAGAAACTATGTAATTAAAAAGTATATACCTAATATATTTTTGCTCATGCATTACTTTTGTGTATTAAGAAGGATAGAAGTTTTCTTATTTAATATAAGCTATATAAAATTTAAGTTTATGATTAAGCAATTTCATCTACAGTAATATTGTTTCTCGTACTATGTCGTATACTATAGCCTTTTTTCATTACAACTTGATTCTACGTACTTAATATGAATGAGAAAATGGAAAAAAAATATAGTCAACAAGAGAACGAGTGAATATTGATTTCCAATAATATTAATATTTATTATCCAAACATACCATTATGTATTTTTCAATTCTAATATATTTTTGTTCCTCACATTATAAAACATACGTGTGTGCTTATATTATAATTCCAACTCTAAAAATAAAACAATGATTCCAACAATAGCAAGAATAAGACATCAGTTTAGGGCTGTCTGCCAGTTGGCAACTAGAAGAATACGTGGCAGCTAGTTGTCGATAGGAAGATTTGATAACGGCTGCCCCTCGTGCAGGTACATGCACATTATTATTATAACTATGGTAAGTGAATAATTATCATATTAAGTAGTCCTCAAAAATCTGAAAACAGCGGCGGCATTCCGAAACCACTTACGTGTTTAGCTGTTGGTCTCATGCTATGTTGCTCTTACGGTGCAACCACGGTACTTGCATGGTCAGCTGATATAGTTGCATTTAAATTAAGTGTACTTTTTATTTTTAAATTTAAATTAGTAAAAGTAAATTAAATGAGTAAAATATGTGTTACGTAAAAAATAAATTATATTGTGAAATATACTCGCTTTTAGATGTAGCGGGGTACATGTTAAAATTCTACCACGTACGCCTATAAATGTTGCTTTATAAACGAGGGTTACGTCCTCTTTTTTTATTAATAAGTACCTACAAACAAACAAAAAATTCTCTAAACATAAATATTGTCGCTATAGATGGAGCAAGAAATAAAGCAGTAATTATATAATATCTAATCTTGAATCATGAGCCAAGCTGGATCGATTAGCGGCTTAAGTAGATATATGATTACTATAGATTAACTATTTTATAAGTTTCACTATTTTCCACCTCCTACTGTTAAGTACATGCACATTATCAAAATTAGATGATGTTAGGTGAAACGAAGGAGTGGGATTCGACAGACGGTGGAAGACAAGTAGACTTTCACGCTTCAACGTGATTAAGAATAATGTGGCACACTCACCGTTAATTAATGCTAGCTTGAAAATCAACGGATTAATATTTATTATTTACGTTCAATGAACTTAGATGTTTAGGATGTATAAGAGTGCTTGGCTTGTTCAAGGGTATAATTTGTAAGAAATCTCTCTCGTATAGTTGTATTGCATTAACGATTATGAACACAAGGTCTTGAGGACACATAGACGTCTCTTATTTATGCCAAGACAAGGCCTAACCATATCTATACACTGTTTGACAACGAATCACTAGGACACATCTTTTTCTCTCTAAAATCATCTCCAGTCTCACTGCTACATTTTTTATCTAACGCAACGGTAACAAAAAAAAAAGTTAATACAACGACCCTTCTATTACCGTTGCATTAGACAAGGCTAATACAACGGTATCATGTTCATTATATCAAAAAGTGGGCTGCAGTACTTTTTAATTTTAGTGTTAACTTTAATTTTGTTGGAAATTTTTGTGTAGGCCAAAAGTTGAAATTTTGGTGAGAGTGAAAATTAAGAGGAAAGTTGTACGTGGGGTCTAATTCAAAAAGGGTGAGAACTGAAATATCTGGCCATTTTCTATTTCAACCAAACTTGAAAAAAGAAAGGGAAGAGTGGATCATTTTCTATTTTCTCCCTCCAATCATAAAGTTTGAACTATGTTTAATTAAAGTATAAAAAGTAATAAAAAGAGAGTCATCAGTCTTTACCTTTCCTTATCCTTAAATAATAATAAAATATTAGATAAGGTAAATAATAAGAAATAGAGAGAGTAATAATTTATTTATTTTTAAATTATCACAGCTCAATAAAGCAGTTAAATACGAGGCTAGCTAGTAGACTAGATTATATGTCAGTTACGTAAGAGCATTCCCAATCGTGGCAAAAAAAAAAAGCTCACGAGTGAATTTCGTGAGTAAATATTCCTTACCAAATTCTATTCATAGTGAGGAAAAGGCAAAAATCTCACTGTGAGAATTCTCACGAGAAAAATGGACTGAAAGTGGGCTCCACAAAGAAGCTGTAGATATAATTTTGAGTGGTCTTTCAGGATTGGTCGTTGTGTGTCACCACCTCCCACCTATCCTACACTTTCGATCAAGGTTGACACTGATGGCTATTTTATGAGAAAATAAAACTTTATTAAAAAAAATATATTAACATCTACAAAATTTGAGCTCTATAAGAGCAGCTGCATCAATGGTCATAATTTTAGTCAAGGATGAGGAAAATCAATGATGAGGAAAAAATGGGGCAGCCACAATGAGGAAATCCGGTTTTCCTCATGAAGTGAGGAAAATATTTCTTCCTCATGCCGTGGGTCCCACTAAGAACTACACTTTTTTTTGCTGATGTGTAAAGCTTGCCCAATTATAAGCTATCACGAGTCAAATTGTCAATAAATGACCAATCAGAATAAGTTGTTTAATTACAACGGTTATATATTAAACGATCTATAATTATCACATTCGATTAATTAATTATTTTAAATTAATTAATGTTAATTATCAATGTAAAAATCTTAATTAAGTTAATTAACGTCATTAATATTTATAAATATATGGTTAATATAATAATCAATATAATTGATATAGTTAAGTATGAGATAAAAAAATATAATGAGATATGGTTGAAAGTAAGAGAGATAATAAGTGGGAGGAGAGAGAGTGATGAGGAATTTTTTTTACTTATTGGTGGGATGAATATTGGAAAAAATTCTCATCTATGGGAAAAAGTGATGTGGAAGAGGGAGAAAGTGGTTAGAGAGATAGGGATGAGGAAAAATTTTGCCCATTAATGAGAGTGGTCTAAATGGATACCCATTTCGCTATATTTATGACAAACTTTTAAAAAATACTTTCTCTCTCTCTAAATTGTTCTAAACCATTTTTTACTTTCTAAATATTATTATTATTGTCATTATTTATAAGATTTTAATATTTAAATATTTAAAACTAATGTCCACTAATTACATATTAAATAAACTGTAATTTATAAAAATTAGACGATTTCATGTAATTACGCACTAAGTAAACATCATTTGTATTAACAAATAAATGTAGTTAATTAATACTAAAATTATTAATGTTAATTAAGTATTAAAATTCATTAATATACATAGTAATATAGGATAAATAAACATAAATTAGATTTGTAGGATAAATAAATAAGAGAAAGAAAATATATTGGGGTGTATGGGAAGTATGAGAGAGAATGGTGAGTACTTTTTTTTACTCATGAATGGAGTGGAAATTTCCTCACCAAAAAAAATCACGAGGAAAATGAGGGGGAGGAGTAAGAAAGTGGATAGAGAGAGAATGATGAGGCAAATTTTTACCCATAAATAAGAGTGCTCTAAGTGCGAATATCGGCTAAAGAGGTAATCACACATGTGTTACGTTGGCGGTTATACATTAATGGTTATTAGTATATGCCCGTACCAATGTACGATAAGTTAATAAAAATATGAATTCAATAAATTTTTAATATCTATTTTGAAAAAAGGTTGATAATTTACATTAACATATTGCATTGACCTAAATTGCATTATTAAAGAAAATATTTAGAATTTTGTAAATCTATATAAGATATTAATTATAAAAGAAAAAGGGTTAAATTGCTTTATAAATATAATTAATTAATATGATTGTGAGGGAGAAAGTTATGAGACTAGTAGGAGTAACAACATATTTTTTGAGAATAAAAAAGAGTATTATGGTCCAATAAAATATTATATTCTAAAAATGCTTGATTTAGGATTTGCTCGCATCACATTAATTCTTGCTCTTATGAATTTAATAAATTATTATTTATTTTGAAAAAAGCTTGATAATTAATATTAACATAATGCTTTGACTTAAACCGCATTATTGAAGAAAATATTTAAAATTTTATAATTTTATATAAGATATTAATTACAAAAGAAAAGGGTTAAATTGCTTTATAAATATAATTAATTAATATAAATATGAGGGAGGAAGTTATTAGACTAATAGGAGTAACAACCTATATTTTTGGAAAAAAAAGAAGGGTATTATAATCTTATGAAATATCGTGCTCTAAAAATACTCAATTTAGGATTTGCTTGCATCATATTAATTCCTGCTTTTAAATAATAATTAATGGTTATACACAGCATGGGGCGTGTGGGTAACATATTTTTATACACATCAAATACGAACCACAACTATTGTGCGTGCAACTGCTTGACTTGATTTTCATATGTGCAGTGTTCACATAGTTTGGATTCAAGGTTTGACTTTATTTTTGGAGACGAGTTACAATTGGTATATATTTTTACGTGTATTGTCTCTATAGAACTACTTCCAACATGAAAAAATAACGATAGATTTTTTTTGTTTAAATAAAACAACATTAGTTCATTATGTGGTAAAAAGTCATCCAACATTGAATAAAAAATTAAAATCAAATATTACAAAATTGAACAAAATAATGACCCACTTGGCATTAATGAGTTGTAGAAAAAATACACTTAGGTTAATTTTATAAGATTCATAAGATCAAGGCCCTAAAACTACAACATGGAAGCTGAACTTATTGGTTGATGCTCATGATTTTGATAGTCATATCAAATATTCGAAGATGTTGAAGTTCATTATAAGTATCTCACATTAATATGTAAAGAAAGACATATTCAATTTTATTATAAGACTATGATTTACTTCCTTTATTATTATAAGGTCTCTAGGTGATGAAACCCCCTTGAATCTTCTAATTTAGCGAGCCTGTGAAGAGACAAGAGAATTGCATACATTTTTACCACCGTAATTACAAAGTGCGAAGTTATGCTAAAAAGTTATTCTTTCCTTCAAAAAGACTAATTTTACTATTATAAATTTAATACACGTGGAATTGGAGAGCTCAACTTTGATAACAAGAATGTACATTAGATGACTCAAAACATAGTGAAGATAAATAAGGTGATAATCATACTTCCACTAACTACTTCAATAAAATTAATTTAACCTAGAAGTGATGATTATGTGCTTTTTTATCAACCAAAAAGTGCAAGAAAGATTCACCGATGATTATATTCTAGTTTTACTACTTAAGCGATTATCATATGGTATCGTTTCACATACCATCAATGTGACATGATTGCCACTATTCTACTGCGATTTATATAGGCCCTAGTAGACTAAAAGGCTAATACGTCAGTTTTTTCAAAAGACCTAATTATCTTTTGAAATGGGTCCCTCGGTCAAATTGAAGTTGACATTGCAAAGTGGGGGACTGGGGGGCCTTTATTTTTACCTCAATGATCTCATAAAAGTGAAAAATGATAAAGTTTCAACTGTTTATGACTGTTTTTACTTAGGTTTCTAGGATACCCTTTTACAATATTTATTGATTAAATGTCCAAATAATTATCACGGCGTGTTAGAAGAAAATACCTTCGGATGCACATTCAAGTACACAACGTCTTATAAAAAAAATAAAAAATTGAATTCAAATGACAACATAACTGTTTTTATAAAGGAAGAGAAATAATCTTCCTACAAATCAATCAATCAATCAATCAATCAATCCTTTTGTCTTGCCCAACTTTTCTCCTCATAGGTTAACTATTCCAAATAATCAACTAGTAAAACTAACACCTAATTGGTTAACCAGCAATAATTAAGGCCTGTGAACCCAACACATCGTTAATAAACTCCATGCACATAATACATATCTAAAGAAACAAAGCTATGAATATAATATCTAAGACTTAACAACGTTTGGAAATCATTGCATTAAAAGATGCAATGACTTGAAGAAGATTCAATTACTACTTGGATTAATATCAAGCGCCAAACGTAAAGTTTATGTGGTGAGCACATGAATCATTAGTGTCACCACTTGATTTACCTCATCTTTGAAAATTCTTATAATTGTAAATTACTCGAATTTATTTTCCATTTTTGTACTTTCTTCCATTGCGTTCTAAACGTCTGTGTGTGGTTGGTAGGATTTTCGTAGAATACTTATCAGGGTGTAGGGGTCAGATAGAATTTTTTTTTTTTTTTTTTTTTTTCTGCTAAGAGCCCATGACATTCATGCCACAGTTCCTAAATGTATGTATTTATGTGGCTTTAAGTAAATCAAAATTTAAGCAAATAAGCAAATCAAGAATTTTGAGTGAAAAATAATTTTTAAATGTATCTAAAATCAGGTGTATCTGAAATTTTGATAGATGATATCTCACTATTGACATCCAAATTTAAATTCTCTACTTTTCAAGTAGTTTTTATTATTTGTTCCTCGATATATTTGATAACCGAGACCAATATGAAAAAATAAAAAATGATATCCAACAATAACTATATATTAGTTTTTGAAGGTTGTTACTGATAGAAAATGGTATCAATTATAGGCTAGTCCAAGGGCCAAGGGGAAGTCTTTAGTCCATGATGAGATACTTGCATAACTACATTAGTAGTCTATTTCTTGATTATGCCGTTTGTTTAAAACTTGCATCATCACTAAGATCCCAAGAGAATAAGTCCATAAGGTACATAGGATAGCCACTGAGTGTAGGCTAACCACATATGCCCCTGTTGCCTGCTCCTAGCTCTGCTTTGGCTGGTCTACTTTGTTTTGTCCTCGTTTTGTTTTGTTCTTTTTTCTATGTTCTAGCTTTCTTTTTGTTTTACTATTCAGGTATTTTGCTCCATCTAAAAAAAGTAGTCCATTAAATGAGGATTTTTTATTACAATTAAATTGATTGGAAGGTAAAAAAGAGTAGAGAAATGATTAATGCATGGTATAACCGTATTAAGAAAAAATGATTCTCCTTGCATACTACGCCAACCCTGATCTTCTACAAGCTAATGAATTATGAAACTAGCTTTAGGAAGTCAGGTTGCACTTTCTGTCCCCCTTTATCAATTTCTAAATACAATATATATATATATGAGTGTGGGATATCAACATAAAATCGATATAGACGCTGCAATTCGTACACTGCGGAAATCATCTGAATATGTTGCCCGCTTGATAAGTTGAACTCCCTCAACCTAACCATATTCTAGCAAGACAGAAGTATATAGGAGAATACTTACTTCCAATGTCTCCAAACATGAAAATTATTACACTCTTCGACATCAGGTCACTCAATTAATCCCAACATACTCCAAATATGCAAATTACAATTATCCTCAAATTAAACTTTCTACTTTTCAGATTAATTCCAAAAATTTTCATCTTTTAGCTTAAACCCTAATCAACCATCGAAACAATTCATTAAGAGAATCACAAAAGTTTAACAGTCGCATCATCGATAAACTACTCCGCACACCTCAAAATTTAATCATCATTCACTTCAATCATATATTATAATTTTATAATTATAATTTAATCAATAGATCCAATATTATGAACTATTCAAATCCAATCAAATGGTTAAGCCGATTAAAATAATTACTAGAAATTGGATGGCGGTGGGCGGACAGTGATGGCCGTGTGTGGTGTTTGGTGCGGCCAAGACTGACGCCTTCCGGCGGAGCAAAGGAATATTCGTCTGTCTTTTTTCTTTAATTATTTTATTTTTTTTATCGGGTGGTGATATCTAATCGGATGAGATGAATTTGGGTAAATTAACGAAAAATTCTCTCAAACAATCAGTTCGTAATAGATCTATCATCTAATGTTTTAGTTGGATATCTGGCCCATTTTCAAAAGTATTTGGTTTTGTTAATGGGCTCAATTTGGCAATCCGTAAGATGGGCCTTTGTGGATTGAAAGAGTTGATTTCGCTTGTCCGTGACAGACTGGCCGTATGAAGACCCTCAAGACCCCGTGCGACCATGCATGAGCAACAAAAATTGTTGATACGTGGGGGTGGTATTTAGGTTATATTTGATTTGGTTCCATTTTTTGAATGAGGTCTAATTTGGATGTGGATAACTTTGGTTTGGGGTAAGGGTCGGGTTCTGAAAGTGAGCTTAAAAAAACAATCTCATCCATGTTTGATTTATGGTTGGTTTAGATAGGTTTTGGTGCACCTTGTTTTGGGTTCATATTGTGTTGATTAGGGTTTCTTAATGAGGTTTGATCAGGTCCTAGGTTGTCTTCAAGTCGGGTTAGTTTTGTCAAGTTTGTTGAAATGTACTCCATAGTCATTGAACTATAAAATTTATAATTTAATATAGATTGTATGTACCCATAGACAAAAACTTATATTTTCAAGAGTTTAGTTGGTAAACGTTCAAGGGTTGCACTCAATTTGCTAAAAATCCAAACAAAGCAGCTAAGAGGCTGAACGTTTATATATTTACATGGCAACCACTCGAATAGTTGACCTATAATAATATTGTAAGTTCGTTTGACTTTGATCATCGAATCTGTGCAATATTTCTTCCGTGCCCATTAGAAAGTAAGCTAAGAATGTTACTAGTATTAGTAGATTGGTGATGGTACTAGATTGGTAGGGCAAAGTCTTCCAATGTGGCGGAATTGAATGGTCTGCATGCCTCATAGATTTGAACAAGGAAAGAGCAAACCAAATTATTTAATCAATTTCTACAAACTGAGTTGAAGATATGACTCCTTCTAGAAGTAGTATTCTAATAGCTGCTCTATTAAAATTGGTTCAAAGATTGACGACTAAAACTCTGAAAGCTACAAGCTAAGTCAGCTTGACACTCTTCATACTTTATAACTTTTATAGATCCTTTCAAAATCTTGACATGATATAGATGTCATGCTTTTATAGTTTATGCAACTCAGTTTGAATGACGATCATCTCTTTGAGCTATGTTACGTTGCCCTTCTCTTTTATTTTGTTTCACTTAAAGTAATCGACATACGAATTCTCTTAATCCCATAATTTGTACCATTACAAAAACATATTATTACTTTTTGTTTTTCTTTAACATGTACCTCTAGTAATTCTAATATTAGATCAAGTAAATTATGTAGAAAAATGCAAGTCATAAGTACAGCAGCAAGTCCATCAAGTGGAAGATGAAATTATTTCACTAAAAAATGCTACTTTTATTTAAAATATATGAGTAACAAAATGATCAAAGAATTTTTTTTTTTATATATAAAAATTTGTTACCATGTTTCCAACCCCACGAGTGAATGAAGTTAAATATTACTATTTACTACTCTAAAAATGATAAAAAAATAAAAGTATTTGTTATTGACTTCTACACCATTGTTTGAGTTCTAATAAACATTTATTTAAAGATCTATTTTGAACTTTCTAATTAATAGTTTAAAGCCTGAAGAAGATATAAATGAACCTACTGGCCTATAAATGATCATATCGAACAAAATAATGTTTGAGCTTAGTTCGTTAACTTAACGAGTTAAGATTTATAATTCAAACTCATTCATTAATTAATAAACGGGCTTTGACCGTATTTGTTAATCAGTAGTTCAAGAACATATAGGTGGTTCATCCGTTCATGTACACCTTAGAGTGGCTAAAAGGTCGAGATGTGCGAATTTTGGGTTTTCTTAATTCTCCTCTCTGAAGTCCAACATAGAGCGAGGGACGAGGCACAATAGTACGGAACAATTAAGGTTGTAGTATTTTTGTTGATTTCTATATATTTGTCATCCAAAATTATCAATGAAGCGAAGATGATTAAATTCCCTCTCAACCTAAAAAATTCGAAATCAATGTCCTGTGGAGTCATGAGAACGCGGTACATTCTAAATTTCTAATACAGAATATATTTTTCACACTGTCACACATATAGTTTGACAAATCATTGTATCTTAGAAGAAGGGTCCTTGTCATACGATGGTGGTCTTTAGCTGCAACCCAATTAATTATATACTTCTGAAAATCCAGCTCAAATTCTTCGATCAAAAGGTAACGCTTTAAAAAAATCGATCATATGCTTACAATAGATAGATTATAATTTACTAGTATAAGATTCTCCATATGTTGGTAGGGAATTTGGTTCTTCAAAAAAAGCTTCAAGCTACGCGGATCAAATCCTATCGTACGAGATTCTTTGCGGGGCAACAAGTTTCTTAAATTATTGTTTTATCATATCAACTTAATATTTTCCAACCTCATTAATTCATTCCCCAGCAATTTTTTTTTTTATTAATACCCAACAACAATTGATAAGTAATGGGAAGGAAGAGTATCCCAAACTTTTATAAGAAAAAAGAAGAAAAATAGGAAAAAGAACAATATTAAGAAGTAAGTTTGTAGGAACCAACAATTATAAATGATCTGTATTATTATGATATTGTTTGCTTTAGACCAAGTCCTCACGAATTTATTTTTCATCTCTCAGAAGACATCATATTAATGTTGAATCGAATCACTTAACAATTCTTCTTGTATTAGTCGACGTGGAATTTGAAATGTATAGGCCTCCAAATAGACAATCGAGGAATTGAGTGTGACTAGTTAATGGATTTCTTAACACATTTACTCACTTGTGAACATGTAAACAGATAAGTCCTGGGACATTAATTAGTTAATGTTGTGGCCAAATTAACTTAACTTAGAAGAGGGAAGTTGTCTCCTAGGAAGCGAAAACTAATGAATGAAAGTGGGAGCATTTCATAATAGCAGCAGCAAGCCGTACGTCTCTTGCAAGGCAAAGGCGCATCAAAGTGTAAATAGTAACCACAATACCCCACATAGCACGCCATTGCTGACCACTCTATTTTAAACGTTAGCCCAACAACCAAAGTTGAGCTTATTGTTAGATGTTCCGGTACAATAATTTATCACTTGCCAAGGAAAAAGAATGGATAAATTGTACGCTTACCAGCAATTTGTGACCTTGTTTTTTGGCCGATTTAATCTTGTCATAATCGCTCCTAAATACGGAGTAGCTCATTTTCTTGCTCATCATTCTAGAACATTTCTTGCATATATGAACGAAAATTTTCCAACTCATTCAATGGAATATGCAAGGATCAAGAGTTTCATCATGCACCCTATCTTATTTTGATTTACCTCAAATTAAAAATGTTATAGAACCCTTTTTTTTTCTTTTCACATTTCCAATCACATGGACTTGTCTTAATTATGAAAATTTTGTTCTTTTTATCATATAGATTATATTCAAACTACGTACACCACTAATCCCGCTGATTTCTTTTATCCCGATCCTCAATAGTGTAATCTTTAAATACATCTCCTATCTTATCCTTTTTTGAAAAAAAATTACAAACATTACAAAACCATTATTAAAATTGCTTATCGTTATAAATCGTCAATAACAATTATTAGCGGAACCCGTAGTGATATGATCCACCAAAACCAAAAAGTCAAACATTTGACTCTAACCTATCTTTACACTCAACTACACGACACCAACATAGACCTACTTCCTCACTTTTATATATAATCCCAGCCCTCCTACCCTCCTTTATTTACTCCTTTTCTGTATTCACTCTACTCAAATGCAATTTCCTGCGCAAACTCACACCTATAAACTACCTTAACCTTTTTTTTTTTTTTTTTTTTTTTAATGTTTTACTTCATAATGCCTATTCAAAATCACCACATCACTCCCATCCTTCTCCTGCTCCTCACAATCCACCTCGCTGGAGCGCAACCAAGCCCACGCGGGCCCAACAACCCGGGGGGACAAAGTATCGGGGCGAACTTTAGCCCGTCTATGGGAGTGATCATAATAGTCCTAATAGCCGCACTCTTTTTCATAGGATTCTTCTCCATTTATATTCGTCACTGCTCCGACGATGCCACTAGAGGTACCATATTGGGTCGTCGAGTAGCTGGCTCGAGACGGTCGCGTCGAGCCCCACACGGGCTCGATTCGGCAGTCATCGAGAGCTTCCCGACTTTCAACTACGCATCCGTAAAGTCCGAGAAGATCGGGAAAGGCGCTCTCGAATGCGCGGTGTGTCTCACAGAGTTTGAGGATGATGATGTCTTACGTTTGATTCCTAAGTGTGACCACGTGTTTCATCCTGATTGCATCGATGCTTGGCTTGTGGGCCACACTACTTGCCCCGTTTGTCGTTGTAACCTTGCTGACATCATCATCGTAGAAGAAGAAGCTCAAGAGAACGACGGCGTAGTGGAAGTAGTAGACGAAGAAGTAAGAGAGGATGACAATCCTGAAAATGAAGCGAATGATTCGATGGAGCAGCCTCTACATGGAAGAATTGCTAGGAGCCGTACGATGAGGAACCTTTCATTTGGAAGGCCGAGATGGCTTGGGAAGTTTACACGTTCGTTTTCGGCAGGACACGTGGCTGGTACACAACGGGAGAACACGGAGAGGTTTACGCTAAGGTTACCGGAGGAAGTACGTAAGCAAATAATGAGTTGCAAATTGGAGAGGACAACTAGTTTGTTGGTACTCCCTAGAGAAACCAGCTCGAGACGGGGTTATCGAACCGGGGTTGGTGAAAGGAGTATTAGTAGAGGCAGGGTTAGTCGGTCAGACAGGTGGGTTTTGACCTTGGCGCCGCCATTGTTAAATAGGACAGCGTCTCGTGGACCAGCGGCAACAACACCAAGAGGTGGTTCTTCGCGCGGTTCTGTTGGGGAAAATCTAACTAATAGTCGAGAAGGCTCTTTGCGTGGTGCTACGCAAGTTGAGTTGACAAACTTGCCTGTCTAAGTTAACAATTTTTTACCTGTAAATTATCCTCTTGCAGTCCCAACCTTTTTTTTTTTTGGCTAAATTTTTTGGGAAGTTTGGCGGAGCCGTGGGGGTAACTAAACTTATTCTTCAAAACATTTGTAAAAAACTTAAATATCCGGGAAAAATATACAAGCTTAGTGATGTTAACAATTTCGAACACATTATTTTTTGCCAGGGATGTAAATTCTGTCATTCACGGAATGTATATAAAATGATACAGTAGGGTTAAACAAGGTCAGGCGGTTGGGATATGCATAGATGAAGCTTGAAGCATAATAAACGCCACACACAGCCAAGACATATATATGTACGTTTGGATGTGCTAAGTTACAGACATCAAAATGGTTGGTCAAATGCGTTGTATTGTACCAATATGGTAGTTTGGTTGAATAGAGAAATATAAGAAGCCAGGGATTGAGTTGCGTTTCAGTTATACTTCTCTGATGAATGGATTAAGCTCCTTGTAGTGCTGGCTAGTGGTCATGTTTAAAATGCAAATGATAAGTTATATACAGTAGTAAAGAATTGAAAATTAGAACTAACTTTTCATTCAAAACTGATAAGAGTAAAACTTATAATAAGGTCGCTGCAATTTCTTTAAATAGATATGAACAGATGTGATGATAATTCCTGGGTTACACTTACCATTACTGGTCAAATTTCGGATGGTCTTAGTTAATCGGACATAAAAAAAACGATTATAGGTTATCCCAATCCACCCATCTTTTTCACTCTTCAAATTCCAATTTGATTCATTGTTTTAATGTTCTATTGCTGTTGTTATTAGCCAGGATCATACTGTAGAATTACATCATCGCATTGTGAATATTATTATGTCACATGGACGGTCAAGAACGGTACAAGAAAACAAATTCATAAAATATTAATATCATGGAATATTCAAAATTGTACGCCTCTCCTAAATCTAACATGCTGGAGTACATGGTACGTGACTTGACAATTTTAATTTAAGGATAAACAGTTTGCTAAGGATAAGTTCTGTGATTTTAGTCTTCGAACTCGTAGTCAAGAAATCAACTTAATTAATTATGACTTTATTTTATAGTATTAGTGTTAGTGGCAAAATTTGTTGAGGCTTAGCTTAGACATAGCAAAATGACCCGAAATTGATTACCCAACTCCAAGTAACTCTAGGCTAAAAACAAGAATTTTTTTAAATAATAATAATAAAAAACCTTCTAAATGACAATATTCCTAAAATGACCTTCTGTCCAAAGTACGTATAAAAATGCTATTTTGAACAACAATTTTCTTAAATAAAAACGTTGTCTTTTTTGACTTTGACAACAATTAACTTTAAAGAGGGAATAAACTATAAAATTAGGGTAAAGTCTATAACAATTATAAATCCCTATCAACAATAACATTTTTCATTAGAAAATTACTTTTCTTAACAGCAATTTTCAATTAGCCCAAACGCGCAACTTTACCTAGTTGTAAATCAATTTTCATGGACAATGATTTTTCCTTTACAAATATACAACTAGCAACTACTCCCCTTTTTGCTCTTCTTTCCAAAAAAAAAAAAAAAAACAAATTTGTAGGTTGAATAAAATGAAATGTTTTAAAGGGACTAAAGGATCGAATTACATTGTTTTAGTGTGCTTTAGGTTGTAATATTCTCTTTTATTATGTGTTAGTGTGGCCTGTTGGTGGTTAGCCTACTCTTTGCATTATCCAGATGTCCATTCCCTGATCTCGTCTTTGTATGGTTGTTGACTTTTATATGTTTTACACAATTGAAATTCTTTCATTTCATCATTGAAAAACTTGATTGAATCCAAATCCTTAGAAAACGCAAGAATATGCTTTTTTTTTTCTTTCAGGATAGTGTCTACTTTTGACTTCAAATTATAATTTGAAAATCCACGACAACTATCATTTTCACCTTATCTTTTGCAAATCTAAGTTCTAAAGTCTGACTACTTAGACACTAATATATTGCTCCCACTCTCCCAAGCATTAGTTGACCAAATACTACACCAAATTTTCCTCTTCTCTGTCTCCCCTCAAATAATAACGCCGTTGACGATCGATCATGGGAAACTCCTACATATATTGCTCTCGTCTTCCTTCTCCTAACTTAACCGCATTCGAGCTCAGTCTGATCCATCTGGGCTCGAGCCAGATCCATCTAATGGTCAAAACTTAGACGACCCAAGGAGATAATCATTGTCGCTGTCATCTCCAAACGTACTCTTGTTTATTGGGTTTTGGTTTTATTTATATTTGTCGCCGCATCGATGAACAATTCGTCGATATTGGCAACTGGAGTCGTTGGACAGCTTAGAATCATCGGGGGTTCATTCAAGGCCTCGTATGGACTTGATCCTGCCGTTGTTAAGAGCTTCCCGACAATCGAATACCGGGCAGTAAAGTCGGCCATGATTGGTACAGGCACTTTAGAGTATGCAATTTGCTTATTGGAATTCAACAATAAAGACAACTTGCGTGGCCATGTTTTACATGCTGATTGTGTTTTACACGTTGATTGTTGTTTCGTATGAAAGTGGTCTCATATTAATATTTAAGAAAGAGAAGATAATGTATCATTTTACAAGTTTGAGGAGTAACTAAGTGGGGTATGAAACAGATTTAAATGAACGGTAAAAAGGTGGAAAATAGTACTAGTTTGTCGACGGGTGGACAGTACACGCGATATGATACACCCGTTAAAAAATGTACATTACGTACATGAAAAATGTATATAGTACACATAAAATGACCCTTTTAATTCAGTGGTAGAGTAACGTCATGGTAAGACATAAGTCATCGGTTTAAATTCGATAAGAGGCTTTTAAGATTTTTCATAAAACTACTTTTAAAAGTACAAAGTAAGCAACTTTCTAAGTATAATAAGTTAGACTAGTTAGAGTATAGTAGTTATAAAGTTAAACTCATATTCATCATATTATAATAATAAAATAAGTGGTTCTTCGACTCAACAACTATTCCTATTTTCTATTATTTAAATCCAATTTATTGGAATGGAAAGATTCAAAATTAACACATGAAAAAGTAAGTGGACCTAGCTTATTGAATCGTGAATATACCCGCTATTCTGATATTTAAATTTGATAGAGATTCAATTGGAATAATTAACCTTTTTTCTTTCAAGTGGGCTTGAATTTGTTGATATTTCACATAACTGAAATGTATACTATGTACATTTTTCATATATTTAATGTATATTTTTCATATACGTAATGTACATTTTTTTTGGAGCGGGTGTACGATGAGCATGCGCTGGTTTGTGGGTTGTTTTTTGGAATTGGCAAGGTTTTTACATTTTGAAAAGACTTGTCACTTGGTGCTGTTGTTTCAGTTGAGCCAACTCAGCCGCCCGTTTGAGCTTAGGATTGTGAATTTTATGACGTTGTAAACGTAAATACTCTAACTTTGATTTAATTTTACAGCAATGTATAGTTCTATATTTTGTTGAATTTGGTTGATCTCATCTGTATTGCCAAGTTTGACTAAGAACGGATCCTTCTTTTGGTGCTCAATGTTCTCATTTATGGGTGATTTTATTCAATATATATCTGACTATTGTATGCAAATAATCTTGATAATTGTATAATCAATAAGATTGTGTTTACATTTGGTAATTCAATTAGTTACTCATAGATGAGTATCATGGTGGATGATGGAATGTTAACACAATATATCTTCATTATTTTATGGGGATTAGGTCAACACTTATTTTTCCTATTTAAAAGAATGCATATCAAACAAGAATAGAAACTTAAGAGAAATGTCATAGAAATGTCAAATTTATATATGTCAAACAACATATATCATGTTAAAAAATAAAGGAGAAATGTAAAAATTACCAAAGGTTAAAATAACTAGCCTCACGAAAAATAATAAGAATTTGTACAATTTCATTTTCTAATAGTAAAATTTTATATTATAATACTATGTATTACTATTACAATTATATTTCAATTCTAAATAGTATAATTTTATGAAAAATTAAATAAAAATACTTTTTATCACATATATAAATAGTATTTTATATTAAACATGAATTGACAAAATCCTGGAAAACTTTAAGATTCCTTATTTGTTCCTTCCATAAACAAACATATTACCTAAAATGCTTAGAAGTATAGGCAGCGTACCTAATTCTAAAAAATCTTCACTACTTTCTGTTATCTAGTACCAAGTAGCTCCCGTCCAAATTTCATAATTTTTCAATTCCTATGTTTTAGTTTATCAATCAATCAATATATATATATATACACACACACACACATATAGAAATGGGATCATGTGATAACCCCTTTGTTATATAAGAACCAATCTAATACCATTGATTTCGTTGAGATTGATGGTTATGATTCAATAAACATTAATGGCAAATTGGTAATTAGAATAAAGTCGGATTTGTTAGTTAAGGAAGTTTCCGTGATTAATGGGCAGTTTTCATTAAAATTAGAATTATTCAAAATTATTTTTTTTTCCTATTTTACTTTATAATCAAATGTCAATATTCGAATGATTCAATATAGTTATTTAAATAAGTAGTTTCGCTATATTTCATATTCAAATGATAGTTTTGTTGTTTTGGCATTGGAAAATATGGTAATTGATTCAATTTTTTAACAAATATAGTATACCGTATAGAGATTGTTGAATAATGTTAAACAGTTAATAATGTTAAACAGTTATTAATAGTTTCGAACAATAGATACTTATTTTTTGAATAGTAAATAAATAAGTTAGTAGTTCAAATGGTTTTTTATTTAATGGTTGGAACATTAAAATTCATAATCAGAACAATAGAGTTATGGTTTAAAACATTAAAATTCGAAATCAGAGCAATAGAGTTATGGTTTAGAACAGTAAAATTCGGAATCAGAACAATAGATTAATGGTTTAGAACAGTAAAATTCGGAATCAGAACAATAGTATTATGAATCAGAATAATAGATTCATGGTTTAAAACATTAAAATTATAAATCAGAACAATAGTACTATAATCAGAACAATAGAGTTGTGATTTAGAACATTAAAGTTCAGAATCAGAACAATATTGTTTTCTTTTATGAAACAAAAAGTTTTAGTTTCGAACACTACGTATATAGCTTCATACATAAAGTTAAATCCTTCGAACAATAGGTACAACACTTTCGAACAACATGTTAATATGATTTAAAACATTAGTATAAATAGCTCTACGATTTAAACTAAAATTTTAAGTTTCGAACATTACGTATTTAGTTTCGACAAAAGGTTAATTGTTTCAAACACTAAGTATAACACTTTCGAACAATAAGTTAATAGTTTCGAACTCTAGTTTTAATAGTTAAAATGTTTCGAAAACTAGATATATATTTAAACAATAGGTGGAAAGTTTCGAACAATAGGTAAATTCTAAAACAGTATAATATAGTTATGATTTAGAACATTAGTATAAATAGCTTTATGAAATATTTCGAACACTAATGAGTTTAGATTCACTACATACGTGTATAGAACAACCATATCGAACAACTGCACACGTATTTCGAAGTGTAGTTAATGGGTTCAGAACAATCGAATATGAGTTTCGAACAACTGCATACGTTCATAAAATAACTAAATACGAGTTTAGAACACCTGCATACGTGTATTAAACACCTACATATGAATTTAGAACAACTGTATATCGAACAACAGCATAAGTGTTCATAATATATATCGAATAATTAGTTTAACAAATAGAACAACTACATATGAGTTTAGAACATTAAATATATTAATAAGCATGTTTCATTTATAACATGTATGAATTAAAACAATTACCAGTAACTTTTTTTTTTATATTATCTATATTAGGAATTAAAACAATCAACATATATGGTATTTGACCAGAATTGCAAAAAGGAAGGAAAGTTTAAAAAATTAGATTGAAGTTGCATAAAATAAGGTTTGTAGTTATTAATCACTGGCCCATTTCAAATATAACGCATCCAAAACGTTAGATTTTCTTATTTTAAAGGCTGAAAATGGGTTCTTATATACAATGAGTTCTTATATATTAAGGGGTTCTCACCAGAATCCGCCTCTATATATATATATATATATATATATATATATATATATATATATATATATATATATATATATATATATATTTGATGTAGAATAAGAGAGAACTCCAACTAAAGAGATAGAAGAAAGCCTAAGCTAGGACATATATGGGGATAGCCATCCCTTGAATGTCATCTTCTAAGATAGGATATAATTGAGGATCGGAGCAACATTTACGATAGCAATACTGTTTTGTTGTTGTTGCAGGGCTCCTTGATTGGCTATTGCTTTCGCGGTAGAAATGCTTCATTTGGGATTGTTATTCTGGAGTGCTGAGCACGGAGCGGCATAGGGGGACTAGGTGTGCATATTCTTCGTTTTCCTGCTCGTTTCCCATCATTAGTTGAACACAAGCCTTGTTGTCCATCTGTAGTATCATCTTATTGATGCATGAATCCTTTGCTAATGCCAGCCCTCTGCTTAAGGCCATTAGTTCAGCTTTAAAAGAGTTGGTTACTCCAAAATTCGCAGTAAGAGCTTCCATTAGTTGATCTCGTATGATTGGCCCTCCTACAGCCTGTCATGCGTTGCCCTTAGCCGTGCCATCAGTGTTCAAAGCATACCATCCATCTGGTGGAGGTGTCCATGGAATGTTCACCATTACCTTCTAGTTGCCTCCCTAACTTTCAAAAGTAGATTATATGACAGCTAATAAGATAAGGTCCATTAAGAAGTTTCGTGATGATAGATAGCTTGTCAAAAACATTTTGGAATGGTTACGCTGCTGGCCTCCCTTATATATGATGACTCATATCTCGACAATCAAATTACTTTTAGTAGTTTACTCTTTGGCATGCACTTCATGACTATTGTTATGATTGGTGTCTTGGATCGCAAATTTGAAGGTGCAACCGGGTGTATCATGCTTATAGTGCACCCGCTTCAAAAAAATGTACATCAAATACATGAAAAATGTATATTACGTATAGTACACATGTGAGTTATGTGGAATATACATCACGTACATGGAAAATGTACATCACGTACATAGTACACATGTGAGTTATGTGGAATGTACATAACTCACATAATATGTACATTTTTCATGTACGTAATGTACATTCCATGTACATGATGTACATTTTTTTTGGAGCGGGTGTACTGTCCACCCATTGGTCTTGGATATTTATTGATTATCTTAGAATATTTATTTACCCTCTCTTATCTCTTAAATACTTGCCATACTTTTCAATTGATCATCCTCAATTGTTGCGCTATTTATCTCTAAACATATACCTTTAGCTTGTTGGAATATTGAAAATCATAAAGTTTCATATGCGAGTATATTTTTATTTTTTTGAAAATGTCAAATTGGTTATAATATATCTAGTCACACTGACCTCATAAGCGCCACGGATGGGAGTATGGGACTATGGGAATAGGATAGATGTACCCTATACTGGTATTAATGTTCTCCTACTTTTATTAGTTTTTTTTAAATAAAAAACAGAAGCATTATCTAGAGGCGGGTATGTAATGTGGCAGGTGGACGCGGGTCGTGTCGTATTCGGTCTTTCAACGGGTCTTGTCGTGGCATGTCGTATTATGCCCATGGTTCATGTGTCTAGTAGGCCTAATCGTGCCCAACTTTTAGTTGTATTAAAAAATAATTAAGTGCTTATTATAGGGAAAAAATTAATTACATATAATTTAAATTGTATTTAAGAATATTATAACATCAAAACAATAATAATAGTGAATTGCTAAATATCACCCGTAATTTTCTACCTATTACCCGTAATTTTCTACCTATTAACCGTATTTTATACGTATTTTGCACTTTTTTTGACGATATTACCCCTGTCTTTTTAATTTACATATTTATGTAACATTTTCATTTACTCACCTAATTTTATCCATAATTATCTTACCTACCTTTTTTTCCTATCACCTAAAAATCCAATTAACCTTTCACCATTCCTCAAACCCACCTTTTTAAACTCACCAAAAAAATCAGATTTCCTAGAACACAAAATCAGTAGTTTTTTTACCATGTCAACAGTCGGGCAAAGAACCTTCTTGGAGTTTGGGTGGGAGACTTAGCAAGGTTGTCGGTAAAACTTTAAGAGGTTTGATGGGTTCTTCATCAAATGTATGTATATATTTTAGTTTTTAAATTCTTTGAAATTTATTTAGATAGATAATATGTTTTGTATTGTTTTTAGTGAAAATTTCGGGTATTGTTGTTGTTATTTTGGCTATTGTTGGTTGTGTTTGTGTTCTTGATATCCATTTTAATGGAAATCTGGGTTGGAGATAGTGAGGTTTTATCAACAAAAAAAAAATGGGATTGCTAGAACTGTGTAAAACACACGATTTTGGGGTATCTATTTTTTTATATTATTTTATTTTTGCATCATGTTCATGCTTAGTTATTCTAATTAATATGCTTAATTACTTTAATTAAACAATATATATAATAAGTAACAAAAAATTTGGAATTCACATACTAAATACAGACGATATTTAACAATGCCTTAATAATATAGGTATCTCGGGCCAAATTATCGTTTTTTGCTCATGCCCATTTTCTTTTTGTTGTTCGTGGCCCACTCCACAGACAGTGGGTTGGACTAGGCCATAATTGTGCTCATGTTGTGTGTTGGTCCGACTCTTGCCCGACTCTAGTATTATCAATGATGTATCAAAGCCATACTCATACATCATTCGAAAACATAAATTATCACTTGACCTTAGAAAAAGAAAATAAAAAAGTCATCACCAAAATCTCAGACCAATTTGCTAATAAGAAGACTTTGGTCCAAAGGAAGAACTCCTGGCCTAGTCCCTATTACTCCCCTATCTAGTGTAGACACCACCCCTCAACCTGACCCTATCCCGTTACCTCCCAACCTGACCCTATCCCGTTCGCTTGTCCCAAGTTCCATCCACCTGAAGAGTGACCACCACCTCCCCATGAGAAACTCAACCTAAGGAAAATAGAAGGAAAGGAACTAGAATCCTCTGAAGGATGAGGAAGACACAGAGCATTCTAGCGGCTCGCCAAATAGGACGTGTAATTGTCAAGGCGACTTGAAATTTTCTACATAGAAAGGTGATCCTCCTGCGGTCCTGCCTATTATTTCTGGTAGTTTACAATGCCTATAGTTTTGTAATAAATAACACTAACCTTAGACTCTCAGTACCATCCATGCTATAAATAGCTGGACATGCAAAGAAAATCAATCGTTAAAATACTGACTTCCATCGAAGTTTGAGCGTATCCCAAGGGAACTACTCTATCAGATCCTAATCGCAAAGGACATAGCTTAAAAATATGATTTACATCCTCCACCTCACCACCACACTCGGAGCATTCAACTTGTATAGCTGGCAAACCTCAACGATGAAGTTGATGCAAGATCAGATTCCTTCGTAGGAAATTTTTCAAAGAAAAAAAGTAACCAATACCTTTAACAGGGATATGCCACATAAGTTAATATGAGATTTAGAGATGGGATCCCCCACCTAGCCTACTCTACCTTGAAGAAAAGCATAACAAGACTTAATTGTGACCTTGTCCGTCTTGTTTAAAGATGCATTAGAGGAAGTTCCATGCGAAGAATATCTTAGACAGCATCATTACCGAAAATCCATCCTTACCAATGTTGGTTTCGAATACATCTTATTACTATTATTGTCAAACCTGTAACATTTAATCCCCCAAAAAACCCATGCGGCTAAGGACACCTAGGTATGCACTTACCAAACAAAAAAAAAAGAGATGCTAATTTATTAAGACTTACACAAAAAGAAAGGAAAACAACAAGAGTAACTAAACAATCAACAAACAACAAGAAATGGTAGAGAGGTTTTTCTTAAACCTAAAATGGCCAAAGTGATCATTCTCGAAATTAAAAAGTACAAGAACCTTCAACAATGAGTGCTAGGGATTTTGGTAGAAAATCACCCTAAACTTAAGGATTTAATTTATCAGATTTTCAAAATATCAGACCGTAAGTAATTAACGAAATTGCTCTACATTTCAGTGCTTGAATGTAAACTTAGCAATTATCAAATTTATTACTTACTGCTCATTACAAAAATCAAAGACAAATAATTCCTTTAGGGGAGATCAAACACCAATCATAGTAATAGTAATGTAATAACTAAATACCGAACGAATGCAGTGATTTAACGCGATAGTCTTGTTTGGGCTGAATTATTATTATTATTATTATTATTATTATTATTATTATTATTATTATTATTATTATTATTATTATTATTATTATTATTATTATTATAATGCCCTTGTCTCACCTGACTCCGTTTATATCCTTCTATTATCTACAATGTCCCGTAGATGTGATTTCAGGCACCGACTTTCATGGTCACACCTCAAAACTTTCTCAACCAACTTCTTCACCTCATTTCACCAATGACTACTATCCATATCTCAACGATCACTCCCATCCTTATCCTACTCCTTCTAAGTCAACACGCCAGAGCTCAGTCGAGCGCACCCAGGACCACACCGGGAGCCCCCGTGCCCGGAAATGACAGGAGATCACGTCCAACCACCTTGACAATCGCCATAAACCTATTGATTGCTCTATTTTTTATTTTGTTCATGTGTATCTACGTTAGGTTCTACTACATGACCAGCCCATCTAGGAACGACTTTGTGGTTCCACGACGAAGGCTAGGTTCGTTAAGGCAATCGTATCGGGCCCCACGAGGGCTTGACATAGAAGTCATCAAGACCTTCCCGATCTTCAAATACTCGGCTGTAAAGTCGGAGAAGATCGGGAAGGGCACACTGGAATGCGCAGTCTGCTTGAATGAGTTCGAGGATGATGATACTCTACGTTTAATACCCTACTGTGACCACGTGTTTCATCCTGATTGCATCGATGCCTGGCTTGTGGGCCACAAAACATGCCCGGTTTGTCGTTGCAACCTAGCTGACGCTGCCGAAGCTGAACAAACTCAGGCAAACGACGTCGTTGTGGAGGTGGGAGACGAAGCAAGAGAGAACGACAACAATGAAAACGAGGTGAATAATGAGTCAATGGAGCAGCCTCTACGTGGGAAAATGAGAAGGAGCCGTACGATGAGGAATCTTTCCTTTGGACGGCCTAGATGGTTGGGAAAACTAGCAAGATCGTTTTCAACGGGACACGTTGCGGCAATGAAACAGTTAGAGAATATGGAGAGGTTTACGCTAAGATTACCTGAGAAAGTACGGACGAAACTATTAATGAGAAGAAAGTTGGAGAAGACAACTAGTTTGATTGTTCTTCCTAGAGAAAGTAGCACAAGAAGTAGTTACACAAGTAGAGGCCGGTTTGGGAGTGTTCGGGTTGATCGGTCCGGTAGGTGGGGGATTTCGTTGGTACCGCCTTTTATAACTCGAGCCTCGTCTATGAAATCTCCTAGTGCTGTGGCACCTAAACCCACCTGCAGCCAAGCTAGCTCTTTGTGTGGTTCGAGTCAAGAGAATGTAATGGGAGCAAGTGGAGAAAGGTCTTTTTGTGATGCTATTCAAGCTGAGTTGAGCCAGTTGCCTATTTGAAATGAGGGGTCCTTACTAGAAGGTTTGTCGGTGTTCTCACTCGAATCCTTCGAGTTGTTGGTTTTGAATGTTTTGCTTACCCGAAAAACTAAAAAATCGTGTTTGTACTACTATAATGAAACTTGGGTGGTTGTAAAAATATTCACAAAATACATTGTGAAATATCTTTTGGAAAAAATTGAGAAAATTTTCATTGTCAAATGATACATCTATCCATGAAAAAAAATCAACACTTAGCCTAGGACTGCGTAAAGCAAGGGGATGTAACAAGCTAGGTTCTTTCCACTAGTGCAAAACATTGCTAGCCTGAATTAAAGTTGGAGAAGACTATTAGAAACTGAGTAGGAGATGACTTGGTCGTTGTTTACTAGGACAGGACGGCCAAGTCTTTGGTTATTATTTTATTTAGGTCGTTTTCTAAAGGCCTGGACGACTTGTGGTAAACTGGTAATCGAGATTCGAGATATTCGTAAGGTTGTCTTTAGAAACGCAGTTATTTTGTGCAAAGATTAAAGAAGCGAACTTTGTCAAATGGGGGATTATTGAACATGAAAGTCGGGGAGTTGCTTATTGCTTAGAGGCAAAAATCTCCTCATCTTTCTCTCTATACTTATTTTATTTCTCATTCACATTAGGGACAATAATTTTTTTTCCTTAATTCCTTCCATCAGTGGACTAAAAAAACTCTCCATCACACTCTCTTTTACTTTTTATCATACCCCACCATATTTTCTCTCTCATATATATTTAATACAATTATATTCAAAATTAGCAAAGAAAAAAAATAAAATGCACCACGCGGGCCCTACTTCATGTGGGAAAACATGGGAAATTGTCCAATTCTCGGGATGAATTGGTTTCCTCCACGAGTGAGAGAACTATCCCCTATTAATGTGAGGGATTGGGGGAAAAAATCCCCGTGAGCAAGAGGAATTCCACCCACTGTTGGCAATGCTCTTAAAGCACTCATTAGCGTGTAAAATGCTTTTTGCTTATGAAGAATATGTTCCCCATCATCCCACATCAGCAAGTTTGATGTATCTTGCTCGTGGGCAAAATTGAACCTGTCCAATACTTGGGCAAAAAAAAATACATTGGACTATTGGTCTATTATTATTTTATTTTATTTTTGATAAATTGATGAGTCATTATATTTTTAAACCAATCAATATTTAACACGTGGCAAGCCTGACCAATCAGAATAACGATTATATTTTTTAATGTTAATATTTCAACAGTCTTTTTATATATATATATATATATATATATAATTTCTAAATTTTTATGCTCTATAAATAGTGATCTATTTTCATATATTTTGGCACAAAAAATATTCTCTCTAACTAAAATTTATAGCACTACATTGTTATCTTTAGTAAAAATTAGTATAATTCTAATTCTAATTATAATTGTAATTGAAATTATAATTATAATTATAATTATTTCTATTTCTATTATTATTGTTGTTACTATTTCTTGCTAAAAGAGTATGGTGAAGAGTAAGATAGTGTGATGAGGGGAGTTTTTTAGCCCATTAATTAGAAGAGTTATGGATGAAAATTCTAACATGGATGAGTAATAAAATCAATCAACTAAAGCTTACTTTCAATTTGTAATAAAACTTCTTCGGCCTAAACAGTAACCGTTGAACACAACTGTAGCCATCCAAGTTGACCCCTCACTGGGTGGGGGGGTGGTCCGGCAAGTGATTAGCCCGGTACATGTGGAGTGCATCCATAGCCAAGTATCGATACAATCAGCATGGAAAACGTGTACACAATTGGGCATCGAACGTAGTGTATCCTCCTTGTAGGCCTCTAAACACAACGTACAGTCGGCCGTCATCTTCACCTTTAAACTTAACAATTAACACTTGTACCACGATCATCCGACCTTGTCGAGTAGGAGAACTTGGGGAAGGTGGTAATGATCGAGGCCTCGAGACCTTGTTGTAGCTCTTTGGGTTGCAATGATGGTTTGACGACCCGGAACTAAGGCTTGCTGATTATTGTTGTCGACGTAGACTTTGATCCATTTGATTAGCATAGACCTAGGACAAAGATGAACAAAATATAAACAACCTTTCACTTATTTAATTTGTTACGCTTGCATTAGTCGCTTATAGTATGGTGTTCGGTCATATGTTTTAACAGAATATATATAATTTTTAGGGTATATTTTGTTTATATACTTCGTTTAAAAGTTTCCTGTATATTTGCTTGAGTTTTTTCACCGTGGAAGTCCAAATTTTTTTAGGAATATAGCAGAATATAGAAAATTTATATGTACGCAGAATATTCTCTAACAATGTTTATTGCCTTATTGGTGTAGTTTGTTATTCTCTCTGTCCTTGAGTATTTGTCTCATTTGACCATTTTTTGTGAAAGTTTTTTGGTAAAAAAAGACAAACATTAAGAGAAAAATGAAGTATTTTTTCACTTTTTAAATTGTGCGAATTTTGTTGTGGCATAAAATAATACTCCATACATCCAATGCATTGCCTGCTGCTCCGTGAATCCGTGATCTTTCTACTCCCACTATGTGTGGCCAGAGAAATATTGTCTCACATTGGAAGATTGGTGGGAAGGTGAGAAGACTATAGAATTGTAAGCAATTCTTCCTATTGTCATTTAGTTTTAAGCTAAAGCCTCATTTACTTATACATTGGATGTGTTTAACTAGTTATTTGGTTACAGAAAATTTATGGATGTGTTTGGTAAATCTATTATTAGTTAGCTATTTGCTTTTATAAGCAAAGTGACATATAAGTGCAAGTATTATTTATCACTAATCATAACGATTACTATAGTTTATAATATTACAAATTATTAATTATATTCAACAAAATATAAGTAATCAATATTAGTAATAAATGATTAATAAACTAGAGTTGGCAATGAATTTCTTGCACTTGACAACCAATTTGTAGGTACAAAAAACTTATTTTGTCCCTATCAAGGAGCCATAAATTCTCATGTAATGGAAGGTCACATTACACAAGCAGAAATCATACCATCAAACTTTGCAATAATCATTTACCCTTAAAGCGGCCTAGAAATAGCGAATCATGATCTGAGGAGTTAACCTTAGTTTAACAAGCTCACAACATCTACTTCTAATTAATCCAATACAATTTTCTCAGATACTGTATCCCAAGCGGATTTCATCATAACCTTCAAACTTTGTTACAACACCTATGTTAGTACAACTGGGCAAATGTTTGTACTCGTATATGCCTTGGCCTACAACATATCTTAGCCTTTTAAATATCATCATTTTTTACAAAATGGCGGTATCCATTTCAATAAGTCAACCATGAGACACGGACGGGGAATACATATCATCATCATATCTCCAAGTATAGATCAATTTGGATATGATGATAGATTAACAAATTGTAGAGCTCAAACTCGAACTTGAAATTTAGTACAAACCTGCACACCCAGGGCTCAAACCTCGTTAGCCAAGCCCGCGGCTTAACCAACCAACCAACTATCGTCCTCTACCATCGTTGTCATTGATCACAACCTCGACGAGATTGGACCCATTGCCAGCATGACCATTCTCCGGGAAGAGAATAGCCCGGCAAAAAGGACAGGTAGCGTGTATTCGTAGCCAAGTATCGACGCAGTCAGCATGAAATACATGTCCACATTCAGGCAACAACCGTAGTATTTCCTTCTCCTCGAAGGCCCCTAAACACACTGCACATTCGCCTGTCATCGTCATATCCGACTTCACCCCTGGACGATCATCATTACCCGTCTTCACCGAGTAGGAGAACTTGGGGAGGGTGTCGATGATCGAGGTCTCGAGACCAGGAGGCAGCTCTTGGTGGATTATAGGTGGTGCAAGAGGTGTTGAACCTATGGCTTGTCTATTTTGAGGAGCCGCTCTATAACGTCGGCAAAGAATAGAGAACATCCAAAGGATTATTAGAAGACACAATATAATGTAAAAGATTATGTTCATAACATAAGTTATGAGTGGGGCGCTTTCTATCATTTTGGAAAGTTTGCTTTGGCCTCACCATCTCTTCGATATCATATCCTTTTGAGTGGATCAGTTCAATAATTTGTTATGATTAAACTAGTTTTTTAGTTTCCAAAAATAAAATAAAATAAAATTATTGTTAATAATTAGTTGTCTATTGATCTTCTTGGAAAAGTTCTTTGGCCTCCCTTAATTATCTCTTCATCAATACACTTTTTAACTATTCATCATTTTGTTATGACATTAGTACATATATGTATACATTATAAGGATCACTTTGATATTGGCCGCCTTTTTCTTTGTTTTTATGTAGTCCTTAATTCAGGACGTATTCATTCGATGATAGAGGTTGACTATATTGGTTATCCAAACTAGAGGAATATGCATAGATCAATCAATAGATTCTATATTTTACTTGATGGAAGATGTCAATAGATTACTTGTCCATTTGGTTATAAAAATAGTGTACTTGTCAAGTTGGTTATATAATTAATTAGATAGTCGGACTTGGAATCATAGCACAAAAACTGAAACTTAGCTTTTAAGTTTCACGAAACAACAATTGCTAGTCTTGTGTGTGAACATATTAAGGACATCGTCTTTCCTTCATAGTTTTGACTTTTGGTAGCTAGATGTCAACTAGCAACTTCTTGTGTGGTAGCTCCAAACAACTTTTTATATATAATTCGTCTGAACTCAAATTTCTTTTATTCTCGTTTGATTAAAATTATAAGTCTTCTCTAATATCATTATATAGAAAATAAGAGTGTTTGGATCTATGTCCTATATATGCAACAGTTCATATATCAGAGTCTAATATGATAATTTTTTTTAAAGTTGCATTTTGAGAGTTAAAATTGTATGATTTGCAATTGAAAATGAACTTATAGAATATGAAGTTATACTATTAGGAAATAAAATTATACACAATTTCAATATTTTTGCGTGAACCCGTTGTTTTAACTTCATTTTCTTTTTTAAAGTTGCATTTTACAATTGAAATTGTACTACTACTATTTGTAAATAAAAATATATTTATAAAGTACAAAGTATAAAGTTATACTATTAAGAAATAAAATTGTACCTAGTTTCATTATTTTTACGTGGATCTGTTGTTTTACCTTTATTTTCTTTTTTTTTTAATTGTAATTTTGAGAATTGAACTTGTACTATTTACCAATGGAAATATACTTATAGAATATAAAATTGTATTATTAAAAAAATTGAAAAATTATAATATATGTATACAAATATATTTCCAATTTAAATTTGAAATTTTCCTATAGAAAATAATGGCCCGAGGAAGTATTAGACTAGACAACTCAACCCCTATAGCATCAAAGATCAGAAATCACAAACAAAACCCAAGCTTTCTCTCTCCTCTACAGCCATTGACTCGATAACGCCACCACAGATAAAGTCCTCTCTTGCCCGCGACTTTGATGGTGGGTTTTACAACGGCAAAAGGAGATCATTAAACCTTATACGGAGTAGAGGTTGAGTATGCTTGTAATATAATATTGACATATGAAATAGCTTTTTTTTTTATATCTTTGGTGTAATAAACTAAAGAGAAATTAGCGTTCTCCTACAATTATTTGTGATATTGTGAGCTTACACCACTTGATCCCTATTGACTTTGAGAAGTGTATAATGTCCAAAGTGCTTTCCTTCTTCCCTTATCGCCGTAATGGTGAAATGAACTTCCATCGGCGAATTCTATTCTCTACAAAGGATGGCCACCAATGTAGTTGAATCCGTTAAGATGCAACGATCGTAGAGAAGTCTTTCCCTTGCCCAGGTTATGGTCGCAAGACAGGCGCCATTTTCCCAATGCCTCTAGTGTTATGGTTTTTGTCCCAAGATTCATCTATTTGTATTCTATTTTTGTAAGTAGTAACCTCGTGAATGCCTAAGGAGGCGAAAATGAATCCTAGCGGGGTCTCATGGACTGGAAGGCATAGGTTAATGGCACTTGGGTTTTGTTTGGCACTATAGGAATCATGTTGTTGCATAGTCTGCCCTAAATGACGATAAAAGCACACCGAAGACTCTAGCCATTCTGAAAAATGGTCTCATTCCTTGTTTTTCAGAAGCTCCAAAGGCTACCAATAAATTTCGGTCCTGAGATAAGAGGAACGTTGTCCTGTTTTCCCCAGGTCGCACATATTAAGTAGTTAATATATTAATGTTGCTATCATTGGTTTGACTATGCACTCAATTGATGTTGAGAAAGAATAGATGCTTGCAGCATAAAGGAGTACCCCAATTCATCATCATGACGATTCATAGTGTCCATGTCTCAGATGACTATGAAAGGGTCTTGGTAGTAAAAAAAATATATGATTCGTACAATTTTACCTACCTTTGATTGTTTACTGAGAAAGTAAGTATCGTACTTACCCTCTGATTGTTTGGTGAGAAAGTAAGTCTCAGTTTATTTTTGGAACTTAATGAGTCTTAGTTTTAGCTAGATTAAGATAAGGTTTTGAAGTTATTTGTATAAGATTATGAGTATATAGTTTTCCTCATTAGGCAAAGAACTTTCTGAATTTTTTATTTACATTTATATTCATTATTTGTGATTTGTTTTTGTGTCATAAACGATTTTAGATGCACCCCTGTTATTGGTTCAATGTCTCATTTAGTGAGCTTTGAATCTCAATTTTTGGTCTTCATGATTTCAGATTCTAAGATATAGAAATTATGATATTAGTCGTAGAAAGTAAGAACTTTAGTATGAAAAGTATTATTTCAAATATAAAAACTATACTTTAATTTAGGTTTAGAAACTATAACATCAGGTTTTAAAACAATGATTTTAGGTAAAAAAATTTATAGGTATATAAACATTGATCTCAGTTTCCACTACCTAAACAAACTCTCTTTTTCTTTCCTTGCCTTATTATACAATTTCGTCTTATATATATAAGATTAAAATTATGTAATTCATGGAAAGTCTCTTATAAACTTAATATTCCCCTCCTTTTTTCTTAATCTAATTACCTCCTTAAACACTAGGTTATATGAGTAATAATTGAGATAATTATATTATAATCACCTGAACATTTATTTCAATGGTGTACCATCACAACCACGGTTTTACTCACGCGGAAATGTCAGCACGATTCTCTGGAGATCAAACCCAGTCACCAAACCAACACCACCACCACTTCCACAATTCCAGGGCGTCGGTGGAGCAAGTAACTTCTTGCATCTCAGCTCAGTAGACGACTCTACGTCGGTGATTCTAACGCAACATGGAGACTTGACTCACAATGAGGAGGCTGTGAAGCCTGATAGATATTGACAATGGCAAGGTTTCTGACGGTGGAGGATAAAGTGTGGGAGAGTAGCAACAACAGCTGGAGGAAGATGGAAGAATTCTTTTGTCACATCATTTGATTTATATGATTTATAACACACAATTCTAAATCATAATTGTATTAATTAATACAAGTTACTGTTTTAAGAAAAAATCTAGGACAACTAAACTAAAGTGTTTTGTATCTTATTGTACGAGTTTTGAAATTAATTGAAAAAGATGTTTAAATTCAAAGTAAATGAATTCAATTATTTATAGGGTTTGATATAACCCCACAAAATTATTAAAAATGATCAAATTTTAAAGTTTATTATATATAATTTAAAAATAATTTTTAAAAAAATGCCAAATTTGAAAAAATGGTCCAAGATGTTTTTCAATATCATATATGAGGATGTTTAAAACCATTTAATACTTTAGATTTGGTCTCTAAAGACCCTAATAACAAGTTTAGGATCGAATTGTAAAAGTTTCGAAACGGGTTAAAATAGACGGTTGGAGTCAAAGTACATATTTACTTATAAGTCCTAATTTATAGCCAATAAGACTCATGATAAGCATATATAAGTGTTCTCTCACTAGATCCTAAATTTTCCAAGATGAACGAATTTTGATGTTACATTGAATGCTTCGTCTTAAGTCAAAATAAAGGTAGTAGATGTTTCCTAGAGTTATATGAGAAGGTTTGGAATTATTTAATGTCTTATAAGGTCTTATGATGAGGTTTAAAACCCTTCAATGCCTAATGATGGATTTTTAAAGATTATGAAACATAATCATACCCAAAACGTCTTGAAATAATATAATTAAAATGACAATTATGGGGTGATTAAGGGGGCTAACAATGTCTTCTAGGACCTATAAAATTGCCACATAACTTAGTAAATTAAATTTTTAAGTGGTGTTATCGTATATTTGAAATTGAACCCACACTGTCTACACAAAAAAAATAATAAATATCATAGGCGAAATCTTTCTCCAAATACGGATCTAAATACGGATATGAGTATGGGTACGGATTCAGATTCGGATACGAAAAAATGACAGGTTATACGCAAATCCAAGCAACATAAACAACCCCTCTTGATGGAGTTGTTAAGGTGAAATGGATTCGACGGTAAGCGATGAAGGCTGGATTGGTGTAGGTGTCGTTGCCCATGATAGTGCTCGGAGTATCCTGTTTGCTGCCACAAGAAGAGTTCAGGCTAGATGGCTTCCTGAAGTGGCTGAAGGAAAAGCTATATGTTTTTCTAGTAAGCTCGCTGCTACAATTTTGGAGACGTGCGTCATTCCCCAATCTTAGTGCCAGCCACTCATCAATCGTTTGTGTACATGTTCAATTTATTTCTCTGACTTGGATGTTATATATCCTTAAAAGATGCTATACAATTTTGGACACGCTTGATATATCTATTGTTTATATATATTTGTGGAGATAAAATTATACTTTAGAATTAAAGTTTTATTATTTGAAAATAAAATTGTACTAATAGAAATAAAGTAGTATTAAAATAAAGTTTTACAAATTTTTCACAATTCCAATTCTATTTCGTGGGACCAATTTTTTTATTTCCTAAGTTTCTCCTTATTTTGGAACGATATATGCTATTTTTTTCCATAGCTATTAGTAAGTCTTTTGAAAATGCCACCTACTTAATTGGGGATGATATTTAAGATCTCAAATCGAATCTTGTTTACATCAATTGTTATCTTACAGTTTACAGCTGTCTCTACCCAAAAAATTTATTAAGTCTTTTTATCTTTGTAGATGATCTCTAAAAAGAGATGAGAATTTTTTTGGTCCATTATCTTGTTATGTTTGTGTCTTAGGGGTGGAACAATGTAGGAAATGGCAGTCCATCGGAAGATTTGTGAAATGATTAATAATATGGCACTGTAGTTTATCTTTAAATAAAAAGAAGAAAAATTAAGTAATTATTTTTGTAAATAAAGAATAATATCAATGAAGCTCGGATAAGTTACTAAATCCGAAAATAATTCAAACAGTAACATTTCTCTCTCTTTTTTTTTGGTAGTGAACAGTAACATTTCAATGCCATAAGTTAACGTCAAAAATATACAAAGAACAATCCTCGATGATTGCCTGATACCCAACGCCCAACAGAATATACGACATGACAATGAGATTGACTTCACAAATCACAATAATTTAAGCTCCTCGTCAGTCGTCATCCCTTTTCCACCTATATATGCCTATATAAAACCCCTACTTGAAGGAGAGACCAACTACAAACTATGGAGTGCAATTTTATTTTTTTTACATTACATGGAGTACAGTTTGTGTTAGCAGTAGCAATGATAATGAAAAATACTACTACGGACTTTTACAAGGTCGAACACTTATTATTAAGCTTATTTATGCCTGATAAAACAAAGTCTAAATAAATAGACAAAAAAGACTTGACCCATTTTACATCTTCTTTTATTCGGTCCGACCCGTTTTGCTTGTGACCAATTCCAACCCTAATCCAACCAAATGGGCGGGTCTAATGCTACACTAAAATAATAAACGTAGTAATTGGACATGATTGAATAATTGACTTCTAATTAAAAATCAACAAAATTTCAGATAAATACATTTTCTCTTTCATTAAGTTTTATTTTCAAAGTAACAAAAAAAAAATAGTCAAACAAATTGGCCCCTCTAGAAGACAGACCATTAAATCTTAAACTGCTTTATTCCTGTAAAAATTAAGAGCTTAATTAAATGCCAATCACAAAAATTGGAAATTAGAATGTCCAATTTTCCATTAAATAAAAAACAAACTGTCATTTTGTTCCTGAATATACATTCTCTAGTTCCATTATTCATCACATACATACACCAACCTTACGAAGCGGGCCGAAAAAACCTTGAGAAGAACCGACCCAACCCATCAGGGCCACGAGCAAGATTAGCCCGACAACATGGACACGTAGAGTGAGTCTTAAGCCAAGAGTTCACACAACCAGAATGAAACACGTGTCCACACCTAGGCATAGATCGCAGCGTTTCTCCAACCTTAAAAACCGCTAAACAAATCACGCACACGTTCATTCCGCGGCAAACCCTCTTGCTCCCCTCCACGGAGTACGTAAACTTCGTGAAAGTCTCGATCACTGCCGGATCAACGCCGCGTTGGCCGCCCAAAAACAGATCTCCCCCGTCGGAGGGGTCTACGCGGCGCTTAAAACAAAACCGTTTAAGGAGGAGGACAAAGATAGAGATGGACGCACATAGGAGAAGGGTTAATGTGACCCAATAGTATAATGTTTGAGATGATTGCATTTTTTGTTACTATAATATGATAGGATGATATTGATAGAGATGAATATGATAGTGGTTTTAGGTGTATTGTAGTAATTTTAGGAATAAGAAGTTGAGATTTAGGGGCGAGTAATTAGTTTATACATAGTTTTGGGGTTGTAGATTTCATGTGGTACTGTGATGATGCATGAATGAAGAAAGTTTTGCTAGAAACAGCCTCAGAGATCGTGTAATTGACGTATGTATCTTAACTCTTAAGTATTTTATTTATTTATCTTATTTTATTTATTTATCTTGACGTGTATATCAAATTTCGTTGAATATTTATTTCAAATTGTTCTAGAAATTTTAATTTATTTTTTAAATCAACAAAAAAGAAAGAACTTCACTTCAATTTTTAGAGACTTTCTAAAATAGTAATTTCCCATTGTTTTAGTGACTGAGGGATGTTTGTTTTGTCCCTTGAATTTCCTAGCTTAGAGTGTGGCTTGATTGTTTAAAAAGTAATCACAAGTGGAGCCAGTTGGAATAATTAATCAAATGATGAAATGAATAATGTGATTTTTTAAGGCCAGAATCCGTATTGTATATTTGAAAGAGGTTGACCTCTTTGCTTCTCTCATCGACGTGCCCCCCGGAAGGGGGCCTTCTTCGCCTTCCACCTAAGCTGCGCAGGAAATTTATATTTCCTCTATCTCTTGGTCACTCAACATTAGGTTACAACATTTTTCTAGGTGTAAATTTGATCTATTGGTCGTCTGTATGTCAAGGCACCGTATCACTTTCAGGCATCAAGGATAGTTATAGCCTTAAAGGGGTGTAGCAAATGTGGTGACTGAGACATATTGGGTTCGAAATTTGTTATTGGAGCCAAGTCCATTGAGAAAGTCACAATTGCATATTGTCACAACATTAGTGCGGCGCACATGTTCCATAATCCGATGCAAAATCAAACGTGCCAAATATATTGAGATAGATATAAATTTTATCCATAAAAAGATTGTTGACATGCTGTAAACTTTGACTTCAAATTTAAAAATATATAATTATTGTAAATTTAATAAATTCTCCGTACCATTTTGGTGGAGTTAACACGACGACAACAAAGGTAATAGTTGGGGGAAAAGAAATTATTAGTCAACGACTAGTCCATATGGCAACTTGACGAAGGAAGGTCCTTCGACTGACCATGAGCAACCTTGACAATACTCTCATGTCTAGATGAGAAGGATGACCCGTGTCATGTTTTTACAATGTTGACATAAGTAACTGTCAACTTCTATCTACTCTTTACAAGGATCACATACGTACATATGCTTTAACTCACCCAATTTAAACTTGAGTGACAGCTATAGCCGTCAATTCTAGTGCTTCAGTCGGATTTGGATTAAGTCATGTCGGATTTCGGGTTATAATTAGGTCAGGTTATGTTAAGTCATTTAATTGGGTTTGTGGTGGATAATTTCGATTACAGGTCATATTGAGTTCGGATATTATCGGATCGGATAATTATCAAGTTAGATAGTACCAAGATCGACTCAATATTTGGGACGTTTAATAAACCATTTCGGATTCAAGTCTGATTTTGGTCGTATAACTAGCACAATAAAACATTAAGTTTCAAAAGAGATTATATCCCTTACAAAAGTAACAAAACATTACAAAATATTCAATCAAAGTTAGGTCAAATAATTATTAAGTGGGATGTTATATTATGCAAGCCAATTTTGGGTAATTCATAGAAAACATGTTAATCTTTTTTGAAAAAAAAAAACAAATTAGAGAAAGCATGTACATCTAATAATTCAAACAATATTCGAGATTTGTAATAAAAAAAAAACTTATTTTGACAGGATCTCCCCAAATTATGTTAGTCGGACAAAAGTTATTAAGATGTATTATTTGATCCATCATACACTTTTTTTTTTAAAATATATTTTTAAAAGTAAAATTCAACAAACATAGTGTAATTTCTCCAAAATTAGGTTATAAGTTATTACGACTTTAGTCAATAACGGGTCGGGCCAACAACGAATCAAAACAAAATGGGTCATGGGTCATAATAGGCTGGTTTTATAATAGGTTATCTCGGGTTATAATCTATTTCGGTTATAATCAGGTCTAGCTAGTGTCATTTCAGGCTTGCTTCATTGTCAAGTCGGTTCTAGTCGGTTCTAGTCGGTTATCGGTTTCTAGCGGGTTGTGTGCAAGTTTGGGTTCGGATTAAATAATATAAGATAAAGTCGATTGTCGGTTATTATCAAGTTCGGTTCAGGTCGGGTTACATGTTACCAATTTCACATTTAAAACGGTTGCAAATCGGGTTCAAATCGTTGCTGATTCAGTTCGGGTCAATTTTTAATAGCTCTAATGACAACGATTTCTATCCAAACTTGCAAAACATTATTTTTGATAATATTTTAATTCAAAGCATATTTTACAAATTACTTTTAAATGAAGTTTTAAAAAAACCTCTGTGTGTGGGGTAATTTAGGTAGTGAAATTTCTTATTAATATCTTTTTTTTTCTATCAGCTCCCAGCCAAACCGAATACAATCTGACCCGAACCGAATCTGAGCAAGCAAATAACCGATTTAATCTGGCCCAATAATGACCTGACCCAACCTAACAACCCAAATTTAACCGATTTAACCCGAATCGATAAGAATTGACCCGCGATGAGTCAACTCAGAACTAGAGGTGGCCAGTGGGCGGGTTCAGCCCGCCCAGCACTAGCCCGGCCAATGGGCTGAATACGAATCCAAAATTTCTAACCCTAACCCGGTTCGATTCGATTCGCGAAGAAGCTTGATTCGATTCGGACCAGACCGGTCCGCTTGATTCGGCCCAGCCCGCTAATTCGGTCGAAATTCGACCGTTAAACTAGCCGTTGAGCTAGCCGTTGCCATTCCTCTATATAAACCGATGGAATTCAGTTTCAATCCTCACAAAACTCACTCTCAATCTCTCAATTACAACTAATTACAATTAGCTTACTTATTAGTACTAATCTTCTTCTTAAGTACTCTCTTAATCTTCATTAGTTATCTTAATTAGTTGGTTTATTATTCTTAAGTTAGTTGTTTACTACTACAATTTATAAGAGAAAATGGCTTCAAGAGGTAGATTCAGCGTGAGCAGTTCCTTTGATGATACTACGGAGTTTGCTCAAAACTTGAAGCAACAATTTTTTGGTACTCTCGGTGCTCAAATTTTTCAAATTCCTCAAACTCCAACTTTGCAGATGCATCCGCCTTCTTCTACTCCTCAAGGTAACTCTTAAACTTCTAATTAATTAATGTTAGATTATTTGATTATGTTAGATTAAGTTCTTGATGTTTAATTAGTTGATAATGTTGAAGTTGAATTGATTAGGTTAGTTAGATTAGTTAATTAGTTATGCTAGATTAGTTGATAATGTTAAATTTAAATTGATTAGTTGTGTTAGATTAGTTAAATTACTTGATTATGTTATATTTGGTTAGTTATGTTAATTAATTAGTTAATGAACTTATGAAGGTGAAGGTAATGAAGGAGGAGTACCCTAGTCTACTCACTGTAGAAAGAAACCTTCACCCGTATGGCCATATTTTGAAAAGGTCCTAATAATCGATGCTATTTCGAAAGGGAAGAAATTCATGTGCTATTGCTTGTTATGCAAACAACAAGGGAAGAAGTCAATAGCTGCTTATTCGTGGAAGACCGGTTATGGGACGGGGACCTTATCCCGTCACTTGACCGGAGTACACAGAATAAATCTGGATGCAACTAAATTCACAGGCGCAGTTGAATCTTCAAGTCAGACACAACTACACGGGTATATGGGTTCCATGCCCGGAGGAGGTATGCCTTTTATGTATAACCGAGATAGGATGATTGATGAAATGACTAACTTCGTAATTTCTGATGAATTACTTTTTAACTATGGTGAGAGTCTGAACTTTGAACATTTCACTAGAACCTCTTTACAACCTGCTTAGAGACGTGTCCCTATGAACACACTTAAACGCTATACCCAAACTACTTATTATAAATATAGAAGTAGTTTAATAGAAACGTTTCGCATTTTTTACGGTCGTATTAACCTTACTAGTGATATATGGACCTCTTATTTTGGTGAACCTTTTCTTTGTGTAACCGCCCATTGGATAGATGATGAGTGGTGTATTAAAAAACGTAACATTTGTTTTGAAGCTATGAAGGAGAGACATATCGGGTACAACCTTACGGTAAGGATAATAGAGTGCCTTAAAACCTTTCACTTGCTTGATAAAGTTTTTTCCCTTTCCTTAGATAATGCTTCAGCAAACACAAAATGTATAGATTATTTAATATCTGAACCAAGCTTAAATTTAATAAATAGTGGAGAGCTATTACATGTTCGTTGGTGTGCACATATTATGAACCTCTCGGCTCAAGAAGGTTTAGCTGAGTTAACTGACTTGCTTAACCCTATTAGGAGTGTAATTAAATGGATTAGGATTACGACCTCAGTTAGAAGGAAGTATATGGCCTTGTGTAAAGAAAGAGGCCTTAAGAAGAGACAATGGAGTCTAGATACACTGACTCGTTGGAACTCAACATATAAACTGTTAAAAGATGCCATTAAATACCGTGAGGTTTTGTCCATTATTTATAACGAAACCCGAGCGACTCCTGATGAACTTATTAGTGATTTCCATTGGAATACCGTAATTTACATCCATGATATTTTAGCAGCATTTGACCATGCAATCAAAATTTTCTCTTATGTTTACGACTCTAACATTCATTTAGTTATATTAGAGTGTATTAGCGTAGTTAGTACTCTTAGCGAGCATTTCAACATCGTTCAAATTAGTGATGTAATTACTATAATTCTAAGTAAATGGTACTCCTACTTTAGTGAATTCCCCGTCATATACGGTATAACTACTATTCTTGATCTCGGGGTCAAGACTGTGGGTTTAGAAAACGTGTTAGAATTTTATTATAGCGCTTTACGTTTACAATACGATGTGAATGTCTATATAGAAAAATTTAAAAATGTTTTAGCTAGTTTATATGATCATTATGCTTCTGTTTATGCACCGTCCCAAAATGTATCGTCGTCTAGTGGAAGTTTCGGTACGTTATGGCAGCCAGCACTTGGTAGAATTTTACAAAAATCAAAAACATCGGTTTCTTCTTCTTCTTCACTTTATAATATTAATGAATATCTTTAATTTCTTACCAATATGAAACCGTTGCTAATTTTTAAATTATTAAGTGGCGGCGCGATCACGAACAGCAATTTCCCATTCTTGCGAGAATTGCAAAGGATATCTTTGCATTTCCCGCCTCCTCTATTGTTTCCGAGTCTGCTTTTAGTGCAGGTAGACGAGTACTTGACGAGAAGAGATCCCGCTTGTCTTCAGAGAGTATAGAAATATGCGTATGTAAAAAAGATTGGGATCAGGCGGAGCGTAGGACCCAAGGATTGAGGGAGGAGGACAACGACGAAGATGATCCTTGGATGATGATGAATACAAGCGAATCAAGCGACAATCCAATAGGTGAAGGAAGTTCGAGGGTTGTCCATAACTAGGCTAGGCACAGGCACCCCTCCAGGTACGTAACAGAACTACGTGGGCTTTGATTCCTTCCGGATACGTAGGCAACTTAATTTTGAAAATCAATATTTAATTATTTAATTAAAATTTTATTTTCTAAATTAAGTGCAAGCCCTTTCTTCTTACCCCAACCCCCAAAACATGTTTAATTAAATTTGTTTTATAAAAAGTGAATTAGTTCTTTTAGATTTGAGTTTACTTACTTTATTTGCTTCAATAATACGTAATTATAAAATTAGGTAAATATACGTAATTATTTTAATAATACATAATTATGAAGACAAAAAAAGAAGAAACGACATAATTCGGTTTGATTCGGTTTGTAATTCGGTTCAATATGGTCATGATTCGGTTCGATTCGGTTATGATTCGGTCATGATTCAGTTCGATTCGGTTCGTGATTCGATTCGATTCGGTTCGTGATTCGTTTTCGATTCGGTTGAACTTTCAGAAAGGGTGGGAGCTCAACTTGTTTCAAGACTCCCATCCAACTTCATGTAATTTGGTACCACTAATACTACTAATAATAATAATAATAATAATAATAATAATAATAATAATAATAATAATAATAATAATAATAATAATACTAATACTAATACTAATACTAATACTAATACTAATACTAATACTAATACTAATACTAATACTAATACTAATACTAATACTAATACTAATACTAATAATACTAATACTAATACTAATACTAATAATAATACTAATAATACTAATACTAATACTAATACTAATAATAATACTAATACTAATACTAATAATAATAATACTAATAATAATAATAATAATAATAATAATAATAATAATAATAATAATAATAATAATAATAATAATAATAATAATAATAATAATAATAATAATAATAATAATAATAATAATAATAATAATAATAATAATAATAATAATAATAATAATAATAATAATAATAATAATAATAATAATAATAATAATAATAATAATAATAATAATAATAATAATAATAATAATAATAATAATAATAATAATAATAATAATAATAATAATAATAATAATAATAATAATAATAATAATAATAATAATAATAATAATAATAATAATAATAATAATAATAATAATAATAATAATAATAATAATAATAATAATAATAATAATAATAATAATAATAATAATAATAATAATAATAATAATAATAATAATAATAATAATAATAATAATAATAATAATAATAATAATAATAATAATAATAATAATAATAATAATAATAATAATAATAATAATAATAATAATAATAATAATAATAATAATAATAATAATAATAATAATAATAATAATAATAATAATAATAATAATAATAATAATAATAATAATAATAATAATAATAATAATAATAATAATAATAATAATAATAATAATAATAATAATAATAATAATAATAATAATAATAATAATAATAATAATAATAATAATAATAATAATAATAATAATAATAATAATAATAATAATAATAATAATAATAATAATAATAATAATAATAATAATAATAATAATAATAATAATAATAATAATAATAATAATAATAATAGGCATCGTCTCTTTTCAGTACTTGATCAATACTTCGGAAAAATGCCTCCCCAACCACCAAGGAAGATGTGGAAATGGCTTATGCAGTGGCACAACAAGCGGATGCAACTCTAATTGTTCATGAGATGATGTGAAATTACAATTTAAAAGGACAATGTTGTGCAGTCGACTTCGTAGTAACACTAGCTTGTATCATTGTCTGAGCCTATTATTTATGTTGTAAGAAAGCAATTATTATTTGCATATGATATTGCAATGCTACATTTAGATTGTGGTTATTCCTTGGAGCCTACCATTCTCCCTTGCATGGTTTCTAATTTCTATGCATGGTCGTTATATATTTGAAGATTGTGAAACAGAAAACTACTACACTATATAAGTGGTTGATGAATCAAAATTGTACATTGTTATTACTCTGCAGGTTTCTTAATTTTACTCAATCAGTATAGCAACATCAACCTAACCGATTACTACACATTAATGCATACTCTGTTTTCTATACTAATCAGACTCTTAAACTCTTAACTTATTTTTTTATTTGAGCGCAAGTGAAAGTTTCTTTTCTTTTAAGCTTTCAACAAAAATAATAATTTCTCATTTACACCTAACATAAATCATGTCAAAATCTCTAATTGAACAATTTGTGATTATTTTTCTCATAAGTCCAAAATAGCCAAATTCCAAAAAAAAAAAAAATGTGAGAAAGTAATTTACATCATGATGTTTTGTCTTTTGCGTTGTAAAAAAAGGAGATAGTAGAGCTACTTTTTAAAAAATGAAAAGAACAATTTGTGAGGGAGGAGGGAGAGTGGAAAGGGGGATTATATTAGTTGTGGTTAGATTTTCAACTTATATTCAGTTTATGTTAAGGAAAAATTTGTAATTTTAATTATTTTATGTGGGTATTTTAGTCTGAAAATTCTAAATAGGACTAACTTTTAAAACTACATATTTCAAAAAGCATGATTAATAAAAAAAGGAATGGAAGAAATACTTTTTTTTTTAAAAAAATTATTTTAGTACTACATTAATTATATAGCCAAACATTTGCTTATTATATTTTGAACTAGTTTAGAATATTACAATTGGACAAGACAAATAAAAACAATGATAACCAGAGCTCTAAACGGCGATCCTAACATTCAGAATGAGTCCCTATGTGTTCCCAACAAGCTAACCAAAAGCAAGAACCAATGGATGAAATTTCAGCGATCAACAACATCATGGAAGTTGTCCCTGAACATCTTAACAACTCTCCCTCTCTTTTCTTCCTTCCTTCCTCTTGTATGTGTCTCAATAGGTCGGGTTTGGGTCGAGTATTATTAGACTCATACCTATATTCATTATTTTTAAATTAGACCCAAAGCTGTCCCAAATTCATTGGATCTTAAAATTTTAAACCCTTATCCATATCCACTAGATATGATGGATCTCGGGTCCAAAATGGATCCTTAACAAATTATTATTTTTATTTGCTTATTATTCACATGTTTTATAATTTGATATATTTTCGCATTTCATGCCTTAGAATTGTTTATCGATTAAGTATTATAAAAGAAGATAAATTGCATTATTATGTCATATGAGATAAATTAATAAATCATTTCTTAAGCACATAATTTGTATCGTTGAAATACTTGCAAAACAATTTTTAGTTCAGTGAGTGGAAAACAAGTAAACACTAGATTCAAAATCCAACACTAAATCAAAAGTCTTAAACTCAACAATACTATGTTACAATGTTTTTAAGATCAAGTACATCGCTACTTGCAAGTTTTAAAATCGCACAGAAGTTAGTAATTTCAAATTCAGTTTAATATGTCTGTGTGTGGCGTAACGACGAGAAGCTAGTAATCACAAAGTATACATCAAAATTATATGAATATGTTACTTGGTGAGTGGCGATGAGAAAGAATAGAAAGCAGCGGAGTAATGTGAATGGATCTTTAGTTTTAGTTCTAATTGGAGATTAGATTTTAATTTTATTTTTTTTAAATGTGTGGGTCCATGGGTCATATCTAGATCGGATCTGGATCTAAATTTTTTAGACCCAGACCCATATCCGACCTAAGGACATTTAAGCCTATATCCGACCCGAATCCAATGGATTTTAAAAAAATAGACTCATAACCTAAAAAATGTGTATTTTCTAACCGGGACTTGAACCCATTGCCACCTATGGTGTCTCTTTTCTATCCGTGATTGATGTCGGATTATACTTCTAAATACTTTGTGGAGTATCAAATCAAGTCCACGATAATAAGTGGTGTTTTGGGGTTTCAATTAAAGCACACAAGTACAAGCATATTAACATTTGGCTGGACCCATAACATTTTGTATCCGTGGTTGAAGTCAGTTATTACTTCTAAATACTTTGTGGAGTTTCAAATCAAGTCCTAAATAGGGTGCTTCCAAAATGTTTAGAAAACACTTTTGTGTAATTCTGGCACAAAAATGTTCGTGCATGAATGATGACCATATATAAACGAGAATGTTTTATGTGGCATTACTCCGGAATTGATTACTTGATTAGGAGAGCATTATGTTTTTATATTCCTATATTGTGTTGAATTTAAACACAAGACTTCCCTGATATATATACTAAGTATTAATAAAGAACAAGGTCCTATGGGGAATGGTCCAGTTGTTATTGGGTACTCCAAATGAGACCAATTCCCTGGGGTTAAGTGTAAGAAAACGCCTTTTGAAAATTAAGTTAGAATTATCTAGAATAGTTAATAGTGGGTATATAATTGAATTCTTCAACCATTAGGAACTTACTGTATTCATAATTATGAATTCTATGCATAGTTGGCAGCAGAAGCATAGGGGTAATTATGTCTTATAGGCCGAGTGGAGGTTGTCCAAAGCACTAGTCTAATTCCAGACTAATTGTGTGAGAGCTTATCCCTATGATGATGTCGCTGGCTCCTACTACCCAGGGACTACTCGGATGACAACTCTTTGTTCGGTTAGCTAAGGGTTCCTAATACAGTAGTCGTCTTCTTCCGAATCATCTTGCTTTTTGCGCGTGGAATGCTAGCTTGAGATCTAATTCATCTGAGCAATGGAAAACTCCGGGGTTTGCTACCTGAATCAAACACTTGGCTATGGATCCCCAGATGAATCTGAAAATGAAACCCTTAACCCTCTCTTGTGCTTTTCTGTTTAGTGTGGCTAAACTCTAAAGACTGGGGTTTTTGAGGGCTCTTTTTGCTTCTGGTGTAGCATAGATAGACATGTTGCTAGAGTAGTCTACTAAATGTATAACTACTTCACAAGGCTTCCAGTGGAAGTCCTACATACAACATACTAGGATACTATCCAAAGTGAACTACAAGTAAATTTTGGGCTGACCAATATTTACAAAGACCTTGCAAATAAATATTTGTCGCAAATGGGAGTAGACCCGTTATAATAATAATAATTCATTCAATGAAGTTATGAATCATTCATATCTACAGTGAACTCCTACATCTTCTTAATTTGCCTGTTGTCATGTCCTCCGACAACCTTAGAGTGTATCTCTCCCAACTCTTCATCTCCACCCGTACAATTTCCATGGTACGTCCTGTCGAATGCCACCTCCTGTGCTTCCCAGACTGCCCCTCCTCGACGTCCCTCTCCGGCCTCACCTCAAGGGCAACATTATGATTTCCTTCCTCTTCGTTGTCCTCACCTCGTATTCCGCTTCCTGATTCTTCAACCCGGTCCATATCCATCAAAGTCAACTCACCTATTTCCGGCACAAGAAACACCCGGCAAAGGGGACATGTGGCGTGATCCCTAAGCCAAAGGTCCAAACAACAAACATGGAAAATATGGTTGCACTTAGGCAGCAAACGCAGCATTACTTCAGCCTCGAACGCGCTCAAGCAGATTGAGCATTCCAGCGGGCCGGAATCATCCCTAAGGCCCTCCACCTCAGAGTACTGGTAAATAGGGAAGGACTCGATAACATAGGGATCCAAGCCAATACATCCCAAATGAGCCCATTCTAGCCCATCATCGACCTGCACTCGAGGCCTAACTACGGGCTTGCAGTAGAAGTGAAAGACAACAAGGATGACAACGACGATGACACCGGTGACAGATATTGCCAAGCCCATGTAAAGAGCGGTGACATGGGGGCGGAAATTGGGGATGAGATATTGACCAGTTACTAACAAGAAATGTAGAAACATGGTAGTAGTAAAGATTAGGGAGTTAGGGTGGTGTTTTATTGAGAACATCATAGTGGAAGCAATATAATGATGGATCGCTGACATAAATGAGAAGCTTAATAAGCTTGTCACAAAATTCAATCATGGAGAGAATGTTCCAACATTTGAACAGGCCAGCTGCTGGTGTTGCTTTGATGCATTCAACATTAGAAGAGAGTACCAGCGTTGACAACTTTTTAGCTTCTATCTAAGGCCAAAATAGTGGTATATATATAGCAAGCCTATTGGGTGAGAACATCTCAGAAGTTTTATTACAAACCCACCCACTTGAAATTTTATTTTTAATGAACGTCTGTCGAACCAAAAACCATGACCAAATCACAATGTTGCAGCCATCTAATAAGTTTGTCATCAATTCCAGCCTCATTTGTTAGAGAAAACAAATACGCCTCTTCTCCAATGAACATCTACCACGTATCCCGTTATATTCTTAGTCATGTCTGCCCTGCTCAATTTTCTGCCTCTATTCATTATTTCATTCTACACGATGTTGTCGTTCCCCGACCCGTTGCCCTCTTCCCCCGGCCCATTAACACAGCCCAATCCCCTTAGTGTTGGCTTACAGGGTAGGGGAGCGAGTTCGTCCCGACAAAAGGGGCACGTCCTCTGGCCCAAGCACACGGAACACTCTAATGGGCCTATGTCGAGATCGGAACCCGACGTCTCTAGAAAAGTCTCGAGAGTGGACGAGTCGAGTCCGCCCTTGGCCTGATGGGCTATTTGGCCTGCTTCTTGGGCTGACCGCCGTCGGTAGCGGCGTATACAATGAAGAGCTAGCATGTACTAGACGGTAGCGATTAGGACGGCGGACACCACCACGAGTAATCCTGCATTAACTGCGGTCCAATTTGATTCCCTGGTATGATGATAAGGGATGGATTGTGCTCTTATGAGCAAATGAGGTTGGAGAGCTATAAGAAGGATTAATGTGATGGAGAAACCATATGCATCAAAGATCTTAATTTTGGAATTATTAGTAAGTTTTAAGGAGAAAGTTAATGTAATGGAAATTAAGGAGCCAAGCATATACTTGAGCATTGGTTGAGAAGTGATTGTGGAATGCTATTTAGAAGGACTCTAGCAATTTAAGGTATTGAATGTCAATGATTGATTACAATTATTATGAAAAATTTTTAATTAACCTGGAATTATATTTATTATAATAGTTGGATCAAAATGAAGAAAAAGACATAACCCTAGGTATAATATATATGACAAATTGACAATCAATGACATGAAATATCTTATTAAGCTCCGAAATTTACAAAATTAATTAGAAAACGGACAATATCGATCATCATAATTTTTACAAAACTACAAGCCAGATGAGTAGAAGATTAATGATCAAAAGATAGAATTAGTATACTAGTGTCGTTCAAAAATGAATTACAGATTTCCAAAGAAAAAACACTACTTATGCTCTGTCTTGTACTTCCTGCTTTCACACAACTTTTTCACAAATTCAATTCTTTCCGTAGGGATTCCAATGACCTTAGCTCGGACCTCACTTCGTCCTCCTCTAGGACATCTACCCAGTCAATTTCAGCTGTTCCATTCAAGGCCTGCCACATCAGAGTAAGTAAAGACAGGAAAAGCCATAAGGATATCCGGGTGGAGCCCACCCAGAGTTGGTTGGGCTGGTTCGGGGTCGGGCACCCAGCAAAAGCGAATAAAGCATGTGTAAGCAACGTAATAGAAAACTATGAAGAAGATGGTTAAGATTGTCGCCACTATTCCCGTGGGGAGCGGGTTCCAAATGGAGTCCGAGTTCAAGTCGGAATCCGAGTAGTCAACTGTGATGTGTTGTGCTCGAGCAAGAAAAGTAGGATTAAGAGAACAGATAATGAAAGATAAGGCGATGAAAATGTGTAAATGGTGACAATATTTGCAAATGAAAAATGTCATGTAGTTGAAATAAAGGATTTAGGATAGGGATTAGAGGCAAAGCAAAGTCCAGTTTATAAAGGCATAGTTGATACCTAGTAGCTTGGAATCTAGCATCATGAAGCAAACATATATGTAGGACCTCAAATTTGGCACTGAAACAAGGTTATGTAAGAAGAGTTATGTAACAAGGTTATGAGTATATGAGCCTTGGTTTCCAGATTCCGTAATTAATTAATTAATGTTGTGGTCCTTTGTAGATTTAGTAAAATAAATTTAATTTGGGTGAAAATGAAATTACTCTAAGCTCACACTTATAAATTTCAACTCTCTATACACCATTAATAATTTACAAGTGGAAACTATATATTAAAAGGTTACTAAGCTATTGAAGTCAGTGAGTTGTTGGATGTATGGGAAACTAACAAACTAATTGATGTTACTTGAGCTCCATTGGTAAGGTGATTCATTTGCCTCCTCTATTTTGTAAAACTTACAATCTCATACAACGCTAATGTACGTAGAAATATGTTATGTCGTCATTGTTTTACACGAGATTCGCGTAATAGCGAAGCAAATTCTTAGTGTGGTAGCTCAACTTCAATTAAAACAAAAGCTCTTGTTGTAGTGCTCTGTAATAGCGAAGCAAGCTAGACATATTCACAACTCATCCAAACACTCTTCTTCAATCTTGCTAACGGTAATTTCATCTGCTCTTGATCAAGCTTCCTCTAGCAACTTTATCCAACCCAAAATTTAATTTCGATCAATCCTTTATTCGTCGTTCCACTATTTTATAGTGAGTTGTCGATTAAAAGCGTGTAGTTTTCATCTTCTCATTTGACAAGAGACAAGTAATACAATATTCGTTTCAAACTTAAGTTTGGAAGAGACAAGTCTTTTGCTTCTCAAGTCTGTTAATTTATTGGAGCACTTTTTGAAATACGTACTCTATGTAATAGATGAATATTTAGCTCACATCTATAGAAATAACAAGTATAGTTAATACAATCTCAACTACAGATAATATGATCTTAGATATAAAAATTATGATTTCAAACGTAAAATGAGGCGAACAAGGAGCATTTGGATGATAGAGGGATAAACAACAAGCCTTTTGCTAATGTGGTGTTACTTTAATGATGAGGGATACGTTAAATGTAACCATTAGGCTATTCCGCTATTCTTGATGTTCACTAATTAAGAATGACGTGGACCCACTAATGAGTATTGTTATTTTTTTGGCGAGTTGGCATTGATGGAGTTAACACTATAAATGGGGTTTTGAACAGAGAAGAGAGGAAATAGAGAAAGAAGACAACAACGAACAAAAAAAATTAAGTAATAGCAATCCTCTATTAGTGACAAATTTTTATCCACTAGCGTGCGGCTATTTTATTATGAGAAATTTCTAATTAATATATATATATATATATATATATATATATATATATATATAAATAAATAAGATCTCAATATTTAATTCGAAAAACCTCTAGAAGTTGCAGGATGAAATAAAGTAATATGGAGAAAAGTCAACTAAATTAAAATGATATGGTGAACGACGTTAGGTAAACAAATCTGCATAAAATTCAATTGTCAAGGAAAAAAAATTCAGTTTCTTGCCAATGATGTACATTGTTAATTCCCGCTATTGCATTTAAATAAATGAAGTCATTTTATCATTTATCAAAATCCCTTTCATACTCGGGTTTCGTATCCATTATTTACGTACATAACCAAAGACCAAAATAAGGAAGAGATAACTATATAATATAAAGTATAATGTGCTGTATACAAATCCAGTGAATTTTGCAAATGTATACTATATACAAAGCAAAAAATAAGATGAACTTATTGAAGAAGGTAAGATTCCTACAACATGATTTTAAGGTTAAAAGGCCCAAATCTTACATAGCATACTTGCAAGGCCAGCGTCGTCATACATTGACGTTTGGATTGGAATAATCGGGGCAAAGTGATCGAATATAATACTTGTAGTACACAACATGGATAATCTAAAACCCACCCAATCGATCATCTAAACTATGACTAGTACATACTGCTAGCTAGCTATAAGTATAAGTTATTGAAATATATAATCAATAATATCATTTGAAGAAGGTAGAGCATTTGGAATTGATCCACGACTAGTAACAATGTCTAGATCATCACGACAGGAAGGGCACGTTTTATGAGAAGTCAACCATTTATCGATACAAGAAAGATGAAATAGGTGATCACATTCAGGCAAGCATCTTACCAGCTCTCCATCTCTAAACTTACATTGACAAATAACACATAACGGCGATCCCTTGCCCATCTTTGGCGGCCTCCTCACCGAGTAAGCGAACGTAGGGAACGTCCTAAGCAAGGCATACCCGACCCCGGCTTCCCCTCCTTGGATGAATTCATCGTCATCGTCGGTGTAGTCCATGAATGCCATACGAGAGGGGCCTGCACCAAAGTACGCAGGCCGATGATCATTATCATCGTGTTTAGAGGATAACCCTGAGTTGTTTGAAACAACCATGAGAATTAGTGTGAATACGGCACCATATAGGAACGCCATGATCATGTTAGTGGTGGTCGCCGTGCATGGAGGAGAGGAAGATCCGGCATCGCCGTCTCCGGCTTTGGTAGTGTGGGATGACCTTGTGGAAGAGGGTGATGGGTGGTGGAAAAGGTTGAGGTTCGAGGCGTTAAACAAGAGTAGAATGGAGAGGATTAAGAAAACGATGACTGCGTGGCGTGTATGATTACAACAGTTCTTGTCGCACATTGCTTAAGCTAAACAATTAGGATTGTTTATCAGTTGCATTTTATAATAGGACCAGAGTTTCTACATGGATGTTTCCTAGATAAGATGTCAGTTAATTAGCTGTTAAGTGTTGGCAAATTCGCCACAGTATACACGAACGCGTTAGTTTTGCTTGTTCAATGAGTTTACATGACGTAATAGGGTAACATAAGCAGAATGTTTCAAAATTATTTAGGTTTATTGTAAGGTATAAATTAAATGTGAGAGCGTATTGTTTGACGCATATAAGGCCGGTGTGCCGTAGTTGGTTGGACATTCCTTGTTAATGTAGATCACAAGGGGTGGTAGTTGCAAGTAACGGAATATTGACTTAACAAGGGATATGGTATTTTAAAACTTAATAGAGTAGTACTCCGCATGATGCAACATTATACACGTATGTGATGATCATACAACTTTTTAGGGAATCATTAAGGTAGAAAGGAAATTTTCATTTTGAATGTCATAAGATACATGTTGTGTAGGCTTACTACTTGATCATGGTCACCAAGCTCGATCACCATCAATAGACCACTTACCACACATGGAAAGTCCATGGTTTCCACCAAATCACAATACTACTAGATCAAAATAGAATAATTTCAAATGAGAATAATATTTTGAATTTTTCGATTGAAGTATAAATGGAAAAAAAAAGGAATGGAGGAAGTATACTCGATCCATACTTTTTGATAACATTTTAATGTACATGATTTTTCGTACCATATGCTCATTAAAATAGTTGTAATCCGTTTTGGAGTCACTAAACATATCAACTATGCTTATTTTATAAAAATTAAATATTACTCTTGAAGAAATGTCTATTTGGTTGACTATTGATGTATAGTGGAATTTTCACAATACAAAAATACGAAATCATCGAAAGAAAGTCTTGTCAAGTAGCCATCCTTGATGCATAATGAAATCACACAATATCTCTAGCCTCTTTGATTGACTCTTGAAAATATTTTGATATGGGATCAGGATAGACTCTTATAGATATCTTATAAATTTAAATAAATGTTTATTTGTTAGTTATAATAGTACTTTTGTGTTCCTACCTTCAACGGCCAGACAAAACTCCCTTGACTTGCATTCCCAAATTTCTTTTTTTTTTTTTTTTGTTGCATACGATGACTCAGTAAACTTGCAAATTTTTATTTGGTAAAGATTCTTGTTGCGAATGCCAAAAAATAAAAATAAAAAAAGATCGTTGTTGCTTGTGAAATTTCTTGAGGCTTTTTTTCAAACATTTACGTACTAACCTCTATAATCAGACTTTCAGATATTTATTGGCACTTCTGAACAAGGCACACAGACATTTACTTGGATTGAGTAATAATAAGTTGTGCTTAAATTTACTAGTCAAGATCACTAATATAGCTACTATGTTATTGCAATGAACTAGGTTAGTTCCATACGATGTATTACTTTAAGAAATATTTTGTACAATTTCAAGAAACTTCATAATTTTCAAATCTTAGAAAATATGAAAACTCTATAATGGATTGAACCATAAAAGATTATACGGAGCTTTTTTCAATAAATACAGGAAGTCCTACTCCTCCAAAGTTCCAAAAAATGGTTTAGAATCCATCTGTGTTTCTTGACCATATTCAAGCAAAGAATCGGCCAACATTAGCACTCCTGTAAAATTAAACAGGCAACAGAAATCATAATCAAAGTGTTGTTCACCTTAATTATATTTACATGCTTTCAAAAATAGATTTATTTTTGCCACGAGTCAAATAAAATGGACAAATTCATCATCAATCCTCTTTACAAAGCACCTTATTGAGGAGATGAACTTTTAAATGTTGGATAATTCTAAGGTTCTACAGGTAGCCTAGTGAATTGTACAACTTCAGCAGTGAAGTTGCAGTTAGTTGAAATTTATCAATTCGCTAGCCTTCTCCTTATTCCCTTGTAAAACACTAATTGTAGAACTTCAACAGTGAAGTTGCAGTTAGTCGAAGCGAAGAAAGAAAATAGGCAAGAGTTGGAGAATAAGGAGAAGAAAGATCAGATTTAAAAGAAAATGTATTTTATCTATGCATTTATCTTTTCAATATTACCATAATTATTTCAATTTTAGTTGGGATTGAACAAAATAGTTGATTTATAACCGAACTGTTAAGAACTTAAAAACCATTTTTCAATAACTAATTTTTAAGGATTTGATTACGGTAATTTTTTTTTATTAACCGTAAATAATAGTTACCGTAAATCTGTAACATTAAAATCAAACGATATAGTTAGCCGTTTAGGACACCCGTAGCTCTAGCTCTCACATACGTGGACCGGCAACCCTAACGTATTCATTCAAGTATTCAACCATAACTTCCAAACATAATATTGCCCTAATCCTGTAATCCATCCTTTCCTTGCTATTTCCCCCAGTTTTCCTACCAAATTCACAAACCACAACCCGAGAAGTTGATCAAAATAATGGAAGAAAACCAAAATCAAACAAAGAAGAAAAGCTCAATAGTGATAGAAATCCCATCATATAAAGAAGTAATTCAAAGCAATCAACCGAACATATTAACACAACAATCTCTTTTCACCCCTTCTCAATCCTTCACTCAAGCTTTCGCTTCCATCAAAAAATCAGAATTCTACACTGCTCCCCCTAATCCTATTCCTCCTTCTTCCAATTCTCCGTCTCTCTCCTCTTCAAATATTCCTTCTTACTCTGCCAATGTACCCTCTTCCTCTAGGTCTGTCAATTTTATCTGGATTATCTATAATTTTTGTGGGAATTGATCGAATTGAGTTTAAATTGGGTGTTTTGATATGGGCAATATATGAATTGCGTTAAATTTGGGTTTTTTTGGATGGGTATTGTTTGAATTGAGTTTAATTTGGGTAATTTTGGTGGGTGTTGTTGAATCGGGTATAATCTAGTATAATATTTTTTTCAAGGGTTTATCTAACCTGAGTATTGTTTGAAGTAGGTTTAAAAAAACATGAATTTTTTTTTTTTTTTTTTTTTTTTTGTGTGTGTGTGTGTAAAATTGTCAATTAGCACCTGGAAAAAATTTCATTTAAAATCCGCCAAAAAGTCTAATTTCTGGTGTTGTCTCGCAAATTTCTTTCCGATTTTCGTCCCCTAACGCCGGAAGAATGGCGAAATGGAGGAGGCAATTTTGAAAGAGAGGGGGTGAGCACAGTCCCGTTGGCTGAAAAATTAAGAGTTAAAATTCAGAAATTGACTTTTTTTATCATTTTTAAATGTAATAGTTTTTAAGGTGCAATTTTGACTAAAAATGAATTTTTAGGTACTATTTTGTAAAGTGAAGTTTTTCGTAGTGCTATTTGACAATATTTTTTTCAAAGAGTTGAAGTTTTTTGTAGTAAAGATTGAGTTAAAGTTGTTTTTTTAGTGATAATTGGGTTTATTATGTCTGGGTTTTCTTTAATAATTGAGATAAGTGTTTGAACTGAGTTTAATTTGGATTCTTTTTATTAGGGAAACCGGCGGTTCGAGGAATTTTGTGCAGAAGACCAATGCCATCATTGTGAGCAAGAGGCAGGTTGTCCTCCTTTATTTTGTTTGTTCCGAATTGAAAAATTACTGCATTTTTGCCTTTTTTTTGTTGACTGTGTGTTGAGCAATGCTTTTTTAGTTAGGATTGGAATTAAACGGAAGTGAAAAGTTGAAGAATTTATGGGTGTCGTAGAATGTGTTGGGCTTGGTGGTGGGTTGAGTACGACAACAATTTAACTGAGCAAGTAGGAAAGTTGTTGAGAGTAATTGCTGAAGAGGTGGAGATAGATTGAGTGTTATTATTATTCTTGGGAAATCGATATTCTTTCTGGGATTTGTTGAAATGCTAATGATTACGATCTACTTGGGCTGGAATTCACGAATACATGAGACAGTTTAGCTCACATTTTGAGTTATTTGGAGAATTTCCCATGATTTTGGGGTTTCTATGCCTTGTTTGCTAATTTGTATGGAAGAACTTAACTTGGATTTTGTCCAATGAAAGAAATATCATTCCAAAAACAATGATGAAATCCTTAGTTTAGCTCATTTTGTGGTGCTTTCATTTTATTGAATGATTTGGAAAAGTCCCATGATATTGAGGTTTTAAAAGGATGGGTTTGATAGTAAGCTGGAAGAATAATCTCGGTTTTGTGTGGTGGAGAAAATGCTATTTCAATAAATATGGATAGCTATATAGGGGAAAGATAAGTTGTTCTTGTAGGATGTTTGGGTTTAGTTTGGTGTTAATTAAGAAAAAGAATGTAGTTTCATGAATATTATACCTTATTTCCAAAGTGAATTTGTTACATTACTTCAGTTGTGACAAAGAAATAGGGTTTGTCCCACTTCAAGAGGATTGAGGAGGGGGGAGCAGGTCATGGTGTAGGAAGTAGATGGATGGATACACAATTAAGGAATTTTCTTAGTTTGTGGTGGGTGAAGTACTTTAAGTATTCCCAAATCTGAATGGGCAAGTAGGAAAATTGAACAGCGGTAATGGAAGATGATCTATGTTCTGTGATTCATCGTTTTGCTTATGATGACTATCTATTTGGGGTTATTTTCCTATTTATATAAGCCCCCAGCTTGGGTTAATTTGTGCTGCTTTCATTTTATTGTAAAATTGTTGAAATTCCCATGATGTTGAGGTTTCTAGGTTAGGTTTGATGGATAAGTTAAAGTCAGGATTTGTCTTGAGAAAGAAATGCTTTTCCAAGACATATGGAGACCTTGCATCTTTTGGTGAATGTCAAGGTTTTTCTTGAATGAGGCTTAGGTTTTTTGGTTTAGTCATAACTCAAACAAGAAATTTAGTTTCATGAACAGTGGAACTTTTTCATTTGTTGTCCAGCTTATGATAAGAAATGGGATCACTGAACTTATTCATTGGTCTAGTGACGTTCTTTCTGTGATTCATTGAAATGCTATTGATGGCGATCTATTTGGGGCAATAAACATGTATATATAAGCTTTTAGTTTAGCTAATTTTTTGACTGATTCGGAGAAGTTCCCGTCATGTTGGGGTTTTTAGGTTAGGTTTGATTATATGGATGGAAGAGCTGGACTTATGTTTTGTCCAATGGAAGAATTAATTTTCAAGAAAAAGGGAGGACTCCTTAGTTGAGCTCTTTTGTGTTGCTCTTGTTTTATTGAATAAGATGGAGAAAGCTGATGATGTTCAGGTTTTTATATGTCAGTTCTGATGGTTAAACAGAAAATTAAACTCCAGTTTTGTCAAATGGAAGAAATACTACTCCAAGAAATGTGGAGAACCATTCATATAGGGAAAGTTGGGTTCTTGTACAATGCTTGTTTTTTCTTTTCTTTTTTAAAAAAACTGGTTTTAACTCTAGGAGAAGTTAGTTTCATGAATATTTGACCTTATTAGATTATTTCAGTTACAATGGAAAAATGGAGTTTTTATAACCTCATTAGAAATCAGGAGTAGAGGTGGCCATGGGGTCGATCCGGGCGGGCTGGGGGGAGGGGCGGTCTGAACCGGGTTGGGGTTGGGGTATTCTGATTCGGTACCGAATCGAAAACGAATCACAAACCGAATCGAATCGAATCACAAACCGAATCGAACCGAATTGAACCGAATCAATAACCGAATCGTGACCGAATCAAACCGAATCATTACCGAATAGAACCGAATCGCGAAACGAATCAAACCAAATAATGACCGAATCGAACCGAATTACGTCGTTTTTTTATTTTTTTTTGTTTTCTTAATTAAGTATTATTAAACTAATTACGTATATTTACCTAATTTCATATTTACATATTAGAAAATCTAAAATATTTCAAATAAATGAACTAATTCACTTTTTAGAAAATCAAATAAAGTATATTTCATATTTCATATTTTATATTTCAAATTTAATTTCATATTTCATATACTAAAATAAGTAAACTAAAATCAATATTTCATATTTCATATACTAAAATAAGTAAACTAAAATCATATTTCATATTTCACTTTTTAGAAAATCAAAATTTAATTAAACATGTTTTGGGGGTTGGGATAAGAAGAAAGGGCTTGGAAAATCAAAATTTAATTAAATAATTAAATATTAATTTTCAAAATTAAGTTGCCTACATATCCCGAAGGAATCAAAGCCCACGTAGTTCTGTTATGTACTTGGAGGGGTGCTTGTGCGATTGTGCCTAGCCTAATTAGGGACAGACCCCGAACCTCCTTCACCTGTTGGGTTGTCGCTTGATTCACTTGTGTCCATCATCGGATCGTCTTCGACGTTGTCCTCCTCCTTCAATCCTTGCGTCCTACGCTCCTCCTGATCCTAATCTTTCTTACTAACGCATATTTCTATGCTCTCGGGAGATGAGCGGGATTTCTTCTCGTCAAGTACTCGTCTACATGCACTAAAAGCAGACTCGCAAGCAATAGAGGAGGCGGGAATTGCAAGGATATCCTTTGCAATTCTCGCCAAAATGGGAAATTGCCGTTCGTGATCGCGCCACCACTACATCGGTTTCATGTTGGTAAGAAAGATATTCATTAATATTATAAAGTGAAGAAGAAGAAGAAACCGATGTTTTTGATTTTTTTTTAAATTCTACCAAGTATTGGCTGCCATCGCGTAGCGGAATTTCCACTAGAAGACGATACATTTTCGGACGGTGCATAAACAGAAGCATAATGATCATATAAACTAGCTAAAACATTTTAAAAATTTTCTATATATGCATTGACATCGTATTGTATACTTAAAGCGTTATAATAAAATTCTAAACAATTTTCTAAACCTACAGTCTTGACCCCGGGATCAAGAATAGAAGTTATACCGTATATGACGGGAGATTCACTAAAGTAGTTATACCATTTACTTAGCATACTAGTAATTACATCACTAATTTGAACGATGTTGAAATGCTCGGTAAGAGTGCTAACTACGGTAACACACTCTAATATAACTAAATGAATGTTAGGGTCGTAAACATAAGAGAAAATTTTGGTTGCTTGGTCAAAAGCTGCTAAAATGTCACGGGTGTAAATTGCGGTATTCCAATGGAAATCACCTATAAGTTCATCGGGAGTCGCTTGGGTTTCATTATAAATAATGGACAAAACCTCACGGTATTTAATGACATCTTTTAACAATTTATATGTAGAGTTCCAACGGGTCGGTGTATCTAGACTCCATTGTCTCTTCTTAAGGCCTCTTTCCTTACACAAGGCCATGTACTTCCTCCTAACCAAGGCCGTAATCCTAATCCATTTAATTACACTCCTAATAGGGTTAAGCAAGTCAGTTAACTCAGCTAAACCTTCTTGAACCGAGAGGTTCATAATATGTGCACAACAAAGAACATGTAATATCTCTCCACTGTTTATCAAATGTAAGCTTGGTTCGGATATCAAATAATCTATACATTTTGTATTCGCTGAAGCATTATCTAATGAAAGGGAAAAAACTTTATCAAGTAAATGAAAGGTTTTAAGACAGTCTATTATCCTTATCTTAAGGTTGTACCCGGTATGTCTCTCCTCCATAGCTTGAAAACAAATGATTCGTTTTTTAATGTACTACTCATCATCAATCCAATGGCCGGTTACACAAAGAAAAGGTTCACCAAAACAAGAGGTCCATGTATAACTAGTTAGGCTAATACGACCGTTAAAAGTGCGAAACATTTCTATTAAACTACTTTATTTATAATAAGCAGTTTGGGTATGGCGTTTAAGCGTGTTCCTAGGGACACGTCTATAGGCAGGTTGTAAAGTGGTTTTAGTGAAATGCTCAAAGTTTAGACTCTCACCATAGCTAAAAGGTAATTCATCAGCAATGACGAAATTAGCCATTTCATCAATCATCTTATCTCGATTATACATAAAAGGCATATTTCCTACGGGCATGGAACCCATATACCCGTGTAGTTGTGTCTGAGTTGAAGATTCAGCTGCTCCTGCAGATTCAGTTGCATCGAGGTTTATTCCGTGTACTCCGGTCAAGTGACGGGATAAGGTCCCCGTCCCATAACCGGTCTTCCATGAATAAGCGGCTATTGGCTTCTTTCCTAATTGCTTGCATACCAAGCAATAGCACATGAATTTCTTCCCTTTGGAAGAAGCATCGGTCATTAGGACCTTCTCAAAATATGGCCGTATGGGTGAAGGTTTCTTTCTACATTGAGTAGCCTTCTTCACCATCACCTTCACCTTCATAAGTTTATTAACTAATTAATTAACATAATCAACCAAATATAACATAATCAAGTAATTTAACTAATCTAACACAACTAAGCAATTTAACTTTAACATTATCAACTAATCTAGCATAACTAAGTAATTAATCTAACTAACCTAATCAATTCAACTTCAACATTATCAACTAATTAAACATCAAGAATTCAGTCTAACATAATCAAATAATCTAACATTCATTAATTAGAAGTTTAAGAGTTACCTTGTGGAGTAGAAGAAGGAGGACGCATCTGCGAAGTTGGAGTTTTAGGAATTTGAGTACCCAGAGTACCGAAAAGTTGTTGCTCCAAGTTTTGAGCAAACTCCGTAGTATCATCAAAAGAACTGCTTACACTGAATCTACCTCTTGAATCCATTTTCTCTTTGGAATTGTAGTAATAAACAACTAAATTAAGAATAATAAACCAACTAATTAAGATAACTAATGAAGATTAAGAGAGTAATTAAGAAGAAGATTAGTACTAATAATTAAGCTAATTGTAATTAGTAATAATTGAGAGATTGAAAGATTGAGAGAGATTTTGGTGAGGATGCAAAACCGAATTACATCGGTTTATATAGGGCAAAACCAACAACATTCTAACGGTTAGTTTCCAACGTTCAAATTCGCCGAATTCAACGGGCCAAGCGGGCCATGCCGGGCCGAATCGAATTGTGGGCCGAACCGATTTTTTTCGCGAACCGGATCGAAACGGGTTAGGGTTGGAAAATGGGGATTCGTATTCAGCCCATTACTAGGACGGGCCGAACCGGGCTTGACCCGGTTCGATTGTGGGCCAGTTCAAGCCTAGCTTGGGCCGGGCTGGGGCTGGCACCTCTAATCAGGAGGGCAGAAGCAGGTCTAGTGCTGGAAGTAGATTGATGTATGCGCATTTGGCCTTAAAATCTAAGTGACAAATGATGTGTTAATCTGCTACCCAAATCGAACATGCAATATTAAGTTAGATTAGAATGTAATCGAGGCAATTTGTACAACTTTCATATCTTTAAACCCTTGAATGTATTCAATACTGAATTTGATGAGGAGATTGTCATCTTTGATGCTGAGCACCAATTGAGCTTATATTGACAGCATTGCTTTGCTTGGAAACAAGAGTTGGGAGAGACATAGAGGAAGAAGGATTTAAGAGGGTTTAACAAGAATTTCCCTGTTTATAGATACTCAGTTGACAATTAGCAAGGAAGAAAGCAATGGTGAATTGACTTCCTTGCACAATTTTACAGAAAAAAAAGAAAGAAAAATAGCTAAATTTTGATTTCCCAATCAAATTAATATTTAACTAATTCAATTCTTCATAGATGTTTCATCACTCATTCCTTACTTCCTCTGTGAACATCACTTCCTTATGTCCTATAAGCTGCTTTTGTTGGTCTCTGATATACTTGGTTTGATATAATAAATGTACAGTTAGGTATGATTCACCTTTGATCTTGTTAACTTATTTTCTTGTTAATTTTTTTTGCCTGAGTCCATCATATCCTGATCAAGTGTACTGTGTTGAAATTGATTGCTTAGTTATTGACTAAGCTAGCACTGGTCAAGCTGTTTGCGTTATACTCTTTATTGGCTTTGCTGGGATGTGGGAGTTTCATCTGTGTTGTAATTTAATCAAACCGACTCCTATGAGCTTTTTAGTTTATTTCTATGAGTGGCTACCTACCTTATTTTTGTCATAATTTTCAGTGTTTGTAATCTGCATTAATGACTATTGAGCTGCAAGACTACATATGATTCATCTGTTAATTTGTACATGACATTTTGTTGTTGTTGATGTTGTCTTGCAGTTATTTTCAGGATCTTGTTTTCGTGAGTCCTTGATTTTTATCATTTTCTTAGTATTTCAAACTTTTATTTTAAGGGAGATGTCTTCATACTGCTGAAGACATTAATATGCTATTATAGTAATGGAATGGCCTTGGACTCCCAGAATTCTTCAAATTCTTATTTCACTTGTGAATATCTGTTTGCAGAAAGGAAATCCTCTTCTCAAGCACATCAGGAATGTAAGGTGGGATTTTGCTGAAGTTATTCCTGACTATGTTCTGGGGCAGAATTCTTGTGCTCTCTATTTGAGGTTGGTATTATATTCTTCTGCCTTTTACACTAGTACAGTTCTTCTCTTGAGAAATACCCTTTGCTTCCTGTGGAGGGGGTGCTGGAAAGTTTTTCATATGACTACCAAAACTGGCTTGTATTGTCATGGCTTAATGATAATTGTTAATGTAACCCCTTTGACATTATTTTGTCATTGTTTTTGGCTTTTTGCATTGAGTTTATTCATAGGAGAACAAAGTTTTCCGCAGCAATAAAAAGGAATAACATAAAATGAAGTTGATGTTTAACAATGTTGGTGGTATATTGTATTACCTGTTTTTAAACATAATGATTTTGGTAGATAATATTATTTTTGGTACACTGTAATGCATACTTTCTTAAAATTGTAAATTTATAATATTAGTTGTGAAATTGGCAAAAATATGTGCTTTGTAGTTTTTTTGTAGTATGTTTATAAAGTAAATATAATATGTTAGTTTAGTTTTTCTTTTTAATAAGTACAGTAAATAAAAACATTAATTCATTTATTTTCCTTCTTGGCACTCCTAATACTCTCGAAAAGTTCCTATTTTATATATTTAGTTAGATTGGCAGATGTCATGACCTCCATCAATCTTTCTGTATGCAAAATTGCAAAGGCATATCTTGCTTGTAGTTTGTTAACTGATCTTTGAGGTTTTGAGTGAAAAGTTCCGACTTATCCTTGCATTTTATATTGTGCAGTCTCCGTTATCACCTGCTTCATCCCGACTATCTATATTTTCGTATACGAGAACTACAGAAGAACTTTAGACTTCGTGTGGTACTATGCCATGTTGATGTGGTAAGCTACTAGACTGACTCGTGAACTCTGTAACTCCAATTAGGTTGGCTCCTTAATCAACATTAGAATTAATACTCCGTATAAAACCTAAATGGCGGTGTCATTGGCATATATTATGAAAGCCGTAATAACTTGTGTCAAACATGTTGATCATTTTTTCAGGAAGATGTAGTCAAGCCTTTACTTGAAGTTACAAGAACTTGTCTGCTTCATGATTGCACTCTTTTGTGCGCTTGGAGGTAAAATTGAAGCAAACTCTTATCAATGTCCTCTTAAAATTCTATAGGTAAGCTAGATTTTTTTTCCCTGGAGATGTGAAGTTGTTCATATAATTGACTCAATTGTTTTGGTGTATGTCTCCCTCCCATTACTTCTGGATCGCATTGTTTTGATCTGTTTTCTTACTTCAGTTAATTGAGATTTCCTATATTCCTTCCTTTGACTAATGTGTGTTGGGACCTGCAATTTTCATTTCACTATTTAAACAAATCCACTTAAGTGGCATCTTTGCAAATCCTATTAAGCAAAATTTGTTGTGCTATAATGATGAATCTTGATTCTTGATCCACATTCAGGATCATACTAATGTTGCTTTACAATTTTCATGCCGTTTCTCTTCCTTGTGTATTGCAGCTTGGAAGAGTGTGGTCGATACCTAGAAACAATTAAAGTATATGAGAACAAGCCAGCTGATATCATTCAAGGCCATATGGATTCTGATTATTTATCAAGGGTATGTACCATCTGGGGGATTTCTCTTCACAAATAAGTAGTGATATACTCCATACATCTAGGCCAGGATAAAAGCTCTTATGCCTCTTAATTGCTGTCTTGAACATAATGTTATCTTATGAAAACATATATCATAATGGTGAGATGTTTGTGTACAAGATTTTTAGTGAAATTGTTTGCTGGTTGCAGCTGAATCATGCACTTACTGCAGTTCGACATGTTAATAAAACTGATGTAGTCACGCTTGGTTCCACATTTGGGGTAGGCAAGTTGAGAATTTTGTCTTTGATAAGTTTATTTGAAAGGCAATTTCCTTATGGTTGTTTTCCGTTTTCAGTCTCTTTCTCATATCATGGATGCTTCTATGGAAGATCTAGCTCGTTGTCCTGGCATTGGGGAGCGTAAGGTACTTTCCAGTCCCCCATTAATTTCATCGTTTTGAATAGAACCATCTTGACATCAAATGATTTTTTGTGCTGTCAGTTCCCATTAGAACAGGGTTTTATCTCCAACTCTCAAATTCATGAATCTGAATTCTTTCAAATTTACCCTGGAAAAAAATTTGCTGATATATCGTCGACCCTCTCTGCATTCAATTATTTGACTGGGTGCATGTCTAACATGGTATCATAGTCCAAACTTGTAAGACTTGAATGACCAACTCATCTTGCTGATGTATTAGGTAAAACGTTTGTATGACACCTTTCACGAACCCTTCAAACGTGTGGTGGTGCCAAACCTCTCTGAAGCTCCTGTGCAGTATGATCCAAATCCAGAGTCTTTAGAAAGTGAAGTACCAGCTGATGAGAAGAAAACGGAAGAGACTAGCAAGCGTCAGAAAAAAGACCCTGAAGTGATCTTGAAATCTGCTTTGTCTGTAGCTTTTGCAAAATATTCAGACAAACTTGGTAAGAAAAACACTCCAGAAAAGGAAAGTGGTGAAGGCTCTAACATCCAAAAAGAATCAGAGGCTGATTAAGAAATTCAAATTAAGAATCTTCACACCCGAAATATACCCAAGGAAATTTTTTTGTTAATATGAAAACAAATCTTTTGACTTGAGAGCGCAAAACTACCTGGTGTTTTGGGTTTTCCAATAGGTTATTCCTTTCTGTACTGATATAATAGTTGTCATGTACTATGTGTGTCAAACTAAGATCATGTTTGTTGATGTAAAAGCAATTTAGGAAAGTAGTGCATTTTTCAATTGTAAATATGAAAGTAGAATATTTCCTTAACTCTAGATCATTGGTAGAGAACAAGCTGCAGGATGCATTGAGTACATGACATAACCGTAACTCCTAGTAGTGGCAGAGATATTCTACATGGTTTTGGATCACCCGGAGGACTCGAACAACATATTGATACATACCATTTTATGCGTGTATGGTTCTTGCAAATGAAAATGGGTATACAAAACCATAGCATAAATTTGTATAATCCCTCCGCCACTCGATAATAGTCTACAATAGGTTTGGGGTCTTTGTAGAGGATCTGAATTAATATTCCATAACCCTTCAATCATTACTCATTGTCTTTCTTTTGGATTTTGAATGAACTCTTTATCATACGGAATAAAAATAAATGAATATTGAAATCAAATTATTAGAAATGGCATAATTTTTTGAGCTGATTGATAATATAAATGCAACCTATTCTACACTTTTGAGGTTGGTTATTTCACATTTTCACTCGTGACTCCATTAAATTTTGAGGAGTTTGATAGAGGTCCACATCAATTGATCAATAGGGCATCAAATATCTGCTTGTAATCTCGGCATTTTTTCACCTCGTTCTCTCTTTTGGTTTTACTCCCACACTTGTTACTCTCATTCAGATCAATAGCAGTCAGCATTTTTTTTTATGGCGAAATGTGTTGCCCACTATTTTGGCATTTTCATGGTTTGTTATGGTCTAAGTTATTTTTTCCCCTTCCCTCTCGCGGTTGTCATATTATAACCAAAACTCGTAGTTGTGGTTGCATTGTTACAATGTGAATGTTTTCAGTGGACAAACATTAATATGAAGTGCACACCTTACCTCAAATCCTATTGTATTTACTAGGATTTTTGCTGTAAACTGCAACTTTGAAACGGTTAATAGCACATGGTACTGACTATTGAACTTTTAACTTTGCAAAGTACGTACTGATTTTATTGTGAACTTCACTATGGAATGATGAAATCCTCCTGATTCATCTATGTCCTCTCCTCATAACTCTTTGCATTCATTGAGTTCCTATATTCTCCCTCAGGACGAATACAGAGATGAACAACCGTGATTTATTGTTTGTTTCCTATAGACAAATTAGTGTGTCAGCTTGATTGCACTGGTTATAGAATATAGACCCGCATGTAATCTTTTACGTGAACTGTCAGGCCTGTTTTTCAGCTAAGAACAATAATTGTAGTAATGATCTGATATATACGTGTTTCTTGTCTATACGCAAGGACTGAGATCATGGTTAAATTGTGGTCATTCAAGATTTTTTTTGGTGAAACGATGGGTAAGACTGAGATTTGACAATAAGGTCAATAACAATATGATGTAAAAGACAAATTTCCTTTGTAAATTGATGAATGAAAACACGTAAGGAATATTTTCTAGCTTTTTTTTAATAATGCTTTTGACAACCTATTTAGGGGAAATGGAAAGCAGCTGAATAAAACTGATCTGATGGAGATTGTGGGAAGGAAAATGTGAATTAGGAGTATTTGGTGCTATTTGATTAGGTTTCAGGTGCTATTTAGGTTTACTCAGGTCAAGTTACATTCATGTATGTTGTCAATATCATATAATGGAATGATTAAGCTATATTAATCTCATTTATCTTCTTGACTCTTAAGGGGTTGGTTTTTACCCAAATCAGGTTGTTTAATTGCGGATTTAGTTCAATATTAGGACGGGTAATCAGGTATGAATTAGTTTTACCAAGCCTAATTAATACTTGTCCCCGTCTCAAAATTTGGCTCATATTGGTATCCTGTAGTTTAGTAATGTCCCTTTGTTGAGTAAAACTTTAGCAGTGACCGTCATAGTTGATAATCATGGATTCTTGGAAAACTAAGCACCCACTATAGACAAATAATACAAATTAGGTTTGAACTTTTTCCTGCAACCCCGTTCCTGTTTCGTTTAGTTAATAGTGTACTTACATGTTACATAAATCAAACAACCCTAAGTCCTAACTTTACAAATGAAGATTTTTTTTGTTTGTTTGGCATTAGGGTTCTTATGGTAAGCGCTACATTAAAAGTAGGCAGCCCTCCTAATATATGTGAATTTCAAGTGTATATCAACGGAAAACTGACTACTCATGCTGTTACTCATTTGATTGGTTTTCTCCCAGGCATGATAGTGTTTTCTCTTTTAACAAATAAACTAAATCATAATGCTTTAAGAACCGTAAACTCAGACAACTATGATAAACATCAGCAAACTATTATTACAATGTTTTATGCATGAACAAAAACATTTAGAATGGCAAACCATGGTAGTATTCTACATTTCATATAAACAGCATTAAGTTCTCTGATACACAACTTGCTTTCCCTGATGACTCAGTCTGACTTTCAGGTACATGGAAAGATATACGCCATTGTAATGCTGGTATCTTGAATTATTCCTGTTGTTAAAATGCACTCCCTTTGCTGCTCTTTGATCTTTGTACTACTCTTCTAAATCCTCTCTGCACCATGAATCTTTTCTACAAATTCGATTTCAATTATAGCTTCATTCATGTATTTTTATGCCAAACTTAATCTTGCTTTTGGCTCTAAAGTTGCTTCTAGAAAGTTAAAGATCATTGGCTTGGAGATGAATAAACACAATGAACAGAAATATCCACTGGATATAAAAGACTACTAAATTTCCCTGAAACCACATCTTCTATGAGAATGAAGATCTCCTAGACCTCGGACTGACTAAATTTATGAGGAATCTGGATGAAGCAGAGGGAGCAGTTGATAGGTTTTTCACCAAAGGGATTAAAGATTGCACAACGTCTGTCATTAAAGGTCTGTAATCTGGTTCTACTTGTACACAAACAGCAGCAATCGCAGCGATCTGTAGAAACAATATTGTAGTCAGATCATTTTTTTAGCTCTGCTCTGATATTATTATTATGGAAAGCTAATGCAGCAGATTCTCTGACCTGAATGATATCCTTGTATGAGTATTGCCCTTTTAGACTTGGATCAATCATTTCCATTACCTTTATTCTGTGATTTAACCTTGGAAGCGCCTGAAGTTGAAAGAATCATCAGATAGACCGCAGAAATCAGTTTTAGTCGACTTTAATCACTTTAGTTCAATATAAATTAATCAAATGCCTATGTCATGGGAGCCTAATCTTGTGAAGTTTTGGTTCATAGGAAAAACTTGATAGTTATTAGTCATAACTACTCCGTATATACTAACCCAAGAGACAAGGACATGCTCTCCTGATGGACGTCTTGTATCAACCGGTACACGTCCTGTTATGAGCTGTAGAAGAATGACCCCAAAGCTGTAAACATCTGACTTTGTAGTAAGCTTTCCTGTTGAAGCATACCTGTAAAACCAACATCCATAAGAGAGAATAGAAGATCACATGATATGGCAGGTAAAAAGAACTTGTCATTTTAATAGCTTAGCATTAGATTATTACCCAGTTATTAAGACGACATTCTCATGTCCCTCATTTTGATAGGTGAAGATTAGCATATTGTCTTTAGCATGATTACTTTATTTCATGAAACACCATTCAGGATAGAGTTCAGTGATACATGCATATACATGGACCACATTGCACTATTTAAGAGTATAATAGTTTTCTCCTAGATGGATCAGAAAGGGAAGCTTCTGTGAGTGTGAATGTGGGTGTTTGGGAGGGGGGGGGGGGGGGGGGGGGGGGGGGGGGTGTAAAACACCTACTCTGGAGCCAGGTATCCAGTGGTCCCTAAGATGCGCGTTGAAATCTGACCGTTGATCTTGTTAGAACCTGTCTTAGCCAAACCAAAATCGGACACCTTAGCTCTAAAGTTATGGTCCAGCAAAATGTTGCTGCATTTGAAATCCCGGTGGATTATAGATGGAGTTACATGCTCATGTAGGAACTCAAGGGCTCGGGCACAATCGAGGACTATACGTAGGCGTGTGCTCCAATCCAACGGCTGAGGGTATATATGAGGTGAATGTAGGTGTTGTTGTAGGCTGCCGTTGGGCATGAATTCAAAAATAAGGAGCCTGTGATTTTGGTCCGCGCAATAGCCAAGTAGCTCCATTAGGTAGGGAGAGTGTAAACGGCTCAGTAGGTCCACCTGCCCATTTGAGGAGTTATAGCTTAGTTTATCATCATAATTCTCAACCCATGTGAAAAGTTGATGAGGCTTCATAAATACAGATTCATATGGATACAAAATAAGCACATAAGTAAACATAATCTAGTTATTCTTTACCAAGGTTCACTTAACATGAGAAGAAAAGTTCAAACAATGATAGTCAAACTCCTATGAAATTTCTTCCTTTCTAATTTAGGTTAGGACTTCATTTTACGAGAAATATATCTTCAACTATAGCTCAATTCCCTATACAAAAAGATAACTAGATAAATACTTATCATCTAAATGATATCTCAAAGACTGGTAGTTTTCATCAAGTCCATTATTTGGAAAAATTGGAACAATTGTTGTTCTAAAAACATGTTAAGCCTGTATCTTAAGGTTATCAATAAAAAGAATAACATGATCAAAGTATAAATTACATCATGCAGTTAAATGTGCTCACCACATTTATTTGGTCCGTAAATTGCTTTCATAACAATCTGGCATCAGGTACATATCTTGATATTTATGATGAAAAGGAAAGAAGAAAGGAATCATCAAACGCATATCTTAACAACGGAATAAAAAAATGAAAGGCAACCTTACCTCTATCCTAAAAGCGCGCTCTCCTTGCTTGCCATCCCTGTGTACCATCTTAATTGCTGCCACTGTCCCATCCCCAAGAACTCCTCTGTACACCACCCCATACCCACCGTGTCCTATCATATTTGCCTCATTGAAGTTGTTTGTTGCCATTTCTAGCTCCTTGTAAGTGAATACTTGTACTCCTTTGTCACATTGTGATGTACATCTTGAACTCGAGCTTGACATACACCCCTTCTTCACTTCTACTCAACTCATCAACCAATACCCACATCAGGATGTGCAAATCTTTCAACTAACAGATTGATGAAATCTAAAAGCATCATCCTATAACCATATTATGATATCTAAAAGTATTGATCATTATTAAATTACTACCTGGACTACTTTCGGTGAAACTGATAGCAGTATGAGCAACAAACTTGCAGCTGCTGTTGTCACTATTGCTGTTGCTGTTGAAACCATCAGACTTTGACAATCTTTGACGCCGAAGCAGGATTAAGAGCACTATGATGAAAGAAAGGAGAATAAGTATGAAGGCAGGAATGACAATTAGAAGAACAGAAGTGATGGAAAGCGTCCCTCGAAGACTATGATTATCATAATTTTCGGGTGGCGAATGAAGAAAAAGATGTTTTTTACTGAGCTGATTGCTTGCAGCACTGTCAGATGATTCTGCAGAAGCGAGAATGGTAGAAGTTCTCATGACTGAAATGGGCAGTACAAATGTATAACAGACAGAATCAGAAGGGGAAAAGAAAGCTAGATGATATCCCTTTTTGCAGAATTTGTTTTTGCTGTGACATTTCTGATGTAAGTTTCTATTCTGTTAGCACAGAAAGCAATAAACTAGAGAGCATCAGAGCATAGAACGTGAGAGACAGAAAGAGTATAGTGGACTGGGTAAGAAGAGAAGGAAGAATGAGGGTTGTATTCACTTGTATGTATAGTAATAGTCCCTGTCTTTGATAAGGAATTCGCTCTTTTTTTTCTCTCTTCTTTTTCCTGTTGTAGTAGAGATGGGGAGGGTGAGGATGAAGCTATATATATGACAAAAGGCTCGTTTGAATCAAAATCAATTCGATGGCATAAAGAGCGGGGTTGGATTCGAGTTTATTGTTGAATTGTTTGTTACATTACTACCAATCAATATTGTAATCATTAAAGAAATTCACGCAGTGTTGGGTCACAGTTGATCAATCTATGTTCTATCGTTTAGACATAATCAGTTAACCCTTTCATATGTCATTCAGGGCTATCAACCAATCAATATTGTAATCGTTTAGGGCCTTGTGTGTTTTCAGTTCCCAAATCGTGAAATGCCACTTATTGTGTATTAGATTTCAATATTCTCCTCAAATTATCTAAAAACATATTAGGCCCTGTTATTAATTGTAATCATCTACTTACACTCAAACACTTATGAATTAAGGAATCATCCAAAAAAATTGGAAAATATATATCTAAAAACAATGTAAAATAAACTTCTAAATTTGGTTATTTTGTACATTTCTGAACCATGTGAAAAAATACTTTGATAAGCTACCATGGGTCTTAGGGGATGTTATTAGGCCAACGAGTAATTGAAATCTCTAAACACCAAGTTCAAACAATTTTCACTAAAATAGAGTCCTAATATTTTTTAGGTTCTTTGGAGATCTAATATAAGATAGTGAATGGATAAAAAATATTCTTATATCACCCTATGTAATGTCCTACACCTTTATTTTAGTTTAAAAAGAAATCGATAAAATTTAAAAACAGCTACTATAACCTTCATAATTTAGATCATTTTAGATAATTTTGAACTATATAACAAAAAAAACATTGGTATATTTACCAAGGTCTTATAAGGTCTTATTATGTGTTAAGAGTTTTAAAAACCATTTACTTTGACTCTAAACACCAATTTTAACCAATATCCAAAACTCCTATAATTTGGTTTAAACTTGTTTTTAAGTCCTTTAAAGACCTAATATATAAACAGTCTCAAACCTTCTTCTATGAATAACTTATTTCAACTTTGAAAAAAGTTAAAGAATATCTAAAAAACTGTAAATAATAACTTTTAAAATTCAATATTGACAATTTTGGACTTTGTGATAATACCCCTATCATGCTAAAGACAATATGCTAATCTTCACCTATCAAAATAAGGGACATCATAATGTCGTCTTAATAACTGAGGAAAACTAAATGCTAAGCCATTAAAATGACAAGTCCTATTTACCTGTCATATCATGTGATCTTCTGTTACGTTCTCTCTTGGCTTTTCTCTCTTTTGGATGTTAATTGTGCAGGTAAGCTTCAGCAGGAAGGCTTACAACAAAATCAGGTTTTTACAGCTTCAGAGTCGTTTTTCTACAGCTCATAACAGGACGCGTATCCATTGATGCAAGACGTCCAACAGGAGAGCATGTCATAAAAGATTGACCCATATCTTAACTAATCATAGATGACTACATTTTTACTTTCGATTTAATTTTACTAAATCAAAACTTAATAAAGTGAATATATGGAAATAGGGCAAATTATTATGAACGGAGTTAGTATCAAGTTTTTGCTATTTACCAAATCTTCACAAGATTAGGATTCCATGACATAGGCATTTGATAATTTTTACTGAACTAATGTGATTAAAATCGACTAAAACTGATTACTGCTGCCTATCTGACAATTCCTTCAATTTCAGGCGCTTCCAAGGTTAACTCATCATACAAAAGGTCATGGAAATGATTGATCCAAGTCTAAAAGGGAAATACTCACAAGGATATCATTCATAATCATAATATCAGAGCAGAGCTAACTAAAATGATCAGTGTCCAATATTGTTTTTAAAGATTGCTGCGATTGCTGCTGTTTGTGTAAAAGTAGAATCAGATTACAGACCTTTAATGACAGACGTTGTGCAGTCTTTAATCCCTTTGGTGAAAAACCTATCTACTGCTCCCTCTGCTCCATCCAGATTCCTCACTAATTTAGCCAGCCCGAGGTCTAGAAGATCTTCATTCTCATAGAAGATGTCTTTTCAGGGAAATTTTGGAGTACATTCTTTTATATCCAGTGGAGATTTATGTTCATTGTGTTTATTCATCTTCAAGCCAATGATCATTATGATTTAGTTTACTTGTTAAAAGAGAAAACACTAATATGCCTGAGTGAAAACCAATCAAATATGTTATGGCATCAGTAGTCAGTTTTCCGTTGATATACACTTGAAATGCACATATGTTGAGAGGGCTGCCTACTTTTCATGTAGCGCTTTCCATATGGAACCCTAGTGTCAAACAAACAAAAAAAAAATCTTCATTTGTATGTTAGGACTTGGGGTTGATTGATTTATGTAACAAATAAGTGCACTATTAGCTAAACGAAACAGGAACGGGCTAATTTGTATTATTTGTATATACTGGGAATGGGTGCATAGTTTTCCAAGAATCCATGATTATCAACTATGAGGGTCACTGCTAAAGTTTCAATCAACAAAGGGACATTACTAAACTACAGGATACCAATATGAGCCATATCTTGAGATGGGGGCAAGTATTAATTAGACGTGGTAACACTGATTCGTACCTGATTACCCGTCCTAATATTGAACTAAATCCGCAATTAAAAACCTGATTTGGGTCAAACCGACCCTTTAGAGTCAAGAAAATAAATGAGATTAATATAGCTTAATCATTCCATTATATGATATTCACGACAACAGACATGAATGTAACCTGACCTGAGTAAACCTTAATAGCACCCGAAACCTAATCAATTAAGTAGCACCCGAAACCTAATCAATTAAGTAGCACCAAATACTCCTAATTCACATCTTCCTTCCCTTAATCTCCATCAGTTCAGTTTCATTCAGTAGTCAAAAACATCATTAAAAAAAAGCTAGAAAATATTCCTTACCTGTTTGCATTCATCAATTTACAAAGGAAAATTTGTCTTTTACATCATAAAGTATAGGAGTATTATTATTATATTGACCCCATTGTCTCAGTCTTACCCATCGTTTCACCAAAAGAATCTTGAATGACCACAATTTTACCATGATCTCAGTCCCTGCGTGTAGACAAGAAACAAGTATATATCAGATCATTACTACAATTATTGTTCTTAGTTGAAAAACAGGCCTGGCAGTTTGCGTGTACAAAATTACATGCTGGTCTATATTCTATAACCAGTTCAATCAATCTGACACACTAATTTATCTAATGGAAACAAACAAAAAATCACGGTTGTTCCTCTCTGTATTCGACCTGAAGGAGAATATAGGAACTCAATGAATGCAAACAGTTATGATGAGCGGACACAGATGAATCAGGAGGATTTCATCATTCCACAGTAAAGTTTACAGCAAAAATCCTAGTGAATTTACATTCAATAGGATTTGAGGTAAAATGTGTACTTTATAACAATGTTTGTCCATTGAGCACTTTTAAAATATGACTTGTATTGAGCACTTTTAAAAGTTTTAAGATTACTAATATAACAGCCCTCCAACATCTACCTAGGCTTTACTTGAGAGCTTGTTTAGAGCATCAATGTGGAAAGGAAAAAAATTTAACCTAGAGCATAACAAACCATGATAATGCCAAAATATTGGGCAACATACATTTCGCCATCAAAAAATATGCTGACTGCCACTGATCTGAAAGAGAGTAACAAGTGGAGGGAGTAAAACCAAAACAGAGAACAACGTGAAAAACTGCCGATATTACGAGCAGAGATTTGATGGCCTATATTGATCAATTGATGTGGACCTCTATCAAGCTTGACTTGTGCATTGGGTCGGGTCAGAATCAGGCTGGTTCACAAACAAAACGGATCGGGTCGAGTCAATGATGATGTAAAATGAGTCGGGTCGGGTTTGGCCAAATGATATATATAATGGGCCGGGTCAAGCCAAATGAGATATATAATGGGTCGGCCATCCAAAGAGAGTATAGTTTTTATTTATAGAGGGTGATATTTTACATGTATCACCTCCAATCTTTGGTAGTGAACCATCGGCAAATAAGTGGAAATAATTCATTATCTGATAGTGTTTAAAAATTTTGGAAACGATAGGCACATTATTGACCTGTCTTAACCCATTTAAAATCCAATAAAATATGACCTTTTAAAAGACCGACACATTAAGCCCATTATTAATTAGCTCTTTTACAAACGGGTCGGTTAAGGGCCCTTAAAAGGCCTCACCCATTTAAATAAGTCTATATCAAACTACCTCAAAATTATTTGGACTCACACGAGTGAAAATGTAAAATAGTCGACCTCTAAAGTTTAGAATAGGTTGCATTTATATTTTCAAACAACTCAAAACAATAAGCCATTTCCAAGATTTTGGTTTCAATATTCATTTTTTTTTTCTTATTCCAAATGATAAAGTGTTCATTAAGAATTCAAAAGAAAGACAATGAGTAATGATTAAAGGGTTAAGGAGTATTAATCCAGATCCTCGACAAAGGCCTCAAAACTATTGTAGGCTATCATCTAGTGGCGGAGGGAGTACACCCATTTACATTTGCAAGAACCATACGGGCATACAATTTTATGGTTCCAATGGGCTGTTTGAGTCTCCGGGGTGATACAAAAACATGAAGAATATCTCTGCCACGACTAGGAGTTAGGGTTATGTCATGTACTCAATGCATCCTGCAGCTTGTTCTCTGCCAAAATGATCTAGAGCGAAGGAAATTTTCTACTTTCACCTTTACAATTGAAAAATGTACTACTTCCCTAAAGTGCTTTTACATCAACAAACATGATCTTAGTTTGACACAAATATAGTACACGACAACTATTATATCAGTACAGAAAGGAATAACCTATTGGAAAACCCAATACACCAGGTAGTTTTTTGCTCTAAAGTCAAAAGATTTGTTTTCATATCACCAAAAAATGTCCTTGGGTACTTGGCCAAGTCTCAGCCACCAAGCAAAATTTCGGGTGTGAAGATTCTTACTTTGAATTTCTTAATCAGCCTCTGATTCTTTTCGGATGGTTGAGCCTTCACCACTTTCCTTCTCACCAGCTGGTGCTTCACTTTCTAAAGACTCTGGATTTAGATCATACTGCACACTGCACAGGAGCTTCAGAGCGGTTTGGCACCACCACGCATTTGAAGGGTTCGTGAAAGGAGTCATACAAACGTTTTACCTTATACATCAGCAAGATGAGTTGGTCATAAGTCTTAAAATTTTGGACTATGAACCAAGTAAGACACACACTGACACACCCAGTAAAAAAATTTCTCAACTTGCCTACCCCAAATGTGGAACCAAGCGTGACTGCATCAGTTCTGTTAACTTGTCGAACTGCAATAAGGGCATGATTCAGCTGCAACCAGCAAACAATTTCACTAAAAATCTTGTACACAATCATCTCACCACTATGATATATGTTTTCATAAGATAACACAATGTTCAAGACAGCCATTAAGAGGCATAAGAGCCTTTATCCCGGCCACATTATAGATGTATGGAGTATATCACTACTTATTTGTGAAGGGAAATGCCCCAGATGGTGCATACCCTTGATAAATAATCAGAATCCATATGCCCTTGAATGATATCAGCTGGCTTGTTCTCATAGACTTTAATTGTTTCTAGGTATCAACCACGCTCTTCCAAGCTGCAAGACACAAGGAAGAGGCAGGAAAATTGTAAAGCAACATTAGTATGAACCTACATGTGGATCAAGAATCGAGATTCATCAGTATAGCACAACAAATTTTGCTTAACAGAATATGCAAAGATGCCACTTAAGTGGATTTATTCAAATAGCGAAATTAACATTGCAGGTCCCGACACACATTAGTCAAAGGATGGAAGATTGGAAATCTCAATCAACCCAAGTAAGGAAACAGATCCAAAACAGTAAAATCGAGAAGTAATGGGAGGGGCATATATATACACCAAGACAATTTTGTCATTGTATGAGCACCTTACCTTTACATCTCCAGAAGAAAAGAAACAAAAAAAAAAAAAAAAGGAATCTAGCTTACCTAAAGAATTTTTAAGGTTATTGTTAAGAAATTTGCTTCAATTTTACCTCCAAGCGCACAAAAGAGTGCAATCATGAAGCAGACAAGTTTTTGCAACTTCAAGTAAAGGCTTGACTACATCTTCCTGAAAAAATGATCAACATGTTTGACACAAGTTATTACAGCTCTCATAATATATGCCAATGACACTGCCATTTTAGTTTTATTTGGAATGTTACAGAGTGCACGAGTCAGTCTAGTAGCTTACCTCATCATCATGTCATAGTAGATAGTACCACACGAAGTCTAAAGTTCTTCTGTAGTTCTCGTATGCGAAAATAAAGATAGTCGGGATGAAGCAGGTGATAACGAAGACTGCATAATATAAAATGCAAGGATGAGTCAGAACTTTTCACACAAAACCTTAAAAATCAGTTAGCAAACTACAAGCAAGATATGCCTTTGCATATAGAAAGATTGATGGAGTTCATGACATCTCGCAATCTAACTAAATATATAAAGGAAAAACTTTTTGAAAGTATTGGAGTGTCAAGTAGGAAAAAAAAAATGAATTAATGTTTTTCTTATTGTAATTACCTTAGAAACATATTAAAAAAAAAACTATAAAGCACATATTTTACAAATTTCATCGCTAATATTATAACTTTACAATCTTTCATATGGTTAGATTTGTGTTCAAAAGTTCTTCTAAACAAAATCCTTTAACGGCGTGTTTCTACTATATTGCTATATATTGAGTATATGAGTTTAATTAAGATTTACTACTTGAAAATTAATTGTATCGTCTTCTTTTTATAGCTAACTTTAAGTTGGGAGAATTAGAGATCCTACTTTAATTCAATGAGAGTGGGTAAAATTATATTGAGAGTGAAAATGAGTGAAAGTATAATAATAAATGTTATATAAAGGCCAAATTTGATTAAAGAAAAGTACAAAATAAGGGCAATGGTAAAAGATTCACGATCAATGTTTAACAATGCTTTTTTGGGTGCAATTGAAGGAAGAATACCCAAAACAAGAGAAGGAAACAAAACTAAAGCAACATCTACAAGCTAAGGAACACAAGACTATAGCTAGGCCGCGTTTGTCAACACCTTCCTAGTTCCTATAGCTCATGTTAGACAGCTCTCATTAATGAGAAAATTTTTTCCTCACAACTGTACTTAAATTTTCCCTCTTTATATCATTTTGAGTGTATTCCAACATTTAGCCTGTAAATGAATAAAAAGAATTTCTCATCAATATCTTTCTATACACTTACCATGCTATGTGACAACTTATGAGTTGTAACAAAATATACGTCAAATTTAAAAAAATAATATAATAGGCGACCATGTAAGGAGTGAGGAGTTAAAGGAACGATTTAGATTATTTTATTAGAAATTCATATAAATAATAAATATTATGATATTCAAAAGCTTAGTTTATGAGCCCTGTTGGACCAAGTCGAGCTAACTATTCTTTATTTATCACCCCAAATTGTGAATGAGAGGCAACAAAAGCAACCTTGGGATCTCCAAAAGCTTAGTTGTATGAATTGTGATAATGATATGCAATGATGCATGCCAATATAAACACTATGATAAAAGTTGAGTGTTGGTTTTGTTACCCCTTAAGTAGTGATAGTCCAAATTCTTCTGAGTGGTCAAAAAGGTTAAAATGATTAAAAGTAAAAGAATATTTGAAGGGAATTCACCTCAAATTCTTCTTCTAGTCGACAAACATCACATGCCAGAATCGTGATTGATTTGAGGTTCATTTTTACTTTTAATAAATGGTTATTGATTATGCAAAAATGGTTCAAGGCTTTAGTTTAAGATGCTTTGAGACATTGCTGGTTGGTCAACTAAACCGGCAAAATGTAAATTGTATAGGGCATTAGACCTATTTAAATGGGTGAGGATCTATTAAAGGCCCTTGACCGACCCGTTTGTAAAAGGGGGTAATCAATAACGAGTTTAATGGACTGATTTCTTAAAGTGTCATGTTTTATTGGATTTTTAATGGGTTAATAATGGGTCTATCATTTCCAAAACTTTTTAATCAATACAGGGCAGCATGTTGGCCATGATAGCTATGAACTATGATTTGGTGGTGGAATATCAAGTATACTCCGATAGTCCAATTTTACTATTTCGTATAAATAACATATGCTACGAACTGAATAAAAAGTAGTTTACTGATCCCCCAAGAAAATAATTTTCAAGAGGCCAACATAATTACAAATGCCTACGAGAAGAATGCTATACATGCAGCATCCCGTTAGTTCTTGTTATGGGCGGCCATTTTTGACTGTGTATAATTTGGCCCATCACAAGGATAAATTTAGAAGAGTTTAACATTAGGCTAAGGGATCAATATGCTTTCTGGGACGCATTTCATGCAGCCCAAGTTGTTCAAATGTTCCTAGCTTTACATAATGGCATACAACGTGCCTAAATATTTTTCTCATTCACCGGATACACGACAAGCACCTATTGTTGTTGGTTCATGAAATCAAGATAGGAATTTTGTCAAAAGAAATAAATTTAAAATAGGAAGACTACCGACTACACCCCCATCTTCTTATTAAAATAAAACCCAAAATTTATATGCCCAACCAACTTGTGTTAGTTTGTGTCTATCACAACTCATAAGACAGATTCCCCATTTCTTCGGCTTGAGCGGTTCAACGGTTCAATATGAAAAGAAAAAAATGAGGAGGAAGAGGGAGGCGGCTACCTGCCTAGTGCCTAGCTGGTGGTATTGCGACGGTGATGGTCGCTTTTACTAGCCTTCTTGTGTGATGTTCTTGTGAATGTGTAATTGAGTACGAGAGAAAGTGACACGGACGGAGGAAAAGAGAAGGAAATAAAACGAGGGTAGGATAAGGGTTTCACTTTTCATAGCCCCAAAAAAGCGTTGCATAGTATTCGAGTAACTTTGTAAACAGTATTATGTTCATAGCCATCCCTAAGGTGCTATATATATTAAGGAACAATTGCTTGGGATTGGGAGCATAGATTTTTACTTTAATATTTGAAGCATGCTACACTGTACGACTCATAAGTCAAAATTCAATTCGGTCATAGTAAATAATATGAGTATATTTACTGCTTTCATAAAAAGAATTGGACAAAGTGAATTATGCCTTTCTTTGGTAGATATTCAATTTCATCAAATTTCTACAACAGGTCAGGTAAGTAGGATTCTTAATTGAGAGTACAAGGATGTATTGGACCGCCTATATTATAGCTCTAACTATATGTACGTTAAGGTTGTACTACAGCTCTTATATCAAAGTTATTTTAAGGATTGAATAGCTTAATTGTATTGTGTTACTAGTGCACACTATTCTCACTAACGCAAAAATAAAAGGACCAAGTATACATCATTACTGCACGTATGTATGTATACCTTATTTTGCATATGATATTTAATGGTGATATTAATAACAAATTTATTAATATTTACTATTTGTAAGGACGGTACGGTGCCCATAATCAAAATAAATTTTGTAACAAATCAAATTTGTGTTGTTATAACTTTTAAGATCCACATAAAACTCACATTAAATACTTGAGTAATAATGCGGTATTTTAATATGGTATGAACCTATATGGATCGTTATTATGTTACAAAATTGCATACAAATTCATTTTTTTATTCACATATACTTTGTATATACATGTATCAAAATACAAGGTAATTCCTCTGTCCCTAATTATTTGGTTCATTTGACTTTTCGCAATCTACAAGCACTAGTACAAAACCAAGACACGGCTGTTTTTATCTACAAATCCATAAGGCAAAATTATGAAATAATATTTTAAAATTTATATTGAAATACATCCAATAAGATTTCACTTGAATATATTATTTCTTATAACATGATGAGAATTTATTATCAAACTTTTCGAACTTTTACTCTAAAAAATAAAAATAATGCAAAAATTAAGGGATAAAGGGAGTAACAATGATTGTAGGAGTATATGTTGTATATGGAATATCAATTATTAGATGGGTGACTTTAATGTCACATGACTTAAGATTTGAATTTTAGCATTTTATTGAGTTTTGTCTTCCATATTTGATGTATGGTTTTGAATTTCATGAAAAAAGAAATGGTTTTCAAGTCAAAACTCTAATGAGGTTGGGTTTTTGGGGAGAGGACGCATACAAAACGTGTTAGTGTAGCAGCGTCGCTGCGTCGGTTGTTCACTATGTTTTAGATGTATTCAATTTTGAGACTTAGTGCCTGTCTCTGTTTTTCATGAATGGCTGATGAACCTACCGTCCTAGCCCCACTGGCTACTCATTTATCACGCAGCTTCACACCTCACATGACAATTGACAAGGACTACATTCGTTACTCAGCTCATTAATGACAGTATATGTGATGATGCGGTAGTGTGAAACCACCACTCTACTCTATTCTCTCTCAATTCATAAAGGGATAACATATTTTCACTGAAATATCTTTTTTAGGCATCTCTTTTTTTAGATCTTTAATTGATCTCTAATAATTTGTCTTATTTGACTTTTTACTATTTTTAAAATACAAATTTAAACGTTTTTATTTCTAAATTTGTAAGACAAAAAATTATGAAAATTTGATATTCTAACAATTTTACATTGAAATATATCCAACAAGATCCCACTTGAATATATTATTTTGTATAATATAATGAGAATTTATTGTCAAAACTTTTCAAGTTTTGACTCTATAAATAGAAATGAGGCAAAAATTAAATGACGGAGCGAGTATAACTTTATTTAAGGATGATTACATTTTTTTTTCGAATTACAACAAAGATATTTCTCTATAGTGTATATCAAAAGGATGATATGGGATGGCGTGGAGAAATTTGACACATGGTGTCTCCACTCGATTGGTATTTCACTTCATTTTATGAGTCTAAGTTCATTAATAGTGTAGGAGAACATCAATAGACAATAGCACAGAAAAAGTAATGTAAATGGTCCTCACTAAAAAAAAAACGACTTACAATTGGAAACAAAAGGGAGTATTAAATATACGATGGGGGATTAATATATAGAGTAGTAGGGCAACATGAGAAAGTTGGAAACACAAGATTAGATGGCGTCTTTTTAGACAACCTTCAGTATTTGGTCAAATTAAGATCTAAATGCGGTAATCCCAATAAGTCATCTCCAATTGTAGTTGTTGATATCTATCTTTTTCATATTGTAAATGGAGCTGAATTTGCAGGATTAAGAAAAGTATACTTAGGGCAGGACCACACTTAGTGTTTTGGGAGGGGGTTTGTTTTGTGTTGGCAATCTTAGTATAGGGCAGGACCATTTAAATAGAATCAAGTGTTACTGTATTAGAGGCCTAGAGGCAACAACGCATCTGTCTTTAAATATTTTATAAGATGAATGATTTTCTCAAATTCTGTGCAAATTCGTAACATTTATATTTTGTACTGTGTAATTTTTACCAATGTTTTCCTACGAACATAGTTATAGAAAGAAAATACATAAAAGGAGGGAGTATTTCGTAAACAAGTACTGAGGTTCCCAAGTGACCAGGTTTGACTTCTTTCAGTGAAAATTGTTACTACGTACTACTGTACTAGTCACTTAGTCAGTAGTCTGCGGTGTTTACTGTTTGTCATAGTAATAATCTATTTGCTTTATGACACGAGGCATAACCAAATAGGTGGACCATGGTATTGGACTCATGGGTGCGGAAGATGGTGGGTTTAGGTTGTTGAGCTGAGGTGATGGTTAGGACTAAGTAGTCAAGGACTGAGGACTTATTATTAATAAGTTAATCAGTGTTAGGGCATCAGACAAATCACACCCTTGGCGGTGAATGAGTTAAGGATCATGTGGGTGTCAATGGTAGCGGTGTATTGATACGTTTAGAAAATGTTTTATTTCAAAATTACAGGTTTACAACCTAAAAGACTGTACTTTCTATACAAGTGTGTTAGAAATGGGTGAAAACTGACAAGTTAAATTAACGAGACTGAAAAGATCTTCACTAATTGCATGTATACCAATTACCAATATATGAATTTTCATCTCTACTGCAAACCACGCACTAACCTTATCATCAATAACATGGTACTATAAATTGTGCAACTATTGAAGGCTCCCAATCTCTCCACATGATGTGATGATTAAATAATCCTGTTAAATTTTATAATAAAGTATTTTAGATGAATTTTTAAATTAACTTTAGTTACCTATCGATTGGCTTTCATTAGTTATGGTGGTTCAACTATGTTGTAAGCGCGGGTATGTCCGGAGCGAATTTGATGAACTTGTGGCAATAACACTGCCGCAGGTACGTAATCTTGGGTGTGTGGATATAGGATGACCAGGGCTTGGAGACTAGCATCGGATTTTGTAATGTAGTTTTTATTTAATTTGCCTCCCAACCTATCTCCCATTCAATTACCAAGTAGTTGTATACGATGTTGTTTGTGAATGAAATTTCTCACTTATATATATATATATATATATAATTTTAGTTGTGGAAATTATCTTTTGATATTGTGTTATCTAATAAAATTAGTTGACATCATCATCTTATGAACACATATCTTATACGGATAATATGTTACATAAAATTAGATGTGTCATATGTGATTGGTATAAATATATGATTGGTGAATATATGGTAAATATTAGACACGTGTTTTATGTTTAGATAAAGTGTGCATTATTTAGTGTGTATTCTACAAAAAAAAAAAAAAAGTTGATTTATAATATAATGAATCGTTAAAATTCATAAAAATAAAAATGAATAAGCCATTGGCAAAGAAATAGACAAAAGTAACTAAGGAAACAGGTTGAATTAAGTGTATTCTTTACCAGTTACATAGAACAAACCTCCCATCAAAAAGCAACTGGTGGTCTCATACCTGATATGAAACTCACATAGGACACGAGTAATGAAAAGATCAGAGAGCTAGAGGAACGGTTAAGTGACTTTGTCAATTATTTTGTGTGCACTGTTAAGCTTCATTCTATATAGTTTCCCTAAATTACATTACATACATTTCGTAGATGAATGCAACAACTATGTTGCTAAAATTTCTGAAGGAGCAAGAGGTCATATGTGTCATTTCGACTACATAATACCAAAAAAAAAAAAAAAAACTAAAATATTAATGGCAAACGTGTGGTTTCTTTAAAAAAAAAAAAAAAAATCAATGCGAAAGTGAAGTACGCGAACCTACCCTATTTAGTGCAAAATTAGGAAAAATAAAATCATTTCTTTCTTAAAAAAAAAAATCGGAAAAGTGAAAATAAAAGTACAAAAATAGGCCAAAAACAGTCGTACGGTCATACCCCTTACATAAAAATAAAAAATAAAAAAAATTGTAGCAAACCCACTACACCTTGTTTCATGCATTTGGAAATTTATGAAAATAAATTGTGTTTTCTATGCCGCTGTCACGGTGTCACCCTACCCCTTTCCTACTTTCTTTGAATTAGCCGACAACGCTGATACAATTAAGTTTGAGAACTTGGCCAAAAATGTAATTTTTAATACCCTTTTCGACCTTTTTTCTTTTCCTTTTTTTCACTTTTTTCTTTTCTTTTTCCTAATATGTTTCATCCCCTCTCCTAACTTACAATCACACATGTGATAAATGTAAGTGTAGGATTTAGTAAAGCATCATGTAAAGGAGATCAGATCATTTAAGTTTAACATCATAAATTTATTTGCACCCAAAAAAAACCATCAAATTTTAAATTTTCCATTATATGTTGAAGTGTTATTTAACGAGTCCCCGGTTACCTATGCTTTGACAATATAATGGAAGAACACTAGGCACTATAAATAGACTAGGTCTTGTATAATTTGTGCATTGGGTCAGGTTAGGGTCAAAATAATTCGCATGTAAAACGGGTTGGATAGGCGGGCCAAAGAAGATGCAAAAGGAGGTCGAGTAGGGTTGAATAAAAGAAGATACAAAACGGGTCGAGTCGAACCGAATTGTTTAAAGATAGTATAATTTTTACTATGGAAGATAATAATTTGTCTGTATCACCTCCGATCTTTAGTTGTGAACCGTCTACAAGTAATTGAAAATAATTCATTACCTGATAGTGTGTAAAAACTTGGAAAACTATTGACCCAACTTAACCCATTAAGCTCGTAATTAATTATACTCTTTTACAAAAGGGCCGGTCAAGAACTTTTAATGAAGCTCATTCCATTTGAACAGATCTAGTCTTATACTATGTATGAATATTACTAATTAAATTTATTATTTCCACAACCAATATTTTATAAAATAGTGAAATATGATTTTTGAACAAATAATTGAACACTTAAACTCATGCAAAACTAAAAGATTGAATCAAGTAGTTTGCTCCATAGAAGATAACTTAAAAAGGACTTGAATGTTATTTAAATTGACATGAAAAAGATTAAACACAGTTGTGAAATGAAGTATACTTTTAGAAGTAAGTATATAAGGTAATTGATCATTGACTTGTAATGAATATTATCGACCACATTGTATCAAATACCCATTTTCATTCATGAAATCAAAGTTTAAAAAATTTGACCACAAATTTTCATCATGTTCTAAGTAATAATATATTATAGTAAGATCTTATTAGTAGATGCATCTTATTGTAATTTTTATAATATAAAGTTTTTATAATTTTTTGTATTACAGATTTGAAAATAAATACATTTTAATTCAAATCTTTAAAACCGTGAAAAGTAAAATGAGATAAAAAAATTAGAAATAAATAGAGTAAATGGTAAGTTTCTCGAGCAAAGGTTGTGTTGCGAAAACAATAATAGTAATTAACTGAATGCACGATATAGGTCCCCTACGCTCCGTAACTTTTTGCAGGAGGGCTTCCCCTACTAGAAAAGTAGGTGGGCGTTCAACCAAAGGGTAGGGTTCAGTTGTACCTTAGCAGGGTATGTGCTTGACGGATTTCGACGAACTAGTTGGGCTCAAGCGAGCCATAACAGGAGAATCCGCGTTGAAACTGCCAGATTAAAGCTTCGCATGACAGTAAGTTGTCCCCTAGTAGATCGAGATACAACCCCTGGACTATCTATCCAACACACATACTGAGGTCTCCCTAGCGAATTTTCTACGAAAAACTTTAGTAGGTTCTAAAAGTCTAAAACACTCTGGTTATATGTGTAAACTCGATCTTTTATTAAATAAAATATTTGTTGGATTATTCAATAAAAATAAAGAAAAATATTAAAAAATAAAGAGAATAATATACTACCCTTAAACTATATAATATAGAAGGAATGAAATTTTTTGTAATTCTTCCCTATAATTATAATAAATATAGGAATTTATTCTTAATAATTAAAAGGAAGAAAATAAAAAGTAATTTTGGCGGAAATTTTGTTCTCTATAGTTGTCTGTTAATATACAGTAACAGATTTGTTGTGAGTTCTATTGATTTTAAATAAGTTATATAGTACTAGTAATTGCATGAAACAAACAACAATAGTGTAACTTCCATTGGATTTATTTCCCTAACCAAAAAGTACAAAAAGCTTGAATTTATAATCCATATGCATCATTATATCTCCCATGACACTGTAAATAAATAAATAAAAAAGGACTAAAGGTGTCATATTACGCTACAAGTTTTGACTAAGATAACGTAATAATGCACTCCATTATGTATACTTCGTATAATAATCAGTTAATCACAGAATCTTAATATGTTTGGGCTTTTAATATAATAATAATAATAATAATAATAATAATAATAATAATAATAATAATAATAATGTACAGTACTCTTTAAATTGGCTGCATTTGATGATAATTATTGATTATGCATATTATTTAAGAGTTTTGTTTTTAAGTGGAATTTCCCAGCTCATTTGTATTAGCAATAGCTAGTATGCACTATGTATGTACCAGTCCACTACAACAACTTAAATAATAGAGGAAAGAAATGGAAAAAGGATAATTACCTTGCAATTTCGTCATTCGGCAACTGTCCACGTCTCTACTTTTCTCTACAAATTCTATTTAGTACTTGTATTTGTACACATACTCGTACAGAGTATTCATACTTGTATTACATTTGTGTTTTTCTTTTTAAAAAGGAAACTACTTTTTTGAAATAAAATCTCTTATAGGTCAATTTGACCCGATTTTCAAATTAGAGTATTTAAGAATAGGGGATTCGGATTTGAACCTTCACACATTAGTGGATGAGTGGTGAACCATCATTCCACTATTTAGACCAGCAAAGCTTAATTTATACGAAGAACTTAAAGGAGTTAGAATTCAGCTTAATGTCGGGGTAATATATCCCAAAACCTCCAATGTTTTGGGATATGATCTCGTGTATTTTTCTCCCACTGCAAAGTACATGGTCCGCAAAGGTAGAGATACAGTAATAAAAATGGCTCATTTAATCAAATTACGGAGTATCAAATAAATATATACAAAGTACAGCAGAGTACAAGATAGACACGAGTAATTCTACCAAACGCACACCCTCTCCTAAGTAGACAGCAAACCTATGTTGGGACTATTATCAAAACTAAACAAAACCCTTAACATTAGGACTCCACTTCACTGCACCTCTATTTCCTCTTAAACCGCCTTCCATTTCCTCTATCTTTCTCTCTCCTTTCGAGGAAGTGTGTATTAAACAAGCTCAAAGCCTCAAAACCCACGCACTTCAATTCTCAACCTTTCAGGCAGCTTTTGTTTCTTTGTCTCTCAAATTTCCTCTCATTCATTCAAAACCTTCAATCGTCTGCCCAAAAAACAAGAAAAGAAAATATCTTTCTCTCTTATTCACACTTCCAATAATATGAACAAGCAAGATTTCTTGAAAACCCAGGTAACTAACTTAAATTCTTGCCTTTTGTTGTCAACAGCACACCTCATTTCATTGTTACTTATGTGTTTTATTTTGTTGTTATCTTTGTTTTTGCGTAGAGTTGTGTTCTAAGAGTGAACATACACTGTGATGGCTGCAAGAGTAAAGTCCGGAAAATTCTTCAGAAAATCGATGGTAAATATTTTTTGACCTTTTTACCCCTCATTTAGATCTGAAAGTGGTAAACTTTTGTTGCGTTCATGTCTGAATTAGTAAATTTGTAAATTTCAGGAGTGTATACGACAAGCATAGATTCAGAACAAGGGAAGGTGACAGTAACTGGGAATGTCGACCCTGAAGTTCTTATCAAGAAGCTTGAGAAGAACGGTAAACATGCTGAGCTGTGGGGCCCAGCCAAAGCTTCCAACAACTTCATGAATCAGTTCATGAATGTCAACAATCAGATGAAGAACTTCAACTTGGACGAGGGTAAAATCGGAAAAGACAACAACAATAACAAGGGTGGTCTGAAGGTTAGCAAAGATCAGCAACAGAAAGGTGGACAACTACAAAATCAGCCACAGCCAAACCAGCAACAGTTGCAGCAGCTGCAGTTTCTTCAGCAACTTCAGCAACAGCAGGCAATGAAAGGGGCGATGATGATGCCGATGCAGCAGCTACCTAAGGAGCAGCTGCAGCAGAAAGCGGTGAAGTTTAACTTGCCGCATGAGGATGAATTTGATGAAGACGAGTTTGACGACGATGATGACGAGTTTGACGACGAGTTTGGCGATGAGTTTGATGATGATGATATGGATGATGACATTTATGGTGATCATCCTCATCATCATGGGCCGGCTAAGAATGTTGCTGTCACGAGTAAGGACGTCAAAGCCGGGTCCGGCGGGGATAAGAAAGGGAAGAATGGCGGTGGAGGTGGTGATAAGAAGGGTAAGGACGGTAGTAAGGGTGGTAAGGAAGGAGGTGGAGGTGGGATGGCTAGTATGTTGAAGGGTATGCTAGGGGGTAGTGGTGGAAAGAGCGAAAAGAAGAAAGGTAGTGATGGAAAGAAAAATGGTAAAAATGGTGGGAGTAACAAGGGAGGAGGAGGCGGGGGTAAGAATGGTGAAGGGGGTAAAAATGGTCAAAATGACGGTGGTAAAAATGGAGGGTTTGAGGGTAAAGCTGGAAAAACGGTGACTTTTGAGGATAAAGGTGGTAAAAATGGGGGTGGTAAAGGCAATAATGGAGGGGGCAATAACAACCATCCTAATGGGGGTAAAAAAGGAGGCGGCCAAGGAGATGGGAACATGAATACGGCCCAAAAAGGGGGTTTCACAATGGGTCAAATGGGCCCGGCCGCAGCGGGGTTGCCAGCTTCTCACATGACGATGAATGGTGGTGGGGGAGGGTATTATCAAGGAATGGGCCCTGGAGCGGCTCCAACCCCAAGCCCAGCGCAGTATAATCCCCAGCAGCAGCAGTACATGGCTATGATGATGAACCAGCAAAGAATGAATGGCGGGGATGGGTATGGGATGGTGCCGCAGGCGGCACAGCAGATGAATATGATGTATGGACGGCCACCAGCGATGGGACCAATGGGTTATGCACCTTCAATGGTACCCCCACCGGGGTATCATGACCCGTACACTTCCTACTTCAGCGATGAGAATACTGATAGTTGCAGTATCATGTAAATTCTTCTATGTAATTTTGCATTATGGGTAACTTATTTGGAGGACATGTTAAATTAGGTAAGATTGTTTGAAAGATGTAGTGTGTGCTTAGGCCTGGTAATTTACCATGTGAATTTTTTTCCGCCTTCATTATTACTTGGTTTAATGTTGAAGATGTAGTCCTTTAACTGAAAGAGTTGATGATGTAAGAAAAAGAAATGCAAGTTTTTGTTTATTGGGACTAGATTATACATAGTGCTCCACTTGCTTACATCTTCTATTGTGAATTTCATGTTCTTTCAACTCCGTATTATATAATAATCTGTTTCACTAATGTCTTTATCAACTATTTGTCCAACTTTTTTTTTTATGTCTTTATCACCTTGTTTAGTGAGATTTGATATTATGGTGAACCGGATATTTATTTGACTTCGTTTTTAATTAATGGTCACATTGGTTAAATTGGACGGTGAACTTCGTGTATAACAATATGGTTTCGGGCCAAATCAAACACAAGTTGGCTCCAGTTCAGAGCTACAAGAGTACTTTTTAAGAAAATTTATTCGGGTCTTTTCTTAACAGTCCCATCTTTAAATTTAAAAAGAAAAATTCGACCTTTTCAATCCATCTTGGATGACATATTATGTCTTTTCAAGGCTTAAGTTGGTCCATACCATTTTGAGTTCTTCACCCACAGCCGAACTTTAGTTGACAAGATAAGTGACCCACACGAAGGCCACACCTGATCTTGTCATATGTTGCATCAAGTTCAAATTAAAATAGCTTTATGTCATCATTAAGAGAGAGTCCACTTACAAGATTTAAGAGAGTTTCATCTTAAAATCATATGGCAATAAGAAGAGTACACTCTTAACCTTATAAAATATTTTACTCTTACTCATTTTATCAATGTGAGACAATTGGTCCCAACTTACATGTGGATTTTTATCTCTTACTACTCCCCTCACATGTGAGCCCATTTTTAATTTGGCTCAGTATACTTTAAAGCCATAAGGGGTCCCAAACTGTGGGTCTGACTCTGATATCATGTTAAATACGAGTCTGGGTTGCACTTGTCACCAAAAGAGAGTCCACTTACAAGGTCCAAGAGAATTTCATCTTAAAACCATATGATAATAGGAGGAGTTGACTTTTAACTTTATAAAGTGTTTAACTTTCATCCTGTATTGATTTTCAGTTTTCACAATGGGAATAATTAGAGTAAAAATGGGCGTGGTTAAGGAACAAAGAATGAAAAATGTCTTATTATCATAGATAAGATTATAAAATGTAACAATTGAAAATTGAAATTGTAACAAAATTTCAACGTAGCACTTTTACAAACCAAAAGACATAAAAGAAAGGTAATGTTATAAACTAATAGAGTATATATAAGTAACAGGGAAGACGAGTATATAAAAAAACCAACTATAATAAAAATAAGAGACGATGTTTCACAAGTGATGCCTACCCAAGGAGGCTTATCAACTATCAAGGGAGCAGGAAGTGATAAGGCACTGGCATTTGAATTTTGAAAGCTCCATATATGGTATTACCCATTACCCAACTTGGGGGGGCACATGGAGATAGGGGCCCGTCTGTTTAAGTCACTAAATTGTCAATCGCAAAATTATATGTAGATCGATAGGGCTGGTCGTAGGAATATTTGCGTCTTCAAGGCTAAATATTAAATATGAATTGGACAAAACGAAGACCAGTGACTTGAAAACGATTATTTGGCTCAACAGGGTGCTGCAATTGTATTAGCTTGTGTCGTTTTCTAGGGCTAAACACCGCTTTTAGGGTGAGAGGACATGAATTTAAGCCTAAAACAAAGTAATAAAATAAGAAAGAAAGAAACGATCATTTCATATCATTTGATTTTAATCCCTCTCTAAATATTACACCCTTCGCTGTAATGAACTTAGATTGAGTTCTGAGGTCGAAACTCGACCCTTATTTTATTTGAGAATGATTACATCTTAATTCTTCAAAGATGGACAAATGATCAGCTTCAGTTATGGGGTTTTGAACAATTGATTGACTGTCTCTTTCGTAGGATTGGTTATGAAACCCCTACACGTGACTATTTATGATAATATGTCATTTTAATTAGTGAATCGTATTATGAAAGACGATTTCCAAGGATAGTATATACAAGGCCAATGTTCAGAGCAGCCAACTGAACATAGTCAAAAGGAAACATACAACTAAACCTTTTTAATGTAAAGAGATCTTAGGACTTGAATACCATCTTTTAAAATTTTAACCAATTAGACTAGTTAGCATCTATACATAAAACTAGACCGTAATTCCTCACTAGCTCCATACGTCTCGTCGTCGGAGTGACTTCATGCTATTCTAACCCTATTGTATATTTTATGTAGAGAATTTGAGTATCGAAAATGAAGATTCAATAGGGGATGGGATAGGATCAATATACTCTAAAGGGGGGTGAATAGAGTATGGTCGTTTTTCAAATTTAGGCTTTCAAAAGCTTTGAAACGGCTTTTAGATGCGGAAGTATAATAGACCTGGTTTCAAGGGCTTTGAAGCGGGTTTCAGGATTTTGACCTGAATAGGCTATTACGAGATGAACGAATTAGGTAAATGCAAAACGATATGTAAATGCAATAAGTAAAGGGGACGAGTATTTGTTACGAAGTTCGGCAATGTGCCTACGTCTCCGCCTAGGGTTTCCTACCCGTAGGATTTAACCGATCTTTATTTCCTCCTTTAGAGACCTAAAGCCACCTTCGAAGATTATCACCCAATCTTCAATACCATAACTTTTCCTAGCTACACTCTAGCGTCTCAATTCCTAGAAATAAAAATCTCCTTTCCTTTTCTGAACCTTTGAGTATTATAGATCTACTCAAAGTATGTCTCTCTTTTTCTTATGATCTTTGTTTTTTACACTCAAGAGATATTTTGTATTCTTTTCTCTCAATTCTAAATTACATTAAAAGAGTAAGTACTAGAGAGAAAGATTTGCTGTAGCTTTGAATTGTGTATCTCGTTGGAAGGCCTTGTTGATCTTCAAGCTTCAGCTCACTCTATTTATAGAGTTATTCTTGCAACGGATAGTCTTCAACTTCTTCAGAAATGTCGTTGCTCTTGAATCGGGTATTAGGCCTTTGACTGACTGCTTCAACGTTTGTTCCATGATTCTCGGGCAGTTACTGAGGTCTGTTTCAAAGACCTTGACTGGGTGTCCGCTGCGAATTTGAACGAGTCTTTCTTATTTTGAATTTGCTCGATCAATATCCTTTTGAAAGGGAGTAGCTTCAACAGAATTTGTTCAACTCCATGAAGCTAGGGATACTTGAAGTTCATCCTTATCTTTATTCCATTTGAATTTAAACATTCAAGAGTCCTTGAATTAACCGCTTCCTTGATTTTAGGAGACATCTTAGCATTGTTTCAGAAGTTTGAATAAGGTAGAGTTTTCGACTTTATCTGGGCAGCAAACAAGTAATCCAAAACACAAAGCAACGAAGCAAGCAAATAATATACATACATGTTACTTCTATTTTATGCATGACATATTACTTAAGTTTTGACTTTCATCACTTATATCAAATCAAATGAAATATGTGAACATATTATCATCATCATCAAGGTGGAGTCTTCAATCTCCCCCTTGATGAAAGGCAAAACATGTATATTAAAACATAATCGTAAACAGTGAACATAGGCATAAACAATAAACATGATCATTCTCCCCCTTTTTGACTTTCATAAAGGGTGAGTAATAATATTGGATCAAGTATAAAGAGTGAAAAGTATACCAATTGAAAATTTTTGTAAAACAAAAACAGAAATGCATAGATACGAAATTATAAAATAGAAATTATCTATTACAAACCAACACAAAAAGTTCAACACACTTTTTCAAATAAAGGCTAATAAAACCGAAAAGTAATCACGGCCTAAATAGAATTTTTTTTTTAAAAAAAAATTATTTTGCAAAAAGATATTTAGCAATTATCTAAAAATATAATACCAAAAATAGTTAATCCAAGTTAATATATTAAAAACTATTAGTCAAGGTAGCAAAATACAGTTCAAGACCTTGACATGCATATGTTATAAATTTATGAAGTACATAAACTAAAATAAAACATTAAATACTTATGTACCATTGCTCCCCCTAAATTGATGCTTCTTTATTCAACATATCAAGCTCAAATTAAATTGTTCTTCACTCAATGGCGTAATATAACAAGTTGGAAATTAGTATAAATAAAAGAGATATTAACATCACCTTTCTCCACATGATCATTGCTCTTGGCGATTTTCTACAAAATAAAGAAACATTAAACCTTTCTAGACCAAATTGTAAATTTGGTTTCATAATCGGGATGGACCATATTAGGTGGTCTAGTCCCTTTTTGAACCCATATTTGCTTCACTTGGTCTCGAAAATACATAGGAAAAGAGTTCTTAATAATATGAAGATCATTCCTTCTAAAAGGACATGTTAATTTGGTATGACCCTTTTTGCAACAATAGAAACATGTAGGTGTACTCCAAGTATCCTTGGCTTTGACAAAAGTGGTCGAATTCTTCTTTGGAAAATTTTTATTAAAACCAAGACCGCTTTTATTTAAGGAGGCTTGGTGTACACCCAACAATTTGTTTAGGGTTGCTTCCGAATGAGTAAATTTAACCAAGGCATTATGTTGTTCTCTACACTTCCCAGCCAGAAGCTTCTTCTCCTTCTCTATTCTCTACACTTCCCAGCCAGAAGCTTCTTCTCCTTCTCTAAGTTATCATTACAATAACCTAAAGAGGCGAGCTTTCTTTTTAAAACAGTGTTTTCAGTTTTCAAGGCCTTGACCTGCGTTTCAAGAGATGATTCTGCGGCCTTAGCCTTGCTTTCAAAGGCTGACTGGGTAGCTTTGAGATTACATAATTCCTTTGAGAGATTTTTCGAGATACTTACCTGTTTGTTAAGCCTTTCCTTGAGAATTTTTGATTCAAGAATCAAACTTTCTTCATTCATTATCATGCTTTGCAAAAATTCGGATAGAACATTTGTAGGGCTTGACATTAAATTCTTTACAATTCCCTCAAGATGTTCTCCCTTTTCGCTTTCTTCATGATTTGCCATTAAACACAAATTCAAATGTTGTTCTTCTGAATCACTAGAGTCTGATTCAACCATTTCCTTCTTCTTATAGTCCTTTTTTGAGTATGACTTCTTCTTTCGATGAGGACAATCTTTCACTAGATGGTCTGTTTCACCACACTCATAACAAGTTAGTGTATTAACTTTATTCATTGAGTTAGAAGACTTACCTTTGTATTTGTTTGGATGGTAGTTGTCTCTGCCTCTTAAGAAATTTTTCTTCATCTTCAAGATCTTGGCGAGACTTCTAGCAATGAGAGTAAATGGATCTTCTTCATCATCATCATCATCATCACTATCACCATCTTCACTAAGAGCTTCTTCCTTCTTTGCCCTAAATGCTAGATTTTTTGTTGATGAAATTGGTTCGCCATCTTCTTCTTCATTTAGAGACATTTCATGGGTGATTAATTTTCCAAGTAGATCATCCAAGGGCAAGGTTCGCAAGTCTTGAGCTTCTTCTATTGCCGTCACTTTAGGACCCCACTTTGCTTTGGGAAGACATCGAAGGATTTTTTTGACCTTTTCTTCATTTGTGAATGTTTTACCAAGTGAATCTAGATTATTCACTATTTGGGTAAATCTTGTGAACATCTCCTTCACATTTTCGTTACTCGTCATTTTGAACAATTCATATTGTCGGAGAAAGATGCTTATCTTTGTTTCCTTTACTTGGCTAGTGCCTTCGTATATGACCACCAGCTTTTCCCATATTTCCTTTGCACTTCTACAAGAAGAGATTTGAACTCATTTGCATCTAATCCGCAATAGAGCATATTCATGGCACGATAGTTTTTCGCAATGCTCTCCAAGTCGGTTTGAGTGAAGTCACCATCTTCCTTGGGGATTGGAATGCCGCTATCATCATTCTTCATAGGTACCTTCGGACCTTTCTTTATAATGTCCCATAATTCAATATCTTGGTCTATGAGGAACATTTTCATTAAGGAGCGCCAATGAGCAAAGTTATTCCCACAAAACAATGGAGGACGATTAGAGGAGCGTCCTTGGGCAAAACCACCATCGCCTATCGAATTCATGATGCCTCACAGATGTTTAAATCTTTGAAAGGTGAGTAAGGCTCTGATACCAATTGAAGATTCAATAGGGGATGGGATAGGATCAATATACTCTAAAGGGGGGTGAATAGAGTATGGTCGTTTTTCAAATTTAGGCTTTCAAAAGCTTTGAAACGGCTTTTAGATGCGGAAGTATAATAGACCTGGTTTCAAGGGCTTTGAAGCGGGTTTCAGGATTTTGACCTGAATAGGCTATTACGAGATGAACGAATTAGGTAAATGCAAAACGATATGTAAATGCAATAAGTAAAGGGGACGAGTATTTGTTACGAAGTTCGGCAATGTGCCTACGTCTCCGCCTAGGGTTTCCTACCCGTAGGATTTAACCGATCTTTATTTCCTCCTTTAGAGACCTAAAGCCACCTTCGAAGATTATCACCCAATCTTCAATACCATAACTTTTCCTAGCTACACTCTAGCGTCTCAATTCCTAGAAATAAAAATCTCCTTTCCTTTTCTGAACCTTTGAGTATTATAGATCTACTCAAAGTATGTCTCTCTTTTTCTTATGATCTTTGTTTTTTACACTCAAGAGATATTTTGTATTCTTTTCTCTCAATTCTAAATTACATTAAAAGAGTAAGTACTAGAGAGAAAGATTTGCTGTAGCTTTGAATTGTGTATCTCTTGGAAGGCCTTGTTGATCTTCAAGCTTCAGCTCACTCTATTTATAGAGTTATTCTTGCAACGGATAGTCTTCAACTTCTTCAGAAATGTCGTTGCTCTTGAATCGGGTATTAGGCCTTTGACTGACTGCTTCAACGTTTGTTCCATGGTTCTCGGGCAGTTACCGAGGTCTGTTTCAAAGACCTTGACTGGGTGTCCGCTGCGAATTTGAACGAGTCTTTCTTATTTTGAATTTGCTCGATCAATATCCTTTTGAAAGGGAGTAGCTTCAACAGAATTTGTTCAACTCCATGAAGCTAGGGATACTTGAAGTTCATCCTTATCTTTATTCCATTTGAATTTAAACATTCAAGAATCCTTGAATTAACCGCTTCCTTGATTTTAGGAGACATCTTAGCATTGTTTCAGAAGTTTGAATAAGGTAGAGTTTTCGACTTTATCTGGGCAGCAAACAAGTAATCCAAAACACAAAGCAACGAAGCAAGCAAATAATATACATACATGTTACTTCTATTTTATGCATGACATATTACTTAAGTTTTGACTTTCATCACTTATATCAAATCAAATGAAATATGTGAACATATTATCATCATCATCAAGGTGGAGTCTTCAGAAAACTTGTGACAAGTATAATATCCGCGTCGTGGACTCGTGGGGTGAACCGTATCTTAGAACCTAATACCAAAAGAAAAGTGCAATGCACATGAAAATTCATGATTGCGTAATTTGTTCATTCTAATGGAAGAAAGACCGAATGAGAGACAAGAGGACAGAAAATCTAGTCCCACTTTCCATTGAGCATGTTAATGTAATAGTATTAGGGGATTGCTTCACCAATCTCCCCACCAAAGAGCCGTGTAATTGTTGTATAGTATATGATACAATATCATCGCTGCCGCCATGAATGTGAGGCTTATATTACATGAATTCGTCGTGCAGTTGTTTGTTGGTGTGGTTAACTACCGTGGTGAGTCACAGCTTTGAAAAGGTGGAGTTCAATTGTGATAAGATCGATGTAATAGTTAGGCACTTTGGTTAGACTTTAAAGTTCCATTCGTATTTACTTGTTAACCATTCCGTGCCAATTATTCACAATCCATCATTGTGTTTATAAATATCTCTACGATATCTAAAGTGATGCATACCAAATAATTTGAATAATGTTATGGTAGAGCTAGGAAAAATTAATTAAGTTGAATCGTGGCAACCTCATTTTAACTACTATGTATAATGAATTACTTCATCTATTTTTAACCATAGTGTCAACTATATATCTTTATGGTTTAAGCTCTATTGTTCATGCACCAAGTGTTAATATTTGTATAAAAAATTTCTTTTTAAATAAGATCTATTCATATTGTATTTCAATGTATTCAATTTAATAGATTGATCTATAGAATATTCAATACAAAAATAAAAAGTAAAGAAGAACTTCAAGTATTTAATAGCCTAACGTACACTGTATTACACAATATAATTTTGTATTTTCATATAAATAAGATCCACTCACTTATATAATTACAACCAAAAAAGTTAAACTTATCATGCATGTTTTTTCAGATATTAAATTAATTTATGTTTTTTCAAATTTTATTTTTTGATAGTAATTTATTTTAATGACCTGAGATAGATACTTGCTATTCCAGTATTTGGGTATGTACAAATTGTTGTGTGTAAAGCTGTATAAGCCTAGAATTTCGGGGGTTTGAACATGGGCCGAACACTGCATTGAAAATTTGGCATATGGGTTTCTTGCTGCATATTGGGCCAGGGAAACTCCTTCTTATTATAGGATAGGACTTCAATTTAAACTAGAAATGTTGAGTATTATACGAGTTCCTAAAGATCAAACATGTCCCCCTCCCCATTAAAGGAAAAGAGAATTTCTGTATTTTTTTGGTTGATTGTATCCTCTGTACATCCTCCAATATATAGAGTTACACATTCCATAAATCAAGGACCAAATCATGTCATGATAGGAATGTGAGATAATTTATATTACAACTTCTATAATTACAAAATCTTATCTTTGACTATGCTTGTGTTGCCTAATACCCATAACAAAGCTCGACTAAATCACTATCATTGGACATCTGTTGCTCCCCTATACAATTATAGTCCATATTAAGTTTTTGCCGTACGGTATCGATCCTCCATCGTTTGTTAGAGATGTGTTGTTCTCTTGATGGATGCGTCTCTGCTTTTTATGTGTATTTGAGTGGGGAGTTGTATTTTTGGCAGGCGGTTGGGTTTGTTGTATTTTACTTGTTCTTCGTTGGGTTTGTGTTTTGGATGGATTTTGGGAGTGGCAGTAAGAAAGTTGTTGATTTTGAGGCGCAAAGTGGAGTTGAATTGTTGGGGTTTGATGAAAAGGATGATCAAGTTCATCAAACAATTTCTGGGATTCTTTCAGCTTTCAACAAGCTATATAGGTTTGTTTTTAAGATTGCATTTTGATTAAATAATGATCATATATTTTGTTTGATTGGATAATATGTCACATATGTTATGTGCTTGATTCATTTTTTTTTTTGGGTCAATTTGCTAAAGTAGTTGAACATGTTGCTAAGACTTTGGTTTGGCAAACTGGTCGTTGAGTTGTTTTGGTTGTGAGTTTTCATAACTAGTGTATTAGATTGTATCGATATCAGTATCGTGTTCTTCCTTAATAGTGTGTGTTATTGTAGCAGTAGAGTAGTTTACCAGGTCTAAGAGGACTAAGACTGTGAGTATGAGAGGGGGATAAAAGCATAAGTAGTGTGTTGTATGTTTTCAAGAGTTCAGGCTATAGTAGCTGTAGGTTTTTACCGGATTGGAACCCCTACAATCTTGGATCATGGTACATAGTTTACACTTTGCAGTCGGTGAAACTGAATGGTGTATTTAGAAGTTGTGGTGTTTGAATTTAAGATGAATATATGTAATCATAGTGGAGCTAAAACACATTTTGTTCATCGGATAGTGTCTTGACACGATAATCTCCTACTTTGTGGGGTTTGCTAGTGTTTCCAGTCTTTTAACTACGATTAGTATGGAAAATTTGGGACTAGTGATGAACATCTAACCTGATTGAGGTTTATGAAAATCTGTTTTGACCATAAACTTGATTTAGGTTATTTTGACTTTGTGAGTTATTGATTAGTTCTGGATTCTTTGTTCATTCTAACTCACTTGATGGAAGGAGGGGAAAGGTGAGGGACATCAACTGGATTACAGTTTTCACAATACTCTTCTCTTTCTATTTTTTAGGTGTTCAAGTAGATCCTCTCCATTCATTTGGCTTAGTCCATTAGCACTACCTTCAGTGTTTAGCAGATTAATTTAATAGGGATCACAATGAGGATATAGAACCCCAAAGCACACATGGTACCCTGGTATACGAACATTTTATTGCTGTCATTGTCGAAAGCATTCCGTGAGCAAAAATTTGGGATGAGATTGCACTCCTCATCTTTACAAGGACTGAGCTTCAGCCTATTATCTTATGTTCATATAGATTGCTAGAAACGAAATACTTATTAGAATTGTGTTAAATAGAATTATAGAACAAAATAAATGGAAAGAATCACTTCTTTTGGAGGATTATTTATAAAGTTAATTTGAATCACATTTAATGCTGAAATCTTATTTGAAATATGAGCAACTAGTAATTTACCAAGCATGTTATAGATTTGAGTATATACCAGGCTCATGAAGCGCACCCACGAGAAACAATGAACTGGTTTTGTGGCGAGAAAACAGCTATTGGTTTTGTGTACATAGATCGTCGTAGATGTTCCCTGTGCTGAGAGTCTGGGGTGTCTAAATGTCTTCGGGTTCCATGTAGACATAGCAGGGTGAAAACTTCCATCTTTTTTATCTGATAGTCTCGTCTTTTTTATTTTTTCAAATTTTCTCGGTTTGCTAGTGTTTCCTATCTTCCTAACTACGAATTATATGAATAGTTCCAATTTCCATGCGACACATGTATGAGGGTTGACCATATAAACTAAATCTGAATAATTAAAATATGTTCCCTAAGATTAGTAGATGAATAAGTGTGAAGTACTGTGAGGTTGCTCCATTTTGAGTTCTTTATGTTAGACCATAGCTAACAGGATTATCCAGCAAATAGTAAGAGTTGGTTTAGTGTAGTTGCTCATCTGATGATTGAATAACAGATGGAACTGAAGTAACGAGGTTGTGAAAGGAAAAGAGTGTCCAGTAGGTTCATCCTTCAGTGATGCTTGACATATGTGCAATACAACTTACTGTTTATCTGTTTTGATTCTCTATTACTTTGACTTAATTCTGGAGGTTCAGAGTTGAGTAACTGAGTACTGAGTAAAAAGTCTATAGTTTTAATAGTAGTCCACAGTTAGAATTACTTGCTTGGCCTAATTTTTGATCTACTTACTGTGTCATTTTCCCTCAATGTAATCTCATTGTGGGTGATGAACAGAAGTAATGTGTGTTGTAATTGTTACTCTTCAGTCTTCACTACTTTGTATAGGTCCCGATCTCTGTGCTTTTGAAGCTGACAATTCCTCAGGCTTCACCTTCCCAGTTGAGCCGGTTTTATCAGTCAGAAAATATTGCTCTTTGCCCTTGGCGTTTCTTTACTCTTGCAAATCATTTATGCCCATAGATCATCCTGTCATTGTTTTGATTCCACAAATGCACCTCCCTCTATGGCCAGTAGTACCCTTCTCAAGCTCCTGTCTAGCAATACTTCACTACATCGTCGAAAAGGAACCTCCCAAAATCAAGCACTCCATGTTGTGTTAGTGACCTTTGTGATAGAGTGTCTTATGGATATCTAATGTGGCTAGAGAACTACTCAACTGTCTTGCAGCATTAGGACAGATTCTCAACTAGCCGCCTGCATTTCTTGGGGTTACGGTGTAAGCCTAGGGAACTCAGTTGGTGATCTTGTTGCTGACATGGCAGTTGCAAAAGCAGGACAGCCTGCATTAGCCATGGCAGAATGCTTTGCAGGTCCAATGTTTAAAATGCTCATTGAGCTGGGGACGGCTTACATGATAGAGACAGTCAAGGTTTATCCAGAACCATATGTGCTCCATTTTCATGTAAGCATTATAATTGCGTTTGTTTTTCACTTTTTGAGCTTGATGGGCTCACTTCTAGTTGTGACTTGGTCGAGATTCCGGGTTCCAAGGTTCTGGAGTTTCTGCCTTGTTGGACTCTATGTTGTCTTCATCGTTGTGAGCTTAATCATAGCCAAGTTTTCGGCTTAGATCTATTTGCAAAGGTCCCTCATGATAATACAAGGGGTCAAGTGATCTTCCCTGTACGAAATTGCTAGGTATGGCCGTGGGCTGCTGTATGGGTTTAGTAATGACTCTGATGCTTGAGCTCAGTTTCCATTAGCCCATTGCACTCAAGACTTGTCGTTGGGTATAATTGTTCTAGAGCAAAAGAGAAGCAAGGTCACCGGCCTAACAAATATCAGAAGAAAAGAGAAGCAAGGTCTCAGGCTGACATCCTCCTTCACTGCAGCGTGAAGTTGCCGCTAGAAGAATGTGATGATAAATTTTCAAGAGAATATAGGCGTTCTTTATGGCATTTGTAGGATTTTTTTACAACACTTGCATATTATACAACTAAAGGTGATTCTTTGGTGCTGTGAGCTGCCATAGCTATTCAAATGTGCGGGCAGTGGACAGTAGAGACAGGGGTGCTAGGTGTGATTCTGGCTCCTTTATATGTTGGCTGGAATAACATTTATGATTAATTTATCTGGAAGAATTTATGGATGTTCTTTGAGGATAAATGATTGAGTTCCCTTGGATCTCTCGTAATCATTCATCTTTGTTGCATGATTTGATTATACCTATATGAGTACGGCTGATAGCCAACTAGTAAGAATGTTAAGCATCTAATAATAGAGGTTAAAATGTCGATAGATTTTTTGTTTGTTGCCTAATTAGTTGGATATTTTTTCTAGGTGTACTTCCAAGTGTGATTCTTCAATGATTTTTCAAAATTGGGGAACTACAGATTTAGTCTAGGTTCAAGAGTCTAGCATTGATTTAAGAATTAGAAATACCTATAATGACATATGAATGGTCACGACTCATGAGTTGACCTAATACTAGGTTGGTTGTCATAAATTAACATAAAAATTTGCAGTTTTCAAGGTGTTGTTTTGTTGGCAAAAAATAGGTGAAAAGGGGAAAGTACAACTTCTATAAGAAATGGAGATTAAGTGCAAATGTGCTATCAAACAAGACCTTAAAATTTTGGTAGGAATTCCAAGAGAAATAACTTCTCTTAAAAAAATTATTTTTCATGGGAATTACTTCCTATGTCAATCAAACACGCACTTATAATTATTCGGTTGTTATTTAACAAGTATAATAATTCCAAGAAAAGTCAAGGTAGTAATTGATCTTATTTGGAAAATTGTGCACCTTGTAATCATGACTAATAAATACTATATTCTCAAAGTTCAAAAGGTACTAAGTATCAAAGTACAAATGAACTAGTGTTTAATTAAATATCTAAAAACTTCACAGCTGACAGTTGTTAAGAAATCAACATTTATTTGAAATTATCTTTTCACAAATCTAGTTAAGACCGGTGGAAGTATAGATCGCGCATTATGACTTGTCATATCCATAATTAACATCGTATTGCCTTTTTGTTTCCATCGACATTTATCTACTTTAAGATAAACGATCTATTACTACTATGTACATCTAAATTGTCTTTTTATAAAACAAATTAAAGATACATAAGTATTTTTGACCACTACATAATAAGTGTTATAGTTGAGAAAATGATTGATTTAGTTATTTGAATACGATATTAGGATGTAATTATTAGTTTAGGTACCGTAAATTACATAAAATACATCTTTCAAAATAATGTGACAATTTTTACAAGAAATGTAAAAAAAAACATTATTCAATCCCCCTTATATATCTCAAAAAACTTGATGATTCCAACTTCCAAGTATACATTAGTACATTACCCACTAACTGAAGGAATCTTCCTCTTCCAAAAGTGCAAGTTACAATCTTCAAACACTACCTAAAAATGAACTCCACATACCTCAACGGCTCAACCCATAACATTAGGAACCAATCATAAAATTACATGATCAAAGATGGCTCCACCTTTAATAATAGACATAGATTGATAACCAACCTATATTTTATAGTTTACTATTATTATTTAGGGGGGTGGAGGGGAGGACTGGAGGAGGTGGCATTGCTTTATTAATTTTTTTTCCTAGCAGTTGGTAAAGTTAGAGTAGGACAGACTATTTGTGACATGAAATAACACCAAAGATAAAGACAATTTAATTAAATAATTTCATATGGAATATAAAATAAAAATTTACTTTGATTTAATTCCATTTCCAAAAGGGCAAAATTGTCAATTAAAAACGATTTTATACCCAACAAAAATAAATGTCCTATTTCTGACATTGCAAAGACAGAAGACAGAACAGAATCGAGCTCTCTTTTTCTTCTTCCCTTTCTCTCTTGCTTTGATCAAACACCCAAATAATTTAAAACATAAATAAAAGAAAAATAAAACACAACAATCAGTTTTGTAAGCAGCAGCCTCTTCATTTCTTCTTCAAGCTCCTTCAACTGTATTTTCTGTCTCCTAACTTCTTCCAATTGTTTCCTTTGCTTTTTTTTTTTTCTGGGAATTTCCTCAATGAAATCAAAACCCTAAAAACATGATAAAGATTCAATCTTTATGTCATACATAACATAAAATTTTCAAATTTCCCTATTTTTTCTTTCCTCTATTCACGGGATCAATTCTTTAACTATATTTTAAAAAAAAAATTCTGGGCATTTTTGTCAAGAAATTAATTTCATGCATTTTTTTTTTATCTTTTTTCAATTTTCGATTTTTACTAGTGGATTGTTATTTAATTTTTTGTTGATTTAAGTTTTGTTACTGTTTGTTGATTCAGGTGTTGGTGTACTAGTTGAAGAGCAAATTTTAACTTGGAATTTTATATTATCGATTAAGGTAAATTTGGTTTTGTTTTTCTATCAGTGTTTTAATTTCGTTTCTTTCTTTTTTTTTTATTTTTTATTTTTTGCATGTGTATAATTTGATGAGTAAATTTCATTTAATTTGTATGTAATTTTGTTGGATGGTTGTTTTATGAGTTTTTATAATTTTAAACTTTGGACTTCATTGATTTGGTGCATTGATTCTTGTTTAACTTGAATTTGCTGTAATTTTCGTCTAACCAAAATCGATTAAAGAATGTTACTTTTTGTGATGTTAATCGTTTTCAATAATGTATCAGAGTAGCCACATGAATACCCAGATAGTAAATCGAAGTTTTGTTGGTTAATTAATTCAAATTTTGACTGATTCGAATTTCCCCCTTTGTGTTTCTTGTCAAAATAAGGTTAAATTAGCTCATGTATTGAATTTCTGTTGAATATGCTCCTTTTTCCCCCTCATATTTGATGCTCAACAAACGTGTCCGAGTATGTGTGAGCAGGGAGTTTTTTATGGACCACCTCTATAAAATGTTTTATAGTCTCAAACCACCAACACTTGCTTTTGTCTGTGTCTATCTATGCAACTAGTTTTAACAATTTTCCTTGTTTGTTTTTAAATTTTTGGGTTTTTGTTGTTGTCTTGGGTGTATCATCTGTTTAACTTGTGCTGAGTAATTAAGATTGTAACCTTATTTGGTATGCCTCCATAATATTTCTCGCCTCTAGCAGAAACTGTATGTACTGTTGTTTTTAACTGCTTCTGAATTCTGATCTAAAAAGAAATTATTGGAAGAGGATACATTTTCAGAAATAAATCTTGGTTCTTTTTTAGGTAAGCCAATGTAAAGATTGGTCGAACATTTTGGGTTAGTGCTGATTACATTTACATATAGTTGGCGATGTTACAGAGTAAGCTGTTATTGTTTTTTAGGAGAAGTGAGACTTCTTTGACATTCTGATCATGGTTTTAAAATGGAACGTTGCTTCGTTGGATGTAAAAATGAATAAATAGATGAATTGAAGAAAATTTACTATCATTTGGATGAGTGAATTATTAGTTTATTTAAACATTCAGGTTTGTACAATTTTGAGCAAGGTTGTTGCGGTAGAGTCAGTAGTAGGTTTGTCTTTAGGGCCAGAAAGAGCGAAAAAGTGTTGAGCATCAACTTGTGTGAAAGGTTGGAATAAGATGCATTGGATAAGTACCTTTGAGGATATAGATTTGATTTTGGACTTCTTAAGTTTACTATTTACTTATGTTTGCAATGGATCATAGGGTTCTAGCGCTGTTAAATATTGTGGTGAGTTCAAGAAACTTGTGTTCCAATGAAACTAGTGTTCCAATGAAACGCAGATTCTCTTGTTCTCTTTTTGCTGTTGAGTAAGGGTTGAAGGATTTAAGCTCTTTGCTCTTACAGAAGGTTATTTTGTTTGTAGTCCTTTTAAGTTGAGAGGTCCCTTTGTTTGGATTTATTGCCTGAGGAGGCTGCAATTGAATTGTTGTTTTAGATTTTTTTTTTCTCAGTCATGCAACCAATTTTCCACTTAATTTAACCATTTTTAGATTGCATGTAAGACTTTAAAGCTGTCGATTGGGGGTGCCTTGTGGGGGTGAAGCGTGCAGTGGTATGTGCTTGGTAAAGAAGCATCGTTTGATTACGTTGAAGCATCTCAGATTAAGAATGACGAAGCCTTGTGGAAATGTGGAACTTTTAATGGCTTTGTTATGATTTTACCTTGTTAATATCAAATTTGCATGGGGCCTAAATGACAACTCTTTCTGGAAGGATAGTTCTGCAGTCAATCAAACAAATAGAAATGTGAATACTATAGTTAGTGGAGAGGAGGTTGGCCTGAGTATTGTTCTTAATGATGTTGGTATACATGTTCTTTGACGTATACAGGGGCCAAATGGGGTAAAAAATTTGATCGTAGCTTGATTATTTGTAGGGGCCGGGGTATGGAAGCCATATATGGGGCATTTTCTTAGCCACGTGGCACTATTGATGTCTATGGGATATAGCTGTTGTGAAGATGATGAGTTTGGCCTTTTATTTTGCGGCTACTTCCAATCTCATGATGACAGGTCTCGCTGATCATGGAGCAATCACTTCTAGATTTCACAGATCTTTGACTCTCTACGTCTATATGCTATTTAGATACTCTGTTTACATATATGGGAGTTAGTGCCATGAATGTTAACATGTTAGTATTTTTGAGGATTCTGACCCTTTCATGAAGAATTTCCTTTTGAAATCTTTCAAAGCATTTTACCTAGAAAGAACTTGACAGATGTCCAAAAGCCTGAATAAAATTTAATGATGCTTCAAATTGTTCCTCTTTATTTATGAAGTACATGTCTCCATTCCTTCTACAATAACCTTTTTTCACCGAACTTCCTCATTACTGTTGATCCTCTCTTTATAGTTATACATGTAAGGCATTTAGAGTTGGATAGTTAGATTATTAATCTTGATTGTTTGGATGTATTTTAAGCATTTCTCTTGTAAAAATAGCGATTATCTTAAGCGTAAGTAGACCTAGAAAACTAATTAATGAACTTTGATATGCTTGTGGATTGTTGTATGTTGTTTGCTAAAGTGAATGTTTTCATTTGGATTTATTAATATCAATGACCTAAATGGCGGTAATGGTAATGATCTTGCATGTTATTTGTTAAGTCTCATGCCTTCACGATATTGTGCTTGTCTAATTCTGATCCCTCATTTTCTTTATATATTTTCATTGCCATACCTTACTATTCTAGAGGTGTTATTGAGTGGCAAAGTGAAATCATGAAGAAAAACACCTGTTCAGTTCCATTTTCATGGTAATGTGCATACGACTTTCTGTACAGAATCATCTACAATTCATAACCAGTCCTGCAATTTATACCTTCTGACCTAACAGACAGTAGGAGTGTTCACACTAAAGGTTGATGGATATGTTGCATTAATTTAAGTGATGTTACTTGGTCAGAGTTGCCTTTGGATTTTGGCCTTGAAAGAGGTTTACTGGGTTTTAAAACTTAAAATAACTTTAAGATGGATTACTAAGGAAGAAGTTTATATCTTTTATCATAACGTGTCTTCAATACGCGGTAAAGGAATACTGGGAGGAGTGGCATGTTCAACTCAAATCAAAGATTGATAATTTTCGTTGTTCAGTACCTCTGGCTTGTATGCTTGGTGACCATCTACTTCTCGAACCTTAATTTTTCTTTCAAAAATCAAGCTATTTATGGAACATTATCTTTAACATTTATTAATTTATCTGACTTAATTTTGGTAGATTTGAAGTATGGCCGTTTGGGGTGCGGTAGACTTGTTTTCTAGGTTGTGGGAGTGGAGCTTTAGAATTTTAGGCCATGCCCACTTTCCCTGCATCTAGCTGGAATTTTGACCTACTTATTCATTGTCTTCTGTAAAGTTTGTGTCAGTGTTCTAAAATTTGTTGTCACAGTCTCTTAGTACTTTATTTTTCTTGAATTTCCTGTCAAAAGGTTTGTCCTCATAAGGCCAAGGAGTGCCACTTCATTTCATGTTTATATTTTTTGTCCTGTAGTTAGACTTTGTTTCATCTAATGGAATTTGTGAGATCTTTAGGGATTCATCATAATGTTGTCTCATAACCAGTTTGTTCATCCATCTTGACTTGTTGTATATTCATCTTGAATACAGTGATTAAGACCCTGTGTCCTTGATTTGTTGTGCTGACACTTGACTCTTGTATAATATTAGATGGGTTTCACATGGATGTGGCCTCATTTAATGTTTTTTTTTTGGGTAGTCTCACCTGTTGATCCTAATATGTTCAGTAATTCCTATGTATGGAGACATGTATCCCAATGGAGTAATTCCAATATATGGAGACAAATACGACAATATTTTGAATTATTCCTGAATTAGTTTGTTCTCCAATGTAATGGTTAGTATCTGACAAATAATTTGGGTGAGTTGCTTACATACTTGATGGAGCTGCCCTGTTAATTTTAAGTGTAAAAATACCCTCAAACTGCTGAAGTGTCGAACAATCTTAAGTATTTATTATTCAGGTTCTCCTTATTTGATTTTTCTCTGAACTCTCTGAAACAATCTTGTGAATTCTAGATGTAGAAGTAATTAATATGGTTTCTAGTTGATCTTAACTAAGAGATTTTAATATTAAGTTTTTGTGTCAATTGCAGAATGGATCAGCAAGGGCATGGTCAAGCCCCAGTGGTAGGAACAGTGAGTGGTGCAGCCCAAGTTCCATATGGTGGCGCATACCCACCGAATCAAGTTACTGGAGCACCTGTAGTTACGTCTGTGGGTCCTGTCCATGGTTCTGCTCAACCTTCTGGGGCACAGATGGCTCAGCACCAGCTTGCTTACCAGCAGATCCATCACCAGCAGCAGCAACAGCTGCAGCAGCAACTCCAGTCATTTTGGCAGACCCAGTACTCAGAAATTGAGAAGGTCACTGATTTTAAGAACCACAGCCTTCCCCTGGCTAGAATCAAGAAGATCATGAAGGCTGATGAGGATGTCCGGATGATCTCAGCTGAGGCTCCTGTTGTATTTGCAAGGGCGTGCGAGATGTTCATCCTTGAGCTGACTCTGCGATCTTGGAACCACACTGAGGAGAACAAGCGGCGGACCCTACAGAAGAATGACATTGCAGCAGCAATAACAAGAACTGACATCTTTGACTTTTTGGTGGATATAGTGCCAAGGGAGGATTTGAAGGATGATGTGCTTGCCACTCTCCCAAGAGGTACTGGTATGCCTGTTCCAGGTCCTGCAGATGCACTTCCTTACTACTATATGCCACCAGTACAAAACTCTGCACAGGCTGGACCTCCAGGTGTGATGATGGGAACTCCTAATTCATACGCTGCACAGTCTCAGCCTTACATGGGTCAGCCAATGTGGCCTCAGGCACCGCCTCAGCGACAGCAATCTTCTTCTGATGCGTAGCATCCTTTAATGTAAAGGTACATGCACCTTTTTCTTCTATAGCCTGATTCAATGCAAGTTACCTTAAGGTTTGACTAGCACATAGCAGGATTGACCAAAAGGTATTAGTTGAAGAAATTTTAAAGGTCCAGCACAAGTATTCACAATTATTGGGTTTGTCATGTTTATTTAGGTTCCTTGATTGTATGTTTCCTCTAACAGCAGAACTTTTAGAAAATGAGGTTTATGAATCAAGTGGCATGCATATGACTGAATTTTCTGATATTGTTACTGGATTGATGTTCTAAAGTGAAAATGACTCGTAAAGTTTTATTTTGGATATAAAATGGCACTTGAGGTTGGTGCTCCCGTACCATTTTGTTGCAAGAGGGGCTCAGGCAAGGAAAACTGTGGTCTTTTGAATGCAAGCTTGCAATTTAAGTTAATTTTTTTTCTATTTGGGTTGTGGTTTTGGGTTTGCAGATCCCCCATAGAAGGCGTTTTTTTTGTTATCCTACTCACTAGCTAACATAAAGTGGGTATTTACAATAAGATGGTCAATGTCACCTTGGATCTTGTTAGTTGTAACAAGTCGCTGTTATTGCAAATATGTGAACTCCTAACAATATAAACCATTGTACTGGTTACAATACCTGGATGTAGTTCCATTAATTTTTCTTCCAAATATGTGAACTCCTAAGTGCTAACGATGTAAACCTTTGTACTGGTTCTTGGCAGATTGGAGTGAGGACGTGGATGCTAGAGTTGCTGAAATGCTAGCTGGAGATAGAGCGACCAATTGATTATCTGTTATCAGAGTAGCTTTCTCTTAAGTAGAACCTCTGTTTAGTAACTTTTGTTTACCTTACGTAGTTTGTGTTCAACCTCCGTTGTTATTGCGAGGTTCTTGATTTAAATGGCTTTCATGAATAGCTTTGTACTAGGGAATAGTTGCTTGTCTTTACCGAATTAGAATGCATAATAGGACAGGTACTTCTGCTTTGATTTTTTAAAACTCTTTCCTGTCCTGGAAGCCTTTCGGAAGATTAATCACATAAGCTGGTTGTCTCAACAGAGATATTTTTGTTCATGTAATTATATCTTTTATTTGTTTTGAATTGATGTGAGTGGTTGGTGATTAGTGATAGGGTTATTCTCTCCAGTGTCTCAAGCTTACTTCGCCCCTTTATCTGCCTTTGGGTATCTGAGGAGTATAGAGGGGATGGAATACATTAGGGTGAAATATGTGAGCTGGGGGTTATGGTGTCAAGCAGCTGCCTTCTTGGTTCTGATATCAGTATTTTCCACTCTTGTAGAATGGCAAGGTGGCAAAATATTTTGTTTGGATTTGGTTTGTTATAGTATAATTTGACTACTGAGCTATTCAATTTAGTTGTTTTGGTTGTCATATTGATATGGTAAGTATCAGGTAATCAAGTATGTAGTTTCACATACCTGGTGCGTTGAGTGATTCAGATTCAAATCGGGCAGTCTGATAAGGGTTAGTTTTGTTAGGTCTAGTTACTGCTGATAATGTTTGACAAGGAGATTTCGAAGAAGATCACTGGACAGGTGAAGTTAAACTACTTAATTGACAGTCTGTTTAGAGTATTTACAATCTGGTCATACGAACATTAGCTAGTATTAGCTTCTCCTAGAAAAATAAAAACAATAGCTAGTGGCTGCTATTTTAGATATTAACATATGCTATGTCAAACATTGCTACTGGGAATATTTAGCATTGTGACATTTTTCGTTAACAGAAATCATGGTTCACTCCGCTTTGACTAATCTTGTTGAAGGTATTTGCTTCATGACGATACCCTCGAGGATTGCATCAGTACCAAAACTACCGGAGAACCTTTGGGGATCAACTGGTCCTGGCAGCTGAAATGAGATTGAAAAGGGTCCTGCTGGACACAAATTTTGTGATTGCATGATGAATGTTTGGGAGTAGCGATATACTCTCTTCTCGCCTGTGACTGTTTCTCCCTTTATCACCACCCTGCCGTCGCTTTCAACTTCACATCGGAATGCTCCTGCATCCACAAAATCTAAGGTTTAAAGCACAAAGGACTTGAAATTGTACTTTTATGACTAGCTATTGCAATTAACTTTGACTCTGAATAAAAGCAACCCCAAAAAGTTTCGTTTCAAGTGAAATGCGATGACTCTGAATTAAAATTGCCCAAACCCGGGTAATCCAAATTTGGGTGATAAAGAGTCCTGGGTTTCAGATTGTAAACAAAATGATTAGGCCAATTCTGACAAAACCAACAAACCACCTGTATGAAGGGTCAACTGCAAAGAAAATTTTGGTAAGTTGGGTACGTGCGCCATTCTGGAAAACCAAAGATCATCTGTATAGACAATGTGCTACTTACTGTTTTCTCTTTTAACTCCAGGAAGGGCCACGCGGAATAGGTATGAATCCTCAGATTCAGCAATGTCCATCAGTCCTATTACAGATCCCATCTGACCCATTGCAGCACTTCCTGTCACTGCATATGCGTTTCTTGAAATCTCCACAATGTTACGCAGCTCCTCTCGGCTTGGCTGGGAAGGGAGAATAACGATGCCAGGCCCATCTCTTACTTCGGAATTCAATTGCTTTGCAGATGTTGGGAACGCCAGTTGAAGTGGCTGAGGTGGCTTCATATTCTCAGCATCCAAAATTTTGGCCAAACGGCGTTTCTTTTGCATTGCCCCACGAAGGCCACGATAGTACCTTAAGAGAGGCACCTCCTCTGAGTTATCATCGGCATCTGAGTCCTCCTCGAGATATATACCATTCGGCAACCTTATAATACTGTTTTCTATGAAAAGTTCTTCCAGTCCTGTCAGTCTCTTGAACCTATCAACATCCTCCTGTTTGATATAGAAGATAGCAGGATTCCGAATAAACCCCACACTTGCAACAACTCTACTGTGGTTTATCGACTCCGTTTGAGGATGCAAATGGGAAGGAAAGAGTGTCAGAAAGTCTTCTTCCTGGGAAGGGTGATTCCCTTGGATGAACTGATTCAATACTGGCGGTTTGACAACGAGTGACCTATCTGCCTTTCTAACAAGATAGTAGTAAATTTGCTCGATTTCAGACGTTCTGAGGTGGGTATCTGCCAACTGATCTAGTGTATATGGTGGAAGATCTGCCGCTATCCTCTGTAAAGCCGACATTTTAGTAGTCTCTTCTTTAAGGTCAGGGCCGAAATATGTGCCCATGATGAAGTAAAGTAGAAAGCAACAATCCTCATTTGCATTCATCTTGTTTGTCACGTTGCCGATACCTGCAAACTCGAAACCAAATTCACGTCGAATCAATCACAAATATTGTTTTAACTTACCACATTGGCACATTGCAAATTCTTGCTATCAAAAGAAGCATGATTTACAACAGTAACCACTTGCTCTAATATAGAATTCAGCCTATGAGAACACGGCCAAAGCATAATCCATTCATACAAACTTGCTGAAAATCAGATAATCAACAACCGAACAACTTATCTATTGAAACTACGTGCCATAATTAGTCGTACCGTGCCATAATAAATAGTCGTACCATTTTGGGACGGAGGGAGTAGTAAAATTGTCAGATTCATATAAACAATTTTGAAACGACAGTACACAGTACTGCACTTGCAAATAAAGTCCTTTAAATTATTCAAAGCAGCTGCTCAAAAATAAGCATAGATGTAACAGATTAATAACAACGGCCTGATTCAATGTTTTCATAACCAGAAAAAAGGCAAAATGGAAATGAATTAGACAAATCCATGATCAATAAGTCAATAAATAACATTCTCATACAAAAAACATGAAGAATAAAAGTTATACTGTAAAAAAGAATAAATTTTTAATATTTTGAGGTTCTATGAATTACCAAAAGAAAAGGGGCACTGCATTTATGCAGCATAATTTCACTATAAAAACAGCATAGAATCACAAGAATACAAAGTGGGGTTGCACAAATTGCTGAAAGTCCAACCTTTTAAGCTAAAACTGGTAAGAAAATTGACAGGGAAGCAACAGTAAAAAATAATAAATTTTCTATTGATGAAGGTAAATGCGGCAAAATTTTCAGAGTGAGAGAAAGAAGTGACCTGGAAATGTGCGATTGAGGACGAAGAGCAGGAGTGCACTACAGAGTTCAGAGTACAAGAGACTGAAATCAGTGGTTGAATGTAGAAACAAACTGTTAAAAAATAAAGGGAAATGAAAGTTAGCATGCAGGAGGGGTCATGTGAGGTGTGACACAATGACACATGTGATTAGTTAAGGATAGTAAGGAACTAAGTTATTGGCAGTTGTCATTCTCCTAAATTAAGTGGAATTTTATGTGTTAATTGCATTTTATGAGTGATTTTGGGATTTTAAGAATGCTATGAGTGTAATTTTGAATCCTATATGTTTGAGATGCTTTAATTTGTTAATGTTATTTTGTAATTGTAGTTAGTGAGAGAGATTGAATAAAGTTAGTATTTAATGTTTAGGTATGAATTGGGTTCGTTATAGTATCTTAAAGGCCCAATTATTTAGGACTTAGGGTCTTACCTCTTTACCTTTGGAGCTCCCATTTTATAAACATCAACATTTTAGCAAATAGTGGCTCAAAAATATTGTATGATTCTTAAACATTCGGTCATCTAGGAAAATTATGATTTTGGTAAGAAAATACAATAGTATGATTTTCATCAATCTCACATGGTCACATTATAGTCGTAGAAGTATCGACTTTACCTCTAACACCTATTTCAACTAATTTATAAACTTTGATAATTGGATCATAAGTTACCCTTTTACGGCCTTTTAAGATCAAAGTAAGGTATTGAATGGTTTTGAATCTTCTCATATTACTTTATGAACCATTTAATACTTTTATTTTTCTTTTAGAATTTTTTTGAAAATATCTTTAACCTTCAAAATTCGACCATTTTAGACTATATCAGAGGTGAAGGAATACCTTGATATGAATACCACGAGTCATAAATGATGATATTAGGCTATAGAAGCGAGGATCATCTACTTTGACTAGAAAGACCAATTATGAACGATTTTCAAAACTCATACAATTGAGTCTTTAATCGATCGAGGTCATTTTAGACTCAATATAAGGTATTGAATGGTTTCAAACCTTCTCATATGACTTTAGAAAGTATCTAGTACCTTTATCTCAATTTCATATATATTTTAAAAATATCTTAAATGTATCTTATAATAACCTTCAAGATTAGGTAATTTTGAATAATTTTTGAATCTAGTGAGGGAAAACCTTGTTATATTTACCATAGTTCTTATAAGGTTATATTATGCCCAAGAAATGATTGGAATCATATACTTTAATTTTAAACATTCATTTTAACCGATTTTCAAAACCTAAACAATTGGTTCCTAAACTCAATTTTAGTTTCGTTGGTGTTCAAATATAGGTATTAAATAATTACAAACCTCCTCATATGACTCTAGGAATCATCTTGGGCCTTTATTCAAATTCAAACAATCGAATATAATTCAAAAATAGTGTATAATACCTTCAAAATTGGATCACTTTGGATAATTTTGAAACCGATAAGAAAACATCTTGATATATTTATCATGACTCTTAATGGGTTATATTAGGATATAGTAGTGAGTGAAATTATCTGTTTTGGCTTTCAATCCCATTTTAACCGATTTCTCAAACTCTTGCATAAGGTTTTAAATTCGTTTTTAGGGTCTTTAGATTGAATATATAACATACTTTGTATTGAATAGATCGATCTAATCCTTTTTTATATGGCTTAAAAAGCCTCAAATACCTTTATTTTAAGTTTGGAGATTTTTAAAAAAATCTCAAAAAAATAACCTTTAAAATCCGATTTTCTAAAATTATTCTTCTAAAATAATTTTTCTGAATTGTGACCTATAAATCCATAATTACTTGACATCATCCAGTAAATTTAACAATGAACTTTCCAAGTTTCCTATAGTCTACTTGCCACACATCTAGTAGCTCAAGTGCTGCCCAGAAGAAAGGCATAGGGTGCCACACATCATGGGCTGGACCAAATATTTCATTGGACATGCAGAGCTGAATAAAAAGCAATTAAGTAGGGTTGGGCTAGCAGCTTATGCTTTATGTAAGTACGTGATATGTGTATGCTTAATGTGGGCGGGGAGACGCGAACATAGTTCATTTGATGCATAGTTTTGTTATATTTTTACTGTTCATGAGGGGAAAATTATCGCCTTTATGGGATATAAATTGGTTCCTAAAACTGAATGAAGTGATGGTGCATGCAGATTGATTCTATGAGCATTGTCGCATGGATGCATTAGCAAAATATATAAGCTGGTGAATTACATTTTCCACATGCATAGAAGTTGTCGTGTTACGTACAACTATATAAATCATGAAAAAACAAGTGTTCATGCTTATAATTTGAAGAGAAGTACGTACTCTCATAATATTAATTGTAAAATCGATTGTATTAATTAACGTGTTGCTACTTACAAACTTACTTCGTACTTGATAACGCAGTTAACCTTGTTTTGCATAAGTTCTTGAGTATGATGAACGAATCTGATGAGTTAAGATTCATATCATTATATCAGTTTCAATTCCTGCATTTCAAGCCATACCTTCCGTATGAGTTAAGATTTTTTGGCACAAGTCCTAGCGTAAGTTTAAGTGACTTGAACTGTAGATGCCACAACATTGGCGTAAGAGTTTTGAACTTCTCGTCTGATCACATTATTATGAGCAACTATCATCAGATCACATAATATTCATGTTTTTTTTTTAAAAAAAAATCAAACTAGAATACTTAGACAAATTAAGTGCGTACAGAGTACATTGCATGGGATTTCATTGACTTACCAAGTGATTACTTTTCAAACGTAGGTATTTTCTCCAAAATGTAGGTAGTTCCAAAGTTCATTTACGTTATTAAGGCTGATTAAATTTGCTAGTCATAGAGTGAGTTTTGACAAAAAGCAAGCCATGTTTACAGTGGTACCTTAGGATTCAGCTAAGCATAAATCGTTGAAATGGAGGATATATAGGTGGTGCTGCTAGCTAGGTCTCACTAGATATAGTAGCTAGTACCAAGACTACCATGCAACGTACCTATGCTAGTTGGGTTTGTTCCGGTGTTTTCCCCTCTCTTTCGTCAAAGATATCATTCAAAAAGTTTTCTTATGTCAACTTTCATTATTGCAAATAATTTATGGTAATAAATACCCCCTAATAATTCTGATTTCTTTGCATCCGAATAAAATAATTTTGATTTCTCTCCAAAAATGTAGATTTTGTCCACATTTCAGGTGTAAACACAACTCAGTGTTGCTCAAATAAAAGGCACACCAAGAGCTTACAATTCTGTACAAACAGATATCTTCTCCCTTAACAATATCCTCTCCCTCCTTCCTTGCTCACCCACTCCATCTCCCATGGCTTCCGAACCGACGTGGCAACCTGTACCGGTCAGGTATATGTGCTCTTATGCTTTCTCATTTCACTACTTCCTAGCTACGAGTTAAACTTATGCCTTTTATTTTTCCTTTATATAATTGTTCTTTAAGCTTTTAACTTAATGTTATTCCTCATTTCTTTGGTTACTGTTTGATCAATCTCATTTCTTTGATGTGCTGTTTGATTAATTTGACAAGTTGTAAATTTTTGCTAGAAGAGTTGCTTTGAATGTAAGCTTCATGTGATAGTAATGAATGAATTGATTACGTTTAAACTGGATGTATAAGGGCTGGCTGGCTAGCTTTTAAATTATGTATTTGCTCTCTTAGATGAAGTTTGATTGTTTGGCGGTATGATGTGATGCATTCATGTTACAAAAAATTGAGGAGCTCACCGTACCCCATCATTGGTTTTGTTGTTGGTATAGGCCTCCTGGGCAGCAAGCTCTAGATATAACTCCATGTAACAGTATGCCCTCCATTAATCCAATCCCAAAGCCTGTGAATGTTGGCGAGCCGCCATCTATGGTTTATTTGCCCTCTCAACTTACTGAGGAGGAGCGGGATAAAATCTTAGATGCTACAACTTGGGGTGGAGCTGTTTTGACAGGCAGTGCAGCCATCGGAGCGATTGGGCCGGTGGTCGGGAAGATGGACATCAGTGAAAGTGAAGATTCTTACCTCTTTCGAGTGTCAATTCCTGGTGTTGCTAAAGGTAGTGAAACAATATCTCCTTGCGTATGCTAAATTTTCAGCACTCCTATCTACTGATCAGAAATTCATAAGTAATTAATATCTAATATGTACGCTACTTTTTTTTTTTTTTTTTTTATATATTTAGCTATCAATATCCTTATTCTTATATTTGCTATTCAGTTTTCTCATGATATAAATTATATTAGATTATTGAGATTTCAGATAATTTCTCGATATTTTACAAATTAATGTATCACATGGTGACTATTTGTGTTATAATTACAGAAGGTTTTTCATGCGATGTAGCTCCGACTGGGAATATAATGATCAAGGGTAAAACTACAACGGGGGAGAAGTTCGTCTACGTGAATTCCATGAAATTCGAAATGCTTTCACAAAACTTATGTCCACCAGGTCCCTTCTGCATTTCATTTCAGTTGCCAGGACCTGTTCTTCCTGATGGTTTATTTGCCCATTTTGGAATAGATGGTATTTTCGAGGGCATTGTGAAAAAAAAGAAACCCTCTACTTGACGTGTGTTGGTACACCATATCTTAGAATTTAAGACAGTCGTATATATATGCTTGGCTTCCTATAGCATATATTGTCGTATGACTAATAATATAAGTTGTGTGCGTGTTTTTTTTACCCGGCCAATTTCTAAACATGCAATGCTTGTAATATTTAATTACCAAACCTAATTATTATAACAAATTAAAGTATGCAAACTTGCAAAGGGATGACATTTTATTCTATTCCATAGGAGGAAAACGCTAATAAAATCCTACACAAATTAAACTGTTAATTAGGAATTGAAGTAATAACAAACTAGTATTCACAACAAAGAGAGCCCCACTACAACACCGGACACGCATGCATGCATTCAGCTCAAACTTTACATATCCTGAGATGAATTTCGTACGAAAAACACACTTTTGTTTTGTTCCTAAAGAATGTTACTAATATAATTATTACGGAGGATTACTAAATATAACATCGATCATCAGTTAGACTAATATCAAATTAGGCACTGCATGTCTTCAATTCGATCCATAGTTGTTGATATTCATAAGCACAGCCAGCATCACAGACGACTCTCCAAGTCAATCGTCCACAGCTTCAACCTTTTCGCCTGACCAGAGTTGTGAGCCTTCAAATTGCCCCTTATAAGGTTGTGAAAATAATTAAGTAGCGAGAACTTTTACCACAAGGACTTCTTGCATACTAGCTAGGTATGCAAAGCTCTTATGTACGAACTTTTACCACAACGAAAGTTATCCAACGCTTTCATTGTGTCCCTCTAAAAGTAAACTTTCTAACATCTTCTATATGAGTCAAACAAAACTAGAAGTTGGAATTGAACTATGTACGAGTATCAAGAATGTCGCATAATATAATAGGAGTTATAAAAAGTATTGTAAACACACGGGACACAATAGAGTTATTGTTTCTTCAGTAAAAAGGATCCCTTAATATAACAAAAGTTACTTCCCAACCCAATTAACATATGTCAATCTTTATCAATTTTAACGAGGCTAATAACTTTTGTTATTTTAACGGGTCACTTTTACTGGAGATATAATAACTTCGTCGTGTCCCGACCTGTGTATGTACAATACTTTGTGTAGGAGTTAACACTGATTGATCACAATAGCGAAAGCATAAGAGAATTCGAAATCAATTAAATTTTATAGTACTAGCTTCACAGTTCCGTAATACTAGCTTGTCTGATCACTTTTTTTTTTGAAAGGGGATGAGTACATATAGGGAGTAATCTTGTTAGGTGCGTACCTTAATTTTTTAACAATGTTAAATAGACAACGTTATTCAATTCCCACCTTTACGAACATGAGACCAAGCTGAGAAATACAAAGGCTGTTTATCCCCCAAAATTTTACCTGATGAGAAGGATACATACTACAATCTATACTAGAGTAATACAGGGCAGCTTTCATGACTATTTTCAAGAGTATGTTACAATAGTCATTAATTTTTGTTTTGAAGAGTACAGTATAAGAGTATTTTGGTTATTTCGAGAGCGGGTTTAGTATCGTATAGGATACGTTGCATGTATGGATATCAATATATATATTTCATGATCTTATCAAATCATATTTTATGTACCAATATCCGATCCTGCTGGACAGACACCAAAATCCACTTACAACAATCAGAAAATATATCTTTCCTAAAATTCTTTATTTAAGTCCTATTTTCTTCCTTATTTTAAATAATGCATGATTTTAATTATTTTACCCCAATCATTATGATTTAACTCCAAAAATGGTGAAGACTATGTCTACATGTAAGGTGTAAACACAACGACGTTTTTCTCATATAAAAGGGACACCAATATGTTAATTACCGTTCATCACAAAACGATAACTTCCCCCCTTCTCAATTTCTCTCCTCCCTCACTCAATTCTTCTCCCATGGCATCCCAACGACCAAACACTCCAAATTCCAACCCCACCACTCCTATGTTTTATCCTTACACCCCACTCTTCTATGGGTATTTTTTTTTTCTCTTTTTTTTAAGAGCTTTCCAATCAACGTCAATCCTCATTTCCATGCATGACAATTTTTTTTTATCCATTTTACTACTGGAATTTTAAGTGATTAATTATAATTTTCTTGTTTTGTTTGAAGAGTTGCATTAGACAATGCAAGATCTCATGTGATAGCATGATGCATTGATTATAGTTAAACTGGATCAATTTAGTACTGTTTGATTTTATGTATATTTATATGAAGACTTTTTTATTTTTTTGTGTTCTTATAATGAAATTAAATGCTTTGCTAATTTATAGTTTGTTGTTGGTTTATTGATTACAATCTAATATAAAAAATTATTGAATTTTCATCGGATTATAAAGTCCCTTTTTTTTTGTTGGAAAGGCCGGGTTCGTTATTCTGGAGGTTCCATTTATAATTTGGTTTTAGGAATCATTCTGAAATATTTACATAAAAGTTTTAAAGGGGTTTATCTAAATGTAATGAATGTTATATGGCCAATTTTAAGGCATGTTTTTAACTGACATTCATGGGTGTCGACGGGAAAAATATACCAACTGCATATTTAAATTTGCATGCTGTGAGTTTAACGAAAAAATAGAAAATATGGAGTATTTAGTTAAATATGATGTAAAAAATGTATGCTTGTTACTATATAGTCTAGCATTTGCTTCTTGGATAAGATGTTTAAGCTCACCTCATCCTTCAGATTTTCATTCTCTTTTTTGTTGTAATCAACATAATGTATCTTTGGCATTGTAAATTGTAGGTATAGGCCTCCTCTGGGGCCAGTTTTGAACGCAACTCCTATTAACAGCACGCCCTACATTCATCCAATCCCACCACCAGGCTTTGATATTCCATCAGAGCCTGTGAATGTTGCTAAGCCAGCTTTGGTATATTTGCCCTCTCAACCAACTGATGTGGAGCGTGATCAGATCTTGAATGTAACAAGGGGTGGGGTTGTTTTGACTGGCAGTGCAGCTGTTGGAGAAGTAGGGCCAGTTGTTGGGAAGATGGATATTAGCGAAAATGAGGACACTTACCTCTTTCGAGTGTCTATGCCCGGTGTTCCTAGAGGTGAAACAAAACAATTCTATCTGCATGCGTTGTCCATTTTAGTATGCAAAATTTACTATACGCTTTGCAAATTACATATTCTAATAAGTTTTTCTGAATTTACAGAGGGCTTCACCTGTGATGTGAGTCCGGACGGGAAGATACATCTCAAGGGTATAACTACAACTGGTGAGAAGATTGTCTACAGAAACTCCATGAGATTCGAGATGCAGTCTCAGAATCTATGTCCACCAGGTCACTTCACCATCACATTTCAGCTGCCTGGACCTGTTGACTCCAAAAGTCTATTGCCCTATTTTGGAAACGATGGTATTTTGGAGGGCATAGTGAAAAAAACAAAACGCTCAACATACATGCATCTGTAGCATTATTCAGAAATGAAACCACATCTTTCAGCTGCCAGGTCATGTTGACGACAAAAGTCTATCGGGAATCGGGATGGTACTTTTGAGGGCATAGTGAAACTTAATAAAACCCACAACTTAATTGTATTTGCAGCATTAATTAATTGTAGGCGCATTATTTAGAAATGAAATCACATCTTAGTATATTAAGACAAACATATATGATTACTTTGTTGATTTATATATGAACAAACATGAAAGATTCTCAAGGCTTCTTGATACAATTTGTTTTCTAGGAATGTTTAATAAAACAACCAAATCATACACAGTGTGCTAAGGAATGACATTTTAATCTTTCATTTGATTACGTCAAGTATGTATGGAGACTATTCAGGACACAAAGGGCCCGCACACTTCTTATTTTTGGAGGTCAAGTGGTACTATTATGGGCTCGCTCAACTATTTCATTGGACTTTCGAGATTCGAGTGCGGAGCTTAAGTCAGATGTAAGAATGTAAGATGGTGTGTTACTACATCAAGAAACACAATAATAAGATTTCGTATTGGACATTTGACGACAAGTACGTACTCTACATAGTATTCTTTACTTGACAAGTTTACTCGCTACTTGATTGTTAATAGATCGATTTTTTTTTTTAAAAAAATTGCAAAAATAGTTTATTTTAATTCTGGTAGAAATCACTGCCTAAGCCTGATTTTAGTTTTACTTAACTAAAATCGCTGCCGAGGGTCCTAGACACTCTGACAGCACACCTGGGCAGAGTTGCTGTGAATCGCTAAATGGTTGGAACAAAGTTGACAACACTCAGGACCAACAGAGTTGCAGAATTGAATATGAGAAGAGCAACCAGCAGGAGAATACCCACCCAAATGCGCAGTAAAAGTGAATTCTTCCCTGGAAACAAAGCTGTCATGTTGGCAAAAACACCCGTGATCACCCAGTAAATACACAAAAAACCCAGCGACTGAAATTGTGTAAGCTAAGATAAGTCCCAAGGGCATCAACACGGCCTCGACACTGAGTCGTCTAACACTGTCTCCAAGTCTAGGATGACCAGGAGGTTGCCTAGGTCGCCGTGGTGTAGGAGTTGGTAGTTAAAATAATCGTTGATGAAGGAGGAAAGCCCGTGGGCTAGCTCTGAGTCTCGGCAACCGCCAGGATTTGACGCCGTAAAGAAGGTCATGCATGGACGTGAGTGTATTTCAGATTCAGTCAAGGTTAAGTGGTAAAGGTTGTTGTACGAATAGCTAAGCATTTGTAAAGGTTTGTATAGAAAAGCTATGGTATAAAATGAGTTACGGTAATTGAGATGATAAGCTAATTCAAAAAGGATTTAGAATTGTGATTCTAATAATCATGTTCGCTTTCTACCATATTGAAATTTGTCATGCAATGGCTAAAACTTGACAACTTACAAATAATTAAACTCCAAATGATAGTCGTACTATAAAAGCCAATTTCTAATTGTAATTAACAACACATGTTATATTAAAGTAACAAACTTAGACATTTCACTTGGTGATTTTTTGTTACCTTAAAGTTTTATAAACATATGTAGGGGATATCCATTGGATTTAGATGACTCAAGTTAAGCTCTTGAAATCGCATAACACCAAAGAGGAGTCGACAGACTTTGGATATTCACAAAAGAAATTATAATAGGCTTTATGAGATGCATTTTTAATTGGATATCCTTCTAAAATCTCTAAAAAAGTTGCTGCTTGGATGACTTCTTATACTGCATAGGAATAATTGTCGGTCAAGCATCAGCGTTTGCATTACAGTTGCAGCGCAAGACCATATAATTGTCTACTCAGATAGGACAGTAACAAAATATCATCTAATATGACATCAACCAATGTATTTTCACTATCTTAACAGTTAACATAACCCAAAAAAAGGCCGAGGATGTAGCAGAAGATCACTTCCAGCCATCAGACCATTCATCTTCATCCTTGACAGGTTTAGGAATATCATTTTCCCAGGATAGACCAGGACCATTCTGCTGCACCACTGGGGCATCGAGAGACCATCCATCCTCTGCCGGAAAGTTGTCATTGATACACGGTCCTTGAGGAACAGGCCAACTCTCACAACAGTCATTGCCTAGGTTTTCTTGCTCAGCGGAATGAGACCATCCGTCCTCCGCTGGAATCTCATCACTGAACTGCTGACCATTGTCTTCGATATGTTTAGGATTATCATTTTCCCAGGATAGATCTAGTCCATTCTGTTGCACCACAGGGGTATCAAGAGACCATCCGTCCACTTCAGGAAACGCATTCTCGCTTGGACTTTGAGGAACAGAACAACCATCATAAAAGTTGTTGTCGATATTCTGTTGGTCTGTAGCATGAGACCATCCGTTCTCCTCAACTGGAATATCATCATTGTACACCTGTCTTTCGGGAAGAGTGCAACCCTCATAAGAATTGTTATCAACGCAACGCCACAGGAGCATTGCCCAGAAAGGATCCTATCAAACACAAAAAATATTGACCTTAATAACAGCGACTTTTCAATAATCCATTAATATCTAGGTCTAGAAGTACCAAGCTTCTTGAAAAAATGGTTGACTGCCATTTAGGCATTTACTAATATGAGATGGTAAAGTAAAATACTGCTACTAATGTGTTACAAGATCTAATATTGAAATGATTTACATCATGATACCAAGGCACTAAGCTAGATGTGTACTTGGGACACAGTACGATGTAACACAATTCACATATAAAAGTTAGATTGGACAATACCTTACAGATAATATGAGGATTCCCAATTATGACAAGCAAAGATCTGGCACGGGTGATGGCAACATTAAACCTTTTTGGATTGCTTAGAAATCCTAAATAATGAACCCTGTCGAATTCATTATGTTTAACAGTTGACCGCACAGTGGATATAATAATTATTTCCCTCTCTTGTCCCTGAAACTGCTCAACACTTCCGATCTTGATATCATGAATCCCGTCATTTTCAAGAGCCATTTTGATTTTGGCTACTTGCTGCCTGTAAGGTGTGATCACACCGATATCCTCTTCACTAACTTCCCTTGCTATGAGCTTCTTGATAAGCTTAACCACCATGCTAGCCTCTGTGCGATTGAACCATGAAGGATTATTTCCTTCTCTCTCATCATACGCTTGAATGCCGGTAAAAAGAATGGGAAATTCCTTATTAGGAAGGAGATCTTCCCAAGCTGTAGATTTTATGGCTTTGTGGCATGCTATCAATTCCCCATTGTAAAATAATTCTGAAGGCAAATGCAGGATTGCAGGGTGGGACCGGTAGTTCCGCCGAAGTGTTGTCACATATCCTTCGTCCCCTTCACTATAGTACTCGCATTCAAACAACCTTTCCAAATATGATTTCCCTAATCCATGTCTCTTCGCATCAGGGGAGAATACAACAGGGCCTAGCTGCATTGGATCTCCAGCAAGAACAACCACAGTGTCCTTCTGACAGAGGCTGGAAACGGAAACAAGGGTCTCTGGTTCTGAGGCCTGGCCTGCCTCGTCCAGAATAATGTGTGAGAAATGGCCCTGCCTAACACCTTCTGTATAAAGAAGGACAGAGCTCATATATGTAGTGATAATGATTCTATAATGTAACAGTGCCTTGACCGGAGGACACCTGAAGATAGATTGCTCATAATAACAGAATTGCATATTATCAGGCTTCATATCTTCAACTGGGCGACTACTCGCATTGAGCCTGAAAATCTCGTTTGCCCGGATTTTGAAGTTCTTCTGTTTAAGAATTTTGTCCAGTATATGGTCTGCGGCACAGTTCGAAGCTGCACAGATAAGTATCCGAGAATTTTTGCGGGCTTTGTAAAGTTGCAAGACCACCTCTACTAGTGTCATTGTTTTACCAGTTCCAGGTGGCCCATTAATCATATATGGTACGCCTCCTTTGCATCCTAGAACCATTTCAACAGCATTTAGTTGCTCCTCATTGAGATTACTAGATATTGGCACCATTGAGGTTGGTGTAATCTGCCTCTTTGCCGAAGACTCAGATGGAAAGAGGAAAGCTTTATGTACCTTTTCTGCACCTTCAATAGCATGATACAATCTTCTCATGTTGACGCGGTTGTACATAAATCGGATGTTATAAAAATTATGATCACTGTGATGCTGGTGGAATTCATCAGCAAATTTCAGATACACTTGATCAGCCTCTACACGATGTATACAACCCTGACCAACATTAGACTTTAAAATTAATAATCTGATAAGAGTGCGATTTGAGTATATCAAGTTATGCAAAGAACCTAACAGTTTCCTAAGTCATAAACTTTCAATTGGAAGTGATTGTTTAATGCATCAGCCTTGAAAATTTACAACAATAATATTTAACGGCATGCATTTTCAATAACCGATCTACCATTCTAGGATTTGAGCTTTACAAAACTAAATGAACAAATAAATGGATGACGTTTTTCTTTTTAAGGGATAATTTCCTAACTAACTTTGCATCCACAATGGTCCCTTAGCATCCATCTTTAGATGCCTATCAAAAAATAGGTTATATATACAAACTGGCAGTTACAATGTTAACTTTCACAATATAACAGTGTTTAACACAGCATTTTCTTTATTTTTCTTCTCATTATCTTACTTTATTCTCAGATGGATGATTGGACGGAGTATTCAATTTATTCTTGCACGTGATCATAGATATGAAAATCGAAAACACTGTAGTCTTCCAAAACCACGAAACCCCCAAGTCATAGGGTTGCACATTGTTGGCCAATTCGAATAAAGATGCTCCAACTAGTGATAAATTACATTTTTGCTCATTAACTTACCTCATAAACAGGGTGATCATCAGATTCTGTGGAAGTAAGTCGGGCGTAGACAGAATCTCCATGCACTAGTGAAGGCCTTCTTTCAGCCAAGCCTAGAACCTCTAGAGTTACAAACAGACGGCCCTTGCTCCTCATAGTCACATTTTCCATGTCATAAGCTTTTATGTCTTCCTAGAGAAATTAAATTACACGTCTATATTAGTTTTGAAAATATGAAGAAAAAAAAAATGGATTGCACCAGTATCAAAGCCAAATCAAGATGGAATTGTAATCACCTCCAAACGCAGTTCTTCCATAATAAGAAGTGTTGTGAAGAAAGGTACGTAGTTCTTCCGCGATAGGCCTTCTATGATAGCATCTGGAACCTGCTTACTCTCTATAACTTGTCTAATTTCTTTTGGTATCTCATATGTAGGAAGCCTATAGCGGAAACCACCACCACCACCACCACGCCTTTGCGCAGGGCGTACGCCTTTGATATATGAATCTATAACAAAATGAGTCTTTCTCCTGCTCCTTTCATATGGATTCTTAGAAGCTAGCGCTTTGGATATACTATCTTCTGCCAAGAGAAAGACCACACGCTCTATCCTATCATCCCCAATATCAAAGTGGACAATGCATGTGTGCATCCCAATATCAGTAGGCTTGCAAGATAACCATACTGTCAGTGTCTTAAGTGGCTGCAGGATTCGATCTTCCAAAGAGGTGGACCCCACAAATCCAGGTTTAGAGGGATCCATCAGTGACAGTGCAAATGAATCTTCAGGGTTTGAAGCATATATATGAATCCCCCAAAGTTCCACAGATTCTCTAGTTGTGTTTTTTATGGTAATTGAATTAGCTGCAACCTCATCAACAGATATTGATTGAGGCTTATGTTCAATAGTTGGAAAAGGCACTGAAATAACAACTGGACCTTCATCACTTGGATCATAGCTGCAAACTGACTTATTATCTTTGTCAAAATCAATGAATAGAAGCTCCCCTTTGTCTTCAATGACAGAATATTCATCATCTGATTTCTCACCACAAACGCTCATGGCTGGAGATTATAATGATACAAAGACCAATGTAAAAGATTTCAATTGCAACTTCTGAAATACACTGTTTACTCTAGTTTTCCCCAGATTTTTGTGTCAAGTTCACAGCAAACCAATTGAAAAGGGTCAAACCTACAACAATATAAACACAAGACTCATAAGATAGTATAATGAAAAAAGAAAACTAGGCTTGGGGAGAATTAGAAGGCAAAATAAAGGGGAAGAAAATACATGTTAGCTTTGCAAAAAGCAACAGCTACAAAAGTCTGCAAAAATCCAAAGATACAGCCACTTATATGCCCCCTTATCAAGATTGAGATATTGTTCGAAACAGAAACCAACATTAAGAGTCATCCCGGCAAAGGCAATACAAACCAGAAAGGGAAAATGTTGCATGCTATATTACTTACAGCATAATTACATAAGGAGAAAGCAAGCATCTTTTTTTCAAAGGTTAATTATTTCCAATTTCTCAATTCATGTCATTGTAACTTAAAATTTGCATTAATAATTGCAATATACTATTGAATGTTTCAAAACTTAAAACCATAACATAATATCAAAAGTAATCCCACCAAACTGAACACTACCAGAAAAAGCTTCACCGCTCAAGACATAGTTCCAGATAACATCGGCTACTTGGCATAAATACAATTTATTGCACACTTGCACTTAGATACCTTAGGGTGCCATTGCCTTCTTAAAGTACACCATATTTCAATATTAGGTCCGGAAATATAAATCGCATTGATAGCAAATCTCAAACAACTAGAGAGGCAACGAAATTCCGACAGAGGTCATAACCCAAAACCATCTGAAGGCTGGAAACGGGCGGGCCGGCAGTTTCATAAGGGAAGCACTGGCCTGGCCAACACATCGATTGAAACAAAATCTAATTCAAACAAACCTCATCAACCCACCTCCCCAAAGTGCCACCTTTTGAATACCCAAATCATAAATGTAACACGATTACCCAAACAAAACACGAACCCATCTCTCAAAACAAAATCACTAAACAATCAGTCCACCAAATCACTCCAAACTTACATCAAACAAAAATGGTTTCATATAATCATTATATAGCAAAGCGTGTAAATCCCAATTCAAAACAATCTAAAAGAGGGACAATAATGCCGCAATGTTGGTACCGAACTATAAAATTCAACTGGATTTAGATTTTGAAGAATAAAGATGAAAGCTTTACCCTTGCAAGAGAAAATTCTCAATTCCCAGGAAGTAGGACAGTGTTGAGGAAATTGAGGCGAGTGAGAGCGGATGGACGGCCGTTGGAGCTGCTGAATGGGACTGGGTGGTCCGGTAGAGGATGATCGGAGAAGTGAGTGTGGGTAATGTGTTGAGTTCGCAAATTCCGAAAAGTGAGTGCGTTTTTGTAGTTCTGGCAGAGTTATTTACGCATTTAGGGTGTTTTGGTTTACCTTTTTTTTAATAGACAAATTTATGTATGTTGAATTTGTTAGGTTGGACATCTTTTATATTGGATCACATATTCTCATATCTAATGTGGGTTTTATATTCTTCACATTTTCATAAAATCTCATACTCATCCTATCTTAATGATTCATAAAATTATCAACCACTATCTAACCCTATTTTATAAATTAAAGGGAAAAGGAAAGCTATCAGAGTCCATAACTCACCCCTTTATTTCTTGTGTACACCCCTTCAATTCTTACTACCAACATCTTAATGATTTGTCATTTGTCTATAGAGAATTTCTCTTCCTTCTAGTATTTAATGCATCCTCCTTGGTCACATGATAGACTCGTCTGCATCAACGGGGTTCTACGACTGGTAGTCTCCACTTATTTCACTAGTGGAATATTTTCTTTTATCATTTCATTTGATGTCTTATTGCAGTATTGTGGTCCGCTACTTTACTTTTGTTGGATTGTTTTGGCCATAATGGATTAACATATACTCAAATGTTTTCTATCAAAAGTGGTGAGTCTAGTAACTATACTCTAGTCTTATTCCCATAAGAATAGACAATATGTGTTCGAAATGAAAGTGATTATGAATTTGGTTAGATCAAGTGTTAGACGGAAAAGGAGATTTGTTTATCATATTAACTAAACCTTTTAAAAGAAAGTGAGATCAACTTGAATTTAAAAGTTAATAAATCATTTCTATGACCTATAAGAGTTTCTCAAATTTCTATTAGACAAATATTGTACAAATTTGGATTTTTTTCTTCTTGAGACGACCTTATTATATTGATAGTTCTAATACAAAGGGGAAAGGGGTTGTGGGAGTAGGGAATTGGACATCAATAACACATTTGTGTTGAAGTTGGTTAAATTTAGAATCTAGTCAATATAACTCTTTTAAAATTTTTTGTTAATGATACGTAAAATTAAAGTAATAGTTAAAAATAGGTAATTAATGATATCATTATAAACTTACTTTTGTTTTAGATAAAACTTATATTAGTTATAATGTTTCGAAAAAAACTTACACTACTATAGATAAAAGTGAAATTATCTTGAAAGTGTCGTTTACATTTGAGTGATCTAATCTTTTTCTATCTCTATACCTTCAGTTTGTAAGAGCTCAACCAAACAAGTCTTAAAACGCTCACCTTTCCACTCTTTCCGATCAAAGAGATGGAGAAGCAAGAACCCAACAAAGACGAAGAACAAGCATGCAGCACCTGCACTTCCAACCCGGACCCGAACCCATGCCCCATCTGCCTCGGATTCATCACTCAAGACTCTTATCTAGATCGCTGCTTCCGTATGATCCTCGCTCAATCTTTTTTCTCAAAATCTGCATAATTTTATAATTATGGTTTTTTCTTGCATAAAAATGAATACTTATTTTCTATTTTTCGTTTGATTTCATCAATTATTTAATTAAGTAATTAATGTAAGCAAATGGGTGTTGAATTTTATGTGAAATTTGCAGATAAATATTGTTACAAATGTATAATTCGATGGACTCAAGTGGTTTCAAGCAGGTCTTCTTCTTCACGCCAACCAACCTCTTTCAAGTGTCCCTTATGCAAGGTCCTATTCTCAAACTTATACCCTTTTTTTTTATTTCTTGCTTTGATAATGAGGGAAGGAGTTTCTATTAATTTAAGTAATTTTTACGGAAGAACTTCCTAATTGATGTAGTAACAGGTCGGGCTTGAACCGATAAATAGAAAGTTTATTGCTAGTTTTGGGATTGAATTGGATGGTATTATTTACATTGTACTATATCATACTTTGGGAATTTATTTATCTTTATGTTTTGGTTTCCTTAGAGAATTAGGAGTGATGGTTTGTTAATTGCCAAGAATTGCATAGTTCGTTACAGGCTTGTACTTTTGATATTGTTTGTATTTGTAAGGAACTCGCTTGAAATACCATGATTATTCTCGATAATTTATACAATTTTTGCGAGGAAATTTCTTATTATGATATTACTGATCAAATCTTGAAAGTTTAATATGGGAATATTCATAATTTTTACTTACAAGGAAGGAAAAGTGGTTTATTACATTGGGACAGCCCAAAACAGATATTTGGCTGTGTATGTGGGACGGAGGGAGTATCAAAGACTCTTGGATTGTTCTTTTGAGATGTAAGCATGTTGTGCAACTGCATTGGCCTTCACAGTCACCTTAAGCATGTTGTTGGTGGCAGCTCACTTCGTTTGTTCTAACTTCTAATGACGTTGAAAATTGATTGCCTAGCCGTGAGGAATGAATGCTTTGGTTTAATTATGCCCCTTTTACTAAACTTTGGCCTTGATTCCACTTTTACTAACGAGGTTTAGGGAGGTCAAATAATATGCAATATCAGTTCCTTATTTGTATTTTGTTCAGGCTAGTAGGACCCTGTTTCTGAGTGACCAGTGAGAAGATGTTTTCAAAAAGGATGGGTGGGAGCTGTGAATTTGAGTCTCTTCTATGATTTCAACTTCCATCTGGGTGCTTTAAAGAGCTCTACTTTTTACCAAAATGTTATAGTGAATTAGTAATCTATTAATCTTAGTATCATACAGATGTGCTTTGAAGTTTTCGGTTTTACTATATGACTGACGAAGTTATAGTAATAATTGTTCTAATTAGTGCAGTTTATTTGCTGGTCAATATATAGTACTGAAATTTCACTTCTGATTATCATTTTTTTCTCAATCTGTGGTTATTAAATTGATTTTGTAGACTGACAACGCTTCAATCATTCATGGATATGATGGATGTACTTTTCAACGGCATTTCATCAACCAAAAGAATGGTAATAGGTATTTGAGACAGGTTACCTTACATTGATTTGGTTTTTGTGATGCTTCGAAGGAAGTAATTTGCTATTCATCTTAACTTATTGTAGCTCTTCAACATATTCACAGACAAATCCACACCTTCTTTACAAAGGACCACAAGTATAGATTACAGTGTTACTACACTGAACTAGAACCGGGTTATTTATATGATGTATTTAAAGTGGATCGCTATTGGAAGTTAAAAATGCATCTTCAGGGCAACTGCTGGCTTGAAAAATGGTTGAAAAGGGAGCTACAAGCTCTGATACAGGTGCTTCTACTCAGTCTTTCTTATTCAGTATTTCCCAGATGTGCTGGCATCTTAAGTAAAAATAATACTTGTGTCACTTTTATGTTGTAACTCCTGTTCCCTGAACTTGTGATTCTTCACTCTTGTAAATTTCATGTGCGTAATCATTTTAGCTAAAAGTTGCCCCTCTTATATGTAGGAAGAAGATGTTGAAATCATAATGCATCACATACTTGGGGTGATAGAGTCATTTACAAGAAGGTAAAATCTTAGAATATTGATTTAAAGGTGAAATCATGATATATGCAGTACTGAATAAGGTGCATATTTTGAAGTTGTAGCCTTCTTGAAGATTAGTTAATTAATTTTTTGCAATAACCTTGTATGCGTTCAGCAATCATCCCCAAGGAAAAACTCATTTCACACATCCAAAGCAAGAAGAATTTAAGGTTTTAGTCGCTGAAGCTGCAATGCCTTTCCTGACAGCAAGAACTAAGCAGTTTGTGGATGAAGTGGAATTATTTCTTGCCTCAGGTTTAACTGTTGAGGCTTTTGATAGAGCATACCGAAGATGTTTAGGCTGGGAGAAGCCGGAGGAAAAGTCAGAGGATAATGATCAAAGTAGCTCAGAGCATGAGCTATACATAGCTTCTCACCTATATTTTTTTGATGATGAGATAGATGATTAGGACGAGGTAGATTGGGCAGATGAAAAACTTGTATAGCACTTAACAAATTTTTAATCTTCACCAGGTTTCTTGCCATTCTGTAATGTGAACATACATGTACCGATGTACTTCCTTGTACGACCAGTTCCGTTCTTACTTTTCTCAAGCCTTTGAGTGGGGTAAATGGGGAGTTCTGGTTTTCTTTTTGTTCCTTGGCTCTTTATTTGTATATTTGATGCAATTGCTCAGTGTAGGAACTCTGTTGTATCAGCCATTGGTTTGATTGGCCATTCTTCCTGCCTTGCCTTCCGCCTTTCATCTATTTGTATTTTTACCCAGTATTACTGTATTAGAAGTAACCCTCCACCATTTGTTGATCTTTTCTTGTTTTTTTTTCACGATGTTCTACATATTTACTGTAGCATGAAAAGCCAATGCAGGGAGGGACTACTTTATATATGGGTAAAGAAATGAGAAACAACGAGGTACAAAGTGTAATTGATGGATTACGAGTCCCTTAAATTGGGCCGAGGGTTGTCAAAACTCAAAATTTGGGGTAAACAAAATAAATACTTGGAGTGAAAAAGGGAACCGGTAGTAATGTTAGCATAATCTTATTCTATTTTGAAGGCAGATTTGGTAATTGTTGGAGGGGTATTATGTGTTATGTCACCATAATTTTTGCCCATAATATCTCAAAAGAGTTGCATATTTGTAACTGACCAGTTTACAATTACAAGCCCCAAACCTAACAATGAGATTGTCAAGTCTAGCCACAAGCCCACGACTTTTCATTTCAGTTCAAGATAAGCTTATTCTTTGTTGTCTTTCCTTTTGTAGGGACTAGGGAATGCTATTTCAGTCCTTACACTCGTCATTTCCATCAATGAGAACTCACATCAGTTGACATCACATATTCACATCTCTAAATCTTTAGTCATCAGTGGTTGGACTTGATTACATATCACCCTTCTTCAACCTCATTACCTGTGTGCAAGAGAGAGATGGAGTCAGATAATAAGGCTTTCATGGAGAAGTTCACACTACCTCCATCTTCTACTGGGGAGCTTCCTTTAGCTGGTCTCACCTTTTCTGTCAAAGACATGTGAGTAACTCCACTCTGTCACATAATCTTCCTTTTATTTGATGATTAATTCTTTTTGCACCCAACACCGTAAGTTTTTGTTACATTTAGTTTCATAATTTTCTTGCTAAGTTAATGCAAGTCTGCATCTTTCTCTGAGTTTATGAATACAATATGATAAACTTTTGCAATTATAAGCTCCCATTTGTTGGTCTTCCTTGATTTAAACCCAATTTGCCCCTGATAAGTACACATTTAATTTTAGAAAATGGTTGTTACTTGCGAATAATCTCCATTTAATACAAAATAACTTTTTGTTTTGGAAGGGCAGCTTTGATGTGGAAGGGTTAGTAACTGGGTTTGGGAATCCTGATTGGGCAAGAACTCATGCAACAGCTAAATCCACTGCTCCTGCTGTTTTGGCGCTCTTAAGGGCAGGTGCTACTTGTGTTGGTAAAACTATCATGGATGAAATGGCTTACAGGTTTGTTTTTTCGGGTTATGTTTATGATGGTCCATTTAATTAAGCGCAAATGCTTCTTAATGTACAGTTCCTTGTGAGATTATACCATTGTATGTATAACTGTATAAGTTCCATTTAACTCAAGAATTAATAATCCTCTTGCTTATCTGATTGTTGATTGGGTCTGGCAGGATCACTGTTCACAAATTTGCTGTATTGTTTTCCTGTGAAATTGGAAGAATCTGGATTTTCGGTTTGCCGTATGCTTATAGTTTTATTGGCCAGTGGATTGTATTTATTGAAGAGTATAGTAAAAGGGTTATATGATTTGTTGAAGAATTTCTTTGAAACAATCCTGATTATGTTAGGAGCCATGTTTCATAAAATGAACATTGAATTTAGCCGTTGCCGTTTTTCTTTCTTTTGTTGAGAAACTAAAAGCCAGAGAAAACTTTCTTTACCTTGACAATCTTGGGTGTTTTTCGGTGGTGACTTGTTAGAAATGGTTCACAATCTTTCCCTGTCAAAGAAGGATGTCGTCATTTCTAAATAGTAGTAAAGGTGTACTTGTAGTATCTAGTTACATCAGAACACTATTGGTTTTACACAATCAACACTTTGAGGATATATGTAGTACTCAATCAAGCAATCATAGGAATCATTTATAAGATGTTCTATTTCTCTGTCACATCACTGCACTGTGATAGACAATAACAGTAGATAAATTTGAATATGCAAAACCAATAAACAATCCATTGGACATTTTTCAATGATCAAAGCCACAAAGGTCCTATGATTAGTTTCACTGGCTTGCCTTCGTTTCTGTATGGTAAGCAAGATCAATTTACTTGACCCTAAACCATTTATTGCCATTTTCTTTGACAGCATAAATGGAGAAAACATACACTATGGTACGCCTAGGAACCCATGTGCAGCAGATCGAATTCCTGGAGGATCTTCTAGTGGATCTGCTGTTTCAGTTGGTGCAAACATTGTAGATCTTTCTTTGGGTGTGTTTTTTTCCTCTGCTTAAAAAGTTCTATTTTATTTACAGCCGGAAACCAGTAACTGTCTTACTCTCATTGGTGAAGGTACTGACACTGGAGGAAGTGTAAGACTCCCAGCAGCATTCTGTAAAATTTATGGATTTCGGCCTTCTCACGGGGTTGTCTCTGTTGATGGTGTTATTCCTATGGCCCAGAGTTTTGATACAGTTGGTAAAGATTTGATTGTATGATTAGCAAAATGCAATATTTTACTTTGGATATCTTGAAAAAAAAGTTTATTTCTATGATAGAGTAGCTTGATGTACAACATTTTTGTCTTTAACTGAATGAGATCTGAGTACAAGATGCCAAAATGCATAATCTCAATAGTCTATCAGCTATATGGACAACATCACTAAAATCACTTGTTAAATCTTCAATATGATGAACTGTACTTTTTCTATGTAATTGTAGAAGCGGCATTTAGTGTTGAACTACAGCTCATTGATTGAAAATTAAGTTCTGTCTCAGGATGGTTTGCTAAGAATCCAACGATCTTGAAGAGCGTAGGGAATGTGCTTCTTCCACCACTTGATATGTATTTAGGGAACCCTAGTTCAATAATTATTGCTGACGATTGCTTCAAGCTTCTAAATATCCCAATTGATAGAGTAAAACAAGTTATTCTCAAGTCAGTGGAGATATTGTTTGGAGGTAAGCTGGGTGAAAATTTAGAGCATATTAGAATTTTGATTTTCAGTATGTTGATCCTCTTAATCTAACTGCATGCTATGCTAAAGCAAGGAGTGTGATTTACTTGTCAGTATCAATTGCTGGTTTTATTGATTAGTGAAACTTCGGCTGTCATTGATCCAACTGGTCTTGTAACTTTTTTCATCATTTATGTAGGTCAGGTTCTGAAATATGTGGACCTTGGGAACTATGTAGAGGAAAATGTTCCTAGTCTAAGGCATTTCATGAGCCAGGGTGGTGATACAATAGAATACAGCATACCATCTTTGGTAGCTCTTTCAAGTGCTATGCGATTGCTACAAAGGTACTGCTGGTCCAGTACTTGCCCAATCCAGTAGTTGCCCAATCTGGCCATAAAAATGTACAATCATACTTTATGTGGCTGAGTTTTCACCCATATATATATCTGGAAGTGTAGGTATGAGTTCAAGCTTAATCATGGCGAATGGGTCTCTACAGTAAAACCTTATTTAGGACCTGGAGTAAAGGAACGAGTTTGGGAAGCTGTGAAGGCTAATGATGATAAAGTCAATATTTGTCACTCTGTCAGGACTGAATTGCGAGCTGCACTTTCTTCTCTTCTGGGGGTAAAGTCTATGAATTTTCCCAACACTGTCTCAACTCTCAACTCTCAAGACTTAAAATTGCCAATATATGAACATACCTACCTATTCCACCCTACAGTATAAGCAACTTGTGAAAAACTTGGTGAATGCTTTAGTTCCTTGTCATTAACTGATGTCAATGATCTTCTTTTACGCCATTTATGCAATGATCTTCTTTTACCCATGCAATCTCTTTGCAGGATGTTGGTATCCTTGCAATTCCGACTGTTCCTGGTCCACCACCTAAACTGCAGACTGAGGCTTCTACTTTAGAAACCTTTCGAGCTAGAGCTTTTAGCTTACTCTCCATAGCCGGAGTAACTGGATTTTGTCAGGTCTCTTCTCTGTCTAAGCTAATAAGACAATACTACAAGAAATCAAAAGCTTCATCTATGTATATGCCACAGTGTCCGAAATCAAAATTTTTCTTAATTCTTTGCAGGTAAGCATACCACTGGGATTGTATGATGGCCTTCCTGTGGCTGTATCGTTGTTGGCTAAACATGGTTCAGATACTTTCCTACTTGACCTCGTGGAGAGACTTGGTGGAACTCTCCAGGAGCAGATTGATGCTGCTAAATGATCAAGTCTCTGAATTCTAGTCTGGTTTGGGATGTATTATACACTTTTCTTTACATTCTTAATTCTCATCTCACAACTAAATTATCACTGTATATCATAACCTATGATGTCTGCCAAAATTCCTCACTTTCAGTAATTGGGGTGCGTAACTGCGTATATGCGCTACTATAAAAGCTTATTATAAGAATAATTTTTATTCCAAGTTGAATTTTGTAGACTTGACTTGAATTTATTGGCATCTTTCTCAACATATATTTTTTTCTCATGAATCTCATGTATGAACTGTTCCCTTTTATAAAAAAAGTTATAAGACTTTAGCTTTTATATAATTTTAAAACTAACTTTGATCAATTTTTTCACTCATACAAAATATTTTGTAGACAAGATGATTGAATAATTTTATCATAGTTTTTTTTTTATTTTTTTTTATTGTGTAAGAGTGGATTAGCTATTCTAGCTTAGGCATAATTTTACTTGGATATATTGTGTGTATTTTTTGTTATTAGTGTCCAAATCTAAATTGTAAGGAATATTAGAACATGCAATAGGGCGGTCTATAATATATTGGCATTTGTGTATTAGGGGAAAGATGATGAAAAACATTCTTTTGAGTTTTGAGAAAAAGGAAAAGTAGTTGGGCTTGTCTGAACTCGTGAGTCGTCACCCCATCTGCAAGAAAAACTTGGACCTTTGGTGGCTGCCCCAATCGCCCTTCCTGACTTCTCCTAAAATACTTTTTATTTGATTTTCATTCATTTAATCACTTATTAACATAAGATATTTAAATATTGTAACTTGATCATCACACTTCACATAGAGTTTATTTTCATTTGAAGTCCCACTTAAAACTCGTGCAGGAGGAAAACGTTTGTATGTCAAGGTTGGGTTAATTTATGAAAAGATGCCTCTTTTGTTGCCATGGCTAACTTCACCAAATATACTTAGGATTTGATTTTATTTTATTTTATTCGATTCATTTCATTATTTATATCATTGTTATCAGTATGTGAGATTTGAATGTTGTAACTAGATTACAAAATTCAACATATTGTAGGTATCGATTTGCCTACGGGTTATAATTGCACTTGTGAATATATTTGGCAATGGCGTTTTGTGATTGAATCTTGAAAGTAAAATCAAATGAATAAGTAAGAGTGGCCAATGAATCTTTAATAAAAGATTCATAAACCTTTGTCAATTGGATCGGGCGATTTGGCTTACCACCTTCAATTTCCTTATGTAAATAATTTATAAATGAATTTTTTAATCTACGTACGAAAAAGAAACAATCTTGTCGATTTATTTCAAATCATATCTATGTAATTAGAGTGTCTTAAAAGCCATTTAAACAAACACTTTTGTTAATAGAGTCAAGTTACCTAATTTCAAGATAACTTAAGTTTGTTTACTATTTATGCTAAAATTAACTGAATTTCGTATAGTAACTTATTTTCTCTAAAATTTTAACCGTTTTCACACTCATATTTAGGTGAGGGTAGGATTCCTCAGCTTTTTTTTTTTTCCTTGAATGAAATTGAACTTCTATTACATAAAATAGCATTGCTTAAACACAATACTTCCTAAAACTCATCTTGTCCTGATCTTAACGACTTTTTACCGAATATAAAATAGTATAAATTTTTAATAAGTAGAAGACAAAAAGGCCTAGTGAAGCGTGGAACACGTGCATCAGGTGGCCTATTTGGGTTATGCAGTTATGCTTGCGTAGTTGCAGTTGCATCTCTGTACATATAACGACCCCCTCAGTCCCTCGACAACCATCTGCAATTGCATACACATCTCACTCTCTCTCTAATCACAGTGAAGAAGATGGGGAGAAAGGAGGTCAGAACAAGAGCTCCCGGAAAAATCATCCTCGCCGGCGAACACGCCGTCGTTCATGGATCTACCGCCGTTGCCGCCTCCATTAATCTTCACACCTCCATCTCCATTCAGCTCTCCCCTGGTAATCACCTTTTTTCCATATTGTAATCAAATTTGAGATTGGTATTGTAATTGTAAAGGTCCAGTTTTTTAATTAACTATCAAGTTGAGATTTTGATTAATCTGATCGTAATTAGTTTACTTGTAGATTATGATATTATTTTATTAAGAATTCGACCATTGTAATTATCCGGTTAGCAACTTGTAAGTGTATTAATGAAGTCGGATTTGAGGGTTTCTAACGGAGATAGCTACTTCTACCCACTGGGCTATCCTTCTCTATTAGTGGCAGGTAATGTACCCGTGGATCAACAAAGTTTTTTCCTTTTGTAAGTTTAAAGTGTATTAATGATGTGGGGTTCGTGGGTTTGTTGCTTGTGTGTGAATGATGTCAGGTTCGTGTGGAAATTTCAAATGAAACATATAAGAAACTGTAATATTTGTAGTATATATATGCATAATCAAAGGACCTATTTTTCAATGTCACGAGATAGATGTTCTCACTCTCGACCCTCTTGCTGGTGGCACGGCTGTGTTGGACTATTTTGGTTCATGACTTTGCAATGTATGTTAATGTCTTGTTTGTCTAGAGTGTTGGCTTTGTCAACTATTCTCAAACATTCAAACCCTTTTTGTTATTAAATGAAGAATTTGAGTGCGGTGATTCTAAGAGGATTATGGAGTCCGTTTTGTGTCTAAATTGCAAATTAGACAGTGAAGAACATGCAAAATCAAGGGCGTGTTCTATCTTTATGAGATGAACCACTACTGCTACTTAATAGTTCGGACAATGATTGTCTCAACTCTCCTCCTGGTCACTTGTATTGATTTCCTTATGCAGATTTGCTAGGTTGTATTCTATGTCTTTTCCATTTTTATCTAGGATCTTGGTTTTGTGAACAATTGTCAAATAATTTAACCCGTCTTTGTTTTTTATGATTTCTCGCTCATTATATGATTAAAGTATATTTGGTTATGAATTCTGAGTCGTTACTTTCACAGCGTGTTGCTAATGCCTCAGATGATCAATTTAATAGTCAATGAGATCTTTATCATGTAGCTGTCCTGTTTTTGTACAGACAGAGATGATATGCTTAAGCTTGAGCTCAAGGACATGGAACTGGAGTTTTCCTGGACAATAGGGAGTATTAAGGAAGTACTGCCAGATTTTGATCTCCCCTCACCTTCAAAACCTTTATCCTGTTCATCAGAAACCCTGAAGTCATTAGCATCAGTCATTGAAGGGCAAAATATTCCAGAGGCAAAAATAGAATTGGCTTCTGGAGTGTCAGCCTTTCTCTGGCTATACACGGCCACCCAAGGGTATGTTCGTGATTTTATTCCCCTTAACATGTTGCTGTAGAAAGACATATTCTTGGATGTAATCATATTGATGAATTTTTCTTTGCTTACTTTCTCATAATGTCTATGGTTAGCTTCTATCATTTATTGTTTGCCAATATCTTACTCTCAATAGTCTTATATCATGCTTGTTTACTTATATTTGGCTATGTTACCAATGACTTTTCCTCTTATTTTTTTTTTTTTGAACTTATTCTTGTATTCTAGGTACAAACCTGCTACGGTGACTGTGACATCTAAACTTCCTTTAGGTGCAGGACTGGGTTCATCTGCTGCATTCTGTGTGGCACTTTCCGGTGCCCTTCTTGCATTAACAGAATGTTGTGAGATTGACCACAGTCAGCAAGGCTGGATAACTTTGAGGAATAGTGAGCTCGACCTGGTAAACAAATGGGCTTTCGAAGGAGAAAAGATAATACATGGAAGGCCATCTGGTATCGATAACACAGTTAGCACTTTTGGTATGTCATCCTATTCAATGGGTTATCATCCTTGTATATATTCACTCGTATGTGTTTTCCTGTTGGATTGTTCTTGCTATTATCATTTACTCTTTTTGGAATGGTGGAGAGAAACACATATCTTTTGAATTGAAACAAGGCAAAAAGAAATTCTCCTATTTCTAGTGTCCAAACATAATCTTTTCACATTTTTCATCATTAACTTTGAAGTAGCTATTGTGTAATCAGGACATAAACATTTGATTATCTGACAGATTCATTGCCTTGTCCATGGTAGAATCCCTTCTCCCTCCCTTCCTCTTTTGTGAATTGTCTTTTCATCATATTTTTAAGAATAGAGCATTAAAGATAAATATACACCAACATATTTCTTGCTAGTTTGACTTTTTTTCAAGTCATGCTGTCATTGCTGTATTTGATTAGTGAAAACAGAGAGTACTCATGTTAAACATTGGATGATAGACCAAGAAGTTATGAATTACCACAAATTTTTTTTCTTTTTCTTGGCATAAAGACAAGTACATACTGAAGTGAGATAAAATAAATTGGTGACTCCATTTTCTTTTCATTATCTTGAATAGTTTAGTTTGACCCCTAAATGTTGGAGCCTTCCCTCTTAAACCCTATTTTAATTGATTTCATTGGAATATAAAGCTATCGCTTTAGACATAGTATCCTTTTGGAATTTTCTGGTGAGATAACTGAATCACTTGTGATGTGTTATGCAGGAAATATGATACAATTCAGGTCAGGTGAAATCACTAGGCTCAAGTCGAATACACCATTAAAGATGCTAATTACAAATACTAAGGTAGGGAGAAACACAAAAGCCTTAGTTGCTGGTGTGTCAGAGAGGACTTTACGCCATCCTGAGGCAATGACTTCTGTATTTAAAGCTGTTGACTCTATTAGCCAAGAGTTGTCTAATATTATACAAACCCCCACTCTTAATGATATTGCGGTCATTGAAAAGGAAGAAAAGTTGGAAGAACTAATGGAGATGAACCAAGGCTTGCTTCAATGTATGGGAGTGAGCCATGCTTCAATAGAGGCTATTCTCCGGACAACACTTAAATACAAGTTACGTTCCAAGCTGACTGGAGCTGGTGGCGGAGGCTGTGTATTGACACTGTTGCCGACACGTATCCTTTCAAACATGAACAGTCTTGATTATCTTTTGTATTTTCACCATCAATTTTTTTTTAACAGGACACCATTTACGTTTATAATAATAGCAATACCACCCAAATTAAGTTTGATTATTGCTAGGGATGGTTACTCACTTAGTTTTCTGCACATAATTTAATGTCCTCTTCCTTGACCATGTAATTCAGTTCTGTCCACAGTTGTGGTTGATAAAGTGGTTGCTGAGTTAGAGTCCTGTGACTTCCAATGCTTCATTGCTGGAATTGGTGGGAACGGCTTGGAGGTATGCTTCGGTGATTATGCCCACACTTGAGTGGTCCATACTCGTGATCCATTGTGAGTCTTAACTTTATCAAGTTATTCTGATTGTACCAATTTTGTTCATCTTTTAACTGTACAATATGTTGTACACTAGTGTTGTTGTTGTAGTCATGCTCATTCTTCTTCAACTAGTCAAAATTCTCTTTAATTGAGGACCTTGATTACTTTATTATTTGTTTTACATAAATTAATTTATTGTTGAACTGTTTGTTTAAGTTCCATCTGATTGGTGCAATGTCTGATTTCTTTTTGTTAAATCTGTGCATACTAAGCTTAAAAGTTTGTAGGAAATGAGATACGTAGTATATATGAATAATAATGGTTATATAGACAAAAAGTGAAAGAAAGATGAAAAAGGAAATAAGTTAGTAAAGGAGAGAAAAAGGAAGTAGTTAAAAGAGAGAAAAAGGTAACATTGTACCAAATTGTCCTTGAAAAAGAAGATGAGCAGATTTGGGTGTAGTAATCCCAGCATCCTCATTTGCCAAAATAATAAATAAATCCCAGCATCCTTTTGAACCATTTCATCTTCGGCCATTTCAATAATGAACATGTTGTTGAAGCCTCTAACCTATGGAGGAAGTGACGTAGAGTCACCTTCTCATCAATTGTCACTTTTTTTTTTATATATATAATTATATGTACTACTTATAAGTTTGAAGTCCAAAAGAGAGTAACATCTTAAATGTTACTTCCTCTACAGTTAGAAACTTCAACAACATGGTTGTCATTGAAATGGCTTTTTGATGTTGTCCGTGTTCACTTCTGGTTCTTTGTTCATATCATTTTTTTGCATTTTTTAGGTTAAATGTTTATGAAAAAATTACAAATATATATGGATTGGAAATAAAAATACATGCCATACATTGTAACACATTGTATTTTCATTTACAATATTTGTCATATATTATTTCAACATTTTCTACTGAATATATGACATTTTGTACAAAATTTACCAAAAAAAAAAAGTCCATAACAAAATATTTCATGTCAGATTCTCTGTATTAATTAGAAATTTCCCAATAAACACCTTTGTATTTTGGTGATTAGAATTTTCTCACAATCCGCAAGTTGGCTATCGAAAGTTTTGTAGCTTGACTTTTAAGGGACACTCAGTCACTAGATTTCCTAAAAAAAATTCTTCTCTGTATTGCAGTACACCAGGTCTCTCTTCTTCAGACCCCGGTAATGTCAATTACTCAATACTGTCTAGAATTGGCGTTGACGCTTACAAAGAAAATTTATTTCATCTTATAAAACCAAAGCTTTTATTACTTATTGTACTTATTAGTTAGTTGGTACATAGGTTGGGAGAAGATACATCAACCACCCTTTCTGAACACACAAAGTTCAAAGAAAAAAAGCGCACTACTAAGATGTGGCTTTACCACGGACAGTACTCGTAAAAGCTTCATTTACCACACCTTTGCGCACTAACAAAGATGCCATAAACCAAGAACCATTCCTCAAATTTTTAGCCATTCATGATAACCCCACCTGAACAAAGAGAATGAATTATGTGAGTTGAATCCAGTGAGAAACAAATATTTTTTATCTAACATTTTGAAGAAATGTTGATGACTTTATCATTAGGATGGATGGTTTGCCCGGTAATGTACGAGGAACACATAGGAAGGCACAACCGCACTAGGCTGTCCTGCCCTCTTCATGGGCACTTCTGTACCAAATTTCTTGACCTCATCATCCTTAAATGATGCTGGATTCAGGGAGTCCAAATAGGACCTGGGGCTATCTCGTTGACTCGGATGCCCTTCTCTACAAGCTGGAGAGCTAGGCCTCTGGTGAAGACCACGATTGCTCCTTTGGTAGAGGTGTAGTCCAGTAATGTCGGTTGACCTTTATATGAAATGACTGATGTTGTATTGATGATGCTTTCCCCTTCTTGCATATGCTTCAACACATGCCTATACATATATGGACTTGAAAAATGACACTATGAGTATAGAGAAGCTAAATGTTCATTTGCTAACCTTATGGATAACCAATTTTTTGGGTTTTTTTTGTCAATGTTTAGCTCTCTACTTTTAACCTCTTATTAAATGCTCGCCTTGTGACATAGAAATAGGAGAAGATGTTAGTCCTGAACTCCCTCTCAAGCTTCTGCTCATCAACCTCCTCAATAATTGTGCAAACATTCTGCTCAGCACAGTTATTGACCAGATATCTATTTGCCCAAAGGCGTTAGCCACTTCGTCAACCACCCTTTTACAGTTTTCACCATACCCAAAATCTGCTGGAATTGCTATGGGTTCTGTAGCACCAGAGCCCTTAGCACTTTTGATAAGTTCAATGGTATCCCTAGCATCCTTGTCCTCATGGCCCTTAATGTATGTAAAAGCTACAGTTGCACCCTCCTGCTCAAAGCAATGGCACACTGCCTTCCCTATACCTGAGTCTCTCCCTGTCATCAGGGCTACTTTCCCCTGTCACCACATACCTTAAGCTGAAATTCGAAAACTAATTTATGAAACTTTATTAGTGTGGGAGTCAAGCTCCTTGTGGGCCACAGGGCTGTATCTTGGTGTCTCAGATGTCGTATCTCATCATACATGTTATGCATATCTAGGTCTCTAGCATCAACAGGTCTTTTTAATGTCTTCCTAAATGTTTGTTAACATTACCTCAAAGTGTATGGTTTTCCTTTGATTTGCACTAACATGTAAACTTAGGCCTCTACGGTGTAACAAGGGGTAACAATAAAAAATAAAAAAAAGTAGTTAAAAAGCGGTTATTTGATGGCCTGTTTTGTAAGGAGTAATTATGTAAGTCTGTAAGGATAGTCTCAAGCCAATGTGTTTGGTAATGAAATTTACACCTTAATATTTCTTTTTATTCATTGAATCTTGTACGTTCATTACCATCCAAGTGGTAATAGAAATCTAACAGACAAACACAGATTTGGGGAGGAAGTTACCATATACATCACCAAAGGATTTTCCTTATCACATACGTTCATTATCATTACTACCATTTATAACTGTCCACCAAATAACCTGATGTGAAATTACTCCTTACATCTTTACTATGATTGATGATTAGTATTATGAGAGATTGGAATTGTGTGATAAGCAACTATGATTGATGAATAGTGTTACGAGAAATTGGATGTGTGCTAAATAAATATGATTGATGGATAGTGCTATGAGAGATTGGAATTGTGTGATAAATAGTTTGGTAGGGAGGGAGTATTAGTTATATATACCTGGAGCTTGTTGGCAGGCTTGTACTCGAAGTGGCCAGTTTCCAGGACAGGATTCATGATATTCTGTTGCCCAGGCTGAGTCTCCTGCCTCTGCACTGGGAATTTCTTTCCATTGGTTGCCATTGTTTCTTAGTAAAAGCCTTAGCTGCAGTTTAGCAACCGAAATAGAAAACTAGAAGATGTCTCTAAAACGCTAGAATGACTCTTTGTTATTCAATAGGTTTGAGTTTCTTAGCAGAGGCTCTTTGTTTGTATATAGTATGTTTAACCGAGGGAAGGAGAGTTCTGTAACGCGGCAGTGGACATGGAGTATAATGTGTCAGGTAGATTACTTCCACTTGGCACATCTGCTAGCTGAATTGCTCAACTGCTAATTCAGATAGGGACGGTGTAAGATGTGTAAGAGGACTTGCGTTATTCTGAGGCTCTTGAGTTCCCCCTCGCATGTAGAGGACCTTACCCTCTGTCTCCTTTCGCCACTTTTGAAAAAATTGAGTCTCAATATCTCTATTTTCTTGTCCGAATTCATAATCAAAATTATTAAGAGTATTTTGAACTAGTAATGTGCCTACATGTCAATCTGAAAAAAGTATGAAATCGAATAGTTGAAGCTCTGAACTAATAACGTGACAACTGTAAAATCCTAATCGATTGAGTAAAGTGGCAGATATGAATTGATCAGATTGACAGAATTGCGTGTTGCTGAATTATTCCAGTGTTCATAGTTTAGGATGTGTGAACCAAACCAGGTATTTTACCAGCTTTTTGCTGTTGAGAGTTCTTCTACTTCATTTTTAGGCGAGGCAATAGTAGTACTGTGTGCTGTAGTTGGTGCAGTAGTCATTTACAGAAATTGAGGGATTTACCATCATGGGTATTATCCTGGGGATGCTGGCCGGGTATGAGCCTATGCATACAAGTCTGGCAGACTGATACAAGTTTGGGGAGTATGCATTAGACATTTACAAGTTGATTGAACGGCCAAGGTGGATAAGAGTTGTCTATATGTAGTATATTTTATTGGCATGGCCATGCCTGGTGATTTATTCCTGTTGTGTGGAGAGAGTAATCTAGAACTTAAAATCAACTGATAAAATTGGTAAATCAACTGGTAAAAGTTGGTTAAAAAAATTCTGAACTTCAAGTTTGATCATATATCCACATTCGGAGAGTAATCGCTCTCACATGTTCCCTCACATGGTTATACTTAGCGTTGCACTACTCATGCTCACACGAGGTAGTATATAAATAAATAAAATCGGGCTTTAATCCCTAAAAGATGAAGTCGACTTAGTTAATCAAGAGCCTATCTCACATGCCTCTTCCTCCATTCCCTCTTCTTTAGAGTCATATCTTCTTCTAAATTCAATTCCTCCACATGTTTTTCAATTCCCTCCATCAAAGTAACTTTTTATATCTCAACTGCATTTAAGGTCTCCATTACTTTAATTCTCCACCTTACTCACTGGTACAATTTGACATCTCACATGTGATTCTCCCTTATCTTGTCCTTGATATTCACTACTCTAACTTTCTTTCGGATATCCACATTTTTAACTTTTTGTCCCTCGGGGTATTCCCTCACATCCACTTTAACATATGCAATTTGCTATGTTCTTTTTCTCAATATACTTCTTTTGAAAAATCCAATATTACAACTCATACAATAATGCTAATCTAATTATCTTTCTATAAAATTTATCTTTTAGCTTATACACTCCAATCACACTATATGCCCATATCACAATAGCCCATTCTTCGCTATTTGCTATTCCAACTTTTTTTTTTTCAGATATCCATGTTCCTATTTTTTTTTTTTTGTCCCATACACACATCCACTTTAACATACACTACAATAATCACTTTGGCACACTATCAAATAAGAAAATAGCCAAATCACACATATCACACAATAGATCTACTGAAGAAGTATAAGGGTAAAGAAGAATATAAGATAATAGCCAGGGATATGGGTATGGCAACATATCAGATGCAGCAATATAGACTGTTCTCATTGATCGACAATGTTTTATTACCAATTTACTGAGCTTTGAATGGTTGTGCCTTGCCACAGTGAATTTGTCTAGTGCCAAAAACTTAACATTTCTTCTGTCATGATTTCAAGTTCAAATCTGATTACTTGAATGTCAGAGATAGAATGGATTTTCAACTGTCAAAACTAAGTTGTACGTAAATGTCAGAGATGGGGAATAAGTTGAGTTATCCAGGATTGAGCTTTTAGCGGGTTCCATAGAACTGATGCATTACAGTGGATTTGATTTAGAGGGTTAATGCGAAAGATAATTCTACCATAATAACACAGAAATATAAGAAGGCTTTTACAACATAAGCTTTTATAACATCAACCATCATAGAACCTCATACGGAGTATCTTATTATAATTATTATGTACTTTTATGATCTTAAGTTTTAAGGAAAATACACCCACAAAAGAGACCCCTGCATTACTGATTCTTCACCATACATGCGCTCTTCGAAAGAATTACTCTTAAAAACTTTCTGTTTGTACTGCATACCCCAAACCACAAAACAGGAATACACCATTCAACATCAACAGGTATTAAGCATTCACAACGGCCCCACCTGAACACATGAAACAGAACAACACAATACATTAACCCAAACCAACACCTATAAAAACGAAAAACCGAAATTATAAGCACAAGTTTAGGTTTGTCACCATTAGGATGGAGGACCTGCCCTGAAATGTAAGAAGAGTCACCATTAGAAGCAAGGAAAACATATGAAGGCGCAACCTCGCTAGGTTGTCCTGCCCTATTCATAGTCACCTGAGATCCGAAGCTCTTAACCTCATCTTCCTTGAAGAAGGCCGGGATCAGAGGTGTCCAAATGGGTCCTGCGGCAACCCCGTTGACACGGATACCCTTCTCGATTAGCTGCAGAGCTAGGCCTCGGGTGAATCCCACTATTGCACCTTTGGTTGAGTTGTAGTCCAGCAACTTGGCATTCCCCTTGTATGCATTTATTGATGTAGTGTTGATGATGCTAGATCCTTTCTTCATATGCTTCAGAGCATGCCTATACAGCATACTTACCCAAGTCACAAACATTTTTATTTTCGCATACAAATCGAACATACAGCCCAGATTTATCCTAACTTATGCTTACCTTGTCACGAAGAAGTAAGAGAGAAATCTTAGTCCTGAAGACCCTTTCAAGCCTGGGCTCATCAATCTCCTCCACAGTAGCACACTCATATTGCTCAGCACAATTGTTGTCCAATATATCTATACGCCCAAATGCAGTCACCACTTCATCCACAACCCTCTTACACTTATAGTACCCCAAATCTGCTTGCACAGCAATAGGGTCCATTGCGTCATAGCTCTTGTTTCTTGATCATTTAAAGGGTGTCATGAGCATCCTTGTCTTCTTGGCCCTTGATATATGTGAAAGCCACAGTTGCACCCTCCAGTGTAAAAGCACTGACAGACTGCTCTTCCTATTCCTGAGTCTCCTCCTGTCACCAGAGCAATCTTTCCCTGCCATCATCAAAATGTGAATTGTTACTTAACTTCTTAGTGATCTGATTTACTACAAGCATGGGCCTTAATCTTCATAAATGAAAATTTATTACTCTCAATTTTAACCTGTATTCGTAAATAATTAGTCGCATAAGGAGTACTCAGTATTTTATTATTGACACGTCCTGAAAGACCCACGACCTACCCAAAATTAATTGTTAATTGTCACGTTGATGATGTATCGTATAAGCTACTTAAAAGGTAAAAACAATAGTGTGACATAAAATTTTAACTTGCAAAATGAGCGTGACAACTAATTTCAAACGAAGAGAATAATAATGTCTACATACCTGGAGCTACTTGGCAGTCTTGTAGTCTTAACGAAGAGCCTCCGGGATAGGATCCATGGCGTGCTCTTGCCCAGGCTGAGTCTGCTGACTCTGAGCCGGAAACTTATCACCACCCGCCATTCTTACAATCTGCAACTGTCCGTGCCTTCTATCACTATTTCCGATAATCTAATACAAGCTGCTTCTTGAAAACGCTCTACCTACGCATGTGCTTGCTGCTGCTGCTGCCGCTGCCCTGGATGGCACACCTACACGCAAAAACATAAACAAACAAGTAAACAAAAAAAAAAAAAAAAAGCTAGCAAATTGGGAGTTTTTCTGCTTGGAATTGCATGAATCATCACTTCCTTACTAATTATAATATAATCCTATTTGCATGGGAACAGTAATGTAATGTAATGTGATTAGGGATATAATTTACGTGCCTGTTGTAGTGGGAGTTACGTGTCATGGGGTTCGTTTTCTTGCTAAGAAAAAGCTTAACTTTTTCAATTCTCAATTTAAGAATCAGTAATGTACTTAAAAAATATGCTTATAGTTTTCTTGCTCATTTAATTTATATATTAATAATTGAATACGAAATATGTTTTTTGTGCACCAAATGTTAAAAAATGACGAGGGTAGCAGTAAGTACATAATATATATATATATATATATATATATATATATATATATATATATATATATATATATATATATATTGGAAAGACTGACTAAATTATCTATTTATATATATATATATATATATATATATATATATATATATATAGGGGTGGGTTCATGTGAGAACCCCCCCTAATATGAGAACTCTTCTAAGGGTGAGAACTCATCTAACTCCATACAACTTGGCAGATCTAAGGGTTGTCATTCAATAGAACAAAATGGCAAATCCGTAATTAATCAAAAAAACTGACAAAAGGAAGTTGATTAAAAAGTGTAACTGACACTTTTGGAAGATTGGAACACGCAAATATTTTTCAGTCTACTTCATTACTTCTTCAGAGGCCCTTCATTTGCATCCTCCACGTCTTCTCTCTTCGAACTTCCGGAAATTTTCGAACCCCATTCCTGTTGCGAAGAAATGTTCTAAACCAAATAACATCATGTTCTAACCAGTGAACACCATGTTCTAAACAATTGAACTTGATGTTCTAAACTACTGAACATGATGTTCTAAACCATTGAACTTAATGTTCTAAGGTATTGAACGTATAATTGTACTCGAATAATTTCATTTATTCAAACATTTTAAAACCAACCTAATATACTATAATGGTTAATTTCTAATTCTAAACGCTAGGTAATTTGTTTAAAATACTTTATTGGGCATTTCCAAACTACTGAACATCATGTTCTAAACTAGTGAACATCATGTTCTAAACAATTGAACTTGATGTTCTAAACTACTGAACTTGATGTTCTAAAGTATATAACATGTAATTGTACTCGAATAATTTCAAATTCCAAATGCTCAACATCCAAAAAATATAAAAATATTAAAACAACACTAAATGAACATCATGTACTCAACTTGCGAAGAAATGTTCTAAACCAAATAACATCATGTTCTAACCAGTGAACACCATGTTCTAAACAATTGAACTTGATGTTCTAAACTACTGAACATGATGTTCTAAACCATTGAACTTAATGTTCTAAGGTATTGAACATATAATTGTACTCGAATAATTTCATTTATTCAAACATTTTAAAACCAACCTAATATACTATAATGGTTAATTTCTAATTCTAAACGCTAGGTAATTTGTTTAAAATACTTTATTGGGCATTTCCAAACTACTGAACATCATGTTCTAAACTAGTGAACATCATGTTCTAAACAATTGAACTTGATGTTCTAAACTACTAAACTTGATGTTCTAAAGTATATAACATGTAATTGTACTCGAATAATTTCATAAATTCACACATTTAAAAAACCAACATAATATCCTATGATGGTTAACTTCTAATTCTAAGCGCTAGTTAATTAGTTTAAATGTTCTAAATGTTTAGTAGTTTAGTCTAAACACCATGATCTAAATTAGTATACTTAAATGTTCTAAATGAGTGAACTTGATGTTCTAAACTTTTAAACATGATGTTCTAAACTACTGAACATCATGTTCTAAACTAGTGAACATCATGTTCTAAACAATTGAACTTGATGTTCTAAACTACTGAACTTGATGTTCTAAACTACTGAACATATACTGAGAAATAGATGCACAGTAATGAAGAAAAGAATGAAACATAAGAGTCTAACACTCTGCCAGCACGTAGAGATGAAGGTTGAAACACGTAGAGATGGCAATGGCAACACGCAAAGTGGATGTCCAGCAAACACGCAAAGTAGAAAATGTTCTGAACACTCTGCCAGCATGCAAGTTTTAACACATTGACTGGATATTTACAGATTTGCCATCCATTTCTGAAGCATTTTCAGCCCTAGATCATCAACCATCCAAGGGTGTAAGATGGGTTCTCACCAAAAAGGAGTTCTCACATAAGGGGAGGGTTCTCACATGATCCCTCCCCTATATATATATATATATATATATATATATATATATATATATATATATTTTGGAAAGACGGACTAAATTATCTATTCTTGAGGCTATATACTAGCTTATCTTATTGTTTTTCATGTCTCTATTTATGTTTCGGTGTCCAAGTGTCTCAAAACTTCAAAGTGTCCATAGTAAATAAAAGTTCCTTTTCAGAAGAAAGATTAGGAAGTGTCGATGCATGCATGGCTGCCACGTGCAAAATATGTGGTCGAATTATTAAGATTTATGCATGTAGTTAAATCTAGTTGTAGTAAGCGCCATTTGTAGCGTAAACAGCAAGTACCACAATTTGAAAAGTGGGTAAATGTAGACGAATCAGTAATCCAAAAGGTTATCCTGCATGTGTGCTACGTGTATAAGCACTTAACGTCAGCTTTTTTAATCTTCTTGAACCTCTTCATCCTTTTCTACACGAGTATTTTCTAGTTGTGCATAAACATAAGTTCGAAAGCCATCACTCACGAGATTCCATACATCACTTTCATTAGGTAAGTTCTCCTGAATAATTTTTTTTTTTTTTTATTTGCTTCCTTACAGTAAATAATTTAACTAATCAATTTAATATGAGTTACATCATGAGATGTATTTGTGTGTTGCAGGTGAAGAACAGCATATTTAACTACTGATAATTGTGTGAAAATCAAATGTCGCCTATGAAATGCTCCTACCTTCTTGTGGTTCTCCTTCATGCTTATCTTTTGCTTTTTGTCCCAGTTCTTTGTGATGATGGTTAGTGAAATATTATTTATTCCCTTCTCATGTTTTACTTACTATATACAGTTAATATTAATTACTTTCGTATTTAGTTTTCATAATTTTGGTAGTAACAAGAATACGGTTGTCATGATAACTAATTTGGGATAGAGAGAGCACATACATGAGTAGTGTCTTGAAGTTATTCTTAGATGTTATATCCCAAAGTAAAAAAAAAAATGAATGAGCTAAGTATAGTATCACATTGTTACATGACATTATGTGCGACTTAGGGGTCTGGATCTATCTGAAATTCACCAATCCATAGTGTGTGTGAGGTTTTTTTTTCTTGAAATAATTCTTTGGACATACCAAGTAGTACTTGGTAATGTTGGTAGCCCTAGTCCATACGGGTGGGGATTCCCTTTAGCTAATTGTGAATTGGATAAGAAGGAGAATTAGTGTCATACCCTTTAGCTAATTGTGCTTGTCTTTCCCAGTGGCTATATATTAATATTTCCGAATTTCCATGCTATGGGCCAATGGCTATATGATTTCGTTTCGTACTCCACAATTTCACGGCTATATATACAAGTGTAGAACTCCATTGAATTTGGGTTTAAATTATTCATAGTCAATGAGCTAATTTCACAAGCTATTAGTTAAGTACCATTACCATACACATTTTGTGAGCTATTGCCACTTGAAAGAGTGATTAATGCTCATATAAACTAATACAGATATACCTATATTTTAAACAAAAAAAATGAAACCCGCAACTATTCAAAATTAATGTGTTTAAATTCAAGGTGATTCAACTTTAAATCGTATGTGTGTGTGTATGTGTTTTTTTTTTAATGTTGTTCATTCAGCTTAGGTATTTTCACTTGCTTGACTGAACGCAACTTTGAAGTATATATGTAGTTAGCAAGGTAGAGGTCAGGCCGTCTGGCAATAGACAGTTAGGCCCAAAACTTTGATTCCTAATTTCCTGAAAATGGTATCTTCTCAAACTTCGCAATATGAGTGATCTTTAACAATCTTTATCCTGCAGATGATGAGAATAATCTTCTCCAAGGTCTAAACAGCTACAGAGGCTCCTTACAACTTCCTCCCTTGATCAAAAATAAGCAAGCTGGATGCCTAGCCGATGAGCTAGTCGATGAGATTAAAGATCATCCCTGTGTTGCAACCGTAGCAGCCAACGCTGTAGCCGGATCTGGAAACTCTGGAACCCAGTTTGCAAACTACCCAAAGCTGCTCAAGAAATGTAACATCGATCCAAATACAACAGCAAACGGTATTATCTTACCTGTTTGCGTCCCAAACCTCGTTCCAACCCTTGTACTCACCAACTATACTAGGACTGGCTATGGACGGTATGTCAATGATACAAGGTTCACTGGAGCAGGTCTTGGATCAAAGGACGATTGGATGGTGGTGGTGCTGTCAACAACTGCTGCGGGAGGGAGTTTTGCTTCAAATGCTGTTGATATGGTTTATGGATTGTTCAACTATTTCTTGCCATTAGTGGCAGGCTTTTTTTTAATTAATTAGCGAGCTACTTAATCTCGTAGAGCTAGATCTTTGTTCGAGACAGCGTCATTTCACTGTACTCCGTAATAGGGCATTCAGTTGGTTGGTTTAGGCAGCGAAGACAATATATGTGAAGGTGACATTGATAAAAGATTGCCGTATGTTTCTAAGAAATGCCTTGTATGTGATAAAATTTAAGTTGAACCAAATCCTTTTTGTTGTTTAACCATAGAAAAGCTGAACGACTTTTGATGTGTGCATCCTTCGATTCTGTGTGCATACTTCCCATATATGGCTACGAATGTATGTTTGCATATAACCTTGGCCCGGGGACGTCAATGACGAAGAGGGTGTTTTGAGATGTATGAACACAAATTGACCGGATTTTTTGAGATGTATGCACACACAACAAGGTGATATAATAATCATAAACATGATGTATGATCTGTATTGTGGCTAAACATGCCCATGCCCATGCCCTTTTTTGGGCATTCCACATGAAATCATATTTTTAGGCATTGCATTAGTTTCTTGCGTTATAGCCATAGTGGCAAGCAGCAAGAAAATAAAAGGGGTCCTTTGATAGCCATACTAAAAAGTAGAAGGAAATCAGCCATATTCGCAAGGTGGGAACTAGGAATGTAGGATGACATGGATCTCATCGCACTAGAATACTCAACTTCATTTTAGACCTCGCAAATATTCACAATATGGACTACCGTACAGGGAGAGTTTGTACACAATGTGGTCGGTCATGTGGATGCACTCATTTGTCAACAAATAAAAGAATTGAAAAATTGCCAAGAAATCCAATTTAAACGTTTTTATCTCCAAATCTGTAACGTAAAAAGTTATAAATACTTAATATTTTAAAATTTTACATTGAGATATATTCATTAATATCTTACTTAAATATATTGTTTCTTATAACATGAAGAAAATTTATAGTCAAATTTTTTAAACTTTGACTCAAAATAATAGAATAAGGCTTTTTTATAGAGGCGGACGAAATATAAACTTATAAACTTGTGCATGGTGTCAAATTCATATCTATGGGACAATCACTAAACTTTATGTTAGTGTATTATTAGGGACAATTTAGGATATCCGGATCATTGTCAAATTCTAATCGTATCTTTACAAAATAAAATAGGGACTAGGGAGTGAAACTACAAGAAAGACTTACCTTTCCATTGACAATAGAAAACTTTACAACTTCCGAGTTCTCAGAGAACCGGATATATTCCACACAACTCCTGCTTGAAATCCGAGATCCCCACCTTTCATGGCCGAGGACGACGACGACGCTTTCACCTTCGGTGAGTTCAACTTCGCACCGTTTCCTTCTCAACCTCAAATCAATGGCATCACGTCCACCTCCAAATACGACGACGTATGGAGCGACTTCTTCATAAATCCTTCGCCTCCTCCTTCCTCCCCTATTCAACCCCAATCCAATCCCTCCAATTGGGACAAACCCACTTCGATTGGGGCTGATCCGACCCCATTCAAGAGCTCGAATCCCAAGACTGGAGCTTTACCCTTATCCTTGTTCGGCGAAGTTGAAGAAGAAGATGATGATCATGGAAGCAGTGGCAACACCAATGGCTGGTTTAATCCGAACCCTTCGTCTCAAATCAAGAAAGTCGGGGTCTTTAATGATAATAAGAATAATGTTGTGATCAAATCTGGAGATGGGTTGAGCCTGAATCTTGATGGGGTGGGTCCAGATTTGATTGTTGATAATAATATTATGAAAAATAATGACGATGAAGATGATGAATGGGGTGCATTTTCTGGGCATGGGATAGTTGAACAAGGGAATTTTAAGGTAATCATTTGACTCGTTGATTAAATTGTGTACATTTGATCGTATTGTAAGAAGTATATCTTATGATTTGTGTTCTTTGTTGTTAGGAACAAGGTGGCTCTATACTATCTGAATTTGGAATCGGGTTTTCGGGGATGATTGAGCAAGAAAAGCAGGCCGGTATTGATGAACATTCCTCCTCCCGTCCCCAGTTTATTTGTTTTGACTATATTTTTTACGCTGCTTTTGTTAGGGTTTTTTGGTATATGAATTAATGGTTGGGTGCGTATTAATATTTGTGTTTCTGTAGTTGGTATTGAAGTTATAATGGTTGGGCGTGGAATTTGGTTGCATAGAGTAATGATTTTGAATATGGAGTGGTATTTAGTGTTTAATGATTACTGCTCTAGTGATGATGTGATATGATTTTTGGCATTTGAAGTTTGATTGAATGGAAGAGTTATACGAGTGGGGAGAAGCGGATAGCCCCTATTGATGTAGGGGAAACTCTATGTGTGTATCAGTGTATGGTGTTGGATGTTTCATATTTGGATAAATGTGATTTCTGCGAGAATTGTGATATGAGGTTACTAGATTCTTTATTCTAGAATGTGTTTGTGTAGATGTGTTATGCAAGCTGCTGCTGTTGTAGTTGTTGTACTAGGATATGGTACTATTTCACCTTACAGGCATGCGTTTATGTTTAGGCATTGATCTGTTGGAAATTTCTGTTTGGAAGAGAAGACATTGTTTTTGATGTAGTTAAACTATTTTGTTGATTGATAGGTCAGGATGCATCCAATTCTGTTGACCATGAGCCTGGTGTTATCAGTTTTACACCTCAATCCATTGATTTCTTTGCTGCATCAAATTGGAATGGAGCCAATCATCTGTTTAGTGAAACTGATGTTGATAACAAGTCAACCGCAAACACAACAAATGGTTTCATGTGGGATCCCTTTCCTGCAGCTGAGGACATTGGCAATGGTAATGGAATGGATGCAAATTTAATGAATCAAGATGATGATGACTTTGGGGATTTCATAGATGCATCTCGAGAAGTTGGAACAAAGGAGCAGGTGAATTACGGTTTAGTCTTAAATCAATTAGCATACATTGTTTCCTCAATATTTTATTCTAACCTATTTTGGTTGGAGCAGGACCAAGTGGGTGCTCACATGAGCCCTGCCGAAGTTCAGCTACCAAATGGAGAAGTCCAGGTCTGCAATTCCTGCGCATATTAAATGTCTGGTTTACAGTCCATTTTGTATTTTTCAGTTTTTGGTATCGTTAGTCATTTAGTTTCTTATTTTACACATATTACTGTTATTCTGCGACATAAATGCAAGTGAGGAATGTGGGCTTTAGGTCAGAATAAAAGGTTTATTAGCTGGAATGCATACTCTGTTAGCTGAGGAATTCTCTTTATTTCATATTAGATTATGTGATAACAATGTTTTGCTCCTTGATGTCGATCTAACTATCCACTTTTGTAAAAAAAAAATAAAAAATTCTTTGGAAAAATTTCTTATACTAATCTATTTTGACAATTTACAGGAGAAACAAACCCAAACAAGACAGTCTAGAGGAGCATTGCCACTGTCTCTCTTCAGTGACGACACAGAAGAATCTAGTGATTGCTTGAATCTTCAAAATGTAGGGGTGGTCCATATACCTACTCTTAACCCTGTGAATAGCTTCGGTGATAAGGGTTCAGTGGTATCTATCAACGATCTCATATCAAATTTGTACAGTCAGGCTCAGGTTACATCTTCAGATAAATCTTCTGTAAAACCTGAGTATGAAGTGCAATCCCCTCCAAAAGTAACAATACCAACTCCATTGGAAGGGAATGATGACTGGGATGACGGTTCCTGGGAATATCAAGGTGCGATTTCTGAAAATGAGATTGGAGAACATTTGTCTGCTGCTGTTCCAGTATATTTGGCGACAAAACAGTCTGAGATCTTACCAGATCTGAAAATCTATATCGATTTTTATGACCAATTGAGGGAGTCGTTATGCTTTCATCTTTCACGCCAACTCGATGAGCTAAAGGTTTGTGTTCTGTTGATTTTCTTATCCCCTAGTGAGTAGTGACTCATGATTCAACATTAACATGAAATGTGATTGCTGCTAGAAAGCTCAAATCTCAGATGCTCACAATGGAGGGAAAGTAGAAGCTCTTGATGATGAAATTCTGGTTAGATTCCAGCCATTTTTTGTTTGGAAGACTATCTGTTTATCATTATTAGATTTCAATTTAGTTGATTTATCTGAGTTCTTAGCTGAAGTGCTCTGCACTCATCTTATTCTTCTGTTCTTCATTCTTCCTTAATAGGAAGCTTCCAAACTATTGAAGGAGAGTGTGATTTCTAAGGAAGTACTTACAAAGAAAGACCTTGAGGGAAGTAATTTTTTGAACAAGTTCCTCGAGGTTCTGCAAGGAGCAGAGTTCAATGTGATTGAAGCAGAATACTCATTGTCAACAAGACTGCAGTTGGTAGGTCCCTTGCAAAGCTAGTGGTTTTCTCAGTTTTTTATGTTCTACCACCGGTTATTTTATCCCACACAAAGTATATCATTAGAAAAAAAAACATAGCAATGTTGCCATGTTGGCGATATGGCAATATCTCTCGCATTTTCTTTACTCAAGCTGCTTGATTATGCACAAGAGCCTGTAATTTTTTTGTAACTCTTTTGCTTCATAACTTCTTGTGAGTTTTACCTTTTGGCTTGATAATCTTTGTTTTGATGCACATAGGCAACAAATGAATGGAGGGTTGCTGCTGAACTCTTGAGGCATGCAATATCAATGTTGAAAATTCTATCTCTACTATCAATTGATGAGCAATCGCTTTTTGTGTCCGCTTGGTCTAAGATAATCAATGTTTGTGTTCAAGAATTGAGGCATGGTGTGTCAGTATGGAAAAGAGCATCAGAGGAGAATGTACAACACCAAATTTTGTCTGACTCTCGAGGTATATTGCTAAACAATCTTATGGTACTGTGATTTTGTGTTATGCAATGTACTGCACATTATTGAGTTTAACCTATTATTCAAGCATGAATAAGTATTTAACTATAGTAGACTTTAGACTATGGAACTCCATTTCTGGAAAGTTGAGATTTGGTTACTTACAGGTCAACAATTTTTTCAAGCTCTTGGAGAAATTTACAAGGTTGTAGAACTTCTTGGGCTATCAGCTAAAGTTTACAGGCCATGGATACTTCTTAGTGTGTCAGACCATTCACAGTTTTGGAGTACTTTATTTGAGTGCGATGCTTTATGGGAAAATTCAGGTTTGGAGGGAGCCCTCCAAAGTTTATCAGATAATGTTGATTTTCGATGTAAAGAAACTATGAAGGCATTAGTTGCCTCTATCAAGAAAATTCGTGACATTGATGTGGTTGCTGTGCATGATCGTGTTTTCTTTGAACTTAGCTCTATTTGCCAGCTGTCCCTGCTGCCTCAAGAAATGATGGCAGGTAAACAATGTTTATTATTACTCCATATCAGTTTTTTCCTTAATACTCATCCCCTCAACCCCCCCCCCCCCACACACACACAAAAAAAAAAAAAAAGAAAAAGGCCTTTGGTTCATGCTGATTAGAAATGCTGTTAGCTACATTTTCAAATAATCACTTGTTGCAAGTTTGTTCTCCTCTTTGTTCACATAGCTATATCATTCTAACAATGGTGCGGTTGTTTCTTCTTCCATCCAGACGTGAAGATAGTGGTGTGGGGTGAAAGGGCTTACTTTTTGAACTTGGCTAACTTATGGGCAAATCTTATCAGCTCTAATCCGCCTCAATTGCCAAATTTGCAATTTAGTTGACCAAATGGATATCAGAAATTCTTTTGATGCCGAATTTAAGTAATTCGAGCATGAACAGTAACTCAGCTGCTTGTTGGAGTCCAGTGTTCGGGTAATGAAATCCCACATAAGTCCAAATTAGTTATAGGCAACTGTATTTTTGTATTCCCCTCCTACCTACCCCCCTCTTTCTTTTTCTTTTTGCTAATTTCAGACTTTGATGCATCATTCTTTTATAGGAAGTGTAACATAGTGCCCCAGGTATAGAGATTGTAAGAATGGGCTACACTGGATAGCAGTGCTCCCAAATGAGAGTATTTGTTCCCAAACATAAAGATGTTCATATGTGTAATAAATTTGTCGTTTTGGCACAGATTTTCTGTCACTTACTCTACAAATTTACAATGAAGCTTTATGTTGAACAGAACTACTGAACAGTGTGCAGTGTATTTGTGTAAAACTTGTAGTTAGTTTATTTTTGGAAAGATTAATGTCAGGAATGTTAACTTGACGATGGAACCAAACTAGAGTATCTATGGACTCGAATATTTCATTGAAGTTTTCTGAATTCCTTTAGTACAACTTGGAGCATACATAGATTCTATTCTATGTGATTTCTTATAGTGCTAAATATGATTTGACATAAGTTCTGATGTGAAAGTGGCTGTTGTGGTTAAGGTTCCGACTTGAAAGGCGATAGTGGGCTGCCTCTCAATCAAGTTGTGAAACCGGTATTGCTTTATGATTTAGCAAGGCTTGTACCACAGTACACCAAGTCACCATCTATGATCCCATTCTTCATGTGAAACATAATGTGTTAACTATAAAGTAAAAAAAATGTAATGATATTTTTTTTTACCCTTAAAAGGTGAACACTTCCTTAGGAATCTTAACTGTTGCCCTGCAATGAATTTAATAGCTTCTGCGCGTTTGTGTTCTGTAGTCTCTTACCTAGTTTTATAGAAAAAGTAAATATTTCTATTCACGAATTCAAATCACTTCCATAAAATTTAAAAATGACCACCAATTTTCATTATTTTATAAAAAAAATATTCAAGTGGAATATATATATATATATATATATATATATATATATATATATATGGGAGGGATCCAATAAGAAGAGTCAAGAAGAGATCTTGGCCCTTCAAATTAGTAAAATTCAACGCTAGATATTTCACGAAAAAAAAAACTTACCATAACAATTAAATAACAATAAAAAAGAGTCACTATAAATAAATAAAAAAATTACTTGGTCACTATGAGTTGAAGAAGGCTCGTTATATGTACTATCATGTATTGTATTTAGGAGATGAAGAGTCAATATGTCTTCTCATCCTTCTCATTATGAGAAGACATCTTGATATTTCATCTCTTAAATCCAACGAATGATATTTTACATATACATAGTGACCCTTTTTAACTCATAGTGACCAAATAATTTTTTTCACTTTTAATGACTCTTTTTATTGTTATAGTGACTCATTTTATTATTACAGTGACCGTTTTTTATTGTTATAGTAACCATTTTTTTTACGTGAAATTTCTAGTGTTGGATCTTACCATTTGAATGACCAAAGATCTCTTCTTATTCTTCTTATTTTAAACACCCTTTTCATTATATATATATATATATATATATATATATATATATATATATATATATATATATATATATATATAATGAAAAGGGTGTTTAAAATAAGAAGAATAAGAAGAGATCTTTGGTCATTCAAATGGTAAGATCCAACACTTATAAGTGAAAAAAATTATTTGGTCACTATGAGTTAAAAAAAGGTCACTATGAGTACGTAAAATATCATCCGTTGGATTTAAGAGATGAAGAGCCAAGATGTCTTCTCATCCTTCTCATTTTAAGTATTCTTCTTATTTTAACTTTTACCTATATATATAATATATATAATATGTATAATATATTACCCTTCTTACAAAAACATCAAACTACACTAGGTTTTCTTTTATATGTGTGATTAAATACGAAATTTGTGATTTCCTTTTATTTGATTTAATTTAGTAAATTCTTTAGAAACTAACTTACTCTCTTTAAAAGTTATCTTAAGATACTCTCAAATTTTAGTCCTACCCATAAAATATCAAAAATTTAATTTTTAAAATATATTCTCTAATTAAATCCATACAATCAAAATACAATCAAATTATTTTTGGGTTTATTTTAGAGTTAAAATAACAATTATCTTTTATTAATTAATTAAATATAAAATTCAATATAGTTTCCCTCCAAAATTATTTAGGTCATTTATGACCAATCAAATAATACTAAATCATATTTCTCTTCACACATTAGATTGAAGAATAAACGATCATGTAAGAAGAAACAAATTTATAATGAATAAATGATACAATCATTAATTTTTAATTTCTAGAACTTCCAAAAGATCATTATTAATGTCTCCTTAATAAAAAATGGACATCGTCCGAATTTAAAATTAGGTTTTGCAAATGTAAAACTAGTTGAGACTCCAAAAAATAGTTTTAATTTTGAGTTTTTAAGCTTAGGCACAAACTAATCTTAGCGTATTTAAAACTTAAAAACTAAGAAACAAAAGTTGGACCCCAACTGAACCCGACTCACAAGTCAAGTAGTCACAAATCACTTACTGTATTTTTAAATATCTTCCGTAAATCTTTATCTATTGCCCATGTAAAATACATATTTTGCACATTATTTGACCACAATAATCTTAAGGGATGAAAAAAATTATACACTCCCTGGAGTAACGGTCTATTTTTACTACTCCTCTCTAGAGGAACGATTATATATATTTTTTATGTTAAAAAATAATTAGTAATTATTAGAATAGTAATTATCATTGTATAATAATTAGTATACAATTAATAATAATTACTATTTGAGTTAAAAATATTAATATTTTATAATTAGTAATTATTATTGATTGACATGTTTAATTATGATTATTATACATATTTGTTTAGGAAATAAAATAATTAATTCATATTAATATATTTAGTAATAATTACTAAGTATGAACAAGTTCACTTACTCAATATGATTTAATTTTTTTAAATATTAATAAGTAAATTTCGAAAAAACAATTTCCCTTTTAAATGCCTTTTTGGCAAAATTCGTAGTCCAAATCTCCTACGGAAATTTGGGAGAGTCGTAGATTTTGAAAAAATATACAGTTTAAAAAAAAGTCACGTCGTTCAAAGCACAATCGCTAAAGTTACAACCCTTTGAAATTCATTTGGTGGACCTTCTATTTCGTAAATCGAATAAATGAGCCACTTTACGGGTCAATAACCTAAAATAAGGGGTCCCAAAAAACGCGTCAATCTAACTCGCGAGTTAGGAGTTACTCCCTTGCGAGAGTGGAATAGAATGAAAGTGAGAACAAAAGTGAGTAAAAGTAAGTAAAAATGAACAAAAGAGAGTAAAAGTAAGTGAAAATGAACAAAATTAAGATAAGTATAGGTTGTACAGAATAATGACAAATTTAATAAAAAAAAAATGTACAAAATGATAATAGGTAGAGATTATAAGCGATGTTTAATAATGCCTGTCACTTGTCGAGGGTGGTGCCCACCTGCTGGTTAGGGATGCTATGAGTCGAGTCGAGCTCGATCTTGGCTGAGCTCGATAATTCAAACTCGAGCTCGAAAGCTCGTGAGCTAAAAAACCGAAGCTCGAGCTCTACTCAATAATGCAATTCTCCAGTTTGAACTCAGTTTTTAGCTCATTTAAAAGTTCAATAAGCCTAAACATTTATACCCAAATTAGGCCGGTAAGAAGGCTAAATTTTAACTTTAATAAATTTGATTTGGTTTTAGGTGGAAAACACTATTTGGTGTATATATATTAATTGCTTCAAACCATTTATCATTTTCTTTCAATATGGGACTTTGAGTTTAAATAAAAACTCTCTCTAACTTTCTTTCATTTGAATCCAATGTGGGATTTTTGGTTTATATATCAAATTATATTATTTCAATTTTATATCTTAAGTATATTTTTCTATAAGTTTATATATACTATAAATAAAAATTCTAACTTCTCGTGTACTTTTCGAGTTGAGCTTTGATTTGTTCAATTTGACTCGTTAACTTATCGTATTGAGTTTGATTTCAAATCAAATCCAATCAAGTCGGATTTTGACCAAGTCAAACCGAATAACTTGCGAGTAACTAAGTCAATAAGCACCGTAACTCTGGTCCAAAGTTCTTAACTCATCAAAATCTACACCAGTGTAATTGTGTAATAACAACTAGGGTTCTTCAAAATTTACCCCTTCATATCGTTCATCCCATCTCAACCCTCCCGTAACATCTCCTCTCCCCTTAAAATCTCCCTTTTTTCATCTTCATTTAGATTCAAATTGACGCTACTTAACGCAATTTCTCAGTGTTTTTTTTCTGTTTTTTTTTTATTTAATTAATAGATGGCGAGCTCTTCAAGCGGTAACAAAAATGGAATTAGAATCGTGGTCGCCGGCGACAAAGCTACCGGAAAATCTAGCTTAATTGTCACAGCTGTCTCCGAGACTTTTCCGACGAATGTTTCGGCCGTTTTGTCGCCGTCTCGCCTCCCTGACGATATGTACCCCGATCGTGTTCCCATCACCATCGTCGATACTTCTTCAAGGTTTAAATTAATTATAGTGAGGGTTTATATTTGATTTTGTGAAATGCTTGATTTGTATGAATTATTTTCGTGGGTTTTGTTTATTTTGCAGAAATTTATGTGAGTTTTGCTTCTTTTGCTGGAATTTTTTTCTGGGTTTTTGCTTAAGCTTGGTTTTCGGACGAATGCGGTTTCGTTTGTGGTTATTGCACTTGATGTTTATGAGTGGTTTGTTGTGCTGTTTTTGAGTAGTATTGAGCAGAGGAGTAAAGTTGGGCTGGAGATGGGGCGTGCTGATGCTGTTGTGCTTACTTATGCGTGTGATCGTCCTGAGACTCTTGATCGTTTGAGTACTTATTGGCTTCCTGAGCTTCGTCGACTTGAGGTCTGTGTACACTTGAATAATAATTATTTGCTTTTGGTGAGAGTTTCATTGTGTGTTTTAGATAGTTATAGAAAGTTGTTTAAACTAGTATTAGCAATTTGAGAAAAGGATTGTTCATCTGGTTTTGTGGATTTGAAGCAATAAAAATATGGGCTGATTTTGAAATATTCTTCAATTGTATGGATAATCACTTTATCGGAGTACAGAGTTTGTCATCTGGATCTTTGCGTCTGTTTAGCTATAAAACTTGCCTATATTGCATTTTATGCTCCTGCTATGGACAGCTATAAAATTTGAAATAGAATGCTTGCATTGTGTAGTTGCAATGTAGTTCCGGTGACTGACTTTTGAAGGTCTTCCTCTCTTGGAATGTGATTTTAAATTAGTATAGTTAATGATCTTCGTCGTGCTCATGAGCTGAGCCAGATGTTTAACTCCTAAGTCCTACCCTTCAGGTTGCTGAAGTGTCCGTCCCTTGGATCACAGAATAGAAGCAACTTTGGAAGGGTGTCACCTTTATAAGGGCCTGTTGTTAGGGCAAGCAATCTATCCCATGAGGCATCAATTGAGTCCTTTTTTGGTTGAAATTCATGAGTTTCTTTGTAGTTTCCCTATTGTTCATTAGCTTTCTCATAAATCTTTCTCAATCAGTCTAATATAGAAAAACCCTGCTATGGTGGCAATTTAGTCAGGGGATGGTACCATTTTCAAGAGGCATATGCAATGAAGTAACCCTTTAACTATTGTTTTGGGCGTACACGTATTATTTGTGACACATGAATTCTATGTAGGATTTAGAATGGAAGTTTTTGATTGTTTATGTTGAGTAAAACCTGGTATGGTAGTTAAATGAAGCTATTTTCAACTTGACCTAAATGTTAATTTGCTGGCAGGTGAAAGTCCCTGTTATAGTTGTTGGTTGCAAGTTGGATTTGAGGGATGAGCAGCAGCAACTCAGTCTGGAGCAGGTGATGTCTCCAATCATGCAGCAGTTTCGTGAAATTGAAACTTGCATAGAGTGCTCTGCATCTAAACAGATACAGGTAAATCCATTTTTTCACTTTTTCCTGTTTGACATTTTCTGTCTCTCCATCTCTATATTATTACTGCTATCTTTCCCCCAACTTGGTATACCATTGACAATAGATATAACAGCCAAAATAAGGGTCTTAGGCTTCATTCTATTCACCTGAATTAAGGTGATCTGGTCTTTATCTTTTTGGTGTTGTATAGCTTGAATATTTTGTGTCTTGCCTTGTCCGATGTAAACTATGGGCTTACTTTTCCACTAATATATAGCAAATAGTATTTGTGTTGGATCTTGTTATATTCTGTTCTATTTGTATTCTCAAATTGCCATCTTTTCATAATTTTATTAATGCCCAACTATTTCATTTGTTGGTAATAAGTTTTCTGAGTCAAGGATTTTTTTGGTCTGTTCTGAATTTTTTTGTCTGGTGTTATCTGCATCTTTTGGTATTGTCTGATGTGGTTCTAACAAAAATAAGTAACATTAAGGTGATCAGAACATAGTTTTAGACTTTTAGCCAATAGAAACTGGAGAAGTTTTCATCTCATCTTTTATTTTCTTACCAGAAAATATACATTCATGCTATCTGTATTCTATCTGGAACTTATTGGAAACTTTTGTGAAATGAATTCGAGTTTTCTTTTGAACTCTGACTTGAAAGTCTTCTCCTATGTCTTGTTCTTCAGTGTCTTCATGGAGTAGGATCAATATTTATGTAGTTATATGTTATGGAGGTATATGCTTTTGTTCAAGATTGTTGAAGAATAATTCTTATTTTTTATGGCCATGACTTTCTGCAGATCCCAGAGGTTTTTTACTATGCCCAAAAAGCTGTACTTCACCCTACTGCACCATTATTTGATCAGGAGACCCAAACATTGAGGCCTCAATGTGTCAGGGCACTAAAGCGCATATTTATTTTGTGTGACCATGACAAGGATGGTGCCCTAAGTGATGAAGAGTTGAATGATTTCCAGGTTTTGTGTCTCCATTTGCTATAGGATAGTCAATCTCTTGATTATGTAGTCATTTATCAAAAATCCAATGACACAACTCTTAGTTATCATATGAATGGGTTTCTTATATGCAACTGTTTTTAGTGATGTCCAGATAATCTGTGACTGATTATGTGTCTTTCTGTAAACAGGTTAAGTGCTTCAATGCTCCTCTCCAACCTTCGGAAATAATAGGTGTTAAGAGGGTTGTAGAAGAAAAGTTGTCTGAAGGAGTCAATGAGCGCGGTCTCACTTTAAGAGGATTTCTATTTCTTCATGCACTTTTTATAGAAAAAGGACGGTTGGAGACAACATGGACTGTCCTTCGGAAGTTTGGATATAATAATGAAATTAGGCTTGACGATGGGTTCTTTCCACCTATTAAACGAGCGCCAGACCAGGTCAGATCCCTTTCTTTATCTTTGTGTGGGCTAAAAATTGCAGAGTCAAATTTGCATCTTCCCTCTCCCATATGCATTGTTAGTTTCATTGTCAACATTGTTGCACCTTGACAAGTTTGATGTAATCTTATTTGCATATTTGTGCAACATAGTATAATGGTAAAGCTACGTGAGGCTGTGGGTTTAGTATGTTTATGCAAATTGTACAAGCAAACTTGCCAGGCATGACCAATTTAGACTTTACTGTTTTTCTGTGAAAGTTCCAAACATTTTGCATGTCTTAACACAAAAATAACAAGAATTGCTTTCAATTGGACGTCAGCATCCAATGTTGCATAAATATTAGACAAATCTGCTCTTTAAATATATAAGTGCTTTTCCTTGTTTCAAGGTTGAGATTGTTTGAGTGCTAGGAATATGAGAGCATGGAAGAATTTATAGAAGCGCAAATGGGAAATTATTGTGATTTTGCCCTTATTTTTTCAGTGCAAGATAATGTCCATCATAAAATATGCCCTATAACTCTTGTACTGTTGGGAAAGTCTATTTCAAAATACTTCCTTGCTTTATTGTTTATTTCATTGGTTATAAATCTGTTGTTTTATGCCATCAAATTTTGCTTCCCATATTAGTATGGATTTATTTAACACATTGCAATATGTGGGTTGGTACTTTTCTAAGTTCGCGGTATTACTTAAAGTTGCTTATTGATTTATTATCTTATGTAGAGCGTGGAGCTGACAAATGATGCTGTGGAAATCTTGAAAGGAATCTTCAGCTTATATGACACTGATAATGTAAGTCCATTTGTTTCTTTTTACAAATGGATTGAGCTAAACAACCCGCAATTAAGGCCATTTTGCTCGCATGAATTCTTGTTTGATGTTTAAGTTATGGTACTGTTTGATTTTCTTGGATTACAGTCCTTGATTGTTAAGATTGTAAGAGATTATTTTGTCTTGTCTACTTGTAACCTTCATATATAGGTTCCTTTGGAATTTTTAAAGCAGAATTAGGACTGTATCTACTTCTTGAGCTCTATCAACTTTTCCATTCATCAACATTTTCTTCCTATTTTCTTAACACTATAGCTGGATGGTTTTTCTTTTGAACTTTTCCTGTTCCTTGGTCTGCTCAATTTTTACCTGTCAATTTTTATTTTTAAAAAAATGTTAATTTCTGGGTTAATGGTAGGATGGAGCTATTGGCCCTTCAGAAGTGGATGATCTGTTTTCTACAGCTCCAGATTGGTATGACTTCATTTTTGTTTAACGCCTGTTATCTTTTTGGTAGTCTTTTCTACTGATTTTTGTCTTTCTGATGATGCAGTCCTTGGAGTGAAGGTATATACAAGGACGCTGCTCCAACAACTGCATTAGGAGGTTTGACTTTGGATGGATTTCTGTCAGAGGTATACTTAAGAGTCTCTTGATCTCACCTCCAAACTGTTTTAGGCTAGATTATTTGTTGACCATTTACAATCTTGTCTATGGCATTGATGGAGTAAATTGAAAGAGCACATAGTTGCTAAAAAAATCATGCCTGCCTGATCTTAATTGAGGTTCTTTAAAATCTGTTTCATTCTTATTTGTGTATCTCATGGAATTATATAGAAGAGATTGTCATGGGCCGCCAAAGTATATTCTCATTTTAGCTTGGTGTGTTGATGGCCTGATGTAGTTATCACCTGATGCTATTTTCAAGTAATTAGCTTCATTGACATGTTTCTGGGAGTTAAAAATTTGTGCCTAGCTCTTGCAATCTTCCATATGCTTCAACTTTTTTTCAGTGTTGATCTCACTGGGGAAAGGTACAACTGCTAGGATGATAATTGTTGGTGTACTTTTCTTTTTCTTTTTTCATTTAACGTAGGATTATGTCTTTCTTTTTTTAAATTGTTTTGTTGCAACATTTTCTGAGGTGGTTGTTGGTATCAAATTGAACTAGCATTTTCTATTTATCTGCTGGTTTAGCAGTCTAGTTGTGGAAAGCTTGGTTTTATCATTTATGATATCTGATAACTCATAAAAAATGTCACCTGCAGTGGGCTCTCATGACTCTTCTGGAGCCTGCTAAGAGTGTGGAGTATTTGAAGTATATTATGTACAGTGGAGAAACGTCTTCTTCTATTCGTCTAACTAGGAAGAGGCGTGAAGATCGCAAGAAGCGGCAATCGGAGAGAAATGTATACCAGTGTTTTGTCTTTGGACCAAGGAAGGCTGGTAAATCAGCATTGTTGGATGCTCTTCTGGGAAGGTCTGCCTTAGTGATTGCATATCCCAATACGTGTTCTGTTTGTATTATGTTGAGTTGTTTGAGACTTGAAGTGGTTTCTCTTTGAACTGTTGCAGTTCTGTCAGTTTTCGCATAAAATTGTTTATGTTTATGTTTATGTTGATGTTGTTTGTTTAAATGGTTTATGGAGGTTCAAAGGCATATTGGTTTTCACACTTCCTTCCATTTCCCCTTTGTAGGCCATTCTCTGAGAGTAATAGTGCTGTCACTGAAGAGCAATATGCTGTAAATGTTGTAGAAGGGTTCTCGGTGAGTATTACTTTTCATGTTACCTACCCTTTGCCATAGAAGTCCACTTATATTCTTATCTTACTCTGTACAATTACCCCATTGCTTATAATAAGGTCTACCAGTGTACGGTTAGTGGGCTCAGATTTAAGCTTATGTTCCCATATAATTACAAAATTAGGTTCTTTATCCGTATAACTGTGAATTGGTTCCTTGATAAGTCCGTTTCTCCATTTTTTTGCATAGTGTGTATTCCATAATATCTTGTATAGATTGGAGTTCTTGTTTTTTGGTTCTTTATTTGTTGCGATAAGGTTCATATACACACCAAAACATTCACAAACTTGTTTAATAATTTTCACCATTGCTGGCATTGCTTCATTACCCTGATTTTGTAATCATATAATTCTCCTAACACACAATTTACAATTATTTTTAAATTTAATTTTTTGGGTTTTAGTCTACGTGACGTGTTGGGTGGAATACATTGTTTTGGTGGAGCAGAGAGACTTCTTTGTATTCATGGTGTTGGGAAGTCTATTTTGGTTTGTTGTGTAAACATTTTTTTAGTGTGGGGTTTGTGGCATATGGTGGGTGCTCTGCTTTGCCCTTTAATTTATAACTTGTTAAGTTTCCAGAAGTGCTGTCATTGATGCTGGTAAAAAAAAGCTATGAATCTAATTATAAATACCTTATGATGAGAGAAGGAAGGTGCCTTTCAGGACTTATTCAATATGTTTGAACTTGGTTGGGATGATTTGGAAGCTTAGTTGTGTTATAATGGAAATAACTTATAGTTGGAAAATCTAAGTGTAATATAAGGGCTAATATCTACCGGTTGCTGTTCCAACCATTTGACAGTTCGAGCTTTGAGGGCTTCCTACCAAGGTTGGCTTTTCTTTGGCTTTATTTCAATCTTGCAAGTGGGTGATGCCTCATTGAAGAATATGAATTTACAGTTGCTCACCCCTTTGATCTGTTTTCTTGAACACACTCCTTATGACATTGATCTGTATCTATGGTTTGTTGGGTTTAACTTTAACAAGGGTAGTTACAAATTATCCTGTTGTTGCATTGTTGAATTTCAAAGCTGATTATGCTTGCACTTTTGGGGCACATGTGAAAGGAAAGAGTCTGATGTAATTAAGTGCATAAATTTTCTTTGTTAGGCTATGAAGTTCTTTTTTTGGCTTTTATTTAGCTGGGGTCATCTACTTAATTGTCGCAGTTTTTGTTTTATATCAGTTGTAGACTATATCAGGCCTAAGGCCCTAATTGGTTATAGTTCTCCATATATATATATATATATATATATATATATATATATATATATATATATATATATATATATATATATATATATATATATATTTGTTTTGGCTATCTTCTTGAAATAAAACAAAATAGAATTTTCTGTTAAATAAAAGTATGTCTTGATATTTATTACTTGGCTATCCAAATCTTTAAAGACTCAACACTGTTGTGTTGATTGCATATTCCTGAAAAATCTCCGAGGTTTATATTCTTGGACTACTTAGATACTCTTATGATGCTATTCAGAGATTTATAGGTTATACACTCATATTAAATATGATGCTTACTTAGGCATGTGTAAGATGGTTTTTTAGATCTTGTTAGGCTGAAGTATATGATTTTGTTTGGAAAATTGATGAAGGAGTACGACCTTGGCAATTTTCTCTTTGCAGTTTGCTCTCTCTTACCATGGACATAATTTCTGTCAAATTTTCGTTTTCATGCCAAGATTATTATCAAATGTTCTTTGTTTGATACAATTGACAATTGAGGTCCTATGGAGCCCTTGCTTAGGCTTAAATTCAAGCTTTTAGGCTATGTTTCCCTAGTGGGTTTAATTTTAAATCATTTTTCCTAATGTTGTTTGCAGTGTATGATTAGCTGTAACTTAAGTGCCAGAAAATATGGATAATTTTTGGTAGTAGACTTGTGGTAATGAGCAATTGAATGGAAGAATGTGAAAATTTTAGAATATTGGGATCAAGTGAACTAAATTCTGATTGGTATTAGTGCACTTCTCATTTTTTAATAAGGACAAACTGAACATTCTTGACAACTACAGTTTAAGATAATTTGGGGAGTGAGTTGTAAACATAAGAATAATGTATAGAGTGTGGGACATGTTATAGAAATCAATATTTGAACTTTGTCAAAGTTACAATCTTGAACTCCTCTCTATCATGAGCATCTTTCATTCCCTTTCTCCTTAAAGGTACACTACTTTTGTACATTTGTAAGAGTACAAGACATAGACACTATAATTGGGCAAAGCCAGACCTTCCTATCTCATGAATTTACATCCATTTTAGAATGAAAATATAAATGCAATATCCAAATACATCGTGTAAATAAAGGGGGGTTAAACACATTATAGATAATCTATACTATTACCACTAGTCCAAAAACCATGATTCATACACCACCAAACACATCCATCATCAATGTACACATTGCATTTTTGTCGTTATAGCATGCCAATATTATTCTACTTATGTACTTAGTTCCAGCAAAAAAATCCAATTCACATTTAAGAATTAACACACTCAACCTTTGCACGTATATAAAATTTGTTAAGTACTACCCCACAGCTGGAAAATATGGAAAAACCCCAGTGCAATCCAATCACAAATAATACGAACAAGAAATATCCATGTAACTGAACCTAAAGCTGAAAATTATAGAAACCCTAAGAAAGCCAATATCAGACCAGTACTACAACATTACCACAGACCCACAATATGTGTACTAACATAACCAAAAAAGTAAAAGGATGGATTTCTACCACAGACCCTATATTCCAGTATAAGCCTATGATGCATTGAAAGTGTACATCTTGTTTAACTTATGTCCTAATTTTCTTTCATCCTTTCTTTTCTGGAGAGTACTTTGACAATCATTGTTGATTATCCTTCATTGGTGATTCTACCCTTTCTCTGCTCTCAGTGGATGGCTTATCTCCACTCTAGAAGTTGGGAGCTAAATGTATGCAACCTGAAAAACTTGTAGGGGACGAAATGACTTGCAAATTAATTGCCTCTTTAGTTATGATAGTTTCTCTGTCTACTGTTTTGATGTATGTATTATGCTATAATATGTTGTATATTTTCCTTGCCATTGTCAAACTTAAGCTCTAGCTTTCAATTGTTGGGAACTAAGTGCACAAGTTATATAATCTCTATCCAATGTTGATTTAAAGATGCCTAAGTTTACCCTTGATCTTTGACAAGTTTTATATTTGAAGTTCAGCTTAAACATTCTGGAATGAGTTGTGAAAATAAATTTTTGAAGCAACTAGAAGTAAAACCCATACTGACCTATATAAAGTCTGCCATGAGGACATTTGAAAGGAGTAGTACCAGTGACGGTGCTTTTTGTCTAGTTTGATAAAATTACTGAAACGGAAACGGTTCACTTGATAGCTGTTCCCCCTACCCGATGTGTCTCTGTACCGGAAATCATGCAGATATTTCACTTAATAGCATGCCATACCTAATTTTAGAAATAATTTTCATATTTGCCATTTTCCATTCTCGTACTAGTTTCTGACCTCGACCCAGTCTTGGTACAACTTAGATGTTCTTGCTTCTCTTGACTAGGAGAATATAGGTTGTGTAGCTTTCTGAGGGATTTTTTTGCCTATTAAAATTTTCTCTATTATTGCAAAAATCTGCATCCTTGTGAAAATGAGATCTACAAGTTCGAAAAATTTTGCCCTCTTATTTTTGTTCTATTTGTCGTGCTCTCGGGAGGTCATATGTCGCTTTACTAGTTTAGCATCTTTTGACTGATAGATAGTTAAAGGGTTAAGCATTTATATAATTTTTTAATTACATCTTGTTTGATGAGGAAATTCTCTTAACTATACATGGGTTCTCTTGGATATGAGCTCTGGCCAGAGGAAAAACAAACTAAGTTGAGGAAAGGAAGAATAAGAAGAAATAAATGCTGCTAAAATTCATATATATATATATATATATATATATATATATATATATATATATATATATATATATTGATCTTCTTCTTGTATTCTGCAGGGAAGCAAGAAGTTCCTTGTTCTGAGGGAGATACCTGAAGACAAAGTTAAGAGCATACTTTCTTCCAAAGATTCTCTAGCTGCTTGTGACATAGCAATATTTGTGTATGACAGGTGGGTGTACATTTTATATTAGAGTATTATGTCCACTTGTGTGCATCTAATTGCTTTTTATGCTGTAGTGAGCATCAACATTGATAGAGGACCTTTATTTTGACAAATATGTTTTCTTTAGCAGTCTGTTGTAGTGCCTTCGTCACAGCATTAAATTTAAGTTTATCAAATCTCGATGCGTTTGCTGAATTTTCCAGATTGATAATAAAGTGAGGGAGGGTCTTTCACCTATATATGTCAAAAGTCTCCACATTATATTGGGCTTAAAAAAGACTGGTGCCATTTAAACCTCAAATATCTCCTGAATGATCTTATATTCTTGCTTAAAGAGTAATGCATTGATGTTGGTAATTTTCTTATTTTTACCCCCTCCTCCATCCTTTCATTTTAATGATTAGTAATGTTAACCAAAACGTTGATGATGTGCTTAATTATTTGACTGTTGGTTTGATTTCATTGTTTAAATTATTCACCAGGTGAATAGTTCAAGCTTAATTTGCTGCTGAAATAGAATGCTGATAAAACCTAGCTGGTGTTTTAATCCCTTGTTTTCTTTCTGGATGGAAAAGTAATACAGTCCATGATATATACTACATTTTTAGTATTTTTGGATTCTGTGGCCCTGATATGTCGATCATGGCTGCATTTTGTTGGTGTCATGTTCCAGTAGGTTATATTGTCGTTGTAAAAATCGTGTAGATGTATGATCTTGGATAACATGAGTTATTAATGCTGAGATCATGTATTTGCAAGTATGAACCCATCCTTGTAAAGAGTTACCTTAGCAGCAATTTTGGTACAAAGGTCATATATTCAGGGTATTGGTATGAATGCCAATGGTAATGCATTACTCTACAAACTTGACATTTAAGAACCACTCATTATTATACGACAGATTCCAACATTAGTCTACTACACTTTTTCTAGCCAATACACGCCTGCTCATTGTGACGATTTTGAATTTGTATATGGTGGAAGTCAGTTGTATGTCTTAATATGATTATCTGAAGGCTGGACTTGAGTTATTTTATGTTTTTATTATTCATGGGAAACTAAAAGCCATAAAGAATCATCATTAATTCTAAAAATTGATTGCTGAAGTAGCCAAGTAGTATTACTTAACAAATCTGTAACCTTTTGTTGGAATTTACTGACTGGAGGCATTTTATCACAGTTCTGATGAAATATCGTGGAAAAAGACAGCGGAATTGCTGGCAGAGGTTGCTGGCCATGCTGAAGATATTGGTTATGAGGTCCCTTCCCTTATTGTGGCCGCTAAAGATGATCTGGATCCATATCCTATGGCTATTCAGGATTCTACCCGGGTAAGTTCTCTTTCTATGAGTTGTGATGTTTTCTTTGGATTATATATTGTTTTTTGGTTGTTGGTCACTGGGGGTAAATTATTTACTCTGATATTGGCCTCTTCTTTCTCCTCTTGCAGTTTTGTATTCTCATGTTTAACTTTGTTTTCTTTATATATTTTTTTCCGAACTGAATATCTGTGTCTTGTTGAGGCTACAACCTTTGGTATGGTTGGCTATAGTAAAGGGTAAATGGAGTTTGAGCCTAATGTATCTCTCCTCCATCTATAAGATGCAAAATTCTTTGTTCCAAATTATTTAGAATACCGCTCTAAAATGTGTTGGGGAAATTTCAATGTGTCCTTGACAAATCCAATGAGGGAATTTGTTATCCAAAATCCTTGAATGCCACTGTGGTAAAAACCAATCTGAGCTCTGGCACTTTGACTGGTTTTCCATCTCAGATAAATTATGAGATCAATTTGCGAGATCCGTTAGAATAGTTATGGTAGTCATACTTTTATACTCTTGGCATCATCTTAAAAATAGTTGAATGTGAAATAAGAAAATTTGTTAGTGAGCTGAGAGAACGCCTTGGAATAATTGCAAGACTCGGTATCAGGACTTCCTTTCTCTTCTCAAGGTGGAGAATTTAATTTTATAGATGCATCATTATCAGGGTACCACTACTTTTTTGCCTTTGAATCTTTCAGCTTATTTAATGACTATACTATAAGAGCACTTTTAATAAGTAGAAATGACTCCTAATATTATGTAAGTTGATTAGGCACAGTATGAATTGCAGTGATGTGGCGCCACTGCAATGCCTAAAAAGTATGGTTAGGATTTTGAAAACATTCCGTTGTTTTCCTTATATATACAATTTAGAAAAACAGGAATGTTTATCTACTTCTAACCAGAATCCTGCAGACAATTATATCATATATTTTTTTTGCAGGTTAGCCAAGATATGGGTATTGAAGCCCCAGTGCCTATCAGTGCCAAATTGGGGGACTTCAATAATGTATTCCGTAGAATTGTGAGTTCAGCAGAGCGTCCTCATTTGAGCGTTCCTGAAACAGAAGCTGGAAGAAGCAGAAAGCAATACCATCGTCTTGTTAAGAACTCTGCTCTGTCTGTTGGAGCCCTTGGAGGTACTCTTTCGTAGCCTTTAATGTTTGGATGATAGCACCATTCCTGCATTTTGCCCAAGTTTCATCCAGGCTTATTTTGCCACCCAAAAACAAAAACCCTGGTGAAAACCGTTTTGTTTTCCCCTTTCAAGTATTGTTATTGCCTTGGTGGTTTCCCTTTTTTTTCTGTACTTTAGATATCTTGTATGGTATCACAGATACGGAAAATAGACTTGCTTCTCTGTTTCTTTTTGAATAAAGCATGATCAAGTAACTTGTAGTATTATGATAAATTTTTTGGTCTTGCATTTCCTCTATGTTTTTAATTCGTAATGATTACTGATGTTTCCTAGAAATTTTAGTAGTTACTTGTATAGTCATAGAAAAGGAGCGAGCACATTGTAAAATCTAACAAGACAAGCCATTATGTTGTCTCCTAATCTCCAAAACTGAGGCATTAGAATAATATAGTCTGGAGCTTGAGATATGAAGGATTTGCATTCCTCTGTTTCTTCGTATTCTGTGTAATTTTTATTGATTATCTTTCACCAATTACTTTACAACTTAATGACTGTTAAATTGGTGATAATTTCTATTGATGTTTCTGTATTTAATTGAAAACATGTTTCATTTGTTTTTCACCCTGATGTCAGCTGGTGTTTCGCTTGCTAAACATGGCTGTTTATAATTCTTGTACAGTTGGAGTGGCTATTGTTTTTGCCGGATTGGCGGTTTATCGTACCTATGCAGCGCGGAGAAACAGCTCCAACTGAGCAGTAGAAAAGTCACGTGTGAGAATTTTTTTTCTCCTCGCTACCATAATGTGTGTCCTATTAAGGGTGTGCTCTATGCCAGACATTAGACCCACATCCGTTGTTCTATTGTAGGTCTTCAAAACCTCTGGCAGGGTTTCATGTTTTGAATTCTAGGATGCAAGGGTTTACTTGTAGTGTATAGTAATATAATTTATAGCTGTTTTGTGCACTATCTGTGCAATAAAATTTTTGTCAGAATTTAGTATAATATTTTTTTTTGTATTGGTTGTAGTCTTGTGTTTTGTCATAGCATTTTAGTTTTATTGGTTAATTCATTGATAAGTTATTTCTGGAGGGCTGTTCAAGCACTTCCCTCAAAATTTCCCATATGGTTTCTCTTTATACCTGACGAACCAAAATTGACTTTATTTGAATTGAATGCATCTGAAAGGTAATGAAATTGGCATGAATTCGATAGACTCAAACTCTATCTGATCCAATACGTTTGTCACCTACTTTTCTTTTTATCAATGAACATCTGTTTTCATTTCATAGTTAGCTGCCCTATTCTTGGCCAAAGGGGGAAAGAGTAGAGCGAACAGAAAATATTACTTAGCTGCCCTATTCTTGGCTTAAGGGGAAAGGGTAGAGCGAACACTCGTCTTAACTTTAGAATTTGAGTATGAAGCACATACTAAACTGTTTGTTTGTTTGTTTGTTTGTCTATGTAGATTTAAGATAATCAAGCATCCCATTTCTTTGGGACAGTACTGTGTTCTAGAACATGAGACTTGCTAAACTACATAGCTCCACAGGTATATCTTGCAAATTTCGGACTGCATTTACATTCATCTTTCTTCAGCCAGCAACCTTTGAGGCCACAGGTTCGCATTGCCCGCTCAGTTTGGCTGCTGCTCCTCTCATCTCCTGCACCTGCTGCCTTCATTAAGTGTAGACAATAACGATCAAACATCTCCACTGTGACATGAAGCCTGTAGTCGATGCTGCATAGAAGCTTCAATTCTAGCATGTTCATTTCTGCTATGCTTACGCCTCCAACTTTGGCGAAATATGCATTGTTGTAACTCCTGCACTTGGGTTACATCAGTAAATTTATGTTCCCATTATTTACTGATCTTTGAGGAGAAATTCATGCATATAGAAGAAACAAATGTACCATGCTCGTTATTGAATAAACAGCCAGCGACAGGTTTATTTAGGGTCTTCAGAAAAAAAATACATTACCTAACCTTTATTTGCTAAAATTTCTTCAGGAGAGGAAACAAATGAAAACTATTTAGAAGGTGCTTTATTTTATCGCAAACGCATGTCAAGTTATATTTTATGAGTTATATGACTATAATTTCCGAATAGAGGGAGTGGAAAAGAGAATATATGATATATCCCATGTCCAACTCTTTGAACATTGACTGACATACAACACATTTTTTGGGATTGTTAGATTTTCTTTCATTGGCATTTATTGTGTTAGAGACTCATTTTCGTGTCATACTCTTTTACAACCTTGAGGTGGCATCAGGCATGTGGATGAGGAGCAACTTATCTAATCGGTCTGTCAGATTGCTTTCATGTCATTCTGATTCGATACAGGTCGGTTTTTGGGTTGCTTTGGATAACACATAGACACAATAGGTTTTTAAGATCGATCCTAAGTGAAGCTAAGAATGAACAGATAAAAGAATCTGAGACTGAAATCGGCTTAGAAAACAGCAGCATCTAGCAAGACTAAAACAGCATCAACATGTGCAAACAGTAATTATTTCAAGCCATGATTTACAGAAGGAAAAAAAAAAAAACAGTAGAAAATCTCGAGACTCATGTCATAGTAATAATAGTGATAGTTTCACTTACACGTCTTCGATAAACTTGGTAGCCAGCAGAACAGAAGCAATGAGAAGGCGATGAGCGTTGAGTGAAGTTAGGTAACAACTTGTGGCTTGAACGAACTTATCCATGTAAATGTATGCTACAACAAAGCAAGAAGGGCTACATTTCGAGTACTTGAATATGCGCTCAATGTATTGCCGGATGTTCAATGTAGGCGCTTTGGAGCCATGAAAGATCGTCACGCCATCCTTAGACCGCGATTTCTTCAACAACTTGTCATTTTTATGAATGTTCCTTTCAAGAACAGCTGCTATGAGTGACACAACTTGAGGTTTTTCTGATGCATCTTCAAGTGGTGCTTTATCCCATAATCCTAGACTTGTATAAAGCTCTGAATTTCCACTCTTTGTGTTGAAAGTTCCCATATAAAATAAGCCTAATTAATTAAGCAATGTTTGTGACACCCAAAATTGATGTAATTTTTTTGGATTCTTCAAGTGGTTCGCAAGACATTTTGAGGTTGGGGTAGAAGACAAGTCATGGATTGTGTTCAAGTTCAAAATCCAAATGCCATCCTTATCTTTTATTTACTTTATTTATTTTTTAAACTTTATGCTTTCCTTAAAGAAAAAAAAAGGGAATATCATGGCATAATGACAAATGATTATTCCCCCTTCCTTTGGACTATTGTTAGTCATGACAATGCTTTTAGGCTTCTTTTTAGTTTCCTCATGATAACATATAAAGAAGGCCAACAAAGTACAAGGAAAGAGCTATTTTCTCAAGAACTATTACCCCCTCTTCACGAAATTTACTCCTCTTTGATTGGAATATTATAAATTTGGAACTAAAAGAAATTATGACATTGATATGAGTGAATCACGGAAATATCAAAGGGAAGACTGGAAAATGATGTTTCTAACCATAACTTTTACTTACATGGAAACACTCTTTGGAGCATCCAATCCGTGGAGTAATCAAAGGAAATTTAAGTATCAATTGCAAAATTTCATATGTTACTTGACAAATCTCATCTAACTAGATATATTAAAGGGAAACTTTTTGAAAACGTTTTTCTTTATAGTTATAATGAAAAGGAAAACTAAACTAACACGTCATATATTTACCTTAACAAAACAAACAAGGAAAAAAAAAATACAAAGTCCACAAATAACTTTCACAACTAATATCAGTTTTTATATTGTTAGACTCATATTGAAAATACTTCAACAAAATATTCATTTATAATTTGTTTCAATATTTTTTGAAATATTCATACTTTATTGTGTAATATGTATATATGAGCTTAATTAATACTCAATTTTTACATTTATGCGAGTTTTAAATCATCCTCAATTAAGTTGAGATAGAGCTGAGTTATATCTCAAGTTGTGAGGATTATAGTCCAAATTCAAATTTGAGGAGATAAGGTAAAAACTAATAGATATAATCGGATCACAAAGTTAAAAAAAACAGTGAAAAGAAATAAAAAGTAACTCATCTACATTTCTACTGAAATAGGATCAATATTAAAATATTGAGACAAGTTAATCAAGTTTTTTGTGCTTTCATTGTACATATAGTACAAGAAAAATATTATAATTTAAATTTTTTCTCTTTTCTTGTAATATTTTATATTGAGTTAACCTACATGCAATACAAAGCTAAAAATGTTTATATTAAAATGATGTAGCATACATGGCCTCTCCAAAAGCCCACCATGAGATCAGGCTCCAATTGTAGAAGTTTTGAAAATCGATAAAAATTGGTGTTTAGACTTTAGAGTCAAAGTAGATGATTCTAATCATTCTTATGGTCTAGTATAATCTCATAAGACTCTTACTATGCATATCAAGGTATTCCTTCACTAGGTCTAATTATTCCAAATGACTGAATCTTAAAGGTGTTTTCAAGACCTTTGGAGATCGAATATAAGACAATGATTGTTTTAAACCTCCTTAGATAACCCTTAAAAGTATCATGTGAATTAATTTTGAATTTTGAGAACTTTTGAAAGTATCTCGAAATTGGTGTATTAACCTCAAAATTTTCTCATTTTGGACGTGGTCACTAAATAACTTTAAATTTTTACCATAGATATTAAAGGTCGTATTATACACTATAAGTCATTACAATTATTTATTTTGATCCTAAATAACCCTTTTAACCATTTATGACAGCAATTACATATGGGTCTTAAACTCGTTCTTGATGCCTTTGAAGACCAAATATGAAGAAATGATTGGTCCAAACCTCCTTATATGGTCCGAAAAGGCATTTAGTAAATTCATTTTAAATTTGGAGGACTTTCGAAAATATCAACAAAATTAGTGTACTATATAACCTTTGAAATCTTGTCATTTTGGACATTTTCAAATTCAATCACAAAATAACTTCAAATTTATACCCTGGACTTAAGTTAATATTAGTCCCAATGAGTCATTGGAATCATGCACTTTGACTCTAAGCACCCATTTCAATCGATTGCCTAAATACTTAAAATTAGGTCCTAAACTTGTTCTAAAAAATAGGTATATAACCTTCGAAATTTGGTCATTTCATAAATGATCCTGACTCGTTTTAAAGTCTTCTGGAGATTGAATATAAGACATGGACTAGTCCATACCTCCTTACAGGACCCCTAGAGGCATCTAGAAGTTTTATTTTGAATTTCAACAAATTTGTAAAATATCTCAAAATTTGTGTATTATATACCTTCAAAATATTATTAATTTAGACATTTTTGAACCTAACCATGAAATAACTTCAAAATTTACAAAGGACCCTATTAGGCCCTCCAATTCAGTAGGATCATTTACTTTAACTCTAATCACCTACCATAACACCTAAATTGGATCCTTCACTCGTTTTCAATGCCTTTAGCAATTGAATATAAGACATTGATTGGTTTAAACCTCCTTATATAACCCCATGATACATCCAATAATTTAATTTTGAACTTATAGAACTTTCAAAAATGTCTTAAAAATGGTGTTTTATAACTTTTAAAATTCGGTCTTTTCAGACCCGATCACGGAATAACTTAAATTTTACCATGTATCTAAAAGGTTATACTAGGATCCATTATTAATTATATTCTTCTACTTTGACTCTAAGCTAACCTTTTCATACCAATTACCAAAACACCTATTATTAGGTTATGAACTTATTTCAAAGGCCTTTGAAAACCAAATATAAAGCAATGATTGGACTAGACCTCCTCATATGACACAAAGAGACATCTAGTCAATTTATTTTGAATTTGAAAAACTTCCAAAAATATCTCAAAATTGGTGATTATAACTTTCAAAATTATGTCATATGACTCGATTACGATACATTTAAATTTTACAATGGATCTTAGAGGGACATACTAGGACCAAGGAGTCATTAGTTACATGTACTTTGACTCTTATCACCCATTTGAAATCAATTATCAAAACACCTAAAATTGGATTTTAAACTAGTTTTCATAGCCTTTGGAGATAGAATATACAAGGCAATGATTGGTCCAAACCTCTTTAAATGATCAGATGAAGTATCTAGTAAATTAATTTCAAATTTGAAAGACTTTTCAAAAGTATCTCAAACTCGGTGTAGTATTATATACCTATGTGTTCCCTCATCGGGTTTGACATTGTCCAAATCATCGAGTTTTAAGTTTATTATATACTATTTTAAGATATTTTAAAAAATGTCCAAATTTAAGTAAAGTTATTAGATGTAAATAACTTATCTACGACCTCAAGGGTCCTAGAAATGACTTTAGGATCCAATTGTTGAATTTTATATTACATTTATTATTTGATTTTACGGTAGATCATATGAACTTGATCATTGTCAAACTTAATGGTTGTGGCATGTAAATATGCAAACATATGATAATCTCCGCATACTAAGGCGCAAAACCACACTCATATATTCGTGTACATAGTACAATGATCCAACTTTACTCAATTCCGGCCGTCAAAGGGTCTCATAATCCAGCCTTGTGTATAAGGTTACACTCATGAAAAATGGAGAACACACTACTACATTCTTATGCAACTGTCCATACATATTGTCAGTGTAAATAACTTTTCAGAAATTTTTATATAAGCTCAGGGCATCTCTAGAAATGAATTAATACACATATTATCAACTTACTACTAGACTTGGGAACATTGGATTATACCTCAAACTAATTAATTTGCTGCTCCAACAACAGTTCTCTAAGTAGAAAATCTCATTGCTGGCATCATAACAATAGGAGGGGGCCTCTGTCTCTCCCCATTATTCATCTTCAACCCGTCATTACTGTTCATTGACATTCTTCTTCCCTTGGATGGAGAGACAAACCGATTCGCCAACCTTGAAGGCGACAGCGATCTCCTCAGCTTCGACGCCATTGAAGAAGACGATTTCAGAGGCGATTTTCTACCCAGATGTGCAAGCGTCGAAACAGTTGAGGAAACAGAGTTGAAACCCTTTGATGGGCTCTTGATTTTAACAGGGGATTTCACCAAAAATTTGTGAGGAGTTTCTCTCTTTTTCGCAACTAATGGAGATTTCGTCTTGCAAGATTGCTGCTTTTGTGAAGTGGATGATGAATGAAACAAAGGATTTGGGAAAAGCACTGCCTTTTTAGCCCAAGGTTTATGTCTTGGTGATACTCTGTTTGTCACATATCTCATGCTTCTCTCAATTTCTGATCTTTTCTCCGGTGAAATCTTGAAATTAATCCTCGACCGAGCTCTTCGAGCATCCGGGGTGCTTAATTCTGCTTGAATGATACGGAATTGATGCTGTTTTTCTCTCTTCCTCCGGATTTCGATGGGGGTCTTTTCAGGGTTTATCCTCTGTTTTCGAGGCAGGGGGGTTTTAGGATCTCCAACTTCGGAATTCCTCATGATTCCTCTTGTTACTTTACTTGCTTGCAGGATTTCTGCTACTGTTTCTCCTACTAACATTGCTGATAATGACATTCTTCTCCATTCACCTGCCATTAATTGCATAATATGTTTGTCAAATTTTTATCAAATTTAACCCAACAAAATCATAGGATAAAAAGTTAAGCTAATGTGTACCTGTCACACTTGCTGGTAATTTCCCATTTGGAGATTTCTTTGGTCCATTATTTCTAACTCTACCAAGTTGGAGAAAATCATAGTTAGCATTTAATGGTGATTAAGATGTGAGGCCAACATTAATTGTCGTATTGATAGTGTACTTTGAAATAATAATGTGACAATTAAATCTGAAGACATACAAAAAGAATTACCTCATAGATTCTTGCTTGCATCTGAGGCTAGTTTTCAAGTAAGCTTTAGTACTTCGGGGACTAAGTCTAACTCCAGCAACCACTTTGTTACCTCCAGTAACTGTGTATTGAAGCTCTTGCAGTCTTGCCATACATTGATCCACCTTTCCAAATTAATCCCAAAATCACAAAGATTAAAACAACCCACAAAAAATTAAAATTGACGGGTATTACAAATCAATATCTAATCAAATAACATCAGAATGGACCTGAAAATTTGCACCTTTCCATCCTAGTCCCATAAAACAAGAAAATCAAGAGAAATTATTCTGATTAAAAGAAATTAAACTAAAACCCACCCGATTAGTGGTTGTTGAAAATCAAATCAAATAACATCAGAAAAATGTATACCTTACTAAATTAATCCAAAAAATTCCATAGTTAAGAAAAATTACTAAAAATATGAGATATTAGAATAAAAATATATTGATGGACATTAAAATCAAATCAAATAACATATGAATGGACCTGAAATTATACCTTTCCAAATTAATACCGAAATATTAGAAAATTATGAAGAAGAAGAAGAAAAAAACTAAAAATAAGAAAAACTAAACCAAAAACTACCCACAAAATAATAATTATTGGGTACTGTAAATCAAATCATATAATTGAAGGAAATACCAGAAATTGTGTGTGTACCTTTTTTACAGTTTCTTTGATAAGAGTAGGGCTGAAAAGAGGAGGAGAAGGAGCCACCATTGTTTTTCTGTGTTTTGGTGGGGTTCTTGCCACCATTTTTAGTTTAATTTATGAAGAAATATTACAATTTTAAAGTAATATTTCAAGTTCTCTTTCTTTCTATCTCTAGAGATTAAAAGTGAGGAAAAGTCAATGGTGCAGCTGATTGAAGGAGAAAATTGAAGAAATAATGGGGTTTTGGGCGGAGAGGAGTAACGGCCTTTTTTTTTTTTTTTTTTTTTTTTTCTGCAAGTCCAACGGTCGAATTTATCCTAGGTATTTTAAATTTTTTTTTGGGTTGTCAACTTTGGAAAATAAAATAAAAATGAGGACATAATAGTGAATTTTTTTTATTAAAAAGTTTTTAAAAAAATATTTGGAAAAATAAGCCGGTTTTCAAACTAATTTAAAAAATAAGTCACTTTTGGTTTGGACAAAAAGCGTTGCCTCGGGCAACATTTTAGGTTACATGAAGCTACGTTGGATTTACTAAAACTGGCCCAAAGAAAATCGCCTAAGGCAACATTTTTTGTCAAATAAAATCGTTGCTCATAACAACGTTTTTTGTCAGAGTAAATCGTTTTTTGGCAACGATTTGTTGCTGACCAAAAACGTTGCCACGGGCAATGATTTTCTAAAAGGTTTTTTTTTTCTTTCTTTTTTGTCCCTACAACACCATATTCAAACACAACATCAATATACACCAACACCAACTTCAAACACAAAATCATATACACATCTTCAAACACAACATCAACACAAACTTCCCATCAAACACAACATCAACACCAATTTTCCATCAAACACAACTTTAACACCAACTTCCCATCAATCTTCAAATTTACCACCAACATCAAAATGTTAACTCTTCAACACAAACTCAAATAACAACATAAAAATAAACACAAACCGAAGAAAAGTCATAACTCAAAATTACATATTGAAATTAATAATGTTTGAAATTCACTTGAATTAAATATATAACATAATATAACATAAAATTACATAATGAAAAAGGAAATAAGCCCCTAAGAGTCTGGACTTGGAGTTTGCTCCTTCAAAATGATATTCAAATGACGATACAAGCTCTGACTCTAACTTTGAGTCTGTTGGGTCTACTGTGGATGGAGTACAAATGAGGCCTGTGGAGATGTGTAAACCAGTGACTAAGACTGACCCTGAGTGTAATGTTGACAAGGCATCTTGATAGTAAGAGTCTCCGGCCTAGTCAAGAGTGTGGAGGGGGTGGATGCATCGTAAGTCGTCTGTAATGGGTATGGCCGAAGTCGGTGAGTTGTCGTATCCTGTCCATATTGACCTGGACGAGGCCGTACACGTGATCTGCCATGGGAGAACACATGGCTCGAGAATCGTGAACATAGTCACGAATATGTAGCAAGTTCTTAGTCTACATGATAAAAAAGGAATACAAATGAAGTTAGGTGCGTACTATATATAAATGGACAAGTAATATGGCTAGAATTCTTACCACGATGTGTAACGGCACTGATGCAAGCGAGAAATATGACCTAGATGACTGAAAAAAGGGCTAATAAAGCGCCTAGTGATACATTGATATCATACCATGTATGGATTAAAGTAGTCCATAGCTCCCTCGAACGAATCAACCTGGATAACGGATAGTAGACGCCTATCCCACACGTCAATGTACTGTCGATGCTGGTCGATCCAAATGACTCCAGCCTTCCCACGTCGGTCCACCTTGTGTAATTCCTCGCTCATGCCAACTGGAGGTGGTATGACCTGACACGATCCAGATTGCCGCAAATGAAACTCGACGCACTCAAAACATACGAGCGGCGCAACGACATGCCACTCGTCCTCCTCACCCACACCCTTGTCCTCAGGATACAGATCCCATATCATCTATTCAAAAATGACATAAAAAAGTTAGATATTGAAAACAAATGTACGTAGAACACATATGAATTAGAGAAGAGTTAGAATTTTACCTGCTCATCCGTCATCCTATCTAATAAGTCACAAAGAGTTCACCCCAATCGCGAGGTGAACGCGAGTAATACGATCGACCAAGCATCTCATACCATAAGGCTCTTCATCTGTAGCGCAGCCCGGTTGGACGAATAGTTGGACCTTCTATCCCTCTTCAACTCGTCTGTATCGTGTAGGTATCGCTAGACGGAAGACGGTGAGATGCTCCCACTCCCAAATCTTTAGGTTGATAAATGGAATGAGTTAATTACATATATTGGTTACCATAACATGAACGACAAGAAGACCTAAAATACCTATAGAATGACTAGTGGCCCGGCTATGTCGACAGCTGCCCGACTCCGTCTCACTCGAGAAGCATGACACATCTGTCGATATAGATAGGATAAAGCCACGCTGCCCCAACTATAACTAGCTACACTATCACAAGGTTGGTGGAATAGGTGCAAGTAGATAAGCTAGACCTCATTCCCTGACTTATCAGCAAACAGAACACAAGAAACGAGTATCCATCAGTACATCCAAGCATACCCTAGAATGTCGATATAGTGGCATCCACCAACGGTAGATGGGCGAAAGTACCAGATAACCAACTATATCTTATTGTAGACCCCTGAATGGTACTCTCAGGTGGGGAAACTCCAAACAATCTCAGGATCATCTGGGCGAACGGTGTGGGGTTAGGTCCAGACACTGCCCTACCCGTCACTGGTAGTCGTGTCCGGATGTAGACATCACATAGGTCTCTCCAACCGGTAGGTGGAAGGTGTGTGTCTCCTACCTCCACCTCTCGACTAAGGCTGTGACGAGATCACGGTCAATGCGTAGCGGCCATAACCGATGAATCCCGTAAAGCCTCGCTCGTCTAACATAACATAAAACTTTCTCATCGACAAGATAATCAAGGGGTTGGTGGCGAGTGGTAAGCCCCGTCGCCGAACCTAACGCTCTTGTCCATAGAGCTTGAGAACGATGTGTCTTCTGTAGGCTTAGAACAGACGTGGCTACTAGACCTGGCTCCATATCCTGTTCGTCGAAATAAGCATCAAAATAAAAAATATAATTTCTAAATGTAATCCGAAAAGAAACATACGCGTTGGAATAAAACTGAGAAGTAGAAAAGCTCTTAAATGTTACATAAACATAATCAAAACCCTAATATATATTGATAACATAACTAAAACCCTAGCAAATTTTCATAAATGTTACATAAACATAATCAAAACCCTAAACACTATACTAGGGTCCGTCTTTGTGGACAACTTCTTCTGTTATATCCAGCAATGTGACAAACACTGCATATGGCTCCTCGATCTGTGTTGTCGTCCATTTCATTTCTTAACCTTTTCGATCGTGGGCGACCCTTAGCTCGAATTCGACTCTCGTTAGCAATGAGTCGTGGTCCTGTGAACGGTCTCTACACCGTATTATCATGCAATGGATAAAATTAGGGCTCGTACGTGCACAGGTATATCATGGTATGGAAATGTTGGTCAACTAACGGTGCCACAGAAAGGTGGAACTTACGACATACAACTAACTCATTCGAACATGGTAGTGATAGACTTGGACCTTGTTGCACGTGCATGTACTGTCAGCAAAACATACCATGTAAAGTTATCCCCCCTTACATGTCACTCTATCTCCTTGGCCACTTGTCACTTTGTATATGTCGTTTCCAATATCGAACAGCTCCACGGTATGGAATCTAGCCTTACTTTTGTAGAGTTCAATTTTCTGCTCCTCGTAAGGAGTGTAGGGCTAGTTTGATGCAATACATTCCGTAGTCATCTCTTATTTATGAACAAACCATTTATTCACTTTGTAGAATGTTAGCTCCACTATTGCTGGAACTGGCAGAAATCTAGCATCCTTTATGATTCCGTTAAACACTTCTACCATGTTCGCCGTTGCATATCCATATCTATGACCTCCATCGTAAGGAAGTGACCACTTATCGATTGCCATGTCGTGGATGTATTCACCAACATCAACAGACACATGAGCAATGCGTCTAATGGCTTTGTCAACCTTTGATGTTTTCCGCTGGAATGCAACTCTAATGAATGCTTTCTTAAACAAGGCATTCTTCACTTGAGAGTTCAGATGTTATCTCGTCTATAACCTAATTAATAACATCAACTCAAACTTAAACAACAACCTAAACTAACATAAATTAAACATTTAGTTAACATAAACTAACATAAACTAACCTTAATTAAACCAAAACTAACCTAAATTAACCTAAACTAACATCAACTAACTAATCTAAACATTAACTCAAAATTCATAATCTAACCTAAATTTATAAACTAACCTAAATTCATAAACTAACCTAAATCAATAAACTAACATAAATTCATAAACTGACCTAAATTCATAAACTAACCTAAATTCATAAACCTAAACTAACTAATCTAAATATTAACTCAAAATTCATAAACTAACCTAAATTAAGGTTTACTAACCTAAATTCATAAACTAACCTAAATTGTGGTTTACTAACCTAATTTAAGGTTTACCAACCTAAATTCATAAACTAACCTAAATTATGTTTTACTAACCTAAATTAAAGTTTACTAACCTAAATTATGGCTTACTAACCTAAATTAAAGTTTACTAATCTAAATTCATAAATTAACCTAAATTATGGTTTACTAACCTAAATTAAGGTTTACCAACCTAAATTCATAAACTAACCTAAATTAAGGTTTACTAAACTAACAAAATATTAACACTAATTAACAACAACAAATAACAACCATACTTATAATTAACAAAAATAACAAATTTATTAACAAAAATGCTTAGCAAAAATTAAAAAAAAAACATGATAAATCACTCATGTAATTGTAATTCACGAAAATATGATAATATACCCATAAGTCATAATATTTAACCAAATTAAAAATGAAATTTAACCAAAAAAAATAAAAATAAGAAAAAAAATAAACAAAACTAAAAATTTGTGACATAGCTTACTTAGGGAAGAAATGGGAGGAAATTAGGCCGAAATTGTCTATATCCAGGGAAGGGGGAGCCATCAATTTTCACGAAGAAAAAAAAAACCGAGGATAAGTAAAATCGTTGTCTCGGGCAACGTTTCTAGCTAAACCAAAATCGTTGCCTTGGGCACGTTTTTACTTTGAATAAAAATGTTGCCTCGGGCAACGATTCTTAACTGACCAGATTTTCTAGCAAGATTCCCTGCAATATTCTAATATAAAACGTTGCACGAGTAAATCGTTGCTTCATGCAACGTTTTCTTTTGCCCCAGTTTAACCCACTTTATACCAGCTTCATGCAAATCGTTGCCTGATTTGCCTTTACCTAAAATGTTCCCTGAGGCAATGATTTTGTCCAAATCAAAAGTGGCTTATTTTTTTAAATTAGTTTGGAAACCAACTTATTTCTCCAAATATTTTTTTTTAAAAAAAAAGCTTATAAATAAAAAAATTCCATATTAGTGGTCCTATGTGGACAAAACCAGAGCTGTTATTTTTCATCTATGTGGCGCAATGTCAAAAGATCCAACGGTCATCGAACTTTATAATTTATACTTTTTTTTTAGAGACTTTATAATTTATACCTTTTCATTATCTTTGATTTTTTTTCTTTATTTTTTCATTGAGGTGTTTTTTTTATTGCTGTATCTGACCTAGTTTCTTAAACTATTTGGCTACTTTTTTTTTTTTTATGAATTTTGATGTTCTTTTTCAGCTGTATAATTTAAAAATAAGAAACAAAAGTTTGACGATTTCAAATATACTGACAAAAAACTTGAAGACTTTGTAATAGGTACTAAGTATTCATACATGGAACATCTAGACAAATTAATTGTGAAATTTTAAAGATTATCTACAAGTTAACAAGAATTTAGAAGTAAAGGGAGTCAAGAGGAGTAAGCATGGTACTTTAATCACAACTATAACCATGGTACTTTAATCAATAACAAGTTAACAAGAATTTGCAAAAGAATGGGTTATCTTTGCATTTTGGACGAACCTATATACATGAATAGGAAAATAGCAGACTGCAGACACCAAAAATTATTGAGCGAATCATTCACAAATTACAACATAACACGCCGCCAGACAGTAAATGAGATCAGAACATCACACTGATGTTACAGAAAGAATTAAAAATACGTTGCAAATGTGATCTTGAAATCTCATTGCATCAGTTTTTAACTAAGTACAGCCACTGATATTGGTAGATGCAAAAATATGCGAATGTATACAAATCACAGTTAAGAGTAAGAATGCTATTTTCACATCATACTATAGACTTCCGGAAATTTTTCAAGCCTCGCAACTTCAAAGGGCTCCACACAACGGGCTTTTTCTGCAGGGCTACAACAGTTGGGTGCTTTGGCTTCCATGCACCCACCGTGGGAGGGCTTGCCATAAACCTCCTGCTGCTCATAGGTGTTGCTTCCACAGAGGAGTTAGCTACTGCTCTTGTTTCTGGCAGAGGAGAAAACACCTTGGAAAACCGCCTTACTCTCGATGTCTCCCTAAAAAACGATGGCCCAGGTAACATACTCTCACGTTTTGACTTACTGCTCAGGGGTGTGCCGTGGTAACTTGGTTCTGGACGAAATGTTGCTATGGAGACCCTTCTTTTCGGCTGCATAGGTGGTGCCACTGTTTCGGTGGATGGTCTCACAGCGATGGAGATCCTTCGAGGCCCCCTAATTGCTCTAATATTTGATCCATTGGAATTGTTTTCTTTACCATCATATGAACTTGGGAGACGAGAAGAGAATGTAGATGTTTTCTTGGCCTGGACAGGAGATGGTGGGGCCATGAAATTGGATATTCTTCGTAGTGGCATCCTCATGTTAGAAGGACATAATGGAGGCTTCTTCTCTGTTGTGGTTCTTTGTGCCTGTCTTGGTTGTCTGATAGAAGCAGCAGCAGCTCTATTTTCCTGTTTCTGTCTAGTTTTCCTCTCTTCCGCCAGTTGATTCTCAAGCTCTCGCACCTGTAGAAATATTGTTAGACTAGGACATACACATGGTTGAATGACTTTATTCCTTGTAGGTCCAGTGCAGGTCAAGCTTGCACAATTTTACTTGATACAATATTGGTTGAATGAGCTATTATTAAACTAATGTCGAGATGTTCAGTAGATGCTGTGCATCAGGTAGTGAGGTAGTACCTTATCCTGAAGACTTCTACAGATTTGCTCCCTAGCAGAAAGTCTTAGCTGCAAAGATTGTACATTATCCTGCAGTTTCTTTGTTTCTTTTTCATCATGCTTTAACTTTTCAGCCTGTTAAAAGAAAAACAAGCATAAGCTGCAGGCAAAATTGAAGGACAGTACTATATAACTCTAAAAAACATACCATATGCTTATACTTGAGGAGTTCCGAGATATCTGCTTGCTTGCGGGCTGGACCATATTCAATTCCCTTAACTCGACTAGCAAAGTTCAAGGAGCACAGAGTCTCCCCTAAGTCTGCAGTACTAGGACTAATTTGGACGAACATGAGGGTCTTGCAATCACCTCCTGCATAGCCATTGAAATGTAAAATGAGAAGCGAATGAAAGCCAATCTCAGCAGTTCAATAATCTGCCTATGAAATTGCAATTGAATAACTAATGGCCTCTCAACAAGTATCTTACCTAAAGAGCTCTGCAGCATGTGAGTGAGTTTCGAGTTTCTGAAAGTTAACAAAACAATTGAGTTAAGCTGATGAACTCCTGTGTATACTGAATGTCTAAAATAATTAACACATGGAAAAATGTCTCAGACCTGTATGGAACATGGGCTGTTTTAGTAGCAAGAGCAGAGATGACATCACCAAGAGCTGCGAGGGATTTATTTATGAACTGAGATTCTTTCAGTCTTTCACCTTCAACTTCAATCCTCCCAACACGCTCACTTCCAGCCAAATCAATCAACCAAAGGTGGCTCTTGGTCCGTTGCCCATTAACCAAATTTTCCCCTTTCACAGTCACCCGCAGCAAGCTGCAAATACAAAAAAAATTAATCAACCCCAGAATAACTGATCCAGCATTGTATTCGTTAGAGTAATAACTGATCCAGCATTTAATTGTTTGTGTTTCCTGAAGCAATTCAGAATATGGCATTCACAACACATGGACAAAGGGAATGATGTCCGATTGTTTCAATGAAAGTTACCAATGAGAACGGCTGCTGAATTCATTGGCATTGGTCGATCCAACAGATCTTACTCGGCTCCCAGTCTTAAGTAATTCCCACACTTCTTCTGTACCATAAACGTGAGCTTCAACTAGTCCAGGTATTTCTTGTGTGCCTTCAGAAGCTTGTTTAATTTCCAACCTGCAATTGCAGAATGCACCATTTAGACATTCTTAACCTAGAGAAAGTGAGCCTTCCTTAACCATCCTATTAGACTTCTCCATGAACAAAATCAACAGCTTCAAGTTTACACCTAATTGAGAAAAAGAAAGTGACACAACAATGCAAGTACGAAAATATGCACATGACATGATCATAGTTAACTATTCTTCCCCTGAGAGCCTTATAGCTGCCAGTTGCCACAAGGTAACAAGCCATTAGACATAAAGATAATGAACAACTAGCGAGTCATAATGGATTGGCAAGGTTGTTTTGAGTACTTTCAACGACTTAGCAATGTTATGTGAGTACAATGTATAGCCAACAAGAACAAAAAAGTGCAAAGCTAAGCTAAGCACGCAAGCAGATTAGATAATGTAAGTACTGTCACCAGTATATTTCTGAGTACAAAAAAAATAAATATAGCCACCAGCTTAGATGAATAAACAGTCCAAGTTCATCATGCAAATCAAGCCTATGATAAAAAATTATACACGGCCAAAATACCAACAAGAGATGATGCATATTAAATAAATTGGGCCTTTTAACTTTTAAAGCTACACTTCACTTAAACAGTAGGGGGAACAGATTCTGTTCTGTTGTTCGTAAGGCTCTAAGGCCATTGGGGAGGAAGTAGTTCAAGAAAAATCAAAGCTGTTATTAAAGGCCAAACCACAAAGGAAGTGAGGAGTAGAGACAATGCTGGTACTTAAGCAAGAACATGAAACAACTTTGGAGGATATAAGGCACCAAGCTTCAATTGTTTGTAAACATTATATGGGATAGTCATGCTACAACAAAATATTTATTTAACAAGGAACCAAGTATTTAGGTTTCAACAAGTTAAGTGGTGGTGACAAACTAAAGCACTCTTTCACCACCACTCTAACAAGGTGTAATCCAATATCCAGATGAATGTTTCCGCACATTCAAGAATCCGCCTTGCCTCATATCAAGCTACTTTCGTTAGGGCCTACTAGACAAGAAATCATGCATTAAATCAAAGTAATATTCAATTTTTTTACACTGCTGATCACTTACTTCTTCGGTGGTTCACAGGTATTCTCTACCAGGAGGTCCCTTATTTTTTCATTGTAGACCTCCAACATGCTCACAAACAATTCATATTTCATGGTACTACTCCTCCGGTTAGCAATCCTGAATAACTCTTCCAAGGTTCTGTAGTTAACCCCTCTATTCTCTGGTGTCCCTTCCATCGTAAAAGTCTTTCCAGTTCCAGTTTGTCCATAGGCAAAAATGCAAACATTGTAGCCATCCAACACAGAGGTAACAATTGGAGATGTTTGTGCAAAGACCTCCTCTGCATAGTCAAAATCAAATGTCAGAGAAACGGTGGGGGTGAGCTATTGCCCTCCCTGCAAGCTAAATTCACAGATCAACAAGCAATCAAAATGATCAGGTACCTTGGTTGGCTTGAGGCCCAAATACATGGTCAAATTTGAACTGTTTCTTTGAAGAATCAGCACAAGTTATATTCAGCTCATGCTCCTGGGAAGGGGGAATTTCAACGACATAAGTCGACCCATTAGCTGCTTCAGCTTGGTTCAAAGGTCTGCATCTGCAGAAGACCCGAATATTGCCTTTAAGCTCAATAACTTCATTGTACAGCCTCTTCCTCTCAGCATATTCTTCAAGATACTTTTTCTTGAGAAGCTCAGACTCTTCCATGTGTTTGTTCTTCAAATTCTCATGCTCCGCACCTAATAACAACAGTTCAACGCCATCTAAAAAGTCGAACAGCAGAAGAAAAAAAATTCATACACTTTGAAGCTACGAAAAACAGAATTAGGTGAAAAGGTTACATACTGAGTTGCTGAAGAGTATTCATAACTTCAGATCCCAGAAACTGATTGCTTGTTATATTTTTTACCTCGTCTGATAGACTCGTATGCTCCTTCCTCAAAGTCTAGAACAAAAGCACATTAAGTTATCCATCTTAACCAAGCTAAATTACAATCACATCAATACTTATCACACTTATAACTCACCTGAATATTATGACTAAGATCATCAATCTTCTTTAGAATAGGAAGCGTAGGCCCTTCATCAGTTGACTCAGCTCGGGACTCGTTAGAGAACTGACTTGCATCATTAGAATTAATATTTTCCTCCGCAGTATCTGTAAGCTCACCATCTTTCCCAAATCAGCTTTAACACATAACTAATCAGACTTAGCATACATGACAGTTCTACCTCTTTCCTATTCTTGATTAATTTTGTCCAATTATCAAACTTCAAAACAAATGTATGATACTAAATTTACGACAAAATTACCACCGCCACACGAAAATTGACAGCATAAACATTGCATTAGTGTAATAGGTTATAACATTTGTCACAGTAATTCCAGTTCATTTTTTGACTAACTTAAAAAATGGAGAATTTTCTTCTCCTACTGAAATGAAATGAGCAAAATCTAACTTACTTCAGTCCGAATCGAAACCTTAAAATCGAATTCAATAGATCAAAGATAAACAGTTCAAGAAAATTCTTAAATGATCAAGAAATTCAGAAAACCACTCTAATTTCACGGTAATTCTAGGGTTTTACTCCATTAACCAAATCCAACTCAGCAAATCACAACAACAATAAGTAGAACAAATCAAAGGAAATAGAAAAAAGATGGTAAAACAATTGAAGAATCGTAAATATTACCGTTTTCTGCAAGTGGCGTCGCATTTTCTGACTCAAAACTCGTGTTTGCATCGCCGTTTTCTCGAACGAGTTCCACAATTTGATCAGCTAATCAACAAAAAGATTAAAAAAAAACAATTAATTTATCGCAAACTAGAAATCGAAATGGAAGAAAAAATCCGATGAAATTAGGGATGATTGAGTCGACAAACTAACCTTCCATTTTTATGGCAAAAGGAAGAAAAATTAGGGATCTGAAGAAGTTATAAGATAGAGAAAGAAAGGGCTTCACAGTGTAAGATTTAAGGAGAGAGAAAGTGGAGGAGAAGATGAAGAAATTCTGGAACGGTCACAAAGTTCTTTCAATGGAGAGAGGAGGGAGTTTTTTAAGATTTGAATTCAGGATGAATAGGAGCATTTGATAGCTTGATTTTAACGGCTCTTTTCTGTTGATTCGGGAGCGTCCTTCATAACGGGTGTCTGACTCTTTGGGCTTATGATTTATGAATGTGGCTGGCTATGGTCTTGGGCTTTTGCTCAACGCTACCTATTTTTATCGAATTGTCGGTATTATGGTATGCCTCTGGACCAACTTTTATCGGCCTAATGTGATTGACCCTCCCCTCTCGACATCAACGAATGAATCCATCATAGGTCTACTCGAATTACTCTCAGTTTCTTTGTAAGACCCATTCTCTAGCCACTTCGCTTTTCTTTTTTAAACACCATTGCCAAAAAAAAAAAAAAAAAAAAACTCTCACAAAGATCAGGGTGATTAGTAGGCTCATCCGATAGCAACAAAGAAGATGCAAATATAAAGCTATCACTATCACTATTCACCACTACACCCAAAACAAGAACATAGGAAGTATGAAGTGTTGGAAGTTTTTGATATAAAAAACTAAGAGTGTTAAATCAAGAGAGGGTGAGAGTCCTATATTGGTGGTGGGAAAGGTTTTTTCCTTAGTTTTATATTGTAGTATGTTAGTACTACTTAGTTGAGTTCCTTGGAGGTGGGTGTTGTGTCACACACACGCGCGCGCCGGGTCGGGCAGGGCTCTTGGGGAATACGCGAGTGTGGGTCTTTTTGTCTTTTTGGAGGAATTTTACTTGAGAAAATTCCAACCGTTTTTTGACTTAGTCTTGCACCGTTCATACAACCGTTTTTTGACTCAGTCTTTTGCACCATTCATGCTAATTGTTGTTTTACCACCTTGCTGCCGCCTATATATATAATCACAGTCTCTCTTCAGCAAATCACACAGAAGATCCAAACCTCTCCCTCTTCTCTAAAATTCTATACACTTCTCATTTTTCTGGGCAAGTATTCTAAATTCCAGTCGGGTTTGTGAGTGCACATAAATTTCGGCGCCGTGTTTATCCTGGAGGGCGATCGCTAATTGTCTACTGCACCGGGAGGTAGCGCGGAATCGTCTTTTAGGTCAATGGTTCGCCATGACGCGACTACTGTTATTGGTTCACGCATCAACAGATAAGTTTACTGTTTTTTTATAGCCTTCTGTGTCATATCAGATAACATGAAGCTAAGATGTTTCATGTTCTGTCAAGGTAAGTAGGGAATACCAACTGTCAACACAGTCTGATACACAAAAAAACGATAATTAATTTTGGAGATTTTGAAGTTTAGAAACTATTCCAAAGTAAGGTAAACATTGATACACCAGTCATTCTCATAAATCACGCAACTCTCTGTAGTTAGTTGCATCCACCCAAATGCATTCAAGCACCAATGTCGGATATTCTTATTTCCAATAATCATCACTCTAGAGCTACTCAGTTTTTTTATGTACGCATTCGAGCACCAGTGGATCGGTATGTTAGTGTGTAGATGTTAGAAAACCACCTCTGGTTCGGAGAAGAAAAATAACCTTTGTAATTGGTAAAGGTAAACATAGTGCAGCATACATATCACTGAGTATCCCCACCAATGATGAAATAGTGTGATTATCAGCAGCAAACCCTTTGCTTCTCAAAATGCCAACAAGTTCCAAACCCCTCCTAACGTCCTTTCTATCAAGAAACCCTCTCACAATTGTATTGAAGGTGCATTCATATCTTCCATTTTCTTCAACAGTTCATCAGCATCGGTTATCATTTTTTACAGAACCCTTTGATAATTATAGTGTAGGCGCTCACATTACACAGACCTTCAGTCATGAGAAAGGAGAAGATGTCCACTGCTCCTCCAAGCCGCCCAGCTTCGGACAGGCCATCAATCAGGACACTATATATACGTGATAATGTTTGGGCACAACCCACTGTTCTTTTTACGTAGACCATCAGTCAATGAACTGTAAGTGACTATACTTGGTTTTAGTCCATACAATTCCATTTCCTTGAAATGCTGGTGTGCAAATTTGAGCAGATTGCCGTTGCATAAGGCATCTATAAGAAGGTTTATCTTAATCATGTAATCAAATATGTCCCTTAATTCAGCAACCTTGCCTTATTTACAATAAATGTCAATCTTTGCATGGTTTGTACCTCATTTGAATAAAAAAAAAAAAAAAAACAATACATGCCAATCAACATGCTGCGGGTCGTAATATCATGAGTTATATGGTTCCCCAGCAACTCAGTCAACAACTCCTGAGCCTTTTCAGTGCACACACCTCGAATTAAGGTATTATAGGAGATAACATCAGGGGAAATGGACTTGGATTTCATCTCCTTAGAGAGACCGAGAGCCTGAGTTAATAAGCGGTCTTTACAAATACTATCAATGATGGTGCTATAAATGACAACATTGGGCATAAAATGGCCATGAGACCGTAGGTGATTAAGGTGGGTTGGAAGCCAAGTTTGACGATATTATCCAACAAAAGAACAGCTTGTTTCAAGTGATGAGTATGAATGAAACCATTGATAAGACTAGTAAAGATGACTATTAGAATAATAGCCAAGCTTAAGAATGTAAGAAATGACGGAGAAGCCAAGGTCAACATGACCTAAGCGACAGTAGCAATTAGCTTAGGGTGACTATCTTCATTCCCTAAAAAAAAAAAAAAACATTGCCTTGAAGGATCAAGCATCAAGATGATATCTTAATAAGTGAACCACAAAGAAACTATCCTTGCTAATGTTTCTGAAACTGCAACTAAGTTGATTACAAGAAACAAGTTGCTTTAAGTTGACTCTCCTCTTCATTCTGGCCCATGTAAAACAAGATGTACCTCTTATCTGGTTTGTATCCTTCATCTGTCAGTTGCAGAAATAACTCTGCAAGGATAGTGTAAATGCTCTCAGCTTGTGGATGCATCTGGTCACATACAACGAAGCTATGAACCTTCCGCTCAATCTCAATCCAACTTTTACCGGTTTCCTTGGATAAGCCCACCTCTTTCATTCTCTTTATAGTCCTTGCTCTGTCTCTCCAACTCCCTTCACATGAATAAATGTTCGCCAACTGTATGTAGGGAGCAGGGTTGTCAGGTTCTAACATAAGCAACTGATCGGCAGCATATTTTCCCAGTTCCGAATTACCACAGATAGCACAAACCCCAAGCAGCGCTTGCCATACCAGAATGCCGGGCTTCACTGTTAAGTTATCCACAAAATTTTTAGCTTCACTAAGAAGTCCAGCTCTTCCTAACATATCAACGACACAAGCATAATGTTCCATTCTTGGATTGATATGATGAGTTTTGCCCATTGATTCAAAGAACTCCATGCCTTTATCAACTAACCCAACATGACTGCAAGCATGCAGCAAAGATATGAATGTCACATCGGTAGGTTCTTCTCCTGCTAATAACATTTCTTCATACAATTGAATGGCTTTCAGTCCATCACCATGACGAGCAAATGCTGCTATAATAGAATTCCAGGAGACTGAGTTCCTCTGAGGCATCCGAGTGAAAGCTTTCAATGACTCCACTAAATTCCCACACTTGGAATACATGTTTATAAGCCCATTGCTAACAAAAACGTTAGCACCAAACCTCTTTTTAATGACCAATGAGTGAATCTGCTGGCCAAAAGTCAAAGAAGTATCAATACCAAAAACACCAAGAATAGCAGAAACCATATTTGGATCAATGTCAATTCCTGCTTTCATCATTTTGGTAAAGATTTGGATAGCTTCTTCTTCAAGGCCGTTTTGAGCAAACCCCGCAAGCACAATGGTCATGGAAACCTCATCAAGCTTATCTACGGAGTAAAAGATCTGCAAAGCATCTCCCATGCTTCCACATTTAGAGTACATGTCCATTAGTCCACTCTCAATATAGAAATCAGAGTGAAACCCCTGTTTCAATATTAGCCCATGAATCTGTCTCCCTTCTTGTAGAACCTGTAAACTAGCACAAGCTGATAACAAGCTCGAATACGTTACAGAATTCGGTTCCACCAAACCATCCCGCATCATACTAAACTTGTTCAAACTCTCCTCACACAGTCCACTTTGCACAAGGCCAGAAATAACAGCAGTCCAAGTAACAACATTCCGATCACCCATTCCACGAAAAACCCGCTCCCCACTACCTGAACACCCACACTTAAAATATGAAGTTATCAAAGCATTCCCAATAGTAACCTCTCTCTCAAAACCACTCTTGAACACCAACCCATGAATCATTTCACTCACCTTCAGATACTTCAAACAATCACAACCAGACAAAACTGTAGTGAAAGTAGCTTGATCAAGCTGAACAACACCCAACTCAACCATCTCCCTAAAAAACTCAAACCCAACCCCAAAATCCCCATTACTCAAAAATCCAGAAACAACAGAGTTCCAAGACACAGTATCTCTCACAGGCATTTCATCAAACACCATGAGTGCATCCCTTAGCGCCCGGCATTTTGCATACATAGAAAGCAGGGAGTTCCAAACAACAATCACATTTCTGGGATCATGGTAGAATTTAGGGTCATAATAGTAGTGGGTTTTTATGATTGAAGCGTGAAGAGATGAACCCAGATGAAGATTCCCCTCCTTTCCAAAAATGGAAAGTAGGCGGCTTATGTGTGTATGAGTGGGAATACATGATGATGGAGCGAAGGTAGTAAGGTTTCTGATGAAGGGGTGGATTAGAGAGGTGAGTTTGTGAGATATCCATCTGGGTTTCATCCATGTAGCAATGTTATTGCACTCTTCTCCTTGCTTGTGGGAAGCAACAATCTGGGCGTTGATGTTTATAGCCGATGGGTACTTTTAAAAGGAAATATTGTGTGCCATATACATCTTTTATAGTCTTTACATATATCACTTTGATCTTTTTAGTAATCCATTAAAATAAATAAATAGTATGAAGTTTGTATAAAATCAAGGCAACCAAACATACCATTCAACATTATTATTATCAGTAGTTTATCAACCTTTTCCTCCTGCTAAATTTTGACACAAGATAGATAAATGTATGTAACTGTATATATAACAAGTATAAGACTAACATAATCGTTTGAAATTAGAATATGGTAGTTCGAGACAACCAACCAACAGACAACAGCAGCACTCTTTGAGTTCCCAATTCCCGGCTCCTTATGGCTTTTATTAACAAGTTGTATATGATATGATTGCATGCTACTTTGACTTCTAACTTCCAGCTTCTAATCACTTTCGTTCCATTGATTATACTTCGTAAGAATATATAATGCATAATACTTCGTAAGAATATATAATACAGACACAACACTCTTACACATTTCGTTCCATTGACATTAACCACACGGGAATTAGCTTATGTATTACACCAGCAACTACAATTGCTGGGAGATAGTAGCCTCCATGAAGTTTGCTAAGAACACAATTCTATCGTACTCTAAAGATAGAGTCCTAGATCATCATGAAGTGTTTATTCGATATTGGGATTAACCAACATGTACAATCACAAAACCGTAAGGCCCTCAAAGTAATTCCAACCATGGAGGGTTAAGCGGGGAGTAACACCCGAAGGAACCTCAAATGTCATCTTTATTGAAATTATCTCACCTGGTACAAGAGAAAAATAATTGTCAGAATAATGCACGGGGAGAATTCTTGTGTCCTCTCCTTCCATGTTGTCCTTTTCAACAGAGAAATGCAAGAAGAAAGCAACCCCTGTATCAGCTCCGTTGATTTCCATTACCCTTGCTTGCTGTTTATTTTCCGGGAAAAAGCGTCGGTTAATCTTCTGGAAAAAACTTGCTTGCTGTTTATTTTCGATACTACTGCGCTCGAATTTTTGTAAGGCGCCATTATAATAATTACTGCCATCTTTACGGCAGAAATTGTTCTTGTCTAGCTGATTCTCAACATCTGGCTTCTTGGAGGTGTTCTCAACCTTCATCAGTACATCATAAGTGTTATCTTGACTGGCAATTTCAGATGTTATCTTGAGGGGAATTTTTTTTGTTCTATACGGTTCGAGTAACTTGTAGTCACCACCAGGTAGATGCAACCAGTAGAAGTTCCTCGATAATATACCATAATCTGACATTCGAAATAGCTTGAGGAGAAGAAAGTATACTGGCTTTGGACTTTTTGATGCTGGGTACTTCATCTCAGTGATAGTAAGTGTCTTTTTAGGAGGTACCGAGAACCTCTCATGGACAGCGTAATATGGGCGTGTTCCTTCCAGATCCCATACCGAGACTTCTATAGCAATATCAGATAGTTCATCTGACGTAGTATTCACCACCTGAAAAGGAAAGCCAAAACCTTCATCACATCTAAAGCAAACATTAATTTTGCAAATATAAACTCAATATAATGAACAAGGAGTATATTTAAGCTCAAGCAGCAGTGACAGATATTAGGTATATACCTCTAAACAATAGGTTGCAAGATTTAGCTGGACATGGATGGGTTCAGCAGCAGAACGACATCCATAGAAACCACCTGTTTGGTTAAGAAGGTGGTCGTAGAACTGACCCCTCAAACCTGTCCATGGATTTTGAGTTTTCCATATTAGGACACCTGTAAATTTAGTCCACATATGGGAAGTCCATCCCTCAAGTAGAGCTTTATATTGTACATAGTTAACAAGTTGAGCCTGAAACAATAAGACATGTCAGTCCATGTACAACATTTTATGTTAAAACCTCTAGGAAAAAAAAAATTTACCATTGAAAAAGATACAAGAATTCACCTTCAGGCAAAAATCATCCAGATTATTTGGAGTACCATATTGTAGGATCTGATCATGAACAAAGCCTGGTCTTGAATAAGAGATGTATTTATGATATTCCCAGATTCGATTTGGCACCTCTTCCTCATAACCATTGTCAAGTTTCCTAAACAATGGAATCTGCCAACCTTCTTTTGGCATAGTTGCCCTAACAGTAGCTGCAACTGGCATTCCAACTGACCCAACCTCAGGATTAAATCCATATCTGTAGTAGTTGTCCTTAAAGAAGTCCTCAGGATTTTGAATTTCATAAGGACCATCTGTAAAGTTTCCTTGACCATCAGCAAATCCATCCCACATTGACCCTTGAACATAAACTCTAGTGCCATCCAGATACTGACTAGGATCAGTACCAGACATGACAAAGATTTCTTCCATCAAAGTCCCATTTCCATAGCCATGCTCAAAGTCTGGATGGAGTCTAAGGTCATGTTTAAGAGCAGCATTAATGTCATCTGGTGGAATTTGTTCATTTCCACCGACCCAAAGAGCAAGACTGGCATGATTCCTGAGGAGCTTGACAGTGTCCCTGGCACAGAGCAAAAAAAGATCATGGTCCAAGGGACCATTTGGATTTGATATAGGATCTCCTCGTCCATCAACATCTCCAGTAATCCAGAACTCCTGCCACACCTGCAGGAAAATTTACAGAAATGAGATGATACATTAGTTTACCATAGGAAGCATTTACATTCCCCAATGCAGCATATATGAATCATCACTATAAAGATACAAGTGTAAGAGGGGCAGCTCCTGATATTGAGGATAACGGACATAGTATACTGGATAACAATTTCAATTATGCAAAAGATATCAAGTCTCAATAAAAACAAGCTCAAAGTGTGGAAACAACTCGGTACAAAGTGGTGCAGAAAAGGAAACCTGCAAAAACCTAAATGCCCGACAAATTATCAAATTAGTTATACGAGATGATTCCTTGGGATCTAGGATGGGGAAGACCATGAAGGAAGCAGTTGCATTGAGCAAGCAATGGTCTCAACTTGTGTACTTTTTTCTCTCTACCTCTCTCCTTAACCCACATTCAAAAAACTTTTCTCCAACAAGAATGATCGAAGCCTCTAAGATCCTTGCAACTATGAAAGGATTGATGGAATAATTACACGGAAAATATTAAACCATGTCACATGCCTTCATAAATCCAAAACTGTAAAATTATTCATTTTCATGAGATTCCTCCAGTATGTCACAACTCACAATCACAATAATGGCTCAGGAATTGTGGAAGCAGCTTCTTCAGGCATTACATCACATGTCTCGGAGTGAATCAAAAAATTAAAAATTTACCACTAGATCAATAGTTTAATTACTTCGTATGATTTCAGATTGGGGGTCTAAAGTTACTAAAAATGTGGGTAAAAGTTTAAATAACAAATAGGAATGGCAGAAATGGCAATGTAGCAGTATAACAGATGTCACAATATGACTTCACGACACATGTTACAAAATAGTTTAAAGCAGATCAGAAAGTTCAAAATCCTATACAATATGACCTCATATAACAGAAAATCCATTACTCAGTCCATTGCCCTACAAAAGCTGAACATTCGCATCCAAAAGAGACATATCTCATTATTCCATCCATATAAGACAACATACATGGTAATTGCAGGCCAGTGTAACTGATTCATGACGTATTGTTGAACGAGTTCACTTCATTTTTCAGATATAGCAGAAAGTGTTTCTAAAGTGGACAGTGAAAATAAGCACTTATATCCCGCTTTTCATGAGGAGGTGGGATAAAACTAAACCCTAAAAGGGCAGACAAATACCTAAAAAGAAAAAAGATTAACAGTTACATGCATATAATAAAGTTCAATTCACAGATGAAACACTGGGAAGAAAAGAATTAGCCTAGAAAACCTAAGGATAATAACTTACCAAAATTCCATATAAATCACAATAATGATAAAATTCTGGTCTCTCAGCCAATCCCCCACCCCAACAGCGCAGCATGTTAAAGTTCATATCAGCATGGAATTTTATGTCAGTTTGATAACGCTTCTTGGAAAGTCGCAATAAACCATCTGACAAGATCCAATTACCACCACGGATAAAAACAGGTTCTCCGTTAACCTTAAACAACCTGTCAACAATGATGGCGTACAGTAAGCTGCTTTCACAAAAGGAAATGACATATACTTTACTTGTTTTCATACCTCCCACCAGTAGCACTGTCAATATAGCTCTCAAGTTTGCGAAATCCAAACAAATGGGTCCACATATCAGATTCTCCAAAACCTTTGACATCCACAGCAATAGAGACATTATATAAGGATTGCTTGCCCATTCCATTTGGCCACCAGAGACTTGGCTTGTAGAAAAAAATCTGCACATTGAAGTCATTAAAGGTTTAGAGCATAGATAAAACTCGGTCAATCATCTTCTAGGTCTAGTATCATGCAACTTATGCAAGAGCAACAACAAATCAAACAAACTGCTTCACCACAAGAACATTTGAGTAAGTCAAGATGATGTGCAAAACCCTTCTGCTAAAGATTATTATTTAGAGGCTGTGTCCAATGATCTTCCATAATTAAATAGCTATAAAAAAATCCATCAAATGCACGTAAAAAAACTGTGAGGCGTATGCAGCTCAGCCATAACCAAACACAAAGAGGTTCTAGAAAGAAAAAGAAAATTAAAGAATATAATGTCTTGCATTCACACCCAAAAAGGTTTTTTGCAAACTATTGGCAGGTTCTTTCACTTGAATAGCTAGGTTGTATTTTGATTTTGACCAGAAACTTACCTTGAGAAGACCAATTTTAAACAGAGAGATGATCACAAACCTCAGGAAAAGAATACTGAACTCGAGCTCCTGGAGGGATAGATAGATGCTGAGTTTGAAGATGCTCCACCAGGCAGATATTATCCTCAACTTCAGTTTCAACTTGGATGTTCAAAGAACATTCTGCAACCCAGCCACTTCCATTTTCTAGTTCTACTGTAGCATGTAAGTATGCCCTCTTATACTCATCAAAGAATGACGACACCAAGTGAGGATCGATGATTTTAACTGGCTGAACAATATAATCATACGTCAGCATCATACATTGACATTATCTATTGCAAGAATATAATTACTCCATATCACTAGACAAAGTGCAAGGTTTCTATACTAAACATAAGAAGTAAGTACAGCAGAACATAAATACTGCCGACCAAACTACATTAACAAATATATTTTTAAAGACACTATTTTGTCCATTTTGAAACCATCATTCCAACTACTATGAGCTTTAAAGACTTGTAAAAAAAAAGTGCACAAAGTAATGGTAATATTACTAGTAAAGAAAACAGGATTTCAGTACTTGGGCATCTACAAACCTAGAGGAGACAACTTCATAATTTTCTGAACTTCAGTAGTGACGTACTGCATTGCTTACATAATGCAGCGGTCTGCCACGGGAAGCCTGCTGAGCTGTATGCCCCGAATCAGAGTAATCATGGAGCATACAGCTAGCCAGACAAGATATGTACTATGGTGCTGGAAGGCAAGTAGTCACAAGATGAAACCTCAGTAGTTTCTTAGAAGTCTGTGAAAGGAAAAGATTCAACATAAACAGAAATAAGTTACGCATGCAAGGCAGAATACTTACCCCCGTAATTGAAAGTGAAACCTCATCCCAAATGCCAGTGTTTCGGTCCCTGTTGGTCATTTGAACATTAAAGACAAGTATGTTAGAATACATTGTTCCTTTGATTCACAACCTTTTCTCATTATACCGAAGTGAATCATAAACTCAATGCAAGTTGATACTATGTTATATATACAAGTGCATTATTCTCCTATTTAAATCACATAAAACAAATAACAACAAAGCCAAGCCTCTATCCCAGAAAGATGGGGTAGGCTATATGAACCAAGAGTGTATCTCGGATTATCATCCACAAAAATCCTCCTCTTCTTTTCCCTCTTATTTGGAGTCACATCTACTCGTAAATCCATCTTCTCCATATCTTTTTAACTGCCTTTATCTAAGTCGTCTTTGATCTACCTCAACCGCGTTTGAGGTCTCCTTTACCCCAAGCATTCACCTTCTTCACTGGTGCATGTACTTTTAATGTCTAACATACCCAAACCATCATAATCAATTCTCCCTTTCTTATCCTCTATATCCGATACTCCGACTTTCTTTCGGATATCCACAATCCTAACTTTGTCCCTAGATATGTTTCTACATGTCCACATTTCTATTTAAAACACATACGTCCATATAAAACCAAGCACGCTTCATATTCACATGAAACATCTAATAATGCAATCATGCACAGCAACACAATTTTCTCCCCTTGTATCATGAGTCCATGACTGATTATGGAGAACTTAATCAAGTCCAATTGTACGCGGCTTTATCCTTATTCTCATAAAGAGGTTTTCAACCCATGACTTTAAAGGATAGCAAGTAGATATTTGGCATAATGGTAAAGTGTCTACTTACGATCCATTATATCACAAGTTTGAACCCTTAAAATAGCCTCTTTATGAGAATAAGGGTAAGAAGGTTGCATACAATTGGAGCTCCCACCCCCCCCCCCCCCCCCCCCCCCCAAATAGAGGGAGTTTTGCACACTAGGCATGAACTTAAGAAGAAAACATCTATGCCAGGAGAATTTTATGGGTAAAGCAATAATTTAAGCAGTAAATTCACTTATCTGAGCCAATAACTAACTACCAAAGGTAAACCCATTAACACCTCCATTAACTAACCTAAGCTCCCAATCCCCCTTAACCCAACAAAAATTGTTTTCTTAAATGTAAATGAAATGGGAAAAAATGGGGGAAGAAAAGGAACCAGACTACTACTTCTCACATGAGCATCACCTGATAGGAGTCATCCAATCCCAACCCTCCACATATTGGGCTGCAACATCTTTTCCAATCTATCATGTAGAACAAAGACAGGAAAAAAATGAACAGTGCAGTTAGATCAGGAAGTCTTTCAGATCAACATAAAACAGCACATTAACAACTTCAAAAACAGATAAAACACAGCAATTACTAGACTCTGTCAGATATGCATCGACAACATTACATAAACATCTAAGCTTCTAAATTTTTAATCTATTTAAGGAATGTCTCTCTAACTCACTTATCCGGCTTCACAGCTGATGAAAGTAGACACATTGACTCAAGAGCTATTGCATTGCATCAAAATATCATATCCAACCAAATACCTTAATTGCAATTCTTATCTCAAAGAATGTAAAAGTGAAAAGAATAATGGATGCTCAGCACTTCAGCAGTTGCCTACCCATTGACACCTATCTGGTGGCAAACCCAGATCATTTTGACACGACACTCCTCCAAGCCTCATCTTGTAATGGAAAAACAATTACTATTGTGTATAGCCTTAATTCATAAGCTTTTTCTCTACAAGATTAATCATGTGATGATTTCATAGGACTTAAGAAAATGTCCTAAAATATTAATTCTACAAAACAACTGACTACTAATGAGGTCATACATTTCTACACTATTTAGCATTGAGTGTTTCATTTGAACTATTACACAAGCAGAAGGTAGAAGGAAGAATTAGTCAATTAGGACCTAGGAACTACATATCCGAAAGAGCTGCAATGATCTCCCGTAGATGATGCTAGGCCATCCCCCATCCAGGACTTCTGAACTCTCTTCTTATTTTAGATATAAATATTTGGTGCATAAGATTATGAAAGGGGGTTTCAAATTTCCGTACCCTTTTGATCTAGGTTTCAAACTTGTAGCCAATTTGAGAAGATCCATCATCAAAACAAATGTACAGAAATCAAAAGAACAGCATACCTCATGATCACCCCCTTGACCCCCAGAAGGCGGAATTTTTCCAGGATGATCTGGAGGGTGAACTATGACAGCTAAAAGATTTTGACCATCAGGAGACAATATATCGGTGACATCAAGGGAATTCCTCCGGAACATCCCCTTTCCAAGTACTCTTTTGTACCCATTCAAATATACTTCTGCAGAGTAATTTATGGCACGAAAGCTCAATTCTACATGCTGGTTCACAGCCTGCAAAAGTTTGTGGAAAACAAGTCGGTGGTTTCTATGTCAAACAAAGCACTTCTTCTCAAGATGTTCATCATGTATATGAGAAAATAGCTCAAATTTAGATAAGCCTGTGAAAGAAGGCATTACTCATCATCTACAACGTAAATAACAGAAAATTCATATATCACATACCAGCTTACACTGAAATTTTGTGAAGAACCAGAATGTATAATGCTCCCTCCCAGAATCAGCAATGTCAATAATTTCTTTGTTGTTCAAACCATAAAAAGGATCAGGCAGCACTTTATTCTCTACAAGGGTCGCCAACACACTGCCCAACAGAAAAACAGAACATCACCAATCATCCCATGAGTAACTCATTTCAATAACAACAAAGAAACCCCCCCCCCCCCCCCCCCCCCCCCCCCCCCCACCCACCCCCTCATACTGCATCAATGTTATATGACTTAATTTACAAATATTCCATAGAAGGGCAGAGGTATAAAGTTCTGAGGTTTGCACGATTGTCTGTATTCTGACAAATGAATAACTGTTATATCGTTTCAAGAAATGGACTGAATGATTCATCAGCCAAGTCTTTCAGGGTGCTCACAGAAATATCTTGAAAGTAAACAATTCACTAACCATTTAATTGACATCAAGACTCCCAAAATATTTGATACGGCATGTTGAATTGCCAAATTTAAACACAACGAGGATTGTAGCCTCTACTAATATGCTACTTCTAGTATGCAACTGGTGTATATTACCTTCATAAACCCTAGTACCCTACTATGGCAGGACAATATTACTGCTGGTTGATTTGCATCAGTATTAACATATGATCAAAGCCCTCCTCTCCAAACCCCAACAAATAGACCTAATGAGATCATCCAGTCAACAACTCCACATCCATAGCCAATTAGCCAATGTCGAACATACTCCCCGCCATTGACAACAATCCTGGAGTAGTTGAGTAGTCCCGTCAATGTTTAGTCGGACCAATGTGCATACTGTTTATACTTACAACATAACTAGTGTGTAGCATCCAGCCCCGGAATTGGGAAATTTTAAGGCTTTCACTAAAGAACTAAGTGATACCTACCAAAATTGCATTCAAATTTAACTACAAACACAATTCCGTAGAATCACATAGAATAATAAGCTCATTGAAGCTGCCCACTATTCTTATATGTTCGCCAACCTCCCCTCTTCTTCACCTATATTGAACAACTAGTCCCAACTCACATGCTCGCTTTCTAAACAAAATATCACCACTCAACCATCAAAACCACAACACAAACCATTACGAATACAAACATAAAGCGACAATTCGGATTCAATAATCGGACTCCAACCACATTCATCAAAATTCAAATGCAATCACTTATTGATACAAATTATACAATAAGGTCAATAACAACCAAGTCAAAGGAGAGAGTAAATTGAACAATTACGTTCCGGGCACGACAGCGGGCATCCAAGGAGAAGAATGGCCGGAAGGTGGGTGGGTAGTAGTGAGCTGTACTCCGGTGAGGTTGATCTCAGTGGATCGCGCGGCTAACCATCCAAAATTGAGCAGTGTTTTCCCGATTTCTGCCATTGTTGCGCGCTTCAATTGAAAGGTGAAACCCAAATTGTGAAATTGGGGGAAATCGACGTTTGAGTAGAGTAATGGTTACTCTACTTGGAGTTGAGATGGCGAGTGTGAATGTGTGATTGCATTGTGTTAGTGATAATTGAGTCACTCACTCACCAGTCACCACTTCACCAGTGCGTTATGTATGTGACGCGCCAACTTGAGGTCGCTGCCCATTCAATGGGGTTATCTACAAAAGCGCGGATATGTATCATAACTCATAAGAAGTGACTCCAGCATGATTTGATTCAATAACCGAAATTTTTTTTTTTTTAGGATTTTTTATAAAAATAAGTCACTTGCGAAACTATTTTAAAAAATAAGTCGATTTTGGTCTGGACTAAAGGCGACGATTTTAACTAAGGCAAAATCGTTGTTCCAGGCAACGATTTGTAGTAAGCTGGATTAAGGGAAAAAGTTGGGCCAAGAGAAATTATTTTGGCCCTGTTTCAACCAACTTTAATGCCAACTTATTTTTTCACATTTAAAAAAAAAGCTTATAAATAAAAAAAATAGTTGTCCTTATTTTCTCTCTCTAAAATGAGAGCATTTCTCTCGCTCTAAGTTTCTTTCTTCCTAAGTTTCAAAAATAAAAATACATTTCCTTTGATTCAAAAATATAAACACCAAGTCCTCCAATTCTAGCATGGATTACATGGCACAGGATATAATACATGTCTTCCAAGGGGGATTACGTCGAATGGGTCCAATCCTAACTCCCACTGAAGATGAAGTCAGGCAAGCTTTGATGGACAATGATCTCCTTGTAGCAGCCAAGTTCATTGACTGGCGTAATAGCACTTTCACTGCTGATGAGATTCAGGAATGGGTAAATTTTGCGTGGACTACAGAAGGTCTTATTCGGGTACGTAAGCTCCAAGGAGTATTCATCTTCCACTGTTATCGCCATTATGATTTATGTCATCTGCTCAATAGAAGAGTCCTTAACTATAGGGGTGCATGCTTAATAGTTAAAAACTGCGACTTCATCCAAGAAATTCGAACCTTACAGTTGAATTCCAGTATATCTAGGTTAAGGTGGAAGGTCTCCCCATTAAATTTAATTCAGTTTCTTTAATTCAAAGAGTGTTCCAAGGGATTGGCCCTATTAACAAGTTTGATGAACACGTACTCTAACAGTCCTGAACTTAAAAGTTCAATGCGGGTCCTTGTGGGAATTCTAAACTCTCGCCTCCTGGGTTTCTATTTTGAGATTAAAGAGGGTCATTACTTGTGGGTTGATTTTAGAAACGAGGGAGTCTTTGTTTTCTACAAAAAAATGTGGCAGAATAGGCCGTAAAGTTAGAGGTTGTAGATTTCTAGAGGATCAAGCTCACTCTAAGATGGCAATTTCAATAGCAAGAGCTTGCTATGGTTTGAATGCAAGACTTAGAGTTAATTTCACATTCTATCCTCTGTACTTAAATAAGATAATAGGTCTTAAAAGGGTAAAAGAAATAGGTTCGGTTGTTGATCTACGATGGAGTCAACAGCAAGCCCCATATGAAGGGAAAAGCTCCTTAGATTCATCAGGATTGCCAAGCTTCGAGATACAGTACCATTCTCCTCAAAGAGGAATACAGGATATCCAGGTGGAAAACTCTCATACTAGTCCCAGAATTCAGCCCTCACCTATTTTCCCTCCCACTGACGAGATTATATGAATATGGAAGAAGAGGAGGAATCACAAGGTACTGAAGAGCATACGAAAGATAAGGAGAATGATCTGACTAATGAGGAGGATGATCAAGAAGATGATCCCCATGAGGATCAAGATGATAGACAAGGAAATGATGAGAGACATGATCATGATGGCTATGATCCAAGTGAAAATGGGGACAGTGGAGAAACCCATGACTCATCTAGTCATGATCAATCCACTATGCAAGATAAGGGAAGGAATTATATAGGCAAAAGGAACCTTGATGATGATGCATCTTCCTCTAATCTGCTTGCATCAAAGAAGCACTGTGTACGTAACTCCTATAGCATTAATCATCCAACTCACCCTAAGTTGAGCACTTGTAGTATCAATAACTCTCTTTTGAGTCTTCACTTTAGATTGACTGACTGTAGTACTCAATGCAATTTGAACTGGCCGAATTATTCAATGCAAGTTTAGTTGTGAGCAAGGCCAGGAACACTCGTACAGTCTCACAAATGCATGCATTAATGGTTACCATAATGCCTCACTCAAGAGAGCCACTACTTGCTCCGAAACTCACTATAACTCGGGGCTCATTCATTTCTCTATGCAGGTTTCTTCAAGAGAAGATTTAATGCTAAGCTTACCCTATCCTGGCCTAAAATAGAAAAGAGCATAGGTGTTGAATTTTTGCCTCTTCTTTTCTCTTATTTCTCGATCAAACACAGCTATTCAGCAGAAGCTTTCAATTCTTTCAGAGATTACTGCCCCACTTCCTTTAATAGCAACTCCCCATTTGCCTCCCTTATATCACCTGCTTTACCCGGCTTCTTGCTTTACCATTTTCAGACAAATTACATGTATTCCCTTCACATTCCCTCTGCCACCATGGATAAATATCAATCCCTTTCTGATATTCTCTAACAACACGCCTCTGATGAGGACGTGTCCAAGCTGACATGGAAAGACAAAGCTTCAACCAATCGTTTCTCCCTTCTAACTTTGTCAAAAGTAGACCCTCTTTTACCTTCCTTCCAATTTGGTCCTTCTTGGGGCCCAACTCCATACAACTCACTTGAGCATGATATTTTTACTCAAGTCAACAAACTCTACTACTAAAAAGGACTCCTTTGAGTTCAAACCAGATCTCACTCCAAGCCTAGCCTCCTATCCACCCTTTTTAAAAAACAAAAATGGTATAGCATCTAACCGACTTTGTTCAGAAAAAACCCACGCTTTTGCTAAGTCTTCGGGATTTATGAAATAAGATTATGCCATATCTACATGCATGGAAACACATCCAAATCATGCACATGTTTTCTCTTTGGACTCGACCTATCTTCTTGAGAAGCTGAAAGGTTGGAAATTTCTCAAGGACAGGCTACATCTCCCCCCCCCCCCCCCCCGGTTGGATATCTAAGGCAAGCTCCACAACCTCCTCTTTCTCAAGTGTGTTTTTGGGGAAGGCTAAAGGAAGAAGATCACAAAGGGCCAAGGGTGAGTGGAAGAAGAAGGGGTTGCTGATGCAACAGGTTAAAGGGAATCTTAACCAAGCACTTGCTAGAGCTAGGGCTAAGATGGGGTTGTTTGTAGAGAATGTCCAGTATGGAATTGAGAGGGTCTAAGTGTTAGCTGAAGAAAAAATATGCCGTAAGAAGCAAAGGAAAAACAAGATTTACAGCGGTTTATTTGCAAAGAAGTTCGGATTATTGGATGATGATGATGAATCCCTACTGTATGGGATCAAAGATTGCATGGGTGCCAAGCCCTATGTTGTTTCTTAAGGCATGATAGGAAATAGAAACAGCACAAGAATTGAAGAAGGCATATGGCTTCCACAGGGTAAAATTAAAATTGCTTCTAAGAGGCTGCTTCAACAGGAAAGGAAATTGATCCATGTCATGGAATTGATGAATGAGAAAAAGGAATGGGACACACATAAGGTTTAGAGGCTTTTTGACAAAGAAATAGCATCATCCATCCTTAGCATGCACATAGCCCTCAAGATTAGCCAGATAGAGAGATTTGGTGATGTTCCCAAACAGGACGATTATCTGTTAAGGATGGATGCTCTTTCCTTAGGATGCAGGAGAGTCAATCCTGTGTCTTGGAAAGGAATGGGCCTCTGAATTTCTGAAAAAATTATTGAAAAATACAAATCCAATCGAAATGTCTGATATTTGGTTAGAAACTCATCAATAGAGTCCTTCCGTCTAAAGTTGGTCTTGTTCAAAGGAAGGTCATATCTGATGACACGTGTCCACTGTGCAATTAAGAACTAGAAACCCTTGAACTTCTGTTCAGAGATTATGAAGTAGCAACCCATGTTTAGTGCTCGTCACCCTTGGGACTCAGAATTGGCCCTATAGAACCAGATTTAAGCACATGGTGTAGGAATTGGTTGTCTCACTTTCTCAAAATAGATTCTGATCATATAGGAACTCCTCAAACGTTCCTTTTGTTATGCTAGAGCATTTGGCTTCACATAAATGATATTTGCTTCAATTCCACTACTCCTAACCCTTCTGTTGTCTTCTCCATCTTTAAAGAATGGAACTCTAGAAGAAAGGTCTAGAACAACAACCCCGCTACTCAAGATATTATTCGAACACCCCCTCCAACTATTCTGGTATGGACAGTAGGAAAACTGCAAGGTAAGTCTCTAATAATTGTTGAAGTTGATGGGGCATGAAAGAAGGTAAAAATGAAGAAGCAAGGATGGCGTGTTGAAGCAGTTATTGGGTGGGTTATCCTCATCACGGATGGAAGAATGGAAGGAGGAGGAGAAAGGGTCTGGGCGCATTCGACACTCCATTTAGAACTGCTAGCAATAAAAAAGGGAATGGCTGAAGCAGCCAAAAAAAGGTGATGCATGTTTAATACATTTAGACTATGCCATTGCTGATTTGCTGTCCAGATGCTCCGTGACCCTGCCAGATCACCAAAGGAATTACGCAAACTTGTTGATGACATCGCTCATGAGGCATTATCTTTTGCTTTTTCTCCTGTTTTAAAGTTTCTAGATGTATTGTCGATAAGGCGCATACACTAGTTGTCATGGCTAGAAATGGATCTTTTTTTATGTGTTAAATTTCGTATCTTACCAAAAAAAAAAGTGAGTACATATAAATACCTAGGGCTACTAATTGTACTATTTTGGGAAACATCAAATTAGACACAATCTATGAATCTCTAGCAATACTTTCTATATGGCTTGCATTAGAAATAAGGTATCTCTACTTTTTGAAATAAGATAGAAAGTGAGCATCTTTTAAAATATACGCTATTATTTTCTTCTATTCCTTTAACGTCGATGTCAAATTTATAAATGCTTATACCACTTATGTATTTTCCATTTAAATTAACCATGAATCACCAATCTTGCGTTCTACCCTCAAAATTAATGATCATGTCATGCTTTTGAACATTATTTGTTGGGTTATTGATCATATTTTAAAGAAATTAATGAATATTTAATATGATTGATCATATTAGATTAAAGTTATTGAATATTAGTTTCTAATTTATTAAACATCATATTTGGAGTTATTGATCATATTTTACAAAGTTATTCAACATTGTATTTAGGTTTACTAATAATATTCTAACAAATTTACTAAACATTATATTTGAAATAATTGATCATATAATACTGAAGTTACTAAATGTTATATTTAGGATTACTAATCCTATTATAGCAAAATTACCTAGGGTTATTGATCATAACAAGGAGAAGTAACCGACCATCATATTTAGGGTCGCTATTCATACTTATATCAAAGTTATAAGCATATTATTATGAGTTACGTTACTAATCATTTAGTTAAGGATAACATAACATAATATGAAGTATTAGTAATTCTATTAATTTGATTACTAATAAAAATATATGGGTATTGCTATGTTCCTTTATGAAAGCAATGGGTTAAAAAAAACTAGATTCCTAGTGGGTAACTTTTATTAAATTTTTTCTTTAGTAATGGGCACACTAATTGGGCATGCTTTCAACTATTTGATTTATTTTTAAAAAATATCTAACTCTTATATATTTGTAACAACTATATTTCATGTTTATACTTCATTAAAGAAAATCACATCAACGGTCATAGATTTTTTTTCTATATAAATAGACACCCATTTTAACATATTTTAAAATTTCTCTTTTCTCTTTTTAAATTTATTAAAATTATTATTCTTATTAGTAATATTAGTTGCAAAAAATATATAGTTACATAAATTTTGTTTGTTCAAAGGAAAATATATTTTCCACCCAAAAATGATTATCAAGTATAATTTGTAGTTTATAAATTTATTTAGTAGTTAATTCCTTTATTTAAAATACCTTCCCAAGAATATTTAGTTATATTTTTATTTTCTATGAAAAAAGGATCATTACTCACAAAATAGTTTCTATTAATAGTAAATTTTTAAAAAATGAGTATTAAATATCATACAATAAAATATGATAAAAAGTAAAAGAGAGACTGGAGAGGGAAATTTTCAGGTTTTTTTGTTAGTGGGATAAAAAAAATCTCATAAAATCTGATGTAGAGGAGACGAAAATGTAGAGGAAAAGGGATTTGTTTACCTCTATTGTGAGTTATCTTATCTTAGCTTAGGGTTATGATTATGAATAAATAAATTATAATATAGAGATGGTAGTATATGATGTTCTGACTACATATTTTGTTTAAGTACGTCTTTTCTCTTCTTTTCACTTATAGAGTACAAATTATAGAGTATTTAAAATTGGTATAGATATGGATTAAATACTGGTTGGTGAAATATGTTTGCATTTGATTATATTAGAAAATGCATCATCAAAATGAGTTATACTTAAGATATTCAAGCAAAAACTTGCGATCTAATTGTGCGGATTTTTAGTTTCTCCTTAATTTGGCAATGCATGGGAGATAAAAAAAGAAGAAGAAGAAGGTTAGACTTGAATGTCTAAGGAGGAAGAGAGACCTAGCAAACAGTTAAGGCTCATCCGTGATTGATGGATGATGCATACATGTTGAATAACTAATTGAGATGATTGTTAATTAAGCTAGATGTGCATATACAAGATTTTAGTAAAACATACCTTATGAATAACAATAGTTTTATTCAATATACCAAGTTGATGACAAAGAAAAAGGTCAGGTTTTTTTTTCCTTTCGAAAACATAGGCTAGATGAAGATTCAATTAAATGGTATACTTATATTGAGTATGTTATATGAATGACTCAACAAAATCTAACACCTTATATTAATCGTGGGTTGTCTATTTCAATGATGCATTACTCATTAAAGCAATACTCTCACAAAAAAACAACACTATATTCAATATATTACGGAATTCATAACTTGTACAATACATGGTACATAAGTTGTTTAATGATATTATTTTTGTCAATAAAATATTTTCATGATTATGTGGTAGACATCATTGAAATGTATACGAAGTTAGGATTAGATTATAATACCAAAAGTTTGATAATGATAATACAGTTTTATGATTCATCAAACATATACCAATACAAATCTAATGTTGCAATACTTTTTGTACAAAGACAAAATATATGTTGAATTTTACATACTTATCGTATGAACACATTAATATTAATTTGACTTCCTATGCATCATTATCTACAATTTTAAAAGTATGTCAGATTTTAAAAGATAATTGAATTTTAATTAGTTAAACTAATTTTTAAAAAAACTAGGCCATATACCAACTTATCTTGGTTAAAAAAAGTAATTTGATCTTTAGAATCTATACCTTAATTATATTAGCATGTTACTTTAATAACAAAATCTGCCAAATTTATTCTAATCGACTAGGATGTTTGCCAAAGTTTAATATAAATGATATTTTAACCTTTCAAGAAGTTATGCACCATAAATATATAAGTTTCACTCTCACAAGACATATAAACGAAAAAATTAGGCTCCTCAACTAGATTTTAGTAAGAAAAAATCTTTAAAAAATACAACAATACACACATTTTATCTCCCTTATCCATGAATTTGGACTTGTTGGTGAACACTAATATTTGATTGTAATCTGCACCCCACCTTCGAATTGCGTGCCATATTTCCCATCTTTGCCTTTTGTCTTTGATCTCATCAAAATAATCAGTCAATCAAATAGAATCAAATCAAATTATTGAATAACTAAAAGGTTTCGATCTTTTCACCAATCATTATCAGAAAAGCTTCAAAGATTCAATCTTTTCTTCGATGGAGTCGCCAGCTCAACGAAGGTTGAAAGCAATCCAAGCCCATCTTCTTCCTCTTCCCGTTGAAGATGATTCAAGCTCCATAATCACCTGCTCTCAAACTGCTGGAGAATTCTACCAAGGTTTTAATTTTGATGATTTTGATGAATGAATATGTATTTTATGTATATGTGGGTGCATTACAATTTCAATCTTTTTGCTGAATAAAAGACAGATATGAATGAGGTGGGACCCATTTTTTTGGGGGTTTAGGAAGATAGGCTCATGTTAGTAGCAAGTATTTGGAAAATGAAAGAGGTGAAAATATTTACTGTTGGAGATTCTTGATTTTGTTGGGTTTCCCAAATCGGGTTGAATTGCTGTTGGGTTGTTGGATTAGTAGTTGTTAGGTTACTTTTTTGGGGGTTTTGGGAAAATTTAATTTTGTATATCAGTATGTGATATTTGGTGATCGGGAATTTGCTTGTCATTTTGTTTGGAATATGTGCTTTGTGATGGATTGGTGGTATTAAGGCCTAGCTTTATGCCTTGATCCGAGCTAAACGTACCGCCATTATCTATTATCATTGAGTAATCTGTGTGGATAATTTGTTATAAGCTGAAGTACTGCGATTATGTACTCTTTTTGGTTTAATCTGTATGTATTAGTAGTTATTCTGAGCTGATTGTACCGCAATTTTCTACTTCTTTTTTCGAGTAATCTATTTGGATTTGTTGTTCTGAGCTGAACGTACCGTGATTGTATACTTTGTTTTCGAGTAATTTGTATGGAAAAGGGAAGAAAGTGCGATTGAATTGTAAAATCTTCACTCTTTAAGTAATGTAGAAATGTGAAAATAATGGAATCTATACGGGATCATCATACAAGGAAAAGTTAATTATAATTATATTATTTTGATGGATATAGAATCCTATCTTAACTGGGTAAAGTTTGTGCATAAGCATTGAGAATTACGGACCCCACTTCTTGTTTCTGGATTTTCAGCACACTTTCCATTATATGGTTTGTTAAACTTCTCTTTCATATAGTACAGTGCCTTCTACTTAAAAGTGTTTCTTGAAATATGCTAACTTTTTGCTTCAAGATTAAAGCTTTTAAGATTAGAACTTGAATAGATAGGTTGCATTGGGGAATGATTCTAGAGGATTTCCTTTTCTTGGGAGGAGTTTGGTTTTTATATATTGAACAAAGTGGGTATGAGTGTTTTGAGTTTTTTCTGTTGGAATATATGGTTTTAGGTTGATTGTGCTGATGTCATTGAATAATCATTGGAATTTTTCAGTTAAGAAACTATGTAGTGGAACACTAATGGATAAGGGGATATTCAGTGGCAGGTTAGTATAAGAATCCTAGAGATTACAATACCTCATGCAAGATAATCTGGAATTTAGGGTTTTCAGGAATTTCTTTTCTTGGGGTGCACATTAGGGCTATACTTGAAATACACCTAACATTTTATCACCTTATGTGATGCATGGAAGTGCAGATAACTTCATATTTTCAGTTGTTTCACTATGTCAGTTGGTCTTACATATTGCTCAATTTCACGAAAGGATTATTTTCAAATATTGTAAATTCAAAGATCCTACTATCAGGCCCCATTCTCTCAGTTACCATGTATTACAAATGACACTACCAAACTGTAATAACAACATTCAATTTATAAAATCAGTTTCAGTCAGTAAAACTAAATTTTAACAGGGTCTTAGAAAATTGACACGCAGAGCTGATGTTGGAGCTGGACACCAATGAGAGATTGAAGAGAAGAAAAGGATAAAATCAAATTAAAGTCTAGAAATGCTTTGTTATGTAGTGAGTAAAAGATATTTGGACGTTCTAACTAATTTGAATCTATCTCCTCAAAGTTGAAGGAGATATGTGCTGATTGTTTGGATTTAATGGAATGATTTGGCTGCTGTTTATCTTCATTTCTTGTCTATGTGGTAATATATACTCATACCTGTGAGCAATGTGCATCAGTTCATTTTCTCTGGGAAAAATATGATGTTTTGCACTTTTTGTAGGTGAAAGGTATAGTGTAGTCCTTCCTGAAAAGTTACATACAGGAAAGTGGAATGTGTACAGGTAGGCTATCTTTTGCTGATTTATATGATCTCTATGTATCACGTCTGCTTTCTTTTTACTATTGCTCCTCACCTCTGTCTTCTCTGATTTATTTGTATGTTTTGAGACATTGCTTAATTGTACTTTTGAGGCAGGTCTGTTCATTCCCCTGTGAAGCTTGTCAATAGATTCCCAAACCATCCAGAGATTGGGACACTGCATGATATTTTTTTGTGAGATTCCTTGTCTTTATTCATGGCATGCTACATTGGTTTTGACTACCCTGGCAAGACTAAGATTTTATCATTGTTCAACTTTCATGCAGACATGCAGTTGACAATTTCCCAGACTACAAATACTTGGGTACAAGAGTACGAGTGGATGGAACAGTTGGAGAGTATGTTGAGTGATTATAACTTATTCTCTGTTCATGGTTGTTCCATTTGAAATATCTACCAATAACAACTGTCGGATTGTATTATTCTGTTTACCCTGAAGGTACAAATGGATGACTTATGGAGAAGTTAGTAATGCTCGCTCAGCTATAGGATCTGCTCTTCAGAATTATGGACTATCAAAAGTGAGTCTTCTCTAATCCCCATCTCTCTCTCTCTCTCTCTCTAGATCATTTGCCAATAATACAATGGTTGCCAGGATGGGAAGTAAGACAAAGATTAAAGGCCTCTGTCGATATCTGGCACTTTGCCATGCATGGTTTTGTTCTTTATTCGCTCTTATCATCTATTCCTTGATCTCATACTTTAGCTGTGAATATTCTGTGTAGTCTATTATTCTGATCTTTAAATTGAATCTCTACTGTATTACATGTATACACACTTCATTAACTGTTGACTTTTTATTTCCTACAGGGCATGTGTGTGGGACTTTACTTTATCAATAGACCAGAATGGATAATTGTGGATCATGCTTGCTCGGCTTACTCTTATGTTTCAGTTCCCTTGTATGACACGCTTGGTATCTATCTACTCAATCTGTATTGTTCTAGAATGTTTCTCCGCTGTTGGCATTTACTAGATTTTTTAATATTTGTTCATTTAACCAACTTCAGGTCCAGATGCTGTTAAATATATCGTAAATCATGCAGATGTGCAGGCTGTCTTTTGTGTTCCAGAAACATTGAATGCTGTGAGTTTGCCTTCTGATTTCTGTAATGAAGTGACATGAACCAGAAAGAGATTTGGGATTTTCATATCTAGGAGAAGTAGTGCACAGCAACATATTTACAATAAGAGAAGTTGAGTTAAAAGTGTAGAAACTGATGTTGTGCTAGTTAAGAGGGAGGATAGTAAGTCTGGCAGCTTAGGATTTTATACACTAGAAAGAGTAGAAACTTTTTTAACACTTAACAAAAACTTAGGCTTATAATGCCAAGGGATTTATTGCTATTAATTTAGAAGTTTGTGTTACTGAAATCAGAGTCCATTTAATATCCATGGTATGCACAGACTGGTTTTGTTACAAATGTGAAATTTTTGTAAATGTTTGAACCTCTTAGTCCTTTGTTATTTAGCAAAATATTATGTGTTTGCAACTGATAAGTAACCGTGTGTTGTACTTATTTAATAACTGTCAATGATCTGTAAAAGTATAAAAGATAAAAAAAATGACTAGATTACCTCAGGATCCTGTTGCTGGTTAGTGGTTACCAGATAATTGGAAGTGCGTAATTGTTTTTTTTTTTTTTTGTGAGGAAATGTTTATTGCCTCCTCTGCTTCGCTGTTCTCTTTGAAAAGCAAATTATTTTGCATTCAGCATGTCATTACAACAGTTGATTTATGTTCTGCTTGTCAATGCAGTTGCTGAGTTTTTTGTCAGAGATTCCAACTGTGCGCATCATAGTGGTATGCTCTCACAGGATCTTTATATATGACGGTTTGAATGATAAAGAATGGCTGTTTCTCAAGTTTTCTTAATATGGATTTTTCACAGGTTGTGGGAGGAGTGGATGAGAACTTACCCTCGCTTCCTCAAGCAGCAGGGGTTAAGCTATTGTCCTATACAAAGCTATTAAGTCTGGTAAGATCAATATCCTTTGTGACTCAATGCAATTGTTTCTTTGGAATTACTTGTCCTCTAGATGTATGTTTCAATTCCTTTGTCAAATAAATTATAAATTTTTAGTGATCAAGCAATTGTCAGAGGAAAGCCAGAATATCTTCTTGAAGCATGTCTGTCCTTTGCACTTCCTAAGTCTGAAATTTTTTATGCCATGCGGTTTCCCCCTTTACTCACTGCGATGACATAGGAGTCTGCAGATGGTTATGGAACATGGAGGGCATGGGGATTGGTCCCCTGCATGTGCCCACCTGGACCTTTTCACCCCAGCCATCTATCCACTGCTTGCAATGTCTACAAGTCTCTCTATTTGACCTAGTAAAGCTTGTCCCAGTTTGCTTGAAACTCAAGCTCTCTGTCTGCTGCTTGCAATGAACTTAATTATAATTACTTGAAATGATCTTGTCTGATCTTATGTCAAACTTGATTCTTGATCATACATAACCCGGTTGACTCAAAAGCCAGTTCTGACTAATCTAAGATGGGCTGGAAATCTGAACTGACAAAGTCAAAATAATTGTATCTATAACCTTTTCTCATCCGAATATTAATGTACTACTTGGATATTATAGAGTTGCTTAATTTACATCATCTTTTTTTTTCAAGTTATGAGCTATTTGTAGACCAATTTGTTATGAGCTATTTGTAGTCTCAATTCAATGATTATCTAGAATAATGTTAAGAAACTGAAGCTAATTTGACCCGATAAGGAATAGGATATGAACTTCCTCAACCTGAGGAGCTGTTCTAAACTAAAGCCTGACAATAGCACACAACTTATTTCTGACTCAACCTAACCCTATTCAAATTAACCTGATCTCATCCGTGATAACCCAGAAATGTTGAACCAAACCCAAATTTGACTGGATTTGCCCCATTGCCACCTCTGTACTTAATCTTTGCCCTCTCTTGGGGATAGATAGGTAAAATCATACCTGCCTCACCACTTGATAAGGATCCTCATATTACCCACCTGTTTTGTATAATTGTATTCCTGGCAACTTTGAGTAAGCAAAATGAAATCAAAGTACCACATCTCTGGATGTAATGTTATTTTGTTCTTGAGGAGAATCTCCATATTCCTCCAAATTTCTCAGAGACTTGCTTGATTGTAATTGACATAATACACTGCACGCTTCTAAAACAAAATGAAAATAAGACTATGAGAGATGCACACATATTTTCAAGGGTTTTCATTAAGAACTTGTTGGTATTCTTGGTCTTTGTTTAGTTTCTACTTTCATATTTAGAGCCAAAGAAAGGAAAATAATTTGGTTCTGCTGTACAGTGGACTCATTCGAATGGCTTCTGTTTTATTTGCACATATCCATTCTTATTTGTTGTGAATTAGAAAAAGATGTTGGAGTTTCAGACCATAGTTCTATTAGAAAAACCTCTCTGTTATTTCAGGGTCAAAACTGCTAACATCCAAACCCATACTGCACCTTGTCAAGGGCCTCTTATGTTGGGGGAATTTTGATATTCTAAAAAGTCTTTACTTAACGTCTGTTGATTTTATAAAATAGTTCTTTTTTAACTGTCTTAATAAACTGTGAGCTACTCAAATGATGATTAGTTCTACTGTGAAGTAGCAGATGATCATGGTGTTTAAGTACTGTGTTCTTATTAAAATAGCCTCTTTGTTACTGCTTGGACATTACTAATGACATCCAATCACTCTTACTGCACCTTGGATGGGGGACTTTCTGTCGACCTTGGGGAAGTTTTGATGTTCTAAGAAGTTTGACTTGCGATCTGCTGAATCTGTGTATTTGTTATAATCTTTCCATTAGTGTTATATTGCCTTTTTTTATAGATCAGTTGGAAGAATGAGTATCATAGCTTATGCTTTATTTTGAACCTATCTTTTCAGGGCCGAGCAAGACTTCAGCCATTTTGCCCTCCCACCCCTGATGATGTTGCCACTATATGTTATACTAGTGGCACAACTGGTACACCAAAGGTACAAATTTTCCTCTACTTCCAATGAATAGTGTATTTTTCTGTTTAATTGATTGCTTCTTCTTGGATTCATCATAAAGGGAGTTGTATTGACGCATGGAAATTTAGTTGCAAGTGTTGCTGGTATGAGCCTGTCCATCCAATTTCACTCCGCTGATGTGTAAGTAAATTATAACATCTTGTAGAGTTTAGTCATGTTTTCTCTAATTCTCTCCCTTCATTGGTATATTTGTTTGTTCGTTTGATTCATTTGGCAGCTATATATCCTATCTTCCTTTGGCACACATATATGAACGAGTGAACCAGATCATGTTAGTCTACTATGGTGTTGCTGTTGGCTTCTATCAAGGGGTACTTGACATAACTTTTAATTTTACTATGGTGTTGCTTTCTATGTTATTCATCCTGAAATTTTCTCTGAATCCTTTTTCCGTGTTCCAATTTAAAGGTCATTGATTTTGTTGTTAGAATTTTAATAGAGGGGCTGTCTTATTCTCTGTGTTTACTTTTTCCTATACAGGACAACTTGAAATTGATGGATGACATGCAGGCGTTGCGACCAACCATATTTTGCAGTGTTCCTCGGCTCTACAACAGAATATATACTGGGTAAAATTAAAGTTCCTTTCCATCTAAAATCCAAAATTTGGGTTTGTGTTACCTGGTGTCCCTGATATAGTGTATGTGTTCTAGGATTACCAATGCTGTGAAGACTTCTGGGATTCTTAAAGAAAGGCTTTTTAATGCTGCTTATAATTCGAAGAGTCAAGCTGTAATGAATGGTAAGAAATTTGATTCTTCTCCTTCAGAAATGTCCAAGTAATTAATAGCATGAAATAATTGTTTTTGGAAGGGTGCAACAGTTTATGTTATTCCAAATCTCTATGTTTGACTATAAAAGGATTCTCCTTTTCTCAGCCGTTACACCTTTTATTAGTATAGGCCACGCGATGTGCTTTGTGATTTACCACAACTAAACTTATTATGGGTATCACCTTATCTATGTAATAGCCTCTTTCTATTGTGTATTTTTGCTTCAGCCCCACCATTAGCTTGCTTCTCTCTTTCAAAAACCTTCCTACCCTCAAAAAAGAAGGAAAAAGTTTGACCATAGAAATATATTAGCATCACTTTGTTTTTCAGAAGTAGCTGCTTTAGTTTTTCTTTTTATTCTTTTGATCTGATAAAGTTAGCTTATCTATCCAATGCTTGGGTAGATCAATCAAATTTGCATGAAAATAGTTGTTACTTGTTAGCTTTGGTAGTTATTCAGATGATATATTTCTAGGGAGGAATCCATCTCAAATCTGGGACAGGCTAGTATTCAACAAAATTAAGGCCAAGCTTGGAGGCCGAGTTCGTTTTATGGGTTCTGGTGCTTCCCCATTATCGCCTGACGTTATGGACTTTTTGAAAGTGTAAGTTAACCATCATCAATATCAACAATTCCTTCTCTTGTTGGTTGAAGTCTCCTTCAAGCCAATCCTTAGTGTAAAAAAAAGGCAAATATGGTATTAACCTGTTTTATGCGCATATATAGGTGCTTTGGTTGCTTTGTGATGGAAGGATATGGTATGACTGAGACCTCCTGTGCCATAAGCTCGATGGAAGAGGGAGACAACTTGTCAGGCCATGTTGGTTCCCCTAATCCTGCTTGTGGTGAGTTTAGTATTGTTCGAAAGACATGTTTAGAATATTGGTGTACATACTGGCTGCTAGATATTAATTTTATAATCGTAGAAAATTCATCTTTTTGGCAAAAAAGACATCTTTTTTTTCCTCAACAATTTGATTTTTTGCATGTGCTGTTGTCATTTGATAGAACTCATAGAAATGTATGTAGGAAGAGGTTTTTTGGGATGACCACTTGGGATAAGATCTTGGTTTGTGCAGCTGACCCATGCTATTGGGATTAAGGCTTCAACATTGTTGTTTTTGTTGCTGGTGTTAGCTTGTTCCAAACAAACTTGTCTTTTCTTTGGTTTCTGAGCTGTGATGTGGTTACTACAATGCATTGTGGGAAATTGTCTAATGATTTTTTAAGATAACGTTATTATTGTGTTCATATTACCCCCTGTTGACAGTCATCTGTATTTAATAACTTATACCAAGTTATTGTCTTCGCACAAGTCATGTTTTACAAGAACAAGAAGTGATTTTTTTCCTTCGACTATTTTGTTATTTCAGAGGTAAAACTGGTCGACGTTCCTGAAATGAATTACACTTCTGAGGATCAGCCATACCCCCGTGGTGAAATATGTGTTCGGGGCCCCATTGTTTTCAAAGGCTACTTCAAAGATGAAGTGCAGACGTACTCAATTTCTTCCAAATTCCTTATTTTTACATATTTTTGTTCTACTGACTTGATAAATGAGAGAAACCTGAATTTTTTTTTCTTCTCAGGAGAGAAGTAATTGACGACGATGGTTGGCTTCACACTGGAGATATTGGATTGTGGTTACCTGGAGGCCGCCTCAAGATAATAGACAGGTTAGTTGCGCTTGTCCATGACATAATGAAAACGCTATGGCTACGGGCTACGGCTACGAAGTTATTTTTATTTGATTTGATAATCATGATTGTTTGATATTAGATTGAATTGTCTTGACTGATCTTTATGCTTTGTATTGTATCTTTAGTCTGTTAAATGATAATTAAGCTCTCCTATTCGACTTATTTTGTCTGACCTTAACTAAAATTGTCCAAAATAAGTTGAAAAGAACATGCTTGCAAAATGTATATCATTCAAATGTTGCTGATAGGGGTGCTTTTTGTTTTGCTAACTTTTGGAAGAAAATAGAAACTCAAAAGCCAACTTTGATGCTTTTAGTAGATGTTGAGATAATCTATCTTTTTATTAACATTTCTTTTCTGTTATGATATAGACAAAGTGCCAAAAACACTCCTTTATATTAAATGTTGTATTCCGCTAAGATTGTGTGTTTTCTTGTCAGGAAAAAAAATATCTTCAAACTAGCTCAAGGAGAGTACATAGCACCCGAAAAAATTGAGAATGTATATGCAAAGTGCAGATTTGTAGCTCAGACCTTTGTATATGGTAGGATTATATGAAGCATTTTTTAACCACATGTCCACATTGTTAAAATTGGCAGTACTTATGCTTGATAAATTTGGCAGGTGATAGCTTAAATTCCTGTTTGGTAGCAGTCGTCTCTGTCGATCCAGATGCATTAAAGGATTGGGCTGCAGGGGAGGGCATCAAGGTAGTTTATGATATGATATCAATTCCTTACAAACTGAGATGTGAAGTCAGTGCCAATCAAACATGTTCAATTGGCACTCAATTATCTTGAATCATCATATTGTACTAAAAATATGTCGTTAACTATACTTTGTTATGATCATCATGTTATTTTAGTGCTAATAAGGGCAATAACATGCATAATAGGGTACCTGATTCCTGGAGTTGGAGTAGACATTGTTGGATTGGGACTATGTGAAAAAATCTAGTCTGATTAATGTCACTTTGATTGGCTTCATATAACATTTGTAGCACTTGATGGCTGTATACAATCACTATTTTGATGGATAAAAAGGTGCAAAGGTGCAATTAACTGGTGTGAAACATGCTAAGTTATATTTTTCCATTGAGTATGTGAATGCCTGACCAGGAGGCTACATAAGAGAATGGGAGAAAGAGAAAATCTAGTTACACATATGTTGGTTTGCACTTGACATTGTCATGCACAAGATTGATGGATTTCATAGTTGCACCATCCTATCAATATACTCTCTTCAGGTCAATAATTCTGTAAGGTGTCATCTTCTCATATACCAGGAGCTTTTGTGTATATTAACCAGTTTCTTGTCATTATAGACTAGTGCCTTCACCAATTTGAGGTATTACATTGCACTTTTCTCTTTGTGAGTTGGGCAGTGTAAATAGGAGGGAATGGGGGAGGGTTTTTGTGGATGATCACATGAGATAGACTCTCGCTTCATGCAGCTTACCCCGTCTTTTGGAATTAAAGATTGGCTTTGTTGTTGTTGTTGTGAGTTAGGCTGTGATGAATAATTATTTTACTAGTCTAAAAATTGACCTTATGGAAGTAAGGATGTTTTCTGAAAACTGAGAATGCGATTGGAAAAGGCTTTTGTGAAATGAAAGTTTTTGTTACACCATTGTTGCTGAATAATTGTTTGTTTTAACCCCTTTCCCTGTTAGGAAGATCTGTAAAGATGATAGCACAGTGCTTTGGCTTAAAATTTTCTAGGGGTTAGGATTCTTTTGGGTTGAATGTGTATTATCTTTTCTAATCCCATCCATATCCATATTTTATCTAGGAGGAAGATATCCTCTTCATGGTGAAGTGCAGTGGATCATGTTATTTGTTGATAAGCTTATCAATATTGATCTTTTTCATTAATGGTAATCTGAATTGCATAAATGCAGTATGAAGATCTAGGACAGCTGTGTAGACATCCAAGAGCAAAGGCTGCAGTTCTTGCTGATATGGATGCTTTGGGAAGGGAGGCTGGGGTAAGTTTATGATTTGTTTGGTTCATCTTGGCAACTAAATGCTTTTCTAACTTCTCTTGATGATACTCAGTTGAGAGGATTTGAATTCGTGAAAGCTATTACCTTGGTACCTGAACCATTTACTGTGGAAAATGGTCTTCTCACTCCTACATTAAAGGTGATTCTCTACTGTCCCCTCTGTTGCATTAAGAGTCTAAATTTCCTACACCTGTGCTGTTTGAGACATTGTCTGTTCTTTGGCTTTTGAACTCTGCTCTTGCACATAAGGGTGATTAGGTGTCAATGTGAGCTTGATCTTGTCTAGCTCCGAGATTCCTGGTTTAACTTGGCTCCTAACTCAACTTATCAGCTTGAATAACTTGAGCTCTAATTAATATAAACAACTTTCAAGTTTTGATGTTATTATTCTTGATTTCCTGTTGATGAATTTTCAAGAAGTCTTGATGAAATTCTCATTAGTCATAATCCCTTTATTTTATTTATATATTCAAGCCTTCTCGATAGCTAATAGCTATCATACCAAGCTTAGTTCCGTAAATCTCGCCTTGTTATGGTCGTGGGCTCGAGATCTTGACTGGTCTAACAAAGTTCATTTCCTTCTAAAACTTTGCCACAGGTAAAGAGACCTCAAGCAAAAGTTTACTTTGAGAGAGAAATTGGAGAAATGTACGCCCTACTCTCTAAAGCCGACCCAACACAACAAAAGTTATGATGCAAATTGGTTATGTGAAAGAAGCGTAAGGCAACAGTTGAGGAGTCGGGGCCGTTACCTAATACCTATTGAATTCAGCTCAGCTGACGTTGATCATGCCATCTTTTGTCTGTAAAATAAGGGAAAAGCTGCTTGTAAAATCTTTGATTCTGCTACTTTCAGTTTTCATTTCAACCTAGCAGGTTTTTTCGTATAATTTATTTTTTGGTGGGCATCCTCAATACTTGAAAAATAAGAATAAGGTACATATTAGCAAGTGTTTGGAGGGTGGCTAATTGTGCCTGGTATATGTTGAGGCCTGTAATCAGCGAATTGCCGGGTGCCTGTTGTAACGCGATGCATGTTATTGCACTCTTTTAAAATTAATACTGTACATGATTATACGTAGTAGTACTGCCCATTTTGGGTTGTATGGTATCCTATCTTCCGCAACTATTACAGCCTTCGTAACTTTCCTTATATTCAGGGTTTTTTTTCAATGGAAAATAAAAATATGTAGTAAATCAAATAAAAGGTGAACTGGTAAACTAACTTCTCTCTCTGGAAAGATCGTGAAATCCCTCCTAACTGCTATAGGGTGTGCCCACTGTTGCCCAATTGAGAGTTGAGACTCGCAGCAAGTCACTCCTAAATAATGTAGCCAAGCCTCCCCTTGGCCAAAATAGATGCTTGTATGAAAAGAGCATACATGTTGAGTATAACTTGTGAATAAAATTATGACGTCAACAGCTCAACTTACTACTTTTTTATTTTGACATTCTGTAAAACAAATAGGATGCAAAACTTAAGATACTACAAAGGAAAAAACTCGAATGGCGACACAACTTTGCCAGTGCATGGGCCTTGTTGACCTAGTCTTGGCCAACCTTATGAATAAAACAGAGATGATAAAGCTGCTCCATGGGCCACAGCTCTAGTTACGTAGATAGTATTAGCCATTTCTAAAAACAAGGCCCATGCTCACTGTTATCCAATATGGGCAAAGAAGAAGAATCCGCCTTATAGACCCAGTAGAAACTAGAAAGACTCCACTGTCAAAAGTTGTATCTAGTCTTTACCCGAAGGCGATTCTCCAATGGGAATTTTCAGAGCCAAGACTTTTTTTCTATTAAAACAACTTACTACTGACTATAGTGTTGGGTGACCTAATGATCATCAAATGACTAAGAAGATGCCATCCTCACTAATGAGGGCGGTGGGATACAAGATATCTGCTTGTTCTTGTTGGAGGAGTTGAAGTCCTTCCTTAAGGAAGAACTAGCACTTGTGAAATTATATAACATCCCCTATAAGATCAAAGAATTCCATCGAATTGGAGTATGGTCGTATGTGTGATGGCATCTACTATACTACGAATATCAATTACTCGAATTGCTCAGGATACCTTACTTTCGTTTTGGCCATGGCGGCCAGTTCTCCTAAGGTCATAGAAGCAATGCTGCAGAAAAAGAATATTTGTTGTAATGTAGCTCCATAAATAGTTTTTTAAAGCGTAGAACTAGCCTAAGCCTTTCTGATCCCAAGTACACCTGGCCCAAAAGAGTCGGATACCGATTCCGCCGGATAGGGCCAAGAGCCGGAAGCAAGGTTCCTCTCTTTTCTGGAAACTTGGAGCCAAATTAGTCTGAACAACACATGGTTTGCTGAAAATAAATGTAAAGGGGAGCAATACTAAGTGATAAATGATTTAGTTGCTGTCGATCTCTTTCATCCTCAGTTTCTCACCCTCCTTAATAGGCCGATGTGCACAGTGGTTTAGTAGAGGGATTCAAGAAAGGAAGAGTGCGGGGAGTTCCTTGACGGATACAATTTTGGGTTATAAGGTACACAGTACCCTTGCATTAGAATATGCACCAAAAAAACAAGATTTCAGGAACATCAAGATTGGAATTTAACGTTATGCAACACTGTTGTCTATTGTTGCATAGACAAAAAGAATTAAAATTTTAGTTTTTTTTTTACGTATGTTTTGTGTTCCGGATGTAAAACATACATGAATCTTACTCCTTACAATCGTACATGACTGATAACAAATAAATGGTGTAGCAATCTGTACAAATCACAGTTGTTTCGGTCAGCCAAAGAGCAAAGCATATTGCACACAGTATATGTACAAACAAGAGAAAAGCACCACAATAAGCAATAACAGCATCGGCTATTACTGTATGACAAGAGGCCGTGTATTTTCCCAAAGCCATTGACGTGCTGAACCATCCAGCAATGGTGAGATCTGCAGTAACGAAAACAATATAGCTTAAATTAAGCCGGACAAGTTTTCTCCCAAGATTCATGCTAGCTGCTACAAGTAACAATTCATTTCAAAGGTTTTTTACAAGTGAACTACCTTTTGCCAAACTTGTTCATGATAATCATTAAGCCAATCAACTTCCGCAGCAGACACCAAAGATAAATCAATCATTTTGCTCTGCACAGTGCCATCACTAGACATTAGCTTCACATATTATTCTGATAGGAACACTTGCAAAAAAAAATTTGACGCATTTATTTTCCATATATATTAATATATGTAATAAGTTCATGATAAACATAATAAAAGAGACTACAAAAAAGATACACACCTGAATAGGGAAAAAAGTCAGCTTTTCAAATCCTAGATACTCAACACCTCCAAAGCGGTTAGGTGTAACCATTTCTTTCACAAAAAGGAGGTTCTGCATGACAAGGATGACAAAGAAGAATGACCATTAGAGGCATATCATGACTCGTATCCTTTACATACTCCAAGTGAAACTGTAAGATAAAAAAATCGTTCTCAAATATAATCTTCTCAAAAGGGTTTTGATGCAAAAAAAAAAAAACCCCTACAACAAAACTAATATGATTCAGTTTCAGGTATATGATAAAAAAATGTATGGAAAAAAGATGATCAACAAGACAACTCTAAATATGTGCCTTCACTAAATCAGATTTCAGTAGCACTCGTAAGTTGAGAAAAGAAACCACTGCCATAAATTTGTACGCTCATGATACATTACAAAAAGTTAAATTATTAAAATATAAAAATTATTTATGGTAGTCACAGTTTTTACTTCAAAAGATTAGCTTTAGGTCTTTGTTGGAAGCTTCTATATATACTTGGGCTCTTCTCACTGTTAATTTGCAGGTTCTTGATCAGCTACTTTGAGTTCAGAAAAATTAAGTAATTTCCAATATATGCAGTCAAGCTCAGAATAGTGTAAGCAAATCCAGGTAAGTATTATTCAGGTGAAAAGAACAATTAATTTGAGAAGGCTGAAAAATATTCAGGTAGGAGATTCTTTTAATCATCAAAAAGGACAATCAAAAAGTAAATAAGACTACTAATATCAGAGTGCCTGATTTGAGAAGGCTTTACAGTTCTCAAAAAGGTCCAGATAGGAGAAACTGTTGAGAATAAAGAAGATAAACAGAATGTGAATCTCATGATAATAAGAGAGAGAACCACGCCAAGACAAAGCTATGTTGAGGACATATAAAACACAAGAGGCAGTCCAATGCCAAGATAAACACAGATACGCAAAAAGAAACAATAATGCAGAACATGCAACTTTAGCTTAAGATAGAACAGAACCTCAATGCGAATACCAAATGCATGATCTTCATAGTACCCAGGTTCGTTGCTAACAATCATGCCTTTCTGCAAGGGAGTCAGATTTCCAAATCGAAAACTAATACTTTGAGGGCCTTCATGAACATTTAAAGCAGCCCCTACACCATGGCCAGTCCCTGAACATAAAAAAGGCATCATTGTTTTAGCATAATCGTAAACTTGTCTCTACAAAGGGATAGAGTACTAGCTTATAACCAAGAAAGACAAGCAGACAAGTTGAAAGGGAATGTCAGTGGAAGTACCATGGCGGTAATCTAGTCCAATTTTCCAGAGAGCAGAACGTGCAAAGGCGTCCAAAACAAATCCAGGTGTATTTTCAGGAAATACAGCCTGGTCAAGAGCTATATGACCCTGCAACAAAATCAAATGGCCTCAGCCATCAATGATTACACATCTGGAGTTTTAATAATCAATATCAATGAAACATGATAACTCATACAATTACAATCTTAAGCACTAAAACATGCCATAACAAAAAAAAATAAAAAAATTCCAAGAGATTATGTATTTCATGAAGCATTTGCTTCTGATGGTAAAAAAAAAAAAAGAAAAATATAATTGGTCACCTACAAAGCTCAGAGTGACACAAAGGCAATTTAGCAAGGAGATAACATGTATTACATCTAAAAAGGGATCTATATGCCAAATTTCCTCCTGTTTTGACACTTGGCTTCCTCATAGGATGCCAAGTGTTGTTTCCTTTATTGAAACAAAATAAATGAAATTAAGATATAATTATATTAGAGTAGTTACAATAGAAAGAAATGTGCATATCAACTGCTTATACTATTATCTTACATAACCTATTTTCTCCTACAGCAATTTTAATAAAACAAATCAAAGAGAACATTCATAACATTAGCTAAATCAAAACCCACAATAATAAACAGCTTTTCAAAAAAGCTCATGAAGGATTTATCTTTACTCCATGACTCCATGTTTCTACTGTTTGCATAGTTCGATCCCTTTATTTTCAGTTGAGGTGATGGAATGTCTCCCGGGTGGAGAAGCTAGTGAAGTTTTGGGGCGGTAAGGTTTGTTGTAAGTATGAATTTAAGATAACATTAGTATGTTAGTCTTTCATCCAAAAAAGTTGGTAACATTTACAATCATAAAGAACAAAAAGAGAATCATTTATTACACTGCTTTAGTCAAAAGCTTGCATTCAGCAATCATACAGAAATCATTTCGTGTATAGAGCATGTATGTATACTTATCTCATCAGTCATCACAGATAAATGAATTTGGGAGATGTATGAAGCACCTGTAGAACACGAGTGAAACATTCTTTTTCTCGAGCAGTGGGTTCACCAAAATGAACTGTCCTTGTTATGTCAGTTGTACCATCAATATATTGTGCTCCACTGTCAAGCAAGAAGAGTTCTTCAGCATCCACAATGCGGCAACTATCTGTTTCTGGTTTGTAATGTATAATTGCACCATTCGGACCAGAACCTGAAAATTATCCATCATACAATTGGTAAGTCAAAAGAGCACCATTGACAGACAGAACCATCAAAAAAAATGTGAGGCAGAAAAAGGTAGCACTAATATAGCCCTACACCATCACTGTATTTTTGTTTGCATAACAGATGAAATGATAGTAGTCCTTACAGATCCTTTCTTAGAAGACCAAGAAACATAGAGTGAGAATGTTTGATGACAATTTCAGGGAACCAAAATTTTAGAGTCTAAGAGGGATGCTTTATAAAAGCTTCAGGGTAAGGAAAACAAAATTTGGTGATGAGACAATATATCAACACCTGGAAACAAATTCACAAACATAAGCTTTTACATTACTGGTAGAATCTAGTATAAATGGTAACCTGATTGCGAGAATACATACAAAAAAGGATACATGGAAACACTCAAGGACAGAAGAATTTTTTTGATTTAGTTTTTTTAGTTCTTGAATATCATTTTTAGAAAATTATAATAATAACCAGTCATGTAAGTACAACAGGTGGCTGCAAATTCATGTTTCTGATCGTAGTTTTGAAGTTGGTCTATATACTTCTTGTTACTAAAATAAAAAATTTCAAAACCAGAATCAACAAAATTCCACCAGGGTCGACTTTTTAAATTTTACAAGGTCTTGAGCATTAATAAAAACAATATTTTCCTTCGTGATACTGATTCAGGATTTTGCTTTCTATGTCTCCAGGCATGTAAGGGGGATTGTAGACACAAAAATATTCTTATAAGAAATACACTGTCATAAATACTAGCTTCAGGCACAGTGTAAGTCATGGTAGAACAGTGCTATGCTTACTGCCACTCCATAGTTTCTGTGTTTCCTGAAACAACTCTCTTTCTCACCTCAATAAATAAACTAGTAGAAACAACTGTCAAATTTCAAAAAACTATTGCTCCAGTATTTCAAGGAACATCCATATCTGCCATCATGCGCTCATCTTTGATTTAAAATATACTCAGAAGATTGCCAAAGCTAACAAAATAGGAAAAAAGTATCAACAGTCAAGAGATAATTGGATAGTACCACTTATGGTATCAAAACTTGTATCCACAAAACCATCTTGCTTGGAACGGAACTCGAGAAGTTTGTCAGCCACCTCGACCTCTGTTGATTTCACACCCTTGTGAATTTCAGTTTCCAGCCAAGACCAGAATTCTGCTAGAGCAGCTGCATCCCTACCATAAACATTGTGGATGATAAACCGATAAGGGAGGTTACTTATTTGTACTCTCAACATATGTATAGCACTTGCACATTAACAGAAAAAGTAAAGAGGAATTGAAGAGGAAAAACAAAAACATAATGAAAATGGAAGATCGTCTCCAAGGGTGAATATAAGCAAGAACATGAATAGTTAACAGCATGCACTTGAGAGTTGAATGTGGAGAGTTTAAGAGATACCCATTACCCTCTCCAACTTCACCCCACTCAAGCAGGAGAGGAGAAAATATACGAGAATGAAATGATTATGCGTGAAACTACATATTTCCATGATTCCATGTGAAAGTAAAATTGTGATTTGTCTATGCAGTTTGTACTTAGAGATAATATGCACTCAAAATACCGTAAATGTGAATTGCGCATCCCTTCTATTTCTGCGTGATTTTTCAGGGCCTTGGCAATGGAAATTGGGGAACTTCTATACACAGCAAAGGCTCCATTAAAATCACCATTAGAGCTACCATATGGCTTCGACTTTTGCTCCTTTTTGTTATTGGCAGCTGCCTTGAAAGTGTTAACAATAGCAGCATTTACAGCTGCTGTGTCAATGAGTAGACGAGCTCCTTTGACTGCCAAACTGTAAAGAATAAAGGAAATTCAAAACACCAAAAATAAACAAAAAGCATGCAAAATCTAACAAACAAACTGTCATGTTATATATGTTTTCAAAGCTATCTTGCACATGCTTTTATATTTAAGATTCTAGTACATACTTCCTCCACTTATTATTTGTACTACCGTATATTTTCTAAAGATATTTTGATTTGATTGAGCAAAAACTAAAAGGTAGTTGCATCAATTATTCACAACAAATATATACAAAAACATAACAAATCAATGCCCAATTTTATGATACATTTTTTTGTCACAAGTGACAATGCTACCCTTACTGCAAATGGTAATGAGTTTGGCTGCTCCAACACATGGGTTTGTTTTTTGCAGGTCACATTCTCTTTTCTACATTTTGGCTACTCGCAAGGGGTTTTTTTTTTTTGGTGATTTTACAACTAGCCTCAAAAAAGTAGTCAAAGAGAAACAATACGACTAAAAATAACAGAGGAAGTATTAGTAAAAACCTAATTAATCTGTATCATTAGCGACCATATCTAAGAGGACAGTCAGAACCCAGAGCTCACAATTAAGCTGACTATATAAACCAGAAATTGGAAACAAATAGATTAGAAAAAACTGAAGTTAATACACCCACAATTTGAATTAGGTATGAGGAAGTAATCTGTCATTAGCTCATCTCCAAGTTAAATCCATCAAAAACTCTAAATCCAAAAGAAAACTCTACAGCCTTGAACAAGTTACTGGACCTATACACAGATATAACAGCACAAGATGAATGAACCTATCATGAACTTACAATGGTAGGTTCTGAATTACTCTCAATTAATCAAAAATGGGGAGAAAACATCAAATTATCACAGATAAACATTAACATGTACAAGTCTGTATCCAACATATAAGCAATCTCACTTCTCAGTTGCCTTCAAAATTGAATCATAGGGTCTCAACTCTACACCAGCATTCTTCAAGTAATCCATCACTTCAGGCGTGATTTTACTATCATCTATGAATAGCTTGAACTGATTAGTCTCCAAAACCAAATATGCATACATAACAGGAGAATGAGGAATATCACTTCCTCTCTGCAATACCAAAAAAAAATATAATAAGCACCACATTTGCTATATTTTATGATGCTAGGCTCACATCCATCCTTGTAAAAGAATCACCACAAATTTTAAATTTTCCAAAACAAAGCAACTGGAGTAGGGTTGAGGATCTAACCAAATTGAGCAACCAAGCAATTTCGTCAAGCTTGGTGATCACTATTGCTGAACAACCATCATTTGCAAGATGTGATCTCAACCAAGATAACTTGGAAGACAAATCTACTCCTGCATACTTCAATTCATGCAACCTCACAGGCTTGCTGGGAGGCTTTGGCCTTGAGTCCTTCCAAATTTCATCTACAAGATTTATCTTGGAAAGAAGAACTAACTCATGGTTCTTCTTGGATATATCCTCTCTGAGTTCTTCAGCATCATCAAAGGAAAAGAGGAACTGTTCCCTTCACAGAATCAAGATAGTACAATGAAAGACCAATTAAATTTGTTACCCATTAAAAGAGGAGGCAAGCAAGAGAACAAGAAAAAGAAAAGAGGAAAAGTTGGAAGTCAAATTAAATTCGTTACATGTCAATATTCATACTAACCAAAATGATTTCATCAACTCCAAAAAATAATTTTTGGAAGCAAAGGATGACATATTACAACAAAACACACATGGGCATGTAACGACATTTTTTGTTGAGAAAAAGGAAAAGTTGAGTTCCTCAGATTAGCAAAAGTCAGATAAACCAATCACATTATAAGTTGATCTTACAGGATCAATGCCAACTCTGGAGCCGGGTGTAAGCACGTCATTAAGCCACTCAGAGATTGTGGGAACACCGATGTTACCGGCACGCATGAGTATCCAATCAGAGCTCAGCTGCTTTTCAGCCTAATCATGACAAAAAAATGAAACAAACAAAGTCGGAATTGTGGCATAAATTAGAATGCATTTTGCATAGACCGTAAGGTATTAAAGCATTAAGACACAAGTTATCAAGAACGGCAAGTAGATTAAGCACCTAGTCTCGTTTATTTAAGAAAAGAACATGATAAAATTCCAAAATGTCTTAAAGAGAACAAAATGAGGTAGTTGCTAGTTCACAGCACCACCAAGTTTTCCAAACTTATCAAGTTCCCCCACATCCATGAGATTACCCCAGACTATGTTATGTCTTCTCCCCCACCCTTACCCTTCTCCCATTTCATTTACCTACTGAACATACCATTTTATTAAAGAAATGACATAGAATATTTCAGGTGGAAGGGCTCCTGGGGATGGTTAAGGACTCTGATGCATGGTATTGGTTGCCCAGCTCTTCCAGTAAGAAATTAAGATTGACACAACTCACAGTCTCACACAGGCTTCTTAATCATTTTGGAAAATAAATTGGTAGAGAGGCAGTTCCACTCCACATGCATAGTTCAGAATTCCTGGAATAAACAAGAAAGAAACTTGAACATTTTATCCTCATACCTGCAGAAAATACCGTCCATCTGTCCACAAAGCTGCTTTGTCCTTGGTGACAACAGCAGTGCCAGAACTCCCAGTGAAACCAGATATATAGGCCCTCCGCATATAACACTCAGCAATGAATTCACTCTGCAGACCGAAATCCATGCAAGACAAAATATAATACAAGCATTGTGTTTGCACAGATGGAAGCATCAATCCAGCTTTGACTTAAGAATAGATAAAGCAGAAAATTATTTGGCGTGGCACTGCTGCAGTGCTGCCCAAGCGCATACATATTATTAAAAATCTTCCAATAAAATGCAAACCTATGACACTTTGGTACTATCTACAAAGTCAAAATTTCGCATTTGATATTTGATAAACCTAGCAAGATAACAACCTTGAAACCATATACCCCATGATATCATGCGAAATCATTAAGCGACTCCTTTTAATCTTTTAGATGTCCGTTCTCTAATTCAGCCACCTCATCACTTCACTCTGAATTCTCCCTTCAATCTTCTCCCAAAAACTATCATTATCTTCTTATACTAGCTTCAGCATGGGACTAAATCTCTAACGCTTCGACAACATAACTAATTAACTAGAACCAAACACGATCGAAAACTTCCCTCTTGTCATATTCATATCTTACAAACCACCATATGATTTCAACATCGTAGTGCTATGTTCCAAATAACCGCCAAAGTAACACAAATATTACTCCCAACATTATTAATCATACATACTTATCCTATCTAGTCATTCATCATATTCTTGATAACTTAGCTCTTCCATAAAAACCCAAAACCATCGAAACTAAGACTAGGACAACAACTACCATTGCAAATGGGATCAAACTCTAATTGCATTGCTTCAATCCAAACACACTTCGATCACACCATCAATCAATAATCAGCAATTCAAATAATTTAAAAAAATATCAAAAAAAGCTCAAAGCAATAACCAAATTTATGGATTATGATATTGTCAAAAATTGAGATGAAGAAATTGGGAAGACCTGGTGAGCGTCCTGAGAGGGGATGACATAGGCGTCAATACCGACGCCGGGCTTAGTAAAAAGCTGGCGTAAAGCATGGAGCTTAACATCGTGATTGACACCCGATTGACGGAGTTTACGAAGCTCAGACGAGGGCTTGGCAGTGAAGGAAGCGCAGCATTTGACGAGTGCGAAGGAGGTAGGGTTTGAGGAGAGCGTGGGGTTGAGATGTGAGGGTTTAAATTTGCGGAAGATTCTAGAAGTGGGAAGGGAGAAGAAGCGGAGGTAGTTAGGGCGGAGATGGGTGGAGTTGAGGGCCAGCTTGGCGGAGGAGAGAGATAGCGCTTCCATTGTGACGGGAGTGGGCTAGAGATGAGAAGATAATGCACGATCCCACTTCTTTATGTTATATCTTAATATCATGTTTGGATTGACGGAGATAGATTAAGTTGGATTAAAGTCAAACCAATAAAAAATAAACGTAAATAGAGGTAGTGATAAGGAGATGAGGTGAAAAATAAGATATTATAGTAGTGGTAAGGAAGAAGAATGAATTGGGAGATTGATTATTACCCTCATTATGATGGTAATAACTACTCTAGGGATGTGGTGTGTATCTATTATCCTTCAAATGAGGGTATTAGTTCCTCTTTCATCAAAATAACACTATATTTACCTTACAAACCATTTTCACAAACCTGGTTTTTCATAAATTTGACTTTTATTTCTCCTCTAGTGCATTACCCTCAATCTAAACATACCCTAAATAAATAAAATGTGCACCTGGCTTAGTTTATTTTTTTCTTCATATTGAATTCTCATACTTGTACAACAAAGTCAACAACCAAAAAATGGTATTTATCATATACCATGAAGGTGTTGAGTGAACCAACCAACGTCCCCTTCAAATCCTAACCTAAATCATAATTTATACCACCTCCATTAAAACATTTGCAACAAGGTTTGGATTCCATTTTAGGTAAACCTATAGATACATAAACAAATTAAATCTTGAGAATTACTTGTTAAAATAATGATAGGTGTTGTTATCGTAATCTATATTTCATGCCGTCGTAATATCGTGTGAAGGTTTAGAAATCGCATAGGGTTCGTAGTTATTTGATGAGTACAAATAAAGGGGAATCAAATTCGCAAATGCTTCGTAAGATATTGTTAATGTGAACATGAAATAAAGTCAATCATCAATACTTTGTACATGGGAAGGGAATGCATGAGGTGTGGGTTAGAAGATATATGTGTATATTAATTTTACATTGGGTATTTAAACTTTAATTAATTACATTATACTTTAATTTAGTGGTGAATATACGTTTTGAAAATTAAAAAATTATGTATGGTGTATGGGCCAATAACATAAAGTAAGTCAAATTATTTTAAAATATGTAGAGAGAGGGAGAGAGAAATCAAATTAGAACTCCATAAAAATGGTTTAAATTACGATGAATACCAAATAAATATAATCAAACGTCCATATTTGTCATCCATCATCTTCATATGCTCTCATACACTCCAAAATCGTCTAAAATTTCAACTTATGCCAAAAATGGTGATATAATATCTACCTTATCGAACCACCATACATGAGAAGTAGTATGTGATTCTTTATTATAACTATTAGGTTATAATATCAAACCATCACATAAAAAGCATAGTTAATGATTCTTAATTATAAGGATTAGGTTTGATATTAACAAATGAAGTTTTGTATTTGATAATAATGATGTTTTGTAAGACAATGTCTAATATGATGAAATTTACATTACTAACATTGGCTATGTTTTGTGCAATTTTATCATTCAAAATGTGATTATCATTGGATAAAATATAGTCAAATGAATTTTGATTATTATTTCAATTTTGAATATTTTTATATGAAGTTTGATCAAATCAATTTTGATTATTAATTCAATTGTGATTGTTATATAATAAAGTATGTTCAAATCAATTTTGATTATTTAAATTATAATTATTGTTGAATAAAGTGACTGTTAACAGTGGTACTAGTGGTGGTTTGGAGGGGGGGAGAGGAATACTTTGTTGTGACGGTGAAGGAGGAGAGAGGATGATGATTATGGTGAGAAGGGAGAGGGTTAGGAGGTGTGCGAGAATAATTGGTTGAGTGCTTGTTATAAATGTTAGTTACTAAATTATTTGGATGCATAAAGTTGATTAATATCTAGAAATATAGAATGCATATTTGATTAGTTTTTTAATATTATATTGGTAGGGGTATGTATAAACTTGTTTAGACAAATTTGGTTTCATCTCTACGTAGAGTAATTTAATTTATGATATTCATGTAGCTATAAATCTTAAATTTTAAACTAGATTGGTTTTTTCTATTGAATAAGATTCATGCACGACTTCAACTTATCTTTATCTGTGTTTATCCTTTGATAGTCGTCAGCTACTAGATTATTTGGATGCACAAAGTTGAGGAATAATATCTAGAGATATAGCATGCATGTTTAATTAAGCTTTTAATATTATGTTGGTAAGGCTATGTATAAACTAGTTTAGACAAAATTGGTTCCTTCTCTACATAGAGTAATTTAATTTATGATATTCAACTAGCTCTATATCTCAAAACTTTGAACTAGATTGGTTTTTTCTATTGAATAAGTTGCACACACAACTTTAACTTATCTATTTTATTCTTTGATAGTCGAGAAAAATGTTATATTATGATTTTTTCATATTCGTTGGTTTGACCATAAACAATTACTTTTATTGTAGTTTTTGTATATCTTTTTATTATAGATAATAAAAATATGAAAAGAAATAAAAAATTAAATCATTCTATATAGGTTAAGATAAACCAATTAGATACCTGGGTCTTCAATTTTGATTCTATGATCTTCGATCCAATACGGTCATATATTGGATTGTTATACAACCTTGATTACCTAGACGCAAACTAGTATTCTACATAAATTATATTCTTCATAGTTTCTAATTTAAGCATTCATCACATGCATACATTATTAATATAAAGTCTAACCAGCAGGCTATGTTATTTTACAAGTTATCCCATCAAAAACAAAAATATGAAAATCGACAATGTAACCAAGGAAACTATTAAAAATTTGGAAAATTCTCATTGATTACCCTCTCCTTTTTCATTGTATATGTGATCGATTGCAAAAAAAAAAAAATTTGTTGGTAACCTTGTGTTTACCCTTTTTCTCATATATATGGCATTGATTAAGGATTTTAAACAAACTTCATCAACTAACTATTTCACTTAGGTTAACCATGAATGTTGCCTTTTCCATCCAAAATTCAAAAAACCAAATCATTCGTATATAAGACATTAGGACCCCCGAACCTTTTTGATAATTCTAAATTATTTTTCCCAAATTCACCTTCCCTAGTTTCCTCCCTTCTCATTTTCTTCCTTCAAGCTTCAATAATTTCCCTCCCTCCAAATTCATTTTCAAGATTCAAACTCCCTCCGATTTTTACTGTAAATAATGGTGTTCCTTCAATTGTCGAGTCCCTTCAATTGTTGAATGTACATGAGTATTTCTAAATAGGAGGACTTTGATTTTCAGTTTTGAGAATTATAGTCTTTGATTGAATTGAACGAGAGAAGATTTGAGATGTAGTTGAATGTTTTGAGGTTTGGAAGAATGAACTGTTACATCAATTACATGATGTATCGAAAGGACTAATATAATTAAATTAAATTTAATGGATGAAACTGCTTACAATCTTTTATTAATGTCATAAATAAGAAATTTGGAATAAATAAAGTTACAAATAATAAAATATTTTTTAAAGAGGACCAAAGATAAAATCTATTTATAACTATTACTAAAGCAAAACCTCTGTTGAAGTCATATTTAACACGTGTCAAGCTACTATTAAAAAAAAATTCCGCCTTTTTTTTTAAAGATGATGTCATCTTTTTTTTTTATATATAATTTACATTAATATTAGATTAAAAATTGTTATATATAGAAAATTGTGTGACTATAAAACTAACTTTATTTCTTCCTTTTATTTCATGTTTCATCTCTACCTTTTTCTATAAAAAAAATTATAATTTAATATGATATAAAGTATTATCCCAATTAAATTTTCTACAATAATTCTATAAAATAAGTTTTCACTAATAAATGAAAATATTCTTATAATTGAAATATTTGACAAAAGTAATTTATTATCAAAACGTGCATAATATGAGCGACTTACCTAGTTAGTATTACCAACGAAAATTTCCTTGGAAAATTTATCAAAAATTTCATCTATAAATATTTCTCCCAACTATTCAAAAGGAAAAGGAAAATACCCCGAAGGCCCGAACTTTTTGACCATAAAATTCCTCGGTTTCACTGAGTCACTGACAGTGTTGGAACCATTTAAATCTGGGATTCCGCTGCTACTCCTGATAGACTTTCCATTTTCACTACACTTTGTTCTTCGTTTCACTGAACTCAACAATGGCGATTATCACTGATCACGAACACGAGCAACCCTCTTCCCCTTCCAAATCCAAACCCAAACCCAAATCCAAATCCAAATCCAAACCTCAATCCAAACCAAAACCCAAACCCGAATCACACCAATCCCGAATCCCATCAATCCAAACCCAGAACCCCTTCATCTTCTGGTTCTACTTCACCATTACAATCTCCCTTATTACCTTCCTCTTCGTTCTCCTCTCTTCTCTCTCCTCCCCAGACCCCAAAATCTGGTTCCTTCAACTCCCCACCATCCTCAAAGACCATTACTCCAAGGGTCGAACCATAAAGGTCCAGCTCAACCATAACGAACTTCCAATCGAGGTCTTTACTTACTCCCAAGGCCCACAATCATCTGAAACCGTGTTGATCGTTCATGGGTTAGGGTGTAGTTCCTTCACATTCAAGACAATAGTCAATGAATTAGCAACCAAGGGTTTTTACGGGGTCGCGATTGATTTACCCGGTTCCGGATTTTCGGACAAGACGGTGGAACGAGAGAGGGAGGTTGTGGGTGAGCTTGGGGTTTTAGAGAGGTTTTGGGAAGTGTACGAGGAGATTAAGGAGAAGGGGTTGTTTTGGGGGTTTGATAATTTGATTGAGAAGGGACAGTTACCCTATCAAGAGGTTAAAACCCGGGTATCGAGGCGGAAGGTTGTTGAGCCCTTGGAGTTGGGTTCACAAGAATTTGGGAGACTTTTGGGACAAATTGTTGATTCAATGGGGTTGGCACCATTGCACTTGGTGCTACATGATTCGGCTTTGGTAATGGGGGCGAATTGGGTGGTTGATAATGTGAGGTTGTTGAGGAGTGTTACACTTGTTGATACTATGCCTAGGGGGATGGCATTGCCATTGTGGGCATTGGAAGTGCCTGTGCTTCGGGAGGCGGTTTTGAGGATGGATTATTTGTTTGGGAAAGTGATGGGTTTGTGTTGTTCGAGGGTGTTAAAGGGTGAGAGCTCGGAGGCTCATAGGGTTCTTTTGAAGGGGAGAGATGGTAGGGAGACAATTGTAAGAGTAGGGAGGAGTTTGAATCAGAGTTTTGATTTGGCTGAGTGGGCTAGTATGGATGGTGTTAAGGGTTTGCCAATGCAAGTGCTTTGGTCTGATAGTTGGTCACAAGAGTGGAGTGATGAGGGTAAGCGGGTTGCTGAGGTTGTTTCTCAAGCTAAATTTGTCAAGCATTCTGGTGGGAGGTGGCCTCAGGTCCTTTTTCAATATTCCAATATGATCATACTTTTTATTGCTTGTATTCTAATTATTAATTTTTTGCATAATTTTTGTTTGCATCTGTGCTTGAATGTTTTGTTCAATTTTTGAGTGAACCCATAAGTTTTAATGGTTCCTTAGTGACACATTTCTGAAAATTCTGCGATGAACTTTTTGTACCATCTTCTGGAGTACATATGACCGCCTTTTTTTTAATTGGATTTTAGTCACTCCTTACACCTTTTTCATATTCTATCTGGTGTAAGTTGGAATGCATTTAACTACCCCAAGAAAGCTAGTGGAATACAGGAAAGTATTAGGTGTAGGTGTAGATTACTAAGTCGTGACTCGTGAGGTCATCTGTTAGACTCAGGTGTTACATTATGGACTGGTTTAGTAAGAGATTTCATCTGTTAATTTCATTGCTCTTATACCTTTGCTCCATATGTGATGTTGTTGCTGTAGCAGCTTTTTGTCAGATTTTTGGTGGTTCTGCTGCTCAAGTTCTTCATTTTGCATCAAACTACCATGTCTAGATTGGTTTGTGGGATGGCATATGGATATTGCATTAAATTAATCTGACTCTTTGGACCTATGTAGCATGGAAACATAACTGGCAAATGTAAAGGTGGAAACGGGGAAACATGAAACACAATTCTCAAATATAGAAGAAAAAGACATGGCAATGTAAAGATTGAAACAGTAAATCAATGATTTTTTCTTGAAATTCAAAGCTAAGTTGTCGTATTGTTAACAATAATAACAATAATGAAAGTATTATCTGACAGAAAAGGTCATTTTGAGATCTCAAGTATCCACGGGGATGAACTTTGCTAGTCTTTTGAAGAAGAGGTTTTGTGTGGAGCTCATAATTTTCATAAACTAGAAATGTGGTCACACAAACCCGTCGCTTTGGACGTTTTGATGTCTATGTAGGATAACACTGGATACCCTGATTATGGTTTAAGTAGTAATGAACTGTAAAGGCACTGTAATTTCATTTTGCTGCTGTCTTAGTGCCCAATTTCTTGGTGACTTTAGCATCTTCAATTGCTATGATATGGTAGATTTTCTTATGCTTTTAGTGTCCCATTAAATTGTTGCTTGTGTTCTATATATATGGCCATGCTCTGTTTAAGGCTACTTTAATCTTGTCACGCTTGCCTTCCTGGTTCCAATCTTTGATTTGGTCTCTATCTTGGTTCAAAATAATACTGGTGTGAAACTAAAAGATGTGTCTGATTCTTGTTTGCCCAGAATGACTATAGACCCTTTCCATGAATATTTATTCAAATTATTGGCCTCATGAGTCACAAATCATGTCAATGTTGAGGTAGGTCTTTTTGGCTGAGATACCAGCCATGGTCAAGAGACTATTGTGGTTCTATATGTTGTTTCCATGATCTTTGATTTCTTTTTCATGCATGAGTGCCGAACTTCTTTGTGGAGATCTGTTATTGGGGTTTATTGGGGATTCAAAAGAATAAAATGCAGACGGGTTCTTAACCTAGCAGCCTAGCCTGCCCAGGTATGGCTACCTTACCACAAAAGTTTGGTTAGAATAGGTGCAAGTAACAGATGCTTTATATTTGGTTAAGGATTCATGAACTAATCAATCCTTGAACTGTCTTAGGCCAGCAACCTCCATTTGTCAAGATTCTATTTGAGTGACATAAATGCAGTTCCTGAATGAAGATACTGAACTACTGATGCCCTTATTCCTGTCTTCCTCTGTAATACCTTTTGACTCTGGGGGAATTGCCATATTTTCTACAGAAAGTCTTAGGTGAGATTGTCTCACAGTAATTTTTTGTGAGAGACAATATGGAGAAATCATCTTGGTTGCTGATAGCTGAGTGTTAGGTGGTACTCCTCGTAGCAGACATCCTTATAATTGTCATAGCTCTAGACTGCTGTCATTTTAGCCAATTTTAAGTATTGTTTCTTTCTATGATTCCTACTTTTAGTGCGCCTCTTTAAGCTCTGGATTCCTTGAACCTGACTGAATTTATACTGTTTTTATTCTTGTGGTTCACCTCTGTTCTTTTTACTTGTTGGGCGCATTATTTTGACCACTACCAGTAGGACAGAGGAAGTAATTTGATTTTTATTCATCCTTAGGTGCTACTTTCATGACATTTTGCTTTGTTAAATGCAAAGTTCATGTCATCTGATGACTGTAAAAATTGTTCGGATCTCTTGCTGTCCCTGTTATGGCAAATTAATGCTATGGGTTTGTGTGACCATATTGATTGCTGCCTTGCTGGTCTAGCCTGTCTAATATTCGTTGTAATTGTTGCAGGATGATACTTCAAGTGAGGTAGCTGAAAACATCATTAATTTAATATCTTCTCTGCCGAAGAGCGAAAGGAAAGCTAATGATGAGCCTTTACCAGAACATATCCAGAAGATGCTCGATGAAGCAAAAAGTGGAGACAATCGACATCATCATGGTAGCCATAGCCACAATGATGGACATACTCATCATGGTCATGATGCTCATGCAGATTACATGGATTCCTATGGCCTTGGTCATGGTCATGGATATGGAATGTGATTTTCAACTCGACCCTTCTAAATTACTGTTAACTTCATAAAATTGGCCATGAGATAATTGTCAAAAAGCTACATAAGCGTCAAATACCTCAACTGTTGCATTCACTTAAGTGTCTGGATGTGGACTGAGTCACCTGATTGATGAATCAAAGATCTTGAATACTGGAACCTTAACATGCTAGTGATTTGTTTTCATTTTTTTAGTAAAAAAAACTCTCTTATCAGTTTCTTTCGATTTTATAACCCATTTTCTCTTAAGCTTCATTTTTGTATTTGTGCTTAGGGTTCTATACTACTGTTGATTTACACAGAAATCCAGGTTGCTACAGTTAATTAGGATTTTCTGTTGATGTAAGGATGGAGTCGGCTGGTTGTATAATGAGCTTGTATCTTCATATGTATTGAATGAAATATTGTGTGCCTTAGTTTTGTTTATATACTATGGTATGCTTTCAATTAATATTTATGACCGGAGCACATCTTTGAATTTCAGATGTGAAACTGTCTGACATGTCTCTAGTACTTTGGCCTTCTGAGATCTTTGAAATAGCAACCATGACTGAATTTCTTGCATTTATCACTAATATGCTATTCATACTTGGTATATGTCGCTATGTTTCGTTAAAAAGGTGCCAAGTGCTCTCTAGTTCTCTCTCTAACCTTTTCCCCTTAAAGAAATCTCATTAGCAGTTGTGAAGCCTGATGAGAGCATCAAAATCATTAGCTTAGCCCACTTTGCTACTGAGTATTGATTACTTTATTTCCATCATCACCTTCTTCACATGACAAATAATGATTGCCAGTTTGCCACCCACAAAAAACCATTTCGCCTAGTGATCTGGTCATCAGTAAACTACTTAATTCTAATTGTATAAAAGTATTTCGCCGTAAAAAAAAAAAATGAAATACGAAATATTTTTTTAACCGTTCTTTCACTAAAGAAAAATTTCCTCATACTAAAGGTCAAAATAAATATACTTGTAAGAAAGTAATGAAGTATTCATTAGGTAATGTTAATATCTTAATTTCTTGGAATGACTTGCACATAATTAAACTTTGACCAAATGCACATAGATTTGAAAGGGGCTTGTTAAACGCCGCCTCGCAATTACTCATGCCGTCCACCACTAATACTATTTTATCCTCCTTTACCCACACTCACAACTTCTCTCAAACTCACATTCACCCACACCTATACCTCGCCGAAACCAACACCCGCCGCCGTAACCCACACCCGCCGAAACACCGTAGCTCACCGGAACCCACACCCACCAATTTTGGAGATGAGTCGCCGCCTTGGGAAGGAAATCACACCCACCGTAGGATGAAAACCACCACGTGCAAGGAAAGTTTTTTTTTTTTTTTAAAAAAAGGTCGCCAAAAAAGGGGGAGCCGTCTAATTTTTCCGGCGAGCCTCGGATCAAGCCATCCAAAAATTTCGGTCAGCCCTACGACAAGCCAAAAATATGAGATGGCTAGCCTAAGAAGTGTTCGATTTTAATAATTGTCAATAAATTAGTATTGTTAATAATTGTCAATAAATTAGTGTTAATTTGCAGGAGTGTAAAGTGGAAAATAAGAATTAAAGTGTAAAATGTTCGATTTTATCAAAATTTGTTAAAGGTAAAAACGGGAATTTGGGGGGCGGCGTGATTTACTACGGGTGGCGTTTAGCGCTTCACATTTTAAATCACTGCAACCTTGTTTTGATTTGATGAACTCAACTCAATAAAATATTGAAATGTGACTAATAATATTAAACTTTTAGGAATCAAACTGAAATTGATTCAAGTGAGACCAAATTGCCCATGCCTTAGTTATGAATTATGAATAGCAGTTTCACACATTAATCCCTACAAATGCCTATAGTAGGCGGGTTGGCCGCCTAAATGGATCCAAAGACAACCTGATTGATTGTTCACCCATATACAAATTGACCCGACCCAACTATATTGGGATAGATGTAATCCAAGGTGGGGTTGTGCCGTGTTTAGAAAAAAAAAATTAGCCCATTTTGCACTTAGGCATCATGCTAGGTCAACTCGAATCGTTTTTTGTTTAAACCTGTATTTTTAACTCAATAGAGCAGGCTTTTCGGCCATTTTTAAGTTAAGCCTAAATTTTTAATCTAAAATGTTGTATTTCAATAAGAACTACTTATTTTTTAAAATTTTGATTCTAGCGGGCCGCATAATTTCGATCATTTAGGATTAGTCTCAACTCTCAAAATAAACCTTATTTTTTCTCAATATACCCAAATTACCCTATAATATTTGCAATTTTTTGCCAAATGCCATTAAAAACATACAAAACAAAAAATTTCCAAAAATGCTCTACAAACCTCTTATCCAATCACCAACACCGGTGTTTTTCGAAATCACCGCCACCGCCGCCGCAAAACAACCATATCTGCGATAAATTCTCCCGACTCCTCCTTAATCTGCCGCAAAATTATCCGCCTCATCTTCGAGAAGCTTTTGGTCACCGACTTGACCCGCGCTGCCTGCGTTTGCAGGATTTGGAGCTCCATTGCTTCGGACATAGAGATTTAAACGGCGTCGTTTAATTATCCTTGGAAATTGAAGGAGATTGTCGAAGATACGAGTTCTGGAAGGATAGTGGATTGAACAAGTTCGCTATTTCTCATCGCATTCTTCGAGATGGTTCCATCGCTAGCCTCGCCGTCAGTACTTTGTTCAGGTTAAATTCTCTCTCTCCTATTCACTCATTTCATTTCTTTAATAACTTTGATTATTGTACTTATTGAATAATTTGGAATTAGTGTTAATTGGTGTTGTTAAATGCTAAGTATTGAGTTTTTTTGGAATAATTAATGTTAATTGATGTTATTGATTTTTAGTTGGAGTAAATGTTAAAATGGAACTTATGTGAAAATGATGTCATTGGAGATAGGGTGAGTTTGTTGAATGATGATTAACATGAACAATTAATTTGAAAGATTTCTGATTATGAAATGTTGGTATGTTCGGTATACGAACGATTTTATCAGGACAGATTGTGAAAAAGAGGGTGTATCCATGTAAGAATGGAAATGAAGTTATGATTATGTCGAAATGTAAGGGGGATGATAGTGAGGTTATATTGCAATATTTGTAAACAAAGTTTGTGCAATTTATTGTTGTGAAGTTATGGAACTGCGAGTATTTTATTGTTGTGGGGCCTTTTCTCTTGTTTGATTGGGCATTTGGTGGGCACTGCGTTTTGTGATGGCTAAAGAATGTATTGTTTAGGGGAGGAACGAGAAGAGGTTACTGTGGTGATTGAGAAGACTAGGTTATATGTATGTACTTCCTCCTAGACACTTAGATCGGGTCTCTCCTTTTTATGATTCTTCCCTTTTTTCGACCCAATCATTTAACTATATAAACTCATCTACTTAATCCAAATTAAGAAAATGTGTAACAGATTATTTGAAAGTTATTAATGGGTTCACATAGTCCAAAGCCACTTAGATATTTCATAAATGTCAATATTAATAGGTTTATGGTCCTTTAATAGCTAAATATGTCTTGAAAAATCAAGCTTATAAAATTTATAAACCCATATATTCATCTATAAACCTTATTTGGCTGGATAACCTTTCTCGTAAGCTTTCTAATAATATATTCTAAGCGGACATTCCCTGACATGAACAATTTGAAAGAATATTTAACATCTTGAGAAGACGAGTCAAACTCTGATGTTCCAGCGGTCAAATTGCTTGTTTTGTATCCACAGAACTTCATGAACCCTTCACTATTCCTTGTGTGAAGGACCAACCTAGTGAATTTCGAATTTCATGAATGATTTAGTATAGCCAAACTTGATAGGGATAACTTTTAATTTATTGGCCCATACTTTTTCAGTTTGATCGGATTGACCCGATTCCACCATCATTGGTTAGTTCATTTCCACCATTTTTGTTAATATATTGTGGGTTCCCTACAAAGGTATGTAATAAAGTTTATAAGCTTTTCAACAACGCTACAAAAGAGTCTGTGCACTGTGCAAACACTTTGTGTTGCGCAGAAACTTTGCGTGATGCACAAAGAAATTGGGAGCTGTGTAAAACTTGCACTTTGTGCAAAGCTTTTGCTTGATAGCAATCTTAATATATCTTACTTTAATCAGATTTTTTCTTCAATACTACCTTAATGCACCAAATTCTTCTCTAAACACTATATAAAGTCAACGTGCATCACATATAATAATCGTTGATTATCATCAATTTTTCCCCCAACTCCAACAAAAAAATTTTCTAAAAACTCTATACTCTCCATAATTATTTATTTTATCTTCTTTGTTGTTTTACTAGCCATTTATTGATTTTATGGCCATATATATATGCATTTCGGGGATGGTCATATTTAATTTATTATCTATTGTTTTTAATGTGATTTAATACAATAAAGCATTTTTTTGCATGATTTATTAATATTTTGTGTAGGGATTTTTATTAATAATTATTTTAATTGTTTTTGCATGATTTATATTTATTTATGCTTTAATCCATTTTTTAATTATTTACGTTTATTTATTATTTATTTGATTCTACCTTTATTTATTGCACTAACTAATACTTGTATTTGAAAATTGTGCTCACACTTAAATCGCAATAGTATCACCAACTACTTAGTCTTTTTATATGCATTACATTAACCCACCTTTAATAAATTGTAGCTATGTGTAATAATGACTTAAATTTTGTTCATTGACAGTAACTCTTGGTTTATGTGATATATAATTGAATTAGAGTAGAACCGCTTATGGGTGAATTATAGCCCATAGCCCAATCCATATTTTATTTTTGAATCCACTTGAATTTAAGAACATTAATGGAGTTATGTCTTTTAAGGGTTCATAATGTGGGAAAATGTTTGCTAGGAGTATTGTCTCTTTGGTTTATCCTTATTCGTTGAGCTTTTGACAAAGGTTTATGAATCTTTCTTTAAAGATTCATTGGCGACTCCTACGTTATCTCTTTGGTTTTCCTTTCAAGAGTCAACCAAGGATATTTCATGTGTCAAACACGTTCACACGTGCTATTACTTTTTGTAGGTGAATCGACGTCAACACTCCGTCCCCTAAAAAATTCCTATTTTCGCTAGACACTAAGTTTTAGGAGAGTTTATGTGATAGGTCATGTTGAGTATAGGTGAAGAGAAAGGTAAAATAATAGTTATGCTTTATTTTTTTATCGAGTGAAAGAGAATGGATAAGGTAAACGTGAAAAATGAGATAGTGGAATAATATTAAATTAAGTGAACCTCCACATAAAGTGTGAATGAGAAGTTAAACACGCAAATGGGAGGTTTTTTGTGGGATGAAGGGAGTAGTTTGCAAGAAGGAAGCTTAACTGAGGTCAACCGCCATATACAGTTGAAATGCACACCTTTTAGTTTTTGCCGAAATACACACCTGCTCCTATCAGATTTCTGTATGAATTCTGTGATGAAATTCAAGGTGGTTCACTGTTTTCCTGAATGATTCAGACTTGAGCAATATAATGCTGGATTAAGATTATGAAACGATCTTCTTCAAGAACCTCAAAAGACATAGCATAGGTTATGAAAATTCTCTAATACTTGATGTAAATATCATATAATAGCTTCCTTCAAAGTGAGTTCTGCAATTTTTGCTTGGTTTTAGATGGATGATATGTGACCTGGCCAGCTTCTGTGCAATATATTAATTGGACTTCTAGGATAAGATGGGAGATGATGCCCTTGAAAGCTTGACTGGTTCTATTCAACTGTTAAATGACTTGAATCTAAATTACGAAAAGCAAATTCTTGACTTTGATCTTTTTCTTTTGTTTGATCATCCCCTAAGTATTAAACTATGGCTGGTGTCATTTTCCTTGATGATTGCTACTTTTTTTTTTTTGTAGTAATGCTAGTATTGTGGTGACATTATTGTGCACTGTCGGAAATGTCCATAATCTCAGCCCTCTCTCTACTTGTTTAGTACGTTTGCTGAGGCCTTTGGAGAGATTTTATGTGGGAATTTGTGAAGAATTGTAGGTCATGCCTGGTGTGATGGTCAAGTGTCTACTTGATATCCGTCAGGTCATGGGTTCGAACCCTAACAACTTCTTCATGAGAATAAGGATAAGGGTGCGTACAATTAGACCTTCCCAGATCCTTGTAGAAGCAGCAAAGAAATGAGAAAATTCACAAGGAGGTGGTGGTGGGGATGCTGTTTTAATGGTATGGGGTAGTGTGGTATTAGTGGTAATAGCTAAAAAAGTATAGAATGGGATGAACCCCTGCCTCCTCTTTTTATGGTAAATTAGCAGTAAGATATGTACATTAACCACATAGACGAAACAACCTAAATTTACTTCTAACTAGACAATCCATAGAAGGACAGACTACAAAGAAAGCAACCCAAAACAATCAGGCTACAAGCCTGAGGACAAACTATTTACAGTACCTCATAAAACAATTCTCTATCAATTTGACATCTTTTCATTAAACAAACTATGCACTCTATATTCATGCTGGGTATCTATTCTTTTCTTAAGGAATCATCCCTTGCCCTCCATATGTGGTAGATGGTGGCCAAAAAGCTCACACCACACACATCCCTCTTCTGAACCTTTTCCCATTTTTTTGTTCTTTATCAGTCTTGCCAATCCATTTAAAATCTGGAACTACTCTGACTCCTAACCATTGTTTTACTTCTGTGAAACATCTATCATTATATTGATACTCAAAAATAGGTGCCTGTGGAGTTTCAGTATTTACCCCACATAGAAGAATTCAGTATTCTGAAGTCACGTTGAACTTATGCAGCTGCTCCATTGTATAAAGCTCATGTTTGCAGGTAACCCATGTGATGAATTTGCGCTTTGGGATGGCAAGTCTCTGCCATACTACCTTCTCACATCGACATCTACAACTGCTCTTGTACAATTGCTCCCTGGCCCCATTTGAGACTTATTGAGCACACTTTTTAGGTCCTCTTTCACAAATCAAATTCTTCTCCAGTACCAGCTACTGTCCTTTGGTGGTGTATATTGCATAACTCCATCAGTCTTTATTTCTAACATAAACAGAATTAACCCACTTTACCCAGGATTGTTTTTTGAAGCTTATAGCTTAAACATGTTTTCCCAGTCGCTGCAACATTACAAACACAAGTTTTCCTGACACCAAGCCCACCTCCTTAGGTATAGATGTAGTTTCTTGTCTAAGCTTGCTGGAGAAATGATGATTTTCTGTTATATCCTAAAACTGAAATTAACGAAGTTAATTTTCTGGTGAGTGTGAACTGGCCATTCACATTAACCCTGGATGATTAAGGTACCTATACAGTTCAGTATTATATCTTGTTTCTTTCCGCTTCAACACTCCTGAATATGTTTAAGTATTTGGACTGTAAAATTTCTTTGGTAGAATTGGAACTGGATTGAATCGATTGGCTAACCTATCTCCCTGTTGATCCTGTAGCTATTTTAGAAATCAAGTGCAGGGTTTGGGGGGATTCACATACGTAATTTTTACCTATAGCATATTGGAGTGCAAGCATATATATATGGATGAGGTAAAGATCAGTAGAGTGTTATGTTATGGGGTTTCTAAACATTAAAAGTTACCTTGTACATCAGGACTATACACCAAAGACACATTAATCTTGGCACTGTGAACTTCTGGTAGCTAGAACAATGGGAGATGGAAGCAGGGGAGTCCCATGTTCCTCTGATTCCCAATGTATTTTTTTTCTTTTATTTTTTATGTATGATTGCCACCTTACAGGGTGCACCACTACTGGCAAAAAGGGTTATGGGGTACATTAAATCATCTTGAGGAAAGAGAAAGTAGGTAAATTGATTAGGGAGAGAGAAAGAGAAGAGGAGGGGGAGCTCTACCTCTATGTCTGGAGTGCTTTTTCTATCACCCTTAATGGGTTTAGTCATAACATTTGCATTTAGAAAATAATAGTTGCACCATTAGTAAAAATTAAGATTTCTATGAAGAGTGCTTCTATTCTCCCTTGATTACATGGGGCTTTTGGTAGGTGTTCAAGGACCAACTTGCTTAATATTATACAGTAGTTTGATATAAACCTGGATGATAGAAAGTTGAACAACTGCTTTTTCATATAATTTATACGCGTTTCCAGTCTACTAATTTGTCTTTTGGAACAAGGGCTTGACATAATATGCCGCGGTATTGTAATTGTTTCTCATGATTATTCAGGTTATGCATATAAAATGACTGAACAACATGATGAATGACCATGTCATATATTCAAGGGAAAGTTTACTCATCCCTCTCAGTAATCCAGACATCCTTTTCAACAGTATATGCTACTTAGAGCTTGATGTGTATGCAAAAATTGAAGCAGCAATCTTGTATCTGGAGGGAGGTCCATCAGGTAATAAGTCTAACTGCTCCACTTCTAGGGCAACCTCAGATCTGTGCAAGAAAAGAGTGATTGAATCTGTTAGGAGGAGCATGCAGGTTGATGGTGAGATTGCTCGGTACTATTTATCTATCAAAGATGGTGATCCTCATTCTGCATTCTCTGAGGAACTTAGATGGGAAAGGCAGACAGTTCTAGCTTAGTTGAAGGTTAAAACAGGAAAGGTAGCCGTTGCCAGAGCAAAGGTATGGCCACATTCTATTATTTCTATTATGGGGCCTTGTTATTTGTGTGATTCTCTACTGGGTCAGTTTTAAAAAGAGATCGAGTATGATTCAGAGATTGAAATGCTATTTGGGATATTCAACTTTATATTATTTATATTCCGTCGTTGTCGGGCTAATCGGGTCCAGCTTTAAATGCTTACGTCGGTCGTAGGGTATTACAAGTTGTATGTAGTCTTTGTATATGGACATGGTTCCAAAATTTCGAACATTGTAAGGTATAGTATATTACATTTACAGAGTACTCTATGCGAAATAAGCAGCTGCAAATGGTTGCTCATATACTAAACGTCCAGAATGGTGTGATATTTGAGTTAAATCTTATTGACAATCTTGAGACATGTTGAGGGGGTAACTCATTCTTTATATACTATGCAGTGCTACCAAAACGTGTAGTAACATATATATTATCCAGCAGTGAGGAAAATGTTGAGTACATATTAAAATCAATCAAGCGTTTGTATCAGTTGATAAGAAAGTTGTTCTAGAGTTTTAGCTATTTAAAGAGTAGGATTTGAATCTTAGGAGCAGAATCGCATTTGTTGGGAGAACTTCCCCCCAATTGAGACCTAAATTGGTTCAAATATAGGTCAGTCGGAGTCTAATGGGTTCTAAACTATTGAAATAATTTTCGAAAACAATCATACTCAAATGAGTAAATTTACCTAGTGGAGTACTATACTACTACTAAATCATTTCGACACATTATTTTGATGAGTTTTATATTTTGAGCAATTTATCGCACAGCTATAAACTTTGTGCTTTAAATTTATTTTCTGAATTGGTGTTGTTTGATTTCACCTCCTTATAATTATACTTTTACATAGAATCATTTTTACCAAAATGCCCATGTTACCAGCTGCTATGATCCTTGTACATCTACGGTGTATGTTTTTCATTCCTTTCAAACGAACAAATGAATTAAAATTTAGATATTCATAAATATTACACCGGTTGTACAATAAATATCCTCATCGTTCTCCATTAATACAATCCAACAAAAAATATTATTGTTTAAAGTCTAGAATATTAATATAATTATCATAGTCCTTCCAAGGGGCACAAGACAACATATTGCGCAGCAGCAAGCGAAGCAGATGGCATTGGCGTGGTTCAATGCTTGATAAGCTGCCACATACTTCCTTTTGCTTGTTCATTCCTAATACTGTGAAGCCACGCAGCATTTCTTTCTCGGTGTCACTACACCTTGCCGCCCATCTCACTCTCTTATTCCCTCTATTCTATATAAAATCATCCTTCCCCTCTTTGTTCTCTTTCAATTCAACACCCTCATTCAAATCTTGCAACTCTTGTAAATTTTATACCTTAGCCTTTTTGAAAGCGAGAATTTTGCTTTAACCAAGAGAAAAAAAAAAATGGGAAGTGTATGTGATGAGCATCACCATCAAGGGTACAAACATCACCCTATGTTATCCCCCAAGCATGCCCTCCAAGACCTTAACATCCCTCCAAGGAAACTCTTCTCTCGCTGCAGCGACGCGTCGTCGTCTTCGGATTACTTCTCGCCTTCGTCTGAGGCCGCTGCAGCGATGATGCACAAGTTTCTTCCATGCAATGGGGATTCGTCCTCTGGTGATGGTGGGTCTGACCATGATGACCCTTACTCGTCTGACGAGTTCCGCATGTTCGAGTTTAAGGTTAGGAAGTGTACTCGAAGTCGGTCCCATGACTGGACCGACTGCCCCTTCTCCCACCCTGGAGAGAAGGCTCGGAGACGTGATCCGAGGCGTTTTCACTACTCTGGGACTATCTGTCCAGAGTACCGCAGGTCTGGAAGCTGCTCAAGAGGAGATGAGTGTGACTTTGCTCATGGGGTTTTCGAATGTTGGCTGCACCCCACGAGGTACCGCACTGAAGCGTGCAAGGATGGAAAGGGTTGCAAGCGCAAAGTGTGTTTTTTCGCGCACTCCCCTAGCGAGCTGAGGGTGCTCCCTGCCGAAGAGGAGGGCGACGAGCGAGACAGCTGCTGCAACAGTCAGAGAGGCTGCCATGGTGGGAAGCATGATCATCATCAACAGCATTGTTGCAGGTATTGCTGTTCTGCACGTTCTCCTACTTCTACTCTGTTAGGATTATCCAACTACTCCCCTCCCTTGTCACCCATGAAGGCACGGGCGCTGTCTCGATTCTCCCGATCCTCGGATCGACCCTCTGCATGTGGTAGTAAGGGTCTTAGCTATGAGGATATGGTGATAGCTGAGCTCTTGGGATCGTTGGAAGGTATGAGCCTTAACGAGGCATGTGCAATGAGCCCCAACAAGAATAGTAGTCATGGTCTTGGTCGTGGTCTATGGGTTGATGTTGGTGGTATTGATTCGGGTTGCGATGATTATCAGTATCTTCAACAGCATACACAACAGCAGCAGCAGCAGCAAATGGAGTTCTCCCTCTCCCCTACAATTCCTCCAGTTAATAATCATGCAGTTTTCGAGGTTAACGTGGATTCGAATCCGGATCTAGGGTGGGTCAATGATCTTCTGATGTAGATGATCTGATGTTTTACTCGATGTATGAAGCCAACTAGCCAAGTCTTGAAGATGTGAAGATAATGATATGATTTAAAGGGAAGGGATGAACAATAATAATAATAATAATAATAATAACAATAATAATGATAGTAATAAGTCGTGTACATAGTTTTGACGGGGTGCTTACATATTGCGTGCCTTAATTTTGCCAAGGTGAAGAATTTGGGCTGGCTTGGGTGCGAGGCAATTTTTCATGTATTATTATTAAGTAGTGTATTATTTTTGGGATTTGTATTAGAATATTTTTCCAGGAATTGTACTAGCTATATATTTATAATTTTCCAAAGTGTATGAAAATGGATGGATGCATTTGCAACTTTTGTGACTTAAATTATTATCAAGTTATAATTTAGGTTTTCCAATAGTGTCTGATGATCATGATTCTTGATGGCAGATGTTTCTTGGAGGTGCATTTGCATGTGCACGAGTTGTGCAACTTGTTTTTGTTTCTCTCTTTCTCGTTTGAGCTTGTTTGTCTTTTTGTTTCTCCATCTCTCTCTTTCTATCAAAAATAAATCTGGAGAATAATGTGTGGTGTAATTCCAAAGTACTCTTAATTTATTTTGTAATTTCTAGTCGGTGTTTGATACAAGCTTAAAATGTGAGTTGCGAGCACACTATTTTTCCATTTAATGCTTGTTGTATTTGTGCACATAATGAACAAATAGATTGGAGTCGAGAGTCGAGAGTATAGTATAGTTAGGGGGCTTGAATTGATTGCCCTGTAAGGTGGATCTTCATTCTTGAATATTAACTATGCTATTGGGCCAAAGTGATTAGATTGGACTGGAGATTGGATGCGATCAAAGTGGGCTGGGACTTGATGTTGGTTGTCACCTGACTCATATCATTGTTGAACGAAAAGTGGGAAGTTGTTGGGTCATGTATGGGCTGCTACCAGCGGCAGCTTCATAGGCAAGAGAGTGTTTGGTTTGATGTACAATATTTTTTAGAAAAATGTCTTCTTTTTATTTATTTATTTTTTTTTTTTTTTTTTTTTTTTACTTTTCCTATTTTCCATTGTTGGTATGCAAAGTGATGTAAAGTGGTTTTTCTAGGAGTGAAAATAATTCTTCTTTGGTAAAAATATTTTCTTTTTGAATAGAAAAAAACCATTTTTTTTCCATAATTTCCTTTGACGTGTAAATCTTCACCCTCTTTTTGCATCCTCCTTTCCCTTTCAAATTTTCCTTTCTCTTTATCTTTTCATGTAATAATAAAGGAAAACTTTGCATTAAAAAAATTATTTTTTTTGAAAAATCATTTGTCGAACGAGACATATCCTAAATGGTTGGTTACTTACCTTTGGTATTGTCTATTGTAATTCATCTGATTCTTTTTGTTTTTCTTATTTAGAATTTATAGATTTTAGAGTCAAACATTAATTTTAAATTTATTCTAATTTATTAAAAAAATGTATTTCAATTTATTAAAAAACATAATCATGTAGGATCTTAATATATTTATTTAAATATATATTTTTCAAATATCAAATTTTTATAATTTTTATAAAAATAATTGTATATTTTTTTATCCATATACTATTTTTATAAAAAATTATTATATACATACGGGACAAAAATAAATAAAAGCAACAATTCAATATAACAAAAGTTACTTCTCAATACAATATATGTCAATCATTATCAGTTTTAAGGTTAACTTGTATTATATTGAAGGATCACATTTACGAGGATACAATAAGAAGTTCCAAACATATCTGAAACTCTACAAGAGCTTTATTTTATTCTTTTAATTTTGTATGTTACGAAAATTCCCATATTAGTGGAGCAAGCAATATAAAACCCCCTACTTTCATGATAACAGACACCTTATTTCAATCACCATAATTAGGTATTTAATTTGTTACTCGTGTATGGCATTTCATTGTACTCAAAATTAATAAAAAAAAATTGCGAACTATTTCTATATGAAAAGGTAGTGATATCTTTGTAGCCATTCTAGAATACCCTTTATGTAATTAAGAGTATTTCTGTTTAAAAATGAAAGTCGGTGGAGTATTGAATAAGGACGTTAGTTTTTTGAATTTCTAATTGTGGCGAATACTTTCACAAATAAAGTTATTTGAACTTATTAATAGTGAGATATTTATAACCAAAGGGAGCAGACTTATTAGAGATACTTGCCATTGTTTTTGGCCGTCGTGGCTTACTTGGATCTAGCGTATTACGTCACGTTTAATACTATGGGTCATTGGACCGGTTCAACTGACTTTCAACCTATAAATCTATAATAGACGCATACAACAATATGAAGACTTGGAGAGTTGGGAGTAAAGTACTTACTCCAATTTGTATAACCATGATTATTAGAGGCATAACTTAAACTAAAGTCTACATTCAAAGGAAAACTAAGAATGTGGCTACCATATCTACATCAACCAGTTGTCGATGAAAACCTCTATTAGACTACTTATTTGTTATTTGCCAATTTGGACAGGAACTATGGAAGTTGTGGGATAAATTATCGAAAGGCCAATTTCGCATTTTCCTCTCAAATAATTCATGCAAGACGTAGCCAATAACTTAATTGGCCAACCATGCATTAACAAAATCCACTAGTAATATTGAATGATTATGTTTCCGTCAGTCACAGTATGTGAGCTATCCTGTCTGGCAATGTCACGTGAACATTTCTATAATTGCAATATGGTATGTGACATCATGGAATATTGTTCTTTTGGGATTTTTCATTTTAGTCCGTTTTTCAATATTGACTATTTTTTCAAAGAATTTTAATTTTGATTTTTCGTTATATGTTAAAAAAGTTAAAATTCGTACTTTACCCCATAGAAAAGCAAGGGAATATAAAGTTTATAGGATTATCTTGTTGAGTAGACTTTGACAAAAGGGACTAGGTCAGAAGTCTAACAGCTACGTACTTACGTAGCATGTTTCTGAATGATATTGTCAGAGGGGCCCGCCGGGCTATAATTTTTTGTCACTTCTGTACTCTAAGATGTGTGCAAGATGGGGAAATATTTCTGTTTATTAGAAGAGGTCTATGTCTTATCATATTTATCTGACGTGATTTGATTTTTTACATTATTTATTAATTTCACTCTAATCATATTTTTTATATAAAACAATAAAATGTTAGTACGAAAAATACGGTTGGAATTAATTATTAAAATCTAACTTTTTAAAAAAAAAAATTGTACTAATAGACAATACCTCATTTCTGACACTTTTGTTTACTCCTTTTTAGTCATGGTCTCATGGTTTTGAAAGGATAATGGTCATTGCATATTTTCATTGGATAGCTGGTCTAAGTTAAAGCTTGCCTTTCCCATCATATGATCAATATTCCAACCAAGTTTACAGATTAGTTAGTTGGTATAGTGTAGTATAATACTTTTTCTATTTCTAATTGATTTTTGAGTTTTAATCCACCAGAAAAGTTTTTTTCCGTAATAAATCAATTTCAGTGCGTAACATCAATTTTACTCGATAAAAGAATTAACATTAATGGATATGAAGAATTAGTAAATATACGATGTACTAAAAATTAATTCAATTATTAAAAGTTTTAATCAATAAAATTAATTATAATTTAATAAACACGAGGTGAATTAAATAAGACTTCATCATATAACACAATGTTATTAGTTTTTAGAGGACTGATTAAGTGGATGATACTTATTAAGATTTGACATGAATATATGATTTTAGAGTTCTATCGCGTTATTTATTTATTTAATTGGAAAATACAACAATCCTGGAGCATTCCCATCTGTTCGTCCTGTTCTAAAGAAGGAATAATTAAGAACTACCATCAAGGTTGATGGTGACTAACTTGTCTAGATGTGAGTCATCCTGAGAATAAATGAAGGAGTTATATGGTTGACGTTGACTATTTCAATTCTTACTTCTTAGCCAACCCTCGTTGAAAGCTACAGGCTTTCCCACCTAATCGTAGAGAACCCAATGTCTAAAAATGAAATTGCTATGAAACATGGCTGCAAATCTGCAATATACGGAGTAGAGGATAACAGGATATCCTGGTTTTATAGCTCTCACTTTAGTGGTAAGATATGTTGGGGTCATAAATTTAATCTGCTGTTAATAAGGTCTTCTCTATATTTAGGTGTGGTTACATTTTGGATTTTTGGTGTTGTGTCATTTAGGACTGATTCTATATTTCTGTATGTGTTTGTCGCCAATTTTTTTTTTTTTTTTGACATGAACAAACTGAATAAAAATAAAACAAAGCCTAAGAAAACAGAAAAGGCTATGAGCAGGAACATGAGTGGTATGTTTGTACCGAATTGCTATCGTGTGTGCCTTATGAACCTGTTCTCTCGAGACCTTGGTAGCTGTACAAGTCTTGAACAAAGCCTTGTATGTGAAATACGGCTTAGGGTATGCCAAATATTCATCTGTTTCCTGACACCTTGTCCCGGAAAGCAGTGACCAGGTTCTGTTTATTGAATCTGTAAGAATCCCGATCCGCTCGATATTACGTGAAATCTTCTAGTACATGGCGCTAGCACAAAGCTGCATATGACACAAGTAATCAATGAGTACAAAACAAATTCATTATCTTCGTTTCTAGTCAATTTACTTCAACGGGTCATATTTTGGAGTAATGTTTACATTAGACTCAATATTTGAAATCAAGTAATTATACACAATCAAATCTTACTTGTTTATGTACGTATGAAATATTATTCGTTTTTAAGGTACCATCTCAAATTTGTGTTTAGTTTATTCCTAAAGGATTATTATATTCCCTACTTAATTTCTTAATTAAGTGATTATTGGAATGTGGTAAAAGTTTTATCTATAATGAATCCCGGTAAGAAGTGTAGCCATGTGGGTAAGAACATGAAAACTTACTGGCCCATACGCACCCGCTCCAACTTGTTTATCACATTAATACACTATATATGGCGTGTTACAAAAGAAGGATAAAAGATAGCAGGCTATCCCAGCGTTCGAATCTATTCCATTTAATTTGGTAGAGAATACATTTGATGCATTCATTAAAAGAAATTCCAGACATCCTCCATAATAAAATGAACAGTAGAAGATGTAGATTGCTAAAGCATGAAGAATACCACTTTATTTATCCGAGCATATAACGTGATCTGACTATGACTTAGCATAAACTCAAAACAAAAGACTAACAGAATAACACTAATCCTACCAGCCGACATGAGAATATAGTTTAAAAAGGGCGAAGGTAATAAATTGTTGTATTATAAGATATAATATATTTAAGTGATATTTAATTAGATGTATTTTAATTTAAATCTATCTATAACTATTACTAAAGCAAAATATCTGCTAACGTCGTACTTACCACGTGTCACTATTGTTAAAAAAATTTCCTTAAAGATAATGTCATCTACTTTTTTTTTTCCTACTTTACACTAATATAAGATTGAAAGATATTATATATAGAAAATTATGTGATTATACAAATTCTTAAATCATTTAAAACTAACTTTATTTCTTTTCTTCATTTAATGTTTTCTATTTACCTTTTCCTATAATAATTTTTTCATTTAATATAATAAAAAGTATTATTTCATATAAATTTTTTACGATAATTCTATAAAATTTATAAGTTTTCACCTATAAATAAAAATATTCTTATAATTGAAATATTTATTAATATAATTTAATATCAAACCGTACATCGCACGGTATTTAACTAGTTAAGAATAAAGAAAAATAACGTACAATTCTTTTTTCACGAACACACTGTTTCTACACATAAAATCAAGAAATTCCCGCATTGAAATTCGAGTTTAATATTTTGTTCATATAGTTATTCCACTATTATTTAAGAAAAATTAATAAACAAAATCTTAACCATTTAGATTCTTCTATTAAAGGTCACTAATTTTGATGAAGTCAAGTAGTTTCAAGTATTATACAAAATTTACGAAAGTAGTCCTATTTAAGTAACTAATTGGAATTGGTTAATAACTGACTTGGCATATTTTGATTGGTCTAAATTGTTTTACTGTTTAATAAATCCTTCATCGTGTTCCCCAACAAGTTCCCCTCCCCTCCCCTCACCCCACAGACCCACTCCGGCACCGGCACCATTGCATAATGCCACCATCATCGACCCAGCTTGCAATCCTTGCCACACGACAATCCTGCTAAAATTTTGTTGAGTCAAAGTTACAGTTCGTAAGGTAGTTGACATTGTATATCAAGTGAGGTTAATCTCAGTCTCATATAGTAACGGAAGCCAGGAGTAAAGAAAAAGAGTGAAATGCTCTGGTCTCCAAAGTCAATTCATGTGTGAATACGAGAGCATTGAACAATATCCTCAAAAAAAAAAAATGATGTTTGATTAAATCAACTACAAACTTAGAATAAAAGGCTGCAAATTACAGAATGAAGTAATGGCCTTAACCATATCCTAAAGAACAAAATATTCTTAACCTCATAAACAGTTAAACCAACACATGGCTAATTCTTACCTTATTAGCTCACCTTCATTATGTCGCACAAAATCAGCTTCTCTACTCCACAGACACCTCGGCTTTCTTAGTACTCAGCTTCATCACTCAAAACTCTCTTCCTTATACATCAAAGGGACACATAAAATGCGGTGTTGCGGTATTTTCAATGCATTTGACTCCAAAGCAGGTCCTGCTAAGGACAAGGAAGAAGCTGCAGACAGTAGTAAGGTGATTGTGGAAGGAACGGTAATCTTGAAGAAGAAAGATAGTATATCAGATCGCTTGTTTTCGTCTGATCTTCGACGAAAGATTTGTGTTCAGCTTGTCAGTGCTGTTCACAGTGATCCTGGTATTCCGATAAACTTCTTCACACACTCACCTTGCCATACTATGACTGTTTCGTATGTTCTGCATTTCATGTCTTGTTTCATTGTTTGATGATGTTTTGCATGTGTGTTCGTGGTGTTTGACTGTTAGTATAAGAAGAACCCTGAATTTTTTGACTGAAGTTGAGCGCTTGTAGAGTACAGTCGAAGCTGAAATATAAGATATGAAATTTGGCTTAGTATCATTTCAGTCTTTACTTAGAATTCGGCTGAGTTGGGGTTTCTGCAACAGCAAGAAATTTGATATTATAGTTTAGTCATGAATGGCATTAATCTGAGGTTTAGTCAAGTTGTTTTCCACTTTCAGTAATGCAGGATTAAGAATAGAAGGCTTTGTCTAGATAAAGAGAGACCAAACAATCACAGAATTTGCTGATGGAAATTCAATGAATTTGTGTTCCTGCTATTCTAACAGGAAATCTGTTCTGTTTTCAGCCAACAATTTGAAAGGGAAACTTGGAAAACGAGCATACTTGAAAGAAGAGAACAGGGAACATACCGGTTTGGCTGACGATGAGTCTGCTTATAAAGTAAGATTTGATTGGGATGAGGAGGTTGCTCTTCCTGGTGCATTAATAGTAAGAAATGAGCATCACGCCGAATTTTATCTAAGGACTGTCACCTTGGAAGGCATCCCCGATCATGGGAAAATCCACTTTCTTTGCAACTCCTGGGTTTATCCGGCTGAATGCTACCAGAAAGATCGCATATTCTTCAGTAATAAGGTTATCTCCTATGATAAATTACCTACCTTTTTTCGCAAAAGCGTAGCCAAGTATAAAGTGAAGATACAACCTGTGTGACTGAAGTTTTGTTAACTTTGTTGGCCATTAACTTTGAATGTTAATCATGTGCAGACATACCTCCCTCATCAAACTCCTGCACCACTAATCAAATATCGTGAAGAAGAGCTAGAAATTTTGAGAGGTAAAGGAAAAGAAGATAAAATGCTTGAGGAATGGGATCGCGTTTATGATTATGCATACTACAATGATCTAGGAGAGCCAGATAAGGGTCCAGAGCATGTCCGCCCAATATATGGAGGGTCTGCTGAATATCCTTATCCACGTAGAGGACGAACAAGCCGCCCACCAACAAAGACTGGTTAGCTAACTTCCAGCTTCCCCTGCTTGGCTCTATTTCTTTTCCAATTCTTCTAACCAGACAAGAAAGGTCCTAATAAAAGAGCACCTTCTTACAACTGTATTGCTTGTTTTCAGATCCTCATACTGAGAGTAGGTTGCCATTGGTGAAGGCCAAAGATTTCTACATTCCACGAGACGAAAAGTTTGGACACATCAAGCTGTCTGATTTCTTGAGTGATACAGTCAAGTCTTTGTCTCACGGAATAGGTGGTTTGATGGATGCAGTATTTGACAAAACACCGAAGGAGTTTGACAGTTTTCAAGATGTGTTAGACATGTATGGAGGAGGAATTAAGGTGCCAGATAGTCCATTACTTGGAAAAATTAAGGAAAATATATCGAATGAATTCCTGAAATCGCTTATTCGTAGTGATGGGGGAAGTACACATGTTCTGAAATATCCTATGCCTGATATAATAAAAGGTAGTAAATATTAGCTTAGACAAAGAACACAACTCTATTTATATTGGAAAATTTTTCTATCCTGCAAGATTGGAAGTGATACCAAGTTAAAAAAAGAGTCTTAAAAATCATCTTATTGGTACAGAGGATAAGACAGCTTGGAGGACTGATGAAGAATTTGTCAGGGAAATGCTAGCTGGTATAAATCCTCTCGTCATTCGTCGGTTAAAGGTAATCAGGCCTTGTGTTTTTCTCAATCAATGATTGCACCATAGTCAGGTGATTTTGCTTCTGAGACAATTTTCTTCTCATGTTGCAGTAGTACAGTAAGTCATTCAGGTCAACATTTCAATCTCAATTTTTATTACTTTTACAGTGATTATTATTTCCTACAGGAGTTTCCTCCAGTGATTAGGCTAGATTCTGAACGTTATGGAAACCAGAACAGCTCAATTACCAAGGAGTGCATAAAAGAAAACCTAGATGGGTTAAGTGTGGAAGAGGTAAAATGTTTGACTACAGTTTCCATGATGTTGCAAACCAAATTGAAATTTGGATGACACTATTTGACTTTAACATTTGTTTCATTCATCTACAGGCAATCCAGAGTAATAGGCTATACATATTGGATCACCATGATACGGTAATGCCATTCTTAAGGAAAATTAACACAGATACTTCTTCAAAGGTGTATGCCACTAGGACACTTCTCCTTCTAAAAGATGACGGAACATTGAAGCCATTGGTAATCGAGTTAAGTCTACCACATTCAAAAGGGGATCAGTTTGGCGCTGTTAGTGAATTATATACACCAGCCAAGGACGGGGTAGAAGCCTCCCTTTGGCAATTGGCCAAGACCTATGCAGCTGTTAATGACTCGGCTCACCATCAGCTCATCAGCCACTGGTATTAGATCTGTCAAAAAAGTTTTATTTATGTGTAGCTTAGTGTAGTTGTGTTCTAGCTCTAATTTCAGAAATGAATTTTCTTTTTTTCTTTATATTTTCACAGGTTAAACACTCATGCCGTGATAGAACCATTTATAATTGCAACGAATAGACAGTTGAGTAAGCTTCACCCAGTAAACAAACTTTTGCATCCTCACTTCCGTGATACAATGCCTGTGAATACAGTAGCTCGACAGATTGCTCTTAATGCTGATGGGTTGTTTGAGAAAGCCGTCTTTCCCCGTAAGTATGTTGTGCAGTGGACATCCTCACTGTACAAAGACTGGGTTTTTACCGAGCAAGCCCTTCCTAGAGACCTTATCAAGAGGTATTTTACTTGATTTAAAACCATGGTGAGGTTAAATTAGGTGTCCTTAACTTGGTGAGCTTAGCTAGGTAAACCAAATGACAAAATTTCGCTGTAACTATTATTTCTAACAAATTATGTACCACTTATACCTTTTTCCCAGAGGAATGGCAGTTAAAGACCCGGAAAGCCCTCATGGATACAAGCTATTCATAGAGGACTACCCATATGCTGTTGATGGGCTAGAAATTTGGACTGCAATTGAGACTTGGGTCAAAGAATATTGCTCATGTTACTACAAATCTGATGACATGGTTGCTAATGATCCTGAACTACAATCATGGTGGAAAGAACTTCGGGAAGTAGGCCATGGAGACAAGAAAGATGAGGAGTGGTGGTCAGAAATGAAGACTTTAAATGAGTTAACAGAAACTTGCTCAACCATAATATGGGTGGCTTCTGCTCTCCATGCAGTAGTTAACTTCGGACAATATCCTTATGGTGGATACATGCCTAACCGGCCTACTATAAGCCGGAAGTTCATGCCACAGCCAAACACTCCCGAGCTTGAAGAACTAAAGACAAATCCGGATGGTGTTTTCTTGAAAACTGTACTAAGCCAAGTCCAAACATTGGCTGCTATTTCAGTGATAGAGCTTATATCAGGGCATTCTGCAGATGAGGTCTACCTTGGACAAAGAGAGCCTGGATGGACTTCTGACTCTCGGCCATTAGAAGCACTTGACCGATTTAGTAAGACCCTAGTCGAGATCGAAAACAAGATTTTAGCAAGGAACAATGATCTGAAACTGAAGAATCGGGTTGGTCCAGCAAAGGTACCCTTCACTTTACTGTGCCCTTCGAGTGGAGTAGGGATCACTGGCAGAGGAATTCCTAACAGCGTCTCTATTTAAAGGCTCTTTTGAGTAGATTTTTAGCATTTTCTGTAGCAATAAGCATGAGTTTGCAAGGTATGAAATCGTATAATTTTCTCTTAAATAAGGTGTTTGAAGTAGCTTAGGAGGTATGACTAGGAGCAAGGTCATTAGAGACATTAGGCCGTAAATATATATGCTAAGTTGGGACAACTTTAAGTAAATGTTCACTGTTATGTGCCATAATTTTAGGCCATAGTGTAGTATTGAAAAATATTGCTAATATTGCATTCTAATCCTATTGTGATGGGCCTGGTTATCTAAGCTCACCCAGATGACCAGAGATACCAGACCTATACTGCCATAAAACCCTTGTGAGCCAACTAGCCAAGCAAAGTTTAAACATCAGCAAAGATAGACAATTGCAGAAAATTTCTTTATCAAACTATTATATGAAGAATGTTAAGCCAACTCCAGTGATTCACCTAACATATTCTTGGTGTCTCCTCAAAAAAAAAAAAAAAAAGCATAATGAATGCTCTCAAGTTTTTCTTTATATTTATTATTTTACTAAACTAGCGGTGAAGTCTTGTAGCTTTCTTTGTCTCACATGGAATACCGATGATTTTTTTTAAAAAAATGGCATGGTTGCATCACCCTAGAATTTTCTCTTAGACTAAAATGCTATTATTCTTCCAAATACATTGTCTGAAAGTAGATGAGTTGAAATGTTGACTACACAATGTGAATTGGCTCGACTCCAGTGTGAGTGAGTAAACGGCTTCACCCATATCCCCATTTAATACCATGTACAAATCTACTCCATTTTTTCGTAAGATATATACATGAACATGGTCTCTTGGAAACAGCTGGCTTTCTCCGCTTAATATCTAATTGGCATGGGATTGCGTCTTGGCTTCTACAATTAATGTTCACATCACTTAGGACCTACAAGTTAAATATATAAGTTGTGCTTAAAATATAATAATAGTTAACTATATATAATAATTCAATACTCCCTCCCTCTATTGTTTTTTTTTCATCCTATTTGTTTTTGCGTAAATTTTAAAGTTTAAATATATTTAATTGTGTGTTTGGAAGAACTATAAAAAGTTTATATTTGAAAAATATATATTAAAACAAATCTTTTAAAACTCCATATGATTATTTTTTTTTTATAGATTAGGAATAACTCATAGTCAAATTTGACTCTAAAATTTATAGAATCCAAACGAAAAGAACAAAAGAAACGGACGGAGAATAACATATGATTGTGGTTGACGAGGAATCCCAAAATGGAACTTTTTTTTTTAACCTTTTTTTTTAAAAAAAATTCGAAATATAACCCCGCAATAAACTATTTCGAAAAATGACCCTGGGTATAGGTTCGGTGTAAAGTCATTGTCTTGGGCAACGACTTTTATGTGAAACTTTCCTTATTAATATTTTGTTAAATGAAAATAAATTTTTAAAAAAAATAAAAAAAATTTAAATTTTTTATCTTGAAAGTCACTTTCAATAAAAATTATTTATTTTTTAATTAAAAAATAATTTTTTATATATTAAAAAAATTATTGACAGCGACTTCCAAGAACAAAAATTATATATATATTTTTTATTTTTTAATAAAATAACCTTTTTTAAAAATAAAAATAATAAAAAAAACTCAAAACCGTTGTCTCGGACAGTGACTTAGTCCGAACCTAACTCTAGGGCCATATTTCGAAATACTTTAGTGCGAGGGTTATATTTTGATTTTTTTTAAAAAAAAGGTTTTAAAAAAAATTCTTCCCCAAAATGGGTTTGAGAGAAGCTTTTACTAGACTTTGTTTATTGAGGGATTATTATAAGATGCTCTCTCAAGGAATTTTGATAATTTTGTGAAAAAGGGGATCCCAAACACTAGCGATCGCATTTTCGAAGACTCAACCTCTACATACTCTACATTTATGCTGCATTTAGTTTACATTGCAACAATTGCCGCATGTTAGTTTGGACAACTAGTCCCCCATTAAAGAATGCTTATGGATAATTAACATATTCAGTTTACTCCTGCTATTACCCAGTCAGTTTTAAGATGATAATTTACTGAACTTGTGCGTAGTTAGACTGTTATTTAATGCAGCTAAACTATGCTTATTGAATATTTACAAGGATACATAAAATCCCAATAAAGATGCTATACATTTTTCATCAACCAAAGATGATGACTACTTTTTAGTCACTAATTATAACCGCAAGTGCACGGCTGTTGCAGTACAATCACAAGTCGTCATCTAGGAAGCTAATATAGGGTCAACTTAGTTTAATTTTACTAGATTATACTAGAAACGAGTTGTTTAATGAAACTAATAACTAAAATTGCAAAGATTAAAATGTGATATCGATAAAAGAAAAGCCTAGGATATTAATACATCCCCACTAACATGCATCAACCATCATCATACCAACATCAATGATCAAATCAAACAACCCTTCAATCATCCTAGCCTCAACTTTCGCTTCTTGATTAGTCTAATTGTATTAGGTGTAGCCCTCTTAATCTCAGTTCTCGCTTCTTGATTAATTAGCAAATATCATTAAGACAAAGGAAGTAATTAATCTCAGTCGTCGCAAACCAATGAATTTAACCTAATGATCAATTTTAACAACCTAATAAACCAACCTTAATTTGACATTGAGTTGATACAAGAATCCACTTAACACATGTTAGGGTTCATATATTAACATCCTAGAAAAGAATTACTCACTAATCATAATTAAAGCCATATGAACAATAATAAAATCAAGCATAAATATAGAAATCATAAAATTATACGGAAATTAAATTAAATAACAAAGAGGTATGAATAAATAAATATAAATAAAATCCACTAAAGAAAAACTAGAGAAAACTTACTTGAAATTTAGATTGATGATGAAATTAGGAATAAAACTAGAATATTCAAGTGTAAACAATAATTTTGAGGGAGAAAAATTTAAACAAAACCATAGACTAAAACCTAGAAAAAGAGAGAATAGAGGAAGAAGAGAGGAGAAGAAAACCTAGAATAGAGAATAAAAAATAAAAAAAAAAACTGCTCAAGATTTGCCAACCTCATTTCCTCCAAAAACCTAAACCTAATTGCTAACAAAAAAAATAAAAAATAAAAAATAATAAAAATACAAAACAATGCTTTTCTTTTTCTTCATTGTGCCGTGATGCCTCCAATTCCCCTTTGACTCTTTTGGTCCCCTTTTGTTGCCGTGATTTTTTCACCTTTTCTCCTTTTTTTTTTTTTACTTACTTTTTTTTTTCTTTCTTTTCAATTCTTTTGGACTAATTTCTTCGTTCTCTTTTCTTGACCCAATTTCTACCATTAAACCAATACTCCACCATGCTAAATTTATTAATATGCATTTATGCTAAAAAAAGTCTTAACAATTAGCAATAATCAACATGATTAGAGCTAGATTATAGTTATGGACTTTTAGCATAAATTCGGTTAAATAAACCCGGAATTACCTAAAACTCATCCAAAAGAAGTTTGAATCAATACCGAAAAGTACAAATAAATGTACTTATCAAAAGATAAGCATCTATTCTCCTTAAATTTGATACTTGCATGTCTCAATATGTTTGGTACATGAGTTTTTTTTTTATTAACTCTTGAAAGGGACAATCGAAAGGATAAAGTAAGAGTCACTAATGAACATTGAATTTTTAAAGGATAATTCATAAACTTTTACTAGGGATTCAACAATAGAGAAATATCATGGGATATTCCACATAGACACTCATGGCAAAGTTTACCCTAATATGAATCCTTGAAAGACATAACTTTATCGATGGTCTTGAACCAAAGTTAGGTTCATGGATGAGATGGATTAGGCCTTGGGCCATAATCCATCTATAAACAACTTTATTTCAATTCAATCATATATGTATCATAAACAATAAGTATGATTTAAGCGTAACTATCAATTAGAGAATCATGTTCAAGGTGTTGGAATAAGTTGTTCATAATTATTTGATTTAAGCACGCTTTCAAGTACAGATCTCGACTAGTGTAATAGAGAAAGGTGAAATATTTAACAATAATAAACAATAATTATATGAAAACATGATAAAAAAAAAGCATGAAAATATCAACTAAAACATAAAAAGAAATCATGAATTATGCAAGAATACTAATACTACTACTAATAATAAAAAGACCTTGTGAAAACTTATGTTAAATCATGTTTACCATGCTAGAATTGTATTAAAATAATGCTTTAGTTAATAAAATCTAAAAATTTAATAAACTTTACATTCGTACCCAATCCACGTATTTATATTGCTACAAAATCAATAAACGTTCAATAACAAAAAAGAAAAGATAAAATAATCATAGACCTTATAGTTTATATCTTGATTGTGTTGGGCTGAATGCGAACTACATAACGTCTTTTAAAATTATTGAATGTTGAATGTCTATATCAATTGTAAAGTTGAATGTTGGATTTCAAGGTGATAATTGATAAGTTTTATATTTTTAATTAATAACATGGAACATAAAGGATTTAGAAAAATAATTAGGGTAGAATACGTCAAAAATGTATTGAGGCAGTAGATTTTGTGTGGCGTATGAAAAAGTTCGAACGAGGTTTAATATGATGAATGTCAACAACAAATCACACTTTTCTCTACTGCATTTTGTGCAAATATACATGAATAAATTTTGTTTAAGAAATTCTAAAATGTTCCATAAATTTGAATTTTAATGGACTATGAGCCTAATCTATGGGCTAATTATCCTGAGTTAGATTCAAATCAACACTTATTAACCGGATTTAGGACTCAATAAGTAGGCTAATGTCTATCTTAATGGATTTTTAACAATATTTCAATACATGCTTTTGTTTCGGATTAAATAACCAATTTGTATAATTTAATAATTTAGTCAAAAATTGGGGAGACTATCTGACAACAAGTGATTAATTAAACAGATTAGGTAGAACATAAAATCAAGTACTTTATTTGTCAAAATAATTTTTAATTTAGTAAAAGAAGAATCATAATTAAAAAAAATATAAATTTTGCAATTAATTAATATATCCCACTACTCAAGTGCCCTACACACAGAATTATAAATGGCGGCCAAACACAGATTAAAAGTTCACAACACAACACATTACACTTTTAAACCAATCATTAGTGATCATGCTTAAGTTACTCAAATACGAGATTAGCAGCAATAATCTCATCTCCTCAAAACCCACTAGCCATCGCTCAAATCCATCTTCCTCTTCATTCTCTCTCTTCCAAAGTAGGAATCTGAGTGCTTTTCCTAGTCGTCATCATGATCTTGTCTCAAACATCTCGCCTTTGAGGGTCCAAACAAGAAGGGTATGTTCCAGTGTTGTAAAGTGCACCTTAAATAACAGTGCACCTTCCAGGGTGATCATTGAAGGGATAGTAATCTTGAAGAAGAAGACAATTTCGGGGTTCAAAGATTTTCTGAAATCCTCCATTCTTCATATTGACGACGCCATTGTCGGTAAAAAGGTTTCCTTTCAGCTTGTTAGTGCTGTTCACGTTGATCCTGGTAATTATTTTTTTTTACTATATTTTTATTTGATGAAAACCCCCTTAATTAGTTGTTGATTTGTCTGCGATATAAACCCATTGATTAAGGATTGATTAGTGGTTTTGAAGTTGAATTTGACTCAAATTCATGATTTGAATGCAAATTTAGTAATAGAGGTGGTAAAAGGGTCTTTCGGACTGGGTTATGATCGAGTCTGCTCGAGTCGTATACTGGTGATGTGACTTTTAGTTTGATTTTAGTTCGGTTCGGGTTGATTTGGGCTTAGTCATGTTTAGTTTCGGGTTGGTTTGCGTTGGTTTGGATGAGCTAAATTTTGATTTACAATTCCAGTGTAGGACGGGTATTTGGTTGACTAATCGGGTAAGGGTCATATACTCGAGTTATCGAGTAGAGGTACGGGTCAAAATCCATTAGTTATTGATGATTAGCCACTAGTTCTACGATTAAGGAGTACAATCAGTTGTTATGTGAATGACTGTGATATACTCCGTTATCATCTGTCTGAGATGTGACTGGAAATGAAAGTGACATCCATGCTGAATTGCTAACTATCAGTCTATTACCTTTGCTTGAACCCATAGGTTAATTTTGATACAAGTGGAGAAGTTCACCCAGATTATAATGACATAAGTACTCTTGTAGAGTAGAGATGGTGTTGAAAATGCATAATGATCTGGTTTGACTGGAGTACTGGATACGGGATACCAAGTCAGGTCCACTATTATTTATGAATTAGGACGCGTTATATCTTCCTGCAATTTTGAACTTTCAAATTTGGACATGATTAATGGCCAGAACAGAGGTGGCGAAAGGCTCATTTGGTTTGGATTGGGTTCCGTTCAGGCCATTGACAAGTGATGATCTTTTGGTTTTGGGTCAAATTTGGTTGAGTCATATACATATCTATTGGTCATTGAATTTTTTAGGAATAATAAATTATTAATAGTCATATTAGGCTTTGGTTGTAGATGCCTACTAGTTTAGTTGGTTAAAGTCTTAAAAAGTGGTATCTAATACCATTAATTGTTGCGCTTTGGTTGGTCTGGTTCAATTTGGATACACTGTCATTTATCTAATTCAGGTACTGTTCTGGTTTAAGTTGGATATTTAACTAGGTTGATTGTGTACAGTCCCCATACAGACTAGAAGGCTTTCCCAGCTAATGACACACTAGATTATTGCTTCTCCTCAAGCAAGTCATATGTTTTGTGCAGCTACTCTAACAGTGATATCGTTTTATTTTTAGCCAACAACTATAAAGGGAAAGTTGGAAAACGATCATATTTGGCAGAACAGGTGAATGGATCCACTGATTTGGCTGATGATGAGTTTGCATACAGAGTGAGATTTGATTGGGACGAGGAGGTTGCTCTGCCTGGGGCAGTAATTGTAAGAAATGAGCATGACAAAGAATTTTACCTAAGAACCATTACCTTTTATAACTTCTCTGGTCATGGAAAAGTGCACTTTCTTTGCAATTCTTGGGTTTATCCTACTCGTCGCTACCAGACAGATCGTGTATTTTTCACCAATAAGGTTCTTTCCTATATTTGTCTAGCATTTGTTAGCAAATATACACAACTTGTGACATGATGTTTTTTATTTCATTGCCTGTTGACTTTTTTTTTCTTGGTAATGTACAGATTTACCTCCCTCATCAAACTCCTGTGCCAATACGCAAATACCGAGAAGAAGAGCTAGAAATTTTGAGAGGTAAAGGAAAAGAAAAAAAGATGCTAGAGGAATGGGATCGTGTTTATGATTACGCATACTACAATGATCTGGGAAAACCAGAAAAAGGTCCAGATTATGTCCGCCCAATATTGGGAGGCTCTGCTGAACATCCTTATCCACGTAGAATACGAACAGGCCGCCCACCAACAAAGAAAGGTTAGCTTTAGATTAATTGGGTAAAGTCTTGGGAGATAGTACCCAAAGTCTTGATTCAAATCTTATACTCTGCAGTAGATTTAATTGTGTAAATAATTTATCTTAGATAGTTTCCTGTGTATATTTACTATCAAATTCCCGTCTACATTTGTTCCCTTTGTCACCCTCTACACGCAAAAAATTAAGTCATCCAGCTTCGATTAGCATTTTCATCATGAAGGACTTGAGGATGCACTGCTAGTCTAAAACAATTGTTGCTTGCTTTCCATCTTATCCTTACTACTATATCACATTTTTGCAGATCCTAATACTGAGAGTAGTTTGTCATTATCCAAGGCCTTTCACATATATATTCCAAGAGATGAAAAGTTTGGGCACATCAAGTTGTCTGATTTCCTAGGTGATACTGTCAAGTCTGTATCTCACGGTGTTGTTGGTGCTCTTGATGCAATATTTGATTGGACGCCAAAAAAATTTGATGATTTTAAGGAAGTGCACGAGCTATATGAGGGAGATATCATGATTCCTACCTCATATGATAAGATTGGAAATAATGCTACAACCCAATTCGTGAGATCACTTTTTCGAAGTGATGGTGCAAAATTTTTGAATTACCCAAAGCCTGATATTATAAAGGGTAAATATTAGCTTAGAAAAAACATACTATTCTATCACGGTGGTAATTTTTTTTGTCCCTAAATACTTGGAAGTTTTAAATTTTAATTGTTTTGTCTTGTCTTTAACTATCTGGTACAGTTGACAAGTCAGCTTGGGCAGGAGATGAAGAATTTACCCGGCAGATGCTAGCTGGTATACATCCTCTTATCATTCGCCATTTAGAGGTAAGCGTACATTTCTTTCTCCATTATAAAACATGAATGAATGATGAAAGATGCAACCATAGAGTCTTGGAGAAAATTTGTATTTTCCTTTTCTGTAAATGTTAAGAAGCTTGACGAGTTTTTGTTTTACTCTAATGCAGGAGTTTCCACCAGTTAGTAAGCTAGATCCTGAAGTATATGAAATCAAGAACAGCAAAATTACCAAAGAACTTATAGAAGGAAACCTAGGTGGGTTATCTGTGGAAGAGGTAAAAAGCTTAATGACTGTCTGTTGTATTGCACAATTTGAGTTCTGAATTATATGTCTTCTAAAAGTTTTGTTTTTATATTTTTATTTTCCCATTTTTATCCTGACCAGGCAATCCAGGGCAATAAGCTATTCATATTAGATCACCATGACAATGTGATGCCATTCTTAAGGAAAATCAACGAAAAAACTCATTCAAGGGTCTATGCCACCAGGACACTTCTCTTCTTGAAAGAAGACGGAACTTTGGAGCCATTGGTAATTGAATTAAGCCGTCCAGATGCTGATAATGAAGTCTATACCCCAGCCACAGAGGGGATTGAAGCATCCCTTTGGATGTTGGCCAAAGCCTATGTAGCTGTAAATGATTCGGGTTATCATCAACTTATCAGTCATTGGTACTAAATTCAGCATAAAATCTTCATTCTGTTTATAGTAATTGTATCTTGATCTTTGATTTGAGTATTGGGTTTTCATTTATTGTCTTTTGACAGGTTACACACTCATGCAGTGATAGAACCTTTCATAATTGCAACAAATAGACAGTTGAGTATGCTTCACCCAATTTACAAACTTTTGCATCCTCACTTTCGTGATACATTGCCAGTCAATACAATAGCACGTCAGATTGCTCTTAATGCTCATGGGTTGTTTGAGCAAGCCGTCTTTCCCCGGCAGTATGTTGGAGAGTGGACATCCAAAATGTACAAGGACTGGGTATTCACTGACCAAGCTCTTCCTAGAGATCTTATCAAGAGGTATGCTATTTGACTTCATAGGAAGAGGAATACTTTTTAATCTATGATTGTGTTGAGGTCTTTTTGTTTTGGAATTTGCTTGATATGTGAGAAACTGAAATCATAGTCAATTACTTAATGTTGCATAAGAAAAGAGGCACTTATTAGTTATAAACCACATAATCAGTGAACTGCACCAAGGAAAAACAATCTGAAGCAGAAGTGCTCATAAATCACAATGTAACGTCTTTGTCACTACTTGTTAAGAAACTGTTATTTTAAACAATTTAACTTATATAAAGCAGGTTTTGGTATCTGAACATATGATTGTTAGTGGAGCCAATTCCAAAAATCATGTTAAAGAATCAATTCTTCTTAGATCATAACGTGCTGGGTTTGTGTCAAACCTAGAACACTTTGCCCTGTAATTATAGCATATATATCGTAATCCCGTTGCTTTTTTTTCAGAGGAATGGCAGTCAAGGACTCGAAAAGTCCTCATGGATACAAGCTTCTTATTGAGGACTACCCATATGCTGTTGATGGGCTAGAAATTTGGTCTGCAATTGAGACTTGGGTCAAAAAGTATTGCTCATTTTACTACAAATCTGATGACATGATTGCAAAGGATCCTGAGCTACAATCCTGGTGGAAAGAAGTCCGAGATAAAGGCCACGGTGACAAGAAGGATGAGCAGTGGTGGCCTGAAATGAAGACCTTTGATGAGTTGACTGAAACTTGTACAACCATAATATGGGTGGCTTCTGCTCTCCATGCAGTTGTCAATTTTGGACAATACCCTTACTCAGGATACATGCCTAGTCGGCCTACTATCAGCCGAAGGTTCATGCCAACGAAAGGCACTCCCGAGTACAGAGATCTGGAGGATAAGCATAAGGCAGAAGGGATTTTCTTGAACACTGTAACTGGCCAGCTCCGTACGTTGGTGTGTATTTCTGTGATAGAGCTTATATCCCGGCATTCTGAAGATGAGGTCTATCTTGGACAAAGAGAGCCTGGGTGGACTTCTGACGCTCCACCATTAGAAGCATTTAAAGAATTTAGTTCTAAGCTTATGAAAATTGAAGATGATATCCTCAAAAGGAATGAGGATCCAAAACTGAAGAATCGGGTTGGTCCAGCTCAATTACCCTTCACATTACTGTGCCCTTCGAGTGAAGTAGGGATCACTGGCAGGGGAATTCCGAATAGTGTCTCTATTTGAAGCTTATGGAAATTGAAGACGATATCCTCTAAAGGAATGAGGATTCAAAACTGAGGTACCGGGTTGGTCTAGCTCAGTTGCCCTTCAACATTACTGTACCCTTCAAGTGATGTAGGGATCACTGCTGGGATTTCTAACAGTGTCGCTATTTGAAGCCCTTTTGAGTAGATTTCAGCACTTTGAGGTAGTAAGGATGAAGAAGTTAGATTATTACTCATATTTCTCTGTTTGGAGTAGTCTAGGAGACTAGGAGGCTTGATTATGAACAAGGTCAGAAAAGAACTCGGGAAATAAAATTATGGACTCATTCAAAGTTAGGATATCTGTAAAGATTATTTGTAAGATTATTACTCATATTTCTCAAAACTAAACCTTTTCTGTAAGGTTCATTTAAGACCATGTTGTAAGAAATGTTCAGTACTGATTTTTGAATCATTTTTGTACTTGTAGGAAACTTCCACATCAGCTATCGGAAATAACAGAAAAGAAAAACTGTAGAAGGTACCAATTTTCACTTGTTTGGTCGTTCAAAGTGAAATGTATTAAAAAGTACGGGGTTTATGCTATTCTCATCTGGTTTGTATTAGGTTATAACAAGAGTAAACGTGTAATCATATTCGTCTTTTATTGTATATTTGGTTTTCAATAATTTTTCTCACTTTTGAAAGATACGTTAAACCTAATATAAATTTTTCTCAAGTTAACAAATGTGATAAAATTTGAAAAGATCTTAAATATATCCTCAATGCCTTGTACCAAAACAGGAGTAAAAAAAACTAATAAATTTTTTGTCTCGTGATTAATACTGACCAGAACTGTACTGTTTACTTAATTGGGTAGGTAGAAACTTGAAACATTGACTAATGAAGTCAACTAACCTCATATAATAGAATTCTTTTGACAGAGAATCATGATTAAAAATAATGGAAGTTGGTCTAAGGTGTCCCAACCTTAGTACATTTAAAGGCTGTGAAATGAAGCATTGATGGAAACTGCATAATAGTTCAGAGCACTTAAACCACTGACTACTGACTAATCATGATGAAGCATAACAAATGCTACTCATTTAGGCACAAAAAACCAGCTTTTTTATCCGCGATTTACAGAAGATTTGGTCGTTTTGTAACTCATCCATCCAAGATTTCCTCCTTGAAAACCAAACAGAAATCAAAGTCATACCACACCTTAGACAAAAGTGAAATTCTTAATGTTAAGGAGGAGTGTGCAGGAAATGGTAGGGTGATCATTGAGGGTACTGTTATCTTGAAGAAGAAGACTATCTCAGGCATCAAAGATCGTTTGAAATCATCCATCCTTCGAAGTGATGAAGTGCTGGTTGGCAGAAAGGTTTCCTTCCAGCTTGTCAGTGCTAATCCTGGTATGCTCTTCTTATCAATCTTTTTTTTATATTTTTATAGTATGATATTATGATCGTTCTTGCTTCAGTAAACAACTAGATGACTGGAGCCTTTTAGATATCAATTAATCTAGATTTGAGCGGTGTTGGCATTGAATGAGAGGAAAGCTTTCCGTACTAACTCTGCTTCATTCCTGGAGCTTGTACTCTTTACCAGATGTTCCAAGCTGTGGTTGAAGATGATTGTCCAGTTGTTCAGTATTCTGTTTTTCATCTTATGCTTAAAATGACTTGTTTAGTAAATATGTTGATGATCATGTCTGATATGATTAGATACCAGGTCACACTGCACATGCTCAGAATTAGGTTGATCTTTTTTAGCAAAATATTATTATAGTTTAATCAAGAGTCATGGCCATGATTTAATATAGACAAATGGATTGTTCTGGTTAGGTTTAGTTTAATTTTGACAGGGTCATATACAGGTTTTGTTGGATTTTTATTTATTAGTTATTATTTATCAATCATTGTTATTCATATGAAGGTTTGGGGGTTGGTGGGTTGGATCAATTTCAATTTGAATAAAGAATTCAGGTTATCTAGTTTCTGGTAGAGTTATAGTTTTGGTTGGGAAGTTTGGTCTAGGTATCGGGTAAGGGTCGGTTTTGCCAAGTCTTTTTAATCTGATATATTCAACCTGTAAAGGATGTTTCAGACAAGAAGTCCTCTGAAGATAATCACATGTGCTTCAATAGTCAATACTAACAGGGCAACTGTTATGTTTTTCAGCCAACAACCTGGATGAGAAAATTGGAGCACCATCATTTTTGGAAGAAGTGGTCAGTGAACCCACTGCTTTGGCTGATGGTGAAATCGCGTACATTGTGAGGTTTAACTGGGATGAGGAGGTTGCTCTTCCTGGTGCACTTATAGTAAGAAATAAGCATAACAAAGAATTTTACCTACGAACCGTTACCTTAAAGGCAATACCAGGTCATGAAAATGTACACTTTCTTTGCAACTCTTGGGTCTACCCGGCTCATTGCTACCAAAAAGATCGCATCTTTTTCTCCAATAAGGTTATCTCCTATTAATGGGAAGTACTTTTGTTTGTTTGCTTGAGTATAATTTAGAAATAAATCAAATAGACTACTTGTGACATGATTTAGTTATTTGGTTTTTCATAAAATTTTCAATACTTAACATGTGCAGACATACCTCCCTCATGAAACTCCTGCACCACTACTCAAATATCGTGAAGAAGAGCTAGAACTTTTGAAAGGAATAAGAAAAGAAAATGAGATGCTCATGGAATGGGATCGAGTTTATGATTATGCATACTACAATGATTTGGGAAAACCAGATAAAGGTCCAGATTATGTCCGCCCAATATATGGAGGATCTGCTGAATATCCTTATCCACGTAGAGGACGAACAAGCCGCCCACCAACGAAAAAAGGTTAGCAATAGATACTTCAAACTCGGAGGTAGGCAGGTCATGCTAAGACTTGGGATCAAGTTTCATTTACATCACTGTGGCACGTTAATTTCCCTACATTGTATGCTTACTATGGAATTGTCTGTTTACAGATCCTCATACCGAGAGTAGGTTGCCACTAACCAAGGCCAAACACATCTATGTTCCAAGGGATGAAAAATTTGGACACATCAAGTTGTCTGATTTTATGGCTGATACAGTCAAGTCTGTATGCCAGGGCATTGTCGGTTTGCTGGGTGCGGTATTTGACTGGACACCGAAAGAGTTTCACAATTTTAAAGAAGTAATGGATCTATATAAAAAAGGAATCAGTCCTCCTACACTTGTAAAGAATATGGATAAAGTCCCAACTGTATTCCTGCGAGCACTTTTTCGAAGTGATGGTGCACGACTTCTGAAATACCCAATGCCTGATATAGTTAAGGGTATGCAACTATGCATCAGTACATAACATTGGAACAAACATATAACTCTTTTTCTTTTTCACCTTTCCTATTCTGAAAGACTGAATTTTTCTGGTGTCCTAAACCTTCCACTACAGAGGATGAGACAGCATGGAGTACTGATGAAGAATTTGCAAGGGAGATGCTAGCTGGTATACATCCTCTTATCATTCGGTGTTTAGAGGTAACAACACTTCATTTGTCCTCCGTCACATGTCATGAATTAACTAAGAAAGAGAAAGCTTTACTGAGCTTGGAGGCATGTTCGTTGGAGCATATATGTGGTTTCCTTAGTAATGCTCTGTGTTTCTCAAGATTTTCTTCTCTCTTGCAGGAGTTTCCACCTGCTAGTAAGCTAGATCCTACAGTTTATGGAAACCAGAACAGCTCAATTACCAAGGAGTGTGTAGAAACAAACCTAGATGGGTTGAGTGTGGAGGAGGTAAGTGGGTAACATCATAATATTAATTTAAGTTGAAGCCTGAAGGCTGAAGCATAATATATATGACTGCTCCATGGGTTTTTTTTTTTCCTTTAATGTGACTTAGGCAATCCAGAAGAAGAAACTATTCATATTAGATCACCATGACGTAGTAATGCCATATTTGAGGCAAATCAACATAGATACTCCTTCAAAGGTGTATGCCACCAGGACAATTCTCTTCTTGAAAGAAGATGGAACTTTGAAGCCATTGGTGATTGAGTTGAGCCTTCCACATGCTGAAGATGACAAACTTGGTGTTAATAGCAAAGTATATACACCAGCCAAAGATGGAGTTGAGGCATCCCTCTGGCTGTTGGCCAAAGCCTATGTTGCTGTCAATGACTCTACTTATCACCAACTTATCAGTCACTGGTACTAAAATTTCAGCATATAATCTTTATTCATAGTGATTAGGTCTTGATGTCGGATTTGAGGAATGTGTTTTCAATTATTTTCTTCTGACAGGTTACACACTCATGCAGTAATAGAACCATTTGTAATTGCAACTAATAGACAGATGAGTACGCTTCACCCTATTAACAAACTTCTGCATCCTCACTTCCGTGATACAATGCATGTTAATACAGTAGCACGTCAGATTGCTCTTAATGCTAATGGTTTGTTTGAGCAAGCCGTTTTTCCCCGACAGTTTGTTGTACAGTGGACATCCTCGGTGTACAAGAACTGGGTATTCACTGATCAAGCTCTCCCGAGAGACCTTATCAAGAGGTATATTTTTTGTTTAACTAAGACGGCTAAGAAGTGTTTGCAAGTTTACAATTTGCCTCTGATGAAAATCTGAAATCCTACCCAAGTATAAGAAACATTAGAGGTATAAAAAAAAACTAGAAAGTCATTACAATCGTGCCAAGAGTAGTTCCGCACGTACAACTATAAGTCAATTAATTGTAGTTTTGCTTAGAATGTTCTCGGAAAACAATCTGGAGCAAGAGTTCTTACAATGCAAGCGTCCCTTTTTTTCCCATGTCGAGAGATAAAAAGCATATCAGACATAATAACGCTGGTTTAATTATTAAAGATTTGCACTTTAAATAGTATAATGAGCCTGCTCAAATAACCAACCATGTGAAAGATCTGGTTTTCCTAGTCGGAGCATGAACTGTTGAACGCGTATCCAATGATAACTTTTGTTATGCAATTAGAACAGATTGTATCTAATTCAATATCCCAATGTCTGCTTTTTAGAAAGATGGCCGAAATTGACCCAGAAAATCCTCATAGATACAAGCTACTGATAGAAGACTATCCATATGCTGTTGATGGTCTGGAAATTTGGTCTGCGATTGAAACTTGGGTCAAACAGTACTGCTCATTTTACTACAAATCTGATGACATGATTGCAAATGATCCTGAACTACAATCCTGGTGGAAAGAAATCCGAGAAAAAGGTCACGGTGATAAGAAGGATGAGACGTGGTGGCCTGAAATGAAGACCTTCAACGAGTTAACAGAAACTTGCACAACCATAATATGGGTGGCTTCTGCTCTCCATGCAGTCGTCAATTTCGGACAATATCCTTACTCTGGATACTTGCCTAACCGGCCTACCATCAGCCGAAGGTTGATGCCTGAGCCTAAGGATCCTGACTATAAAGACTTGAAGGATAAGGATAAGGCAGAGAGCATTTACTTGAAGACAGTAACAAGCCAAATCCGATCATTGGTGTGTATTTCAGTAATAGAGCTTATTTCCAGGCATGCTGAAGATGAGGTCTATCTTGGACAAAGAGAGACTGGATGGACTTCTGACACTCTTCCATTAGAAGCATTCAGACAATTCGGTCAGAAACTAATGGAGATCGAAAAGAAGATTGAAAAAAGGAATAAAGATCCGAAACTGAAGAATCGGGCTGGTCCGGCTAAGTTGCCCTTCACATTGCTGTGCCCTTCGAGTGGAGTAGGGATCACTGGCAGGGGCATTCCTAACAGTGTCTCTATTTGAAGCCTTTTGATTTGCTTGTTAGAACTTTTAACTTGTTTTTCTTGGTAATAAAATGCATGTAGTCCTTGAGTCCTTGCAGATACGGTGGACGTCTTATGTTGGGACACTGGCAAGTATCACTGTAAGGTGCACTTACAGGCCATTTGTAAGATTGATTCACTACTATGTTTGAGAATCATTATAATAAGAAAAATTAGCGGATATAAAGAATAGAAAAACCGCAGTTGATGTTTATAGATTCGCAACTAGATTACAAAGCTAATTACATTCATTAAGAAAGAGCAAACTGTTAGTGCAAACCAAGCTAGATGTCAACTCAGTCGACTCTACTCACATTGGTTCAAAATAACGAGCGTAGCGCATATGACTAATGTGAGGAGTTGTACACAATGCAATCTAGATAGCATTTACGTATGTTCAAAGGGCCATGCATGCTTCTTATCCAAGAAAAATAAATAAAGGGGATACTACTTTACCTATATGTCATGATACACATTGATATTGTAATACTAATTGCTCAATCTTCCACAATAAAACATTTGGATATATAAATAATGTATGACTGGGATAGTGCCACCAATCACCATGCATCTATAAGACAATAAATGCACAAATTCAATGAGCAGCAACGTAACTTACCAAAGTCTAATAATATATGGCTGGGATATCATATTATAAGCAAGCGAATGGAATTGGTATGGGAGTGTTGATATAATGGTGATTATTGGTGAACATGACCTAGCGTTCTTTAAAATTCAACAAACAATCCCACTATCATATACCATATATATCAGCTAACAAGACCTTACTAGCTGGCTTTAGTTGTGCTTGGGCTTCGTGGTTTACTCAACGCCTTTCATTTCCAAGCAGAAATGGAGAATGTTATTCGTGTGGTAGCCGTAGTACGTATCACTTTTTGGTTTCTTATTTTTCGGAATTTTAGAAGAAGAAAAAAATTGCACGTTCTTACATATTATTTTGCATGCCCTCCATTGCAGATCTTGAAATTCTATTACGAAATAGTAAATTTCCCTAAATCTAATTTCATTAATATAAGTAGAATCAGATTTTGAAATATGAAAAGAAAGTAAGGTTCATTTAAATTGGACTACGTATATTTTGATGCATGGTTTTGGAACAAAACCTAATATATACCAAGCAATAATTAAAAGATGCTTGCATGTAGTGTACTAAACTACTAATGGCGGATTGGCGGATCTCAATGTTAGCCAACCGGGCCGGTCCTGAAATTTTTTGGTCATTATATAAAACTAAGACGTACTTTAATATTTATAATAGAAAGATGTAACTTAGTGGTTAAGACTTAAGAGTATGGTTTTTGAATTTGAGGTTGTCTCCTTAATATTTTTGTCTGAGTAATAACATTGGCCCACCTAAACTTACGGTCCAAGATCCGTCATTGTAATATACAACCACTTAACAAATGGTACCTAGGTTTCATATACTACACGTTTTTCAAGTAACCCGACAACAATATCAAGGAAAATAAGATAATATGTAGACTCGGCTTCGTTCCTTTTCCCAATACAAATTCAAAGATGCATAAAATCCTTACATAAATGCAGCTTCACATTCGTTGGAGTACCGCTTACATGTGGTTTATATTATTGGAGACAAGAGTGCTAGACGAAACCTCAACTGATGCGACTCTCTGATAAGCAATAGATTCTTGCATTCTAAACTTGGCTTTTCATTTACTAGAGAATGGGAAAAGCCACCATTATATGGATTGCTTCAGCCCTCCATGCAGCAGTCAACTTCGGGCAGTATCCTTATGCAGGATACCACCTAATAAATCGCCCAACAATCAGCCGAAGGTTCGTGCCAGAGCCTAACACTCCTGACTCCTGAGTATGAAGGACTCGAGAAAAAACCTGTAGTGTATTCCTTAAGACAATTTTAAACAGACTCCAAAGTGTGCTTGGGAAGTTGGGATTTCATTGATAGAGCTTTTATCTCGACATCCTTCTGATGAGGTACTGCTAGAAACTCTTACATGTGAATCGTGTTGTTTACGTAGTTTGTCACATTGACTGATATTTCTTTCTGCTTTCATCAAACAGGTCTACCTTGGGCAAAGAGAGAGCCGTGAGTGGACTGCAGATAGCGTACGTACCATTAGAATCGCTTGAGAAATTTGGAAAGAAGTTGGAGGAAATCGAAGATAAGATTCTTCGAAGGAACAAAGATGGGAGATGGAAGAATCGAGTTGGTGCAGTGAAGCAGCTGTACACACTGCTTTATCCTTCAAGTGACGCAGGACTCACTGGCAGGGGAATTCCAAACAGTACGTACATCAGTCTGAAGCTTTTATGTGAGCTGAATTATTTATCTGTATCTCAAGCATGTAGCTTGAAATTCATATATAGTAGATTAACTTTCTATTAACATAAATAAAAAGCATGAGGCACACAATTATATTATGTTATGCACCATTTATTTCAAGTATTATATGAAATTAAACTACTGCTATTATAATCTACAATATAAAATTGTAAATTGTCTACGAGATGGCGTCCATGGTTATAGTGCTAAATTTCTCATTTGATGCATGTAAAAGACTTAAAGATTATTGTTAAATTATGTAAATAATCACATAATAATGTTATGCCATATTCTTTAGCATAGATTTTAAGACAATAGACAACAATAATTCATGTTTTGTGTAAAAGTAGATAATAAGAAGTAGAAATAGAATTATGCTCTCCACTCTGAAAGTACGGTTTAATCTTCAGATAAATAGATAATATCTAATCATTTTACGTTCATCCTACTATCTTATATCATACTTTAGAGTCGATAAGGAAGCCTTAGGGCGTGGGCGAGATTGCAAAAGTCATCATAAAACACTTATAGCTCTATCTATATATGATATCCACTATTAAGTTTGGAAAATATTTCCTCATCTTTCTCCCTGTTTCCTCCCTCTACATCACATTTTCTTAATATTTATCCCACAAATGAGTAAAAAAAATCTCCTCATCATTATCTCTTTATCCAATTATTCTCTCTTATTTTTACTATATCTCGTCATAGTGTTTATCTCCTACTTAAATACATTATTTATAGGATTAATCGACCGCATTAATCTAACATTTGCCCGATTTGCGGATATTAATCCAACCTTTTGTTTATTTTTTATTGAACCTACCTTTAACTGATTTTTGCTTCCACTAAACCTTGTCCAGTTGTTACCTGTTATAGCCGGTCACGAACAAGTAACTCTCTTTAAAAAATATATTCAACTCCTCAACCGTTGCAGGCATCAGTTCACTTCGCTCTTCATCCTCTGACTTCACTCTTTGCTCCTCACCCTTCTCTTCTCCATCCTTCTTGCTTCGAGCTGGGTACATTCTGTTCCCCACATGTCGGTGATGCTAACATCAGCATCTGAAAGCAACCAGTAATCTGCATCATTCTGTAACCAAAATAGGAAGGGATAAGTGTATTAGATAATTTCCAACTTATACAAAAAATAAAATATTAAAAAATACTTCACAAAATAGATAAAAAGAAGTCCTGTGTCAAACTAACTTTTGTTGTCGCAATAATGTCAAAGGAATGCAAAAAAAATAACCCTCAGCAAGAATGCTAAATGAGTGGGAATATTATTATACGTAATAATTGGATTTGCTAATATCATAACCAATTCACCAAATAATTCTTATACCAAAGCAGTTCAAAATTTCATTTATTTTAGAAACAATAAGCTCAAAGTTTGAACCTACATAAACTTCAGGTACTATCTTCATAATTCCACTTAAGTCCAGTGGGGCATTTCCATCTGAGCTCATCCTGTGAGCATATTCTTGCCCATGCATTTCTATCTGATTGCCACTGATTTCATTATCTACTATTGAATTTGGAAGATCATTCAAACATGAGGTACTGTGTAGGCTTTGTAGTGTATCAGCACCATTGATCTCCTCATCCTTCTCCTCAAATTGACTGGAAAAAAGCAAAAAATAGAAAACTAAAGATTGATGAAACCAAAAGCAGAGGCCAAGATGAATATTGAAATTAAACACCGAGAAACCAAAAGCAAAGGCCACAAGAATATTGAAATTAACACGGAGAGGTGAGGGGAGAGAAGGCCAAGATGAAACCAAAAGCAAAAGCAGAGGCCAAGAAGAAAAAATAAACACGGAGAGGTCAGGGGAGAGAAGGCCAAGATGAAATTAAACTACCTCTGCGCCACGTCAGATAATTCTCACTTGTTCTTCCGGTCACCCGTAATAAGGTTTAGTGGAAGCAAAAATCAGTTAAAGATATGTTCAATCAGAAATAAACAAAAAGTTAGATTAATATCCGCAAATCGGGCAAAGGTTAGATTAATGCGGTTAATTAATCGTTATTTATATTGATTATATGCTAAATATTACATTAACCAATTATTAAGTACTCTTACCCACAATGAAAAATAAAACCTTTAAAAAAGAGAGTGCTCTCGGAGAATTATCCTCCTCATGCGTAAGACCCTTATATAAATAAAGTGCCATCGAACAATACAAAGTACATACTATACAGCCTATACGGCTATACTCATAAACCAAAATCATCCGCAACCTCTCCGGTCGATTGTTCCCCCCCGTCTTCAACATTTAGATTCCTTCATGTCAATTTTTTTGACAAGTTTAATTTGTCAAAGAAGCGTACAAAAGAAGCTAAACTCCAAAGCCATCAACTTTAAAGTCCCTAAACCCCGCGCCAAAAGAACCCAACACCAACCTAATTTCGCATAATTCCAAAATCCACTCCCCTCCTCCTCCTATCAACAACAATGACCACTGCCCAGTAGTTCCCAAAATCCGCCATGGAAGAAGTTTCACAAGGCGACTCGAAGTTGTTCAGCGTTCGAATCGTTACAATCGACTATTATATGGCTCTTCCTATCCCCGATTTCGACATTTCGTACAGCTCTTTTCAAGGTTTTCATTCACTAGTTTCCAGGGTTTTCTGCTATGAATTATGATCTTATTGCCGAATTTCCAGGGTTTCTGTTTAATTAATTAAATTATTTTGTGTGTATTGGTTTGCAGGTGGAAGTGTGAAGGAGGTGCCGGTCATTAGAATCTTTGGTGCTACTCCTGCTGGTCAGAAGTCTTGCATTCACGTTCATCAAGTACGGTTTCGTTATTTGTAATAAATTCGTATTCATTCGCTTTGTAAATTAAGTGAATTCGGGAAATTTTTAGTGAGAATATAATGAAATTTTTCATTTTTTTTAAAATTAATTGCCTTTTTGTTTTGTCCGAAATTTAATTGTGACTTCCCTAACTTTTATATTGGTTTCCTTGTAAATTACGGAGTTACTACCTTTAAATATGGAGAAGAAAGCTTAGTTTGGCCCTCAATTAAGTATTATGTTTCTTAATTTATCGATTAGGGTATATAGTAGGTCATCCTTATTTCTCTGACGGTAGTCCAATTAGTGATCTGAGAAGGTCGACTCAGGTTAATGACAAGAAAAAGTGTTGTATATTGTAGTAAAAGGTTGTTAATCAGAAGTACGATGTAGTACTCCCTATATTTTTGGTTTTGGAGATGTTACTATTTTATTCTTATCTCAAGCTGAATTTTGGTGGAATAGGCTTACTTCTGTAATATTTAAATGTTAAAGCTATTGGGCGTAATTTTTGGACTTTGAAGTATGTTGAATACTTATTTCTTGCTAGCTTGTTTGGTTAAGCTAGTCTAGATGTTTACTTTTAGAGTTTTCCTCTAAAGTGGCATGGGTTCTCGGTTTGTCTTTTGTAGGTTTTACCATATTTTTACGTGCCCTGCTCAGATATACCTCTTCTGTATAATCCAGAAGGTTTGCAAATTTACTCATTGAAATTTGATGACTTTCTTAATTAGAAATTATGATTTATGTGATTAATGAACGTTGATTGCTATCGTCTTGTCTTCCCTCTATTTTTGTATGGATGATGTCATCACATACTTGAAGCATCATGGTCTACATTAATCTTTAAGGGATATGTATGTAATATTTACCTATCTTGGTTAAAGGGAAGTGGGGGATGTACTTTGTCAATAGCATTTGCAAATGCACATATGTTGTTTTACCTTGCTGCGCAACTTTTAAATTGCCAACTAACTTGAAGCTTGGATATCGTGAAAAAGTGTTCTACGAATTTAGTGGTGAATTTGCTAATTCTGTGAGTTTTCAAGTAAGATTGGCATGATTGGCTTACTTTGCAGCTTTTGTGAAGGTGAAAGTAAATTAATTTAATATTTGAATTTTGCTGGTCCCATGTGTCAACATTATTTATTGCTCTTATGTGACTAGAAGACTATTATTGGGTTTCTTGTGGCTTCAGTTGCAAACTTGCATTGCTCAGTAAGAAAGAGAAAGTCTCGTCTTTGTTGAGGACATATCTAGAAAGGGAAACTGGTGAAAGGATCACGAACTAAAGTAATCACTTTAGATACCAATGAGTGTCTTATGCTTTATGACAAAAAGCTATTGTTTTGGATCACAATATTGATGGTGGGTAGGAGTGCTACTGTGGGGAATGTACTTGCTGATTGTTTTTATTCAAGAAAGGCGATCAATCATTTATTGAGGATAGAACTAGAGTTTATGCTGGCAGCAGTGGCCAAGTCTGAAATGAATTGCAAATGATCTGATTTTGAAAACTATATACTTCCAAGAGAAAGATTCCAATTTATTTTATCCGGGAGAAATGCTATGCATTGGAGGTTCTCTTTGGCCACCAAGAACATTAGAGTGTGATTGGGAGGGCGCTTTGAGTGTTGGAAATAGTGGTGGTTTTTGGAGTTGATGCTGGTGCTGATGTGATGAAGAAAGTAGCCATAGTCATGTCAGATGGGGTTAGTAGGCAGTGTGTATGGCAAATTGGCAACTAGGTGGGTGTTTATTGGGTGGCTTGAAGGTAAAGATTCTATTCCCTATTCTTCCATTTTTCTTTCCAAATGTGTATTATGGGATTTGGAGTTTTACTCTTATATTGAACCAAACATAATTTTCCCTCATTCCTTTCTTGATTACTTTCCACTCAGTAGTAATAGGCCAAATGACCCCTTATTTCTTGAGTTATCTTTCTTATTGGATGTTTTCATTTAGGTTCAAGGGATAATAAAAAATTTATCATAAAGGACTTTTTTACTGTCAAAGGTCACTATACATGACTCTGGTTTAACACATACAACGGAGTTCTTTTGCTAACTAAAGTAGTTTATTTCAATGAAGGGTGGTTATGGGTTAATTTTGGATCATTGGAGATCACTTATCCTTGAAGCTTCAAAATGTTATAGGTTTTAAAAAGCTAAATCCCAGGTATCTTAGCTAAATTATTTTAAATCTTTGAGGATGCATCAATTCATGTTGTAATTTTTTGTTGTTCAATTGTTTTTTTTGAGGAAATTATTTGATTGGTTTGTTTCGTGAAATTATAAAGAGTAATGTTCAAAGTTGTCCGTTGCTACTGCCCAAGACTTATTCATAAATGAAAAATGATTTTGTCTTGATTTGTGTCTGTGTATGTTGTGAGCAACAACAGGTAATAATTATGAGAATGCCGTATCTCTTGCTGTTGAGAAGGCTTTGAAGGTATGTCTTGGTCATATCTTTGTTTTTCAGTGGTTTTGCATATCATATTGCTCCACAAGCTGCTGATAAGTTGTAAGTACTTGGGTCCGTGAAGCTCAAGGGCAATGCTGGTTCCAAAAGGCAGCATGTACATAGTTGCACTGTTGTCCATGCAAGAAAATTTTATGGTTATTATTCATCGGAGGAGCTATTTGTAAAGATATATCTGTATCCTTTTTAGCATTACATCATTCAACTTGTTCATGTAGGAGCTATTTGTGAAGATATATCTGTATCCTTTTTAGCATTACGTCATTTAACTCGTTCAAGTATGTGCGAGCCCCATTTGAAGTTTTGGTCCTTAAATGACATAACTTAGACAGCTAGAATTCAGAGTTTTATCTTTCCAATATACTGTCTGAAAAGTTTAAATTTTTTTTTCACTTGGACATAATTTGGATGAATTAACACAAGAGTTTATTTTTCTTATTCTATAATTCTATATCCACCCTTGCACTTATATTATCTTTAGAAGACTAAACATTTGTGTCAGCACTTTTACCTCCATTTTCCTTGACTAGTTAGTTACTTAGCTTCATTGTTAATTTGCTGATTAAAAAACTTGATGAAAATTTTGTTACATGATGACATCATTGTATGTAATCTACTTTTTGGGTTAGTTGTGCCTTTGTTTTTTTGTTTACCCTTTCTTTATTTTCCTTGATTGGTGAAAGCTACAATCCACACGATGTCTCACGTGCTGCTAATCTTTTGCTGGTATGTTTTTCTTTTTCTCTTGGATCTATGGACCCATTCTTTGGACAGGCCTCCTGCAAAGCAGTTGGTTCTGTCATGCTTCAACTATTGACAATGTAGGAACTGTTATAACTTCATTCAGTAATGAGTAAATAGAAAACTGTGAAGTTTTTAAATCCGGGGAAAGAAAAAAGTTAAGATATGGTCTTAGGTTTTGATTTCTGTTGAACATATACTCCAATTTAGCCAACTCTTTTCCTTTTGCTTATTAGATCATACTTTATAATTGTCCTTGGAGTGTTTCAAGTAATTAACTTTATCGTTTGTAGTGAAATCACTCAAAGGAGTAAATTTTGGGGGCTGTTTTTTCGAATTTTCTGGATTTCTTATGTGGCTTACCATCCATTAGTTTAATTATTAGCCTTTCTCTTGTTCCAGGTGTCTAATGTTCTCTGCAGATGAGATATGTGTTATTTTGCTCGAAAATTACTATTTCCCTTACTGTAACAAACAATATGTTTTGCAGAGTGGTGCAGTCTTTGAGAAGTGTTTGCAGCCCTATGAATCACATATTCCTTTCCTTCTGCAATTTCTGGTAATAATAGCAACTAGAAAGTCTTGACTAGAATCCATCTTTTTGTGCCAGAAGCCAGAGTTGCTAGAAAAACTTAAAGTGGAATGGTCAGAGTTACTCGTACATGTGTGACTTGGTTATTTTAGATTTTTTTCAAATGAAATTTTTGTACAGAAGGACCCCATTGGAAGATAGTTAAGATATATATCTCATTTTAGTGCTCATTGAGATATATGGATAGCAAAATATTAAAAAAATAAAGCGTATTTTTAGTTATCAGCTAAACCTATGAGAATATAGATCATTTATGTGAAAGTTATTTGGTTTGAATGGCTACATCTCCTTATGGATGATGAAGAATTAATTACTTGAAAACCTTGTTTTGAATTTAGTGAAAGAAAGTTTTGGTCTATAACAGTATAACCTATGAATTGTGTTATGCATCTTTTTCTTGTATTTAAGTTTAGTATGGTTTTTGTTTTAAAATGGGTGGTTAAACTATAAACTTTTCTCAGATTCTTAAACCTTTTGTATCTTTTTCACCACTTTTAACCCTTCTTGATACTTTTCGAGTCTTACATAAAATCCCTGGGTATTTCAAAGTTCAACTGCTGAATTATGGATGTTTAAAGGCCTTATCTTTTTCTGACTGTTTTTATTCTACACTTATTGTTTGTTCTTTAAAATGTTGAAGGCTGACTTCAACTTGTATGGCATGGGCCATTTGCATCTTGCAAAGTTGAAGTTTCGTCATCCAGTACCTGGCGATCCCATTGCTGAGAGCACTGATTATTTGAGTCCAGAATCTTGCGAAGGTCATGTTACTGCCTAAGTGGTCTATGTTTGATTATCACTTAGTCGGGTATGTTAAATTGCATTCAGTAACTGAAACATTAAATGGGTATCCTTTTTCATTAGGCAGATGCAACTACTAGTTCACATTTATTACCACTAGTTTGGAGGTCTTCAACAATTCCAGATGAATGGATGTGGCAATATTCTTCCTTACATGGTGCTTCATCAAGTCTTGCTGACAACTTTATGAAGCGTCAAAGCACATGCGAACTAGAGGGTGACACCACTGTTGAATGTATGCTATATTTTATGTTCTGACTTCAATTTTTTCTATCTTATTCCCTGTGTTTCAGTTTCATTGCTTAATGTTACCATATGTGTATACAGACATTTTGAATCAGCAGTTGAAAATGTACACACCCCTGTCACAAACTCGTTCAGATGTACAAATGGTTCAGTCGCTTGTTCCTATCTGGGAGGTTTGTTTTATTCCAGCAATGTATTGTTCTGTGAGGATGATATGTAGTATTGACTGGTTTATTAATGTGATATTCACATACACCATAGGAAGAGTTTGAAAGAACTGGAGTTCATGAGGCAGAGAAGTTGGCTGATCCTGGCAGGCCACCTCCTCAAGAGGTTTTGAGAACCTTCTCAAATTGTGTCGAGTATGTGGACACCCTAAGGGGGTTATATAGCAAAGCTGAAAGCGCTTTGTTAGCTACATCTAAAAATGTAAAATCTATGGTGCCTGCACAATGTCTGATGGAAGGGGAGAATTTGGTGGAAAATGTGAACCAAAACTCAAATGAGCTAGTATTTAGGTCCGCTAGAGACATTAATGCAGTGCATTCTGTGGCATTACAGCTACCCGTGCCTGGTGATGCTGTCAGTTCATTATTAGGGGAAACAGAAGAAGTTGATGAATTGGATATTCTTCAGTTGACAGAGGGAGTAAATACAAAGGTACTGATGTTCTATGCTTTTCTTTTAATACTTGCTATGTTACAGTAGTCAGGATTTTCAGGATATCTAAAACTGTCTGGGGTTGAGATATATCTGCTTCAAAGAAAGTAGTACCTTATTTACCCATTTCCATATCTTCTTGGTTTTGTTGGTGTAGAGTGGAACGAATATTTCCTAATCTCTAATTCCCTGATGATATTGCTATTAAGTGTTATTACCTAATTATGTAAAAATTCTTTAAGTGCTTTTGCCTTCCCATTGTTACCCTTGCTTAAATATGTTCAATGTATGCTTCAGGGTGAAGATCCAGAAGACGTGGCACTGTTGAAGTGGCTTGCTTCTTCACAGGCTGCAGAAGACATAAACTCGGATGATGAACTTCATCGAGAGACCATTCTGAATCCCCTCCTGCCAGCTGCATCCATTGATAAAGTGTTGGAGATGGCTAATTCAGTTTATGAGAATGAATCTCAGCAAGAATGTCAGGATATACTTGATTCAATTGTAAATGTTTTAAATTCTGACGACAAAAAGGGAATGAATTGTTCTGTTGGTCCAGACTCAAAGAACACAAAGTTCGATGGTGCTGGAGATGATCAACAATTGACTCCTGCTGGTGATTTGCCGGGAAAATTGGCCTCAGAATTTGTGTCTGTAAAGCACAATACTATTCCCAGTTTTAGCTCAAACTTCAATGACAAGGAAAAACAGCTCAAGTTACAGTGGGGTTCTTTACCTCTTTCAGAAGGCCAACAAGTCAATGATGATATTCATTCTGGCTCTTTAGCTACGAATGCAGATAACAGTGGCTGCGACCCAGTGGGCTCTAGACCACAACATGGCTTCTCTGTACGAGACTTGATGAGAAAAAAGCGAAGCTTCCGGGTCGGATCATCTGAATCAAGTAAAAGTGAGGGGGATGAAGGTTCCGCAAAGAAAAAGAAAATGGTTCAGCCTAGAAAGCTGGAATTTCATTTAGACCCATCAAAGGAGCTAAACACGCAGGCTGTTGAACATACAAAAGCGTGTGCAGTTAGTCAATCTGGATCTACTCCTTTTCCTTGTGAAGAAGAGAAGCTTAATGTTGCGAACACTTCTGTATCTTACAAAGATGAAGAACCTGATTTTGGTGTGCTCTCTTCAAAAAGTTCCATACGCTACATAAACAGATCAAACAAGTTAGCTGATGAGACAAATATGAAGCCAAGTGACTACAATGACATGGTCATTGATGAAAAGTTGAGGCAAAATGTCCCTTGCTCCTCAAGCCGCATATACAAGTGTGAAGAAAAAGGAAAGGTACACCTAGAAGGTGATTATACTGGTAAATTAGGAAATGACCTTGGTATGTATGCAAATTTAGTGAGAGATAAGTTCTCTGAAAATGATAAGGAGATTGATTGTTCATCTGATCCACAATTTGCCAAAGTTGGCTCCGTACAACACTATGCTTCTAGCTCTGTGGGACCAGCATTTGCATTTGGGTGCATTGAAGAAAAAGATCCCACAGAATATATCTGCATGACTTTCCAAAGGAAACCTCCCTTAGCTAGCTGGAAGAATTGCCTATCTGAAAATCCTTTGTCAATAGCTGCTCCACCCCGTAGGTGTTCTCCCAAGGATGACAGTGATGATGAAGGGACATCAGGTTGGTTATTGCTTCAATATGACTGCTCAAGCTATTGTAATACTTGGCCATTTGGAAAAAATAACCACAGTTCAGTTGTTCAAAAAAGTTATCGTTCTTAACATAGTGGCTTGTCATCACTTTCCTAGTGTAAGATTGCGTAAGGGATAGATATAGAGTGTGGAATGGCCAAAGGAACCTATATAAAAAGGCTTTTTTTTAAAAAAAAATAAGAAATGTGATATATGCTTAATAATGCTGGGTTGTGATGATGCCAGAATCTTATCATTATTTATATGACCTGTTTGTTTATCAATCTCTGTCTCTTGATCTGTGTTATTTAAAAGCTATAATTTCATGCATATCTAGTAATTGACAATGAATTGAAGAAAATGATGAATAAATTCTCTTCTTTTTTCCTGTGGATCCAATTTTTTCCCCCTAAGCATAGTGAGTTCCTCCTATGATGTCAAAGGAACTGAAGAATAATATGATATAACTTGGTCATTCCTTCGTACAATTTCCAGTTACCCACTTGCCAAAATAAAACTTCAACTACCTTTAAAGACTATGTTGTTCAAATTTATTAAAATGAGAAATTTGTGGTGGTTCTGCATTTGATTGTAGACTTGTTGAATCCTGGTGTTTTTTCTTTGACATGTTTTTTTCTTCCTCTTACAGTACAGAGTGGAAGTTCAGAAGATGTTAGTCCATTCTTTACAGATTCCTGTAAAGGTGTCTTGGAGCAACCACTAGGCGTTGGTGATTTTTGTCAGAATGCTCTCATGGGAGTGCCAACTCATTATCAAAATGATGGCTCTTATGCCTATTTACTGACACCAGCTATTTCACCCCCATCTATTGATTCGGTCGTCGAATGGCTAGCGCTTGAAGAAAAAGGTAGAGTTAAATTTTATCTGTTGTATTTTTGTGTATTGTTTGAGAAGAATTTCATCCACGGCTTTAAGTAATTTAAAAGTTCAAACAATAAGGTTTGCCTATCTCAGAGGTGAGGGTCTATTTATTTTTTGCACTGATGTGCAGATAAAAATTGTCTTCCCGAACATACATTTACAGAGCCCTTACCTGATTCCTGTCACTTTGTGGAGCTCATGAGTAAAATAAATATTGAAAAAGGTCAAAAGAAAGATGAGCTAGCACCATTTCTTGAAGAAGGAAGACCTATGAGAGAAGAATTTACAAAGCTATCACAAGATATATCTCAAATTTCAGGACCCAGTGGGCAGTCAAAGCCTACTCCTCTCAGTCAAACCGGCTTCAGAGACCCCGCTAGTGTTGGTGCTGGCCAACAGTTGACACTATTTAGTATAGAGGTAAGGTGCTCTATGTATTTCATTTCATATGCTCCTGCTAGGAGCGTAGGGGTGTGCTCTTATAACTGTCAGATACGATATTGTATATCTGTTCCGGCTTTCTTATGCCAAAATTCTCTATCCCGCTAGTCCCTCGTATCCGTCAGCAGTAGAATTCCAGTTACATTTTGTACCCTTGGTTTGATGAGTTTTATCCTTTTAATCATCTTTCTGCTTTGTCTTTTGCACAAGGACTATGGAATACAAAACAATGAAAAGGGATAGTTAATGTTTTATGGATTTCATATCTCAATATTGTTATGCCTGCAAAATTACTGTTTCTAAAAAGAGGAGATAATCGGCAAAATTTTCTTTGTAGCTTGAAGACCGGCAGATGCAAGAAGAAATTGCCTTTTGTTTCCCTTCTATAGTAATGTGATGTGATCTTTGTCTAGTAGTTAAATATAGATACTGGGTATATTTCGTACTTCCTTTGCCAATTGTACGGTTGTACTTATTATGTTGGCCTTATGCGCCTCTTATGTTTCAAAGTTTCTCCTTAATGGGGCTAGGTTCATAGATATATGTGGTCAAAATCATAGTTCGCTATGCAGACTATTAGCGTTTCAAATTATGATAATCTAGAAGACCTGATCTAGAAGTTGAGAGGTTAATGTATATATCAGGCGCAAGGATTTCATTTGTAAACATTAGTAAGTTGCTTATTTTGTACGGAGTATTATATAATGCTTAAGCTTCTCTTTGGAAGTATGGAATAACATAGAAACTATTGTTTTGATTATGCTTAACTATTAGCCTTTTCTGTATGTTAGGTTGGTGCTGTGATGTTGCATATAGAATGTGCTTTTTATTATAAAGTCAGCTTCATTAAGTTTGAGTATTTGTGTTCTCCATAGTGCCTACTTTCACAATTTTCTTTCTTATAAACACCATACTCTGGCTAGTGTTTATGTGTTTTTGGCCGTCATATCAAGCACATATTCGGGCTAGGGCTTGTGTTTTATCTTTACCTTAGGATTGTGTTTAAGTTTATGTATATATACTCTAGCACCCAATATAGTGTTTGTCTTTTTGTCTTGATGTGTGCATACTTACGCTAGTGGTTGTGTTTATGTGATAATATTAGCGTTACATGCTGATGTGTCTGGGTGTTTGATATCGTATTGCTTTTGTGAGATTACTGTCTGCAATTACTATATGTACCAATATTTCTATCTATCCACTTGTCTTGGTAAAAGTAATGCTGTGAATTGTTGTCGTGTTTTATTAGTCTTGACATGCATAACCTTTGTGTTTAATTGCTTTTGTACTATTTGGATGGTTTCGCATATGTGATTTAGATATGGATACAGGTTCAAGCAGAATCGAGAGGTGATCTTCGACCTGATCCACAGCATGACCCCATAAATATCATTGTTATAGCAGCCCAGATTGACAGCAGCCCATCTGTTGACATCTTTGTCCTTCTGCGTGGTGCAACTGAGGGTTGTGGAAGGTATCAGATATAACTGTTCAAGTTTTTCAGAGTTTCCTCTGTGCTGTGAGCTCTCCAATGACAAAGTTGTGTTCCATTCTGAAATAATTAATATTGCATATGTATTTTGGTAATTTTATTGTCCATGTATATTAATTCTGGAAACCAAAGATTCTCTCAACCTTTTTCCTTCGAACTGGTCAGTAACTGGAACATGATATTATCTGTCATGTTGGTCATTTGTTAATCTGGCGTATCAAGCTAAACATAGATCAGGTTCACTGGCATCCCTGCAATGTGAATATAGTCTGATACTTTATCTTCAAGTGATAAAATGTGATTTCTACGATAATCTATTGCAAATTTCCTTGCAATAATCATTTTGTATGTCAGAATGGAAGAAATTCCTGTAACTCAACATGATAAGATTTTGAATGCCAGAACTCCTTTTGAGCTAAGGCAAAAGCAATTGAACCCAGGCAAAGCCTTGTCATATTACAACGATTTGTTTAAGAAATGATATTTCAGTTTTCCCTAGTAGAAGATTTTACAAAGTGGAATTCTTTCTGCAATGCAAGTTTCTAAGAAATGATTTTTCTTCTCTTTTCTTTTTAATTTTTTTTGTGGCAGTCTAAGTGGTTTCTGAACAGATGCTACTTTATGTTCTGCAGAAACTTGGATGGGGTATCTGGATGCAGGATGCTTGTTTACCCTGAAGAGATAGACTTGCTCAACAAATTTATAAGTATAACATGTTCAACTGATCCTGATATTTTAATGGGATGGGATGTTCAGGGAAGCTCACTTGGTTTTCTAGCTGAAAGAGCTTCACATTTAGGTGTTAGCCTTATTAACAAGATTTCTCGGACACCATCAGAAATCAAAGCAGTTTATAGAGATCAGGATTCATCTGAAAAGGGAAATGCTGATGCTGTATTTTCTAAATCTCTGATTTCTGATACAGTTCTTCATGACAATACAATAATTGAGGATGAATGGGGCAGAACACATGCAAGTGGTGTCCATGTAACTGGAAGAATAGTTCTGAATGTTTGGAGACTTGTGCGTAGCGAAGTTAAGTTAAATATGTATTCCGTAGAGGCTGTGGCTGAATCTGTTTTGAGGAGAAAAGTTCCATCGATTAATTGGAAGACATTGAACAAATGGTTCTCAAGTGGTCCAGGAAAGGCAAGATTCCGGTGCATTGAGTACATAATGGAGAGGGCAAAATTGAGCTTTGATATTGTGAACCAACTTGATATGGTAAATGCTGGTCCTAGAGGTCCATTTATTAAAGGTCTCATTTTTGGTTGCTATGCGTCATCTGTCTCGTATTCTTTTAAATATGTTGTTTATGTATTAATCTGGCTACTTTAAGTGAATGCTTTGGAAATGTAGCCTCTTTCTGGATTTGCTGCTGGATCAGCTCTCTCAGCTATGTTAGGTTTACTTTTTTTGTTTATTGATCATTATCGGAAACATTACATTTCAACATGAATATATAAAGGGAATTTCATTGATGTGCATTGGTTGAGCGCAGCCAAAAGCTATAATCACCTTTCCCCTCCAATTATGTGTCTTTTTTCCATTCTATCTATTGAGTCTTACTTTTGTGCAGATAAACAGAACATCAGAGCTAGCTCGTGTTTTTGGAATCGACTTTTTCTCTGTTTTGTCTCGTGGCTCTCAGTATCGTGTTGAATCCATGCTTGTAAGATTGGCACATACACAGAATTATGTTCTTATTTCTCCAGGGTATCAACAGGTCTTGCTCACTGTACCTTTGTTTCCTTACCTCATGCTTTTAGAGTGTAAATACTGTACTGTACTAAAACATGAGTGCTTTTATCTTCCTATGGTTATGCTACTTTCCAGTACTCCCTTTGTCCCTTAAAGATTACCCCATAGGAAGATGTTCATTTTATTAAGGGAAAGGGAAACTTGGGGAATGTGGGTTTATACAAGACAATTGCGGGACCAAAGTAATTTTTGTGCAAGTTAACTGTTTATGGTATGGGCCAAACTCAAAGGGATATCCAAATGAGGAAAATAGGGCAATCTTTAGGGGATGAGGGATTAGTTTGTATGATGACTCGTGGTAAACTGGTAAACACTATGGAGGACACTATTTTAGGGACCGTTCTGTTCGTCCATTAACAGTTAATTGCATCTGACCTTAATCATCTAAAATTTTAGTTTTCACATAGTGGCTTTCGAGCTTCTGCCTATCTATCACAATGCACTTCACTATAAATGATTTTTGCTTGGAAGAATGATGCTGAATTTACCAAAAAAATTTTGAGCCTAGGTATGTATGGCTTTCTAGTATGTTTTTGCCTAGGTAAGTATGACAGTTAGGATTTATGATTTGTCTGTATCACCTAAAGAATTTCTTTCTATCAGTATGCTTTGTCAAGAATCACCACTTTGAGAAAGCATATCCCTCTACTTGATTTTGACTGATGCGGAGACAGGGTAAAAATTTCTGGTGATTTCCTCGTAACAATTTAATTAACCGTTGCCTGTGTAAACTTGAGGTCTAGCTCTAGGCTCAAGCTATACATTGAAAGGTTATGTATATCTTCTCTTGACCACTTGTTTCATTGTAAGCCACTTTGGAATTTATGTCTTCCTGTTATGCATTATATTGATCCTTTTTTTTTTTATCTATTTGTTGTTGTATTCACCAGATTTAATTACAAACCTTGTTCAGGTAGCTTCTCAACCTGCAATGGAATGCATACCTCTTGTAATGGAGCCAGAATCTGGTTTCTATTCAGATCCAGTTGTTGTTTTGGATTTTCAGTCACTCTATCCATCCATGATAATTGCATACAACCTCTGCTTTTCTTCCTGCCTTGGCAACATTGTCCCGTCAAAAGCAGATACTCTTGGGGTCAGCTCCTACTCACTAGATTTGGGTATTTTGAAGGATCTGAATCAACAGATACTGGTTACTCCTAATGGTGTGATGTATGTGCCTTCTGAGGTAATTTTCCAACTATTACTGACAAGGTAATTGTGGTTATACTTATTTTGGATCTGTAGTTCGCACAACAGGATATGATTGACGTTTGTTTATGAAGTATGAACTGTTTTGTCTTGCATATGAACATTCTATCGTTGTTTATCACAAGAAGTGGGTGAATCAACTAAACAATAAGAGATCAATTACCTTCTTGGTAGGGTTCTTCAAAGCTTGTATAGTGGTAATGTGGTATTCAGTTGCATTTGTTCCAGTGGATTTTTTTCCTTACTATATATTGATTTAATATTTTACTAATCCTCTTTTACTAAACTTTGTATTCCTTGGGATGTTCCCTCATATTTTTGATGATTGATCTATATGTTACATGCTTTCTTGAATTTTCATACATATTCCTCTTACATGTGTTTCTGTACAATTTATGCAAACCTTTATTCACTTCTTGAACTTATTATGCTGTTTTTTTTTTGGGTTTTTATGTCAAAATAAATTCAGACAACTTCCTTCTCTATAAAACTATTTCCAAGTATGTTGTACAATTTTCAAAAAAATCTAGGATCCATGAAAAGCCAGGGTAGATGACAAAAGTATCTATTTCTTAAACTTCTATATCAATCTGTATGTTTCTCCTAAGTTATACCCCATTTCTCTTTTCAATTTTTCTTTTAAGCTTGACCTACTTAACTACTCTCTTTTTTTTTTTTTTTTCTCTTTTTCATTCCCTCGTCCCACCTCATGTGATCCATTTAATGTTTTCTATTTTGCCCTCTATATTAAGCAATTTACTATCTCTTTTAAAAGTAAAAATACTCCATAAGGGTGGTCTCTCCTTCCTCGTCTTCTCCTTGGTCTTCATATCTATAGTAATTAGCTATAACATGTTTTAAAATATTACTCCCTCCGTCCCACTAAGTTTGCAACATTTCCATTTTTAGATTCAGAGTTCGAAACGTTTGACCTCAAATTCTCATCAGGTTATAAGAGGATATATTTAAGTGGGATCTTGTTGAATGCATGTCAATCTAAATTTTTTGAATATCAAGTTTTCATAATTTTCTGCCTTGTGGATTTGGAGAGAAAAACATTTAAAGTCATGTCTCGGAGACCGCGAAAAGTTAAATGTAGCAAATTTAGTGGGACGGAGGGAGTAGAATCTAATTGAACTTATTTTCCTTTACAGACTTTCGTATGGGTCGCCCAAATCACATCTAGGTGAAATTATTGTCTCGAATTTTTATGATGTTTTTTCTTCTCATTATGGTTCTGGTATGACTATAAGTTGATCTACTTTATTCATTGCCAATGCTTCCATTTCTTTTTTGATCTAAATAACCCATTACTATTGCTCTCCTTTTGTAGCAGAATTATGATGTTTTACTATCTCTTTTTTTTTTTTGTAAATGCACGTATTGTTGTCCTAAAAGATATTGTTCTTCATCTAGATGTTTTTATGAAAGTATTGCATATATAGTATACTATTTCCTATCTCATTATCCTTTGAAATATTCACATTCTATATTGTTTTAGTGATAATTTGGCGTTTGGTTATCAGTTATTTTATAAAATGATTCATATAGGATAGTGGTCTAAATTTCTTTTTGAAAAAGTAAATGAGATGGAAGATAGTGGGATGTTTTTCTAATTGAATGTGAGAGTGCAATACTATAGCTTTCTGAGTGGGATGAGATTTATTAAAATGATTGTGGGGTGTTTCCAAAATAGATGTGTAAAAACTTCAGGAACAGATGACAAAAGCAAGGTGTAAAACCTAATTTAGGATAGTATAATTAATGTGTTCATTATGATGTCATATGTTTCAATGTGATTTGTTCTGGAATTTCATGGCTGTTAGTGGGGCATCCTATCTTTGCCAGAACATATTATAGCTTATGCTTTTTTTTTTTCTTCCTTTCTGTAGTGTTTGGTGTATTTTGTTTTTAAAAGATGTGAAGGATTATTCACTTAACACAGCTTTAAAAGTTTTAGCCTCTAAAAATTCTGCCACATTGTTAGATTTCATTTGAAATTAGGGGTCAATGTTTCCTGCATACTCATTTTCCTTCTGTGTATGTGCTTTTTATCTTCTTACTTTCTCCATGTATTCAATCCACTATGAAATTTCAAATAGGTGTGTAAAGGTGTTCTACCTCGACTATTGGAGGAAATTCTATCAACTAGAGTAATGGTGAAGCAAGCAATGAAGTCATTAGCGCCTTCACAGAAAATTCTTCAGAGGGTATAACTTCTAAGATTTCTGTCCTTTTGCGATACATAATTTCTTGTTCTGAGAAGTGGTTTGTCAAAAGTTTTAGCAATATTTACTTTTATGCATTAAAATTTATCAGCAAGTTGCATTTTTTTCTTGGTAATTTTTATGTTATTTCCCCTCTTTTGTTGCTATCAAACAATAGGCCACAACCAAAACCTTTCCCATTGACTTTTCGTCTCATCCCAACTTAATTGACAATAGCTATTGACTGGGAGCAAGATCAACCCTTGACAATTTTTCTTCCTAGCATGGAAAGTTTAGCTGCCAAATATTGAATCCAAGGAATGCATATAGTTGTACACAAAATTTTATTCTCCTGGGCTACACATCTTGATGGCATTGCTATTTTTAGAGTGATTTTTTTTCTTTTGGAAAACAATTTACATGTTCTTTTGAAATAATAATTATATTGATTTTTACCATCATTTATTGCAGATATTCAATGCAAGACAGCTTGCTCTAAAATTGATAGCAAATGTAACTTATGGATACACAGCTGCTGGATTTAGTGGTCGCATGCCTTGTGCAGAACTGGCTGACAGTATTGTTCAGTGTGGTCGTAGAACACTTGAGCATGCTATCTCATTTGTCAACAAACATGATCAATGGAATGCTAGAGTTCTTTATGGTGATACTGACAGGTATGTGATATTTATCTTTATAATTTGCTTTTACAGTTTTGAAAGTGTGTCTTCTGTCAGAGCTCAAAATGTTTTGCTGATTTTCTTAAAACAATTCATGGGCCCGTAGGACTGAGCTGTCCATCTTAAGTTTAGATGAAAAATCATTAGGTGCTTAGAAATATTCATTCAGGATGTACGCTCTCTCTGCAAACATTCCTTGTTCCATCAGGAGGGGTTTGGGAAGGCCAAATCTGCAGTATTACCTAAAGTTAAAACTAGTGAGAGCCTTGAAACCTTTTTGTATAAGGGATGAATTGAATTTCAGTGAAAGGAAAAGAGTAGTCTGGCATCTTTCAAGAGCACTAACATAGAAAGAATGGAGAAGGCAGTGAAGTAACAAAAAAAGATCATTTTAAGTAGCAAATAGTGAGCATTCCCAAGGGAGAGGGTAGGAGGTTGCACAATGTTGAACTTCCTATATGTATTTGTTTATTTGGGTCTACTTCTTATCTCACTATTTTAATTAGTTCTTCCCCGATCAAAAGATGTGGATAAGCAGAGTTGGCCAACACTTTTGAGTTTTTTTAGTAGTTAAACTTGTTGCCCACCTGTTTAAAAAAAACTCGTAGCCATCTCTATTTCCACTTTTATTTAAATGAACCAAGGTTTCAAAGTGGGTAAAAGCATTGGTGTTTCTTGATAGTTTGAAGAAGCGTATTACTTTTTAGAAATCTAGATCACTTCATTTACAAAGGGCCTACAAGACTTTGACACTTCATGGTTGTATCTTTTGTTTTTCTGAACTACTTGCTCTTTTCTTGTGGCTTGGGGACATCTAGCATCTGGTTTTGTGTTGTTGGGAGTAGCTGGGCTGCCCCACTGTACTATCTGTGGTCATTTTGTAGTGTGCAATGTTTTTTGTTTTGTGAGTGGTTTGATCGGAAGGGGATGGTACAATTTATTCTGGGATCAGGTGTTATTCTTATATCCTTCTGGGATTTGGCTGTATAATTTTCTTTTTAAACTACATAAGAACTTCTTTCAATTGTGAGCCATTTACTCTTGCTTCTTAATTTTCATATATGCTCCAAATTTTTGTTCGTGCTTATCTTCTATATTTACTGTCACACATTCACCCATACCTTATCTTGTTTGACATCACTCTTAATTCTGTCTCTGTTGTGAAGGCTACATGTCAAAAGAAACATATTTGTATCCTCCATTATCAAAATATGATCCTGTAATTTCTTCTGTGACCAACCAGTATGCTCTTATGCAGTGCTAGTGACGAGATAGCAATCAAATGCTTCTCATCATACAAAAATCCCAAGACACGTGGCTGCCTCTATCTAGTGTTAATATAATGAGCAATGTCTTCTGTTAATATAATGAGCAATGTCTTCCCATTATTTGGAACCTAGGGCCAAAATGTTTGAAATTTTCTTCACCACAGCAGCATCCGAAGTGATCCTGATATTAGAGTCTAAAACATTCCTTCCATCTCTAAGTGTAGCATATGTGCAGTTCTCACTGAGTTTCCTTTGTTTATGGAAATTCTATGTAAATGTTGTATCATGTTTATATGAAAATTTATTACCGTTTCTTAGTCTGGAAATTTTTTTACAAACACAAACAAATTGTATGATCATTTAGTGACTCAGTTACAATGTGCAACAGTTTAGTTTTCTCATTTCTCACTGTTCAGGATTTCTGTTGCTTTTTGTAGCATGTTTGTTCTTCTCAAAGGACGCTCCTTGGAAGAGGCTTTTGAGATTGGAAATGAGATAGCTTCCACAATTACTGCAAAGAATCCAAATCCTGTCAAACTGAAGATGGAGAAGGTCTATCAATCTTGCTTTCTACTTACTAAGAAACGATATGTAGGATACAGTTATGAGACCCTCAATCAACTGAAACCTATATTTGATGCTAAAGGCATTGAGACAGTCCGCCGAGACACTTGTCCTGCTGTTGCAAAGACCTTAGAGAAGTCATTGAAACGATTTTTTGAATGCCAGGATATTTCCAAGGTAAAACGCTGCATAGTCGAGTCAGTTTTCTCATAATATACAAATTTGGTTCAGATCATGGGCATGCTGCATGTCTTCTTTTCGTGTTGTTAGCTTGTGGATAATCACTGCCATGTATTCAGAAGTCCTAATATAGTATGAAGCCTTGTTAGGATCACTATTTCTATAACTATGCTCATATATTTGTTATCGTGTGATTATTATCCATAATTTTTATTTATAAGATTTAGCAATTAATGGGTATCTTAGAAGCGTCTATGACGGTGATGATTGACCTACTCCCACTTGACACTTGCACTGCATTAATGGCATTTATCTGTTTTGATAGGAATCACTGGATTTATTTTCCCTCTTGTTGTTTACAGGTTAAAGCTTATCTACAACGCCAATGGTTCAGAATCCTCTCAGGAAAGGTGTCCATTCAAGATTTTGTATTTGCGAAAGAGGTTCGATTGGGTACCTACAGCACAAGGACTTCGTCATCACTGCCTCCAGCAGCGATTGTTGCTTCTAAAGCAATGAGAGTGGATCCAAGAGCAGAACCTCGATATGCTGAGCGTGTCTCTTATGTTGTTGTCCATGGAGAACCTGGTGCTCGTTTGGTTGACATGGTTGTTGACCCCCAGGAACTCTTGTCAATGGACTCTCCATACAGACTGAATGATTTATATTACATTACAAAGCAGATAATACCAGCTTTGCAGCGTGTATTTGGGCTTGTAGGTGCCGATTTAAGGCAGTGGTTTCAGGAGATGCCTCGGTCTATCAGGGATGCTCCTGCAAAGAAACATTTCACTGCTGCAAATTCCCTCCGAACTAGAATTGACTGTTATTATTCCTCAAAACACTGTGTCCTCTGTAGAGAAGTTGTCCAAGTATCTAACTATCTTTGTGAGCAATGTTCCAAGAAGGGCCCTGTAACTGCTGCAGCTATGACGGGAAGAACCTTAAAATTGGAGAGAGATATGCAACACCTTGTTGCTGTAAGTAATCTAGTCATTCACACTTGCAATCTCTTATTCCTGGCGGATCTTATGTCCAAGTCATAATACTGCCTTCATCAACCTTGTTTGCCATGTTAGGGGTAGATTCTTTTTACCATATGCACTGTATGTTGATTTATATATTAGTCAAGACTGTAGGACATAACTCTAGACCATTTTATACCATATGGTGGTTCCTTCTTCTCATATCAAATGGATTATCTAATGCTAACCTGCCATTTGCAACTATCGGTTATTTTAGCCTGCTGCCATAGTGCCAAGTTCTTTAATATTGGGTTCAAACTAAGAATTTTTCCTGCAATTGATGCATGCATGTGGTTTGCTTCTTGCAGATTTGTAATTATTGTGGAGGTGGAGATTGGCTGGTAGAAAGTGGGATCAAGTGTACTTCTCTAGCATGCTCAGTATATTACGAGAGGCAGAAAGTTCAGAAAGAACTACGGGCTTTCTCTGGTATTGCCACGGAATTAGGATTCTATCCTAAGTGTATGGCAGAGTGGTTCTGAATTTGGTCATTTTTGTCTTGTAAGTAAGCTGCCAGGTGACTGAGTGGGATAGGCGATGTTTGGTATGCCTTGGTTCCTACTTCCTAGTGATATGGAATTCTTGTCCTGGCGACTTTTCTTGAATGTGAATATGTAATGTGTTCTGTAAGGATAGAAATGTGGTTTTTTGTACACACATCTCGTCGTTTATATTTTGTACATATAATATGTGTCTCACAATTGTCTGTTGTATCTCGTCTGATTTAAATGTAGTACATATACAATTACAATAGTAAAAGAAGAATTGTTTTTATGTTGATTATTCATCGGTCTTTGTTGATTATTTTTGGAACTCATTTTTGAGGTCATTTATTGTGTTTCCTCCGTTGATATCTTTGAATCTTTGTTAACGAAATGGTGCGAGTCTTTAAGTGCACTGGTGTGTTGAGTTTCCTAGAAACTTAGGAGAGAACTGAACCCAAAATACATCCTCCTCTCTGCCCTTGTAAATTAGGTGATCTAGGTTTAACCTCTACTTCATTTGCCATTTCTCATCATCCTCATCGAGTTCTTAGATCACTTCTTTTCACCAATTATCAGTATTACCATCACCCATCATACAATTAGAGCATACTCAGGCCCTATCCAGTTCACCAATTTTTTACTGAAATAAAATTATTTTTACTGATTTTTATTGATTAAAACTCATTTTTACTAATTCATTGTTGCTTTTTTACAAATGAGATGATAAAAATATTGATTTTTACTGATTAATTGTTGTTTTCCAAAGACAAGGTGATGAAATTGCTTATTTTATTGGTTAAAAATGATTTTTACTAATCAACATATTTTTTACTGAATAAACCTAGTTTTAACTGGTTAAAACTGAACTTAAACGTGAACTCAAACATCAAAGTCTTAAAATTTTGGAATAGACTTGACTTGGCAAAATATGTTATAATCTATCATGCTTACACGTCAATTATCCAGTAGTTTTAGTGACCAATTAGGCAATGTTTTGACGATCTCAGGCTTCTACAAAGAACATCTCCAATAAATTTCTACAACCAGCAAGATTACCAAAGATGAGCAATCTAAGGTACCATAAATAAACCCTCATCACTTTATTATAGTCAAGGAACGCAGCCATAAATAAATCTTTACATTACATGAGATGGTCCTGCGGAAAATTCCTTTTTAATATCGTTCCTAGTAATGAGAATCGGTAAATATCTGCCTAAGAGTTAGCAAGCTACAAAAACTATAGAGGACTAAAGTTCTTATATGTACAAGCCCCCTTGAAGAAAGAGTAACCAGGGTATATACTCATTTAGTTGGTATGAGCGCTAATATCTGGGTCTTGATTCTTCCCATGCACATCTGTAACTCCCTGTAAATTGAGAGGTTTTGAGGACAGCATGGGTGCAAACTTGTAGCAGCATTATCTAATATCTGTGCGACCTCTGCAGGTGGATATTGTCGCTCAGTGCAAGTCTGCAAGTAGTTAGAGAGAGTCGGTGATGTACCAAAAAAAGAGTATCATAAATTCAAATTTACAACAAGCGGAAACTGTGGTCAGCAGAATTGCGTCCAAAGGAAAAAGATGTGTACCGCTAGAGGATAAAAAATAACACCAAAAAACTGTAGTCTAAACGACAAAATTTTACACAAGATAGTGATCCTTTCAAGGATTGAAGTATTATGAATCTTCCCGATGCCACTAATCAGCATTAAATTCACTAGGGACTTCAAGTCTCCAACTAGGTCCTCATTTGAAGAAAAAAAACGAGATCATGGAGACTGAACTAAGAAAGTGCTCATTCAGAAGTGCATACAACTGCCCGGCCCTGGGATGATTGGCATGTCGTTCTGGATCAATCCCATTGCAGCTATACTAAAAATAACAGGATCTATACAATTTAAATTCCACCAGAGCACAGGAAAAGTCCAGGCAACCAATGCACAAAACGATCTATTAATGGCTCCAGATCAGGATAGTGACAAGCTTACCCAAGGTATGGAAACAGTTGTAACTATAATCATGCACAAATTTGGGAGGTATAAATGTAACCATTATGAAACAACTGGTGAGATAAAAAACCGTTCAACAATCATGAACTAAACAAAATCATCAATTTCATGATCATTTGAGTAATACCTGTATCATAAGCAAGGTAGCAACACATGATGTAATGAGGTCAGAAGGGACTCGAGTATCATTTGACGAAGAATCTACAGCTGATTGCACAACAAATACATCACATGACAGTGGGGGCTCTGTAGCACAAGCAGTAGATAAGCTCTGATGAGGCAAACTTCCCCGGACTGAGTTTGAGGATGTTGTCATAGACTTCCAACAGTTGGTTGGATATTCTGTTTTTCCGTTGGCTTCCAAAGCCTCACTAATTCTTCCAAACGCATCTTCACCTTCTTTCATGACTGACATTGCCTGGAGTAACCCAGAGTATATTTAGAACTGCTAGTCCCCAAAACAGTGACCAAGTTGATAATCACAACAATGATGATTAACATGTTTATGTCAATTTTCAAATCTAGCCTCACTAATAGCCAATTACTATGACCTGATAATGAACAAGTTATGGTGTATTATTGTCAAAGCTAAGCATTAAAGCCTTGGTGCCATGGCTCATGGATTCCTGGCATTGCGTGGAAAATAAATACTTGTAATATTGCAAAAATCATGGATTCAAGAAAAAGATTATTAAGCCTAATTAGGCTTATTTTTCTTTGAAAATAAGCATTAAAATATATTTAGATCAACATATCAGTCACCCATTTACAAACTCAATAAATCATAAGCCTAAGTGTAAGATGTCAATACACGAAGTATTAACAAATCCTCTAATTTTTAAGATGTCAATACATGAAGTATTAACAATTCCTCTGACTTTTAAGATGTCAACAATAAGTGAAACATAAAATATAAAGCAAACAAAAAAGACTTAATATAGCAGGTATGCAAACAAAACTATTTTCTTCTTTCAGTGAACATGTAGCAAAGAATAAATTCACTCTGGTCTCTTGGGAAAGTAAAAGCTTCTCTACTTTGCCAACTGGCTAAGCCCCAACAATGGTGGAAAATATGCTGCATCGCTATTACTGCTCAAGCAAATGATTAAAAATAATGATAAAAGACTTCTAACAAAGGAGTACTTAGTACAAATAGCACAAAAGGAAGAATACAAACAATAGTATTGCACAAAAAAAAATTGCATCAAAAGAGTCAATCTTGCAACACCCTGATTTCTACTATGATTTGAGCATATGAGAACAAACAACGTAAAGCCTTAATCCCAAAAAGATGGGGTTGGCTATATGAAACAAGAATCTATCTCGCGTAATAATCTACAAAAATGCTTTTCCTCCATTCTCTCATATTTAGAGCCACATCTTCTAAACCCATTTACTCCACATCTTTCTTAACTTAGGAGAGAACTGAACCCATAAAAACTTAAGTTTGAAGAGTAAATTTTCAATGAACCTAAGCACTCATTTTCTTATATTATTCTCAACTATTTTCCTTATAACTTCTCATCTAGCTCTAATGAGCCCAGACCTTATAAAAACTGTATCATGCAGTTTAGCGTGAAGCCAAGGAAATGAAGAACAACATCATAAGGCCTTTTCAATTTCCTAACCAGCTACCATAATCCTTTCTCTTAAGCCTTAACATCCTAAGAAACAATCAGATTGGAATCAATATGATTTACTCGTAGACTGTGATACGACTAGAAATCTTAAGCCACAAAAAGGGATAAGTTGGCATTGGATAAACAACCATTTCAGACCCTATACGTACCTTTATAGCTGTATCTACCATTCTTTGTGCCTTATCTCTAGATCCTTCAACAATTTTAGCCACATTGGATGCAGGATCTTGACCACTAAAACCAGAATAATGTAAAGAAAGCATAGTTCCATTTGAACCAACTGAAGCATTAACAGGAAGAAGCCGAGAAGGCCGGTTATCGGGACAACTTCTCCGCTGATCAAAGACCTGTAAAAGAAAACAATAAGCCAAAGAAATTTGATCCAATCGAGCAACATTTTCAAAAAGGCAGTTGATGCACCCTAAAGAAAGCTCTAAACTTGGAAGAAATGCATATAACCCAAGTGCATAACATTCCTTTTATTGGAGAAAAATCATAAACATTCCTTTTTTTTAGAAAAAGCATAAATGTTCCCTTTTTTTTGAAAAGAAAAATACAAACTCTCCTTAGTATACTTCTATGATTGAGATCCCAAGATGCCTTTTTATCTCACAAAATTTTTATATATTTCAGTTATAAAAACATAACAATCTATCAATTTACTTGATTTCATGTTGTTTTCCAATAAAGGCATAGTTGCATACAGCTCCATTAGTTTACTTCTAAAAAGGATGATAATGTAAACCAGATAGTTAGATGAAGGAAAAAAACAGATTTGCAAGTTGCGTCAGAAAGTTGAATGACTTAAATCTCATTGCCTATGAGTAAGGGTATAAAGAAAATACACATACGCAAGCAAGGAAATGTACCCTAGGCCCAAGATTGGTAAATAGTTAACATGATGAGGAGCAGGTTGAAAAGAATGAATCCATGGAAATTGATCATCATATTATGGTGCACTTTGAATGTTCAAAGAAACATTATACAGATTATGGGAAAATAAAATGATACAACAGCAGATGGAAAATAAAATGATTTAACAGCAGTTACAAGGAAATTCAATGCACACTACAATATGACGTTGTAAGGATTGTAATTCTTCCATGAAAGAAGTCAAAGAACAACCAAAATGCACAGTTGACCTCCATGAATAAAATTGGACCAGAAAAGCCCTATCATTATTCAAAAGCCCTATGGATCCAGACATCAAACAATACGTTGTATGGAAACCCACAAATATTCACATACCATTTGATCAACCCATCATTAATTAGAAGCTTTAACCCCTTTACAAAATTAACATAGAATCCCCAGTCAATAAAAAGGAAAATAACATAGCAGCCAAAGTAAGACTGGAGGATTTGGGCTCAAAAATGAGTTGTAAACAAAGACAAACCACCCCAAGCTCGAGCTTAATTGGCTTATTATCATCCAAAGCCAAGATAAACCTAAAAATCATTTGCCTAATGCAGACAACCTGCAATCCTTTTCTTCTATATCCTTCACACTTCCTAGTAGAGCCATTATTGTCTCCAACCCTCTATACAAACTCAAAGGGTTTCAATCAACTGATCAAATGAAAACAAAATCAGAGTGATAATTTTTCTCAAAAGCTTAAAAAAGACTTTCAAAACTACCTTCATATCAGCTGCAATTGATGGGCTGACTCGGCTGAGTGAAGTAACTCGCCTATGATGATCAACATGCTTAGTGTGTTCCTCTAAAGAGGAAATTATTGCTCCATTGATTTTTGGAACTTGCATGTACCTGTAATCAAATAATAGCATATTCTGCCTCTTCAAAGCTTCTGGTATTTTCTCCAACGGGTTCGAAGGCATGCAATCAATATCCTGCCATAGTAATTAAAATAACTTTGCAAAATCACAAATATGCAGAAGGTATGAAGGAGATCACATGTAATATTCCCTCCATTGTTGTGGAATATCCTTAACAAATTAACATTTATTTAAAGAAATTGAATTTCTGAAAACAAAATGTCATTTGACAGTTAGTCACCTTAATTGCTAAGGGGCTAAGACTTAAGGGTACTATGGATATTGACCAATGTACTGCCACTGTTACAGGTAACTGACTTTCTTTCAGGAATGATCTACATAAAAATATTGCCTGGCCTTTCCAAATTTCAAGAAATTAGCCTTAAAATATGAAGTTGGGGCACCATATTAACATACTAGCAATGACTCACATTTTATCCCAATTCAATTCAGGAAAAAGAACGGCAGTAATATTTCATTATGCACACGAAATTCCAATCATAACATCATGAGATAAATACACAAATCTTGTCACAAAATTCACAACATTACAATCTCTAGATTAAATGAAGCAAAGGAACAATCACATCCCTCCTCTGCGTGGCCGAGTTGTAATTCCAAGCAAAGGTTAAGGCAGAAGGGGCAGAAGGGATTCTTTCCGAAACAACCTTCTTCCCAATCCCAAACTGGAGCCCCCTTGGCCCTTGGGAAGCACATTCTTGAAAGTAACAAAGACTTATCATAAAGAAAAGTACCTAAAACCTTTTTCTTATTCATTCTTTTTTTTCTCATTATCCCTTCTGTTACTTTCTCCACCTTTAATCTGTCCAACTACAAATTCACACGTATTTCTCTTCATCCCACTTAAAAGAAAAATGCAAGATAAAATTTACGGACAAAATATTGTTTGGATAGTATCATGAAGCCTGTCTTTAACCATAATATAAATATTTCTGAAGTATGATCGTATGGGCAAGAACAAGACATATCAACAAGCAAGAAAGAGTTATCAGGGACAATCATCATTACCATGATGGGTTCAACCCCCAGCTCTGGATGATGAAACTGGACCAGGCACTTGTCACGATCAACTGTTAAAACACTGCCATTATGACATTCTTTTGTTTTTGGATGAATAGCAACCACTTGTTGTCCAACATATGGTGGGCATGCCAAGTCTGCTGGGAGTCCTTCCTTGACGCCAGCCCGAAGGTTAGCATAAAAATGCCTAACAGATTCACGATATTGCTTAAGTTTCTCCCTTTCTACCTGCAAAAAATTCTCAGAGAATCTCCGAGGTTTACCGAGGGAACTGTAATTGAACAAATTCCATTCAGTCAGTCAAACTTAATTACCATTCCTCTAAGAAACATGAAAATTTTCACAATTAAAATAAAGAAAGTTTTATACCCCCTAATGAAGCCCAACTCAGTGCGAGTAAGTCTTGGAATATGGCCCAGACCAACATGTTCCAGGTACGCCACAAACTCACTCTTAGCAAACCAAGGATAGTCAATGGCACTGTAAAACCACTCAAACATGCACCATCTGCGTACTTCATGCCAAGAAAGAAAATGCAAAAGTTTTCCCTACAGTTTATGCAATTAAGATTGAGAAATAAGATTAGGCTTTACAATAAAGAAGACAATCCTCAGTAAATGATTTTTGGAAACCAGAAACTAACCTCCACATCCTGCAATCTATCATGGGGAGCAGACATGGAACACCCATTAGAAGCATAGTTTTTGTCCTTCAGAAAGGATGTTCTGTCTCTCTTGCGCCTACATTTCCTTCTTGTAGGATTAACAGCCTGACAATCATGGTGAGCTTGTGCACTAGTCATTGCAACTTCCTTATCTTCCATATGTTGGTCATTGCTAGAAGACACATCTGGAGACCTAAGCAATGCTTCACATTTTTTGGGAGCAACAGATGTCTGTCCATTGCTATCTCCAGACTTTACCTCCTCATTGGCCACACTCTGTAAAACAATAAATAGGCAAATACAAACAATTTAAGTCAATGAAATATGTGAAACAAGTACAAAATAAGCCACAGAAAACTAACAGATCAATCAGCATGCCTCACAAAGTTGCAATGCTTAAAACCACAGACATTATTATAAATCTACTAGGTGAGAAAACTGCCACATATATCTCTAGTAGCATCGAAGAATTCCTATGAGAATATTTCAAAAACGAATCACTCCAAGAGCAATGGTCCTGGAAGTAATTAATTTCCTACCTCATTTTCAGATGGTTTTTTAGAATAATCAACGGAATTTTCTCCTTTAGGTACCTGAGCATATTCAAGTTATTTAAGGCTTGAAAGCCAATAGAAAATCATAAAGAAAAAAAGTAGCTGGATCATTACCTGAGCTCGGTACATTTGTTTCTCTTTGAACTCTCCACTAGGCTTATCATAGATTAATGCAACGTCAGTTAGAGCTACCCCATCAACTGCCATGTCCAGATCTGTCACAGGCTCTCCAGCATTCTCAACTGCAGGAGGCAGAAAAATGTAAAATCTGATTAGCAGTTAAGCTCCATGATTGCAATTAATTTATCGACATTTTTATCAGAAAGTAAACAACAGTACTTCTGTATAAACTATGAAGCCCCTAAATTACAATAGAGGCATTCAATTAACAAAAGCCTATATCAGAGGGAAAGTATACAATCATGACAGCAATATTCACAAAGCATGAAAGTGCCACCCAGAAGAATTTACAATTGTCAAGAAACGAATGATCAATTAGAAAAGTTCAATTTCATTATCATAGTCCAAGTATTTAGGCACATAGATTGTAAGTAGTTCACAAAATTATACTGTATGAACACTTGTCAAATTATTTCATGATAACGTATAAAAATCTAAACTTTTATAAAGGCCCAATAATAAAGTTTTCTAGCATTTGCATTGCAAGATCGTTTAAATGTACAACTTTCATATACGATCCAAACATTATACCCCATTATCGTGTTCAGAGAAAGTTTTATAAATTTCAAGTTCTATGTGATAAAAAGGAAAAGATTAAACATTGCATATATGTCAAGCCCTGAACAATTAATTAAGGAAATTCAAGAAATGTCAAAAAAAAGCTCGATGACGTACACGTGTATTTTACAAAACCAATGCTTCAAGGCACATGTCACTAAGGAAGGTCAAATATCATAACTGCTTAAAAAATTCAAAGCTTGTTATGGAATTCCGCAAAGAAATTAAAAGGAATGTAAAATAATCTAAAACCCATAAAAACAAGATTATGTAAGCCATTAAAAATTACAATTATTGCTACGCTAATTGTGGTTTTAAAAGAGGAAGAAGACAAAACCAGTTTCAATATAAGAAACAGCAGGGAACTGAAACCTCCATCAGCAATCCATATACTCCATACAGTGCTAACATATTGATGAGGAGAAAGAAAAAGGAAGCGGAAAGAGATCAAGAAGATGAGGAAAGACGATCAACATAAATATTTAATTTCTACCGAACAAAGGCCTGCTAAGCTATTTTTCATAGATTGGTAAGAGAAGCAAGTTAAAAAAATCAAATAAGGGGGCTTGGGGGACAAAAGATATGAATTACAGAAGATTCAATCATAAAAGGGAAAAGAGTTTCTACCAGGTTCTGCAGCAAGATATGGCATCATTGAGGACATTTCAGCTAAGGTCTGCAGAGCATCACAAGCTGCAAGTTCATCTACCAAACAATAGGAACAAAATCAAGTAAACAAAAACAGTGAAGTTTTGCAGAAATACAGTTAAAAATCTGAAGCTGAATAGCAGACAAATCACCAAAAAATATATGCCTAGAGCTTTCACATAACTTACTTGACTACCTACTAAAATAACTCACAACACAATAACAAGTGATTTAATGGTGCCGACAATTCAGGTCTGAACCACATAATTTGAGATGAACTCATCAATCTTATCCAAATATTAGAGAAATGGAAATCATAAAAATGCAAATTTTTAATCTGTAAAATTAAAGTATAATTGTTTAAAATTAAATAAATAACTAGCATCTAAAATTTAGGATCCGAAAAATTAAGTTTTAGAATTTTTTTTATAGCAAACCACCAAATCAGCTTTTTGAGTAGATTTTTAATTTGATTGAAAATTGGTTTGCAGTTTTCTTTCACGAAATATTTACTTTAAAATAATTAATTTTCTATTTCTTTAAAGATTTCTGGATGAATAATACTCCATATTGGTACTTACAAATTACTTATAAAATAATTTATTGTTTGTGTTTCTCAGCCTCAGGGGAAATTGTACTATTTTACAATTATCAGGTGATATTTTGTATTTAAGAAGCCAATTTCCAAATAAATTGAAGTTTAAACCTAATAAGCAAGACTTTGTACTCTTCTGCTAATTTTTGCTGAAAGTAATATATTGTAGCTGAATTTTAATTATTGTTGCTAATTTATTTTGGCTGAAGATTTTTTTGATAAGCCGAGGAGACTAGAGCAAAAGATGGAACTCAAGATAGCACCTTTAGGCTTCATAAGGCCTAAGTTTTATAAAGTGCAGGGCATGCTCAGGCACCAAAGGTCCTCAATCCGGAAAACGATTGTGAGGCAGAGGTGCACGTATCACATACTCATGGCATAAAGTTTTGTTCTTTTGCAAAAATTCCCATACATCATTTCACAACATATATTTCTACTAAGAAACATAAACATAGTTATTACACCAACATTTAAGATTACTTCTATTATCTTTGTCAAATCAAAGAAGGAAAAAGGAGAGGAACCAAAGGTTGGTTAAATCAATAGTTTTGGTGCATTGACACGCAGAGGCACATGCCTTCCTTAGAGGTGTGCGTACAGCTCAGAAACATATTTTATCACTAAGCATATATCACTATTGCCAAAAGGGACAAGAAATTAGGGTTGATCCACTGGGAAAAGTAGGGAGGAAGAGACGCCAGCTAAGGGAGCTTTCATATCGACTTTCCTACCACAGACTCAATGTAACAGCTCTAATAACCAAGTGAAAGTAAATTCAAGTATTTCAACCAAATTTCTGACTATTTCCAATTATGCTAATATATTATAAAAGAGGTCCCTCACTAACACTTTCATTATTGCACTTTGAGACATGGATAAAAAAAGTCCTGGGGCAAAAGAACAGAGGAAAAGTTGCCACTGACTTATATGCCAATTTAGGTTGCAGAATTGGAGGTCAAAGAAACACTATCACCTAATGATAAGACAGGCTGTCAGTTGTGTCTGCACCCTAACAGATCTCTTTTAATATAAAACCAGCTTTTTCATGTAAGGGACGGTTGGTGGGTACTTGAGTGTTTACAACCCCAAATTAGAGGCAAATGTACTTAATCTTATTTTAGCTTCAGTAAGAATAAGGGGTGAAAGGTACTGAAATGGTCAGCGAATATTGACTACTGCAACTTACTAGGCTGGAGAGAAATGACAGAACATTTCACAATCATTATTAAGCCATAATTCTATCCGGCACAGAAGTGTGATTATATTTCAATGTCCTTTTGATCTCCTATTCAAGGTCAATGGGTATTTATGAAGAATATCTATTTTAAAAAGTTAGAAACCTAGTATGCATAGTTGGACCTAGTTTCCTTAGCTTTCCCAGTTACTGAAGCATAGGCGATCCTTCCTCTGCCATTTCTGTTTTCTACGTAAAAATCTGCATCCTTCTCTATCAGAACTATAAAACCAAAAAAATATGAATATACATTTACCTTCAAATGTCAGTTTCTTTCTTCTCTTCTTCTGGCCCTCAGAAGTTGATCTGCTAATTTCGACACCTTTCTCATCAGACCCATTTCTTCTTGGTCCTATGTCAGCATACTCATAAGCTTCTCGAAAATCATCGAACAAAGTAGCTTTGGAGTGCTGAACCTCCTCATTCTTCCCTTTCTTCCCTTTCTTATACTCAACTAAGACAGATTTGCCCGAATGCAGTATATTCCTAGCACAGTTTTCGATTTTGGCCCGACTGGCTCCCACACTACCTCCTTTAGATTCCTCATCAGCAGCAAAACCACCATTCCTAGCCTTTAACACAGAAAATTGTGAGATCTGAAACAAAAACATCACCAAACAATTCCAAATAAAGTGATAGATATCCTTATAAAACTATTACTCTAATACTCTAGTGGACCAGCCAATGGACATCAACTTACCACCTCTTCCCTAGCTGAGACCTGTAAAGTTCTTACAAGTTCATATGGGGAATTTGTGTTCCCATGTGAAGCCCCACCGTCATCGGTATTCCTCACTAATACACGAGACTTTTTATTTGGATGAACGTCAACGCATGAAACAGGTACACGAGGTGTCCTTTTCTTTACAGGAAACCTCAGCTGGATACCTGAAAGTTTGAGTAAAAATCATCAATGAAGGTCAGTGCGAATTGTTGGCTACAACAAGACAATAAAAACCAACAGGTCCTGATTAAAGCCTCACAAGATACACATCAAAATGAGGTTATCAAACTTATCCTTAGCAAGAGAAATTTTACCATTACCACAATTTTTTAACAAGGATAGACATCCTTCCCTTGAGCCAATAAACAGACGCTTAGAATCATCTCGGGAAGAATCAAGCAGACCCTTTGCTTTAGGATTTTTCTGAACCTTTTGAGCCATCACCTCAGGCTCCTCACTTTCTTTTTCGCTGCTGCTTCCATCCTACCAATATGAAATCAACTATATGTTCATGCAATGAAGAATGCATATTACCCAGAAAGAAAAAATTCATGCAATAAACTAAAAACTAAAGCAGACATCAAAATCCAAAATGATAAAACATACAAATTACACATCTTATTCAAACATATATATCAATTCACAACACCTGTCTGATCACACAGACAATAAGAGACATAGGCAACCTTACATTGATTTCTCCATGAATCATGTACATTAAATTTTTGGCAAAAATTTAATCAATAATACTTTCCTAGAATATATGAACACCCCTGATCTCAATTTATATCTGAAGTTATCTCAAATAAACAAATTAGTAGGATTTTCTTAATCCTCTCTGACCTTGGAACAGGAAGAAGTCACAACTGGGTAAAAAGAAAATTAAAGAGCATCCAAAAGGTATACTTGTATCAGAAGTTAGCTAAGATCTTACCAGAACATTGTAGTGATCAGTCATCATTGCCATGAGTCCAACAACAGAAGCTGTACCCTCTGGTAGTGATAAGTATGCCTTGAGAGCAAGAGCATAACAATTTTCATAAATAATAATCAAACAATCAAATATGCCCACACCAACATGAATCTCAAGAATTAGAGCATCAAAGGCGCAAAGGAATATTAAAATCAAAAGCAAAGAGCAACAATTCATTTTGCATTTCATCAAATCTCTCTTCCTGCTTGGGTAACTGTTGATTGTAGGTCCTTTCACACACTAAATGGCTTAGAAACAGAATTTCTTTGACACAACAATCATACTTTTCCACTAATAAACAATCATAAAAAATTCAGCTTTGAACCCATATTCCTTGCCAATTTTCCATCTATTTCGTATGCACTCTTGGTATCAAGTCAAGTACCTGGGATTGATACTCAACACTCAGCCATCAACTAGAAAAATTAAACTTGAGAATTAAGTATGATGGTAGTTGATTTCATTCCCAAGTTACATATACTAGCAAAAAGAGTGACGGTTAAGATCAAACTTCCTCTGTTTCAAAATATTCACATCATTCAGAATTTTTACATTACCAATGCACAAGCTTGACCATATATATCTATATGTATTAGAATTAGATGTTCTTAAGAAAAACATTGAGACTAATCCAAAAATATATTACATGGCAACATTTTAATTTTTATACATTAGAAAAATGATGTGGTCAAAGTCGCTACATGAAAAGTGCAAATAGTAGAAATGGTAAAATTATTTGAAACAGATTTGGTATCTACTTTAAAGTTGTCAACTTTGCTAAGGTAGAAAACTCATAATTAAAAAATTACAAAGTCAAAGGATGAAAGGAGCCTTTAAATGAAGTAGATAACATTTACATAATTTTTATATGTTTACTTGAAATTGAAAACTCAAAGAACTTTTGTTTAAGATAACACATAAGATAGTATCGCTCAATGAGACAAGGTAGAAAACAATTCTTGGTTGTCTTGCTATGAACAAGTTGTCAAAGTGTCAAACCAATCCTAATTTTTACATTTGAATAGCTTTTCGATTGACACTCTGATCAAGTTCAAAGTCAATTTGGCCTAAGGTATACAGAGAAATCCCAAAGTTCTAGCATTCCATCACTAGTAAAAGCTCGTCCAGTCCTTAAGCCACAATTTGAGCTAAGTAAAAGAACCACATCAATACACTAGCAGCTTTATACAATGTGCAATCCAAGGTGCATCCCTTCATCCATAATGACTATTCAAATGCCACGTCATTCACTGAATTTATTTAACAAACATAACTAACAAGAACTGATTTTGCACTACACTAACTTTGTATGACCAATAGACATCCACTTTATATAAAATTTCCTCAGCACTTAAGAAGAAACATAATCAGATCTTTCAAAAAATAAAAATTTCAAATCAAAATGATAACACTGTGAATAAGAACTGGATATGTTTCCTTATTGACAGTGACCATTCACATATATATTTAAGCAAACTCCTATTTCTGAATTTAATTCCCACTAGGATGTAAAAATTGTTATGAACAAATTATGAAATTGCATACATTCCATCTTCAAAGAGCCCGGTCATTCCAATTCTTAGCAGTCTATCAGAGGATCTGTGACAGTGTAACAGATTAGACACCAATCAAATCACGTACATTCTTTTCTTTTATACCGGAGTTGTAATGTCTTAAAGGGGCAAAAAAAAAACATTCTTCGTGAGTAATACAGCAACCCTAAACCAAGTTAGCACTAAATTCCCTATTCATAATTAAGATTGATGCTTACTTGATTTGAAATGAAAAATGCTTCAATCATTTCTTTAGTTCTAGAACGCACAGCTCCAGCAACCTGAAACTCCACATGAACAAATGAGCAAATGAAAAAATTTAGACAAAAGGGGGGTGAGGCATAAAAGGAAGAATTAAGAAATCAAAACGAAATGATGTGGAAGGGGGAATCATCCAATATCAGAAAACTCCAAAAAGGGAGCACCAAATAACCAAAATTATTCCTTGTTTGTGGAAGAGGTGAGATCATGAGGCAGCAATAAGCAACCAAAAATTACATCTTATTTTTGAAGGGGGTGTAAAATAGTCCATTATAATAAACAAACACGCCACTTCTCTTGTTTGAGTCCCATTACCGTAACTTTATAACTTGTATATTTGTAACAATGGAATAATTTACCCAAGAAAACATAACATATGCATTTGCAGCATTTTTATCATCTAAAGCATGGTTCAGGTAAGCATTGGCAATTTACCCTTACCTTCTTCCAGTTTTTGCCATATTTCCTATAAGCTTCATAAAAGCGTTGAATCTCACGTCTACTCCATACAGGTCCGAGCAAATCAGATAACTTCTGCTTCTAATCAAGAAAATATAAATTTACCAAGTCAACCTTAAAATAAGAGCTTTAGACAAAAATTATAAATAATGAGATCTGCAAACATGATAGTGACCTTCAAATCAAAAGCCAAGAGAAATAATACTTCATATTAGACACACACTTAGCTGCAATCTAACTGGTGATGGCAATAACAAGCTTGTGTGTAAGTTTAAGAGTAATATCTCCGTGTCATTTTCTTCATAACACATATAATTAACTACGGGAAAAATCTTTGAAGCAACCTCAACATATGATGGCACAATATCTTACAAAATGCATCCTTTACCAGAAAATCATAATCAAAAGCAAATCTCAACACTTATCGACATTTGATCACAAAACATGCAACCTAAACATCAACTGAAGTAGAATCATCCAATTCTCTCATACCAAATCATGATAAGCAGATCCTTTAAACCCTTAATGTGAAACCATTTTCAAACCCTGCATTGTTAATCATTTTCTCAGAGCACATATATCGACAATTCGACTTAAATTCTTCAAAAGATCCAATTATTCAATGATCAAAACCATACCCATTACGCATCAAAAAGTACCAAAGAACAAACAAGTGAACAACTGTAGAACAAAATACTGAGGTGCCAAATTAATGCTAAAAATAAGACGAAATCGACGAAAATCCTCACCTTTTGATTGGATTTTTTATCCTTGCTTGGAGTTGAATCACTAGCCGAAGTGATCCCTCTATTAACAGACTTCTTCAGCCTTTTTGTTGGCGCCATCTTCAACAAAAACAAAAAAACAAAACAAATTTCTTAAAAAAAATTTAAAAAATTCAGCAAACCCTACCCATCAAATGACTCAGATTGTACAAGATCAAAAAGTGTATGTTCAAAAAAAAAATCTCGGATTTAAAACAAGAAGATCTAAAATCAGATTAAAAATTTTTTTTAAAAAAAAAAAAAGAAGTTCAACAAACTAAAACTTCAAAAGGTAAAAACAAATTAAAATCTATGTAAATTTGATGAAAATAATTTTTAGAAAAAAAAAGGAGAATTCGACAAATTCAAACAACGAATGAAAGAGAAGAAGAAAAACCCAGAAAATCAACGGAAATAGAAAGCGACGAAATTCGGTCGAAAAAAATAGAAAAAGGAGGCAATTGGAAGGGAGAGAATGAGCAATGTAAAACCCTAGAAGAAGAAGAAAATAAAAAGGAAAGGATGAGAGAAAAGGCGAGGCAATCACAAATGACAAATGCATTACCAAAGTTGAAATAAAGAAGAAGGGCGGGGGCTGGTTTAGGGATTGTGAAGGAAGCGTGAGAGTGAAGGAGACGGCGGAGGAGAGAGAGAGAGAGAGATTGAGAAGACGACCAAGAGAGGCTCAAATGATAAGAGTCAAAAGGGGCGAAGGGGCCGTTGCCGCGAAAAAACTTAAATGTGTTTGTTATTTTTTTTTTTAAAATTAAGTTTAAGTGTATGTATGGCCTCTCTATTCTCTAAGCGGTGGGGGAGTGGGAGGCTTTCTATTTTCGAAGCTATTTTGCTTTGGTGAGTTGACCTTTGCTGTACTAACTCATAGTCTCCAGTCAGTGCCCTCTGACGCTTATCGTCAGAGCCTCAGAGCCGATCATCGCCTTAATAATTTGTCTATTTCAGGCCATTTTTACTTTCACCATTTCCACAGTTTCTCTCTTTCATCTTCATAATGCCCACATTTTATCAAGAAATTTTAAAAATATATATATAGCTCCATTTATGAAATGACTCTAGTATTGTACTCCTATTATGGTTTCAAGTATAACTAGTTGTTGAGTCCTAATGAGGCTCATATACCAGTTATAAAACCAAACCATGTAGTTTTTATCGTACACTAAAGTAAAGTACATCTTTAGTAACTAACAAACCTATTTTTAAAAATAAAAGTTATAGGCACACGTACTTGAGTGAAATTCAAAGATTAATTTTGCTTATATTTTTTTAAAAAAAACTCAAAATATATGGTATTTTTATATATTCAATACAACAAATTTTCACATTCTATTAATGTGTGTAATGATTGTGTAAATATGAGTACGAAAGTGAGTTTGATTGTTGAGTGTCATCATCTATCTATCACATTCTCTTCACTTTGGTTCTTTCTCCCCATTGTTTTATTTTCATCAAATCACTTTTCATAACCTACGATGTTGTAAGGTTTGTTTCACTTAATGACTACGTCGATAAAATAATGCAAGAAACTTTGAACGCAAAATATCAATTTTACATTCACTATGTATACTTCAACTTTTGTTTAATAACTAGACAATACTATATCTTAATTAAAATTTTATGAAATGTTCATGAATATGAATTTGTCACTAAAAATAAAAATATATTAAATAACTTTATGTATTAATAGGGTGCTCCAACTCAAACCACAACCCAAACCCTTGGAACAAGGGGATGGTAAGGGGGTCACTTACTACCACAAGGGTTATAATTCTTATAAATAATTAGTGGAGCTTATACTTATGACTTAAATGTCAAAATGTGAGTTGTCCACCAAACCCGCTTATTACTTTGATCATCTAACTCAAATGAAACAAATAATGCTTTGTACATTATATTGAAACTATCTATATAGATTGAGTAAATTAATATTAGAACACAAGTAGAGACAGAGTTAATGAGAGTAGAGAAAACCCGGCCCAAACACTTAATTCTATCTCATGCCTTGATATTTTAGGCAACAAACGAATTTTAATAATAATAATAATAATAATAATAATAATAAATCTTCTAAGGGTATTTTTGCCGAAATTAACAAAAAAAAGTTCAAAAAACGACCAAGGCAAATGTATTTTTTTTATATATATATAAAATGAAGCAACTATTTAGAGATGGGATAATGAAGAAAAATATAGTCCAAATTACATCACTTATATGAAAGAGTTGAGTTTAACCATTGTGAATTTGTGATTTCTTAAAGAAGAAGATAGAGGGACACTGACTGAAGAATTGAAGCATAAGATTAAACTCACCATCATACAATATTTTGTAGGTTCATTTTGATTGTGTGGAAGTTGTATTGTGCAATTAGCCATTAGTTAATACCATTTATATAAGTCTTGAATATTGTTTTTTAGATGTAAGTAATGTTTTTCCAATGCAAAAAATGGAAAAGTACATAGAGCTTTGAATGGTTTATGATGTTGCAAAACCAATAGTGCATGTATTGATTTCTTTAAAGTGCCAACCTTTTTTTTTTTTAACATATTGTAAAAACAACAATTACTTACTTTGGAAATAACTTAATGTTTCTCTACATCTATTGGCTATAGTGTGCTTTTTTTTTTTTTTTTTTTTTTTCTGGCTCCTTGCAACCTTCCTCACTATACAAGATCTATATTAATTTTTCACTAGTTTGATTTCATGAATTGTGTTCCAAATTCTCATCAGACATCCATTATCCCGACGCAAAATACTTATTAGAACATCCTCCAAATTCCTGGTACTTGTGCCATATCATAGCTGAAAGGCAGGTCAGATTATGATCTCGACATGAATGGCTGAAGTAGCCATGATAGGCTTGCCACCACTAACAAGGCATATTTTGTAACTGGCCAAAATTTTAAGCTATTAATTTAATTATAACAATATCTAATTAGTTCAATTGCGATAGTAAAGAATGATTAAATTAGAGAGGAATTTTAAATTTAATTTATTTTAAGTAAATACTTTAAATTAGGAGGAATTCATGATTTTGAATCCAAAATTATTTGAATAATTAAACTTCTAAGGAATTCAAGTTATTCGAAATATTTATAATTATTACTAAAGCAAAACCCCTGCTGATGTCATACTTACTACATGTCAAGCTATTATAAAAAAATTTCCCGCCTTTTTTTAAAGATAATATCATCTACTTTTTTTTTAATTTACATTAATATTAGATTGAAAAATATTATATATAGAAAATTGTGTAATTGTATAAATTCCTAAATCATTTAAAACTACATTTGTTTCTTCTCTTTATTTCATATTTCCTCTACACCTTTTTCTATAATAATTTTTTCATTTAATGTGATAAAAAAATATTATTCCAATTAAATTTTCTTTAGTAATTCTCTAAAACCTATAAATTTTTCACCAATAAATGAAAATTTTCTTATAATTAAAATAGTTAAATAAATAACTTATTATCAATCCGTGTATTGCACGAGACTTACCTAGTTATAAACTAAATATAAACTTTTGTTACATTTACTTTAATTTTTTTACCTAATTATATTTTTAGCGAATTGTTAAAATTGTGATCTATTCATATAATTTTCAAAAGAATAATTACCACCATTTATTTCTGAAATTAGTTATATTTCCTTATTAATTTATTTATGGATCACTCCCTCTATCCCTTAATTTTTACCCCATTTCTATATAGAGTCAAATTTAAAAATTTTGACCATAAATTCTCATTATATTATAAGAAATAATTTATTCAAGTGGAATTTTTTTTTATGTATGTCGATGTAATTTTTTTGAGTATCAAATTTTTATAATTTTTTATATTACGAATTTAGAGATAAAAATATTTAAAATCATGTCTTAAATATCATAAAATGTTAAATAAGGCAAACAATTAAGGATAGAGGGGATTAGAAGCATAAAGCCGAAAACTCAAGTTATGGAATTGATCGAGCCTTAGTTCTCCTCCTTTTCTTTTCTTTCCTTCCCTTTTTCTCTACCTCCCCTATCTCCATCGGTAGTTCTAAAATCCTAGCAGTTGCCCTGGATGTTGTTTATTGCGAATACTTGGCCAAAACAACTCTGAGCTATGGCCTTAAAGCTGCAAAGTCTGTTCCATACAGCTAGGGCTTTGGATTACGATATATAAGAGCGTCAAGCTACTCCAAATATTAGGCCATAGGACGTGAATAGTAAAGCTCTATAAGTTGATTGTTTTACCATGACATCTAGTTGATTGTACGTTTTACCATGACATCTGATCTAATCGTTTTACAATGGTCTACTCCATATTACCGGAGGTTGATTTGTAGAGATTGATAAACCATGGCTATTGTTGACAGGAATATGATTTCTTATTGCTAGAGGTTTGATGAACTAGCTAGAGGTCTGACGAACAGAGTGTATTGTTGCTGGGAAAGCGAGGAACACAGACTGAAGACTACAAACATAACATTAAACTCACGAACAAGATGATATTTTGGCACTATCCTTTATATAATAAAAGCTACATATTTTTTAAAATTTTAAAAAGAAAATAAGAGATAATTTCATGTCTATTGTACACAGAATAGTTACCAAAAATTCTTAAACATGGGAGGCATTACAAGTTTGGTGTAAATCTGCTTTTTAAGCATTGACGTACTGCTAATAACTTGGTAATTACAAAAACCAATGGGTTTATGTTTCATATTATACATTTGACGTACTTATTAAGTTATCAGACACTCTACATTCTCTACTAATTTTGTGCTACACTAATTAACCAAATTTTGGCCGCCTTATTCCATTATTTTTCTAGTACATGACACCATTATTTTTATTCGGTAAGAGCTAATTTTGCATTAATTGAGACTCATGTTAGCCACTTGGTTCATGTTATACTGTTCTACTCCCTTAGTTCCTTTATTTGTTATTCATAAAGATAGTGGAGTTACAATTTTAAGAAATTAAACAACTAAAAGAGTCTTACTGGCTAAAAAAAAATATAGTCAATAAAAAAATAAAATGAGGGTATTTTTGTCCAAAACTTGTGTTATTAGTGGTAAGTTTTTTAAAATGGACAATCTTTTAGAAAATATGGATAAATATAAAGAAACAGAGGTAATATTTGATAAAGTTTCTTTTCTATCTTAGTTTAGTAATTTAAAGGCTTAGTGAGCAAATAATGGATTTTGGGGTCTTGCCCTTCCAAGCATTTGTTCCGAATACCATCTATGTTCATTAGTTTGTACTTTAGAATGTGACGCGTCCACTAAACGAAAGTTTTTTTCGCTATGGATTAATTAACCTAATTAAGGGTGTACAGAAGTACGTTGAGTATATTGGAATATATACCTAGTCGATTTTTAATTACAAATTAAAACATCGCAAACAATTAAAATAGGAAATTAATAGAATATTAGAATTGGGTAAAATGTTATCGAACTTAAAATGTTCATAAATATAAATGCCATATAAATTAGGGAGTTACTATTCATCGCCCACATATTATCAGGGATCGCCTGCATTTTTACCCTAAAATGAACTTTTTACCCTTTTTTATTTTTTTTTCAAATATATATAAAAGATAAATAAGTTCATTTTCATCAGTCATTATAACATTATAATTCTGTAAAATTATTTTCAATATAGTAAAAACATTCAAAACTAACAATTCAGGTGTACGTGAAAAATTAAGGTGTATTTGACATTAACTGTGACAAATTGATGATCTCGGACCAACCGAGAAAACCTTCTCCCGAATCAGGTAGAAGTTCGGATTATACTTGAAGATTTGGTCGTTTTACCGATGTGTTGCCGGGGCGTCTTCAACAGTCGCCACGGACCATGGTGGAGCGTCTTTAGCAGACACCACCCACCATGGTGAGGCGTCTTCTGAAGACACCTCGATTTTTTTTTTGGGTTTCTAATATTGAAATTCTTTTTTTTTAGGATAATAATGAAGATTACGATGGAGATGGGATTGATTATAATGGTATTTTTTAACATGATGATTTTGCAACATCGGAATTGACAATTGAATGGGCTAAAAATGTTACAATTCAATCCGGTTTTTGTTTGACGACTTCAACATGGAAAACGTAAAGAGATGGCCGATATGATAAATTATTGAAATGCGATCGTTCTTCAAAAAGTTGATTGAGATTTGACAACGGCCGTGAGGTTCGACACAAAGAGGAAAGGTTGTGGTTGCTTGTTTAATATTAAGGTTTGTCAGCGTCAAGATCTTAGCGGTTGGCACATTGTTGGTGCTTCGAAATGGGGTAAACACAACCATGAGTTGATTGTGTATCCACAAAGAGTATGTCATGTGCTATGGATTGGGAAACGATGGTTCTTCGGTATATTCGTGTATTATCGTTCTCCCTTGGGAAAGTCCTACTAGCATTATGAGGCCATTAAGAGAATTTACGATTGCACATTTGGGCAGATATAAACATTTTATTCGGTTGGATTTGGCTCAAGATTTTCTAGTACCACCGATAGCTACCTTATGGTTTCAAATTCGAAATGAAAGTGTGGTTGATTGGGAAGATATATATAGACAACGAATTGAATTATGGCAATCATTGTCATGTATTTAGGTTTTCTAATGTATAATACATTCTTCACTTATTTATTTTGTATCATTTGAAGGCATGTTAAAAGTTTCTAAAGACATTTCAAAAATGATTTGAGCTTAAGTTTAAATGATGATATATTGAACAAGTTAGGAATGATTTGATGGATATCATGCGGAAAATTTGACAGAGTTTCCTCTGTAAACTGAGCTACCAAGTGACGATAACAACAATATTAACCTGTTTCAACAGCAATATCCAACACACAACGATGCTACACAATCCAAAAGAAACATAATGTCCAACAATAAAAAACTAAAACAATATGGTTTCCAAATGCTAACTTTCAACAAAAAACAACAATCCATAATGAACTATCCCACATGTTAAGACTCATCATTAGAATCTTACATAGTCAACGACCGGTTCTACATGTCAATAATACTATCCCACCGAGCGCAAGCGGCCTTCGCCTTCTTGGTAGGCATCAAATCTCTAACTTCTAAGAAACTAGAAGTCGCTTCAATAGCCGTGTTTATCCACTGCACACAAACGTAGAAACAGTTATAAGAGACAAAATGTACTAACCAAACCTTATAAGAGTAAGCAACTTACAACATATGTCGCAGTTCGTGGTGGCACTCGTTCTCTTGTGGATTCAGACCCGTCATTTGCTACAAGGCGAGGATGTGACATCGAATTGAACCATGTTATGTACGAATCATCGCACGTGAAAGTAACCTCAGCCCGCGTCAAATCACCTAGGAAGAGTTTTGCACCCCTCGAGAACTGAACCCACAAGTTCTCCACAATAGAAATAGGCCACTTCACCTTCTACTCGGCCGATACTTTTGGATGATAAGAGAAAGCACGCTTAGGAGCGGGAGATGGGATGACCTGTACATACCCGAGCTGTCGCAAGCATCGGTCGAACATATAAGGCTCAATGATGTCTCGATACTGCAAGAAACCGAGCAATGTAGTCCTTGGTACCTTCTTAGTAGGGTCCCGAAAGTAAGGCAACCATTCAACCTGCAAAGTAAATGATTAGCAATCATCCATCAAGTTAAAAAAATAAGGACATAAGAACAAGGATAACTAACCTCTAACGCAGTCATATTATCAAGCTGCCTTCGAACCTCAATCGCTCTGTAGAATTAGTAGCCATGCAAACATTCCAGCATCCGATACGAGGGTACCCTTCTTCAATGGGAATGCGATCTCTATGGGGACGAAAGGTAGGAAAATACTCATATATCCATGCCTGAAATAGAGTAATACAACCAGTGAGTTGCTTACAATCAGTACGAATGACTAATCCAAGATGATGGTACAAAAATGCTAGAGTAGGCGACCCCACGAGTATGTTCCCATAGAACTAGGTTTCCTCGCCTCTACTATATCACGTGGCCTCACCCTACAACCACTCTTATAAAGGAACAAACAACAGCCAAGGCACAAAAGAAAATAGGCTGTGAGTTGAGTGTTCAAATGCCCAGGTGGAACCACCTTCCTACATAAATCATCGACAACCTTGATATATAGTCCAACCCCTTGCTAATATTTTACGAGTATCTAATGTTTCAATGCTCATAGTAAGTAACTCAGCACAATAAGTCTTCAGATCTCCAACATCTGACTTTCCACTAACTAATTTTTCCTTTGTAGGGACCCTAAGGATCTCTTATACATCATGTAATAAAATTGTCATCTCTCCGAATGGGAAGTGGAAAGAGTTGGTGCCAGGCTGCCAACGCTCTATAAAAGCTGATAAAAGGGTAGCATCAATATGGTTGAGCATAGCTCAAGGCAGGTGGGACACTCCAGTGTTATCTAAGCGTGCACAAATAGGCCAGGTGAACCATCAGTCATCCATGATTCATACCATAACTTCAAATTTGCGCACGCTCTCTCTCTGTTATGGTATTTCAAAATACCCACGTATGATGAAGATTCTCTCTCCTCACCGTCCTATATGCGCCTAGCAATATGTCCCAAAAAACTAGGAATGGCACTCCCATCAACCGGCCCACCAGGAACCACCTATTTCACAACCCATGAATCATCCGACCTTCATCTTCTTCCAGCTTTGACTAGAAATAGAAGAGGAAGTTTAACCAGAAGTACTAACGAACGGACCACCCTTATCCTTACGAATAATTACTTTTCAATCGGCCCGAACACCCTCTAAATAAACCTCTAATTTGTCTATATAATCATCTCTATTTTCCTCGAAGTTGTTTTCATCATCATCCCAACTATTAACACTTTCTTCTTCGTCCTCCATGTCTACTAATTGTTCATACCGAGTAGATACCCTCTTCCTTTGAGCCGAGGCAGACACACTACAAATACATGGATGCCTAAGATCATAATCACCTTGTAAGTGTTGTTTCATCATGTGAGTAGGTATCGATTTCCCTTTTCCTGGTCAGTAGCTCGATTCCTAATAACATCAAGGAAAATGACATAATTAATATCTCGTAAATATACATTTTATACTTTAGTAATTAACATAATTAAAATAATAATTATAATGCTATATCCTAAACATACATTTTATATTTAACCAATTAACACAATTAATATAATAATTATAATAATATATCCTAAACATACATTTATACTTAAGTAATTAATATAATTAATATAATAATTATAATAATATATACTAAACATATATTTCTTACGTAAGTAATTAACATAATTAATATAATAATTATAATCATCTATTTTATAAGTCAACCTAAATATACATTTTATATTTAAATAATTAACATAATTAATATAATAATTATAATAATATATCCTAAACATACATTTTATATTTAAATAATTAATATAATTAATATAATAATTATAATAATATATCCTAAATAAACATTTATACTTAAGTAATTAACATAATTAATATAATAATTATAATAATATATCTTAAATATATATTTTAACTAATTAAAATACTTAATATAATAATTATAATCATATATTTTAATTCAACCTAAACAAATATTTTATACATAAGAAATTAACATAATTAATATACTAGTCATTTAAACCTAAAAATATATTTTATAACTAATAATATAATTAATTAACATAATTCATGCATAATTAACTAATAATTATAATTATTATTAATAAAAAAAAGGAGGGGTGAATGGTGGCGGCGGAAGGGGAGACACTGGTGCGCAGCTCCACCACGCACGCGGGGTGTCTGGCGAAGACGCCTGATCTAGACGCCCCAACTCCTCCGCCTCCCCTTTCGCCGTCACAACAGTGCTACTAGCTACAAAAAAATTTACCTCAACAATCGGAACCTTAGCCGCTACCGCCTCCACCGCCGTAAGCCTTCGTGACACTTCTTTGCCTGTTTTTCGGGACATAATGTATGAAGGAATTTTTGTGAAGTTTGTATTGAAAGGATTAATGGATGATTTGTATGAAAGGGTTTGAAGTATTGAAATGGTTTTTGTATGGATGAGTTTGATTTAATTGATATAATAAACTAAGGGTGTAAAGATAATTTCATTTGAAAATTAACAGGCGATACCATGTAATTACGGGCGAGCAATTTAGATAAATTATTGTTGTGCTAACTTGATAATTGAATTGAAGTTTCTATCTTTATTATAATGGTTCTGATGTGTAATATTTTCAGTCAAATTGATTAGAGTTCAGAAGTTGAGGCGTCTTCTTACCAAATTAGTGGAATGGATATCAATATGTCGTAATGTTTAATCATCAAGGTGCTTAGGCTTTGGCTAAGTCAATGACTTCTTGTCTTGATAATACTCAACAACGCAAAATGGTTACTATTGCAAGTTTTCAACATGAGAGACTTAACATGAATTCTGGTCATAGAGGGGTAAAATGGGAAAATTTCCAATCTCTTTGATTTACAAATATTTTTTCCTTGCCCTGTATCCTAAAAACAATGGGGCCCGAAAGAACAACGCCCACTAGAACAATCAAGGACTGATGCAACTAATGAAGCCATCTGTCAAATGTGAAAGCATGGGAGATTAACAGGTGTTTACATTATGGATGAATTGCTCCAAAGTTTCTATCCCAAGAACATTTGAGCTGAGCTCTAACCAAGCAAGAATCTGAATATGTCGCTCAATGTAATAATGCCTTCAACCCGTTTGCTACCCGCTTCCACAATCACAAGCCTCCTGACGCCTGAAGACGAGATTCAATAGCAAAATAATCATTGATATTAGAGGCCTAAGTAACAGGATAAGTAACAGTGAGAATATGTTTTGGAGCATGGAGTTGGCATACCTGGATTTGCTAGCCGTTCCATGACCTTTTGTAAGGGGTCTGAAGACAAGCACATCTGACATCTTTGTCCATTGAATACCCCAGAAGGATAAGAAGCATCTTGACCTAGTTGAAGTGCCTGCAAAACAGCACGTATGTGTGTCAGAGAGAAGTGCACTCAAGCTGTATCAAAGATCTGAAGACAAGATTACTTAAAAGTGCTCTCTTCCTTTTTATCTTTTTCTTTTGTCCGCAAATTTGGGGTTTGGTGAATGGGGAACCATTGACCATATGTCAAGTAAGGTGATCTTGTCAATTATCATAAGGTTTCAAATCAACAAATATTGGAAAATAGTTTGAAGTAACAAAAACAGAGGGAGACACTTCTTGCCGAAGTCATCCTTAGTGTTTACCTGATGAACACTCATCTCATCAAGACGAATTTGTGCATATGCCCTGTCTTTTGCTAAAGAAGTAATATCACTAACAGAGATGAATAAAAAAAAAAAATCAGATTACACAAATGCAACTACAGCAGAATCAACTTGCAACAATTTTTTAAAAACAAAACATTGCACTACCTCCTAGAGTAGATATCCAGCAATGAGTCATTTTCATCAACTATAGGCACTGAACTTACATCCGCTGCAAAATAAGCACAAAACTAATATAAGATGGGTACAGGCGTAAAGATGTATGTATAGTTTACTGTCTTCTTGCATCAAGAAAGGAAAGAGTAACAAGTTAATCCTAGATGATCCCACAACGAAGCTAAATGGGAGTCTCAAGAAATCTCGCAGTTAACTTGCACAAAAGTAGTAGGAAAAAAAATCCATCTGATTCATGGAGCATCAAAGGCTGCAATACCTTGGACGAGTAAGGTCAAGGCTGCCCCGAGAGAGGCATTTGGTTTCAATGTAGCAAATGGCAGTCGGCTTGATTCCCCAATCTTTGGAACCCAAGTACCCAAAGGAACTGAACATATTGGTTGCTGAAGAATAGGCAAAGAGCTACTAGAATGTTTAAAATGTCGGCAAATACCTGGAAAAATAGGGACAGTAAGCAACAGTTAATGACATCAGTCCAAAAGCTCCCTGCAATGCGAGTTGGGGTCTGGAAACTTACATTTTAATATTCCAGACAAAGAAGCAAGATGTAGCAGCTGAGGAAAAGAACCATCAGGTGATGAGGAATGAATAATTGGAACAGTGGATACTTTGTTTTGCAAAATTTTCAAAGCCACGTCTTTCAATGAATCATAAGGCCCAGCCTGCATGCGTGAAAATGTACGAATGTCAATCTAGCTAACCCTATTGAGAACACTGCTTCACCCCCGTCCCAGTACTTTTGTTACATGAAAAGATCAAAAAGAAACAAAAATACTGTAACAAGTTTAAAAATATAAAAGAAAAACTAATTCATCATTCTTTTTAGAGTCGGAATTACATTGACATTCTTATAAATAAACGTGAACAAATAACAAGTATTCATATGTATTGTACACTAGAGATGAGACAAAGCTAGTATACCAACATATATCAATTACAAGCTAGTATACCAACATATACCCTATTGAGAAAACTGTATGTAATTTTGATACTCATATTTTACTATTTACCTACTATGCATTTAACGAGTTTTTAAATTATTATTTAATGAGTTAATTGCTAATAGAATGCTTACACTCTGTCTACCTTGTGAAATTCAATAATTTTTTCTCATTAAAAATCTATCTGGGTTATCTTTAAAAACCTGAACCTCGTTTTCTTTCCTCTTTTCTCTTTCTCCTCTACATGTCCCCTTCCTATTCTTTTCTCTTTTCCTTCTCTTTCCCTTCTTCCTTTTCCTCTTGCTCCCCTGCCTCTTATGTGCACTCTCTTTTCCTTCTTTCTTCTACTTCCCTTCCTCTCACCTCCCATCTTCATCCCGCACCTCCTCCCTCTCCTCCACCGTGCTCCCTCACTCTCCCTTTCCTTCTCTATCTCTCTCGCACAACTCACTCTCCACGCTCTTACCTCCTCCATTCGGCCCCCATGGCCAAGCCATAACCACCATCCCTTTGCACCTCCTCTCCTTCCCCTCTAGGCTACGCAGACAGAACCGCCACCACCTCATTACTCTTTCACTCTCTTTCCCCCTTCGATCATCCTCGAACCACCGGTAACACCATCACGCGCGAACTAAACCTCATGCACCGACAACCAACTTCCCTGTGAGCATCTTCTTCACTTACCTTTATTCAATTATTTTTATTTCATAGGAATTATTGTTAAACCCTCATTTATAATTTTAGTATGGTTTTTTTTTTATTTGAATTGTAAATGCATAATAGGTTAATTTGATTAGTCCAAATTCCTAATTAAGTTCCAAAAATTAATTTCAGGGTTTTATTTAATCCAATTACTTTTAAGGTAGTGTTACTAATATTTGTATCTAAAGCATTGATTTTGAGAGCACTATGATTTTAAGATTGTTTCATGTTATAAAGCTTTATAGTATAAGTAAAAGTATGACATACTTAAAAACTTATGAAAATAAAACCTAATTTGTATACCAAGACTTGTTAAATAACGTTCTAGGGTTATTTGCTATATATAGGCGATACAAAGGGGGTAATGGATACGTTCTAGATATGTTACACCAGGATTTCATTAGATGAATAAGCTATAACTAATTCCAATATTTTCAATTTCTTAGATAAAGTAATGTGTTGAGGACTTAAAATAGGCATGGGAAAACCTAATTCCTTACTCCTTGAAATACAAAAATCTTTGTTAAAAGATTAGATTAAATAACATAAAGAATGTAAATTAAGTGGTTGTTTCATGTTTTTAAACATACTTTCTAATGCTAAATACTTTATGTATACTTATATGCTTACTAAAATGAGTTATGTATTATATTGAAGTACAAGGTTTTAACACGGAACAAGCTAGATTTCTAAAGTAAAGTATTACAAAAAAGTAACTTCTTATCCTCAAAAGTCTATTAGATACTAATACCTAACTTTAATTTCCATTCTTTCAAGTTTCAAACCCACTAACGAGGTACGAACCATCAACACCAATGAGAGCAAGGGTTCGCTTGGTGAAGGTACACATCTCTTCACCCACCTTGATTGGAATACATAGTTACATCTAAAGAGTGAATTCGAGTTATATTTGAATTTACTAAAGTATTTGTTTATGTTGAGACCAAAATAGTCGAAATATTTTCAAAATAAGATTGCGTTGAATGTGTTATTGAGATCTTAGTAGAAAGTCTGTATACCTAAGTCTTATTGGTAATGTTGTGAAAATGTTGAAAGGAGGATAAAATTGTTGTAACCAGCATTCATCGAAAGATTAACTTGGACTAACACTATACTGCTGGTTGAGATGATTATTGTGATAAAAAATATATTTTACAGAGGTTTGGACTTTGTTTTAAATGCGAAATGTTCGATTTACAAAGAAACTCTGCCGAAACGTCTGTAGAATCTAAAGTAAACAAGTGCATGTGGTTTAATGCTGTTGTGATGCTATGATTGGTTGTTGAATTGTTTAGTCCTTTCTAAAGTTGGAAATCAATAAGCTACTTTCAAAAGGTTGAACCAAAGAGAATTAGCTACGGAAATTTCTTTGAATCGTTTGGTACTTTGGTTAGATGGACATAATTGTTAAAGTAGATGTTCTTTTTCTTTCTAAAATAAGAGGACTTGATTGTAAAAATCAGAAGTGGATCAATTTATCCATTTCTTTCCTTTAAGAATGAAGGGGGTGCAAAGGTACTCGTGGAATGCGCTTATTATGAGGCTGAGGCCTGAGGATAAGAAGCTATTAATAATTTATAAAGCAATCAATAAGAAAGCAATGAAATTCGCAAAAGATCAAATAGCCTAAATAAGTAAGGTAGTTGATGTCCCGTGAAAACTACTAATATTTTTTAAGATCGGGCTTTCTATGTCGGGGTCCACTTCGGCTTGATATAGCGGCATCTAATGAGGTTCTTGGTCATAAAATCAGTGAAAGCAAGTATTACAAGCAAGTTAAGTGGTAAGTTTTCCTAAAAGTGTATTCGATTTATAAAGGAATAATACTATTGTATTAATAAGTTCTATTTTAAGCTTTGTAATTAAGCTTAATCATGTTTAATAGAGTATTAAGGTTCTTAATTAACAGCTCAAAAGTTAAGGTTTCAGCGGTCTCAAGGCACCTTTACAAGCAAAAAGTTGAATCACTTACATTTATAAGCTGTCTAGCATATGGCCTTCCACTACCCTCACTTTGTCTATTGAGTCGAATTTTCCCATCTTTCCATGCCAATATTGTATGAGTCTCCAGCTCTTCTTCCGTCAAATTTGAACCATGATTCCCAAGCTAAAATCATACAATTATAATTAATAGAAAGTGAATGGGAGATTATTCAAAGAAACAAAACTCAATAATAGCAAACACACATCATAAGATCTACCTTTACACATAACAAAGAGCCCAATGATTTTCTCAAGTATTTGATCGAAAAATAACATAGAACGGAATCAGGGCATGAGCAAGAAAAAAGCATATATGAAGTATTAGTTTCACAATAGATCATTCAATCTCCAGCTTCAATAAATAACAAAATAAACAAATGACCAACAAGCTTTCACAAACAATCGTAATCAGAACCAGATACCTCCTTAAGCAGTAAAAACCAAGGCAAAAGAAGTGCAACAGGCAAACACAGCCCAGCCAAAACAAAAGTACATCCAGCTGACATAAGTCAAAAGGACAGTCCCTCGATGTGTAGTTTATAACAAAAGTAAAAAATGTCCAGTGCCAAAAAGGCAAACTTGCATCACATCCTTCAATCTAAGCTACCAAAGAACTAATTTTTTTCTTTCCTCCCAATTTAAAGACCTTGTACAATTTTCTTCCACCCACATGTTTTACAGTAATTAAACAAAGGTCTCTGTCAAAATGACTAAGATCACACAGTTCCACAATGACACCACCCTACATAGTGTGGTGGATAAGATGATCACCTCAGCCATTATCAAGGAACAATTATAGTCAAATATTAGTGTTCAATTTGTTTATGTTATCTGGTTTTGAATTTAGGAGAGCACACGCACACAAAAGCATGGAAACAGCCCGAACTAGAATCTAAGCATATACACAGTTACCAAACACATTAGAATAACGAGGTTCATTCCATTTAATCTGTGACCATCAACACTCATTCAAATAAGATGGAGAATATGGGATTCAAAACCCAAAACAAATCCGATCCAAGTATTAACATGACTGAAATTAGCAAAACTTAGCATCACGGAAACAAACTTAATAATCAACTCAATAGCATAGCAACAAAGATTAACATATTAAGGTAAAATGAAATGATTTTAGATTCGGCTACAGTACAAGTGGACATGTACCTCTCTCAAAATTAATATGAAATCAACTGCACTAAGAACTCCAACAAAATCACCCTTGCCAAAATCCCATAAAGGAGCAACAGGGACCCCCTGAAAGTAGATTAAACCAGAGTGAGAAATATTAAACACAAGATTGACAAGGAAAACGGTTATCTAGAAAGAAAGTACAAAGCAAACAGAAAAACATTAAAAAGAGTAATAAAGGTGACTAACAACTAATAAGCACAAAAACATTAAAAAGTACCGAGTTTCCATCATCGCCCAACTTATTGAATTACAAGAAGAGAAGGATTCAGGAGCTATCAGGGAGTATAATGGAGACGGGAGGAAGATAAGTTCATTGCAAGATAAGAGGAAAATTATTCTTTAAAGGGTCAATATGAAATATAAACCTTGGTGTACCTAAAACTGACACTATACAAAGGGAAAGAGGATAACATGTTCCATTCCATAAAATATACGACTGTCAGCAAATACATCTATAATGCCTACTTACATATTGCATCATTTCTCTCCATATATTAGGAGCAAAGGTTAACCAAATACAGTACTAAATACTTCATATGTCCCAAAAAGATTGTATGCTACTACTTACTGCAACTTTCGAGAAAGACTTGTTGGTTTGACTCTTGAAACATATAACTTCCCCCTCTTTTTTATAAGTAGCAACGGATTAACTTCTACACTATTTACCCAATTCACATTGAGACTCATTGGTAATTTTTACTTCAGAATAGTTATAGATATTAACGTTAGATTATGAGCATTGACAAGTGTGAAAAGTGAAGCGTTGGCACGTTGCACCTAAAATAAAGGTAATAATTGTGAAATAATACTTTCATTGAATAATAAGTATAAGATGAGAAGTCAAACAAATTGTATATTTTAAGTAAGCTAACATTGCTTCAGGACATAAAAAATAAATACAGGGATCAAACCGGCATTCCTTTAAACATTAGGTGGAGAGTTGCTACAAAAAAAAAAAATTAAAAGTAGCTTCCACAATTCAGTGAAACATATTTGCTTCAACTAGACCTTGCAGCATATAACCAAGCACAAAGATGGCGAGCTGTAGTACCTAGTTAGCAATGGCCTTATTCAAATGATGGGCTGAAAAGGAGTTCATGACAATAATTTAATGTGGTAACCTATATTCTAACACAAGTGATTAGAGCGCTCAAGAGATCTAAGCCACCAATAAGCTAATAGTTCTTCACAAAACATTCATACTAGAGAGCATACAAAGCTGTCTACGTGTATGTTTTACATTTGACTACAGAAGCTGGCACTCAGATGCCACAAAAATTATCTGGAAACACCAGTTGCATGCATCCCCCAAGCAACTTTAAGTAACTGCAGCTATCAGATTTTGACACAAGACTCCAGCTGTGAATTGCCCTAAAATGATATAATTTGGTTTTTTGAGGGATATGTAATATTTGAGAAAGGAAAAGAAAACCACATTAGCATACCGACATTAAGGTGTATTAACCATGTCCAGAAAAAATTAAATATAATTCACATTGATCCCCGAAAACATCACATATATAGTTTTTCCAAAACATGGCATATGTTGCCCCTCAAGTTGCTCATTTATTCAAAGTGTACCCCAATCAAACAACATCTCACTTCAAAGGAGCATTGTGAAATATGTTCAGGTTGGTACAGGTGAATATATGGAACAATAAGAGTATATCGCGAGTTATGTACAGAATAACAAGAGTATCTTTCGAAATATGCTAAAATTCTAAGTACAAAACAAATATCCCCTTTACTAAGAGATTTCAGGGCACTTGAAACAAGTTGTGTGGAAAATGCTTGACAATTCTAAGGGGCTAATGATGGAAATCAGTCAAAATAAGAAGCTAAATTTGAACAAAATTCAATGGAAAAAAGGAAGGCCAATCATGGATGGATAAGTGTGTATAAACTTTTCACAGAAGGAAATCTTCATCTCTAAATATATGCTAAAAGTGGAAATAATTAAATGCAAAGGTTTCTGCACTTCTTATATAAAAGATTTACAAAGTCACTGACAATCTTCCAGATAGACATCCACGTATGACACAAGCAAGAGAAATGAAGATGATGCCCAAAACATAAGTGAAAATTTCTCCAAAACATGATCATAACGATTTTTATTAAAATTGGAGAACCATAAAAACAAGGCTGAATAACTGATAATCCCTCTTAAAATTCTGAAAAGTTAAGCATCACAAATAGGATGCCAAGGCTAAACAAATTCAAAATTTTTTTTATGAGACATTAGGAAAGACTTGATAAATAATTCTTGCATAGATAAAATTATGTTCCAGCGCTACTTCATGCAAGAAAAATTAAAAGCAGAAAACAAGATATTTCTTTCATCAAATCTCATGGTAGTCCTCACATCGGAACTATAAAAGATAACCTAGCTTGCTCTATGGACGATGAACACTCAACCTCATGTATATTATCCATGAAAAGTTAGAAATTATTGCCATGTATTCTCCACAAAGCACAAAATACAGATGACAGAGAAGCAATACAAAAGAATGACCTCGAGCATACTGCAGATGCAATTCCTAACTTAATAGCAGGGGGATTGAACCAAATTCTCATGTTCAGAAAGGTCAAATTGCAAGAAGGCACAATACATCAATTCAATCATTAATATTTTATTGAAATTCACGAGACAAGTCATGGTTTTCGAAGAAACAGACTCATAAAAATAACCAAACACAAAAGAAAAACAGTATAATTTTAGCAAGCACGTCAAGGTACTTTACAAACCTGTTCATAAAGGATATGAAAAGCTTGTTTCACTGGTAAAGTAACATCCAAGGCCACAACCTACATTTGCAACACAGAAAATCACCAAAAGACCAACCACATATAACAGAAATACGCAAATATCAACTCTCAAAGACAGTAAAAGACTAACAAATAAGGGCATATATCCAAACCTTGCCTGACTCTGGTAGCAATTCATATGCTGTATGTTGTGACAAATACAGAGAAATACGATGACGTGAAACCTGTACATCAGCATCAGAAATTTGCTCCTGCACCATTCCATCAGGCGTACCAATCTGTTGACATACATGGGATACAAAAGCAACTAAGGACAAACTCATTTGTTTGAGAACTCAAGAAACAAGTGGACGAGAAAAAAGTGATTTTCCTTGAAATAACAAAAACATCCAGCCATAACGATGTCCTAAAGGGGTAACAGATGTCATGTTTGAAAGGCAACAAGCTTCAGTGCGGATTTCAGTAAAATGAAAGTAAGCACTACATTCTCCAACAAACAAAGCAACATACAGAAATCCTTCCTCTAACCCTCACCCCTCATTTTCATACCCCTCTAACCCCCACCCCCCAAGAAAAAAAAACAGAAGAATATAAAAGCCAAGTTATATCTAAGAAACATGCATGCTGGCAACATTTTAGATTCTAATATCCAATAATAACATAAAAGTACTGTACAAGAGAACCGATCATTAATACAGTACTAAACACAAGACTTACTGGACGAGCAACTATGTTCTCATCCACATCCATGTTAGATCTACCAGGAGTATCAGAACTAAATATAGTAGGATCCATGTCAGACTCCCTTGCTAAAAGCATAGTGTTGACAACTCCATGAGTTCCACTCCCAAAAAGCTCATGTTCATCATACCGCCATTCTCCATCGACATTAAACTTATACTGCATGAAAAGAAAACTGTTAAAAAGTAAGCATGGAGCTCATACATTCTAGACAGGAATCTTTTGAGTTTTGGTAATGCAAATTAGAAGGGTAAGGAAATTGATCAGAGCAGTGCCATGCATACTGTTGTATTTTACACATTAATTTTGAAATAAATTGCATAATGCATACCATGGTAGGAATGACAGAGTACTTAAAAATAAACTATCATGACAGTTGATGCCAAGATATTGCATACATCCCAAGGATAAGAAAGATATAACATAAATAATAATACACATTATCAAGGCTATGGAGGAGGAAAATTAACAATAACTAAAATAAGGGAAGAACTTTTTTGGGGGAGGGGGGGAGGCGGTTGGTTTGTTGATGGAGAACATAACTAGGCACCTCCTTTATCCAAATTTAAGCCTATCCCTTTCCTTAACTACTAAGTAGGAAACTTTATGCATCGAAAGGGATTAACATGTCAAAAACCAAAGCCCAATTAACTGGAAAGGGAGGATGGAAAACAAGGGGCAATGATTTTTGACGAGTTAACCTAAACATCTAACCACTACAATCTATTGAATTGAAAAGGTAAAAGGAAAATAAAACTAGCACATTGCCCCAAATATATAGCATGGTATCCATCAGATCACAGTATTGTGATAATGACATATCTATTCTCTCTTTCCATATCATTCACAATAATGATCTTAACCATATATGAGTGTTTCCATATACCAGAGTACTTTTTACGATTTATCAAGCACCAGACATTGTTCATCATAATCAAGTAAAAATGGAAAAGACAAGGTGATTTGCACAGGATTATTCCAATTATTCCAACTACAAACGCAACAAACAAAAAATACGGAAAAAAGGAAACTTCATCCACAAAAACAAGGCACTTACAAATATAATTGCCATGCATATTATTAGATACAAATGTCTTAATCCCCCACCCAGAAAACAAAGATGCCTAATGGCACAAAAAGAAAAAAGTCAACAAATGTTGTTGCCACTTGTCAGATTTAACTAATAAAGCCTTGAAAAAACCATAAAACAGATACAGGAGCAATAAACTCCAGCCAGAAAAGAGAGCATCCTTCAGCCAGAAACCTAAACTCTCAAAGGCAAGCTAGACTCCACTTCTCACCACAATCATAAATTTACGGCCTGGTTCCAAATTAATATACTATCTCAAAAAATAAAGATCCCCTAGTCGAAGTTTGGTGGAGCAGTAAAGTGGCCAAAGGTGACCCTCAATCCAACCACAGCATGAATATATTTCCTCACATATCTATAAAATACCTTCATTCAATATGAAATCTGAAATAGGGTCAGGGAATTCTAATTTGATAAAATTGACCACAAAAATTTTAAGCTCCCTGTTCCCAAGATGTATTGACTAACAACTGTCCATAGGGCTATACATAAGTGGCAACAGCAGCCCTATTACTTTGCCTAATTGCACGCACCAGTTGAAAGAACATCAAACACTGTCCGCTCACACCTAAACCAATACTAATTTAAAATCTAATCTGACAATTCGGTAGAAATAACTTCAACAAGATACCAACATTCTCACAACCAAGCAATAATTTCAATAAGTCAGTAAAGCACGATTTTGACCTGATGAAAACCTGGGGATAAGTTACAAATAACTTGAAATGCAGTAGGGCATCCCTCCATGGGCGACATAAGTATAAGCTCCGACCACCTGCATCATCCAATCATATAATAAAATTAAACAAGAAAAGACAAGCTTAATTTCCAATAACTAATCATAAGATGAATTCCCTCAAAACGGAGCCCCTTACCCAGTGAAGGAACCGGTGAGGAAAACCCTCCTTCCACCATACGGCCAAACGAAGCGAAACGGAATTAAAATGTTTCCAGGTAATCCACTGTTACTATGAGCAGCAGAATCCGGATTGGATCCAAACATTGCCACTCAACACAACAATCAATTCAATCTAACTATCAATTCCAGAATTCGCAAAATCAACTAAACTAGACGACCAAATACAATGTGTAATCTTCAACGTAATCGTAGCCCGATTGAGGAAGCCCCGACGCAAACCATACCAATCCAGAACCCGAACTAAACGGTTCAATTCTGCAACAATAGAAAAGGATCAAACCCTAATATGCGAAGCTGCGAATGTGGATGGTTCTATAAAGGGGAGGACTTTCTCACCGATTGTAAACTCACATCGGACGAATCAGAAATCCTTAACTTGAGGAAAGAGAGAGAGAGTGTAATGCGACACAACCACCGAATCGACGGCTGAAGGAGGCGGAGGAGACGGCGGAGGTACGTCGGATAGTTTAGTAATTCGGGTGTCGAACTTTTTTATTATATATATTAATTTATTTTTGGAGAGATATAAATAGGAAAAAAGGAGGGGATAAAATGGCAACCGGCGGCGAAAGAACTAACAGAAGAACCAGATGAAAGAATGACTCGAAGCGCTTTGGTTTTGCTTGGTTTGCTCCCCTCATATATTTTTTTTTTTATTTCATGAAATGAAAAAATAATTTGCAAGAAAAATAATTTGGTAGAAAAATAATTCACTCTCTAATGTCTTCTCCACTCCTATGATTTTCGTTCTATGTTTTTTAAAAAAATTTACATTTTTTGCATATTTTTTTCTTTTTTCTTTTACCCTTTTTAAAGAAAAGTAATTTCGAACAATATACATTACATTAGGGATTGGAATAGCCAACTTTTATATATTACATTTCAAGTTTCTCTCACTTCTTTTAATGAATATACAAAAACATACTACACTATTATTAAATTCTTTTTTATTTTATTTGAAGGTGTTGTAATTTTATAATTGGAAAAAATATGTGTTGTGTGAATTTATGTTGTAGTGATATGAGGTAGTTTATTTTTACTTGGTACAAATGTTAAAAAAATAGCAAGATTTAACGGTTGAATCTTGGAGTAAAATATAAGTTATAAATTGTAGAATTAAGTTTTTTTACTCCTTCAAGTTATAAATTATATGGGAACATTTGAGGATTTTGGTGTTAAAACTTCAAACTACTAAAAGCTCCCTTACCTCTATACCCTCTTAGAATGTACTCAAAGGGATAGGTCATAGATGGAGACATTCTGGTGACTATCAACTCTTGGAAACGGCTTTGGCAAAATCCCAGAGACATTCACTATATTTGCAATGCACAAGTGGACTTGTCCAAGCCCAAAGACATATCCGTTAACCACCTTTTAGAAAAGCAAATCTAGCGGCAAATTTATGGCAACGAAATGGTGATCGTGCTTCAGTTTGTCTCTTTGATTTTGCCATGTCCCTTTTATACACAAGGATGATTTTGGTTGGTCTTCCTAGTTTTCTTTCCTTATACAAGAAAAGTATGAAGTCCATAATAGTAAGTAGTAACATAGACCAACTAACTCCCTCTATTCTTAAATTACCCCCATCTAACCAGGAACGAACATTAAGGAATAAAGGGGTAGATAGGTTCGAGTGATAGTTCTGTAACTCGGTGTCAATGAAGAAGGAAAAGTTGAACTTTAAGGAATCGAGAAAAACACTTGCCTCGTATTTCTGTAAATCACAACTTATTTCTTTCTACCTATTGGCTATTATAATTATTCACATGCTTTTGTTGGAAAATGATACCCCAACTTAGATTTTACAAAATACAAAGAGAACAAGAAAACAATAAAGCTCAAAATGGAGATAAATGCAATGCTTCCTCAATGTGGAGCATAACATTATATTCATTATTTTTGAAACAGACAGTATACAAAATTTCCATTCCAAAAACAATTATATTGAAACGGGAAGTATGGTTAGTTTCATGCCATACTTTCCTAATTAGTAATTACACCCTTAATGGTTGAGGGGGACAGTTCGGGAAGTGTGTATCCAACTTGGACAATTTGGTTAGCTTTGCCCTTATTTCCTCTTGTAATTTCTGTCTACGATAGAAGAAATATTTATGTAATTTTGGTAGCACCAACTGGGTAAGATATGTGCGTCTAGTCATCTACCAAGAAACTTGAAAGAACGAAAAAGAAAATCCCTTTTATGTACTTCGAATCATTATACCGGGAAAAATGGTTATGGAATTAAGGCAAAAAAACAAGGCTGGGAGGTATTCATCTACTATAATCCAAAATTGCTGCCATGAATCGATTTTGCTTCAGCAGCCACTGATCAAACCTGCAGCAGGAACATCAATCAGAGGTGCAGAATCATTCTGGGATAATAGTGCATAATGTTCTTTAAGACGATACCCTAACACCACAATTCTTAAACTCATATTTCAGCTAATGGAAGAGGTCATTGGCCAACTGTCAGGGGGGCTTAAACCTAAGCCAAGTGGGTTAGACCAGTGTAATGAGCACCACTGATTTTTCACCCCTTGTTACTTGATTTAGCCTGACTTCTGCAAACTGTTTTCAGATGAACCTTGAAAAGTTACACCATAAATAGGAAAATATTTTACCTGTATGGTTCTCACATCCGAGTACTGCTAGCAACTAGCAGGGCAGCATGAAAACCCCGTAAAGAAAAAAGTTCAACGCTTTCTCTAGTGAATTTTTTTTTACTGTATTTACAAACATCCAACATCCCCGTGCTTCTCAACTGATAATGTAAAACAAAGAGAAGAATAAGAAAAAAGTTCATAACATCACAAAAAAAAAAGGCACCACATTTTACAGTCATTGACAATGCAGGTCCTACGTACCTTGATATTTTCTGAATTACTCTGTCTAACCTTTCTTTCACAATTGCCAATTTAAACATCCGTACATGTTTTGGTTTCACACACCTGCATTTGATAACTCATAAGACCTAATTATAAAACCTGTGACTTGCTCTTGAAGCAATTGAGGAATAAGAAAGAGGACATACCAAAAAATGGGTATTTTGTGATCTGTAATATACACGCACCAGAAACATCTTCCCTTTTAACCTCAGCTTCAATGCTCAGAGGCACGAAATTGCAATTTAAAGTAAAATATCAAGACTTGATAGACTCCATCGCAAGGCGCACCAGTTGCAAGAGACCATCGACATCATGGAAGCTGAAATCCAGAACACCCTTAACGGAAGATATGCCTTCCTCATTTCCTGCCTGTGTAAAGACTGGTATTGCAGCAGCAAAAGAACTTTGTGACCTTCTGGTTGCCTCCATTGCAAGATTAATATCATGTGCCTGCAATCAAACACGAGCTATACCACATAAGACAAACTTAAAGTATGAAACATTGTGTAAATTCCTGGAACATTAATAATTCTGTTGGGCGGACCTACAGATGCTAATTCAAGCATCCACTCACAATCCATCCAGTATAAATCAGTACAATGCTCAAAATGAATCCTCTCAAACAAAAATGGAAGACAGTAGGGAGGACGGGAGGGTGTGAAATCCAAGTATATAATAGCTAGAAAAAAAATAAAATTAAAATAGTGTTCTCTTTATCATTCTCCCCTAACTGTCAGAAATACCCCCTCTTTTACCATTGATTCCCAAGATACACCTCCCTTACATGTGAATTTTAGCATATATGGAGTAGCAAATACATTCAGGCAAAGCAACTAAGCAGCTGAAGAGGTGGGGGGAATCGCATATGAAAAAAAATATATATATAAAGTGGGCTACAGCTGTCACAGACATGGTACACATACAAAGTCCAGCAGCCGCAGTAAGTTGGGCCTGTTTCCAGCAGAAACAACATGACTTTGATGATTCAACGCAGAATCTCCTTCCTTGACTGTATCTATGGAAGCTTGATTTAAGTTGTCAACATCAGAGGCGGATGATGACGGAGACTCCACTGCAGATGAAATGGGAATATTTTACATTAGCGATATATACTTGGCCACATTGTTGCAACAACTAAGTAACACCAAGTAAAAATCCAAAATCATCTAAAATTTGAAATGCTAATCCTAGGGCGAGTAAATCCCACAAAAAAAGCAGTTTACAACTTTACATATTTGCATACTTGAAAGCTTAAATAGCGGCAAACACAGATCATTAACCCCCAAGAATATACAATCTACCAGTCTCATTACCTTGAGGAGCAGCTCTGACAGACATTTGCAGCTCCTGACGATCTCTGCTTGCAACAAGATCTTTGCAATAAACCACTCTCATATAGGCTACCTCCATACATTTGTAGGCCAAAGCAGCAGATGCCATGTCATTGCATCTTTCATATTCAAGGGCACAATATCTGCAAATCACAACAAATTTATACTACATATCAGAGAAATCCAACATCAGGCAAATGTAACAACTGTTAAAGGAAATTTCCTCCCTAAGAACAAATACTTGTATAATCATTACATGCTACATAAGGTAAAACAATGAATTCATAGCAGCAGCAAATATGATTGCATCAAAAGAAAGACTTAAGATAACTAAACCAAACCAAAGGGCATGGCTTTCAGTCACTTGAACATCAAAAACAAATGCCATGTAGCCTCCAATATCATCCATGAGCAAAATGACATAATATGATCTAGATAGAGTAGAAACATGCAATTAAACCATCACGGTCTCGATTGATTAGACAAGAGAGAGACATAGCTTGCCTGTCCAACTCAAATCAGTTGATTCCTCAAGCTATGGTAGGACAATAGGAGCAATGAAAGTTTACAAAGCAAAATGAAAGTTCACAAAATACAGTAAACATACTCGCATAATTTTGCAGTACTGGTATACACTTCATTTGGTGCCATCTCCCCTGTTCTACTTTCATAATTGCCAGGCTCTAACAAAGATGCTCCATGAAGAAACTTTAGCGCTGCCTGGAAGAATATGCCAGTACTCTCTAAACCTAAGCCAGAAACCTTAATGCAAAAGACCAATAGTGAGACAAGTTTTTAGATGGAAAAGATTTAAGCAAAGCATTCATATAGGCAATACCTTCAAACGATTAGCAGAATGTTTAAGATCAGTTGCCTCTCTCAAGGCTGTTTTAGCAGCTCGATGGTAGCTATCTTTCTTTCTAGAACTTGAAGCCTCAACGTCATTGGACACTTGCCTAGTATGGAGCGAATGTCCAACATGACCAACAGCAACCTGTCTGAAGGGCTTCTCATTGACATTTTCGACTCTCCCACCATTAAATCCATTACCTCCGTCAAAATCAGGAGCACCATGGGAATTAGATGATACTTCCTTTTCGCTATCAATCTTGGAAACATGTGACTTACCTTTCACAGAAGTAGTTCCATCACAATGCAACTTATTAGGGGATTTCATTATCTGATTTTCAGCAACCAAATTCTGTTGTAAAGTCAATGTTCCCTCATATGTGCCATCCACTCTACCACCTCTATCCTTATAGTCTTCAATTTTAGGTTGGGTATCCATTGCATGGGAATATCTTCTAGATGACAACTTCTTACCTACATGATCCTCATCAGCTGCATCAGACATGATGCCAGAGTTCCTAGAGAGGTTAGATTTTCTATCTCTAAATCCTTCATTATGAGGTGCAAAATCATTTATTGTGTTTTCTGCTCCAGCTTTCAGCTGCTGCTCACTATATGAAACAGATTTCTTACTCGTCCCTCTATCAGGATCAAGCTTAGAAACCTTTTTAGGAGAGGAGGAAATTGATCCAACTGGGGAGAATTTCACTTCATGCACTTTTGCTTTAACTATGCAGGAAACCTTTGAGGAGCTAGAGGTGGTCACATTGTCTGATAAACCCAAATCAAGAGCCATCTCAGAAGATGGTCTACCAGCAGGGGTCTTTCGAGACATCCTGTCCATATGATATTGCTCCAGAGGAATGCCATCTGACCTCCCTCCCTTGTGTCGACCACTATCACCAGCACCACCAAGATCAGATTTAGCATCATAAATCTGAGTTCTATGATGTCCCTTATCTGCACTACTCTCCCTAATCTGAAACTTTGAGGATTTTGACTTCTCTTTCCTATGTTCAGGCAAACTATTCTTAACCGCATCCCAGCTATTAACTAAATATTCTACTTTGCCTGAAGGTACTACTGCAGGATGATGTTGTTGTTTGTCCTTCAACTTTCTTTTCTTTCCAGACACATCATATATCTCAACCTTAGAAGTCATATCACTATGGGCCCTATCTTTGGCTTTGACAGTAAGGCATTTTGAGTCTCCCTTCTCGAAATTCCGGGGAACTCGCAAAGCCCCAGGATCAGAATCTTCCATAGGATGCTGATGCACTCTCTTCAATTTCTTAGAAACTCCATAAGCCTCAACATCAGCTACCCTCTTCTTTTCAATCTTTGATGGCTTACCATCATCTGTGGATTTAGATACAATAATTAAATAAATTTCCTTACTATCTGAGTGAAAAGAATCATATATGAGAACCAAGAAGCTACCTCGTACTAATTGCATACCCACTGATTGAAGGGAAAGAAGGCATAAAAACAAAGAACAAATCTAGCAGACCACATTTGAGACTTTGAGTTTGTTTTAATAGTAAGAAATGAAAAGTTTGTTCATATGACGAACAGCAATAAACTGTAACACATTTCATTCCAGATGATGCCTCATAAAATTCAATGAAAAAGAGAAACATGGAGATTTAACTGTGAGCCCAAATTTTATGTTTATCATCTCGCAATTTAGCCTTTTACCTCAGTGAAGGTGTCAAATATCAGTTTGGCCAATCACGACCAGCTGACAAGGTCCACATTGTTCAACAAAAATAATTTTCCTGTTGTATACTTTCTCATTTATTTTCTTTTATTTTTTTGGGAGGGGGGAATGTATGCAACAGGAACAAGAGCACAGAATTCCCTCCTAAAAATATAAATAATTTAGCATATGGCTGTCACAGAAGTACAAAAACAAATGGAAGGCGGCTATTGCACATGCAGATTAACAGTCTATAAGAGTAGAGTATTGGCAATTTTGAAGAAAATCAATGCAGGAAACCCCACCGGTTGAAAACCAAACAAACTTTTGGAATATATTCATTTACAAATATAATCAGTGAAAAAGTTGTCTGAGCTACTCACAAGCATGGTTTCCAGTTTTCCACACATGGCAATTTCATTTCACAATTATTTGTTATTCAGGAAGCTACTGGGTGAAACATAATAGGCCAGTGAAGTTCTTCCTGCATCCAATAGAGATAATGAATGAGTTTAAACACAAATGGTTGATTGCTTACCACTCTTCCGCACAGATTTCATCTCCCGGCGATGACTTTTCAGATTCTTCAAATTCCTAATATCACCATAACGCGGCTGATCCGTCTTCACAGGAATGTGCAAGTCTTGAACACCACTTTGTCGAGCTGCCTCTATTTCTTTCTTCACCACATTCTTCTTTTTGCCTCCATTGGGCAAAACATCCAAATTAGGAGCTTGACTGGAAACAACAATATTTGGGGCACTGGCTGGCCCAATTACAGATGCATTTGCCTCTAGATGAGGGGGCTGATTACTCTGAATTACAGAAGCAGGATCCATAGGAATATATGATGCATACAGAGCATTAATTGTCTCATCCTCACTGAAACTGCAGTTGTTCATCCCAGGCCTAGAAAACATTAATAACACATGTAAAGCTCAACCCAGAGAAGAAAGGGGAGAAATCTTTGACTTAAATCTAACTAGAAAGTCTTTGAAAATATTAAAATTAAATAAGCTTAGAAAAACTGGATGTATTATTGTAAATACTGCAGTGTTAAAACTGCTCTGGCTATCACAGGTCGAGGATTTTTTTGTCAAAAATTGGAAATTTGATCAAGTTCTCTTAGTTTCTCTATCAATTAGTAAATTTCTATCGGTCTATCCCCCACCACGAGAAAAGACATCCAGAAGCAATTAAAAATCTTTACTCAAACAGTAATATCATATCAAATGAAGGAACAATAGAGATCTGAATTCAAACTTACAGCCAAGTAAGCATGCTACAAGTCCATTTCTTATCCTCGAAGGAGCCTGCACTCATGCCTAAAGGCAGAAGCCGCCACTTATGACATTTGTCACATTCGACCCAATCTTCCAATGTAACCACTGGAGCATTCTCTACTGGCACATCACCAACAGGAATCTTTTCGGTCATGCAGTTAACACCTTGGAGGTTTCCCAAATTATGCCCAATATATGAAGCACAACTAGTTTTCTTACTGCTCGACTTATTCTTCAGCTTTGCTGTGGGTGCTTGTGTCCCTTGTTCTGAAATTCCCATCACTAAGTCCTTTGAGCTCACTTCTTTTCCTTTTTTCCTTTGATTTGCCTTGTCAACAAATTCATTATTCTTTCTCATTTCCTTGCGTAAGTTGGTATCACCCTCTTTACTTTTAGAAAGTATGATGTTATTGGAAATTGCCACTTCTTTTTTTGGTGCCGAAGAACTAACACACAAGCTTCCTCTTGGTGGCTCTGCAGTACAGAACTCACTGATCTGACCATCCTTTAATTTCTTCCGGACCACAGAAGACAAATTCTCCTTATCATAAAACAATCCTTGATCTGCCACAGAATGAATCATTTCCCTGGAATGTGACTTTTGCTTCAAAGATTCAAGTGTTTCCACATTATTGTATATCATCTCCTGAGAAACAGTATTGTCATTGTCATTTTCCTCCTCTTTCAGGGTAAAAAGACATACTTCCTCATCTTTTGGAATTATCTCTACAATACCAGTTTCTTTGCTAACACCAGCATCGATGGAACATCCTGAATTGAGAACTTCCTCTTTTACTTTGTCCTTCACCCTGCTCTCTTGTTTTAGAAACTTGTTAACCTCATTCTCTCTCCGAATCTCATTCCTCTTCTCTATATTGGATCCTGCCGTTGATATCAATATGATATTTTTGTCTTTGGAATGTGCAGAATCAAGTACTTTCTTCTTCACTTTCTCCTTCGAAATGTTATGTTGTTTGGAGACCTTTACCTCGTCATCTCTCCATCCAATTCCATCTCTCTTTTCTGTTGAGTCACTCCTCGGAGTGATAATGAGTTTTTTGTCCTTAACTGTTTTCCCTCTTGAGTTTACAGCATTCAGACCATCCTCCAATGGATCATGCTTTTTTGTTGAACCAGGTTCTTCTTTTGCCTTAAGCCTAGCTACACATGCCTGTTTCAGAGGATTGTCAATGGCCTCATCCAAGCACCCATCTTCAGTTCTTTTATCAAACACAATAGAAGGCTTTGAACCAATGCCATTGCTCATCAAGGAAGCATGTCCATTTTCTTCAGAATATGCACCAATTTCATCAATGAAGGCACTCAAGGCATCCTCCTTGTCTATTGACGATGCATTATCATCCCTTCTAGTAGCACTCAAGGTAAAAATGTTTGCAGAGTAAGCACAACTCTCCATTAATTCCGCTTTCTTCGGACTTGGAAATTTTTGCTGTGATTTCTTCTCTTCACTTGCTTCCCTGTGCTTTGATTTCTTGACCTTACTTGAATCCTTCACCTTTGATTTTCCCTCTTTCCTTGATCTCTTTCCTCCCTTAGAGTACATGCTCTCGTGAACATTGTTGACAGAAAGTGCTGCCCCAGTCCCAGGTAAAATAGCCTCCAGATTGCTCTCCATACCCCTTAAAAAAACAAAGCTATCATGAAGAGGTGAAACCAGGTCATTGTCCGGAAGATTTCTATCCGTCATAGTCTGCTCCAAAGAAAAATAATATTTTCACATAAACCCAGAAAAATCTACCCAGTACTTGATATGAACAGTTAAAGTGCATTTAAGCTCACCTTGACAATGAAGGAAGGAGATTTCAAATCCATGCCTTGCAAGCCCTTAGAAGTCCCATCATTCTCTGAAGGGCTATCCTCAAGAGAAGAAGAAGGGGACATCTCAAGACCTAGGCCACTATAGATCGCAGATTTATCCAGTGATGAAATAGTATCAGATGTCACTTTGACTCGAAACTTCAGTGAGTTCTTTTCGAACTGATGCTTCATTGGTTTCTTCTTTTGGTGGTTAGAAGTAAGCTCTCCAGAACTTAGACATTTGGTTTGGTTGTTTACCAAGGAAATCCTTGATTCAGACATTGCTTCTGCAGTCTGGTCACCTGAAGCAGATATTGATCTTGCAGGCAGCAAATGATTAGCAGCAGCAGTTGGGTTATGATCGAAATGCTACAACCAAGGATTCCAAATTAAAAATATGTATTAACACAAGGAAATATGGAAGAAATACAGTAATAAATACGCTATAGTGCTAGATGCAAATGATAGACATTGTGATAGAATGTTCCATAGAAGTGCACCTCTGATTGAAGATCTTTGGGAGACTTCAAACTAACATGGCTTTGACCTCTCTGATTAGATAAAATAGGAGGAGAGCGCTGTTGCATTGGCAGGAATGATCCATAGTCCCCAAATTTAGCCCCTATCAAGATTATATAATTGCTACAAAATTACTTGAAAATGTGGACTAGCACAAAGTAAATAATTAAATGGTGCAAATTCTCACCCAGAAGCCTCGCTGAAAGCCCACCCATAAAATCTTTCTGGAAATGCCCTAAAACATTTTCAATCTTCCTGTCCTGCAGGCATCCAAGGCCATACTATCACGAAAAATTTTCACCAAGATGTTGTAGACAATAGAAAATGCAAAAGAAAACATCATGCAAGCTCACAAAGAAACCCGTGAAGTAAAATCCATCAAGAAAACATAATAATTCGTAAACTAGGCACTGAACATTCATGCCATAAGTTTTGGTTGAATAAAAAACCTCCCGTGAGTCGAATACGGGTTAAGTTTAGTCCCTAATAAGCCACAGAAATCATGAACATTCCAGAGACATGACATCTCAGTGTCGGATTCTATTACAATGACGATATTTCCATCAAGAAGAGCAGGTCTTATACGTGTTAGATTCACTTCTTATAAATCAAACTCCTCTTTAGTTGGCACCCTGGTTGGCACCATTGACCAACCTTATTCATTAATTCATTCTTACAGAACATTAAGAGTTAAAAAATAAATTATGAAGGTTAAGTCATAGACTGCAGCTACAGCACAGAGCCTTTCAAGGTACGTATGTGAAGGTATTCGTGCTTCACAAAACTAGTATCTAAATACACAATACACTATGATTACATCCAGGTTGTCAGCAGAAGGTACAAACGAGAAACATTTACAACAAGCATATGAATAATGATCAATTAAAAAGAAAGGTTAATGACAGGATAATAGACCAGAGTTACTATATTTCTTAAAAAAGCATAATCAACATGTTTCACTTTGAATCTTTCAAGTAAACAGACAAAAGCAAAAAAATAGGGGGTATCAAAGTTTGACTTGAATTAATAAATGTAATCGATACACTCAATTTAATCTCCACCGCTAACCTGAGTTCCAAACTCTCGACAGCAAAATTTCTATAGAAGCCATACTTGCTAGTTTGGTTCGTGCAAAAGTGTCCTCAGTTATACCCTTTTACTCTAGTTTCATTATCGACTTTATTCATATGTGAGGTAAATGGCAGTGCTTAAATTCTAACCAAAAATACCACATAAATTCAAGATGTCTCCAACACAAAATCGCAAAAGGACAGAAACATTTGGATCAATTATTAAAGTGAAAGAAATCGGATCAAAATAATAACAGCATACAGTTGCAACTGGCGATCATTAGATGTCTCGAAGCTCCATAAAAAAAAGATCGAAATATCAGATAATACTTTCATCGAATTACAAAACTGATTTGACACCAGATCAAACCTATATCAACTGAATGAAAGGGCTATTTTTGCATATATTTGCCACCTATGACTCCGAGCGCATAACAGATAGACAACAGCATACTGACATACTGTTGCAAGCTTGCAACTAGCAAACATAAGATATCTACAAGCTCCATAAATACATCAATCAATATATCAGATGAATGCGTTGATTTGAACTGTTCGGAATACCACAAAACCTCATTCAAACCCTAATACGTCATATCACCATATCACCAGTTAAACATCACTTGAACGATCATATCATAAAATGTCCCAATTCTAACATACTACAACACACAAACTCTACAAAACAACCCTACGGACAGATCACTGCATACTGACATATTGTTGCAAGCTTGCAACTAGCAAGCATAAGATATCTCCAAGCTCCATGAATACATTAATTGATATATCAGATGAATGCCATGTTTTGAACTGTTCGGAACATCACAAAACTACAAACAAACCCTAAGACTTCATATCATCATATCACCAATCAAACATCACTCAAATGATCGTCTCATAAAATGCCTCAATTCTAATCTAATACTCCCCAGAAATTATAGAAAATAAGCCTACCTAAAGGCCCCCAACTCTATTCAGCTAGTACTCAAAAAACAATATCGAATTTGGAATGAAACAAAGCTGACTACAAAAAACATAATCAGAAAAACAGAAAAAGATTAAGTAATAAGCGTAAAGCTTACAATGTAAGAGAAGTCTGTGTCAGGATCAATGTTTTTATCATCATCATCATAATAATAATTACAATCATCTGGAAATAAATAAGCTTCACCCTCTTCAAGCTCAATGTCTCTCATCTTCACTTCACCCTCCTTACAACACACACACAAAAAGAAAAAAGGGAACACCACACAACACGACACCGAAATCGCCTAATGCCGCCTAAATTATCATCTAACCCAAATGAAAGCAGAAAACACACTACACTTTCAAAACTTGATCAAAAATCAAAAGAGGGGAAAAACCCTAAAATTAAATTCCCCAAATGAAAAGATAACTACTTGAATAATCTCAATCAATCCGAAGAAATTTCGGAGACCCACTTCGGAAATCCAAAACCCAGAAAAACCCATGAAGCAAATCCCTCAAAACTATCATTATAAGCCACAGTTTCTGATCTTTAACTTGCAAAATATCCTAAAAAATGCAACCCAAATGTAGAAAGATATCAGGCAATCACAATATCAAAAACGATGCTAAAAAAGCTTTCCAAATACGCAAGAAATCGATAATTAATCAAAAAAATATTAATAAATTTATTGACACGAATAAAAGATAATATAGTTGTAAATTTAAAATATAATTTGATTGCTAAAAATAGCTAAAATAAGTATTGTTAACAAATGCGCTTTGTTTTTCAATTTATGTTTTTGTTTGTTCTTTCTTCTCCTCCTCTCTCCTCTTTCCCTGTCTAGGCTTTTCTGAGTGGTGTTTCAACAGAGCAACTGGGGAAAAAATTAAATAATAATATAAGATGTAACTATTAGTTTAATACTTTATCTATCTCTAATTTTTTTTATCTATTCTTTAAGATATGATTTAACATATATTTTTTTTAAATTTATAAAATTAAAAATTAAAAAGTCTTAAAATTTATATTAAATTACATTCAACAATATTTTTTTAATATGAGAATTTATGATCAAATTTTTAAAACTTTAACATTATAAATAAAAATGGGACAAAAATAAAAATATAAATGAACTACTTCTTATTAAAAAATGTCCTTCATATATACTACGGAGTAATATTTTAAAACTTGTATAACTTTTTCAAGTTTTAATTATTACTATATACGTGTCACCTTCTCTTTTCTTCCAAGTTTATACAGTTATACGAATCTTTTATTAATTTTTATAATTTTCCACAAAAGTACCATTTTTGTTTTCCCTTTTGTGACTGTCCTTTCTTTCTAAATTTGTAAAACAAAAAAATTATAAAAAATTGATATTTTAAAGTTACATTAAACTACATTCAATAACATCTCGTATAAATATATTATTTTCTTATAATATAATGAGAATTTACTATCAAACTTTTTAAATTTTAATTTTATAAATAAAAATAGGAAAAAAATAAAGGAACTTGAGACTACTCCCTCTGTCCCCAAAAATTACTCCATTTGACTTTTCACGGTATTCAAGACACGACTTTAAACGTTTTTATCTCCAAATCCATAAGGCAAAAAATTATGAAAACTTGATATTATAAAAATTTACATTGAGATTCATTTAACAAGATCTCACTTAAATATATTATTTCTTATAACATGATGAGAATTTGTAATCAAAATTTTTAAACTTTGACTCTATAAATAGAAATAAGACAATTTTTGAGAGACGGAGGGAGTACTTATTAAGAAATGTATACTAATATTTTGAAACTAGTGGAGTTTTTCCAAATTTCAATTATTACGTGTCACATTATTTTTTTTTTTAAGTTTATTTATTTATTTTTCAACAAATGACCGTTTTTGTTTTCCCCTTCTTTGACTTTCCTTTCTTTCATGTGCTCTTCTTCCTTTTCCTTTTGATTGATAGTATCTCAAATTCTCAAGGAGCAATACTGGAGCATCCATAACAATTAATGTTTCGTTGTTCTCAGTAGCAATAGATACAATTGGTTTGAAAAGATTTTTCCCAATAATGACATGGACAACCGGGAAGAGATAAAACCAATTAATTATCTTTTCATTTATATTTTAATGATAAAAAGGCAAGGAGCTCACTTGACGATATTTTCAGTCTGTTACAGTGTCAAACAAAATTTATCACAATATATATATATGGAGAGTGTGAATTTTACGTTAATCGGAGTCATCGACATGTTCAGAATTGATATCCAGCCAGAACGACAAAGGCGGGTTTACATAGAGAAAGTGAGGGAGTAAAAGGAGTGAATTAAAAGAATGACAAAATCGTAAATAAATTGCGCGTGTGAATGATAAATTTGGGGGCAATGTTTAGCGTTTCACAATTCTAATGTAAAAGGAGTTAATATAACAATCAGGACTCAAATTTTCAATTTTTTCATCGTTTTGAACCTAATACTTATTTTTATACCTTTTGCTACCTATAATGAATTTCTGGTGAGTTTTTTAACCAAGGTTAAGCGTGGGGCCCATCTAACATCAGTTAAATAGCAAATCCAAAGAAAAATAATTGATTTAATTTAGAAGAGAACAAAACAATGTTTCTTTTATAACTATGCACTTTGGCGTCACAATCAAAATTCTCCTCTGTATCTTTCAGGCCCAACTCTTCACTTTTTATGGTTGTTCGACTATTCTTAGCCATCTATAATTCTTGGTAACAACAACATTATAAACATATCAACCATTCCTTCATTCTTCCATGTGGGATAACTCTCTCATTACTGTACATTTTATTTTGGATATAAAATCATGAATCTAATAGCTCACAAGTTCACTATCAACGTGCATAGTAGAAGTGTAAAACCCATTACACTAGTAGGTAATCACAATCAGCCACACTCATTTTTAATATATATATATATATATATATATATATATATATATATATATATATATATATATATATATATATATAGGGGGTGGGTTCATGTGAGAACCCCCCCTAATATGAGAACTTTTCTAAGGGTGAGAACCCATCTAACTCCATACAACTTGGCAGATCTAAGGGTTGTCATTCAATAGAACAAAATGGCAAATCCGTAATTAATCAAAAAAACTGACAAAAGGAAGTTGATTAAAAAGTGTAACTGACACTTTTGGAAGATTGGAACACGCATATCTTTTCAGTCTCTACTTCATTACTTCTTCAGAGGCCCTTCATTTGCTTCCTCCACGTCTTCTGTCTTTGAACTTCCGAAAATTTTCGAACCCCATTCTTGTCTTCAAACTTCCGCAAACCTTCGCACCCACTGCTCTTGTCTTCAAACTTTCGCACACTCTTGCTAACTTCACATACTCATGGGAACCTCAAAGAAGACCACAGCTGCAGTTCTGTAAGTATCCAAAACTAACTATGGCGTTTTTTCCATTTTTGGGTGTTAAAGGTCTGAATATAACACAAAATGTTGCCCCAAACTCAGCGAAGACTTGGAATCACCTTCTGCCACCCCCACGAACTCGAAGGAGGGGTAATTCACTGAATTTCGTGTTATTTCGTATATAATGTTATTTCACAATTCAAAATTTCGCTATATAGTGTTCTTCGTATTTAAACAATTGTTATGAGTATACTGGTATTTTGTTCTGAAATCATTATTCAAACAGGTTTGGGGTTGTTTTGTGGTTTTGGTGTATTTCCAAAATAATAAGCATCATGTTCTAAACTATTGAACATGATGTTCTAAAGTTATGAACGTGATGTTCTAAAAAAATGAGCACAATGTTCTAAGCCTAATTTATCGTAATATCAGACCATTGGACCATTTAATATGATGTTGTAAACCGAAGAACATCATGTTCTACACCTATGAACATGATGTACTGAAGTAATGAACGTAATGCTCGAAACCTAATTTGACATAATATCATTGCATTGGACTAATTGACGCAATGTTCTAAACCGAAGAATATAATGTTCTAAACCGAATAACCTCATGTTCTAAACCAAATAACATCATGTTCTAGACCTATGAACATCGAGTTCTAAACTACTGAACATCACGTGTACATCATGTTCTGAAGTAGTGAACTAGATGTTCTAAACAAGTGTACATCATGTTCTGAAGTAGTGAACTCGATGTTCTAAAATATTAAACGTAATGTTGTCAACCTAATTTGTCATAATGTTCTTGACTATTGAACTGGATTTTGTGATATTTCGTTAGAATCAGTATTGAGCATAATTTGACATTATGTAAACCAAGTATTAAGCATAACTTGACATAATATCAAAGCATGTTTGGGACACAATTAACATAATGTTCTAAACTAAAGAACATAATGTTCTAAAACGTTGAACATTATGTTCTAAACCATGTAACATCATGTTCTAAACCATGTAACATCATATTCTAAACTAGTGGACCTGTTATAAACTAGTGGTCTTCATGTTCTAAACCGAATAACCTCATGTTCTAAACCAAATAACATCATGTTCTAGACCTATGAACATCATAATCTAAACCAAATGTTCTAAACCTAATTTCTGATTTATGACCATAACCTCATGTTCTAAACCAAATAACATCATGTTCTAGACCTATGAACATCGAGTTCTAAACTACTGAACATCACGTGTACATCATGTTCTGAAGTAGTGAACTAGATGTTCTAAACAAGTGTACATCATGTTCTGAAGTAGTGAACTCGATGTTCTAAAATATTAAACGTAATGTTGTCAACCTAATTTGTCATAATGTTCTTGACTATTGAACTGGATTTTGTGATATTTCGTTAGAATCAGTATTGAGCATAATTTGACATTATGTAAACCAAGTATTGATCATAATTTGACATAATATCAAAGCATGTTTGGGACACAATTAACATAATGTTCTAAACTAAAGAACATAATGTTCTAAAACGTTGAACATTATGTTCTAAATCAAGTAACATCATGTTCTAAACTAGTGGACCTGTTATAAACTAGTGGTCTTCATGTTCTAAACGAGTGTTCTAAACTAGTGGTCTTCATGTTCTAAACTAGTGGTCTTCATGTTCTAAACTAGTGGTCTTCATGTTCTAAACCCATGAACTTTATGTTCTAAACCAATTAACACAATGTTCTAAAACAATGAAATCAATGTTATCTAGTACTGACCATAATGTTCTAACCCAATGAACTCAGTGTTCTAACCCAGTGAACTCAATGTTCTAAACTAACAAACATAATGTTCTAAATCAATGAAGTCAAGTTTCTAAACCAATAACATATTGTTCTAAACTAGTGAACAGAATAACCATTGAACTCAATGTTCTAAACCAATGAATATTATGTTCTAAACTAATGAACGTAATGTTCTAAACTAGTGAACACAATGTTCTAAATTAATGGATTATGTGTTTTAAACTAATGACCCCTAGTGTTTGGGTAGTTTCTTCATTGACCCATAGTGTTTGGGTATAGCTAGAAAACTTGTGTTTGAGTCTGATGTTCGAAACCAGTGAACTTGAGGTTCTAAACCAGTGTACTCAATGTTCTTAACCAGTGGACATTGTGTATAGTTAGGAAACTTGCCTAAGCTTGTCTTCTTTTGTACTGTTTTATATATATGATGTTTTAAACAAGTGAACTCAATGTTTTAACCAGTTCCTTCTAAATAGTTGATATAATGTTCTAAAATACAATGATTGATATAATGTTCTAAACTGTAATGATTGATACGATGTACTAAACTCTTATTGCAATGTTCTTACCTTTATGTAGGAGCGATGAAAGACAACCAATTGATACTCATAAGAAGAGAAAAGCTGTTGACGTTGCTTTCAATAAGCAACAAAATAAAAAAAAGGAGATCCCTAAAACCCCCAAACCCATCAAGAAAAGGAATGTCCTTAACCAACGAATTCCACCGAAGCAATTCATAACCGATGTGTTGGTTGACCTCTCTGACCAACACAAAGAAGCAATCAGAAATATAGGCTTCGGGGGCTTCCTAGAGTTAGATTTGGATCGTCATAAATCTAACTTCGCTGCGGAACTGGTGAATTGCTTCGATGAAGATAGATCTGCTTTGGTACTCTCCCATGGACAGGAGATACCAATATCAGTTGAAGATGTCCACCTAGTTTATGGTCTTCCCATTGGAGGGACCCATATTCTTGAAAAGGAATTTAAAGACCAAGATACAAAGGCGAAAGCATTTTTGGATAGTTGGAGAAATACCTTTGGCATTACCACTGGGAGTCCTACGAACTCAGCCCTCATTGCTAGAATAGAGGAGCTAAAAGAAAAGGATGTATGCGACGAGTTCTTGTGGAACTTTGTTGTAGCTGCTATCAATTGCTGTGTTAAATCCACAGCAAACCGTTTAGTCAACATTAAGTTCTTGTCCTACTGCGAAGACATAAGCAGTATCAAGACACTGAATTGGTGTGAATTCACCTACAAGCACATGGTCCAATCAATAAGTGATTGGAAAAATGGTGCTGCGTTTTTCACTGGTCCACTACCATTTTTACTTGTAAGTCTCATTTGTTTTTGCTTGTTATTATTGGTCTCACTATTGTTCTGGAAATATAGTGGTATGTTATAAATACTTGTGCTATTTGTTCTAAACATTTTCACCTATTGTTCTACAGATTTTTTACTTTGATCGCCTCAAAAGAGGCAGTGTTGTTAACCCAAGGCAATTCCCTTTGATTGGAGTCTGGAAAAAGGAGTTGATCCAATCAAGAATGAAAATTGAAGTCGCAAGAGGCTTTGGAAAAGGGATCATTCTTGACAGAATGATCAAAAGCGGAGAATGCCAACCCTGCATCTTCTGCTCCAGAAGACGTGCTTGTGAGTTAATTTTAAACATTTTAATTTTATGGCATGTGTTCTTCTAAAAAATTATGTTTATATTATTACACTAATTAAATAGATATTATTCTTCTAAAATAGGCAAATTGTTCTAATATGTCCTCTATCCGTATAGGGTTTCTTGAACAAGTTTTCTAATGTGGCAAAGGCTCTTGCTTCCAATGTCAACGACATATACTCTATGCTTGACAAAGCAAGCACCTTATTGGGAGAAATCGAAGTGAGAGACGAAATGAATACCCTCATTGCCAACATTTGGAACAAGTACACCTCGATACAAAGCACTCAGCGCCCAGATTTAATGAGTAGCCCTACCATACTCAGCCAAGAACAGCATCTATTTGACGAGCCAGCTTTTATGCAAGAGCTCAACGATGTAATGGGTAGGGCTTGGGAAAGATATCAACCCAAGGATGTGGTTGTTTCATCCCACCCTACCTTTGATCTTTTTTCTAAGTCATAAACAGTGTCACCTCCCCGTCATCTTATTACAACTCCCCCAGCTTCCCCTGTCCCCAACCCCACTGATGCACAATTTCTAACACCTCCTGATTCACCTGGCCCACCTGTTACTGATTCCCCAGCTCAAGCAGTTGCTTCTACTCCTACTCTCCCTGAACATTGCGCTGCATCAAACCAAGAAATGGAAGAGCAAATACACAAATTGACGCAGTCAATTGTGCAAGATACTCCGAAGGAAAGCTAATCATTCTCTACTCGTATAATTTCATAAATTCACACGTTTCAAAACCAACATAATATAGTAGAATGGTTAATTTGGGAAATATTTAGTAATCAACAGAATATACTGCTATGGTTAATAACTTGATGTTCTAAAATGGTGATCTTGATGTTCTAAACTAGTGAACTTGATGTTCTAAACTGGTGATCTTGATGTTCTAAACTGGTAAACTTGATGTTCTAAACTGGTGAACATGATGTTCTAAACTGGTAAACTTGATGTTCTAAACTGGTGAACATGATGTTCTAAAGTAGTAAACTTAACATTCTAAACTAGGTAACTTGGTTTTCTAAGCTAGTGAACTGCATATTCTAAACCAGTGAACTTGATGTTCTACTCTTCTATTTACTTGAATACTCTGACCCACTTATAGGTCTGAGCAAGACGTTGTGGTCGGGTTGAATGAAAAAGAACCACAACGTGCAAAAAGACGTCCACATAAGCTTCCCTTGTATCTACTCTCCCCATTCATGGTAGAGAATGAAGCGACTTTGAAAAGAGTCGATGCAGCCCAACGAAGAGTTGCTGAATATGCATTTTCAGAAGGCCCTGATAGGTACATGTTCTAATTTTATGATCAGTTGTTCTAAACACTTCATTTAATGCTCTAATTCTTAACACTGGTATTCTTACATTCAAATACCGTTCTAAACTTATGTTTTTCTTTTTCCCCATGACTATAAGCGAGGAGTTGTACAATGATAATCAAACCTGGATCAGCAGGGAAGATATAATGTCACTTGCATATGACAATTTGATCATGAACAACATCATTGATTCATGGGCCTATATTTTGAACATTCAAAATAGAAGGAGAAACCCTGAATCGAAGAACAGATTTTTCTTCACCTCTGAGCTTTGGGTAAGTTGTTCTTTTAATAAAATTCAATTAACTCCTGCCAATCAATTTGGGTGAATGTTGTTCTAAATTATCTATATTTTGTATATTACAGATTATACTATGCAGTGATAGGTACTTCCCTGCGTCCACTCCTTTCGAGGAAAAATACCAAGCCTTCGCAACAAGAATGCTGAGCGAACTCGAACACTCCAATGTCACAACCCTTGACAAAATACAATTGATAAGAACAATAACTCTCACTAGGAAAATAATTTTTTAATTACACTATAAACTATATGTTCTTATGATTACTAAATTTTCAGGTGTTCTTCCCAATAGTAGCCTTCGAACACTATTACTTATTCTGTTTCTACTTCATCACAAAGGGAATCGACGTAATTGACAACAGATTCTTGGAGAAGGGAATCTCGTTTACGTCGAAATACAAAAACTACCACAAGACAATGGTAACTATTTATTTAACTCAAGGGAATATCTATTTTTCTACTAATCTTACAATACACTACAACTTTAATTACTATATTGTTCCATTCCTAAAAAAACTATCTGCATGTTCTAATCCAATGAACTAAGTGTTCTAGACCAATGAACATCATGTTCTAAACCAGTAATCCAATGTTCTAAACCGACAAAATCAGTGTTCTAAACAAGTCAAGTCAATGTTCTAAACCAATGAACTCAATGTTCTAAACCAATGAACTCAATGTTCTAAACCAATGAACAGACTGTTCTGAAATAACTGCTCTAAACCAGTGAACTCAATGTTCTAATCCAATGAACATAAAGTTCTAAACCAATGAACTAAATGTTATAAACCAAATGTAACTAGTGCACTAAACCAGTGAACTTAATGTTCTAAACACATGAACATAATGTTCTAAACCAATGAACTCAATGTTCTAAACGACTGTACATATAATGTTTTAAACCTATGGACTCAATGTTCATATTGTTCTAAGAATTAATGTTATTATTCCAAATATTTACTTATGTATTGCTATAGGATTCTATACTGCTCTTGCATTGTTCTAACCTTATGTTACAATATTTGTTATAACACAGGCCAAAGCCTTTAGTAGATTTTTAACAGAGAAACAGATGGGCAATGGTGAACTCGTGCCTACTTTTAAAACTTCAGTAAAAAAAAATGAAATGGAGGGACAACAAGAACGCAAATGATTGTGGAGTGTTCATTTTGAAGCACATGGAAACATACCAAAATCAAAGTGCTTCACAATGGGACATAGGACTGGAAGCTACTGATGTAAGTTACTAGTGTATAGACCACAATAAGTCCTTTGAATTATTGAAATTTCCATTCTGACACGTTGATTTCCTTTCCTTATCTGTTTCAGTCTGAAATGCTCAAGAAATTACGCATTGAATTCTGCGGAAGAATCTTGACAAGCAATGAGAATCAAGTTCAAAAATCAGTAATTTCTAAGTCAAAAGTGTGGGCAAAGGATCAGCTGAAACATCAGGATGAATCATGATGATGATTGGGGGAACTACAACAATGATTACTATTATTATGAACAACATCAGGATTGAACTAATTTCAAGGAACTCTATGAACAACACTACTAACATTATATTACTATATTCACAACTACATTTTTATTCATCAAATATTACTTTGATGTGGTTAATTCTCAACATTCTTATTATATGGTCATATTCGTAAATTTGTAGATATAATGTTCTAAAATAATGGGTTGTTCCAAGTCTCCTACATCATATTCTAAACTAATAAGTACAGTGTTATAAAGCAACTAACTCAGTGATCTTAACCAGTGAAAATAATGTTGAAATATTAAACAACTAAACCGTATGTTCTAAACTAATGACCATACGGTTCTAAACTGTTGAACGTAATGTTCTAAATTACCAACGAATATAGTGTTCCAAACCAATGAATAAAATGTTATAAAGCATTGAACCGATGACCATTATGTACTAAACCAATGAATACAATGTTCTAAAGTATTGAACAATATGTTCTAATGTATTGACCATAATGTTCTAAAGCACTTTGACATAATTTCCAAAAAGAACTCAGCATTCTAAATACAATTAAAACCAAGTCTCAAAATATTCTATTAGGACAATTTCGGATATCATGATATCCAAGTTCCCCACACCCTCGACATAACCTTTTTCTCTTTTGACATTGCTCAATTGCTTTTTCCTTATCACCCTTCAATCTTTTCGAAGTAGTTCCACTGATTTTTTCGCTCCCAATGTACACTCCAGTCCCTTTATTTTTCGAAATTTTTGGAGGTCTAACCACTATTTCACAGGGAGTGCTAGACCCGGTCAACAACTCAAGAACTTGTGATTTACTATGCCCGTCCTCACTTTCATCTGCGAATCTTCTTTTCTCTTCCAAATTCACCCTATACTCTTGTAAATACTTAACGAAGTCACCCATTTCTTCATTATTTCCTTCAACCAAACTAACGCAACTATGAATCTCGGACCATAAATCATTCAACAAGCGCTTCCTATCGTCACCACTTGAATAACATCCCATCTCCTTACCATACCCATCAAAGATTGGTTGTCTCATAGCCATTGTTGTCCACCTGTTCAAAACATATTGATTTGGAATTCTATCCAACTTCTTTGCCTTCCAAATCCATACCATATGTCTGCATGGAATTCCCTGCCTACAAAACAACTTACAAGAACACCTCGTATCATAATTACTACTATCCATGAATACATCATAAGTCCTTCCACCATTACATTCACTAACTTTTGCAATTTCCAACCCATTTTCCTTCCTTAACTCCTCTACACCACATTCATAATAAGCACTTATAACTTCCACCTGAAACTCATAAAAAACATTAATGGTATATAACTCAGAACCATGTCTTTCAATCTCCATTGGAGTCTTACATTCTGGATGCTTGTGCTGAGAATCGTAATCATTTTGTGCTTGAGTATGTCTTTGTGCATCCATGGCACTTTCAAACCTCATCAGAAACTCTACTAGAGATACATGTGGATTAACAAAGGATGAGAAGAAATTATTTTCACTTTCAGACCTTGATGTAGTTCTCATAATACCGCCCATAAACACATCTCTAAAATAAGCCGGAATCCACTTTGATCTCATTTCAAACATTAAACGAAGCCATTCATGATCTTCTAACTGAAAATCAAATAGCATCTTGTTCCATTTATCTTCAAATTCCTTTGGTTCAATTTCTAAGTTCCATACACAATCACTGATTATCTTTAGAAAATCAGTTTCTTGGGTAATACTTCTCCCAATCTTATCAGGCATCTTTTTCATAATATGCCACACACAAAATCTGTGCTCACACTTTTCAAACACATTACTTACCGCAATCTTCATCGCAGGATCTTGATCTGTAATTAAAGACGACGGTTCCTTATGATCCATTGCTTTTAAGAATGTTCTAAATAGCCATTCAAAAGATATAACATCTTCTTTGGCTATAAACCCAGCAGCAAAGGTAACACATCTCTTATGGTGATCAACCCCAGTGAAAGGCCCAAACACCATATTATACCTGATAATAACAAAAAAAATGCCAGTGTTAAACAACTAATTTGGGACTTTGAATAGTACATTTGGGACCAATAAAAATACCTGTTAGTTTGATAAGTTGTATCAAATGAAACCATATCCCCAAAAAGACTGTAATTTTTCCTACATATAGGATCGGCCCATAGAGCCATACACAGGCAATCATCATCATCGATATGGTAATCGAAAAAAAAAGCAGACCAAATTAACTTTTTTCTCTTAAAATTATCCACAAACATTTGTGCATCGGCCCCTTCAATATACGCCTTCAAGTCCCTCTGAAAATTTTTGAAATCACACTTAGAGCCACCTACGTTCTCATAACCACCAACGTATTCTTTCATCATTCTAAACGTTCTCACAGGACCAACGTTAACCTGTGTACATAATAAAATGTAACTTTACAACAATATTCATAAACCAAGAATACTATAATTATCAATAACGAGATGTTCAAATTTAGAATAATTAATTGAATACTTTGGAAAAATAACATACAAACTTAGAACATTCCTATATTATACTACCTTCGAATTATCAACAATCATCTTCTTGTGTAAAATGTTCAAATTTCTTCTCGCCTTTTGAAAATGTACCGAATTTGATGAATAAAGGGAATGGCTATGTCTTTCATCAATATTAAATACAATATAACCCCCATCAATGCAAACCTTCAACACCATACGTGTTTTGCATCCAACACGAGTGACCAAATTTCTCCTAACTACACTTCTATCTTCCCCTTCATTTTCACTTCTCATATCTTGCAAATTACTCGTCTTTTTAGACTTAAATCCAGCTTTATTACACACAAAATATTGAAAACTAACAATGCCATTCTTCCTTCTTTTTGTAGTTGATTTTCTTACATTAAAACCAACTGAACTTGCATATGCCTCATAAAATGAAAACCCTTCATCAATACTTGAAACTTTCATGCCCACATACGGTTTTAACTCGCTAGAGCAAATTGGGATCCATACTTTGGAACCTCCCGGCGTAGACACAGGTATCACTTCTGATGTATTACCCCTATTTTCACTATGATCACTACAATTCTCTTCATTGCCCATTGCCTACAAAAACCATAGTAACTACTCCTCAGAACAATAAATGTCCGAATAAATTAAGTTATTATATCATAAAATTCCAAATGCTCAACATCCAAAAAATATTAAAATATTAAAACAACACTAAATGAACATCATGTACTCAACTTGCGAAGAAATGTTCTAAACCAAATAACATCATGTTCTAACCAGTGAACACCATGTTCTAAACAATTGAACTTGATGTTCTAAACTACTGACATGATGTTCTAAACTATTGAACTAAATGTTCTAAGGTATTGAACATATAATTGTACTCGAATAATTTCATAAATTCAAACATTTTAAAACCAACCTAATATACTATAATGGTTAATTTCTAATTCTAAACGCTAGGTAATTAGTTTTAAATAGCATGGAAGGCATTTCCAAACTACTGAACATCATGTTCTAAACTAGTGAACACCATGTTCTAAATAATTGAACTTGATATTCTAAACTAATGAACATGATGTTCTAAAGTATATAACATGTAAGTGTACTCGAATAATTTCATAAATTCACACATTTAAAAAACCAACATAATATCCTATGATGGTTAACTTCTAATTCTAAGCGCTAGTTAATTAGTTTAAAACAGTTTGGTGGCCATTTCATGTTCTAAATGTTCAGTAGTTTAGTCTAAACACCATGATCTAAATTAGTGAACTTAAATGTTCTAAGAACTTGATGTTCTAAACTTTTAAACATGATGTTCAAAACCATTTAACATATAATTGTACCCGAATAATTTCATAAATTCACACATTTAAAAACCAACATAATATAATATAATCGTTAATTTCTAATTCTAAACGCTTGGTAATTTGTTTAAAATACTTTAGTGGGCATTTCCAAACTATTGAATATCATGTTCTAAACTAGTGAACACCATGTTCTAAATTAGTAAACTTAATGTTCTAAACTATTACACTTAATGTTCTAAAGTATTGAACATATAATTGTACTCGAATAATTTCATAAATTCAAACATTTAAAAACCAACCTAATATACTATAATGGTTAACTTCGTATTCTAAACGCTAGATAATTAGTTTAAAACAGTTTGGTGGCCATTTCAAAACTAATCAACATCATGTTCTAAACTAGTGAACACCATGTTCTAAACAATTGAACTTGATGTTCTAAACTACTGAACATGATGTTCTAAACCATTGAACTTAATGTTCTAAGGTATTGAACATATAATTGTACTCGAATAATTTCATTTATTCAAACATTTTAAAACCAACCTAATATACTATAAAGGTTAATTTCTAATTCTAAACGCTAGGTAATTAGTTTTAAATAGCTTGGAAGGCATTTCCAAACTACTGAACATGATGTTCTAAACTAGTGCACATCATGTTCTAAACAATTGAACTTGATGTTCTAAACTACTGAACTTGATGTTCTAAACTACTGAACTTGATGTTCTAAACTATTGAACATATAATTGTACTCGAATAATTTCATAAACTCACACATTTAAAAACCAACCTAATATACTATAATGGTTAACTTCTAATTCTAAACGCTTGGTTATTAGTTTAAAATAGTTTGGTGGCCATTTCCAAACTAATGAACATCATGTTCTAAATTAGTGAATACCATGTTCTAAATGAGTGTACTGGATGTTCTAAACTATTGAACTTGATGTTCTGAACCATTGAACATATAATTGTACTAGTGAACACCATGTTATAAATGAGTGAACTTGATGTTCTAAACCATTGAACATATAATTGTACTTGAATAATTTCATAAATTCACACATTTAAAAACAGACATAATATACTATAATCGTTAATTTCTAATTCTAAACGCTAGGATATTTGGTCAAAATAATTTAGTGGGCATTTCTAAACTACTGAACACCATGTTCTAAACAAGTGAACATCATGTTCCAACCTACTGAACATGATGTTCTAAATCACTTAACATGATGTTCTAAACCTCGGCAGACTGAAATTAATAAATGTTATGTTTCGGTAATTCTTGACTAATATTCTAAACTACTATACAGAATGTTCTATAAGATTGAGTATAATGATCTAAACAATTGAACATATAATTGTACTCCTATAATTATTCGTATCATTTCCACTCAATTACAATCAGCATATCCACTCCAATACATAATTTCCACTTGTATACATAATTTCCAAATGAATACTCATTTCTAGAACAGTGAATGTAAAACATTTCCCACTCATTTTAATACAACAAAATTTAACACTTGAACGAGAAGAGAGCTAACGAGAATCACAAAATTTAAAGAGGTGCAAAAAAAGTTTACCTTGAACGAGAAGAGAGCTCTTCCCAGGAAAAACAACTGAGAAATAGATGCACAATAATGAAGAAAAGAATGAAACATGAAAGTCTAATACTCTGCCAGCACGTAGAGATGAAGGTTGAAACACGTAGAGATGGCAATGGCAACACGCAAAGTGGATGTCCAGCAAACACGCAAAGTAGAAAATTTTTCTGAACACTCTACCAGCAACAAAGTTTTAACACATTGACTGGATATTTACAGATTTGCCATCCATTTCTTAAGCATTTTCAGCCCTAGATCATCAACCATCCAAGGGTGTAAGATGGGTTCTCACCAAAAAGGAGTTCTCACATAAGGGGAGGGTTCTCACATGATCCCTATATATATATGATTAAATTGTTTTGTGCATTGTTGTGGGTAGCTTTGTTATTGTTGTCATTTTGTTTGAATAGTAGCAGCTAAGACTAATTGACATTAAATTATACAATCATTCAATATTAGTTGATGTTAGCAATATTAAGGACACTCTTTCATCTATGTTTCATTGCAAATTGTAGGTTTGTTGTTGGATTAAAAGGGGATAATGATTGCTCAATGGAATTTGGACTTCATTAATTTTTTTGGGTTTCTGAAATTATATATTTTTGGACAATACATGAATTTCTCAGTTATTTTTTTTATTTTTTTAGTTGTTTTGTTGTACTGTAAAATAACTGCATTGAGTTTAAATGCTTCCAACATATATTTTTCCATTTATAAAAATAATTATTATTTTTTTGTTCTAACTGGTTAAAGTTGAGTTAACGGTGAGTTAACTAGCCGGAGAGCCAACTGCAGGTCCTTAAAAGTGTCAAAAAAAGTTTCAAGTCCCATATGATGAAAAAAATGAAAGTTGGAGGCATGATTACTTAACTCAATGTAAAAGTTATGTTTAATTATTTCACTTAATAGTGCAAATATAATGTATTAAAAAAAATTATATTGTCATTGGCAATGTTTAAACACTAACTATATCTCTTATTCTTGTGACGTGGAATTTTCATCGTAAGTAAACAACATGTATAACTTTGAAATGGCTTCGAGTATATATATATATATATATATATATATATATATATATATATATATATATATATATATATATATATATATATATATATATATATATATATATTAACTAAGTACTTCGTATTAAATATCACTTTGATATTTTTTCTTTTTAGTAATTTACAAAACATATGTTAAAAAAACGATGAATCCTTTTGTCATGTGACTCCTTCTAAAGTTTCCAATTTTTGATCCAACTAGGTTATGAATGGAGATGACACGAAAAAAAAAAACTCCATTCGTTTCTTTTTGTTTGCCCTATTTAAAATATTTCATTTAAGGAGTAAGAAACTTAAATATAATTTTTGTGTTGATATATATAAGTTAAAATATATTCAAGTAAGATTTTATTATATTCATCTCGAATTATATTTTTTTAATATACAAATTTTATATTTTTATAATACGTATTTATACATATTAAGTAATATGTGCACTGAAAACTGTGCAAAAAGTAAATGTGACAAATAAAAGAGAACAAAGGGAGTTTTAATGTTAAGATAATATATGGTTGGTCATTTGTTGTACTTATAGCCTTATAGGGAAGGACTAAGGAGGTTGTACTATTGTACATGACAGAAAAGTATTTTTGTTATAATTGATGTGTAGATTTAAAATGAATCTCTTCCTAAATTTAGAATTAGCTATGTGAGAGACCATTAACTTAAACCCAAGAAAACAAGTGGAGTTTTAACTTTAAAATTACAATCAACATTATTATTTTTTGTTGCTACAATAGCTAATTATTTGGATATATACATAATATGAGTTTGACACATTTAGAAATAATGTATTTGGAAAAAGAAATTGTATCGTATTGTAATCTCCTGTTTAATTTACGAAATTTTGACTACATGTTATCGGAAATACTTTCTATACATACATATTCATTTTACAATTTATATACTTTCTATATAGATTATAAATTATTTTTAAGTTGTAATTATTTACTTTAACCATACAACTTATTTTATAAAAGATATTTTTTTTAAAAAAAGTTATCAAACCCAAAACTCTATCCTACCCATACTCTATCATACCCATAACCCACATTATTTATGTACATCACCTCACCCCATAACCCTAATTTTCTTTATTCACAAAAATTATCTAAACAAATAAAAAAATAAAAAATCGTGCTCTTCCTTGCTTCCTTATTGGCGTGCTCCTCTGCTTCCGCCCTCTGCACCACCCAGCCGCATCCAACCATCGTCGGTCGCGCAGCCATGGTGGCGTCCTCTTCCCTTCCTTCTTCTTTCCTCTTTGTGTTTTCCCTTGATTTTATGTACTACATGTTATTAAATTAGGATTAATTGATGGAAATAATCCAACTTTTTGTTGATTCATTATCAATAATCCAACTCTTTGTTTATTTCTAAATAATCTAACCTTTGACCCCAATCGCTTTTATTGAATAATACAAAATAGTAACCTATAATAACCGGTCAACAATAGGTTATTTATCTTTTTTACTTTTTGTTTTTTTTAATCTCCTCTCCTTTTCTAATCCTTACTCCCCCTATTTCTTCTTCCTTTCTTAATCTTTTTCCTTATTGTTCCCAAGACCGATGAATTACAGCACCAATGGGTGGATAGGGAATGAAGGATATTGTATATATGGAAGAGAAAGGTAAGGTTGTTGAAGAGTAATCAAAGAGTTTGATGACAATACATGTAATTAGATAATTAACCCGTAAAATGGCTCAATAAGAGGATCAAAATTACCTACTACTGTCTCAATAGCTGGTAACTCGTAAATTGACTCAATGAAAGCGGATGGAGGTTAAAGGTTGGATTATTTAGGAATAAACAAAAGGTTGGATTATTAATATTGAAGCGGCCGAAGATTGGATTAATCCCATCAATTGGCTCCTCTTTGTTTGTTTTTTAGGATGTGATTTGTTGTTGTTGGTTTTTGGATTTTGATTGTTTTGAGTTGGGAGGATGAGTTGATAATGGTGCATGCCTAATACAGTTTCTAGTTACTGTTGAATCCCTGCTTTTACATTTGTTTTTGTCACAATGATTTCTCTCGGTGCTTACTGCTGCTATGTCATTGTTAACTTCTTGTAGTATATTGATTGTTCTTATTTTTTTTTGGTGGTCGCAATTTAAGTTATGTCTGCCATTTAGTGATGAGAATTGGTGCATGTTTTACATAACCGGGGCTAGGCATTATAGTAGAAGTGGCGGATCCAGGATTTTCCTCTTTGTCAGTCACAATTAAGGTGGTAAAAATTGACCCGACACGAAAACCTGACTTGAACCTGACCTGAAAATAGCGGGTTAGGGTTGAGATTTTCGACACGAAAACTTAAATGGGTTGACACGAACCTGACCTGAAATTAAATGGGTTAGATTAAGGTTGAAAATTCCAACCCAAAAATGATCCAAATAACTCGGAATTATTTTCGAGTCAAAATTAGGTCGGGTCAACCCAAACCCGACCGTATAACCAAAATATATTAAGTAGATTAAAAAAAATTACTTGGCTAGTCACTCACTCAGCCCAAATTAAAACCCTAAAAGACAATTAAACTACTACTGTCAACTTGTCAATCGTTTAACTTCAACCTTAAAAGTCTTATTTCTCTTCAGCCATTCTATTGAATAACCATATCAGCTCACAATCGATAATCAAACATATAATGAAATGTTTTTTTTACCAAATAACAATAATAAAAAATACATCCAAATTTTTTTATTTTAGGCCGATTGATGAGTCATTTGACTCACCATGATAGATGTCAGGTCCACCAATGTATAGTAGTTATATGCTACTACAGTTGTGTTCATTAAATTATGTGCTGAATCAGTAAAATAAATATAAGAACTATTTTCATTTTTTAACTACTTTTAAGCACTACCTCTACCTCTAGATTTTAATATTTCTTGTTTTGACCTCTAATCAATTTTGGACGTGTTTAATTTCTATAAGTTACTTGCAAGTTGTTGCCCGGCAGACCATGGTTTTCATGTGGAATTTCTATGTGATACTTGAAGCTGAAAACATGTGGCAAGGCATCTTGTTTTATGAGGATAACACCTTTTGGGTTTGACTTTTGGTGGGATTAATCATGTCTGAGGGTGTGTAGGTGCTTGAGGTTTTCTATTAGAGAATGACCCCTCTTAGGTATTAAGACTTAGACATACTATTAATTTGGTAGGACACTCAAGAAGTCCTTAAAATCTCTAGCATAAATTTTTGCTACATGAAACTCGTGTGATTTTGCAAGTTCTTTTTAACATAGGGAAGCTGAATAAAAATGAGGAATTTATGAAAGTAATGTGATGTGTTATTTGTGAAGAAATTAAAAAAAATTATGATGATACTATACTCAAAGTAAATATCTGACATATTGTATTTTACTAAGTTGAAATTAAATAATGGGGTGAGTATTTCGATGAATTTGCAATTAACACTTGCGGTATTACATTTGAACTACTAACTTATGTCTCTGGGAGACTTAAAAACGTGTTTTGGGTTGATTCTAAGGCTTTAGAAAACTTAGTATGGTTGTTGGCGTATTGTGATAGGTAATAATATTTGGTGTAGGAAAACAATCTGTATAAGGTGTTTGTGAGTAGGAAAAGTGGTCACCCGTTTATTTTACTCAATGTATGTACAATTACAAAAAAACCTTACATTTAGGAGTATGATTTAGGGTAAAATATAAACTTATCATGTTTAGGGAACCTTTTGGGTGTGATTGTTTGGTTATGTATTCAAAATGATTCATATACTTTATATATTAGGGGCATGATTGGTATTGTTGGTGAGTTATAACTACTATTTATTGATACTAATCAGAAAGGATTATGTATGGTAGAAATCTTGATTGTTTCTGTTGGAATTAATTTTCTAATTAAGCCATGAGCTTATTATTACTCTTTCATGACTAATGGTATGAATTGAGTAAGGTGATTTTTTTAAGTCTTAATGACGATGTTAGTTGACTTTATTCAATAGATTAAAATTTAAGAGGAAAATCAAAAGGTTAAAATTACAGTATAAAAAAAAGGTTGATTTTATAATTGTGATGTTTACATGTGTGTGTTGTGGTGATTTGGAAATCAAGTATTAAACTGTAAATCACGTAAAGTGAAAGAAGGATAAGCAATAAAACTCTGTGCTAGTGCACGTCTAGAGTATTGACAATCAGGGGTTGGGGATTCATGGGGTATTATCCGTAGCTTTTCTTAGAGGTCGAATGATCAACAAGTCCCTCTTTTGCAAAGTTTTGAATTAAAATTGGGGTTAGTTGAGATCTCATCTAGCTATGGTGACGGAGTCACACTCATTTACTATCTGAATTTTTACTGTATTTTGATGCCCTCTGATGAGAGTGCAATGAGTTTATTTATATATTTTGATGTCCTAATTAGGATATGGGGGAGACAACCTTGACTATTGCTTAATCTAAGTAATTAATTAATTTGTTAGTTAATTAATATAATGTTGCGTAAAACGTTATTTCATACTATACTCATTCTCTGTTAAAATGTTATTTAAGTTGTTATACTTTGTAATTCCATATGTACTTAGCTTACTGATTACGTGCTTTGTGTGTAATTTTGGTCATGGCCTTCGCCTTTCAATAACATTGTAATGATCCAATACTTACACTTGTAATATTGGGGACCAGATTTCTAACAGGTATCCAGTCGAGCATTCATGCATGGATGGGTTGAGTGGACTGTTGCTTTAATTTAGATTTCAGATTATTTTATGTTTGATATGATTGATTTTAGACAGTTGGTTTTGAATTTGAGTTGAACGTTATTTTGGTAATTTACAGTAAGGGCCTAACGGTTCCAGTTTATAGTATGTTAGGACTCTTAGGAGTTTGTTTCTACGAATGATTTTATTTCGAAAAATCTTTTGTTTTCCTCTGTAAGACTCTGTTTTATAGGCTTAACGTTTGAACATTTGACGATAGCACACTGACAGTTTCTTAAAGGTTTTGGTTTTCGAAAAAGGGAATTACCGGGGTATTACACGTATATCACATGGATGTAATTAATACTAGACTACAAGTCAATCAAAATTGAAATATGTTTTCGGGAATTTTGATTTTGGTGACATAATATAATAAAAATTCTTCGGATGTGATTGGGGGTGAGGTTATAGTTTGACCTATATTAGCTCAACAAAAAATAACCGTATTAGTGTAGGAAAAAAAAGTAAACTAGAGTAACTTTAAAGACCGCCTAGCATAAAAAAATTTGATGAAAAAATTGTGTTTGTTTTTTTTGGTGAAAAAGCTATTCCAAAAGACCGATGTAATTCCAAGAAAAAAAGATTTTGGTGGGACAATGTAAGGGATATAGATAAGAATGTACTCGGGGGGTGTTTTGGTCAATTAAGTATAAGTGTTTGAAAACATTTGACTTTCAACAATCAACGCCTTTGCTGTTTTGTGGAGGTGTTGTTATATTGGGTGTGAATTCGCGGAAATATCCTTTTTGATGTGGTTGTAAGTAAAATGGAGTGTTTTGACAAATCACAACTCACAATTGATTGTCCTTATGACTTATGAATTATGACTTATGACTTATGAGTTATGACACGTAGTCGTAGACGTCTACTCACTCCGTCCCTTAAAAATTGTCCATTTCTATTTTTAGAATTAAAGTTCGAAAAAGTTTGACCAAGAATACTCATTATGTTATAAAAAATAATATATTTAAGTAGAATCTTGTTGGATGCATCTTAATATAAATTTTTAGAATATTAAGTTTTCATAATTTTTTGATTTATAAATTTGAAGATAAAAACGTTTAAAGTTGTATTTTGGTGATTGCAAGTGGAGCAATTTTGGGGGATGGAAGGAGTATTTAACTCTTTCATTTTGCCCCTTATGAGTTAGGGGTTGACAAATGACAACTTGCTTGTCCTATTTTGTACTAACTCTGTATTTTTTTTTTAGCATTTTGCCTAATGAATAAATTTTGGTGTTTGAAAACAACATAAAATAATGTGAAAGAGTTAGATCCCAAAATTTTATAAATAATGTGAGAGTTAGATCCCAAAATTTTATAAGTAATGTGGAAGAGTTAGATACCAAAATTTTGGCTCTGTTTAGTAGGGTGTAAAACATTTTCCTTGAAAACTGTTTTTCCAATTTACATTGTTTAGTTTGGAGTAAAATATAGGATATAAAACTTGGAGTGTAAATTCATTTTACACCCTATTGAAAACATTTTCTTTTAAAATTGGAAGTAAAATAATTTTACATCCATTCACTCCAAAAAAATATCAACTAACAAACATTTCACGCATTACCAACTCATGCATAGAGGTAGGCACAGGTTGTGTCGTGCTCGTCATGGATCTTGTCAGCTCGTGTCTGGCCTCTTGTCGTGTCGTGTCGTGCTATGTCATGCTACCTTTCCCTAAAACTTGGCCAATGCCTAGCACGGCCCACGTGCTTGGCATGTCGTGTCTTGCCTCATGCTGGCCAAGTGTATAATATATTTAAAAAAATAATTTCAGATAATATAAATTATATTATAATATTAAAAATAATAGTAATATTAATTGTATTAAATAATACTAAATAATAGCGTACTTCGCGCCATGCCTCGTGCCAAATTGGCGTGTCGCTTCCGTGCTAGTGCCTAAATTTATTTGTTGTTCGCGGTCTGGCCTGCGGCCCACTCCATGGATAGTGTATCGTGTCGTACCACGACTTTGTTTGTGTCGTACTGTGCCAAAAGCGTGCCTGCTTGGCTTGGCCCATGGCCAGCTCTACTAAAGCATTTTTCATTTCTCATCTTCTAGATAGTTTCTCTCTCTAAAAAATTGGGGGAAAATCCACAATTTCTTTTCATCTTCTTTGAATATCATCAATTTAGTACGTTTTTTTCGAATCTCATGTTTTGATTATTAAATTATCGAACTATATCATGAATTTGAACTATTTTTATCCATTTTCGCCGTAAATAAAAAAAACCCTAGATTTCCCCCCGATTCGATTGAATCATGTAAGTTTCTCATGAAATGTGGGCAATCAATAGTTTATTTAAAATTAGAGTAGACATTTTCTTTCTGTTAGAATTTAAAATATAAAAGTATAAACTATTACATTACAACCAATTGATTGGTTTACCTTTTTAATTGGTTTGCTTATTCGATTGCGAATACTTCTTTATAATTAGCTTAAAGTCTTTTTATAATGTTGAACCAAATTTATTAGGGTTTTCTGGTTTTATGGCGATATTCTTTATAATGTAATATGTTATTAATAGATTAGAGAAATGTATTGTAGATTTTATAAAAAAAATATTTATTATAGCATAACAAATTTAGCTAATGACAAACAACTAGAAAATATAACGGAAAAAGAGTTAAAAAAATGACAAGATAATACAAATAGAAAAGTTAATAGGAGTAATTGGTTTTCAATTCAACCAAACAACGGAAAATATTTAATGTAAAATCAATTTTCATGTAACCAAACAACGGAAAAGTTCCATGAAAATAGGTTTTCCATGGAAAATCATTTTCAGTTGAAAACGTTTTACACCCTACTAAACAGAGCCTTTATGTCATTATATGATTCCAAAGAAATGTTACCAACTATAATTAATTTTTCATCCAACAAATACAAATTTTATTTTAATTTTGACATAAGCACCCAATATATTCATGAATCAAATAGTTGAGTTCATAGTTGATAAAACATGGAATAAGAAACAGGTGAATGTGGTTACGAGGAACAGAGGTTTAGAAATTGTGTTTTATTATGATGAAAAGTATAGTAAGGGTCTTAAGGAATGGAGAAAGTGAAAGGAAAGGCAAAAAGGTAACATTTTAGACACCTCAACAAAGTTCAAAGTGCCACAAGTGACAAGTCCACAACAACACAAGGATGAGTCCTCACTTGGAAGTTCAATTATTAGAATAGACAACAACTTCACAGACGCTCATACTCCTTACACTCATACTACTTACTAGTGTTGGCCTCTTGATGTTTTCAGATACAACATACAAGGTTGGCACTTGATTACTTGATCTGATTTGCGGTAGGTATGTAGCTATTATTTCTTTATTTTTTACTAACAAAAGGAAATCGTTGACCGTAGATTGTATTTCAAACCAAATCATGCCTCCAAAGAAGACAGTCCTACTCTGTTATTTTGCTCATTAAAAACTCATTTTGTAACAAGAATTCAAATGTCCCTACAATATATATAGCATTCCATCTCTATATAAATTGTAAGCTACGTTACTTTGATGTATCAATAGTCTACACTGTGCATTAGCAAACATAACTGTGCAAAAATATTGCCATTTCTATGGAACAGTAAAGTCAGAAAAGGTATTATTTTGGGGACCAATTTTTTTTTTTTTTTTTTTTCCTCCCAAAGCAAAAAGAGACTGACGACACTGCAAAACATCAACAAGACATGCAATCAAGAATAAAGTCACAGGTGACAATTTTTGCTACAAGAGTTCTGCAAGGCTGCCAGCAGCAGCATAGCACCTGAAGGCTGAAACATAATTCTACTTGTGTATTCCCTACTCTTTAAGTAATCTTTTCAGGAAGTGCAAAAATTGGTGAAATCACTGTATGGGGGATGATAATATGTTACTTCTGACTTACATCATGGCTTCTGCAACATATTCCAGTTTGGATCCAGAACAGGATCCCCAATGTTAAGGCCAGCACATTTAGACAGCAATTCCTACAAAATGAGCCATCATAATCAGCTAATTAGGTATGATAATAAACTGTCGAATAGTATGAAACTTGATTAAGGAAAGCATACTATTCTTCAGTAAATAATTATTTTGCCAATTATCACAAAAACATAAGTATAATAATGGTGATTTGTGCGTAGATCTAACTCATTGAAAAAACAGTAAGTGCCAATGTGTAACAAAATGATTGAAATAAGCCACAGCAGTTGTACAAATTTTACAGAGTATTGTCGAGCTCACTCCTTTATAAGCTTAGTTTGAACAAGAAACATGGACATCACATATGGTTAGGATGGTGAAGGCTTATGGAGTTAATTTTTTCCTACAAAAGTCCTAAAGTTTCAAAGCTAATATCGAGTACACTGCACACTGTAGCAGTCACATGAAAAGTAGATAAAATTTAAGAATTCCATGTATCTTTTGATGACGCGAAAATTAAATCACCCATCGACACAAAATTATCCTTCTCGTGTTTAAAAAGCTAACTCAAAAGTAGTTATTTTTTTTACTTCATAAATCTGTCTCTTGACTAGAACTTAGCATACCTGATAATCTGTTGACTTGGCACAGTTTTCAGCTTGCTGTTTCGCAGATAACTTTGTCATAACCTGATCAACTAAGTAAAACTTGACCACCTTCAAGGAAAACCCATAGGGAAAATTCAGTATGAACTAAAAAACTCAATAATAATTAGCAAGCCAGCAAGGTAACATTATGTTTAACTTAAACGTTCAAAGTCATGAACAGTTATACTGAAATCGTATGCATATTTGATGACAATCGATTTTTTATAAGAGGTAACATGTCTCAAGATAAAAAAAGCACCTGCAGAAGCTTCTCTCTTAAAGACGGATTGAGAAAATGGCTAACTCTATTGTATTCCTCATTAAGGCACCATTGCACCTGAAATTAACCAACAAAAGGCCACAATGACTACTATAGGTTAGGGGAAATTTTTGATCATACAAATTACAGCATATATTTGTTTTAGAATTCCAAATTTTTGTAGCAACCTTATATATATCGTAAGCATATGAGTCATGAATAAGCCCGTGTGAAGCGATTAGAGAATAGTGAGCAGCAGAAGTCGCAAGAAGGGCCTTTTCAAAATCATCATAGTAGGCTTCTCCTACAGTTCTTACAATGTCAAAGTAATCCACAACATTCTTGAGTAAGTTCCTATCAAGCTGCTCCCCATTGCGATCCTGGTTAATCTAAAATCAAAAGGATATGAGGTTTAGGGATAACTGGATAAATAAAGTAGAGCCCAGAGTAATTTACCACACAAATACAACAAAAAAAGTTGTCCTACCAATGCTATAGCTGCAGCAACTAGTTCAGTATTACATCTTACATGTACCTGCATCATATAACAAGTTGAGGATATTATAGGCTACCAGTCTGGAAAAGGAAAATATAGAACCTCTAGTAATTTCAACCAACGGAAAACCTTGAGCATAGAACAAAACACATTACCAGGCTGTAAAAGCATCTCAAAGCTAGCTCCAAAAGGCTACAAGCATCAACACGTGGAGTATAGTAACGTTCAAGATAACAAAAGAATCTAGATAGCCACCTGGCCATCAATTGAACAATAGAACAACAAAAGTTTGGAATAATATAACATAATTTTAGAACATTAGGACAATAGTTTATACAATAAAATAGAAATTTGAATATTAGAACAAAAGTTTAGAACATTATAATAGAAGTTTAGAACAATAGGCAGAAGTTTATAATATTATAACAATAGTTTATAACAATATAACAGAAATTTAGAATGATAGAACAAATTTGTATAACAATATAACAGAAGTTTAAAACATTAGAACAAAAGTTTAGAACATTAGAATAGAAGTTTAGAACAATAGACAGAAGTTTAGAACATTAGAACAATCGTTTAAAATAATAGAATAGAAGTTTTAAAATATCAGTACTAAATTTTAGAATATCACTACTAAATTTTAGAATAATAGAATAAATAACCAAAAGATAAAAAGTTTCCAATATCACGAAAAACAAGGTATTGTATGTACATCATGACTTTTGAAAAGTTAGGAGAAATGTGTTGTATATTGACATGGTACAAAAAAATTCTAATAAATTATACTTTTGCCATAAAAAATTAAGATATTTTGAGCCATCAGATCTTTTTATCATGGTAGCAGATGGGTTTTCATATTTTAAAAGGTTCTCATATAAGGAAAGGGTTCTCACATGATCCCTCCCTTTTATATATATATATATATATATATATATATATATATATATATATATATATATATATATATATATATATATATATATATATATATATATAATGGAGCTCAAACATGTAGCACAAATGAAGGATGAACGTAATAAGACCAGCCTCATCAACCCAATTACTGTGCATGCAATACATGAAATCAAACAAAATAACTTCGAATTATCAAAAAAATCACATTCAATTCATTATAAATCAGCATAAAATCAAAAAAATTAACAATTAATAATATTATACACATTACACAACAAAAAATATCACACAATTCGCATAATCCAACAAAAAAAAAACAGTAAATAAACCCAAAAATTAAAAATCATCAAACCAACAACTATATTTTTCCAAAATTTTAGAAAAAAAACAAAATTATGATTAAAAAAAAACTTTTTAAGGGTAAAGGAATCTAGAGTAAGTGGGATAGTGAAATTACGAAAAGAGAACAAGAAGCAGAGCGATTTGGTCTTTAAAAAAGACAAAATGATGAACTACTTCAATTTCTTTGAAAAATGGGAGAATTAAGAAGAATGAAAGTAGTGTATTTAGCAAAGATTGTGGGTTGGTGACTTGGTGTTGAGAATTTTGTAATCCTGGAATAGCGTTGATTTGCGCCCCGACAAAGAGAGTGGACAAGTAATATAAATGTTAAGAGTGGTGCAAACGAGAGAGGAGAGAGAAAGGTGACTGCTTTTTTATTTTTTCTTTTTACGATTCGAGTAGGCTAATTTATTATTTTTTTTAATGTAAAGAGATAATTTGATTTAAGGTTTTGAATAATACAACTTTAACCATCTATTTTAAATGGTATCCTACTTTGAGTAAACTAAATCAGATCCAGTTTTTATCAAATCACTTAGACTTACAATGTTAATTTCACCAATTTTTTTCATATGAAAAAAGTACTAATTATGATATGAAATATAAATAGCATGAGCAACTATTTTAGAACCCATGTTGTGCACAGATAGTTTAGATTATTACAATAAGTATGAGATGCACATTTTAAAAATAAACAGAGATAGAAAATTCAATTAGCTTTATATATACATAAACCATAACCAAAACTTATAATGTTTAACACTTTTACTTTACTATGTAATTCAATATGCAATATTCTGTTTTTAACAAAATGTTGCAGTGACAAAAAAATTGAGAAATTTTACGAAGTATATTATTGTCTATAAGATAAGTTCAAATTATTTATTTGATTTTGTTTAATTATTATCTCTCACTTTACGTGCAAAATAATGAAAATAAATAGTTAAAAAGGCTTTATTCAGTTCACCTTAGACTATAATTAATCAATAAAAATTAATTTTAAAAATTAAATATAAGTAATAATTAATAAAATTAATTTTAAAAATAAAAAATAATATTTTCATACATTAAAAAAATAACACTAAATTAGTAAAAATAAATTTTAATTATTAAAATAATTATTTTAATCAATAAAAATAATTTTAATTTTATAAAAATCAGTTGAACTAAACAGGGCCTGCCTAACTGTGTCATATCACTCATATGGTACTTTTAAAATGAATTTACAACATGTTCATTTATAATTTTAGAGTTTTTTTTTAAAAAAAATATAATCACCAATTTTCAAAGTTTCTAAACTATTTCATAATTGTATGAACTATTTAGTTTGACTATTTCTACCTATTGTTATCTTTACTAACTGACTTTCTTTTAGATTTTTATATATTTTATAATTTTAACATATAAATTTTATAATTTTAACATATAGTAAATAGATACAAAATATAATACAAACTATAAATTTGTATGAAAACCTGTAAGAAGATCATGTTAAGTCCTAGAGATTATTTCAATTAAATTATCGAACGACTAGTTCTTCACTAATCGTATGATGTTGATGGTCTTAAATATATGTTCACAACAAATTACCACATATTGAATTTTTATCGGAAAATAGGGATAAAAACTTTTATCCTACTTTGTTATCACAAGCTTTTTGTAAATGCAAAAGGAATCTATTTTGTAGATAGAGATAAATGATGCACGAGTCACTGTCACATACTCACATCTATCTGCTAGCCTCCAAGATTGTATATCCATTTTACAAAATGTTCAGATGCTTAGACGTTTGGTGATGATAAATTTGTAAATATAGAAACATATTCAAATCAAACTTAAAGTAAAATCCCTTTATGGGTAAAAGAGATTTTCATTGACAATAGAAATTTGGTTCTTTATATTCCTTCAGATCCAAAACAAAAAGTTGACCATTTGAATTAGATTCTTCTGTTTCTTATGATGGATACCAACTAAAATTATAAAATGGAGTCTTATATCTGATAATTAGATTTGTCAAAATCAGACCCGACCCGACCCGATAATTTACCCGAAACCAATTCGGACCCGACCTAATTATGACCCTAAAAGTGAGACCCGAAAACTGACCCAACCCGACAGAAATCGATTTGACTCGATATTCGAAGACCCGAAACCAATCCGGACCCTCCCTAATTATGACCCGAAAAGTGAGCCAACCCGACCTAAAGTTAACCCGAAATCGATTCGACCCGATATTTGAAGACCCAAATTCGATCTGTGTCCGACCCATTAGGGACCCGACCCGTTACAGACCCGACCCGAATAAAACCCAAAACCGATTGAACCTGACACATAACCGATATGACCCGATTTATAATAACCCATGACCTGGATTAACTCCATATATTAACAATTTGAATATAAGTGAATGTGATCTAATCTTGCCCGACCTATTTTTACCCAATTTCTAATAATCTTGAAACGAAACATGTTTCATTAATTACTCGATGCGAATCTAATAAAGCTTAAATCGGATTTCAATCGAAATCGAGGCGACCCATTACCATAATTGACTTGACCCGAAATCTACCTAAACCCGAAATAACCCGCTTTAACTCGTTCAAAAACCGACCCGATTTTACCTGAACCGACCTTGACTCAAACCGAATACAACCTGACCCGAATTTGAACCGAACCTGAGCACGCAAATAATCGATTTAACACCCTACTGATAACGAAAACACAAGGTCAAATTACTATTTACATCATTACCCTTTGAGACTTCCTAGAAACCAAATAAATGTTTTAGTTATTCATCTTGATTACATAATATTGACAATCATAAATAATTAATTTAAACGCTTTTTTCTCTTATAGATACCATTAAATCCTTATATTTCTCAATTTGTGCACGTAAAGAGCAAAACTACAATTTGGATCAAATATTCAGTCCGAAAAGTTTGGATACATGTATTCATTTGGATACTAATTCTCGAAAAAATTGATATTTGATATCTGAAAAATATAAAGAATGTATGCATTTTCTGTTTTTGAAAAATAACTTTGTGAGTATAGTGAAGACCAGTGTTTGGTTAATCATGAAAAGAAGCTTGTTGCTGGTACGAGCACCCACTTAGGTAATTTCTTCTGCTTTTGGAGCTTCTAAAGCGAGCGCTTAGTAATCGTTCATAGCCCACTCAAAACTTTTTGGTCTGCCCTTTTGTTTTTCCTAAGCGACCGCTCAATACAAATTGAGCACTTATTTCGACGTATACAGATATTGAATATCCACAGTGCAAAAGCACAATATTAACCTTTTTGGATCGGATACCAAATTAGGTACATCTCGGATATGAATAATCAATCCAAAGTTCTATTTCGAATCAAATATTTGTTCCGTGCTCTACCTACAAATAATATTGCCACTCTGTATTTTGCTGGTTTGTATGCTCCAAGAGGATTAAAATTGGATTCATAGTGTTTATGACTTGATTGGTCTCAACGAGCTTTAAAATAAAGTCAAAGGACTAGATTTCCATCAATCTTAATATTGATGATATTAACTCAATAATGATTAAAGAGGAGTATAAGATAGCTTTTGATTATTTCATATGTACCCTATCTCTAAACAATTATGAATCATGCTTCTTATTCGGGGTTCGGAACTAACAAAGCATGACTGAACTTCCATGCTACTGCTTCCAAAAGTACTAACAATAGACACTTGTTCCCCATCTCGGAACATAATACCAGTCAAATTGCAACCGAATTCCAAATCCTCAAGTATTAAATTGATATAAAGCTCAACTGTACAGAATACTAGTCCTTCAAGGACTAATGATCGATGTTTGGCCACTGAATTCATAAGCTTCATGCCTTTGGCAAGAAGCTGAAGCAAATAACTATTGTTGATACCTTATGCACCATGCAAAATTTGGCTTGTTCTATCACAAACTCCTACTATGACGTATAATCACTTTAGTCTGTACAAATTTTGCATGAATAATAAGAACAAAGAATATAGTAGCGGTGTTAATCGTGACAAGTTCCTGTGTATATGCTGGCGGTCCCAGAGTAAATTCCTAATAGAAGTTTTTCCTGTTCTTATGAGGTGAAGATACACTTCACAAAAAATGAGGCCATTTACAGTAAAATGTGAATTTTATTACTTACTGTGCGAATTTTGAAATTTTGTATCTTCATGAGTTGTGTTGATGACCACGATCTCTCATCGGTAATGAAGTCAACCTTTACCAAGCGTACTTAGCCAACCATTCCAAGCTCTGTCATAGAAGATTCAGCACAGGAGTATCAGCATAAATTGCTGCTCAAAATGGTAGCATACTATGTAGAGCACAACTCCTACCAATTTAATTTTATCCTATGATGGATGGTTTGGATTATGGATTCTCTTAATACCTTAATGCATTCCGGCAGATCATCAACTTTTGATCGGACATGAGCCTGCAGAAGGGGTTGACAATGCATAAGACAACTGAAGTCAAGGCTCATGTAACAAAATGAAGTTGGATATTTTTAAAATTAAATTTCAAATTTCATACTCCAAGTTCATCCTTGGCAAACAAAATGTTACCTAATTCTAACTCCATTCTTGGCAAACAAAAATAAGTCTAAAGACATGCTCAAGGTCCAGCCAAAGGAGGTGGGTTAGGGACTTAATTAAAAAAGTTTCAGCCCTTAGGAAGGACAAAACCAGAACAGTTTGAGCAAGGGGGGAAATCAGTACATGGTTTTTTAGTTGAGTCATCTTCAAACAGAATAAATTTACTGAGAAAACAGTTAAGTCTAGCGATAACTTCAAATCAGACATTCATCTTATAGATAAACCTAGTATATAGTTTTTTTTTATTCAACGTCTGTAGTTGTTGTAATCAATTTCGAAACAAGGGTGCATAACTAAAAATAAATAAATAGCAATGCTACTATGCTAGAGGATATGTGGTGAAATTTAGATACCTCCATAACCCGAAGACTGGACTCATCTCGATTTGCTGCTAGTGAGACAAGGATAACCAGTGCTGCTGCCAGTGTTGAGGGCCGATAGCGGAGATGCCTATGGTCAAGCAATGAAAGACCAGCCAAATCCTTGGCCTTTTTTTGCATTCCTTCATCAGCTGCCGCAGCTTTTAGATAAAAACTGGAGTTTTTGAGAAGCTTATCAGTAAAATATCGCATACAACTAATCACACCCAGTAAAATTACAATTTCCCTTTTCTGTAATCATTGAATCTACCTATGCTTCTAAAACAAGATAATGAAGGTATGGGAAAGTTGTATGTACCACAGGAAGTTGTAGATTGTTGGCGAGAAGCATTGGAATTTAAGGACCTCTTGCACTACCCATTCCATGGCGACTACTTCAGATCTGCTATACACATTGCTTCCCACATAGAAAGACTTTTGCCGAACGCTGAAAATCAATAGAATTCTTAATAACTTCAAATCTGATAAACTACCAAAAACCTCATCTCTATTGCAATCATTGACGACGTACATGCTATTAGCTGATCAAATGATGCAGTATAGAGCAGAACACTATGAATAGCTGATCAAATGATGCAGTATAGAGCAGAACACTATGAATAGCTGATCAAATAATGCAGTATGGAGCAGAACACTATGAATAGCTGATCAAATGATGCAGTACAGAGCAGAACACTATGAATCCACTAAGTCTGTTAAACTAGGAAGCTCTAGTTGTTTACTTATCTATACACTAATCTTTGAAACTTCAGTAATACAACAAGCAAGAATTGAAGAACTAGACGTGATTGAAAAGAACTAGACCTGTTGTAAGGCTGGTTCTCTTCAATTCTGATGGCCAGTGTAAAGCATGCAATGCCAAGTAATTGTAAGTTCTTCCTACTTGTAAAAAATCCTTTGCTCAGAACTCTATCAAGGAGACGCACACCAAGAAACATGGTTTCATTCTGGAGATTCTTCTTTTCGCACAGCTGTTTGTTCAAAGAATAAATTGCACTCAGGTAAACCATGTTATGAGGAAATGCTATAAATGAGTAACTTCAAGAACGTGTCAGACTAATGCCATTAAGAAAGGGAATCTACCAGAGTAAATGCTTAAGTCTTCAAGCCAATGAATACACGATGGCTATCCTAAACTACCAGTAATGGAATATCTTTGGTTGGCAACATCATTTGTACGTGCTATACTAGATTGAGATAATAATGACCATAATAATACAGAGTAAAAAGCATTTCAAGGGGATGAAGAGTGTCAGTTTCTATCAATTTCATTGCGATTTAATTGAAAGAAACTGTAGGGAATTTCTATGTGCAATTCAACGATTCTTCTTATATTACTAGCTCTTATGAAAGCACAATCAAACACAATTCCTATATTTACCCTTACAAGTAAGAATACACGAGAAGTTTAGTATGATAAAAAATTCATAAAATTTCATGCGAACATTATTAAAGACGGAACTTATCAATTAGAAGAGAGAACTTTATATAATGGTTTGTTATGAGATGTAATACTTGAACTGAGAACAACACATAATGACATAAAGACATAACATAAATTAGCATATTTACCTCTAAGCAAAAAATTCAAAATCAAATAAAAAATAAAATCTCCAACTAGAATTCAAGCCGTCCCAGAGCTGTATGCCAAAACTCGTTTTACAAGTAAAACTTCAATTTGAGGCTAACACCAAAGTAGCATATACTATTCACGAGAAAATCTATCATACATTATTCATATACGAACGTATTGTTGGTCAAATTAATAAGTTATACTGTACCGTGCCACAGCAATATACTAATCTCTAACGAACATTTCCGTTCACAACAAACAAAAATTAAATTTAGATAAAATATTTAAACAAAATGCAAAAACCAGAAACATGCTGATATCAAGGAGATTCTCGAATATCGTAAGCTTCAAGCTACCACATCAGCGATTCGAAGACGAAAAAGAACTCACCTCGACAATCCAGTTAACCATCAGTAATCGTTGCTCAACGATCAATTCTCTGAAATCAGTTGCGAAATCATAGTCTTCAACAAAGTTTTTCACCTTCACCGCTTGATTTCGCTCTCGACTTCGCAACATTTGGTAGCTCTCTTCATCTTCGTCAACTTCGAATTTATAGTACTACGAACACATTCATCACACAATTAATCACCAAACAATTAACTAATTAATCAAATTATAACACTGATTCAAATAAATATAGGATTAATTGACTGATTTAAATTGAATTGACTTACGGCAAGTTCATTGGAGTGATCATCGAATAGAGAGGAAACTTCATAATCAGGAGAGTTGAAGCTCATTTCTAGGAACTGCTTGTGATTTTCTTTGAAGAGAGAGAAGCAAAGAGACGGAGTTGAATCGTCGCCGGATTTCTCTGAGAACTGACTGCCGGTATTCAGCCAGATTGAAGGAGTGAACTCATCAGTGAAGTCAACGAGCTCTGAATCCCCGTTTCCTGAGTAAATCTCCGATTCGTTCTCGGAGTAGATCGTCGCCGATGAATCCTCGCAATTGTCATACGAGAATTGCTCACTGCAAGCCAAGTCAGAGCTGATTGATCCGAAGTCGGAATAATGCTTCACAGTTCTCTGCTCCACAGTCACCGTCGTATTCGCCGGAGAATCAATCGCCGCCACTGCGGTGGATGATTCCGTCGGAACGACGCCGTTTCGCTTTGTCTCTGCTACAACAACAGAGCATGATTCGACGCAGGAATTCCCCGACACTGAAACAAATACTTCAGCAACCTCCTTCTTCAGCAGCTTCTGGATGACGACATCGTTTCTGGCGCGAACCGACAAGTTTGTAGGCAGAACCGCGGATTCGAGCGTCGTATTGCATGATACTTCATCGCAAGTGGAATTGAAGGAGTGAGTGCAATTGAGCTTGAGAGAAACAGCATTTGTGGTGGTGGAATCGAAGAGGATTGGCGAAATATGAGCTCGCTTTTTCCGAGGTATCTTCGATCGTACATTTTTCTGCCAACAATCAGCAGGATTTGCAGTTGCAATAGTAGCGTGTTCAGTAGGTTTTCGCTTCATGTTAGCAGTTGGAGTTGCAGAATGCAGAAGTTGGGGTTGTAAATTTTAAAGAGAGAGAACGAGAAGAAGAAAATGAGGTTGAAGTGCATGAATGGAGTTGAGCAGGGAACGTGTGCAGTCATAAACTTTGAGCGAGGAGTACGGGAAGAGAGAGAGTAGACAGTGTAATCGATGACTTGGTGGTTATTATGGTTAATTGGTTATTAACTTATTACATATACTTAATTTCTTTGTTATTAATTTTTTTCTATTTAAATTTTTATGGTTTTAAGATATAATTTAAAATATTTGATGACAAAATATAATAAAAATTTAATATTTTAAAAATTTAAATTGAGACGCTTTAATAAGACTTCATATTATTCACGTAATAAAAATTTGTAGTTTTTCTAGAACTTTAACCCAAATTTTTTATAATGGAGCAACAAATAAAGGGATAAAAGGAATATTATTTCAGGTTGTCTTTAAAATTTTCCCCAATTTCACAAGCGATGAAATTGGACAACTTTGACAGTCCAATTAAATTGTTAAATTGCTCCATTAAGTTGTCTAAGTTGGAATTAAATCAGTTGTCCCGCCCTAATATTTCCTAATCTCTCTTACTCTTATCTCCTCTCCTCATTTTCCTCACTCTTTGTTCCTTTGTTTTCCTTACTCTTTACTCTCCACTCATCACAAACACCAAGGGATGTCAAAATCTGGCTCGACCCGCGAAACTGCCTGAAATCGACCAACACCCGACCTCATTATGACCCGAAAAGTGAGAACCATAACCCGACCCAATCCAACCTAAATTCAACCTAAATTCAACCCTAACCGATTAGACTCGATATTTCAAGACCTAAACCCGATTTGCGTCCGACCCGAATGTAACGTGACCCGTTAATAACCCAACTCGAAGACAACCTAACCCGTTAATGACCTAACCCGATATTACCCAAAACCGATTAGACCCGATGAATAACTGATAACGACCCGTGACCCGATTTTACCAACCTATTAACAACCTAATTATGAATAACCTAATATCACTGACTGCTTTTTCCCCGATTTGAGATATTCTTAAAACTGCACTTTCTTATTGATTTCAAAATACATATTTTGTGAAACTAAACTCAAATTTTTTAACATACTTCACATATATGGTTAAACTTCATTCATATATTCAAATGTATTACTAAACTTCACGTATATAAACTTGTCTTTATCCATTCAAAGTATATACATTTCAATTACTTAACTTATATATTTACGTGAACTTAAGTACTTAACGGCTTAATAACTTATGTTATAACTTATAAGTATATATTAGCAATTATGCATTTATAAATATATAAATACTACTTAGTATTTCACGCTTTTAGACTTTCACTATTGATTTGATAAAGTGTATCTTACTTAGACGACTCAACTGCTTATCCAATTTTCAGTTTATTTCAATTATAATAAGTCCATGAGTCTATCACTCTATATCTCAATCAATCTATACTCTATATATGATATTTGATACTTGTTCGATATTTGATAAATTGATTCAATTCTGAAATCGATTATATTATCAAATCTCCGTGATACGAAACAACTTGTTTAGGAATCGATCCGGATCAATCCGAACCGACATGACCTGAACTTGAAATCTACCTGAACCAAAAACAACTCGCTATAACCTGTCTAAGGATCAATTCGGATTAATTTGAACTGAACATGATCCGAACCTGGAACAACCCGTTATAACTCGTCTGGAACCGATCCGAATTGACGTGAATCGAACATGATCCAAACCCAAAAAAATTCACCGTAAACCGTCTGGGACCGATCCGAATTGACCCGAACCGAACATGACTCGTATCGAACATGACCCAACCTGAACCTAGACTGAACTCGGCAAAGTAAATAATCGATTTGACCTGACCCGACTCGACCCAAAAGAACAAATTTACCGTTTCAACCCGACCCGATGAGAACAGACCCGCTATGGGTCAACCTAGAACTGATCCATGGACTCGATTTGACATCCCTACAAATAACACTAATCAGATGTGTGTTGTATTGCAAAAGTTGTGCTATGGTTGCCAACCTCACTTCTTCATTCAAATCTCTCCTAACCTTCTCACTTTGTGTTGTTGCATCATTTATACTTTTTGTGGCTTTATTATAAATGTTCGTTGTTGTGAATATGACTGAGTTTGATTTTGATGAGACTTCGTAGTTGTTATAACGCTTGAGAAGATGTTTTTAGAAGACAGTTTTGCCACCATTCTCGATGGTGAAAATATTGGCTGATACCGTCACATTAGTATAAAAGGTCATCCCACACTCATTTCAAATTAGGTATATCTTGGTTATTGAATAAAGGTCTCAAGTATTGAATTTATTGTCTCAGATATACAAATAAATGTCTCAAGTATTGAATTTATTATCTCAGATATACAAATAAAAACCGCAGGTATACAAATAAAGATCTCAGGTATTGTATTTATTATCTCAGGTATACAAATAAATGTCTCAGATATTGAATTTATTATCTCAAATATACAAATAAAGATCTCAGGTATTAAATTATGTTATGATTCTTCGTATATAAGTTATGATTTCAGTTATAGAATTGAAGGTCTCAGGTATACAAATAAAGATCTCAGATATTGTATTTATTATCTCAGTTATACAAATAAATGTCTCAGGTATTGAATTTATTATCTCAGATATACAAATAAAGATCTCAGCTATTAAATTTATTATCTCTGTTATACAAATAAAAGTTTCAAGTATTGAATTATAAATAATATGATTTCAAGTATGGATAATGTGATCTCATGTATATTTATTATAATATTAAGTATAGAAAATATAATCTTATGTATACATAATATGATCTTTTGTATTGAAGATATGATATTAGATATAGATAATGTAATCTCGGGTATATATATTATGATATTAAGTGTATAAAAATATAATTCGAGTTACATGAAATATGATCTTAGGTAAAATAATATAATCTTAGGTATAGATAATAATATGATAAAGTTATTTACGTAGTAAGATGTTCTACTATTTACATAAGATAAGAACTAGTTACATATCAAAGTTTAGCAACTTGTGTTATCAAATGAATTCTCAATTATCAAGAATAAGTGACTAATATAACACTTTAAGTATGTTGTGAAAGAGAGTGGCAAGTGGTGGTCGCCATCGACAACGTGACATTAGAGGCGAGTCGCAGGAGGATAGGGAATGGAGGAAACAGAAATCGAGTGATGAAGTGAAAGTTGAGAAAATGACGGGAATTGTAGGCTGTTTTGCTATGTAGATGTTTTTGTCACACCATTTGATTGGTATGACATTTCTCACACAATACCAACTATTCTCGATGATGAACTCTTTCTAAGAGAACCCAACCCTACACCCTTGATTTTGAGATAATTTATTGTTGTATTTATGGCAAAACCAAAATTTGGATTGAATGTTGCTTTTATACAGAGGTGTCTTTATCCTCAGTTATTATAAGACCCTTACGGGTTGTTGCTGTAGACCAATAGTGGAACCATGTAAAGTTTGAATTTGATGAAATTTTGAATTATAATCTTGTATTAAAATTTTATGGGAAACAAATTTTTCCAAGGAAAGGAATATTTCCCATTCCATGTGAGAAGAAGAGTGAATTTAGGGAGTTTTTCCCATATTCTCTCTCCATTTTTATGTACAAAATGAGTTTAAGGGGTAGATAAATAGAACCCTCCCAAAATTCTTTTTTGATGCATTGTCATTAGGGCATAAGTACGGGACTGAGAAAGTATAATTTTTCTGGGGGATACCGCCCTCGAAATACTCAAACCGCCCCCCATAATTCCTAAATTACCCTTCTCACCATCCTCCCTTCCCTTATTCTCTATTATTCTCCCTAACTCTTTCTATCTCTCTGTAATTCCTCCACCCGGACAACCTGCCGCCGTAGCCGGAAACCGCCGCCACAGAGAATTGTCGGAAAATGACTCGTCGTCCCAGAAAAGATATTGCATACACCGTAGAAGAACTTATAAAAATACCATCGCCACCAAAATCTTCTGTCGGAACCTATAAAAATAAAAATAAAAAATTCTTCCCGGGGGCTAGCCGTCTAAAAAAACGGCCAGTCCAAGGGCTAGCCGTCTAAGAAAAACGGCTAGCCCAAGGAGGTGCCGTTTTTATTAGACGGCCAGCCCACCGGCATGCCCATTTTCCCTCTTTTCCGATCCCGAACAAAGATTTTTACTTGAGACGTTGTCGACAACAACCCATCCATAATTTCGGTGATTTTCGGCATCCCGAAAAGTGGTTTCCGTCAACTAAAGATCGATTTTCCGGCCACTGTATGGGTCGACGACTAGTGGTCGGGAAATTTAGTGGAGTTTTGTTATTGTTATGTTTTTACGAAAAAGTGAAGTGCGAAATACGAATTGAAGTGTACGATGTTCAATTTTATTAAAAATGAGTCAAAGGGCAAAATCGTCATTTAGGGGAGCGGTTTGAGTAAGTTTGGAGCGGCATTTAGCACTCAACTTTTCTGAAGTCCAAATTGCTACTAAAATATGTGAAGTTGTTTGTTTGATTCTGTGTAAGATACGGAGTATACGAAAACTTAGTGCAATTATAAAATCTAACATGCATCTAAGCATTTAAACAACTTTAAACTCTGTATTTGACTCCATTTCACAAGCTATTGTTGTTGAATTCGTAAAAAACATCAAATGGTAATACAAATCAAAAGTGAATAACGTGGGGACAATGTCAATGCTGTTTTGTAAGTCTCAGTAATTATTCCTAATACCAAAAAAATGCCCTACTTAATTGGTTTATTGCAATAGATTGAAGTATTGAACTAAGGATTCCAAAGAACACCACCACAACCAATCACCCTTGGCATATTCAGATTGTTTTTTCCATCAAGATCTATATTGCTGTCAAATACGACAAGACTATTCTATATTCACCTTATTTTAACAACACTAGTTCAATTAAGATTAATGAAATTTACATTAATAGAAGTTTAGATTAATGTAAATTAAGTGAATGAAATGCATCCCAAACTTTCTTATTGGCATGTCCTTGATAACGTACCATGTAAGTTCATAAATAAGTGAAGCCAAACTTGCCAACAAAATTTGTTGTGATTCACTGATTCCTCCTTTGGAGTTTGGACGGTAACTCATGCGCCGAGCTAAGCGCCCATAAAGCCGTAATGGCAAAAACTCATGGTGTGCAAAGCTATGCAGTTTCATCCAAGACCTGCGTGCTAATGATGCTCTATGATACATTAATACATATTTTTCATCATCATCATTTCACAATATCAGCAGAGGAAACCATCAGATTATATCCACCATTCCACCGTATATAAAAAAAAGTAAATGAATAAGAATGGATGATGGTTCAAGAAATTTAGATGACCATAGATATCATTTGTGTAAAAGCTTAACCAATTAATATATTTGGCGGGATTGGGAATATGTTTGTTTGATGAGAAGAGCAAAATAATTAGGGGGAGGCTCTTAGTATAAACTAATGCAAAAATGGTACAGTGGTAACTTGAAAATAACACTGAAAGTACGTGCACCCTCGTAACACTCATTTACTCAAGATCAATACCCTTCCCCTTTAAATAGCTTCTTTTCTTAGGCACGCTGTAGAATATCAGATGGCTCTATGACCTGATGTGGATCATGTGGCGATGCCACAGTCTGCTAAAAGATAGCACGGGGGTTCTTATTGCCCAATCCATCTACAACAGATCACACAGTCAAAAGAGTTCATTGTAGTAAATAACACCTGCAAAGACAACCAGGAGGCACATCAGCTGCAGAGCTGCAAAATATTCATAGTGTATACCCATCTAATTAAATGTAAAGACTGTTCTAATCTAGTGTTCTAAAGGAAAAGGGGGGAGATTCTCTACTCCTAAGCCCTAACTCTTAGTAATGCAGATGAGTCCGCTGAGAGTATCCCAAGTGCAAAATTGCATCACATCCCTTCCAATAGAAGTGTTACTAAAAATTTTGACATTTTTCTTCAGTCTACCTTGAGCAAAATTTGGGGATTTTGCATCATGTTTAAGAAAAGGCTGAAATCCTAAGCAACACATAAGGACCTTACTCTCCTCTTGCAAACTAAGTCGCGTGCATTTCTTGTGGAGTTCTTCTGGACTTGTGCTTTGACTTCTTGTCCCTCTTCTTACTGCTGAAATCAATCATTCATCAGTATTTGAATAGAAGAAGAACCCAGAAGTACAACTAAAATTGACAATAGAAGTAGAAGATACTCGTCACGAGATCCAGAATCTTGACAAGATTTCAGCTTCTTAGCAACACGTTTCATCTCCTCGTCATCACTCATTTTAAAACTCTTTATCTGCAATAAATTACGGGGAGAAAAACATAAAGACAATGACAGTAACAATTACTTATCAATTCAAGTTGCACAGTTAATATGTAAAACAGACAATGGAAAGCAAACAATTTGAACATCATGAAACTAAATGAAACGGACAGTAGGTGAATCAAAAATTTATTTGACAATGATTAGAAAACATTTCCCAGAATAAATATGGACATCCTGAACTAGGTAAAAGATGGTGATTCTTTTGAGTTTTGAGACTGACTTCATCATATACAGTTTACTTGACAGACTGAAAATCCAGTAGGTTTGGCTCCTTTCATATCTCATCAACAGCTCTTTTCTCAAGCTCTAAATGCACAAAAATTGCCATGGATGGACATCTAGACCCCATAATCTGTTTCAAGCAGTCATTCACCTTCATTGCAGTATCAAGTAGGCCAATTAACCAGACATAGAATACCAACAAATACTTCCTCTGTTTTTTCTATACTTGAAAGTTGGGAACAACTAGCAATTCGTTTTAATCAGTATGTATGAATAGCCACATCTCATAACAAACCCAGCATATATTCTTCCTTTGTCTTTCATGCTCCTACTAGTGTTCAACTCATACGAAGTACTATAAACATCCACAGCATAGCATTGCAGATAGAGCTTTTGACCAAGAAAAATCAGTTGTCATCAATGTTACCAATCATGATAACAAAGAGTACTATGTCAGTTATTTGTGAAAATATAACAAAGGCTAACCCCTCACTCAAAAACTAATGAATGGATGATCATATTTATTGATAAGAAGAATATGAAACTGTACCAGGAATTCTATAGCATTGAGGCCCTGGTCCAGCTCTGAAATAGAGTGTGCAGATTGTTGGCGCGAGAGAATGCTCTGCAGATATCTGCATAGAAAGTGGATATATGTCACCCAGTTAAAATCAGTGAAATGTCAGATAAACTGAACAAGATGATATTATGTTTTGACAACAACAGCAGTTTTATACCTATCAAAATCAAGAACCAAGAGCTCAGAATTCGCCCTACGGAGTACAGCTAATGCCAACTGCAGAAGAATATTGTAAGAAAGATCAGAAAGCAAGCATGAAGAATAAATAATGACCGATGAACAGTGGAGCAGCAGAATTCTCCCACCCAAACTCTATAATACTGAGACTACTTCAAAGTATAGCATAAACTTCTCATGAAAACCTCTCACCAGTCTTTAGCCTTTTTCCTCTCAGGGAATACCAAATGAACCAATACCAGAGGTTGAACCAGAGGTGGGAGATGCACCATAGTGTAAATAAACCAGGTGGACAAAGTTCACAGTTGATCACCCTTACCCCAAGTTTTGTTTTAAGAAAATATAATTATAGACTCATCCACAATTTCTCTGAAAGTGAATCAAAGGTGAAAAGCAAGGATATAAACTGTGAAGCTACATGCGTGATGCCTTGGGCTGACTAAAGGCAATAATTCTGGAAAAAAAGGCCTTGGGGCAGAAAGCTGTTAACAGTGTACAATGCACTCCAGCCAGCAAATTCAAAGTTCAATAAATATTAACATACTGTTATAAATTTTTTGCCATTTATTGGTTATACCATCTTATCATGGTTTATCTTCTTATTGAAGGGGGTTGGTGTAAATTTTGGAGTTTATTAACATCACCATCAATCAGTTGCCTTTCTCTACAAATTCCACAAAGAGAAAATATTTTCAATAGAAGGTAAGATGCAGAAAATTAGTACTCTCATAGAACCATTAATCCTTCCTGATAAACTACCTGGCCTGGAGGAAACAAAAGTGGTGCATCTGTAAGCATTGCTTTATCAGCTTCAAAGACCGCTCTTTGAAGCAATTCCTGCAATGATTGTAAGATACAGGAACAGTGGATAAGCAACAGCACAAAGCCTGTAAAATATTGATTATATTTTTCTTAAAAAAAAGACTTGAACAATAATAACACATATATTGTTGTACAAAGCTCAGGAACTGATCTAGAAAAAATATCACTTAATCACAATAGAGCCTTAACTAAGACAAGGTTCAGGAGGGATACTGGCTTTGTGAGAACATATGAAGCAAAAGCAATAAGAGGAAAAACAAATGAAGCAAGGGCAATAAAAGAAAAGAGCATACAAACAGAACATAACAATGCTGCCATATAAACATCATCAAAAATATGATCAAGTACTATCAGTGTTTTGATGATGTTTATATGACAGCATTCACTAAAAATCTAACATGATTCAGGGGTTTATTGGTTATTAGAAAAGTTATTTATATTATCCTCAAAAAAAGTTGTGAGAGAAAACAAAAAGGAGAAATAAGTTCATCATATATGTCTCCCCATCATAGTATCATCAGTTGAGACTTACGCGTTTTCTATCACATCCACCTTTCCAAATATCAACAATATGATCCACTCTTGCAAAGTGCAGGTAATCAATTAACCCACTCAGATAACATTGACAATAGTATTGGGAACAGGCGCAAAGCACCGCATTTAAACATAATAATCCATTCTTGAGTAGCGGAGGTAATGACTTAACCGGTTAACCCATTCAGGAAACATCGATAAAACAGGGATCAGGTACAAAACACCATATTCAAACACAATTATGCATTCTTGCATGTATGAAGTGCACGAACAACAGTACAAAATATTTCAGCCTGTGCCCATAAGCATCTCAAAGTAACAATGATGTATAGGAAAAGTACCTGCAACATATCAACTTCACCGTTTGTCGCATAGCAAAAATCCTAGAAAATAAAACTCAACACATAAAAAATTTAAAATGACAGAGCAAATGACGCTACACTGTACTAGATAGATAGAAATTTAGAATACCTCCATATCATTAATAAACCCTTCGATTGACCGGTACGGTGTATAAACTATAAGATCAAATCCCAAACTCTGCAAAGAGTCAAAGATACATAATTATAGGTCAAATAATGACAGGGAACAAATGACAAGGAAATTCCTTGAGATATCTCTTTATCCTTACGTTTTCTACAGTCTTCAGTGTTGCTAGAAATGGTTTACATATAGCTACACTTAGAACAAACTCACTAAGTCTTTCAGTCCATTAACTACTTCCTTTCAAGTTATGACTCGTATGAGATCAAACATAAATCTCAACCAGTTCCCCATCCATTGGCTAGCCCCACCACACACGATCATGAAAAATCTAATGGCCAACAAAACCTCATCTCCATAGCTCGGGAAAGAAGGAAAAAACAAAAATGAAAATTACAGTAGAGATGTCCCTTTTTCCTAGCACAGACTCTAAATTCTAGCAGGACCCCAAATTACCTTCGCAGTTATTTACAGGAACATTTTTTGGAACTTAGTTACTGACTCTAACTTTTATATATGCTGTGATTGCTTTTTGATCATAGGTTTTGAGAGATTGTTCAAATGAACACAGCTTATTATATTATTTTAATTTTGATGAGAAAAAGAATATTAAAAATTATAGAGGATGAAGAATCCTATTTGTACCTGAAGGACTAGCATCTCATTATCTAAAATCATTCGGTGGTCTTGCTGAATACCTTTGCCAAGCTCCTCAGCTGAAACATGATTCTCCTCTATCTTACAAGCTAAATATATACATGTTAACCTGCACAGTTGCATACCAAAATCATTTAAAATACCACTATAGAAGCAGAAAATGATTTCAAACTTAGGTAAGTGTAACAGATAGTGCCGATTCACATATTTACCACAAGATATTGCTTCCATTTCCATTAATCTCCAACATATTCATAAGAAATACTAAAATAAGAGCAGAAAGGTACAAGTAAAAGAAAAATGGAGGATGGAGGAAAATATTCCATATACTAGTCAAACATTTGGTTGGAAATCTTGGCATACTTAAACAAGACCTGAGCACATAACTTACATAACAGATTTTGGATGGTGCTCCATAACTGACCAGCAGAGATAGAATCTCTTATAGTATGTAAGTGCAGTACCCTGAAAAGCATACACAGTTACAACCTACAGTTCCAACTTCAGTAGCTTGAAACTTGATTCTCATCGACACAACAAAAAATATGCACCTGAATTTTATGAGGAAACTTGAATGCTCCGCATACTTCTTGGATCTTGTTTTCATAATACACATGTAACACCTTTTCTTCTTCCACCTTGAGAGGCTTTGCACGAGACTGCTTAACACCTTTGATGAGAAACATGACAAAAACTCACATACATGGAAATCCACGTAACAAAGTACTAACAATTAACAAGAGCCAAAGCTCAAAGCCTTACCATTACCTTCTGCATCCTTTAGGCTTATAGGATGCGAGAAGGACCCATCAGCATCAATCGCTAAACATGTTGTACCATACTACATAAGGCATAAGATTAGTAACATTTAAAACATCCACAGAATTTGCATTCTACATAAATAATACAAACAGCCTCGTATCTTGACCACTAAAACAGGATTGTTAACGTAATGCTCTTAACATCAATGCAGTACCCCCCCATAAGCCAACACCCTCACATATCTTTTGTACCGCATTCTCACATAGGGTTAGACCTTTTGGTCCTAAAAAGAGTAGACTCATCAACAAGAATGGTCTATGCCCAATCAATTGTTTCCGTAAAGGTATAGTCGCCACATTACTAGTTTAAACGGCTACCATTAGCAAGACTATTAATTCTAGACGGAGAGGCTACCAACTACAAGATACAACAAGCATAAAAAAAACACTAAAAAGTTGTGTCTTATTACTAGTTCAAAACTTCAAATTGCACTATCAACACAATTCTATACCTAATCATCAATAACAATGCAGGAAAAATTGGGAATTTAATTTACCTTCTCTAATGATTGAATAGCTCTTTGATTAGCAGCTTTGTATTTCTCAGTCTACTCCAAAGAAAATAAATTAAAAGACAAATAATTAGGGTTAGGGTTAGGAATACTCAACTGAGCGAGAAAGAGAGAGAGGAGGGGAGTGGGGTCAGACCAGGTCTTGTTGAGTGAAAATCCACTTGGCTTTTTGAGTAGATGTTTGAAAATCTGCCATATTTACGAACGAACTTCAACGAATATGCGCAGCTCTGTCTCTAACCCCGGCAGTGAGGTAACCAGGTTGAAGGCGGAGGCCGGAGAAGAAGAGGTTGAAGGCGGAGGAGCGACGGACAGTCAGATTTTGAAGAGAGAGTTTCAAGTTAACTTTTTTTTTTTTTTTTTTTTCTCCCCTTTAAATATTGGCTGTTGGGAACATTGAACTTAGTAGTCGAACTTCAGTCGGACTTGGGCCTTTTTGCAGCGTATTTATTTGTAGAATTTCTTATATTTATCCGTGCAAGATTACAAAGCCCACAAACCCAAATATTAGTTTGGGATATTAATGAAATTATAAAAAGTATCGAATTGGATTCTATTTAAATAAAGGTTAATGCATGTCAATGCATCAATCCATTCCAATCAAAATTTATGGAGCAAGTATCTGTTGTCTAATTAGAAATTTTACCAAGTTTTTTAAAATTATTAATTAAAATTATAATTGGTAATTTTATTGTATGTAACATACATGACTCATATAAAAAATTTCATCTAGCACTCGTTTACTTCACCTAAATTTTGCTAAATCTAAATTATTTTCATTAAACATGACTTATTTATACGAGACTGAAATGTTTCTTAAAAACTTGTCTCTCTTCGTTATTTTTTATTTCTATTCGGGAAGTGGAAAATTTTAAATATCATATATAATATTTTTCAATTAAAAGATCTTTTAAATTTTGTACATTTAATTATTTTCGGTGCTTTGATACGGGGATTGTGCTTGGATGACTTGACTTAAAATATTGCAAGTTTATAACCCTATTGGGCTATTGGCAAAGGCAAATGTTTTGAATACGTGTCAACAATTTCGGCCTTGGAAACCTTGCATCATTTTGACGTTTAGAAGAAGATGGTTAGGCTGACACTCGGTTAAGTCCCTAACTTGATGCGATATTCTGGCATCGCCCATCCACAACGTCTTTCTCTAATTGTCTAAGTCTCATTTTTTGTGAAAGTTTTACTCAATTCTCAACATATAGATACTAATATGACAATTTCAATCCAAAACTCTCAATACCTTTATTTAAAATATAATTTTTTTTAATAATATAATAATAATTAATTCAAATTATACGATTAAATTTAAAACTTTAACCATTTAAACTAGCATGTATCCACGGTACCCCCTACCATTATTCATTTTGGTCCGTAGAAAAGGCTCAGGCCCAAATGGAACTTGAAAACTTGGTCCAAACTCCAAAGTAATTGAGAAGGCAACAGAAAGTTTCAGCCAATTCATAGAAGAGGAAGGTTGAAGAAGTTGGAGAACACTGAAGAGCAAAGCAAATCAAATCATGTGTTCAGTCGCAGTAAACTTCTCTTCATATCCTATCGTGGCTTCTAGCTGGGTAACTCTTTCGTCGCTTTTCAGCAAATTCTCAAAGTTCTGTTTATATACTGGTTGATTATTTCAAGAATTCTTCTTGTTACTGTATTTTTATGGGTTAATGTGAGAGATACGGTGTTAGTATGCATAAATTTGTGGGTTATTTGTTGTTACATTTGAGTTCTTGATACCGTTGGTTGTTGTTTGCATTAGCTTGAGCGGCTCCTGAGAGTTAGAGGTGGGGTTGTTACAATTTCTCTAAATTAAGGATTTCACATATCCGCATTACTAGATATAAGTAAAATGTTATCATAAATCGTTATGGTTTAGGAATTGTGATAACTTTTTCCAAACAAACTAAAATGGTACTCCTTTCGTTTTCTGGAGCTCACAATTGAAACCAAGGAGAACTTAGAAAAGGTTCACATGAGTGAATTCTTTTACTTTTAGGAGGATCGAAATAGAAGTTCTATATACTCCTTCTAATTGAGAAAAAGGGAAAACAAATGTAAACAGATAGTGAGTAGAACTGAGGAGAACGGATTGAGTGCAATGGGAATTTTGAGGGGCACATTGAGGAGCAAGGAGGGATCATTTATTGTGGATGATGTTTTTACTGTCATTGGTTCCCTTCAAGTTTGATGATTAGTTTTTCCTTGTTGACCTTACTGACCTATTCCTTAATGCTTTAATGTACTAACTTCAGGAGCTAAAGCCCCAAACAAGTGAGCGCTGTGTAGTTTCAAGCCTATGTTATAGAAGATCATGTAAGTTTTCATTTTGAGTCATTGGCCGCTGAGGTTTTCACTTTAAATTTCTCTTTGCTCATAATTGAAGCCTACAAATGTCTCTTTTGATATCTTCTTCTTTAACTACATTTAGTTCTTATGGAACTGTTGGCATGATTTCAATTATTTTTTCTTTTGGTAAGATATGTTTTTTTTTTTTTTTTCCGGTTCTTGAAAATTGCTGGGTTGCTTGTCCTAGCTAACAAGAGAAGATCTGATTGATTCCTGTGAAGTTTCTGACTTTATTAAATGGGTTAAGCAATAAGAATTGATGATTGTTGTACATTGGGAATCATTTTTGATTAGAGAATCTCTGGTTTGGAGCAGAACAGGCAAGAAATGATGTACTATCACATATGTATATATGATATAGGAATATTTGTGAGCACAACCTTCTAAATATCTCATTTACTTAGAATCAACCTTATAATTTTTTTTGGCATTAAACAACCTTTGGTCAATATCCAGGCATTGACTTCAAGAATCCAGTGTTGATGAGCACATGTAATTCACTTGGCCTGACTAAACCCCTGTTCATCCCCCTTGTACCTCCTTTTTTCATTCTACATTTTCTCTCTCAATTGTGATGGTTTCCCTGTGCTTGAATATTAATTACTATTGCCACAATTCACACTCAAACGAACTTCAATATGCAAATAGTTTACTGCCAAATTCTATTGACACAAACTTCATCCAAGATAGTTGTCAAATAAGTAACAATTGATAATGAACACAAGCGGATAAATGGTCCCATTCCTAACTAACAAACATAATCATTCTGACCATATATTTTGCTACCTCTGAATACTCAATTTCATTACCCTCTTTTCATCTCACTCTGCCCCTTTTTTCTCTACTTCTGTCAACAAAGTAAATTTACTGATTTCAGTTTTGCAGAGTTCATGAACAACAAACTGCAAGTTGATCAACTTTTCTTCATATAACTGGCCAATTTCTTGCCCAAATTCCTCGAAATTAAGGAAATCTAACACTTGAATTTAGCATGTGTGTAGAAAATTTTACGTGGGTGTGTCATTGGAAAAGATAGTTTTGCATGGGTATGTGATTGTAAATGTTTCTCAAATTTGGGCACCTAGATTTTATTGTGCTGAGTCCTGAGGGAAGTTGATTACTTGTTTGAAGGATTGAAAAAGGTGGGTCAGCTTCTGTTGTTAAGGAAAATGTTCATGTTCAGATTATATACTTCACCCTCCACTTGCTTGAATTATTTGGTATTCTAATCTGGTTTGTTCTCTCTTCTCTAAATTGAGGGAGGAAGAACATAATGGAAAATGGGGGAAAATGGAGAAAGTTAGGTCACATGCTTCGCACATAATGGTCAATGCCGGAGTTTTAAAGTCAATGCTCAGATTTTGGTCATAGGTCTTACTTTCCAAAAAAATAAAATTGGAAAAGGTTGTTTTGTGCCAAAAAATTTTTGTAAGGTTTTTTTTTTACAATATGTGATGTTTCAAAGGTTGTTTATCACAATTTTTCCTATAATAATTTCTCTGTTTTTTTTTTACTTGCACCACTACTCAAAACACGCTTGCCAATGCATATTTTTAACAGTTAATATCTTTGATTATACATAAGTCAAAATTATAAAAAGTTGATATATTGGAACTATATACAAAGACGAATCTAAAAAGATCGCACATAATCATCTTCTCTTAAGGATAATTCACTGAAGAAGATCAAAGTGAAACTTGTAAATAGTACAAAAATCAAGGTGTTATAAGTAAAAAAAACCGGAGGAAGTATATGAAAAACTGATGTTTGGTATACCTGTGATTCTTGGCTGCTTGGTATAGACTATTGTTTCAGCTATTCACATTCACTTAATTTTTTTTTTATCCCTTTTCGCCTGAATTAGGTGCTAGCTGGCCTAGTTTCTGAAAGTGTTTCTCAATCTGAGAAACAGAAATTAGGCCAATCAAGGTTAAAAATCAGTATTGTTTCTATTTCTACAAAATCCCATAAGGGGGAGAAGGAAAAGCTTCTCAAAACTTCTCGGGAAGCACTTTGCTCATTAAATGAAACTTTAGTTTTGTCAATAAAATTCTCAATACTATTCAATAAAGGCCTCGTATAACAACCCATGTACTCCATCATCTTCTTCCTCACTGCTGTTCAAACACACACAAAGTTTTTTCGAATTGATAAGAGATATTAACCTTCACCCACAAAAGTGCAGGTCAAACACCAAATTGTACCCAAAACCTCGCATAAAGAATGTGCCTCCTTTCTCTCTCACTTAGCCACCTCCTCTTAGAATGACAATTTCTAAGGTTAACTATTCAATGCAAACACTATTCTTGATGTTGGATTTGTGGGCAACACTGAAATCAGAAGAATAGTTGATGATTTCAGTTGAAATTTCTTTACAATTTTCCGGAAAAAAAAATGATGATTTCAGTTGAAATTTCTTTATAATTTTCTGAAAAAATTGATGAGTTGCAGATGGTTCATTCCCAAATTTCTAAATTCATGCTCCATGAAATTGATCAATCGCAAAGAATTCTCAAACTAATGTTTTAGGACATCAAAAGTAATCAAATTAAATTTCTTTTTAAAAAACCAAATAATTTTTTAGCTTGGAACATAGATGGAGAAAGAGGAAAGGAGGGAAGAACTACTATTGTGGTAGGGATTTCAAGAAATAGAGACAAACGTATGTTTTATATGTTTATTTGGGTGGTCAATCCTAATTGGTGGTGGAGAGAGTAGAAGAGTGGGTGGCTATTTTGTTGTGTTAATGTTGATGAAATTAGGAATATTAGAAAAGCATGTATTATTTCTCACTTTCCAATCTCCTTGTACTACTTTCATACTCCTGGATTCCTAGTTTGTATTGATTATAATTTTAAAATTCTATTTAATGATGATTTTGTTTGCAAATAAGAATCTCCCTAATAAAAAATCTTGATAACCTTTGGATATTCTTAATAATTGATATTATATAATCTACATTCTTAGTCAATATTATGTACAATTATCATGGTTTATTTTAAATTAATAATGACAAAAAACTATATTTCTATAAAATGGGCCAAACAATGTAAAATAGTTTGTACTTAGAAGTACTTCTCATAAATGTTACTCTAGAAACGGTGTTTGCAGAAGTACTTCTAGGAATAGACACTGTTTTCTGGAAGCTAAGCCAAACAGACCCTTAATTCTATTTCTTTTTGTCCTAATTACTATTGCCAACAATGATGTCTAATTCAAAGTATGATGCTACTGCATTTGATATGGTTTCTCTATAAGCAATAATCAATAATGCATTTGAATTACTTATGCAAAAGTTGCTTAAATTTTTAACTATGTAGTCATTTTGAAATCACATCTTATGCCTGCAGCACTCATAGTCGTCTCATCTGCCTGCATCCAGAAATACTCCGCACAACAAAGTCCGGTATCTGGTCACCTGATCAACGAACCATTTAGGGATTCATTTGTTCTATTTCCCTTTTATTCTGATGTAAGTTACTGTTCTCAAACGTTAACTGGTTACTGGGTTGGACCTGATACTGAGGATGGTTGGGGTTTTGTAGAAGCTTTTATTGATAAAACTCTCTGATTATTCTTTGTTGCTTATCGTCCATCTCTTTCTTGTGCTCTTGGTATCTTTAGCTTTGAACTACTGGTTATTGATGCCTGTTGAAGGTTATTGCATGGTTACTCTGATTAGTGAGCAAAAACTTTTGTTGTTCATTAATTACATGAGATAAGATTGTATTCTCCATTAATATGGTTCATGCCCCAGAAATCAATGCTAGCCGACATAGCCGTAGATTTGGGTGAATTTTCTAGCCCAAACTTTCCAACTTTGAACCTTGTAGGGCAAAATCGGAAGGCTTCAAATTTCTTGTTTGTGCTCTTCATCCTGTTCTTATGGGATCTTGGGCTGCTTTCCTGCAGTTAATCGCTTCACCAGATCCTTCTTACGGTCTTTTTACATGAACTACGGAATAGTCATGATTTTGATGTGCTTAGATGCCCTTCTTAACTTGGTGCAGGCTTTATGTTTTACGTCCAGGATAAATTTGTAAAAATTGACCCTACTTGAACTCACTCGAGATTTAAGGATTGAACTTTCAAGGAAGCTATTGTTCGTAACTTGAATGTTGACCTTAAATAGATATGGTGATATGTACTTGATATTACTAAAGGATTATGACATTTCACTCTAGCTTGTGCTTAATAAGAAAACTTACAAGGTATAGTTAACACTTTTTTTTTTGGGTTGTGTGTGTGTGTGTGTGTGTTGGGGGGTTGGGGGGAGGGAACGCAAGCGTTCTCTGTTACTCCAAAGTGTGGCAAATGCCAGCAGCAGCATTTGGCCTATCTGAGTTTTCTCCTTTTTCAAGTTCTGTACTATGCACAAGTATGAGTACAGAGGTCATGAACAATCAATAGGAAACACAATTGCAGCCTAATGAATTACGGAGTAACAAGCTTTTGTTGTCAATCCAGTTTGTGAACACTGTCAATCATAGTCAAACTAGAAAGTTCCCACCATAAATAGCAGAATAGGACAATGCCATAATCACAAGGAAGCAAATGTTTGAGACTCTTACGTGTGAGATATATATTCTTTCCTGTCCTAAAATATATATATAAATCAAAGAGACATAAAGGAAATAGCTATTTCACATCAAGAAACTTCTCTGGTCAACCAATCAGACCTCATGATTTCACTCGGTGCTCACACAACAACCAGCCAAAGTCCTTGCAAATTCCAGTTATAACAAGAGCTCCAACACAGCAAAATACTGCAATGAATCATACAATTTTTTACTCTTCCCAAATCACAAAAGATACTTGTTAAAGAGACCGAAAGAGCCATAGAAACAACTTATCAGTAGTAAGTTAGTAACTTAGTAACCAGAACTCGTAAAGCTCAGAGTGTGCGTCCATGAGAATGATAACTATCGGATGATGAAACTATTGAGAATTTGAATGAAGACCATATTTGGCAGGCAGATCTTCAGGTTATTGGCCTGTTTTGTTTTCAATAGAAGAAAAGATGTGGTAGTTTCCATGTGTTTTTCTTTCCTGACTCATGCAAGTAAGCTATACAATTAAGTATTTATTTGTATTTGAAATTTGTTTCTATGAAAAACATTTATATCTTTACTTCTAGGAAAAACTTATATATTGGTAAGTCTTGATATAAATTCAATTATATATTGGTAAGTCTTTAGGGTATGTCTTTTTGGAAGGAGACATATTTAGGAAGAGTCACATCTTATGGAAACCATAGAATCACAATCCTCGGTTTTAGTTTTGTTTGCTCTTGGCAATACAAAGGGGTACAGCTCCTTATCAAATAGGAAAAATCAAGACAAGATCACTATATGTTTTGGAAACATAGGTGCATCATGAGTGAAGTATAGCACCCCCATACATAGCAATTTAATTGATAACATAAAATTTAACAAGTACTTTTCACCACTGCCAACAAGCCACGCGTCGAAGCAAATGGACAAATCAAGATTAATGACAGCAAGACTATATTTCATGCCCTAAATCCTTTGAAAATGGCTATTTCTTCCTCCAAGGGTTCTATTAGCATTATCATAAGAATTAATTAGTACATTTTGCATTGGTAGACATGTACAAATAATGTATAATATGCCTCTAATTTCACCTTTTCTTGGTTGCTAGCTCATGCATGCATGATTACATGCTTTTTATTCTCTTTGTACTTCCAAGCATGCTTTGTCACAAAAAGTAAGAAGAAGACCTCAAAATTTCTCCATGAAAAGGAGCTATTTCACATCTTTGTTTCAGAGTAAAAGGAAAATTAAAGCCTAAGAGACATGGTTTACCAAGTACAAATTAAATGGTTAAAAAAGTTATTAAATCAAAGATGATAATATTGGAGAAATTGAACTGTTGTGGTCCCCTTTGAATAAACCCCAGGTTAGACTACTTAATATAAAAAATAAACCCTAACTTTTATTATTCTTGGCATATACAGACAACGGAAAATTTTACTTTAAGTTCGTAGAAGTAAAGTTTCAAAAAATAGCTAGGGAATATGATTGGTGCAACTTTTGCATAGTAAGACCATGGTTTGTAAATTAATATAATTGGTTGTCCCTGCTAATTTCTCTTGGGTTAGGGTTAAAAAGTTAAATAAGACTTCCTTGTTAGGAGCATTAAATCAACTTTTTGATTAACTTTGGTTAGATTAAAAATTGGTAGATCACATGGAGCCATAGAAGTACCATAAAGCAACAAAGGGAATCCCGTATATATGGCAGCTTAATTAGACTGTACTTTCAACATGTAAATTGATTTGTTTCTTATAACTTTCTTGAATGAATTGATAATCGCACTTGCATTTATCAATACAAAGTTTATATATATAAGATCGTTTCCCACGCATGAAGAATGAGAACATAAACTTGAGATATATTGTTATTGTATGAAATTAAGTCACTTAATCATGCACAAATATAAGATGGGATAAAATTTAAGGTTATGTTCAGTTCACTTTTTTTTTAAAAAAAAAATTAATCAGTAATAATCAGTTTTAATCAATTAACATTATTTTTATACAGTAAAAACCAGATGAACTGAAAAGAGCGGCCTTACCCTTAGATCTTGTAATGTAAGCAGTCTTCAGTTCTTCGCACCTCAGTCTGTGAAAATAGAAAGAGTAAGTGGCCTGGTAAGGATGAGAGCTAGCCCCCTACGGCCCTACCCCTCATCCGGAACTTCCTTCATATGTGAACCTTGTCACGTCTGTTATGCTTCTTCAATTCCTGATGACTGATTTAGGTGAAAATTCAGTCTCGTTAGGCAAGGTAGGGAAAACTTGAGAGGGTTGTACCGTTGTACACTAGAAATTCCTACTTCATAAAATTTCCTTAGAGTGGCATTTTCATAATAAAATGATTTTTTTTTGGTTAAAATCATTTTATCTCCAATATCTTAATTAGTTATCTCCTACCTCGCTTCCATCTAGAACAAATTAGGAAGATAAGGGTGAGTTTTTTTTTTTTTTTTTTTTTGGGGGGGGGGGGGGGGTGCTTAATATGTTAGTAATTAAATTAGTGCTTTATATCCAACGACAGATATGTATTTGTTCAATAATTAGCATGTTAATAGCTTAATATGCTAGTAATTAAATTTTTCAAAGTGGCCTGGTTTTCTTTTTACAAGAAGTTCTTGATTGGTACCTTGTGATGGTTAAAAAAATTTCATTAAATTATGCAGCTTATGTTGGTTTTAACCCTCTATAGCATATATAACTGAAAGATATCTGTACCTTTCGTTTGCTTCAACCTTAGAACTCCATGGTAAGGTACTTTATAATGTAGTACTTAGTTGAGTTCGTTCATTATTTCAAAGATATACACTCTCGATCTACTAAATATCATTGACCCCAAATATATTTGTGGAGCGCTATATATTTTCTTACATGCATAAATAATTACTATTCTGTGAAAAAAATTAATATTTTAAAAGAAAAAAATATTGCACTTTTCTTTACACGTATGTGAACTGATATTCTCTTTATCCTTATTAGATTGTCTTACTTTTTACTCTCAGTTAGAATATACATTAACTTTGTAAGCACTACTTCTAAGAGTTCTATATCTACATGTTACTATATATATATTTACCTCAAAACACCAATATATTTGACACTTTCTTTCAAAAACACAATTGAATAAGGCATACTAGGCTCTATGTTTGTCCAAGCAAAACCTAACAGAAGTATTGAATATTTAGCTCATGTATGGGGTACGTTTTTCATGCAGAGATTGCTGGGTCTTGAGCCCAAACATTTATTCATGTGTCTTGTTAATTTGAATTGTTGCAAACTTATCTTACAATAGTATTAATACCTTGTCGAGTCAAACACTCCCACGCATTTTCCTTATCACATCTAATGGCTCACCATTCTTCATTTGCCAACAAACGAAAAAAAGTTTCGAACTGAGGGTAGCTTTCGGAGTAAAAACAAATGATTCAAGTGTGATTAGGCCATTTGAAAAAGGTAAATGAAGAAGACATGTACTCCAACCTAGCAAGAAATTAAGTAGATATTTATCAATCATTTGAAGTTGAAAAGTGTCTAAAAATTCTCATGTTCATGCACGATTTTGTTCATAAACTGTTGCTTATCCTTTGTTTAACTCAACTGCTAGAACACTGTAAGTTGAATGTATCCAAAGATATCACTTATATATGCAAAGTGCTTTCATTATTGAAGCAGACACTAGTCGCATAGGTAATCAGTCCACCACCGTGATAACACTATTCCAGCACATGTAAAAAAATCGTAAGACTAACTTATTGTACCCACAAAATTAATGTTTTCTTGACAATGGTAATTGATAACGACTCTTTTAAGCAGCCTCTTGAGTGGTTTCTGATTTCGGAATTATCCACATAAAACCTATATCGGTCATCATACATAGAAACTAGAAGAAATTTTTATTGTACAATCAATTATATATATATATATATATATATATATATATATATATATATATATATATATATATATATATATATATATATATATATATATATAGTTTTTGGCTTATTTGTTCATTTGGGATTGAATAAATGAGTAAATGTGCAAAACCCTAATAATGAGGTTGTAATGTGTACATGATATGGCGGATTATATGAACTTCAATTCCCTAATGTGCAAAACTTGAGTGAGGCTTGTCATAGGATGTCTTCGAAATTGGATAATACTCTATCATCCCTCCCTCTATTCTTCCTCATTAACTTTGTGTTATACACCATGGATTGTATGGAGTATATGTGATGACTTATAATGCATGTATTAACATCAAGCATTAAAGATGGAATGTGTGCCTAGCTATGTGATGACTAATACATTGAGATCTAAGGCGTAGATAACTGCAATGAAGTTTTAAGCAAGTAAAATTTTTTTTACTTTGGCATTTAGAGGTATATATACGGAGTAGCTAGTTCCATGCTTAAGAAACTGCATGGATGGATTACAGATCGATTTAATAACCAGGACAAGGTGGACGACAGAAAACAATGAACTAAATCGATTTTCGGTGTAACGATGTGCATTTCTGGCTTTTCATAAGTGTATGGAAGAGAAATTAAAGAAGCATAAAATAACAAAAATCACACTTCAAACTTCAATTGTTTGTTCTATATTACTCAATAAAAACGTCGGGTCCACGATTCTAAGAATAGCGTACGAATTACATAGAGTAATCTATACATATGCAAGTACATTGACACCCAATACTAGATTCAGTTTAGGTCGATGACTAACAACATAAACTACAACCAATTTAATTTCGACCTTAATTAGGTGTTTTAAATTATATTTGCCAAATACTAAACCAAACAATCATAGCAACAATAATCAAGACATATATACCTAATTTGGTGAAATACTAAGTATTCAAATGCTTAATGTGTATGCTCAATACATTCATGACCTTAATGATCAAAGAATTGAACTTACATCTGGCAGAAGATCTCCAGCTGATCTGATCATAAGAAACATGACTATACTACATAAAAAAATATATCTATAGCTTACTAGCTTAGGTAATAATAAGCTATTTTGAAACTGAATTCAATAATTTTCTTAATTAGTTCTGTAAGTAGGACAATACTATGTACACTGGACAAAATTTGCGTTCTAATTTGGTGAAAGATTCAGTACTTGACATGTGGCCAAAAATAATAAATTTTGTGGCACGCGATTTTGTGCTACTGATTAGGAATACAAGCTAAGTTATATGAATGCTATGCATTATTCAGTATCAGATAGGATTTACTACGATGAATCCTGTAGCTAGCTAAGCTAGGGAATTGAAAGCTCTTGTATAAAGAGTATGCAGCATCGATCTTTTATTCTATATATCAACATCGATTTTCAGAAAGTGAAGGGAGTTGAATGTATTTGATACAGAATGTGTTCTGAATTAACTAAAACTTGCGAAGATTTGAGCAGTGCATATATATAAGCTCGTACATTCAATTCCTGTTCTCAAATTTGCAAACAAAATAAATAGTAAACATGCTGAAACTAGTGAAGATCATATATTTCTCAAGCAAATCTTGTTCTTTTGATCATTTCATGTGTTTGTATTAAAAAAGTTAATGAGTAAAGCAACAAAGTATACTAAATTAGAGGTTAATTACTATGTAAGATGGCAAATAGCATAGTTTTAATTACCTTGTGAAATTAAGATGGGGTTTTGAAAGGGGTTTTACCCTTGGGATCTATGATTCTAAACTCCAAGGGAAAAGCTGATGTTTCGGCTTCGAGCTGCTGCTGCTGCTGCTGCTGATTATGATGATGACGGTCTCTTTCTCCGTTATTTTCAAACTTTGTTGCTTCTTCATGATCTCTGTCTTCAGTGCTACTGCTGCTCCCACCCACTACTCCAAGCAGTGCTACTCCACCTTCTTCACCTTTGCCTTGACAAGCTCGCTCCCTTTCAAACTCCCTATACTTGTGCAAGTACCTTGTTATTGCTTCTCCGTAGTTGTCAAACCCTAGAGTGCTTAGAGCCCAACAAATGTCGTCTCCATTGACTGTCTTTCGATTCTCCTTGTGACACTTGTCGGATGCCTCTCCGGTCACGAAACTTATGAACTCTGTCACACACTCTTGCATTGTTTCCTTGGCTCCTTTGGAGATCTTTGCTGAAGGGGGAAGTGTTTGCTTCATGATTCTTCCAACGTTGGCTATTGGTAGGAGTCTATCTGTCTCATCTACCATCTTGACTTGACTAGCTAACTAGATCTCGATCAATCTATTAATCGATTTTTCTTGATCGATTAATTTTCGTCTACTTATAGTTGTATCACGTTATCAGCTCTCTCCTAATATCTACAATATATAAGCATATATTTATTTAAAAATATATAAATATAAAGTCGTATAGAATATAAAATGTTCATCCACGTCATTTAGGTGGATAATAAATTATTCAATATGGATCCTGACATAGGTAACTAAGAACAAAGAAATGTAAAAGGATCCAAAAGGAGAAAACTTGCTTAAATTCTTGCAAAAGACATTTGCAATAATTAGAAGCGCAATACATGCTTCTAACAAACTTGATAGATCTATATGATCGAGATACAAACTCACCCTTGTTTGACCCAAAAGGATCATCAAATGGTATTGATGTATGGATAAATAAGCAAATTGAAACCATGATTCTTTAATTTGTACAAAGCTGAAAAAATGTATGAATGGGGAATGAGAAAAGACTAAAGAGGGTAGGCAAACATGGAGAAATAACCACCTCCCGGCATTATGCACTCACAACTTAGCTAAAGATATATATACTCCATAATTCTTAGGGTTTTCTCCATGTATAAAAATCTAGACATTTCAATGCACTTAAATTAACTGAATATAAATACAGCTATTAAATCAATTGAATTATAAAATTAATTAATTGGCTAATAGAAAAGCGAGTTCCGACATTTGTACTGCACAAAGGCTTATCTATAGCATTACAAAATAATGGTCCCCCGCACCCTCTTCAAATCATCCTCCTCAGTCCTCATTTTGCATGAAAAATTGCTTGCATTTGACAGAAATTCGGTCATAAAATATTAGCCTAAGTACTCAAATGAGCGGTCGACATTTGTCCAAGTTAGCATGTTTAGTAATGGATTAAGTAAAGACTACAAACCATACCTAAAATTCTAAAAAATCACTTTAGTGGGAAACCCTAGTGCCTGATTACCTTACAATTAGTGTAATTTAACCCATTTGAACAGTGATTACTGTCACTCTATTTGGGGGCAAAGCATTTCCTTTTTTGAAGTTTAAGTTGTACTAAAGTTAGTTAGTGGGCCCTTTAAACTTGTAATTAATTCCACTAATTACAATGCTAATCTTTGGGTAGCCAATTGTGTTTAGACGCATGGCTTTGTAGCAATTCCTTTCATGGCATATATACTTGGAAATTTGTCAACTTTGAATAGCTTTTCAAACACCATTACTAATAATCGTAGGTCAAGATTTATATATTCTTAGCTAGCTAGCTACTCTCTAACCAATGAAAGAGAGTTTCTAGTTTTTGAGATGCCTCTGTGTGATTATGTATGACAACTGATGATTATTCGTAATTAACGAATATTATTTGAACTCTTTTTTTATTGAATAGGAATAGCAATCAGTTGTTATATATATATATATATATATATATATATATATATATATATATATATCAAACTATCAATGATATCTGTATCATCACCTCAAATTAATAGACGGAACTTGTAAGGAGTATTCGAATATGGAATTACTATTACTATTAATTGTAGATTTGTAGATTTGTAGTGGGATTGTGTGTATGAGAATATATTTTGGTACGATCAGTTAATATATAATTTTACTCCGTAGTAGAATTCCACCTTCCATGTCAAATATTCTTACTGTATTTAGCATTTCAAATATGTGAACGGTGTTTTATCTTGTAATATGCGGTACTTTGTTATTTTTTCTCTTACAGCATGCAATAGGCCAGTAGCTGAAGACAGCATCATCGACTTTACTTATATTTTTTTCAAAAAAAAAAAAAAAAAAACTAGAGGGAGAATGATGTATTGTCTATCTTTCTAATCTGCTTTATTTATAGCTAATTATCTTTTTTTATTGACACAATTAGACCATTAATTAGGCTCTTCTTCGACCTTTTTTCCCCCCTTTTAAAGATTGTTCAGCTTAATTTTAGTGAAGTCTACTTATTTTTATTGAAAAAACTCATTTTTATTTATTCCTGTAATTTAGTTTAACTAAGCTTATTTTTGGCTGAATATCATACTTTGTAAAAGAAAAAAGTAACATGACCATATAAATTGCTCCTTGTACTTAATGAAAACGATTTTTTTTTATTGTTTTTTAAGTGCTGAATAAAAATGATGGAATTGTAAAATCTAGCCAGTACGTGGAGTATTTTAAGGGGAACCAGGGGAGTACCGGAATAGTATGTGGATAGTCAAAGCCTTCTAAATGGGCCGGATACTCAGACCACTCATCATATCCCAAAACAAATAAGGCCAATGTAAATCAGAGTAACCCCAAACAATAGTGTACAGCACGTACTACAACTCTACAACAGAGTACAAGAGACTAGAATTTCTTTTCATTTCTTGTAAGTTTATAGTGAAAATTAATTATTTGGATTGTAAGTTTATCTTCACTGGGTCCAATAAGGCCTCAATTGGAGAATCTTTAGTAAAATATGAGCCCCCATTGAATGAGTTATAAAAAAAAAAAAATTGACAACTCTAATCACAGGTTATCAAATATGATTAATTTGATTTTAAAATAACTTTTCTTTCTTGAGAAAGTTAAGTCTTGTTTTAAGTAAAAAAAAATATATTAAATATTATGCATTAATCCCTGTTAGATTCTACCAATATAATTTGTCTATATATATTTTTTTTTAATTTCAAATCGAGTCTCATAAGTTAAACTGATTTTCGGCTCAATATTAACGAAAAAAAAAAAATAATTTCTCAAGATTTTTTGGACTCAAGCCAACCAACTAGATTTTCACAGTTAGGGATGCTATTGTAAATGTTGTATGATTAACGATTATAATGATATTGTCCTTCCTCGTCCAAAAATATAAATAAAAAATAAGTTTCTTTTATGCGGATAATCTCTAATATTTTTATTCCATAAGGCATCTTTTGCATCAATGCCTATCAACGTAATTACTCAAAGTTTCTTGTATACGAGTCTATGAAAATGGCGATTCACTAGTTAGTAGAGATAAATAATAGGAGAATTTGCAAAGTACAATATTTTTAGAATGAACTTATTATTTACATTATCAACAAGATAATGTATTTTATTATATTTATTAAAAGAAAAAAAAGTTATTAGATACTAATAATAATTATGCAAGCAGTTAAATAATTCACTAGATCAATTTTTAAAGACAATGCAACTTAGGAAGTGGTAATTAATCTTATGAAGTATAAACTTTAAAACGCTGCAATATTACAATTTAAATAGCTTTAAAGGATACCATTCACAAATTCTCCAAAAGTAATATAGTTCGCGGAAGGAACATAATTCCTCTTACAATCATATCGCTCACTATATATAAGTTATCGACTTATCTTACAAACAAATAAATGTGTAGCCTTGAAAGTGAACATATTCTTAAGAACTTCTCTCGTGAAAAGATGGAACAACACACTTACCAATTAATTAAACAATAATTAGTCTTTGAAAAGTATTGTATACTTACCAATTGATTGTTTGTCCTAGTTAATTAAAGTCAAAAACAAATAGACAACACCTCCAATGATGATGCGCAGTTTCAATTATTAGACACAATTTGATGTTAATCTAGTTAGTAAATTGAATTTATGTAAATATAAAAAAGAAAGAAATTCCAAATATGGAATGTGATAGTGTGATATGGATTTAGTTAATTAAGGATCAAGTTGAGTTAAGGTTAGAAGAAAGATTAAGGCTGAAAGATTTGTGTTTAAGGTTTTCTTGATTATTGAATGACTAACAATGTACAATGTTGTATTTATACTACTAACAATGTACAATGTATAATACTTGGATCTATTATGTAATTAGAATCCTTGTATATTTCTATTTTTCTACACTCCCCCTTAAGTTGGGTCTCATATTTTCAACACCCAACTTGCTCAATAGTTTATTAAACACATTAACCCCGGCCCTACTGCTTTAGTAAGTATATCTACTACTTGCTCGCCTGATCTTACAACTTGCAGACTAATTATCTTTGACTCCAAGTTCTCTTTAATAAAGTGACGATCAATCTCAACATGTTTGGTCCAATCATGCTGTAACACCCCGATAATTCCCATTTTTCCGAAACCCAAACCTTTAGGAACTATCGGTGTGCTACCGCCACGTGTTCAAACGTTAAGGCTATAAAACAGAGTTTTGCAGCGGAAAACCAAAAGACTTATGAAATAACATTAAACGTAAATCAACTCCTGATGTAACAAACTGGAACCTCTACGACCCTTACTGTAATGTACCAAATAGCGTTTGCCTCTAATTCAAATCCAACAGTTTAAAACCAAATCATACCAACATAATTTATTCTGAAATCTAAATTAAAATAACGTTTCTTTCCAACCCGCCCATGCATGAATGCTTGTTTAGATACCTGTTAATAATCTGCTCTCCAATAATACAAATGTTAGTATTGGATCATTACAGTGTCATTTATAAGCGAAAGTCATGACCAAAAATACACAAGGCACGTAATAAGCAAGTTGAGTACATACGAATTACAAAGTACGATAGTTGAACTGATAATTAAATAATTATAAAAATGTAAGAACGTATCATGCAACATTTTACTTAACTGACATGATAAATTGGTTAATGATTTTGATTAAGCAATAGACTAGGTTGTCTCCCTCATGTCCTGATTTGGACATCAAATAATTAAATAACCTATGCACTCTCGTCAGAGAGCATCAAAATACAATATAAAAATCCAGATTGTAAACGGGCGCGACTCTGTTACCATAGCTAGATGAGATCTCAACTAACCCCAATTTTTTAAACTTTATAAAAGAGAGACTTGTAGATCATACGACCTCCAAGAAAAGCCACGGATAAAACCCCATGAACTCCAACCCCTGATTTTCAATACTCTAGACGTGCACTAGCCTAAAGTTTTATTGCTTATCATCTTTCTCTTTAAGTGATTTACTGTTTAAACTCAATAAACACAATCACCGCCGCACACATATGCAAACATTACGATTATTCAATCTATCTCTGTTATACTGTAATTTTTAACTTTTTAAAATTCAATCTCAACTGATAAAACTGTTGAATCAAGTCAATTACTCTCGTCATTAAGAATTATAAAAATACACCTTTACTCCAATCATACTATCAGTAATAAAGGAGTAATAATAAACAACCTCATGGACTAATTAACAATTAATACCAATTTAATACATCAAATTCTCACAAATAACACCAAAACATGCCCCTAATATAAAGAACATGAATTCTTTTAAATGGATAACCAAACAATCTCATCCAAAGGGTTCCCTAAACATGATACTAAGTTTATATTTCACCCTAAATCATGCTCCTAATTAAAGGTAACGTTCTGCATAATTTATACGTACCTGGTGTAAAATGCACGAGTGGCCACTTTCTCTATTATCAAACACCTTCTACAAATTATTCTCCTACACCAAATAATACAACCTAAATCAATATACCAATCAACCAAATTTACAGCAACCTTGCTGAATTTTTCTAAGGTTTTAAAAATCATCCCAAAACACGTTTTTAAGTCTAAAAAAACAAGTTAGTAGTCAATTACAATGTCACTGTCGTTTACTGTGCAAAAACTAAAATTACATACTAACCTAATCTTATTAACTCATATAAGTCCAAGCAACCAAACTTTATCACTTTGTCCCATAACAATTGATGAGACAAAGAAACTTTGAACATAATCCTCAATATCTAGCCCACTTTTAATTTCACGCAATGCTACATTTTTTTTCTATGGTTAATGCTCTTACAGTAACAATTCTTCGAAATCTCATTCCACTAAATCCAATTTCCAAAAAAAAATAATCCATCCAAGGATCTCCACTAGAGTGGCAAAACGCACTACTATTTTATTTGTTCAACTTCTAATTCTAATGTTATTAGACTTGTAAATTCACCTCAATATTTTACTCTTACAAAGACACCTCGACTCGGCAACTTCAAACAACTAGTTGCACGGAAGACAAATATCATATCTTAAAGAAATCTACTTTAAGGCACAAATGACATGAACAATAGAACGACACCCAATTTATCCACTTTCTTCCTAATTCTTCTATAAGCTTGTAAACTACATTAATGATAATGAATTCGTCAATCAGACAACGACGGATTTCTAAGTAGAACGTACGTGAGATCTAGAATGCAAGAATTTACCAAAAAAAAATACATTTGAATTAGCACCCTTTTACCATATATATATATATATATATATATATATATATATATATATATATATATATATATATATATGTATATATATATATATATATACACACACACACACACATAATACATAAGAATTAAGGGGAAGCAAGGGGGAAGGGGAAGAGGGATGGCCAGCCGACCGACGGATGATTACCGATGGTGATGGGAGGCTGCAAGGTGGCGGCGGCAGAGCACAGGGGTAGCAAGGGGGGTTCTGTTGGGGGAAAACTCACGGTGGAGGGAGGTTTCCTTTTTCTTTCTTTTTGTTCTTTGACTTGATTATTTGTTTTGTGGGAGGAATTGGCCATGGGTGGGATTTCATTAACTTTAGTGATTTTTTGTGGGGGACTCTACGGGGGGTAGGGTTTAGTATGTAATTTTTTTTTTGTTTTGTATTAAGGTATTTTGTATTTTTTTGGTTTTGTGAGAGAGTTTAGGTTTAGGGAGACTTTAAGTAAGAGTTTTGGGTAGTGTAAAATTTGAGTAGGATAGAATTTTGGTAGTTTAGGCTTAGCGGGTTACTTAGGAAAATAAATAGTTAAAAATAATTGTAGAATTTTGGGGGATTACATATGCTTACAGTCCATCATGCCCTTGGTGACTACTTCATACCATAGAGAGCCTTTTGAAGCTTGCATCCTTCTCCTGAGAAAAACCTGAAGGAGCTTCTATATACACCTCTTCAGATATCTCATCATGTAAGAAAGCATTTTTACATCAAATTCATGTAGTGGTCAATCCTTGTTGGCTGCCAATGAGAAGAGTACCCTGATTGTATCTATTTTTGCAACTAGTAAGAATGTTTCAGAGTAATCAATCCCGTAGACCTACGTATATCCTTTGGCAACCAGTCTTGCCTTATATCTTTTAACGCTCTCATCTGCTCTATGTTTGATAGTGAACACCCATCTGCACCCGACTGCCTTCTTTCCTTCTGTAATATCACACTTTTTCCAGGTTTGATTTTTAGTTAGAGCACCAATTTCTTCCTCCATTGCTTTTTTCTAGATACTGTCTTTGAGTGCTTCTTCTACTGTTGATGGGATTTCTTCATAATATCTAGCAATGTTGAATGCTACTGCTATTCCAGACAGGCCTTCAGTATTTATGTGATGTATGGGGTATCTCGATCTCTGGGGTACATATGAAGGATCATATCTTCTTGGTGGAATTCCCCGATAACTTCTAGGAGGAAGTTGATATCTACCATCTTCTTGCATTTCTCCACCCAAATCTGCCAAGTCTGCCTTTTTCATATTCTCATTATTCAAAGATCTAGGTTCAGGATTTACCTCATTTAAGGAAGTCTCGGGATGTTCAGATATCGGGATGTCATCAATTGGTGGGATGGTAAGACGGTCTGAACTATATCTTCTTTCGTATCCCTTTTTGTCGTATTCCTAATATCTCTTGATGATATCAACCAACTTAGATTGTCATCATTACTGGAACTCTCCCCTTAACAACTAAGTTGGGTGTAAAAGTAGGTGCTCTCAGTAAAGTCTCAGTAAAGTCATAATCCATGGTAATGAATAAGTGCTTTGAGGATGGGTCATAACACCAATAGCCTTTTTGATTAGTCTCATATCCTAGAAATACGCACTTTATTGCTCTTGGTTCAAGTTTAGTCAGTTACGTTTAGGTAAATGTACATAAACTACGCACCTAAAAACCCGTGGAGATAACAAATGGAAATTTGGGATAGTAAGATAGGCCTTAAGGACTTCTAGTGGTGTTTGGTAACATAATTTTTTGCTTGGAAGACGATTGGTTAGATAGTTAGTTGTTGCTACGGCACCAAAAAAAACTTGGGAACACGAGACTTGATTATCATTGCACATGTCATCTCAAGTAAGGTTTGATTTTTTCCTTTTTACAACCCTATTTTGTTGTGGGGTGTCAGGGCATGTAGTTTGGTGAATAAGGCTTTTTGTTTCGAAGAAGGTTTTCATGTCCTGATTAACATATTCCCTCCCATTATTGGATCTAAGGATACTTATTTTAGTCACAAATTGGGTTAAAAACATATGGTAAAAATCCACAAAAATATCATATACCTCTTATTTATGTTTCATAAAGTAAATTCAACTCATATGCGTGCAACCATCGATAAATAGTACAAAGTACACAAAACCATGATTACCAGATTCAAGAGCTGAGCCCCATACATCAGAGTGCACTAAATGAAACGGTTTAATACTATGACTAAAACTACTAGGATAATAGTTTTTATGACTCTTGGCAAAAATACATGTTTCATAGTTTAAGACTAATCTAGATCTAGAAAAAGAGGGAAAAAGACATTCTAAACACCCAACTGACGAATGTCTAAGACGACGATGCCACATTAGTACTTGAGTCTCTGCTCAAGCGTTCCCAACTGCAGCATTTCCTTGAGATATGTCATTGACAAAGTAAAAGCCGTCTTTTTCAGTACCAAGACCAACATTCTTCCCGGTCTGAGCATTCTGCACAACACAAGAGTTGGATTTGATTAATACATTGTATTTCAACTCTTTTGTTAAATGGCTAATAGAAAATAATTTATATGCAAGACTAGGTATATAGAGGCAATTTTTTAATGAGAAATGATCCCCAATTTGGGTCGTTCCTGCCCCTTCAACCATCATATACTCCCCACTCGTTGTTTGAATTCGGGTTTTCTGAATCATAGTTATTTCTAAAAACTCATTTCTATCATTTGACATAGTGTTGGTTGCACCACAGTAAAAAATCTACCTTTCTTTTGGGTTTTTTTAAACCCTACCCCAAAGTAATTTTCCCGGTTTATGTTTTGTTGATTACACTCGGTAAGGCATGGGATAACAGTTGGGCTTCGTTTGGACATGGTAAAAAATGTTGAGGTTGTGTAATGCATTTCTGGACCGGTAGAGTATGTTGGGCTAGGTTTTGGAACTGGGAAAGGGAAGTTAGGTTTAGGTTTTAAAATGGGGAAAGGAGAATTAGGGTTAGAGAGAGAGTTAGGGTGGGCTTTGGGGATTTTGGGTGACGGCTATGGGAGGTGATTGCTACCTTCCTCATTACCTTCCTCTGCCGTTACTTCCTTACTATCTTCCTCCTTGGCTTGCTTTGTCTCTTTTTCTACATCAGCACTCCCCCATTTTTTCGCTTCTTTCGATTTTCTGGTACCTTTCCTCCACCAATCGGGATATCTGATGATTTTGAAACATCCCTCTTTTGTGTGGCATGAGCCACCACAGTGTGAGCATCTCAGGTGAGTTTTATCGTCCTCTTTTCTGTCCTCCTTCCGGTATGGTGCTCTGGGTGGCCGTATCTTGGTGGCTAGTCCACTCCCCACTCCCGACGTGCTTTCTTCCGATAAGTTAGATATGGACCCTTTAATTATCTCCCTCCTAGCCACCTCTCGACTTATTGCACTGTATGCCACATCCATCGAAGGTAATGGCTCTTGATTCACCAACTCCCTTCTATCTTGGTCCATTGTATCATTTAGACCTTCTAAAAATTGGTATAATCGGTTTTGTTGAGTTATTTGGTTGTATGTGATTATGTCCTCCGAGCACTTCATCGGATTGGGCATATGTCGGTCAATTTCTTTCCACGGGGTGCTTAATTTTCCATAGTATGATTTGACTAAATCTTTACCCAGCTTGATTGTGTTTGGCCTTTGTGGTGAGATCAAACACCTGTAAGCTATCTCTTCCACTACTATACAGGGTTTCGATCCCATACCATAATTCTTTGGCCATTGGAAAATCCAAGAACTAATTTACTAAATCAGGTTTGATGTTGTCTATGATCCATGATGTAACCATACAATCCCGTTGAACCCACTGACTGTAGCTTGGGGAGTCGGTGGACGGAGGGCCGGCAATGATGTGATTGAGCCGCCCCCGTCCCCCGGTGCTAGTTGCATTAGTCAGGCCCACTTGAAATAGTTGTGTTTGCTGAGTTTTTCTGAGACTGTCACAGACCCACCTTGTGTATCGTGACTAACTTTGTTGTTGTTTAACTTCTCAAGAAGTTCCAAAAGTTGTGTCATGGTTAGCGGTGGTTCTGGTGGTAACGACATGGGGTCAGGTAGGTTCTTGGTATATGATGAAGCACTTTTGTCTTAACAGAAAAACCCCTCTTTTCTAATCCTGCTCTAATACCAAGTTAATTAAATATCAGATTGAGTTAAGGCTAGAAGAAATATTAAGGCCGAAAGATTTGTGTTTAAGGTTTTCTTGATTATTGATTGACTTAATTACAATGTACAATGTTGTATTTATACTACTAACTGACTGTTTTACTTTGTGTAGGACTCAACTCAACTAAAGATTTATACTCCTAAATATTGGATCTGTTATATAATTAAAATCCTTGTATATTTCTATTTTCCTACCGATTTAATTGAACTTATTTCAAATATAAACATAAAAAGACCTAAACAAAAATAATCTCAACTAGGAGGATACGGAAGGATACACAATATACACTTTCTCCTCCCTTTTCGCCTTACTCTTTTTCCGTGTCTATCTTCATCCATACGCCATCGAACCTGAAGGCTCCACCTTGATGATGATATTATGTTCATATATGTTTAACTTGATTAAATATAGGTGATGAAAGTCAAAGAACACCTCTTGGAATATGTCATGCATAAAACATGGTCACTATATTACTATGTGATTACTTGCATTATTTGTTTGTTTTGTGGCTTGGATTACTTGCTTGTTGTCCAGATATAGTCGAAGAATTCAACTTGTTCAAGCTGCTGAATTCTTGCTTAAACTTCTCTTAAAAACAAGTAGTTAAATGATGGACTCTTGAAGGTTTTAGTTTAAATTCAAATGGTTTAAAGATAAGTTTGAAATTCAAGTATTCCTAGCTTCATAGGATTGAACAAATTCTGCTGAAGCTATCCCCATTCAAAAGGATATTGATCGTGCAATTCAAAATAAGAAAGACTCGTTCAAATATGCAACGACTAGCCGGTCAAGACCTTTGAAACAGACTTCAGTAACTGCCCGAGTATCACGGAACAAATTCTGAAGCAGTCAGTCAAAGTCCTAACATCCGATTCAAGGGCAACGGCAGTGTTGAAAATATTGAAGACTATCCGTTGTGAAGTCACTCCTTAAATAGAGTGAGCTGAAGCTTAAAAAAAAAAAGAAGAAGTTCCTCAACGAGATACTCAATACAAGTTGCTGAAAGATCAAACACTTTCCTCTCTAGAACTATATACCTTAATTGTAATTTAGATTGAGAGAAAAGTAAAGAAAGTCTCTTTGTGTGAAAAAGAAAAACATCAAAAGAAAAGGGAGACATATTTTGAGTAGATTTATAATACTCAAAGGTTCAGAAAAAGAAAGGAGATTTTTATTTCTAGGAATTGAGACGCTAGAGTGTAGCTAGGGAAAGCTACGGTATAGAAGATTGGGTGATAATCTTCGAAGGTGGCTTTAGATCTCTAAAGGAGGAAATAAAGATCGTTAAATCCTACGGGTAGGAAACCCTAGGCGGAGACGTAGGCACATTGCCGAACTTCGTAACAAATCATTGTCCCCTTTAAACTCGTTTTACTTTCTTCATTCGCTTTACTATATCATATTCGCATACAAAGCAAATCCTGATAATCGATTCAAAGCCCTTGAAACGTATCATATTCTACTTCCGCATCTATAAACCGTTTCAAAGCTTTTGATCACCTAAATTGCGAAAATCTACCATACTCTATTCACTCCCCCTCTAGAGTATTTTGATCCTTTTTATCTCCTATTGAATCTTCACTGCTCGATTCTTGACCCATTTCGCCGGCCTGATTTTCATCACCCGACTCAGAAACCTCAAGTCGGTAACTCAATCATCTTTCTTACTCTCGCAATTATTTTTAATTAATTACGTCTTATTGTATTGTTTAAAACCCTAATTTATATTCAACTGGTATGTTCATGTCTTATATATGTATGAAAATCAATTGGGAATGACCTCCGTTTCTTGTTACACTCAAATTAATGTTAATTTTGACGGTTTCAGTTGACGGGTTCGGGTTCCAGCCAAAATTCTGTCACTTGGGACTCTCTAAGTACCTTATACTATCAAATACGAGAGTTTACTCATCATACTTGAATTTATTGTACTGGAACTCATCATACTCAAATTTATATCTCGGGTTGTTATACACGTTCATTGTCGAATAGTTGTATTATATTGCATTCGGCTGAAGAGATAGCAGAAGTACATTGGAATATGATTTGTGTTAGCTTTAATTTGTTCTTCCATAGGATTTAAATTACCTCCGTCTTGACATGTAGATTGGCAAAAGCCGAAAGGCTCTGGCTTGGTAGCTTGTCGATTGGGAAAATTCGAATTGAACTTTATTATGTTCATGAACTCAAAGATTGGTCAATCGTTAGACCCTATTGAGGTTCTTTTGTATCAGAGCCTATGTAGCTAGGTTTAAAGTACACGAACTTGAAATGCTTTTTCATGTTTCAATTGGAATCCTAGCAGATTGTATTTTTATATTCTGAAATTTTTGCTCTTGTGTTCTATCAGAGTTGTACGTTTGAGTTTCAAAATGCCGGCTACAGCAGGTCGGGTGCGTATGCCTGCGAATAATCGGGTGCACAGCAGTGCTGCTCTTCAGACTCATGGAATTTGGCAGAGTGCGATTGGTTATGATCCCTATGCTCCTACCAAAGATGAAACCAAGAGCTCTTCTCAGAGCAAGAGCGAGGCTGATCCTGAGAATGCTTATGCAAATTTCCAGGGTTTGCTTGCTTTAGCTCGTATCACTGGTTCAAATAACGATGAAGCTCGCGGTGCATGCAAGAAGTGTGGCCGTGTTGGGCATCTTACTTTCCAGTGTAGGAATTTCCTCAGTGTTAAAAATGAGGAAAAAGACCCAGAAATGATTCAGGCCAATGTCATGACTGGTTTGGAGAAAATTAAGGGTAGTGTTGGGAGGTTGAATGATAAAGCTTCTGCTGAAAGCTCAGAGGAGAGTTCCGAGGTGGATGATGAGACTGAGACCTCTGATTCTAGTGAAGATTGATGGAGAGAATCATAGCTGAGCGATATATGAAGAAGGCCAGTAGAAAAGTGAAGTCAGCCAAAAAGAAGCAAGATCTCTCAGATGATGAAGAATCTGATTCTGGAAGGAGAAAGAAAAGGAGTGGGAAAAGATCAGGGAGTGATCCAGATGATGAAAATGACGCTCGTAGAAAGAGGAGGAAGAAGGATGAGTCATCTGATGAAAATGAGGAGCATCAGAGGAGGAAGAGTAGGATGGAGAAGAGGAGAAGGAAGAGCCATCGACATGCAGATGTTTCAGACGACTCTAAAGAAACTCCTAGGCATCATAAGAGAAAGAGCAGGAGGGCCAGGTCACCTTCTGATTCAGTTATCAGTGACTCGGATGATTCCAGGGTTGGAAGACACTCAAAGCGCTCAGACAAGAAGAGCCGGAAACGGAATTATGAAGATTGATGTTGTCAACTGCTGGTATGATCTCTGTTCCTGTATTGAATGTTGCATGTTTGCTAGATCTGTTGTGCTTCCAATTTTTCTGTGCTTTTACTTGATCTAATGCTCCGTTGATGTTTGTTTTTCTTTATATTTCTTTTTATATAACTTATTTTCTGGATGGATATTCTACAGCTAGACCACATTTATTTATATATGTGCCTGTTTGAATTATGTATGCACTGTTTGCCTTAGCTTAAAGATTGTTGCGCATTTTTTGCTGGTTATCCCCACAAGATTGGGATTTTCCATATGTTCTAGATGATATTCTTTATTCAAGCTTGCTTGATCTTTCCTTTGCACCAAGTTGCAATCTTTCCTCAAGTTTATTGTCTCCTTGCTGGCATCTAAATGTGCCATATATCCGGTTTTGTTTGAGAAACAAGTTCTTCAATATAATTGACTGCTTTTTTCCGTGTAGCTGGATGCTTATATTGTCTTTTTGATGAATGATTGCATCACTTGTTTTCTTCTATCCTTCAACTTTTCAACATTTTCATCTCATTTTCTTTCACACCTTTGGCTTATTTCTGATGAATCTAAAAGCTCGAACTTGAACACTACTGTTTGCCCTTGTCCGCATGGATGGACTGTTTGCATTCGTCCCAAGTCGGAAATTCATTGATATAGCTTACATCATTTTGATTCATTTGAATACGGCATTCAATTTTAGTGACTCTTTTAACATACATGGTAATGTTACTTCATAATTATTACTATGGGGATTGGGGAGGAGCTATTGTCCTCATGGTTGTCAGTTGCTCTAGTTATACTTGTTGAGGCATTATAGAAATTATCTGCATTTCTACATGTTTATGCCTGTTCCACCGGCATGCATGGGCAATTGATATGCAACAGTTTCTGTTTATCACGAGGGCACTTGAAATTATTGTAAATTAGACACTAAGGTCATACTTAGTTTTGCAATGTTTGTTTTCCTTTTTCCTGTTGGATCTCGTGATGAGTTTTTTTTTAAGGCAAGCTTGATGTCTCTATTCTATCCAAAATACTAAACAGACCAATAATTGGTGGTTACACTCTTGCAGGGAATGGTTTAATGTTCCAAGTCATCTACAGCAATATTACATGGATCAGCATTGTGATATATATCATCTCCGTTGCAAGTTTCTGAGGAATGGAGAATAAACATAGTAGGGCTCGTTCTTGTATGCTGTTGTACAAAAATTAGTGCCTTTTACGTGGAGTCACGCATTCAACCTTGCTTGTTTATTCCACCTACATGGTAATGGTTACGATCTTTGTAAGTTGGTTTTTGGTATCTTCCTTGGTGCTTGCTGGGAGCAGCCTCAATGGATTTGTGACATGAACATGTCTGGATATTCCATGTGCTGTATTTCTTGCCCCGACAACTCCAATTATCTTGATTGTTTGATATATATAGTTCTCAGTTGAGTTGATCTTATTTTACACCTGGTTTCAAAAATAGTCCAACAGACTGTTGGTGTGTCTACTATGAATTCAAGCAAAATGATTGATGGCCTGTTCAAAAGTTTATTGAAGTCCTTGAAAACTACTTCACATTCAATACCCATTGCAACTTGCAAGGTTTTATTCTTCTTTTTGTCAAAAAATTATTTATGAAAAATTTCGGGTTGATGATATTGTTCGCTACGATATCAATGGTCAATGGAAGAGTTGTAGTGAATAATTATTTGATAAGACCACACTAGGACTTTGGAGAGTGTATGAAACAAACTTTTTTGGCGTTTCGGGGTAGTCTTTTACCCTTCTGAAGATCAAAATGGAAGTCAATATTAAGAACAATTTAGTAAATGCGAAAATTTAGGTTGATGTAAGTAAAGAGGCATGATGATCTTTCTAGAAGGTATTCAGCATCTATGGTTACCGAATCCTAAAAGTATTAAATTTAACATTTGATTAAGTTCCTCACTCCAAAACCTCATCAAGGCATTAAATTTTTGCCTACAAATTGTAGATAGAAATTATGTTATAATCCCAGGATTACCTTACTGAAGGTACTCCCAAATACATCTAGGTAATTTTGTGAGTATGAAAACTGATAAATATATATAAATAGATATAATCTTTATGTACTAAATTATCTAATCTCAATCGCGGTTATATTAGAAAACTGCACCAATAGATGATTTTCAAATAAAAAAAATTAATAGTTCTTTTATGTGCTATTTACATATAAAAGTATATTATTAATAATTAATATCTCATAAATTTGTTATATTTGCAAATCTAATTGTTATATACTATTACACCATATTCAATCAAGAACCTAATCTAATTTAAGTTAAGAAGATCATGCAAAATGTGTTAGAAATAATGAGTCCTAAAAGATGAGAAAAGTTAAGAAATGATCAAACGTGAAGCATATAAATCAAATATTCTATTACGACAACTTATTTTGGCACGCAAAATCACGATCTATGAGATTTTACACTCAAAACAAATAACCAATTAATTCTTCATAGATTTCGAGTGCATTCCGAGGTTTAGAAAAATTTGGAAAGGCATATCTCTTAGCCCGATAGTCCGAACGACGTATTTTTTTAAACCCCCTATTTTTAGAGGTACTATACAATTGTGTTGCCCCTTAGTGGTCTTTGTAACGTCTTATTTGAGATATTAAAAAAATATTTTGACAAGCTATAAAATTGGCTACGTGGCTTATAATATGTCTAAATTGTATATTTTTTCGAGATCTATGCACCGCAAATTTCCCGAAGGAAGATTTTTCCACATATTTTCTCCAAAAAAAGCCTCTAACAACATATAATCTATGAATTCGATTTTTAAGGGTTAATTCATTTATGAACACAACATATAACATGCAAATCTAAACATAAAGAAGTTTTTCGTCTTTACATTAATGTATAACAACTAACAAAATAAATAAATAAAAATATATATACTAAGGTTTAGGGTATATGTAAACCTTCAGATTTTGAACTTTGGAGTATGTAGACTTCTTCAAAACGAGAGAGACGAGTAGGCTTCAAAACGCTTCAGTAAGTCATATCCATGGAGGCATGAGTGAGAGAGAGATGAGTAGACTTCGAAATGCGTAAGGAAGAATGAATTATAGATATTTTAAAAAGAAATTAGGGTCATAAGTAGGAAGAACGAGGGATTAAGAGTTGGAGATCTAAGTGTTATGTGTATTTAGGATTAGAAAAATGGAGGGTTAGAGAAGAGGGAAATGCATGTTTTTTTTTTGTGTTTGAAATGACACTGAAAGAGCTGGAAAAAGAATATATATAGTGACTCACAAATTCGGTTTTTTAAATAACCGCACCACTTGTAACTCACAAGTGCTACGGTTTTTCAAATAACCGCATCACATGTAACTCGCAAGTGTTGCGGTTATTTGAAAAATCGCAACACTTATAAAGGTATATTTCAAACCATTGAATTGTATATAACCACAACATTTGTACCGAAATAATTCAATGATTTTCTACTTGTGAGTGACATATTAGAGTTTTGTCCCATGCAACTAAGATGGGAACAAGATGCAAAATCACGAAACATTTCCACTTGTGAAATAGAAAAGCCATGGGAAATTTGTGATCAATGAAAATAACCAACTACTTGACCACCCACATTTTGCTTGATCGCCTCTTCATGATCCAGGACACCGTTCGGTGTTGTAATAACAACATAGCCCCACAGCCAAAAAAAAAAAAGCAAATATAAACATCAAAGAGGACAGCGAGACTAACATCTTAACCAGATAACCACCTTCCCCCCCAACCCAACACACTAAATAAATAAGAAGGGGCCATTTTTGTAAAACAGCTCCCCATTGAAAAGGAGTTGGTTTATAGGCGAGGACAGATACAGCTCCCCATTGAAAAGGAGTTGGTTTATAGGCGAGGACAGATATGAAAACCCCTAGGCTAAGCACATTTGCTCTTCCCAAGCCTTGATCCCTGGCTAGGTCTAGTAGAGAGGTTGCGTTGTTGATGAAGTCATTATTCTTTTAAGAAAGAAATGCACGAACAAAACTAGAGTTCAAGCAAGAGGGATGAGTTCAAGACAATTTCTCCAACTCTTTTTTCCAAGTCACCCCAATATGGCAAAATGCTTGAACTCCTAAGGAATACTTTAATTTCATCAACAAGCTGTATAAGCCTGAATTGATCTGTCTTGAAAGTTGTATCTCTTGTACATATACCATCTTTCGTTTTGTTTCCACGTTGGGTGAGAGGGGTAGGCAATTAGGCATCCCCTTGCTGGGGCCTGGGTGCAACCTAGGGTAGAGAAAAAGTAGGCCAAGATACAACCACTTACTTCCCAACTATTATGTTAGAAATTCTGAATGCACTAGAAATTAACCGGAGTCTTGTGCTGAGCTCACACTAAATTCTTGCAGTTAGGAGCCATAAGGACATTACTCAGGAAAGCTTTCGAAGTATGAAGATAGGCACCTGTCGTGATGGGAGAGTCTCCAATCTGTACTTTTCAATATCCTTTGTTTTCGGAAGTTCTGTCTATAAGTGACAGCTTTGCAGTCATTCAACCGTCGCCTTTCCAGCTCTATGCAGGTCATGAACTTGAAAATCTTTTATATAGCCTGAAAATAAGATGGCAAGCTTTCTTCGTGAGATAATGGATAACAGAGAAACATTGAGAATCCAATTGAGTTGTCTCAGAAGCAAATATTCACAGTAGTAAGTCGCAAAAAGGTTATTGTAGGCTTGCGGCCACCACACAAAAAAAATGAAAGAATGGCACTATAGAACTTGAAAGCAAAAGCCTGAAATTTTCAGGTTAAAATAGATGAGCATTTGCAATAATAACGGTACAAGGAATTTCAAGAGCAAAGAGCGAGAGACAACCAGCAAAACAAAAGGTTTTGTTTTCCCATCAAAGTTTATTCAGTATCAGCAAATGCTTCCGCCATATTGTGGCATCATAACAGTGTCAGGGCCTCAGTCTGCCACTCTGCAAATCATAGCCCTTTTTGTTGTTTAAATTTTAAATAAGTTGTTAACAACCTTTAAGTCAACCCATACGACCCTTTGGGCCAAATTCAAGTACACAGTTTTGTCCCCCAGTGCCAAATCTGTATTTGGTAGCAGTGTAGCGCAACTAGATCATGTGACACTGTGCCTTTGTTGCAAAACCTCACCTACCTGACTACCTCTACAAATGAATGAATAAAATTCATCAACCAAGGATTTGTGAAGGTTATTTGGTAACTTAAGACACTGAAGATCAGCATATCCACATTGATTCCATCCACAATCTCTCACCTAGATCTATGGCCCAGACTCTAGAGACACAAGCTAGTACATATTAATATCTTTTCTAGCAATGTTTAATGAACCCACATAAATAAAAGAATTTGACCAACGCAACACATTGATTGTATTGCACGACGATTTCAAGAAAATATCATACCCGGAACAGAAATTATAACAAACAAATATTGTAGATAGTAAAGACTACTGTCATACCACTCATGCTAATCTATGGTAATAATTTAGCTGTACTCCTTTTATCGAGTTCTGTTGCTGACAGTTATGCTTTGGGACTACAAGTAACACATAACTGTGTTTGGGATGAAACCTTTACATTCTTATTTAAGAATACACCTCAATACTATTTTAAGATGAAACCTTTACATTCTTATTTTTCTTTTCAGGTACAAGATATTATTAACTAGCCATTATTTTTTTCAATAATGGTCTATTCATAAATCATCAATCCTTTTTCTTCTAAATAACCCAATAAATTTAGTTCAAACATTGAATCTCCTATAAAGTATCAGTTATGACACAACTTACAAGAAAAATACAAGAGTTGCTCTTATCAAATAATTATCAGTTACTAAAACTAATATAACAATCAAACTAAAATACTGAAATCTGTTAGTTGCATGGGTTCAAATACTAGCATGTTATCACATTAAACAACCATCCAAGTTACTTGGACTCTTCTTCAACTCAAAACACCATGTTGGTTTCTCTATCTTTGATTTGACCATTCTATTGGGTTCCTTCAAGATACCCTCCTTTTTCGTTCACATAAATTATTGGAAGCTGTGATAAGATCCAAGGATTGAAATCTAAGCTACAAACCTCAACCATTGACAGTGTTCTCATGATGGTGCTATGCTCATTCCAAGCATTGAATCTTCTACATGACCTACAAGTCTAAACAAAGAAAAAGATTGATTAGCACTGACATTTGCCCAAGCGACAGTGGATTAGGAGTTTTATCTCTAAAAGTTTACTACATTAATTTCCATGAATCCCTGGGTTGTAATAGACTCAAAATATTTACTCAAGTGCAATTCACTAAACCCCAAGCAAATTTTACTCAATTCCCTGAAGCTCTCTACCTTGGCATGTCACGAACCAATTGTCCACCCAATATTGCAATACATACAACAAATTCAGCTAGCATGGAGAATTTTACTCAATACACGCTAATACAAACGACTACTTTCATCACTTCCTTGACGGTCTACTCGGCATATACGGATATACCAAATCATTTCAAAAACCAAGACAGCAAAATCATACTCGTACCATCTTACCCTCAAACACCGCTGTGGGGGAGAAATTATTGCACGGTTCCTAACAACTACTCTCAACACTCGGAACAATCAGTAAAATCCCATCTAAAAAAAATTGGTAACCGCCACTAACATGACGGGAGGAAACATTGCTCGAAAAAAATACAGCGCTAAGGTGGAATCTTAATGGGTGGTTAGTGTTCTTGTTGTTGCACATGAAATGATCAACTTATACATCAATAACACTAAAAGAATTTCTATATTAATTCTTCAAATTAACAAAAAAAATCATAAATCAACAGAAGCCCAGCACAATTATCAGTCTCAAAAACCCGAAAACTCAAGAAAAAGAAAGTATCTTGCAACAGAAGCATCAATTAATCATTCAATAAACAACCAAACCAAGAAGCAAATTAAAGTGTCGAATTATATTTGCAAAAAATACCCATCAATTAGAATTTTTAGTCAAATCAATTGCAGAAATGTTAAGAGATGTACATCAAAAAAATAAATGAGAATGGGGTGAAAAATAAGAAGAAAAGACCTCGAATTTTCATGATGCGGAGGAAGGAGCACATGACAGTGGAAATAGGTTGAATTTCAGCGGTTGCCTTGTTTCTCTTCTCTGCGTTCACAATGGTTCGGAGTGCATTGTTTCTTCCCATTTTTTCGCTTGCTTGCTTACTTCCGCTCCGAAGATGGTGTTTATCAGTGTATAAACATTGCACCGATACCATGCGGAACATGATACAATCGGTCTTAGACGCAAATTACAATGAATAAAATGCAGATCAAAATTTATATAAAGTCCATTGAAAATGTACATAGTATATGACAGTTATAATACGAAGCCAAATGCAAGTGTCTCCACATAATCATAATTGGGGACTTAACCGTCTCCTGTCAGTCTGTCACTCTGCAATTGTCACCCTATTATTATGGGGAAGGGAAGTTATAATGACCCTAGTACTAACTTTGTCCGCACATAATCATTCCCATTTTCAAAACACTAAATCTTCTCCTTCCCTTCATAACTCAAACTTCAACACAAAAAAAAAAAAAAACCACACTCAAAGCATTCCACTCGAACTCCATTGAAGTCATCCATTTTTCTCCAAATCAGATTTTACTTCTTCAATTACTCTGTTACAATTATGGGTCAGTTTAAGAAGAAATATGTATTTCTAAATTTTTTTTTTGTTTTTTTAATTTTGAATTTCGCCATTACCATTACCGAAGTAAATTATTATTTTGCAGAACACTTGAATTTCGGATTTTTGAGTACATTTTATTGATCTTGGGTTTGAATTTCGCATTTCTGAGTACATTCAATTGGAAAATCATTTTTGTAACTGAAGTATAGAACCATTACTAATGTACATATACCTCTCATAAAATGTACATATACTAATAATAAAATGTATTTGAGGTTTCTGGAACTGTAAAGCTTATAATCATTATGTACATCAAATGCGTGTGTAATGTACATTGGCATAGTACTCGAATATTATCCTTGAAACCGTATAAATCATTGTGTGTATATAATGTACATATCACTATATAGTAATGTACATATAACTATAAAGTAAGGTACACATAACTATATAGTAATATATTCCACATATGAAATGTACATGTACAAGTCATAAAATGTACACATACAAGTCATAAAATGTACATATCTCTAACTTTCCTTTACGTGTCCCAAACCCATGTTGGAGATGAGCTTCTTTTTTTGGACCTCAGAAAGTCAGAAGTATTTTAGTTTGGTACAATCGAGTTAAGAAGTGTAATATAAGTATATAACTAGGTAAGTACCATACTATGTAGAATTTGATAATAAATTAATAAATTATTTTATTAAATATTTTAATTATAAAAATATTTTTTTATTGATAAAACTTATAAGTTTTATAAAATCATAGAAAATTTAATTGAAATAATATTTTTTCACATTAAAGGAAAAAATTATTATAAAAAGGTATGGAAAATAGTTTATGTATGAAAAATAAAATAATATTAGTGTAAGTAGTAAGTTTTTTTTTTAAAAAAAAAAATCTTAATAACCCATAGGAATTAATTATCCCTTCTTACCAAAAAATTCATGTAATTATTAACTTTTAAAGATGAAAGCAAAATTATTTAAGATCTATTGACTGGCTTCTACGATAATACTTCATTTTTGTGTGGTCATAGTCCTTACAATAATTCTTTGTGTTTATGTATGGAGAACGAAAAAGGTTACTTCGTAATCAAGCAACAAATAAATAAAGTTGATGTATTGTGGATTGCTAAAGGCCCAATTGGTAGACTAACTTTGAACTACAACTATTGAATAACCTACAAAAAAAGACAAGTAAACTAACATGGTGGTAGTGTTTCTAAGTTAAAGATAATATTAGGATTAAGGGTTTGCCTTGAATTTTGTGCTTAATTTGTATGGTTTTGAATAAATGTTTAGAGGGAATTTTCTGTGCTTGGGTGAATAATTAAATACTTTTGTATTTTACCCATAAATATATAAGTTATAGAGCTAAAGGGGACAATAGTGTCGGTTGTGGGCTTAGGTGCCCCTTATGGACCATCTCTACATGTTCACCTTAGTGTGTCTAACCCAATAACTTCCCATGCTGCTTACAATCCGATATAGTTGATTGGGATAAAGTGTTAGACTTGATATTTTTGGGTTGTCCATAGGCCCAATTAAATTACGACACATTTTACTCGGCTGACCCATACACTGTGTATAATAGAATTTCTTTGTATGGCTTTGAAGTTGCAATAAGTAGTACTTGGTACAGCTTAGTGATTCCTATGTACTATCAAGAAATTTTACCCGACTATCCATGTCAACAATTTAAACACTGCCTTTCTTCACCTACAGTCTTCCCTAATAATGCACTACGCACATCAGCGCATGCAGCATGAAAATTCCCGCATATCAGTCTGTTCACCAAATAAATGTTTATTACATCCTTAAACAGAGACAAATATGATAGATTGTTTCGAATTAATAGATAATTGAGTTTAATTTGAGAGAGTGGATTGTCTGTTGATTGCATACAAATTTCTTGGCCGTTTATACTTTTCTTTAGACATGACATATATTTTGCTTGGTTGACATGGGGTTTATATACCATCTGCTTTAAATTAGCATTGAATTGTGACACTCAAGCGAAACAACCTGGTTGAATATTAGTAACGAAAAGGCATAGATGATTTCTGAAAAAAGAAACAGAATGACATATTACGGAAAAAGTAACGTAATATACATACAAAGTGTTCAATACATGATAATTCTTGAACAACTACATTAGTAAATTCCAAAATTAAAAGAAATATGAACCAAACCTTATGCTTCTTGTATCAGAACTGCATAACAAACCTCCAGGCCTCAGAACTCGATCCCAATCAACAATACCCATCCAGTAGGCCAGTTGTGTGTGTTTTCAAAGAATGGGAGTCTTTGGTTTGGTGTTACATACAAAGGGAGTAAACCACACTAAATGGTGCTCCTAAGTTTAGGGCAGTCGAGATAATTGTTCCATCATCCTTGTAGCAAAATTTCCGAGTCAATTCCTATTCGTATCTCCCCTAGCTTGATAGCCAAAACATCAGTAATGAGAAATTCAGCAGGAGACAGAGAACTTCTATTGATCCATTTAAGCTTTTCCTTTTCCATGTCAAAGCATCCCATGCATTTGGCGTAACCTCGATCAGATAAGCACTCAAAATCTTTGCACCCGTAAAGGTTCCAGCTGACATTTCTTCCATCTGGTATCTTCCAAAGTGATTCATTGATGGAGTACGGCTTTAGGAAGAACTTGGAAGCTCTTGTCAAGCAACGCCGCCTTCGAGGCAATGGATCACATCCATGGAGCATAAGCTTCTGAGCTAGATTTCAGTCATCCTTACAATAAGAAGTTACATCATAGTCCATGTAGTATTCCAAATCTTTCTTCATTAAAACACAGGCGTGGCCTATGGTATTGTGGATCCTCTCGATTTTGAAGATGTTCACCTTCCCGTTCTTGTTCTCTTTCGGGGTAATATACCTTCTGATCTCCTTAATCACAAAATTATTGATTAATGGATCCTCCATAAAACTTGTGTTTTCAATACCGTCCACTTTTGGTTATCGGATCTGTCTAAGTGCGATGTAAGCGTAATAAAGTGGTTCAGTAACTTCATCCTCCAAGTATTTCTTGAAATCTAGCCTAGGCAAGCTACTCTTCTCCATCTTTTGCACATTGTCTTCAAGCTTGTTTTGCAGAATTTCCATCTTTTCAAGCACTTCCTCAATGCGATCAGACATAGCGTTGACATCAAATCCTTCGAAAAGATCCCTTCCCCCATAAAATTGATGGCAAATATCTTCACTTTGAAAGAAAAATCCAGCTTGATAGAACCTAACTAGACTAGAAATACTCACAATAACCACAAGCACTCCCAAAAACAACTGAATCCAACCCATTATTCGGGTTAATCTCCATTTGGGATTCTTTGCCACGCCCAATTTCATACAAATTACTAACACCAACTTTTTTTTCTTCCTTCTCTTCTACCATCCTACCGATTTTAAGGCTAAAATTGGACTATTATTACACTAAATCAGCCAAATTTTGAGAATACTCATAACTAGAGTAACCATATCACAAAATCAACCACGGTTAGATGACGGATATGATCAAACCTCTGTTTAAAAACCCAACTAAACTCAAACTCTCAAAATTTACTTAACCAAAGATTAAAAAGTACAAACCTTTATCAAATTAAAATTGATGAGCTCAGACCTAAGATCATACATAAGTTAAAAAAAAAAGTTTACCAAAGACAATGAAAAACCAAGGCTAAAACATCCAAACAAACCTAGTTACATGCAAAATCAATCTCAAAAACAAAATATAGCACTAAAATTTAAGGGGGGATAGACCACGTTTACTAAATTTTTAACCATCCTCCAAATCTAAAGCCCTCTGGAATTTGAACCCTACAAAATTTGATAAATTTCTTCGAATGTGAGAACTTTATAAGAACAGTTTTGGAATCCTACTAACTTTTGTAGGAAAAAAAGGACCACTTCGAATGTGTGATTTAAATAATCCCATTTTGCTTAAATACCGCTAAAACGCTTCATTTAATTTTATTCCAAAAAAATATTCAATTGCTAACAAATTTAGTAAAGATTTGTTCTTTGAAGTTGGAAATATTAATACCTATTAAAATTTTCCTATTCCACATGAATAAAAAAAACTATAAAATATAAAAGCTCAAACAATGGAATTTACGAAACCAATCACGTGATGAGAAAGCTTAGAAAATCTCACCACCTAATTTCCATGATCAATTGATGGAGTTGTGCTTGAGTTTGAGTTTGAGAGTAAGTGGGTTAGGTGATTTGGGGCCTTTTTTAAATTAACATCGGATAAAAACTTAGTAACTTCGGTACTATTAGGAAACAAACTTAGGAAGTTCGGTACTATTAGGAAACTGGTAGACTATAAATAATTTTAAAAACGTATAACAAGATGTAATCTAATCTTATCAGGGGACTCAGGAGTTGGGGTGATATATATATATATGATTCGAGTGGTATTAGAACCATTATAAAAAGTGGAAAAAAGTTTGTAATTGTTACATTATATTGTTTCAAGGCGTGTGACAAATCTTATAATGAGTTACCGAAGATCACGTACACGTGATCCTGAGATCAGTGTATTTTGGTTTGGGATTGCGATGCTTTGTTTTCTTAGCATTGGTTTATTTCTTTTCAATGTTTCTGTTGCTCAAATTCATAAAAAAAATGTTCACAAGTCGGGTTCCTCGTCTATGATCTCCAACAATTCTGATGATGGGAATCACACTTCTGCATCAGTCGCCAACAAGAATGCTGGTGGTACTCAAACTTCCACTTCAACCTCCAACAAAATTTTGGGTGATGATCATAGCGGTGATGATGATCATTTGGACCATGGTGATGATCACGACGATGATTGGGATGATGATGGTGATCATTGGGATCAAATTGATTACTTTTACGAGGACCAGCGTTATGATGAAGATTATTATTGGAAGGACGAAATTTAAACTTTCCACATTGCAAAATTGCTTACGATCTTCGGAACCTGTGACATGAACTAGACATAATGGCGTCAGCCTTTTTGTTACTTAGACGGGTTATAGTTTAGAAAGTCTGGATGTTAGGGTTAGTTTTTGCATATTGTCAAACTTCTAGTCAATAATGAAAAAGTCAATCATTTAGTCTTTCCCTTTTTTAAGTATTTTATCATTTATTTATTGCAATACTTTAATTTTTGCATTATTTACAATTTCCCTTTTTTCAAATTAACTTTAAACTTAAAAAGTTTGTTGCTATAAGAAAATCGGTAGACTACGACCAATGTTCAACTTTTAATATGTTTTGTCATGGTTAGAAACCAAGACGAAACCTAAAGTTATCAAAACTCAAGAGCTAGAGTCAGGGGTGATATATATAAAATCCAAGTTGTATTAAACTTTTCATAACCAGTATAAAAAGTAAAAAAAAAAGTTTGTAATCGTTACATTAACATTATTATTGTTTCAAGGCGTGTGACAAATCTGACAATGAGTTACCGAAGATCAGGTACACATAATATTGAGATGCGTGTATTTTGGTTTGGGATAGCAATGCTTTGTTTTCTTAGCATTGGTTTATTTCTTTTCAATGTTTCTGTTGCTTAAATTCATAAAAAAAATATGTTCACAAGTCGGATTCCTCGTCTATGATCTCCAACAATCCTGAAGATGGGAATCACACTTCTACATCAGTCGCCAACAAGAATGCTTGTGGAACTCAACCTTCCCCTTCAACCTCCAACAAAAATTTTGGTAATGATCATTACGGTGATGATGATCATTTAGACCATGCTGATGGCCACGACGATGATTGGGGATCAACGGTACCATGTTGATTACTATTCCGATGACTAGCTTTATGGTGAAGATTATTATTGGAAGGACGAAGTTTAAACTTTCCACATTACAAAATTGCTTACGATCTTTGTGAACCTTTGACATGATCTTCACATAAATACATAATGGCAAACATAGCTCAAAGTCAGCCTTTTTTTTTTTTTTTTTTATCCTATATCAACTTCGTGTTGTAGTGTAGAAAGTCAGGGTGTTAACTTCTAGTCAACTTCTAGTCAATACTGAAAAAGTCAGTAATTTAGTAATAATAAATTTCTTTAGTAATATTCAATAAGAGACTTGATCGATGTAATTAATGCTTATTCGAATTTGATAACCCTAAAGTATGCAATTATCATTTTCAAAGATATTTATAAACTATTAATCTTATTTTAAAGAAAACTAAATACTTCTTTTTTTATCTCTCTATTTTTATTTTTGAAAAATACAAAAACTGTAAACATGTTCTTACGAGTTACGACCTTCCTTTCCATTAATTAACTTGATTGTGTAGTGGCCTAGTGGGCTTGGGCCCATTCACAAAGTACCTCTTAACCCACTCACTACTTCACTAGGATTCAGCATTGTTACAAATCCGAGTCAGACTATTCTAAATTTCTATGACGACGTCAATTGAAATTTACACGTAGCTTCCTAAGTTTACATAAATTCGAAAACCTACTAAGTTTCGAATTAGTGAATTATTATCATTTACATTGCTTCAGCCAAAAGATAAAGTCCAAAATCCAAAATCCAAGTAGTATTAGGTTTCAATCCTTTTATATATATATATATATATATATATATATATATATATATATATATATATATATATATATTATTATTATCAATAACTAGATAGTTTTGTAGACGCACAGAGTGACATATTGTATTGATTAGTATTCCTTAGTTGTTATATTTGGTTACTTCAATATTAGAGTGAAAAAGAGTGCGACAATGCGTTACCAAAGAACAAAACCATCTCACAGTGATAGAGATACGATGCGTGTATTTTGGTTTGGGGTGGTAATGCTTAGTTTTCTTAGCGTTGGAGTTTTTCTTTTAAATATCTCCCTTACCCAAAATCATAACATTGAAGGGGCTCGTAAGGGTTACTCTTCCTCGTCCATGACTGCCAACTCCGACGTTGCTGGTCACCATATGCAAACATCTACATCAATCTCCAACAACGGTGCCGGCGATGAACTCCAGACTTTCACCACAAACTCCGCCAACAATGTTGCTGATGACGATTTTTGTTGGCGACACTTAGAACAATGGTGATCGATGCGAAATTGCTTTTATTTTGTTGTGTCCAGATTTACCCTTTAAAACTTTTTAGATTGATTTTATCTTTTGGGTCTGTTATAATGATGTAATGTTGACAAACTATTATTATGTTGATGCGTATCAACTTTGTATTTTTTTTTATCCAAATACACTTTTTTTTTTTTTTTTTTTACATAAGCCCAACAAATACACTATTATGGAAGATATTATGATGTTTGTAGAGTTTCATCTATTTATTGATGTCTTAAATTTTCTTAATCTATAATACATATGTGGTGTATTATACAAGCTAAGTTTACTCAATCTATACATTGCATAGTTTTATAAAATGTTTACAATTTTATTTATAAATAATTGTATAATACTCCTCTATTTTTAAATAAATATATTATTTAGTCAGATACCATTGTCAATACACAAGTTTAACCATTATTATATTTTATTATTTATTACTAAAAATTATTGTATAAAATATATATTATGATTATCCAATAATATTGTAATATATATATATATATATATATATATATTGCAAAAAAAAACAAGTCAAAGTTAATATGGACAGACTTTGAGTTAATGGGATGATTTACCTTCTTATTTTTAGTCTCTTACCTACTTCAATTGGACCGAGTTGACTCATGCTTAATTCAATATAATTTACGAATGGACAATTTTTTTACTGTAACCATTTATAGAAAATACTCCTTATTATTCATACGTAATAATAGTACATACTACTGGCAGTACTACTAAATTATGTGGATTGTTGTACAGATCTGGTGGCAACCTGCTAAGGGGCCTACTAGGCTACTGTATGCTGAAGTTAAAACATAGTTAATGGATCACATAACGAATTTTAAAGGGAGGAGAGTAGGAGACTATTCTTTTGGTCGGCTCTCTTTGGCTTTTATTTTGGGCTTATCATGTAATATCACAATCGTATATAATTGGAACATTGATCTACAATCAAGTGATGCATGCCCCTCATTGCTTCATTGTTCAATACTCAAATGAATTATACCCATGAGTTTTATTGCTTAACTTCTTTTACTATAAGTGATTAATGGTTTAAAAGAATCAAAACAATATTTGAACAAATATGACAAAAAACATACTCGATCATCATACAAATTCTCAATTTATCTTTACTTTATAAATGGATCTGAAGACTCCACCTTGATGTTATTATATTTTATATGCCTTAATATGATTAAATATAGATGATGGAAGTCAAAGAATACTTTTATGCTCTATGATATAAAATGCATGGAACAAATAGGAATAATGATAATCGGTGATTATATGATTACTTATATTACTTGTGGCTTGGATTATGTGCTTGATATGTACAGATATACTCGAAGATCAAGCTGCCGAAATCATTCCTATAAATAAGGAAGTTGTTATATGTTGGACTCTTGAAGAATTTGATTTGGTTTAAAATTCAAATGATTAGAAGATGAGTTCAAATTTTAAGTCTTCCTATTTTTATGGGATTGATCAAACAGTGCAAAAATCTTCCTATTCAAATGTTGTTGAACGTGCTAAACAAGTAGAAGACTCTTTCAAACAACAATTCAAATCTGTAACGGTTATTGTATAGGTCAAGACCTTTGAAAAAGACCTCAGTAACTGCCCGAGAATCATGAAACAAACGTTGAAGCAGTCAGTCAAAGGCCTAATATCCGATTCAAGAGCAACGACATTTCTGAAGAAGTTGAAGATTATCCGTTGCAAGAGTAACTCTATAAATATAGTAAGTTGAAGCTTGAAGATCAAGAAGCCTTTCAACGATATACAATTCAAGCTACAGAAAACTTAAACACTTTCCTCTCTAGCACTTTATACTTTATTGTAATTTAGATTGAGAGAAAAGAAAAGAAAAGGTCTCTTGAGTGTGAAAAAGAAAATATCAAAAGAAGAAGAAAGACATACTTTGAGTAAATCTATAATACTCAAAGATTTAGAAAAAAAAAGTAAGGAGATTTTTATTTCTAGGAATTGAGACGCTAGAGTATAGCTATGGAAAGCTACGGTATAGAAGATTGGGTGATAATATTCGAAGGGGGCTTTAGGTCTCTAAAGGAGGAAATAAAGATCGTTAAATCCTACGGGTAGGAAACCCTAGGCGGAGACGTAGGCACATTGCCGAACTTCGTAACAAATCATTGTCCTCTTTAAATTTGCTTTACATTCTTTATTTGCTTTATATTATTCGCATTTGCTTACAAATCAAAATCCTGAAAAAGACTTCAAAGCCTTTGAAACTTATCATATTACAATTCCGCATCTGAAAGCTATTTCAAAGCCTTTGAAAGCCTAATTGCGAAAATCGACCATACTCTATTTACCCCCCCTCTAGAGTATATTGATCCTATCTATCCCCTATTGATTCTTCAGGATCATTGAATATATTCATGACACTTTCCTTTCTTACCTGCTACATCATTGTCCAACAAGATTATTAACAATGCTTAACTAGTTAAACATGTCATAAAAGACACAAATTAGTTTATTTCAAGACTTATAACATAAAAAATTTAAACCTTGCTACTACTTAACATAGATTCCTATTATTAAAATAATGCATGTATGTTTAAACATGTTTTAAACTTTAGTTAAGCTTGCATATTAAATCTATACAAACATATTACCTCCTTCAAACACATGCCCATAAATATGCATTCAACACTACTTATAAATCGGTACCTACATAGGCATCTAATTGAGCAACAATAAACATTTATACTCATTGCATGCTTCTAAACATACAAGTATTTTCAACTTCTCCTCTTTAGCAAACTTAGAAATCATTCAAGTAGTCTTATTCTCATAAATAATACAAAGTAAAAGAAAAGTAATTACTCCTTTATTCTATAAGTTTGTAGCAACTGAATTACATTATAAAAAACGTAAAACATGCTGTAATTGTTTATAATTTAAAACCTCAAAAATTCATATTTTAGAGCGTAAAAACTCACTTTAAAGTTTGTAATACAAATCTATATTTTTTTATATATAACCAAAAAATATAAACTACTCCATCTGTTCTTTTTGATAATCATATTGTGAATCTAAGTTAAAAAAAATGTAAAATCTTAAGAAATCAAAATTTAGTGAATAATTAATGAGGAGATAGTGAGGTTATTTTTTAGTAATGGGAAGAAAACTTTGTGAGGGAAGAGAAAGGAGGGGGAGTAAAAAAAAAAAGGGGGGGGGGGGGGGATTATATTAAATGTGGTTAGATTTTTAATGCTATGTTCAATTCAATTAAGAAAAAAATATATTTTTAATTATTTAATGAAGATATTTCAGTTTCAAAAAAATTTTAAATGTAGTAAAGATTTAAATAGGATTAACTTTTAAAACTGTTTATTTTATAAAATAGGACTCGCAATAAGGAATAAAGGTAGTATAAAATTTCAGATTTTTAATAATTCTACAAAAAAATTTCAAACAATATGCTTTAAATTAACTAGCAAACAAACTAATTAAACAATAAAAATAAATCGGGAGATGGAGAAAGGTGGTAGTTTGTTGGTGGCTACTGGCTGACATTGGTGGTTGATCATGGGTGATTACTAATTAGGTAAGGGTTTTCTCTTTTTTTACAACAACTAAATAGTTAAAATAAAAATAAATCACATGTCGTAAAAAAAAAAGTTAGAAAGAAATAAAATGTACACATCTTTACTAAAGTTGGAAATTGTAAGAAGATGTGTATTAATACTAGATTAGTTTTTAGAAGAGTTCTATATGGATTGAAAACTTTTAAAATTGATGATCATTGATAGAGTCTTTTTTAAATGGGAAAAATATTTAAAATTTATTTCCTTTTTTTAAATAAAATAATTTTTTCCTAAATAAATATAAATATTAAAATAATAATTTTAATTACTAAAAAAATACACAATATTGCAATGACTTGACCTCATAAAATATAGTGCATGTATTTGAATTTCAATAATTGGATAATATGATATGCCTCATTGGTTAGTGCATAAATCTCCATTGATATCAATAAAAATATAAGAATTGGAATCTGTAAAAAAATAAAAAAAATATTGATTGAAATGCATCTTTCATGTACCAAAGACATACATGTTAATTGCAAGAATTATACAAGCATATTTTTGAGTATATTTCTATTTTGATATATACTTAAAAATAACTATGGGCATAATAATTAAGAATACATTTGGATATTATTTCATTCAACAGGGCACGCTTATTTAGTAGAGAATAAGTGAAAATGGACTCTTTTAACCTATCACATGTGGGAAAATCAAGTTCGTATTCATATAGTAAGCAATCACATTAATTTTCTTTCGAGAAGATATCTTGTGATACAAAGTTGAAATAATTTGTTGTCAAATTCAGACTATAAATCTATTATAAAGGAGATAATTAGAGTAGTTTTTATTATTTTAGAAAAGAAGGATTAAATTTAATAATGTGTATAGATAATTGTGTTGTGAAAAAAATTAGGGTAATCAATTAGGATATAATATGTAACAGTAATTATATGAAAGACAAACTATACTGAAACATTATTAAGTTATAAATATAACTCCGTATTATTAAAAGTCATTTCACAAGCGCACGTATTAAAATCACTCAAACCACATTGTTAATCAAATATATTGATAATCAATATATTTTTTCAAAGTTATGGCTAAACGATTAAACACATTTTAATATTAACCATCGATCTCAATTAAAATCATCCTACAAGAATAACATTTGGGTTACTTAAAATACTTATAACTTACTACAATGTCCTAAATTTAATTTGACTCATAAACATCATATTCTTTGGTTATGTTTGCAGTTAGGAACACAAAAGCTATTCCATCCCATTGTATCTTAAACTTTAAACCCAAAAGACTAACCTACCCCTAGAGAGCGATTGGATGGAGTTGGACATAATACATTTTAGCAAGCATGACAAATTCACAAGTGCCATACTTGGGTTAATATTGACATTTCAATCTCATATATCTCAAAATAAAAAGTTTCCAAAAAATAAACACCAAATAAATAAACCCCCCCATCTCGTAAAAAAAATAAAAACACAAGACAATACACAATACATCTTCCCATTCTCTCTCCTCCCTCTGCAAAGAAGAGGACGACTTTGGCTCCCTTATTCTTCTTCGACCCACAACATCTCAACCAAACACGCCCTTAGCATAACCTCGCAACGCGAAACTATGGTATACTCCTTTTCTCTCCTTACTTTGTTAGTTTCACTCTCTGGATGCTCTTTATTTTTAAGGTGTTGTTTGGTTGGTTTTGTTTGTTTGTTTTGTCTAAGAAAAAAAAAACTTGAATAATAATAATAACAATCAACTGTTAACAAAAGGTGACCTGTTTGTTAGAATTTGGTTCTTTACATTATTTATAATGTTTTGAAGCTTGTGTTATACAATTTATCATGGTATAGTCAATGCAAATGTTCATGTATGCTTTTTTTGTTTGAAAGTGTTAATGTAAGTGTTATTTGCAACTATTTCTTGGGTATCTTCTGTTATGTGATTTAGTAAGGTAACAAAAAATTTGGATCACGTGTTATTTTTACATGTTTTGGTTCAAACTCTAAGATTGTATCTTGGGTTAAGTTAATATGTTCATATACTTTTTGTTAATTTTGGTTGAGTTAATCTATAATTTTGAATATGCTTGTTTTACGTGTTGGAGTAGTTTTTGTGCAAGTATTTGGAGTAATAATGGATCTAAAAAATCTTGGGTTTTTGTGCAAATTTTTGTATATCTTTGTTGGTGATATCGAAGTGTTTAATGGGTATTGGTTGAATTTGGTATCTGGGTTCTCATGTAGGTGATGCAGATGTTGTTGTAACTGGTTTTTGCTGTCGTATTTGTTCTTGTTAGTGTTGTTTGAACTGAGAAATTTCTCTGCTCGAGTGAGTTACTGGAGAAGTGGTTGGGAGGGTGGAGAGAGAAGGATAGTTGGGAACTTGACGACTTTTCATCGTCGTACCAGGTTTTAACCCATTCACTGTAAGAATGGGGTTTGATTGATAACTGGATTTGATGGAGTTGAGATTCTGTTGTAACAATTAGGTTTGTGCTACATGATTTTTTTTTTTTTTTTTTTTTTTTTTTGTTGTAAAATTTAATATCAAGAAATCCTGACTTTGTTGGGTGCTTTTTTTTTTTCTTCTTTTTTGTTAATTTTGGGCGTTAATTAAGACTTTTTAAAATGTGTCTCTTACAATAGTACTTCATTGTAGCGTACTAGCGTGTTGTAGGGATGTGTCTTCGTCAATTTCCTACCATTAGAGGCATATGTTGATCAGATTTCAGATCAGAATTCTCAGTTTCCCATAGTTCATAATATGAAAGGAAATTACTTTATGTATGGGTTTAGGTGCTGATTCTGTTCATATTATGTCAGACTAGTTTTACATAAATCACTGAGATTAGGAAAATGGCATCACTATTGAGGTGACATAGTAGATCGACTTCAGTATAAGGCCTGCATATGGTAGTGGATCTGCTTATCAGAAATCAATTGGTTAATGGTGTCTCATTTGTAAATGGTTGAAACCTAAGTCTCCAACTGCCACACTATAATCTCAATGCTGGACTATGGGTTTGAAGAGATGGTGTAATAAACGTTAGAGCCTTCATTTGGTACCATTGATTATTGGCGAATTGGTAATCACATTCCACTGTTTCTTACCCTGAGCTTTGTCCATGTCGTGCATGTTTATTTTGGTGAAATTTCCATTGAGCTAAATTGGCTCCGGATAGGCCATTCTTAAAGAATTCTCTGTATAACTTTTGATTGTCTAATGCTACAGGGTATTTGTATCTGATAAATGTTAGTTAACCTGTTTTGAGGTTGGCATCCGCTGTGTGTTGATGCTACAATAAAGTAGACACGATCATGCCTTAAGACACTCTTAAGTTGCTGAACAATTTAATAAAATCATACAGTAATTTTCCCCCTAATAGATTGGTGCCAAGCTTGTAGAAGAGAAAAACTGATTCAAGGTTTTGTTTCTTGATTTTGTGAAACAGTCGTTGAGAGGCTGTTACCAAACACACAATCCTGCTTCCCCTCTCTCTTACCTTTTGCAATACTCGTGTTGTAACCTTTCAATTTCCTGTTGCAGATGGACTCAAGTCACCTAGATCAAGCAGACAAAAGTTCGCCAGAAACATCTTCTGATTCCTTTCTTTCCCCAGATTCACCTGATTCAAGTGATATATTTGGAGAACCACAGGTGCATCCACGAGTTGGTGATGAATACCAGGTGGAAATCCCATCCTTACGCAGCAAGTCTGAACTCCTTCAGCTGATGAAGAATCCAGCTGACTCAAAGGTACTCCCAGTACCAGTGGTGTGGGTTTGTAATCAGGCAAGTATAATCAAGGATAGGAAGGAATGTCTTGATAGCCCTCATGAAGTTTTCACAAATGGGTTTGTAAAATATGAAAAAATTGTGGAAAAGAGCCATATTTCTCCAATAAAACAAGAGTCAAATTCCAAAAGTGATGTTTCGATTCAATCATACTCCCTTGTCCCTGGTCAAGCAATTGCTCTGTGGAGTGATTTTGAGGCTGATTGCTTCCTTCTTGGGTTGTACATTTATGGGAAAAATCTTCTTTTGGTGATGAAATTCATGGAGAGCAAGGAGCTTGGACAAATTTTGGCATATTACTATGGTTGCTTTTATAGGTCTAGTGGGTATCGTAAATGGTCAGAGTGTCGTAAGATGAAAAACAAGAAGTGTGTACTCGGACACAAGTTTTTCACAGGATATAGGCAGCATGAACTCTTTGTTCGTTTATCCCCTCGTCTCTCTGAAGAATCCAAAATTAATCTGTTGGAGGTATTCCACCATTTTACTGCTATTTGATTCAGTCCGATAGTAGAAGAGATTGAAGTGTTTAAATACTTTGGTGCTCAGAGAAGAATCTACCCACTATCACATCTTATTCTCCTAATTGAATTTGTGCATCTTTAACATCATAGTATCTTCATAATTCTTTTTTAACATTTTCTTCTTAGCAATAATTAAAAGAAAATGCAGTACCTCTCTAACGTAAAAAATTCGTGATGGATTTGTAGACAATGATTAGTTACATGTTTATTCCTCATTTATCTCTTATTCCCGTTTTAACAAGGGTACATGCACACTTTTGTCAGGTTTCTAGGGCGTTTGCTGAGGGAAGGACAACATTAGATGAATATATCTCCTCACTCAAAGCCTTGGTTGGCATCCATGCTTTAGTAGAAGCTGTTGGAATTGGGAAGGGAAAGGAGGATCTCACAACATTTATCTTGGATGGCTCAAAAAATAGCCAGATGCTTTCTCATAGACCTGAGATTCCTTCAGGCAAGGCCTGTTCTTCTCTCACATGTGCTGAGATAGTAAGGTATCTAACAGGGGACTTCCGTCTTAGCAAAGCTAGATCAAATGATCTTTTCTGGGAAGCTGTTTGGCCTCGTCTGTTAGAGAGAGGATGGCATTCTGAGCAACCAAAAGGTGATGGTTATGCTGGCTCAAAGAATTGTTTAGTTTTTCTGATGCCCGGGATCAAGAAATTTTCACGGAGGAAGCTTTCAAAGGGAGACGACTATTTTGATTCCATCAGTGATGTCCTAGCAAAAGTTTCCAGTGAACCAGAGCTTCTTGTGCTGGAGGGTGATGAAGATAAACCTAGCAGCTCCAAGGTAGAAAATGGGTGGGCCATAGAAGTGAAATCAGATGATGATCAAGATTCTTCTGATCATGAACGCCATTGTTACCTCAAACCTCGAGTTTCCTCAGAAATTGCAAATCTTCATAAGTTTACTGTGATTGACACCAGTCTGGCGTATGAAAATAACCCTTCTAAGATGAGAGAACTGAGGAGTTTACCTCTTGAAGCGAAAAGATGTTCATTTAGAAAAATAAGAACAGGATCGGTGATTAATACTAATACTGTGAAAAATGATCTTCAATGTCCTACTCTTTTTACTCAGTCAGATGAATCAAAATGTGTTGCTGGTGGTAGTGGCATAATTCCAGGGAGTAGCAACTTGGAACATCAGGAAAAGCCACCTGGGGCCAATCTACTGGTAGACCACAAATCAAGAACCATAAAACACCAATTTAGCCGTCGTGCAAAATCGGGCCCCTCAAACTGTTCGGTCACAAAAAGACGGAGGTTTACTTGCGCTGAGGAAGAGTTGACTTGTGTTTTGAGCTTACCAGCTATTACTAATAAAAAGAAGGCTGCTACTTCTAGAGCTATGATGACAAACAATACTGTTCCTTCTGGACTGAGTCAGTCTGACAATTTGAAGGTAATACCTACGGATTCTTTTATTGCAGGCACTTCCAGTGAAAAGATTCTCCAGGATGAATGTTTTACTGGAGTTTGTTCTGACACTTCCCGCGAAATGGAAAAAATGCCTGAGATACAGACAGTTATTAATTTGAACTTGCCTCCGGTTCCTTTTGAACCTGAGAGTGACCGCAGGGTAAAGCTGGTTGAAGGAGAGCATAATGATCTCTTATTGTGTTCTGCTAGTGTGGATCCCGCTAACAGGAGTGGAGACTCGGGTGACCTACAACCAAGAAGGCAAAGCACTAGGAATCGACCACTTACAACCAAAGCCCTTGAAGCTCTTGAATTTGGGTTCTTAAACCCAGCAAGGACCTATAAAAAACGCTCTCCGGCTATAACACTAGATCAAAAGTCAAAGCGTGCCCGTCAACCACGGAGCAGCTCTATGTTCCCCCCTGTAATGGATTTTGAGGTCAGGGCTGCAGCTAATGAGAATTGTAATGGGAAAACAGATACTCTGACCAATGCTACCCCGACTGAGAAGGCAGTTATGACTTGTGAATTGCTAGGGCTTCCAGAAACTTCCTTTTCTCCTGCAGCATCATCAAAGGAAATGTTTACATAGAAAAACTCATGTGAAATCTGACGACATAATGATATCCCTCCTCTCTGCAGACGGGATTTGCTGATTTTTGCTGTAGCAATCCTTGGAAGAGATAAAAGTGTGATTTATGGACTCTTATCAGTCTCATGAAGTCATATGGGGCCAAGCATGCCATTATTCATAGCTGCTCGGTCATGAACCTTGTGAACATTTGCTGAAACTGTATATATACAGCACACAAAGCAAGGGAAGTTGCAGGCTTAGATAGAGCAGTCAGGAGTTTGCATATCAGAGCAGTAGAGGCAAGTTGGAAGTTAAGCTGGAAGTTTCAGTGGCAACACAAATCAAGATATTGCACCTTGCTCCTGGGTCTTCGAAATGTCATTAAGTCATGGGCATTGTTCATAAAAGTACATCTCATTGCAGGTAAAAGGCCAGAGTTTTTTTTTTCCATATCTGCTGATTTTAGTTTTTCACAATTTAAAAAGTGTTTGCTTCAAATTTTTGTATTCCTTTCTTTCAATACTGTTGGTGGATTCTTCTGTTGATATAATTGACAAAGTTCCCATTATCTTCGTGCTATCTGTTCATCTGTTGTGCATAGTTCATGACTTCACAATCATATGGTGTGCTGGTCATTTATAAACGTTGCTTGCTGCTTCTGACAGATACTGTTTTTGGCTTCTCATTGTTAGCAATATGGGTTCCTCCCCGTAAACTTGGTTGATAAAACATAAACTTCTATATAATAAGTCGCACACTTTGCGTGAAAGTTGTAAGATAACTTAATTTCAATGAGGAAACAAAACTTTGATATATACTATATTTCATTTAATCATTGGTATTCAGTTGTTAATGCCATGCAGACAGTATTCAGAAGTCTGAAAATTTGTATTTAGTAGTTAATCATAATTTTTAGCCTCGAGGGTATTTCTGCTTTAGTCGTCGGCTGTAAGGAGCACCCTTGATCATCCAACTAGGTGGTGGTTGCTGGGAGAGTTGCAGCCGATCACCGTGGCTTTTGGGACGAAGTGTGTATCTGGTGGAGTGGGGGTCAAGATCTAAGATTGACCATAGTTGTATCCATTCCAACGTCAACTCTCTGTTAAGCTAGTAAGTAGTAAGCCACCCAATTTTAAAAGTGTCTGCTGAAGTACGATTGTAAGTTGTACAACAGGGAATTTTTGCATGTATTAACGATGCTCGTACATTATTCAGGTGCAATTAGCAAGCATATTTGTTTTTTTTTTTTTTTTTTTTTGTTTTTTTTTTGGTTTTGGATGTCTAGTTAAATTCTACATTAAGCTTTACGTAGAAGAGTCTACTTAAATTGTATCATATCTCCTACTCATTTCCATGTAGAAGTTGTTAATTTTGGTCATGCAATGTGATGTTAAACTATCGTATTTCATGTATTGGACTCAGATTCATACATGTTATATGCATGTGTTATATTCGTCTACTTGAATTCTATCAAATTTTGGTTTGCACGTCTGTCGATTGATTATGTTATGTATTACAGCAACAAGTTGGTTTCGTCTGTCAATATTGCATTACAGCATTAGCATGTGTAGCATGATCAGTGTTAGTCTAATATTAGGATTGTGTTAGTCTAATACAAGGAAGCAATATCATATTAAGATAACATCGAGCAAAATACGTATATGTATGATTATAAGATTTTAATATCCAAATTATTAAATGGAAAACTGTGACACTGTTTCGACCCAATGTATATTATATTACTCTCGTAGATTTATTAATTAATTTTGAATAATAAAGATAGAAGTTTCCACGATAAAGAGTAAGAAGTAACAAGGCATAAGGTATGTATTTCTTTAATTCTTACGGATCGGGATATATAATAGTATCGCGTGGTAGTAGTCTTGATCTGTTTTAGCTCAACGCCGACATATAATTTTATTTTTTTGCTTAAAGATGTAGTAGTCGAAAGCGATCAGGGGCCCATCATATGATGATTCGAGTGGGGCCCTTTTCACGCAACTCGATGTTTTTTTTTTCTTTCTAATTTCTAGTCCAAACTCCTATGCTTTTGGATGTGCTAAATTAAATTACTCTTTTTTATCTCTAATTTTTTTTTAATTTATCTAACTCGTTGTGATCTTCTAAATACGATTTAAAATATTTTTATATTCATAAAAATTATGTAATAAAAATTTTCATTTAAATACGTATAACAAAATTTCATTTAAATACATTATTTCTAATAATTAATATAATGAGCATTTGTAGTCGAAAATTTAAAACTATTTTCTCTTTTTATTTAGGGTTGGGACAAGCGTCAATTCACCTACATGTGTATTTATACGGTGAACATATTTATATAAGGATTATATGTACTCTTTGTAAGGGTTAACGAAGAGTCAAATTAAGAGTCACCAATGAATTTTTGAATGAAAACTCACAAACCTTAACTAAGGATTCAATGAATGGACAAGGAACGTATCCATAACAAATATTATCAATTATGAAAACATAACTCTATAATGGTTTTGAATCAAAGTGGATATGAAGATGATATGAATTAGGTTATACCCATAATGACTCTACTCCAATTCAACCATATGTTAAATTAACCAAGACTTGCAAACAATGACCAGGATTATTAAAGTCCTAATTATTCACATACCTATAATTTATTAAAATGGGTTAATTAAATGCACATAAAAAGCCTAAATCTGTGGTGATCACTATATTAATAATCATGTTCAAGGACCTTAACAAGTTGACCATAATTATCTAATTTAAATATGATTTTCAATTACAATTATTAATTAGGGCAATAAATAAAGGTAAAATCAAGTAAATAATAAATTAAAATAAAATGATCAACACATATATTAAAGCTTCACTGAACATGAATCAAGCAAGAACAATTGAAATAAATAAATAATAAAAATTTCTAAAAAACATTCTTAAATCATGCCAAAAATAATATGTTTAAATATTTAATTATTACTTATATATAAACATATCCCAAAAGAATATTTATATGGGTTTAAAACCAATAAACGATTACTAAACAACAAACAAACAAAATAATAATTATGGACCTTCAGTACTTATATCTTTACTGCCTGTGTCAAATACAAATTAGAGAAAATGTCATGAGAATGCTTGGGAGTTGCTGAGAATAAGAGTATGAGGAATACTTTGGTTTTTGTGCATAAAGTTTTTAGTATTTTGGGGTTGGGTGTTGGAGATAATTGAGAGATAATTGGTGATAATGGATGATGATTAGAGGGACATGCATGGGTTTATAAAGCATTTATGGAAGAGTTTGTGTGCATTAAGGTAGTCTTGTAGGAAAAATTAGGATAAAATAAGATACGCAAAAAAAATGTATAAAACTAAACATCCCCCAGTCTTGCAGCTTGGACATTGCTCAGTGTCTCTCTGGTGTATAGCCTTGCCTATATGTCATCCTGCTGAATTTGCGATATGTTTCATTAACTTGGTTTGTGTAGTTTGTAATATATGTCGATTATGTTCTTGTGTACATTCCTCTGTAGAATTTTAGATTTTACCTTGCTTCTACCTGTTCAGTAACTATACTCTTGTCTTCTAATCCCATATTTTACTGTTAGAGTTTTAAGTTGGTTTATTGCTGTCTTCTATTAATTCGGTTCATGCATCTACCAAGATGATCTATTTAATCAAGTTATTAAAGAATGTACTGTGCACTACAGTCAGTTTTACTAACTTATAAGGTAAGCTTCTGGCTGCAAAATTTGCCCTTGTTCATCAGTTTATTATTTTTTGCCTTAATGAGTTCTAATTTTTTCTGGTAATTCTAGCTATGCCTCCCCATTTCCCTGGGCATTTGGACAAGCCATTGTAATATGATGGAAATTTGTGATAAAAGCAAAGAGAAGATGAAAATTAGATGATAATCTGGAAAATCGATGCAACTGTAAAAAGATTAAGATTTAGAAGTAGAGACATAGGGAAAAAGAAAGCCAGTTGTATCAGTGATGCAATCAAATCTTACGCTGTTTTGAATACAAAAAAAAAATTGCCTTTTATTGATCTGGAAACTCTCAAACTACAAGCTAAAACAAAGTAAAATCAACTTCTCAATTCTGCGATTATTTGCTCTTTACTGATCTCCTCTATATACAGCGTTTCTCACTTTTTTTTACCCTCTCCCACCTCTAGTAAAGTAGATGCCTTCCTCCCCAAGATAGTAATAACAGACTATTTTGCATTCCCTAAAGTGCTCCTTCCCCCATGCTAGTCTATTACAGTCATCCATATCTTTCTGCAGGATTGATTTTGATTAGCCATGCAAACAACTACAAATGTAACCCCAGAAATTATGCCAGTATGTCGTGCTTGTCTTTCTGAACTTGTAGAACAACTCATTCAACTGGCTGGCAAGTACCGTATCCTCACATATACAGTTATACTTTGTTTATGCTCGCTTCATTGATCACCAGTTGCTTCCTTAATTGCCTGTGCCTTTGTCTTTCCTTGTAATTCAGTCAGCATTAGGATTTTCTGTTGTTAATTAAAAATTGTTGTGCCACTTCTTATAGTTCAATATGTTATGCATACAAATCCCTCCGTCCTCAAATGGTTCCCTTGCTTAAAAATGCAACTTCAATTGTTGTGCGTCGCTGATTCGGAAGCAAACAAATATTGAGTATCGTTTTTATTTTCTATTTTTTTTTCTCTGTTACCTCTTATAGTGAAATAAGAATTCAAGTTTCCTAGGTAGCCTACACTGATTTATTCTTGTGAACTTTTAAACTCTATGAAGTTGATCTTTTGGCTGAAAAATACAGGAAGAAGGATTGGATGTCCAATCTGCTAGAAATGCTGACCACTTTGGAATGCTAATTCATCATCTTTCCCTATTTCGCAACAAGCGCTGCCTAATGGCCTATGTGTAAGTATAGGCTAACGGTCCTTTTATCACTTGATGTTCTGCTGTCCTGCTAATCATTGGTTTGCTGTTTGCTTCATCACCTATCAACTCACAGTTTCTGAAGAATGCAGGCATAAACGATCTAAAGTTATACAAAACCTAAGCTGGAAGGTGGGCGGGTGCTTCCTGAAGAAATTGAGCACAAGCTAAGTGATCCAGAAAAGCGTTACTTCAAGAGCCATTCTTCAGCTTTGCTATTGTATATGGGGGAGACGGATGGCCTCGATCTGACCGTGCTGTGTTTTTGCTTCTCTCTGCCTGCCTTCCACTCCCATTTTCCTGACTTGGGGGTGCAAATCTGAAAATTCCTTCACATGGAATCTATAGTAGTTGCGGTACTTGTGGGTTCTGTGGCAGGACACGGTGCCACCAAAAGATCCTTGCACAAAAGTTAGAGTCCTTGATGATATTGATGTGACAGCAATGGGAGACCGAGATACTAACCTTACACGCCACTCGATCCACTTCCTTGAACTTTCTGATGCTGAGCATTACATGTTTCAGGTAGATTGTTGGTGACACCAATTTTCCGGTTCCAAGAATTTGAACATGGGGAATTACTAATGATATAAGTCTTGTTCTTTATTTTAACAGGGGATGATGGAAGAACTCTTAGACAGATGCAACATGCAAACTGTGTATTCTCACCATATGAGCTATGTTTGTTTTGAGATCATGTTCGTTGTCTAGCTTTAACTAGGCAGCCGACTCACACGTCAAGCTAGAATATGCATACGCATAGTGGCCTATTCGGGATGGAAAAGATACCAGATTACCAGTTCATCTGTAATTGTGCTAATAGAAATGTAACGTACAACCTCCTAAATTTAGAAATCATGGAACATTGTAAAAGAAATTGTATTTGATTACGGAGTGACAAGCTGTGGATGCAAATTTCTTTGTTTAATACTGTGCGGAGTATTAAACAGCACGGTGTTAATCTGAAGACGCTTGCTGCTGTCAATCATTGAGGAGCTGTAGATTTGTTCTACTTGATGTTTTAATGACAAGGCAAGGCTGACTTCATGAATTTTTTTGTCTTGGGTTACGTAATTTTAGTTTTGTACTATTGAAATTTGAAACCAGCTAGGATGTCATGCTGCCAAAGGCAAAGTGATAAAGTTTTTTTTTTTTTTTTTTTTCTTTTTTCTCTTTTTTTCTGACGGGAAAAGTGATAAAGTTGTATGCGAATATTACATGTACATTTTTCGCCTAGACTATGAAACCGTGACTATTTTCTTACTAATACTTCATTTTATTGATGTACTAGATTTGACGCGAATTTCATTTTAATTTTCATAACTTTTAAAATATCAAAAATCGTGTAAAATAATCTTTAAACTTTGGTTATTTTAGATGATTTTAAACTTTTTGAAATAACATCATATACTTTGACTTTTAACCTATTTTCAGTATTCTTACCATTGAATTTTAAACTCGTTTTTAGGATTTTTGGACAATTTTGTACACGAGGAGAGATTGCCGCAAAATGCTTTCTGTGGGTTTTATAGTAACATATTTAGACCTTAAGAATGATCTAGATCATCTACTCTAACGTTGATGCTCATTTCAACAACTCCCATGATTGAATTCTAAACTTGTTTAAGTATTTTTAGAGACTAAATATAAGACAATGTATTGAATGGTTTCAAACCTTCTTACATAACTCTAAAAAGCATCAAATACCTTTATTTTGATTTCGAAAAATTTCAAAAGTATCTCAAAAATAGAATACGTAAAATAAAGAACAAAAGAATCTAGAAACAAATTTACATGGTTGGACCAAGTAGTTGGGCTAAAACCACAGGAAGAGACGGAAAATTAATCCGTAATATATAATAGACAGATACGGTAAACAGATTTCAGAATCATTTGAATAGGCTTTGCAAAGGAGGTTACATGCTTATCTTTTGTGGCACAATATCCCTAAACTGCTAAACAAATACGAAAGGCCAGTCACAGAGCCTAATAATTAGTAATTAGTAAGGAGAATTTCAGATTGTAATAAGCTGTGCCACAGTGTTGCCCTTCTCTCTCATACAAACTAAGTAATAAACATAATTATGAGAAGAGATAAGAAGCTAATTTGAGTAATCTTTTCAAATAATCTATTTATACAAAGAAGGCCTAATTTGGAATGATCTTAATCATAAAAAACATGTTAACACGCTAGCCACTATAAAGTCCATTTTCTATGTATAAAGTCCATTCATCCAGTGCAAATAAACTCTAAGGACCACCATAAACAAGTAAAATAACCATGCCAATGAACACAATTTTGAAATAGTTACGCCAAGTTTATGCTGTTCGAAGCATTTGTCATCCGACATTGACAAAGCTCAAATTATCACGTACTTTGAAATAAATTTCATAGCATTCCTCAAAAAACAAAAAAAAAAAAAAAACCAAAAAAAGGATAGCATTAGACATAAGTGCATGACCAGATTTCCACATTGTCTTCCCTTTATCTAATCAATCAGGTACAAGACGTAAGTGCTACTCGGGGGGAAAAAAAGCAAAGAAATATTATTTTTGAACAATGATCCTCGTGACCCTTTGGCATTCAAACAGACGAAATACCCCCATTCTCCCATAATACTTCACTTAAATCAGCATCGTCACTGATTGGCTTAACTAATAGGTCTAGGTCCAGAATACATATAATCCCAACAAAACATGAAGAAGAGAGCAAAGCACAGACCTTACATTAACGCTTATATGTCAGTCAGTAAAAAACCATGGTACACAATGCTACTCTTGCACAATCACATAACTAAGGTTAGAAGATAAAATGAGGAAGAAAGAAAAATGCTTATTTTACTAACTCCAAAACGACAAGAACAAGACAAATTACAGTTCAGGACTGCTTCAGAAAAGAATGAAAGCAACAGTGCTGGACTGATGTATATAAGAATGCAAGCACCGGCAAGAGGGTCAAACTATGTAATATCTAGAGGGTTGCTGTTATAAAAACTAAGTTTTTACCCTGGAATTGCCCCCTTCCCCCCCCCCTCTCCCGAAAAAAAAAAATTTGCAATTAATAATACGGTATCTTTTCTATTTTCTCTATCTTTATTTTGACATATTCTAACATGATGCAAATACACTTCTCAATGTGACAAAGAATATTCAGAGAAGTTGAAGGGTCCTAAATAGAGGCAATCTAGTAAAGTTGAATCAACTGGTATTTTTATACTCCCACTGACCAAGATTCTGCTTATGTTCTGATGGCCAATGTTTGCAAATAGATTATTTTCAGACGTAAATTCAAAAAAAGTATAATTTTGGTAATTATTGTATTTATAATATAAGAAAAAAGGGGTCAAAATATGTTCTACAATACTATGTTTTATACAAAGGGAGTTACAGTTTTAGCCAAAATATATATCTTGGAACAGGGTATATGCAGGTAAAAAACTCTGTATTAACAATGGACTATAAAGTCCATTTTCTATGTATAAAACACTTCCTCTCACCCATTCCAACTTTAAATAGGGACTGGAAGTCCATACGGGTCCAGAAAAAAATCATAAGGAAAATTGAACCAAAAGTACTCGTGTAAAAAGAACGAGAAATAAGCATGAGTTACCAAGATATGCAAATACATCGATTCATGCGCACAAAACTTGTCTTTGTTTCATCATTCTCTCCAGATTTTCTGAAACCATTGCAGTTAGATTACGATCCTCAAACACAAGTTCTGCACTAAGCCTGCAGTTAGATTACGGGTCCAGAAAAAAAATCATAAGGAAAATTGAACCAAAAGTACTCTGTGTAAAAAGAACCAGAAATAAGCATGAGTTACCAAGATATGCAAATACATCGATTCATGCGCACAAAACTTGTCTTTGTTTCATCATTCTCTCCAGATTTTCTGAAACCATTGCAGTTAGATTACGATCCTCAAACACAAGTTCTGCACTAAGCCTGCAGTAAGATATCAAACCATTAATGTTCAAATTACATACATACTGAAATAATCAGACAGAGAGAAAGCATAGCACAAATTTTGTCACGAGTAGAATATCCACAAGCAAACACAAGAATTAAACAGCAGTCATGACCAGCTTATGATTCGAAAGTTTGAGCACTAAATGTTTTATGATTTAAATTCCTACTTACTTTTTATCAAGAACCAGCTTCTGCACCTCTTTAATTGCAGAACTAGCTGCATAAAGTGAAATCTTTCCAACCTGAGAACAAAAGAAGATGCAAGTGGGACATATTTGCTGGCTTAGAGTGCCTTGATTACCAGTTGCATACCAGCAAAAATTACTTTGCAACTAAATTGATAGCACTACAAGAATGGTTTTTTTTTTTTCACTTACCTCTACCATTTGAAGCTTTGTAGCATGATCGTTTGGAAGACACCTTATCTCTTCGGCCATTTTTACTGCCTGCTCTAAGCTCTCAGGAGACAAGAAATCAAGACCCAACTGAACTGTAGACTGCAAAGTCACCAAATGAACACAACAATCATCTCACATGTCAATGAACTCAACAATCATCTCACATGTCAATAAACCAACCATGAACATCTTGCAATTTGATCAAGATTCAAGAAAAAGATATTCAAAGGATTCAACTTTATTTAAAATTGGCCATGAAAAAGACAGAAGTTAAAGAATGGAACTCAAATCAGTGTGTTACTTACAACACCAAAATTGTCATACTAAACTGATAGATTGAGTTTTAATGGATATGAAAAAGCAATATAATATACGCCTAATAAAATTTCAATCCAAAGATTACTTCATTGCTTAACCCAAATAAAACTCTTGGACATAAAGTCTGATCATACCAAAGAGAAACATGAATAGCAGTATAGACATGATATGAGTGGCTACAGGCAAAGACAAATGAAAAAGAAAAGAAGTCAGAATACATTCAATTTGAGAACAAGCAAGCTATTCATAATTGACAATGACATCATGTTGACAAAATCAGCTCTAGACAGGACTAGGATACAAATACAAAGCATAAACAATGACACAAACCAGCATGAGAAAGGTAGCAACTAGAAACTTATCAGGTAAGAAAATGGCATAACCAGAGCACTTCTGACTGGTGCCAAAATTTCATATGAACTCACCAGAAGATTCCTAACTTGGAATGGACATCCAGCTGGAATAAACACAGCTTGGCCTAAGTGTTGTTCAAATGACCATGGTTCAATCCCTAAACAGGAGAGAAAAAAGCTATTAACAATATTATCCTATTATAATCCTAACTGATAGTCCAAAAATATAGAGAAAAAAACTGGGTAAATCACTCTACACACAAGGGTCAGAATATCACAAAACTATGTTCCACAATCAAAGTTTAATAATAACTTGGGAGCACTGAATTCGTAGATTACCCAATCATTGGACAGGAAAACCATAAACTCTATAGACACAAGTAATAATCCTTTCAAAACAAACAGACAACATCTGAAACAACAGAAATTGAGGAGACAGCAAAAGGGCAGAATCAATGAGCATAAGTAAACCAATGAACCCGAGAGAAACCCAAGTGTAAAAGGAATGCCGTTTCTGGGTTGCAGCAAAAGGGAGGTTATAGATAGGGCATGAAATTGATCATAGATTTATCAATTCAAGATAGCCATAAACGATTTACACCAGGTTAGAATAAAAAAAAATATAGATAAACCATTTGGTTGTTAACTGGAACTATGTGACCAGTAAAACTAACAATCCAAGAAAACTGATGAAAAAAACAAAGAAAACAAGGAGACACAAAAAAAGTAGATCACAATCACTAAAACCAAGCTGGAACAAAAAGGAGCTCTAATCACAATTCACAATAACATCAAGAAGGGCCAATCTCGGGTAAAACCCCATGAACATGAGCCCAGAAAGAAGCTAAAACACCTAAAAGTAAGCCTGACACCACAAATACTTTAAACTACCCATCAGATCTTCAAAAATTTTATCATCTACAGCCTTAACCTCCTGACCCATCTGGATCTCAATTCACACTAGCTAACCCTGAGTATAACATGAGTTATATTTTCATGAATGAAGGAAAATTTCAGGCATAAGCATAATCACAAATCTTAAGTTCTTGACTATTGTAATTGGCTGGTGGAAGCCAAAACAACAGGTGTGAACAAATCTATTGAATAGGAAATCTCAAAGTTAAAATGCCATTGACAACTACTCCTGTTCATGTTCAGGTAACAAGTTACAAAGAAGTCAGGAACAGAAACCAACAATTAGAGGTTTCCAATAAACAAGCAGACTTACGAAATTCCTCATTCAATTTTCGTTTATGGTGATCATTCAAATACACTGCTTCACAATAGAGAGGGCTAGCAACCTGAAATTACAGAGTACAAGATCAAACTAAATATTTATAAAGCCAATGATTCCTCAAAGATTATTGCTTACCATATCGGACTCTCCAAATTCCTTCCAATGGGCTCTCAGGTACTCAGTCAACTTTGGAATATCCTCCCTACGAAAGACATCCCAAATTGCCCCTGGATCTGTGTCACAGGAATTTACCTTTCTTTCTTTGTTCTTACGTTCAAGGTCAATTGTTGAATTTACCGCACTTTCTTTGTTCTCACGTTCAAGGTCGATTGTCTGGCATTCAGCATCCTCTAATTGCTCATCCAGATTTATGTCTAGCTTAGCCCAATTAACTTCTCTTTTATCATCTCCATCGACGGGAAAACCAAGAGTAACTCCTTCATTCAAGTCCCTACATGGATATCCAGAAAAATCTTTCACCTCAGTTTCCCCACAAGCTTGCTGTACCTTGTCAGTCTTTGCTTGTTGAAAGCCTTTAACTTTCATTTCACACGTATGCACTAAGAGATATATCTGCGGGATATTAAAAAACGATGCCACTAAGAAATTAAGAAACATCTCAAACACAGAAGATTGAAGGAGAGCAAAGGAGAAAGTAAAGAACCATTTAAAAAGTGTCGGCTATTAAGAACATTCTAGAACTTGGAAATTTCTTTTTTCATTTACATCAGCTTGAAAAATCATTAATGAGCCATTTAGTCAAGTTTGTTTACAAGCTTCATAATACCATAGTACTCAAACGATAGTGTCATAAATCCCTAAAAGTTATTCAGATCAAAGGTCTTTTTTCTTTCTGAACACAGGACACAAACCTCGGTACACAAAAAAATCCAGCTACTCTGGTAGACGGTAATCATGTATTTAAGACTTCTTAGAACAAGAATCAGTTAGAAAGCTAAAGAGAAGGAAGCGGAGTAAGCAAGGACGTAGAGAGGTAGCAGCATACAATCATTTGTTGGGGTAAACATAATGCTAGTCTCCAAGTGGAAGCTTTAGGTGATTATTTTGTCAATAATAATGAGAATAATATCCTAACGAGGTGTAGGAGACAGGAGCAGACTTTTCATAATTCGAATAAAAGCGCTCAAACTCTCATTTGATTGCTTTTCACTTTTTTTCAACAGCCAATAATTTGTTACAACATGAACAGCACCCTCTCGGGAAGATATGTTGCCATAAAGAAAACAAACCAAATAAGATTTAGGATTTGGAAAAGACCTACTACTATCCATAACAATAACAAAGCCAAGCCTTATTCCCAAAAAGATGGCTGGTTACATCAACCAAGAGTCAATCGCATGTGATCAAAGATCCTCCTCCACCATTCACTCCTATCTATTGCACACTCATAACAACTTTACAAGTATGAAAATATATCCAAGCAACAAAACGGTTCTTGAAGTAAAAAAAGAATTGCTATTGTCAGTTTGTTACCCTTCAAATCTGACAGGACTGCTGTAACCAATTTAAATTATTTATCAATATAGAGTCTAATTTTGAAAACAAAATTGGTTTCTAGGATAAGCTTAGGCACAGTGGTCTACAACTCTACAAGGCATGACATATAAATTTGATTTGAAGTAGACACTGGGAAGAAAAAATCTGCAAGTGTACTATGTAACATGATGACTGCTCCTATCCTGATCATACATGTAGTATCATAACCAGGAGAACAGATCCATAAATATGACTTCACCTGACACTAAAGGGTCTAACTTGTTCTAAAGAGAAAAACTGGGTACAGTATATATAATTGTAGGTCTTCGAAAAATTGGTATATTCATTTTCTAGGATTTCAAATTTTCATAAAGTATAACTACAGAGAACCATAGAAACCCCAGTGTTTCTTCATTCCTATGAATTCAGATCTTTATCAATGCACCATCACCGTCATTCTTAAACTCAGAGAACTATAAGAGAAAGCAGACTAAGAAAAACTCACCATATCACGCATGTTCATATGAAGATTGGTCACTGAGTCACCACGACCTAACTCTTCAGACAGTCCATATGAGATGAATATCTTAGGTCCAACATCATTTTGCAGGGAATAATGAGGCATTTTTGCAGCAACATTCAAAAGCCCCCATTTTGAATGGATAAATTCAAGAAATGGTACTTTACTCATAAATTCAGGCCTTTGGTACAAAAAGAACTCTTCAGAAGCACTTGGTGATGGCCAGTCCTTCAACTTTAACATTTGCGGGCAACCATTTTCACGGAGGCACCCTTCTGAGTATCCTTTCATGAATTGCCTGAGTTCTATATCAACCTATCATCAAGTGAGGAAAGTATGGTCATAATTGTACCAACTAAGCACAATGCTGTTACTTTAAAATATAATTATTAAAATGATTAACAGTAAAGAGGATCAGGAAAAATCCAACCAAATATGACAGAAAGTATATCACCAATCATGTTAAACATCAGCTAAAAAATGAACCAAAAGGCCTCCAAGGCATAATAGAAAAGGTGGTAAAGTAGACAAGCAAAAAATCATTTCTTTCTCTTCCAGACCAAAATCCTACAAGGTAGCAGTAGACAGGAAAGACAAGTTAACAAGCCACAAAATTGTAATTCTCTCACTAACACTGGAATTCTCACAAACTAGATTCTCACAAACTAGGTTTGAAGTTGCAAACCTGGTTCATGCACCTACATTTCATAATTGTGCATTTTGCATATTCAATTAGTTGCATACTTTGAAATTTCTGCTTCACATGGTAGCATGGCAAAAAGCCGCAATATGGTTTTGTTTTTACTCTGCCAAGAGTTAACCTGAGTTGCACCATCATCAGTATTCATACAACCACGCAATCACATAATCTCAATAGAGATATCTGGGGCCCTTCAGATTTAACTTTCAATTTGACTTATCGTGCTAAAAATTCTTGCATTGCATTCAGGCTTTACTATTAAGAAACGTTTTCCATTGAAGCCATTGGTCATATGGCTAATCAAATTTTTTTATCCCAATTCAAATTTTAAGAGCATACCTCAGACCAGTCAAGACAATCAACGGCCTTCACTGTTTTACCAGCATCATTCATCGTTACATCAGTAGATTCACAAATTTCCCTCCATATAACCATGGGGTCCCAGTTTGTGATTGATGAAGCATCACAGACCTGCTTAACAAGAACAGGCTCACCTTTCATCCAATATTTTCTAAAGTAACCAACCCCGTCATGTTTTATGTCTTGAGCTGAAGGACAATACAAGAAATTATCATCACTGTCCTTACGTGATGCACATTCACAGAACCTAGAATTAAATGATCTGGAGCCTGAACAATTACTAATGTCTTTAACCTTGCAACCCTTAACCATTTCTTCAAGATTTTTTACCAGTTTAGCAACCCAATTCATCTTGAAAATTCGCCGAAGAGTTAGAAAAGGGCAACCACAACCACCATGTTCCCTTGGAAGGCATGGTACACTGCCATCTCTACCTGCTTTCCAACCAGGAAACTTCACGCTCATCAAAAACTTATGGTATGGGGAAGATTGTTGATCTTTCAGAATCACTCCACACTGATTGATTTCAGAACTATGATTGTCCACCACTACATCTTTTGATTCAGCCAGAGTAACACTTCGAAGATCTTGACAGCAACTGAGGCAAAGATCATATGAACAATTTGAGCAGTGCCGGTGATAATCAACAATTGGAACTCGGCAGCAATCACTGATAGAAAATATTTTCAGTTACTTATATGTACCATTTCAATTAATAGAGAATTTTTGTTCAACACATACTGATGTAAGCAAGTGTTTGAAAAGAAATATTATTAGGTCATCAATTTCCACAAATTGAACTGAGCATATGAGATTTCATGAGTACCAGCACATTTGTTCATCTGCATTCAATTTCGTCCTCTCAAGATTGTCAACTCCTGAAGATAGCATACATAATAAGAATGCAAAGCATATACTTTAGCAAAGATCTAACCAGAAATACAACAAAGGAAATACAATAAACACCAAGTTTCTTACCATGTATCCTCTTCTCTAATTCCACTTCAGCACACTGTAGCTGGTGGATCTGCTTTACCACAGGAAGCACTGAAGACAGCAAGCAATAAAGGTATTGCAGCTTATCAAGCACAGGTATCTCCCTTGTTTTTGCCTGGAACAACAAAGAAATTGTAGTCTTATCCACTAAATAAACAGAAAATGTTATTTCCAATGAAACTTTAGGAAAAAAGAAACGAAGCAACATCATAATGGGAACTGACATTTTACCTTTATCAAATTATCCACTCTGGAGCACACCTTACAATTACAGATGCCTCGACATGCAGGGCAAACTCTTTGTATTTCTTCCACAGGGATGTTTATATACCTAGCACAAGGTTGTGGCTAGTCATGCACTAACACTGTCAAGGACTACAATCATTTAAGAGAAATACACATAAATCTCACCATGTACTAATGCAGCTGTCACAATATCCCCTTCTGTCACATTTAAGGCACCAATTAACTGAGCCTTTTTTATTCCTTCGGCACTGATGGCAAGTTAATACACCAGTTTCATTTGAAGAATCTGTGCTAGCATCAGGCTGAACCTAGAACGCAAAATTGAACTTATTATTGCAAAAACAGCTGTGAATGAATCACCTTGAAACATGTGCATGAAATGGAGATCCCAAATATGCAGTCATACTATCACAATCAATACAACATGATTTTTTTAAAAGAAAATTTGATGGAAAAAAATCACACATTATTAAATAAGAGAAGGTGCCACAAATAGCTTAATCCTTCGGCAAAACCAATAGATTGCTGATTCAAACAGAAATCTTTGAGTGACACAACCCATTGCACCAGCAGCAGCTTAAGAAGTTAAGAGTAACCTATAACAACGTTGTACAGGGCATCATAGAGGGTAGAGGAGACAGGGAAGCTATCAAACATATGGCCTCAAAAACATATGTAACGGGAGATTTCCAAAGCTCAACCTTGCAATCATACTGTCTCATTTCCAAAAAAAAATAAAAAAAAAATAACTTGCTATAGTTAATAATGCAAGATATTTTCAGAAATTAGGACTCTAAAACAAATATTACATGCTACTTATTGCTAGCTATGCCCTAAATTCAAGTTCCCATTAAAAATAAAAAATTCAAGTTAGCGTAACGAAATGGGACACAAATTGAGTAGAGCGACAAGCAGATGAGTGGGTGATATGGATGAAAATACTAAATAGCTCATGTGAATCACATCTGCTTTGGAGGGATAATCTTTTTCTCTACATGATTTTCTAGTACCTTTCATAAAAAATAAAAATAAAAAGCATTCTGCACTTCACAGTGTTGTCTTGATTACTCTGGGTGTTAACAAAGTTGACAGCTACCGGTAACAACACAAATTTCACCTGTTGATTTTCTACAAGACTCACCGAATGAAAAATTAACGAGTAGATAAGTTAATAGTTATCTACCTCACTGGTGACCATGGCATCATTATCAGCACTCTTCTGTGATATGTTCCTTGATGATTCCAAGGCATACGAAGGTGATGCCCTGTAAGACCTTTGACTTTCATCAAAAAGATCCAAGTCAGTCTGCAAATCATCCTCTGGATTCAATGAATTAGTCATAGACAAACTTTTTAACACTGGAGAATCAGGAGAACCGAGACCAGGATTCTTCATCACACTATCCGTTGGCATCTTTCCCAAACCTGAAACAGGAAAATCCTCACCTTCTACATCCATAAAAGGCATATCCTTATCATCACTCCTACTCTCCAAATAAACCGGACTTCCACTTCCCCCCATAGAATTCCTCTTCGCTTTCTTCAAACTAGCTCGTAAAGCTGAATTCGCCGCCCTCTTCTTCGCCTGAATGTAATGCTTCTCACACACAGTTTTATCAGGCATAGACATGGCTGTACACCTCCATTGCTTCCCATCCGACCTCTTACACCGCAAATCATCCGGAATTCCTACATTATCATCTCCGTTAACAACACCACCATTACGTACGACATCCATCCCAACACTCAATAGTCAGTATATATACCTTCTAACAATTCACTAACTTACAACATCAATCATAGCCACCACCTGCAAGCGTACCACATAATCATAAACCGCGATTTCAATCCCGAAAATTCCAATTAAATTTATACTCATGAAAATCTTCTTTCGGATGATTTACATAAACAAGAAATGTTCATTCAACAATCGAAAGTTCATAATTTTAAATCGATAGCAAAATCGAAGTTAATTACGATACAATTGCAAACTTGAAGAAGCATAACGAAAACATTGAGAAAAATTAGGAGCATAATTCTTACCCTAATCACATTGCCGCATTCTATTGAGGTAGAAAAAAGTTGAGCACTATTGGAAGAGATTGAAGAATTGGATGATTAGGGCGTGAGATTAATGATTGAGCGAGTTCAGTGAAGCGTTGATAATTTTAATTCAAATTAGGGTTCTACCAAATTAGGGGTTGAGTGAAGCGTCGGAAAGTGAAAGCAACGAGAATTTGGGTGTGAGGAGTGGACAAAGGAGGGAGTTTTGAGAAAGAAGCTTAGGCAAGTCAGCAGTTGACAGTTTGACACTATTTTGAGAAAGAGTTTAGTATATATTTCTTTATTTTAAATATTTTGGATGGGTAATCGCTTTGAATAACATAAATTTATATTTCATGAAAAGCCTTTGAAATTCCAATGGAGTAATTTTATGCATCCCTTAAGACTTGCCATAGCATGAATGAGATTGTTTCCATTATTTGGAGCTTCATTGGTATGCATATCAATGTGGAATTTTATGTCTATTATGATTATATTATTTACTTTTCTACATAAGTGAGTAAATTTCTACTTGATTCTATCCACTACTATAGTACTACATAACATACAAGTTTTTGGATACTTTGTATATAGGATTTAGATAGTAAATTTTATGTATGGTTCTTTTTTTTTGCGTAATATGTTGTATAAATTTGTAGTTTAGGTATGTATTATGAACAATTTTACAACAAAAATAACAAGTTAGATACAACTCTTAAATTAACTAATTCGACACCTTTTCTCGATGAAAAATCAAACACATTGGTCATCGTACTTGGGATGTGATATATTATCATGCTTTATATATGGCTACTCTACTTTCCATTACGAGTAAAAAAAATTGCTTTCAAGTAATTAATTTTGCGTTTTTGTCTAAATAAAACCTATAGACGTAAAATACGAAGTTTCTTTGGTTAGGTGTTTGAAATTAGCCAAAAATTGTGTGTGTCTAATTTATTTATTTATTTATAATTTGACTACATGAGGTTTAAAAAGTTTTATTTTGAATACCTCTATTTTGAATTGTGAATTAGTCTAGATACAAGGTACTGAAATGCGAATGCCGTAAATTTTCCAAATTGATCTAATGGTTGGTTTGATTTCAGCTTTTTTATAGCAATTAAGTGAAGAAAAAAAAAAGAGCTTGATATAATTTAATATAAACATCAATATGTTATATTCCTTTTTCTCCTAGAAAGAGTTTGATTAGTTGCCAATTTATCGCCATAAAAGTTTATTCGGTTGAAAGTGTATAATTTATCTTGAATTATTAAAAAAAGAGGATGGTGTACAACTTTACACTTTCATTAAGAAAGAAATTTTATTTGATATGATTAGAGGAGAATATGAGGGTTAACATAATGGAACCATGACTAACTTCTAATGTGACTTCAACTTAAAACTCTTGGTTATCTAATATAATTCTCACTTTTAGTCCGCTAGAAGTCTTAATAATTTGTTACGCAACATATTATATCTAGAAATTAAATTATTATGTAGATTCTAATTAATTTAGCTCGTTAAATCTTGAGGTGATACACAAAACATAAAACCAAATCCCATTTAATAAATATTCGCACTATATTTTCAAAGTTACCCTCAAAATTAGGTAATCAGCACTCTCCTCCTCAAGATAAATTCACCAACCCTTGATACCAAAAAATCAAAAGTAAAGCGACATTAATGTAGGCTCCACAACGTACGAGCAAATGAGCAATGCATTTTCAAGTGGAATTAGACGTCTGATAAGATGGAGCATCGTGCCTTCTTTCATTGTCATAAGCACTGAACAACTAAGGCATAAAACCCACCACTAACTTACCATTACTAGCTCCGTATCAAATAAAAAAGCAGGACAATAGCATTTCTAGATTTCTACAAGTTAAATAGGAAGTAGCAGAACCTTTTTTCCTTTAGCTTGCATCCTTCATTCTATTCCCTCACCATTTACAAAACTAGCAAGAGCACCATCATCTGGTTTCCTGTAAAAATGTCGCGAACATTCACAGCGTTGAGGGAACATGTTCTTACCAAGAGGAAGAGCCGTAAGGTTGCTGATGAGACAATGTTTGGCAACGGGATAGGCGCCAGAATATATGCTGACGAGGTTGAACAAAGTAAGCAACCCTGGAATGGTTTATTGGTTATTTACACCATTGTACGCATCCCGTTTTCTATCCTTTCCTGCTTATCTAAACGCCATGGAAACATGGCTGATACGACGTGGGTCACTGGAGATACTATGAGAACATCAGAAATAGACCATCTTATGGTAAGTGACAGCATGCGCTATGCAATCTTGATGTAAATTTCCACCTTTTGTAGTAGTGAGCTTGCTCGAGTTCTTTTCTAGTCTAAGATAAAGCAAACCAGCGCATGTGATCCAGTGTATACGTATAGCTAATTCTGTATATTTCATCAGATAGTCATGAATCATGAGAAATAAGAAAATTTCCTGAAGCCTCTGTTGGCTTTATGGGCTTTATGGTGCAGAATTTGATGCCTGCAGCTGCAGTTGTAGAGAAGACAGACCACTAGATATTCCTTTAGCAACATTGCTTCCATTCTATATCATCTGATCACTCGACTAGCTTTTTTCATCATATACTATATGCCACTTAAGATACCAATGCACTATTATGTGTTCGTTTATAATTCTATGACTTAAAATGCCCAAAGCAATCACTCATGCAATCTAAATACTTGATCATAAATTTTTGACGACAGTTGGATGAAATAGAGTGATAAATTTTATCCAAATTTCGTTGGGTATATCGTGTGTTCCATCCCAGTTTGGAATCTGTTTGACTAGGGTGCAAACCAAATTATATCCTTCATATGGTAATCAAAGTTAAACACTTATCAAGAACTCAAATACTCAATCATCCACTCTGCACTTAACAGGAAAAGTATTGGCAGAAATAGCTTATGCTGTCCCCCCCTTCCCTGGCCCCTGCCGAGGATGACAGTTAAACTATGGCATGATTCCATGACCTGGAGCATTCAGTGCTCTTCTTTTATATAGACATTAAAAGTGCTTTAAGCCAAAGCTAAGATTCCTTAACTTAAAAATTTTATATTAAATAAAATAAAGAAAATGAATCAAACCTCAACAGTGAACCACCATTTAAATGAGATAATGTGCTACATGCCTTCATTCACAGGTTCTCCCTGATAGCTAACTTTCTATGCTTTAAAGTGCAAATATCTACAGATACTCTTTAGAGCGTGTCGTTCTTCCTTGGTTTTAGCAATTCATTTCACCAAGTAGAAAAAAAAAATCTGAGCATTAGACATGTTTGAAAAAGAGTTCTGTATACAAGCAAAGCTGCAAGAACTACTGAACGATTTGAAGCGACAGAACGAGCATATGACAGCACGAGATGAAAAAGGATTCTGTGAGAAAGATGCTACAGGTAAACTACTGAACAGAAATCAAGAGAGAGTTGGCATCATGCATACACTTATATCCGAATCAGTGGAAAAAAATTACTCTTATATACCACTAAGAGAGGAACCAGAGATAGGCACCATGTCTTTTTTAAACTAGATAAATGTATGTGACCTCGTAAGTACACCTTTTACAGAAATGTCTCCTCCATTATTCTTCAAGAAGAAACTAGTGACAGGTTCAGTGATTTTAATGTGTTCCAACTCCAAACATGTTTTCACAATCATACTCCAAGAGCAGTGAAGAGACAACGGGGAAAAGGGGTGCAGACAGCTTAATCCAAAGCATTTCAGGAAATGTTCGGACAGTTTCACCAAGTAGAGACAAAAATCCATTTTTTAACTTAACAAAAATCCTGCAGTTGTTGCAGGTACAACATACTTGGTAAATAAATAGAACAAGACTTCCTGGTAATTGCGAAAAAAAGAAGTCTCAGGTCTCAGCAACCCTCTATTTACAGACACCATAAAGGACTTCAACATGACAGAGAGATGTGTTTATACACATCAGAATCCCTTGCTGTAAGCTTCAGTGAAGCTTCTGCAAATTTGTCAGATTGAACGCTATCTTAGCAAGCCTATTCTAAAATAATCTAATCAGCCTTTACAGTTTTAAGGCCACTCTCAAGAAAGGCAAAGGCTAATATGAAGGACAAGGTGAGTGATAATAAAGTCCTCGAACTCATAAACTAATTAAGGCACAAAGTTCTAAACCCATCATTAGCACTATGGATGCCAGTCCTGTAGTCTAGGCAATCATTGAGATTTGGCTATGTTGCCATACAATCATTATCAAAGTTACATCTCTTCACCTTTCCACGGTAAAACGAAGTGATAAAAAGTTTGTACGGTGGGGAGAGATGTGATGATACTATATACCACCTTTCTTTTCTTTCTACCTCTTTAGTCCTACAAAGATAAATGTAAAGCAACAAAATATCTATTGTAATAACAATTCCCTCCTGTATCATTCAGATATCTTCTCTGCTGGAATAACTAAGGTAGCTCCTACAGCATTTTTCAATAGGGATATGCACTATCTCAGTAAAATAAGGTAGCAAGAGTAAAAGAAATAGTCAATGCATATACAGTTGAACTTATTGAAGGTTGATTTCAGACACATTATACAGAAGAGGTTAAAAAATACACAATCTGGAATCGGTACCAAGCATATCCATAGTCCCTTTGAGAAAAGCAAATTAGGTAAAGTCAAAAGCAAAATTCAGGGTACAACAGCACTAGGCAAACTGAGGTTCCATCGAAAACCACTGATTAAATTTGCAAAACAACTTTGAAAGCTTTGATTCTTTCAACTTTCTCATTAAAGGGGATTTTCCAATTATTAAACCTGATACCCTTCTTTACTTCACATCATAAACAACATGTCCTAAAACGACAGAATTTATAAAGTATGAGTGGCAATAAAAGGCCCTTTAGGCTAATCAGTTCTACTTCTTTCTTGCATTTCTTTAGAAGAACGGTATTGAAAGGGGATAAGGATACCTAAACATCCACTCTCCAGTTTCCACCGAAAAGAAGCATGAATTAAACATGTAAATGGAATCTTTATGAGAAATACCTGATGTACTTACCTTGGGATATCTTACGGAAACTCCAATTATGTCGTTACTTAGAAGTTGTAAGGCCCTATAATGATACAAAAAAAAAAGGTTACTAATATACAAAGCCACATCGATGCACAAACTGAACTAAGTAATTGTGTAAGGTTTGAATCCATCAGAGCTAGTGATAGATGTGGATTCGATGAAGATTATGCTTAGCTCCAGGGAGTGGTAAATGAATTTACATGTATTATTTCCTACAACAGCAGGGATAACAGTGATTTCTTAATAGCGAAATATAGCCTTATACTATTAGATCACCAGATTCACATCACTAATGAATCGCCTCAGGTTTAGGATGCCAAAGGAACAGGTGTCAAATAAAATCATCATATTCTTTGAAAGAGGACAACGTACAGATACCGTTGCAATATACTCCGTAAGTAGCACGAGTATTCCAGCTTCTCAAACATGGTCCTTGGTTTCTTTACTATACAATTCTGGCATCTACTAGATATAGTGAAGGTGAAGATATATAGTCACACACGCACACAAGAGAGCAAGCATGTATTATTTCTGAAGAGTGTGAAAGTAGAGAAACACATATATAATTTCAGACAGATGCTGTTTTTAAGTCATTTTTTGGATACTGGCGAATGAAACCACGTCTCCAGTTTCTCCTCCTCCCAAAGGGAGAAAAACATGGAATGCATACACCTCAACCAGCATATTTTAAGTTCCTATGTCCTACTCTCTCCTTTGCCTAAATTTTTACCTACTTTTATTTTACATTCGTAATTTTAAGTTTTACTTACTTTTAATTTATTCTTTTTTATATCAATGCTTTATTAATTATTTTTATCCCTTACCCCATTTTATGAGATTTAGTTATATTTAACAAGTCCCTCACCCACTCTCCCTCCCTGTATTTACTCAATGGTTTGGTGATGGCGTCAAAAGACCTAAAGATAAGAGATTCACATCTCGACATACTTTCGAAGCAATGAAGCTGGCAAATAAAGAAACTGTGTGATTACCTACAGCAAACCCTTTGCTTCTCATTGTGGCCGGTGACTAGTTCAAAGCCTTGGTGATATCCTTGGTATCATCCAGCAACCATCTTTACAAAGTCCTTTGACAGTTATACTGTAAGTGTGTAAGTGAACACATCTGGTTGCGGACCCTTGGTAGGTAGAGAACGGAAAGTATTCACTGCTTTGATGATTTGGCCAGCTTCAAACAAGCCATCAACTAGGATATTGTATGTGATAACATTAAGGACGACTCCACCATCCTCCATTTCCTTCAGCGTTGTCATAGCATCGTCAATATGTGCGTTTTTGCACAAGCCATCCAGCAAAGTATTCCTAGTGACGACTTCAGGTTTAACAGTGTAAGTCCATGAGCTTCCATTTCCTTAATTAGCTGGCGTGCAAATGTGAGCCCATTGTTGTTCTTGCACATGGCATCCATAACAGTGTTATATGTGACGACACTGGGGGTTATCTGAGAGGCATCTTCAGGAAAGGAACACTTGCTTTGTCCAACTTTTTGTACTTACAATATCCACTGATTAGGCTAGAGTAAGTAACAACATCAGGTTAGCAGCCATCTTTGAACATCAAATCAATTTGATTTTCTGCCTAATCCATCTCACCACGTAAACAATATCCATCTCAGAGAGTATTGTAAGTAATGATGTCGAGAACCTTACCTTCTTTACAATACATGCATGTCCATCAACCTGCTGTGCGTCGTAATATCAGGAGATATATGGTTACCCAACGTCTGAGTTCGTTAACAACTCCTGAGCCTGTTTCCTACTTTCCGGAGTCCCAAAGTGTACAAATGATGTATTTGATGTAAGACGAACAAATACAAGTGCGGAAATCGCTCTCTAAAGGCCCAACCGCCAAGAACAAAGTAAAATGTTCCAAAAGCACTTCCAAATCAAAATTATGATGAATTATAACTAATTGTCAACTTTTTCTTGATGGCCTACTAGGCCAAATCCATCACATTTTGATACATGATGATAAGTATGAAGGATTACGAGATAACATTAGAAGAAGAGTCCAAAGCACAGTCAAATTATACAAAGAAGATAAGCTTAGTTAGGATAAAGATGCTCATAAGATAAAACTGATCATATGTTCTAGAATTTGTACCGGAGAATAACTCTACGAAACTTGTATAAATACATCGTCTGTACACTCAGTTTGATATATGAAAAACACATAATTTCAATCTTTGATCTTTTATCTTGGTATCAAAGCAAATAGTGTTCTACAGCCTTTTAATCAGACCCGAGGAGCAATTTGCTTCATCATTTACCAAATTCTTACTTGAAACCATGGAACCAATCTCAGATTCACCCATTACCATGACCCAGCTGCTCCAAGTGTTACAACAGATGAACACGAGCAAACAGGGCTATGAAACTAGTGGTGGATCGTTGCAAATCACAGAAAAACTCAATGATCATAATTACTCTAAATGGGCCAGGTTGATGCATCTGGCAATCAGTGAAAGGGGATGGCGCAATCACATCATTGTCGAACCCCCTTCCCCGACTTCCCAAGAGTACAACCATTGGACCCAAAAAGATTCAACAGTAATATCGTGGTTCTTAGAGAATATCAGACCCGATATTGCTAACCAATTTCTCGACTTTCCCACTGCAAAAGACCTATGGCGAGGAATTGAAGTGATCTATGGTGAGAGTCAAGACGGATTACAGATCTTTGACTTAATAGTCAAAGCCAACCAAATCAAACAAGTTACAGATTCTTTAGAAACATATTTTTGCAGATTAAACGCCATATGAAAGGAGATCGACCGCTGAACATCAAACCCAATGGAATGTTCGGTGGACAAAAATATGTTTAACCAAATTAATCAACAAAATAGGCTATATAAGTTTTTAGCAGGACTGAATGATAACTTGGAAGAAGATCGACGGAGTCTTGTTAACCAAGACCCTTTGGCGACGATCGAAAAGGCCTACAACACCATCAAGAGGGAAGTAACGAGAAGAACCATAATGATGGAACAATTAGAAAACTTACCTCTCTTACCTGAGAGCAACGGCACGAAGGAGGGAATTGGAAGGGGACTCACCACTCAAAGTTGGTCAAGAGCATCACTCTGGCGAGATGGAGACAAGGCAAGCCTGAAATGCACCCACTGTGGAGGGTCATGCCATACCAAAGACGGCTGTTTCCGGCTAATTGGCTACCCGGAGTGGTGGCATGACTTGAAGAAGAAAGGGTGAAAAGGAGGAGACCGAGGAGAAACGAGAGGAAGAGCAAGCATGGCAAAGGAAGTTACATAGACAGAGGAGAAGGAGAGCACAAGTGAAGAGCTGAAAACGACCGAGAGGAAGGAAGGAGGTAAACAAGTGCTTTATGCAAACCCTAACCCCTAACCTTAGGGTTTTATGTGTGAGGCCGAGTAAGGGAAAAAACCGAGCCTTTTAAGGCCGGATGAATGTGTGAGGCCGAGTGAGGGACAAAAACCAAGCCTTTTAAGGCCGGATGAGAGAACGAGGCCTATTGGGCCCAAGATCGTGGCCCTTGCTTCAACTCCATCAAACGACCCAAAAAACACCATGACCGTGATGTACGATGGGGAAACGAGGAATAAATGGATTTTTGATTGCGGGGCTACCCATACCATGACGTAAGACAAAGAGGATTTTTTAACTCCCATAAAACCACAGAAAAATTTTATCCAGGCAGCAAATGGAGAAAAAATGGATGTCTGTGGAGCCGGGACAGTAAAAATTGGGTCTAAATTATTTATTAATAATTGCCTTTATATAACGACTCTATCGTATAAGCTTTTATCTGTTAGTCAACTCACAAAAGAATTAAATTGCACTATCATACTAAAATCTGATTATTATATTATACAGGATACTTAGACAAGGAAGATCATTGGGCATGGTATTGAGAAAAACGGATTGTACTATGTGGATGAGACGGCTTACTCAAGAGATGCAGCTCTGGTGCAAGGATCAGTAGAAGACCAACTTTGACTGTGGCATCGCCGGTTAGGTCATCCTTCCATAGGGTATTTAGAACGTTTGTTTCCATCATTTGCTAAAACAAAGATAGTTTTGAATTGTGAGTCATGTTATTTAGCTAAAACCCATAAACATAGTTATCCAAATAGTATTAGTCATGTAGATAAACCTTTTTATTTGATTCATTCTGATGTTTGGGGTTCTGCCCCGGAACTTGATAAACATAATTTGCAGTATTACGTTTCGTTCATTGATGACTATACTAGGATGAGTTGGATTATTTTATGAAACAAAAATCTGAAGTATATAATATTTTTGTGACATTTTATCAAATGGTCCTTACTCAATTTCACACCAAAATCAGCATCCTGAGATCTGATAATGGTGGGGAATATGTCAATCAGAATATGAAAACCTTCTTCCAGACTAATAGCCTCATTCATCAAACCACGTGTCCGGATACTCCGCAACAAAATGGAGTCGCGGAATGAAAAAATCGTACTTTACTTGAAATGACCCGGGCAATGATGATAGAATCATCTACACCTACTTTTTTTTGGCTCGAAGCCATAGCCACAGCGAATTACCTTACTAACATATTACCAACCAAGAAACTAAAATATAGGACCCCGTTAGATGTCTTAAAATCTCATATACCTGATTTTTCGTCTCATTTTCTATCTCCCCGAGTATTTGGTTGTGTTGCTTATACTCATCTCCTTAAACGGAATAGACATAAGTTGGAACCTAGAGCAGTTAAATGTGTCTTTGTGGGGTATGGGGTATCTCAGAAGGGGTATAGGGTCTTTGACCCTATAGCAAATTAGCTGCACATCACCATGGATTGTGAATTTATTGAAAAGGTAGTTTTTTTTACCCCCAACATCGATCTCAGGGGGAGAAGCTGATAGACGGTCTCAGTTGGCTAAAGTCTACACCCATGGTATAGTCTGTAACATCAACACTATCCTTAGTGACTCCTCTTTCTGAACATCTTCAGAATGAGGTAAGTTCTCAGCAACCTATCATTGAGCACTTATTAAATTCTAACAGTATGACTGGCAATGAAGCTTCATAGGAAAGTAAGGTCAAGGAAGAAGTATGAGATAATGAGTAGAATAATGATGAAGATGATGTTAGGAGATATCAGTTACCACCTAGAACCACTAGAGGTGTTCCTCCTCGCCGGTATGATCCAGATTATGAGTCTCAAAGATCAAGATATCCAATAAGTGGATTATCTAATACAGCTATATACTCTGAAAAGATTCCCTCGTCTGTTGATGAAGCATTACAGAGTAGGAATTGGAGAAAAGCAATGAACGAAGAGATTGAGGCACTTATAAAAAATGAAACGTGGGATCAATGTATCATTTCAGAGGGAAAGAAAGCAGTAGGTTACAGATGAGTTTTTACTATTAAGTATAAGGTAGATAGAAGTATTGAACGATACAAGGCTAGACTTGTAGCGAAAGGGTACACTCAAGTTTATGGAATAGACTACTCTGAGACTTTCTCTCCAGTAGCTAAAATTGATACAATCAGAGTACTCTTCTTTGTTGCAACAAATAAAGGGTGATCTTTACACCAGTTTGATGTAAAACAATGCTTTTTTACATGGTGAGATTCTTGAAGAAGTATACATGGAAGCCCCACCAGGTTTCTCACAGGGTTTCTCAGCAGGTGAGGGGTGTAAACTAAAAAAGGCATTATATGGACTCAAACAGTCTCCAAGAGCATGGTTCGGGAGATTTACATTGGCAATGAAGAAGTTTGGGTATAAGAAAAGTAATGCAGATCATACGCTATTCTTAAAACAGAGAGGGTCTTCGATAACCTGCCTAATTATCTATGTTGATGATAAAATTATCACGGGAGATGATGAAGAAGAGATGGACATTCTGAGGTCAAAATTGTTTCTTGAATTTGAAATGAAAGATCTAGGACAACTCAAGTATTTCTTAGGATTTGAGGTATCTAGAAATGACACTGGAATCTTCATTTCTCAACAAAAATATATCCTAGACCTGTTAGCTGAATCTAGAATGATTGATTGTAAACCTGCAGAAACACTGATAGTGGTAAATCATGGTCTTTGTCTAGATGAGACTGCTAAGTTTACGGACCAGACCCAGTATCAAAGACTTGTAGGAAAATTGATCTATTTGTCATATACTCGTCCTGATATTGCATATGCAGTTAGAGTAGTTAGCCGGTTTATGCATAAACCTCGAGTAAATCACATGGAATCAATGTTCAAGATTCTGAGGTATCTTAAGGGAACTTCAGGAAGAGGAGTTATGTTTAGGAAAAATGGTCATCTATAACTTTAAGTGTATACAGATGCAGATTGGGCAGGAGATAGAGATAGCAGAAAGTCTACCTCTGGCTATTTTTTCCCTTATAGGAGGAAATGTAGTGACATGGAGAAGTAAGAAACAAAAAGTTATTGCAATATCTAGTGCTGAGGTTGAATTTCGAGGAATCTCAAAAGGAATTGCAGAAGCTCTCTGGTTAAAGAAACTTCTAACAGAACTTGGTGTATCTCTAAAAGGGGGATGCAAACTCTTTTGTGATAACAAAGCAGCGACCAGTATCTCAGAAAACCCAGTACAACACTATAGAACAAAAGCATGTTGAGGTTGATCGACATTTCATTAAACATAATTTGGACTCTAGAACTATTAGTCTCAAGTTCGTTCGTTCAGAAGATCAATTGGCATACATCCTTACGAAAGGAGTAAGCACGAGAGTATTTGATAGGTTATCAAGCAAGTTAGGTCTTGAGGACTTAACTTGAGGGGGAGTAAAGGATTACGAGATAACATTAGAAGAAGAGTCCAAAGCACAGTCAAATTATACAAAGAAGATAAGCTTAGATTAGGATAAAGATGCTCATAAGATAAAACTGATATATGTTCTAGAATTTGTATAGGAGAATAACTCTACGAAACTTGTATAAATACATCGTTTGTACACTGAGTTTGATATATGAAAAACACAGAATTTCAGTCTTTAATCTTTTATCTAAGTAAAGTATGCTTGAGAGAATTCTATGTACGCATCCGCATCAACAAACCTCAAAATCTCGAATTAAGGTAGTATAAGTGACAACATCAGGGTAAATAGAATTGGATTTCATATCCTTAAAGAGACCGAGAGCCTGAAGTAATAATAGGTATATACAACGACTGTCAATGATGGTATTATAAATGACAACATTGGGCATACAATGGCCATGTGAACTCACGTTTCTAAGGAGTTTGAGATCGAGCACCGGTATTTTTGCCAGATCTACAAAGACCCTTGAACATAGTGCCATAGTTGACTATAGGTGACTATGGTGGGTTGGAAGCTAAGCTTGACGATATTACTTACGAGAGTTGATCTGGACCCGTATTTTGCGAAGGCCGTGGATGAATTGCTTAACGATATTTTTGTGCATTATTCAGAGCGGTGGGATCATTACACCAGTACACCACTATTGTGTTTTGAATCAAGTTATGATGCATTTGCCTGATAGAGTCATACGATAGTTTAGATTTTGACAAGATATAGTTGCGCCCAACTAGATACGAGTGTTAATTTAGATGGTGTAGATCATCGGAGGAGACAGTCAATGAGTCAACTAACTAGTCACACCCGTATACATTGTATATCGAATAAATAGGGTAACCAAGTGAAATATTGTACAAAGCCGTTACAAGAGCCGATGGATCAATTTCATCCTTACATGGTCACATACTGTAGTTTCACGTGACGTTATATTAGTCCATTGTTTCGGGCTTTCGGCTACTTCTGACCTATTTTGAGCCATCAACCGTTCTGCTTAATGATATGTCTTCTTTTGCAATAAATATCTATATATTTAAAAGTTTCTATTTTCCTTAAATTTTGAATAGATACAATAATTATTGATCATTCATGACTATCCATTATTTTAAACCTATGATTATCAATAATGTCTTTGAAATGTGTGACAAAGTTTAGAATGTGTTGCTACTGTAACCTGTTTTAACCTCTTCACCCTCTTCATCCATCCATTGATCACCTTAAGATTCACCTACCATCATGACTTTGGAAATGACAACATAGGGTTATACACCTATATATTCTAGATTTACGTAAGGTGATTTGTCCGCATCTTATATTTCTCCCAAGGCTTCATTTTCATTTATTTTCGGTCAGACTTGTAGTTATTATCAGGAGCAAGATCCCGAGCATCATTTGGAGTTCATATCGGACATCATTTCGATGATGACACTTCTCATTTGGATTTTTAAAGTTTGAGTTATATGTATTGTAAATGCTACTAATAATATTATACAAAGTACAAATTAGGAGTGAGTCTATCTAATATGACTATAAAATTACAATGTAACCAACTCATAAAGAGCGAGTAAAGTTGGATGTCATTGCATTTGAAAAATGGGTTTGAATTGATGATAAGTTTGGTGCAAATTAGGTCCCATATTATTACCTCTCGTTCAATAGCAAATAAAGTTTGGTTGGATTTACGAATTAGGTTAGTTTTTGACAACTCTGTGTATAATCATATGATGTTTCCTTGGTCGAATTGCTTGCTAAATACAAGTTGTAATTTTTAATCTTTTTAAAATTTAAACGGTGATTATAAACTAGTTATTATTTTTTGTGTATTTTTTCTCTTTTATATTATCTTATTCTCTATTTTTAAGGAAAATACTAAATATTTAAAGTCGGTGTAATGAAAAAGGTGAATAAAGTATGAGAGAGTAGGTTTGTCTAAAAAATATAAACAAAAGAATATAAGGGTAACATGAGTGTAAGAAAAATGTTGATATAATAATAGAGAATGAGAGGGAATGTTAACGTATTGTGGGTTATGAGCACTTGATAAAATAAAATTAAACTTAACTAGGGTAGAAAAAATATTTCAAAGGAACGTGATTGGGTAGCATATTAGGGAGGAAGTATAATATCACTTTTTAATTTTATAAATTAATGTACACAACTTTAAACTACTTAGAATACAAAAAATAATGAGTACTCATTAGCACCAACATAGTATTTACTTCAATAAACTCACCTATAATCGTGCAATGTGTGAAGGGACACCCTAATAATTTATATACTTTATAACCTAAATAAGCTATATATTTAATAAATTCATTTACACTAAATTAGCGTTGTTAAATCTACTATACGTACTATTTGATCATTTCATCCTTCTCAAAGTCTTGTCCAACAAAAATAACAATTTAGGTTATAAAAAACCCAAAATAATATGCGTATTACGAAGTATATAGTAGTAATATACTGATATACTACCTCTGTCTCTAATATTTTACCACATTTGATCTTTATGGTCTAAAATACCATTTAAAATGTTTTTATTTCCAAATGTATAAGACAAAAATTATGAAAACTTGATATTATAAAAATTTACATTAAAATGTATCAAATAAAATTATATTTAAATATATTATTTTTATAACATGATAATAAGTTGTGTTGAAACTTATTAAATTTTATATATATGGTTATAAATGAAGTGGATGAATACATTACTCATCCTAAGCTTTGTTTGTTTCATTTGTTAGCCGACAAGTCATAAAATAAGAAGTCCAAACGATCAAACCATCTGTCTGTTATTAGTCTTATTACCAAACACACTCCTTTCTCCAACATTTCAATCTTCTCCTCCACTCTTCCTCAATACTACGATCCATCTGCAACCACTACTATTCCGGCAATGGCGAGGGCTAGCATTGGCCCCGCTTACCCCGAACGATTCCACGCCGCCGCCTCGTACGTCGGCTTCGCCGGATCTCCCGATTCCTCCGCCTCCAACTCCGTCGTCTCCAAGTTCAACAACGAAGCCGCTCTCCTACTCTACGGTCTCTATCAACAGGTCCTCCATTTTCCTCCCAATTTGTAATTTTGTTCTCATTTTTGTGGATTTACGCGCTATTAGATTGATTACTGTATTGTGTTGGAATTTTGTGTGATTCGATTGAATTATAGTTGGATCTGATCTTGTGCTATATGATTGAATTATAAGACGATCCTGCTATTGCTGAGTAATTTTGGTTTGACATTCGACTAATCTTGCACGGTAAATCGAATGCCGCTAATTTTTGTTTATAGCCGTTGCGCATTGGATTGAGGATAGAGTGGAATCAATCTCTTTATAAACGCGCGACGGACGGAGAAATTCTTTTGCTGTTATTGAGGGGTGAAGTTGAGTGAGATGTTTGATGTGATGAATGTCGTAATGCTGAGCTGAAGAATTGCACTAATTGTGACTGACATTGATTTTTCGACGTGTTTAAAGATGGACTATTACCGTAGATTTTATATGTAAGCGAAATCGGGAGTTTTTGGAAGTAATGATTAATGACAGAGTTGTCGCAACTATTTTCATAAATAAATGAGGAGATAGAGTAGTTTGTGGATCTTTCGTTACTGTGTAAGTGTTGGTGCGTTGTGTTCAATGGTTGAACTATGCATCTTACATGGAATTCGATGTTATGTCATAGGTTATCTGGTTACTGGTTTGACTTTGGTGAGGATTCAATTGTGATTTTCTATGTTAATTTGTTTGTTCTGGTTACAGGCTACTGTTGGACCATGTAACATTTCGAAACCTAGTTCTTGGAGTCCTGTTGAGTCAAGCAAATGGAAGAGGTTTGTTTTAGTTGAATCTGATACCAAAGGCTATTGAATTCAATGTTTGTTTCACAATTTAATTTCTTTAATCTTGGAAGCCATATGTGTGAATGCCATTGTTCTACCAAAGCTGGTCTTGTTTTCATCCTTGAATTGCTCACGTTTTTTATTACTTAATATCACCTTGTGTTGCTGCTGCCATTTGTTTTTATTACTTGAACTTTGAAGACCAAATATTTTTCTAGGATCTGTTCATATGTTAAACTAATGCTCCTTTATTTTGTTTTTTTTTTTGTTTTTCATGTATTCAGTTGGAGTGGGCTAGGAAACATGGCACCTGCAGAAGCCATGCGCCTATTTGTGAAGATTTTAGAGGTCTCAAATTGCCTGAATTTTTCTATGCTATAGTTTCCGATTCATAGCAAGAAGCCAATGTGGTTGTCTTTAATGTTATTTTGATAAATAGGAAGAGGATCCAGGATGGTATTCAAGAGCTGACATGGTGTCAAATGCAGTTGTTGATGTGCTAATGAATGTGAGTTCCCTATGCTTATATAATTTCAATGTGTCGTGGACTGTATTTCTGAATGCTGAGCATACTTTGCGCTCTCTCCCTTGGGATTTGAGTTTCCTGTTTGAAAAGTAGAAATTATAGTTTGGAAACTCTGATGAATATTGTTATCATAAAAGCATGAAGATGCTAAACATGCAAATATAATTTATAGAATTTTTTTGTTTGAAATAGTCTCTAGCCAGGAGTTGGAAAATGTCACCCCATTTTTCATGTAGTCACCTCCAACATGTGCTAGTTAGTTATAAAGTCACCCCTATTTTACTCTATGATTCACTTCTGTCTTACCATACAGTTGTCTCATGATTTGCCCAATAATTATGAGTCACCGTAATTTATAAATTCGCTTTGAACAATAGATTGAATAAATTAAAAAATAATTTTAACTAGTATAATTCTAATAAATTCGTCAAAGTATTTGAAGACCACAAAAGCTTGAAATTCGATGCTTAAGCTTTGGCAGAAGGAGAATTCTTTGTATCATGGTCTCCACCCACCACCAGTTATCTTGAATAATACTGAACCCTATCTGTTCAAGAATTTATCTTTATGCACTATGTGAATGGCGGAATAGGTGGGTTTTTTGTTTTAGTGTATTTGTCGATTGATGAAAGTGATCTTGCTTGACCTCATTGGAAAAAATTTTGATATTTTAGAGATTAATGGATTAGCGACAAAGTAGAAGTACTGTTTTGTTGAAGAAATATCCTACTATTGAGAAAAATAAATGCAAAATGAGCTTTAATGTTCAAGTTATGTACAGGCAATTGAGAGAGTTAAGTTCTTTTACTCTTGATTGCTGTGCAATGTTTGCAATCAAAGTGAACTTTAGCTGTTTACGATAAAGCAAATGGTTTATCCATTCATGCTCTTTTACACGCTAAAAATATATCATAATTTCACAACCAGGTCTTTGCTATTTAGGTCTTATTTGAAGAAGGTCTACTGAATTATGGAAGTTTTTATCAATTAGCTATGTCTCAGGCAATAGGGTCTCATTTGATGGTCCGGACTTCAATTTGAGTTTCTGGAAAATTGATGAAGTCTTGTAAAGTCAACATAGAAACCATTATCTTATGGCATTTTTGGCACCAATACATTGTCTGTTGATGTAACTTTATTAGTAATGGAACCATAAACTAAACACATGAACCAACAAATTGCTTTCATTGATTGTACATTAATGCTTCCTTTTCAGGCTCAATGCTTTGCAATTTTTTTTTATTGATTTATTAGTGCTAGTTAGGAATATATTATATTTTGCCCTTGTATTTTATAATAATTTGTTACCTCTGATAGCTGTTTATATTTGCTCAAAGTTTTACTCAGCATATTTTGATTTAATATGATTTTGAGAGCTGACGAATGAAAGTTGAAACCTTGCAACATGTATTTGTGACCCTCCGGTTCACTGTTGAGTATAATGCTCCATCTGCTATATGATCTCTATGACTGATTTGATTTTCTCTCTGAATCATATATTTTTTTGCTGTATTTCCTCTTTATGTAGGATAATACCAAGAATGAGGGAATTGTTGAGAATGGAAATGCTTATTCGGAGACAAAGACAGTTCCCACTGAAAATGGAAGAGGAATGGAATCTGTGGATAAGGATATTGTCTCTGAAGGTCTTGAATCAATAAGTATCTATGACCAATGGGTTGCACCTCCCGTTTCTGGCCAACGACCTAGACCTCGATATGAGGTATGGGCTTATCTCCTTGGTGTTGTTTTCATTATATGTTTTGCGTATCTTCTAGTCAGACGTCAGAGGGTTCGAATTATTAGGGCAGAGGTTCTTTTTAATTTCTTTGTTCAAACTCGTTGTAAGGTTGGATTCTGATTTTGCAGCATGGAGCAGCTGTTATAGGTGAGAAGATGTATGTCTATGGCGGGAATCACAATGGCCGGTATCTTAGTGATCTTCAGGTATTGTAATTTACCACCTAATATCTTGGAGAGTCCTGCAAACCATTGGGTCTTTGTCTTTACTCTTTACTGGAAGACCATAAGGGTCAAATCTTTTTGTGGTCCAGTCTCATATGCGTTCTGTTAACTTGAATACTTTATCCATATTGTAGGTATTAGATACGAGAACTTGGACCTGGTCCAGAGTTGACGCAAAGACAGGGACTGACTCACCAGAAGTACAGCCTTGCATTTCATCAATCCCTTGTGCGGGTCATACATTGGTCAGTATTGGAGCTGTTTCCTAAATTTGGTGACATGCTAAACTTTCATTGTAAAATAAAATATTTGTGAACTGTTGGTTTATGCAGATACCTTGGGAAAACAAGCTTCTCTCAGTTGCTGGGCATTCAAAGGATCCTTCTGAGACAATCCAAGGTTCCAATTATATTGAAATGTTCTGTGGGATACTAATCCCATAAATTTCACTGTCTTTGCGTAATTAAATGCAATCTTTTGATTACTGTTTTGAAGGATTGGTTATTAGAAATTTAGAACAGTTTTGGATTATAATATTGACACCAGGAACAAAAAGAAGGTCTCCTCCCCCTCCTCCACCCCCCAAATAAATGTATTTATTTGTAATTCTAATTTTCACAAGGGTTGTGTATTTGTTCATAGATGGTCAAGCACTATAGTCAAGAGGAAGGGATATTGTGAATATGTGATGACCTTTGATTTCAGTTGGTATTTCAGTGAGAAAAAGAATATCTGAGCTATAATTCTTGAATAGAAGGAGCTTGGGTATATGTGGTGCACTGAGAAGGTAGTTTTTTAGAAGTGAGTCGTTTTCATGCTATACAGCTGTAAAGAATGACTGAGAAGCATGTTTTTAAATAGAGGCTTGAAAAATCTGATCCCATCTATATCGTTCATTAGGCACAACTCTGGGAATATGTTTCATTCCTCTTCAATTGGAGCACCAACAAAAATCACAATTATAACGTTCTGGTCTACAACCTTATCCTCGTATCTATTCAACTACAGCCTTGTCTTCCTCGCTCTCACAAAATACAACCTTGTCCTCCTTGTCTTTACATTAGGAAGCGCTTCAACATTGTAGCGTGAGTATTCTATTTTTCATACTTTACCTTGAATGTCATTGATGAATAGGATGCGATCTCATGATCTGAATAGGATGTCAGTATGATGAATAGAATGAATATGGTTCATTGGCCTGAGCATTCCATTTCCCTTTAGTTTGTAGTACTTCATCAGTACTCTGTTATCCTCTCCAGCTATCAAAGCAATAGCTTTCTTTGAGGAATTTATGGAAAGACAACCAACATGTAGGGAAGGATATACACTTGTTGATTTTTCTGGTGATTTACAAAATAAGATAGGATCAGCATAGAGAATAATCTGAACATATTCAGATCCTTCCCTCTTGAATTTCGTCTGAGTGTATAAGCACCTTATTCCTTGAGCTGGCAAGGATTGTTGAAAACTGCATATATGTAGAATATATGGATTAATCTATTCTATTTTGTATCTAGAGAGCTATGTTTTTGGGGGATTGTCTCTGGTTGAAAAACAAAGATATGGACTTCTTAATATGCTTTGATGTTAAAGTTTGGAGACTAGAAATGACAGTTGGGGAGGTGAGGAGCTGAATATACTTCACAGTCACATTCATAGCTATTCTGTTGGTTTTGTGGCTTGAGTGGAATGGCTGTATCTTGTATGACTGTATATTAGTTGGAGTAAAACTGATGAAGCTCTTCTTCAGGATGGCAGCTTTTCTTAGAATCACTTAGGTTCATTCTTCATTGATATTCATTAATGCCCGCTAGTAAGAAATGTTTTTGCTCTCTTGTTTTCGTCAAATAATAAAAGAGAATTTTTTTAACACATTCATGGAAGTATCTAGTTTCCACAATTTACGATCTTGGTCAATTTATTAAAAGTAGACTTACCTTGAAATATATTGCCTGTCAATGAAGGTTTAATATGTCACGTGTGCATGATGAGCTTTAGAGCAAGAGACTAAATTATTGCTTTTCTGAAATTCCGAACATAAAATTCACCTGATGATTAATATCTGACAATCTGAGTAAGCAATATATTTCTCATCCTGTATGTATTATTGGATAGCTCATGATTTAATTATTTTATGTTTTCTTGACAGTTAGAGTTTTTGATACGCAAATATGCTCTTGGTCAATCCTGAAGACCTACGGAAAGTCTCCGGTACATATAATTATCCTCTAATTTTATCATACAACTGAAAATATTCGACTGGTGGCATTTCAGCAATTAAGCTGATAATATGGTCATATGCATGGTGATAGTATTTTATTGCTCTTACATGGTTTTAACACTGGGTATTATTGCAGTCTACATAATTTTTAACTATCATATAGTAATCCATTTTGTTTTTGTCCATCTTTGTTTTTTCTTAGTTGTGTGACACTTTTTATATTTTCCTTTTGAATTGTATTATTGGATGTTCAAGATAAAAGTTTTTTTGAGCCATTTCGTTATTTGGGCTGTTTGTATCTCCTCAAGTGCCGGTGTCAGATCATTGACACTCTAACAAGGGTATAGACATTTTGACTCTTTGTTTTTGGCCTAAATCATAGGAAATTTCCTCAAAAAAACTTGAGTCAAATACATGGTCTTGTTTTTGTATCGGACACGGGTACAACTGTACAAGGGTAGTGTGAGTGACATATAAAAGGCAGTGGTTGTGAGTTCAGTCTTTTAAAGCTTTATTAAAGTGTTTGTCTTATGATAACATATGTGTGCAGTGTTCATTGTTCTGAGACCATGTAAATGTTACAGGTATCACGTGGGGGTCATTCTGTTACCCTTGTAGGCTCCAGCTTAGTTATTTTTGGTGGTCAAAATGCAAATAGAACTCTTTTAAACGATCTTCACGTCCTTGACTTGGAAACGATGACATGGGATGAATTTGATGCTGTGTAAGTTGTTTCATTTTTGTTAAGTCAATCTTTTTCTTGATATTTTTTCAGTTTAATATGATCTGCAAATGATGTCAAAGTCACTGATGAGATCCATATGTAAAATATTGAATACTTTTTTTAAGAGTTTAAGAGTCTGAACTTTTGGAAGGCATGATAACAGCATATTTTATCAATTGCCAAAAGTTTGGTGTTGAGTAGAGAAATTCTTTTAAAACGCAACAAAAAATATGAAAGAGAAGAGAGAATGGAAGAAAGATACTAACACCAAGAGAGAAAATGAGTTGCTCAACCCGTTTTTTGTCTCTAGGAGAGAGGAAAGAGGAAGGTGAAAAATATTATATTAGAATGATTTCATGACCAAATTTTGGTGTTGCTTGTTCATTGATAAATGTGCTCATAATTTCTACACTCACCCTTTCATCATACTGGATGCTCGATCTGCATTGCACATGTATACTGCTCTAACTGTGATATGTCTGGTACAGATTTAGAAAGTCATTTTGGATTTTTACTAGCTTAATATATATTGTCATTTTGTTTTAGGGGTGTACCTCCTTCTCCAAGGTCTGATCATGCTGCTGCAGTACATGCAGAACGTTATCTCCTTATTTTTGGTGGTGGTTCTCATGCTGCTTGCTTCAATGATTTGCATGTTCTTGATTTGCAAGTTGTAAGCCTTCTCTTCTTTGAGTGCAAGTGATGTGTCTTGTTGCGTGATTTTTCTTTGCTGCATCTTTATCCTCTTTGATTTTGTAGATGGAATGGTCGAGACCCACCCAGCAAGGAGATATACCATCTCCACGTGCTGGACATGCAGGTGTGACTATTGGAGAAAATTGGTTTATCGTTGGAGGAGGTGATAATAAGAGTGGTATGTATTTGTCAACTTCTGTTATTACCATTGATTATCACCAGTGATTTGATCGGCTGTCTTTCGTTGTTCCTCTATTGTGTTTGTGTAAACTGAGGGCACCTACTGTTTTGTTTGTATTTTTGTTATGTCTTCCTCGAACTTATTACTATTTCCAAAGTTCAACTACAGAAATGGAAAGTATAATCTCCTGGGTTTGGGTTCTTCTAAAATGGCTTTGATTCGATCGAGTGTATGTGAGCTTGTATCTTACGATAGCTTGTAGATTGAAGACTGGGTGGGTAGAGCATGTAATATTTTTCTTTTTGTTTTTGAGGAAAGGCTATTGTCTGAGCAAAATATATAGTTCTTTCAGAGTTCTAATCGTAAAACACTACTTGCAGCTGGCTTTTTTTTTTTGTACCTTGGTCTATCTTCTTTGTTCAACTTCAGACTACTATATTTGACGTGTTTCAAAGTTCTTTAAGCAATTTGTTGTTTATGGCAGGTGCCTCTGAGACTGTTGTTCTCAATATGTCAACACTTGTATGGTCTGTTGTTACTTCAGTTGAAGGGTGTGTTTCCCTTGCTAGTGAGGTACCACTACTTACTGTTTGAGTACTTGTAACTCACATTACACTGATACGTGTTTACTGTGCTACTCTTTTTATATCTTGTCTCTAAAAAGGAGGTTCTTTTTATGACGTGGGAGGTGAGGTCTAATGTGCACTGTCTTACTTTTGCATCTCTGGATTTATTGGTCTTTTTAGCCCATGGGAAAATTGTCGAGCTACTCTTGGGAAAAAGAGGAGGTAGTTGTTTCAGAATGTAGGTGGATGATTTGATCATCAGATGTAGATGGGAGGACTTTTGTTACTTCTGGTGTATCCATTAAGATTTGTCCTTGGTGATCTTTTTACCATTTAAGGATGGTTTTAAACATCATACAAGGTGGGATTAATTTTTAACACGAGGTGATGCTTGCTTATCAAAGCTGTGAATTTTCTTAATCATGGGTTGGCTTTTACTCCATTTCTTATAATAACCCTGCATTTTTCGTAGACTTTTTTAAAATCGATGGATGGTCTATGAATGTGTTGTAATACACTAATACACCAAATCATATTTGTAGTTGCCCTTGTTATAATCGTGTAGCATGATGAGCATATTTTCAGTGCTAAAGGTTTTCACTATGTTAAGTTTTCATGCACCAGTATGTCATTCTTAGCCTCTGGGTTGTGATACATATTTCTGTGGAAACCAGCTCTGGGAAGTGTGTCATTTACTCAATACTCAATTACTCAAATAAGAAATTACCTTGTGTCTTTGTGACTTCGTGAGATTATGATTGGGTATTTGGGGGAGTGACTGAGCCACTGAGGTTGCATGGTGTGGGGAGGGTGTTTGCCTGTTCGGTGTGACAGTGTGGAGCAGTGGAGGACTGCTGGACTGGAACCGGTGTGGGCATGTGGCCGACTGGCCGTGTATGGTGGGCAAGAGCCAAGGTCTGAAGTCGTGTGGCTTGCTAGCGGGATCGGGTGAAGACCGAAGAGGCGAAGTTGCGAAGAGCAGGGGGCACTGGCAGGGGCTAGGGCTCAAGGAGTTGAGGAAGTCGGGAACTCGGGAAGAAGAGTCTGAAATTAGAAATTGAAATTATTTTTTATTTTTTTAATTTTTTTTAAAAAAACTTAGAATTTTTTTTGGGCCGAGGTGGGTCATTTGACTCACCAGGCATAGAGCCCAGTCCGCCATTGATTGAGTTATTTCTAGGTTTTATTTAATTATTTCAATTATTTGTATAATAATTATGTCCTAATTATTTCATTGGATTTCATTAGAGTTGAGTACTTGAGTTGGGATTGGAATTTGGAGTTCATTGGAGATTTGGAGTTGAGTACTTGAGTTGGGATTTCATTGGAGTTGAGTACTTGAGTTGAGTGCTAGCTTTTTATGGCTTTGTTTCAGGCTAAATGATTGGAATTTGGAAACTGGTTACTTGATTAGTAGAGCTTGTCAAAACTTATAAGCAATATAACCCTTAAATGACAACATACTACTAGAACATACACTAACTACCGAACACACCTCCAAACCACCTTGATTTTTGATCTATTCGGTGATAGGGCCCAATCCAAAGCTAATCCTTCACTATTTCCATTCATTAACCTATAATTTTTTTTTAATATCACTAATAAACTTACCAATCTTTTTATTCCACCAAATTAACCGTATGAATAAACCTAACGCTTAACTTTGTTTGAAATATAAAGAAACTTGTGTGCAATGGTGAGTTTGATCTCGTTTGTTTGTGGTAAGATTGATAGCTATATGTATTTAAGAAGTTGTATTAGTTTCCTAGTTGGGTTATGTTTAGGTGTCTTCCTAGTCAAATTAGGCTTGTATTGGTAACAATATGTACACATTGTGGATTCCATCACACAAACAAATTAATTATATGTATATACATTGTGAATATATAGTAATTGATGGGGATAATTATGACGGAAACACGTAATTACCTTGCAAAGGTTATTAAGATTGCTATATATTATTTTAGTGGGACTACTGATAATGATTTGGTAGTTAGTGTCTGTGTTCAATAGTTTGTAATTGTGTGATCAATTGTATGTATAGTACCTTAAATAAATTTTTTTGGTAGAGAGCTAAGCTTGTTAATTATTAGTTAGTATTCTAATCTTGTCAATTTTCTATTTGGATGATCTTTGTAAATAATTTTTCTTGGGGTAATTGAAAAATGAATCTCCTACTGTAAGATTCTATAAATATTGCACTTAGTCTGAGTTTGTGATGAATCATTTTGTATTCTATAAATGAATCTCTTATGTATGAAAAATGTTACACATGTTTAGTAGGATTGACTTTTACCACTTCATATTAATGAAAAATGATTGATGTGATTTCACTGTATTACTACTAGCTAGGTAATTATGATTGAGATTTGAGAATGGCAATTGTCGCATATTCGGAGGCACACAATAGAATTATTGATTAATAAAGTGCACAGATAATCTTATGAAGCATCTAGATACCATTTAATTAGTACAAAGTATTAAGTCAATCCTCAAATTATCCGTATAAGACTTCGTAGTACTTATTGTTGAATATTGCTTGATTTAGTTGAATATTTACTCAATTTTTAGAATGAAAAGAATACTGTTTGAATATTTGGATATATTTTTTAGTATTATTATTTGGTTGTTTGGTAAAAAAATTATTACATATTTGATTATCAATTGTGACTCACCGGGCGAAAAATCCTGGGTCCACTGGTGTCATACCTTCTTTTTTTTCTTTTTCAGGGTGTAAGTTTGGTTGTGGGTTCATCTAATGGGGAAGATGTTCTTGTTGCTTTTGGAGGTTATAATGGTCGTTACAACAATGAGGTTTGCATGTTCCTCACCTGTTAAAGTGGTCATTTTGAATCAGAATGAATATGTGTTTCTTTGTACTATTATTTTCATATCATGTGTTTCTGTCAGATTCACGTTCTCAAACCTAGCCACAAATCCACTTTGCGGTCGAACATGATAGAAACACCTGTACCTGACAGTGTCTCTGCTGTACAAAATGCCACAAATGCAACTAGGGATTTGGAATCTGAACCTGATGCTGGGCAAGATGGAAAATTTAGAGAAATTGTTGTGGACAATATAGACAGGGAGGTAATTCAGCGACTCCAAAGTGTTAGTAAATATTTGGGACTATCTTTGCACTAGTTACAAATGGGTAAATTGTCCTAAAAGAGTAAAAGGGTACTATATGCCTCAACTCTCAGTGACAATGTACTGAATATTGTACTTTTCCTATTGTATTGGTAGCCAAGTTACTTTGTTGAAATAGCTGCTGGCTTTGATTTCAACATTCCCTTTGATGTTCCTGCCAATTTGCAGAAAATAAAAGACAAGGATGGTGGAGATCGTTTTGTCATAGCTCTCAAGAAAGAAAAGGAAGAGCTGGACTCTGAACTGAGTAGGGAAAAGTTGCAGAGTCAACAGTTGAAGCAAGAGTTAGCTGAAGATGAAAATCGAAATGGTGACCTTGTAAAGGTCATTGCCTCTCCATTGACATTTTTCATGTTTCTGTTGTTGCTCCTTTATATCCTCCTTTTTTAGGAATGTTGTGTAGATTGTTGTTATTCTTGGACAGAGGTAAAACTAGTGCATTTTATGTCAGTTATGATATAGCTGGGACTGGAATCAAATTAGAAAAATGAAGTTCAATAAGTTACTATATCTAGAGAGCAGGGTAGATTAGTGTAAAGATGATCCAGATATTTTGTAGATGGAGCATGTCAAACACTCTGGTCTGTTACATGTGGGTGGACTGATGGAGAAAAAGCTTACCTCCCCTGCCCCTTCAAATCAAGAAGAAAGAGTAATGTTTTTCGAAACATATGAAGTACCTTGAGGTCAATTGTGAGTTATAACAAATGTGCCTGATTGTTATGTGCTTTTGTGACCCTCAATTTTGTTTGAATTAATAAAACTAGAAATAGCCTCGTCTGAGGTAGCTTATTGGTTGGCTAGTGTTCTGTAGCTGGAGGTCCTATTTCTACCAGCTTTAACTTTTTTACTTTGGGGTTTTCAGTCAGCTGCGATTTACCTTCTCGTTGAATTTGGGTATAGAGTTTTGTATGGATCTTAAGCTATCTGCTTGTCCATACAAAGCTGACCAGACAAAATCCAAAATAGAAATTGTTTGTTGAAGAAACTTTTCTTTTTGGATCTTGGAAAAGGTTGTAGATCCATGTCATGGATATTGTGTACAGGAACATGATTAATACCTCATGCCAGTCAAATTCAAAATCTTTTTAAGAAATTACTGTAGGTTACTTCATGTTACTTCATACATAGGTTCACTCTATGTTTGATTTCAATTTTTAATTGAAAATCTTCTATTTCAGGAGCTCCAATCTGTACGTGGTCAGCTTGCTGCCGAGCAGTCTAGATGTTTTAAGCTTGAGGTATGTAATACCAGACTCTTTTGTTCTATATGCTTTAGAAGATTTTTTCCCAAATCTATCGTGGCTTAGATATGTTATACTATCTTTAGACAGATACCCTTTTCTTGGAGATGGATGGCTGAGAGATCCCGAAAATAACCTTCAGACATCTGATTTTGTGCCCTTCTTCTGTAGGATCCTAATAGCTGATCATTTTCCATTGTGTTTTGTAGTGGGATTAAAATCAACCATCATGGATCGGGTCAAATAAGTAGTTTTGTGGGATTAAAATGTGTGACAAGCAAGGAATATACTTGGCTTAAAATCTCTGTGTTTTATTTTCATTAGGAGTCTAGTTTAATTAGATGTTTGGTTTTAATAGGAGTCTTTGTTAGGTTATCCTAGATTTTACATTGCCTATATAAAGGGATTTAGATTTCTTATTTTATCAGGTAATCATACCAGGGAATATATGGAGAAACTACTTTTAACTTATCTATTGGACAATAGTCTCAATTGCACTTTGTATGTAGTGATCCACTGAAATCATCGAGGCTGAGCAGTTGGCAGTATTATGCGGAGTATTTAGGTTAAAGTTAGGGCTTCATGGTGTTTTGACAATTTTGGATGACAAGAATCAGCCTTTTACATCCTTAGATCATGAATTTGTGAGACAATGCCAAAAGGATGCATGGCCATTATGAGCTTTTGACTGTCTCTGCTATTCACTTCCCTTGAAACTTACCTAGGACTCATGCACTTGAATGCAATAACTACATTTATGTTAATAAGTTGATTTCTGATCGTAATATGGATTACCAGGTTGATGTTGCTGAGTTACGGCAAAAGGTACAAACAATGGAGCAATTGGAAAAAGAATTAGAACTCCTGCGCAAACAGAAGGCGGCATCTGAACAGGCTGCCCTCAGTGCAAAACAGAGACAGGGTTCTGGTGGTGTATGGGGTTGGCTTGCAGGGTCCCCTGGTCAAAGAGAGGACGATGCCTGATGATTTAAAGTAAGGAATGCTGCTAGTTTTGTTTGTGATTAGTTTCATTGCTATGGTGAAATTGAGTTTTGCCTTCTTTATCAGTTTTAAAATTTTTTGGTCCGAGGATAATAAACAAAATATTTTATTTCCTAGTCTGAGGGGATCACAAATTGGAAAACCCTGTATACATCACCATGCTTCTAGTAGTGTCAGTATCAAATGTAAAACAGGTGTAAAGACTATACTGAGAAGTGAGATCTTTGTCTTTGTCGGTAAATTTGTCTTAAGTTCTGATTTTTGGGTACAACAATGTAGTCTTTTTCCTTTATCAATGCTATGGTAATCTGACGACACAATTACCAGTCTTACTACTGTATTTTTTCTATGATGATCATGACTTTTTATAACCGGTATGGAATTTTCGGTCTATGCTAACCAGGAGGTTGAACATTGATAGTCGTAATGCGTTCTGTCATGCATACAGTACTTGACACTAATTTGGGCATATGACTAACATTTTTTACTCATATGACTTGGACGTACGTACAGTTACTAGGTTGGGATTGTTTACTTGGCTACTAATACATTTTAGTATCAATGATTAAGCAATTATGTTGTTATTCCATGAAGCATTCTTGCTTTGGTGGATTCGGACTTAAGCTGATAAAATGCCATCATACTTGCATTGCTTAAGAAAATAGTTCATATACATCGTCCCTCTAACCCCCGAATGCGATGAGACTGTTATGCCCTTTCCGCGAGTTTGATCAGTTCTTTTTTTTTTTTTTTTTTTGACAGTGTACTTATCAGTGTCTCATCATAATCTTGGATTGAAGTCTATGGATAACTATGAGTAAAAATATTACAACATCCTATCTCAACATAACTCCTATCTATGGACGGGACGGACTCCCCTTGATTGTCCACAAAATCGTTGTCTATAGATGGATTCTCTCCGAGTACAATGGCTCGTCGATAATTCCCTCCGGCATGATTGATAGACATTGTTATCAAATATTGTTAATGATAGTGAAGCACCTCAAAAATATGACCGCTAATAGCGCGATTGCAGAAGATCATGGCTAGCAAACAACGAACTGGTTCGGATAGGCATAAGTTAAGAATTAATTTGGGGTGATTATGCAGCCCTTCATAATGGTTCTTTCCTTAAAAGTGCAATATTACCATCAGTTGTCAACGAAACGAAGGCTACATCTTTAAAGTGCAATAATAAGCGGGTGGTTGATGATGAATTGATGATTAGCCGCTGTTGCTTGCCTTTCTTCTCGATTTTCCCGTCTTTCTGTTCGTCCTACTTGTGCTACTCTTCTCCACTTTCTTCCTTCAATTCGTCTTCTTTTCTGCAATTCTTGTTTCAGTTACTCTTGTTTTCTACACATCATTCGCCTTTTGATTATGATTTTGATAACACTCAATTGTTTCTGAAATCTGTTAGATGTTGGAGAACATTCCAAATTTGGGTTTACTAATGTCGAGTCCATGAAATGAAATCTATGAGACCACTTCCTTCCATTTTTGATTTCTGTATTCTATTTAGTGCTATGTGTAAGATGGAACCCCACCCTCCATTCTCCACTGTAGTTTCTCTGTCAAAGCAGCTTCATTTAACGTACTGCTATCCGTCCTGTTCTCTATTCCCTTGGGTACTGCTATCCGTCCTGTTCTCTATTCACTTAGGTACTGCTATCCGTCCTGTTCTCTATCCGTCATTTAACGTACTGCTAACTGCTATTGCCGATTTGCCGCTTAGGTGATGTTGAGCTTGGCTTCTCCGTCATTTCTTACATTCTTAAGCTTGGCTATCATCCTGATATTGTCACCTTTACTACCCTCATTCATGGCTTCATTCATACCAATCAGTTGAGACAAGCTGTTCACTTGTTGGATATTATTGTCAAGATGGGCTTTCAACCCGACTTGCCTCTCTATGGCACTATGTTCAAAGGTCTTTGTAGATCCCGTGATAATGCCGGTGCTCTCAAACTACTTAGAAACATGGAGTCTCATGGCCATTGTATGTCCAATATTGTCATCTATAGCACTCTCATTAATATTCTTAGTAAAGACCAGTTATTACCTCAAGCTCTCCATCTCTTTAAGGATATGAAATTCAAATCCATTTCCCTTAATGTTGCCACATATAAGACCTTATGTCGAGGTTTGTGCACTCTGGGACACTGGAAACAGGCTCAGGAGTTTTTAACTGAGATGTTGGGAACAATATTCATCCTGGCATCGACACATACAACATGTTGATTGACATGGATTGTAAGAAGGCAAGGTTGCTGAAGAATGGGACATCTGTGACTACATGATCAAGATAGGTCAGGTTTCTGATATTATTGCTTACAATTCTCTGGTGGATGGATTCTGTTTACTTGGTGAGATGGATGAGGCTGAAAGGCTTACAGATCTGATGCTGAAACATGGATTCTGTTTAACCCCCAATGTCGTCGCATACAACACTCTTATAGATGCCTTGTGCAAGGACAATCAGCTTCCATTTGCACTCGAGCTTTTCAAGGAAATGGAAGCTCACGGTCTAAAACCAGATGTAATCACTTGGAATTCATTGCTTGGTGGCCTGTGTAAATATGTACAGACTGATGAGGCATTAGCAATGCCAAGTAATATGGAGAACAATGGAGTTGTCCTGACATTATCACATAAACCACTATAATAGATTGCCCGTGTGAAGCTGGACGACTTGAAGAAGCAGTGGATGTCTTCTCATCCCTCTCAGCTAAGGGTTTACTTCCAGACGTGCGTGCCTACAATGTATTGATGAAAGGACTTTGTATAGAAGGGTTATTGAAGGAAGCCAATGAATTAATGAAAAAAATGGAGGATCATAGGTGTCTTCCAGATGAGTTTATATTCATTCTGATCATTAGGGGATCTCTTTGTGGGGATGATGTCGTTAAGGCGTTGGAGCTTTTCAGCCTAATGACTAGCAGAGGGTTAGATGCTGATGTTGAAACTTCTTCAGTAGTTATTGGCTTACTCACTAATCATAATTTGAGTTATGCAGACAAGGCTTTGCTTCAAAAGTTCTTCATGAAATGAATATGAGAGTATATATTCTGGTTCATATCAATAAAGTTCCGACTTTTGACTGTAAGTATTATGAATTACTAATTGATTGTTATAATTTGGTCTGCTATATAGTTTGGGTGTTTTGATAAATAACTTCTTAGAGGGTTTTTTTCTTTTTACAGCAAGAATGTCAGCATGGCTTTGAATCTTGTTCGAACTATGTATGGGAAGCAAATGGTCTGTAGCAGATGATCACACCGTCACGCCTCGTGTTTATGAAAGCTTTACTTCAAAACTTTTTCCAGAACTGAGTACTCGGTGTGAAAACATGTATTTTGGTTTGTTTTAAGACTTTAAGGTCTAGTTCTCCACAATTTTTTTAACATAAGCTCGTTCAAGTTATAGTTCATAAATAACTTGACATAAACCTATTTAAATCACAACAAAACTGAAATAGCTTTTATAATAAAACTTGTAATTTCTGTTGTGGGGGACATTGGCTGCTGGATGGAGCTTGTGCATGGCATACGTGAAACATGCAAACCCAAAGATTTACCTTTACCTTTGCCATTTACTGTGGTCAGTAGCGAATGTGTTGTAGGAGATAGTACGTGTAGACGCCTGGGTGAGAGTTATGGCTTGGAACTCTTGTATACCTGTAGAATATGACACTTGATGGAAGTAGGGGAAGGAAAGAAACACCATGGTTGGATTGAGAAAACTATGTGGACCAAACACTATGCCCGGCAATTCGAAAGACATGTCCTATTTTTTATTTGGGATTCTTGGCTCCTTTCAACATGAATCACATTTCCATGTAAGTATGTAACTCCGTATTCTTATGAACGGTTACACACGATCTCTCCTTCGTTGGAAGAGACACAAACTCGTTAGAGTGTTATGAACTAGGGGTGAGCAAAAGACCCAGTTACCCGAACCTAAACTCAAAAGGCATTAGGATTTGCTAGGTCCATAACCAAACTAGTCTTGTTGGGTCTGGTTTCGGTTCTAACATTTTTGACCCAGTTATAACTGGTTTCGGGTCCTATTTTTTATTTTCTGGACCCAATACCCACCGAGTACCAGTTGGAACTAGTTTCGCGATCACAACCCATCGTGAAATGGTTCCGGGACCTAGTACTCGTAACTCGTTATCGAATTTGATATCTTTTAGAACTTTTGGATAACTTATATACTTATTATAATTTTTTTATTTAGGATTGTCTCATGTATTTGTAGTCATGGACATGGGGATAACTAATAAGCTTTTATTTTATAAAGATTTTACCTAATTAGTCAGATATCCATAAACATTGAAACTAGTTTACCAGATCTAGGATGGTTCTAATAAACCCGATTGAGCAAGTACCCGATTTGTTCACCCCTATAAACCCCATACACTTAGTAAAGAAAACCTCTTTTAGATAGAAAATTTTAATGCCATGGGCATCATTTATCATTGCAAACCTAAACCAAGAATTAACACTTCTTAATCCTATAACTAACTTTCGAAACAAAAAAGTAACTATTTTGCTGCTGTAACTTGATAATCTTGCAATTCTTTATATTTTTTTGCTTTTATGTGCTATGGTTGAAGTTTGAAACTTTGCATATTCCTTCCAGTATTTATAATGCAAGAATTACACAATGACTTTGCACTGCTTCTAATATTTTAGTTGATCATTCGCTAAAAGAAGGAAAGGGAAATACACAGATCGATCAGCTGATTGCTTTTTAGTCCGAGGGGAATTGATATGTCTTTGTGTTGATGGCTTTGACGGTGATTTAATGATGTTTATCTATCTAATGTATGTGTTAAGATATGTATTGCGAAAACAGAACATCAGCACCATGGAAGATGTGTTAAACATGGATGTAGAAAACGAAAGCTATAGTTGATATAGACGATGGCTACACATGGAGTATGTGGTGCAAATGAGGATTTACATGATAAAGACATCTGCAATACGTATGATGATTAAGGGGAAAGAAACGATATAACATATGAATGTGTAGGAATAACTATAAAGAGAGTTGAAACTGTAGTAATGTTTAAGATCCTAGTGTATGTTCCTTAGTCACTTGTTAGTAGTACACATGCATTCGTTGTTAGAAATTAGGAGTGCACGCACTACTTTAGTGTTTTTATCCTATATTAATGTTGCATGTGTATTTAATTAAGAGTCCGTTATATGATAGATTGTTTGATATTGATATAACTTTAATTATTAGAAAGTTTCACTTTCTATCAAGACTTAGGAAGTACGTGAAAATCTCTTGTGCATTTTCTAAAGTATTTCATTTTGTGAGAAAGTAGACCTACTATCAACTCTATGCAATTTTCCCCCACTTGTATAGTTCATCTAAACTTAACACTCTCTTCCTCTATGCTTTTCCCGTTAGCTTACTAAATTTCAGGACTACTGAACTTCTAGTAATTACAGCAAAAATACAAAATTCTCTATTACTAATAACAACGAAAATTAGTCAAGTAGTTCGCAGAAATGATCTCCTTCACAGTCTTGCACATTCTAGGCATTTCAACGCTAGGAAAATACCAAACCATTCTCCAAATTATATCTGAAAGTTCGTGTTAGAACTCAACCACGTCTTTGTTCACCTATACAATATGATTTTGCTAATTGTTAGAGCACTTTTCAACATGGGTGTAAAGCGTACAAATCTAAGAGCGAAAGAAATTCAACTACTATGCCCCCTTCTCCCCCACCTTTGCGTCTTTATTTTGGTAGAAGTTTGTGGCTGATGTTGAACTCAAATTATTTTTCCACTTAGTAAATTACAAACCTTTTTTTTCTTATGCATCATATTTCTTTGTCATCATCACCATTTTTTCCACTAATACTTATTTTTCTTCCTTGTGAAAATTTGGATACGGAGGATATTCATCATGGTATCAAGTTATCAACCAACAATTAAGTCATTATCCGAGCCTATAACTTGTTTTGAATAAAAAATATATACTTGTTCATCATTTTCAAAGAGGAGGTCTTTTCTAAACTAATTGTGGTTATAGGAGTTGTTGATCTATACTCGATTTAACACAAATTTTTACAAGAACAGACAAAAAATTTACATCAAGCACAAATTTTGATATTTTATGGTGATTTTTAGGCGCACTATGTGTTTTAAATTTAAACAACCTTAGAATTAGAAGTTCAAACAAACCTAGTTTAATTTTGATAGTTGACTACCAAACTTATGGGAAAATATTTCTATTCAAATTGATCCCCAATCTCAAGTTTATCTTTTTTGGTATAAAAATTTATTCTCAATTTACATTTATTTTAAAGGAGAATTCAGTCAGTCATACCTATAAAAAGTTACAATTTTCCTAGTTTTATATGCGCAAAATGAAAACATAAGAAAAAAAATTTCAAACCATTTTGTGTTGCAAAATCATATAAGACCACCATTCAAGAAAACGAAAAATTACAAACCACCTTTAATAACGCCAAACCAATAAACCTGAATCACAGTAATCCTGTGTAACCTTTCTCTCATCACTTCGTACCATTCAGTTCCACTCACATTTCTCACCCAAAACCCTGCCTTTCCCTTTCCCCTTGATCCCCTCTTCTTCAAATCCCCTTCCTTTTCTGCTTCGATGTTATTCACACTCCGCATTCCCCAATTAGTCACTATATTATGATACCATATCATATATTTTTGTATAATGTAATGTTTCTATTACAATAATTAAGGTACGTTTTCATAATTTCTTTGTTGTTTTGTTTGAATTAGAGTTATTTAGTTTAATTTAATGTATAATATCGTATCAGTGATGAACAACGGTTTCGATTTGGACTGGAACAATACAGTTTCGGGAGCTCGGGAACAAGATTTTAGGGTTTCGATGGATGAGTATGGTGTTGATTCGGGTGTGAATGATGAAACTAGGGTTTCGATTGGGGATGGGTTGGGTGCCCGGATAAGTGAGATTGATGAGAGTAGGGTTCTGGAGAGACCCGAGGATTGGGAGAGGGATGAAGTTAGGGTTTTGGGTGGGGATACCAGGCCGGAGATGAAGACGGGTTTTATTATGATTGGGGATTCGGGGGATGGAAGTAGTGAGGTTAAGGTTGAGGAAATGAGGCGGAAAGATGAGGATTCAGAGAAGGATGACGGGGTGGGGGGGTTTGAGATGGAGAAACGCGGTTACTTGCAGGGTTCGTTGAGTAAAGATGTTAGTGGGAGTGATGGTGATGGGGATGAGGAAGTGGGGGGTGTGTTGGAATTGGATTCGAGGTTTGAGATGGGGGATATGGTTTGGGGCAAGGTGAAGTCGCATCCGTGGTGGCCGGGTCATTTGTTTAACGAGGCGTTGGCTACTAATTCGGTGAGACGTACTAGGAGGCATGGGCATTTGTTGGTTGCATTCTTTGGTGATAGTAGTTACGGGTGGTTTGATCCTACGGAGCTTGTTCCATATGATCCTCATTTTGCGGAGAAATCGCAGCAGACCACTTCGAGGAATTTTGCTAGGGCTGTGGAGGAATCAATTGATGAGGCTAGTCGGAGGAGTGCTCTTGGTTTAAGCTGTTATTGTCGGAATCCAAATAACTTCCGTCCTGCAGATGTCCCTGGTTATGTGGCTGTTGATGTTGTAGATTATGAACCTGGTGCTATTTATTCGTTGAGTCAAATTCAGAAGGCAAGAGATAGTTTCCGGCCTCTTGATGCTCTCTTTTTCATAAAGCAGTTGGCTGTGGCACCAAGGAGTAGCGAAAGTAAGGGCCTTGATTTTATTAAAAACAAAGCCACCACCCTTGCTTATCGCAGATCAATTTTTGAAGAGTTTGATGAGACGTATGCTCAAGCTTTTAATCAGCACCCAGTACGATCTTCCCCAGCATTAACTGATAAAGTGCCACCTCGAGGTATAACTGCCTTCAGACTTCTCTCCTGGGATATGTTCTTTTTCAATATAACTACCTATTGATGTCTGAATCAGCAATTTTGTTTGTCTTTTGATTTTCCCAAAGTTATTGCAGAGTATGATATATTTCAGATGGTAAAGAATTAATTTGTGCTTCTCTAATTAGCTTGTAGACTAAATTTTTATGGTAAATATGTGTATTATTTTTTTGTTCTGAAATGATACTAGCTTATTCCTTTTCCTGTGTGTATGTTGATAATAGATGTGGTTTTAGTTTTATAGTATTGCTGTACTATGTATCCTTTGAGAGTGTTTGTTGGTTGGCTTGATGCTTTAGGGTTCCTCTTTCTTTCTTGCCTGCATATGATAGGTTTTTTACTTTACACTGGTGAGTGGTTGAGGCTCCCTTTCCCTAATGGTGCAAGTTATATCTTGTGGCCTGCAATTAATTTGTTCTATTTATGCACATTGTATACAGAAAAGGCTCCTTAATTGCTTTAGTATGTCCTGCAATATAGCAGGAAGATTCTGTCACAATGTTATAAGTGTATGGTGGCATTACTTAAGCTTTGTGTGGAATTTATTATGAGTGCATGGGTTTTTATTTTTGTGTCCATGAATGATCTGCTTGTAGCTGCACATGTCTAGTATTATTCCAAATTATCTATCACCTTTAATGAAAATCAAGTTTAATATCTAACTTTCACCTTTTTGTTACTGCAATTGAACTTTTACAATGCTGAAACCTTTTGTGTCATTCTGAAAGTTCACATGGAAATAATGTAAATGCATATGCTTTTGCTGGTCTTCTATTTCCCTTATTATCCCAAAATTGATGTTAACCGGTCCACTGAGATTTGATGTCTGAAATCTGTAAAGATTCAATATCAGTTGGTTTTCCCTATTTTTTTGACTATCATTTCTGTTAGGTCAGGCATACCTCAACAAATATTTTGTTTTTTGGAAATTTTTGTCTTTGGATATGGTTGAACCATGTAAAGCTGATGATGTTGGTAGTATTTGTCTTACATATTTAGCATGATATATTTGATTGGATAAATGAAGCATGGTTACTAGAAATTAGTATCAGTTTCACCTGACAAGGCTACATGATCCTTCCATTGACTAAAAGGAACTTGTAAAGGGAAGAGTGAAAAGTAGGCACTTTGGTTGGCTAACTTTTTATCCCGCTCTGTCTAGGATTTCTCTTGTGCTACATAAGATAAAAGCTATAAGTAAGGTAGCATTGAGTAGGTGAGAGTATGGGATCTAGAGTGATGGCTTTTTTTTGTGGTTAAGGTTAAGCCATGTTTACTACTTGTGGCATTGTGGGTTACTTAGGCTTAAGAACTGTTAGACTGCTTTGTTTTGTACCTGTACCATGTTTTTCAAAAGTTCATGCTAACATTATTGTTTTGTGCTTGATACACTTCTAAATAGCTCAAAATATGCTAAATTAGGTACAAAGGTTTTTTTTTTCTATGAGGAGTAGTTGGGTACTGGAAGAAGAAGAACATATCAGAATGGAAAGACTGAAATTTATATTATAAGCTTGAGGAAAGTAAATTTCGGTAAAAATTAATTGCAGATCATCTTTGTAAATGAAAATTTAGTCTAAAGAAATCTTGTCTCCAGAATAAATAAACAATTTATGTAAATGATTGGTTTCAACTTTAGAAGCTAAAAAATCGGTTCTCTTGCTGCTTTGCCCAATAGTATTGCCTAAAAGCAATGACTTTGAAGTGGATATAGTATCACAAAGTATTATTTTTGTTTAAATTCTGGGTTCTTTGCATGTGGTACATAGGTCAAGGCAGTTGGTTTAGTGAGATCAGGTCTCCCTTTAGGAGCAGTGTAATTTCGGTATTTATTGGTAAATGAGTATAGTCAAAATGTTGAACAGTGCTTGCGTATTCAATCATTTTAATATTGATTCAATCCTTATGTATGGTAGTAATTGAATGTTTTGCATTAAAGGCCGATAGGCTGCATAATTTTCTAGCTACTTTTTTTTTACTGTTATATAAAACCTTTGCACCACATTATTGTGATGTTATTAGCTAAAATTTCCCTCCCCTTCTTCCCAGTTTTTAGCTCGTATACCCGGGGGGGCCTGGTCAGTTTGGTCTCTCTGCATCCTCTGGGTTAGAATCTCTTCAAGCAGATAATATTCAGTTCTACCAGCAAAGAGACTTAAACTGAAAATACTTGGAATTGTGCTTGTCTAAAATAACCACGATTAATCCAGTTTATCCATGGGCGTGTCCATATGGGGTTTGTTATTTTCAGTGATGATTGTCTGAAAAAGATGCTTTTTGGTGAAAGTTAATTAGGTTTATTATGCTGAGCTGTATGATAAATTTGAACATGCTGTGGACTCTGCTGATCTGATGGGTGTTAGGTGGCACTTTCCACGTAAAAATAGTTTGCATTTTGTGAAGAGTTGGGGTGTTGTAATCTTGTGGAGGGCACTACTAACTGCTTTTATTCTTTATGAACTCGATGCAAGTTCGATATTCTTTGTGGTGTTGCTAACACGATGCAAGTAATCGGAAGAACATTGGGTGGATGGGGTTTATGAGTAGCAAAAACTCTAGCCAGATAAATTCTGTGACAACTCACTAGATTTTGCTGATGAAAAATATTTCTAAATCTCCCCATTTTTATTGCTCTACTGACCTTTACTGCAGAAATATTCTATGGATATGGCTTCTTGTGCTAGCTTGTAAGTTTTGATTGTCCATGTTGATGTTTATGACTAGTATGTGCTTCACTTTTGTAGTGTCACACGGTTCTGTTTGTGAATATATCCATATTGGCTATGTAAATTGGTATGTTAAATTGATAGTTGAATCTCTTAGCTTTGTTTAATATCCAGAGGATTTTGTTGAATTAGTCTAATTGAAACTGATGTTTTGTCCTGTATTTTTGCTTTGTCCAGCTCCTTTAAGTGGCCCATTAGTCATGGCAGATACACTTAGTGGACGGAAGAGCTCCACTAAAGCTTCAAAAACGAAGGATTTGTCCAAAAAGGACAGGTACCTTTTTAAGCGGAGAGATGAAGCTGGTGAACTGAGGAAAACAAAGACCACTCAAGGTCATGCAACCACCTCTTCATCTTCTGCATATGAGGATGGGGCATCTGATACGTCTGCAGCTGCTTTTGTGTTTCAGAAAAGGGACTTAACAGTCTCTGATGATGTTCCTGCTGTAACTCCAGGCAAGGAACACTCATATTTTTAATTATATATCTTGCCTGTTATGGAATCAAATGATATAGACACTGTGTAACTGACCATTTGATATTCTGTTCTGTAGGTCATGGTGTGATGTCTCCTGGGACACAAGAATTGGAGTCTAGTGCTGTAGTGACAGCCGATGTAGGTGATGTGCATGATAAGGTTCCAGATAGGCACATCAGCAACCCTACTATTGAAACGGGCCATCTTAGTGTGAGGGATGGCATGATGAAGAAGAAGAAAAAAGCTTCGAAACGCCCTGCAGGGGAACTGAGCTCTGAAAAATCTGATCGTCCAGAGAAGAAGATGAAGAAAGTGAGGAAAATTGATGGCCAAAGGGGAATAGAGCATGTGGAAAGAGATTTAGTGTTGTCTGCTGGGATGCCTACTGAAATAGCTGCCTCGTCCAGAGAGGACTCCCAAATAAGTCAGAGGAAGGACAATGAAGCTATCAATTCTGTTTCTTCACTAATGGGGTTGGTGTCATCAGTAGCAGCTGAAGCTGATCTGTCACAATTGTTGGCTGATTTAAGAAGTCTTGCACTGAATCCTGTCCATGGCATGGAAAGAAATGGACCTGCAATTGCAAGACAGTTTTTCCTTAAATTCCGGTCCATTATTTTCCTGAAGAGCTGCGGGGCTTCAGCTCCTTCTGAATGTGAGTCCAAGGAGGATCGAGACATTAAGTCTTCCCTTGAATCTACTGAGAAACCTTCTGTTGGGAACAGTAAAGCTGTATCTTCGATGAAACGGCAGAAGCTTTCAGCCAGACATGAGGATCCTATGAAAGGGCATAAACGGATGCCATCTGATCGTCAGGAAGAAAATGCTGTAAAAAAGGCCAAAAAAATCACCGAAGTAAAATCCTTGGGTGCTGAAAAGCGGGCCCTACTAAAGAATCCTGAGATGCGGCAGCGGTCTGAGGGAAAGGCTAAGGCACCTACAGTACAAAGCCCACAGTCAAAGCCCATAAAGTCAGAGCAGCGTCAGAAGAAAATGGACCGTCCTCCTAGGGTTGAGGAGCCCACATATCTAGTTATGAAGTACCAATCTGGATCCTCACTCCCATCCCTGGTAGAGCTGAAGGCAAGATTTGCCCGTTTCGGTCCACTGGATACATCGCTCAGTCGGGTCTTCTATAAAACGAACACCTGCCGTGTTGCTTTCCTCTATAAACAAGACGCGAATGTTGCTTATCGCTATGCCATGGGAAGCAAATCTGTTTTTTCCAATGTGAGGTTCTCATTGAAGCCGGTGGCAGCTCCTGAATCTCAGCAGCCAAGCAGTGGCAGGGTAGAAGACTTGCAGGTTGAGTCTCTAGCTAACCGGGATTCAGCAGTAGAGTCAAAATCTATGCTCCCCGCTACAACCCCACTGCAGCCAGTGCAGCAGTTGAAGTCCTGCTTGAAGAAGCCTTCTGGAGGCGATGAGACTGGCGGGCCCAGTAATGGTGGAGGCATGGCAAGAACAGCCCGGGTGAGATTCAACATGGTTGAGGTTAAAGGTAGTACTGATAATAGAGGAGGTCTTGAAGGCCAAAAGATGGAGTCTAAGAATTCGATGTTGTCATCATATGAAGGTTCATCATCTACATCATCGTCTATTGCTATGGATGTTAGTAACAATCAAAGGTTCACTGTTTCTTCACATCCATTGCAACCCCCTCTCCTTCCCCACCCTCCCCAGTTTATTAGACCTCCAATTGATCACCTACATCATATGGTAGAACTATCCCCTAGAAATAATTTGCATGATAATCTGAGGGAAGTTACGCCGCTACCTTCACAAGAAACTCCACCGCAGCCCACCAGAGACATCTCACAGCAGATGATGAATCTCTTGACAAGGTGCCACGATGTGGTGACCAATGTTAAGAGCATGTTAGGGTATGTGCCCTACCATCCTCTATGAAAAAACGGTGGTGGTGCATAAAGATTTGTTGAGAAATACGGTGGACTTTCCATCAAGGGCCCACTGATACTTACCCCAAACTGTAGCACCGTTAAGAAAAAGAAATTTCCGCTTGGGTGAAATGCCATAGTGGGTGCAAATGGGCTGCCCAAGAAACCCAGTTACATAGAGTATGTGCTGAAACGGAACAATTTTTGTACAAATAGCTTGGTATTGGGGTAGAGGGGGTAGGGTATTAGGTCAAGGCCACTTGACATTAGCTGAATTGTACTAGGAGAGCTTGAATATTTGTGTAGCTCGTGGCACGGGAAATATACTGTGTACCTGATTTGAGGCTGTGGACCACTCCTTTCGTCTTCCTGTCTTTCATCTCATGCCTGCGTGTCTGTACTTTTAGTGTTATATCAAGTTCTCAGTTTAGGATTTTTTATTTTTGGGGCAATTGATTTTATAACTTTGAATTGCATGTTCAAAAAAATCTTTTGGTTCATTTATGTTTTTGTGTGGGGGCAAGGTAAGTGCGACCCATCCCATAACGATGGTTTAACCATGAAAATATTGCTAAACCTATCTAGAATCCAACTATCAGTAAGCTTGGGTATATGCTTCTCTCTTTTGCGATGTAGTCTAGGCGTGACTTGAGTTGGCAGTATTCCAAATTATGTTGGATAGTTTTATGATAAGTTCATAAATATTGAGCACTTAAACCTTATCGATACCTTCTTGAATCAACAAGTTTATAATATGAATACAACAAAAAGTTTACCATTGTTCAACAACTTTAAGTTAGGGCCCATTTTCAAGTAATCTATACATTTGGTGTTAGTTGAAGCATTATCTAGGAAACGGAAACACTTTATCGAGCAAATGAAAAGTCAAGGCATTTTATAATCCTAACCTTAAAGTTGTACCAAGTATGTTTCTCCTTTATGGCCTCGTTATTTGAATGAACTTTTCATCGTCTATCCAATGGACAATAATGCATAGGAAAAGTTCACTAAAATTAGAGGTTCAAATATCACTAGTAAGTTTCACACGACCGTTGAATGTACGTAACATTTCTATCAAATAACTTCTAGACTTGTAATAAGCAGTTTGGGTATGGCGCTTAAGGGTGTTTCTAGGGATACATCTAAATACGGGTTGTAAGGAAACTCTAGTAAAATGTTCGAAGTTAGGACTCTCACCAAGGTTAAAGGACAATTCATCAACAATAACAAAATTAGCAAGTTCATCCATCATCCTATCTCTATTATACATAAAAGGACGTGACAATAACAAAATGTTCGACCGTCGCCCATGAATCCGTGAAGTTGATATGGCTTGAAGATTCTCCTCCCAATTTACCTCTTTCTAGATTAATTCCGTGTACTCTGGTCAAATGACGAGAGAATGTCCCCGTCGCATATTCGGTCTTCTATGCATAAGCTACGACCGGTTTCTTCCCCCGTTTGCTTACATATGAAGCAATAGCACATGAACCTCTTTCCTTTGTAAGTAGTGAAAGTGATTAGAACTTTCTCATAGTACGGCCACACCAGGGAAGGTTTTTTTCTACATTGAGAGCTCCCGGGTACTTCACCACCACCACCATTACCTCGTATGAATATTCAAACTAGCATTCATATAAACTAACATATAAGTTTCAAACTAACATTCATATATAAACTAAAAAAAATTATAAACTAACATATAAGTTTTAAACTAAACTAACATATAAACTAAACTAATGCAAGAATCATATAAGTTGTAAACTAACATTCATAACAAGTTATAAACTAATTATTCAAATAAAACTTATAAACTAAACTAACAATAAGTTTTAAACTTAACTAAACTAACATTCATATAAGTTTTGAACTAACATTCATATCAAGTTATAAACTGACATTCATATAAAGTTATTAATTATACTAATATGAATATAAAGCTTATAAACTAATTATTCATATAAAGCTTATAAACTAAACTAACATATAAGTTTTACACTAAACTAAAATAACATTCATATAAAGTTATTAACTAAACTAACATTCATATAAAGTTATAAACTAAACTACATCAAACTAAACATAAATTTCCAAAATTAGAAGTTTAGAAATTACCTTGGCCAATACTAGGAGGTTGTATCCCCAAAGTTGGTGTTTGAGGAATTTGAGTACTAGGAGTAGGAGCTCCAAAAATTTGTTGCTCTAAAAATTTGTTGCTCCAAATGTCGAGCGAAAGTATCGATGTTCGGTTCATGTGTTTGAAACGAATCATCGAACGAGCTAATAGCATTAATATTTCTTTCTCTTGAATCCATTTCTTTTATAATAGTAAAATTAAGACCAAGAAATAAAATAATTAAGATTAAAAGAGTAATTAAGAAGAAGATTTATACTTATTACTAAACTAATTGTATTTAAGAGTAAGTGAGAAATTGAGCGATTGAGAGTGAATTGAGTGATGATTTGTGATTGAATTGAAGAGTTTATACGAGCTGAATCGGGCTAGTGCGGTCCGGGCTGATGGGCCGAATTAAACCAGTTTGGTGGGTCGGGCCAAATTGGTTCATGGGTAAAATAGGTTTTTTTTTTAAATCGAATTGAATAGGGTTCGGGTTTGAAAATCTGGATTCGTATTCGGCCTATCCAGCTGGTGGATTGAATCGAATCCGGGCCGGGCTCAAGGTTGGTTGGGCCAAAAACCGAGCCAATTTAGTACTGGGCCGGGCAGAACCGGCCTGATGGCCATCCCTACGAGACAGTTTAGGTTCTTTCCCTTGGCAAAATGTAATGTTTAAGAAATGCATGAACTCTCAATTAATTGGGTGGATGCTCTTCAGCTATTGTTTTTATTCTTTTTTACTGATGAATAACTGAAACAGCAAATTAAAATCGTAGTGGTATGTTTAAGCAGGTTGGCACATCAAAGTCTATTCTAGAAAAGCTCATTGGAGTAACGGATTTTGTTAATTACATTGTTCTTATATGATTTCAGGCTTTAATGATCTAGAAAAGCTCGGTTACAGATTTTTGATGTGCTAACCTGTTTAAAGACTGGATAACTGATTTTTATAAGAAAGTTATGGTCACAAAATGTTCTTGATGCATTCATTCACTTATTACTTAAGCCTAGCACCATTACTATGATAGGATGAATATATGGCCGAGTGTGTGTTTTCTGTGCCACTGTTTTGTCAACCGAAAGCGCGCGTCTCAGGCAGCTGCAAGGCTTACAAGAATTACAACTTTCTACAAGATCATGCTCAAACTTCCTTAAAAACAAAATTTGAGGAATAGTTAAGACACTTTTTTCTGTTCTTTTTTCTTAGACAAACATCAGATAGATTTCATCCTCAAGTCATGAATATTTTGGAAAAGTTGAGAATCCTAATCCTAGCACTTCCCCTTCTGCTAAGCCCTGATTAAGACGATGAATAAAACTTCGTGTTGAGGAGACCACACATCCCATACGTGGCTGTAGATACTGGTTTCCTCATTCCCAGTTTTTTAGCAAAATTTCTTACATACTCGTCGAATGCTCACTAATGTTGATGTTTGGGTGCTTATATAGAATGTGTGCGTCTTCTATCCACTAACCTGTTTCTTGGCCTCAGAGACATCTCGGACTGAGAAGTAACTGTTTTTCCTGGACGAATTTGCAAATTGCAACAACTCAATCTCTTTGATCTTCCTCTCTTCACCAAGAGTAATCTCAAAATCATACTCATCTCCCTTGAACATTTTGTTCTTCAACTGAAATTCTCTCCACCCCCAGAAGTGACTAGAACACTGTCATGCCCCTGGCAGATCTCACCATCTGCGAAATCCCTATCTGGTATTTCAGAAGTATCATTTCTGGTTTATTTATTTTAGTTCGTTTGATGTTATACTCTGTGAAAATACCTGCAGGAATGTGCTGCACATAAAATTAACCACTAATCAAATTTGAAGTACTTGGAATATTTACAGTCCTCTGAACAATGAGCTAATTACATAGTAGTACTACACTAAAAGCCTAACAAATTTTCGGACAATGTTAGCTCTTCGTAAACAAACTTGGAGAGTGTTTTACATTTAGACAAGAGCAATGCCGGCAAAAGGAGCATGGCTTATTTTTAACTGCAATGAACCATTTTATAGTTTACGGAAGCTAAGCGAACGGTTAGAAACCCAGGGATTCTCTAGTGAAAACTAGCAAAATTCTGACGGGCAATTCAGACAAACATCAACAAGACCTGCTACGGTCTTAAACAAAACTTGCTAAAAGCTGAAAGCCTTAAACAAAGATTCGCCCCTCGTCAAGAGGGACTTTTTTTAAGAGATACTGAGAAAGGGAAGGGGTAGGAAATTTGGACCATTGTACTCCTCAAGCTTATTTGTCGATAGTTAACTCCCCTCTTCTACACGTGAGAAGACACACATAGGTAATGGGGATCAACAAGAGGACATCAGTTTTTAGCATTGATTTTGCTCTTTGTATTATCACACTTTCCATAGCAGAGATAGTCCTGTTCATTTGACTCCGGGAATGCCTACATAAGGTGTCATATTTAATGTAGCCAATCAATGCTGTACAAATTTTGACAGAAAATTTCAAAACTTAGAAAGACAGTACAGTAGAATATAATACAAGCACATATTAGGAAAATTTACCAGTTCATGAAGCTTTCCCTCGTAAACCCTGGTAAATCGTATCCTCTCAGATTTAATGGTTCTTTCTGGAGCAACCCTTGTCATTACTTCATGCGAATCTGCTGAAAATGAGCTGTGAGAAAATATAAAATAGAAAAATAAAGAAAGGGATAGGCTTAGCTTCTTCAAAGAACTAACCTTGAGACTCTAGTTCAGCTTTCGTGCTTCTTTCTAAATATGTATTCGCACAGGCACCAGTGTGATGGCTATAACTTTCATCTGGATCTGGCTCCGTCTCTTGCTTCACCTTCACATGAGGCTTATCATCATTAGCTATAGGTTCATTTTCCTTCACGCATCCATTGATACTGAATACTTTGACAATGAACTCAGATTTCCCTTTGTATGTAAAGATCAAGAACTCTCGCGCTAATGAGTTTCCAATCACGAAGCCTTCCCAACCCTTTGTCATAAGCAACTTGCATTCAGTATTTTCCAACTCCACATTCCAAACTTTCTCCTGTAAGTTTTTCAATATGACTTTCTTCAGAATCTTCCCTTTAAAGTTGTTTACAAAATCAGGAGGTATCACCTGCAAGATGAACCAATTCAATTCAGGTATCCTAATCAATCCTCACAATTCTTCATCTTCTTTTTGAAGTTTGGGGTGCGTCATGAGGGAAGTTAATTAAAACATTATTATATAGCTCCAAGGAGGGATTAGACACTAAATTATGTGCATTATTTTATCATGCCTTTCTACTGACCATTAGCATGCATTACCGAGGATTAGTTTTTGCATATCACGTAACCCCAATAAAAAAATATGAGGGTGACACAGACAAAGTCAAAATGCTTCAGTACATCTGTACATGTACTGACTTTTAGTCCACTTCAAGCAGAAATTTGAAGTCCAAGCATTTAGGATGCTTTTCGGCAGATATAATTATAGTCCATCCAGCACCATACTTTCATTTGTTTGTTTCTCTGAATGCATTAAGCCAACTCATAAGAGAGTAGGACCTCTGGGAGGATATACGTGGACAATATCCATGATCCATAACGCATATAGAGTGTTAATACATCCTGTATTACAGAAGCTAGCTATAGACCCGAGCTGGGCGCCAAAGGTAAAGGGGGATGCATTCATTACCAACAGACCCTAAATAAAGAAGTCAATCAACATCTATCAACTCATGTTTTTCACAAGGTCTGATAATAAAGAAACTTGTCCCAAGCATGATTGACACAGGTTGCTGCAACTTCACTCTCTTGACAAAGAGGGAAAGAAAATTACAAGGCTCTGTAGCTTGTTTTCATGTGAAATTTGGAAATATGCATTGGAATATAATTTAGCAGTCATGATGCTTTATTGCCTGACTAGCTTCTACTATGTGTGAAATCCGAACTTGTAGTATTAAAGATCAAGGAGGTCCTAGCCAGTAGCCACCAACAAATCATTCTCATATGTAGCAAAATGTGTTGACTTTATGTAGAATGTGAATGGGTAGAATTTTAGGGTTAATATTTTTCATTGATCATTCACTTCATGTGCACAATTATACTTATAGATACATATATTTAATTACCAAATTTCAGTTTATCATTGTGTTATAGTGTAAAGGTTGTTAGTTTTGGTGGGAAAAGTTGTTAGGAAAGTTGTTGACCAACAACTTAGTTGTTACGTGCATAGGCTTATAAATACTGAGACCCTTTGTACAGAATGAGAAGAATAAGAATTCAATCAATACTCTCTTATGTTTTTCTTCTCTATCCTTCTTCTCTTCCCTCTCTGTCATACTCTTCTGCTCATCTTCTCCTCAATTCTTCCTGTATTTCTTGGTTTGTGTTCTCAAACTGATCACCTGTGAGTGAAGTAAGGTTTGTAACCTTAACATTGGTATCAGAGCAGCCTTCCTGATTGCGTCATTCTGGCACCAACGGTCTCTTCTCGAGTAGCTCAGATGGAAGCGCAATTTGCTGCCTTAGAACAGAGGTTTGAAGCTCAAAAATTAGAATCTGATCAGAAGTTTGATGAGATTGTGAGGACTATGTAGCAACTAAGGGAGAGCTTAATCATGTTTCAGGACAATCAAACTCCTCGAATGGAGGATCATCATCAACCGCTGAAGTTAGGGTATGTTCCTAAACTAGACTTTCCTAAATTCGATGGCAGTAACCCTAGACTATGGATTAAGAAGTGTTGTAAGTATTTTAGCCTTTGTAAAATACCTGATGACCAGAAGGTGGACCTAACTTCTTTGAACATGGTTGATAAAGCTGAAAATTGGATTACTAGCTACTTATCTTCGAGATCAGTGGTAGATTGGAACGATTTTGTGATAGATGTGAATGGACGGTTTAAAGAAGATAATGGAGTGAATGTTGTAGAAGAATTCAATAAACTACATCAAAATGATAGTATTGAGGCATATATTGATGATTTTGAAAACCTGCGTGTTGCTATGATGCAAAACAGTTACTTATTGCCTGAGAAATACTTGCTAGAAAGTTTTATTGGAGGTCTTAAACCTGGAATAAGGCCATTTGTTAGAGCATTTAAGCCTCAATCTATTACTAGTGTTGTGGAGTATGCCAGACTTCAAGACGAATCCTTGTCAGTAAATTGTCCAAAAACAACCAGAAACAATAATCAATATTCCAAACCTTACACCACTTTTCCTAATTCTAAATCATATAAACCACCTCTATTGCCAACTCCTGACCCTAAATTTGCTTATGTTACAAAATCAGTTTTGAAACCTAACAAACCTACAAAATATATTCCAACTGAGGTTAGAGCAGAAAAAATCGCTAAAGGCCTTTGTTACTATTGTGATGCTCCCTATGACAGAAATCATAAATGTCAGTTTAAGGAATCTCAGTTGTTTATGGTGGAAATCCTCAGTCAGGATGAAGTGGAGGAAGTAAATGAAAATTTGAATGATTTAGAGGATGTAGATCCTTGTATTTCATTAAGTGCCTCGAATGGGAGTCAAATCTTTCATACAACGAGGATTAAAGCTTTATCCAAGAATGTTCCGATACATACTCTCATTGATTCTGGTAGTACACACAATTTTTTGGACATTCATGTAGCAGAGAAGTTGGGGTGCAAGGTGGAGAGTATACCAGAGCAAGCTGTGTTGATTGCAGATGGAAATCAGTTAGTGTGTCAATCAGTTTGCAGGCAGTTTGCATGGTTGATTGGGAGACAAGAGTATGTTACTGAGGTCATGCTAATACCGTTAGGAGGATGTGATATGGTTTTAGGAGTTCAGTGGCTAAGTACCCCTAGACCGATTTCTTGGGGCTTTAGTAAACTGGTAACGAAATTCTGGAGGAATGAGAAAGAAGTGGAGTTAAAAGGGATGCCACCGAAGAAAGTTAGGGTATTACAGGAGGGACCTTCTCTGAAATTAATAAGAACTGCTGGCTATCACCTGTTTAATTCAGGTGTCTAGTGAGTCTGAAGAGTCTAAGGAATTATGTGCTTTGAAGAACAGGTTTTCTAGTATATTTGAAAAACCTACAGAGTTGCCTCCTAGTAGAGGGATGTATGATCATCGGATATGCTTATTACCCGGTCAAGGAGTTGTTAATATTAGACCTTATAAATATCCTTTGAAACAAAACAATGTAATTGAACAATTGGTGCAAGAAATGCTAGATAAAGGGACCATTCAACCTAGTTCTAGTCCTTTTGCTTCTCCTGTGGTTCTAGTTGGGAAAAATGATGGTTCATGGAGATTGTGTGTGGATTTTAGGGAATTGAACAAAATAACGGTGAAGGATAAGTTCCATATTCCTGTTCTAGATGAGTTGATTGATGAGCTAGCAGGAGCTACGGTGTTTAGCAAACTTGATCTTCGAGCAGGGTAACATTAATTACGAATGCATCCTAATGATGTATTTAAAACAGCATTTAAAATGCACGAGGGCCATTATGAATTCTTAGTCATGCCTTTTGGGTTGACTAATGCTCCTGCTTCTTTTTAAGGATGGATGAATGCGGTATTCAAACCTTTGTTAAGGAAGTGTGTTTTGGTCTTCTTTGATGACATCTTAGTCTATAGTAGGAATACTGAAGAACACTTGAAACATCTGAGTGAGGTTTTTCAGTTGATGAGGTTGCACTCAATGTATGCTAAAATGAGTAAGTGTGCATTTATGACTAAGAGGGTGGAATATTTGGGACACTTTATTTCTGCTAATGGTGTTGAAAGTGATCCTAGTAAAGTTGCAGCAGTGAGCTCTTGGCCTATTCCATCATCTGTCAAAGATCTCAGAAGCTTCCTTGGTTTGGCTGGGTACTATAGACGCTTTGTGTAGGGATATGCTCGGATTAGTAAGCCCCTTACTGATTTACTTAAGAAGAGGGCGTTTGAATGGACATATAATGCACAAGTCGCTTTTGAGAAATTGAAAGATGCCCTTACCAAAGCACCTATGCTGGCCATTCCTAATTTCAATAAAACATACGTGGTAGAGACGGATGCTTCTTCAAATGGTATTGGTGCTGTCCTTATGCAAGAAAATCATCCTCTTACATTCAATAGTAGGACATTGGGTCCGAAATGGCAAAAGTTGCCTGTTTATGAGAAGGAGTTGCTTGCTATTGTGTTTACTGTACAGAAGTGGGAACAATACTTGATGGGAGGCCATTTCATTGTTAAGACTGACCAAAAAAGCTTGAAGTGGCTTTTACAACAGAAAGTGTCAACTCCTTTTTAACAGTTTTGGATTTCAAAACTGATGGGATTTGATTATGAAGTCCAATATAAAGCAGGCAAAGAGAACTATGTTGCTGATGCATTATCAAGAGCGCAAGGGTCAGAATTATTGTTATTAGGAATAACAATAGTTGACTCAAACTTAGCACAAAGTATTCAAGACAGTTATAGCAAGGATGTGAATACTGGGACTTTACGCGATAATTTGACAGAGGGTAATGTAATTCCAGGATTCATATTGCAGGATGGTTTGATTAAGCGCCATAGGTGAATTATTGTTGGGCTAGATGTTGTATTAAGAACTAAAATCATTCAATGGCAACACTCCTCTGTTGAAGCTGGTCATTCGGGCAGGGATCAAACTCTTAAGCGCATGCATGGCTTGTTTTACTGGAGAGGTATGGCTAGAGATGTGAGTCATGATATTCAAAATTGTGTTGTATGCCAGGCCTCCAAATATGATACATCTGCAAAGCCAGGATATTTGTAACCTTTACCTATTCCAGAGAGCATTTGGACAAATATCTCGATGAACTTTATCACTGGTCTACCCATGTCTATGCATAAAAACGTAATTTTTGTGGTGGTGGATAGGCTAAGTAAGTTTGCTCACTTCATGGCACTTAGGCATCCATTACTGCTCTGGATGTTGATCAGATTTATTTGGATAATGTATTCAAATTACATGGGTGGCCACGGAGCATTGTTAGTGACAGAGATGCCATTTTCTTGAACAAATTTTGGAAAGGGTTATTTTCCATACATGGCACTGAGTTTCTTCTTTCATCAGCATATCATCCTGAGACAGATGGACAAACTGAAGTAGTAAATAGTTGTTTAGAGTCCTACTTGAGATGTATGGCTAGTGACAAGCCTACGGAATGGTGCAAGTACTCACCCCTAGCTGAATGGTGGTATACTCATTTCCATACAGCTATTAGTATGACTCCGTATGAAGCTGTATATTGCCAGTCACCCCCTTTGCACTTACCATGTTTACCTGGAGAATCGAAGAATGAGGCAATAGACAGAAGCATGCAAAGGAGGGAGGTTGTTGTGGGCATTCTCAAAGAAAATTTGGTGAAAGCTCAGCAGAGGATGAAGGTGTAAGCAGATAAGGAAAGATCTGAGATGGTGTTTGCTGTCAATGACTGGGTATGGTTGAAGTTCCAAAGTCATAGGCAGCAGTCTGTCCATTTCAAGAGTAATAATAAGCTGGCTGCAAGATATTTTGGCCCATTTAAGGTGTTAGCAGTAATTGGTAAGGTGGCTTATAAGGTTCAGTTGCCTAGTTCAACAAAAATACATGATGTGTTTCATGTGTCTCAGTTGAAGGCTTTTCGAGGTGAATTACCCTTAGCTGCTGTTATCCCAGGGTCTACACCAACAACAGAGAATGCTCAACTGATTCCGGTGTCTGTTTTGGATAAGATGATTCTTTCGGGGTCTAATGGGCATGTTGAACAGGTTTTGGTTCAATGGAAGGATAAGCCTAGTTTTGAGGCTACTTGGATGAATAAGCAAGATTTTGAAGCTCAGTTCCCTCGATTTTCTGTGTGACGACTTGAGGTCAAGTCTTTTAAAGGGGAAGGGTATGTTATAGTGTAAAGGTTGTTAGTTTTGGTGGGAAAAGTTGTTAGGAAAGTTGTTGAGCAACAACTTAGTTGTTACGTGCATAGGCTTATAAATACTGAGACCCTTTGTACAAAATGAGAAGAATAAGAACTCAATCAATACTCTCTTATGTTTTTCTTCTCTATCCTTCTTCTCTTCCCTCTCTGTCATACTCTTCTGCTCATCTTCTCCTCAATTCTTCCTGCATTTCTTAGTTTGAGTTCTCAAACTGATCACCTGTGAGTGAAGTAAGGTTTGTATCCTTAACACATTGCTCTACTACTAATATGCTTTGCTATCTTTTAGGATCATGTATTATCTTTTCTACAATAGCATGTAGAATTTTAGGGTTAATGTTTTTCATTGATCAATTTTGTTCATGTGTACAAGTATATTTATAAATACATGTATTTGTATTTTATTCTATTTAGAACTCTCCTAATTATCAGATCTCAGTTTATCATTGCTCTATTACTGATATGCTTTGCTATCTTTTAAGATCAAGTATTATTTTTTCTACAAGCTAACCCTATCCATATTAGAATGAGATGAATTCTATATTTTATCAGGGTTAGTTAGGGCTTTGAGTGAAAAGACGCAATCGAGAATGGAATTAATTTTCATAGAGGAATAAGCATAACTTTAGTCTAATTTGCTATCTTAAAAACTACTCCGTAATAATAAAGTGCGTTGACTTTTGTTTGACAAAACAGATGGATAATCTAATGTCAAGAGTCAAGGCAAATGGATGATTCATCTGATAGGTAGACTAAAATAGATATTGCTGCATTAAATATATAAAAGTTAATGCTAATAGTATTGTAATTTGTGCACCATGCATGAATAGAAACATTACCAATTGCTTGGAATTGTGCTCTAGTAGATAAATCTTAAAATTAAGGAGGATGTTGTGAGCCAGTCTCGCCATTCTTATTTATTTGTACAACTCCCAAAATTTTTGACAAAATAATTGACTATAAGTCAACTCCTTAATATTCAACAATCAAACTAAATCCTCAATTGCATACATATACCCAAAGACGAAATCGCTGGAAAATGAAGATAATTCATCAAACAATTAAAAAAACATCATAAACGTAAAAGATTGTACCTATATAGATATTTGAGTTAAAACTTAAAAACTACGCAGTACGAAATAATTATTATGTGACAATAAGATATCAAAGATACGGTACTCGAGGGATAGACCTTTCTTTTTCTTATTTGAAAAGTTTTCATATTATATTTGTAAAAAAACTTGATGTTAGACTTGTGGTTTGCTTAATTAAAATGGGGTAATTGCGTATTATGAGAGGCAAAGGAAAGGATTGGCTGAGTGCTTGACGATTAACTAAGGAGTCCAAGACTCCAAGCCACCAAGGAATAGAAGAACACGAGAAGTGGCTCATCTTTGGTGGTAAGTTGCTAGATCCCCTAAACCCCATTTTGATGGTCAACCAGAAAGAAATAGGTGTGTGATGGATGAGGCCTAGTGTTTTGGGTTAGCTCATCTTAGCTAAAGATGACCCCTATACGAGCAACGAGTTAGGATTGGGCCGTCAAATATTGAAATATAAATATATAATGCATATTCCATATTACTAGTAGCCTACTTTTTTCCCGATTTTAAACTAATACACTTCCACCCGACATAAACTATGTGCATGTTTCTATCACCTACGGAGTATTCTTCTAATTCCTCAACATATAAAATCTCACCTTGATTTCAATCTTTCAATCCATCCATCGAATCCTGCGGGCTCCCATAAGAGCCATAACCCCATTCTTATACAATCAAACTACTCCGCCGTAACTTCCACCGTCTCCAACCATGTCCTCCTCCTCTTCGCCTTCCATCTCCATCGCCCAACCACAACTCCACTCACTCTCTTTCAACCAAGACTCTACCTGTTTCTCCGCCTCCACTAACTCCGGCTTCCTCATCTTCAGCACCAACCCCTTCCGCATCATCTCCCACCGTACACTCTCCCACTCTCTCTCCCTCGTCCACATGCTCTTCCGCTGCAAGCTCCTTGCCCTCGTCGGCACCGGTGACCCCCACCCTCCCCACAAGGTCATACTCTGTGACGGTCCTCGCGGCTGCTACGTCGGCGAGCTCTCCTTCCGCTCCAACGTGAAGTCCGTCCGCCTCCGCTGCGACCGCATCGTCGTCGCCCTCAACCAGCGGATATTCGTCTACAACCTCACCGACTTGAAACTTCTCGACCAGATTGACACGGCTGCGAATCCTAAGGGTTTGTGCGAGGTTTCGTGTTTGGCGAACTCGTTTGTTCTGTTTGCCCTGGATTGCAAAAGGGTCAGATACGGGTCGAGCATTACGGGTGTAAGAAGTCCAGGTTTATTGTCGCGCATGATTCTAGGATTGCTTCAGTGGCTTTGACTCATGATGGCAGGTGGGTTGCCACTGCCAGTAGTAAGGGTACTTTAGTCAGGGTGTTCAACACTTTGGATGGCTCTTTGTTGCGAGAGGTAAATTGAAACGAACCTCGTTAAATAATGTAGACTTAGGGTAATGATTTCCACGCAAAAATACTTTAACCAATTAATATAGTCAGCAACATCTTTTAGTTGTCCATTGTGGATGCGCGCGGTTATGTGTTTTGATTTAGGTTGATCTTTGTAGGTTTTGTGGTGGTTTAGCTGAAGATATGTTTGTCTTGTTCAAACCTGAACTGAAGTTATGCTACTAAAGTTATGATGATCAGTTGTTTCCGGGGTGTTGTTTAACAAATATATATGTATAGGTAAACTAGTTCTTACTTGCTACTGTCAGTTTTTTGTCGAAGGTGTTGAGGGATGAATGCTTGTAAACAACAGCCCATTAGCATGTCAGTTTTACAATTCTAGATACTACATCTCTTCCTTTTTTTTTTGTTTACTTTTTACGTCACACGTTGACTTAAAACGTTTTATCTCTAAATCCGTTTAACAAAAAATTATTAAAAAATAACTTATATTAGGATGTTTCTCAATAATCAGAAAGCCTTTACCTGCATACATCTATCTGTTATGTAGGTTAGAAGGGGAATTTACAAAGCAGAGATACAGAGCTTAGCTTTCTCTTCTAATGCGCAATGGCTGGCAGCATCAAGTGACAGGGGAACCATTCATGTATTTAACCTGAAACTTGATTCAGGATCCCCCGGGAACAGTGGTTTGCAGAGTCCACCTGAACAGCAAAGTTCTCCACGCTCCCCTCTATCGTCCATCTCCTTTATGAAAGGTATGTCATCTCAGTGGTGCTAAGTTTTTTTCATAGAAAAACAAATAAACTGAGAGGCACTAAGTTGAACATGATGTCGACGTGCTAATTAGAATTCCTATTCTTGTCAAGTGTAAGATGTACACATTTAAATTGGAGTTAGCTGCTCTTTTCACGTAGTCCTTAACGATGTCACTTAAAAATGTACTCCCTTTGTAATTATATTGGCTTAAAAAACATAACTTTGGTGCGAGTAAAGTGTTGGTAGCCTTTATACAGAAAGGCCACCTGAAATCTATGGCGGATGGTAAGACTTGAGACATTGAAACGACTTAGACAACCTGTTTATTTTAGAGAAGGTTGAGTCATCGAGTGTACAGGAAACTTGAAAGACCTGATCTATTTTGATTATTTGTTCTCCCTCTTATATGCGTGATTTTCGTTTATTTGTTACTGCAGGTGTATTACCCAAATATTTTAGTTCAGAGTGGTCAATGGCCCAGTTTCACTTACCTGAATGTACTCGGTACATCGTTACCTTTGGCGAACAAGAGAACACAGTAGTTATAGTGGGGATGAATGGAAGGTAAGTCATTCAAGCATGTTTTGCTCATCGTCTTTCTTATTCTGAATACCCAACTTCATGCAGAACATGGCCTACAAAATGAAATTGGTGCTATAGGTGCCCGATATCCCGGCCTGTAAAAGTCATAAGAGATGTCATGTTGTCCTTTACTTATGAAGCTTCACTATTCTGATATCGAAATCGCCATGATTCACGTAGAGAAGTTGCTTGTTCTAATAAGGAAATATTTCTTTGTTCTATTAGTTTTGCCTTCCACCGTCCTTGGGCTTATATTGGACTGATTGAAGCTCCACGATCCAATTCTAAGAATATTGTATTGAATTCCCTTGTTGCTCCATGTCTTAGATTACTGGTTTTTAGAGACTGAGATGACACCATTGTCCTACTCTTGTTTTTTAGCAAAATACTATGGTTCCTTGATCCTTCTGCTTTAGAGCCGGCTAGAAGTAACCATTGTGATTGTCTGAGTAGTGCTTGAAAATGGCATAAATTTAGGAACTCGGCTGTGTGCTGTTAGCAGCTCTTCCGCCCTTCCTCTTACTGCTCTATGTTTTTTCTTCCTTGCTGTTTGTAGACGAAATAAAATGTTGTTGATGTGATTTAAGTTGATGATTCGAATGATATGGTGTCTTTTGAACTGGCTATTTTTACTGTTTATCTAATTGGATCTCTTAGAGTTCAGTTTTTATCGATGTGAATTCAATTCCACAACTGGAGGAGAGATGAAGCAGCTGGAATACCGTGACTTATTGAAACCGGAGCAACCTACCGAAACTTGACATTGATGTTTCATTTCTAGAATCACATTTTCTTACTTCTCTTTTTACTGTTTTGGTTTACCTTAAAGGATTGTGGGATAATGTTTAGTACATATACAGATTAGTTATCACTTGTAACTGGTTCATTACTTTTTACCTATTTATAATAGGCATTGGATACCTATTAAAGGAATATGGATTGCCATCACTCAAAAATTACGAAACTTACTAATTAAATAAGATTTTTGGTGAGATAGTATGACCAAATGCATTAACAAGTTTGTGCAATGTGTTACATAAGAATTAGAGCAATCCTATATCTTTTGGGAATTTGAATTATTGTTTTTAATTTTACTATCTTGCCAACCCCTAACCCCCCCCCCCCCCCCCCCCCCCCCCCCAAACTCCTGGACTACACGACTTTTATTTAAGGCAAAGACTTGGTAACATGTAAAATGGTGTTATATACTATCTTGCCAATGTTAGTCCAATTTTATGTACCCATTCCTCCCTATACATTGAAATCAATGAATATGATCAGAAATGTGATGTAATTAAGATGAAGATGTGGAGTACTTTTAGTTAGTTGACTTGTGTTTGAATGGATGTATTGCCTTGATTTAAAATCACCTAGAGTTATGCAATGTACTGTACCATAAAAAGTGATTATCGAATATGCATTCCTCTAAAGAAAATAAAAAGTTATCAACTTAATATTTATTATTCGAAATCAATACAACTTTGCAGTAAAAACAATATAACATTACACTACACTCTTGCATCTTATGGAACATACATATTTGAATTATTCCCGACATGTCTCATTCAACGTTTTTGAATGTAGAAGATTTTAATGTTTTATAAGTCTCACCAAATTTGATATCAATCCTATTTCAAAATTAAAAGACATAAGCTACTTGTAATGAACTTTTTGGCATATCAACATAAGATGTAGGTTAGGCAAGGCATACTTCACAATTACTCACATCATCATATCGCATGCACGCTAATAGTTATGTCCCTAACAAACCTTTCACCATGATCCTCACAACACTAGCTACTTTCATGTCAACATTAATGTACTAACTATTAGAAATGTTGCAAAACTATATGAAAATACAAACATCTACTTTGTATTCTATCTCTGTATTAGTTTGCATATAAAAAGTATAATCACAAGCTTATTATTGCACACCAAAAGTGGGTAATTGATTCAATATAATTCATTGAATTTTTGGAAACAAGCACGAGCTTGATGACTACAAGAAATGGGAGCCCAAATATATTTATCAAGATATGGCAGCTACAAGCCTACAAGATCAACGTGATCAGGAAATGTGGCCAATATACATAATTGCATTTTCCTGAGAGAAGCTGCAAAATCCATTTCTTCATCCATAGCCTTTCGAGCGCAAACAACAGCTTCCTCAAGCTCTTTGTGGCACAAATAGTATGAACAAATTTGTGCGAGGAGTCTTTCATACCTTTCTTGGACTCTCATTGCTCTTTCTTCAGCTTGTGCTAACGCCTCACTTATCATATGCAATCTCTCCTGTGCGATCTTCCTTGTTTTCCTCTTATTCAAGCATGGTACCCAAAATGTCAGGGCGGATGATAAGCCTATAACAGAAATGATTATGGGGCCATATAAATCCATATATACTATTATACATATATATAGTAAAGTTTTGATTATTGTGAACCAATGACAAGTATGAATATCAGAGGACGAGAATGTAGTAGATTGATCAATAGATGCAATGATTTTGGGAAGGCCAGGGAACATGATTCCATGCTTTGACAGAAGGAAACAGCACTGCTGGACTGGAATCATTTCTTATGGGAAAAGAATCAAAAGATTAGGTTTGCGAGTGAAAAAAATAAATTGCGCATCCGGGGAATCGAACCCCGGTCAGTACCGTGGGAGGGTACTATGATACCACTACACTAGATGCGCTTGTTGTTACCTAGCTATGAAGTATAAATAAAAAAAATTAATGTGTATCCTAGTGTGTGCAACTTCTATATAGTAAATTTATGTACACACCTATATCCATTATTTGCTTTAAGCTATCATATATATATATATATATATATATATATATATATATATAAATTCTCCGTACTTATTTTTATGTAACCCATCTATGTTGTGATAGTATGGCTATTTGCCTATTTGCGTTGTAGAGAATAGCAAAAGAAATGAAACTTTTGCACAAAAGTGTTATTTAAAACATGTTATAAGACATGGTTTTATATCTTCTTGAATTTTGTGTTGTGTTGTGTTTGGCTTCTAGCACTTTCTTTTACGGATTAATCTATTTTGCATTCGCTCTATTTATATCGATGTATACTTTGAAGCTACTTGAATCCCGCGATGTTTCTAAGATACACCTCATAATTGGCATTTGCTTGATTCGACTCACCAAATTTTATTGCATTAAATATAAATCATCTAAAGCACTCTTAACTCTCTATAATTTTGTGATTTTGGTGGTATGCAAAGTAAACCAACGATGACAGTTTTCAAGAAGAGTGAAGATGGTGCTTTAGAGGAAATTGTGCGTGCTTAGTTTACCTTAAACAACTCAAATTTTTAGTTTAGGAAAATTCATACTACTTAACATTTCGAGACTCTCCATCCTCTATATTGATCTTTGTTCCACGGTTTACATGATTCTAGAATCATTTTCTAAAGGGCCTCCAATAGTTTTAATTCAATTCATTTCTAAGTTTTCAAGCATATAAAATTGATTATGGATATAGGATACCTGTTACATTACAAGATCATATATTTATTGGAGAAACAACATGTGTCTTGACGTGTATGATAATCAATGTTTGGCACATTGTATCTTATATAACGACCTCTTTGGTAGATACTCTCCAAATGTAACAATGCTTTGACTTGAGAGTTAAGAGTATAAAACAAATAATGAAACTACCATATTTACATATTTATATGGAATTTGAAGATATTATCCAGTTACAACAAATATTGTATCTCGTCTAAATAACATTAATTTATTATCTATAAGAGTACAATCAAACAATTTATTCATGTTGTAAAGTCAAACAAGAGTACTGACCTAGAACAAGTAACCGATTTACAAGGCAAAACCAGAGTCTTGTCACTTGTCAACTTGTGATACTTATTTGGGCATTGGGGCAGTCACAAATCTGTGGTGCAATTGTAGTATAGAAAAAGTAGTACTCCGTAGAAATAGGAACCATACTCAATACTCGCGGCGAGGCGGGAAGCATGAAACCCAAAAATTGAGTCGCGCGGCACAAATGAGGCATGGCACAGCCAGTCTTCCCTTTCTCCACAACCAAATTTAGATAGACAAATTGATAACTCAACAGACAGAGGGACTCACCACCAGACTTCAGCTTCCTCCATTCCGTAGGTTTTGTAAGTAATCAAGTATCTGCTTCATTCCCCTCAAAAACCCTTCCCATTTCCTGTCCTATTTTTTGTTTTAAAAAATCTTGGCAATTCTGATGTTGTTATGGAATGTAGTTTGTATAATGTTCAATCAAATGCAGTCTTAAATTTCCCCCTATTCGACTAGTTATGTTTGTTTACCGATTAACTTTCTAGGGTTTCACCTGATTTTCAGTTATCCGCGCTTAGCAAAATGAGACCGGCGGACCCGTTAATAGCTTATGTTTATTGTCTGGGGTCTGCCTTTCCTTACTTTGCATATTGTTTGGGCACTTAGAAATAGAAATGCGGGGTTGATCTACCCGATATTTGCTAGGGCTACTGGCATGGGTGTTGAATGTTATCGAGTTTTATCATGATTAACATTGTTGAACGCGAGTTATATGATTCTTGTTCAGGCTGGGGATTGAGCTTTTACACGATGTCCAAATATGACAAACCTTCTCTCAAAAGAGATGCCTCTTCCTTGCACCCTTTTAGTCACTTGAGACAGTCTACTTTACTTGAGCATCTTCAACCTATTTCCAAATCGCAAAAGATGCAGTCTGACATCATTCCTGAATTATCGTCTTCTGGAGTCGACTTGCAAATACATCCTGATGGGCAGCCTGTAATTATATCTGGAACCGCCTTGCAAACACATCCTGAAGGACTTGCTGAACTTAAGAAGCCTCGTATTGGAGAGACTTCTGAAGGGAATCTTATACTTGAATCGGCTGAGCCATCTGACAGTTTGCACTCAGTTTATACGGCAGTTGAGGTTGTAGAAGTTGGATCTGATTGGGATCAGAAAGCCGACTGCCTGCTGCGAAAACATTTTGGGTTCTCTGGGTTGAAATTTTTTCAAAAGGAAGCTATTGGCGCTTGGGTTGCTCATCAAGACTGTCTTGTTCTAGCAGCAACAGGATCTGGTACTAATTTTTCTGCTTCTCATTTGCAGTTTGTTTGTGTACTTTACACCTATCCTGGATTTGTGTAAATGCTTCCGATATCTGTATGTGTCTGCAGGGAAATCTCTATGCTTTCAGCTACCTGCACTTTTGACAGGGAAGGTTGTGGTTGTGATATCTCCATTAATAAGCTTGATGCATGACCAGTGCTTAAAGCTAGCAAAACACGGGATTTCTGCCTGCTTCCTTGGATCTGGACAACCAGATAGCAGCATTGAGAAAAAAGCATTGAATGGCATGTATTCCGTCATATATGTTTGCCCTGAGACACTGCAAAGGTAAATACATTTGAATATCATCTGGTATTGCGTGTCATCCTAGAGTGTTTCATAATGCCCTGTTAGTGTTACTTGGGAGTGTATCATTTCAGATTTTAAGGTCTGATTAGGTGTATAATGCAGACTAATAAGGCCACTTCAGAGGCTTGCAAAGAACCGTGGAATAGCTTTATTTGCCATAGATGAAGTACACTGTGTTTCAAAATGGGGGCATGATTTTAGACCTGATTACAGGTTTGACTCTCTCTTATACTGGATGTCTTGTGCTTGAAATGTGCATTGGCTTTCAATTTCTCTATATTTGTTTCTATCATATTTTCTACACATAATATAAATTCTTAGGTCCAAGTTCGATTTTTTGTGTTTTGGTGTTGAGTCTCCATGATTGTTATAGCTTTTTAATTTGCTGAACTGCACCCATACAATTGAGGTCTAATTCTTGGTTCAATATGTAAATATGGATGTTCCAAATGCAATTTAAAGTGCAAATGGTAGCAGTCTATTACACTTTCCATTGGGAGAAGGTTTAGGTCTTTATGAATTTAATTTTCTTCTACCATCTATGGGAGAAGGTGTGTAGCTGTTATTTGTAAGAAAGGACCACTCATCCTGTTCTTGAACAGATTGTTACCTCCATTTTAAAATGATTTTATCACAATTTTACATGATTGCCTGACTTTGACCGTATTTATCAATAATTGTATCAAGTTACGAGGTGAAATTAAATTTTACTCCATATAACCTTATTTAGTACTTATCTAAAATTATCATTTTGTTGTTTCTATGATATGTAGTAACATAGTACACAGAATTGAAATTTATGTTTGCCGTTGACATAGATGGATCACAAAAATCAAGTATGGCATGTCATTTTGAGATGAATCTATGCCTTCTACTGTAGAAGATTAAACAATATCTCAACCATATGAAGCTTTTAGTTTTTGTTCTTAAGATAAAACAAGATTGATTCACCATTCTCTGAAAGGTCATGCATAGTGAACCTTTCTATACTTGATTGTTCTCCCAATGATAATTGATTAACTCTAAATAGTTATTTGCCCTTCCTATTAATTGCAATCTCAACTTGCTATATTGCCGATATACTCCAGAAGTCCAGATTGGCAATGTTGATGCTCTCTCGTATCAATCAAACTATTGCCTTAGAGCCTTCTGTTTGCTTATTTGACTCGGAATGGTCTATTTTGGCTAATGGCTATCTCATTTGAATATGGGGATACATGGAGTAGACAGACAAAAGAGAGGGAAGGGTGAGTTGAAGAAAAAAAAGTTGCAAGGGGAGAGAAGAGATCTGCTGTATTGGGTAGTAGCAGAATGGAGGAGAAAAAAGACTAAGAAGAGGGAGCTAAGAAGAAAGAGGATCCAAGAGCTATAAGGTTTTGTTTTTAACTTTTAACACTCCCTCTGTTCCCTTTTGTTTGTCCTATTTAGAATATTTTATTTTAGTAAGAAACTTAAATATGATTTTTTATTAATATATATAAGTTAAAATATATTCATGTGGGATCTGGTTTGATTCGTCTCGAATTATAGTTTTTTAATAAACAAAATTTATATTTTTTTATAATACGTATATATAGATATTATAACTATAATATGTGCATTGAAACTATGCAAAAAGTAAATGTGACAAACAAAAGGGAACGGAGGGAGTAATACCTTTTGACATTCTTATGCCAAGCATTCAAATTACAACTTACGGTGGAATATCTCCAATAAATTTTGGAAGGTTTATCTCAATACTTGGAATTATTATCAAGGGACTTTGCAAACTTGAAAATTTATTGAGATTCAATAGTCAACTTGCCAGAGTAGCAGGTGTTTGTCTCCTTGCTATTCTACATGTCTACAATGAATGCTCAAAAGCTTTTCTGTGTTGGCCTTTTCTGATTGTATTTGGTATTTTGGATAGTAATTTGAGAAATAATTGCTACCAACAAGAAGTAATTTAAGAGAAATCTTACTGTACACTGCTTGCTCAATCAATTCGGACGATTTTTGCAAGATAAAGTTGAGAGTCATGCTGCTAGTTATAATTCACCTTACTCAGCAGCCTCTTTTTGTCTACATTTTGTTCACTGCTGGTTTGATTGTAGAGAAATGGTTACCATAGCTGTTTCTAAGTTGGCTCAGTTTGTTGTTAAGTGGTAATTTTTAATTTGATTATTTCTGTTGTAGGCGATTGTCTGTATTGAGAGAAAGTTTTAGCGCCTGCAGTTTGGATTTTTTGAAATTTGACATTCCAATAATGGCATTGACTGCCACTGCCACTGATCATGTCAGAGAAGACATTCTCAAGTCACTCAGACTGTCAAAGGATGCAAAAGTTGTGCTTACGACTTTCTTCCGCCCAAACCTTAAATTCTCAGTATGTCTTCTCTTTTATAAGACCTTAAGTCTTGGCTGTGCTGATTGTTGATTTAGATAGCTGGGCATTTATTCTTGGCATTTTCAGTCTTAGTGGTTTATTGATTTATTATCTCACAGATAATGCATAGTAGAACATCATCTCCAAATTCTTATGTTGAGGATTTCCAAGAATTAGTAGAAGTATACTCTAGTAAGAGATGCACTAAGAGTGTCACCAAAGATCTTGAAGATGCATTAGAATTCTCTGGTAGCGCGAGTTCTGATAGCAGTGACTTGGATGAAATAGGCGAACAGGATGATGAGTTTAATTCGCTTAAAAAAAAAGGTTTCAGTACTTCAAAAGGGAGACAGTTATCAGTTGAGTTCCTGGAAGACGATTTTGATGGCATCCAAACTGCAGATGACTTTGATGGTATGGTTGTGCTGTTAATATTTTATCTAAATTGATGTATTACTGATGGTGAATTACTTTTACCTTGTCTATGGAAGTTACTATTTTAATATTTCATCTATTGCAGTTTCTTGTGGTGAGTTTTGTGGTAAGTCATTGGTTGATAATGTTCAGCTGAGCGAATCTACTGAGTTATCACATTCTTGTCCACAGCCAGCAAAAAGACCACAACCGAATGGTTTTTTGGAACAAGGACCGACCATCATATATGTTCCTACCAGAAAACAAACAGTAGTTATAGCAAAATATCTTTGTGAAAAGGGTGTGAAGGCCGCGCCTTATCACGCAGCGGTAATCTTAAACTCATTTTTTCTTTGTGAGCCAAAAAGGTTTTTTTTTTGGGTGTGTCCTAAATAATGCTTTACTATTGGCATGTCAACTAGTCTTGCTCTATCAGATTCTTGTTGAAATATTCATATGATACTTAGCTTATGCTAGTTGTTGGACATCTTAACCATTTTAATTTAGTGCACTATGCTAATTGTTGAAATATGCCCTCAAAAAAAAATGTTCTCATCTGTCATATAATTCCCTAATAGCTACTGGTTTGCTTCTTTTTCTCAGTTGCCAAAGTCTCATCTTAGACGGGTCCACAAGGAATTTCATGAAAATGCTCTAGAAGTAGTTGTTGCAACTATTGCTTTTGGAATGGGCATTGACAAACTAAATGTAAGAAGGATTTTCCATTATGGCTGGCCTCAGAGTTTAGAAGCATATTATCAAGAAGCTGGACGTGCTGGACGAGATGGAAAATTAGCAGATTGCACTCTGTATGCAAACCTATCAAGAGTACCAACTCTTCTACCCAATAAAAGAAGTGAAGATCAAAAGAAACATGCGTACAAGATGTTATCTGATTGTTTCAAATATGGAATGAATACTTCTATTTGCCGTGCAAAAGTACTGGTTGAATACTTTGGAGAGGTGTTCCATCAGGAGAGGTGTATGTCATGTGATGTGTGCAGAAATGGACCACCAGAATTGCAGAACATGAAAGCAGAGGCTAATATTTTCATGCAAGTTGTTGCTGCTCACTACAAACAGCTAAATTTTGCCGATTATTCTTACAATGATTGTATAGGTGGTGATACAGGGAGAAGCATTTCAAATGGGAGGCCAACTCTAAGGATATTTGTGACAAAGATAAGGGAACAGTCTCAGCAATATGTAGCTAGTGATCAACTGTGGTGGCGAGGTCTTGCTCGTCTCATGCAAGACAAAGGTTTTATCAGAGAGGGAGCTAATGTGAATGGTGTTCAGATAAAATGCCCTGAGCCAACTAATCAGGGTCTTCAATATGTTGAATCTGGAATGGAGCAAGATTTTTATGCTTATCCTGAGGCCGATATGTTGTTATCTGCCTCCCGGGCACAAAAACCTTTTTCTTCTTTCTCCGAGTGGGGCAAAGGATGGGCAGATCCTGAGATACGCAAACAGCGTTTAGCAAGGAGATCGAATAGAAAGCCTCGAAAACTTCGAAATAGAAAATCTAGGCAGCTGTCAGGTAATATGACAGTTAAAGAACGAATAGCTGCTAGGCTATCAAAACGGAAGAGTTGATCGATTCACATACTATAGTTTCTTTAAACGTTTACATTGGTAGTTTGATCATTTGATTTGCAGCTCCACTTGGTTAACATTGGGTCCAGGCCAAGAGATTTCCTGTGTTGTATCATACATTCTAGTAACTCAGTTTTTAGCCAAGAGATCCAGTGTGATTATTAATCATGCACTCTACTTTTCCAGTTTTTGCAGTTAGTTGGTGGTTTTTGTAATAGTTTGCTGCAAATAATGTTTTCTGAATATGTGCATATTGATGAGCACATTGAGCTTGGAAGATAGGTTATTTACATTTTAGTCTTGCCGCCTTCACGTCGGTGAAAACTAAAGAACACTTTGCTTTCTTTTGTCCTTGTTTAGAAACGCTACCAATAAGTATTCTAACTATCCTCTCTTCACTACTGAAACACACAGTAAGGAATTTTGTATTTATCAAATCTCCGTCCAAACCTCCTAATAAAAGGACCATCCAGTCACTGCAGAAAATCTTATCTGTGCTTGTTAATTGTGATAACTCAGCATATCTCAGCTGTGGACAATCAGGCATCAAAAAATAATATTGAGAGCTTATGTTTCTAATCATGTCCAAACAACATATTTCATCTTTTTAGTGCAGAAGATTATATGCAAGCTATGGTAGCAACGGCAGCATTATGTGTCGGATCATAAATGTATGCTGATATATTTTCCTGCACTATTAGTTTAAAGAGCTAATATGAGACATGGAACAATAATTTGGTAAAAGATTGTTAATGGGAATCAAACTGTAGTATTAAGAACAAATTTTGTCAATATATAATCCTACAGATCCAACATTAAGGAGAACAAAACCCTAGCATAACAAGAAAAAGGAATTTGGAAGTTGGCCTCTGAATTAGGTATATACACTCTACAATTCATCATGGTTATCATCTTCAGATTCGTCAGCAGATTTTCCACCACTCCTCTCATAAGCTTGTTTGATCACAGGATTACAAACAGCTTCCACCTCTTTCATCTTCTCTTCAAAGTCCTCCTTCTCAGCATTCTGGTTATCGTCTAGCCACTCAAGCGCTTCTTTCAAGGCAGCCTCGATCTTCTCCTTGTCATTGGAATCGATCTTGTCAGCCAGCTTGTCATCAATTGTGCTCCTCATGTTGTAGACATATGTCTCAAGCTTGTTTCTTGCGTCCACCTTTTCCCTCAGCCTCTTGTCCTCCTCAGCAAACTCCTCTGCCTCTCTAATCATTCGGTCTATTTCTTCTTGGCTTAGGCGGCCCTTATCATTGGTGATGGTTATTGTTTGCTTGTTCTTGGCTGCCTTGTCCTCTGCTGTTACGTGGAGAATACCATTGGCATCCACCTCAAAGGTCACCTCAATTTGAGGCACTCCCCTACAATGAAGATACCACATACAAAGCTGATTAGTAAAGAGGCACAATCCCTAAGCAAAGGAATACTGCGTAAATGCTCAGCTAGTACTTCGTCAGCACAAACTCAAACACAAGATTGATAGAGATGATTACCTTGGAGCAGGTGGAATGCCAGAGAGTTGGAATCTGCCGAGTTCACGACAATCCTTAGTCAAGGTTCTTTCACCTTCAAACACCTTTATATCAACTGTGGTTTGCTGATCCTGATATGTGGTGAAGACTTGAGATTTCTTAGTTGGAACAACAGTGTTTCGTGGGATCAATTTTGTCATCACTCCACCAACAGTCTCAATACCCAAACTCAATGGAGCCACGTCAAGAAGAAGTAGACCTGTACCATATCCAAAGCAGCAAAATCCATTAATGTTACTGATGAAAACAATGTTATTCCCTCGAATTGAAGAAATCGAAAACATAGCAAAATCTGGCTTAGAAAGCAGAGTTTTTTTAAGATTTAATTACCTTGAGTTTCTTCGCCTCCTTCACCACTGAGAACACCACCTTGAACAGCAGCACCAAAGGCAACAGCCTCATCCGGGTTAACACCCTTGTTAGGCTCCTTACCATCAAAGAAATCCTTCAAAAGCTGCTGAACCTTAGGGATCCTAGTACTTCCACCAACAAGCACAATCTCTTTGATTTCATTCTTCTTCAACCCTGCATCTTGCAGAGCCTTCTTGACAGGAGTCATTGTCTTTTTAAACAAGTCCATGTTCAACTCCTCGAACCTCGCCCTTGTCAAAGGCTCAGAGAAATCAATCCCATCAACAAGCGCTTCAATCTCCACCCTGACTTGGTGCTGGCTGCTGAGTGCCCTCTTAACCCTCTCACATTCCCTCCTCAGCTTTCCGAGCGCCTTCTTGTCCTTGCTGATGTCCTTGTTGTACTTCTTCTTGATCAACTTGATGAAATAGTCCATGACCCTGTGGTCAAAGTCCTCTCCTCCCAAGTGGGTGTCTCCACTAGTAGAGAGAACCTCAAACACACCATTGTCAATTGTTAGGATACTAACATCAAAAGTTCCACCACCAAGGTCATACACCAAAATGTTCATCTCCCCTCCTTTCTTGTCTAAACCATAAGCGATTGCTGCAGCCGTAGGCTCGTTGATTATACGAGCCACATTCAGCCCGGCAATTGTTCCGGCGTCTTTAGTGGCTTGCCTTTGGGCATCATTGAAATAAGCTACAAACAACAGACGCAGCATAAGTTTTTATGAGCAACCCATACAATGCAATAACAAACGTCATATTACCCGCTTACTTAACTAACGCGTTAAAAAATGCAAATGTTATTTGGCTGTTTAAGATACTAAATTACCAACGGTAAAAACTTAATGCATAACCTCAAAACGACTAATACAGTAGGCAGATGGATAATTTACCTGGAACAGTGACGACTGCATGTTTGACAGTTTTCCCGAGGTATGCCTCAGCTGTTTCCTTCATCTTTTGCAAGATCATAGCACTGATTTCCTCAGGGCTAAACACTTTAACTTCATTATCCTTGAGTTTCACCTGAATGTAAGGCTTCCCATCTCTGTTGACAACCTTGTATGGTAACATCTTCATGTCTCTTTGAACCTCAGGGTCGTCAAATCTAAATCATTTATAAACAATTAGTAAATCCCACTTGCTACCATATGTAATAATGCATACTTAAGCGTCCAAATTCAATTGTCACGTTACAAGTTTAAACCACATCAACACACAAGTAACAGATGACTTACTTTCTACCAATGAGGCGCTTAACATCGAAGATGGTTCGTTCAGGGTTAAGTGAAGCTTGATTCTTAGCCGCTTCTCCGATCAACCGTTCGGTGTCGGTGAAAGCCACCCATGAAGGGGTGATCCTATTACCTTGATCATTAGCTATAATCTCAACATGGCCATCTTTATACACAGCAACACATGAATATGTTGTTCCCAAATCTATTCCAATCACTGTTCCTTTAATTGTTTGATCATCTGCTGCTGCTGCTGCTGCTAGTGTTACTCCTATCATAAACTCTTCACCCAACAAAAAAATATGTCCGAAAAACAACAAGTCAGATTCTTGAACCAAATAAATCATGTATAATAAGGATCATCAAATCCAACGTAAACACGAAAAAAAAAAACCAACTTGTGATGGTAAAATGCAGAAAACTAACCTGAAACAAAGAGAACAAGGAAGTAAAATGCCAAATTCTTGGCAGGGCAACGCATAGTGACAGATCAAAATTGTGCTATGCAACTTTTACTAAAAGGAATGTTTGTTGAATGCTTAATGTATGATTTTATGACAAAGTTTTGACAAGAACGTTTATTTATACCTTATTATGATTTTGAATTTTTATAACTTAGGACATTGCTAGAGTGTTCTTCCCAGTGGTTATTTAGCACGTCATGTTGTTAGCCAATCAGGACTTGACACGTCATTGTTGTGACGGTCTCACTCGATTATATTCGGTGTGTTACTTGTTCTTTCCTGAAAGTTCGTGATTTGTACCGATATTTGCCCACCTTAACTAATACTGTTACTCATACTCCGTATTTTAATAAGTAATTCTGTATCATTATTTCATTCATCTGAAAAAAAATAGTACTCCATCATGTTCATTGGAAGCTGAGTACTCTATATGTTTAATTTTATACGCCATAGTCCGTACTATTTTATTTTGACCTATAAAATCAGTTTCAATTAGAAATAATATGATAAGTCGATGAATTGCAAGTAAAAGAGTAATTAATTATTGTCAAGTATTTTTTTATGAAACTAATTAAATGAAGCATAATATTTTTTTGTACCTAAGTTTATTAATTAAAAAGTGTTATTTTTAACGTATATGCTCCTTTATTTACGATAATTCCAATTTTGAATATTGTAAGAAAATAGGAGTGTAATGTTTTGAACTAAATCCTCTGGCTAACAGATGCCGTTGCCGGGAGCTTAACATTCAAACCTTACTGAAGAACCCTAAAATTCAAAAACTGGGGGAAATCATCAATCCACAAAAAACCCTCAGAAAATCCAACCCCAGCATCCACAATACGTACATACACAATGAATTCTGAAGCAGCACGAAACGCAAAGGAATCATTAGAGCTTGCTTTCCAAATGTCCAACATATTGAACACCGGGCTCGATCGTCACACTCTCTCTCTACTAATCGCACTCTCTGAATTGGGTTTCAATCCCGAATCTCTTGCTGCTCTTGTTAAGGAGCTCCCTCAAGATTCAACCACCAATCCCTCTTCATCAGTTTCATCTTCCTAACATGGGTCATATACACATCTCCGTTTTTATTTTTTGCTATTTTTTTTATGGGTATGGTTAGAATGCAAGAATTTGTGGGTTTTTGTTGATTTTGTGTATCATGAATCGTCGTTATTTTTGTGGGGTTTCTAAAATTGCAATATTTATGAGTGTTTACATTTTAATTGTGCTGATATTGTATGCATAAATGTATTGTGTGCTTTTTGTTGGTGCAAATTGCAATCTATACTTATAATTATGTGTGCAATTTTCGTTGTGTTTATTTCAGTTTGAATGTTTTGCGAAGTGGGGTTTAATTTTAGAGGGTGTTTTGTCAATTTTTGAAGAAGAAACTCTAGTTGCAGAAATCATGGTAAAGCAGTTTGGATCAGAATTAATTTTTTTTTGAAGCTGTAAAAATGCACTATTTTTCGGATTATTGGTCGTGCTTGAGTAACCTGGAAAGCAGAGTGTTTTTGAAGAATTTTCAAGTGTTGTAGTATTAGAGATGTGAGGTTAATGTTGAGCTATCTGGGGTGGTATTTGCGAAAATATGGCGATTGATGATTTCAGTTGTTATTATATATAGCTGATTTGAAGGATTGAAAGGATGCCGATGTCTTGGCCTTTTTTGTTAAGGATCACATTTCTAAAGTAACTAGTTTATTGCATACTAGTATATGAGATGTTAAATAATATCTGAAGTGTACATTGTAGGAATAAAAATTGTTACGAGTTCATCATACTGCATAGAGGAATTTGCTTGTCTGTAATGTTTATACTACATAAGTGCATAGTAAATATGCAGTTCATGGTGAATTAGGTAAGGTGGATACTAAAGTTGGAAGGGAACGGGATGCTGGTGAAGATTGATCACTGAATGTGAGACCAGACAGAAATATGAATCAGGTCAGCAAAAGAGCGAGTGTTGTGAACCAAATTAGGTTATATCCTTGGTTGCTGATACTAGCAATAAGCCAATAATGTCTTGTTCATGAACTTGAAATGTTACTGATAGAAGTTGCTTTACAGACCAGTTGGTGGTAAACTTTGCTGTTAAGCTATTTTCCCCCCTTTTTTCTGTTGTAGTTATAGTAACAAATACACTTGATTTAATCTCATGTCAAAATTAGTTATTGATATCACTACACAATCTGATGGAATCAACTCATATCTACGCACTCCAAATCCCTATTTACCAAGCAAGTTGATAACCTATCTACTCCGAAGGCAAGCAAACATTTTCGTTTACCGAAATGGAGCCAAAGGATTTGGGGCTCTTGGGATTTTTAAGCTTTTGAGCTCTCTACATACTGAATCTAACATTCCTAGGAAATCCCGTACAATCACAAAGATTTGAAGTGGGTTGGCTTCATCCTTGCTCACATTACCATGATAGTATTCTGTGATTTCTCGTACACTAAGTAGGACCTTATTTTCCTCTGCTTGCAACTCCTTCAAGCTGTTCTCTGCATGATTTAGGAAGGTCTTCATGGCATGGATGAAATTTTCATGTTTTGCTGCTTTAGGCAAATTCTTGTTTACCAACTGCTGCAACTTAGACATTCCATTTGATAGATTTGAAACAGATGTTGCTAGAACATCCAAGTCTACTGATGCTGTTCTTTTCACATTACAAAGCTCCGTGCTTAAACCAGATACAAGTTCTAGGCCCATCCTTCTATAATTATCTTCCTTTTCCTCTGGTGTTCTGCTCTTAGTGCTTCTGTCTATCTGCCCCATAATGCTGTCTGACATACGAATTCCCTCTGATCTTATAATCTCCTGTACCACAAAATGGAGCAAAGTTGTTTTCCCGTCTGTGCCTTTGACATCTGCAAGCTTCAGGAGTGCTTCAAGCTTAAATGCTTTGGCCCCTCCTCTGATAGTTCCAACATTCATTCTATTGCCTGTTTTGAGTACAGCCTCTAGTAATTTTAAGAAAAGCCTACTTGATCTCAGTTCCTTGCAGGCCTCCTGGGAAGGAAATTTCAGAATCACTTAAGGTGAAATGTGAAAAATACCACAGGAAATGGAGTTGAAACTCACCTCAAGCATTTGGAATGAATTCCTCAGATGAACAACCTCGTCATCAAAGGTGGCTCTATAAAGCATTGCTTCAATCCTTTTCAAGGCATTGGGTATGGTCATCATCTCTTTAACTAGCTTCTCCGCTGATCCAAGTTCATTGATGTCTCCCTTATAATTAGATAGCTTTGCTTCTTCTTCTTCTGTTGGTGCCATCTTTGCCAGAGCCTCTAGTTGTTGTGAGCTTAAGCCTTCTCCTGCGTTTTGATAATTATTGACTCTGTTAACTTCTGACTAAGTTTTTTTTTTTTATTTTAAACTAAGCGAAGAGGCTATCTTTCCCCTCTGAGTTGATAGTTAATTTTTGTTTCCTCTGGTTTGTCTGTCAGTATTAACTTTCAGTTGAGAATCAAGATCATATAACAAATCCTAATTTTAAGTTTATGTCTTTTGATTGCGGGGTGGAAGAGGGTGAAACTGGCTAGTCCCTGTACGTTTTTTCTACCTTGGCCCCCAGTAGGGGGTTGTAAATGATTTGTTTACATGATTGGAGACCACAAAAATCTGATTTCAGAGATAATTACCTTGTTCTAGTGCTTCACAGACCTTCTCAGATGTAGTATTCAGAGCTTTAGAGAGTATGGTTATGTTCTGAAGTCTTTTGGGCTCAAGGACATATTTCCTTGGGGAGGAACTATTACTTTTTCCTTCATCAGTCTTAAATGCAGTCTTCAGGTTGTAGCCAAATAGTGATTCTATCATCTCCTCGTCCAACCTGCAAGAAATCATTATGTAAGCTCTGAAGCTGAGCACTCTAAAAGGATACTGTCTTTTGACTGCCAGAGATGATTAATATAATACTTACTCAAATGAGCTACAGCGTAGCTTGTCCCAAACCATAGATCGATCTGGTGCAGCTCGTACCTTGTCCCAATGTAGTGGTTTCAGTTTTGGCAGTGGAGTACCATCTTTTCCTAGAGGCATAATCAGAGGCGATGGCCCAGGTGGAGGTGGGGGACCTTTAGATGAGCTTGCCTTTCCATTTAGAAATAGCAGTGGACATGGTGGAGGTGGAATGTTCTGTGGAGCATTTACTGTCTTTGGGGTAAGTGGTGTTGAAGCTGAACTTTTTTGTGGTGTCTGCTGTGACTCTGGAGATGAAGTATGTACCACCCTGGAAGAATTAGAAGCTTTGAATGAAGGAGAGATGTGCGCAAATGGAGGCGGAGGTGGTGGTGGTGGTGGAGATGGTGTTGATTGCGTGTTGTTTTGCAGACAATTTTGATCATTTGTTATACTATGTGTTGGCTGTTCTTGGTGGGGTAATGGTAAGTGAGATAGGTTTGAAAGCAAACTATGGTTCGGGGAGAAAGCTTCTACCGGGTCACTGAAACTACTAAATGAAGCACTAGAAAGCCGAAAATTTCGATTACTAGATGAACGCGAATCACACAAAGAATGAAAATATTCATCCTCGGATGAATATTTATCATTGTCGTCCATCTTACCACCATCCGTAGAGTTCTGATCATCAGATTCATATCTACTTGATCCTGAATACCCATGAACAGAAATAATCTCTTCTGCCAAAGAACTGCTTTCTTTGGACTCATACTGTGTAGCTTCATAATCTGAATGTTTCCTCTCATATGAAGTACTACCCATGGTTTCCCTTTTTGATTTGTGTAAACCATCATAAGTTCCTTTCATACATGTTTCCTGTTCTAAAGCAGTAGCTAAAGTGTTGATATGAAGCAAATCAGAGTTAAGATCACCGGTTACCTTTTTTGCCGAAGTTTGAGTTACATCCTTTGATCTCTCTCCATTCATACCTTGGTCGTTACACATGGAGACTGTTCCTGTAGCTACCGTTTTTTGGCTATATGTTCTCTTGCTAAACCATAGTAACACCCCAACAGCAAAAACTAGCAAGACCCCAGTAGGAACAACTACTGCAACTGCAACTATCTTCCTGGTTTTGTTTCCTTGGTACCGATCATTATCAAGGTTGTGAATTGGCAGCATTGGCCGAGGTCGAGGTGCTCGATGATGACGCAAGTGTGCATGTCTAGCCGGTGCTTGGGCAGGAACTGGGGCAGGGTTTGGAGCTTCGGCTTTGATTGTATTCGGTGAAGAAGATGGTGCAGGTGAACCATAATCTCTGTGATTTATTTTGTTGTGAAGAGTTCCGAGTCCAAGCAAAACCCTGAATTTCTCCAACACTAGAGCTTCTTTTTTCTCACTGTCATCATCCCCAGAAATGGCTTGAATTTTGTACTCTTCTCTCTCAGTATAAACCTGTAAACTCTCTGCTTCATCCCAGGAAGCATTCACCATTAAAATGCTGCTTCCCATGTTATGATCTGTGATAATGATGATGAACGACATTATTGCCATCATTGTGAGTGAGAGCATTTTATGATTGATGCTTTCCATTTTGCCTTGTGGGTCTGAAAAAAGGAAGAGTAAAAATGATATGAATCCCAACTTTTCAGCTTAAAAAGCCTTACTCATTTGTGATCTGGGTCACATTTTCTTTTCCTTATTCTGATGATGCTGTTGGGTTGGGAGGTGAAGAAGATCTAGCAGAAGAGGGAAGATGGAGGACAGAGTTAGTCTTAATTGCTACTCCAAGGAACCCCTGAACCTGATGGTTGTGGTTGTACTGGCTCTCATCTTTATTGTCTTTCTCTTTGTGTTTTTTTCTTCTGTCTTCACTTCTATTCCTTTCTGACAACTGCACAGTTTTAGCTTCGTAAGCTAATGACTCGTAAGCGCTCATAAGTCATAAGTCATAACTGTTATGAACCCAACATCTCGCAAGTCAATACGTTGTACATTTTCGATCAACGTTTTTATTTTAACAAAGATAGAGAGAGCTGCAAAGATTTGGGTTTAAGTTGTGGTTTAAGAAGCTTTTCTCCGTGGTCCGTGCATTATTAAGATATGATGATCTTAAAAAAGTGTAGGTTTCTGTATGATTCATGTTTTTTTCCCTTTATTTTTTTTTTTTTTTTTTTTGGCAACAGACAGAAAATAAGAGGAAACTACCCTTCATGTTATGGGTCATCATCTTTCAGTGTTGGGACACTACCCTTTTACTTAAACAGGTTAAAATCATAATGCAATCAAGAATATGTAAAGTCTGAGTGGGCCTTCTTGTTGGTTGATTTTGCCTGCCTTGTAGTTTTAGACTCGTAGGGGAGCTGACCTACCTAAAAGGTTATGGAGAAGAGAAAAGTTGTTAATTCTCTGGTAATTAATCCTACAGTTGGAGAAAAATGCCTTTTTTGGTATCTTCTAAAGGATCCTTTTGTATGACAAGAACATGTAATTAATGCATGAAAAATTAAGACAATAGATCATATAGTGTATTGAAAGATTCGAAGCTCTTCCTCCCTATTAACTCTTATATGCACTTAAAGATTAGCACATCGTATATGAATATGTGAGTGAAAAAATAATAAGGTTGCATAAAAGACTGTGTGTGCATTAGATGTTATAAAATTAGCTGTAAGATTATCTCAAACTTTTAAAAAACAAGGGTAATTTGCAAATAATTACCACGTAAAATTATTAACTTGTAAGAAACTAATATGTAAAAAAAATATTGAAAGAAATTACCATTTAAATAATACAACTGTCTTGTGGTTTTCTGGCTGTTGACTCGGTTTTACAATGCTGATTAATCATGTGACTAATTTCACTAAATATTTTTCTTTTCCCCTTTTTATTTCCTTCCCCTTGTCTCTTCTCCTGACTTCTTTATCTTTGTCCCATTTACTTCCCTCCTTCTACGTCCTGCCATCTTTACTCATTATTCTCCACTCATCTTAATTTTATTGCTTATCTATCAATGACGCATATTTAAGCAAAATAACATAGTAAAGACAATAATAAACCTCCTAAATAATACTTCATTCTAATAAGTCAATGTCCTCCATTATATACCGCAACAAATATGCGTTTAGGAGGCTAGTCTTGTTTAGGTATATGACTTCAGGATAAAAAAGAGTGGAGAATGATAAATGAAGATATATAGGAGATAGAAGAAGGGAGGAAAATAAATGGAAAGAGAGGGAAATGAAAAAAAAATTAGTTAAGTTAGTCAACATCATAAAATATGATCAATTGCTAGAAAACCACTAGGTGGTAATCTTGTGTAAATGAAATTTTTTAAATAATAGTTTCTTACAATATTTTTTTCACATGATAGTTTTTCACAAGTTGATGATTTTGCATAGTTTATAAATATATATATATATATATATATATATATATATATATATATATATATATTGTGTTACTTGTATTCTCCTATTATCCATAGCATAATTTTAATATCCTTTGTAGACGCGTACTGAGTAGCTTATCAGTTAGATTCTTGAAAAAGGTGTTAAAGATTTAGGTCGACTTTCGTAGTCATTCCTAGTCCACATCCTACCGACTATTGCTCTCCCCCACATCCAAAATTTCTAACACTCTCATAAGTATGTATAATTTTTGGTTTATGTACAACCTATTGACTATTGTATGGGCCACATATGCCATGGTTTTGGTTTGAGTGTGGTTATATTCTTGTTTGTGGTTTTTTTCCCCAAATTTATTTGCAAGTATATTTTCATTTTACTTGAAAAATAGAATAAGCAAATTTTGTTATCTTTATGTTCATTTGATTTCTGAACTGAGCATTAGTGTCCCAATTTTGTCATCCACTACACTTTATTCCATTTCTCAAAATATATTTTCATTTCTCCAACTGGACATTATAATATAATAATAATAATAATAATAATAATAATAATAATAATAATAATAATAATAATGGATTTCTCGTGTGCTTATCGCGCACTCAATCCAACTGTGAATCAGAAAATTTAGGGTATTGGAGGTTAGTTCCGTTGAAAAAAGTTGGTACGTATTAATAAAATAGACATAGGTTATCTGTAGAAAAATAACGTGGTAGCACATGGACTTCAACACTTGTGTGATACATTGATTGATACAGTTGTTCAGATCTCAATGTGAATGTTATGGCTTGTCTAAATTATTAACCAAACTTGCGTTTGATAGGAGTTGAAGTTTGATAGGAGTTGAGTATATATATATATATATATATATATATATATTATAGTAAATTTATTATTTTTATTTATTGTTCTGATTAGTGTGTTGGGAATAAAATTAGAATAATAAACAGATTATTAAAATAGCTTTACTCATTCTATCATTCTTTTTATTAAGGGTATAGTTGTCTTTTTATTTTTCTTATCCATATTCCTATCCTCATCTAACAAATAAAGGTTAAGGGTTACTTTTGGAATAATAAATCCTTATGCCTCTTACCAAACTTCTACTATATGCACAAAATAGACAAAATAAATAAATAGTTCCTATTACATAATATATTATTAAATGTATTTTGGTTGTATATGTTGCACCATTTCTTTCACGTAAATACATTGCATATCAGAATTGCAACAATATTGTGACTGTGGCACATGAAATGGGTACATCTGCACATGTAAAAAATAAATAGAGAGAAGAAGATATACGAGATGGGAGCTTTCCAAAACTTATAATGCATTAATATTTTTCAAATACGCTTTGCAAAAAGTTACAAATCTAACATAAATAATTCATGTTGGTCGCTTTGTAATTTATTGTTTTGATAAGGACATGGGGAGCCTCCCTTTTGACATGGATAGTAAACATATTTTTATCACAAACTCACGATAATAGTGTGCTTAAATTATGAGTAATAGTTTTAAAATGATAACTATTTTAGTTGATTAAAGTCCTGGAGAGTGGTACATCTAGTACCTAATACTTTTTATGTTTTTATTTGTTTACTATATTTGATTGTAAAACCAAAATTTGATATTTTGAAAATTTACATTGAGATTAATTAAATAAAATCTTACTTGGATATATTATATGTCATAATATAATTAGAATTTATGGTCAAAATTATTAAATTATAACTCTACAAATTAAAATATAGCAAATAAATTTGGCTATTGCTTGAGTAGCCTTACACAAAAATTATAAACCTTCCCATATACTCATAAAATATTATCCTTCCTTTCCTTCCTTTCCTTGAATAGTTAGTTACACTACTATTCTAATACTCTTTTGTGAGTCGTCATATTTTATAAGTGATATTGAATTGATCCTAATAATATTATGGTCCTATTGTACTATCATCTTTTATGTAGTGGATTTTTTGGGTACCCATCCTTCATGGGTTTTTTTTTTTTTTTTTTTTTTTTTTTTGCCTTTCCCTAGTTAAACATTATGTTTATTTATCTCATATTTAATTTCTATATATATCTTTGACTTTATTTTTGCTTCCGCGACGTTATTACCCTAACAACTCTGCTTACGTAAATTAATATTTTGGCACGAAACTTCCAAATGGGTGAAGCCAGATCTCTTGCATGGGTAACTAACTATTGGGTACCTTATTATAAAAATGACATATAAAAAGTATTAAAGTATCTACACAGCTCCACTTACTAAAATAATAATGAAAATTGATTTCATTGTTGTAGCTTCTGTTCGCTTTAATTCCCTAGAAAAAAGGAGCTTTTATTCACTTTTTCCTCTAAAATACCCCAGCCAGAAAAGCCCATCTTCCACATTTTAGTAATAAACTTTTGGGCTTTTCTTATGGACTGGTCAAATACAAAGTATAAAAGGGGGCCTAAAGTGGGTACAATGATAAATTTTATTCATAAGCCATTTTAGTGAAAACGCTGTAATCTTCATTCCTCATCAGTCATCAGTCACTAGAGCTGTCAGAATCAGACCCGACCCGATAAATTACCCGAAACCGATCCGGACCCGACCTGATTATGACCCAAAAAGTGAGATCCGAAAACCGACCCAACCCGACCTGAAGCTAACCCGAAACCGATACGGATTTGACCCGATATTCAAAGACCCGAACCCGATCCGTGTCCGATCCGTTATGGACCCGACCCGTTACAGACCCGACCCGTTATGGATCCGACCCGTTACGGACCCGACCCGTTACGGACCCGACTTGAAAAGAACCCGAAACCGATTGAAACCGACACATAACCGATATAACCCGATTTATAACAATTCGTTACCCAAATTCACTAGATGTATTAATAATCTGAATATAAATGAATATGACCTAATTTTGACAGACCTATTTTTTACCTAATATCTAATAACTTTGAACCCAAACTTGTCATTGTCGATATCAAACTAAACATATTATAAGTTCTTATGTATATATAAACTTAACATCGTATGTTATAAACTAGTTTGATAGGATAATACACATTTAATAATCATTACCTCATAAATATTTTATTTTTAAATGACTTATTGACATCATCATTGTCCAATTTATGAATTAACCATCATCATTGGCCGATTTTATCAAAACCGACCTTGACCTGAAATAACCCGTTCAGGAATCGATCTGATTTTACTAGAACCGACATTGACTCGAACCCAAAATAACCTCGCTATAACCCGTTCAGGAACCGACCCAATTTTACCAGAACCGATCTTGACCCAAATCCGAAATAACCCGATATAACCCGTTTAGGAACCTACCCGATTGTACTAGAACCGACCTTGACCCGAATCGAATACAACCCGAACTGACCTTGACCCGAACCGAATACAACCCGAACCGACCTTGACCCGAATCGAATACAAGCCGAACCGACATAAACCCGAACCGAATACAACCCGACCTGAACCCGAACCGAACCCCACCAAGCAAATAACCGATTTAATATATATATATATATATATATATATATATATATATATATATATATATATATATATATATATATATATATATATATATATATATATATATATATATATATATATATATACTATAATCTCCTTACAATTGAAGACAGCTGGGAAATTAAATATGAGATGTAACATATAAATTATATTCATATCTACTGATTAACATGGATGGACCAATATGAGCACTGGTTAAGCAAATACTCCAGAATTCTTAATTGGTGAGAGTAGCTTTTTCATTAAAGATGGCGGCCTATTTAGGATTTTATCTTGATTCATCTTAAATATTTAGCTTAACGAACATAACGACTAAGCGAAGAATCTATATCTATAATTAGGATTAATTACTTATTATTCATAATGACCTAATTATGTGGCACATCTTTGACTATCTTTGACTAGTGTTAATGATTGGAGAAGTACTTTTCTGATATTGTGATTCAACTTGTTTTGCCAATTTTGAATTAAGAGACTCTAATACAAAAATTCTTTGCAAATTTGCATCGGAAACTTGAAGGAACTATTCATAGCCATGTCCGATCATTGCTTTGATTTTTTACTAAGTAAGTCTTGTGTGATGCACATATTGATAATAATTACTTTTATCAAATATATCAATTATAAGAATATATTTATTTATTAGTGAAAACTTATAGGGTTTATTGAATTACCGTAGAAAATTTAATTGGAATAATACTTTTATTATATTAGATGAAAAAATTATTATAGAAAAAGGTAGAGATAAAACATGAAATAAAAGGAATAAATAGAGGTAGTTTTACAGTTACACAAATTTCTATGTATAATATTTTTTAATATAATATTAATATAAAATAGGAAGAAGAAAAAAAAGTAGATGACATCATCTTTAAAAAATACGGAATTTTTTTTAATAATAGCATGATACATGTTAAGTATGACATAAGCATGGGTTTTGCTTTAGTAATAGTTATAGATTCTTGTTTTTGCGGAACTTTGTTTTTGTAATTTAATGTTGTCATTTCTACTTATTTATTTGGTTTAAACTTTGAAAAACAAAATATAACTTAGACAGCTAACAATTTGAATTTTCGTTTTACACGGTTAAGGATACTTAACAGTTTTTTCAGAATTTCTCAAATCTATTAAAAAAACAATGCAGATAATACTATTAATAAACTATGTCAATGTCGAATACTACTTGGATAGGAAGTATTCGACATTGACATAGTTTATGAGTCTAATATAAACTCAATTCATCCTATTTACTCTTTATGTAATATAATCATAATTTCTAAAATTGACCATCAAGTATAATTTATATATTATAAAGTTGTAATATATAATTTTATTAGAATTACTTTAACTTGAGATTTATAATATCAACTTTAAAAGTTTTACTGAAATGAAACTAGCATGTGCCCGTACAATAGCACGGTATTAATATTCGAAAAAATGATGAGAAGTTATTAATATCTTGCTTTAGATAACAAAATTCTTCCTCCTTTTTTTTAAAAAAAATTGCTCCAATCCTTATTTTATTAGACACTTATGTGCTTCTTCTATCTAAGGATAAAATGAATAATGTTTGTGTTTTTTTTGTATTTATCTTAATGAAATCGACAAATTGTAGACTTACATTATCATCAAAGATTTTAATATAGGAAGTTTGTCAACCCATAACAAACTCTGTTTCTTTGTCAAATAATGTAAAACACTTTGTTGATTTGATGTCTTCAATTTTTACAAGTATAATAAATATGGGGAAAAAATGTAGTCAACAATTAATTAAAAAAATTATTAATATTATAATATTAATTTTTATATATACTGCAAAGAGTCTCCAATCCGTAGAAGCACTATAGGGAGATATCTAGCTTAAGGATTAAGGGTACACATATGAGTAAAACAACAATGCCAATAAAAGTCATCCACGAATGCCTGCCCCAATGATAGTTTCACAGTTCATCATCCATTTTTGTTGAAAAATCGGGTTGGTGTATTATTAGAGAAAATAACTTGTTGGTAGTTTCACAAATTTGTATTAGGGTAATCCTTTGGTGTGGCATAGGATGTAACATTTGGTGAAATATAAAAGATTTGAAAAGATAACTTCCATAGTATTCAAACTAAATAAAATCATATATTATTATTTAAGATAACTTCCACCTGAACATACGATTCTTTAGTTATCAAAGCTATATTTTTATTTTTTAAAATAAATAGTTTTACCCGAAACAACGAAAATCCTCAAATTTTAATTTGGAAACCTCACGTTCACTTTAGCAAAAAGAAAACCCAAGTGAAATAGCTTTCCAAGTATCCCAAGATTTACACATCCAATTGCTAGTCAAATATCACAACATCCCCACATTTGATAAATGAAAAATTCATTCAAACCAACTAAATGCACATACAAAATGCAAATGTTATATTTTTATACAGCCAACTCTGTAGCATTCAGCAAAGTTCCATGACCAAAAAACAAATTCTAATCAAATCATGTTCAAAGTACTTGAAAAATAAGGAGATTACAAAACCACATTACTTCTTTTGACAACCAGGTATATATTGTGTCAAATAGTGAAAATGATATAACAAGGCACAACACACCCACAAAGACATTCACAAATAGACTATATCATCACCATATTGAAGACCAATTAAAACCATTACCTCTGTTTTTTTCTAAAATTTATATTGCATATTCTCGCTACCATATATTTCCAAATTAGTGACATAACATCTTTATTAGTAAACTACAATCATGCCAATACTTGAGTCATTGCAAATGACTAATTTGAATTTAAAATAAATGCACAAATCCTTAAACTTATCTATAGTTACCTGCGTATGATGGGTCACCAAAACCATTTCATCAATGTCAAACGACAAATCATTTACTTGTTTAACCTGTCGACCAGCAAAGTGAGAAACCAAATTATGCAAGCATAAACGTATTAAGGGAAGAACATTATCTTTAGACAACGTAAAAAAAATTGCAACTAAGATTGGTTATTCAAACATAGTGGGGCTATTTACTAATGCTTCTCGGAAGTTCAATATTTTTCTAATAACCTTAGGCTCCATTTAAAGATAGGATGGAAGCTTTGTGACGACTAGAACACCATAAAAGATTCTTTTTTCCACCCTTAAGCACTCTGAGGTCCTATGAAAGTAGAAAGTTTCCTTTCATTGTGAACTCCATATATAATGCATTGATGCATATGGTTGGTTTTTGTTAGATTTTACTAAACCATTAAGTTATAAGTTGCTAGGTATGCCTTTAGGATAGGTAAGGTTACATGTGAAAGGGAACCTATGGCTCCTCTAATATTAGGTTTCCCACTACACGTACTATGCATTTTATGAAGAATAATATGTTTTTCCCTATAACTCATACATTATACTTTTCACCTAATTCCTCTTTTCATGAAAAACATTTTAATAAACACTAAATATATTAAGTAAATGTAAAAATCTTATAGTTTTCTTCTTTACTTTTGGAGTTCCTAAACTGTGAAATCCCCTACTCATACTTTTCCCACATGTTTCCTTATTTTTATGAGATTTTTTAATGTTTCACCTAATTACTACTAAAATAAAGATAAAAAATTCATTTAAAAAATTAAGTTTAATACGAGGTTTGTTTCATAGTTCACAAAGGAAACCAAGAGGGCCTAGTAAGAGGGATTTCAAAAAGAAAATCAATTCGGAATCTTTAGATAATAGGACTCCATTGCAATTTCTGGTTGTAGTGTCACCACCAATTTACCAAGGATACTTTCATGCACATTAAATTCCTCAGTACCACACTTAAACCCAAACTCATCAAATTTCCTAAACGGAAGTATCGAACTATCTCAACATCAAAACGAAACAAAACCAAAACAAGTAAATGAGAAGAGTAGTATGAATACCTATTGTATTAGTGAAAACAATTCGGTTAGAATGAAGTTGTTATGGGTATTGTTGCATTATTCATCAATTTTTTGTCCTCCGGAATACTATATTCCCGTTGTAAAGAACTTTGATTTATTTATTGGTAAATATAGGTTTAATGTTTTTATTTTCAGTTAAACAAGTTTATCCTCTTGATCAGTTTCTAAAAGGTTTAGGATGGGTAAACCTAGGTTTATAGGTTTTGTTTTCAGTTATTAAAGTTTATTCTTTTTTTTTTTGAACCTAAGCAATGTGTTTTAAATTCGTGTTTCAGCCAAACCTATGATTAAGAAGTTATCCGAACCTAATTTCTTGTATTTTTTTATTCTTTTTTATTCGAAGCAACGAAAAACCTCGGTTTGTAATTTAGAGGCTCCACATTAATTCATGCTCATAGATAATATAAGATTACGGATATTTATGGTTAAAAAATATATACATTAGAGATTAAGCAAAAAAACTTTGATCCCAAGATTAAGCATAATAAAATAGAAAAAAAAAAGTATTTAATGAAGAGAGTAGAACCATTCGTCCATTTGTGTGTACGTACACAGGTACACTGAATGTACGAATGACGTGGGAGTTACAAAGATACCGCGTTGCACTTGCATGATGCAGTGGACTACCGAGGGATTGTAGCTATGGATTGTGAAATCGCTTACACATGAAAAATAACACACTGACCTCACACACATTTGTATACGGGTGAATTGGATTAACAAATTTAGTCAATTTCAAGCCAGGATTGAACTGTAGGTTTTTAGCAGAAGAAATTAAAATTAACAAAGGAAAAATGATGAATATTTCAGCTTGATTAACTTATTTAGAACTCTACTAGGGAATCTCCGTTAGAGCACTCCCATTAATAGATAACGATGAATAATTAGATAAATTGTTATGAATAAAATACTCATATTCAAAATTAGTTACTCCAGAATAAAGATACTAATAAATAATTAATTTCTACGCAATAGGAATATGATCGAATAAGAAGGATAAAAAATAAAGTAACTATGCGTATGAACGATCAAGGATGTGAAATATCCAATAAAAACTGAAGTGATGTATATATTATGTTCGTGGTGCAACAATTGCCCTAGTTGAATCGCATAGTAAATTTCCTCACTCTGTAGTAAATTTCCTTGGGCCTACACCATGATCACATACATACGGAGTACTCATGTGAAGATGAAATTTATGAAATATTTTGTAAAATTCACCTATAAGTCTTGAGATTTGGAGGGTTGAGGATTGAATATTAGTAAACTCTCTTTGGTGTGGTAGTAGGTGTTACCAATTGGGATAAACTATAAAATTAGGTGGAAAAGAAAAGGTCAGCAAAAGACCAAAAAGAATGATTGAAAGCACATAAAATTGAAGAGTCTTGTGATGATTTACTTTTCAAAATCGATCAAAACCAATGAAGTAGACCGTAGATGTAGTTAGAATATTCCAGCCCACTTCAATCCAAACAATGTAGCCTATTCCAAATTCTAATTGATTAATGACAATGGTTTCGCTTCATATGGTTCCTTTGCTCCGAAATTATTATCTCATCAATATTATGATCTAAAGGGTTTCTATGACAACCAATCACATTACTGATCGTGCTGAGGTAGTATGTTTTGTAATGTAACTTTTTACTGAAGTCAAATTACCGCCCTTAGTCAAAAAAGCTATGACAAAGTAAAATATTCTAACTACGTACGTTACTGAGTTGTAGAATTGTACATATATTACTCCTACAGTCCTATGTTGTGCATGATTCAACTACCGCTTCAGCCTATAGTCATTGATAGCCGTAGGTTTTGTAAATGGAATGGCGACAGAATCTAGAAGATGGGCAGGCGCACATTCTTGTCTTGGCAGGCTGTTATGTATAATATGCGTTGATGCGCCATGTTTGAACGTTCAAGATATATAAATGCTCGGATAATGGAATAAATTACATATAATTCGCTGCTTCTGAGCCACTTGATTCCAAAATGTATCATTGACATTACTTCGTACATATAAATATATGTTTGTAATGGTTTAGTTTATTAGCTAACAAATGTGAACTTTTTCGTGTGTACCTTGCGCAAATCTGTGACCTCTTTTTCTTTGAGGGGAGAATAAGAAACTAGATTACCTTTAATAAGTTGTGATACGATATCTTCTCACAAAAAATGTAAACTAAGTCACATCTACAAATAAAAATCAACATGGAGTATTAACACAATAGTATACTATTACACACGGCAACATTCCATATTGACCATCTAAGAAATATATAGATATAGATATAGATATAGATAATAGATAATAGATTCCACATAATCTCTAGAAACATGTTTATAATTAGTCATTTTCATGATCAACACTAGTTTTCCGGGGAGAACGAAGCCAGAGTATAAATTTGACGGGGAATTGTTCTGAATGTAGAATACTTACATTTCATTGCTACGTAGGAGATTAATCCGATCATATATGTTGCATTATTAAATAAAAGTATAGACCAATTTTAAAAATTTAGAAAAGAATATGGAAAAATAAGGAGTATATGAGAGTGAAAATCACTCAACTTAGAATATTTGTACAAAGAAAATATTGTTTAAATCTTGTAATATATATCATTTCCACATTAATTGTGACTTAAATACTTAATACAATTTCTAAAAATTTGTCAAGTTTTAAACACCAATATTGGCCTGGCCTATTAGTTTATGAGAGCATAAAGTTGAAAACCAAAGATTAGACGTTTGTAAGATGTGTATAATAATTGTACTTTTTAATGTTGCCGTCACCAATTAGGCAACTATAGGCACGTTTTATAAAATACGAGTATATCCATTTTATAATGATAAATTTCTAATTTATACTTGATATAAATATATCAATGGAGTATTTTTCGTTATTTCATTGATATACCTGAGATCAGAATTCTATATCTGATATACGTTTTTCTTTATTTTTATATCTCATGTATTTCTATATTTGATATATATATATATAATAATACTTATATATAATATAACAATAGCTATATCTGATATAATAATATAAATATATAATATCTTAATATCCTGATATAATTTATGCTACTGATATTAGTTATAAAAAAATTTCATAGTATTTATAGTTAATGGAGTGTTGCATAATCAAAAGAAAGAAATGATTTAAGTAGTTTAGTGAACTGAAAGTTAGAAACTATAAATGTATACATGACAATTTGTCTATCAGTATGCCGTAGTAGATGTATAAATCTGCGTTAAGTACCAGTAGCTAGAATAACTATTACCCGATTATCATAAATAAAGTAAGTAGTTATCGTCAAAAAAAAAAAACATACGAGTAAATTTCTACAAAGTCAACGTCAAACATGACGTTCTATTGACCTGTCGAAGCACTAACAAAATAAAATGGAAGCAACATTATGAGCGCCGAGCATGACCACAAACGCCACCAAGGAAGGGACCGACCATAGCAGCACTATCGACTTATTTTGCTACATTTTTTTGGACTTCCAATGCATTTTTCACATTGGCAATTTACTTCTTGTTTTTTATCAAATACTGCACGTGACTTCTTAGTGTCAACATTTTTTAATTACGGAGTAGTTAATTGACCATTATTCTGACTTCCAAATCCTCATCTTGATGTATTAGTCATCATCTATAAACGTGTGATTAAGTTGTTTTGATTTGAATGTCCAACTTGGAATACAGCAGAACTTCTATGCCATATTTGAACTTAGTCGGGAACTTTTTTTAAGTTACTTTCTAGTCTTCTAGATATTGAATCGCTACTTGTGATATTCTAATTACGGATGTTATGCTCTAAATCTCTCCTTCTTAATTTAACTCATTACTATAATTATATTTTTTTTTTTAAGTATATAGTGCATGTACTCTATCATATAACCTAATTCGACCTTGAAGTGGCATCCAAAATGATTTTATTTTCACCCTCTCAGCCTCTATTATAATATTAAAAAGATTAAATAGTCTTATATACACAGGATATAATAAACTGATTAAGTTATTGTATCATTTTAAAAGCTATCCTTTAAAATAACAAAAGTTATTCTTAAAGTTGATAAAGATTGACACTTGTTATATTAAGGAATAACTTTTGTTATGTTGAGGATTGACTTTTAATGAAATACAATAACTTTATTAAGGGGTAAATTTTACTGATATATAATAACTTAAATGTATCTTGTGTAAAGTTTGCCTTCAATTTAAAAACTTCCGCACACATGAAAATGCGTTTTTACAGGTCTATGCATAATTATCTTCTTTTCAAAAAAAAAAATCTGACGGTATAATATATTATTTATAACATGACTTTTTAAGGATACAAAATTAACAAGCAGTTTGGATTTGAAAAAAGAAAAAAAAAATTATTTTGAGAATTAGCAATCGCAAATCAATACAAAATAATGTTACAGCTTCAGATTAATCCTAGTCTTTGATTCCAATTATCGCTTCCAAGTTAAAAATAAAAAAGGAAAGGGGACCTTACTTATACTCCGTATACTCCAATTCACAATGGAGAATTTGAGGAATCTTTACAATTGAAATTAACATTATTTTCCTGTGATCTGACCGGTAGACGTCATTGATATATGAGATATTGACGTATTGTTACACATTCTAAATATTTAAACCAGTATATTATTAATTATTATTAAATAGTAAGTACCCAATGTACAACTATAATTGTTTAAACAACTCATATGGGGCAAATATTGCACGCATTTTATGTACCCCACGAGAACTGATTGAGATAATTTTATTAAACATGAATTATTCTCATTTGGAGTATGCACTTAGAGAGTGAATAACTAAATCTAATTATTTTAACTTAATTAAAGGAATCTTGTACCTATTTTAGTCAAATTTTCTTAATTAAGTTAATTTCCTCCTTACTCCATAAAGTTCATATTGCAAGTATTATTAATTAAATAAAGCAAAGTAAAATTGCATAAATATATATATTAGCCAAAGTAATCATTACTTCGAGAGGGCTTTTTAACCACTTTTTTTTTAGAATTTTTTGATTAAAATAGACCTTTTATTTAGGAAAAAGAGGGATTAATATCTTAAAAAGTATAAGTGATCATATCTAATAGAGTTTCAGTGACACCTCGATTTCTTTTTCATATTTTTTGGACAAACATCGAAAAAATAAACCTAAAACCAAAATAAGGAATCCATATTCTACTGTCAAAAGCCAGATTACGTAATTTGAAGTTTTTAAAAGGTACAAGTAGTGTTTTTTATTGTTAATAAATGTAAAGTTACTGGTCTACAAGTTTTATTTTTGTTGATTGTAATTGTTTTAACCAGTAAAAAAAATACATATTAATTTTAACTAGTCTAAATCTACTAACTGATTCATGTTACACTAACATTATTTTTCTGAATTTTACAGAATATTTGCTTTAGGTAAAAGAAACAAGGCTTAATTAAAAGCAAGTTTCAATACAATTTGGTACCATCCACCATGACCCTGAGAAATGAGAACTGCAAGTCTACCATTGGGTTTTGTGTTTATTTTTGAGCAATTGGGCAACAAAGGCTTTTATGTTGGAGGTTACTCTATTTTTAATTTTTTATTCTATTTTATTTTTCACCGATTTAAAATAATTTTATCTCCAAATCATTAAAACAAGAATTATAAAAACTTGATATTAAAAAAAAATACATTTAAATACACCGAAATAAAATCTTATTTGGAGATATTATTTCTAATATAATAGAGATTTGTAATCAAATTTTTTAATTTTGACTGTACAAAAAGAAATGGAAAAAGATAAAGGGATGCGTAGTAAATTACTTGTATATACAACAATCTTATTTTTTTTCTTCAAATTGGAGTATCTTTTGTTTCAATTCGATTTATATTTTCTGATTTTTTACTTATTTCTTATATATATATATATATATATATATATATATATATATATATATATATATATATATCATATGAAACATAATTAATGAACTAACTAGTATATACTCTCTAAAAGTGTTTGTTTGTATATATATAGTAAGGTTAAATTTACTCTTTTCTCACCATAAATAAAAGATTAAATTTACGCTTTGGTATCATATTAAAAATTCACCTTTAGTTAAAGAGAAAAAGCGGTTTTTATCCCTACCTGATCGCCACAAATGCATAATGTGAATACAATACGTGTAATCGCTTAATGCTTGTTCATTTTCTACATCTAAATCCGACAAAATGTTTATGCAAATATCTTTATGCCTTGTGCTTACTTCTTGTATGATGTATATGCATGACAACTAATTGATCACTTTAGTTCATTTTTATATTGTGCAAACACTTTTGTAAAGCAGAAAGGGATATATTTTCATTGTTCAGCAGCAGGTACTGTACAAACACATTTGTATATTTTCTACTTGAGTAGCATTCAAATGTGTAGTTCTAATTTTAAAATTGGCTATGCTTAGAATATCAATAATGACATATTTACGTTCATTCCCAACTTTTTGGCCCATTTGACTTTTTTATGGTTTATAAGACACAATTTTAAAACACTTTTATCTCTATGTCCATAAGACAAAATATAATGAGAAATTAATATTTTAAAAATTTACATTGAGATAACATTATACTTAAATATATTATATTTTATAACATGGTGTAGCACTAAATTTACACCTAGGAAGAACGGTGACTAGAAGAAATCGTTAAAATGAAAACCCTAAAGTAAATATCAAGCAATTTTAAATCCTTTAAATGGTTGAAATATAGGGTCAAACAAAAAAGTACTCAAGTGGTTATTAAGTAGAGAGTAGTATGTAAATCATGTACTCCCTGCGTTAAGAAAACGGAAAGACTATATTTATTTGGATTAAGCAAGCGCATATACTTGGTATATGAAGTACGTACTCCGTATCAGATTGGCATTTGGCAAGAACCGAACTCGAGAGTATGTCTGTACGTTACGAGCTCAATAACCAAGTAATACGAAGAAATTACCGGATCAAGTGATCAACTGGGATAGGCTCATCTTTAGTGTTGTCAGACTCATCATTGTTTTATACGGTATCCTATGCTCAATTGTAGCAGAAATAAACACAGGGATAGGCTTCCGATAATTCATCCAGAATCACCGGACGGCGCCCAGTGGGCAGGGGTTTAAACGGAATACGGAGTATTCGTACTAGTAAAAGCTTGGACCAAAACAATCATTTTCTCACCTCAATCCCGCGTCTTTGACACTACTATTTCCTCTTCGACTTTTCTCATCATAATGTTTGAAATTAACTTTTTTAGACCATCCCAAAAACCACTCTTGCTTTATCATTAGCGTTAATGCGTAGACCATAACAATTTAATATTTTTTTTTTTTGTTTGTTTTCTTTTTTGGCATCAAAAGTTAGAACATATCAAATTTCATAAGCTCACTATGAATATAAAATAACAAAAATATAAATATCAGAAGCGCCAACAAGGAAGAAGGAACGCCCCTTGGATTCAGAAAACTCGTCCTTTTTTTGACTTATCTTCATCTCAATAATCTTAGTTCAATTCTTTCTTCCACTTGTGCTCCTTCAACAACCCCACTAATATAAGGTCCTTCCACGGTTCCACCCTCCTCTGTCTATCCTCAATCCTCAATCCTCAATCCTCATTCCACATTTTTTTTTTCATTCAACTTTAATAAGTTTCTCCTCGTCTTATCTGTATTCATTTACGAAATACAACAACAACAATACTCAAGCAAGAAAAGATTTCATTCAACTCAAACACCCAGCAAGTCCTCCTTCATTCTTGTAAGTTTTTATGTTTATGTCTTTCACTTCCTTTTTATGTCCATTTTTCTCTACAACACAAGTTATCTGTTCTTGTATACTCAGCTCTGCTTTAGTCTAACTGTCTGTTATAAGACCAACTTTATGTTGGTTTTAACTCCCCTTTTAATCCGTATGATAAATTCTTATAAACGGCTTTACTAATTACTCCATATGTTATTAAAAAAAAGTTTTCATTTGCGTTGGGTACAATGTTTCTGGAGAGTTTTTTTTGGGTAAGATTAGGATTGAATATTTGTGGAAATAAAAACCAGACAAAAAATATATTGGTAATAAATACCAAGGTAACCCATTAATATTTGTTTAATGTTTATTCTGAAAAGCAGGGGGTAATTAATAAAATAGCTATACATTTAATTGAAGCTGAAGCTAGCTCAACAACTTTACAACATCACTAGCAGAGAAAGAGGAGAAAATGAGGAAACCAATGGAGATCCAAGATCCGCACGAGACAGGATCAGATGCGGGAGGGAGCAGCGTGCACTCTCAATCCCGAGTCACTTTCAGCGGTCCATTAAACTCATCACCCAAGAAGCGTAACAACAGTAGCAGAAGATCCAACAAAGATGATGATAATGAGTACGTAGAGATTACGCTTGATGTTCGAGACGACAGCGTTTCGGTCCAGGACATTAAGGGTGCTGTAGCTGATCACGAGGCTGCCTTACTTACTAGTCACTTGGAGAGGCCGCGCCCTCAAACTCTCACGTCTCAGCTTTCTGCTAGGATTAAGCAGGTCTCACGCGAGCTTAAGCGTGTCACTTCTTCGTCCAGTCGTTCCGGGTTTAAGCAGCTCGACAGGAATAAGACCACTGCGGCGCGTGCGCTGAAGGGGTTGCAGTTTCTTAACAAGAGTGTTGGTAATGAGGGATGGGCTGAGATTGAGCAGCGGTTCAACGAATTGGCTGTTGATGGTTTGCTGCTTCGTTCCCGGTTTGGCAAGTGTATTGGTATGTTAAAATTTGGAAACTTTTATATTTATTATTCATGCATCCATTTTAGACTACTGATGGTGCACATGATCCCCACGGGTCTAGCGACTTGTGAGCCAATCTGTCGCGTACCTAGTCCGTCATAATGTCAGAGTTTAGCGAATAAGAAGATGAACATTTAAAACATGTTATTCTAAAAGTTGCAACTATTTGTGGGATGACTAAGATTAATGGATTATACCAGGCTTCATATATTACAATTTGGCTAAATGATTTATACAACTAATATGGATGAAGTGAAAGTTTTACCTGACGCAACTAATTTTGTGTCTATACCCGAATGAGTAGAGTTTGTTTCAAAGTGAAGTGTGTATCAAAGAGTCTATTGAACTAAATTATGCGAAGAAAAATGCCTAAGCCATGAAGCATGGTTGGTATAACTTTTGACATCTACGGAGTATAAAGTATGATGACACGAACATCATCTTACCTACTACTCTTATCATGCTATCAATCGTCCATACATTCACACTACTACTTAAGTACCAATAGTAGTAACAAATTTTGCTTTCTCATCTACACTCTGACAACCAACCTACTTTATGTTCATGCAATTCTCAACCCAAATAGACATGTCTGTGGTATCTTCCCTTCATTTCATTAGAGTTAATCATGCAGTTAGCTATGGTTAATAATGAATTAAAGTAATGTAATTTGGAGCAAAGAAATTGATGGGTTACTTTGGACTTTTTCTTCAAGACGTCGACGTTTTATTATTGACAAAAAGCGTGTTTGATATGGATGACAGGGATGAATGAAAAAGAGTTCGCAGGGGAATTATTTGATGCGTTGGCGCGTAGGAGAGGGATTGTTACGGGTACAATCACCAAGAATCAACTACATGATTTTTGGGAACAGTTAGCTGATCAGAGCTTTGATGCTCGCATTCAGACTTTCTTCGACATGTGAGTTACCAAACTGGCAAATTTTCTCATGCATGATCTTTTTTTTTTTTTTCCGTTACTGAAAATATTATTCGAAGAGTCGCAGTTAATCTGGTCTCCGTCGGTCACCAAACTTATACTCCGTACAAGTGAAGTCATAACTACTATTGAGGGCGGAGCTTTGTTAATTAGCATAGTCAAGTTCTACATTATCATTATTAGGAAATGATGTCTAAGCATTAAGTTCAGATTCCAAACGTATTTGTAAAGTTGGCCACTTCACTTTTATATGAACTTTATAATACGTAACTCATACTTAGAATGTTGGTCAAATAAATATAAAGAATCGTGACATAACATGACAATATCGATCCAGTTGACTAGTTAAAATTATAGCTCAAGTCTGTTCCAAATATGTATGAATACAATTTGAACGTTTCAAAATTGTTCTAGGTTGGTCAAAAGTTTGGAAAAGGGACCAAACATTTTACATTTTTATAGTAAGCTGATAAGCTCGTATTTTTTACATGGCTGTCAAAGGTTGGTCAAAACAAGTGTTTAAAACTTGCACAATGAGTTTCACCAATTCTCACTCACTAGTTGTAATAATAGTCTAAATATGTACATAAACAATTTATATGACTACATTAAATGAAATAATATCCATCACTTATGTACCAATGTTTTTAATGAGTAATTTATAAATGATAAAGCGAGGCTTCCAAATCATTGGTAAAGTCATCAAAGAATGGGGAATTTTGTTCTTCTTATAATAAATAAATTAATAATTGGTCATAAGAAAGTAAGGCAAAGGATCACACACAGCTATAAATGTTTTGGTAGCCCGAATAAAAGTGTATGTACTAGAATAAATTTAATTTGTCTTCTTAATGAAAGATTAGACTCTTAAAGGAGAGCCAATTAAGAAGTTGTTGTACCTAACCACCGATAATCTGTAGGTGAAGTAATCACCAAATCTACGCGCATGCAGTATGTTAGATTTAGAGAAATATATGTCCGAAAAATGGCAAAAAGTTAAAGCCCAAATAAATGTAGTACGTTGCACACTGTAAATTGTCATCTAAATTGATGAATGAATTTGCATGTGATGAGTGAAGACCCACCTTTCATTAATGTCGGCTCTTAGGATTTTTTGGGCGGTTGTTGCAGTACAGTATGGGAATTCTGTCCATTTCTCTTCTATGTCTCGTACGCCACCATACGTCCATAGGTCCATACGCCCTCTTTTACTACTCCGTATGAGTCAGCTGTATACACGAAGATCAGGAAATTTCCAAGAGGATTTTGACATAATCTAGACTTTGATCTGTGGGGTCCAAGATTAATGTCGGAAAGTAAGAATTATTATGGTTAAAGTTGACTAGTCATCCAAATATGATCCATTTGAATTTGATTCGAATGACCCTAAGTTCCTCTTTCAGCCCGAGACTCAATGAAATTAAGAATGATTGTAAGTATGCCGTGTGCAATTGTGCATGGTGCATCTGAATGTGGACGGCGTGCTATAATATACGGACTACTAACAAATGACCCTTACTGTACAAATTCTTGTCTTAGATGAAATTTCAGAATCATTTACCAAGTATTTTGAGAGCACTATTTTAGATTTGGCTGTAAGACAAGATTTGCTTTTACTGATGAATGAAATTACAGGGTGGACAAGGATGCAGATGGCAGGATTACAGAAGCAGAAGTCAGAGAGGTAGGAAATCGAGGCATGTAATATTTAGTCAGTTCCGCAATTACATAAATTATCCAAAAAGAATTGTCACTATAACGTATCATTTTTTTTTTTTTTTGGACAACTTACATATTATTTTTTCTTCTAGTAATTGGATTATCCTTCTTTGAATAATTCAGATTATCTCACTAAGTGCGCAAGCTTGTAAGCTGACCACAATTATAGATCATGCTGAGGAATATGCTGCCCTAATCATGGAAGAGCTTGATCCTGATGGTGTTGGATTCATTGAGGTTGGTATTTTGTTTTTATTAACTTCTGTGTCAACTATCATGGCCCGATATAAACCAGAAGCCCAGTCATTTCAAAGACTAATCAGCCCATAGGATCTATAGGCCTGGCCCGATTGGCTGATTATGCTTAGAATCCTGGTCTTTTTCACTCTTCTTTCAGTTCGCTTCATAGATTTTAAGTGGGGCTCAACAAGTCAAACTGAGAGAATCAACTTACCTTATGATTAATATGATATGTAGTACAAATTACAGTTTTGTTCTTTTTGGATCACATAGAGGACTAATCATTGTAACCAATTGGATCATCTCTTGTAATGTGCAGCTACATAATTTGGAAATGCTTTTGGTCCAAGCACCAACGCACTCAAACAGCACGGTAACTGATAGCCGTAATCTGAGCAAATTGCTTAGCACAAAGCTAGTTCCAACCAAGGAGCCCAACCCCATCAAACGTTGTGTCAGTAGGCTCACTTACTTTATCGAGGACAACTGGAAGAGGATATGGGTCATTCTCCTGTGGCTCTGCATTTGTGCTGGCCTCTTCACTTGGAAGTTCTTGCAGTACAGGAATCGTTACGTATTCCATGTTATGGGATATTGTGTCACAGCCGCCAAGGGTGCAGCCGAGACCCTCAAATTCAACATGGCCCTCATTCTTTTACCTGTCTGTAGAAACACCATCACTTGGCTTAGGAGTAGGACTAAGCTAGGGATGGCAGTGCCCTTTGATGACAACATCAATTTCCACAAGGTAATAGCCCTTGGTATTGGAGTTGGGGCTGCTATCCATGTGTTATGCCATATTACATGTGATTTCCCAAGGCTGCTACACGCATCAAATGAGGCCTATGAGCCACTGGGCAGGTATTTTGGGGTACCAAGGCCTCCTAACTACTGGTGGTTTGTCAGGGGAACGGAAGGTTGGACAGGGATTGTCATGGTAGTCCTAATGGCCATCGCATTCATCTTAGCACAACCTTGGTTCCGGAGAAATAAACTCAAGCTTCCTAATGCCCTCAAGAAACTCACCGGGTTCAATGCCTTTTGGTATTCTCACCACCTATTCGTCATAGTCTATATCCTCTTAGGAGTTCATGGGTGGTTCCTGTACCTTAGCAGGGAATGGTACAAAAAAACGGTTAGCTATTTATTTAGCATTAAACATTATATAAAATTTTACATAGTATACCAGTCGAGAAATTCTGAAATTGTGAATCATGGCTTTGATGCAGACATGGATGTATGTTGCTGTGCCAGTCCTGTTATATGCGTTTGAGAGGCTGGTCAGAGCCCTCAGGTCTGGCTATAAGTCAGTAGAGATATCAAAGGTTTGTGAAAAACTGATCATGTTCTGGAAAGGTTGATAAATTTGAAATTTTGAGATTGTGATTCAGAGAAATAAACATTTCATTTGCTGTGTGTTACAGGTTGCGGTCTACCCCGGGAATGTATTGTCCTTACAGGTGACAAAGCCTCAGAATTTTAAATACACCAGTGGACAGTACATATTTGTAAATTGCGCCGATGTTTCTCCTTTTGAATGGTACTAACATTAGAACTTCTAGTTTTTCTTGTGCAGTAATAAATTGAATTGACTGACCATAATTAGTAATAGATGTTGGTCTCTAATCTGATATGGGTTTTGATATACTCTAGGCATCCCTTCTCTCTGACTTCGGCTCCAGGGGACGATTACATAAGTGTTCACATTCGAACATTGGGTGACTGGACCTCTCAGCTGAGAACACTTTTCTCAAAGTTATGTCAGCCCCCTAGAAGCAGTGATCAGAGTGGCCTTCTCAGAGCTGATATAAACAATGGACCTATTCCAAGGTAATTTCAAATTCCACACTCCAAATTTTGTTTGTTAATTTTTAAACATTATTTCCAGATAACATTTGGGCTAAAAATATTCATAGTCAACAAGTTCGATTCACTACTAAAGTAAACTCATGTAATAAATTGAAAACATTTAGGTGAAAAGAACAAAACCTAGTTCACTGAATACAGTTATATAGAGGTTATTCCTAGATGCTTAAAACAAGACATCGACGCTAAGTGCTCTACCTGCTATGTTTCTGTAGAATGCCAAGGCTCAGAATTGACGGTCCATATGGAGCACCAGCTCAAGACTACAAAAAATATGACGTCCTCTTACTAGTAGGTCTTGGAATCGGGGCTACACCATTGATCAGTATACTCAAGGATGTGCTCTACCACATCAAGCAAAAAAAAGAGGCTGAAATGGGATTAGGCGCAGATGACAGGAGAAAGCCATTCCTTGTACAACGGGCATATTTCTATTGGGTGACACGAGAGCAGGGATCTTTCGAGTGGTTCAGAAGTGTAATGAATGAGGTGGCTGAACATGACCATGACAATAAGATCGAACTCCACAACTATTGCACTAGTGTCTACGAAGAAGGAGATGCAAGATCAGCCCTGATCGCTATGCTTCAGTCCATACACCATGCTAAGAATGGTATGGATATCGTGTCTGGAACTAAGGTGAAGACTCATTTTGCTAGGCCTGATTGGAGGGCTGTTTTCAAGCATGTAGCTGTTAATCATTCCGAGAAAAGAGTTGGTAAGCATTCCCCACTCTAGAGCATTTCCAACTTTCCCCTACAAGTTCCTTTGGTTTTCAATGATTGTAATTTCCCTAGCTTTGCCACCTATTGGCCTGGCTTGCCTACCTGGACCGGTCTATTGGTCACCTCTAGTTTGAATTTCTGATGAAGTTTATAACTTGAAATTTTGTGTTTTGAATTGCAGGAGTGTTCTACTGTGGTGCACCTGGTTTGACTCAACAGCTGAGACATTTGTCTCAGGATTTTTCGAGGAAGACCCCTACCAAGTTCGATTTCCACAAGGAGAACTTTTAAAGAGATGTTCATTGGACACCAACTGTCCCAACAAATATGAGTAAATATACATACATATGTCACCTAATATATATTCTTTGATTATTAGGATAGGAAGACTTGATATCTTACCCATCTTTGTCCTTAGTGTAATATATCAAAAATCAAATATTGGTTTCAAGATATATTTATATAAGCTGTGGAATACTTAAAAAGAGCTGCTTTTTGTAATAGAGTGATTGGAGTTAGAACACATTGTTTCTAAAGCCTGACCCTTGTTGATATAATGTATTAACAACTTGAATAAGAGAGATATTTTGTCAAAGGCTTGGACTCACTGCTACTCATGCTGTCCAGCGAGAAGATAAAGACCTAGCTAGCCCATGTGTCGTGCAGCATACCTGCAGCACATCAAAAGCCCATTACATTAATTTTTTCAAGTATTCAAGTTGTCACAGGCCCATTAGGCTCATATCTTATATTCAGTCTGATGTGGGTGCATCCAAGGATATATGTACTCATTTTATTTATTTTTGTTCATTCGAATTTAAAATGAGCAAAAAATATTTTTGGGTGCACTTCCACGGTCCACCTGAATAGATGTTAAATGCTCGAGTTAACTAGTGACCCTTCAGGAATAAAAAGGCCCAATAAACTAAGAAGAAGCTAAGCCAACATTTAGCAAAACCAATAAAAAGGCCCAAAACCAAACTCTTACAAGAACATCTTCCACACTATTATCCCCCACTCTCTCTCCTCCGTCATGACTCACGACGAGGTTAAGCTCTAAGCAATGATAACTATGGCTACAATCCACGTAATCTTCCAAAAACATATCCACATAGCAGAAACCCAAATAAAAAGGTTTAGTGCTCCTTTTCACATTTACTTGGTAGTGTTGGTACAGAAAAAAAGTTGAAAATAAATGCTCGAGTTCGCAGCTCTATGCGCCTTCAATGGCAAATCGTGTTGGTGAATTGAAGTCCGACGGATGAATCTAGTTTGTAGCATAGCTCGTTCAAAGAGCGCCTTCAATCTCTTCAATAAGTTGTATAAATTAATTTGATATGTATTTGCGTGCGCGAGAGAAGTAGCTGTGTAGTTGAAAAGTAGCATAAATTTACCGATTTGACATTATGAGAGGTGGCTTCCCAATTCAGACCTATTGGGTTATGCAAATTGGCATATAAAATCATCACTAAGGTGTTAATTAACCATCTCAAACCTATTATTCCCATGCTAATCTCAAATACTCAGTCTAGTTTCATCCTAAGAAGACAAATTATGCTCCCCCCGTTACAATTTATTTGCTACATTGATTTTTTAGTCTCCAAAATGTTTTTTTCCTTTAAATTCATAAGATAAAAAAAAATAATAAAAATATGATATTATAAATATTTACGTTAAGATATATCCAATAAGATTCGACTTGAAATATAATTAGAATTTATGGTCAAAATTTTTAAATTTTGACATAAAAAATGAAAAATGTAGCAAACAAATAAAGATGGAGGAAATAGACAACATTGTAATTGTCCAAGAAGTTATGCACACGATGAAAGGAAAGAAATTATGCCTTAACTAGTCTAAAAATAAAATTTTACCTAATTATTGATTCTTACACAAGGCTTGGGAGCGAAAAAGATTATTAGGATTAAGAAAGTGACCACGTTAAAATTAAAATCATGAGAGCTCTTATTTATCCATTTATAAAGTTATGCTCTAATCCGCTACTATAAGATTTCTCTAGTTTGAAGAAGTAACCTACTATGGCACATCATGCTCTGAGCCTCGCTCTAATCCTAATTATAACAAGCCTTAATCAAATATTAGGTTCTGTCCACGTCCGATCCTAATTGGGATCTTTGTAAAGGCACCATAACTTTAAAGTAGTGAATTAGTTAATGCATCATTTTCATGATCATGCCTTTTTTTGGCGTTATTGATTTGTTTGATTGAGTGTATTGTTATCATGTTTGATTTCACAGGTTTAATTTTGTTGTGGTAAAAGGAGAGGGTTGTATACTTGTATCGATGTTTAGGGGAATAATGTAGTCAAAGTCAAAGAATAATGAGATTTTTTTGGTATTCTAAAAAGTTTGAGCTCAGCCATTATTCTAGCTTTAACGTGTAATTAGCTGCTAATTTGGCATCAAAGAGTTTGGAATCTTGGGATTCTCTACTTCTTCGCTGGCTGAGAGCACAAAAGGAAAATTTTCTTGTTAACCAAAATTATTGATGAATGTTTTGAACGTTACATTGAATTATTGAAATGAAGTGATTGATTTTCGGAACATGAATGTACGAAGGCTATGGCTTATCTAAGAAGCTAGATAGCGTAGTCGCTCATGATATGGATGATATTGTTTTATGATTAGAATGACATTTATACTACATGAAAGTTTTTCGTGATTGATAGGGACTGCTCTCCCTTTCCCCTCCAAACAAGTGATTGACTGAGCTGTTGAGGTTTTAGTTTTGCTTGTAAATTGTAAAACCCGTTATTTGTATACTTAGAGGCGGGGATTCCTCTCTAGCGGAGGTTGATTTGGGCTAATTTTGACTTTGGCATGCTATAAATTATAATCCTTAACATCTAATATGTGTAAAGCTAGTACTTTTAAGTTTTAAGTACGAAGCAAATACATTTATGGTTTGATATTTGTATTAAAAACGTATCATTTAGCAAGCACTATTATTCTATCATCACTTTGTTTTGATTAAGACTTGGCAAATGCCATATGTCAAAAAAAAAAAAAAAAAAAAAAAAAAACTTGGCAAATGGGAATGAAAGATAAGAAAGTTGTTTAAATCAGAGAGCATTATCAAAGTGGAAAAACCTAATCCCATTATAAATTTTTTTGAAGGATTGAGAGTTCATAGGTACGGTATATTGTATCATCGAAAATGCTTTAATGAACATTATAACAAATGGCAATTGAATTCAATTCTTCTTGTCAGAAAATTTGTATCCACCTCAAAATTAGTGGAATCTACGTAAAGACATTACAACTAAAAGGGTATGTAAAGTTTTATTTTCCACCTTATGATAACAATTTTGGCTGTTATTGATTTGCTTGATTGAGTGTTATTATGTCTGAATTTACAAGTGGCAGCATAGAACATAGGTGCTTTTGCAACACTTTATTTATGTTCGTTGGACCTTTGTTTGATTTGAGTGGTTGTAAAGGGAAGAAATTAATCAAAATTTGAATATATTAAGTGCCATAATCTTTATGATCACTATATCTTTTAGTTTTCTGGTAAATAGAATTAGCAACTGATTTTGGTGTTAAGGAGTTGGATTGTGGTACCTTTACATATGGGTGGTTCAGAGTATTGCATTTTTTTTGTAAGAGTATCAATTGATATGTTTGGATTTGACAGAGCCACACGCTAAGGAGGATTTGGTCTTAACTATTTCATTTTCATTGATTCCGTTTCAATGAACCACTTTGTGAGCTTGTGTCTTCAATTTTTTATTGCTTCTTACTAAAGATTTTTCTCACCAAAATAACCATCTTCAATTCGATTATGAAATACGGAGTACCGTGTTTTGAACAAATTGTATGACCAAAACTGTATTTGGTAAGGACAATTAAATTATGGTAATTGCCTAATTGGTACTACTCCGTAGTAAGTAACATCTAGAACATGCGCTAGAGAATCTCATCCTCGAACCCAAGACATTTGCATCAAATTAGTCACCCTATACTCTTTAAGATGCTAACTACTAATAACTCCATCAATTAAACGACAAAATTTAACTGCCATTCTTTTATTGAAACCGAAGTAATCTTCTACACCCATTACTCCATTAGATGTGGTCATTGCCTCGTTGGTACTGTCAACCTTAAGTTTGAATTTTGAGTTTTGACCTTTCTTCTTTTCCGTAAACCCATTTCTTAAACACAATTATTGTATATACACAGTACACAATAAAGTTATTATATTTTTAGTAAAAGTGACCCTTTAATATAACAAACAATACCCCAAAATATTATAATCAACTTTGAGGGGTAAGAGGTCATTTTTACTGGGGCTACAATAACTTTAATGTGTTCATGTGTGGATACAACAATTTTTGTTTCTTAAATTAGCTTGCATGGTTCCCATTTCTATTTTTATTACTCTAAGTATTATAATAACGAGGCATTCAAAAGTTGAAGTGGGGCATTCAAAAGTTGAAGTGAGCCAATAACAACTTAAAATGATGATTTGATGAAATTTCCCATAAAAAAGTTAATCAACAACCAAAACAGTTGCAAAAAAAATGTAATTAAGGTGAATATACGAAATATGGAGGGTTATGAGTTAATTAGTTAATAGGCCGATTCACAATAAACCAGTGGCTCTAAAATCTCATCAAGGGTCAATGCAACTTAGCAATTTTCATTCAATATCTCTAAATGTTGCTTGGTTTTCATATATTTTTATTTCTAAGTTGTGCCATAGGCCATAGCAAACGCTTTCCATCCTCCATACATCGGGAATTTCTCGTAGTGTAAAGAGATCGAAGATAAGCCCCCAGCCTCCACTGGTCCCACATGATTAATGATGCTCTATAAAAAGGTTATACTACTAATATTCCTTCCCAAAACTAATGCCAAGTGATATGAGGGACATAATTAAGTAGGCCTCTAATAGCATTTGGTTTTTGTTGAATAGTCTAATGCTGAACTGTTTCCTAAGCTTTCTAATAATGTGTGGTTGGTTAAAAAGCCTACTTAATCTAACCCTTGATCAACTGCGTACCATCATATCATCATTACGGACTGGTGAGTCAAGGCCAAATTTTTTTTTCAAGTATTTTTTTTAAAAAAAAATTAAAGTATTTGGTTGTATTTTGTACTCTTTGAACATATTTGATTATCAATTGTAACTCATCAGGTAAAAAATCCTGGATTCGCCTCTGATTACGAATCTACCCTTAGACCTACCATTGGAGACCAACTTTGTACCCACTTAAATTAGGGCAACCATTATTATTTCTTTTTCTCACAACTTGAGTAGTCAATATTTCCAAGTTTACATACAATACTTTCTAATAAGAAATTGTGGGTTAATCTTCCGGATAAAGATGATAAATGTTTGGTTGTTAAGACAGTCAAAAGAATATTCTAGAATTGACGATCGATTAGTTTGACTCTACTAACTCAGGATATATCACAATCAATAGAGAAATTCCAAAGTTTATATTTCACATGCATGCATGCATGTCTATCATATAGTTATTCCTTTCAAAATACTGCAAAACTTGCTTTCCACATTCTATACTTGCGAAATACGGCGTATCATTTACAATTTTCAGCATTATATTGTTTGAAATACTGAGCAACATATATATGTTGGCCGGTGAATTTTGGGCAGCAAAAACCCTAATTTTCCTATAAAATAAATTATTACTGTATCATATGTCTTGGAGCACCAATTGGACCGCATCGAGCCCAACACCTAAATTTACGAGCTGCACATTAAATGGGAGCATCACTTAAGTGATTTAATTAGATTATAGATAATTAACCTCTACTAGGCAACTATATTTATTTTAGCACAAAAATCAATCCTACCAAACTAGACTAGCTACCATCTCCTTTGGAATGCAACAATCTTTCTACTTAGCAAAATGTGTAGAAAATAAGAAACAACGCACCCCATTCGTTTGGGTTGGTTAATTTCAATTCACACAAAAATATTTTTATAATAAGAAATAATGTGGACCATCCGAAAACCCACCTATTTTTCTCTCGTGCTTGCATCATCAACCATCTTATGCTGTACAGAGTAGTTTTGAAAGTATAGATAACTAGATAATCAGATTCTGAAGAAAATATAAAACTTGGTGTGAAGAATAATAGGCTACCAACTTCTCAAATGGTACAGAAAATTTGAATGCAGGAGTAGAACTCAAAACTCTAAAGGTCGTTACAATTACTTGGTAATATTTATGGTGCATGCATTTAAATTATTGACTGGATTATATACAGTACAATATAATATATATATATATATATATATATATATATATTAAGATATATGTACAAATGCGACCAGAAATGATATTGGTGTTACCCCATTATCTTGTTTGTGGAAAATGTCACATATTCGAATGCAATGTGCGTGACTTGGGAAATAAAACTTTGGTTTAGTGGTTCTATGCTTATCAGATAACTATAGTTGGAGACTTTATATCAAAGTAGAAGATAACGTCATTCCCATTCTCACGTTCCTGCGTTCTTTGGCTCTTTTAGATTGATAGACGTGGAGATCATTTTTATCGAATAAGGGAGATAAACCTTCCAAAACCAAGGCTAAATTTTCTTAAGCCCATCTCTTTCCTCAATGAGGTTCCTCGTAGCCTCGTAGGCTAGCTGCTAGCACCACTTTGCCTCTCCCACACTCATTTCCTATACCTATATACTCCGTATTATATTGCGAACAAAAACATATGTCAAAAAACAAAAATTTAATTCTATTTATGAGTTCACACTTTATTGATTCATATTATATACGTAGTATAAATAAATTATTAATAATAAACCTTATATAATCCGAATACTTTATAATTATCTAAACTATTTTTGAGTAAATAATGTAATTGTCAATCAGCTATAACAACTTTAATTGTTTTCATACTTATGAATTTTAGAACGAGGGCAGAGTAATTCTTATATCTATACCTTTATTAAAACTATAAGGCATTGACATTTGACATCACATATCATCCATGACATGGCATAGATCATATATGTGTCTTTAAGGCTTAAGCCATGTCATGCACATACATTAATCATTAGACTTCCTCATAGAATAACAATATTTGAATACATGACCTATATTCAATATCATTTAACTTTAACTACCATTCTTTATGAAATAACTTGTTACTTAAAAGTAATAATAATAATAATAATAATAATAATAATAATAAGAAGAAGAAGAAGAATAAGCTCGTTAAGGTTAAAACTCTATTAGGTATCACTTTTTAAAAATGTTACCAAGTTATACTTGCGCCATTTTTAATAGATATGTTGCAAGATTATAAAACTTAATCAATATATATCTACTTAGTAAAAATATTAAAATAGGCTTAAAATACAGAAAAACAAAAACTTTACACTATTTTTTAATTAGATAACTAAAATGTATCATTTAAAGAAACAAAAAAGAAAATTACTCAGGCAAATCAATTTAAATTTTGTAGTTTAGGAACATCATCATACACATTAAACGTAAAATATCACTCCCTTCGTTCTTTTTTGTTCTGCCTATTTTTCCCATCCGAAAATTTAAAAAAAAATCTCATTTGGAATCCTTCCATTTTAATTTAATAATATGATTTGATGAAAAAATCTGGTTATATGTAAAACTATTGGTTGATTTTTTTTAATTATTTAATGCCATAAATTTTAGAAATTCCGCTACTTATTAAATGCTCAACCCACTTACATCATTTTTTAATAGAATATATTCTTATTTTTAGATTAATTTAATTATTTTATAAAATTTTAATGATATTTAGTACTGTTTTGGTTTCTTTCCTGATTCCAAATGAGAAGAAAAAAAAAAGAGCGGAGAAAATAATAAACAAATTTCCAACTAATTGAAATTTTGTTCTCTATTATTGATCAAACAATTTTTATTCAAGTTACATTTACAGAACTTAATTACACTTCTCTGTTAAAAAAATATCTCAAAGCTTCATGCAACAATAGAATCTATGCTTTATCCGGATGAATAACTAGTCAAATATTGTACACGTGGCGTTAACCTTGGCAATATATAATGACAGAATGCCAGGTGTCAATACCAAAGCATTGAATTAAAAGCAGAGTAATTAGAGAGCATTACAAAAATTTATGCAATAAAAAATATTAATTTTGGGGTAAAGAAAAAGGAAAAATAAAAAATTTTAAAAAGTGAAAGCATAAGACATTTTAAGAGCACCACTTCTTATGAAATTCTTGAAATAAAAACCTCCCATCCAATTCACTATGGTTCCATCCCACTGACTCACTCCATTTATTCCCTTATTCTTTTGTCAGTGACTTTGCTTCTCATTTCCTCACTTCATCATCACATTCTTCACTTTTTCTCTCCAAACTTCCTCTATGGCTTCTGTTACTCCTCCTCTTGGTTCTGCTGAACCAGATAATTCTGAACCTCTCAAATATAAGGTTAATTTATTACTTAATCCTTTGATTCTCCCTTTTTTATTTTTTATTTCTATTTTTTTAATCTAATTATAATGTCATAATTTATTTTAAATTATTTAATTAATGAAGTAATGAATTCCTCTGTTTCTGTTCTTCAGACATGGGTGTTGAGAGTTTCCATTCATTGTGAAGGCTGTAAACGTAAAGTCAAGAGAATTCTGCACAGCGTTGAAGGTCTTTTTCATTAAATTTATCACATTTTTCCAAGTTTTTACTGCTTTCATTTTTTAATTTTCCTAGAAATTTCATGTCTTTGTTTATTCTAAAGTTGGTCTCTGTTCTTTTCACACAAAACTGTTGAATTGCGAGCTTAAATTTTCAGACTTTATAGAATAAGAATATATAGTTTTTAGTATAGCTTAAAAATTTGTATCTGGTTTCTGTTAAATTTACATAAAATGTTGATTTTCTTACTAATAGCATCATTTTTTTTTGTAACTTCTTCAGGAGTATACACAATAGATGTGGATACAAGACAGCACAGAGTGGTAGTCACAGGTAACGTGGATGCAAGCACTCTGTTAAGGAAGCTTGAAAAATCTGGAAAACATGCTGAGTTATGGCCAAATTTTCAGCAATATCCCAGTCAAAACGAACAACAGCAACAACCAATTCAAGAACAACAGCCCGAACAACAGCAACAACCAATTCAAGAACAACAGCAAGCTGACGAACAACAGAACACCGAACCAAAAGGAGCTGAGAATAATCACGTTAATTGTTCAGCCCAACAACAACCACAAGTGAAAGAGGTTAGATTCGAAGGGAATACTCCGGCTACCGGAAATTCTCAAAACCCACCGGGGACCGGCGGCGGCGGTAAAAAGAAGAAAAAGAAAAAAGGGCATAATGGTAATAACACATCCAACAATAACAATGGTGGAAGCGGTAATTGTAACAGTAACGGTAACGGTGGGAATGGTGAAGGAGCAAGAAATGTAATGGAGCAGGAAGGTAATGGTGGACCGCCAAGTAGTGAATCACATCCTCCAACAAATCCACCTCAGCACCCGAACCCGAGCCCGGAAAATATGAGTCCGCCACGTCAGTACCCACCTAATTGTCGGGTGAATGAGTACCCACATACTTACTATGCACCTCAACCTCAGCCGCAACCAGTCTATGCTGTTAGTTACAATACGGCGTATCCTAGCAGTGCCTACACTGCGTCGTACTATTCTGCACCTCTGCCTTATTCTTACGCGTATATGCATCAAGGGATTGACGTGGAGCCACCCGCGCCACTGGATTGGAACCCGAATGTAGCTCCACCGTCGGATACATTTGAGATATTTAGTGATGAAAACCCAAATGCATGCTCCGTTATGTGAAAGAAGAGTCGAACCGGGTTATATTTTGAAAACGGATATGTATACAACTCGTATAAGGTGGGGGGTAATTTTGGTAATTGAACTAGTAATGTGTATAATCTTAATGTAGCAGCCAATTTGAGGAGAAATAAGGGGTCCTTGAGATGTTGGTGTAATTTAATTTTATTAACTTTGGTAGTAGGTTTTACTTTTCAAGACTACTAGTGCTAAGTCCTTGTTCGTAGTTTATTAGTTAATGTATACACCCCCCTTTTATTGTAAAGTGTAATTTGGCTTTTAGCTTATGGTCTTATCATTCTAATGATAGTGAATGATTTACTCCGTAAAAGGTTCCTTTTATCCTGGTTAAGTTACACTTAGTATTTTTATCCGTCAAAGGTTAACTTTAATCCGTGATTTAGTATTTCATAATACATTTAGCCATTCTAATATTACTCCATGTTGGAATATTGGATCAAATACTCATCTTTGATAGCCAGAACTAGAGTTTTAGGGGATTGCTAATTTGCTACTCCATTTGCTAGTCTTGATTGAGCATGAGTTTTAGATACTAGGTCCATCGTTGACAAAAGGAAAGTTGCTACCCTATTTGACTTTTATGTAATTTTCAAACAACAACTTAATATTATAAAAACTTAATATTCCAAAAATTTATATCGCAATGCATCCAATAAAATCACACTTGAATAAATTATTTTTTATAATACAATGACAATTTGTGGTTAAATTTTTTAAACTTTAACTCTAAAAATAGAAATAAAGCAAATATTAAGGGACAAAAGAGTATATATGAAATATTACATATTAAAACAAAAGTTGGTGACTGAAACCTAGTTGAAGCTTAAAAGCCAAAAAAAAAAAATGGGTGACTAAAACTCTAGTTGAAGCTTAAGAGCAGTACGTTCAAACATCCATACTTGATAGTAATCTAGTATTACGTCATACGAAGTGCATCTTATAAAATAACTAGGGAAAAACTTGGATGCTTAATCTTCTCAAGTTTTGACTAGTTTTAAAATTTTCTTACTTACTACTACGTACACTACTTTACCAGGATGACTACTCCGTACAATGTTGTTATTTTTTTTAAAGTAACTTAGCCTAGGCAGAACTATACTTAAGTCGACCAATCAAAGAAGTCCACGCATGGTGCAATGTTGTGACTTGGTAGAAATATTTTGGTCCTCCTAGTGAGCTTTAGTCTGTATAAAGTTGGAGAAGGCATGTTTGGCTTTGTAAATTGTAATCAATATCATGTCTAAAGTTTTCGCTTATGTCATGCATCCAACTTTGGGTTTCCAACTACTCCAAGTTTAATTGTTTTCAACAATATCTACGGAAGTATTCATGTAGTCTGTACCCATAAGTATTTGTCAAATGCAGTAAAACCGGAAATATGTAATCAGAGGTCCATATATTGACATAAATGCCAAAGTACACCAGGCTACATTAGAATTGGAGTCTTGGAAGTTGGATATATTTTAGAGGTTGGAAAAGGGATTGGATCATTAGTTTTATGGGCTATGTTAATATATTACATGTCCAACTTTTACCACTTCAACATTTTATGAGTATTTAGCATTTATTTTCTTCGTCACGGTCGGCCAAGTTTTGGGCTCCGTTGATGATCCTGCTCTGACCATGCCAAGTTGCCATCGAGATAATGGTGTCAATCAGTCTTGATTTTAACAAAGGATAAGAAATTAGCAAGTTTCTGATAAAACTTTGAAAGTTGATCCACAACACCATTTACTAACGAGTGCTGTTAGAAATAGGGGATGAAGAATTAGAACGTCATTTTACTGTCCTTTTCTATTTCTAATTTTTTTTGTTTTATTTTACTTTGTATGATCTTTAATATACAGGTTCAAATATTGTTATCTCTAAATTTATTTATGAAAGTTTGATATTTTAAAAACTTATATTGAGACACATCATACAATATTTCACTTGAATATACTATTTCTTAAATATAATGATAATTTATTATCAGACTTTTTAAACTTTGACCGAAAAATTACATAGCAGCAAAAATAAAGGGATAGATGGAGTATTAACCCCTAACTATAGTCGCTATGGGTTTTTGTTTAATTTACTCCTAAGATTTTCCTAAATATGAGATCAATTGAAGCAATGCAAATGATTATCCCTAAGAAGATTTAAGAACAGTAAAAATAAGATGATTATAATGAACTTGAAAACCTAAATTCAGTGACGTCCTAAAAGGCACATTCATCTAAAATGTAAAACCAATTAAAGTAATAAATTAACCAACTAAACACACACATGCTAAAAAGACAATTCCGAATGCGAGGTATTGTAGTTGGAGAAATAATGTACGTCCTCGTGTCAAACAACCAAGTAGTAGTCTCCCAATCAGCAAAAATAAAGCTAGCCAGTTCATCTAGACTTGTGAGGTCCATACAAGAATTCTTTATCTAGTTAGGCTCCTTATTTTCTAACAATAGTTGCGTGGGTTTATTTATTAAACAAGCAATAATAAATAGAAGTTGAATACATTTTCTTAATTTAATTGCTACGATGAAATAACAATTTTGCAAGGACATAAAATGCGCTCGTAATTACAATGGGACAAGATTTTATTCCTAGCTTGCATGATATTTTTAAGCATGGCATTATATTTGCGACATTATAACAAACTGGGGGTTGAACAGAAACATCAACATATTTAAACTTTAATTTATCATAAACTCCTTAATTATCAACTCTAGTGGGCAATTTTTATTCAAATTTGAAGCCTTTATCCTAGGTGCATGTATTTACGGATATTGTAATTTTGTTTACAAGACGTAAGTTGTTGGCACAATGCCACTGCACATAACGTGTCGTGGAGATTTATTGTACTACGAGTAGGTTCCTAAAAGTTCTAGGCTTAATCAAGATAAACATATATAATCATGATAAATATATATATAATCAAGAAGGTACATACTCTAAAGAAAGGAAGCCAATTTTTTCTTGACATATCCAAGAAATAAAGCTGGATATATAATCGCCAAAGTTACCAACCCCTCTTCCTTAAAAGTTGTGATATGATGAAGAAAAATAAAGAAGATTATCAGTGCTATTCTTCCCTACCACTTCCACTCTTTTCTTCTTTTTCATTTTCGTCAATATCTAAAAAATTCCCTTTATCAGGTTTTATTTTTATTGGCCACTCGTTCACTTTAACATTCCTAAACTTGCATTTGACGAAGAATTTTATATATTTTTTCCTATTAAATACACACTATCCCGTATGTATGATGGACAATATTCCATATCACAAAGATAAAAATTATTTATGTAAAAAATTGTTTTAAAATTGAAACGTTTAAATAATTAGTTATAATACGCATAAGCAACAATGGATAAAATAAAAGTAAAAATTAGTGCAAACAACACGATAAATTAGTGATGCAAAAACACAAATTGTTTCATCAATAATGAATTCATACGGATTACTTCATATTGTATGAAAAGAAAAGCCACGCAAATTTACATGCGTATGTGGGTATATGATAAGCTTAGGTCAACTGCTTGTAATTCAATCGGCCGGTTGAGAGAATTGACAGGGATAGTCTTTTTTTTATATATATTTTAGTTTTACATCCCAATAGATAGATACTTAGATAGTCAGCTTGGCTATGTACACGTAGTGTCTGATGTTGTCGGAAGCAGGAATCGGATTCTCTTTACTTTTATTAAACGAACCCACTACTTGGAGTATGTTTGTGTATGAAGCCTCTCGATTTAAATTTCTAGAAAGTCCTTTGCAACTCTTAGAAGGCCGTACAGTTTGTAGTTTTTTCAGTTGAAATTAGTATAATGAGAGTGAAAACCACCAAAAACTTAAAAAAAAGGAAAGAAACAATTAACGCAAGGGATTGAAGGAATTGGTTTACAACCCTACATTGGGTAAAAACTTTGCGATAATATTTTCTTAGTACGGAATGGATGACATGAATGATTGGGCCACAGTTGCTTGAAATATTTTTAAAATTTTCTTGGTGATCGTAATGTTGATTAGAGTTTCTCAGATCTTTTATTTATTCATCGCACAGTTGTACAGTACACAATTACTATACTTCTTCGTAAATAGAACAAAAGTGTTTGGTCAACTTATTGGGCTGGGCTTAACATGGAAAAACTCATTTAGATGTCCAAACTTTATACGGGCTTTAACCCATAGACAATCATCAATTCAAATCATTATCGTTATACCCCCGAAATCTCAGATTAACTATGAAATTGTGAAATCGGCCCAATATGATTTGTCAATGAAATCTAGACCCGATCAAAATGTGGGCCAAAACGGGTTCGGGCGGGGTCTAAGAGTTGGTTTGCTACCCATTCTTCGGGTCGGGTTTGGGTCGGGCTTGTATTCGGGCCTTAAGTTGTTGCCCATATTCCATATAAATCGGACTTTACAGGCCTAAAGTTGTTAACTATTTGTCAAAATACCACCTGCAATCCAGACGTATATATGAGGTTGTTGTTGCAAGCATTACAAGATAAAAACAAAAAAATCTAACACTATAGTAAACAAATAGCGGCAAAAGTATGCTATAATTAGAATAAGACCTTCATAATTACATGAAGTAGTCATTATACTGTTGTCGTTTCCAAAAGCCTTAGCTAGGCAAGCTGCAGAGGAGAAATCACCCTCGCCAACGAACAATATCTTCTGCCTACTGTTATAATGTTTTCTGCAATTTTCTTTCAAGGTTTCATCATATAAACCCATATGATTTAGCTTAAGATTCTCACGTATTGAAAATGTTAAATAAATACATGTGCATACTTTTGAAATTATTTTCAAATACTATAACAATCATTTTCCAAGAAAGGTAGTGCATGTGCGTCTCCTTACGTTTGGTATGATATTATTTTCGAATACTGTGAAGTAACTTTTTTTTTTTTGGTATGGTACAGGGAGTTTGATGTTTTCATTTTGGAAATTTATTTATTATTTATGACAATATTCTTTGATTCATATGGATATTTTTTCTTCTTAAGGCCTCTTCCCAACTTGAAATGAGCACCATTTAGTTAATTTACGTGAAAAGATAATTTAGTTCGGGCCGGGCTTTGGGTTGTGCATCACTACCCAAACCCATCCCAAAAAATTTCGGGCAAAAGTCAACTTTCCCAAATACTAATTTCAGGCTGGTTTTTGGTGTCCAAATCCAAATTTTTTCGGGCCGGGCCGGCTCGCGGGCTGGGCATTTTTGATCAGGTATAATGAAATCCCATCGGTAGATGGTGTGTCGTATGTGCATGAGCTTTTAAAGTATTATTCGTAACTGTTTTTGCATGAAGACGAGATATTTATTGTCATAAAATTGACGCAAACCAACTTCTAACCGCCTTGTACTATCAAAAGCCAAATTTTAAACTAAGCTGAAATTTAAGGTCTCTGCCACAAAATTTGCTTGCATACTTGAATAAAGCTCAGCTTAGTTTAGACATCCTAATCCTATAACAAAACTGTTAATCACTAGATAGATATTGCGTGCCGTTCATATATAGCATATCATACGATTAAGCATGAACTGTCATAGCTTAATTGGCTAGTTTTAACATTTAATAGTAATTCTTTCATCAGATAAGTTAGCAAATTAACTTTGACATCCAATTATTCCAATTATAGGAAGATGTTCATTGAATTTTATTTTATCGATTTAAGTACGTTTCTACTTCAAAGTGATTGTCTTTTGAAATAATTACTACTCTTAGCATATAGATATAGAGGTGCATGCTTCTTGCGTATTCCTTATTTTCTTCTTCTTTTGAAATTATATAGTTTTCACTCTTCATTTAATGTTTTATAATATTCACACGTACTCAGAGCATCAAATTTTCTATAATGTTCACTCCATGAATAACATGACGTAGCCATTCATCACAAGATGCTTAATATAATTTTTTACCCTAGTCCAAATGAGTAGATGTCGTATGATTATATATAAATTTTTACTTTTACGATCCAGATTTCACCATTTCACCATTACTACCGATTTAAGTTTAGATTATTAGCAAGGATATAAATTACATATTATAAACAACTATGACCTAAAGTTTGAGAAGACAATGGCTAACAAATTTAAATTCAAGGGATGATTTAAATAATTTTAGTTCGATTATGGCCTGATTAATAACACAAGAGGAATTATTAGCTTTGTACAAATCCTTAATTAGCTAGAAAGAAAGCTCAAATCGTCCATGAAAATGATAAATTTGTTAGAGAGGTTAATCGACTACAACAAGAAATGTTTTTTCATCGTAACTTTTCAACCTAAATAAGTTTGTAGCCATTTAATTTTTTTTCCCTCAAAGCATTAGAGATACTATCACCATCATAGATCCCCATAAAAGTACAAACCTATTATAATTAAGGTTGTTTAATCCCACAGGAGAATTCTAGTTAGAACAACCATTAGAGATACTATATATCATCACCATCAGACCCATATACATATCTAGTCAGCAAATTGAAGCTCTATATAAACGAGTTGATCGCTTAAAACTCATAATATATATATCTCACAAAAGCAAACCCATAGTAAACCCACCCATTAAAACTAACATAATTTTCTTATTTATAAACCCACCCATTAAAACTAACATAATTTTCTTATTTATCCATTTAAAATGACTATTTTTCCATCCAAATTTCTTTCACTATCATACCCACAAATGATATTAGTGATTCTAGCTCTCGTAGGGGTGATTAGATCGGTATACTCGAGTGTGATCATAAACCCTAACCATCTGAATAGTGATTTCGACACTAACGGTTCTCCGGGTGATGATCTAGGCCTTTACGATCCGTTTTCAGATAGTAATGACCCGAACAATCCAAGTTGTGAACCACCTATCCCACTTTTTGTCCTGCCTGTTTACAAAATTGATATCTTGCTATTGCAGTTTGCTCAAAATTTAGAGCATCTGGAAGCTGAATACTTCTTGTGGGGTGCCCTAGGGTATGGCCTTGATAAGCTTGCCCCGCAGCTAACCCTAGGCGGTCCACCTCCCATAGGAGTCCGTAAGGCTAACCTTGATAACCTCACTCAGAGTATCATTGAAGAATTTGGTTTTGAGGAAATTGGACACTTGAGGTTTGCAAACTATACCCTAAGTACTCTTGTAATTAATACTCCATATTTCATGCTTGAGAATAACTAACTAGTACCATTACTGTATATAGTTTTTCTTGAATGAACCAACTTCTGTATAAGTGTATAACTATGTATTTATTGTATTTATTAAAAATTTGATTAGGGTCTTGAAGAGGACAGTTGGAGGCATCCCAAGGCCATTGATGGATTTGAGTCCAGAGAATTTTGCAAGGGTTGTTAATGAAGCATTTGAGAGTAATCTTAAGCCCCCATTTGATCCATACAGAGATAGTCTCAGCTACATGCTGGCTTCTTATATTATACCTTACTTGGGTCTTAATGGCTATGTTGGTGCTAACCCACAACTCAAAGGCTTTGTTACCAAAAGGGTAAGATATATATTTGTATAATTTATCATCTTAATTAGGATATGATTTTTTGAGCTATTTTCTTATTTTTAAAAATAGTATTAGAAAAAGAGCTCAGATTCTGCTCATTGGATTGTGACAAATCAACTACTACGGAGTATGTAGTGTATGCGTGTAGCTAAAATTTAACTAACCTACCGATTATAATAGAAGTGTACAACTCTGCTGGATTTTGAATGCCTCGTGTAATTGGATTAGATAGAGTCCAATTGAAGGATTCAACACTACTTCCAACAAAGGCCAAAGGTTAAGACTCCATTTGGGCTTACTTTTTAACAAATTTGGAGTCGGGCCTATTTTTAAAGTCTGATATTTTCGGATTGGATTTAGACTTGGCAAAGACCAATCTAAACCGTCTATTCACTTAATGCTCCTAAGCCACCAGCTTCCCCTTTTTTTTTTTTATTGTGTTTACTTCATGCGTAGGAACTTCGCTAGTACATATAGCTGGCTATTTAAATATTAATTTACATGCTTGACGTTTACTAGAATTATATGAATATTGATGGTATAATTAAATGAAATTTCTTGTATTCTGTCACATATTTGGAGAAACTGTTTAGAAAACCATAAATTTGATCATCATATAAGATAATTAAAAACAAAATAAAAGCTTACATTTGAAATCAATTGAAATGCAGCTCTTGTCGGGATTACTAGGAACCGAAGCAGGGCAAGATGCGGTAATTAGAATGTACCTATATGAAAGACGAAAGAAAATAGTGCACCCATATAACTTCAGTGTGGCAGAATTCACAAAACGCATTTCGATTCTGAGGAACAATCTTGGCATGTGTGGCATTAAAGATGAAGGCGTGGTCGTCCCACCAGAGCTTGGGCCAGAGGGTCGGACTAGCACCAATGTCTTGGCTACCAACCGCAACTCCCTTTCGTATGCAAGGACACCTGCTGAAATACTTAGGATCGTGTACGGAACTGGCAATGAACACATCCCTGGTGGATTTTACCCTAAGGGAGCTAATGGTCATATTGCTAGGATCTATCTTAAGAAACCATACTAGTTTAAGGTTTAACTATTATTTTGTTCAACCACACTAGATGTGCAATTGAAGTAGACCAGCGATTGTTTGTTGTGTAAGCTCATTGCTATTAATCTATTGTGCTATTTCTGGTTTTGTACTTTTGTGGCATACAGAAAATAAGTCACCAACTCACAATGACTCACATATGTGGACGTCTGTGGTAAGTGAACACGTGAAGTGGGTGATAATGTGATATACTGACATGTTTTATGTAGCTACCGAATTATAATTTTTTTTTTTATTTATTTGAGTAAATTTTGATTCACTAATACAAATATATAATAACTGTCTTTTTATCTTTGACATCAGAAAAATCAGATACTCCGTAGCTTTTAAAGCAAGTGTGCATAAAAATCCTATATTTTGATAACCTTTAAAGATAATGCTAGCTGCTTCATTTCCCGAAGCTTTCCACAATTAGAAATGCTAAAACTGAAATGATCTTAGGGCACTATTACTCTCTCCGTCCCTTAATTTTTACTCCATTTTTATTTATCGAGTCAAAGTTTGAAAAGTTTGGCAACAAATTTTCATTATTTATAAGACATAATATATTAAAGTGAAATCTTATTGGATGCATCTCAATATAAATTTTTTAAATATTAAGTTTTCATAATTTTTGGTTTTACAGATTTGAATTTAAAAATATCTTAATTTGTGTTTTAAATACCACAAAAAGTTAAATAAATAATTAAGGACAGAGGAAATAGTCCTATACCACCACCTCTTGGGATTATGGTGCTGGTATGCTAGATAGAGGTCAAGTATTAATTTCATTTATTTTAGTTCCGGCCAGAATGATTAGGAAAGATCAACCAAATTTGAATTTTGAACCGCTCACATCACAGTAGTAGTAGCGTAAAGGCCGTAAGTCGGGGGCGGCTGTAGGACGGACGGCCGCCTATAAGTGGTAGGGTAGGGTGGGTGGTACCGCTCAGATTGCGGCCAATCTTCCTAACCGGGCGCGGGCCGGGCCGGGGAGTTTGAATAATTTTCTTGACTTAGGTGTTTAGATCCCATCATATAGAAACTGATCAAGGGGTTCCGCATCAAGGTTTGTGAAAGTTTCCAATGTAGTAATTTGAAATTGAAGTTCGTATGAGGAGATAGGTTGAATATTTATCTGATTTTATGCAGGATAGGTTGTATGAAGTCTTTTCGTAGTGCCACCCTAGTAATTGGGTAGATGCATAATAGGATGATGATGAAACCTTGAAGGGGAGGGCAATGAAATGCTCGTTCAATGTACTTATTTTGCGATGATGAACGTAAAAGCACACATACTATTTTTGTCATATTTTGAAACCAATTGTTCTAACAAGTGTCATTGTGCTCTCATTAATACAACAAGATCCTATCATTCTATTTGATTTTATTGAATTTTTGACTTCACTAAATTGGTAGGTGGCCGGATCAATTACAGCATAAAATATATATTCTTTACATTGTAAATCCGTAGTGTAATCATTTTAACTTTCTTCCCAACTTTTCGTAAGTAGTATTCTTCAAATAGGGGGGAAAAAAATGCTATTTCAACTACTTAGTACCTAAAAAATAATTTTCATTTTTATGTTGTGGTGAGCAAAAAAAAAAAAAAAAAAAAATCAGCTTCAAACCTCTGGCTATCACATATACAAAATACAAATATAAATCGTGAGGGAGACAAATAAATAAGTGTGGATTTATGATAATGTTGACAACATCATATCCAAAACACATCCACATATTTGATGCCACGTGTAGAAACCTAAATCACAACTTGATTACCTGGTAGCGTTATAGCTTCAAAGATAAGGAAACGCAGTTGAAGTTAGGAGTGATCATCAGCAAAGGAGCAATCTAGCAAGCTTAGCGCACACACAAGAATCGAGTAGAAAGTGAAGAATGGCAACCTCAGTGATGTCTTCATTGAGCTTGAAGCCTTCCTCCTTCAGCGTTGACACGAAGGCAGCAGTAAAAGGGTTGCCTTCTCTTACTAGGTCTTCCACCTCTTTCACTGTTCGTGCTAGTGGTGGCAAGAAGATCAAGACTGACAAACCCTTTGGTATGTTTCTTCCACCCTCCAATTTCAATCTTTCTCGTCTTATGTTTTCCGTGAAGGTCTATTTTATGTAATCCTGTAATGTAAATCAATCTATGAAATTCTTGTCTTCTTGACGATATGTGTAGTATCAATATACGTATTGATTGGAAACTAGCGAACTTTTCTGTTTTACCTAGAAGAGGACCTCTTGCATCTCATAATTAAGCTCCCTTTTTACAGGGAATAGCCTTAGTAAGCGTAACAGGATGCATAATGAGTCATTTTAGTTCAAAGTTTAACGATTGGGGGTTCTTATGCAAGCTATGTGTGTAATCTTTGTTCAAATAAGTTCAATATTATTGAGTCCGATAATCTTATTTAGTAAAAGTATATCAAACAAATAGATGAATTAAGTGGGAAAATGATTAGGGAGTGGAAGGTTGGTAAGCCTTTGCATCTTCTGTTGGAGTAAAACCAAAACTTGTCCGAATTAAGCAAGTGCATAATCAAGTAAATATGATTTGTTTCGAAAAAGTGAAATATAAAATAAAATGTAGACATGTGTATGATGTTTTGTTGACGATGTTTTAATGCTAATCATCGTAGGAATCGGCGGAGGCATGGCGTTGAGGGATGGAGTTGATTCATCTGGAAGGAAGGGAAAGGTCTGACTCACTTAGTTTGTGCATTTCTCAACTTGATTTCTTCTGGAAATAGAGCAGTAAAACTTGATACTCAAGTAAAATAAGGAATTGAGGACTTATGGCCTTTTACGATTGTTAATAGATGCTTGTTCCCACTTCTCTCTGCTTACTAATTATCATTTTGGGACAAATGCAGGGCAAGGGTGTTTACCAGTTCGTCGACAAATATGGTGCCAATGTTGATGGTTACAGGTTAGGATTCTTGAGCTTTCAAGAGAAAATCATACAAGTAATAAAATTGACTAAGCTGATTACAAGTTCACAGCCACATTAATGTCTTGCCAAAATTTAAAGACTTTTTTTGTTGAGAATTTTCACACATCAGGATTGATGAAATTACTCAAGAAAGCCACTGATTAGAACAATGATGCTAGTCTGGACTTTCTTAAATTACTCAATATATACACCATGTACCAATAACTACAAAGATCTTTCTTTTTTCCAAAACTAGTATTGGTTGATATGAATCCCTTAACATAACATTACCTGCTCGATTAAAAACTTGTTGATTGCTTCATGTGGATTATGAAAACTTTACCAACTGTCTACTATAAGCAAGTGACAATATGCAACAATAGAGGAATGAATTGTGTTCTTGTATTTCTGCATAAGCATAGAGGAGGCAACACGCCTTTTTCTATACAACTGAACTAGGGTTAAAGATTTCCCAAGTATTATGTACAACCCAAAAGATGTCCTGAAAATATTTGTACAGCTAAATCTTATAATATTACCGATGATATTAAGCAAGAGCCTATTATGATGAATTGTTCTCTTATGGTATTAGTGATCTCATATTATGATATCATAGTAACATAATATGAGAGTATATTGTGTCGAGCATATTATTATTATTTTGTGAACTCTTGATTATTTAATGACTCGGCCTGCTAGTATCTGTAATTTCTTTTTTTAACACTTGCTCATGCGCAGTCCAATCTACAACGAAGAGGAGTGGTCACCTAGCGGCGATGTTTACGTTGGTGGTATGTTTCTTCCTTTCATACATTTGATTTACACTTGTTCCAAATATTACTCAGTTCAGTAGAATGCTAGAGATCCGTGAAAGCATTTTTGTGGTACATTATGTATTATGTTATTTAAACTTCTTCTATTGGGTAATTTTGTAGGTACAACTGGTCTTTTAATTTGGGCTGTTACCCTAGCTGGTCTCCTTGCTGGTGGTGCTTTGCTTGTTTACAACACAAGTGCCTTGGCACAATAAACAATTTGATGTTATTTTTGAATTGTATTAAGTGTTTAATCATTAGACAAGTAATATATGAACATAGCATGTAACATACTTGTGCACTCGTGGATTGTATCTACTAGTAATTTGATTATGTGTAATACCATACTTTCTTGTTTATTTTGATAAGTTATTGAGAATGGTACTATGGTAGTGTTGATAATGCTTGATGATAAGTTATTGAGAATGGTACTATGGTAGTGTTGATAATGCTTGATCTTTCTAGACTTTCAGAAAATGTCAATATGTTTACAAACTCGCCTTTCTAATTCACCTTCACACAATAAAATGAGTAGAGAAGAGTAGAGTGGTTGTAAGTTTAAATTTGAACAACTTACAGCAACTCTCATGGCGTGTTTTGGTTGAGGGGATTTGGAGAGTGGTTGTAAGTTGTTCGATGAGATGCCGGAGAGGGATTGGGAGTCGCGGAACGTTGGTATAGCTGGGTGTTGTAAGTGGGGCCAAGCTGATATTGCCAGGGCTTTGTATGATGAGCTGGAAGAGAGGGATGTAGTGTCGTGGGCGTTGATGATTTCTCGTTATATTCATTTTGGGTGACGGAAAAGGATTTGGAGCTCTTTAGGGAGATGCAGTTTGTGGGGATCAAACCGGATAGCGTGACAATTACGATCTCAACTTGTGCACAAATGGGGGCATTGGATATGGGAAAATGGATTCATTCTTACATTATTCGGCATAAACTTGCAGTCGATGTTAGTATGCGGACTGCCCTTGTAGACAGGTATGCTAAATGTTGAAGTATTGGCGTAGGCAACGTAGCTATACAGCTATTTGGCTATATGAACTATAGAAATGAATGCACTTGGAATAATGCTATGTTATCAGTTGTCTCTGATCATGGCCATGTTCCGTCAGCTTTGGAGTTTTTCAGGGAGATTGAGTCTCTCGGCATGACACCAAATTATGCTACTTTTGTCGCTGTTTTATCAGTATGTAGTCATGTTGGTGCGTGAGCGAAGGAGGCAATTCAATAGAATGCAGAGAGAATTCAAAATTACACCAAAGATCGAGCATTGTAGCTGCAAAGTGGACATCATTGGCCGAGAGGGGCTTGCAAAAGAAGCTAAGAAGCTTTTCAGAAGCATGCCTATCAGACCGAAAATAGTTGAATACCTGCAGGATTCACAGTTAAATGGATCTTATGCGCTATTATCAAGTATCTTTGCAGCTAAAAGTAACTGGGATCCAGTGGAGGGTTTAAGGAAGAAAATTCGAGAAAATGTTTCTGCAAGAAAACTCCAGGGTTGTAGTTCAGTCGAAGTGAATAATGTGGTTAATGAGTTCCTTGTAGAATATAGATTACACCCTAAGTGGGTGGTGATAAATGATGTTATCATGGGACTAAAACATTATTTACAACCTGATGACTATGCACGAGAGTCTCAAATATAACACGGTTTCTGACTTTTGAGTGACTGATCATTTAACAGATTTCTTCTGATGCATATTCTTCTGGTATGAAATTTGCTTCTAAAAATTCTAGTTTGATAATAAAGAAATGAATGTGCATCCTACTCGTACTTTGATTTTCTTCATCTTAATTGTGTGCCAATCACCCAAATCCTAGCAACTCATAGTGTAAGACCACTCACTTGTCTAGTAAGGCCAACTATCAATTGTGATTAAGTTATCTTAACTAATTGTTCCATTTAGCCCTCTATCTTTGGTGGCGCCTTTCCACTGTAGACACTATTTACGACTTACTTTAACAAGGATCCTCTTAAAATCACAAGTTTAAGACAATAACGCTTTTAATTCCTTTGAATGGCATGTCACCGAAAGGCTCAAAACACTTAGCCTTTACTTTTTAAAGATCATATATATTATCATTTTAAATGGTGACTATGCTATTCCAAAAGCCAAAACAATTACTCATACAACCATATCACGGATTATAATATAAAAACAATATGTTTTGGACTAACAATAGTTGACACAACAGGACAATGAGCTCAGGAAAACAATTAAAAAAACTTCAAAAAATAGAAATGTTGGACAGGACATAATTCAATAAATAGGTATGCAAAATTGCAAAGCCGTATAGGTAGACTTTCCAGCCAAGAAGAACAGAGTCGGGAAAGGAGAGAGAAAATGGAGGCGAGTGTGAGCGGGAACTCACTGAAGACCTTCGCTCGCTCCGTCAACTGTCTTGCCAAAATTGGCAACGAGCTTGCCATTCAAGCTTCTTCTTCTCAGGTCCTCTCCTTTTTTTCAATATATTCCTATTTTATAATCAAATTTTTTCATTACAATTTTCTAGGGTTCTGCTCAGATAAAATTCTTGTAATTTCAATTTTATGAATTTTACTTGGAATTAAATGTAATTATCTTCGAATTATCAGTAAATGAGATCAATTCTTCGCAATTAGAACCTTTAATTACAATTTTGTTGCTTAGTTGCTACTTAATTATATTTGTGTAAATTTAGTTGATTTGATTAGAATAAATAATGTTGATGCAGCTTGCATTCTACACGCTTAACGCATCTCGTTCCGCCTACCAATCGATTTCGTTTAAACCCGATTTCTTCGATGTTTATTCGGTTTCCAGTAACCAGCAAGTTCAGTTTAGCATCCTCTTGAAGGTAGTCTAGTTCCTTGTTTGATATATTCTAACGGCAATGAGCCAGAGACATAAATAGAGAGTTGAATGAATTTTGCGGCTTACATGAATGACAGTTTTGATTTCGATCTTGCTAGGCTGTTTGTGCTGTTTTAAGGACTCCTCTTTCCAACATTGATCATTTGCGGGTGCATTCGTTGGATCCTAATGCAACTAAAGTCAGGTGGACATTAGATTGTGTCAATGGTAAACAAATTTCCCAAACGTAGATGATGATTTATGCTGTCGATTATTTGTTGGATATCTGTTTATAATTCCGGAAATTATGATCTTTTGTGGAATTGAATAGGCATGAGGAAAACCTACTGGATTAGCTGTAATGTGGAGCCAGATATACAACATTTGTCTCTCGACAAGGGAAGATTTGTTAGCAGCTTTGTTGTTAGGCCCCGTGATCTCAATAGATTGCTTTCCAATTTTCAGTCTTCACTTCATGAGATTACTATCATTGCTACAGAACCATCCTCTTTGCCTTCAGAGGCTGAAAGTGAGATTGGTGGGAAGGCTGTTGAACTTCGGAGCTATATTGATCCAACAAATGGTAGTGCCTTTAATGTTCGAGTTTTCTAAGTTCACCTAATTGTTATATGTGTATATGCATGTTTGTAATCTTTAGTGGCCAAATTGCAGATAGTAGTTCATCGTTACACACACAGCTGTGGATAGATCCAGTGGAAGAATTCCTGCAGTATGCTCATACTGGAAATCCTGTAGATGTAACTTTTGGTGTTAAGGAGTTAAAGGTACATCAATGCGCAATTAGTACCAACTTTTGTAATACTCCTTTATGGTCCTTTCCCTCTGCACTAAATTTATTTACAAGAGTCATGTAAGTATGCTATTGATAATTAAGAAATTTTTTTTTTCAATCACTAATTTCAGGCATTTCTTTCCTTTTGTGAGGCCTGCGAAGTTGATATCCATTTGTTTTTTGAGAAGGCTGGCGAGTAAGACCTCCAATATGTAAAACTTTATTGCTGTTCTAGATGTTACTGTAGCATACAAATAATAGAAAAGATATTCTTTTTGTACTCTCTGAAGGATGTTATTTGCTTCAAGTTGCTATGATCTTCCTAGTTTCAAGGATGCTGTGGTTATTGAATACCACTTCATTTGGTTTTGACTTATCATGAACTGAAGGCTTCTTAGCACAAGTGCTGAGACTAATATTTCATTACTCTACAAGTTTGTCATTTATTATTTTTCCGTGTAATCTGTGGACTGTAGAATAATTTTTTCAAGAATAGTGATACTGATGATGAACAGGCCTATTCTTATGACACCCAAGTTTGGCCTTGATGATGATGGATCTACTTCAAATTTTGATGCCAAGCTTGTTCTCGCAACGATGCTCACATCACAGTTACATGAAGGAAATCCTACAGGACCTGTTCCTTCAGATGGTGCCTTGAATGGAAGAGCTAACAATGAGACAAGATCAGAAGTTCAGCAAGAAAGATTGAAGGTACAAACCTCTGCACATGCATCTGATCACACCAAAATATGGTCTGATCTTTCAGGTAAATGTTAGTCACTTTCTAAATCTGAGTAAGTAATAAACACAGTCCGTCTTTGTAACTTGCTTGAGATACAAAACAGCTAGTGCTGCCAAATCTGCTGGTGGCAGTGGCAGTAGGCGGGTTCAAGCTGAAGTAAACACCAATTCCAATGGGCAGAGGGACCTTCAAAGGTTCAATGAAATGCAAATTTCAAACCATCCCCTTGAAGGAGAAAATGCTACTGGTGATGTAAATGTGTATCCTTTGCACCCTTTTAATATGAAGTCCTGGCTTGTTTAGATTTCCATTTGCTTGAATTTCTAATTCAACACACTTATTAAGGGAAAATGAGTCAAATTAGCTGATTATAAACTACAAATGTAGTGTGATAATATATCTGAAGAGCCATATAATTGGCATGCTGCTCCATTTGTCACCACCTATTTCTGGAAAGTCAATTTTATTTAGCTGCTTCTCGCAAGCCTGATTCAACAGTTTATTGATGTGGTATTGGCTTTGACTCTGTGTGTTTGTTGATTATGTTCACCATACAGCCTTATAATCTATGAGCTGGCTTTTTGACATGGTTAGAGTAATTTTAAAATGTGTATGACATTACCTGAAATTTCGTACTATCTTTCCTCTATATTATTCTCTATATATTAGCTAGTTTGAGTGTTCGACGATTAGTTTTGCCAAACTCTTTCCACATGTTTAGCTATCTTGGCAACTTTCATCTTTCAGTTCATTCTTGATATAAAATGATTACACTAAAGTGTACACTCCTTTCCATTTCCTATCTATTATCTGGACGAAGCCTATTCAGCTCCCAGTAAAGGCAAGTATTTGTGTGTACAACGGTACCTTCTATCAAGTATTTTGGTTACAGACCTCAGAATTTCTGATCAGTCATCTTAATTCAATGATGATTGTTTACTGTGCTTGTAATATGCTTACTGACTGAAGGTTGATCCAGTTTTGAAGCAAGTTTGCATGAGATCCTGAAGTCAGAATGTCCTTTAAAGTTAATGCTGCTCCATTCCCTGAATAATTGTCACAATAAGAAATGTGAAAACCTGAAATGTTTTCGGTGCTTGCAAATTTTGTTATCAAGTGTTTAGTTCTCTAAGACCGGTTTATGGGATTAATATGATGCTTCAGAGGATTAATATGATTAATTTTCTTAACTAAGTTTTTTAGCTCCCATCATATGGAAACAAATCAAAGGGTGGGGCATCAAGGTTTGTGAATGTTTCAAATGTTATTATTTTAATTTGAAATTCATACAGCAAGAACATGGTTGAATACTTGAATGTTTATCTTGCAGGGTTGCAAGAAAAAGGGGAAAACTTTTCTCAGCGCCATCCAAGTAATTGGGTAGATGCAGATGAGGATGAGGAAGATGAAGAGGAGGAGAATGAAATGTGTGTGCAGTCTACTCCACCATACTGTGAAGAACAATGAGAGCTATGGGTGGTCACTGTTTTCATTACGTCTCTTCCATTGGCAAGATTGATCAATAATCGTCACGGAAATGATTATCGTCTGTTTTGAATAGTCATCTTACAATAAACATAAAGTGCAAATATCTAACATATTCAGTCCATACTTTAAACGTTCTATGACATCCATGTAATTGACCAATATGATCCAGAATTTCTCACCTATAATTATGATTGCAGTGATGTGAAACTTGCGGCACTCCATAGTGCAAGTGTGCAACTGCAGCAATGACTTCATGTAATTTGTGCTAACAATATTGCCAATAAAGCTACATGATGCAAAATAGAATTTATGAAGTCTGTTTGAAATTTTTACATAAAATGCTCCAAGCAACCACCCTCATAAATACTCATGGATGGCTTAGGAAATACTGATAATGGAATAGTACTGCAGGACATCCTATTTTTTGCTTAGAATTATCATTGTCTGGAGTAGTGTCATGGAGATCATTCACTAGAAAGATTTTGAGTATGCTTTTGCGGATTGCATCTGTTTTAATAAAACTTACCAGCTTCTTGTTTTAGCTTTGATTTTAGCTCAGATATTGTTGGAAAACAAAGGATAAAATACAACAAGTATTGAGATAAGAATTGAAAGAGATTAGCAGAACATAAAATTCGTATTAGGATATAATTGAATTACAAACAATTGTTTATTAGGACTCTAATACTTGATGTACCTGTATAATTACCGAAACATTGTAAGTTATTTGAATATAAGAAAAACACAAAATTCTCTAAATTTAACTTGGTATCAGGAGCAGGCTCGATCTTTGGTGGTTTTTTCAGCCTTTTTTTCTTCATCATTTACCAAAGTATAACCTACCTGAACCACCGTTTATTATGGATGGACCATCAAAACACCCAAATGAAGAACACGTTACTATGGCTCAACTATTACAAGTCATTGAAAGACTGAATAATAGGAGCATAGATAACCATGGATCTTCAGTTCATGTAACCGAAAAACTCAATAATCAAAAATATGGGAAATGGTCACGACTAATGCTGATGGCGATTGAAGGAAGGGGAAGGCTCACTCACATCACAGCCAAACCCCCTCCTGACACCGAAGAGTACAACTAGTGGTGTCAAAAGGATGCCATAGTTAAAACATGGATTATTGAAAACATCGAATTGAAATTGATAAACCAATTCTTTGATTTTCCAACAACAAAAGACTTATGGAAAGACATTGAAGCAGTCTATGGTAGTGGAAAAGATGGTCTACAGATATTGGACCTCACCACAAGAGCAAACACAATCAGACAAGGGAAAGATCTGGTCGAGACATACTACAGTAAGCTCGTTACAATCTGGAAGGAGATCGACAGAAGAATGTTGAATCCCATGACATGCACAGAGGACATAACCACATTCAACAAATTAACGCAACAGACGAGGCTATACCAATTCTTAGCAGGCGTAGATGAATCCTTTGACAAAGACTGAAAAGAGTTGGTAAACCAGGAGCCATTACCAACAGTAGACATAACCTTCAGTACAATAAGTCGTGAATTAGCAAGAAGGGAATTAATAAAGACATACCTACCTAACTTACCGATGGCCGAGGAGATACAAGGTGTGGGAAGTGGACTTATCTCACGAAACCGGTCAGGGAGAACCACATCACTCCGGCGAAATGAAGAAAAGTCACATCTCAAATGTTCCCATTGCGGGGGAACACGTCACACGAAGGAGGGTTGTTTTTGAATCATCGGATGCTCTGAGTGGTGGAAAGAGGGGAAGACTCGGGGTGAGGAACCTAAGCAAGAAGGACGAGCTGCGATGGCCCGAGGAGAAGAGGAGTAGATGGAGCAAAGAAGGACAAGACGATAGAAGATGATGGAGGAGATGAAGGAAACCTCCATAAATCCAGAGAGGAGCAGAGGCGAGAGAACGGCGGAAGAGGTAAGTCATTGGGGGCAACCGAGGAATAGAGGAGAGAGAACGGCGGATGGGGTAGGGTATTGGGGGAATCATTGGGGGCAATTCTTAAAAACCCTAAACCTAAACCCACAAATACCCTAGCAAATATCTCACAAAAAACCAGGCTCCCACTAAGACAGGGTCTTGTTTCACGAGGCCCAGCATGTATAGAAGCCTAAATACCCAGCCAAACCTCTCTAGCCCTCAACCTAATAAATTCCAACACATGGGGGTGACGTGTTATGTCGAACCCGATACTCGGTGGATTTTTTTACTGTGGTGCAACCTACACCATGTCTCATGAAAAAACGGATTTTTTAGACCCGATTAAAATTCAAAAAACTGTTATCCAGACTGCTTATGGTGAATGTATGGAAGTTGTTGGAATTAGAACAGTAAAAATTGGGGATATTTTATTACCTAATTGCCTTTATATTCCAACACTGTCATACAAATTGCTATCTGTCAGTCACTTGACAAAAGAATTGCATTGTACTATTCTAATGGACTCTAATTGTTGTACCGTGCAGGATGCTCAAACGGGGGAGACTATTGGGCATGGTGTTGAGAAAACTGGGTTGTACTACGTGGGGGAGATGACCAAATCGAGAAATGTCGCTCTTGCTAGGAAATCATCAGAAATCCAAATGCGAATGTGGCATCAGCGTTTAGGTCATCCTTCACTAGGGTACTTAGAACGTCTTTTTCCCTCTCTTGCTGGATCAAATATAGTTTTAAATTGTGAAGCATGTTATTTAGCTAAGAGTCATAAGTAGAGTTATTCTGGTAGTTTAAACCGTACAACTAAACCTTTCTATTTGATTCACTCAGATGTATGGGGCCCTGCCCCAGAACTTGGCACACATAAATTCCTATATACGTTCTATTCATTGATGATTATTCCAGAATGAGTTGGATATACTTCATGAAACATAAATCTGAAGTTTATAACATATTTACATCTTTTTATCAAATGATACTTGCTTAGTTTCAGAAGAATCAGTATTTTAAGGTCGGACAATGGTGGGGAATATGTGAACCAAAATTTGAAAATATTTTGTCAAAACCAGGGTATTATTCACCAGACTACATGTCCATATACTCCCCAACAAAATGGTGTTGCAAAAAGAAAAAACCGTACACTTTTAAACATGACTCGGGCTATGATGATGGAAGCTCACGTCCCGACCCTACTTTGGCCTGAAGCCATTGCTACCTCTAACTACCTCTCTAATCGCCCTCCAAACAAAACACTTCAATACAAAATACCTTTAGAAGTGCTAGATTTTTCTGTGCCTAACTCCTCGTGTTTTTGGATGCGTTGTATATGTTCATCTCCAAAAAAGGAGTAGATATAAACTGGAGCCTAGAGCTGTGAAATGCGTATTTGTGGGGTATGGGGTGTCACAAAAGGGTTACAGATGCTTCGACCCTATGACAAATCAATTATATACCTCCATGGATCGTGACTTTAATGAAGAAGATTACTTTTATCCCCAACTTCATCGTCAGGGGGAGAACTTAAATGACGATCTAAGTTGGTTAAACTGGTCTACACCATAATCAGAAGAACTGGTCACAAGACTGTAGAACAACCAAGAAGATCAATACCACCTCCAATGGACCCTGCTATTAAGCATCCGCAGAACGAGGTAAGCTCTTCTTCCATTGAGAACCTAGTATCTTCTGACAGAATGAATAATGAAATATCACAGGAGAATGTTGAGAATGTTGAGGATAATGTCGAAAGTATTGGTAGAGCATATTAGTTACCATCACGAAGCACTAGGGGAGTTCCTCCCCGGCGGTATGATCCCGAATATGAAGCCCAGATATCAAGATACCCGGTCAAAGGGTTGACAAATGCAGTTGTATGTTCAGAGCAGATTCCAAAAACAGTTGAGGAAGCTTTAAGGAGTAAGAATTGGAGGCAGGCAATGGTAGAAGAGATTGAAGCTCTTATGAAGAATGAAACGTGAGAATAATGCATTATTCCTTATGGTAAGAAGGCAGTATGAATTAGATGGATGTTCAATGTAAAGCATAAATCAGATGGGAGCATTGAGAGATACAAGGCGAGGCTTGTACCCAAAGGGTATACTCAGGTCTACGGAGTAGATTATTTAGAAACTTTTTCGCCAGTAGCAAAGATCGATACAATTCGAGTATTGTTCTCAGTTGCGACAAATAAGGGTTGGCCTCTGCATCAATTTGACTTTAAAAATGCCTTTCTACATGCAGAAATAACCGAAGAAGTATACATGGAAGCACCTTCGGGTTTCTCACAGGGGTTTGAAACAGGAGAAGGGTGTAGATTAAAAAAGGCACTATATTGGCTCAAACAATCTCCACGAGCATGGTTTGGAAGATTTACTACAGTAATGAAGCAATTTGGATATAAACAAAGTAATTCTGATTATACCATGTTTCTGAAAAGGGAAATAGTTTCATAACATGTCTAATTATTTATGTTGATGACATGATTATTACTGGAAATGACAATCAGGAGATAAAAATGTTAATTGAGAAGTTGTTTTAAGAATTCGAGATGAAAGATCTGGGAAAATTGAAGTATTTTTTGGGAATAGAGGTTTTCAGGACCGATATGGGAATCTTTATTTCTCAATAGAAGTATATTTTAGATCTCTTAGCGGAAACTAGAATGATAGATTGTAAACCAGCTGAAACTCCTATAATGATGAATCATGGAATGCAGATTATCGAAGGAGCAGAATTAGTAGATCAAACTAAATACCAGAGATTGGTGGGGAGATTGATATACTTAGCACATACTCGGCTTGATGTAGCTTATGCAGTTGGAGTTGTCAGCAGATTTATGCATATACCCCAAATTCAGCACATGGAGGCAGTTTTTAGAATCTTGAGATACTTGAATGGAACTCCAGAGAGGGGAGTTATGTTTAGGAGAAATGGACACCTAGAAGTTCAGGTCTATACAGATGCAGATTGGGCAGGAGATCGTGATGGTAGAAAATCTACGTCTGGCTATTTTGCTCTCGTAGGAGGAAATTTAGTGACTTGGAAAAGTAAGAAACAGAAAGTTGTAGCCATGTCCAGTGCTGAAGTAGAGTTTCGAGGGATTGCAAGAGGGGTTACAGAGATCCTGTGGTTAAAGAAGTTGTTAACTGAATTGGGTTTTGGTCCAAAAGCAAGCTGTGAACTATGTTGTGATATCAAAGCGACAATAAGCATCTCTGAGAATCCAGTGCAGCATGATCGTACAAAACATGTCGAGATTGATAGACACTTTATTAAGGATAATCTGGAGTCTAAGTGTATTAGTCTCAAATTTGTAAGGTCAAAGGATCAGTTAGCAGATATCTTGACTAAAGGAGTTAGTGTCCGGAGCTTTGAGATTATATTAGGCAAGTTGGGTGTCGGAGTATCCGAAACTCAACTTGAGGGGGAGTGTTGGAAAACAAAGGATAAAATACAACAAGTATTGAGATAAGAATTGAAAGAGATTAGCAGAATATAAAATTCGTATTAGGATAGAATTGAATTACAAATAGTAGTTTATCAGGACTCTAATACTTGATGTACTTGTATAAATATCGAAACATTATAAGTTATTTGAATATATGAAAAACACAAAATTCTCTAAATTTAACTATACAACCCTAAAACTATGGACTGTAATGAATAGCTGGTCTTTGTGATATAGCAGCAATAACAGTTATCTAATGGCTTTCTCATAAAAAAAATACAGGAGTGCAGTTTGAAGTGCTCTGCAAACAGCTTGTTGTGGTTTCCATGAAAATAGCAAGAAGAACTTGCTCTTCCAGATTCCTATGGCCCTACCCTTGCAAGGGCGTTGTGTGGAAGATTGTCAAAGATAAGCCAAGTATCAAGACGAACAGTTTGCAGGTGGTCTTGTCATTCTAGAAGTGGTAGTGCTAAAAAACGCAGAGTGGGAGGCTTAATGTTGTTAATTCCTGGTCAAGGTTGGGTTTCTGGGTAATCCATGCAGCCATGCTCAAAGGTTCAACCATATATTCTCCCATTGAAGTATTGTCTCCACTGAAGTCCAGAGAAACTAATTTTCCTACCCAAAAGCTTTTATTCAGATGTGAACCAAATTGAAGTGTTAAAGAATGGAATTTGTCCGTTCTACATGATTATAACCTTATGAATGAATTCCGTAATAGTCGAGGACGGAGGCAAAAGTCATCCTGACTGAGTGCAGCTATCATTTCTCATTTGTTTTATGACTTAAGCAAATCGAATTTATTGATTGATTTATTCATGTTTTATTCGCTTTTGCTATTTCTGGTTCTTTCTGTTCCCATTTCCCACCCTCTGTCCTCTGATTAAGGTTAATTGCCTACCTATATGAAATACGGAGTAATCTTTTAACTGCCCACTTACATGAATTAGTCTTCTTTGTACAATGTCCAATGAACTTAACGTCTTAGATTGTTCAAATCATTGGCTAATTACCAAGTATAGAAGCTCACATGTTAAAAATTCTTGAGCAATCAACTTCAGTTTTTTTTTGTTGACATATGGAGATTGTTTGACTTTTGGAATCTTCCTCAAACGCATAAGAAGTATTTTAATAACAAGAAGTTTCTTTCTTTCTTTTTTTTTATTTTTTTTTTAATTTTTGTATGGAAGTACCAATGTAGATATAGTAGCTTTTGACATTAATGGATTGACAATTTGGCAGTACGTAAATAATAATCTCTATCTCTCATACTTAAGCATATGAACGAAAACTCTTAAGCTGAATTCTTCTCTTACTCTCCATAATCTTAGTGGAATGTATTTTTAGATTTTTTCATTTATCAAAAATATTAAAATACATATTAGGCTTGTACATAAGTAAAATAAGATAAAAAGAGCCCAAAACCAATACTCTTAAAATTGAGCCTCCTAAACCTTATCTTTCAAGCTTGATTCCCAAAAACAAAATATGACCAAACTTGGGGGAACCATTCTTTTTGGCGACATCCTTCTGCTTTGGCGGTGGGTATCCTATTTTTTTTTTTTTTTTTTTTTAATCTAGATGATAACTCGAAATGGTTATGCAGTGCTCCATATTAAAATTCAACCAAATGAAGTAAAAGGATCATAATTCAAGTATTGTTCGACTATTTCTGTTCGAGTATTGTTGTAAAATTAGATGTATTCACTGCATTATTTTGGACAGAGAGAGTGCGTACAACTAATACGTGTTTACGTGTATGGCCAGATTATCAAAGAGTATGATTAGCATAGTCCAGATAAAGCATGGATGCCTATATATTTTCTGTTACTGCTTGGAAGGGTCAAAATTCAGATTTCCATAGCCAACAGTGACCGCCTTTTCCCCTTCAGATCATCATAGTTTTCAGATTTCAGACAACGATATCATGAAATGTGGGCCCATATCTTGAAGGGTCAATGATTGGTTGAGATTACATTTAACAAAATCTTGCTTTTATAAAGCCTATGTCTTGAACTACTTCATATGATAATAGACTATAGAGTAACGACTCTTCCTAGGATGACAGTGTGACTCACTAAGGATTTCATCATCAACTAATTTTATGCCTCTTTGGACTTACTTCGAGAAAACTGTAGTTTAAATTTGAAGGTGGGTTCCCAACTCCCTTCAACTTATTATTATTATTATTATTATTATTACTATTATTACTATTACTATTATTACTATTATTATTATTATTATGCTATGTACTTATTTATATAGCGATTTGTGATTAGGTTACCAAGATTTCAAAGTCTTACAATAATAATACGAGCATAAATGCCAATTAGTTGAGTAACGTATATTTAAAATTTTGGAAAGAACTTTGGTGCATAATTTTTGATGTATAGTTTACAAAGTTGGGAGGATTGAGTGTATCACACTAATAAACTAGTGAATATATCTTTGTATTAATTCATTTAAATATTATATTAAATGCTAAGATATAAAGAATTTATTTTTGTTACCATCTTCTTCTTCCTACAAAGTACAAATTAGATGTTATATGACTAATTTTTTTCTCTCAATTTTATCTTTAAAAAATAGGGGATATTCTATTATTGATTGGGAGAGATCAGGGCATTCAACAGAAACTGAGACAGCTGGAAGAAGAAACCTTGGGCTTGAAACGCACCAGCGACAATGAAGCGGAATTGAAAAGGTGGGGCCTACTTCAACTTTTAAAGAATCTGGCCCAATCCTCATTTGTAGGCCAATCTCTCAACCTTCTTATTCCTTCGCCTAATTTGTGCTTTCATATGTTGCTCTCACATATTTCCTTTCTAATTTTCTTCATTTCCATAAGACCATAATTCAATTAAAAGTGTACTGAAAATCATAGAGCAAACTTACGTTAAACACACTTCTTGTTAGGTTTTTTTTATTATTAAGGATGCTAATTAGACGAGACAATTGGTAGTTACTCATGTTTGATTGGGTAAAAAATTTGTCGACATTTAACTTAAATGAGCCCGAACTGAGTTCTTGGCGAGTTTAGTTAACCTATATGAAACTTAGCTCAAAGACTCGCAATAAGCATGTAAAAACAAGTATTTTATGTCAATTATTATAAGAGACGTTAAGTCTAAATCCAACATTATCGTATTATTACCTACACTAAGATACTACCGGGCTTTGCCCCCCAAAAAAAAAAAAATACCGAGATAGGACAATTTATGAACTACTTGGCATGGGTCAATAATTATTGAGATTATTATCTTATCTTCAATAATAATCAAGTAAGGTTTGATTGAAAATGGTAAAGGCTACTCGACTCAGGTTTTATTGAAAACAGACAATAATGGAGACGCGTTTCATTGAAATGCAGGAAAGTTCAATGAATTAGTAGTCCTAGTCCGCGGCTCTCACGTTAATACCCGTTAATGCTCCTTTCTATATTTGTACTCACTAGTTACTACTCAACTCAGGTGGCATTTGTTGTGCACTTGTGCAGTATACTGTATACTGTACACTGTACACTGTACACATTCAATAATTTACTGGGTATTTTACAGTCCCATTATTTGCGAAGTTCTAATACGTGGAACCATTATGGCATATTCCTATTTGCTAAAGTTAATTACACAATATTTAAAATACGGTTTTCTTAATTTGTTCGGAGTAGCAACTTTAAGAAGATGCAATAATTAAATTTGGTCGTAAAACAACTAGCCTTCAACTAATAAAATTTCTGCTAGTAGCTTCACAACGATTACAATAACTGGAAACATTATCTTTTGACCTGTATAAACTGCCTACAGACACATAAAGGTGAGGTAGGCATGTATTACTGTTAATTAATTTGGTAATAAAAATACAAATAAGGTATAAAGACTAACCAAGCATTGGCTTAGCTTATAAAAGTATACTTGTTATCAAATTAAACTACCATAATTGAAGTTGTCCTACTATTATTAATTGTAAGAGATCACCAAGTTGAAGTACTAGTTATAATTTATTTGCCGATATTATTGAGTCCACGTACAATTTCAATTTCTTTCTTTAACCCTTAACTAACTGGAGGAAATTTTTTTTGATATGATGCTTGTTTCGTTAACCCATAAACTAACCCATGATTTCGTAAATTTGATGCTTTTTTCTTTAAGAAATGCATGAGAAGAGATCTTATCCTTTCAAGTAGTAAAATCGAATATTTGAGATTTCATATAAGTAGAAAAATTAATTTATTCACTATATATATGTGAAATATCATGTGTCGGATTTAACATATAAACGAAGGGTCGATACATTTTTTTTCTTTTTCATTTTAAGTACTCTTGTTATTTTAACTTCTCAGTCATCATATAGAAAATATGTTTCCTCTTATAAAGTTAATCACATCATAACATTACTCATGAGTTGGTGAGATAGAAGGCTATATATGCAGTAAATTTACACTTTTTTTTATTGGAACGAATCCTAGCAAGCTAGCACAACGTTTTCATGTCCATCCATGGAGTTTTTAACGGGGCATTATATGTGATACCTAGACCAGCCGTAGAAACTAGGAAGTATGCAATTGCCATGAGTTTCTTCTAAGCATAACACATATCAGGCCATCACATCTAACATTGTGAATTATATTGTATCCTCATGAACTTTCATTATAGTTATACTAGCTAGCTACCAGCTGATCGATACGTTCTTATGGAGTAATTGTATTTAAAAAGTGCTAATATACATATCATCAAATAGTATACATGCATGATCTTTTATACTTAGTTTAGATATTTAGGGTAAATATGATGTACAAAGTTATTAACATTACCTCAAATAAGAGAAAGCTGGGCATTTAAGATACAGGTACGTTAGAACTTAAGGAAATAGAATATGGTAATCAAGGTATAGTAGTGTTTCTTTTTTAACATTTCATTAGAAAAAAAGGGTACTTAAATCACATGAAGTTTGAATGCTTCATACTTGACCTTTTAACTTTCAATTCATTTTTATGTCAAGACTAAATATAGCTCATCTTCGCCTAACTACTAGTTTATCACGGATCAAGGAAGTGCAATTATTCTATGCAATTAATTAATATCATTGTTGAAAAGTAAACTCATAGGAATTATGACTTGCCACTAAGTCTAATTGACTATGTAAAATACGCTAGCTAAGTCATGCATCATTTGCCTATTTTGATGAGTAATTCATACTTGAAAGCTTAACTAGTACTTCTAAATATGCCTTTGTAACCGTCCGTTCGTCCTCAAAATAAGTTAACTGAAGGGGCTGATTGAATAACAAAAGTCATCAGTTCTCAATATATATATATATAGAGAGAGAGAATGTATTTTTATAAAACAATCATATCATATATGCTACTATGCTAGCTTTTTTTCAAAATATAGTACGTATTCATGACATTAAGATGTTAATTTTCAAAGATATATCAATCAAACAATTAATATGTTACATTTATGTTAACTTGATTTAGGGTTTGAGAAATAGAATAATCCATATACCCCACAGTAAAATTCAAGTAAAAATGTTGATGCCAGTAGGTAATTGATAATCAAGAAATCGAGGGAAAACGTAGACGGTAGACAAATTAAAACCAATACTAGAATAATAATAATAATAATAATAATAATAATAATAATAATAATAATAATAATAATAATAATAATAATAATAATAATAATAATTTCCAAGGAAATCATATCAATTAAGCAATCTATCAACTTTCTTAGGAGAAATGTTTTTCTACTAGTCAGGCCGGCCTGCAGGTTAGTGCTCAAGCATTACATGAAGACATGCAAGCCATATGATTATAATTAAAATTATAACAATTTTTGAACAAACAAGTATTCGTTCAAATCAAATTATATATCTCTAACCCATCAATACAAGCTTTCCTCTTAAGAACTTAGCTCACGTTTCAAGTATACAACATTGATCAACAAAACTTAATTAGGTTAAACTTCATACTATGGGCGATCCAAAATCCTTTCTGTTAATTCTGGCCCTTAGTTTCTTCTTCGTGGGATTCCTGGCCATTGATGTAAAAGGTCACAAGTCATCCAAATGTAACGGTTCAATGGAGGAGTGCATGGCGGGGGACGAGCTGGAAGTCATGCTTGACTCGGAGACAAGCCAGAGAATTTTGCAGTCCCGGTCACAGTACATTAGCTACGGTGCGATGAACAAGAACAAAGTGCCGTGCTCTCGACGTGGTGCTTCCTACTACAACTGCAGGCCAGGTGCACAAGCCAATCCCTACAGACGCGGTTGTAGTAACATTTCTCGTTGTAGGAGGAGTTAAAATTTTATTACTACACCCTCTGTCTTTACTTGTCAGTTGTCACATTACTTATCTATATTGCATTATTAATGTGGCAGTTGATTTTAGACGCAGCATACTTTAGTAGTTTGTTTATCATAATAATATTACAGTCACTCCTATCTTTTACTATTTTTTTTTACCGACATATCAATATCTACTTTTCTTTGTGGTGATTGCAGTTTATGTGTTGTATTGACTTTTTAAGATTTAATGTGGATGGGTTAAATTTAGTTTGGTGGATTGGTTGTTGGTGGGGGTAGTATTGACATTTTGCTAACTTCTACGCGTTCGACACCTAATTGCTAAAGTATTATTTGTACAGAATCGGTATTTTCTTTGTGATCTATTCGGCATATTAATAGTATACAATAAGGTCTTTCTCACATCAACATGTTATTGACTGTTATTTTGTTCTCCAATTACTTGTTTATTGTGCATGTCAAATCATTAAAAATAAAATATTCTAAACATAATATTTAGCATGTAGCTAGAAATTACGTTTTTTCAAGGCATATGTAAATGAATACCTTTATGATGTATGGAGTAGTTGCTACGTTTTAAATTTGGCAAATATGACATAAATTACCTTTTTCTCAAAATTATGAAAATGCACTTATTATGCACATACTGTTTATCATTTATCTTTGAGAACGACGTATGATTTTGAAAGCCCAATGTTTTACAATCAAATCGAGTCAGATTAATGATATTTTATGGCCGAGTTAGATTAACTTAAGATATGCTTACAAATATTTACCTAGTCTTCCCTACATTCGAATATCAAAATGAACATAAATATTAGTTCACCCAAGAGATGCCATAATAATGCCTTACCAAGCTTCACGAAATGCATAATATATATTACAAGTACCAGTTGTACCACTGAACAAAGACTAGTTGTTCAGTTTGAACTCTTCACATCAAATTCACAACTTATCCATCCGTTAATGAGACTGCTTCTCTTGTTTTGGAAAATTCTATGTCAAGACAACTTTGGAACACTTGGTACATTGTTTATTATTCTTTTTTTTTTTTAAAAAAAAAGTAGGAACCTCATTTTCATTTGGACACATTCAAAAGTCTAGCGTTCTTATTAATAATTTATATCTAGTATTCAAAATCTCCAACTAATACTCCATTATCATGACTAATTAAAACACAAATATAATATAACACAGCTACCTAGCAAGACTATGCTCCCCTCCTACAAAAGAAAAAGAAAAAAAAAAAAACTATTTCTTGACGCTGCCTCTTCTTAGGCATAGAATTACAAAACCTTACTTACCCCCTTAACCTTCTTAGTTACACATCGTCAAATCCTAATAAACCTATTTCTCACCATGTGTATTTGGTGCTATGTATATGAAAGTGTATAATATTGTAGGTTTTATACTATACTCCTCTGTACTTTTTAATAAACTTAAAATCTATAACTAGTAAAATAATAAAGTCAAATTTCTTTTTTAATATTTTTCCATAATATTGTCACGCTACACCAATAATTTGCACATGTTAAAATTCTTAATATCAAAAAAATAAAAATTACAAATGAAATATAAGACTCGTACCATGTCGAACGTCTCACTTGCCAATTACCACCTCTCACAGTTTCACATACAAAAATTAAATAAATAAATAAATAAATAAATAAAGACACTACCCCTCATAATGGCAACCATCGTAATTATTTTAAAATAGAAGCCCTATTTATCAATTCCACCACTACTTATCATACAATGCACACTTCAACACCCAAACTAGCCGTTCCCACTTCGCAGCTGTCAATCCAAACAAGCCCTTAATTTCGAGAGAGAGAGAGAATCACACCTCAGAAATCCCATTTTCTAGAGAGAGAAAAATAAAAAATGGCCGACAATAGAAAACTGATAATTTTCTTAGCCGTTGGATTACTCGTTGCTCTAATCTCTGCCGTTGATGCTGGGGTTGATCTTGATCCAACAGTGATGGGGCTGTTCAGTTCCGGATCTGGGTGCAAGGGAACTGTTGGGGAGTGTTTGGGAGGAGGTGAAGAAGAGTTCGAGATGGATTCAGAAATCAACAGGCGTATTTTAGCAACAAACAACTATATAAGCTATGCTGCGCTGAACAAGAACAGAGTGCCTTGCTCTAGACGTGGAGCCTCCTACTATAACTGCCGTCCAGGTGCTCAGGCTAACCCTTATTCTCGTGGTTGCAGCGCTATCACTCGTTGCGCCAGACGCTGAAATTTTACCTCTTTTATTTTTCATTTTTTTAAAAAAATTTTGCAACCCCATTTCCCTAATTTTCTCCATAAAAAAAAAGTTGTAATCTTTATTTTTTATTTTTATATCTATGATTTGGGGTTTGTTTGGTATACATGGATAAAGAAAAGTAAGTGGAAATTGAAGATGGGCTCTTATGTTGATTGATTGCCACAAACTTGGGTGTGTGTCATATAATTAAGAAGTATTTAGTCATTCATTATTTTTCCAATTTGGGATTTACTCAAAAATTTTATAATTGTATACCATGTATAAAATTTGAGTTTTGTTTGCTACAATTTTACCCCTTGTTGATTTGTTAAGTGGTGTAAATTTGACATTGACTTGTGGGTATGAATTCATTCTAAGACATAAAGGTGATTGTGTTCTTTAATTGTAAGTTGTGACTTTAGTCCTTGAACATTTGAAATGTTCAATTCATAGCTACTTTCCTTGGCCTTTGCTCAAAGGTGGAAAAGTTGTAGCAAGTAAAGTATAGGCATAATAAAGTGGGGGATTAAAGAAAAGAAAAAAAGTAAGGTGTGAGCAGGATAAAAAAAATTCATCCTTTGAAGAAAAGAAAAGAGGGATTCTTCAAACTGTGCGTTACAGGAAGTCAGGAATCATAATATACCCTCAACCCTTTCCATATATAAGTTCAGGAGGATATGCAAGTCCAGGAAGGTAAAGCTAGTGATTTTGATATAAATGAGATGAGATGAGATGAAACTTCGTATTGTGTAATGAATACGGGTAACTTTAGGGCAAAATCGCATAAATTAAGGGAATTTTAGCCACTTGTTTGCCAGGTTAGTTCTTAATTTGGTAGATTTTTGGCTTCAAACTAGATTTTGTTATTGTAGTTCTAGGTCTTAATTTTGTACTCCAGTTGATACCATAATCTATAGTTTCATAAATCTAACGAGTGTGTCTGCTAGTAGTCGTCAGTCGAGTTTCTTCCTTAGCCGCTTTATGGAAGAAATATTCTTAGAATTCGTCCGCATTTCAAGCCAATTTTAGGCATCATCATTCATCATCATCATATGTCAAAAAGCTTAATGCTTGATAAATATTATTGTCCACATATCAATCCGAAGAATGGCTTGTCTACAAGTTGGCAATCGCTGGATTGTGTACTACTAATGCACAAGGGTCGTTAATTAAAACCGTACGGTATTCATAGTCAATTATGTAGCAAACATTGTTTTTATCTTCCAAATTTTAAGTGAAGCTGAACCCCTGGGGCTTTGGACAATTGTAATGGAATATTGGAAATGTATCCTTATATTTATGATTCGTCCCCTAACTTAGTTTTCGTGGAAGATTTTGTATCCCATCTAAAAAGAAGTGGGATTAGTGAACTGGCAAGAATAAGCATATGGTCTTTGTCATCTTATGCTAATTACAAATAAATAAGGATTAGGGAAAGGTATCCACTAACCATATCATTTAACTAATATCCTCTTTAATGAAACAATATTATAGTTTTGCAATGTGATCGTGATGGCTGGAATTTGGTGGCCTTGGTTGTGGTTGAAATTGTTTGGTGTGAAACGACGGAAGAGGGCATTTCACATGGTGAATGGTTGTACCTAATGATTTTCGGAGGAGGATGATGTGAATATTTTTGAAAGAGAAGCTGTTAATGAATTGTCATTAAAACGGTGTTGAAGGCTTATGAGCTGTTTTGATTGATGGAGGTGGAGTCCATTCCCTAGCTTTCGTGGATAATCGATCAATATGTTGTGTGATTGGCCCAACAGTATTAGGGGAAATGGACCCCTTATTAGATTCCTAACCCTTTTCCTTGCTGTTTCAACTGCTGAGGAACACGGAACTTTCGTACATTTTTATTTAGAGAGTTTGTGGACCTATTCTAATTTATGAATTTGTGAGGGTGGAAAGCCCAATTGGTGGACGGAGATAGATTGAAAATTCAAAATAAAAGGAAAAGTTTCTACGGTTATCTAAGATATCATAATGAAATCCTATATACTCTTTTACTGCTACAAAAGACGGAGTACAACGTAGTATATTCTTTAGAGAGAGCTAGCTACTTGTTTTTCTACTAAACAACTTTTATGTACTACCATTTTTGTCTACGCGTGAATAATCTGACTCTTTACATTCCTCGCGTCCAATTTTAGTGGAGTCCAGCCCATTCTAGTTACTAAGAAGAATTACTTGGCTTTAATATATACTCTGTAAGTTTGATTTTCTAACCTTACTGTCGTAGTCACTAAGAGACTACCTTAATTTCATTTAATCCCGACATAATTAAATTTTATAGATTTGTAGACTATATCATATGTCCATAAATGTAATTCTCTTTGTAAATAAGATAAATACTTATGCAAAGGGAACACTTTGCTCATGCGTATATACCACTAGTTGAATATTATGAGGATTTCTGATAACTTGGATCCTATTATTTGACACAAATACACAATCCAGAAGAAATTTCGTATGGAGTACATTTTGCACGTGCAATTTCGCAACAATATATTTTGAACAGTCACCTCTCTCTCTTTTTTTTGGCAGAGGAATGGACACTTTATTGCTGCAATTCTTTCTAGAGTATCTGAGCGTCTATTAAAGTTTAGACGCTGTTTCGTACTCCGTAAGTCCGTAGATGAGTGTTTTTTTTTATTGAGGTACATCAGTGAATCTGAGCGTTCTTAAATTCATAGCTTCCCATTGCAATGTTGATGGAAACTTTGACATGGAAAAACTTTTCAACTACCTATTTAATAGTAAGGTAATTTATAAAAAACTACTACGTAAAAATATCATTTTGTCAAAAACTATCATGTAAAAAAATCTTGTGAAAAACTACCATATAAAAAAATTCCAATTGTACAAGACCACCATATAGTGATTTTCAGGGCGTTCACTTGATTTTGCGGGGTTGGCTTCTCACGTGAATGACACGTATTGGCTGAACTAAGTGTCATTTACGTGAGAAGTCAATCCTGCAAAACAAATCTAAATCTTAAAAACCACTATATAGTGATTTCGTACAATTGAAATTTATTATATGGTAGTTTTTCACAAAAGTTTTTTACATGGTAGTTTTTTGTAAATTAATATTTTGCTGCAGGGCTGCATCCTTATTTATTTCTCTGTATTATATAGCGTCGTTGCCCATTTATGTTTCTATTATTTCCTTACCACTTTATAAAACTTTCTATAAATGAGTTAGTTAATTTGTTCTCTAGTTATCACTAAAATCATGGTTGTAAATCATGAAATATATTACCTTCGTCTTATAAGTTACTTCGTATGTCATATTTGTACTAGTCGTGTCAAATTATTCCACCTTGACCATATAGAGTGAAGTTTTAGAAAATTATATTTTTACCCGTGAAATCTATGTGTTGTGCGTTACGATCGGGTTAACCTTACTATGATTACAATTGGCATTTAGCCCAACCATATTTTCCCAAACCCTAATTATTAACTTTTTATTGTTATTACATACGATTATAAGGTAGGAATAACATTGATAAACATTAAACAATACGGAGTAAGTAGAAAGGACTCTAGTGAATGGAAGGGATTGTAAAATTCAATAGTTCATATAAATATGACTTATAATGATTTTAATTTGTATGAAAGCCCTCCGTTGAATATATGATCTCTATATACAAATGACTAAGCCTATCTCATCTTTTTCATTTGCAATTATATTAAACTAGATTTTGAGGCTCCTACATTATACGGTTGTTTAAACTTTATTTCATTTTCAACATGACACTATTATCAAGCAATTTTTTTTTTTGATTTTGGAAATTATTCAAAAACATTTAATATTGTATAATAACTTTCTAATTTCGATTATTTGGACAATTTCAAACCTATTGAAAAAATATCTTAATCTTCTTATTAGATGATCATATTAGGTGATAGAAATTATTGATCGAAATCATATACTTTGACTCATAACATCCACTTTATCTAATTTTTAAAACTCTTACAATTGGATCCTAAATATTTTTTTGGGGCATTTGAAAACCCAATATAAAGTATTAAAAAGTCTCAAATCTCCTCGCATGGCCCCAGGCAACATCAAATACATTCATTTTAATTTAATAAACTTTTCAAAAAAAAATAATATTAAAAATAGTGCAAACCTTCAAAATTTAAACATTTTGAACTATAAACTCAATGGCATAGTACATTAATATGTTTATCATGGGGTTTTACGAGAGAATATTAGGCCATTAGTAAATATCTATTTAGACTCTAAACACCAATTCAAGAGACATCTAAAAACTCATATAAATGGGTTTCAAACTCCTATTTAGGGCCTTTGGAGACTATGTAAAAGTATTAAATGGTTTTAAACCTATTCATATGACTTTATACTAGAAGCCTCCATTCATAACCATTCTTTCAATTTCAATTTTTTTTGAAAAATCTCAAAATAGTTAAAAATTTGTTCATTTTAGACTACTATGGACTTAATGGGAGAATAACTTGATATGGTTACTATGAGTCTTTACATACCCTTCCTTCCTACTCCTTTTTATCGTTCTTGCCTTGTTGCCTATGTATCTTTCTATAGAAACGACCCCTTGATAGAATATATGCATAATATATTTTAAATATATATAAAACCAGGGGTTTTGGGTGATAATATTATATCATGGTTGGCTAAATGTCAGCCCACTCTCTCTCGTTTCAATGCCGAAGCTGAAGATCCGGCCAGGGGTTGTTAATGCCGTGTCTGAATCATGTTGGGTCCGAAATTTGTTGCTCGAATTGCACTGCCTGTCACCCAAGCTACTTTAGTCTATCGTGATAATGTGAGTGTTATCTATCTCTTTGGTAATCCAATACAACATCAACGCCACCGAACATATTGAAATGGACATTCATTTTGTATGGTAATCCAAATCGTAGACTCATGTTACATATCCCATCTCGTTATCAAATCGTAGACATCTTCACCAAGAGTCTTCCTCGAGTTCTATTTGATGACTTCCGTTCCAGTCTCAACATACTTCCTTTCTCTCGTTTCGACTGCGGGGTGTGATAGAATATATGTATAATATATATATATATATATATATATATATATATATATATATATATATATATATATATATAGAGAGAGAGAGAGAGAGAGAGGAGGGATTATGTGAGAACCCTCCCCTTAGGTGAGAACTACTTTTTGGTGAGAACTCATCTTACACCCTTGGATGCTTGATGGTGTAGGGCTGAAAATGCTTAAGAAATGGATGGCAAATCTGTAAATATCTAGACATTGTGTAAAAAATCGTTGGCTGGCAGAGTATTTCAGACAAATTTTGTACTTTATTTTGCTGGACAGTGACTTTTGCGTGTTTGCCATTTTGTTCATTATTAGACTTACAAGTCATGCTATTCATTTTTACGTGTTTCATCCTTTTCTTCATTATTAGACTTGTGTGTTTCATCCTTTTCTTCATTATTGTGCATCGATTTAGAACATTACTATTCAATTGTTTAGAACATTACGTTCAATAGTTTAGAACATCAAGTTTCATAGTTTAGAACATGATGTCTACTAGTTTAGAACATGATGTTATTTGGTTTAGAACATAATGTTCTACGGGTTAGAACATTATGTTCTTCGGTTTAGAACATTATATTAATTGGTCCAATGCTTTGATATTATGTCAAATTGGGCTTAGAACATTATGCTCATTACTTGGTTAACATAATGTTCATTGTATATACCGAATTTCGAACATTAATCACTAATTCTAACGAAATAACACAAAATTTAGTTCAATAGTTTAGAACATTATGTCAAATTAGGTTGAGAACATTACGTTCAATAGTTTAAAACATCAAGTTCAATAGTTTAGAACATCAAGTTCAATAGTTTAGAACATGATGTTCACTAGTTTAGAACATGATGTCCACTAGTTTAGAACATGATGTTCTTTGGTTTAGAACATAATGTTCTTTGGTTTAGAACATAATGTTCTTCGGTTTAGAACATTATGTTCTTCGGTTTAGAATATTATGTTCTTCGGTTTAGAACATCACGTTAATTGGTCCAATGCTTTGTTATTATATCAAATTGGGCTTAGAACATTATGCTCATTACTTGGTTAACATAATGTTCATTGTATATACCGAATTTCGAGCATTAATCACTAAATCTAATGAAATAAAACAAAATCCAGTTAAATAGTCTAGAACATTATGTCAAATTAGGTTGAGAACATTATGTTCAATGGTTTAGAACATCAAGTTCACTAGTTTAGAACATGATGTTCACTAGTTTAGAACATGATGTTCAGTAGTTTAGAACATGTTGTTCTTTAGTTTAGAACATGATGTTCTTTGGTTTAGAACATAATGTTCTTCGGTTTAGAACATTATGTTCTTCGGTTTAGAATATCACGTTAATTGGTCCAATGCTTTGATATTATGTCAAATTAGGTTTAGAGCATTACGTTCATTACTTTAGTACATAATGTTCATTGGTTTAGAACATTATGTTCAATGGTTTAGAACATTATGTTCTTCGGTTTACAACATCATGTTAATTGGTCCAATGCTTTGATATTATGACAAATTAGGCTTAGAACATTATGCTCATTATTTTAAAACATCATGTTCATTGGTTTAGAACATTATGTTCATTGGTTTAGAACATTATGTTCAATGGTTTAGAACATGATGCTCAATACTTTGAAAAAACACCGAAACTATGGAACTATCACAAACTTGTTTCGAGCAATCTACTCAAAACAAACTACCAATCTACTCATAACAATAGTTGCAATATGAAGAACATTATATACCTGTTGCGAAAGAAATGTACGAACTTGTGGGTTTTGAGATGACGAAGTAAATGGTGCGAAATGGAGGAATTGTGAAAGTTTGAAGAGAGAAGAAATGACAGAAGAAAATTTAAGGGCTCTGAAGAAGTTTTGAAGTAGTGAATGAAAAGTGATACGTGTTCCCTTTTTTCCAAGTGTCAGCTACACTTTTTAAGCAACTGCCTTTTGTCAGTTTTTGGATTAATTACAAATATGCCATTATGTTCAGTTAAATGTCATCCATTAGATCTGCCAAGGTGTGTGGTATTAGATGGGTTCTCACCCTTAAAAGAGTTCTCATTTTAGGGGGTTCTCACATGAACCTACCCCTATATATATATATATATATATATATATATATATATATATATATATATATATATAATCAGTGTTTATTATCTTGTATATCTTTTAGGCTATACTCATAGCTGATTAGGGCCTAATTAGTTGGCTAAATAATAGGCCTTTACTTGTGTATATCGTGGTTTTGATCAATGAGAATGACCAACCATCAATCTCTTTCATCCCTGTACTACTGTACTAGTATCCGGTGCGAGGGTGCAAATGCCTAAACCTCCCTGACATTAGCATTGATGGGAATCCACTTCAGGTTGTTACTGTTGTTCTTGTCCTTGTTCGAAACACAGGTTATGCCTGCCATAGTACTTAATGAGATTTTTGTTGCCTAATACAAACCAATCTGATCAGATGGTTCTTGAGAATTGTGGAAACGTGCAATACGAAATGATATGTTGCTTCAGTTGCTTACTGCAATAGTTTTATGATAGAAGTATGTTATTTTAGCCTGAGACTAAAGAATGAGATCATGATCTTTGATATTTATAGATAAATTTACATCTTATTCTTTTGGCTTTGTTTTTTGCGTTGGTTTTGTTATTTTGATTAAGAAGTATAAAAAAAAAAACTGAATTATTACAATCACTTTATTCTCACGAGATAGAATGCTGACTAGTTTTACATTCTTGCATACCAATTGGAGCATAAGTTTTGGTTTCAGACCCATTATTTACCAGGTCATTTGAAGCCTTGTGCTGTAATTTGTTATCACTCAACAGTTCAATACTTCGTATTACATAGCAGTTATCATTAGTGAAAATTCACCTATATCTGCAAGTGGCTGGCTGCTATTTGTTTATTATTTTGGACATTTGCTTTTTTCTTTTTTAGAGCTTAGAGTGTTCAGGCATATTATTACCGAACACATGGCCGAAATAATATCTGTCCAGTTTGAAGGAACACAAATTTAGTTCGAAATTTTCTGTCAATTAGGTTGGCAAGTACTACTGTCAGTAATTACTACACAGTAATGTTGTGATATCAGCAATCTCTACCTGTATTAAATTTCTGACTGCACTCAACTTTTGGTGAAAGAACTGAAGAAACCCTAATTTGATAATATTTTTTCAGATGTTACCTGTATTATCTTTGAGGTTCATCTTTCGATTTTGATGCATAAGTGTATAATACTTTTAAAACAGTTGATTTATGTTTCCCTGCTGATCTATTGTGTGCTTATTTTTACTAGTAGGAGCTTGTCCACTCAGTCAATGCTTACAAGCGTTACTGGGAGCTATGCTGGATGGAGGCGATTCAGTCTAGTACAGCCAGGTGCTGGTCATCATGCATTAGCATCTCTAGAAAAAGCTGGAAGGATAAGCTATATGATCACTCAAAATGTTTACAGGTGTACCGATCCTCAATTTTTTTTTTTTGTTTGGCAAGAATCGAAACTAAACCACAACAAAATAGTTAATCCATCCTAGCTGAAACAACTAGCTGCTTGTGGGCTTTATCAACAAGACTTCTAGACACTTTAAAACAAGTAATAAAAGAAAAGTTAAAAGCTTCAATTCTAATATCGTGAATTAATTGCATCAGCTCCTTAGGGGGCTTGTACCTATCCTCAATTAGTGCTTTGAAGTTTCTTGCAAGTTGCAACTATATATGTTGTTCTTGATCAATACTTGTGATTTTTATCAAGCTGCATCATAGAGCTGACAATAATACTCTTGAGATCCAAGGTACTCTATACTCTGTGGGTTGTATTTGTCAGGGGTAAAAATCTATCCGATCCAAGTGACGTGACGTGTGAGCAACTCGACGTGTAGGGCAACTAAACGTAAAGAGCACATGGTCAGATTCGTGGAAGTTAGTATACGGTGTTATGGGTAAAAAGCGTCTAGCACACCCGACATGAAGTGAAGATTAACCGACGTGTAAGACAACTAGGCGTAAGGTAGTTAACAGTCGAACTAGGGCAGTTACTAGACATTAATGAGCAGTTACAAATGTGTAGTGATTGTAACCGTCTGCGTGATTATAAGTGTCAGTTACGGGAAGTACCAAGTCATCATCTACGTATAGCAAGAATATCGGTAAACGGTTGAGAAATGACATTTGAACAAGTCAACGAGAGAATATCGGCTATGTAGTTGAAACGGCTCCGAGATTCCACATGGAAAGATCAACGTCTAGCTAGAGCCATGTTGCAATAGGTCTTCAAAAATCCTGAGACAAGGCTACTAAACGACGCATATACTTCCAACATGAGTCAAGCACGATATCATGAGAGCTTTGCATTAAAATCCTACAAAACAAAATAAAGCATACCCAAGAAGAGCAATATCGAAATATATGAAATGAAAGCTTGTAAAGGAGAAAAATATGAAAGAAAATTGATAAAATAAGATCAATTAAGGCATTAAAACAATGAACAATATCGTGTTATCATTTTGATACTCAAAAATCCTAGTGAAACTTTTTCTTTGGTAGAAGTCATTGTCTGCAACATCAGCATTTTGTTCTGTGGAGTGGAAGAATGCTTCTGTCTTATATTTGTCCTTCGCATGGTTTTATGTTGAACTATCTCTTGATACCATATAGATAATAGTTGTGACCACATTTATCGTGGCCTTGTTCATTTTTGGAGGTCGTCTTCTTGGAAGAATATGTTCCCAATGATCTAGCTGACAGAGCACTGGATGCGGCACAAAGTTGTGAAGCATTTCTGGTTTTAGGATCATCTCTAACGAGAAGATTTGCCTTCAGATTAGCGAGGTAGTGTTCGTTGTGATTACTCATTTCAAGCAAATATATAAGGATGCAAGCTTAGGAACACTGGTGGCGGCCTATTTCTTCCATATACATCCGTTTATGGCGCCGTCCTCTTCAGTTAATTTTATCCGAACTTTTTGTTATTGCTTAGATCTTATACTCAGTGTATTTGTTTATGTGAAATTATTTATCTTTGCAAATTTTAAACTCGTTTATTTGATTACTAGTATTTTTATGAAAGAAAATATATTTTTTAAGAGAGCAAGCCCTTCTGCTGACAATCATCTTGACTTCAAAGTTCGAGTTAACCAAAACTTTGTGCACCTACTGAATGCAAAGATTGGTACTATTGTTTTTTACGAAGGATTTTCTGCTTGAATGTTGCAGTTCAGATCATGAGGCAGGTGCATCTACAGCAATTATAAACGTTGGTTCTCGTAGCTTAGTATATCCAGTAATCCAGTATGTAGTGATACGGATACAAAGCTACGAGAGCCAATGCTTGCATCTCATTTGCGTGCATGCATTGGTTCTCATGATGCAGGTTCGGCTCATGTAAATGATGCAAGCATTGGCTCTCGTTGCTTCGCATATGTATAACTTTCCACATACACAGGATCGGAATAGCCAAGTCAATTACTCGTAAAATCTAGTTTCTATATTAGAGGATCTAATGAATCATTGATAGCGTTGCTCCCCTTCCGAAACATGAATGCATTCGGCAATGCAGCAATATTAGTGCAAATTCAATATATGAACTTGTTGGGTAGTCCTAAGTTACTTATCAGCTCTTTATTTACAGTTTGCATGTCACTCAGTTTGATCAGACAAACCACTACAACAGAAATTATTTATTCACATCAACAAAATCACTGCAAACTGGTATATTTTGAGCGAAATATGAAAGGATAGTTTGTAAATTTGGTCCGATCAATTTTGCAAGCAGTCAACGTCTACAAACGTTGAATAACATTTCACTCACTATTAGATTCGGTTTGGGCTCTAATTCTAACCGAACACAAAATTTTCACCCCCACATACTATTAGAGATAAAATTCTTATTCCATCTTTGAATTAAACATTTATAATCAGTCCCCTTCTTTCCTCTCCCTTTCTCTTAAGAATTTATTCCGTTGTATCATCTAGCTAAGATCAGATGCCCAGTCCACCAGCATAAATTCACTTAGCCACTGCGTTATAATTTAGAAAGTAAAATTCTTGCCTCCCAGTTCTAAATCTATAAATAGAGTGGGTTGCTGAAGCTGAAGAACGCACCCTAAGATACACAATTACACATACAATACAACGCAAGTTACGTAAGAGTGTAACACACATATCATCCCAAAAATGGCCAAGAATTCTGATCTTGCTAAACCCATGCCTGGGGGCCTAACCCCTCAAGATCCAGAGTCTCCAAAGATCAAGGAGATTGCTGCTTGGGCTGTCCAGGAGCACAACAAGGAAGCTGTAAGTTTTCCGCCCTTTAGTGATTATTGCGTTTTACAAGTTAAAACATAGTCCTTCCTATATACCCCTATGCACCACAATAATTTAACGAGTTTTCTTTACGCATGCAGTTTTATTATATTAATGATCTAATTCTATATAGATACCCTCTAATTTAGTTTGACATAACAGTTGATACATTAATACGTACCTGATGAATTTCTAACTTGCAGGGAACAAGCCTTGTCTTTTTCAAGGCTTTTTCAGCAGCGTCACAGGTGGTTGCTGGTGTGAAGTACTACATTGGTCTGGAGGCTTCTAATGGTGGGCTTATGCACAAGTATGAAGCTATTGTTTGGGAAAAAGAATGGCTTGGTTTCAGGAAGCTCGAGAGCTTCAAGCCTTTGCTTCAGGAGAATGATCGTGTCGCCGTTGCCAACTAATTTTCAAGGTTTCCTAACAAATTAGCATATATATACATGACTAGCTAATAAAGGGAATAACCGAATGAATCTGTTGCTTTAACATTTGTAGTTCGTTTCTTTATCTAATTTGTAATTTTCTTTTAACTTTGTAGGTTTGCTGAAGAATAAGGTGTACGAACCCTGATCAATGTGCATCAAGACTATGACTATGACTATGAAGAGCTCTTTAAAATTGTACTTAACTCTATGTACTGCATGAATAAAGTTGTTGATCTGAGTTTATGAGTAACTGCTTTAACACCCATTGTTGGTGAATGAATATATGATATATGGATCTGCCATAGAACCATTGGTTGAAAGTCATGAGGTTTAGTTCAAGAGCCAATGGCTAGTAGCCTATCAGAGGAACTTGTTCAAAATACATGAGAAGAAATAAATATGCTCAAACCTTTAAGTCATATTAGGTTTAGTATGATGACACATATAAACCATCATCTTACGAGTCATGACTTTTCTTATTACCTATAAATATCACATTTATGGGTGTGATTCAAGGTACATTATTTATTAACTATAAAAATATACATTGGTTTAAGAGGTTTCCATCTATCTTAAGTAGTATTAATTGACTTGAGTATCGAAATGAATTTTCTATCCTTCATTCATCTAACACCTTACTTCATCAATATGCAATTGCTTATCGGCCTACGTACATAAATACCCATTAATTGAGGATTTATCATGCCATTACAACAAACAAATGTATCTCTCCACGAACAAAGAGCATAACGTATGTGTTCATATAATTATATGAGCCACATTGTCCCCACATAGACCATTGGCAAAGTTAGGGATGCCAATTCAATCCGAATCCGAAGGAAAAAGTCCGATCTAAACCCGTGTAAAAAACTCTGAATCCGATAAAAAAAACTCCGACTCTGAATAGGAGATGGGTGGAATTCAAATATTGCATTATATCCGACCCGATTGTGATCCGAGTCCGATCCGAATGAGTAATATCAAGATTAGTATTAAAAAAAAAGTCCAAATATAATAACCCAAAATTAAAAAATTAAATAAATAAATAAGTAAACCATGATATTTGCTTGTGGTGTATAATTTTTTTTTTAATTTACTTTATATATATAAATAAATTATAGAATTGGTAATGAAATTAACAAAAAAATAAGTAAGAAAATATTAAATTTTGGATCGAATTCGAAGGTCCAACGGATTGGATCAGATTCGGAGGTTAGGCAGATCGGAGTCGGAGTTTGCGGATTCAGAGTCGGATTCAGATCCAAAATTAAGGTCCACGAACTTGTCGGATCAAATTCGAATTTTGTTGGATTCGCTCTGATTCCGATCCATTGCCAGTTCATAAACTCTAACTCAAAATAATTTAAACAAAATAAACATTACATTATCAATTTTTAAGGCCTTTGAATTTTTTATATGGAAATTTAACTTAATATAAAACTCAATATATTTAATTAATATTAAAAATCTTTATATTTTAGCTTATACGAAGCACAACTTAACATATATAAATATATATTGCACAAATATTGTTCATATATTTGCACTTGTTTAACATTTTTCTCTTAAATTAATTGAATAAAATCGTAAAAAAATTAAAATATTTGATTTTCTTTTCTTTGACGTTAAGTGTGCTCACATATAAATAATAAAAAAAAAACTCAAGTTTGTTAATTAAGTAAATTTTAAAAATTAAACAGAGTCAAATAACTCCTTTTATATAAACATAACTCTGTCTATGGCGTACACTTATTAGGTACTTTTGAAAATGACCTAATTAAAGTTTATATATATATATATATATATATATATATATATATATATATATATATATATATATATATATATATATATATATATATATATATATGATCAATTTTCAAAAACAATTATCCGAAGCTAAGCCAAAATGAAGTCAGTATATATATGTAGTACTACGTTGGTAGAGGGTACTCAGGGTAGGATCTGCGTAAGAAAGGGAAAAATATTAAGAGAAATAGGATAATTTTTTTTTAAAAAAAAAAAAGAAAAGAAAAGAAAAGAGAAACTAAATAGGCAAATAACTTAAAGCAAACAAATGCTAGCAAGATGAATTCTCACTAATCCAAAGTAGAGGTGGTCAAATTAGTTAGGTCGGGTTTGACTTTGACCCTAGAAATTTGCTCATAGCGAACCATAAATTTTCTCATATGACATAACCCATTTGGGCAAGCATTCTTGATATTTGCGTTTGACAACGCAAGAGAATTTCTTAAAGCCTCATGAATCATGATACATTCATACTTGCTCGGTTGCTCCTTGTCCTCTATGTCCTCTCTTTCCGGCTTTCCCCGTGGCCTTTATATAATTGTTATCTCATGTCCCACCGCCCGTTACTTCATACCAATGACCACAACTTTAATAAAGACAACTACACCATATCTCCCTTAGAGAAATAGAATTATAATCCGATTTTTAAAAATATTTAAATAAGATTCACAAAGGGATAAAACAAAAAAAAAATATACATATTATGTTTTAGGATAATTTTTTCAACACATTTTATTACTCAGGGAAAATAATTCTAAAATAAAGACTAATAAAGCCACCGAATATACTACATTAATATACTAAAATATATTAGAAATTTACGTTTGTAATACTCCGTACTTTATAATTATATCATTTTTCTCATATGAGAATTACATCTTAATTGTACCATTTATGCTTTTTATGCCTCATTTTTTTTTAATAACTGCATCATTTCTCTCAGTTGCATATTAATTGTATCTTTTTCAATTTTATGCCTCTATACAGATAAATTCACACACCAAATGTCCAAATCCTTTTATATATTTTTTTTAACATTTTACGTATAATATTGCTACCTACCTTTTATCTCTCTCTTTTTGCTTCTTATTTCTTTTTCTTTTTCTTTTTAATGTAATCGCATAGATAAATTTAGAAATCACATTTTTTGCCTACTTTTATAAAAAAAAATCTAGATTCAAAGCAAAGTAAAAAAAAATGGAAGAAGTAATTTATTTTCAAACTGTTGTCTTTGTCAATGTAGTTAACTTTGTACATATTTCAGCAAGACCAAGTTCAGTTTTTTTTTTTTGAGCTAATATAAGATATGAGTGATATGACAAAGTAATAGATCGACGTTAAATAATCTTTTAGAAGAATTTGCAATAATAGTCGTAATAATGTTGTAATGCACTACATTAGTACATTACAAATTTACAACCTATGTTTCAATCTCTCCTCGGTCCTCCCTATAACTCACTCTCTAAGGCTACTACTCTCAATAACACAAAACCCTTACTTATGTCATTTTGGATATATGTCAAACTATTATAAACAAAATTTTCCGCCCTTTTTTAGATGATGTCATCTAGTTTTTAGATTGAAAAATATTAGGCATAGAAAATTGTGTTACATATAAATTTCTAAATTATTTACTATAATAATTGTATGAAAATATTCTTATAATTATGTGACTTATAAGAAAATGTTTCAAACTGTAAAAAATTTATGTTCGATCAATCATATTATGTGAAAAAAGTAGGAATGATGATGAAATCATGTCATATTAAATCATTAATTTCACTTTATTTTGGGAGCATTTTGGTTTTTTGATGCATATCATCACATTCAAGTATTTATAAGAATATTTCAATTAAATTTTTTACTTTACTTTAAAAAATATGGAATACTATTTGTAATTTTATAAAACCTATAAGTTTTCACCGATAAATAAAATAGCTGGTATTGGTTGTGAAAAATCACACCATTTTATTTGTGTGACAAACCTAATTTAAGCAAACTCAAACCCAATGACAAAAAGACTTGAGATAACAAAGTATAAACTCTTGAAAATACTCTGACAAATGTTGAAGTGCTTAGCGAGAAACCTCAACCATGATTGCAGTTGGACTGGACAAGATCGACAACATATGGATATATTCACAAAATCACAATACATCAACCATCATTACTGATTTTTCGACATAAAACTTTGTTTCTATGATTATTTTTGCTTTATGCGTTCTTGCGAATTGAATTTCTTGAAATCTAGTTGTTGATTCATTCTCTTCTATGTCTGTTTTGTTTGTTGCTCATAGTATTTTGATTGGCTGAATATAACTTTTTTGGTGTTGTACATGAAGTTCTCTCCCTGATGTGCTGCTACTCGTTCTCCACTATTCATGGAAATATTCCATGGAATTGGAGATAATGATTTGTATATATGAGATAATAAATTCAATACCTGATATATTCTTTTGTATATCTAAGATAAGAAATTCAATACTTAAGATCTTTATTTGTATATCTGAGATAATAACTTTAATACCTGAGATCTTTATTTGTATATCTGAGATAATAAATTCAATACCTAGCTTGAGATTTTTATTTGTATAACTAAGATAATAAATATAATACATGAAATTTTTATTTGTATACCTGAGACCTTTATTTGTATTGCTGAGATAATAAATTCAATACCTGATATCTTTATTTGTATATCTGAGATAATAAATTCAATACTTGAGACCTTTATTTGTATAAATGAGATAATAAATATAATACATAAGATAATAAATTCAATATATGAGACCTTTAATTGTATAATTGAAATCATAATTTGTATACGAAAGATATACCTGAGATATTTATTTGTATATCTGAGATAATAAATTCAATACCGGAGACCTTTATTTGTATAACTAAGATAATAAATATAATACATGAGATCTTTATTTGAATACTTAAAACCTTTATTTGTATAATTGAGATAATAAATTCAATACGTAAGACCTTTTATTTGTATAATTGATATAATAAATATAATACATGAAATCTTATTTGTATACCTGAAACCTTTATTTGTATAACTGAGATAATAAATTCAATATCTAAAACCTTTAATTCTATAACTGAAATCATAACTTGTATATGAAGGATCACCTTACCTAAATGAGTATGAGATTACCTTTTATACTTTACTAATGTCATAACACTCGGTTAATGTGACGGTCTCATCCAATATTTTTTAAAAATAAAAATATTATTATAATTAAAATATATAACAAAATAACTTTAATCAAACCGTGCATCATCAAGGCTACTTACCTAATTTTTTATATCTCAAAACATAAAGGCAGAGAGAGTTAGCTTAACGGCCAAGTAGTGATAACTGATAAGAAGGCCCCAACTTATCACTTATGGTTTCCAAATTCCCACACCCTTCAATTTTCTAAGTTTATAATAGACTTCTTTCATACCCTTCTCTGATTCGCTCGTCGCAATTCACGAAGTTCCCAACTATTCTCTCTTTCCTCCTCCCTCCACCTGTTTTTTTTCCAGATTTGGAACCAATCAATACCACACCCCCCCCCCCCCCCCCCCCCCCCCCCTCTTTTCCAACCCTTCTATCCGTCCTTCGAATTCTACGCCTGAACGACTTCCCTCTTTCCTTATTTTCCTCATTTGACTCACTTTTTCCAAAACTAACTTTTCCTTTCTTAATCTTCATCAATTGGCCGAAGCTGCTTATAAAGTTCAGAACCAAATGGTATGATTTTGATTTTATGCGTTTTCATCGATTTGTTCATTTCATTTCTATTCGTTGATGATTTTTGTTAGTTTTGAGGATTAATCACTTTCCTTCATTTGAATTTTTACATTTGATGTGATGTAGAAAGCAGAGCAAGTGATAAGCATGTATATTGGTTGAAACTGATTAATTTTGTGAATGGTTTTGAATTGTTTGAATGGAATACAGAAGAGTGGCAGCGAAGAAGAGCGTTTGAAGTACTTTGAATTTGTGCAAAGTGGGGCTCTGCAAGCCATTTTCTGGTTCGCGAACCTCTATGGTTACGCTAAGGACAAGGCTGGGCCGTTGAAGCCCGGTGTGGAGACTGTGGAAGGGACGGTGAAGACCGTCGTTGGTCCTGTTTATGATCGGTTTCATGAAGTTCCTCGTGAACTTCTCAAGTTCATTGATCGCAAGGTGAGTCACCGTGATTCATTTGATAACCCTTCATTATATTGTTGTTATGTGTTCGTCATTTATGTTATAGTCATCAATAGCAAATGCATATGTGAAATGGAGGTTGACCTTCTCACTATGCGTGATCCCACCATTTTTATTGTTTATCATGAAATAAAAGGAGAATCATTTCTATAATATGCCTGTTATTCTGATTGTTTCTCAACTGATGTTGGCAGGTTGATGACACTTTGGTGATGGTTCAGGATCGAGCTCCAACTCTAGTGAAGCAGCTGTCCAGCAGAGCTTTCGGTGCTGCCCAAAAGGCGCCTGAGGTGGCTCGTGGCGTGGCGTTGGAAGTTCAGCGTAAGGGTGTGGTGGATACTGCATCTGGAATTGCAAGGGATGTCTATACCAAGTATGAGCCCACAGCTAAGGAGATTTATACCAAGTATGAGCCTGTTGCCGAGCAGTATGCTGTTTCGGCGTGGCGGTCACTCAACCGTCTTCCCCTTTTCCCTAAGGTGGCTGCAGTAGTTGTTCCTACTGCAGCTATGTGCACGGAGAAGTATAATCAGACTCTGACCTTAGGTGCTGAGAGGGGTTACAGAGTTGCAAATTATTTGCCCCTCGTACCTGTTGAGAAGATTGCTAAGGTGTTTGAAGCTGAGGATAGTGACACGCAGACTGTTGCCGCTGATGGTAATGGTTCTGCCGTGCCTGTTGCTGCACACTGAGCCTTCATATCTACTATCGAAACTTGAAAAAAAATGTTCATAAATCATAGCTCGAAGCGTTTGGTTATAGAATGCAGTTTTGGTGGTTTATACATGGATAAGCAGTGTTGTTGCTGCTCAGTTTGCGCATTCGTGTTCAGTTTTGGATATCTATTGCTTTATATCTTCAGACCTTTAGTTGATAATGATATGTATTAGTATGTTCTGAATGTTGTTCGAATTAGTGCTATATTATATGAAAAGTCTCTTCGTAAACTGTGATAGTTACATGTATGCATTTTGTGTTTGTTGGTCCCTCAAGTATGCTGAGATCATATTATACTCTATTGGCCATAGATTATCCTGTGGTTTGTGAACAGTTAGTCTTTCACAGACTGGTGTCCTCCTCACCCATTCATACGCAGGATTTTCACGCACACCAGCTGAACGCCTTTAGTATCTACTATCCAGTTCTATTATTATATTGCAATGAATTTTGCTGTGGTGCGCCTTTTCTACTCCTAAACGGCAAGCCTTTTGCCTCTTGACCTTAAAATTCATGAATTCAAGCTTTACTAGTGACCTTAAATTCGAATTATGGACACATGTTTTGAAACTGTTTCTTCCTTAGAATGATCTAAATATCTGAGGGTCCCAACACAACTGTGGAAGCCCCTCTTGTACTTGGTCGTTCTCTGGTGTACGGGTGCACAGCCTTGGCAGTAAGCAGGGTTAACCAGACAATCAATCCACGTACCCAACCAACCAACAACATCACCATTCTCTAAAATCTTAGCATAGCAGGAATGGCGAATTGTCTACTACTTCCAATGGCTTCATGCTCATTAACATCATCTTCAAACTCATCCAACCCAAACAGACCAATCTTTGAAACATTCTGCATGGTGAAACCCAGAAATTCCGCTAAAATTCTGATGCCACCTGTGAACCCTAAAGACCCGTTTCTTGCGAAACTCGCTTCGGTTGCTGCCAATTCTCCCGAAACGTTCATTAACCGCCCTCTGGATTCGGGTACTCCCCCTTACTTGGATTTGTTCGATTCTCCCCAGCTCATGGCTACTCCTGCCCAGGTATCACTCCGATTTAATTCAAATTTTTTTGTTTAATTATTTCCAGTGTTATTGTTTAGTATTAATAAATGAATAAATAAATAAATGTTGCGTATCAATTTGATGTTTATTGTTTGATTTTCGGTTGGATTATGTTGTGTTAGAAATTTTTGTATTGAGGGTTTAATAGATGAATACGAGTTTTATAGTGGCGACGGATAAGTTGGGCATTTAGGGTTGGGGGGTATTGAGCAGTAATGGAAGTCTATTGAGTCTTCCATTGTAAACAGATAATATAAGATTGCCGATTCGGCGATTCCAGATGCGTAGTATAGATGTAGCCTCTAAGGGGCGTTGTGGAGTTACTTACATAGACTTGTTAAATACTAAGTGTGAATACGGCAATTATCTTTTTTGTTAAGGCCTTCACGGTGGTGAGAAATCTTGATACCTATGTTGTTTAGTTGCATATAGTCATGTACTATGCCATATCCATACCTGAATTACCAGAAAAGTCACTTAGTCGTGGTTGAAAGATCCTTCTAGACTTTGATTCAAAACCATAAAAAACTTGTTGCCAGCCCCTTGTTGTGAAGAAACTTGTAGTACATTGTTTGTTGGTATGGGACGATTTCTGAGGTAACAATTATCAGGAAAGAACCTAGATTGTGTTATTGGTAAGTAGAGATTGAGATTGATTTGTGAGCTGCAATCTGCATAATCAGGTGAATTATGGGAATCTTGCTGCTCTTCTTGTTACTCATTTGTACCGGTGATATTATTAGTAGAAGTACACAATTATAAATCTTACTGCTCATTGCTTGTGTCCTAGCATGAATCCATTGTTTAGTGACTTTGTTTCTGCACTGAACCAAAACAGCCGATGCTCAGCCGTTTCCCATTGGCCTTAATCTCGTTTTTTTTTTCTTTTTTCTTGCGTTTTGTTGCCTTTAAGTTTTACTGGGGCATTAAAAGAGATTGTGTGTGGTGGTGCTCAGGGTTTATGCTGATTGCTAGAACACAAAGGTTTGGAAATAAGCGTTAAATTCTAGATAAATTGTTTTGCAGCATAATGTATTGTGTTGTCCACTTTATTGTTATTTTGGAGATTTGCTGACTCATTACACTTGCTTAATTTTCAACTAGGTGGAAAGGTCTGTTTCTTACAATGAGCACAGGCCAAGGAGGCCTCCACCAGATTTGCCTTCTCTGCTGCTCCATGGACGAATTGTTTACATAGGGATGCCAGTAAGTATTTTTGCACATCAGGGTTGTAATTGCAGAGCAGGTATATTATAACTTTAAGAACAATAGTGTATATAATATATTATAACTTTGGGACTTTTTATTGTGGGAGTAAAGGTATATTGAAGTTATAAGCAGTCCTGCCATACAGTGCTCTCTGAACTTTTTTTTGTCATATGCGGTTGCAGTTGTTAGATGATGCACTATCTTCATTTAATCTTCTCCCCCTCTCCTCTTAACTAATGATCCTACCTTTCTTTTTAGTTTGGTATGGTTGACCCTGTTCCTAATTATGGTAACTCGTTGTCTTTACTTTTGTCAGTCTTCAGTTGGAGGAGCCTATTGTGATCATGAACATAAGGCAAATCTATTGCAAGTGATATGAGTTGAGGTAGAGTGGTATACAGATGCTGGCATCATTAGGGTAACTCAAAGCCCTGTCAGAATGCGGTTGTGAAGTGTTAACTCATTGGATAATTTGTTCTGTGGTAGTAAGCAACATTGCTGACAGTAGATTTTCATATTATTTTTGGATTTGACGAGAAAAGTGGTCCTTTGGGTTTGCTTGATTTTAGTTTATGTTGATGGCACGAAATGTACAGCATGCTTAAGTGGGGCGTAATTGTGGTGCTAGTGGATGTAAAAGGTTATTATAAGTGGTATCAAAGTTTAAAAGATCCATAATTGTGAGATTATTTGGTGCTGATAGTAATAGTAAATTGTGAAGGATCTTGAGGATAATATTCCCTTTTTCGATATGTGGATTATCGGGAGCTGAATAGAATAAAGCAGCGTTTGATGCATAATCAAGAAATATGAAGTACTTCCTCCGTTCTTTTTTAGTTGACACGTATTCCAAAGTTATTTTTAGTTGACGCGTTTCTCTTTTTGGCAAATTTAATAATTTACATTTCCTTTTCTACCCTTTTTATTTTTAGTTGATCCCTCCTTCCATTCTCTTTTCTAATCACATGCACTCTCTCTTTTTTCTCTCTTTTTTGCCCCTCACTTTTTGTACTCTCTTTTCTTCTCCTTAACATACTCGTATGTGCCAAAATGAAACACATTTACTAAAAAAGAATGAAGGAAGTATATGTTTAAGGATCTTGTTTGAATTGTTTTAGGATCATTCTCATGAAGATGTCATACTGTCCAATTTTTGTATTTAAGTTTTGACTGTTTGTGAAAAGATGGAAGGGACTAAAATCAAATATGTATGCCCTCAAAATTGTACCTATGTGTGCCCCTTTTCCTTTTTTTTCCTTCTTACGGCAAGTTACATGCAGATGTTTGTAATATTGATTCAAAAAATGTGTTTGGGTGCCAGCTGGTTCCTGCTGTCACGGAGCTTGTGATTGCGGAATTAATGTACTTACAATGGATGGATGCGAAAGAACCTATATATATTTATATCAATTCGACTGGTACCACCCGAGATGATGGTGAAACGGTAGGCTAATTATTGGTCTGCTTGTATATGGAGCGATATGTTTTGACTTTAAAGGGTTGTTTTGGTAGTATGTTTTTAATTTTTTTCAATTAGAGAAAAATAAAGTAATCAGCTGAAGTAATGCATACAAAAAAATTAGGACATGTTGTCTTCTTGGCTTTCTTGAATGGATTTTGGTATAGCATTTTCTCAAAAAGGACACCATACATTATAGGATATATCCCCTTACTGCTTCCTTCTCAATACAAAAGGACATGGAAATTTTCATCATGTACATATCTGCATTGATTTTTTCTGATATAATTTTTCGTTCTGAATTTTTTTCGATGTGGCAGATTTCCTACTGCCTCATATCAGTGCCCCATATTTGATGCCTCTTTGGAAACCCCCTAGCTTATGTAATGATAAGTAGCATGAGTGAATTGTTGTTTTCCTGTACGCATATTATTTGTAGAGATGAAGTATATTAGCATCTTAGCTATTTGTTCCTGTGATGTGTTGTTTGGGCGGAAATATGTGTAAACTTGTGACTGCTAATCATAAATTGATTTTGGATACTAAGGGTTTTTATGTCAATTTTCAAAATTCATCATATTTTTTCCTCTATTTGTCTTTGTTCCAATCTCCTTGTCTTGCTACTGGGATTTGCTCTAATTGATAGGCTTTTAAGAAGCTTCCTGTTTATATTTTCTAGTAGACATAGCCTAATGGTGCATTCATTTGATTTTCAGGTTGGAATGGAGACTGAAGGTTTTGCTATCTATGATGCAATGATGCAGCTAAAGAATGAGGTCGGTTCCTTCCGACTATTTGTTTCTGTTGTATGCTTTCATTGGACTATAGGGTCATGGAGATTTTTGTTGTTTGTCATTAGTCTGAAATGGAACATTAAGTGACATTCTTAGAGCTTAAATTAAGTTGCATTATTTAAAAATGCCTTTAAATTAAGTTGCGTTATGTAAAAATGACTAAGTGTGCTATTCTTCAGCCTTGGTGGAAAGGAAGATGGTTAATACATTATTATACTGAACATTGTGGTAATTGAAGTGGCCCTTAAGCGATTTACTCAGGGAGGGTGGCTCTTATATTATCATGGACTCAAAGAGGTTGGTGATAATCAAGGTGTATTGCTGGAAAAATGGTAAGTGTGAAGTGTAAGGCTTTGCCACTTGGGATTATGTACAATTAACGTACTGTAAGTGTTGACCCAATCACCTATTTAACATTGATCATAGAAGATACATAACATACCTCTTTGAGTGCCAAAAGGTTAAATGAACCATTACATGACATCCTTGAATGTTCAAATCAGATTTTTTATTTATTTTGGTGCAATCAAAGGAGATATAAAGAGATTCTAGGAAAATACAAAAAAATTTAGGTTGTACATAACATACCTCTTCCGTTTCTTAAAAGATCCCCATGAAATGTCTTCATGTCTCATGTGCCCATATGGTCTTAATGTATATTTGAATCACCAATGCTGGAATCCCCAACTACAGAGGATGTGATGAATATGAAGTTGGCATTTTGTGGCATTCTAAGGTATATGTTGCTGACCTTGAAGTGGGCCCTGATATCTTCAGGTTTTAGTGGGATTTTCATCTCTCATTTCTGCACCTTTTCTCCTCCCGAGCAAGTTATGTACTTCAGCAACCATATTAATTTGTGCTATTCACCTTCTTTATACCTTTACAGATTACTAGTTTTTGAGTCTCGAACTATTTAATTTTTTCTCACTACGTGTGGATATTTCAGCTTCAACATGATTCTAGGAAGCCTTCAATATTTTTATTTCAACTTTGCATAATTTTCATAAATGCTTGAAAAATCGTGTATAGGTCATACTATAGGTCGTATTAGGCTCTAGGAGTGATTAGAACTATCAATTTTGACTCTACACGTCCATTTCAACTTATTTTCAAAACTCTTAGTAAGATCCTAAACTCATTTTTGGGGTTTTGAAGAATAATATAAGGTATTGAATGGTTCAAAATCTCTTCATATAACCCTAAGAAGCATTTAATTCCTTTTTTCAATTTTAAATTATTTTTTCGAAAATATCTCAAAAATAGTGCATAATAACTTCCAAATTTTGGTCATGTTGGATAATTTTAGGCCCGATGAGAAAGCTCTTAATGTATCTGTCATGAATCTTATAAGGTCAATATCAAGCCATAAGAGTAATTGAAACCATTTACTTTTATTTTAAACACCAATTTCAACCGATATCTAAAATTCCTAAAATTGGGTCCTGTTATCATTTTTAAAGCCTTTGGAGACCGAGTATAAGATATTTAATAGTTCCAAACCTCTTATATGACACTTAGAAGAATTCTTTACTATTTTTTTCCAAATTTCAATTTTTGGAAAATATATAAGAAATAATGGACAAAACCTTTAAAATTTAGTCATTTTGGACGATTCTAGTCCTAATGAGAAAACACCTTGATATGCTTACCATAGGTCTTATAGGGCTATTTTAAGTTTTATTAAGTTATAAAAGCTTTTGAAACCATTTACTTTGACTTTAAACACCAATTTTACCTATTTTTAAAAACTCAATTGTTGTCTTAAACTTGTTTTTAGGGCATTTGGAAACCGAATACAAGGGGTTGAATGGTTCCAAATCTCCTTCTATGACCCCTAGAAGCATTCAATACCTTTATTTTATTTTATTTTAAAAAATTACTAAAAACAATTTATAAATCTTTCATATGTCATTTTGGACAATTTCTAGCCTGATGATTGTATGTTCTTACTTTTTTTTAATCTTGTATGTTTTCTGTTTGTGGATAAGTATTGCTTTTGATAGTAAAATTTGAATGTGCTTACATCCGCTTCTTAACTTTATTAGCATATTTTTTTTTGTTCTTGTTGGTGTTCTAGAAATTTGATTTATTATTGCTTGTCTTTTCTGTTGTTTTGACATTATTGTAAGTTCAGATACACACAGTTGCTGTAGGGGCTGCTATAGGTCATGCATGTCTGCTTCTATCTTCCGGAACCAAGGGAAAGAGGTTTATGATGCCGCATGCTAAAGGTTTAAATATTTAAATTTGTTTGTGGGGTAACTTCTTTTGTAATGCATGAGTTGAGGACTTAATTGTTTTACTTTTATATTCTCAGCCATGATTCAACAACCTCGGGTTCCATAATCTGGGTTAATGCCAGCAAGTGATGTTGCGATTCGTGCAAAAGAGGTAATTTCTATGGGAAATTCCCAGCAAGACAAGGTCAAAATCCATTATTGCCATTGATGTGCTGGGCATGCTTAATCACTTTAAGATTTATTATTTCAGCTTGAAAATTGTGCTTGGCTGTGAGTTTTGTTTATCCTGAGTGTACGTATGCTCTAAAGCAGAATTGCATTATAAAGTCAGATCTGGATACAATCTCTACTTAGTAAATTTAAGATGCTCTTTCTATTTTATAACTATTGTTTGCTTCTACCGCTGCATATTCATGATTTGGCCCTAACTTTAACTTATGGTAGCATAAGAATTTTATATTTCAAACATTGATATTGTATGGATATATTGTGGAATATCCAAGTTGGAATCACTTGTTCTAGCATGAGTCTTGACCATGGGACCTGCATGATGTGTGGACTGTAAACTCTAAGCCATGGGTGGCCAAGTGAATCATGTTTAAGTCCTATGGTTATAATGAAAACTCATTTAAGATGGATGACTTTATGTGAATGAAAATGAAATATGAAAGTGATTTTTACCAGAGAAGGTGGGGATTATACCAAAATTATTTGGATATTCATTTTTGGTGTTCACCGAATTGACTCATTCCAACTATTTTGTTGAAGTGAAATGGCCAAAGTAATTGTAACCTAATTGTGCTATACGGGTCCTAATGAACAAGCTGTGAGATAGATATATATTATCTCATCACTCATAGATAGTTTTGAGCCTGGCCCATTAATGGGGATTTATTATGTTGGTAGGTATCTGACGACCATAATACATACTATAATACCAAAGATGTAAAAAGTGGTGGTCCTTCTTGTTCTCTTTCTCTCTCCAAATTGTGTCAAGCTTGAGCATTTGAATGTTGAGAAATCGCAGTTTAGCCCTTGAAGCTCAATTGCCGTTTTGTAATTCTCTACTCTTTCCATCTCTGGCTCTTTTTCCACATTCATGTTTACTTGAGCATCAAGGGACAACCTTGGATCTTGAGCCGGCTGTTTATTGATCTGGCTAGGACCAGTAACAGTTAGCTAAGTATCCAAGCTTTCGTGTGATCATTTTGACAAGGTGACCAAAGCCAATTAAAATTTAACATATGTACGCTAATAGCATATACAGAGTAGTTATTGTTCCTGAGATAGCTAGCATATTGTGATTGATGAATTTTAACATGTACTCATTCTTTTGGCACCAGTTCATCACATCATCATCATAATTTGGTTAGCTGGGTTGGCTAATCTTAGGATTCAAAACATTTTGTATATCAGAAAGTATTTTGAAGGTGAAATTCTAGGAGGATTTTTGCATTAACTGCTTGAATCTGGTGTTGGATTTTTGATGTGATTGTGACTGTATTCCTATAGACATTTAATATATCGTCTGTCCATTTGTTCGTAAAACTGGACAGTATGTCAGTCTTGGTAGCATCCTAATTCAGGAGTAAAACAATTATTTCATGGTGAAAAGTGTCTGTCTAAGATAGGTAGGTCACTTAAAAAATTTGATCTGTTTGTATCCGATTGTTGTTTTAATATGCGACATAAGCTCATGAAAGTATTATGTTGCTGCATGTCATTCTTGAATTGAATGACAGTTTATTCTAAGAAGGGGGTGTGGAAAACTGACCTCATTGTGTTGCAGGTAATTATAAACAGGGACACTCTTGTGCAATTACTTGCTAAGCATACAGAAAACGTAAGTGTTGGATTGATTTCTATGCTGTAATTACACAACAAGGTGATTGTGATGCATTTATTCAATCCTTTTGTTTGTTATACTCAATATCAGTCTGAGGAAACTGTGGCTAGTGTGATGAGAAGACCATTTTATATGGATGCAACCAGAGCCAAGGAATTTGGTGTCGTAGACAAGGCAAGTTTCTTCTTGACTAAAGCCTCCTAATTTTCTCGTGTGTCATGGTTCTTGTATGATATTTTTTTGGGCTTCAATCAAAAGGTTTTTTTTTAATATCATCTTCATTGAAAGGAAAAAAAGTTGATGTAAAAATTGCTGGTCCTATCACCAGATTCTTTGGCGGGGCCAAGAAAGAATTATGTCTGATGTTTCTGCGCCTGAAGATTGGGACAAGGGTGCTGGGATTAAAGCTATTGATGCAATTTGACCTTTTATTGGCATTATTTGTATATCTTGGTAAGCATTTTATGTCATCAGTCTTCTTACTTGTTGAGAGTTACTGTAATTGAATCATCTGCAGGACAAATTGTTCATTGTGGTATGGCGTGTCAGCATGTGTATTCTTGTTAGAAGCTACCAATTTGGCCTAAGCTTACATATGGTTGTGGGGGGGAAATTTTAAGAGACAAGAAGATATTTTGTTGCAAGCCCTAGGCTACTCTGCTGGTTCAAGCTACTTTGTAGCACTCGTAACATCTTATGGCTTGAAGACAAGGAAAAAGGGACAACAAAGTACTCTAAATATCTCAATTAGTAATTCAACGTGAATTATGATTAGAGTGCCCTAAATATTTCTACTTAATGAATAGGGAAGGCATGGGAGTGAATTACAAAAGGGCTTTTTATGAGTTCACGTCTTGTAGCCAAGTTTTAAGAGGTGACATTTATCCCTGGGGAGGTGTCATTATTCGATAACTTTATCCCATTAGGTTCTGAGATAAATCATGGTATTTATTTTCGTTCCATGCTATATCCCTTTAAGTTTACAGATGAGAAATTGGATGTAGCATCTAATTCATCTTTCTGTGAGTAATGTACTCCGTATATCACACTTATGGTGTTAATGAAATTAGCCAAAGCATCTCTATTCCTCATTCAATTTATTTTTTACTAATTGGTGACATCCATCTTTTTATAAAAGGTACTCATTCAATTATATTCCAAGCACTTTCATTTCGTATGACCATCCACTGGGTTGACTAGAGGAGTTTTCTTCTTTCATCTCCTAGAACCTGTGCTACTTTGTTTCAGATGCTGCTGATAGCAATGCCACAAGGAGTTGCCAGAGCAAGATATATGTGAGTTTTCCGAGTATATGGTGGCTTGTGATGCAATGGGCGGGCTTGTACTCTTATTTTTTTGATTCTGGGCCACGAGAGTTGTTTGTTTCTGATCGGAGATAAATTCTGAGGACCTGATATTAATCTTGAAAAGCAAGAAAATCACGTTGTATAAGCCAAACTCTATTTAGAAGCTTTTAAAACTGACTTATAGATTTAGTAGAATTGTATCAAAGTGTATATGGGTTAGTGACCTTAAGTGGTTGCGATCATTATTTCTTTTTGTTTCCCGTTTGCATCACGGACTACTTTCTTATATCTTGAAAAACAAAATAGTGTTTTTTTTTTTTCTTTCTTTTTTTCCCCAATCTTTACCACTAATTATTTTCCCTGGTTAACAACAATTGGAGTTTTGCCATATTGGTGAGTTTTTTCCATGTTTATTTTTATACTAGGGCTCCCAATGACCTTGTCCTCATTACCAACCGAGTGTTCTAGTAATCTAACTGAAACAAGATTGTTTAATTGATTTTTTTTTTTTTATTTATTTCCTTTAGAGATTAGGAATCGATGGGTTTTCAAATTTTTTTAGACTAATGTAATAACCTAACAAAACATTAAAAAAAAAAACTAATTTTAGTTCCATAGTAGTGACTGATTTGTTTTCAACATTATTTATAAAAAATGACTAAACTCAATAGCTCAATGCTATGAACATGCTACATTTCAAATACAGTAGATTTCATAATGTTAAAATACTTATAATGTTTACAAGAGTTTAATACGGAGTACGCCCGACCCGTTATGTTGAAGTTTGAGGCTAAAACAAGAACAAGGCGAGGGAACCGGCAGTTGGAAGAAAGAAATGAGGCACCACTACAACCTGTCTATCTCCTCATCATTCAAAGTGGCGCTACTCCTCTCCCTATCCTTCACTACAACCTCTTCAACACCCTTTTTCGCCAACCCCACCAAACCATCCTCTCGCTATCCTCCCAAGGCCACCGTTGCTGACCTACTCTCCCTCCTCGGCTCGGAAACTCAAGCCACCTTTGTCAACCCTATCGAAGCGCGCGAGCTCAGCTCTTGCTTCAAATTCCTCGTCCCGTTCAATTCGACCATAGTTGAGGATCATGATGTGTCACTCCAACGGAGGTCACTGCTTAGTGTTGTTGGTCAAAGGAGTGAGATTGAAGAGGATGCGCTTATTTGGTGGCCGCCTTCTTCGGTTTTGGACCTCGCTCGCCTTTCTGTGGATTCCGGTGCTGATCCTGCTGTTATTCACCGTGCCTTAGATCCTACCATTATTTCTGTGAGTTCTCTGGTCTCCTTTTTCCGATTTTGATTTTGTTGTTTCATTAATTATGATTTTATTTTATATAGTTTAATTATGGAAATTGGAAACAATAAGCTGAAATTAGGGTTCATTAATTCAAGAATCATAAACCGAATCGACGAATTAGCAAATGTCAATCATTCTACCGAAAAATAATAAAGCTCGTTTGAAATAGCCTTGTATAAAGCATAGTTTGGATTGGCGAATGTCAATGGTTTGCACACTTTTGAATTTGAGATGATGAGTTGCAAGAACGTAAAATCCTCATAAAAAATTGCAGTAAATGAATAAATTGGGCGTACATAGCGAGTATCGGGACGTTTGCCTGGGTGTATAACAGAAATTGCCGAGGTATAATGGTTTTTGGAGATTCGGATAGAAGAGTTCTTTTGTTAGGTTATGATTTCTATCGAAAGACGCCTTTTCTTTTCTTTCCACAACCAGAAGTGAAAGTTTGTCTCCTAGAGTAGGTCTTGTACAACACAATGTAGGGTAAGACTAGGCTGGCTTGTTGAGTGATATGATGTGGCTTTGATGAGTGAAATTTATGAGGGTTTGTGACGTTTAAGAGGATATATGGTGAATTTCTAAGAATTGTAAAGATTGAATTAGCCCCTTTTTAACACTTTCCTTTGTTTTGCTTCACTTGGAAAGTTTAGAAAGGTAGGTGTTTCTTCAGGTAAAAGCAATGAGTGGTACTTTCTACAGTAATTGGATTTTCCAGGATGATATATGAACTTTCTAACTGTGAAGAACTTATATGATAAACAAGAAACAGTAAAAAGCTGTTTTATAACTATATGCTTGGCTGAAACCCCGGACAACCTTGCTTTTGATATTCTGATATCTGAATCAGTAATGGTCATTTAATAGGTGCCTGATGTTGAAGGATCAAAGAAACGTAGGTGTGAGCTCACCAGATATCCCTATGGATGGCACTTCATGGACGATGTTAGTACAAACAGAACTACAAATCTTTAGAATCATTATCACTTCTATGGATTTTTTTCCTTTTTCCCTCAGATTATGTGAGATTTTATTCAATTTGCAGGAATTGAATGCTTATCTTGTTTTCTTATTTGAATTGATTGCTTCCCGTGGTCCAAGTGTGGGACTGGATGTTTCTTTAAACCGCTATGACTTCTTCCATGGTCACCTCTTTCTTGCCAAAGACACTGGAAGACTTGGAATCTTGTAAGTTAACGTCCTAATCCAACTTTATTGCTCAAAAAATGAGCATAGTAGAGAGGGCTGCTATCCTATCACCGGCTAATTGCATGATGGGTTTACAACTAAATCTATAATCCGAGCTGCAATGCAGTAGTCTAACAGTCAAACTTTCAGCGGTGCATTTGATAACAACAAAATGTGCACCTGTAATTTTACCCAACTTATGGGCTATAAAGGGGATTTCATGATTAGTGTTATGTTTCTTAAGCATTTATAATGTTAAATATGAAATTCCTTTGACAAAACTAATTTTTTATTTTATCGAATAAATATAGGGGTATATGCGTTAAGCTAGCCATAAGCTTGAGATTCTGTCTCTAAGGCTTTTGATCACCTTACAAAAACAGTGTATTCTAAGAGTAAACAAAGTGCGGACTGTGAAGAGTTAATACTTAATAGTGCTCTAGTTCAATTTGTTACTTGAAAGCAATACGTGGTCTTATGCAACAAGCCAAGTAATATGCGGTATTGTTTATAGTGATGGTAGAGAGGTATTCATTTCTTTAGTGCTGACTGATACCTTTTCAGGCCACAAGATCTAGCTCAGCATGTTTTGCTTTATGATTAGTTCTATGTTTCAGGATTTATATTTGTTCTGGATTAATAAATTTCTTTGTCAGACAACTTTTGATCTCTAGATCTTATTTCTTCTTTATCCTTGTTGAATTCTACGTTGCCCTTTATTGTTGCTTTTTTCCCTACCTTTGCCACAATTTATGCTTCTTAGAATCTTCATTTTGCCTCATGTACTCTTGTTTTAAACTTCACACTCTGACTAGGGTTTGGCCGTATGGGCTCTTGAGAATGAAGACTTTGAACAAAAACATCCAAAATTTTCGTAAGATGGCAGTATGACTCTGGACTCCTTCCTAGGGCTACTGGAGTAGACAAATCTTAGTAACATAGCGATAATTACATTTTATGTTTTTGTTGTTTGAAATTATGTTCCCTTTTTTTTGGCTATGATTTTTGGAGAGTGGCTCTAGGACTAGATCTAGCATGGTTGAGTTTGACTTATATATTTTATGGTCTGTTGTGGGAGTCATGTAGGTGAAATGGGCTGTTCAACGTTGCATAGAGACTAGATTGTTTTTGTTGCACAAATGAGTCAATGAGCATGGAGGACAATGATATTATGGGATGTTTCATTTCACTTTCTCATCATCTTAAAGTAATGTTCTATTGGACAAAGCCCCTTACAACTTTGCTTCAAGAACATGTGAATGGCTGATGATACTGGGTTTAAATGTATACTTTCGTCAAATGTAGAATGTATATGAGGTAGACAGAAGGACTGAGTTTCCCTTTATGAAGAAATTGAAGTATATCAAAATCAGTGAAATGAGAAAATGAGATGACTAAAGGATCGAGATATTGGAGATTTTTAATAGTATGATAAAAGTTCCTGAGTGGGTAAAAGATCTTACTTGGATAGCAATTTTGTTGTTGATATACTGCATGTATTTAGAGACGAATAGATCAACTGCGTAATACATATTATAGACTTATATTAGTGGTTGAAGGGGAAAACATGTGGTTTGCATTGGAAACACTCATTTTTGTACAGACAGGGAAACCTGGATTTTTGTATGTATGTTGGAAATGCCTTTCGGCAATCATTTGGGTATTGAAGCTGTTTGAAATGATATGATTTTCCTAGATAAGTGTATGTCAAAGCCATCTCAGTGTGCTTTTTTTTATATAAGCTTTCTAATGGGTACAACTGTATTTTTTAAAATTAGGGTAGGCAGTGGGGTTGATGGGGGAGGATTGTTTGAGTAATTTGACTGATATTCTGATATTGAGTGTGATTGGTGCTCTTTTTGTATCATAAGTTTGTTGCTGATCTCCTGATCCTGTTTAGAAACTGATTTCTTTCTTACTCGTTGCATTGTATTTATGCTAAATAGGTTCCATGCTAAGGAATACCCAGCCTATGACAAAAAAGTTTTTCCGTATAACATGGGGTACTGCCAAAGAGGTCAGTTACTATACTCTGATTAAACTCCTTTCACATTCTTGAGAAATAAAAATTCGTGCCACTGTAAATTTGCCTTTTGTATTTGAGATACCATATTTTTAAATGGGAATAAAGATGAAGCTCGACACACCTGAGAAGCTCAAGCCTCAAGCTTGACATTCTCCACAAGCAGACTGTAAACACTAGAGATGCTGCAGTTAGTACTTGAGCAGTTTTGCAACCCAAAAATAATAATTCTACTGGCTTTTGGAAGTTGGGAACATAAAGAAGTGAGAGCAACATTATTAAGGCCAGGATACCTACCCAGATCAGGAGTCGGGAGTATACTCCAGTGTTTATGAATTGAAATTAACACCAAGCACAAACAAACGAGAGAATGAGGTGACAGATAGCAACAGCTGAGATTAAAAACTGCTATTAGACCCCAGAAAAGCTCCATAGTCTAGACCATGAAACTATGGAAACAAATTAACCTTTTACAACCCAACGAAATGACTAGACAGGCAAATTAAATTTGGATTTTAAAAGAACTCTGATAGGAAATATAACAAGAAGGCCAACAATGTGGGTTGCATAGAAATTAAAACACCAATGAAGTTCGTCTCTGATTTCTTATTTCTCCTGATAGTCAAATCTCAAATGACCTCTCTCACTCTAGTGAATAAAATTTTAGCTGCAATGATTTTAAATGTCTAATATCACTCTAATATTTGCAGGATCTGATTTAGCTTATGACAGTACAATGAACTTAAGGAATATCCTTTGGTTGGCTCCAATGCCGAGCAATACAAGTAAATCATGGGTTGCACCTGGTACATTCATGTTCCTCATTGTTCCCTTATTTGAATCTTATTGTAGATGTACACATAAACTGCATTGTGATCCTAATATTACAGTACTGCATGGTTTTTCTTCTTATGGGATGGTGCTCTCTGTGAATTTAGACTTCACTATGCTACCTTGCAATGGTGCTGATTCACTGCATTTGCAATGATCTTGTTCTAGATCTCTGACTGGTGTTTGATTTTCTTTCTGTTAGGTGTCTTGGTAGTTTTGGATGCTCGTCCAAATGGAATTATATATAGAGATCTCATACCTGATTATGTGAAAATAGTGCGGACATTGTATGAAGGTTTGGCTCTCTTATCCATAGTCTTAAATCATACTTCGTATTGTCCATAGTAGAAGATTCTTATGATTTTAAGTTGTTTGATCCTAATAGATGATTTTGGAGAAGTTGCTGTCGATGTCAACTACCTAAATGTGGGTGGTACATCCCCAGATTACGAGATCTTCATTTGTTGATTGTTATCAAGGTGATTTCTCGTTCAGAAACAAGGAGAACGAGCTTTCGTATATAAATTCTATTTTCTGGATCTGTATGACCATCAAGGCAGTGTAATATATTTAAATAATCTTTATAACTTGTGTTGAAGGTGGTCAGTAGAGGTCCCTTTCTTTCCAATGTATAGCCAGCTTTTGTATGTGTAGCGTACCCAAAATTGATGCCAAAATTTCCAAAATAACTGTTATATACTTGGCTGTTATTTAAGGTTCTTGCTCCACTTGGTTGTTCTTTTGTTTGTGTGAAAAGATGGATGAAACGAAGTCTAGGTGTTCCATCTCTCAAAAAGTGAACAAAATTTTCCTTGTTGAACCGCAGCATCATCTAATCAGAATTTGTGTCCAAGGCCCACAGCGTAGTCTTCAATTTGTTTGGGTTGAATGTGTTGCCCACTAGGTTGAATCGTTACTCAAGCTGAATTAATACTTAGCCTAGTTGTCGAGGGTGAGGTGTGAATTTGTTTTCAACACAATCGATTTGGTCTTGTTGGTTCAATAGGCTTTTATCAGTAAACTAAAATTACTCACATACTCAATCACCCAAAATGTATACCGGTACAAATTCTCAGCCTGTGTCATAACTCATAAGTAGTCCAAACTCCAAGTTACATAAGGTTGAGCACAAGGCTCAGAGTCATTTTACCCATATTAAGCTTACTACTTAACATTTGAGCATAAATCATGCATTTATTTAACAAAGGGACAAAATAAATTATACCCTAGTTTGTATGATGTTAGAAGTGGATGGAACCACAGTACCACACATTGTAGATTCGTATTGACATAAAGGTTGATCAATTGCTTACTTGATATACCCATGTGTATGAGCATTTTGTCGCTTTTAATTAAGAGTAAGCTCGGATGAAACAATAGTTTACATACCTAATTTTTTTCTCTTGATATTATTTTTGCATATTCAAGCTCTAACATATGTAACTTGTTTAAATATTCCATAGAAGTCAATTTTGATATACATAATGCCAAGTTGCCAAAAATTATATATATACCACCCTATACAATTACATAGCAACACAATATGATCCAATTAATCACTTGATCCTAGTGCAATTCTATAATATAGTAAAATAAAAAATTTGTTCCTAATAATCTTGTCCATTCTCTCAACATAAAATTCTTTCACAATTTTTAGTGAGAACTAAAATAGAAATTATATATTCCTTCTGTCTATATTAGTATATTTCAATGTAAATTTTTAAAATATAAAATTTATATAATTTTTAAAAAAAAATTAAATTAAATGAAATATAATAAATAAATAAATAAGAATGAATGAATGAAATAATTCATACAATACCCTAAATTGATACTCCGTGACACCTTTCTCGACCTTTTGACTAGATCAAGTGTAATACCCTAAGTTGATAGAACTGCCTCCAGGCTCCATCTAGCAGTGTGGCGAATCTTCTCTTCCAGGCGGGCCCAACCTTACTAACTTTCCCTTATCCAAATTTAAATATCTTAGTCCAATATCGTGGGCACTACTCCACCTCTCTCTTGGCGCATATTAGCACACTTTCCTGTCCTCGTCCGTCCTTTTTCCTCGGATACCATCTGCATACTGCCCCAACATTTCTCCTCACTATCTCTCCTCCGTCGACAATCGACATGGTGGGCCAACAGTACCAATATCACCACCTCCTTGACAGATGCGATCTCTTAAAAGCCAATGCTCGCTTCTTACAACTCCAGCTCCGCCAACGCTTCCGCGTCGCCGTCGATCGCCACTTCTACCGTCGCCGCGATTCTCTCTCTTCTGCCGTCGATGGCCGCGTTTCCTCTGCCGTCAAGCGCTGGCTCCACCACTTTCGCGATTTCCGTTCCGCTTCTCTCTCCTCCTCCTCCACCTCCTCCTCCCGCATCAAACGAGGTATATTAGTCATTGCGATTCTCGATCACATACTAATCTAGATTCTTTTTTCATAATATATTGTATCAAGTCTAGAGCATATTGTATACAATTAGAGTATGATTTGATTGTTTAGGTTATGCTAATTCTTGAATTTGTTGATACTTAGATGCTTAATTTGTGAAAAATTGAAATGTGTGTAGTCAAGAGAGATATTTTTGCCGAAGAGGAGTCGGTGATCACCCGTATGGTTCAAGCTGTGGCAGTACCTGTTCTTGGAAACGTTTGTCATGTATTTATGCACGGACTCAACCGTGTCCAGGTATTTGAGCTGTTCTGGTTCGGTTTTGTATTTTGTCGTTTTGGAGTTTCTTAAATGCTGAAGGACTTGACTTTGTTGATTGACAGATTTTTGGTGCAGAGAAGTTACTTAATGCTGTGCAGAGTAAATCTAAAGAGAAGCCTTTGATAACGGTGAGTGTCGTTTTCCTTACCTTCGTAAACTGCTTTGTTAATTTCCGGTTTTTGAGTGAGAATTTGTCCGTTAATTACAATTGTGAGGTGATTTGAGTGTTTTGGATAGTTTGTATTTAATTATTTGATATTAGTTGAAATGATTCTACAAGCATATTCCTCTATAGTGAATTGCCGTAGGGTGAACTGGTGAAGGGTGGTTGAGTGGTTTCCTTCCATTCAGGGATATTCAAATTTTAGTAATTATAGCCATTGTAATTGTTATGCATTACAAATGCGTGTATTGTTGTGATGTTGCGTATGTTGTTGATACGTTATAAGTTTTATTACCCATATTTGTCTAATGTTGGCCCATGTTGGCTCTGTATGGACTTTCCTGGCTCCATTTCGGTTTATTAGTCAATTTATAGTTATCCTTTACAGCTCTACGTCTTAAACTTCTAGATCGATAAGCTGGAATTTCAACATACACTGCTAATCTGTTGTGTATCTTTCATGTGTATGCCCTCTGCTTTGGGTCATTGGTGCATAGAAAGTTGTTCTGTGGCCCTAAATTGCTTGTGCTTTGCAGGTTAGCAATCATGTTGCTTCCATGGATGATCCACTTGTTATTGCGTCATTGCTCCCTCCACGCGTTCTCATGGATGCTCAAAACTTAAGATGGACCCTCTGTGCATCTGATCGATGTTTCAAAAATCCTGTGACTTCTGCATTCTTCAAGTCTGTAAAGGTTTTGCCTGTCTCACGAGGTGATGGGATTTACCAGAAGGTATACCAGATTCCTTAATACTCCATAGTAAATCATTTGGTACTATATTGTACATTGAATAATCAATAATGATGTGCAACCTGTTTTATTTCCATTCTCATTATATCTTGTGGCTTTGCCTTCTCCAGGGGCTGGATACTGCTATTTCTAAACTAAATAATGGTGGTTGGGTCCACATCTTCCCTGAAGGTAGCCGTTCACGAGATGGTGGAAAAACTATTGGGACAGCCAAGAGGGGTGTTGGAAGGTCTGACCTTTGACTTGTGGTTATTGTTTTTTATATACATGATTGAGATATTTGTGATGCAATATATTGACCCCTCGCTGCCCCCAATAACAAAAGGCTGTTGTATTAGATGAAATTGTTCTAACATACAATTATAAGAAGGCAGGAAGTATGTTCTAGTAGAGCCCAAATCGACTTGCTAGAATATGCACACTTATTGAAATATCTGATGATGAACTTCATGTTTTGCCTACTTGATAGCATATTATCTTATTCATCCCATTACTTTTCATGATTTGTTATTCTTGTCACATGTTTTCTTCAAAGTGTTATGTGGGGGTATATTTGTTGTACATGTCATACTTATGCATTCTGCTGGACTCTTACTTAGTGTTGGTGTTTGTGTTTGATCCTTCAAAAGGTTGGTGTTGGATGCAGACAAAATTCCAACTGTAGTTCCATTTGTGCATACTGGTATGCAAGAGATCATACCTATTGGAGCCAGTTTTCCAAGGATTGGCAAGACTGTAAGTCACTTAGATCGTCCAGCTTTTGCATGCATAACTTAGGTTGTTATCTTGTTGTCCATTTAGCGCATGACATATTGATTCTTTATGTGTTTGGCATGCCGAGAAATACGTCTGTCTTCTGGCAGATGGGTTTATGCATCTGTTTTCTTGTTGGTTCTTCTGCTGATGTTTCTGTATAAATGCGCTTCTATATGTGGAACTGATGTAGGTGACTGTACTAATTGGCGATCCCGTGGAGCTTGATGATTTAGTTAATGCTGAAGGAACAGAACTTGAATCAAGGGGGAAGTTATATGATGCAGTGTCCGCAAGGATAGGTGAGCGACTGAATGAACTAAAACTCCAGGTGGACAAATTGGCTCTCGAGAAACCTCGTCAAGTGAAAGAATATGCCTTAAAAGCCAAAGACCGTGCTGCTGAGATCTTACAGCAGGTTGACTGGGAATTATTTGGCATAAATAAATCTATGTCATCTCAGGATGACTCAGAAATCTCTGTACTAGAAAGGCAGAACAATGAAGTGATTTATTCACATCAAGAGGAGTTTATCTCTGATTTTCACGATGGTACTGGGTTTACTAATAGTGGCATTTTGTCTAGAATCCAAGGTTACAGGAATTCCGTGGATTACATGGGTTTTGCTGCAAGAGGTGTTTTGCTGAATCAGTTGAACCGTGTATCTGGAGAATATCGGCAGTTGAATCCCTCAAGGGCATGGAAACAATACTTGGAAGCTAATTATGGTGCAACATTGAATCTATGCTAGCACTGTAATGAAGCTGAAACTAACAAGCTTTTTTTTAGTTATAGGCGAGTTTTCCAATCATCAAAGGAGATATATAGAGAAAGGAACTCATATCATCCGACAAACTGTAGATATGGTCTGATTACTATCTGTTCCTGAAAGCAATAGCTTTTGTCCTCAAATTGTAGCTTCAACCCTGAAGAATTAGGGCTATTCAAGGGTAGCAAAAAACAGTTTCTCCTGCAGTTCTACTTTGCCGGGAGTCAATTTGTGTAGTGTGTGTGATTTATGAAACTTGAGCTTTGTTTAGTTTATCTAAGTCTTTACCTCAAGCTTCGTACTAGACACTTGGAAGTAGATGGAGTACCTGTAAGGCTGTGATAGTACTTCCCTGCAGATGTATGCATGATACATGACCGGATACCTCTGTTGATATTTCTCTGCTTGGACTGTCCTTTCCTTCGAACATACACTTCGTACTTTAATATTCATGCGAAAATAACATACATGGAAAGTCATAGCATTTCACAACTATCCAGGAAATTCTCCACTCTTGTATCATTGATCTACAACAAAGTCCACCCAAAGAGGAGTCGTCTGCCTAATAACAGAAAGTTATGAACAGGTAAAAACATGTACTGGTTTGATTCCTCTACACTTCTTCTGGTCAGTGACAAGTTTTAATCACAATAGATCCCTTTTGAGTTAACCTTATCAGTAACAACAAGCTGAATAATACAAGTTCTTCTACATAACTTGAAAATCTTCTCTCAAAGTTCGATACACTAATTTTATTGATCTCATTACACCCAATTGTAGACATATTTTAGTAAAAAAAAATAATAAGGATTTTGTAAACCACACAGCTATTTTCAAGCTAATGCTACAAGTTTACATGGAATTATGGATTATCTCCTTCCAGTTTTTTGTATTGTTTCGCGTTTTTTTTTCCTTCACGCTCCACCCATCACCCTCTGCGGCCTCCGGATGTCCATCATACTCTACAATTCTCGTAACTGTTGATACTCTTGTTATCTTCTACGAATACGGAGTACTCCGTATAGTCTTAGTATTGTGGTGAACGAAGGGCCCACTTTTCATTAGTACAAAAATTTGAAATGAAACGGACAAAGTCAGTCCCGTCCTAGTTCACACAATAATTATAAAGCGACCTGTAGAAATGTCGCTAATTCTGCGCTAAAATCATTTCAAACCACGTTCATCTTCCCCTCCTCCTTTGGAGTTTGGACACTCACCCTTCAATAACTTCAAACGTACGGCACCCCAATTTCTAGAGAGAGAAACATTCTCCGAATTTTCTACGGAGAGAAACCTTCACTTCGCATCCATGGCGGACGAAGACTCATTATCTGATGCAGAGCATCAACTCAGCGACAAACAAAATATAGGAATCGCCGAGTGGTTCCTCCTCAACTCTCCCGCCGGCGAAATCCAGTACATTTTCAAAGGTCTCAACTCTTCGCATTTTCTTATTTTGCTCCGCTTTTTCTTCGTTTTCGTTGTGCTAATTTTTTTCGATTTTGATATTTTTCCGAATTTTGTTGGTTGATGATGAAAAAGATTTGAAGACGATTTTGAAGGATGATAATGTGCATAATTTGGCAGCTTTGGAGGCTTTTCCTCAGTACAATAAATCTCACATGGTTTGTCTTGAACTTCCTGATCGAAGTGGCGATGTATGTGTTCTCTCGACGTTCTTCATGTTTCTGTCTCTGTCTTCTTAGATGATGCTTTAGGGTTTACAGCATCGTGAAGTTCATCAAGTGGTATTAATTTAACTGTATGGATTTTTGTTAGAAGGGGTCACTGCCGGTGTGTAGTGCGCCATATTTTTCATTTTGATATTATCTTCAATATTATTTATGCTAGGTTATGATCTAATCTTTCAAAAAGTTGTGACAAATTCGGATTGTTTCCTAATAACCTATATCTCTCTTGTATAAATCCTTGAGCTTTATTGGATAATAGACGAGAACTTTATTATTAAACCCTATTAGTCTATTACGCATTATTATTAGTGTAATCTTCTATTATGCTATTTATATATCCACTTTTAGCTCCTTATTTGCAGCCCTGACACTTATGGGCTGTATATTTCAGTTTTCTTTTACTATATGTGGAATACGAAATTAAATAAGCATTAGCTCATGAATAATAATGAACTCCTGTTTTTATTTCAGGTGATAATTACACCGTTCAGCGAGGTTGCTGAGAATGAGTTCCTTGATCCTAGGACTGCCCAAGTTGCTATTGTAGACCATGTCAAACAAGTGAGTCTTTGCTGTTATATGCTGCTCTTCTCTGCGGCTCTTCCTATCTTTTTGAATTTATAGCTTTTTTGGGCTTGGATTTTATTATTTGGGTGTATAGTAGTGAGCCACACAAAATAGTGGTGGTTCCATCCTATACTATTTAAGCTAGCTGATATTCATTGGGTCTGTTGTTTGGTGCCCTTCATTTGATATGAAACCCTTTTTTGAATGCCTTACACCAAAAGAAAAGGATCAAAAAATCAAAATTTGTATATCCTAAAGGAATTGCCTTGGACATTGTGTGGGTCATTCTATGTCCTTTCCCCTTGCTTTAGCAACTGTGGATAACTGAAAAGAACATGCTATTTCCGTTGAAATTATTTACTCTATAATTTAATCATCAGGGCTCTTCCCTTCCCCATGTTTCTTGTATTTAAGCTAACCTAATCTATTTAATCATGCCCATGAGGTTGGGGATTGTTTACCTCTTAATTCAGTTTGATGAAGTAATAAAAATTAAAGGATAGGGTGTAAGCAAGTAAAACTTCTCCAAAACAATCCATGCATTATATTCATATAATCAGCCTTTTAATACATGTTTTGATATTAAAATTATGACTATTACCATAACATGCTAAAATGGTTCAGGTTTGTACAGAGGCCAGACCTGCTAGTGATGAGGAACTTCCATCCTCCTACATTGAGGAATTCAGATGTGTCAATGGTTTGGTATTTAATATTTTCTGCTGTGGTAAATGACAATTTGCTCTGGAGTTAAGACTTCTACTTAAAATCTGGACTTCCTTTATTGGTTAGAATATAGCTGATGATCAAAGAGCTGATTCTTTATTGATTATTATGTATTCAATCTTATATTAATGGCGCTTGCCACCTTCTACAACTTGAACTGTAGCTAATTTGGATGTAAAAGTAGGTTGTTTACTAAAACTTGATATTTCCTCTCATTTGGAAGAAATCATACAGTTAAGTTTCTTTGTTTTTTGGTGGGGCATGGATTCAACTATCTGCTGCTCTGACGATTCTAATTGAGTGATATTTGGAAACTAAGAGGTTCTTGGTTGGTCTTTTATTCATAGTTCAAATTTGATAAAGTTGAGTTGCATGTCCTGATATTCTGTCTTGCAGATTGAGTTTTGGGAAACCTTTCTCATTTCTGCTCTTTAATATTGAGTCCTCTTGATATGTGGTTCCATTTTTTGTTGCAGATGTGCTTCCATTCTCATATGTGGTTCCATTCTTTAATATTGAGTCCTCTTAATATGCAAGTGAAGCTTATCCAAAAGGCTACACTGCAGTTTATTTTGTAAAGGGAAAAGACGTGGAAGAACCAGGGTCTGACCGTCTGATTATAAGTTTGTTGTGGTAATTTCTGCTGCCAGGCTCAGTCCCAATAATTTCTGGTGAGTTCATCTACACTTTTTTCTCAAAAGAGACTATTCTCTGTCTACTAAAAAAAACTTCTCATTAAATCTTAATTTTGGTTGTTGCTATTGTAGTTGCTAACTCTGATGGTGTTCCAGTGTCTGTGAATTTCAGAGTTTTTCTAGATAGTTACAATCCAGTTTGCTGGAGTCTCTTTATATTTTTGTTAGTACTTTTCGCAATAATATAGATCTGAAGAATTTAAACACTACTTTTTGGGTTGTGCAAAATTGCGATTTCTCAATCTACAATGTATGGAAAGAAAGTACCTACCTTGCTCATGAATTTCAATTTGCAGTCACCTAGTATCTCGGAAAGCCTGTACTCAACATCCCAAGTGAATTACTATATTGTTGAGTTTGATAGAGTTATGTTACATTCTTAAGAAACAAATCAAGATTTGATTTTACATCATGTTAGATTGGGATGATAAATTCAAGGATCTCTAAGTTTTATCTGTCATGCTTCTGAAAAATTGCTGCCCCTTGAATTTTTTCAAGTGTTCCCTTGCTTCTTGATAAATCTCAATGATCACGAGTGGAAAATTCTTGGAATATGGTTGCATGGATTTTCCTAGTTTACAGAATTACGTTGGATGAAGACCACTTAAGTCTATTATATTTTGGTGATCAGTTGCTAATAATCTATTGAATGGTGGGGAATGAAGATGTTTAGGTGATATGAGAGAGAATCATGGGAAAGAGGTAATTTTTGGATATTTTCAGGTGAGAATGTGTTTATTAATCATTCTTGTGAAAAGACGGGGTGGGGGTGGGGACGATATGTTTACCACCTCCATTAATAGTTTTGTAGGGATTTGTTACTGTGCCATTGTCTTTTGCTATACATTTTATCCTGTGCTGCCTGATTTTGCAGTTGATTATTTGTTGAACTTATACACATATCTTGTATTCGGGTCATCAATCTTCTTGCTGACCATTGACTTAAAAAATTTCTGGCATATTACCCAGCAACGGAAGTTGGAGATCGATATGGAATATTGAGTTCTATGATGAGGATCAATTGGTGGAAATAAAAGGCAAATTGCAGGTATGTTGCAGGTTTTAAGTGAGCAGCTCTAGGATTTGGGAAATTTTTTGTTTTGCTTTTTTAAGTAAAAGAAGTTGAAAGGGAAACCTTGAGATTAGATCCAATTTTGCAGTTCTGAGCTTCATACGTATTTGACCTGTTTAGGTAGGAGCTCTTTATTTTGAGGAGGGAAACGTTCAGTTGGATGCAAATCATGAATGCAGAGATTCAACTCTACTTCAGGTGCATTTTTTTATTATATTCTTAAAACTATTTAATTTTTATTTATCTGGCTAAGGCGTTGTAGTTTTTGGACCTACCAGTGAACGTGCTTGTTAATGTGAAAGTGAATCTCGGATTTCTTGTCTGAATTTCAAACTTTGTTTTATACAGGCTGTTCTTATAAAGATGGGTTTCTCAAAGTTATACAATTGATATGATTGCTCTGTTTGCAATTGCATTACTGTTGAGATAGTGTATCCAACTTGGTGCTATTTTGCTGAGCAATCTCCCTTGTAATCTATGCTGTATTGCTTCTGTATAATGGGTTTAAATGTACTATTTGGGACCTATGTACCCACCTTTGATTAAATGTTAAAAGGTTTGTTTTATGCAATTCATTATTGCATTTTGGAAATCAGATAGTATAGACTCGTCAAGTTTGGCAAGTGTAAGCAGATACACTAGAATAAGAATTATTTTTCAAGAATGAATGCTCAGATGATGGCAAAAAGAAAAAATCTATAGGATAAAAAAAGAAAGAAATGGGTTGCTCATGATTTCATTGTTAGGTTCAATGCTTTGGAATTGGTAAGAACCAATTGTTTGTGTCAATGCCTCTTTTCCATCTGAATTCTGTTAATTCTGTTGATTTGGTTGTATAGATTAGTAGCTTTTGTATAAAGAAACCTCTGCTGTCAATTCTTTTTCTCCCTTTCAGATCCTGTCCTCAGATGTATGGGAAGGTGATCCTTTTCCTCTCGTTTCTTTTCCTTTCCCATTAAACCTTACAGCCTTTCAAGAGCCAGCCCCTTTTTCATGACAGCTGTCTTTGGTAGGGCAGCCTATCCAGCAAGGAAACCAGTGTTCTGGATTAGTATGGGAAAGACTATGCAGCCTATATGTGACTTGTGATATTTGTCTTTTCTAATTGTTGGATGCTGAATGCTGCAATGTGAATATGATATCATCATCGCCTATGTTATCACGTACTTGTATTGGACACGGGTCCAAGTGTCAGTCTCAGCTATTTTGTACAAATTTTGCATAATGTTGTTCCAAATTGTCTTGAAATGTCATACCCAAGTGCAGTGGAGCGTTGATTGTCCAACACAAAATGAAAATTTCCATGTAACAAAGATCGATCGTATTCTGTATGTTTAACATGCATCATTGACTTACATTGCTGAATGATGGAGGCCTTTCCTGGATTTACAGTTAGGTAGCTTGTTTACACTGGTCGCTACTAGTGGATTGGCTGCATGAGTTGTGACGAGACTACTAATAGTTCTCTTTGGGTTTTTCTTCCCCAAGAAGAAAGTATAAGTCCATTCTGAGAAATATGCTATCATAGTAAACTGTCTGATCTGTACTTTTCCAAGAAATATCCTACCATGTTAAATTGTTTCTGTTCTTAGTAATTGCCATGATGTTTAAGAACCCAGAAGAAATAGCCTTAGCCATAACCAACATTATTCGGCAGCTGGAGGCAGAGTACTTAGCAGCTCTGGAGGTACTTGTTGATTTCTCTTCCAACATTAAATCACTAGCTGGAATTCTTCAGAATGTAGAAGGGTGGATGCTATATATTGTATAAGAAGACAGTAGCATTGGGAGATAGGTTCTTTTTCGTTCTGATGTTTTTCTAAATGAAAATTCATTATTTATTTATTTTTATTCCGAATGAAAATTCATTATTACATCATTGGATATCCTCTCTTTCCATTCCACGAGTTGTAAAACTTATCTTTCTGAATTGAATGGTGATGCCAGGATCTTCGGAGAAAGCTACCTGTTACTCGTACTTTGTTCCCTTGGCATATCACTATGCAATTCACCTTAACAAGAGATATAGCAAAGGAGCTTACCATTCGTAAGTGAGCCATACCAAGGCTGGTCTAGTATATAATTCCTCGGTCTTTTGTGAATGAGTTGAGTTTCTAGAGTTTAGATCTCCCTTCATCTGTAGTCCAAATATAGCCAATGACACTGCTATTTATTTGTTTCAATTTTGATTTCGATGTGAAAGTGTATAGTTAGTAGATTGGATGTCATAACTTAGTGCTATACTTGTGTATGTTGTACGAAACATTCAATTTGAAATCAGGAGGCTTGAGCAAGAAAGTTACTGTGTTTGAGTTTTATTATCAGCCAGATGAAGATATTGTGTACTTCGTATTACTTATGCCTCATTTGTTAGAAAGCACATAAATATGGACGAATGCAATTTTTTTATATGCTTTATATCATCACATCAAAGGATATGGTACATCTCATCTATTAGCGAATTGTGTGTTGACTGATGAGCAGAATATGTGAAGGGGATATTCAGGAATGGGTAAAGGATTCAACTAGGCTGATTCCTTTCGATGTTGTTTGTTTGGTTAATAAATGATTCTCTTTAACCCTATCATTCCCCCAAGTCCTCTACCCCCATTCCCTAGCCCCACCAAAGTATTCACAAATCCTCTCCATGGTCTAGCCAACATTGACCACCATATTGATTGCCACTGATCGCCACAATTGCCTCCCCATCACAAACTACAGCATTCTCCACCGCAGCTACTGCTGCCGTCCTCCAACCGCCTCTAATCAACCAAACCACTTCTAAATTGACCCAGCCTCCAGCTACTAATCAATTACGGCACCATGGAATCCGCCCAGCATCACCATGAAAACCCAACCCCACCCACTTGAAAAGCCACCGCCATTCTTAAAAACCCACCCAGCCAAAAATATTCGAGAGTTAAATACCCATCACCTCAGACAATCTCAAAAATATACAAGACGTTATGAAAGCGCAAAAAATACACGACAAATACTTTACTTAAAATGAGTTAGCAATATATAGGTTGCGGGTTCAACTCCGTAATCTAAACCTGTTTTTTTATTAGTGTCATTGATACAGCATGTTTGGCTCATGTTTCCATGTCACCCACTCACCCTTGTATGATCTGCTCCGACTGACATTATCAATTCATTCTTATGGAATTCCTTTGATTACTATCAAAGCCCACCCGATTGACTACATCAAAATAACAAATGCTATTGAGTTTTGGTGAGGCGAGAACCTACTTGCTTCTTACCTAATTGAACAGCTTATATAATATTATAAGAATACTAATCAATAGTTCAACAATTTCCGATGTTAAATAGGGACACATGGGAATATTAGTGGAGAAAGGCATTAAGATTGTTAGGCAATAATGAGGCGTTCTTGATAGCGCTTACTCTTCTTATTTACTTGTACTGGTTTCACAGTAGGGAGTTTGACTCGCTCTCCGTCAAGTGATTGAAGAATCTGAAATGAGCAGTAACGGTACTCTGGTGTCTGACAGCAGCCAGCCAGCCAGAAGGGGTGTTCAGCGGAGAAATAGTGATTCCGAGGACATTGATATATATAGCTTGGAATGGAGAACGGAGGCTCAATCTTTGCATTTCTCTTTAACAATTCCTTGAAAGTTAAGTTCATGTAAGAGATGGAGGGCTTACTGTTTCTTACTTTATCTACAAACTGCTTGCACATTTTCTTCTGTTATTTTACAGGTTCCTTTGGTTCAACAAGAAGTTACTTGATGTCTGAAATCATTTTTATGGAGATAGGCTGATAGGTTGATGGCAAAACAGAGGAGGAAGAAAGGAATTGAAATCTAGAAAAAACCATTCCTTCATTGTGAATAATGTAAGTAATGAATAAACTAATAGATGAGAAGTACAAAGCAGTCATATTGGCACATGATGTGTGATACAAATAAATGGGAGGACTATATATGTTGTAATCTCAAATTAGTTGTACATTGTTATTGTAAATTAAGTAAACTGAGATTGGTAGCCCAATGAATGTCAGAGAGGTTTTTCATAAGACTGCTGTATTGCTGATTATTCAAAGGCTTTGATAACAATTTCAAACTAAATCCACATGCCTTGTAGTTTGAAATCACCATTAAGTCACAAATCTTGTCATCTTTCTCTGCTTTTTAATGCCCACACATGCCTTTTATTTTTTCAGGAGGCGGGATTGAAGAGCTTTAGCGTCATGGTGAGCAGGAAAAATGGAAGGTTAAGAGGCAAAATTCACTCAAAAGCAAGCAAAGGAAAATGGGCATTTGGCAGAATAGAGGTATATGCCAACTAGAAATGATTAAAAAAAAAAATGAAACATAACTGCCCACATCCTCCCGCGTCTGATGGGATTTATAGATGATTTGAAGTTAACAGAAGTAGAAGGGCATAGACTGGGATAAGGGGAGGGGTTTTGAAGGAATGGAAAAACAAATGAATGAACCTGAAGCCACTTTAGTTCCATACCCTCTTTCGATGAACCAACACTGTTTGAAGTTGGAGTAGTTCGAAGAAAAATGCAAGTTCACTCCTCCTACATCTCTCCTCGCGTTCCACCCCTGCCCGTTTGTCATGGTCTGTTGATGATCAGGGTTATGCCAGCTCTGATAGCACAGAGGATGATTAAAGTTTATGGGTTTATGTTTTCTGTTAGTCGTAAAGATAATATAAATAGACAATATATGTACTGATAATTGGCTAATACTTTCGTAATAAAAATCAGAGCATTCTTGTCTTGTGCTTTTCCTCTCTAAATCTTCATGTGGTTTGTTCTCTCAATTGTCACGAGACAATCTAAGCAAAATCTTCATGGTATCAGAACGGGTGTCAGACCTCTGCTCAATTCTGTCTCTACGTCATCAAGGGTAAGATTTGTTTCTCAATCATTCGTTTGCAATCTTACATTCAGAATCATTGTTTTTATCCAAGTGATTCGACACTATTGACAAGGATCGTGCAACTCACTTGTGCCTATTTGGTGGCACGAGTGCAAGCTTTGCATGTTACAGTGGTTTCTATTGAGCTCAATTAAGCAAATACAAAGTAACGCTTGTAGTATTAGAGAAGGCGCTCCTATCCTTTCACCCCAGCTAGTATTGTGGGTTGCTTGAGCTATTATCCTTGAGCTGGTAGCACAAGCATGGCTAAAGGTCTAACAACTTTCCTTTTACCCATGCTACTCAAACAGGGTAATAGTGTATTATGGAATGTTTTAGTTACTCGGGTACATATATGTCTATAATATATTCAACTAGGGCCGATGACACGTGTTAAACATATTTGTTATTTGGTACTCAATTTGTCTCTTTTTGTTCTTTCCATTTGTTTTTGCATAGATTTCAAAGTAAATTTGAATTTTAAATATCATTAATTGTGCATTTGCAAAAATTATAAAAAGTTGATAATTGAAAAATATACATTGAAATGAATCTTTTAAGACCATATATGATTTTTTTTTCCACATAGATTAGGAATGATTCATGATTATTTGGCTTTAAAATTTATAGATTATAAATAAGAACAAAAATACGAAAAAAAAGTATTTGTTATATATTTGAATATTTGATACATGAAACTATTTATTTTGCTCTAAGAAGGCTTAACATTCAAAAGGACAACCAAATATTTAAGTAAGGTAACGGACCCAAGTAGTCGAGCACTACAAGTTCTATTACTCTAAATCTCTAATGCATAAAACCCTAACTCATTAGCCATCCTTATGTAGCCATGTCCTTCCCAAGTTCCAAACTTCCTCAGTTGTCTTATGCAAACATGATGGATGAGATCACTGCATCAACGATGGAAAGCTGATTCTCATTCACGCCTCCGCCATGTCTCTCTCTCCTCAAAAACTCATGGGTTTAGCCAAACAATCCAGGTACTCTCTCTCCTCCTTCTTCTCGCTCTCCCCATTCCCCCAATTTTCCACCTTAGAATCATCCTCTAACTCTGAACAACAACATCAAAAACGCGAAGAAAGTCTCTCTCCTATAAGTTTTACTCAACTCCCAACTAATTCTGGTAATCTCGAAGAATCTAGGGTTCTTGCTGAGCTGTCAAATCTGTTACCAATTCCTCGAACAACTACGGTAATCCCCAGTAAACTCTACAATCCCAATTCAGTGGAAACATTAATTGAAGATCAAACCCTAATTAGGGTTTCCCCAGATTGGTTTTTACCGTTGGAGGATAAATTACGTGGGGTTTTCCTTCAAAAGTTAAAAGGTAAATTTTCTGTTGAGAATGCATTAAGTACAGCTTTGGGTGATATGGAGTTGAGTGTTGATGTTGTTTCTAGGGTTTTGGATAGTGGGAACTTAGGGGGGGAGGCTATGGTTGTGTTTTTTAAGTGGGCGATTTTGCATCCGAGTGTTGGTAGAAATCTAGGGGTGTATCATGTGGTTCTTAAGGCGTTAGGTAGGAGGAAATTCTTTGATTTTATGGTGGATGTGTTTCGGGAAATGTGTGTAGGAGAGATTGGTGTTGATTGCGAAACGGTTGGGATTCTGTTGGATAGTTTTATTCGGGCTCGTTATGTATCGAAAGCAGTGGAGATGTTTAGGAAATTTGGTGAGTTTGGGTTGAAGTGTGGTACTGAGGAATTTAATGTGCTGTTGAAGTGTTTGTGTAAGCGGTTGCATGCAGGGACTGCAAATTCGTTGCTGAATTCGATGAGGGGAAAATTGGTGTTTGATTGTGTGACTTATAATGTGGTGATTGGTGGATGGGCGAAACTAGGTAGGGTTAGTGAAATGGAGAGGTGTTTGAAAAGGATGGTGGAAGATGAGTGTTGTCCGGATTGTAGGACGTATAGTTTTCTGATTGAAGGTTTGTGTAAAGCTGGTCAGGTTGATGATGCTGTTAAGATTTTCAAAAGCATGGAGGATCAAGGGTGTCAACCTGATGTAGGAGTTTATAATTTGATGATTGCTAACTATGTCTCTGTCGGGGATTTTGATGAATGCATGAAGTATTATGAAGAAATGTCAAGGAATAATTGCCCCCCAGATAGAGACACATATGCAAAAATTATTAACGGTTTTTTAAAGGCTCGAAAAGTGGCTGATTCGCTGGCATTATTTGATGAGATGTTATGTCAAGGAGTGATTCCTACCACTGGGATGTTAACTTCTTTCATTGAGCCCTTGTGTAGCTATGGTCCACCTCATGCTGCCATGAAGATTTTTAAAAGTGCCAAAAAACAGGGTTGTGTGATATCACTGACTGCTTATAAGTTGTTGCTTATGAGACTTTCCCGATTTGGTAAATGTGGAATGCTTCTGAAGTTGTGGGATGAGATGCATGAGAGTGGATATTCCGCCGACATGGAGGTTTATGAATATGTTATCAATGGATTGTGCAACAACGGACAGCTTCAGACTGCTGTATGTGTTATGGAGGAGGCTTTGCGGAAGGGGTTATGTCCAAGCAGGCTAATGTATAGCAAACTGAATAAGAAACTCATGGCCTTTGATAAAGTAGAGATGGCTTATAAACTTTTCCTGAAAGTAAAACAAGCTCGTGTTAATGAAAATGCTAGGAGATACTGGCGTTCGAATGGCTGGCATTTTTAAGCTAACTATCTGTGAACTACCATATTAAATGAAGGTACAAAATTGATTTGTGTCAGTGAGATGCTTACAGCCATTCCTCGTGACAAATGTCATCTTGCATATGACATGGTGAGGCCTAGTAAGAATGAGAGAATTTTGTACTCATCACTCAAGTACAAGGCTTGAATCTTGTAATTATCTCCATATTGTGTATACATGCTGCATTTGGTATCGTACAGGTAAGGTGAAAGCAGTAGTCCTTGTGCCTATTTTTTCCTTTTGTGTGTGTATGTATATGTGTGTGTGTGGTGATGAATCATTGTGTTGTGCTTTAACTGTTAACAATTGTGGGATAACTGTAGAAATTGTTGCTTTGGACTAGAGTCTGTGTAAATGTAACGGGGCTAACACATTATTGCTGAAGGGGGAACTTCGCCCTGATGATTTGGTTGCAGTCTCTTCGCCCTAGTAATTTGGTTGGGAAAAACTTAATGTCAAAACAGCTATGTTGTAGATTTAGCCTTGAAATCTTTGGTGCCTTGCATCTCAATATTTTAGAGACTATTTTGAATGTTATCATTTTCTTAATGTCTGACTCTCTCACATTAAGAACATTTTAGAATGTTTTAAATCTTTTTTTAAATCTTTTCTATGTGTGTTGAAAACAATTCTTCTCTCTACATCTCATCCATCCCTTTGTTTTCCTCTCTATCCTCTTCCAAATTTTTAATTGTACTTTATTGGAAATTCTACAATGATTTTATTTCCGAAGAGAACCCTTGTAACAAAGCAACCACAACCTCAAACTCAGGTTTCGCCTACTTGGCATAGCATGTAGTTTTGGTTTCTATGCTAAAACAGCTGTCTTTTGATTAAACAACTGCTGTGAAATCATTGTTAATTAGAATTATATGACTAAGGATCCTAAAAGTGCCTTATTCTGCATCCTTAATCCTCCGCTAACTTTGTCTCTCACGCATGCTAATTGTATGCTATATTGGGCTATTTGTGATTTGTTGATATCCATCATATATAAGATTAATAGCTATTCCGAATTTTATATTGGAATTTTTTTTTTTTGGTCAAGACTAGCACCAGTCATCTTTTTCACTAAGTTGTAATGAGTTGTTTGTAGCGCACTTACAAGACCTACAAGTTGTATGACTTTCTTGTAGTTCTGCTGATATATTATTGGTGGTTTGGCTCCCAGGGTCAGGTTTCTTGATCTGAAGGTTGAGTATGGTTTATATAATATGTGGCTTTGTTCACTTTTCCTTTTTTTCCCAGTCATTGGTTGGCCAGAGTTAGTGACATCATAGTGCTATATGTGTTCAAGTATCTAAAGTCCATATCAATGAGAATCTAACATGGAATATGTAAAAAACACCTGAATGATTTTATATTTCTCACTTTCTCAAAGTATTTTTCTATGCCGTCCTTCCTTCAGGTTATTACTTTCCTTCTTTCCATCATGTCTGCTGAGTGTTATCTTTCATTATATGTGCCCTCCTTTGGGTTCTTGGTGGAATGATGCATTTTAGCCAAATCTGACACAGTTGTGCTCCTTGTGGCATTTTTTTCTAAGGTCAACATGTCGCCATCCAGACATCTAAAAGACCTTTGTGCACTTGATGTTCTTGGATGAGATGTCACAGGTTGTAGCATTTCTGTGTGATTGATTAATTTTGGAGATCGGTTTACTTGCTGACCAGATAACTGCCCTGGGCTTATTATACACAGTACTGTTGATGAGAATAGATGCTTATTTGTTATATCGCGGTTAGCAAGTTATCTTTAAGTTACAAGTCTTACAGGCGCTTTCCATAAATGGTTTAAGTTCTTTTTCTTTTTTATTTATGACATTCTTCTATATGTTAAACATCAAGTTTGATGATCCTTGTAGTTCCATTCCTATATTCTCGCACATCTTTTCGAAGGGTAACATGTTTCTGTATTACTCCGTATGTCATAAAAGAACTCTGACTTGTGTTATTTTACAGATTTTACGAGTCTGCTGCAGCATCGTTAACAGCATGGAATCTACAATTTTAAAGAGTAATCTAGTAAGAAATTGTAATGTTGCTTCCCAGGCATTGGGTTCATGAAAAAGGGTTGTCCTTGTTCCTTGGACAAGATAATGGAAGGGCGTTATCATATGTAAGCTGCACAGGCACCTTGAAATTCCGCTGTAATTTGATTTATTGATTGTGCATCTGAGCACTTTGAAATATGATGTTGGTCTGTCTGTTCTCATGCGTCTTGATCTCTGTTTGTGTGAGTTGTGTGTTGCCCTCGTATAAATCGTCAATTATGCTGATGAAAAATGCTTTGTACGAAGTATGTAGGTTTACTAGAATTCTAAGTATGCTTATTTCATTATAAGTTTCAGAGGTAGCTATTTGTATGTTTCCTATGACTTTAGATGCTTGCTTCTTGCTGTATTTCTTAAACCAATTTCAAAAACTTTGAACTCTGGTTTCCCAGGTGAGGTGATAGCTTTGTTCCGCGAGGAGACTTTCTGTGATGCTCTCAACATTTTTATCTGAAGCAGTGGTTTAATGAAAGAGCATGACAGTATACTTCGTTGTTGTAGCAGCAACTGAGCTCCAATATCCAACCACTGAGACCCACCTCAATGATTCCCGAGATTTCTTCAGATAGAATACTTGTTTATACTTGGAATTTGATGGCATCCAGCTTATGTACCTGTGAACTAAATCTTGACAATTCTACACTGCATAGGTGAAGTTATCGTAGACAAAATACAATTTGCATTAGCTAATGACCCTAAAGTGCCCTCCCATAAGTTTCTTCAGTTTTCCTTGTATTCAATATAAGGATATTACTGTATGATTTGGGAAATTTCCCTGCAAAGTCACTCTCCCTTTTACGTCTAATTCATAGGAAATGTTGAAGGCTTGTGTAAATGGACTTGGATTTTCTAGTTGACAAGCTTGTCCAATTGAGAGGTACAATTAAGTTGGGTGTGAAGAAACAATAAAGTAAATTAAGACAAGTGGCTAATTAGACTTATGTGGGTTAGGGTCGGGTTGATTACATGCAAAATGGGTCGTGTTGGACCGAGCCAAAAGAGATGCTAAGCGGGTTGGGTCATAGAAGATATATAATGGGTCGAGTCGGGTTTGAACGTTCAAAGAGAGTATAGTTTTTATTTATAGATGGTGATAGTCTATATGTATCACCTTCACTATTTGGTAGTAAATTATTGGTAAATACGTATAAATAATTCATTACTTGATAGTGTTTAAAAGTTTAGAACTATTGATCTATTATTGACCTGACTTAACTCATTAAAGACCTAATAAAACATAATTCTTTAAAAGATCGATTTGTTATGTCTATTATTGATTAGACTCTTTTTACAAATATGACCTCTCCTATTTGAATAAGTCTAATGGCCATATTACTTCGACTTGATTAGGAGTGTGTCATGACATTAAGATTGAAGAGTCAAGACAACTCTGCTTATCTGTATTTAACTTGCATAATGTAGCGGTTGCTTTCAAGCTATCTTCATACAAAATTAGAAATCAGCATTATCAAAGAATCCATTTCATCAACGTATATCCGCTTCCTACCGATTTAAGAGATAAATCATCGGATAGGACTCGATCCACACTAATATTCGAATCTCTTTCGTTGAGCGAAGTTAAGCTCCGGAGAGAGAGAGAAACAGAAACAGAACCAAAGAGAGTTGGGTTGTCACTCAGTCAGTGAGTCTTGCCACAATGAGTGAGTTATTCCAGACGGCAGAGCAACCCAACGATAAAACTCTGATTCTCATAGAAGAAGAAGAAGTATCCAATACAATAGATGCTGATCGTGAAAAGCAGAACGAGCAGCTACCTTCTTCTGAGGATCCCAACATAAAGAAGCGCCTTGATTCTCTTGACATCTTTAGAGGCTTCACTGTTGCTGTAAGTTCTATCACCCTTTTCGTTTCTCTTCTTGCTTGACTTTTCAATCTTTTTTTTTCCTTCAAAATTAGCTCCAAAGATGGAAATATTAGTTGAACTAGTTAAAAACTATACAATGGGGTGCTCATAGAATGTTTTAACTAGTTTCATATTGATGCTAAACCATTTTTGAAGCATTAAACTGGCTGATATCATCAGTTACTTAATCTAGTCAGCTAAAATTGTGTGTTCAATTTTTATTTTGTATAGCATCACTTTTGACAGTTATTGGTTTTTATTTGTGATTAAACTCTTTGTTTGTAGATCTCAAATTCTTGTATTGGGGAGATTTTGATGAGAATGAAAAATTGGGTTTTGAAAAGTAAGAAATATATTGTCAGCCATTTGCTATGGTTGATAATAATTACCACGGTTTTGGTTATCTAGTGCAAAAAGAACTATTGTTGTTTAATTGACTTCTAAAACTTGTATATGGAATGAGGATATCGTCCTTCGAATATCTCTTAGAGAAAAGGGGGAACTTTGGAATTTCTTATCCTATCTTCTCATAAGCTCCATAATATGAGATACGGAAGAATTATGATGTTACTTATATTGAAAAAGTAGCCTTGCCAGTTAACAGTTCTCTACTGTCGAGATCATTCTTTGTTCTTCTCATGGATATGGATGTTCTCTTCAGTATTCATCTTCTCATGGGTAACGTAGATTAAATGGGCTAGAAATAGATTGAACATTTGTGTAAGCATTTTGGATTAAACTCCAAACATTTTTGTTAGATACCATCAGCTCTTGGTTTTTATTGACTAGAACCGCCATTTATTGTAGCTGATGATTTTGGTAGATGATGCTGGAGGTGAATGGCCAATGATTGCACATGCACCATGGAATGGCTGCAATCTTGCTGATTTTGTCATGCCTTTCTTCTTGTTCATTGTTGGCATGGCAATTCCTTTAGCTCTCAAGGTTAGGATTTTTCATTTAGGGTGTTATACACTAATTTTGTCAAATTTCCTTGTGCTTCAAGTTGGCATTGAAAGAATATCTGCCTAATTTTCTTGTTCTTTGTATGTTTTTCTCATTATTAGAGGGTACCAGATCATCTTATGGCTAGCAGAAAAGTAATCTTTAGGACCCTTAAACTTCTTTTTTGGGGCATCCTGTTGCAAGGTTAGTTGTCCTTCCTCATTCTGTTCTCAGAATATGCATTTTGTTAAGTGTAAAACCCTACATATTTGAGGGACACTATATGTTTCTCCTGTGTCTGTCCTTTGTGTATTTGATCTCCCTTTTAAACAAAGTAAACGTGTGCATGGTCTTTCTAAAAAAGCATGAAAAAGCTGGTGAGTAAGAATCCTAAACAAGAAGTCAAATTGGAAACTGATACTATAAATTTCATTGATCTTAAGGAGGGTATTCTCATGCTCCTGACAAACTGACTTATGGAGTTGACTTGAAAAGAATAAGATGGTGTGGAATTCTCCAGGTGATGTGACTGAAATGGTTCATATGAAAGTCGAAGTTTTTTTAAGGCAATGAAAAGCAAGAGTTTTCAATGCCAAAATTAAGATTTATTGAACCAAATATGGTCAAATTTCAGAGAATTGCTCTATCATATCTGGTTGTAGCCTTGCTGGAGATTGCAACTAAATCCTCTCAAACCACAAATCAATTAATTGGCCGATTCACCATATTCAAGTTATACTTCTGGCAGTGGTGCGTAATGTTTACTGTTCTAATGTCCTCACTTATCTTCACTTTTATATCATTACACTTGGCTTGAACATGTTATTGATCTTGAATTTGTAGGGTGGTCGGAGTATGTGCTCTCATAATTTACTTCTCTGTGCTCTATGGAGTATATGTCCCCGATTGGCAATTCACCGTTCAAAATGCAGAGAGCCCCGATTATGGGAGGCAATTCACTGTTAGTCATTCTTTGCTTACACTCTACCCAACTTATCTAAGCTATATATATGTGGAAGGTATTCTTGATGTATTAGAGTGGTACTGCTAAATGTTTGCTACTCTACATACTATCTCAATTTGTTGCCCCTAATAGATGAAGATTAGTAGAGAGGTTGTTTCCTGATGTCCCTGTTGAACAACATTTAAAGAAGTAAAAAAGTACTTAAGCTTTTGATTATATCTTTTGCTTCTTTGATCTCATCTTGGAGTTGGACTTAAGTAATTACAGTTTAACAAAATTTTAATTATTATAATTTTTTGATTCGGAGAACTCTGATAAAACAAACCAGAACAAAGTTCATTTTGTCCTGTTGATGAAGTTTCTGTATTTCCAAAAATGTTCATGGAACTGCACTGCATTTGAATAGTAATACATCAGTTATATCTTCATAGGTGATATGTGGTGTGAGAGGAAAATTGAATCCTCCATGTAATGCTGTTGGATATGTGGATAGAAGGCTGCTTGGCATTAATCATGTGTATCATCATCCAGCATGGAGGAGATCTAAGGTGAGTGATTAGCTAAAGGAAGGTCTATGTTTAGTTCCATAAGATTTGAGGGCAGTTAGGTGCTAAAATTACTGTGATATAGTTGCATCAACGTTCTTTGTAAGAGGTATATTTGTAATGGGCTTGTGGAAAGTACTGCAGGCTTGTACAGCGAATTCTCCTTATGAAGGACCTCTTCTGGAAAATGCTCCCTCCTGGTGTCATGCACCATTTGAGCCAGAAGGGATTTTGAGGTCTGTACTTCATTTAACTTTGTATCAATGGGTTCCTGTTTGTATTTGGTGACTTATGGACTGATATAAAAAACACATCCAGTTCTGCAAAACTGCTTTCCTGGGCACATTTGATTATGCATAGTATCATAGTTTAGTTTCAATTCCATGTACTGTGACATGAAGTTTTTCTTACTTCTTTTTCCTGAATTCGCCTTAATCATTTTTACTCATGGAAATGCAGCTCAATATCCGCCATTCTTTCAACGATCATTGGAGTACATTTTGGCCATGTGCTTATTCATTTAAAGGTTGGCCCCCAATACTAATATAATGCTTGAGATGAGTGATGTTTTTCAACCCACTGATTTTCCCCCTTTACTAATTACAGGATCACTCTGATAGGCTGAAGCACTGGGTATCAATGGGTCTTGCTCTTCTTATCTTAGGATTCTTGCTTCATTTCACCAATGGTAAAACCAAACTTTCTTCTTTTTCTTTTTTTGGTGAGGATCCCAGAAACTTCAGTTGATCTGTTGACTACCTAATCCTGAAAGTTTTCAGTAATCTCTTAACCTCTAAAAACAGCAATCCCTTTGAACAAGCAGCTTTATACCTTCAGCTATGTTTGTGTGACGTCTGGTGCAGCGGCCCTTGTATTCTCGGCCTTTTATTTGCTGGTACATAAAAACAAAAGTTTCTGCAGTTAAATCAGGAAGGCATGATATTCCCTCCTCTTCCAATTTCTGACAAAATTTCATCACAGGTTGACATTTTTGATGTGAAATTCTTGTTTCTTCCATTTAAATGGATTGGCATGAATGCTATGCTTGTCTTTGTTATGGCTGCTGAGGGCATATTTGCAGGATTTATTAATGGATGGTACTATGATGATCTGCAAAATACATTGGTATGTTTGTATTGTATCACACCTCGATTTGCTCTATATCTCTTCTAAGCTAATAATTAACTCATTAAATCTGTTCCATGTGTGAAATTATATTCGAGGCACATTTTCCACTTTTGAAGTCATTTCATAATTGTCAAAACTAATGCAATTACTTTAAAACTATGTACAATATCAAAGTCTAGTTATTGGGTGAATATGTTGAGCAAGTACATCATACAAGTTCATATTAATGAATCCTCAGTTTGATGTAAATGAAAGTGGCTCAAGAAGTAGCATGTTTTCATTGAAATTATGTAATGTTGGGTGAAAATGCTGCAGGTGCATTGGATTCAAAAGCATGTTTTCATTGGAGTTTGGCATTCCAAAAGAGTTGGAATCTTGTTGTATGTGATCTTTGGAGAAATCCTGTTTTGGGCTGTTGTGTCTGGCATTCTGCACCGGCTCGAGATGTATTGGAAGCTCTAGCTTTGCTTTCTTGACCTTTGTATAGTTTTGCTTAATGTTTTTACTCTTCACGCAGTTGAAAAAGATCCCAGTGTATAATGTTTGATTGTTGAGATTTTCCGAAAGAAGAATTCCGTAAGATGGGTCTTAGTTTCCTTAGGTTATTATAATAATATACTCTAGATGGAAAATGTTTTGTGATACAGACTAATTCCTAGTTCATTTTTGATATGGATATTTTCGTGGCGTACAATATAGAATAAATATCCTATACCGAAAATACTACATTTTTGTATCATTTACCTCATCTTAGCACACAAGACAGCCCAGGCCCAGACTCAACACAATTCTCCGAACCCTGCTTTCTCTGTCCTCCATTGTTGTTGATTGGCTTTCAACGTTGATGATATCTGCAACCGCCGATCATCGCTTCTTGGACGACTTGGATACTCACACCTCCACCAGTTGATTGAACTCCGCTGCCTCTTCCAAGTCCATTTATTCCTTCGTCCATGTAAGTCCGGATTCTTCATTCGATGATTGCTCAAGTATAGAGTTGGGTTTGGGTCGGGCCAACATGCAAACCTTGTAGACACGACACTTTTTGGTAAGGCCCGGCATGATGCCCATGGAATGGGTCATAAGTTGTGCTACGGAGAGCAAAATATATATTTGACACGTGCCCATGAGCAGCTCGCTAATTAGTACAAGACAATCCATAAGGCACACTATTATTTAATATTCAAAGTATTGTATACACATGGAATAAAATATAACAAAAGTTATACGGAAAGGAATATATGGAAGGGTAGGATGTTTAGTGCTGGGGAGATGGCAGACGATGACAGTGTGAGCAAATTGGGATATAGAGCTTGATGACTCGTTGTTATTGACATATGGCGAAGGCATGTGATGAAGTAGCCAGTGGTCATTGCAGTGGCAACGATGACAGGAGGTAAGGAATTGGGGATAGACGGGTAAGGGTAGAGGGCGGAGAGCAATGGGTGGACAATGTACTCAGGTATACCATGAGCATGGTACACCTACTCCAAAACACAGCTTGCAAACAATGATAAGCAGCTCCATAATGTACATTACTTACATTCGAAATGTACAGAAAATTGCAATTACAATGTGCAACCAAATGCACTATCCATACCAAAAGCAATTATCAGACCTATTATTATGGGGAAGATCAGTTTATTATGGCCCTAGCATTAGACTTCTGCATTCATTCATTTCCCCAAGATTTTGTTTTCCGAAAACAAATTCTCTTCTCCTTCCCTTAAATTTTAATTTTATTCCAATGTACATGTGTATATTTTTTTATCTATATATGTATATTTTATATCAGGAGTATGTACATTGCATATCATAAATATGTACATTATAGATAACTTCAAAGAACATAAGTTTATTGGTCCATAAATTGCATGTGTATATTTTTTTTATTTATATATGCACATTTCATATCAAAAGTATTTACATTGCATATATAAGCTTTCCAACATACATTTTAAGATAAATATATGTACATTTCACGTCAGAAGTATATACATTGCATACATAAGCATTCCAACGTACATTTTAAGATAAATATATGTACATTGCATATTAGTTAAATGTACATTTTACGTCAGAAGTATGTACATTGCATATATAAGAATTTCAACGTACATTTTGTTTCAAATTAAAAAATGACCGTAATCATTATCATAGGTCGGTCTGTTTTCTTTGTTTCCTAAGCCTGCTACAATTTCCTTCTAGATCATGGTGCACTTTTCATTTCCCCAATATCATTTCTTCTAGTTTGCATGTGATTTCATTGTCACGCAGGACAACAGCACAATACATCCCATGCACCCGGGTGCACTATCTAATTTGCAGGTGGAGAATGATGACTGACTTTTATGCCACTCTTCTACTTCATTGTTAAGAGTTTTTTTTTTATCGAATTAGTTTTTTGTTTGGCCTTTTTAGTATCTTTTTGTCATACTTCCTTCACTCTTTTTAAGGGTAATCTGGTCTTTTTCATTTTTTTAATTTTCATTTATACTTGAATCTTCCCATTTTCATCTCTTGTTTCTTCATATGTATTTTTATATGATTGATGCTAATGGAAAGGCACTTAGAGCAAGAAATGTAGAGAAGCCCTAAAGAACTTTAACGAAGAATCTATAAGTGCTCGCTCAATTCATTCCTTATAATTTCTTATAATTACTTATTTAGTTTAAAAATTAGCAGATCAAAAAGCCTTGAGAGAGTACTAATAGGACATTAAAAGGGTGGTGAGTCTTATGAGCTCCCGTTCATAATGAGAGAACATTTACTCATAAACCTACTTTTTACATTTTTTGCAAACAAGATTCATTCATTAATACAACCTCAATATTTTATACTCCGTAGCTAATTAAGGAAGGTGACCTCCAATAGTGCCATTTTCGTTTTTAGATTATTTATATTGTTTATAAGTAAAGGTGAGATAATTGAGATGAGTTAAATAACACTTGGTATTTAGGAAACTTGGGCATTACTACTCAGTTCTCTATAAAATTGAGAAATTGAGTCCAACAGAAGAACACTTAGGTTTTCAGACCTTTCACCCAGACCACCTCAGCTCGTGGGCTTCCCCTTGGCATCTCACATCTTTGAAACTTCGTCGATTGCATCAATGGCAGAAGATCCGAATTTCCAAGAGGATCAGCTCGCCAATTTGACAACGGAGGACATAATAAGGGCTTCTAGAATCCTGGACAACGAGATTCGCATCCTAAAGGTTTCACCTTATGTTCGTTCTTCTGCTCATAAAATTGTGTGATTTTGATTTAGGGTTTTATAATATTTATGAATTTGGATATGTAGGAGGATGTCCAGAGGACGACTCTGGAATTGGATTCCTTCAAGGAGAAGATTAAGGAGAATCAGGAGAAAATTAAGCTTAATAAGCAACTCCCTTACCTCGTCGGTAATATTGTAGAGGTATAATTTTATTTTTATGTTGATTTCAGCTTTTATTATTTAGGGTTTTTGCTACTTTGAATGACTACGTCAATCACGCCTATTCCCCAGTGTTTTGTTTCTATTCCTTGTTAAAATTAGGTTCTTTAGGGTTTGATTTGTGAAATTTTAATTGGAGATGTGGTAGTGTGGTATCACTTTGTTGCTTGATCCGATGCAAGAAAGGCATAATTTAGCTTTCGCTTATGGTGTGTTCATATCGGAAAGCCACCGAGTTATTTCTTGTTCTGAAAGTCACCGAGTTCTTCCTTGTTCAGACAGTCCCTTTTTTGCTTGTTTTTCGTTCTGTTGGACTCCATCAATAGTATATTTGTGGATTTCAGTTACTGTGACTTCTAAAGGTATGCATGTTTTTCCGCCTAGTTTTAGTCTATGTTACTCAGACTCGGGTAGTAGCGTCCGACACTGTTAGTCTGTTACATATCCAAGTGTCCAACTTGGCTATTTTTGTGAAAAAATTGTCGTAATTTTGGTCCATATGAAGTTTTGAGTGTCCGTACCCGTGTCAGATTGTCAAGGTCTGATACGGATACTTTGAGGTTAAATGAAGCATCTGAATAACAACTCAGAAATCTCTTGTGTAGTTCATAATTTGAAGTTTGTGTTTTCACGTAGTCTTAATTTTATATTTTCTGTGGGCCTCATTTATGTATCAATCTTCTGTTACGTTATTGAGTATAGTAAACTAGCCCCTGTTTGATGAATTAGACTTATTTCTGCATATGTTTCTTTTATGTTGCAGATCTTGGAAATGAATCCTGAAGATGAAGCTGAAGAAGATGGTGCTAATATCGATCTTGACTCGCAAAGAAAAGGGAAATGTGTTGTTCTTAAAACATCCACCAGACAGGTATTCTATATGATAAGGTTCTTGTACATTGTGTGTCATTTGCTGATTTAACGGGACCATCATTTAAAATATGTGTTATGTTATGTTATATAGTTGTCCTCATGCAAGATAAGTTTGTATTGGTGGTTTAGGCTCTGTGCTATAGGGGTTTTGCATATCTCATGGTCTGATAAAAGACCTAGGAACTTTGTCGATTATCGATGTAAATTTTTGGGTTTGAAGTTGCTTGTACTTGTACTTTCTGTCCATGTCACTTCAGTTAAGGAGTGTTTTCTGATTTTTAATTTTTATTTTTTGATCCATCACTTTTAGATTTTTTTGTTTCACTTGGCTATGCAAAATTATGCATTTAATACTGTGACAGTTTTACATTGATATTTTGATTGTGTGCAGACAATATTTCTTCCTGTTGTTGGACTGGTTGATCCTGATAAGCTGAAGCCTGGAGATTTAGTTGGGGTCAACAAAGATAGTTACCTTATCCTGGACACGCTACCATCAGAATATGATTCTCGAGTAAAGGCTATGGAGGTTGATGAGAAACCAACTGAGGATTACAGTGACATTGGAGGCCTAGAGAAACAGGCAATTATTTCCCCCTTGTGCTTCTCTACTATGAATGAAATTTAACTTTTTCTGTTTATTATTTTAATTAATGTTTGGAATCTACAGATTCAAGAGCTTGTTGAGGCTATAGTTTTACCAATGACGCACCAAGAGAGATTCCAGACAATAGGAATTCGTCCACCCAAAGGAGTACTTCTTTATGGTCCTCCTGGAACTGGGAAAACTCTCATGGCAAGAGCTTGTGCAGCTCAAACAAATGCCACTTTTCTGAAGTTAGCTGGCCCTCAGCTTGTCCAGGTCTGTTTCCATATCTACATCTTAGCTGCTTTCAATTCTGATATTTTAAGAGTTTGGAGTTATTTTGAATGGTCTGCATATTTGATTTGGTTACTCTCTGCTTAAAATATAGGCAAAGAAAATTTACTTATTTGGTACTTCTTGAAGTGTTTTTCTTGTTGAATTAGCTTGTCTTGTTAATTCATATTGCATGTGGCTTAGATAAAGATTATCAGAGGGCTCTCTACAGTTGTGGCTTTCTTTGACTTGTTTTTACACTTGACTATTTGGTGCCTCACAGTTTTATGTAGTTCTTAATCTGGATATTATCTGTAATTTACTAGAACTGCTTGGAGAGAATGTGTAGCATCCAGCTAGCCATCTTTCATATTGATCTGTGTTTATCCCTTGCTCCAGAGTCTAGAAGTTGAAAATTTAATAGGAAATTTAAACATGTTGATGGAACTAACATTCTTCTCTCTTTATGATATTATGTTTGAATTTCACGAGAATAATGGTCAGATTATACTTCATGTATGAATGATTTGGAAGATATATTTGTTTATGAGTTGGATGTCAGAACACTAAAATTGGTGGGAATCCAACTACTGTACTCCTTGATAGATTGTGAGTTTGTATCGGAGTGCTATTTATTGGAAAAAGATAGACAGCGCTTACTTAAAGAATATGTTGATCTGTTTGTATGAAATTCTCTTTAGAAGAGGTTCCTTTTGCTAACAATTTATAGGATTCCGCTCATCAGAAACTTTAATCTGCTTCTCTAGTTCATTGGGGTTTGGTGATAATAATATCCTGCCAGTCCTTGTCCCAATTTACGGATTTGATCTGGAGGCACTTAGCCATTTGTATCTCCTACGTAGTATATTTCTTGAAGTTTCTTTAAATTCCTTTCCCTGATCCTAGATCATTATGGTATTATTGATGTGGCTGCTTGAGGCTTCAAGAGACCAAATCAAGTTTTTTTTTTTTTTTGCGTCTGGCTATGAGAGAACTAGAGAATGATCTGAATGAAATGGTAGTTTGGGGATTTTGTATACTGAGATGCTTCAAGAGTTGGAACTTTTAAGATTACATTAGATAAATAAGATATATAATGTGATTTGTTCCTTTTAAAATGTTTATGCTTGTCCTTGGCCTTTGTTGGTTGTTATTAGCCAATTAGTTTTATATTGGTTTCATGGCCTGTAAATACGATTGATATTAGAACTCCTAGTTAATATGGCTTCTGGGAGCTGCAGTCTACTGTGTTTTATGGTTGATATTTGGGCACTTCAAGAATTTCTGGCATGCTGACTGATCTCCTGATTATTCATGGCTGTGATTGATGTAGCAAAAACCTGATGAGCTTGATGCATTATTATATTTTATTGGCAGATTTTGATTCTTTTTGCAATAGCTTAATCTAGGTGTTGTCTGAGTTTCTTGTTTTCAATGATTTAGATGTTCATTGGTGACGGAGCAAAGCTTGTACGTGATGCTTTTCAACTTGCAAAAGAGAAGGCTCCTTGCATCATATTTATTGATGAAATTGATGCCATTGGTACCAAGCGATTTGACAGGTGAGAATGCAGTCACCATTATGTAATCATTTGTTGCATTACTACTCAATATAACTGTTGCTAGTAATCAATGGCTCAATGCCCCATAAATCATATGTGGTGGCATCTTGCAAGTTGTCAATGCTCCATAATTCATATGTGGTGACATCTTCAGTTTAGTATGAAGGTAATTTCTGCTACTATAATGCTTCTTGGATTGCAGTGAAGTGAGTGGTGATAGGGAAGTGCAACGAACCATGTTAGAGCTGCTAAATCAGCTTGATGGTTTTAGCAGTGATGAAAGGATTAAGGTAATTTCAACTCCGAATGAATTTCCTGATACTTTTTACATAATTTGCAAATGCTCTTTCTAGGTAATTATTTTATTCTCAAATTGTATTTCAGGTCATTGCCGCCACCAATAGGGCTGATATTCTGGATCCTGCTCTCATGCGTTCTGGTCGACTGGATCGTAAGATTGAATTCCCTCACCCTACTGAGGAAGCTAGAGCCCGAATTCTGCAGGTGTGCATTCCTTAAAATTTGCTGTAGTTGCTTAATGCTTACATATCTCGGGGGAAAAGTGTTTTAAATCTGATTGAGTGAGATATTTTGTTTAACTCATCAATATCTTCACTTCTATTTTGCAGATTCATTCAAGGAAGATGAATGTTCACCCAGATGTGAACTTCGAAGAATTAGCTAGGTCAACAGATGATTTCAATGGTGCTCAATTGAAGGCCGTCTGCGTAGAGGCTGGCATGCTGGCTCTTCGCCGAGATGCTACCGAAGTCAACCATGAAGACTTCAATGAAGGCATCATTCAAGTGCAAGCAAAGAAGAAGGCTAGCTTGAATTACTATGCTTAGGGACTATTGGCGTTATTGCCTATTTCATGTTTTACCTTTTTTTTTGAGCCAAAAACCAAACCTATGATTCTAAAAGTGCTGTAAAATGACAAATTATCAGCGGAATTCACAAATCATATAGCTAGCAAGCACTGTTTTTGAAGGTTTGTCATATTTGTTTGAAATGATTGTATTTAAATTTCAAAATTAAAAAATTAAAAAACTAAATGTTTCTTAGAGTTAATAGAAATGATTGTATTTTGAATTTTTAAAAAAATAAAAATAAAAATTTAATGTTTCTTAGAGTTAATAGAAAAAGGTTTCGAACTTTTTAATACTTTATATTCGATTTTCAAAGATCCTAAACATGACTTTAGGATTTAATTAAAAGAGTTTTGAAAATCAATTAACATGTTTGGTTATAATTTAAAAAGTAGATGTATCGCTATATGATCCTATAAGAGTAATAAGACCCATGACATGCATATGGAGGTGTTCTTTCTCTAAATTTAAAATTGTCTAAAATGTTCAAGTTTTTGTATGTTATTATATATTATTATTGAGATATTTTCAAAAAAATTTGATAATATAAACATATACAATACCTCTTGATGTTATATTATAAAGGTTTAGTGCCATGAAATGCATTTTATTCAATTGAACAAATTAGAGGGTGATTTTCATTTGTAATGGCTGCATAAAAAATAAAAAAATTTATCATTGATAACCTTTTTATCACTTTTCTTATTCATGACCATAACAAATGTTTTTACCAGTTTTCCCCCTATAAATCTGCAGCATTCACTGCCATATACTACACCACTTTCCCCAACTGCCGCTACCGTCGCCACTATTCAATCATATCTCCACTCTTTCTTTAACACTCACTCTCTCACATGTAAGCAATGACTAGCTAGAAAAACATATCCTCCGGATAGGAATAAACGTCCAAAATATGGCGGAATCTTAGATTTCAAAATGCACATCAACACTTGCTACGACATTTGAAATGTGTGTCGCGCACGGCGCACCTAACAAAGATAACCTAATTAATCCTTCTAATTATGTAGTAGGGCACACAAGGGTCAAATCCCAAGAAACTAATAATTCAAGAAGTTAGATTGACTTCAACTAAGCTAAGCAAGTAGTCGAATTGTAAAATGATGATCTAATATAAATGACTAAAATGAGCAAGAACAATAGGGACTAATCAAAGTTTAAAGATTTCTAGGTTTAGGTATTTTCACTAACATGAACTAATGCAATAACTATTCCTTCTTCTCATATTCAATTACTAGACAATTCATAGAATAGATGCACTATAATCAATACAAATGACTTCTTTCGATTAGTCAATATATTTTTCAACAATGCAATCATACCTATTTTCATGGAATCATTCAATTCAAAGACCTTAAGTATAACATCTTAATATCCTAAAAAATTCAATCAACTACTTTCGTAATGATTTTCTTTATCTTAAATTAGGGTTCTAAATTCGATTAAGGATCAATTTTCGTTGTAACTCAATCACATTCAACAAATACTATTTCTAGTCAGTCATCGATAATAAAATCACCCCTAAGATAAATGAATCGAAAGCTAATCGAAATCGAGATTTAGGAATCAATAGCAAATCAATCCATGCTAGGATTTAACCTAATCTAAGAATAAAGAAACTACTCTAGCGTATTGAATAAAATAACACAAGAAATATTGATTGAAAGCATAACTAGTTAACAATAATAGAGTAGAGAAAAGAAAACAATACTTGATATTAATTTATTATAAATATCAATCGATTGTAGAGTATCAAAGCCTTTCTTCAATTACTTGCACAAGAGAAAACCAAAAAACCAAAAGTTAAAGCAATTCAAAACTTAAACAATCAATGATCCCCAAAAGAAAAATCAGAAATTCTGTAAAAAACCCAGCCAAAGTTGCGTGAGAATTTGCTACTACTAAAGAAGTCCAAGACGTCCCAAACTCTAAAGCCTAACTACTATTGACTAGGTTTTGGGTTCCTAAAATAATTCTTCCAAAGTAGCCGCCAAGAGATTGTCGTGTAGGGTGAAGGACCGCCAAGGAGTTGCGGTATATGCTATAGAAAATCATCATTTGAATGCTAGATTTCACTTTCCGTATCTTGCATGGAACGATCAATGGCTAGTTCGAAACCACGTAGCAATAGATCTTCAAAAATCCCCGAAACAACGCTAATGATTGACGCATATGCTTCACATATGAGTCGAGTGATAGGCTTACTATATCACGAGAGCTTTTATCACGTCAAAGCCTACAAAATAAAGCAAAGTATACCCGAAAAAAGCAATATCGAAATATATGAAATGAAATCTCATAAAGGAGAAAAATATGGAGAAAAATTGATAAAATGAGATCGATTAAGGCATTAAAACCATGAACAATATCGTGTTATCAACATTCTCTGATGCGAACTTAGCCGACAAGAAGACCAAGACATCTTACCTCACAAATCTCTCTTCTATTACACGCTTATTGGCCTGTTAACTCTGAAGAAGGAAGAACTCAGCAAAGTAGTCATCAAACCTACGCATTCGAATCTTCAAGAAGCAATTCATTATGATAATTGCGAGAGAATTCGAGTCCTTCTTCGATTCCTCGTTGTTTTGATGAATCATAAGGTTCTTCAGCCTGGTGCTTTGGTTTTTCGTCAACCGCTACGATTGTTGATGAGGAGAAAGGGAACCCGGCTTGGCAAGGAAGGGCTGATTTTTGTACCAGCTGTATTTTGTTGTCTTCCATGGGGAGGGTTTGACTTGATGGAGAAAGTTTCGAATGAGATTGATTGGGTTTTGGTTGGAATTCAAACTTGTTTGAGTATTCAGGGAGGTTCATTTTTTTTTTTTTGAGGGTTTGCTATTAACTGCTTTCATGAATGGTTGAGACTTGATCACTTGAGCACTCAGTCAGTATAGCATGCACATATACCTTATAGTCTGATAATTCGTGTCTTTTCAATGTTATACTGTTAAGGAGTGTTAAACTCGCAGTTTATGACTTTGTGTGACATTGTAAATACGGTGTCTGAAATGTTTTGTTTATTGATTTTCTTGTGCTGCTGTATAGAATATTGTGTGCTTTACATGATGACATTGAGGTTGGCTTGGAAGTAGACTAAACATAGTCCATCTAAGAGTATGAACTGCTTGAGACTTAGAGGCTCTATTTGCTTATTATTTGATATTTGCGGTATGTTCTAGTTCAACAGATTCAAGACCAAGCATGGCAGCAACTTATGGAAGAGATAGACAAGGAATTTAAGGTGATCTGAAAGGATAGCTGAAAATTTTGAAGCAATGAAGTTATTCTTTTTTCTGAAGGAAAGAAGCAATGAAGGTATTACATTACTGTTTTAGCAACTAACATGTTTGACTATTAGTTTGTGTTTGACAGAAGCTAATTGTAAAAGAATTTTCAACAGGTTTCCTGTGCTGAGTTCATAGAGGATGCTCAAACCAGTGCTGCTTGTGGATTATTCTTACCCAAGACTTGATGGCACTACACCCACTAGTTGGGTGTCTCTTATTACAACTCATGTCTAAGCAAGCAGGTAGATGTTTATGTTTAAACTGCTTTAATAGCGTGCTAGAGCTAGTTATTGTTGAGCGATCTTAGCTGGTAAGTATCCCTATAAGTGTTCCTTTTGCCTACCTGAGTTGGTGTACTTGGGCTGAATATAGGTTGCGCTAACCCGGTTGTGATATTTGATCCAATTTGGAATCCATCATTTGATGTGGAGGCCAAAGAAATATCGGTTTAATTGGGCCAGAAGAGGAATGTTCTTGTTTTCCGCCTTACCGTCAGACCTGATAAATGTTTATTATAGAATTAGGCTACACCAAGGTCATTGTGTCAACTGTCAAATGAGTTCAAGTCGTGTATACAAGAGTTGAAGCATATATGATTAAGATTGTTCAAGGTTTATTTTAGTTATGTATTCATTTCATCACCATTATAAAGTATTTAATGACAATGTATGTTGTTGTAAAACGAAGTTTTAAGTTCTTATAGACAAATGTAAAGTATTCATAAACTTTTTGATTAGATAATGTGGTGGCGGTGTATTATTTTTGGTGATTGTTGATGGTTATTGAGACTAAATGGTGGATGTTAGTGAATATGTGTGAAAATTATAAGGGTAGTTTTGGAGGTGGGAGGTAGTGGTTAAGGGTGCAAGTGGGTGATTGGCAGGTGGGTGCTTGAAATGGATGTTATTATTGACTTATTGTTGATGAGCTAGTAGCATGAGGCAGGCTGGCAGCTATACATTTTTTATAAATAAATAAAAAAAAACAATTAGCAAAATGCTTCGGGGTTTACCAAAATCGGTCAATCGGAGCATTTGAAGCATTACAAAAAACAGATAAATGTATTGCTTGAAAGTTCAAATGCCTACGGTTAGAACCGCAGCATTTGTAAATTGCTAAAAAGCCCCGAAGACTAATGTTTTGGGGACAAATCGGGACTAAACCCTCTTATCCCCGGAGCACTTAAAATCTTTTTCTTTCATTGTTTGAAAATCGATTAAAATGGATGTTTTGAGTCAAATCATATGGTTTCAATTACTCTCTATGTCCTATATAACCCTATGACTAAGACTCGTGGTAAGACTATTGAGGTATTCTCTTATCAGGTCCCTAATTATCCAAATGACTGAATTTTTCATCTAATAATATTTGAGATATTTTTGAAAAAAAAAATTGAGATTGAAATAAATGTATATAATACTTCCTCCTGTCATATAAGTAAGTTTAGAACCATTCAAATACCTTGTACAAGTACTCGTTATCTAAAGGCCTAAAAAAATGAGTATAAGTTTCAATTGTTTGAAATGGATGTTTAGAGTTAATGTAGATGGTTACAATCAATCATAGTTCTTAATATGATTATATAAGGTACATGGTTAGCATATCGTGTTTTTCTCTCACCGAATTCAGAATTGTCCAAAATGATTATACACTATTTTTGAGATATTTTTGAATTTTTTTTAAAATTTAATACAAATATCAAATGTTTAATAGGGTCCTATGAGGATATTTGGAAACATACAATACTTAATATTCAATCTCTAAAAGACCTAAAAAAATAGTATGATTCAAATTGTTCTAATCACCTCTAAGACTCAATATGTTCATGTAAGACCCTAATAAGCATATAAAAGTGTTCTCTCGTTAAATTCTTATTAAATTCGAAATTGTTTAGAATGAATGAATTTTAAAAGTTTCTCATTTTAGAAAAAATATTTGAAGTTGCTATATGGTAAGACTTACATTTTAAACTTTTTGAGGAAATTATCCGTTGAGATTGATGATTACAATAATGATACAAAGAAAGGCGGTGCACATAATAGATTATGTATTACTGTAATGCCAACTAGGCTTATTATTGTATTACTGTAATAATTATGTAACAAACTTACAATAATACATTTAGCTTTCTCTCTCTATTCCCTTTATATTTTCTCTCTCTATACCCTTTCCTCTGCTTATCAACATTGCATGATTCTTTCTCTGCATATCAACGAAGATAGATCATCAGTCAGCATGCAAGGTTTTGACACCAAGGATACAAGGCACGGGCCTTGTTAAATACTAAAATTCAAGTCTTTAGTATTGTAGCTGTACATTTGGTACATAAGTTCATGCAAGGGTGCAAGACAACACGAATCGTTTAAAAAACAACCATGTCGATGGCGACATGGTCACATGGCCCGGCCTGATGGCCCATAGTTGCAACTTACAGTCTACCTTTTTTTGCCAATAGTAAACATGCTCGACTTGTAAAGATATTATGGCCTTTGTTACAAAGTTTGTTACAAAGTACATATTACTTGTTTTATAACATCAACCCAAATCAGATTATATTTATGGGGTAAGGATTAAGGAAACTAAGAGTCATATCCCCCTTTTCCTTGTCCCGAAATAACCCAACGTCTAGTGTCTACCAGTTAATTCCATAATGGACATGTACATATGTCATATATGATGTCTTCTCTTATATGCGGCTGCCAATACACTACAGAGACTGCTGCACGTACTCCATCCTCGAACAAATAAGCTATAAGAATTTCTTATCAAAACCAAGGATGTGAAGTTGACGAAATGCATAAATAACTCATGTAGGATGGCTTATTCTCAAATTGGGATTGTATATATCAATATATCGACAGTGACACACAATAAATGGCTAATGTCACCATCCCACATTCTCAAAACAAACAAGAGTCTGAAACCGAAATAAGAAAAAACTGCAAAATTAAGACTTAAAGCTTAACCTAGAAAGCTATGAATAAACACCCCATGGGAGAGGTGGATGACCGGCTCATTCTCTCAGCACTTGATTTCCTTCAAACCATGGGCGAAGTACAAGAAGGTAGGGTCAGTAGCACCTTCTTTGTAGTAAGCAAAAACTGTGGCACCATCATCATGCATACTCTCACCCACAAAACTGCACAAACACAGATTTAGCATAAGCAAGGAAGCAAATGAAGTTAACCCAGTAACACACACAGGTTTAAAGCCAACAAACACATTCCTAAGGCGACCACCAATTGTACAACATAATCAATTAATGATACTAAAAGCCCTAGAGACCTCCACTCATCTATCCCCACAGTGACATAACAAAACTCCAATGACATAACTTAGTTCCTTGCATATATATATATGTAAAAACTCTCCCCTCATATGAGAACCTTTTAGAATATGAAAATCAATATCCCACCATTGATAAAAAGATTTATGGTCCAAAATATTTAAGCTTTTTTATGACAGAAGTGTAATTTAATTAAAACTTTTTCGTACTTCAACTGTCAATGTATAGCACCTTTCCCCTAACTTTTCAAAAGTCATGATGTACGTACAGTGCCTTGTTTTTCATGATATTTGAATTTTTCATCTCTTGATTATTTAATCTATTGTTTTAAAAATTAGTACAAATTATTCCAAATATTCATTCTATTCTAAAATTTAGTACTGATGTTCTAAAACTTCTATTTTATTATTTTAAACGATTGTTCTAATATTCTAAACTTTTGTTCTAATATTATAAATTTTTATTCTAGTGTTCTGTTTTATTGTTCTAAACTATTGTTCTAAACTTTAATTATAATGTTCTTAACTTTTGTTCTACTGTTATAATTTATTGTCTTAATGTTCTAAAAATTTGTTATATTATTTTATCGTTCTAAACTTCTACTCTATTGTTCCAAACAATTGTGTTAATGTTCTAAACTATTGTTTGAACTATTGTCCTAATGTTTTTAAACTTCTGGTCTATTGTTCTAAAATTTTGTTCTATTATTCTAAATTTTGTTCTATTATTCTAAATTTTTGTTCTAATGTTCAAAACATCATGATTAGACATTAGAACATTAGTATTAAACTTTAGAACAACAATATTATATCTTAGATAATATAATAAATATTTAGAATATACGTGTCAATCTTTATAATAGAATAGAAGTTTAGAATAATTATATACAAGTTTAGAACAATAGAATGAAAGTTTAAAATATTAAAACAATAGGTAAGAACAATAGAACAAAAGCTTAGAACAGTAGAACAATAAAAAAAATAGTTTAGAACAATATAACAAAAGTTTAGAACATTATAACAATAGTTTTAAATAATAGAAAAAAAGTTTAGAACATTAGAACAATAGTTTAGAACAATAAAACAGAAATTTAGAACATTAGAAAAAATATAACAGAAGTTTTAACAACAAAACAAATCTTTAAAACAATAAAACAGAAGTTTAAAACATTAAAACGAAAGTGTAGAACATTAGTTTAGAACATAGAATATACATTTAGAACAATAGAATAGAAGTTTAGAACAAATAATTTGAAAAAAGTACAACTAAAATAATGTCAGAAAGTACAACTTTTTCTTAAGGTTTTGCAAAAAGTGGATTTGTTTCAGTATATTTCTGTAAATGGGGAAACGTGAGTCAGTTTTTTTTAAATGAAAGAAGTGTGTCAATTTTGTCATTATTTACGCTTTTGCCATTCTTTTTCACTCAACCTCATCTGTTGTATTTGGGGATTGTATGGTGTAAGATTGGTTCTTATTTGGCAAAAGTTTCTCATATAAAGGGGCTCTCACATGAACCCGCCATATATATATATATGTATGTTATATCTTTAAAAATTAGCTACTAACTACTACCCATCAAGTTTCACTACCCAAAAGCCTAGCATCTGAGTAGCAAAGGAAAACAAGATTTGATACATGCAACCTTAATTTTATGATTCAAAAAAATATATAATGAATCTGATTCCTCTACAATAGTAGAATATATGCTAATCAAATTTAGCGTTGACAGAAAAAGGTAAACAATTTTATAGATCTTACAATTGAAGGTCATTGAGCTTTGACATGAGAAACTTGGTTGCTGCCTCAACATTCTTCTTGAACTCCTCGGCCTTCGCAGGCTCCAGCTTGGAAGTCAGGTTCTTGATGTATCTCTTAACCCATACAACAAATTGCTTCTTATCATAGGGAGGTTGCTCCTACATAGAAAAAAGTCAAAGTGTCAGAGACAAAGCATACAAACCTAACCTAGCAATTTTCCTAGAGAGTCACAACAATAGCAGATGATTACCTGGAGCCTAAATATGTCAACAATATCAACAACCTTGACAGCCTGATCATCGACACCTTCATCTTCGTCACCACCTTCGGCAGAAGGATTGGCACCAATGTCAACATCAACACCCCCTTGAACAATCCACTGCAAACCATATGGGCAAACAATACCAATTCAAATTAGCAGTAACTCCCATAAGATGCACACACACAGGGATAACAAAAGAGTAATAAAAGTTATCAGCAGCTACAACACAAAATCCAATACCTTTCCTTCTACCTCCCACAGACATCCATTGAAGAGTTCCTTGTAGGGGTACGAGTCGGACAAAAGCTCGTCACCTAATAATCCCAACAACGCATTAGATCGATAAGACGATAAGCAAACAAAATCTCACAAGTCACAACCTAAATCAGACAGCTAAAAAACACTGTGGGATGTTTCAATAAAAAGGTGCAGTCTAGATTTCAGTAGTGCAGTACTTCTTAGAAAATACAGATTGCGTTTGATCTTCAAAAAAGACTAGTCCATATCTTCCACCATAATCCGCATTTTAATAATTTAAAAAACATATTGAAAATAGTTAAAACAAATCTCATCTACACAGTAACAAACAGATATCGAAATTAATGATCCACACATCCAGTGCAATTCCACAAATGGAGCATGCAAAATGAAATCTTCAAACCCAGATGAAACCAAAGATCAAATTAGCTGAATTTTTTTTTAAATGACATAATCTATCATCTGATGCTCATCATCCCCAACTTTGACAACCACATAAACACTAATCATAAACCCCATAAAACTTATATCTCTCAGATCTTATCATCAACACTAAAACACGACATTAATCAAATAGAAAAACCCAAATATAAAAACCCGAACTTCGAACAATCATGCACAATACCGATATCGCGGAACACTAAATCCAGCACAAATTCCAAAAAAAATACGACATATATATCAGAAAATTGAATATGAAGAAGCTCAACAACAATTAACTCCAATCAAATCAAATCAAATCAACTCAAAACACAACCCATGCATAAAAACCCAAACTTTAAAAGGATCAACCATTAACCAATGTTGTAGAACACTGAATCAAGCACAATTTCCAAAAAAATGACATACATATTACGAATCGGAAAATTATAAATGAAGAAACACAACGATTATCAACCGATTCAAATCAAAGCAACAAACAAAAACCAGTAATAACGCTCCAAACTTTGAAGAATCAAGCATACACTCAAGTCACAGAACAACAAATCAAGCACAAACTCCAACAAAAATAAATTGAAACAAAAGAACGGAAAATTGAGAGAGGAGAGAGATTAATATACAGCTGATGATGTCCTGGTAGACAAGCATGGTTACAGTCTTATTCTCTTGGAGGGGTTGCTGGCCTTGCTGCTGCAATGCGATGCGAATTGAGATCGTTACGCAACCCGGGCAGCGAGAGAAACGAAAAGGCTGTGAAGAAAAGAGGGTTAGAAATAGTGCACACCCTTTTCAATTTATACTTCTAGGGTTTAGCATATTACCTTGGTCAATTCGAATATGTCTTTCTTATTCGAGTGTTACACTTTTGGACATCTTTCTTTTGTGCATTTACTGCTTAACCTTTTTAAACATCGCAAATCTCTTATAATTATATATTTTGATATTAAATATTTATTTTACTGATTACTAAAACTCCTATAATTAAGTTTTAAATTCCTTCTCAGGCCTATTGAGATTGAACGGTTTTCAATAATTGGTATTAAACCCCCTTATATATTCTTAAGAGGCATGTAGTATCAATTTATTTTGAAAAAATTTTCGAAAAAATTCAAATAAATTGTATTGTAACATTTTTTAAATTCGATCATTTTGGATAACTTTGGATTAGTAAGCAAATACCCTGATAAGCTTCTCATGAGTTTTGATCATATATAGATCCATTAAGTGATTATAACTACCTACTTCGACACCAAATAACCATTTCAACCGATTTTTTAAACTCTTATAATTGGAGATTAATCCCATTTTCGATCATATAGAGATCAAATAATAGGGAATGATTGGTTTTAGATCTCTTATGGGGTCCTCCTAGTTCCTTCTGTGATTATAACCATTTGTTTTGATTTTAAACAGTCATTTTAATAAATTTTCAAACTCTTAAACCATTTACTTTGATTGTAATTAAACACCTTGATGCTAAAATATGCAATATAACATTCAAATTTAAAACATCTTTTGAATTTCCTAATCATGGAAATGTGATACCTTGAGGTGCTTTCCACCGTTCTTAAGTGACCCTTGAAGCCTTTTATGGGTAAATTAAAGATGTATCTACTTTGACATGTTTTATGGCCTTAATTTGGAAAGTAGGCAATGAATAATTCAAAACCTCAAATGAACCTATGAGGAATCTAATACCATAAAACAATTCCTATAGTTTTTCAAAAGTATCTAAAACAAGTTGTGTTATAACCTTTAAAATTAGGTATTTTCATACAATTTTGGTAAAGGAATGATTCTTGTTGGCGCATAATAATACATAGTGAATTTGTACAAGTTATATGTCAACATGTATTATAACAAAGTTTTCGAACCTAAGCTTAATATGTGTCGTCTCCAAATGATTCTAATCCGGTAAACAAGTTGTCCTCATGGTATTACTCTATCATGTTTACAACATAAGAACCATTTGTTTTGCCTCTAAGTGTAAACCATTATATGCATACCATGCATAGCTAAGAGGTTTTCGCCTACAAAGTTAGAGTCCACGTCGATGATTTTTGGCCTCTTGCCTTAGTCCTAACAATTTTTTGTGACATAATAGTTGGAAATGGTAACAATAATTCAATAAGGACTGACCTTACAATTTTAGGTCTATTAAATAATTGCAATTGTCTTGATTACCCATATTTTTCAACAACATATTGTCATAGCTCCATATTTAGGGTGTTTTGCTTAATATTACTTTTACTCATTGATATTTTGAATGCTCCATGTGAGTCATGCATGGAAAATTTACCCTAATAATTGAGGCTATATTATATTTATTGATTTTAGATGGTGATAAAATTTGACTTTTGACTTTTGGTATATTATCAAAAGTTAAAAAAAATAGGGTATTCTATTTTTTTATCTAAAAAATAGAGCAATGAAATTAGGCTGGATGTATTGGAAGATGATGGATCTAACAAATTCGTATAGCCAGATGACATAATGTTACTTTGTACAAAAACAATAGAGGTGTCCAAAAAGCTACCATATGAATAATTGGCTTATGCAAGTCTAGTGTTCATAACAACTGCTTCTTATAGCTACCACGGGTTAGATTATGGCTAAATAGGAAAATTTATACAATTGGTCAACTCCACTGATAGAGAAACGTTCAAATGCTACGATTTTCTATGCTTAAATGTTGCGGTTATTGAGGAGAAACACATATAGACGAAGCACTTGGTATATATGAATATGCTGCAGTTTTTTTTACGCAACAATAAAATTCACAAGCGCAACATTTAATAGTCCAAATGTTGCAGTTTTTAGAAAACCGCAGAACTTATGTAGTTTCTTTTGCAAAAAAATATTTTTTTTAATCCAAAACCATCAATTGCTGCGATTTTTTCGAAAACCGCAACACTTGATGGTTCAAATGCTGCGGTTTTTCCAAAAAATCGCAGCAATTAATATTACTAAATGCGAACTATTATAGCATAAATCTTATTTTCAAGGAAAATTAGGAAAAATCGACCTATTTTGTGAAATTGGTGAGAGTGAATACGCATAAGTGATTTAGAAAGTTAATCATATGATGATATTAGGATCATGAGAAATTATCAAAGGTCACAATTGACAATTTCAAACTATTTTACTGCAATGTGAGTAAGAGAGTCTGAAAAGTAGCAAATGATATTAATCTTCGAAAATAATTGATGGAGATGATCTTTATGGTGTAAAGAGCTACCAGATTTAATTTGGTGATTTTTTGAGTTCATTTGATAGGTTAGATTAGAGTATAAATGGACAACTTTAATAATGTGCTATAAATGTCAGCTAAGTGTAGTATATGAAGTGTAACAAAGTGAAGTGCACAAACTTAATCAAGGGTGGCCAACTGCGTCAAGGGTGAAATTAAGATATTTTGGGTGGGACTAATATTTGATTAAAGGGACAAAGGCTGGTTAGAGGAGAACATGTAAAGGCCAAGTGATTAAATCAAATTTATAACATAAAGCCTAGATCTTAGCGTATTCTTCTTCCAATCTTCCCCAATCCAAGCAACAACTCCTTGATCCCCACTCCTCGATCTATTTACTGCCTTTCCTAGTCCACAATAGACCTGTGTATTGGGTTGGGTTAGGGTTGGGATATGTCACATGCAAAATGGGCCGGATCGAGTCAAAGGAGATGCTAAACGGATCGGGGCAGGTCAAATGATATAAATAACGAGCCGAGTTAGGTCGAGCCAAATGAGATACAAAACGATTCGAGTTGGGTCATTCAAAGAGAGTATATTTTTTTATCTATAGAGGGTGATAGTTTACAAGTATCACCTCCAATATTTGGTAGTGGACTATTGATAAGTATGTAGAAATAATTTATTACATGATAGTTTTTAAAAGTTTTGAAAACTATTGATCCATTATTGACCCGACTTTACCCATTAAAGACCCAATAAAACATGTCTTCTTAAGAGTCCGATCAATTAGACCTGTTATTGATTAGAATCTTTCACAAATGGATCGGTTAAAGACCCTTAACGACCCCTTCCATTTGAACACCTCTAGTCCACAGGCAATTCACCTCTCGTATCCTCAAAATGAAACAAATTTTCAGGAGGAAAGCTTCCGTGATCTTTGGTTTGATTTGGTAATTGGTATGCATCACATGCCAATGTATCGCGCAGTAACTTCCTTCTTATGAACCTAGCTAACTATGTAAAATTAATATTATTGTTATGATGAATTATCTCTATTTGTTGGTTGTATGGTTATCGTCAATATAACCATTAGTGGGCCCCACCCCAACATCGTCATCTCATTACAACTAAAAGCTCTTCAATTTTTCAAAATTTAAAGGATTAATTGACCGCATTAATCTAACATTTGCCTGATTTGCGGATATTAATCCAACCTTTTGTTTATTTCTGATTGAACCTACCTTTAACTGATTTTTGCTTCCACTAAACCTTTTTACGGGTGACCGAAACAACAGGTGGAAATTATCTGACGTGGTAGAGGCAGTTTAATTTCTTTGCTTCTTCCATAATTTTCCACCCTATATATTGTTTGCTTCTTCCTCTACAAATCAAATCCACCAATTGCTTTCCCTCTAATTCCAAACTTCAGCATCTTCGGCACTGTACAAGAAATAATGGTGGGCTGGTGGTTGTTGATTTTGAAGCTAAAGAATGGCAGGAATGAATAGGAGTAAATGGGTGTCAAAATACGACGCACAAGGGGTGGCACTGGTGAACTGGCAAATTATGGAACAACACACTTATGTTTTGAACAAAACTCTAAGTTGAGCCTTCTGACATTCCACCTTACTACTAAAGCTACCACTAGAAATACAACTAGAAGTTGTACTACTAGTGCCACACCCATTTCTGGCCTTGACTGCCCTCTGAAACTCCACAAAACCCTTGGTCCCTTGCTTAATATGTGGATTCTCAACCTCGGGCAAAGCGGCCACCTTTTCTTGTCCACTTACATTAGTCTTACCACCAGTCAAAAACTTTTGCTCCGATGACCCCACCAATTTCTTTGAATGTTGTTGCATCAATTGCTGCTACTGCTGTGCCTGTAGAAGAAACTAATTCAGAAACTCCTGATGATAGAACAGATGAGCATCAGCAAGCTTCATCTGCACTCTTTCTTCCCTAAAAGCTTCAACCATTCTAAACATTTTCCTCTCCTTTTCCATTTCTGCCTTCATCTTCTTCTTCTCTTCCTTTAACCTTGCAATCATCGGATCCTGTCATCCCACCGTTGTGCCCACCAGTGGGGAAGGGGCGGTTGGGGTGCGGAGCTGCTCTGCTGCTGATTATGATGATGTTGGTGGTGGTAGTTGTCGAGCAGTTGTGGGGACGATACGGAGTGGTGGTGGAGAGAAATAGAAGTGTTCCCGTTGGTGGCGGGGCTAGTGATGTCGAAAGCCGAGACGAGATCGGGAGTTATTAGGGTTTGAGACAAAGAAATGAGCTCATCAGGGGAAGGGAGGTCCTCGTCCCATTTAGAGAACCAATTAGAGTTGAATATATTTTTAAAAGAGAGTTACCTTTTCGTGACCGGCTACAACAGGTAACAACTAGACCAGGTTTAGTGGAAGCAAAAATCTGTTAAAGATAGGTTCAATCAGAAATAAATAAAAGGTTGGATTAATATCCGTAAATCGGGCAAATGTTAGATTAATGCGGTCAATTAATCCAAATTTAAATCCAAATCTTCAAATCACATCAGGGCTTGTGTGAAGTGAAGAGAGAGACTAGAGCAGGAAGAAGAGAAGATATTAAAAATCCTTAGAATATAAACGGATCAATAAGTAGAGTAGTTGTACATAGACCGACCGGGTATGTGGGTCGAAGAGGCACAACAACTTTTGGCACGACACTAGCCCAACATGACACACTGTATGCGGAGAGGGCCGCAGACTAGACTGCGAATAGCAAAATAAATTTGGACACGTGCACGCGAGCGACCTGCCAATTTGACACCAGACACGTTATATAGGCACGACATAAAGTACGCTATTATTTAATATTATTATTAGTAGCAGTATTATAATTGTTACTACTAAATTAATATTACTATTTTTTAATATTATTATAATCTAATAATATAATTAACATTATTTAAACTATTTTTTTGATTTTTACGCATGTTATTTTTTATTGTTAAAAAATTAGACCATCACAAAGTACGACACGACACAACATACTAGACACACTAGACACGTATACTAAATTTTAGGGTAACACAATTACAAACAATAGGCCTTGGACATCTCTCGGTAATAACTATCAAGTTGACCAAAAACCTAATTAATGCATGATGTGTGACATTATTTTGATAAAAAAAAAGAAGTAAATTAAGGCAGGCAGGCAGCCATAACTATTTTTGACGGTCCGAAAATTGTAGGGTCGGTCCCATCCGTCACGAATTCCTCCATTTTTCCCACAATCTATGTTCTCTGTCTCATCCCTCCTTCCAGCACCCACACCCCCACTGCTTCACCACACATTCCTCAAATCCCTAATCATCTAATCTTATGCAACCTTTCCGATTCTCGATTAATCCCAGAATATTAACTATAATTCAATTCCATCACGAACCCACTTCATAATTTTACTTCAATTTTTCTGGGGTCGGTGTAATAATCGAATCTCTGACAAAAATTTCGAAATAGGGTTTTGCTATTTGAATTGGGGAATACTTCTAAACTGAATTATAAAGTTATGGGACATGATGAATCCGATAATTGTGATGACAGTGATGGCAGAGGCAAATCATCGAGTTCGTCCAATGTTTCATGCTCAATTTGTCTTGAACCTGTCACCGACAATGGTGATAGATCTTGGGCTAAGCTTCAATGTGGTCATGAATTTCATCTGGGTATGCGTGCTTTTGAAGTTATTTGAGATCTGGGTTTTCGTTGTTTGCATTTTTTTTGCTGCTTGTTTGATCTGATTCTTGTGTTATATTTGTTGAATTTTGTTGGGTTTTGATTTGATGATGATACTGATTGTTGTGCAAAAGTGTTGGAATATGCGTTAGGGGTTAGGAATTCTATGGTTGGTGTTGATGCATGATGGAGGAAGTTAGGAATTTGGGTTGTTGAGGAGGATGATCTCATCATCAAATTCGAGCTGGAAGTTTTGCATGGATTTACTTAGCTAGAGGATAGGTATCTATATCTAGGCTTTGAATGTTTGAGCAAGAGAGTTGTGAGTTGGGATTGGTTCTATAGTGGCACATAGCTACGATTGCCTTCTAACTTGTGGTTTTCATGCCTTCTAGTGTGCACGACTTGTCAGAGATTGGATTGGTGCATAGTCTTTTTGTTATGATGTGTCATCTTATGTGTCTTCTTTGTGAACCCTTGATTATTTAAGATGGATTAAAACGGGTTAGTGCAGCTGCTGCTTGTTGTGATGCCACAAAATTTTGGCATGCCTTTTGAGTTTTGATTTAACAGTTACCTACAACTTTATAATCAGTTATATACAATCCGTTAAAGTTAGGGTTACTGGCTAACTACTCAATTCTGCATCAATATATTACCACAGGTCATCACAATGAGAAGCTAGATGGATCCCCAAGGTAATTCAGGGTCCACTTTATTCTATCTCTCAATTTAATTATTTTGGTAGATGTAACTAATAGAAGGATCAATGATAAGTGAGAACTTTGAAGAGGTGAGTCGAAAGATCAACGTAGGCAAATCACTCGGACTGTAGATTTGTAGAAAGATCTGGAAAAGTTTCCTCAAAAGTTTTGCGTGCTAAAGAATAGCAACCAAACACAAGGGAGAATTCTATTAGACAAAGTGTAGTTGGAGTTAAGAATTTCCGGGTAAGAATAGTTGAGGATGTTGCAACAATTTTGCAGTTTAATTAGAAGAGGTCAAATTATGAATCTAGGTCTTAGTTAATAAGAGGTAGGGTTTGTGTTAGTAATCTTAAGTGTAGATGGTAAGGTGCGAGGAATAAGGTATTTTTCCTAAGATATCCCTAGGCAATTAGATTATGTGTTCAGCTATTCAAGATTAAGTTTGACCTATATTAATCATTATCATTAAACTTTATCACCAATTTCCTATTTCCTACTTAATTTTTGATTGCATTTTCTGTTACAAGTGTCTCTGCTACGTCCACTACTTGTTGAGAATCCTGGATATCTGTATTGTCAATGTATGTTTTTTTTGGTATGTTATGTATTTTTTGGTCTTTTACGACAGCTTAGCAATTTTCATTTTTTGTTTCTTTTCTATATTTTCTCATTCAGTTTTTTATTTTTATTTTTATTTTTATTTTTTAATGTTGCACTGTGTATTCTTGATTTCTTTCCAAGAAATTAAAGAAAAAAAATCGCGGGGCTCTTGGAAACAACCTTTTCTATGACTAGTCAGAGGTAAGGACACTAGACCTCCCTATACTTAATTTGGTGGAATTGATTGGATTGCTGAGTGGAGCTATGCTTGTCGTCTTAATTATTGTTTTAACTAGTGGACTAGATGTCATTTGATGGAAAAATAAGTTAAAATCGATGACAGTGTGAACTTTTAAATGCTACGTTTGTGTGGTAAACAAGACACCAAATTATGCCTTAGCCCTCATTCCGCTCGCAAAATGAAGGCTTAATACTGAATGCTCCTAGTAAGCCCTCCTGTTTAGGATGAGTGTTTGGCGTCAATTTCTGATACATTTTTGCTAAAGAAGAAGCTGATAATGATTGCCGGGAGCACATAAATTCTGTTGTTATATGTATTACTAGGGGCCATTTCCTGTAGATTAACCTGTAATTCATTTCTTCAATTCTGAGCTGATGGCAGAGCCTTCTGATGCCAGTAATGTGGAAATGTTATATGCTCCAGGTTTTTGGTTATCAGAAGCTTTGAAAAGCTTTGGACCTTGAAGCAGATGGAATATGTATATGCTCTTGTAAGTAGTTGGGATGTATTGGGAATTGATGCCCCAAGAAGCCAAGATCCCAACACCTTGTTTGGCATTTCCAAAAGCCCATGTCTTCTTATGAGAACATTGCTGTAAAAAGCGTATTGACTTACAAATCTTTGAATATCTTGCCTCCATATGAGTGAATCTGTTATCTCCTACTGCAAATGTAAATATGACTTGATGCACATGATAGGAAAGCCTCCTGATTTTGATGTTGGCATGTCACTCTGCATCTGTTTATAATTGCGTGATGTGGTAAAAGCAAACCTGCAAAGTAAATTGTTTTATTGTTTTGGAGGTGGAAAAAGAGGAATTGGTGGTATTGAATAATTCTTGGGTGTGATAGGACATGCCAATCCTATGGCTGGTTTTGTATTTGAGGTGTTGGTAGTTTGTTGACAACTTGACATTCTGCTTGGCATGCAAGGAAGAAGCTTAGTAATTTGACCTGTATCGAGTGTGTGAGCTTGCATAGTTTGTGTCTTTGTGAAAGGTTGTCACTTTGCAAAATAGGAATGCAATGCAAGTTATGCTTTGAATATTGATGTTAAATTGCCAAACATATGATAGCTGGGACATTGGATGCATGCTGGGAGCACTTTTTTACTGTCATAGGACCAGGCTCCTAATTTTTTTTTTAACAATATATAGTAGGGGATTCTACACTAGGAGAACATTGCTGTTCGCTCTGGACATGCTCATGGGCCTATATTAATTCATTGGGTTTTCAATCATTCAATGTTGATTTTTTGGGATACTGCTTGTATTCATTGCCCCCTTCATGTGTTGTTGTTCTGTTCATATTTGCTGAGAACTTCATACTTGCATTTATGAATTGTGGTGATTTGCAGATTGCATTGGTTCTGCTTTTAACATCAAGGGAGCAATGCAATGCCCCAACTGTCGGAAAATTGAGAAAGGTCAATGGCTTTATGCCACTGGTTGTCGCTTATTTACGGATATGATGGATGACTGGCCCCATGATGAGGATCTTTATGACCTAAACTACTCTGAGTTGGTAATTGTTTACAGTTACTATGTCTAGTGTCTCTAGTGCTGCCCTACAAGATTGTTTCTTTTCTCATTGTCATAATCTGTATCTCTCATCATGTACATTGAAGTGAGACTATCTTCTGCCTTTGTGATTCAAATACAGTGGGATATTGATGTTTTTATAATTTTAAGTTTTTGTGATTTGGCCTGTTCCTTAATGAAGCTTCCTGAATATTTGCTGGAATTATATATCCTCGTGTTCCGCACTTAAGTTTTTCTGTATTACAATTGTTCAATCTGCTATGAATTTGTGTCAATTATTGGTACCGCCTCTATACTATATCATAGCTGTAACTATTTTAAATTTGCTACTATAAGTATAAAGTTTATAAGTTTATTTCATTTTAATTTGCTCATTGTTCTCGCTTGCAGTTCGGAGTTCAATGGTGTCCATTACCTGCGTTTTCACGGCTTCCCTCTTTTGAGTAAGCTTGGCTTTAGTATTAACTGTATACTTGATGTGTAGCAGATTCTGAGAAATTTTTGCACTTTGTTTCCTATTTCATTCTTTTTACCGTCTCTGTGATCTAACTTATTCCCCAGCCTTGCTTGCACAGTGATAGAACTGTGTAAAGTAGATTCTTGATAGGCTAGAGTCTTGCTTGCCTGTATGCAGCTCTAGATCATGGTTGGCATCCTGGTTTCTCAAGTGGGTATTTTTGTTTTTCAAGCCTACTAGGCCTAACCCTTAATAAATAATGACCTCACCCATTCTTGAACTCTGCTAGTTCTGGTTTTCCATTTTGCTGTTCAGGAATTCACGACTTTTTCTACTAAAGGATGACTTTTGAAGGTTAAGTATGAAGCTCTTAAATCTATTTCATTGCATCTCATTTATGCATTCATCTTAAGTAGAAAATTTAACAATCAATGACTAATAATACAACAATAATAATTTTGCCCATTAAGTTTTGCCTAGCCAGGCATTAATTTAATACATTCCATGTCAATTGACCTGGTTCTTGTCCTTGTGTCATTAAGTCAACCAAATTTATTAATATACATCTTAACCCATTCCTATCATAGTAGTCAATGTACTTAGTTGCAGGTTGTTTTCATTGAGGTTGGGCTAAGGAGTGAATGTGGTTAATTATATGAACACCATAGGTGCAGGGTATATAATCATTCTTAATACATTGTTTCTGGATAGTTGGGATTTTTATTCTTGTGTGTTTGTGTGGATACATGATTTTCCTTTGTTGTTTCACGTCTTCACGATGATGTGTGTTCTTGTGGTGTCCTACTTTAAACTTGTAAAGGATGTGCAGGTTCATGGGTTTCTTGGTCATTGTATATGTTGGACTTAAATCAAGTCATTGTCCTGAGAGAGTCATTGAGTGGACATTTATTTATGTGACGACTTACTAAGTGATCTGCTTGTTTTCATTTATTGTTGATCAATGACAACTTCCTGATATGTTACTTTTCCATTTTACAGGGAGGGTGAGTTCCCATCTACTGCGTGTAAGTTTTACTATTCCCGTATGGTTTAAAATCTAATAGTGGTATAATGTCAATCATGTTAAATTCTTTTGCTTTTACAGATCATGATTTTTTGGGTCAACAAGCCGTCTTTGCTGAACATACGGCTGTTTCATCTTCAACGCACCAATGCCCCTATGTGGCATATTACGGACCAATTCATTCCTCGACCTCAAACTCTGTGGGAAGTGTGTCTGATGGCTCCAGTTATAGTAATCGCTGGGGTGGCCCATCTGGACCCAGTGAAATGCCTACTTCTTATGCCTTTGCTTCTATGGATCATCATTATCATGGTTGGGGGCATCATTCCTTGAGCTTCTCTGCTACGGGAAATCGATTGGGTGCTTCTGATCAAAATTCAGCTTCTTCTTTGAACCCAAGATCTTCTCGAGTCAACTCTGATGGACCTAGATCAGGATCATTTGTCCATCCCTTCGTTGTAAGCCACAGGTATGTCGTGACAGCCCTGGGAATGTTCTCTTGTGCTTGACTTTGTTGCTTCAAAAGTATATTTTGAAGTTTTCCATCCTCCTGCTTTATGGGGTTGTTGGCCTAGCTGGTAGAGGATGTAGTAACATGCACATCTACCATGGTTGTTCAATCTAACTTACTTGCCGAAGCACCTATATGATGAAATAGTGGGACTTCAGAAGAACACTAGCTATCTTATAGTGTCAACTTCCCAACACACGCACAAGAAAAAAAAGTCACCATGGGATTTGCTTGTTCAGGTTGTGTTTAGGGTTTTATTTCAGAAAGCTACAGAGCTAGCTCCTACTTGATATTGTTTATTCTGGGTTGGTCCAAGTTCAAAGAAGGTTATCGTTGACCCTAGTTTGACCTCAATTTCTTTGATTTTGAATCTAGAAAATTAAGCTTAGGGGGATTCCTGATCCTTTTCTCAATCAATCCTTTAACTTGCTGAAATCCCCATCCAGCATCTTATTTTTCCCCGGCACTTTCTTTTGTATGGAATATGGAAGATTGCTTCTTTTTGGAATATGGAATATGGAAGATTGCTTCTTTTTGGTGCTCAAATAAATTATGTAGAAGCTGCAATGTTTGAATATTCAACTCTTACTAGTTTTATAATTTTATTATCATATTGTCTTGAGAACTTGTTAGAAAATGTGGTTAATAATTAAGATTCTGCACACAGTATTCTCTCTTTGTTGGTTAAACGCTATTGCTTTTGAATAGAGGTCATACATGAATTGCCATCTTACTGATGATGAAACTTGGTGAAAAACTTGGTTTCTAATAATGGTCATCCTATTTTGTAATTTCTTTCATTTACTACCATTGACACTACTTACTGTCACAGTTCTGGCAGTAGAGTCGGAAGCTCAGTCACTTCATCTATGATTCCACCATATCCAGGCAGTGCTGCTCGAGCTCGCGATCGTGTACAAGCTCTTCAGGCATATTTTCATCCACCTAGCAGTTCACCGCCCATTCGTGCTCCCATCATGTCCAGTACAAGAAGATCTAGTGGTCATCGGGGCTTGTCCCAAGGGGCACCAATGCCCTCATCATCTGATCAGACGGCAGGGGGTTTCTTTGTATTTCCATCAGGTACATCCACTCGGAGCTTTCCTGAAGTGGAGAGTGCAATATCTAGCAGATACCATGGGTGGGAAAGAGACCATTTGGCTTCTTTCCCATTAAATCCAGGTGATAGAGATTCGAGTTGGCTTCCCCACCAGGTTGTTGGTGGGTCCAGCAGTTTCCGCCAACAGCATGGACCTGAACGGACACCATCACAGAATCGGTCATGAAGACCACCCAGTCTATCCTTTTATTTTTCGTTTTTGGGTGAAAGCGAAAAACAAATTGCCAAAATTACAACTGCGGAAACCAAAGACGTATTTAATGTGTGAAATGATGCAGACGGTTTTAATTGGTGTTTCGCTGGACAAGCGAGGCTCCTGTATGCTGTTGAGTGGGTCTTAAAATGGTCCTTTTTGGCGGTTGCTTCATTAGTAAGCTTACTTGCCTTGAGGGTATCTAAAATAAGACATTGAATCGTGAATGAGGCCTATGGTTATGTGGAGAGTTCTCTGTATGCCTAAGAAAGTGAATTGGAGTTGTGTTGCTAGGATGCCTGGCCCTGGATGTGAGTTTAGGGGGGATCCGACTTGTGTTGCATTAACATTTATCCCCGTAAATTTGTGGTATTTTGTATGATAAATTTAAAAAGTTTTGAACAATTACGCTGTCTTGTTTCAATCTTCAGCAATCAGCAGTACTAATTGCTATATCCTGTTGGTGATTAGGCCAGCAGGGTGGACTTCAATGTCATTGCAATTGGCAACGAGAGCTGTGGGCTAACAAAGAGAGGAAAATAGTGGAGGGGAACTCACAATAGCTAAAATCACTTAAGCATTTCTACTGGTTATGTTAGCTAACTAGCTAATCCTATGCAGCCTAACTCCATATAATAGACGTTATTGAGTAATCTATGCATAACCTATTACTAATTGAAGAAGTCTTGCCTCAGCCTTAACAGTGGAATGATGCATCCCAGGGAATTTGTGGGTATGTTGTCTTAATGTTACAAAAATAATTATATAAAATTTGGAAATTTTTGAAATTGAAATTAAAGCTTTTTAAGGTCATAAGAGGAGACTGTGAACCATTCAATATAATTTTTGTTTTCAAAGGTCATTTGAAAATTTTTGAGATTGAAATTATAGGAGTTTAAAAAATTAATTAAAATAGATTTTAAGAGTCAAAATAGATGATTTTATTCACTCCTATGACCTAGTGAAACATTATAAAATTCATGGTAAGCATATTAAGTTACTCTATCGTCGGATTTGAAATTGTAAAAACTTATCTAATATTGAAGGTTAATTATTTATTATTTTTTTATATATTTTTGAAAATTTTTTATATTAAAGGTACATGCTATTCTTGAGGTCGCATAAGGATTTTTGAAACCATTAAATCTCTTGTATTCGATATGCAAAGACCCTAAAAAAGAACTTAGGGCCTAATTGAAATTTTTTTTGATACAGGTTGAAATGAATGGTTAGAGCAAAAGTAGAGGGTTCTAATCATGACTCAGGGATTCATGGTAAATATATCATGAGGATTTCCTTCACCGAGTCTAAAATTTTCCAAAATGCTCGAATTATGTAAATTAGTGAAATACATTATTTTTGAGATATTTTCAAAAAAAAAATCTGAAATTTAAGTAAAAATAATAATTGTTTCTTTGGGTTCAAATAAAGAGGTTTGAAACAATTCAATTCCTTAAATTTTTTTTCTTCAAAGCCCATAAAATAAGCTTAGAAACCAATTGTAGTAATATTAAAAATTGGTAGAAATGAGTGTTTAAAATATAAGTTGATGGTCCATCACCCCTAAACACTAAAAAGACCCAATAAAACTTAGGGTAACCAAAAAGACCAAATTTTAAAAGGTTATAAAGACATTTTCAAAAATCTCCACAATTGAATAAAGATATTGAATACTTCATAGGGTCAGTTGAAACCCATTTAATACTTTAAATTTGGTCTCTAAAAGCCCTCAAAACAAGCTTAGGATGTAATTGTAAAAGTTTTAGAAACTAGTATAATTGACGGTAATGGTCAAAGAAGAAGGTTTCAATACCTCCAATGGCCTAATATAACCTTATAAGATCCACTGCAAGCAAATCAAGATTTGGTTATTCCTATTCCAAAAATGCTCAAAAATGTTTGCATTTTAAAGATTATACACTTCTTTGTGATATTTGAAACAATTGAATGCCTTATACAATGTCCATAAAAACAAACTTAAGATCCAATTAAAGGAGCTTTAAAATCGATAAAAGTGAGTGTTTAAAGTCAAAATAAATGATTATAATCATTATTACTATTATAATTCTATGAGACTCATTATAATAATATTTAATATTTTCTCATCGATTCTACAATTGTCAGAAATGACCATTTTATGAAACCAAAGGAATAAAGTATAGGCAAAAATTTGTAACCCACAAGCCTACTGTCGACCATATTTTGTCGCCTTAATTCTCGACTGCTCTATTTGAAAGATCCTACAAAACTCGGTGGAACTATGAAGCGCCATCTGTATAAGTCTCCTTGAATTCTTTGGGAGACAAGAGATTAAGACCTAGTTTAAGAGAAAGGAAAAGTAGCCAATTCTAATGGGTGAAACTCACTTAATCAAGTGACACATAGTCACATACATTATTAAATAAATCATTGAATTTCCATTTTTTTCATGTAAAGTTTATTTTATGATAGGTTAATTTTTCTTTCCACAATATCTGCCATCGACTTCTTCCCAATAACAGTGACACCTTCAAACGTTACTTTAAGGAAGGTTCATCATTCTTACGAATACAAGAATGAGTTAATTTTGCAGGAACTGTCCCTTGTGTGTGTAGCTTGAGCTTTCTTTAGTTAATTCAAAAAAGGGGCTTGAGGGTTGATGCAAGTCTAACAGACAGTTCTCCTCTAGCTTTGAAGCCCGAAACAAAAAGACTTAAGGGAAAATACTTCTTTTTTTCTTTTTTTTCTTTTTCTTTAGCATTTGGTTACTGCGATTTGACTCACCCTGAAGGCTTAGCCTAGTTTGCTTGGCTAAAACGAACATGCCAAAGTCTAATAAACCCTGGTCCTTTATTAGCCAATGAAAGTTAACCAAATTAGTCAATTGCTAAATACAAATTAAAACCTATAACAATGACATTCAAATCCCAAAATACAAATCCCACTCATAGCAATTCACTATTTAGAGTTCGTCAGAGAATTCTCATCATAGTCTAACCTAGATAGATGAATTCATAAAATCCTACATGAAGGAGAACCGGCCAGTTGTAAAATGTAAGACTAGATTGATCTTAATCAATCAAGTTTATTCCAAATATATGCTACAATAAAACTTTAATCTTACACTCGTCTAGACCAAAAGATTAGTTTGTACCACAATAACTCCACTTCTCAGCTTCGCCCTTCACACTTGACAGAATGTCTCCTATCATACACTGCCTGCAATTTTAAACACATTGCTTGTTCAGAATAACAAAAGGAATTACTAAGTAGAGTACGTAGTCATTCAGAACAAGATACTGGTATCATACTGTACGAACTTAGATGCGTTTAGCGGAATTTCAAGAAATGATTTCTTAGCATCTAAAACAGGATCTCATGCATATAATAATACGAATTATGAGAAAGTATAACATACCCTTGTTGCGTAATTTCCACTAAGCAAGAGGGCACTTCTTTCTGCAATTATAGATCTTTAGAACGTCAATTACCGTTCCTCTAATATTGGTCCACGAGCAATGAATGAATCTCCACGTATGCTAGTACGGAATAAGGAACAATTCCTTATTACTTTTACTGGAGGTTATGAGAGAGAAGTTTTTGTGTGAAAATGAAAGATGATTATTATTCATTAGTCACTTAGTCATATTTATAAAAGACCATCGCAACTCTTCACATAATTGCATCTCTTTACATAATCGCATCTCTTGAGCATTAATGCATATTCATACATATTATTTCAATCATATACTCGTATGTGTGACCTCATAGGACCAGATTATTATTAGTATTAAACTAATTGTATTAGTTCACAAATCATAATTGGTTTCTAGAAAAACATTATGATTACCTAAAATAACCGATTATAATTAATATCCATATTTGTCCTAATTATAATTAGTAATTACACTTGATCGACGGATATTTCCTTCAATCTCCCACTTTTTCTAGAACAAGTGTGTAACAATAAATTCCTTAAGTCACTTAATGTCAAATTTGATAATATGATAACATCTTATGTCATCCATATTAAGATTCAAATTGTTTCTTGAAATCTGAGTTAAGAACTGTAGAACTGTAGAACTATCTGAGTTAAGATTCAAAGGTAGACTATATGTTCCAACTGCCAAAGCAACAACTCTTGCTCCATTTCCAACACGCAGTTCTATCTCTCCTTTAGCAAGCTTTCTACTTCTTTTTAGTCCCTGCACATCCGAAACAATGTGAGTACCACAACCGGTATCAAATACCCAAGAAGTAGAAGTTGTTAAATTAATTTCTATAACAAAGATACCTAAAGAGCCTGTCTTCTTATCTTCCAAATACTTAGGGCAGTTTCTCTTCCAATGGCCTATTCCATCACAATAGAAACACTTGGCATCCGCTTTTGGATCGCCCTTGGGCTTAATAGATGTCTTAGTCCGAGCAACTTGCTTGCCCTTTCCTTTGACAATCTTTTTGCCCTTCTCTTTCCATTTGAACCCCTTACTTTTTTGTACCATAAGAATTTCTTTCTTTGGTTTTAGAATGTCCATCTCAGCAGTGACAAGCATTCCATGCAGTTCTTCTAAGGTTTGCACTTTATTGTGCATGTTAAAGTTTTGCCTAAATTGCTGAAATCCATCATGCAATGACATCATGATTATGCCAGTGGCCATTTCAGTGGTATAGGTCATTCCCAGTTTAGACACTTTATGGAACAATTCCATCATTTTGAAAACATGTTCTCCCACTGGTTTATCGACATTTTGCACACATCGTAACAACTCTCTATGAGTCTCATATCTCTTTATTCTTGCTTGCTTCTGAAACATCTTTTTCAGTTGCTAGATAATGCTATGAGCATCTATACCATCAAAATTCTTTTGAAGGTTTGGTTCCATTGAAGCTAGCATGAGACATGTGACAAACATTGATTTTTCTTTAACAACCTTTTGATTAGCCTTTTCTGCATCTGATGCTGTGGCTGTCAGAACTGGGATAGGGGTGTCAAGGACATCTTCTCTTCCTTCCGCCCTAACAACAATTCTTAGGTTCCTTTCCCAATCAAGGAAGTTAGTGTTGTTCAATTCATCCTTCTAAAGGTATGAACGTAAATTAGGACTGTTGTTATTGTTACTAGACATGATATCTACAATAGAAAAATATCAAAGTTTAATAATATGTTTATCATTAGTAGCATACAATATTTGAACAATTCAAAGCTACTTATCACATTTTAAAGTTTGTCCCGAATTTTAAAACATGAATACCAAGATCCTTTAAAACAAACAATTTTAAGCGGACTTTGGCTCTATGTATAAAATCTGATGTTTTATCGGTAAGTAAACAACCTTTACTAATTATATCTTATATAATTCTTGGTCAATAGATAACAACTTTTGTTTCCATCTCTATGTTTCAAGACCCAAAACTTTGTCTTTTGATAATCTTGTTGAGCAAAACCAAACAGTGACATGTAAATTTCATAAATATTACCCTATTTTCCCAAGATTATATGTAACACCCCACTTTGGCGGAAACTATTACTTATGATCTAGGGCTTAATAGGTGTCTGTTTGGGAAAAAAATATCTCAATATTTCTTTTAGGGACCTAATTTACTATGTTGGTTTATTTATTAGAGAACATATACAATAAATAAGAGCAACATGCATAAATTTAAATAAGCATAATAAAATGCAATAAAATTGTGATCCTAGTATGACCCCTAAACCCTAAAGACTACTCTTTATAGGCTTCGTCCTTAAACCATCATGGATCATCATCCTTGATTATCTTGGACATTTACTACTTGGATCTCCATCCATAATGAATACATAGTATTTTTGAAATTTAAAATTAACAAATTTAAAATAAATTACAAAAATACAAACGATACGCAGACCGTATTTAGGATACAAAAATACAAACGATACGCAGATCATATTTTCTATCCTAATTTGGGCCTTACCAGTCACCTTATGCAATCACAATAACAAATATTATAAACTACATAAAATAATAATATCAACATATTAAAATTAAAATAATATGCTATTAACAATTAAAAGCAATTATTATTCAACTTATTAATCACATTAATAAATTAAATAATATTATAAATAAGAACGCATGCCATAAAGAAAAGAATAGACAAATTCAAGAAATCACTATTTAAATCTATTAATCACATTAATAAAATTAAATAATGGCATCAACAAAAAAAAAATTTAATTTTACTAATCAAATCAATTAAAAAAACAGTCAAAGAAGGTTAATTAACCCTTAATTAATTATATTGATTCAATTAAAATTTAAATGTGGTATTAACTCAATTAATGAAAAACAAATAATAATAATAATAATAATAATAATAAAACAAGAGGGTTGGGCTCCAGCCCGCACCAACCCGTTGTGACCCGCGACTGGGTGTACAGCAACCCACGCACAAGGTCCTCTCTCGCAGCTCTCCCTAAAACCACCCACCGGCAACTATTGCCTGTGACCCACTCCGAGAAAACCCCACCCCAATGTTCCCCAGTTTCCGACGAAGTTGCGCCACAATTGCGCAAGTTTGGGGCAATTTCGATCAAAATTTGTTCGAATTTTTTCACCAAATCAAAGGCAAAACGTTTTATTATCATATAATTACATTTTTTGATTGATTAATTGTGAAACTTCACAAGTTTCATGTGAATTAATCAATTTGGGGAAAAACTTAGGGTTCTTTGTTTCGTGATTTTAATGCCCTATTGTTGAACGAATTTTGATGCAAAAACCCAATCAAATTGTGTATACATGCAATTCAAACAACAATGCATAAGATTCGAACATCAATCATGCCAAAATTCACAATTTTATGCACAATAGATTCAAAATTGGGGTTAGCCATGAACCACGAATAGAACGAAAAAATTGTTTCATTCAAAAAACGTGTGAATAATTGGCTAATTCAAGCATCATAATGCATCAAATTAATCAATTTCAATAGATTAAAAACTGATTTTAATCATGCCTGGCAATACCACATATCAAACCTTCTGTAATTGAATCAAAATAATACAATTGCATACATAATCATATTAAAATATACAAGAAGCTAACTGATACCACTGTAGGAACTTAGATGCGTTTAGCGGAATTTCAAGAAATGATTTCTTGGCATCTAAAACAAGATCTCATGCATATAATAGTACGAATTATCAGAACAGTATAACATATCCTTGTTGTGTAATTTCCACTAAGCAAGAGGACATTTCTTTCTGCAATTATAGATCTTTGAACGTCAATTATGGTTCCTCTAATATTGGTCCACGAGCAATGAATGAATCTCCACATATGCTAGTACGGAATAAGGAACAATTCCTTATTACTTTTACTGGAGGTTATGAGAGAGAAGTTTTTGTGTGAAAATGAAAGATGATTATTATTCATTAGTCACTTAGTCATATTTATAAAAGACCATCGTAACTCTTCACATAATTACATCTCTTTACATAATCGCATCTCTTGAGCATTAATGCATATTCATGCATATTATTTCAATCATATACTCATATGTGTGACCTCATAGGACCGGATTATTATTAGTAGTTAACTAATCGTATTAGTTCACAAATCATAATTTGTTTCTAGCAAAACATTATGATTACCTAAAATAACCGATTATAATTAATATCCATATTTGTCCTAATTATAATTAGTTATTACACTTGATCGACGGACATTTCCTTCACATACAGCTGGTGATCATGATAGATTAACACTCCTGCTCACATTACGACGAAGTGGAGATCTGAAATGCAATAAGAGCAACAATGAAATGTCGGTCTTATGAAATGTGGTTACTTCAAGAAATAGTCATAATTTGCCAAGCATTCAACACTCAATATGAATATTTGGACCTTGGTTTGCCTTTTGTTTATAATAAGAAAAAAAACATAAAATAAAGACATCAGATAGAGTGGGATAAGATGTCTATTCTGAACAGAGCAAGAAATTCCATCCTTACCCTAAAGTCAGCTCAGAGTGGAATCTCATGTTCGCCGAGGAGAGTAGCAAGAAGAGGCCCAAAACCATGTATCACACTTAAACATAGAATATAGTATATACCAATATCCTTTACCACAAGGCCTACCAAGTCTCGTGTGTTATACTAGTAGCAATAGAACAAAAACTGTTTACTTGTTGATGCGTGATCCATAACTGTCAATAGTTGTGTTATGATGAACCATTGACCTAAAAGACGGTCCCGCGCTACCTCCCAGTGTAGTAGACAGACAAGAAGTGGTCGCCCTCTAGGATAAGCACAGCGCCGGAGTTTATGTGCACTCACAAACCCGACTAGATCTCAGAATATTTGCCCAGAAAACAGAGAACAATGTTTAGCTTTTGAGAGAAGAGAATGAGATACGAGAATGTGTTGTGTTGGCCGAAGGGAAACCAAGTATAAATAGGCAATAAAGGGAAAACGGCTAGCAAAAAAGAAGGAACCTGCTTAGCCATAAAACCGTACAAATTAATATGGAACAATGAACAAAGGAAGTAACAGTCAGACAGAATCCCAACAGTCAAAACTATAATCACATAATTAATTGCTAAAACAATTAAATTCGGAATAAATTAGGAATATTAACGTATAAAATTTCTCCAAAAAAATAAAAGTGACCCATGCGTGCGCATTGCATTTCCCAAGATCTCAAGACACGACATATAAACAAATAAAAAACTCTTCCCCCAACCAATGTGGGACTCTTTGTATTCTTCCAACACTCTTTTTTTATAACAAGAACTTCCAACATCGTGTAGATGCAATTGGCTACAAATCGATCAGTATTCCAAGTCACTAGAGAGCACTTTATGAGGATCCTGCTCTTCCATATCGATCACCAATTCCTTAGCTCACAGTCACAACCCAGAACCTCCACCAAACATTATACCTTAAAAACTTATCCAGAACTGCCACCAATGGTGAACAAGTCAGAAAGTATAACAGGATACCAGTCCAGGGCTCGTTATATACTTACTAGCTCCACCTGGATGGAAATGAGCGTGGTTTGACTTGCCAAGAGATACAGGCCCCCATGTCCAATCCCCAAACTGACGCAAACTGGATCTAAGAAACTAAGATGACAAGCTTCATAATCATGTTAAAACAATCTGGCAACATCTCATCTGTTTCGACGTGTAGAAATCTTTCAATATTCCCTATACGAGCACTTTAAGTGTTCAATCTTTATTTTAAAGTTTCACTTATCCTTGGAACATATATTTACGGTACAAATCTCTACACAAAATAACCTAAAGTGAAGCATAGTCATAATAATAACAAAAAAGGTTCCCAAATTCTAATTGCACAAACCACATATTGGTTTTCTAGACGTTGACCTGGTTTTGCGGTGTTGACTTTTCACATGTTCTTACGTGATGGCTGAATTAAATTTTTTTTTTCTTTGTTTTCCCCTTATTTTCCCCTTTCCAAATAATACCAACCAGAAAACATCTTCACGTTAACCCTATAACTCAAATCAAGCCACATAGTCAAACTATCCATCTACCTCAAACCCATCAAAGAGAACACATAAATCTGCTATGCAAAAAAGGTCAGTAGATTCAAATCTTGATGCTATTGTGGAACAAATTGAAGAGACATGTAAAGGAAAAGAATGAGGCTCTGGTAGTAGTGATAGTGTTGTTTGTCAAACTGAAGGGACATTAGAGCTCAAATAATTGTGATGACTAAGGAGGTGTTCATCAATAAAGGGGGAAATAAAATGAAAATAAAGAAAAAAATTTAGTTCACCAACACGAGTCATTCATGTGAGAAATCAATCTCACAAAATCAGGTCAGCGTCCAGAAAACCACTATGGAGTGGACTCGTGCAATTAAAATTTTATATATGATAGTTTTTCAAAAGATTTTTTTACATAGTATTTTTAACAAAATAATATTTTTACATAATAAATTTTTGTAAATTTCCTTTCTTTTTCCCCTTTCCAGATTTTAAAGTTTAAACATTTTTTTATTGGGGCAATTAGGTATACTACTCGATTCGCCTATTTCCTCCGTCTCTAATAATTTGCTTTATTTTCATATGTTCACTTTTGTAATTACAACTTTTGTATGTGAGAGTAAAGGTGAGATTCAATATGATCATTTAAGGTATGAGACAATATTTTGGGAAAAAATATTAGAAATCTTTCGAGGAAGGATTATTTCAGTAAGTTTTGTATGTTTCAACTTGAAGGAGTTATTTGCTCCGTTGGAATTCGAAATTTAAAATTTTACTTTTGTTATGAGGTTGAGTTGCCACGAGGAATTGAACTTCAAAAAGGTCCTAACCTCTTACAGTTATTTGTTTTTCAGAGATATATGGGTAGTTAGTATTCTGGTCAGCTAATTGGGTTTTTCTGCTTGTCCTTTCGCTGATACATGGATATGACTACTATGGTCAGCTAATTGGCTTGTTCTGTTTATCCTTCCAGAAATACATTGATATTAGTATTCTGGTCCACCAATTGGGTTTTTCTGTTCATCCTTTCAGAAATATATGGATGATGGATGTTAGTGTTTTGATCAAACAATTGGGTTCTGTTGAAAGGGGTGATAGGAAGCAGATATTCCCCATTGGTGACTTGATAATTCAATGACAAGTACCTATAACGGATTAAATCTTTTGATTCCTCTCATTATGCCTACAACCATGGGATTACCATATAATTGTGATATGATTTTATTCTCCTTAATTCTTGGTATTGTAATTTATCTTTACTTAAAATAGCTTCTTCGTATACATATATATAGCTGTTGTACAATTATTGAAAAATACAGAAAATATTCTCCTTTACATGGTATCAGATTAAACGATCCAAACTCTCTCTTCTTCTTCTTCTTCGTTCTTGCTTCTTCATCTCTTTAATGGATACTCAAAACACATCCCAGCACATTCCTAACAATACAAATCCCTCGAAACCTTTTATTTTCCTAAACGTTCCCAACGTTATTAAACTTACTGCTACAAACTATCTATCATGGAGAATGCAGATCGAGGCCATCCTCGTCGGTCATAATTTGTTCCAGTTTGTTGAAGGATCATTTCCTTCTCCTTCCCCCACAATCGTCCAAAATAACAATACCATTCCCAACCCTGACTTTTCCTATTGGACCAGGCAAGACAAATTGATATGTGGTGCTCTTGTTGGCACGCTATCGGCTTCTCTCGTCCCCTTAGTCTCTCAAGCCAAGTCCTCACAACATTTCTGGGATATTCTCCATAAAACCTACGCAACCCCTAGTCGTGGCCATATTAAACAACTCAAAGACCAACTTACTCGAATCACCAAAAGTGACAAAACAATAACAGAATATGTGCAGGCCATAAAAGCTTGCGCAGTCCAACTCGCTGCTCTTGGCAAGCCACAAGAACATGAGGATCTCATCGATCGTGTGCTTGCTGGCTTGGATGAGTCCTACAAGTCTGTAATAGACTCTGTGAACGCTAGGGATGTCCCCATTTCCTTCGAGGAATTACATGAAAAGCTCATCAACAAAGAGCTTGTCCTCCTCCAAAACAAATCGCAAGCCTCCCTTCCTGTTACTGCCTTCCACATTTCTAACCGCAATCAAAACCGCAACCCTCCTCATTCCTCTACTGCAGGCACTCTTCCTACTCCTCCTTCCTATCCTAAGTCACCTCGTCCTTTTCTTGGTCGTTGTCAGTGGTGTCGTACCCAAGGTCATGTAGTGAGCCAATGCTCTCTCTTTAAACAACAATACCTAAATGCAACCCCTCCTCCTTACACATCTAATCAATCTCACGCCAAACCGCAAGCTAATACTATTACCCTTCCTCAATCTGCCTCCTCCTCTTCCCCTTGGCTGCTGGATAGTGGTGCCTCGCACCATGTCACCAATGATCTCAACAACTTATCTTTACATGCCCCCTACGATGGCACTGAGGAACTTCTAGTCGGTGATGGTAAGGCTCTTGCTATCACTCACTGTGGCACAATTTCTTTCTCAAATAACTTAACTCTACATAATGTCCTTGTTGTACCTGCCATAACCAAAAATATTATTTCTGTTTCTCAACTTTGCAATAATAATAATGTCTCAATCTCTTTCTCACCTTCCTCCTTTTCTATTAAGGATCTCAAAACGGGGGCATGTCTATTCTAGGGCCACTCTAAACTTGGCGTCTATGAAGTGTTTTTCCCCTCTCCTAAAGTTTTCACAAGCACAACAACTACATCTCTCCATTGGCATCATTGATTTGGGCATCCTTCTAGAAATGTTTTTCGTCATCTCATTTCTAAAAATAATATCCCTAGTATAGCAACTCTTGATTGTAATGCTTGTGCTTGTAATAAAAGTCATAAATTGCCTTTCCATACTTCTTCTGTTTCTTCCTCCTCCCCTCTAGAATATGTTTATACGGACTTGTGGACATCACCGATCTATTCTCATGATGGTTTTAAATACTACATTATTTTTGTCGATCACTACACAAAATACATATGGCTATATCCTCTTAAACAAAAATCGGACACTACCACTATTTTTGTTAGATATAAAGCATTAGTTGAGAAATATTTTCAATTACCTCTCAAAACACTCTATTCCGACAATGGTGGTGAATATGAGTCTCTTAGCAAATACCTTTCCATTAATGGCATTTCTCATCTCACTTCTCCCCCCCATACACCTCAACACAATGGCTATTCCAAAAGACGACATAGACACATTGTTGAAACATTTCTTACTCTCCTCACACATGCTCATATGCCTCTTAAATATTGGACAAATGCATGTGCAATCGCTACCTATCTCATAAACCGACTTCCTACACCCACTCTAAACAATGACTCTCCTTTCTTTAAGCTCTTTGGCACTCAACCTAACTACAATAAACTACGAAGTTTTGGTTGCTTATGCTACCCGTGGCTTAAACCATACACATCTCACAAACTTGACCCAAAATCCAAACCTTGTATCTTTCTTGGGTACTCTCCAACACAAAGTGCATACTATTGTCTTGAACCTATCTCCCACAAAATTTATACCTCTCGTCATGTTCATTTCGTTGAACATTTATTTCCCTTTGCTACAATAAACAATTCCCAACCCACCCACTCCATCTCTGACTTATTAGATGAATGGGCTCCTCTTTCCCTCACTTTACTAGACACACCCATCCAGCCCACTATCAATGTTCCCTCTTCCCCTCCTTCCCCTCCTTCCCCTCACTCACCAACCACATCCTCTTCCGCTGCTCCAACACTCTCTGCCCCCCCTTCCGCTGCATCCTCCTCGCATACTGCTTCCCACTCTTCACCAATCTCAACATCTCCACCGCCAGCACCACTCATCTCCCATCCTCCTACTTCTCCTACACATACCATGTCAACTCAACTCAAACACGATATACGCAAACCCATCAACAAATTAAACCTTAATGCTGAAGTTGTTGCTATTGAGGTCCCTAAAAACATCACTCAAGCTCTCAAGAGTCCCATTTGGCGCAAGGCAATGGATGCCGAAATTGCAGCCTTGCGCGCTAATAAAACATGGGATCTTGTTCCTTCCTCTCCCTCTCAAAACACTGTTACTTGCAAGTGGGTCTTTCGTATTAAGAGAGACAAAGATGGTAACATAACCCAATACAAGGCTAGGTACGTAGCTCGTGGTTTCAACCAAAGGTCCGGTATTGACTATGGGGAAACATTCAGCCCCGTTGTCAAACCAGCTACGGTACGGGTCATTCTTTTTCTTGTTGTTACTCACGGTTGGTCTCTTCGACAATTGGACATAAATAATGCCTTTCTCCAAGGCTCTCTCTCTGAGGATGTATATACTATTCAGCCTCTCGGTTACTCTGATCCCTCCTTTCCAAACCACGTATGTAAGTTAAACAAGGCCCTTTACGGTCTTAAACAAGCCCCGAGAGCATGGTATAATGAACTCCACCACTACCTTCTTCAATGCGGTTTCACTAATACCATCTCCGATTCTTCTCTCTTCACCCTCCACAAAAATGGGAATATCATCTACCTTATCGTTTACGTAGATGATATTATTCTGACTAGCAATTCCCCGTCCTACCTAGACCAATTTATCACAAATTTTGCAACCAGATTCTCATTAAAGGATCTTGGCCCTCTCTCTTACTTCCTTGGTGTTGAGGTAACTCCTCACCCTAACGGTCTTTTCCTCAACCAAAAGAAATATATACATGATATTCTCTCCAAAGCAAATATGGAAGAAGCAAACTCCTCCCGCACTCCTATTATCACTAACCCATCCCTCACTATACATGGTGAACCACTACATGATCCCACCCACTACCGCCAAATTGTTGGAAGCCTTCACTATCTTGGTTTGACAAGGCCGGACATTGCCTTCACTGTCAACAAGCTTGCCCAGTACATGCAACGTCCTACTACCATACATATGCAAGCTCTTCATCGTCTCCTCCGGTATCTCAATGGTACTGCTCACATGGGTCTTGTTATACACAAGGACTCGCCTCTTTCCTTACACTCCTTCTCAAATGCTGAGTGGGCTAGGGACAGGGACGATTACATTTCAACAACAGCATACATTGTTTACCTAGGGAAGAATGCAATATCCTGGTCTTCAAGAAAGCAATGAACACGCGCAAGATCATCTACCGAAGCAGAATATATGGGCTGTTGCCAGTGCCACGGCAGAAGTTCTTTGGCTCCAAAATCTGTTCAAGGAGTTGTGTTTCAGTCTTCCTCTACCTTCTGTCATTTACTGCGATAATGCGGGTGCTATCTACGTCAGTGCTAACCCAGTGTTTCACTCCAAAATGAAGCACTTGGCATTAGACTATCACTTTGTACGAGAGAATGTTCAAGCTGGTAATCTTCGCGTCTCCTACATTTCCACAGCTGATCAGTTGGCAGATGCTCTAACAAAGCCTCTTCCACGTCAACACTTCAATACTTTTAGTTTCCAAAATTGGTCTTTCTACTTAGTCGACCATTTTGCAGGGGCGTATAACGGATTAAATCTTTTGATTCCTCTCATTATGCCTACAACCATGGGATTACCATATAATTGTGATATGATTTTATTCTCCTTAATTCTTGGTATTGTAATTTATCTTTACTTAAAATAGCTTCTTTGTATACATATATATAGCTGCTGTACAGTTATTGAAAAATACAGAAAATATTCTCCTTTACAGTACCTTCATCCAATCATCCTGTACTGCTATACTAAGACACCCATGTTTTTGCCATATTGTATTCATGTTAATCCATAAACTCTAGATGTATGATTCTTTCACTAATTTATATCATTCTATCCATGTTCATACTTGCTGACTGTGCTGTCGTTCTATTGCAGGCTGCACGCTCAGGCCCTTACACTGGCTTCCTTAGCTGGAGCTGCAGCAGTTGAATATCATGACCGTGGAAACTCACAAAATAAGGAAGACTCGTACGCAGAGCTTGTAACTTTGATAATTCACACAAGAATTAAGTGGAGAGGATCTAGTATAATCTTCAAACAAAACAAAAATTCTTCAAAGAATTGTAGATATGGGGTGCTGGTTACTGCCCTTAGTGTACTTGTAGGATGCTTTTACTATTACTTTCTTTCCTCAAGTTATACTTTTGCAGAGTATATAACATTCTGGTAGTTGGTAGCCAGGCTCTGTAACATGCCATTGATAATCATAATAATTTAATTTTGGTGCAAGTTAAGCTTTTGCCTTTTCCTGGTTTCTGGGAATGAATGTGATTGCATATTGCCACTGACTCACTGTTATGTATTCCCAGATGAAATGAACGAGCACCCCTGACGGAGTGATGGATACTCTTCCTTCACTAATCTGCTTGAGGCTTATGAGCCTCTGCTTTTTTGGCAGAATAATTTAAACCTTGTGGTTGGCTTCTTGTCCTCTTCTCTCACTCAAGAAAATGCTAAAAGAAAAGAGTTTCGTTGGGATTGTGTGGAAAAAGTGAACTACTGACTAATATTGTGCAGCCAGAAAGCCAAAATCACATAGTTTCTCTCAGAAAAGAGGCTGGACAGGTATTAGGGGCGACGTGACCTGACGCGAGGCTGAGTGCCTCGTCTTGAGTTGCATTCTTGCAATGATGGGCTCAGAACACATTGAGCGGCCTGTCGTCTGTGGGTTGGCAACTTAAGAAGGAGATCAAATTAGGTTGTTTATGTTTAAATCCCACTTTTTATTTAAGGTTATGCATCTCTAAATTAATCTGCACATTATAATAGCACCCAAAAAAAATCTGCACATTATAAAACACCTTCAAGATCACACCTTGAGGTCAGAAAAAAGAGACCAACGCTATATTATTTTCTCACTCACTCGTATCATGTGAACTGATCTGTCAAAGTTGCTTTGCCAGTCAGTGCATGAGGTCTCTGCAAATTTTGGCTGCAGTATTTTCCTTTTCAAAATCTCTCATTACTACTAAGAAATCAGTATTAATCAAAAAGCAAATCTTACAATATAGGAAACAGAGGTAGAAAATAAGATAAAAGTAGTAAATAATTATTACATGCTAAATTTAAGCGTAATTTCCGCTAAAAGTCTGGTGCACTAAAGTATAAGATCCTGTGAGAATAAATATGACCCCTTTTAACCCACTAGTAATGTGATATTATTTGAATCGCACCTTCTTTACATAAACACACTCTCTTTTCTGCTCTTTTTCTTCTCTTTTCTTTGTTTCTAATAACTCACCAGAGATCACAAAATAGTCTAAGTATTAGCATAAAATCATCATTTAACAAATCTCTCAAGCAAATGGTATATACTAAGCCATTTCTTACAATGCTTATCTTGTATTTGAGCTTGGTATTCCTTCTGCCATGTATAGCTAGAGGGTTTGGACATCTTCCTGCAGCCAATCCAGGAAGTTACAACCTCACGCCGATTTATCAGCTTGGAGACTCCTTATCTGATACTGGCAACTTGATCATAGAGAGTCCTCATGGAGTTGCCTCGGCCTTTGCTCGGCTTCCTTACGGAAAATCCTTTCTTAAGCACCCCACTGGTAGATGCTCAGACGGGCTACTAATGATCGATTTCTTGGGTAATTATTTTGACTATCTTCCAATGTTTTCTGCATATTTCTTAACCAATCAGTATGGTGAAACTTTGGTTCAGAAACAAGCATTTGCTTCTGTTTTCTTTTCATTCTGCATGTATTAATGCAACATTCTTAAAAAAAATCATGCTAATATCATAAAGTTTAAGAAGAGTTATTTCCTTCTTATTTTCCGTGGTATGTGATATTTGTTTAAGAACTCTAGTTTGTGCTGTCGCATTAAATATTTCTATTTGACCAGTTGTCCTGGGCTATAATTTTTAATATGGTTCTCCTACTCCTGAATGCAAGTGTCAAGATCATTTTCAATTAGTTTGATTCGATACGATAATGAGGATTGTGGAACCATGTGAATTCAATTCTCTTACTCCATATTGCGCTCAAAGAATAATTTGTCTTTGTTTCCTATTTCTTTTGATTATCAGCAAAGACGTTAAATGTTCCGCGCCTAAATCCATACTTAAATAGAGATGCTGTTTCCACACAAGGAGTGAATTTCGCAGTTGCTGGTGCAACAGCATTGCCAGCAGAGGCTCTTGCGGATAAAAAGATAGTAAATCCAGTCACAAATAGCTCTCTCAGTGTACAGCTTGATTGGATGTGGTCACACTTCAATTCTATTTGCTATGATGATCAAGGTATAGTTAACTATTTGAGCTCCAAAATTACCTAGTGAATCAGCAAAAAGTATATTCATGTCATATTCAATTCTGATAAAGTTGAATTCCATCTCTTAAAAAGATTGTGCGGAGAAGCTCAAGAATTCCCTATTCATGGTTGGGGAAATCGGAAGCAATGATTATTATTATGCACTTTCGCAATGGAGTACAGTTGAGGATGTCAATAGCATGGTCTCTGATGTTGTCCAAGCGATAATTGAAGGAGTCAAAGTATGCTCTTGTACAATTTAATCTCTCTTTCACCTATTAATGTTGGAGCATTTGTGATTTTCAAAGGATTAACTTTGTTATTTTGTCAATGATGTCAAGAGGGTCATACAAATTGGTGCCACCAAGATAATTGTCCCAGGGACCTTCCCTTTAGGCCATTTTCCTGCCTATATCGCAGCATGCCAAGACAAGAACTCTGCAACCTATAGAAAACATAGTTTGTTAAACAACTTGTCCCTCTATCACAATGATGAGCTGAAAAAGAGACTTCAGTTGCTGAAGCGAGATTATAAGAACATTACCATTATCTATGGTGATTATTACACTGCTTTTAAGCGGCTTCTGCAGAATGCTCCTCGTTTGGGTAAGTGCTATTTCTGTATATCCAGAAAGCTTCTCCACCAAATAGTAATGTATTTGTTACATACTCTATTTCAGGATTCAATGGCACATCTGATCTTCAGAATGCTTGTTGTGGAGCTGGAGGGCAATATAATTTTAGTCCGACTAAAATGTGTGGTGCTCAAGGAGTTCCAGTTTGCGCTAGTCCGGACAGTTATGTAATATGGGATGGATTTAATTTGACTCAAAAAGCATATAGGATCCTGGCTCGATGGTTCTTTGGAAACACAATCTCTCGCTTAGTTAAGCCATCCTGACTTAATATGGTTATCTATCTTTTTTGACTCTTATGGACTCATCTACAATAAGCATTAATAATAGGTTTTACTTCGTTGGATTGATTTTCATTGTTTGTTAGTATATATGAATATCATTGTCTATAGATTGATGATGTACTGTCCCTGAAGTTGGCCAGTTCACTAGGTTAGTAAAGTCAATAATGACGGCTTAGCATGTATGTTCATAAACAGCCCTGCTTAGATCATGTGTAGAAATGAAATCCGAGTTTATAATTGTGTAATATCCCAAAAATTACCCAATTGGTCTCCAAGCTTTCTAAACTGCATATGCCATTTCCCCTTACATATCCCCCAATGATACAGCTTTGTGCTGTACATTTTAAGCATATCCCAATTGTATAGATCAGGTATCCCTTCTCTACTACAATAAATGCACAGTTGCATGCATCTGTAGTATGATTCTGCCATTCAGGCTCTTATGTGGTGCACTTACAAACGTATTGAATTCTATTACGGGAAAATGTAAGTAGCATGAGTGCTTAATTTGGTCCGTTAGTTAAGCTTAAACAAAGTCATGCATGCTAGCAGGTTTTTTCTCCTTGTATAAATCAGTAGCTCCAAAAATCCTTGCATGTTTTTTACAAAAAGAAAAATGGAGGCACTTTTATCATTTGATCATGATTACTACATATACTACCACTGCATCATCGATGCATTCAATTCATTTCCCCACCTCAAATTAATCACTGCCCTTATCTTGATCCTAGCCTTATTCCAAATCACTCGGAGGAGAACCCATGTTTACCTCGTTGATTTCGAGTGTTTTCAGCCTCCGGACTTCCACCGGATATCTGTAGGCGCTTTCATTGAGCACTCGGCTCTGCGAGAGAAAGAGTTCAATACATCAGACATAAACGAGTTCGAAAAGAAAGTGATCACAAGGTCAGGGATAGGGAATGAGACATATTCAGCAGAAGGAATGGAAATAATTCCTACTGATAGCTCGTTAAAGAAGGCAATGGAAGAAGTGCAACAAGTGCTTTTCACAGTTGTTGAAAAACTCCTCACAAAACACAGGATTTGTCCCAAAAGTATTGATATTCTTGTTACTAATTGCAGCATTAACTGCCCAACACCTTCATTAGCCGCTATGGTTATAAACAAATTTGGATTTAGAAGCAATGTGAGAAGCTTTCATCTCTCGGGAATGGGGTGCAGTGCAGGAATCCTCGCGATTAGCTTGGCCAAAGACTTGCTTAAAGTACACAAAAACTCCTTGGCTTTGGTGCTTAGCACTGAGACTATTTGCTCTAATGTGTATCTTGGAAAGCAGAAGTCTATGCTTCTTGCTAATTGCTTGTTTCGGATGGGGGGTGCCGGCATTTTACTCTCCAATCGGAAATGTGATAGAGCAGTGGCTAAGTATGTGCTCCAACACATAGTCCGAACTCATCTTGGTGCCAAGGATGATGCATATGGGTAAGTATATTTTTTATTTACTGCATTAGTATATGAATTAAATACCAAAGATATTAAGTTTATAACTAACACCCGATAATTTGACAAAATAAATGGTCCTTGAACGAAATTAATAAAATAAATACTGAAGTGGAATCCAACGAGAGAGGAAAACTTTTCAACTTCTTTACTTTTTATCAAGTGTTAGGTAACTAACATATTAGCTATTTAGTCTTACTCTTCATGCATGTAATCGCTATTTTTCATATTTGTAAAGTGATCGGATTAGCGCTATTGTTGTAGATGCGTATTTCAAAAAGCCGATGATGAGGGCAAGGTAGGGGTGTCCCTCTCTAGAACGGTGGTTCATGTAGCAGGGGAAGCGCTAAAAACCAACTTGACGACCCTAGGACCTCTAGTGTTACCCTACTCGGAGCAAATTCGATTTGCCTTTCATTTCTTGTGGAGAAAGTTAAGGGCACGGACCAAGAAGCACACTCCCTACGTCCCAAATTTCAAGAAGGCGTTTGATCATTTCTGCATCCATGCAGGAGGGAAGGCTGTGATTGATGCCATCAAAGAGAGGTTGAGTTTGAGTGATAGAGATGTCGAGGCATCGAAGATGACACTATATAGGTATGGGAATACTTCATCCTCCTCAACATGGTACTCTTTATGCTATACTGAAGCTAAAGGGAGAGTTAAGAAGGGTGATAAGGTTTTCCAATTGTGTTTTGGGAGTGGATTTAAGTGTAATAGTGCTGTTTGGAAGTGTATTTCTAACGAAGTTGATAAAGATATCTCCAACGCATGGACTGATAGGATAAACAGGTATCCTGTTGATATACCCGATGTTATTGAGCATTGAATGGACAATATACAACTAGAATTTACCGTACTACATTTACATTGCACTTCATAGCAAACATGTAATAATAGGAATCTGATGGACTAATGTTCAAATTGAATGATATCTTAAAACAAAGATCAGACGATACATTGCAAGGTTGGCTCGTTTTTCTAAGGAACTATAGTCCATGATCCACTTTTCGTGATATCATAATTAAATGTAGATAGTTTTCCGTCTGGAATTAAAACGGTGTAAAATGAATATAGTCTAATATCCTGAGAAAGATAATATAGGAATATTTTGTGATTTATTTTGAAATGAGACTATTAAAATTGTAGACGAGGGTATGTATAAACCTTGAGTTGAGATCACATGATTTACTTCTCACACGAGGAGCTATGCCATTTATAGACGAGAATCTCTTACATTTTCCCTCTCTCCAACCACTCAAACCAAAGAGGTCTAGTATCCTATAGCTACACTTGTATATTGAAAAGTTTTCTAATAAACATTAATCGCCACATGTCACCCTCATTCTAGCACCAGCACTATGCCACATCACCTACTCAACGCCACGGTCAAATGATGATCTTGCATATGCCATATTGCCATGTAATTGGGAAAAAAATCATTAAGGCTCGAAAATCTAACGGGAAGAAAGGGCAAAGGGTGAATCCTAATAGTGTTTAAAAGTTTTAGAAATTATTGATCTATTATTAACCCAAGTTGACTCATTAAACACTCGATAAAACATGATCCTTTAAGAGCTGATCCATTAAGTCTATATTTAGTTAGACCCTATTACAAACGGGCCGATCAAAGACCCTTAACGGAGCCCCTCCCAATTGAACAAGTCTACTGGTGTTGTAGACTACTCCATAGTAGTAAAGTAGATCTACTATCTATGTCACTCTTTGCCTTTTGCCTACAAATGTACACAAGTCTTACAAACTCATACTCTAGCTATCCCTTCTCTAGTCCGATCTTAGATATATGTGCATTGCGTGTTCAAAAACAACCTCCTTTGTCGTCCTTGAAGCCAAGATTTATTCCATTTCCTTTTTATATACTCCCTTCATATCTTAATTTTTGCTCAATTTCTATTTATAGAGTCAAAGTTTTAAAAATTTGACCATAAATTCTCATCATGTTATAAGAAGTAATATATTCAAGTGGGATCTTATTGGAGTATCTCAATGTAAATTTTTAGAATATCAAGTTTTCATAAATTTTTGCCTTGCAAATTTGGAGATAAAAACGTTTAAAGTCGTGTTTTGACAGCTGTGAAAAGTTAAATGAGACAAATAATTAAGGACAGATGAACTAGTATTTATTTGCATACACTTTAAATGTTTATTACACTTTTTAATTTGTTCTTTTGCAATTTGAAAGATGTTTATTTGTATTTTGATCTTTGATAATGCGCATATCTCTTCATCACAATTTTTCATAGGATAATTTAAATGTTTTTTTTTTCTAAATAAATATAGTTAAATAAAATGCTCACTTTTACTTCATTTGTATTTACTTATTTTTGGAGTTGTGGAGATTGTCTTAACATACGACATCTTATTTCACTTTTGGAGTTGTAAATATTGTGTAAATATTTATCTATAAAAGTTAATGAATCTTATTTCACTTTTGGAGTTGTAAATATTGTCTAAATATTTATCTATAAAAGTTAATGAAAAATCAAGAGTCATAAATTCAACCTAAATACCCGTAAAATATGTTGTTTCATTGTTTGGCATGGCAATACTAAACTTAAGCCCACAAAGCCCAAAATTAACCAACCAATCATCCCATTCTCCTTCACCGAAACCCACACTTGCACGGCCGCCGGTACCCCTCACGCCGCGCTATCTCTCTCTCCTCCACGGCGGCCTGAATCTACAATCTATTCTCCACCACCAATCTTCATCTTCCGGTATGAATCTCTCTCCTCCCTATCTCTTTGTAGTTTCATCAGCTTTCTAGTTCATTTTCCGCTATTGCATTGCTCGAATACCAAGAAATTCAACACTCACCTAAGCTCTGTGAGTTTCATCTGATTTCGGTATGAGTATCATTTTAGTTCTTGATGTTCTTCATGGTTTTTAAAATGTTGGGTTTAACTCGAAGACGGTAGGAGCAAGTTTCAATCTCTTTGTAGTCAAATGGGATTTTGAAATGAACTGCGAATTTGATTTAGAAAGCCGGTTAATTTAGGTTTAGTGCGATGTCAATGTATAGTTTACCGTCTAATCCAAGAACTTTAAGTTTGTTTGATTACATGATGTTGAAATTCTGCGAGTTTAGAAATGTAGTGAATAATCATTGGGACCAGTATCAAGTCTTGTGTGTGCGTAATCTTTGTACACATTTACTAGCTTCAACTTTTCGAGGTCGGGTCGAGTGAGTTCGACTTTGCATCATTACTACCCTTTTGGAGAATTTATGGGTTAAAACTTGTTTGGTGAATGATGATGACATGTGGCTTTGTATTGGTGTTATTAACTCGCCTGTTTGTGCAGTAGCATAGATCAACATAGGGTTTTATTATTGATATGGCTGGGCTTTAGCTCTTCTAGGCGTCAGATTTTGGTTAAAGTGTGTAAGAATATTTCAAATTTCGATGTATTTTAGATCAGATATAGGGTTTTGGATGTTTGATGAAGTTGAGCAGGATTCATACATATTCTTATACATTGGAGGTGTTTGAGGTGATGCGTTTTTATGTTATATAGTTACTGATTTGGGCTCAATTTTATGATAATGATGTTTTAATGGGATTGAAATATTGGGTTTCCAAAGTTTAACAGCTTATTGCTGGTTTGTGTGAAATCTTTTTGTTATTCGGAGGGCATTGGTGCTTTTCTTGTGAACTCTTTGACAACCCTCACAAAAAAGGCAATAATTAGTATTCGATTTTCGTATTTATTAACATCTGATGAGTTTGGGATTGGATACAAATATTGAATCATGCAATTTCTGGATATGTGATGTCCAGTCCCAAGTGCGAAGCATGATTTTGGATTGTATCCTTGATCCATACTAAGTACATGATGAAGCTTGGTATATCTGCTGCTGTGAAATGTCTGTTGTTTCTTTATCTGAACTTGTAATTTCAGTATACACTTTTAGCCTTTTAGGTGATGTGTAGTAATGTTGGGATTTGATAGTTGGGAACTGTTGGTTGGGAGTATTGTATTCTGTATACTATTTAATCTATGTTCTGACTGTACTGTATGTTGGCTTGAAGATAAGTTCCTTTTATTCATTTGGATTTTGTCTTTGTATACGCCTGAAGATTTCAGATACTACAAATTTTATACTCGAAATGGGTTTCAATATCATTGCAGGACAAGATGGTGATCCCACCGCCAGTCAGAGCTAAAAGAATTACCGATTTTCTGAAGCCATACGTGCTAAAGATGAACTTCACAAACAAATTTGTTCATGCTCAAGTCATCCACTCTCCCACGGCCACAGTTGCTGCTTCTGCAAGCTCACAGGAAAAGGCTTTGAGATCAACCATGGGCACCACACGGGATGTGGCTGCGGCTGCAAAAATTGGGAAGATTCTTGGGGAGCGCTTGCTTATTAAGAACATTCCTGCAGTTTCAATCTTCTTGAAGAGAGAACAGAAGTATCATGGTAAGATCAAAGCAGTGGTTGATAATATGAGAGAAGCTGGTGTGAAACTACTATAACTTGAGGCGGCACAGATGGTCTTAGATTTCTAGAAGTTTGATAAAATGTAGCAGGCTGCTCTTCTTTAATGATCTTGGAATAGAACAAGTGTTGATCCCTTATAATGAAGAGCAAGATTCTGATTTAAGCATTCCTTTTCTCTTTCAGATATTTTAGGCAGATATTGAAATGTGGTTATGCACAGGCCTGTGTATTGTGAGTTCATTGGCGAGTTTGAACTCTTGCCTGTTCCCTTTGTGTTGAATGAGAAAAACTACTGAGATTTTGTGGACTTATTTAATCTTGCTAACTACTAGTCTAAGTTTCTTCGTTGGTAACCAGAGGTTATAAATTTGTGTGAAAGTTACTTTGTAGTTCAAGCATTACAACAGATTGTCGCTTGAAAGTTAAAATCAGCAAGTGGAAGTTGTAGAAGTTTTATCTTCCATGTCGTGTCATGAGCAGCTTATAATTTCTTGAAACAAGGTGTGCTTTTCCGTCTATCTTCAAAGAGCCGGGCTATGGATCTCTTGGCCAGTGGGTGCTGGACATATTCTGTTAAACTCGATTTGATCCTGCCATCCACTGAATGAGTCTGGTCTTTGGTCACACATCATTGCTTAGGACCGAGCAGTTGAATCCAAGAAATGCAGTCCTCTTTTGCAATACTATCCAATTACGTATTGCGACTCCCGTGGCTTTTTCTCCTACTTTCACCTCAGTTCTCAATTGCACTTTATAGTAGGCCATGAGAGAATCCGTCATTCTGATTTGAGTTATAACTTGTCACTCGTCATGACATACGTCTCAATAGTCAATACTATGTTTATGGGTCTATCCGCTGTTAAGTACTCCTAGTACTCCGTTTGTAATATATAAAAGTTGAAATTAATCATTAATCTGGGATAAATAATGTCGTACCATTAAAACAAGGAATTTGGCCAAATGCAATGAAAGGGAAATTGTTGTTCGTTTGGTTGTAAAAGATAATGGGCATGGACGCAAGGTTTCCCGACCTTCCTATCATTTAACTTGTCCTGGTTTAGTGGACCAGTCCATTTATAAGCATTCATTTCCTCTAAATGCAGTGCACCAAGCCAGTATGCCACCATTGAAGGGGAAAAGTAACATTATGGGTTGGTTTTGGGCATACATATCCCCTTGCATAAGATATTGTCTGTCTATTAGGACGCTCCTGAAAATGAAGAAAGCCTCAGCCCTCGGCCATCGTTGATTCATAGAGCAGTGATTGACAAAATACAGAGCAGCAAATTTTTACCTTCATCTTTATTATAGTTTACCTGGAAACCAAATATGTCGGAAAATCAATACACCTCTGTGCCTCAAGCTCTAAAGAAGTAATAACTTATCTACAGACTACAGGCGAAGCAAGAGGGTCTTGTATATTGCCATGTCATTGAGGACCAATATACTAGACCTAACTAGTGAGTTGTGACTACCCGAATATACTAAGTTTTAAGCATCCGTGTTGAAAATTATAACTAAACACAAAACTAAACAGCTCATGTAAATGCAACAATGTGGGCTAATTGAATCATTGAAGATCCTCAACTCAATATGAGGGTGTTAAGGATATCTGATGCAGCAGAACTGCAACAATATTCACAAGCCAATAATTCAGACCAAACACGATAAATACCGGCCCTGATTAATGAGGTATATTCCTGCCACTTATCCTTGATGAGCATACAAGAGAAGCGACACTTGTTTATGTGCAATTTGGAAACTAAAGGACAATATTTCTTCACATTCCTACTCAAAACATCAGAGGTAATGCCCTAAGCTTCTCAATTTAGCTATTCAGCAACTTACTGCCAAATTACACGATACTAGAAAACTAGTACTACAGGTCTTCAGCCAACGGTTGCGCTTAAAACTTCAACCAAAACTATACTTTTGCACCTTAAGAATAATTGTAAACCATATAATAAAATAACGATCAATATATATGCAATGCTTCCTAACTGAAGACATATGGTCATGTACTAGATATACAACTTCACGAGTGAAAGGATGTAAACCCACAAACGGTGAAAGATGCAATGCATCCTAGCTGAAAATTAAACACATGGTCACGTACTACATGTGACATATATACACAACTTCACGTTGAAAAAGTATAACCGCGATCAAACGATCTAAATATGCAACGATTCCGCACTGAATAGTGTACGCATGATCACCAACGTACTAGCAAACTATATATGCTCTGAAGCCGGATCTAAATGAGCAATTCTATTGATGAAGCCTGGAAGCGAGAAAATGCAGTATCAAAACCATATCCAAATTATCTCTTAAAGAGTGGCAGAAAAACAATTGATGTCCATAGATACGATTGCGATTTGTGCATGAATAAGAATTAAGACATAGACCTATGTATTGTTTGAGTACAACTAATGAGATCAAATAATATTTGTGCACAAGGGATGCAGACCATGCAACAACTAAGGCCCGAACACTTCAGACGTATCTGGTCCATACTAGCCCGACCCATTAAACTATCTAATGGGGGTCTTCCGGTTTCGTCTTTGTTATTTTTTTTTTTTATTAACAAATCTTCGTCATTGTTGCATGAATTATTATGAGTGCTGATATGAACTGGGTTTTTCCTTCTTTTTTAACCGAGGCCAGAGTCTAAGAGAATCTCAAAATTAGGCAGATTTTCCAACCTTATCATTATTGACATTATAGGACACGTATATTAAATAACTTTGCTTCCTCAATCCGCACCTTCGACATAGACGGTAGTGATTATTTGATTTGAATAGTTTTTTGGGGTTCAATTATTGATAGCTTATCATAAAATGGACTAGCCATAAGGGACGACGACAGCAACAAATGGGGTGATAAACTGATAGAGGATTGACCTAATGATATCATTCTCTAAGGTTTGTCTAGTGCTAAACTAAAATAACAGGCCAATGGCTATTTATTTCATTTATGAGGGGTTTAGGGATCGTTTGGTTTACAGTGTTGGAATGAAATAATATATAGATATCATTACCTAAGAGCTACCATATTTGTTGGCTATTTTTCATTTTTGAAATCAAAGTTTGAAAATTTTGACCATAAATTCTAATTATATTATAAAAAATAATATACTCAATTTAAGTGAAATCTTATTGGATGCATCTCAATGTAAACTTGTGTAATATCAAAGTTTCGTAATTTTTTTTGTCTTACAAATTTAGAAAATAAACAATTTTAAGTCATATTTTGAAACATAAAAATTTAAATGTAGCAAATAACCAGACAAATAGAGACATAAGGAGTATCTTTATCGTATCAAATAATTTTTTAATATTTAAGTAAAAATTTAGAGTTGCGTAACAATTAGAATGTACCTAAAAGAGCCGCCACTATCAACTTTTTGACTGAACATATCAGCAAATGTTGTGTAAAATATAACGGCACATTGGCGTTGTTGTAAGCTAGTCAACAATGGTTTAAAAATTGAGTTTTTATGATTTTTAAAATATAACGTAAAACATAAATTCGTAAAAAATAAATTATAAAAATTTGATATTTTAAAAATTTATGTTGAGATGCATCTAATATGATCTCATTTGTATATATATTATTTCTTATAATATGATGAAAATTTATAGTTAAATTTTTTAAATATTAACTCTATAAATAAAAATTAAACAAATATAAAAAGATGAAAGGAGTATGTTTGTAGATGAAATCACACTATAAAATTTGTCACTTTTCTTTAAGCAAATAAAGTAGTGGCGCCGCCATCAACAGGAAGAGCCTCTCTCTCCTTATAGGGGAGCCACCGGCAGTAGTGAATGAAGGGATGGACGCCGAAGAAGGAGAGGGTGGGCGCCATATTTTGTTAGCTACTCTCTCTTGTTTCTATTTTGTAAATTATAAAAGTTTGATATTGTTGAGGAGTGAGCTATAGGGTTTTTCAATGGGATAGAACCTATTGGGTATGTGACTCATATTAAAGTGTTCAATCAAACAACTTAAACAAAGATAGGGATTTTCAAAACATTCAAAAAGAAAAAAAAATTATAAATACGTTACCAATACTTTTTGTAAGGAACTTTATGAAAAAAAGTATATCATAAAAAATAAAGTAAAGAGTTTATTTTTTTCCCAAAACAAGAGGGTGAAATCATACTCTCTCGAAAAAAATAAAATACTCATACTCTACAAGTAGGAAAGTCTTCTACCCCTGGAATAATACGTACGGAGTAATAAACTATTTTCAAATTTATATAACAATTACTATCTAGGTAAAAAATCGATTTCCATGTGTACATATATATGATCTCTGAGTTTAAAGCCAAATATGCCAAGTCGTACAAGTTCATCCGAAATTAGCATCGATAGAAACAAACACCTCAATTTCATACTAAACATTTTAGTGCAATATGCTAAAACGTAATTATATAAGAAAATTGTAACTAAAAATCTCATATTGAGGGGTATGTTGGATTTTCATTCATAGGACTACAATACATAAATGCTTATATATAGGGAAGGGATTCAATGAGAAGGGTGTTTAGGATAAGAATAATAATAAGATATTTTAGCCATTCAAATGATAAGATTCAACGCTAGAGATTACATGTAGAAAAAATGGTTACTATAACAATAAAAAATGGTCACTATAATAATAAAAAGAGACATTATAAATGAAAAAAGTATTTGGTCACTATGGGTTAAAAAAGGGTTACTATGAGTACATAAAATATAATCCGTTAGATTTAGGAGATAAAGAGTCAACGTCTTCTCATTCTTCTCATTTTATGTACCCTTCTTATTTTAACTCTTATATATATATATATATATATATATATATATATATATATATATATATATATATATATATATATATATATATATATATATATATTATAGTAACCATTTTTAACCTTCTTAAGCTTCTTCTTTCACCGAGGAAAAATGAACAATTTGTAAATGTTGGTCTCAAGATCGAAACTTTTTTTTTAATGAAAAAAAGAGACTAGTTACAGTAAATTGACTTATTATTTGACTTAATGGACTTTGTTTGGGTTTGTGATAAGGCCTTTATCGACAAAATGGTGAGTTGTTAAACTTGTAAAGTTGTAACTTGTAAGTGTTAAAATAGTTTTTCATATTCCATTTTAGACTATTTTACAGGCTATGATTGAAGTTGATGATGTGTATTATCACTAGGAGTGTGTAAAATAATCGTAATCGTTAATCGTGTAACACTAATTCATATTAACGGTTATTTTATCAAACCGTTAAGAATTAATGGTTATTTTACTAAACCGTTAAGAATTAAAGGTTACGGTTATGAAATTTTTGTAATGGTTAACCATTATTATTATTTTTTTAAAAAAACTAAACTTAAAAGGCTAAACATAATAAAATTTTTTATGTATGATCATACCTTATATAAATATGTGTTATTACTATTGTAGAAGACCCAAATGAGCTAAGAAATCATACAAATAATTTCACAATATTAGGTATACAAGTGCATAAAAATGGAATGAAACGGTTAACGGTTAACCCGATTAACCGTACCAATATCGATTACCGTTAACGATACAGTTACGATTAGCTTTTTCCAATAAACGTTATAACAATTAATCGTACTGTTAAAACTTAAAGGCACGATTAACCATTTATGTATACTCCTAATTTACCAATCTGCCACTTCCAACTCTATTCTTATTTGAGTCTTTCACTATTTTTAAAGTATCATTCTCCGCAAACCATTACTATAATTATCGATTATAATTTGACAAGCCTCTATATTTCTGCTAACCATCCACTAAAATTAAGGAGACATCATATCAAAATTTCTCACTTTTAGTGTTTCTCGAAATTTCCATGACAAGCATTGTACCGTACTATCTGGGCAGGTATCAAAGTGTCAAACTGAACAACTGAATTAAAGGCGGCAAAAAGTTGCAGGAACAATCTAATATCTAAATCTACACAGTGGCAACCCCTTGTAATAATCTACAAAATCAACACCAAATCACCAATATCACCAGCCCATCCAAATCCAAGCCCAAAACAGTCATTCTCTTTCAACAAACCAGGCCCACCCTCACGTGACAACCGCACCAATCGCTCTCCACCTCGCTGGACCCCACGCACGCTCTTTCCTCTTAAGCTTATCTATTCATTTACCCTTCTTACGTTAACATCTTGAAATTAACGGCTAGGATCATCCCACTCCCTTTATAAATTTGACTCCCTCCCCCTGCATTCATTCCTCCAGCACGAGAACGATTACATGTTTTGACGCCTTCTAATCTAACGTTGCTTATAAAGTAAAAACTCCGGTCTAATATGGGTCTGTTGGAGAAGCTTTGGGATGACACCCTTGCCGGACCTCAACCGGATACCGGCCTTGGCCGTCTCCGGAAATCCAGCACCTTCTCCCCCCGCTCCGCCCCTTCCTCCAAGGGTACCCGCGTCATTTCCTTAAATCTAACTTAATGAATACCATCAGATTAATTTATTAATTTTTAAATATGTCTAAATAGATAAAATATCAAGCTGATGAATCGATGATACGATATTAATTGATATTGATTTTGCTGATGTTTTGTTCCTATTTTTTAGGAGCAGAGATAGAGGGAGGAAATGTGGGGGAATCGTACGGCGGAGATGGAGTCTCGGGAGCGGGTAATCCGGAGGAAGTAAGGGTTTCAAGGAGAATAATGATTGTTAAGCCGCCGGGTTATAATCAAAGCTCTGGATCAGCTCCGGCGAGTCCAGCCGGATATACGCCGCCGTCGTCTCCGTTTTCTAGATTAGCCGGATCTACACCAACTTCGCCGTTTGCCGGTGAGTTTTGCCCCGTTCTTGGCTTTTTACGTAAACGCCCTTCTGCATGTAATTTTTCCCAGTAATGTTGGAGTGAGTCAGAGTTGATGGTGAAAATGAGGTTGGGATCTGGAAAAGTCTAGGGAGGGTAGTTTGGTCATTTCGTAATGCAAGATCCAAAGTTGGGTAGTGATTATGACGTGAAGTAGTTACGGGTATAATTTTTAGTGGGGATGATTATTTTATTGGTCATAAGAATTTCCACCCATATAATTGGGCTGCTTATACTATTAATCCAAAATTAAAAGAGGTGTGGTTTTGTGATTGATAAGTAGTGTTGAGTTAGGTAGGATGTAACTTTCAGGTTCATGCTTCTTGGATCCTTTAAATTACGGCATTAGTGCGAGTGTGTGATTAGTCTTATCAATGGTATTGTTAAATGTTAATTAATTGCTTAAATGTTAGGCCATCCGAAACTATGACGATCATAATTGCTTAATGTAGGTATGTAACATTAGTGGGCATTATTCATCTATTCTTTCAAAAAAGCCATCTCAATAATGAGCTCTGAACTCTGTAGTTCGATTTTTGTGTAGCGTCTAGCTAAATGTATATGCGTTGACTGGTCTGGTTATATACGAGTAAGATTTCATTCATATTCCAACCATAAGATACCCCATACTAGCATATTACTGTTGTGTGCGGCATACGTTGTGGTCTTGTATATCTAAGGAACAATATTTTGATTCGGGTGATTATACGATGTGATCTCCCTTCATTAGTCAGTACATCAATTAGAAATGAACTTGTGTTTATCACTTTAGCTACCGTTCCAAAGTAGTCCAACTGACTGATTGTGGGAATTGGAAATGATGTTGGGGTGTGCACTGTTAAGGTAGTTGGAAGTCACTCACAAGTCGCTAGTCATTTTTTTTATTTCTATTTGGACTGCTAGTTCTAGCGACGTAGCTTTCTGCATATATGTGGCTAAGAATGACCAGTTACCTAACTAAATGATTATACTAATTGCTTGTTAGGAAGCAGATCAGGAGCATTCAGGTTTCGGAGGAGATCAACGTCCGACGCGAATGAGAAGGCAGCGAATGAGGACAGAACCTGCGGAAGCTCTCCTCCTGTTTAAGATGTCTGATATCTGAGGTGGAAATCACAAGGCTCGACTAGTCATATTCCACCCCCAAAAGGCTTTGCTAACGGTGTCGTTGAGGCTTCACTAATACCAGCCTTAGTCCATGTGTCATATATGTATCACTTGTAAGCTGTGAGTAGCAGCTTGCAATGGGGTATGTAAATATTTGGTGTATGGACCTTTTCTGCTTGAGTTTCTTCAGGGCCTCCATGTGAAATAATAGGGTTTGCTACCGTGTAATATATGGGATGTCTTTGGGTAGTATGTGGTATGAGTTATGATGATGGTGTTGATGTCACTTATGTTCTCTGCTTTGCAGTCATGTAATCCTCCTTTTGTAAGGTTTATCCTTGTGAATGAAAAATGATCGGCGGAGTTTTGATCTTGTACATTGTACTGTGTTGTGTTGCCTTTGCATTGTCGCAACCCGCAAATAGGTGAAAAGTTGACATATTAGTTTTGGCTACACGGATAAAAGTAGTCTCCCTCCATGGTTATATGTCACGTTGATGTAATGTTTTCCTTTGGGTGGTAGTGGTAGTTGTTGATATAGTGTTTTCCATTGAAATCTCATTCTTTTGTATCTGCGGGTATCGATATGGTCAGATGCTAACTGAATTTGTACCCTCTTGGAGTATAATGGCATGCTCATAATTTCGAGTTGGTGGCAACCTAGAAGGCAAGCTAAAGATTGAGTTGTAAGCTTGGATTATTTCTCGTAGGAAGTCTGGAATTTCCGAGTTATCAATAGCATTTTCCCCATCCAGCTGATTGATCTCAACCAAGAATCCACTCCCCTGTTTTCTCAATGTCTTTATCATTGCCTTAAGAGATATTTTGGTGGTCCTCCCTAAGGAGGGATCACCCTGTAGCGCCACCGTTCTTCCTCCCACCTGAAATTTTAGCGTCTGAGTCTCCCAATTGCCCGTCATCGTGCCCAATTTCTCAAGTCATTTTATTCCCAAGATCAAATCAGAGTTTTCAAGTTGAAGTGGAAGGAAATCCTCCACAATTGTTAGTCTTTGCAGTTGTAAGATCACCCCCTTGTAAATTCCCTCTCCCTCAAACCCGCCTCCCCAGTGCCTAGGGATACACCAAAGGCTTGGGTGTTTACCACCTCTAGATTGAGTTTTTTTATGGTCTTGGGGGAGAGGAAATTGTGGGTTGCACCGGGATCCACCATTACTACCACCTCTTGCTCATTCACCCATCCGCGAAGTTTCAAAGTTTTTGGGCTAGTGATGCCCATTACTGAGTTAAGTGAGATGATTGGCTGCACAGGTTCATCCTCTTCTTACTCATCATATCCCTCCATCTCCTCATTCTCCACTAAAGCGTCTCCTTCTTCCCCTCGAGCCATCAAAACGCTTAGCTCCCTTCTAGCACACCTATGGTTTATTCCCCACTTCCCATCACGGCGAAAACACAACCCCCTAGCTCTCTTTTCCTGAATCTCCTTCTCACTCAACCTCTTTATCTCTCCTGACCAGCCATAATTGCTCCCCGACCCTTTGCGGTTGTTGCTCGCAGCGCTGGAGAGTGTAGAGAGTGGCTGAGTGGGATTTGCGTATGTAGGAACACGTTGATAGATTAGTGGAGAGCTACTATTTCGGTAAGAATGGGTTTGGAACTAGGGTGAGGTGTTGCTGCCTAAGCTTCTATTCTGCTGAGGCCCAATTATCCTTCTTATAGTCTGGCCCATTCTCAATTTGTCCTCAATCTTAAGAGCAAGATCCATAGCTTGCTTCAAGCTCCCTGGTCCAAGTACCCTAACTTCTGCCTTCAACTCCTCTTCCATCCTGTTCCAAAAACTTGTTTCGCATCCTTCCATACGCTCCAAACTCTCCATCATTTTGGCTATCTGTTCTGAGAACTTGTTTCGCATCGACTCATTATCACTCTCCAATTGGTCCATTCGTTGTGAATGGGTTGGTACCATTGGAATTTTTTTATTTTATAGCAGGATGCATCTGCTCTGATACCAAGTTTGGTATGAACTGACGCAGGTGGACAGAATGCAAGAGCAAAGAAAGGGAAAGAATTACAGAGCACAACCTACTATTCGAGACGTAGGGAATCTCCCAAGATTTCTCAAGTTTTGTAATATTGGATAATCCTTACATTCCTTCATATACATATATTTATACTCTTTTTTCCCTAACAAACTTGTAACTACTTAGATTTTTCCCTCATTTAATTACACGGTTGTTTGCATAACTGAATAACAGGATTACAATTAATTATTTTCTACTGTTTTCCTCCTCTCTTCACCTTCTCTGACTTGCTTCATTCCTGCTGAATTACTTCATTCTGTTTGGGTTGATTGAGCAGTCATTCCCTTCTTCTGTCTCTGCTTCCTTCTGTGGTAGGTGATAGTGATTGGTGGCTTCGCTTGAATCCTATCACACTATTTGCAGAAATAGTTTACTTATTCTTGTGATTAAGGTACTAATCGATCCCTGCTATATCAATGTAGAAAAATCAAATGGGATCTGTGTTTCTCCTGGAGGTCATTTCCGTCCATTCTCATCAGAAGGGAAACCTCCTAGAAGCATTAAAGATTTGACCCTATGCAGGATGTTTTGAAGAAAGACATGCTGTGATGTGTCACATACACATTCTGCTTTTCTCTCTATCCGGGAGTTGGCATCAACAGGGGAAGCAAACCAAGAGTGCTTGCACTTATGGGAGTTACTGGAGTGCTCTCTTTGTGATCCAGATGTTGGTGTTAAGCCGGGTCCTCCTTTGATATGTGCCTCTCTTGTGAAAACCTTTTCCATGCTTGTTCTGATGCATATTTCTCTATGGATGCTATAACACAAGTTCGTTCCTTCCTCTAGATTGATTGATTGTAGTGAGAAATAGTAGGTACTTCGTACGTATGCTCTAATCTGCATCTATTCCTCTCAATTTCTTTGACAAACAATGTATTTGTATTCCATTATACAGTATAGTATGCTTTAAGAGTTTCTTGGAGCTTCCTGATCATACATTGAGTCCCAGGTTCTCATACCCTGTGGAGTTGGAGACTTTGTATGTGGCAGGGCCTCTGAGTGGATCTCTAATGGTACAGAACTTTGCCGTGCAGCAAGTTTTTCTGTTAAACCATTAAGAGATTCAGCTCTTGGTAGTGAGGAAACATCTTGCTATGGTGGAGAAGCAAGTCTAGATGCCATTGCTGAGGCATGGAAGAGTCTACAAACGAGCAAATTCCAGAAAGTTGAGCACTATGGATTGCTAGAAGATTTCCAGCAGAGGCTGACAGGAATACCATTTGCTGAACAAGTTTCTTGGGCGGTGGGAGGGTTGGTGCTTACTGCTGACCTCTTTTTTATGAGGTTGGTCAATTTTCCATCTTATTTCAATAAGTAGCTAGTATATGGCTTACTTTATTAATCCAAACTTTTTTTTTTTTATTACTGACATGTATTTGACTTTCTTTTCTTTTACTTTGATTAGTTTAGCTTGAACTTGATATTTTCTAGTGCATTTCTTCCTTGGACCATAAGTATTTCCTTGATAGAACCTGAACTATTGTTGACATAGTTCACCTTGTGTTGATGCTAATGTGTGATGTGTGCTCATGCTTGTTTGCATGTGTATCTGTGTGTTAAACTTTTGATATGCTGCTGTTCTGAAGAATTCAATTTTAAATTCTTAAAAATTAATGAATAAGCAAACTGGATAAAGGGTATTACAGTGCGAATCTGTTTCTGTTTACTTTGGGATCTTTCCTATAGCATTTAGGAAGAAGACTTTCTATTAAGTATTAACTAAACCTGTGTTGTTTGGATAGCATAGTCTTCAGATAATACTACCTTTGTTTTCTGGTGAGATCAAGTTTGTTTAGTGTGTACATTTCTATAATTATTTTAGCCATTCCTGCACTCTCCAAATATTTGCTCGTGCCAATTTTCAATAAAAATGTTCTCAATCTTGCTTCTGGCGATTGGATGCATCTTTGTCTTTGCTGCTAATGTCTGCTTTATTAAACTGTATAGAATACATACAAAAATCTAGCTTTTCAAAATGGTCTGTCCTTTTATCTTAGTTGGTACGTCTGGAATTTAACTAGCAAAGAGCAGATGCACGTAATCAGCTTAAAGCTTAAAGTGTCCAAACATGTTAGAGTGTGAAGGATATGACACTGGTAATTGAGGGAAAATGAAGAGTTAGCAAACTCTATCCATCAGTATCTTTCTCCTTTGTACCCTTAGGGCATGCTTGGATTGGAGGTAAACACTAGGGGAGTAATAAAAGTCAAAGTAATGGAAAATTAGGTTAGTGAAAGTGATTTGTAAGATAAATATAGTGTTAATACTAGGATGAAAGGTGAGCTAATACCCTCATTTGAGGGATAATAGATACATACCACACCCCTATGATAGTTATTACCATCATAATGAGGATAATAATCAATAACCTAATTATTTCTTCTTCCTCATACAACCACTATAATATTTTTTTTCCACCTCATCCCTTATCATCACCTCTATTTACCTTCATTTTTTATTTGTTTGACTTTTATCACCCCCTTAATCTATCTCCCTCAATCCAAGCATGGCATTAGAAGCAGAAACTCCTGCTGCAAAATAGTATGTTCATTTTTAAGTGTTTTAAATGGCCTTTGCCATCTCCAATCTTTTAAGGTGTTGCATCTACAATTCTAAAGCAGAAGTAATCATCTTCAACCGTCTATAGCTCTCTGACTTAACTTGTCATAATTTAGTCTTTGTCGTTTTCACTCGAAAGCCAACTTATCAGAACTTTTTTAAAATTTAAAAAAACTGGTATTCATTTATACCAGCTTCGCTATTCTATCTTCTGATTCTCCAATATGATTGTGAATTCGCGATTGTATATTTTTGCATGTAATGCAGTAAGAAGAAGAGCTACAGAGGCCTACAGCCAATAACAGAAGCAAGCTGTAATCAAACGTGCTGCTAGGATTAGGCACTTGGAGTACAAAACAAGCCAAAGATCATCTACCACACAGGGTAGTAGGAAGACTCCTGTAAAATAAAATTTTAAGCTTTATAAATATCGTGCTCCATTTCTCTCTTTGTACGATAGTGTTAATTTGCTGTTACCATTGGAATTTTTGGTTTTGATCCACTCTCCGTTGGATTGTGGGGTTAATAACATAGATTCCATATGAAGAAACAATTTCAAATATTCTTGCTACAATTTTATATTTTTCAGAACTGCACCATAACCCATTAGAACTTCTGTAGAGCAACACTTAAGCGGTACGCCGGGAGATCTGAAATGGCTCTCCTTGTTAAGCACCATATTAATTGAGCTTGACTCCATGTCTAACACACACCGTGACAGCACTAATATGGTCACTTCAGGTGAATCCGTGCATGTAATAACTTGTTTAGGATCTTAAGAGGTCAGACTTCTGATAACAAACCATGAGACGTCATTAGATACACAATCACAGTCCAAAAACAAAGGATAACCTATAATTCTTCATCATCTACCTACATAACGTCAACCAAGTACAAAAAACAATAAAAGGGGTTTTGGCCTAAAACAACTGAATATATAAAAAAAAAGGACATAAATGTCAAAGTCCTGCAGAGATGTATGATATATGGGGTTTGATTTACAAGTTTTGTCAGCCGACTTCTCATCCTGCAATCCATGCCATGATTTGGCAGAATTACAAACTCCAACTCAGTAAATTTTGATGGATTTCATACCCTCACGAACCATATAACTACAAAGAGATCTGAACTCGGGAGGATACTAAAAGGTTTCAACTGTGTGATCTTCATATACATTTACAAGTTTTGCTTTAGACACGTCCAGCTTTAGGAACCTGTTCAAGCACCATAAGATAAATCGAGTCAGGACTTTTGAACAACTAAAAATGCCAAAACTTGAAGACGACAGAAGTTTGTTTCTCAAAAGAGTAGTAGCCTGTTTAGTTGGATAAGTTTAATTATATAACATTGCAAGTCCCAAGACAATGTTCAATTAAAGGTTTTTCCACCTCCAGTATATGTTCTTGTTTGTAAGGAACCATGATAATTCAAAATGATGATGAGTGGTGATGGAACATGTAATAAAAGAACATACACGGAAATTCTCGAGGATAGAGTTACATACAGAAATAACAAGGTCATAACCAGTACCACAATTTATTACTGCCAACCAAAAACAGATCATAAAAGTAAGTCATATGATTAAGTGCCAAGATCCATAAAGTACCTTCTTAAGTGGCACATTAGAACTACTTCCTTGGGCTTGTGGCTTCAGTATCACAAAAGAGCATACTAGAGCTTCATCCACACTCAAAAGGGCTCCAGCATTGTCAAACTCTCCACCATAGTTTGGAGCAGAAAATATTGTAACTAATCTTCGCTTGGCAAAGAATTCATAGCCATCTTCTACAACCTGCAGTAAAAAGACAAGGGATAGTCCTGGTAAAGTGTATTATTACACAATATAACAAATGAATAACAAAGGCTTTTATTGCATGTAATGGATTTCTTTATGTTTGACCAATCATAAGAGATGAAGCAGAAGTGGTCAGGTTAATACAGACAATCCTGATATAGTCATTGAAAAAAAAGTACTTCTGGAATATGAGATCTAGTTTATCAGAAGTTCTCGATAGTATGACAATTTGAAAAAATGTGAATGACACATTCTAAAAGAAGCAACTCTTCTACCTGATGACCACGGCATATTAGATCAAGATCATTCTTGTCTAAAAACTCAGCAACCACATCAGACCCAAATGTACATGAAACGCCTCTGTCACTGTCTGTCCAGCCTTCATTCCTAGCATCTGGATCAGCCCAGAGAAGGTCACAGAGGAGTCCATTATCTGGAATTTCAGTAGGTCTCTGAATTTGATCTATTTGTTCCAAATTATGAAGATCTGGAGATAGCCCTCCATGCATGCAAAGAATTTTTCCATCAATAAGTGCAGCGACCGGCAAACAATTGAAGCAGTCTGTGAAAATCTTCCATAGACGAACATTAAATCTTCTTTTGCACTCATCATAAAACCCATAAATACGATTAATTTTTGCATCTTCATGGTTTCCTCGTAGAAGGTAGATTTTATCAGGGTATCTTATTTTGTACGCTAGAAGCAAGCAAATCGTCTCCAAGCTTTGCTTCCCTCGGTCTACATAATCTCCAAGAAAGAGGTAATTGGCAGTTGGGGGATAGCCTCCATATTCAAAAAGCCTTAGAAGGTCCTTGTATTGCCCATGAATATCACCTGTGAGGAGGCCTTTATATTAGGGATGCTATAGCATTAGTGGCACATAAGAGCATATAAACAGGAGAGCTATTTCAGAGCTATACAACATCATGCTCTTATAGCAGTATGACAGTTATATCAACAAAGGAATGTTGAAAAGTCACCACAAGGTGGATTGATCCTATTTCGATATAGGCAATTCATTACTCACCCTACAGGTCTTCACCACCTTTCCTATAAACACAAAATAGCTCAGCTATTATATTCTCGGAGGGCGATACCCAACACCTCGAATCAAACCTCCACTTAACTTCTCATTGCTCCGGTTCTTCCATCACAACAACAACTACCATAACTAAACGCCTATACTCATTTCTTTTCCGTAAATTCATTCTGAGAATCCGACCAATAACAATAACGTTTCCCCTTCTAGCTGAATTAAAGAGAACAAAACATATACGCACAAAAGAGAAAAAATAAATAAAATTCCCAAGAAAATACAAATTGTACGATTTCCCATATTACAATTAATCCTAATTCGCCAAAAAAATCATATTAGTTACCCAAAAAATGATCAATTAATGCAAACCCATATGCCCAATAAATCCAATCCCATTTCTTAAGAAAAAATACCAAAAATCAAACAAAAAACCCGAATAAAAAACTCATACAAAAACCACAATTCAAGAATGGAAAACAAAGAAAAAGAACTCCATATAAAAGACGCGTAAAGAAGAAGGAATTACCGCCGATCCTAATAGGAGCACGAAGCCGGAGAAGATTAGGCTGAGAAAGGAAGATATTACGAGCGTTGACACAAAGTTGGCGGATCTCACCTTCAGATAATTGCACCTGTTTCCCTCCTTTTCCTTCCAATAATCTCCTTATTATATCATCCAATACGTTCTCATCCATTGTTCCCTCCATCGTCATCATCATTTCTTCAAACCCAAATTCCAAAATGTTTCAATTTTTGTCAGTAACCTTGAAAACTAACACAACCCCAATTAAATTCAGCGAAAACCCAGAATAAAGGTGTAAAATTTAGGGGGAATGAGTGGGGATATGAGGAAGCGGAGGAGAGAGAAAGTGGAAGAAGAGGTATATTAATGGAGGAAAAAAAAGATGGACTTGTTCAAGAAATCGCGTTGTTTTACATTGTCAATGTATTGTCGACTTATACGTGCTAATGTGCTATCCTCGTCTGTAGTCTGTTGCCTCGTCTGTAGTCTCTCCCTTTCCTTGTAGTTCTTATCGAAAACTGCAACTTTCTCTAATCACGAACTCACGACGGGGTACGTGGAGTGTTCCGTAATGTGTGAGTCAGATCTATTAAAGAATGGTCGAATGTATTAACACCTTGTATAATGTTGAATGGTTGATGGGTCATGCATCCTATTCAACTGTTCTTCTACCCTTGCATTTTTTGGAGCGATACCTAAGTTTCACGTGAGAAGAGATCATCTCACATTAATTTATCCTGTGTTGCTTGCTGTTATCATTGTTAATTGCATTTGGTAAGTAATCATGCTTTTATGGTTGCCCGTGAGAACTAGACTGCACTATCAATCTAACGTGCTTTTGTGGTGGCTCGTGAGAGCTAGACTATGGATAAGAATTACTGGCTTAATACTTACGTAATACGGAGCATGTATGTAATTAAACTAAGGTTTCATTGTTTCAAAGATACAACATATATCAAGATTGTGGTTCCAATAATTATTTTATTGTTCTCTGTCCAACAAAATTCAATAAGCGCTGAAAAAAAGTTAAGAAAAAACCTACCCAAAGAAAATTGTTATACTGTATTTAGTTAGTGGATTAGGCTACAGCTATAAAATGTTGACTAAGCCAAGTCCAACAAAAATTGGTAGCATGACTTCCGAAAAGTACATTTGTCAATTTATAATTCAGAGTTTTAAAATCACTTTACAGCTACCAATCGATATCGATAATACATTGACCTAAGACTTGCATCATTTTCACCAAAAAATAAAAAGACTTGCATCATAAGCCAATTCTTAACTTATGACATAAGCTAAGGGCCATATTATATCATTATGTATGTATACAAGTAAGTTATACTTTAAAAAGGTTTTGAAATGAAACTTATTATACGGACTTAAAAAAGATTTAAACCCAAACCAACTTCCACCGTTACCAATATAATTGATGTATATGAATTTAGATTGATTATAGTTAGTGCTAAAAATACATTTGTAAACATTTTCTTTAATTAGATTATTAAAAAAGAACAAAAAAAAAGGAAAAAGTAAATTCTTTTTCCCAACGTGCATGAATGGCATGGTCTATTGACAGGGGCGGTTTTAGTATTATGTGTTCAGTGAGTTCAGCTGAACTCATTCTAAAATCCAAACAAATCTGGACATTTTTATACATATATGCACTTCCTAACTACGTGGTAAAGCTCATTAAAATCACAAGTTCTATTCTCCTTAGAATCATATACTCCATTCCTTTTTTTTCTAACTCTTCACTCATGACTCATTCACTACCCTAATAACAAATTTGGTAGATTTCGAACCCATAATGCAAAATTCCTGACACCGTCGGCGCGCGTAGAAAGAGGAAAATAGATCCAATATAAGTAGGAGTAAAGTAAAAGACTAACTAATTGTGGTGGCTCAGCTCATTCGTTTCGGATGGATTGTTGCCGGTAAAAGAATATATCTAATGATGGTATTTATGATATCTTCTGCATTTAGAAGCATCACTGCCACTTTAGTGGAACGTTAGCAAGTTACTTGAGATGCAAATAATGATCGATGTCACTAGCTACATGTCATAATAGATTGTGAGTTATGGTCAGTCGCACAACAATGCATGATACTTCGATTATGCAACCTAGTTCAAAAATTAACAGTCAGATCGTATGGTTTTCTAGAAAATTTGTCATATTTTAGTTAGATTGAGTAGTGAAAGCTACGAGTGTGATCCAAATATATAAAGGTTGTTTAGTACTCCGTAAATACTGAGGCATATGCCTAATTGCGAAGGGTCTAGTCTATAAGACTACCTTCGGCCATTTCGTGTAGGATTATGCATGCGCTAGCTGAACCCCATTCTGCCAATATGAGCTGGGCTAGCATTAGACTTACACATTTAGTTGATTGATGGCCGATTGGGCTTTATGCCATCGTTGTGGCTACATGTTTTGTTCGCTACCTCGACAAAACTCAATGGAGTGGAGGAACTACATTTTTATAATGAAAGTTTTAACTGAGATGACTCCAAATTTGGAGTTAACTCGGAAAAAAACACAAAGTGCGATCTCCACAATCCATGAAATACAACCTTGTGAATAATATGACTGTGGTCAAGATATAAAAAACTTATTCACAGAATTAATGGTAGCAACGGTTTTCCAACTTATGTACCATCACTTGATTGTCAGAACTCATGAGTGTCACTTGAATTACTAGTCTATGCTAGCTATAATATTCTCCCTCTATCTCTATTTTATTTTATCTTATTTTTCACTAAAATACGACTAAAATGTTTTTATCTCTGAATTCGTAAGAAAAAAGGTTATGCAAAATTAATATTTTAAAAATTTATATTGAGATTAATCTAACAGAATCTTATTTAAATAAAATTATTTATTATAATATAATTAGAATTTATGGTAAAAGTTTTAAACTTTGACTCCAAAAATAAAAATGTAATAAATAATTAGATACGGAGTCAATACTATGCAATGACTAGCAATAAGAGGAGCCCCTCATATAATGAAAATCAGCTGTCTCTACAGGCATTTAATCACCTCTTCATAATATCAGTTTCCTTCAAACTCAAAGAGTGTAGTAATTAAAAATAATATCGGATTAATTCCTTTGTCTGATCTGCTATGAGTTGCCCGGCGCCCCGGCCTATACGCCGCTGACTTCTAAGTTTGCAAGGTATGCATATCATATCTTATTATCTTAAAGAGGCTGTAATATTGCTTAGGCGGATCACCAACATTTATTAAACATTTAATTTTCTTTCTTAACCGCATGATAACTCCCCTCTGTTCCATATTAATTAAGTGAAACAATTTAACTCTTTTAACTATTATTACTCTGTCTATTTAATCATCTATACATTAGTAAAAAAAATCATTTCATATTTTGGAATATTATTTGTTGATAGTCTTGAGACAATATCCAATACGGTAACCTTTTTTCTTTTATTGTAAAAAAAATATGGTTAAATTAGTTATGCCTTTGTTCTTTTTTGTAAAGTGAAGTCTTTATTCTTTAACTAATATAGTAGCAACTAGCAATGTTTTTCAATTTAGGAAAATGCAAAATAATGGTATAGTTCATTAACAAGGATATGAAAAAAAAAGTCTTAGATTAAATGGTGATTTTATTATCTTCAGTTTTTATTAATTGAAATCTTAATATCTTTTATTTTAAAGGTGACTTTTACACAATTTACCCAACATTATCTTTTTTGAAAATATTTCAATTTTTTTATCAATTAAAATCATGATATCTTTTGTTAAAGAAGTGACGTTTGTTGTATTTAATGATATCTTTTGTTGCATAGAAAGGGTAACTTTATTGGGTATATAATAACTTTATTATATCTCGTGTAATAACAAAATTATTTACTTTATCAAAAACCCTAATAGCTAGATGTAGTAGAAGTGATCAAATTAAACTCCCTTATAATATGTAAGTGATCAAACTCTAGAGTCTTAACCGATAATTAATACCCAACGACGAGTCATGTTCTAATTATAATAGTTATATGATCTATTAACTTCGTTGGAATAAGTTCATCGATTTGGTTCCTCGTGTATATATCTCAAATGGAGATTTGTTCAACCATTACAATATACCGATTATTGTGATGATTAAATATTAATAGAGAATATAATGCAGATCATACAAACCTCTTGCATAAGGGTTGTTTGGAAGATAAACCTTTGAATAAGCGTGTAAACTAATCCAAGAATATTAGAATGGAGGAGAAAATTCATTGATCATATCTGCCACTTGATCATAAGTTACATTTCACAATGTCAAACATCATTTTATAGACTGACCACCATGTAGCATTTCAAAAGCCATGTACGACTAAATCAATAGATAAATATTAAATAACGACCCTTATAACTCACCAAATTTTTATTAATTTAAATTTTTTTATTCAATAAAACTAAATTTTATCAGTTATATAATTATTTTTTCAAAGCAAACTGAATATGGCATAAATAAACAAGTTTCCATGAGTAACCATTTTTTAAAATTAATATGAACTGATAGAAATCCGTTTGACGTAAAATGAAAAAGTGAGGTGAATGGAAGGTAATTCCAAAGAGAGGCAAAAGTCCATTTAAAAGTTAGGATATATCTTATATTATTATTTCAGAAACACAATGAATGAGCCAATCAAAGTTTGTCGTTGCTTTGGGTGAAAATAATTTAAAAAATTAAAAAATGTTGGTTTGGATGAGAATAAATTTGTAGATTTGGATGAGAATAAATTTAAAAATTGGAGCTTAGGAATATTAAAAAAAAAAGAAAAGAAAACATGAATAACTGTTTAGAAAAATTCAAAACCCGCGTTTACTATCCTCTTTGCACACTCCCACTTTCTAACTCTCCTTCCCGACTCCTCTCTTCACTTTGATGCGACGAAATTACTGACACTACAGATCTCTCTCATCGATGTAACAGGTACCACAATTTCACAAATTCTCTTATCTACCCTTTTCTAAATTCATTTTCAATTAATGCATTAGAATTTTTCTAATCTTGAAATATACTTTTTTTTTAAGAAAAAAATATTTTTTTTGATGATCGATATATTGTATTGCAATTCAAAGATAAACAATAAGAATATATTATATTATTCAACTAAATCATTATAGGAAGGATATCATAATACTCTTGGTAAGATTAACTCTTCTTCTATAATTAATTATTATCATTCTCTTATTTGTTAAGATTATAACATGTTATAAAATCTTATTAGTTATCAAGTAATATATCTTGAATAACTTAAACTAAAGATCGTAACATTCATAAGTACTTTTGTATAGATGTGAGGTGCGTGTGAAAAAAAGGGCGGAATATTTTTTATGTTAAACAAGCATTAGTTTTAGCCTCTTGTGTTTGGTATAATTACAAATTGATATTTATATTTTGTATGTAGTGCAGTTTAAAAATTGGAAAAACTGCCCTTTTTTCTTGCTAAGTGCAACATTTTCTTAGTTTTCTACATTTTATAAATTATTTTATCGAGTATTTTAAAAATAATAAAGAGAATTATAAGAATATTACTATTTATTGATAAACGTTTAATCAGTTCTTTAGGGTTTTGCATTGAAAAGTCCAAAACTAATAATAAGCCAAACTAAAGAAAAACAATCCAATTAACTTTTATTCAACATCTAAAAATAGATGAACATTCAGTCTACAATGAGTATTCATACTCCGTATAATGCAATTAGTAGACATTCCACAATTTGAGTTCTGTATTAGATGCAGGTAAAAGGGTGGAAAACTTTTTCTTGGGGAAGAAATAAATGTCATCCTTGGTATTAGAGTCCTGTTTTTTTTTTTTTTTTTTTTGGTATAGTTATAGACTAATTACTTTTATTAATCTGTTTAGCAAAATAGCAACTATATGAATTACTATTTGCTTCCAAAGGTATATAATTCCAAAATTGTAATGTGCCACTATCATTTTTTAAAATAATTTTTTTTAAAAATAATCTAAAGATTAGGTGCGTGAAAAATCTTTTTGGATTGATAATAAACAAAGATGCTAACGAATACGAAGTATATATCTAGCTCATGATCTTAGTTGTAAATCATTTATCTCTATATATGATCTCCTTTCAATGTTGTATGTTCTTAATTTTTATAATTTAACGTGGTACATTTTTAGAAATCAATGACTTTGATATAAGAATATTTTAGGTAACTATATATTACATAAATGAAAATTAAATTTTAAGTAGGTCAAGTATTTTTGTTTAGTATAATCGTAACTTACCGAAGAAAATGTCAAAGATATATTATAAAGTTTGAATAAAATAAATCAAAGATATTATTGGAAATAATATATACAAAATAATATTTGTTTCAGCAATATTTGCATTTTTAGATGGTATTGGTTGTGACAAGTCATACCATTTTATTGGTGTGACAAACCTAATTTAAACAAACTTAAACCCGCGGGTTACCTGAGACCTTTATTTTATAACCAAAATCTACCAAGTTCGCCTCTAGTACCAGGTGGTGCCAATGACGAAGAAGTGAAAGAACCCAATACAGGGTCGTATGAGGCAAAGAACAACCATAATCACAACAATGATCAAGATCACTATATGGCGTCTCCTTTACCAGATGCTTCTACTATTCTGGTCAGATCACTATATAATGGTGACATAGATTCCTTCTCCTACGAGACGAAACGGAGGAAAGATCTTATGATTGTAAGAATTTTAAGAATTTCCAAACAGAGGCTAACTATAACATTATTCACTATCGTACCCTTCACACGTCTTTGCAAGTTGAATTACAATGCGGGTGATACTTCTATTGCAGCTACATTCATTTGTCAATGATAATGATCTAATAAAGGTAACAAAGCGTTGTATTCCAAATGTGAAGGTAATAAATTCAATACCTAATACTTTTATTTGTATAACTGAGATATTAATTTAATACCTGAGATATTTATTTGTATATTTGAAATAATAAATTCAATACCTGAGACATTTGTTTGTATATCTGAGAAAATAAATACAATACCTGAAATCTTTATTTGTATACATGAAATCTTTTATTTGTATACGTGAGATCTTTATTTGTATATCTTAGATAATAAATTCAATACCTAAGACATTTATTTATATATTTGAGATAATAAATTCAATACCTAAGATCTTTATTCTATAACCAATATATACCTAATTTGAAATGAGTTCGGGATGACCTTTTATACTTTACCAATGTCATAGCACTCGGATAATGTGACGGTCGCAGCCAATATTTTCACTTGCATTTTACAATTTGCTGGACATCAACGCACATACATCAAAATTCTAGCCAAATACAAGTAACCCAATTAGACTCAATTTTTCAATCCAGAGTATTTTATAAACCCAATTAGTTTCTTGCATAAAACTATACTAAAAATATAATATATTAGGGATGTTCACGTTAGTTCCTCCAAGAAGAAAACATGCTTCCAAAATTAATCATTTAATATAAATCGAAAACATCATTTCTTTCTTAAATATTTGTATAATATTTGCATTTTAAAATTCGCTACACACCAAATTACCTCAATCAATTAGCCGAATACAAGTAACCAAGTTAATCACTTTAGCATTAATCGAACTTCTACAACTTTATTAAATAAATATTAATATCGTGCTATGGTACGTGCACATATTAGTGGAGTATTATATACAATCACTCTTAAACTAAGATGTATATATAATATTAAAGTTACTTTCTTTTAGTTGGAAAAAAAAATTAATTTTTGATCCAACCTAATACATTTTTTTTAGGCTACCATAATTTAGAGTCCAAAGTTAGACCAATTTGTTGACACACGCTCAACAACATAAGAAGAACTCACATTAGAAATGACAATGGATCGAAATCGAAACAGACCCAACAAAATCCAACTTTGATGCTACAAGTCTTTGGATTGTAATTTTGGATTAGACTCCAAATTTGGATCAGTTGACTCAAAATCTGATTCGATTAATAGTGTTGGACCTCTGAATCTGATTTGATTCGTCGAACCATCATCCAAAATTTGCTTTTGTTTTTAATTTTTGCTCTTTTCTTACTTTTTTTTTTAGTTAATTACATTAATAGTATTGTAATTCTCTTAAAAATTATGAAAAGTAAAATAAAAAAAATATATGCAAGAAGGGGACTAAGGAATGTGGTGATGAAGGACTAAGGGGCTTAGCATTTGGGTGATTGATGGAGTGATGGAGAACAACCAAATAAGAGAGAAGTGTGACTGTGTCGAGCTAGGATTTGGGCAAATATATACTATATAGTTAAAATATAAAGTGCATTTAAAATGAGAAGATTATAATATAATGACCCTTTTTAAATTTATAGCGAGAAAGTTAATTTTTTTCCCATTCATAATGATTATTTTTATTGTTATAATGACCTTATATTTCATATGTAAAATATCATTTGTTAGATCCTATCATTGATATGCTAAAATTTCTTATCATCCTTCTCAAATATTCGGATTTTTATAGGGACCGAATTCAAATTTATCGGATCGAATACAATACATGAGCCAAGTCTTCGAGTCAAATTTGTCTTCTATGTAAATTTAAACTTATTTTATTAGATTTAGAGTTTTTTTAAAATAAGTTTGAATCAAACCTTTTTCCTCGGATCGAACCGTGTTTGGTTCGAATTCTTATTGAATCCCTAATTCGCACACCCCTCTACTTCGTCTTTTGCATCACTTCCTGTTTACAAAACCATACTCAAATCACTCTGAAATTCCTCTACTTAACCCTAAAGTCTTCCATCCTAACGCTTCTTCGCACCTTCAAATGTTTAAAAAGTACGCACCTTTCTATCTCTCATTCCTTTACATTTCGATTATAATTTACGCGTTGAAATTTCTAGGTTTTAAGCTAATTATAATTTCTCAGTTAATTATATCTCTGATTCATATAATTTATGATTTTCCTTGATTATTTATCTTTTTTTTGTGTGTTAATTGGAAGATTTTAGGGTTTTTCTCAGTTTCATTGATTTAGTGAAGTGGCAATCATGTTTAAATAAAATTGTGAAATCCAAATTCAAGTTAGTTTTTTTTGCATTGAATGGGTGATGGTTTAGGGTTTGATTCTAATATTTATCGTATGCGGTTTGTGGAGGGAATTTTTCTTGATTGTTGTCCTGCCTCTTAATCTGCTATGCGGCAGTGAGAATGATTAAGCAAGCGTCTTGTCTGGGAATAGTAATCGCTTTCAAGAAAAGCCGGTGCTTAATAGATTTGAGGATGCTGTAGCACGGTAGTGAACTTAGGTGAATTGGATGTAAATTTAAAATTTAAAAGGTTAGAACCAGATATATTCGAAATCAAGATTTGTATTAAGTGATTAGAGATAAATCACTCGTTGTCATGTGACTCGTGTCCCTGAAGTAGTATAGTCATGGGAAACAATGGAAGAAGATAGATGAATGAGGTTGTAACAGTTGATACTTTGCAGTAGTTTGTGAGTTCAGAGGCTAAGCTAGGTGATTTTCCACTACTTTGTATTTTAGAAAGTTTTCATGGTTATGTATTTCGTGGTGTAGCATGTTAATTTGAGAATATTGGGGTCAAATGTTTCTCCATCTATGTTTCTTCTCCTCTTGAGAAATTTTATTTTTGTGTAACGCCATGTTCCTCCATGAAATAACTTTAAAGGAGGACCATAGACAATAGAATAGCCACTTTATTACAATTTGCACCTTTGCTGCAATAATTTGTAGACTGATTCATATGTCAAAACCTATTGTGTCGAATTAGTAATTTGCTATGCTATGCCATAGAAACTACTTGAGGTTTTAAAAAACTCTGAGTTAGGTGTGCTGATACTTGAACAACCTTATGAGTTTCAGTGATGGCTCAAACAGAAAATCTATTAGCCTTGACTCTTATACAGCCTTGCATCAATAACTTCCCATATTATTTGGCTCTTGAATTTGGTAAAGACTGTTGCCTTTGTGTTAATTAGATTCACCTCTGAAGATGTTTCTGCCCAAAATCAAGTTAAGGCATCTGTGCAAAGGAAAATTCGTACAAGCATAGCTGAAGAGGTTGATGCTAAGCTCTTATCTTATTTCAGAAAACTTAATTTATAAGGGGGTTCAGTCCATGGCAACCCATCATACCTTTTTGGTTCCAGTTGAAATAATTCCATTTTTTTTACAACGTTAAGTGCTACTAATATGGCTTTCTTTTGTGACAGTACCCTGGACTTGAACCAGTTTTGGATGATTTGCTGCCAAAGAAGTCACCTCTTATAGTAGTGAAATGGTTTTGATGATCTTATCTATCTCTGTTCTTTCTGCTTGGTTGATAATTTCTCCTTTCTAAATGCTGTTGTTTTGTTTTGCAGTCAAAATCATCTAAATCTTGTTGTTGTGAACAATGTCCCATTGTTCTTCAATATCCGTGATGGACCTTATATGCCAACTCTTCGACTCCTCCATCAATGTAAGCTCGGATTGGAAAATTATTTTAACTGTTTTGTTTAACCTCTGTTCTACTGGGGTTTGTTGTTTAATTTCCAGGGGGGGGGGGGGGGGGGGGCTGGGGTGGGGTTGATGGCTTTGAGAATTGATCTCTGTGAAATTTGTGATACTTCTGTTGATTACAGACATTCATTGATTTATGATAAAATGTTAAAATATTGCAATTGTAATAGTTTGGCCATTTTCCTGTGCTGCAGACCCTAATATTATGAAGAAGTTTCAAGTAGATAGGGGCGCTATTAAATTTGTTTTCTCTGGTGCAAATATCATGTGCCCTGGGCTTACGTCACCTGGTGGTGTTCTTGATGAAGAAGTTGGGAGTGAAAGGCCGGTGGTATGTCTTCTCGTACTTCTAATGCAGTAATGAACATTTAGGATTCAGCTGGACATGTCTGTTAATTATAATGTTGCATAGTATTTTACTCTAATTATTGGAACTGATGTCTCAGGCTATAATGGCTGAAGGAAAGCAACATGCTCTTGCTATTGGCTTCACAAAAATGTCAGCGAAAGATATGTAAGTCTCATTATATCATATTTGTGTTTAAGTACTGATGGTTTGTGATATTGTACCTTGGAAGGGGTTAAAACAATGCTAAGACAGATTGTATCAGGGTTGATTACTATATTTTTAAATGTATATATGGATGCTGACATCTTAGATTTTCTTTTAATAATTGAAATTAGTATTGAGCAGCTTATTAACAGTGTTATTTTGGCGAGAGTTGAGTGTTAGTTCTCTCGTTCTAATAAAGTAATAGCTTGCAGCTTTTTGCTTCATTTTCCCTTTATTATGATATTACTACTACAAATCCATTGCATATGACTTCTGTAAAATTGGCCGGCCTTGTGTTAATTGCTTAGAGCTTAATTGTTTGATGCAGAAAAACAACCAACAAGGGGATTGGTGTAGACAATTTGCATTATCTTAATGACGGCCTTTGGAAGGTATTCCACTTCTGTCTCTCTCTTCCTCTCTCCCTAGATCACCTGCTCTCTCTGAGTGATGGTCTCATTTTACTTTACAAGATCTTTTAGTTGATACTTATATCATAGCACATAAGTATTTACTATTTAGTGTATATAGCTTTAATTATCTTCTCTAAAAATGGTGCATTGCAACGGTTCTATAATGTAATGGCTTGGTTGCTGATGAATTTGCATGGAGTCATGGACTACACAATCTCCCTTGGTCCTTAGTAGGCCATGTTTGATCGGGCTCATATTTAAATTTTGAATAGAACAATGAGGCCAAGTCATTGACCACCCTGCCGTAGTCATTCAATAGAAATTTTTTTCTTTGAAGGGAAAGAGGAAGTTCTCATTAATAAATAGTTATACAGCATCTACAACAATAATCAACCCTAGTTAAAAATTAATCTAAACCACCAACATGTTGTTCATCCAATTAGATAGCACAAACGCTTCTGTGCCGCTTTTGTGATGTGGTAATGTTCCAACCATAAATGAAAATAGATGACTCAACTTCTTCAATGCTTGAAGTTGCTATTGAAAAGTGAAATCTAGTCTTTCTTGATGTTCCGAATCTTCAATCCGTTGAACCAAATTCCCAAAACTTTATTTTTATAACCTAAAAAACCAATAATCATTTCCCTGAAGTGAAAATTAACCATCTTTTTGATGGGAGAGCTATTCCTCATGAGAGGAAATTTATTAGAAGTAGATTGATTGATTGATCTAGAAGAAACTAAGGAGAATCAGAGAATTGGGGTGTTTCAAAGGTGAAACCGATGAAAGCCCCTACAAGTTATGTTGAACGGAAGCTAGGGTTTTTGGGAGAGAAAGGGAGACGGGCTTGTACTATCTTAGAAATTACTCTGCCATTCAATAGAAGTACTATTGAAAAGGCAAGGGTAGTATGAATTTTTCTTACCAATTTTAGAAGTGACCTGCCATTATGGGACTTTCTAAGTAGTATTATGGTTTTTAGGGACTGGAGGGGGTAGTGTTTGCCTTATCAGCTGGCCTTGTACTTAAATCAATCGCCGCCTGTACGTGGCAAATTCTCATAATGGATATCATATGTTTACATGCACCAATATCCAAGACTTACGGAGAAAGAACTGGGAACTGCTGAAGTTGAAATATTAGGCTGATTTAACTTGTCTTCTTGCTTGTGCAGATGGAGCGCTTAGATTGATGGTGTGAAGAGTGATCAGCAATCTTAAAATCTATGTTGTGCTGTTCATTGGAGTGCACACTTTTCATCATGCTTGTTCACCATTTGAGAGGATAAAAAATTTTCCGTGAAAATGTTGCGGTGTTGTATCATTTTTAGTCTTTCTTAATGGTTCTCTTCTTTTGCCAAGTCTGTAACCGAGCACTAAATAAATAATCAGTGACTACCAGCACATTAATTTATTTGTTTCTGTTTTTTATGGTACATGAAACTTAAGCCAATGCCATGTATTTGACTCGATCTTAGCGGTCCCACGGTGTTTATCCGCACTTGTAAGAGCATTCATTGTGTTCAGTCACCCGAAAGAGTGCTAAAACCTGCTTATGCATTTGCTGGATGATATTTGAAGCGTTGAATTGCAGTGCCCTAAGTTGGAGTTGGGTGCTCACTGCTCAGCATATAACTCTAAGACTTCCAATACCCATATTTAATGAAACTATCGCCCTTTCTTTGTTTCATCTTCTTCTACCATCAATGGTCGACACTGATAATGTGGGCGGGAATTGCTACTTTCCTTGAACAAATACTCGTCTTACCTCAATTTGCTTGTTGCTATTAGAACGATAAGTAACTCGCTGATCAATGCCTTTTGAAATTAATTAATAAGTTTTTTGCTTGTAATGCTAAATATGATTTGAACCCATATGACTTTGAAATCACCTCAATTACCCAACTCTAACCCTATTTAACGGTCGAAATGTAATCGATTTTGCAATTAAAATGTTTTTTGTGAGGTAATGGTAATGGCAAAGATAAATAGTTCTCTGAAAAAAATGTAAATATACGTGGTCGAAAGAAGCCAGTACACGTGTACGTTATTGAGTTCCTTTGGAGCTGAATGAAGCTGAGCAACACAGTCAAAACTCAAAAGGACACCACCAAAAACCCTAATACCCCCCTTTAATTCCAAGTTTCGAATACACCCCAACTCGGAGCAGCAACAAACGCATTCCCAAAACCCTATCTCGGACCATCAGCAATGGTGCCCCACTCTTTATCTCTCCTTCTCATTCTTTCGATTCCGCTATTATCATCTCTTCAATGATCTAACTCAGTAAACTCAATTGATTTGTGAAACAGGGGATCGACTTGAAGGCAGGAGGTAAGTCTAAGAAGACAAAGCGAACCGCCCCCAAGTCCAATGATGTTTACCTCAAGCTCCTAGTCAAACTCTACCGCTTCCTCGTCCGTCGAACCGGCAGCAACTTCAATGCCGTCGTTTTGAAGCGTCTTTTCATGTCCAAGACCAACAAAGCCCCAATCGCTCTCTCCCGCCTCATCACTTACATGAAGGGCAAGGTCTGTCTCCTATCCCTTCTCTCTCCGTTTGATTTGGTGTTTTTGCTGAGATTGGAATGGTGGTGTAGGAGGATAAGGTTGCGGTCATAGTGGGGACAGTGACGGATGATGTTAGGGTTTACGAGGTTCCGGCTTTGAAGGTTACTGCTTTGAGGTTTACTGAAACTGCTAGAGCTAGGATTGAGAAAGCTGGGGGTGAATGCCTTACTTTTGATCAGCTTGCTCTCAGAGCTCCTCTTGGCCAGAACACTGTATGTTGCTCAATTCCTTTTATTCGGCTTTCGTTGTCGTTGTCTCATATTGATTTTTATCACCGCAACTGGGTTTCATTTTGTTTTGTCAATTGATTTTTATCATAGTAATTGGGTTTCATTTCTGGGATGATTTGGCTGATGATTGTCACGTGTTTAGTCACATTTATAGACTGGGATTGTTGCTTCTATTTGATAATGTTCGAGTATGTTTGATTGTAATGAACCATTTGGTATGATTGGGTCAGCTATAACAGTGTTTTGTAAAGCTGGGCGTTAACTGTTATGTTGCAAAATAGCGTATGCCTTTTGTTATCGGTATATTGCTTGTTATAATCGAACTTGACCGAGTAATAGTGTGGCTAGAGAGTTATATATATGTGACAATTTTGCCCTTTTTTCATGTTGTGTCCTGGATTTACCTAAGATGTGGGGACATGTGTTAAGGATGGACTTTTGCATATTTAGGTTGATGGTATTGACCCAATCATTTTCACCCTAAATAGGCAATGCGTTGAATACCTCACCCCAGCCCCGTTTATTTTGAGGGTGTGTTGTATCCACCTCACGTCTTTGAAGTCAAAGGTATTTTGGTTTTCAGAGCTTAAGCAGCTTATTTGGGGTTCACCATGATCTGAACATGTGGAAGTGAGTCACACTCGCGATGATTGACTAGTAATTCATATGGTCTTATGACTTTTGTCTCATTAATTTGGTCTTAGTGTTATTCGAATAGTGATCACTCTGTAATTTTGCACTCTTGTCTTGTTGTAATGAAGTCATAACTGTGCTATCACAAAACTTTGTTTAGCTATGCTCTTATTTAAAGGGATAGAACTTGTCAAGGAGTGGTCTCAACCAAAACTGTAACAAGTCATAACATTAGATGCTTGCTTAAGTTTAATGTTGCATTTAGTTTATTGGATTGATGTGTTCAAAAGTTTCAGGCATATAGATGATCCAAGGTTGTATGTCATTTGTCCTTGCCTAGTTTTTATTTTACTCTCTACTTTTGCATTTCCTTCTTGCTTCTAAGCTCCACATACCTTGTCATCTGTTCATGATATGTTGGTACATGATTACCAGCTGTGGCAGGGATTTGGTTCAGTAGTGTGAACCCTTTCAATATGCTGTTGTTTCAGTGCTTTATGTTCAGCAGTTCAGAGGCTCCTGGGTTTGTCCTGCTGTTGATTTACTGAATTATGAGGATAAGTTGGTTGTTTGCATAAATTATATTATGCATATATGCTTGTCTTATGTGATCTTAAATGGCTAGCCACTTTAATGGGTTTGATTGAGTTTATTTTCTGGTTCCTGTTTGCAGATTCTTCTCAGAGGGCCTAAGAATGCCAGAGAGGCCGTGAAGCACTTTGGCAAAGCACCTGGTGTTCCACACAGTCACACAAAGCCATATGTGCGATCAACTGGTAGGAAGTTTGAGAAAGCTAGGGGTAGGAGGAACAGCAGGGGATACAGGAATTAAGCTATTCACCCTGTTTTTGAGGCTATTCTGTTACAGTTGCACCATTCAAGTTTTGTGCTGGAGTTGGTATTTATCTTTGACAAGAATTGGTTTTTATTAATTTAAAACAAATCTCGTCTTTCAACAATTTCGGAAATTGTAGTTCTGTTTATGAAATATCATGCAGTGAATCTTATTTTTAGACAGTCCAATATCCTTTTTCTTTTGGTTTCTTGTTCCTTATCCATGATTCATACAGTGCACCCGGGTGCTGATGTGCATCGTGCACCCGGTGTAAAACGCAGGTCATTTAACCTAAAACGCAGGTCATAATGTGCATTGTGTACATTTCATTGAAGCCAATGAACATTTCATTGAAGCCAATGAACATTGTTTCAGCGAAGACGTGCCTTATTTCACACGACTATTGTATTCTCTATGCAATTGCCACAGCAAAATCTTGAAAAGTTTTCTCTGTGGTCGTTGCTATCATTGCAATATTAAATAAATAAAATAAAATCCCCGTGCATCGTCATTACAAAATAATGCTCTATTTCAATGCAATCTCACCTTTTTGTACTGATATGTAATGTTAATGTAAACACACCTTATGCTAATGTTTATTTTAGCAATATGTAATGTTTGTTATTGGAATAATTGATGTTCATTTATTTACAACAAAATGTTCATTAGCGTAAAATAAAATGTGTAATGCAATCAGATTTTTAAAAAAAAATTGCAAAGATTTCTTTTACCTATATGTAACAATCATTGTAATCGTAGTTTTATATAGGATGCTCATTACTTAAATAAAGATCTCTCTAACATTTAATGTTCAATACTTTTATATCGAATGTTTATTACTTAAATAAAGTATGTTAATTTTCAACTAAAAAAAAAGTTCAAACGCATCATTTTAACATAAAATGTTCATTGTTTTCATATATGATATTCAGTGCAATAATATACGATGTTTAGTGAAATTGAATAGATGTTCAGTGAAATTAAGCACATGTTCAGTGAATGTTCTGTGAAATTTAGAAAATGTTTAGTGAAATTAAGTAGATGTTCAATGAAATTAAGTAGATGTTCGGTGAAAAATGAGTAGATGTTCAGTGAAATTGAGTAAATGTTCAGTGGAATTGAATAGATGTTAAGTGAAATTAAGCACATGTTTAGTGAAATTGAGTAAATGTTCAGTGAAATTAAGTAAATGTTCAGTGAAATTAAGTAGATGTTCAATGAAATTGAATAGATGTTTGGTGAAATTGAATAGATATTCAGTGAAATTAAGTAGATGTTCAGTGAAATTGATTAAATGTTCATCGAAACGTATACAGTGCATTGTAAAAAAAATTCTTTTACAATATTAATATTACAATATTAAACATTAGATTTAAAAAAAAAATTGCAATGATCTCTTTTATCTGTATGTAACAATCATTGAATTCGTTGCAATATTAAATAAAAGCAATATAATCCCAATACATCATCATTACAGATTAATGCTCCATCCCAATGCTTTATTTTTGAACTGATTCACTCAAGTAATATACATATTCATTGAATAATATTAAAGGTTCATTGCTGTAATAATAAATGGTCATTGTCAAAAATTTTCTGGACGAATGTTATAGCTTCATTTCCATCATATAAATGTTCATTCTTCTAAAGCTTAATTTTCAGTAGTTTTATATAGGATGTTCATTCGTATAATGTATGATTTTTCCTTGCATTATTTTTGTTCAGCATTCGTCACGATTCCCGATGCAAAAAAATCAGATTTTAAATAAACTTTGGGAACTGTCTCATTGTACAGTACGTGACTATAGTGAGCATCTGCAAAAAAACTTTTGTTATTCCCAAATACCAAGTAAAATGCATAGGGAATACTGAAAATCACAAATCCCTATGTTCATTGTCTACTTAAGAATGTTCATTCAATATCCTGCTTTGTGACAATGCACAGAGACTTGCGTTTTTATGTTAAATGACCTGCGTTTTATACAGGGTGCACGATATGCATCATGCACACGGATGGAGGGTCTTATTTGTGTGATTCATAGTTTAACTAGAGTTGTGATCAGCAAACCTGCTATTTTCTGGCCTTTGATCCGTGGTTGCCGATGGCATTGGGTATTCAAAGCAGCAACTATTTTATGAGCATTGGACATAGTTTTCCTTTTTGATAGGCTTGGTATAATTACCAGGATAGTTGTTAATCTTGTCTAAATTGTGATGCCTTTATAAATTTGCCTTCGTATGAGATACATCATACTATTTGCAACTGACTATATGGATGTGTGCTAGATTTTTTGGGTTAGTAAGTTACTTTACTACTTGAATCCTACGTGGAGAACTAGTTTAATAGTTTCTGGCTTTCTGCTAATAGTACTGGAGTATAGCCTGGTTTAGAAAAAAAAAACAACACTATCTTGACAACTTTTTCTATTTGATTATTTAAAATCTTTACTTATTTTCTTGAGGAAATTTAAAATCTTTACTTATAATTCCAAGGTCTAAACATACTCTATATGTAGTCCGGATTCTTTAAAAACTTCCTTTTCCATAGTTTTCATTTGGGCCTATTTAGCAAGTATGGGGCAGATGGATGAGCAACGAGGTGGGTGGATATGGGGTGGTCGTACATCAGATCCACTACCCTTGTGTATGGTAGATTGGAAGGTAAGACTTTTGTAATGATGCTTGAGTAACCACTTGCCAAATTTGTACTGATAATTTCCCATTCTCCTGCCAAATTAGTTCTCATCTCCTAACCCATGGACAACGTGGAGCGATTCCCTAGAAAGTTTGCTCTAATGCCATTCTTGATAATGACAATATTCTGACTATGCTGGAATTGTATTTGATTTAAGGAATTCAAACCTAGATTGCTGGTAGATTTAAGGAATTCAAACAATGGTAGATTTTTTTTTTTTTTTTGTCAATTTGTGAATTACAACCTCTACCTTGTACAATTTTTGGTGACCAATGTACAAAGAATAAATAGAAAAAAAAAAGAATTAAAAGGTGCAAAATCAATCATTTTTCCAACATAAAAAAACAGACTAGGTAGCAATATCATTAGTATGTATATTAAGTAAATAATAATTCGTCATTTTGGAAATAAAAGTAATAATTTATTTAGTCATAAGTTTAGTAGATATTATTTATTGGGCCCAAGTCTTCTTGTGCAACTGTTGAGAACAAGAATGTTATTGCATCAGGCATTAATCGTCCTAATGAGACAGGGAATATGACAAGGCACGCAGAGCTGTATGCTACTGATGGCCTTCTACAACAATGGCTGATAGATGGACTTCCGCAATCTCAAGTTCCTCGTGCCTTGTCGTATCTTAGATTAAAGGATGTGTATTATGGTGTATAAATCACAAGTTTAATGGGTTGGGTAGAGACATAAGCCTTGACCCAGTTCAACCCGTTTTATATTTGCTGTCCTTGCCCTAACCTAGGCTTTGGCCCATCTTCAGATTCATCAACAATAGCTGAATCATCCGAAATATGAGATTTGGGAGTTTTAGATAGGTGAGCTCTAATGGTAACAAGGGTATCCAAGTCTTCCGCATGGTGCTTGTGCACTTGGTTATGAGTGAAAGGGAAAGACAAACGAGAGATGTCCGCATAATTGATGGAATAAGTAATTATTTATACGCAGTTGAATTTTGAATCCATTTTGGACTATTTTTTTTTTTACATCGTGCATTCGTGCATCCAAAAGAGCTATAAGAGTATATTGTTATTACAGGTGAACACTTATAAGAGGGGGTGAATTGAAAGTGTAAGATTATTAACACTTTTTGCGGAATTTCAATCGGAACTTGTAAACGAAGGAACTTGAAAAAGGAACGCAAGAATTTTTTTAGTGTGGAAATCCTTTATATCCAACTCAAAGGAAAAACCTAGACCCACTCGAGATTTTAACTCTCTTTCACTAATACTCAGAACTGGAGTTCCTTTCTCTATCTCTCTTACTCTCTCCTCCTTTCTCTCTCAAAACTTAAACTAAGTTTGTGACTTTGGAACTTGGCTGAAAAGAACTTGCGAGGTAAAGCTTGATTACTCACAAAATGATTTTTTCCCTATTTAAGAAAACATTAAGTATGTGTCAGTTATTATGTTTTGTGAATAATCAAAGTCCTTTTATAGAGTTATGCACATGCCCCATTGTCTCCATGCTTTCCTTAAAAAAAGGAAATACATGTCCACTAAGTGATGTTGGTCTAATCTTTTCATTTAGCTTAGTGTAGTGCAAAATGGGAGTGGATTAAAAATGTGCATGCCTAATTTTAGCCAACTACTCAGTAGATCAAATAAAGTAGTTTTAACAAATAAAGTCAGTTGATGCAAATCTTCAACGTGCATAAGTAAAACGGTATGGGGATAAGATTAGAAAACGTCAACAAGTAGTGGAGTAATTTTAGGAGTCTAGTAAACTGATTTTTCAAATTTTTGTTTTTAAATAAAATAATTTATTTAAACTAGAAGAATCCTTTATTAATCAACCTTCTGAAAATAAGTTAGAGTAACAGTAGGAAGATTAGTTTTCATAAAATCATTAAACTAATTTGCTGAAATTTTCAAACTTGTACATTCAATTTCACAAGGAGCTTTGATTTAAAAGGCTTAATTTTCTATCACTTGTTCCAATTATCCATGTTCCTAATCACTTACATAAAACCCAAGTACTTTCTACTTAGCTTTTATGTCTTCTCATCTTGAAGCTACCTCGGTTTTGCTTCAATGAAAGTTCCTACTCCGGAACTTGATGGTCACCATTTACTTCTTGATCCATGACTTGATTTTGTATAGCTTTAGCACTTGAGGATTTAGAGCTTCTCTTTGATTCTACTCCGAACCACACACCAAAACCTTCACATACTAAAAGCACACATTAAGTAAGTTTGCAAACTATGTCATCACCAAAACCGAACAACAAGTACCCTTTATTCCTGGGTACAAGAATATCACATTGAACATAAAGTTTCTTCTTGTCCCAAACAACGAGAACCACACTCCATTCAACTATCCAAGCAAACATTTTAGACCACCCCGCACATAAGAAAGACAAAGCAAAGTTTGAAAATTTAAAATTTGCTAAAGAAATCAATAATATGCTGATTGACCTCCCCAGTTTTCTCTTGATTGATGAAGTGACCAACTCCTTCCATAACCACTACATCTTCAAGCAAGGGCACGTCTTTCTTGAACCCTCCTTTATGCACGTAATCCTTTACCCCCATCATATTATACACCATGTCTAAGTCACCCACCACTAGCTTTGCTGGTACCTTCACTTCCACGCCTGTCCAGGGCGCTGTTAGCTCCCAGTTCCTGCACCATACATTCATCAATAAACTAATCACAACTGGTTATGTTATGTGTATGATTTCTTCGCCTACATTTAAGCGTCATAACTCTTATGGTCGGTATTAAATTTATGTAGACTGTAATTTTCTAATACTCCATCCGTCCTATAATAACCACATGCAATCCAATTTGCTCCTTTAATTTTGTGTACTTGTAACTAACATGAGACAATGAATAGAGTAAGTGATCGCGTACCAGTCTAAATTCCGGTAATGGTTCAAAGGTCCAGTGAAGCCGTTGCATTTATAGTTGGAGGCATAGTAGTTGATATCTTCCTCAGATAGCCATGAAGGCAAAGTTAAAGGACTATCAGGAGAGACGTCAAATGATTTTCCTTTGGGCAGCATAGGTGCACCTGGATCTCGGTTTGCCAGGATTTTCTTCAGGACATGCTTCACACCATACTTTGCTATTTCTGCCTCTATATCTCCAGGTTCCTACAGAATTTAACACTGCTTACTAATAACATAAACTCTCCTACGATGAACATGTACACTTTTTTTTATTCTTTTTTCCCATGCCTCAGACGACAGGAATAACTATTAATTTGCATGTTTAACGAAAATTAGTGAGTATTAACTTTAAGTAATCCAGCTTTGTTGAGATTTTTTTTTTTTTTTTGCTTAAAAGAGTTACATGCTTCAAATGGATGATCGACAATTTAAGATTTACTCCATTGAAAATGATCACGAATGTCTTATGACAATGTTTAAGAGTATATTGTTTTTTTCTTCAGTGGAAATCTGAATAAGATATAAATGCTTGGAAACCTCTTATTTCAGAGATAGAGAGAGAGAGAGATTTATGGCTGGGATGCAATAAAGAAGTTAGTTGCATAGAATTATGAATCGAAATAAATATATGATCTGAAACCACAACCTGAAGGGGTCAGACATATTTGGTCCAGGATGGAGTCGTGTGATTAACAAAACTCTTTTGAAATGATCTTCAAAAATAACAATCCGTAATTTTAATAAAAGCATATATAATCCACCAACAAATAAATTAAGAAACATATAAGACACAGGGTCGATAAATACATGAACATGAACAAAAACGACGATACTTATATTACAAAATTATAATTTTACGATGTACTCCTGCATTTTTGTATTTTAAGATTATTAGGCCTAAAAATTTTCGTTGCATTATTTACTTCATAAAGTCCGACATTGCAATTGCTATTGTGCTGCATTGATTGCCCTACATAGCTATATTGATAGCATGACATTACCTCACTCTAAATAATGGCATGGGGTGGGCTACAAGATTTTGCCTAATTCTCATTTACTAACACCGGAAATATAAATTTCCCCCTCACCCGCCACCGTATCTTGAAATTACATAATCCAACTAACTTTCTACACATATTTATGAGATGAAAATTAAAAGAGCATATAAAATGTAAGAATTCAACAAACCTTACCTCTCATTTAGAAAGAAAAAAAAAGGAAAAACATAATATACCAACGTTCCTAACAAATTGTGACCAACGTAGTTAGATTAGAGAGAAAACAGAAACGGTTGACTAATGTAGCAACATATTACCGGAGTAGTTGTTTAGCCTTTACTCCTATGTATAGAAATATAGTGAAGACTCTGCAGAAGTTGAGAGTATGACCTTGAAAGAGCGATATGATTAGTCAAACACACACGTTTTCAGCCAGCCAAAGTATTCCACATTTCTACGTACCACCATCTCGTGGATGGCAACATCGTTATGGTCCAAAGCTATCTCTTAAAAATATCCTTTTCAAGACTATCACTAGGTTTAATGAATCTTAATTTTTACTCCCTTTATTTCATTTTTTTTCCTTCTCATTTGGAATAGAGGAGTAACCAATACAAGTTTATATGAGTATTAACTTTGGTACGAGAAAGAGGGATACATTTAGTTGGATGAGAACAAAACAGTTATTTATAAAGATAAAATGGTCACAAAATTTTTGCTAAAGTAGAATACATATAAAGCCAGAAGAATTTTGTAAATTTTTTTAATAAGGAATATTCAAAGAAAAAAAGATGGAGTGAGTAACACCTAACTACTTAGCTTAGAGCATGAACAACTATGAGGTTCTTTTTCATACTCTTCACAATTCTTTCTCCTTTTCTTCATTTGACAGATCATCTTCTTTTTCCTCTAAATTATTTTTTACTATTTTCATTCACTTTCTCACCCTCTTCCTACAATCTATCTAATTCTTTTTTTGCATCACTAAATTTAATAATAATCATTTAATTTATGTAATTATTGAAAGATATATTTTGTTTACCTAATTAATTAGTCATAAACAATTTGGTCATTCCAAAAAAACATAATCTAAGATTTTTTTTTAAAAGGTGAAACTCACGATATATGAAATATAAAAGAATCAAAGTATATAAATAATTAGAATAAGAAAAACATGAAATTAAAAGAACAATACCAACTAATGCAAACATAAAAATCGGAGAATATTGGAGTCCATTTATCTCGTTGCAAGAACCTGATGTCTCATAAAAGCATGTAAAATATATAAATCTCTAAAAGCAACAGAAAATTTAGAAAGAGAAAAAATTTAAAAAACAATTAGGCTTATTTTATATAGGAAACGAAATAGAGTCATTGGTGAATTATTTTTTTTTAATTATACATTACCCTTTTTTATTATTGTTTTAAATAGACCTGTTGCAAAATTTACATAGATAAAATACAACCAATTATACGCAACCACGTGTCACTTTTACATTATCTTCACCAAACACGTCATCTTAGAGAGTGGTTCGACCAAAGACACGATCAAGAGAGTTTACATGTATAATGAACCCTTGAGAATTACCAAATACTCCAGATTATTTAGGCAGGTAGGGCCTTTGGAAAGATTAACAAGTTGATGTTGAAATGTGATTTTAAACATAAAAGGCATGATGAACGGACATATACCAATGGCATGATGAACGGACATATATGATCTATCAATTAATTTAACTCGTAAAGTTTTAATAAGGGTGTATACATTGCTGTAAACTCCTTCAGATAATTTTTGTTTAAAAGTGCAGTAAATTTAATGTCGAGAATAACTTTTTCATTTTTTTTTTTATAAATTGCACCATTTCAACTTTCATACTATTTACACTTTTTATTTATATTATTTTTTATAAATTTTTACGTATAAAAAATACAGTCAATTTGATATTTAGTTCGTCTTGATTTGCACATTTACAATATCAATTGTTTATAATTTAAAGTATAGATATTTACAATTGAAGTTGTGAATTAGGAAGCGTGAAATCCGAATGATTCAATTAAAAAAAAAAAAGAGAAAAAATATGAGAAACATACATAAAGAAATTCAACAAAAACTAAAAGGAAATGAAGGAGAATTAAGCTGAAAGGGAGGATTAACCTGAAATCTGCACATATAGTAATCGTCACCTAAAAAAGCTCTGAGAGTCTGAATGGGCTTCAACTTAGGATTCCTGGGGCGAAACGGTACCGAAAGAGAGACAAAAGCCTTGACCCTATCGGGCCGGAACATGCAGGTATACCAGCCCACCATAGCCCCCATATCATGGGCCACAAGCAAAACTTGATCCACATGAAGCAAATCAAGAAGCCCAATAACATCCCCAACTAAATGGAAGCAAGTGTAGCTTGAACTAGAAGGAGGAGAATCAGTAGCACCAAAACCCCTGAGGTCAGGAGCAATGGCATGGTAACCCTTGGCAGCTAAGGCATTAATCTGGTGTCTCCAAGAGTACCACAATTCTGGAAAACCATGAAGGAGAAGTACAACTGGTCCTTGACCTTTTTCTGCAATGTGCATGTTTATGCCATTGACCTCAACTTTTCTATGCTTTATTTCTTCCATCTTTTTTCCTATGTTATCTGATGCTCTGCTCTTCTTAAAGATTGTGGTAGTGGTTTTAATTGTTCAAATATGTTGAGAAATGAGAGGTAGAGATGGTAATAAATAGTAGTAGTGTACTTGGGAAAGTTGGGAAACGAGAAAGTATGAATGCATTTATGACAAAACTTGTATTGGGTATGAATTCTTGTGAGTTGAACTGTGCAGTACTGCAGTATGTTATTATATTTGTGTGATAGACCCACCGCTGGGAGCATTACATCGTTAATGGAGTTGTTTTCTTCTTCTTATTATGGGCTTATGGCCAACCTTTTTTTTTATGTTCTTTTTTTTAACCATCACTATTACTATAATTTGATCCAAATTGACTGTGGTAATATAATTTGATCAGAGCCTTTTTTTTTTTTTTTTTTAACTACCATTATTACTATATTTACAACTTCCTCTTGGCCCCGATATTAAATATGGAGTTTAAGTTGTTTTTAGTCAAATGGAATCACTTTTAGAACTAAATAACAAGTCATTTTTACTACACATCGAGTATTACATATATTTAGAATCGTTCAGTTGGGAATTGGGAAATATAATACTTCTTTCATTTCTATTTATTTACTATATTTTTTATTTTTTAAGTTAAAATTTAAAATTTTTAACCATAAATTAAAATTATATTATAATAAATAATATATTCAAATGGAATCTAGTTGTATTTTTTTCAATATATACTTTAAAATATCAAATTTTAATATTTTTGTATTATAAATTTACGGGAAAATATGTTTTAAATTATATTTTAAAAAATATAAAAAAGTCAAAAATATATAAAAAAAAAAATTTACTTTCACGTAAAAACTAATAAGCCACCTAGAAATCTTTGCTACAGGCCTACAGTATTTGACACAATTGGTAAAATTACTTCAATCCACGTGGTATAGACATTATAAAAAAAAATGATTTCCCCTGAAAAACTGTACGTTTACTTAATTTCTTAAATGAGGTCAGCAGGATTTAGTGAAAAGGAGGGCCTCGAAACTTGAGGACACTCATAACTCATAAAGTCATAAGAAAGGAATGGAAAAGGAATTGAATGGAGGGTCACATTTTCAAGAGTCACAACCACACAACCAGACAACCTATGAACTTAGTCAATCGCAATTACATTCAAATACTACTGTATGATTCAAAACGAAAGTAATGACTGCTGCAGGTAATGCTACGGCTACCTCATATATTACACCTGCATTCTGATGATCACTGCTACTTTCTGTGGCCATCTGTAGCATCTTCACGCAGCATTATTGACATGCAAAAATGTATTATTGTGCATGCATGTGTATTATCAGGGACTTTATGAAGAGAAGTTATTAGGTATACTTCCTGTCCACAACTGTGTGCAGTATGCTAATAATAATGAGTTGACAATCCCTTGAAGCGTACCTACCTATGAGGGTAGTACTGTAGTAGGCTTGCTTGATTGCATCTTTTTTTAGAGAAAGTGACATACTTCAAATTTAACATAATGTACTCGTATCATATAACTCATGTATACTACGTTTTATTTTCTTCCTTAAAGCACTAAAATTAAATGGAGAATCATAGAAGAGTATATGTAGACATGTAGTATTGTAGTTATGTACAAGTTAGACAAATCTCCCTCTCATTTAATTCAATATGGACCAGGGTTTGGTTATTATCTTGCTCGCAAGTCGCAACCTAGCTTACTGCAGGTTGGGAGGAATTATTGAGACTAATGTGGTTATCATAGGACGAGTAAAGTTAATACTATTTTAGGGTACGTGGCAACCCAGAAGTCCAGAAAACAGCTAGCTACTCAGTAATACGGAGTATAGGACAAGAACAATGACAAAGTTTGACAAATACCAAGTATTTCAGCACTCCATTGACTTGTCAGTCGTTCATCGCCGAAGATGGTAGAGTCTCACTTGATTATCCTAGCTCACGTTAAAGTGGGGTTCGTTGCTACGCTTGTTGAGGTGGATAGTTTATTCAAAGTAATTTGTCCTTTAGAGACTTCTATTTCTTCAATTTGGGCATGTGGTATCTGAAATATAACTGAACCACCTCTCCATCCTGTTCAAAGCCACCCTTGCACGGCTAGCAATCTAGCTTTCACTATGGACAAGGGTTACAGATTAGAATTTTGAGATGCTGAGAAGTGATGAAATCCCCTGGTCTATCTTATGGTCCAAGATAAAACGGAGAATTGTAGTCAATTCTCAGTGGAGAAGGTGGATCACCATTACCCACCACACTTGCCGGAGAGGAAAGCAATAAAACTTACTACTAACGTTGATGCAACAACAGAAGTTGATGCAACACTGACAATACAGGGCAAAGTAGAGCAAAGACAACAAAGATATTGTTGTCACCAATCCACGCAGATCAAATTAAATGTACACCAAGAGTCCATGGCAAAGAGGGAAAAAAATTCAATACACTTATGCCCGAAAGCATGCACGAACCGAAAGAAAAAGGTACACACCAATACCCACGCAAGTAGATCAAAATCAATACACACCAAAAGTCCACGCATGTAGAGAAATCCGATGCCCACACAAAGTCCACTAACGTAGAGAAATCCAATGCTCACCAAAAGTTCACTTATGTAGAGAATAAAATTAGACACCAATACCCATCAATGACGGTTTTAGTATGGGTTTAGGGGATTAATTGTACCCATACTAAAAGTCTAAAAAAACATTATATATTATTTACAATATATTTAATACATATGCAACTTTTAACTCACTAGTAAAACACACCTGATGCCACGCCCAATCCCCAAGTTCAATTCTTGGCACTCTACTCCTTTTTTTTTTCCTCTTTCTCCTTTCTGATTTCTTAGCCATCCTCTCATTTGGATTTTGGGAACCCTTAGTCCCTATCCCCATTACCCCACTCCGGGGAACCCGCACGTCCCCTTTTTCGACTGCCTTTCCAGCCTCCGTCGCTGCCCATGGCCCCCACCCAGTCCTCTCTGGACTTTTTTTTGTCTGCTCCCGTGCAATTTTGTTTCCAATTTTTTCAACTTGTTTTGAATGTTTTCTCAAAGCTCCCAAGTGGCAGGTACCTGTAATACAAAAATGTTCTTAACTCTTTGTACCTTGCTAATTTATCATTCTTAATTAATTTGCTCTATGTAGTGGGAAGACAACAGGGGCTGCAACAGTTGGTATATGTTGTGATTTCTCATATGCAAATATTGAAAGTCCTTAGTCTGTTGGTTTGATCTCGTAATTTTCAAGATCCTTGCCTAAAGCATGTTGTATATGTGTATTTGTAGTAACATTTCAGTAGCATGTAGGTGGGTGTATGACTATAAAATTGTATGTTTCCTAGTTTGGAAGTTATTTTGCATTTTCGATGAAATAGACGTTATTTATAAGATAAAAGTGTTAAACCATTTCGTAGTTCTTCGTTTATGTCAAAGATATGACATAACCTCAGTGTCATCGTAAGTGTAATGGGAATTAACTGTTCGTAAAATTATTTTGAGGCTATTTATTTTAATTATCTAGAATATTCAATTGGACACATATATATTAACAAGAAGATTCACTGTATTCGGTTGTAATTTTTTTTATCATTGTAATCACTCATTTGGACGATTGGAACTTCAAATTGTTATGTGTAATTTAAAATTTTAGACTACTTTATGTATTGTTTCATTTGATAGATTCCGAACCCATAGTACAAAATTCCTGGCATCGCCACTGAAATTACCATTCACGTAGATAAAATTCAATACACACCAAAAGTCCAGTAGAGAATAAATTCAATGTGCTCGTATGAATCGAGAGAAAAAAGGTAGAAGAAGACACACAATATCGAATATGCACAACACTAAGATCACGTGGAGACATCGAGGATGGAAAAGAACACGGAAAGGATTGAAGTAGGGTGATGGAAAAGAAAAACTTAGGATGCTCTTGATACCATGTAAAATATGTATGAACTTTAAAATCGTGTCTCTCATTCATGATTAAAACTGTATATATATATATATATATATATATATATATATATATATATATATATATATATATATATATATATATATATATATATAATACTACCCTAAAGTTTTGAGATTCATAAACTACTAAAAGATAAACTTATATAAGATAAATTTTATCCAACCATAAGAACAATTCTATCCAATAACCCCAAACCTAAATATATCTCGTAATAGAAATCTATATTCGTTGATTGGTAATTGGCTCTTGGCGATTGATTGGTAATTGGCTGCTTAATTTGGTTTGTTTAATTGATTGTTTATATTGACTTGTTTGACTAATTATTTGGTAATTAAAATTTGTAAATGTGTTTAGTAAAGCATGTTGTTGGAGGTTGACTTTTACTATGTAAAAAAATATCTTTTAAGAACATGTATTATTGATCACAATCATAATTATTACTATAGTATATATTGTAGTAAACTGTAAACTATATTGTTTTTTTTTTTTAAAAAAAGGTATACTTCACAAAAGATTAGTAATCCATATTATTAATAAAAAATTAATTATTATGGACCCCTAATATACTTTTACAATGTACACTTGGCGTGCCGTGCAAAAGAGGCCCGAGGGCTAATGCTAACGGCGGACGGGCGGCGAGAGATGAGTTCAACCCTTGGTGTGTGAAGTTGAAGTTCTAGTTGCTGGACCGCCCAAACATCGAGAAATTCTAGTTAACTTAACACTCTCTTTATCGAGACTCGAGAGTTATGGTTAGTTCAAGATTGAAATCTTTATCCAGGTCTCTCGAGCCTTCACTAATATAGATCGTTTGCCCTATCCGGTCACTTTTTGAAATATTTGTTAGAATTATTTCATAGCCCATTTTATTATTTTAGACCCATATACTTGTTCAAATAATTCTGCACAGACGTTTTAGACTCAAACAAGGGACTGTAAACTAAACGAACCTGCTAGTATGAGAAAATCAATGGAACCCCTCATACAGTCCTACGAGCCTAAAACCAATCCAATCTGCCCAGTTGTATGAGAAAATCATGTGTAATTTTAATAGATTAGGTTCAATGTATATTTTTCGTGTATATAATTTTTGCAAATACACAGTTATATATATATCTACCTTTTGGTGGATGAACAACCTCGGACCAAACTGTAGTGATTAAGGTTTTAAATAACGTTTTATTACCTTGATAGGTATACCGCAACACCACTTTACTTTTGAAAAAAATAACATGAAAAAGATCTAATAGTGCAAATGACCTTTACATTGGGATAATCTTTAACTTTTTCACATCCAAAAATTAATATCATGAGGTATCCCCATGGATTCAAGGTACTTGAAACCTTACGAGGAACTAGTACCCTTTTAAATAAATTTGAATTATTTAATTCAACCAATTTCTTAATGCCTCATATTGGTCATTAAATTCATTTTTAACTCTTTAGAGATCAAATGTTAAACATAAAATGATTAAAAATCACTTTAAAAAAAATTACTCCTAGAGGCCAAGCCTCCAATTAGAGTTGAAATAGGTTGAAATTGATAATTAGAGTCAAAAAAGATAATTTCAATCATTTTTAAGGCCTAATATAACCCTATATTACCCATGATAAGAATCACCCCAATGAAACTCATCACACTATATACCCAAATAAATCATAAAAAGGGTACATATTACTATTATGTTTCTCATAGTTACAACTTACAAGCAAGTATAATATACAATTGATGAGCTTAGGAGACCACTGATGAGCTTAGTCGCAACACCAAAGATTGTCAAACAAGAAAAATTTATGATTATAAAACCAAGGTATTATGATTTATAGTAGCATAAAACAATCCCAGGATATCCCCACTTTTATTTAAGTTTTTAAAATCAAAACATCGCCCAGATCTGGAATCACAATTGTACAGCAGCATCCCATTAGAGCATCACATCAGGGCTGCAGACATTCTACTAATAATTTTTGTATGAAAAATGTCAACTTACGCGACAAGCATCCAAAAAGCATGCTTTAATTATGAGGACATCAAATCCGCTATTATTACAAAATAACTTAATTTTGAAGAGGAAATTCCCAATAATAAGGAAAACAAAAGGCTTGCCCCACTCAGCACATCAAAAGGCAAAGCCACCAAAGTTCAAAGGACTTACCACTAAACCTTGTAAGATAAATATAATATAGCAAATAAACAAGGCACGATTTAACTCGGTATCATCAGCAAGGTGTATAGCAAAAATTACATTGGCAAGAAGACTAACCTATAAAAGCTTAAACACTTGGGAATCCGAACACAATGCTTGATGATCCATAATTCCATATACTTGAACATAACAATTGAGTCCCAATGGCATTCAATCATAACTGGCATTCAAAAACTTCAGCAATTCATTCCGTTTGTTCTCTGCAAACTTGTCCTCCTTTGATTTTTCAAGCTTCATTTGTATCTACAGAAGGTAACAGCAGAAACAGCACATATAAGACAAATAATTTCAGAAAAGTAATCCTTATTAAAACAAGTTGAATATCCAACCTTTTTTCCAGATACAACACTTCGACGGACACCATCATCTTTGTCGCGTCCTAAAAACTACAAGACAAACGAATAAGATGAAAACTCAGGTTTTTTTTTTAATGCAGAGAAACATTTATACAATAGATTGTGTAGAAATTTATGATCCATATAAAACCTTGGACAGCTGCACAGGGCCATTACTTTGTCGCTCATCTTGCACTTTCTGCATATAGCTCCAAAAGCCAGCAACAACCCAAGCCAAAACAACATCCAGATAAGCCAATCAGAAGTCCAGACATCAGGTCATAGATCCCAGCTCCAATTTAGAAGAGCATATATAAAAGAAGAGAGTCAGAAAGTAGTAAGATAACAATTTAAAGTGCTGCAACATGTAGTAAAATCAGAGACTGTTCAACAGCAGAAATTTGTATTAGTATGTCACTAGTCAATGTTATGTTACCAGGGACAAAAAGTAAATGCAATTATGAGACAAGTGTTGCCTACCTCTTTATTGTGCTTATGCCGTTTATGGCGGTGGCTCTTATCCTTGTCTTTTGCCTTGTTCTGAGATTACAGTACAAGGTCATGAAATGCCATACAAATAAATCACAAGGAATACACCTCGAGCAAGTAATCATACTACCTTCTTTGGCTTGTCATCATTCTTGCGTCTTCTTGAGTGATTGGAGTTTTCACGCTCACTCTCAGAAGAGCTACTTGAGTCCACAATGCCAAAAGAAAAAGGAAAAGGGTTAATATACTACAGAATGTAATATGAATCCATGGAAAAACTTCAACTAGACATACTTTATAACTCACAGGCTAGGAAATCAAAAGTACATAAAGAAAAAGACGGGCAATTTACATGAAATTCAAGAATAAATAAGTTCAATGCAGCAAAGACTCACCACCAGTCTAAAATACTCCACAAATCTCATGCTTAAAGGAAGTAACACTAACCCTCATACTCCAAATTTCTATGAAAATGCTATGTTGTATAATTTAACATGACCAAAGCAAATAAAAATGCCTAATGGTCCATTGCATATAGAAGAACCAAGGAAGAAAAAGCCAATCCAGGCAAAATGATAACAAAAAATTTTATCATCAGCAGCCGATATACATTCCACAAATTGCATCGTAGAAAGCCTCATATGTATTGTAACAACTGGGTACCGGTTATTCAGACATGGATATTTGTGTAACAACTCATGAGTACATGTTGAAAAGTCAGAAAAAGCTATTTTGTAATTTTGGTTCAAAATAAAGTGTCGATACCCATATCAGAATGTCAAGAATCTGTCGTGGGTACTTGAGGCAAGATTAGAGACTGAGTTGCATCAGAAACCCTTACTCAGCTTTGCAAATGCAACATCAATATATGCAAAGCACAAAGCAACATCACATAAAAATCTTTTCAAAGCTAAGTACATTTGTCTAACACTTTGATACTCGGCCATGACATGAAAGTCCAGTGCTCAAACACGCGTGCAAGTCACAAGTCACGAACAACATTGAACATTTAAAGAACAAGTATATTCTCAAAACTTCTTGGCACGAAGCCTTTCCCAGCAGATAAAAGATATAAATACCCACAGCTTGGCAAAAGGGTATAATTCATATTGGTAAAAGGGTGTCCAGAGAATCAAGTTCAAAAAATCAGATATGGTAGAAATGGATAATACCCAACACCAAGTCAAAATTTCCAACCAAGTTTCCCATCACTGCATTTCTAAGCAATTATTTTCCACATTTCTCCATAGTTTCACGAATCAAAACCTTTACTAAGTTACTAACACAAAGAGGTTTAGGGATATTGGAAAAGGAGTTGAGTGGCTTAAAGAGTCGGAACACAATAAATAATTACCTTATTTAGCTTGAGAATACTAATAGATTAAAATGCTCTCTACTCTTTTCATTATAAGCAAAGTTGGTTAATTTATTCGTTCAAATATATTACCAAGTCTATTATAAGCACACCCTAGTAACAAAACCTACTACCGTCATTTAACAACTACTCCAAACACTGAGCTTTTCCAAAATCCTCATTCTGTTCAAGATCACAAATATCATCTTATCTTTGCCGATCATCATCACCAGTCGAAACCGTCACAATTACTTCGCATTTATTAAATATCAAAACTTTAATCAAGTTACAAATCAGTGAAGTTAAACAACAACGGAAACCTTTACTCAAGTACATATTCTTCGAACTCCTACTTAATTTCACAGATAACTGGTCAAACGAAAGTAAACCCTAATAACTGAGCGAATTGAAAGAAAAAAATTAAATCATCCAATAATGGTATATTAACGAATAAACCCTAATAAATAAGAAATAGAACGGTACCCAAGAGAGGAGGGGTGTACCTGTAATAGTCAGAGGAGTAAGAATCGGAGAAGAGAGAATCAGAGGATGAAGGATGACGACGACGACGTCGTTTGGACTTTGAATGAGATTTGGGCTTTCGAACCTTGAGGGACTCGCGATGGCGGTTGGTACTGCTGCTACAGCGGTGGCGACGACGGCGACGGCTTTTATCTCTGTCGAATGAGGAAGAAGATGTGGTTGAGGACGTGTCGGAGGAGGAGGATGTTGAAGCCATGGTTGAATGAATGAGGGTATTGTAGGCGAGAGGAAATGAGGATATGGTGCGGAGTTTGGGGCTTGACCTTAACGTGAGTCAACGACGGGTAATCAGAAAATGTGTAAGATAAGGAGTATAAATTATTGATGAAACTTAATCCGAAACTATCTCTAATACTGAATAGTACATTTTTGCAAAGTGTAAACATTAAGCCAAGGTCGATTCGCGAGGAATGACCGGATGCGCATAAACATTAAAGCAAGAAATGCTACACGCAATGACATTAACTTGCACCAAAGCACATGCTGGTTCACAGCATCACATGTGCTGTATATAGCCAATCGATACACATTTATTTAGAGTTAACTCATACAGTCATTACCGAATATAAGTCTCTATGACACACACCACCATAGAATCCACTATATTGTGCACACACTACATGTTTGTTCTTCCTTTAATTTATCTTAAGATGGTAATGTAACAAGACAAAATAATAACTAAGACCACTATCAGTAGTGGATAAAATTTTGTCATCTAATTCTCTCTCTAACCACTTTCTCACTTATCCCACCCAATTATCCTCATTAGTTTTTTTGTGTATACACTTTATCTCTCTTCCATATTCACCAATTTTACTTAATTTTCTAATTAATATATGATTATGATTAATAATTTTGTATCGTTATTAATTAATTTATGTTATTATTGCGTAGTTAGCGTTTCAATCAATTTGTAATGTACTAAATATTTTTAGTTAGTGGTTAAAGTTATCGTTCATAACTACAATATTTAATTATCGTTTTTAATTATCGCATTTTTATATCGTTTTTCATAATCGTTTTTTAATTGCCTTTTTAAACTATTATTTACTTTATTATCGTATTTAATTAGCATTTTTTTAATAATTATAGTTTTTAATTAGCGTATTTTAATAATTATCACTTTTGATAATCGTTTTAAATTAACGTCTTTATTATTGTTTTTATGAAAATAACAGCAGAATAGCTTATCTTAACGAAGATTTGCAAAAATAAATGTGTATGATAAGAGTTGGGAAGTAGATAATGGTGAAAAACGAATTCAACTAGAAAAATGTATTTTTTTTTAAGTTGTGGAAAAATATAGTAAATTGGGTGTCATTTTATAGAGAATTTTTTTTATGACCGTTGGTAATTTTTATATATTTTTTAAAATTGTTTAAATGTCGAAAATAGTTGTTGAAGTGTAAAACGGTATTAAAAAAATGTGGGGCCCACCTTGTGAGTTTTCTCACGGGTGACCACTCCCGTCTGCCGGGATGCATTTTTCACTCATTTTACTCGTGGGGAAAATTTTACTCAATGCCGGTAGTGCTCTAATAAGTTCTAAATGTTATGATACTTGTACAATAAGTGAATGTCACCCTTTATTTACTAAAATACACTTCTACATTTATTATTACACTTGTATTTTCTACATATTAGATTGTCAATATTAGATTTATGTGTATAGTAAATTCTAATAGTATCAATGCAGGTGTAAATACTCATTGTAAAACACAAAAATTACATAAGTAAAAACTCATTCATTCTAGTTTTTGCTAACTTGTGTAGTTGTACACGTTCATCTTATTTTACAACATCAGATCATTCTATCAAGTTTGGCTTGTGTTTTATTTCTTAATATTAAATTAATTGTATCAAACTATCAATTAAACTTATTCGTCCTATTTTTTCTTTACCCTTTCACAAACAATAATGTTATCCCACCCATAATTTGGATTGTATGTATCCATGTACATTGGCAATTTTTTGCGTACGGTCAATTGTGCGAGTTTGATTCAATTTCAAACTACACTCTATGAACCCTCTCATAAAGTCTCATGACTTTAACCAACTAAAATAGTATTTATTTTTCTTAAAGCCTATTAACTTTGATTCGTAGAAAAGGACTAAAGTATTCTTTTCCGTGACTAATGAAAAGGGATATGTAATAATGGTCAGAGATCAGATACGTGTAGAATGTCTGTGGTTTTGCGAAAGTAGAGGTTTATTTGATCAATATTTTGTATATTTGTTCCGATTTCTGGTGTAAATATCACATAATTTCCAATAGTAAATTAATTTTATTTTAAGAAAAGTTGCACTACCAATTAACAGTACACAACTGGCCATCGTATTCAAATATGAAGTATAAAAATACGGAGTAATCTGTAGGTAGTCATTCAGTAATACCTTACTGCTCCCTTTAGTACTATGATATTTTTTCTTTTATTTTACATTAATAGGCTTAAAGAGAAATAAATATACATTATCGTCATTGTAGTCAACTATACATTATACGACAATTTCTCTAAACTCATCGATGGTTAAGCTAAAAAGACGTTGTCACGAAATTTGCAAGGTTAAGTAAAGGGGAAGCTATTATGAGAAGAAAAAGTTAGAAAGAATCAAATAACACACAAAAAAGCTACAAATGTAAACCTAATTCAATATTATTCATTCACTCACATGAATAGTGCAACCCACATAACCATCCCACTTAACATTACATTTAACTCTAATTTTGACTTTGATTCAGAGTTGGTTTTTGGTGGTGGAGTAGGAGGCCCTTTATCAGCTTCATCATCGGGCCCAGGCTCGGGTGCCGTTGCTGGGCTTTGAATAGGCCCATCACTTGATGATGGGTTTAAACTTGGGCTAACAGTTGGGGTTACTCTTGGGCTAACAATGATACCAGCTTTCGGTGAAGGAGATGGGCTTTCGGGTTCTACCCTAGCTGGGCTTGGCTCGTCACCATCAGGAATATTCCCTGACATGTCATCATTACTTGCATCATTCTCGTCCTCTAATTCCGCATCGGACATCAGCACTCTTTCAAGTTCTCGTGTTGTTACAGGGCCTATACGCACCTCTTTATGCTCTGATGGGCTCGAGTTAAGACTCTTAAGAGTACTTGACTTTCCTGGGGTTTTAGCTGGAGGAGGTGTTTGAAAAGGTGGAGGAGTTGGGCTTAAATTCTCAAGGCCAGCCTCCTCCGACGTGTAAGGAGTAGGTGCTAATGTAGGTCCATCAGCAGGTGTAATGGCAGTGGATGAGCCAAACCATACAGTTCCTTGAGTAGAAGATTGTGCACCTCCGCTGCTTGACGTTGAATCTCCTTTATTAGATGAGGATGATCCTTTCGACGTAGAGGATCCTCTGGAAGATGAAACAGTTGAACTTGACGAAGATTCATGGGTAGAAGAGCTACTTGACGACGACGATGAGCCGGTAGAAGTTTTGGGGTATGATGATGATGATGATGAAGTACCGTAAGAAGAAGTGCCACTAGATGATGATTCGTATGTATAAGAGGATGGTGCTCCTGCTGGTGCGTTTGGATCTTCATCTTTGCCTTTACAAATAAAGTTGCAATATATATGGCTTAGCTGCTCTCTCAAAATTAAGTTAATATTTGATAAGAATAAGAGTAGGAAGACAACGATACAAAAGCATAAACCAACGTAAGTATCGCTAACGTCAACAAAAATATCATCATTTTTAACAACATGAAAGTTTTAGTATGATTACCTGACATTGGTCCTGGAGCGCTAGACAAGGTAGGATCATAAGGAATGCCAGAAGCTATGATCCAATCATCATTATCAAAGAGGACATGTGGCATAAACTTCTCAGCGCGATCACGAAGGATAGTCTTAATCCCACGCCACTTGACCCTATTAGCCAAACTAGATCCAGCTCCAACGTTATTGTACTCGCCATAATAAAGGGTATCAAGCCCAAAAGTGCCTTCCCAAGGCAGCCACCCTTCAGGTTGGATAAAATCACCAATTTCAGACTCCATAATAATAGTCTTGGAAAATTCCTTCCAAGGTCGTCCTAGGTAAGCCTTATTCTTGTTCCTGAGAGGATAGTAGTCAGGGTCAGCTTCAAATTTACTCTTGTGAATGATTATTCCGGTTGGCTGATGTCTATCCATCCGCCCTTGGGCTGTTACAATGCAATTTTGGTTTTCGAGTGGTTTACGAACGACAAATGTGCAATTCTGAAAGAATGAAGCGGCATCTCCAAAGATGAAGTCTATGGTGCCAGTGATTCTACAATCACGGTAAAATTGGCGGTAGGTGTGCGCATAAAGAGTGTCTTGGTATCCATCAAAGTGGCAGTTGAAGAAAATGGATTTGTCTGATTGTGCACGAAATGCGACAGCTTGATGTTTTATGGCGCCAGCCGAGTTCTCAACTCCAATGTCCTTGGCCATGAAGAAGTCTCCAAGAACAGCTACAATGCATCATATCACGTTGTTAAGGAACTTAAGACTATGTACATTTATATTGTTCCACCCATGGCGTACTAAAATACTAAGAAAACACGAGAATTAGGGCACTTACACAAAGTGGCAGTCTTAAATGTTTTGGTACCGTCAACAAAGTTCTTGTTGTTAGTAATTTTTGTCTTAGTAGGACCATCTCCAATCATTACAACATTAGTCATCCATTTGTAAAGCACAAGGTACTCGTTATAAACTCCCTCCTTAATATAGATGATGAAACTATCCTTTCCGTCCCTTGGAATGTCCTTTAAGGCTTCTTCAATGGTCTTGTATTTACCACTCCCATCTTGAGCCACGACTACATTTGCCCTTGCTTTTAAATCCACTGCTAAGTTGGTGGCCTCCAAAAGCTCACGTCGAATTCCATCTATCCACTCAGGGTAGATTTCAACCTTGCCATGACCAAAGGTTGGGACCGTGCTAAGGAGCCTTCTTCGTTTATGGTCCTCCTCGTCGTCTTGGAGAAGAATGCTCCCATCATCATCGTCGCCCAAGAGGCGTCTATTCACCTGAGTAATAGTGGTTTGTAAAATAATTAAGTTCTTTGGCGCTATGTAAGTTATAACTTTCCTTGAATAATTCAGCTAGAGTTAGGTGCACTTGAGGAAAATTTTTGGTTTATTAAAGTTTGAAATATGTTAAAAGAAATACCTTTTGGTGCACCTAACTTTATATGCACTAACGTGCATGTAAAACTTTCTAATAAGCTATAATATGGCTCTATTATTGAACCTTATTTGATAGAAGCCTCCTCTTGTTGAAGGAAGAGATTTCAAGGCTGTTAAATAACGATGACAAGTCGTTAACAATAGCAAGTCCATTACTAGACATTTCCATGGCCGTTTGCAGGACCTTTCGCATCTTCAAACTGGCGTCCCCAGTGGTATTTTCGAACCCATCTAAACATGTCTCCTGGTACGTCCTTGTAGCACTTAGCCAAATCTTAAGGTTTTCCAGCGTATGATTGGCCTCGTTCCAATCAGATTTTGCAACTTCATCAAATGAACGCTGGAAATCACCAATCGCGTCCTGGAAAAGCTCCCTGCAATCTTTAACAGCTTCAGCCGTCTTAGGATCCTTTTCGAGCGCTTTCAAGACCGCCGAGTTGTTAGAGACCTCGATCAACTCGTCCTTGGCGGATGCAAATGCAGCTTTCACAAGCTCCTTAGGGTCATCAGTCTTGACCGTGGCTAAACTCTTGACACATGCATCTTTATAGTCGGTAGGGTTACATATCGCTTGGACCGCCTTTGATGAAGCAGCCAACTTTTGGCTGTCGGATTTACCCCAGTTATGTGAAACAAAGCTAATGGTCACGGACGCGATCAACCCAACTAGAAGCAATGAGGACAAGGTAATTATCGCCACTCGCGACATTTACGTACGTGTAATCTTCTGTTAAATACTTACCAATGCTGTGAATTACGTACCTTAATCACAGCCCTTTATCAATTGTATCAGAATTCTTTTTTGAGGGATGTAATTTACAAGAGAGCTTCAGTTTTAGAAATAATTAAGAAAGGCTCCTCTGCCGTAGAAGCGTGAGTGAGAGGCCGTAAGAATTTGAAAATAATTTAAATTTAGTAATTTATACAGAAAATAAGAAAGTAAAATGTTAGAAGAGGAGAAACATTGGTAAAAGATTAAGTTGGTAATATTTTGGAGGTCTTCAATGATGTTAATTAACAGACTAGTTAATGGCTGTCTTGTCCAAATTTGGAGGGCTCCAACTTGTTTTCTTCAAAAGTTTTCCTCCTCAGCTTTTGAAGCTATTTTCATGAGCTTCTTTAATTAGCTATTTGTTCCAACAAATTAAAATTGGTAAAGTATTTAATTTGGAGTTACGTACAATATGTTACTTATTTGATTACAGCCTAGATTTCCTATATCTTGAATTAGAATTTAACCATATTCTAATGTCATTGTGTTTTGCAAGAACCCCTAAGCATTGTAAAATGAACAATATGATGTTGAAGTATATGGTGTGGGTATATTGTATAAATACCTACATCCAAGCATTGTATTGGATAAGCATTCATAATCAATAATACAAATACATCTTTCTCTTATTTCTCTCTCTCCCAAGCTTCCATCTTCAACCTCAACACCATAACCATCCACAAGACCACGACAATGGCTACTCACCAATTTTATCCTCCATGACCACCGATTCTAACATGGTATCATATGTTTATACTTCAACATATGATAAACATATAAATGTACAAGTACTTTGTATTTTTTTTAAATGTTTGAAAACATTTATCATATTTTCTGAATTTTTAAATGATTTATGCTAACATTACAATTATATTTTCCAAGAAGAATGGTCAGGGTGTCTCCAACAACATTATGTTTATAGTATCATATACGTTTATTGCTCTACAACGAAAAAATTTCAAGTTAAAAAATTAATATATCAACATGCTTTAAATGTATTAAGTGTAAAAATTAACTATCTATCATCTAATCCAAAACCTCAAGTATGAACGTGAGTTATTCACCCGATAATCTTATATTATTTGCACTTGTTGCTGATGTGGAAGATGGGAAGACTTATTTAACCAACTTACATGTGTGGAAGATGGGCAGCATATGGGAATGACGTAGGATTGGACATACCACTCCATATACTTTATAGTTCATACAAGTCTTCTTTCCTTGGATTATGAGTTCCTAGTTAATAATTTTATATGAGTTCCTAGTTAATAACATACATGTGTAGTTGTTATTCCTTAGATTATGGATTGGAATAAATTCATTGTAACAATAAGGGTAAGGTTGTTTATAATTGGACCTTTTTCCAAACCTTGTTATAGTGGAAGTCTTGTGCATTAGATACTATGCTTTATAAAGGTATTTGTAATCTTTTATATGTTACTTTGTGGGATTTTTTACCACGTTAAATATTGTGTTGTCTTTTAATAGTTGCTTGTTTAATATCGAATTACTTTCGTTTCCGTTGAGCTCATACGGTGATACACCCTAACAAACCGATCCGAGCAACAATTTAATACACAAGATTTGTTTGTTTTTTTCACCTACTTAATCTTCAAAAGAAACAATCTGAATGATCAAGAGTTCGAAATGGATAGTTGATAAAACTTATTATACGTACACACCTCAAGGTCATGATTATGAATTTATGATCGAGAAACTTCTTCTTCATGATTCCACTCCTTGAAACCAAGTAATAGACATTACCAGTATATATACATATATGATTACAACATTATATTCAAAATAATCCTGAAGTATATGGTACTCCGGTAGAGGGCAACCAAAAATCACCCACTGTGAAGTAAGACACAGTGAAATAAGAGGCAATGGTCTGATCGATCACATGATATCCTGACCAAGTGACACGGTTAGCCGTATTAGATCCGAGTCCAGTGTTGTTGTACTCTGCGTAATACAGTGTGTTGAGTGCAAAACTTCCATTCCACTCATGCCATCCAACAGGCTCAATCAAATCATCTAGGATGGATTGCATATAAACTGTCCTAGAGTATTCCTTCCACGGCCTCCCTAAATAAGTCTCAACGACATAAGGGCTCGTTGCTAAGTCATTGGCGGCTTTGATAATGGAATTTTGGATTGAGATTCCTGTGTTTTGGTTAGGGTCAGTACGGCCTTGAGCAGTTATGAGGTTAAATTGGCCTTCCAATGGCTGTCTAGCATATATGTTACAATTTTGAAAGACCGCTGCTGCGTTACCAAATATGAAATCGACTGTTCCATAAATGTCACATTCCTTGTAAAATTGTCTCCTGGAGTGAACGTACAAGGTGTCTTGATACCCTTCAAAGCTACATCTATAGAAAGCTGAAAGGTCAGCTCCATTTCGAACTGCCACGGCTTGGTGCTTGATAGCTCCAGCTGTGTTGCAAAAGGTTATGTCTTTCGCAACAAATCCTACGGCAGTCACAGCTGAAACATAGTTGAAATTCTCAGAATTTGGAAATCAAGTATATATGTGCATAGAACTATCGAAGCAAACTAGGAATGCTAAAATGTTGGTCCTTGGACGAAAAGTCAATGCACATCATGTTCACACGCAAGAAATAAGGCTGAAAAATGTTGAACGAGGTAACCTGTCGATTATGACTGCATGAGGATAGGAAAACAAACCAAAAATATAAGAAATTTTGGTATATTTAGTTAGCTAAGAATCTGTTTAGTCCAATTCATATGCCTCAGACTAATGTTTAAGAAACACAAAAACTAAGAGGCAATATTTTAAGTTGATCTAAAACCATTAAGTACCTCAGACATCATGCTCCAAAGTGCGTCAAATAACTTTTCAAACAAAAACATTAACAGAATTGCTAATTACCGAATGTAGAGGAGTTGTAAGTAGTCCATTTGTCAGCAACATTATGATTACCGGTGATTATAGTCTTATTAATACCAGCACCAACCAGAAACAGATACTTTTTGTTGCTAGGAATGTTGACATACTCTTCATAGACCCCTGCCTCCACATATATCTCAAAATACCCACTATTTGGCTTTCTGTTTATTGGTGCTGCAGCAATTGCATCATTGATAGTGGTGAAATCCCTACTCCCGTTAGGATTCACCACCACTGTAGTGTTCACCATTATATCTATTTCACCTAATTGAACCATTTTCCTCCCACTTTTACCAAAGTTGTCCACCGTCGTACTAATAATGTCACCAAGTTTGAAGGGAATATAACCATTCGGGTAGGATTTTGGTACCCAACCCTTGGTAAAGATTGCAAGGGTTAAGCTCAGAAGCATTGTGCCATTTGAGATCTGAGGTGAAAGGTCTTGAACTGTAATAGACTGTGAGCTCGCTTCTTTGAGCCCATCAGAGCAAGTGTCTAAGTTGGTCAAAGCCGCACTAAGCAAAGTATGGATGTCATCAATATTTATGCTTCCTAGGGAGTTGGTAGGCTTAAGGATATTGGCTGAGGTAGAAAGAAACTCTACGTTAAGACTAGTAAGAAACTGGCAATCTTGAAGGGCAAGCTCGGTAATTTCAGATGCATTTTTTTGGTTAGAGGATTGGAGATGTTGGTTTACTGTAAACTTGAAAGCTTTGGTCATAGACAATGACTGGCTAATGCAAAACAGACCATAATCTCGGATTGTTTTAGTTGGCAACCGATTACCTGATAGCAGTGCTATGCAAAAGCTTGGGTAGAGAGTATCATTGCATATTGAATCTAAATCAGAGGGAGTCTGTGAGGTGGAGAAAGAACACAAAAGTAACATGTGCAAGAGTATTTGGAAACAATATGGAAGAGTGAATGCCATATTGTTAGCTGATGGAATTGACTTGCACGCAATTCATATGGCATATCCAGAGGAGAATCAGCAAAGCACTTTACGAGATTGGATTTAATTTAAAGCGCAATAATTCGTATATTTTTGTTATATGGAAAATGGCCAAAAAACTTTTGAAAACAAAAACACATGAAACGTTGTAAATCCAACTCCTGAGATCGATTAAGTTACGTACTTATATGTAGATTTTATTTCAGGAGTTGAGGTAAAGCCAACTATTTGAGCAACTAATATAATCATCCGAAAATTATGATAGCAACTGAGACTAAAGCACTATTAACAGCAATCCTACACTAATTTAAACACGTTAGTTCTTTGCGACATGACAAGAGTAACAGGTGATGACTCAAACTTGTACGCAAAATACACAAAACCAGGTGATCATACGCCTGGTTTCAAAATGCAAGTCATACGTCTGATTTACTAGTATTTGATTAGGACCAAATCGGCATGTCTGATGTTTCCAACAAATGTATTAAGTTAGATTAGACTTACTTCGTATCAAACATATGTATTACGTGATTATGTCATTGATTTATATAATCTCTACTTTCGTACCTAAGAGGCTAAGAATGAGTTACGTAGAGCTTAAACTTGGAAAAGCAACATGATAATCAATTCATGAATTATCAATTACTGTACAATAGCAAACAATTATCATCTTATACATCATTAAAATGATCTAATTAGACAAACCAGCTGCGAATTTGACACCCGTTGCTGGTAACCATGACATCCCATCAGTGAATTGTCCAACAGGTGAAGAACGCAGCTTCAGAAACGTCTCTAATGACCATTTGACCCGTCCCTCTAACAAAGGCCCAGGCCCAGGCCCATAATTACTGTACTATCCATAGTACAAGGTGTTCAAAGCATAGTTACCATACCACTCGAACCAACTTCTGGGTTGGATCATTTTACTCATGTATGTGTTCTGTGTTCATACAAACAATCCTAGAAAAAGACTTCCAGGGCCCGCCCAAGTAAGCGGGTTGATTTGCATAACAAGTCTATTCTACATCCAAAGTACATAAAAAAGGAGCTCACACGGGTAAAATGAATAATTTTAAGAGAAAATGAGCAATTTTAGATAAAATTAACAATCTTGAGTTAAATAAACAGTTCTAGAGATACTCTCACAATAACCATTGTAAAACATAAGAATATCACCTCAAAAGTAATCAGCTCTTATTTGGACTGATTGCTAGCTTAGATTGGCATTACGGAGAAGTATGTACAAGAGGCAATTAGATTCAACAAGAAGCCAAAGGAGTCCGTAAAGTGTATCTTACTCTTTTTTGTTGAGTCTATTTATTAAATCTCGCTGTGTAGGAATGGTAAGATTTTTAATAGCAGAAATAAGTATCCGGAGCAGGTTTGTAAAGAGAGTATTTTTAGAACTAAGGATATACATGGATTTCTGTTTTATAGGTAGCTGTAAGTGAAGGGGCGTCATTCCAACCCTCCCTAGGAGATGGAGACCGCAGTGTGCAGTTGTGCACTCATGCGGCAATGAGCTCTATCCTCTGTTGGGCTCTTTTGGTGTCTGTGGACTTGTGGTGCGGTTGTTGCTGCTTTTATTTCCTATACTTATTTCTTCTTTCATTGCAAAAAATAAAAAATAGAAAAATAATAAGACGCCCCAAAAATTACAAAGGTATCTGAAGATGTTACTGGAAATATTTCAGAATGTCATGACAGATTCGGCCAAATATTTTTCTCTATAAATTCCAAACTCCTATTTCATAATTTCTTCAGCTTGAGATGTTTTCAGAGTTGTTTGTACAAATGATATAACTCCAAAGTCCAAAGCCGTATGTACAAGTGTAATACCACGCTCACGATGGGAGATCCCGTCTTTTTTTTCCACAATGGTACAATAAGATTGTTATGGTCATAGCACCCAAAAAAATCAAAATATGCACTGTGTATTCATGAGATAATACCTCTCTTATACAGTTTTTCACCACCCTCAGCCAAAGAAAAACTAGGTTGATTCAAAGTGTGCTCGGCACCTGGATCATGTCCTAGTACAGCCTTAGCATTCCAAAACCAAGGCTGAAGGTGCGGCGAAGGAAGTGAAGATGGAGAGCATGAAGGATGAAGTATGACAGAGCCCCAATCTTTCTCCCCTAGCTTGACCTCTTTCAATCTTCTCCTTACCAGCAATCCTCCCACGTCTTCTTTTCTCAACCCTGAGACACTTCTCAGTATTGCAAGACACAATAACAGAACAAAAACAGCGTCTTCATCAGGTGATAGCTCCATTGCCAAGAGCTTCCAGTTTATAAGAGCAGTAGCTTTTCCATTGGGGTTCTCATCAGAGAACCTAACAATGGTCACAAACCCTTCTTCATCTTCTACTTTGTCTTCAGTTTTAAGTAGTTTTCTCTCTTCCTTACTCACTTCATATTGCATTTTTCGGCCCTTCAACAACTTTACCTGTAAAAATGTGTATTGAGAATTTAAGATCATTATGACCTTCCAATGACAGATTAACTACATAAGCTCAAGGATATATTCTAGATGGTTATTCTAGTCTTACAAAAGAGTCGGAATTGTGGGTATCGAGTGTAAGGCTTAGTGTTTCCATGGTAGATGTTGATTCCCATTGCACTGTCAGTTCATCTCCAGTTGAGAAGCACCAAGAAGTTCTTTCATTGGATTCCTCGTTAGGCTTTGCTGTTCCCACCACTTTATCTGTCATTATTTTTGTGAAGACTAGTAAGTTAAGATGAATACTCCACCTTGATGTATCTAATCTTATTTATGTATGATGGAAGTCAAAAAGCCTAAGTAAACAAAAGAATTATGCATGTACACGTATATGCTCATGCATGTGTACGTATGTAGTTGATATAGTTGCAATCCTATACAATCGTTCCCATGCTCATGCTTATCCGATTATATCTAACGTATAACATGTTTGTTGTTAGTGGTTTATGTTTAAATAATTTTCAGGTATAACAACTCAAGTTTAAATTGGTTCCTTAATTCAAGGAGTTTGTTATGCCATGGTCTTTGAAGCATTTGAATAGATTCAAAACTCTATCAAGATAAGTTTGAATAAATTGGTCTTCCTAAGTTTATGGAGTTGAATCAAAGATATGCTGAGTTGAACAAGTTGTTGGACGTGCTTATATAGAAGAACTTCAGTCAACAACAACATCTCAACCGAAATTCAAATAATAAGGGCATTCTGTTACATTTCAAAATGTCAAACTGGTCTTAAAGAGCGAAAAATGTGAAACTGCTTTGAAATGGTCAGCCAAGAGCCTGAAGCAACGGCATTATCAGTTATGAAGCCTATCCGTTGCACATATGACTCTATAAATAGAGTGAAGCTGAAGCATTGAAGAAGATAAGAGACTTCCAACGAAATACACATTCAAGCTACAGCAAATAACTTTCCTCTCTATTACTTACTCTTCATTGTAATTTAGAATTGAGAGAAAAGAATATCAAAGTATATCTTGTGATTGAAAAAGAAATATCAAAAGAAAAGAGAGATATACCTTGAGTTAAACTATAATACTCAAAGGTTCAGAAAAAAGGAAAGGAGGTTTTTATTTCTAGGAATTGAGACGCTAGAGTGTAGCTAGGGAAAACTACGGTATAGAAGATTGAGTGAAAATCTTCGAAGGTGGCTTTAGGTCTCTAAGGGAGGAAATAAAAGTCGTTAAATTCTAAGGGTAGGAAATCCTAGGCGGAGACGTAGGCACATTGCCGAACTTCATAACAAATAATCGTCCCCTTTACATTTGCACTTTCATATTCGTTTTGCTATACTTAATTCATACATCTCGTAATAGCCTAAACAAGTCAAAATTCTGAAACACACTTCAAAGGCCTTGAAACCTGTTTTATTATTTTCCGCATCTCAAAACCCATTTCAAAGCTTTGAAAACCTAAATTCGAAAAACGATCATACTCTATTCACTCCCCTCTAGAGTATATTGATCATAACTATCTCCTATTGATTCTTCATAAGAGAATAAACATTTATATAGTGAAACTACTGTAGCATGTTAATCTGTTCAGTTAAGAGGAACTTGGTGATATCTCAGAAATGTAATTGTGCTTCTAACTCTAGTAAAGGAAGTCAGTCACCAAAGCATTTAAAAAAAAAACAGCGTTGATGCAGTGGCATACTTACCAGGGGCTCTCCCTATAGTAGAGCCTGCCACATAAGACCAAGGACCTTCGCGTATCTCAATAATCCGGTTTTCCCATTTCAACGTCTCAGGGGTCTCACCCCCTCTTCTCCAAAATCCGCCACCAACTCTGTAAATCGTGCAGAATCATTAAGTTGATCGTCACGTTACACGTAATTGGCACAATTCTATCAGACTCGAAGTACCCAAATTCGTATAAGCAAAGAATTTTAATTTGTACTCTGAATTCCGTCGTAGCTTATCTCACCTAAAATATCAAGCTTAACAAACTCGAACAGAAGAAGCCTGTAACTCAAACCCGGTTCAAATCATGCCTAAACCAAACAGCTTTTATGTCCCTATGAAAGAAAAAGCTAGGTGCATACGATAAACCGATAAGCTAGCTCTTCTGAGTATATAAGCCTGTAATCTAGTTGCCAAAGATGTGGGAGATGTGACTTAAGTAGTGATTGACTAGAAAACAATAGGATGCCACTCCTTTCATTGGGAAAAGCAAGACTCACCTTATACGAACCACAAAGCATTCTCTTCCCGCATGATCCAGAACAGTCCGAGACAACCATCTTCCTTCCTGGGGTCGATACTGATTAAGCTTAAGCATTACATCAGAGATCATTGCACCAGAATCGTCACTCACACGATCAGGGACACATTTCAACAGGTATGGCGCTTGAACAGGAGGAGTGATTGAGGTAAAGACCCTAATTTTCTGATCAACTTCACTTCCAAAGGCAAGAGAGGGTGCACGAAGCAAGTCATTCCACGAAAAAGAGACATTGTCGAGCAAACCAGTGCCAGAGAAACAAAGGTTCCCAGGATGGCGAAGCTCAAGGGTAATGCCCTTGGTGCCAAACTCAGAATAAAAGTGCAATTTTTTTTGCCATGAATCTGGAGTGAAACTCCAAATCGGCTTGTCAAGCTTGAATTCTTTGTGACATTTCAACATTCGTAGGCGCAAGAACTCACGGGCCTTTTCTGCTTGCGTTTCATCCATATGTGACCTGAGCCTCACAAAAACACAGACCTGATCTCCAAATACAAAAATCTAGTTAGTTTCGAAGGCTTAAAATTGTGCACAATAGAAATTTAACCTTGGTTAATTAAGTTTGAGTTTTACATAAAAGATTCAAGAAAAGTGATGCCCCTTTGAGTTCATTATTGATTTTATTTAGTTGAGGGTTCAGGTTTTAAGTTCTTCAGTAAGCAGATTTTGCACATGTTCCTGAATCAGTTGAACTATACTACTCAGTCATCTCAAAGAGGTCTAAACACCAGGTAACCAGTTTAAAACTATAAGCTAGCAAAGACCACAGAGAAGCAAGCTCCTCACTTTATCTACTATGTGCCTACAATTCTACAAGACCTCGGGCGTACTATGGATAGGTGGAACTAGAGTGGCTGCTTAGGGCTTAGCCTCTCTAAACCCGTGCATCTAAACCCGTGCATTGGGTCGGGTTAGGACCTAGAAGGTTCACATGCAAAACGGCCGAGGCAAAAAAGATACAAAATGGGTTGCGTCGCACTGTGTCGTCCAAAGAGTGTTGCTCTATTTAAAGAGGTTGATAGTATGCTTGTATCACATTGCAGTAAATCATTGGTAAGTAAGTGGAAAACATTTATTATCCAATAGTGCTTAACCTTAAAGCATTGAAAATTATTGACTATTATTGACCCAACTTGACCTATTAGAAACCCTATAAAACATAACCATTTAAATGATCGGCCCAATTAAGCCCATAATTTATTACCCTTTTATAAACGGACGATCAAGAAGCCTTAATACAACCCCTCCCATTTGAACAAGTCTAGCCCTCTCACCTTTGTCTTGTGATATTAACAAAAATATAATCTACGTGGGGCTGGATCAATTTTTTTATGATGTTGGTTAAGCGTTAGGAGTTCAAATTTTGTCCGTGTCATTTCCTCAACTCAATACATTTCTTCCTACATGGAACTTCCTTATTTGCCCCATGATAAATATTTGATGGCTTCGTCACTGATTTGTCTGATTTAAACCAGTATGATTTCATGTGATCAAGGCATCTCATAAGATGTCAATAATCAGTTGGCCGAATGGTCACAATATCATGAGGATATCATTGACCAGAATGCCTAGTTCGTAAGAAAACCTAACTTCCGTTTTGTCCTACTCAATAGAGCTTCTATGACCACCATCTGTGCCAAAACAATCGGCTGTCCGGCTTACTTTATTCTCCATTTGAAAAACTATAATAGATCACTTACATTAAAATTTTTGGTTAACAAACAATACAATATAAAAAAAAAAAGACATTATTATTGAAGAAGGAAAATGACGACAAAGCATGCATAATAGACACCATGTGGAGATTCGATGATCTCATGATGTACAATAAACTGATATATTAGAACAAGTTGCTATTAAACAATCCTCCACAGTAAATAATGCATGTATATTGGTAATAAAGTAAGTTTCAAAATTTTTACCTCAAGTAGGAATCTTGGGTGTAGTGACTTGTATCTAATATTAACATCAGAGTCTGAAACCATCCAATAAACCGAGACAGCAATTCCGCCCCACAAATCAACGGCTACTCTTCCCCCAGCTTTCTCGTATGGCTGATCAAAAGTGGCCTCCCAAAGCTCCTTCGTTTCCTCTATGTCTTTTTCTTTCACTGAATGATCCCATGGACCCACCACCCTCAACAGCAGCTCATCTTCCATGTGCTTTGTGTCAGCTGCATATACCGTTGGGTAGCTCTAGTTCATGTAAATTTTATAATGGGCATGAATGAGAGCTTGACTATATAAAAACATAACAGTTTTAAGGTAATTTCTACAGCTTGACTATATAAAAACATAACAGTTCACAAACTAGACAGACAGTATTTTCCCGAAAGATTAAACCTACAAAGTAAAAACCATAGGACCCATAGCACTGTGAATATCTAAAAGCTAGCAAATCAGAAAACGGATGAAAACAGATTTGAAACCCGAACTTCAAGTGTGAACACCTGAAAATTTTCACATGACGAAGCAGCTAATACCAGGGTTCACACGATACAGTGTCTAGGTCATACAATATTATGGTCCAAAAATTATCCACATCTTATTAACTCAATAAGACAGCACCATAGTATTATTGAGGATACAAGTGGTAGGATCATTCATAGCATAATCAATCGGATCATCAAGGATCCTGAAGCAGTAAAGCTTCATTTTCTTACATCAGAACCTCAAAATTGTCACACCTTACATATTTATGAAAAAATATTAATTATGGAGTAGTACGGTAAGATAGCATAATTCATGATCAATCCCATAATCCTAAGTACTCGTTTACTAATTCTAAGTACAACCCGGATTCTAATAAGTTAGCCAAACTCCGTCAAAATTATATTCTAGCACAATTTATGGTGCATGAAACTCGTAAAATGAAAGTATAAAACAACAAAATAGGTGGACCCTAAAAGCTGCAACTAACCTGATGAGTAAGCCACATGAGCAAGATATCAACAGTAGGGACAAAAACACATGAACACCCATCAGCATCAGTGTCACTTTGTTGCATTACCACCAATTGTAAGAATTTCTTGTATCTCCTCTTTGCTGCAATTAAGAAGACTATTTCTCCCACATAGGGCTCCCTAAAATACCTATCAAATACACTTGTTTGCTTCCTCATCTCACCCATCAATATTTCCTCATTGCCACTTCTTTTCTCTTCTTCCAAACACATTTCAGATTCCACCTCATTCTCAAATGCCTCGTTTGGGTACCTCTTTTTCCATATTTCCCTACACTTATTAACAGCATACTCCTCGTTCTCCTTGTCAAAAATCGTCGCCCTCCCAACCACCTTTGAGAACCTCTTTATGCAGTAGTCTCTATAGTGTACCTGTCCCAAATTAGTTTAGCCTTTTGCATTTTAAAAATCTGGAAAGCAGTGATCAAATTCTTGGTTAAAATCAAATGATTTATAAATTTAGTTACCGGGTTAAGAGTGTGGCAGTACCAAACCCATTCAATATCAAGAGGAGGGAGAATCATGGGTGGCCTGTGGTTCTCATCAACCACTAGATCAGATATCAACGGCATCCATAGCTCCTCATATCTGACCAAAAAACATTCATACACTTAATAAGAAAGACAAAGTCCACTAATCTTTAAAACTAAATGATCCCAAACCATTCTGCCTACTGCATTCTCCCATAATTCAACCAACATAACAAGAACAGGAAATTACATGTACAAATTAACTTGGCATAAAAAACAAAACAACTTGTACGTTAATCCTGGGTTTTCACCAATCAAGTCTATTTTTCATTGATAATTTTACTAATCAAAACTTTTCCAAAACTTAATTGTTGTGGACAAAATCTTAATAAATTTTGAGAGCAGTGTTACATATGAGTGATATGACAAATGTACATTAAGATATTTCTTTCACATAGTAAAGTAACATCATTTTCAAAGTAATTATAGAACCATGTAGCTTTCAGAAAATAAAATCAACAAGCATTAAAAAAACCCAGTAACTGCAATAAATGCATCAATTGTGTTATAGTGAACATATCCAGCCAAAATAGGAACACCTTAGTATATACAACAGGACAACATGATCCAGAGAATAATTCATTGGCCCACGAGAAATTCCATTCACTTAATAATCTGAACAGCCATGTAATGTAAATATGTAATGGCTAGTTTAGCTCGCAATGGGTTGATTTCGGCTGGATTCATGTTTAACCCGATTAATTTTGGATTGACATTTGTCAACTCAAACCTAACCTGATTATTTTACGAGTGAGAATTTCAATCCAACCTAAGCCATGGGTTGGATTAACCCAAATCTAACCTATTTAAAAAATAAAATAGTCTTATAATTTTTAATTTTCCAAATTTTAAGCAACGCATATTAAAAATATCAAATCTTAAAAAGTCTTAGTAAAATCAAATTGAAAAGTTTGACAAAAAATTACAACTTTATAATAATAATTTAATGATAAACCAGGGTTTTAACTTAATAAAATGTAAAGACATTAACATTTTAGGTGAGATACAGTTAATGCTCGAGTTGACTATTTACATAATTGGATTGAAAATTTAACCAACACTTTGTATATAGGTTGGTTCCGGTTGGATTAGCGGATTTGGTCGGTTTTAGCAGGTGTGGCTCTTGCGGCAACAATAACAATCTAAAAAAACAAATTTGAAAATAGGCCAATGATCGGGAAATATTTTGAAATCATAGGCTACATTTTAATATTTTATACAAATTTAAGAATGTTAGGAAAGAGTAAAGTAACCTGCGAATGGCTTGAAGGAGAGTAGGGGGGTGGTGGAGGCAGTCAGAATGAGCGACGTAGCAAAGGAACCTGAGGTTGCGTCGTGCAGCAGACACCAGATCTAAGCTGAGTAGGAAAGTTTCTTCTAGAGAGACTATGCTGCTGAGGTTTCGACTAGAAGGATACTCTGAATCGGTGGCATTGGTGTCCGACATATTTTAGGGAGAATAAGAGAGACAGGGCGGGAATTTGGAGGGAGGAGTGACGAGGTGAATGGTAATGCGGGCGACTGGTTGTGGCCGCGCGAGAGGGAATGTATCAACGAGGAATACTTGTCTTGTATAACACGTGTAAAAGTGGATATTTTACGACTGACTGAATCAGATTACTACAACAAAATAACTAATACCACGAGTTATGAGTCCATGATTGATGATTCCACACTCCAGAACACAGTACACCACACCTCTTCTTCATTGGTCTTTATAATTGGTGAATCTCTCGCACTTACACTGGGAGTCACTCAAGTTTATAGGTGTACACCAGAATATTTTAAATGGATATTCTCAATACCTCCCTCTCGCTGAAACTTGGGCTAAACGGGCTGGGAAACACTATATAATGTTTTTAAAATCATGGGGAATCGTATGAAGTTATATAGTTGTGTTGGTAGTACAACTGTACAAGAATGAAGTTATATAGTTGTGTTGGTACTACAACTGTACAAGTATGAAGTATGTTCCTAACAAGATTTGTTATTAGTCTCCTTAAGTCAAGTCTATGGTATTATGGTTAAAGGAGTATAAGTTTATGTTGTTATTCTTCTACTCACTTTGCACAAGTTTTCAGCACATATTTCTTTTGACCGTTTTGGGATGTCTGGATTTGATACACATACTTTGGGGATGTCTGGACCGTTTTCAGCACATATGTCTACATCCATTAATTTAACCCTTTTGTTCATGGAAATTAATCTTGATTTGGTCATAGTGTGTATGGACTAATGAACTCATTCTATGATACGTTTGGTTACAGATTTGGTAGTTCGCTACGCCCTTTATTAATATGTGGGCATGGGGAGCAACCTCCTTCAAGGGACGGGAGGCACGGGGCTTCAGGAGTACTCTCCCCGTCCCTAAAAGATTGCTCCAATCCATTATTTAGAGTCAAAATTCGAAAAGTTTGACCACGAATTCTTATCACGTTATAAAAAATAATATATTCAAGTGGAATCTTATTAGATGCATCTCATTGTAAATTTTTAGAATATCAAATTTTCATAATTTTTTGCCTTACGAATTTAAAGATAAAAAATATTAAAGTCGTGTATTGAAAACCGTAAAAGTCAAGTACGAGCAATATTTTAGGGATCGAGGGAATAATATTAATATAGCGTCTACTAAAGAAAATAGGGAAGGATAATATATACATTTGAAAATCTTAGCCTATCCAAATAATTCAAACATTAATCATTTCAATCGAAGTGCACATAGGAAAAACTAACAAGTCAAAAGAATAGTCAATGAGTAGAGCGGGTTGGGTATAAGTTTATAACTCATAACTTTTCGGGTTCGTTGCGTTTAGCATAAATCTCAATGCTACCCATCAAAACTTTTTGAAAACAGATCAATGTTATGTTTGACAAAATTAGTTTAGTTAAGATGATTTAAACACAGATAAGATTTGAACACTCAGTATCATTAGAGAAAATAATCGATCATGGGTAGATCAGAATAAGCATGGTAAACAATATTTGCTTCATAGGGGGTATATATTACACAACAAATCCAGTAAAAAGTAGAAGAAAATGAATGAAATTAAACTTTTTTTTTAAAAAAAAAGAAAAGAAGAGAAAAAGCTCAGATAAATGTTGGAAAAGATTCAATTCCCTGATTTCACAACAGAAATCTCATAATGAGCTGGGATTAATAAGCATTTATCATCATTGCTATGAATCAAAACTGGATAAATTAGTGAAAACAAATGAATCAAAACTGGATAAATTAGTGAAAACAAGTGCAAAAAATAAATTTTTCAACAACAAATTTTAATTATGGAGCAAATATTTTCATTTTTGGACAAGGGGAACAATCTTCAAGGGAAGGGACTACGAGAGTATAAATGTCTACTAAAGAACATAGGGAAGAATATCACATATACATTTGAAAATCTTAGCCCACCCAAGTAATTCAAACATCAATCATTTCAATCGACTTGCACATTGGAAAAACTAACAAGTAGAAGTGTAGAACAATAGTCAATGAGTAGAGCGGGTCGGGTATAACTCACAACTTTTTCCGGTTGGTTGCGTTTAGCATAAATCCCAATGTTACCCATCAAAACTTTGTGAAAACAGATCACTGTTATATTTGACAAAATTAGTTCAGTTAAGATGATTTAAACACAGATTAGATTTGCACCCTCAGCACTAATAGAGAAAATAATCGATCATGGGTAGATCAGAATTAGCATGGTAAACATTATTTGCATCATAGGGGTATATATTACGCAACAAATCCAGTAAAAAGTAGAAGAACATGAATGGAATTAAATTTTTTTTTTTTAAAAAGCAAAAGAAAAAGCTCAGATAAATGTTGGAAAAGATTCAATTCCCTGATTCCACAAAAGAAATCTCATAATGAGCTGGGATTAATAAGCATTTATCATCATTGCTATGAATCAAAACTAGATAAATTAATGAAAACAAGTGCAAAAAATAAAAGTATGAAAATTTCCAGAGTAATACTAGGAAGGTGGAGGAAGAAGGATGGGATCGGAAATTTTGGCTGGGATTTATATGAAGGGGGTGAGAGAGATCGAGAAGCGGAATGACGGAGAGACATGCTTTGGAGGATAGGTTTAGGGTTTATCTCTCTGCCACCCTTTACGAAGTGACATTATTACCCCTTTCAACCCGGTTAGGAATTAGGAGCCCATTGTACTGTCACTCCTTTGTAGCCCATTTTCGTCTATGTTTTCAAACCCATAGCTTTTTTGGTGTGGACTACACAAACGAAGCCCCACCCTTGAGAAACTGTGGGCACATGCCCACATATCAATAAAGAACGGAGCGCACTACCGAATCTGTAACCAAACGTATTAAAGAATGAGTTCCTTAATTGTCTAATATGCATTGGGTTCAAATTTTTTGCACGAACTTGTACATTTTTTTGCAAGCTAGACACCTTTGATCAACACTTATCTATTTTGTATATTTCATTGCAGTAGATCTTGTATACATAAAGATACAATAAATTATTTTATTTCCAATAAAAGTTACCTCTTAGGGTATGTTTGGATTGAAGGTAATGTACTAAAGGAGTAATAAAAGTCAAATCAATGAAAAACAATGTTAGTGGAAGTAGTTTGTAAAGTAAATATAGTGTTAGTATTTTGATGAAAGGGGAAATAATATCCTTATTTGAGGGTAATAGATACACACCACATTCCTAAGGTAGTTATTACCATCATAATGAAGGTAGTAATCAATCTCTCAATTCCTTCTTCTTTCTTATACCACTCCTATAATATCTTTTTTTTCACCTCATTCCCTTATCACCAACTCTATTTAGCTTCATTTTTCATTAGTTTGACTTTTATCACCCCTTAATCTATTTCCCTGAATCCAAGCATGACTTTAATATAACAAAAGTTACTCCTCAACACAGCATATGTCAATATTTGTTAACTTTGAGGAGTAATTTTTGTTATTTCAAGTGGTTACTTTTAATAGGGATGCAATAAATTTTTTGTATAATACGTGTATACAGGATTTTCTGTAATTTCATTATCATTTCAAGGCGTGAAATTGCCTAGAAATAAACTTGATGAATCTTGCCCAATTTGAATTATCAGACTCAAACACGAACCGTAAGACTATGAAAGTTTGTGAGGCTACGAAAGTTGCTGATATATCTTCATTTCAATTTACACAAACTTCTTTTCAAGACTTAAAAAAAGCAGCAACATAAGATGACTGAAAACCCAAAATATTTACATCATACTTTAGTTTTGATTGCAGCACTTTTCTGCAACAAAAAAAAAAAAAAAAGAAACATACTTCTACTTCGTATACTATTACTGTACAATCTGTGCAACCTTAAGAACCTGGTTAGGATCGATAGTGATCACCTGGCTACACGAGGTCTGACCACCCTTGTAGAGGCAAGCAAATGTATCAACACTAGCACGGTTGGCGTGGCCTTGTCGAGGTTTGTCTTGTGGTGAAGGCTGCGGCCTCCACGACCTCCTCCTTACTAGGCTTGCAGGTAAAGGCATTTCTAAAGAAACAGCTTAAACTAATAGCTCTTCGTACCTATTTCTTTAAAATGTGCTTTGTGCCTATCTTAAAGTTCTGAGCCTTTACTCCTTTTATAGGTGAAAGTTCCATGGAAAATACTTAGTTAATTCGTTATAAAGTATAAAAATAATGTAAAGATTAGTAATATTATTAAGTAAGATTCCTTGTCGCTTATAAATCATATCTAGTTTGGTACTCTATTTTAATTCTAATCGAATTATTAGTTTATTAGATCCGTTAATCTTATATCTAATATCCAACTTTTGTAAATTCGTTTGGCATAATAAAATAATATTATTGGGAAAAAAAAGCAACATGATTAATTGAAAGGGAGTGTAATTATACATACATTACAAATTTTTTTGACGGCTCGATCTTTGAATATTTTTTTATTCTTCCTTTCATGACCGAATCTCTCCCAAAGAGCTACGAAGTATGCCTAAAACTTTTTAAGTTGGTTACTGCTTTGGATGAATCGTCAAATCACGCATCTCTTTCTCTAAAGTTCCTTTCTTATTATGGAGAATATATTCCTAACATATGTGACTTTATGGTTGGATAAACATGCATGTTACATTGTCATTAGTACTACGTTAGAACTCTTACTACATATGTTCTCATAAAATGTTGAATATATCTTAAAAATATTAAACCGTGCATATCTCAGTGACAAATAAAAAGGAAATAGAAATATGTTAATGGAAGTTAGTTGACGGCGCTGTATTTGGGTTAAAACGTACAACTTCATGCGAAAATAATACAATTTTATGTTTTATTTGGTGAATAGTAAATACGTTTAGAGGTCAAAAAAGACAGTTTCATGTTTTAATAGTTCAACTCTGCATTTAAATAGTACTACTTTACTTTCAAATTGCACAATTTTTGTTTTAAATAGTACAACTTAAGCAACGAAATGATATCATACTTCTGAAAACACTGCATTAAATGGTTCCACCCTAAAAGTAATACATAAAATGACCAAAAATTAACTAAAACACAAGAAATAAATACTATACCCTTGAATATATGCACTATAGCATATCTTAAAGATATGCTCGGACTAGCTAACATATTCTCCTCCTAGCTAATCCCGATCTTCTATCTATCAATCTATTATAAACTATATTAGATTTTGTATTCTTGCTTTCATGTAACTAATGGAGTAAACTTTTTTGCCTTAAGGATACCTTTGGCTTCATAAATTGGATCACCTAATCCAAAATCTAAATTGTTAATGATCATGTACTATGTATTATCTCTTAATTGGAAAATATTGTTAATTATTGTCTTCTTTTCAACATCAACCAAGGAAAGTTCATCAAAAGCAGATTTTTAAGCAAAGGTGGGTGCTCAAAAGGGGAGGGATAAACATTGACTTGCTTGACGCTAATATGTTTGTTGCAAGTTTATACCCCGTCGCACTTTTATCGTACAGTCTGCATCTGCACTTTGTTTTAATTTCTTGCAATAGTTCTCTCTACTATTGATCTGAAAAAAGATCATAATATGGTTCATTTGTTGTTTTGAATGACCAGTTGTTGGCCAATAATCTTACGTTCAATTCTCATTTTATCATTCAAAACGTCATGTTTTATCTCTTATGTGTATAGCTGCGTCCCTTTAGCCTATATATATTCGGTCACATACGCTAATCTTTTATTCTTCAACAGAGGATAAGCATATAGTACCAAGGAAATCTGACTTTTTCAAATGATTTGATCTAGTTTCAGTAAAAAAAAAAAAGAAGAAGAAATCTGATTATCTATGAACTTCACATTTGATTAAGAAAAACAATACTGGTACAACTGCGTGTGTATATATTATATATAACGAGAGATGAAGTTCGCAAAAACAATATGTCTTAACGATCTGATCCTTGTACATGAATTCATCGTTACTTACAAACCAGCTTAGCTAGCTGCAGACTATTATACAAAATACGTTGTCAACTTATCATAAGTATTATGTGTTACCGCAATTCTAATATATCGTAACATTCGTACGTAAGGCCATGCGCTCAAGATGCTGATATAATTCGTGGAATGAGGGATTGTTAGAGATAAGTTTTTTATTTAATAATTAGCACTGTGGCATTATTGTATTGTGTTGGCATTTGGCATTGTGCTTGTGAAATTAATTAAACAAGAATATAATGTTCCTGAATGAGGGATCATATTCATGAAACAGTGAAGATGCTTCAATTATTTATATGTAGAGGGTATATCTGATTTTGTGTATTTGTCTGCCTCCTCCCACCTTCTAAGTACTAAGGGGAATCTAATGATACAAGAGAATATGATCATAAAAATGGAAAGGAATATGTAAAGTTGATTAAGTCGTTAGGATGCTTTACTTGAAGCATATGTTTCAGATTTAGTGCCAATATTCATAACTCACATGTGTTTTATGTATATTTTTTATATAAAAATCGATATACTATTCGAAATTATCTCAGTGTACAATTAACTGAACAAAGTGTTTGTTAAATAGATGGTGTACTACGGTTGATTAGATGTATGCCTTGAGAAATGAGGACATGATTATTGAAATAAAAATATACAGAGTAGAACAAATCAAACTAATAAAAATGTTATGAAACCAAATAATCAATGTAAAGGCCTAATTTCAATCCCTTCAACAACAAGGCCTCCCTTCAAGTGATGCCCTTTAATCTCCATCAAACTCATCTTCACAACCTTATCATCTCTGAAAGACTCAACACAAAAGAAGTGTCCTAGCTCAATTTCCATCCACCCATCACTGCGTGCAACTGGGTGTAATAGACTGCTTTTCTCCAACCCTTGATTTAGCCTTGCCGTTAGCCTTTCCGTTCGATTATGGTATAGCAACCATTGCATTTGATGCTTTTTCTCGTGATCTTGGTGCAGGTACACCGTGTTGTGGCTCATTAGATCACTAACCACTTCCACTGATACTTCCATTGGCATTATATCCAACCCATACGCACGCTCAGATACCTTGAAAATAAGATAGGCTCCATAGGTTGTGTTTGCTGATAGCATTTTTAGTTTCAAATAGCCATGGATTTCTAGCCATGATGTGGTTCTTAGTTCCGCACTTTCCTTGAACCTGAAATCAATTGACTAAACTACAATGACTCACGCCAGCCATTTGGATTTTACTTTAAATATTTGCTAATCGAATGTCAAATTGTCAATGTCAGTGGATGGAATAGTCGATACTCCCTTATGCTAATACTAGTACTCTTCATATTTCAGTCAATATAATTATGTAAACCTTAGTATATCTTATGTTAATACAGGACAAGATACACTACAATTTACGTTGGTTAAATATGAGCAATGTTATCTTCATTGGGCAAAGAAGCTATCCCCGAAGATAACCACTCCATAGATAACAGAATCATATAATGGGAAGTTCAAACCATGACCTCCAAACTCTACTCGTACCGCAGAATATATACTTTGTATGGACTACCTTGGTAAACTTGTTGAACCTCATAGAAAGTAGAATATATACTTTATATGCATGGAATATAACAAGACATGGGATCATGTATGTACGAGAGAAAAAGGAGAACTACTGGGCTAGTTATTAACCTTACCTTGATTGGGCAGTCTTTTTCCAGGACCAATAGATTGGATCACAAGCCCATGTAATCGATAGGTCTCTTGCCGATAATACGTAGGATTTGAGTCCAGTAAACTTATCCAAAATAAAAATCTGCATGGTATCCACTGATTGTTACGGATTTTCGATTAATTTACTCCCAAGATTTATTCTAGGTATGAGATCAATAGAAGTAATACAATTGAAATTTTTTAATAATGTTTTTACAACAGTTTTTGAAGAGATATAAAAGAAGATACCAATGTTTTTATGTTTACTAAGTTTTTATTATGCCATAAAAACTTATTACCCAAAAGCCACTTTTTAATAACCGAGCTATGAAGCATAATATCCATTGTATACCCAATTTGTGGCCCACCCCAAATGACTTTACACTGATACCACGCACTAACTATACCAGCTAGAAGCGTGATTGAATGAATAACATGCACAATACGAACTGAAAAGGGAAGGAAATGAAAAATAACCTTGTTGCCATTATCTATGAGGAGAGAGTTGCAAAGCAGGAAGAACAACTCCTTTGCACCACTAAACTTGAGCAGTGATGGATCAGCCCGTGAAACTATCTCATGGTACTCAATTGGCAGGAAGCTCTCCCACAAGCAATCCAGCTGAGCCACAAACCGCAGCTCCGAACACGCGGCTGCAGACCGGCAAACATCCCTTGGGGAGGACAGGGAAAGAATCGTACAGATACAATCTTCAGGCAGCTCGCTCAAACTCATCTATCTTTTCTATCCTCTAAATTAATTGGTTATTCTTCGTGTGCTACGGAATACATATGTCATATGTCCAAATTGCAGAAATATATATTAGCAAGCCTTTAAAAAAAAATTGACCTAACACGGTAACACCTTAGTGCTACCTACGTTCAATCTATGGGTGCCTGACTTCTTTATTAAAAAAAACTATTATTAGTACTATTGAATAAAGGAGTTGAATTCAATAAAACTCTGCTTGCCTCTTGTTTATACAATCTGTTAAGCTACTCCCTCTAATATTTATCCCATGTGCATAAATTCATATGTGGGGTCTCGAGTATTGTTCAGATTCACTTTTACCCGTAAACAAGTAAATTGTTGTCTGATCATGTGTCATAATGGAGAGTTTTTTTTTCCCCGTGAGCAAGGAACAAATAGCGCATTGATGTAGATGCCCTTATTAGCTCCTTGTAAACTATATAATGGCCATTTTCACAACTTATAAACCTCAATACCTCATGGCTCAAGAGTGTTACTTTAGTTGGGCTCTATATCAATCACAACTTATAAACGCGATTCTGTAGCATTGTATTCAGAGATGTTTTTAAAATTTATAGGAAGTACTGCAATAAAAGAATTCCTCGATTATGACAAAATCATCCAAATCATAACATTATATTCCTCACTTTACGTAAAAAAAAAAAAACATACGACATTTCAAAAGAAATTTAAGACAAAAATACGAAAAAGTTATTATTAAACACATACCTTCTATGATTCTTTAGTAGATATTCAAATCTCATGTACATTATAATCTTATTTTCTCTGTTTTGCTCGCAATTCAGGGATGTATGGCGACGTGGTTGGAAAACCGAGTTTTATATAGGTTTCTTGTGGATTTATAGCCATTGAGATTTCAGCAAACAGGGTGTTTGAAACACGCAACAAACTGTGCACGTAATTGCACATATTAATTGATAAATATTGTACAAACTACAAATTTAAATGTTGAATGGAAAATTACAAGATAAAGATTGAGACAAGAGTTATAAAATAAATCAACCATACTGGAATAAAAAGATATGTTTGTATCAGTAGTAGAGTCACTTAGGACTCTGTTACTTAAGCTTATCAAGTATCCATATGCTCTAGTATAAATACCATCGATGATGTACAATCAAAAATATATATAATAAAAAAAAATTCCTATTTTCCTAGCTTTGGCTTTCTTTCCGCGGAGGAAACTTAAATATTGTTTGATGACGTTTCTGATGGAAGTATGCATGTCCTCGTATTAGCTTTTTTATGAAATCATGTCGTCATATGACCACATTCAAATCACACACCCACTGTAAACTGTGTAGAATTACCGAAAAGAAATCATATGAGAGAGCATTTATACTACTACAATCATCCATTACTACAAGTCTACAATCATACGAGATAGTTTCAATAATTCACAGAATATATATTGATCAATGTTTTTTTTTATGAACCTTATAGTGAGACTCCGACTGTATAAAATAGTAGACCAACATTGGTTACTGTCAAAACTATGGGAGAGTAAATTTTACGCAAAAAAACGTTGTGCGACCACTAATAATCAATGTTTTGGACTAAATTTATTTTAAAGTAAAAATAAATGAATGACAATTTAATTCAAAAAACTACTAGTTGTGTTTAATGTTTGCTTAATTTTCCGTCATAAATTCTCCATTCGGTAGGGTATAACTAAAATACGAAAATATTTTGTTATATCTCGGGACCATATGACATTATCCTTCAAGCCATTTTTAATATCAACTATGGTCAACATCGGTTTGGGTTTTTGGGATCCTCCAGATTTCTTTTGATTCATCCAATTTTGTCTTATGGTTCGTGTTTGAGTTTGATAGTTCATATTGGCCAAGATTCATCTAAGTTTATTTCTATGCAATTTCACGCCATGAAATGATAATAAAATCACAAAAAATCTATTATAAATATTGGATATAATAAAATTATTATTTTTTTTAGTGAAAGTAACCCATTTTTGGGTGACCGGCCTAGTAATTTTTTTTAATCTACTTGATATAGTTTAGTTGATCTGAAAATAATTTTTGGTTACGTGGGTCATTTTCGGATTGGAATTTTCAACCTTAACACAACCCATTTAATTTCAAGTCAGGATCGAGTCAACTCATTTAAGTTTTCGTGTCGAAATTTTAAACCCTAACCCGCTATTTTCGGGTAAGGTTTGGGTCGGGTCGGGTCAGTTTTTGTCACTCCTATTTGAAATAACAAAAGTTACCCCTCAAAGTTGATAAATATTGACATATATTATATTGAGAGGTAACTTTTGTTTTATTAAATGGTAACTTTTATTGATGATACAATATCTGCTGCAATAAAATATACAAAATACTCCATACTTTTCTTCACCTACAAATAGATAAGTGTTGATCAAAGGTGTGTAGCTTGCAAAAAATGTACAAGTTTGTGCAAAAAATCTGAACCCAATCCATATTGGACAACTTAAAACAACATTTTAGTTTTTCAAAAATTATACAAAAGCCCTCACTTTTAACCCAGAAAATTTAGACGCTAAAAATTGGTCGAATTTATAAATCTGACCCAATCCAACTCCTTAACTTGAATAGACTGGGATGAACATAAAAAATCGTAAGTCCATGAAGATAAATGTTAAGAGACACTAGACCCGTTTCCAGTAGATATGTCTATGGTAATATCGGAAATACCTTTTTTTAAGTTGCTTCTAAGGGTATTTTTATAATTTTAAATAATTGTAATTTAATTTTTTGGTTTGATTCTTCAAGTTTTCTTGTATGATCCTTTAACCATAAACCTACAATATTACTCAGAAATTCTGATATTATTCAATTAAAAAATTATTGTCCATTTTGAATACCATAGAAAAGCTATCACGAATGACGCTATGATTTACTCAATATAAGATTGTCCTTGCAATTGCTTGTGATTTATACAGTGAGTGTTGTTGTGTCACATAATCATTTGTTTAAATTGTTGATTGGAAAGCTAAGATTCATTTACCAAAAATTGAAATTACAGTTATTTAAAATTATAAAAATACCTTGGACTAGTAGGGGTGTTCAAAATTACCCGACTTACACGACCCGATGACCCGACCAAAAATAGTTGGGTATTTATATTTTTTTTAAATGTGATTTTCGGGTCGGGTACCCAACCCAGTAAAAAATAGGATACTCGAGTCGGGTTGGGCCAGATAAAATAATAATCGGGTACCCGTATGTCCGAAATATATATTTTTTTAAATGTTTTACACTTAACAAAAAATGTGGCACCAACGGTGAGATAAGATGGAGGTTGCTTAATATGTCTTCTTAATATTCACAATATGTCCTTTGTTCTTCAAGGTGGACATCACAATCATCTTCTGGCAAAGCCCAATATTATGTGATATTGTAACGGAGTCGCCCAATATTATGTGATATTGTAACGGAGTCGTCAAAGGAGGGAGTAATTAGAGTGAGACACTTGGATTTCTAGAAGATGAAGATGGAAAATATGCGACATTGTGAAGGTTAAATGACTACGCAATTCTAAAAATTTTAACTCTTGAATGCGAGAATTTTAGAGAATCTTGTCTGAATCAAAAAATTCTGCTGAGGTAGAACAGTAAATGAAGGATGTCATAAACTAATAATTTAAGTTATCCTATATGATAGGATTATTGGATATAAATTTGTGTTTCATAAAAATAAGAGAAAATAAATCGGATAACAAATGACCCGATCCAATTTAAGCGGATTAAATACCCCTACTTGGGAGCACCTTAAAAAAGGTACTCGCGGAAAGTACCATAGATATTATGCTTGAAGCCTTCAATTGAAAAAAACAGCCCAAAGGCCACATAGTTATTTTTTGGCAAAGAAAGCCCACATTAGAACACGTAAATGAGAAAAGGGCTCGTTATTACACATGGCATCCATAATTAGGGTTTCCCTGCAATTGCCGTTAAAACTCCCACTCCCACTCCCACTCCCACTCCCACAACCTCAACCCTCGCCGCTCCATCTCATTTGGTCACAGAAAAGAGTAAAGCTTTGGAGATGGTGTCGCTGAAGCTGCAGAAGCGACTCGCCGCTAGTGTCCTCAAGTGCGGCAAGAAGAAGACTTGGCTGGACCCCAATGAAACCAATGAGATTTCCATGGCTAACTCTCGTAAATCTCTCTATCCTTCAATTACATTTCATTCCTGATTCATTGTTATGAATGAATAGAGAATTAGAAGCTTGTTCCACGATTGTTAAGAGTTTAGCGTACCGCACATAGTTCTTCCTGGGAATAGTTGCTGATGTTTTCGAGGATTTAATCTGTGCGTATATCGAATATTATCTGGTGTTTAGAGCTTCTCTTTCTCGTTGTAACTTAGTTTATTTGGGATGGAGGTCGGCTCTTATTTTTTAACAGATAGTACATTCTAGAATCTAGACTTGCTAGTTTTCACAACTCGCTGCTTTGCCAAAGATTAATACTTGATTTGTGTGTTCGTATTATTGTGCTGTTTTTTTTATCGTACCATTATTTACTTGTTAGCCTTAGTTGTTTTGAAGATATGCAAGTGTTATGTTAGAAGTGGTGTAGAAGTTTACTTTTTTGCTCTTAGAAGATCGGAAGTATGACTGGGCAACAGGTTTTGACGCCTTTTGATATTAGAGGTTGGAGATGGTGATTGTGATTTGATGTACCATTTTATATTTGTTTATTTTTAGTGCATGGTACTTTGTTTTTCGCACTTGAATATTCTTGGGATTGTTTTTGATGTATGGTTTCCGAGATGTAATGTGTGCGTAAACAAATATTTCCTCTCTGCTTGAGCTATACCTTTGGGCAATGGGGATGTGCTCCAATGTTATTGGAAAACATTTTTGCTAGTGTAAATTAGCAGAATTCTCATCTGCCTGCTACTTCTGTATTATTTTGTAATTTTTGTACTGGTTCTTTTTTTTAATACTAATTAGCGGTCTATATTCTGCAGAGGCTCTTGGAACTGCTTGTTTTTCTGAAGAATTTTTTTTGGAGTTGTTGTCCTAATTTTGTATGTAGTTTGCTATTCTCATAGCTTTTCTTTCCACTGGCGGGGGTGGGGAGACTTGTTTTTGGTCAAATGTAGCTTTTCTTTAGGTAGCTCTATCAGATGTGTACCTCTGTGATCTCCGCACTTTGTTATTCTTGGATTCATTTTCAAAGGTTGATTTCTGAGATGATACAGTGCGCATAACAAATTATCCTTTCTGCTTGAGCCATCTCTTTGGACAATGGACATGTGCTCCAATGTAACTGGATGACATTTATGCTAGGGAACATGAGAAAAAATTTCTTTGGCTGTTATTGTTTCTTCAGTCCTTGATATTATTGGTTAATGAGTTCTGTTATGCTATTATATTGTTTGTATGTAGCTACTAATCTACTATATTTGTTGAATTTGTTGTAATAGATTCTATTATTTGTTCTTTCACTTATTCTTGATAAATGCTGCATTTGTTTGGGGGTAGTTTCTTAGATAGGATGAATCTTATTTTTTAAGTTAATGGATTTTTTGAGTAAAGTTATATTTATTAGTTTCGAGTTGTTGAATCATATTCCTGATAGATGTTGCTCTTAACTGTGTTTAATTTTTAGCTGTGACTGATTAATATCAATGTAATCTGTTGCATACAGCAGTTGTGATTAAATTGGCTGATTCTGTCCAGGACAAAACATCAGGAAGCTAGTCAAAGATGGATTTATCATCAAGAAGCCATCAAACATCCATTCTCGTTCCCGTGCTCGTCGAATGAAAGAAGCAAAAAGAAAGGGGCGTCACTCTGGCTATGGTATGTTTTGGTACAGTTTTCATTTACATGACTATCATGGTGATTCTTATACATGCTTTCTGCCTTTGAAGCCCTATTTCTGGCTTTCTACTGCTGCTATTAGTTTTTCCAAGCTTCTTGGTAAAAGTAGTTATTAATAATATAGTCACCAACTCATCATGCTGTAATTGTGGGAACTGGGGATTGTAGTTGCATAGGTAATACTTCTGGAGTTCTGGTATGGTTGTTAATAATTCAGTCCTTAATGCTGCAAATTTGAAATTCACTTGGGGCTTTCATAGACTTAGTTGTTGACTTGTACCTGATTGTTCATTAATTTTTCAAATTTCGATTGTACTGTGTCATCAGATAAAACTAATGGTGATACATTTTCTGATCTAGTCTGTTATGAGTAGGTTTTCTTTGACACATCTGCTATTCTTTGAAATTGACCACAGGTAAACGTAAAGGTACTAGGGAGGCTAGGTTGCCTACAAAAGTCCTCTGGATGAGGAGAATGCGTGTACTAAGGCGCTTGCTTCGCAAATACCGAGAATCCAAGAAAATTGACAAGCACATGTATCATGACATGTACATGAAGGTTAAGGGTAATGTGTTCAAGAACAAACGAGTGCTGATGGAGAGCATCCACAAGACGAAGGCTGAAAAGGCTAGAGAAAAGACACTTTCTGATCAATTTGAGGCTAGGCGTGCCAAGAGCAAGGCTAGCAGGGAGAGAAAGGCTGCAAGGAAAGATGAACGTGATGCTCTGGTGAGATCATCTTTGTCATAAAACTTACTTCAGGTCTTGAACATCCCACCCCCCCAAAAAAAAAAATTTAATAAAATTATAATTGTTGTTTCTAAATGCTTTTGTTTTGATTTTGGAAATTTAATTAAATTGTTTAGAAAGCAGCTTATTTGGTTGGTAGAGCATTTGTATGTATATTTCTCTCTGACTGAACTGATTGTATGTAGTCTATAAACTTGTCTGTCTATGGTTGATGTAAGTGCATGGAAAAGTCCCTACTTGTATGAAAGATTGCCTAGTGAAATATGTTCTATACTTATCTTTTGAGACCATGGTGACATTCATCTGTTGATATTTTTATGTGAATGCTTCTCTATGAGTGTGAAGTACTATCAACAAATTCGATGATGTTAGTAGAATTTGGTTTCATCTGTTGTACCTTGCATTGTACTCCATATATATGACTAATGTGAGTTGTATCTTTTGTCAAGTGTAGATTTGAAATTATATTTTCTGAAATTCACATTTACTGATATTTATAGGGGCCCGTAGAGAAAGCAGCAGCTCCAGCACCTGTAGCAGCAGCTCCTAAGCCAGGAGAGTACGTATACCATACTAACTCTGTTCTACTTTTATTTTTAAGACATGTTCTTTGTCAGTTTTTTAATATTTTTTGTCAATGATTTTACTGCAGGCCATCCAAGAAATCCAAGAAGTGAAGCAATGAGACTCGGTTTTCATAGAAACAATTGTTAAACAACACTTGGTGGATTAATCACATATTTTGGTCTCTGAAAGTTTTTTCTTTTCCTTTTCCTATATTGCCAAGACAAACAAATGCCGTTTGCCATTTTTGTAGTTGCTAAAGACTGCACAGTTTCGGTAAATTTGGTATTCTATTGGGTATTGTGTAAGAATATCCTGTGCATGTCATGATTTATATTAGTTGCCGTAAGCTGCGAATGCAATATGTTGGTTGGCCTTGAAATATGGATGTTTGTCTTGTGTTGGGGCCCACCGATGAATCTAATTTTAGCCTGTAAACTGAGAACACTCAGGGGGTTGTCTGTTATCTGCAGAATGTCACTAGATATATCTCTTGATGATCGAGCGGCCTGTTGAATGAATCGTAGAGATTATGATTGATGAAAGTGTCGGGTATGATCCTCACCACCAACATTCCGACGAACTAATGCTAATGGTGTAGTTTTGGATTTGCTGAACATAGTAAGAGTGTAGATCGTAGGAAGAGGGTAGGGTATCCAACTTGTAATTTGAGTACCCAGTACATTTTTAATCACAATAAAATTTTATACGCCTGTCAAACAATTGAGCATTCACTAAAGTCATCAGAGATTATTCCAGTTGAGAAAATTATTGATTTTTTACTCATTTAGGCAGAGCTTTAAAGGGTGAACTGGAATATCTTGGAATGTAGGTAAGTTAGGCAGTCGAGTTCTTTAGTGCTTGTTGTGGATGCAATGTTAAACACTGTCCTTGAAAAGCAAGCATAGAGCTAAACTCAAAAGGCCTGTCGAGTGAGTCATTTCTAAGGCTCTAAACAAATCCAGTTGACATTTAACAGCATCGGAAAAAGAGCATGAACCATCATCTTATGTTATCCGAGTAAAAAGGTGTTCTTTATCTCATAATGTATTGCAGTAACCAGAGATTACTTACTGTGATCTGATTATGTCCGTATAAGTTATAATACACTTTATTTGCTATGCAGCCGTTTGATACATTCTCGAACAGTTGAGATGACAAAAACTTCTGTACATCTCTGTATGCTGGCCTCCATCATATATTCCGGCAGTGAGATTTTTCCATGTTCTCTATACATATATGTCTTGTGTGAGATTAATCTGGGTGCTTTCACTGATACTTAGACTACCTCAATTAAATTTCTGATTATGCAGGGTGAAGAAGAAGCGGCTGAGAAGTATTTATTGGCTGCATGTCAATTTCCTTAAGGTGAAAGGTTTAGAACAACAGCCAAGACTGACTTATTTATTGACTGCTTTCATTTTTTTTCTTCTTTTTTATTATCTAAATTGTGTCCCAAAATTTCCATTTCAAGTCTGATGATTACATGGCTTCTCTTGCCAAGGTTCATTATAGTTGCAGAAACTGGAGCCTAACTCGAACGCAACACGAGTCATACATTTGGCCTCTATGCTTGTCATCATTTTCACTCTGTTGGATTTGGGTTTTCAGTTCAAAAGACTTCCGGAAAGACAGTGTAATAGCCTTGAGATCGTTTGATCCAATTAGAAATTTTTGTCTCCATTCCATAAATTGAAACGAAGGGGTATATTACTTGTGTACATGAACTACGAAAAATAATATTTTGAATATTCTACACCACAATAATGAATGTATAAAAAATCTTCAGTTTATTACTACTCTGATTACAATTACAGGTGGTCAAATAGGAGGGATCCCGTTAAAAATCTTGATCGGCTCGTTTGTAAAATGGCCTAATCAATAATGTGTTTAATGGATCGGTCTCTTAAAGGGTCGTGTTTTATTAGGTTAAGTCGAGTCAATAATGAGTATAATTTTCAAGACTTTTAAACACTATTAGGTAATGTATTATTTTCACATACTTACCGATATATTGATAATCCACTATCAAAAATTGGATGTGAACATGTGAACTATCACCCTCTAATATATAAAAATTATACTCTTTTTGGACTATCCGGCCCGACTTGGCCCATTATATGTCTCCTTTTACCCCCCCCCCCCCCCCCCATTTAACATCTTCTTTGGTTCGGCTTGGCTCGTTTTGCATGTGGCCCATCTCGACCCTAACACAACCCAATACATAGGTCTAATTACAATCTCCCAACACAACCTTTTCTGATTCGTAAGCAAACCTCATTAACAATGGCCCGACCCGCTAGCCCAGTTCGGCCTGACCCGAAAAATGTTCGGGCTTGGGCATTAAAAGCTAGCCCAAAATTAGGGTTTTGACAAGTTACTTTGGCCCGAAAATTATTGGGATGAGTTTGGATAGCAATGCACAGCTTGAATCCTGACCCGACAAGCCCGAATTTTAATTAACAGCTCCCACAAAGCATCATTACGATAAGGGTGTTTAATCAACGAGTCGAGCCCGAATAGCAATGGGCTCAGCTCAAGCTCATTAAGCTTTTACTCGACTCGGCTCGAGCGAGCTCAAAGCTCGAGAGCTTGTGATGTTAAGCTCGAGCTCGTTAGCTGCATAGGAAGCTCGGCTCGAACTTGCTTCGGAATTATACAAGGCTTAACATATAAATTACTAAGCATAATTGTTGTAATAGTAAGAGCTAACTATATTAACAATTGGACTAAATAATATCCAATCAATCCTAACATAAACCCTTTGCCCAAAATTTAAATTTTTGCTTAACCTTGAAATCCAAAGCATCAAGAAGCATTAAAGATAGTCCACGGTCCAACTACGAAGTATAGCCAACTAGCCAAGGACTACTTGAATAAAATAGCCTGAGAAAGTCATCACTTATTTATACTTACCAAATTTTCTTCTTCACAGTTCTTCGATGTGGGACTAAGGGCACTAAGAATATATGAACTTAACCATTTCCTACACAGAACAGTTAAATATGTAGCAATCAAATGCCCAATCTGTCAAAATGGCATCTTCCTCGATGAGATCCATGCACGCACTTTTTCGACAACATATGATCTACAACAAGAGAACCCTGAAGCTATACACATCCCACCTAAGGAAGAACTATAACTAATCAGGCAATCACGGAAATCACAAGTGCAAAAATGTGCGCTCAAGAATCAATATACAGAGCTGTTCACAATTATTCACACTATGTTTGGCCAGTCATTCAGCCTGAAATACAATTTATACTAATAACAATGTCTTTAGCCAATCAACGAGCCTAATTTTATCCGGCATGGGAAAAACCTGATGCTTGGAGGGGCTTTCTTGAAACCTGTCCAGTACATGATCAGCTATATCTTATGCTTCTGTTAACAAAAAGACCAAGATAAGCAAACTCACTGTATGTTAGTAGCTTCCTTTGTCTTGATTCCTTCCTCTCTGTGATGAACCAAACAGCCCCTTGCTTTCTGCATTCATTATGAAACTGTAAGAAAGACACAAGCAAAAGAAATCTACATGAACTTAAATGACAACTCAGTACAGAACTAAAAGGACAGATTTATTTTCCCTAATTTTCTTCAAAGGACATTTTATACTTGCTGGTCCACTATAGTTGTATAGACATTTTCTTATATAGACAAGCTATCTAGCACTTTCGTTCACTATACTGCCCAAGCATAGACAACTCTATGAGACTGGCTTGTTGTGCCCATGCCTGCTATATGGCATTGGATTTAGGGAACTTATGTGGCTTTGCACAACTACATAGCATATTATAGCAGGCATCACTACTGTTGCTTCCCCAATTAGCTGCCAAGCAATCAGATGAACTGATCAGCACAATGGGTATTGTACAACATGCATTGTACAGCAATGAACACAATGGGTATTGTACAGCATCATAAAGCTCTAAGCTTCAACACAATGGATATTGTACAGCATGCATTGTACAGCAAGGAACATTGTACAGCATGCATTGTACAGCAAGTGTTAGGTGTATCTTATGCTTCTGTTTAATTTGGCATGCATTGTACATCGACATTTAGTTACTGATACTAGAACGTATATCATCCTAACAACAATTTTTAAGTTGTTCTGTTGTCAATTAGTGCTGATTTATATAATTCAAAAATAAATTTATGTATTAAATTTTATCGAGCTTTCGAGCCGAGCCGCACTTGCTCGACTTGGTTTGTTTAAGTTTCGAGCCGAGCTTAATTGACCGAGCTGAGCTTGAGCCGAACTCGAATAGCTTGTTTCGTTAAGCACCTCTAATTACGACCATGCTTAGTTCACCTCCCTGTCCAAACATCTCTATTGAAATAAGATTTTCTACACAGTTGCAATTCAGGCAATGTAGCTTCATATTTTTTAAACATGATAGGAATATTCTGAAGCTGCTTATCAAAACCAAATCGAACAGAAGAGAACTTCAGCCCTTCAAAATGCCGAAAAAGTAGGGTTATAGTGAGGTTATAAGTTCCAGCAAAATCAGGATGGACTTGGAGACAGAATGAGTAAGCCTCATTGCCAAAATCCTTAATAGGTGGTCGTGATTTCCATAACTCATTTGACAAATTAATCTCATAATAATCACCTCCAATGCAAAGAGAGTTTTCTGACTCATCCAATGCTTGAAAAACCACATCATGATCATCCAGTTGATAACACAATTTGTTCCCATCATCAATGCCAACAAACTTTATATCAACTGGTTTATTATTCTTGCAAGAATCACCCCTGGCTCCATCCACCCAGTTAACAAACATATTTGAGCTATAATTCTTCTCTAACTCAACAGAAAGCCAATCCAAACTTTCCCTTTTTGGATTGAACTCACCAGAACTCGACCTGAATTCCCATCAAAACCCTCATTAGGCACACCGTCCCCCATTCTCTGATCTAACCAAGATGAAACATTGACATCATTTTGGGATATAGGCAGAAAACTCCCACAATCTCAACATAAATGATATACCCCTTGAATAGTAAAATAATCCCGCAAAACCCAATTTATATGGGATATGGACGACAACTTTAAGCTCAAATATATTATTGGCTCAAATCCTGCTCGAAGAATGTGTGGTAAAGCAAACCTTTGACCCGGCCCACAACTTAATCACCTCTACGTAAGGTTTTCTTGTAAATTTGAGCAATATACAAATTTTCTGTAACTCACTATTGCCTGCATGGTTGAGTATATCACATTTCATCCTCGATTCAGGTTGTGATTTATTAATATTTCATCCGACATAGATCCTTTTTTCTACTGTAATCTAAACATGTATATTTCAGTTTTATCATCTGTAAAATGCCACTTCAGTCGTAAACTCAGATTTCATTCTGAATTGTTAGTACACTCTGCCTACAGAGCAGATCAGCAGATGGTTTAACTTTTGCACTAGAATTGTAGGGCTTTACCCTTGTGAAAGGGAGCCCTTCCAGAAATTCTCGACAGCCAAGGTCAAGCCCAGGCCGAAGAGGGGGTTTGGAAATAGTTTTCAACCAGCAATTGACGCGCCTCGGTTATTACCTCACTAGCTGCGTCATTGCCCCAAGCGCAAAGATATCTTCCTCCACTGTCAGAGTTTGAATTTATTCTACCTCTTGCTTGTACCTCGCACTCATCCAACGATGTGGGACAGTTGTCATGCACAATTGCACATTAATTTATATCACAAATCGCAAGTCCTAGACTTGAAGATTGAGCAATGAAGTATGGGTTCACAAAGTCGCACAATTATTCCGAGAGAAAACTTGCGTTCACAAAAAAAAAAAAACAAATACGAGCTCAAATACATCTATTGCTGAGTAAGATGACAATTTGAAAACTAATTGCTGGATGAATTGGAAATGACTGTCAATAACTTCAATGTTCTCATATCCTTATTTTTTCTTTCTATAGTAGTTGAAAATACTGATCATTTAAAAAAAAAAATCAAAATCTATAATATGAATACTGTTGCAATAGTTACCAAGGTAGTTTAATAAAATAAACATGAATTGTATTTGCGGAGTCGTGGGAATTTGAAATATACTATACATTGCATATTAAGAAAATTTGAAAGGATACACATTATATTTTGTAAATTTAATCTCTTTAAAAATAAAATGAATGAGTCTGAAATCAAAAGATCACATAATAATACAGCCTCTAATAACTATGAAGTCAAATTATGTTTGGGATTAGAACGCAAACATGTGGTCATACTTCCAAATTTCTATATCAAATAAGCACTTAAATGGCCTTCGTGGGGCATCAAATATCAATCATAGACTCATAAATCCATTCCAGCATATTCGTAGGTTGTCAAGCATAACAAGATTTGGATATTCTTAAACACGATCCCAACAGTTGGTATATACCCTTATTGCTGTTCTAATATATGCTCAGGCAACCTTACTGTGCACAGAACTACGAAAATAACACACAGATCCACGACGTCCACATACCCACAATACCCTATCAATGTATAGATTAACATGACTTTTTATAGATCATTAGATCACCCTCATGTCAGGTCAAGTTAGGATAGTAGATTTTTGGCAACTCTCAACATTTCACCCTATCAAATGAACAACATATTTTTAGCCTCATGTCCTGATGTCCATTACAAAAGAATATTGCTCTATAGATCCGGTCATTGTTCAAGTTTTATTACCTTTATAATTATAAAAATAACAAAATATCTTGTATGCACATGAAATATAATAATAAAATTGTAACCCAAACAAAAGTTACCCATCAATATAGCAAGTGTGCATACGGGATTTTGTATAAACCCCAAAGGAATGAGTAGATAAAGAGATAATTAATAAAAGAATTTTGATAAATTTTCTCATTAAACCAATCTTATTTCCTACATATAGTTCCTCCATCTCATATTAGTTGCTATATTTTTATTTTGGGAGTCAAATTTTAAAAATTTAGACCATAAATTCTAATAATATTATAACAAATAATATTTTCAAATGAGATCTTGTTGGATGCATCTTGATTTAAATTTTTGCAATATTAAGTTTTTATAATTTTTTGTCTTATAAATTTTAAGAAAAAAATATTTTAAGTTGTGTCTTGGAGATCGTAAATAGTCAAATATAGCAAATAAAATGGGACGTAGAAAGTATTAAATAAGGACAAATGATTATATTAATGAATTTCCTGTGATCATATTCTAATAACTATTTTATCCATTTCATAAACTCAGTCTCAAACTCCGCCGGAAAAAAACTCTTCAGTTTGACAGGAAAGAAACAACCCCTGATTGACTGCTCCTCAACACGACAACGATGTAAAAATGGCAAAACGACGAGAAAAGGTCGAAAGTACAACACTTCACGAAAGAATATTCCACATAAATCATCCCAAAATCCCAACCCCAAAAATAAATTAAAAAAAAGCATTCAATACGTGGCAGCCATGGCCCCGCCTTCAAAACATGCCCATTGTTATTACTCAAATTTGGCGCACAACAAATTCCCCTCCACCTCCTACTTCCTTCTTACACCATCTCTCCTGCCCTTATTCGGTTATTCCTAAATTTGACGGTTGTTGCTGCGATCGGCTATGTCAGTGACGGAACAGCTTCTCGGCGGCAATGAGCTGTCGAATAACGAGCGAATGCCGTCATTGTCGGCGGCGCGAACGGCGTCATTCCGGCTAGGCTCTGACAGGAAGGAGATGAACTCTCCAATATTTGAGGAGCTTCCGAAGGCAACGATATTGTCAGTATCAAGACCTGATGTTAGCGATATTACTCCTCTGCTTCTTACTTACGTCATTGAAGTCCACTACAAGCAGGTCCTGTTCTTCATCTCTCTCCTCTCTTGTTGACCAATATTGTCGTAAAATCGTTGATGATTATGAATTTAATTTCTTTTTCGGCGAGGTAAAATAATTTCGGAATTATGATGTGTAATTTTGGCATAATTCATTTTATTTGATATATCGGTGTTATTTTTTTGGAAGGTATATGCAAAGTAATTAAGTAATGTTTATTTTTAGGTTATTTTCACTGTTATATGTGTTCGGAGAACGTGTATACTTAATTACTCCATACCTGCTAATTATTCTTGTTTTATATTAATAGTAGGTGGATTGTTGATGTTGTGTTGCTTACTAATATAATATACTTCGTATATAGCAGACTGTGAGTTCAAGTCTTGGTAGCTAGGTAGATTTCTATGCCTTTTGTTTATACTCTGTAACGCATAATTTTGACCATTAACATGTACAATTTTTAGTAATTTTATAAATTACTAAAACAGTTAATCCAGAAAACAGACATTGAGCATGCATTTTAGACTTATCTAGCAACATTTTACGTTATAACAAATTTTTTTTTTTTTTGTGTGTATGAAAGTTATAAAAACATGGTTGAAGGCGACTCAAAGGTGGCATATGAATAGCGAAAGTAGTACTTCGTATTATTAATCTCCGAGAATGATTGGTGTTCTGTATATTAAAGACTTTACTAATTTGTTAATTGTATGATAATCAATTATTGAATTTATGGTGTTTAAATGGAGTATTGTGAGTGCAAATTGTTTCTTTCTCAACTAAGACTGGAATTGAATGGTGGTAGATGGGTAGATTATAATGCCAATATCATTATTTTGTGAGTTCATTTGTTAGAATCTTTGGTATAAACAGAAAATGTTGTGGCATGAGAATTTTTAAATGATAGGCAGACGAGTTTCGGCGTTATTGTAAGTTGAATGTTATATAGATGTGGCCATGTTCTGTCCACAGAAAAAGGGTTTAGCTCACTTCAGTTATATTAGAGTGTCAAATCTCCGACATGTACACTAGAACGTGAGGTAAAATGAAGATGTCATGAGAATGTTGCATATTGGTTTAAGACGTAGTGTACAGTGGCCATAATACTAATATCGAGAATGAAGACAGAAGTTATAATGGTGCGGTGTTGTCCTGGATGCACTCTGGTCAATCCTACCATTTCTAAGATTCTAAGGGATCCTCTTTTTTCAGAGCAAGCTATTTTGTTTTAATTTGATACAAGCTGAGCAAGCTATTTTGTTTTAATATGATACAAGCTGAGCAAGCTATTGATCTCTATGTATTTAATTTCTTATGGAGACATTCTTCTGGTTTGCAATTTTGTCTTACTGCTCCTCCTTAGACTTTAGTATTGAAGATTTCTGGATACTTTTTTAGCAGTTTAAGTGGCTGTTACAAAAGAAAGCTATGCAAGTTCTCTCCTTACACATTTCTTTAAAGAAACGAGCAATCTTTGAGGAATTCCATGAGAAGCAAGAACAGGTAAATCTACAATGCCTAAACTAAAAACTTTGTGTCATCTTGTTTCTAACTTTTGTCTGGCTAATTATGTTCTTCATTTCTGCCATTTTCAAAGTTGAAAGAATTGCTTCAGAACTTAGGATTATTAGATCATGCAGCAGTTGTGCATGATGAGGATGATTTTGATGATGATGTTGTTCGCCTTCACCAGGAAGGAAGTTTAAGTTATCAGTGAGTGGCTTTATTTTCCTGTTCTTCTTCAAAGCTTTAGATTTGAGAAATTCTTGGATTCCATAACTTTTATTTCAACTGTGCTATCAATGCAGCAATGTTCCATCTAGAGCCGCTTTTTCCATCATTAGTCCATCAGTTGGAAGGCAGGAGTCCATTGCAGACAAAGCAAAGATCGCAATGCAGGGATATTTAAATCATTTCTTGAGCAACTTAGAAATTGTAAATTGCCGACAGGTGAGTTGAGGCCATAGACTGCAATTTTGTACAGCTGAGGGTCAGGAAGCAATTTTTTTGCTTCTTCTAAAATATGAGCATCCTCCATTCATATTTCGCCAGCAGCATGTATATCAACATCTTGAAGTTAATATTTTTTTCATGTGGTTACATGTTCAGAATAAGTAGCAATATATCAGCTTTGGAACAATTCTTCCCTGGGTCCTTAAAGATCCTCTTCTTGTATAAGTCCCCTTCTTTTGTTGTATTTTAAATACTGTAATTTTGGCGTCTTCTTCAACTTCCCTCCTAATATCTGTCTTTTGTCTTGAAAATAATATTTATCTTTGTCTTGAAATATCCTGCAGTTACATGTGCTGGCTCTTTGAATTCAGAAGTTCTCTTTTCTTCAGTTGACCTGAATGTACAAGTTTTTCCATGGTAGCTAATTAAGATTTCTCCGAAGAAAATAATTGCTCTGTACACAGACCTTGTATCGCCATTTGTTGCTGTATAAACATAAAGTGCTGTTGTGTGTCCACTAGGCTCTATTGTTTTTCTCTTTTGTTCCTTATTCTCAAGGAAATCTTGTTGTTTAGTATCATAAAATTTTACACCCTATGCTGCTCTCTCTCCACATAACACGAGAGGTTGGGAATTACAGGTGTGCAAGTTTTTGGAGGTCTCCAAGCTATCATTCCTACAAGAGTATGGCCCAAAGTTGAAAGAGGATTATGTGTTTGTAAATCATTTACCAAGGATACCTAGGAAAAAGGCCTCTAGACAGTGCTTGCCTTGTCAGTTGTTTGGCTGTTGCAGATGGCAAAAGGTGTTTCAGATTTTTGTATTTTCGTCATTTTCTATGTTCTCTGTTACAGCCAAATTGATCTCTATTTTTACCTTCAGGTGTGGGCTGTTTTAAGACCTGGCTTCTTGGCCTTCCTAGAAGATCCTCTTGATATAAAGCTATTGGACATAATCATTTTTGATTCATTACCATCCTCAAATAATGAAAAAGTGTATCTGGCTAATGAGATTAAGAGCCGCAAGCCTCTACATTATTCACTTAAGGTATGTTTCCAAGCGTTGAACCTCATCGCAATGGAAGGATTTTTACACCTGGTTTATCCACAAACGAAAGTCTTGATGTTACCATGTCACTTTATCTGCTTGGTGATGAGTGATATTGGTTAATAGTCTCCCCATAGTTGATATGAGTTGAAAACTCAATGTGTCTCTCAAGTGAACATACGAGAGAAAAGCATGAATATTGCCTGTCAATTTAAAATCTGGAATCAGGAGAAAAACCGAGCTGTATGTGAGTTTTCATCTGTGGTCTTAAGAGCTGTTCTTACCATGCAGATTCATCAGCATGAATTCATTGCATTCCTAAAAATCCAATTGAGTTCACCTAAGCTATTATTAGTGTAAATTTGTAAAATTTAACTTTATGGGCAACTTGGTGTCTGATACTCCATCTGCTCTGCTTTGTTTGTCTTAATTCAATTTTTCAGGCTTCTAGGACCAACTTTGACTGATTAGTGTAGAGATTTCGGAACAAATGTCGGGGACAATCAAAGATGTAATTTTAAGCCATGTCTGTTTTTTACAAATTATGGCCAAAATTTTCTGCCTTAGCTAGAAACCTAATTAATATAAGAATTATTGAATTTGAGTTGATCAAATATTGCTGTGCGTGCTAGTCTCTAGTTGCCTAGCACCTGTGTGCTTGGATAGGAAATAACTTTGATTCTTTCTAATAGCATAGGTTTGCTGCTATGCCTTGCTAATCTTATTCTATTTTCTGGAACTGTCACAACTCACAAGATCTCCTGTGGCAATGGGAACCTGAAGCTGAGAACTTCCAGCAGCAGCAAAGTCAAAGACTGGGTAGCTGCAATTAATGATGCTGTTCAAAGGCCACCTGAGGGTTGGTGTCACCCTCATCGTTTTGGTTCCTTAGCACCCCAAAGAAAGTGTGAGGATGGGAGTGAGGCTCAATGGTTCATAGATGGGGAGTCAGCATTTGATGCTATTGCTACAGCCATCGAGAATGCTAAGGCAGAGGTTGGTTCCTAACACAGCACGACCTTTTAGCTATTAGTCTTTATAACCAGTGCCTGGGTATTTTGTGCAGATATTTATTACTGGCTGGTGGCTTTGTCCAGAGCTATATCTGAGGCGCCCTTATTCAAACCATGAGACCTCTCGGCTTGACATCTTACTTGAATCAAAGGCAAAGGAAGGGGTTCAGGTGCATATTCAATCAATTGTTATTTTTTTTCCCTCTTGTTTCATTATAGTTTATTGTATCTTTCTCTTTCGGATTTGATTTGCATTCATCTACCCTACCTAACTGTTTAGTTAAGGAGATTAACAATGTTGTGTAGATTCTTGTGTTGATATCAACCTTGATAGTTTTTAGAGAAACCTTTGTATTTGAACCAAGCTAACAAGAATATAGTCAGCTTTCTTTAACAAGTTAAAATATTATAGGACTCTTTAATAAGTTAAAATATGGACTTTCTCATGTTACCCTATTTGATACCCTTAACTAAAACTTTTAAAGAAATGCAATATTGTCAAGGTGTTTGTCCTGGAGATATATAGCAACATTAGTTTAGTTGTTTTTTCAGGGTGTTAGCTTTATCTCTCTATTGGATTGGGATCAGTTTTCACCACAGATAAAGGTTGAGCTAATGTCTCTAATGTTTACAATGAATTTTGAACTTTAGTATGTGTTTACTAAACTTGATTACTTGTTCTGACCATTTAGTCTCTGTCATTGTCTTTCACTTTCAATGAAATTAAGTGTCTTAATTCTAAATCTCTTTAGCATGCAGTTTGTTCACTTGTAATATATGATAGGTCTTTCCTATGTTTAGATGTGCAGAGTTGATATAGCTCCTTGAATGCTTTAGAATCGACAGCAAACTAATTTTGAATTGATAAATTTCCACTTGTTTTGTTGACTTTTACTGTCGATGTGCAGATCTATATTCTTCTCTACAAGGAGGTTTCTATAGCTTTAAAAATTAATAGTCTTTATAGTAAACAAAGACTCCTTAAGATTCATGAGAACGTGAGAGTGGTGCGCTATCCTGATCATTTGGCAACTGGAATCTATTACTGGTGTGTACCTAAAAATTTACTTGTCAGTTACTCAGTTTATCAAAAAATATATGCTTGTATTACCTCTTCTATTTTGTTCATGCTCTTATTCTCCCTCTTTCTGTCCCCTCTTGCTCTTTGTCAGGTCACACCATGAAAAGATAGTTGTTGTTGATAACCATGTATGCTTTATTGGAGGCCTTGATTTGTGCTTTGGCCGATATGACACAGTTAATCACAGAGTGGGTGATCTTCCTTCCAAAATTTGGCCCGGGAAAGACTATTACAACCCCAGGTCAGTTTGTATGCTTTCTTTGCCTGGAACTGCTCTGAGGAAAATTCAAAGTGTAAATAGATTCTTTGAAAGTTTTACCTACTGATTTTGTATATTATCCTAGTCTAGTGTCATCTAGCCACCCATTATGATTTCATGAATTTTTGTCATTCTGCATATTGTAAGTGGGTTTAATTGTGTTTTTCATATGTTCAAAGTTCTGATTTACAAGGGCTTTTATAGTTGAAAACTTCCCTAAACTAATTGTGTAAATATTCTGATTTCCTGATAATACAAATATTGTTTGATCTTCCTTGCACTTCTTGGTAGATTCATTTGCCTTGTTTCCTTGATTCATATCTTGGTAATCTTGGAATGTTTACACTCCCCCTCAAGGTAGGCAATGGGATTCCCAATGCCTAGCTTGCTCAATATCTCTTGGAAAGGTTTTATAGGTACCGCCTTTGTTAAAATGTCAGCTAGTTGTTCTTCTGATCGAACATATGGAATAGTAATGACCTTGGTTTCAAGCTTTTCCTTGATAAAGTGTCTATCGATTTCCACATGCTTAGTTCGATCATGTTGAACTGGATTTTCTGAAATGCTAATGGCAGCTTTGTTGTCACATCTCAATTTGTAATTGTCTTTAGGAAAGAACCCTAGTTCACATAACAATTTCTGCAACCATAGTACTTCTGTGATACCTTTGGCTATACCTCTAAACTCTGCTTTTGCGCTTGAGAGTGCTACTACTCTTTGTTTCTTGCTTCTCCAAGAGATCAAATTGCCACCGATTAGAGGGAAGTACCCTGTAGTGGACCTTCTACTCATTTTATTTCCTCCCCAATCTGCATCAGTATATGCCTCCATTTCTAAGTGATTATTTTTCCTGAAGAGGATTCCAGTACTGGCTGTTCCCTTCAGATATCTGAGGATTCTCTGAACTGCCTCCATATGATCATTCTGGGGTTTATGCATGAACTGGCTAACAACTCCAACAGCGTACGCAATGTCAGGTCTAGTGTGGGATAAGTAAATGAGTTTTCCTACCAATCTCTGGTATTTATTCTGATCAGTTACCTCAGCTCCTTCAACTATATGCAGTCCATGATTCACTATCATAGGTGTGTCAACTGACTTGTAGTCTAACAATCCTATTTTTGACAGAAGATCCAGAATATATTTCTTCTGTGATATAAAAATTCCATCTCTAGATCTTAGGACTTCAATTCCAAGAAAATACTTAAGCATCCCAAGATCTTTCATTTCGAATTCCTTAAACAGCTCCTTCTTCAATTTTTCCATCTCCTTAGTATCATTACCTGTAAGAATCATATCATCTACATAGATAATAAGGCAAGTTATGAGTTCTCCCCTCGTCTTCAAGAACAAAGTATGATCGGAATTACTTTGATGATACCCATATCTTTTCATTGCCATTGTGATCTCCCAAACCATGCTCTAGTAGATTGCTTTAGACCATAGAGAACCTTCCGTAGTCTGCATCCTTCTCCTGTAGAAAAATTTTCTGAAAAACCTGGAGGAGCTTCCATATGCATTTCTTCCTGGAGTTCTCCATGAAGAAAGGCATTTTTTACATCGAACTGATATAGAGGCCAATCCTTGTTTGCTGCTATTGAGAACAATACTCGTATGGTATCAATTTTTGCTACTGGTGAAAAAGTCTCAGAATAGTCTATACAAGAGGTTTGAGTATATCCTTTAGCAACAAGTCTTGCTTTGTATCTTTCTATTGTCCCATCTGCCTTGTATTTTATAGTAAATACCCATTTGCATCCAACAGGTCTTTTTCCTGGTGGAAGATTGCATTTGTCCCATGTGTTATTTTTCATCAAAGCTTCAATCTCATCTTCCATAGCCTTTTTCCATAACTTGTTCTGAAGTGCTTCCTGTACATTTTTAGGCAATTTTTCTGAATATAGAGCAAAGTGATACGAATTAGCCCTTTATGTCAGATTTTTCCCCCTAGCTATGTTTGCTATTGGATATCTCGACTGTCGAGGTTCATACTCAGGTTCATACCGTTTTGGGGGTATCCCTCTTGTGCTTCTCGGAGGTAACCTGTATTTCCCTTGGTGGTTATCTGCCTGTCCTTGATCATCACCTTTTTCAATTTCAACCACTTCTTGTATTTCTTGAGACTCAGTTTCTAAAACATCAAGGTTAGTGCTAGAGGTAGGTAATGGGTTACTTACCTCATGATATTCATTTTGGTTTGGAGATGGAGTCACAGTGATAGTTGGAGATTATACTATATGTTCTGATGTTTGCTCGGTAGGTATACCTACATGTTCTTGTGGTACAGAATCAGATAAAACTGGGTTAGTTAACCAGCTTAGAGTGTCATACTGTTTCTCCCCCTGACATTGAAGATGGTGGGAGTAGTAAAGTTCAGTTTCAAGAAAATCACAGTCCAGAGTGGTATAGATATGATTATTTTGTGGATCAAAGCACCGATACCCTTTTTGGTTTACTCCATACCCAATAAAAACACATTTAACAGCACATGGATCAAATTTTGATCGATTCTGTTTTGGTATATGCACATACACTGAACAGCCAAACACCCGAGGTGGAAGAGAAAGCGAGTGTGGTATAGAAGTATGGGAAGCTAAACAATCAAGAGGTGTTTTGTATTTTAGGATTTTTGTGGGTAAACGATTTATGAGGTATGTGGCTGTTGCTAGGGCTTCAGGCCAAAAATTTGTTGGTACTCTAGAGTCAAACATAAGGGCCCCGGCAATGTTTAACAAAGTTCTATTCTTCCTTTCTGCTACCCCATTTTGTTGTGGGGTGTATGGGCAAGTTTTTTGGTGTATTATTCCATGGTCAGCACATAATTCTTTCATTTGAGTGTTTACATACTCCCCACCATTATCAGACCGAAGAATATGTATGTGAGATCTATATTGTGTTTGGATTAGGGAACAAAAAAGGGTAAACTTCTCAAAGATCTCGCCTTTCTTTTTCAAAAAATAAATCCAGGTCATTCTAGTGCAATCATCAATAAATAGTATGAAATAATTAAAACCATGACAATCATTATTCGGAGCTGGGCCCCATAAGTCTGAATGAATTAATTGGAATGATATTTCTGATTTGGTTAAACTAGGTTTATATGGTTGCTTATGACTTTTTGCCATAATGCAAGTCTCACAAACAAAGTCTTTATTTAGTCTAGATAGAGAAGGAAACAAATGATCTAAGTACCCGGGGTAGGGATGACCTAAACGCCGATGCCATAGCCAGATTTGTTGATCGACTGTTCCTCGAACATGCATTGCTTTCCTTTGGTGAGCTACATCATCAACATAGTACAATCCCTCATTTTCAGTGCCACGCCCAATCACCTTCCCAGTCTGAATATCCTGTACCAAGCAAAAACCCGGATAAATTAGTAAAGTGCAATTTAATTCCCTTGTTAATTGACTCACAGAAAGAAGTTTATGAGACAATTTAGGAACATATAAGCAATTATTCAAGGATATTTATGAGGATAGCTGAATTTTTCCTTCTCCATCAACTGTTGTTAAATCGTCGTTTGCAGTTTGAATTTGAATCTTCCTTGTTTTTTTAATTTCAGAAAAATCTGAACAGTCAAAAGTCATAGTATCTGTGGCTCCATAGTCGAATATCCATTTTTTATTTTTTACCGAGGATATCAGACTATATCGATTATGTTTCCGGGTTTCAAGTTCTGGGCTTCGGGGCTTTTTGATTCTTCTGGGCTTTAGTACTCTCCTGGGCCTCGTGCATAAACTCGGTCCAAGTGAGGGGAGTGAAGACATTTAGGGTTTTAACCCTAAAAATCTCACCTTGCTCTCTTTTCCTTCCCGCAGCCATGGCTTGTCTCTCTTGGTTTGGTTCTTCATCCTTCTTCTCTTCTCTGCTATTCTCTTCCACGGCCTTGGTCACAACACCTCCCATTTTTGCTCCCCTCTTCTTCGAGTCAGGCCACCACTCAGGGTAGCCAATTAACTTGAAACACCCTTCACGGGTGTGTTTCGTTCCTCCACAGTACGAACACTTCAGATTTGTCCGGTCGTCCTCTTGCCGGTTTCCTTCTCGCCGGTTTTCCTCTCGTCTGTTGTCTTCTCGTCGGTTATGGTGTCTGTGTGTCCGGTGCCTTGACACCCCGAAGCCGCTCCCGATTCCGGTTGAAGCTGGCTTCGGTGTGGTGTTCTCCGGTGACATTATGTCCCTTCAAGCCACCTCCCTCCTTATAGCCGAGTAAGCTTCCTCCACCTTCGGTAAGTGCTCCCTATTGACGAGATCCCGACGGTCTTTGTCAAAAGTGTCATTCAATTCTGCGAGGATCTGGTAAACCCTCACTCTCTGGTTTTGTTCGTTGTAAATTGTGATATCACCGGGGCGTTTCATGGGGTTTGGAACTCGTCTGTCGATTTCCTTCCATAAGGCTACCAGTTTCCCATAGTATGTCTCGATGTTATCTGTCCATTGTCTGAGTGTGCTTGCTTTTGTCATTAAATCAAATATCTGTAGACCATCTTTGCCACTGTTGAACAATTGCTCTAGTCCTTTCCATAATCTCGTGCAGTTGGATAGTCTAAGAACTGATTGACCAAGTCCGGATCTATATTTTCTAGAATCCATGAAACCACAATTGAATCATGCTGAACCCACCGATTGTATTCTAGGTCGTTTTGGGATGGGTTTGAGGCGATGATATGACTGAGCCTCCCCCTCCCACTAATGGCCAGATGCATGAATTTCGACCATTTTGTGTAATTGTGGTGATTGAGCTTTTCTGCCAGATTTATTGGTTGGTTGTTTGAGTTTTCTGTGGGTGGTTTTGTGGTGTTGAATTGTTGGAACATTCGCATACACTGTTCCATTGTATACAGAGGTTCAACTTGATTTGTTGTTGATGATTGGGTGTCATCGGAATCCATGGGCAGGTAAGTGGTATTATTGGTATATGATGAACCCGATTTTGAGATCCGGCTCCTATACCATGTAAGTGGGTTTAATTGTGTTTTTCATATGTTCAAAGTTCTGATTTATAAGGGCTTTTATAGTTGAAAACTTCCCTAAACTAATTATGTAAATATTCTGATTTCCTGATAATACAAATATTGATTGATCTTCCTTGCACTTCTTGGTAGATTCATTTGCCTTGTTTCCTTGATTCATATCTTGGTAATCTTGGAATGTTTACACATATATATGCTATATATGCTTTACCACTATTTGAGTAAGTTTTGTGTTGAAGCCAGGGACTCAGGGAGTATGAAGTTTGCATATTGTTTCTAGTAAGGAGTATTAAGGATCTCAACAAATTTTCATTTCTAGTTTGTGTAAAGCTTCTTAAATACTCCGTACTATATTATCAGCGTTGTTATCAAAATATTCTCTATTATCTTTGTATTTGTTTATTTATTATATACATTTATAGGGAGTCAGAACCAAATTCTTGGGAAGACATGATGAATGATGAATTGGACCGCCAAAGATATCCTCGTATGCCATGGCACGATGTGCACTGTGCTCTTTGGGGACCACCCTGTCGTGATGTTGCTAGGCACTTTGTTCAACGATGGAACTATGCCAAGGTGGTATTTGGATTTCTTTTTCAGATTTTGTGTGGCACATAATTGTTGAAGCTTACTTCTAGTGTGATTTATCATCATTATGGCAGAAAAGTAAAGCTCCACATCAACGTGCAATACCCCTACTCATTCCCTATCATCACATGGTCCTTCCTCATTATTTAAGAAGCACAGAGATTAACATCCCAATTAACGAGGAGAAACAAAGGGAAAACAGAAACAGGCAGGATCTCTTTTCCCCTGAATCGCCAGAATTGGATGTACCTCTGCTTCTGCCTCGAGATTCAGAAGCCTTATATGTGTCTAAATTCATTCAAAATAAACATAGTAGTCTTGGTTGGAGAGACAAAGAATGTGGTAGCTCATCATTTTTCCAGGATTCTAAAGTTGAGTCTCTAGCCCAACATTCTCAAGTCGATGAGTTTGTAGATCAAGTTCAACATGAAAACACATATGATCAAACGTTTTCCCCTTGTAATGGGAATTCAGTTGAATGGTGGGAAGCACAGGAGCGAGGTGAATTGGTTGATTCCGCAAGTGAACTTTCACAAGTTGGTCCTCGTACCTCATGCCATTGTCAGGTATCTTCTGATTATAGTGGTGTTTTTTTTTAGAATACATGATTCTAGAGGAATTTTGTGAGATCAGTGATGACTATTTCGCAGCTTCTAATGTCATCACATCATATTGTAATTTAACTAACCACCTATATTTCAATGCTCAGCAGAGTAGTCTTTACGATAAAGTGTTAGCTGCATAATCAGAATAGTTTATGCTGAAAATTCTTATTTTATCCCATATGATGTCCTCAAGGTATCACGATTACAGGAGCATTTACTTGAATGACCATATTACTTAAGGAAGCTTCCTTAGAGAACTTCAAAGTTTCATAAATTTCATTCATTGTACTATTATTTGACCGGTAGTTGTATCTTGGTTCCTGATACGTTAGCTTTAGGAATTCTTTAGATAATTATCTATTCAGGCATTCAGGTTAAGTTTGCTTTCAAGATTATTTTATCTAGGACTCCAGGTAATTATCATTGTACCATAATCATTGACAAATCTACAGCAACATTGATAAAATCCAAAGAAATCAGTCTTTTGTTAGGCATTTGAGATTTCAATGCAGTTTTGAAATTTTCCCCTCATTATATGTTGATGATGATTCTCTTGTCAAATCGACTTCATTCTGGTCCATTTTGCAATGAATTCAATATTTTTAGATCATCAGAAGCGTCAGCCAGTGGTCTGCTGGAACAAGCCAAAATGAAGACAGTATTCACAAAGCTTACTGTTCCCTTATTGAGAAAGCAGAGCACTTTATTTATATTGAGGTAAACTGATTGAGCCTGTAAACTGACTTCATTATTGATGATTACTGAATTGCTTCCATGGTTTGTTCTCTATTACATAAATGATTGTTCATTTTAGAATTTAGGTAGAACTACATGGAAGTGTAGTCTATTGATTTGTTACATATTTCCACAAAATGAACTGCACTACCCCCAAACCCTTTCCCCAGCATTTGTTTAGAATTTAACAATATCACTTTCTTGTAAATATAACATTCATTTTTTGTAGTACTGTTATAAATTAGCCTAGGGGGGAGGACAGTACTAATATTGGCCGGGGACATCTAACAGCATCCATTTCCAATAGAAGAATGTTCTCTATAGTCTTCAGAACAGATATGCCTCATTAGCTTATTTGTTTACCCATGTTTGTTGCTCCAGAATCAATTTTTCATATCAGGCCTTGAAGGAGATGACATAATACAGAATCGAGTCATGGAAGCGCTATTTAGGCGTATACTCCTAGCATACAGACATAGAAAATGCTTCAGAGTTATCATAGTATTACCTCTGTCACCAGGATTTCAGGTATTTGTTAAGATTTTCATTCTGGAGTCGTAGAAACTAGATTCTTAATTTTGAATTTGATTCTGTGAAAAAAACAGGGTGGTATGGATGATGCTGGTGCAGCAACTGTGAGAGCCCTAATGCATTGGCAATATCGAAGCATTTGCAGAGGAGAAAACTCAATAATCCATAAACTTAGGGCTGAACTTGGTTCTAAGGCAGATGATTATATTTCATTTTATGGCCTAAGAACATATGGCAGGCTTTATGAAGGTGGACCTTTGGTCACCAGCCAGGTGATTCTCGACTCTTGGTTCATGTCCTGTATTTCAATGAATTCATGATGCAGTCTATTTTTGGGAGCTCCAAACCCTTAACCTTGAGGATGCTTTTAAAGCGTTTGTTTCTTATTTATCTGGGAAAATAGTTTACACTATCCCTTGAGATACTAATGAACAAAGAAATTTCCCTTAAAATTGGATTTGGACGATTGCTTGCCATGTTTCTTCTTTATGCATGGAGAAATTACATTTTCCTTGGTTGGTTGCTTTATTTAATGAATCATTGAGCAATCAATGCTGTAAGGGTTCTTTAGCCTTATACTTCATACGAGTAATTCAAAGAGGAAAGGTTCTTTCTTTTGTACTTGCTCCTGATTTGCCTTCTTATGATTGTTTCAGATATATGTTCATAGCAAGGTAATGATAATTGATGACCGTATTGCTTTGGTTGGCTCGTCTAACATCAATGACAGGAGCTTGCTTGGATCAAGAGACTCTGAGGTACTTTGTCCTTAATATGTCTTACCCCAGTAAGATGGTTTTCTTTATGCAGCTGCGAGTATTTTAGTATATAGAAAACACCCACTATAATCTAACAAAATACATAAAGAGGAACTTTTCAAGAGTATAGGGAGTGTCACATTGAAAGAGAAACTAATTCTCAATTTTAAAAGATATTTTCGAAAAAATTTCAAAATTGAATTAAAGATATTGGATGCTTATGAGGAGGTTTGGTACCATTCAATACTTTATGTCTGATCTTCAAAGACCCTAAAAACGAGATTTTGACCCTATTATATGAGTTTTGAAGATAGGTTGAAATGAGTATTTACAATCAAAGTAGATGGTTCCAGTTACTCGTAAGGCCTAGCCCTGAACTTATGAAAAGAGCTATCGACCTTCGAACGTTCATTTAGGTGAAGACTGATGGATGGGAATAATGTCGAGTAGCCTTCATTACTCGTTATATTATTCTTCTAAAAAAAGAGCTGCCCCTCCCTTTCGAGCTGGGAATTGGGTTAAAGTGAAACAACTTTTTAATTTTAGTCCAATTTAACTTCTGCTTTATGGGCGTCAGACATAAATAATCTAACTATATTACCTTTGTATAGATTGGAGTAATTATTGAGGACAAAGAATTTTTAGAGTCATTTATGAATGGACAGTCTTGGATGGCTGGGAAATTCAGCGCAAGTCTCCGGCTTTCCCTATGGGCTGAGCATCTTGGTCTCTCTGCTCGAGAGGTAAAAAGTCATCTAAGCACCATACTCTTAACTATTGATTCAGTGTGCTCAAAGATTCTTTCCAACTATAAAGTGGAGGTAGAGTTCTAATTAATTTTTTGTGATTTCACTTATTCAGATGAACCAGATCCAAGATCCTGTGGCTGACAGGACATACAAAAATTTATGGATGGAAACTGCTGAGGTAACATGAGTAATTAAAATATTCTTATTTACGTCTACTGTATAGCTGGGAAGTAAAAACATTCCAGAAAAGAGTGATGTATCCCTGAATGTTTTTTTCAGGCAAATGCCATGATATATGACATCGTCTTTGGATGCACACCCAATGATCGTATTCACTCCAAGTAAATATTTTTTATTTTCGACTTATATATTGAACTCACTGAACAAATTGTTGAGGTTGTGATGTTCTTATTATGCTTTCTACTATGCAGGAATGCTTTTAGACAAAAAATGTCACAGTTGACCGAGAGTCTTGGATATACAACCATCGATTTTGGTGTTGCACCTCAGGTGGTGAAGTTTTATGAAGATGGACTGCTGAAGACTTCAGACCCTTTAGAGATGTTAAAATCGGTCAAAGGTAACATTGTTTGCTTTCCTTTGGAGTTCATGAAGGACGAAGATTTGAGACCAATGTTCCACGAAGGAGAGTTTTACACAGCTCCTGAAGTATTTCACTAGAATCTTGTCCCTTCCATTGGTAAACATACTAGTTGTTACTTGTCAATATGATTTAGTTGATGACTTATTATGAAAAGATAAGTTGACAGCTAGGGGAACACATTATACAAACTTTTATGCAGTGGTTAGATGTGCAATGAAAATGTTATACGACGTACTTGTACGTTAAATCCAAACATGTTATTGAGGACCTAGATCACTGTATCATCTATGGTCTTGGACTCTTGATGAGATAAAGGATTGTCATATAGAGTTGCCAACATTTTAAAACGGCCCTTTAACTTATCACTTAATTGGAAAAAGTAATATTATGTACATCAATTTGCCCCCACATCAAACCTTAAATGACGTGGTGATCCTATACCACTCAATAATTTCCAAGCTTAAATATGTATATTGATATTAACTTTGCTTAACCTCTGGGACTCCTAAATTCTTCGCTTCTTCGGTGCTTTCCAAGTATCTCCATGACTACACCTCTGCAATGAACATTGGGATACATTGTATGGTTTCAACCAGTTTTGAATAGTGTTGATATGTAGGACTCGTCCCAATGCTCTTGCAAAATCCAACTTGTTATGTACTCCACGTACCGTATCGATGTAACCCTAAGCAAAATTAAAAAGTGCACCATTGTCCCGCACTGGACCTCACATTTAAGCTTCCTTTTTTGACCCATTTATTGTTTGTATGTAAGAATCTATGTATTTATTATAGAAAATCTTACTTGTAAATTCTATATTAACATCTCGACAAAGTGTCAACCTAAGTCTCTTTTCAAATGAGTGGTGCAAGATTACATTCAAAACGCCCAAGCTACATCACCATTCAGATGTATATATTGCTTATTCTCTACCAAACACTAATAATGAAATGATATTCTTGTACAATTTCTTCGTTTACAAAAAGAACAAAAGGAATAGACATATTAAGCGTTTGTTAATTATAAACTACCTTATAAAACCTATATGTTGCAAGACACTATATTTTACCAAATTTTTTGACTAGCATGTGTAATGTCATGATTTTGATGAAGGTATTTTTTTAGTTTCTTCACCAATTTTTCCCCTTTTCTCCTCTTTATTTTCCCTTTCTATCTCATTAATCTCTCAAATTTAACCAAAAAGAAATAGGAGAAAATTTAGCAGAAAACGTAAAAAGATTATACTACTTAAAAGTCACATACATGGCACAAACGCTGGAATTATTGGTCAAACTCTAAATTTCAACGAAAGGTAATGGTCCACAATATTTTTAGTTTTAATTTTGAGAATAACTTTTTTGAGGTAGTTTACTGAAAAAAAATTTAAAAAAAAAACTATTTTATAAGATACGAAGTAATTTCTTACAAAGTTCCCTGTTAAAAAAATTTGCAATATTAGATATAAAGTGGTATTATGAAACAAATGAAATAGGACTAACAACTAAACACGTTAACGCAAATTGCAAGTTTTGATAGCTGAGCAAACATAACCATGGGACCGTAGATCCTAACAATCTGAAAAGATCAAAAGACCCCCATAAACAAAAAGTGAAAATGACATAGTTTTGTAACTTCTGTTCTCACGGAATATTGGAGTCGCAAATCGCAATGCTGAAGAGTCAGACTAAATGGGCCACACAACTGTCAAAATCACCAGGCATTAATTACCCTGGCTTAGACAGAACAATGGTAGAATGATAAACGGGCCCATGAGAGTTGGTTGTCATGTGATGTGGACCAGCTCAAGCGGCCCACTTTTCGTCCAAAACTCAAAAGCCGGTACCTACATTTCACTTTTCTTTGCACCTCCCTCTTTCGGTTTACCACGTAAATATTCTGCCGCACAATTATTATATCAGCCTTGTTGATAGACATGTGCATTTGGCCAGATTTGGATCAGGATGAGTCACAAGCAAAATAAGTTAGGCTAAAAGATATTTATAACAGACCGAGTTATCTAAAGAGAGTATATTTTTTTTATCTATAAAGGGTAATATTCCACATGTATCACCTATAATATTTGGTAGTGGACCATCGACAAGTAAGTAGAAATAATCCATTACTTGATAGTGTTTAAAAATCTTGGAAATTATTGGTCTCTTATTGACCCAACTTAACTCATTAAAGGCCCAATAAAACATGAACTTTTAAGAGATCGACCCATTAGGCCCATTATTGATTAGACCTTTTTACAAACGGGTCGGTCAATGGCCCTTAATTAGGCCCCTTCTATTTGAACAGGTCTACTTGTTGAGAGTACGAGACATCCATGTGCTAAAAGTTTCTACGTATTCTAACTTCTTAGTTACCTTTTCAAGCAAATTTTCTTTTACTTTTTCTCCATGAATTTTACCCGATTCTCTCTCAACCTATTAATATTATTCATCTCTATGCAAATACAATTGTCCTCGTATACAATAAAAAAAATTGCAATCAAGGAGAACTATACATGTAAAACAAATAAGTGACATGGAGATAATTCTACATTAGATATGTTTAAATGAGAGGGGCCCTATTAAAGACCCTTTATTGACTCGTTTATAAAATGGTCTAGTCAATTATGGGTTTAAATGGGTCGGTTATTCAAAATGTCATATTTTATTGGGTCTTTCAATGGTCAAGTTGGATCAATATTTTCTAAAGCTTTTAAACACTATCAACTAATTAATATTTCTCACTTCTCTATAGATAAAATTATACTATTTTTGTACCAGATTGACCCAACTCGACCCTTTTTGCATCTTCTTTGACCTGCCTCAATCCGACCCATTTTGTGTCTAACCTATCTAATGATAGTATGCAAGTTGCAGCGAAAGTACAACTCGACAAAAGACAACAAAAGTCGATTAAGCACAGACTTATAACAAACTCTATAATAAATAGAAAGTAGTTATAACTTTATTACATTGTATTCCTAAAATATAGGAGATCGGTTACAAGTCATCCTTAAAATATAAGTTGAGATGTACAACTTGAATACATAATAATAAATATAAAAATTCTCATATCATTCTATCTCCCATATTCTTTACAACTTATCATATTGATCTGCTCTTATTGTTGTAGCTTCAGTGTATTTTATTTGAAGAAGATTCCTTTTATGGTATCAGAGCAACATTGATTCTGCAATCAAATCATAAATCAAATGTGCATAAACATGTCTATAATGAATTCCAATCACACTGAAGTTACACAACTTGAATACATAATAATAAATATAAAAATTCTCATATCATTCTATCTCCCATATTCTTTACAACTTATCATATTGATCTGCTCTTATTGTTGTAGCTTCAGTGTATTTTATTTGAAGAAGATTCCTTTTATGGTATCAGAGCAACATTGATTCTGCAATCGAATCATAAATCAAATTTGCATAAACATGTCTATAATGAATTCCAATCACACTGAAGTTACACAAGACCCATCAAGTGTATATTTCTTGAGTTACTCTGATTTGAATATGGCAAAACTTGTGAATGAGGTGTTTGATGGCAGTGGGTTTAGTGACTGAAAAAGGAGTGTCACAATTGCGTTATCAGTAAGAAACAAGTTGACATTCATTGATGGCTCACTTGTAGAACCGGAAAACAAAACGCTCTTGCATAGAGTTTAGACCAGGTGCAATAACCTGGTGATTTCGTGGTTTTTTGCTTCTTTGCATCACACTATAGCCAAAAGTGTGTTGTATCTTTTGACAGCAAGGGAAATCTATCTTGAAGAAAGGTTCGGGAATTTTTCTAGCACATAATTATATAATCTATATGATGAGCAGAAAACACAATGTTTTATATTATCAAAGAATATTATTCTTTGTTCATGAATAAGGAATCAGGTGATGTTATAACTGTGGCAGTTTATGTTGATAATATACTGGTCATATGATGTAATTAGAAGATCATAGAAGCATTAAAAGCTCACTTACACAACACATTCAACATCAAAGACCTTGGAAGACTAAGCTTCTTCCTTGGCATTGAAGTGAGTTACACAAAAGATGGGATAATTCTATCTCAAAAGAAGTTCACCAAAGAACTTCTAGAAGACTGCAATATAACTTCTTACAAATATATAGCCACACCTCTTCCAGTATCATTAAGATTGCAAGATGATGAAGGAGATCTATTCCATGATCTACACTTATATAGATGTATAGTTGGGAAATTAAATTCTTAACTAGCATAAGGCCAGACTTAGCCTTTTGCTGTTCAAAGCTTCAATTTATGTAGGCTCCTCGAGTTTCTCATGTAAAGGCTTTAATCATACTCTAAAATATGTGGCAAGCACTATTGGACAAGAAATAATGCTAAAAGGATCAGACAAGCTATCATTGCAAGAATTTTTGTGATGCAGATTGGGCTACATGTCCGATAACAAGGATGTCGGTTATTAATTATGTGCTTATGCTAAATGGATTCCCTATAAGCTAGAAGTCCAAAAAGCAGGGAACTGTGTCCAGGTCCTCTTCTGAAGCTAAGTATAGGGCAATGGCACAAACTGCAACTGAAGTTACTTGGATTGTGAGACTATTGGAATTATTTGGAATGGATAATCTCAAGCCAATTACACTACACTGAGATAATATCTCTACAATACACATATCAAAGAACCTTATGTTTCAAGAAAGAATGAAACACATTGAGCTTGATTACCACTTTACACGAGAAAAAAGTCATGGAAGGCATGTTGAATTTGAGCTACTTGACAACACACAACCAGATATCTGACATACCAAAATTCTGCCACCGGAACAACATAAGTTCATGTTATCCAAACTAGGCATGGTCCAACAACTCCCCATACCTAGTTTGAGGGGGGTGATGACAGTAATGCAAGTTGCAGTGAAAGTACAACTCAACAAAAGTCAATTATGCAAAGACTTGTTACAAACTCTTTAATAAATAGAAAGTAGTTATAATTCTTTTACATTGTATTCCTAGAATATACGAGATCGGTTACAAGCCATCCAATAAATATAAGTTGAGATATACAAATTGAAAACATAATAATACATACAGAAATTATCATATCATTATCTCTCCCATATTCTTCATAACTGATCAGATTGATCATCTCTTATTGTTGTAGCTTCAGTGTAGTTATCCATCTGTTTGAAGCAGATTCCTAATCCAACCTAATACACATGTCAAATGGAGATGCACAATATTTACTTTACTATTCGTGTTGTGAAGTTGAATATGTTATTTTTTTTTGAAAAATTTGATTGTTTAAAGTATTCTTATATTCAAAAGTTTATTTCAAAATATGAAAATAAAACAATACAAGTAGAGAAGTGCACAAATATCAAACACTGGTTGAAGAGATATGCAACAACACTTGCAATCAAACAAACAAATGAAATTGACAGTACATGCTGGAAAAAAGTCAAAAGACTGTCCAAAACAGATCACCCAGTAAAGCCGATTAGAAGAATACTTTATCACATTTCCAATTCTATCATATAAAATTCGAATATCCTAACTAAAACGGAATAGTATGATTAAAATTGGATAATTATAGCAACTGCCATTCTCGTTGAAGACAAGTTCTATCTTCTTGGAACTTCCAGAATGGTAATTAAGTAATTTGAACGTATATTGTTAAGTTCATGTATCTACGTGGCAGAGAATTCCCTCAATATTTGGTATCTTAAGCCTTTTTTTTTTTTTTTTTATTAGTAGTCTGATCAAATAATGCACGATTGTTAAATTGTTAATCATGCAAAGGGTTTAGAGTTGTACTCCGTATCATATAAAGGGTCAGCAACATGTGAATTGTCCCGCAATATAAAAGAGATAATTAGTTTTTAGGTTTGATTTTAAAAAGCAATGAGCTTCAAATTTTTATACTTGGTGTTTATTTAGTTTTCAAATTACAGCCCCTTTTTAACATCGTTCATCAACTAAACTAACAAATATTGACAATGATTTGGAATTCATCCATTGAGCTGATCAAAGTGGACAAGGTATCTATAGGTTTGTAGGTGAAATAAATTACTCCATATGAGGTGATCATTAGGCCAAAGTTTTCCTCATCCGTTCCTTAAAAATCGTCTTATTTTTCATTTTGAATTGTCCTCTAAAAATTGTCCTATTTCCATAAAGATTTTCCATTTTGGGCTGTCATCCCAAAGATTTGTTCATTGTGTTTTAAAAAGATTATTTTTCGTACGTGGGACAATTTTTGGGGGAAGAAGGGTGTACGATTTAAACTATAACCCGAATTCTGCCTAGTCAACTGACCAAGCCTGATTTTCACGAGGCAACCTTATATAACTCATGGCACAAATCAACTTCGACTCATGATCAACTCTAACTATGTTGCATAATTTGGGCTAATTGAATTCAACTCTAAATATATTGCATAAATTTTTCCTAATTGAATTTAATCACATAAAATATGAGATACTCCCTCCGTCTTTTTTATTTGCTACATTTTCATTTTGGGAGTCAAATTTTATAAATTTTGATCATAAATTCCAATTATGTTATAACAAATAATATATTCAAGTGAGATCTTGTTAGATGCATCTCGATGTAAATTTTTAGAATATCAACTTTTTATAATTTTTTATCTTACGAATTCAGAGAAAAACGTTTTAAGTTGTGTATTAAATATCGTGAAAAGTCAAATGTAACAACTAATATGGGATGGAATATTTATGGAAAAATGTTATACGCAAATTCGAAAGTGCACTCGGATGCACCATGCTCATGGTGCACCCGCTCCAAAAAAATGTACATTACGTATATGGAAAATATACATTACGTGTATGAAAAATATACATCATGTACCTGAAAAACGTACATAGTACACATGTGAGTTATGTGGAACCTACATTTTATATTTTATATAACTAACAGGTGTACTATATATATTTTTCATGTATGTAGTGTTCATTTTTTTGGAGCGGGTGCATCATGCTCATGGTTCATCCGGATATACTGTCCACAGTGTTATACTAGGTTCGACCTTTTGTGCGGAGGTTATCAATCAGTAGTAGCACTGCCAAAAAGTTTTTAAAAAGAAAATTTGCCGCCCCATATGTGTTTGTTGCCTAATTATACTTACGTGGCCTTTTCGCTTCCTCTACTGGATTCCTTCCCATTATTTAATCAGTTAATCATCGTCCTTCCACTGCCGCAGCCTAAATAAGAACAATTATTACACACGTAGGTGTACCGAATTTCAAATTTTACGGTATTCAATCACAATCTTAAATTAATTTAATTACAATTCTTTATAAGTAAAAATTATAAAAAGTTAATATTTTAAATATAAAAATTAAAATGAAACCAGCAAAGTTTTCTATAAGAATTCAGCAATATTTCAAAGAAAGAGAAGTACTTGAAGTAAAATATTAAAATTTATTGATTTAGGAGCAGTGTTAGTAGAGAAATTAACAAAAAACGTGGATGCGTGCATAGTAAATAAAGTCGGTACACCAAACTAGTGTATGGACATAGACGGACACTCAAGTTCTACTCCTACAGTCCTACAACTCCAACTCCGCAGCCACCACAGGTGCTGTCTGCTGATCTAATGTAGGAAGTCTGTAACCAATAAACTGTGTTTGCTGCCTTTCTTTTATAAAGATCCCACATGATCACTACTCACTGAGTCACTAGCCATGTCAGATGATATCACTAGCATATTGACAGCCATTTCAATCACGCCATCACCAGTTTGATGTACTTTTTAATGTATGTCTTCATGAATAGATATGCTAACTAATTACTCCCTAATTTTCTCCGCCCGTTTATAATGGATGAGCATTACTGCCCTTCTCATCATATCATGCAACAAATGCATTTCCTAACTTGTCCAACAAGTTAACAACAAAACGGTGGGACCAATGAAATTTTATTTTACTATAGTATGCATAATGTATATACTTAGCCATGCAAGCTTTTTCAATCATTTAGATAACAATAAAAAGAGTAGTGAATGTGGGAGGATCTGCGTGTTTTATAATAATCAGTTAATTACGCTGTATTTAAAAAGGAGAGGGACCATATTATTAAGTGGGGATCGGTGTATATAGCCAGTATAAACATGTATAGTGAACAAAAAGTCCCTTGTCCCGTTATCCGATCCGTTAATGATTCAAATGCAACAATTTAAAGTAGGGTAGGTTGACGGATATTTGGATATCATGCATGGGTCTTCCTGTCAAAGATTCAATTAATTAAGAACTTTGTGTGTTATTAAGAACTTTCTAATCATCTTAAATCAGGAATTTTATTGTCCACTAACAGAAAGTTGACAAATGATGATGCTACATGGCCTATCACTCAAACACGTCTCTATATCATCAAATTATATTTGCCAAGAAAAGAAGCATCATCAAATTATTTTCACTGCACAAGTTTACCAAATAGGCATGGGACAAAAGTCAAAAACATGAGGCTACTTTTAAGGAAGACATATCTAAGATAGATTTGCATCAATAATTCTGCATTCAAATTTTACAAATGAACAAATTACTCCTACCCCACAATAATTCTGTGAATAATACTTTACTCATACCACTGTTGAAAGGGGACTAAAAATACAGGACTATCCTCTTTTAGGTAAAGTCTTTCTCTCTTTTGTTAATTGGTTTGTACTTCTTGAATGAAAAGTCTCTGTACATTATTGACATATATATATTGTTCAGTATAACCCCTTATTGAGGTATAACAAACCTATACTTCTAATCCTAATCTTTATAATGTCTTTTATACTTAGTATTGTATTCCTATTATAACTCTACTCAATGTATTTTGTATCTATTCTACACTCCCCCTCAAGTTGGTTGTGGAACTATACATTTGTCTCAAGTGTCATTTTTCTCAAGCGCATTGATTTCGTCTTGCATAGCCTTCTTCCATCTATCATCTATAAGTCCCTCCTCTGTATTCTTTGGTGTAGTGGCAGAATATAAGATTGCACTAAAGGCTGCTGCACTCTCAGATATTCCACTAGTGTCAGGAATCTGATATTTGGATCTTTGGGCCTCTAAGTCTAGATAATATCGTTTTGGTGGGACTCCCATGGAGCTTCTGGGAGGTAAAATATATTTGGCAACCAGATCTTCCTCTCGGAGACTGCCTGAATATTCCTTTTTCCTAGAAAGGGTGGTTAAGAGATACAATATCATTTATATCAAGGGAGAAATTCGGGTTTACCTCATTTGGACCTTCAATCGGGAGTTGGATTAGATGTGAGATTGTCATCTCTATAGTGGCGTCAGTAAATGGACATACGTAGTACAACCGAAGATTCTAGGTTGGAGGAAGTGAGTTGATGGTATAGGCATATGTGTGCTAAGGGTATCTAAAGGTGTTTTAAACTGTAGAGCCTTGGTAGGGAGTCGATTAGTTAAATAGTTAGTTGTAGCAACAACTTCAGGCCAAAAATGGGTTGGTTCATGGGATTCTAACATCATTGCTCGAGTCATTTCAAGTAAAGTCCCATTTTTCCTTTTGGCTATACCATTTTGTTGTGGGGTGTTGGGACACATGGTCTGGTGAAGAAGCCAATATTTAGAATAAAAATCCTTCATATCAGAGTTGACATATTTCCCTCAATTATCAGTCCTTAGGCTACGAATTCGGGTTTGAAATTGGGTATTAATCATATTGTAAAAATTTAGGAATACCATATAAACCTCGTTTTTATGTTTTAGAAAATAAACCCAACTTATTCTAGTACAGTCATCAATAAACAACATAAAGTACGACAAATCATGAGGTCTAGGATTTGGTGCTGGTCCCCAAACATCAGAATGTATAAGCATAAAAGGTTTAACAACATGACTAGTACTAATAGAGTATGAATGTTTACGGCTTTTAGCTAACACATACGATTCACAGTCTAACTTTATTTTTGAACCTTTAAGAGAAGGAAACGTATACTCTAGATTACCTAAAGATGGGTGCCTAAGTCAGCGATGCCATCTCCAGAATTGTTGTTCGATTGACCCGCGAGCAAGCGCTGCATTGCCTTGTTAAGACACCGTGTCCACATCAGGGGTGTTCATAACCGAGTACCCAGGTTTTTGGGTACCCGCTTTTTTGGATAGCTTGAAAATCGGGTCACAAGGTACCCGACTTATTAACACCTACCACTTTCAAGTTTGAATATTGATTTGTGATTTGTAATTGTGTGATGCCCAACCCTTGGATAACAAGTGTCTTTATTGTGAATTTTTCTGTTGCTTTGTTTCTAAGGAATGTTATAAATAAAAAAAAAACTAAATAAGAGGGGTTACTGCCTGCATGAACTTGGTATTGAAAACAAGAACGCTATGGGAATGAGCATTGGACTACACCGAGGAGTAGATAGAGTATTGTACAAGAACCAAATGAAACACCAAAGCCTCTAATTTAAACAAAATCTCTGTACTAATTCTATATATGTATATATATTTACCCTAAAGTGTAAAAGGAATTTAGACATAAAATATTGCAATACAAGTGGTATAGTGTTGCTTCCTTTTGTCACGTGTATTTACCTAGTGAACAAAGAAATGAGCTCACTACCTAGTGCCCACGCCTATGCCTGCTCGTTAACCATTCCCTCTTTATTAACATTAACTTCCACCAATAAAGCATCATCCATATAATAATTGACATGCTAATGAGCATATACTAGATGATGCACGACATTAACAGGATATTTGAACCACTCTCAACAACTTGAGAGGTCAATCTTCCCAAAGCTGCTGGTGACATGAATTCAATTGCTACCTTGAAGAGGCCAACAACTCAGATCATAGCCTCTAATTTATAAAAAAAATTATTTCGGGTATTCGAGTACCCGATTTCATTTTTTATCCGAACCATGACCCGATCCGAGTATCCGATTTTTTACTAGGTTAGGTACCTGACCCAAAAATTTAATTTTTTAATAAAAACCCGACTATTTATTTTTGGGTCATCGGGTAATCGGGTCGGGTAGTTTTGAGCCCCCTAGTCCACATAGTATAGGCCGACCTTCTCAATACCATGCCCAATAATCCTTCCGGTTTGATGGTTCTACACAATACACAAATTAGGTTTATTAGAACATTACAATCAAGTTTCTGAGTTAATTGACTAATAGAAATCAATTTGTGAGACAATTTCTGAATGAGAAGGCAGTTTTTAAAGGGTGACATTAGGGAAAATATTAATTTCCCCGACTCCATGTACTTTGACATATCCACCGTTAACCATTTGAACGGAGGTTTTATGGGTTTTCAATTGAAAAAAAAGTCACTGGGATCGTGGGTCATTGTGTCTGTCACCCCTCTATCAAGGATCCAGTTTGAGCCCTTAAGCCCAAATTTCGATCGTACATTTTGGGTCGTGTCACGTTGGAGTGGGCTTGCGCTACTTCTGGCTTTTAGGGTTTTTGATTGGGTTTTGACGGATAACAAAATCAATGGGGCTGATTCCCTTGATTTATCCTGCGGTGAATCTTGGAAATGTTGACAAACCCTTTCTTGATTCTTGAATTCTCGGGGAGCCAAAAAGCCGGTATTGTTGGCTTGTGGTTTTATGTGTATGTCATTATCTCCATTTATTCTCTTACCCTTACCTCGGTTCTCCTCCATTATTTCCTTGTCAATCGCTGCTCGAGTTTTCTCTGAGGCATCTCTCACCTCTTCCTCCGATAAGTCCCCTCTCACGTACAAAGCACTGTTATTTCTTTCTTCCTCTTTTTTCCTTGATTCGGATGCTTGGTTTCTTCCTGTTTCTTTCTGTCCCTTCTTTTGTGCTTGTAAATTGGCCCACCATTTTGGGTAATCGATTAGCTTAAAGCACCCACTCTTAGTGTACCTTTTTTCTTTCATAATGGTTGCACTGGAGTTTGCTTTTGTCATCCTCCTCGCGCCGAGCCTGGGCTTTTCAGGTCGAGACTTCATGGCAAGGCCACTCCCTACCCTAGATGGGGCTGATTCTTGTAACCCTTCTCTGGTAAGGATCTATCGCCTTGATATTTCTCTCCTGGTGAAGGCATATGCTTCTTCTGTAAAAGGTACTGGATCTTTGTTAAGTATTTCTCTTCTATCTGTGTCGAATGTGTCATTAATTCCGGACAAGAATTGGTAGAGTCTGTTTGTTTGGGTCATCTGATTGTACATGTTGATGTCTTCGGTATACTTCATCGTGTTTGATACGCGTCTGTCAATTTCTTTCCACATCATAAGTAGTTTGTTGTAGTATAGCTCAATAGAGTCCTTTCCCTATTTCAACGTGTTGGTTTGACTATCAGATCGTAAATCTGAAGCCCATCTTGCCCGCTACTGTATAGCAATTCTATTCCCTTCCACAAATCTCTTGCTATTGGATAGTTAATAAATTGGTTTACATGATTGGTTGATATATTCTCTATGATCTAGGTAATAACCATGTAGTCCTGTTGTGTCCATCTGATATAATCCGGGCTATCAGGTGACGGTGGTAGAGCGATGATATGGCTAAGCTTCCCCCGCCCACTAATAACCAGATATATCAACTTGGACCACTTCGTGTAATTATGGTGGTTCAACTTCTCGCTTAGATTCACCGAAGTCTGATTGCCACTGGTTTTTGGACTTCTAGTGGGTTTAACTGATGCAAGAGTTGCACAAGTTAATCTATGGAAATCAGTTGGGAAGTCGGTTCCTTGGGGTCTTTCGAGTCATTATCTTTCGACATGTTTAGGTAAGAATTGGTAGATGATGATGGCTGTGTTTGAAGTTTTTGGATCGAAAAACCCTACGGCTCTTGATACCATAAAAGTCTTTCTCTCTTTTGTTAATTGGGTTGTATTTCTTAAATGAAAATTCTGTGTACATTATTGACATATATATAATGTTCGGTATAGCCCTTTTATTGAGGTATAACCAAACTTTACTTCTAATCCTGATCTTTACAAAGTCTTTTATACTTAGTATTGTATTCCTATTATAACTCTATTGAATGTATTTTGTACCTATTCTACATTAGGCAAGAAGTATTAAGTATGCTAGACTTTTTGTAAGCACCCACGTGCTGCACCACAGATATTAGTAGTATACCTAGTTACCTCCTTACCCCAATGGAGCTAGCTGGCTAGAAGCTAAGCGTAGAAATCAGTCAATGGTGCTCCTGAAATGGGTCCGTGAGCCCGATCTTCACGTGTCGTTAATATCTGACATCAAAGTTGTGAACTTAGATACAGTTGTTTACACTTAAAATGTCCACTTTTAGTCTTTGTCCTCAAGACCTCAACTCCTCATCCACCTCAACCCTATTTCTACACAAGTGTCCTATATGAAAATACCAAAAAATAGGCTATTCCCCTCTTCTTCTTTTTTTTTTTTATTAGGTTATCTCTGAATTACTCACTCTTATATAATTTTTTTAATATAAAATAATAACCAAATGAATATGTAAAAGTGGATACATGATCTACTCTCTTATTTATCTTTTATACCTTTCATTCGGAGATAGGTTAAATATTGTCATTTATCTATTTAGAAATACCTTATAGTTTTAAAAGGTAGTTAAAAGGGGGGGACTATTCTCGCTCCTATGTAATTTGCATATAAGTTGTCGTATTATTACTAAATACGGAGTAATAATGAGTTAGTAGTAGTACCATAATCAAGTATTAATGTAATACAATCAATCAGCCATCCTCATGTTTCCTCTAATTATTTGCATCAAAGAAATATAAATAAAGGTTTTACATAATTTACGCCATATGATAAGTTGAATGTACTCCATACATATGTAATTAAGCAACTACGCACTAGCTTAATAATTTTGTCACTAAAGATGAAACTACTAATTAAAACCTATAACCCTGTGTCTAGACTTGTGCATTTGGGCTGGTTAGGGCCGGGATGGGTCACAAGATAAACGGGTCGGGGCGGGGCGGGTCAAAGAAGATGCAAAATGGGTCGGGCCAAAGGAGATATATAACGGGCCGAGCCATCCAAAGAGATTATAGTTTTTTATCTATAGAGGGGGATAATTTATGCGTATCACCTCCAATCTTTGATAGTGGATCATCGACAAGTAAGTGAAAATAATTCGTTACCTTATAGTGTTTAAAAGTCTTGGAAAGTATAGGCTCATTATTGACCCGACTTGACCCATTAAAAACCCAATAAAACATAACCCTTTAAGAGACCTACCCATTAAGCCCACTATTGATTAAGTTTTTTATAAACGGGTTGGTTAAGGGCTCTTAACGGACCCCCATCCATTTGAATAGGTCTACATGTGTCCCTGTCGTCATATACTCATATGTATCCGAAAAATATATGATCCAAATTCCGACAAGAAGGTAGATGATCTTGGCCTCACCGACCTCTCATATCCCCATCCTTGAGTGGGGTATGGGGATCATCTGACGTGAATAATGCCCAAATTTCACACATTCAGCGCACAACTTACGTGAAAGACTTTTTCTTCGTATATATGATTCAGAATTATGTCACACGGAGAAGCTACGTACCTTAGCCACTCGGGTTATACCTTGACGGATTGACCACCGTCCCTAAATATATGATGTGATGGGCAGTCAGGCAGAAGTTCTGTCTCAATATTCATCAACTATTACACTGACTTGTTCAATCATCAATTACAATCAAGCTTAAACCACTTCATTCTTTAAGAAATTTATTCCCTTTTTTTTGTACATCAACGTTTCGTTTATTCTGTTATTTTAGTTAGTCTTCGATCATCACATGTTTCATGGATAATCGGCACTTAATTTGTACATTATTATCCTCATTATTCCTCGTATACTTGTGATATTTTAACTCAGCTCCTTCAAAATGATCATCAATCGAATAATGTGGTTGATTTCACAACAAGAAAAATAATATTATTGATTAATTAATATCGTAATCATCAATCACATACTCACATGTACGTAGTTGTTAATGTTTACTCATATATATAGCTCGGATAAGTCGGATTTACACTCTTCTGAAAAATATGTCATATTTTATCTAAATATTAAACATATTTGTCATGAAGTCTTATTTCTTTGAATTTTACTCAACAAGTGCTCCGTAGTTCTGTACCACTCACTGAATAAGGTGGTAGAATTGAAATGTAGATTCCCCACTCCAAAAAAAAGTGTCGAACCTTTCTTGTGACGCTCATACTTTAATGATCAAATTTCACTTATTACTTGTATTTCTATGATTGTGATGCCTTGGATAGATATGTTATGAAACGATTAAATATTAGTGCTAACAATGTTGCTTAATCACGTCTTAAACTTTATTTTTTTAAGATAGTTGACCCTTAATCATGATGTGATTGTATTAACTATTAACCTATAGCTAGTTAGCCACTAACTAATTCGGGACACAATTTTTTTGTTTTTGTTAAAAAATAATGTAATCTTTGTGGGTATGTTCGTAATAGCACATGTACCATTTTATGTCACGTTTTCGAGGTCACCATTTGGCGAATATGGCTAGCTAGATTGTGAAAAATAAAAATGAATATTTGACTTTTTAAGTAAATAAAATTTCCTATATAAATTTTTACATAAAAAAGTTTACTATATATATAAAAAAAAAGTAACTTAGTGTTTACGTAAAATATTATGTTAGATTTAAAACTAAAAGATTATTAATAGGTTTTCTCATTTTAAATATTCTTTTTATTTATATTTATACAGTATATAGTATATATTTTACTATTCAACAAAATGAATTAATTTTTATATATATATATAACTTTGCATTTTCTTCATCCTCGGGGGAAATCACTGCTCACAGATGATGAACCTGAACCCCCAGGTAGTCACACGGCGATAATTGGCCAAATGAAATGCAGATCAAAGGAAAATCAGGTAAGGATAGGGTGGAGTTTGAGTTGGATATTGGAAGAGGGTTAGAGAGTGGGGAATGGGGATGCCAACCTTGTGCAGCACCTCCTATAAGCTCCTACTCCCCAGGCAGAAGTCCTAGCATGCTCAAGTGGACTTAGGTGGGCTATTTCTTTAGCCATCTCTGCTCATAAAAACTTATTCCTCCAACTTGGTAAGCCTTCTAAGAGAAAGGTACTAAGAATATCCAACTATAATGATCTTTTGAAGAAATTCATGAGCGTGGGAATTTTTTACTATGGTGTCGGGTTTCCAAGGTTGATTGTTCACTACTTCAAAGAGCCACACCTAAGAGCATGATATATCCTCTTCACAATTTATCTTTTTTTCTCCATTTGACACGTCATTTTCTCTTTCCTCCACAGCATTTTTCACTATTTACATCCTCTTCCTCATTCTATTCCTTTAATTTGTCCAACATCCAAGGGTATACTCTTTCATCCTCTTTTCACTTTCTCTCTCCTACTCATATATACCCCACCACATATTCTTTTTCCTATCCAAATTTAATAATTGTAATTTGTGTAATTATTGAATGATAAATATTATTTACTCAATTTTTGTATAATTAATTAATTAACGGATTATTAGTCTTGCAACCCACAAAAAAATATTCATAATTTCATATTTTATAACTTAAGAAACAAAGTACATACATTAATTAAATGTTCGAAAAACATAGAATTTAAAAAAAAAATACTACTACATTGGTGAAATATAGGCAAATTTAGGTTCATTCTATAGAGAAAAAAAATAGAGCCGTTGGTGAAATTATTTTGAAATTTTGCTTTACCGTTTTTTTTATGACCGTTTTAAATAATATCGTTGTAAGAAAATCAAACTTAAATTCAACTAATCAAATTATGCCAAGTGTACCAATTCTCTTGGCTCAAATACTTTTTTTCTTTTTTTTTCCTCTTTTTTCTCCCTCCCAACGTAGGAAACTAGGAATGCCTTCATTTTTTTTGTCCTATTCAATCCTCTTGTAGCCATCTACATCCTCTTCATGGCGAGGATTATGACCAATCCTCTTGGCCAAGAGGATTGTTGTTTCCTCTACACATCCAAGAGGATAGTTAAGAGGAGGAAAAAGAGTGGTAAGAGGAAGGTGAATCCTCCTGGATGTTCATGGTCTAATAGCTACAGGATGTTGGTCTACTTTAATATCATTATATAGCGTAAATTTATTTTATTGTGGTCTTCTATTTGCTTTCTCAATGTCAAAAATAAAAACTATTATATCTTGAACATATTTGCATATGACTTATTCGTATTAATATCCGGATTCGTGTTGATTTTACCGTTTTTTGTATTAATAACCGACATCGACATCGTATCGGTTCAACCTAAATTAAAAATCGAAGTAAATTTCATAAGATTAAGGCAAGTATATTTTTTTTAGTTACACTGATTATTTAAAAATTCTTGTACATTTGACTAATTCCACATACTCTGTTTTTTTCAACAATTTTTTACTGTCCCACCGTCACCTACTCACCGCATATTGATACAACACCGTAAACCATTATTAGTAACCTACTTACCAAACCTTCAATTAATTAAATACTTTAGTCTCAGTTAACGAGAACCACCCAATAATTGTAATTAAAATCCATAACTACATTCGAATTAAGTACAACTTTTTGACGACTAGGGTAGAAAAATGAGAGCAAGCACTACTTTTTCAAGTTGCTAGACAACAAAAGTAGTCCGTATTGTTAAATGTTAAACGTGTCTGGTTAATTCATGCAATAGTGCATTTCTCTTTACCTCCTCAAAATAGCAAAAAATGCTAGTATAATTATTTTGTTGGACACATAAAATTAAGAGTCTACAAGACTCCTACTCATCAAATTTGAGTCGGATTAATTTCACTAATCTCTTCCAAAAGTCCTAACAAAATATGTTTATTAAGGATCCAATTCAAGACCCCACTTTCTAGCCTCTATTATCTTGCTATTTTCTTATATCAACTTACTTATACTTATATTATCTGAAATTATATGAAATAAACTTACATTTAGTGCAACTTCTTTTTTTTTTTTATATATATAAAAAAGCTTTCATTTAGTGTAAGAAACACTATAACTTAGTTTAGTTAGTTAGAATTTATTTTTAATCTATCTTATTTTAACTTTATTTACTTGAATTTATCTGATATATAATACTTAATTAATTTATCTTAATTTATTCCTTCTAAAACTAAATCTAAATAAATCAAATTAAGATGTAAATTGTTTCTACATCATATTTTCCATGACTATCTTGTCACTAAATAAAATATAATAGACGAAATCGATGCATATAAATTACATTAATTGCATTATAATGATAATGATTATACATATCGTCATTTTGTAATTTTGTTCTGTCCTTTTTCTCTCTCTGTCTTCCTCAATAAAAACATCCGAAGACAAAAACATAACAAGGGGGGAAACAAGATATGGACTCCTGTGATCCATTTCTTCCTTCATTTTCTGGAAATATCCTTACTTCCCTCTTTTTTCTCTTCAAATTTAACCATCTTTTTTCACTTCTTCACCTTTTATTTCAAGTCCCTGCTCTCTGATCTCTACTATCTTCCTCTTCACTCGTCATTTGGAGCTTAAAGATTCAGAATTGAGGGTAAAAAAGGTGTCTATTTTACTTTCAGTGAAACTTACTATTTATATCACTTGTTTATTTTTCTGTGAATTTTTCTGTTTTTGGTAAAGCTTAGAATTATGGGTTTTAATTGTTTGTTGTTTTTATGAAATGAGGTTATTGAACGTCCAATTTTTTTGGAGAAAGTTGCTGTCTTTATTTTTTTTGTTTTTGGTTGGATTGAGGATTTGAGGGTGTGCTTAGGGGAAGATGGATGAACTGGGTCCCTTCTGCAATCTGGTTGTATGATTATTTATTACTCTTTAAGGGAAGGAGCTTTATTTGATCATAACTTTTATGTTCAAAGTAGTAACATATAATTTAAAGTCAATTTTTGATTTTTGGGAGCATTTTGGTCAAGACATAGTTTTTGATTTCTGATTTCATGAAAAGGCTTCTTTGATCAACAAATGTAATGGTTAAGATTTTTATTATAATGTTTTTGGTTATGTTATGTGGTTCCCATGAATTTTATGGCATGTATTGGAATTCCATGTAAGATTCTATATTCTGTAACTTTTTTTTGGATAAAAACTTTACTCCCTTCTGGATCCATCTTCACATCTTAATAAAAAGCTTATTATATAAATTGCTTATGATTCTTAGCTTTTTAGGTCATATTAACCTTCCAAAAACATGAACTTCAAGTTTAAATTATGCAATATTCATTATGCTGTACTTGATGGTAATCAAGTCATTAGAAAATATCATCAAGCACTGAAATAGAAATGGTGGATGTTGTTACTGATTATTGTCGCAGGAACAAGAAATGGGTCATTGGTCATCAATGTTTAATGGGTTAGCAAGGTCATTGTCTATTAAGAAAGTGAAGAATTCAGGTAATGGAGTTATTGGCAGGGAAGCTGCAGAGTCCATGGCAAAGGATGCTAAGAAGAATGACTTGATATTGAGGTCTTCTGGCATTGTGGACGGGTCCAAAAATTTCGCTTCAGTTTTTACGAAGAAGGGCCAAAAAGGTGTTAATCAAGATTGTTGTATAGTTTGGGAGGTATGCTGGACTTAACATATTATACATTCGTCTTATTTGTGTGTTGATGCATATATTATTGTAGGTTTGAAGTTATCATATGAATTTTAATTTGTTTATAGATTAGGTCGTTTGGTGTTGGATGGGTTTATTCTCTCTGTTAGGGAAGAAATGAACTGTTGGATGTTGCAAATGATTAGCTATAATACCATAGTTAATACTAAAATAAGCTGAGAGTTGGCCTGTGCCTTTGACAGGAATTTGGATGTCAGCCAGACATGATATTTTGTGGTATTTTCGACGGCCATGGTCCTTGGGGTCATTTTGTTGCAAAGACGGTGAGGGAATCAATGCCACCGTCATTGTTGTGCAATTGGCAAGAGACCCTTTCTCAAATGGTGCTTGACCCAGATTTCGACCTGGATGTAGATAAGAAGTTGAATTGGTTCAATATTTGGAAGCAATCCTATTTGAAGACATGTGCTACTATTGATCAAGAACTTGAACGGCACAGAAAAATTGATGCATTTTACAGTGGAACGACTGCCCTCTCGTTTGTTAGACAGGTACTTGATTTCTTCATATCTTCTTTCTAAATGTTGTTGAGACTTGAGACTGTGATCAATTTGTGTATAATCAAGTTGGGAATTTCATGAAAAGGATCAAAGATTGGTTGCATTCGATTGATTATCTTTGTTTTTGGTTTTGATGCTTTCAAATTCAGAACAAGTTGCCCGAGCTACAACCTTCATACTGTGCCACAGTTTTTGCCTTATATTTGTTTTGGGTTTTGGTCAAATCTTGATTTTGGGGAGGTTTAGGGGCCTCAAGTTTGAGAGTTTTGGTTTTGGGGTCTCAATAACTTATTTTTCATATTTGTTAGCCCAAAATATATTTTACGATTTTTGATAAAAAAAAAAATTATTTTTTGACAAAGTCAAAAATACATTTTCGACAAACCCAAAATTATATTGGTTATATTGGAGACTAATTCAAAGTCACACGGAGAACTTTGTAAGTGTTTTTCGGTATTTTTGTATTGTATTTGTGTAGAAATACTTTTTTTTATGTTTTTTTAAAATTCAATAATGATTTGTGCTACTATAGGCTTCTAGCTCAATTTCATTTACACTTGTTAACTAAAAAAAAATGACAAAGAAGAAAGAGAAGATACGAGTTTATCATAAAATAAAAAAGAACTTGCTATAAAAATACTCCATGTATACTAAATTGATTATAAATATTTTTTGAGTTTGAATTGGAAAATGTGGAGCACTTACTATTTATCATGAATTAATTTTAATTTAGATTGTAAAAACATAACAAAAATAGATTTGGGTGTCATAAAGGGGTTATGGTTAATCTACAAACTATTATTTTTTTTGAAAAATTATTTTTGGATTAGTTGAAATATTTTTAAATTAGTTAAAATGTTAGTAAAGTGTTATAAATATATGAAAATAATAATTTTGAATCCCCATAACCAAAATTTCTAATGTTGGGTCCCCGAAAACTAAGCTCTTAAAGTTTGGACCCCAAGACCAAAATAATATTATCAAACTTTAAACCCTAAAATGTGTGATGACTACGAATTATGTGCTACCATTGATAAGGATGAGTAAGAAAGTAAAAGTAAAAGTAATGAATAGTTTCGGCAATAAACATTTAAACAGGATATTCGGCTCAATTTGAGATTCATGGGTGGCTAACTTAGTGAGCCACTACCATCCCCAAAATAAGGGTTTTTTTCTTACTAGATGAACTATATATCTTCGAAAATTTTACTCCTTAGGTTGTGGTCTCACCTAACCCGATGTGAAGGTGATATATGGAGCTTAATGTTTCATGTTTTTATCTTTTTGAATGTTTGTAATCAAGCCTTCTGTGCTAGTCAGCTCTTATGGGCTCCAATGCCTCCAAGGTCATGGTTTGGTTGTGGTCCTGCAGTTGAGCGAAGAATGTGCACACTTATATCATTTTCATTGCCTGAAACTATCATTTCACCAAGCTATACCCCTGCATGTTGAAAAGCTATGGAGAGGATAATAGTGGATGGGTCCTACTTTAAAGTTGTTCACTCCTGAGAATGATGATTAGATATTATGGTTTGTGAATTGTGATTAAACATTTAGTTGTGGCCCAAAGCTTCTTCTCAGCCTTGAATTTTCTCCTATTGTGGATTTCACTTTCAGTGTATCTAAGGAGAATCTTGTCAGTTTTATTAAGTGTACATACATATAACTTTATGGTTAATCAATTTCAAAATACGTAACAAGCCATCATATTTTATGGCCATTTGCAAAAGAGGGTATTGTTGGATTCTAATGCTTGATTATTAGATTGGCTAATAATGCCCGTCATTTTATAGACTTTGGGAGATTAGGCTTCACCAGCCTTTTTGTAGCATGCGGAATCTGAGGCAGATCATGTACTATTGCCACTATTGATTCTTATTAAATCTGGATGATTATTAGTTTATACATATATGTGACCTTTAGAAGACAAATTACTTATTCTTTTGTCATAGGTTTCTTTTTTATGGTGATGACATATGGAATTGTCATGGACTGACAAACAGATTAGTGTTGGAGTAGGTACCTCCCAAGTACATTCTTCTTTGTCCAGACTTTTTAATCCGGTGATCAGTTTAGTAGCAAGTTGTTTAGTTAGTGACTTCCACTTAATATTTGCACTTTCTAACCTGTGACTATCTCGTATATGTTAAGGCTGTGTTCCTAGTTAAACTGATCTTTGTCATAGAAAGGCACCTCACCTCGCTGACTAGGGATTTTGTTACTGGCTACAAAATTATAAAACTTAAGCTGATCTATTTCAAATCTTCAACTAGTAAACAACATAATCTTTAATCGTTAAAAGGCTTTATGGTCAAAATATTTATTAACGGATTACTGACTCAAAATTTCTGAACTTGTTTTCAGGGTGAAAAAATTATCATTGCCAATGTTGGCGACTCTCGTGCTGTATTGGGCACTGCCTCAGATGATGGTGACTTGGTAGCTATGCAGCTCTCTGTTGATTTCAAGCCTAATTTGCCTCGTATGTTCATATTTTCTGACCTCCTGCCATATTGTAACTTAGACGTGATTTGTTAACCATAAGGTCTTCATCGCATCATGCTTATCATCACAGAACACTACCATTTTCGTGGATTCTTATGTTCTGATTTTTGCTAACAGAGGAAGCTGAGAGAATAATACAATGTAATGGGAGAGTATTCTGCTTACATGATGAACCAGGAGTGCATAGGGTGTGGCTACCTGATGAAGAGGTTCCAGGGCTAGCAATGTCTAGAGCTTTTGGGGATTATTGCATTAAGGATTTTGGCCTTATATCTGTGCCTGAAGTGACGCAGAGGAATATAACCAGCAAAGACCAGTTCATTGTGCTGGCAACTGATGGGGTATGTCATGTACTTTATGGGTTTATTTAAACTCCACTTGCACATTAGAAAATAATGTGCTTCTTGTATATTTTATTTGCTTCCATTTTGAAGTCTTAAAAGTCTTTGATGCACCAAGTAGTGCATTAGTTAACACAAGCTATATTCGGCCAATTTAAATGATTTATTAAATTGGTGTCTTGTGCTTTAGATTAATTAAACTTTGAAAGGGCATTCAAGCAACAAACTTTTAATCGCCATCACCCATGGTTTATGTTCGATATGCAACTACGTAACTCAATAAAGGTAGCTAATCTGTAAGTGCGACGTCTTTTGTAATTTAGGGAATGATAAGCATTCAGATTCTAAGCGAACCATCTTCATTGTTAAGAAAGGGGGAAAGATTGGCATGTAATCTGTAGTTCTTACACTTCTTTTACATAACCTCTGTGTCTCTCTTCTGATAGATATCCTATGTTAAGAACGTAGAGTTGTGAGCCTATTATTTTTTATTTCCTTATTGTTTGAGGGTATAACTAATGTTCACATACCAAAATAATTAGAAATGTTACTAGAATACTTTCCACACTTTGCTGACTTGTTGTATAGAAATTGTATCTAAGTGAGCTAATTTAATTATGAGCTATTTGGGTGCCATTCTTTTGCGGTATTATCAAATATAGATCCTACTTTCTTTATGACTAGTTCTAATGACATAAATCTTCTTTTAAAATTTAAAATGAACGCAGAGTTGCTTCTTGTTAAGAATTTCCATATCTTTAACCTATGATATATGCTTTAGAGCAAAATTTTGACAGTGAAAATGTGTTACTTTCTACATATCAGGTATGGGATGTGGTTTCCAATCAAGAGGCAGTACAGATTATATCTTCTAGCCCTGATCGAGGCAAGGCTGCCAAGCTACTAGTAGATCATGCAGTCCAAGCATGGAAGCGAAAACGACGAGGGATTGCCATGGATGATATCTCAGCAATTTGCCTCTTTTTCCACTCTCCATTCCGTTCAGCGCAATAGTACCAAAGCCAAATCTGCTGTATTCACCCAAATAGGAAGTGATAATTGTGTGGAAAAGGCAAAAGCTGATAAAACCACACGGCATTGTATGATGTGTGTGTCAAATATGCGGCTGTTGATCAGTAAAATGTGTGATTCAAGTGAATCTCGAAATTCTCTTATCTGCATGATCATGATTTCTTTGTGCATCGTATATTTCTTAGCATCTGTAGATATTCGATCCATTGCCTATATGATCATGCCATATTGCCATGTGCGGCGTTGAAAATTTCGGAAAAGCAGGTGAAAAGTAGAATAATGAAGTTGGAATCATTGCAAATATTTCACAAGTATTTACTGACAGAATGATAGCAAACTTACAAAATATTTTGATGTATGCAAGTTGAATGATACCGCAGTGGCTCAATCTATACCTTCAAATTTGCGAATTCGATAAGAACATTGTTACTTGTTAGTAGGCGCTTATTTTAGTCTATGGATAAAAGAAACCGAGGCCAACCATTTAGTGTGGAAAATCCGTTTGTTCCACATGATCCGTAGTTATATGGCCTGGTGGATATATATTCGAATATCCATGCGGTGTCCCTGTTTCATATGCATGCTGATCTTTATTAGCATTCCCATCACTTTACCGTAAGAGGTTACTAGAAGATAATTGGTGGAAACCATCGTTTAGTATATGAAAACCGATCTTCCAAAATCGCTCGTTAGTGATTCTTGTTGCTTCAATGAACTACAACAAGGGGGCATGAACAACAGAGAACAAAGAGTGTCTATTATGTCTCTTATCAGTTGTCTACAAAAAAATACCATGTGAATTTTTCGACAGCCTTGTCCATCATCATATTAAAAAGTCGAGAAAAAAAAATATTCTAGGACACTATATGAAACAACCCAAGCAGTAAGAAAACAGTGCACCTGCATGAACTGAAATATTATATGAATCTTGGGATTGAAGCTTAATTTTGAGGAAGATATACTTTGACTCCCACCCAAATTCTGTAGATGAATCATGAATGACTTGGGAATTTAGGACCCGCATTAGTAGTTTAGTACGACCCTCTTGTGGAAAAGAAAATGACTATCCCACATCGAAGAATGGCGATAAAAGCAGACATACATTAGCAGACGTGCTTATAATTTACTCTCCCTGGCGGGGGTTTGTGGCCACTTGATAACGTACATCTAGTGAATAGTGATGGCAAGTCGTGCAGACACAGCTTAATTATGTAATTATTTTTGTTTCAAAATTATTATGAAATTTCAATGGTTAAAGTTGCATGATACGGAATAACCAATAGACATAAGTTGCATAATACGGAATATATTTGACAAAGACTTGAATATAGAACTCTGTCATTGGTGTTTCCATGTGGAGTATTTTCAATCACTGACCCCTTGTGTTACTTCAGGAGCTGCAGGAGTTCACTATGGCCTGGCTCTTCAGTCTAGGAATAAACTCTTTTTCCAGATCATTTTCTTCTTGCATTGAACGCGGTAAAACGACGTACTTTAAAAGATCCTAGTTATCCGATAAAGAATGCAAATTGCATTAGCTTTTTCACATTGTACAAAATAATCTAATCCTGCAAAGCAAGAATCATAGAATGGTTTACATGGATGATAGATCATAATATTACATGATACAACCCCAGCAGGTCCGGATAGGCATGGTAAGTAGCTAATCAATGTTCATGACTTCTGCATTCCCACTCGGATCTTCTGGACAAACCTTCTGCTCTTCAGATATATTTTTCATCTCTTCAACTAGACTCCTCTGTTCATCCTCTATTGTCACCTGCAACTCATCCACCTACACAGAATATGATATATAAAAAAGACGTCTCTTTCTCCTTCAATTAACTGCAATGCAGCATTGCACCAACAGTTAGGCAACTAACAATTTTAAGTCTACCATGACTTTACTCCTTCCTTAACCATAGCAACTCTAATTTGGTTCATGAAGGGCATAATGGAAGATCTGCTAATTGTTGATTGCCTAACTTGTTAGGCTATACACTTTTCCTAGACAGAAATTCTGCAAAATTATGTTGAACTGATGTCTATTGAGAATGTATGGACATACTTACAGATACAAATCACAACTAGAGGGAGATTTAAGACATACCACATGTAATAACAGAGCAAACTGTTTCTTGCGAAGTTCCAGTAGCCTTGAACTAGCCATGTCTTCTGCTTTCAAGGCAGCTATCTCTTTCTCAAGTTCAGCTATCATCTTCTCTGTTTCTGACCTTGGGGGCTGTGTGGCAATTAATTTTCTAATATTCTCACACTCTTCCTTGTGTTTTCTCTCAATCTTGCTGGTTTCAAGTTCTTTCTTCAGATCTTCAATTTCTGCCTGAACCTGAAGAATCTGTTTATTTATTTCATCATTCAACTCGTTAAAATGTTCCTTTTCCCTCAAGTTTGCATCAACAACTGCTTTGCTTTTCAATAGCGGAATCTCGAAAGTGGTAAGCTCCTGCAGAAAGGCCTTTGCAAGCTTCTCACAATCATTGTAATTATCTGCATTCTTCTCAACCTCAACAACAAAGGAAGTAAATTTCTTTTGTAGCTTTTTCAATGGAGGTTCACCTCTGGTGGTGGTTGTACGAGTGAGAAGCCTGTGCTTTATGATTGCATCATCTTCATGAGGACCAAAAGCATAGTGAGTAGCCATCGCCTCTCCCTTGCCAGCAACCCGTCTTCCTTTCAGCATTGATAAAGCTGAAAACAGCATGAGAGTGAAACAAATCCTCAAACAAAGCCATCAGGATTGAGGATATAAAAAGCTTGCGACTGGAAAATTTTCAGAAAAAATGTCCCTCTAACTACAACAAAAAAAAAAAACACTAATCAGCTGCAACAATCCAACAAATGAAGAGCAGGTTGCAACTAGAAAGTGGTAAACATTCGCTATTAGCTACAGCCTACATTAAAATCAAGGAAATAGAAGTAGCATCTAAATATGCTCATTCAGTTTCATTTTACTCTAAAGTCTTCCCTTTAGGGAGAGAGGGGGAGAAAATGACCATGACAGAGGATATACTATGGAAAACACAGATCAAGAAACGTTAAGTTAACATATCTAACTCCCACATATATCAGCATTGCACAATATGCATTGTTCAAAAACCGTAACAACTGACATAACAGGAAGGAAAATGGTTGATAACATAAGGACCAACTACACCAAGGCTTTCCCATGTTTTGAGGGATATATTGAGGACTCATAGTAGCAACCTGAGGCTATCCTAGTGAACTTTCTTATGAAACAAGTATTATAGTAACCAGAATATCAACCCAAGCCACTGTAGGAGAGTACATTAAACATCCCATTAAATTTGACTTGCCCTTGCGCACATTATCGCCATCGTCTATATCGTCACTTCCCATAACAGTGCTCGTAGGATCAAATTGAACATTATCGCAATCTCCAAATTCATAGTTTCATTTGAATCAACACCTCATAATCAGCATTCACATTTTGTGGTAAATTTGAGTTGATGATTAAAAAATGAAAAAGAAGTTCCAGCAAATAATCAATGATTCCTAAGCATGTGAAACTACAAATCCAATTAACACAATCTTTATTCAGCAATTACACATAATTAAGCAGCGAATCAAAGAAAAAATAATTACCAGATCCCAGGAAATTCAAATTCAATCTACAATTATTTGCTGCAGAATAATAGTGTGTGGTGTCGTGCTTGTTGGAGGTCAGATTCAAAGTTAGGAGAGAGAGTGAATGGGAGAAAAGGGCTGATTGTCTAAAGCTGTGGGGGATTAAAATTTGGCGAGCCCAAAGTTTTATCCCATAACAAAATTTCCCCCATTTAAGCTTTAATCATACGTGATCCTAGTCAATTCTAACGATCCTAAGCCCGATTCAGTAACAGTTCAACAATACATCATCATTTAAATAACCTTGGTGATCATACCCATTACAATCAGCCTTTCTGTCAAATAAGACATATCTTGTCTAGGCAAAATTCTGGAAATGATCCTTATTTTCATGTCTTCGAAGCTACTTCTTCGCCTCCAGTTGATTTCACGTTTCTGTTAAGTATATACATGAATCATTTCTGGATTATAACTAGAACTTCCCTCTTTTCAGATCCATCTCACATCGATAACTCGGCCCCTACCACCTATATGTAGTTTTGGACAAGCTTCCTTTGATCAGTTTGATGTGCATAGGGGCATACAAAGATTCTTTTGCCATCTGAGGCGTTATTTACCTACCAAAATGTCTCGCCTGTTTCTTCCCATGATCCCAGCCTCACAATTTCATTTTTGTCTAAATTGCAGAGTAAATGAGCTTCTAAGTGCGGTATTTTGCTAGTGACCTTTTGAGGACCTTGACTAATGTCCAGTCAGAAATTGATGAGAAAACATCATAAAACTTCAATTACCAATATGATAGAAAGAAAAGGAACACTTCACTTCACTTCACTTAACAAAACTAAATGTTACCTCTATTTTATATACGGCATGTGTATGAATCAGGTGTAGGCAAGGTCTGACATTAACATTCATTCAATGCCTTAGCTGATATAGGCGTGCAGCAATGACACCTGACAAATCTTTCTTCGTGAATAAAAGAACATAAATGCTGCATCCTCCACGCCAACAGAAAATAAAGAAGAAAGGAACGAAAGGTCAAAGATAACCATGAGTAAACAACAGGAGAAGAGAAGCTGAGTGATATGATCCAAAACAATAGGATGAGCCACCACTTAGTTCGCTACTCTCCAAGAACTTCATATGATGCAGATAGGGATGGCAATATAAGCAGACAAAGACTCCTATACAATATGATACATACTAGTTTAACTGCCAAGGGCTTGTGAGATTCACCAAAATGATATTGTAAGCATGAACATGTCAGAAATTAGTCAGTGGGATAACCTAGTGCATCACAAGCCTCTAGTATAGAAGAAAATCTCATATTTAGAATGTAACAAAAATCCGTTATTGTGTGGAGCTCTGTAAAAAAAAGTGTAATTTGAGTGCTTTAGCAACTTATTACATAAATGTAATAGTAGGTGTCGAGGAAAGAAAAGGGATAAAAAAGAAATGAATCTCCGCGCAGTGATGCCTACACTAGAGAGTATTCACTTGTCACCTTTGGATAGCGCGTTTAGTTTGTATCCTCATATCTTACCTTCACTACACGAGTAATTATGAGAGGTAGCCTCAAGAAACAACAAATTTCATATAATGGCACTCTTATCACTTTACGCACTGAAGATGATGGAACTGTCCACAGTAATAGATAACACTCTTCCCCTTTCTCTCTTTCTTCAATGTCGCTGCTTCTCCAAGTTGAACCCTCTTCAACTCTAACAAATCTTCAACTCAAACTTAAAGAAAACGCAATTACGAGTTTCTCTTTTTTTTTTGGATAAATCCAATATAAGGCTAATTCCATAAACGACTCTCAAGATTCATAATGATGAAGGACATCTTTTACCAAACCCAAAGGTGACTCGATAATTTACCAAACCCAAAGGACAATCGTTTAAATTTCGCAACAAGGTAAACGACAGGGTTAAAGGGGCAACTTAACATTCCACAGCTCATAATTTAAATTCCAAACCCTACAAAATGTTTTATGAGATCGTCATTTCTGGCATTTTACTATCCTTTCATCGTGAACTCTACATCATAACTTCATACAATAACACCCAATACCAACTCGGTTGCATTATATCGCCAACTAAATTAATCGCAATCGATCTGAATATTACAAATCAAACGTCAAAAAAATGACATAATAGCCCTCGATTGGCCTATTCCGATGCTAAATTAAGCTCGTCGTTTTGAAGAATATGAGATGAATTGAGAATGAAATCACTCAGTGAATGTATAATTCACATAAATTAACGAAGGTATCAAAACCCTAAAACCCTAATGGTTTTGATTGAATTGGAACCACAAAATCATAATACACGATCATGTTACAAATGATTAATTTGAAAACGAAACGTACTTTTAAAGCCTTCTTCAATCTATGTTGGAGTGCGGCGAGCTTTAGCCGTTTCTCAGCGGGCCGAGCTTCCGACTGTGCCTACTCGGATCTCTGTCTTTCTCCTCGCTTGTCGGCTTTTTTTTTTCTTCAATCTTTTATATATTTAATTAGATTAGATTATAATTATTTCACTTCTAAGTTCTACTCATGTATTTAATTATTGTTTAGCCGTTTTATTTATTTAATTTATTTATTTATTCAATTCGTAAATCATTTTATTAATCAAATAAAAAAGAAAATGTGTGAACTTATCTGTTTTTAAGAGGTGTTCTTTTTAAAATTATTACAATATTTTCACCTTATAAATTTAAAGTTTTAAATATAATTAGTTTAAACTAACATATTTTGTTGAAGTAGTTGTTGGAGAGAACTTCAGGTATATTTATAAATATGGGATTTTTGATTGACGACGTGATAAGTACTAAAGAATGACTAAATGTGCATGATAGTATTAATTTTTATGTCATACTTCCTCCAAGAGAGGAAAAAGGAAAGAGGGCACAAGTAGAAAAACACTCTACTTACTCATTTGATTGATCAAGGATATTGTAAAGTTCATTCGTTTAGTGTATAGTTGAAATTTTATATTCAAAAACTATCTTAAGAAAAACGTTGTAATTTTTTTTTTTAATTTGAAACAAACAAAGTGCAAGTTTAACCACCTTATGTTTGTCCATCATTTTCATTTTACACATATGGACTTGTAATGTTATAAGATAGAATGTAACCCATTTTAAGGATTGAAAAAGTAGCTTAGGATGCTCAAATTTATAACATGGCTAGAAGTATAGTTAATGTAAGCTCAACTTATTGCACCACACACATTATATTAAAAGTTTGCAAATTACTTTAACACGTCATAGAAAAAGTAGTTAAATAACCAAAAATATACAATCAATTTGGGATGTTAGCAAAAACAAAATCATGATTAATACATAGATTTTTCAAAAAAAATAAATTAAATTTAATAATCAATTAGTCCATACCAAATCATAATAGAGAATTCAACAATAAAAACTAAATCACTATAGTGATTTGACGCATGTATAATGATTTCTTTTTTAAATGAAAGTTTTTACTATTCCAAATTTTTCTTCGAGATATTTGTTATTATTCAATCAGAAGAGTTATGCTAATTCCTTTTAATATAAAAAAAAATGCAAAATATCACAAGAAGAATGAAAAAAACATTGATAAAGAAAGGAAAATGGCCTAGATTGTTGTCCTATATATGCAATGACTTGATTGTAAAATTTTACAACTACTCTAAATACAACAATCATTTTCAAGGTGGTTGAGATAATTAAGGCCACTCCTTATATTGAAACCAACTAGTTAATGTGTATATTATGATCATAAATAATAATAACACGACTATTGAGATAAAAAAAATAAAATTTGTTAAGAAAATTAATAATAGCATCAAAAGAGTATTAAATTAAAGCTGAAAGTAAAATTTAACAAGTCATCAGCTTCTATCCATTGCACCAGCAACGTTAAGCAAATTAAATGCCCTTTACTTTAAATTTTACTTCACTACAAAACATCGTATATTTTTTTTTCTGTGAAACATTCAATACACTACGAATGATTATTTTTGGAAGATGTAATCATAAATGTAATTGAGTTCGAAGTCGGTTTAGTTTCAACTTCAATTTTGACGCGTACCATTTGAAAGTTATATGACCATATAAATTGTGATTTGTGAATCAGACTTGACAAATCCAAATCCCTTCAAATTGATTATATTTTTTTTGGAACCATATGTAGTTACTTACTTGTTTGAAGACTGACAACTTGAACTCAAATTAACTTCCAGTTGTTATTAAATTGTAGTTATATACAAAAAAAAAAAAAAAGAACACCAACTTCATCTCTTCTCAAACCCACAAATCCCATCCTTCCCTTTGTATTCCCCTTTAATTAATGAGAAATTTCTAATGTATGCTTGAAATAAATATATTATGGGAAATTTTAGTATTTTAATTTTTATATTTGAGATCATGATGTCTACATGTGATACGCGTTTTTCTTTGTTTTTTATATCTTTAATATTTCTATATTTGATATAATAATATCTATATCTGATATTTCAATATTTTAGTATAATTTAAATCGGATATAAATTAGGAAAGCCTTTTAATTTAATTTCTTCCTTTCTATCTATCAACTCCTAAGTAAGCATGAGCCCATGTTTAAGTTAGTCAAATTGTATTCCACTGTCTTTGTTTTACTAGTTAGCTACTTAGCTCATTGTTTAGTTCAACTACAATCAAATGGCGTTTTCATTACGAGTGACCCATTACCAGTATATCGCTTTTGAGTTGTCTTAACTGCTTGGTATAGTCTATTTTTATTTGTTTTAGCTTGAGTACAATTCACTTTATGGAGCATGACTATTCAATTTTGTAAGCTTTTGAACCTCATAAGTCCCCATTTTAATCGAGTTATTCCAAATACTTCATGACTACAACATATGCCAATAAAATCAGTATATATGCTAATAATTATGTAAGGAATAATACATTTAAATATAAATATACTAACAAACACATATTCATATGGATATAAAATCAATAAAATGGTTAGTAAACAGAAAAAAGTAAATTTAATTTTATTCCCTCAAAGTTTATTCTTTTGAATAATTAAAAAAAAAGAATGATAATCAAGATTCCTTGTGAGTTACCGAGAATGAGGAGTATAAGATATGGGTGATATTGTATGCATAAAGTATAGATAATTCTTTTTTTTTTTTAATATTTGTTAAGTGTATGCGCATGAGAATGAGTTTATATTATGTGTATGAAAGAGTTTATAACATTTAGAGTTGCCGTCAAAAAAGAATCCGGGCAAAATTGCACAACATTCAAATGGGTTTTGTGAAAAACGCATAAATCTTGTGTTGCGGAGAGATGCTTTGTGTGACACGCAAGGCCCGTGCATATTGCCAAAAGCCAAGGGAATACCTTTTTCTCTATTCCCTAAAAAAACTTTAATTCTTCATGAAAAAGAGAAAAGGATAATTTTAATATAAAACTAGGTAACTCCCATATAATATACGATTTGATAATGAATTATTTTGTTAAATATTTCATTTATAAGAATATTTTCATTTATTAGTGAAAATTTATAGATTTTATAAAATTATTGTAGAAAAATTAATTGAGATAATACTTTTTATAATATACATGAAAAACTTATTAAAGAAAAAATAGAAAGGAACCTAAAATGATGAGAAGAAATAGAGATAATTTTAATTGATGAAAGAATTTATATAGTTATATAATTTTTTATATATAATATTTTCTAATATAATATTTATGTTAAGTAAAAAAATAGATGATATTATTTATAAAAAAAATATAACTTTTTTATAATAATTTGACAAATGTTAAATAGAATATTATCAAAAGTTTTACTTTGATAATCATTTTATCTCTGACTTTAACATAGAGTATCAAACAAAGACGGACGTTAAGAAATCAAAATGCATGAAACAAAGACAAGTAAAATCAAAGCAGAACAGGAATAAATCAAATCAAACAAGATTCAATGAATTTTCAAACTTTGAAACTAATCAGTGTACACACCTCACAAAAAAAAAAAAAGAAGTTAAAAAACCAATAGTGATATCAGCGTATATGATGGGTGGATTTGGCACCAAATTGCCATGAAATAAAGCGAGAAATACAATATAACGCCAAAAGGTAAAAAAACGCGAAACAAAAGGAGTCAAAGATGGACGTAAACATCGAATATTCAACTCAAATTAAGAAAGTGATTTGGAATCCGGTCTACTTTTTCTAAGAACACACGCAATGATAACACAGTCTACATCTCCTTCTCTACTTATCAGTGTGTGATATAAGAGAATGCACTTATCAGTGTGACAAAAGAAAGCATCGAAGCTAGCAAGAGATAGCGAGAAATAGGCATCCTTTATCCTTTCTTTTGGTTTTTGGTCCTCTCTCCTCCGCTCTTCATAAATACCTCCCTATTTTTCTAGACAACAACTTTGAAACCCTAGAAATTCTCGAACTTCGAGCCTCCAATCTTCTTCCTCCTCCTTCATTCCCTCTTTTCCTTTTCCTAACCGAAGCTTAAGCACTGGAACTTTCGAGGTCTGATTGCTGGACTTCTTTCTCTCCTCCGTGGTTGATTCCATTACCGGGTTTGTCCAGCTCTGATCTGGATTCGGGCTGTTCGGTTCCGGTTCCGGGTCCGGGTTCGGGGTTTTTGATCTGCCATTGTTGTGCAGTTGTATTTGATCTGGATATCTGGATTTCTTCGCTGAAAAAATGTCGTCGTTGAGCCGGGAATTGGTGTTCCTTATACTCCAATTCCTTGAAGAAGAGAAATTCAAGGAGTCCGTGCACAAGTACGTTCTTCCACTCTCTCTCCCAAAGAAAAGTATACAGTTTTTATTTTTTTATTTTTTAAATTTGTGAAATTAATTAAATTTCACAAATATTTGAGACATGTGTTGAGGAAGAATTCAAAAAGAAATTGAAAAATGAAAAAGTAGGAAGCCGTTGGAGTATTATATTTGAATATTTATGTTAGGGTTTAGCATTGATTATGAATTTGATAATGATTGGCTTTTGTGCAAGGTTGGAGCAAGAATCAGGGTTTTTCTTTAACATGAAGTACTTTGATGAGAAGGTGCAAGCAGGGGAGTGGGAGGAGGTTGAGAAGTATCTCTCTGGGTTTACTAAAGTGGATGATAACCGATACTCTATGAAGATATTCTTTGAGATCAGGAAACAGAAGTATCTCGAGGCGCTCGACCGGTATGTTTGTTTGATTCATTTCGGTAGTAATTTGTGTGGTGTTATTGCATGGTGGAATGCCATTGTCTAATTTGTATTTGGTTTGTTTGGTTTTTATCAGGCACGATAAGTCTAAGGCTGTTGAGATACTTACCGGTGACCTGAAGGTTTTTGCCACATTCAATGAGGAGCTTTACAAGGAGATCACGCAGCTCCTTACTCTTAATAACTTCAGGTATGATTTATGAGCTGTACTGCTGTTGTATTTTATGCTTTTGGGATAGAATTCGGGAATAGATCTATTTGGAAGTTTGGTTTGGTGTACGGAAAATTGTTGTCGCTTGTGCAACGAGGTGATTGAGAGTGAGTAGTTCACAACACCATCTTTATAGGGCAGGGTATGGCTCCATTGTACATCCCCCTGGTCGGTGTCTCTTTGGTAAATTATTAAGTGGACCTGGAAGTGCTCCTTGGTGATGTGGCAATAGTGTATGGAGGCATGATTGTTTTCTTTGAATTGTTGGCATGGTACACGGGAGCAGGAAGCCTCGTTTGTGACCACTCAGTTCTCAGCCTTGTAAGACTTGATGGGTATGAAATGGCATGTCCAAAATGTAGATTGGTGACTCTAAATGTATGACCTTCTCTTTTTGTATGTGTACATGATTGCTTGCAGTTGTTAACCTTAATCTATAAATAAATTAAGTGGTCAGTTGGGTGAATGGAGATTCTTTTTCAAAATATACTCCCTTTTGGGTTCCATTAGTTGAATGAAGCAGTTTATTTGTATATCTCTGGGGAGAGTTATTTTGCTAGACAATCCTTGTGCATGGCATGATATGCATTCTTCCTTTGATTGTTTGGGTGATGCTTTACAGTAATTGCTACTTTTTTGTGGATATTTCAGGGAAAATGAGCAGCTTTCTAAGTATGGTGACACCAAAACTGCTCGTAATATTATGTTGGTAGAGCTTAAAAAGCTAATCGAGGCAAACCCGCTTTTCCGTGACAAGTTGGTGTTTCCAACTTTGAGATCATCAAGACTGCGTACTCTTATCAATCAAAGGTAAATGTGCTTGGTGGTCAGTTTGTTTGGTCTATTGCTGAATGATTTTATGTTAACTGGTAATAATTATGCTTCTAAATTCCTTCATAGATGACATTTGCTTGAGTCATTTTCTATGTCTGTCTCTTAGAACTTCTAGAAAGGTTTCTGTCTTTGTGATGACAATCTGATAGCTATTATTTACTTTGCTAAATACGTGTGTGACAGTGAATTTGTTTTAGTTGTTGGAAACTAGTAGATACGGGAGAAAAGGAAAGAAAGGCTTAGGGTAGGGAAGTAAGGAAGCCCATGAACGTGTTTGGTTTTCTTTATTTTTCAAAATATTTGATGGTTCTTAAGAAAATGAAAATGATTGAGGTAATTTTCTTGCTGTGTTTGGCTAAATTCTGCATGTTGTGCATATTAGAAGAAGCTTGTTGATTTTCACACAAGACTTTCCTGTGATCTTGTAGCTGATGAAAAAACTTAATTCTTTTGGGTCAGAATAATTCAATTAAGTAGGGTTTTAAAATCATTTCAGTACATCAATAAATCTCTGCATGACCAGATTTTTCCTGTAATGTTCTATTCCTTATTTTAGATCTATAATATCTTTTTCGTCATCCTGTCTATTGCTTCATTAACTGCTGTTAATAAAGAGTATTATTTTGAATTTGTGGTGACATTGGTGTGCCTGGTCAGATTCCCCTTCTTCTGTATGGTGGTTGGATTTTCTTTAGAACCCATAAATCTTTTTTGTAACTGATTTTCACGTATGACTGCATTAGTTATGTCTAACAGTTTGATTGTATTTGATTACTGATATGTTGAGTCTCTGATTTGTGCAGCTTGAATTGGCAGCATCAGCTTTGTAAGAATCCTAGACCAAACCCAGATATTAAGACATTGTTCACCGATCACACATGCACTCCTCCAAATGGTGCTGTTCAACCTGCCCCTGTAACTCTTCCAGTTGCTGCTGTTGCAAAGCCTACTGCTTATCCACAGCTTGGAGCTCATGGTGTATGTTTTTTACAGTCATTTTCTTGATTTTTCACTTTAAAATTTGTTTATTTTGTTGAAACTTCATGTATTGTGATTGTGATGTCTTGTTTGTTTTATTCTTGCAGCCGTTTCAACCTACTGCTGCAGCGGCTGCTGCTAATGCTAATGCTTTGGCTGGTTGGATGGCAAATGCTGCTGCATCCTCTTCTGTTCAAGCTGCAGTTGTGACTGCGTCATCGATTCCTGTCCCCACAAATCAAGGTTTGCACCAACATAAATTGTTTAACTATTGAGACATTATATGCTATTGAAGAGGTCTTGTTTGTGGCGTAGGGAAATTGGTGGGGTTGAAAGGAACTTCTTTGCTCATCTAATTTGAATATCCTTCTTCATATTATTCACCACTTTGACATGTTACCATGCCTGTAGACTAATAGTTTTAGTTCTGATTATTGACTCCTCCCTGAGCTATACAATGTTCTTTTCTTCTTGGTAGTCCCAGTCCTTAAAAGGCCAAGAACACCACCTGCAACACTTGGTATGGTTGACTATCAGAATCCTGATCACGAGCAGCTGATGAAACGTCTTCGCCCTGCACAATCCGTGGAGGAGGTAACTGCTCTGTTGTGGGCTTATCTTGTCATGTTGGTTCAATTTTGAGTTTGTTAGTCCTCAGTACTGATTTCTTCTCTCCTCTAATGGTTTTACGTTCAGGTTACATATCCAACACCCCGCCATCAACCTTCTTGGTCTCTTGATGACCTCCCAAGAACAGTGGCCTTTACATTGCACCAAGGCTTTGCTGTCACAAGCATGGATTTCCATCCTTCTCATCCCACATTGCTACTTGGTTAGAAGGCTATTTATAATAGTTCATTTTTCTTAGTTACATACATGTACTTTTTCTATATCTTATACCAACTTGGATGTTTGATCTAGTTGGTTCGTCTAGCGCGGAAATTACACTTTGGGAGGTTGGGTCTCGTGAGAAATTGGTTTCTGAGCCATTCAAAGTTTGGGACATGGCTTCTTGTACTATGGCATTCCAGGTTAATAATATCATCTTTAAGTACAACTTTTGTTCAGAATCCCTGTATGTGGATCTCATGTTTTGGGTCACTCTTTCGGATGTTGTCGCTTGATCGCATGCTCCATTAGTTGAATATTCATGCCTGTTGAGTCTAATGATTGTGAGTTCTACAGGCTGCCTCTGTCAAAGATGTAATCTCAGTCAGTCGTGTAGCATGGAGTCCTGATGGGAATTATGTGGGTATGTCTTCGAGCTCATATCATCTTTTTGATTTTTGCTCCCTTTTTTATTATTTTAATTGTTATCACCACCACCGCCACCGTTGTCATCATCTCCACAACCTCCACCACCACCATCATCATCATTACTATTTTTTAGTTCTTACTGTGTCCATATATGTCCTTGGTTGGTGCAGGAGCTTGCTTTACTAAGCATCTGATCCACTTATTTGCTTATTCTGGACCGAATGATCTTCGACAACAGTTGGAGGTGAGTGAGTATCCTGCTTGTTCAAGTTGAACTTTGACGGTCACAAGCTTTCTGTAAGTAAGGGGAGTCGTTCTGCTACATCATACCTGACTTTTATCTCCTTACACCTGCAGATTGATGCTCATGTTGGTGGGGTGAATGATATAGATTTTGCTTATCCTAACAAACAACTTTGCATTTTAACTTGTGGAGATGATAAGCTGATTAAGGTAAGAACGGAGTAAATTTTTACTTTTTATGTGCAATTTTGCATGCTGGTAAAAATGTTCTTTTGCTTGTTCATTTTTCGTATTAATTCTTGCTATTGAACAGGTTTGGGACTTATCAGGAAGAAAGCTATTTAATCTTGAAGGCCATGAAGCACCTGTTTATTCAATATGTCCTCATCACAAGGAGAATATCCAGGTATCTAGTTAATAGCTCTGAATTGACAATGGTGATTGATGCTGATTTATATCCATTGTTATGCAATTCACAAAACAAATTGTAATGCTGCGGCCTGTGGTGTTTCAAATTGCACTCTGTTTCTTACCTAGTAAAACTATGAATGATCTGATTGATGGTTAACTCTGTACTGGCTAGAAATTATCCTGCTTTCTGCTCTTATAATATTATGTTCTTGTGCTTCCTTTCCTTCTCAGTTCATTTTTTCAACTGCGTTTGATGGGAAGATCAAAGCTTGGTTGTATGATAATGCGGGATCTAAAGTTGATTATGATGCCCCTGGACACTGGTGCACTAGAATGCTCTACAGTGCTGATGGTACTAGGTATGAATATATTTTGTGAAAAATTGTCTTGTAAAAAGTATTTCTCCCCCAATGGAATCGTTACTTATAAGATCCAAGATATATTATGAAAATTGGGCTATGTGATTTCTTAACTACAATTGGCTTCTTCTGTGCCAGATTATTTTCTTGTGGAACTAGTAAAGAGGGAGAATCTTTCCTAGTTGAGTGGAATGAAAGTGAAGGAGCAATAAAAAGGACATACACTGGATTTAGGAGGAAATCAAATGGCGTCGTGCAGTTTGACACAACGCAAAATCATTTTCTAGCTGCAGGGGAAGATCAACAGATAAAGTTTTGGGACATGGACAATACCAATTTACTCACTCAAACAGATGCAGATGGAGGGCTTCCGGTTAGTATGTTTAGATTTGTCTATATACCATGGAAAAATCCTCCTTTCCCACAAAAAGGATGTAATTCTGTTTCTTATATCATGTTCTAAAATCTGTTTCAGAATCTTCCACGCTTGAGATTCAACAAGGAAGGGAACCTTCTTGCTGTTTCCACTGCAGATAATGGAATCAAGATACTTGCATCTGCAGCTGGGTTTAGATCACTGAGGACCGTAGAAGCCCCGCCATTTGAAGCATTGAGGACACCTATTGAAGCTGCAGCTATTAAGGTAATGTTCAATGAACTGGGTATATTTTAGAGCAATCAGCTGTTGTCTCCAAATGTTAGACTTCTGAATTCGTTTGAAATATTTCAGGGCCATGTTTAAAAGTATTCTAATAACAAATGTGCTTGTGTCTCTGTTCATGCCATATTCTAATGGACATTATATATATAATTGGTTAAATGAGGAAAACTGGACAAGAAATAAATTGTTCTACTTTCCTTCAAAAAATCTCTTCCATATTGTTGTGTATTATATGAAGGCTTCTTTGCACCTCTATATGTATCTTAATGATGGCTTTCCTTTTTTCTCAGAATGAAAAAATGGAAAAGGCTAGGATTGTTGAAGATGCACTTGAGACTAAAGTCAAACCTTGGCAGTTGGCTGAAATCGTGGAGCCTGTCCAGTGTAGGCTGGTGACTTTACCTGAAAGCATGGACAGTTTCAGTAAGGTTTGTTGATTGACTTTCTGAAGTCATACATTGTGAAAAAATTGCTATTACTTATCTGAATGTTGAATGCCTCTAGGTTGCTCGACTTCTTTACACCAATAATGGTGTTGGGATCTTGGCACTTGGTTCAAATGGTATCCAGAAGTTGTGGAAGTGGAGTCGTAGTGAGCAAAACCCTAATGGCAAGGTAATGGATTAGTTTAAGTTTCTGATGCTTTTAACTAAAGCTTGGACTTTTGAATAAAGTGTTGCTAAAATCGTTTGGATTCAAAAGGCCACTGCCAGTGTGGTTCCGCAGCATTGGCAACCAAACAGTGGTCTTCTTATGACCAATGATGTCGTGGGTGTCAACCTTGAAGAAGCTGTACCATGTATAGCACTTTCGAAGAATGATTCATACGTAATGTCAGCTGCTGGTGGAAAGGTGTCATTATTTAACATGATGACATTTAAGGTATGCATTTTTATGATATTGTCAAGTATGCAGTCTGTGACGCTGTAGTTTAGCTTAGTTACGGGCAATGAATTAATTTGTATTTTCAGGTCATGACGACATTCATGCCTCCTCCGCCTGCCTCAACCTTCTTGGCATTCCATCCCCAAGACAACAACATAATAGCAATTGGAATGGAGGATTCAACAATTCATATTTACAACGTTAGAGTAGATGATGTGAGTTCTTCAGATGCTTAGTGTCTCCTTCCAAGTCTGTTCCTTTGATGGTATTTCTTTTATATATGCTATTTTGAACTCTCTTTTCAGGTAAAATCAAAATTGAAAGGCCATGTGAAGCGCATTAGTGGCCTAGCATTCTCAACCATTCTTGGTATCCTAGTATCATCTGGTGCTGATGCTCAAGTAAGCAATACTCGTTCTCATTTGTGAAGTTAATAAATCTTAAGATGTTTGCTTATCTGATGCATTTTTAAAATGGACTATATAGAATATAATATGAGTGGTTTGGTCACAGCAGTAGGATCCACACATGGGTTGTTTATGGTCTAGTTCTGATACTTTTATCATTATCTGTCCTCTTCTGATTGGGGCATTGGAGGGCAGGTGACTCTAAATTTTGGAGAATGATTACTCATATCATGACAAAAAAATTATAATTTACCCCCGGTAATTCAAATTGTTGAACGGTTTATAATTCAAAAGTATGGTTTATGGTATTGCATAAAGCATTTAGAGGCAGTCAATATCTCTGAAGGTGAGAAAAATTGCTTGCAGATGACAAGATACTTGACCTGATTTTCCTGTTGTACATTCAACTTTTAATAAATTGTCATTAATGGAGGATATCTTACTACAGCTGTGTGTCTGGAGCATTGATACTTTGGAGAAAAGGAAGTCTGTCACAATACAACTTCCAGCTGGTAAGGCAGCTGCAGGTGATACACGAGTCCAGTTTCACTCTGATCAAACCCGGCTGCTAGTGTTCCATGAAACCCAGCTTGCAGTATATGATGCCTCTAAAATGGAGTGCATCAGACAGGTATAAAAAGGTCCTTTGATTATTTATGGTCATTTATGATTTTTTATGGTCAATTGTGATTCTTCTGTGTCTTTTAAAATTGCAGTGGGTCCCCCAGGATGCATTGTCTGCACCTATATCCTATGCAGCATACTCGTGCAATAGTATGCTAGTTTATGCTTCTTTTTGTGATGGCAACATTGGAGTGTTTGATGCTGACACTTTGAAACTTAGATGCCGCATTGGCCCTTCAGCATACCTCTCTCAGGCTCAATTGAATGGGTGAGTTGTAGCATATATAATCCGTTATATTGCCTATCTTTTTACGTTATATTCACATGCAATAATGTTATCATTTATTCAAGAATCTAATTGCTCTGGACTATACTCAAATTTACAATTCCCTTGCAGAATGTTATTTAGTTCCTTAACTTGATTGCATGTGTTAATCTTGGAAACTTCAATAGTATAATACGGTTTTGATATTTCCTTGACTGTTGTGTACTCAAGTACATACTATTCGGATATGTTTTGATGTGCTGACCACAAAGTTTAGTGGGTATTGTAGGTTTAACATTTTGATTTTCTTCAAATTTTTTTTTTTTACCATGTCATAGGAGCCAAGCTGTATATCCATTAGTGGTAGCTGCCCATCCACAAGAGCCCTTTCAGATTGCTGTAGGATTGAGTGATGGAACCGTTAAAGTTGTAGAGCCCGCAGAGTCAGAAGGCAAGTGGGGAGTGTCTCCACCTGCTGATAACGGGTTGCTAAATGGAAGAACAGCCTCATCGTCTGGCACAAGCAGTCATACTCCTGATCAAATACAAAGATAAAACTCACCGAAAAATCTTGTCTGTACATTGTCGAAATTCTTTATTTTGTGTATTACTAGTTAACTACATCGGTTTAGTGTGTAGACTCTAGGATTGTGATCTTCAGATAAAGACACACAGTGTTTAGACATGATTTGGTTTGAGAGGTGCATTCTTGTATTTTTATCTCTTTCCAATAGAAATTGTACTAAACCCTGTATTTAGATAATTGTATATTAAATCTATCCTAATCATTGTATTATTAGTCATTGCTGAAGAATCACAGATGCTTTGAGCAATTGCTCTGCAAGATAATGAATTGTTGATCAAGCGGTATAAGCATGCTTGTGAGCATGTCATATGCTATTCAATGTCATACATGTATCATGTGCATATAGAACTAGTGAAACATTAATGAAGCTTATTGACCGTTTTCATCTTTACGCTATAAATGTCATACCATGATATCAAACATTAGTACTAAGTATAACAACATTAATTAAGTAAGAAAATTGTTTTGAACCCTAAGTTTTTGGATATCAATACTATGCCATCAGTATTTTTTATTTAACCAACATTTAAAGAGTTGCCATAACATAAAAATTGGACTGCCTTTAAAGGCCCAACTCACGGGTCTAGTCCACACGAACATCCCTAAATCGCCCTGTTATACTCAAATCCGGAGGAAGTAAGAAAATAAAGAGAGATAAGAGAGCCGCTACTCGCTAGCTCATCTCCGACCTCAGCTCCAGGTTAGGGTTAGGGTTAGAGTTTCCGATCGTTCCGCCATTGACGTCAACCTTCTCCAACAATGGCGAATCGAACGGACCCACTAGCGAAGAGCATAAGAGGAACGAATCCTCAAAACTTGGTCGAGAAGATAGTACGTTCAAAGATCTACCAGAACACCTTCTGGAAAGAACAATGCTTCGGTCTCACCGCCGAAACCCTCGTCGACAAGGCGATGGAACTCGACCACGTCGGCGGCACTTACGGTGGTAATCGGAAACCCACTCCTTTCATGTGTCTTGTAATGAAGATGCTCCAAATACAACCTGAGAAAGATATTGTCGTCGAATTCATCAAAAATGAAGATTACAAGTTAGTCTCTCAACCCTAATTTTTCAAATCTTCGGTTCATTCGTAATTTATGTAATTTTATTTGGTGTTTTTTATGATTATGTCATTGTTATTAATTGCTTGGTTATATGTTGAATGTGCTTATCGTGATTGTAGATATGTGAGAGTACTGGGGGCTTTTTATTTACGGCTTACCGGGACGGATTCCGATATCTACTTGTACTTAGAGCCGTTGTACAATGATTACCGGAAGCTGCGGATGAGGAAGCCGGATGGCCGTAAATTTTTTTTTTTGTCCGTGTTTATGTTACTTTCTTGTTTCTTTGTTAGTTTGGATTCTTGCTGATTTCTGTTTTTATGTCGACAGAGTTTATGATGACTCATGTGGATGAGTTCATTGATGAACTTCTGACAAAAGACTATTCGTGCGACATTGCTATGCCTCGAATTAAGAAAAGGTGGCACTCTCTTTATTTAATTGTTTGATTATGCTTAAAATTGATTGGTTATAGCTGTGCACTAGCGGAATTGATTATGAAGCCCTTCTTGTTTTATTTTCTCTTATAGTAAATCAGCCCCACTACCCAAACATCTTAAACAGTAAAGCGGTCTCTTTATGATCTTTTGTTGTTTCTGATTGTTTATGATTCTACTGCTAATTCCACATCTACTAAATGTTCTGTTTGTGCATTCATTATTTAGGGCTGAGGATGTATGTTATATGGATAGTACATAATTTAGTTGATGAGACAAAGACAACCTATATGTCGATAGCCAGTCGCATATAATAGCTCGGTTTTTTATGTTTAGAAAGTCTTAGGATCTATTGTATTAGGTTGTGTTTTGGGATCAAAATTTCATCTAAGTTTACGATGTCAAATTTGGAATCTTAACTCCCAAGTCCCAACATTGAATTCCAATTTGAAATCCATTGTTTGAAATCTACTACATTGCGTGTAAGGGCATTCAAATTTCATTTCCCCAATTCAATCATAGGGGTTGGACATAGCTTGATGTGAATCTGGGTAAGAAAACTATAATTCACACAAGGGATAAAACTAGAAGACAACTTGCTAAAGCCTACACACCACAAGTCCGAATTATAGGTTGAATAATCTTTATAATTGATTAATGTTATGACACCCTCAATCCTTAGAACTATCCTCACGTGAGCTTAATATGCTAAAGCCCCAACTCACACTCTTTGCATACAAATAAAGAAAGAAAAACTTCTCAAAGTTTACTGCTTAGTTAATAAATTCTGAATGCTCAATTGGTTTGGGGTATACAGAGATATTAATACCCAAGGCCTTGAGAAGTTCAATCCTACTATGTTTAAAAGTCCTAGTTCTAATATAATACTAAGGACAAATAGGATGATGCCAACTCACTCCTACATTATGCTATTAGGATTCTAACATTATCCTAGATAATTCTTAATTCTATCCTATCGAAAGATAAAATTACCACTTAATTATCTAGCCACATAAGCAAACTGACTTTTATTTATATTAAAACACTAATTATCTTATCATACATCCAAGCTTTCCATGTCATCCAAGCTTGCCACATCACTTTTGTTGTCCTAAGCACAAGTTCTTGTCTTAACAATGCTTCCCCTCTTGGGCTTGTCTCAACTTTCAAGAAAACTTTCAAGAACATTTCTTTAAGTCAAGAAAACCTTCAAGAATGATCTTCCCATGGCTTTTAGGTAGAATATGATGGATAAGACTCTTACTGAAAGTGAAATAAACTAACAAAGCAAATCCTAAACCAATTAGGATTAGTAGAAGAAACCTTTACGAATTCAACTAGGAGAAGTGAAATATTCCAAAATCTTATCCAAATCAATTTTGGAAAAAATACAAATCCTAATCCAATCAAAATTAGTAAACTCATCAAATCCTAATCCAAGTAGGATTATTAAAGATATGATGAATTCTATAGGGAATAGGATTCAACTAGCTTGAAATAATTCCATGCATGCATTCACATCATAACTTGTGTGTAGTAATGGACATAACTTGTGATGAGGATTCTCATAATTTCAATGTGTTATTGGGATTCATAAGATGTGACAGCTGTCTTTTCTAATAAGTAATGGTAATTTGGTGAAATTGTTTTTATACACCTGTTAATTTCTGAAGAGAAGGGTGCACAGAGTTAAGTTACAAGACCTATAAGTTAGCAATGACTTGTTTTTGGCAGGTTGGTTGTTTTTTTTGTCGAGGTTCTTGTCATAATTTACCGTTTACCTCTTTTTTTAGTTGTTCCTCTTTGACCGGGCATTGCCAAAGCAGAGGTTTGACTTTGATATCTTTGATCTTGTATTCGTAAAAAATATATCTTGAAAATTATAATACATGTTGCAACCTATAGGAAGTTAAAGGCGGCATTCTATATTGATCATTTCAGGATTATATGCGATTATTCTGTATCATATAATCATTGATGTCTGTATTGTTTTCAAGTCGATTGCTGTCTCAAACTTTCTGTGTTTCTTGTTTGCAAATGTTCTCAAAGGTCTTTTCATTTGTATAGGATAGTTCCTAACTCATCGGTTCCTGACGAACAGATGGAATCTTGAGAACATTGGTGCTCTGGCACCCAGAAGAAGTGCCTTGGAAGATGATTTCGAGGAGGAGGAAGAAAAGGAAGAAGATGAGATGGATGTAGATGCTGACGAACACGAAAAGGTACGATATCCTTGCTCTTTTGGATCTTCTTAAAATATTTAGCTTTATTGATTCCTGTTCTTATGGGTTGCATTTGTTATTATTTTGCAGGATCATCGTGGTAGAAGTCCTGTGAGAGACAGGGATAGGAGACGTGATAGTCATAGATACAGGTTTGTGCCTGAGACATTAATCCACGTCATTCAACATTTCTTTAGTTGAACTTTGCTGTCTTCTTATATGTTACAATATTTCATATTATGAGTTAATTTACTCAGGTTTCCTGTTTGATGCTTGAAATTTGATGTGTCATTACAGTCAGCTTGTTGCTATTGCAAACTTAAATAATTTTTTTTGTAGTCATCGTAGAGTGCCTGGATCAGTGTTTATTCCATTGTAGTACGATACATATTTCTGATGTACTTATCTTCATGGATATCAGTATATATGGTTTCATTGTAAATTGATACTTGCTTCTGGCATAAAGAGATGTAGTGTCCCAACACTAATTGTCTTGAGCACTTTGGTCTATCTGCTTGTGCAACATGGGCATCATTAATCATACGGAAGCTGTTCCCAATTTTCATTCACGTACTTACAAGTTACATACTAATCCTACAATCTCACAACCGTAAATTTTAATAGACTTAAAATAATATAAAAAAAAAAACCTTCTGCATGGTATTTATTGTCCTGAGAAGGTCTAGAGCAGCTTCCTAAAGTAGAATATGATGATCCTGCCAGGTTTCTCTGCACTGGCAGTGTGCAGTTGAGAAGTATGATGGGTCGTACATTCAAACTTAATTTTCACCTTCATTTGGTAGAGGGATACAACTGTTTTGAACTCTTCCCGAACTGTTTTTAGCAAATTGTTGCTTTTCTGTGGTACTGTTCAGCCTTAAATAAGGCATTGGAGTAGTATAATGTGAGACAAGTTTTTGTTTATCAGGGATAGGGACTATGACCGAGATTATGACCGTGACTATGATAGAGAACGTGGAAGAGGGCGAGAACGAGACCGAGATAGGGATAGGGATCGTGATAGAGACTGGGACCAAGACAGGGATAGAGACCGAGATCGTTATCGTATCAGAGATGAGAAGGATTATAGCCGTGATAGGGACAGAGAAGGTAGGGATAGGGATAGGCGTGACAGGGATCATCGTGGTAGGCGGAGGAGTCGCTCAAGAAGCCGAAGTAGGAGTAAGGATCGAAATGACCGTGACGGTGACCGTAAAAGGCATGGCAGGAGTCCCAGCCCCAGAAGGCATGATGATGAGGCTAATGGTACCCGTGAGGAGTCAAAGAAGAAGAAAGGGAAGAAGGAGAAGGAGAAGAAGGATGATGGCACAGACCATCCTGATCCAGAAATTGCTGAAGCAAACAAACTTCGTGCTAAGCTTGGATTGAAACCGTTGAAGTTATAGACACTTTTGATTGTATATTGGTAATTTGGTTGGAAATTGCGTGTATCTGTACCTGGTGCATGAAAAATCTGCAGTTCATGTATAACCCTTCTCTCAAATATTTGTATGATTCTTTTTTAACTGGTTAACATCAAAATTTTGCAGAATGTTACCTTTTCTGACTTCTGAGGATGTTTTTGGTAAGCCCTTTAAGTGGTACCTGATGTATTTGATGGCATTGAGGAATCTCCGAATCTGTATTATATGAGGCAGTAATAACTAATAGTCTGCAGTCGACTGTTTTGCGAAACAACACTGAATTTTCGTACCTGTACATCAGTTACATTATGAAAATGAAACGCATGTTTGACTAGCTTGACCAAGATTTGGGTGTTTTGAATGAAAACCTACCTCTAAATTCATGATATATCTGTTGGTAACACTCAAAATGAACCACCTCTAAATTCAGACATATGAATGATAAAAAGAACAAAGCAAAACATGATATCTCCCTAAGCAGTCTCTAAAGAGGGGTACGAAATCTTTGGTATCAGGAAAAATCTTCAGGAACCAGAACACCATTTTTGTCGTAGTGAAGATCAGTACCATGAAGAGGCCTACACTTTTCTCCCATCAGTATCTTCTTCTTGCATAGCTCAAACCGTTTCTCGCCTTTCTGCCTTTCTCTGATTCTTGTCTTTATAATCCTCTTGATTTTCAAACTTCCTTTTGCCTCCCCTTCCTCCCCGTAAATCTTCCTCGCAGATTTCTCCCTATTTATCCTTCCCCCATTCACTGTAAGACTCGCAACGTCATCAACGCCAAACCTACAATTTTTGGATGTTCTAGCTGCACTTCTAGGAGCTACATTTGGTGTTTTTTTTTTGGAGTCTTGCTTAGCCATTCTACACGGAACATGATCCTCATATTTTTTGTTGTTCCTAATTAATGTAGACATCACGGAGGCTACTCTTCTAGGAACTGGTTGTATGAACTGCATGAAAGATTGATTATTTCTTTGCAAATGCTTGCCAATCCTCTTGATTTTTCCTACCTTGATGTCGTCGTTTTTGGCAACGAAATCTTTGAGACTGATAATGGTAGAATTCGAACCAGTACGTTGGTGGCTCGGCTTCCTCCTATGGAGGGTCTTAAGGAGAAACTTGGGGATGAAGCTGATGTTTTTTTGGTAGTTTTGGACGTTGGAAAGGCTGCGGGAATGTGATTTCGCTGTTGGTTTTGATGGTTTTCTGTTAAAGTTTTTGAGGAAATTTTGTGCCATTACTGATTATGAAACGAAATGTTGAACAAAATAGGAAGAACTGAAGAAGGTAGTGAGAGGAAATTTAGCCAAGAAGATGGGCGTATACGGGTGGGAATAAGGGGGGAGTGGTGAATATGGTGGGTGTGAATTAAGGATAGTCTCATCCTTTTCAGTTTTAAATATTGTACTCGGTAACTGCTTAATTCTGATTAATTAAAATACTAAGAAAATGGCTGGGTTTTGGTAAAATGAAAAATTATTTAAACAAAATATTGTAACACTTGATTTTGTTCCAATTTGGATTAGAAATTAATTGAATCTTAATGGATTGTAAATTGTAATAAATGTTCAATAATTCATAGTTATATTCCATAAATAACTTCACATGAAAAAGTTCTGGGTAAGACTTGAATGTAACACCTTATACTAATATTATAATTTAAAACGTTATGATCACTAATACAAACAAATGAAAAGATATAAAGAGAAATTGATTTAGAATTGCACAATTTTTTTAAATTTACATATAAACTATGAGTAATATTCGTTTTTTTTTATTTAGATTTCTCCCATTTGAAATCATCTCTAATTTAGGTGCCATGTTAAAAATTTGGAGTTGTGAACTTATGAATTCACTCATTCATGAAAAGTTTTTAAAAAGCATATAAGTCTCCCATCTCAAAGTGAAAATAGGTCGCTAAAAGACTTAAACATATCATTGAAAAACTATTGCATACAATACCTTATCATTGATAACTAGAACGAAACTCAATGAATGTAAAATAAACTATAAACTTCATAAGCAAATATCATCATGAGATATATATATATATATATATATATATATATATATATATATATATATATATATATATATATATATAAGGTAAGGGTTAGGAGAAACCTTTTATAGTCGCCCAAGAAATGATTTTAACAATTTTTCGATGGATTCCAAAGCCAATGTATACAAAGATGAAATGAGGCCTGTCAATACTGAATGAGCAATATAGAATTTAGAAGGGGCATCAAGGAGTTTAGGTCTCTTCTCGAGACATAGAAACCCAATCGCTTTTATAGTAAAACATGAGCAATTGAAATTCAATGTAAATGTTTCAAAAATGAGCAGTAACCAAGATTTCAATAATGTTTTAATTTTTAAAAAGAAACTAGTATGTACCCGTATTAATGCACATAAAATTTGTAAAAATATGAATATAATACATTTTTATTAATTTATTTTGGAAAAAAAGTTTGATAATTGACGATAACAACATATTATGACATATATTATGTCTTAAATAAACCTACAATATTAATAAGTAAAGTTGAAGAAAATTTGCCAATTAATAAAAACATCTAGTAGAATTATATGTCATATAGATTATTAGATATATCTAATAATCTATATGACATATAATTCTACTAGATGTTTTTATTAATTGTCAAATTTTCTTCAATCTATCTTTTTTACTATAACCATACCCATTATTTACTTTATAATACTTTTAAAGACATTCAATCTATCTAACTCTAATCTCTTTTTTTCTACCTTTTTCTTATGCAAAATTGTGTCTTATTTCTCTAAAACTCTTTTTAAATTAAAATTATACTATATTAATAATTTTCCCCTTTTTTTCACCTACCTATATCCTTATTTTTCTTTCTTTTTTAATCTGATTTTGTTGTTATCATCACTTCTTCTATAATTCTAGTTGCCTTATATCTCATAAAAATTGTTTATATATGTTGTTTCATTATATTTCCATCATATCTTTTCTAAAGCTATACTAGTTGTTGCTAGGAGTTAAAGAGGGAAAGAGCGGTCTTGTTGATTTTTTATTTTTATTTTTGTGCTTTTCCCTCTTTTTTCTTCTAAATTTGGTATGTTCACAACAAGTATCTTCTACCTTTAATAAATTTTCTTAATATCCCTCCCACTAAATCATTATATACTTTATTTAACTAATTTGGCATATCCCAAACAATCATGTACATATTTAAATACTCGCTCTCACTCTTTACATGGCGAATTTGTGATATTGCCTAATGTTTGAGTCTATTTTTTAAAAAATTTAGGGGATTTGGTGGATTTAAGTACGAAATTTTAACATAAATAATGAAAATGACAATTTCATCTAACTTAGATTCTTAAAGTAGAAGAAATTCGTTAATAGGAAATTTGTGGGTGTTGGCTATTTTATTATCTTATAATTTTTTTTTTCATGTAGATGTTTTTTTTTTAATGAAATTAATAAAAAAATAAATAAATATGAGCTTCCAAAATACTCGATTCAAGATTTAGAGGCTCCATATAACTATTTACTCTTAAAGAATCATATAAGATAAAATATTTAATATTTTACTTAAAGGAGTCAAAGTTAAACTAGGAATGACAATGGATTGGAATTAGAGCGGATCCAACAAAATCCGAACTAGATCCAACAAGTTCGCGGACCTTAATTTTGAATCCGAGTCCGAATTTGAATCTGCAAACTCTGACTCCAATCCGTCGGACCTTCGAATTCGATCAATAATTTAATATTTTCTTACCTTTTTTTTTGTTAATTTCATTACTAATACTATAATTCTCTTATAATATATAAATTAAATTAAAAAATTTATATAACACAAGCAAATATCATGATTATTTATTTATTTATTTATTATTTTGGGTTTTTAATGCTATCCTTGATACTGCTTACTTGGATCGGACTATTGGACTCGGATCACAATCGGGTCGGATGTAAATCATGTAATGCAATATCCGAATCCGACCCATCTCCTATTCGGAGTCAAAATTTTTTTAAACGGGTTTGAATCGGACTCTGTTCGGATTGAATTGTCATCCCTAGGTTAAACTGCACAGCCTAAGATATGAAAAATGCATCATCTCAATCTGAAAAATAGACTTAGAACAAATTGGTCTTGCCAAAACAAAATAGCAAGATGCTCCTGCAATCCCACAAACAAAAGGTAAATAGTTTTTTTTCCTCCGCAATGGTCAGAACTCAGAAGTCAAATTATATAATGAGCTTAGACACTTTTACAATTACAACCTATTGTAATGATATGTCATGGAAATTTTGAAAAGTTATAAGGTCATGTTCTAATTTTACCTCTTCTACTTATTTTAGAAAACACATAATCAGAATAAAATCAAGAAAAAATAAGTTCAAATAATCAAGTTCAACAAAAATACGATTTCCCAATGTCATTTTACAACTAATATACTATTAAAGTATGATAAAATATATTTTGTAATAAGTTAATATTTTTTTTGTGAGGAAAAATATGTCTAGCTTAAGAATTATAAACTCATATTTCAATACTTGAAAAGTAAGTTTTACTCGATTTGTATAATCCTCAATGTTTTAAACTTTGATTAGTCCTCTCACAACTTTCCCAAATTTACTTAAATTATTTTTTTAATGTAAAGAGAGTCGTAAATAGCAAGGGTAATAACTGGTGTAGACGGGATTCGATCCCATGTCTGAAATATTACATTTCAAGACTTTAACTAACTAAATTAGTTGTCATCCACAAATCAAAATCTTTTAATCCTTAAGAGAACTGTAAATTCTATAATCAAACAACTCTAAGCATCTCCTACAAATATACTTTCTTGAACTACCTAAATTACTCTAGGGGTACACAAAAATTTAAAGTTATAAATAATGTTGCTTCATTAGTGTTATTCCTACATTAAGTCTCATTAGGCCAAGATTATTCTTAGTTACCAAAAAATTTACAATAATTTTTAGAAAACCATTAATAATAACACTTCCGTGATTATACTGCAAAAAAAGGGAAATTATACTGTAAAAAAGGGGATATTTTGGTGTAATTTGACTAGGATCCATGATTCCAGTTAGATCTGCTGATCTGCATTGGGTTGTCCAAACTCGAATAACCCACTCCACTACTCCGAAAATTGTCTACTTATCAAACAGATCTGAACCCCATCTTAAAAACGGGTCGGTGTAAGTTATTGGAATATTGGTATAGTAGTGAAACATAAACGGGTTTTTTGTGGAATTTAGGGTTAGTTCGTCCGCTCACATTCTTCATCCACCCACAACACTCCTTCATCCTCTCCTGCTCTCTTCCTCCCTCCTCCTCCTCCTCCTCCTCCGGCGACTTGTCTCTGGATTCAGAGGTCAGTTTTATCCTCCTATTTTTTACCATGACTATAATATTATTCACGATTTTTGATGAATTATTTCAAAAAAAATTATCGATTTCTTGATCTGTGAAATTGTTGATGTTAACGATTGCGGTTTTATGGACTAATTCAGACTCCTTAGTGTTAATTATTGAGAATTTAGGGGTTAACTTGGGTTAAATCGAGTGAATTTCATGGATTAGGGTTTTGATTTCCCGGCATTTGATTTATCGACGCTACTTTGAGGCAATTTAAATTTATTGTAGGTTATTTATGTTTGATTGAAAGTTTGCACTTTCGTATATTTTGCTATTTTCTATGGCAGACCCAACTAGAATCTTTTTACCGGTCCTTCATTGTAATTGAAACCCATGTTTTCTATCGTTAATGTTGCTTATGATTGTTGTTGGCTTCGTGATATGCGCAATATGATACTATACGATTTATGGTTTGCTTTAGAGAATTAGAGATAAGGTTTTGCCACATTGTGGAATATTGGTGCTCAAATATTAAAATTTAGGCGATTATTATTTGTAATTTCCTATTCTGTCTTCTCTGCTTGTGTGCTGATTATTTGTCTCTTATGCGTATGCTAATATTTGGTTGAAAGTATGATACTTTAGGTTTTGTATTTAGGGTCTTTATATTTTGATTAGTCATATTTGTGTCGAAGAATCACATCTTTTTTTTTTTTTATATCGTTTGTTACAGTACTTCTCAAATACTGTGGGGTGAGTTGAACATGACTCTTTATTTGGGGCTTTGGCTTTTCTGATAGTACGTATGGTTGATTGCTTTTAGCCTCCTGTTTGTTATTGGCAATTCTAAGTAGGGTGTTGGTTTCTGGTGCAGCTTCACTCATGCCTTATCGGATCCATTGCTAATCTAAGGCATTATTGATGTAATCAAGGATACTTAATCTGACATGTGCTAAACATAATGCATGAGTGACATTTTGTTGAGAGCATATGCTTTATACACTGTAGATGTTAATATTAGCTTTGTTGTAGAAGTATTATGAATATGGAATGAGCTATAGATGGAGTTTGTCATGTTGGGATATTCTTTTTCTTTTGTTTCATCTATTGTAGTTACATGGAATAGTTTCTTTTGCAGGGTCAAGCACCTACTGATCAACATGTCTACTTTTGCGAAACCAGAAAATGCTTTAAAGCGAGCTGAAGGTCAGTAAAAAGTTTCCCTTTAAGCTTCAACCCTGTGCCCGCTGTTTCTCTGGTCTGACATGTCCAGGGGTGCCACCTCTATGTTTACTTATAAATATTCAAGGGCTTACAGTTATTAGTTAAGTTTAAGGATTTATTTATTATCATTTTATTTTCCCAACATTGTTACGGAGTTGGTTATAGAAGGGAATCAAAAGAATTTTTAAAACTGGTTAATTTGAAAGTGCACTCTCGCTTAGTTTAAAAATTCTGTTACTCTAAGATGATTCTTGATTCATCATCTTCTTTTGAAGCGTGCTCATTAGTCATTTATCCTCTCCCTCAAAGATTGTATGACTTTTTCCTTTTTCTCTATCTGAGGTCGCCATTGTCAATTAATGTGGCTATCATCAGGTGTATTTATGTGCTTTTTACATTCCTCTCTATTCCCATTTGCTTGTTGCAGACCTGCAGTTAAACTGATAATTTTATTGGCTTCCTATTGCCTCTATTTGGTGCTCTTGAATGCACATCTTTGATTCTGCGAAGTTATTATTCTTCTTTAATGTCCAAAATGTGTTTTGGTTATCTAATATTTATTGCCTTTTGATTCCTTTTTATGCAGAGCTGATCAATGTTGGTCAGAAGCAAGATGCCTTGCAGGCCCTTCACGACCTTATCACCTCCAAAAGATACAGAGCATGGCAGAAAACTTTGGAAAAGATCATGTTTAAATACATAGAACTCTGTGTTGACATGCGGAAGGGAAGGTATGCAAAGGATGGTTTAATCCAATACCGGATTGTTTGCCAGCAAGTGAATGTGAACTCTTTGGAGGAAGTGATTAAGCATTTCATGCACCTGTCAACTGAGAGGGCTGAGGCTGCTCGTAAACAAGCTCAAGCATTAGAAGAAGCGCTAGATGTTGAAGATCTAGAGTCAGATAAGCAGCCTGAGGATCTAATGCTAAGCTATGTTAGTGGAGAGAAGGGGAAAGACAGGTCTGATCGCGAACTTGTTACACCATGGTTCAAGTTTCTGTGGGAGACATACCGAACTGTTTTGGAAATATTACGTAATAATTCAAAATTGGAGAATCTTTATGCTGTAAGTGCCTTGTGATTTTTACTTATTTGTTTTAGCTGTCTCTGTAAAGATGCTCAATTCACACTAGTATCATTCAATATATGTAGTCCTGAATTATGTTTGTTTGTTCCCTCTTCTTAATTAAGAGTGCCACAGTATATATCATAGTTATTTTAAGGTAGTATTTATTATGGGAAATTGTAAATCACTTAGGGTCTAAATTTTTCTCTGTGATTTTGCAGATGACAGCACATCGCGCTTTCCAATTCTGCAAGCAGTATAAACGTACTACAGAATTTCGTAGACTCTGTGAAATAATCAGGAATCATCTTTCTAATTTGAATAAATACAAAGACCAACGAGACAGACCTGATCTGACAGCTCCAGAAAGCTTGCAAGCATATCTTGAAACAAGATTTGAGCAACTAAAGATTGCCACTGAACTTGAACTTTGGCAGGTTGGGCAATGGCTGAGCTAATCTCTGTTGCTTTACATTTTTCACTTATAATTTTTTTTAGCTGCCAAACTTTTTTTGAACTATATGCTTTCTTAAAAATTCACAATTTCACATGGTTTATGTTTTGCGTATACACAGTGCCTATCCCTTTAATGATCTTGCCCTTGTATGGGTGCTGATTTGAATTTTAAGGCTGTGTACTGTTTGCTTAAATTTTCGGCTTGTGGTTTCCAAACAACATAATGTTTAAAATTAAATAAACCTTTTCCAAATTTAATTTGTGTCCCTAAATGGTTTTATAAATCCATGTATAGACATCTACTTATTTTCAAGATTGGTGATCAATGATTTATGGGGAAAGGCTGTTGATTATATTTTGTGATGATGTTAATCTGCTGCCTCTGTTGGTGTTGTTACAAATGGTGAGGCAACATAGGGTCAGGTGTCTAAAACCTTAGTCATTGAATGAGCAGAACTAATGTAAGCTACTTCTCAATGAATGAGAAGTGCATACAGTTTTGTATTCAAGTTTTTATATTCATCATGATCCAAAGTGAAAGAATAATGATCAACTTAGTTGGACCTATATATGTCAATGTTGTTTGCTTGAATTTTTTATGCAAGTTATGCTAAAGTTCTGTGCATCTCTATCATGCTGGCATGTTGATATTTTATTGAAAGTTTATTTTATTTCTGATAAGGTGTTTGTTCTTCCTTTAGGAAGCATTTCGTTCGGTTGAAGATATCCATGGCTTGATGTGTATGGTTAAAAAGACCCCAAAAGCTTCTTTGTTGGTTGTTTACTATGCCAAACTCACTGAAATATTTTGGATTTCTGGTAGCCATCTGTATCATGGATATGCTTGGCTCAAGTTGTTCTTGCTCCAAAAGAAATACAACAAGAACTTAAGCCAGAAAGATTTGCAGACGATAGCATCATCTGTGGTATTGGCTGTGCTTTCTGTTCCTCCTTATGACCATACACGTGGGGCATCTCATTTGGAACTTGAGAATGAAAAAGAGCGGAATATGAGGATGGCTAATCTTATTAATTTTAATCTCGATCCCAAACCCGAGAGTAGAGATGTGGTAAATCATGGATTATTTATCCATTAATTTTTTTTAATGTGCTTGTGCATCCACTACTTGACAATCTTATAGTTCTCTTGTTTTTGAATTTCAACAGCTCTCACGTTCTGCTCTTCTTCTGGAACTGGTATGTCGTCCCAACTGGTTATTTTTTGAGATAACTAATGTTGAACTAGAAAGATGGAGACTGAAATTCAGTGTTATTCACATCATCCATCTTTGACCTTTTTTTGCAATGGCAGGCCTCCAAAGGTGTTATGTCTTGTGTACTTCCTGAAGTGAAAGACCTTTATCATCTCCTAGAACATGAATTCCTCCCCTTGGATTTGTGCTTGAAAGTTCAGCCCTTGTTAAACAAAATTTCTAAGATGGGTGGGAAGCTCGCTACTGCTTCTTCAGTGCCAGAAGTGCAATTATCAAAGTATTTTCTTGCTTTGGAAAAGCTAGCAACCCTTAGATTGCTACAGCAGGTGCACTGTCTATAATGCTTTTGCATCTTTACCAAGTGTGTTTCTCATATACTTCGCCAAGTAACCTTCAGTCATCGATATTTTACTTTTGATATTGCAGGCTTCCCAGGTTTACCAGTCACTGACTGTCAAGAGTTTGTCCCAGATGATTCCATTTTTCGATTTTTCTGTCGTGGAAAAAATTTCTGTAGATGCTGTGAAACATAAGTTCTTAACCATGAAGGTTGACCATATGAATGGCGCTGTTTCATTTAGTGTTCTGGTAAGCTCTCGTGTCCTTATATCTCTTGAACTTATCTTGTGTGTTTTCTTTTTTTTTTTATTTTACATAACTTCTTTGTCATAAAGTTTGTCTGATATTTTCCTGATGTATTGACTAGAGTTAAGTATTTTTCCGTCTGTCTTTGTTTGTGTGTATATATTGTAATTACTGATTTTATCTCTTGATGATTTGAATTGCTGTTTACTTGGTCTCTGCTCAATTTTGATTATTAATTAATAAAAATTTAATTGTTTTTTTTTATTACATGTGTTTTCGAGTTGAACTGAAGGAAATGGGTGGGTCGCTGGGTGTAATGTTATTTATCAGGTCCAGAATTTGTTGGGTCCTACTGTGAAAAGTGGAGAACTTGTTTCATATCTCAAGGGAGAATTTAGAATTACTCTGGCCCTCATTATGTTTACCATTTGATGTATCTTTTATTAATAGATATCTTTCCGTACGTTAAATTTATTAGCTGCATAGAATCTTCCTGCATATATTCAGTTCCGATGTTCTTATTCCGGGTAAGTTATGAACCTTTAATCGACTTTCTGATTGATTACTAATTGATGTCTTTTGAGTTGTCAACTATTCAGATTTATTAATGATCTTTTAGGTCTTTCTTTTCAGTTAAGATTTTAGTGTCCAGATTCTTAGGTTCATTAGGTAAAGTATTTTGAGCAATCTTGATGTTTTATTCAGGATCTTGAATCTGATAGCTTGAGGAATCACCTCACTGTTCTTGCTGAATCTTTGAATAAAGCAAGGTCCATGATATATCCTCCCCTAAATAAAGCATCAAAGATTGGAGATACTTTACCTGGTTTAGCCGAGGTTGTGGAGAAGGAACACAAAAAGCTTCTTGCTCGTAAAACAATTATTGAACAACGCAAGGAGGAACAAGAACGACAGCTTTTGGAGAAGGTATGTTCATTGATAGCAATACCTTTCTATGGCAGTCGCTTTTTTTTGAGACTTGATGTATTTGGTGTCTTTAAAGGAACGAGAAGAAGAGTTGAAGAGGCTACAACAACAGAAAACCAATGAGGAAGCCGAACAGAAAAGGCTTGCTATTGAATTCGAGAGGAGGAAAATTCAGCGCATCCAAAAGGAAATCGAGGAACGTGAGCTTGAAGAAGCAAAAGCTCTACTTCAGGAAAAGTTTTCCAAAAATAAGAAGAAGCCAATTATTGAAGGGGTGGGTGTTATTATCTTATTCTTGGCATTTCTGGTGGGTCAGTCCTCTAATTGTGTTTTATGTACTTGATTTCAGGATAAGTTAACTAAGCAAGCTTTGATAGATTTGGCTCTAAGTGAGCAGCTGAGGGAAAAACAAGAAATGGAGAAAAAACTGCAAAAGTTAAGCAAGCAGATGGATTATCTGGAGAGAGCTAAAAGAGAGGAGGCAGCTCCATTAATTGAATCTGCATATCAACAACGCTTGGTTGAGGAACAGCTTCTGCATGAGCGTGAGCAACAGGTGAATTCAAATTAACATTCTTTTTTTGTGTTTCATTCCTTGTTTGAACTGTTTTACTTGGTTTCACTTACCGTTTTGAAACAACTTACCAGTAGCTAGCTGGCTGTTTAACCTTTAGTTTCCTATTCTAGAGCATAATCTGAAAAAGCATAATGGGAAAAGATGTGTATGGATTTGAGTCATCTTTTCTTGAGAAATTGTGGAATCATTGTTTCTTGAATCTGTTAGATCAGGAGTTTGGAATCTGTTTGTTCAAATCATCAAAATATCTTTTTTTGTTATTGTGTCTCATATTTTACGAACTTTCGTATTTTATATGGAAGACAAAGTCCTGCTAGAGGGAGTATGGCGTATTACTAGATCCTTGCACATTTTTTTGTCCTCAAATTGGATCCAGTAACACTATATTTGACTTGTCTTAACTATGGTTTCTTTGTCTTTTTTGATGGGTGCTTTTATTTCTTACAAAGGTTAGGCCTTGGCGATGCTTGGTTTTTACTTTAAATTCAAAACCATTAGAGGTTCAAAATTTAATGCAACTCAAAACTTAATTACCACAACCTAAAAATGCAAAAAATTAGAGGGTCAAAGCAAGAATCCTTGTCCAATTTTACCCGTGAACACTTGAACTGATCTAATATTTTCCAAGACTAAACTATTTAACGAATCTGAAAATTATGATAAAAATAGTCGTATTTAAAAATAAAAAAAGTGAATAAATTTATTTCAAATCTTCTCAGACTTTGATTATTTACTTGGAAAGAATATTGGAGGCACTTAAAAAAGTCATTCTAGAAAACAAATACTTCAAAAGTTTATTAGGAATGATTATATTTAGTTAATTATGTTGATAACTTATGGAAAAAATTGATAGGAAAGAGAGGGAAAAATATTTTGGTGGGAAATATCTTCCTCTGGTTTTCTTTTAGTAGTAGATTGTTTAATTGCTTAAACCTCAGTTTGGGTTTTGGCTGCTTGATAGTTTTTTATCTACTTATTTTTTTTTATTTTTTATTTCTGTATAGTTTTTCTTGTTTATATCCTTATATTTACTCTTTGTCCTTGGCGTCTGAATGTTTGAAGATTGCAAGATGTTCTGTAAATTGGCCATATTTAATGCCAGTCTCCTAACTATGTTCTCTTTCTGTATGATCCAATGCTCGCATTTGAGGAAGTAAGCTTAGTTGCCTTTAAATATTCTTTCTTGCTGCAAACTTAGTTGCTTGCTCAAAGTGCATGTGCTTTAGTTGTTTTGATCTGCTTAAGAAATTCTAACCATTCTTATCATAACATTACAGCTCGAGGTTGAGCTCAGCCGGCAGCGTCATGATGGTGACCTTCAAGAAAAGAATAGACTAGCTCGTGTAATGGGAAACAAGGTTAGCAGCTTACCACTCCATAGAGGATGGAATGAATTTATTTGTTATCTGTTTGTTTTATCAGATACTTATGAAGTAAATCTATTTTGGTTTTGCTCATCTTGCATATCATTTTTTTAGACGAGATAGTGCTTGTCTTTTACTGTGGAATGGTATGTGTGTAATGATAGTGCTCAAAACATCCCCCTTGTTTTCCCAGAAAATTTTCCAAGAAAGGGTGATGAGCCGCCGCCAATCCGAGTTTGAAAGATTAAGGCAAGAACATGAGGAGCGTAGCCGTCAAAGTCGCCTGGCACGTAGACAGGAAAGGGAAAGTAAGCGGAAGATGATTTTCTTTTTAAGATCAGAAGAGGAAAGATTGAACAAGCTGCGTGAAGAAGAAGAAGCTAGGAAGCATGAAGGTAGTAAACCTTGTGCTTACATGCCACAACCTGCTTTACTTTCTTCTCAACTATTAACCCTTAAATGTCTTGCTAACCTAAGCTCTTTGATGTGGTTTTCCTGAACAACGTTTTACATTACTTTATTTATCTATTTACCTTTCTGGTGTTCAAACCTGTAGAGGCTGAGAGAAGAAGAAAGGAAGAAGCTGAGCGTAAAGCTAAGCTTGATGAAATCGCTGAAAGGCAACGGCAACGAGAGTTGGAACTTGAAGAAAAAGAGAGGCTTAGAAGGCAGCAGATCCTTGCTGGTGAGACTGCTGCTCGGTCTTCTGAGTCTCCAACTCCTGTCAGGCCTCAGGCAGAGACTGTACCGGCAGCAGCTGCTGCTGCTGCTCCTGCTACTCAAGCTCCTAAAAATAAATATATTCCTCGGCACTTGCGGGAGAAAGCTGCTGAAGCCGCCCCTAGCACTCGGCCAGCCCCCCCAGGTCCTGATGCTGACCGTTGGGGAAGAAGGGATGATCGCCCTGGTTTTGGAGGGGGTGGTTCAAGGCCGTCTTGGTCATCGACTCGTCGGGTTTGAACCTGTTTGACCGCTTCTACTTCTGCAATCAGACAGTTCATAGTGCATGGTTATGTTCCTTTGTATACTTCTTTGTGGCAAATGGCTGTTCTCTGAGTTTCAACTCTTTCGATTTTGGCTTTAATGTTCGTATTTATGCTGCTAGTCTTAAGTGGTAGAGTATTATTCAGAGGACTCTTGGAAATGTATTTCTATTAAAATCTCTTAAGGCTTCTTTTATAATTGACGTTTTTCTCTGGCTTTTGATGCCGATCTTTGAGGTCGGCCTATTCTTTAATTTTCTTCAGATAAGAAATTCTTGCTTTCATGATCTTACCGTAATTTAGAAGGTCATTGTCTCAGAGATATTTGTTTGAACAAATTATTTTCCTTGTATTGAACACAGTTTTGTGAAGCTGAACATTGTGCTACAAGCTGCACAAATACTGTTCTTTGGCAATGATTTCATTTCATGGAAAAGGGAAAGTGGATGCTCAATATTGGTAAACCCTGATTTGGATTGTTCTCTGACAGATTGAAGGATAATTGGAGGTCATCAAAATTAGAAACAAAAGGGACATGATGTGTATGACTATAAAAACAAGACTAACTATTTATTCAATTTCTTTTATTCTTTTATTAAGGCGAATAAATTGCTCCCAGCGCCCTACAGATGAAACGCGTCGCTTTTACCGCGTCCTACGGGTTAAGGAAAACCCTGGTTAAACCTTCGACTATTCTCCACTTTTGATCTTCGCTCACTCCTATTTCTTCTTTGAATTTGACAACAATGTCGTCCGTGGCTGCCAAATTGGCAAACCAATTTACATCCTCTGCAAGATCAACTTATGCTATTGGTAATTATTGTCCCTCTTCTTTTGCATTTCCCTACTAATTTTCTGCTTCCTTTTTATAATTTTCTTCATCAATATTTGTTCCTTTTTCTGTATCATTTTCAGCATGTTCTTTCAATTGAAGCTTTATACTCGCAAAGATTGAATCTTTTTCGTATGGTTGTAACTATATCCAACATTTATATTGAATTGCTCAAAAAATTGGATGCCATCATATATTTATTCATATGAGTTTTTTTTTTCTTTGTCTGAGGCATTTCATCAAACAGGTGGTGTGCATTGTGCAATGCATTCTTTAACGCTTTTGTATTATCTTTTTGAATGTTTTGTGAAATGGGGTGATTTACTATTTGTTTCTTGTGTATGATTATTGTCTGGAGTTCAAAGGAGCTCAAAACCCTGGTATTCGACAGTGGCGTTTGATGGTGGTATTAAAGATGGTGCAATGAATGGTGAAGTAGATGATATCCATGACGATTTTATTCCTTATAAGCATGATATTAAACCGCAAGGTGTTGATCCCAAAAGGGGCTGGAATTTCAGGGGTGTTCATAAGGTATGTATATCTGGTACCTGTTTCTTGATAGAATTCAATAATTGTGGGAAGGCATTGATACTTGTTGAATCTTCACTTCATGTTTTATTTATTTATTATTTTATTAATTTTTATTTTTGGGGGGCGTTGAGGTATTAATTTTTATTTTTGGGTAGTTGCTATGCAGAAAATGAAAAATTTAACAAAACGTGCCTTGTTTCCTCTTGAATGCGATGTCAAGAAATTGGAAATAAAATAAAATGGTCATTGAATTTTCCTCTCTTAAGGTTTTGACTTGTGTTAACCAGGCAATCATATGCGGGAAACTTCGTCATAGTCCTGTGCAGAAGCTCTTAAGAAGTGGAAGAACCTTGACAATCTTTAACGTTGGAACAGGAGGCCTGTGGGACCATAGAGTAATAGGTTCAACCGAATTGCCAAAGCCTGCCCAATGGCATCGTGTTGTTGTCCACAATGAAATACTTGGGGCATATGCTGTTCAGAAACTTGTGAAAAAGTAAACTTTTGGGTGTATATTTGCTCTATTGTAGGAGTATGTGATATTTCTGATTTGTCAATTGTTATTGCAGCTCTTCAGTTTACGTTGAGGGGGACATAGAAACTCGAGTTTACAATAAAGGCATCACTGGTGAAGTTGTGAGAATGCCAGAAATTTGTGTTCGCAATGATGGTATGTCTTTTGTATTGCTTGTTTTTTATTTATTTATTCTGAAAGATCCTGTGTTGTTTTGAATACATTCTCCATTATCCTTAGTAGATTCTTATTACATTATCCATTCTCCTTGGTTTAAATTTTTTTTTATTTGGAAGCAGTAAGTGATGGGTGTTAGTATGTGAAATTAAAAGAATTGTTTAAAGTTTTGTAATGTGTTTGTTACTGTATGAAACTTCTTTTTAAGTTGTTGCATATGCGACACCTGCACTGTATAAGGCTTGGACCACCTGAGTTGGAAGCCTTTACTGGATGCTGGATGTGGTGTCTCATTCTGTCAGGCTAGAAAATTATGTTAAGAGATTTCTTGTGTTTGAGGTGAAACTCTAAAGGCCTTTTCGTATGAGGATATTTTATTTTGTGCAGGAGAAAGTGTCAAAAAGAAGCCGTATAATGGTCAAATTTTTTTCTTACCTATACATCCCTGAGTTCATCATAGTCATATAAAACTGAGATTATTGGACCGATGTGGTCATCAACAAGTCCATAACACTTCTTTTGGCATGTTCATTTGGATTCTGTCTGGCAGGGAATAAGAATTGTGATTCGTTTTGCCTTAGCAAGGTTTGAATGAATGTATATAATCTTGAATGCTTGATTTTATTGGTGGTTTGTCTCATATGGGCTGGGTCAAAATCCAAAACAATTTTTCCCCTTATGTTTTCAGTGACATGCCAAGTTCTTGCTTCATTGTCTCTATTTTTGTTTTTGAAGATTTCATTACGTGTTGCAAACATGTTTATCTAGAAAACCAGGAAGGAAAGAAGCATTTGTGACAAAGTTGTTCAGGAGCTTAGAATGCTTTCCGTAAGTAATATATTTAGAGCTGGTTAACAGTTGTGTCTAGTTTGCGTCTGGTTGGGTTGAAAGTAAACATGTTGAACACCTAAACCTGTATACAAAGGATATGGGTTGAAAAAGTCGTTAAACTTGACAATCTTATAGGACAGGTTCTGTGACATTGACACCTTTTCAACCTATTTTTACCATTACTTTTTATATTTTCAAGCTTCTATATTCTGTTTGGATAAGAATTGATTTATTGAATGCAAAAGGCATACATTTTTGGAGTCTTATATTAACTAAGTATGATCCATCTTCACCATTTCTTGTACCTATCTATAAGCAGGTTACTGAGTTAAAGTGGGTCTTGTTCGGTTTGGAAATGTTCACATTAAAATAGCTTATTCAGTTAAAGTTGGCTATTTTGTGTGAACTCTTTCAGTCATGTTTAGTTCAGGTTGGTTTTCCATGTTTGGTTAGATTTCTTACCTCTGCCCCCTTAATATCCATTTGACTGAATCTTAATCTTGTTGCTGTTTTACTATTTTAACTATGCTTAATTTGTGTGCACGTGTGCTTAGGCCTTTGGTAACTGGTATTGTGGCATTATCTGGCAGCGTCAGGTTTTTGAAGCAACTTGACTATTGTATCCTATTTTTTATCTTTGAGTCTCCATAAATGTGTTTGCTGCCAGTGCAAAAAATAATCTGATGAGTCTAATGCACTTATGTCATTATATGGTATGAATTCTTGCTATAATTTACACTGCATTCATGAGTTAAAGCTGTTTGAAACACACTTATTTTGCCGAAAATATGCAACTTTTTGGAGATTGTTTCATAGTGCAACGTAGATAAAAAGACCCAGCGGCATTCTTATCTTTCTTTTTTTCTTGTCTGAATTTGTTAGGTAAAGTTCACCTCATAAAGCCTGGAGAGAGCACTTCTGATATCCCCTTCGAAGAACTGCGTAAGTTTTTCTCCTACTTTGTTTTGGAGTTGCTGAAAAGTAGTGAGCACTGAAATATGTTACATGATTATTCTCTGACTCGACGATGACTGTTCCTGATGTTTAACATTCTTACCTTGACATGTCTTCTATATATTGGTAGGGGAAGGATTGCAGTGAAATCCAGTTAGTGACTGATGGTAAAGATCTGACTTTCTTGTCATGGACTACTAAAGCTGTGCTCTTTATAAAATTTAAAGTTTGTGCCCTATATTATTGAAAATTTTATTTCACCAAGTGTTTTTTTTTTTTTTAATCCATGCTCCTTTTAATGAGTTGCGTCACTTCTATAACTTTTCATGGACTCCTTTTAATGTTATGGCAATACGTACTCTGATCTTAGGTTATGATGTATCAGGACTTGCATGTTGGTAAGCTTGTTGCTCTTATTACTGCCTGAGGTGGTCATCACTCATTAGGTTCGAGATAAACTACAATAACAATAGCTAATGTTGTGAATACTCCTAGTGTTTTCGCATAGAAATGTAAGACTTTTTATTCGTATAGTTGACATTTCTATTTTTGTTCATCTTTAAATATTGGGCAAAATTTAAGTTAATTTTTCAATAATACCCTCACAATAGTTTTTGAGCAGTGGGTTTTTGAGGCCCCTCCATTGCATGAATTGTTTGAGTTCTTTTTTCCTCGTTACATATGGATATTTTATAATCTTTTGATATGGTTAAAATATAATTCCTTTATCTTAATAAAAAATTATATAAATCATGTACTATATATTGAACGAAATTTGTGAATCAAATTGTTTTATGCATGGGTAAAGTTTAGAATATTCATTATATATTTAAGTTAAGTTAATACGTATTGGACATTTTTTTTTTTATACATATCTAAATATTTTAGATCATAGAGTTACACAGCCTCTTTTGGCCCCCTTGGCTCTATCTTATTTTTTTGGACTATAGACCTATAGTTATTGCATTTTAAAAGTTGTTGCATGCCTAAAGTTGTATTTGGTATCTTTGGCAATACCCATGGATGTTACATGGAGTACAATATTTATTAAAAAGTATAAAATTTCTTTCAAAAGTAAATAAAATAATAAAAACAATATGAGCATGTATTGCATACTTTTAGAATTCTTAACCCGATTTAGAGTACTTAGTAAATACTTACTTAATAGAGTTTAAAATGATCATAAATAATTATCTAAGAAGCATTTTTCACCTGATCTTGGCCTACAAAATTTAACATAAGTTTGCTCTTAACTCTCTATGTAGCATGCCATATGTGTCAACATATTAACTTGTTATAATTTTTAATTAACCATTATTAAAGTTATTGATGGTTGAAATTATGCGATCGAAGAAACATATCAACTAAAAAATCGAAAGAAATAGTTTATAAATTTTTAGCGTAGTAGAACATATTATAAATGAATTTTATTTAAGGTACTTTTAATATGAATAAAAAGATTTAAGACAATTTCTATAATAATATCAATTAGAAGCTAAAATAGATGCAAAACGACTGTATTTTACAAATACAAATTGTTTCCTAATCCAAATAAAAAATTATTTAATTTCCAATCTGATTGGAGTAATAAGTTTTGCTTGAGTCATAGATCTTATATAGTATAACACATATTGGACATGATAATATCAAATGACGCACTCTCGTTTTTTAAATAAAGTTAAAAAGAGGGGTCCGCACATGCACTTTGGCAGGCAAAATAAAACACTTGATGAACAGATCATGAAAACAAATAATGCTGCTTTCTCATAGGAATCTTACGACTCTTCAAACATTAGGTTTAGATATTAGAAGTCATGGAGAATGAAATAAACATCATTGAATACAGAAATCTGTAACATCTATCTTAGCTAAAGATCAAAGAAGAAACCATAGAACAAATCATCGCTATGATTCACCGATTTGATCACACAACAGCCTGGGTCTTTTGTCAGCAAATCCATTAGCCGAGTAGAAGAAATTCATAACAGACCATTCTCTATCTCAATTCTTACACACATCTACAACACATGCGAATGGAGAGATGAAAAACATGCTCACACTTCCCCAGCCAGACAAAAATGAATATATAGACAATTGAGTATGTCATCAGATCAATTGTTAGATCGAAATTGTGGGCTTGAGTGGCCTCTTTCCTTCCATGGCATCCTTCTTCCTTCGGCAATTGGCACAAAGAAAGGGGCCCTCCCAGGGCTTCGACGAAGGGGAAAAGAATGTTCCAGAATTAAGAGATAGACCTTCATTTGCTGGATGATCCACCTGACAGATAGCACATCTGAAAAGGCCCGAATCTGGGTTTATTGGAAAATCCTTCCCAAGCCTGTACATTTCAGTGACAATTATTTTTAAGAATAATCAGTATATTAGATAAAGAGCCAAACACGGTACTACGCAAATTGAACCAAGTAAGCTTCGTTCTGATGCACTTCACATTCACCACAGATAATTACCAAAACAGACATCCAACAAAGTTACAAAGTCACGCCGATACGACAGAAGCTGTCATTATCTCCAAGTAATTTTATAACATGTTAAGTAGGAAACAGATGGGCTCAAGATCTACTTGCTTTCCTCTTTTTTTTATCCAGAGACATTCACGGTTAAGAATGCAGGTAATCCTAACTTTAATCCTATTCCATGATGAATCAAACAACAAATTATATAACTTAGGCGAACCACTAAGTTTTGTCTTTTCATGCAAAAAAAGGATTTATTAGTTCATCAACACCTAATATTTTGACAAAAACGCAGAATCAATCGCCCCTAATTATTAGCGCAGGTGGTAGGCCATTTTTCTCAACATGCTATTTCAAACCACAAGATAACCCTATCATAATCACTTTGGTTGGCCAAATGTTCAATCTTCATCTATCTCAGGGTTGCAAAAAGCAGCAACTCAGAAATCAAGTGCAAAGAAAATGAAGTTATTAGCTAGCGCATGATTGAAACTATAAAGATTCAAGCATAATTTAAAACCAGTAAATGCATCTTCAACCTTGTTTGATGGAATCACTGTGAGCGTCACAGAATAACACTAATCCTACTAAAGCCTTCAACAAGCAAAGGCACAACAGATAAAACTCAATGACTACATAATGAACACTGTGGAACCAAGACTTCTCATGAAACTAATGTGCACCAAAACCAATGTGCCACTTTAGGACTACACAATAGAAATATGCAGCAACCCATCTGTTTGGATGATGAGAGTTCATAAATGACCATAGCGGGACAATAAAGTGATAGGCAAACTCATCTGAGTGGAAATTTGAACCTCCTAAGCCTCTCCCCAGATTTTGTCACTGAAATATGTACTTATATTAAATAATTCCAGCTTAAGTATTCAAACATCCTAGAGAAAATGAATATTCAGGTAGCAGTGGAAAAAGTGTATAAAGGATAAACCTTTCAGCAAGCATAGCAGAACCCTCTTCAAACAACTCCTCCACAGCTCCAACAGCAGAAAGCTTTGATGATTTGCTTGCTAAATTATGAGATTTCTTGCCAAACAGCAGTCCACTCAAACTATGGTGCTTCTTTTGTGGTGCTGGAGGCAAGACAGGATGCGTAGAGGGAATAATGTCAACAACTAAGCATGTTGTATCATCCTTCAGACCCCTTGACCTTAAAGCTTCCTATAACGAAGTCCAATAACAGAGTTAGAATTATGTCTTAACTGTGTTAATGGACCAAAAACTAACAAAAATGATCAACCTTGACAACCAGCTTTGCGGCAAGATCAGCTGGAAGACCTCGACAAGCTTTTGCAGCAGCATCAGATGATATTGCGTCCCATATACCATCAGAAGCGATGATAAGTCTTCCTCCTGTATCGGAGAGCTGAAAGAACTTATTGTTAACTTCTGTACGATGAATAATTCACCAAAAAAAATGGACTCAGGATACACTAATGACTCACTTTCACTTGTTTAACATGAGGTACAGGGACGATAAACTCTCCTACGTCCGTATCACCAATTGACCTAGAAAGGCACAATCCTCCTGGCCAACAGCGGAGCGGACCAACCTGAAAAAACAAAATCCAGACCATAACATCGTCAGTCATAGGAAGCCCCATATTGAAAAAATAGCCAGTGACCGGTCACCATATAAAAAAAAAAAAAAAAGGAGCGAGAAGTTAGACCTCATTGCCCCCAAACACATTGAGCCTTCCTACTTCACCCCCGCTAGCAGTCACACGCGCCCTTTCTTCTTCATTTTCCTCCAAGCGATGATCCACAGTCAAGTCAGAAACAACACCGCCTTGAGTGTCCAGTATGCATCTAGAATCCCCAACAGAGGCAACAGTCACAGTCCACCCGTCTATCACAACAAAAGTAACAGTTGTACCCGAACTTTCACCTGTTGAAAGGTTATAGAATAACATCAGTAAACAAAAAAGTAGAGAGCAGGAAGAAAAAAGAAGTCAAGCAACAAGCGAGTAAAAAAAAAAACCTTTCTGCTGAAATTCAATATCAGTTTTAACAAAACCGGCAACAAGGGCCCGAGGAAGGGCCTGAAGCCAGTCCTCCCTACTAGCACCTTCAGGAACTGCACTTAGCACATTGTTCAACAAAGTCTCCTTGGCAAATATAGCCGCCGAGATACCATTGTGACCATCAAATATCTACTCAAACCAAGAAAGAAGAGATAATATAGCAACTCCGAAAAGTGAGAGTAAGAAGCAACAATCCATGTAATAGAGCATCACATTACCGCAAAAACAGAAAAGGAAGTTGAAGGATTCCCAGGAATCCTCTGGTAATCCGGATTAATCAGAAAATAATCTTCCCCTTTCTTAGCTAAAGCCGCTTGTCCGTACCTAATGACCGGCTTCTCAACGTTCTCACACCTGAGTTCTCTTCCGATCAATGTCCCCAGTGGAACAAGAGGCGGTCTCGCTCTAGAAACTTCAGTCTCACTCATTTTAGCCTCCTCAGTTTCAACATCTGTCAACTCTCCTCTTTAGAATTAGCCTAAAAATCATCCAACAAAACAACGCACATTTCATCGCTTCAATCATATCATATAAATTAAATCAACAACTAATATCGGGAAGAACTTACAGATCGCGAAGAAGGAAGAGATGAGATTTGCGGGATTGGAGGAAGAAGAGAGGTTAGGGGGAGAGCGACATTGCCAGACAGGGAAATAGGGAATATGAAGGAATGCTTTGCTGTGATTTGATTGGGAAAGGGGCAAAAAAAAATCTAGAGAGAGAGAAAAGGAGAGAGCGAGTGAGGGGTTGGAGAAGACGCGGGTGTTGGGTGGTGAACTGCTGACGTGGCCGAACCTCAATTGGATTAGAGCTTTTTTTTTTTTTTTTGTGTCCAAAAATGAGTTGTTTTTGCCTAATAGCTTTTTCTAAATTTATTATTTTCCTCCAATTTTTGTGCTTTTCTTTCTTTGGTTTGCAAAAGGGTGTGAAATAGCTCTTCCTTGTAAGAAACTGTTGTTCTTAAAGAAAAGGAATCCATATTTTTCACCATTTCTCCATAAATTCCTTTTACTATCCCATATTCCTGTCTCTTTTCTATTTCTATTTTTCTTATCTCTATAACTTTTTTACTTCGTAGGGTGTAAACATTTTTCTTGATAATTGTTTTTCTCATTTTATATTGTTTGGTTTGGAGAAAACTATAGGATGTAAAACTTGGAATGTAGATTTATTTTTACATCATATTGAAAACATTTTCCCCAAAACTAGGACTAAACATCCATTCACTCCAAAAGAAATTACAAACTAACAAACAACTCACACATTACTAACTCACACGTAGAGGTGGGCATAAGTCGTGTCGTGCTTGCCATGAACCGTGCCAACTCGTATCTGGCCTCTTGCCGACTCGTGGCGTATCATGCCTAATTGTGGTAATGTTGTGTTGTGTTGTGTTGTGTCGTGCTACCTTTTACTAAAACTCAGTCCATGGCTTAGCATTGCCCACGTGCTTGGCATGGCGTAGTGTGTCGTGTCGTGCCTCGTGCTGCTCTATTTTTTTAACAAAAATAAAATTAAAGTAAATAATAGCATTGAAAAAAAATGATTTTAGATATTTGAATTATATTATAAGAATATAATAATATTATAAATAATAGTAATATTAATTGTAGTAGTAATAATAATATTATTACCAATAATAGTATTAGATAAAACTAAATAATAGCGTGCTTCGGGTCATGCCTTGTGCCAAATTGGCGTGCCTCTCAAGTGCTTGTGCCTATTTTTATTTGTCCAAGGCCTGGTCTGTGGCCTACTCTACAGATAGCGTGCCACAACCGTGCCTGTGTCTAGGGGTGTTCATAATCAGGTATCCCCCAAGTGCCCACTTTTTCGGGTAGATTGAAATTCGGCCCATGATCGCTTAAACTGGTCCGGTCACAGGGTATCCGTCTTATTTTATGAATTCCTTTCATTCTCACTTAGGTACCCGCTTAAACTGGGTCGGATCACAAGGTACCCGCTTAAAAAAGCTTAAACCAGGTCGGGTCATAGGGTACCTAACTAAAACCCTACTAAAATAGAAAAATATGGTTTAAAAAAATAAATTATTTTGGGTATTCAGGTACCCGATTATATTTTTTATACGGTCCATGACCCGACCTGATTACCTGATTCTTTACTGAGTCGGGTACGCAACCTGAAAAAATCAATTTTTTTTAAAAACCCGACTATGTATTTTTCAAGTCATCGAGTAATCGGGTCTGGTCAATCTTGTCGGGTAGTTTTGAACACCCTTACTTGTGTCGTACCGCGCCAATAGCGTGTCTACTCGGTCTGCGTGCTGACCCGACCCATGCCCAACTCTAGTCACGCATTCTTCATTTCTCATCTTCTCGATAGCCTCTCTCTACTCCAAACTTTCTCTCTCTTAAAAATTGGGAAAAAATCCACAATTTCTTTTCATTTTATTCGAATATCATCAATTTAGTACATTTTCTTTGAATCTCATATCTTGATTATTAAATTATCGTACTATATCATGAATTCGAACAAATTTTATCCATTTTAGTCGAAAAAAACCCCTAAATTTCCCTCCAATTTGATTGGACCATGAAAGTTTCTCATGAAATATGAGCAATCAACAGTTTATTTGAAATTAGAGTAGGTATTTTATTTCTATTAAAATTTAAAATGTAAAAGTACAAACTATTACATTACAACCAGTTGATTCATTTACCTATTTTTAAATGTTTGATTGATTTGCTTATCCGATTACGAATACTCATTTATAGTTAGCTTCAAGTCTTTTTATAATGTTGAACCCTATTTTTTAGGGTTATCTGGTTTTGTAGCGATATTCTGTATAATGTAATATGTTATTAATAGATCAGATATATATATATATTGTGATTTTATAAAAAAAATTATTGTAACATAACAAATTTAGTTAATGACAAACAAATAGAAAATACAACGAAAAAAAGAGTTAAAAATGACAAAAGAATACAATTAGAAAAGTTAATAGGAGTAAATGATTTTCAGTTCAATCAAACAATGGAAAATATTTAAATATAAAATCATTTTCCATGCAACAAAATGGAAAATTTCAATAGAAAATCATTTTCAGTTGAAAACATTTTACGTCCTACTAAACGAAGTTTTATGTTATGTATTAAATAAATGATTGCTAATATTACATCCATATTTTCCCTTAAAAATCGCATTTCATAAAAAAAATCGTTTTACATTGAAAAATATTTAGTGTCAAACTAAAAAAAAAACTAAGTATAAAAAATATTTCATACTTTTCCTATATGAAGTATTGATTTCCTTAAGAAGAATAAGTAAGCAATTTTTTTCCATATTGTGTGAAGTAGAATATCTTAGGCATGTTAAGTGCTTTAGGGTGGAAATCTTCTGATCTCTATGTTTGATGCATTTTTTTTAAGGACAATTCCGAATATAAGCAATTTTCAATCTCAAAAAGAGTTATTCTATTGACTACAACTTTATTCCAATTAAAAGATGCTTAGATGTTGAATGGTAATTTTCGTGGTAGTACATTTTCCATATGTAAATCCCAATATTTTGGATTTGTTTTTGCAATTTGTCATTAATTATTTTGAAGGATGGAGTTGTTTTAATATTTTAGTTAATTATATTATTGTATTGGAGAATTTTGAATTTTAATGGTACATATCATATGACTTTATTCTAACAATAAAAGTTGTCGTTTCAAAGACGGAAGAAAGTGATCGATCCATTATCCAATCTCCATTGGGTTGAACGGTTGAATAAATGACTAGTAGTCAAATGACGCTAACTATCACGCATGAACTAAAATGATGATACATTATAAGTACGTTCATTCGGGCTTATCTGCTTACGCAAAAAATGTAGACATAACAAATCAAGCATCATTCCTTCGTTCTCCACAATGATAGTGGCGTTTTTCTGTGATTGCGCATGACAGTCTGACAATGCATTCTTTTCAATCGAGTTGTATCTAAATGAGGCTTAAATTAAATATTTTTTTAACCTAACTCCAATTAATTTACCCTTCAATTAATTTAATTTAATTTAATTCAAATCTTAATAAAATAAGTTGAAGAGAACATAATCTAACTAAAAAGTACTACGTACTCTTATTTAGAGAATATGTATTTAACCCGGAAAACTATTGGGATTCTAATTTGATAAAAAGGACATAGAATAGAAAGGATTGAATGTGGTATATAATAGATGCGATACTCATAATATCGTGTTGTATTATGGCATTTATTGGTAGTAATTTAGTTAAGTGTGGTTGTAGAATAATTACATAGTAATATTTGTGGTTTAGAATAAGATACTACATCAATTATTCTATCACCCCTAAACTTTTACGTGACTACTAATATATAAACTACAAAGTAGTTGAGTAGTTGGTGGTAGTTGAGAGTCTTATGACATCGAAGATCCAATCCATAACGAAGTACTCCGTATCGAAGAAGCAGAAGAATTGAGTTGGAAGAAGCGCGTCCACTCTCTATGATTTTGGGCTCTTTTTTCTTTGATTTTTATTCATGGCTGATGCTATCATTGAGTAAAATTGGCAAAACGTAGTCCAAGATTATAAAGTTAACGTAGCCACGTGCTTCATGGACCATTGGACCCAAACACTATATGGGATTTTATTAAGAGTGCCAAATCGGGATAATGAGACCATTTTTTGGTTCGGTACTTATCCTTTTTGGATGAAATAAGTTGTCTTTTTTTTTTTTGGTCGGGCCATTATAAGGTCTGTTAGTCGCTTCTTTGTTTATTCGGGTTTAGATCGGATCATATTTGATTTGGGTCATAATCAGTTTGAATCGATTCAATTCGAATTTGAATGGGTTAAGACGACTTATTTTAGATTTGGATGGATTTTAGGTTGAGTTGAGTCAGGTCATTTTGGGTCATTCGGTTTGGGTATAGACAAAATAAGATATTTTATTTTATATTAGATATATTTTCAAGTCATTTGTGAGGATAAATCATCTAGTTTTGATTGAAACTCGGGTTTAGTGTTGGGTGCAAATTATGTTGTAAACTTTGTGTTACTTAGATTTGAGTTATTTTACTTAATGCTTGTATTTTGACTTTTATTTTGTTGTGTTAATCTCGTATCATTATAGGTCATGACTTGCTATTTCTTTAGTTGCTATTATACCATTGTCAATTCTATGAATGATTATGTAGTATTGCATTGACATTGTCATGTCAATAAGTAAGTGAAATTTTTTTTTGATAAGTTGATCATCGACTACTGATGAGTAGTATCATATTGAGCAAGTATGTGATTATTATTTATGGAACATTGTATTATTGTACCAACTATCTATGTATTGTATGATGGTTTAATTATCAACTTCATTGAATCAAATGATATTAACATTAAAATCCTTATCATATTATTTAATTGCTAGAATCATATATGATCGGTACAATTGTTATAACCTGTGTTGCAATCTATACACATTTTATATTACAAACTTAAAATATGATAATTTTTTAAAAACACTTTAAAGTTTAAGAATTTAATATCACATTAATCTTCATAATTAATAAACTATGTGATTAAAATAAACTCTCGAATTACTAAAAGTAGACCCAAAATTGTATCATATTCAATAGAGTAAATTTAATGCAAGGCAATGCGACCCTATAAACAGAAGAGGTGGGCGGCACAATGCATGCATGGATTTCGTTATCTTCTCCAAGCAAGCAATTCTAAAAAATTTAGCGGCGAGGGTTTGTGAATTGTGATAGTTGATATCATCAAGTGTCTGCGAAGTAAAAAAAAACAGTACATGCATCTCCCGACGAGCGACCAATAGTTTACTGTGTACCATTCGTAGGCACGTATAAGGTTCATTCATCAATGATATAAGTTGATGTGGTGCCAATCCACTTATCTTAAATTTGTATGTTATGGATGTATTTTATTTTCTTGTAATTTATATCATTGATCAGTTCCAACAAATTCAATTCTTTTTATGTATACATTTAGAACTGTCTTTTCATTCACTCCGTTCAATGATTTTGTGCTGTTGTGTTCAAATGAAAGATCTCCAGTGTATATCTTCAAGATGTCCTCTACAAAGTTTACTACTCGAGGAGTTGAGTTACAGCTGATCCTCTACTAGTATGCATGCAAATCCAAGAGCCATGTTCATATAAAAAAAAAATTCCAAGCATATGTGGACAACTCGTACAAAAAGTATAAAATGTACAACAATCTTCATCTTTCATTTGATCATATCTTTGATATAGTTTCCTCATCAGAGGTTACAAAAATAGAGGACGTACCACATGTGTACTATATATTATATACCATTGCTCAATTTTCATCTTTGGTTTAAAACAACAAACCTGAAACCCCAAAATATGAAAACTGAATCAAACGCTCACATAAATAACAAAGGCAACCAATTTGGCAGGATTGCGTGTACTTCAACATCACCACCAAAATGCTGCGTCACTGCATCAGGTAACTGAAATAGTTGCCATTTTGCACTGCAAAAAAAATAAATGCCTCTTCTCAACTCCTTCACCCTCCAAGCCTCCATCCTCCCTCTTCTAACTACTAAAAGAAAATATCAAAACTTAAAACAAATGGTGGATGACAAGTCATCATCAAGGATATATGCATAGCAGAATTAGTCCAGATCACTTTGCATTTTCTGCTTTTCGTTTCACGTAGACTGCTTGTCTTCCCTTCTTGACAACGGCTGCATTCGCGCCATTAGATAATCTTCGCATTGGTGGCATAGGGATCAAACTCCTGATCATGTAAAAGGATATCAAATAATCACTCAAAATTCAACAACATTTCATGAATCTTGGCTAATATTCATGACATGACGTTCCTACTGCCTACGTAGAGCTGATCATAATTATCTCTGCTTGTATCCCTGAGTGACCAAATTGTTCGGGACCTTTTAAAGGAATCAGACTAGTACATCTTAGGCTACTAATGCAGTTTTGATTAATCCTGTTTTGAATGGTTTGGCCAAAGTTTTCAGCTGCCTGGTCCATGAGCAGCCCGTTTCCTATTTTCATTTTTATTGTATCAACTTTTTTAGGGACGGAATTAATGAAAAAAATATTGCATATAAAATAGTGCAACAATGAGAATCAGTAAAAGGGAGTACCTCTTTTCTGGACTTTTGGATATTGTCTTCACAGGGGTAGGTTTCTTGATCTTTGATCCCAAACTATTAGGCAAACTTGCAACTCTTGGAAGAACTTGAAATTCTTGCTCAGAAGAATCACTGGTTGATAACTCAAGCTCTTCGATACTATCAGGAGTAAGCATGTCACACATGCTATGTTGCGAATCACTATCTTGACCATCTTTTTTGTCGGCTTCCAAGCAATCAAAAGGTTGCTTCAAAGTGCTATCATCAGGCTGATAACCACGATGGAAATTCTCCGAGGGCTTCCTGTTTTCTGCCTCTAAGTTTCCTACAGACCTACTTCTATCTATTTTATTTTGCCTCGGGATGATCTTCTCCATCCAATCACCTGCAGTCATCATGTTCTTCTGTTCTGCTTTGTTGACTACAAGGGGTGGCCAAAGAGCTGTATTTGATAAGAGATCATTTGGATCCAAGCTTCGCCTTCGAGGCTTTGATGAACTTCTTACCTTCAAACCACAATATTCCATCACTAAAATAGATAGGATGCAACTCTTATTAGATAACTATTTTATGTAAATCATGCTTTATGTTCCAAATGTATTATTTTAGCTTAAAAGTTACTGATATTATTTCATTGTAGTTAACATGTAGGGATATAGCCTACCTTGGTGTCACTGACATCATGTACTGGACTCTTCCGACCAGCCGAAAGGTCTCTTTTTGAACGATAGGATGGATGTACAGGTGACGATCCAGTAGATCTGATGCTCGCCTTTTCTGGAGTACTGGTTACTGAACGAGAAAGCTGCTCCATTTCTTCTTCCTTCCTGGCTAATGCTGCCTTGAGACTGGAAACCTATCACAAAGCAATCAAGTGTTTCAACTGTCAATTCAGAGATTACTTAGTAGTCACAATAAAATCAAGAGAGTGATACAACTGTAAGAACCTGCTCTTTTAAATCTTTTACGTCTGCATTGTCTTTGTTAGCCCGAGCAGCACCAAGCTCCACAGTAGATACACGCTCAGCAAACTTAAGTGTACTGATTGTCTCCAAAAGGGCGTCTGCCTCTGGGCTCATGTGAACGAACATCAGAGTTTTGGCTTGTCCCCCTGATGGAATGAAGAGACTGGACTTACAATTTTTTACAGAAAAAATACAAGACAGGAAATTTAATCCTCTTACCACAATAAACACCATAAGGCTTGGTTCGTTTCACCTAAAAAACCCATAACCTGAATTTATAGGAACTAATCTGATCTAAGGACTAACTAAAGTGATTGAAATCTGTCTGAACTTAAACTTAGTTTCTTATGGAAAAAAGGACAGAAAACTTAATTACCTAGGGAATCTTGGAGCAACTGCGTGAGTTTACTGTTTCTGTAGGGAACATGTGCATTCTTTGTAGCCAGCGAAGCAATGACATCTCCTAATGCAGCAAGAGACTTGTTGATATGCTGTGCTTCCTTCAAACGATCCCCTGTCACCTCAGATTTATCAACCCTTTCACTTCCAGCAAGGTCAACCAGATGCATACACCCCCGTAGAGCATCTCCTGATGTCAAGTCTTTCCCTAGGACATGGACTGTCATGCAACTGAAAGCATACATTTTAAATGTTTGCCTTTTTCTACTTTACATTCTGACATTTGTAATGTTTACTTAAAAATCTAGAATTTGAATACTAGCAAGTTTACCTGTGAGAGCGACTGCTACGGTCATTCATGGCAGTAGAACTCACTGCACGATTCTTATGACCTAAATTCATCAAACTGATAACGTCAGCTGTTGTTGACACTGGCAACCTACTTGCATCTGGTACATTTATCCCATTCTGAGAACTGTTACGAATTTCTAATGTAATTCATTAGTTAAGGTATAAAATAGATGTGCAATCGAAGATATACAGCAAATGAAATCATCATAAGGTGAAAAAGAGAAAGGGAGACAAAAAGAGGACAAGGAATAAGGATATTTCTTATTTGATCCATCAGTTGCTAGTAGGTCTCTAACTTGCTCATTATAAATCTCCATCATCTGAACAGAAACCTCATAGCTAAAATTGTCTTTTCTTTCTTCTGCCAGACAGAATAAATCATTCAATGCCCGGTAATTCACACCATAGGTTTCTTCTTTGAGATTGTCTGGTCCAGTCTAAATAATACAAGGAGTTCAGTACCAGTAAAACTACTCAAGGAAAATTACATGAAAAATAAACCATATTTTAACTCGATGAATCAATTAGGACTTCACCATGGTATAAGTTTTTCCAGATCCTGTTTGCCCATATGCGAAAATGCAGACATTATATCCATCAAGACAAGATCGTATAAGAGGCTGCATGTCTGCATACACCTCAGCTGCAGTGATATACAAGCACATGACACTTTTAATAATTAACTCCAGAGTCCATTGGAAAATCAAAGACAATGAAACAGACCTTGTGTAGCAGCCGGTCCAAACACCTTGTTGAAATTGAAGGATTTCTTCCCTTCTTTACTATATTTTGCTGGGTTCATTAGTGTAATGTTTCCTTCTTCAATGTGATCCACAGTGGTAAAACCATTAGCTTGCCCTGGTAGGAATGGACGTACTCGACAATATACCCTAATATTCCCTATAGTTCAAGGGGAAAATTTTTTTCTCTTAATCATAAATTGGTATGGGGAAGATTCAAGCTAGACTTTTTCCCATGTCCACCTTACCTTTAAGGTCTTGCACTAAGTTGTAGAGCTTGAAATTTTCTTGAAGAACTTTCTGATATTTTGAGGCAGCTTGGGCAAGACTCCGGAGATGCTGACCTGTTGTGGGTAGGAAGTAAAGTTGGTATTCCTAGGAAACCAAGTTGCTTAACTCACACATTACACAAAAACGAATGGTAATCATACCTAGATTGCTGAACTCTTCATGATGTTTCATTTGCAGTAACTTCATTCTTTCTCTTATTGTGTGGACGGTCAGTTTCAATTCCTAAAAATAATCAGCAACGCTGTTAAAAAACAAATGATTTTTTAAGGCTAAGGACTTCAAGGTAACCAATATGCTTCCTATTTACCTGGATGTTATTCTCCTGCCTTTCAAATTGTTCATCATGCTTTTTAAGGCGATTTTCAGGTTCTGCACGTGGGATGCAGTGCAGATTTTCATCTTTCTTATTGACATGCTCAGGCTCATATATGTTGTTGGTGGCATTACTATGATGATTCTTCAAAATATTTAACAAAAATGAGGGATATGTCAGCAACTCAGGAGTCAGGACCAATGTCATCAAAATGTATTACAAATTCAAAGTGTACCTGCGTTTCTGCCTTGGGAGACTCTACAGGAGACATGTTTTGGCCAGAAACGGACATGGTCTCTGAAGCAGCCTTCGCCTGTAAGGTTAAAAAAAGTTAACTGTGTTCTAAATTTGTCTGCTTTTCTGTAACTAGACAATGCAGTAAATTGGAATGTTCAACAGTATGAGACAGTGAAGCCAACTGCCAAGTGATATGATCTTGTGAGCAAAACATTGGCTACACTCCATAATAGATCTCTTTCGAATAAAGAAATACTAAACTCCAGCTGACAGCTATGAACTACTTACAGATTCAGGTTGACTCACAAGGTGGCGTTCAAACTCCTCCATGACTTTACTGAGCATGGATTCAACAATCTGAAATCAGAGTGAAAACAACTAATAACTAGACAGAAATTCAATGTGATCAGTCTGATCCCAGGATTAGGAAATAATAGATGCTGTATATTTGAGATCTCTTTATCAAACACTTTGAATCAGAGATAACATATTGAGGTGGCTAATCACTAGTATCATCGAAATGCTTGATATAGCTCAGAGAATACTTACAGTTGGAATTTCTTCTTGCTTCTTATCATTAAGTAGTGCACGAATCATCATGTTTAAGGAATGATTGTAATTCTGTGCATAAAATAAAAAGCATTTTAATTTGCCTCTTCAGTCACTAATGCCAAACGAAGAGTGAGAACTCTGAATCAACTACCGACCATGTCACTTACATCTATACCAAGATCGCTGCACTGTTCAGTGTCTAAAGACTTCTCACTTACAGATGAAGATCTCGAAATTGAATTCATGAAGGGTTCTGAATTCTTCCTACCAACAGTCTTCCCTGAAGAGCTAGGTATTTTTGAATTACCTGAAAATTTCCAGGTTCCGTTACCTCCTGCCAACTTCCAGTCATTAAAAGATTTCAAAGCAAGGACACAGCTCACAATCCTTCCTGTTTTACCACCCTGAACAATTCATTTGTAAACAAAAAAAATATATTAATAGAGCTTAAAATTAGATGGGACGGGTAATTCAAGTTAGAATGCACTCCACTGAGTTATTTTGACTCGTGTAATACTTGTAAATGATTGCATAAGAATTAGAAGTAGGAAGTATGATTTATTCGAACACCCAAGCTGTTTATGCTTATTGAGGCAGTATAACTGACAGACTAACCTGTTCTAAATCAGATGCCTCAAATGTAGGAAGTCCCAACTCTTCCACAGCAACCAGAAAATTTCTCACATTTTCGAAGTATTGGTACGCCATTAAAGCCGCACCATCTGGGATAATCACAGTATCATTTGGTGCTTCTACCACCTAGACATACCAGAATATAAGTAATGTGCCAATGTGTGCGTTTTACATAAACTCAAAAAGGAAAATGTAGCAATCAAAACATGTTCAGTGTGCTTAATAGTTCTAACAGAAACTTAGACAGTTTTAGTGAATACCAATTACCTTTGGAACAACACCAGGTTGAACCCTGTTGATTGCAGTACAAAGGACAATCCCACTCCTCAACCCAAGTCTGAAGTCTTCTTCAGAAGGCTCAGCAGGCAAATCTTTAGAACATACAACACCCACTATCTTCCTTAACCACCTGGCTGCCTCATATCGTCTTGATGCTAAAGAATTAAGTACCCCTTATGAGAATTAACATCAGCCCTAATCACCCCAAAAGTCAAATAACGACCCCCCCCCCCCCCCCCCCCCCCCTAATTAAAATAAAAATAAAATATTTGATGAATTTCAGGATCAACTTGGATATACATATGCAATTTAATCCAAGATCATCTAAATAATTAATTGTCCCTCATTCAACAAGCATTATAAGAGAAACCCAACAATGAAATCATTTGTATTAATTAAGTAATCAGGTGATAATGATCACCTAAAATAATTTTATTGTTCATCTTACATTAATGCTAATAATAATAATATATGATGGTTATACAAATCCAGAACAAAGATATAATCAAGAAAGAGGAATGAAGTCGTACAAGCCTCCTCTGCTTTTCTTGATGCAAAATCGATGTTGCGCAATCGAGTTCCATGCTCTCTAAGAACATCTTCAACCACAGAAACCACAGAAAATGATAACATTCCCTCTGCAGCCATTGATACCATCAGAACCGTTGAGCAGATTTTTTTTTTTTTTTTTTCCTTCAAGTTTTTCAAAATCCAAGAAATTCAGTTGATTTCTGAAAGTAATTGGTGATCATTTGAAAATCTAAGACAAACCCAGATTAGTTCTTCAAAAAATAAAGAAACCCTTTTAATAAAATCAATTAAGATATTGAAAACTTCAATGAGAAGGACAGCAGAAATGGAGAAGAATGAAGATATTTGAAGGAGAAAAAAAAATAGGAGATGGCAATATTTTTAAAAAAATAAAAATAACTAAATTGTAACCTTTGATTTCTTTTTTCTTATTTGAATTTTATATAATTTTGATTTTAAAAAATTTGGGTAAGATAAAACGCCATTGTTGAATGTTTTTCTACTTTTTGTTGGTTGCTCAATGTTTATTTCATTGTGTTTTGAAGTTGGTAAAACCTCCCCCCAAAAAGCTGCTGCCGAACCTCCCGCTTCAGTCACCTGAAGTTTTTTTTGTGTCTTTTTTTGGGGATTTTTACATTATAAAGTCTATTTTTAACTTTTTGACAAGCAATTTTTTTTACTTTTGCAATGTATTGGGTTTTGTTTATATGTAGACTTTGTACCACTTTCTCTAGGTGAGGAGTTAATTGACAAGATCGCAACATAATAGATGAACTTTTTAATTAATATGTAGTAACATATTCTAAAATAGTGTAGTTATTAGGTAAGTTTCACGGTTTGATTATAAGTTATTTTGTTATATATTTCAATTATAATAATATTTTTATTTATCGGTGAAAACTTATAGGTTTTATAAGATTACAAATAGTATTCATAAGTTTTAAAGTAAAGTAGAAAATTTAATTGAAATATTCTTATAAATGCTTGATCGTGATGATATGCATCAAAAAAACAAATGCTCCCAAAAATAAGTGAAATTAATGATTTAATGTGACATGATTTCATCATCATTTCTAATTTTTCAACACAATATGATTGATTGAACATACATTTGTTACAGTTTGATAACATTTTCTTATAAGTCACACAATTATAAGAATATTTTCTTATAATTATTATAGTAAACAATTTAGGAATTTATAAAGTTACACAATTTTCTATACATAGTATTTTCCAATCTAATATCAATGAAAAATAGAAAAATTGATGACATCATCTAAAAAAGGTGGAATTTTTTTTTTATTTTTATAATAGTTTGACATGTGTCCAAGATAACATAACACGGGGGTTTTGTTTCAGTAATAATTATAAATGTTAGATTTTTGGTGATTTTCTTAATTTAAAGGTGGGAGTTTTGGCAATCCCAAATTAGCTTAGTTTCATTGATTCATTATCACTTCTCGTTTAGATTCCTTTGGATACTCAATATTTCTATTTTCCCCTTACGCGATCAGCATGTTGATAAATTTCTCTTATTATTCTAATCGTGATTATAAACGACAATATAATCCTAATATCTAAACTTTGCGAGTAGGAAATCAACTAGGCTGCAAAGTGATGTCTAAGAAAAAAGCCTTGAGCCCTAGAGTGAAGCACTGAAGCTACCCTCTGGCCACTGCATTCTGCTAAAACAAAGAGGTAGTTGCCATGTCTTAGCCATGACAAAAGAGATCGTGCGAGCAGAAGGCAGAGAGTAGCATTGTGCCAAGTTTCTTGTGTTGGACTCATAATATACTCGCTCTGTTTCTAATATGATGAGTTATTTTCTTCTTTTAAATCATCTAAAAATAACTAGCCACATTTTAAATTAACAAGAATTTTAACTGAAAGACTTCAACGCAATGGTAAATATTTGAATCTTAAATCATAATGTAAAATATTTTATCTCATTTCTTAATAAATAAACTTTATTTTAAAGCGACCTATACTTTAGGATAGTTAAGGGGCGGTCCATTGGTAGATTAATAAATTATTATTATTATTTTACGCAAGAGATTAATAAATTGTTAATACACATAAATGCAAGATAGTTATAATGAATGGGAGCATAGCCTTTGCACCTTTCATTATTGCATTCATCGACAAAAATATTTCTTAATGTAGTAATCACTTAAACGGATGGAGAAGCTTTGCTTTGTATTAAAGGCAAAACATGAAACCATGATTAGAGGAATTCTGCAATATATATAAATAGTTCATTATTATCACTTTCATTCATAATATTTTTGGCTTACATATATATATCATTGTTGATTAGTAAGGTTTTAATTTACAAGTGATCAATTCAGATGCATGAACACTGCGAATCATCCCCCCTTTCTTTTTTAAAGATATGTAAATCGTATAGAATTAAACTCAAAATACCTACTTGAGTAGGTGAAGTTGCTTTTCCAACATATCACAAAAAAAATTAAATAAAACGTATCAATCACATTTTAATTTCCTAAATATTTGTATATCAATTAATATTCTATCTAGACAACGAACTGCATAATTTTTAACAAGTATGTGAATATGTGATACGCATTAAGTACATAACACACGGTTACATTTTTATTAAAATGTGTGATCCCAAAAATTTCAAACATTGTTTATCAAGATCTTTAATGTTTCATAAATTACAAGATTTTATATGGCCTAAAAATATTAGAGCTACGTATATCAACATTCTTAATTTTACTTAGTACTTTGTACTTTGTATGAAATATTTAACTTGTTGAAATATTAGGTTAGTTTCGTGTGATTTATGGTGTAATAATAAATTAATTTATTAAATATTTTAAATATAAGAATGTTTTCATTTATCGGTGTAAATATATATGTATAGAATTAGATATAGTACTCCATTTCTTTTAAGGCAAAGCAAAAAATTTAATTGGGCTAATATTTTTCTCATATTAAGTAAATAAATAATTATAAAAAAGATAGAGAGAAAACCATGAAATAATTATAGTTTTAAATAATTTAAGAAAAAAAAAACTTAACATGGAAAGATATAATATCATCTATTAAAAAAATTATTTTTTTTATAATAACTTAACATGTGTCTAATATGATATTAGTGTGGATTTTCCTTTAATAATAGTTATTTGTATAGTCATATAATTTTTTATATATGATATTTCTCAATTAAAAAACTGACATTATTTATGAAAAAAAACATAATTTTTTATATAATAACTTGAACACATGTGTAATATGATATCAGTAGGGACTTACTTTAATAATAGTTATAAATAGATAAATACATAGATAAATAACTATATAAGAGAAAAATAGGCAACAATTAATACTAGTAGTCATTTTAATGTTCAATTTACTTAATTAATGATAATGTTTCAAAGCGATGAACACAAAATTAATGTTAGTTTTGGCTCTGAGGGGTATTACGCAAGAGGGAAGAGGAATTTCCCTCCAAGGAGTTAATTCCCAACTCCGAAGCCTAACAGGAGAAAAAGTCAATGCCTTGTCCCCTGCGACTGTTGGAAAGGGGCCCACATTTAACACGACTACACCGGCATAATTCATAAGTTAGTTAATGTGCAAAAAGCATGCCGGCGGGAGTTTTTCTAGTTATATTTGCCGGGCGAAATGGGACCCACGAACCTCATTTAAAGTCACTGTTGCCCACAGTCATGCTTCACAATTTTTTAGATGAACAGTTTCGTTAGTAGGAGTTTTTGACCAGTATAATTACACTAATCTCTCTCTTTTTTTTGAGGTTAGGTTAGGACTTTAGGTTTTGCTTGTAAAGTTGTAACTAGCAAAATTTATATTTAAGCCATTTTTAAAACCAATCTCGCTTTAACTTTTAAAGAACATCTTATTATGTAAGTATTTAGTATCTTATCTTTATCGCTCAATAAATAGATTATTTGAAAATTTATATAGTCTCCAGAAAAAAGATAGTTATTTTTCCATTAATATTATTAGTTTGTAATAGGAAAATTTCCCTGAATTTCTTAAATTCATTAGTTTTCTAGTAATGTTGATAATTTTTAATTCAATAAATTAATAAAATTATTAAATAAACTATTTTTAATTTGATTGATAATAAAATTGATAAAGTTAATTATATACAATTTCAAAGAAAGAGAGAGAGTAATAAAGTGAGACCAAAATCCAAAGAAAAAGGAGGATGTCGTCAATAATGGTACTGTACCAATTTGGCACATTTTAATAGTGACAGCAGGTATATTGAAGGATGTTATTGGGGAAGCATACTCCTCAGGATTACTAGTCCATAAATAGACAACTACAAATTTCAGTTTTTGGATTTTTCTTTGTGCTTTGTTTTTGACATAATCAATTCATCTCTTAGCATGTCAAAAGAGACATATACATATATATATATATATATATAAAATATATATATATATATATATATATATATATATATATATATATATATATATATATATATATATATATATAGTGATCAACTTATTATTTTTTACATATAGTAACATTTTTCGTTATTATAGTAATCCTTCTCTTTACGTTAAATTTCATACATTGAATCTTATCTCTTAAATGATCAAAATTCTTTTTCGTTATTCTCATTTTAAGCACAAAGGAGAGAAATGGCCAAAATGTATTTTCACCTTTTAGGTTTACGTTGTCACTTTGCAATTAGCTAGTGCATTGTGGCAGTGCATCATTTTTAAACAAGAATTTTTAAAAAAAAAATAATATGAAATATATATTTACTACAAGTACTCCTTGAAAATTATTTTCAATATTACATGTTTCTACAAACCTTTTAAAAGCATGTTTTAACAAACCTTTTACTCCTTTGACATCATAATACATTAATTTCAATTGCTCTAATCTATCTATGTGGAATGATGAGAAAAAAAATTGTCAATTAATGACATTACAAACATAGAAAAATTGAGATTAGGATTAATAATTTCTTGAAACTAATAATAATAAAAATTAGTATTATTGATAAATCAATAAAAATGGCACTTTTAAAAAAGAGAAGTTTGCCACGGCCTGAGCTTTTATAACTCTCCTCGGGTTGGTGTGGAGAGAAAGAGAAGGAGGCTTTGTGGTTGAGTTAAGATTTGAACTTGTCTTCTCCCTTCTTTCTCTAAGGTGTGGTTAAAAGTCTCAAATTTCAATTCTGTCTAAAGTAGTCACCTATTTTATTTCCCAAGCTCTCCTCAACGCCATCCTTGACAAACTCACTAATAAAAGTAAAATTCGGCTATATTTTTGGATAGGAGTGCAAGGCTGTTAGAGTGTTAGCTACAAAGGTTGTGGCATCATGTCTTAGGCTTCGTTTAGTAAGGTGTGAAACGTTTTCCCCATTTTACGTTGTTTGGTTTGGAGTAAAATATAGGATGTAAAACTTGGAATGTAAATTCATTTTACACCCTATTGAAAACAGTTTCCCCAAAACTAGGAGTAAAACAATTTTACATCCATTCACTCCAAAAAAAATTATCAACTAACAAACAATTCACGCATTATTAAATCATGCATATAGGTAAAAACTGGTCGTGTCGTGCCAGCTCGTACTTGGCTTCTTGTCATGTCATGCCGTGTCATGCCTAATTGTGCCCGTGTCGTGCTACATTTCCCTAAAACTCAATCCATGGCCTAGCACGACCCCCGTGCTTAGCGTGGCATGTTATATATGTGCCTCGTGCTAGCCTAATTTTTTTAAGAAAAAAATATATAATAGAATTGAAAAAATAATTTTAGATAATTTAAATTATATTATAAGAATATAATAATATTAAAAATAATAGTAATATAAATTGTAGTAGTAATAACAATAATATTACCAATAACAATATTAAATAATACTAAATAATAGTATGTTTCGGGCCGTGCCTCGTGCCAAATTGGCATGCAGCTCGCGTGCTTGTGGCTAATTTTTTTTTACTGTGTGCGCCTTGGCCTGCGGCCTACTCCACGGATAGCATACCACGACCGTACTTATGTCTAGCGGTGTTAACTGGGTACTCAGGTTTTCGGCTACCCTAGTAGATTGGGTACCTATTTTTTCCGTTAGTTGGAAAATCGGCCCATGACCCGACCCGGTTTAAGCCGGTACCCACTTAAAGGGTACCCGCTTAAACCGGGTTGGGTCACAGGGTACCTTTTTATTTCCCGAACTCTTTTCATTCTAACTAAGGTACCTGCTTAAACTGGGTCGAGTCATATAATACTCGTTTAAATAGAGTACTCGCTTAGTGGGTACCAACTTAAATCGGGTCGAGTCACAAGGTACTTGGCTGAAACCCTACTAAAACAACAAAACCATATTTTAAAAAAAATATTTTGGATATTCGGGTACTCAATTACATTTTTTATCCAACCCATGACATGACCCGAGTACCCGATTTTTTACCGAAAAATCAATTTTTTTTAAAAACCGACGATTTATTTTCGGATCATCGGGTAATCGAGTCGGATAGTTTTGAACATCCCTACTCGTGTCGTATTGTGCTAAAAGAGTGTCTGTTCGACTCGTGTGCCGGTCCGGCCCATTCCCAGTTCTACTCACGCATTTTTTATTTCTCATCTTCTCGATAGCCTCTCTCTCTACTCCATACTTCTCTCTCTTAAAAATTCGGGAAAAAAATCCATAATTTCTTTTCATCTTCTTCTAATATCATCAATTCAGTACATTTTCTTCAAATCTCATATCTTGATTATTAAATTATCGTACTATATCATGAATTCTAACAAATTTTATCCATTTTAGTCGAAAATAAAAAAAACCTAGATTTTTCCCCGATTTGATTGAACCATGAAAGTTAATAGAATTGATTTTCAGTTCAACCAAACAAAGGAAAATGTTTAAATGTAAAATCATTTACCATGCAACTAAACAACGGAAAAGTTCCATGAAAATGAGTTTTCCACCGTAAAAGATTTTCCATAAAAAATCATTTTCAGTTGAAAACATTTTACACCCTACTAAATGGAGCCTTAGAGGGGATTGAGCATCACTAGTATGGAAGCTAACCATGTCGTCACATTATTATTGATTTAACATAAGAGAGAACTTTACAATACCTCCTTTTCTTATCAGATATATATAGAGAGAGAACTTTACAATACCTCCTTTTCTTGTCAACATCATGTCCATATGTTTAAGACACGAAACTTGTCGTCACATTTGCTATCAAAGTGGAACACTTCGTTGTCCAACCCTATCACTCAATGCACAAACCATATGCACAACAGCACAGGTCAGATTCAGCAAGTAGTAAAGAAGAGTCCATCAACAATTTCAAACACACCTCGACCCCATATTTAAATCATCTAGCACCGAATGGTCGTGCATTATGACTCGTGAGGGTATTGGGGATTCACACAATGCCTGTTAATCCCAAAAAATCGATAGCTAAAATTTTTTAACTGAAGTATAAAATAAAGGATTGGAGAAAACTCCCCAGCCTTAGATGCAGAAATGATGATAGCAACAGGAGTCTTCGCTGGCTGTAACTAAAAAGTTGACACAAAAAGGGTAATCAATTGGGTAATTTGTCCACCTGAACGCACTTTAGAAAGCCATAGACTTGTACTTGGTAGAATTTTATAAATCAGTTCAACACCCTAAAGAACCTACAAAACTTGCCCAGAATCCAGGATTTAGACCTGAATGTTCTTTCAACTCCCAAGACATACAGAAACAGAACATATTAGGATCCTTTGGTCCACAATCCACGTACTAATTTTCACTGATCAAATTCACTTGTTCAGTAAGGTCTATTACTCAACAAAGTAAAAATCTTGTTGCTAGGAGTAGCATATATATTTAATTAAATGAACCAGAAAGCATGATTATATACAATGTTAAACGAAAATTCAAACAAATAAAATCCTATTCTGCCAGTAAAAACATGGCAGCACTGCAGCATCTTCATTGGGTGTAAAAGTAAGCAGACACGAATAATAGCCATAGAATTGAATGGTGGCACATTAAAGAGAAAATCCAATTTTCTAACTAGTTACTTTTCTTATAAAAGAAATGGAGGTAATGAAACAAATAATGATCCAAGCTGACATAATTGACTCAGCCATGTCAGCACTATTCAGAAGATTATCAAATGCATTCAGAAAAGGCAAAAGAAAAGAATGCAGGTCCTAAAAGCCCCTTACATGATTAAACAAGATAAGATTATCGAGAGAAATCATTGCTTAAGTAGTTTATTCAAGCTTCGCAAAATAATCAATCATGAATCTTGGCATAGAAGAATCTGCTAGGCACTTTTCAATACAGCCCATGTGTCTTGAGTCATTTCTTGAACTTCTGTTCATACCCCCTCTCTTCTCTAATATCTGTGTTAGTGAGCCCCTTATAACTTTCAGGTATAATACATAAATCAAGGGTTATGCATCGGAATGTCCAATCCTCCCAACAATGCTTCAAAGTTCCAAGTGACATGCTACATTTTATCATCACAATATAAATATAGTTTTCAACCAGAAAAGTTATGCAATATGCATAAATAACTATAACAAGCATCACAATCCAAAAAGTAAACGATGAGAGTTTATTTATTTCGTGCGGAGGGGTGCAGATAAATCCTGACACTCTTCATCAAAAAAGACAAAACAAAACGAGAGAGTTTTTATTTTATTTATTTTTTATTTTTTATAATTGAGACTTTGCAAGTGAAAATGGACCCTCAAACAAAGCAATGACATTATGAGGTTCGGATGAATCGACAAAGACTGTCAAGACTAGTAGATCAGGTTATTCTTTACCCAAATGTCTTCATATTTGGAGGAATAGGGAGCAATAAAGCTCAAGTGTCTAAAAGAGAAAGAGTATCAGACATGACATGAGATGTGATGCAAGGATCTTCTAGGCAATCCCATCTAATCAATCACAAGGAGTCTACCATAGAATAAGCTCAAGTATGAGTGCACAAATAAAGGAATGCTTAACAAACAATAACAACTCAAATAGGTCGATTTATGATTTGACAGTTTATTAACATATTAGCAGATTCAGAAGTAACTTCAGGATTTATAACTAATTAGTAGTTTTTAGGCTTTCCATAATCATTTATGAAAGCTGAGACCGTCGTCTCCCTCAAACTTGCTTGCAAACCTGACAACCATATCGGGTGCCTGTCTTTCCAATCAGTATGCCCCCGGCTAGGTCGGGAAAGCTCGGACCTCTAAAAAATGAATGTTAGAAGTCAAACGGCATCGACTAGGACTTAATACTCTTTTCGCGAAATCCATCTATTTGTTCCATTTATCTTTTACTGGTTATGGGTGTATTTTTCTTACTCGTGACCACAGTAAGCGCACTCATCTCTTAATCCTGACCAGAGAACAAACATTATTAATAACTTGGTAGCAGTCCTCCCAACAACACCCAGCACAACAGACCTCAAAACCAAGCCAAAAAATGTCCAAACATACCCCAAACTCACGCAAAACACAACACAAAATCGAAACAGCAACAAGCAACCCAAGACACTCCAAACTCGCACAAATTCCCGTTTATAAAAACTGACCAAAATAGGACAGCAAACATACTCAAAAACACCCAGCAAAACCAACCCAAAACCCATCAAAATCATGACAAGACACACTCAAAAACACCCCATCATACATGCAGTAGGCTCATCCCAAAATAGGCAGTATAACACACCCAAAATTCATGAAACCAGCCAAGCTTGTTGCTTTGAAAAACAGATTTTTGATGGGTAGTTGTGCACAAGCTTGATTTTTTTTCCAAAAACTTGGGCCTCAAGGCGGCACGCAATATGACACTAGTGGATTGGTGAGATAACGATCTCAACCTCCATTTACGATTAACCGTTTATTGGGGTGGGTGGGCTAATAATAAGCTATGAATCAAATTCTATTAAGTTGATCCGTGATTATTTGATCTAAGTTATTGAGTTATTGATTAAGTTGTTTTCTTGATTGGTGACTGTATTGGTGAAAGTTATATCTTGTTAGCTCAACTCAATCTTATTTTCGGATAAGCCACAAAATATTTAGGACCAAACGTCTATTTAGCTTTCGCTGATTTTGTAATTTGAATCTATCAGTGTCATGGTGAGAACAAATGTGTGAGTGGGTCTTTTTTCTGTTTAGTTCTGAAAATCATCCTAATCTTTATACATGAATTGCGTTTCTTTTTTCTTTAAGATTATTTATAATTGTCTACGTTTTTCTAAAAGTGTAGTTTTGATTCATAAACAAATTATACTATTGTAATATTCATCCTTACTTCGTTTTTTTTAAAAGTAAATATTAATCCTTACTTAAGATTTTATGATTAAGGTTAACCAAATTTAGTTAATTATTAAGGTTTTTAATTAACAACTAAAAGGTCAGGTTATTACAAAGCACCATCCTTTAAAGACATCCTTTAAAGATATCCCCATTTCACTTTTTACGGTCAATCAAACATAGTATTTAAAACGTTTATATCTCTAAATTTATGAGACTAAAAATTATGAAATAGTTGATATCCTCAAAATTATCATTAAGATACATTCAATAAAATCTCAATTAAAATTATTATTTCTTACAATTTAAAGAGAATTCATGGTCAAATTTTTAAAATTTTGACCCAAAAAACTACAACAAAGCCAATCTTTTTAAGAGATCGAGGGAGTAACGTAGTACTTATAGATTTTTTTTTCCAATGTCCCTGACTAACATCAGTGTGAAATATCAATTTACTAAGTAATCCTTCTTTATACAGAACCAAGAAAGGTACATCATAACATCAACCACCTTTTAGTGTCACAAATCTATTATCAATTTGGCTGTTCATGATGTTTTTCGAAGTTTAGAAAATTAAAATTAAGATTTCAGAATGACCATTTTAAATATTGTCACAAGCAAATTCATGTCAAATTACACCTAAAGCAATTTAGACATGGAAAGTTCAACTTCCAAATGTAATTTTTTTTGGTGCAATAGAGGAACAAAACAAAGAAAACCAAACAAACGGCAAAAACAGAGAAACAGAACCAAAAACAATAACCTAAATTGTGTATGCTGTCAATAACATAGTTTAGATCTCATTGCAAATTGCAATAGACACCCAGCATTTAGATATTGGGATAACAGTTAAGTGCATAAATATACTTCTTTCTTGAGGGAGAAATGAAAGAGGGTATGTTAATGCTACCACTCATAGAAAGATTACAGCCATACAGGCAATTGTTTCACATCAATAGACACCCAAAATAAGTACATATCACTTCTTTAGGGGGAACAATAAGTGGGTATGTAACCAGTCACAAAAAGGTTACAGACGATCTGTATTATTGAGTCTACAGAATCATGTCTAAAAAAGATGCAATAATGGAGGAAAGAGCTCACAAAATATAGTCTTTAAGTAATTCAGCCAAGATACCAAGAGGGGTAGTTTATTTAATCAAATATCAATTCACCCATAAAAGGCAACATAAAATCCAACTGCCTTCATCTCGACTTAGGTCTAAAAGTGCTAATTAAATCCTGGGAATCGAAGTCCCAAGAAAACATCATCAGCATTTAATGATCATCCAATACTACTTTTCACCGCCATCTCACTTACCGGAAAGTACACATGAACGAAACCCAGCACTCTTCTCAAGGAAGCTCTAATATAAGATGTAATTAAAGGAAATTCAATATAACATGAATTCTCACACCGAGTCTTTACTATAACAAATTGATAACCAAATCCTAATGTATATAAAACTTATTTTCTTTCCATCTTCATAAACATCAACTGCACAGAAAATTGCAAAGGTTGATAAACCAGATGATTAATCAAAAGCAAGCGTATATGCAGATGATATTTATTCCTTCCATGTCAAGATGAGTACTCTGCTCTAGATCTTTTTTTTTACAAATGGAATTTGATTCTATAAGGAATAACAAACACTCGACCATCAGCACATTTATCACTTTGCAGACTCTATCTTTGTCAGTCAAAAAATTGATGGAGTGTAGGCCAACTTACTGATTAATCAAAACCACTCAGTTGTTTTTCCAAGAACTGGTTAGAAGCAGCATCACCATATGGTTTCAGCCCTTTCATGCCTTGACCTGGTTCAAATAAAGAAAATACATATATGGAACACATAGTTCTAACCTTATAACGTCAATGCCTGGATTATTTTTGTAGTCATCTTTAAATATTCCCAAAACCAACCTTGAACTAGCCTTTTCAAAACAGCTTGGAAGTCCATTCTCAAGCTTTAGACTCGAGGAGCTAGTTGATAAGGAACAGTACAGTGAAGCCTGGTTCTCAGCCCAAGTCAGATAACCTAGCCAAAGCTGTATCCTGTAGCTGTAAAAAATAGAGCTAGCCAGAAAACAAGAGATTTTCATTTAAGCAAATGATCCTAGGGTTTTTGACAAGCATCTTATGTATTAACCCATCAGAATACATGCTAGTACCATAGACTTAAAAAAAAAATTCAGAAATCAAAGCAAAAGTTGTACTTTAGATCAAGGAAGAAAGATCCCTAGAGATTTACAAGAACTGAATTGGAAAAGAACCTTGAACTAAACGCTTGGCATAGCCTTCTTGTATCACAGAGAAGGGAGCGGGGCTTACGTTCACATGATACGTTTGATTACACACAAATGTCATACAGACTAGTTTGTATGGACTCTCTTTTTACCTCAAAATACCCATTTTTCATATAGCAGTACAGCACCCAAGCGTGATATCAACATTAGAAATTTCAAAGGCCACAAACTCAATTGTTGTGAAGCCAAGTGGCTCAAGTACATAAAGAAAGTCCATTGAATTTTCAATAAAGTAACATGGAAATGAAATCTTTTCTTTTGATACCTGCATCCAACAGAACATCTGGAGTAGAAAGCTAAAAGAGTGAAAAATCCATCACAAGCTCTACTCAAACCCAATTTTCTATAGCTCAGGAGTTGGAGGTAACCAGACTGTCTGTGTCAGGGATACTCTATGCACATAGCAACAGGTACTCCATAAAATGGTTAACCTGTCATGTCATATAAACAGTATGAAGTACAGAAACTTCATAAGTTCATAACAGCATAGGATTTGATTTTTTTTTTTTAATATAAAACATTGTTGGGAAATAAGGAAATACCTGTTGCATTCTGAATTTCAGTCTATTTGAATTCACCTCCTTGTTCTAGAAAAGCCTCTCAAGTATGTACAGTGACCAAGCTCTTAAGATTGCACTGAAAGTCTGAAACTACATAAAACAATAACTCAAAGAAACAGGACCACAATAACAACAAAATATGAGCTCTTTTCATGTTAGTCGTTCTCTCCAAAGGGTTATTTCTAGTAAAATGCAGGAAATAAGTAGCAAACACGTCTTACTTGCAGAGGGAAAAGAATTTAATTCACTAACTGGTACAAATTCATAGGATACCATACACTATTACAACACTAGGTGGACTACAAAGCTAAAACTCTTTAGAATATAATTTCGTACATTTAAGCAGATTGATCTTGCCATTGGCAGATGGTAACTACTAAACTGAAATCCTCACTACAGAACTATATGTAGGAGAAAAGTGCTGCTTTATGCCAATGCTGCAAATCACAGCATCTAGTAACTAACAGAAAGCATTTTGATATCTTTAAGATGACGAAACAAATAACAAATATAGGTCAGCCTTCTTCAGATTCATGTATTGCTTCCATATTATCTTCTTTGTAGACACCAAGGGGGGAACCATGTACAGACAGAAGCATCTCCCCAAGTTTAGGCAATCTGCGGCTTTTGGGTGTCATCCCAATGGACAATCTCTGGCTTTGAGCCCCAGGAGTTTGAAGACCTTCTGGCATCCCAAGCATTACAGTATTAAGCGATTCCTGAGACAAATATGTCCCCATGAGCAGATCATCAATATTCATGGTGTTTTTCATAGTCTTGGCAGAAAACTGATGACCACCAAAGGATTGCCTTGCATCTGAGCATAACGGATAAGCCATACCCATGTGTTGGAGAAGAGAGGCGTGAATATCTCTACCATCAGTGTTATATGTGGACAAATTACCATAATCATCTTTCCATCTTAGATCAAAATGATCATCTTCACCATTTCTAACTACATCAACATCAGGAAGATTCTCCCTAAAAAACTGCAGGACAGGTGTTTGCAGTTGTTCCTGGTTGAAGTATGAACAAACTAAGCGCAACCCAGTAATGAGATTTTCAACCTCCATTTCTGAAACAGCCTTTATTGCAGCAATCTTGCGTTCTAGTTCCCGGTCAGTGGATACACCGCCATTCTTCTCCTGCTTGGATTTCTTTTCATCAATGGTAGGTTCCTCGTCATTCGATGATAACTGCGGCGTAGTAGCAACCCTCTTTCTTTTCGTCATTTACAAATTGATTTCACTTCCAAAACAACAATATCTAATTAGTATTCAACAATACAGAATTTAACCTTCCCTCGAACTCGACTAATATCGCGTTCTAGAGTGAAATTGGTATCAGCCGACACCCGACGTTCACAGCTGACAGTAGCTCGTTAACAACGAAGATGGGTATTGGACATTTGGACAAATCCTATCAGAAAACAAAACAAAACAAACAAATTAATTTCTGAAATTCACAGTTAATATGAAAAATTTACGCAGTCATAACAAAATGCTCAAACAAAACAAAAACAACAAAAACCTAATTCGATAAATTTCACTTGTGATGTACAAATTATCCCCGAAATTTCTACTCAATCGTCCTAACATTTTTCAAAATAAATTCATCAAAACCCTAATTGAACAAATAAGATAAAACAAATAAGGCGAATTGAAGGAAATAAACCGACGAAAATGTGACATGATTTAACGGGAATCGCAAAATTTAGACCTAGATTAACTGGAAAAGGAGAAAAACCAACCTGGAGAAATGAGATGAGAGAAAGATGTGACAGTGGTTGCGCTGAGCCAGACGCCGACGGCCGCCGTGTGATGAGGAAGAATGAGTTTCGTCTGTGAATTTCGGTGGTGTAGGTGTTTACTTGGAGGAAGTGACAACGGATAAAAGATTCAAATTTCAAAACGCGCTACAACTATAATTGGGTAGAAATTCCATTTAGAGTTGTCCACTTGGATACTTAAAATTGGATTGTGATTACGTCCTTTTACGTCTAACTATCCATGCCCTATAGTATTTAAGATAGTTAAGAAGAGGCATATCTACTACCTAAAGTTATCATCAAATCAAATTTAGATTTAGGTTGGGCTAAGTTTTGCTAAGGTAATGTCAAATTGTTTATTTTTTTAAGTAGGTTCGGTTTGTTCAATTTCGGATTTAGGCTGTATCAAATCGAAATGAATTGGGTTTGCGGTTGATAATTTTGTGCATGATAAATGGTATCTTTTCTCTATCTTAAAAAAGTAGTTAGGATAAATATTGATGAGCTTTTTTAGAAAAATGGGATCATTGTGAATATTGTGAATTTTATGATGCAAATCAAGTTATGTAATTTATCGTTAAACCACCAGAATATTCCATAGTCAGTGGAAGTAGATTTACTCTAATTATAGTTTATATTTCGTCTATTAAATATGATTCAACTCAAAATTTAATTATGAAAGAATGGCGTAAAACTGACTCCATCGAAGTCAAAGTTTATTTTTAGTGATACTGAAATTGGGCCGACTAGTTGTACTTAATAAATTGACACGATACGTATCTATACCCGATCGACCTGTTTATGATATCAAAGCATGGGTTAGTATAGTTTGGTTTTTGACCAACATGTGGACAAGTACACAGCCTATGGTGAAGCCCAACAAAGACCCCCTACCGAAGCCTGCAATAAAACGGCATCGTTTAAGCTAGGGTTTGGGAATAAACTAAATACATCCACAGTCCAACATTTATTTGCCCTCAACACCAAAGACAGAGCGAGAAAGCAGCCGCTGCGGAGCCCAAGTGCATAACCCCTAACCGTCTGCGAAAATGGTCCGATCTCTCCCTACCCCTCGCCTTAATCATCATGCTTTTCTTTCTTATTTATGATTTTTGTTGATTAGTTGGGCATCAATAATGTTGTTAAAATGATGGATCAGTCTTTGGTAGCCAATGAAGATTTCCAGCACATTCTGCGTTTATTGAACACCAACGTTGATGGAAAGAAGAAGATCATGTTCGCCATGACTTCTATTAAGGGTATTGGTCGTCGTTACGCCAACATTTGCTGCAAGAAGGCCGACATCGACATGAACAAGAGGTCATTTTTTTCTCTCTCTCATTTGTCACGAATTAATGCTATAATTTTGGTGGGTTTTCTTTTTGATTTCTGGGTGTATAATATTTTGTGAAGCTTTGTTTAATATTTAAGCCTAATTTTCGAGTTTTATGTTTGGCATTGTGTCGTTTCCTGCTAATAAAACAAGGAACTTGGATTCTTGAATATGCTTCAAGTTTTTAGGGTTTTGTGATGTGATTTTGTAGGACCCAATGTTGTTGTCATGATGAGTTGGGTTTCAAACAAATGTAAGGATTTAACCCACATTGTAAAGCATAATGTATTTGATACTACGTATGTGTAAAGTTTTGTATTGCTTGAGTTGTGAGAGTATTTAGTGGCTGTAAGATTAAATTCATCCAGCAATGTGATCGGTTTTCAACTTGTTATTGTTTAGTAGTCCTTCTGTTGAGGGAAACGGGGATGGGGTTATCTAATTAAGTCTTTCATGACTGTCATGTTGACTAGAATACCCGGGCTTAACTATTTGACTGCTTCAGTCTCTTGCAGTGTTATAAGGTTAGTATTTGGGTATGTATGCTATTGAATGTAATATGAATTTCTTGAGACATTTTATGGTATGTTGTTGATGCAGTCTGTTTTATTGGATAACATCTTTGGGTTGATTTTATAACTTTAGTTTTTGTTAGTCTGCAGCAGTGGACTTCTTACTTTGAAGTTATCTGAACTTTTAAGTTTTTTGCTCCAGGGCTGGTGAGCTTACTAATGCTGAGCTAGACAATTTGATGACTGTTGTTGCGAATCCTAGGCAATTCAAGGTTCCGGACTGGTTTCTCAACAGGCAGAAGGACTACAAGGATGGCAGATTTAGCCAGGTTGTTTCTAACCAACTCGACATGAAACTCAGGGATGACCTTGAGCGTCTGAAGAAGATCAGGTATGTTTTTGTCGTGCTTTCTGTTACACTTGCTCTACTTTACACAAAAATTAAACTGTTTTGCATAATTACATGATGAGTTCCCAGTTTGAAAATAAAACGTGTTTAAGCATAGATAAGTTTGTTTCTGTTTCTGTTTTATGTGTTAATTGATTATCGAGTTCATCGCATTGTTTGTGTGAGCTCATCACCGTCTTCTCCTGCAGAAACCACCGTGGTCTCCGTCACTACTGGGGTTTGAGAGTCCGTGGGCAACACACCAAGACTACTGGACGCAGAGGAAAGACTGTTGGTGTCTCGAAGAAACGTTAAGAATTTGTGGTTGTTTACTCGTAGTGGGATTGTCATAAATTATGTCTTATCTTTATTTGGATCGGACTCTAGCATATGAATGATACAAGAAATGCTTTTTTGGCAAATTCTAGCAGTTTCCGTCATTTTTGTAGAAAATAGCTTGCACTATTGATGTTTTGAGAGGAGGTATGGTTCCAGACGTTGTAGTAATGAGGAAAATATGTGATGTTTTTATGTTTTTTTGAGATACGTTGCATTTCTGAACTATAATTTTTTGGGTTGCTGCAACAGTTGAACTTGATGTTTGATCTATTTTTATCGACTGCTTTTACTTTTTAAGAAGTCTCCTACTTCGTATTTGGTTATCTGATAAGCATAGTGAAGCCATTGCTTAATACTCCGTACTGAACTATTGTTGAATCTGTGTTTAAAATCATAATTGAAAATGAAGGATGTGCGGCTTTATGCTCTAAAATCAAAAACATGTATGTGCCGTAATTCGAATCAAATCTGTGGAATTTATCATGGATGGTTGCGGCAAATTCCGTGGGTTGTGTATAGACCTGTTCAAATGGGTGGAGGTCTGTTAAGGGTCTTTGATCGATCCTTTTTGTAAAAAGGCCTAATCAATAATGAGTTGGTCTCTTAAAGGGTCATGTTTTACTGGGTTTTTAATGGGTCAAGTCGGGTCACTAATGAGCCTATAGTTTCCAAGACTTTTAAACACTATAAGGTAACGAATTATTTCCACTTACTTGTCGATAATCTACTATCAAAGATTGAAGGTGATATACGTAAATTATGCCCTTCTATACATAAAAACTATACTCTCCTTTGACCCGACCCGTTTTGCTTTTTCTTTGACCCGTCCTGATCCGGCTCGTTTTGCTTGTGACCCATCTCGATCCTAACCTGTCCAAATGCACAGATTTAGTTCTATAAAAGCACTAGCTGATTTTTTATCCTATAGTTTAGAGAGAGCAACGGATTTGTTGCTTGGAATTTAAGTGGTGGCTCCATTCTCCGTCACTCTACGAGTTCAGTTTATTTTGAATGAAAAGGTGAAGCTGAGATAAATTCTCAAAATGATCTGTCACATTGGTAAGCAATCTTAAATCATATCAAGTTAAGGTTTTATAGTCTGGGATCTTATTTTAAAAATGATGAAATGCTTTAAGTACTGTTTTTTACAAAATATTGTCGGTATTAAAACTATTGAGAAAATTTTGGAAGTAATGTATAAGATCCAATTGTAAAATTTTTTACTATTAGTTGTAACTGTTGTGTACAGTCAAAATAAATGACTATAATGACTCCTAGAGTCTGATCCTATGAAACTTACTATAAGTATATCAAAGTAATATTTCATCTAATCTAAAATGTTTAAAATGACCGAATTTTGTTAATGTTAATATATATTATTTTTGAGATATATTTGAATAACTTCAAATATTGACACGAAGGTGCTATAATTTTGGATACGTGTTAGGGTCAAGGTGTAAACTATTTAATACCTTGTATTTGGTCTAAGGGCCCTAGAAACAAATCTAGTACCCCATTGTATGAGCTTTTTATATTCCTTGAAAAGAGTTTTTATAGTCAAAGTAGTTGGTTATTTTTATCAAAGACTTATTAGTAAGACCCTATACGACACAGATTAAGCATATTAAAGTATTATTTTACCGAGTTCAAAATTGTCCAAAACGACTATATTTTGAAAGTTATTATATACTATTATATAAATGTTTTAAAAATTTTCTAAAATAAATTGAAAGTATTTGATGTTTCTAAGAGAAATAAAGTCAATAAGCCATATTATAATGTTGGGTGGCCGACACGAGTACTTCAGGTTATATGAAGAGTCCAAATAACAAAGCATATGGCTGTCCCTCAGGGCCCTTTGATATCTAAATCTCAGCAATAATTCTATGCCTGGACTTTTATGTAGTAAACAAGGGTCCTTAAACTCTATATATTATCAATATCTTGCCGTAACATCATATTTCTCTGCAGCATCTGCAACTGAGCTTCTACTTATTCTATCCTCGGGTGAGATCGATCACCTGATGAGATAACTTCCAAGCTTTTCACTGTCTCAATCCAGCTTAATCCTGGATCCTTCTCCTACATCAATCCTCTTTTTTTTTTTTTTCCTTACTTCCATTACAACGTCCCTAATTCCCACAGAAGCATACAGATTTGAGGGCAAGTATGGAACATGAAGTCCCATGGACAAATTCTTGTTTGAAACAGCAGATCACAGTTAATTTAATGCAAGATGATTCTTGCTTAAATATGACTCGTGAATAATTTTGACCACCTCTTCTAGCTGCCCTGCTCGACAGAGCAAACTTATCATGCAAGCATAGAGCTTAAGCCCGGGATGAAGTCCCTTGTCCTTCATGCAACTGCACAACTGCTTCCCTCTATTAAACTTCGGTGGCTGCAAGCGGAAAGTAGTGAAATAAATGTCACCTGATCTGGTTCCAGACCATGAACTAGAAACTCATCAAACAGGCTCATTGCCTCCTCATCCTTTCCATGGTGACTGTAGCCACCTACCATCGAGTTCCAACACTTCAAGTCAGGGTATTTGACCTCAGAAAATATAGACTTGGCAGATCGCAGGTCCACATACAGCCATCAAAATCACAGCCAGATTTTATTGCCAGAGAATAAAGCATTCCACCTTGATTTAACGTTGTATGATCAACACATGCACTCAAAGCACTACTTAGTGCTAAGACATCAACTTTATGACCTTGTTCATACATACCATAGAAGAATTTGACTGCATTTTCACTATCTTCTACTCTAGAATAACCAAAATTCATTTCAGTCCATAGAACCACATGTTGCATTGAGACTCTGTGGAGACCCCTTCAGCAGATTCAAATTTTCATGTTCGAAATACATAGAATTCAGTGAACTCCCAACAAACACACTCTTATACAATCCATATACTGTGACTGGGGTAAATTGGGGGGGGGGGGGGGGGGGGGGGGGGGGGGGTTCCCCTTAAAGTGAAGCTGGACCTCTCGAGCGGCAGAGATCAAAGCTGCAAAAGTATATCCATCTGCTTTGCGAGTAGTTGAACAAACAGTTCCATAGCTTTCTCGCCTTCTCCCCTTCTCTGCATATCCGGCCATCATCGAGTTCCATGACACAAGATCCGGATCCTAAATTCCTTCAAATACATGTAATGCAGATTGGGTGTCACAGCAGCTGGAGTACATATCAACCCATGCATTCTGCAAGGGCAAATCTAGGAACACACCAGTCAAAATAACTTGTTCATGAGCTAGCCGACATAATAATTCAATCTTGCACATGCATTCAGCATCACTGGCTATGTAAAATCTGTTGGGTTTGCGCCACTCCTCAACAAATTTCTGATCCGGTATAATCCTTCTGTCATCATAATATTTTTCACATAACCTGATATAATATCTTGAACCAGCACATTCCCAAATACTTGATTCACAGATATCAGATCCTCAGTACTTGAAAAGAAACAAATCAGAGCGGTCTGAACCTACACATCATTGACCAAACTTGATTATCAAACAATGAAGAGCTAAGCCATGAAAACGGTCCCAAGCAACAGAAGCTGACTGCAATAAACTTAACGTTGCCCCATTTCTCTGGGAAAACAATCCGAACGCATAAGAGGTGGGATTACGTAGTAAAGGCCGAAATGATGGAGTTGTAAGAATTAAGAAATACAGTTTCTTTGAAGCATTTGTCGAACAAAAGGTGGGCATCGTCTATTACTCTTTCTTATTTCCCCGTATCCTACTTTCGGAAGTCCACTGCATTCCTCAACTGCAACTCCCTATTCATTTCCCCGTGAAAACGCTTCCCATCATCTTCCAACCCAGCTTCACTGCAAAAACAAAGCAACCACAACAAAGTTATCACTGATGACATTATCACTGCCAAAACAACCGCAAATAGTTGAACTTGACCTCCAATACTCTGGATTCAAGGCCTTCATGGTCTCTTCTACCACCAAGTTCCACCTCTGCAACTAAATTGATGAGGTGAAGGGCTATACTGGGCACTCGTGCACTAGCAAGGAGGTAAGGAAACCAAATCCAAACAGTGAGAAGAAAATTTGGGTTTCAAGAAGTGAAGACTGTGGGGAAGGAAAGGTAGGAGAGAGTTGGTCAGCAAATGAAGGTGGTTACGGGAGTGGGGTTATGGAGGTCTCAGGGCTAGGATGAATGTTGTTCCCCGATACATCAGTCAACATCTCCTGAGCCTCTTTCCACTGTCCTTTGTGCACATAATTCTTGATAAATAGGAGACAACATTCATAAAAGGTTTTGGCGTTCATCACTTCAAAGAGCTAGAGAGCCTCAGATAATAATTGGTCTTTACAAGGACTAGCAATGATGGTGCTACGAATGACAACACCAGGCGTATAAAAGCCATGAGACTCCATGTTTTTAAGGAGGTTGAGATCACCCATTATTCAAGTACACAAATAAAGCTAACATAAATTTCAAACTTGAAGAAGCAATACTTTTTGAATACTATTCCCATAACCCTATACAGAACCAACATAAATCTAAAACTACTTAAAATCACGAATCTGGCACTTTCACTTAATTATTTTCAGTTAAATTTGAGACCAGAAGAGTAGGTTAAGACACACAAACCTCTAGTAACATTTACACGGATCTGTGCTTTTCACTTAATAAGAAAATCATAGATCAATCACAGAAATAACTTGTAAAGATTTCCAACAGTAGATGACTGCCAAAATTTCTCGCTTTACATTTTTTCATTCAGAACTTGGGATAACCTAGTACTGTATAAGAGACTTAAAGAGCAATGTACCAAAGAACATTATAAAAATTCAGAACCTTTCAGAGATAAGTTATACCTTCCTAAGTACATCACATAAACCTTAACCACCAGGAAATTCCAAACAAACCAGACCCTATCTAACATCAGAATTGAAAAGTAGAGAGGGAAAGAGATGAAAAAAGGAGGGAGCATCCTCTTGCTGGGAGGGCAGATGAGAGAAGTATAGCTTAGCAATGGAGACTTATATGATGTGGAGGAGCCAGAATCTCAATTCCAAATGCTAAAATCCACAATAGCAAAACACATACTCCATAATAATCAAAATTCAAAGAGCTAAAAGTCCACAATTTATTCAACCTTGATTTCCAGACAACATATTATCAGTATAAATTGAGATTTCATCTAGATGATGATGCTATGTGATATAGGTTGGAAAATCAGGAACGTAGATAGAGCAAAGAAAGAGAACAATTAGGAGTGACCTTGAGAAGTAGTGTGACGGAAACTTGGAAAGTCAATGGAGGAGATTCGAGATTATTCTGATGATTTGGAAATATTGTAGCATCACTCCATTTGAAAATGAAACAGTCTTTCCTATCATTTAACAAACACAAACCACAACTTAAACTAGTACCTTAGTACCTTAAAAATTTCTTTTGCTCAATGTTTTGACATAGTCAGAACTCCAAACGCTGCCTAAAAACTCGTGCCATATCCAATTACTCAACTTTATCACACTTGGTTGTTAGAATAACAAGTTTATAATCAAACTCCTGTCACTTGTGACCATAAATTTCCTTCCTCTTCACCTTAAACCCTTGTGGTTTACCTACAAAGAAGAATTTAAGTACAATAGGCACAACAACATAATCACATAATGAATTCTTAAATAAGTGTCTCAAAACGAATAAATAGAACTTTTACCTGCACTAAACATGAAAATCTAAAAGATACTGGGAATCAAATAGCTAAATCATGTCGCCTTCCAGAGCAATCCTAAGAAAATAAAACATGAGGGAAATGCCACTGTTCCCAACAGAAATAAAACAAAATATCTATAAATGGGAGGGAATATTTAATATTGAACTTAATAAAACCATCAAGTATAACAATAAAGCTCCAAGTCACACAAGTACTGCTAATAACAGGTCAGGTCCAAATGCATTGTCTGCTTTCCTTTAAGTTGAAGTCATTTCGTACATTATAAGAAATGAGAAAATTTTGACTTCAATGATTACAGATACTGTAACAAGATATCCAAATTAAACATAACAACTAATAAGAATTCATACAGCTAAATTATTTGCACTAAAAAAGGAAAAAGAACACATACTCACATATTCAGTTCTTGAAATACTTTTGTAACAAAGTCTTGTCTGCATCACTCACATTATGACTTGTGATTAAGCCAATAAATAATGAAGAAATGTCAACATCAGCCTCAAACCCTTTGCTATTCATAAGGCTGAGAAGCTCCAACGCCTTACAGACATTTTTCCCATGAAGAAATGCTCTAATTATCGTATTGTATGTGCACCCATTTGGAGGACATCCATTATCATTCATCTTTTCTAATAATTCTTGGGCATCCTTCAATAACCTTTGATCAATATGGTGTAAGTATGAACATCTGGCAGTAAACCCTTCGCTGGGAGAGAGGAAAAGACATCCATTGCTTCTTCAATTCGTCCAGCTTCACACATGCCATCAATCAGAATAGTATAAGTGAAAATATCAGGAATGACTTCAAAATTCTCCATATTACTTGACATTGCCAATGCCTCGTCAATTTGTGAATTTTTAAACAGGCCATTAAGCAATGAATTCCAAGTGATTACACTTGGTTTAAGTCCTTGAGCATCCATTTCCTTGAAAAGTTGGAATGCAAATGGAAGCTGATTATCCTTGCACAGGGCGTCTATAAGAGTGTTAAAAGTAAAAACATCAGGGATCACTGTTTTATTGGGAATTACCTGGGACAGTTTTTTGTACTTGCAGTATCCATTGATTAGGCTATTGTAAATAACATCAGGTTTACAACCGTCTTCAACCATCAAATCTATTAGATTTTTTGCCTCATCCATCTCACCACGTAAACAGTATCCATCTACCAGAGTGCTGTAAGTAATGATATTGGGAACCTGACCTATCTTAATCATGTACTCAAAAATGTCCCGGGTTTCAGCAACCTTGCCTTCTTTACAATACATGTCCATCAACATGTTGTAGGTCTCAACAGTAGGTCATAAGTCATTCCCAACCATTTCTGTCAACATATCTTGAGCCTGTGTCCAGTGTCCCAAAGTGCACAAACCTCGAATTAAGGTATTATAGGTGACAATAGTAGGGGAAATAGACTTGGATTTCATATCCTTAAAGAGACGGAGAGCATGAGGTAATAACTGGTCTTTACAAAGACTGTCAATGACGGTGTTGTAAATAACAACATTAGGCATACAATGGCCATGAGACTCCATGTTTCTAAGGAGGTTGAGAGCACCGGCATTATCACCGGATCTACATAGACCTTTGAACATAGTACCGTAGAGAAGTAAGTCGGGTTGAAAGCCAATCTTGACAATATTATCTAACAAGAGAACAGCTTGTCTCAATTGATTGGTATGAACGAAGCCATGGATGAGAGTAGTAAAGGTAACAATATCGGGAAGATAGCCAAGCTTAAGAATGTAAGAAATAACGGAGAAGCCAAGCACAACATCGCCTAGGCGGCAATAGCAATTGGCGAGAATGGAAAGGGAATAGTGATTAGGACGGAAAGCAGTTAAGTGAAGCTGCTTGGAGAGAGAAAAGACAGTGGAGAATGGCAGGTAGGGTTTCATCTTACACATAGCACTGAATAGCATACAGAAATCTGATGCGGTTGCTTAGCCGAGCGGGAAGAAACAATGGCTCAGGATTGAATGCGAGGGCCAGCACTTGGTCACTCAGTGAAAATCCGAAGTTAGAAAGGAATTCACGAGGATGATCAAGCAATGCAAGTAAGAGACAGAGAAAGAGGAAGGAGGAATTTCATTCAACCCGTATCTTGCCCATTACAATGACTTAGTAAATATATAAGCCTTTTAACTATAGCTCAGCATATATAACAGAATCTAACAAATTCAGTTAAAATTATATTCTTTTGTTGCTCGACATTCCCTTTTATTGGCTACATCAGTCTCTTTTTGGTGCATCCCCTAAAGGAATGTCCTCAAAAAGTGTAACAAACTAGATATAATTAGGATTAATTATAGAGATAATAAAATTCAGTTACTTTAAACACTAGAAATATATTAATTAGATTAATATACTACTAACCATAACTAAGTCCTATGAAGTCACACAAATAAGCAAGTGATTGGATAAATCTAAGATACTTACGTGAGAGTTGTAAGTTGATCAAATTAGGTAATTGAGTCACTTTGAGTAACTTGATTATCACATATATATATATATATATATATATATATATATATATATATATATATATATATATATATATATATATATATATATATATATAATTTCAATACCAGCCTCTCTCACATAACTCAAAACCCAAAAAAAGCAATCAAGAACGGTTCTAGATTCCGTACTAGTATACGTGGGTAATTCAATCCTACTTGGGGACCAATACTAGAGGAACGACATTTGACGTTCGAGATTCTCCGAAAAACGTGCTCTTTTGCTTCAAGGAATTCACGCATCAAGGGTAAGTTATACTGTTCTGATAATTCGTATTATTATATGCATGAGATCGTGTTTTAGATGCTAAGAAATTGTTTCTTGAAATTCCGCTAATCGCATCTAAATTCCTACACCCCCCCTCCTGTCATGTTGGACTATTGCTCTTTGTTGCACTCATTCCCAATTATCTGTAGCTCCCTGAATTTTGGCCTCTGTCTTTCATTTGCATCAATACCCCCCTCTTCAGAGAATCCTTGTCCCCAAGGATTAAAGGTGGGAAACAACTCTTCTATGTGACTAGTATCTTCCCAAACCGCATCTTCTGGAGGGATGCCTGACCATTGGACAAGACATTGGACCACCGCATGGTTGTTTCATTTTATTCCCCTTTTATCCAGCACAACTATTGGGACCTTTGCGGAATCAGTTAGTGGAGCTATGAATGAGCTTGGGTCTGGTGGAGGTGGTATTTGGCCATAGTATGCTTTGAGCTGAGACATATAGAAGGTAGGATGTATTTTAGAGCTAGGAGGGAGTTGTAGGGTATAGGCCACTAGTCCAACCATCTTGAGTATTAAATAAGGTCCATAGTACCTTGAAGCCAGCTTCTGATTAGGCCTTTGCTCCACTTAGTGTTGTTTGTATGGTTGTAATTTCAGAAATACCCATTCTCCTTCCTCAAAAGCTCTCTCTAATCTATGTCTGTCAGCTAGCTGCTTCATTCTATTTTGTGTCCTTGTCAAATGCTTTTTTAGCAGTAGCATTGTATCTTCTCTTTGCTGGAGACTTTGATCCACACTTTCGATTGAGCTAGTGCCACTTAGGTAAGGAATGTGGATAGGCGAGGGTTGCCCATACATAACTTCATAGGGAGTTCATTGAATAGCTGACTGAAAAGTGGTGTTATACCAAAATTCTACCAAAGATAACCAATTGACCCATTCTTGTTGGAAATCACAACACATGCACCTCAAATACGTTTCCAAGCATCGGTTCAATACTTCAGATTGACCATCTGTTTGTGGGTGGTAAGTCGTTGAGAGCTTATGCTGAACCCATACCATGCGCATTAATTCGGTCCAAAAAGTGCTTACAAACACTTTGTCTCGATCAGAAATGATAGATTTTGGAAATCAATGTAATTTGTATACGAAGTCCAAATAAGCTTGTGCCACCTTTAGAGCAGTGAAAGGGTGAGAGAGGGGAATGAAGTGTGGTACTCAACCGATCAATTGCCACCATAATCACCTGCGTCCCTCTCAAAATGGGTAACCCTTCAATGAAGTCCATAGTGATCCTCCCATACCTTGTTCGGAATAGGAAGAGGTTGCAAGAGTCCTGGGTAAGCATGATTATCATACTTGTTTTTCTGGCAAACCACACAAGACCTGATATGAGTAGTTACACTTCTCCTTAATCCCTTCCAATAGAAAAAAGATTTCACCCTCCGTGTAGTTGCCTCGATGCCTAAATGACCATCCGTTGGGGAGTTATGAAGCCATATCAGGAATTTTTCCTTAAGTTCGGCTTTGTCCCCTACCACCAGTTTCCCTTTCCTCCTCAACTGCCCATCTTGCCAAGAGAAATGCTTGTGTGAATTAGGATTGTTCTGTAATTCGGAGATGATCTTCTTCATGTTGGGGTTTTCCTGCCATGTATCACCAATTTCTTCAAGAAGTGTTGAATGCACAGAAGTCACCAATGTTTGCATAATTTATGGGCCAGTTATTCTTGAGAGAGCATCAGCAACCAAGTTCTCCTTGCCACTTTTATACTCAATCACATGATTCAACCCTGCTAACTTAGCTAGCCACTTTTGCTGAAAAGGAGTGACTACTCTATGCTCCAGAAGGTATTTAAGGCTTTGTTGATCAATCCTGATAATAAATGGCAAAAGCATCAAGTAGGACTGCCATTTCTTGACGGCAAAAACGATTGCCAATAATTCCCTCTCGTAGGCAGACAATGCTAAATTCCTTTCCGAGAGAGCCTAGCTTATGTAAGTTATGGGGTGGCCCTCTTGCATGAGAACAGCCCCGATACCTGTGCCTGAAGCATCAGTTTCGATTACAAAGGATTTTTGAAAATCAGGAAGTGCTAGGACTGGTGGAGAGCTCATGGCCTCTTTTAATCTCTCAAATGTTGCTGTAGCTTCCTCATCCCAGTGGAAACCATCCTTTTGTAACAATTTGGTGAGGGGTTTGCAAATCTTGCCATAATCTTTGATAAATCTTTTGTAATACCCAGTGAGTCCCAAGAATCCCCTGAATTCTTTGAGACTTTTAGGGACAGGCCATTCTTGAACAGCTCAGATTTTCTCAGGATCTGTTTGGACCCCTAAAGCTGAAATAATGTGTCCTAGATATGCCATCTCCTTAGCACCAAATGAACACTTCTTGAGATTTCCATGAAGAGAATGTACCCTTAGTGTCTCTAGCACTGCTTGTAGATGATTCAGATGTTCTTCCTAACTTGGACTGTAAATCAGGATATCGTCAAAGAACACTAAGACAAATCTTCTGAGAAAAGTCTTCAAGACATGATTCATGAGTGCCTGAAACGTTGATGGAGCATTAGTCAGTCCAAAAAGCATTTCAAGATATTCAAAATGGCCAAAGTGAGTTCGAAAAGCTGTTTTATGGACATCTTGAGGATGCATTCTAATCTAGTGATAACCAGATTTCAGATCGATTTTGGAGAAGAAACGGGTTCCCTTCAATTCATCTAGCAACTCCTCAATTAGGGGTATTGGAAATTTATCTTTGATAGTAGCTCTGTTCAGTGCTCTATAATCCACACACAATCTCCAACTCCCATCCTTCTTCTTTACCAAAATGACTAGAGTTGCATAGGGGCTGTTGTTATCTCTAATGATCCCTTGATCCATCATCTCCTATACCATTGACTCGATGACTGTCTTTTGAGTTGCATGATACCTGTAAGGTCTCAGATTCACTGCTTCTGTACCTTCTTTAAGGGGTATAAGATGGTCGAACCTTTCCCTTTGAGGAGGCAGCTTAGTAATCTATGAAAACACATCTGCAAACCTGTCAATTAGTGCACTTAAGACAACCTCTTGCTTCGGATCAATGCCACTGACAGATTTTAGTTGAGGACTAACATCCTTTTGTTGAGGCCAGACCTGCATCATAGATAACTATCTATTTTCTGAGAAGGAATTCCCCTTACTCTAGCTCTTGTGGCCCCCCTCAACTTCACCTTCTCGCCTTCTTGTTTAAACTCCATGGTAAGATTCTTGAAATCCCAAAGAACAGGACCCAAGGTTGAGAACCACTGTATGCCCGAAACCATGTCACTCCCACTCAAAGGAATGTTCTCATAGTGTTGTAAGTGTTATGGCCATCCAGGGCTTGTAATGATATTTGTGCACAGGTTAGCTCCTCAAGGTTTTCAAGGGCTCCCTGATCTTCCTCATTATCTTCATCATCCTTTTGCATCTCCAAGTGATATAACCTCGGTCTTCTTTTAGCACACCTATGTCCTGCCTCAAACTTCTCATCACACCAGAAACAGAGGCCTCTAGCCCTCCTATCACTCATCTCAACTGTAGTCAGAGTTCTCCGATAGGGTCTAGGTCGGTTTTGATTGAGGGGTAAGGTGTTTGAGCTGGTTTGAGGGTTATTGTAAGGTGTTTTAGGTGAGGGTAGTAAAGCAGGTAAGGGTCTCATGGGCAACCTGAGGTTCCTTCTTGCCTTTAGAGAAGCCTCTTGCAGTTTTGCTAAACAATGGGCCTGTTGGATTGTAGAGGGGTGGAACATCCTAACAGCCAACTGTATCTCCTCATCCATTCCTCCCAAATAACAACTAAGAAAATGTTCTGGTAATATCTCCAATCGACTAGCTATCCCATCAAATGCATCATGATAGTCTTGGATGGTCCCTGTCTACTTGAGAGCCTTAAGCTCAGCCATAGGATCATCATAAAGGTTACCAAATCTGCTTGTGATATCCTGCACATACTGAGACCAGGTTTGAGGGTAATTTTTCTTGGCATAATTTTGATGCCATTGCAGTGCCTTACCTTCTAAGTGAATTGCTGCCAACTTTGGTTTCTGCTCATCTGTGATGTTATCTAATTCAAAAAACTGATTACACTTATAGAGCCATGATTTGAGGTCTTCACCACAAAATCTGGGAAACTCTATCTTAGTAAGTCTTGTTGAATAGAAATTATTAAACACTTCTCTATTGTTCTTCGCAGTCAAAATTATCTCCTCTTCCTTCCGACTCCCAAATACTAGCTTATTGATTTGCATAGAAAGCCCCACTAGCATGTCATTCCATTCAGATATGGCCCTAGTGTTTTGAGTGATATTCACATTATTATTTCCACATGCTTCACTAAAACTCTTATGATGATCATTTGGTATTTTTTTAATATTTACCTCCAATTTGCTAAGATCTCCTATTGTCACCACCTCACCTTCTTTTGAGGTCTCTGCGTTCTTCGTTGGCTTGGGTGCCATTGTACTCCAAGGATGGATAGCGCTCTGATACCAATGATGCAGTTGCTAGGCCGAGCTGGAAGAAACAATCGCTTAAATTTGAATGCGAGAGCTAGCATAAGGATGATCAAGCAATGCAAGTAAGAGACAGAGAAAGAGGGAAGGATGAATTTCATTCAACGTATCTTTCCCATTACAATGAATTAGTATATATATAAGCCTTTTAACTACAACTCAACATATATAACAGAATCTACAACAAATTTAGTTACAATTATATTCTTCTGCTGCTGGACATTCCCTTTTATTGGCTACATCAGCCCCTTCTGCCAGCTCAGCTCTTTTTGGTGCATCCCCCCCCCCCCCATCATGTTGGACTCTTACTCTTTGTTGCACTCATTCCCATTCATCTGTACCTCCCTAAATTCTGGCCTCTATCTTTCATTTGCATCAAAATCGAAAATGGAAGGAAGTGGTCTCATCGATTTCATTTCATGGAAAAGGGAAACTGGATCTTCAACATTAGTAAACCCTAATTTGGACTGCTCTCTAACAGATTTCAGAAACGATTGACGATGTGAAGCAGATGCAGAATGTAAGTAACAAAGTGGATAAAATCGAGACAGAGGAAGAAGAACAATACCAGCAACACGAATAGATGCACCAGTTTTCATTATTATCATTCTTCATTTCTTTTCTCGCTTTTTCTCACTTGGATTGGATATCATCATTCCAAATACATGCCTCTCTTGAACTTTGTCATTATGCTACTGCTGCCAAGCTATTAACAGGAAAAGATGATTAATGGATAGACAATGTACTCAAGTATACCACAAGTATGGTGCATCTGGACCAAAACGCTTGCAACATATAATAAAACACAAGAAGAAATGTACAATATTTGTCTAAATAATGTACAGAAGTATTTGGTAGTTACAACATGCAACCCAACCGTACACAACTCATAGCCGTTAGTTTTTTTTATTTTGGGAATCGAAACATCATTTTACTGCGCAACTGCAGTGCTATGTGTAATGTACATATTTATATCAATTAATGTATATATCAAACAAATAACTCAAATCAATGTTTATGCATATTGATTTTACTACACACAAGATGTCTATTTATAATTTATGTATGGTAAATTCAATGTAAATGTTAATATCAAAATTTTGATAGAAAAAATTGGTGGAAATAATAGGTGCAAATATATTTCAAATTCAAAATGAACCGTAATTATTTTTATCTTCATCATTACATGCCAGCTAGAACGGGTGCACTATATATGCTCATGGTGCACCCAAGTGCACTTTCTAATTCGCGAAAGATGATAACTAAGTTATTACCAACTGTATAGTATACTATAATATTCACGTAGTATCTTGTTAGTAGGTTATCTAAATAATTACAAAAATTATTTTATTTACTTTGCAATGATAATAAACTCATATAAGCATATAGTTATGGACTTATGACCTATGGGGTTAATTAACTACCAGTTTCTTGATCCTTGAATCATATACTTCCTCGGTCCCCCATTTCTTTATATTTACTTTATTTCTATTTAAAAAGTCAAAGTTTAAAAGGTTTGACAATAAATTCTCATCATTTTATAAGAAATAATTTATTCAACAGAAATCTTATTAAATACATTTCAATGTAAATTAATATCAAGTTTTCATAATATTTTATCTTGCGAATTCAGAAACAAAAATATTTTTAAGTTATGTTTTGGAGATCGTGAAAAGCCAAATAAGATAAAGAATTGAGGACAAAAGTAGTAGCTATTACTTTTAAAATATTAATAGGGCGAGTTTTATAAAAGACTCCTCCAAAGACTTCGAGGAGTAGTTTGGTTGCTAAGGAGTGGACATGTGCATAGGGCCGAATCATGGTTGAAATGGGTCACATGCAAAACGAGCTGACTGAGTCAAAGAAGATACAAAACAGGTTGAGTCAAATAAGATACAAATCGAGCTGATATAAAGAAAGTATAGTTCTATATATGAAGGGTGATAGTTTGTCTGTATTATTTCTAATCTTTGGCAATGAACCATTGGCAAGAAAGTGAAAAACATTTATTACCTGATAGTATTTAAAACCCTAAAAAACTATTGGTCCATTATTGACCCGACTTGATTCATTAAAAATTCAATAAAACGTGACCCTTTAAAAGACCGATTCAATTAAGTCTATAATTAATTAAACCCCTTTATAAACGAATCAATCAAATTCCCTTAATAAAACCCCTTCCGTTTGAAGGGATCTACTAAGGAGATCCATAATGTTCATAGATACATTCATATTTTCCTAAAATAGGCAAGGTTCTTGCGTTGTCGCATTGTAAAAATTTGTCAAATTGTAGAAGTCTTTTGATCGAAAGCCAAAACCAAGCTAGGTGTGCTTTTAGAAGAGTGTCACCAATGGGCCATCCTAATTAAGAGCTCAGGAGTGTAAAAAATAACAGTAATAAGACAGCACCCAGCCACCGACCTTTTCTTGGGGAGACGGGTGAGTTTAAAAGAACCTCAAAATGAGTAAGGGAATACCGAATAGCTATTTACAAAATCTATGAAGTGTTTGCTCTAATTCTAAGCCAAGTATCTAAGTATGCAGCAAACTGATATTAAGCTTTTCAGTGTATAATTTTCCGTTACAGAATCATGAGATTATTTCCTATCAAATCACAAAACGAAGACCTCTAGGACCCTATTTACCATCAACTTGTAGCTATGTACAAGAGCAAGAGTCTTGTATAGACACCATTTTTGAGGTTCCCTCAACAAAGAGAGATTGATTACGATGAGAGTATCTTCATCAAAAACATTTAAAGATACCCTCTCAGTTCCATCTCTTAGCGTTCTTTAAACCCTTTGATTTTGCTTTTGCTTTAGCTTGCTGAAAAGCCAACATTTTTTGCTTCTTCCGAGCCTCCTTCTTGGCCTGTCAAAATCAATGTCAGTCTATGGTAAAAGGGAGTAAATTAAGACTTATTCTATAGAACACCAGCACAAAACTACCTTGGACATCTTCGATTTTGCTTTAACTTTGGAATTCTTCTCTTCAAGCTCTGCTTCACGTTCCAGTTCCCTCTGCCTAGCATCAAGATTCTTCTCTAAATAGTACTGCACATACAATCAATTTTTTCTTAGAAACCTCAACAAATCTCTGAATTCTTAGTACTACAACATAGACATCTACCTCCATGTAAAAAGCAGCAATGTCCTCACTTTAATCTCTCTTATAGTCTTATCCCTTAGGTAGAGAAAAAAGATAAGTCTTCTTCTCTTGACCCATAGTAAGAGGCTAAGAGCAAAAGAATATATAACTACTTGTAAGCTTTTTATGCTTTTTCATACGCATGCAATCCATTGATGTACAATGATTAGCAATACAGAACTAGAAGCCTTCTTTTGGTTCAGAATTAACAAGGTGAGCATCGAAGGGTATTCTTAAAGTGGTTCAGATTTGACAAGGTGAGTGTCAAAGGGTATTCTTAAAGAGGAACAGATTTGACAAGGTGACCACTGATGGAAAACAGGACAATCAAAATCTTAAGGTTCTAGTACTAAAGGAATCATTACATTCCAAATTTCGCACATGGCACTGAGAAATGATGGGAAGGGGGCTGGTGGGACATGGAAAAAAAATAGAGACGATTAATCATTCCGAAGTTAAGGTCAATAGGTTTCTAGATAGCACTAGCTTAAAAAGAATCATCAAAGAGCCATTCAATTAGAAGGGAATGAGTAAACAACAGATTAAGTCATGTTTGAATCAAGGGTAAGTTGCAGGTAATGATGGAAGGAAACAACTAGGAAACTCAAGGTACTAGTGGAGCGCTAATTTTCTGGTGAAGGGGTGATGTGTGTTGATCATAGTTCATATAAAAAGTGAAATGTTTGAATAGCAAGATTAAACAGTCAATTGCCAGCAAAATCACACATTCAATCAACACAGCAGAAATTAGCAGTAAGCTGGTAAGTCCACATGTCATTTATATTTTGCTAGTGTAACAAATAAATGAGTAAATGGTGGAAAGCTATGCCTAGGCTAAAAAAAGCAAAGAAACTACTGAAGCAAAAGAACTGAAAGCACAAAGAAAACAAAACAGAAGATGAATAAAAAGAACAAGAATTGTATGGGTTGGAGCCAGACTTGTAGTCCCCAACATAGTCTTGCAAGTATCCATCCTTAACCTCAATCACTCTGTTAACTATTTGACGAACAAAATACCGATCATGGGAAACTGTAATGACATCACCTTCATATTCTTGTATAGCTTCCTAGAAAGCAATTAAACTTGAGATAAGAACAATTTACACAAAAACTACCACTATCACAAAAGTTTTAAGCATGAAAGGAAGCACCAACCTCTAGCATCTCCTTTGTAGGTATATCTAAATGATTGGTAGGTTCATCAAGAACCAGTAAAGTTGACTTTTTCACCATGAACTTGCAGAAGGCCAAGCGTGCCTGAACAAAGCAGAAAATATTATGGTAAGCCTTCCAATTAAATCAGAAGAGATGTTATGAAAACACTGAGGTAGAGATGAACACAAAGCATTCATTAGTTTGTCATTATACCTTCTCTCCACCGCTCAAAAGGGAGACCTTCCTATCAAGCATATCAGACTTGAAATTTAGACGCCCTAAAAGACCTTTTATTTCATCAAGTTCCTTCTCCTCCGCAACTTCATCCACTGTTTGGAGTACCGTTTTATCCAAATCCAGCGCTTCAGCCTGGGAATAAGTTAAGCAAATCTCAGCATGATTTACACAGAACAAAGTTTCCATGATTCTAAGAGTGACAAAATCAAAAATCACAACAGGGGAATTCTTAAACTAGGACCTGAGGCAATGGTGAAATACCTGATTCTGCTCAAAATAATTTGGGATGACATTGTGCTCCCCTAATATAACTTGACCAGCAATTGGTTCCCCCAAACCCATAATTAGTTTTAACAAAGTGCTTTTTCCACACCCGTTTGGACCAATTATAGCAATTTTCTCCCCTCGTTGAATCGTAAGGTTTGCGTTGCGAAATAATACCTGACATTTATGAGCATTAGGAATCAAACAAATCAATTATGAGGTGAAAAAACCTTTTTCCCTCTCCTCCAACCTCCAAGAAAACAACAAAAAATATATAAAACCCTTTTCAAGCTTTAAATATGCATAAGAGGGCAGGTAGTTTCCTCACATTGTCACCATAGCCAAATCGTAGATTATTTAAAGTCAAGACCAACTTCCCGCTCCTGCGCTCAGGTTCAGGAAATACAATCTTCATTTGCTTCCTTATGAAAGGCTTCTCCACTTGTTCTTCATCTTGAAGCTTTTCTAGTTTCTGTCACAAGAGAATACTGCAGTTACTTCATGAATTGAAAATGGTGGAATGAATGTTGCAGCATCTATAAATGTGAAGAATATATTTGTAGAAAGCTAAGCTTCCGGCCAAAGACTTGTAACAATTCAAGAAGAAAAGGCCACAAGAGTTGATGAAAACTTTGGATTGTCTTTCTTACTTTACAACAACAACAACAACAACGCCAAGCCTCAATCCCAGAAAGATGGGGTAGGCTACATAAAGCAAGAGTCTATCTCATGTGATCATCCATAAAAATGCTCCACTTCCATTCCCTACTATTTAGAGCACTCTTTCTTGCTTTACAAAAGGTTAAAGGACCCACTTTCAATTCAGGTTATCCTCATAAAAAGTGAAAAAGTTTACACTCATCAATTTAGAACCATATTCGGAGGCAGACAAAAAACCAGTAATAACATAATTATATGAACCTTGTACAGCAGCATTATAAGATCAATTTACATAGACCAAGTTACTCAGCAAGTGAAAGTTAGCCTTAAGGATTCACCATGAGGTTTCAACTTTATATACAAATTTGAACAGGCACCTTTACATGCAAGCACTGTCAGCATTCATCATGTTAGTACAGTCAAATAAGAGGGGAGACAAAGAAAAAATTTGCATACCACTCCCATTCACTAGATTTAAGATTCTAAGACATTGATATCAATTCAAAGCCTCAAAACTGTAGTAGTATCCATTATTCTAATAAAAACTGAAGCATGATCCATTTGCCACCCATAAAATGATAATAACAAATAGAATTGAAATACAGTTCTCAATTCCTCTGGTTGGAGTCAATTGAATATCAAATTTTCATAACTATATTATGTACCTTCTCTGCAGTGGATCCTCGGCCAGCACTTACTCCAGCACCAACACGGCTGATAATGTCCTTCGTTTGCTCAATTTCCTTTTGTTGTTTCTCCTATGCAGCAAACTGAGCATCAATCCAAGAAGCCTTTGAAATAACATAGTCAGAATAGTTTCCTGCAAATGTCCTAGACACACCCATTTCTGTTTCCACAATTTTGGTGCAAAGCTGATCAAGGAAAGCCCTGTCATGAGATATGATGACCATTGGCACATCCAACTGGTTAAGATATCTCTCAAACCACTCAATGGTATCAAGATCAAGGTGATTAGTAGGCTCATCCAAGAGCAATAAATCTGGATCCTACAATGATGCAAATAAAGCATCAGAACTCACCATTACACCAAAAAAACAAGAACATAGGAAGAACGAAGCTAATAGAAATTCAAGTTCTGTCAAGGTAACTAAGATATAGAGCGGCCAACACAGTATGATAAACCAAAAAAAATATATCCTCCAATACTATGCTTCAAGTAAAGCATAATATGGGTCCAATTTTCATGCAATTCCTGTAATCATTTCATCTTATACATATTCCAGTATTCCTCACCAACAATAAATAGGATAAATCACTTTCTGATACCAATTCATGAACTTGTTTATCATCAATGCATCAATCTTAAAGCAAACAAATATCACAAGTCATAACAAACAAACATATACTTGGTCATTTAATATAGCTAAGCGTCCAACAATATAAGATAGCAAGTTCTCAACATAATTTCAACAAACATTTGAATCAACACCAGGAGTTCAAGAAACAACAAACCTGTAGCAAAATCTTCCCAATGACATCCTCATCTGCCATCCACCACTAAAAGAAGCCACCAACCTATCAGAATCCTCAGGTGAAAACCCGAGCTCAGGCATCAACTTATTAATCTTAGCGTCCACCATATCCAAGTCCACAGCCTGAGCCCTATTCTACAACAAATCAAGCTCATCCAATAACCTCCCCATCAACTCTAAATCATCGATAGAACCCTCGATAGCCTTCTGCACCTTCTCAATCTTATCAGCAACCTCCATTTCTTCCTTAAACGCGCTCATAAACTCCTCCTTCACTATCCTACTAAACGAAACCTCGAATTCTTTGCTCAGAAACGAGATTTTCATATTACTCTTAGCCTTAACAACATTCCCTGAATCAGGCTCCTCCAACCCAGATATAATCCTCAACTGGGTAGTCTTCCCAGCCCCATTTACCCCAACTAACCCCACTTTCTCCCCTTTTTTCACCTCCCAACTCACATTCTGCAACACAGTAACACCCTTATAACTCTTGCTGACATTCTCTAACCTAACCCCAGATGAAACACTCGAAGCCCCGGAATTTGACTGCCTATTATTCCCCCTTTTCCTGTCATACAAGTCAGCAGAATCCTTTGAAAACAGTACCTCAATCTCTTCTCTACTCTGGATATTTGTGTCTGATGTTTCCACAGCTAGGGCTGATAATTTCGAAGAAATTCGAGAGAGTTTGAGTCTAGGATTGGAATGCGAAGTGGGTTTTGAAGATTTGAGATAATTTTTGCTAAAGTGTGAAGCTTTAATGGTTGGAAATGGAGATGGGAGTGGTAAAAGTGAGGATTTGCGAGATTCTAACAGAGTTGAAGATGAGCCAATGAATGATGAGCGCAGGTCAATAGGGTGTAATTTAGTGGTCAAATCCATTATGATTTTGGAGGTGTAATCAATAAACTATATCTTCTTTCTTTCGCAATGGAGGAGCCAAGGAAATCTTGGCTCATCCAAGGAAGAGGAAGATGAGTGAATAACAGAAGTCTAGTTGGTTTCTTTGTTTTCTCAGTCTGATTTTTATTGATTTTGTGTCTATGAAAGAACAAGAGAGATCGTATATTGGCAGTATTTTGGGACTTTGGGTTATGTTGTTGTGCGGCAAACAACATGCTCCACAAAGAATTAGAGCTGCAAATTTTGTGCCACGTGTTAATGGGTCTTTTGTAGGAGATTTCGCTGAATTACAAGTTTGAAACGACTACAATCAGAGATGGGCATTGAGTTAGGCCGTCAGAGCCTAGTTTTGGCCCATCCTTAATTTTTAAATAGGGCTATTAAGAAGTTTAAACTTAGCCGATCTAATGTTGTGCCATCCCAGTCCATTGGTCCATCGCCCACCTCTAAATACAATAACTTTATTTAAGTTTTAGTTTTTACCTTATTTAGGTTTGCATGTGTTTTTTTTTATTTATTTATTTTTCAAGATCAGTAGATATATAGTGTGTCCAATGAAAACTGCATTAAAAATATTATGAATGAATACTTGTCTAATGCTAAGTAAACCCAAAACATTCAAACAAGTTTCAAGTTTGTTATTATCAACCCTCATTAACGAAGCTTAACCAGCTAATTGTCCATATAATTGATTGCTAATTTATTAATGGCTAGACCTTTTCAACCATTGTACAAAAAAGTAATTATTAGAGGAGAAACGGATCAAGTGCACCTAAAGTAATGTATAATCCATCATTTCACTCTCTTTAAGTGCTAAGTGCATAGTAACCACATCATTAAATCTTGGCATGCTCGTATTTTTTCTTCACATGGAAAAGAACCTCACAAGTTTACCATTTGCTTTCTTTTTAAACAAATCTTGCGCACTTTGCTGTTTTACACCCTAAAATACAAACAAATTTTATCCACCGACTTCTCTCATCTATGCATTAATGCATAAAATATAAGTTATATGTGCTAATAAATTTATAATGTGCATTAGTTGGATGCAGTATTACTTTAGTTTAGGCCTCTGATCTGCTAACCCATGGGCCACATAAAATCAATGGGCCTAATAGAGCCAGTTTACAGTTATTCTGTTTTTTTTTTTTAATTTTTAATCTAACAAAGTCAATATTACAGTTGAACTACACAATTGGCAACATAAAAGCTCAACAAAGGCATCTACCAGAAGGAAATTTCCGTCACTACGAACCATAATGACGACTAAAAGTGGAAGGAATCTTATTAAGGACTCTTAATCAACTCATTTATAAAAGAATCTAATTAATTTTGAAATTAATTGGGTCTGTATTTTAAAAGATCATATTTATTAAGTTTTTAATAAGTCAAGTTTGGTTAATAATGGGTTATTAGTTTTTAAAGCTAATTAATTTTTTTTTACTTGCTTGTCATTAGCCTACTATTAAAGATTGGAGATGATACAAATAAACTATCACCCTCTACATATAGAACTATAGTCTATTTGGATCGGCTTGATCAGTTTTATATCTACTTTGGCCCTGCCCGACTCCGCCCATTTTCCATCTTATTTGGTCCCGATCCGGCTTCATTTTGCATGTGACCCACCATGGATTTATCTTTGCAACTTGTGGAGTATTAAATTATTTTCATGCAAAAATTTCATGTAAAAAGGGGAGAAGTGTTAAAAAATTTCATGTATGTGTAAAGTATGTGTAAAAAACTCATATTAGAAGTCTTGGTAAGATAACTCGATTTTTACTATTATTGAAACTAATTGTACTAATTAAATTTTATTACAACTGATTACATCCAATATTTTTTTAACTCACTAGCGATTTTACGTGTGAATTTACTAATAAAATTAAATATAATTAATTTTTATTTATCAATTAATTTAGTTAGTTAAATTTTGTAAAGGATGCATCACTTATTTTGTTCGTGACTCTCTCTCCATCAAAATTGATTAATTATTAATATCATATAATATAATAGAAAAAGAAGGGATGAAATGTCTACAAAGTAAAATGCAAAAAATAAATATTTCCATTAAATTCTACTTGCAGCAATTAAAACACTTTTACGAGAATACCGACGGAACCAAAAAAACGCCGAACAATTTCGCCGCATTTCTAAATAAAATAAAATAAAATAAGAACAAAATATTCATTTGGAGGAGGGTGTCTGCTTTTGGTTCCTTGCTTTTTATCTCCTCTCAGCAGGTACTCAACCTTTCTCTCTCCTCCCTCAACCTCAATCTCAATATTTCTGCAATATTTTCCTCTATAAACCTCTCAAAATTTTTTTGTTGATTCACCTCAATTTGTATTGCGCAACCGTTTCTCCTGTAGAAATGCTATGTTATGTTCTATGTATTGAAATTTGAAATTTTTTATTTTTTAATTTGTGTTGGTAAATTTTCCCCCCTCATAGATTAGGCAAGTCATATTGCAATTGAATTGTTTTAATTGCAATTCAGATTGGTATCGTTGGGGTTTAAATTGGAATAATAAAGTAGTAATTCCTTTTTCTTTAAGCTTATTGAGGAAGTTATTGTAGTGATCCAGTGATTTGTTGTTATTTTCGCGTTTAACGTATTAGGAAATGAATTAGGAGAGTATTGTTGTTACAATTGAGGTGATCATATTTGTTAATGATGGATCTGTTTTAGGGTTTGTCTTCCATCTTTGTTTCTTGTATAATGAATTCTTGATGTGTTTCCTTATTTGGCTGACTTTAAGGGTAAAATGTTAGTTCATCAATACAAATTTGGGTTGTGAGTCGATATCGATTTTTACGTTATGATGGTTATACTGAGTAATTACCTGCATGATCCTTTTTTTTGGTAGGAATGCGCTTGTGATATTCGAGAACTTATGGTCTTTAATTCAGCAAGAGCGAGAATCGTATGTATTTATAATTGTGTTTGATTTATTGTGATTGCATCCTAAGCATATGCTCTTTTCAAAAATTGGAAGTACGTTTGAGTGTTTTTGTCATTGAAATTGGGGGTCCTTCTTCTTCTTCTGTAATTAACAGATGAGGAGGGCAAGGAGGGCTGGCTTGAGTAACCAAAATGCCCATGTGAGGAGTGTGGAATCGGAGGATTCGGATGAGGATTATGTAGCTGAAGTAGATGATATGGATGATCAGTCTGATGAATTGGATTCCTTGGTTGGAGATGCTTCGGAAGAAGGGAGTTGTTTTGATGCAGAGGAAGAAGAGGAAGAAGAGGAGGAAGAAGAGGGGGGATGGAGAAGAGTGGTAAAGCCAAGGGCTAAAAAGGGACCTGTAAGGAATACGAAAAAATGTATAAAAAGGCCGAACAAGAGGAGGGTTGTTAAGTCTGAGGATGAAGAAGAGTCTAATGTTATGGAAAGGTCTAACAGGAGGAGAGTTTTTGGGTCTGATGATGACTCTCATGTTATGGAAAGGTCAAGTAGGAGGAGAGATGTTAAGTCTGACGATGAAGAAGACTGTCATGTTAACAGGAGAGTTGTTGGATCTGGCAATGACGAAAACTCTCATGTTATTAAAAGGTCAAACAAGAGAAAAAGAGTTGTAAGGTCTGACGAAGAAGAAGATTCTGATGATGATGACAAAGAGTTTACACCAGAAGAATGTTTGGAGGAGGAGGAGGAGGAGGAGGAGGAAGATGAAGAGGAGGAAGAAGAGGATTGTTTGATGCTCAAAATGGATACCAGGAAAAGAGGGAGATTCACATCAAAAACAAAAACAAAAACTTCACACAAAAGCCGAAGTAAAAGAAATGTGAAGGCTGTGAGGAAACCTCGCACTAAGAAAAGTTCAAATTGTAACAGCTTGTGGCAGAGGGTGAAGTCCAATGGTGATGAGGACTTTATTGGAAAGGGTCCAACTCGAGGTAGGAGCAATAAGAAATCTGTGTGTAAAAAGAAAAGGGTGACAACTGGGTCAGATTCTGATTTTTGCTCTGACTCATCTGACTACGAGTTCACTATTTCAGAGGAAGAACGAGAACAAGTCAGGGAAGCTAACAATTTCTGTGGAAATTTGGCTCCAACCTTGAGGAGTTCAAGGAGAATTCAAGAAGATGAAGCTCTATATGAGCCAAAAAAACCTCCTGCTAGGAAGGGCAAAGAGAAGGCAGTGGTGATTAAGAATGATGTGGGCCAGCCTGTTTGCGGTATTTGTTTGACAGAAGAAGGAAAGAATACTGTCCGTGGAACCTTAAACTGTTGTAGCCACTATTTCTGCTTTGCTTGCATTTTTGAGTGGTCGAAAGTGGAAACCCGTTGCCCACTGTGCAAACAGAGGTTTGCCTCAATCAGTAAGCCTGCAAGATGGGGTAGAGGGTTTGATCTAAGGGATACAGTGATACCGGTTCCAGAGCGTGATCAGGTACTGTTTCCAAACCTTGACCCTTGAAGCTCTCCATCTTTCTCTTCCTTGTTTTCCATAATGCCACATATCTGTCCCTATTTGCTGCTTTCATGTTTTGTTTTTTATGTTTTATTGATTTTGCTCAGGCAAGTTTGTTGCATACAGGTCTATCAACCATCTGAAGAGGAGCTTCGAGACTTTCTCAATCCGTATGAAAATGTCATTTGCACAGAGTGTGATCAGGGTGGGGATGACGCCCTCATGCTTCTTTGTGATCTCTGTGACTCACCAGCTCACACATACTGTGTTGGTCTTGGACATGAAGTACCTGAAGGCAATTGGTATTGCGATGGTTGCAGACCAGCTGCTCTTGGGTCCTCACATTCTCTAACTCAGGATCTCACTCCTGTCCAAAGAACAAGTACTGGTGTTTCCGATGGAATGTCTACTTACGAGAACATGGCTGAAATAGACCTAAATGTTACAATTCCAGAAACAACAGTTAGTCAAGGAAATGGGTTCCTATCTTCTCCGAGATTTGCAGGTGGAAGTATCCAGGTACCTTCTCCTGTTTCCGGGATGGGAGTATCAACTGTATCAGGAAGACGACAGATACACCGTCAAATCCGATATATTCTTTCCAATAGATTGAGTCAAATATCCCCTGGAGCTGATATGAGTGCTTTGGGTAATCTTATTGGCCGTGGGGTTGATTCAACACAGCAGCAGAGTAGAACAACTGATGTAGGGCCATCCCATCATTCTCCATATGTAGATAGATTGCAGGAAAGACCTTTAAATAGTGTACAAAATAGGGACACTTTTCCTGGAAGGCTGGGCCATATAGTGAGACAGATAGGTCTACCCTCAACATCTGCAAATAGTGTTTATACCCAAGTACATTGGAATGGGCGAGACAGGTTGAGTTTAGGTGAAGGTCAAAGTCGAATATCAGTTGGTGAAACACTTCGCCCTTGCACCAGTAGATCAAGCGTTGGGCCCGATATTGGTGTGTCTCCTTCAAACAACAGTTTCTACGAGGAACATGCAAACTTTGTGAAACAACGAGTACATTCATTGGTGAGGGTCCAATTGAAGAGCTTGTCCCGAGAAATGAACTTAGGTGAGTTATTTTTATAATTTTGCATTTACATCTCATTGTATGAATGTACATATAGCTCTTTTGAGCCATGTAATGCGTGCCTTACAGCTGCTGTTGTAATTAGCCTTTGTCTTGTGTTGTTGGTCTGAGTTTAATTGTCCAGAAGTCTTTCACATGTCTATGTTTCAATAAGTAGGATACTCGCAATAAAAAAGAAGAGTTCCTAATATCATGTTTGTGGCGGGGTGTGGTGAAGATATACAATCGAAGAGCTATCGCTCTGCTGCTTTGTGTATTATGAAACCATAATCCCTTAGGCTGGTTTACCTAGATTATCAATTGTGATTGAATTCCGTCTTTGGATGTATTGAGAGACTAGTTGTCTACTTCATGCACACTAATACATGCAGGATATCACCACTCTCCCTTCAAAAATAGAGGGAGGAGTCAGAGGAAATAGAAGAAAATTAAAAATAAAAATCAAATTGACAAAAACTGATGATCCTCTCCTTTGACTGTTCAAATACTGGCATTGGGCATGTAATTGGTATCTGGGCTGCCGGACTCTTGTCCCTGCAATATTATATTGCTGTTTCTCTCTGAATTCTAAATGACTAACTTTGCTGACAGGTCATAATAATTATGTAGAAATTTCAAGGAGATCTGCTCACACCATTATGGCAGCATGTGGGCTAGAGCCTCGAATGCACGACACATATGAAGCACAACCTCCAACTTGCCTCCATCTTGAGAGTAGGTTGTCCGCTGTAGAGACCAGTCCTGTGAATGGTTGTTGCTTAGCTTGTTTTGAGGGTTTTGTGAAAGATATTGTGAAGAGAATCACAGACATAGTATTGCGGCCTCATTGGTTTGGTATTAGACATTGATGCTTAGATACTTGGAACCATTTTTGAAGACAATTTCTTACTCTGGCCAATGTTTCTCTTTTTAGCTTAGAATGCTCATTTCTTGTCTATGTTTGACTAAAAACATCAAGAATTTTACTTCTGCCCTCTTCAAAAAAAAAAAAAACAAAAAAACAAAAAACAAAAAACAAAAGAAAAAGATTTTCACTTCTGCTGGATACTGTCTCAGACGGGAAGGGTCAAGAAGTGCCATCTCTGTTTTCTCTAACTTATCCTTGCAAGAACTTTTTAATAGCTTCTATGTATTGAAAAATTTGTAAGCTCCTTCAAATTGTTTATGGAAGTATGGCGCCAACATATAACTTCAGCAGGAGTTCAAGTCATCTTGGGTAGTGATAAGAATGGCAATTTCATGTTGCAGCACCAGCGAAATGTGGTCAACTGGCAGGCAAAGGGACCTGGATGATGCCTACTGTATTGAAAAGATGAAAGCAGTCACATACCAATTCATATGTCAATGTGTCCCAGCGATCCAAATAATGCTCTAGTAGAAATGTTTGTCAAACTCACAAGTATTGGTAACTGTATATCAGTTGAGTTTTTGTTAATGATTTCTCAGAAGGGAGGATGACCAACCTCCGCCCCCCCGCCCCCTCTATTATTGAGCTGGAACTCTATTCTAATGCCTTTCAGATGCTGTAAAGAACCACATATGGCATACCAGTCGGTAGTGAATGAAAGAACTCTACGTATTACAGGATTCAATACTTAACAGTGCCATATCTTCATGTAGGTGCCCGTTAATAGCATCAAAGTAGTTCTTTAAATATTGGTAGTGAACTGGTGAATGAAAGAACTCCCGTATCTTTCAAGCACCGAGGATTCCCGGGGTTCTTTCAGTTGGATCCATCTAACAAGCACTGACTCTCCTAATATGAGGATCCAGTATTCGTAGCAAATCGAAAAAGGTCGGGAATTGTTTAAAATATCAAAACTTAAGTCGCTATTCTTTGAAAGACTGGTGGCGCAATACACCTAAGCTCTTACAGCCAAAATAATAACAGAGTTCAAAAGCAATTAAATGATAGGAAATATTATGAATATGAAAAATGACAACAGTAGAAAAAACTCTGGGAGAGTGAGGGGCCATCTTAGACTTGTATTCCTTGTATGTCAGAGCGACGTAATATTTGTTAACATGAGCAGGAAGCAAGAATTGGAACAAATCCGCTCAATAAAATGCCCTAAAGATCCTCAAATTCGATATTTTTTAGTACAAAATCTTGAAATCCACTCTTTTCAAAGGTAAGGTTGTTAAACTGTAGTTAGCAGGCAAGTTGTTGACGCCGACCTACTCTTGGATCTAGTCTAATCCAGTAGCATACCGTTCTGTTCAGCCATTCAGTTTTCTTTTACAATCTGCATTTCATCATATCAGCTTAGGGGAGGGGGGCGGGGATTTCAGACAGGGAAGCAAATACAAGTTCTTTTATCTTCATTCTTTGTGCTCATGTTAACAACGATTGTAAGAATTAACAAAGATTACATCTGTTCGAGCCTAAAGCTAAATCCCACACCTATCATTAATTACATTTATTCCTACAGATTATTCCACCCGTGGATACATTCGCATATTCACTACAAACTGGTAACTCAGTGACCCTCTCCTCAAAGCCACACCTGTAACATCTTCATAACTTGTCCTCGAAAATGGTGGACATCAGCAATCCATTGACATATTCGGATCTCCTTGCCCTCTCCTCTTGATCTTTGATAGACAAGGGCATTGATTTTACAAACCTACCAAAATTGACAGGTTAGATTCAACCAGCAAATTAGTTGTTAACTAGCACATGAATATATGATGCAGACAACTTTTACTCTACAGCATAATGGAAAACACTAGTCTTATCAAAATAATGGTAGAGGCAGGCAGGTTAATAACATTTATGACCTGATTGTCAGAAAAATTACAACTCCAAAAAATCAACCCACAACTCGAAAGCCAGTCACCCCGAGTAATAGCAAGGACCTCATAAAACAGTTGCTACTTATATAAAACAACATGACTTACAAATATCAGAAAATGGAATGAGATGTGTGAAGGCTCATTGGCCACCAGAAATAGCTGAGGGAAAAGCAATTGCTACAGCTGCTAAGTTTTGGACAAAAGTAGCATTTTCAAAGAATCAGATTGTCAGGTGCTTGTTTCTGACTTGACCAAGGACGCAATTTACTTCTCTGATCTTAGTTCTGTTCTCAAGGATATCATTTTTTAAGTTCTTCTACATTCATTTCCTTTTCCTCATGTAAAAAGGATGAGAATACTGTAGTTCATCACTCAGCTAGACTACTGCCATTTGGAGTTGATTAATGTTGGTATAATCGTACTTATGACTTATGAGCGTTTTATCCCTAGTTTAATTTGACGCACTTATCTTTTCCCTCAAAAAAAAGCTATGGGTAAAGGTCAGTGTCCTTTCCTTTTCAAAGCTTCGCTTTTTTTCTCACATCAGATGAGTGGTCCTGGGATGATGGTCACTGGTAAAGTGTGCTTCGATTGACGCTGTTACATAGCATGACAAGGTTTAAGCTAAATCAAATGCACCTTATATTTCCGGGGTGTCCAGAACTTAGGCCACTTCAAAAATTGCAGATAACCAATAAGCAACAGCCAAGTGCCAAGGCTGCAGGTGTAAATAAGGAGTACACCACAATGCGCTCATGTGCTTGAAATCTAACATCTTTAACTGAGTAAAACTGATGATACTCGACAATATCTAATGTAAGCTTCTTGGTCCTTATGAAAGATATTATGACCAAACCACACAAAACTATCTTGTATCTATTGTAACCCAACAAATGACCAAAAATCCCCCGGCTCAAGAAAGAGTGTAACAGTGTAACTATAAAGCATCTAGTAAAGAACTGTTAGCAGAATCTTAAATAGTAAAACCTTATTTTCCAGCATATTGTATTAGCCAGTCTGACTAGCAAATTGCATTAGCTTACTGTGTTGTCAGCTAAGCAAAATTAGCTCAAAGTTAACAAACTGAGAGTTGTTAGGAAGTGTAAAAAGACAGAACACTGCTTAATTTTTTCATGTATGACAAGACACTTAATTTGGGTAAATGTCATTTATTAGCTACACTACAGGTTTCAGATATGAGGTTATGGACTTGGGGTAAAGAGCTTCCAATCAATTTTTTGCCAAACACTTCTAAGAGAGTTCGCAATGAATGCATCGCCAAACTCTTGAAATAGCTTTTTGGGTTCAAACCATGAACCCCCGACCAAGTTATAATCTCTTTCATAAACACGCCCATAGTCATTGCAAATCTCTCCGAAATTCTTCACTAATGTTATCTCAAACATTAAATCCTACTACAAACTTCCTCTGTAACTCAATACTAGCAACATTTTGACTTTCCTGTTTTCCAAATAGAGAATAAGAGACCTACCTCAGTGTGCATCAATAGAAGTTGAAAAACTCTCAAGTGCAAAAGCTTAAATGTAGGCCAACTGGAAACAGGCACGATAATATACCAACCTTTCTTGTACATTCTCCTCTCCGCCTTTCTTTGCTGGGCTTGTATCAGCTAATGATTGAGACTGGGAAATCACAATATCATCACCCATAGGCAATATAAAAGATGACAACAAAGGATCTGGAGCAGCATTGGACGAAGACAGTATACAGGAAGAGCCTCTAAATAGGGACTGTAAATTTCCCTCCTGCAGTTCTTTTCTCAACAATGACAGTGTGGAATGTGATCCATTTTTACGTAATTTCCTCTTGCGCTGTATGTGGTTTAAGAGTCAAGGAACTCAATTTTTTCAAGATATCTTCTACATCCACAAAACTACAAAAGGTCCTCAACGTGTAGATCAACTAAGACACATATACTTTTGTATGCCACAAGGATGAGACAGAATAATGGAAAACCTGTTTTAGCAGTAATAAGTTTTGGGGGAGGGAGGTGATTTAGACATGAAAATACATCTTACAGGAATCACAAACTTTACAAAATTATCCAAATGAAAAGCATCTAAGAATCTCATATATGTGATGTGTAAGAGAGACTAAAGAGCATCCATTTCTTTCATAAGAATGTTCCTTACTTAAAACAGCATGTGGGGACACTTAACAGCTTCCTGCATCTTTCAAGAGAAGTCCTCTTCTATCTATCTATCAATGTGAGCAAACTAAGGGAACCTTGTGGTCTGACTGATAGAAATTAAACAGAAGGTGCGAAGTCTTTTGGAAATGGCCTCTCTCCCTCTCCATTAAACAATTAGCGTTAAACTTGTGTTTATAGGGACCACGACCACCTCATACCCTATGTTGAGTGGATTAATACTCAGTTGCCACTGTTGAAATGCAAGAAATTGTACAGAGGATAACAAACAAGAGATCTAATATTCTAATCAAACAATAAAGTAAATTCTGAATATTAAAGGATATCTTAAATATATTCCCGTGTTGCGATGTGATGTGTGCAACCATATCAACTCCTACCCTCATAGCACAAACAGGGCATACCTGAAGATCAAAAACAATCTAAGTGAGAAAATACGGTAAAATCAAGAGGCCAAACACCACAAAAATATCCAAGTCCTCAAACGCTAATGTTTCGCTTTTGAATATAAGGTCCATACACTTTAAATAGTAACGGGAATAAAGGTGATTCTCTTCCATCAGGAAAGTTCTTTCAATAAAGGACATCATAGCAATTTTATAATCAGGACATATTACTACTTTAAGTGCTAGTTTGTTGTGGAATAGGATAACTTATTTAGCTTTTTCCAGGCTAAGGTAGCAGGGGAAGTTAGAAGTTTCAATGGTCAATATTGTACTAACACGTAATCTGATATTTGCTGTTGTGAGGACAACCGACAACGTGCCCCCTGTCCTAATACATTCGGCCAATTTTTCTTATTCAAAAAAAAAAAATCAAAAGTTGCAAAATTTAGCACCTCTATCTTGAAATAGCAACATCCGGCCCCCAATGGAAATTCACCCCTAAACCTTAACTTTGGTTGACAACAAAAAATGTCCAAGTAGAAAACCTAATATGGAACAATATTATCAAAAGCATCCACACGTTCACGTATCAAGCAATGTATTGAAAAACTGTTTGGGGTTACCAAGGGGTCGAGGTGGTCAGGAGGAGTCTGGACTAATGGAAGGTTGGAATGGTGATTTTGGTTTTCGGGCTGGGGGAGGGGGTGGGGTGGGGCAGGTGGTGGTATAGTAACACAAATGATGGGATTGGGGTTATGATGGAGATTATTGTGGGGATAAATGTGTGCAACTAAATTAATAAGAGAAGAAAGTGGATTAAAAAAAAAAATCTGAACCAAACACTACCACTGGAAAACAAGGGTAAGGACACTGATTACCTTTCCTTTCCTTGAAACCAGCCTACCTAACAACTCCCTTAGCTCTACCCCATTTTTATCTACTTCTCATACCAAACAATAATACAAGGACCTAACGATAAAAGTTCTGTCTTCAAAATCATTGCCTGAATTGGAACCCAAACAATAATCTAGAAGTAGAATCATAAATCAGGGAAAAAATGAACGAAAAACAGATGAGCCGCAGTTTCTTTAAGCAATGATTTAGTACATACACTTGCACCGTAAACGAAGGATTCACTTGCTGGCACTAGTTCCCAGAGAAAAAGCCACCACAGGCTCATCACTAAATATGTTTTCTCATATTATCCATGACTCCAAATAACCAACTTCACAAAGATACTCTCACCCAACCCACCCTCCCATAATGTATTATAAGGCTAGATATACATATACACGAGGATTACAGCATGAATGCTTCTTACTTATTTTTACAGTAAGTGTACACAAAATTGACACCACACCAATGTCATTCCGATTCTAAAAAAGCTATTGCATTCCTTGAGACGAAAAGAACTACATGTGGCCAAAGTGGTAATTATTAGGACTCCGAGAAACAAAAAACAAGAAGCTTGCAAATCCAAATCCCTACGTCAACTTCTAATGCATCCACCTCATTCTATTACCCTTCTCATGATACACAGCATGTCTCAACTTCATAACTTGACCATACATCCACCTCATTTGCAAAATATTATATCAAGGAATGGAACCACAATTGTGCATTTCTCAAAAACCCTACTTTCACATGACCTTACAGACACTCAAATCAGTAATACTGAATGAATGTCCACCCTGTCCCCCACCCAAATCAATAGGCATCATCTTACTGTTTCTAAACACCCAAGTAACCTCAACAAACACAAAAAAAAAAAAAAAAAAAAAAAAAACAATATCAGGGGAGCTAAAAGTAGTGAAACCGTAACATCCCAGTTTTAACAACAAAATGGAAAGGATTTGAGGCATTTTTGACATCAAAGTAACCAACATTAACAATTTTCAGCAATAATAGAAAACACAAAATGAATAAATACCCCATGTTTTGCTTCGATAGGATGCACAAGACACATACTCACCAATAGACTGTTTACTTACAGCTCCTCTCCCATTCACCTCCCTCCCCATAAATAGTGCATAGTTAGGATAGAAACCTTCAACAGTGATCCAAAATTCTAGAGTAAAAAAGAAATGCAGCAACCAAAGCCATATCAGGTCGCCAAACCTCTTAAATAAACTAAACCAACAAAAATGTAGGTCCCAGACAACCAAGTGCAATCAACATTGACATTTTCCCCCAATGTCAATCAGATTCAAATATAGTGCTTTCCTCAACCAACCATATGAGAACTACAGATTGCCAAAACTGCAACTTTTAAGATTCCAAACATACTAGCTTGCAAAATCAAATCCCTAAAACAAACCTAACATACCCTCCTAACTCAACTTCATATCTCGATCACACCTCCACCTCCTTCGTTAACTATTATACGGAGTGAAAAAGATAAAAAAAAAAAAAAAAAAAAAAAAAAAAATATTGTCTACTAGGTACAACCATCATCTTCCAAAAATCCGCCTTTCATACAATCTTTCCATCACTCAAATTTCTATGATGCTGTATAAATAGCAACAATGCCAGCCAACCCCACCCAAATGCAAAAAAGGTACCATCTTCCCGTTTCTATAACACCCAAGTAAGCTCAGGGCAGCTCAACCTAGTAAAACCCGGAAGTGTAAGTTTCATAAACAACCAATTATCAACAGTACAAAGAGTTTTCGACAAAAAGGAATTCAACTTTAATACGAAACATGAAAACAACACACTAAAATAATAAATACCCCATTCTTAGCTTCAATAGGATGTTCGTCATCAATGTGGCAGCACAATCCAACAATATCAAAATACTCGGCACAAAACGGGCATGGAAACTCCTCTCTTATATCATCATCCCCTTCAATCTCCTCAAACCCCATATATAAATCTGCAATTTCCAAACCCCCAATTCATTATAAATCTCAAAAAATTACCTAAAAAGGAGAGAAAGATTTCAGCTTGAAGTTTCTATATTCGTAGTGTTACCTGATCTAGTTCGGAAAGCAGATGGATAACGCTTTGAAACGGAAGACAATCGAGCAGCCCAGGAATCACCTTCCATGATTGAAATCGGAAATTAATTAATTAATAAATAAATCAATTAATAAACGATTAATTAGGGATTCGATTTGAGTTTTTCCAGAAAGTTCGATTCTCAACGTTATTGATTGATTAAGATAAAAATTGGGGGAATGTGAGCTCGGAAAATGGTGAGGGGAGAGAGAGAGAGAAAGAGGGCATAAGAGAGGAGACTTCAAGGTATATAAACAGTTAACTGCTGCTTGCTTTGCTCTGAGCTCACTTCTTTTTGTCAGTTCTCAGGTGTTTTTTCTTTTTCTTTTTTTTTTTGGGTAATATAGTGTTTTACTGTTTTACATGTTGGCATAACATTACGTAACAAAGTCTGTATGTGGTTCTCTCTCTGACTCCTGGCCATTGAAGCAAAGACCTTTCTCCCACACATTACCGCCAAAATTCCTACACGTTGGCCGTTGGGCACTGCCTTCATATCACCAATTCCATACGAGATTCTTGTCTGTGATTTCTCTATGACGTCAAGGAATCGAACTTTTCTTTTTAACAAACACAGATATGCGTTGAAGAGCGTACGTTCGCCGGCGATCCACGGAACGACGTCGCATCAGCAAAGTATAGAATTGGCTGCTTCCTCATTGCTTCATCGGGGTGCTCCTTATACTCCTCTAAGTTCCGATGATCCCGGATCTTCAAGGTTTCTTCATTTTTCTCTATATTTACAGTTTTGATTATCAACTTTGCTCATGTTCTATTTTGATCAAGTATCTACGCAAAATTGATTCACACTTATGTGTAAGAATTATGATTTTAAGATCAAAGCTAACATGTTGCGTAATAATACTACGTAGACTATTTGTATGATTTTGATGTTTTATATAATTGTTGTCTATATTTCAGGTGGTTGTTTAATCTCAATATCTTGCGACTTTACAACCAATTTAGGTTGAATTTTTAATAACTGAAGGAAAATCTACAAAATCATATAACTACTAAATCTATTTGAATATCAAAGTAGACAAGAATGATAATTAAATTTGAACATGTACTGCATTTAAAGTTGAACAAGGAAATATATTGATATAATACCATAAGCACCTTGATTCGTTGTTTTGGCTTGGCCCTGCCCAGAAAGAGTGCTGCTGCTGCTGCTATGAGGATTTTTAATCGAGAACCTTGGTTTGCATTGTTTCATGGTTCTGGTGATCGTCTTCTTCATCTCTCTCCTGCTTCCTGTTACTGCTTCCCAATTTCAATTTTCCATTTCAGCTATTCAATTGCATTCCAATCTCATCCCGCATTGTCGATTTCATTAGTATTCCAATTATGCAAGATATTTCAATCATATTGATGTTGATTACCCTCAATTGCTCCTCAACTCCGTGAGAGAACAGTCCAAATTTTGGGTTTGCTAATGTGGAATAACATCAAGTTTCCATTTTCCATTTTCCAAAAAATGAAATGGTTTCCATAATTGATTTCTGTTTCTGTATGCTTCATCCACTGTCATTTGTCTCTTTAGGCTAAAGGTTATGAGAAATGATGAACTTTGATGTTTATTATTATGCATATAATACTGATTACCTAAACAATAAGGCAGATTTGATCAAGGACATTTCAATTCGTTGAACTTGCTCACTGGATAGTGGCGTGGGTCAGGTGGCTTTTTCAGAGAAGTAGGGAGTAATTGTTTTATATAGTACTGAATTCCCCACATAAGCGTGATTTGGTAGATATGAGATTCCACGGTGGCCTTATATTAGCTTTATAGACGAATGCACAAAACTTGATTATCTCCAATGACTTTTACTCTTTGATCTTCTCCGTAGTGTGTTTTTACACAGTTTACCAGATACCTATGAGGCTGTGACAAGCCACATCAACGTTAAATTAAAATTCTGACGAGAATTTCAGTATTCTATGGTGGTAATAATGTTTTATTATTTTATACATCAACGATGTGGAATGCTGCTTTATGGTATCAATACCTATGAATTGGCAATTAAATGATCATTCTTGAAGTTAATCTCCGAAACTTTATTTTAAATTTTGTTGTTAATATTTATTGTGGAGTTGTCCTCTCAAAGATGATAATAAAGTTTCTTGATGTAGAAAGAGCGCAGTAGAGGTTGGTTTGCCACCAGCCTGGGTAGATGTTTCTGAAGATGTGGCATCATTTGTGCAGCGTGCACGTTCTAAAATGGCTGAGTTGACAAAGGCCCATGCTAAAGCATTGATGCCATCATTTGGAGATGTCAAAGAAGATCAGCGCAAAATTGAGAACCTTACTCATGAAATAACGGATTTGATAAAGAGATCAGAGAAGGGATTGTATAAACTTTCTGCTGGTGGACGTTTCGACGACTCAACTGTCAGAAAAAATGTTCAGGTATAAATCTGACTTTTTTAGAGCATGGAGGAAGTGTATAAGGTTAATCTTATGCTGCAGTTAATTTTGGATGTTTCTACTGCAGCGCTCACTCGCAACTGATCTCCAAAACTTGTCAGTGGACCTTCGGAAGAAGCAATCTGCATATTTAAAGCGCCTTCAAAAGCAAAAAGAGGTAAGATTCAGAACCTGATCTGCATGAATATTGCTTAAAAAGAGGTAATGAATGTTGCTTAGATCATTTGGTAATTTTCAATGATCTGGCATCAAGAATTCGTGCTGGTTATGCTATGACTGTTTTTGTTAGTTTGTTATGATTGTTATCATTTTCCTGTTAAATTTCAAATATCTAAGTTTGTTGCATTCTTGGTCTAGGGCTCAGACGGGGACTTGGAAATAAATATGAACGATAGAAGATCCCAAGTAGAAGAAGACGACTTGGATGATCAGGTGCTCAAATCTGGTTCTCTTATCTGTAACAAGCTTATTGAGACTCAATATTTGACTAGTTACCTCATTTTATTGGTTTTGCAACTTTCCTTCTCAAACCCTTCTAATATTTTGTTCAGCATATATGTTTGAATTAGGAACTGTGTGAATAAGACACTATCTTTATTTCATGAGGGGAAGCTCACATCTTAAGGGGAAAGAGTTGTCAGTCAAACCCCACGAAGTGTCTTTTCCCTTCTACGGAGTAGTAATTACGTGTAGATATTCTATACTTGTTACTGATGGGAATAAATCAACGTAGATCTTCTATTTACCTTAATTGTGTTTCAATTTCAATTTTAATGATGCTATATATTTTCTATTATGTAGGAGATAAATGAACACCAGCTAGCCAGGATAAAGAAAAGTGAAGCCTTCACAATAGAGAGGGAACGAGAAATCCAGCAGGTAAGAGATGCATTAATGGCTTATCTGTGCCAAATTGCCTTTGTACCCGGCTTTGATATATATAGTATACTGTGTTGCGTGACTTGCGTCAATAGTTCCTTTCCTGAGTTGCTCAAGTTTTATTTCTTACAGTCATAAACATGCCATGATCCCTGTTTAGTCTCTCCTAAATTCCTTTTTATAGTACTGAGTACTTAAGTTGCAGCTGTTCCTTAACTGGTAAAGCAATTTTGGTAATGGATGTTTCTTAACTAGGCCTTACTGGATGTCAAGTAAAGAAATCATCAGCCAGTCAGCTGTTGGCTTCTTTTCTGTTGATGACAGCCAAATGTTGGTTTTTCTAATGAAATCGATTAAGGGTAGCTATGCAACTCATAGTTTTAGTGTAGCAATATTTCCGACTGGAAGATATATGCTTATTACTTCTCACAAACATCAAAATTACATTATGTTCCATGAGAGAGCTCAACCGGAGTGGGGTAAGAGGATCGAATTTATGCGTCACTTTTATTAAAACCGTGATGAGTAATGCGGTGATTATCTTGATTTGAGCTTGACGAATCTCTAATCCACCACTTTATATTAAGTAGGTCTAGGTCTTCTTTTAACCAATGAGTAATGCCCACGTAACAAGACAAACTCTCTTTTATTTGTAAAAGTTTCTTCCTAAGCTTATTTCCTTGTTTCTTTCATATTGAACTGTAGGTTGTTGAATCAGTGAATGAGCTTGCTCAAATCATGAAGGATCTTTCTGTATTGGTGATAGACCAGGTTAGTAGCAGCTATGCTGATTTCACTGTTGGTCAGCTCAGCATACCCCCATAATAAATTCGAATATCCATCATGCTTTTGTGCAGGGTACAATTGTCGATAGGATAGATTACAACATTCAGAATGTAGCAGCAACTGTCCAGGACGGCCTAAAACAGCTGCAGAAAGTACTATTTCTAGGCAATCTTTGTTCAGCTCTTTATTATGCTGTGTCATCATATATGCTTGCTGCGTTTTTCTTCTTTTTTTCGGTTAACCGTTCTTTCTGTTGGGGTGCTGAGCGTGCAGGCAGATAGAAGTCAGAAGCACGGGGGATTGGTAAAATGTGCCACCACTCTCATCATAATGTGCTTTGTCATGTTGAGTCTCCTGATTTTGAAAGAAATTCTGTAAACAGTGAAATTGATACCATTTTGTTTTCCAGTTTCCATCTTTTTCTTGTGAAGTTTTGTTGCATCTGCTGTCAGCCAGAGAGAAATAGCTTAAGGTTCTAGGCAGCTACACCTAGATATGCCCGCTTTTCCATAGTGCATCGGGTTCTTTTTACTTTTTTGAAGTTCTCGTATGTAGCACATACAAAAGAAAGATTTACTTAATTTCAAGCCCTGTTCTGTTTTTGGGGTTTTTGATAGGAGTTACATGAGTCTAATCCACATACAAGTTTATACTAAGTCATCTCTGCTACATCAGGCAAGGCAACTGTAATATTTTTTATAATATAATTGTTTTCTGTCGGAATAATCTATTTGCCAAGGAAGTGAAACACTGATACTTTAGAACTTTTCTTCTCAGATGTCGTATTCAATTTATAGCCGTAGTATAATTTCTTTAAGTAATCGTATAGTGTTTATCTGTAAACATCCAACCGACCTGTTTTTGTTTTTCCTTACGGAATGCATTAGTACATAAGTACATTGCTCCATTTGTTTCGAAAGTGTTCAGGTCTCATAACAGCATATTTCGCAACTATCGCGAGATGAGCTAAAGTTGATCAAGCAACGATGAAACGCACCATTTATTCACAGCGGCAGGACTTATTTCAGAAATGGTGCAATATCCCTGAGTCTCTTAGCAACACCTCCAAGTATTGTGGGTTAGTGAACAACTGAACACTAGTATAGACTATAGAGCGAGTTTGAAAGTCGCAGACTCTTTTGTCTTTTATTTTAGTATTTTATGTCTTAATCGACTAACAAAAATTTCAACTTGTTGCCAACTCGGACCTGTTCGATAGTATGCCAAGCTCTTGTAGCTCAGTTGTCTAGAGAACCCGTTTAGTAATTGATTCTCAACACGAGCAAATAGGTTGTGCTATAAATCTTTTTATATTTGAACTTGCACGGACCAGTAATAGTACCTCAGTGCCTCAGTGGTCCACTCTATAGCATATCAGAGTTTGCAAGAATTTTCATTTTGCCAGAAAATGGAGAAGTTCTTAGTGATCCACCTTTATTGACGTCAAAAACTCAGCATACATCAGCTGCTCATCCAAATGAAGAAGCGACCAAAATTTTAAGTTTATTGCCATAAATAATTTTAAGCATACCCGATTTTTTTTTTTTTAATGGTGCCTCTAAAAGAGAGGAATATAGAAGAGAGAAAATAAGACTAAGATCTAAAAATTTGCTTCATTTCAATAATTGCGCAAGAATTTGAGTACAATGAGTGACGTGCAAAATTAAAAGAATTACATCACATAAATGAACAACAATGGATGATATAAGTAGCTACCAAAAATAAAATAAAAAGGATGGTACAGGGATTACAAGGGGAGAAATGAACTAGCTTGAGTCCTTTTTCTTCTTTGCACTGCTACTTTTTAATTCATTTGCTGTAAAAGCTTTCTGCACAACCCCATCTCTTGGAAGCTTCAGATCATAAGTAATCTTCTGAAATACCAGTGATAAGATATGCACATCTGACATTGCTCTGTGAGCTGAACCTATTGCTTTAATTCTGTAATGCTCACGAAGTGCTTGCAACGACACGGCTTTTATCCCTGATGACAACAAAAAACTTAAGATGACAATATCTCAGCCAAAGGAGGAGGGAGAACAAAGAAAGAGATACCCACCTGCAGGTTTCATTGCTTCACGACTTAAAGGAAGAGTATCCACAAAATACCAATTCGAAGGGATTTCAAAAGCACAACGCTTAAATTCATTGACCAGGAATGGCACGTCAAAACTTCGAGCATTATGAGCAACAAGCACCACATATCCCCCCGGCTTCTGACGGCTTTGGACATACTGAAGCAATATAGGAATAAGCTCCTCCATCCTACATCGGAGGCCAAACACAGCAAAATTATTCCACCAATAAAAACTGTCATCTAGAATTCAAGACATTAGTTCAAAACTCTCCTACTGGAACTCTATAATGTTTTTGTAGATAAACAACGACAAAAAAAAAAAAGCACATGAAAGGATGGGGAGGAGAAGGAGAGAGAGAGTGGGGTTACAGGGTAATGTAACCTCTATTCAAATATGGAATGGAAAAGGGAGGGGATTGGAGGGATCCACTGTCCTCTCCCTTCTCATAAATTGAATCCTTTCACAGTTGAAGAAATTGGGAAGGAAATCCGAGCACACTTCACTCCCCTCACCTCCCTTTTCCCTCCCTCTCCTCCCTCCATTCCCTCCATAAATGCAAACCAACCACCCAATAAAGAAAGGAAAGATAATGATAAAATGCAAAAGTCCATCCAAATTCAGATCTACAAGTCCCTCATCCTCAACTTTTCATATAGTTCAGGTGGTACCCTTAGATCGGTCTGTTTGGAGTAGATAAAACAAAATATTAAAAGAATACAACATGGGGTACACAAGCATCTGCTACCAAAAACAAGATATAAAGATTTTCTGCATTGTGTAAAATTGTCTTGCATATATTCAAAATGATTTTCTCTATCACACAAACCTAAGCTGCAGGAGCAGAATAAAAATAAACCTGACAATCTCACATTTCCTAGTTCTTCTAAGATGGCATAATGATATATATACAGAAACCAGTTCATTGAACTCAGGCCAACATGTGACACTATAAATAACAAAATGAACATCTGATAAATAAATTGTGAGGACATTCTGGATAAAATACCTTGGAACACCAGGTCTTCTGACCATGCTGGTTGTGATACCATGGATAAATGAATTTGGGACAGCACGCCCAGGATTAATTAGAGTGTGGAAGGTGCTGTTTTCACCGCCATGAAGGTCCTGAAGTGCAATCTCAATGATTCTTTCATCCCTCTTAAGCCCTGTTGTCTCAAGATCAAAGACGATAAAAGTGGCAAGGCTGGCTAAATCTTTATTCTCGATTATAAGTTGCCGAACATCTGCAGATTGAATTTGTTGATGATTGCAATCATCAGCTATGCTAATAGTTAAGTCTGTGCTCGTCGTCACAATTACTTGATCTGATAGGTCATGCCTGATATTGGCTGCACTGCTCAAGGAGTTTTTGCTTGTTCCTTCATTTACTCTGGTTAATGGTCTTCGACTCCAACTTCCACTTTTTCTTTCACGTCCACCAACACTGGAACTTAGCAGCCTAAAATTGGTTCCCTTTTTACATTTCAGACTTACAGGGTCACAGCCTCCCCACCATGTATTAACCAAAGAGTAAACTCTCAATCTAGGACCTCGCAAGATTGAGTAGCACATTGGGGCTGTTCTCATCTGAACTTAGATGTTCAAACAACGACAAAACCGGCAAAGCAAGGGTTTTGCATCAGAATTGATAGCTCAGACCTAATGGTAGCAGTTTCAAAGAGCACAAAATGTGTGTTATTGTCCTTCGACCTTAAAGAAAATGCAATAGGCACAAATGGCAGTTCACCACCACAAAATTAAGCTCCAGATAAAAGGATCCTTCTACAAACTAAGAATCAATATGAAACTATATATCTTTATATGCAAGACTGAAGACAAATAAAGCTCTTTTCCCACTTTGGTGGTGAAACTGGTAACGCATCTAAGATCAACCAAAACCCCAAGATACAAAAAATTTGATCAGAGAACAGACTAATCGAAACTACAAAATACTTGTCATAGCCTCATAGGTAGCAGAAAAATGCTAGAAATGGATAAACGATAAAAAAGCAACTGTGCTGTAAGCCGATCAGAGCTAGGCTGAAGTGATCATATCAAACCAAGGGTCAACATGCCAACAACTAGAATAACAAGATTAGATATCCCAACCTAAGATTTCAATCCACTGATATAGCAGCTTATAGTAAATGGAGGTTTTTCCCCTACCTCTACCCCTAACCCAAAGATTCACCAACTTCCATTTATCATCTAGATTAGTAAATGGTCTCTTTTGTTCAATAAAGAACTGGCATCTCTCCGTTGGATGTTATAGATATTCCTCAAAAGTCACACTAGCTGTGTACCCTAGATAAAGCATCTAATACAGAACAACCTACTGCACACCACCAAATAATACTCCCATGAGAAACATGTATATTTTGAAGATCTATACTATAGTACAGTAGATCGAAACACCGTCGAACAAATAGACAATGAATCTGAATTAAGATATATACTATGGAGGTCCCGGTGATGGATATAGATATTAGATACTCCCTCCATCCCCCAGAGATTGCTCCATTTCTATTTTCTATTTATAGAGTCAAAGTTCAAAAATTTTAACCACAAATTTTCATCATGTTATAAGAAATAATATATTCATGTGCAATCCTGTTGGATGTATCTTAATGTAAATTTTTATAATATCAAGTTTTTATAATTTTTTGCCTTACAAATTTGGAGATAAAAAGGTTTAAAGTCGTATCTTGGAGACCGCAAAAAGTCAAATGGGGCAATATTTGAGGGACAGAGGGAGTAGTTTGATACCACGCAGTGGCATGGAAGTATCGGATTAAGAAAACAGCAATCTTCAGAATGAAAACCAACAAGAATCTAAAGTATAACCATTGCGGATTGTAGGAGAACATTGAAAAAGATTCAGAAAGATAAAGCCTGTTGAGATAAATGATAAGCTTCATTATGGCTACATCTTTATTATGTGATGCATAATTACAGTAGTGGTTCCAGAAATTTTGTAGTATGGATTCGAATCTACAAAATAAAGCAATATCTACATATTATTTGTTTTTATATCTACAAAATTCCCAAATTATTCATTCAATTCACAAATGAAAATTAAAAAAAAAAAAAACAATTCCAAAATCATTCATTCAACCAACAAATAACCAAATAACCAATTGTCCAATTCTCAAATCATGGATTCAAATATTCAATTCACATTTTACAAATAAAAAATTAAATCAATTAGATAATTAATCAATTAGATAATTAATTAAATTTGAGGAATGAGAGAATGAGAAGAGCTGACAATGGTGAATGGTCAAAGACTCAAAGGAGGAGGCACCACCGAGCCACCGACGGACCATCGAGCCACCGCGGACAGGAGGAGTGGAGGACTGCTGTCTGCTGGACTGGAGGCAGGCTGGACGCCTGGCCGCGGAGCCCGTGAGCAGTGGCGACGTGGCGTGGAGCGGTGCTGGCGCTGGTGTGCTGCAGTGGACTGGTGGAGGACAGTGGGTAGGATTTTGGTGGCCTGGTGGGTGACTCGGGCAGAAGCGGAAGTCGTTAAGTTGTGAATGTTAAAATAGAAGGAAAAATAAAGGGTGGGAGGGCATTCGAACCTGGGGTGTTTGGGTAAAAAAATAGAATGCATACCAGTGAGCTAGTGTTGTATATGAGATAAAATATGTTGTAAAAAGTATATAACGGGTTTTTTTTTTCTAGATCCGCTATTGCATATACTCATAAGTAGACACAATCAATTGTACACGCATTAATCAATTGGGCTGACATGATTTTGAAATGCAAATAACACAATGCACTGAATGCAGACCACCAAACCATGAGACAAAAACCAAGGCATAATTTGAAGAATATGGATCAGATTGAACATCTGCTACTAAATCAAAGTCCAATAGCCATTATTCAACTCAAAACTAATGCCATATGCTATCAATTCTCCCGTCCAGTTGACTTGCTAAAGCTAATTGGAAAAAGATCATCCAGCATTCCTCAACAAATCCAACACCATTCATGACAAAATATTCAAAAACCAATCAATTAGGTTTGCAGATTCTCAAAAAGCCAATACCCATCAATTCTACCGTCAAAGAAACAGCAACAAAATTCAAAATGACAAAGATGAAGGTCAATCAAGCAAAAACTCAAACACCCAGATAATCAAATGAACTGGGAGTCGAATTTTTAACAAAAGATAGAAACTTTATTGATCGAATTAAAGCAATCATCAAACAAATTTATAAGCTCGAAGAAGATCAAATAAATCTGATCAAATTAGGAATTGAACGAGAATGCATTGAACAACCTAGTATACAAGGAGAAGAGAAAACATGCCTTGAAATCAATGGGAAATGAGAGACTGCATTTGTAGAGGCGTCAAAGGCTAAGAATTGTTTTTTTCTAAATATGGTTAGTTAGAATTTTATACAGGAAAAAGAGCAGTTGTTTAGCGAGGCAAGCAAAGCATTACAAACCCGAAAGAATGTGAGAGGAAGAGAGAGAAAGAGGGAGATGCACGCAATGGATGATTGCTGAGTGCAGAGGCCTGAGAAACTGGATTTACCCACACTCTTCAATACCGGATCTAGACCGTGCTCCCGTTTTTCTCGGGTCTACTTCCTTTTTTATTGTTTTAACTTTTTTTTTTTTTTGTTTGGCTATTTGATTTATTAGCGGAATACACCAAGAAATGTGATGACAGAAAATCAAAGTTAAACAAAAAACAAGTAAGCTACGTAACTAAAATCGAAAATTAATTACAACGGACTAAATGTAGCGTGGCAACACCTCAATATCCTCCTTTATCAAATAAGTCACATTGATTGTTGAGTCATTTTCATTTAACAAGTTAATCTGCAAAATGATGTATTATCCGATATACATGAGTTAATCGTCCTCCCATATTAATTAGCTAATATAAGAGTTAAACTCACCCCTTCCATTCTCCTCGTTGCCAAGAGTTAAATGCATGAAAGACTATCCATTTGTACTTGGAGCTTACTTACAATAAATCATTGGCAACCTCTAAAACTCTTGTCAAGCCCATAAATTCAGCTCAAAAGGTTGTGTAGTGGCCAAGATGAAATGAACACTCCCAATGGTCCCACTACCTCCTGCAAGCCCAAGGAAACCTATTGCTGCCCATCAATATTAAGAGCAAACCAATCTACTGAAGGTGCAATCCCCTTCACAAATATCTCTTTCTTTTGCATTTCCGTAGCATTGACTTCATCTCTTGCCTTGACCAGACTCCTCCATGTCTCATCGAATCGTGCTTGTAGAAAGGTCCTTGCATATCTTGGTACTTCTCTCCTGCTTCCACAAACTATAGCTTTCTCCAACTCCACACCCACCACATAGCAATGCAATAGTGGTTAGGTCATGTTTCCTTTAATTAGGGACCAAGCACCTTCAAATTGTTTGCAACTTGCAAGCCACTGCTTCATGTCTCTACATAAAAAAAATAAAAATAAATTTAGGTCCTCCTAATTTCCAATCACAAAAGGCATGAAGATTAGACTCAACTTCTTTGCCACAACAAGAGCATAAAAGGAGTAGCTGCCATGCCTCTCTTTTGAACGTTTGTGATCCCAAAAGAGGGTATTAAGATAACTACTTAATACCTCTGCTCAAGTGTTTACCATTTAAGTATTAAGACGAGTCAAATTACCAATGATAAGTTATTTTAGCTTAGTGGTAATTAATTGAGCCTATGATGGGGAATGGGGAATGGGGATGCCACCAATTTGGCTCTTGATGTACTATTGAAAAACATTGGGGTTGATAATTGATAAAGTAGTGGATCTGTAAGTTGGAGTGGAGCAGCGTAATCCACAAGATTATATTAAGTACATGTCGTAGAAGAATATCCTTATCTACAAAATCGCTAATTGTTTAGGCAAATAAGCCGATCATCCGTAGATTTGTTTGTTTAACACAGAGTTACTCCACATGGTTGCACGAATCTCAGTAAATTGTCTATATGACTAAAAAATGTTACTTTTGTCCTTAGTCATCTTAAAATTATAGATCCCACCAGAGAAGTATGATTTGGGATGGATCAGAGAAAGATATAACGAGAGTTATTGGACTAAAGTCGAGGTGGTGGTGGTTGTATATTTCCTTTTAAGAGATACTGTTAACCGTTAATGGTACATTTGGGCTATTTAAACAACACTGTGACAGCTCATGTCTGTCCTTTTGTCGTGTTATATCATTTCATGTCTAATTGTGGTCGTGTTGTGGCGTACTACCTTTTCCTAAAACTCGGTCAATTCATGATATAAAACGGGCCACATGTCTGGCATGTTGTGCCTCATGTTTGCCTAATTATTTAACAAAAAATAAAAAAAATAAAGTATATAATTTAAATTATATTATAAGAATATAATAATATTAAAAATAATAGTAATATTAATTGTTATTACTAATATTAATTGTTATTACTACTAATATAGTAATGTTAAACAATACTAAATAATAGCGTGGTTATGGGTCATGTCTCAACCCAAATCGGCGTGATGTTTGTTGTTGTTTGCGACTTGGCCCGACCCACTCCACGAAATATCGTGCCTACTTGGCCCGCATAATCTCTGGCCACGTAGTCTGCTCGCCTTCATTTTCCCTCCACCCTCATTTTGGCGGGTGTCAAGCACTCCTTTTTGTTTATCCAAATAAATTATAAAGAAAAGAGTAGGGTTCAACCGTTCAAGGTTCGCCCTTCAAAATCCTCGACATTCTAGGACTTTGCGCACCTCCGCCGAGCTCCCTTTTAAGTCGGTCTCTCCCTCTCCCTCCAAATTTTAATACTCATTTATCCACCTCCTCCACCTTTCATTCACATCTCCCATTTTTGTTCTTAAATTTCTCATGCTTCTACTCCGTCCAAAAAAATTAACACCCTCCTAGTTTCTGACTATCTACGTATCACCTGATATGCTAATATTGAAAAATGAATGAGGTGAAGAAAATTTGTGGTGATTGCAAAACCTCAAAGACTCCATTGTGGAGAAGTGGTCCTCATGGTCCAAGGGTAATCATCGACCTGGATCACTCTCTTTGATTCCCTTTTTTAGTTGTTTGATTCTGATTTTTTTTTGGGCAGTCACTATGTAATGCGTGCGGAATAAGATACAGGAAGAGGAAAATGGCAGAAGATGAACAACAAAACTCTTCATGGATTAGCAGAACTGGTGATTATGATGATAAAAATCTTATGAATGATCAGTGTTCGAAGATGAGAGTTGGTTACAGTGGTAATCAGGGTAACATGATTTTTTCTCAAAGATCATTTTCGTCTACGTCTTCACAATGGAAGAAACAGAGAAGTAGCTGGGAGAATAGTGTTAACAGAACAAGTAACAGAAATTTGGGGGAGGTGGAGCATGCAGCTGTATTGCTCATGTCTCTGTCCTGTGGCTCTGTTTTTGCCTAATATGGATTGATTTATTAGTTTATTATTAGCTTCGTTCAAAATTAGATGTCATATCATATGATAGTTTGAATTATATAAATGGGGGAATATTTAGTTATCGATCACTCTTTTATGTGTGGCTTTTTTAGTTATAGTCAATAGGCGGCAAGCGCTAATGCTTTGTGGTTATGCTTATCAGCTTATGCATGTTAAGACTTGTAATCTCTTTTGTAGATTATGTACATGTATAATGTTTGATTACGAACGTTGTTCAGTTTCTTTTGTGATTCGTGGTTTGGAGTAATTTGGTCTAGAGAATTGTTCATGGCATTCATATTTTTGTGATATAGTTTGTCACTAATCTCACTAAGTGCAGTGTTGATTTGGGCACGGCTCTAGTCAAGACTCAAGATGATGCAAACAAAACCTGTGACTAGCCTACTGTAGATGGGATGGGATGGGATGGGATGTAGCAAGATCGCCAAGATGAACAGCAAAACTCAGAATTGAGAAGAGAGAATCCATGGATTAGCAGGAGTGATGATTATGATGATATAAATCTAATGAATAATCAGTGTTTGAAGATGGACTGAAACTTGGGATAGGTAATCCAGCTCATTTTTCACGTTTATCCATTAAATCAATCCCAAAAATCATCGACAAGCCTATGAATCTGATAACGGGCTAACGGCACCAGTAGTCCAGACGTCCAGTACCATACAATACCAACTTGCCACGTCTTAAAAAAAGCCAGGCACTTCCTCATTGATAATGTATTGGCTTTTCAGTCTTTCTTTCAGTATTCATCTTTCTCATTTTGCTATAGAGGATGTATGAAATGGTGATTTGTTTATACGGTAAGTTTTCTTGTTAGTACTAATAGTCACAGTTTTCTTCGAAAGAAAAATAAAAAATAAAAAATAATATTTCACACCATACAACTTTGTAAAAAGTTAATGTACTTGTACAAGAAGTTTGATTGTACCAAATTAAACATCTTTTTAACAAACCTTTAGCACAATCTACACTGAATAAGCTATTACTATGAGGTAATTACATCAATTAATATTATTCCTCTACTGCGCATATGTTGTTTGGTTTTGGTGATGACAAGATTTGCAAACGTATTTGATTTTTGTTGAGTGTGTAACGGTTTTGTGATTCATGTTTCGGAGTATAAGCAAATGGAAGCTCAAAACCGTCAAATAACAAAAGTCAAATACAATCAATAATTGGACCAAAGAATTGCCAATGTTAATTGATAAGTTCTGGAGTAGGAACTTCCATTGAAGCAAAAATGAGATAACTTTAAGACAAGAAGACATAAAAGACTAAGTAGGAGTATACTTAGGATATATGTAAGTGACAAGGAATCTAGCTAATTGGAACAAGTAATGAATAAGTCTAAGTCAATGAGTCAAAGTTTATTTGGTGGTTTAAACGGTTAGTTAGAAAATTGATTTTATGAAAATTGATTTTTGGAAAATTCAATAAAATATTTTAACGTGATTTTCCTATTTTTATTCTAATTATTTTGGTAAAGTTTGAATGATAAAATAACGATAATAAATTAAGTTAATTTATTTTTTAGTTAAAATGAGTTTTAGAAAATATGGAGACTAAGTATCCTAATCTAATTCTAACACTTTAGCAGATACTTATCTTTTTGTCAAAATTATTTTTATCCACTATGTTTGTAAAAGATTTTGCTAAACAAAATATTCCAATTCTCACGGCAACTTTGCTCAACATTTACATAGTTGAAACAGTCAAAACACTTTGCACATCGTTATCTTTCCTTAATTTAAGGAAGTGGGTGAATGCATAGAAGTTTGGTGGCTACCTATAAATAAAGGATTTTGCTCATTGATTCAATGTACAACTGACTAACGCTTAGAGAGAAAAAATTCTTTTGTCCGTTATTAAAGCTTAAAATCGCATGTTCCTTTTTACTGAATTCCAAAGTCATGAAAATAGTTTTATTATAATCTTTGAGAGTAGTACTAAGTTGTACTAGGGTGGTGAGATTGAGATATCTTGTATAGACTTAGAGTTAAGTTTGAGAGAGATAATAGAAAAAGAGAAAGAGAAGGCAAGAGAGAGTGCTTTGACTTGGGGGAGTCATTACTAAAGGAAACTCCAGTTTTGAGTGAAATTCGAGTTGAGAGTAGCTAATAGATTGTAATTAAGGATTGCCTTATTATTGAAAAGAGTTGAAAATCTTAAGTGGGTTGTGGTTTTTCCCTTTGGGTTGGGAACAAAGGGTTTCTACGCTAAAATTTCTTGTGTTCTTTTCCTCAAGTTCTTTTCTGTTTACAAGTTCTAGTTTAATTCTTCAAAAAGTTTCAATTATATTACACTTTCAATTCACCCCTCCTCCTCTTGTAAGTGTTCGTCCATTTAATAGTATCAATCTAATACTACGAGGTATTCACACCATTAATATCAAGCCATCATTTTTGCTACTCTCCACGTCATATAGAGACAATTTTATAAGTGTCTTTTTTTGTCACCAATTTACCATTAGCATTTCACATTTGTAAATACATAGTCTATGTTGATCTTAATCCAAGTCAACCAGTTGGGAGAGAGATTGCAATTGAGGCTTGTTTATTGCACTAAAAAAACATATATATATATATATATAAAGGATTGAAAATTGATTGTAATACCGAATGGGCCCTTAATAATTCAGAACTTGAGCCAAGAAGTCCAAACTGTGATGTGGAAAAGTATTTAGAAACTAGGTTTTGTAGCAATACTAAAAATATTCCAAAAAGGTATACAGTATATGCATGCAAATCCAGTAGAAATGACACCACGCCGGTACGTCACCACTCACCACATGTTAGTTTTAGCAAGTTGGGTCCATAGTCAAAAGAAACAGCAGGGTCTTTGATATTTTTTGCATTTTTCATGCCAAGCGAACCGCATATTATACAAGTTGATCATCAAACAAAAACAATGCACAAGTCAATGTTGCAGGTCCCACCAAGCAGCTTAATTCTCACAACATGCTCCGACCTGGGGATGGAATAGTTTGAATATGCTAGGATTAAACAAGGGAGGAGCATGAAGGCCTCCTCCTATAGTTCATCCTCGGCGCAAGGGTTCGATTCTCGTTGGAAACGCTGAGAGGCAAACATATGAAGCCATTACAAATTATACAAAGTACGGAGTATTATCTATAAATCCTATTTATGAATTAATCATAATGTAATACAAGCAAAAGATAGTACGAAAATGTATCAAGGAAGAATTATTTATTTATTACAAGCGTAAGACTAAGAAGAGGTCGGACAACTATAAATTAAGGTCCCTTTGTTAAAGACCATCACAACTAATAAAATAAAAAGTCTGGGTTAGAAAAATCACTAGGGAACAAATGACGACTCTGTATCAGCACCGAGGCGAGCTTCGTTCGAGTGCGGCGCCCCCTTTGATAGCTCCGCAACTTGCACCACTACGTGACCTTTTCGCAGCCGTTTGATCCCCAATACAGTCAAAGCACATCCCATCTCCACCCACCATTTCCACAAACATCTTTTGTAAATCTTCTAGACTGTCCTTCTGCCAAATATCACAAAAAGAAATATCCCCCATCCGTCATTTTTCATCCTCATCCTTTTATGTATCTCGTATTTTCACATCACCCCCCTTAAAGTATCATATTTTCACTCTAAGTCCCTGAAAATTTCGATTAAAAAAAGGGACAGAACTACAGAGTTTTACCTCCCCTCTTACATTGTCCATCATTGAGAGCATCTCTTGCATAAAATCGCAGAATCCCTGTTCAAGTTAAACGACGCCGTGTTATGCCAATTACCAACATGCAAGAATATTCACACACACAATAAATTAAAATGAAAAGGAATAAAAAAAATACGAACTTGATCTTCTTCTTCAGTGGGATCATAGAATCCAGCGTCGTACATTGATCGCTTACCCTGATCCGACAACACTACATAATTTCCCAAACTTTTAATTAACTTTTTTTTTATAAATACAACAAAAATTTAGAGTCACTATAATTGGAGGAGAGGAGAGAGAAACCTGAATAAGCTTCTTGGATTAGCTGAAACCGGCGTTTGGCGTCAGCAGCGACGGAAGGATTAGTGGCCCACCTATCCGGGTGCCATTTCTTCAACCATCCAAATTAGGAAATAATTAGACTAGAGAATTAATTAATGACAATTAGCAAAAAAAAAGGAAAGTAGGAGAGAGGGAGGGAGTATTACAAGAGCGAGCTTGCGATAAGCGGAGCGAATGTCGGAGGTAGAAGCGTCTTTACGAATACCAAGAACAGAGTAATAGCAAGATCTGTTACCACCGTTGGATCCTCCAGCTCTGTCCATATAGAATCAAAGGGGTGGGATTGAATTGAAGGTAGGTCGACGAATTGAGAAGATATTTATACTTTGGAATATGACTGCTATATCATGGAGGAATTAGGGTAAAGGAGAATGGTGGGAAAATTGAATTGGGGGGAAGTGAAGAGAGAAAAATATCTGAAAATGTAAGGTGGGGTTTTTATTCTCTCTTTCTCCCTACAGGGAGAGAAGAGGGGAGGGTGCGATGCTGACGGCGGAGGAAAGTTCGAGAATTTTAAAATGATGAAAAAGGTGAAGGGTTGAAGGCCGGGAGAAGATATTTTCGCTATTTTCGTATGGAATTAACGCTAGAAGCGGGGTTATTTACGTTATCTGCCATCCTACTCGCCACGTTGGTAATTTTAAATTACAAAATAATTAAAAAGACGTTGGGTAGTTAGGTCGGGTGTCTTAAACGACATATTTTATGAGAAGTATTGGGAAGATTGATAATGGCATCGGGATTCATTGATTTGTGTGTACCTTAAAAGTAATTTTACAAGATAATGAATTCGTCATTTTGCAGGTACTCGAATTTTTGTGTAGCTCTAGCTCTAGAGTTTTGCTTGTGTTGTGCTAAATCAATAAATCATTCGTAAACTCGTAGTTGTCAATTTTGTATCATCATAAACAATTGCCCATATGCTTTGGTATGGAATAGTGGATTATTGTACGAATATATTGTACTTGTTTATAGAAACATCAATTTACATTCCCAAAGTTGATTGGTTGGAAAGCTTTAACTTAATGATGTTAACCTAACCATTTACTTCGTATTTGTAAGTAAAGACTATTAGAGCGGATGTAATAATTGATAAGGATTGATCAGTTATTTCCTCTCACCGTACAATTAAGCATACAAAATTGATTTGTGGTTATTGATTACCACTCTCTAAATTTTTGCAAACTTGAACATAAGAATGGAAGAGGGTACTAACCTTATCGAGTCATTACCGGTATGACCCATTTGATACCACCAATAGTTTTCAATGTTGTTAGAATGACATTAACATGCATATAATGCAGGTCATATGATGTACATTTTATCACAACATATATGTTGTACTTCAAATTTATAATATCATACACAGGATCATTAGCTTTTGAAACCTTTATTTGGTGATCGAAATTTTTCATAGTTCTCGGGGTATGAGGAAGACGAGAATAGTGGAAAACTCATTTTCCTATGTCTGGATGCATGTTAGTTACTTTTTCATTCAACTCCATGCTTGGAAAAAATATGATAAATAAAAAGGAAATGGAGAAATTATTCATAGAGGCAATTTAATAAACACCTTATCGGGGCATAAAAGCAAGTAAAACACTCAAAATGATTACTACTAATGTAAAATAAACTAAATTTAGCATAAATTATGTTATACAAAGTAGTTAAATCAAAGTTCGCCATATAATGGAAAATCCAAATTAAAATCTCATCTAAATTAATATACCTTAAAATAATTGAACTTTAACCACACATAAGAATCATATATTAGTGGACATTTTCGATATTAGTGAATATCGAATAAGAAACATAACTCAACTTCCCTTTTGATTTGTGGGAAAAAGGTTTTACACAAGCTAGAAGATAGTTTTATAGCTAGTTTGACTCAAATAAAAAAAAATTGTAATTTAGAAACGATTCCATAAATATTGAAAAAAGAAACTTAAATTCTATATATGGGTCTCTTTTACAAAGAATTCCCTAAATACTATCCATGTCAACAATTTGTATTAAACTGATAATTGATTAAAACCGATAGTTCAATTAATGGTTTACTTCACAGCTATAAACATCTAATTATTATGCACACTAATATTCACTAATACAAATTGCTTATTGTATCAACAACTTTATATTAAACAAGTCAATAATCTAGGTTGCCTACGGGAATAATACATCAAGAGTTTTTTTATAAAGTGACTTACAAAAGTAATTTCACAACATTTTTACATAAAGGCTTGAAAAGCATTCGTAATTATGAAGACAATGTTTAACAATAATTCAAAACAAAATAAAGTTTTCCAACTTCCAAGCCTAAGATTTTCCTTGGTGGGCCTATTTCCACCGAGGACAATAGCGGTGCATATATACATATACCCCAAAGACGAGTGATCCAGAAATATCCGAGCCTCCCAGTCCCACTCTAGAGGCAGCGAGGCACGAAAGCACGACTGAAGCCTAGCCCTAGATCTAAACAACCAGAGATTTGAGAAGCTAGTGGGCGAATCGAGAGGGAGCCCTATCATGTCTTTAATCTTGTTCATCTCCAAACCACTCCATTAATCCACACCAGTCTGAATGCTGAGATGTTTAACATCAAAGACGCAATCCTGAAGCGGTTACTCCTCTACTCTGTAAGACAGGAATGCAAATCAGGGTTCACAAACATCAACCACGCAATCGCACTCTTCAACAAGATGACATCCTTAGATCCCTTCCCATCCCCTCACGATTTCAACCGCCTCTTCACCGCCATCTCCAGAATGCACCCTCAACGTCATCACTCCGTCATCGTCTCCCTATCCAAACACCTCCACTCACTCCCTCACTTCCGCCCCAACAAACACTCTTTAGGCATCCTTGCTAATTGCTACTGCCATCTGGGCCGGGTTGACTTCGCCTTCTCCCTTCTCGGTACCCGCATCAAACTCGGGTTCGACCCGGACATTGTCATCTACACTACCCTGATCAACGGCCTTATTGATTGTAATAATGACATTGGCCAAGCAGTGAAATTACTAGACAAGATTGTCGACCTCGGGATTCAGCCTAATATTATAGCGTACGGTTCTATTGTTAAGGGGCTCTGTAGGGTTGGGAATAATGAAGCTGCACTTAACTTTGTTAGAAAGATGCAGTTTGAAGGTGTTTGTAAGCCTGATGTTGTTATTTATACTACCGTTATTGGTAGTCTTTGCAAAGGGAATGTCAATATGATGCCTGAAGTTATTAAGTTGTTGGAGGAGATGCAAAAGGATGGCGTTTCGCCTAATGTCGTTACTTATACTGCTTTAGTCAATGGGTGTTGCTATTGGGATAAATGAATAGAGGTTTGTCTTGTAATTTGGTTGTTGGTGGGTTATATGTAGTGTTATTTTGCTTACTCCAAAACTTCCTTAATGCAGTTTTGTTTGGAATGACGGTGATGATATGGAGGATGCTTAAGCAGTTTGTCGGATGTTGTTTTCGAAAGGTTTGCCATCCAATTTTTATCTCGTGTGATTCTTTGTTTCAACTTTCAAACAAAGGGGTTTATGAGATAATGTTGATTTTGTTTCTTTGCTGCAATACTTTGCTCCTTTGATTACGTTATGTCTTAATTAGATTTGTCTTTTGTCTGTGAAGACTGAAGACGAACTAATCATCGCGATAGTTTGATTTAGTGGTTTCTTAGTATTCTGGACATGTTCTTCTTACTGCATTGTTCTGTGATTGACCTTTTGCTATTATGAAGTTGGTCAATAGTAAATGTTTGACTTGAAGTTAAGGTGGTAGATAGTATGGCATCCTTAGTATTGATTGTTGGTATTTTTTGGGGTGGGATACAGGTTTAAATTCCGCCCCTACTGTGCTGTATAGTTGCAAAGTATCAAACTTTAGTGACATTACTCCTATTTTACGCCTCTTGGCTTTTTATATTTTTGAATTCTCATATCTAATCACCCCTCTACAACCTGCTTCTCCCTGCTGAACGATTAGAAGGTTCTTTCATATTGAATTACCTAGAGTAGGTGGATTCACTTGACTAGTCCTAAGTTAGGGACGTATTGGGTACTTCCCTTGATAGCTGTCCTCCATACTAAGGACGTATTGGGTTCTTCACCTTATAGCGTGCAGTACCCCTAAATGTCTTTCAGACTCGCTGTCTCCTGTTCCTATCGACCCTGTACCCATCTCGGTATCTGTGGTTGGAAATCTCGAAAAATGACATGCTAAAGCTTGATATGTGTCTGGTTCACTAGAATGGCTAACTTTCTGTTCGTTAAACAATATTATGGGCAAAGAATCAAGGTCCTTGTGGCTATGTTGGAAAAGTTCCCAATAGAGTTTTTGGGGTTACTATTTGTTCCTGATTAACTGGGCTTATGCCAGGTATCACCTTGCTCTTGGCCATTCTGTACTTTTTAGTGTAGTGTTACTGAGATGGTACCCTGTAAAAATCCATTTACCCTGGTAACCTTCCTTTATTCTAGAATAGAGGACTATCGTCATTTTTCCAGACTAAATGTGATGCTCTTCCTCCTAAATTGTCAATGCTCTTCTGTACTGATCAAATAAAGTCCCAAACTCATTTACCTTAGCATCCGTAAGGCATATCATGTATTCATGTTAGCAGTTGTCAAAGCATTGTATGAGTTCAAAGTGAAATTACAATAGGGTATGCTTGAGTGAATCCTGGAGTGTGGAGAAACATTTCTCAACCATACATCTTTGATGTTTGCACAATTGGACTAGGATACAAGTGTCAGACTTGGGCATGCAAAGCAGACTCTGGAATAGAACATCCGTAACTTGAAGACAAATAGACCTAATTATGAGTGTCAAAATTTTTTTGTGAATCAAGGATAAGAATCTCCCTTGGTAATCATTCTTTTTAATTTATTTAAATGAAGTTGAAGCATGCACATACCTTTAAATTGTTGATTAATTAGCATTCTTTTGTGTCTTTGAGTCACCAAATCCAGCAGTGAAAATCTGCCTTGTAATTGAAGAGAGCTATGGTGTAGGATTTGATAGAGGGTGGCAAGCTTGTCTAGTTGTTGTTTCTCAGTATTATTTTCTTTGGCAGTGGGTCCAGGAGTTATATTCATTGAGCCAGAATAAATTGATAAATTATGGGGTCAAATGGTAAAGTTTGTGAGAAAATCCCAATAACTTTAGTACTATTATGAAATTTTTATAATCAAGTGGGGTCTCATTAGCCAATGTTGGGATGTAACTCTGTCTTGAACTTTCTCTCAATGGCGTGGTGTTCCTAATTGAATCTCCCTACCACTGTACCACATAACATGATGATCTACGTTCATGTTCCGCTGTCTTTTTTCACTGCACTGAATCACCCAAATCAATGATCTTTGAAATCTGATCTTGGTTTGGAGTCTTAAATTTCCTGAATTTATGTTTTGTGAAATTAATCTACTGCTTTATTATTTTTTTATTTATTGATTTTATTTATATTTATTTCTCCATATAATTTATATTTAAATTTTCTGTTGCATGCTATAGTTCTGAAATTAAGTTGAAGATTTTCTCCAATCTTGACAGTATGCTTCAAAGAAGCTGGGGATTTGAAACACACCTACAGTCTCTAGGGGCTTGAGCGGAATGGGGAGATTTGTGGAAGAAAGAAATGCCTTTTCTTGCAAGTGGAATACAACTGATGTGTGAAGACATGGTAAGTCTTAGGTATTGTCACATGTATGATAGTCTTTCATAATTTTAGGGGTGTTTGATTCAACATTTTGTAATGGATTTTGAATCCATACCTTAATTAGGTCAGTTTGCTTAAGCATTTTTAGAATGGAATTACATACCTAAGGGGTTCCATCTCCTCCCCTTATCCAAAAATTCACAACCCATTTTTCTATATAATCAAACCCTTTATACTAAACAATTTATAATGGTATAGCCATTTGAATCCATACCTTAAAGGAATGGACTTCCATATCATTCCATTCTTAGATGGCGAACCAAATGACTCCTTAGTGCTGGAAAGAAATGGCAAGGCTTCTAGTTGAAAGCAGCAGAGTCGTCAATGTGTATGATGTTTGTCGGGGCTGATCCTTATAAGTATTTGATTTGTATGATCATTAGCTTTTGCTGGATAGGCTGTTTGATTTGTTTATCTTCCTGGCCTCTAATTTTTCTTTTCTTTCGATGTTATAAGAAGATAAAAATGCAGGTCTCATTTTTGAGGTATACGTACAGGCGATAATGTATACAAGGTAGGTTGTTGAAGTGAACTTCTTGCGGCTTGCGTCAAATGGGTCAACTCGCTGAGGCAATGAAATAATTGGACAGCAAGAGTGAAGCAGGGCTTCTAGTTTCTTTCTAGCAGAGACTAGAGTGTTTCCATTCATTTGCATCATGCAAGAGATGGCGTGACTACTGTCTATTGCCCTTTTGTTGATTGGCTTGGTGCCCGACTTGTGAAAGCAGTTGACCATTGTGAAAGTCCTATAAATACATTGTCAGTGCATGGATATATTAATCCTTGGATGCCGTAAGTTGTGACCTGTAGACAATATTCTTCGATAGGCAGTGTTTAATGAGCACAAGTCAATCGTTTTTGCGTGCCAAGTTCATCCGATTGCCTTTTTATGTTTTATCCATCTTGTCTTGAGCCGTGGTGGTCAAATTATGCTGTTTTTGATGAGTTTAAATCTTGCAGGTCAAGCACACTATCTTGTTGGATTATGTAGCTGTTGATAACATGCTGCAGTTTTGGTTGCTCAGAGTTGGTACTGTACAAGATGAAACTGGAGCAGGGGTGGTGTGATGATGATTAAGACTTCAAGAGGGATAGGTTGAAGAATGAGGATGACATATGATCTTAGAAATGATTGAAATCCTAATAACTGCAATGTCATTCTCTGATATTTAAGGATTATTGATCAACATACTACCCCCTTCTCCTTTTCTGTCAAAGGTTGTAGTGATAAATCGTCCTCCTCGCTATTACAAATCATTGAATCATTTCTCCTAAAAAGATGGTATATTTTATTGATATGCACAAGTATATTTATATTTTGCATTGCAAGATCTTTTAATTTGATGAAAGAATATCTTTATTTTATTTAATTTGTTATGTGTTTGTCAATTTCAAGTTTCTTTTATAAATATCGGATGTCAATTTATTAGTGAAATCAAAATTGACATTAAGAAAAAAAGAAAAACTGGTTGGAATAATCCAATATTTAATTGATTCACGATAATTAAACTAATCTTTGATTTATTTATTTTTATTAATCCAATCTTTGACCCTATCCATTTCTATTGAGTTACCCCCTAATACTGACCTGTAATTGTTGGTCATTTGCATGTTCCCATTTTTTTCCTTTTTTTATTAAGTTGTGCAACGTTGCTAGTTACTTCATCGCGCGAGGCATTCAACACATATACTCATCCAAAACTCGTTGGACAATCCGGCATTGTGATAACCTCATCAAGCTACCTCTGAAGTCTTTTTCGGTCAGCAAAGCAACTCCAGGTATTATTCCAGACTCATTAGCAGTTACAGAGAAGGCAACATTACTAATGATGCAACAGGGCAGTACTTGTAGGTATTTCATTCAAGTGGGTATATGGAACAAAGATTCCATCTTTATCATGCTTCAATTAGCTTCACAGAGAATGGCGTAAATTTCTAAGCACAACAGACTGATGAAACGCCCTTATAGGAAGAATAATGCCCGTATAAAGAATGGCATTCCCCTGCTTTATGGTATATGCCAGTATCTGCATAACTAGCTTTGTGAATCTAACAGCATTACTTTGATAAAAATGCTCTCGACGCACATTTCGCTACCTATTATAGGCACCTATTTGGTTTCTTGTGCTACAATGTATATGCAGAATATGCTTGGTCTTCTACTACTACATGTTTTCAACTCACTGTATATCTAGGTAGTTGAGCACAATGTCAGATTCAAGATTTTTCCCCTGATAAGTCACAATCGATAATCAAACATGTAATAATTTTTTTTTTTTTTAACCAAACAACCAACTGGTGAGTCATTTGACCTTAATATTCTCTCTTCTCTTATCATGGTTCCCTTGCTTAATCTTGGCCTTAAAATTCCAAAACAATTTGGGTTTTACCTGGAGGGACAAGATGGAATACATAATAACTAATATTCAATTCCCAGTAACAAAGCCTTCTTTGCGGCCTTCAAACCCCAGCCTCGTAATTTTGAATTGCTTCTTTTTGTCAATCTTGGCCTTAATATTCTTTCTTCTCTTATCCTACTACCCTTGCTTCATCTTCTCAGTAGTTTCAACCCTCTGCTTCCACTTCTCAGCGCTCTTCTTTTGCTTCTTCTCAGTAGTTTTCTCAGCTGACTGGTGAGTCATTTGACCCATCAGAACAACAACCTCGTTGAACATCTTCAGTATTTCATGTCTTGCTAACCTTGGCTTATCTTCGAGTAAAGAATTCTAAACCTGTAACATCATTATCTTAGCTTTATATAATATGCACCCTCTAGTTTTCTAATCTAGTGGCCTTCTAGATTTCCGTTTAAATATTTGAAAGTTGACTTGTAAACTTTACATTGCACTTGTGATTTCATTCACCAGAAAACGGTAACCTTATCTCCAACCTTTATCCTTGTACCTTACTCCGAATTGATATACTTCTTTTAAAGGCTAAAATTTTATAGGTTATTATACACTATTTTTGACAAATTTTTAAAATATATTTCTCTAACTAGGTTTAAAATTGTCAAAAACGATTTAATTTCTCTTACCACTATTTGGGTAAGTTGTATTAAACACACTATTTTAAATTGATTTCGTAATTAATATAAAAATTATGTGATTTGTATAATTTTTTTTTTCTAATAAGCTTTAAGTAAAATTATATATATGATGAAATTTTTTTCCCTTCATAACATTAGTTTGAAAGTTTTTACTCCGTAGTTTCTTAAATCATGCTCATGCAACAGTTTAGAACATTGTTCATGCATAAAAGACTTACATTTTGATCAAATTAGGAGATACCAATATTGAACGTTTCCTTTCACTTTCCCTTTGCTTGCGTATTGGGGTAAACTTACAGTACAATTAGGGTTTACTAACATCCCATTTCCATTTTGCGACCTCTTCCTTCCATTTTTTTTTTAAATTTTAACAAGCTATTACGGCATAATCTGTGACCCCAACCCCCCTTTATTACTTGTCATTTCGCAAGAGTTATTATTTATTTATTTATAAACGGACTTATCACTTATGTGGTTCTGCCTTAGCGGCTAAGCCTATCAGAGACTTAATTTATTTCCTTGGACATCTCCTACTGAATTCAACACAAGATCAGGACTTAATTAGGCACATCCCCACTCCCATTGACTATTTGTAAATGGTACCCAAGTTAACCAGGTGCAACTAGTGTCTACTCCTTGACCGTTGACAACCTCAGCTGTTCAGTAACCCTATACAGGTGTGGGGTGTGGCTATTGCGTATTGGTCATATAGGCAGCAAGGCTGACTCAGCCAACTCGGATTCATGATGGTCCTGCATAACAAAATATGATACAGACCAACTCACCAACTGAACCATAATCCACTCATTCTTGGCTTTTAGCCAGCTCGTCTTTTCCCCTTCTTTCTACAATTTTAGAAGTAAAAAAGCAAGACTGCATCAAGAGGGGTTAACATCCCAGGTTTGGGGATCAATTTTAACCGGTTAAGTAGTTCAATTATAGATCCAACCAGCCCGATTCCTTTTGAACACGTTTCGAATAAATCTGGGCATGAAAACCTGTGCTTTTGCTAGATTGTTTTACGTACACAGAGTAACATGACTGTTCGTGTTTCAGCTTTTCGTTTTGCGAAGCATAATACAACATGCATTTAGGAACGAGGAAACTCAGTCTTTTTATACAACAAAGAAAACCAGCAAGGTTTTGGTGAGCAGGATGTTGCCATTCTGATTTGAGCTCTAACATCTAGCAATATATGAAAATTGTCTAGCTCACCACAAGTCTTCGAGCTTGAAACAATAAACATATACTTAGTCTAGAGGCTAGAGAATCGAAGATATTATAGAATGAGGCTGAAACATCATGGTGTCATTGAATCTTTCGCTTCTTTGTGAGGACATTTGGATCTTGCTGAACAGAAATCATGAACATAGCTGCAGCTTTGTTCGCATAACATAAGGCTATTAGCTTACGGGTAACATGGCCCCTTTCCTCTTGCTGAATGAGATCGTACATATCTGCACAAAGTTTACCAAATTCTGTAGAACCTGGTGATGGTGATTTGTGTTGCATGTTCGACACATGTTCTGAACAAACGAAAATTAGCGTAGGAGACCCCACAAAAAGTCACAAAACCAAATACTTGATTTCATGTTCACAGCAATTTTGGACGTATCCTAAAATGCCACTTTCACAGAATTTTGTAAAGCCTATTCATTGCCATCTACTCATACCTTGAAAGGCTTGGTTTTCTGCTGTGGTATAATGAAAAACGTACTTGCTTGGATTGCTGAACATGTGATGGGATGAAAGAGTGCCTGCATCCAGAGTATGCCCGAGTCCACCGATACTGAAATTCCCATTGGGTGGTGGAGGTTTCTGTTGGTGTAGTTGATGTTCTTGTCCTTGAATAAAAGATAGGTTTGCGAGCTCTTGATCAAAGATCTGATTGCCAACGGCATAAGTTTTCGAAGCTCATTCTGGTTTGGAGATGCAGCAAGCCTTAATTTATCAGGTTGTTCCTGCAAAGAATCAAAGAAATCCCAGTTGAAAATAAAAAATGGCCTGGCAAGGTTATATACTTATAAACCTTTACATGTACATGGCTGTATTTTGTACTCTGCTAAAATATTTAGCCACATCAATCCCACTCTTCCTAATCCTCTAAATTCATTCTCATATAACACGTTTTCTATGCCGTAAAAAAGATATTATATCCAATTTGATCGCGAAGTTACAGTTTAGTTGGTAACTTACCCCCGGAAACACCAGTCGAAAAGCACGCTGGTGTAGTATGTTTTGTGTTCTGCTGCAAATAGTCTGAAACTTGAAATATCAGAGTCAGTCATTACAAAGAATAATGTTCAAAAACCAACATCAAGAAAAGACTTGGCACCATGCACATCCCTGGAAAAGAGGAATTTTTCACTTTTATTGCATGTATTTGCATAACACAATTGAAGAAAATCCTATCAATACTACGTAAGTGAACTTTAATTAATTAAGATAGACGAATTTGCTATGTTTGGTAATTTCATTTTCTGAAATCATTTTAGGATGCTGCTACTACTTACTATAATTATTTCACTTTTCCTAAGTTAAATCATTTAATAACATTTCCCAGTTTTTACTAATATAAGATGCAGTGTACTTGAGTTAGTCCTATTTTCAATTTTGCCTCATGATTTGTTTGAAGTATATGAATTAAATTATTTAGGTTATACAAATAAATAGAGGATGATTGGATTTAACTTCGAATATATGTATATATATATTCAAAGCTAAACTATGTTTGAAATTTAAGTTGGACAACTTAAAAATTACTATAGAAATTATTTTGTCGAAGGGTAAATTACTATCTAATTTGTTCAAGTGGTGATTGATTAAGTTATTTTCTTGATTGCTGATTGTACTTAAGAATGTGATAACATGGCTAATTGGATACATATATTCTAGAAGCTTATAAAGTTGTTAAATCTGTAGTTCTATTACTACTCGTCACTTGACTTTACATGTGCTGAATTTTTGTTCCTAAAACCGAGTCCGCCAAGCCGAAATCAAACAACAAAACCCTAGTTACCAAAAATAAATAAAAACGCTTCCATGAAATCAAATAGGAAATATAATCTTATTCGTCCATCACGTCGTTGATGCGGTTGTTTTCATTTACAAAATCCAAAGAGAGATTTTGTCGATTCAATATTCCTTATGAAATGAAACAATGATCATATGACATACTACTTTATTTTGATAATTGATTATGAAATCTGTGTTGAGGCCAAGCATAGTTATCCTCAACTCGATAGGCTTGTAGGGTGTAATTATGTAAGAGACCAGAAGCCCCAACTTTAACATTTGAAATCAAGTTAGATGAACAAAAGCAACTACAACTTGGTTTGACATGGTAGAACAATCAAGACATGCAATGATTTAATGTCTCAAGAATTTACAAAGACTGTAAACATCTACAAACATAAGAGGAAAGTGATTTCAACAGATAAGGAAATGTTGAATTCAGGTCCCTGCTTCCATGCTTCCTGACCTTCCTAATATATAAGGCCAATGGAAGTTTACGCAAACTTTTGCTTCTAAATTGCAGCTTCAACAAGCTTAACCAAAGTCCTCTAGACCTGCTTCAAATATTCAGAGATTTCTGAAGCATACAATCCTGCATCCCAAATATATTGATCAGGAAGGCAACACGAGGTCTGGCCATTGAGCATAGTGGCGGAAGACGATGGTATCCCTAGTGATGGATGGCTCCCATCAAAAGTTGGGCTAATATATAAGTTCTCTGGCAAGGAATTGTCCAAAGCCATGGATTGGACAGCGAGCTGACCGCTATGCTCCCCTGCTTGGAATTCTGAATGTTGAATTTCTTGTTGAACTGTATGGACAAATACATTTATGGTGTAGAATATCAATAGAGAGAATCTGAGGTTTCATCTTTAACATAAAGATATTAATCAAAGAAAGCAGAAAATGAGTGATTAATCGATTTCGAAATACATAAGTGTCCCTTGAAATGACACTGTATAAACGTTTTAACTAATGCTGCTTACCTGTGTCACAAAATTGCTGCTGATCCGAGCGTGGAATGCTGATTGGGTTGATGGTATTACCTAAAGGGATACAATTTTGTGCCAAGTTATTCAGATTTGAGCCAGAATTTCCTGAAAAGCAGGAATTAGCATGTTGAATGATTTCCTTCCACCTCTTTGAAGAGTCTCCCACAATCTGGAAGTGATACAGATCAAAGTAGCTAGGTTGTTCAAAACCTCAAAACCGCTAAAAGCAATAAATAATTTCACACCAAGATATAGAAATTAGTAATCTTACTAGGCGGAGTGAAGGTTCATCAGTTTGATACTTTGCAATGAAATCCTTCACTTTATAAATGTGATTTTCTTCCAATTTTTTGCAGATCTTCCCGTCTTTTGCTATCCAGCGCAAACGCCAAACTTCATCATCTAGAGAAGGAATATCGTGCTTCCGATAGGCTGCAGAACATATGATCATCAATCAATGACAAATTTCAAATAGTATACTCAAAAAGAAAAATATACTATCTCATGTCAAGTTATGCAGGCATTAAGGGTGACCTTATGTCGTTTAGTACAGTACTAAACCATGAAAAAGCAATGATCAATCAACAATTCCGCCATATGAAGATTTTGGGCAGTCAAGTTGCTTTCTTTTGCTAACTAGTATGAACTGATAAAGCTATTACTATTCCCTAGTGTGCTAATGTAATAGATACAGTCAACTTTACAAAAATACTTGCAGAACAGTGAAGATCTATCTCCCACCATGAAATGAGAATGAAATTGAATCAACAAAGCTGTACTAATCCTATCTAGTACTAATCACAATTTGAGAAAGTCTAGGGAGCACAACTCATAAAGCTTTTTTTAATGTTATAGACGGCTGAGCATCAGACAAAGAAGCATAGGCTTTGAAAATAATAAATACAGAGAGAAAGGGGAAAGTGGGACACTTACACTCTCCACGCTGATCTTTCACTTTGAAAGGACTACTCACTGCTTCCCTCACTTGGTGGTCTTCGGCTACAACTATGGCCCCCAACCTAAACTTCTTGCTTCTCACCCAACTGGAGTTGTCTGAGAAGAAAATACCAATGACCAAGCCAACCCCATTGCGCAAATCAATCACACATTCCCCAGCCAACAAGGATCCTTTATTCGTTCTGTTAGATACCATATGCGAACAGAAGTCCTCCTTTGTCCAGTCCTCCAATTGCTCGGCCTTAAAGTGACCTTGAAGAGCCACAATTTTAACCTTTTTCGACGATAAGGGACCATCTGTGATTGGATGCCCGGAAACTGCATCAAGTAATAGTATTTTTAGAGGGAAAGCGCCCTCGGCTTCTACCTTGTTCCCAGTAAATAGTGTGCTATGTAATTTGCCCTCAAACTGCAGCTTATATTGTCTGAATCCAGATGGTTCAGTCTTGCCTGGCAATGGCCTATGACAGCACGAAACTAAGTTCATTTAGAGCCTAAACTCTTCATCTAATATGATACACCCCAACATAAATCAAGCTTAATTACTACCTAACCAACTAATCCACAAACAAATGCTGCGCATAAAGTAAAGTAAACAAATCTATGCCTCATCATCACTAGATTCTTTTTCTGATAACAAGGTTAAAGTGTTTATCTGGATTAGAATTGGCTCAAATTGACCCACATAACAACATATCACACACACACCACACACCAAATAAAATCCATTCATTACCAAAAATAACATCCATTCATTACCAAAAATAACACCCATTCATTTCATTTTGGGAAAATTCAATTCGGAGGACCTACGATGCTACCAAGACTGATCAATGCAGAAAAAAGGACAAGTTAAAACAGATAAATTAACATCTCCGTGGAGTTTTGGAGTCAAAACGCAGTCCAGTGAACCAAAACGTAAGATCCATGTTTTACCCTTGTTTATTGATACTTTTAAATTCGTAATGACGTCTTATACGAGAGAAATTATGCGTGTTTTGATGACAAATAATCAACCAAAACTATTGTTAAAGGTCGATTATTCAGCAGAGAGGTGACACAAAACAGCAATATTAACAAGATGAAACGAAGTATCTCTAAAAAAAATACTTGGTATATCAATATTAGGATAAGATATATCTAATCCTAATAATCAACAAGATAAAGCAATAAATCTAGATTGGACAAATTAAATTAAATTAAATTAAAATTTTCAAGGAACAAAGCTAAGAGAAATAACTAACTGACCTTGGGATTGGGATTGGGATGGAAAAGCGTTCAAGTGCAAGCTCTACTTCCTCTCGGGCCTATTCATGTTTACAAATTCAACGCATGAGCAAACATCCTAACATATAAGCAATCATTTTACTAATACTCCCTTAAACTATATTAGTTTTTGACGTTAAATCATAAATATATTGTACTCCGTAAAACAATAATTTCTTATTAACGATAATGATGAATGATGAATGATGAATGATGAAATTAAGTAGAGATCTGCACTGTACAGTTGTCGTACAAATTCAATCGCTATTTAAAATAGGCAAAATATCATAATAAGTATTAAGTAGCAAGTACTACTCCGATCCGTAAATCATCAGTCGTCATTGACATGAAAGCATAGTAACAAGCTAAGTGAATCTCATATCATTGTAATCCCATCTAAACAAAGAAAAAGATGTCATCCAGAAAGTCATTACCATTTTCCGGAATCCTTTCTCCAATACTGCAGAGTATTTTTGCGGCCATAACTTGTCTTTGAACAAATACCTGCTCCACAATATTTAAGGTCCGTTCCTTTAATTTCTTCTATGTTAACTTACATGCAAGTATATATGTAACTAGAGCAACAATCATCAAATTCAGATAAATATGGTGCGACTAAAATGAAAATACAGGCGGAACAAGCATTAAACAAACATTCGTATGAACTTTTCCAAAAAATCCCAACGTCATTTCTCAACCACCAACAATGTACCCTTGTGAAATGTATGTGATGAAACAATAAATAATTTAACATGTCACCGGTATTCTATTGGAACTGCTCATAGAAAGGCGCCATGGTTTACGGTTTCCTAACGATCAACATTGTTAACACTATAAGACCAATTACTTACTTTGTGAGCTGAAGGCAGTGGTTTTCAGGTTGAGTGGGCTTCTCGCCTACCAAGTCCTTCATGGGCACAATTAAACCAATGAATATTATATGTATATTTCTTAAACTGATAAATATATGCTGATATAATGAGAGATTTGGTATGATTTGAGAATAACGAAAAACGGCTCAAAATGGCCGCCTTATATAACAAGAACAAGGGTAGAGAAAGTGCGGAGAGTAGTCGCGTACGCTTGAAGCTGAAAAGATTGGAAGTTCTGGCGAAGCTGCCTGCTGGACAGACCCAAACTGTATTAAAGTCAAGGTAACCAATTAATTGGTTTAGCTTTGATAAGTAGGTACCTTGCCAATGCCAGCCTACTTATCATAGTACAGTCTGATGTTTGGGTAAAAAGTAAAATGGTCTATTACGGATGGAGTATAAATAATACCATGCTCAATATTGCCCAATCATATCTAAGATAGATATACTTTGTATGGATATTCAGATTATTAAGCAACTTCAGCTAACTGAACTGAGAACAAAGCACGTCAGAACAAACACGCAGGTGGATGCGCCTGGGCACACTTTAGAATTTTTGCCGACAAAAGAAGAAGGATTGAATTTGGTAGGACATGCTCTGGGATCTTTGGAGTGGTTATTGAATTTTATCAAGTCTCCCTAACAAAGTCTCACACTTGCTTTTTCTGTACGTCCTTGTTTTTTTTTCAAAGCCGTATAAATTTTGGATCCTTCTCTCGGGTTCGTTCATCTTTCTTCTTAAGTTTCTTATCCCGTTCAAGGGAGGTCCTATCAAGCGCATTAAATCTATTGTGGATGTTCTTGTGGGAAAGGCTACGCTAGGAAATACCTATTGATGGAAGCCGGGATATTGATTGATGATGTCATAATTATCTATATTTAAAGTAACGATTAAAAAATGCCAAAATATATATTGGCACACCACTTATTGATATTTGCACCTTGTGTGAGAGCATAAATTTTGAGTTATATTCATTTAAAGAGGTATATATGTCAATATCAACATGGACATGTGCTAATTTTATTTCTCAGTTTTGTTTGACTATATATATATAAGATTGTAAAAGAAATATTTTTTTTAAAAGTCTGTAATTCACAAATTTCTCTTTTAAATTTAGAATAATCATAAAAATATATTCTTCTTACTTTCTTCTTGTAAATTGTGATGCCAACAAACAAAGTTTAGTTGATGCGAAGTTTTACTACTTGTATGGGCTACCTTACTTATCATTTGAGATCGAACTAGTTAATTATATAGCTGACATGGTGACATAAATATTTTCATAGAAGTCTGAATAAGATTTATACAATTTTGACGAAATATAATTTAGATAACAAATTTTCATGTACAAAAAAATTAGTGTTAGATTGAGTGAAACTCCAATAACAAAGGATATATTAACCATGCATATGTCCGACATGTAAAGTTCCATCCTAAAACTAATTGGCTATAAAAGGATGAACCTCTAATTTTATTTATTACTCATCTTACGTTTTTAACTTTAATTGGAATAACTTGACTTATATTGCTTATAATTAAATGTAATCTAACCTATAAAGTACAAACGACAAAGAGAGGAAAATTCCACCAATTACTCCATAGTAAGCAATTCTGACCTTTCCTTTGACTTCAATTACTCCGTTTATATGAAGTGAATATATGTGGAATAAACGGCACTTAGCTTGACTTTTTCATTCTAATTTCTACTACCCTTAGTTTCTTAATCAAATCAAACTACAAAGTTGTATTCCAATATTTTTCATTCAGGTTGCACAAACTCGGATATTCCATCTGGAAGGCAATTGAGGCTGCTTGATAATGGAAGTAGAAGAAACTAAAGTAGTCATTATAAGCTAAGGTTCTAATAATTTTCCATTAGTAAGCGCTGATATACGTAAGCTCTGTAATTAGCCTCTATAGATATGGGATTTGCATGCATGACTAGCTTTTGACTGTACAGAAAAATTAAAATATAGTTGGGTGGAGGGTATACTTGTATAGGTTAATGAATTATTACCGCTAAAACAACATGGAGTTTACTTATCTTCCAGCAATAGTTGTTGGAGATATATGGGTATACTCCTAAGTGTTGCTTCAAAAAAGTAATGCTCTTATATTTTTATGTGTTCCACATAGATAAGTTGAGGGATTTTAGTTAACTTTATTAAGATGAGTTCCATATACTATTATTGAACATGTAGTATGGGCTATTAAGATTAGTTAACTTTATTATTGAATATGTTTGTGACACGTGTGCGGGTGTGGGTGTGGGTGTGGCAAGATCTTATATATGATTCTAATTTTTGGTCGAAATCTTTTACACGTTAATAACAGCCATAAGATATCTACCTTCCTGCATTTGACATTTCCTTAATTCACTCAACTGATTATGGCAACGTTATATTTTTAAGCCTTAAATTGCGGTTTGACTTTCCTCCCTCTAAAACCTAAAATACTCTATATATCTACCTTCCTATCTCACTTTTAGAGCAGTCAGAAAAACCGTCACAATTGAGTTCTTCGTATTTTCCTCTCAAACCTATTCACAAACACTTTCGGGCATTGTATTAGTGCAGTTCTCAATTCACCCTTACGGAGTACACAATTCGGATGAAGTCGTGTAACCTCGGGAGTCGATAACCAAGAGACCGTGTGTACGAATGCGGGGAAAATTCAACTTTAGGGCAGTGATATCCTTCACGCCACGACATTCTCTTCTCGGTTTTCAGATAAGCTTTTCTTTGTTATCAATCTTATTCCAAGAATAGTGATATCACACTCTTCAATAGGTTGAACAACATAATAAGATAAATGAGTTCAAGAATGCACCAGAGATGAGTGCATTTAATGTGATCAAAACAACATCCAAGCCTACTCTTAATTCCTTAAAGAGAGATCCTAAGAGGCAAAAGAGTGATGTACTTTGTGAGAATTGCAAAAAGAAAGGGCACTCAATTAACCAATGTTTCCATCTGATTGGGTTTCCTGATTGGTGGAACAAAGATCGTGGCAAAGGTGGTAGGCCTAGTACTCGATTTGCTGCTTCTGTTGACACGTGTCCGACTACATGCGTCTCACATCCCTCCCACGTGCCAGTCAACAACGCAAAAATGGGTCAACGGCCAGAAAATCAGTGTGGTGGTGGTATCGTGCAATTGAATTTTTTAATATGGTAGTTTTCACAAGATTGGTTATGGTAGTTTTTTTTTTACAAAATGGTGTTTTTAAGTAGTAGTTTCTAAAAAAGGAAAAAAATAAAAACGGACATGTGTCATACACGCGGAATAACTAAAGTAGAAAAAAAAGTCAAGTTGGACACGTGTCATCCACGTGGAAGTCAACGACGCAAAACTGGGTCAAAGATCAGAAAACTACCTTGTGGTGGTATCGTGCAATTGAACTTTTTTATGTGCTAGTTTTTCACGAGTTTATTTTTATGTGGTTATTTTTTACAAAATAGTTTTTAATGTGATAGTTTCTTGTAAATTATCTAAAAGAATTGAGGTAGGTGAGCAATGTACAGTAGCAAGGATGCAATAATACGGACGTGGGAGGCCTGTATGTTCCCATCTGGGCAAAGAGCTGTCGTCTATCTGTCATCGTGAGAAACGCACTCACACGTGACAATTAGCTTGTCATTTATTTGATTGCTACATATTTGACCTTCCTACGGAGACAACCATTCAACGAGGAGCTTGTTCGTTTGTATCCCGTGTGTAGGTTGGGTTGACCTATTTCTCTCCGACTAGTTACTCCGTACTTTATAAAAGCGCAGCCAAGCGACATATTTTATTCTCCATTTCTCCTTTCACTTTTATAACTGAACTCGTCATCTCTAAACTTGAACATGTACAACTTTGAGATACGATCGCTTCAGTGTAGAACATGAGATGAGTGTCATCGTCTCAACTTTCAAGCACGTGATTTCTACTGGAACAGGAGGAGGCTACTCCCAACAACGTAAACCACCTGATCATCATCATCATCATGGGTCCCACTTGGTCTTCCAAGCACTTCAACAAAATCCACTTCACTCCACGTATTCTCCCTTGGCTTCCACCTCGTGCTCAACTCTCCCGCCAAAACCTGATAACAATGCAAGCACTAGTGGCAGTGTAAAACCGAGGAAGAGGAGGTACAACAAGAACAGATACAGGGGAGTACCCAGTACGCCAGCGACCTTCGGGAAAGTTCGCAGCCGAGATTCGGGATCCACACCGGGCGGTCCGAGTGTGGCTTGGTGGAACCTTCGAGACTGCTGAGGATGCTGCTAGAGAGTATGATCGAGCTACGGTACGATTCAGGGGCCCGCGGGCCAAGCTGAGTTTTGCACTGTCTGATTACATTACCGCACTTAAAGACCAGCAGCAACGTGAAGGACAACATAATCAAGAGGTAAACTATGACAATAATACTCATAACAATCAAGAGGAGCTGCAACTGCAACTGCAACTGCAACAGCAGCAAAGTGAAAATATTTTGTGCAACTAAGCTCTGAAGTCCACTGTTTTGTAAGATCAAGTTAAAATATTTTGTGCAAATAGTGGAGTGGTAGTTGTATTGTATCATTGTATGTCGTCTTCTAAGAAAATTTAGAAGAAAAGGTTAAAAAAGTAAATGTATATAGTGTACCCTCAGCCGAACATATTCCATACTGTTCTATTTGATCCACTTTGCTGAAGGTCTAAAATCAAATGCAATACATCAAAGCATATGGATCGAACATAATGAAATAAGCACGCGAATATTTTGAAATATGATCATGGGTTAGGTTCGTGCACAACAACGTAACAGCGACTTTGAGTTTTTTTTTATTTTTATTTTTTAAAGAGGTTATTTTATTGACAATGATTTCCAAAAAAAAATTATTTTTTTTATTTTTTATTAAAAAATATATAAAAAAAATTTTAATTAAAAAATTTTAAAAAATAATTTTTATAAAAAAATATTATTTTTTTATTTTTAATACTTTTAGAAAAAAGTTATTTTCATTTAACAAAATATAAATAAGTAAAGTCACTATTCTAGGCATCGAATTTCACGTAGTCGTTGTCCTCTGCCCAAAATAACAACTTTATACCGAACCTACACTCTCAGGGTCATTTTTCGAAAAAGTTTGTTGCAGGGGTTATATTTCGAATTTAAAAAATAAAAAAGTTCGGAAAATCTTCATCTATCATTTTCTATTTAATTTTTTATATTGACAATCTTGTGAGAGCTTTTGAATTTGTTTTAACTTGAATACTGGAGGGGTTTCTTCAGATTCTTAGGACAATTAACATGCATATATTAAAGTCCATTTGGAATTAAGGAAAAATTAATTAATGAGCCTACAACTATTGGATCATCCCTAGCAAAGACACAAGATAATATATTTTTTATCACTCTCTGGGTCCATAGTAATTTTCACAAGATAGAAAGATACGGAGTTTAATGATATATATGGAGTATAATTTTAAATATGTAAGTAGGCTAGTTAATTGTAAGATTTTAATTCTTTTGAACAAATACTCCATACATGTGAGTGGCGGAGACAGGATTAAAGCACGAAATGATGTGCAATGTTTCATAAGGAGTAGTCACTTATCTTATTAATGGACTTTTGGAGTACCAATTTTAAAATTTCTAACTTTGGAAAACTTGAACATTTTGGTTTTCATCTAAAATGCAAAAAAATTATCACTTGAGATGTGACGTATAATATAACATAGTAAAATATGATAAAAAAGCGTATTCTAGACATGCTGATTGGTGAACGAAAAAAGGAAAACATTAATAGAAATATGCAAATATAAATATTCAAATAATTAAGATCACGTTTTATAGATGTTCAAAGAATAAAATATAACTACAACGTGAAACTAAATTCCGTATATGAAAGTATTCATAAAATAAAAATTATTCGTATATTCTAAAAATAAAATAGAGAGGAGGCAGCGAAACAGCTGGCCCCGTTGTTTTTAAAATGTCAAAGCGTTTCAGACCATCTTATCCGGTTTATCCCGTGTTTGGACTGTGTTGACCACTTTATATTCCCTCCTTCCATTCAATATAAATGGCAGCATTTACCAGATTATTTTCATCAGTGTCAACTCACTCTCTCTCTCTCTCTCTGTTTTTCATTTCCTTGCCTTCGAAATCACAACCGAAAATGGAATCAGCTGGAAACTTCTTCTACACTCAACGACCCGAAAGTTGGCAGTTAGATTCACAGCAGGAGATGGACATCATGGTTTCAGCTCTCAACCAAGTAATCTCGGGGGGTTGCTGCAACGTGCAAGATTCACCTGATGACGTCTCCCACTTCCAAGCTTTTTCCAAGTGGTCTCCCTCAGCATCCGCCACGTCTCCAACTCTCCCGCCAAACTCACTGGTAGAAAATGCGGATGCTACTAGCAGTGGCACTAGCAGCATTGGGAGACAGAGGACCAGGAGATATAATAGAAACAAGTACAGGGGAGTGAGGCAGAGGCCTTGGGGGAAGTGGGCTTCCGAGATTAGGGACCCACACCGGGCCGTCCGAATGTGGCTTGGAACATTCGAGACAGCTGAGGACGCCGCTAGAGCATACGATCGGGCTGCTGTTCGATTCCGGGGTCCACGTGCAAAGCTGAATTTCTCAGTGTCCGACTACCTCCCACAGCTTGAGGAGTACAACAATAACAATGTTCATTATCAAAATCAAGAGCAACATCCAATAGAGATGAGTGGTTTTGTACAGATAACTGACGGGTTGGAACTTGAGCATTGGATGAACGACATGATAGACGATCGCCCTCCTTCAATTACATACAGTGGTTCGACATTTGGAATAAACGGCTTTTAGCTAGAAATTGCATTATTGTTCTTCGTGACTCTCTCCTCCTAATTCAAGTTATAGATTACAGATCTTTTTAACATACAGTAGTTCTGAAAAGGTGGTATATTAGACACCCATGGTCAAGGTGTTTTTTCTTTTGTTTTTGTATGAATACAAATATAGGATTGCATATAAAAGTTATAGGAAATTTCTTGAGTAAGCATCATTTTTTTTTTTTTTTTTTTTTTCCACTTATAAGCACAAGGACTACCCTGCCCTTGTTTTCCTTCGTCTCGTTTCTTTTCCATTCTCCATTGATCTTCAAATTTCATCATCTCCTACCCCTACCTAGCACTCCTCTTCATTCCCACTTCTCCCCTTTCTTTAATTTCATCATCTCCTTTTCGTTATTCCCAAATTACAATCTTGATTAAATTTTTCTCAATTTGAGCAAAACCCATTATGAACTAGCTCCGTATTTAAAACCCCATTTGACAAAATTCCAAATCAATGATTTCAAATGCCTCCAATTCTTCCCAGAAACCTCTCCAATCACCGAATGTGATGGATCCACAACCACCTTCAATGGCGGCGCAAACCTCTGTGAATAATGCTATCAATAATATAATTTCATGGATTCCCCTTCTAATCTCTATCATGATTCCCCTTCTAATCTTTATCATGATCCCCTTGAATTTCTTCGCATTCGATTTCGCAAATCTCTCAGTCCGAACAACAGCGGAATGGTGAGCTCAATCTCAGTCCCTGCTTTTTAAAGAATCAATCAACATCCATTTGGTGAATAGGCGTATGAATTTCCCAATCTTGTGAAGCAAGCTGAGTATGAATGCCCGGTTCGGAGGAACCATTTTACTGTTAGTTATGCTCATGGTTTGATTTATTTGATCGATTTTCACTCAGAAAAACCCGATTGCGACGTCGATGGTTTGGTGGAACACGTCGAATAAGAGAGCTGATCGGGTTTCTGTACCATCTGATTTGTAGTAGTACTGTGTAATGATTTTGTTGGAGATGGTGAACGGAGGGGTTTAGGAGTGAGTTTTGTGCACACGATGGAGGGTGGGATCATTAGGTAGGGCCGTAGCGGGGTGTTTGAGAGTGGGTTAGTTAAGTAGGCATTCAACAATAGAGGTAAGTCGGTATTCAAAAGTGTGAAAGACCGATAAAATAAAAAGTAAAAAGTAAAAGTGAGAAGAAAAAAAGTGTTGAGAATACAATTGTATGTAAGTAGGGCTTTTGGAAGAAAATACAGAGGCATTAGAAAGAAATTCTCAAAAGTTTTTTTTTAAAAAAAAAAAAAAAATAGGGTTAGAGGAGGTGATCCAAATATGTGGTCATATTATATACTCATATACAAAACAAGCTAGTATAGTAGTATGTGGAGCTTAATCTATTATTTATTGGTAGATCATCTTACCTTGATTAGACAAAAAAAAGGGTACTTGCAGCTTGATCTATTATTCTATTGCCATATGCAATTTTGTAAAGATGTTAGCACACGTTTTGTAAGTGATTTAATAAAATATTCTAAATCCTAATAGTAGATGAAAAGAAAGTTAAAAAAAAAATTAAAAAATTGGCTCAGCAGTAGATTCATGGATGGATACAGCCAACCAGGCGGGGCCCGTCTTATCTGAAAAAACAGCAAACAAGTGTCAAAGCATTGAATACTACGAGACTATGATGAGTACATCAGCTATGAGACTATGATGAGTACATGAGTTAATAAGATGCGCGTTTTTCCAGAAGAGATCCCTGCTGTCGTGAGAGTCACCTTTTCCTACAGAATATATAAAAATGATAGTACAGCCCAACATGAACAATCAAAAGGCCCAAAACAGCGTCAAATTGGAATGGGCACAAGTGTTTGATGAAATGAAGCTATATGAAACTACTCCGTAGAAAGCACGGGCTGGGATGAACTTTTATCACAAGCCAAAAATGGGTGACATTACATCCCAATATTGTCGCAATAATCCGAGACAATATTATCAATAACATAAAACTCCCATTCATTGGTCCCTAAAATACAATATATTACCTATAATACTCAATCAAGAGCTCAACGCCCATCACTTCGTTCTTCCATTCTCCTTGTAGAACTACATTTTAAAAACAAAAGGGCACTTATAATATCACTTTTACAACCCTTTGTCGATTTAAAGGGCTTACAAATGACCAAAAAGCTTCCCTACTACGAATACCATCTCAAATACGATAGCTTCAACTTCGTTGCGTTTAATTTGCTACAATACCATGACTAGCTCTTGTTGAACAACCCCGAGGAATCACGTTCTTTCCCGACCTATCACTGGATAGTTCAGTCTTCTGTTTACTGCAGCTTATACAGTATTTCCTGTTCCGTTGGAATTATTTTGCTTGGCAACATAGATCTGCTTGACCTTGGCGTGAGGGATACCTCTCTCTCCTCCCGAAGATTGGTTCCTTCCGTGGAACCCCATTTTACGATTAGACCATTCTGCCCCATTCTTCTGACCTCCCCCTCTCTGATAATGATTGTACTGCTGCTGCCCAGATGGAACCTTTTGTTTAGCTGATTGAACTTGAGCCTTGTTAGGTGCAGAAACTGCAACATGAGGGTTCCTTCTGCTTCCAGAGCCTCCAGCAGAAACATCAACCTTTACAGAATCCCCAGAGCGGCTGTTGCTCCTCACATGAAGAGACAAGGCTTCAGAACCGGCAGAAACCGGTGGATTCACCAAACCAAGTTCATTAGGTAATTGAGTCGCAGCAGCCATTGAACCTACAGCAGAAGACCGGCCATCTTCAAGTGATGAAGATGTTTGGGGAATGACAAAGCCATTTGCATTTAAAGACAGATGATCAGCAGATCCATGACTTGACTGAGATGGCACTACACCCTCAGCTTGCTGCTGCAATAGCACTGACTGTGGAATTGGGTGAATGGATGAGGGTTGAACATGAGACCAACGAGGATGCACAGATACATCAGGTGAGGACTGCAAAAGTTCATTATAAAAGTTAATCCTACAATACCAAATCTGTCAATTTTTTTACCGGAGAGGAAGATCACCATAACTATCAAAACAAAGGAAAAAAAAAACACTCATAAACTCAAGACAGTCTGATCTCTAACAATAACCAAAGTATGGGTTTAATGCTGATATACACTGAACCATAAACCTGGAGACCCTGCCCTCACAAGTATAAAATGCTGCAAACCAAAAAAAAAAAAGAAAAATCTGAACCAAGTTTGTTGATGTAAGCCATATCAAGATACCTGAAAAGGTGAAACTTCAAACATGGCCAAAGGCGAAGCCATTGATAACAGTGGAGATCCAGGGGCCAAATGTTGAACCTGAGCTGGTACATGCGGAGCACTGCGCTGCACAGGGACAAAATTTGTATTGTTCATTTCACCCTCACTGCCACCCAGGGCAGATGCCGAACTACGCTTCCAATCGGGCTGTTTCCCAGAAGGGATGTAGGTAGTTCCCATGTAACTCAAGCCAACCTGTCCAAATTGCCCTACAGGAGTGAAATGATTATAAACTACCATATGTGGAGGGCCTTGTACCCCAGGCATACTTCCAGGAGGACTGATGAAAGGGGCTGTGAATCCTGCAGGAGGACCATAGAATGAATCAACACCAGTGTGACATTGTTGCCAAGTTCCTAACGGGCCTGAACTAGATACATTGTTCTTCTGTGGTTGTGATTGAGTGCCAGTAGAATCCTCATGGGGGCCAAAGGCAAAGACAGGACCTCCCATCATAGGATTCATATCATAATATGGGAAATGAGAAGTTGGACCTCCAGGAAATTGTGAAAGCATCTGGCTAGAAGAACTGTGAGGACTAGGTAATGGTGGCCATATTGAGATTGGTAGTGTCTCTACCGACAGATCTGCAGGGAGGGATACACTCAAAGTCTCTTCAGCCTTTGATTGACTCGAAGCATGTTGATCTACTGACATGCCTATAAAATCCCAAAAAACAATGTTTCAACATGGTAAAAAAGCACAATCTTGTAAAACATCCAAATACATAAAAGACAAGTTCCAAAACTGGTCATAATCCAATTTATATCAGTACCTCCAAAGCTACTAGGATCTGAGATGGCAGCTGAACAGCTACCAATCCCATTCCCAACAACTTCATCATTGCCGATAGCAGCAACAGCAACAGCTGAAGCTGCTGCCTCAGCTTCATGATCCTCAAAAGGCGAGCAAGACTCATTAGTATGCTTCTCCTTCTCAAAAAGAATATCTCGATTATTCTGTGTCGCAGGCATACTTTGGGGCCTTTGAGCGTCCAAAGTTAGAGAAGCAGGAGGCCTAATGTTATGAGAAACATGTGTGCTAGGAGGAAGAATAGTTGGAGATGTGACTGCACCTGAAGAGAAGCAAGACAGACCATTCAGAAGAGAGTCAATACTCAACACAGGGCAACTTTTATGGCTTTCATCCTTACCAAATTGTATCTTCTCCCCAGCAAGAAGAGAATTAATAGGACAAATTGCAGAAGAAAATGGGTCATCTTTTGCACGAGCAGATGACGATGGCATGCCTGGGTCCTTGACGGAACTACTACGATCTCCAACAGATACGACATGTTTATCGAAATGAGCAGGCTTCATAGCCTCCTCAAGTTGGGTCTGTGTCAAGGCCATAACCTACAAATAGTCAATCAAGCAATTTCATACAATGCTGAGTTTATAGTTCTAATACAACATCCACAGCCAAAACCATCAGGAGGAAAAGAGTTTATATAGTGACTCCATATCATTATGTAACACATTTCTAAGGCAGAAATAAATTTCAGCAGCTTAATATTTAGAACTTACAGGCTAATATCAAACAACTCTTAACACTAATTAAATGATTAAAAGCAGGATTAAGCATTGCAACCATAGCTTATGCATCCCAAGAATCAAATAAAACAAATCCTCTTTTCACTCTAAAGCTAGAAAGATACGACGGTCAAGGTTCAGATTATACTGTATAAGCATATTGCAATGAAAAGGGAACTAGAGTCATGGCAGAAATACACAGAATGAATTAAGCACGCATTATTAAATTATTATTAAGCATACCGGCTGATTGATGCTTGGACTAACCCAGGTGCTTATAGATGACTGAACTCCATCAGCATCCGTCCTTTGGGAATCAAAAGTCAGGCCAGGAACATCAGGTCCAACATTTATCCCATTGTTAGAATAGGAACTTGTTTGTGGAGGCCTGAAACATTAAAAAAATTAACAATTCAGCAAGCTGAGAAATTAAAAGTTTGAAAGGGATAGTTTCCTCTCAAGTAATGCTTACTTCACAGTTTGGGCTTTGCTATCAGTCTGACAATCAGACCCTATAGGAGGAGTACCAATCGGAGCTAATGGTTGGGATCCCACATTATTCAATGTTGCAGACACATCATTGTTAAGCAAGCCTCTTTTTGATGGAACAGCTGAGCGGATGCTCTTTGTTGCTTGCGCACTCAATGGTGCAGTAGTTCTGGTTGTGTTTCTGGCTGAGGCAGCACCTTGGACACCTGGCCGAGCTTTTCGCTGAGCCTGAGTTACAGAGAGATTTAGGATTTAAGCAAAATATAGAATATTTCAATTTGAAACAATCTAGAATAAAAAGCACAAACCTTTCTCATGTTGCTTGATTTTGCCTTAATTTCCTTTTCTCTTTGTTCACGCCGATCATTCAACATTTGCCTCTTTGACCTGACTTCGATAAAGTCATCTTCATCACTAGGGGCTTCAATTCCAGGTTGCTTGAAGACACGGACAATACCACATTGCAAAGGAGCATCAACATCGTCTTCTGAACCAATGTTTCTTTTTAGGCTTCCAGCAGCACGCTGTGAGGTGTCTAGCCCACCAATTGCTGCTGCTTCTTTTTGGACTGTCTTGTCTTCTTCCGTCCCAAAGACAGTCTCCTGAATCTGATCTGAGCCTGAAATCACTGAATCAGTGATATGTTTAGGTTTAAAAGATGGCAATTCTCTAGTCAATCCACTTTCTGGCAGTGTACTCTTTCTATCAGAACTCGACTTGGCATCCAGCCCAGACAAACTAGAAGGCAAGACAGAAGATTGTTTTCCTTCAGCAGTCTGACGTACACGGAACTCAAATCTCTGTGACCCACGCCGTGGCTTCCTCTGAAATCCATTGCTATCTGAGCGAGATGCTTCGTTTACAGAAGAAAACGATCTAGCTCCAGGATTTCTAGCTGTGACTGCAAATCTCCTACCTCGGCCCCCCGAGAATTGGCTCTGTGCTGATGGCCCACTAGAATCTTTTACACTACCAGCAGAATGAGATGATGGCCCAACTCGACTATCTGATGCTCTATTGTTCGACAAAGGCTTCGAGTTTCTCATTACATTAGAAGGACGTCTCAAACTGCCAGCTGGCTGACCTATGTCCGCCTTGATCTGGCTCATGCTGGAAGCATTTTCTTGATTCTGACTCAACGGAACATTACTTGTCGCCAGAAAATTTGACTCTTTCAGCTCACTACCCTGGTGTACATTCAACTGATGTGGAAGAACGTGATGGCTTTTCAAAGAATTGTGAGAAGAATTTTGAGTAGGCAGGACAGGTGGTGGACCTCCAGGTACTTGACTGGAAGCATAACTGGTTGGAAAACTAGGCTGAACAAAAGACATCGATTGTGGAGCCAAAGGCAAAATCCCCTGAGAAATGGGGGAGGGATACCTGAGCTGACCAAATTGAAAGAGGGGAGGCTGTGAAGCATGAACATGGGTTAAGGAAGGACCGATTTGCGGATGAAGTTGAAGAGGCATCTGAATAGAACCAATTTGTATAGCTGGAACAGGAGAAGGAATCAGTGAAGGACCAGAAAACAATCCAAACTGAAGCTTAACAGGCAAGTCAGCAGGACCATTGGCACCAGCTACACTAGGCAAGGACTGGTTAGATGACATTGAGTTTGTACCAGCTGGAGATGATACTGACTGCTGAGCACTAGAAACAAGACTAGGAGTAGAATCCCTGGTATCCAAAGGATCCAAAGATGATGGTGCATTAGTTAGCTCAACAGCTTTCTCAGTCTGTTGAACCATCACACGAGAACTGTCGATACTCACGGAGACATCAGCAACTTGCATGCTTTGTCCATCTCTGGAACCATCAACGGATTCCTCCTGTTCCACAATGCTGACAGCTGCAAGAGGTCCCGCATACAAACTTACATCAATCCTTGGACTTTTTTCATAATCATCATTTGGTATTCCAACTTCAACACCCTGATCAAAGCCAAGAACCATGTTGTCCAAATGAGGAGAGTCTTTCCCTTCCAAATGCAATTCTTCAAACTCATGGTTCAGTTCAACATTCTCATCGTCTCCTTCATGTACATCTTCTTCATGGTAACCTACATCTTCATCATACTCATCTTGCACTTGTAACGCCTCATTATCATCTATAGTCCATTCTTCATCATCACCAACTGATACTGAACTTGGAGTAGCCATCGTATCACCACTGACCATTTGAGCACTTATCAGTTTAGCCTCATTCTCCGACAGGGAAATATCTTGGCTTTCTGCCCTAGCATGCACTGCCAGAGATTCCCTAGCTTCATCCAAATCATCATGTGACAAATGAGTAGGAGAGCTAGGTGGGCTTGAAACAGAAAGTGAAGATTGTGAATCATGCCCTGGTGTAGTACTTCGATTCAGTTCCTGCTCCACATTTTTGGAACTGTGCTCTGGGGCATCCAGTATTTCTGAATGCTCCTCATGAGCATTCTTATAGCTTAATCCAGCAGATTCACTTCGCAATGCCTGATTCAATTGAATATTCTCATCTACATATGCTGAGGAATCAGGACGTTCACTTTCCCCTCTGAAGGAAGTCCGTTGTACTGAAGATAGCGATGGAGGAGGTAAGACACGAGGCTGTCTGGCAGGATACCGTGACCTCCCGTGAGAATACAGCTCAGCCAAGTCAGAATTCTGATAAAAACGTTCTGGGAATGGTGAATTACCACGACCCCTACCCTGACCCCACCCTAAATCAAATCTATCAGCAACATTATCAGGAAAGTCTGATTCATACTCCATGTTTCTGCCATATGGGTCACCATCCCCAGATATGTTCCACCTGTGACCCCTTGGATGAGGAAAATCATCCATGTGAGGTTCTGGAATTCCCCCTCGATAGTAACCCCTGGTAGGCATGTAGCCTTGCCCTGCATACAGGTCTTTGCGAGGAAATGATCTTCCTCCCATAGAGACATCCCGTCTAAGACTCTCATGACCATTATCATGACCTGCAGAAAAGAAAGAAGAGTTGTTTCCATTCTCAAAAATATCCCGTCTCCAAGAATTAAAAGACTTTCCTCTATCTGCAAAGGCAAAAGAACCTTCTCTAGCTGCTACAGGCCGGGATCCCAAGTCAAAAGGTCTACTATGACTGGAATCAGAAGATGCTGAATTTGTGATCCTCTCCACCATCCTTTCTCCATCTTCCCAACAAGCAAAATCCTCAGCTGGAACATCTCTCTCTTTGGCAACACCAGGTATCATGTCACCTGGAATAGCAGAAGAACTACTGATCTTTGATGTTTCAGCCTGTCTCTTTGCAATCTTTTCTTCCAGTTCCAGAAGCTTTTGCTTGGCAGCTTGTTTTCTTCTCTCCTCCTCCATCATCATCCTTTGCTTCTCATCTTCTCTCGCTATTCTAAGCTCTTCTGCTCTCCGTATTGAATCTAACCTTTCTTGCTCTGCCCTCCAAGCAGCCTCTTGTGCTTCTTCTTCCAATCTTCTATGGTGCTCTTCCTGTTCCTTAGCCACTCTCTGTCTCTCCTCTTCTTCTCTGCGAGCCATTTCCTGAGCTTTCTCTTGCTCTTCAACAATACGCTGCCGTGTTTGTTCTTGTATCCTTTGAACCCTCTCAAGTTCAGCCTCAAAGGATTCCCTGACAGGATCATGAAAGTCCAATGGTTTATTAGCATCCTTCTTTCTCTTTACCACCCCAAGCATACTACCAGGAAAAGAATCTTGTCCATCAAATCCAGAAAAAGGGTCCTCAACATAAGGTTTTTCATTTCTGGAAGATGAATGCTTGTCCCTGCTAAAATTTGATAAGTGGTCACCGCCAGACAGCCCCTTGTTACCAGAAGAAAATGAGGATCTCAATCCCGGGCTATATTGAACATCAGCCGTTTTAAATCTACTGGAATTATTGGCATACCGGTCACGATTGTTCTTCTCGAACCCTCTACCATTATTTAGCTCCGATGAATTGTTCCACTGCTGTCTCCCGTGATCTCTCCTGCCAGTTGCATAATCCCTGTTAGCAGCTGGTCCAACATTATACTCATCCTGGATGTTGCCACCATGATGGGACGGGAAGTATTTATTATCTTTATTTGTATCACGATTCACACTGACTGGCCTAGCACCAAAACTATTTCTCTCGTTAACGACTTCCTGGGGACCATATCCATCTCGGGAAACAGGGGTTCTCCATGATTGTCCTTCACGGCCTTCTCTGCTTGGAACCTGAGTGTCTCTGTTGAAGGAATCAGCATTAGAGACTTCGTTGGGCAAACCCTTGCCAACATCATTGTCTCGTTGACCCCTCCTATCATAAAGATTCTGAGCTGGTTTAAGTGGTGGCAAGCTGGTACGAGGCAAATCATATTCTCTGTCCCAGTAAGCTTCGGTTCTTGAAAGTCCAAGGTCTCTGCTTCTGTCAGTCAACCCATGACTAGTATCACGCTCATCATCTGCCCAGTCAGACCTCGGGCTCAACCGCACTAATGGAAGTGGCCCTGGAAAAACATCATCCTGCTTTCGGCCCTGATCAAAAGAGCGGAAATTGGCTGAACTACGATCCTCTCTACTATTAAAACCAAGACCATTACCAACCGAGCTCTGGGAAGACTGCACTTGGGGACGCATGTCAACATGGGAGCTCAAGTCCAAACCTTCCCTCTGCCCACCCGTTGAGGGTTCCTCACTCATCCCTAGCTTATGTTTCTGATGAGCTGAATCCTTCTGCTTCTGAGACGACCCATTAGCAGCACTCAAAGTAGCTTTAAGCGAAGGGAAATCTTCTCCTCTCAAAACAGTAGCTTTCCCCACAGCACTCACCCCAGTCGCAGAAACATCAGTTCTAGCCGATGGTGGCATATAAGCAGCACTCGCCTCTCTATTAGCCCCATCAACACTTAACACCCCATGATTAACACCCTCAGTAGACAACGGGCGATCACCACCAACAGCAACACCCTCTCTCTCAGCTCCTACAATGGCACTGGGCTTAGACCAACCCATGCCAGACGAAGAAGGCCTGGCCACACTACCAGCAGCACCCCCAACAACAGACCCACTCGCGGACCCCAAAGAATCAAACTTCTGATGCTCCCTCCTCAGAGAAGGCAAATTCAAGGGGGGTGGAACAGAAAGCTTGGACCCAGCTTTGTGCGAGCTCCTGGGCCTAGAAAGGACAACCATAGCACCAGCAACTCCACCATCGCCCAAACGGCTACCCCGGCTCAATCCATAATTACTACCGCTAGTGTTCGATTGATTGGAATGCGATGAGTGACCATATGATTTATTGAGATTAACGGATGTAAATCTGTTGCCTACACCCGGGTTGGCCATCGACAGATCCCTATCCCCAAAAATAGCATCAAATTCAATTTAATCAGTTTTCCAATCAACCACTTCCTTCTTCTAGTCACCTGACCCGATCATCGAACATTAAACAATTAATAGAGAAATTGATTAGCTTAAGAGATACGACGTGATTCGATTAAATTAGGGTTTCTTGGAAGATCGGAGGAGGAGATAGAGTTTACCTGAGACGAAAAAGGGAGGCGGCGGAGGAGAAGGTTGCTCCGAGGAGGATGCCCTACGAGTCCAACGGAAGCTGAGAGGGGTTAATTAGATTGGGCCTCCCTGTTTTACTTGTTACGGAGTATTATTCACATTCCCACGTCCCACCCCCTAACTTCTTGCTCTGCTTTGTGTCCCGTGGCCTGCCTCGTCTCGTCTCCCCCTTTTTCGGACTTTGCTGTCTTCTCTTTGCCTATTTTTTTCACTTCTTTCCCGATTTATTTTTTTACTTTTTCGATATTTTAACTGTATATATACTTTATGAAAGTCCATAACTTGGGGTGTACGTTCAAAAATCCCACACCACTCTAAAATTGTTAGGTTCATTCCTTAAATGACCAAGTGCATCACCCGAGCCGATAATTAGTTTCCATAGGAATTTTGTATTTTACGCTTATTGTCTACAAAAGATCACACAACAAGTCGAATGAGGCTAATGAAATAAAATGATACAATGCGTAAAGTATAAGGAAAAAACATTATCATGCATAAACTATGATGTCGATAACTACGTATCAATATACAAGAACTCCATATATATTTGTTTATAGAATTGTCAACTTTTTATATGCACTAATAAATACATGTAACTGAAAAAATTAAACTATATTTTTATGATAGAGGACATATAATATTAGTAGTAATGAGCCATACAACATCTATAATGATATAATTTAACATATTTTTGACAATGTAAAAAATAATTTTCAGTGTATTCAATCATCACTATTACTTAAGTGCTTTAAGCTTGACGCGAGTAATGTTATTTGATTTGTTCACGTCTTTTTGAGTAGAGATCTTCATAAATTAATTATGTGTGTTTAATTATTTGGATAGAAGAATTGGTTAAAAAATCTAAACACTTTTGAAATGTATGCTACCATCATAATTATTAAAAACCTAAATATAAAGAATTTGTTCCATGGACAAGAATAATGACCCATAAAAATGGGCAAAAATGTCTCTAGTATGAATAAACGGGGACTAGCATTAGCAAATGTGTAAATATTTAAGAACATTAAAATAAAACAAGTTAATCAAATAAGAAATAAACAAAGAGGGTGCATGTGAAAATGTTGGACAATCTATATAAATATGCATATACAACCCTGTCACACATAGTGTGCAAGTGCAAGTGCAATATAAATAAATAACGACGTCCAAAAAACGTTATCTTAATATTTAGTAAATCTATACAAAGTGTGTAGTATTCATAGATTAGTGGCTTGACGTCGGGTTAGCAAAACGGGTCAATCTTTCACCCTACATAGAGTTGGAGACGGAGTACAACACAGTTGCTTAACTATCTAAGCGTGAGGGGGATTTCTGTTGTTCCTGATATTTCCCAGCTTACCAAATAAGCTAACAATGGCGTCAGACAGCCCTTCATCTCCTTCGCAATGGCCTTCTTATTCTATCGGGTACGTCTATTCACAACCCTTTCTAACTTTCCAATTCGGTCCCTTTAATGAATCTTCGCAATTTACCCTTTTCTGCAGCCAACCTCGCCACTTCTATCTCGCCGTCGATCGCCTCCCTTTCAAATTGGTACTATTTTTAATTCACATTGCATAACCCTAATCTTTGAATTTTCCGATCACATTAATCTACGAATTGCAGGAGACATTGGTGGATTTGCTGGGAGTAGTAGGACGAAGGTCGGGGCTTCCAGTTATAGTGTGTTGCAGCTCTCGCGATGAGCTTGATGCAGTCTGCTATACCGTCTCTTCTCTTCCTTATATTACTCTCTCCTCCCTGGTATTAATGAAGTATTTATATTAAATTCAATTAGGTTATGCATTACTGGATTGTTAGTTTATGGATTGGGTTTTGTATAATATTATATGTAGGGTTTAAGGGTGATTTACAAATTTCTGTCTGATAATAGTAATCGTTTGTCGATTATGCTCGGGTTTGTATCGATGTTCTGCTTAGTCTTGGTGCTGGAGAGAGGTGGGAATTAGGGTTGACTACTTGACTTAACAGTAACTAATAATTTTTTGGTAAATTGTATGAAAAATTCTTGACGCAGTCCAGTTACAGGATTAGTGTTTACAAAATGGAGGACAAATGTCAAATTATTTCTGGAATGATAAACTGTTTGGAGGGAAAGTTATGTTGTATTCCTTATTTTTTTGTTCTGTATGCATAGATAAAATCTAATGAAGTTTTAGTATTGCCAATAATGTCATTGAAATTCATGGTATTTCCGATTTTCAGTCAATAACCATTTGCTTCAGTTAGATAAACTTCCTAGTAACGTTCCACTTAAACCTCATAACTATTAGCATGGGAGGCATGCCTTCTGTGAACATATGCCTGTCGTGTTCCTTGTAATGTGCTTCTAGGATCAGACTACTCTGTCTTTGGCTGCTCTTGTGATTGCTGGAATGCAGGTTTTAAGCTTATTTGAACCAGAATCTTACTAGCTTGTCTTGTGAGCACTCTTGCCTTTGATTTTGTTTATGGTCTGTTTTCCCTTCTTGGCTAGCCATGTATTGTAATGAGCAGCACACCTGGGTAGTCGGTGAGCCACAAAAATACCGCTGCCATTTACCTGATATAGAGTTTGTACTTGAAGATGAATTATTTTTATATAGCGTTATCTAGTCACTAATGTAGAAACTTGCACTGTATTTAGCTTTAAATTCTTCCATTTTCTGCGAACAAGGAGGTCATGTTGATATCTTTCATTCATTGACTTATTTTGTGCCATGTTAGAGTTTAGGTGGCTTAGAGCAGAAGATATAAGGTGCAGTTGCTGATGGTAATATTACATTTGGCAGTATAGTGATCTTGCTGAATTAGATCGTATACAAATACTTGAGAGTTTCCGCCGTGCAACCACCAAGTGGAACCAAAGTGCTGATGAGTTAAGAAATGGAGGTGGAGATGGGGATGAAGGGCCCAAATCTCATATGCTAGTTGTAACAGATGCCTGTCTTCCAATTGTTTCTGTTGAATCTCCTCTTCCTGCACGTGTTCTGATAAATTATGAGTTGCCAGGAAAAAAGGTGATCTTTCTTTTTTCCGATAGTCAGCTTTAGTCTGTATGTCTGTGACTAGATTTACTTTTTCTTTATGAATGTTCTTTTAAGCCAATTGTGTGAGAAATCTCAGGGTGGTTAAGTTTGAGTTCATATATTCATCACGTATCTATATGTATTTCAACTATTTTTGTAGCTTGTAAATTTTTACATTTTATTTAGTGCACTTTCAGATGAAATGGTGGATATCCGTCTGTCTTCTCTTCATTTTTGGGCAGATAACTTACATTGTCTGAATTCTTTACTGTAGGAAATATATATGAGGCGGATGGCTACTTGTTTAGCTCCAGGTGCTTCTATCGCACATTTATGTCATTAACAACTTTACGTTTTGTCAACAACCATGTTTCCTCATTCTGTACCGTGTAAGTGTTTGCAGATGGGATTGTGATTAACATGGTCGTTGGTGGTGAAGTAGTAACTCTTAAGAGCATTGAAGAAGCCAGTAATCTCAGCATTGCTGAGATGCCCATACAAGTTAGTTCATATTCCCCTCATTTATTCCCTCAAGAACGATACTAGTCTAGCATGATTTTAATGTTTGGATGTTGATTTCTCTCTGAATGCTGTATTTATTTTCAGTATCTGATTAGGGGAAGGGATTTGATGCAATATATTTTCATTCTTTTGTCTGTTGTTTGTGATTATAACTCAATTATTCCCTGCTCAGGTATCTGAGATTTTGTGATGATAATTCAGGTCATCAATGCATTGGATTATTCAGGTGCTTTTTCTTTCTCTGATGTGAAAATGCTCTGTATCTTTGTGTGTGTATAAAATGTAAGATGTAAATTTTAGTGTTCATATTCGACCCAAGTATCAACTACATATGATAAATGCCAATTTTCTCTTCCATTGATGTTCTAGTGAATAGTCTGCTGCTAAAGTCTATGCTAAGTATATCACTATTCAGTACAATCTTTCAAATGTTGTTCAGCTTTTGTTTTCCTTTGTCTACAAAATTATTGGGTTGTTTGTAATTTGTGCTTCATGAAAATGGGTCCATTTTGAAATAACCAGTTAACTATTATTGGGCCAGTAAATTTCATTTGTCTCCCCTCCCCCTCTCTCAGTTTTCCTCCAATGCACTCTAAGAAATAACCCATTACTTTCCTGTGTACATATCTTTGGACTGTCATGTACAAAAAAGTTGGTTGCTGCTATCTGCTTTGTCCTATTTTCTGAACTACGTCTACAGAGTCTGTTGGCTGAAATTGGAGCTTATCTATGATATTCTGCAGCATGTCTGAATTATGATTTCCCTATTGCCTTTAACGCTCTGCTGCATCACATTACAAGTCTTCCAACTATATGGCTTGTTTGCACTATGTCCAAGATATTTGTCATCCTTATCTTTCAACTAGTGCTGACAAGATATGCCATCACTCCCACATCTGCTTGAAATAATCTGCCATTACTGCTTTATTGATGTGTTAGTACCTTGGCTCATTAATCCAAAATTGATTGTCACGAGGCTGTTAAGATTAATGGTGGCTCATATTGCAGCTGTGGGTGCTTTTGTTACTTGGAAGAAAATTCTTAGTAGTACTGGTAAATGATTCTCAATGAGTTGTTTTCTTTAGAAATAGCTGATGACAGATTTGTTTAGGATAAGATGTGAAAGAAAGGGCTTTGGTACAATCCTAGGTGATTTTCATGTTCGATAGAAGGGGGTGCTGGTGTCCTATTTTAAGTTTGTCTACAAGACTCGTCAAGAAACTGATATTTTTAAAATGTCTTGTATCTCCTTTAGGTTTTCAGATGTTCCCAGAATTTTGAATTAGTTCATCCGAGTCTAGTTTTATTGAATGTTATATCTTACCCACTATTCTGGATAGATTTTCTTTTTTGGTTGGCCAGTCATCTATGATTTATCATTGCCTCCTTTGTCTTCACTTTGATGATAATTGCGGAGAAAGGTGTTGAGGAAGCTAGATTGTTATAAAAGAAGCCCGCTCTTTGGGGGTCATATAATTTTTATTAAGGTCCTATACTTGTTTCTTTCATAGACACCTATATATACCTTTTTTATTTTCTTCTCTCTTTCCCTCTTTCTACTTTTTCTAGGAACGTCTGTTTGCTTTGAGGGTAAAAGCTTTTGTGATAAGTTAATATGTTGTTAGAAACGATCAGATAGCTAGTTTGGTAAAAATCAATACTTAATAGTTTTCTGGTTTTGAGACCAAACAAGGGTTTCATCTCCTCATTTGTTATGTGGCAAGTTTTCTCTATAGCAAAAACTATCAGTGGGGTAGGTGTTCATTGGGATGCCCTATGTACTATTTTGGGTTGTTGACCAGTAAATAAAGTCCATAAGGCAATAGGGACTTAATATATGGGGGTCAGTTGCTTTCTTTGCGAATATGTGAGTCAGTGGAGGCTTTGGTGATGTGAGGTCACAATTGTCTTTGGTTGCTTTCTGAAATCAAGAGTGTAGCTTTTCATTAGGATCAAGCTCATGGCGTATTCTCAAGGGTGGCCCTTTATAATGTAATAATGAAAGGCAAGAGAGGAGAATGGTGGGACGAGGTATACAAATTCTGTAATAGAGGGGGCTTGTTCTTTTCTAATCCTTCCCTTTTTCTCTTTATTGAATGTCAAAAAGCAAAATGTCACTTTTCTTTTTAGCCCACTGGGTTACAAGCACGTCATTCCACTAATAGGCTTCTTCAATTGTCTACCAGGCAAACCAAGTTCAACACTTAAGTTCATGTAAGCCTATCCACTTCATTTAGCCTACCTATAAATACTACATTTATAGCTGGAAGGAGAGGAATTCGAACATAAATAAAAAAAACCCTACACATAAGACATTCTCATGCTCACATTTACTCTAGCACACGATCCTAGACCAATCTACTGATTTAGGCAGGGGGGGTTTCCTTATAACACACCCCTGATTCCCGTTTCTGTGTCTTGTGACTTCCATTGATTCTTCTAGCAACCCTCCACATAACTTCTTCATCAACTATAACATGTCCACTAAGTAACAATTTGGTTCTAGGAGGGCCCTAAGAGTAAATCATTTACTCCACTTAGCTTACAAACACGATATTGAATAGTGTGCATTTAGTCAATGTGGAATCTACTAGTGGGTCTTTGCCAAGTCCAACTCATGTTGGTATGGCAAAGAAGCTGTTGTCTAACAAAATTAAGACGCAGGTCACACCCAAAGGGTGGGCCGAATGGTGACGTTCATATTTCATCTTTGAATGATAAAATGATAACTGTCCAACAAACCAAGCCTAGTTGAAGATGCAAAAACTCGAAGGGGCTAGACACTCCATCGAAAGTTGGCCGATGGGATCTAAGGTTATTCCCAAAAACAAAGTGGGGACTGAACCTCAAATGCTTAAGCCTCCACAATGGCAAGGGGACTATCAACAAAAGACATTAGGATAATCCTCCATAGTACGAGTTAGGAAACCCCAAACTCGTAAATCCTGCAAAATATACCGAAGGCTATAAATATACATATACTAAAAACCTAATCCTAAGAAGTCCCATTGCAAAATTGAGACGATATTGACAGCCGCTAAAATTTGTCCTGTCTAGTTGGGTAACAGTGTAACCTTTATCTTCTTTAAGAGCTAAAGGAGGTGGAACTTATGCAGTAGAGGCCTGAGCTTGGGCTTGCTTCCTCACTCAAGCTCCTTCCGCAACTGGAACCTTAGTCCGCCAAGCATAGACCACAAAGTGACACTCTTCCTAGTACTTACAGACATTCTTCGTGGTAAGCCTACTAGCAGTCACCAACTTGTCCTTAAGCTTCTGGCTTTGTATTCAATCAGAAGATTTCCTTATACACAATCTTTGTCTTCTTATGCAAATCATTGAAGAGTTTCTGCTCAAATCATTGTGCCACAAGCATGTCATTCATAGATGGGCCTCTTCAAGTATGTGTCCAAGCCTATTTAATGCGGCGTATCACGTTGAACAATTTGGTTCATGTAAGCCCACCCTAAATACTACATTTATAGCTAGAAGGAGAGGATTCCAACATAATTCAAAAATCCTATACATTAAGTAAAACATTCTCTTGCTTACATTTACTCAAACACATGATTCTAAACCAATCAATTGACTTAGACATAAGAGTGAATTTTCTCATAACACACCCCTCAGGCTAGTTAACGTGTCTTGTGACGGGGTTGCACTAGGTTTATTTGTTTATCCTTTTTATATTCTATCTTCTTATCTGTAAGACTAAAACATCCAACCCTTTGTCAAGAGTATGTTCTAAATTTTAGAGATAAGCATGCATGATCGTGGTCTTATTAAGTTATTAGCTCATGCAACCTTATAATCCATTTGTTTGCTTCCATTAGGTTGTTTTGTATTAAGATCTTCACCTCCTTTAAGCAGAATCTCTCATCGCTGGAATTCACCTAAATGTAGTAGTTTTGAATTTCAATTTTTATGCTGGAATGAATGTTAATTCACCTAAAGTTTGTGTCTAGTAGCTCTGCTTTGGCTCCACCAATTGGTTCAAGGTCAAGCTTGTTGTGCGTTAGTTGCTATTACTTGTTGAATTTATGGCGACATTGTTTTCGCATATGAGCTTTGTGGAGGTCTTAATGAGTGTTACAGTTTAGAAGGAATTAAGTGTTTGGTGAAGGTTTTTGTTGGAAATAATATTAAGGAAAACTCCTTGTCCCACATTGGTGGGAGAAGGAAATTTTTCTTGGTTTAAATTTAAGTGTGTACATTTGGTTGTTTGAAGTACATAACCTATTGTTGTGAGCTATAAAGGGGCATCCCCACGCGCGCGCCGCCGCCGCTGTCCTGCCGGTTCGTGTTCGTGACACATGCGCAGAGTGTTCGAGATTGTGCAGTTACGAAGTCCGCAACATTGTTTTGACTCGGTTTTAAAAGTTTGTAACTGCCGCTGATTTTAAAAAATATTTTATTTTCGTGGCTTGATTTTCTCCAACGGTTACATTTCTTCATCTTTAAAAACCGCTCTTTGTTGTTTCTTCATAACGTTCTTCTTCCTCTTCCAGTTTTCCTCTAAAATAATTTTAAGCATATTGTGAGTTCCTTCCTCACTTTTTGAGTGCACATTAAGACAGTTTGTTGTGTCAAATCTTGGGGGGCAATGCCATCTTCGATTGCACCATAGTCGGGGCGAATTTGCTTCTAAGACAGTGTTCCTAACACGTCACGGCATTACATTTCAAGGTTTTGTTTCTCAGATTTTACAGTATCCTCACTTACAATTTAGAAGCAAATTCCTCTACTGTAATTTCAGACTATGGATTTCTCAATCTCAAAAACCCTTCCCGATCTCTCTAAACTTGAACCCATTGATGGGACTAACTACAAACGTTGGTCTCAAAAACTTTTAATCTTTTGTGAACAATTGGAGGTCGATTATGTTCTTGTTTGTGACTGTCCGGTTTGCCCTCAAACTGGAGATATCTCTGGCGCTTCGTCTTCTGCCATAGACGAACATATTGCTAAATATGAAAAGCATAACAAGTTTGTTCGGGGTCATCATCTAAGTCACATGTCAAATCCACTGTTTGATCTCTTCATCAACAACAAATCTGCCAAATCTGTTTGGGAGACTATTAAGAAGTAATATGGGAATGATGATGCAGGAAAGAAGTATGCAACGGGAAAGTGGCTAAAATTTCAGATTGTTGATGACAAGCCGATCATGGAGCAAGTTCATGAGTACGAGAACTTTGTGGCTGACATTCTGGCCGAGGGTATGAAGATGTGCGAGGTGCTGCAAGCCAACGTTCTAATCGAAAAGCTTCCTAATTCATGGTCCAAGTACCACAACCATCTCAAACACAAGAAGAAGGATATGTCTCTTGAGGAGCTAGTCGGTCATATGAAGATTGAAAAGGCCAACCGACTTAAGGATAAGGATTCTTCCCCTTATGAACTTTCTGTTAAAGCTAACATTGTGGAATCTTCTGTTCCAAAACATGACATGTTCAACAAACAGCTGCTGCAAATTTCAAGAACCAAAATCAGAAACCACTTGGAGTTCAAAACAAAAGAAGCAACAACTTTAAGAAAAACCCAAATCTGAGAAGGGAAATGGTGGCTGCTATGTCTGTGGAAAGCAAGGCCACAAGGCATGACAATGCTACAACCGAAAAGATGCATCTAACAATGGGCAGAAATCATACCAGAATAAGAACCAAGCCCATATTGCTGAAGAGTCTGATGATGTCATTGCTGCCGTAGTTTCTGAAATTAACCTCATTGGCAACAAAGCAAAATGGGTCGTTGACATCGGAGCCACCAAACATTTCTATTCGGACAAAGACCTTTTCACCGAGTTCCATGAATATGCAAATGCTAATCAGGTATTCATGGGCAATTCTAGCAATTCTGAAGTTCTCGGTAAAGGAAAAATTCTCCTTAAATTAAATTTTGGAAAATCTTTGTCTTTGCAAAATGTGTTGTATGTCCCTTCCCTTCGTAGAAATTTAATTTCTGGTGCACTTCTTAAGAAGGCTGGTGTGAAACTTGTTTTTGAAGAAGATAAGTTAGTGTTATCTTGTAATGGGGAATTTGTGGGGAAGGGATATCTGTCGGGTGGGCTATTTATTTTAGAAACTGTGTTGGTTGTTTGTTCTTTAATAAAGCTTCTACTTTTGCTTATATTGTTGAGACTTTTGATCTTTGGCATGCTAGATTAGGACATGTGAATTATGGTTCCATAAAACGCTTGCAAAACATGTCTTTAATTCCTAGCCTAGTCTATAATGGTCATAAATGTGAAATCTGTGTTGAAGCTAAACATTCTAAGAAACCATTCAAACCTGTTATTAGTAGACGTACTGAATTACTTGAATTGGTTCATACAGACTTGGCTGACGTTAAGAATACTGAAAGATGCGGCAAACGGTATATATAACCTTTGTTGATGACCATTCTAGATATACCAAAGTGTATCTGTTAAGAACCAAAGATGAGGCAGAAAACATGTTTTCAATCTACAAGGCAGAAGTTGAGAATAAATTGGATCGCAAGATTAAAAGACTTAGGTCAGATAGGGGGGGAGAGTATGGAACCACCTTTTTAAAAGAACTTTGTGAGAAAAATGGAATTATACATGAACTTTCTGCTCCCTATACTCCCCAACAAAACAGCATTACATTTCAAGGTTTTGTTTATCTGATTTTACAGTATCCTCACTTACTGTTTTATGAAGTGTTTTTGAATAAAAAGTATGATTTGAAGTTCAGTTAATGTGCATACGGGATGAGATTGTTTTATTTTCCGCTAATGTTACACAAGTTTTCCTCAAGGAGAATATATGGAAAGAGACTTTTGACCTTTAGGTTTATATGACTCGTGCTCAGTGGTAATATCGTATCCCTCTGCACCCAGTTATGGGCAACACATGTCTGAATTTCTGTTCATTCTTTATGGTGTGTGCTTTATGACAATAGCTATTCAATTTTATTAATATAATATCTGCCATTACATAAGCCTAAACTGAACTAAGGGTGTCTTTAATTAAGGGCTTATTAACAAGAAGTATTTTGTGGATTTTTGGATTGGACAATTATTTTATAGTTGTAAATGTAGCAAGTATGAGTGTGTGTCAACTTCTGCTAGGCCACCCTCCATAAAGTTATTATAGGAATCAAAGTGTTGTCATTGTCAATACCTAGTACCTAAGGGCATTATGACCATGTTTTAATGAATTTTATTTTCATTGTCAATGAAGTCTCAAACATTATTTCATTTGTTTGGTTACTTGACAAATACGTTTTGGGCGAAAAGAAAAGGGAAATAGGCTTTAGGAGGAGAGGAGGAACTTCAGGATTGAGGAATATGGAGGAAAATGCTGCACTCTTTTATATAGGGTTTATAGTTCCATCTTTTGAAAATTAATTTTCAATTTCAAGAATAATTATATTTGTTCCTCCTAGTTATAGTAACTTCTTTGCATATGAAAATTGACCTTTCCCTGCCATACTCACCGTACATGGCAATATGACAATAATCAGACTTGAATTAAGAGGCTTGATTTTGGGAGTTTGAGACTTGTAAACCCCTAAAGTTATACATTTTGATGTGGTTGACCTCTCTAATTGACTAATTGTACACAAAAAGTTCAATAATTGTAGTAATGACTTACTAAACACAAATATTGCAAATTCATACGTTCTAATACGTAGTTGGAAAAATTTGATGTATATTGACCTAGAATGTCAAAGAAGTAGACATACATTTGAACTTTATATTGTAAATATATATTGATCTGAAAAAAGTGGGTTAGAGTTTAAGTTAACAATATCAACTTGATTAACCTTTTTCGTTGCCTTGCGCTTGTGCGAAAAGTCCTCAGTCATCTAATTCGTTTATTGAAATGAGTTGATGCTAAGTCTATCATTGGGTAGCTTGAGCTTATTCTACAGTCTGAAATGATTTGGCTGCGTAATATACCTTTATGAGATGTATAAGTAATGATGTTGGCTGTTGGCTGTTGCTATGTATGATATAAACAAGAGTGCAGTCATGAACATGGTAACGCAACTAATATTATTTTCGGCGTATTGCGCCCCCTTTATTCCCAGACACATCTTTCTGTAATCTTGAAGTTTTTTGAGGTTTTGAAAGATGTGGAGAGCACTGTGTTGTGATTACATTTGGAGCAGGTCTTTTTTTGAGTGCCATTTGTAAATTTCTTGTGCATGGGTAATGAGTATAAAATTTTTCTAATACCTAGTCCTTAGTCTTTACTCTTTTTAGTTGCTTGCTATGCTGCTACCGTATGGACCTACAAGTATGTAGTAAGCTTCAAGTCGCTGCTTCTGCGGACGTGCATTCTAATTATGTGTAGAAGTGAGTTGGCATAAACTTATCTTTGTTTTGCTAAGTGGAGCACACAAATAATTGTACCGTTAAATATGTAACTCAGTCTATCTTTTGCCAACGTGGAGCACATATTAGTCACCTTTGGACTTTTACCTAGCTAAAGGATGTAAGGATAGGAGGATTTGACTCTGTGTAAGCATTGATAATTTGGCGGCGTCATTTTGGGCTTGTATTCAATGCTTAGGTTATGTACTTCTGTTCTGATTTATTCCAACCTAGGAATTAAATATGCTGGGTTTAACGTGTATCATTGTATGTGTTTATAGTTACGCTGACTAAGTATAAAATATCAAAAGTAAATGAGTTCTAATCAATATTAAGTATTTGACTAAGTTTAGAATATAGTGTGCGTACGCTGTAGTGAGGTTTTTATCATACTGTGTTGTCGGATGCGAGACACGAACCATGACAAGAATCATTATTTTTTTTTTTATTGTTACTACTTTGTGATTCCGACAACAAATATAATATTGAATTTATTGTGTTAGGCGGTGAATTTCAATTGGTCAAGTATGTACTTATCTAGTTCGAATAAGATGATGTTTGTCCATGCTAGCAATGTTCTCTTGGAGAAAGAATCTTGCTGTCTTTCTTTTTCTTGACAGGGTTTGTGATGTAACTAAATTGTCAGCAAGAAGACAAAAAAATAAAAATAAAAATAAAAATTCCTGGCCTCGAGTGAATTTTCTAATCAACAATCAGGCTATTTTGAAACGGTGTATTTCCAGAAAATGCTGATTTTTTAGAAGTATTTGTAACTGAGGAATTGTTATCTTGCCTGAAGAAAGACTTTTGGGATTTGGAAGAATGCACCAATGGAAATAGTTGCATTGTAGTAATTGTGTGAACTTGAAATACATTAAGTCTCTTGGTGGTGTCTTTCAAATTTTGTCTAGTAATTGTGGATGCATGGTAGGTATTTTGTAAAATGCAATGTGTTAGATAGTTGTAATGCAAATTTGAGCTAGTATTTCCTCTTAGAGACTTGTGTTGATATTAAAATGGTGTCGTGGGAGATGATGATGATTCAATGTATGAAGTGATTTGCCTGAGAAGTGTTGGAATCTTGGACAAATTACTCCAATTTTGGTTGAGAACAATGCATATGCTATCGTTGCTTGAACTTGTGGTATTGGACCATCTAGGTTGTTTTATACTCCGTAATTGTCTTCCCTTTATGAACATAATCTGAAATGGTAATTGATAGATCTCCTTTTTGCCCCTTAAAGGTGAGATGAGCTTTCTTTTGAGCTTACTGAAGTCATGATTTTTTTTTTTGTGTGTGTGTAGGATTGTGATCCCTTGCAGAAAGCAAGGAGCGAATCGAATCTGTATGTTAAGGGGTTGTTAAAGAGCTGATGTTTCAGTAGTTATTGGTCATGTATTTGAACGTCAGATTGGACTGTGCCCGTTCGTGATACTATTTAATTGTTCAGCCAAACAGGTCAGCTGCTAATTTCATAAAGTTTTGATTAAACCAAAGAGACATCTCCAGAATCCAACGTGTTGCATACCACTCTTCACCGGGGGGGGGGATATAGGATATTGTATGTATGATGGTAATTACTTTTATTTGTTAAATTTGTGTATGGATAATTTAAATATGCAATATGGCGGCTGGTCATGTCTAACTCCAGAAAAGAACTACTCCTTATAATGGCACCCAGTCTCCAAATTCAATTTAGTGCAGTGTATGATGGTTACCATATCGATGTCATGGGTGACGCTAATTACATTTTCCACCGTGTCGACGTTTAATTGATTTGGGTTCATTAGTATGTTTCAACATGCACGCTGACATCCTGATATTTTTGCTATTTTGGGATGCCGTTCGATAAGATTTGCATCTCTCTTTCGGAATACTTAATAGCATTTTTCTAGTGCACCATAAGCAATGAATTACACTCTCCTACAGAAGCAGAAGCAGAAGCAGAAGCTTATAGGTTTCTCCATTCATCTCAAAGCATTTTAAAATGCCAGCAATCCTAACTTAGAAACAGCGTTTAGTAAATTCTCAAAGGAAGTAACAATCTGAGGATGAGTTCATGGTGTGAAGTTATTCTTTCTACTTGACTATTGCCATTTTGCTTGGAATTGTTGCTTACTCTCCCTCCTCCTTCCTTCTTATGGAATGTGTATTTTTGACGTGGCTTGTATGGTTTAACTTGAATGCATACTCGTCTCTTGACTCTACCCTTCATAACCAACCTTTATGTACCCGGAGAAGTTACAACTTACAAGTGTGAAGAAAATTATTCTTAACATTGTCTGATTGTCGTACCAAAAATGAAGAGATTGGTTCTACTTCAACATCAAATTCCTTTGTTTAAATAAAAGAGTACAACATCAGTCTTATGATAAATTCAAACCTTTTTTTTTTTTGTTTTGTTTTCGCACATAATCTTAGTTTTTGATGAGTACGTAAAACAAAGTACTTGGGGGCAAGTACACGGGACTTAGAGACAAGTATATATTCTGGATACAAATATACGACATTGGAATAATTCAGCTGGCCAATACGCCTCCCAACATATGGTAGTACTAAAGAGTTGCGCCAGCCATCTTATCTTAGTTGTACATGGTGGTATATCGTTAGAATTCTTGACCCCTTTGTAATTTTCTAGTTTTTTTTTTTTTAATGATTGTAGCAGGATCAGCACCTGCGTAGTCATATTTTGTCTAATTTCCCCCTGTATGATACTGAGTAAATGCTTCGTATCAAAGTTGGATTTACTCATGGTTGCTATTGCTAACTTGTTAGCCTGAAGGTTGAAGTTTATTGACATGTAAAGTGCTGGGTGAGATGGTGATTGCTAGGTTTTCAATACGAAGTATTTGCCTAGATTATGCACTATGCAGTTCGTACCATTCAAAACTATCCCGTCCTACACATTTCATTGTTTTATTCAAGTGTAACTAGGATTAAAGCTAACAGGGTAAATCTTATTCGTTGTGATATTGTTACCCCTTTTCACCATTATGCGCATCCACCTCTATTATTCATAGATTTGTCTCATTCATTTTTACTCTTTGGTTAACGAATGCTTATTTATCCAAACAAATTTCAGTCCATAATTTTTATGAAACGCCGGTATAGCAAAATCCTTCATTATAAAAGGGAATGTATAGAAATTATGAATAACCAAAGAATAAGGGGAGGTTGGATTTAGTATAGAACTACACATATTTTCTTATTGATAAAAATATATATTAATGGTTAGTTTTTGAAAACGTCAAATAATAATGTTTACGTGTGTTATCCTGAGGTGTGACTAGTGAATTTGTATGTTTTAATTACATTTTCTCTACGCTGACTTGTAAATGTGCATGCTGTCAGCCTGTCAATCTGTCATGCACGTCGCTAATATTGCCATGAATGTCTCCTTTGTAGTGGTTCATGAAATGTGACCCTTATCTAGTAGTAACAAAATTATATATAATTGTTGTTAGTCTATAATTTTATATGTAACTTGGCTATTAAAATTTCAAATATGCAACCGTAGTACTGACTTAGTTATCAGAAAATCTTCTGGCATGTACGTAGCGAGAAGGAAGAGGGAATTAATTAAGAATGTAAACATCAATCTGTTCTTCTGCGGCGAGACTGCGACCTGAACCCTTTTTTAAGTGTAATCCACAGTTAAGGCTGCCACATTTATTTCTGTTGTAGATAAGATGGTAATAGGAATAGAATTCGGGTTGGATTTGGTCGAATCTTTCTTGTGATCTAGCCTCGTCAGAATTTGGTTTGAATTTGCTCCAGTACGGAGGATATTCATTTTTCTGCTTTGGAACATGTTTTTTAACCTCGAGTTTAAATCAGATTCGGATCAACTTCATATTTTGTAATAATGCAAAGATATCTAGTTTTTTTTTTTTTTCTTATTAGCTATGCATGTGCTGATGTGCACAAGGGACTATATCTCATTTTCCCTCATTTTGTATACTCATGCCCTAGGTTTGTACTTGTATGTTAGGGGATTAAATGATTACAAGATCTTGAGATAACTTTTATTGGGAATATAATAACCTTATTATAATTCATATGCATTCAAGATATTGTATTACTTGATTAGTTGTATACTCTATAAGGTGAGCGGAACATTTGAATTTTGGACATGTAAGAGTGTATGACCTAGGGATGGCAATGGATATTGGACCCGACCCGAATCCGTGGATCCATATCCGTTTTTGCGGATATGGGTCTTCAAATTTTAGACCCGACGGATTCGGTCGGATTCGAATCCTGTGACTAAAAACGGATACGGATACGAGTCTAACCATAATACCTAGATCCAGATCTGTTACCCTTTTTCATTTACTCAATTGTACTTGTTTGTATTGTTATTCAAAAGACATATAAAAATTTGATTTTGTTTATTTATACTTTGTTGTTTTGTAATATTTGAATATTTATACGAATTGTATTCAAGTATTGAACTTACATCCTTCGTTAGACTGTTGTCGTAGATGTAAAATGTAAATTTATAAATTTGAAATTTAATATTCTCGCAAAAAAATAGGCAAAATCTGTAAGATCCGTTTCGGACCCGTTTGAACCCGGATCCGTTGGATTTGGATATGGATCCTTACTTTTCATATCCGACGAATTTGGATCTGGATCTGGATCCATCCTTTAAAAACAAATCTGGATCCATCCTTGAAAAACTGATAAGAATCCATAAGGATTCAGTTCGTTGTCATCCCTAATATGACCTGACACCTGATCTCTTAGATGTTTGTTTGTACCTAATAGTTTTCATATAGATTATTTTATTTGCAAATTACACAATTCAGTTTTAAATCGTATAAATTAGATAAAGTTCGTTGTCAACAAAAACTTTTTAATTTACCTTGTAAGTTTTTTTATCTGCATATACTCAATGAAATTGCAACTTGAAACCCTTTTCTAAAGAAGTGGATACATAAAATCATATTGCTATTATATTCTTTTTTTTTAAAAAAAAAACCTTATTTTCATCTAAACAATAACTTTACTAATATATATATATATATATATATATATATATATATATATATATATATATATATATATATATATATATATATATATATATATATAGACACACACACTATTGGGACAATGATGGAAAACTTCTTCATGCATATTCTTTGTAAGTATTGAATCTTGTACTTTATTTCAAATTAGAAATAAAATAGAAGGATAGGGAGATTATTTTTGCCTCTGAATACATGAATTGTCTTTACAAATATTGAAAACCGATTGAAATAAGTATTTAGAGTTTAAATAATAAATTTCAGTCACTTCTACGGACTAAGTAGCTCTATGAAACCCATTAAAAATATAAAGTGTTCTATCATTGAATGAAAAATTGTCAAAAATGATCGAATTTTAAGGGAATACGCCATTTTTAGATGAATTTAACACGAAATTGAAATAAAGAAATATGTTGTTTTCTAAGTTCACATGAGGAGGTTGAGAACCATTCAATAACTTATATTCAATCTAAAGAACCTAAAAAAGAGCTTAACACCCAATTGTTTAACTATTGGAAATTATTAAATTAGGTGTTTAGAGTTAAAATAGAATATTTCAATCATTCCTAAGTTTTAATATGACCCTTTTAGACCCAAAATATCAAGGTATTCTATCATCGAGTTTGAAAATTGTTTAAAATGTTCACATTTTGAATATATACAATGTTTTTTTAGATATTTTGAAAAAATTTATAAAATTGAAATAAAGATATTGGATTCTTTCAAGGTTCATATGAAGAGATTAAGAACCATTAAATACCTTATATCTAATCTCTTAGGCCTTAAGAATGAGCTTATGATCTAATTAATGGAATTTTAAAAAAATAGTTGAAATGAGTATTTAAAGTGAAAGAAAATTATTCTAATCACTCTTAGGGATTATATATGATTATATTGGACCCATGGTAATCATATCAAGGTTTTATGTCATCGGTTTCGAATTTGTCCAAAATGATCGAATTGTGAAGATTATTATACTCTTTTTTCTATGATATTTTTGAAAAATTTGCGAAATTAAAATAAAGATACTAGATGTTTAATAGCATATATAAGAAGGTTTGAAACCATTTAATACCTTATATTTGGTCTTTAAAAGCACAAAAAATAAGTTTAAGTCAATTCCAATTACTCCTAGTGCCTAATATGACAATATAAGACTCACAATATGCATATCAATGTGTTCTCTTGGTTTAAAATTTTCAAAATGATTGAATTTTAAAGGTTAATACACTATTTGTGAAATAATTTTGAAATATTTTAAACTTAAAATAGAGACACTAAATGCTTCTAGAGTCATATGAGGTGGTTTAAAACCATTTAATATCTTATATTTGGTCTCTCAAGGCCCTAGAAACTAGTTTAGTACCTAATTATAGGAGTATTAAAAATCAGTTGAAATGGTTGTCAAAGTGAAAGTAGATAGTTCTAGTCACTTCTAGGTTATACTATGACCATATAAAACTCATGTGATGTATATGATGGTTTTCTCTCACAAGGTTCGTTATTATTTGTAATAACTAAATTTTGAAGGTTTTACATTTTTTTTTTGAGTTTTTTTTTTAAAAAAAAAAAGTCCAAAATTGTCCTCAATGGTGCTAGTAGGTGTCTCAAAAGGTCTATGAGAATGTTTGAAATCCTCTAAAGCCTAATAATGAATTTCCGAAGGTCATAAAAGATGTCCAGACCTAAGACATCTTGGAATAATATGGTTAGAATGACAATTTAAAGGTGATTAGAGGGTTCTCAATGTCTCTTGAGATCCTTAAGACCTAGTAAATGACTAAAAGTGAATGGATATATGCTTGTATAACATTTGTGCTTAATTCTTTGAGATTTAAGAAGTCCTCCAATTTTAGTGTTATAATATGATTTCGTATAAAAACTCCTATATGTAGCATGTCATCATGCCACATATCACTTTATCTCAAGTTAACTTGGTACCATGTAAGTAATGTCATGCCATTTTTATAAGGTTCGCCTTACATAAAAAAATTATTTCTACCAAATCTTGAACTTATTATTTACCATGTGATGACTTACCAATATAATTGTTCTATGCCACTTTATTGATAATTTAACTAATGACTTACTAAATGATATTTATAGCATATAATAGCTCCACCTTGATGTGTACTTACGTGTTTTATTTTGTAGGTGATGGAAGTCAAATGTTTAATGCTTTATTATACTACAAACGCATATTGCTATCGTATGTTGTTTGTGTTGGTTTTGTTGTTTGTGTTGGTTTTGTTGTTTGTGTTTGTTTTGTTGTTACTATTTTTCATGTTAACAATACTCTTGGAATGAGTAAGACTTTGTGAAGAATAGATAAATAAGGATGTAGTTGCTAGAAACTGAAGTTCCAGTGTTTGAAACTATTCAAACTCCAAGAGTATTGTTAACCTGAATTGTTTGTTATGAAGAAGTCTCAACTATTTCCCCTTCTTTCGTGGAATCTATTATGAAGACGTTGAATTCAAATTATCAAAGTTGAATTCAAAATGGCTAACGACCCTTTGCAACTCAGTTCATATCAATTATTCCCTTGAAAGGTTGTTTGCTGAATTTATGGAGCTTTGAAGTATTCAAACTCAACCGTTACATTTTGTTCAAAGGCAACGGCTCCCTTGAAGTTTATCCTTGAAGAACTATCCTTGAAGAACTATCCTTTATTCCATTGATCGTATAAAAGAAGTCAGTTGATGCATTAAAGACAAGACAAGCCTTCAATGTGATACAACTCAAAAGCTACAGTTCTACAATATTTTCTCTCTAGCACTTATTATCTTTATTGTATTTTAGTTTTGAGAGAAAAAGAAAAAGTATATCTTGAGTGTGAAAAAGAAAGATCAAAAGAAAGGAGTGATATACTTTGAGTAAGAATTATAATACTCAAAAGTTTAGAAAAAGTGAGGTGTCTTTTATTTCTAAAAATTGAGATACTAAAGTGTAGCTAGGGAAAGCTATGGTGTAGAAGATATGGTGAGATATTCTAGTTTGCTTTAGATCTCTAAGGGAAGAAATAAAAGAGGATTAAATCCTATGGGTAGGACACCCTAGGCGGAGACGTAGGCACATTGCCGAACTTCGTAACAAATAGTCGTCCCCTTTATATTTGCACTTTCATATTCGTTTGCTTTACTTATTTCGTACTTCCTTCAATAGCCTATTCAAGTCAAATTCCTGAAAACAGTATCAAAGCCCTTGAAATCAGTTCTATTCTTTTATTAAGTTATTCCTCTTTTGAAAGTCGTTTCAAAATTTTGAGCACCTATTTGCGAAAATCGGTCATACTCTATTCAAACCCCCCCCCCCCCCCCCCCTATATTGATCATATTCCTATCTCCTATTGATTCTTAAACATGCAATTCATGAACAACTCGTAATGCAAAGTAAATATCAGCTAAATGAATTTAGACACTCTATAATAAGCAAATATATTGAAGCATTTTTAATAGAAAGCACTAAATAATACAAAGTATTTTTAACACAAAGTACTCAATGTACATATTTGGGTATCACCGGAGCTTCACCAAGTTATGTGTAAAAGAAAATAAAATAAAGAGTACTAAATTATGCTATTTAGTGATTAAACCATTTTTCTTAAAAAGAAAAAACTTTGTCAGATAATCATGATTCACACTATCTTGGCTCGTATTGGGCTTTCTCCTATTGTCTATATTTAAACAAACTTTCAGAACTCCAGTTAATATTTCCCGATTTTATTTAAATTACAGTTTTTACGGCAGGAAAGCACTCCTAAGCTTTGTTAGGTAAAAGAGTAGCCGAGGAGTCATAATCTCAGACAAATAGGATTCGCCTAAAATCGGATCAGGTGAACAAACTTAACCGTTGCTTACTTGCTTATGTAGGACCAGTACGTACGATTTCATCCTCAATTGTACATTTGGTATTTGGTTTATTAATACTCAACTGTAGGAAATATGAAACATGTACAAGATTTTGGAAACAATAAGAACGAATGGATTTAATATTTATTTCTAAGTATATAATCCTCATACAATCAAATTAAGACTTCTAGTTACGATCTTATCTCTAATTAACATGAGAGACCAATCGAGAAACCAATTCGTCTTAGGTTAGTTTTGTGCCCTCCTTACCACAGGCCATATATTCTAGCCTTAAGCACACCTTAACTACTCTTATTTAGAATGTATGTCAACTAATTTAATTGACTAAAGTATTGAAGAATGGTATATAAAACCCGAGAACATATTCCGTTTATATTAGTTAGATGAACACTCTTCTTAATTTAGTCCATCCTGTTGTGTTACGTTGAATTTGAAATTTCTAATCCGTTGCTACCATGTTACATTGCGCATTGGGGCGCAATATGATGTTTTTACTACGAATCACTCTATGACTCCCTCGACGACTTTCGAAGAAAACAGTTAATTGCAACATTACCCCTTAATTCCTTGTATACTTGTTTAACCTGCAGTAACATATGCTAAGATTACTAACCATTAATGGAAAAGCGAGAAAGAAAACACCAGTGTCCTACCTCGATCGGCCATTTGCAACCCAGCGATCTTCAGCACTTATTTCTGCGACTTAACTTTGATCATCAAAATTATAGCCCCTATGTATCACGTTGAACGCAATGTTTCATGCCAACATAATCCTAATTATTTTATTTAGCAATGTGATCATAGTAAAGTTACTGTCTTCTTGTGTCAGGAACTTGATCAATTTAGTCATTTAAAAGTAAGCATAATTGCCATGCTTGAAAGGTAGTTATCACCCACTAAACTCACAACCCTCTCCATGTTACTCTTTAAGACTTTTCCCAACTACAAATAGTTTTCTATGATTAATTCCAAGGAGTATTTCATAGACAGGTTTTCAGGAGAAAATTGTTTTCAAGGACAGTCCCTTTCAACTTAGTCCCTTTCTCCACGTTCACCAGCACTATATATAGTGGCAAGAAATGGAGGAATTGCAGGGTGTGCAGTGTCCCCAGTTTCTAATTGCCACTTCTCTCATCTGATTATCCCGACACTCGTCCTTTCTTCCCCCTTTCCTCTCTGCAACATATAACTACCACTCCTACATTGGCTACATACTCTTCATTCTCACTGATCTCTGTCGAAAAGACTTGGAACTAGAGATCGCTACGTTAAGGGTGAAGTATTGTAGCAAGTAAGGGTGTTGGTAACTTATAAGAGGGTGCGAGGGTGGAACTAAAGAGATGCGGTCAGTGTAAAAGATGAATTTTTTTTGAGAAGATTTACTACTTCGAAGGTGAACATAATTGAATTATCATTTCAATGAATCAACAATCACACTAGAATTTGGAACTATATTTTTTAAGAGGAGAACTATATTTGCTTGTTCTGATCTTATATTATCAACCGAAGCAAGGTCCCTTTCTTCAATTACTAGTCACCAACGTCACCATATATTTTATATTGGCTTTTGAGCAACTACTTAACGTACACCCTGGAAACAATCACTCCAAACCATTGTCAACCCATGGAAAACCACAAGCAGAACAGCTCCCAAGCTCCTCTTCTTCCCTGCCACAACTCCAACACTTGCCGCCCATCCCGCCTCCAAATCTCCGAGGTAAGTCGTATTTTTTTTTCTCCTGTAAGATTATAATGCTGCATTTATTAATACATGAAGCATCTCCAAATAAAAATATATTGTCTACATCTATCCTAGATTCATAGATTACGAAATTTCTGTTTTAATGACAGAAATTTGTAAAATCAACTTATATTTAATTTTTTCACGAGGAAAAGCATATGATTTCACAAATTGTTTGTTTGTTGGGTGACCAGGTGGTATACGAGGTGAGACAGCTCTATTGCATAGCCTTTCCATTGATCCTAAGCAGCCTACTCACTTATGGCAAGTCAGCAATTTCAATGGCCTTCATGGGCCATCTAGGCAAGGAGGCTTTAGCAGGCGGTGCACTTGCTATCGGATTTGCCAACATCACCGGCTACTCGGTCCTCTCCGGCCTAGCCATGGGCATGGACGCAATCTCCTCCCAAGCCTGCGGGGCTAAACGATGGGCTCTTATGGGGCATACCCTTCAACGCACCATCATCATCCTATGCCTTTGCTGTCTCCCTATCTCCTTCCTATGGCTAAATCTCAAGCCTATCCTCATCCTCCTCGGTCAAAACCCTGACATTTGCTCAGTGGCCGCCACATACCTGGCCTACTGCCTCCCTGACCTCTTCGTCATGGCTTTGATCAACCCTCTTAAAATATACCTTCGCTCCCAAAAGGTCACCCGTCCCCTTGTGGTCAGCGCAGGGGTGGGTTTATCATTTCACTTCCCTATCAACTACATCATGGTCACCTATCTAGGCCTCGGCATTCGAGGGGTTGCCATTGCTACAGCAATCATGGACCTCAACATACTCCTCGTCATGGTTATATATCTAATGGTTACAGGGACCCACAAGAAGACGTGGCAAGGATGGTCTTTTGAATGCTTCCGTGGTTGGTCTGCCGTCCTTTCTTTGGCCATCCCAAACTGCATATCAGTGTGTTTGGAGTGGTGGTGGTATGAACTTATGATAGTCATGTCTGGCCTACTCCCCAATGCCGCAGATGCCGTTGCCACCATGGGGCTACTTATACAAGCCACCTCTCTTATATACATATTCCCATCATCGCTTAGCCTCGCTGTGTCCACCAGGGTTGGAAATGAGCTTGGTGCAGGCCAACCAAACAAGGCAAGGACTTCATCAAACATATCCTTGTGTTGTGCTATTTTTACTAGTGTCCTTGCCTTAGCATTTTCTGTGACAATGAGGAACCTGTGGGGACGTGCATTCACGTCCGACGAGGCGGTCATTGCCCTCACGGCTGCCGCCATGCCAATTTTAGGGCTATGTGAGCTCGGCAACTGCCCTCAAACCACCATGTTTGGGGTGCTCCGGGGTAGTGCAAGGCCCAAACTAGGAGCTAACATAAACTTGGGGGCTTTTTATGGAGTTGGGCTTCCTGTCGCTATTGCGTTGAGCTTTTTCATGAAGATGGGTCTTTTGGGTCTGTGGGTTGGACTGCTTGCAGCCCAGGTTGCGTGTTCACTATTCATGGCAATCATGTTGGTAAGGACAGATTGGGACGACGAGGCCCAACGGGCCAAAGAACTGACAGGTGGTGTCAATTTTGAAGAGTCGAAGGATAAAGAAAAAGACGAAGATGAGGATGAGGATGTAACTAAGAAAATATTGGTGGAAGATTATGATGATGTAGAAGCACAATCCTTGAGAAAAGACAGTGATGAAGAAGTAAAAGCGGCATTGATGATTAGAAAAGAAACTGTGCAATAAAATTTAGTTTCTCCCTTAAAATTTGGGGGTACATATTGTAGCAGTAGTTTCCAGAGAAAAAGGTTACGTGGGATGGATAATTTTTGGTCTCTTTGAGTCTTTTTTATTTAAGGGAGGGGGGGTACCAAAAAAAGATATATGTACATAATGATATATGAAGATACCTTCTCCTATTTTTGTCAACTTATACTAAGTTTATGCACACTCTCCTTACTTGCTAGGCAAACAATATCAAACGGATCATAGGACCATAGTGTCATGCATAATTATCATTATTTCACCAACTATTTTAGTCTTATATAAGTTAGTCATAAATGAAGTGATAGATGTATTTCACCCAAGCTTTATTTGTTCTACTACTAAAGGAACCAAATAATATGATTTTCATGTACGTCCCTTTCCTATCTTCTAAACGCACCACTCACTATAGCTGTCATATATAGTAGCCGACGCACTATTTCATGCATTAACCAGCTTTTAATTGGGCCTGCTATCAAACAAGACCATACCTTTACTAATCATCCTATCAAAATTTCCCTTGGCTAAATATAAGAAATGATAAATTATAGAAGAATTTAAATTTTAAATCTGTATTTTAAAGATCTAAATAACTAGTCAGGTCTGCATTCTTATTTATCATTAGTTACTTAAGTGGTTTTTTTTCATTTAACTCTTTAAATATAATGACCAAGGTTGTGTTTTTATAAAGTAAAGCAAAAGTTAACCTTAATCGACAAAACGGATCAAATGTATTTTTATTTTTATTTTTCCTAAATTACATTATAAATTTTTAATTGACACATGCACCGTATGTCAAACATGTACGTAAATTTATTCATATACACTAAATACTTCATCTATGAATGCTTTCTTTTCTTTTATACCCTATAAATTATTTACTTTAATTTTAAATACTTATTTAATCGATTTTAAAAACTCATGTAATTGAATTATAAACTTATTTTTTAAACTTTTAAAGACCAATATAAGGAATCGAATGCTTTCAAACCTCGTCATATGACCCTCTTAAGCATCATCTACCTTTATATCAATTTTGACAATTTTTCGCAAATAAGTTAAAAATAGTGTATAATAACATTCAAAATTCAGATAATTATTTCAAACTTGATTGATAAGAAAATACCTTAATATAATTACTATGATTCTTATATAGTTACATTAAGCCCCACTAGTGGTTGGAGTAATCTACTTAACTTTAAACACTCATTTTAACTAATTTTCAAAAATTCTTAATTAAGTCATAGCTCATTTTATCCCTTTATAGATCGATTATAAGGTATTGAATTGTCCAAACTTCCTTACAAAACTCTATAAAAAACATTGTTTACATTATTCCAATTTTGAATTTTTTTTAGAAAGATATCTCAAATACAGTGTATAACCTTTAAGATTTGTTCATTATAGAAAAGTTCAAACTTGGCGAGAAAACATCTTTAAATACATATCATGAATATTATAAGGTCATATTAGAGCTAAAATTTAACTGAAACCATCTATTTTAACCATAAAAATATATTTCAACTCATTTCAAAAAATCCTTGATTTGGGTGCCAAACCTAACATTAGGGCTTCGTTTGGTAGAGTGTAAAATATTTTCAATCGGAAATAGTTTTCCATAGAAAATCTTTTACGATGGAAAAGTCATTTTTATAGAACTTTTCCGTTGTTTGGTTGAACTGAAAATCAATTACTCCTATTGACTTTTCTAATTGTAAATCCTTTTGACATTTTTAACTCTTTTTCGTTATATTTTCTAGTTGTTTGTTATTAGCTAAATTTGTTATGTTAAAATAAATAATTTTTTTTTATAAAATCTATAATATATTTCTCTGATCTACTAATAACATATTACAATATACAAAATATAGTCATAAAACCAGAGAAACCAAAAAAATATGGTTCAAAATTATAAAAAGACTGACCTTAGCCAAGTATAAAGAAGTATTCCCAATCGAATAAGAAAATCAATTAACTAGGTAAATTTATTCGCAATCAAACAAGTTAACCAATTAACTAGTTCTAATGTAATAGTTTGTACTTGTATATTTTAAATTCTAACAGAAAGAAAATTTCTACTCTAATTTCAAATAAATTATTGATTGTCCACATTTCATGAGAAACTTTCATGGTTCAATCGAGTCTAGGAAAAATCTAAGGGTTTTTTTCGACTAAAATGAATAAAATTTGTTCGAATTCATGATATCGTATAATAATTTAATAATTAAGACATGAATTTTGAAGAAAACTTACTGAATTGATGATATTCAAACAAAACTTTTGGAATTGATGATATTCGAAGAAGATGAAAAAGAAATTATGGATTTTTTTCCTAATTTTTAAGAGATTGAAAGTGTGTAGTAGAGAGAGGCTGACGAGAAGATGAGAAATGAATAATGCATGAGTAGAGCTGGGCATGGGTTGGGCCGGCACGCGGACCGAGCAGACACGGTACACTTTTGGCACGATACAATACGAGCACGATCATGGAACGACACAACACGTTGCTCGTGGAGTGGGCAGCGGGCAAGGCTGCGGAAAGAAAAAAATTAGACACGAGCACGCGAGCGACACGGCCCGAATCACACTATTATTTGGTAACATTTAATATTATTACAATTAATATTAATATTAATATTATTTTTAATATAATTTAAATTATCTAAAATTATTATTTTCAATTCTATTATATTCTTTGTTTTTATTTTTTGTAAAAAAATTAGGCTAACATGAGGCACGACACGGCACGCCAAGTACGTGGATCGTGCTAGGCAATGGGCCGAGTTTTAGGGAAAGCTAACACATCACAACATGACCACAATTAGGCACGACACGACAAGAGACCAGACACGAGATGACATGGCACGACCTGTGTGCGCCTCTATGCGTGAGTTGGTAATGTGTAAGTTATTTGTTAGCTGATTTTTTTGGAGTGAATGGATGTAAAATTGTTTTACTTTTACATTCAAGTTTTACATCTTATATTTTACTCCAAATCAAACAATATAAAATGAGGAAAACAGTTTTCAATAGAAATATTTTACACCCTACTAAATAGAGTCTAGATTCATTTATCTTTTACAACCCAAAATTGCCAGATTAAGTTAATCACATTTGCCATCGTTGAGTTGAAGGGTCCACCACTTGTCTCTAAAGCGATCAAGAAGCTTGTCATGACTTTTATATACACTAATAAGGAGCTTATTAGTTAAAGAAACCATCCTCTTTTGAATAAAAAAAAAAAAAAAGAAACCATCCTTTAATTACCCACTTAATTAAGATATAACTATCTTTGTCTAGATTTATTGTCACATCAATTACACTAATAATGTCATAAACAATCAAATTAAGAGGGCATATGTATATTTGCTCATCGACATTAACAGCGAAACAAGACCAACTCATTTACACATAGATGTGAAAGTTAGTCGTGTATTCTTGAATAAAACATAGTTAGCCTGTATTTGAAAATTAAAATTTAAGCTTCCACTTAGGCTTAGCTAAGCTAAGGAGAAATGGAGAATATATACCTTGGTAGTGGACAGTCATCATCAATATTCATAGCGCTCATATTGGGTGGATTTATGTAGAGTTAGTACCCTACGATCGGCATTTCAACATGTTCTTGATAACTAAAGCGTTTCCCACCTTTATTTTTTTATTTTTAATTTGGCGGCTTTGGCGCGGTCCTCAGACTTCAAGTAATGTGTACGGGACTCTTTAAGATTCTGACGCATTTTGTTTTAGTGGCGGCAACTCGAGAATCCATAGAAAAAGAATACAACTCAAACACCGCGTTTACTTTGATGGTAGAATGGTACGAACATATTCTTCAATGTGCGTGTGGTTAATAGCAGCTTACTAGTTCCCTGTCAAACATGTTCCTACTATGCAAACTTACACCCTTGATTTAGTTGTTAATGGCTACCAATATACTTGGCAATTATTAGGTTCCATTAGAGGGTGTGCACTAACTACGTAATGATTTTGTATTTCTTAAGTATAATTGATATCTACTCTGTACTCAAAACAAAACATATCATTTGTGGTTGATGTTCTTTCTCAATTCACGTACAAATTCATATTGACTATATCTTCTTTAGTGCTCTCCCAATTTGGTACAGAGTGTTTTCTATTTCTAAGTTGAATGCCCCAATTCCCGTCAAAAAAAAAACAAGTTGAATGCCAATTGATTGAACGTACGTACAAGAAGCTTCCTAAATTCGAGACTATGGAGAATATAAAAAGGTGTAACAACTTTTATCTTTGCTATCTAACTTTTAAATTTTGATGGCATCCTCTATTCATAGTGCTCCAACACAAAATACATACGTAACATAACCATGATGATAAGCCCGTCAAGGACCTCGAGTATAATTGTATATATAGACCAGTAGTGCTAGGCTCAAATCATAATCACAGTAATATAAGTCACAGAAAAGGAGAAACATTAACAATGTCAAAGTTGAGTTTTCTTAATAGCTATGGCCTCAACCTCTCAAGAAAATCCTCTCTCACTAAAACGATCACCTCACCGAGTTCCTCCAAGCTTGCAAATGCACAAGTCTCCAATATCAACAAGTCCAAATCCTTTCAAGCAAACTTACAAGAAATGAAGCGGGTGTTTGAAACTTATGATAGAAACAAGGATGGAAAGATCTCTAAGGAGGAGTACAAAGCTATGTTGAGGGCCATCGACGGCAAGGGCATAGCATCAGATGCGGAGGCTATCAAGGCGTTTCAAGTGGCCGATAAAGATGGAGATGGGTTCGTTGACTTCAAAGAGTTCATGGAGTTGCATAACAGTAGGGTCAAGTCCCAGGATATCGAAAGTGCATTTCGAGTGTTCGACTCTGATGGTGATGGGAAAGTAAGTGCCAAGGAATTGATGGAAGTGTTAAGGAGGATGGGTCAAATGTATAGCTTGGATTCTTGTATGAAGATGATTCGAGAGGTTGACAGTGATGGAGACGGGCTGATTAATTTGGCTGAATTTACAACCATGATGACTAGCACCCTGAACTTTGTTACTACTTAATATAAATTTCTTCTATGGTTATGATTTAATATTGTATTTTAGCTTTAGTTAACTCGCTACACTAGCAGTCTAGCTTCTAGATGGGTTACATCACATGTTGTTGAAGACTAAGAACTAATAACAAAGAGATCTACGATATATGCTATGTTTTTCATTGAATAAAACATGATTGAGTTCGTATCCATACCACATACATTGATACATTAAGAATTAGATCGAATTCAATGACCAAACTAATATTCCAAGGATCGGATCAAGTTTATCAAGGTTCTTAGCTCAAACGGTTCTGCGAAACTACTAACCAATTGCGTCACATATATATAACCACTGCGAAGTGCTGAAGCAACAAATATAATTAGCGCATCATAATGCCTAAAGTAGGAGCCATTGTTATCCGTGCCTTCTTCCTCTCCATGTTTGCCTCCCAACCTTCAATAAAAGTTCCAAAAATTTAAAGATCTCTCTTCTCTCGCAGATTCTTCCAAATTCCAATTTAATGCTCGTGCTTAATTTAATTATTATAGAGCGCGTATTTACAAAAGGTTACCTATGCCCATGTCAAAGCCACGGTTTTTAAGCTCGCGGTATTCTTGGCAAAGCGCACAAGGCTCACAGCAGAAGTGAACCAAACAATCAGTAGAAGGTAACTCCTCCAAGCCATATTGCCCCCTCAATCTTGGCCGATAGAAGCATGAATATAAGCATGATAAGCCTGTGAATCCCATTAGTAACGCGTATATTGTTCCACTTACTGCACAACCTACATTCTCACATTACATTCATCTCACAACTTCACAACCTATATTCATACATTACATAAAACATTAACTTGCCCGACTTTAAACATTATGAAGTGCAGTACAACTTACCAGGGTTGCCCTGATTAACGAGCTCAGCAATTTGGCCAAAGGTGATGCAGGGACAAAAGGCCGTAACCAAGCAGTTGGCAGGGTCATCACAGCAGTGACACAGTCCGGTCGACCATGGCACCATCCCATGGCCAACGGCGGAAGAAGCATTATAATGTGAAGTATATGGCTGCCCTGGTGCAATATTGGTCATTGGTGCTGCAGGGTATGGCACTCCTTGAGTTTGTTTTGCTGCACTCGTATTAAATGATGATGAATACATATTAATTGATATTGGGCTTACAGAGGGAAGTATAGAGTTCTATGGTGTAACATATATATAGAAATATGATAGTAATTCATGCAATGTACTCCATACTGTATATAGATATTTTATTCTTGGTGGATTGAGTTGGAAACTACCTACTGTGTGCAAGTTAAGAACTAAGAAGTTGTGCCTTCTCATTTGCAACAACTGCAACGTATAGTGTGCCAGCACACGTGTGGGTGCTCAAATTAAGGCTTTGAATTCGCGAACTTGAAGTGTTGATCTTCCTAGTCTTACACATTAAGTTCATATTATGCTTTGGAAATCTTACATTTTGATATTGCTGCATTCTTGATCAGTTCACACCCTGACACCTTCAATCTCAATAAAAAACATATTTCTGCATTTGGGTGTAATCGTTACGAAGATTACAAGAAATATAGTTGTTTTAGTATGCAACAATATTAATCAGAAGTATAAACAAGCAACTTAGCTAGTCAATATGATGATCAGATAAATCAATGTTTGGTTGCTAGTAGAACAAGCTCTTTCAGACATTTTAGTTTGATTGAATTCAATGTCAATGATGAAAAAATCATTGATCTATGGAAAATGCTTGTGTAAGACTATGAAGACGGTTACACTTAAACTACTTAACCCTTCCTACGCCAAAAATCATTTCAAGAACTTCAAACTACATTTGTATGGCCCAGTCTAGTCAGTGGGCTGATTATTCACTGAACCTCTTATATACATTTCATCAATGAGTCTCTCGGTTATCTGGATTAAGCTCGATTAGTGTGTCAGACCAAGTTCGGCACTGTGGCACATGTAAACCTACATTTCTCACCTAACTAACCTTGTAAAACATCATTAAAGATTCAAAGGAGAAGACCTAAATTTCAATCAATCTAATCTTCACAAATCAGTAAGACATCCTCTTGCATTCAATTATGCTAGACAAACACTCAAACACAAGATCCCAAACTCATTTATTGACTTAGGCATCGGAATTGGTTTTCTTAAAACGCACTCACAATGCGAAGGTTGTTTGCCATATAGCACGGGAGCAAGCTCTACCATTAGCCCACTAACAATATTTTTCATGCAATGTACTCTCCAATCCTAATTTGTCCACCAAGTAATTAATTTTTGTCTCTTGACACAAATAACTTTAAAACTTGAAAATTCGCTGGAATTTTTTTTATAGTACACTTAAAACTCATTTGGATTAAAAATTAATTTGCGATGGTTAAGTGACCACTTGACTTGGCTCCAAAACTAAGGTCCTGGTCATTTCACTTGATTTTAACAAAATAAAAATTATTTTAACCAAATTGATATTTACCAATATTACTAGTTTAATAGTGCTTTTTCTTATTGTTATATAAGGTTACTAATCGAACAGTAAAGATATGGTAAAACTGTATTAAGAAAATATGCTGCTTTTTCTTATTGTTGTGTAGGTTATTGGAATATAACTTATTTTTTATATATTAAATTGTTTTTATTTAAAAAAAATTATTTTTACTTCTATTTTTAGTTTAAGTGAACTAGATCTTACTGGGTACTTGAATGAGTATGTGACCTGGGCCTTATATCAACGAGAAACCATGATTCAGCCCATGATGAATGTCTTGAGATTATGGGAGAACAAAAGTCAGCCCATATAAAAAAATAAACAGATCCTCACATAGTGACTGTCATATTACTCATATGTATAAAACATAGGTGTTGTGAATTGAGCTTGAGTGGATAATTAATGTGAGGCACTCCTGCACGAGTGCAAGGACTGCAACATCATTTCTAGACCGTTGGCCCACGTACTTAACCAAACACATTTATGGAATGTTACGTCCTCTCTCAATATTAATTGATCATGCTGTTTTTTTTTTTTTTTTCTCTTTTTTTGGACAGTAGTCCGTTTATCAAAGTATATAAAGACTAAAGAGTATATAATACACAATTTATTACTCAATTCGCACAAAAATTTATTATTTGTTTACAATATTTTATGTATCACACAAATAGTTTCTCCATTTGCACTTTTTTTTGGCAGAATTTTGCACTTTATAAGGTGGTTCACTTAAGAAAATCTTACCATTTTATTTACATTATTATTTCTCTCTTATCTCAATAAAAAAATAATAATAATAAATACATACTTTTAAACTCTTTTACTTTCTCATATTCAACACAATTTTCTCATAAAATTTCTCCTAAAACAATGCAAATGGAAATTATTTTGTGGGATGGAGGGAGTACTTTTGGCTCTAAGGCCTCTAACTCATGCAAGTTAATAATTATGGTGTTAATTTGACTATGCTAATATTGTGACAATAATATGAAAAACAGAAGTACTATTTATACTTCCTCTAGACTTTTATAATATTCATACACTAGCCTTTGACCATCTATTGTGATTTCTGCAAAAAGAAAATATAGTTAAGTTGAATCTTATTAGATTCATCTTGATTTTTAGATTTAAGACATTGACTTTTTATAAGTTTTACTTATTGAGAATTAAAGTTAAAATTGTGTAAAATTATGCGACGTAAAATATTTGTAGAATGAAGAAAATAAAAATGACAATAATGTAGGACTAACCATGAACATTACTTATACTTCGTATATTTTAAACTATATATATTGACAAGTATACTCAAATACTCAACGTAACATAAAATCACATTAGAAATTGCTCCTTGAATCAAATTAGTTTTCAATTTATATTTTCAACGTTTCTCAATCTTGAGGGGTGAAAGTGGTGAGACGAATGGTGAGTCTTACAATAAAGAAGGGATCCGGGAGAGTGAGCTCGCCTGTAGACGATAGCGTAAGGCCAAATAATAGAAGAAACACGAGAAGTTTGGGCTTACAGTATGCCGTTGAACCGTAATACAAGCCAAGAAAAATAAAAGTAAACTAAACTTGGGAAGACATATTCCAAGCGTTATATTGTATTGTAAGACGAGAATATGGGGCAAAAACCCACGACATGGGTGGGTTAGAATGTGATGGGGTACATAAACATGCACTTAGAAAGAAGCTTCCTATTGTGAATGAATGAGATTCGTCATTGATTAACGAGAGAGATCTATCCCAATGCATCTTCGGATTTACTAATAGTTAATGATCCCACTGCATTAATAATTAAGAAATAAGCAGACTGTTATACGGTCCAATAAGAGGAAGATAAAGTATACAGAAAACACCAAAAATTGCTTCAAACTTAGGGGACCAGAAACATGGACAGCAGCCTTAGGCCAAGCCTACTATACATACAACTTTCAGGTTTCTAATGCCTTTGACTAGTCCTCTATCTTTAGCCCAGGAATCTACCACGTGGCATTTCCCCATTCGATTTTTTCACCCAACTTGTGATTATTCATACTTTTACATATCCTTTCGGCCGCTGCCCTATTAACAACAAAACTCACTACATTGCAAATATACTGTGGCCTGTGTTTCTTTCTTAAAGAATACTTTCTCCTGATGATTTTGCACTCTATCGTTGATACTTACCAATTAATATTGCCACTGTTATTAGTAACTACAAAAGCTTTGCTGTTAACACACAATGCACAATTGCACTCCATACCGATTAGATAATCTACATAAAATTTGTCTCCCTTATTCTATAATTTCCCTCTTTAATTGCTGGTAAGTGGCTAATGAAACAATCTAAATGGTTATGAGAGGTTGAGTAAATAAGATGAACTTGCTTTTACTATTTTTTTTTTTTGGCTAAATGAAGTTATTCTGCTTAACTTATTACATTAGTTCTGCGTATTATGAGTTTAGAATAGTAATAAATTATGAAAATATTGACGAATTAAGCAAAAATAAATTAATTTTTACAAATAAACGGATAAAAACTCTTAGATATTATTTTAAAGATGGAGAAACGTTTGTTCTTGAAGTGTGATACTTTTTAAGACAGGTTATAACTCATGTCGTGTTAAAGTTATGTTATAAATAAAAATTAGAGTGTAAAACAAAGCACTTCAACAATTTTGGATTGGATTCAATTCATTAAATCAGTAACAAATCTTGCACTTAAAATTCAAAGATGCGAAGGAATGATTAGCAACATGCTTGGTTAATCTAATCAAGTAGTTTACATTATGTCTAGAAACATGTTGGATTATCACACTATCAAAATTAACACTGAACAAACTCTTATATCTTTCTACTAAAAGTTAAACTTAGATTAGACGATATAAGAATCAATTTTGAGAAGTGAAAATAATTCTCAGCTAACAACAATATAACATATTGGTTAGGAATGTCTTACCAATTTTTGGTAAGGCAGACCCATTAAATTACCTTTTTTTTTTTAACAACGTGTTACCTTTCATGTATAAATAGTGTTTTTTTTAAACTTATAGTGATCAATTTATTTTTTATTTAGGAATACCTAATTTTTATTGATATAATGATTTTTTTTACAAGACATACGAGAAGGGATTTTGACATTCCAAAGGTTAAAATACAAATTATGAGATTTTGTATACAAAAAAGTTACTATAACAATGAAAAATGATTACTACATGTGAAAAAATAAACGGGTCACTATTTATTAAAAAATAGTTATCATGTGTATATGAAATGTCAAGAATTGAACTTAAGAGAGAAAGGGTCAAGATTGATGGGTTTATGTTTCAAATTTTGGTGTTTAAATCTCATATTTTGGAATTTATGTTTTAGACTTTATTCGTCTCACCAACATTTTGGTGAAATATGTCACATATAAAACCAGTTTTAACAAAAAAATTAATAACATTTGTTATAAACAAAAAAAAAAAACTGATATTAATGCTGTTTTTTTTTTCCATTTCTTGATATGATGGCAATGATGCGATTATGTTCGTAGTTTGGTCTAATCATGATTGTAAACCCATGATTGCTCTCCCACCCTTGACACTGAGGATTACATTGAAAAAATATATTGGACCCCTGCCAATCTACCATAGTACTGCAGTATTACAGTAGCTTGTTTAATTTGCATATGATCATGTGTACTATTTTCTCTTACATACTGACTTTCTATGCATTATGCCATGTTGATTTTCTGGTACAATGGTATTCAATTTGAATATTAGTACGTTGTGGATGAGCATATTAATTTTGGTATGCTGTGGACCAACTACACCCACATAAATTGCCAAACATTTTTATTTCTCACATGTAAAACACCAATGCTAATAGGTAACAATCCAAGTACGGAATACGGAGTATGTCATGATGCACATACGGAAACAACTCTTTTTCAACTACAGTTATCTTATCTATTAAAAAAATCCACAATGATGAATTGATGATCAATCACTTGGTTACAAAACCAGAGGACAACACCGTGAAATCAAAATACTCCCAAGTACAAGAGCATAATTGTAATTTGTAAGAGTTGATTGCCAAAAAAAAAAAAAAAAAAAGTAAAAAGATATAGCACGGGTTGTGTATTGCGTTTATGGAAGCATTGATGAGATTGACATCAAATTTCTAGCTCCTAAAAGACCGAGCATCCAGGAAAGAGCATCTTCTCATGAGTCAGTGAGTCACGATACAAGCAATAACCCAGTCATTCAATGCAAATAACCTCATGTCTTGCCTACAGATATTGACATTAGGACATGGCATATTGAAATACAAATTTTAAAAACAACCGCCCTCCCTCCTCTCTACACATATATTGTGCTAAATTTGAGTATAAAGAGGTCTAATATGTGGGTCTTGCCCCCTGAAACCATCCCACCCTAAAGTGAATTAGTGATAGATCCATGCCTAGTACTCCAATGTTTTGCTCTTACTTACCCGTTGTGGTCTTGCGCTCTTGCCTCCCCACATTTCTATATTCTTTTAGTGTCATGTATAGTATCCTATACCTTTCAGTTTCATAAGTCGTGTACGTAGGGCCAATACTATAATCAAATTTAAGGGGCTCAACTCTCAACTATAGTAGAAAGGTTAGAACAATCATAATTATATATTATAAGCGATAAGCATTTCTCCGCACAAAATTTTGATCGATGCATGATCTCGTCATTATTTTTTGAAACCATTGACATTGGAAGAAACATAGTCGTATTAGTAGAGCAATATAGCTTGCGTAATAAAAATAAAAATCCATATTGGAAAAGAAATAAGAGAAATAAAAAATGGAAAAGCATTCAAAGCCTCCTACTCTGTCCAGCCTTAAAGCCTGTGATATAAAAAACAGAAATCCAAAGAGAGAGAGAGAGAGAGAGGTGGGGTTATAGACTTATATAGGGAGGGCATTGGGGAAAGAAACAGAGGGAATACACTAGATTAGTAGATTGGGTCCATCAATACTTGAGAAGTTTATGAGATAAGGGGGGGAAAATGTCCTTGTTTGGTTATGCTCTCAGCTTCATAATAGGCTGCCTATATTCTGTTGTTTCCGTGCACCGTTCATCAACTCTCTCATGGCATGTTTAGAAATGTACAACAACTCTGTTCCTCCTCATTCTCAGGCTCCTCCTCCTCTTCCTCCTCCAATGAGCCCTAGAATCTCCTTCTCGAACGACTTTGCTGAATCACACCACACTCACATTTCACACCATTTCTCAAGATCGGAACCACCTCCTGCCTCTACTGATTTCGAGTTCTCGGTCACAAACTCTAACATCCTCATTACTGCTGATGAACTCTTCTCCAAGGGCAGGCTTTTACCCTTCAAAGACAACGGCAACAGTCCCATTATGCAGAGGACCTTAAGAGATGAGCTTCTTGTTGATCATGATGATGCTGGCTTCTCTCTGAAGCCCCCCAAGGGTTCTTCTTCTTCTAATAGATGGAAGGGTTTCTTGGGTCTTAGAAAGTCTCACATTGGGTCTAAAAAGCCTGAGAAGATGGATGTTTCTTTTGATTCTGGTAAAAGGTTTTCTTTTCCCCTTGAGGATCCGAATCTTTCCAATTCTCCTCAGGTTACCTTCTTTTCCCTTTTCACTTTTACTACGTCTTCCATTTCACATGTACTTCTCATGTACTACCCTACTTAATCTGGATGTAGTAGGTGCATTTAATCCTTAAATCCTAGCTTGATTCACTGAAGTTCTCATTGTTTTATTTCAGGAAATGGTGAGCAGTGAAGGTCCAAGTAGCGGTGTTATGGAGATCGGAATTTAATTACAGAGATCAACTTGGTGCACTGTTCATAGTGAGGAGGCGCAACTTTGACTGTTTTTATCCTTTTTCTAAATATTTTTCTACTTACCTTCAATTTTTCCGAGGGGGTTATGATGGAATCTAGAGAATGCTAATATGTGGGTTAATGGGTTGGTTTCAACTTTGATTCTTCACCTTTTTTTGGAGACTTTCTAGTGTATTCGGCCTTAGAAATTTGTCCTTTTAGGTGTTCTGATGTACAAAAGGGGAAAAAATAATTAATATTCAGGTTTTTCTCTCTGTATCCACTCTGTTTATTTTCTAATGGTCAGATGCTTAGATAATTAGATATTTCTGCTTCTAGCTGGGTCTTGTAATGTACCTTTATTCCAGTCTAATGTACTTGGCTATGTAATCAACAACTAGTTATCTTCGTTTTTCAAACACTACCCCCTTCCTTGGCTGAAATAAAAATAATTTGAGCAGCTTATCCTCATAATCACATTTTATTACCCTTGCCTTGTTTCTTGTGTGGGGGTGCGTGCATGCGTATGCGTGCTCTGGTGTAACCTTGCTGCAAATAATAGCCTCTTTTAAGATTTGTAGTAGTGCCATTATGCTATAATGGCCATTTTAATTAATTGCACTCATAGTTAATTTGAAGAAACAAGGTATAAAGGACTAAAAACAACCTAAAAAAAGGTGGTGCCTTTGGATAAATGAATACTTGCTAAGGATATACGGAGTACTTGATCCATGAAATGACTAATTGGTATACACAAACAACGCTTTTAAAGGTAAAGATGAAAGGGGCTGCTAGATATGGATCCAGAATTGTAGACCAACTTTTTATCGTTGATGGCTAATTGACTCAAACTAACTAATTCTGAGGTAATATGGAATGGAATGTACACTGGTTTAAGATCAATTCTCGAAACAATTAGGATCAAATACATACACATTAACCCATGTAGATAGCAACTTTGTGCAATAAGCGCAAACTTCATGGACAAGCTCCTGTGATGTTATTAGCTAGTTAAGGTTTAACTGATGAATTCATAAAAAATTTTGATAAGCCTGGCAGCGAAAAAGGAAAAAAAAGTAATAGGAATATAGTGGGGTCCCCATTCTGGATTTCTGGCCTTCTGCAAAGAGCACTTGTGATGTAAAATGGCTGACATTTGGTTGGAAATTTCCAGTAAAAGATGTGTTTAAAGGCAAAATCTCAGGGTTTTGGAAATAAAAATAAAACAAAATAACATGCCAGGTGACAGGTAATCAAAAAGAATGGGTCCAAAAATTATAAAGACGTAACCATCAAATCAACGAAATAACCAAACAAAAAGAGTACGTCCAGCAGCATAGCGGAATAACAGAGAAGGCCCCAACCCCATATTAGTGCAGCCAATAAGAATGGAACCCAATCTCACTATTTCAGCACTTTCAGAAACTCAATCAGTTCTGAAATTATCATATAATAGATAGCAAATCATCGTGTTAGAGTTGAAGACTGCTTAAACATACACTTGGGCCACTTAATATTTTTGACCTAATATTACTAAACCCTTACTTAGGCCGCCTAGCTTACTACTCCGTGGTTAGTGGTTTACTACTGTTACAGCTTACCAATTGTTAGGATGGAGCAAGCAAGGTATTCAATATACAATATAACTTAATTAGTAAACAGCCCCAAATTCTAAGAACTGCTTATTCCTATTACATCCAAGATTCCAAGACAAACGTACGTTCTTACAGGTAGATTTAACAACTTTTTGTTCTAAATGGTGTATTAGACATTTACACACTTCAACTTTGGGTGTGGCAGCTTCACCTTAATGTATATAATCCGTACTAATTCGTTGTTGCTCATCAATATTCTCAACACAATTAAGCTACCTCCCTCATGGACTTATGCTTCTTACCGAGCTCTCAAATTTTCTGTCTTAATTAAGATATGATCACACTGCTAGCAAGTACGATAGGTTCCCCTATTATACAACCAAAGTGCGGTTATTCATCCTGATAGGAGCAGAAAAATAATTGTATATTATTTATGAAACTCTATTTAACTTTCACAAATTTGGGCCCTCTATATATAAGATAATTGTTGGAGTAAAGGAGGGTATAAGTATTCAAACTACTACTCTAATTACACTTTTATATTATTATATAAAATTAATATAAATATATTTAAATTTTGAACCATAAATAACACTGCCCTGAGCAGCGTTTTTCCTGAGAGTCTATTTTTTTTTTAAAGAAAAAACGCTGTCTTTGACAGCATTCTCCCCTAAAGAAAAACGCTGCCTAGAGCAACGTTTTTTTTCTGACCTATAACGCTGCCCTGGGCAGCGTTTTCATATGACCCAAAATTTCCATCAAAATTCAGCCCCATGCAAAACGCTGCACAGGGCCGCGTTTTTTTATTAGGTATAACGCTGCCCGAGACAGCATTTTTAGTCCGACCCTAAATTCGGCTTATTTTAGAAAATAGTTTGAACAATATCTTATTTTTCAAAAAAAAATTTAAAAAAAGCTTAAAAATAAAAAAAATTCCAAATGAAGGCTATATGGTTGCTTGAATCTACATTATTATATTTGGGGTTATTAAATCTAATGTGTGGATTGGAGCAGCCTCATTCATTAAACAAGTGTAGATTTCTATTTGTGGAGATTACCTAACAAAACTCACATGCAGCAAAGGGAAGTTTAGTGGATAAGTGTTTGTGGCATTTCGTGGATCAAGTTGTATGGAAAGATTTATTCTTGGTTCCTAAGATCACGGATTAAAGTAGAGTACACCAAGACCAATATTATACTCAAATGTTCGTTGGATAAAAGCATGTGCCCAATAATTTCAACAACTATCCTTTAAATATGCAAGATATTCTTTGAAGGCATTCACCTTTCCTTATTTGGTGGCCTATCTTGAAGTATGCATGTGGGTTGTGCTTCTGCTCCTTATTTCGTGGATATGGACGTGCATATGAACGAAATGGTCAGCTAGTCAATAACAAATTTTTAAATCTTCCACATCATTTCAAACGGCTACCTATGTGTCCAAGTACATTCATCTATGTGTTGGCTATCTCCTATAAATACTATTTGAAACTTCAGCAAATTACACAGAAGCCTATACGTGAATATTATTGTCAAGCTAAAGCAAAATATTTTTCTCTAGCTCTAGCCCTTTATTCTTCGTTGTATTTTACATTGAGAGAAAAGAAAAGTATATCTTGAGTGATAAAAAGAGTGATATACTTTGAGTAGTACCTATAATAACCAAAAATTCTGAAAAAATGAGATATCTTTTCATTTCTAGGATCTGAGACGCTAATGTGTAGCAAAGGAAGCTATGGAGTATAAGATAGGTGTGAGATCTTCAAGAATTGTTTTAGGTCTCTAAGAAAGAAATAAAAGAAGTTAAATCCTACAGATTGGATACCCTAGGCAGAAACGTAGGAAAATTGCTGAATTTCGTAACAAATTCTCGTGCCTTGTCTCTTTTACTTATTTTCTTTTTCGTACTTACGTTTTTATTTATTTTGTTAAAATGATAAAATAGTTACAGCGAAGTCAAAGTCTTGCAATAGCCTTTGAAACATATTTCAAGGCCTTGATATTCAACCGTTCTCAAAGTCTCAATTCCGCATTTGAAAGTCATCTCAAGGATTTGAGAGCCTAATTGCAAAAAACGGTCAAACTCTATTCAACTCTCCTTATAGAGTATCCATAACTTCTTCCTGAAATTTGAGTTGATGGGTCTTAGCCTTTAGCTTCAGAGTTTTAATGTGAGCATCATACTGACAGAAAACTTTCCGAAATCCGCGATCAAAAGTTCAAGGTTACCTATCTCGGCTTCAACATATCTGCGTTTCCCCTCGAAAGATTTGAATTTTAAAGTCTGCAACTTAGCAAGTATTAGTTCAAGTTTCCTTACTTACCCCTTTTGCACGTCCATGTTCACGACATGCTTCTCCGCATCGACTCCAGTATGTTGCGCCTTCTGAACTGACTGCAAGGTTCTTGAGGTAGTTTAGACGAGCAAGGAGGAAGCTTACATTCATTCCAAGAGCTTCATATGTCTTTAAGGCTTTATCCCATGATGCATACTTATGGAGGAAGGTGGAGAGCTTGCAAGTACGCAAGTCCTTAGCTAAGTTGACAGTGTCAACTATAACGCTTCTAATGGCTCCAACAATGATCTGATAATTCAACCTTGGATTGATTCCTCTGAATAAATGAGCATGAAGAAATGCATTCTGATTGCAACAGAGTTCATAATACTCATGTAGGATATAATAAGGCGGCTCGTGGTTTGGATTCAACTCCTGTATTACCTCTTTAAACTCTTCAAAGCTTGTGATGTTACTGAAAAGTATCTCCTCTCGAAGTAACATGGAACCTTCACCATTTCTGGACTTGAGCCTTGCACTCTTCCAAATGCAGTTTCCTGCTATACGATGTTCTTCCTGTCGCCTGTACACAATTATCTGCTTGCTATCTACTTTACAAGAAACACTTTGGTTTGCATGACTGAGTAGTGTAAGAAGATGAATTGGGAGATCGACTTCATTTGCATGAGCTCTTATAATGTATACCTGTAAAGAAAAAGAGTTCAAATGTAAAACAGATACAGAATATTCTCATAAGTAAACAGATAAGTCTCTTATCTTATAAAAAATAATATATCAATAGTTAAATTCAGAAATTCTAAAATACATTTCTACACTATTTGGCTTGCCTGCTCGTTCTTGCTTCGTACAATGCTAAACAGAATCTAATAGGAGCGATGAAGTTAAACTGAATGTACAAGGAAAGATGTCATCTCTGATCGCAGTAAAAATTTATAATACAGAATGAAATTATGACAGCAAGAGAGCTACTAGTAGCCAGTATCAAGTTGATGGCAAGGAATGCAAAATTGTGTTAAGCCATCCATTTTTCGTACATTCTTTAAAAGCATTCTTTACATAAAGTTGATACTGCAATGATGCGTCTATTGGTCTAACACTCTATCTCGGTATCTTTTATAGTTAATGTTGAATTCTGCAATTTAATCAAAGGATATATCAATAACTAAGATTTCAAACTTTTCTTCATAGTTGGTTTTACCAGTTTTCTCCAACTGACAACCCCCACGCTTGTAAACCTCCAACCACAACTTCTACAGATATCATCATCTAGTATATCGGCTACAAAAGGACATGACAACCAAGGTAAGAAACAAGAAATGCATATATCACAATCAAACAATGACCAACAACTACCTTGAATTTGGTAGCTTCAACTGAGTGGAAAACAACAGCATCCCCTTCTTCTAATTTCTTATCAATGACAAACCTTTTCCAGCCAGCACTGAGACTCCCATTATTTTGAGCCAGATACTTAATGTTATATTGTTCTCCAGTTTCTGTCTCAAGTACCAAAATAGTATCTTCTAGTGGTAAATGCGCCCTACCAAATGGTGCAGGAAGTCGCTGTGACTCCATAAAAAGAGCCAAGTAAGAAAACGCCTCACGATAACATATAGTAGTCACATTTGCTTGATGAAAAGGAGTAAAATATGAAACAAAATACTAACCAATGGGCCATGACCAGAAACGTGTGATTTCATCAACCATTTCACGGGAACCGGAGGTTGATTAATCGGCTTTGACTGGATTCTTTGATCAGCAGGGACCAAATGGCACTTTTGCAATGCCTGTCCAAGCTATTAACTTTCATGAGATCATGGGCTTTATTATACTTGTCTCATCAACAAAAAGGCAGAAGAAAAGATGATAAAATTGGCGCACATATCACTGCTTAAATTGCTGCTCAAGGATATTAATAGGTAAAAGTAGATTTATTAATTTTCCAAGGTTTCAACAATATTGCAAGATTTCATCAACAAAAACTACAATAAAAAACTACTGAAAGGGTTCTGAAGACACTCAAACCCACCTGATATATACGCAAATCTTTCCTCCAAATCTGCTCAGTCCTCAACTCCTTTTGCTTCCCCTGCAAATATCTTTGATGTACTTCCCATTTCGTATAGTTGCTTAGCTGATTGCTATCAGCTTTGCTTGAAACGCTTCTCTTTACATGATTGACTAAATTATATATATGAAGAGGCAGATTGACTTCATTTGCAGAATTTACCCTCAAAAAGTATACCTATAGATGAATAGAGTTACTTTTCAAAACTAGGAAAAACACACAGTAGATAATATGCAAGTTTCTTATCTTAGAAGGTATATTGCTTCACTATTTATACTTGCTTTGAGCAGTCCTAATTGAATCTAATGAGACATGCTCAGTTTAACTTACAAGGGAAAAGGTCGTTAATATGATGACATGATAGCTACGTATGGATAGCAAACAAAAGACTTGTGTTATGAAGCTGCTATTTAGACTGCTAATAAATTCATAATCCATACTATCATGGTCTCCAAAATTACTGTTTACTTACAGTTGCTATTGTTTGCCCCAAAAAATCAATAGCAGTTGCTACTATACTATCTCGTATCATAGAAGTACAGAACATCATTAGATGTAGTGTTGTAACAATATATCAGTAAACGTCAATTTCTGCAGAGGGCTCACAGCATGTATCATCACTGAACATTTCAGTGTCTGCTTAGACATCGTTGCGTTTTCGTGCACCCATTCACATTTCATATCATGCTGAAAGTAAAACGAGATGACCTCATCTAAAATCTGAGTAAAATGCTCTAGAAAGATTTCCTAACTGCTGCATTCATTACCTCATACTATCACTTAAGTGAAGATCTAGAACATGTGTGTCAAGAAAGTAGAAAGTAAATCACACTACAAAATTGATGACTCTTTACTTACAGTTGATACTGTTTGCCCCAAAAAATCAATAACAGTTGCTACTTTAATACCTCGTACCATAGAACATCATAAGATGTAGCGTTGTAACAATATATCAGTAAACGGCAATGTGACTGCTAGACATAGTTGGGTTTTCTTACATCAATTCACAACCTTTTTTTCCAATCATGCTGAAAGTAAAACGAGATGATCTCATCTAGAATCTGAGTAAAATGATCTAGAAAGATTCCCTAACTACTGCATACATTGCCTCATATTCTATCACTTATGTGAAGAACTAGAACATGGTATCAAGAAAGTATATCACACTACATAATTGTATATAGTGGCTCAAAAGTTTATTTATCTCAATCTCAACAACTATGCTGATTACAATGCCAAAGCTTCAATGTGCAAGACCAACAAGAAATGTAACTACTCCGTATATTATAAAATTTTATTAAGAACTACCTTGAATTTGGTAGCTTCAACTAGCTGAAAAATAACATCCCCTTCTTCAAATTTCATAATCTTGGTAAAACATCTCCAACCAGCACTAAGCCTACGCCTCCGAGGCAAATACTTGATTTCGTATGGCTCCCCGGTTTCTGTCTCAAGTACCATAACAGTATCCCCAGCGGGTAATGCCTTACAAAACGGCCTAGGAAGTGTCTGTGACTCCATCAAAAGAACCAGATAAGACGTATGAAGCACTAGTTTGTCACATTAGCTTAATAAATAAGCCTTAAAACATATCCGTTTCAAAATACTAACCATAGCTCCTCTACTACCTACGTTCCATCTCCTCAACCATTGCACGGTAATCGGATGTTGTTCAACAAACTTCTTTGATTGAATTCTTTTAGTTTCAAGCATACGACATTTGCTAAATATCTGTCCGAGATATTAACTTTGATGTGATAACAAAATCAAATTACGGCAAAAAAGGATATCAAAATTATGACAAAATTTCATCATTTGAGCCAACAAATCAGCATTTATAACCATACCCACCAGAGATAATCGCAAATATTTCCTCCTATTATTGAAAATAATCAACAGCCTACTTGTGAAAACCAGCAAAGTAATTTATAAAGTTGGAATTTTGAGTAGCGCGTAGTTCGTATTAAGGACATTAGTTTGTTAATTATACTCACACTTTGAGCAATGTTGTCGAAATCCTGTCCCTTGACAACTTTTCTTTTACTCTGCAAGCAAAGCACCCACATTTCACAATTCACATTCAACAGCTTAGACTAATGTTTTAATTGACAAAAATCAGAAGAGTAAGCAACAAGCTAGCTGAGAAGGGAGTAGGACGAACTGGGTTTCTCATTCACAAAATTGGTAAGGAAAATTAACGAGGTTTTTGTTGAAGAGTGGAGTGGGTGGGATTTTGATAGGGGAGACGTTATGTCAGACTGTTACACACTATTTTTATTTTTTTGGTGAACTGAAGACTTTGGTACACTAGCTACATGCCTACATGTCAGTGTGACTGTGTGAGTAGCAAACTGAGAAGCAGTGTCTAGGAATTGGAATTTTTTGACGATTTGGACAAATTACCACTTCTACAATTTTAAAGCATATCTTTGAATTGTGGAGTGCATTAATGAGTAATTATATACTCCCTCGTTCCCTAAAAGATTGTTCCAGTTTGACTTTCACAGTCTCCAATACACGACTTTAAAAAATTTTATCTCCAAATTTGTAAAGCAAAAAATTATGAAAACTTGATATTCTAAAAATTTACATTGAGATGCATCCAACAAGATCCCACTTGAATATATTATTTTTTATAACCTAATAAGAATACGTGGTCAAACTTTTCGAACTTTGACTCCAAATAGTGGTTTGGGGCAATCTTTTAGAGACGGAGGGAGTATGTGAGATTAAAGTTGTGTGTTTTTTTTTTATTGTTATTTAAGGTATGAGATAATCTTTTAAAATATCTATTTTTATTATATAGGATAAACAATTAGTGATAGAGAGGGTATCTCGTAATCATACTATGACTCTATGTACTTTTATTTTTTTTGCAATATTGAGAATATAACTATATAAGTCACTCTTAATTCTAAAATAATGGCTTAAATAATTGACATTGTATCAGATAGTGGTTCAAGCTTAGCACTAAGATATTTGTGACTGGTTAAATGTTGCATTGAACTTATGAAACCCTATTAGACAATTCTTCTCCCACTCATTCCCCTCACTATTCATCATATATGCCTCATCATGTTTTCTTATCCTCCAAATAACATTCTCTTTATCAAAATATTTGATCACAAACAACACATTGCGCGCCATCCACCTTGCTGTTCCACCTAATATTTTGGAGATGACATTGCAAACAAGCTTAACATGGTTCGTTGTTTTTAGAGTCGGAACGTAAAGGTCTAAGGAGAAATGAGTCTTAAGCATGGAAATGTTAAGTGTAACACAATTCATAGAGTCAAGCAAAAGTTGAAGGCAAATCGCAAATTGGAAGTTATGATTTGAAGCTCGAGTTCTAATCTCTGCCTAAGTAGTTGTTCCATCAGAAATGGGTCGAAGCTCCTGAGTGGAACTCTTGCTTTGAAGCTTCTAAGGGGAAGCAAAGGATGAGACCGTAGAATAAGTTCTCTATGGTGATGATGAAAGTACGAATAGGGTCCACAAATTCTATGCAATCTAAGTATAAGTTGAGACCTCAATTAATAACCATAAGTTAAAAGGAGACCATCATTAGTAAAATGGTTAAAACAATGCACAATAGGTCACACAAAGTAATTCATCTTTTGTTTACAATAAATCTATTTTATAGATTATGTTTGTGAAGCAAATCAAGTGAAGAATGACGATTTTAACAAATTCCCATACAAGCATCCTAAAGTGATTGAACACGCAATCTGCCTAAGTACCCAAGTGTATTTTGCTGATTTATTTTTTGGCGGCAACTAAGAAGCTTGATCTAGTATAAAGGAAATCATTCCTCACTTAGTTATTCAACCTGACATAGTTTTACAAAGCATCAATATTATCGAGTCAGAGTTCTCTCAACTTATGCTTTTATCCTTGTATCAAATTTGTAATCCTCATATACATCACTTTAATCTGTATTCTGTGAGAGTTTAGTACTGATTAGTACTAAAGAAAGGGTTTGAGTGAACATTGTAAGGACTTAGAGTTAAGTCCGGGAAGGGAAGTAAGAAGAGAGTCTGTGTAAGTAGAATGGTGAAGTGTTCTGAGTGGAACACGAGTGAAGGAGAAGAAAAGAGAGCTACTAATAGCGTGTATTAGGATTTGCCCTATTATTAGAGAGTTACAAAATCCCTGAGTTGGGTCGTGATTTTTCTTTGAGTTGGGCACAAAGTTTTCCACGTTAAAATTCATGTGTTCCTTTTACTTTCATTCCAGTTTGAAATTCCGTAAAAATTTAGCAAAAATTGAACTTCCAATTCAACCCCCCCCCCCCCCCCCCCCCCCCCCCCCCTTGTAAGTTTTATCCACATAATACACCTCTCACTAAGGTTTGGTAAAAGAATTAGCTAAAAAAGGGCTATGCAAAGGCACGAAAACAAACAAACATAATTCATATGATTTAGTGCGCACTTTTTACCATTCGAAATTTGCTCGAATTATCCCTTTAATTTTCTATTTTGTCCTTTTTTCTCTACCTATTCACATTCGCTCACACTTCCATCCTCCCCCATCATCCATCACCCTCCCACTAGCGCTGCATTCGTCTCTTACACCCTCAGTTTTCCATATCACTCCCCACTATATCACACTCTGCCACTGATGCCGACTCACCTATCACCGACTCGATTTGGAGTGGCCGACAAACCGTAGACGTCTAATTCCAAGTAAAATATTTTTTTTATCTATGCCAATGGTGCTAGTCGTTAGATGACCCACCCCTTATTTTTAAAAAAAAGTTTATTTTTTCTTAAATTCCTAATAATTAATATTTTTATAATTTTAGTTATTGTTATTAGTAGTAATTAATTGGAGTTGTGGTTTAGTGTTGAAATGGATAAAATAGTAAATTCTATGGACAAATTGAGTATTTAATGATGGTGATTAACAACTCCCATGATATATTAAAGAGCCTATGGGGCCGGTCTGCACCATTTTAAAGAATATATTCCACACTTATAATGTTGGGGTCTTATCATTAATTGTAATTCTTGTAAACCATAATTCTTGTAGGATTCACCGGTGTAGGCTAAATCATTGACTTTAAACTTAAGCTCTTTGAAAAAAACGAGCGTTGATAGTTATTGGTATACTGTGAAGTTACAAAGGGAAAACTCAGAGTTCCAGATTCGAAATGCTTTATGTTCCAAAAAAAGTAGAACTTAAGTCAAAGTAATACGATAGCGTGCAAGTATGGCAGCTGTTCTTAATAATGTTTTGACATTTTCCAAGTGCCCATTTGTTAAAATCCTCTGGAAGAAACACAGTACAACATCAACATAACGTTAGTTGGCGGAAATTTTGCGCAAATAAGACTCTGTAGGCGGGTGAACACGGACCACAAAACGCAAATTTCATTAAATAAGGGAAAAACGCAAATAAATATAAAGAACAAATGTAATGAACGCATTTAATTCATTATTTTCAAGCAAAAACCATCATTAATGCTTTGTAATTTATGGTCATTAATGCTTTTATAATTTACAATGATGAAGAATTAAAAATATAATAATAACACAACTATTGATATTTTTTTTGTTTTATTTGATTTGCATCACATTTTAAAATCTAACGAATTTATACACGCACACCATTGTCGAAAATATCATGTACATTACTTGATATGTGAATATACATCATGTACAAAGAACTTGTTCATTACAAAATCATATGATGTGCATCTGTATTATTATGATTATAATATTCAAACTCAAAATTTAAATATCATATATATTTGTACTCAAAATTCAGTTTAAATCAATTAAAAATAATTCTAGTTTGATAAAAATCAGTTTATAAGAGCAAAACCTTATAAAATTATACAAATTAATTTGCAATAACATGGTCATATTGATGAACAAAATTGGCATATTAAGCGATATAGTGGTAAACTTTTCACTTTTTATTAATATTTATTTTTTTGTATATTTTTTTGTTTTAATAATTTTTAATTTTCTTTATTACAAATAGTTTGATGATTTCACTCTTTAATTGCGAAATTTGATCATCACCTCTCATTCAAATCCCCAAATTTCATCAAACTTTTTATAGTTAATCAGGTAGTCAAACTAGTCCATACCAAAGGAAATCACTTTTTATTAAGGAAATCACTTGTATAAAGAAATAAAAATCTTACAATCAACATAATCTGTTGTAAATTTGTCTTATTATGATGCCTTTTAAAACGGCGAAATTGAACTTTTTCAAACTCTGGCAGAGTTATGGGATTTTTTTTTAAGGAAACTAAACAAAGTGAGGATAAGGGTTTTCTCTTTGTTAACAGCAACTGGTTTGTGGGTTTAAGTATCCTTCAAAAAGTCAAGTCAAGTATTACGATGACCTGGCAATCAACTAGTCACCATAATTATTAATTGTTGGACTTTTTCCTATGTGATTATTCCAATTCAAACAAGTCTAGAAGAAACTACTACAACACCATTACAAACAACATTAGGCGATGAAATCAGAGATCATGGAATTCCAATTTTCATCCAGAGTGGAATATTGTCAACATATGCAACTTTGAACATAAGGTAAAATTCCCCCATTTATGCCATTGCATCTCTTTGCAAATCATTTAGCAACTATATCTTATAAAAATATTTCACTTGATACTTTTTATTTAGTATAAAAATGCTTGTTTGATTATTCTTAGTTGGTTATAACTTGTCAAATTGTCAGCAGCATGATTTGACTTCTTTTATTGATCAGGCAAATTGAGTCATAATTATATGTTTCTAATATAATCATCTATTATGTATACTGGCTTCTTGGAGGTCACGTCTAACATCGTTGTCCACTTCCCAAATTTTTAATTTTATATAACATATTTGGTCTTCTTTTACTCCACTTTTGTGAGTTTATCTTTTCAATTTCTGGCTTCCTCCAGATGTAATTTGGTGTTCTTTTGAGTGATGATACAAAATATGTCAAACAATTGGGATTGTGATGGCCTTTTGAAGATCCTTTATGTGGTTTTTGCTTTCTGTGCTGCTCTTTTTCTTGGGGCTCTTAAAGGTTTGATTTTTTCCTTCTTTGTTCTTTTTTTTTTTTGACGTGGAATTCCATTTTGTGTGAAGTGGGTTTTCTTATTTTTTATTTTTGTGTTTGGAAGTGAATTGATCAACAAATTAAATAGCCAGTTGCTTCAATTTTTGGTGTTTTGATTGCAGGTTTGTTGGTAGGTCCAATTGCTGGTCTAATATTGATTGTAGGAAATGTCGCAGTAATTCTGGGCCTTTTCCCTGTGCATGTTGCTTGGACTTTTTACACCATCATAAAGTAATGATTTTTACTGCGTAGTTCTTCAAATTTTATGTCATACTCCTAGTCATTGAATTGTTGTTTCACTATAAGTTAATTTGGTTCATAATCTGATTGGTTTTTGTTGCTTTGGTTGCGTAAATTTGCTTAAAACAGCACTAATAGGTTTGATTTACCGCTTAAGATAGCAATTTTGTTGGGGCTGCCTGCTCTTGCTGCTATTTGGTTGGCTCTGAGCACAGCAGGAAGTGTGATTGTGGGAGTGGGATATGGGTTTTTCACTCCTTGGGTATCAGCTTTTGAAGCCTTCAGACAAGAGAATGAATGCAAGAAGTTCTTGCACTGTATTGTTGTAAGTTTCTGAACTGGCCTGTTTTGTGATGTTGCATTTGAGCCTTTTTGAAGCTGTGTTTGCCTTTCAAAGATGATCTTGTAACTGGTGTATATTGCAAATAATTAGGATGGAACCTGGGATACTGTCAAAGGAAGTTGTACAGTTGTCAGGGATTTTGCTGATATTTGCATTCACTCGTATCCGGTTTACTTGAAGGAGATTCGTGAATCTACAAGCTCAGATGAGCTTCAAACTCTAAGGTGGGTATATCTTGTGCTATTCAACTCCTTTGTTATTTTACAAGAACTGGGTGAATGTGCTATTCTAGCTAAGTTGACCATGCTAATGTAAACTGGTTATCATACAGGTTTATTCACGTGCCAGCAATTATTGTGGTTGGTTTGATGGGCTTAATTGTTGACGTTCCTTGTTTCACTATTATCGCTTTAATAAAGAGTCCTTTAATGTTACTCAAGGGATGGCAACGACTGACGCAAGATCTTATTAGCCGTCAAGGGCCTTTCCTTGAAACAGCTTGTGTCCCAGTTGCTGGTTTGACAATCCTCTTATGGCCTTTGTTTGTTATTGGAAGCATTGTATTGGCCATCTTCTCAAGTGTTTTTGTTGGACTGTATGGCTCTATTGTTGTATATCAGGTACATTCGAGCTTTGATCTTTATCTTGCAATTGCATTACAGTTTTGTCCAACTTCTCCATGAATTATACAAAAAATAACCTTTAATGTTGACATGGGCTCAGGAAAGATCTTTCCGGAGAGGCCTTGCTTATGTTGTTGCAATGATTGCTGAATTTGATGAGTACACTAATGATTGGCTTTATCTGAGAGAAGGAACTATACTACCGAAGTAATTGCTCTGCTAATCTCTAATTTGCTTATTTACTTTACCAGTATCATTATTGGTCGTAAGATGCTACTGTTTTGGTGGCTTGGATTACTTTTTCGGTTGTCTATTAATCAGACTAAAATTATGACAGCTAGGCCCCTATACAGAAAGAAGCAGGCTACATACTCATCAGACCTTACTGTTGGAACAAATTATGGTCATGGTGAACGTTCTGCTTCCATGGAATCACCTCCTACAATGCTTATGCCTAACTTAGGACCTTCTAGATCAGTCAGGGAAACAATACAGGAAGTGAAGATGGTCCAGGTATTCCAGTCTCTTTTCTAGATTTGAAAATCTTTCTGTTTCCTTTTTTTTTTTTTTTCTGAGAACCATGTTTCTCTGTTTGGTTTCAGATTTATTTTTAGCTAAAAGTTTTTCTGCCTTGGCTATGATTTCGCAAGTCCAAATTCTGTATGTGCATTAGAGCTTTCTAATAAAATTTTGCTCACACTTAAAACACTAAAACAATCTAAGAAACCTGTCTGGAGTCTGTATAAGCCAGAGGAACTTATGTGGACTCTCCCAACTCCAACTTGCTAAACTTTTTATGCAGCAAACAAGCAGCATAAATTGGAAAGAACCCCCAGTTGCATGGAATGGATAAATGAAAAGGTCACTTATTTGAGTTATATCTGCATATTTTAGAAAAACTTGTTTCTTTAGTGTAAGTTCTAATGTTACTACGAGAAGAATAGTTGATTTAGCTCAAAATCTGTTATGTTTCAATTGTGTTCAAGGCATTATAACTATATATTCAGTAATTTTTGCAGTTTGTTTTGTTAAATGAACCATTGAAAAAAAAGTTCTGAATTTTGTTTTCTTATTTGAAAAAAACGTGCTACAGGTGTGGGGGAACATGATGCGTACATGTGAAATGAGAGGCAGAGAACTTCTCGATGCTAACATTTTAACCCGGGCTGACCTCTATGAATGGTTAAAGGCAAAAGACAGCCATGAAGCACCAATTGTCGGTGTTGGTCTTCCTAGTTATTCTGCATTGCATACTATCATGCGCTCCATTCAGGCCGGGGCAAATGGTATACTACTGATTGACGAAGTGATTGTCAACCAAGAGAATAGACCCCAGGATAGAATTCTTGACTGGTTTTTTAACCCTCTTATGGTATTAAAGGAGCAGATCAAGACCTTAAAATTGAGTGAGGGTGAAATGCAATATTTGGAGAGAGTGCTTCTTTTTGGGAGTCATCCCCAGAGGATGGAGGCCTGGGAAAATGGTTGTGTGATACCTCAAGACCCTCTCAGAGCTGCTCAAATACAAGGCATTAGCAGAAGGTACTACTACACACTTTGTTATACGTACTCTCACCTAGCAATGTAGCTAAACTTATAGCCATTGATATATAGCTTTTAATAATCACCAATTCCTTTGTGGTTAAGTTATTCAATCGACCACTCAAAGGATACAGTCTCATTTCTAATCCCATAAAATAATCATCCAGTTCACTTATTTTGTTCCTGAATATAGAAATCCTCTTGTGTGTTATAACTTGCATGAAGTTATTCAATACATAGGTAAGAGTCAAAGTATCATACTAGATTATTTTATGAACAAATTCCATTTTTTTTGGTAAGCATCAAGTGCCCTTGCCCGTGTTGAAGATTCTGGGGGATCCAATTTACCAGTACTTGGGATAAAATGAAGAATCCAAGTAACATAGCATATATGTTAATACAAAGAGAGACAGAATATTTGATTTGGTTCTTACATATTTAAGTCTGACATTTGTGATTATTTGGCCTAGTTTTTACCTAAAGAGGTAAAGTTGCTACTCCTTCAATCTTTAGGATATTGACCACTGCTTTGAACTGGTCATACGGAATGGATATCCACATGAGTAGGACCAAAATCCATGAATACATTAGACAAGAATTTTATTGAAGCTGTCAAGTACCGTTGAACTTGTTTTTCTTATTAAGTTGAATTCAACTCTCCTGCACTCGCCGTGTTGCCATTTCTAACGTGTTTCTTGTCTGAGCAGCTCTTGCCTCTTGCAGTGCACCATCCTGTTCTATCTACTTAATTACATGATAGAATTATGTATATATTTGTTGATTTATTAGCTATATCCACAAACCTTTGAATTAGCTAAAATTTATACCAGGTTGTGTTTGTTTGAATATCTCTCCAGGATTTCTTTACAGGCTTCATTTGTTTAACACAATGGCCCTAATCTGAACTTTTTTGCCCTTACTTGAACTCATTGTCACTCTATGAACATAGTATCTTCATAACAACTTATCTGCACGACTGCACTAATTTTCCTTTTTTATCTAAGGTGAAACGAAGGTATATATAATTGCTTTGCTGAGCCTCCCTCACCATTGTTCTTATATCCTATTTTCAATTTTAATGAGCATGACTTATAATAATGTGATATGTCAGGATGGCTGGATTAGCGAGAAGCATGTCAAAACTACCCACATACAGGAGGAGATACCGCCATCTAATAAAAAATTTGCTAGCTTATCAATCGGAAAAGGAAGGGGTCTCAGTTAAGTATGAGTCTGCGAGATCCATCGCATCAGTGGAACTTGTGTAGGATTTACCATTCTGGGTCTCAATTGTATATAATGTCTAAATGCTTTACAGAAAAATTCAGTGATATAGATACGCATTCTTTGTTTATGCTTCGGCTGATGGTGATTTTTTCAAAACTTTGTAGAGTTCGTCTTAGAAATGTAGGCATAGTTGCTAACGAAAGATGAATGAACTGATAACCACATTATGTATGCAAAGACTGCAATATTATGCATTGCCATAGTTATACTTTACCAAATACCAATGCATCAAATAAGTTGTTGAAATTTGTGTTTGTAATTATACACATATTTCAAATATGTTGAGGGAAAGAAACGAGATTATCTTTGGAGATTTAATATCTATAGCATGCTCGGGGAGGACTGAAAAGAGTAATCCCTCACTTGAGCGCGTGATTGGTGCCTACACAACATTGTAGGTGGTTAAGTATGCATGTCATTATATTCCTAGAAGAATGAAGATTGTAGGCTGGGTTTTGCTGTAGTGTGGCCTGCCTGGACCGGTTGCCCATGGTTGTGCTTCAAAGGTCTTTGCTGCTGAGCTTCCCAGCTGTCAAAGCATTGAACATCTTGGAGCGGCAATTCCACCATATATGTTTGGCCCAATATCCAGTAGGATTATGGAGTATTCATGTAGAATAACGGGGTGCGTAATTCAGATACAAAGAAATATATAAGTCAAAGGGTGTTAAGAGTGAAAAACAAGGCGTTAAGATCAAGCTTGATTAGCGTATTTGTGTTGGAATTTATCAAAGATACAAAAATAAGAAATGGCAGCTCCACGTATAGGTCAATTACTTTGGTTTGCATGGGCCAAACCTATACAAAATTACAAATAGGCATGCTCCTCCCAACAAGGAATCTTGTCTCTTGAATCTTGATGGAGGAGATTGACGAATATTTCTTTACTACTTGGAGGAGATAATCTCCATTTATATAGTCTTATATGTCTTGAATATTATATTTGCTACTCTTCCATTTTTTTACTAATTATTCCTACATTTATGATATCAATCGATAATTTATCCACTTGATTTGTCTAAAGTATAGTGGAGCCAGTTGCTTTCAATGTGGGGCTCTACATTTTTTACTCCTAAATATCTCTTGATATCTTACGTAATTTTTCTTCGAATCTTCTATCATTCACCCAATATGAGCACTTGATACTTTTCAACGTCAACTCCTGAGAATCTATGACATCCTTTCTCTGTCGCAATGGTACGTACTAGTAGTATTTTTCAAATTTGGGATTCCCTCAAGTGTTAGGCGTCTGCATATTCACACACATTTAAGGATGAAAATAAAATCTTCCTAAGTATGCAGCATATAATTTGTATCTATTTTAATTAGTTGTACATGATTAATGATTATTAGCAAGTTTATTAAGAAATTGCAAGGGCATGTATATTCGGAGTATATACTAATATGAATTAGGCCCTTTTATAACGGGCTGGTCAAGAGCTCTTAACGAGTCACCTCCCATTTGAACACCTCTACTGATATCCACTTAAAATTAATGATCATATTAATGATATTATTACAATTAAACCATATAATTTAGAATATACTAACATAGTAAGATTTGGCTTTACAAATTATATTACTTCGTATTTTACAATAATATGAGTTTGAAAAGTCTTGTTTAAGAAATAAAGGATGCTTATACAAAAAAAAATTGCGGTCAATAACTTGTCCAAGAAACGACATAAAGGATCTCTATAACAAAGTTGCAACTAATAATTCTATATATTGCATACTTTGTATAAGACAAAAATGGAGCACAAATACTATATATATACAACAATTACAACTGACTTTGGAAATAGCTTTTGCTTAAATCTTGTCTTTTGTAATACTCTGATTAAGCTTATGAAGAAAAAAAAACTTATGATAGTCTATTTTACTAAGACACTTGAAATGAATTTGAAATACCTGATTGAAAGAAATAGTGTATACTTTTTCTTGAAGAGATGGTCTATATTTGTGTAATGATTGGTTTTCTTAAGACGCTTATATTTTAATTTCAACTTCCCAAATGTGATACAAGATTCCACAATAGGTCAGTAATTTTTTAAAACTATATATGTTTTTTTTTTATTGCAAGTGCATCCAGATTCCTAGTACACATGTAAAATAAACAAGTGTTATTTACTCATGAGTTAAATAGTTAAAGTGTAAACCTTATGACACGTGTCGTAATCTGTTACACCAAAAAGAAATTCATGATCCAACTAGCCCCACTCTTAGTCATGACAATACTATAGTGCATACTCCCATAAATTTAACATGAATGCTAAACATAACTCCTATTTACTCAATGAAACACCCTTATATTTCAAAAATACTCCTACATCTTTAACTTTCTCATATCTTTCCCTTTTCCCTCTTCCTCTTCCTTCAAGTTCATCTTTTTCAATAAACAAATCTATACAAATTTAATATTTTTATTCAGATTAAATAGAATATAATCCTAACTCTTTAGGTTCAAGTCCCAGGTATTTATTTTACTCAAGTTAAAATAAATCCTATAAAATAACTTCATTCAATTCATATGAAATAGTTATTTCTATATTATTCAATTCTCATGAAATATAATATAATATTTATTTCATTCAATTTTCATAAAACAGTAACTATTTCATTCAATTCATACAAAATGGTACAAGCTAATTCATTATATTTATGCGAAGTGGTGTAGGCTATTTCATTCAACTTGTATGAAATGGTTATATATATTGCATACATGGTGCATGAAATCGATCAAATTTCTGGGAAAAATCATTTAGATATCTTCCATAAAGAACTACGTTCGTTGTTTGGGTCAAATTCATGCAAATTTGCAATCCATCATATTTTTTCATCCAATTTATAAAAACAAAGCCACAAATCCTCTAATCAATCTCCAAAGGACAAGAGAGGAAAGGAGATAAGAATTTTTGATAAATGAGGAAAAATAAAGATAAGGGGTGTTGCATTTTTTTTTTTAAAAAGGGGGATTGTGATTACTGATTAGCACTCTGCTAATTTAATGAGATTAATAAAGTCATGTGTAATAAAAGCTAGGTTAATTTATTAATTCTATCTATTTATTTATCTACCTATCTAATAAGTAAATTAATTATTAAAGCATTTCATATTTTGGATGATACCTCAAGTATTCAATCAATACCTTTGTTGGGTGTTCTTTTACACCCAATAAAATCTTTTTTTTTTTGGGTTCTATTTGTTGACGAGTGGCAAAAAAAAAAGAAGCATATCTTAATTGAATAAAATTTTGACAAGGTGATATTTAAGATTTGTGATCTTAAGATTTAATCATTAGTATTATACTATTATATTAGTCATTCTATATTATACTATTATATTAGTCATTCTATCTCCAATATTTTATAAGAATAACCTGTTTAATTTACCTGTGTGTTACTCACTCAATCCCTAATTATTTGTTTTATTTGAATAAAATTATTTAATTAATTTTTTATTGGGAGAATTAATAAAAGAGAAATATAGTAGGACCAAATATAATTGTTACGAGAATAAAATTAGTTAACAAATTATACAATATTGTCTAAAAAATAGAGCAATCTTGTGGAAATAAAATATGGGATAATTTTTTATATATATAAAAAAAAGAGTATATTGGTAATAAAAAGATACGGAGTACTCCGTATTGCATAACATTGACAAAAAGGTGAAGAGTGTTGGCTGCGGGGAAGTAAAACAGTAAAAGTAGCAACGCACACATCGACGTGCATGATCATAATGAAGTGGCCAATTTATAAAAGTAATATAATTCGTACTGTATTAAAGTTGGAATAGACATAATATTTGTAAGAAAATAGCTAAACTTTTCTGTTGCATAGAATTCAACTCCTCTGCATTGGCCCCTATGCGCATATTCCTTGTAAAGGGAAAATCCTTTGTATTCAAAGTTGTGAATAACCCAGCTATAAGGTTTTATAACTCTAAAAATACACCGTAGAATTTTAGAAGCAATAAATGTTTAATGTTTTGCCAAGCTGCTGATTTTAGCGACCAGTATTGTGAAAATCCTACACCGGCCTTTCACGTATGGTGATCCCATATGGAGATTATGTCTTATGATGACAACGAAAAACACAGTCGATAGCTATAGTCAGAGCTAGCTTAAAAAACCAAGACTTTATCCATAACGTGTTGTTCGTTTAAGATATTTTTACCAATGAATTCAAAAATTGACAGTAACGTATTTTTACAAAGAATTTTATAATATGAATTTTATAACTGTTCATGCAAAATAACTCATTCAAAATAATATGATCATGAATAGTCCATGTGCTTTCTAGCAAACGTAAAATGCTCGTGTGATTTGACCACTGTAAACGATTTTACTTACTCTTAACTCAAACACAATCTGATTTTAACTAATACAAAATTTATAACATGATTTGAACCTAAAGACCCGACCCAATTTTCAAAATAATTTTTCTTTATACATGATTCAAAATTTATCTAACTCAAAATAAATTATCTTAATCTATCCAAAATTAAATTGGATTCACCTAAATCAATATTTTGAATTGAGTTGGATTATTGGTTTTATATTTTGGGTGGTAAAAAGATAGATTCACCCACTACGAGTCGGCATACTAAGTTAAAGATTTGAGGTGAAAATTGACAGATGCCATGGAAATGTAAGCATCACATCACATCACATCACATCACGCTAAATAGTGACATAAAGGTAAAGAAACGAACAGGTAAAAAAAAAGTAGCCTCACCTTATGTTTATCGCCTAATTGATTCCCTTTGATTTTGTATAAATTATAACTGAAACACCCTTTAGTCCTTCACACAAAATCCACGCTTTCCGTGTGTGAAGGTTGGATCTTATTAATCCCCTCTGCCCTCCCACCCCTTTCTCTGTATCACAGATTTCATTCAAGTATTGACCTTTTTTTTCCTTGAATTTTAAGAAAAAGCCCCTTTTTCTATTCACATAAATAAAAATTATAAACCCAATCATTCTTCCTTACATTACAAACAATAGGCCAGCCAGCCAGCCATTCATTAAAGTAATAATGATTTAAGAAATTCATCTAAATACAATGTAGAAGTATCACAAATGTGGAAGTCTCTGAATCACATGGTGTAAGATTAGAATAGATTCCCCAAATGAGTCAACACGTGTACATGACTTACATGGCAATGCGAATATGATGCATCTCTTTTGATTGATGAAACTCTGAAATGAAAGTATTATACTCCTACGCTCTGCTGTACCGGAATACCCCCCCCCCCCCCCCCCCCCCCCCCCCCCCCCCCCTTTCTCCGTTGCACAAATTTGCCAAATTACCCTTTTTTTCAATCTAATTAATTTTTTTTTAAAAAAAGGAAAAAGAAAAAAGAAAAAATAGTGCGTTACAGAAAAAGACCTGGTGGAGAAAATAACAATAACCGCTTATTCCCAAAAAAAATTCCTCTGCCAAAAAACTCTCATCGCATCAATATCGTACTCTTTTTTTTTTTAACTGATTTCATTAAGACGCCCCCCATTTTTGGAGGCTGGAATAACTACCAAACAAATAAAATTGACATTTATTGGAATGAAATAAATTTGGTTTGTACTTGAAACCAAGTGGAAGAGTATTACTGAAGCCTCAAGGATACACAAAAGGAGACAGAATGAAAAACCCCCCACTCCTACTGCTACTTCTTCAATTCTCTACCCGTTGTATTCCTTTCCCAAGGACACGAATAAATTCAACGAATTTAACTAACGTAACCCATTCTACTGAATTTTTTTATTTATAAGCTTTATTTAAAATTTGAAAAATAAGTCACGTTTAAAAGTAATTTAAAAAATAAGTTAATTTTGTTTCGAAGTGAAAAAGTTGTTCGAGGCAATGTTTTAGCATAAGCAAAATTGTTGTCCCATACAACGTTTTGCAAGAAAGTGGAAATATGGGGCAAAGACAACATTGTCTGAGGCAACGTTTTCCACTGACCTGATTCTCTTCCACGATCCTGAAATATTCTAAATTAAAATGTTGCATGGGGCAACGTTATTAATTGACCAAAAACGTTATATTAGACAACATTTTTCTCTACTCCAATTTCACACCTATATTTTCAGCTTCAGGCAAATTATTGTCTGAGACAACGATTTTGCTTATGCTAAAACAAGGCAACGTTTTCACTCCGAATAAAAATTAGCTTATTTTTTAAATTACTTCAAACGTGGCTTATTTTTTCAAAATTTTTGTAAAAAATAGCTTATAAATAAAAAAAAATCCATTCTACTGCTACCAAATACTTAATTTAGATCTACTTAACTTGCAACTAAAACTAAATTAAAATAAACCAAGCATAAATTAAAAGATTACTTTGCAATTCACTCAAACTTGTTAGGATTTGAATCGTACCTCCTATCCGAATCTATAAAATCGTATTGTAACAATCTTATATACTATAAAACTAAATAGGTAACAATCGTACGAAACAACTGTACATCTTTTCACTTATAATATAAACCTAGGTTAACAATAATAATTGTGCACTTTATATGTATGTATGTGTTGAACTGATTAGTAATAAAATAATATTAAGAATGGTTCATCACCTGAAACTACCGTTCATGTGGATCAGATTGTTGGATCCTACGATCGTAGAATCATACTAAGATCCTATCACATTGAGTGTGTTCGGATCGTAGAATTCGCTCCGGATCGGGATTCTAATCCATTAGTTCAGAGCCTAATTGTGGATAAACTAGGCTACTTGGTTCATTCATTGATCAGCAGTCAGCAGGACTCAGCACAAGTGTTTTGTATAGTTGCTTATGGCATTATTTCTACCCAATCGTAACGACCTTTCAGTGGAACATCCTTCACTATGTCGTAATTGTACCTGAATAAACGACGAGTTTTATTCAGATGAAACTGTTTTACAAAAGACGAAAAAGAAGAGAGGTTTCAGAGGAGAAGTTCTCTTACTTGTCGCAGAAGCGTTTCAGGAGGTCTTTCTCAGCAACAGAAAAGAACTCCTCGATTTCTGAATCCGACGGCATCTTCATCTCCACCGTTGGTTTCGATGCCTGAGAATGAGAACAACCCTGTTCGTCTGATTTCGTACTCGCTTCCCTGAGAGTTGTTGACATGGTGGAAACTTTGAGAAAAAGAGAGTGAAAAAAAGAGGGGGAGAGGGAGAGAGAGGCAGAATATAAACGGAAAAAAGGGGTTTTAATACGGTGTAAGTTACAAAAATTAAAAATCACACTCGTTTTGAATTTCGAAATTCCAGTACATAGTATAGAAACAAAACGTATGGATGTTTGATTACATTACAAAAATAAGATAATCTTTACAATATATCCTTTTTCAATTACCTGGCTTCTGTTCTATCCTTCTCCAACTCTTTCGACGACTCCTCTCCACTCTCTTCTACCTGTTCATCATCATTTTTATCAAAATCATAATTCCATTTTATTTTACAAAAATAAAAAAAAAAAAACAAAAAAAACAAGCATTAATACTTCAGAATACAGAGAGATACTGAGACAGCAGGAGTAAATAACCAGAATTCCAGGACTCACAATTATTTGCATCATTTATACTGTAACTTTAAAAATTCTCAACATCCTTGCACAAATTAAGAGATTACTATTATTATTTTTTTTCGGTTTTTTTATTGAATTACCTCTGGATCTGCGATACTAGTTGCCAAACAGTCATCCTTAACGATTTCCGGTACGACTGAACTCGAATGATCATGATTGCTTGAGCTACACGACGCCGGAAAATCCGACCGCATATTCGTAACCACCTCATTACTCGAGCAATTCGCCACCTCTTCCTCCTCTTCAATAACCACCGCAGGCGCCGACGTGTTCTTTCTCCGGTTTCTTAGCTGAGGAACACTTGTGGTATACGCTGTAGATGATGACGACGACTTGGTAACCTTCTTAATCTTCTTCGCCGGAGATGACGTGGAGGAAGCAGCTGCCGCCATAGCAAGAGCGGCTCGAGCGGCTCTGGTTTTTACTCCAACCACCGCTATTTCACCGACTACTTTCTTGCATTTTCTCAAATATCTTCCCATTTTTTTTGGTCTCTCTCTAAAACGTCTGCTCCAAATTCTCTCTCCTGTTTGTTATCCTTTCGTCAAATTGAGAAAGAGGAAGATGGGAACTGAAGGAAGTCTTTGTAATTCCAGAGAGAGACTGGGATTCCGTATTAACGGTTCAGATTGCGGGATATAAAATTAAGTGGTCCCCACTCCGTTACGGTAACGGGAGAGGGGAGATCTCTTGGGACGGCGCCGTTATGATAGAGAGATCGAGCCAAAAATGTGGGTTTAAGCTAATCATATTGTACCACATAAGGCTGGTTGAGGGAACCTGTGATAGCCGACTGTGGAAGGCAAAAGGGTAACAACCTTGCATTAGAATCGTGCGGTTAAGATTACATCATCATCAGATTCTAAACCTCTTCCATTTTTGTAGGAATTGACATTAAGCATAATTACTGTGGAAGGAACATGACCCTGTTTTACCCCCGATTGTTTGCCTGAATCTTTGGTAATTGCTAATTAATATTGGGAGGGTTTGACTACGATACGTGAAAGCGAAAGAAAAATGGTCCAAAGCATTACACTTTTCCCATTATATACAGTATTACAGTATTCGCTTGGTACTTTGTAATTTTTGACACTTTTGTTGTGTGTGGCCGTGTGCCCGTGCGTGGCGTAACAACTTCAAACTTATCTTCGTTTATTTTACTTGAATTAATATACGGACCAAATTGTTTAAAGGTATGCTTTTTTGTTCTTTTTTTTTTTGTAAACTGAACTACTTTTCTCATAACTTTATCTTTTATCTATTTATGAGACCGTTTCTCATCTTAACTTATATTTCATAACTTATTAGATCATATGACCATTCTAATGTAATCGATACGTTGTTTGAAAACAAATCGTAAAGTCTACAAATAATATAAATAAATTAAAGCATTTAGAATCGTAAATTTGACATCCAACTTCATTGTTTCAAAACTCCATAAAAAAAAATAAAAAAAAATTAAAGCATTTAGAATTCTATTATTCCTATGGGCATGTCAACCAAATAAGTAGTCAATCTTAATCAACTAACTAGTTTTTGCTTGTGCAACACTATTACATAGTTTTGCTAATTGCTTATAAGTTTGTTAAGTTTTCTATGTCAAAATTTTTTTATAAAAAAAATCACAAAAACTAACGGAAAATTTCTACTGGGTTAGATAGTTAGGGTCTTAGGGATCTGATAGAATAATATATAAAAGAAATGTACGTCGTAACTAACATAGCATTGAGAATTTTTAAACATGAGATGTAAATGTGATTGTGTTATAATACTTCATTATAGAGATTAGAGTTTATAGAAAGCAGTGAATTGATGAATTACCAAAGGCATTAGTCCTCAAGGTTGGATAGAATGTTAAATAGAATTTTAAAAAATGTACGAGTACGATAGGAGTGGAAATACAACATACTCTTCTTTTTTGCATGGAATGGCAAGTTGATGCCCCTATCCTATATTCAAAACAAGTATGCTATATGACATTTTATACTATAAAATTACTAGCTAGCCGTTTATCGTTGAACTGTAAAAACGCAACATCTCACGTGTAACCTTCTTCTTCCCCAAAATATACCATAGAGTCGAGTACTATACTTTACCACTAGGCTAAGCTAGCACAAGCAAAATAATGGACCTTGTCTCGAGTTCATACAATGATGGACCTAGCTATGTCATCCTAGCTGAATCGTAACAAAGTACAATAATTATACTACATCCGGTTAGAATAAGTTGCAACAAACACATAAAATATGGACTCTTAAGGGAAATTTGATAATAGAGTTTAGGAGATATGCATGTGATAAAGTAAAGAGAAAATAAAAGTAATTATAAGTGGTAATAGAACTTTTTCCCAAAAAGTTACTAAAAAGGGTAAAAAAAATAAAAATATTGCATCTTATATTTAACATTCAAAAATGGTAAATGTTGCAACTTTTAATAACCGGAGGTAGTATATGCTTGTAAATGTTGTATTGTGTTGCACCTTAGGCTTCTATTCCTCTAAGTTGATCTTGTTGTTATATGCATAAGGTAAATATAATATTTATATATATAATCGCCTAGGATGTTTAAGTTACATGAGGGAAAAAGAAAAATTTGTGGTCGATGGGGAAGTGTTAAGGACATTAAATAGCTTTATTTCCCATATCTAACTCATCATCTTTGGATACAAGGAAAATTTAATTATATTACTTACTTCATTTGTTTTACGTATTTGCAATAGTCTGACTTTTATCACATCTTATTTACATTGTAAAATCGCAAAAAAAAGTTATATTTTAAAAATATGTTATTACGAGATCAACCTAACAACAATACATGATGGCATTTGTTTAATATATGAAGTATTAAGTAGATTTGTGTTGAAACATAATTAAAAGACTCTGTAGTTTAAAAGTAAAATTGTGACAACTTTTGATCCATACATTAAAATTAGGATAAAGGACTCAAACTATATCATATCTATGATTAGGTCCACGTATATATAACCATAGCCATATCAAATTTAACTTGACCAAAAAAAGCATAGGTTATTTATTATACGATACAGACTCTACACCATAGGAAGTATAACATTTTTGCAAGACATCCCAAAAGATATGATTCCTGCGTGTAACTTTCAGTGATCATATATTTACAGCGGTGCGAACATAGGATATTACGATGAATGGTTTTGACAAAATGACCAAGAGCTTTCAAGTAGAGAATCAGCAAGGAATTCAGTGCAATTTGGCTGAGTACAATTAATTATTTGTATTTGGCAGCGTGGCTGATTTTGTAGTGTTTGAATGCTCGTATTTGGACTATCCAAAAGCAAAGAGACAGTTTGAGAAAAGAGTGGTTTAATACTTTATCATAAAGACAATGCCAAAGTAGAAGTGTAGAAGTAGCAGCATATCCCCCCCTTTTTTCTGAGTGCAGGATCCCAAAGGAACTCACACATGCTCACTCAGTCACATACCAGATTCAACAATCATTTGTGACGTACTTATATAGCAGATACTACTATTGGTTATGTATTACAAGTATGTGGTATGTCATGGTTGGATTTCTAATTAATTCGTACTTATTTTTCATGTTTGAAACTTAGAATAGTATTTTTGTTTCCTTATCTGGGACAAATTTAGATGATTTCCTTGCTGTATAGTTTACTAGTAGAATTAGGTAACCCATCATGTGGCTTCCTCATGTATAATTCTTTCAAATATCTATGAAGAAATGCGTTGTTGGAATTTAATTAAAAAATAAGTGGTCACTTGTTACATGCTGCTAGGGCCAACAGACATCTAATAGTGGTCATTTCAAAATTTCATTTATAGGATAGAGAGTTTCCTCAAAGTCATCCCCACACTTTTGATCAATAGTTTTCTTTCTATCTCGCAAGTCTAAAACGTCACTGGTACATCCCATTTTGACTACGTTGCTATTTATCCATTTAACACGTTGAGAAACTTCTCTGTAAGTGACTGGCTCTTCTAATTGTGGGGTTGCACCAAGAAAAAGCCTAGTGAAAATCAGGCTGAGAGTGATAAGAATGTGACTACACCAATCCTTATTACCAATAGTTTATTTCTATCTACACTATATTATTTCGTCAAAAATGTAATCAATTACTTACTGAAATTGAACCCGACTTTTTGGAAAAACTCATCAAAATTTATCGAACAAACGATGATTGCAACACAGAAAAGAAGATTGCAAACTCAATCATAACACTGCGATCAAAAAATTAAATGAAATGTAAACAAAACTTGACAAAAATTGCGGAAAACTAGCTTGGGTACGTACGTAGTAGCTTACATATGAAGCTCTAATGTTATATTGAAAGCAGAGAAATTAAAATGCTAATGATCTAGCAGCACAGAGGTAGCTTCGTTAACGGAGGAACATAGTTTTATCTCTTATTTTGAGAGATTGTAAATTAATAATTGTGTAAAGAGTATAATTATATTATGAGTGCTGAGAATAACTAGATCGAGAGATGCTAGTTAATGATCTTAATAAGAGTTCCCAGAAATTCAGGGAAGTTTACAAATCCTAACTTATTTTCGCTGAGATATAAATATATAATTGTGATGAGGATCTTGCCATGAGTTGCTGACGTCTTTATGATCTCTAATAAAAGGGAATGATGATATATATATATAAATACTCCGTATTTTTGATACTCCGTACGTTGGAAGGAGGAAGTAGTTGGAACTGTGAAAGTTTACCAATGATCAAGCCAAATTAACATGTAAGCAGATTTAATTTTTGAAAGTTTATGTATTTTTCTTTATAAAGTACGTACGTGAATCATGTTTTGAAAGTTTATTCTTTCCCCAGTTTGTAGTTTAGCTGCACAGTTTAGGATTGTCGTTCAGCAATTGTATTTACAATGCATGAAACAATAAATGGGGTCCTTCGCCGGAGGTTACTTCTAGTAAGACCTATTCCTGTTACAATAATAGCCATCTTTCAGACTTTCACTGTGTAATAATGGAGAATGTTATGTACCCATTATTTACAGTAAATAAAAGCAACAAATCAAAAGAAAATAAAAAATTCAAACTAAAGGTTGACCAACCAAGATGATTGGCCTATAATTTTCAATAAAGCGAAAACATGCAAGAAAAGCACGAGATTCCAATCCTAGGTGGCTAGGTTGTAGTGAGATTAAAGGGCAATCAGCATCAGCAAGGTCACATGGACGATGATGGACTGTACCTTAGTGTCCAACTGACAGAGTGCTGATTATCAATTAAGCTCAGAAAACTAGAGCGAGACATGAGTTGATCACTACGGTACGTACGTCTCTAACAATTGCCCTAATACATTGCTTTTTCCCTTCTTTTAAAAAAACTTTGACTTTCTTTCATTCCTCTGCTTCCCCCCCAATATATTTCTTCCTCCTTTCTCCTCCATCTTTTGTGTACTCTCTCTCTCTCTCTTCTTTATCCTCGCGTCAATTAGTATCTGTGTATGATTACAAATTTTGTTTGCATTATTAAGTTGGCCTATATAAAAATTATATTCCACGTGAATCCCCTTTTCATGCCCTCATTAAATTCTTTTCAAACATAAATGTCCAGAGCTACATCAATTTCCTTAGGGATCAATCATTTGTTATCTAGAATATCGTTAGCTTTCATATTTATTTGCTTAAGTTAGGAAATATTGAATGAATCTGACAATCCTGCTGGCAAGTTTGTTGCGGCATATATTAACTAAAACTTGTTGAAAAAACTAGCTTATGCATAATTTTAAAAGACATTTATTAGTGGATATGAACTAGTTTAGTTGGTTAAAATTTTGAATGGTGGTATCTAAGACCTAAAATCAAATCCTTTCTACATCAGTTATTGTCTTGCCGCTTACGACTCTTTTTACATAAAAAAATACATTTACTAGGGAATATATAATACTTTTTGAGAAAATCACACTTGCATATGTACTTATTAATAGGTACATCGAGGGTTTCTTGATAGGATCCTATCTCAAGAGACAAGAATGTTACCTTAAGAACAATGTTAAATGAGAAGAGGATAAAAAACTAAATATAATATTGTCTAATCAATAACGTTGCTCTTGTTAGATTAACGTAGTAGCTTACTTACAAAGTGAATAGGTGAAAGTAGTGTACATGTTGCTTGAAAGCACTAGGGAATGTGTATGCCAAAGTAATACTCGGTACATAAATAATTTATTGGAGGATCCACAATATTTGTATCGATTAATATTTGCCACTTGCATGAGAGAGAAAGAAGCTAAGGGTTGTAATCTTGAAAAATACTTGTCTCTTGTTATAGAATGAGTGGGTTAAGGTCGCGATGCCAAATAAGATGCAAAATGGGCCGAGCCAGAGAAGAGTCGGGCCGTCTAAAAAGCGTATAGTTTTTATCTATAAAGGATGATAGTTTGCTTGTATCACCTCCAAACTTTGACAGTGAACCATCGGCAAGTAAGTGATAATAATTTATTATCTAATAGTGTTTAAAAGCCTTGAAACTATTGACCCATTATTGACCCAACTTGTCCCATTAAACATCTAATAAAACATGATATTTTAAAAGATCAACCCAATTAAGCTCGTAAATGATTAGACCCTTTTACTAACGGGTCGTTAAAGACCCTTAATAAGGCCCTTCTATTTGAACAAGTTTAAGAATGAGTAGACGATAAACCGTAGGCTACTGAGTACTTCCATGCACTAAAGCCACTAGTAGAAAACAATTCAATTGCTTCGCCTCAATTGCTGCGGTTAAATACATTTCGAAGCACATAAGAATAAGTGTTGCGGTTATTCAAACAACTGGAGCACTTATAACACAAGTGCTGCGGTTATAAAAATAACCGCAATATTTATTACAAGTGTTGCAGTTATTTTAAAAACCGCAACACTTATAAATCACAAGTGCTGTGGTTATTTCAAATAACCGCAGCATTTAATCAATCATATATGATATTCCTGGGGGAAGATTAAATGTTGCGGTTATTTGAAATAACCGCATCACTTATAACCATAAGTGCTGCGGTTATTTGAAATAATCGCAGCACTTATAACCACAAGTGCTGCGATTTTTTAAATAACCGCAGCAAATATTCATAGCTTGGAAAATGTTAATATATTAATGAACAAGTGCTGCGGTTATTTTAATAACCGCAACACTTATGGTTATAATTGCTGCGGTTATTTAAATAACTTGTTCATTAATATATAAACCCAGCCTTTTCTTTTACAGGCTATTCAATACACGAAAACTTTCCCAGACTCCCAACACTTCAACGTATGAAAAAAAAACCTAACCCTAACCCCATAACTTAACATCCCACTACCAAGTTTAAAAACCCAGGCCATTTCATCTCTAACCCTGACCTTATAACACCCACTACCTAAGTTTCTTCTCTCGTGCCTTCATGGATATGTATATGCATTTTGAAACTTACTCATCTCTCCCACTCTACCTTATAACAGTGAAGCGTTTTGAAACTTACTCATCTCTCCCATTTTGAAGAAGCCTACATACTCTAAAGCATTTTGAAACTTACTCATCTCTCCCACTACCTAAGTCTATTTTTTTAAATTTTTTTTGTCCATAATTTGTTAATATATAAATGCGAAAATGAAAAACTCTTATATGTTCAAATCTATATGTTATATTTTGTGTTTATGAAGGAATAAGCCTTAAAAATCGAATTTCATAGATCTCGAAAAAATACACAACTTAGACATATTATAAGCCCCATTCGGTGTCCCGTAGCCAATTTTATGGCTTCTCAAAGTTTTTTTTAATATCTCAAATAATACGTCACCGAGGCCACTAAAGGGTAATATAGTTGTGTAGTACCTCTAAAAATAGGGGGTTTTAAAAAAAAATTACACCATTCGAACTACCGTGCTAAGAGATATGACTCTTTGAACTTTCCGAAACCTCAGAATAGCACCCGAAATCTATGAAGAATGAATTGGTTGTTTATTTTGAGTATAAAATATTGTAGATCGCGATTTTGCGTGTCGAAACGAGTGGTCATAATAGAATTTTTGATTTATATGCTTTACCGTTGATCATTTCTTAGCTTTTCTTATCTTTTATGACATATTATTTAACACATTATACATGATATTCTTAGCTTAGATCAGATTATGTTCTTGATTAAACGTGTTGTGTCATAATAGTATATAAAAATTTTGAGAGATATTAATTATTAATTTTTTTTGTTCTGGAAACCATCAATTGTTAAGGTTATTAGAAAAACCGCAGCAAATATATCTATTATTTGCTGCGGTTTTAAAACCGCAGCAAATAATGCTAAATTTTTTTTAAAATATTTGTTGCGGTTTTTTGGTATAGATATATTTGCTGCAATAACCACATCAATTGATGTTTTTATTGTCGCGTCTAAAAAACTGCAGCATTTGTTGTTTTTCCATATGCTTCGCCTATATGTATTTCATATCAATAATTGCAGCATTTAAAGCTAAAAAACCGCAGCAAATAGACATTTCTCTACTAGTGAGCTCTAACACAGTCATACATACCTTGGTACATACATCGGTGGTATTACGAGTACGAAGAGGCCGGACGTGTTCGTGTTTGTTTATTGCATGTCTATTTCAAATGTTACTCAAAAGATGCCAATTCAACATAATGACATATACCAAATGTAAGTTGATTAGAGATGTCTCCAAAATGAAAATATAGCAAATAAATATGGATGAATGGAGTAACTTGGAATTGATAACTACAATTATAAGCTGGCCCATTGTTCGACCTATATTACTTGGGTTGTGCTTAGGTGTGCTTATTGATTTGAACTACTTACAAGCTACTCATATTTGACTCGGTCAAAACTCAACTCGATTGGACTTGACTCGATATTGAACTCAACTCGATAAGTTAACAAATCAAGTTTGAGCAAATTAAGGCTCGACTAGAAAAGCTCGTGAGAAGCTCAAATTTTATTTATAGTATATATTTATATAAAATATATTTAAGATATAAAAATAAAATAAAATAAAATAAAAAATAGTTTGATATATAAACAAAAAGTACTACATTGGATTAAAATGAAAGATGACTGGATAGAGTTTTATATTTAAACTCAAAGTCCAACATTGAAAAAAAAATAGATGGTTTGAGGTAATTGATATAGATAAACCCAATAGTGCTTTTCACCTAAAATCAAACCAAGTTTATTATATTAAAGTAAAAACTTAGGCTTTTTGTTGGCCCAATTTGGTTATAAGTATTTAAGCTTATTGAATTTTTAAACAAGTTGAAAATGAGTTCAAGCTTGAAATGTGATTGAAATAAAATTTAATTGAGCTCGAGCTTCAAGCGAACTTTAAATTGAGCTTGAGTTCGAGTTGAGCAGAGTTTTTAAGTTGAACTCGAGCTTCGATTTTAGCTCACGAGCTTTCGAGATTGGTAGAGTGAAACTCAAACTCAGCTGGGCTCATAAGCACTCCTAGTTGTGCTCTTGTATCTCGGATCCCTAGATAAAAAGGGTATTGGTTTTCCATCCTCTTTCCTTCACTTTTCACTCATCCAAACAAAGGGGATAGAAATAGAAACCGTAGGAATAATAGTTCCCAAAGTCTCAAGTCCATATTCACGCGTCTTATTTTGGAGTCAAACTTCCGGGATGGACAGGATTATTTGTGTTTTGTCCGTAAGGCCATTTTTTGGTTACGTGGGATTATGGGCTTTAAACCAATCACAAATATATTCTTTTAGCTTTGGCCATTATCTGTGAATATTGTGATACATGCCATATTGCCATTAAGACCACCGTACGTGAAAAACCTCTAAACGTAACCGTTGATGACCAGACCAGTAACAGTTTTGTTAAATTTGAAAATGACATAGAAAATGCTAGAATTATTTTTTTTGGAGGCTCGGATCTATGATTCATTAGAGTTTGGTCGGGCAAAGTTCCATGAGTGAGAAAATTTACCATTTGGCGGCAAATCAAAATCACAGAAACAGAGATTAGGCTAGACATTGGGGTAAAGTAGAGCTGAGCACAGGGAATGGCCGAATGGGGTAAGAAGAAGTGGGAAGTTAAGAAAGAGAAGAAGAATCTGGTCTGAGATAAGGTATGTGTTGAGGAGATTGATAATCAAGGTGGAGGAGGATTGTTAGTGGACTATCTCTGGTGGTTGGAAATCGACGGCTGCTGTTGACAGGGGTGGAAGAAGGGAAAATCGACGGCCTCGGTGCGGGGGAGCGTAGGGGTGGTTACAGTGATGATGAGTACGGGAGAATGGTTATGAAGAGCACAGAGAGTTGGATTGATGTGGGTGGGTGAGCGAGGTTTATTTTTAACTGGTTAATTTTTAATCGTCCGGTTGATGAAATATCGTTAATGTAAAACCGTTATTAACGGTTTGATAATCATACCGTTAAAAACTAGTAATTCGATAAGTTGCCGCTAAAATTGAATGGAGGTTAAATTTATTTGCAAACCCCTTATTGTCATAATGCCATTCTAATTAAGCAAATTCTGCTAAGCATAGAAAGATTTGTGTTATACTCCTTCACGTGTACTGTGTACGTAGCTAACACCATAAAATGCATAAATTATGACATATAGTTGTGTTTACCTACATACACATTACACGAGGGAATTTTGTGACGAGACCCGACTCTCTTGAGTGCAGTATGATTTTCTCCCGAGCTGTGTTCATCTCCAAAATCAACAACATAATCTATGTCTTTTTCTTGTGAAACCAACCTTGGGATCGAGTCTTGAGATATGTCAAAGGAAATTCAATCATTTAGGCTACAAAAGTAACATCACAACAAACATTAATCTTGAAAATAGGCTTGTGTATGTAATAAATATAATGGATAGGTAATAAGAACTTCACATGAGTCAACCTGTTCGAATTAGCTAGCAAAGTAACATGGGTAAATGACACAATCCTTACCATTATATTTGAACAAGTACTATTAATCAAGATAGTATATTGATCGAAATTGTATACTTATTTTAAATTATATGTAGAAGCCATACAACTTAACGACCCGAATACAACAATTGATTAATGTAGTAATAATGGGATGAAATGTGACATGTGTTTTATCCCTGTAGGGAACATTGATATAAAATCTAACTTTTATAATTGGTACTATCTTATTGCTCTTGTACCCTAGTTGATGTTCCTTATGTCCTAAAGTTTTGCAATTTTGATTAAATAGGTAGCTGGATTGAGGTAGTTGGTGGGTTGGATTAGCCAAAGCCTAGTTGATGTACCAGACCTGGTTAAGCTAACGGGTGAGTCATGGGACAAGTCTTCAATCTGGCTCATCACGAAGTGGGAGACTAAGGCCACTAGGGCAATTTTTCAGAAGCCAAAATTCTAGGAACACCTGGCCTGGAATGTGAAATGCTCTAGCCTGGTTGGCTGGTTGCTTAATTGTTACTATTACTGGTACAAGCCTATAGGCCCCAACCTGCAACTCGGTGCAGCTATGAAGCTGCTCATTCTTCCCCACCAACCCATCCCATAATATAATGATTGAATTTTGTATGCTAATCTCATTTCAACAAGTTGGAGAGCAGTTGTGAAGGTGGCCTCTAAGGTATTCTGGTGTGAGTAAGAACTTATGTTGCTGTTGCAGCTAAATTTAACACTCATATTTGAATAATTGTTGTTTATTGAGTTTCTGATATGCTTGATACAAGATTATGCACGTATTTATAGTTTAACTAACCCTTGGTGTTTGTGTTGTAGCCTAATAATAATTCCTGAATATTAGGAACACATTACCTATCCTCTAATCTTATGTAAGCTTATCTTTGTGCAAATTCTATATTTTCTATAGTTGCACTGTAAGATCATGTTTTTGTATTTTATTTGAGTTGTCCACCTATTAAGAGTGTCTTTCTAATGTTGAACCTTTCTATTTCAGTTTGTATTTTATTGCAGGACTGATGACTACAATGTTTAGTTGTAATCCGATTATGTGGGATGATAACTGGACGGTGGTTACTGAAGATGGAAGCCTCTTAGAACAGTTTGAGCACACAATTTTGATTTCAAAGGATGGAGTTGAGATTATGACCGAGTGCCAAAATCAGTAATACAATACTGGAGTTGAATCGATGTTATCCTCCTTGCTTTGCGGCTTCGATTCGGTGGAATAAGTGAAAAGAGCGAGGGACAAGGAATGTCTCATTTTCTTTAGAGAAAGGATTTCTATGAATAGGAAAAAGAGAACAAATTGTCAAATCGTGGTATGATATGCTCTTCATTGCAATTGTCTTCATAGCTATTCCCGTGATTCTTTTGGTTAGGGATTCCAATTCAATCCTAATTCAAACCGAGTCCAATTCGAAGGAAATAAATCAGATCCAAAGTAGTTTTAAAATTTTTTGAGTTTGGATCTGAAAGAATAAGTATGAATTTGAATAGGAGACGGGTCACACTCGAATCATGTGTTACATACGACCCCGAATTTGACCTTAATAAAATCTATCCAAGCACAAAATTTAATAACAAAGCAAATTTCGAATCATAATGGAGGTCCGATAGATCGATCAGATTCAAAGGTAAAAAACCAATAATCGGTCATTCCGTCGGATTCAGAGATGGATTTTTGTTGGGTTTGATCCGATTCTAATCCATTGCCATTACTACTTTTGGTAATTCAATTAGGACAAGCAGTGACCACTATAGAAGCACAGAGACACAAGCTCTAGCCATTAGACAATCACTTGACTTTAACTGCTAGCAGGTATGGAGAAAAGTAGCTTCGGATCGACTTAAGCCCCATTCACTCCTCTGATTCTTGCTAAACAATAATTATTAGTGTCTTTATGTACTAAGTTTGTGATTATCGTTTAAAATTGATTTTAACTGTTTTGAATTTATTCCTACTAATTGTAGCTGATATGTATTTAATAAATTTTTTCTTCTTCAGTTAACCGATTAGGACCTTAAATTTATTCTCCTTTGCTTTTTTGACATAACTTCTTACTTTTTAGACTCATCGTTTGTTTAAATCAACTTTTTAGGCTCATCATTTGTTGAAATTAACTTAATTTTGCCGAATTTTAACTTTTTATTCCAATTTATTTCATCTTTGTTGAACTAATCTATTTTGAATATGCTATGAAAAATAGTCTTTCATATTGTTAAAACTCTTGAATGAATTAAGGATAACAACACAACATTTATTTTGTGACAAATGAACAACCACATTATATTCAATGAATTAATGGCTCAATCATACTTAGAAGGAATAAGGTAACGTAAAGGATGAGATTTCTTGTTAATAATCGTGACCGAGTTTCTTTCAATGAAGTTGGTCGTATTTCTATTCAATATCCATTGTCAACTTGTGCCAAGCCAATGCCACACCTAACTTGACTAGGAAAGATAAATTAGGATGTTGGGTTTAGAATTTGTGTAGTACAAAGTATGAACTATGAAGTAACTTCTTTTATGACGTGTATGATAAATTTTTCTCAATTTGGCTACAAATTTACATATAGGCTCTTAAATTAGAAGACATAGAGGCAATTGGGTCATTTGGGTGTGTCCTCCAATCACGGATTGATACGCTAAATTACATGAAGGCTCTTAAATTAGAAGATATGGAGGCAATTGGGGGTGTCCTCCAATCACTCAATGTGCGAGTCTTAACTCTTATGTCATTGATTATTTTCCCTAAATTTAGCTACTCCATACTGAAGGCGGGTAGCTAGTTTATAACCATGATTGACCAAACCAAATATTTATCACCTTTAAATAAGACATGACATATGCTAATCATAATCATGTTTAGAAATTTTCCAAATTAAGATTTGACCGAACCAATTAGAAATTTAAAATTTATGTTAGTACGGAGTAGATAATTAAAGCATCACTCAACGCAGTGGACAATTCAAATTTTTTTTTTACTGAAATAGAATAATCGCTACCTCATGTAGTGATTTTTACTCGAACTAAAATAGGTTTATTTTTAAAATTATTTTAGTTGAAACTTATTTTTACAATTATTAAAAAAAATCCCATAAAGTATTATATAGTTACATACTCCCCGTACTTATTGCACACATTTGGGAGCATCTATGGTCTGGTGCAAGTATTACTGGATGTTTATACTGGATGCATATTACGTTCAATCTTGGTCAAAAACTCAAAACCCATTATTCGAGAAAGCTAAATTTAGATGAGAATTTGGCTAATTGGGAGACATTTTTCATCATTTTCAACACCCATATTTTATCCTCTCTCCTCTTCCAAACTCACTCGTCTTCTCCAACTTTGCAGCCATTCAAGAGCATTAGCTCAAGCCAAACAAACCCATCAACAAATCATACAACATGAGCTACATCAGGATCCATTTGTTGTCACCAAACTGGTCCAATCCTACGCAGAATGCGACCATTTGGGGTATGCACAGAAGCTGTTCGATATATTGCCTGAACCAAACGTGTTTGCTTGGACTGCTATCCTTGCATTCCACTCAAGGAATGGGCTTTTTGTTAAGTGTGTGTATGTTTATAAAGCAATGAGATTCAAGGGTGTGTTGCCTGATCAGTATATTTTCCCTAAGATTTTGAGGGCATGTGCTCAACTGTCAGCCCTTAAAACTGGGGGTATGATTCATAAAGAGGTTATTGTGTGTGTAGTTGAATTTAATTTGCAAGTTTGTAGTGCATTGATTGACATGTACTCGAAATGTGGGGAGTTTGAGAGTGCTAGGCGGGTTTTCGATAACATGGTGGTACGAGACTTGCTGCCTTGGAATGCTATGATTTCTGGTTATGTGGCCAATGGCTTGCTAGAGTTAGCCTTGGAGTTATTTAAAACAATGAAGTTCAAGGGCATTGAACCTGATTTAATCACACTGAATTCTGTAATGGATGCTTATTGCCGAATGGGTTTATGTCACGAAGCTCTCAAGGTTTTCGGGGATATTGCACGGCCGAGTTTCGTATCTTGGACAACTTTAATTTCTGGCTATTCCAGGGATGGAAATCATGTAGCATCCTTGGGTATGTTCAAAGATATGGTGAAGTTTATGGTGGATATACCTGATTTAGATTCTCTGTCCAGTGCAATGGTATCTTGCCGGCATTTAAGGGCTCTAAGAAATGGCCAAGAAATTCATGCCTATGGAATGAAAGCTCATTCTCATCTCTTGTTCTACAGGTCCTGCGGACCTGCATTGTTGACAATGTATTCTAAGTGCAGTAGAGTTCATGATATGAGAAACGTGTTTGAGTTGATGGACAAATTTGATGTAGTTACTTGGAATGCCATGATTCTTGGCTTGGCTGATCTATCAATGGGATCTTCATCTCTCGAAGCCTTCAGTATGATGCAAGTTTTTGGCGTTAAGAGTGACCAAACCACGATATCAACAATCTTGCCTATTTGTGATCTGAATTCTGGCAAACAAGTTCATGCCTACATTCTTAGGAACAACTTAGGTTCAGTCGTTCCTGTTTTGAATGCATTGATCAGCATGTACTGTAAATGTGGATATATTCATACTGCTGACCTCATTTTCTCCAGCATGACCGTGAGAGATTTAGTTTCATGGAACACGATGATAGGCGGGTTTGCAATGCATGGAAAAGGAGAGGCTGCTCTTCAAATCCAAAAACAAATGATGTCTGCTGGTTTTTCTCCGAACTGTGTCACCTTAACATCAATTCTGTCAGCTTGTAATCACTCTGGTCTGATCAATGAAGGGCTTGAGGTCTTTTATGGCATGAATAGAGACTTCGGGTTGGCTCCTAAAATGGAGCATTTTGCTTGTCTAGTGGATATGTTAGCGCGTGCTGGTAAGCTTAATGAGGCTCTTGATGTCGTTATGAAAATGCCAAGGACTCCTGACCAGCATATATGGGGGACTCTTTTAGCTGCTGGTCAAGCGCAACAGAATCTGGAGGTTGCTAAGTTGGCTGCTGAAAATCTTGTTAGCTTAGAACCTGAAAATGCTGGACATTATGTAACATTATCAAATATATACGCTGTTGATGGAAGATGGGATGATGCAATGAGGGTAAGAAGGTTCATCGAAAGTAGAGGATTGATGAAACCAAAAGGAAGTAGTTGGATTGTAGGAGAAAATTGTGGATGAATGTTGCTGGCACATGCCTTGACATGAGTAACAAATATGCAGTGGGTCACGTTTTCATTTTTGGTCACACCATTCAATCTTCTTTTGTGCTCACAAGTTAAGACGTTTATAAAAATTTGTATTAAAATACATCTAATAAAATTATACTTATTTAAATTTTTTATAATAATATAATGAGAATTTATGGTAAAAAATTTTGACTCCACAATAAAAAATAGAGCAAAAATAAAAAGATATTAAGAGTATTTCGCGGCATTGTTGGTAGCGCGCACGGAAAACCCATTTGTAAAATGACCAAAATAACCTAGCCGACTTTCACCCAAAGAAAAGGGAATTAAAATAATAGACTTGGAAGTCGCATCTTCAACACGGAGAACATCATCTCTCTCTCTCTCGAGAAGGATCCGTTGAAATCCATCGTTATCTCTCCAAAGTCTGACACAGACGACACACCCATGGATCCAACCTCTGTGAACTGGGATGTACTTGATTCAACCCATGTTAATTGGGACGCTTTGGATACTCTCGTCATCGATTTCGCCGTCTCTGAGAACCTCTTTTTCGAACACTCCCCTCCTTCTTCTCCCTCCTCCTCTCTCTCTTCTCCCTCGTCTTCGTATCAATCACGCCTCCTCATTCGCAGTATCAGACGCCTCTTAGAATCCGGTGATATCGACAACGCCTTGGATCTCATCCGCCTACACGCTCCTTCTATCTTACACGATCTCCGCCTCCTCTTCTGCCTTCAAAAGCAGGTGTTTTTTTCTTCTTCTAATCATTAATATATCAACTTGTATTTATTATTATTAGGTTTAACCTATAGTTTTTTTTTACTTTGATTATTTTTTGGATTGACAGAAATTCATTGAGTTATTGAGGAGAGGAACTCCGAAAGATCTCGATTCTGCTATTCAATGCTTGCGCACTTCTCTAGCTCCTAGCGCTCTTGATGCTTATCCTGTATGAATTTTTTTTTTCTTTTGTTGCAATTAATTAATTTTATTGCATTTATTGAAGATGTTGTTGTTGTTGTTGTGAAGGAAGCATATGAGGAGTTCAAGCATATACTTCTCGCCCTAGTTTATGATAAAGATGACTCCACTTCACCTGTAGCTAATGAGGTGCTTTCCTCTGATCATTCTCGAATCTCGATTATTATAGCTGATTTCGATTTGCTTTGTTTTGAGTCAGTTATTGTATATTTTTTTGAGCTATATATGTGTTAGTAATATTTAGCAAGTTTGTATGCTTAGTTGTTTATTGTAAGTTGTTATTTTGAGGAACTCTTATAAGAGATTAGAGTCTCATATAGTTAAAGACTTTTGCTGCAAGTTTATTTTGGGATATGGCATGGAATGGAGAATTAGATTACTTGATAATTTTGTTAATGTGGTAGGTGATCCTAGAATTTTTTTCTTAACTAGGGTTTACTATAGGATAGTTTTATGTAGTATGAGCTGTGAGGACTCTTACTCATTTCTTATTTGGACCAATTATTCGATGGTCTGGTGTAATTTCCTTCTGTTTTGGGAATCTTGTCTATATTTTATCCTATGTGATTTATTCTCACGTTGTATGGCATTTGATAGTAAGTGGACCTTGGCAATTGACACTAAGATATTCCATCTTGAGTTTTATGGACATACTTATTCAGTTGTGGAAGTGGCTGACCTCGTCATTTATGTATCTCTTACGTCTGAACTAACTTAACGTTTTCTTTACTACTTCCAACTCATTAGTGCATTGAGGGTGTTGGAGAAAGAGGGTTGTTATGAGTTGATGTTGTTGGGGACACTTGGAATGAGGAGAGCTATATTTACCTCTTTGTACTAGATCCCCTCTTGTAGATGACATAAATAACTTTATTAGCTTGCTCTGGAGTGCTTATAAGATCATTGCAGAAGTCAAGTAATAGATATTGGTCAATTGACTCTATCATTTTATTAATGTAGGCTGAAAGCGGAAATGCCATAGGGAAAAGTACAATATGCTCAGAATTACTGTTAGTATCTCACCTTGCCACTAACTTTGGTAATACATTCTCTTCCAACATAAGAACTATTAAAATCATTAAAAAAATAACTTATTATTCCTAATATCGTCAAATATCAAATGTGTAGGAGAGAGTCCATGCTTTGTTTGCTTCACCGCTTGTGTCACATTTATGGCATCACTTTCTATCCAAGCCCGCTCATAGCCCAAACTCTTAGCAACTTGTAAGCCAAAATGAACCATCATAGCTATTATTCCTAATATTGACAAATATCAACTGTATAGGAGAGGGTCCATGTTTCGTTTGCTTCACTACTTGTGTCACATTTTTGGCATTGCTTCTATCCAAGCATGCTCATCCCAACCTCCTAGCAACTTGTAAGCCAAAACAAACCATCATAGCCTCTGCAATATAAAGAGTTGTCTCCTAAATCTTTTCATGGCTGCAACAAGTAGCTCATCTTTATCATTACAGATGACAACTTATGTAGCATGGGTACAACCCCGGTACGGGTTCGGTTATGGGCTAGATACATCCCCAACACGATGTCAAAGAGTTGGTTACGGTATTGGGTATTTATTGGGTAAAGTTGGCCTAAATATGGCCATACGCATTCAGTGAATCCCAACAAAAATTTCAAACTTACTAGCTTCTACATATTGGCTCCCTCTCTTGCTCCTACTCGTTTCTATTGCTCCTAAATTCCTCACCTGCGGCAACAGTTATCAGATTATCCATCACAACATGGTGGGGGTTGACGACCTGTCGACCTCGGCTGCAATATGGTGGAGCCCAAACTTCTCGTACAAAGTATTTACTGTACATACATGTCTCTGTATTAACATTTGTAGAAGTATTTCAATTTCTATTTTTTTAATTAAAAAAGGTGAAAAAAAAGACTAGGTAAGGAGTGGTGCAGTAGAGAAACCAAAGATAGAGAAGTCATTCATTTTGTTTTCAATTTTGCCATTCAAGAGAGAAGTGAGAAGATTTCAAAGAGATAGAGAGGTTTTATCCTGGGTTTTGAAATTGAAACCATAAAAAATGAAAGAAGAATAAAGAAATGAAGAAGCTCATTTTTGTCTGGTGTTGTTGGTGCATTTACTGCACTATCACATTCCTATTCTTCTTTTTCTTTTTTTGCCTTTTTCTATTACTTAAATTAAATATGATTTTAAATTTCCACAATTTCTGGTTTTTGATGCCGTACTTGTTTTTAGAAATTTGAATTTTGCCGCTTGTTTCCCAGTATTCATACCCATATCAGTGCTACATAGGACAACACCTAGACCAGCTTTTACCCTTCTAACTCATGAGCATCTGTGTTGATCATTACTTCACCAAGTGGAGAAACTTCCCTGTAGAAATAGTAGCAGACGTGTTGGTTGAATGGTTGCAGCCCCTGAAGGTGCATATACTCTTTTAGAGTATTGACAATAATCATTAAGTCGCACAAACCCTGCAGCAACCAAAACAGAGTTAGACCTTTGTTCAAAAGTATCATATTTTTACACCTCCAAGTAGCCCACTTAAGAGCAGCCATTGTACGTATATCTTGAGCATTTCACTTCGTAAAGTCCTAGAAGCTTATAAGAATGGTTGGTCTTGCAATTTAGACTTGAAAAAGGCTTAAGGTATTATGGGTGTTTATGTTACATGAAAGAGTGTTTTTATCTGGAAAATGCAAGACTGGAGTATGTTTTCTTTACTACTTCAACTCAATTCTCATTGCCGTGGCAGCCAACAAATTTCAAATTCAAAGTATCTTAGGTTGGGTACTTATCTCGAAGGTGATCCTCTTTCATATGTTGTCATTCTGTGATGGACATCTTTGAGTGAATTTAGGACTAAATCTCATAAGTAGATCTTCAAGATGTCATATACAATAAAGGGTATTTTTAGCAATGGTCCTTATCTCTGTCGGATCTCTTCTTCTCCGTTGACTCTAATCTTTTGAGACCTCAACTATGAGGTGGTGGAGAGTGGAGATATGCTCCTTTGAAATTTTGGAGACTTTAATTGATTTCTATTGTCATGGGTTAGACTCTTCCATCTTCCTATTTTCTTCTTGATGCACCTCTTGAGTAGTTAACTGTTTCTATTCTTAGTTTTAAATGGCGCAAGGCAACCTAAGGCGCTAAGGGGCCATAGTTCCAAAGCCTAGGTAACGTGCTTGCCTTAGGAGCGTCTCAAAAGTGCCAAATATCAAAATTAACATTTCTAGATTATATTTTATACTCAAAACAACATAATACTCATAGAATTTGTTGTTTGGATTCGGCTTCTCATATTTTTTACCGGATCCAAGTTATGCGATGATTCCCGTAGATGACATTTGAAATCTACATATTGAAATTCATGTTAATGTGGATAAAAGCAAAATAAATTAGTCACATTAAAGCTAAACAAACTTGTTGTCTACTAGTCACTCACATTTATGTACTCTACTCTCTATTTAACATCACATCAACAAGGCAGAATGGGATGTTAAGTGATGATAAAGAAGAGAAAAAGTGATTAAATGAACGAAGCAAAATGGAGAGCCAATAAATTTTGTAGGTTATTTTATGTTAAAAGCCCTGACATTGTACGTCTTGTCGTACTCTGAAATTATAAATTTTCCAATAAGGGGTACAACATATCATGGTCAAGTCATTTTTAGAAAGCTCTCACTTAGGGCAAGGCCAATCAAATGTCGTAATACTACTATCAAAATTCTGAATATGCAACTTGTCAAAAATATAAAAATATGCTTAATATGCCAACCCACTTTCTTCCGTGATTATAACTTTCACCTAACCCCCAATTATTGTGGCCCTCGTTACAAAAAAAAATAGAGAAGAAAAAGAAGCAGAGTAAGTAAAAAAATCCTATTAACAACCTTGCAATCCAAGAAGAAGATTACTAGAAGAGAACTTGAGAAAAAAATTAAGGGAAGAAGAAGGAAAAAGACGATAAAATAATTGGAAAAAAGTTAAACAAAAACTCCGATAAATAGAATACAAAGAAGTTAAGTAAAAGAAACTTAAGTAAAGAAGAAGAAGAGACAAGTAATTAAGAAGAAGGAAAAAGGAGATAATATAATTGAAATGGTCGACAACAATGGGTCAGACCTTGAGAGATGGATTTATAATGGTTGAAGGCTCATTCAAACTTTGAAGCCTGAAATGGAATGGAATGCCTTGATTAGTGGAGTACTAGTGTATTGGAGTTGGAATGAAATGCCTTGAATGTTCATAATAGGCCCATACACGTGCCTTTGTACTTAAATATTTTGAAAATTTGCAAAACCAAGAAATGGACCACCTACACCAAAAAGTGAGGGTGTCACATCACGCTAGAGGAGAGGCACTCTAAGGCGCTTGCCTCACTTTGGCGTTTGGAGCACCGCCCGACTATTCCTAGCGCCTTAGGCACACTTTGTAAAACTATTTTCAATTATTGAAAGGTTTTAGAAAAGACACATGATGGAGGTCAAGATTTTGTGAGGAGGTGGCATATCGTAGATTATTAATTTTCTATCGTTTGCTTCATGTCCATGATCTGAATAGTATACATGAAATTTGATCATAATTAGGTTTAGTGTAAGAATGATATTGTGTTCAATTTTGGCAAGGAGAGGCTAAAGGCCTAGGGTCGAGGAGCAATTATCTCGTCTTCTATAGGAATACACATGACATATGGAAATCCATTCGGGCAAGATTTCAAGAAAAATTGGTGAAGGTTTTGTTTGGGATTTGACATTTAGCACAGGGATCAACCCAAAAGGACTTGATTTCTATATTCTGTAGAATTGGCACGGATCGGACTATGAAGGATCTGTATTTAACCTGTTCAACATTCAGAGTTAAAATCCAATTCCATCAAACTCTCAGATTTTCTTTTTATCCAACTTTTTCTGAAGAGGGTCAAACCTGGACTGAATTGTGATGTCTGAGAGCATTACTTTAAGTTATCATTTAAGGATTTTTAGGACAGAATGGTAACTAAACAAGCTTTCAATGTTTCTTTGTGACTGTTCTAATGATTGGGGGGATTACTTGGTATTTGGGCTTTTGGAATGTCTTTCTTCTGAGAAGGTCGATTTTGATGGAGAATGAGAAGATGTGCATTTGGGTGGTTTATTTTTTTCGGGAATAGTTAGAAAAAAAAAAGTTCTCTGTTTTTTTCCTTGGTGATGCTTAGAATATGAGAGCTTCTCCTAAAGCAATTCCTAAAGCAATGCTCAAGATGCTATCATCAGGATGAAGACTTAGCTAATCATTCTCTACTCTTTCTTATCTTTCTTGGGGTTCTTTAAGTTGGCACACCATTAACTTAGTTTGTTATGACTTCATTGCAACCTTGCTTTGCAAAAGGTGTTCTTTTGGTGTGGACCAGTAGTATGAAGAAAGGTTTGTGTGCAGAGGTGTGGACATTGGCAATCTGGTGGTGCTCTTTGATAGCAAAAACCCCAATTGGGTTTTTGAGGGCAGTGCTTTCTGTGCCGAGGTTGCAAATTCCATTTTTTGAAGCTACTTTAGAGTTGGGGTCAAGTGTTTGGTACTTAGAAATGCTTCACAGCTCTCACCTTTGCATTTATGTTTTTTGATAAATTCTTATATGATAGCTTGAAGGTATGAGTTTTACCCTTGGTGGGTGTCACATATGATTTTTTTTTTAAAGATTAGTAGTGGGTACTGGGTAAAAATAATGTCTGAAAACATAAGTTATCACAATACTCACAAATATAATACACCGATCTTGAGATCTGTTGTATCAACTACTTAATGAATTTTTCGACTTGATTCAATGACAACTAATGCGTGCAAAGTTATGTAGAATCTACAATATATGTTTATTTATTTCTATGGGTGCACCATGTCCCTGTCCTGTGACAGAGCCTCTGTATCTCATAAGTTGAGCCTGAGCAGACCAGGATATCGAAGTCAAGTGATGTACAATAGCTGAATATTTATTTTAGGGGCAGGAGGAACTACGAAGCAGGCACAATAAAAGTGGATTAAATTTGTAAATAAGGCTGATCTTAATACTGTGCTGAATGGATGTGGGAGAGGCAGCATAATCAGCAAAAATTTTACTAGTGAGGCTTCCCTCATGCTTGTTTTGGCCATTGAAGTATCTCTACTTGCAAAAGGCTAGAAGAGTGTCAATTAGTCAGCTAATTTAGCATGCATATGTTGGTTACTGATGGTGTAGAGCTTTTCTATGGACCAATAATGGTCATTTGAATTATGATATATCTAAATGGAAAATACTAGTTGTGGTTGCTATCATAGTAAGATGTATTGCAGAGGAGTCACATGGGTTATATATCTTATTAGCTTATAGCTCAGCTTTACTAGGAATTTCTTTATATACTTGTGCGATTCAAGAATGTTAGTGTTTTCAAAATTATAATTGAAATTGTACTTTGCAGCCTGTTATCTTGTGAAGTCACAAAGTTCCCATACTTATTTTGGATAAATTTGTGTTTCAAATTTTCTTGTATGTGCATTTGTGTAATATGATAAAATAGTAATGCACATTCAAGTTTTACGAATAGAATCAGTTGCTTAGGTGGTTAGATTTCAGCTTTTGCTGATTTCATGGCATGATTATAAATTGTCATGAACAGTTCTCTAAGGAACAAACTAAGAAGTTCTTTGTGAAACCCCCTAATTGTAATGGGATGGCTTTTATTTATTTTGTTAACTTTCCGTGTCCTCTGGTCTCTGGCTTCTGAGTGTTCTTGAAACTCTTTAAGTTTCGGTCGCAAATTTACAGTCGACACAAAATTGAGGTTAAAGCCCAGATTTTTGTAATTGGAGAAAGAAATTCCAAGACTGCAAAGTGCTCTTTTGAGCCCAATCTTCCAGATTTCGCTCATGTGTATGTGAATGTAGTATAGGGTCATGATACAAGGGCTAGCATGATGTAGGCAATAGAGGTAGGCGAATTTGCTCTATGGGAAAGTTTATGTATCATATTTTTGGCGTTTAGGTTGCTGGATAGACTTTCTATGCTTATAATCTTGTTTAAGCAACCTGGCTGTGTAAAGTGAAGTTGTGCTTTGGTTCTAAAATAAAAGGGAACTTTTTTTTTTAATTCCTTTTCCGCCTGTTATCCTGAGGTATCTGAGTAATCTTCCTCTGAATAGAGCTCATGTTCTTGTACATCTTGATACACATCCATGTATGTGAATATTTAGATTGGATTGTTAGATGCCATAAACATTTCTGATGAATATACCTTGTTGTGGTTTTCTGTGTTGCAGTGGTCTGAAAAACGTAGGTTTGAAATTGCTGGATTGATGTCCTCTATTCTGAGAGCACATCTTCAGGCGCATGATCCCTTGTTCTCCATGGCTTTGAGATACTTGATTAGGTTTTTCTGCCTTTTCCATCCTGTTCTGGTTTTGTCATATCAACCATTGTGTCTGTTGCTAATATTCTTGATTCTCTTTCAATAATTGAAATCAGTGTACACAAGGAGTTCTGTCTTCGTCAAGGAGTCTCCTCACCCATCTCAGACTTGACTCAAAGGTTGCTTCTTGAGGATAGAGACGCCCCAGCAACACCCCAAGAGCCACTTTCTAAAGCATCTCCATTTGATGAGGTGAGATTCTCAAGTTTTCCCATGTGCAAGTCTTTCTTTTGCTGTGTGCTTGATCAAATGACAATGTGTTTTTCTTTTATTTATAAAAGATGAGATGAAATAAGAAGATATCTGATAGAACACCTTCCTTCACTATTCATTGGTTCATCTTGTTGAATTTTTCATTTCAGGAGGATATACAAGCCTTAGCACAAGCTGTTCAGCTTACCAGGCAGGAGGCAGTTGATAGCTTAAGAGTTACGAAGGGTGACTTAGTTCAGGCTTTTCAGGTCCCTATATATACATATTTTTGTTATTATCTTTGTTTGTTCTGATCCTCCCATATTTATATCTGTTATATTTACAAAAATGTTTGGTTTCATGGTATGTTCACTTAGATCGACCTTCTTCTTTCCCTGTTAACTACAAGACTAGGCCTGAAGGTTCTCATCTTCATATTTGTACTCAATGACTACATTTTCATTACTTATCCCCTCGAGTGAAGATATATAGATGTGGTGATTGATGCATGATCTTGCATCTTTAGTTTTATAGTCTAGAATTGTTAAGAATGACAAAAGTGCTGGGTCTTACTTCTCTTGTTGCTTTAGCATTTATAGCTTCTAGCACTAATATTCATAAATTTTTATATTTATTCTACATTTATACTTTGTTTGATTCGTTGTTTATCCATTTCCTAGCACTATGGAACATGTGTAGACTCGCATACATGATTCATAATTTCCTAGTGATGTCTAAATGACTATGTTGAGGGAAAGTACAAATAACCTGGTGGTTTTTTGGTTTAGGCATGGCTGATCCTTTCTCCAATGTTTCATTGCTGCCGGAAGTACAATATACTTTCAATGTGATGTACTTCATATACGGATTACTTTCCAGTAATTTCAGAGCTGATTTGCTCAATTTTGGAGGTGGTGATGTATAATTTTGTTTATTAATATTGTTTAACCTGTTTTTTGTAGAATGAAATATGCCGTGTGAAGTTGAATTTTTCTGTTCTAGACGAGCTCGTCCGAGAATATTGTGTTTACAGGGGTATTGTTGATCCTATTGTGCCTTCCTCTGGTATATTCTCCCTTTATAATATTTCAATTTCTCCTCCCTACTTTTATCTGTGACATACTTTTTATGCTTATCTTTTTCCCCTCTCTTCCCGGGCAGTATCCAGATTGCCTGCTGACTCTGGCCATTTGAAAGCAAAACAAATTAATGCTACTGGCTTGGCAATGGATGGTTCCCATGATATGGAGTGTGGAAATAGTAAAAACTCTGATGATGAGTCCTCTGTTAGTAATACCCATGTTGATGGCACTGAAATCAGCACAGACATGATTAGGATTCAAGATACCGATGTTGAGATGCGATTCCATTGTGAGAGTACAAGTATCCATGATGATTGTAGCACTAGCGGGACTCATCAAAATAAGAACTTAAGGGTTTTCCAGAGAAATAGAAGTCATGCAGTTGGCGAAGGGAGAAGATGCAAAAGATGGAGGGGAAGAAATGACAATTCAGATGTTCCTGCTCGCATACTGTCTAATGAGAGCAGTAAGCGAGAGGTCAGTAATGCCATTTTGAAGGAGATATGAGTATATCTTTGTTATTTATACCTGTAGCTAATTAGTAATCATGATGTTCTTGTAGGGCTCTGAAAAATATAACCCGTCAGACTCTACCTACAAGGAGGATAAATGTGAGACTGTTCTGATTATTAAAAATTTAGCTGATAGAGGTATGGCTGCTGAGGTGGTTGATGAAATAAACTCGCTGGACCCTGAATTTTTTGGACAGAATTCCATGTTGCTTTTTCAATTGAAGCAGGTAAAGTTACCTTGTTCCTGGTAGTAGTGCTGTTGATTCCAAATTACCAGTTATATTAGTGAGATTACTCATTCGGCTTCTTGCTGCGTTCAGGTTGAGTTTCTTAAACTGGTTGATTCTGGTGATCTCTCTGGTGCTCTGAAGGTTGCATGTTCTTATTTGGGGCCTTTAGCAGCCAACAACCATGACTTGCTAAGACCTTTGAAAGAAACATTGGTATCTTTGCTCAGGCCTAATGAAGTTGATTTTAAGAGAGATTTGCCATTACATCCCTTGGCAAGTTCACTTCAGGTATAAAGCTTTTTATTTTATTCTTCTATATGAAATACTCCCTCTGTTTTTTAATAGCTGTTCCATTTTGACTAGACTGTTTAGCCAACCCACAACTTCGATTACTTATAATTATCTTGGAATGTTTTTTAGTAAGAAAATTATTAAAAGTTGATGTCATGAAAATGTAAATTAAGATAAATCCGTGAACATATTACATCAGAGCATTTGTTTATATGTCTAACTGCAAAACTGTGGTCAAAATGAGGCTTGTGAATAGTGCAAAAAATCAAAGTAGGACAACCAATTAATAATGGAGGGATTAAGAATGTATTGGAGTTGAATACTGATAATTATACGAAGGCTTTGTCCTATTGCCAGCACGCAATAGCAACCTCTTGTGTAGCCTGCTTGCTCAATTTTTTCCCTGTACATTTTTCATCTTAACTCTGATTCACTCTTACTGGGATAGTTGTTGTGTACGATTTTATTCTTATTAGTGTTGGACATGGGTATTTGTCCAGTGCTATACTTTGACCGTTTGATGAATATCTATGCCCGTTTGATGAAATAACTTCTTGTGACAATTTATTCTTATTAGTGTATATGCTCATGTGGAAATGTCGAGTTTTAGACACGGATCATTGAGGTGAAACTAAGGGTGTAACATATATTTTTTTTTTTGACAATTTAACTTTGGGGTTCAGAACCTTTAAGCATGTCTTTTTACATGCGTGTACTCTTGTGCAAATTTAGTCATTGAATTGTTAAGTGTATATGCTCATCTGATTTCAACAATTTAACTTTCGGGTTCAGAACTTTTAAGTATATATGTTTTTTTACTACTTGCACTCTTGTGCAAATTTAGTCAATGTTCGGATTTTTTTTAATTATATATGTATTTCAATGTTGGATAGATTGCAATCGGTAGGAGGCTTGGTATTGAAGAACCACAACTTATGAAAGTTATGCAAGCTACTCTGCATACACATACTGAGTGGTTCAAACTTCAGAGGTGCCAAGACCGTTTTGAATCGTTTTTGAAGATTGATGCCTTGAAAGAAGTCAATAGCCTATTGCTGGCTGATACTGTTTCCAAATCACATAGAGATGTACATACTCTAGGATCTTCTCAAGTTACAATTTCATCTAGTAGTGGGGTTCCAGAAGATGGTACCAGTCCAACTCAAGTGTCATCACGAGAAGTTTGTGATGAAAGTGCAATCCTCAAAGTTATGGTGAGTCATAAATCATGCTCTGAAAAAAATTTACTCCTTGTTTTGGTATAATGGTATGCAGATATTTGTAAATTAAGGTAGGTCTGTTAATGAATTACCCTTGATGATTTTAATTGTCATCTAATTTTAAGCTTAAAAAGACTTTTTATTTTTATTTTTTAATATTCCGTTAGTTTCTGATTTACCCAATTATGGTACATGGAACACGTGTATGATTTTTAATCTATATTTCAATACGCAGGAATTTCTTGCACTCTCCAGGGCTGATGCTATCCATTGGTTGGCACAATATAATTGGAATGCTGAGGCCGTTATCCAAGAAATTTTTGCGGAAAGCTGATGACTATCAATGTAAAACAACGATATTTATTGTTGCTTTGCAGCATTGGTGGCTTCTTGAGCTCGCATTTTTGTAGATATACGGTGGTTTCTTTTGTATATCCCCACTATTGGGTTCTTTATTTTTCCCTACAATTTTTTCATGTTCATATACAGTTCTGGTTCAACCATTATTTGTAGTCTGACATATTTGGTGCAAACCAAGTTTCAGTATTTCTAGGTTCACCGTCACCCAAGCCTAACGAGGTATGAGTTCCTTGTAGTGAGCCATACTGAAATATCAGGTGGCAAGGGGCATTTCTGTATCTTGTGGAAGAGAAATGAAACCTAGGACGTGCAGCATCCAATAGTTTCTGATTGTTTAGGCATGATAAGGATATATGTAAGCAGTTTGCGAATAATTATCATTTGAAAAAACATCCAAAAAGCTTTTCATATGCATATCCTCATCAGGGTAACACCTATTATAATGCACACGAATGTATACAGTTGGAGACCAACCGAATACTAGAGAGTTGCTGATATTGGTGTTTTCTTTCATCAAATATTTAGATGGAGACATGGCCCAGTAGGTATTTTCTGTCGTCTGAGAGTGGTGCTGACTTGTTGATGAATGAATGGGACTTGCTCAATGAGGGTGACAATTTTAGAGAAGTTTTAGAGCAGACAGTAAAAAAAAAAACCAACCTTCGGAGAGCAGCAGCTGCTTTGAGAAGTCCAGTTTATGGATCCTCTTGCTGGCTGTTTGGCGGAGAGCAGCAGCTGCTTTGAGAAGTCCAGTTTATGGATCTTCTCTATTGACACATCTATTTAAGCAACTGTTATCCTCTTTATTTGACTACATAATTACACCAATTGACTACAGGCACAATAGCGGTGCTGCAGAATATGTATTCCAGGTCTACAGATAGAAATTATATACAACCATAGTCATAAATTTTAATGTGGAGACTTACTTGAAGACGACTGTAGTTTCCCTGAGAACGAAAGGATAAGAAAACAATACTGTTCTAAAAATCAACCCCGTCATCCCCAGCTTCACAGAAAGATTGAATAATAGGAAAGATGATCCTTTTTCAAATAGCCAATAAACAGCTAAGCCCCCATTTTGCTGCTGTTTTAGTATCGTATTACTGCTCATTGCTTTCTGATCTTGTTCCTATCTACAAGACCAGCAGCTTATCATGGACAGGTGCCGTATTCTGGATTATCCTTCATAATCTGTTTGGTAAATTCAAATCGCCAGGAAAGTCTGCACAACAAATAGATAACAAGAAGGATTAACCTTTGTCACAGGCCGGTAACAATTACAGAGAACTATGTACAGTCTTGTAAATGTATAGTGACAGATACTCCCCCAGTTTCCAGTTATTTGCCCATTGGGATTAAGTTATTAATTTTTTGGTTGAATTGAGTTGATAAGAAATAAATTAGTGGGGCCAAATATGTAAGATATGAGAGTAGTTGTGGTTTCTAAAACTTCAACTAGGAACATTCTTAAGTAATTTCCGTCATATATATAATACGGAGTATATATGTAACGTAGGGTGGATTCTTAAGAGGTGAATTTGAGAAGAAAGAATTCTACACTTTCAAAGAAGGCAAGCCTTCTATACCAGTAAATGTTGCTTTTGTAGTTTGGAAATGGGAAATTGATATTGATGATCGTGAGCTTTCATTTACTGGATTAGTGCTCACAAATCCACCATCGACGAGATTGAATTCCGTTGTCTTTCCGTATTCGTACACATTTTTGAAATAATAGGAAGGAAGAACAGTAGGAGCAGCCGATGTACCTAAACATATATCTGATTGGTTTGTATAGAGATCAGGGAAACTAGGAACCTGCAAAATTCTTGAAATAGAAATTTTAGGTGTACTTGGAAAATTTCAAGAACCATGTGGAATCAAGGATTCAATCCATCTGTTATTACAGACTTACAGTGTACCTGTGTACGTACTCACGCAGTCTTCAATTAGTGGCCAAGTTTGTTATAAACGGAGTACTTGACAACGTTTGTTAGTGTGTGATGCAGGAATTTTGCGGATACACTTGCCAGCAGATTTAGGCCCAATCATAGCTTTGATCAAGTAAGGCATGGGTCAGGTTGATGACTAGATATCTGATATGCACCGCATGAAGTAGTCCTGAAACGGCACAAGGCTGTCAGTGGTCTAGCACGACACATTGTCGGAGATGTAAGCCGTAGGCTGTGTTGTGAGCAAAAAGAAAATACCGTTGGGCACGAATCACTGAATCAGTCATACGTCGGCGTGCTAGCATGCATGATGTACTGGAGCGCGAATCTGTCCATGATACGTGAGTGAAGACTGAAGAGGCTGGGAATCTGCGGGAAACTAAAAAAATTAGGGGGAGGCGATGGGACCCACAATGCTGATCAGCTGTACAGCACCACTACTTAAGACTGATTTTTCTTTTTTATTTTTTGTTAGATTTTTTTGGAGGTTCGATTTAATCTTCCGCAATTCAATAACATCGCTTCACAACCATCTTCCTCTCTATTTACCCATCTTTTTCCTCTCCACCGCAATCATATCCTAACAAGAATCCGACCTCTCTGAACCTTCTCAATAAAATTAAAGAAAAACATGTTTGACCCGCCACCAGCACGGCACGACTTGACTCGACTCGACTCGATTCGTGGGGCGTGTGGGCTGCTGTCAACAAATCTTCGGTTCGGTTCTCCCTGAAGTTGGTGGAATCATGCCTGGCATGGCTCGTAATCTCTCTGCCCGCTATGTCCGGCCATGAACAGGCACAGCACATGCCCATGCCCAGCTTTAGCTTAAAGCTTGTTAGCTACATTCATACATAGGAAAAAAAAGTTTTTTTTTAATTAGCTATTTTACAAACTAATTTAAAAGATAAGTCAATTTAAACTCATGCAATAACTTGTAGTAGGTTGGATTAGGAGAACCGGAGAAAGTTGGTCCACTTTAAAAAAAATAAAAAATTCATTGAGCTAAAATCAACGATTTCAGTCAGATAAAGACGATTTTCCTTTACCCACATTTCTGTTATTTCCTTATTCCAATTTATTATAAATCGTTGACTCATGTAACAATTTTTGTTATAAGCAAAATTGATTTATTTTTGAAATTAAGTATAGCAAAATTGATTTATTTTTAAAATTAAGTATATACTTAAGTTGTAAAAATGGGAGTATTGGACATACTCGTAAAAGAGACAAGCTCATTATTGACTTATTTATCCAAAATTAATTTTTACTTTCTCATATGTAATTATTTGTGCCTATATTTATTAGATAGGGAGGACAAGGATGCCTTTGAAGATTTGTACCAAAAATAAAAATAACTAGCAAAGTATAAGACTTTTGTATTCCCTTATATTTTGTCTTTCATAGACATTTTTATTATAGACATTTCGTATTATCCATTCCTTAGAATACTATCAATTTAAGAAAACTTTTTGCACTCCAATCATATTGCATGTTTTGATGAGATAGTCTAGTCTAGTATTAGTAACTAAGGTTATCCTATTCCTCTTATGTTGCATATAGAAAGGCCCTATTTATCTATCTTCCATGCTTTTTTTTTTTCTCCTAAATAAATCAAAGAAGGTTAGTAGAATGGGGTATAGCACTTTTAAGAGTCTTAGTTCAAATCAATCATACATGTAGATACGAAATTAAGAGTAGTATCTTAATATTGAAAAAAGGTTGAAAAAATATTTAGTATTCTTTTTGAAACAAAATAATTTATTTGACCATAAATGATATACAAACCTACAAAAAGCATTTAGTTTGGGGACTTCAACAATATTCCACTAATGAGTATAACACATGGAGCTTTCAGAATCAGATCCGACTCGATAAGTTACCCGAAATCAATCCGGACCCGACCTGATTATGACCCGAAAACCGACCCAACCCGACCCGAAATTAACCTGAAACCGATTTGACCCGATATTCAAATACCCAAACTCAATCCGTGTCCGACCCGTTAGAGACCCGACCCGTTACAGACCCGACCCGAAAAGAACCAAAAACCGATTAAAACCGACACATAATCGATATAACCCGATTTATAACAATTCGTTACCCGAATTCACTAGAAGTGTTAATAATCTGAATATACATGAATATGATTTAATCTTGACAGACCTATTTTTCACCTAATATCTAATAACTTTGAAACCAAACTTGTCATTGTCAATTCAAACTAAACATATTACAAGTTCTTATGTATATATAAACTTAACATCGTATGTTATAGACTAGTTTGATAGGATAATACTCATTTAATAATCATTACCTCATAAATATTTTGTTTTTAAATGACTTATCGACATCATCACTGTCCAATTTATGAACTAGCCATCATCATTGTCCGATTTTATCAAAACCGACTTGACCCGAAATAACCCGTTCAAGAATCGATCTGATTTTACCAGAACCGACCTTGACCCGAACCCAAAATAACCTCACTATAACCCGTTCAGGTACCGACCCGATTTTACCAAAACCGACCTTGACCCAAATCTGAAATAACTCGATATAACTCGTTTAGGAACCGACCCGATTGTACTAGAACCGACCTTGACCCGATCCGAATACAACATGAACCGACCTTAACCCAAACCGAATACAACCCGAACCGACATTGACCCGAACCGACATTGACCCGAACCGAATACAACCCGACCCGAACCGAACCCGGTCAAGCAAATAATCGATTTAACCTGACCCGATAATGACCCGACCCGATAGGCAAAATTGACCCGATAAGAACCGACCCGCGATGAGTCAACCCAGAACCGACCCATTTACCCGATTTGACACCATTACATACATTTCTTCTGCCAAAAAAAAAATACATTTTTTCAATTGTCACATCCAAAATAAAAAGCAATTCCTTTAGATGCATTACGTTTACTTGGCTCTTTGAGACAAAATTGAATGTGTAACTTAGTGATTATTAAACTCATGTGGTAATCTTCCATCCACCACTCAACTTACATTTCTGAATTATGATGAGAAGCGAAGGCTACAGCGGGATGTGAACACTTCGTTATTTCTCAAATACGGGTTTATAATATTAAGGTCAAAAACAAGGACCCGTTCACCTCGACAACGATGTGAATTCTGAAATCTGAATTGTAAATTGCCACATCTGACAGACATCACAATTCACAATCACAAACACGAGTGCGCAAATGTCGTTGCTCCCAAATTTATTCAAAAAACAAACCGTACCGAACAAAACATTATTCAAAACATAAAAAATAAAAAAAAGCACCAAAAAACAAGCAGGCGGTCAGGAGACTCAGCAAGAAATTGAAGCACTAAACTGTGTCGCCTTGAACTTGAGAGAAAATCAAGAATAGGCCAGAACTTCTGTTTACTTTCCAGCAGAGAAGGTTGAGCTTTAACTTGAACATTAAGCTCTCCAAATCTTGGGTTTCTCAGATGTCTAACACAATCTAAGACCTGGGTTTGACCCCATTCTACCATTTCTGCCTCCATCTGTTGAGAAAATGGTTGAACTTTTATGTTCTTTCTTCAAGGTACCACCTTTTTCCTTTTTAAATTTTTTGGTTTTTTCTTATTTTACACTCTTTTTTAAGTTCAGAATTAGCCTTTTCTGTTCATATAATTTTGTGGGTTGTTGTTAGATTTTGACATTTTATTATAATCTTCCTTGTTTTGAATGTAAGATGCTTCAGTAAGATTTGTGGGTATTTGGGGCTTCCCTTGAAATAGTCGTTTTGATGTCTTTTTCATCAGCATAATTTTCTATTATTAGATAAAAGATGAGTTGAGGAGTGTTATTTTGCAGCTAAAAAAAGTTGGTGAGCAATTAATCTTGTCAAAAGATTGAGAGAAAATGGGGGATAAAACAAGAAAATGATGGATGGATTCACTTTCAGATTTAATGGTAAAGGTCTGAAAATTCATTTTTCTGGGCTTACTGTTTTTTCTAAACTTTGTGCCATTGCCTTAAGGTATAATGGTATTATTTCTTTATATAGTATGCTTGTTTGTGCGAACTTGTCATTGATACATGTTTTTTGTCTTAGGTAAACTCTTGCATGATTTAGTTATTTGGATCACCTGTTATGTCTTCCTAATTGACCTAGTCCGCATTGTTTCTCTGCAAGTGAGCTCATTTTAACCACATTTCTTAGTAATTTACCCGATATCCTGTAAATTTGTGTATCATATTTTTGTTTTGCTTAACCAGTGCAGATAGTAAGTCCCAAGATGCAGTTAAGTTAGCTTCTAAGTGATGAAATTTGTGTCATGCAGGGTACTTTTGCTCTAAAGATTCCAAAGATGTCATCCCTGATATTAAGGATGGTAATGCTGGTGATTGCTACAGTATGTGGAGTATATATTTGTTCAGTCTGCCTAAAACAGATTAGCAGTCAAACCAAGTCTAGTATTGAAGTGATTGGGAGAGCAGGCATTAGTTGTGAGACCTATGATTCAAAGAATCTGTACCTACATTACCCGCAGCCTGAAACATTTAGCAGGTAATGCAGAGTCATTGTATTGATCTTTTTTATTGTGCTTGAGTTTGATTTTGAGTTTTGAACTTTTTGATTGTGCTTGAATTCGAATTTGAGTTTTGATTTCCTTGTGTTTATACTTATTAGGGCTGAATGTTCCAGAAATCCGGTCCGGTTCTTTGTTATAATAACAATGCAAAGATCAGGGAGTGGATGGTTTGAGACGTTGTTAAATAGTCATATGAATGTCAGCTCCAATGGCGAGATATTCTCTAACAAGGACAGGAGAGACAATATCTCCTCTATTGTGAGGACTCTTGATAGGGTTTACAATTTGGACTGGTTCAATAGTGCCTCTAAGAATGAATGTTCTGCTGCTGTTGGCTTCAAGTGGATGTTGAATCAGGTTGATGTGAAACTTATCTTACTGATTTGTTGATTTTTCATTGGCGGTTACTTTGTCTTGTACTTCCGTTCTTTCATACTATACTGGTGTGAATAAGGATTTCATGAAGCTAAGTGCTTGGCATCAATAGGTTAAAAGTTTAAAACGATGATGACTTGAGAGATGATTTAGCAAGTGTCTTCTCTTTGGAAACTTGTACTTAAAGTTGAATTTAACTGAAATACATGCTTACTGCTGAGTCAGAGACATTTAATTATTTTGTTTAAAATTTGGGCTGGCAATTGGGTCATTGATCTTGTGGCTGAATGAGATCTAACTTTCACTATTCTCATTGCAATTTGTACCTTACATGGAAAATTCTTGATGGTAAAGTCAATAGTTTTTAGACAGCATCGGAGCCACTTCATGTTTTCTGTTCCGTAGTAACAAATTCAAGATTGAAAGTTGGGTTGTAGTTTGTAGTTCATGATTAATGGACATTTTTTATCATGAATTTTCCACCTCTAAAAAACACTTTCATATATAATGTTTCCCTTCTTATTGTCCTGTGGTGTTATGTCTGTTAGATTCTGGTTCATCAACTTGATCATTTTAACTATGTCAGTAACTGTAATTGAGGTGCTGATCACCATTTCACAGATGGTGTTTACGAACAAATGTTATGCTCAAGTAAAAACTGTGAATCTAAGGAAGTAAGGATGAAAGATAAAAAAAAAGAAATCAGAGGGATGGGGAGGGAGGACAGAATGTCAAGGACATAGTATTTTGCATCCTCTGTGGATGCCTTGTGGGTGAAGCTTCCATTTCTTGCAAAATGAAAATTTTATCAGATATAAGCTACTTTTTAGATTGGAAACAAGTTATTTTTTTTAGCTTTGGCTCACTTTGGTGTAGGGTATCTCACTATGCTTCTACCACTACTCTGGTCAATTGTTAATCTGACAACTGCACTTCAAATCTGTGATAGCTTACTTGAGATCTTGAGAAGTGCTCACCTGATAGTTATATTTGGTGAAAGCGAAACGTAGTATTCCGCTGTCAGGCTATTTGAAGCGAGAGTTGGTTTTTGATGGATAACAAAATCAGTTCAAGGTAGAAAAAACAAAAAAAGAACAAAATAAAGAAAATGTAGGTTTTATATTCACTTCTCAGTGTATGTAGGAAAACGCTTATGACCTATGGAGTATCTGGTAAGCAATATTAAGTGTTGATCTTGGAAATAAATGTAAATCAAATTTGGTAAAGAAAGTCTTATGTCTAATGCTTGTCCACCACCTAATATCTCTTTTTCTACATAGATTTTCAATACAACTTTTTAGGGGGTTGGACTAGCGTTGCCATGATCATTGACTTGGGAACAAGCCATTAATCCATTTGGGAGCAAGCTGTTAATCCATTTGGAAAACCGAAATCTGCAAATTGACAAAATTTAGGTTGAGATGTTAGCTCTATGTGTATTGTTGCATTGAAATTGAAAATAAATTATTAGAGTTGGTACTAGTGGATGTATGGAGCTCTGAGGTTAGTAAGAGAAAGAGAGAGCATCCCCTGAGAGATGGTGGCTGGCAAATTGACATTATTCCCAGATCTGGTTGCTCATGGAATTGCTTAACTTGGACTAGACGTCTTCTATTTTTACTTCAGCTTACCTTTCCATGAAAAAAAATGTAAATTGATTATTTTATGCTCTTGAATTCATGACTTTGGCTGTGAGAAGAGGTAATGAAACTTGGAACCAGTAATCTGTATGGGAGAGATTATGAATCACTAAGGACAGTAATCTGTATGGGAGAGATTATGAGTCACTAAGGACAGTAATCTGTATGGGAGAGATTATGAGTCACTAAGGACTGTAACCTGTATGGGAGAGATTATGAGTCATACTAAGTATGTTGCTTGTCAATGGATTTTAATTCAGTGAGAGAATTTGGTGACCTGATGCTTCTAAACTTTTAGGGGCTTATGGACTATCCCAAAGAGATACTTGCATATTTCAACAGAAGGGGCGTGTCTGCTATATTTCTCTTCCGAAGAAATCTACTACGCCGGTTGATTTCAGTTCTTGCTAATTCCTTTGACCGCCATGCTAAGATATTGAATGGAACCCACAAGTCTCATGTGCATTCTCTTGAAGAGGTATGAAACTTGTTCTTTCTTGTCTTCCCGTCTGTTTACGTTTGGAATAGGCTTATATGCTCGTTGGTTTTTTTTGTAGGCTGAGACTCTTTCAAAATACAAACCTCTCATCAATTCTACATCGTTACTATCTACTCTGAAAGAAGCAGAGTTTACAATGGCCCAGGCTTTAGCCTACTTCAGCAGCATTCGGCATGTTACTCTATATTATGAAGATCTTATCAAGAACCAAAGTGTAAGAACTAAGCTTTAGCCTTCTTTTTGCGACCATTGACATCAATACACCTGGCAAAAAGTGTCATATAATCATTTAAACAGCGAAGTTAACGGGAACAGCAATGGATGCCTGGAAGGATTACTGAGCTCATTTCCCCACTAATCTTGAGGCCTAGAGGAGTTGAGGGAGGCTACCATGTAAAGAGTTACATGAGTGTTTTATTTTTTGGGTACCATATGTAATTAAAAAAAACTAGGGGTAATGTGTAGAATTTCCCCAAAACTAATTTCTTGCCTCTCAAAATTTCTTTTTTGGTCATCTTTTGCAGAAATTGGTGGACATTCAAGACTTTCTTGGGATACCGCGTGTGAACCTAACAAGCCGACAAGTAAAGATACACAAAGGTCCTCTAACGGAGCATATCAAGAATTGGGATGATGTCAATAAGGCATTAAATGGAACAGCTTATGAGAAGTTCCTTCAACTTGACTATTGAAGTTGTCAGCTAACACATGATATGGTGTACATAACGTTGATCCATATAGTGACTGCGGAAGCTGAGACCGAAGGCATGAAGTTTCCTTGTTGATTTAATCGTCCAACTTACTGTGACTAGTCAAGTGCGCTTTTGATAGCCCCCTATTACTGTTATTTTGCTGCAGCCTATTACAGCGCGGGAATGTGTACAACAGTGATAGGAATCCCTTGTATTTAATACATGTAGTTAGGATTACAGTGCCGTGCTAGTGTGCTGAAATTTTGATTAGAGTTCCATGAAAGGTTATTATTGTGAAACCAGTATGGAATACAGGGGAAAAGGATCATGAGGTTTGGGGAGTTTTCTCAGAAACTTGTTTTGTCAATGGATAATATCTTCAATATAATCGAAGTGGCTCACTAAGTTCCTCTTGTACCTGCAGTGAATCAGATTTCAATAGCAGGAAAAGGGAAAGTGAAACCAACATTCATCATGATGAAAAATCTGTGTTTATGTTGGTGGAAAAAGGACTTTTAGCGTATGCTCTATTGCTTGAAAAAATGAGCGTTTTAGGAAGAGTTTAGGCTGACAATACTTATAATAAGGGATTTTAATGACAGTCGATGATATTTGTCCTTTTTTTTCATTCATATGTACGTTATTGGCCTCTTTTACAAAGATAAAAGGTGCTCTTCAATTTCAAAAATCATTTCATCTATCTAAGCATTATGTTGGAATGTTGACTGTTATATGCCTAGGGAGGTTTGTTTGATATAATATGGTAATATTAGGCCTAGAAATAAATAAGCCATCTACTTGTACTCTAACTAACCAATTCTATCGATTTTCAAAAATTCTTGCGATTGAGTCGTAAAATTGTAGGCTTTTGCAGATCAAATAGGAGGCATTGAATGGTTCTAAACCTCCTCACATAAATATAGAAATCATCTAATATTTTTATTGCAATTTCAGAAAAATCTAAAATATAGTATATAATAACCTTTAAAATTCAATCATTTTCCACAATTTCTAGACTCGATGAGATAGTACCTTGATAGGTTACCATGAGTAATCACGGAGTGTAAACATTATTGGAAATATTTTTGGAAATATAGTATATAGCAATTTCAGAAATGTTTTAAATTTTTCAAAAAATTTTGGGGTGAAAAAAAATCAAAAAAATACAATTAGAAATGACTTCCAATTAGGAGGAGTTTGGGCTAGATTTCTCCTAATTGAAAACCGTTGTTGTACTTAATAATGAATTTGTTATCTGTAACAACATTTTTCATCCGATTCTAACTAAAACTCATTTTTTAAAATAGTTTCAACCACAACTTCTTGTAATAAGTTTTTTTTTAAAATGATACAAAAAGTAAAAATGAAACAATTATTTTAGAGTAGAGTAGTATATATTTTTGACAAAGTACTTAACAAATTATAACCTCCTACAACATCCCAAGACTCAAACATGATTCCAATCAAAAGTACTACTCTACTACATTAGAATACATACAGCATCTAAAGCCCAACAAATAGGAAAATAAACTCAGGACAGGGTCCAAAACACCACTCTCTGAAGACTGGGTCTAAAACACAACTCTGACGACTGGGTCTAAAACAAGATATTCTCTAGTCATCATCAATTCATCACCTTCAGGAGTTGCTACTGTTTGCATGTGCAATGGAACCGCTTCCAAGAAAGTGCACACGCACGAGGTTGAAAGAGTAAAAAAAGTACTGAAGGACCAATAATGCTGAAGGTGGTAGCACTCCATTAATCAGGGAAAGTCACTAACTCATCAACCAAATATGAGTCCCCATCAGTAGTGAGTCATGGCTTCATGTCCTTTGATTCTACTTTATTGTCAACTCGAAGTCACGGCAGCTCCAAGAACTGCTAAAATCAAACAAGATATGGGGCATAAAAACCTTCACAAGCATATACAATGAATTTCTTGATAACTAATACAACTATACCCTCCAGTTCTTGGTGGATATTACAATATGCGAAGTGATGATATGCACAGGACCTGGATTGGTGATGGATACAACTTTAGTGTTCCAGTATGTGTGAGACTTGGATATAGAAAACCAACATTTTATTAAAAAGCTATCTTTATAGAATTGGTCATGTGTTCAAGAAGTAGCCAACCCCCTCGCAGAAGCGCCGACACCCAGGGGCTATAAGTTGTATGGTACTACCACCACTCCCTTCCATCAGGCCACCACCTCAAAAACTGCAAGTACTATAGACATCTCCACCCTAGAGGCCTAGAACTAACAGTTTAGTTTATTTAAAATATGCAATCAGCTGAATAAAGCTATAGGCTCTATGAATAAAGCTATAGGGATCCATGTGAGCACCCAAAATTGTACAAGTTGTAAACTTCATAGAATATTCTATAGCATATAACCATGACCAAGTTTGACTCTCAATATTTGTGCTAAACAATAAAAAAAAAATAGAGCTTCAAATACTAAAATTATAATTTTCCATGTCCATATCACCATATGGGCAGTTTTTGCGGCTGGATACAGCAGCCAGTTCAACGCCTAAGGACTAAGGTCGGCATATAATTAAAGATACTTTAGGCATCCTCAAACAACATTTAGTTGGAAAGCTGAAAGCCTGACAAGAAAGTTTTTTCAGCGGTCTAAAATCCCCAAGAAAGTATCACATCAGTCCCAGAGCAATGCAAGTACATGCAACTAGAAGATTAAGAACACACAAGCCTCATGCAAATACGGAATAATAACCGAGCTAATACTTCTCCAATATCTCCAGATTAGGCAACAGTTCAAAATCCTATAAGTTAGCTTTTAAAAAGAAATTTAAAAAAAAAAGAATAAAAATTGTACGTTGTTAAATTAAGAAACCCTCAGACATACCAAAACCAACAGCACTCAACTTAAGTCCAACCAAAATAATTATATCTCCCTCTTTAGTCCACTCAACGTCTATCTTTTCTACTGCAGCCTACCAGATACATGGAAGAGGTAATGAGAGTGTCGGTTTCATGCTTCGTGCCCACTTTCAAGGACATTTCTCAAGAGTTTGGAAGGCAAGTGCTGGCGGTAGTCCCAGAATAAGATGGCTTTAGCTCTCCACACCTGACTCATTTCATTTCCTAGGATAAATAGTAATGCATGGACAAATGATATAAAACAAGAGTAAGTTAACTATATGGAATAATGGAGGGTGTAACAAACAAGAATCTATTTAAATTTCCATACCGACTCCCACAGTAGTTGTTACTTGGGTATTACACTACTCCTACAGACTTGAATTTTTCATTTCATTCTTTAACTCTCTCAACTAAAAACTAACTCATCTTTCATTCAAAGATAGTTTTGAGGCAATGATCTCAAACAAGACATGTAAAGTGGTATTCAAAGACAAGATGATACTTATAGGAGGAAAAGATATAACTGTCACCAGACCTCTAATGAAGATGAAAAAAAACAGTCACAAGCACAATATTCTTGGAATTGCAAAATTGTTCCTATTTGATTGGAAAGGCAGTTTCACTACCAACTACTATATACAGTTCCCACCAAGGCTATAGTGAACCAATAATTGTTTCTGATTATTCGGAAGGCAACTGTTTACGGCTAGGAAGTAAACTACGAGTATATTACAAGAGTAAGTTGGAAAGTCATTGCATGGTGACTCTTCGAACTTTGTTTAAAATGGACGAGAATGACAATATACAATACTCATCCAATTAAGTAATAATAAGTATCGAATATCACATATATACACTCGAGCATTTGAAAAGCGCACTACAAATGCAATAATATATAAAATCCCGGATCCCATCCAAACCCACTCAAGCATATATACAATAATTCGTACCTTAAGGAATCTCCAAAGTGGCTGGGACTGGTGTAGTGGCCTTAGGGTTTGTCGTTCAATTACTATAAATACCGCTTGGAATTAGAGGCAAGAGTATCTTATTTCGCATACTTGAACGCTAAAGAGCCTAATATTTCCTCTTCCTCTTCCATCCTCTTCCTTCACTTCAAGCTAGACATGGGTTGCAATAAGATGATAATTGCTTGGTTCATTCTGGCAATTTTTTTCCACCACCAACTTCAGCTTGTCAAAGGCAGACAACTGAAATTAGAAAATACCAAAGAAATCCAAAAGTTTCATATTCACCAAGAAACAAAGAAAACCACAGAAGCCCACATAAACAAGCAATATGACATGCTAAATCAAGCAACAGCTGCTAATGAGCTCCAACATATAGCTCCAATAATTCAGGTTGCTGATGAAGCTCAGTCGCCGCCACCTCCTGGAAACTTGGATGATTTTCGACCCACATCACCAGGTCGCAGCCCCGGCGCGGGACATTCTATTCACAATTAAGACGTAGACATGCCAAAGTAACTGTGTACGTGCATGTTAAAACACAGTTTAAATGCATTTTATCAGTTATATATGAAGGGCGTTGTTTTTATTCTATGCTTACCCATCTACGTATGTTTTTATAATTGAATCGTCAACATCATACATTTCAAGATCCTAACTATGCATGCATGCAGAACAGTAATTGATCCATTTCCCCAAATCTGTTTTTATCTGACAGTATCTCATCCAACTTTATCAGTACAAAACTTCAAATCATACTCTTCTAAGAAAAATGCAAATGTCCTAGGAGTATTGATCGATGATAGAGATATGAGATATCAATCGATGAGCTCGTAATTCAATCAATACTCTTCTGTGTCCATATAACGGAAAACTTCTGATCATGAAAACTTTAGGAGAAAATTCGAGTGCTCACATTATCAGACACCAGAAAATTTTCAACTCACCAACAAGGGAGGGTATATATTTATTAAGAACGATGATTATCTGAAATTAAATCCTAGAAAAATTCTAAACTCCTGAAATTTCTCTTGTCCGTGACCATAACCAATAAGATAATTACCAGCAGCCTTCTTATCTTTGTTAAAGATATCAGTGTATGCCTGTATGGGTTTATATATTAGTCATGGACCATGAGTTATTTGGCGTATCCCATGATTAGCAGGCCCAATAAGTTTATGCAGACATATTACATGGACCTTGAGCAAGGAAAGGGATTATTGGGCTTGATTCAGTTCTCTTACAAGTTAGACAGTACTTTAAGTGGCACAAATAAACCCACACCATTATTGGTTAGAGATAATGATATTTAATTCTTTACCCAAAAATACAAAACATTCTTTCTAAACATTTATTGAAAAATATAAATAAAAAACACTAATTCTTAAGGAGGTAGTCTGATCCTAAGATTATTTACCAGTGAATTTTTTCATATACCCATCCTAAAAGCTAGTTTTACTGTATCTTTTTTTAGATTGTTCACCCATCCTAACCTGAAGATAAGCTCACCAATTGGTTACTAACAATTCTACACCAAGCACTTCATTCCCTCGTTATTTGACCATGAAACTCTCGGTATTAAATCACACGCTTATTTCATCAAAGTTTACCAACAATAATCTCAATCCACGGTACGACGCGAACACATTTTAGCAAAATTCAATGAAACACAGGTACTTTTACCCCTCTAGAGCCCACTTTAGCAGGAACCTCATGGAATTTAGTCATTGTTGTACAAGGATATGATCAATCACAACAAAAACATGCATCGTGAAGTCAATTCTATTTGTCACAAGCTTAAATTTTACAAAAATAATTGTATGGTTAAAGGGCACAATACATCACTTCAATCTAATTTGAACCTTTGTCAAATATTAAAAAAAAATTGGTTTTTCAGGAAAGCCCCAAGGCAGTGAGGCACTTCCACTGCAAAAACGTATTTAGGTCCTGAACAACGCAGCAGTATGTAACTGATCCACTTGGATGAGTAGCTTAAATTGAGCAATTAAGGGTAGAAAATAGAAACGAAGTGATGGGGAAGATGAATTAACGAAGAAGTGTAAATGATATGGCTGTAGTGCTGTACTACTGATAATCGAAGAGATTAATTACTACTACAGTCTAGACAACTTTTGAGAGGTTGGTCTCTCCCAATTACTACTAAGCACACAGAGAACATGTTCAACATCTGCTCAGAGTCTTATATACGATATAACATCTGCTCCGTATTTATTATTGCTCGGATAATTTAACCAGCAGCCTAGCCCTTCCATGTGCAAGTTCACTTCTTTTATAGCAGAAAATCTGGAGGCCAAATATAAAATTTACCACTGACGCATTTTACAAATCAATCATGTTTCAATGGCTATTGTTAGTCGGACTCCTGTACTGCCCCGTACAGGCATCGGATACAGCTACAGTGCTACGTATCCTATTAATCCGGCAAACCCAAATTCAAAGACGCTCTCTTCATTTTAGAAACTTACCATCATAATTTTCAAAAATTCCAATAATAAAAGAATTACAAAATTTACCCTCCAAAAAATAATATTAACACATGACTATGTAAGTAGCATGACCAACATCTAAAGTAACAGAAAATATTAAGAAACCCCCGTATAACACACCATAAGAAGCATTTAACAAAGTCAGAATCATCTCAACATGGTCTAAAAGCCTAAAATAGAGTTGAAATACATCTTAATTAAGTTTATTTTACAATCTTACTACATCCTCTTTTCAGATTAACCCTAAGTGTATAATTAGCAATCAAAGGTTGGTATGTAACTATGTATAACCATCAAACCCTAAAACATTTTGAATGCCACCATAAATATTCTAATTACTTCCACAACAAGATGGAGAACTGGTTTTGAAAGCATAATAGCAAGACTGCAAAATCTTCAACAATATTAATGGTGTGAAAGAACCATAACTTTCCCACACTGCTAGAGATGAGACTTTGCCACTATGACAAGATGTTGCCCAAAGGAGTCCAATCCACAAAAGAAGGGAAGGACCTCTGTTCTTCTTATTGCTAGAGAAATATATGATACACATACACTAATAAGAGACTGAGTGGGAAAAACTTTGATTATGTGCTAACTATCAATACTTAGTTACTATCTAGGAACTTAGGAATTAGGAACTCAAACCTTTATTTTTTTTTTCTTTTCAATGTCATCTAAGAGAAGAGGCGAAGATATCCATGGAGACGCCCCAAATGAGGATGAAGAGGTGTAGACAAAAGACAATTTTCGATAAATGCCTTTTCTTGCAGATTAACTGGACAACGTAGGGCAAGCCCCAAACTCTATTGAAATTTCAAATCCATTTTGGAGCCAATTGTCTTTAATTAGTGATGCCTCTTCATCCACATTTGAGGCCACTTGATGAGTACCTTCTCCTCCACTTTTACAAACTCGTCACTAAAATAATTTCGTACCAAAAAAAAGGGCAAGACAATGAAGTGGGGTGTTACATGATTGTTTGATTGAATAAATCATGATGAGAATTATTAAGAGATCTTTAGAATTCATTTTCACTTTGGTAGGAAGCAAACCTCTCAAAGGCTAACTTCAATCGGTTAGATACAATAACATCATCATCTTCTTCCTTGAATCTGCCTTGCTAAATAAGTCTTAACAAAGTTATCTAGGGAATTCATATTTATAAAGAGGGTTAGAACTTAGAAGAGGCCCCTAATCTAAAGTTCTTTTCCATGCTAGGAAAATGATTTCAAAGAAAATCAGGTTTTGAATTGAGTAGAATAACCGATATTTTGGTTTATTTTGCCAAGACATAGTATACACGAAGCCTTGAGGTCTTCTAATTCAGAACCCAATATACGAGTTAAGTACATAAAAAAGAATAGGTTGAGAATAAACTATTACTCCGTACTAAGTAAATAAAGTAGCAGATCTTGTCTGGGGCAGAAAAAGTTGCCACCGCACAAACGCCTCAAAAGGTTCTACGGAGTATGATGCACTAGCCCCCAAATCACACTCTGTAGAGTATAGACTACAGGAATAGGAATGATGAGCCTCCTAAAAATATTCAATCTATAGCCTACAGGAGTATTTCCATGTTATGCTAATGCACCTTTCTGACTACTGTTAACAGCCGTCCCTTTCGGTCAACAGCCGTCCTTTTGGTCAACAGCCGTCCCTTTCATGATTATTATTAAATAAACCACACAAAAACTAATGACAGAATTCCTAAACCTGAGGAAAAGGCTATCCCCTGTCCCACTACAAGAATCTGTCTTAATTATTCCCAAGGTAAGAGAGATATTACAGTTAATCAATGATCTTTTTGGCCTTCTTTGGACTAAATCAAGTATGAATCATGCACTATAAAAATATACCTCATGCCATGACAATGAGCAGTGGTCGGGACCCTCCAATAACTTTGGCAGTTTTGACTAGATTTTTGGTCGATTATACTATGATTTATAGTACTGCCGTACTGGAATCACTCACCATATCAACCAAGAGCCGCAGCACCACAATCGCTGGAAAGGAAATGACAGGGATTTCAAAGGCTCGACGGTTGACAAGCATTACCCCAATAAAGTATATATATAATATTATAATGTTAAGGAGTACCATTATAATTCATAAACATTGTCATGTGACTTTTCAAGTCAAATTCTTTATGGTACAATAATAAATTCAAATTTTACGTATAGAACCCAAAAATGTGGTCAAGAAGATTTCACATCACAGAGTCACACTGCACGGATTATTAAAAACCGTAACAAATAGTATTGATTGGGAAAAGTATAACTAAATAGAAATGGACGGTTAACATGGAACAAGCCGAATTTTGACTAATACCTGTGTATGAGAGCATGCTTCCAAATATTCCATAGAATAAACGACTTTTGCCATCTTTTGTGAACATCTATGAAGTGTCCAAGTTTCCATAGAGCATGAAGTGGGTAAACTACAAATTTTGGACTATTAATCTATTATTTTATATATGTGGATGTTGCTAAGGTAGTCTAAATGCAACACCCCATACTTGAATTTTTCTATAGACCTATTTAGGTAAATTTCAAAATATGTTTATATTCTGTATGATTCATTTCCAGAATTTACATCAAATAATTTTATTATTTAATTAGGAAATTTAAGGTTAGTAATTTAGAGATTATTAACTAGATTTGCTATTTAGTCTCTCTCCTCCCCTATAACTCAACACGTAACTAATCCTCTCATTGTTTAGCTGGTGTATGGAATTTCTTCAATCCAGCTATTCCATGCTCTTCCACATCCTCCAAATTATCTAGATCTGATGTAATCTTACGGCCACAACTACAATCGGTAACTACTATTTTCCTTGCTTTCGTACTCATTTTTCACATTAATTCCTAACTACCCTTTCATTTTTTCTTATCAATTGATCAATAGCTGGTACAGTTATAAACTTTAGTGAAATTGAGTGAATTTAGTTTTTGGATATTTGTGGTTGCGGTTCCCCCCAGCCTAATCCCTTCCTCACATTCTCAAATCTTTAGATTAAGAGGGGTGGTCCATAATGAAGTAGGGTTGTTGTATGTGGAAGATTGTTGGTTATGTCTTAGGAAGAGCATGTCTTTGATATGAATGTTTGCACAAACAATTGTTAGCTGGTTTTGGGATGGTGTTACGAGAATACGCATTCTAATGCTTAAATTAGTGAGATTGCTTAAGATTAAATGGTTGCCTATAACTCAAGGTCGTTTATATTCTTCTTAGTAAATATTTAGAGAGGAGAATAAATGAATTCAGATGATTAAAATGATGATAAATAATACATTATTCTTTAATTTGTCCATAAATATTGTATTTATAGTGCAAAAGGGATGGGCTTATGTGTGCCTATCCCAATTTCTTCTTCTCAATGTCCTTGATCCACGCTGCATAAAGCTTCCGCTTCTATTTGACTTGCTAATCATAGGCTTCTGGACAAACAAAGGGCTTATAGCCCATGTCCATAGGAACAAACCCATACAATAAGCATCTCCAAATAGGCACGAAACTAATTAAGGATGCCAATGGGTAGGATCTGGTTTAGATTCAATTAGAATCATACCCATTCTCATTTTTAGAATAGACTCATATTCGTCTCAAACCCACTAGGTCTTAAAAATTAATACCCTTATCCAAATCCACCGTGTCTGATGGGTTTTGGGTCCAATATAGATCCTTAACATATATTTTTTTATTTGTCTATTATTCTCTTGTTTTGTAATTTGATGTATCTTAAATTTTTTGTTGTAAGTCAAAAGAATATAACAAAGTTAACAGTTAAAAAAATAGCAACAAGATGATTGACTGAGTAAATTTCTAAATCTTCTACTTCTAAATTAAACATTAGCTTTTAGTTTTTTTAATGCGCGGGTTCATGGGTCAGAGCTGAGTCAAAAAAATTTAGATCCATATTCAAATCCAACTCAAGGATATTTAGACTCATATCCGACTTAGGCCTAAGTTTCAAATAATTAGTCCCAAACCTTAAAAAAAAGGATAGAATCTGATCGAATCTGGATCAGGTCATGGATTCAACACCATCCCTTTGAGAATCAATGGCCTGGTCTCTATAATATAAGGACTATTGTTAGACGAAGACCAGAACAATGAGAACAGCCAACCAGCACTACCAAGTTTAATGATGGTTAAAATGTACATTATCCCTAGCAGATTGACATGAAAGATCAGCAAGGCACGCTGAAAACACAAACCAGAGCAAAGAAATTAACTGTGTTGATTGGGGAAAGGTGGAAGGGGTAAAAACATAAGAGGTTTTGTCAAAAAACTTATCACCTATCGAAGGAAGATTAAACCAAAAAGTCATCACACTTGCACACTCACACTTTTCGAGCAAGTTGAGGAATAATGCATCACTCATCTAATCATTTGAAAAGTCTAAAATTACTCTCAAGCTCCCATGGAAGAATTAAGAACCCATTGGTCATTTGCTGCGGTATCTGATCGGAGCAGAGGGCCTCATCAAAATCAACAGATCATTCTTTGTCTACCTTTCGTTAGGGGACTTTCTTGGAGTTACTCCAAACTAGTACCGGTTTGGTAGTTAAGAACTACGATTTTACTGCATTTTCTCCTTTGCTATTGTAATTCATCCTTACGGATGACGAATACTCTTAGTATAACACTCTCTCAAAATATTCTTTTAAACACTCAAGAATTTACACTCGATTTTCTCTCAATCTAAATACAAGATAAGGTTTGTGAAACTAGAGAGAAAATAATAAAGCTTTGTTGTTGTAGCTTGTGACTGATATTCTCGATTAAAGCTTCTATTCTTGTCTCACTTTTTTGTCACTTTCTTAGCTTTAAAACTTGGGAATATGTACTTGAACTTGAGCACAAAGCCATTGAAAGAAGGCTCATGGGTTGCTGAAAATCTGATTTCCTTTAATAATTGCATCAAGATTTCTCCAATATTGATGTGGAGAATCGTAGATTTTGTGGCTTTTGAATATTGATATTTTTTGAACATTTTAAAGCAAGAATTTGTCCACTTAATTTGGTGCACCTGTAAGCTTCAAACAAATTTCTTTTTCTATAATAACAATGTTTGAATTTTGGTAACTATCAAAATTAACTTGAAGAATCTTCAGCATATATGGACATCATTTATTTGCTGAAATCAAGAGATACGCTATGACAATAAAATCACGTTTAAATAAGTTAGGTTAGAGAATAAAATAAGTGAAATAAGAATAGGATAAAAACACAAGATTTAAGCAATTAGAATTTTCTTATCCTTTGACAAAGTGCTTTGAACTTTGCTGACTTCTTTGAGGACGTAGCTTAAATGTTTATTTTTATCCTTTGACAGAGTGCATAAAACTTTGCATTTTAGTTTTCATTACTTCTATCACATTGTCAACTCTATGAATTTTGGTTTGCATCATGTTTTCAACTCTATTTGACTTTGCATTTTAACTTTCATCCTTAAACATAAAAACGTTAGTAATCAAGATAGAGTCTTGATAGCTTAAACCACAAGAACTACAAATGATTGAACTCGGTATTCTTTATGTAAGTCTGTTACGATATTTTATTTTCATCTAGCTTAAATACAAGAATTACAAATGATTATATTTTTGTATGCGACTATCTTTGATTCCAATTCTACAGTGCAGTGGGACCTATATGTGAAAAGGGAGCCATTCCACACAAAACCAAACTGAAGTTCACCAGGAATATATTGTTAGTAGGAAAATGAAAGCAATGGTCAAGATATTTTTGCATCATACTATATATACCCAACCTGAGTTCCGTTGTTATTCATAAATCAACAATTACAATACAATCTCTCCCTTCCAACCTTCAGTAATCTCCAACAACTATCATTTCATCGGCTCTAATTATCAAGAGCTGTTACAGCCAAAAATAGCCCACTCCAATTAAATTAAAAAAAAAAAGAAAAAGAAAAAGAGCAAGTCACCTTCTCTAATCATGGCTAGAATGATTACTCATGCAATTCTGTTGGTTCTCTTTACCTGTCAAATGCTTTCTGGTGAAGGGAGACAAATAGGGTCACTTGGTGGAAGACGGAACATCAAAGTCAAGAGTCCCTCCCATAGAAGTATCAGAAAGCTGAGCAGCCAAATTCACACGTTTGACCTCAGTGAAAAATCACCAATACAGACACAGAAGACATCTGCTGAATATCCTCAAGATGAAATTCAAAATAGATTTCCCTCCTTGAAATCCACTCACAGAACCCCAAGAAGCAGCCACAAGGTTGATTCTTTTTGGGCAAACAAAGTAGACAGCACTGTAAAAAGCAACTGTCTAGGAGAAAAATGCCCTGATGATTTCAAACCTACAGCACCAGGACACAGCCCTGGTGCTGGTCACTCTTTCGTGACTAATACTGACAAGATCTCACCAAATCAACAAACTGAAAATCCTAAAATATGGAATAGCCATGAAGTATCAGAACATGATTTTAGACATACAACACCAGGTCGCAGCCCAATTGTTGGGCATGCTGAAAATGACAAGAGAGACCTAAACCTTAGAACTGCAGAGGCAGAAACCTTTTCTCCCTCACCCGCAAGTCCTTCCTCATTTTTCAGTGATTCAGCACTGGTGTCTACCAATGATTTTCGGCCTACAGACCCAGGTACCAGTCCTGGTGCTGGTCATTTAGACACAAACAAAATTGATATTAAAAACAGGATATTGTCTAAGTGAAAAAGGCACAGATGATTACCAACAAAAAAAAAAAAAAAAAAAAACAAGGGACAGTCCTGGAGATGGACACACTTTTATCAGCTACTCATCCAGCTTTACATCAGAACAAGGAAAGCACCCTAGCGTAGTACATCCGCATGCAGGAGGTACGGATGATTACCGACCTACAAATCCTGGCTACAGCCCAGGTGCTGGCCATGTTAATTTAAATAGGTCAGAGCCAAACTCGTAAAAAAGTTTAATTTGGTCCGTAATGATTTATATTTACTGTCACTAGTTATAGATAAGTAGTGTAAAAATTCCAAGACATACTGATGTAATATGAGTTGAGCAGAATTTTATCTATTTATCATTAATTCCTACGAAAATAAAGAATTGTAAACTTAAAGTAACCATTTGCTCCCATGCTAACCTCTATCTTCCACCTTGCTTTACCTTGTCCTGGAACATTTCTTGTTGAGGAGATATTGTAAAAACAATATGAAGAAAGCTACAAAAAGAGATTACTGATGTACATCTATAAATTAAGTTAAAAATAAACCCGCAAGTCGATTCTGCGCTCCTAGATTCCCCCCAACAAACCTAACCCTGGCACACACCACCACCAACAACAACAACCAAAAAGAGCTCCATGATATTGCAACCAATCGTGTCTAATGTCATGAACCTCACCCATTAACCACCCATTAACAAAACCTAGTTTCTACACCAACAGGAAGGATATGGGGGAGGGGTTGTCCATAAGTACGCAGCCTTACCTACTCTAGTCAAAAAGACTAGACTGTAAACCACGACATGTAATATTAAATGGTGAAAACTTAACTCTGAAAACCAAGGCAAAAATCATTAAAAAAAGCTTTAACATTTCAACAATATACCTCAGCAGAATCTGTACTTTGTAGTGAGTGTCTGTTATTGAAGTCAGCAAATGAGCATATTGCAATGTAATATTGTATATGACAGGTTTGATACTTCTTACTAACTTCCAAGACATTCTCTTCATCTCATGAGGCCAAAAAAACAGTGTTCAATTCAGTAGTCAAGTCACAAAGGTCACTCAAGTCATACGTGAGCATGTTGGACTTAAAAGAAGTCCACAAAATTTCTATTTATGATTTTTAATGGTTGGAGTGTTCTTGTTTAGTAAGTTTGAAGCATGAATTGTATTCTTGATTGTTCTTTGCATATGACCAACTATTATTTTGAAATGATGCAAGTAAGGTTAGGTTGTATAATGTACACTTATAATGTATGTAAACTTACTGAACAAGAACACTCCAACCATTAGAAAACATAAATAGAAACGTTAGGCATCCTTTACTTAAACTACTCCAATATATAAAAAAAAAAATTACTACTATTAATGGTTTAGTAGTGAATGAGTTTACTATTTTATCAATAGGAACTAGTAAGGAACGATGCAAAGTATAAATCCAATACTATATACTATCATTATGTCATTTTCAAGGAAGTAACGAGAACCCAACACTATTAAAAGCAGTATCATCATCATGTCATCCAATATGCAATTGGATCCTTGGGTTACTATCAAGTGTCCCCTCCATTGTTCAATACTAAAGATAAATTTGCATATGACCAAAGTAGACCGGGTTGCTCAGGCTCGTACTCGGGCCGGTTCAATGTGACTTTCGACTTACTCTTCTTTAGCTACCTAAACTTTTTTTTATATAATGTTAGTTTATAAAAAGTAAAAAAAATTCGCATTCCAATTGAACATTTTAACCTTAAAGTTATAGAGCGAGGATAGAGTGACCAGTACTAGTTACGAGTCATAGAGATGTTTTACTGAAAGTAGTAATCAAAAGGTCGACTTCATAAATTAGAGCGAGAAGGAAAAGGTAATTAGGCAAATTAAATTATACATTATAAGTTGGTGGTACTTTTATTTTGAAAGTAAAGGAAAAGTATGGTAAGGTGAGTCTTACTCCCAAAAATATAGAGTCGGGATGAGTAACAAGCAAAACGGATCGGGTTGGGTCGGGCTAAAAAAGATGTAAGACGGGTTGAATCGGAATGGGCCAAAGGAGATATATAACGGGTCGGGTCGGGCATCCAAAGAGAGTATAATTTTTATTTAGAGGGTAAGAGTTCATATGTATCACTTCCAATCTTTGGTAGTGGATTATCGGCAAGTAAGTGGAAATAATTTATTACCTGATAGTGTTTAAAAATCTTAGAAACTATTGGTCCATTATTGACCCGACTTGACCTATTAAAGGCCCAATAAAACATGACCCTTTAAGAGACCGACTCGTTAGATTATTATTGATTAGACCCTTTTACAAATGAGCCGGTCAAAGACCCTTAACAAGGCCCCTCCCATTTTAACGGGTATACTCCCAAATACCATCACTTAGCAAGAATTCTCCCATTTTAACAAGTCTACTCCCAAATACCATCACTTAGCAAGAATTCTCCCATTTTAACAAGTCTACTCCCAAATACCATCACTTAGCAAGAATTCTCCCATTTTAACAGGTCTACTCCCAAATACCATCACTTAGCAAGAATCCTCCCATTTTAACGGGTCTACTCCCAATTGAATCCCAAACTTTTAGGATGCGAGGCAAGTGGTTGGTATATAAAATGACGGTACTGGTATGCATGTATGATGCAGTATAGGAACTGGGAAGTCGCACTGTGGCGATTTTAATTTGCATGTCATTTTCAGTGAATGATCAGCCGCAAAGTTGTAAACAATGTTGGAATCTCTGCATGACTATAGCTGTTAAAGTTTCATTAGATTCCACAGATGCAAAACCAAACCGGCGTGCTTGGAGTAAAGAATTGTATTAGGAATTTCTTTTGTAAGGTGCTTCTCCTAATATTTCACATGTACTCCCGTTTTTTTACTAGTTATATTTTCATTTTAAAAATCAAATTTTATAAATTTGAACCATAAATTCTAATTATATTATAATAAATAATATATTCAAATGGAATATTGTTGGATGTATCTCAATCTAATTTTTTAGAATATCAAGTTATTATAATTTTTTATCTTACAATTTTTTTAGAGAAAAAATGTTACAATTGTATCTTACAGATTGTGATGTAGCAATTAAAAAAAGATGATATATATATATATATATATATATATATATATATATATATATATTAAATTTTTTATATATATTTATTTATAGATCGTGAGGTAGCATTTTTTATATTTATTTATTGTCTATATATATTAAATTTTATTTTTTAAAAGTTTTCTCCACTAAAATTATATACCATTTTAATTATAATTAAAGGCCGTGTTTTTGCGTCAGTAATAGAAAAAAATGTTGATGATCGATAACAACCAATTAATTTTTTCATAAATTAATTATGAATATAATACATTAAGACCGTTAATTAAATTAGTTTATCTATCTTTTGTCCCCTTCAACTGTTCTGCCATTCTGGTCTTCAGTGTTGTCCTTGACTTCTTGTATCCTTGAAACTTCTGTATTTTATTTTGAAAATATGAAACTTAGTTACTTTACCATGTGCATAACCTCCAAGTTCGAAAAGCTCCACCAGAAAATTCAAGGTTGTCCAAAGACATTTCCTCATGCTCCGGAATATTCTATGCAAGGATAGATACTATATGTACGGGATTGTATTTAATAATATCTCTCACTTTGTTTGTATTAGTTATTTATTCAACTAAGTACCAACTTGTTGTTCATCATTGCATTGCTTTCTAATTGTTTCTTATATAATACTTCTACCGTCATAAGTTTAGTATTTGAATTGCTAAGATTTTACAATTAAGTTTAAGATGCAATACCTTTCTTCCATACTACTTCACGCACAAAAAGTACAATGCATAATCAATTACATAAAATTAGTATATTAGGATTAGAATGTACTACAAAATTGTACTATACGTATAATTTAATGAAATTAAGTTGGTAGAAATATAATTAGAAACACAGGTCGACCCGGTAGTACTTCTTGGCTAGCTAGCTTTTTAGTGCAGTGTGAAATTGATTAATGATCTCCGAGCTTGGTGTTGGATGACCTTTCAGCATGGCCAAAGATCGATGCATGGGTGCACAACGAAATGAATACATGTACGTTAAAGTGTTAGTATATTTATAGGAATATTTACTGAACTAACTTTTCTATTTTTTTTTTCCTGAGGGGTACTAACTTTTTCTCATGCATCCTAGAAAAATTTGTAAATATTTAATACAATCAAGAAAGATTAGCCAGAGAATAGTTCTAAAAGTGGATTAAGCTAACAAAAAACTTAGACTTTACAAAGCGTATTAGGATGTGTGTAAATAGAGCTGAGATAGTAGCTAGCTATCATGATTCATGAACTAACTATTATGATCTTGTTTCACAATTAACCAAATGCATGATTTATCTGTTCACCTAGCTAGTATATTCAATATTATGATTTTATTTGACAATTAACCAAATGTACTCACCTAGTGTATTCAATACGATACAGAGAACATCCTAGCTGGTTGATAGTACGAGTTGTTACTACGGGCAGTTGTTTAGTGATTTATTGAATATATTTGTTGCCGATATAGAAATGTATAATTTGCCTGATAGAATCAGATCAATTTTGTGGACTTTGTATGCTCTAATTTTGACTTAATGATTGGCCAGAATGAACAATGGCGCCCGTCGTGTCGTGTACGGTTGATTATTTTTTACAAATTTACTACTATATTTTCACTCCTATTTACAAGTCAGGATCTCAGAGAGTACACGCAGGTCATAACTTACAACATAATGACAACAATAATCAAGTTAATCAATGCGTAGTTATGTGGTTAATTAATTAAACGGAAGAGATATTCACATGCTTAGCACCACAAGCTAATTTAACTTAGCTAGCTAGAGACTACTATCAGTCCAGTGAGTAGCCTCTTGATCTAAAGAGCTAGCTGTCTTGCCCTGGACAGTTTTTCCATAGAGGGAAAAAGACAGAGATTGATGTACATGCTAACCGACTATTATTGTATTTTAATTACTTTTCACTCTATTGGTTGCTAACATTTATTCCCTGCATCTTGCCACAATGCCACCTCACATGCATGGCGCATTGATGCATGCTGCAGCTCTCAACTTTCACCTCGATCTCCTATATATATATATGAGCTCGAGTATTCACAAAGTACCCCATGCATTGCTTTGCCGCATTTCATTCATTTTTCCATCTTTTGCACTTTGCTCCAATCTCTTCCCTCTTGATCTCCTCCTTTCAAGCTTCATATAAATCTTAATTAGTTACTCATTTTTTATAGGAGCGTTACTTGGTTTTTAAACAAATAATAAAATACAATGGCTAGCTATAAGTTTGTGCTTATTCTACTACTCGTCGTCCTCTCTTGTGACACTCTCGACGTAGAGGGAAGAAAGTTGTTGAAGAAAAACACTGCTCATGTCCCTGAGGAAGAGAAAAGCTTAAGCTTTGTTATTGCTCATTCCAAGAATGTGGTGATGAAAAATACTCTAAATAGCAAAAGCCATAGGCATTTGTTATTGGGAGAGGAAAAGAATAATACTAAGGAAATGGACGTGGATTCCTTTCGGCCTACCGCCCCTGGCCGTAGTCCTGGAGCTGGTCATTAATACGTAATAATCTACTTATATTAAGCATCATTAGTGTGTGCGTAGGTATTTGTAGTTATTAAGTTCACATTTTCGCTTTCGATCTTTTCGTTCGTTTGATTTGTCCTTGGTTTGTCATCAGCCTGTAATGTAAATGCATGTTTTAGCTACAAGTTCCTAGTATTTGAGGCTTACCCAGCCACTGTAATGTTAGTTCGATCAATCTTTGATCGATAGTGATGAAGAAGTTGTAATGCTTGCTTAGAAATTATTGAGATCTAAAAGATTGAGAGATCGATCTTGTTTGATTAAAATGTAGTTTATACGGACTTACGGAGTACATAAACTTATGGTTTTTCGACTAATCAAGTACTACTGTAGTGCTATAGCTCTGGGCCTGAGAAAACAAATCAAAAAAAAAAAAAAAAAAAAACCATCCATGCATGCATGGCATACTATCGTTGCAACCGAATGCTCCTTATTGAATAAGACGAGTTAGTAAAATAGTAAAGTTCCACTCTAGATTACAAACAAACACAATCAAGGTATTAATGCAGTATTTCAGTCACCCATATTTGCCAAATTAATTTTCTTTCAATCATGTATGCATCAAATGCATGCAATAATGTATGCGTGCGATAGCTTAGCAGATGAGTTTGAATGTTTGATTCCATCTATCCCATGCATGCATAGGTTGGAACCGCAGTTTCGTTGTCTTATAAATGTTAAATCTGTTACTCCTTAGGTCAATACTTGTAAGTTTTGCATTTTAAGGGTGTGAAAATAGTTAGCCATGCAATGACATCATCAAAATGATTTAATAGATCTACTAATGTTGAAATAGCAAAAATTTACAAATTTTTGCCTTTTTCAGCTATGGCTTTTGTATTTTTGCCTATTTGGTTTCCCTTTGGGAGCTTTTACATTTACAAATTAGTTAACGATATAAATAAAATTAATATTAATAATTGGTGGCCAATTTATTCGCAAAACTTAGACCATAAAATTTGTTATTGAAATACTATACTTATAGGACATCTACCTATTAAAATCTATCCTTTATCCCCAATTCCAAAAAATACAATCCGCTCTTATTTTGGTTTCAACCCAAGACTTCACCTAGTAGGGCCTTATATACATGATACGGAATACTTTTTGTTCCTTTGGTCTGTGGTGGGCTGCTTTTTTTTATACAATTATAAAATTTCTCACTTACTAATAAGAAAAATACCAAGTATCAATGTACAACTTAACATTTTTTTTGATTAAAAAGAGTTACATGGGAAAAGATAAGAATAATGTACACGGGATTAAATTCAAGGTCTTACTTATATAATCTTCACATAGATAGTTTGTTAACTAAAGGTCCTGAATACAATCCCAACTAACCATACTTGGCTTTCCTTACTTGGTATTTGCTAAATCAAAAAGTCAAAACCTAAGATCCCAGCTATGAAAAGCTTGAAAATTGCAAACTATCTTTCTACTACGTAAAAGAAATTGAGTAAGATACGACATTCGTACTAAATACGGGCAAACGCAAAGATCGTCAATATCATCAACTCCAAAGCGTTAAAAAAAAAAAAAAAAAAAAAAAAGCATCTCATTTATTTTTAAGCACTCCGTGATTAATCAAAGAGGCACGAAATCAAAGTTGACCCTCCAAACCATCTAAGTATCTAGGTTGTATTGTCCCCTCAATTTGTCCATACACAGTCTTTAAAAGTTCGTTTTTTATTTTACTGATCGAGCTCGGTTGAACAGGAAGAAGCATTAGATAATCAAGTACGGAGTATATAAATAATTATACATTAAAAAAAAAAACAAAAACAAAGCTATCATCAAGTACATACACTTGCAAACTAAACAGCTGTGGAGTACTGCTGCCTCAATCCCTCAAACATTGCTCCAATTTGACTTTTACGGTCTCCAATATACGGCTTTAATCTTTTTTATCTCCAAATTTGTAAGGCAAAAAATTATGAAAACTTGATATTCTAAAAATTTACACTGAGATACATCCAACAAGATCCCACTTGAATATATTATTTTTTATAACATGATAAGAATTCATGGTCAAACTTTTCGAACTTTGACTCCAAATAATGGATTGGGGCGATTTTTTAGGGACGAAGGGAGTATTTTGTTTTATTGATACGTAGAAAAAAATACGGAGTACTCCGTATATCATAACTAGATATACAAAAGTACTACGTAACATTGATGATCATTAGATCATATAATATCTAATTAGCTACTACGGATTGCTAGTTGCTACACAAGTACGTATATAATTTGTTCAAAAATCCTGTTATGCATTAGGAATTAAAATAAAATTTGTAACTAAAATACTCCACTGCCAGACCATAAAACTCAAAGTCTCCTAAAAAACATGGAAAACATATATAGCACAAAGCCAAGTCTCTTGGTAAATTGAATATGGAGTACAAAGTATTTTATACGGAGTGCTATTTAATCGTGTGAAGAATTTCCCTATAATATACCCATATTGTTTGTTTATCTTTGACGGCAAGTACTGTACTATAATACTCTTGAAGATGCACCTGCAACCGCCAAAAAAGACTTGGTTACTTTAAAAAAAAAAAAAAATTATCATGTCAATTTTATAAGCAAAAACAAACACCAAGGGACATGAATGCTATCCCAAAAGCTGCAAATTGCATAATTTCCAATTGTCCTTGTCTATATACTCCTTATGTACTGGTCTGTTACTTAGTACGGATTTTTATAACTAGTCAACAAAGGAAACTGCAGGCTCTATATTTATCAAATTGTATCTTTTGAATTACTATATACTCCGTGTATGATAAAGAAAAGCTTCTGCAGGTAGCTCTAAGACTGCCAAAGGTCAAGAAGATCGATCCGCCTCAACTGTGGAGTAGTACTATAAAGTTAGGTTTAATTTATTTTTGTGGAATTCCCAAAACTATGAAGATCATGGGCTCATGGTTATGTAAAAGGCCAGATATTTGGGAAATAATCAAATTTGGTCAAGTACTAATCCTGTTTATTGGAGGATACAGGACACTGATACTTTATTTGATCAACTAGCAAGTACGACCTACCCTAGCTATGTATGCAAGTATATATCATCTATAGAGTGTAGACTATAGCTGCCCTTACTTTAAGCTATTGCAAGTTAAAGCAAGATACTGATCTACGATATCTTTCCTAATTGTCATGAGAGATACGAAATTAGCTATACTAGGTAGGTTACATCCAATGGTCTAGGAAAGAAGCGTTGCTAACTCATTGCTGTCCAGATATTAAAAAGATAGCAAAAAGGTTTTAGTAAGGTGCCTACTGCCTAGCTTGCAGCATTAATTGCAAACTCTTGCGTGTTGCAAATCTTGCGTATACATGTAATACTGTAAGGGATATTCCAAGTGTTTGATAACGAGATGAGTGTTTAAAATAAGAAGAATAAGAAAAGATTTTAGCCATTCAAATTATAAGATCTAACGTTAGAAATTTTCTGTAAAAAAAAATGGTTACTATAACATAAAAAAATAGTCACTATAATAATAAAAAAGAGTAACTATAATAATAAAAAAAGTCATTATAAATGAAAAAAATTATTTGGTCACTATAAGTTAAAAAAAAAAAGTTACTATGAGTATATAAAATATCATCCGTTGGATTTAGAAGATGAAGAGTCAAGATGTCTTCTCATCCTTCTCATTTTAAATACCCTTCTTATTTTAATTTATATATATATATATATATGGCTACATGGTTGTTTTTGGGGTTTTAAGTACTTGTTATTATAGCCAAACAACTAAACAATATTGTAGAGTACACTAAGCGTTGTCTGACACCATAATTATAAGTAAAGTATAACCGGCCGTAATTGATTCAAGCTACTGCTATAAATATTTTTTTTTTTTTTTAAAGTATATAATATAGTTAAGGTAAAAAAATCCAGTCACCAGGCCATGTTTAAGCGTCAAGTGTCAAAAGCCGAATGTCATATGTCGATTACCATTTCATATCTAACTGTTGCGTCCAATACTGTATGAACAAATTATGGGAAATAGATCAAGTAGTAGTTGGATGTATGATTGAGTCAATTTGAATTGAATTGGTCAAATGGGAATCAAGGTATCTTGTTAAAGTTGTTTCAAGGTCCTTGGGTTGAAGATTAAGCCACTGACATCCATCGCCATCTATCATCTAATGAAGATATGAAGGCAACGTAGTCACGGGAATCGAACGTTGAATTTATCTTGAAGTACATTACTAAAGGTCCAAACTGACTCACCTTTTAGAAAAAGGTCTAAATATAACTAATTACGATTAGCAAAAATATTATTACACGTTATTGTGAATTTTGAAAATGACAATGCAAACACACTTAATTTTGTTTGTCAGCTATCGAAGTAAGTTTTAGAGTAGGAGTACAAGAATTCCTATAGTCATTATACTAAGTCAAGAAGACATCAAGTATAACAAGAAAAAAAAAGTCAAGCAAGCAGTAAAAAGTTAATGTTTGAGTCATCTAAGGGAGGTTAAGTACAAGTTTTAACAGATAGTGTCTCCGAGCTCTAAAGTCATAAACAAAAATGAAGCATCTGAGGAGAAACTTCAAGTATGGAGAGCATGAAAGTTAAATAGGAGTATCTTATGATTTATATAAGTATATATGTCTTTTTTGTTTGGAACAAACAATCACTAAATCTAAGTTGGGAAATTCAAAGTCCATTTATATCTAAATACATTAATTGGAGTTTGAGAAAATATCTTTATGAAAATATTTAAAAAAATCGTGATTTATTAAAGTCTTGAGAAGTTATTCTTATCTTGAATGTGGTTTCTTAATTATCTCCTAGATTTTTTCTTTAGATGATTGCAAACTTAATCACTTTGCATGGACTCAGTTAATAACAATTACCTATTAACATGGGGAGTGTCGTCGCCTTGCACAAGAAGTGGAAATGGTGGGTTAGTAGTCAACAACCAATTTTGCATGCATGGCAAGATCAACTTCACGTTCAAATTGAGTCAAGAAGGTTTCCTACTTTCATGGGACTCTTTCCTTAATTCAAGGAGATCATAAAATAATAGAGCCAATCCAAACTTTTATATAAACAAAGCTTTGGAATTCATTTTGTTGCACAATTGACTCATGCTTTAAACATATTTTTGAGAATCCTTATACATTTAGTCTTATGAGTTGTATTCTTTTGATTATCGTACAAAGTTGTATTAAGGGAAAGGGATGAATGACCTTATAAAGACTTAGAGTTAAGTCTAAAGTGAGATTGTTGATTTGAGGGAATCACAGTAAAGGAAACATAGATTTTAAGAGGAATTTGAGTTATAGAGTTCCTAGTAGGTTGTAAAATCCTAAGTGAATTGTATTACCTTCAAGTTTGGTACAAAAGGTTTTTATGCTAAAATATTGTGTATTCTTTTTGTCGAATTCCATTCACTTTACAAGTTCTAGTTTCAATTTGTTAAAGTTATAATTAAGCATACTACCAATTCACCCCTTTTGTATGTAAGTGTTCCACCTATTCAACAATAAAAATCTTTTTTCCTACTTAAAGTATTTATCTAAGTATATTAGTGGGAAATCTGTAAATGCAAGTTCAATTCCATTTTATTTCCCCTCGTGTCTCATCTTTTTCTTTAATTTCGCTTCATATCGTTGCTATATTATGCATGACTAAGGGAGAAAAACGTATTAAAAATTACAAAAAAGTAAAAGATCGAGCGAGGAATGAAACATATCATGTATTAATAAGGATCTACTCCGTAGTTTAATTTATAATCTAGATCATAGCAGAGAATTGAAAGTGAGGAAGTGGGTCGTACAACTAGTTCTCCAACTCTCCAATCAAGTAGCATTTAGAAATACATTTTGTGGACCCTCAACCCCAAAACTTAAGTACCCCTTGTTAATTAGGACAAGTCGCCAAGAATTCTTTAACATCTCTCAATCCTTTCTGTAACTCATTTTTATAGAGAATCTCCTGGTGTCTTAAACATACTCTTAGGCTTTGTTAGGGACCTTTTGCCCTTTTATTATACTCTATAAATATTTATGTTTTTTAATCTCAATATATATATATATATATATATATATATATATATATATATATATATATATATATATATATATATATATATTGTTTCTTTAATATAAAGATCCAAACTATGCACAACTGTAAAAGTTGCTCCTACTTTCCTTCTCGCAATGCAATCCTTAAATACCCAGCTGAGGGATGGTTGTTCATAAGTCACATACCATTTTCTTAGTCTCTCAATAGATAAAAAAAAATAAAAATTCAACAAATTTCTCCTCTTTCGCGAAATTAACTAAAAACTAGTCTTTCTTTCAAATGGCTAAGGGCAATGACTTATTAAGTCTTTGTACTATAGTTTTTCTTGTATTCATGATTTTATGTCATGAAGTCTTGCCAACTGAAGCAAGGCACTTGAAGTGCAGGAAATGCAGAGGTCACATTGCTTCAAGCGCGAGGAACACGCACAAGCACTCATCGATGAGCTCCTTGAAGACAAGAACAGGTCAGCCCTTCATCAAGGAAGATCGGTTTACAAGCAAGAAGATGGATGAAACATTAGATGATTTTCGACCAACAGACCCAGGCCGGAGCCCTGGTGCTGGCCATTGAGACAACTAACAGTTGATTGATCGAAGATCATTAGTGTCAACTTAAAAAAGTTATTGTTTTTATAGCTACTAGATATATACTGGCTTAGCTAGCCTCAATTTGGTCTGTTCTCTTATTTAACTTGGAAGCTATTGTATATTAGTGATTGTTAATTATTGCAAGAAAATTTAACAAAAGGAATTTTTCCTTCGTCCATTTTCTTTTAGTAAATATTCTAGAATATTTACTGGACATTCTAGTAAATATTCTAGTGTACATGTTTCGTACTCGAACTATAGAGTATAGGCAACATATTGTCCGACCTTTTTTTAAATATCTAAGTCAACCTAAGAAACCATTTTCTTAATGAAAAAAGACTCATATACTCTCTTTCAAGGGCCAAATAAAACAAAAGAACAAAAAATAAAACAATGAAAAAAACAAAAGAGCAAAAAAATGAACTACTCCGTATGTTTCATGATGTTATGACTTTATATTCATCAATCAACAAAAAGAGTGATACTTTCTACTAGTGTATCCCTGTATTGGGATATGATGATTCTATCTAACCACAGTATAACCCAGATAAAATAGTGTCTTGCTAGTGTAAATAAAACTTGTTTCATGGCCAATTTTAATTTGATTCATAACAGGCTCGTACTGGGTCATAGATACTAATGCGCAATCCACAGACCAACACATTGTCCTTTCAGTCTATTATAAACCTCACTCTGGTCGTCTATTATAACCTCACTCAGGTGCAATATGTAAAACTTTCTTGAAGGCCACTCATGTCCACTCAAAACTGTAGAATCTAACTACTTATTTTAGAGGAAAAGTTAATGTGGACCAAACAAAACATTACTACTCGATTCTCACCCTACTGTATTGTATATATATATATCAATATATGTAACACTTGAGCTATTGATAAACTATTATAGGATGTGGAATGTTCATTTCAACTTAATTCAATAAAGAAGCATATTATTAGCTAATCACTTCACATAAGGAAAGAATGATAAATTGCAAAATCAAACCAAAATTTTTAGCTAATCATTCTACATAACTTGGTGAAAAATCTAATCAAAAATATGGAAACATGAAAATGAAAGAACAATTTATAAATATGGATTTAATTACCTTTTTCAAATTGTTTTACTTGTCAAATATTTCCAAATTACATTGTCTTATATTTATTACTATGCACTACTAAATGAACAACAAGCTCTAAACATAATTAAGTACTACTAAAAATATTAAAGACAACAAAATTGTTTCCTTGGAATGGACATGAATGCAGCTAGTCAAAACTCGCTTATAATACAAAATTGTAAGGTTAGCTTTTAAAAAGAGATATATTTTTAATAATGAGTCATACAATCGACGTTAAAGTAAAGAGTTTTGAGATTAATAATTATTCGAATAGATTGTCGATGATTCCTAACAAGTCTGGCTAATCACAATGGTATATGATCTGACTTCAACAATCCTACCAAGTCAACTGATTTATTTTATAAACAATTAGATAATCTCAAGAATAATTGTCCCAAGAAGGCCATCAACATGAGATAATTAACCTGATGGTAAGGATGGAAGCCATATTGTAACACATGCTATATATATAGTTGTCCAAAATATGATAGAAGTCCAAACATTAGATCAGTGTCATGTATCAAACTTTTTTACTATACAAATTTATTAACCTTGTCGTTTTACAAATTTTCCATATATTAGTATGAACATGAACTAGTACTCCGTTTATGTTAGTATGAACAACTCAACTGAAATGATTTGAACTGAACAAAATAAAACTAAGAGGTGCTGATTAAATTAACTGATCGTATCGCATCGTACCTCTCGAATCTCGATCTTTGCTTCATATAAAAAAGAGCGCCGAAAAGTTGTAATGCTTGTACCTTTTATTTGCCCCTCTTCTTCATATTTAATCGCCCGTACATCCATCAAAAACCTATTTATTGAAAAGTTGGGAGAAATTAATGTTAAAGCTTGCTTGACCAATAACTAAGACAGTGCTTGTTAAGGCAGTTAAATATTTACATTAGTCCCCACCTCAACTCAACAATCAACGTATTATAATTCAGTCTTTTAAACCCAAAATTGGATTGCATGTCTGATCAGGGACTAAGTTTTGGTCTTTCTCGTATGATTCTTCCTCTGTTTTCTTTCATAAATTTTAAATTTAAAATATCTTTAAATTTTTTTATAAAAATAAAAAATATTGTATACATACAATACACAATAAAGTTACCTCTTAATATAATAAAAGTTACCCCCTCAATATAAAATATGTCAATCTTTATCAACTTCAAGATGCTAACTTTTATTATAGTAATGAATCACTTTTACTGGAGACACAATAATTTTATTGTGTCCCGTGTACATATAATACTTTATGTTATAAATATCATAAAAAGTTGATATTTGAAAATAAGACATTGAAACGAATTTATCAAAATCTCACATGATTATATTTTTTCTTGTTTATAAAGAGAATAAACGATCACGTTTGGCTCTAACTAATCTATAAATTCCAAAAAAAAAAAGTAATTTTAAGCATTAATTAGAAAAGAAAAGTGCGTTTTTAGGTGCCTCTAAACAATCACCGTTCTTTTTTCCTAAAATTGGACTATTTTTGGTTGCATAGCAGTATAGCACATGTTGGCAAATTCTTTTTGATTTCTACTTTAATTTTATGGATTATCTTGTTATGTTATTTACAAGCATGAGTTAATGTGGAACTTCCAAAATAGCAACTGAGGTTTGTCGTTGCTTCGGGTGAAAATGAACCTAATTGACCAAATAAAAGTTTGGCTCGGATTAAACAAAGCAATGAATAAGTTGCTTCGGTTTTAAAATAAATTGAAATTTATTCCATAAATAAAGGAAAAAATACATTTGAATAACTGAAACTCAGATATCACGTTCAAATCCCACGATTAACAAATTACAAAAAAAAAAGGGATAAACACGCATAAATTTTGGAAAAATCCAAATTGAAAAATAGATCAACATTATCATTCACCCACGATTATCCAATTTCAACCCAAAAAAATAAATTTGAATATAAATAAGATAACTGAAAATGAAAAACCAGATTTCTTTCCATTTTCCACACTCAAAGTTACCAAAATACTTCATCTGTAAAAGCCAAATAACCAGAAAGTGTACGCATACAGCAAAGCTAAAACATGTAATTATACTACTCTTCTCTTTTGTTTTTATTTTTTTGAGATAGTTCAATTCTTAATTTCTCTTGTTGTATTAAATTATTATCTTCTTCGAAAATTATTTTGTAGAGTAGAAATGTCTTAGATGAATTACGAATTAAATTTTGCAACACCAAGATCAATTTCTCAAGAAACGCAGCACATACACAAAATCCAAAATACACATATCTCCAAAACCCAGAAAAAACAATCCACATGCAATTGTAATTCCAAAAATTTATCTCGAGGAACAGGTGAATACCCACTATCCATTCTCTTTAATATTAATAAAATACACATATCTCCAACACATTCTCTTAGTAATTCAGTATGTAATTTCAAAAAAGACTCAAATCGTGCAGATTTAATTCGCGAGGCTTCGTTAATTATATGGGATGAGGCACCAATGGTGCACCGACTTACAATTGAGGCAATAGATCGACAACTAAGGGATATTTGTGATGATGAAAGATCCTTTGGGGTTAAATTAGTAAGTTTTGCTGGTGATTTCAAACAAATACTTCTAGTAGTTGACAATGAAGGTCGTGAGTCAACAGTCGCAACTACCTTAGCTTACACTGCTCACAATTATGGAGGAAATTTCAACTCCTGTATTTGAAAATAAACATGTGTTTATGTCGTTCAACAGTATCAACTCAAGAAATAAACCAGCTGAAGAAATTTTTCAAATTGGATTTTGAAAATTGGGGAAGATGTAATACAAGGACAATCAGTATTAGAACATGGAAAACGCAATTGGATAGAAATTCCAGAGCAATTTTTGATTGATAACGATAAAAATGGGTTAAAAACTCTAATTGATTTTGTCTACCTATAGCTTCTAACAAGGTACACTGGAAGTATTTTCAAGAACGAGCTATACTTGCATCGACAAATGATGATGTGGATAACCTAAATTCAAGGATATTATCAATGTTGCCAGGAGAAAAAATTTACTTTAGTTTTGATTCAATTTGTTACAAAGGATACGGTGATTGTTTCTCGAATATGAAGCCCATAGAATTGCTAAATTCTTTAACAATTATTGGACTTCCAAACCATTGCCTAGACCTAAAAAAAGGGGCACCTGGAATACTTTTGCGCAATATGAACCAATCGATAGGTTTGTGCAATGGAACACGGCTAATAATCACTAGGTTGGGTCAAAGAGTCATTGAAGCAAGGGTGATCACAAGTCCAAGAGTTGGAGATTCAATACTCATATCAAGTATTGACTTAACCCCTGCTAATAAGAAAAGAGACTTCCTGTTAAGAAGAAGACAATTCCCTTTGAAATTAGATTTCACCATAACAATCAATAAAAGTCAAGGGCAAATGTTAAATAAGGTTGGCATTTATCTACCAAAGTCAGTGTTCAGTCATGGTCAGCTGTATGTTGCAGTGTCGAGAGTTATAACTCCACTTGGACTACGATTTCTTATTCAAAACAAGAAAGAAGTAGCAAAAAGTTTAACTAAAAACATTGTGTATAGAGAAGTATTAGACAATGTCATTTAGAGTTATATTGCATTCTTGATTTACAAATGTATGTAATTAATAAAAAAAATTATCTTATATTGTACCAAAAACATAAAATAATAGTATTATCACTTATCTTTTTAATAATTTCTTTATAATAACATGAGTTTTGTGCTAATATGAAAGATATGGATATAGTATATATACCATGTCGTTTCATCACATCAGGTATATCAAAAGCAAATATAAGGGTGCGATTACTATGGATGATTAATGAACATACCAGAGACAGAGGTGGACATACTCATCGTTCGAGGAATTTAGTAATTATAGATAAAGAGGTAACAAAAGTATATGACTAAATTTAATATTATCCCTTCTTTGTATCATGTTATTTATAATTCTGACTTCTATCTAACTATTGCAGGGCGATGAGGTTCAAGTAACTTTGTTCGGAGGTGATATTGATAAATATAAAGATATAATGAAACTGGGACAAGTTTATTCAATTAAAAATTTGGAGATGATGCCATTTGACTCTTCTTACAAATGTGTATTGGAAACTGTTAGATTAAAGTTTGGATAAAAAATAGAGGTCCAGGAATTATTCAATGACAAAAAATATTCCTCTATACAACTTTAATTTCAAGGAGTTTGACACTATCTCAAATAATTTCAGTAGAGATCACCCTAGACATCTTGGTATGAAATAGAAGATCATGACATTTTAAAAAAAAAATATTATCACATCAATATTAACTAAACTATTATTGCGCAAATGTCATAGGATTGGTGATATATGTTTCAGAAGTACGTATGGTGGGCCAAGGAAGACAAACACCAGTATGAGATGTATTACTCTGCAATACAAAGTAAATGATTTATTTTAAATATATATATATATATATATATATATATATATATATATAGTTTCCTAAATTATACATATTACGAAAAATCATATATTTTTTTCTAATGCAGAAAAGAAACAATACGACTTATCTTATAGGGTAGATTTGCAAATAATCAAGGACAACAACTTTCCCAAGAATTGAATCAAGTTCATGTATTGGCATCATCTTTAGTTACTATCGGATATTATAATGGTGATATTTATTAATGCTCCTAATACCATGATTATTAAATACAAATTGTTGATTATGTTTCTAATTGTTTTAAATATAGGATTATAACTATCTAATGTTGAGAGAACAAGGTTGTTCATTAATCCAAATGTACTACATACTAAAGATTTACATGGCTGGTAAGAATATATTTCCTTTACCAAAATAAGATAATTGCTTAACTGCAATAACTATAACTCATTAATATACATACAGATATACTGATGAAGGATACATACAAAAGCATATTACTTTCACCCAATCAAGGGCTAATAACATCTTTATTATTGAGATGTTATTCAAAGCCAAAAAAATATATTTAGATGAATATTCATTGACATCCAATGTGGGATGTCAAAAACTACTCAAATATTTCTATTATCTCTGCATTAGTAAAAAAAACATTTCGCTAATTTTTTATTTCAACAAGTTAAATATTTTAGGGTTTGTGCCACAATATTAAGTATTGATACCAACTTGCCAATTTGGTATGATTCATGTGCACGACACTTTGTGAGGGATGATAAATGCCTTAAATGTCGCTTGGCTTTTGGCTTGCAACGACATTGAGCCCAGGTATATATAAAATAGAATACTACAATACATTTTTAAAGGTGAAATGTTAAGCTAATATTTTCCAACACATTTAGAGTACATATAACCATTGGAGACAGAAAAGCAACAAAATATAATACGCTATTTGGCAAAGAGGCAGATAATGTTAAGGGTTGTAAAACTTTCTACATTAAAACGTCTTCTGGTAATGTAAGTATACAATTTATATAGTTTATTATGAAAATTATAAAAACTAACTGAAAAAATTTTCATTGTTATGAACATGGACGAATTTTCATAGAAAAACAAGCCCAAAAGCGTATGAATTCCTTCATATTCATACTTCATGCTCCAACTAAAGAGAATAAAGAAATAAGAGTCACAGCAGTTCTTCGAAAAAAATGGGAGGAAATTTTTTTTTATCTTATGTAAAATTTGAACAATTGAAAATCATTATTTTAAACATTTTAATTTTTTTAATTCAGTCAACATTATACGTTAATAATTCTACTTCTTAAATTTCATTTAGCAAATTAAATATTGTGCTATTACACGGACACATGCTAGTTTTATTTTATTTATGTTTTCACTTTAGTTTTGACCATTAATTTGAGAATTAACATATTGCAAGTTGAAGCATGCTTTGTAAGGGGCAAGTGAGTCTGTTGTGTCCATTATTTTTGAAAATAACACGGGATTCTAATCAAATCTGAACTTTATCACTTATGTAGTTATCAGTAATGTAGTTGGACACTTGGTGCAATGTTTACATATTTTTCTAATATAAATGATTTCCCGAAAGTCCACATTCACTATGCTTTTGTTGAATTAATTAACTTTAAAGTTCGTATAAGAAATGACACCCGCATGAGCTCATGCTTTCATATGCATATCCACCATGTCGTCACACTGTACAAACGAAAGTTTCTATTATTTTAAGGAAAAAATGTCAGAAATAAACTTTTGAAAAATCTGTTTTTACGAAAAACAACTTTTTAAAGTGTTTGTCGAAATGATACAAAAACTGGCCAATTTGTTTTTTATTTTTTCAAAGTGAAACATTAGTTGGCTTGTCATCTTTGATGTGCAAATATAGTGTGTCGTACTCAGTCTCCTTAGTTTCTCCAATGTGCATAAGATGGGAGGGAAACAAACTAGAAGGTGAAGGTGAAAGAGAGGGAGCCCATGGGTTGGTTGGTTTTCCGTAGAAATCAACGCCAGAAAGTGAGAGTCAATGCCAATAATATTTAGATTTTGGTTTTTATTTTGCCAAGAAGATTTTACAATATCTTTTCTCACAAAATTACAAATGAATAACAAAACAAATAACAACTAAATACAAGGGAATGTCAAAACAGAGTATTGGACGGTTCAAATTATCAAATATTTGTTGCTTGTAAATATTTAATACACCCTGCCCTTTATATACTTAAGCTTAGTGCCTATAATACCGCACAACATAATATCGTTGTTTTCAACGACAACAAAAAGTATAATACTGTACGTTGTTCTGAACTCCTGATCGATAAATATTGTTGCATGTAATAAACCTGTCACGTTATGCCTTACCATAATACATATACTAATAAGTATTTCCTCGATCCCCGGGTGATTTATCCTATTGGAATAAACTTAATTTTTTTAATTTATGGATGAGTAGAAATTAATGAGAGAAATTATTGGGAACAAACATAAAAGATATGAGAATAAAATTGTAGTCCTTATGACCACTTATAATATGATGTTGATAGCAATTGCTAACTAACAATATAAATGTGAAATTGGGTAATTACATGGTCAATTAAGGAATAGGTACACAAAATTAGTAAGGCTAAATACATAAGTACACAATCTAACCAGACATACATCACCCCAAATTAAATAGTAATTGGTCAAATGTAAGAATTTTCAAGAAAATAGATAATGCTTCAAACACATAAACAAGGACACTTTAATCTATTACAAATCATAAATAGAACTTTGAATATATTTTACTTAACGATAATTACTAATGGTTTAGGAATGAATGAGTTTATTGCTGGGTTCAAAGAGAACTAGTAAGGAATTGATCCAATACTATTATTTCTATATCACTATTACGGAAGTGACAAAGTCCTCCCAGCACTATCAGAAGTAATACGCAATGGTTTACATTTCTCTTGAAATCTTGACTCTTCCATTAGTGAATAGAGTGAGATTAGCCTTCTCCTAGCTTAATCCTTATTTATATGTCATGTTACCATTTCGCAGTTTATAGTCTTTCTAAGTCAAATCCCATCTAAATTCATAACCGATCATATCTTATGTTCACCTCTGAAACTCATATATAACAAAATTATTCCTGCAAGGAAGCGAGATTTTTTAAGACTTAATTAAAGACTGCCAAAAATCACCAACATTAATGCTCCACGTTGATTTGTTTTCTTTAATAACCTCCAAGCTAAAATTTGTACTATGTAAATAAGGCACCACTAAAGCCCACTTCGCTATGATATTGTTGCCAGAGTTATGAGGGCCTATGACTTGTCAGTTTATTGGACCGTAAACTACTCTAAAACAGTTGTGAGTTTGTGACTTGTGAATTGAGTCAAAGGCCCAAAGAATGTTACGTGGCCCGCCCGTGCAAGATGAAAGGGTACAAATGAGTGAATGACATGCATCTTAATTCGAATAGTTCTGCAGGGGCAGAACAATGTGTTGGACATTCGTATATTACCAGATGCATTCCGTGTTCTGGATATTAGATATAACATGTCATATACTGACGGAAAATATGAAAAATGGGCGTAAGCTAAGCATGAAGAAGAATTGGAGTAAAGTCAAGGCACTTACGAATTCAAGTAAGATTTTTTCTATGAATTTGTATCTCATAATAGTTGGCTATGGAAGGAGTGAGACCAAAGTTAACAAAATGGTTGTTTTCCCGTATTCTACTGTAGGATAGTCATCTTTCGTATACTGAATGAATTTTAGTTTTTAAAAAAAATGTAATACAAATGGTGCTCTTGTTACTCAATAATATACATCCTCGTCATCAAACCATAATAGTAGTGTTTCAATTTCAATATAAGTTGTCTTGCCATGATGTTATAGAGCTTCGGCAATGGCATCCAAACTTGTTTTTTACACCATTTTACCATTTGACATACGAAGTCTCTATTATATAAGTTAACTCTTGAGGTAGAATAAAAAAAAAAGTAATTACGATAAAACTAAATTAAAGTTTTAAAAGAATATTATTTTTCATTTTTTTATAGTTGCTTAAGTTTTTTAAACAACAATGCTATCTATCGTATCATATGATTCCACTTTTGAGGTGATGTTTAAAAATGTTTCCTTTTTTATCTTCATGAATCATGATACGAAACTAGAAAGTATTAATTATCTTCATAATTTTTCCTAGCTTAGCGAGCTAGAATTCCTTCTAAATAAATGATTGCATGAGCTTGAATTCCTTGGCCAAATAAATGTTCTCCGTATACATTAAGATCCCAACACTAGGAGACTTCGGAGAACAATGGGCCCACATTCTGAATGATGAAGCTGAATAGTAGGGAAAGGACTCTCAAATCCAGTCCGCCCAACATGAAAACGGGCCATAGGTGGCCTAAGCATAGAAAATCTGAAAGTTGATTCGTTGACCAGCATCTTGCCACGGTCCTACACTCCTACCAGTGTATTTTAATTAATAGATTAGATTCTCGGGAATCTTCAAGTTATCAATGGCAAAGAGAGTCTTTTGCGGGGTCGTTGGTGCTACAAATAAGTATTATTATTATTATTATTATTATTATTATTATTATTATTATTATTATTATTATTATTATTATTATTATTATATTTGATTAACATGTCGAACCCATTCTAAAGATTCATTTGGGCCAATAATAGCTGTGTAAAATTCAACGTTTGGATGATTCAACGTTTGGATGAAAGCATGATTGATATCGATATATTCCATGCTGCTGAATGCTGAATGCTACCAACATGAATCGTCATACTTGTTCAATTAGTGTAATCACCTAATTAGTCCTAAACAAATGTTCTCATGATATGCATGCATGCGTGTAATTGTGGATCATGTTTTTTTTTTTTCAACTTTCAAGGGAGCAATTGCTTTGGATCAAACCAAAAATATAACAAATTTTATTTTGAGAAAGAAAATAACTCAAAATAACATTAAACAGAGTAGGGACTTTGAAACATTTATTATTTTTTTTCTTTTCCTTTTTTATCTTAATCATAAATGTCATTTGAACTTTTCTTTTATTATCTTAATCTTAAATTTAGCTTTTCTTTATCCTGGTCCACACCAAATTTAGCTTTTCTTTGCTTCGGTCCACCCCAATCTGGTTGATAGTAAAATTGGTTTTAATAAAAGCTAAATTTCAAAAGGGTTAGGCTGAGAATGGATGAATACAGGTTGATATTAAAATTGGCTTTAATACTCCGTATCTTTTATGAGTGACGGTTAGGGTTTTGTCTTCTATCTAAGGCCCCCTTTATAGGGAAGACAAAGCTATAGGTAGGCATAAACTCTTATCGTGCCTAGGGATGTCAACGTATACTAGATACGACCCGGATTCGTGGATTCATATCCATTTTTGCGGATATAAGTCTTTAAAATTTATGCCCAATAGATCCAGGTTGGATCCGGGTACGGGTCTAACCAAAATATCGGACCCGGATTTGTTATCCGTTTTTTCATTTACTCATTTGTATTTGTTTGTATTGTTATTCAAAAGACATGTAAAAAATTTAAATTTTTTCATTTGTACTTTGTTGTTTTGTAATATTTAAGTATTTATATGAATTGTATTCAAGTATTGAACTTACATCTTTCGTTGGATTGTTATCGTACATGTAAAATGCAAATTTATAAATTTGAAACTTATTATTTGTCGTAGAAAAAAAAAGGCAAAATATGTAGGATCCATTTTGGATCTGTTTTGGGATATGGATCCTTACTTTCATACTCGACGGATCTGGATCTAGATCCATAAGGATCTGGTCTAGATCCAGTCCGTTGTCATCTCTAACCGTGCCCAACTATGGTCATGTCGTGCCATATCGTGCTACATTTCCCTAAAACTCAGCCCAAGTTCTGGCACGGCACATGTGCCTGGCATATCGTGCCTCATGCTGGCCTAATTTTTATAGAAAAATTAAAATGAAGTGCGTAATAGAATCAGTAAAAATAATTTTAGATAATTCAAATTATATTATAAGAATATAATAATACTAAATATAATAGTAATATTAATTATAATAAAAATAATAATAGTACTATTAATTAAATATATATATATATTAAATAATACTAAATAATAGCATGTTTTGGGTCATGTCTTATGCCAAATTGGCATGTCGCTCATGTGCTCGTATATAAAAAAAAATTTGTTGTTCGTGACCTGGCCTGCGGCCCACTCCACAAACAACATACCCTATTGTGCATGATTGTACTCGTACCATGTCGTACCAAAAGCGTATCATGCCATGCCATGGTCTTCATACCGTCTTGACCCATGCCCAACTCTAAACAGAGTTTTCTCTCGCTATAACGAAACAAATTTTTTCTTATCATTGTAATTTGTGAATAGTACCATCACACTTTTCCCATTTTTGAAACCCCCATACCAAGTGTTACAATGTTCCACTATTATAGCATAATCATCCCATTTTCTATTTTCTATTTTCTACCCTTACTAAAATTAAGTTTTGATATGTACGGAGAAGTGTACATGGATAACCAGTTCCCTTTTTCCCTTGAATAAATAAAAAAAAAGGTAAATAGATCAAATTTCAATAAGAACACTGTGTGCAATAATTTCATGATTCTACCATTAATTATTGAACAATTGTCCTAGCTACACTTATTGGAAAAAGCAAATATTGAATGTGGTTTATCTGAATGAATTAATTCGAATATTCTCGTAAGACTTAGCTGATATTTATGACGAATTGGGTCGGCACCTTATATTTGCATGATTAAAATTCATAACGAGAAAGGACGAGAGACTTTTAGAATGTTGCTTTAAGTAATTGCAACAATTTGATTCTTATATAATTAAATTTATGCAAAATTAATTCATAAAAAGTGTAATTAAATAAGTCTCAACAAAATGCATAATTTTGATTTTATACTTTATAATTAATATGAAGTAATATACAAACTTGGAAGTATAAATGTTGCTACTTTATTAAAAAATATATATATATACACACTAATTCTTAAATGACAGTTGTCACAAGCAAAGTAGTCACTCCCATTTAATTCATTTTAGGTCAAACGAGTTTAATAAATACGGCATGTTGGTGGATTAGCATAAACTGCGATTGGACATTTTTCAGGTTTAGCCGTTCTCGAGTTTCAGGGAAAGTTCTTCTACTTTACAGTGAAGGTAAATCATAACTTTTAATGTTTATCAATTTCATATTACTTCTTAGAAATCCTATAATTAGGATTTGAATTTGTGAAAATTAAAATCAACACTAGAGATTTGATTTTGAATTGAATTGATTTGGTTTCCTAATATTTTCCTTTTCCGATTGTTATCCTTTATACATGAAGTTCTTTGAAACTGGTAATAAGCTCCCAAGTCCTAAGTAATGATGTTAGAATATATTGTGAAAATTTGTTGAAAGAAGAACGAATAGGGATGAAAATATCAACATCGGTAGGTCTAGCAAGTTGCAACATCACTTAATTAGCTTATGGTTTCATGTTTTCAAATTTTAGTTTATAAGATGTTAGTTTTGATCAATTAAATGTTTGTCGATATGATTTCTTGTACTGTTCAATAATCGAACAATGAGATGCACTCAATCTATGCAAGTCAATACGACTTGGAGCATAAAGCCATTGAGAAGGATAAATTTTGTAGACATAATGATAATTCATCACATAAAGGAGCAAGGAGAACGAGATGAATCATTACCATAACCTTGTTTCATTTTGCGGCTTTATTGGTGGAATATGTGAATCGTTATGCATGCATGTAAGCATAACAGTGCCTAATTGGATTGTGCTTGTTCAATGTTCGTGCATGAATTCAAAATAAACACATTTACACCCTCGCTTATTTTGAAAAACTTCATCCTATGAAATCCATACAACTATATTGAACTATATATACTCCATATATTTCTTAATGTTTTCCACATTTGATCATTTTTTGGTTAAAGTGGGGCAAATATTAAAGAATAAAGGGAGTATTAGTTTAAACAAAATAATGGAGTAGAGTACTCCGTAAGTTGAATGTTTTCGCCCCTTGGAATACATGGGATGATGGAGGCACCTAAACAAAGAGTAATCGGATTTCACACAATTTTCATGAATGACAAAATAGATAAACCGAGCACACGATGTAGTTATCATAAATCAACCATTTGGAATGCTAAAGCGTAGAAACAGATTTCATGTAGACACCTTAAACATACCCCCAAAGACCCCAACCATGACAAGTTCACTAATCAAAAATCAAAATGAGCGTCACTATCACCTTTCGTCACACTTGAAACTTGCCAATCCAAAAAAGTCACCATATTCCATCCACTTAACCTTCTCTTCTTCCAACACAAAAAAATAAAACCAACAGGGGAAGCCTTTGCATTTACATATTCACCCCCTCATCTCAAACCAAAGATTCCGCAACGCACGCATGTAGATAATGGCAAAATTGTCTATTCAGTGCAACAAAAAATATTCTCAATCCTCCTCACCTTGCCACCATCTCTCTCTCTCTCCTCTTTTGTCCATTCTTCAAGGTCACTCGCTTCTATCTTCAGGTGGCGGATGCCATTTCTAGGCCCATTTTCCTGAATATCTAAACATTTTTTATTTTTCCTTTTTCTAAATAAAGAGAGAATCCATTCCTGAATAAATAAATTAATTAGTTAAAGTTTAGGAATGATGCGTTTTGGGTTGTTGATTTGGTATTCAAAACCCTAATCATCACATAATTTTCTGTTTTATATCCAGAGTTGAGCTCAACTAGTAAGTAGTAAGCCAAAAGTCTCCTATTTTCTGCTTTATTTTATCATTTTTCTGCTAAAGTTCGAAACTTTAATAATATTTATCTGGTAATCTTTTGATGAGGTTTTACCGTTTACCTGCTAATTATAGCATAAGCAAAAACCTGGGTGTTTGGTATTTCTTCTTTGAGAAGATTATGAAGTTATGGGTGTTGGTTAAAACATGGAAATTTGTTGATTGTATGCTCTTGATTTTACATACTTACATAAATGAGAGTTGAATGAATATTTACTTGAAAACGTTTTTGTTTGATTGTTGGGGTTCTCTAATTTATTGCTTATTATAGAAGAATTGCATTAATACGGGTCCTCTATTCTATTTTTTGTTGGGGTGGGGAAGGGGGGGATTTGTTTATGTGGGTATTAAGGATGACGTTCATATAATCTGGTGACTTTCTTAATGAGTATAAAAAAATTTCAGTTTTTTTCCATGTTCTTCTTGGTTGTTGTAACTATGTTTTATGAGCCAAAATGTTCTAATTTTTGGTCTTATTTGACATTAATTCTGCTCTTTGCGTTTGTCCCATGTGGTCGTGTTCATACTATGTTTATTGGCTTTGACCAAAATATGGTGTGTATTTGTGTTTGTGCTGGGTGGTTCTTCATTTTGGGTGTTGAATGGTTTTATTGCTGAGTTAGCTGTAATCAGTTGTGCATTCAATGATACAGGGACATGGTGAATCCTGCCAATGATTTCTTCATTCGGGTGAGCGTGGTCATTATCTTTTGCACTCTTTTTTGCTGGGCCGAATGTGAAAAATGTCATGGGAAAGGAGAGTGGAAGCCTTTGAGTGATGATGCCTGTAGCTCTTGCTCCAGCTATCTTTGTTTGGACTTTGGAACAGGACAACTGAAGACGGCTCTTCTTAATCATAATGTTGGTTGTAGGTCTGAATTATTTTGCTTGCGTTCAACATATGATGGATTTCAGTCAGAAAGTCAGTGTTTGAAGGCAGGGAACTTGGATATTAACAGGAGTGATTCAGGAGCTGCGTTGCCTAAACTACCAGTCAGGTCAGATAGTAATGTATGCTGGTCAGCAGATGATGTCGTGTTTTGCTTGCCTGATGGAGGGAGTGTTTGTTGTTCTTTAAATTTCAGAGAGTTTGTCCATGAGAAGGTTCCTCCTTCCGTGAATGGTACTGATCAAATTGTTCTTTCTTCATGTAGAGGGCATTTGCTTAATAAAAAAGAAACAAGATTTAGCTTGCAGAACATAGATATAGAAAAGTATACATCCTCGGATTCTTCATCTCCACGTGTGAGTATAAGCCCCAGCAAACTGAATTGGGGACGGAAGTATTTATATCATTTGTCAGTAGCTTCCCTGAGCTTGAAGAATACCTGCAATGAAAGTGTTTTAAAGGTTTACGAACCTTTGAGCACTGATTCTCAGTTCTATCCGTTCAATTTTAGCGAGGTAGTATTAGGACCTGGCGAAGTTACTTCTATATCTTTTGCTTACTTACCCAATAGATTGGGTTTGTCTTCGGCTGAGTTGATTTTGCTGACAAGTTTGGGTGGGTTTTTGGTACAAGTCAAGGGCTCTTCTGTTGAATCTCCTTATAGGCTGAGGCCCTTGGTGGGTTTGGATGCTTTGCCTGGTGAGTGGTTGAGTAGGATATTATCCTTGTCTAATCCTTTCAATGAAACTATTAATCTGGAAGAAGTTACCGCCTTAATTTCAATATTTGAAAGTGCTGGTTCTCTTTTAGCAGAATCAATCTGCCGGAAACAGAATCCTAAAGATTTTAACAAGCATAACTTTTCTAAGGTGTCAAATGGTGATAGTGAACACTTGGACTCTATCATCATAGCAGTTAGGCCTCTTAACAACTGGTCAATCCGTCCTCATAGATTTCAAAGCATTTTGGAAATGGCTTTTTCACCTGATTCAGAATGGAAGGCTGTAGGTTCAATTTGTATGGAGGTGTTTGGTCTCCTGAAGGATGAGAAGGATGTGATTGTGGTCCCATTTGAAGCAGGGCTGAATAGGACAGCAACCTGGAAAGATACTTCTGCTTCACTTTCAGTATCCATTGTACCAGTTGGTTCTTGTGATGCAAGTGAAACCACTATTTCTGTCTTACTAAGAAACAAGGAATCACATTTGTTGAAAATTGTTAAAATTAATGAAGTTGTTGATAGCAAAAAGCTCCTTCAGATAAAATACTTGGAAGGACTCCTACTTTTTCCTGGCACTGTTTCACAGGTAGCACTGGTGACATTTGATTCCTCAAATGTTGAGATGCCAGATGTAAGCTCTGGCTGTAAGTTGGAAATACTGGTAAATGGCTCAGTTAGTCGTCTTCTTAAAGTTCCTTGCCTTGAAATTTTTGCAATTTGTCCCAGACAACAGCGTGAATCATTCTCATATACACCTGACGTTGATCATAGGAGTAAAATAGGATCTCCGACCAGCATTGAAGAGACTCCAGTATTAACCGAGGTATGAACAAACTGTGCTTACTGATTTCTTACCTAGATCCTTTGGTTGCTAGCTCCTTAAGATGCATAAGTTGGTGCTTCCTAGTTGTATATGTGGTCTTCTGCTTTTCATAGACGAGGAATACTTGCTTTTGTCTTGTGCCCTTTTGCCACTAGTCAATTGTATCAGTTATTTTACCTGTATTGACACTGTCAAATATGTACTGTCATACATACTGGTAGGTACCTGAACAAATACTTTCGGAAGAAGAGTAGAAAATTTTACGTAATGATGCAAACTATTGCTGTCATATGAATTTTCATTCGCATTAACACAATGACTAGTCCATGGATGATTATTTACTGCTTTCTAACTGCTCACTTACTGGGAAATGGAGGGACAACATGGACAGAGAAAGGAGTAAAAATTTCAGAGGAATGATGTTCCTGTTTACTTGTGGACTTGTGGTTAGAATGAAACTTGACTTGATTTATCATTTTTTTTTTGACATGACTTGGTATATCGTATGTGTAGCTACCGTCCTCCCGAGTCTTTTTGTACAAATTGGTTCATTGATGCTAATGTTTCATGTTTTTTTTAGCATGCCATACAAGGGGAAAGTAAGGCATGCTCTTGTTTTGCCGTTGAATCAACCTGAAATTGAATTTGTGTGCAAGCCACAAGTATATTTGTACCTGGTATCTAGCTGATGATTGTGCTGATGACTGAAAGACTCAATCTACCTTGCAAAATACATGGTTATGCTTTCACAATGTGAATGGTTCCATTTAGCCAAGAAAAAAGAAAAAAATAATGAAGGTTCCCTTTTTCTCTCTGTTGGTGTAGCGCATGTAAGATTAAAAGTATGTTGTCCAGTATTGCATAGGATGTTCATCTGTTCGTTTTGTTCTTCATTATTGCAATTTCATTCTAATACACACACTGCACAAGTGCACATCATGGAGTAAATTTGACCGGAAGTCTGGATTACTTAATTTTCTTGAAAAGTTAACAATTTACAAAATGAATAACTGGATCTCAGTCCAATTTGCTTTTATTTTCCAAAGACTGCCTTTTCCCCCCTGTAGAAAAATGACACTGATCCATTTTTATATGTAAAGTGAGCCTAGATGTAGCATGAGTATCGATGGTGGATTTGACTTACTTTTAGATCTTTTTGTGAACTCTGCTGGCTTAATGGGAAATCGGATTCAACTGTTAAGGTATTTGTGTCTAAGATCTTGTTTGTTGCTGTGACCCCTCCTCTGTCTGAATGCTCATTTAAGTTTGCTTCCGTTACTGTGTTTTAGTAATGACACTAAATCAACTCAGCATAAAATGTATAAATGACGCTACATTGTCAAATTGCTATATGAAGGTATTGAATGCAGAGGCAGATGACTTTTTTCGTGAAGGGAGGAGAGCTCAGAGAAACATGAACAGGTTTCATCTGCTTGACAGTCAGGAGCTTCTTTTCCCGCTGGTCCCAATTGGTAAATTTCATGCCAAGTCGATCATTGTCAGAAATCCCAGTCAAAAACCTGTCTCAGTGCAGCTTATTTTGAACTCGGGTGAAATCGTTGAAAATTGCAAACCTTTTTATGGTCATCAACAGTTTCCTTCTCCAAGTAGTTCCCTCTATGATTCTACCAGAGCAACTATGTGTGGTTTTTCAGTAGCAGACAGTACAGTTACTGAGGCCTTTCTGCATCCAAATGACACAGCATCATTAGGTCCTATCTTATTTCACCCTTCAAATAGATGCGAGTGGAAGAGCTCGGCTTTGATAAGGAACAATCTTTCTGGTCTCGAGATGTTATCTCTGCGTGGATTTGGTGGGTCCTTTTCCTTAGCCATGCTTGAGGGTTCAGATTTTGTTCAGAGACTGGAATTCAACATGAACTTTTCTCTAAATACATCTAACAATGAGGACGAGACTTCTTGCTGTCATAAGCCATTGTTAAAGAAGCTATTTGCTGTAAATTCTGGTGATTTCCCTGTTGTAGTAAAGAGAATAGATGTTTCTGGGAGAGAATGTGGGTTGGACGGTTTTGTTGTTCTTAATTGTCGGGGTTTTTCTCTGGAGCCTGGAGAATCTCTGGAGCTTGGTCTCTCCTACCAGTCAGATTTTTCTGTGCCAGTGGTACGTAGGGAGCTCGAACTGATTTTGGCTGTTGGTATACTTGTTATACCAATGCAAGCAAGTATGTCGCCTAATTCATTCAATCCTTGTAGAATATCCAACGATTGGGCGCGAGTTAAGGGATGCTGCTTGGCGATCATTCTTATCACCATTTCACTCTCTCTCCTGTTTTGGTTCACAATGCTCTCTGATTCCATGGATTGCTTGATCAAGGAAGAGAAGAGTTCCTTTCCTGTTATAACGCCAAAAGATAAGTCATCAGCTGTACTTAATCAAGGAAACCGAAAGGCTATTAAACCAAAAACAGGCCACATGAAACAGGGGTTCATTGCAGAATATTCAGACCGCGCTGAGATCACCCCTTCATCAGAACATTCAGTTCGATCTGTTGAAAATGTCGGCAAAGTTGAGGCACCACAATCTTTAATGGTCAAAACACGTAAAGAAAAGAAAAGGCGTTCAAAGAAGAAAACTGCCCTTATTGAAGTTTCCAGCAGCCAAAGTGGGAATTCTACACCATCGTCGCCTCTGTCCCCTGTGACAACCCTCTGTCCTGAAACATGTTCCCTATCTCTGAAGAAAATGCAACCTCATGATTCTTTCAGTCCTGAAACATTTGCTTCAGCAAGAGTTCGTAAAACTCATAATCAGAATGTGTTTTCTACTCAGCAAGGATCCCTTGGTGGATCCAGGAAAATGGGAAGTCAAGCTATGCTTATGCCTTCTGCTACATTTCCTGGGTCACGTAGTTCTCCTTCCAGGTTGGCAATGGAACCATATTCTCGAGCTCCTGGACCAAAAATCCACCGTCCAAAAGTAGATCAAGCAGAGGAAAATGTGAGGGCAGAGGAGGATAGGTTTACTTATGATATATGGGGTAACCATTTTTCCGGATTTCATCTTTGTCTGCCAAATAGTGCAATTATCATAACCTCTGGAACCTCTGGAGCTGTAGGTCATTCTGATAGCTTCTTTTTCCGGAACCCTAAGCAAACTCTCATGACCAACTCACAACCACCATCTGTAAGTAGTTTCAGTGATGAAGGTTAATAATAAATAAATCAGAAAAATAATCAAAATTACTTGCTTTGTTGTTTCTTTGGCTTATGATTTCGTTGAGTCACAGTCTGTAGATGAAAGAAACATGGCACACAAAGAAATACTAATGGAATGACCCTAAACGGCTTGTAACTGTTGTGAGTTACTACATTGTGCACATGAGGTCACATGAAAGTCTTTCCTAGTAAAAGAAATACTCCAGGACTCCCTATATGGTGAGACCTTCTGAGTTCTGACTAAAGATGTTAGCCACCTAATACCCATCGAATTGCCTATAACGATTTTGGATTCTTTTAATGAAATATCTTAAATATTCACGAGAAACTAACTATAAATTGTCTTATAGGGTCATGCATGGTTGACTAAAACCATGAACAAACATAATTTTGGTCAAAAATATCGTATGGGGTTCATTTCATGTTGGAGATAGAATTTTTTTACTGTGAGAGAAATAGATTCAACAATTCACATTTATTACATTAGGCTTGCAACGATTTTCAAATTACAATAACCACAGTTCAAAAAACCGATGGAGCCAAAAGATAACAACTTCCTAACTTTTTTTATCCAGAAAATCATGAGTATAAATAATTTGTCCAAAACTTAAGTATACAAAGGAAAAGCTTTTTTGTATATTTTTAGTTTGAGAATATTTTGAGGTCAAAAAATGATTCCATGCAACCGTCGTCAACATCCATGTCTTCTGTAAACTGTAAAATATGAGACCTGATTTCTATATATTTAAACATTGAGTATGATGTTTGCTTTATATTATGTTTTTTTTTGTTTTTTTAAAAAAAAAAAAGTATGATGGAGTACTTGAGCAAAAAGATGATTACAATGTTAGTTTGCTTTATATTAGTTGCTGTAAGGATTTCCTCATGATATGGAGGTACTAGAGCTGAGGCTTAAGATGATTACAATGTTCACGCATTCGTTACGGAATAATGCGGGATGAATATTTAAGTTGATTAGCGAAGATTGAATGGTCATCATACCATAGTTGATTGTTGCCATTGTACCTACATCCTGCTTCAATTCCAGTGCTTCGTTTGCATATATTGCTGCGTCACACACTCCCACTAATTTGTTTATTACGGGTAACGTCCCTTTCTTATTAAAATCAAGCTACGGCTTCCACTAAAATCATATCTATCAATCTATCCCAAACTATTTGTCTCTATTAGAAGTTCATTTAAGTAATAGACTTGGCTTCCTGACTATGACTGGGGTTCCTACTTTTTGAGTTTCAGCTTGTTAGGAGAAATGAGCTTTGACTTTTCCCCTGTCATTTAATTTTGTGGTACGTAAGATGGTAAAAGCATTCAACGGTTATGAAGTAAGTTAATAGTAATAAGTTGGCCAATTCGCCAAAAAAAAAAGAAGTCTGCCAAGATCAATGTGGTCCAATACGAACGTGCCCGCTATAGTCACGTCGTGATCGATAGGAGTTATATATGATGACAGAGCTCAACGATGGATTGATTCTCAGGGGACCTAAAACTTAGCATGAATTGATTCATTGATTGTATGAATGAATAGGTAGCTTTCATGTTTGCTGGTGTTGTGTTGTAAAAGTTGAAGGCATAAAGGTTGCTAGCATGTTTAGGAAGAAAGACGGTCTTGCAAGATTCTAGATGTGAAACGACTCTTTACAATATAGCCGAGCGAGGTGGATGAAAAGGGGCACATACTGCAGGGAGCTTTTGATAACTTGGTAGAGCTGATAATGAGCTAGCTAGGCTACGAGCTATATATCCTCGTCGGCTACTTATCAAACTCGACTTGCTCAATGTTTACAATGTAGATGAACTCAAAACCGATGATACCTTCATACTCTGGACGTTGAATTGTGCAAATCATAATTCAATTTGAATATTTTGAGTAGGTTAATAATAATAGTATAAATTTTATGGAGCATATTTTTTCATGGAAAATCTTTAATGTTATTTCGTATCATTGTAAGTTTGTTTTTTGCGTACTAAATTTAAGTTTTTGATGAAGTGTGGTTTAAAGTTTTGGATTCATTTATTTAATCCTGATCCTTTAATGCTCGGGGAATCTCAAGACAATTTTATTGTAAGACAAAGTTGAACTTAGCTCAACTCGTAATCGATGTGCTCGGTTATCATTATCTCTATGTAGGCAAGGTACGGATCGGATTTTTGTATACGAAAAGTACCTGCTTTTATATCCGATATCCAAATACGTAGAAATGCAAATATTTTGTCCATAAAGAGCGATCACTTAGAAAACCCAAACAGGCGCTCATTATTGTGCTGAGCGGGCGCTTAGAAGACCTAAGAAATGAGCATCACTGAGCGACCGCTTAGAATACTTTATGAATAGAAAAAATGACCTAAGTGGCCACTTGTACTAGCACTGAGCGACCTCTCAAAAAGAAATATAAGGACAAACCTGTTTGGGTATCGCATATTAAATATCCAATATTCAATTATTTTTCAGATATTTTTCGAATCTCCAAATTTTCAAGAATCAATATCCAAATAGATACTCATATCTAAACATTTCTAATCAGATCTTTGATCAAAATTTTTTTGAATCGGGTATCCACAAAAATCGGATCGGTGCGGATCAGATCATTGGATATTTGGATTTATGAATAGTTTTGCTCTGCCCGATCTCTAGGTCTCTAGGGACTATGGGCAACCATAAGCTGAGGGTCCAAGATTGAATAATTAAGGGTGGGGAGTGTAAGTTATTTATGCCCTTTTTCCGTTAGCAAAAGAAGAAATGGAGAAGGGGAGCCATCGTGAATAAATGCGATAGAGATATAACAAGCACCCAATACTCCTTAGAATCTGAGAATCATTATGGTATGTAGCGGTGAGTTTTGATTAAAACTTGAAAAGGTAGTGACTTGCCTGTCCTTTTTAAAGGCTTTGATTAGCCTTAGCAGTAGCAGCGGTTCTGAGAGAGTTGAAAGGCATAAAGTAATGTAGTGGTCCATCATCAGTGTTTCAGCCTTAGCTTGTAATGTGCCCACATGTTTGCTAATTGAACTAATACTTTGTTTGGTGGGTTGGTGGCCCTCATCTCGGCTTATATCTGCTGGGTTCTTTCTTGCAATTGAATAATTTTGGGATGACTGCCTAACATTCTTTTTTTAATAATCAAATCACCATTCTATTATTACCAGCAGTGGTCAGTGGAGCATTGCATGTAAGCTCCATTCACTTTGGAGTCTATCAAATTTGGTAGTGCCTTCTGCTTATTTTGAGGTATGCTAGATTGATCAAGTCTTGGACTTCATTTCCTACATCATATTAGAAATTCAATACTGTCTATTCACTATTTTGTTGTTTTATGCCAGAAAAACAAAATAAACAAAAAAAGAAGATAATTACTTCCTCATAGTTTGGAATAATGGTTATAGTGAAATAAACTTGTTTTTGCAACTTTTTACTTTTTGAAATATAGTAATCTACTCTGTGATATCTTGAAAGTAATAACAGCATACTTTTATTAGAAAATTTATAATCATATGTACTCTTATTAGATTTGTCTTGTATCTATAGTTTTATAGCGCCAAATTATTTAAGGTCAAAGTATTTCATTGGCAAATATAATTAGGTCAAAGTGGAACGACGAATAAAAAACAAAAAAAGTAATATTGTTATAACATGGGAATCAATATGATTATTTATAAAGTACTAAATACATATATATCAACAACTACTTGCTTAGATTAATTAGATATTCCTTACTCCATAGTTAGATATGATAAGTTTTAGAAACCAAATAAAAATAATCCTCGTATTACTCTCACTGACAACATTGTTGTATTACTTATATTGTCTAATGATTTGAATATGATATTAACAATTTGTTATATGTGTGAGAAGTTACTAAGATATGGAATAGTTCAACGTACCTTTTACTTTTAAATTAGTTAATAATCGGCTGGATTAAGCAAACACAGTTAAAATATTTTAAGTGATTATTTGATCAATGTTCAATTACCATCATGTTACTAAACAATGCAAGTTTGTATCACCTTCAAATAGAGAGTCTAACCAACATCACTAGCTGTAATTTGTACAGTGTAATGCATTAGGTAACACAATTTTCCTAAAATTGATAAAAGCAATTCACTAGATTTGTGATTACAATAATCGAAGATGCAATATTGAACAATTGGTCTTATTTTGTGATTCTCCCGTTGCCAAATTATTGATCTACTTTTACATTTGAGTTAATTATGTATTCAAACAATAAAAAAAAAAATCGTATTTAGTAAAAAGTGACCTAAACCATATAAAAAATTATGTATCAAAGTAACCTTAATTCATATAAAAAAAATATAGGTATTTTCAAAATTACACGGACATTACTAAAAATCTAATGGGATGACTCACCAAGGAGTAATGGCCAAACAATCACACTACGAATTAATCGTTATGAAAGTCCGAACTTTGGTTTAAGCACAACCTTTAATTTTATCAAAAGAAAAAGTAGTGGTACAACATTTTGCAAGGATTTTTGGTTGGTAAAATAATAGGAGCACGCTGGGGAATTCATGATGGAACAAGGTTGGCGTCACTCGCACACTCTGCTATACTACGCTCGCTCATCACTCACTCCAAATCCCAAAGACAAGGATTATGTCTGGCCCCTCTCTTCTTTTGGCTTTCATTTTTACACCCATTCATTTCATTAATTTGTACTCCAAATTCAACTACAAAAATGAAGTAAAAAACAAGAAAGAAATCCTTACATACATCACAATACATTAAACACTAAAATAGTGAACATCGTCTATGCTCAAACACCGAATTCTCTATTGAATTCGTAGTCTTCCTTACTCCCTACCACACCTGTCTCACTCACACTTACCAAGATCTTCTTCTCACCTTCTCCGTCTTCTTCTGGAATTCTCAACTTATCAAAAGTATCACTGAGTTTTTGATGTAATAAAAAATATTGTTACTTGATCATCTTCCAAAGCTTAGGAATAAAAATATAAACTGGGATCGGAAAAAATCAACAAATTCAAGGCACATTTCTGTTTTTATTGGTATCTTTCATATTCCAAGTCAAACCCTTTCCCGCTCTTATTCTGCTACATTTTCAAACCCATTTCTACTTCAAAAACTTCAAATTCTATTCATTTTGATTAATTAAAAACACCCACTTACTCTGTTTTATCAGATTTTTCTGGGCTTTTGAATTCACTCAGAGTTTTTTAGTTTCTTTCTTTTTAGTTTGTTTAATTTTGTGGGTTTGGTTTTATGTGGTTGGAGTTATACTAAAGAAATAGCTTAAATGTTGGCGTGCATGCTGCCCATGAAGTGTAAAAAAGATGAACAGTAAACCCCGCACGTCTCAACAGATTCGCAAGTGCCCTTTGAATCGGCGAAATGTATGAATCTCACTCAGTTAATTTTTTTGTTGAAATTATTGAATTTTTAGTGTGTTTCTCCTGCTGTCATTTGAGAATTTCTCGGTGGGTCTGTTCAATTTACTGTACAATATTACTCCCTCAATTTTATTTCATGACATTTATAATTTTTCTTAATTTTATGCAAATAGTTATTGTAATATTCTAAATCTGGTTTGAAAAGATTGCATCTTTCTGGTTTTCAGCAATTATATGCACTAGTTACTTTGTTTTGGGTTTGATAACAGAAAGGGGATGGAAAAGACTACAGCTTCCTTTTCTTTTGAGTTTGACAAAGTAATCTAGCTGCTTTTAATAAATCTTTCCATTTTTCATAAAAGATAGAACTGAACTGTCCTTTATTGCATTTATGATTTTGTTTTTTCAGATTTCTGCTGGTTTTGATTTTGAAGTTGATGTAATTAGTAATTTATTAATAGTTGTGAACTTGGCAATTTTTACAGGAGAACCAGGGAACAATATCATCAAGATTAGAAAAACCTACAATCAGTGGAAACCAAAGGAGCAAAGAGAAGAAATTGGCCTTGTTGCAAGATGTACAGTATTGAACATTGCCCATTTATTTGTTAATTTTCCTACTTTCATTGTTTGATTCATCATTTGGGGATTGTAATGCAGGTTGACATGCTGAAGAAGAAGCTGAGAGATGAAGAAAATATACATAGGGCTCTTCAGAGAGCTTTTAATAGGCCTTTGGGTGCTCTTCCTCGTCTGCCTCCTTATCTCTCTCCAAATGTAAGTATCACTTTTTTAAACGTGGTTTTAGATTTACAGATAGATGTTTTCATTTCAGCTGATTAATCCATTTTGCTTGGAATTCAGCTGAAGTTGTCTTTTAATAATATCTTTTTCCAGTCTTAATGGGGTTTTTCAAATGTGGTTCTTTTGATATTAGACACAGGAGCTACTTGCAGAGATTGCTGTCCTGGAAGAGGAGGTGGTTCGGCTCGAGGAGCAGGTTGTGACTTACAGACATAATTTATACGAGGAAGCTGTGTTTATTTGTTCAAAGAGGAAAGTGGAGAGTCCAGTGGATTACTACGAGCAAATTTTGAGTAGATGTTCTTCTAAAGATCAATCTGATTCGGAGATATCGCCTTTATCCTCTTCATCTGACATTGTTTCTGATCAAAATGGGCAAATTTCTTGTGATTTGGTTAATGAGAAAGGTGGTGTTGATGAACCAAACTTAACTGCAGAATCTATGGAAAATTGTAGACAGAAAAATATTCAACATAGCAGTTCCAACCGAAAGACAAACAGTACTCATCATATGAGGAGAAATTCTAGTGATTTGATGAATAGGAGACAAGGTTTAAGTGATCCTGATTTTACCTTGGAGTCTGCAGAAAAGGGGAAAGGAGATGATCAGAAGTGCTCTATTTCCTTCAGAAACACACAACTTTCTGAGAGAAAACTTTCCAGGGTCAAGACTCCAGTTAAGAAGTCTTCTTTCAAGCGTCAACCATCTCAAAAGCAGGTATACTATGCTCTGCAGTGTTGGTTAAAACATGAAACAAGTTCTATTCTGCTATAAGTCTGACATTTTCTGTCTTTCAGCCAGTAAACAAAGAACTAGGAGGAAGCATTGAACCAAACAAAATCTCAGAGGATATATTGAAGTGCTTGTGTAGCATTTTTATGAGAATGGGCACTGCAAATGATAAAACAACGCCATTGGACACTTCACCTTATACATTATCATTTGTTTCTCGCCAAAAGAAGAAAAACTTGGAGTTTCAGTATCCTTATGAAACTCCTGCTGGATTCAAGGACAGAGATATTGGAGCTTACAAAAATTTCTCCATTGTTGATGCTATCTCATTTGATCTTAAGCGGAAAAGAAATGCTTTATTCCTGCTTCACAAACTCAAGTTAGTAGCTGCATTTTCCCAAACTCCCCCACTTTACGTTGAGTCACTTTCCTTGACACATTCACTTAGCTATATAATGTATGTATCTAGGCTCCTCCTTGGAAAGCTTGCCAGAGTCAGCTTGGAAGGCCTTAGCCACCAGTGTAAGCTTGCATTCTGGATAAACACTTACAATGCCTGCTTGATGAATGTAAGGGGTCAATGCCAAGTACTATTCTGAAACTTACACTTAATAGTTGTTTTTTTGCGCTAAGGCTATGCCACTTTCAGGCTTTTCTGGAGCATGGAGTACCCAAGAGTCCAGAAAAGGTTGTCTTACTGATGCGTGAGGTAAGGTTTCCTGATGCCGGGCTAGTATGCATGGTTTCGGAGTCTATCCTAGAAAATGGTATAGTATGGAATTATTTCAATACAACCGTGTTTAATTGATCTTCAATTATTTTTAACAGGCGACTATAACTGTGGGAGGCCAGAGAATGAATGCAATCACAATTGAGCATTTTATTTTAAGATTGCCATTCTATTTGAAACAGGTGATAACATTGCCTTTGTTTTTCTCCCCCAATCAGAGATGATTTGGGTGCTAAGTAAATCAGCATCCAAGGACTCACATTAACTGACCTAGTTACTCCTTATCTTCTCGACAGGGTGGCAAAAAAGCTGCAAAAGGTGATGATCTGAAGGCAAGTGAGATGTTTGGTTTGGAGTGTGTGGAACCATTGGTTACATTTGCTTTGTCCTGTGGAAGTTGGTCATCTCCTGCTGTGAGTTTTTTGACCTCTTTTGGATTTGATTTGGTGAATTTCAGGATAGTGTGAACTCTGAATTAAAGTACATCAGGATGCACTGATAGACATTATGACCATGGTTTAATCACATTTGCATACAGTTAAGAGTGTCCAACAAAGAAACTTTATTGCTTGGCCCTAGGTTTGGCAGATAAAGAGAAATTATACTCATACTCCCATAGTAATGAATACATTGCGGATCTGCCAGAGCCACGGGGGTAAAAATGATTATGGGGTAATTAGTTTTTTTTCGAAGTTGGATGTATAACATCCAGAAAAGAAGAATGTATTGATTAATAGGGGACAGTGAGAGTAATATGCAAAGCTTATGAAATCTTTTAAAAGAACCTCACACCGCCAAATACTTATCCTGTGTTGCATTTGAGCAAAGTTCTCCATTTGCTTATCGTAATTCTGTCTTCTATAAATAGGTGAGAGTGTACACGGCATCTCAAATTGAAAGTGAGTTGGAAGTAGCAAAGAGAGATTATCTGCAGGCAGCAGTTGGAGTATCAAAGAACAAGTTCTTAATACCGAAGCTGTTAGATTGGTATCAACTTGTCTTGGCAAAGGATTTAGATTCCTTGGTCGATTGGATTTGTCTTCAGTTACCTGATGAACCTAGGAAAGAAGCATTTAGCTTCCTTGAGAGAAAAGAAAATGTCCACCTTTCAGATTTAGTAGAAGTGGTACCATATGATTTCAGTTTCAGGTATATTATACATCCATAGCAATTTTGTGCAAGAATTTTTTTTTTTATTCTCGTTCCACCAGTTGTAGGCCTGTAATATATTAGTACAAAGATGCATAAAAGTACATAGAAATTGTTTACTTCTAATATATAATTCATTTTTGGGTTTCTTTTGGTAAGGCAGTGAAGTAGGCACCTCTATTACCGTATACCTCCACAGAGCTTCTGTAATTGATTGTTCCCTTTCTTCTTTCTTTTTTCTTTTTCCAATTTACAGTTTTCTGTCAAGTTTACGAGTTTTTATGAAATGAGATGTTTTCACACCCAATTGTTTGTTGACACTGTCAACAGAGAACCTTGTCTTTGACTGATGCTTATTTATTGAGTTTTGTCAATTATATCAATGAGAACATCTGAATATGCAATACATAAACAATAAACATCTTGTGAAGCCAATGCTCTAACACAAGTCTATAGCCTATTCCTTATGAGCGTTATTTGCAGTGATCTTCAATGCCAAGAGGTACCATATTAAAAGGCCACCAAGTTTTACAGGGTTCGAAAAAGACTATAAACATGTGGACACAGTCTACTGAATGCTTCTGTAAACAGATGAGGGTGCATGTCTGATATCTCCCTTGAATGCACCAAGTTTGTGCATCCAGCTGACGTGATTGTTCCGAACCCTTCAGGGGAGTTACAATATTTGTTCCCGTTTGAGGGAGCTGCCTTGCAGTCCACGCTCACACAGTCACACCTAATAAATTAAGAATGCCATGCCAAATCATGTTTCTCGTTTTAGGTTCCATGACTTGTCCGTTTTTATCCATGTGCTTAGAAAGACCTTAAGAATGTAAGTATGTCACTGCCATCTGTGATCCCTTATCCACTCAGAATATGTAGAAAACACTCAGTATGACAGCTTTCCAAACGTAGTTACGTAAACAATATAACGTAGTTATGGATATATAGTTGGATAGGGAGTTGGAACTTGGATAGTTGGATACTAGTGACTAGTGCGTGGTGGCAAATTTACGTTGATAATTGTAAAAGAATTTACATTTTTCTTTCTTCAAGATTTTTTTTTTAAAATGTAGGGTGATGATGTTTGGAAGAGATGAAGGTTTTATATTTCGATTTGTAATTTGTTGATGGTTAAATCTGCCGTGTTGACGAATTACATTTGCCTTGGTTGTCTTCATTTAGTGAAACCATCAAAAAAAATGTGTAGAATTAACGGTGATAGATAGATAAATAAATAAGCCATGGAAGAAAACAATAATCCTAATTTCCAAAACTATTTTTATGAATTTCATATACTGAATTGATCGTTATTGGTGTTATTCATTAAACAACATGGGGACATCATACAGGCATAACACTAATTTATATATTGTAATTTGTATTTATTTTTTAAGGTAAGGTGAGTTCAGAGGATAGAATAGTTTTAAAAGAGGGATCGGTGAAAATATACTCCTTAAATAGCAAAATAAATTATTGTATGTTCTTTTTCTCTCACCTCGAGATTTGTAATATATTAAGGATAATTTTAATATATCTTTTAAAATGCATTTAGACTTGTGGATTATAACTTTGGAAATTCAATGGTTGACAATTTTTTAAAATAGTGTATAACCGTCAAAATTCGATCACTTTTGACAATTTTTGACCCCGTAACATAATAATTTGTAGGAATGATAAAAACCAACTACTTTAATTTTAAACACCAATTACTCTATTTTCAAAACACTAACAATTAGGTCTTAAACTTGCCTTTTGAAAACTTAATATGAGACATTGGATTGGTATAAACCTTCTCATATGACTTTCGAAAAGATCTTATGCATTTGTTAATTTCAAAAAAAATGTAAAATAACTCTCAGAATTTGATTATTTTAGACAATTTTCTACATAATAAACACCTTTATATATTACAGTGGATCTTATAAAGTCATAATAAGCCCTAAGAGTGATTGGAACAATGTCATCTATTTAACTCTAAACATATATGTCAATTGATTTCCAAAACTCCTATATTTTGGCTGTCAATTTGATTGTAGGGCCTTTGAAGATTGAACTTCAGGTATTGAATGTTTTCAGGCCTCCTCATATGACCTTGAGAAGCATACTTTTGTTTCAATTTCAAAAAAAATTCGAAAATATTTCAAACACAATATATAATCTTCAAAATTAGGTCATTTTGAACGATTGTAGACATGATGAGAGAACACATATACATGCGTACCATTGGTCTTATATGGTCATATTAGGCCACATGAGTGATTGAAACCATCTATTTTGACTCCGAGTTACACATATTTCAACCAATTTGTAAAATTCTTGCAATTGGATTCTTAACTTGTTTTAGGGATAGAATATAGGGTAATTAAGGTATCAAAGTGTTACAAACCTTTTCGTAAGACTTTTCAAAACATCAAATATCGTTATTTAAGTTCTCTTGTTTTAAAATTTCTCAAAAATAATGTAAATAACCTTTAAAAGTTGCTTGATGTGGACAATTACAGACCTAATATTGAAATCTACATAAAATTAAACTCTAATATTGTTGATATAATATATTACGTGACTTAATGTGCTTGACTGTATCCTATGTTACTTGAAACTTTACAGAAAATAGGGTGGCCTATACTTCAAATATGAGCTTCAGTCATAAGTGATGATTGATTTGTAAGCAATTTAGCAATGAAGAACTGTTGCAGGAGGTCCTCCCAAAGTCAACACTATGCTTATATCTGTCTGTTGATAGTGGCGCCGGCTCCATTGATTTGAAAATTTATGCCACTTCCATGAAGTTCTCTTCGTGTATGAAAAAGGTGAGTATGAAGCCAGCCTTGTGTAATTTGTCAGGGAGCGTCGTTTCTCATATACTACCACCAAAGAGATCCGTATAGTAATTTCATGGTTAACAGTCTTAACACTAACATTCTTCCTAAGACTCAATTTTATTACTTAAAATGAATTCTGGGCTATTAGATTTGAATAGATAGGATCCACTGATCCAGGGTTAGACACAGACAATTAATTATGGAGTGGGCCTCCCCAACTCCAAAGCCCGCTGATTAAGTTTGGTCCACCAATTTTAGATTGTATTTTACACGTCTTACCGCTAGTCACACTAAAACTAGTTTTTTAAATTAAAAAAAAAAAACTCACAGATATACGTAAACCAGCAACACGTCAGCCACATGCAAGAGTGTGGTGTATGTCAATTAAGATCTGCTTTATATCCTTCATTTGATGAACAAATATGGAATCCGATGTGTGTAATGTATCTTTTCAACAAACGCGGAATACATTATTTGACCCATTGACCCATTGACCCATCTTCTATCATACACACTACAACAGTCCTACTCTCCCAAATCACTCTCATTGTCGAACACTCTCACTACCCATCCACGTCACCTTCTATTCATACGGAGTATTTATACGGTTTTTTCTGTTTGAAATGTAAGTTCACATCAGCAATACACCATTTTGATCTCCTGATCAGGTATTGTAACTCCATCATCCTAAAAAGTGTAAGATGTATTACATTTTCCATGTTAACGGAAAATTGTGTAGTCAATTAACCATAAAAAAAACAGGAGACTAGATGTTAAAGATACCCAAATAAAAACACTTAGGACATGACGATAGCATCTTAGCCCCGTTGAGAATATAAATTACTCCTTATCATCATAATCATTCAATTTATTGCCATTTCTATCCTTCTAACAAGTACTAGAGGAGGCCAATAGGCAATAGGCATTAGACATGTTTAAATGAGAGGGTTCCATTAAAGACCCTAAATTGGCCCGTTTGTAAAATAGTCTAATTAATAATAAGCCTAATATATCAGTCTCTTAAATGATCATATTTTATTGGGTTTTTAATGAGTCAAGTTGGGTCAATAACGGGTCAATAGTTTCCAAAACTGTTAAACAATATCAGGTAATGAATTATTTCTACTTATTTGTCGATGGTCCACTAATAATGATTAAAGGTGATGCATGTAAACTATCACCCTTTATAAATAACAACTATACTATGTTTGGAGGACTCGATTCGATTCGTTGTGTATTTCCTTTTGTTCGGGCAAGCCCATTTTACATCTTTTTTTTAGCCTGACCCGTTTTGCATACAACTCATCATGATTCTGACCCAACCCAATGTATAGGTCTAATAGGCAGACACGGTTGAGGGTGGTAACACAGGATTAGCTTGAGGTATGGGGTTAATGGGTTGGGTTATGGGCTAGGTCGGCAAAGGGTGGGCTGGTTGAGTTTACGATGGATTAAGGTGGTTTTAGGTGGAACGAAGCGATCTGTTGGTCACATTAGTCAAGTGAGTTATGCAATGTCCTAATGTTCAATACTTAATATAAATAAAAAGACCCATTTGTATAATAGCATCTAAATATTTATAGCTAAATTATAAAAATCTAATATTATAAAAATTCATAATAATGTATAAATTTTATCAATATCAATAAAGACATCCTTAATGGGTTAGTGGGTGTGCTAGGTTAGTATATCAAGTAGGCGGGACCTAGTGTGTTGGGTGGAGTAGGCTAAGGCGCTAAGCTAGGGCATAGAGTCGAAATTTTTTAATAATTCGGGGAGTATATGGAGAAGGTGCTCCAAGGTAAAAAAAAAATAATTTTAGTTAAATGAGTAACTTTAGAAAAAAATGAATAATTTTGAATCAAAGAAGTAATTTTATTGAAAATAAACAGTTATAAATTAGATATTTGAGCATTAGATTAGAAAAAGTATAAATTTAAGAGTATAATTGTGAGATTATTAATTTAAATCGTCTACTTTTAGTAATAATTCTTAAATGCTTGAGACTATTTGAGCATATGACGTGAAAGACTTTTGTGGTTAAGAAAATAATTTTGGATATTAATTGATTATCATATCAACAATAATACAATTTACCTGAATATAACTGTCCGACTCTTTTATAATGCATAATACTAGTTAAATTTCTCATTTTACGATAAACATAAATTTTTTGCTCTTTTAAAAAATAAATGTAGAAATTACTACTCAACTATTAAATAAACACCTTAACTATTTGCACTTTATATAACAAAATTCAAAATTATTCATTTTCACTCATAAATGTTCATTTCTCTAAAACTGTTTATTTGACTCAAGATTGCACATTTTCTCTTAATATTGCTCATTTTATCCTAAAAGCATCTTTCTCTATATACTCCCGGGTGTAGAATAGACTTGTTGGGCATATAGAAGGGGGAGGAACGAGGTGGGTTGGGCTTGGAAAATGGACCCATGACCCATGCATCCATGCTTAAACTCGAGCTAAATCGGGTTTGCATGGGGTTGAATGTGGGACTAGCCCGATTGCCCAGCACGGGCTAGGTTAGGGAGGGTTATGAGTTACCCATCCCAATGACCATTTTTATGACCAACTAATGCACAATAAATAATGAAAAGAAGACAGTCTCCTGATGAATTTTTTTTAATAAAGAGTTTCTCAAATTCTGATTAGAACTTTGACAAGCGACTTGAATGAAGGGCCACCAAGATCAAGTTGCTTTCAAAGAAATGGAAAAATACAGGAAGTAATGGTGAAAATGATTGGTTGTCATTAGCGCATAGCACTTGGGCAACTTGTGAGATGAGATGAGATGAGACAACAATCCGTATATGTGAATTGTAGTTCGTTTGGTTGTCAAAAAAATGCTATATATGGATCACAGATTTAATTTCTATATAGAGAGCCATTGAATCACTTAGTGCGTAAGTAGCTGGACAAGTTGCAATGTTTCATACTTTACTACTTCTATAAAGGAGCAGCCTTTGTGGCTTTATTCCTTAAAACAAAGTGTCCAAAACTTTAGAACATACGAGTAAAAAAGGATGGATAGTCGGATACGTCTGTAAAATCAAGGGACTCGTCCGTGCTTTCCAAGTTACTCCTGTTCTTCGGTCAATTTATAGATTGACCAAATCTTGGAGCAGACATCTCAGGTTCAAATATTTATGCCGAGTAACCTCCGTATAGAAGTATAGTACATTCTATATCACAATTCCGTATAATAGAAAAATGATCACTAAAAATTTCAAGCTACTTTGAAACCCTAGCTGATTAATTTATGACACTGGTACGTGTCCGTACCATAACACGATATTAATATTTGTATAATAAAGCTGCTAAAGTTTGATTAATGCTAAAGTGACTGTAATTTGGTTACTTATATTCTGCTAAAAAATTGATATACGTAATTTGGTGTATAGCAATTATGTTTTGCGGTCATTGCCACCTCGACGTGGTTGAGGCCATCGTAAACCAAACACAACGTTTACAACATTCTTCAATCTTGATTGACTAACATAAATTATATAAATATTTTATAAAATGCATAATCATATACATCAAACCATATTATATAATAATAAGATTCTTACACTTGCCAAATTATATAAACTAAAATGGGAAACAACATTATGTCCACCTCATCTAATAATCAAAATTTCATTATTTTTTCAACAAATAATCAAGAAGATTATTAAAAAGTTTTGGATTTATAATATCAAAATCATAACACTCAAGTGCTCAATTGATCATATACAATATCACTGCTCACTGTAATAATATTCAAATGTTGAGAGTATTGAAACTACTAAAGGAGATAATCCAAACTTACATAGTTTCAAGGGTGTTACCCCAACACACACTAGAAGAGAAAGAAAACTATAATAACTTTTGGGGTTTGTTAAACGTCGCCCCGAATTTATCAAACCAAATTACCACTTGAGCAATGTGCAAGTATCTGCTAGCATGCTAGTTGCATCAGCAGCTTCAGAAGCCTGCATTTGTAGGAGACCGAATCAACATTCTTTAAATTACCATGAAGCCAGCTACAGAGAAAATTGACCCATCTCTAAACAGAACATATAATGAAAATTATGCAATTCAACCATATCATAGGAAGAACTATAAAAAGTATGCATCAACCTCCTTGAAGAAAGGTTGGTATAGATTTATTTAAATGCAGTGATAAAACTTCCAACTACTTGATCACGTAGTAAATGGAGAGAGGTTAGTCTTGTACAACAAATAGTCTCTAACTATTTGAGATTCTAAAAAAGCACAAGATAATCCATGAGTATGTGCCATGGCTTAACTAATCACCCAAAGATTAAGTGATGATACTTATCAGAACCCAGGGGAACCTAATTACCCATATATGAAGAAATTTTGAGCAAGTAAAGCGAAGGTATCAAAATCAGGAGCATGGACACATTTAAAAACAATGAATCATCATTGCAAAAGAGAGTTGCAAGTAGAACAGATAATAAACTGTTAGAATGCACAATAAACACAATAAACACTAAAAGAAACATTATCCTACAGAAAAAAGATGAATTGTCAATCTTGCTGAATTATTCACTCCATGTAAAATTTATCTGTGCTTGACAATAAGTTGTATAATTTTGCTCCTGAACACCTATAATATTCTAAAGGAGCCGCACCAAGATGACATACCTTATTTTTGGATACCATCTGAGATCTGAGCTTCACTAAAACAGATGAAAGGAGCTGCAAATTGTGATGAATTCCAACTGAGGCTTGATGAAAAAAAGCAGCCCAATAATTTTTTGAAAGCCCTTTGCAGGAAATAATAAAAAGCCGAATTTTTCCTGGAAGCAGAAACCACATAAACCAAAGCAAGCAACTTTGACAACTGTCATAGTAAATTTACGCCCAGAGGTAAATAAACACTAAAATTGATCAGCAAGCAACATATGACCAACAGCAAGCTAACAACTTTTTAAACTTTGCATGCTAACAATATCATTATCTAAGTGAGAGATGGAGGTTCAGATGAAGAGTACGGAGTGATAATGGGGACCAAGTTTACAACAAATTTATAGGGTCAGCTAGTAGGGACAAACAAAAATCGAAAATGGGGTAATCTTTCAAGAACAGAGGGAGTGACAACAAAATCAAGAAACACGAGCTATATAATAATGTTACCAGCATTCACTATTATAACTCCACACTACAATTCACATGTCAACAATTCCAGGGGAGTGAATGCAAGGTGATAATCATCAGCTATCTCATCAGGGTTTCTCAAAAAGATTTTTGGTAACATGTTGGGAACATTACACACATCTACGTTCTTCTCACAAGCTTGATAAATTCATAAATCTAGACATTCAATGAAGTTACATTCCCAGCCTCTCAGGTAGTCTCTGGAAGACATTGGCAAGGAGCCAGTAGTATGAAATAACGATCAAATAGTCGTCAGCTAATATCTAAAGCAATTACCAAAACAGATTTTTGGGAAAAAATTCCGGCACAAACCTCTCTGCAACGTTCTTAGCAAGTGGCTTTCGTCCAACCTATCAACCTTGACCAGAGCTTTAACATACTCAGCACATTTCTATCATATCTAATTGAACGATTCAACATCTCAAAATAAAAGTGAATGATAATCAAGCAATTCATAGAATTCAATTATTTCAGAGCCGACATATATCAAACAAAAAGAGTTGATCAAATTTGGGACAAAGTAAGAGGAGAGAGACGCAGAAAGATACCAAGAATGGAGTGACTATGAGTTATGGGGGATCCGGAAAGTTGTAGAATGATTTCTTTGGAAAATCTCAGTTTGAATATGTGGAGGAATAACGAATTGTTTCTAAAATTGGGGAAGATTGTAACCAAATTTTGGGTGACAAAATAGATGAATAGGGGGGATTGACCGAGGACAGGTAATTGTTTCTGAAATTGAGGAAGATTGTAACCAAATTTTGGGTGACAAATTGTAGATGAATAGGGGGGAATTACGGACAGATATTTTTTTCCAACTACGGATTAACTGCAAAATAATGGTTTGGAATTAAGGGAGAAGTCAGTTACAGATCTTTATCTCTCTTTTTGAAAAAAACATAGCAATATTTTTTTTCTTAAAAACGAGGCAACGTTTTAGTTTTTTTTTTTTCTTCTTCATCAGAACCTAAAATTATGTTGGTATTCGAATCTAGATATTTATATTTTTAAAATCTTTTTCGCCCAATGTAACCAAAAATCTCCGTTTCTAATTTAGAGGCATCTGACATTCATCCATACTCGTAAATAATAATATAAGATACACTCTCTAAATCCCCCAAATCCCAAATTCCCCGCAATGTACATCCTCCAAAGTAACTCGTAACATGTACAAAGTCTACATTATCTAAACCCTTTTTATTTTAACTAAAACATTTCGTGTTATCCTTACACTTCAACAGACACCTTAATTTTTGCTTCGACAGCTACCAACTAATTGCATAAAAGCCATGTGGAAAAAATGTAAATCACTCCTATATATTTTTACTCCCTCCAATTTATCCCTACCAAACAAATTCTTAAACATTATTTTTCTTTTCTTTACAATTTAAGTTCTCAATTAATACTCAATTCCCCAAGTACCAATATATAATAACAATCTACTCCTTCATTTCTTTCTATTCTTCTCGTTAATCAAATTTTAACAATAAATTTTTCATAATTTATAAGAAAAAATATAATCATATGGAGTTTTAAAAAATTCATATCAATGTATATTTTTAAAATATCAACTTTTATAGCTTTTGTAAAGACATATTAAAGATATTTGAAATTTACACAAAAACAAATGAGAAAAAAAAAAAAGAAATTGAGAGAGTAATTCATTGTTCCTTTTTATCCCAGCCTGTCCAATCTCATTTATGGCCGTGGCAAAGCAACTGCAGGCTCATTTCAGTATTTTCCATTAATCTTAGATCTCAGGGTCCCAAAAATATATTATATATTTATGAGAGTGCCATAGTTATGAGACTTTGATCCTTAGCTGGGAAATTTGGAAAATGACGCAACACACATATTATTCAATCGACCAATGATTGGACTATGGGACCATCAAAAAAGGGGAGGGCAACAATCTTAGATCTTCCACTTTTATAGACAGAAAAACTCGCAAGTAGTTCTCATTGGTCAGGGCAAGCATATCCATGGCCCATGAAATTCCCCACTTTATCAATTTAAATAGCATAACCAATTAAGGAGTAGTTGCTTCCTTTTTTCATGTAAAGTGAGGTGTAAGCTAAGGGAGCACGGAAGTAGACGGTATTTGATATCAAGTTTTGGATACCACTCTCGAAAATTATAACCAACTAGGCTAGTTGACAACCATTTGGAATAGTTGCTTCCTATCAAATGCATGAACAAAATTAGATCACAATGAAACTAAGGTTTTTCAGCAAATCGTACAAAATTTTTAGTGTATATAGAATCAGAAAGAGGATGATGTATACAAATTTAAAATTTAACGTCTCAACTCATGAGGATCAATTACCCAAAATCTTACCATCCATCTAGGTGAAATTAACTAAAAAAACCCATGATTATAGAAGTGTATATGAAAGTCTTTAGGGTTATAATATAGAAAGAATCCAATAATTAGTTCAATAGACCACCTTCAAAATCTTACCCCAACTAATATACTTGGGGAAAAATAGTAGGGAATATAGGGATCACATATTCACATGAAGCATCATCATCTATAATACTAGTGCATTTTATACTTTTTGTGGAATTAAGACGGAGAGTGAGAGGAGGAGGGTAATTTCGGCGAAAGCCAATAATTGGAATAATAATAATAATTATTATTATTATTATTATAATAGAACTATAGGAATAATAGGTATATCGAAGTTATACTCCCTCTATTCCTTAATTTTCACCCAATTTAAGTTTTTGGGATCTCTAAGACTAACTTTAAACGTTTTTATCTCTAAATTCGTAAGACAAAATTATGAAAACTTGATATTATAAAAATTTATTTTGAGATCATCTAATAAGATCCCACATAAATATATTATTTCTTATAATAAGATTAGAATTTATAGTCAACTTTTTAAAACTTTAGCTCTCTAAATATAAATGGGGCAAAAATTAGAGTACAAGGAGCATTTGATACTCTGTAGTTGGTGACACCTTATGAAGTATGGAGTAACTTTTAATCAATCAAGTAGCTACAATTCCTCAAATTCCGTAAATGTTATGGAGAAAATGTACTGCTTCCGTACTACACTAATTAACCGCTCTAAATAAGTAAATAAATTTGATGTTTTTTGGCAGGTAAATAGGTCTGGTGTTCTTGGCATGGTATCATTGGTACGACGATAATAGTGGTGCTAGAAATTTTGTACTATGTGTTCGGAATCTACGAAATGAAGCAATATATAAAAAAGTCCAAAACTTTATATTACATAGAGCGATTCAAGATTCCAACCGTCCAAACGAGCTATTGTATACTACATAACTTTAATTGTATATTTGCGTTTAGAATTAATTTTTTCTTGTTCTTGATCCATCCAGAGAGGGTTATTTTGCCATTTCAAATTTCATTATTAACATCTTCAAATATTGTGACATATAATATATGAATTGTACAAATGATTGGGACCATATGTTTAACTTCTTGTTGATTTTAACCACTAGAAATCACTAAAAATCTAAAAACTCTAAGACACTAGAAACAAATTAGACAAATATTCAATTCGCATTTCACAATTTACAAATAACAATCAATTAGACAATTAATCAAATTTGAGGAATGAGAGATTGAGACTTGAGAAGAGCTAAGAAGTAGTGAAGTACTTATGAAGGGGGCTGAGTAGGAGGCGTGAAGGGTAGGGTCCTAGGGTTTTCAAATGGTGGAAGTTGAATTGGGAAATCAGTTAATCACGTGAATTAGTATATCAGAAGGGGAAAGGGGAAAAAAGTTAGTGGGGTGTTTTGAACATGGGTGGTGTGTGTAAAAAAAAAAGAGACTTACCAGTGACTTGGAGTTGCATACATTATTATTTGTGTTGTAAAGGATATATAATGAGTTTTTTTTTCTAGTATGGGTTCAACTAAACCCACTGAACCCATACTAGATTCGCCTTTGTATGACAGCCAAGTAGACTATGTAAGACACTACCAATCCTTTTTTTTATTCAATCAACAAGCTGGAAAGCAATGCTCTGAGTGTTTTTGTGAGCCTATAAAGTAACATTGTCCAAGAAGGGTGAAAAGACATCCAAAACAAGAAGGAAAAAATAGAAAAAATTGATGAAGATAATTTCAATTATTATTGCTCTTCTTTTGATAATTTTAACTATGAATTATTCAAAAATAATCTCAACTATTACTAGCACATTTCGAATATATTCCAATAACTTTTTATATTTTAAAACAAGTTAATAAGTAATTATATTTTTTTTTATTTTAGAATGTTTTTGAAATTTTTTTTTCATTTTGAAAACACCTTAAAGAAATTATATATATATATATATATATATATATATATATATATATATATATATATATATATATATAATTGGTTCTCACTATATTTTTCTCACTCCCAATCCTTACTTGCAATATCTTCAAGACTAATAGCCATCTTCAAAATGATAAATCAAAAGGATTACAAATGAAATATGTTTTTACAGAGTAAAATATTTTTTCTATTTCAATCGGTAAAATTTAAGTTTTTGCTTTTAGATACCACTTTTTTTTTTTTTTTAAATGTTTCCCTTCCTTGGTTTAGGAAGGCAAAATTGCAAAATAGTACCTTAACTTATTCATTTATTTGAGCACTTGGACCTCATTAAAAAAAAAAAAAGCTTTTTTCAAAAATTACTTCACTTTTTATCTTGATTTAAAAAGGGCACCTGAAACTCAATATTTTTTATTTGGCAAAAAAGGTCAATTTTTTTTTATATTTGACTTTTGTTCCCTCCAAAAATAAGTGTAACACCCCTCTAAATCACTCCACTTTTCCAACCAAATACTCCAATTAAACACTTGTCCCTCACAAATTGAATCACATTTAATTACGGAAGTTTAAGGGTTTTGTTCAAATAGGGTAGTGGCACACACACCATTAAAAGAAATACCATGTAAAAAAACCGAAGTTAAAAAGTAAGGTACTTGTTGGAAATACTTTTTAATAAGGTACAAGTTAACAAACAAGTGTAAATATAAAGTTTTTTTTTTTTTGACAATATTCCCTTTAAGGAATGCCACTCTCTTGCAAAAGAAAAACATAAGATTGATGTTGCTGCAAATTTCATGGCTTATTCCACATATTACTCCAAAAAATCACAAAAACATACACTACCATAATAACACCAAAACATTAATTAGCATATTTAGGAACTGACGGGTGAAAGTAGTTGGGTGTGTATAGTTATGTGAGTAAACCTCTCAAAAGGGAGGGCCTCATCAAGGGTACTAGATTGACTTATCCGTAAAAGAGTCTAATAAATTATGAGCATAATTGGGTCGGTCTTTTAAATAGTTTTATTTTATTGTATTTTTAATAGGTTAAGTCGAGTCAATAATGTGTCAATAGTTTTCAAGGTTTTTTAACACTATCAGGTAATGAATTATTTTCACTTACTTGGCGTCGTTGCCAATGGTCCACTGCCAAAAATTTGAGGTGATATAGACAAATTATCACCCTCTATAGATAAAATCTATACTCTTTTTGGACGAATCGACTCGACTCAACCCATTTTGTATCTTTTTTAGCCTAGTTTGACCTGACTTGTTTTAAATGTGATCCATTTCGACTTTGACTCGATCTAATGTACATGTCTATATATGATCTGAGTGGGAGGGTTAAGTAGCAATGAGAACAATGACAATAGCGTGGTTGCCATAGTTGCACTTTGTCAATGGTATACATCAAAGTGAAAAGTTGTGTTTTTCTATATTTTTATTTATTTATTTAGAGTTGTAGTTTAATTGGAACGAGTGTTGAAAAATGTATGGGTCAATTTATTACGGATCCATATGTCTTATTCCGAATCAACGGTTAGCCCATTAGTAGAAGATCTAATTTAATGGTTTTTTGGATTCCAAACTTCTTGGTCCTAACCCAATAAACCAAAAGACATAATTTACTTACAGTGGCACATATAAACCCATTGAACCATCATTTCTTAATCCTATAAATATCAAACTATGGATTAAGGGTAAAGGTATTGAATTATTATATATAAAACATATAACATTCTCTCAAAATATTAATCGAAAGATAATATTCTAGAGTGGGTTTCCTCAAAATACCACTCCAATGCTAGCTTGTTCATTTCTTAGGCATGTTATTTACCATAATCCTCCTTGATTAACTCACTAATTTGATCCACCAACAACAATCAAATATCAACAACCTAAATCATTACTTAGCCCTTAAGTGATCGTTTCTGTATCTAGAGAGAAACGAAATATAAATTAAATCATCAATAAATTAAGGAATATTGCAAAGCCAATTTTATAGATTTGTTTGTTTTAATTGGTAAAATAGGTTATCAACCATTTGAGAAATTCTAAGAAGGAATTAGTAATGTTAGTTTTGATTATTATAAGCGGAGAATATTTACAAAAAAGAAAAAATCATAATATAAAGGCAATTACTTAAAAAAAAAAAAAAAAAAACTATGCTTCTGGCTGAACTTTTAAGTGGGGTTTCCGAAACTATCTTCGTCTCTTGCTTCAATATGAATCATGATTACATGAATAACAACTACGGACCAATCATATAACGTACTGATCATGTAAACGGCGTCCAAGGGAAACAGTGAAATCATATTTGTTCTATTAATTTTATGTTGTTTCCTTTTTCGAAATCTACCCAAAATCTGGTATACACAGCAGAAGTGACCAATAACAAAATTAATCCATCAAAATTGATAAAAATTGACATATATATTATATTTGAGATATATTTTATATTATATCGAGGGATACCATATTTTATCCTGTGTATATGCAATTTTTGCTGTCAAATATATATTTTGTACATGTAATATTATATACATTAGAGGGTAAAATAGAATTTTTTTTCGAGGTTTTACTTTTAAAAATTAAAATTGTATTATTTATAAATTAAAATATATTTATAGAATATAAAATTTTACTATTAAAAAATAAAGTTATACAAAATTTTATCATTTTCGCATGAACCTGTTATTTTACCTTTATTTATATTTTAAAGTTACACTTTTGAAAATTAAAGTTTTACTATTTGTAAATGAAGTATACTTATAAAATATAAAGTTATACTATTAGAAAATAAAGTTAAACATAATTTCATTATTTTCGCAAATAAAAATATACTTATACAATATGCAATTGTACTATTAAGAAATGAAAAAAAATCTGTAATATATACTTACAAACAAATAACAAACAAATATTCTATATATTTTTGGAATTTCTATTTTTCAAACCAAGTAAAAATCGGAAAAGGTAAAATAGCTTATCTTTCTCAAACACTCAAGGGGCCACTTATGACAATTTACCACCATAACTAGCCAGCTTGATTAGTGGTATAAAAATCGAGCTGACAAGCAAAAGAGAATGGATTTCCAGACTACAGAATCGATCTGGGGGTTTGATAACAACAGAATAAATGCTTGAATCACTACTACTCACTCACTCAGTACTAGGAGAATAGAGATTTGAGATAGGAAGGGAGCAGAACTACTATCTGACATGAAAGGAGATTAATCACACACGTCATCTCCAAAGCTACAGGAAAATTATTGTATTTACTACTTTACTAGTCTCTCTGGAGGAGGCAAAGTGGCAAACTAACACCGACGACAAATCTATTGCAGTTGGGTTCTACACTTCTACATGTACTGTTCATAGCTTGTTTATTAATACTGCCTCTGTCCTGCCATTTGTTCTCTAATTTACTCATTCATCGAACTACTACCTAGTTACAAAAAGTTCTATTCACACTTACACGCAGTAATACTTGTAAAACAGAAAGTCAAAAATAAAATTGGTTTCAAAAATTAATAGTAATATTCCTAGATTTTATCAAGTAGTGATAATCCTACCTCCCACCCTCTCCTTACCTTTCTAGTTCCATTCCCTTTCAGCTTTTAGGGCAGACAATTTGGCAGGAAAGCTGGAAAGGAGATGCCAAACTCAAGCAGCTTCTCCTCAACAATCTCCAAAGGCATTGCTGCAGTTGTTGGAGTAGGCCCGAAGCTTGGGAGATCCATCGGCCGCAAATTTGCTCATGAAGGCTACACGGTTGCCATCCTCTCCAGGGATTTAGGCAAGCCACCCATTTTCTTCCAATTATGTGCTATTCCTTTTAGTTTAACCTTGTGTTTCTTTTTAAAATTCAGTTCCCTTTTATATTTTCAGACAACATGTTTTATGTAGTTATTGACGCAGGGAGGCTATCAAGAATTGCAGAAGAGATAGCAAGGGAAGAGAAAGCTCAAGTCTTTGCCATAAGAATTGACTGCTCAGATACTAAAAGCATTAAAGAGGCTTTTGAAGGGGTTCTCTCTCTCGGGTTTGTTGAAGTGTTGGTCTACAATGCTGCATACCAACCTCTTCCTTTGCATCCAACTAATTTTACTGACATTCCGGTCAATTCTTTTGAGAAATCGCTTGCTGTTTCATCTGTTGGTGCCTTCCATTGTGCTCAGCAGGTAATACTCTCAGTTCTTAAGCTCTCCATCTCCGGTTCTCCCTCCCTCTCGCTCCTTCTATCTAAAGGAAACTTTACGTCATCTTGGGTTGGTTAGGTTCTTCCAGGTATGGTGGAGAGAGGGATAGGGACAATACTCTTCACAGGCTGTTCAGCTTCTCTCAATGGCATGTCTGGCTTCTCAGAATTATGTAAGTTATCACCAATATCTCATATCCTTGTTGATTAAGATAAAAAAATTGGAAAAGATACTTCATATGGGAGAATGATCATGTAGTAGATCTTATATATTCCATTAACACTTTTGTTTGTTTGGATAAAGGTTGTGGGAAGTTTGCTTTAAGAGGACTATCACAGTGCCTGGCCAGAGAATTTCAGTCACTGGGAATACATGTTGCTCATGTTATTATTGACGGATTGGTCGGAGCACCCAGGTAAGTCCCCAGTTTTCATCTATATCAATAGAATATGTAGTTTTAGGTTTCTACAACGGAATATATTATGATGATTATATAGGAAATATCATCTCTTCATAGATTAGTCTGTTATAAGATAAGGTAAAAAATGAGAACGCCAAATTTCTCTCCATCCCCAACTTTGGTAGCAGTGAAGCAAAGCAACAAAAACAATTTCGAAAGCTGATTTCCCTTGAAATCAAAATCCAATTCAAGATGTTTCTTACAAACGAAACAGAGTCTAAAGCACAAAACTTGTCCTTCATTTATTAAAATACAACAAGAGTAAAGTAATAAATCTTAAACGCCCAACACTCTATTATAACTGTAATTTATTTCTCTGCAACGGCAAAAACTCAAATAAAAATAACCGTAAGCCGATCCCAGTATTCATTTGTCAAAAGGTCGCTGACTAAAGGCTAAAAATTCTATGTTGATAAAGTATATAAATTCATTTAGAGAGAAAATAGTAAGAATATATTAAGGTTTGTATTCAGTATAATCAATGTAAATCATTTGAGGTGAGTTAGAGCGTTAAATACAGGCAGAGGCAGCCCAATAATTAACAACTGATATGGGAACGTCAAATTACAAAATGGATCTCATTGATGGCATTGAAGATTCAAAAGACATTGAGAGTGGTGGAAATTAATGCAGGGTACCAAGTATATTGCAGAGAACAAATGTTGGGGAGCAACAAAGCGAAGCAGGAGGAGGATCTACTGCAGATGGCTTGATGGACCCAGATGCTTTAGCCCAAACCTATTGGCACTTGCATCTACAAGATCGCTCAGCTTGGACGCAAGAGATAGACCTTCGTCCATCCACCACATTTAGGTTTTTCTAGTTCCATGCCAGTCCACGCCTACCATGCAAGATGCAACTAGTATGTTTTACCCATCTTAACATCCTTACATCGTATACTAATCGGTCACAAGGCATTGACGGGATCTTAGGTATTTCCAGCAAAAGCGGATATTTTAATTGTTTTTCATCAATAAGTGAATCATTTGGCGACCATTGCGAATTGAATCATAGTCTGGCATTGTGTTGAATTGGGAAAAGTTAAAAAAGGAAGAAGTAAAATCTGGATTCAGCATAATGCCAAATCTTGAGTACAAAGCATGGTGACAAGAAAGGATGGATGAGGTATTGCGGTTGATTTAAATTTTATGTTTATGATGTGTATAAGAAAAAACTCTTTTTTTTTTGGTGGATTTTCAAATTGTTGTCAATTTTATATGCTTCTCCGCACGTCCTTGAATATAGTTTATAGAAACTACTCTATCCGTATTCTTAAGTTAAAAGACACTTTTCATTTACATTTGTTTTTTAAGTTCTATTGACTTTTGTTTGATTGTCTTTACGGCAACATTATATTTAAATTTTTATGATCTCTTACCTACACCTTATGAAACCCTATTAAATTTAATATTCTCTTGATATATGTCTCTCTACTCTTAGAAGTAGAAACACCCATCTATGGTCACCCTTTTAAAGTTTTTCTTGGAGCTTGTATGCATAGAACAGAGTCAGAATACAAAGGGAGTACATCATCGTAGCTTGAAGTGATGGACTTCCCACAATGATAACCGATGAACGTCTTTCTTGAAGTATACTTCCCTAGTAAGATAGCTTTCCTTGTGATTGAGAATGACGAACTTTTTAGAGTGCTTAGGAAATGACAAAAAGCGCCATCGTAAATCCTAAGCCTCTAAACCCAAACTTTGATACCCGATTACTCTCTCCCATGCAACAGACTACCCAAAAACCTGTAGGATGTTGCATTCCCAGCACTCCCTTGACAGCAAATGTTGCTCAGTTGGGCAGGACCTGAGGAGAGGAGACCAATAGGCCTTTGGTTAACTATGGAGTAAAAACAAGATACTTGGGAGTAGTACTTTTTTTTTTCGTCCCTTAAGTTGTCATCAGCAAGTGCTTTTTGAGTCATTATGTCACAAAAAGCCACATTAGAGACTTGAGCTCAAAGGATAATTGAGAGGTGAATCTAGACATCTAGTAAAGTTTATGTTGGCCCTTACAAATCAGGATCCAGCTTAGACAGTGGCCCATAGAGGAAATTTGGAGCAACGATGGGGCGCAAATGTTCAGCGGTTGCATGGGAGATGAGGAGACTTCGTGTTGTAATGGAGGACACAAACTAATTGCTTAACTTAGACCCACCAGGTCCCCCACTCATTTCTTTTCTTTGTCTGACAAGAAAAGTCACTCTATTAACTTTAGGAGGGTCAAATTGTTGTTATTGGAAAGTGGATGGATGGAGGTCATGGTACTATGCACTCCGGTCAAAAAGGGTAGCTTAGAACTACGTCAGATTGTGATATTTCTGTGAAAGGCCCAAGGTAGTCATGTAGTGGGGGGCTTACTCCGATCATGTGCATACTGCGACGTATTCAAGTTCTCTGTTTATAGCCTTGTCCTAAACCTCCATATCAAACAACCAATATGAAAAATTTATTGTACTATGCTATACAAAAAGGGTTGGGATCTCTCCAAATAATGTGCACACTACATGGCATTGTTAATTGTCTGCTCCGACATATACGAGTCCTATTACAAGTTTACTACTGTAGCTCTTGAACTCTTATCTTTACACGTAGTAGTTTACATTATAACCTTTTTTGACTAAAAGCAAGAGTGCAGAAAACTATAAATGTGCATCGCGGTACCCCTAAAGACAAAATGCCAACCATTTCAGCTTTAATAATTGATAATACATTGGCTTTTTTAATCTTCAAATTTTGATCAGTTGAGCATTGTTCTCAATAAATTACAAAATATAGCTTACAGCATGCCATATTTCCATGCGAATGTAGTCTGAGAAACATACCAGGCTTATGATGAAATGCATTCAGCAAATTGGAAAAGAGGTCCACTACTTAAGTCCAGTTCCCGTCCATCTCAACCAGGCTTGACAAAAAAACAGTCACCTCCAGTATAGAGGGTAAGATCATTTAAAGAGAAGAAAGATGAAGCGAAAGAAGACTTAAAATAACAGATTTCAACCCCATATGGGGTTAGAACATGAATTTTAGGTATAAGCCATATTGCTTTGTCCCGACTAGTAAGGTCAATTGTAGCTTCATCCAATTAACCATCGATAAGATGCCAGAATCATGATATTAAATTGATGACCAGGTGCCGAATTTCATCATCTATTGGCAAGTAGTATTCTGAATAAAGAAGCAGGGCACTTGCAACATTCATTAAGATGAAGTTTTCTCGAAACAGGGATTTGATCAAAACCAAGATGAATGTCCACAATGTAATAAAAGTCGAGTGTATGGAACTAAAAAATTATCCTTTCTCAATAACCACCAGGTCTTCCAGCATGATCGCTACACCTTTGACAGGATGGGAAACTAAGATAGTGGGTTCAGTCTGCTTTACTGACAGCCTTTCTCCTCCATAAATCATATACTCCGCATCCTGAGAAGCTCAGACTAGTAGCCCTCCTTCCCAAAACAAATGTCGTATTATTCCTATCCCTCCTACTATCTCCATCAGTCAAACTTAGCAAGGGTATTTTGGTTCACAAATCATTGTAATTGAAAGCCAGTATTCTTTCTAGAAAAAGGTAGTATAACGAAGCCTAATGTTCTCTAGCAACAGACACTAAACTAGGGATGCCAATGGGTTAGTTTGGGTTGGATTCGGGTTGAAATATGTCAATCCAAACCCAACTTGTTTATTAAATGGGTTAAAATTTTTAACCCAACCCGCTATGGGTTCAAATTGACCCAATTCAACCCGTTTAATAAGTAAAAGTCATTTGAGTTTTTAAATTTTCAAGTTTCAAGCAATACAAAATAAAAATCTCAAATCTTAACATAGTCTTAATACAACCAAATTGAAAAGTTTGACAATATGTTAAGAAGAGGTAGAGAGCATTGACAAGTGAAGAAGAAGGCACGAAGAAATGAAAAATTGAAGACTAAGAGTAAAGAGACAGAGCGGCAGAATGCAAATATAATGTAAAAACTAGAGTTGGCTGGTGGTAATAATGACTTGAGTTTATGACCCCATTAATTAAACTAGACCCATATATAAAAATCAAACCCAATAATAAATAGGTTGGATCGGGTTAAAATTTCAGCCCGACCCAACCTGTTTATTAATCGGGTTGGATAAGGTTAGCCCATTTAATTAATTAGGTTAAAACTTTCAACCCAACCCTTTATAAACACATTAAGTTTGGATCGTGATGGCGGGTTAGGTCAGTTTTGCCACCTCTTAGACTAAACCATCTATTTTGCATATTCACTGGGTTGGGTTTTTTATTGGGCCCTCTAAAGTCTAAACTAATGTCCTATAACTACTCTGGCTACATATGAATCTACAATTATAAAAGATAAAGAAAAATCCAGCAACAAACGAATACAATTTGGTTACAAAAGATGGTACCAACCAGGCATGACTGTTCCTAAAACCATGTGGATAAGGCAGCTTAACATCACCAAAAAGGTGGTTGTCATATATGAACATTGCATCTCATTTCCACCCTTCGACAACATCTCCAATTCAGCTATGCTAGTATTTCTGACAGCTCCCTGTTTGGCATTACGCTGCTTACTATTGCATTGGATTGTTGGATGGGTTGAATATGAGGCCCCTTTCTTTGCATCAAATTGTTTGCCTTCGTCAGGATAAATCATCTGAGTTCTTTCACGATGAAAAACTTTCTGAAGTTTCCCTTCTAACCGGACCATTCAAATAGACTTTAGTTTTAGACTTTATATCAAGGAATAAAATAGCCCGTGTTTGAGATAATTTTTACAGATATAGGCGTGAGGGTTCTCAGTCTGTCCTACCTAAATCATTTCTTCCACGGCTTGAAAATTTTGACATTTATGACAATTAGATATGATCACAAGAACTAAAGCATATGCAAGGAAAAACCGTTATATTATTCACCTGCCGGCTGGTCCTCAATCTGTAAATATTTCGGCCCTCAACGACCGAAGGAAAGACGGGAGGCAATTTCTTTATCCCCTTGCTCCATAATCCCTCAACCTGGCATATGAAAGGAGGTTAGCTAGGAACAAAAAATTTCTTTAATAGCAAATATTGAAGCAGATATATCCTCTCCATCCATAGATTATTCTATCCTTCATTCAGAGAGTGAATGACAGTAATTGAATTTAAAAAAATGCAAACAATTAACCACTTCCTGGGAATTTGGATACAAATTAAGTAGGTACAGTTTACCTAATACAAGTAAATTAAAAACAAGCACTTACTGTAAACGTATACCGTTGCTTTGCTGCACCATAGCTTTCTTTCACAACTCGTCCAGCAACTGTTCTTTCCCCCCCAAAGTTCACCTTTCCTTGTTTGTCAAAACTTCTTTAGACAAGAGTTTCATTTTACACATTTTACATCAGATGTAATAATCCATTCATATTTCATTATGACCAAAGCCAAGAAGACTTTCCACCTTAATTTTTTTTTTTTTTTTTTTTTATGTTCAAGAAAATAGTTTACTAAAACTTCACAAGCACAATTATATCAAGTGACAAGAGGCCAAAGTGTCCTGATGATAATACAGAAAAAGAAAACTATAAATTAGCTCTTTTCCTTTTTATGTCTCTAGATATGGGAAAACTGTAGTAGCCTTCGCCTATAAAGAAGCGATCAAAGTTACTTAATGTCACAATATATCACCAGGACAACGACACCATTAAAAATAGGATCATTAGGCTCCAGCTAAGCACACCACAATTTAACCATCACAGCATTTAACAAAAGCAACTTCTTTTTCAACACAGCTGCACCAAACTCTACAAAGCGAATCCATAACCACTCCTATATACTCGGAGGTCTAACCCGAAATACTCCATAAGCCACTAAAAGTTCTCCCTAAATGAACCAAACCATAATAAAATGAAGAAAAATGTGTGAACAGTGATTCTCTATTGGTCTAGCAAAGCAAGCAGATGTCTAAAGATAAAGTTATCCCCGCCCTCTGCTTTTGGAGTATATCGTTTGTGTCAAGCCTTCTCAAAGTTAAAGTCCATAGGAAATCTCTCACGTAAGAGCTTCATCTTTCCATATAACATATGCTAACAGTAAAGCAGGATATCTCAGGGGATGATTCCAAGAAAAAAGAAAGGATTAAAAAAGAAAACCCCAAAACAATCTCCTATCTAAATCCTTTAGTCCTACACATCTTTTAATTGAGCATCCAGAAGGACACATTGTGAAGGGAGCTCCTCAAACTCTTTGTCATGGGGTGGCCACCTCAAGTTTAAGTCACTAAGTTCCACACATAGCCACAAATAAAATCCAAATTGGAGGCATTACAGAGAGTAGATAAGCAAAAAAAGCACAAATAACAAGCAGAAAAGGCTACTCGCCTATCCAAATATCTTTGTGAAAGTGAATTTTCGTACCAAGTTACCATATCCTATCACAAACCTCACCAACGACTTAACTAGAAAAAGAAACCTGTAAATTACTGCAAATTAGATGGTGCATCCGGGTGCACCATACTCATGGTACCCGCTCCAAAAAATTGTACATTACGTATATTGAAAATGTTCATCTATATGGAAAATGTACATAGTACACATGTCAGTTATGTGGAATGTACATTTTACATTTCACATAACTGACATGTATACTATATACATTTTCCATGTACGTAATATACATTGGTGCACCTGGGTGCATTGTCCACCCGTTGGTATATTACCAAGGCAATTGTGAGTCACCCAGACAATATGTTGCACCCACCCATTTTGACACAAGTTACATTCGACGACATTGTGCCACAGGTGCTCAAGAAGATATCTTCACCACCACTCCACCAAAGCAACATTATTTAAAAATCACCAAATCATAGCCCTCCCTCTGCTCAGACGACACAACTAACCCAACTTACAAGATAATCCTTTCAAACCTCCGTCACCCAGACCACAGACCACAAGATCTACATCATCCTCCCAATTTTATGCGCAATAGAAACCGTGATCTTGAAGCCTGTAATCAAACTCCCAAACTTCCAAAGATTGATGAGTGTCATCTATATATTGCAAATAGGAAACTGGAGTGGAGTCTCTTCTCTTCTCACCTCAAAACCCCTAATCAATTCTCCCTAAATCCCCTTCTCTAACAAGTCAACAACCTCACAAGTCCAGTTGTGTTTTAGAAATTAATGCTCAAACAACCAAATTTTTTTTTAAGTGACTTTTACAACTAGAATAGTGAAACAGTAACAGATAAAAAAAATCCAAGGATAAATAATTATAAACAATACAGAAGCTAGGAAGAGTAATATACCTTCCATACACTTTTTGCTTGAAAAGGACAATGTTACCCTTGCAAACATCACCTGCTCACTCCATTAAACAAACAAACAAACAAACAAAATAATCGAAGAATGATTGAGCAAGTGCTGAAAAAAACAAGAATACTGGAAGCAAATATATGAAAGGAAAAGGTTTTGTTGAGAAAACCAACTCACCCGTCAGCTTTCCCATCATTTATCCTAGAAAAGCAAACACTTCAGTTTTCGACCTTTAATCCATTAAAACTCACAAAAGCCAGGGCATTGCAATAATAAAAAAGAACCTACCTCCAGTGCTCTTATACTCTATGAACACATTGCATGCTTTTAGACTTAGTTCTTGCAAATCGCGCTTCCTAATTGACCAAAAAAGGACTATCGAGTCAAAATACAAACTACAACTGAACACTGGAAATTTCAAATCAAGAAGAAAGCCTGTACATACAAAAGAGTAAAAGACAAGTACTCCCGAGGGATGACATTGCAATATATCGTTAACTCGTTAAGCGCAGAAGTAAGCACGACCAATAGAAATCATCGTGATATAAACACGACCCTCATTACAACTAGCCAAAATTTTAAACATAGTTAAGTGTGAGACTTAACACATTTAAAGAAGCCAACAGAACTCACATTTCAATAAAACAAAATGAGCAGTAGCTACTTCATCACAAGCCTAAGCCGGATTCTTGTCGCGTTTCCAAGTAGCTTTTGAGCCTAAGACTGAATCAAGTTCAACCGTGGTTGCCTAATCCTTATTACGCCAACCTTCAACCTAAGATAATTATATATTCATGTATTGTTGAACTAAATAATCCGAAGTGGTTATTGTCACAGAATTCTTGAAAATCAAATTAACTTAGAAATTAATGCAAATTAGTGCAAGTAACAAAGCAAACAGTAAATGAGAATTAAGTGAAACCGAAAACAACAGCAATGGAATAGTATCGATAACCTTAACCGAAAACATAGTGAAAGTGAATGACTCGATTGGAGATAGAGCGATCATCATCTTTGGCACCATAACCGTCATCGTCCACCTCATAAACATCGTCATCGATTGACACGCATTCTTCTCCGCTGAATCAAATTAAAAATTTTCGTTCATCAATAAACCAAAAAGAAACCGAACTAGCAATAATGCAATATGAAAGTGAATCACAAACACGTATCACAGCATCTGCGTATAAATCACAAATTGATTCGTAAATATAACAGAGAATAAGAAAAGGAACCTTGAAGAAGAAGATGAAGCTGGATGATCGGAGGCGTTTTCGAGTTCGTCGCCATTATCTATGTCATTGCCTATATTGGTAGACTTTGCAGATTGCAGTTGTGAAAGACAGTGATTGAGAGAGGGCCGAAGGAGACTGGAATTGAATTCCGGTGAATCGCTGAAATGCGAAGCAGTTCTCTTGTTTCTCCAAAAGGCGGCCTTTATAGTTTACATTCCACAATGCGCGACCCAACTTTCTGGCCCGTCGTTTCCTCATTTTTATTGGACTTACACAGTTACGCACATAAGACTGAGACGAGTCTAAGCGTAGGACGGTAGGAACAAAATTTTCAGACCAACACCCTTCCCACATGGCCCCACATATCCCTCAAAGTCCCAAACCTCTACGGCTATACCCCACCCCGATATTCTAACTATCATGGACATTAAACCTACTCGAGTTTATTGGCAAATATTAAGGAATATATGAAAAAGAACAAAATTCTTCTGTGATCCTTGTCAACCAAACCTCTTTTTTACTGTTGAGTGGGCTGATAATCTTGGCACGAGGACAATTATCCACAGCCAATATATCCGTTCTTGACTTCTTGTTCTTTAGAAGTATATTTAAATTTGACCTATATCCATCATCAATATCTAAAATTTTAAACCCTTATTCAAATTTATCAGGCATGACAGGTATTAGTCTATTAGATCCAAAATAGATTCTCAATATATTTTTCTATTTGTCTATTATTTTCATGTTGTATAATTAGATATTTTTTCGCAAAAAAGAAAAAATTATATAGTCAAATGAATTTACAAAATTAACACTTGAAAAAACTATTAATTAATAGATAAAATATCAAAAATTACAACTCAACAAATAATCCATCATAATCTAACTTTAATTTCAAAATATTATAATTTCAAAATTCAAGATGACAAAGCAAAAATAAAGTTTTATTTACTAGTCCTCCAATTTCTACTAAGAAATGTGTAGTTTTATGGATGAGATTTGGGTTTTAAATTTTTAGATCCAGATCCATTTCATAAACATTTAGATTTATATTAGACCCAAACGTGATGAATCTCAAAATTTTAAGCGTAGACCCTTAAAAATGGGTTGAGTGATTTTTGACCCTATAGCGGCCCCCACACTTCGGTGAACATGCTTGCCATAATTACACTTTGGTACTTTAGAGCAGTTGCATCAATGGTCATAATTTTCCTCAAGGATGAGGAAAATCAATGATGAGGAAAAAATGGGGCTGCCACAATGAGGTGAGGAAAATATTTCTTCCTCGTGTCGTGGGTCCCACCGTCCCACTAAGAACTACCTTTTTTTTTGCTGATATGTAAAGCTTGTCCAATTATAAGTTGTCACGAGTCAAATTGTCAATAACTGACCAATCAGAGTAAGTTGTTTAATTACAACGGTTTTATATTAAACGATCTATAATTATCACATTCGATTAATTAATTATTTTAAATTAATTAATGCTAATTATCAATGTAAAAATCTTAATTAAGTTAATTGACGTCATTAATATTTATAAATGTATGGTTAATGTAGTAATCAATATAATTGATAGAGTTAAGTATGAGATAAAAAAATATAATGAGATATGGTTGAAAGTAAGAGAGATAATAAGTGGGTAGAGAGAGAGTGATGAAGAATTTTTTTTACTCATTGATGGGATGAATATTGGAAAAAATTCTCATCCATGGGGAAAAGTGATGTGGAAGAGGGGGAAAGTGGTTAGAGAGATAGGGATGAGGAAAGGCTTCACATGATTTCACAAACTTTTTACATTGGTTCTACTACCAAATTTGACTTGCGAGTTCTATAATCGTACTATGTAACATGTTTAGTAAATTGGTTGTTCATATTAGTGGTTTTAATATTAAGAATGTATAATTACAAATAAGAACACAAGTATAACCCATCGCCTATATGTTAGAGATGACCATTGGGGCGGTTCAGCCCGACCTTTCCCCAACCCAGCCCGCCTCTGGCCCGGACCAGACCGTCCCACCAACGAACCGAGCCAAATTCGGTTCAGCCCGCTAAAAAGTGGTTCGAATCTGAATCCCGTTTTCCCAACCCTAACCCTATTCGATTTGATTTGTGAAAAAATTCAATTCGGCCCGCCTAAATCTTCTAGTTTTGTAAAATTTAGTTTATATAAATGTTAGTTTAGTTGAACATAAATTAATTTATACGAATATTATTTGATTTGCATAAATATTATTTGATTTGCATATAGTTTAATTTATATGAATGTTAGTTTATTTGAATATACTTTAATTTAATTCCTATGAATCAATGAATGTTAGTTTAGTTGAATATAGTTAAGTTTATAAGAATGTTAGTTTAGTTTATATGAATTAATAAATATTAGTATAGTTAAATTTAGTTTAGTTTATATGACTAATTAAATATTAGTTTAGTTATATGATTGTTAGTTTAATTTAGTATAGTTTAGTTTATATAAATGTTAGTTTAGTTGAATATAGTTTAGTTTATATGAAGCAATGAATGTTAGTTTAGCTTAATATAATTTAGTTTATATGAATCAAATATTATTATGTCTTTTTGTAATTATATGTAATATATGTAATTTATGTAAATATGTAATGAAAAATGAAAAATATCGACAAAAGAAATGAAAAATGAATGTGATTAATCGAATATAAAAGTTTACAATGAATGTCATTATGTGATTCGTGAATAAAAATATTTAATTACTTTCGAAATAATTCATTTCTTCTAATTTATAATGTCATTATGTGAAATTCGGTTTGATTTGGTTCGTGAATTCGGTTTGATTCGGTTTGTAAATTCGGTTTGATTCGGTTTGTTAATTCGGTTCGATTCGGTTCGTGAATTTGGTTTGATTCGGTTCGTGAATTCGGTTTGATTCGGTTCGTGAATTTGGTTCGATTCGATTCGTGAATTCGATTCGATTCGATTCGTGAATTGGATTTGATTCGTTAATTTAGTTCAATTCAGTTAGTTATTCGGTACGGATCAACCAACCCAGCCCGAAATCGGCCCGTCCCCAGGACCTGTCCAATCTCGGTCCCAAATTTCCGAGACCGGCCCCATGGCCATGCCTACTATATGTTAATACTATTTTTGATGGATTTTGAATGACAAGTAATAGAAGAAAAATTATAAAAAATAATTCAAAGTAAAGATAAAATTACTATATATTTTTTCAAAGACATTAAAATCATTCAAATAAAAGATAAAATTACTAAATATATTTTTAGAGATATATTACAATCATAGTAAACTAGACATGATCAACATTTGTCCGGCCGGGCCTGAAAAAAGTTTGGGTTTGGGCATTAAAAACTAGCCCGAAATTAGGGTTTGGGCGCGTTGACACTCAAAAATTTTGGGGATGGGTGTGGGTAGTGATACATAGCCTGAAACCCAACCAACCTAGCCCGTTTTAATTAAAAGGCTTCAACTTTTAAATGGCAGTAAAATGATTAATCTCCAAACATTAACATTAATCATTTCTTTTGCTCGACTATATCCATCCTTCCCTTCCATTTTTTTTCAAACAATAACTCACTAAAATCAAGAAGCTGATAGAGAAAGATTTTTTTTCTTACATCAATTACATAAGGCAGTATTTCACTCAATCAGGCCATCTCTAAGACTACATTGAGAATAAGCATATATAAACAAGCAACCAAACTCTAACACCTAAATCAAATCATAAAACATAGAGATAAAATGTGGAGTGGGAAAGTATGTTACCTTTAACCTTCTCTTCATATTGTTGACGATCATTCATCATTAATGAGGCAAGATCTCCATTAAGAGGATCTAAAGCATTAGGATATAATAGAAGTTGTGGAAGAAATACATTAAACACATTTAATAAATCTGCACCAAGCCTGCGATGGAAGACATCCAAATATTTTGTATGTCTACAAACCAACTTAGGAGAGTGTTGTATTTGTATCCCAATCGAGCCAGTATGTTGTACTTTAAATATATTATTGTTGCTTCAAATATTTATTGTAAGCATTATAAATGCTTTTTTTTTACAAGTTGTAAGCCTTATATGATCAACTTCAAAGCATAATAAAGTAGGCCCGCAAAACCTGCAAAGCCCGATTTATATGGGATATGAGTAACAATATTAGGTCCGAATACAATCTTGACCCGAACCCGACCCGAAAAATGGGTAGAAAACCAATCTTTTTGCCCGTCCCGAATCTGGTCCTGCCCGTAATTTGATCACCTTTATAATAAACTATCATCTTAATTTCATATTATTAAGAGATTAAAATAATCTAGTAAATAAATTGATTCTACTTCTATTTGTAATTCAATGGTCATGAGATTAATTTGAACGATGAATTTATTAAAGTTTGTCGTTTAAAATTAGTTGTAATTTATAAATAAAGCTTTTAACATTTATAATTACACTATTGGTTTGGACGTCAATTCTCCAAAATTATAACTCTTTTCGCATTTGTATGTTTTCTCAAACAATTATAAATATAGGTAATTATTTTCTATAAGTAAAATTTAATCTCTCTCCTACCATATTTATGACAAAAAAATATATTATTTCTTAGTGGAAGATTTATGCCATCCTTAATAGAATTAATGATTATTTGTCATATAAACATGAATTTGATTAGAATTTTCAAATCATGATCGCCAATTTCTTATATTAGCGGGAATCCCTCGGGATATCCTTGTGATTTCCGACTCAACCATTGTTTCCGAATTTTCTTTTAGTGCAACTAGAAGGGTGTTTGATGACAAGATATCCCGCTTATCCTTGAAAAACATTCAAATGAGTTTGTAAGAAAGATTGGGATCATATGCTTATTCAAATATGATCCATAAATATTAATTGAAACATGTGAAGAATCAGAAGACTCTTATAGAGGTGATGTTGACGCAACAAACCTCGGTTTCGGAGGCTAGACACGACTTTAGATACTTCAAAGAATCACGTAAGCTTTGATTCATTTGGGATACTTATACAAATTTATGAAAATTACAGTTTAATTGCAAAATTAGATTTAAATTTCAAAAATAAGTTCAAATCCCCTTCTCTCTATCTCTTACCCACCCACAAAATTAAGAAAATAATAACAAGCTAATTTATTTTTTAGTTTGGGTTAAGAGAAGTTAATTTTCAAAGATAAGTTCATGACTTTTATGATTCTAGATATATATAATTTAGTTATAAATATTTTAATGTTATCATCTTATTATATATATTATTTAATTATTGAAATTAAGTAAGGATGTTTAACATTAATGTGTAATAGTATACACACTTCAACCCGCCTAAACCCACTTCAACTAATAACCCCACATAGCCCACTTGACCCATCCACCAACCCACTAAATTGGCCCATTGAACAGACCCACCAAGGTCGATGACCAAGCCCATCATAGGCTAAGGTTACTAGAACCAACCCACCTGCTCCCATAGATGGGCCAGTTTTGTGCCCACTTCTCCAACCCAGCCCAGCCCAGCCCAACCTACTATCCACCTCCTTTGTCAAACAAGGCTTTAATATTTCACTACAAGACGTTGCTGTGCATATAGCAATATTAGAGTATCAAACGTATGTCATAAGCTTTGTATTTCACCAATACGAATTTGAATATCCAGCCTGTCAATATTTCTAGTTTAACATAACTGGTGTAGAAATACAAAGGTGGAAACTGTTACTGGAAAATGCACTCCTCCTAGAAACTCGAGAGGTACTTGTATAAACTAGCCATTCAAACTAAAAGTTAAAAAGGGGAAAGAAAAACCACCCTCTAAACTTTTGACAGCCTAAAACATGATTGGTGCTAAGCTTTGTAGCTAAGATGCGGATACACAAATTAGAGCACGGTGAAACAATGTAAATTCCTTAGTTGTTGTCAACCTCTGGTTCATCAACCCCGTCCCCCCAAGGCTTAAACTACATGATAAATTACGGAAATTGATTCACATTTTGTTGCCTGCCTTTGAACAACAATTGACGTATACATTACTTTCGCGGTACTCCGTATGAAACAATGAACCTCATTCTAATAGTGAGCTTGCCAATAAAACTCAACTCTATTGCCCTGCCTTCATAGGTTCTCATTTTAAGCAGAAGAATAATTTTCTGGCGACATCAGAAAACATTGTCAAGAGTCGAGACCAAGAGCACAACGCATGAGTCGTCGCGGCACTTGCTTGAGACTCCCAACAGGCACAAAAACCAAAACAATATGAAGGCACGAGTGATGGACACGAAGAACACCTATATTTGCACACTTTTAATGAGGTTTAATGAGGGTCCTGGATGACACTCCATGAAGCAATTTGACAAAACCTAGAAAGCTCAGCTTGCCATCAGTATGCCGAATCCAGTCATGGAGGACAGCATGAACGGGTATGTTAGGCCCCAATCCAAGCTCCTGAAACATCACATATGCAGATATTAAGGGACTAAGAATTCTGTCAGTTGTTTTAAAACCAATATGTAGTATATTGATACTGAAGACCAAGTACTAGGTCTCTTATTTAGATCCCATCATTCCTTTCGCATGGAAACTCAATATACATGTTTAAAATCTTCCGATGAACAGAACACTTGTAAAAAAAGCATAAAATTAATGAGAGCATACAAGCAAGAAACAGCAGACCAACTTGGCACGTTACATTACTGGTTCACTATCAGAGTAGGATCATGCAAAGAATTGTACTACCAGCATAAACACGGCAACAAAAATGACACTAATAGAAGAAGATCAAATAACCCGATATCATTAACACAGATGAGGCAGCCATCTATCACTAACAAGAAAAAAATCAGATTGCAACAACTGACTAGAACAGGGAATCCATAAGACTGGAGAATGGAAGTTAACTTACTGAAGCCAACTCTTCAATCATAATGGGCCTGTTACCATCCTTCTCAAAAAGTTCATAGGCACAGCGAGCATGCTGATCCCATCTTTCAAGAGCCTCAAGTTGATATACGCTTAAGGCAGCTGCACTGAATTCCTCAAAATCCATTCTTCTATACTGAAGTGCAGTTAACTGTCATAGGAAGATAAGGAGATACAATCATGTTAGATTGTGTACTTCAAGATGGCATCATCCACTGAATCCAAAAGGCACTTACAGAGGTCAAAATTTCATGGGCACGAGACTCCTTCATGGCATCCGTTGCATTTTTCAACAAGGCCTGATGAGATTAAGATAATGAGTATGAATTTATGATAAAATCCTTTATATCATATACCATTAGTATCCATAAATAACCAACCTCTTTAATATTTTCCAAACTTATGGTTCCATTTTTGCTTGGTTGCAGTAGTGCAAACTGCTCCTTTAAGTAAAAAAGTTCATCAACTGTCAATGTTTTTGACAGAGCCTGACAAAGAAATAGCAATTAGAACATAAAAACAACAAATTGTAACTTTCACTAAATGGAAAAGGGTGACTAGAGAAAGCAGAAATGGTATATAATTGTAATGTCCCAATGTGATAACAAAACTCCTAATATCAAAGTTTTCAACTAAATAGTGAATGTTTAGATAGTGTACCCACCCTCAAAGCAGCTTTGCGAAGAGAAGATGAACGCATATAAATTTTAAGAAGTTTGAAGATGAGTACGTCAAGGGGAACTTTTACGTCTCCGTGATTTCTAAGCCAGGGATGACCTGCAAAAGAAGGTAATCAGAGGCTGCATAGAATAGCACGTATAGCTTTATCGAAAATTCAGTAGATATACTCACAAAGGGCTTGAGCTGCGGTTATTCTTTTTCTTGGATCTTTGTTCAACATGCGCTTTACAAAGTCTTTCGCCTCCAAGGATAATGAAGGCCATGGTGGTTCATTAAAACTTGGATCAGCTTTTAGGACAGCTCTAAAGATACCAGATTCAGTACGAGCCCAGAATGGTCTGCTTCCACATAGTAGAATATATGCAATTACACCCACACTCCAGACATCAGCCTCTGTGCTATAAGATCTGTGCAGGACTTCTGGTGCAACATAATATGCACTGCCTACAATGTCATTTAACTTCTCATCTGCAGAAAACATTACACGTGGAAATTCTGAGTGAGTTCACCGATCCATATACATTACATATCAATCCATTTGTAAAATGTAAATAGGAATGAAATGACAAACCTGGTTTCACAAAATCTGATAAGCCAAAGTCAATGGCTTTCAATGATGAATCTTCATCCTTAGATGTAAAAAGAAAATTCTGACCCAAGAGCAGACATAAATTAGAAAGATCAATTCATCATGATAGAAGTCATAGAAACATTTCATTCAAAACCTGATTAGTGGTGACGTACTGACATGCAAATAGACCAGACTCAAAATCTTAGAAATTACGGATGGTCATGAGTACAGGTTCTGCACATCATCTGTATTTTTGTAATTTTATGAAATTAATTATCAACCAAGCATGAAGCAACTGACTGACAGTTTTGCCACAAGTCAAACAGTTAGATTCACCAATATTGATGATTGATGAAGGGATTTGTTGACTTAACTTTCACGGAATCAAATGGTTTATTGAGTCATTGAATACTTGGTGATTGCAGACAAAGCTAGAATATTAAACTAATCACAATGTTTTAGTACCTCAGGCTTGAGATCTCGATGTACCACACCTTGCAGGTGGCAAAATGAAACAACATTTAAAATCTGTATTAACACAGCCTTGGCATCATCTTCTGAATATTTTCCACCCCTACAAAATCATATAACAGAAGTTTAAAAATTCATAACAGCCATCATAATGAAATTGATGATAAGGGTACCTCAAAAGATCCAAAAACTTATGAAATATACCTTGAAAGTATTCTATCTAGCAACTCCCCTCCTCGACACAACCTGTAAAAGAATGGCAAGTTTAGCAGGTTGAACAAGAAAAGAATAGTGTTTAAGTTACCAGATCACCAGAAAACATCCCTCGAGGCTTGAAGGAAGTGAAATCTTAAATTGTGATTTTAGAAGCCATAAGACTCTCATTTCTCATCACAAAATTATGTTTAGCCTTCAATACAATGATGAGTACACAAAAGGCAAATATGTATTTATGTTATGCATCAACCCAACAAATGAAAAGCTAATACGCACCATATAGCTCAGAGTGACATTGAGAAATAAACCAAGCAACCCAGAATTCAACAGCAAAGACAAGCATAGAATTGTAAGCCAGATAATTTCACTTACTCCATCACTATGTAAACATTTTCACTGTCTTCATATGCATCGTAAATCTTTATGAGATTGACATGACCGGACAGACCTTTCAAAATTTTCACCTCCCTTCTAACATCCTCAATGGCAATGGCCGTGGTCATCTGGCAAAAAGAAACAATGAGAAGAATTAGTACAAAGATAGAAATGGCAACCAGAAAACTCTTGGATGATCAGCTTTTTTATCTATGTCAATGCAAACCAAGTCCATATCAACACTTTCTAATCTAATAACATTAAAAAATAAAAAAAAGAGAACTCTGTTATTGAAACCCCAAAAAATATATCGTCACCATTTCAATTAAATTACTTGACCACCTCAAAAGCAATATAATTATTTACGAGATGGATCATGACCATAGCAAAACATTGAGTAGCAATTATAGCATTTATTCTAGCTCGATAACAACAATATGGGATCATAATCACATACTTTGTATTAATCTTTTTAATAAATAATGACTTGTACTTTTTTCCCTGAATTCCACTATATATTAATTGACTGATAAAAAGATTCCAAGAATCTAAAACATGGTGCAGATATCCTATGAAGAGCAATCCAGTAAGGCAGCTTTGCAGCAGGTTAACGTCAAATGATTCTTTGAGATCAAAAAAATTGAAATCTGTAAGTATCATTCATCAACTGCTAATTTATGAATACTCATTTACTCAAGAGAGAGACTGAGAGTAGCCCAGTAGCAGAGTAGAAAAATAGGAGCAGTTCAGAGACACCAAAATAAACACAGTAGTTCCACTTCACAAGAGTCACCATGAGTTGTCAATTGATCAAACTCGCCAGGAAAATTGTTCTGGATGTGGTGCAGTCCTGACTCTTGAAGTGTTAAGCTTCCATAGTTTTATTCTTAGTCCTAAAGATCCTCAATACAATAAGCATATGGAACTTCAAGTTTCTAGAGATTTTCTCTCTAATTTCCTCTTCATGAATGATAAAGCTTGTCCGTGTCTAGTTCCTATAATCAAATACCATAGAATAATGAAGCACTGTCTTCCATACAAATGTTATTTAGACTATCAAACTGATCCTGAAGCCGCAAAACGGAACCATTAAAAAAGTAACACCACTGCAGAAAAATACGCAATAAGGCATCCAAACTCAATGACAACGAGGTCCAAACGACGAATATATACAAAACCTCTCCCTGCTCACGAGGCAAGTTCCCGTTAAAACACTCCACACGCCCTCGACGCGAACTCCATCATATAAGACAAACATGGGTACATTGAGGGGTGGTGCAGAAAATACAATCTCCAAAACTATATTACAAAATTACACACCAAAGCAACCTGATCTTAATACCTTAAAACATAAGGGATATTCTACCTATAAATTATGATTAAACTTGTTCCATCAACCCCACATCACATGACCACTCCCTTATTAGTTATTACACATCTGTTTATTTTTATTACTTTGAACAGATCTGATCTCTTCAATCCCAACATCATTCAACCAATGTTGTAACTACTTCCTAGCTCCTGTATCCCGTTGCTCAACCATCCAAATATTACACTTTTTTTAAATAATAATATTAAAAAATAAATAATAAATAAAATCATACCCACATTCAAATTCAAACTAATTGAAAAAGAAAAGGTGGCAAGTAAAATAAAATTATAAACAAAAAGTAGGAAAAAGAGAGGAATTTGTATTCACCTTGGATTTAGGGATGATCTTGATAGCGACTTGTTGGCCCTTCAAATCACCCTTCTTAGCAGTAGCAACCCTAGTATACCCAAAATGCCCCCTTCCAACTTCTTCACCAACTTCATACTTATCCCCGAAATGCTTGGAGAATCCGAACCTTTTATCCAAACCCACGCCAGTTGTATTACCACTCTCGCTTCCTTCAGGAATCGAACCCCCGACGCCGCTGCTGCTATTAGGCTTCACCGTCCCCTGTCTTCTCGCTAGGACAGCTTTTATATGCTTGGCCGGTGAAGGCGGAGGAAAAGGGCGCTTGAAGAAACGTTTCGGAGTGCTGGGGTTAGAGTTGGAGGTTGCGTTAGTAGCTGGGGACCACAAAGGTGATTTCTTGGAGAATAGGTAGTGAGCTGGACTGGGGCTGTAGATCCCGAAAAACGGGGATTTTTTTGACGGAGTTTTGCCGGAATTGATCCCCGCCACTTGGTGAATATCTCCATCTTCCGGTGGGTTTGGACCGGAATGATGACGTTGCGCCGGTGGTTTGGATGTACAAATACCCATTATATATATACTGTCTAGTTTAGAACTTAGAACTTAGTAACCGTCCCTCTCCCTCTGTAGAGTGAGCGCCATTGGTGAGAAATGAGGGAGAAATTGAGGATGGATGTGTAAGTGTGTTGGGGAGACAAATTGGAGAGGACAAGCAAAGAAGGAAAAGAATAAGAAAGGGGAGTCGGACTGGGGAGGAGCCAGAGATTAATGGACCATTTGTTTGGGTTTTTATTTTTTATTTTTTATTTGGACCGCTTCATTTTCCTGTCCAACCATTATTCTCCTTTTCTTCTTTTTCCATTTACTTTTCTTTTCATTGCTTACTTTTACAGTTTTACTACACACTTGTGCGTTACATTCTCATTTTTTACTTTGAATTGGAATTAGTGTTTTACGCTTACATCCCAATTTTGCTGCGGATACACCTGGGTCACTTTAAGGCCAATATGAGTCACGTGTGAAATAGATCAAATTGGGTCGGCTCAATGAAGATGTAAATTGTAAATGGGGTTGAGTTGGGCCAAACAAAAAAAGATACAAAACGAGCCAAGTCGTTTCAAATAAAGTATAATTCTATGAAGTATAATAAATTGCATGTATCACTTCTAATCTTTGACAGTAGATCATTGGCAAACAAGTAAAAAACATTCATTACCTTATCGTGTTGAAAGTTTTGGAAATTGTTGATCCAACTTGACTCATTAATGACTCAATAAAATATAACCATTTAGCAGACCGACCTAATTAAGCCCATGATTTATTAAACTCTACGGATCAGCCAAAGGCTCTTCATAAAGCCTCTCCTATATGAACAAATATACATATGGAGTAATATATAATAAAATATGCACTTGAAAATACGTGTTAATCATTTTACTAAAATAAATCGGACATCTTCTTTGAATGATACTTTCCACATAAATTTAAGAAATAGCACATTCTTCGTATTACACGAGAGTACGAGACACATCTTTAAGATTTAAAATAACAAGTTTTGAACTATTCAATTTTACCGGTTATGTAAACGTAATATCTAATCATATTTATTTCAATGGATAGTTCATGATATCAAGTTTCAGATTTTTTTTTCCATTATATAATTGAATTAGCGTGTTGGATAGTCCAAAACCAAGTGTTCATTCTTGTTGTAACACTTGAAATATAGATCTACTTTAATGTCTTAACCATGGTAAAAGAACTTTTTTGAGAGGGTCTTGGTAGCAAATCTACTGAGTGTTGTGTAGTAGGTGGTGATTATTATTGATATATAACTTAACTTTTTGTAATAAAATTTTTCAAGTTAGATGTCAATTATAATATGTTATAAATTTTATTCGTTGATGATAAGAAATGTTATTTCTTTTTGTAAAAGTCAACATATAATGTGTATGGCCTGTGATTCGATTTCAGGTTTGGAATACCATCTTCAAGTAGGGTTGAATTATCTGATAAATAATCCAATAATCAAATCACTCAAAGTAAATTATATGATGAATTTTCAAAATAAATAGGTGAATAGTGAATTAGGGCGGAAATAGACGATAGATTGGGGCCAGATATAGGTTATAATTTTAATTTATCACTTGATTCATTACCTTAAAAGTTTTTTATTACTTTTTATTTATTTATGTATAGTTCACGTTGTTACTTTTAAAACTTTACATTTATTAAAAAAAAAATTATTCAACATTACAGTAAATAAATTTTTTTTACACTCATATAGAACCGAGTGTATGCTCCACATAATCGAAACCTGAATCATTTTTATCTTTACCCCATTTATTTATGCATTGGTAAATATAAAATAGAGGGATCACTTCATATGATTATTATAGAGGAAGCTAGAATTTACACAAGGGTTACTTTAAAATAAATTAATGAAGCTAGAAAGGAGTTTACATAAAATAGGTTAAACAAACTTCTTTTGATTTCCCATAATATTTCATTTTTGAATGGAAGAATATGAAGAATATACTACTGCTCACAGTATTTATAGTAATATATGAAAAGAAATTGGTGGGCTTATTGAATGATACAGGACTTGCATTCCTTCTTTTAATAGATTATATTGTTTGACAAAATTGGCTGACTAGGGTGCAATCATTGAAGAATTTCCAAATTCATTATGATGCCTGCAAAATGAAGTTGTTATCTTTATCAATTTCTTACTATTTCCCAACGACGACCATTATTTCATCCTTTTTGAGGAGTGAGGGTTGACCTTAGGCTGTTACGTACTCGCAAATCGCAATTGTTCCCCTAAACCTTGCTGCAAAAATATTGACCACATATGAGATCAAATAGTGAAAGAGAGGCGGTACATAAAAGTTTATTTGGTGGATAGGCTTAGGATATCATTCATCATAGACTAATTAATATACTTCTTAAAGTTTTGAAAGGTGGAATCCAAGACCTGATATCAAATTTCATATATATCGGTTATTATCTTATCGTTTATCCGAACAGTATATATTTATGTTGTTCATATCCTTGAATTTTGCACGTATCCATCAACAATCACTACATTGTGTCAACTAACTTGTTGGATTCTGCACTATTACTCCAATTCCCATTAATTTATACTCCACTATTAACTCCAAAGGCAACATCTAATCAAGTCAATTAACTTGTTGGATGCTTGAGTAGATATTAGTATATATCATGCATGATCTCAGGCCTACTCATTTCGTAATTCTATTTTCATAACTTATAGATTGAACACTTTAGACAACTATTTTATAATAGATCGTGTTTGTAAATCATCTTATATATGTACCTGTATGTTGTCTTAATTTGCCTTGAGTTCATATACTCTCCCTATTTATATTTTCCTCTGGACTGACTAGATACATTATAAAAACAAACTCATCAATTCAATAAATAAATAAATAAAATTTAGTGAGAATTTATACCATATATACAAAAGTGGAATACTACGCCCCTAAATTTCTCATCCCTGAAAATAACCAAGATGTCCTCCTTACTTCCTTAGTTCACATATTCACCCCTTCTACTATCCTCTAATGCCCCTTCCTCTTAATCCTTACCTCAATCTCAACCATCACCACGCTCAACAGCCAGAAACTCTGGCACCACTCTCCGGCCGCCGCCAAGCTCCAACGAATTTCTGCCGCTAATACCCGATGTTGCCATAGACGAGGAGTGATCAACGTTTTCACTTTAGAAAATTCCGGTGAATTAATTTGGGCGGACATTTAAATTTTCTAGCCAACTCCAGGAGAGTTGTCTAACAAAAAGGGTCAGTCCTGGAGACTGTCAGTGTAAGGCAACCTGCTTTCTAATTTCTACAAATGATATTGTTATTATTGGTATGAAATGATTAAGTCTATGAAGATAAGTAATCTTGGCCTCGAGATAATTTGCTTTTGTCTCCTTACCAATCACTTCGTATACTAAAAATGTGCGGCCTATCTTCCATGAAAATTATGGGACTATGACAAAGCAAAGAACCTGTTAGTTAGTGCAGTTGCCCCTCATTTAATTTTCACATGCCTAACGGGACGTATGCTCCTTATTGCCATCAGATTTTCCCCTTAGTAACTCGTACGGAGTACCTAGTAAGCAGTTGAAGTTCATTAATTATCGGCAAGTCTATTACTACTTCCCTTGTAAACTAGTACAATATTTCATATCATAGTCAGTATGTAATAAAATATTTATGCGATTGAGTTTACGGATATTAGGCATACTTACGAAATTGAACGAGTTGTTTTTATTGATATATGCACTTAAATATCACAAATTTACAAGATGGTTGACGATAGATATAAACATTTTACTATATGCACTGTTATGAAATTTTTTGAACAGAATATACATGATATAATGGGAAGAGGCTAGGGTACCAAAATGGAGAAATATGTTTGTGGCATTTTCTTTTTTTGACAATAATAAAAAACAAAAGCTAAACTCTCATTCTAGGTGTCGATGCTAGTTTATGGGCCCAATTTACAAGCAATCTAAACACTTTAAAACACAATAGAATAGAAAGTTTATAAGCATATAGTCTAATATTTTCTACCAGATATTTGAGTTATTTCGGAGATTTGATCTGCAAAGGCTTCCATTATTAGTGTGATATATGTCTAGATAAAGCAAGCGTCACTCAGTTTACAAGCTTTTTTTACAACTCTCCAAATAGCTAAGAGTTCCGAGTGGAGTGCCGATACAGTCAAGACGCGTTCACCACCTCCTTCATTTCTACCATCGTTGTAATAGATATACTAATTTTTTAAGCTTTATTTTTAAACTTATTTTAAAAATAAGTTTTGCACCAAAATATTTTCAAAAATAAGCTTCTGGATATTCTGAATATAATTTGGTTAAGTGAAATCGTTGTCTGATTTTGGCTTAATTGAATTAGGCTGGGCCATTTTCTTAATTAGAAAGATTTTGGTTAAGTGAAATTACTGTTTCAAACAACGATTTTGGTTTGATTAAATTGAGCTGGCCTGTTTTATTAATTAGAAAATCGCAGCAACAGACAACGATTTTGCTTAACCTACTTTAGTAAAAAAAAATAAAAAATAAAAAAAGTTGCCTGGGGCTGCGATTTTATTTAAAATTTTTTGAAATCGATTTCGGTTCGAATGCTTGAAAACAGAGATAGCATTTGAGCCAACCCAGTTTAAATTAACCGAAAATCGTAGAGCTTATTTTTCATCCGAACTTACAAAAGCCTATTTTTGAAAATATTTTAGTCTAAAGCCCATTTGTCAAAAAGTTAAAAAACAAATCTTTAAAAAATAGTCCAGTATATGCGCGCTTAAATGAACCATATCTGATATTTCTTCTTGTTTTCTTCCACGCTTCATCAACTTCTACTAGTAGCTTTCTTCTGTGGAGCTTTCCGATGGTCCAATTAATAAATTATTTGTGACAGTAATATTGAGCATTACTTGAGCCAGAAACCATGTGGAGAGTACAAACATGAGTAGTGATTTCCATAAATGGTTGCTTACGGCTTTAACCATCCCCTACTTTTCAGAGTTTTCAAGTTTTCTCTTCTAGAGTTGTAGTACTATGTTTGAAATGTTTCAGTCAACTGCATTCTCTAATAGCTAACCACCACATGCAAGTCTACCCGTCATTTATTGTTACAACTAATAACTTGCTACGTAGAATTTAATCAAGGAAAATTCTAGCAATTCAATTAACCAATTGAATTAATTTTACCAACTTCAATTCTGGTCGTAAACAAAAGAAGATGCTTCTTTTTTCCAGATAAAGGTGAATAGGGCTGCTTTAAGACCGATTCAGGAGTAGACAAAAAGTCAGAAGTAGACAAAAAGTCAGAAGTAGATACTTCGGCCTGTATCATTATCAGGTGCTCTTGCTCCATCCACAGTCAACAGTCCACCAAAGTTCTAGTAAAGTAATCAACGAGTAGTAATAACTAATAAATACGCAGTGTCATTGTGTTATAGAATGTATATCTCGATACCACCTCTACAAACATGATAAAACACACACTTGATTTCTCAAGGACCATATCAGATGAAAGTAGGATGGATAGACCTTGAAGTTATATTCATTCCTTTTTCTAATAGGCAAAGTCACCACCAAGTATAACATCGCACATTCGCACCTAATCCTGAAACATTATAATGAAAATCATCGAACCGGTTATCATATCATGACTAACAGAATATTAAACTGTACGAGCATCTCCAATATTATATGAAAATTTTGTTGCTAATCCCGGCCCGATTAAGTTAAGATCCCCTCAAAAGCTTGATTTTATTATCAAGTGCCACACGCTGCATACTCTCATTAAAATTATTACTATGTCAGCGTTCATTGATCGCTTTTACGGAGTCACAATGAACTACTCGTCTACTCCCCTTCACCCTACATTTCCTTCCTCTAAGGTCTGTGTTCGGCTCTTCCCTATGTCCGCTGCCTTCCATGATAATTATCTTAAATTAGTATCACCATTCCTATCGAAAATGAACCTAATGAATACATTCGTTGATTGATTCTAAAATATAATTTAGATAAATAGAGTTATTATTTTTTTTTAAAACAAAATTTCGAGGATGGTTTCGAAGCTAACTATTTTATGGTACATAGTATCATTTTTATAAAGTTCTAGAATAACTTAGCAACTTAAAATGTACGGTTGGGTGAATTTGTCGTAGGCGTTAACCTGGTAGATTTCTAAGTAGTTACGGAGTATGAGGTTGATCCTTTGCCCTCCTCCTACCCTTAATAGTTAATAGATGGAAGGTTTGTATTTTTCTTGGCTTTCACTTTTGAGACTATTAGCTGACGAACTCTACTGCTCTACAATTAGTGGCCTCCATTTTTCATAACACAGAAGAGTTTAACATCAAAAGATAGAGCGCACTAATTTGTGGTTGCAAGAAAACGATATAACTTGTTTCATAGTGCTAACCCTCTTAGATCCAAACAAAATCTATACCAGAGTCCAACGATAAATTAATTATGACATCTGTTTACCTTTCGGTTATCAATCAAGGCCCACACATTTTATAGATCCGACAAAGCATGATCCACCCTCTTATGTAGATAATGGAAAATATTTATTCTAATGCTTCTTGTTTTTTCTATTTCTTTCTTTTCAGCAATTTAAACAAAATTCGACCAATGATTCATCGGAGGAGTTAATAAAAATGGCTAATAATCAGGAGAAACAAAAGAGTTGGTTGAAGCAAAACATTATCCTCTCCCAGTTCCCATTCGCGTCAAATATATTCTTTTTATATTTTATACTTATTTTTAATTATGTTTTTTCCTAACTTATAAGAAAAATTAGTAATCATATGAGGGTCTCAATGTTTACTTTTAAAATATCTTTAATTTTTATAAATATATAATTAACAATATTTAATATATATGTTTATTTTGAAAATTATGCAAAAACAAATTAAAAGAACATTATAAAAAAATAGATAGAGTATTAATTTAGTATTTATGGGGAACTTTGGTAAAGACAACACACCCTTATGTATGATATATATAGTGTTCACATAAAATAGGGTAAAATAAATGTTTCAACTTTATTTTCATAAAATTATATTATTTAGAATTGAAGTTGCACTAATAGAAACGAAGTTGTACTATTAGAAATTGAAATTCACGTTCTCACTAGTTTATAGTAAGGTCGATCTATTCAATTTTGCTATTTTTATGTATCTTTTTAATTTTGAACTATATATATATATATATATATATATATATATATATATATATATATATATATATATAAAAGTTCAAATAAGAAGAGTACTTAAAATGAGAAATATGAGAAGACATATTGACTCTTCATCTCTTAAATCCAATGGATGATATTTTATATATTCATAGTAACCCTTTTTTTAACTCATATTGACCAAATAATTTTTTTCACTTATAATTGTTATTTTTATTATTATAGTTACTCTTTTTATTATTATAGTGACCATTTTTTATTGTTATAGTAACCATTTTTTTATTTGAAATCTCTAGTGTTGGATCTTACCATTTGAATGGCTAAGATCTCTTTTTATTCTTCATATCTTAAGCACTATTCTCATTGGATCCCTCCCTTATATATATAGTAAATACCGCCCTGAAATTGATCGAACCGCCTCCTTAATTGACGATTTTGCCCTTTGACACATTTTAAATAAAATCGAACATCTTACACTTTAATTCTTATTTCTCACTTCACTTTCTCATATAAATGAATAAAAAACGAACCTTACTATAATTTCATAATATAAAAGTTATTATTTCATAATTTACGATTAATTTGATAATTTCATTATTCATTTCATAATATATTATTTTTAAAATTTACATTTAATAACTTAAGTTAATATTCCTAAATTCTAATTTTCCTAACTTAAAATATTCCTAAGTATATTAATATTCCTAACTTAAAATATTTTCCTAACTTAAAATATTTATAACTTAAACTACTTACTTAAAATTTTCCTAACTTCAAATATTACTAACTTTTTTTCCAAACCTAACATACTCCTAAAAAAGAGGGGCTTGCCGTCTTACTTTTCTGGCAAGCCCCTGGGCTAGCCGTCTAAAATTTCCGGCAAACCCTAGGGCAAGCCGGAAAAGTACGACGGCTAGTCCCTTTTTGAGATTTAACGCTCCTCTTTTGTTAATTAATTAGTATTGTCAATTAATTAGCGTTAATTATTGTCAATAAATTAGTGTTAATTAGTTAAAATTATATTATTTTATTTTAATCATGTTAATTATTATTGTTAAGTTATATAGTCAATTAATTAGTGTTAATTTATGGATTGTTGGGTGAAGATGAAAAGTAAATGAGGATAAAGAGAGTTAAAGGGGGGTAAAATAATAGATACAAGATACGATTCGAATAATTTTGGCAAATAACAAGCCCTTAAAATACTTGTAAGGGTACAATGTGGGGTGGACAGTTTGAAAGGTCAACGAACAATTAAGAATTGACAAGACCGGTAAATTCCCGCGTGTTTAAACCGTCTCAAACTTTTGGGTCCCACACTCCCACATAGATAGATAGTGAGGTTTGTCATTTTTTAAAATGAATTTCTTGCTTTCTCTTTCGTTTCAAAGAGTGACGTTACTCATGTCAGCAACACAGTACTCCCGCCAAAACAAAGTAGAAAATCACTTACGCTTGCTTACCGCCAATCTCAACTCTCATCCCCTCATTCAATAATAGAGTTTTTGGGATTATATATATAGGGTTAACAATCTCATGGTCATCATTTATCATCAATTATTTTTATTTTGTTATAATTACAGAAGTTGCTTACTTGCTTGAGATTTGAGAAGTTAGCCACGAGCATATTTGTGCTTTGTTTTCTTCTAAGTATATTATCCGCATCATCGAGTTTTAAAAAAAGTACGAGACAAAAAATTTAATTGGAATAATTTCATTTTTATTCTATAAACAATTTGATTTAGTGATTTTATAATTAACAAATATGGAGGATGTTGATGATAAAATCAATTGTTCTATATCACTTATTAGTTTTATTTTGAACAGAGTATTTAATTAGAAAAAGAGAAACATTAAAGGAAAAAAATCCTTAGTTCTCTACAGAGATACCCATTGGGCCGAACCACCCCCACCTTAGTCTTGACCCGTTTTGATTTTTGGCCCGCTGCAACACATGTTAAATACGGGTCTGAGCTGCAATCGTCACTAAGAGATAAGAGAGAGAGTCCACAACTCATATGTAGTTTTTTTTTTTTATCTCTTAACATTCTTCCTCACATGTGAGAGAGTTTATCTACAAGATTCAAGAGGATTCCATTCTAAAACTTTATAACAATAAGAAAAGTTGTCCTTTGACCTTATAAAGCTCTCACTCATTCAATCAATGTGGGACAATTAGTCCCAACTCACATATGAGTTTTTTTTTTCTCTTAACAACACATGCCTCAATAAAGTTCTCAGCTTGAGAGTGTTCAACAAACAGCCCTGCCAAAATACTAGAAATTCAACAATCCAAGGAATTGAAGTATGGGATATCGTAAAGATTCATAAAGAACCTCCTCCACCAAAAGCCAATTCTAAAAATTGTATCTCAATCTCAAACATGGCTGTATCGTTCACTGATTTGATGGACCACACGTCTCCTTCAAACAATAACTGAATTACTCTCATAGATGTGTTCCTTACTTTTCCAGTTACAATCCGCCTATACAACGTCTGATGACCCCGGCCCCCATGAGTTACTACAGCAGCTCGCTCTCCTGCAACATCAACATTCTATCAGAAGAATGAAAACAAAAATACAAGTACGTATTCCGTATTAAATCTTCACTAACATAACACAGCTAGCTTAAATTAGCTTCGTAAGATAATATTACCTCTATGTTTTTCAGCAAAATTTCGCAATAAAGTTACGCTTCTTATGTACCTTTGATCGCGACTCTCACCAGGCCACCACCCTACGGATGACTAGGCGATCAAAAGTTTAACTAGATTTAGTCTTCAGTTTGATTTCAAGTTAACGATCGAGCTCTAACAGTACTACGCATAAGATGAATCAAACAGTAATGATACGTGATATACAAGTTTGAACTAATGAGAGCTTCATACGCTTCGGGATTAATCTTTGATGATTCATTATATACATGCCTTTCCTGTAGGTCTTGCTCCCTTATTACCTTATTAAACACAAACAAGAAACAATAAAATTTACCCTCAAATCTAATGGAATTCGTTAGACGTATACTCCTATCCTCTTATAAAGGATACTATATATATAATCATACACAAAGTATCCTATGGATCAATTTGTTCATTTTATCATCTTGTATTCATTTTATCTAAGTAATGACATAAAAATAAAATATGATAATTTTTTTTTATCATGGGACAATTGCCTCCAAGTCTCACACTTATACGGTTATACCCAGTAAAAGGACCTTAAAATTGGTTAACTGTACGCAATTGACTATATACTGACGCGCTCTTCAAAGGCAAAAGGAATGTCTAGTCTTCTATAACAACCTGAACATATCGATAGGTATGTGATTTAAACTTATGGATAGAATAGTTCTCTCCATCTTAATCAATGTAGTATATTGACTACTTCAAACATTCAATATTGATAGCAGAGGTTATATCATGTAGCTGTAATATTGATTAAGATGTACAGAAGTAGATAACCTCAAGCCCACCCATCTGGATGCTATAGTTTCAGCTGTCTCAAGTGCCCTCTTCAAGCCGGATGAATATGTACCAGATATGTTAGGTTCCCTTAACAGTCGATCAGCAGCCTACATTATGACGTTAAGATGATGAAATTATTGAAGACAAGTGGGCCGACCAATGAAGAATATCCTACGTAAATCAACTTACTGCAACAGCTTGTTGTCTCCCCTCCTTGTTTAGATCAATATCCAACTGTACCTGGAGCATTTAATACAAGTACAAGTTTGAGTTAACAGACAACAAGTCAGCAACAGAAAACAACTGAATTAGCTGACGTTATTGGTGCGTGCATAAACATGAGTCGCACCTTGCACAAGTTGAATGGAAAAATAAAGCCTATGACGGTAACATTCTCTCATTCAGCATTTGTAGATACACAATAATTTTGCTGTATTTTGATTGTGAAAGTACAGAGAAACATTTTCCTGAAGTCAACAGCAATGTCTCTAAGCTAGAGAGTCGTCAGAGTAGTGGGTACAATTGATCATGGTCTTCGTGGATAAAATACAACGGTGACTTACTTAACATACTTTACCTTGGTAAACCCCGTGCCATGCTTGGATTCTCAAATTCATAACTTATGAAAAGGATATAAGGCATTTCTATACTAAAGTAACATTCAATTCATTAATAAATAAATCTAATGCTTTCAATGAAAATAACATTTTTGATGAATAATTATACTTTAATAAGACCCATCTTTTTAGTTCCGATACAATAATTATATATGTAGGCCTTATTTACTTTATGTTAAATATGGGCTTGGGCCACACTCATGTATAGGAGATAGTGCACTTCATAAGATTTAGAGAGTTTCATATTAAAATCTTATAACTATAGCAAGAGTAATCTTTCAACCTTATATAGTGAATATTTCTCTATTAGAGTTTATCAATGTGGGATACTCAATGTAATACTTTATTTGCCTAGAGCTTTAACAATCGCACCTAATCTTTACTAAATTGAAATTAATTTTCTTCTTAAATTTCATTGTTACTTATTAATACTAATTTTTGATGAGTGAAATAGATTTTAACCGGATCTAAATTTTAGCGATTTTTTATTAGTGATTTTAATGTACGAGGTCATTGATTTTTACTTATTAAAATTAGTGATCTAAATTATCATGGAACTAATTTTTATAATATTTGTTATTGTATGAGAATCTAAAGGTACTTTAGGAAGTTATTTGAAAATTTAAAGTTAATTTGAATAAAAATCTATTCGATTGATACGCAAAATCATTACATGGTTGTAGTATATTGGATTCATTACTGTAACTCGTCATGATTTCCTCAGATAAAATATTCTCAAAATAAGGCAGATAAGAAAATTATTATATTAGTTCCCTAATAAACACATGCTGACATACATACTTACCATACACATATATATACGATGTACCAAAAGATTCCAATTAAGTTCATTGTAGTACAAGCAACTTGACTTCTTACATATGTAAATAAGTACCTTCATTGTATTGTACGTCATTTATTACCACCCCTCTTTCCTTCTCATTCGCTCCTTCAAACAAAAAGTTAACGATATGGGTCGGGCAAAAATAGCAATGGAGTTTATAAGTAAGGAGAAGGCAAGGAACTCTACGTATGCAAAGAGAAAGAAAGGGTTACTTAAGAAAGGGCATGAGTTCTCAATTTTATGCAATGTCCCAGTTTGCGTAATTATCTACCCTTACACAGAAGGGAAGCCATCCTTGGAGGCTGAAGTATATTCCTTTAGAGGGGATTCCAATTCTCTAGATTTGGCTCGGGCGGCGGATCCTAATGTTGCAAGAGAAATAATTGATAGGTATTTAGGTGTTCCCTATGATGAGAAATACAAGAGGTCCCTTAATCTGTATGACATGTTTGATGAGTGGAAGAGAAAGGCGGATCAAGAGTTGTCGAAACTAAGGCACAGAAATGCTTTGAGTAATTATCCATCATGGGATCCGAAATTTGACGGGTTCACAAGTGATCAACTAATGGGGTTTCTTATTCAATTGGATAGAAAGATTGAGATTGTCAAGAAAAGGATTGGTATGATTAAGAGTACTAACAATTACATGCATGAAGCGGCTATAGTACCGTATTTTGAACCAGCACCTCTCTCTAGTCTCGTGATTTCTAGTGAAAATAATACTCATCCAATTGGGTATCCTTGTGTTGAAGGGTATAACCAGTACCCCTCTTTTAATTATCCCATTAACTATAGTCATCAACCATATTGCCACCAATTAGTGCCTTTCAATTATCCAAACTCATTCCCTGATCATCAAGTGGGTGCACCTAGAATTGATGATTATGGTAGTGGCAGTAGTAGTAATGAATATCAATTGGGTGCAACTAAAATTGATGATTATGGTAGTGGCAGTAGTAGTAATGAATATCAAGTGGGTGCAATTAGAATGGATGACCATAGTGGAAGTAATACCAAAGGTAGCAACTTGATTTATAATGTGAATACGATGGCCGGGATGGTACCCATGTACTATGATCAAGGGCGAGGAATTGTAGATAATATCGGGACAACATCATCTTACGGTCCTGCTGGTTTACCAATTTCTATGCCCTTGCAGTCGTTGCCTATGCTGCCTGATGCTCCTCTACCTCTAAGGCAATATCAGATGTTCTATAAGCAGGTATGCGAAGTTGTACCGAATTACAAAGTAGATCTTATGCATGCTTCTTAATTTTTATATGTTTTTATTTCTAGGACTATTTAGCTGTTTTTTTTATGAAAGCAGGAACTTTACGTGACATAGGTGTTTGAAGCGCTTATATGGTTTGAAGTATTTTTCTGAAGTATTTAAGTACAGTTAATCTACGGTTTAATTTTGAATGTCAATCATAAAATTGCAAGCTAGTTGTTTATGCTGATTAGGGTTCCATGATAATTTTGATATGATGCATCATGCATAACTTTGTAGATCAAGCCTTCATTAAATTTGGGTTACAAGATACTAGTTCATACGAAGTATTAAATTTGTGCATGCGAGAATGTGCTTATTCTCAATTGTATTAAAGTAAGGATTTTAATGTTTTGCAGGATGGGTGGTGATCATAAACTTCTGAAATGCTCATTGTGGGATCTTCTGTGTTCTGCAGTAAACTGTAGCTAATAATACTCTTGGCTCTTTATAATATTACTTGGTGTTGTTTTTGGACTGGTTTTAGTATATTAGACGAAACTTTGGTCTACTGTTAGAAACAGACAAGTTTGGAGTTGTTTCATTGTTGTTTATGTTAATAAATTTAGGAGGCTTTCCTAGCTACTTCATAGTAAACTTTGTGTAATGCCATAAATTTCTAGTGAATTTCTGTCAGCCAAGTTCTACTTATATCATTGAAAAGAAAGTTGAGTCTGGTAGAAAATTAGAATTGACGTGATCAATCACCTTCTGATACTAAGACTGAAGAATGCATACAAGAACATTATTTGAATGTTGATACATAAATTACCATGGAAAACTGAAAAAAGGAAGAAACCATTATTTAACTGATGAAGTCTAACCAAATCAGCAAAAATTGGCTAGATAAAAACAAGCTAACATATCATGTTCTCTTGATACAAATCGTGTTTCACCTCTTTCTCATGCTATGTTGATTCACTAGTAAAGTCTTCAACATAAGTGATATGAACTTATTGGTCCAAATTAAAAGCTTTAGTTATGAAATGAATTTATTATCCATTATTCAAGAACCGTTATGAGAAGCCTTCATTACTCTGGCTTTTCGATCAGGCATCACCAAGTTAAGGTTTTAACACAACTTATGAGCAACATGAATCTATAGGTTCCAAAGATTGACAAAAGAAATACATGTTTGTTATGCCACAAAGCCACTTGAACTTAAGAAGCTAATACAATAGTTTGTCTATACTTTTCCACTCATTCATATATGGTTAGAGCTAACAGCCCAACCTACATTTTGCCAAGAGCATTCTATTCTGTTTCACCATGACTGACAATGATATCTCCATACAAGATCCACTAACTGGCCCTACTTCTCCTTCAATAGTACCATTCTTAACACATCCCATTGACTCCTTAACAAAAAGAACAACATAGAAAAGGAAAAAAAACAAGATTAAGAAAGGGAACGACAACGAGAGTTTTCAACAGTTGTGGACATTAAGATGAAGTTTGGGAACTTGAAACTATTGAACTGTTGCGTTTGTTATTATGCAAAATTATAGGCAAGAATAGTTATTATGTGTTCTCTGCATGAAGGGGATGGTGATACGAAAGCTTGTTTCCTGAGGAAAATCAGAATCTCTATGGACAACAACTTAATACTGTACAGTTTTTATAATCTCATCCCAAATTTTAACCGACCAATTCAATATAAAGAGTATTAACACTTGTGCTTACTCATTGTTGCTCATCTTTACCTTTCAGTACGTTTATGCTTTCAACAACAGGATTAACGAAACTAAAAGTTTCTTTTGTTTTACTCCATATGTTTATTCCAAACATAATGTAACTGATCATGAATATTCACACTTTCACAGTAATATAAAATCAACCAAAAAAACCCCCAAAAGAGTGATTGTCAAGCAGACAAAAATCAATAGCCATGACAGGATTTCAGAGAGAGAGAGAGAAAGAGGAGACCTGGAATCAGGTGCTGCCATTAAGAAAAAAAGCAGAGAAAATGAGGCAGGATACTTTATTTAAGGATGAAGCTTCCTGTATTTTTAGTGGATCAATGCTGCCTTTTTATTGACTCAGTAATGTATTCTTAAGTACGAGTTGTCAGCTTAGTTTATTATAGTACTGATGTACTATGAAACTCAACCATGAAAGAAGCTACTCCATAAAACATGTCTGCAAATCACCACCCAACAAAAGTGAATATCTTTCTATATTCTTATGTTTGAATTTATCTTGTTTTGTGAAAGATGTTCTCTTGTGAAGTCTAATATGGACATTCTTCTAACGTTCCACAGAAATTTCAGCCAATTTTAATGTGACAATCACCAATCAAAAATTTACAATTAAAGAGTTTTCAATCTTGAGGTTCAAAAAAGCTAAAATTCGCAAATTTAATCTTTATGGTAAAGCCACAATGTTCGTAAAAGAAATTAAAGTTTGATGGTCAGTGATTGCAATTTGCGCTCTGGTATAGACTAGATTGATATGATGGAGAACTGAAGATGCAATGACTGATTGTGACTCGATTTTAAAAATGACGATTAAATCAAGCCTGCAACTTTGGGAAGGGAAGAATGATGGAGCAAAAGATTTGAAACCAAATTAAGTAGAGGATTGGATACAAAAACACAGATCAAGCCACAGTTGATCGGTTACACAGCAGAAACAAGCCAACTATGTTAAAATTAGGCCATTTGCGCTGCCACCATTACACTTGGAATAAAGAAGCCAAGTCATGATTGTCTAAAAATGCACTTAACATTCGTCTCTTCTATCATTGTTATAGAGAGGGTTTTTACATCAATCAATAGTACAGGGTTCTCCGTCTGACTTGGAGCACAATTTATTTAGCAGCGCCTGTTCTTCAAGCCTTATTGAAGAATTTCCAATTAGAATAATTGGTACTTATGATCAAGCTATAACAGAATAATATGGTGAGCAAGTGACATAAGCACTAGTATTATTTCTTGCACAGAATCATTATCTAAATCAAAACATAAGTGTATGAGCTAGTAAGCTAGCCTGAAGAAGCATCCCCACCGAAAGCTGACTCAAGAAATTTGGTTTGTTTAAGATGACTGACATCATTCCATGATTTGATAGACCACATGTCTCCATCAGACAACTGAATTATACCAACTGATGTATTAGATATTTTTCCTGGATGTTGTCCTTTCCTTGCAGCACGGTTATAAAGTGATCTTATGGCGCCCCCATGACTGACTACAATTACTCGTTCCCCTGCAATGATGAAATGCAAGTGCAATGCAAAATCAATTGCCTGTTTTCAGAAGAAATACAAATGAAAGCAGCTCCCTAAGCCCAATTTTCTGTGATATGAAGATCATATATTTTCAATTATGGGATAAAAGCAATGGTAGACACCTCTATGTTTTTCACCAAGTTTCTGCAACACGGACGTACAACGTTTATACAGCTGATCACGGCTTTCACCACCACCCTGCACAGTCAAGTTAAAAGTATGTGATGATAAATTTGGATGTCAAATGAACTATTCATTTAAAGTCTGAATCCTGCTCAACGATTGCATAAAGATGTCACTGAGCAACTTTCACAATGATAAACATGAATAAAGCAAATGTTTGTCATCCCTCAGCTAAAAAATAAACATCAAATGCTCACTGGAATCAACCTATGGGACATTAAACACATTTTAAGATCAAACCTTTAAAGGGATCTAGATGAAGAAACAAAGAGTTGCAGTATCTTTAATAAGAATATTTGTGGTTATACAATAGCAATTTGATGAGTGATGCAATCAGTTAGATGCAAATGCGTACTACTGATACACAAACGCCTATTCTATGCCCTGGAATTACCATTCATTCAGCAAGGTTCTACGAGTGCCAGTCCAAATTTTAGGACCAAATACATTCCTATCGGTCACATGGACATGATGAAGCAAGATAAAATATGTGTCATCCAACTGAACAAACCATATTAGTATAATGTACATTATTATTAAATTATTAGCATTTCATTTACCAAGTGATAATGCATATGAAGCTTTGCATGTGAAACAAAAGTAAGAAAACTATTAATTTTACATTGGTGCTTCATTAGTCATTAACGATCGTAGTAAACTATCAAAAGAGCACAGAGACACACCGGAATTTCTTGATCTGTTCTGGGAGATTTAAATGCTTCGTGAGCTTTAGGGTTAAGCTTTGGAACGTCTTGATAAAGAAGTCCTTGCAGGTCTCCTAAATGCCTTTCCCGCAGGTCATGGTCTCTTATGACCTGTGGTTCATACATTACCAGAAAAAAGGAGAAAAAAAGAATGCATCAAATCACATGATACCCATCTTATATCAAAGTTCAACCACCCTTTGTTGGGAATCATAACAAGAACTGAAACCCACAGAAGTTTCCACTAAGGTTGAATGTCCTTAGAGATCTGTATATGTAAGCATCTACACCTTGTAAAGCAAAGATGAAGTTTCTAGAAGAATCTCAACATAAAAAATTCAAATAGGAAGGTAAAAAGTAAATAAGTTTATCAAGATATATGCATGATTTTACTCTTTGATCCCAAAACTAACCAAAATTCTCCGCACATAATAAATTCGACAAAAATTATGGGTTACGATTGATTTAGATCACAGTAGAAAATTCATTGAAGCAAACACTTTCACTCTTACCTTTTCGATTTTTATCTAAATCCTCCTTAACTGATATCACTTAAAGTAGGAAATTGAACTTGGTAGTACTTATTTGAAATTGTCTGAATTCATTGGCCCATAACTAAAGCAACTTTGTTAGCCTTAATTTGGACTTAGTTTCCGGCAACATTCTAAAGAAAAAAAGAACAAGGCCTTCATTTTGCTTTACGACTTCTGTTTCCACTCTTGTGAATACATTCCCTTTGATCCCGTGGATTTGAAGCCACACAATCTGGACAAAGTCCATTCTTGCCTGATATCAGGCACATAATCCATACTATCAATCATATTTCCCACTCATGATAATTAACCATAACTACTTAAGATAACTGATTCATTATCTATCTTGTTAACACAATAAAGGAATCATACATCTTTTGAACTAGCTCAGAAAGCAAAGACCAGTTTCCTGTGCACAGAACACAAGTCCATTAGGCTTCTACATAGACAGTTCCCCACATTCTACCATAATAGTATTCCCAAGAATTTGAGCAAAGCAACTGACCTCAAGGCCTTCAAATCTTGATGCTATAGTCTCTGCGGTCTCAAGAGCCCTCTTCAGATCAGACGAATAAATAGCAGATATATTAGGCTCCATCGAAAGCCTATCAGCAACCTAATAGAAAGCACAATTACATAGGGCACCTACGCGAATCAAAAGAAACAGGCAATGATATCACCCTCAACTTACTGCAAATGCTTGCTGCCTTCCAATCTCATTCAATTCAACATCCAACTGGCCCTGGAGAGAGAGACAGAGGTAGGAGTACAAACAGGCATAGAAATAGTCAAGTACTCAGTGCAGAAACTTTGCTAATACTAACAATTTAGTTTTTCACATTGAACCAAACAAAGCGTACAAGAGGACCAGCCGGCATTATATGAAGAAAGATAAACTAGACCGACCCAAGATGACCTGACTAACAAACTAACGCATCCAACATTACTCGGAATCACTTGAACCCAAGCCGAACACCCAATTTGACTGCTCTAACTATTATGCTAAAATTTGAAAGGGAGAGATGAACCTGCATCTTGCCAATAGCATTCCAATCAGTTTCGCCATGTCGGACTATGATAATCTCCGTACGAGAAGGATGTATTGAGCCAATCACTTCACTTTCCACTGAAATCCCACTTCTTTATGCCAACCCCAAATTTATAGAATTAGTAATTCAACAAAATTTTGCAAACAAATTGATAGAATAAACCAGAACAACAGTAAAGCTAAGATTTTGGATAATGGAATCAGAACCTGGAGTCGCCCATTGTGATATTAAAGCGGCTAATGATATTCTGAGAATTCTTAGTGTTGAAGTAGATTGACGGGGTTTATGCTTCAACAATAATTACTGACTGAATTTGGCTTTCACTTTTGAGGTTAAGATCGAAGAGAATCGAGAATATTTAGCATATCCGATTGAGGGAGGAGTCACACAACGCAACATCTGACTATCTCAGCAATCATAGCCATGTTTGCATTTTGGTATGGGTTAAAAGTAGAACTTACAAAAAATGATCTAATCCGCCATACCAATTCATTGTAAGTTTTAAATCGATTATTTAAATAGATCAATCTAATTCAACCCATCCCGATAAACTAATAGGTTGATTCGAGTTGAAAATTTCAACCCAAACAGTTTATTTATTGGGTTTGGTTTTACTCAATTTTTATGAGTCGGATTAAATTATATTATGTATTTCTGTCTTTTCAATTCTTTATCTCTTATGTAATTCTTTTCTTCTCACTTCTCAATTCCCTCAATTCGAAATTGTTATTATTTTTATTTTTTCTTATGTAAAATGTGTCTCATTACTAAGCTATTATTATGGAGTTATAACGTATCGTCACACTTTTCAATTTGGTTGTACTAAGACTATGTTAAGATTTGTAATTTTTCATTATGCATTGCTTAGAATTTGGAAAATTAAAAACTATAAGACTTTTACTTTTTAAACAAGTTGGGTTCATGTTGACCCAACCCATAGCAGGTTGGGTTGAGTTGAAATTTTAAACCCATTTAATAGATAGTTTTGGCTGACAAATCTCAATCCGAATCCAATTAGGTTGAACCCAAACCCAACCCAATTCATTGTCAGCTCAAGTTAATAGGTCTTTTTCACATCCCTTTAACCAATAAGTAAAATCATTTTAAATTTTTTTCCTTCTTTATAAGAAAAGAAAGATTTGGGTGTTTCCAATTACCTTAATGCGAAAATTAACTTATAGCATCCTAGTAAATGACAAGAAAAGAGGAAACTCACAATGAACAAATGAAGGTCATTTTAATGTTTGTTTAGTTTGAAATACATTGTTATAAACTTTCAATGTTCCTATAGAAGATTTTTTCCATTTCCTTCTAAATTTTTGTAGATATTACCTCAAAGTTAGAAAATGAAGCAATTTTTATAGGGATGTTGGCTTTGTTTAGGAATTAGGAAATGATTTAGCCATATTCCGTTGTGAGTTGAGTACAAAAAATTATACCCTTAATATCAATTATAGCGATTACTAGTAAATGTTATCTAACTCGCTTATGTGCCTAATTGTACTATCAGAAATTTAAATAAAAGGTTTGTGCTAGTTGTTTAAACAAGTCTAGTTAATGGGGCATGCATACCTTTTGGACATAAGCATTAAGGGCAAAAGAACTTGCTCTAGTCACTTTTCATGTTAAGAATCTTTATAACCCCTTACTACGACTCTACGAGTATTAAGCGGAACAATGGATACTTGGATATATAGGCGTTACATGTACTTTCAATCCCACAAAAACTTTTTAATATAGGTGACACAAAAAAGTAAAATAATAAATATGATTTAGTACTCTTTAATTGAGGTGAAAGAGACAGAATAATGTAAAAACTAAAAGATAGAATGGTAAATTAACATTATATAAGATAGACCATCACATAAAGCATAAAAAAAAAAAAAAATTGTAGGACAAACAAAACATGACAAGAAGATTTATATGCGACGGAGGAAGTAACATTCAAGAACTGATTTTTACAGTGATCATCTTTCATAACATTATGAAGCAAGAAACAAAGGCAAATTTAACATAACTATGAAATCAAGTTAACATTTGACATTTGAGCAACCAAGAGGAAAAAATGTACTTCCATAAATCCATAATTCCATTTCAGATGGTTTAGCCAGCTAAAAAGGAACATCAAAAGTATGCATAGAGGTTCATATATTCTAAGCTTTGCATGTTTGTCCCTATTTTACCATCTATACAACATTCAAGACGTCAGACCCGTCTATGCCGTCCAATTCAGAGAGAAATCTTCCATCCGCAAATACCTGGAAAACCTTCATAGGAAGATGTTCATTGCAATTTTCAGCTTGTAGGAAACCAAAAGGCCTGTGTGTATTTAGGGTCAAAAGTATTAGTACAGCAACTGATTGTTCATAAAAGGATTGGATTTGCAATTGAAGTATCGAAGACCAGCATCAAAATCCTGCAGGCAGGAACATGATATAGTGTATCACACTCCAGACTCGGATTTACCATTTGACTAATCTGGAGCAAAAGGAAGCAAGGTAGGCTACAATAAACTTCCCACATACCACTTACTAAGCGTCCCCTGAACTTTACTGAAACATTCTAGTATAAGTTTTTTTCTCTCGATTGTGTCGATCAGCAATCTGAAACCAAAGTCATATCAAAAGGTTAGCTTGAGCCAACAATTTTGGTTCTCTCAGTCTGACCTAATAAAATACACAATTTGAGATGCATAAAATACCTTTTTTTTGGTGGCAGCAAGTTCTCTCTTTATGGCACCTACAAGCAGCAAGAGAATAAGAGCCTTTCCCCTTTTATTAATACTTCATATATAATATGTTACTCTATTAGTCCCTTAAATTTTGCCCCATTTCTATTTATAGAGTCAAAGTTCGAAAAATTTGGCTACAAATTCTCATCATGTTATAAGAAATAATATATTTAAGTGAGATCTCGTTGTATGCATCCTCTTAAATGTTTAGAATATCCAATTTTCATAACTTTTGTTTTACGGATTAAGAAATAAAAACATTTAAAGTCATCTCTTGAGACCGCGAAAAATCAAATGGGGCAAACAATTAGGGGCTGTGGGAGTATATAAAGAACCACACTAACCATCATTTGGTTCAAGTTCCAAAGCCTTTTCGAAGCATTCAGCGGCTGCATCTATGTTACTGAGAGCAATAAATGCCTGCATTAAAAAAAGTATTGAGCATAATATCTAATAGGTGTCCTCAAAATTGATGTAGAATTTACCAAATGTTACTGAGAGCAAAGCAGGTAAGAAAATAATGCTAAGATAAAAACCACTGACCTGACCCCTTCGGAAGTGAGCCTTCACATTTTCTTCTTCATCACGAAGAGCAAAGTCAGTATCCCACAAGGCTCCGTCTATGTCTCCCATCTTCAACTTACAGGCCTAAGCAAGAATGACAGGAACATATCAAACCTTGAAAAACAATTTCACAATTGAGTATTGCATTTAATAAGATTACAAAAAAGCAGCAGTTGAATTTCATGCACAGATTACTAACTGATAAATGTATAACACCAATATAGTGTTTGAAAAACTTAAATGACAATTTGGAAATACACAAGTATCTTTTGTTCTTCAAAGCCCCACATTAATTAGGAAAACAGGTTATGGATCATACCGCAGTGTTAGTGTATAACTGAGACCGCATTTTCCTCAAAGAAGTACTCTTTTCTATAAACAAAAAACAACGAATCAACTCAGGGAAATATAATCTCCCGAAGCAAAAGAGCATGACATAATGATACTGAAAAACAGAAGGGGATCACCTCCGTCTAATGATTCCATGTCCCAGCACACGTCTAGGTACCGCATAGCTTTTAAATATTTCCGAATAGCCATCTTATAGTCTTGCTTCTGCACGTGCAAATAAAAATATATATAGAAGAAGCTACTTTAGGAATCCAGGATATCTATCAGCAATTTGCACGAAGCCTTCTCAAGAACTAAAATAGTGATTAACATCCTCTGTGTAACCTCCGCAAGGATATCAGTGCAAATCAGATTATCATGCCTTACCACAAGAAAGTAATTATGGGAACAAATTAGCTCCCAGTAAAAATACATCTTTAAGTTAGCTACCTTAAACTTTTCATTGCCGAAGGCTTTAATGGATTCTGTGGCATTAACCCACCAAGTGAAATCATCTGATTTAGCATCAAGGTCAGATGGCCAATCAGGATAAGTATCCCCATCTTTAAAAAAGTTGATGATGCCATAATCTGCTCCTTCAGGAATTTCTCCACAATCATTGATGACAATATCAAGCAACGGCCCATTATCAGCATCGACGTCGACATGCTCAATTGAGCGTATAACACCCAAACCTTTGATCACTCTTCCAAACACAACATGCTTGCCATTGAACTGGTGAGTTTGAGTAGTAGTAATAAAAAATTGAGATCCATTGGTATTGGGGCCAACATTAACCATGGACAACATTCCTTTCCTTTCATGCCTTAGCTCAAAATTTTCATCATCAAACGTCGGACCATAGATGGATTCTCCACCAGTCTTGCCCCCAGAGATATCTCCACCTTGAATAATAGCCCCTTTCACAATACGATGGAAACGTATACCCTACCAATCATTTTTTTTTTCAATTTCAAACAATAAGAACAAGATAAAGTTCTACAACAGACATAATCATCAGTAAGCAGCTCAACAGGCAATCATAAATAGATGTTGTAATGAATAAAAAAAAAACTCTGTAGCATAGTCCATAAGGGTCTACAATTACTAAAGCTGATACCTTTTCATCATCAATATCCGTTTGAAACAATAAACAATTAACCATTGCACGTAACAGCCGCAAATTGCAGAAATCTTAAGATTAGTACCAGAGAACAAAAGGGAAAGCCCTGCTTCAGCTTTCATTCCATTCCCAAACGTTAATTTACAAGCAAAGAGGAAGCAAACATCATCTAAACAAGCTTAGTCAAAGCTCATAACAATCACATAAGTAACTTATTCAAAAAAGTTTCTCATGAAGGATTCAGTTACTAGTACATTATCATTAACTCACAATCAGTCAATTTCAAATACTTTCGCAAAACTTTCTAGCCGCCGGATTCAGCATTGAAAGTTAGAAAGGGAAGCACCCTTCAATCAAGAGACTGTCAAGCTATACAGGAAATTATAAACAAAAAGGATGTGTTCTTGAAGTTAAATCGGCAAATTCATGCAAACAAGATGCAATCTTTTCATCAAACTGCATAAACGATAAATCCTTAATATACCCAGAACGCATACCCAAGAAAATTGGTTATTCCAAAGGATTAAAACCCAAAACATAACTTTCAAAAAATGAATTGGATAATAAGAGACTAAGAAAAAAAAACTCAAACAAGATACAATCTTTATACATCAGACGCACAATTTAAAGAACCCAGATTGAAATCAAACCCATAAACAAGAAACAAGAAAAGACCTTGTAGTGAAGAGGAAGGCCAGAAGTAGGGGAGACACCCAATTCACCAGTGCAAAGAGCTCTGAAATTCTCAGCAGTTTTAGGAACCACACTATTGTATAACTCAACCACTATTCTTCCTTCAAGTTCCCCTCCTATGCTTATATCCATGTAACATTTTGGTCTCGTCTCCATTTTCTTTTCTTCCAATATATTCTCTGCTACTTCTCTTCTGATTTACACCTCCTAAAACCCTAGACCTCTAATTTTTCAAGGTTTTTTTAAATTTTTTTTTTTTCTGAAGGGTCAATACGAAGAAACTTCAAGTAAAAGCTGCAGCACTGAACTGCTCTTATAAATACGGGTAAATGGGTAATTAAAGCGTAGTTCTTTTTTTAGCTTTTTTTTGTCCTCATTGTTAAATGGGATGATCTCTTCTTTTCTTTTTCCAACGGCAAATTCAGATCGTGTGGCTCCCACTGTAACCATGAAGCTTTCTGTACCGTCGATTAGATGGTGTGGGCCTTTTTAACTTCGACTGAAAATATTATTTTAAAAATAATCTTTCTTTTACTTCATCTTTTCATATTTACTTTTTCTCTATCCATTTTTTGTCTTTTTTATACCACTTTTTTTGTGAAAAATTAAATTTATCATCACTCTACTTATTTATTCTCTCTTTATTTCACTAACTATGCCACGTGACAGCCATTAATTAGCCACATGAATTACATATCAGCAAAAAGAAAAAGAAAAAAACCTTGAAGTATGGGCCCATCGATTGCCAACTATGAGTGAGAAAATTTGTTTTGTATACTTTCCTCGTGTACTCCAATATATCTCTAATTTTTTTGTCCCATTTTATTTTTAGCGGTCTTTAATATATTACTTTAAATATTTTTATTTTTAAATCATGAGCTAAAAAATCTATGAAAACTTGATATTTTAAAAATTTACATTGAAATACATACAACAATATCTTATTTGAGTATAATATTTCTTATAATAATTTATAATCAAAGTTTTTATAGTCAAATATTTTAAACTTTGACTCTATAAATAAAAAGGAGACAAAAATTAAGAGATGATGGAAATATTACAAAATTTCCTCATTGATCTGCTTATAGGTATTTTAGTACACTCAATGTACTAACATTCTAACAATAGTCACAACTAACATGATTAGGTTGGAGAGTTTCACTCAGAGCTATGCTTTCTCTGCTCTTTATGCGGAGGCTCTGACATGTCTTGGAGCACTTTCTTGGTGCGTTTCGGAGGGCTTCTCTTTGGTTAGGCTTTTGACATATTCTATTAATTTGGTTTCTCTCCTCTGTAGCAACTCTCGTTAAGTTTTACAAGTAGTTAATACAATATCTCAGATACAGAAGTTCGAGATCTGTTTTGTTTTGTGGGTAGATAGAACATGAGTTAGGGATGCTCATGTCCGGACTAGATGAGCAACTTTCCTTTTTTTTTTTTTTTTTACTGTAATTTATTTCTTCTCGTTTTTTGAAAGTAAAAAAACTGTTCACTTTTCTTAGGGATCTCTATACTGTCTTTTTTTTTTCAACTTATACATCAGAGTTACCGATTTAGTAATTCATGTATTTATTTAGAGAACACAGTTGCACATCATACATGCTCCACGTAAGAAACAAATTTATACCTCATCATTTGATGAATTGATCCATCCATAACCCCATTTTCATTTTCAGTAAGTAGAAAAATCATGTCAAATGCATGCTCTCCTAGTTCACCACTTTACAATTCTTTCTAATTTCCCCATCTTTTCCCGTTAGTACACCCAAATTACCCAACTTAACCATTGATGTCCCAAAGTCCCTGTAAAACAGAAAAGGGTACTTGCTGTAATTTATAACCATTGAAGCAGTATCATTGGCTTCCATAAGAGCCTGATCAGATTGTAGCAAGCCAGAGCTGTTCACAAGGTTGGTGTAGTACACATTGTCGAACTTGTTCTTTGTTAACGGGTCCAACGGTGCCAAATTGCTATCGGAGTTAGCTTCATTTGGACATATTTGTTGCAGATCTTGTAACAAGGATTCAACAAGTGAAGGATCAGGCTTCCCTGTCCCACCAAAGTTAAACAGCCTTGACTTGAATGTGAAGCATTGTGCAAATCCTATTGTATGAGCACCTATAACAAATTGGTCAAATCTAAGAATGCAGGTCTTAAGCAATAATTTTAAGGAATGGAACTATATATATTATCTTGATGCTTGAATTTATCATTATTTGACTATATACAATATAGAATAACGGTGTCCAATCCTCTTCATCCTAAGTGCACCACTAGCTCTATTTAAATAAGAGCGTGGTTAGCTCAGAAATTCAAATATAATTAAACTATTTTAAAAAGTGTAACGATCATCCAAACATTCTAAAATACTACATGTGAGTCATGTAGCTATTATTTGTAGACCGATAATGCTACATACAGTCCTGTACGTGACGGTAAACATACGTAGCATTAGGTTAAGTTTGCAAGCTCCAAGCTACGTTACGTGTGACTATATAGCTGTGTTTGTAAATGTCTAGTTGAATATTTTCATGAAGTCCATAAAGTTTACGAATAAAAAGTTGCAAATAGGGGTAGAAGATGAATATATATACCAGAGAGCACAACCACATCCCTGAGTTGGAGGCCTTTGGAAGTGAACTTTGCCGTGATATTCTGTAAGGATTCTACAGGTGAAGGAATCTCATTGTTTGCTGCACTTTCACTGGCTGTCAACCCATCTCGACGTCCCATGGGCAAGGGATAGCATGGTCCTCCTGACTAATGGTGTTGAAACAGTGGAGAATAAAATTGAATAGATCAATTTAGCACAAAAAATGTGTTGTATTGAGTTGATGTACTACATATGAAGCATATTCGAGCTTAACAAGTAGATTATGATCCAAATATTAATTGTCAAAGTTCAATATATAACTTAATAACAAATGTTTCATATGAAAATTGCTATGGTTCATTCGTGATATGGTGTATAGGGAGTATTATTTCAAAGACAAATGAAGTACATAAAGGTAGAGAACAGAACCATATTCGACTACTTAATTTGTATTTATAAATTCAGATGAATCACAAAGAGAAGGCAACTTAGAGAAAGGGTAGAAGCTACTCTTTGATACCTGAAAAACAGACTCTCTAGCTCCTAAAGCTAATATATCAGTACAAGAAACAGTATCAGGGCAAGCTTTCTCCACATCAGCTTTAATGGCATCGATAACCTCAAAGCCGCGAGCTGAGTTTTTGTTAGGGTTTGCATTCTTCTCTCCCTTAATTGTAGTTGTATCATCTAGCAATATGGAGCCATCACAACCCTGCAAGTTATTTGTTAAACTCAAATCATGATATAGACGATAATAATCTAAGCAGGAAAAAAAGAAGACATAGAGGGAACACTAGATTATATGTACATTGACAATACAATCATGAAAATGAAGGCGCAAAAGAGAGGCAGCCATCCTTGTATCGTTTGATATGGCAGACCTAATGGCTGAACGAACAATATTAGTGAGGCTAGGGCAGGTCTCACTGTAATATCTGTAATCCAGTTGAGCAAATGAGAGGACGAGGAAACATGAGAGAAGAACGAAACCCTTATGAAGCATACTGTTCATGATTAGTAGGGTTAGTTAATATAGGTATGGCTTATAAGCAACTCAGTAAAGAACTAGTACTGTGTAATGTGTTTGTGTTTTGATACAAGCAGTGTTAATTGGTAGCAAGTATTTATAGGAGAGAATGCTCAAATAAGGACAAGTAATATATCTAGTGGAATATGACTGTTGTCACATTACTACATAGTCAATCTAATAGTGGGATAAACAGCCAATAAATATCACAGATGCTAATCAGTTTGGTGCAATCTCACAACTTCACCTCTTGTGGGGGGGAAATTGAACTTGCCCTTTTAAGTGGCATAATCATGGAGTAGAATTTTGGAATGTTATGTCGATCACATGTTGTCAAATCAATACTTGCTAGCTTCACTTTTAGCATTGTTCAATCATGTTAGAACTTTGATTACAATTAGTTATTGTACAACAACATTCCAAAAGGCTTCTAATTTGAGGAGGGAAGTTAAACATTCAACATATGCTACAACATTCATGTAAGTTTGAGGTTGTAAACTATTTGCTAAACAAGTAAACATATGAAATCCCTTTATCTAAACTCATGATTACATATATTATCACAATTTGTTGGATTTTATTTGATTAACTAATTAACTTTAAAACAATCTTGGTAATTATGCCAGTTGAACTTAATTACTTGGACGACCTTCCTTTAAACATTGGAAAGAAACTTAATCCTAAAATGAATCTAGTCTGGTTAAGAGAGAAAAGGTTGTTCTCACGGTATGTAGTACTCTTAATTCCTAAATGCAAGGTTCTCATAAACCCTCCATTAGAGCAATTATCTATTAACATTACGGTTTATCCAACATTATCTTTGACTTAGAAGTTAATATAGTCTGAGTTGGCAGCAGTAGCTTTTTGACATTTGAACAAATTCATAGTCCAAAAGGCATCGCTTCATGCGGTAGCAGATTCTAGCTGTAGGGGAATCAGTAGTGGAATCTAGGCATGCAACTTTAAGAGATTAATGGGGGTATTAGTAAAACAGAGCTATCACAGTTTTGAAGCAAAGAAAATTCCGCGCATGTAGGGTCGGGTAGAGTAAGCAAGAATTGTCAGCTAACTTAGCTTCTTAGGTTGGCTTAGTTGCCCAACTCTATACATGAGTAATTGAGTATTATCTTGTGAACTTCTTTCGGCCTTCTTCAATGGGCCAACAATACACATCCTTCAGCATGAATACAACAATCATCCCTTTTCAAGTACAACGATGTTATTGGAACTTAGAATGGGGCGTTTGATCCTAAGACCTTGAATTATTTCACCATTTGAATCATTTTGATATAGGATTGAATGCATTAGAGTATCAAGATTGTTTAGGAGAGGAAAATAATGGTTGAGTTTAGCTTGATAAAATCTGCCGCAGTTGAGAGGAAAAGAAAAATAACAAACTAGACCAAAGTGGCAAACATATTAACCTCGAAAGCTATTTGCTTCTATTTTGTTAATTAATGCTCTGTAGAATTCTTGAAGTGGCAAAGAAAAATAAATAAGCATCTAATCTTAAATAACAAACTAGACCAAAGTAGGGTCGGGTTGAGTAAGCAAGAGCTATATTAACCTCAAAGGTTGGTGATTATGTGCATATCCCTCTTTTGAAAAGTGGCATCCTTAAACAAAATTGCACAGGAAATATTGTTATCGACATTGGCAGTTCGACATTGGCATGTCTCTTTCTTTAGAATAATTCATAAACTAACACCCAAAAAATAGAGGAAACTACTTGAATTCCTAGAGAAAGAGAGAAGTTAGAAAACTGATTTTGTTGTTGTGAAGTGAAACCCAAAACATGGTTTATATAGAAGCTAAAAGGCAGAAAATCAGTAGATAAACTGTTAGCGTTAAGCACATAATTAGGAGCTGTAAATGGCTATTAAATCAAAACGATTGAGCTTAATCATGGCCATTAAACCCATATCTGTTTAAGCTTAATACAATGATTAAAAACGTAAAACGTTAAGCATAAATCAAGGTATTAAATGCATGACTTCCAACATTTAAATATATTATGTTCAATTATTCAAAACCATGATCAAACAGTCTAAAAATGTATTATGTTCGCTCAATAAAGACTCAACGCCAGCTCGGCGGCGGGCATGGGTGTTTATTGTTGGGTTGGTTAGTGTCTCCCTCCTAACCCTTAGAAGTTGCATGGAGTTGGCATCTTTATTGCTAACTTGTACTGAACTCAACTGCTTCTTGGACATACTTCAGTAGATTAGAATCCTCTGAATACAAGGATTGGGAACAGTGCGACGGTATGAGCAATAGCTACGGAAACTCCAGAGAGGTGAAAAGGAAGTTTAAACTATCATGCACAATTTTCATATCTGATATATCTTCAAAATCATAACCATGTCCTCATTTCCAAATTCTACAAGAAACACTCATATGAGAACCCAAACACATAATGTTTAAGTTGTTTGCATGACCGAAACTTTTGGATGATAAACGAGTGCAGAAGAGTTGGACTTGATAACAAGCTCAAGAGTGCATTGAATGAAGAAATCCCACACTAGGTAGGATTATAATTCAATTGTGAGTTTGCGACAAATTACCAAGTAGGCTGCTTTCTTTGAAAATATATCCCGCTTGCGAGGCAGTAATAGTAGATACCAGTCAGGTAATGCAGAAGGGATATCTTACTTAATGTAGCCTCTTCCATTTTCTGTCCATCTGATAGGGGACATTGAAACTTTTTCAAGTTTGCGATCATATATTTCTCTTGCACTATGAGCTGCTACATCCTGATTGTCTGATATATAAAAATCACATTCCAACTTTTGAATAGATAAAACCACCAAAGCATCATTAAAATTGAGAATAAAATCCTCCTCATTCTCTTAACCAACCTTCGTCTTTTGTGAATCTTTGCCCAAATTCAGTATAAAATCAGCTGACAAAGGAGTTCTGACTTATTCAAAGATGCAGGGGAAATTGACAAGTAGTTTGCCTTCATTTTAAGCTTAATTAAACTTTGTAACTTTCAATGGTGCTGCATAGTTTCGCTGAGGCATTCCTCAATGAATCGGGAGCTGAGGCATCTTAGTGCATATAGTCAAGAAAACATTATCCCGGCATCACTGCCTAAGAAAAGGAATAGTCAATCAGATTTGAAATAAGGTGGAGTAATCAACTTCTACTTTAAACACAGCAGTTTTATGCCCATTCTCACCTCACTTCGCTCAATTCAAAGAACCCAGCAGTTTTTGGCTTTCTACTTTGAGCACACAACATCAAGTTTGATAAAATAAAAAAGGTGATGATGCAAAGAACATCCACGCATATATGACACTTTGACATTTTTGTTAGTAGTTAATCAAATCAAACACAAAAGATCTGGTAAGGGATGCTGCTTCATCACATGAAGTCAAGTGTTCGAACCTGATGGATCTTTTTCGTTGCCAATAACTTGGCAATATATGCCATGATGGACGGTCATGTATGAGCATATGTCACGTGGCATTAAAAAGTTGACGAGAACGATTTCTAATATATTAATATAGATGTGTGTAAATTTAGTTATTTTAACGATTTAGAATATCTTTCATTCAATGATATCAAAGCAAACATCACCCGTTCAACATATATTATCAAAAAATATCAATATAAGATCATAACATTCATAAGCCTTTCAACGAGCATCCAAGCAATATAATAAACTCAATCCATCCCGACAGGGTCAGCCCTAAAAAAGTCAGCATGCATTGTTGCATTCTACGGAGTAAAGAATTTACATCATAGTTGTTCGAGAAGGAAAAGGAAAACCAAGTCAAAGTAGATCACAAAAGTGAACACGATGGAGAACAAACTACCTCAGCAACTACAATATAAAACTGGGAGGTCACAACTATCAACTTTCTAGCTATGTAGACTCTTCTGTGAACCAGATGTCTTCACTCTTATAGGGTACTTCCACTTACAAAGTACAACAGAAGGCCACACGCCCACACCTCAGCATGAACTGAGTACCTTAGAGGCAAAAAATTAAAAGAGCCGCAAAAATTGAAGGAAATGAAAGTGCTAAGAGGTTTGGTCAGACTACAATAGATTGTGCCAGTTCTGGCGTTATACTAGGACAAACTTTGCCATAGCATCTTTAAGGAGACACCAATGCACCCTTCACCCTGCTCTCTCACTCTCTCGTAAGTCTTCGATACAGCCTATGTCATATAGTATAATTTCTCTTCAAATCCATACGTTGAAGCTACTTTTATCATTGAATCATATAGTTCTTAGATGCTCCAAAGAATAAAACATTTCACTCACAATATTTAAGTTTCCAGAGGTCTCAACCTTTCAGCATCTGAAGCCATAATCTTGCAGATAGGTTTTGTCTCATTCCCGCTCAAAAGCTTCAATGACGGATCAACCTGAATATCCTTCATGAAGATCCGCCCTCCAATGTCCAAATTGCTTATGTCCACCTCGATCTTTGGAGGGATGCATTCTGTAGGGCATAGGTATTTCAGGTTCTTCCTTATTGCATTCAGCTGCCCCCCTGCTTAGCACGAGAAGGAATTGTGTAAAATACTTGGAAGGCAAAGACTAAGATGAATGTTAGCAAAGAAATAAAACAATTGACATGTTGAAAAAGCCTACTATCACGTGACAAACATCTTCCCCTCAAAGTTGTGGGGGTTGGGGGTGGGGATTTAAGCAGCAGAAGCATCTCAGCCAGGCAACCTTGACTAAAGACTGAACTCATTCTGAACATTTGTCTCATTCTGAACATTTGTCTACTTTCATCTTTTGCTAGAACATTTGTCTCATTCTGAACTCATTAGCAATTTCATGCAACTTTTTGAACGAACCCAACAAGTGTTCTGCTTTTCAAGCCCACAGTAAAAGTTTGACCCTAACCCCTCAAGGAAGGACCAAGACTAAAAGAAGATACATGGAGCATGATTAATCATGAAATATACTGGTTTCAAATATCTGGCATAAAATCGACACCACAAAATCCTTCTTGATTCATATCATATCAAGCAAATAAATTTCCTGACAGCAAACCAGAACATAGAACTCTAAGACTATAAATCAGTTCGAACATGATTTGAAAACATACTTTCTACTCTTCCTTAAGATAAAAAGGCCAAAATAAATGGAGGGTGCAGAGAGTAGTTAATTACACTTAACTCTACTTTTAAAATAAGTTAAGTTACAAATAACAGTTTACCTAGATTTAACAAAATGTTGAGACAAAATAGATGGCTTAGTTTTAAAAAATGCGCCTAGGCCACCTAAGGCACCAGGCGAGTCTAGGCGCACCCTTGATTGCCTTGCCTTAGCAAGTCGAGGCAAGATCCACTAGGCGAGGCTCTCCCAGCAAAAGGCGCGACTTGTGGGCTGGGTGCCCATTTTATTGTTTGCACGTGAATAAAATTTAAGAATTAAAAGTATGCCTCGCAGGTCCATTTATGATCGTTGAATGGTTTGAAGACTGGTCTAAGTAGAAAAAATTAATTCAAAAGTGGATCTTACGAGAGTGAAAAAAGTTATCAGCTTTTCAATACAATAACCCTAGCCCTAGCCCTAGCCCTAGCCCAAGCTGCTGGCTCAGATTACTTGCAAACTGCTGCCGGAGTGCTGGCTGCCGGAGCTGACTACCTGATCCAAATTCCTAGAGATCATTGTCATGTATTCTTCATCTTTTTTTCAGCTTTCTTCTGTTATTATTTTTCTTATTTTACTTTCTTCTTAATTCATTGAAGTTTTCTGATTCTTAATTTTCTCAGTGTTCTGGTTTTTCTTCTCTTTTTTTTTAATATTCTATTCTCTCTATTTTTTTTACTGCTCTTTTTTTCTGTTTCATATATTTTCAATTAATAAAAGTAATCAGAAATTCAGAATTTTTTAATCAGGAAATTAGAATGAATTTGTGATTGGGAGCAAAACAAAAGTTAATAATTAAAGCTAAACAAAGGGTGACATCCCAAAGGCGAAGGCCTTCGCCTAGCGCCTAGCGCCTAGCGCCTAGCGCCTAGGCTCTAGGTATCCTTTGCGCCTCATGCCTTTTAGATAGATAGCAATATCATAAAGGGTTGAGAGTGAGCTCCTAGACTTCCAGTACCGCAATATTCAGAATTAAACAGACCGTCTATTTCCCAGTCAAGAAGATGGTAGAAGCAACAACTTATAGTTTCATGTAGCAATAGAGAAGAAACAGTTAAATATTGTATTAGAATTTTCAGTGTACTGCAAAGCTCAATTTCAATACAAGTAGCTCATAGTGTACTGTTATATTTAACTCAAAAAATCATTTCATATAGAAAGGATATGATCTTTCCTGCTTGATAGCAAGAGGATGTATAATATTCAAAATCCTAACACATAGGTAAGAATGCAAGATCAATACACGGGTAAAAATTCAATGAATGGTTAAAAAAAATAAGCTGATTTCGACAAGTATAGAAGAACAATAGACCCAGACTAAAGTCAAGAAAACCAAACCAAGGAAAAGACATCTCTAGCCTACAATATCTGGACAAAAGTGACTTTCCTAAATGAGAGTTTCATAACAACTAAGTAATTGAATGATAGTCTGGAACCAAATGACAAGTCCAAGACTAATCACACCTATCCACGAGTTCAATTACGATAGTCACACAATAATCACTTCCTCGCTCTACAGCTAACTTAGATCCCGTAAATAAATACAACAGCAACAACACCAACTGAATACATGATTAATATGCAAGGAAATATGCCCTAGTGCTCACAGAGAAGCTGTCCATGAATATTCCAGACACAAACAATCGTAGCATGGCCCAAAAAGGAACCCAAGATCATCAAATTAGAGCACACATATGCATTGTCATTGAAAAGCTTCTATAAGCTTTAAAAAGGACTAAAACCTTCGTTGTGCAAAACCAACAAACATAGTTATTATATGATAATGCAAAAATACTAATTAAAATGAAATTATGAAGTCCAAAGAATAAGTAAAAATGGCAAAGTAGTTCGGCAAAAACCTTTAAGAAGGCCAGGACAAGAATCGACGCCCTTGAAAACAAGGGGCACATCAACCTTCAATTTAGAACCCTCTTCCGCCCACACAAATACCATATTCATCACCTTTCCTGTCTCTTCATCTCTATGCAGCTGGCATCAAAACTGTTGTTATTATTATAAAACAAAATCCAAAATGTGCACGTTATTAAGTTAATAATACCAAAATACCTTGATGGGGAGGACGTTTCCAGAATGAAGGAGGACGGAAGACCCAGACCCGGCACGAATTTGAAGCTTGAAGGTGGTGGAGCAGAACAAGGCGGGATCCATGATCTTAAGAATTGACTCAATCTGCTTTTGCTCTGTTGTCAGGAGCTTCTTTCTTGAGTCTTTCCCGGCAGGGGAGAATACCACGGCAGGGATCCGACCCTGTGCTCTGTCTCTACCTGACATTTTCGACCCCAAAACCTCCCTTGGAATGGCTTGTATTGTGTGGTATTGTCTGTAATTACCCACCACCTTTCTCAGCCGCTCACCGGCGGTGCGCCACCACTGTTGATGCATTTTTCTTGATTTTGAGGACGGCCTTCCAGTTCCAGTGTTAGGGTTTAATAAAGGTGTTTTTTTCTTTAATTTGAGTGGTGCGTAGTGGGCTTAGATTCGGGATTCCTTAGTTGGGGACTAATATGGACGAGTTTTGGGTTTTATTTTGTTAGGTAGCCCAAAATTATATAAGACATGGAGTATTTCACCTTTTAAAACTTTCTAGTTTAAGCAAATCTCATTAGTGAGCTTAGGGCTGGATATGAGCCGAGCTAGCTTGCGAGCTATTCGGGATCGGATCGCCTAAAGTTCGCTCAAGCTTGGAATTAGCCGAGCCGAGTCCGAGCTTTACAAAAGCGAGCCCAAGCTCGAGCTCAAACAATTCAGGCTCGACGAGCCTAAACGAGGCGAACTTAATTAAGAACATAGTTGAAACCAATTTTTAAATAGAATCAAGCTTAATTACTCGAATACGCATTCGACAAATATGAGTTAGTGACAAGCTTATACCGAGTCGAGTCACGATCTTTTGTTGAGCCGAGCCCGAGCTCAAATTTTAAAACTTGACGAGTCACAAGCCCGAGCCCAAGCTTTATGAGTCTCAAGCGAGCCTAGCCATGAGCTCGGGCTTGGCTTAGCTCATTTCCAGCCCTAAGTGAGCCAATGTCCATAACAGACCTCGCTGCCTGCCTGCCTCTCATGGATCATGAAAATGTGTCGATGTATCCATCCAAGATGGTGGCGAACCTTGTAGTAGCAAAGTGGTTGCTTACTTCTTCTCTTAGTTAAAAGATTTGGGATTTAATTACCATTGAGTGAAGATGCTAATTGTGGGCCTTGAAAAAAAACTTCTTCCAATTTCTAGTGATGGTCAATACTTGCACAATAAGGTTATGGGGGCTCGAAGGTGGGTTTAACAAAACCCTTTATGCTTCTTAAAACAAAGCAATGCTCAAGATTTATGAGAACTTTCAAGATAAGTATTTTGTAAGAGCAAGCTTACCTTTGTATGGTCATACACGTAATACTCCAAATATATATCCGAGATATACAAGAGTGTATGTCTTAGAGGGTAAATATGTGGGTTTTTTTTAAAGTTGTAGTTTTAAAAATTAAACTTGTAGTATTGCAATTAAAATTATACGTATAGAATATGAAATTGCACTATTAAGTAATTGAAAATTATACTATTTGCAAATGAAGTTAAAAAATATGAAATTGTACTATTATGAAATAAAATTATGCATAGTTTCACCATTTTTGCGTTGGTCCTGTTGTTTTGCCATTATTTTCTTTTTTAAAGTTGTATTTTTGAGAATTAAAATTGTACTATTTGCAAATAAAGTTATACTTATAAAATATGAAGTTTCACTATTAGAAAATTTAAAATTATACTATTTGTAAATGAAATTGTACTTATAGAATATAAAATTGCACCATTAGAAAATAAGGTTATGCAAATTTTTACTATTTTCGTATGTTGTTTTATCTTTGTTTTTTTAAGTTGTACTATTTATATATATAGTTGCATCGTTGCAAATAAAGTTGTAATAAAATATATGAAAATTATACTATTACAAATTGTGATATAAGATATATTTGGAACTTTCCTATATAATGGCCACAGAAGGAAAATATATGTTGGACTTGAGATCAAAGTTGACGAATATGTGTTGTTGGTTCTTGGATATATATGTTTACAATTGTATTTTTCACATACATGCATGGCACTAGGGGTACGGTGCTTAACGAACAGGGGTAAGGCTCGGGTTCTACTCGGTTAAAGCTCGGTCAAAACTCGAGCAAATTAAGTTTGGCTCAAAACTTAAATGAACCAAGCCGAATAAGGTCTAGCTCGGCTCGAAAGCTTGTTAACAAGCTCGATAAAATTTAATATATAATTATTTTTAAAATATTTTAATATAAAATTTTAAAATTTAATATATATATATATATATATATATATATATATATTATTTTGTATTATTTTTTTGATTAAAAATTTGTTGTCGAGACAAGTTCCGAGCCGTGTTTTGAGCCAAGTACCTATTCAACTATCGAATTCAATTCCTATTTCATAAGCTTGTCGAGCTTCGAACTCGAGCTCAAGCCGAGCATATTCTTATTGAGCTCGAGCCGAGCCTACTACTATGCGGGATTGGCTCGTTGATTAAGCACCCTTACGTGGCGCTACTCCTATAAATCTGATTAATTAGCACAAACCTACAATTCTTTCTTCACATTTAATAATAAATTGCACTACGTAACGTATACTGCAAAGCAGCCTTTGAATCCTAAATTGCACCAAGCTTCATGTCATTTCTCTAAAACAAATTTACTTAGCTTGTTTCAGCAACGTGGAAAATTATCTACTTTTTATGGGTGGTACTTACTCTTATCTACTCCACTCCACTAATAATGTGAACTCAACAAATGCTGAGTAATATTTTTTACTACGGCGCATGATATAAACAATATATGTCTTTATTACTTTGAATGGAGGATTATTCACAACAATAATTTATACATTCTACAAAAAACATGTAGACGATCTCAAGAAATATGATTATCCCTTGTCCGTCATTCATCATATATATTGTTTTCCGGATAAACACTATAATCTGCAATATTAGTTTTTATTGTTCACTATAACCTACGTAAAACGACACAACATAGATATATTAGTATACCACGTTATCATTTTGCCCTAGTTTCTGCCTTCAAATTTCGTAATAAACAAATGAGTTTTGGACTCGTAAATTCTTGTAACCTGTCAAACATTTAATTTATAATCTCTTTATCCCTAAAATTTGCCCCAATTTGACTTTTAGGGTCTTTAATACACATCTTTAAATATTTTAATTTCCAAATCCGTAAGGTACAAAATTATAAAAACTTGATATAATAAAAATTTACATTGAGATGCATCCAATAAGATTTCACTTAAATATATTATTTCTTATAACATAATGATAATTCATGATTAAATTTTTTGAATTTTGACTCTAAATAATGAATTGGGGCGTTATTTTAGAAACGGAGAAAGTATGTATATAACTAGGTAACAAATGTACAATGTTTTTTTTTTTTTAAAAAGAAAACCCTTGAGGTAAAATTATACTCCGTATGAATGTATGATTTAGAAACGACCAAGAACAATGAACCCTCGTATATCACATTGTAACTCGTCACAACTACGACCTGCGGGCACTTGTCTTCATTTTGCCAAAAGGTAAAAGAATAATTAAAATAGCCGGAAAGTCAAAACATTGCAAAAAAAGGAAATGATGTGAAAAAGGGCAAAATAGGGGAAGAAAAATGAAGGACAAAGATACGAGAGAGGAGACATAAATCCTGTAATTCAATCTTCAGGTACACATACACGCACATCTATCCAATCACTTAGCATGCAAGTCAAACAATCATCGTTTTACCTGCATTTTTATTGGTGGTCCATCTTTATTATTCATTGCATATACTCCTATATACACTTCGGAGTTACTTTTTTAGGTAGGATCTCCCTTAATTTAGTCTTGGCTTGTGGATTATTGAAATTGCTATGTCCAACTAAACAGGGACAAACACACATTTATCATCGCCTATACATATTGGAATGAAGATATCAAAAGGGGACTTTAAAAATGAAAAGTAATTCCAAGTCTTCTGTTGATGTGACCCGTGAAATATAATATCAATAGCTCAATCTTGATTTGCTTGAGTCAGAATATCTAATGGTAGAATAAAATTGATGCACTTTCCACATACCTTTAGAATTTAATACATCCACAACAAGATGGAAAAAGTAAACTTGTGATAAATAATCATGTGCTAAATCTAATTTGTGAATGTATAATACATTTCCATATAAATCGGTGTTATTAATACTTGAATCACCTTTTCAAACAATCCTTTGTTGACATTTTTCTTATAGTCGTTACTTTCTTGCTACTTCGTACGAACTATATGCCAATAAAATAAGTAAAAAGTCTTTTAGGTAAAGGATACATTGATTTCATCATAAACAAAGTCTAGTTGTGAGGTGTAATGTATGCATTATACATTGAGAGAAAGAGCGTTGATATCAATTAGTTGAATTGGTTATTGGAAGGTAATATCCAAAAATATTTATCCGTTATTATTTTGCTACTTACGAGCGTTGCGGCTCTTTTACGTATAAAATAAAAGAAATAGAAAGAAAGAGTGTTTAAGTACAATTATGAATATTTATATGAAAAACCTTTTGGTTTGCGATTCCCAAGACCAAAATCTTGTGATGAGATTTCGTGACAAGTAAAACTTATTTGTTTGAAACATAATTAACCTGATAATGGCATGATTTGATTTGACATTTGGGGAGGAGGAGGAGGAACCCTAGGCTAGCTAATGTCATAATTAATTGAGTAGGTGAGCAGTTAAAAACACAATAGTGACATTTCATTAAAAAAAAAAAAAAAAAACTTTGAGCAATGCTTTTATGCTCTATACCTCAGAATCAGCAGCAAAATTGGAGTAAGGACAAAAGGCTAAATAAGAGCCTTTGTGAGAGAGACAAAAATAAAAAATGTTGTAGGCCTGTCTTGGCCTTTAATCCCCTACAAATCAACGCAAGTTTGCTTTGGATCCTTACACCTCGCTCAGAGCATTTTTCTAGTATCATCGTTCACTTACTTCACTAGCTATTTGCTATTACATCTCACCGTTGATGTGTGTATATATCTGTATAATGCTGCCTACATTACCAGAGACTAGCTGCACTATATTTTGGAGCACTACAACACCTTCGAATCAAGATCAATGTTGCCAATCATGGATATTCTCTTCAAATGTCTCATATTCTTCGTCCTCATTTTCAAATATACTTGTTTCGACGCTTCTCCGTTGACTACTTAGGGTCATTTATTAAAAGCTACTCGTATGACTATGGATGCATGTGTGACTATGTCAGTTTTTTCAACGTTTTATAGAGATTAGGAAATACGGAGTAACTAGATTATTAACCATCTAATTAACTTTTTTTTTTTGAGATTTTCTTTCAATTGACAATTGGTTTTGAGATGAAAATGTTACTTAGGGTCAATAAGAGATCAAATTCTCCTCTTCGATCTGTGTATGTTGGTCTAGAACTCTAGATCTTATTAAGAAAATTATTATTATTATTATTATTATTATTACTATGCCTGGTATTAGATGTAATATTGTTAACCGTCAAATAATATACTAAAACTCCTATTGTAGAAAGCATATGCATAATTACCCAAAAAAGTCAATAATAGCATGATATGGTGTTAATTGTCAAATTAACATTAATAACTCCTATAGATTTAGTTCGACATGCTTAAATGCACAGTATCTTTACAATATGCACAATGCGTAACCATGATAAATATGAAACATGGATTGACTTCGTTAAGTTGACCTCGTAAGTCCTATTCTTTGCCGCGCTTAATATGTTTAGTTGCTAATGTATGTATTATGCGTACAAATCAAGTTTATAAACTTGGCTCAATATCACTTAACAACCAAAACTGCATGTGTAATCCTCTTCAAAGTATAATGGTAGCTACACGGATTTATTTTTGGACACTTCCCAAAAGGTATTATACTAATGTGGAATTGGATCAATTATAAGTTTAACAATTCTTCCTTCCATGATGGATGTGTGACTTGAGATGTATACTCTTTATACTCATATGGTTTATTTAATCGAAAACTCTTTGACGTTATAACTAAGTGGCCTAATAGTGTTGCGGCTTTAACTTGTTTACATATCATTTTTCCTTGTACACTATTGTAAACGGGTCGTTCAATTTTACAAACACACTTTTATTATAATTAAAAAAGTACGAAATTAAGTCATAAGTTAATGGAAATTAGAGGGGAAAAAAAAAGAAAACAAATAAAAATTGTAGACGATTTTGATAAGTGGATACTCTTCATACATAATTGACAGTTTCAAAAGAGAAAAATAGCTTGCAAAAAAAAAAGGAAAATAGTAAAAATTCAAGATATTTAGGGTAACAAAAGACCCAAAAAGAAGAAGAAAAATGGGATAATCTGGAAATTTGCAAAAAAAAAAAAAAAAAAAGATTGCTGACAAAAAAACTTTCTCAAGAGAGAGGAAGAGGGGGGACAAAAAGGTGACTCAGATTCATTGGGATAGATAAGAAGAACAAAACAAATGTTTTTTTAAAATATAAAAGATTGGACGGCTGAGATGAACCCAAACCGTACATGGAAAAGTGAGGGGGACACCTCAGTTGTCAGTATATAAAACCCACACACACTCTCTCTCTCCTTCTTTTCTCTTCCTTCTCCATCTCTCTCCATCGTCAGGTCGTGCCCCACCTCTCCCTAAACCTATTATTTTTTACAATATTCTATCTAATTCAATTTTTTTTTTTAAATTAGCTTCGTCGACGTTATGGTATGTTGTTTCTGTCAATCCATTTCTGTTAATACCATTATTTAATTAAGTTTAATACCACTAATTAGATTTTACCTTTTCCTTAATCAAAGATATGATTTAGGGGGTTTTTCTTTATTGGTGTCCGGATCCTCAAAGTAAGAAGATCAGATCAACTGCACTCTCCCCTACAAAGTCTCCGGCGTACGACGCCGTTTCAGGTTTCTCTTTCTCCCTTCGTTTACCTCTTGTTTTTTATTCCAATTTTTTTTTTAAATTAAATAAAGGCGAGAGTATGAAGTGTAGCCTGAGCAAGATGAGAGAGAAGTGAAAACTATATTGCGTGCAGTCAAAGAAAATCGTAGGTGAATATATTTAATATTCTTTATTAAAAAGATTTCAGATTTGGTTTATTAACTAAAATTCCGAATTATAGGGTTTTGTTTGTCACCTTGTATACTGCGTATTAACGAAGTCGGTGAAGTCGTCGTACACATCTTCCATGGTAGGGCGAACGCGTTTAAGGTTTTTATGAATTTCTGCAAAAACAAAACGACTCTCAAATGGGAAGTGTAGGTTTTGGTTGAATGATAGAAAAACCCAGCTGTGATGTTCATCCGTGCCAGTTTGCTTAATAATGGTAGCAGCGTTTTAATGGAAAGATACTTTCGTGTTAATTACTACAATTACTTAATTATTTATGTTAGTACTGTACTTAAACTAGTTAAATTGCTCAGTATTTTAATTATGGACATAGAAATATGATTAAATTTTTAAAAAAAGAATGAATATGGTGTTGGATTCCCAATATATTAAAGTCTGAGTTCCAATCCATGAAACTTCCTTGTCTTGTTTTGTCTGTCCCTCATACTATAGTTCGTTAATCGTTATTTTCTGAATTTGATTGTTGATAGCAATATATACTTTTTTGGTAATATTTGACGTTTGATCGGTGTTGAAGAAGGGAGGAATAGCAAGATTGGAGATGTCGTCGTCTAATTCACCGTGTGCGGCGTGCAAGTTTCTAAGGAGAAAGTGCACGCAAGAATGCGTGTTTGCACCCTACTTTCCTCCAGATCAGCCTCAGCGGTTCGCTAACGTTCACAAGGTATTCGGGGCCAGCAACGTGGCCAAGCTTCTTAATGAGTTGGACCCGTCTCAGAGAGAGGATGCTGTCAATTCTTTGGCTTATGAGGCGGAGGCAAGGCTGCGTGATCCAGTTTACGGATGTGTGGGTCTTATCTCGCTTCTGCAGCAGCGGCTTAAGCAAGTTCAGGGTGATCTTTTCGCTGCTAAGAAGGAGTTGTCGACTTACATTGGGCCGTCTGCACTTATGCCTATGGTTCAGACTGGTTTTGCGAACCCGGCCTCGGCTGTAAATGTGATGCAGCAGCAGTATGGTATGGGTCCTATGATGAATATTCCTTCTGGGACTGCTGCTGGTCCGTCTCATGTTGGTGCCTCTGGTGGGGCACAGTTGGTCATCAGTGATGCTCAGCAGCAACACCAGATGATTGAGGCCCAGCAATTGGCGGCATTGGCTGCGAGAGATGATGAGATGATGAGGAGCTGGGAACAACAGCAGCAACAACAACAGCTCATGAGGTTTCATGGTGGTGGTGGCGGGTACGAGGGAACGATGGTTGTTCCTGGTGGTGGTAGCGGGTTCAATCAGATGGGGTCTGCTTCTGCTGCTACATCACCGTCTTTGGCTCTTGGGGCGACTACATTTGATCCTAACGCGTACAATCAGATTCACACACAGCAGCAACCGCAGCAAGATGAGTCATTAGGGCAGCTGTTGCTTCTTCAACAGCCAGCTACACCACAGCAACAGCAACAGGGACATGGAGGAGAAGTGGCTCAGGGAATCCCCCATCAAGAACACAACCCGCGACACCAACATCAACATCTTCTTCACCACCATCAAGAAGAACATAATCAACAGCAGCAACCGCAACAGGACGGAAGTGAGGAAGGTCGGACTGTTGGTCCAGCTTGTTAGAGAAGAACAATGCCCATTTTTGGAGCTATTTTGCTTCTTTTAGTTTGCTTTTAGTAGTTCCTTCAAGCTCATCATCTTCAACACCCTTCAGTCCAAAGGTAACTCCTTTTTTCATTTCTTTTAGCTGTATATCTTCAACTTACTTTCTTTTATTAATGATGCATGGCGTGTTTTTTGAGAAAAAAGAGCAAAATGTAGTTTGAGAGTTTAAGACTGTAAGTGATGTAGAAAACTCATGTTTCATTCAGCGTCTTCTGAATTTTCATTTTTGACTGACAGAAGGGTGGTTTTTTTTTTTTTTTTTTTTTTTTTTTTAAACATTCAGAGAAGGGTGGTTTAATTCATTGATATGTCTCACTCAACAATTAATTAAAAAAAAAATAGAGGAATATAAAATGTAAGTTCTTCCTTTTAGTTTTCGGACTCTTACCAGTTTATTGGCTTGTTGTATTTGCCAATTTAGTATCAAAGATCACCTACCAGATGGTCCAGATGTTAGGGTGTCACCATTTGTAACACAGTGGTCTTTGCTAAAAGAGTAAATTGAGAATTTGGATAAGTGTGGGTTAACTATTGAGGAGAATCTTTCTTGCAATTTTTGTTAGACATAGCTATAAGATTTTGTGAAATACTCAGTAATGTCTAGTGATAGGGGAGGGAGGTGGTCACATTGATTGCAACTGCTATACACTCCAAACGGTTCACCTTTGCCCTCATAAAATGTTAACAAAGGGATGTCAAACCTCAAACGTCTCGTGTACGTATACACTTGAAATGAGTACATGACATGCCTTCCATATTAAAATCCAAAACTTATTTGCATCATTCAGAATTGTCAATAGTAACTTGTAATCATAAAGTGCAAGTTGTACGAGGTCTATGTCAAACTTATGCTGCTACATCAATTCTTCTTCGATTTCCTTCTTCCCCTATTTCACCTAATCTTTCTTTCTTTCTTTCTTTAAATAGTGAGTTTTACATATTCACCAATCTTTTTGTATTTTGTGACGTCAACAGGATATAATTACTTAAATATTCCTAGATTTATGCAACTTGAATGTCAAAACTTGCTAGGTTCGTTTTAAATCTCGTCTAACACAGTAACAGTTAGAGAAAGTAGGCAGGTCAGAATGAAAGATGATGCACATGGGAATTTTTCCAGTGCTTATGGTTATATAGTGCAGTTTTAGTATTATTTATTACTATAGTTTATGTTATTAAATACTCCGTTCAAAATTAAATTATAATAATTTTTAATGATATAGAGGAATAAGGTTGAGTGGTATATACATTGTGATATACAGGAGATTTAAACTCTATACAGTGGCGTAGCAGTACCACGAAGTATAAAGCTATTTCAAGGAGAATCCTGACTTACAAACTTTTGATGTTAATCTCTGAATTAACATCAAAAGTTTGGCTGGTTTTTACAGGAGATTTAAACTCTATACAGTGGCTCTGCTGAATTAATCGCGTTTTGCAATAAGGTTTTTACTCAAGTTTAGCTGGTTGCCTAGATTTTGGTAAAGAACTCTACTGTTCTACATGTTTTCACATCATAATATTAAGATTAAATATCTCTAACTTTTTTCTAAATTTGGTTTCTGGTGGGGTGTGGGATCGATGGAATGGGGATTAAAATGGTGACAAAATTGCATGATATTGTAATCAATTTAAACATGTGGATGTGAGAGTTTGATTGACCTTTTTTTTTTTGTTGTGTAGAAACTGCTAATCTGCACCAAAAAAGTTGCATATTATAATGATTGATAAGGGCTATGGTTTTTGTCTTGTTACAACTCCTCGCGACAGTGGCTCTAATCCTGATTTAATGTTACTTTTTTCGAACTCTACAATAGTTTGACTCACAAATTGTACATTTTAATTTTAAGCTTTAATAAATTTTATTTATATTATTTTACAAGAGCTTTAATGATTGATTATGCTAATACTTTTGTGTGTGTTTGTGTATATTTTTTTTTGTGCAGCTCAGTCAGTTCATGCATTAGCTTATGTAGAGGTGAAGAAAGATTAGAATTTAACATATCAATTCTGATTACCATATTATTTTTTGTAAGTCTATAGTTTCTTATTTTTGGTCTCTTTTTCTTTTCAAAATTTTCGGGCGGGTTGGTATTGAGGAGGTATATTCAGGAAATGTAGGTTGGTATGGGTATTTGTTTATTTATATATATTTTTTTTTCATTTTCCATTAACAATAAATACTGAGTACAGTTTTATCTTCTCAGTTTCAGCCAATATAATTGCTGAATCAATATATGGTTCTATTGGTTTTTTTTAAAAAAAAAATCTAAGTGTGCAGTCGAATGTCTATTCAATCTTAGTCATGCAAGAAAAATAAATCTTGAATGTGTATTAAAATGGGCAGATTAGGAATATGGCCCACTTGATACTTGAATTGTAGATGGAAAAGATTGCAGTATTCAACCCCTAATGTGCTTGGTTCACCCAATTGTCAGATGTGCTTGGAAACCCAGTTTTAAGCCCCTAACGTCTGTTGGAAAATTCAAAGAAGTAGCATTAGTTTGGTTAAATGGTCACCAAACTACGCTGTGTTTGATAAACAAATGATTGAGCAGTGTATAGTTGATTTTGACCAACCTACTCTGACGTTCATGTGCACTATTCACAAACTTTTGATCATCGTCCAATTTAATTTGTAAGAGAAGCTTCATACACTTTGGATTACTGTGTGTGTGTGTGTAGAATGAAGTATTTGATTAATGAATTCCTCAAGACTTGTATTGGTAGCTAGCTAACATCATGCGGAGTAGTTACTACTTACCACTAATATAAAGATTTCACGGGAGAACGATAGATTCATTTGCACGTGGGTTATTCCTATTAGGAAGAAAGTCATACAAGCTTTTCTAATTTTTCTATCCCTTCCCTTCATTTTGCGGTGGTCAAAGTTACTTACTTTTTGAGTCAATTTTTCCTGATCTATCTCATTTTCAAAATTTCTTACTCACTTTCACAAGCATTACTCCATTTCTGTATTGTTTTAGATAATTCAACCTTGGTGTCCTCTCAATTGGGTTCATTTTCAGAATGCCGTTGCTGATATTTTGTGCGTCTTAGGCCAAACTTAATATATATCCTTTCAATATATATATATAACGAAGCAGTCATTTTACATACAGAGCATGCAAAGTGCATTCCAAAATTTTATTATTATGTATAAAAAATAAAAACTTTCTCACAGGAACTTTTCTCTTTTTTTTTTTTGTAAAAATAAGAACATTTTAATTACGTTATAAATAGTGTAAGACATTTAAAACATTATATCGAATACTTCTTAAAACATAATTGATTAACTCATCATGGACCAAATTATAAACACGTACGGAGTAACAAAAAATTCAAAGCTTAAAAGACTAACAAGTTTTCTACTTTAAAAACTAATTCTACTTGAAAAACACTAGAGGCAATGTTTTGGCCTATTAGACATTATATTAGTGTTTTTGGAAAACAATAAAGGTTGAATTCAAGAGGTCATTTAATTTTTTTTGGAAGGTTCTTAGCTAATGCAAGATTGTTTGGAAATTTGAAATCAATTGAAGCATTTTTGAGAAATGGAAAAAGGAAGGTGAAGCAAGCAATAAATAAATGTCAAAGTCGACCTGTCAAATAGGTTGGATCGGGTTATTTTCAAGTCTGGTCGAATAAGAATTATTCTTGGCCCACCTTACTTTGGGTTTGAGTCAACCCAATGGGTTGAAACATTGTTTAGTGCCGTCATTTTAATTAATTTTATCCCTTATTTTTTTCTCAATAAAATATACTTTTTTTGACATATTTATTATCTAAGAGGTTATTTTCATCTACTTTTCATATCAATAAAAGAGAACAATAAAGTTTATTATCAAAACTTAGAAAAATAATATCTTTATATAGTGACTAATAAGATCGATAATGGACTAGCTACAATTTGGTGTTACAAAAGTGTGACCCTCATTGATAGCAAGGTTTGAATGAAGTGAAGTTTTAATTTGGATCATGAAGTAGACAAATAATTTGAGGGGTCTATATTTGGACAAAAATTTAAATATTTTAAAGGGCTTGACCCAACAAATTGGATGAGATCAACTTATTTTCAACCTACTCCTTTGAGGTTTTTTGGGTTTTGGGTAAAAATAGGTCTTTAGATGTAATACCTTGCCTAAACCTGTCTTTTTGGATCAGTTTAGGTTTTTACATGTCTATGTAGAAATAATTGATGTTTTCCTTTTTTTTTTAAAAAAAAAGAAACATTTGATGCAGTACTATGGCCAAGCCTGATATTTGCACATTAGGGTTTACTTTGTAATCATCTTTAATATTGGTGAATTGGATGGTATGATTAACTAACGAAAAAAACTTTTGAAAATAAACCAAGGATTTTATTCAATTTATAGGAAGTAGAATAACATTTTCTTCAAATAATAATAAAAAAAAAGAATTCTTTAAATATTGTGCGAGAAGTGTAATTGAATAGGTATAAGCGAACAACGTGTAGCTAGTTGTAAATTCAAAAGAGCATTGCGCAATCTATGTATGCCAAAATGCTTTTCTTACGACAGAAGAATTTAGAAATAAGTAGATGGGGATTGTCAATGAAGTGATGAATTCAACGAAATTGCATGTAAATCCTTCAATTAAACCCTCGTAGCTCATAGCTCATAGCTGTCCTGTTCCAAATTTCTAATGTCAAACAAATCAACCCTTGAAAAGTGTTAAGAAATTATAGTAGTAATGGGCAAATGGAGTGTATGTTTGACCAAGATCAACCCATGCATATATCAAACCAGAGATGTATGACGTACTGTGTAAATGTTAATGTAAACGTAAAGCTACACCCTTGGTCGTGTGCAAACACGTACTGCTACACACCATCGGGCTCATGACATTACGTGATGCCATTGTAAGACGAGGTGGAGACTGGAGAGCTTGTGCTACTCCGGCCTGTCGACAACTTTTTAATGCAACTTATGCAAGCCATCTGTTGCTTTCACGAGAATTTTAATTTGCCTTAGCCCCATTTTTAGTAAATTCCAAACATTCAAGAGTTTGGTATGAAGATTTCCCCCCTCCTTTTTGTCCGTTGACTTTGACTACACTAGGCCTCCCATTTTTCAATTATTTTTGTTTTAGAGGAAATTATCACTATATTCACGCTACCAATATGCATTGTCACGTATAATCTAACTATATATATAATAGATAGATTGAGATTTTGGTAGTAGCTGAAGTTGTGAAGCTTAAGATCGTACTTTTAGTCGATGAGAATGAGGGTAAAAACCGATGATAGAATTGGATTACAAGATTAAATAATCATCCACATCATGTTCTACGCTTATAATATCACATATGTGTAATTTTCTTTTTTCTAGCAATATGTTATATTAATATAACCTTAAGGCAACATCAACTTTGAAAAATATTTGATACAAAAATGATGGTATTGCACATGCCTAACCCAAAGGTCCTAAGAACGAGTTTATAACCCAATTATAATAATTTTTCAAAATCAGCTAAAATAGATATTTAGAGTCAAAGTATATGGATCTAATAACTCCTAATGCCCTATATGACTCTATTACACCATATATAGTAAGTATATCAAGATATTTTCTCATCGAGCCTAAACTTATCCAAAATGATCATATTTTGAAGATAATACATTGAGATATATTTTTAAATTAGGGCCTTAATGATATTCAATAAGATTCATATTAATCTAATCAAAGTATTCTCTTATCGAGTCAAAAATGTCCAAAACAACTTAATTGAAGGTTTTATACAATTTTTAAACTTAAAATAAAGGTAAATGATGCTTTCTAAGGCAACACGATAAGGAGGTTTGAAATTATTTTCTATCATTTATTTGGACTTTATAAAAATTAAGTTTATGACCCAATTATAAGAATTTTGGAAATTAGTTAAAATTGGTGTTTGGCATCAAAGTAAAAAGTTTCAATTACTCATAGGGTCTAATATAATCCAACAAGACTTATGATAAGTATATTAAAGTGTTCTATTAATAGATCTAAAATTGTTTAAAAAGGTTGAGTTTTGAAGATTATACAATGTTTTTCAAATATTTTTGAAAAACTTCCAAATAAAAAAAAGATACATGATGTGTCCTAAAGTTATTTGAGGAGATTCAACACTTTATGTTCGATCTTCAAAACCCTTAAAATGAGTTAAGAAAAGCCCAATTGTTTGAGTTTTAAAAATAATTAAAATTGACATTTATAGTCAAAATAGATGATTTTAATCAATCATAGAGCCTCATAAGGCCCCATAAGTCCCTTATAAAACATTCCAACATTTTTAAACACTAGGTCCAAAATTGTAAATGACTGAATTATAAAGGTTATAACACATTAGCTTTTAGTCATTTATGAAAAAAGTTTGAATTTTTCTTAATGGTATTAGATATCTTATAGGGTCATATGAAGAGGTTTGAATTACCATTGTATGTTTAATAATGGGTTTTAAAGGGGCGCCTATTCAACATCGAATATGATTGAAATGATATTTTGGAGGTGATTGTGAAAGTTTCTAGGGTTTCTTCTAGGACTTAGAAAGCATCGTGAGGTGTTACGTTTTTTGACCTAAAATCTCAAAAAATTCTATATTTGAAGTCTATAATACACAAGTTCAAACCATTTTGGTGAACTATCTTTGAAATGCACCGGGAACTATCAGAAGCCACATGGGATTATACACTCATACATGGTTATTTGTAACCATAACAAATATCAACTTAACAAAAAAAATCCTATGTGGCCCATTTCATGTTTATAAGTAATATAGACTAGACAACTCAAATGATAATTTACAATTGCATCTATAATTTTAAACTATAATAACAATAGTCCAAGAAGCAGGCCAAGTCAACGGAGTCAAAAGATAAATATTTTGTATATGATCCTAAAAATTATGTAAAGATTATAAAAAAATTAATTTGTCCAAGAAGCTGAACAAAACTTAAATATATGATGAAAATATTTTTGACTTCGTTCATGATTAAATTAATTTACAAAGTTCATACACACATGAAAAGTATTGAACAATATGTCTACACGTACCTTAGATAGTAGTTACTTAATAATTGCAGTTGCTAAGATAATTGGGTTGTGCTATATACACATATAAGCATTAAATACGTTTCTAAATTGGTATGAATTTTATAATTTTATAAAGTTTCCTCTTTTAATTTCATATATACAACCTTCTTTTTAACATATTCCAAAAATAATAGACATGGAAAACCGGAATCTGCAACAATTACTGGGTATAATATAATGAGCCGCGATGCCACCTGTTTTGTTTATTCTATTTGTACAAGTTCCAGCATATTCTTGCACCAGAATAATCAACAAGGAAAAAAAGAAAAGAAAAAGACGTTCAAATATTATATTAGGCAACTTTTTTTGCTAGCAATGTCTGCCAATCAAGTTTTCTGGGTGGAATAGTAGTCCATGTTTGGATAAAGCAGAAAACAATCGAAATATTAGTCTGAGTCGAACGACGTGGAGCATCCTATATCAGCTTCTATTTGTTTATTTATTTACGCATACCTTGGTCAGTTGTCATGTTTACGCATATGAAAGCATTCAGCCCACATATCAAGCGTAGAATAAGGTGATTTTCTGTTCAGTTTTATACGGAGTAAGAATATAAGTTAGGATACCCTCCTCTCGAGGATATTACCCAATAACATCAAGTCATAAAGAGTTATCACATTATTCAGAGCTAAGTCTCACATCATCAAAAAACATAGCAGACACCTCATAATGTGCAAAAAAGCTATTCGATCAACAGCACCATTCGATCAAGACGCAAGATTAACTTAGTAAAATCGATATCAAGAAATCTATCCAAGGATCTTTTAAAATTTAACAGCAATTGAATAGACTTCCCAATCGTATTTACAACAAAACACATACATCCCTCTGGTTGCTCCACAGAAAGTTATTCTGAATCAGAAGTTCCATCAGAGTACGGATCCAGAATCCTCACCATGTTTGATAGTGTCTCTCCCATATCCTCAACTTCCTCCTTTCCGAAACCCCAACTTTTGAGTATTTCACCTCCTAAAGCACCACGTTGAATACCAAATCTCCGAAGGTTCTCCAGTCTGTTTGACAAGAATGGTAATAGAGCACTGCTAGAGCGTAGTCTCGCAGCCATAGGGATAGAATAGACGTCTAGTGATCCCTTTGAAGCTGAATTTGGACTGAGATTGCTATATAGTTGTCCACAGCGACCAACATTCTCTGAGAATATGGATGGGAATGGTAATGGTATTGGAAGTGGACAAGCTGCTGCGGACAGGTGGCAGAATCTAGGCCTCGCAGACGCCTGTTCATAAGCAGCAGAAATAGCATGTTGGACTTCTAACATAGATGCACGTTGCTCCCCTGAGTAGGACAAGATGGCTCACATTAGATTAAGAGGCAAATCTGTAGCAAACTACTGTATCCATATCTACCTTTCCTCGAGTGAAAAAAGGGATGTATAGACTCAAGTCATCAAAAGCAGTAATACTTTGACAAAGAGGGCAAGCACAAGCTAGATCTGAAGCTAGGATTGAATGAATGACATGGCTTAGCTATATGTATATTGCATGAGTTATCAAACAGAAAACTATAAAAGCAAAGGGTAGGGCAATTGGGCTTCACATATACTAAACACTAATTGCTACAATTTAGATACCAGAATAACTGCAGAGCTCTCCCACGCGTTTTCAACATCAAGCATAGAGAAGTACCAACCACACAAAGCACAATGCAACTTTATTACTATTACACTATGTATGGGTCCAATCTTATTGGGCCTATCAAGCTGAAGCCCAACTCTAAATCACCATCTTGTGCTTCCCAACTTTTAGCTGGCTATGAGTTGAAACCCACCTCAACGGTCACAAGCCCACCATGGCTCCAGCATTGGCCCCACCAACTCTTCTCCTATAAATACCCATTTATGGGCAAGAGACAAAGGGCCGATTCTCTGATAAACACACAATCAAACACATTTACTCAGAACTTCCCTCTAGTAAGGATACTTTATGCAACCCCCTCTATCACTTTGACCACAAGAGATCTCCTCTTAATAGCTCCTTAGTCAAGTTACTGACTTAGGCATTGGAGTAGGTGTCCTCGGAACACCACCCCCAAGGCTAGTAACCCTTATTCTTTGTGCATGTTAACCAACGAGGTCTGATGTGCGTCTGCTTAAGGGAACCCTCAGCAATCTCCTCTCATTCATTACTTGACCCTCAAGTAAGGTTTCTTGATCCCCCGGACAGAAACACACTATATCCCATACTTCAAAATACCCAAGGCTCAAATCATCACAAACCAAGATTTTCAAACGATTAATAGCACAAAAGGGGTTTGTCCATTCAAAGTGAAATAACCAGGGGACAATCATGATTATTGGTAGACAGAGTCACGGAATGAAAATTACCATATTTAGTTTACACCATAAAACAAGCATGCAGATACTGAATACCTGATTTAAGAACTCCATGCATCACTAATGTTTCTACAGCATGCACGTCTTCCATGTCCTCTGATGTTTCTGGAGTCAATGGCTGCAATTTACTCAATAACCATTCCTCTGCTGGTTCTACTGAGTCTCACATAAATACAGAAATAAAAGACACTATGAGAAGACATAATTTTTTAAGACTCTGGGCCAGGACAAATGAAACAGGAAATACCTATAGTAGGTGCTGGCATGGAAGCATCTAATATGGCCACCATATTCTGTCGAGGTTGGCCTGATAGCATTTGCGCAATGCTATTGATATCCAATGCACCATAGGTACAATCTGAAGATGCAGTGGGCCCAAGCAAGTCCATGCGAAAGGGCAGGCTGAGAGAGTGTAAAGCAGCAGCATAGACTGCACTGCAGTGGTAAGGCTTTTCATCATTCATGCGCAGATAATTAGCAGCTTTGCCTGCAAAAAGAAGGAACAGAACACAAGGGAAGTTTAGCCTTTTCAGCTACAAGTCAGCATAAGTGCAATCATATATATTAATCATAAAGTATCAAGACTTGCTTCCACCAAGAAAGGGTAAACCAACTGGGACAATTAGTTTGCAGAAAGGAGATAGTTTTGCAAAGGAGACTGCATTATGAAGATCCTGAGAAATGTTCCTTTTTCGAGTTCTAGAGCTGATGAATGAGCCAGGATCACGAACAGTGTAAAGCAACACTGGAGTATTGGTGTATTCATCGGCAATGTTCTGCAAGAAGTCTGCTGCCACACTAGAAAATCCCCCCGAATCATCCACCACACATTGGATTCCCTGTCAACGAGTTTCTGACTAGGTAAAATAGGTTAAAAAAGCAATTTTAGAGCAGTTCCTTCTAGCAACAATAAACAGCAAATAACTTTAAGTAAATTCTGAAGCTAAGCCATCTAAAAATCATAATACAACAGAAATATCTAAGACGAGAGTTTATGCATAACTTTTAGAGCAATATGATGATTCATAAATCTAAATCCATTTGGAAACAAATAACATGAAGGGGTGACAGTTGATCCATGTTGCATGAACAAAACAACTTTGAAGCTTAAAAACTAAAGTCATCCAGCCATCAGGCAAGTGAGAAGACAACATAAATTGACTGGAAATATTAGCTTTATGTGAGAAAAATCCTATCCAAAAACTAGGGTCGAGATGATGGCAAACCAAGAGCAAAGCTTAGTACACCACTACACCATTGACACAAACAGGAACAGTTTTTTTTTGTTGAAGAGAGCTTTTTGTTTCATTTTTTCCTTTTGATAAAAAACCCCAAAAGGGAGATATAAGAGGGTAAAACTTGTCGTGGTGAAAGAGAAACCTGGGATCTGTCTCGGGTTCAGGAAGGGTACAATCTGTCTGGGCTAGCCCACTAACCAAAGACAAGCACCAGATTGGCATAAAAAAAACAATTTTTGAAAGAAAGTCATGAAATTTGGTAGATACCTGCACATGATCACACTCTTCTATGAAGAAACGAAGCCTTTCAGTCATCTCCTCTCCCCGAAAATTTTCAGCATAAACATCCTTTCCCATACCATAATTATTGAATCCCTCCGCATCCATCCACAAACCATTTATTTCATATACACTCTGTGGATGATAATGGACTTTTGAGAAGTCAGTCCAGAACTGAACATCATTTTCCAAACATTCCACGATGTCTTTGTCTCCAGTATCATCTGGCGAATCAGCATGTTTGTTGCCTGTACCAACAGATTGCTTCTGCTCTTCCTCATATAAACTTTGCAAGAACAAGTTTCTCTTGTGAGATTGAGAACGTTGGGTGGATATACTACCTTTCCTGTAAGTAAACCCAATTTTTATAAACATCAAAGAAAGAATGACAGATTGATGTAAAGTGTAGGTAAATAGTAGTAGCCATAGTTGCTCAAGATCAATGATGTGATGACACTTTGAACACTTCAAAGTCAGAGAAGACCACTATATATTTGTAAATTAATACATGAGAATGTTGAAATATTTATAGGAGTAGAATTATGCAACACAAAACTCAAGTTGAAAATAATATTGACATTGTAAAGGTGAAGATGTATTCTTCATCACTTTAGTAGTATTTATATAAAAATAGTTATGTCACACAGCCTCGTAGTTTACTGACAGGCAGACATATAGGGTCACCTGCCAGGGGATTTTCGATGCATGAATACAGGAGACTAGCTTAAGTTAATACCCCTAACCCAAAATAAAGTAGCACTCCCTTTCTTTTGAGACGAACAGAAATCAAATCATCCTTTTGTAATCTCAAATTCAGCAGCTACTTATGTTACCACATCAAAGAACAGGTATATACTGCTCACTTTCTGTTTTTGTACTTTCAGTCTCCAGAATGATATTTTCAAAGCACTGAAGACATAAGGTAAGATTATTATCCGATCACAAAGATCTAAACAATTTCTTCAATCCAGAATTTGATAAACAAAAAAGGGACACAAGATCCTAGACAGTTTCCAAGGACCGGGAGAGGGAGGAAATTTCCATAAATTGTTATGGAAAGCTTATTATTCTTGGCTTCTTGCACTCAAACTAATTATCCTGATCAAACATTTCCTATGTTCTAAAAATATTGAGTCATATCAGACATAAGTGGTTAGGATATATTAACTTCGACCATATATCTGTCAATAATTGCATTAAGTTAAAATGTGGAAGAATATTTAAAGTTTTATAATCATAGTGTAGTTTTTACAAAGTATTACATGATGGTCAAAAGGTCAGATTAAACAAAGTCGAGATCATATGTTGTTATATAGGGTCAGACAGACAGAGAGAGTATGTCAGAAAAATAAGGTGCGTATGCTATTGGTATATTATTAAGCAGTTTGGTAAAGCAGGTGTATTCTATTTTTCATAATTATAACCTATGGTACAAAATATCATGTCACATAAAGCATATTTCATGAGAAGTAAATGGTCGAACCACAAATTCAAATAATGAAATCTTTTACTTTCTTCACAGACAACCAAACACGCAAGTCACATTTCATTGGATTTCACCTTCGAACTTAAGTCCTTGCCAGCAAAAATTTATTTTCTAAGTGAAGTAAATGACTGTTAGAACACCAAGGTACTTACAATAATTATACATCAAAATATTCAGTAAAAAATTTCATTTGCCACATAAAAATTGAATTTTCAAAGTCTCACCAAGTGGCCACAGGCAAGGGTACATCTGGAGTCTGATTATACAACGTACCAAGTGAGCTCATTGATCCAAGGGAACCTGCTTAGAGCACAAAGAGGGGATATAACATAGGCTCCAATATTCTCAGGCAATCGACAGAGGGAAAACAAAAATAGTTTCTATAATTTTGACCTCTTAATGAACAACAAACAAGGACCACAAAAACAGCTATTTCTGGAGATCAGGTTCAGTATTCAGAGCTTCTTTCCAATTGAAGGAACAAGATATTGCAGTAACTTCATGGTATATCTCCACATCGGATTAGAGCTCAAGCTAGTAAAAACTCCCGAAGAAGAAATGATTATGAATGTAGAGAGAAAAGTCAGAATACAACAGCAAGCCAGACCAGATGAATATACGCTGAAGACAAAAACATTGCCCCCGAAAACAAAAACACTACCCTCAAAGACAAAAGTAAGCAAGATCTGATGAAAATAGGCAGGAAAGAGAAAAACATACCTTCATAATTAATAGAAACTAATCGAGGGGTATATGTAATAACACCCTGCAAAGACACAAAAAACAATTATAAGCACTTGTTTCATATGTCCGGTCCCAGAAGCAAGAGCAAAACAGCAGGGTGTTTATCAGAGTTTATTGGAGAAGGTGACAGAGGATTGTATTCACGATTAGAATACACAAAATTACAGTCAACCAACACATCATTAAGTATGATCACTCCTACCAAGCATCCATAAACTATTGCATACTTCTTTGGTTTTCAGAAACAGTAGAAATTTGCCACGACTAAGTAGTGGTTGCTTATGCTCTAACTAGATGCCCCAACTAGATTCTTAGGCATTCCTCTCGATCAAAAGCTAACTATTTCATTCACAATTGGGCTCACACTCAGAGTTAAAATATCTAATCCATCTGAGCTATTTGTCTCACACAAGCATGAACTCAAGAACCGGTGAGAAATTCTATGGGAAAGTATCTATCTTCCACTCAGATAATATGATTTCAGGCTAGAAAACATGTAATACCTCCTGAGTCTCTCCAGAGCGGTAAAGCACATCCATATTAAGACCAGTATTTTTGAACACGGGGTCGGTATCAGGGTCAAGGTTGCCAGCCAAACCAAGCAGCTCATCCTTCAAGCAAACAACAAATCGATTCATAAAGTAAGAAATATTAGGGTGCTAACACAACATGAGAGGTAGGCACCTGAAAGTTCCAGAAATGGGAGCCGATGAAATTGGCAAATCCTCCAACTTGAATTGTGACTACTTCCCTCATTCTGCCTATTTGCTAGTCAGCTACAACACAATATGCGCAAAGGTGTTCGACGAAATGCCTCAGTGAGATTGGCTAAGATAAACCCTACAAGCTAGACACCAAATAAAAAAAAAAAGAACAATCAAAACACCATTAATGGAATATTGAAAGGCTTTACCTTGTAGTTTGGTGAATATTACGGACGACTTTTCAATGGCTACATAAAAAGGTAGCAAGCACAAAGGATTTCATTGATGAAAAATAATGTAAACATAGATTTAAAAAAAAAAAAAGCAATCTATTATGGTCATGATTAAAGAAAATAATGTAAACATAGATTAAAAAAATAGTTAAAATAATTATCTATTATGGTCCGTTCAAGCGACCATTTGATCGGAAAATTTTATGGTCAGTCAAAAATCAAATAAATAAGCGCGAAAAAGTGAAGTAATGGATGGTGATGTGTGCAACTGTCGTCGATGGGAAGTGGTGAACCCTAATTTTAGCGAATGATGAAGGGCGTAGCTGTGCAGGAGTATATTGAGAATGAGAGGAATATTATTACTCCAGTTGCTTCGATTTTTGTGTATCGACTTATAGTGATTGACTTACAATGACGATTGATGATTGATGATTGATGATTGATGAAGCCCACTTTGTTGTATTCGCCGGAACGACGAGATAAAAGAGTGTTTAAGAGTATACTTCAATCGAACTGTACAAGGGTTCATTAGTTCAAGGTTAGAATTTTTTTATTTAATGCTCTTGGCCCGCACTCGAATATTATGGGTCCACCCTTATAAATATTGAACAAGTTCTAGCGAGTTAGCTTTTGTTATGGTGTTTATTGATATCAAGTATTTACGAGTGACTCTAAACTCGTTTTGATCAAAAGTCCACTAGAGATAGAACTAATTTTAGAGGTTTTCAATTTTTTATATCTAATTTACATTTTATAAATATTTGAGCAAGGTTAGTCTACATTGATGTGTCTGAGACTTTATAGGTGAAAAGGATAAGAAAGTTGAAGATTTTCAACATTAAAAGTATTCCACCTCTTTTTAACTGCTCCCTCTATCCCTTTTAAAATTGCTCCATTATCGAGTATGAAATAGTTCTTTTTATTTAAGGCAAAGTAAACATGGACTATGTGAGTTGATGAGTGAAAAAATTTGCATTAATGTTTGTGACAGTGAAGTAATGGTTCTGAACTCTATTTACATATAGAGTAAACTTAAAAAAAAAACACAAGTGAAAGATAAATGGGGCAAACTCCTATAAAAAGTAGAGTATTCATATTCATCCAACTCCATAATCCAAATTTTTTTTCCTAGAAAAGTAAAAAAGTTTAATTTGTGTGCTTATAATGCTCTTTATACAAGCTCCACAAAGATTAATTATTTCCTCTATTCCTTTTTATTTGTTCTATTTAATATATTTCATGTGAAAAGACTGAGAAATTTAAACATGATTTTTCGCTAATATATATAAGTATATATAAGTTAAAACATATTCACGTTGAATCTTACTAGATTCGTCTTGAATTAATTTTTTTAATATGAAAATATTATTTTTTTTATAATATATATTTATAGATTTTATAAATGTAATATATGTATTAAAAATTGTGTAAAAAGTAAATGTGATAGATAAAAGTAAAGGAGGGAGGGAGTAGATCCCTGTCAAAGAAAGAAAAGAAAAAGATCAAGTAGATGATTGAAAAATGGAACCGCCTGAAAATAAGATGCATGCATGATGCATTCGCTCTTTAACCGTTGACAGCAAAAGATCTGCAAAATTCTCAAGTAAATGAAACCATTGAATATAGAGGATTCTCAACCTACCATAGTTCCTCATCTGAATAATTAACACCACACACTTGTGTTTTCTGAATAGACTACCCACTGTCTCCTACCTCATGCCACGCCACATATGCCACAGAATAGTTCCACTTCACATCAACTCTTCTCTAGTCTCCATTACTTCCTTGTAGGAAAAAACAAAAAGCGTTGTGAAACTGCGCTATTATTCTTTAATCTTTATAGCTTAGCTTTAAAATGCATGTTAAGTCGAAGCCTTTATCTACTACCAAGTACTTGGTACGTATTTCAGTGACTCTGACTGCAAGTTTCTATCCATGTCAACAACGTGACCCCTGAAAAATGTAAAAAAAAAGGAGATATTTCTTTCACTACTCCATACTTTGCATCTAGTAATACCAAAGCAAAGGGAAAACTCAAGAACATTACACAAACAAAAAGAAGTCATGAAAATCTCACGATCAAGCCTCTACGATAAGAGAGAGCTGTGACTGAAAGCAACAGGCAAAAGTCTATTACCAGTTTACCACTTTACCAGCACTTTACAACTGATAACTTTGCAAATTTCACTAGTTCTTTCTTATACATCTCCAGTACAACAAACCGGGAGGCACAAGGTTATTTTATAACTCAATCACTACAAACAATAGGAAAAGGAGATCATCCTATGTCTCGCCGCAAAATTTGTTAGGGCCCCCTCTTCAACCCCCTGTTTAAGCCCCAAATGTGGTTAAACACGGAGCGCATCAGTTTCACCATCTCCATTTGTTACATCGAATTATAGTTTTCCATGCATGTCAAAACGCTGCAATCCAGTACATTATTACTTAATTGTATTATATACCATATCTCCAAAGGTGTGTAGTATTAGCACTCAGTTATGTATTGATATATGTCAAGTCTCTCATGTGATGCTGCACCTTCCAACTCTGGCCATCAGATTTCTCCTCTTCGTCTTCTTCCAAGCTGGAAGAGTTGCATTTTCTTGATTCCCCCAAGTGAAGTGGACCTTTTGGTGAACTTGAATGCTGGAGGTCCATTGTCGTGCATCCCAGTTCGAGCTGATCTCCACAGTCCACTCCAACGTCAGTTGAAAATAGAGTAGTAATGCTAGCAGCTGGAAGCTTTCGGACATGAAGCCTATATTTCTGAACAACATCGTGCAGATGCAAACATTCAGTCATTTGACATTATTAAACTCAGAAAAAGGATCCGTCTATCCCAAAGTTCCCAATTATACAGGCACAAGTTGTCCAGTTTCATATAATTCATCAACAGCCATAACATCTTTAGAGATAAAGCTTCAATTGCAAACATATAAGAAAACCATTTTCTTATCCTCTTGCATGTCAATCGTCTCACAACATGTCCGCTACTCCTACAAAAGTTACAGAGAAAAGAACAGAAAAAAGAGATCACAATAATATGGAACTCACCTGTAAATGGCTTTTAACTTCATCATTAGTTAGCCCATCTACTTGCATAAGCTCTCTAATCTGCTTAGGAGTAGCCACTACATACAAATGCAAACAATACATGAACAGAGCTATCATACTCCTAACAAACAAAGATATTATGCATCAAATAAAGTGAATTTCGATGAATGGTACTTTTACTACTATCTAACAAACATCCAAATACTCAACTTAGCACGATTTGTCGTCCTTGAATCACATATCATTATATTCTTCTTCACAGTTTGTTAACAACTACTCTTACAAGTATCACAACTAGCGTTTCCTTCAAAAAAGGTCATCACAACTAATCTTACCATTTCCCGTCTACATTCAGTAATCTATGTTTCGAAATAACTAGCCACGAATAAAATTAAGGTCACATATGATATTTCGATTATTAAACAAGTTCAATCAAAAAATAAAAGAGTGGCTAACAACTTCCAAATAAAAAACATAACACTCAGCATATTCGGTCGAATTTGGAATTTGAAGAATATGACATATTTTTCCACCAAGGGTCGAAGAATATTACAAATCATACAAACAATTTCCAGTAAGCGAAATTATTTTGGGTTACTAAATTGACAATTTTATTATAAAATACATAATCTCACCTTGGGACCCACCAAGCTGTTCAAGGGCGTCAACAAAGCGGCGATGAAGCTCCGGCGACCAGCACCGACGTCGCTTCCTAGGCGTCTGATAATAGGGTTTGCTATCAAGCGTAGTCTTTGAAGAGAAAACCGAACCGGAAAACATCCCTCCGGTTAGAGGCTTCCCTGAACCTTGTTCATCCACATGTGAAGTGTTCAAACCGGGAGGCACCAGCGAAAGTCCTGGAACAGCCTCTCTAGCCTCGATAAATGTCAAAAGTGCCCCTCTTGCCTTTTGCTTAGGCGGCTCATCGTCGCCGCCCTTGCTTGTCTGAAAAATGTATAAAAGCATAAAGATTACAACTTTGTCCTCAACATTTCCCCAAATGTTAAAAAAGAAAAAAAGGAAAATAAAATTACTGGACTCCAGAGCTGAGCAGAGCTCATCCAATCCTTCTTCTCAAACTCATCAATTCCCAAATTTACCCCTACTCTTCCATTCAATTTACCATCCCACCGTTTCTCTTCATTTTTCTTCTGCACCTCTTTCAACTTGGTTATAGCTGATGTAATAAACCCCAAAAATTAAACAATTAGTTAAATAAGAACTTCATGATTATGATAATACGGCTTATCCTAATGTAAGACGGGGGTATTAAATAGAAAACTATATTTACAGAAGGGGGGGGGGGGGGGGGGGGGAAGGTAGGCAAACCATCGTCTAAGATAATGAAGGAAAGGGGAAGTTCACGCTGAAATGCCTGGATCTTCTTAAGCTCATCTTCAAGACTATTAACATAATCATTAAGCTTAGAGAAATCGCCCGAATTATAGACTCCGGTGACTAAAAACCGGGTTATGAATTCGGGCAATGAGGGAGAAATCGGAGGACTCAAATCCAAACTCAATAGAGGCATATGCATATCGGATCCCATTATTTGTTGTAATATTGAGAAGAAGAAGAAATAATATGATTAAGATGAATTTATGAGGAGTGAGAAAATAGGTGCATCACACATTCACACTTACAGTTGGAAAGATAAGCATGACAAGAATGAGAGGAGACAACAAGGGAATACGCTAAACTTATTTATAGAGGGTAAAGAATAAAATGCATAAACGAAAACGGGTCGTCGCGTAAATAGAATCTACATTTTTTATTTTTTAATCAAACTTTTTTCTGTCTTTTCCAGTTTTTCAAAATCAAGGGTGCAAAATTAAAGAATTGTGAATAGAGAATCAAGAGTGATTTTTATTTTTTATTTGGCGTGTGTATTTCGGATAAGTATGATTGGAGTGGTACTTCCGCAATTGACATCTTTGTCCAACCATTTTTATTTATTATTTATTATTTATTTAGTTTTTGACATTGATACCACTAATCAATATGTCAATAATTACTGAAGATTATATTTTGTTTTTTGGGTGTGTAGAACTTTCTTATAGCCAGCCACTACATGACAAGTCAGTACAAAACTAAATACTATTGCATATATATGATGGTCTTAATCTCATTGCAATGCTCGATAATGAAACTAGGTAAGCTAGTTAGTTGCTTCTTCCATCGTATGGATCTGTATTTGGAAAATTGGCATAAATAATTATGCAAGTGGTAAAGTAGATAGTAAAAAATGGTGGGATACGTTGGATGGGTGGTTAATTTATGGGATTATGTTTTGAGTGGGACTAAATCAAACAAGTATGTGTAATAATGTATATAAGACGGGAAATCCGAACAAATGTATAGATTAATAATGGGACATCCATTTCGTAAACGACCCTTAGAATCTAAAACGGATAACAACTTTTCATCATTATATATGTTGAAGTGCATGAGTCTATTTATGAATGGTTTCTATTATTAAGCAACAACAAGCTAAACTTTGTCATAGTTGGAGTATAAATGACCACAGATATCTATAAACCTAATGCATAACCTAAGTTTTGGTTTAGAGAATAATTGATCTTTTTCCCATAGGAAAATGAAAAGAACTGATCAAAGTCTAAATTCATCAAATTAACTCCCATGTACGTACTGCATTTGGAGCTGTGGCCAGGAACGTCAATGGGGGCATAATGTAAGGCGGTTCTCGTTGTCACCAAGCTTGCTAAGAGGTATGGGCGTATGGCCTTACGGAGGTGATTATCTAGAGTCTAGACAGATTGCCAACTCGTTTTGAAGAAAGGATCAACGTACTTCTCTCATTTGGACTCTATCAATTAAGGTGTTCAGCATTCTAGCATTTCTTTTGAATTTGTAGCTTGATCTATGTTAAACGTAATGGTAATGTTGTGGCTCATCATTTAGACTAATAGCTTTGGGAGATAAACAGGTTGGGAAAACCATTGTCCTTATGGGAGGTCTCCCTTTGTATTTTCAGACAAGTTGTCCGTAACTTAATGAAAGCACTAAGCTGGTATTTGAGTTAGGTTGTTTTGTTTGTTTTAAGCTCATAAGATCTCCTAGACTCTGGGTGCAACTTGAAAGTAAAAACACGTCAACTGCCCTTTAGCCTTTAGGTGGGTGTATGAAAACTCCCTCTAATGAAGTTCAAAAGTTCTGACGCAATTATCAGTGTATGGAATGGTAGATAGTAAGTGTAAAATTGAATACCTTTGAATTTGGAGAGTTATTGTATTTATAGATGTTATACTTGTACCTAAGGGCCACATAAATTACAGGTGTCATTTTAAATCCATATTGTAAGATTATTGTAACACTCTTATATTCTTCAGTTATAACTATTCATTATTTTAAATAAAATACATGAAGAAATATAATGGTGTTGCTACCACATGATGACTTTGAAAACTATTCTCATTATTGATTCGACTTGACCTATTAAAAACCCAATAAAACATGACCCTTCAACCCAATTAAGCTCATAATTAATTATAACTATTTTATAAACGGGTCGATCAATAGCCCTTAATGGGGCCCCTCCCATTTAAACAAGTCTATCACTCTCTACGTTAGGTTACAGCGCAAAACATCCCCACGCCGACCTATTAGGCCAGAGGCCTGGTTATTTATTTCCCTTGTTTGGTAAATGACTTTTGGCTGACTTTTTTTTTATTGATCTTTTGACTTTTCCATTTGGTCAAACAACCAAAAAATATATTTGATTGTTGGCTTTTTATTTGGGTTTTCAATTGTCTTTTATTTGGGTTTTCAATTGTCTTTTATGTGACTTTTGACTTTTGATACTTCACATTACTATTAAATCCTTAATTTTTCTCATTCTTTATCAAACATGATATATTACAAGTATTACAATGTCTAAAAAAGTCATTTCATATAAAACAAATAACAGTTAGCTTTACCAAATATATTTATTAGAAGTAAACAATCCAATAGCCAATATGAATAACCAATCAAACCATCTAACAGCCAAACAAAGACATTATTAAAAAGAGAGGGTCTTTCAGTTAGCTTAACATACTAGAAGGTGGTTGGTAAGACATTTACAATGGAGTACGGACTCTACGGAGTATATTGTAAAAGACGGGTTATATTGAGTATTAAAAAAAAAAATGAGACATAAGAATACAAATAAATTAAACCTACAAAGTAGCCACACGAAAAACTCAATGAAGATGAAACCAATAACATTACAGGCAAGATTTTGATTTCACATTTTTGGATGCTAAATTACCCTGTTAAAATCAACTCCATACACACGTGTAAATGCATAAAAACTTACCAACTTCATACTCTTCATGGATTTGTTATGGCTAGCTAGCTAGGTAAGGCAAGCATCCACCTGATTAATCTTGACAAGCTCCCCTTCCAAGTTTTCTTTTATACTTTCATAATACTCGTGTTCGTGTATCAATTGGCGTCACCTTTTTAATATCCATTGCTATTGACAGTAAGTCCAACCTATCAAATCCAAAATAAAGTAGATTATCATAATATATTCAGAGAAAAATTAATGACAAAGATGCTATTGAAGAATTAAATGTGCTAAAGTTAAAAAAAAAAAAAAAAATGGGTAATAAAAGGCTGCTGATAAAAGCTGAGAATGACGCACTACTATAAAATTGGAGATTGGCATTGCTGTTTCGTTGGATTTTAGATGGAACTTATATATATACAATTATCAATTTTCAATTGAAAAAGCAACCAATTAGTGATAAATTATTAACTTATACAATTATGTTAATAGTTTCCTAACAAATAAGTTAATTTAATGTAGTTATTGTTGGGTGATTATGCATACTTGTTTATTGGTTTAGTAATAAACAAGGGGCAATATATTTATTGGATAGTATTTAGCATTGAACTTGAACGATGAGCCATTGGGTTGTTGGGCTGAAATCATAAGGGATCCAATATGTTGCAAAGGGATAAGTTAATATAATTACTAATTTACTATCATCGAATAAGCATTCATAAGATGTTAGCAAAGTTAGTTAATAGTTGCAAGTTATAGATCTCATCTTCGAGGATTAATAGTAGTAATTTTTTCTAAGTAAACATCTTTTTTTGAGACGTGTCATATAAAGCTTTTGTGGCCCCTTATCAACAGTCAAAAGAGAGTGATACATGTAGGATAACATGTATGTTTAGAACTGTGCATTGGGTCGGGATGGATCACAAGTAAAACGGGTCGGATGGGGTCGGGCTAAATGAGATATATAACGGACCGAGTCGGGTTGGACCATCCAAAGTATAGGTTTTATCTATAGAGGGTGATAGTTTACGTGTATCACCTCCAATCTTTGGTAGTGAGCCATCGTCAAATAAGTAGAAATAATTCATTACTCAATAGTGTTTAAAAGTTTTGGAAACTACAAACCCATTATTGACTCGACGTGAATCCTTAAAAACTCAATAAAACATGACTTTTTAAGAGACCGACCCATTAGGCCTATTATTGATTAGACTTTTTTACAAACGGGTCGGTCAAGGACTATTAACGGGTCCCCACCCATTTGAATAAGTCTACATGCGTTTACTACTGGTTTTGAAAGTAGTAAGATACATTATTGTTGATTTAAGTAATTCGTATACTTCATAGCAACAATTTCGAGAGTAATAGTCAATTTTTTTGAAAAGCTTCAATTATATCAAATGACGTTCGATCTGCTGTCTTACCATAAAAAGCTTAAAATAGTTCCAACGCAACCAAGTAATTTACCCTATCCCTTAATACGAATGAGCTTGCTCAAAAGTTATAAAGAACTTTGAAGTTGCATAGCTTTGTAGTCATTGTCAGCTAATTTGAGATATTGTCTTGCTTCCCCACGCAACATTAACTTAACCTCTTATCCATCGTAGTAATACATTGCATAGAAGTATGACTGGTATCCACGTATAGGGGATGCCTCTAATATTTGAAGTAATGGATCACTTTATACTACTAGTAAGTTGTTTAATCATAAAGTTTGATATTTCAGGAAGTGCAATACTCCATAATTAATTAGGCAGATGTTTCTAACTAAACAACTATATATACAATATAATTCTATAATATAAAACTTCTAATTTCAAAAAATATATGTTTTTTGACATAAAAATAATTTTAAATATCAACTAAACAAACACTTTAATTAGAGAGTTACAAAGAAAACTCAATCAACTTGATGGTTTTTCCTAAGTGTTGGACCGTGGGTGGAATACTACCGGATCTTATCCCTATCCGTTACAAGTTACAACTCTTCATATACCAATAAAACCAATGAGAGTTGAGGATAGGCCCCAAAGAACCAAAGTTCCCTTGTGTATTTAACCCTAAAAAACACTCAATATTAACATTGATTAAGATAAAGGAGATCACATACATTTCTCTCATACTAACTCTTGGGGCGTCATGTTAAAAAAAACTAGGGCTTCTTTTCTAAAAGAATAAGCCCAAGCTTCATGAGAAGAAATAACTCATATTTGCCTCGGCGATTACATGTACTTGGAATGACGGAAAATAATATCATTGGACACTATACTCCTTGTCTCCTTGTTACTCTATTAATATTAGTTTACAAAATGAGGTTTTCTCAACCGCTTATTGTATTACTCTAGTAATATTAGTTTAGAGAGTCCTCCAAATTCCCTCATACGTTTAAAATACACTTTTGAAATACAAAATATATACGACATGAAGTAAATGAAATATAATTAACTTAATTGGTTAAAATTTTAATGTATTATACTTAAGACGTGAATCAAATCTCGTCTATATCTGTTGTTGTCATACCGCTTGAAGTTTTCTTTACATCAAAAAATATTTTCAATTGAGCAATGATTCTATGAAACAATAAATTTAGGGTAACCCATTTATTAAAAACTGGTAAAAGCCCCTGTAACGAAAGGGCATTAGACATTGAGGCCGCATGGCAATATGCGCCAGATTTTTTGGAATCCATTTAACATGTTTGAGCTAATCAATAATTGAAGACCATAGGTTATTTGAGCAGTGAAATTGATGCTATCCGTCGATGGTGATCAAATACCCCCACTTTATCCACATTTCCGTCCTATTCGAATAGATGCTGAATTCCATACTTGCAGTATATATGATATTAAGATATTCTCAAGATCTTTTTATTTTTATCCTATTTAAAATTTAATAAGTTTGACTATAAATTTTCATCACGTTATAATACATTTAAGTGAGATCTTATTATTATATATCAATGCAAATTTTCAAAATATTATATTTTCATACTTTTGTCTTTTAAAATAAAAACATTTGTTATTGTGTCATAAAAACTATAATAAGTCAAATGGTATAAAAATTAGGGATAGAGGAAGTAGCTAAGTTTTTACCCAAAAAATCGGTTTGTAAGTTTGAGTTCCCGTCTTATCACATCAATAGCTCATCATTTTCGAAAATACGTTAACGATGAGATGCGTTGCAGCAAGATGTTCCTCCCTATGGATTTACATATTGAAATAGGGATGACAATTCAGTTTGAATTCGAAACGAGTCCGATTCGAAGAAAAAAGTCCAATCCAAGCCCGTTTAAAAAAACTCCGACTTCAAATAGGAGATGGGTCGGATTCGGATATTGTATTACATCTGACCCGATTGTGATCTGAGTTCGGTAGTCCTATCCGATTGAGTAGTATCAAGGCTAGTATTAAAAAAACTCAAATATAATAACCAAAAAAAATTAAATAAATAAAAAACCTTGGTATTTGCTCGTGTTGTATTATTTGTTTTAATTTACTCTGTATATTATAAATGAATTGTAGTATTAGTAATAAAATTAACAAAAAAATAGGTAAGAAAAGTACAACATTTACAATTAAATTTTGGATCGGATTCCAAAGTTAGACGGATCGGATTAGATTCGGAGGTCCAAAATCCCTAATTGGGTCAGAGTCGGAGTTTGTGACTTTGGAGTCAGATTCGGATCCAAAATTAAGATTTGCGAACTTGTCGGATCGGATTTGTATTTTGTTGGATTCGCTCCGACTCCAATCCATTGTTATTCCTAGATCGGAAACATAGTATATAACTCTCATTGCCAAGGAAAATGTGCATGGTTTCTGCATATAGTCTAAATGTGTTAACTTTCTTGTATTTTGTTGTATTGTTCCAAGTCTTTATATAAATCCTTTTCCACTATAATCTTTAATGTGAAATTGATTAAAATAAAACGAAATTATATTGAAATATAATCGGTAGTTTTATGTAATATATAAGACTTATAATTATGATTAAATAATATTTATAGTTCAGATATTTCATGTTGGTTTTAGGATTATTTCATCTTAACTTTTCATGATCCCTTATTTCAAATCCGTTGACAAATTTAACATCATCTGTCGTCATCTAAACTTTAGATATTCATCATTTCACGACTCAGACCTCCGGTACCAGTTGCGAGGGTGTGACTGTGTGAGTCGTGACTCGTGACTCGTGAGTTTGCGACGCTGTGACTTCTTTGACTCCGTGAGCACGTAGACGTAGCTATTCTTCGTATAAACTGATTCTTACCTTAAAGTGATGGTCCACAGGCCCATAAGCAAACTTATATAAAACAGGTCTCCCTAATGTGAGACTTCCTCAAATTAGAATGGCAAGAACCAGTAGGCCATTAGGCCTCTAAATTAAATTTGGTCCACAAAGACAATGTCGACTATCTATCGTTGCATAGTGGTAAATTTCAAATTTGCAATGCTTCAACTAGAGACTGACTCAACCCGTTAGATCAACTCAAATCCAACCCATTTATAAAGGGTTGAGTGGAATTTTCAACCCAATTATTTAAATAGGTCAACTCAACTCAACCTGATAAATAGACAAGTCGGGTTAGGTTGAAATTTTCAACCCGACCCAACTTGTGTTACTTATTGAATTTGGTTTTGCTCAATTTTTTCTTATGGGTCGGGTTAAATTCATCTTTCTAATTTCTATTTTGTATTTTTGCCTCTTTAATTCTTTATCTCTTCTGTGATTTTTCTCTTCTTAGCTCTCTCAATTTGAAAAATGTTAATATATTTATCTTTTATTATGTTAAAAATTTGGCTGTTCACTAAACTATTATTATGGAGTTGTAACGTATTTGTCAAATTTTTCAATTTAGTTGTTCTAAAACTATGTTAAGATTTTATTTTTCATTATGCATTGCTTGAAATTTGAAAAATTAGAAACTGATTGACTTTTATTTCTTTAAACACATTGGGTTTAAGTGACCCATCCCATAACAAGTTGGATTGAATTGAAATTTTCAACCCATTTAATAAACAGACTGGGTTTGGGTTGACAAATCTCAACTCAAACCCAACTGAGTTTAACCCGAACCGAATTGAATCGAACTGTACCCAACCCAACCCAACACATTGTTAGCTCTAACTTCAGCTGTATAGCCGAAACATAAAAACAATATTCGAATGATTTAATCGGAATTTCCTCCTCTGAAACCTCTTGGTATTGTTTAAATTAATTAAAATTACATGATACAAGCAAATGTACAATCATTGGGAAAAAAAAGTGAATTAAATCAATGATAGCTTGAAAGGTTGGGTTTGGCAGACGCTGAGGGTCACAATTTCACAAAATGTGCAGAGAGCAGCTTCGAGACCATAAATCCATGGAAGGAATCGACATTAACGAGCTCCTTCAGCTTCTCATCGCATATTACTGTCTTCTTCTCATATGGATCCTGCAAAAAAAATCAGAACATTGATGTAAACTGTTGGGAGTTGGCTAGAAATATGGCAAGTGTAAGGAAATGCTACAACTCTACAAGGGTATCATTGCATTTTGTAGCTTCAAATGTAGCACCTAATTAAGAACTCAAAATGACTTTTATTAGGTCACGACACTGAACCAATGCCACTCCCTATCTTTACGATGCCTAGATATAAGATGATCTATTAACATAGATGAAGAGAATTCATTTTTTGACACCCCCAAAAAAAAAATAACACTCCAATAATGAATTTTATAATGATCATAATGAAGAATTTGGGAAGAAAAAAAAATACCTGGAGATTATTGTCTTTTATGTATTCCCATACTCTCTTTATAACCATAGCACGAGTCAACGCTGTTTCTCCAGTACCCAGAAACCTGATAAGGGTGTCGGAGAGCGGAAGAGGAGCTAGAAAACCAGAATAGACTTTCCTTGGAGGGTTTACTTTTAATACTACCTCATTTAAATCTGAATGGAGAACACAGCAGTAAGGGACAAGGTTAGAAGCTTGGATTTCAACAATTTATGGGACAAGAAATGAGTCAAGCAATAAACTTCCACTTTCAATATTTGGAGTTTGCAAACATGCAAACATAATATTACTCATGATCATGTTTTAAGAGGGAAATATCTTATGAACGCATGAGAAAATGACTCAATGGAGCATCAAGCCATCAAGTGCATGCCAGACAAACTTCTTACAAGTATTATATTAGCAAGAAACTTGAAAATAAAAAGAATATAGTTGTCCTCAGTTCCTCACCAACTCTATCTTGCTTCCGCGGCTTCTCTTTCGGTTTCTCTCTCCTCATCGACTTCTCTGAAGTTGCAAAAACAGTATTATGCATATAAACAATTTAAAGAATTTCATAATACTTTACCACATACCACATATAGTATCCATACTAATATGTAACCACTACTGGTGGTCAGAGAATGTCAGAGCAAAAGAAATGTACATGTAGAGTTGTGACAATAAACTAGAGCATCAAGGCAAAATTTCAACAAATTGGTTGCTAATAACTGGGATTCAACATCAGAAATCTTCAGGCAGAGGCTAGTCACAACAATAGATAGGCAAAGAAAGATGCAACATCACATGGTCAGGAACATATCATCAACAATAGTTAATCATTAACTTTTGCGAATGAAAAAGAAACTTCAAAATCAAGTACTTGGAATTAAGAGCTCCATATGTAAATTGTGACGTAAAGAAGTATACAATACATTAGTCTACCAGTCTAAATTGATAGATTAGTTCTCCTCCAAATTGGAAAATCTACAATACCAGCAATCAAGCACGTTAATCCACAAAATACCTACCAAATGACTAATCAATGTCTCATTGTTCTATATATTTTCATTCGTAAGCCAGAAAATACAGCAAGAAACCAGAGGTAGGTATCAATATGTAACCTGCTGGCCAAATGTGCTTTGTTAAGGCTTTATGAATCTGGAGGCTATTGATGGAATCAACAGCAAATAGTTCACGCAATGTTTCATCACAAATGATGTTCTTTCCATCTTGAGGGTCTTTCAGGTTTTTATCACTCACATAGCTCCACAGTCGTTTGACAACCTGCAATTCCAGCAAACATTTTCCTGAATACAGCCATGGAAGTCTACTCCCTAGCACAAGGAAAACAGATAACAATGAAGACATGGAGAATGTTCCACATATACCTCTGTCCTTGTCAAGTGAGGCACTCCAAGGAACTTCTGAAGTGCAGGAGATAATGTACAGAATTTGCCAGACTCACATACTCTTTTATTTTTCACTTTGTTTTGTCTGCTAGACCTGGTAATAACGATGGATCATCAATGTCTTGGAAAATTCATAGGATAAGGCCGTTTAAACTTTAAATGGGTCTTATGTGAAAACTACTCTTGTAATTTTTATTTTTTTTTACGAGAATGATCCATGAGAGCAACTAGTTTTGCAAAAGGATCAATAGGTTGGACAAGAAGTCCATTATGAAAAGACTTAATCCTTTGACGGAAACTACAACTAAGCAATAGCATCATCATCATGGTACTCGACAGTTAAACTTTACAATAACCAAATTGGTGGGCAGTTCGTAGGTTAGCCACAATAGCCTTACGAGGGAACTCCATGAACTGTCCATGTAGTACTACGTTCTAGCCTTTAATACCAATATTCCTGTTCTGCAAGGTTTGAGCACTAAAGTGTAAACAGCTTTGTTCTTCCCTTGAAGATGTGATGAATACGCCAATAAGATAAGGACATCTCCCAAAGGGCAGTAGGTATCAACAGGGCAAGAGGTAAGGAAAAATTGCCAACTATACCCCTCAATTACTACGACGGATGCACTCGAACAAAATTGATGCCTTTTGTTTAACAAAAATCAAATACCATTGACACATATAAGTAGAATGTAGCACTCACATTGTCATTGCACCCTCTCGATCCTAATCAATATACCTCATATCCCCCTCGAGGATTCCGATAAAAAGAGTTCAAAATTCATAACTTGTAGAAAGACAGAAACCAAAAAATCTAAGTATTTAATCGATTAGAAAGATAATCCAATTAGAGATACCAGATTCATAAAAAGCGGTATGCATCATGTAAGGATAGACCGTTCATACATAAACCCAAATTAAAGCTATAATTTTTTTTACTTCTTCTCTCCATAAAGTCTTTATTTTACTCTGAAGTCTGAACTCTAACTAGACACTATGGCTTCGACTGTTCGGTTTTATTACGAAATTGCTGCATGATATACGACCCCGTGTTTGCTACAGACTTAAGGTATAATGTATGGTTTCAATTGTTTCAAATGGCCATATAACTGATCTCTAGTCCTTGCACACATCTAGTGATCTAGTCAGTAACATTTCTGCAGGAAACATTCGTATAAAATTCAACCTTTATGTCGTGCATGTACTATTGTACTGTATGAGAACAACTAATACATCAATCCCATGAATTCAATTAGTAAAGCTAATAATCAAAGAAATATGTAAACCCCACTACAAATTCATCAACAGACAATTAAACACAGTAATCAATTCATTAATACTCGGTATATCATAAACAGAACGAATTACCGTTTGAATTTGGTTATGCTCTTGAAGCTGGTGGAGGCATTGTTATGAGGTTGAGCACCAGCAGAAAAGTGAGGGCGATCCCCGTAATAATCGCTATCAGAATCAGAAACGTCGTAATTTGCATCGTCATCTATTCCAAGTGAAGCGTCTTCAGTGAAATCGTAATGGGTTTGAAGAAAGCGGTCAACTTGGGTTCTGAGGAAGGGCTTTTTATGAGACAAATCAACCCCAAAATCTGACTCTAATTTATGAATGACAATGTTGTAAGTCGTCTTCTTTAAATCGGACCCACTCAGGAACTCATGCACCTTTTCTGCGAGCTCCGAATCTGAAACCATGGCTTTGTAGTTTGTAATTTTCTTGGGTTTGCTCTCAATGGTTTCGAATGGTCAAGGAAGGTTTACTCAACAAAAAGAGGCTGGTAGTCTAATACTAGTTTCATAAGGGGCTAAGGGGCCTAAGCCCTACTTTTTTATTACACCTTTAACTCTTGAACCTAATGACTTGTGGGTCCGTGTTTGTACATTATGAAATATATCCAATATGACCTATACTTTGCTCTACCAGTCTCCCATTAGGATTGTAAATTTTTTTTTTAAAAAAAAAGTTTTCTGATTGCTATCAAGTTTATTAATTCAGAGATACAGAACGTCTTATTAATATGTAAAACATGAATATAATTATTACTCCCTTCCTTTTTTTTTCGAATTTTTTTTAGTTGTTTGATATCATTTACTTTAGAAATTTCACTACTTATTTAATATTCTATTCACTTGCATTATTTTTTAATTTTATTTCTAGTTTAATTTAAATTATTTTTATAGAATCCTAATGATATTTAAGATTGTCTTTCCCCATTAAAAAAAAGAGATAGTATCATATAAATATATTATTTTTTTAATCGAAACATATATTCTGAGAAAGCTTGAACTAAATTCGAGCAGTTGATATAAAGAAAACATCAATTACAGAAAAGACTCAACAGTAGTAGCATGATATATGCCAAGCCCAATGCAATAACATAAAGTAGAAGAATTCACGAAGTCTGTAAGAACAGTTAGCAATTAATTAATAGTCAGATCATAATAGAGGTAAAAGGAAAGCATATAAAACCGATTAACAGTTTTTTTCAATAATAATTTGTAATCCTGAGTGATTTGTGGAACCATACATGGTAAAATGTGAATCACAAAACAAAGCATAAAGAATAAAAATGGGCTCAATAAAAACGTAAACTTTCATAAAGCACTAAGTAGCTAGCTATGGCCCTTCTTATTTGAATGCTTGATGTCTTGAGTAGTTGAGCCTAATTAATAACATACGGGTCCAAATTAAATTGTACATATAAGGATATATATCCAAAATGTTTTGTAATTTGAATGCAAACCAATTAGTTACCAGGTACGACTTACGACTGAATAGCATAAGATTTTTAGGTTTGACTTTGTCTAAAGATCAGAAAAAAGGTTTTCGTATAAGTAGACAATTTGATACATCCCTGTATAAATTAAGCTCGTATCATGAAAGATATTCTCATTTTTTTCTGATATAGACTCCGTTTAATAGGATGCAAAACGTTTTCAACTAAAAATGGTTTACCATAGAAAACTTTTTACGGTCGAAATTTCATGGAACTTTTCTTTTGTTTGGTTGCATAAAAAATGAATTTACATTTAAATATTTTTCGTTGTTTGGTTGAACTGAAAATTAACTACTCCTATTAACTTTTCTAATTATATTTTCTTGTCATTTTTTAACTCTTTTTCCGTTATATTTTTTATTTGTTTGTCATTAGTTAAATTTGTTACGCTATAATAAATATTTTTTTTATAAAATCTACAATACATTTCTCTGATCTATTAAGAATATATTACATTATAAAGAATATCGCCATAAAACCACATAACCCTAAAAATTTGGTTCAACATTATAAAAAGACCTTAAACTAACTATAAAAGATTATTTGCAATCGAATAAGCAAAAAAATTAAATAGGTAAACCAATCAATTGGTTGTAATGTAATAGTTTGTACTTTTACATTTTAAATTCTAACATAAATAAAATTTCTACTCTAATTTTAAATAAAGTGTTGATTGCCCACATTTCATGAGAAACTTTCATAATTCAATCGAATCGGGGAGAAATCTAGGGTTTTTTATTTTATTTTCGACGAAAATGGATAAAAATAGTTCAAATTCATGATATAATTAGATAATTTAATAATCAAAACATGAGATTCGAAGAAAAACGTACTAAATTGATGATATTCAAATAAGATGAAAAGAAATTGTGGATTTTCCTCCAATGTTTAAGAGAGAGAAAGTATGGAGTGGAGACAAAATCTACTGAGAAGATGAGAAATAAAAAATGCTTGAATAGAGCTGGGCATGGGCCGAATAGAGCAAGCATGCTTTTGGCACAATACGACACAAGAAAAGCCGTGGTACGACACGATACACTATCCATGGAGTGGGCCACAAGCCAGACCGCAGACAACAAAAAAAATTTAGAAACTAGAATGCGAGCGACACGCCAATTTGGCACGAGGCATGGCGAAGTATGCGATTATTTATGATTATTTAATAAAATTAATATTACTATTATTTTTAATATTATTATATTCTTATAATATAATTTATATTATCTAAAATTATTTTGTTTAATTCTATTGTACTTTATATTTATTTTTTGCTAAAAAAATTAGGCCAGCACGAGGCAAGACACGACTAGAGGTGGCCAGCGGCCCGGTCCGTGCGAGCTGGGTCAGGCCAGCCACTGGGTCGGTCTAGGAGATTCAAGACCGGGGTCGGACCGGTCCAGTTCCGGGCTAGGCTTGGGTGGGTTGATTCGTTACCGAATCACGAATCGAATCGAACCGAATTGGCAAATCGGAACGAATTTGGTATTGAATCGAAACGAATCACGAACTGAATTGAATCGAACCGAATCAAATCAAAACGAATTACATATAAAAACATTTACAAATTAGAATAAAGAAAATATTTCGAATGTAATTAAACGTTTATAATGCACTCATAATGACATTTTTTGTAAACTTTTAAATAAGGTCGTTTTTTAATTTTTTTTCTTCATAATATGTATAATTAAACTAATTATGTATATTCACCTAATTTCATATTTACGTATTATTAAACCAAATAGACTAATTAACCTATAATTAAACAAATTACTATTATTAAATTAATTAACATAATTAGCTAATTACATATTTACTAATAATCCATTATGTTATTCATTTATTTTAATTAAACCGTTAAAAGTGCAATATATTTCTATTAAATTACTTCTATATTTGTAATAAACAGTTTGGGTATAGCGTTTTAAGTGTGTTCTTAGGGACACGTCTATTAGAAGGTTGTAAAGAGGTTCTAGCAAAATGTTCGAAGTTTGGACTCTCATCATGGCTAAACAGTAATTTATCCGCAATTACAAAGTTAGTCATTTCATCAATCATCCTATCTCTGTTATACATAAAAGGCATACCTCCTACGGGAATGGAACCCATATACCCGTGTAATTGTATTAGACTTGACAATTCAACTGTGCCTGCGGATTCAGCTGCTTCCAGATTTATTTTGGGTACTCCGGTCAAGTGACGGGATAATGTCCCCGTCCAATAACAGGTCTTCCGTGAAAAAGAAGCTATTAACTTATTCCCTTGTTGCTTGTATATCAAGTAATAGCACATGGATTTCTTCCCTTTGGAAGTAACGTTCGGTCATTGAAACCTTTTCGAAATATAGTCATATAGGTGAAGATTTCTTTTTACAGTGAGTAGACTCGGGTACTCCACCTTCACCATCATCTTCACCTTCACCTTCATTTCATATCAAGTTAAGCCAAAAACTAACATTATTGATTTATTAACTAACTAATTAACATAATAAATATAATATAACATAATCAAATAATGTAACTAATCTAACACAACTAATTAATTTAACTTAAACATTATCAACTAATCTAACATAACTAATCTTAACATAACATAATCAACTAATATAACAAACCTAATCAATTTAACTTCAACAGTATCAACTAATTAAACATCAACAACTTACCATAACATAACCAACTAATCTAACATATATAACTAATAAATTTAACTAATCTTAACATAACATAATCAAGTAAACTAACATAACTAATTAATTTAACTTAAATATTATCAACTAATCTAACTAACCTAATCAATTTAACTAATCTTTACATAACATAATCTAGTAAACTAACATAACTAATCAATTTAACTAATCTTAACATAATATAATCAACTAATCTAACATAACTAATCAATTTAACTAATCTTAACATAACATAATAAAGTAATCTAACACAATAACTAATCAATTAATTAGAAGTTTAAGAGTTACCTTGAGGAGTAGAAGGAGGCAGACACATCTCCGAAATTGGAGTTTCAGGAATTTGAACAGTAGGAGAACCAAAAATTTGTTGCTTCAAATCATGAGCACAAACCGCGATATTTTCGTACGAGCTACTAACACTGAGTCTATGTCTTGAAGCCATTTCTTTTATGAAATGAAGTAGTAAACAAGTAAATTAAGAATAATAAACCAACTAATTAAGATAACTAATGAAGATTAAGAGAGTAATTAAGAAGAAGATTAGTAATAATAAGTAAGTTAATTGTATTTAATAATAATTGAAAGATTGAGAGATTGAGAGTGAATTTGTGAGGAATGAAACCGAATTCATTGGTTTATAGAGGGGTGGCACCAACGGCTATATTAACGGTCATTTTGCAACGGGCTTAGCGGGCGAGGCCGGACACGACACGACACGACACGACAAGAGACCAGACATGAGCTGACACGGTCCATGACGAGCACGACACAACCCGTGCCCACCTCTATGCATGAGTTGGTAATGAGTGATTTGTTTGTTAATTGGTATTTTTTTTAGAGCGAATGGATATAAAATTGTTTTGCTCCCAATTTTAAAAGAAATATTTTTCAATAGAGTGTAAAATGAATTTACACTCCAAGTTTTACATCCTATATTTCACTCCAAACTAAACAATATAAATTGGAAAAATAGTTTTTAGAAAAAATATTTTACATCCTACTAAACAGAGCCATAGTTAGAAGATTGCGAAATTTCAATGTATTAATTGAGATGGGGTGGATTATTCGAAATAGTTTACAGTTTCTTCAAAATAAATAAATAAATTTTAATAGCTTTCTCTTCTATTTGGTTGTAAAGGTGTATTTTGTTTAACATGCAATATCAAAAAGAAGATAAACACTACAATAATGGATCTCCATACAAATTTTAATATTACTGGCATCTACTAGTTAAATTATCCAACCAAACACCTTATTAGGCTTTCTCTTTTAATTTTTTTTTGATCCAGGAGAGACTACAAAGTTGTTGTGACACCTTTGACATCATCAATAGCCAGTCTTCTATTCTTTAATGGAACCAGATTAAGGATTTGAAAATGAAGCGTTTGATGAATGCCAAAATTTGCTAACCAATCTGTCACCTTGTTTTCTTCTCTGTATTTATGAATTACTTCCAATCTGGTATATTTCGAATAGAGAATATTTTTTTTAAAAATGACATAAACTTGAAATAATTGAAGAAAACTATACATGGTTAAGATGTCGTAAAGAACAAAAATTACGTGATTATAGGGTAAAGCGCTGAGTAAGTAGTAATGCATGCATGTAAGTATGTAACAAAGTTTTTCCATCCTTCTTTTTTCGTTTGTTACAAACAAACTCTTAAAAAAAAAGTAATACGTTGCGTACTGTAGTTTAAAAGGTGATAGATAAATCTTTATATTAAAAAGCCAACCGAAAACATCGTTGATAATGCCAGCAGTTTTAAGTAATTACTAGCTAGATGGCTCACTATAGGAACTCTAGGTAGAGATGTAAAATATTCAATGGCTCCGGTATTCCAAAGCTTGGTTTTTACAATTGTTTTATTACTTATATGATATCACGAGGAGATAACCCAATCCTTGTATATTCCTCGAGGATGATAGATTAATGAAATTTGAGTGATGGATAACCGCGTGACGAATGGATTGGATGGCGTGGATGTAATTGGGTGATAAATTCAGGTCATACTCTTCTAGGTCCTAATTCCATCCCTAATTCCAAGTGATCAAATGAAAAGGAAATAGTTTCAATTGCGTTTTATGTAAGATAAACCATAAATAACTTTGATAGGTATATCATATAGAGTTTGTAGGTAAAATTATTTAACATTCTTGGACATTTAAAACTAGACTTGTATATTGAGTCGGGTTAGGGTCGGAATGAGTCACATACAAAACGGGTCAGGCCAAAAAAGATGCGACATGTGCCTAAGAAGATGCAAAACAAACTGGATCGGTTCAAATAGAGTATATTTATATACACGGAGGACGATAGTGTGACTGTATCACCTCCAATTTTTAGCAGTGAACCATTGACAAAAAGTGTAAATCATTCATTACTTGATAGTGTTTAAAAGCCATGAAAGCTATTAATACGACTTGATCATTTCAAGACCAATTAAATCATAATCCTTTAAAAAATCGACCCATTAAAATTCAATTAGACTGTTTTATAAGCTCTATTTGAAAGGTAAACGACAAAATACTTTACATCCATAGTGAGATGAGATGATACAGTTATAATTTAAAACTTAGAATATTTAATAGTGACAGATGCAATACAGAAGTGAAAAAATGGTAAACCCAAAAAGAAAAGAAAAAAGGGGAACCCAAAGCAGAAATAATTGGGGGTCGGGTCGTAGAAGATAATGGGTAACCGACTTTACCGCCCATCTGCAGATTCTTTGACAGTTTCACATGGGCTTACCCACATTTATATCCAAACAGCTCCCGACACCCGTCATCCTTAACTAATTTTTAACTCCAAAATATCTTCCGCTATCCCTTACCCCTTACCAGTTTTACGCGCTTAATTATTATATAACCCAATTAACATTTAACAACATGCTTAACCCCCTTTTTATTTTATTTTAATATGAATTAGCAGCTCAACCAAATAATTGTTCCCAGTAAGGCAACCGTACTTCAAACGACGCCGTTTGAAGTCGTCACCCTCACTCTGTTGTCCTTTCTTCCTTTTACCTCCCCTTTTCCCCTCTGCTCATAACATCACTCTCTTTTCTTCCCTTCTCTCCTTTCCTCTATCCTCTCTCTCTCTCTCTCTCATCGGAAAACTTTGACCGATTACTGGGAATTCAATCGACGATCTAGGGTTTCCCAATCCTGAATTAAAGACACGACACCGTTTTAATGCCATCGGAAGATCCGGCGCTGTTTAATTGAAGTGAAACAGAAGAAATCGTGAGCGTTCAAAGTAATAATACAAAAATGGACGGGATAGGAAGAGGTCAGGCGTCGGTGAACCCAGCAATGGATATGCCGATTATGCACGACAGTGACCGGTATGATTTCGTGAGAGACATAGGTTCTGGAAACTTCGGTATTGCTCGTTTGATGAGAGATAAAGTTACTAGAGAGCTCGTTGCTGTCAAGTATATCGAACGCGGCGATAAGGTTTAACTTTTGTTTTCAACTCTTATGCGTCGTTGTTTTTTTTTTTTGTTGATTGCTAGTCTAAATCTTTCTATATTTATAGAATTGGTTGTTATGGAGGGGGTTACTAAATCGGGAAATAACTGGGGGATTGATTCACTTCACTATCTTTTCAGGAATTACTTTTTCACGTGATTGCTATTTTTCTTGTTTTTTTATTTATTTATTATCTTACATTTATTACTTTGAAGATGTTTTGGTTCATAAATTTGACTCAGATATTTGATTTCTTCACGCCAAACATGATTCTTTTGTGATTTAATTGAGTGGAGTAATTGTGGCTGTGTTAAAAAGGAGTTAAATATGACGGCTTGGAGTTGCTATTTTAAGAAAAAAGGGGGTTTTCATCGATTATGCATTTTTATTGGGGCTTTTTTTTTTGGGGGTTCTTTGTTGATGGCGACGGCGATATGCATCTAATGTTGTAAAATTTTTGTGGGTTTGGACTGTAAGGCTATACTTATGGCGTAAAATGGTGTATTTTGAAGTTAAAGGAGTTGTGTTTCAATGTTTGTTTGGATTTTGAACATGATTTGATGAGTTTGAGGTGAGATTGTCTTCATAATAAGGTTGCAACGATGAGGATTCGATTTGATATGGTTTCACATGTCATGGTTCTCACTGGTATGTTTTGTTTAACAGAGAAGTCACTTACTTTACTACAGGAAGGCAAATTTAGTCATAATATGTGGTTGTAAGAGAATAATTTGGTTTGATAAGGCCTAAAACTTTTAAGGTTTTTCCTTTCCTCTTTTGCTTGATGTTTCAAATACTATATCTTGGATATTTTGTCCTAAAGCTGACTTGTTAGTAGTTTGACATGCCTAAAGGTGTAATCTTTTTCTTTTTTGTTGTTTTCAATCTTTCATGATTCGTAAGGCTATTACTGGGCTGGGGCTATGGTGTTGTTGTTTGCTTCTTAGTAAATGTTAGGTCGTGTTCCTGATATCATGGCGCTAGGAAATTGTGCTTTGATAATACGTTTTTATCGTGGTTTGCTGGAGTGTAAGAGTATTAACCTGGTTGTCTTAAGTTATGGAAAAGGCACAAATGTAAATAGATGCATATTAGGTTCAGAAGTTGGTCCTGTGGATTGATTTTGCATAAATTAAATCCTAATTTATACCTATTTATTTTAACATTTCAAATTGTATATCAACCATTGCCATCATTTACAAACCTAAGAGCAGCGGTGATGCCAATGGCTCCCATACAGGATGGAGTTGAAAATATGAAGCCTTAACCCTATGATGACTGTCTGTAAGAGGTTTCCATTGAACCCTTGCTTTAAAGCAAATGACCAGTTTAACAAGATATCTTGAATAGCATAATTCCAAGTAAATCTTTCGTTTCCATTCGAAATGGATTAGAAAGAAGATACCAAATACCATTTGAAGTTAGGAAAGTAGTACAGGTAAGAGGTAAGGTTCTTTTGCGCATTAGCAATAATATGCCGTAAAAAAAAATGTTTGCAGTTATAGCCTATTCAACTGGAAATTGCTTTAAGTATGCTAGTATAGTTTGAACTAGCAGTGTGACAACTGACAAGCAACCTTCACCATGAATGTGTTTTTTTTGCTGTTTTTGCAATTGGCAAAGGGTCTTGAGCCTGCTCTCTCTTTTATTGCAGATAGATGAGAATGTGCAAAGAGAGATAATCAATCATAGGTCATTAAGGCACCCAAATATTGTTAGGTTTAAAGAGGTTTGTTCAGAACATTTTTCTACTCCACCTTTTCACATAGAGCTGCTTAGTGAACTTCTAATTTATCTGAACAGGTCATATTAACACCGACACATCTGGCAATCGTGATGGAGTATGCATCTGGAGGAGAGCTCTTTGAGAGAATTTGTAATGCGGGCCGGTTCAGTGAGGATGAGGTTCTCGATTTTTGCAGTTTTTCCCCCCTGTTGGTACTGCTATTGTCTATTTAGTTTCTACTGACACTTTCTTGATTGCAGGCTCGTTTCTTTTTCCAACAACTTATTTCAGGAGTTAGCTACTGTCATGCAATGGTCTGTACTGCAATTTCTCATTATCTGTCTTTTAACTTAAAATCATAATTTTGTTTGGACACAAACAAGATAATTTGTTGTCTCTTATTCTTATAAACTTCATTTCATGATGAAGCAAGTGTGTCATCGAGACCTAAAGCTGGAAAACACTTTACTGGATGGAAGTCCAGCTCCTCGATTGAAGATATGTGATTTTGGCTATTCAAAGGTACCACAATTGATACAAAGTTGGCCCTCTTCATTCTTTTGTATTTTGTTTTTTTCTCAATTGAGTACATGTTCTCATTCATAAAGAAGCTTCTGTTTACTTCACTTTTGTCATGGAAGATTTAGATCTTATTCTATTATTTGTCATATTTTACACCTTGACTTCTTTGGATGAGGCCTTTTAGATTATCATGGACTGTTAATGACCTTTTTTATGCCTCTTTCTTCCAGTCTTCTGTGTATCATTCACAGCCTAAATCTACAGTGGGGACTCCTGCTTACATTGCTCCAGAAGTCCTACTGAGGAAAGAATACGATGGAAAGGTATCTATTTTCTCTGTCCTTGTTTGTGTTGCATCAGCTTTAGAATTATTTTGCTTTGGCATTTAACTTGTGTTTTAGAGAGTTTTTAAATCTTTCTTATGAAATCCAGTTACCTGTGTGTTATTTTACCTACTAACTTTGATTGGTGACCTTATAACTGAAACAGCATATAGAATTGTCCTTTAATCAGCTTTATTGCAATAGTTTTACCGCCAGTTGGCATTGCTTATGGTAACCAAGAACTATTGACTGCTTCATTAAATCCAGCATTTATAATCATTGCTTATGAAAGTGGTTTGATAATTTTACCTTCATGATTGTTTCCCGTCCCCATGTAACATGTACCTCAAAATTATTTTTTTTTAGAGTTTAGACATTGCATAATTTTCTTAAAATATCTAGATATTTGTTTATTACATTGAATTTGGAAGCTTCTCCACATAACTTGGCAATTTATGACGAGGATTTCAGATTAATGTATTGCTTCTGTTATCTCTTGGCTTTATGAGCAATATTTTGCAGTGTTACTCTTTTCTTAGTAAACTCACGACTATTGAACTTTATTTATGGATTATCATTTGGGTATCAACTGATGTATAAAATCATCATGTAGTTGCATTCGAGCAAGCAATTTAGGGGTTGGAGATGAATATGCTCCTCTGGAGATGGTGGGTTGCTGACTTACTGGCGATCTGTGCCTTTTTTTTTTTTGGGAGGAGGGGGAGGTTGGGTTGGAGAGGGTCTTTGTCATAGGTGAATTGCTAAAAGTAGAGGGGTTCTGAAAGGGAGACACGGTTCCCATTTCTATGTGATTCATACTGCAAAGCGTGTCTGTTACTTAAACCCCCACCTAATTTCATGTTCTTGTGTATCAGAGTATGTTTGTAAAATATTGAAGTTTCCTGGTAGACATGTATGCAAGGTAAAAGCTACCTATACCATAACAGTTACAGAACAGTAGTTCAAATCAGGGAAAGAATGAGGAGTCTTTATTTGTATGGGGAGGTGATTGGCCTGCGTCCATGGGCCTACAAATAATACGTCTTGTTTGCAATTGTACTGAAACAGATTTATAGAGTTTGTTACAAGACCTAGGTGCTCCAATGGAAATATGGAAAATGATCTGTTCTCCATACAGCAACCACGTATCGTAGAATATAATCCATGAATATACTTGAGAACGGACTCTTGAAGTTTTTAGAATTCTCTATGATTTTGTCTGTGTGTTGCCTATTGTTCACTTTCTATTAGGCTACTTTCTATATTAGAGCCATGCTGTAGCAAAGTGGGATGCTGCTGATGTTATTGACATGGAAGTCTGTTGAGCATTGCAGATAGCAGATGTGTGGTCTTGTGGAGTGACTTTGTATGTAATGTTGATGGGTGCATATCCCTTCGAGGACCCTGAGGAACCCAAGGATTTCAGGAAGATGATTCAAGTGGGTCCTTTGCTATCTAATTTTTAGCCTATGTGACATTTGGTTGACAACTTTTCATTGATGTGTCCATTTTTTGTTTTTGTGTCTTCTCTTCCGGCAGAGAATATTGAATGTTCAGTATGTGATTCCTGAAAATATTAATATATCACCAGAATGCCGCCACCTTATCTCAAGGATCTTTGTTCAAGAACCTGAATCGGTAAGAGTTCTTTCTTGTTGTAGATAGTTTTGTTTTTATTTTTTATTAATTTTTTTTGGGGTTATTGTTAGGGGATGACTTTGATGATATTGAGGGATTGGGTATTTTATTTTATTTCCTTATATTGTATGCTGGGAAGAGAGAGATTCATTTTTAGTTTGTTTATAATCATCGTTAGTTAGATTTGGCTTACCCTTGAGTGTGTTCCAGAGGATCACAATTCCTGAGATCAAGAGGCATGAGTGGTTTGTCAAGAACTTTCCCACCGATCTTATGGATGAGAATACGATTAGCAACCAATTTCAAGAACTGGAGCAACCCATGCAAAGCATTGATGCTATCATGCAAATCATCTCAGAGGCCACCATCCCTGCTGCTGGATCATCAGCGCTCAGTTTTCTATCGGACACCCTTGATATGGATGAAGATGACGATCTGTCAGATTCAGAGATTGATATCGATAGTAGTGGAGAAATCGTTTTTGCAATGTGATCATGTAAGTGTTTGCTCCCAGTTGATGGAGGTTCTTACGTTATCCCCATTGCTACTCTAGGCAATTTGGTTGCTCTTCAGTCATGATTGTAATGTTTCAGCTCTCTCTATCTCCTGTTGTTGTAGCCTATACATGTAGTAGTCATAGGGAAAGAAAGAGAAGGGTTGAAAAAAATCATGGGGAGGATAGAGGGTGAGGTGCTTCTGGGTGAGTCTGTCCCCCGGCCCCCCTTACAGTGTTGAGATTCAGCGTTTGCAAGTGTCTTTTAGGTTTGTAATATATGTATTTCATGTACTCTCCGTCGAAATTGTTGAATGTTCTTGTTTGTTATACTATGATAATGGACATTGGCATCAGTAGTCAGTAGAGCACTAGAGCTTTATATTGGACACTGGCATAGACAGAGCTTGAGCAGAGCTACAGACAGCTTATCTACCATAGTTTACATTACTGTTACAATCTATATTATGAAATCTTTACTTTGTTACTATCAGTCAGTTGGTGAAAATCTGACGCAAGTAGTCATAGTAATTGCGTTTTAAATATTGTATGTCATCTAGTTGATTTTGAGGCCAAGATATCTCTCCCACAAGAAGGCATTTATGTCAGTTTGTTTTCCATTTATGGTCTTACAAAATCGTAAGAGGATGAGAATTTACGGAGAACCAAATGATACAGTTGACATAACTCCATAAACACCTGAGTTTGTAATGTTGTTCCAAATGGGTTGTGGTTGTTGCCTGTTTCGCTAGCAATGCTTGATTGAACAAAGAAGCATCTTTAAATTCCTAGCCTAGCCTTGTGCTTAGGTTTAGTGAGGTAATAGCAGCTTCTCCAATATTGCAGTCCCAAATTTAGACTGTACCCAAATAAATACCATAATCAATAGATTAACTCATATTGACTATGAGGACCGATTTAATATGGTAGTAGCCAGTAGGCAGTATTTGATTTGGGCATTTGGTTTATTATTTGACTTGAGATCATAGTCTCGGGGTTCTTTTAGGAATCGTAATTTGTTCTGAATCTTCTTTTTAAAAAAGGTGAGATTGAGCAGTGATTCATTTGTGTCATTTTGAGTTTGCGAACCATGAAATCGGCTAGGCTGGCCTACTATAAGCAAAATGCCTGTGATGCCTGAAAACTTATTGTGAGCTTCTCTTCTTGGTGGCTGTCAAATTCATAAAAATATGGAACTAGAAGAACAAGCAGCAAAAGCCTTGATCGAGATAGAACCTGAAAATGCTGCTACACATGGAACTTTGGCCAACATATATGCCACTGCAGGTAGGTGGGAGGAAGTGGCAAAAGTCAGAAAGATGATGGATAATAGAGGGGTGGTCAAGAAGCCAGGTCTGAGGTGGGTTTGAGGTCCAAAGACCGGTCCACAAGTTTCTTGTGGGCGATACTGCTCATCCTGATTACAATCAAATCCATGCATTCTTGGTTGAGATCTCAAAAAAGATGAAGCAGGAAGGTTACGTGCCGGACACGAACTTCATACTGCATGATGTGGAAGAGAAGAAAGCAAAATTTATAATACCACAGTGAGAAGGTGGCAGTGGCTTTTTGAGTTGCTACTCCACCGGCCACATTGATCCATGTCTACTAGAATTAAAGAATTCGTGTGGATTGTCATACTGAAATCAAATTTATTTCTAGGATTACCAACAAAAATTATTGTGAGGGATTCAAACAGGTTCCACTTTTTTGAGGATGGAAGCTGCTCTTGTAGTGACTATTGGTGACATATTTTTGTTCAGTGAAATCCTGAATCTTGCTTATCTTAGACTCCTTGGTTTCAACTCTCACAGGTCGTGAATTGTTGGAGTTTATGATTTAGTAGGTTAGTAGTATAAATAGTTCATTTTGTAATTGTAATTGTTTGATTTCAAGTAATACAACAATAGTAGAAAAACTCTCTTTTCTTCTCTTCCTCCCTTCCTCCCTTTGCTCAGTACTCAACAATACTAATGGCTTCCCTTCTTCTCCACCATTTCTATCCTCCAAAATCACCTAATTTAACATGAATAGTCTTAAAGTTTTATGCATCATTTGAGGTTTAAGAATCGCCAGCTGCTGATTCCTCCTGCTGTGCTCTTGGACGTTCAGAGATTGATAGCTACCCTTTGCAATTTTACCTGCAGACAAGTGGTAAAGGAAAAAGAACTGCTCTCTTAGTATGTAATATAAAATGTGCTTGTGCAGAAATGTCTTCAACACCATCCTGAAGTGCAGGGACGGATCTTCTCTATGGCCCAAGGGGACTTGGCCCCCTGAAAATTTTGGACCTATAGAAAATGTAAATTTGTTGTTCAAAGTTAACATAAAAAAGTTATGGCTTAGTGGTTAAGTGTCCCCCCCAGCTCTTTGTTTGGAAATCAATCTTGGTCCCCCCAATTTTTGGCTCAAGCGCCACTGCTGAAAGTGAATGCATTCTGTGATCTTCATGGTCTTTAATTCATCAGTGTTATCCTCAGGTACGAAGTATTTCAGTTTCAAAAAATTTCTGCATGATGAGCTGAATTGTCTTTATTCACCTATTGAATGATATAATTGTCTTGAAGGATTAGGTTTTACTGGTAGTTTTGATTTTCTTGAGACTACTATTAGTGCATACGAAGGAATTATTTCAATATATCCAGCTTCTGTTCACACTTAGTTGTTTGAACCTGTTGCTTCTCAGTATTGCAATTTTGGAGCATGATACTTCTGTTGCTTTTTGTAGCCACTCTGTGTCTGAAGGAAATTACTCCATACAGAGCAGTTATTGTTGGATCATATTGTTTTTGTATGACTAATGCTTTGGCGCCTAGTATGTAAACTGATGGAAAAATTTGGATGTTAAATTTGCTAAAATGCCGTATTAATACCTGGTTAATGATTATTACTGATAATTGCTTAGGCCTCTTTTTTCTGTATCGACCTCCTGAAATTCTCTTTCATTGTCTCAACTTTCAATGTCACAGTTGTGTTCTAAATATTCTGAAAATTGTATCAATCCTTTTATAACAATTGTGTCTCTATTGCAGGGGACTATCTGAAATTCCTTACATCTCAAAGTTTCACAATTCACTATTTTGTTATCAGCTTCCTGTTGTTGAATAGTTTTTCATGAACTTGTTTGTTATGCTGTATGCTGTCCTGCATATCGAAAGACTTGTGAGTTTAGGTAAGTTTTGATTGTTTGCAACTTAGAAGCTCTGGTTCTGTCTATTCTGATATGTGAATTATGAATTAACTAGTGAGGTGGTAAATTTTTTTTTTTTTTTTTTCACCTATATTTATTAGAACTAATGCTTGAAGGCAGTTGATGCTTGATAATGTGAAGTACTCATTTGTCTATCTACCTAGCCATTCTGTCCATAATTGTTCAGTATATCAAATTATCATTTGCTCATGTTGAGTGCATGAGTAATTTGAATTTCCATATAAATTAATGTTAAAGATTAACGAATTTGTCTTACCGGCTTATCGTAATTATTTATAGCTAGTGGGTTTGCATCTTGGCTCCTTGCTCTATTGAGGTTGCCCACTACTAGCGTGTTAATATATCATAGACTTTTCCTGCATGTTTTTGTCAGAACGTACCTATATGGCTATAATATGAACCTTCCTCCATATTTCCACCACCATATGGTTCCCAAGCTGCACATCCAGATTGGTTTTTGGCTGTGTTCTTGCTGTTTAATTTGGTTGGTTGCTTCCTGAGTTTTAGTTTGGTTTGTCTATCAACCTCACCCTTGTTGCTCATTTGCTATCTTTCACTGTTTTATCTTATATTCTTAGCACTTTCAAATTGTCATGAAGTTTTATAATTTTAGGATAATGTGGGCTTTCTTTGGTGTGTTTCTATATTGTGTTCTTTGTGGATAATGTTTGTGTTAAGGAAATGGTGATATGTTTCCTAAATGTACAAATTGTGATATGTTTCCTAAATGTACAAATGGGGATCTGGTTCTTAAATGTAAAAATGGTGATTAGTTTCCTAAATTTAGCTATGGCCTATGAGGATTAGTTTCCTAAAAGTTCTAATGGTGATTGGTTTCCTAAATGTACAAATGGAGATTGGTTTCCTAAATGTACAGATGGTGATTAGTTTCCTAAATGTTCAGAAGGTGATTAGTTTCCTAAATGTATTGATCTTGTTTCCTAGTTTACATTATATACTTCCTAAAGATTGAATTATCTAGGAAACAAGATATATATGCTTTAGGAAGAATATTATTATTTTACTTGACGTACAAAACTACATCCACAATATTCTACATTTCTACATATTATATATACTGTCTTCAAAACCTGACCACCTCGCCCTCAGGACTTTCTTCTGCTTTCACCCTCCTGAAATTTTTAGCTTACCGGTAAATCCCCACATAACTTCTTTCTTCTTCCTGCATCCTCAATATTTTTTAGCTTACAATTTACAAATGTAAATTTTGTTTAACATATATATATATATATATATATATATATATATATATATATATATATATATATATATGGATTTCTGCTGATTTTAAAAAATGGTGAAAAAATTTCAGAGGACATGTTAAGAGTTTTATTTGGAAAACAAGAATTATATTTTTTTCTTTCTTTTGAAAAAAAGACAATGTATTCGACTAGAATTTGAAATGAGAAACATTTATGTTTGGCAGAGGTAGTTAACTTACATATATGTTTTCCTCACCTTTAATTGTAGTAAAATATGTTTAAATCATTAAGTTTTCGTGAAGAAACTGGCTGATGTTTCTTTTTTCTGATAAACATCTCACAAGCTCCTCCTCATTCTCATGCAGAGCGTGTATTTCCTGGGAGTCGCACTCTCAGTGCCATCAGTTACAGAAGGATCAAGTACTATTTAGCAATGACAAAAGAAGTAGCTGCATCAATGGCTGATGGTGCCCATGGTGGTGATATCTATAGTATCCCTAATGCTGTCAAAATTGATGTCGGTACTGCAGAGTGTGGGAGTAATGGTAAATGGGCGGTAAGCAGGCGCAAGGAAGGTTTTGCATCCATCTTGGATGCCATTGATGATGTCCGTCAAGGGAAGGTTGTTTAATTGTTTTGTTTTCTCCTCTAGTCTCTCAGTCTCTTGTTTGAAGGTATTAATTAGAGCAACATAGACAATCATTCTCTTCAATTCAATTCTTTCTTTGCAGATGGTGGTCATTTTATGTGATGGAGAGACAGAAATCAAAGGGTACCTAATGGTTGCAGCTTCACGAGTAACACCTGAAGTAGTAGACTATTTAATGAAGCAAGGATCTGGGATCATCTATGTAACAATGAAAGGGGGAGATTTGGAGAGACTGGTCCCTTGTATGGTAAGAAGTAAACCTACAGATAATTTGTAACATAACATAAACAATGCTGTGGGCTAAAATAAGTTTTTTGGCTGGGTAAACAATATAAACTGGATAAGATTGATTCAATTCCACTAAACAGGGAGAGGAAGATGACAATCTTGTTTTTCTATACACTGTCAATGTTTTTCTATTGAAGACCTAATTTTTGTTTGTCCTTGCCATTCTCCTTCCTATTGAATGCTCCCACTCTTCTCAGTTTGTAAAGATTGATTTTAATCTCAAGACAACCAAGAAAGGATATTAATGAGACAAATGAACCATTATTAATATGTGATCGTGAAGTGTGAACATAATATATACAAGTCATCCAATGAATGCATAAAGTTAGTTCTGGTGATTGTATCCTTTAGTTTGGTGATTGTATCTAAGACCTGTTCAAATGGATGGGCCCGTTAAGGGCCCTAGACTAACTCATTTGTAAAAGGTTCTAATCAATAATGAGCCTAATGGACCGGTATCTTAAAGAAACATGTTTTATTGAGTTTTTTATGGCTCAAATCAGGTCAATAATGATCCAATAGTTTCAAAAACTTTTAAACTCGGCCCTGACCTGACCCAATGTACAAGTCTAATTGTATCCTCTTATATAAGGCTTACTTGTCTTGCTTTTTGACATTGTTGTTTGATTTGTCTGTAGAATGTCGAATGTAATACTACAGCGCACGCCTCAGCTAATGACCTAGCAGCCACTGTCCTGGCTTTGGCATCAAGAGGGTCCAACACTGAGGGTTTAAAGTGTGCTGATCCTCTTTCTCTGCTCACGTATAGAGAGGGAGGTGTTCTGGAAAAAGCTGGGTATGGAGAAGCTGCTGTAGATCTTGCTGTGCTTGCTGGGTTAGATCCAGTTGGGGTCTTGTGCGAGATTTCTAGTAACGATGGCTTAGCAGAAAGACTTACCAAGCTTCATGAATTTTCTGGCAAGGAGAACCTGAAGATCATATCTATAACTGACCTCATACGGTAAATTCCAAGTCTAAAACACTATCAATTCTTAAACCAAGAAGGAAAACTTATATTTTAATTTTAGGATGATTGATCACATGAGATAGACTCTTGGTTCATGCAACCAATCCCACTTTTACAAGGCTAAGTTTTGTTATTGTGTAATTTTAGGATGATAATGCATACTTGTGTGCCAAAAGGTAGTAAGTTTGACCATCATAAAGATTTTATTTGACTCCTTATTCCAATGTCGTGAAATAAGACTTGAATGAAGGGAGTTAAAAAGATATGGAGAAAATGGTTTTACAAGAAGATGTGAGACTAGATAGGAGGGAATGACTTTGTTGTTGTATTTTTACGATGTCATGAAATATGACACATACCCATTGCAATGGCAAAGTGGGGTGGTTAACATTTGACACAATGTTCATTCTAGTATTCCTTCTTTCACGTCCTTGTTTCTTGGGAGATGAGATTTTAAGTTCCCTTTTCGATTGTAAGATAGATGGATAGATGAGTACTTACTATGATCTCGCAGGCATAGGAGGATTCATGATAAATTGATCGAGCTTACTGCTAGTGTAAGAATTCCTACTATGTGGGGAACATTTATAGCCCACTGTTACCAGTCAATCATGGATGGCATTGAGCATGTTGCAATGGTCAAGGTAGGCAAATTCAGTTTATCGTAGATAGCTTTATTCCTTGTAGTCCTTTATATAACATTCTACAACTGAAAATAAAATGATTGTCAAAACAGGGTGAAATCGGTGATGGACAAGATGTTCTTGTGAGGGTGCACTCAGAGTGTCTGACGGGGGACATATTTGGCTCTGCCAAATGTGACTGTGGGAATCAACTCGCACTTGCAATGCAGTTGATTGAGAAAGCCGGCAGGGGTGTTGTTGTCTACAACCGTGGGCATGAAGGAAGGGGTATTGGCTTGGGAAACAAACTTCGTGCTTATGTTTTACAGGATGCTGGACTGGACACTGTTGATGCTAATGTAGAGCTTGGTTTACCCGTGGACTCTCGCGACTATCACATTAGTGCACAGGTATTTAAGAAAGTTTATGAGCTTGGTGAGCTATTATCAGATGGTCATTATAAATAAACGGTTCATATTCAGACATTTATCATCACATAACTCATGGTCTCCTGTTTCTTACCACATATAACTTTGTACCGGTCCAAAATCAGATTTATGGTATTTTTTGGCATCCTGACCTTTGCTCGAGGGTTGGTTACCTGGTTTCTTTGTTCTGAATTTGGGGGGAGTAATTGTAGAATATACTAGTAGCAAAACTTGATCTTAGATAAGAGGACTCTCTGTCAGGTTATATTCCTATAATTTGATACACTAATCATGCTTTGGTAAGCTTGCAGATACTGAGGCATCTAGGAGTTCAGTCATTGAGGCTGTTGACAAACAATCCAGTGAAATGTGTTGAGCTCAGCAGTTATGGTCTTGCTGTTATTGACAGAGTACCAGTTGTCACTAGCATTACTAAGGAGAATGAGAGATATTTGGAAACTAAACGAGCTAGAATGAATCATGTGTATGGCATTTGATCTGATGGCTTAATGAGTAAAATTGTCAATGATTTATGGTATGTCAAGCTCTCACCATCCTAACCCCCCCCCCCACCCAAACAGCTTTTCTAGTAATTTAGAGGTTCGTTCCGGTAATAAGTTTGTGAGTAGATTGGCAAAAATAAAATAAAATTATCATGTCAGTTTGCATGGCAATAGATCTCTGTCCCTCAATCAATTAAAACCAGATATTAGACACAAATTTGGCCATATAATTTTCCACGTTGCTCTTTGGAAAGTATAATAACTTGACAATATCGTGTTTTACAATTTCAGGTCGTTGGCTTTGCTGCGTACCGAGCACTGGTCCTAAATCCGTGTTCGTTGTCTTGCCTATGAACCGGTATTTCCATTGACGGTCTTCAGGATTTTGTTTAGCTTGGTGCAAATCTTAAATTGGCGTTTGTATCAACTTTCTTATTTCTTAATGTAGTACTCTTATGTATGTGCTGTATGCATGTACTTCGTATTTGTTCTGTTGTCGTAACTAGATAAGTTCCATGCAATCGCATGGTTTGATAATAAATTAAATATTTAAATTATTAAAATATTTTTATTTATTGGTGAAAATTTATAGATATATGAAATTACATACTATTATATCTTTTAAAAAGTAGAAAATTTAATTGGGATACATTAAGGTAGAGAGAAACCATGAGATGAACTAAAAGAAATAAAGGTAGTTCTAAATGATTTAGAATATAATATATATTTTTATACAATTTTATATGTATGACATTTTTCAATCTAATGTTAATTTAAAGTAGAAAAAGAAAAAGGTAGATGACATCATTAATAATAAAAGGCGTAACTTGTTTTTTTATATAATAGCTTAACACGTGTCTAATATGATATTAGCAGGGGCTTTGTTTTAGTAATAAAAGCATAATTCTTGTTATACATAGAAAGAAATAGATAGATAGATATATAGAATACTTTGGAACCTTTATGGCCTAGTGCCTAATTATACTTTCTTCTTTGTCATCCCAAAAAAAATTTTGGTTTACCTAATTAATAACGGTGATATAGTTTCACTTGATTTCCATAGTGTACCTTATAAGTTTAAAAACTAGAAAATATACGAAGAAGTTATCCTAAATGATCTAGAAGCCTTATAGGTCATATAAAGATCTTTGAAAGTAATTATTGCCTAGTATATATTTGACCTTTAAAATTTTTTAAATGAGTTTATAACCTAATTGTAGAGGTTTTGAAAATTTATGAAAATGGATATTTTGTGTCAAAATCGATAGTTTCTATCACTAATATGCCCTAATATCACCATATAAAATCCCATTGTAAACATATCAAAGTTCTCCATCATCGGGCATGAAACTATCTAAAACTAACCGAATTTCAAAGGTTTGTACATTATTTTGAAGATATTTACCGACAACTTTCAAAATTGAAAAACAAGAAATTGGATGCCTCCTAGTGACACATGGGGGAAGGTTTGGAGGCATTCATTTCTTTATGTTCAACTTACAAAGGCTTAAAAAACGAGTATATAACCCAATTACAATAGTGGTCAAAGTAAATGTTTCAACTCACTAATATGGAATAACTTACCATATAAAATATACAATAAGCTTTTGAAGTTGTTTTCTCATCAGATCTAATATTCGCCGAAATGACTAAACTTTCATATGCTATTTTTGAGTTATTTTTTGAAAAAATGTCAAAAGTTGTTCTAATGGTACAAGAAGCCTCATAGTGTCATATAAAGATAATTAGGAGCAATCATATCTTACATTCAAGCTCCAAAGATTTGAAAATGAGTTTATGACCCAATTCTAAGAGGTTTGAAAATCGGTTGCAATTGATGTTTAGTACTAAAGTAGATGGTTCAATCAATCTTTAGGGCTACTATAACCGTATAAGACCTATGATAATTATATCAAAATATTCTCATTTACCGGGTTCGAAATTATAATTAACCGAAATCTTGAAGGTTATAATATACCATTTTTAGTCATATTAGAAATAATGTTAGAAGTTCTTATGGTAGTAATATGCACTATATAAGGTCATATGAAGAGGTTTGGAACTATTCAATGACCATTAAACATATCCAGATCCCATTTTATAGGCATCTTGAAATATAGGAAATGACATTCTAAAGGTGATAATTGAGAGGGTTTAAAAGCATCCTATTATCACCTTAGACCTATAAAAAAAGGTTGGGTGACAGACGGAAGAGAAAACATGCAGGTTTCATACTTTCATCGCTATTATAGTAATCACAATGTAAACTTCTATGACAATAAATCAACTAATTGGATCAATATAGTCACATTTGTTAGAATTGAAAAGGGAAAAACTTTTAAACATGGCTCCAAGCCGCTCAAAGACTACCATCAAACACCACGACTCCACCTCCAAACCATAACAAACTCGAAGGATCAAGAATATATACTCCGTAAGTCCGTAGTACAAAACTATAAGTATAGAAGTATGACGTATTATCATTTCACTCATTCGATTAGATAATTTTATTCGACATGTTTTTCACTAAAAGTAATAAGCTTGTAGTGCTCGTATGAAATTTTTTAGAGCCATCATATCCTGTGAGACTGTAAGAGATCTAGTACACCTTATGCCCAATTCAACACACTTCAAAATCTATCCCAAGCCCATACCACCCAAGATAGAGGCTCAATTGAAAATTCTTAGTTTCAAAGGAATCAAGGAAATGACACATGCGTCTATGCATGGGACAAACCTTTGAATACCGCAAGTGCGGAAGGCCATGCTGAAATACTGATGACATTTAGGTGTATCAGTGTACGTGACTTAGAGAGCCACACCGCCAGATCCACCACCCTTGATTGATTCCTTGAATATGTATGAACCAACTTTGGTGGTGTAGTGGCTAAAAGCGTGTGGAACCTACCAAATTTATACACCCTTCGGATGAACCAACAGACAGCCCATGTGAGCTTCCGTCATAACTTCATCACTAATTTAACATATAAATTTCTGAATTGTGGCCACTTGCCTAATCATTTGCATAACACGAAGATTTGCACTTAAGTAGATTTTGCACATGCCATTGCTATTTGCTTGCACTGCAGGCAAAGCCTCCCGAGTTGTCCCACCTATGAAATTTTTTTGGCGTATCCAGTTATCTACCTAGCTATATATCTTTATCTAGTAACTTCTTCAGTTATAGTATTACCACAAGCCACTAATTGTGGAGCAGTTGATCCCCTTCTTCTTCATGTGTATGTTGAAATAAATTTGTAAAGGCTACCTTTCATTATGGAGTTTCTTTTGAAGGTCAAAAGTTTTATTTCGTGAGCTTCACCCAATGTATCAACTATCAAATATTTGATTACTTATACATAGGGTAACATTTTTCACTGCTTTGAAATACTGCATTTGATCTTACTGTCGGAATGTATGATCAATCTAAATATATAAAATATATCAAAAATACACATTGCAATAAAAAATTCCAAAAAACTGGAAGCTGGAAACTGCTGGTCAATAAATATTACCCATCTCCTGCAATTTTACTTGTTTAAATATTTATATACAAATATCCCGTGTTTCTCGTCCACTCACTCTCTAATAGACAGTTCCTCTCCTGCAAGAGCTCCAACCAAATCTTTGCCTCCATCCATTCCTTAGGTATGCTCTTCTCTCTCTATCATCGACTTGTCAGGGTTAAGCCTGCGATTGCCGAATAGTAATTCCATCTTTAAACTAGTGGGCGATGTTTTCCCTTACTAAACGTTCATATCGTGGGCATTCACAGGAGGATTCAAAGTTATAAACTTGATTCAAGATGATGGTCAAAACAATTTTTATTTTTCGAATTGTGTTGGCATTACTGAGTGTTTCCATTGCTAGAGCAGATGACCCTTACAAATTTTTTACCTGGACTGTTACTTATGGAGCTACTGCTCCTTTGGGTGTTCCACAACAGGTTACATTTTTTTTTTCCCTCGCCTTTTCATTCGGTCTAATTTCTTCAAGTAGAGTGCTCCGTTTTTTGGTCCATTTTAGATCTTACTAGTTTATGTCATTTTCTTATTGGTAGGTTATTCTTATCAATGGTCAATTTCCTGGACCTAAACTGGATTGTGTGACCAATGACAACATTGTCCTTGATGTCATTAATAAATTGAATGAACCCTTCCTTATCACCTGGTATGTTTCAATCCTATCTCTTATAATTTTTAAGAGGGTGGCATCTTGATTTATTCTTCACTTTTATATATGTTGCTCTTAATTACTTCTCCGCAGTACTTTGTTACGTTACTTAATCCCTAAGAGAGCCCAATTTTGATGGTTTGTTGCACTTTAGGAATTGCCTATTCATGAAATGAATTAATGTCATTGCTTACTCAAATTCTCAATGAAAATACAGAGTGGAAAGAATAGATTAATTAGTAGCTGCCCTATTAGCACAGATCAAAATCACGAAAATTGGTACTTATAACCCTCTATAGGAATGGAGTCAAGCAAAGGAAGAACTCATGGCAAGATGGTGTACTGGGGACCAACTGTCCAATCCCTCCAAACCAAAACTATACATATGTCTTTCAGCCTAAAGATCAGATTGGTTCTTACACTTACTTCCCGTCAACTGGGTTGCACCGCGCTGCTGGTGGGTTTGGAGCCCTTAATGTCTACTCTAGGCCCCGGATTCCCATTCCTTACCCTGACCCTGCTGGTGACTTTACTTTGCTTATTGGTGATTGGTTCAAAACCAACTACGAGGTTAGTATATTTTTCGTAAATCAAAAGTCTTTCGCCAATTTGAGTGTAAATTATATACGTTGCATAAAAGTCATTGCCTATATGCTGCTCATTTACATGCTTATGACAATTATTGCTTCCATCAGAATACCAAACATGATGCTAGCGTCTGGTCACAAAGATACAATTGGATTATGTGTAAAATTGTCATTTTAGTAATTGAACTGATGAAATTGTTAGTCATTGCTTCAAATAGTCTTCCGAGACTCAAATACTTTTTTATCAAATATTGCTTGGAACAGACCCTACAGGGAGGTCTGGATGCAGGAGAGGCTCTTCCATTTCCTGATGGATTGCTAATAAATGGTCAGACTAGAAGTTCCTTCACTGGAGAACAAGGTTACCTTCATGAATTATAGATCTTTCCCTAATTTTGACATACTATTGCCTTTTTCTTTCTTGCGTTTGCATCAAAATCTTAATACTATTTGATTGTCTAATTTCAGGAAAAACATACAAGTTTAGAGTTTCAAATGTGGGACTGTCAACTTCGTTCAACTTCAGGATCCAAGGTCACAAATTGAAGGTGGTAGAAGTTGAAGGATCCCATGTTATTCAGACTCTGTATGATTCCATTGATGTGCATGTGGGTCAGTCTCTCTCAATCCTCGTGACATTAGATCAGGCTCCCAAGGATTACTACATAGTTGCATCAACACGTTTCACAAGGACAGTTCTTACTGCCTCTGGAGTTCTCCACTACTCGAACTCCCAAGCTCAAGTCTCAGGACCTTTGCCTGCTGCCCCTGCAGGGGAATTCCATTGGTCCATGCAACAAGCCAGAACCTTCAGGTATGGAATTAATCCTGTGAAACCCATTTGATCGTTTTCATTGATGGTATCATTGTGGTAACAATATTCACCCAACACTGTTGGTGCAACAAAAACTTGATGTAGAACTTTTTTAGATCTTACCCTGCACTCCTTTATGATTAAACCAAGCCCTGGAAGATACTGGAGGGTTGACTCATCCACTTTCTTTTCCACTCTGACATTGAGTTATTTGGAACTTGGCCCTGTTAGTTTGAATGATCTAGCACAAAGTTATGAACTTTGGGTGACTTTGTTGTATTGTTAACGGTGATTCTATATTGTGCTAAAATGATATCTTATTTTTATAGGGGTAACTTGTTATATTGTTCACAAGTTACTTATTAATGCAAAACAGGTAACTTGCTTTGCAGCTCAAACCCAGCTGATGCTTTTTTAGATTCTTATTTCTTAAAGATATAGAATGAAAATTTTAAGGAATTGTTATCTTTTAGTCGTCTGAGCTGACATATACTTTTCCTTTAATTTCAATTTCTTATTTGTAGGTGGAACTTGACAGCAAATGCAGCTAGGCCCAACCCTCAGGGATCATTCCACTATGGAACAATCCCAATTTCAAATACCTTTGTGTTAGCCAACTCAGCACCTCTCATCAATGGAAAACAACGTTATGCTGTAAACCAGGTGTCCTTTGTCTACCCTGATACCCCTCTGAAACTCGCCGATTACTTCAACATTTCTGGAGTTTTCAGCTTGAATTCCATCCAAAGTAACCCATCTGGCAGTGCTGCAAGGCTCGGCACTTCTGTTTTGGGTGTTTCTCACCATGACTTCATTGAGGTTATCTTCCAGAATGATGAGAATGCTATGCAGTCTTGGCATCTTGATGGTTATGATTTCTGGGTTGTTGGGTAGGTTTCTTCACATTGTTATCTTCTCTTATTTACTATTTCTGCGAGTTTAAGCTGGCCTTCTCATTTTTCCACTTGGAATTGTTTCAGTTTTGGAGCTGGTAAATGGTCTCAAGCCAGTCGCCAGAGTTATAATCTGAAAGACGCTCTTACCAGACATACCACTCAGGTACTTTACTGCTTACTCACTGCATGCTTTTGAAGTTGATAAATGAGGAAATTTGATAAATTTCTCGCGTTGTCTGTTCCCCCCTCTGGAAAAAATAGAATCTGACCAACTTTGCAATTTTCCTGTATGATTCGATGAATTTTGTAGGTATATCCCAACTCTTGGACAGCTATATTGGTATCCTTGGACAACCAAGGGATGTGGAACCTGAGGTCTGCAATATGGCCGTGGCAATATCTAGGACAGCAACTCTATCTCAGGGTGTGGAATGCTGCCCAAAGCCTTGCTAATGAGTACAACCCTCCTTCTAACATTCTCCTTTGTGGAAAAGCAGTTGGGAGACATCCTTAAACAACACTCACGGATCAGTCTAGCTGTCTAGTTAATCATCATACTAGTACCATAGAATTTATCAGTCATCAGAGTTTGACTGATTTTTTCATCCTTAATTTACCTCCCTTGTCAATTGCGTATTGATATGCATGGAAATTTCCTTGCATAATTAATATATTTCTTTAATCAGAATGAAAATATTTCACTGTTGTTGATGCATCACAATGTATGTGGTCTTTGCTGCTCAATACGGTGTACTCCGTACTTTTTATTTGTCAGCTCAATTTACTAGCATAATTCCAGTAAAACTTTGGTCATGTTTGTATATTTAGAAATTGTTAGTGATTGAATTGATAATTTGATGTGTAAAATACAGAGTAGAATGACTCATATGGTATGGTGCTAGATAAGGGAATTGTACTATTGTAGCTGAAGGAAATGTCATCAACAAGTGTAACAAACTAAGTGTAATTATGACTAATTATAGAGATAATAATATTTGATTATTTTAGGTGATTATAGTATTTTGCTAGAAACCAACTATAATATGTATCTTAATTATATTAATATACTATTAACTTTAACTGAATCTTATTAGGTCGCACATATAAGCAATTGATTGGACAAGTCTAATATAATTATGTGGGAGTTGCAAATGAAATCAATTAGGTTAATTAAGTCACTTTTAGTTACTTAGTTAACACATGTTATATATATAAATGTTATATATATAAAGTATCATATATGTAAATGTTACATATATGTAAATAATCATATGTGTAAATGTTACATGTATGTAAATAATTATATATGTAAATGTTACATATATATTGATATACATATGTGTTGATGCTAACCCTAATTGTTTTTTACTTGCTTTTGCCTCCTCTCACACAATTACTAAAAACCCTAAAAAGCAATCAAGAATAGTTTTTGATTCCGTACTAGCATATGTGGGAGATCCAATCTTGCTTGTGGACCAATACTAGAGGAACATTATTTGACGGTTTAAAATCTCCGAAAACGAGCCCTTTTTCTTTGAGGAATTCACGCATAAAGGGTATGTTAATCTATATTGATAATTCGTATTATTATATGCATGAGATCTTGTTTTAGATGCTAAGAAATCATTTCTTGCAATTCGTATCAAAGCTGACAAATATTTCTTCATAGGTTATCATAAAGAAACAAGGGGCTATTACTTGTACAACCGTCATGAGAACAAAGTGTTTGTTGCTAAAGATGGTACCTTTTCGGAAAAGGATTTCATTTCCAAAAAGGTAAGTGGGAGTAATGTATTTCTCAAAGAAGTTCGAGAAGCACAACAAACAGATATGGTTCAAACCATGTCAGAAGCAAAAATACTTGTGTCATTGCCTGTGGTAGAAGAAGTGCATCCAATGCATGACCCCTCTCCCATGTCTGACCTTGTGCTGGAGGAAGAATATCCAATGCTTGAACCTCCTACTACTCCACTCGAATCTAATTTGAGCGAAAACTCTCAAGTCGTTGAGAGCAAAATTTCTCCTGATGTTGCCCCTAGTAGATCTAGTAGACCAAGAAACCCACCAAAGAGGTTTGCGGACTTCTTGTTAACTGAAATTTCTAAAATAATGATTTTAGAATTTGAGGAACCTACTATCTACAATGATGCCTTGGCGAGTCAGGACTCCGAAAAATGGCTTGGAGCCATGAAGTCTAAAATGGAATCCATGTCTTTAAATCAAGTATGGGACTTGGTTGATTTACCTGACAAGGTTACACCTATCAGTTGCAAATGGATTTTCAAATTGAAAAAAGACAAATATGGAAATATTGATATTTTCAAAGCTAGAGTGGTTGAAAAAGGGTTTAGACAAATTTATGGTATCGACTATAATGAACCTTTTTCACCAGTTGCAATGCTTAAATCCATTCGGATAATCCTAGAGATTGTTGCCTTCTATGATTATGATATTTGGCAAATGGATGTCAACCGCTTTTTTGAATGGGTTCTTGAAAGAGGATGTGTATATGACACAACCAGTGGATTTTGTGGATCCTAAGAATCCTAGGAAGGTATATAAGTTTCAAAAGTCCATTTATGGACTGAAGCAAGCATCACGGAGTTGTAATCTTCGATTTGAGGAGGCTATCAAACAGTTTGGTTTCCTCAAAAATGAAGAAGAAGCTTGTGTCTACAAGAAATTTAGTGTGAGTAGCATTGTCTTCTTGGTTTTATATGTAGATGACATATTACTCATAGGAAACAATATTCCCCTACTTGACTCTGTCAAAGAATGGCTAAAGAATTGTTTATCTATGAAAGACCTTGGAGAGGCTGAGTACATATTTAGAATCAAGATCTATAGAGATAAGTCTAAACGATTGATTAGACTTAGTCAAAGAACTTATATTAATAAGGTTCTTACTACGTTCAATATGTAAAACTGTAAAAAGGGTTTCTTCCCCATACATCATGGTTTATCGCTATGCAAGACTCAATACCCTTCAAACATTGATGAGATTAGGCAAATGAATAATGTACCTTATGCCTCGGCAATAGGGTCTATTATGTATGCCATGATTTGTACTCGACCAGATGTCTCATATGCTTTGAGTATGTATAGCAGATTCCAATCAAATCCAGGCGACGCACACTGGAATGCAACTAAGAATATCCTTAAGTACTTGAGAAGAACTAAGGATCATTTATTAGTGTATGGAGAAGAAAGTGAATTGGTTGTTGAAGGTTACACGGATGCGATCTTCAAAACAGACAAAGATGACTTCCGATCACAATCTGGGTTGTCTTTCATCTAAATGGAGGGGCAGTGAGCTGGAAGAGTTCAAAGCAAAGCACCGTAGCTGATTCTACGACAGAGGCTGAGTACATTGCTACAGCTGACGTAGCAAAGGAAGATGTTTGTATGAAGAAATTCAAAGCAAAGCACTGTAGTTGATTCTACGACATTATTTTGCATTGTGATAATAATGGTGACATTGCTCAGAGCAAGGAGCTAAGATCACTGTAGAACTCCAAACATGTACTTAGAAAGTTTCACATTCTTCGTGAGATTGTGGAAAGAAAGGATGTGATGGTTTGCAAGATTCACACGTATGATAACATTGTTGATCCGTTAACTAAACCATTGCCCCAAACCAAGCATGAAAGTCATACTAGAGCTTTAAGGCTTAAGCATATTGAAGAGTGGCTTTAGTTGTGTACTATTTTATTGTAAAATTAGCCACAAACATAAAACACTTAAATATGTTTGTTTATGTTTATCAATAAAGTGACTGTTCTTATTTAAATGTGGTTTAGCTTTAAATAAAATGTCCAAAGTATTATTTAACACTCAATTGGTTTGTCAAATGCATGATTTGATGAATGAAACCCTATTAAGTGAACCGAAGTTATAAATGTTGTTAGTCCCTAGTCCGAATCATTAAATTGGACATAAATGATTCATTTAAGGACTAGTTTGTAAGTTGATTGATAGCGTAGTTTCATAGGCTATGGGGACATGGAGATGTCAAGTCATTTACATAGATATGTATATAGATACATATTGAATAAACCTACTTGATATTCTTCAAAATAGTTTAAGAATCTCATTGGTTATATTTAGTGGCTTCATTTAACAAGATTACAACACTATTCTCATTTAGTGATTAGTATATCTTTGAAATTCTCAAATGTCGTGCTGTAAAAGAAGGTTATAAAGGAAATGCTCGGGAGTATTGGTTGTACAAGATTGAATAAGTCTTCCTAACTCTAAGGATTGATGTCTTGGGCCTCTTAAAGAATAAGAATTAGAAAATGTATGGCCGTGCTCAAATGGATTAAGAGTTAATCATTTGTTCCGACAATTTAAACTTGGATTTCAAGAAATGATTTGAATATTAGTATGGATGACATGAGATGTGATCATACTATCAAATTTGACATTAAGAGATTTAAGTAGTTTATGGTTACACACTTGTTTTCAGACAAGTAAGGGATTGAAGGAAATGTCCTCAACAAGTGTAACAAACTAAGTATAATTAGGACTAATTATGGAGATAATAATATTTGGTTAATTTAGGTGATTATAGTGTTTTGCTAGCTAGAAACCAACTATAATATGTATCTTAATTAGATTAATATACTATTAACTTTAACCGAGTCCTATGAGGTCGCACATATAAGCAATTGATTGGACAAATCTAATATAATTATGTGGGAGTTACAAATGAAATCAATTAGGAAATTACTTAATTAACACATGTTATATATGTAAATGTTATATATATAAAGTATCATACATGTAAATGTTACATATATGTAAATAATCATATTTGTAAATGTTACAAGTATGTAAATAATCATATACATATGGGTTGATGATAACCCTAATTATTTTTTACTTGCTTTTGCCTCCTCTCGCACAATTACTAAAAATCCTAAAAAGCAATCAAGAACAGTTTTTGATTCCGTACTAGCATACGTGGAAGATACAATTTTGCTTGTGAACCAATATTAGATGAACGACGTTTGACGTTCTAAAATCTCCGAAAAACGTATCTTTTTTCTTTGAGTAATTCACGCATCAAGGGTATGTTAATCTATATTGATAATTCATATTATTATATGCATGAAATACTGTTTTAGATGCTAAGAAATCATTTTTTGTAATTACGCTAATCCATCTAAATTTCTACGGTAGCTTTTACCCTTTTACCATTGTTTCAGATTTCTATCATCATCTTCGATAGAACTTTTTTCACTCTCCTTTAAGGATTCAGAATTTCACGGTTTGAACTTTGAAAACATAACTACTCCATGCAATAAAATTTACTCCTTTGAGACTTTGAAAACATAATTACTCCATGCAATAAAATTTACTCCTTTGAGACCAACCACGCAGTTTTTTTGTGGAACAATGGTTAGATTGAGATTGTACATATGATATTTGAATTATCAATTAATTAATGGATCCGTTCTCAGCTCCGTTGCACTCGCTTTGGTCGTCTTATTCTTCCCAATACAAACGCATCTCATTCAACTCCTCGTATGACAAGTGTAAAACATTCTAATTTTGGTAAGCTTTAAACTACGTGCTACTCCAACCGATTGAACCCTCACCACAATTACGAGAAGTACGACTGGTCAAAAAAACTACGAGTAGTACGCAGTATTTTTATTTTAGTAGGGTACAGTGCTAATCAGTGCAGTCTAAGCAGGAAAGTGGTTATTTGTACGTAAGACCCAATAACTGCGACGCAATAGATCGTTGCCTCCATCGTGGCATTGCTTGATTTGCAGTCCATTTCACGACTGTTATAAGTCAGCTATTTCATTTACAACTTTGTTTTCTCAAAGGGGATTTTCCTATGTTCTTGTTTTAGTTGTTGAACAATGTCTGCGTTTTTGTTGACAACAAGCATGATAAGTCCAATATGATCTCCACATGACTCCTCTATGCGCATATGCTTTGTGCTTTGTGCCTTTGAGCATTTGGTAGGATATTGTTAGCGGTTTTTCCTCGTACCAAGAAATAGAGGTCTTCTCACTTACTAAGTTAATTTGAGATATACATTTAGGCATGAATTATGGTGTCCTGGGGTGAGGGCTGTTATTTCGCCATCCTATTTCAACAGCATTACAACTTCTTAGCCTTTTAATGAGTGCATAAAGATAAGACTTTAGCTTGTTACGGCATTTCAATCTAGCACTTGATTTTCTGTTTATTTAGTTTCTTAACAGGTTCATTACATATAATCAAGCCTCATAAAATGGGACTGATAGCAGTCCTGTCTTTCCTCCTCGGATGTTTAGCTTTGTCAAGTGTTTACAGGATTCATGCTCAAAATCCATATAGATATTATACATGGAGGATAACATATGGACAGATATATCCTGAATTTTCCTCCTCAAAGGGTTGGTCAAATTTACAACTGCCTTCAACAGCAGGGTAATCTTATAAATGGGCGATTTCCGGGTCCAATAATTGGTGTCAACACCAATCTCTATCTCATTATCACTATCATTAATCAGGTGGACGACCCACTCCTCATGCCATGGCCAGTATTCGCTGACTCCTTCTAGGATGGCGTGGACAATATATCAAAATTAAGGAAGCAAAATCCTCAATCCCACAATTTGTACTACGTACGTACATACGCATTATGTGCCATTCCTGTGGATTTGTTGGTGCATGTCCAGCTCTGATTAGTCTTAGAGAACACTTATTGAGTTGAGTTTTACGTTTTACCTTAGGAACGACGTTTGGCAGATGAAGGGATGAACCAACACCAGGCCCTATAGTCCTAGGCACCACAGTTTATGGCTTGGCTCTTGATGATTTTGCAGAAATCATGTTCCAAAACAATGAGGCCACCACCCAATCTTTCCATCTTGATGGCTATAATATTTTTGTCGTCGGGTAATCTTCTTATTATCAGTCTGTTTAGTTGCTTGCTAGTTAGACTATTCAAAGGCAAGCTATGCGTTACAAGAAGTCATGGTACATCCATTGGTCTTCTTAGCATGTGTTCTCTATTATATATTCTAATACAAAAAAAGGTGAATGTATATTTCAGATATGGATCAGATGAATGGAGTCCAAAGAAGAGGTCGCAGTACAATTTAGTAGATGCTGTATCAAGAAGTACCATCCAGGTAAACTAAAACGAGCTCTAAAACTGCTCACCATACTATGTTATATATTCATTTCTGATTTATTTCCAAACGTCTAAACTTTAGTCCTCTTTCTATATTTGGCCGGCAGGTATTCAGAAACTCATGGACTGCAATACTAGCATCACTAGAAAACAAGGGAATGTAGAATTTGAGATCAGCAATATGGGGCATAGACAATACTTGGGGCAACAAGTTTTTCTTAGGGTCTGGAATGATGAAACCAGCCTCACCCCCGAAAATGACATCCCTCCAAATGCTCTTAAATGTGGAAAGTCTGCTATTTAGTTCATTTTTTTCAAGTTTTTGTATCAAAATAAGGGTAGTATTAAACATCGGGAATCGCCATATTTTTGTTGAAAGAAATTTATGACTACTCTATTTGGTTCTAAAAATCAAATGGAATTTGAAAGAAAAAAAGAAAAAGAAAAAACAAGTGAGAGTTTAACCTAATTTTTTTTTCTTTCATTAACGAAACCTTAGAAAGTTAATTCTTTTTCTTTCCTTTCCCTTCTCTTCCATTCTTTTCCTTTCTCCTCCCTTCCTTTAGTAATATTAAACCAAACAAATCATTAGTGAATGTACTTAGAAAGTATCTGTACAGAACAACACCAAATTGTATCATCCCTACAATATTACTCATTGATTTACACACACTACTATAGTATACTTTGTACTTGTTTGTGAAGACTCCACCTTGATTACTAACATCTTTATTTTTAATGATGGAAGCCAAAATATAAAGTTCAAGAGAGTTGACAATGTGATGGAAGCTAAAATGTAAAGTCCAATAGAGTTAGCAATGACACAACATGCTAAAGCCTAAACTTATATTTTATTGGGTTGATGTTTATTATGTTAACCTAAGCTAATCTAAGTGCTTTTGTAGCCACGTACTTGTTGGGTTCAAGTTTCAATGTTTAATTTCATATTATTAGTTTGCCTAACTTTTACTTAAGTGCTTAAATCTTTCTACTATATTTTATTAAGCTATTATATTTTAATATGCTTTGCTTACCTTGTTTTTAACCCAAATTGTATATAACGTGCAACCATAAAGTTTTCCTTGGATAAAATAATTATTGCAGTTTCTTTCCTCAAGATTTCAGCAATGTTCCATGCACTTTGTCGAAGGATAAGAATATTCTAATTGTCTAAATTTTTTGTTTCTAATCTTTCCTTATTCTACACCTTTTTATTCTATAACCTAACTAATTTAAACATGCTTTTATTGCAAAGGATATTCCTTTATTTTTTCAGCAAATCATTGACACTACAAATTAAATATGCTAAAGATTTTATTCTCTTATTGACTTGCTTCAAAATAAGTTTGTTAGTTACCAAATTTCCAACATATTTATTTTGAAAAAAATCTGTTTGAAGATTAGAGTGCGGTGAATTATGTGGAAAGAATCTTGATGTGAAATATCCAAAAGATTTCAAGCTCCAACAACCACAAATTAATAATTCGGTTACAACTATATTGGAGAAAATCATGCTGAAAATATTCAAGAGAAATCAGTATTTCAACAACCCATTTTTAGCCCCTTTTACACCAACTAAGTGCTTAAGTTTAAATATATAATGCCCAAGCATTGGCGCTGAAGTATACAAGCCTTCACCGAGAAATATCATTCACAAGCAACAACAACTACCACATTATTTTCTCTCTGGCATTGTAATCTCTATTTGTATTTAGATTGTGAGAAATTAAAGTATAAACTCTTGAGTGATAAAAGAAAATAAACTATAGTGAGTGTTATACTAAGAGTATGCATAATAGTCAAACGTATAGAAATAGAGAGAGCTTTTTATTAATTAGATCTGAGATGCTGAAGTCTAGCTGGGTGCTATGGAGTAGAAGATATATATTGTAATTTTGTAGGGTGCATTAGGTCTTAAGGGAAGTAATAAAGAAACGAGTTAAATTATAAGGGTTGTAAGGGTTTGGACAACCCTAGGTAGAAATGTAGACAAATTGCTGTCGACCTTTGTAACAAATCACCGTACTTTGTCTCATTTTATTTCTGTCTTTTCTATTAACGTTTTATTGTTTGTTTTTTTTATTATTCAAAGTAGCAACGAAGTGAACGTCTGAGCAACAACCTTTAAAACCAATTTCAAAGTCTTGACATTTAACTTCAAATTAGTTAAGTCCCAAAACATCTATTCCACCTTTGAAATTCATTTCAAGATCGACCTTGAGCTCTTGACAATGAAAATTAGACATACTCTATTCACCCTCTTTAATGTATATTTGATCATATTTCATCTCTCTATTTATTCTTCAATTTGTCTAACAATTGTATGTATTTTTCCTACCATTTAGACACATGGAGTAGTTTGAACACTCACAACATGAACAAGTGATATTATTAATGATTGTATTATATTACTCTGTGTTGCCTACTACTTAAAAAGTACTTTTGTCGAAAGTATAATGCATTAGAAAAATTGGAAACAATTATTTACAGTTTGGAAAATTATTCTATTAAGTTGAACACTTCAGACCTATACATTAACTAATATAGTATCGATTTTACATCTTAAATTGAATTTGACACATGCTGAAGGCTCTTGATATCGCATACTTCAGACATATCTCTTTCCTTATAAAATCTAGTTTAATAAAATAAAAAAAATTAAATTATTAAATACCTTATATTTAGTCTTTAAAGGCCCTAAAAAGAGTTTAGGTCCTAATTATATGGGCTTTAGAAATTAATTGAAATTAAAGTCAAAGTAGACGATTTCATTCACCTCCAAGGTCTAATGTAACCATGTATTTTAGAAACGTACACGATAAGAATATTAAGGTGTTTTATCACATAATTTTAAATTATCCAAAAAAGACAAATTTTTAATGGTTATAACACATTTTTTTTTAGACAATTTTTATGCTCTTTCTAAATTGGAATAAATCTGCAAGATGCTTCCTAGGATACATAAGAAAGTTTGGAATGATTCAATACTTTATAATAATCTCTAAAGGCCCTAAAAATGAGTTTATGACCTACTTGTAGAAGTTTTAGAAATTGATTAAAAAGGATATTAAGAGTCAAAATAGATTATTTCAATCACTCTATTAAGCTTTTATGCCCTATATGACTCATAGGAAACATATTAAGGTGTTGTCTACTTAATATGTAGTTGTCAGAAATGACCAAAATTTGAAGGTTATTATGCACTATTTTAAATAAATTTTTGAATTTTTTTGAAATTGATTAAACATACAAGATGCTTTCTTGGGTCATATAAAGTGATTTGGAGTCATTCAATACTTATATTTAGTTTCTAAAAACCCTTAAACGAATTTATGATCCAATTATAAAAGTTTTGAAAATCGATTAAAATGAGTGATTAGAGTCAAAGTAAATTATTTTAATGAATCCTAAGTCTATATATGACCATTTAAGATATATGGTAAGCATGTATGTCTAGGTTTTCTATTACATGGAGTTATAAAATATAAATATAACCGATTTTAAAGGTCATTATACATAATTTTTGAGATATATTTTAACAACTTTTAACATAGAAATAAAGATATATTAAAGTACTTATTTATATAAGGAGGTTTATATATTCTCTTTATTGACATCTTATGTGGCACATTACATGTTAAACAATTATGATGCTTAGCGACACTCTCTCTCATTAAAAATGTTACTCCTTTTTTAAATAAAGTTAATAAAATACTCAAATTGAAATAAGAAATGTAAAACTCTATGTTTCTTTCAAAATGAAGTATTTGTTCAATTTTTATCAAAATCAATTTCTTTTACCATTACTTCCAATGTAAATAGGGAAAGGGTCGGTGTATATTTTTTTTTTTAATTCAAAAATGATAGAGAATAATCTTAATTTGAAAACCAATCTTATTGTCAAATGTACTCTAAATGCATTTTGAAATGTACTTTAATAGAAAACTCTAAGGAATTTTTTTACACTATGTATTTGTAGAAAACTAGTGAGTGCCTTGAGTAATGTCCTTGGTTGAAATTGTCACGAAAGTTTGTTTACTCTCTACGTTTATTAATGTTCTCCCTACTTATTGTTCATCCCTATTGTAATTTATATACAATAAAATTATGATCATGAGAAATATTATTAGATTTATTTTAACTTAAAGATAAATTGTATCAACTTTGTATATTTTTTACTTAAATAAAACCAAGGATTTTTATAGTTAAAAATGTAAATTAAAACGCAAAATGAAAGTAGAAAGAATATTAATAAATGAAGGGAGTATGTAGATCCTGAATTGAGAAGATTTTTCATAAAAATAAATTCGAGGAAGTAAATATGGCCAAAATTCTTACTTATCATTAAATTATTATGTACTAAAATGTGTTATATGCACTAAAGCCTTTAAAGTAATTTTAGTGGATAATAAAGCCATTATTATCTTTATTTTTATAACATCAAATAAAATATCATGTTGAATTGGTGTTAGTGTCCACTTTCAAAACAAAAGGTGGTATGTAAAAATTTTTAAAACCAATAAAAATTTATGAATATAATTTAAAAATAAAAATCAAATACTCGCATGAGATAGGAGTATAAATTTTTGCAGGAATAGTTTTTAATATATTAGAATAGATACGAAGTTATTATGAAAACATAAAATGTAAATTGTTCCAGTAGAATATAAAAAACAAACAGCTATAACGTGATTTTGAGTAAAGGGTACGTACGTGGTACGGTTCTATTTAGTTGTGCAATCCGTAAAACAAGAGTAGACATATTTAATCACGTATTATCAGTAATTACTATACAGTACGTTGGTTGGTACTGTATGTTTGTAATCCTGTATAGCCAATTACTGAGATGTTAGTTGACCTTGCGATTATTTTAGTTGTCTCACATGACACATGAGTGGCTCTGCTAAGTCGTCAGTCATCGATCATGTGCCGAGGAGGAGGAGGTGTTGCAAAGTCAAGTCATCGTAATTATAGTTATGTAGAAAGTCAAAAAAAACTACCGGTGAAGATAGATCCTCAAACTCAAATAGTGTGTGGATCACCTATTCTAATTAAATTAGCTTGAAATTAAGATGGCTGAACTATTATGCATAGCAAACTGCACTCCAATAAATGACTATTGAACAAGCATCCATCTGTATTGACTTTCATTCTATATGATCACCGAGAGTGTCAAAACAAGATATTTTGGGATGGATATTGGTATAGGATTTTTTATATGTACTTATTTTAAGTCACATTACTCATTTTATGGCATTTTCATGGATGCCAATGTGACAACTACTTATAATGCTAATAATATCAATTTTCACAACACTGGAAAACTTATCGCTTAAGCTTATAGAAACCAATTAATTTGCAACAATCAATGACTTGATGTTGAAAGATCCTTGTAATAAATTGATAACTACATTGTACAAGATTAATATCGAGTTATCCACTACTATTAATCAAAAGAGGTAACACATTTACGTGTTTTACATTTTAAATTAGTTGATTAAAGGTCCGTGATCATAACTCTCCAATTTTGTGCTTTTAGTACCTATTCATTCAATCATATATAAGTTTTAAAGGTAAATCATGTCAATAATCTATTATTCCGTTCTTTTTTAGTTGTTACAAATCTATTTTTAAAGTTAAATTTTAAAAATCTTAGTTAAAATTTTCAATTATATTACAATAAAGTGATATAAATTTTTGGCAAATCTTGGTTCTCTTAAAAGAGAAGCGTTGACCACAAGAAATGGCGGGAAAAATCCTTGTGTTGCGTGTCAACACTGAAGCTCAAATATAAGAGAATGGGAGCAGAGGAAACTGGGTGGAAACCCTGTAATTAGAGAAAGAAAAAAAGAAGACGACGATGAAATGAAAAGGATATAACAAAACTAGATCCACCAAAAGCTCCCACTGTTTTCCTTCCTTTCCCCGCTCTCTCTTTTACTACCATGTGAGACATTTATGCTACTACAACTCAAAATATTTTATAAAATACTCATTGAATTACAAAGCCTAATTCAATTCAAAGATCCGTTCTCAGCTCCGTTGCTTTCGCGCCTTCACATCACCGACGCATCTCATTTAATTCCCTCGCACCCCCCACTCTTTTTTTTTCCTTAAAGAAATCGAATATTTGGCAATATTTAGCCTTTTATCATTACTTAAATAGCAGAAACTCCTAGGAATTGGTAATTTTTATGCTGAAAAAACAAGTGAAGATTACTCCAAGCAAGAAAGCGGCATTTTGTATGAAGAAGCCGGGTTTCGCATGAAGTGCGGCGCAATAGATTCAACTCTGACACATCTGGTTGACTCCAGAGTTGCATCATTCTTGCTTCACTTGAGAGTTGAGATTTATATAAGAAGGGGTCTGGGAATCCACACCCTTCCAATCCATTTATAGCTTCCGTCTCGTTTCATTCTCTTACTAAGCGTCGGACTAAACTGTACGTACTCCTACTACTAGGTAATGTACCTCTATATGCTTTGTTTCCAGCCTGCATGCATGTGATTTATATTCCACTTTTCTTATAATGTCATTGCCCCCATAGTGATACTCCCATGTACCCAGGTCTCATCGCCCACATTTCACTCTAGTTTGATGCTTTACGCATTTGCTAGCTAAACATCTGTGTACGTACGGGTGCACATTTGAACGAACTTAATTACACTCTAAGCTTAATTAATGTTCACAGTTAGTCGTCACATAAATAATCTAAGCACATGTTAGCCTTATTGTTGAGACTTGTTTCTTCTTATCAGGTTGGGTTAAGCAGTAATCAGTCCACATATTATGGGACGGATAACTATGCTGTCTTTCCTCCTCGGGATTTTGGCTTTGTCATGTATTTTCGGAGCTCATGCAGAAAGTCCTTACAGATATTATGATTGGGAAGTTACATATGGAACAATATCTCCTCTTGGAGAACCTCAGAGGGTTGGTTATGTCCTCCAATCCATAGCATAACAATTATTATTAGCTAAAACATCATCAAGAAGCTTCGTTTTTTATTTTTTTTTTGTTGTTTTTGTAAATACTTGCCTTGAACGTGCAGGGTATTCTGATAAATGGGCAATTCCCCGGTCCAACAATTGAATGCGACACCAATGACAATGTCATTGTAAATATTCAAAATAGTTTGGACGAGCCATTCCTCATGACATGGTTAGTGTCCAAGTACTCCGTATTAATTGTTTCCTTCTAGTAGAACAGTACGTCTATGAGAAGCTCTATGTCTGTTCTGGACAATGCTGCCTAATCATGGTCGTCAAATCTGCAAGTTTCACTGGGTAATTATTTTTCTGATTTTTTTTAAAAGGAATGGGATTTGGCAAAGGAAAATGTCGTGGCAGGACGGAGTACTAGGAACCAACTGTCCTATTCCTCCACATTCGAACTGGACCTTCAAGATGCAAGCCAAGGATCAGATTGGTACCTATATGTACTTCCCTTCCACGGAGTTGCATCGATTTGCAGGGGGGTTTGGGGCGCTCAATATTCACAAAAGATCTGTCATTGCCCTCCCTTACCCGGAACCAGCAGGCGAATACTCCCTCCTTGTAGGAGACTGGTACAAGATTGACCATAAGGTTTGTAAACATTATCATACCAATATCAATAATGTGGGAAATTAAAGTGATTATTATAGAGACGACAATAAAAATTTCATTGAGAAAAGAGTATATTTATTTTCTAGTATGAATGACTGGAGTTGACGATTTTGTTAAATGTATGATTTGAGACAGGAACTCAAGCAGAAACTGGACGATGGGTACAATTTGCACATGCCTGATGGCCTCCTTATCAACGGTGATCCTAGCAATACTGTCATTACCGGTGAAGAAGGAAAGACCTACTTGATTAGAGTGGCAAATGTGGGGACAATGACTTCCATCAATATTAGGATTCAGGGGCATGTGCTGAAGCTGGTTGAGGTTGAGGGTTCTCACGTCCTTCAAGAAATTTACGAGTCACTCGACGTTCATCCAGGTCAATCCTTAGCTTTCTTGGTAACTCTTCATGGCATAGCTAAGGATTACTACATAGTCGCGTCTACTCGTTTTGCAAGGACTTCAATAGAAGCCACTGCCCTCCTTCGTTACAATGGTTCTAATATCGGTGCTGCCCATCCTTTACCTGTTGGCCCTACTTATCAGGTTCACTGGTCCATGAAGCAAGCCAGAACTTTCAGGTATAGCTTGCTTTCGTTACTGTTCTTTGTGAATCCCTGTGATTAGTTATAAACAATCATAGTCTAGCTAGTACTCGTACGTTCAATGTTTTTTAACTTTTATCTTCACTCTAAAATGCAGATGGAATCTGACAGCCAATGCTGCAAGGCCAAACCCTCAAGGATCTTACCGTTATGGGGGAATCCAAATAACCAAGACAATAGTTTTGGGAAATTCAGTAGGGGAGATTGATGGCAAGTTGCGTTACGGGATAAACAATGTTTCCTACGTAGAACCAGAAACACCGCTGAAACTAGCTGACTATTACAGCATCCCTGGTGTTTTTGACCTTAACACGAGCAGGGACAACCCAACAGCAGGTCCTATGGTTGCTGGCACTCCAGTTTATGGCATGGCTCTTCATGATTTCGTAGAGATCATATTCCAAAATGATGAGACAACCACCCAGTCTTGGCATCTTGACGGCCATAACTTCTTTGTCGTCGCGTAACTATCTGTTCTCTACTGCTCATAGTTTGTACATTTGCATAACTTGAATTCTAAGTTCTCATATATAAAGATGAATATTGATCCAGTTTCGGTGCGGATCAATGGAGTCCAGAAATGAGAAGAAAATACAATTTGGTGGATGCTGTTTGGAGGAGTACCGTCCAGGTAAACTGAAGTTAGCTGTGTGCATATCAATAACTAAATACCAGTTATAAAACTTTGATGTATTGTAAGGGGTATTTAGTCTCTGGAGTCTCAAGTGATTCAAAACGTACGTGTTATACTTTAATTGCAGGTGTTTCGAAATTCATGGACAGCAATACTAGTTTCTCTGGATAACAAAGGAATGTGGAATTTAAGGTCAGCAATATGGCACAGGCAGTACCTTGGCCAGCAAGCTTATTTCAGGGCGTGGAACGATGAACCAAGTCTTCTCACTGAGAATGATATCCCTCCAAATGCTCTCAAGTGTGGAAAGGCTGCTAATTCATAGATTTTGTTTCTCTAGTTTTCTTCTACTCATTTTATTATTATTATTATTATTCCTTTTCTTGTATTACAAATTGTGGGGGATATATATTTTCCCAAAAGAAATTCAGTCACAAGGGTGTGACTGTCAAAAAAAAAGCTTATTAGGAGATTTAATTGTACCTTGATCGAAAATTATAATAAACTAATTTGTCACTTTATGCAAGACGAACTTAATAGTTAATACTCAAAAAGCAGAAACCAAATGCCAGTGCTGATCGGTTTTAGGCAGGTTGAGCCCAACAACATCGAAAATGAGCCCAATCATTGGGCCTTGAAAAGATAGAGATTATTAAAGGTGACTGGTAAACTTCATAAAACAACCCAATAGTATTCTCACTTAATCAAATAAATGAACAAATAAAACAATCCACATAGAATAACACCTACACCCACTCATTTTTGCTCATCCAGTAGCGTTGGTGCTACTATATATTCAGGTGAGAAATAAATTGCCCCAAAGTGCCAGGTCTAGCTTTCTAAGTGCTTCACCACCAAATCGTAAGGATATTATTGATTGATATTTCAAAACAAAATTAGTAAACTCTTTCTAATATACTAAGCATTTTTATTTTACCTTGTATCTTTTACTAGTTTTATTATATGTAGAATTGTGTAATTCTCCTTGGTTAGAGTCTTCTCATTCATGCCATATATATTTAGGATATGTACAACCTAAATATGATAATCCCAATTTACCTAAATTATACGAAATAAATTATATACAGAATATTCACAAGATAATATAGGAATATTATCTATCATTATCAAAATCTAATTGGATTCTTGAATCGATGAAGTTGCTCTATACCAATATTCAAAGAATTGGTTCATAAACAATACTTAAGAAACTTTTATTAGACTTGCTTATTATATGTACTTCTAAATGTTAGGATGTATGGTAACAAAGATTGCTGAAATCACTCATTGTTAACTCATATGTCAGTTGTTCTATATTGTAAAAAAATAAGAAAGTACAATACAAAAATGCAGCTTAAGGAGTAACTCCTAATACTATCTGGCTTTAGTAATTTATAAGCTTGATGAGTAACTCTTTTTTGGACCTGTGCATGGGGTTGGGTCAAGGCTGGATGAGTCATAAGCAAAAATAGGTCAAGCTGGGTCGGGCCAAAGAAGACGCAAAAGGGACTGAGCTGGGCCAAAAAAGATACAAAACAGGCCAAATCGAGACGGCCTGATCCAAAGAGAGTATGTATTATATCTATAGAGGGTGATTGTCTGTCTGTATCACCTCCAATCTTTGACAATAGATCATTGGTAAGCAAGTGAAAAGCATTATTATCTAATAGTATTTAAAAGCCTTAAAAACTATTGACTTATTATTGACTCGACTTATCTAATTAAAGACTTAATGAAATATGACTATTTAAAAGACCGATTTAATTAAGCACATAATTGATTAGATCTTATTATAAATGGACCGATCAAATACCCTTAATGGGCCTCCTCCCATTTAAAGAGATCTACTCCTAATCCGTCCCATTTAGTAAGTAGGGACAAACCCAAGCCTGGCCCTATGGTCCTTGGCAACGCAGTTCATGACATGGCTCTTCATGATTTTGTAGAAATCATCTTCCAAAACAAGGAGGACGCCTTTCAATCTTGACATCTTGATGGCCTTAACTCTGTTGTAGCGTGCGCTTCTTTTTCATTATAAGTCCTTAATTTGAATATTGATCCTAAGATAATGCAAGGGAGGTAACCATTTCAGGTTAGGTGCAAATCAATGGGGTCCATTAATGAGCACAAACCACGATATGGTGGATGCTGGCTAGATATTAGAGAAGCACTGTCCAGGTAAGCTAAGCTAGTCTTGCAGTGCTAAGTATTACTCGTTTATTTCTTCAAACTCGTGTCTAGTTTACTTTCAAAAATTTCATTTCACAATTAGTAAACTTAATTAGTTACATTTATGTCAAAATTATGCAGGTGTATCCGAATTTATGGACAGCAGTGTTAGCATCACTAGATTAGAAAACAAGGCAGTGTTAAATTTGAGATCAGCAATATGACATAGACAATACTTGGGGAAGCAAGTGTATTTCAGGGTGTGACATCCCTCCAAATGCTCTCAAGCTTGCCCCGCAGTAAAAAAAACTGTCACGAATTGAAGGTGTGACTGCCCAAAAAAAAGAGTAAAACAAGCTTTGATATTGTACTCACGTATCTCCTTTGGTAAAAATTATAAATAACCAGAATTCCCGTATTGTACCATGAAAAACCTTTTGTACAGTTTCATGATAATTACGGAAATGCATCATCTAAGTCCATGCAACAACCCCAAATTCATTACTCCTACCTCACTTTAAAAAATTACCTTCGGTACATATAGAATTCACTTTAAAAAATCTTAATTCTTAGGGATGAAAGTGCCGTAATATATTTTAATATCTGACACTTCGTTTTTATATGAAATTTTTTAACTTCAAACTTTTTTATATACAATCAAATTTACGATGTAAAGTACAATACTAAATACTCCGTACATAATATTTTGTGACATCCAAGAAGAAAATTGTGACCAACAAATTTATAAGGTAAGATGAATGTTCCCTAAAAAAAAAAGGATGGATGTAATAGATTCTGTTAATCAGTACATACTTAATTTGAAGAATTTAGTACTGTTAATCAATACGGAGTAATCAGTAAGGTACTTTACTGATGCAGCCCTACAGCTCTAATTTTTATTTTTGACTTTTTTTTTTTAAAAAAATCGAAAATTAACCCACACCTGAAAGTATTTCAAAATATGACCTTTGTTTGTAAATCGCTGTCAGTGACAGCGATTTTAATATTAACTTTATGAGACTTCATATTACGGCACTTGATGGTAAATTTATGCTATAGTTATGTTCTTGGCAGCGATTTTACACCAAGTAAATTCAAGTCCCATAAAGTCAATATATTGACTCTCTTAAAACCGCTGTCAGTGATATCGGTTTACAAAAGAAGGTCATATTTCGAAATACTTTCGGGTGAGGTTAGTTTTCGATTTTTTTTTAAAAAAAAGGTAAAAAAAAAAAAATTAGCCAGCCCTACATGCAATATGATTATTAAGAATCCATTAGAAGATATATGGCCCCAAAACACTTATAAAAGACACCCAAGGGCAGGGGCTACCAGCCTACCTCCAAAAGCCCATTTGGGGGAACATGGCTATATCTTTTAGGTAGTTTATATCCTAAGTCTAAAATAGCTTCCTCGACTACAGTACACAGTGTTAATGCACGCTGCATTACTGTAGGTCTGTGACTATTGTCTCAAAGTTTGAAATCAAGAAGCTGTTGTAAGTTCGCGTACAAGTAAATAACATGCATCATCCCTAAGAAGAAACAATTACAATCCAAACAGCTAGACATGGCAATAGTCTTACTTGTTTATTTCTAATATATACTGGAATAAGATTTAAGCTTCTACTGCTCTAGTTAATGGATAATAATCTGGGAATATTGGGTAGGTTTGTTTTTATGTGTTTTTCAAAAAATCGTTGGACATTAGAGATCATCAGATGATATATTTTAGTTACCTTTAGAATCTGAGACATATTAGTATGTGAATGGGACATAACTATAGCATAAATTATGTAAGAGCCCTGAGATATGGAGAATCTAGAGAGAAAATCATTGCAGATTCTCACAGTTGCTGGCTAGCTGCAGAAGCCTAAAATTCACTGTTTCATGCTGTATAGCAGACAAACTTCACGATTTTAGAATTTTTGGATTATTGAATTGACACAGTTTAGAAGTGCTACGAAAATCAATTATGCATATTTTTTTACTCACCAGTGACCACTGACAATTTGTTGTCCATATTTGATATTTCCAAAACTTAACTTCATGCATTGAGAATATCTGATGCTTAAGTATATGGTAAGTTGGTAACTACCATAAAACCCAAAACCACATCCCCCCATTCGTCAAAAACGAAACAAATGAAAAGAAAGAGTATCACCTTGATCCAAATCCTGTAACAAGCTCGTCCAGATTAGAAAGAATCCCTTCAAGAATCCATGAAGTTCATGCACTTCCTAGCTTTCTAACCTAACCTATTCATCACAATAATTTGATGCATTTATAACTGATTTCAGAATTTTCCTTAAGAGCAAGATTATCCAAGAGTATTATCATTCCTCTTCTTTTTTCTCTCTCAAATCTCTTTTTAACACATCACCTTCTCTTTCATCCACATCATTTTCCACTATTTTCTTTTTCATCTCAATCCTCTCTTCCTTCTATTTTTCCCACATCAATGAATATATTCATTAATATTCTATTTTCTACTTTACATTTATTCCACCATAAAAAAATTTCTATTTAATATTAAAATGGGGCCTATTTTTTGGGATAAATCATGTATTTTTTCTAAAATCACCATGCATTTGTGAAGAGAGTATCCTCTTCATGGAGAGGATATTCCCAAAATTTCGTCCATCCCCTTTAAGAGAGGTTACTCTCTTCATTTCCCACATGGAGGATACTCAAATCTCCTCAAAGTTTTCCACGAGGATGCTCATTCCCCATGGATAATATGCTCTAAAGCATGCATAATATTTCAAAAGCAAAGGGTTCACCAACTTCTGAATCAAAGATCATTATAAAGCTTAAATACATAAATGTATAAGTAAAACAAGAACAACATTACAAAGATCAAGAGAGGTAATTAGCCATACAAATTCATCATATACCTTAAACCCCAAACTAATTACAATGAAGAGATCGACAATCAGCAAAAGGCAGATCAACAAAAGGGAAAAAACGAAATTACAGAAACACCCCCCAAAAAATACAACAAAGTAAAAGGCGAAGATCAAGCTAAGCTATATATAGTTTAAGGAAATGCACCATTAATTGGTGCTATAGGATAATCAGACCAGCCGGAAAATGCAGGAGAATTCATGAAGCTATAACCTCCATAATTATGATCTCCTCCTCCCGCAGGTGCCGAATCCAAAATAGTCGAATGTATAGGGGAAGGCGGTGATGTTGAACCCACCATATTGCCTAAAGTAACCGTCCCTTGATTTTCATTACCACAATAATTATACTCGGATGATGATTTTAACCTTTGATACAGCTCAAGTATATTGCTACTATTCCCATTATTTTGAACAAAATCCGGAACAACCCCAGATGAGAACCCATTTACATGGTATTGGTTGCTTCTTGCAAATGACCCGAGCGTGGACGGAGCTCCATTACCAAATGAATCAAACCCGAGATTGGTTGTAGTAGTAGCACCCTCAGTTTTGACAGAACTAAAACCACTTGATATTGGGTTAGAGCTAGGGTTAGGGAACTGGTTTGACCCTCTGAGCAAGGACAAGATGTGAGAGTTTGGTTGAAGTAAAGGCCAAAGGATTGGGTTTGAGCAGGCTGACTGGAGATCCAGATGCGGGTGAAGATGATCCAACAACCCACTTCCTAGAAAACCTGGGTTCCCATTGACTAGCAACTCGGTTGATAAAGTAGCCTTGGCCTTAGCCATGGCATTTGGGGATGACTTTACTAATCCGGAGGCAGTAGATAAGCCAGTTACTGTTGTGCTCTTGTTCTTACGACAACCACCACCGATGGGAACATTCCGAAGAGTCCCGCCTTTGGTCCAGTACCTCCGACACGTCTTGCAGAAGTGTCGGGGTTGGGTGAGGTTGTAGTTGTTGTAGTAGCAGAACTTGGTGTTTGTGGAGTCGCATCTAGGACACCTCAGATTTTGTTGGCTAGCGTTAGCCTCAGAGTTATTGTTACTACCACCACTGGGCGAGTTCGATGCGTTCGCCGACGGTGTCGATGACGCAGATGTTGCAATGGAAGTAGTAGTGAGGATTGGTGTGGTAGAAGGGCCGCATGTGGTTGAAGCAGATGAGAAAGGGATGGAGATCTTTCTCTCACCTAAAAACCCTGTGGGAGCACTACTTCCCCCTAATAGTTCTTGGATCATCTCTTTAGCTCCTCTTCGATGAAATGTTTTCCTTAAATTTTGTGTAAAAAGATGGGATAATAAGAATGATTTTAAGTCTCTTATGGGATCAGCTAAGCAAAGTGGAAAAGCAAAGGCAAGATGGGCTTTGTTCCTTGGTGTAATTACTAGTTGAGGAGAAGAAAGATAGGAGAAAGTATGGGTTTTTGCAAGTTCATCAATTTGACTGGATTTGATCTGAGTTGGCTATACTCTGTGAGTTGCAAAAGACGATTAGGGGAGGAGGAGAAAGGGGCAAGTGGTGGAAGCTTTAGTTGGACAGAGATAAATATATGGAGTACATTATGAAACTTGCTTTTGGGTTGTAGCTATTAAAATACCAGTAAAGTTGATTTGGAATTTGGTTTAAGGGCTTTCGCTTTTAATTTTGAATTGTGGGTAGGTTTTTGGAGGGTAGTGTTTGGAAATTATTTTGTCCTTTTTCCCCAATCTGTCCTTTAGCTGTCTCTACTGACAATTTATTTCATTTTCTAACGTTTAAAGCATAATTTGGTAAAAAACACATCATGATTACCCTTATGATTTTGGATGACTACATTAGCCAATAACAGTAGTAGTTAACAAACATTTCTTTCATATTTCAAGCAGTTTTTACCGGAATTGGCCAATCCTCTAGTGCTTGCTTCTTCTGTTACGGAGTACTCCCTTTCTTTCTAACTTCTAAGAAAGGTTTCTTTGCCATGGTTCTACTTCTCATAAGGCCTACTCCGTATCATATTTCACAGAAATTGCAGCCTATCACACTATCACTATAACTACGACTCTGCCAACAGCTATGCGTAGGTTTGAGCCCCCTTCTGCTTCCTGAAATGTTGTACTAGCCTTTGAACCTCATACGAAAACCTAATACTACGATCAAAGACCCAAACCATTAATTACTTCATGTGTGTACTAGAAAGTACGTACATCAAACAAGATTTTAAGCTAGATGTTGTACTTATTAACTATCTCAGTATTTTACGATATATGTACAAGAACTAATTTGTATCCTTCCTTTGAAATTTGAAAGAGTCAGAAGAAAAGTATACGGAGTACTTAATATTTTTTTGTCCATGTGTAGGGAGCCAGAAATGATCGTAACATCATGGTTCAAAAGACGGTGTTCAAGAGATGACAGGAGCTCATGTTGGGAACAAGCTAGGATTGAAGAGAACAACATCAACATAGCTTCAAGAAAGCCAAGCTAAAGAAGAGCAAATATCCAGATAAGTAGCACATATGAAAATGTGATTCCCCAGCATACGAGTATCCCCTAATGAATAAAGTGTTGATGAAAAACAGATCTAAATCCCGCGGCAAAACGGCAAGCTCTAGTACCCAAAAAACATAAAAAGGGGTTTAGGAAGTGGCGGGTAGGATTATGAACAAACAATAATGACAAAGATCAACTATACCTGATGCAATCAAATTTTCTAAAAGAATAATCCTCGTTAGAGTCATTGGAGTTTCCATTCTTGCAGATGCCATTCAAAGTTAATGATTACATTTCCAATGTAGGGTAAAGAGAAGGAAGATAGATAATTATATATTTATGTATATAAAAAAAATTTAAAAAAAAAAGCTTATCATGTGCAGCTACGTGTAAAGTTATTATCGTTCTCTACAGTGATAACCTAGCCAAGTCCTATGCCACTAATGGATCCCTTGCATTCCGTCGTACAACAATTTGATCGACTAACTATATGGCTTTCGTGAATATCCAAGCGATGATTATACACACACATTGATCAGACTGTCTTTTCGTAGAGTATTCTTAGGATTTTTTGCCTGCATCGATCATATTAGACTCCATAATTGAATCGGAAATCAACTAAGGTCTGAATAACAATCAATCCAGTAATACATTATAGTACTCCTCTCAAAATCATTTACCATTTGTGAAGATTCATCTCAGGCCTATCTATGGCAATTTTTGTAATACACTTGTGATGTGCCCTCAAATACTGGTACACTACTAAATCATGATGAATTGATCCATTTGAGTTAAATCTATCAGGTTGCTGAGGCTTAAAGATTTAGCATAATCGTGAAAGTCGGCTACATGCATGGGTCTGGCTAACTAAGTAGCTAGGTCTCCCTAGAGCCAACTAAACCTGAGTAAGAGTCGTATTTCAGGAACATCTGTTGCATACTTGGCTACTTGCATGAGCCACAAACATTGGCCTAACTTAATACGCCATTTTTACTTTATTATAATATTATGGGGTACACTTTTATGAAAAATGATATCCACTTACAAGAATATGATAACAATTTACAAATAAAAATGTCGCAAAAATTCTTTTTTTTTTCTATTTAGTTTTTCTAAATCAGAAAAGAAAAGAAACAAAAGGTAAGGGTTCTAATAGTAATTTGGAGAAGACTTAATGACATAAGCATGGTTAGTGAAATCTCTTTTGAATAGCAACAAGCAGCAACGGTATGGTTATATATGTGGTGCATTATTTAATATCTTCCTTTTTCTAAGAGAAAACGTGAACCATGCATTGAACTGAGGATATGGAATAGAATGATCCAAATAAGATAAACCAAGTTATAGAAGTGTTAGTTGTTTTAAGTTTTTAAGGACGGATGTGAACTCTGATTCATTTAAAGTATCTTGGTTCAGTCGTAAACTTCAATAGGCAGATGAAATAATTAAACTTTGTGAGGGCACCAAGGTCAGGAAATTGTATAACCTAATGCAGGACTCCGTGCTTATATGAATTCAATGCAAAGCGCAAAGGGTATCAACAATTTAAATAGCTTGCTTGCTTAGATAAATGGTTTTCAAATATAATTCAAGTTTTTTGTATTCTTTAGTTCTCTACACCTCATTGCTTCTTCGTTCAGGGTTTTTTTAAGTCTTTAAAATAAGTTTATTTCAATTATTGAACAAAAAGGTTCATGACTTACAAGTAAGGTCATTCCTGTATTGTTTCTAAGTTTTATTTACAGATCTTCCATTAATTATTTACCGTAAGATTAAATCAGTGTTTTTTTAATCCCTGATAAAAATAATATCAAAAGCAAAATATTGGTGTACTATTATAGGATACTAGCCTTAACAAAAGTGATTGTTCATTATCTTTAATTTATTAGTAATGGAAACTAACATGGGCCGAATTGCAAACCATCAACTTGCTTTGAAACTTATCCATGAGATTTAATAACAAAAATTATGTATTATTTCTTAATCTATTGGGGGTTAGCTATTAGATTATTACATATTATGTCAATGTTTAATGCGTGGATCAGATGTTAGCTAGCTTTTGATGATGCCATTAGTTCCAAATTAAAGTCTTGTATGGCAATTGGTTGTTAGCTAGAAGTTTACTACTAATGTTGGTTGTTTATATTGGCTATTTAACCATTGACTTCTAATAAATATGTTTGGTAAAGTCAACTATTGGTTGTTGGCTATATCCTATATTATATGAAATTATATTTTTAGACATTGTAATACTGTAATATATGATATTTAGTAATAAAATGAGAAAAATTAGGGATATATATAATAGTAATGTGAAGTATCAAAAGTCAATATTCACCTAAAAATGTTAGGACAAGCCGCATTTTTTTTTTACTGAAACGTGAAATAAAAAGTCAACAATCAAATATGTTTTTTAGTCGTTATGACCAAATGAGAAACCAAAGGTAAAAAAAGTAATTATAAAAAAGACACTGAACAGTTATTTACCAAACAAGGTCCAAGGAAACTTGCATTATTCACTGCTTTGCACCAATTAGTCGACTAGTATGTAATGTCAGCAGTAAAGCAAAGACATCAACTTCATTTTAGCCTAAAATCTTGAATGAAATAAAAGGATCACATCATCATCCTTTCCATGTATTGTAGTAGTAGTACAATACGTTCAAACTTTCACGAGGTTTTCTCTTTGCCACCTTTTTTTTTTTACTACAGGTCTACAGTGTTTGGGATTCTTCTGGATAAAGCAGTAGTATACTGACCGCGCGTGCATTTCGGAGTGCCAGAAACTGAATTGGGGATATTACATTGCATTGCATTGAATTGAATGTCGTCTTTCGAAAAATTTGGGACTGTTTGGGAAGGGCAGCGTGCGGGGCAGTGGAATGCGACATTTTGATAGAATTGGGGGTGAGATAACAGATAAGGTCTTGTTTCCCCTTTTTCTTCGTGTGGCAGCAATTATATTTCATTTTCAACTTTTGCATTATTTTCCTCATTCTGTATCTTAGATTTTTAGGTAAATTAAGTGGGTACATACATACATACATGATTTAATATACAAAGTTCATGAAATCCAATTTCTTTTAGACATATGTTTTATAATTGAAGTGCAATCAAATAAAAAAATTTGGCCTAATCATTAATTACTTAATCTAATCCCATGGAATTCAGTCCAAATTCATGCAAAAGGCCCAAACCGAATAACACGAAATGAATTCTTATGAAAACACCACCTTCAACATCTATCTTATCATAACAAAACACAATATTATTGTAATTATTTATTTAAAATAACGAAAAAACTTTTATGATTCAATGTATACATAAGAAATGTTACAAGTAAATGCACTAGGCTCATCTAAAGCATCCCATGGAATTAACTCGACTATGGTAAAAATCAATAGAAATGTAATCTAATCTTGGTGACTGAAACAAGCTGAGTTTTTCACAACTATTCAAAGCTGCAATTATCCACATTCTTTTGTCATTGTCATATGGTCATCGTCCTATGGAATCCTATAGTACGGGCAGGTCTTTTTTTTTTTAAGTTCATGAGCTGCCCCTACACCTCACATTCCCCTATAAGATTCTTTTCTTCCCTTCCTTCCCTCTCGAATATTTCTATGGCATAGCCTCTCTTATTAAATGTACTCCGTAAATGAAAATCTAATCAAATTCATTAGCACTACTTACGAGTAAGGATTCAATAAGAAGAATGAAAAGGGTTCTTACTTAACCTTTTAAAGAGTAAAATTCAATGCATATAATTTTACGTTAAAAATAAAAAAATTCACAATAACAATTAAAATAGTCACTATAAATTAAAAAAAATTATTATTATTATTATTATTATTATTATCATTATATATATATATATATATATATAAAATATCATGTGATGAATTTAAAAGATGAAGGACCAACATATTCTCACTTTTTTAAATTTAAAAACTCTATTCATTTTTACTTTTACCCAATATAAAATCCTATTTTATTGTATTGTACATAGCTTACTTCTTGAAAATAGCACTAGTAGAGAAATATCTATATGCTGCGGTTTTCTAACTTTAAATGCTACGGTTATTGATACGAAGCACATATAGGCGAAGCACATGGAAAACAATAAATGCTGCAAATTTTTTAAAAAATCGTAGCATATATGTCTAATAAATGTTGCGGTTTTACCAAAAAACCACAACATATTTTTTTTTAAATTAAAAAAATTTAATTTTTTTTATCATTAAATGCTTTGGTATTTTGGAAAAACTGCAGCAATTATTAGTTATATATGCTGCGGTTATTGATACGAAGCACATATAGGCGAATCACATGAAAAAATAATAAATGATGCGGTTTTTTAGACGCAGCAATTACTAGCTATATATGATGCGGTTTTTCAAAAACCCGCAGCATATAATGGGTTTTTTTTATTCTGAAATTTATATGAGATGCGGTTTTCTAGTATAACCGCAACACATATACATTAATGCTGCGATTATATTAGAAAACCGCAGCAATTGATGATTTTCATATCAAAAAAAAATTATAAGAGGTCATTTTACGTGCTAATTACATATAAAAGTATATTATTAATAATTAATATCTCTCAATATTATTATATTTGCAAATCTAATTATTATATACTATTACACCATATTCAATCAAAAACATAATCTAATCTAAACTAAGAATATCATGCATAATGTGTTAGAAATAATATGTTATAAAAGATAAGAAAAGTTAAAAAATGATCAACCGTGAAGCATATAAATTCAAAATTTTATTATGGCCACTTGTTTTAGCACGCAAAATTGCGATCTACAAGATTTTACACTCAAAATAAATAACCAATTCATTCTTCATAGATTTCGGGTGTATTCTAAGGTTTCAAAAATTTTGGAGATGCATATCTCTTAGCCCGATAGTACGAACGGCGTAAATTTTTTTGAAACCCCCTATTTTTAGAGGTACTATACAACCATATTACCCTTAGTGGCCTCGGTGACGTCTTATTTGAGATAGTGAAAAAAAATCTTTGACAAGTCATGAAATTGGTTACGGGACTCCGATTGGAGCTTATAATATGTCTAAATTGGGTATTTTTATGAGATCAACAGACGGCGGATTTATCCACTTATTTTCTCCAAAAAAAAACCCTCTAACACCATATAATCTATGAAATTTGATTTCTAAGGGTTACTATTTCATAAACACAACATATATTATGCAAATTTAAACACACAAGAGTTTTTCATCTTTACATTAATATTTTAACAAATTACGAAAAATAAAAATTAAAAATTAAATATATACTAGGGTTTAGGGCATATGTAAACCTTTAGATTTTAAATTTTGGAGTATGTAGACTTCTTAAAAATGGGAGAGATGAGTAAGTTTCAACATGCTTCACTACGCCACATCTATGGAGGCACGAGTAGAAGAGAGGAGTAGGCTTCGACATGCGTGAGGAAGAGTGAATAGGGACGACTTTAGAAATAAGCTAGGGTCATTGGTAGGAAGTACAAGGGATTAGGAGTGGAAGATCCAAGTTTTATGTGTATTTTAGGTTAGGAAAGTTGAGGGTTAGAGAAGAGGAAAATGCGTGTTTTTTCCTATTTGAAATGATACTGAAAGTGCAGGAAAAAGAATATATATAGAGTGAGCCACAAGTGTTGTGGTTTTTTAATAACCGCAGCTCTTGAAACCACAAATGCTGCGGTTATTTGAAAAACCGCAACATTAGTACCAAGTGTTGTGATTTTTAAAATAACCGCAACATTTGTGATTTCAAGTGCTATAGTTATTTAAAAAACCGCAGCACTTGGTATTAAGGTATATTTCAAATCATTAAGTGCTTCGAATTGTATATAACCGCAACATGTGCACCGAATCAATTAAATGATTTTCTACTAGTTTAGGTAACATGCATTCCACCTCAAGTAATGACTATTGCTATATCGTCATCACTACATGTGAATATAAATATTTGGAAGGATACTGGTTGATTTGTGAATGATAAAAGTTTTTTTTTATTAAGAGTTGATATTTTCCATCATCTATTACGTTCCCATAAGTGTGTCAAATGTCTTAGAACTCATGTCAAAATAATTTCTTAGAACTCATGTCAAAAAAATGTCTTAGAACCAAACTATTGAGTGTTCCTATCATTTGGCTATAACCACATATGCTCATATTGACACAAATGATGCAAGACTATATAACTACTTGATTCGTTAAAACATTTTAGATAAGGTGTATTATAACCTCATGGCACACACTGTGCCAGAACATGGTTTGGAATAGCATACAAAATCAAGTGTCATTTTCTAACCGTGTCAACTCAACTCGACATGTATTAAGTTAGATCACATCTTTACCAACACCGCTTGAGATATTGGTCAATTTGTTGGATAATTTCGTTCCAATCATATTTAGAGCATTCTAAGGTGCTAAAGTGTTTCATATGTATCCTTTCTTTCCAACTTTAAAGGATGACCTATCAATGTGGATTGAGTTATACTCCGTAGAGAGTTAGATGTTAGCTTCCATAGGGTGTTCATCTTGATATATATGAATGGAAACCTAGCTACTACGATGCATGCCTTTCATATCAAACTTGAAGAACAATAACAAAGCAAGGGAACCCAAAGAGAACTCAAGATTTGATAGGAACCTAAAATTCTATATGTTCAATTTAGATCACATTGTTGCATGAAAGTCGAGCTTATGCTCATTTTAGTTTTTTCGTTCGGAACACCAGAATGTTTTCAATGTTCCCCCAATTTTTTTTACGATTTTTTTAGGATCATAACCCCCTGTGAAGATTCAAACAACGCAAGAGTTTTGTTTGAGAACAGAAAGGTGTTAACAAAAATAATAAATATAGATATCATTAGACCTGTGCATTGGGGTGGGTCAGGGCCGGGATAGGTCACAAGCAAAACGGACCGGGTTGAGGTGGGTCAAAAAAGATGCAAAACGGGCTGGGCCGGGCCGTCCAAAGAGAGTATAGTTTTTATCTATAGAGGGGGATAATTTACGTGTATCACCTCCAATCTTTGGTAGTGGATCATCGGCAAGTAAGCGGAAATAATTCGTTACCTTATAGTGTTGAAAAGTGTTGGAAAATATAGGTCCATTATTGACCCGACTTGACCCATTAAAAACCCGATAAAACATGACCCTTTAAGAGACCGACTCATTAAGCCCATTATTGATTAGACTCTTTTACAAACGGGTCGATTAAAGGCCCTTAACGAGCCCCCACCCATTTGAGCAGGTCTAGAGACCATGACCTCTTACTGAGAAAATTCAACTTTAACCTAAACTTTGTAAGGTTAGTTGTTGGGATGAATATGAGTTGACATGAAATAGAAAAACAATGAATAGCCAAATAGTTAAAATTTGAATACTTGTTCCAACAGTAATTGTACGTGTGACTCAATATAGTAAAGAAGGAAAATATGTTTATGGCAAATATTTGATGACAAAGTTGCTTATTAAGGACAAAAGTTAAAATAGTGATGGTTAGCCCATTAATTCTATGATTGCTGTTGACACGAATGTACGAAAGAGGATTAGATGGAGAGAAGTGTGATATTTACCAGTTACCTAATTCCATTGTTATTATAGTAGGTCCTCAGTCCTCACACAGCACAGCCATTTGTCTCCAATTACCCGGCAATATATGCAAAAGCTTTGATTTCTAGGGTTTTACAATCTCCACTGTTGGATGGATGGGTGTGACATATTGTTGTCACTTTCATCAATTCCACCTCTTTTCCTTCTGTGCCATGTTGCCTCAACTTCATAAGATTAAATTCAGTCAGAATGACTCGGGATGAGAAGTGATATTCTTCTTTCTTAGATAGGATCATAGGAGTAAACCAATTCATTGTAGACAAGTATAGATGTACCTGATAAAGTACTATAGGTCTATAAGACATCAACGACGAATCTTGTATTTACTAACTACTATGTCTGGTTTCCTAAGTATTTTCTCCTTTTTAACATTTTTTTTCACTAAACCTATAAGATAAAAATTATAAAAATTTAATAGTAAAAACATTTATAATGAAATGTATTTAACAAGATTTCACTTGAATATATTACTACTTATAATGTGATGAAAATTTATTGTCAAAATTTTTAAAATTTGACTCAATAAATAGAAATATTACAAAAATAAAGAGACAGATGTAGTACTTATCTACTTCTACATTATTATAATAACTATGAATTAGTGCCAAAAAAAAAGTTTACTTGACCTTATTCTTAAAGCTATCGAAACTCAAATTGGCAAATTTTTGTATATCTAACCATATTGAAGAAAAATTCTCATTATATGATTTTCATCTTTTAAAAGAATGTACTTCGTAGTTGTTATTAATGTCTTTACAAAACTGCTATTGACCATCAGCATATGAAAACATGAAAGATCAATCAAAACTTTTCAAATAAGAATCGCAAGCAGTGAGGTCATAATTAAGGCCAAATATTAATTAAATATATACCTATCCCTTGGTGTATCACTGAAAGACACATTCAACAATTAGCTTAATTACAATATGGGTAATTAATAAGGTCTGATTTTTACCAATTGAGCAAGTAATTAAGCTTCGTAAAAGAAGAAGAAAAGTAAGAGGGGGCTCAAGAGATCCAAGTTTCTCTCTACTATTAAACAACAATGTTTGTTAATTACACTCGCAAACTATTTCTTTAAACTTCCCAAAATACTTGTTCGTTATTCTCAAGCTCTTTTATGTTTACGGTTCACTCAGAGTGCCAAAATTCCTGCCTATGAACTGGACTTTTATATGTATTCCGTATTGGCCAAGGATTGGAGAGGAAAGGATGTTGTAGCCTCTCACATTCTGATAGTTGTGTATCAATGACACTGGAAACTTGAGTTTTAGACGGCAGAACCTACGAGATGAAGAATGTATACTAGTCGTATAAGATTAACGAAGATATCTATTGGTGAGATAGTGGCTGCCTGCCTACATGAAAAGACTAGACTGCCTATGCATCGAGTACTCGTTCATTCAGTAGTATTGTGGACCCAATAATTGATTTGCGAGTGGAAGGCACTATCACCTAGCTAAAGTGGACCCCTCCCTCCCAAGGACACCCTTAAAGATGCTTCAATCATTCAAGTACACAAGCAAACATTCTTGATGATCATTTGAAATTGGCATTTAGCTAGGGTCACACGTATTCTTGGTTAAACTAGGCCAAACAGATATCATTTACATGCTTTCATTGTCCTGATGTTCTCTACTATAGTACAATTAAGAATTGAAAGATACTCCGTATAGCTCAAGTATGCGAAATACTCCTATCCAAACTCATCATCACGTTAATAGTATAATTATTAGTCGAAAGATAATGACTAAATCTGAGTTGTGGATGTACCCTAATAATGTTAAAAGTTGCCTATCAGCATTGAACGAACATCAACAATAATTTGAGCTGGTTGAAATCTGCTAGAAACTGCTGTTTTGTAAGGATAAGTCTGCATCTGGGGCATGAAAATGATGCTTTGATTCATATCAATCTACGAAAACAGGCATAAGATGTTGATAGATTCAATTACTCCAAATACCTAAAGTATGCAGCAACACCTATCACTAGCAAATACAGGTCCAATTGGCCATAAACGTAAAATGGAGTTTGGTTTCAAAGAGTCTCAATTTTGTAGCATCCTTATAAAATTTCTGATTGAAAGTTCAGTAAGTTGAGAATGTGGTTTTAACACAGCAAACAAGCATGTCCAAGAAACCAAACCTTTGAATAATTCTTGTTTGGTTAGCTTCAAATTCCATGGCCCACTCAACCAATACCTAAACATAGAGAGACAAGGATAGGTCATGCAACATGGGAACTTCAAGTGGGGGATTCAAACTGTCAAAAAAGCAAAAAAATGGACAAGATCCTTTTCCCTTCAGGGTACCACAAGATCATGTCTCTGAGTAAAGTTTAACCATGTGGATTGATCTTAATTGGAGAGCTAGCTACAGAGAGGGAGGAAAAAAGGAAATAAAATAGTGGGGTAATATATGAATTGGATGGTGCCAAGACAAGGAATTTATATTGATATTCTATGGATGCCCCCCATCAAAATTACTTGGACCAAGATTAGATTTGGTGCATTTCTGGGAATTTGCATTGTAACCAAGGCTTTGGTGGTAAAATAATCATAATGTTTGCCTTTAATGATGTGTTTTTTAACGATCAATATGTTGAAGATCCCAACCAAAATCAACTAATATTTGAACTCTCAACTACCAAGATTAGATTTGTTCTTACAGAGGAATCTGCACAGGAGCAGGGCTTTTCATGTAAATTAATCGTCATCACTAACCTATATTTGCCTTGTTTGAAGATCCCAACCAACATTATGGGAGAGAAAGAAAATATAACTTTGATCCATGAAAAATTCCCTTGTAACATGACATGTGACCTTGGGTACATTCCTAGACAACATGTCATTTAAATATTCATACCACTGTAAGATATTACGGGTCATGATGATTCTTTTTAGGACCTAGTAAAGTGGTGGGAGAACAGTCAAATTTAACAACTATGGCCACTGTTTTAACAAATGACTCTCCTTGTACAAGAAATTTCTGAGTAAGATTGCTTCCCCAGATTGTCATGCAGTAGAAATTCTGCATAAACATTTTCTGAGTAAGATTGATTCCCCAGATTGTCATGCAGTAGAAGCTCTGCATAAACATTGTCAGGCAGTGAAAATGTTGTGACCGTCTCTTTATTTGGTTCTTAAAGAAAAGACATTTATAAAAATTATATCTGAATCAATTAATCCAACAAAAATAGATACTTCCTCAATTTCCGATCCTCTGTCCACAAATACAGTAACCTTCCGTCGGATAATGAATCAACTTGGAGCTAAGCCATCTTTCATACAATGCACGTCCAAGCTTAATCATTGCTCTGGGATCTACCAAAGAAAAGGAAGGAAACGAAGTCATCATTCTGTTGGACCGTCTATAATTTATCTGAAATGAAACAGGCAAACAGCACTATATCCACACTTTGCTTCAAGCCTTCAACACAATGCAGAAATAGTTTTTGCTAAGTTTAAGCAATGAAGACATCACGAAAATCCTTTGTCAACTGGAAGTTTGGAGCATTTACTTACATTTTCTCTATGTTGGGCCAACCATCTACAAGTAACATATTGTCCACTCTGGGCTAAGTCACAATCCTTCTTTCAGACCAAAACTCACAACACCATGTAGCCTCTTTCTTAATGGTTAATCCAAGCTGAACCATCAGCTCTAATACCAATTATTGGGCTCAACAGCTATAAATGAATAGCCTTAGTATGTTGTTCGTTTCAGGTCAAATTCTTACGAATTTATGCATGAGGCTGATCACTTATAAACTTGATAATTCTTCCTTTTTTAATCAATGTGAGGCTTAGGATGTATACTTTTAAATGTGTTTAATGTTGATTATGCATGATGTATTAGAGTAAATTGTCCAGGACCATAGTTTTCTTCTTCTTATAAGTTTCTATGTGAGAGCCAGTTGTAGATTTGGAAATAGGAAATTAACGTGGAGTTCTGATCGGTCTAACTCCTTACCACTCAATAATTAGATTGTTGACATAATGAAATAATCTAATCGTAAAAATCGCCAATAAATCTAGGTGGATATGGCTTTTAAAGAATGTTGACACTCGACCTGTATGCTCTACTAATTTATGCGGAGTATGAAACAATCATCTCAGATTTAATAAGCTGCTTAGCTGGATCGCCTGGATCTCCTTAGTTGAATCGGTACGAAGTAATGAAGTATTACCGATTCAATACATTAAAATATTTACTTGTCTTAATTATTGATATAATATCTACTCATTGTTCCTGCATGACCTATGAAAGCCAGAGGTGAAGCTTTCAAATGAGAGATATGGATCAGTTAGATGTGCTTATGTAATATGTGAAGGAGATCGAGGAACATCACAAGCTTTCAAACGTTGGATGATTGAGAATAAAGGGTTGAAAGAGGTGAAGGAGCTTAAAGGCTCGGATTACATGCATATGATTCCCATGCCAAAACAACTTTGTGACTGTCTTCTGGAGATAGCCCAGGATTCATAATGCTCCTCGGTTCGAATGAGTAATACTCATTCTAGAGTGAGATGAAGAGTGAAGTGTATTTTGTAATTTGAAGAGCTCTTTTTTTTGGAGAGGAGATGCTACCATTGATTTGGGTATATCACATTTAAAATACGGCTTGGTTATCATTCTCTTCCTTTAATTACAAAAATCAGGGTGCAGGCAGGCCAGCCTATGCCCAGTTACAAATGATGTTGCTTGCTGTTGGCCTAGTTGTCCTTGCCTGACTGACCAGATAATAAACAGCATACACAAAGGCCAGAAGCAAAAAAAATATATCCTTACAAATCAGGTCTCTCATTATCAGGGAAAAAAACACATGGATGGTGATAGGTGATAACTTTTTATGAGTAACACATATCAGTGTTCAAAAGGAGGGAGTAGACTATTACTAGCTTGAAAGGAGAGAAGAACAATGGAGGCTACAAAACAGGGAAAACACTTTGTTTAGAGACATGGACCAAGGAGCATGGGCTGCTTCAAGTTCAAAGCCATACTGATGAAAGCAGGGCGTAAGATGAAAGACACCAACATGAAGGTGATCGAAGGGGTTTGTACCTTCAGAGAGTTCAGCCGGAGTTTTGCTCGCTGCGTTTGTGCTAGACACCAAACACCGACCACCCTTTGTTTAGAGAAGGTCGAGAAGAAGAGAATATTCCTGGATATATAAGTAGATAAACAAAGATAATAAGCCAGTATCTCCTTGCCGAAACCAAAAAAAAGCTAGTATCTGAATGAGATTTCTTGCTTACATGCACGAAGTTTGCTGAGTCAATTCCTAAAGGATTCTGGTTGGACACAAATTCCGGACATATGGCTCTCCAGAAGAGCCCTTGACAGAAACGCTACGGCTTCAATTTTGCATAAACATTCTTCCCTGACTCCACCAGAGCTACAATCAATGGTGCAAATGAATAGTACAGAAAGTCATGCCATAAACTTGTTGAAAACTATGATAAGTAATCCAGCTTCATTGTTTAATATTGAATATATTACCATCCATGTAGAAGAGAGTTGACACACAAAAAAAAAATAGAAAATGACCATTTCCATTTTACAAGATGACTTCTTTGCACATGATATAACTCGAAATACGTTCTTCCTGTAAAAACAAAACCTCTAAATACGGCAGTTCATTATGAACTTGAAAAGATCTCCCCCCGTTACATACAAATTACTCTGTAATAAGTATGCTAGATAGTCACATTATACATACTTTCAGTTGATATTTCTTCATCTCAAAGCTCATATCAGTCTTGTTGTCTTTCATTTAAATTATTCTAGGCTTCAAGCTCATGCAAATTATTCTAGGCTTAAGCATTATTTCAAGAAATAAGGTTAGATATAACCTATAGACAGGACTTGCATGCAGAAAGTCAGTCAAGTCACCATCTAGCTGCATCCAAAGGATTACATTTTAAAATAAAACAAAATCTCTACAGTTACAAAAAGCCAAGAATTGCAGTTTTGTAACATATACATTTTATAAAATCAGCTCTATTGATCAGCATCCCCATGCGGACGTGAATCTGTAGCACTAGCTTCTCCTCCCATCCTAACACAACATCGAGAGTACATAGTTGATAGCTTACAGGTTACAAGAGACCCTGTTTTTGTCAAAATTTAACAAATAAATTCAACAGAAATAGCTTCAACAGGAAGCCAGATGAAAGAAATAATTTGGATTAATGCATATGCATCTATTCCACTCACTAATACAAGAACAACGCAGGTTCACTCTGGCCTCTATAGCAACAAAGGTTTGAACTGATTCTGTAGGAGCAATCCTTTTGTCCCGTCTCCTCTTAAACATGCACGTCATTAAACAAAATTCCGAGGTAAACTGTGAGTGCAATCAAAAGCATGTTGGGCACCTGACTAACCTCAGAGACGGCAAGAAAGCTGTTTCTTCAAAGATAAACTACATCACTCAATGTTTGCGAGACCATCAAATCCTGCTCGCAGCTTGGAATAATGACATTTTTCCGAGAGGGGCTACATCTTAAATGCCCTTGCATCTTTTCTGTCTTGAGAGTACAAGTATCTAAACAGGTTGATCACCCAGTTCCTCAAACCTAGTTAAACTGCAAGGTTCAAAGAGAAAAAAAAAAAGTTAAACATTCATTTATACTTCAACCAAAAAAGGTCAACCCGTATGTCATATGTAAAGTCTTATGAGGGTCATTTTCCTGACAACCCGTTTCCAAAACTTGGGGAATCTGAAACTAAGGGAAGCATTTGCTTTGAAATACCAGCAAAATTTTCCCCTCAAGGATCTTCAGAGTTGCAAAGTGGTCTCCCTCTATCTATATTCTAAAGTCTCCTTTGATAAATCAAATTACTATTGTATCCTCTTTTATTTGCACCTTTTTTGTTACAGAACAAAACTATTTTTAAAAAAAATAAACTTCTAATTTATTTATGTAGTTTTTATCTGTATAAAAATTGCATTTCTGTTTCCTAATTCAGTGCTACATGGATCAAAGATACTGAATCTGCCTTTATCTTATAAAGAGAACAAGATGAAGGATACATGCCAAAAAAAGAAACGGTATAACGAAATACAAGCCAACCTTACAACACTTTTTGACTTATGGACGATAGAGTTACAAAAGGGTAGAGGCTGGGGCAGACGAGCAGTTAAAGAAAGCTCTGGCATAAAATATATATTGAATATATGGAGGACTTAGCAAACATACCGTCTTATTAGCACTTCTGAATTATGGAAACAACCTCCTCTTGTGAAACTTTCTCAGGACACTTTTTAGAGAAAGCAAACAGAATTTAGCCCCTCAAATTTTACGGATCTAAACCTGCAAAACTTCAAAGCACGAAACTAGATGAATTTTGAGAAATTTTTTTTGAATCAAATTCAGCAGCTTTCTTTGACCATCTTTTAGTACAACGTCTTTCTTTTTTCTTTTCCTTTTTTTTCCAAAGGGAGGATCCACAATCTACAAGATGAATACTAGTACCTAGGTTCTTACTCTACAATTTTCTACTTGCTGGGCTCCAATTGCAGCAACAGTTATGAAGCAACTCCACTTGGAGATGCAAAGACTGGTGTCAGCATTCACTTGAGAACCTCAGGCTTCAAAGATGATTTGAAACATCCAGCTTCAGGGACATTGAGATAATCTCAATGTTTCTTGATGTAAGCTGCTCATGCTACCGTCGACTGGTTTGAGACCTTGGCTTAGCTCTCAGCCAATTTAAACAAAAAAATTAAATGGGGTGAGGAGCAGGCGTTGCTATACCAGTTAAGTATTGACCTCTGTTTTGAGGAACAGTAACAATACAGCTTAAGATATTTGAAGGTCAGTATCTTCAAGCAAGATGCGTTTATTGCAAGGGATGAACTCACAGAACAGTCCAAGCAAGAACATTTGTGAATCAGTTAATGAGAAAAAATATCAAAAGAAAAAGTGAGTATTCACATCACTGGAGGCTTGGAGAGAGGAGAGGGAGGGGTGTACACTTTCACCCAAGCATGCAATAACATACTTCGTATGACTAATAATTTGGAACATACAGAGTCCCAATAGCAGGAAGGTAACTATGGACCATGGAGAGTATAAAAGAGTAAAATTTACAGCCACAATTGGCTAAAATTGACTAAGCTATTGAAGACATCTACTTACATTTGTAGCATTAACGCTTGACCCTGATCCTAGTGCAGCACCTGTTAATCAAGAAAATGCTGGAATCAGATGAATGACAAAGGTCCAGAAAATTGGCATGGAACAAGTGATCCTTTGTACATTGATCAAAGCATATACTAAGAGACTGGACATTGGTCACAAATTCAAGTGCTTACAAAACCACAACTAAAGAAGATATTACATTATGGCCCAAGGCATAATGAGTAATAAGCTTGGAAAAGTACGAAAGTAGCTAAATATAATCAATCCCAAGGAATAATACAAAAATAAATAAACTTGCCACAATTTTTTTTTTGAAAGAAACTTCCCACAATTATAATACCATATTAAGGAGCTTAAGAAAAACTGTCTCTACAGGTCTTATACTCACAAAAAAGAGACTCTAGGACTCCATGATAGAGCATGTGAAGTCTATCAACTTAATCTACGAATCAGACAAGTTACATTCAGGTAGAGATCGATATCCATAACCACTTAATTTTCAGTTTGAAGATTATTTTTTTCCTTTTTTGGGTGGGAGGTGGAAAAAACAAGAAATATGACCAAAAATTGTACAAAAAGGAAGGCCTATCTTCCACCAATCCACCCCATTGTAATTATTAAGTGAGCAATCGGTTTGCAGACAAGTCTTCTAATATTTGAACAAGTTGCTTCAATCACTTGATCCTAAGAACATACTACAAAAAAGGTACAGGCTGACAAAACCACTCAAGAAGTCAACCTCATTGACCATCCATTCGAAACTTCTTCTCATGCTTATACAACGAGCTCAGGCTACAATGAAATTAGTAAGAACTTACAGCAGCATTTTCTTTAGGGTAGCCTAATCACAGGAACAGGGCCAAAGAGTCTCCAAATTCTACATAATTATAATACATTTAAAATAAAAATGTGATTTTGATCCAGTATCCACACACACACACCCCACCCCTCTAGAGAAAGCATAAAATTAACTTTATTACAGAGAATATTTTCCAAGTCAGTGAGACACAACCTCTATGTAAAAATTGATTCTTAGAGCATTAAGTACCTGAATCAAAAGGCGTTGAGAATAAGGAATTTCCAGCAGGTGCAGAAGCCAGAGCACTACCACCAAACAAGGAGGGTATTGAAGCTGATGCAAACGTCGATGATGAGGAAGGGAAAATTGAGGACTGAGGAGTAGCAATAGATGAAGTAAAAAGACTCCCTGATGCCGTGGCAGGGGTTGCAAACAGGGATGATGAGGGTGTGCTAGCAGGAGTAGATCCAAAAAGAGAAAATCCAGTTCCACATGAAGATGACGCTGCTGCTCCAGATGTCTGTGGGGCAGTTGATACACCTGGAGCCCCTGAGCTAGCAAACCCCGCAACCTGAATTATTGGGTGTGGTGCTGCTGGAAGATGCAATGTCGGATGAACTCTTTTAGCAGCTGCTTCTTGTCTGGCCGTCTCACGCCTATCAGGCTCCAAAAATGGATCACCAACATCCCCACAATGCTGCTGGTCAGCGAGATATGCTGTTCTCATAGATTCAATATGCTGATAAATGATTTCAACCTGGAACAACATAGCTCAGAATTCATCCACTATTCAATAGAGACGAGGAGGACAGAGCAAGAAATAGCCAAAAAAGGAAAACTGATATGGACCGTACGGCTGAGAAGGAAAGCATATTGAGTGTCATCATTATTGCACAAGTCAATGGACAACAGACAAACCAGGAGTTATCACAACAAATTAGATAGTGGACAGAAATTATACAAACCAATGTTCATGCCCTACTCCTAACTAATATAGTTAAGATAGAGACGAACTTGGTCTTAATGGCATAATACTCCCACCAGGCAAGGATGGACAGGTCTTAAGCTCAAAGCCTCACACCAAGTCACCTACACACTTAAGTTGTGGAAATTTTCACCACTAAACACTTCAAACAAAGTCCTACAAGATTCAGATTGGTTATTTTTAGAAATTTCCAAGACACTAAACATTAAAAGAAACAAGGAGAGAATCAAAGAGTTGTGAAGGGCACCTAGGAAGGCAAGTAAAAAGTTATAAACATAATATTAATAATATTTTGCATAAACTTTTATCCAGATATAGCATTTACACCCAAAAGGCTTATTAGCAAGACCAGCAAGCAGATGACAAGTACAAACAAAACTACCAACAGAATAAATTTATAGCTCTGAGGGGTCAGGAGTTGGGATAAGGACTTTGAGTATGTAAAATAAATCAGCCAGAAAGAAATACAATTAGAGAATTACTGAGTACACGTTCCATTACCTTGGCAGCCACGTGCACGAAAAATTCATGTACATTAGTCAGAACTTTGGGAAAAGACTGTAAAACTGATGAGTTAAAAGTTATGGAATTCGGGTCAGAATCTGAGAATAGAAGCGGCTCGAACTCTTCAATCCATTGGTGGCATTCCCCAAGGTACTTCTCGAATCTGTTAGCTGTTTGCTGCATAAATGGAGATGGTTTCTTTGGAATCCCACTGTAAAAATCAATAACTGGCACCATCGAGCTAGCAGCAGCTTGACTTGAACCATCAGGAGCAGTTGTTGCACCAGGGGTTTGAGCTGGTACAATAGGATTAGAAGCAGTCCCAGCCTTCTGATGAAGGAACCTTTGCCGTAGAATCATAAAACAACGAATAGTAAACTCGGCATCTCTTAGCATTTCCTTCACAACTGCCAACAACTCCAGCAATGTCACATTTTGTCTTTCCATGGTTGTACCAATTCCACCTAGTTCCTGCCATAACATCAAGGTATCTCTTTCAACACTTCTTTTCTCTTATTTTCCTCGGATGCTTATTTTTAACAAACGAAAAAGGGGAAACGCTAGAAGAAAAAGAAAAGGTTTGATGCTTAAAAGCAGGACTAGCGTGTGCATATTTAAAGAAGTAAACATAAAATTTCTCATTACAAGTTAGTAGCAAACAAATGCCTTTTGCATCCAACAGGAAACACATAAATATATTGGAAAGATATAGAAATCAAACCAAAAAGATTGTAAGCAATGAAGGAACTAACATCAGAAATGACATGAGATTATTAAAATAAAGGAAAGACAGTTTGTAATAGCAAAATATCATATACATCAGTTTTTCCTAAATGTTAAAAAGAGCTATATACTCTGCAGCAATTAATTCTGTCAGATACTGGAGTAGAAGTATATTCAATAAACAAAAGAAACCAAATACAACACCTGAACACAAACAAAAAAATGCTCAAAAAAATTACAAACCATTCAAAAATCTCAACTTTCCAAGATTAATTGTATCCTCACATTTGGGAACAAAAGAAACACCATTAAAATAAAGCAACTAGTATTTTGTGTGCAAGTAAATATAAACTATTAACGACTTATTTGTTATTATGAAATGAGTCATACTCATTAATTTACGAATATGTTTCACCAGCAACGCAATCAGTACACTTGAACTACTCGAATTATTCCAAATTTCCATCTAGTAAATATACCCTCCATCCAGAAATAATTACTGCGTATCATTTGAATTCAATAATGATGAGGAAAGTATGTAAAGGGAGCCACTATGAGACGGAATTTCTAAGTAAAATCATGCCATAATAAACCAATTACCAAAATGAAGGGCTTGAACAATGTGACAAGTAACTATTCAACATTAAACATACATTTCGAGTTTGGTGTTGTTTAAGAATCGAATTCGAGCTGCGATTCAGACAACAATCCACAATTGACTTGTACTCCTTAGCTCATTACACAACATGAACTATATAAACAATCAGTAAAGAAGTGACCTGAATAATGCGACTGGCATCGAGCTCAAAAGTATTATTAGAGACGGACGAGTCGAAAAGGCGGCTACATTGCTCTAATCTCTGACTTTCATCTCTATACTCCAATATGCTCTCCTAATTACAACAAAAAATAAAACAATTATTAAATTCGCATAATTCAAAACTCGACCAATTCAAATCAAAGAACCAAGAAATAAATTTTACTCAATTTGCAAGAGAACTTTCTGAGAACCGGGATGAATATCTGCCCATTTAGAGCTGTAACTAGCCGGGGTTTTCTCGTTTAAACAAGAACAACTGTTGCTGTTGTTGTTATTGGTGTTGCTGCTGCTGTTGCTGTTGTTGTTATTGGTGTTGCTGCTGCTGTTGCTGTTGTTGTTGCAAGAAGGGATTCGCTTGCGTTTGTAATTGGAAGGGTGACTGTTGTTGTTGAGGAGTGGAGAAGAGAGAGAATGACGACATTGTTAAATCGGGGGCAGTGAATGAGAGAGAAAATCTCGCACCTGTGAGTTAAGTTCGCAAAATTGGCGCGTTTTGGAAACTGAAAAACCCTATTCAACTGTGTTTTCCTGGGTTTAAAACCGAGGGAGCAATAAGGGCATAAGAGATAAGACCATAGACATTTACGAGGATTGTCCATCCTCGTTACACTCTCTTTCACCCTTTTACATATCGTATGATGAGCTATATGAGCATCCTTGGCCGTATTTAAGTTATGTTGAGCTATATGATCATTTTATATGTGTAACGTGACAATGTGATTGGTCGTATTTTATTTATGTTATTTATTTATACAACAAATCTATTTAAAATGTTAATTAAAAAATCGGTGATTTGTAATTAAAAAATAATTTAACGGCTAAAATTAACTTTTTATGAATAATATTCCACTTATTAATCTTTTTTTGTAATGATCAAATTTTTTCGGCTAATAATCCGTTAATTAATTAATTATATAAATTAAATCGGTAAATAATATTTATTTCTTAATAACTAAATAATTATTATTAAATTTGGTGATAGAAAAAAATGTGTGGTGAAATATGTGTGAATAGTAGAGAGAAAGTAAAAATAAATGAAATAGGATCCTCTTGAATGTTGGACAAATTGAAGGAAGATGATGAGAAATAGAATAATAATAGTGAAAAATGACGTAGAAAAAAAAGAAAATAATATGTCAAATACAAGAAACAGAAGAGAATTTTGAATAGGATGAAAATATCCGTAATCTTCATGATCTAAGGTTGAGGAAATCCCAAGAAAGCTTTAAAAAAAAAAAATTGAAGTTTTTGTCGGAAGATTGGGATCTTTGATTCAGAGCAAGGGATTTGGACATTTGCTCAGCTGAAGGGTCTTGTTACTCTTGTTTTGTTTGGCATTGCTTATTACGGAACAGTTGTTGGCCTTGTGCGTTGTTGGCAACTTTACTTTCCATATTTGACTGATGTTACTATATCCGTAATTGCTTATTTTGTAGTCAATTTTACGTTTTTAGTCTTCATCCAATCCAATCGACTTATTACATTATTATAATTTTTTATCCTAAAAGACTACTTTATAGCAATAGTAGTGTTCACAATTTTGAGTTTGATTATATTTCAAAATTAATGGTAAAACTCTCATTGGAGGTTTATTCAAATAAAACAGTGGTGTATCATTTGTTTATCAATTACTACCTCTGTCCTTAATTTTTTGGCTCATTTGACTTTTTTACGGTGTACAAGATACAACTTAAAATATTTTTATCTCTTAATTTATAACACAAAAAATTATGAAAATTTGATATTCTAAAACTTTACATTAAGATGCATTTAATATTATTTCTTATAACATGATAAGAATTTTTAATCAAACTTTTTAAACTCATGATAAGAATTTTTAGTCAAATTTTTCAAATTCGTGATAAAAATTTATAGTCAAACTTTTAAAATTTTGACTCCAAAATGGAGCAAATAATATTAAGGGACAAAAGAAGTATGTAGTTTGTATAAACAACCAATTTTAGATGGGTGTCATCCTAGAGATACATACTTCATATGTTTTATCTGATAATTAAGGGCTCGGAATCTAAGCAATTGAATGTATATGAAAGGATCATCTTAAGAGACAACCTAATTATTTGAGAGCTAAACCATCAAATAAAATTTATGAAGTTACTTAGGCTCCGTTTAGTAGGGTGTAAAACGTTTTCCCTGAAAACTGTTTTCCCCATTTTACATTGTTTGGTTTGGAGTAAAATATAGGATGTAAATTCATTTTACACCCTATTGAAAACATTTTCCCCCAAAACTAGGAGTAAAACAATTTTACATCCATTCACTCAAAAAAAATTATCAACTAACAAACAATTCACGCATTACCAAATCACGCATATAGGTGGGAACTGGTCGTGCCGTGCCCGCCATGGACCGTGCCAGCTCGTACTTGGCTTCTTGTCATATCGTGCCGTGTAAGGCCTAATTGTGGTTGTGCCGTTCTACATTTCCCTAAAACTCAATCCATGGCCTAGCACGACCCTCGTGCTTAGCGTGGCGTGTTGTATCGTGCCTCGTGCTAGCCTAATTTTTTTAACAAAAAAATATATAATAGAATTGAAAAAAATAATTTTAGATAATTTAAATTATATTATAAGAATATATAATATTAAAAATAATAGTAATATAAATTGTAGTAGTAATATAATAATATTATCAATAATAATATTAAATAATACTAAATAATAGCATGCTTTGGGCCGTGCCTCGTGCCAAATTGGCATGCAGTTCGCGTGCTCGTGGCTAATTTTTTTTGCTGTTTGCGCCTTGGCCTGCGGCCCACTCCACGGATAGTGTACCACGACCGTACTTGTGTCTAGGGGTGTTCATAATCGGGTACTCAGGTTTTCGGCTACCCTGGTAGATTGGGTACCCACTTTTTCCGTTAGTTTGAAAATTGGCCCATGACCCAACCCGGTTTAAGCAGGTAAAGGGTACTTGCTTAAACCGGGTTGGGTCACAGGATACCTTGTTTATTTCCTGAACTTTTTTCATTCTCACTAAGGTACCTGCTTAAACTGAGTTGAGTCATAAAGTACTCGCTTAAGCAGAGTACTCGCGTAGCGGGTACCAACTTAAATCGGGTCGAGTCGCATGATACCCGACTGAAACCCTACTAAAACAGCAAAACCATATTTTAAAAAATTATTTGGGTATTCGGGTACCCAATTACATTTTTTATCCAACCCATGACACGACCCGAGTACCCGACTTTTTACCGGGTCGGGTACTCGACCCGAAAAATCTATTTTTTTTTTTAAAAAAAACGACTATTTATTTTCGGATCATCGGGTAATCGGGTCGAGTAGTTTTGAACACCCCTACTTGTGTCGTATTGTGCTAAAAGAGTGTCTGCTCGGCTCGTGTGCTAGGCCGGCCTATGCCCAATTCAACTCACGCATTTTTCATTTCTCATCTTCTCGATAACCTCTCTCTCTACTCCATATTTCTCTCTCTTAAAAATTCGGGAAAAAATCCATAATTTCTTTTCATCTTCTTCTAATATCATCAATTCAGTACGTTTTTTTCAAATCTCATATCTTGATTATTAAATTATCGTACTATATCATGAATTCGAACAAATTTTATCTAGTTTAGTCGAAAATAAAAAAACCTAGATTTTCCCCCGATTTGATTGAACCATGAAAGTTAATAGAAGTAATTGATTTTTAGCTCAACCAAACAACGAAAAATGTTTAAATGTAAAATCATTTTCCATGCAACTAAACAACGAAAAAGTTTCATGAAAATAAGTTTTCCACCGTAAAAGATTATTCATGGAAAATTATTTTCAGTTGAAAACATTTTACGCCTTACTAAACAAAGCCTTAATGAAAGGACTAATACGTGTGTTAGTTATAAACTCAATTAGACAAATTTGGCAAGCTTTAGTGACGAATGAGGACATAGTTCGGTTGTTGTTGACTTAAAGAAGTGTGTAGTTCTCAACGTTGTAGAACAAGTAATTATGACATCGTCAACCATTACACCATTTCCGCCGAATGCCGATATGCCTGGATCCTGCAAAATCACATGAATATATGCTATTCAATCCACTACAATACGTAACACACAAAGTCCATTGAAATGGTCATGACAACAAAAATAGGCATGGAATTATTGTTCCAAATGAGACGATTAATGACCATGTAGGAGGTAGGACACGGGACTCTAGCCTAGTCAAACAAAGGTTAGATAGTCCCTTCATCCTATTCGTCTAAAATTCATCCAAAAGTTACTATAGTTTTAATTTTTAAAAGTATTTATTTTCAATCAAATTACTATACACGAGTACCATTTTCTCAAACATATTTGACAAGTTTACATCCAAAAAGTGAAAAATATTAAATTAAACTAGATGAGTACAATATCTCTAAACATTTCATATTTTCATAGGAATTTCGAATTTTGACAACATCCAAGGAGATAAGAATTAAGATTAAATTATCAATGTGGGGGAGTTTTGATAATTAAAACTTGGTAAACCGATTGTAATGGATTCCTGAGGTCCTCGACAAACATGCTCAAGAGCAAAAAAGTTGGATACCAGTTGAACAATTTAGAAAAGAGAACACATGGAAAACATTAGAGTTGGATACTGATCAACAAAGGCCCTCATATATTCATGGAAAAGAAAGCCATTACAACCTACATTCACAACATAGACATGATCTCTAGCTGTGCATGGCAGGTCAAATTGTCCAATTACACTACCCGAATGCACCAAACTTCCACATTAACCTACCTAATCGCCTAAACCCATCAAAATTACAGCCTGACCCTCCAATTGCAAAACACTAGTGTAATAGCTTCATCATACACTTAAACAAAAAAACAAAAAGATAAAGATTAGATATGTTTCTTTGATTTTCTTTTTTTTTTTCTAGAAAATAAATGGATTTGGGAGAGATCTCACTTGAGACCATTGCCTGATGAAGAAATAGCAAGTTTTGGTAAGGAATGAAAGCCACAGTCAACTCCAACAAACCCAACCACTTCACCACTCTCCATATCCCACGTCTCACTTCTACTCACACTGACCTCTCCTCCTTCACAGCCAACATTATCTGCTTCAACGCCGCCGCCGCCACAATTACCACCGTTATCACCGGTACCATTCACGTATGACCCTACTTCTTGATGAGGGAAAGCCCAAACTCCACGTCCAAGCCCAAACCCAACTTCATCAAGCCCAAGCCCGAGTCCAAAACCACCCAAAGCCAGTATCCCTCCAGGCCCACCACCACTCAGCAGCGACGTAAACCCACCTCCACCACCACCACCTAAAGGAAGAGAAACGTAAACAGGGGCCTGCGAGACAGGCATGGGCTCAAGGATCGACCCTACAGAAACAGCAGAAGTAGAGGTGGTGGATGTGGCAGAGGAAGTAGCACATGAAGTACGCGACCGCTTCGCCGTCTTGCGGGACCCACCCCCAACGGGGATGTCACGGAGGGTCCCGCCGTGGGTCCAGTACCGGCGACAGGATTTGCAGAAGTGGCGTGGCTGAGAGAAGTTATAGTTGTTGTAGTAGCAAAACTTGGTGTTGGTGGAAGTACAGCGTGGACAAGGAAGTGGGTCCTGTTGCTCCACCGGTGGCAGCGGCGCTCCCATCTGCTGCGCCCTCACCGCCCTTCTCTCCGCCGCTTCTGTCGGCATTTGTTCTTCCAAAATTAAATGACACCAAAAACAAGGGGACAAAGTGAAGTACTCTGTCTAAGGGAGAATTCCTTTAGGGTGTGTTTGGTTGGGTAAAGATGGTGGGAAAAAAGAGGGAGGAGGTGGGGTTTTAATATGACGAGGGGAAGAGTGTAGTGTTGAGGTGAGAAGAAGCAAAGCATGCAGGAGAAGCAGGGGGGTTTATATGCCAAACAGTGAATAGTGAGAACAGCTTTTTTCAGTTAATCAGTCGGCTGTTTGGGAAGAATTTTCATAATTCTATGTATTGTTTTGTTTGGAGTGAGACATAAGGCCTATGCAAAATGATAGCCCATCTCAGTTCTCATTTCGCGATCGCATTTGATAAATAAGAAGGTTAATAGTACCTCGGTCCCTAAACAAGTGCCCCACTTTGACTTTTACGGTCTTCAATACACTTTTTTAAACTTTTTTATCTCCAAATCCGTAAGGCAAAAAATTATGAAAACTTGATATTTTAAAAATTTACATTGAGATGCATCTAACAAGATCCCACTTGAATATATTATTTCTTATAACATGATAAGAATTCGTGGTCAAACTTTTCAAACTTTGACTCCAAATAGTGGATTGAGGCGATCTTTTAAGGACGGAGGGAGTATACGATAAGGTATGCTCGTGTTTTTTTTTTGGGTAAATGATATTGCTCTGAGAAATTACATTAGCAAAAATGTGAAAGTTAAAACATAGTATATAGAATGTCACTTTAATATTAGGAGAAGATCAACTAAAAATAATGTAGCTTGGGATGAAAAAGTGTTTCGAACATTTTAAATACCATGGATCGAATCTTCAAAAAAATAGAGACATTAACAAATACGTTATCTATAAAATAAAATCTATGTGGTTCAAATAGAGAGTTGTAATTAGATTTTTGTGTGATTGCATTGTACCCTTAGGTTAAATGAGACATTTTATAGGACGATAATTAGATCGACATTATTGTATGGGTCGGAGTGTTAACGAGCATGTTAAAAAGACAAGTATAGTAGAAATGCATATGTTAAGATGAATTTTACAAGAATACCTTGATGAACAAAATAAAAAATGGGAATTTTTGGAAGAAAAAAAAAGATTGAGTAGCAAATATCAAGGAAAGTATAAGGGATAGTATGTTACAATTTGGGCATGTGAGATGCCAAACACTAGACGCACCGATAAGGAAGGTGGAAAGATGGGATAATGGAGATTTCAAACGCAGTCAAGATAATAGACGACTTGATGGAATGAGTAAAAACAAATATGGAAAAATTGGATTTAAAAAAATATGTAGGATGGAATAGATGATTTTTATGAAGGATTACGCGAGATAGACTATTGATTTATGAACTCCATATTGCCTTTTGAAATTAAGATTTGATTTTGTTGTTATCTTTTGGAGTGAGACTTAATAAGTTAATGGATAAGGACTTGACAATATTTTTGAGATGAAATTTTCATGTTTTTGGGTACCTGTCATTTACAATATTTTCTTCCCACAGAATCTTTGGCCAAAATTTGATAGAGGTGGGAGGGTAAATAAAAGTTTTGTATTCAAGAATTAGGCAATTGGGGTAAAAAATATCTTTTGGTCAGATATTAGTATCGAAATGGATTTGTGTAGGGGCTTTTTGTTGTCAGGGTTCGCCTAATGTTGATGCTGCTCCTTGATTTTGTGTTTTACAACTTAAAACTTGACTCTGTGATCCACGTTGAACTTGGAAAATATGCTTTAAATAAAGCTAGTCAGGTCGAACTTTTATAGAGAAAACTTAAGAAGAGCAACATAAATTTGTTATCTCTCTATTCTAACTTCTAAGGTCAGAGTTCTCAGTAATATGTAGAGCCAACTTTTTTTATTTTTTACGTAGAACAACTTCACTTCTTAGAGTAACACTTAATAGCAATATGAATATGGAAAACTAAAATTAAACAATACAATTGAATGAAAGAAATCATAATGCTGGGGCGCAAGGGTAAAACAGTAATAATTAATTTTGAATGTTCTAAATTCTAATAGTACCATGCATGCCTGCAAACTGCAAAGAATTTTGCACGGTTCATAGTGCTCTTTCACTTTTAAAACCTAGAATGTGAAGATCATAAGCAATCATTGAAAGATAGGATCATAACTATGACCCATGATGGAGTTATCTTTATTACGGAGTAGCTTGCAGCATTAGTCATAAAAAAAAATTTAAAAAGATGGGTTTAGTTCGTCATGCAAATTTCATTATTCTTTATCACAAGCTTACAAATTATGGAGTTATAAAATTGTACTCTTAGATGTTAGTAAAGCTACGAGCCTATGAATTTTGAAGTTTGTAATTATAGACTAAAGCTATATAGATTTATAATTTTCTTTTTACAAAACGTAATATGTTCATTAGGTCCTTAACCCAAAATTTGTTCAAGTTCGTGTTTTTCTTTTAGTGTTAAAACTAGAGATGGACACAGACAATGTTGTGCCCGTCATGGAGGGCGTCAGCTTGTGCTTGGCCTCTTGTCGTGTCGTGTCGTGTCGTGCTACCTTTTCCTAAAACTCGGCTCATGGCCTAACACGTTCCACGTGCCTGACGTGTCGTGCCTTGTGCTAACCTATTTTTTTACAAAAATAAAATTAAAGTACATACTAGAATTGAAAAAATAATTTTAGTTAATTTAAATTATACTATAAGAATACAATAATATTAAAAAATAATAGTAATATTATTACCAATAGTAATAGTATTAAATGATCCTAAATAATAGCGTTATTCGGGTCGTGCCAAATTGGTGTACTGCTCGAGTGCTTGTGCTAAAAAATCTTTGTTGTTTGCGGCCCACTTCATAGACAACATATCGTGTCGTGCCTGCTCGATTGGCATGCCAACCTAATCCATGCTCAGCTCTAGTTAAAACTTCGGCATGAATTATTTTAGAAAGTACAAATAAATCAAACAGAGTATATACTATTTGCCTTTAAGGATATACTATTAAAATATTCCCCTTACAGTCTAAAAAAGAGTAATTCTTAATAAAAATTTTGAAGGCACATACAAAAAAAAGGGGTAATCAGGGTAATAGTAAATGGTGTGGGCGTAATTGGAGGTTTTGATCCAAAATCTTGATTAGTGGGCTAATGACCTCCCTCGAAGCAAAAAGAAAAAAGAAAACTCCGTAGAATAGTGAGACTGTTGAGTATTGACTTAGGAAAAGAATAGGGCGGCGACAGGAAAGAGGAGGAGGGGTGGGGGCCAAGTTTGAACGAGATGAGCGGTAAAATAAGTGAGTAGTGAGAGTGAAAAGATAGAGAGGACAATTGGTAGGTATTATGATAATGTCGGAGAAGCGTGGTATACAATTATTGGGCTTGCTCCTCTAATTTCGGCATCTCATTCTTCTGCCAACTCTTCCGTACTATCTTCTCTTTTCACCTCTTTGCTCTGCCCCTGATTTCTCGCTTCACTGTTCCCTTAACTCACCTATTCCCGTATTCACTTCCTTTTCTTTACTTCTTCTACTACCACTGCTCTACTTACAGGTCTAAATGGCATGGGTCCGCTTTTACTTAATTTCACTCACTTCACAATTCCACTCCCAACTCCGTATTCTTCTTCTTTCTTCTTAATTCCATGTGTTATTTAATAAGTATGTAGTAGTAGTAGTAGTAAAAAGGGTTGGAATAAATATAACTTCCTTTGCATATCTATCCACTGGGCAGATAATTAAATAAACAGTTGAAAATCACTAACTATTATTGAGTGGCATCGTTTTCTCTTTTAGAAGGGTAATTACTTGATAGATTAACTAAATGTTTTTTTATTAAAATAAAAAGAACCATTTTATAATTCAATTATTATAATTCAATTATGGGTAATCTACCATATCTATGACAATTTTTAACTTTTGAATTTATTGGAAAAATATTGTCAATTCAAGTTCTTAACACACGCTCGTATATTGGATGTAATACAAGCCTTACTTGAACCATTTATGATCATAAACACAAATTGATAGGATAAGATGATACAAAGCATAATCCTTAAGTCACTGATTCGCTTAGTTACATTGAGGATACATTAAACTTATTGAGTGCATTATTGGCACATTAGGCATGGACTAACATGAATGAGTCATAGACACAAAAATGATAGAATAAGATTAATACATAGGTCACTGATTCGTTTAGTTACACTGACACATTAAATTTACTGTATGCATTATTGACAAATTTGGCATGACTAACTTAAACCATGTCCATTCTATCCTATCCCTTTCAGATTCAATCCTCTAATTCAGCCCATAAAGGCAAATTTAAAGGCAATAGTAATTCGACTATAAAAACTCAAACATGAAACGAGCCAAAGAGGAACCAACTTGACCTTGCCATCAATGAAAAATAAGTTACGGTGTAATGTTTGTTTATCCCATTCTCTTATGATAAATAGAGACTAAGAGCAGGCTAGACGAGTACTCAATATGTAAGATTTCGAAGTAGTTAAATTTATGTTTGGGACCATTATAGTAAAAATGTCTACAAATAATTGAACTCACCAAAAGTGTAAACCTTCTCGCTATTTATCATCTAAAATAAAAATTTTAGTTGTCATTCATAAGTGTCAACTGTCAAAGACTGATAAATCGATTTCTATGAGTCGATATTAGTTGGAAAACTACTACAGCTATCAAAACTTTGTGCCACAACATGTTCATAAACTTGAACTATCACCAATTTACCATACCCACTTAATGAACTGTTAAATAACGATCTGTGTAGCAATAAGGTATTGAACGATTTAGTTGATGACTTGACAGCAACCATTTACTCAGTATTTTTGTACTGTTGTACATACCAACAAGAAGAAATCCAAAAAAAAAAAAAAAAAAAAACACGCAACTTATTATGCATGGAGTTGAAGGAGACAAGGATTGAGTAATAATGGCACGCGAGGGATGCAAAATGCAGTATGTATGTGATGCAGAAGATGCGGATGTTCACACGTCCTTTTCAAAACTAAGCCTAATAATACTCCAAATCAATAAGCGATAGACTCTTGAACCAATATCGGATCTTGCTATGTAAACACATATATACAGCGTATCAAAACTGACAGCAATCAGCTAGCATGCAACCCTTCAAAATGTATTCGATCATACATGTCCATGTATTTCTTCCCTTAAATTCCATTTCTAATCTCTCTGATCTTCATCAGTCAGACTTGTCTTTCATCTCCCTCACCCTTTTCTTCTTTGGCTTTTTCTTCCTTTCTATTTGATTCTTTCTGCCTTTCTTCTTTTCCTGGCCATTTTCCTTCCACTTGTCACGGCCCTCATGCTTACTGCACGTATGTGTAATGTGTTATAGACTTTTCTGCACCTTTGATTCGTACGTATTGCAGATTATTGTAAAGTGTACTCTGTACTAATGTTTCTCTCATGTTTCAACCTTACTCCGAGTTAGTGTTTCACAAATCATTTACACTCCTATTTATTTATGGAGTACTACGGATTTTTTTTATTGTTGTGATTTCTCCCTTTTAAATTAATAGTGGTACAACTTTTCCTCTTTATCTAGTGTGAGACCCATGTGCAGCCGTGTAGATAATAATACATAATTTCCATAATTCCCTTTACATGTTACTTTACAATAATTATCATATTAATCTAAATTCAATAGAAACCCCTTAACCAGTGGCTTAATTAAATGTCGAATAAATTTGGCTCTAAATCATGTTAGAATTTATGGAGTCAACCCATTTGAAAAGACCAAAGGAGGTTTAATATTAAACTAATTAATAGTAACAAGAGTTACTCCTCAAACTTATAAAATAATACACCATATAAATTGGCCTCTAATAGTAATAAGCCCATTCTCCCCACTTTGATCTCAAACTCTCAAGCGAGTTATTATGCAAGAAGTACTGCACGCCATGAGAACGAATTCAAGCAAGGTAAGAAAGGGTTCAATGGTAACCAAGATAGATTTTAAAAAAGCATATAACCGGCTTCGTTGGTCCTTTGTGAATTACACTCTTAGGCAAATGAACCTCCCTATATTGTGGTAAGGTGATTATGGAGTGTTTCACCTCATCTTTATTCTAAATTATGTTGAATGCTGAACCTAACCAAAAGTTCACATCAGTGAGAGGTATAAGCCTAGGTGACCCCCTATCCCCATGGACATATATATTTGTCATGTGCATGGAGAGCCTCTACCAAACCAGCATAGAAGAGGCAATTATTGGTAAACATTTGAGGCCTATCAAAGTGAACTAAGACGACCCCTTACCCTCCAATCTTTTCTTTGCAGATGATATCGCTCATTTTGCTGAAGCTGAGTTAGATCAAGCCCATGCCATCCCTTTATTGTTTTTGCAGTGACTCGGGACAGAAGGTGAGTCTCCCTAAACTAGAGTTTTATTCTCCTAGAATGTTATCCAAGCTTCAAGAGAGGAAATAAGTAGTATTTTGGGAATGAAAAGCATTAAGGATGAGTCTCCCTAAGTCTAGAGTTTTCTTCTTTCATGTGCGAATGGATGAAACCTAGAAGGCCTGGCCTTATGCATTAACTAACATATGAACAAAAGAACCTAGGGTACTTAAGGAATCAAGCTAATCGGATTCGAGATCGACTCGGTTAAAGCTTCGTCAGTCAGATAGAGAACTCAGCTCGAATTCGGCTCAAAACTTTAACGAACCAAGCTGAACAATGTCTGACTCGGCTAGAAATCTCGTTAACAAGCTCGATAAAATTTAATATATAAACATTTTTAAAAATTTTAATATAAATTTTCTAAATTTAATATATATATATATTGTATTATTTAATATATATATATATATATATATATATTGTATCATTTTTTATTTTTATAAAATCAAATTTTTAATTAAAAATTTATTGTCGAGCCTAGTTTCGATTTCAAAAGCTTTTCAAGCTCGAGCCGAGCTGATCATATCTTTATCAAGCTCGAGCCGAGCCTACTACTATTTGAGTTCGACTTGTTGATTAAGCACCCCTGCAACAACCTGTAAGAGGATAGAGGTGACTAATGTTTGATGGCCCTTCCCCCTGATGGATGGTATGCCTTGACCAAGGATGGTGCATCAAAGGGGTCTTTAGGGCGGTTGGAGGTGGTGTTATCATAAAAGATCAAGAAGTTTGCCTTATTTCAACTTTGTCTGCGAACTTCGGTATTACTACAGTATATAAGGCTGAACTATTGACTTTAAGTAAGAGGTTGGCCTCAGCAAAGGACGTTAACATAGGCAAGCTTTTTGTCTAACTCGACAATCTATCTATCTTGTGTGCTAGATGTGCAGGGCAATAACCAAGACAGTGTTGAGTCTGTTCACCTAATCAATCTTTATCGCTTTATGAGTAATATGGGAGACTATACTACTCGAGATATACATGTATTTTTAGCAAATAAAGAAGTGATGACTAAGATTGATTTTCTGTATGGTGCTTCATCATAACTTCGCTCTATTTTAAATGAAGATATCAGGGGAGTGACTCTCCCTCGACTCTTATCTTCTTAGTTACCGCTTTCCCTTTGTTCCTCTCCTCATCTACATTAAAAAAATAAAATAAAATAATACACCTTGATGTCTTCTTCTCTTTCTTCTACATATAAATAATAATGAGTCATTTCAATGAGTAGAAGGAGCAACTCATTAAGTTTGACCCAACTCAATCTGATTGTTCAATATGTTCACCATTTTTCATAGTTAGGCAGAGTCCAAATAATAATTTCAGGCTTTGATCTGATATCTATATGTTTGGGCCGATTTATTAGGCCTAAATACATGACCTAGCCCAACCAAATTGCTTGGGCTGAAGTGGACAGCTTGTTTGCCCACGGTTTGGCCAGTCCAGATTTCGTTGATCGAGACCAATCTAAGACTTGAGTCTTGAACTAATCAACACAATTACAAGCCTTAGAAGTTAGAATTACTTCGCAAGTATTTACCGTTACGAATGAATCAGAATGGAGATGAAATGAAACCGTGACAAAAATGGCAATATACTGACAAATGATGGGCAGGAATGTTAGCTGCTGCAAAATTTGACTTGTCATTGGATGCAATACTTTTCAACTCTATGCTTTGAATGAGTAGCTCTTATATATGAAAATATTAAAAAAAAAGAGAGAGAACACATTACATTTGAGGTACGCTAATTTCTCAATGTAAAGTTACAAAACATTAGCAGAGGAATAAACTCAAGTAGAGGCAATAAATACATACACAAAGGTACAGGAGTACTTAAAATCAAAGGCTCCTAAGTTGGCGAAGGTTCATGGGGGAGATGTACTTAGTGTCTCCATCAAGTAGTTGCTTGGCTAACAATATATTAGCCGCCTGGCTTGGGTGGTAGGGATCCCAAAACACGTGTTTATCGCGGTCATCGCACAGGCTTGAGGTTGGTCCACATGGAATTATGCCCGCGTATTGCCCTCCATTTCCGCAACATGCTTTACTTGCTGTGCTAAACCCTACATAGTGATCAACATATAAAGAGTAAATTCTAATTAGACTATTGTTAAGACATTCACCTCTTCACTATTTGGTAATTGTGAGTGTAGCGGCACGTACCATATTTCTTGTAGTTAGTGATAAGTTCCAGGACTAGATCATAGACATTTGCATAAACAAAAGTGGATCCAGGAAGAGTTTCTCCTAACTGAACAAGAAGATCCTTTAATTTGGCATTGTATTGGCGTGCTAGTTTATCAGCCAAATCCACACATTCATTTTCGCTCAGCTGATTAATCGTCTTCTGATAAGGAATGCACCCAATAGGTCCGACATTTCCAACCACAAACTTCCTAGCATCCAACTGATACAACCTCTGCCATATGATTAAGTGACAACAGTTTAATTAGTACCATTAGGATAAAACAACTTGTGTTAATGAAGATGCGACTATCAATAGAAGAAAATAAAATGAATGAACTACTTACTGTAAGCTGGTTTCTGAGATGACTGATCATGTCATCAGTAAAAGTATCAGGATTCTGGGAAATTCTAGCTCCAATTGAGATGACTGGAAGTAAGTAGTTGTTTAGGAAATCATTTGACCCCACTGTGATCGAGAATATTGATTTCTTCTGTAAATATTCCCTTGCACTGGATGCTCCCAACAGCTTATCAATTTGTTTTCTTGTGATGCTGAAGTAATCAACTTGAACATCCATCCCAAGCCTGTTTACCTGCAAAGAGCATAATAATTTTATGTTTACTTAAGTTGCTTCCGAATAAAAAATATTACTTGCTCGTATTTATGTACCAAGTTAGGATAATATCGGCCCAAGATGGCCAATGATGTCAAATGTCAACCACGGTAAGATCTCCCAGACATTATTTTTTTCACCCGGTACATAAGAGGGGACAAGCAATACTTCATCCTAATTACATAGTAAATGTTTGTTTACAAAGGTAAAAATAAGAGTTACTGTGAAGACTAAAATTGTGATTGGTGGGCTTACAAATATTCTTCCAGTGGCATTCAAGATTCCACCGCCACCTGATGCATAGTTCACTCCGTAGAGTATGGCTTTTCCAGAGGCATTTGGGGCCAGAAAGGGAGTAGCATAGTTTGGAATTCCCAATTCTTCTCCTGCATCCAAAAAAAAAAAAAAAAAAAAAAGTCAAAGATCAAGAGCTAACCATGGGCTGGGTTAGTGGATAAGCCCAAAAAGATCAGCCCAACTCTAGTAAAGCTAGGATGGGCTGGATGGGGGTAATGGACTGATGGTGCATGAGAAAGTATTTGTAATATGCAGGCATGCAGCCTTGGCTGGAAACATGTACTTCATTACATGGTACAAGTTTTGTTCAAATGTATGAACAAGTGAAAAACATTACCTACAATATCTCCAATGGTTCTGCCATTGGTAAATCGACCGGTTGGTGTACCTCCAGAAGCCTCAAAATCAATGCCATTAGGAGTCATATCTGCTTTAGACAAAGTGCTCAAGTAGTTATTGTTGCCTGCATCCACCAAGGAGTCCCCGAATATAAAGGAAGCGCCTAATAAATTATCACCATCAGCCGCGCCACCTTTTGTAAAAGAAGTAGACAAACTCAGAAGCACCGCCAAAACGGTGATGAGCTTTATCCCATGATGTGCCATTTCGAGCTAGCCTGAACTGAGGTCCAAATCAAGTTAAAGCTCTCCTCTGAGGCTTTCAGAGAGCAAGCTAAGCTTAGGAGATGAAAATAATGTCTATATAATAATAAGTAAAAGTATGAAGAAAACTTGTCGAGTTTAGCAAACAGAATTTGGTTAGACCGAAATGAGGGATTTCAAAGTGGCGAAAGATGATTAGAGTAGAATATAGGATGAAGTATAAAGTATGGCATATATATGGGGGGAATATATTCAAGGGGGTAGTTTAGCAACAATTGGTGCACTATGGACTTGTTTCCAAGTGCTATGGGTTTTGGGTATATTGCGTATATTGCTAACCAAATTGAAGAATACGAGTTTCTCTTGGAAATAGTGAGAGCGTATGGTTTTATTGGTGAAGCTTAGGTGTTGTTAGGTTGACGGTTTATGTTTTTAATTTGGTCTTACGCTTAGAGGACTTTGCTTTCTCTGTAGAGGGGATTCAATTTTATTTATTTTCAATATTTTTGTACCAACCTAAGATGGGTAGAAATTAATTCTTGGAGAAGAGGAACTGTTGTCCACTTTTTAGACCTGATTTACTTTTTAGGTGTTTTGTTCTGTCTTTCTTTGTTTTGGGAATTTTGACCATAAAAGTCTTGTCCATCTGCCGGGGTAAGGTATTGGGCCCGGTCAATCTAATATCAGGCTACATTTTGTGCCCTATCTTATATATTTGGGCTTATAATTCCAGTTTTTTTTGGGGATATTTTCGGTCTTGGCCAAATTTGGGTCTAAATTTGAGGTTTTAGTTGACCAAAAATTGTTGTTTACAATATTCGGGATAAACTTTATGCCCAAAATTCCACCTTTTACGGGTCGGGCCAGTGGCCTATGGGGCTATGACAAACTCTAAATATAGTTGATCCCAGGCCAATACATGGATACATATAATATTATGTGAGTATGTGACCCAAAATCATTTTTTTTTTCATTTTACTCCATGGATTAGCTATCAACAACTTACCATAAACGTTTACACAAATAGCTAATGTGGTGGATGCGGAATTAGTGAAAGTTGGTAAAAACTACTCACTCTATCCCCTTTTTTGCCCAAGTATAAAATTCTACTTTTTTAAAATACAATGAAAAATCTTAGGTGGGATAACTCAAAATGGAAAGTTTTTAAGTAAATGGAACAATCTTTAGGGGACGGACCAAAGTGGAAAATGGGGCAAAAAAAATGGGACATAGGGAGTAACAACTAATTTAGGAAGTTACTTTGACTTTGTAATAGTAAGTTACTTTGTGATTACTAGACATTTTCTCTATACAAACTTAGGTTTACTATATTAGCCTCCTCTTTCATTTGCTTCCATAAATGCAAACATGCAACGTAGGAAACCATGTTTGGAGCGTAACCTTTCTTGTTTATGTAGCTGAATAGCTTCTCGACATTTACAAAGCCTCCTTGGTTCCCATAAGTAGCGATAAACATCTCAAAGTCCATCTCATTGAAGTCTCGCCACTGTTGAGTCCTTAGCCATTCGAGAATCTAAAAGATACAATGGATGTGTGTTTGAGTTTGAGGTTTTGTAGGTAATTTAGTTTAAAATAAAAAGTATAAAATTTTGAGTCAGAAATATAGATTTTACTTAAATATTATATAATAGGTATTTGATTTGCTAAACTTGACTCGTTAATTTATCGAGTCAAACCCACTCGAGTCGAGTTTTGATTGAATTAAGCTTGAGTATTTCGCGAGCAACTCAACTCAACTCAATAAACACTTTTAATAAAAATAATTAAGAAGGAATATAACCTAATACTATAGGGCTACATTTATTATTATGAAAGATATTACCTTTTGTTCATATCCGTAGGTTAGAACATGCAACTTGTTGAATAAGTTATAATTACATGGTGAACAACTTGAATTTGCCTAGGGCTGGATATGAGCCGATCTAGCTCGCAAGCTACTCGGGATCGGATCGCTTAAAGCTCGGCTCGAGCTCGGAATTAGGCGAGCCCGAGCCGAGCTGAGCTGAGCCGAGCCCGAGCTTTACAAAAGCGAGCCCGAGCTCGAGCTCAAACAATTCAGGCTCGACGAGCCTAAACGAGCCAAGCTTAATTAAGGGCAGAGTTGAAACTAATCTTTAAATTGAATCGAATTTAATTACTCGAATAATCATTCGAAAAATTGGAGTTAAGTGAAGAGCTTAGACCGAGCCGAGCCACGAGCTTTTGTCTAGCCAAGCCTGAGCTCAAATTTTAAAACTCGGCGAGTCACAAGCCCGAGCTTTATGAGTCTCAGGCGAGCCGAGCCACGAGCTTTTCGAGCTCGGGCTCGGCTCATTTCCAGCCCTACATTTTCCACATTGAATAGGCTTGGCGGACATTGCTAAAGAGATCCATCAATAAAACAACATGCTTGTAACCTAGTGGACAGTCAAGCCATGAGCTGGACTGACCCATACACTTTCTTTATGTGGGAAATGCATGATGTATCAAGTAATGAACAATATAAGATTAGTTGGTATTGGCTGTGACAAGTCACACCATTTTCTTGATGTGACAAACCTTGGTCTTATGTGTGACTTATCTCGCCATCTCGTCAGTGAGACGACCACCCACGACACTACCATACTATCTCTTCCTCGTTCTCATCCTTCACCACTATCGCCACCACCTTCCTCACCACAATCGCGTCTCACTGCCTTACCGTAGTTTGTTTAAGGAATCTTGATGAGTGAAGGAGTAAGGATGGGGAGTACGAAAATATTGACGAAGATGCTTGGAGTTATAAATCCTATTTCAATGGTGGGCCCTACTTTTGCTGATTTTCTAAGGACTCGTGAATTAGAGAAGTATATGATTGATTTTAGTCTTTATGAAAGTGAATACAAAGCGACAAAGAGGGAAGTAGTTTTAGGTCGCCCGAGAGAGTTTGTTAAAGATTGGGTGAAACAACTTACTTGCTGAAGAGGGTATACTAATCAAATGGTTGAGGATGTTAATGCACTTAGTCAGAGTTCCTGGTGACTTGGAGATTTCCCATGTTTCGGTGCTATATAATGTTGATGAAGCTCCTGGATATACCAGTTATGATATCGGTTATAGTTATTAACAACTTGTATATAGAAATTAATATTTAAGTTATAGATATTATGATCTTAGGAATAACTAAGTTATAGAAATTAATATCTAAGTTATAAATGTTATGATCTTAGTTATAGTAATTAACTTCTTAGATATATAAATAAATATCTAAGTTATAGAAATTAATATCTAAGAATAGATATTCTGATCTCAGTTATAGTAATTAAGATCTTAAATATAGAATTAATATCTTAATTATAGATTTTCTAATCTTAGGTATACCAGTTATGATCACAGTTATAGTAATTAACAACTTAGATATAGAAATTAATATATAAGTTATAGAAATTAATATCTAAGATATAAATCTTCTGATCTTAGTTATATATAGTAATTAAGATCTTAAATATAGAATTAATATCTCAATTAAAGATTTATGATCTTAGGTATACTAGTTATGATCTCAGTTTTAGTAATTACAATTTAAGATTTAGAAATTAATATCTCAGTTTTTGAAGTTCTTATCTTAGGAATACAAGTTATGATCTCAATTATATTCTTACGTATAGTATTTATTATCTCAGGATAAGAAGATATTATCTTAGGTATATCTGAAATAACAAATTCAATACCTGAGACATTTATTTGTATAATTGAGATAAAAAATACAATACCTTAGATATTTATTTGTATACATGAGACCTTTATTTGTATAACTTAGATAATAATTCAATACATGAAATCTTTATTTGTATATTTAAAATAATAAATTCAATACATAAAACATTTATTTATATATCTGAGATAATAAATTTAATACTTGTTTAATGTGACGGTCTCAGCCAATATTTTCATAGGTAAGATTGATTAAATTTACATTATGCTACCTACGGGCTACGGTCCTACGGTGATACTTATCTATATTCATATAGACATATAGTGATTCTATTTATATAGTGCAATTTTAATGTAACTTGTATATTACAGAGTCAGTCAAATCGAATTCAACACATTGACTTAACTTTACTACTCAAATCAAAGAACCCCACACTCCACTTCTAAATTCTGAATTCTGAAACCTCTCTTCCCCCCTTCGACCGTTGGGGTTTTCTCAGTTCTGGAAGACTCATGATGGCGATTACTAGGGCGAGGTCCTTAGCCAAAGAGCGAAACCAAGCAACACCTGTACCACCTCTGGCCCCTATTCTTCCTCCTCCTCCTGCTGCAACTGTTGCTGAAATCTACTCCAATTCAAACAACAATGAACAGCCACTCCCGCAACAAGAACAACATCAGCAACAACAGGAGCAGCCACCTGGTATTGTATCAGATTACGAGCAAACGAGAGAGCAAAGAATCAAAGAGAACCGTGAGCGTTTACAGAAGCTGGGCATTGTGGATCTCTCTCTTCAACTCAAGTCCATCGTTGCTACTAAACGTACTCCCAGAAGGACTACTTTTGACAGGAAAATCCCTTCAAAGTCTCCTGCTTTGAATCCTCCTGAATCCATCCGCCGCTCTTCCAGGTCCACAACTTTTACTCAATTCTATTATTTAGTGCTATTATTCTTGTTATTTTTGAATGGGGTTGTGATTTTTGCAGTTGGGTACGCGGGTTGCTTCTAATGCGGTTAAATTGGCAATTGCTAAGTGGGGTTTTAATTAAGTTTACATTTTTGTATGTAATTGTCAGAAATTGTCATGGGTTTACTATTAAATCACCAAGTGGGGTTTTTATAAAGTTCATTTTTTGTGAGTAATTGTAAGAAAATTGTCATGGGTTTACTATTTAAATTGGTGACTGCTAAGTGGGGTTTTGGTGAAGTTTATATTTTTGAGAGTAATTGTTAGAAAGTGTCGAGGTTTTACCATTTTATTGCTAAATGATTTCAATTTGTGAATGTTATATATTGTGTTGCATGATTTATTTAATTGATTAATTTGGTATTTTGTAATTCAGTCTTGTTACATTAGGAAAATTGTGAATCTAATGTTGCATTTGATGGGGTTTAGGCTGCAAAATGTGCCAACTGTAACTTACGTAGAGCTGAAGGAGGAGAAACCCCAGAGAAGTAGGGACATTGTACTAGAAGAGGGGGCAAAGCCGGAGTTCTATACTGAAGAGCATGAGAAGCTGTTGGGGAATACGGAGATGCCGTGGTCCTTTTTCGTTGATGGGTATAGAGCGGATGGAACCCGGATTTATGATTCAGTTGCTGGGAAGACTTGTCATCAGTGCAGGTGAGGGTTTCATTGTCACTTGCGTTTTCTCGATTCTTATTAAGCTTTTCGATATTGCTACTGTATTTTGTGTGCGTGCGTGCGTTTGCATTAGTGTGCAAGCATGTGTATCGAGAACTCTGTTGTTATGGGTTGAAAATTATTTTACATCCGACAAACAGAAGTGCCGCATTGTCTAACTTTTTCGTTAAGCGTCAATGTTTAGTGTTTTTATAAGAAGTTATATATTAAGCCGGAAAAGCCGGTTGCTTAAAGCCATTGGGTACTGTAACTTATCCTGTGTTGTGAAGCAGTGTATCTCTTTCAAAATGCTTAACTCTGGATTTTTTAGTGCATGATGATTGGTGGCTTATGTGATATGATGTTGTACTTAGTTTGGTGGGTCATTTCCCTGCCTTTCATGGGATTATCCCGATCTAGTGTTTTAGGTACTTATTTTCGTTCGTCTCGAAGAGTGCGGTTCTTTTTTTTTTTTTTTTGTGTTTTTACTATGAAGAAAATAGAACTTAGGAAAGATCAAAGCCTTAGGCAAGCACCTTTGGTGGTAGACTGGTAGCTAGATAAATGGTCAATATGCATACTGGAATCTCTCTTCTCATATATGCATACCATGAAGCCCCTTGTCTTGATATGATGACATGCGAGTATGAGTCTTGCATAGTTATGCTGAGGATTGACGAGTTATTTTATCATTGATTTGAGAAACCCTTTCCCTATATAATTATGTTTTAAGTTGTTATTTTAGATTTACTTCTTTCCAATTTCTGATTCTTTCGTTATTTGTAAAGTATGGGTTTGATTGCTAAATTATTACTTTTCCACAGTGATTCATATTTCCAAATGGGACCTAAAGCCTTGATAATATATATGGACTTTCTCTAAAAAAATATCAGCTTTTGCTCACTTTCTGACCTATCAGCAGGCTAAAATCATGTAGTTAAATCTTTATTGCTATAATGTTATTGGGTGGATAAAACTCTTTACTTTAAACTTGATTGACAGAAGTCATCTGTTAATTTCAACCAAACAAATTGAAATGTTTGTGATAAACTTGTACAAGGTCCTCTACATTTCGGACTTATTTAAGGTAAGTTGGGTAAATTGTAGTCAAGATACTAGCAAATATGAGTGAAGTGGTTTTCATAATCATTCCATTTGGCTTGACAACTCTTGTCTTAATATTTACTGCTTTCACCCTGAATACTCACGATTGTTAGTGTTTTTCTTGCTGCAAACTGTTTCTTCATATATAAATTATGTTTTTTATTTTTTCTTGAAATGGAGCTCTTGTAAGTTGTAACCAGAAGATTCTGTCTTTAATACCAAGTGTTGGTCTTATGCTCTGATAAGTGTGTGAATGTCATGCTATGAGTCTTGTCATCCCCAAGAACTTAAGTACTTAATAAGAAAGATATGATAGGAAGTAGCCTCAATAGATAGGTGATCTTGTCCTCATATATTATTGTGCATGGATTTCACTGCTTCTTAAATATGAAGCATTTAGATTTCCTATCATATTTTATGTCAAACAAAGTATTTTATTGTTTGTCACCATGTCACTCTTTTGCAGATGCAGTTTCTCTCATGTTCATCATGATAAAGCAATTAAACATTATTGAATGAACACATTTTTGGTTGAAAGTAGGATAAAAGCAATGAGTATGTTGGGGTAGGCAGTATGCCTCTCATTCTAAATAGTCTGATGCAGTTGCTTGTTTGTTTTCATGGACCTTTTACTCCTCGTATTGTATGATTTTCATGCTGATTTAATTTTGGCACAAGGTGCTGTGTGAAAAAGGGGTTTCTATGGTGTAAAGTGAGGGCTTATAGTCAAAGGACTGAAGCACCATTTTCTAATTAAGTGAAGAAGATCAATATTAAGGAATGCTTTCGCATGAGACGATCCTCAATGTTTTTGGGGAAGTCATTATGTACCAAAGGCATGTGCTCTATGAATCCTCAGAATTTTCTTGCTCAAGATTTTTGGATTTTACTGTCCTTCAAGTTACAAGATGTAAGTACCTATCATTTTAAGCTGCCGATGTTCCCACTTTCCATCTAATAACACCATGTCAAGCAAAATAATTTTGAAACTCAACATATGCTTTTGATGTGACAACATCTAGGGCAGAAGTATTTGCAAATATAGCAAGGGGTTTAAATGTTTCTAAAGGAGATGAGGCTGTCATCCTGCATGTTCTTTATTTTATTAAGGATATGAAAATATATTCAGATGATATGTTACAGCTACAAAATTAAAATTGATAACAGATATTTACTAGAATGCATCTGTTACACAGGCAGAAGACTCTGGGGCAGCGTACTCACTGCAGCAAATGCAATCTTGTCCAAGGACAGTTTTGTGGGGATTGTCTTATGATGAGGTAAATACGTATAAATCTACAGCTCAAGGAGTTTAAAAACATTATGTGTCAGTCTCACCCACACCATTTTGAAGCTTTCCCCCAAAATTTGTCCATGGAGTAGCACCAAAGGAAAGTAAGGACCCTATTCAATCCCATAAATTGTCTTGGCCTGTTACTGATCTTCGGAAAACAGTCCCTTTTAGCCTTTAAAGAATAGCCAAACAGAAAATAGTCTCTTTGTTCAAAGTGATGTGTTGAAGTGAAGGCAAACAAACACACTATATTTCAATGAATTTGACGAACAAACTCCTAAGTTATGCAGTCATATTGCAATGCAAGAAGTTACTACTCCCCTCTCGGGTTCAATAAATTTGAACTTCTGAAGGTGTTAGACACATACATAAAGGAACTTATCCTCAAGTGGCTGATTTTACAGATCATAGTTAGTTCTGAACCTCCCAAATATGCTTCCCTGCTAGGCTCTTTACTTTATTGTGGGACATTTGACTTTTAAATATGGATGGCCGTAGAAAAAGGAGAAATGAGTGTCATGTATGCAAGCTATTGAGGAAAGACCAAGTAGGATGGTAGAAACCCCCCTAATCACACATCCACACCCTCTTATATATTGGAAATCAAAGAGTAGCTCAATCATCAAATTAGCGACAGTGCACTAAGAACCCAAGCTACATCACTTTTTGAGCAATTACTCTTTGGTTTCCAGTTTGTGGTAGTTGTCAATCCTTGGGAATCATAGATTCTATTTCGACATTATATTTCTATATGTTCCTTGCTCTTAGCTTTTGGTTTACACTTTATTCTTCATACTTTCAACTTAGTATGCTGTTGAATCCATGAGAACTATTAACAATTGTTAAGGCTGAGTTTTTGGGCGCATTTGGTTCATAGCAGTCTCATTTCCTAGAAGAGGAAAAAAGCTCAATCTTAACTGGGGTTGTTTATCATTCTTTTTCCTTGCAGATCCTTTTTCTTTTTATTTTTTATATAACTAACTTTTTTCTTGTCTTTCAATTCTGAACCTCTACTTTCTGGTTGTCAATGGCAGATACGGGGAGCATGTGGTTGAAGCCAATCAAAACCCGAATTGGATTTGCCCTCCTTGTCGTGGGATTTGTAACTGCAGCTTGTGTCGCCAAGCTAGAGGATGGGCGCCTACTGGTGCTCTGTACAGAAGGGTAGATTTTCATGCTTATCCGACTTCATCGTTTCTGCAATATCTTTTTTTAGTAATGTACTCCATAATTTTTCATTAATTTACTTTCCTTTCCTGCTGCAGATTAACAGTTTGGGATACAAATCAGTGGCACACTATCTCTTTATGACAAAACGTGCTCCTCCAGATTCAGAAAAGAATTCTGATGCTCTGCAATCTGCGAAAAGAGCTCTTCCTTTTGAGGGCATGGAAGTACCCGATGATAATGGTTCTGGTAACGAAGCAGTGGTTGAGAAGACTGAACTCACCCCACAATCTGAAAGTGAGGTTACTACTGTTGTTAATCTTGTCATGTCTGATCCAAAGCCCAGGGGTGTTGGAAGGCCAAGGAAAAGGTCTAAGAAAGAAAGTACCGATGGTTCTGGTGGCAAAGCAGTGGTTGAGAAGATTGAACTGAACCCACAATCTGAAAGTGAGGCTACTACTGTTGGCAAGTCAGTTCCACAGCGAAGGGGTGTTGGAAGACCAAGGAAAAGTTCTAAAAAAGAAAGCATTGATGCTGGTGAGGAATCAGTGAAAAAAAGTGAAGTTGCAGAAAGTAAGCCTGTTCCCAACACAAGTGGTCCAAAATCTTCAACATCCGCCGTTGATGAGTCGAATTCACAACCAGCTGTCAGGCGATCAGGGAGAAGTTCTATGCAAGAAAATGTTAATTTTTGTGAGTTATCTGTGAAAGAAAAGGGAACTCCAGGAGAAGAACCTGAATTCCTCATGGAAAGTCAATACAATTCAGAATCTAAGGTGGATGGCGTTGCTAGTAGGCTAAGGTTGAGGAGCAGTACTTGAATGGCTACAGTTTGCTTAGCCCCCTAGTCTCTTGTAAGTGTACGCTTATTATTCTGCCTTCTGGGACTTATTAGGCATATATATTTTGGGATTTTGGTTGGGTACCTTTTCTGGGAAGTATGATGAATCTTTTTGGATAGCAAACTCGTTGGTTTAGGTACCTTTTTGTGGGCAGTATGATAGTTGCATCTTTGCGCTCAATCAGAACATAATACGCGGAAGGGTTTTTGGAAGGATCAAAACATGATTAATCTGTTGTAATAGAACTATCCTTGCAGATTGCAGGTAAGATGTTAGATAGCTAATTTGTTGCTCTCAGATTATAATTTCTCATACACCTCAATTGTCATGATGAGAACTGGAAATGAGTTTCTTAATGCTCAGACGATTTACGACCACCATTTTATTGAACCAAACGAACTTAAACAAGTTTCTAACCATATCACAGTTCAGAGTGTAAAGGTATTGTTGAACATAGAGAAGAGATACCTCTATAGGATTCAGCTACGTAAGTACATATCATCAAATCATCAATTAAAAAGTTACGAAGTATGCAATACCAATGATAAATTTTATTAGACAAGGTATCAAATTTTGCACATTTCAACCATCAGTCACCTAAATATTAATCTAATAATTCTTATGATTATAACATCAGTAGATATTATATACGTACGGAATATAATAAAGTTATTATATCCCAGTAAAAGTTATTTCTCGATAAATTTTCGACACAACATATGTCGGGTTATTTTTACTGGGATACAATAATTATATTGTATATACAAAATTTTGTGTTATCCCATATGAGGGCACAATCCTTTACACCACCACTAATGGATATCATATTGACCCTAACTATACCAACCTGTATATAACGTCGATAACGATAATATTTCTTCTTGAGGCAAGTACTTGTATGAATTTATAAACCCTTCTAAAAACCCTCTTACATTACAAACCTTAGAACAAAACCCAAGAGTTTCTCCAATTTCCTTCTCAATGACGCAATTCCTCCGAAGGTCAATCCTGAGCCACCATCTCCAACCATCAAACTCCACCAATCTCCGCCCATCTCTCCGACACGCTCACCGGAAAGCTCAGAAACCGCCCTCAAAACCCAAACCACTACCTCCACCAACGCCACCAAAACCACCGAAAAAGGCGGAGAAGATGATGGCTCCACATGGGGAGACATGGGAGGATCACTACAGCTGGATGTCAAAGTTGAACGACAAGGTGGCTATGAGACACATGGATGTATACATGGAGCAAGAAGAGAAGTACACTGAAGCAGTTCTCTCTGAAACTCATAATCTTCAAAGCAAACTTCAATCTGAGATTGCTTCTCGTTTGCATTATGATCTCTCCTCTCCCCCCTTTCGCTGGGGCCCCTGGTCTTTCCTCTTTCCTTTCCAAGTTTCAATCTTTTTCTTTCTTTAAGTCATGACTTTGTAATTTTTAATTGTTTGTTGTCTATTTTGGGCATTAAAAATGGTGGGTTGGTTTTTGTTTGATGAATAAATGATGTTATTTTTTGTTTGGTATGATTTGGGTTTTGGTTGTTGTGTTTGTTTAGCAAAGTTATATGTAATTTTGAATTCAGTTGATCTTCTTGTCCAATTTGATTAAACATGTGAAGTGGATATGTGAGTGGTACACTATAGGATTAATTTAACAAAACTAGGTAGCGAATTGTGTTTCTGTACCCCTTCTCATACAGGGTAGTACTTGCCAGTATTACCTTATGATGGGTTGGTTTTTGTTTGATGGAAATGATAGGTTTTGGAGGGATTTGGGTTTCTGTTCTGTTTTGTTTTGTTGATTTATGTGTAGTTTGAATTCAATTGATCTTGATGTTGAATTCAATTGGGAGTATAAGAGTCTAGGATTAACCATGGATGTTGTGGAACATGTGAATTGGTCAACACTTTTGGATTTATTTGACATAACTAGGTAGGGATTGTGTTTCCGCGCCCTTTCTGAACTGGGTTTACACTATCCATTGTTGGTGTAATGATACTTTGTGGAGATACAATTTTGAGAAATTTAAAAGTTAACTAGATTGCAATATGAATTGTTAGTTTGATTGAAGTTTTGGTGATACTGGGGGATAGATCCTGATTTAGCTGAATAAAGATGAGGTTTTTTTGGTTACACTATTCCTTCTCTTCTGCCCGTAATTAATTGAATGGCCAAATGGGTTGCTGGTATCTGAATCTGATTGATTGTTTGTTTCGACCAAATTAAGGGCATATACAGGCTGTATTATAGACGGGTTGAAGAAGGGAAGCAATTTCCAGTGCTATGTCGGCGATTGGCAAGTTTAAATGACGAGTTTGTTTCAAATAAGTCTCCATTTTCAGGGTTTGATTTCACGTCTGGGAAGCGGATTGAACAGAAGCTGATTGATTACAATCAGGAAGCTGAGAGATTTGGAGGTTTGTATATTGGTTTATAGATGATGCTGTAAACTTGTTTAGTTAGTTGGCATTTTGTGTTTGACAATTACTCATTGTAGGTTATGCATTTGAAGAATTGTGTGAGGTGTCACCTGACCACCAGTATATTGCCTATACTATGTATGACAAAGACAATGATTTCTTCAAATTATCTGTGAGAGACATGATTACTGGTTCTTTGTGTGATAAGCCACAAGCCGACTGGGTTTCGAATTTGGCATGGGCCAAGAATGGGCAGTCATTGTTTTATATTGTCACTGATCAACACAAGCGACCCTGCAGGTTCATACTTCTTGTTTACATCTGAAGTTTTCTTGTCATGTAGAGCTGGTTTGGTTGATCATTGGTAATATGGTTTCTGTTTCTTTGCTTGCTAGGTTGTATTGTAGCATGCTTGGATCAAATGATGGTGATGTCTTGCTTCTTGAAGAACCAAAGGAGAATGTTTATGTTAGCATTCGACACACTAAAGATTTTCAGTTGGTGACTGTATATATATTCTCAAATACAGCTTCTAAGGTATTTTGTTTTAAAAAGATAGTTTTTAGCCTTCTTCCGGTAATGTTTTTAACTTTGATGTGTTCTGAATCCATGTTTGTCATTACGTCCAGGTGTTCTTGATAGATTCTGCAAACCCATTGTCAGGAATGACATTAGTGTGGGATGGTGAGCCGTTTGTCCATTGTGTTGTGGAGCATCATCAAGGATACCTTTATTTGTTTACAGATGCCACAAGGGAAGGACAACCAGTTGATAATCATTATCTTCTCCGCTCACCTGTTGACATTGCTCCTGATCATAGAGTCTGGGAGGTAAGTAGGTTTCAAGTTAATTCCTCTGCTCCCAAGGCATCATGTTTTTTTAATTAATTTTTTTGTTAAATCACCATGTTATCCAATTTAATTCAACAAATTTGAGTAATTACCTTTCAGATATGAGGAGCTGCTAGACTTATATCTTAAACATTCCATCTTTCAACTTTCAGCGGTGGTGAGACTTTAGTTGTTCAACTACATGTATCTCTTTCTTGATACTTAGTCAAGGCCTATAAATGTGTAATCATTTAACTGGAAGTTTCTTTCATTTGCTGGAAGATACTTTCATTTGCTGGAAGATAATACGGCTTCTTGGCCTGAATGGATTCCTGTCAATGTTAAGAATTTGGGAAGAGTACAATCTTAGCTATAATATAAACTGGACCTTAAATTTATTAAGATTTGGAGAGTATGTCTAAGAATAAGTGTTGTTATGGTCATTTTGATTCTGAACTGATAAATTGATAGACTCATCACCTTTTCTTGTTACAACCACTCACTGCAGACAGTATTTGTTGACGACCCAGATATGGTCATTGAGGATGTTGATTTCTGTGACACACACTTGGTACTTATTTTGAGAAAAGGTCAAACACTAAGCCTTGGTACGGTTCCTCTTCCTTTGCCTTATCATAAGGTAAGCCTTGTATCAGAATATTATTTATCGAGAGTATAGTATTTAGTTTTACAATGCTAAGAGGTTAAGGATTAAGTTCAGATTTTGACAGAGATTCATTCAATTAGTATTTTTTTTAATCTGGAATTCCTAAGTTCTTTTTTTATATTATTATCTCTTACTGTGTGATATGAGCAACTGAATGTCTCTATGAGCAAAATTTTAATCAATAAATATGTGTACGGAGAGAATTTATTTGTTATTTATATTGAGAAAAATGATTGCGTGATTGGATTTTTTGTTATGTCTGGTTTTTAATTTACCTGTAAGTTGTTTGAGACTCAGTGATGATTTGCTGGAAAATACCTGCTATACCCTGACTTTTAGTTTTAAAACTCTCTTTATCTATTTTGTAAATTAGCTGCACAGTTTGACAATTTAGTATCAAAAGGTACCAACTGCATTGATTCACGAAATCTCGGAAAATCATGTAATGTGTGTAAATAGTGATATGTTTGTTATGCCAAACGAGTTCCACAAAATCTGGGTTGTTAAATTTAGATGTGACAGTCCTAAATCAGCTAGTCGATTGAACAAATCAACTAACCAAACTAGAAACACTAAATTAGGTGAATAAGTATCTCTCCTACTCATAAATTTTGAACGCAAACTCATAACTTTATTACAATGACACACACACCTTAATAAAATAACAGCTTGACTCCCTTGTATATGGAACATTATCTAGAATAATACAACAAAGACTCCTATTAAAATAATCATCTATGCTCTCACCCAAGAGACATGGAAGCGTTGCTAGATCTTCAAACAACAATCATTGAAGGAAGATTAATATCCTTTAGGCAAGGAGGAAGAGTATTAATTCTCGGCAACCTCAACTTTGATATAGCCCGTGTATTCATCAGAGTGGTAGGCCTTCCTGGACAAGCCAGATAGACAGTGGGCTGCATGCTCTTCGTCATGTAGGCTTCGTGGAATCGGTTGAATTCGAGTATCATCCATCAGGAGTCCCTGAATATCGAGTACTGGTGCATGTTGATTTGTCCAAGCACTGGTGCATGTTTATTCTGGAAGTAATTGATAATATAAAAAAAACTTTGCAAAAAAAGTATTCTGACCAACTAGTCTACATTTTTTGCAAAATTTAAATACTCCTTCATACCAAGCACTGGTGCATGTTTATTCTGGAAGTAATTGATGTACTGTTCTTAAGACCAAAATTCACTAGGACTAACTTTAGGAAAGATCATAACCTTATTATGGAAAGAATAGATAGATCATATATGACCTCCTCTTGGTTTCCTAACTCTGGGCTTCTCCATCATTCGATACTATTATCGGATCATGATGTTATAATCCTAGACGCTGAAATTCCTAATAGTCAAGCTTGTTGTCCGTACCAGATAGAATCATGGTGCTTCATTTTTAAGCATGTTCAAGAATGAGTGCAATCAGTTTGGAAGATTCATATTAAGGGTTCTCAACCTTTTTCCCTACCTAGAAAGTTGGATTTCCTTAGGAAAAAACTTCGCACTTAGTGTATAGAAAATAAGAAGTCATTTGGAATTAACTGGAGAAACTTTTCAATGGAATTACAAAACTTGGGAAATAGAGTTAACTCAACTGGTATAGGGAATCTCTATGTTGAACAAGTGTTATCAACTAGTGGTGCTAAATCATCGAGCCGAGCCCAAATAGTATTAGGCTTGGCTCGAGCTCGACAAAATTTGAATCAGCTCGGCTCGAGCTCAAAGCTCGACAAGCTCGTAATACTTGGGCTCGGCTCAAGCTCGAAAAAAATAATTGAGCTCGGCTCGAGATTGAAAGCTCGACTTATAGCTTGAAAATAATGCCAGAGACCATGCATCATATTGGCCCAAATTAAAGCCTAGACACATAGTCTAATTGTTAGCTTAGTCCAACATGCAAGGGTAAGGTTTTCTAACACCCCCTCCATATTGTCTTCACATTTTCTTCCGGTGTGAGAACTGAGAACCTTAAAAACCAGAAATTCCTTATTCCTCCAACTCTCCTAGGCTCCAATCCTTATCTATTTCTCCATTCTCATACACCTAGGAGGTTAATCCCCATCATCATTAACATGCCTTCTACTCCTAAGATGAATTCTTCCTTCTTTGCAATGTTTTTGCAGGGTCACAATGAAGTGATATCTTCAGATAAGCTTATGGTCAATTCTTCCTTTTTTTTCCAGCAAAGGTTGAAGGTAGGCCGTTAATGTTCATGTGGGTACTGCTCTTGTTGATATGTCCTCAAAACGTGGTAGTTTGGACTGCAAGCCTATAGATTGCAATCATAATTATCCTCTAAAAAAACTTAAAATCTCCCCATGAATCCTTTATATCTGGGTAATTTCTTGTTTTGGTGATTGGCTTCTGCAGTTTTACGTTGGAAAATGATGGGTCAACTTAATAGAATAGATCCATGTGAAAGATAACAGAGTGTTGAAACCCCCCTTAGGCTCTTCTAGTTTGCTGGGGGTAACTCTCTAATTGGCTTGAATTCTTTTTTCCTCTTATAGAAGAAATATTTGTGGTGGTGATGTCCCTTCTAGTGTGCCCCACATCCAATAAAATTGATTTAACCGAAGAAGTGAATTGAAGAACGTACTGAAGTACGTAATACTAAAAAAATTAATAAATCGAAAACTCAAGGTTAAATCTCAAAAAAATCAAAATTCTGCTTAAATCTTTGAGTAGGGAAATCTTAAGACATGGGACTGCAATAACTGTACTTAGCCCACAGTTGTGCTTTCTACTTCTGCTTAAATATGCTGAAGTAGGTGGATGTCTTAAGGATGTAAATTCTGCTGTATGTATTTTTAAGATGAAGTTGGACATACAATACAATGAATGGCAAATATCGACAAGCTTTGGAAATCCTTGTATCTCATTTAATGCTTTGCTGCATGTAACTGCCATGATAAAGCCATGTTATAAAGCCTTGTAAAATCTGCATGTTAGTGCAAGGGTTGAGTAACAACAAAGAGAAAAGCTTAAATGAAAGCCTAGGTTGCACAGACCTGCCGAGTTATGTAGCCTAATTTTTACAAGACACATGTCTAATTCCGAACATCTTAAGAAAGAAAGGGAGGTTTGGTATAGTGGTAAAATAAAGGGGATAAATGGGGTGTAAGATTAAAGCTGTACAATATATGAAGTTCGGATAGAAAATTGGATGTGAGTGCTTAGGTTGGGTTTTCTGTGGTCTTAGTCTTCATTGGTTACTAAAAGGGAGCGACTCGTGTAATTAGCTTCTCTTTGGGGTCTCGCTTGTGGTACATTCCCTAAGGAGTCTCCCTTGGATGTAATAAATACTACGTAAGTTAGACTGAGTGTGAGTAAGGATAAACAAACCTAGTGGAACAATGAGTCCTATCTCTGCCTTTTAATTTCTCAAACTCAATTTTTTTTCAGAATTCATAAAAACTTTTAATAGAGACACAAAAGTCACTGTTTGTCTATCATCCCTCGCTAAGTTGTGGGATGTTAGCATGAAGCATGTATATAATTCCATGGCATCTTTGTCTTCATCATAGATCTCAACTTTCTAGGCCTTTCGTATGGGAGTGTCGATCACTTGTGCTAATGTATTGAAGCAGGTTAAACGTGGCGGTTAACTCGTGGCAACTAAAGGGTGGCCATGTTTGGGCAAAACTTTGATGTTACTGGTGTATTTTGTGAAACTTTTTCTGGTTGGTAGAAATCAAGAAGTTTAATTGAATGATGCAACATTATTTTTCATTGTGACCACATTTTTCCTTCATATATTTTATAGAATCAGATATGTGTAAGAGCACTATCATATTTACTTATTTGATAATTTCTATAGACGAGTGTACTTGTCTTTTAAGAATGTTTAGTACTAAATCTCACGCTTTCTATAGACTTGTCTTTCACTTTTCACACGGTGACGTAACAGAAACATCCAAGATTCCAACTGTAATTTCCTAAATGCGACTAAGACACCAACTTCTAGTAAATCCCATTCACTTTCCTCTTATGTTACTTATTAGTTATTATTATTATATAATTATATATATATACAAATATATATTTATGTATTAAATTTTATCGAGCCGAGCCGCACCTTGCTCGGCTTGGTTCGTTTAAGTCTCGAGCCAAGCCTGAACTCGAGCCGAGCGTATTTGACTTAGCCGAACCCGAGCCGAACTCGAATAGCTTGATTCGTTAAACACCCCTATTATCAACCAAGGACTCAATAGCAATACAATTCCTATATTGGAAACAAAGAATGAAAAGTTCTTGGAATTATCAGGAAGACCTTCCTACAAAATTGATGTACTCTAAAGTAAAAAAGAGAGCAACAAGAAAGACAATATTAGCTCTAAAGAGCTCGGATGGAGAATAGTGAAAATTCAGGAGCTGATATTAGATTCTCTTCACAAGACTTACCAAGTTTAAGACCAGTCCTCCTCTCTTTATGATGACGATGAGTTTAATACGATACTACAAGAAATGGATATCCCGAGTCTTTCGAATCAGCAGAAATTGAATCTCCTTCAACCTTTACAATGGAAAGAAGTAGAGCAAGCAATGTCTAGTATCAAAGAAGACTCAGCTATAGGACTAGATGGTTTCCCTTCATCCTTTTTTCAAAAATTATGGCCATTGGTAAGACAATCAGTTTTTCAAGCCATCAATCACTTCTTCACAACAGGCCACTTGCTCAAGGATTGGAATCGGTCTATCCTGGTAATGATTGCCAAAACGGAATCCCCGGAAGAGGTCATTCAATTTCATCCTATTGGTTTATGCAATGTTTTATACAAGTGTGCTCTAATAGAATGAAGATCCTTCTACCAAGCCTTCTTTTAGAAACCCAGTTTGCTTTCATTCCAGGCCAAATCATGAGTGATAATATTTTGCTTATTCATGACCTCCTAGACTTTATTAGCAAAGAGAAAAGAGGCAGTTTCCACCTAGTCTCCTTAAAGCTAGATATGAGTAAAGTTTATAATAGAGTCAATTGGAAATTCTTGGTAATAGTTCTCCGAAGATTTGGATTTCCATCTCATTGGATCCAACTTCTTAAAGAGTGTTTTTCAAATGTTTCTTACCGAGCTCTAATCAATGGCAACATTTCAAATCCATTCCTCCCTAAATGTGGTCTGCGTCAAGGGGATTCTCTTTCACCTTTCCTATTCTTATTCTGCATGGATATACTGGGAATAATGCTAAACTTAGGAGAGGATTTTGGGTCATTTATAAGGAACGAGGGTCTCTCAAAGGGCTCCAAAGATAAACCATCTATTTTTTGCAGCTATTCTTCGGACTATCAAATAGAGCATGTCAAGCTATCTCTTCCACCATCTCCCGATTTACCAAAATCTAAGGGCAACAACTAAATCTTCGCAAATCTTTTTTAAAGCAGAGCCCAAATGTATCCAATGAGAACATGAATACCTAAAAAGCAATTTTTAAATCAACCCAATAGAAAACTTGGGTTTGCACTTAAGAGCTCCAATTGACATCAAAGGAAGTAAAAAGGTCCACTTCCAATATCTCATTGACAAGATATTGAGTAGAATATCTTCTTGGAATAGCGTATTTCTATCTCTACTCTAAAGAATGATTTTGATAAACTTTGTTCTAATCTATTGTTTGTGTGGTGCTTACTTCCTTTGAAATACCCTAATCAATGGCAAACAAAATAGACTATAATTTCTAGATTTCTCTGGCGAGTAATAAGGGTCCTGGAATTCATTGGATTAAACGAGATATTACTTCCCTCCCTAAAGGAGTGGGAGGTTTGGAAATCCATGAAACTTCAACCCTAAACAAAGCTTTCTTAATGAAACAAGTTGCTCGAATGTCGTGTAATCCTCATATTTTAGTTTCTAGGGTTTATAAGGCAAAATCATCCTTTGCCCAACATTCCCAAAACAAGCACAAACTAGACAGGGTTAAAGGATCATAGGCTTTCTCACTCGAGTTTACTGAAAATGGAAAACTAATTTCTAGAGGGAAGTGCATGGAAAATTAGTAACGGAAATAGAGTTAGTGGGAACACCCCGAACTGCACAACTGATTTAGCCTTGAATGAAGTTAGAAACCTTAAAGTTTCCAACCTTTTGGATGAAACTTTTGGAAATTGGCAGATTTTTTAAACTATTCAAAGTCTTTGAAAGAGACTTAGTTCAAAATATTCTTAAGCTAGGGATGCCAAAAATTCAAGAACAGGATTGTCTTTATTGGCTACATCATAAATTGGGTAAGATAACTATGAAGTCAAGCTATGCCTTCCTCTAAAACAAGAAGTCTTTAACTACTGAGAATCAGCCAACTCCAACCAACAAAGAGTTCTACAGAATTTTATGGCACATCCCAATGAAGCCAAGTAGACTAACGTTTCTTTAAAAACTGTCATATGGAGGACTCCCAGTATTATAGCAACTCCAAATCCGAGGCATACCAAACATATGTCCACAATGTCTAGAATGTGGTAATGAGGAAGAAGATATAAACCATTTATTTTGAATTTCCCTTTTGCAATTGCAAGGAAAGTTTGGTAGAGTAGTTCATTAGGAATCTGCTCAAATTCTAATGTGACTTAGTCCTTTAGAGGCTGGCTCTCATTCCATATACAAATCTTTTATAGTATGGATGGGCTACACAGATCAAGACTAGTTTTGTTCATCACTATTCTCTGGTCATTATGGACTTCCAGAAATGGAAGGGTTTATAAGGCGCAAAAATCTAATGTTGCGGAATGCATGGATCGAGTAAAGCGCAACCTTAAAGAACATGAATCATTTCTAGAAGAAAAGTCAAGAACTCTCAGTTTCCTCCACCCCCAGAAAAAGAATTACCTGAACCCAAGGATTTGACATGGTAACTCTAGGACAACACAAGCTCCTCCAGACAACAGAAGTCACAATTCATCAATGGAGCATGGAAAAAACAAAGTGGATACACAAGCTTTGGATGGGAAGTTGAATCGGCTTTAACTAACAATTTGAAAGGTTTAGGAAACTCATCTTGAGGTTTTGCGTCATCAGCACTTATGGTGGAAGCAATTGCTTGCCTAAAGACCCTCCAATGGTGCAAGAACTACAATTGGCATACAATTTGTATTCTCTCTGATTCAGATCAGGAAGAACACTTCTATTATACAAATAATTAATACAATCTTTAGAATCAAAAGTATAGGAGAATCCTTTATATCATGTTATATTTTCAAAGTAAATCGGGATAGGGTTAAAAATGCTCATGATAGAGCGGCTTTTGCCCAAATCTAAGATTTACTTTATTAACTCTTTCTTTGTATTTATGTTCACTCTTGATATGTAAAAAAAATAAAAAAATAAACATCTAATTGGACTAGATCCTAACAAAAAAAAAACACATAGAAATTTACCCCTAGTAGACTACTTGCTTGTCATGTATTTTAACCATATTGGACTGCTCTTTTTGACCTGATCCATGAGGATGGCTTTGAGTTTGACCATATTTTACACATGAAATAGATTCTAAAGGTCAACTGGTGATGGTAAAGCAATAAAGCAGGCAATATACGGATAATGTATCTGTTTGAGACCATGACAATGAGGCTCGGACAGCACTTCTGTACCGGCTTTCTCATAAAATATATGCTTAGTGTTTTTGTGATATTGAAGCAGAGCTGGTATATGTCTCAAAGGTTATTTTTCACTGATGAAAAGTTTGATTGGCACTTTTTTTCCTTAATTTATGTTACTTTAAACCTGACTCTACTTTTATTTTCCTATTAGTTGATGAAAAAATATTTCTTATCTAAGAAACAAGTAGAAAAGTTTAGGAATGTGTTTTAGCTTTAAAAAGGGGGTAAAATGTTGCCTGTGTCATATAACATGAGGTAATATTGTTGTTTTCTTTTGGTATCTTTGTTAACTTTCCTGCTCTCTTTTGATTCATTTTTTTTTTTTCTCAATACTGTTCTTATTTGATTCATATTTTTCTAGTGACTCTGGTATCTATGGATATTTTATAATACTTGTACTCATTCTCCTCTTTTATATCTTAGGAACCAGTTCGTCTGGTGGAGCATAGTCCACGTTTCCTTCCTTTGCCGAAGCATATTTGTGAAATTTTACCCGGACCAAATTATGATTTCAACTCTTCCATAATGCGCTTTACGGTTTCATCTCCGCTGGTATGCAATTGTCAAATTTATGAGTATATGATAGGACCATCATTATCTTTACTTTTTGTTCTCGTACGTGCCTTTCTTGTATGCCATACATAGGAATGGCTCCTGTGTTCATTTTCCAGTCTAAGACTCAATGTTCTTTGGCTTTTGGATAATAGTGGACTGCATCTGTTGTTCCCTTCCCTGCTCATATGCCATACATAGGAATGGCTCCTGTGTAAGACTCAATGTTCTTTGGCTTTTGGATAATAGTGGACTGCATCTGTTGTTCCCTTCCCTGCCCGTGTGGGAAGGTTTGGCATACAATTTTTTGTGAGCTCTTCTCTTTGTGCTTGGTAGTATGCTTAATGTTCTGTTGAATCTGCAAATTTTTTTTTTTTTTTTTTTTTTTTTTTTTTTTTTGTGGCAAATTTTATGCAATGAACTTACTTGCATGTCAGTTAATTCTGGTAATCTTATCTGACTTCTTCTATCTCACAGATGCCTGATGCGGTGGTTGATTATGATCTTTTGAGTGGCAAGTGGAACATTATTCAGCAGCAAAATCTGCTTCATGAGAGGACGAGGATTCTATACGGAAAAGCCTCTAATCCGCTTACTGCAAGATCACCAAGTTCTCTTTCTTTTGATTCTGATAACGATAAACATATGAAAGATGAGAATCCTTGGAATGATCTTTCTGAGTTTTATGCTTGTGAACAACATAATGTCGGTTCACATGACGGGGTCATGATACCATTGACTATCGTTTATTCTCACAGAAACAAAAAAGGAAATCAGAGCCCTGCATTACTTCATGGACATGGAGCTTACGGTGAACTGTTAGACAAACGCTGGCGCAGTGAACTTAAAAGTCTTCTTGATCGTGGCTGGCTAATTGCATATGCAGATGTTAGGTATGTTGGCACTTGTGAAACCGCTTACATTCTTCCTTGGTACTTAATTAACTGCTTATCATTATAATTAATTCTGCTATTTTCAGAGGTGGAGGTGGGAGAGGTAAAAAGTGGCACCATGATGGGAGACGCACTTTGAAGTTTAATTCCATTCAAGACTTTCTTTGTTGTGGGAAATTCCTGGTTGACGAAAACATTGTGCATGAAAACAAGCTTGCTGCCTGGGGTTATAGCGCGGGAGGACTTTTAGTTGCTTCAGCTATCAATGCTTGTCCAGAATTATTCCGTGCTGCTGTATTGGAGGTCATGCATTTTTGTTGTTTTCTCTCTTTTCCTTCCCCTTGCCTTCTCTTTTATCTTGCAGTGTTAGTTTTGGGGGTGGGAAAGTAAAGATAGTTGTGCATTTTAACATTTGTTTCTGAAATAGTCAAATAAATGTGACAACATTATCATAAGATACATCTAGCTATCCTCGTTTTATGAGCTTGTCCATACTTCAAACCTATTTTTTCAGATAAGTCCGTATTGGTTAGCTCAGGTTTAGGCAGATATCATTGGTTCATAAATAATTATCATAATTATGAAGAATTATCATTGCGATTGTTTTTCTATGTTTCCCTGAAACGAAAGAGAAGAAGACTTATGCTGAAAGCTGATGCCTATCTACAACAACCAAAATGCTACTTTTTGCATTCAATTGAACTAGTTTCATATTAAGTTAATTGAATATTTTTTTTTTTTTTTTTTTTGGGGGGGGGGGGGGGGGGGGGGGGGGTTAATGTTTTGTGCTTTGTGAAGCAGATTGCAATGGGAAAAGGTATCTCCTTTTGCCAAAAATCATGGCTGCTCACAATTCTATTTCTAATTCTCTTCAGGTTCCGTTCTTGGATCCAACAACAACCCTTCTGCATCCTATATTACCCTTGACACCAGTTGATTATGAGGAATTTGGGTATCCATTTGATATTGAAGATTTTCAAGCGATGCAGAAATACTCTCCTTACAATAATATTAGAAATGACGTGGTTTATCCTGCTGTCTTAATTACCTCAAGTTTCAGCACAAGGTAAATTCCTAACCCCCTTCCTCCCCTCCCAATCTTCCTTTTGCTTCTTTTCTTTCTGTCTAGGATCTCTAGTTCAGTGTGTCAAGTACAACTTCTCCAGAGCTTTTGTACAATATACAGTTTACTGATGTTTTGCCTTCAGGAAATGCATCCATAAGTTTTGAACTCATATGAATAGAAAAATGTTTGGAAATCTAATCACTGGGCTGTCAATCAATGAGATGCATAACATAGAGCACTAATCCACTTATTTCCTATGCCTCATTGCAACCCCCAAAATCAGATTTGGAGTATGGGAAGCTGCAAAATGGGCTGCACGTGTCCGGGAACGTACAATTTACAACCCAGCTCGCCCAGTTTTGCTTAACCTAACGACTGAGATAGTTGAAGAGAATAGGTACATGAGAAGTAAGGAGTTGGCCCTGGAAACTGCATTCCTTTTGAAGATGATAGAATCCTAGTTGTTCATCATTGTTCTGCATATAATTACTATCAGAAAAATGCAAGACAGGCAACTAGACAGTTTCCTGAAGTTGGCCCTTTAAGGTTGGCTGGCTGAAACCTGGACTTTTTGAAGTGGTAGTGTCTCAGGAAATTCTACATTATTAAGTTCCCTTGATTTTATTTTTTTTCAACTCTTGCTTCCCTGTACATATAAGTTATTGTTGATCCTTATGATTGGATTTAACAGTCCTTACTCAAGTGCTTTTATTTTTAGCTAGGATAATCCCTAAATTCCCTCTTACAAAAATATAAAAAGATTACAATATTGAGTGTACATCCTTGAGAGTGTGTTGAACTGTTGATGTTGTAAGCTAGAAATATGCTTACAAATGTAAGATGCGCACTCGTGGTTCTTTTTGTCGTGTAGAGCCCTTCTCAATATTATTGTTCACTTGGGTGATTGACGCATTAAGAGATTTTGTAGTTCCACATTTTGTAATTGATGAGTATGATTGGAACCAACATAAGTTTTGTCTTTGAAAAGATATCATTAATCATTACAATACTTGTACATTTTCAATTTTGTGAAAATGATCTTGGTAGTGGGATCACTTTTTTTTTAAAAAAAAAAAAAGAAAAGAAGAAAGAAGTGGGTCTTGCTAATCATTATTGAAGGCTTCAGTAGCAGTGGCCAGTGGGATCCTTGTCATTTTGCCTATTTCAGAAAGAATGATACCCTCAAAAAACCCTTATTTAAGAGCTCACACTGTGCTAAACAGTTTAAGTAGCAGAAAATAAACCATAGCCTACACTTTCGTTTCATCTAATCATCTCCATTGCAAACACAACTATGGGAGTGTGGCCCCCGAATTACCTTTCATGTCAAAATTGCACATTTCTCCCTTTTGTTGTCCTGTGAGTGTGTTCATTTTCTTAAGTTCTTCAAAGTTTGAAATTAAAAACAAATTCTTCCCCCCTCTGTTAACATTAAAACTCTCTTCATTTCCTTTAACAAAACTAATTTATGAAAATATTTATAAATAACAACAACTTGAGACAGTCCAATGCTTCAAGCTATAGAGCCAAATCAACCAATCTTTAGTTTTTAAACAAAAATATGTCAACGACTCAAAATAGGCACTAGCTTTGATTTGGTGAGTATAAAACCAAATTTGGAATTTCCATGCAAGAGCAACACCTTGGAAAGCAATTGTTTTTTTGGGTCTACTAAATGATTAAGAAAATATAAATATAAAAAAAAAATGGTGCATAAGCTAGAAGCTAGCTATGTTGGAAAATCAATCAAGTCCACCAATACCATTGCGAATAACTCAGGTTAGGACAAATTCATCCGTCAGCACTCAGCAAAGCTTCTGGTCAACCACGATCAGTCCTGCAAATCTCGAAAGAAGACTAAATAAATAAATAAATAAAAAGAGGAGTACAAATTACGGAGTAATTTCTATAGTACATGTTTCATTAAAATACACAAGTCGTATTATTTTTACATAGAGGGGTAGCCAAGTTTGAGCCAGAATATTGTATAGCAGACGGTCACAGTACAAATTATATGGATAGTAGAGAAAACTTCGCTAGAAACTTGGAAACAGCAAAATGTTGCAACATTTCTATTTACTTATGTGCTTCCTTTTTGGCCTCAACAATGGCAATGGTGACATTTTCCTTGTTCCCAATAAGCTGTTGGCTGATACCCTCCACAAGTTTCGTGGCAATCATTTTATATAGGGAGTGTAAGAAAAATATATTATGAAGTTTGTGGTATTATATTTGGACATTCTCCTTATAATATTGGATTATTTTATAATTCGAATCTAAAATCATACTCCATACAAGACTTTGAACTATTATAACTATTAATATACATGTGAGAAAGTGAGTAATACTTTGCTTAATCTGCCCAAAAATTTATCTCTTTAAACGTACTTCTCATCTCTATTAATGTTGTCCTTTTTTAAAAATTTATTTAAGGATATTATTAATTAAGAGGTTATGGAATATTTTATGTTTAATTGTCTAGCTCTATAAATGTGTCTCATTATTTACAAACAAATGTAATATTTTTTTTAGTTTTGCCGACCATGCTATAACCTTTATGGTTCTCATGGTCACGAAATTAAGTCTTTAGACCACTTTTAAAATCTTGAGTGAGTACTCCACCACTCTAGTAAAGCTTTATTCTTATTGAATATATTTTATTATTTAAGAACTTAGCTTGATTTTATTGTATTTATTCAATATTTGCTAAATTTATTACTTTTTTAGACTATTTTTTTTTACTGAATTAATATTTTTTATTTAACTTATCTTAATTCTATAAAATTTATTTGAATAAATTTAGAAGAATAATAGAAAGTAAGTAGGCCCAACACAATAAAATGGATTGGATGGTATTGTCGAAATAAGACGCTGAAAATGTAAAAAAAAAAAAAAAAGAAAGAAGACGCTGAAATTGTATTGACTACTGCTAGGCAGAGTATTAAAAATCTTGCAATGAATAGACTTTCTTGTGGTGGGGAATCAATTAATAAAACATAAATTGGTTGGGACTATTCTTATATGGAACGATGCACGTGATTTGGTCATTGAAATGCGGCAAGCAACATGATTGAGGTCAACGAATATGTGGGCTTTGGTTGGCGATTTTATCAACACTCAGATTGTTACAACAAGAGATTTATATTGTTGTTAGTCTTATGAACTTCAGCAATTCTAAAATAATCCTCAAATCACCTCAAATTGATAACTCCTATTTACGGTTTTAAATACCCTTTCACAACTCACTAGGATGTTTTATTAGTAGCTGTGTATTGTCTTTTTCATTGACTTTACTCTTTATAATGTGTTACCTTCAATTCGCTTTTAAAGTTATTGTGTCATTTTACCTTTTATTTTTGTGTTCGTACCATTAATATATTCAGCTATTCATTGATGAAGTTAAATATATTAATCCTAAATTTCTTACTGAGTCGTACTTTTATTTATTAATAAAAAGACCGTATTTAAAATCACTGTAGAAATTATACCAATAGTATAATTAATTTGAAATAGAGGTAATATAAGATTACAAGTATATATGCTTAATTTCTAGCTGATCATTATTGTTGGGGTTCTTCTCCGGTTGACATTACTGATTAAACAACTTGCAATTGCTTGATAAAAAAAACCCCCTCTATTAGTTGCAATAAAAGTACCTATGCAATCTAAATGAATTCATGTCCAGTTGACTTAGACATTTTTTTTAAAAACTATAATGATTCCAAACAACGTAAAGTAACATATAACAGAGAATGAAGAGATGGAGAAATATGGAGATTATATTGTCCACCTTTACTAAAACGGAGGATTTTGTGTTGTACTCCATAAAATTTACTACTTCCATGCTATAAATTTGCTGTTTCGTTTTGTTTAGGAGAAGCGTGTCCTTTAAATAATCTTTGCTTTTAACTATGTACTCGCGATGTATGTTTATGTATGGAACTATGTATTTATCTTGAACTATGTATTTATCTCGAGTGTACGTTAACTAATATACTATTAAAATGAATTTTTCATTTTAGGACAAAATATATAACTTATAATTCTCTATAAGAAATATATCAAGTAATTTGGTACGTGATATCAATATCTTTTTAATATGTAAAGCAAAATATAAAAATACAAGGAGTATAACTCTTGTGGATTTGGGCCTTTGTTTGTTCAACCCTTTGACTAAGCTTTTTAATTAGCTACATGATATATGTTAATTGATTAAATACGATCACATGATACATATATTGGACTAAAAAAATATATATGTGTTGACGTGACATATTTTAGTTGGAGCTCAAACTTAAAAACAAAAGCCAAAAACAGACGATGTCCCTCCTCCGTCCCCCCTCTCTTCCCAGGTCTGAAGGACTGAAACATCCACCCTTACCATTGACAAAATCCGATTACATCGACGAACTATATGACATGGAAAACATAGTTGGGAGTTGGGAGTTGGGACCGTTGTTAAAAGATTTTGTAAAATGGGACGGTTTTGTCAATTTTTGTTACTTAAATTTTACTGCGACTATTACTTATAATCGTAATCAGAAATGACTTCAGTCAAATTAGTTACAGTAGTAAAATCTTGATAGGGTGAGGGAACTTTATAAAAAAAAGTATATATTGTCCTCTTTGGACACTTATTGTGATACAATTATGTAGCAGCTAGCCTTTGAGCCTTTGACAATTAGGTAAACTTAAGTTAAACAAGTTGAAAAGCTACTAGAAGTGTTTTCTAGTTCCCCGACAAATTTCCAGAAGGTACTTTGGATTGGTTTATATTTTATCGATTGGCTTTTGTGTTCTTTATATTATTGATTTTGTTTGATAACCCAAGTTTAGTAATAGAACATTAACTTTTTCTTTTGACCAGATTAAAAGAGAGTGGGACATTTAGGGAATGAAAGATGCTGCTGAGTACCCACTAAAACTAAGTAATCTTGAAGTGATTTAACTACTCCACAACTTTATCAAGTGAATACCTTATCTTGAAGAATCAGTAATTTCAACATGTTTACTTACCATATTTTTTATTAGTGATTGTCCAAAATATTTTCTACATTTCCTTAAATAGGCATGTTTTACTTCATAAAATTCAAAATTCACACACATTTCATTTATATTTTTAATTCCTTGTTTTAAAAAATAAATTTTGTGAAATATAGTAAACAAATAGAGACGATTGATAATATTACTCTATTTTTTGTGTGCCTCTATGCATTAGTATATCCTAACTCACAAGTGCATGAGATGCATATGAGATATACAGAGTATATCCTAACTCCAAGTGCATGAGATGCATCATGCATGCCTTGGATGAAATCTATGAGTAAGAGTGTAAGTGTGTACTTTAATAAGGTAATTTCGGGTGTCTGGATAAATTAATCATAAATATGTGATTTCCTTAAGCCTGAGGAACTTTTCCTCATTGATGCAGTGCAATTTTTTCCCCATCAATGGGTTTCCACATGCATGAGGAAATTTTTTCCCATTGTTGGCAATGCCCTTAGTTAAAGATCTTGTTGTGAAATTCAGTGGTGTTGGAAGTGGATACAACATGATGTGGTTATCTCAGTGTAGTGCATGCTGTCAATATCAGCTTTATTACTCGTATTATTAGTTTGCTAAGGAAATTAAGGAATGAATATGATATTCATATGCTTTTAAAAAAATCGATTGGTTTTTTCTTTGACACTATATATACAATCTATGTCTTCTATTTTACCTTTGTTAAAAGTAATCTTAGACGAGTTGATGATTGACAAGAATTTGCTTTTAGAAATTGCTTTTGATTCTAGAATTTCTTTTGATTTCTTTTCTGTTCGGAACACTCAACCAAGTCAAAATTATTCACTTGACTTATCATGTTTTTACACGTAAAACCTTATATATTATTCGCGAGATAGAAAATTATGAAAAGTTGATATTTTAAAAATATGCATTGAAACACATTTAAATATATCTCACTAAAATATATGATAGTCTAATAAGAAATTTATAAGATAAAATAATTATAAACAGGATAATTTTTAAAGGATGATGGGAATATCGAAGAAGTATTCCAACTTAAATTCCATTATATTTTGGCTTCTACTATGACCCATAATCAATTAGCCTTTTTTTAGTTACAAAAGACAATTAATTAGATAATAACTATGCCATGTTGGGAAATGTTGTGTTAATTTTATTTAATCTGTCTATGTTTTAAACACAACGCTAACTTCTATTTAATTCACCTTAAAATAATATTTATAAAATAATATAAGTCAAGTTCAAAAAAAATAATACAAGTTTTTAAAAATAATATATATATATAGGGGTGGGTTCATGTGAGAACCGCCCCTAATATGAGAACCCCATAATGTGTGAGAACTCATTTAAAATCATCCACTTGCTAGATCAAACGAATGGGGTTGAACATAAAAATAATGGCAAATCCGTAATTACAGCAATAACTGACAAAAAGAAGTTGCTTTAAAAAAAAAAATAACTGACACTTCGGTACCCGCATAGATATGATTGTCTACTTCACTTTTCTAAATTGTCAAATCATTTCTTCATTGTTGTTCTACTGTTTTAACGTTGATATAATATTTTAAAATGGTTTCATTGTTCTAAATTAGTGAAGTAAAGTTATAAATTATACTTTCATTGTTCTACATAATATTTCGGTTGTTCTAAGTTCAAAGTAGGTGGTTTGATTGTTCTAAATTAGTGAACTAATGTTCTAAAAAGTTGTTCCATTGTTCTAAAATGTTACTCTAATGTTTTAAAACATTGCTTTAACGTTCTAAGTATATGGTTTGGTCATTCTAAATTAATGAAGCAATGTTCTAAATTATACTTCCATTGTTCAAAATATGGCTTCTGTTGTTCTAAGTTCAAAGTAGGTGGTTTGGTTGTTCTAAATTAGTGAACTAATATTTTAAATTATACTTCCATTGTTCTAATGTTATAAAAAGTTGTTCTATATTTGTGAACTAATGTTATAAAAAGTTGTTCCATTGTTATAAAACATTGCTCTAATGTTTTAAAACGTTGCTCTAATGTTCTAAAACGTTGCTCTAATGTTTTATTCATTTTAACGTTGACAACATAATAATTATTTATACACATCTACTATAACTTCCGTTCGATTGTTTTAACTATGTTTCATTGTTCAAAACTTTTCTTCTATTGTTTTACACAATTACACTCAATGTCCTAAACTACTGTTCCATTATTCTAACGTCTTGTTTTAATGTTCTAAGCAACATTATCACAACCTATTTAAAATAATAGATATAACTTTTTGAACAATCTAAGTCATAATTAGGACAACACAATCATTATTTAGAACATGAATTATAACTTATGTTAGAATGTTTTAAAAATGCCTTTTTGTTCTAAACTCTTAAGTTATTGTTCTAAAGTAGTGCTCTCATTGTTCTAAACAAATCTACCCTTATGTCCAAACTTATATTATAATGATTTACACTATTAAAACTTCTTTTTCATAACTAAAACACATTCACATAATTTTGAATATTAAATAAAGACTACAACTTTGAACTAAAGTTAACAACACCCCATATACCTAAACTTAACAACATTTATAAAAACCAATTTAAAAACAATATATATCATTTTAGAACAATCTAATTCATATTTAGGACAATACGATTATTATTTAGAATGTCAAGTATAACTTCTGTTCAAATGTTTTAAGTCTGCCTTATTGTTCTTAATTTTTGTGTTATTGTTTTAAACTATTAAACTCATTGTTCTAAAATATTCTTCTATTGTACTAACGTCTTCTGTTCTAATGTTTTAAGTATGCCTTTTTGTTCTAAATATAAATCAAAACAAATCACAATGATGGGGGAAAAGTACCGTAACTTACTAGAGTGGAAAAGCAATTGACAAAATCTGCACCCATGGAACGTTGGTACATGTGCTAGCTGAACAAATGCAAAGAAATATCCCAGTTTAAAAAATTTACAGATTTGACATTATATTTGTTTGTGATCACAGTCGTAGATCTACCAACTATGGGGTTCTCACATGATCTCTCCCATATATATATATATATATATATATATATATATATATATATATATATATATATATATATATATATATATATATATATATATATATATATATATATATATATATATACGTAAAAGTTAAAATAAGAAGAGTATTTAAAATGAGAAGGATGAGAAGACATCTTGACTTTTCATCTACTAAATCCAACAGATGATATTTTATGTACTTATAATGACCCTTTTTTAACTCATAGTGACCAAATAACTTTACACTTGTAATGACTCTTTTTATTATTATAGTTACTACTCTTTGTATTATTATATTGATCATTTTTTATTGTTATAGTAACCATTTTTTACATGAAATCTCTAGAGTTAGATCTTACTATTTGAATGACTAAGATCTCTTCTTAATCTTCTTATTTTAAGCATCCTTCTCATTGGATCCCTCCCCTATAGGTAGAAGTTAAAATGAAAAGGGTCCTTAAAATGAGAAAGATGAGAAGGCGTCTTGACCTTTATCTCATAAATCCAACGCATGACATTTTATGTACATATAGTGACATTTTTTTAACTCACAGTGACCAAGATATTTTTTCACTTATAGTTACCATTTTTATCGTCATAGTGACTATTTTTATCGGTATAGTGACTTTTTATGCGAAATCTCATGTGTTAGATCTTACCATTTAAAGGGTCAAGATCTCTTCTCATTCTTCTCATTTTAAGCCCCTTTTCTCATTGGATCTTTCCCATATATATATATATATATATATATATATATATATATATATATATATATATATATATATATATATATATATATATATATATATATATATAAAGTCAACCTAAAAAATAATACAAATTTATTAAAAATAATTTTTGTTCAAAAAAATTTAGTGAACTTGGCTTAATTATAATTAATATGTGAAAATTACTCCATACAACTTATTTATAAACAGAGATATAGATAGTAGATTCAAGTCAAGCGCTTTCTCTTCAAATGAAAATTACAATGCAATGTCAGAATTTGTTATGATAGATGTGTTGTACCCTTTTTTAAGATTATTTTACTCTATTTAGATTCACGTATTTTGTATCAAATCAATTAGCACGCCTTGCTAAATTCAAATTATTGTCGTGTGTGGTAGAAATGCACAAATCATGCATTTACTAAAACTATTACGCTTTTTTTTTTTTTTTTTTTAATACTCCTTCCATTTCTCATAGTTTTGGTTAGTTTTAGTTGTGTTAGATTGAAAAAAGACAACTAGTGGGATCACAAAGTCGTGTATGTGTAAATAAAGGTGTGATTTAGTATGATCATTCAAAATATGCATTAATATTTTAGAAATATCAATTTTTGATATAATGAGGCTTGAAACCTATAAGTAAGGCTCCCCTCGCCTCTCAAAAGCGAGAAAGATAAATAATTAAGGATAAAAGGGTACTTTCATAATACGACAAACCTTATATCACCAAAGCCACCATTGAAAATTTATTACTCAATTCCCTCTACTCTCATTCATCCCTTCATACAATTGGAGCACTATAGATTTAGTAATATATTATGGTCAAATAAGGGCTAGTCGAATTTGATTCATTAACTACTTTAAGTTCAAAGCAAATCCGATTTTATAGTTAATGAGATGAAAATATTGTTGTCTTTAACCAATTAGAGTCTTTTAAAGTCAAACAAAGTTAGAAGTACTTTGATATTATATAAAACCATTCATACTGCTTCTCCTATAAAAAAAAACCTTAAATATGATTTTTCGTTGGTATATATAAATAAAAGATATTCATGTGAAATCTTGTTAGATTCATCTCAAAGTATTTTTTTAATATGCAAATTTTATATTTTTCTTTGATTCATATTTATAAATATTATAACTATAATATGAGTATTGAAATTTGGGCAAAAAGCAAATATGACAAATAAAAATAAATAAATGAAATTTTTTAGTTAAAAGTGTAAACTATTCAATTTCAATATATACAACTAAACAATTCGAACTCTATAACAAGTATACATTTGAGATATAGTCAGTAAATATGTAATAAACCAGATATAAAATCGAATAACTAAGTAGTAATAAATCTACGCCTGAATTAAAAAATTAATACCATAATTAATCTGGGATTAGGATTAGCAGGATGCGTAAACAGTCCATCAACCGTAAATGTGAGATAGATAGGGAGAGAAACAAAAACCGAAAAAAACAGAGAATCCGTATGTGGTAAACTTTTAAGTCATTTTATGAAACCCACTCTCATCATCTCCTTTGCTCTTCTTTGTTGACCTCTTATCAAAACTTTCCATAATAACAATATTAATAACAATAATTTATTTTTCTTCTTCTTCTTCTTCTTCTTCCCTCCTCTCTCTTTCTTCCCCAGCTTTTCAATTCCCAATTCCCCAAGCCCTAATTCAAACACACTCACCAAATCCCAGTTACTTCAGTTCTGTCTTCCTTGAATTACTCACCTCAAAAAGTCAATATGAGGGTATTCTGATCTTCATACTCTTAGATTCTCTGTTACTATTTCCAATTAGGGTTTCTCTGTTTCCCCCCTTTTAGCCTTTTTGGGATTTGGGTTTTGAAATTCAACCTCTTTTTAGAACTGAATTTGGTTTCATTTAGCTTTTTATTTTATTTATTTTGGGTGCTCTCCCCCTTTCATGTTCAAAAGTCAAATGCAAATGCCCTTTTTTTTGGACCAAGATTAGTGCTTGAATTGATCATAAATTATTATTTTAACCATCAAATTTCTGGGTCTGATCTAATTCAGAGAGATACACTATTTTGCTGAAGATTTCATAGTGGTCCATTTTAGACTTTTCCTTTAAATTTAATTTGTTTTATTTAATCTGGTCCTTTGATTTTCCCCTTTGAATCTCTTTGATTCTTTGTGTTTTTGAAGCTGCCAACTTTTTGAACTGAAAGCGGACTCTTTGAATTTGGGAAAGCAGTTTGAATTTGATTCCCTCTTTCCGAGTTTTGAATTTGAACTTGCTTTCTCTCTCCTCTATATGTGTGTTATTTGCTACAAAGATTGGAGCTTGAAAATTGAGACCTGAAATTATTGAAATATTTTCTTTTTCAATTGGGGATATTTCTGTAGCTCTTAAGTTCTGATGCATCTCTCATTATGGAAGCCTATCTCCCATTTTGTCGCATTGATCGTTTACAAGAAGGGTAGAAGAAAAGATGGGTCTGAATTTGGGGAAGATAGTAAGAAGAACCCTTCTATTCTCAGGAAACTGCAGGAGAGTAAGCTTAGAGAAGCTCTTGAAGAAGCTTCTGAAGATGGGTCTTTACTCAAATCTACCTTAGAGACTGATGTTGAGGCTAATGCCAACAAAGATGATGGCCTCGGCCGGTCGAGATCCCTTGCAAGGCTTCAAGCTCTCAAGGAGTTTCTTAGAGCTACTGCTTTAGCTGCGGAGCGTACTTTCGAATCCGAAGACTCGATTCCTGCCCTTAATGAGGCCTTTTCTAAGTTCCTCACTATGTATCCCAAGTATCAGTCTTCTGAGAGGATTGATCAACTGAGATCGGATGAGTATGGGCACCTCACTGGGCCAGCTGCTAAGGTATGTCTTGATTACTGTGGATTTGGGCTGTTTTCTCATCTTCAGACTCTTTATTATTGGGACACATCAAGTTTTAGTTTGTCTGAGATGACTGCTAATTTGAGTAATCATGTATTGTATGGTGGTGCTGAGAAAGGGACAGTTGAGCATGATATTAAAACTAGAATTATGGATTATTTGAACATTCCTGAGAATGAATATGGGATTGTCTTTACTGTAAGTAGAGGTTCCGCTTTTAAATTGTTGGCTGAAGCATACCCTTTTCATACTAATAAGAAGTTATTAACCATGTTTGATCATGAGAGCCAGTCTGTGAATTGGATGGCCCAAGCCGCTAAGGAGAAAGGGGCGAAAAGTTATAGGGCATGGTTTAAATGGCCTACTCTTAAACCTTGCTCAGCTGATCTTAGGAAGCAGATTTTGAATAAGAAGAAGAGGAAAAAGGATTCTGCAGTTGGCCTTTTTGCTTTTCCGGTTCAGTCCAGGGTGACAGGGTCCAAGTACTCATATCAGTGGATGGCTCTGGCTCAACAAAACAATTGGCATGTTTTGCTAGATGCTGGTGCTTTGGGGCCGAAGGATATGGATTCACTTGGGTTGTCATTATTCCGTCCTGACTTCATAATCACATCCTTTTATAGAGTGTTTGGGATTGATCCTAGTGGATTTGGATGCCTCCTTATAAAAAAATCTGTGTTGGGATGCCTTCAAAATCAATCTGGGGTCACTGGAACTGGAATGGTGAAGATTACCCCGGTCTTTCCACAGTATTTGGGTGACTCAATGGACGGGCTTGATGGATTGATTGGGGTCTTGGATGATGAAGTTGATGAGAGTGGAGAATTTAAAGGTGACACTCATAAGGGATCACAGATGCCGGCTTTTTCTGGTGCTTTTACTTCTGCTCAGGTTAAGGATGTCTTTGACACTGAGATGGAGCATGAAAACAGTTCTGACAGAGATGGTGCTAGCACAATATTTGAAGAGACTGAGAGTATTTCTGTAGGTGAGGTGATGAAGAGCCCTATCTTTAGTGAGGATGAATCATCTGACAACTCTTTCTGGATTGACTTGGGTCAAAGCCCCATGGGTTCTGAACATGTGAGCCAGCTGGAGAGACAGAGATCCACTCCATCACCACCTTCATTTTTTACTGGGAGGAAGGATGCAAAGAGAATCTCCCCAAAGCCAGCAGTGAACAAGTCCAGAAGCCCAACATATGATGGGCGGCATATGCTATCATTTGACGCTGCCGTTCAATCAGTTACACACAGTGTCGATAATGTCCATGAGATTGATGAGGAGATTTACCCTGTTAGTGAGATAGAAGAGGAGTATGAACACGAAAGGGCAAGCAACAAAGCATCCCTGTATTCGTCGGTAACTGGAAACAATTACAATTGCCACATTTCAACATCTCGTGGGATTTTATCAGAAGTGTGTGCAGAGTCGAAAGAAAGTGCTATTAGGAGAGAAACAGAAGGTGAGTTCAGGCTTTTGGGAAGGAGGGATGGCAATAAATTTCCTGGTGGCAGGGTAGTATGCTTTGAAGATGATGATATTGCTAGTAAAGGCAGAAGGGTGTCCTTCAGTGTTGAGGACAATCACAGAGAACACTCTGGTCATACCTTGGAGGCAGGTGAGATGTCTGCTAGAAACATTGAAGACTACGCCTATGGAAGTGATGAAGACTATGGTGATGACCCAGAATCTGATAGGAGAGAACCAGAGATAATTTGCCGGCATCTTGATCATATAAACATGTTAGGCCTCAATAGAACTACATCTAGATTGCGGTTTTTGATAAATTGGCTTGTAACGTCACTTTTGCAATTGAGATTCCCTGGTCCAGACGATAAAAACAATGTACCTCTAGTCCAAATTTATGGCCCTAAAATTAAATATGAAAGAGGCGCTGCCGTGGCTTTCAATGTGAGAAATTGCAACCGGGGGCTAATTAATCCAGAGGTTGTTCAAAAGCTTGCTGAAGCACATGGCATTGGTCTTGGAGTTGGCATCCTTAGCCATATGAGGATCATGGATGATCCAAGGAGTTCAAATGGGGAATTGAGCATTACAGATACAACATTATGCAAGCCTATGGCAAATGGCAATGGCCATTTTGATGGAAAAAGTGGCTTCTTTAGGGTGGAGGTTGTAACTGCATCACTTAGCTTTCTGTCCAACTTCGATGATGTGTACATGTTGTGGGCATTTGTTGCCAAGTTTCTTTGTCCAGCCTTTACTAGAGAGAGTGGACTTCCAACTGTCGAAGAAGGTTCAGAGACGTGACATTGTGCCACTGAAGCGCCCTCTATATTCAAATCAAGAGCCACCAGTTTTTGTAGTGAAAATTTTGGATATAATATCATCCTGTCAATATGAAGTTCATGAAAAATCAAGAGCACGAGATCATTTACAAATCTTTGGAGTTTGGACTGCCTGACACCTTCGGACTCTTTCATTGCCTGTGGTAAATTTGTTTATTCATGTTTGCCCTCGGGCATTTCTTGTTTGCAAATCTTCTGGGTGCTTTTACTTTAGCTTACACTACTGCCATCAGTGTTTTGAGATGTTCTCAAATGATTGTTTGCACAAAATGTTGACCATTTGGGTATTATTCTTTGGTTCTCAAGTTTGTATAATCTTCTTGTCATTTTTATGCTAACCTTAATAGTTCAGTCATCTGACACCTTAAGGAAAAACAATGCAGAATCTGGGAGCAGGATCAGTGCCATTGAGCATTGTCTATTCAGAATCATTTTTGCCTTCTCCACTTTTTTTTTTGTTTTTTTTTTTTGTTCCCAATATTGAATCAAAGGATTTGAGTTCAACTAGTTAGCGATAATTTCTATGTCTGAAGATGAACTGTCTTCTGCTTTTGTCATTGTATGTACAGGATTGTTTGTTCATGTACATATTAACATTGTTCTTTCTCATTTTTCTCACTTAAAGTGAATTCTTTGGTCATAAAGCTATATATTTCAATTTGTTTTCACATTTTGATTGTTCTATTAATTTGTTAGGTCATTATTCTTGTTGAAACTAATCACCAGAAGAATAAGTTCTACTTGTTGAATAGAATCAAGCATGCTAGTGGTCATAAAACTCATAAATTGCCTTTACAATCTTGAAAGCTCATTTTTGCATCAAACCATTAACTTGTGTTCAAAAACACCAAGCTGTTCCTACTTAAAGTCATTTATGCTTTTTTTTGTTTTTGTTTTTGTTTTTTTTTGTTATGAAAATAAGGATTACATAAGTTAACTAGAGGCTGTTGGGTCATTTCTTGTTATTGGCACTCGTCTTTTTTGTATACTTGTGCCGCATGATTTCTGGCCGATTTTCATAGCTTCTCATAATACAAGCTAGAAACTGTTCTGTTGACTTGTGTATTAAACTACAAACTCTTCTGTATTTACTATAAAGCAAGACTTATATTGATGTCTTTCATAATTACTCACTTTTGGAACTTTCGGTTGGTGGCATGAGTAATCAACGTAGTTAAACTCGCGAACTATTGTATTTTCTATCATGTTTTTGTTTTTCCTTCTCCATGAAACTTTTTGCAGGTGTATTATTGTTTAAGTTCACTTGGGGTACTTACTTCCAAATGATGCGACCACTATCCAAAGGAGAAAGTTGGGGGCTATACCCGTATATCCTTCTTCGATTGTTGCCACATTCCCTTGGAGCATGTACTTACAAGTATACTTGTTATCTGACTGTTGTCCCTTAGTAGTTTAATTATGTGTATGCTGCATACTTTCTCCGCAACTGCCAAAGTCTCTCTTCTATTCTTTGTTGCCTGCTGGGCCCTATGACTGCTGTTTTTGTAGCTCAATCCTTCACAGTTGCATCCTCTCACCCTCCCAAGATCTCTCTTGCAATTACCGTCCTCAGTTTTCTTCTGCTCTTTATCAGCATAGAAAGGAACAAACCTGTGGCCTTTGTGTGATTGGGGTGATGTGCGAAGGCTAGAAGATAAGTTCTCCCCTGTGTGCAATAGGTGTGTGTCAGCTACAAATTGGTTTTGTGTTTGTTTGGATGTTCTTTATCTCTTAAAATGTATGTCTTCATCCATATCCATATATTTTGGTTGGGTATAAGAGGCAGGATATCTCTTGCTGCCTTTAACTTGCTGAGACCCCCCATTTTGTCGGAAAACACCCGAAATTTTCCTTAAAATGTTGAAAATATGCCTATCATGCCTTGGGGAGCAACGTATGTCTTTGCTTGGTGAATTGCAATTGGGGTTTGTGATGTTTGGGAAATAGGTCTCTCTAAGGTGTAAATTTTGTTTGTTAGTTTAGGTTTGCTCAATGTTTTTTTGTTTCCAGTTTTCCACTTCCCGTTAAGGCGTTGATGTTGTTTCCCAGTCACTTTCAGTCTTGTAGATTTTGGTTTCCGGCTATGCCATATAGTTTTCGTTTCAACCTATGTAAGCCCGGGGGGCTCGGGCTTCCCTGTACCCTACTTGGTTAACCATTGATTGAATGCGAGTGAGTTTGGTTTGAATTTGGAAATACTGGTTGGCTTTGATAGTATTCTTAACTCTTGGACACATTGAGCTTGAAAGTGTATTGAGGTTTCGAAAAGTGAAAATTGCAAAAAATTAGGCCCTACTTATATTCTTAACTGTGGGTGTTAACTAGCTTAGTTGGTTAAAGTATTGGAAGGTAGTAACCAAAACCTGAGATCAAATCCCGTCTACATCAGTTTTTGTCTTGTCGCTTACAACTCTCTTTACATAAAAAAATATTATTAAATCAACTTAAAGCAGAGAAAAGAGAGCACAATGAAACACTACTCAGAAAGACCATTAGCTAGGTCTGTTTATTTATTTTTGGATCCCATTAGAAAACTTGTTGTTTTTTTTTACGTAGTAGTATATTATATAACAAACTGTCTCCTCACAAGTCACCACTTCCATTTTGATGCCTATACAAAATACAAGTAGGAAATTCGTGGCCGAACAATCCCCCTTCATTAGTACATGAAGTTTAATCTAAAGTGAGAAAAACTGATCCACATCTAACAACTTATTGGACCAATGGACCATAATGCGCAGTAAACATTTTTTTTTTTTTAATGAAATGGTAATTCATATGGACCTGAGAAAAGGCAAACATATAGTTGATCACATCAGAAAATTAAGAATTTGCGGCTAGATTTTGAAGGGCAAGTTAAGAACCAACTCTTTCGGAACCCAACCTTGCTGAGGGCACACTGGTAACAGAGAAGCTATGAAGATGGCTGTCTCCAGATATGAATTATCCTTGTTCGGCAAACATTCATTGTTAATATAATCAGTTATATCATTATTTTTCTCCTTGGTGTAATAAGGTTCCTTAGGACTTAGCTTAGAATCTTGCATGAATTTAGCAAATTTCAACTCATCAGTTTCGATATTGTTTCTTGGTTTATTAAGGACTTCATCGAACATCTTCTTTCTGAAGGTCCAATCCCCATTTCTCCAGTTGAAATGGTATAATGTAAGAAATTGATGTCCATATGTAGCCACAAATTCCACTGCATCCAACACAAATTTGAATTCTTCTCTTGACATGTAGTATGGGAAGCTTATCCTTGTCCATGCTGGTTTTACTCCCTCGTAACCCTGTCAAGCAATATTCAAAATCTAGATCTCAAGTTCTGTCATCCTCTAGTTAAACTTGATGTGTTTATCTTCTTTAAACTTAATGTGATTTATTGTGTGTTTCTTCCAATTATTGTATGTATGTAGCTACAGGTGCTAAAGGTGTGGATAACCTTTGTGATGTAGTTGTTTAGCGACTATTGAAAGATACAAAAGAGAGATAAGAACATTCTGAATTGAGACTCTACCTGTTGGATTAAGGACCTTAAAGCCAAAGAATAGTCTTTGTCAACATTGAGCAAGTAGTGACCATATGGTCCTGCACAAGCACACCCTCCTCTAGCTTGGATGCCAAACAAGTCATTCAGCAGTTTCGCGACAAAACGCCCGTGAAGTGGCTTACGTAGTTCTCGATCTTGCTTTCGAGTATCTTTGCCAATATGAGTGGCTGGATATACAAGGAAGGATAAGATACTCAGACGCTTGGCCTTACTGTCTCCAAGAATTTCGATGTTCTTGATGTTGCCCAGTTTGGCCATAGCTCTTGCCATGTTACTGTGCTCTTGTTTCTCAATGGTTTTGAGACCAACGTATTCTTTCACCCAGAATGCAAATGCTGCTCTAACCGTCTGGATTATGGCAGGAGTTCCAGCATTTTCCCTTTCTTCTATATTTCCCAAGTACAAAGTGTCCTGTTGTGGCAATAATCAATAATTCATGATGATTGGGTGTAACTAACCCAGACTTATAAATGCAGAGCAATATTTATAATGTAATAAAGCCATTATTTATGTATTGTGGTGGTTCTATGGTAGTGGACTTGTAGTACCTCTTCATTAAAGCCATTGACATAGGAAACAGTTCCTCCTCCACAGGTTGTAGGTTTGGAGGAAGTGAGCAAATATAGCTTCTTGCTCATAAGGAGGATTCCAGGGGTCCCTGGTCCACCAACAAACTTGTGTGGACTAACAAATACCGCATCATATCCATCTGATTCGCCTGATCTCATATTGATCTCAACGTAAGGACCACTGTAAGTATAACAAAAGTGTCACAATCTATTCATCCTCCAGTAATTGTAATTGACAATTTGACAGCACATCATGTCAATGCATAGAAATGGATATTAGACAATAAAGCTTATATGTGCATGACAATGCTGTCATACATTGGTAATGCTGCTTAGACTGTAGCAAACATGACAAATCAAGTACCATACCTAGCTGCAAAATCAAAGCAAGCAAAAGCACCGTATTGGTGAAGCAACCTTGCAATGGCTCGAGTATCTGAAACGATACCAGTGACGTTGCTACAAGCAGAGAACGAGCCCAACATAGGGCGGTTAGTAGACCCATAGTGCAAAATCTCAGCTCTTAGAGCTTCCATATCAATTGAGGCACCATCTTCAGTTAACGCGATCTCAACAACTTCTGCAAGGCTGTTACGCCAAGAGAGGAGGTTCGAGTGATGCTCATAGGGACCCACGAAAACTACCCATCTCTCTTCAGTCCTTAGGATCTCTAAAGCTCTGCTTCTTAGGGATGATGGAATGGAAACAGAGATTACTTCTTGAAGCTTTTTGATAGCAGCAGTAGAGCCTGATCCACAGAATAATATGGCATCATCTTCTCCGCCTCCCATACACCTTTTGATGTACCTTGTTGCTTCTTCCACTGTCTTTGTTGTTTGTTGCCCTACGTAGCTATCGGTAGTATGCGTGTTCCCTAAACGTACGTTATTAGCACCACATTTACGTTATAATACGAATTATTTAAGTACATCATCTTCATACTTAATTTATTTACTACTAATAACAGTATAAACAAAGTATTATATTACCCATTGATACGTATCGAACGGAATAAAGAGGAAACAAAATCATAGACAAGCATTAAATACATACAGATAAAGCGCGCGGCTATACCGTAAAAAGGAAGGACATTAGTGATGATACAATCTTCAATGAAGAGAAGAGAGCGGGCGGTAGCAGTGGTGTCAGCGTAGGTGATTATGCGTTTGCCAAAGGGGGTGTCAATTTCTGCACCCCTAATCCCACCATCTCCACCGCCTCCAATAATCTGTGATCTAACCCAACTCAGCTTCATTTCGGCTGGGTAATCCTCAATTGGCTTAACCATTTTTCAACTACGGAGTATATATTACTTGATCTTTTGCTGTTATATTGAAACTTAGATAATCAGCTAATATTTATAGTGTTAGCTACTTAGCTATTGTGTTACTTTCTTACGAGAAAATAAAGTATCCTATATTACATTGATTTCTTGGGATAGTTCCACACGGAAGAAAAGAGAAGAGCAGAAAGTCTACCAGAAAAACTTGATAGCAATGTCAAAAGTCAAAAAATTTGTCTGTTCCAACAGCATTGAAGTATTATTGCATCATTTATGAACAACCCAACATAGTGGTAGTGGGATGTACTTAAGTAGCTATTAGAATTGGATACAAGAAGTTAAAACATGTTGATACCATTGACATGAAAACTAGAATGAATGTAGAGATCCTTGTAACCAACTAACCAACTTGTTGAAAGGCCTACTAAATGTATTATCGTGTATGCCAGAAGCATGCATGTTTTCGCATTGATACATGCAAAACTGAAAACTACTGAGTAGATGTATGTGACCAGTGGATGGGCCGACTTTTGGCCGTATGGTAGCCAAACCCGCAAAACACCAACAGCTCCCTCAAGCTTTCGGGCCTAGAGCTGATCCTCAAAACTCATAAACTCATAACACATGGACGAAACCTTATTATTTTCTATTAATATATGGTTGCCTCTGCCTAAATTTCTTAGAATTTTTCATCTCAATTTGAGGTTTGTTACTTTTTTCTATGCAAATACGGCCTCTATTTCGTTTTTTTTTTTACTTTTTGATTGTTTCATAATGCTTAGTTTTGAAAGATATACAGTTAATGAACGAGTAATTATGTTATTGTTTTCTTCTTTTCTGAGTTAGTGTTTTGCAGTAGACTTTAAGTAACTGAATGAACGATTTTAACTGAAATGACCAATTTTTATCTTTTTTTTTTTTTTTTTTTTTTTTGTGGTATCGTTTTATTGTACTTCTTTGTATTTTCTTTCAAATGAGTAATATCTAAATGAAATGAGCAATAATAAGATTCTACGATAATTAATTATATGAGTTGTTGTTGATGCTATTTTATGATGAATAATTTATTTATGAAAATATTTATGAGTTGAGCTAAGCAATAATAAAATTGTATGGCTTTCAAGTTTGATCTTATGTGCTCGTGAGTATTTGAGGTCATAAGTGCGGTGTACGAACGCACATTTGAGTTTGGTGATTGTGATGTGCTTGTGAGTTTGTTATTTGAAGTACTTGCGTGTGTGTGAGGTTTATGTGACTGAAGAATTTGATTATGTAGGTGTGAGGCTTAAGTGTTCTTTTGCTTGACCAATCTTTAAGTTAGCAATCTTGAGTGTCCTGGAAAACTGATAAAGCTTTGGAGTCAATTATTTTTTTAGTGGAAACAAGATTGAAAAATATGTTTAAAATGCTAAGACTGAGAAATGATACGATATAGAAGTTGTACTGCCCATTGAGCCTTTAGTATCCGATTCCATCAATGGGTGGACCAAGCCCAATCGAGACAAGTCAAGTTCAACATTATGGCACATGTAACCTATTGAAGGCATAAAGGATGGGGATCCCAAGAAGAATTCTTACAATCAACAAGACAATAAGACATTATCTTACATTTACGCCCAATTAAACAACACGTACTTTAACACAATATCCTTGGTATATTTACTGACTTAATTAGTTATCAGAGTGGATTCCTTGGATTACACCACCGAAGCTAATTGACATGCATGTGTCTCTCTTTTCAGAATATTCAGTATGTGGAACAAGAGCAAGCTCTACTATTTATCTTTCTAGCAACTTCGCATACAACGTACTCTCCAACTCTAACATATCCACCAAGTTATCTCTCTAGTCTTCGATTATGAACATACGCTATCAACTAAATTAAGATGATAATCTTCTTGGGAATTTATATGGTTGGTTGAGAGAATTTGGTGGATGAAACCCTAACATAGTAGTGATCGACTAAGTTTGCAAAGTCACTGAATGAAATGTCTTCCTCTCGCTGTCGTTGCCCTTTTATACTCTCTTCATTTCTTATTGTTCTTCTTGTTTGGAATCTATAGATTTTAGAGCTAAATTTTAACCATGGATTTTTCCTAATTTATAAGAAAAAATATAACCATATAGAGTCTAAAAAAACTCGTTTCTATATATTTAAGAAACAAAGTATATACTAGTTTTTTGTGAAAGAAGATATGATTTGGAATGAACTGGTGAATGCTTTCTCTAAGATCTTTATGTTCATGAGATCCTTTATGAATAAGTATCTGAGAGTTGTAAATTATACGTGTATAGTCCAATTTGATAACTTGAGCATAATGTCTTAGATGGATTCAAAACGTTGCTATTTATGGATAGCTGCGCTGGAGATGTGTGAGGCTTCTTGAGTATGTGAGGCTGTGAGCGTGTGATCTGTTGGGCGTGTATGTGAGGTTGTGAGAGTATTATGTATGTCTGCAGCAATGCGATATGCACGAATAAGAAGTCAACAAAGGCAATGTTTGGTTTGCTTTTTTCCTTTGTGTGCACCAAGACATCATTGACGAGCTTCGACCCGAAATTGTGTGAGATCATGAAAAGTGAAGTGATAGATGGGAAATTTTGAGAATTTTTTTTGTAATGGTGATCTAATTTGGTGTGGAACATTGTGGATAACAAATTATGTTATTGTCTTTGTTGATTGGATACTATACGTGTGATATCACTAGAAAATTATTAGTTCCCGAAAACCTTAGTGTATTAGCAAGCATTAATTCGATGCTAATATCTTTGATTTGATGTAAAAATGATACCTTATGTTTTTGGTTATATGGCGTTTGTTTATACTATTTGAACTTGCATGTTAATTTATTCAAGTTACCCAAGTTGTAATGATTTATGCAACAATTGTTCATTTCTTCAAACTAATAGAAATGTGAGATTAGATTGTACTTCAAAATAGCAAGACTATAGCTCTTCATTTCTTAAAAATTTGTTCACTTCTCAAAATATTGCCCATTTCTTCAAAGTACCTTGTTCATTATCTCATATTGCTGTAAATATGTTGTTCATATGCTAGTTTTCTCAAAATATATTCTTCATTTTCTTAAAAATACTTCCTATATATTGTTCATTTACTCATTTTCTCAAAATATGTTGATCACTAGTTTAACATATATATTGTTCATTTGTTCAATACCTCAAAACATTGTTGCATTTATTAATTAGTGCATGCTAAAATTGTTCAATTTGCTCAAAATAGATTGTTCATTTGTTCTTTTCCTACAAGTAAAAAGATAATAAGTAAGAAAATTGTTCATTTAATACTCATTACATGAATGTGAAAAGAACAAAAAACGTTTTTTTTAATAGTGTTTTATGAATCTTCTATAACTATTACTAAAGTAAAACCTCTAATGATGTCATACTTAGCACATGTCAAGTTATTAAAAAAATTTCTGGCCTTTTTTTTAAGATGAAGTCCTTTTTTTTTCTACTTTATATTAGTATTAGATTGAAAAATTGTATATATAGTAAATTGTGTGACTATATAATTTTCTAAATTATTTAAAACTATCTTCATTTCTTCTATTTATTTCATATTTTCTCTTATCTTTTTCTATAATAATTTTTATTTAATGTGTTAAAAATATTATCCCAATTTAATTTTCTACGGTAATTATATAAAACCTATAAGTTTTTACCAATAAATAAGAATACTCTTATAATTAAAATATTTTAAAAAAAATAATTTATTATTAAATCGTGGATTACACGTGACTTACCTAGTGTAGTGTTTATAGTATAAAAAAGCTCATTTTAAGTACGTAAAAGAAGAAAAACAATTGTTACTTGCGCTCAACATTTTGCTGGGGGTGTTGGGACTTGTACGGACTGGTTGCTATAGGTTCAAAAACTATAAAGTAATAAGTTTTGAGTGAGAAATTTCACAAGTTGAAAACTATGTGTCTCTTGGCCTCTCTTCACTCTTGTCAATAAAATTTGGAAATTCTGGGATCAAATAGAAGTAGGAATCCCTATTAATCCCGTTTGATTGTTTCAGCAGAGGGAAAAAGTTGAAGATATTGTTAGTGCAGCGCTTAGTGCTTGTCAAAACTCTGACTATCATGATTTCTCGCACTTGTTTTTAGTCTAAAATTGTTACAGAATGCAAAGTACTTTGGACTAGGTATAGTACCTGTGTTATGCTCTTAACATTCTAACTTTCATGACTTCATCGCACTTAGTATACTACTAGCATTTAGTGCTAGAATTTGCCAACTACTTTAGACTACGTATAGTATCTATTTGGATTCTACCTTTCATGATTACCTGGTTATATTCTAACATATCTTATGGAGTACTACTACTAGATATTCCATAATACTTTGGAGTTTGGATTAGCTCTTATGCTACTTGCTTATATTCTTTCATGACTTTATCTCATTGAATTGACTCAACTAATAGGACCTCTCACAAATAGACTTGTTTAAATGGGAGGGTCCCGTTAAGAGCCTTTGATTAAAGAATCATATTTTATTGAATTTTTAACGAGCCAATAATTTTCAAGACTTTTAAACACTATTAGGTAATAAATTATTTTCACTTACTTGCCGATGATCTACTACCAACGATTAAAGGTCATACATGTAAACTATCACCCTTTATAGATAAAAATTATACTCTATTTGGACGGCCCGTTATGTATCTCATTTGGTTCAACTCATTTTGCATCTTATTTGGCCCGACCCATTTTAAATGTGATCCATTCCGGCCTTGATCCGACCCAATACACATGTCTACTCTCAAAGGCCACAATCATGACATGATAAATTTTCATGACATGAACCCAAAAAGTAAAAAAAAAAAAACCTCCATAGTAATGAAATAAATAAATTTATATCATGACATTTTATGAATTAAATCATGAACTAATTTGTGTGGATTTAGATCCTACACGGATCAGTTTCTTTAATGTCTTTAACTTTTAATTCACAAATTAAAAAAAATTATTCCAACAATCATATTTTTTGAAGATTTATAGTTAGACACCTATAAATTTTTATGTTGAACATGGTACAATGAGGAATGAGAAAGGATGGAGAAATGACATGTTTTTTATGTCATGAGTGGGATGAGTGAGAAAGTGGTAGAGAGAGAGTAATACATATTTTTTTATGTCATAGAGGATGCTCTAAAGTAACAAAGGTTTGTTTCAATAACAAAAAAAACCTTTTTTTCCATTAACCCAAAACCACCATTATCTATTAATAATTAAAAGTGTATGATCTAAAATGCATTTATATCTTTATATCAAGTTTGAATTTTGTTTTAAAAAATTCAAAATTCATGTATAATAACCTTTAAGATTCAACCATTTAGGATAATTTCGAACATGACAAAAGACTACATATATATACTTATCTAGAGTCATATAGGGTCATATTACATTTTAAGAGTGATTAAAATCATCTATTTTGACTAAACATAAAATATTGCATGAAAAAAGAAAAAAAAAATCCTTTTTATATGTAGAAATGTCTCAATTTTTTATATCGATCTTATTTGTGTAGAATAAAGTACTCCTATACGTTTTCACCATGTTTCCAAATTTTTATGATCTTTTTAACCTTATCTCTTCAATTTAAATTAGGATTTCGATCATTACAATCGCATCTATTACCTAGATTTCAACTTAATTTAGGATGATGCAAAACTCATAATCAAATTAACTTTCAAAGAGTAAGTCTTTAATTTATTAAACTCTTATACATAATAAAATGCAATATAGCAGAAATTTTCGAGTTTATTGAAACCTATCATAAATGGATCTTTTTTTAAATACTTTTTAACATAAATCCAACTATATTAACATTGTAAATTTATATTGTAGATTTGAACGTAACTTTACAATAATATATGAACCATAGTTTTTTTTAATATATGAAATATAATAAGTTAGTTTTTTTTAAAGTAAATACAACATGATATTTTAATTTTCCTTTAAAATAGTTTTAATATGAAAGTAATAATCATTTTTTGTTTATTACATAGGTACTTATTACACTCTTGAAAAGTTTATCTTTAATATATTTAGTTAGATTTTTATTTCCTAGTATATATAAGCATATGAACCCTACTTTATGATGGTATTCAGGTACTACATGAGGCCATCATTGATTTTTAGTGCAAGTTTGTAATATTTTTATTTCACTTTAGCAAGGAGGGTTTTCCACGGAAAATCCTTTTTGTATCTTGTCTCTTATTTCCTTTGATTATTTCATTGTTCCGTCGTTAAATAAAAACCACATGCTATACTATATTGATAACCAACAATCCTTACAACAACATTGTTGTCAGTAGGATAAAACTGTACTAACAACATTGTTGTCAATAGGATAAAACTAACTTCTCTAAATCCCACTCATGGTAATACTAACCTTTCTATACTATATTGGTATTAGTATTATTTGTTTTTCGGAGGGAGATGAAAAACATGTATTCAAACATAAAGCCGATGTAGGTATTGCAACTTATACCTAGCTTTCTTCACATTCAGCATTGCCACGACATTTTCCTTTCTAAAATATACAATTATCAATAATTTTTTACTTGGTAATGTCCTTTTTTTGAAGCTTTTTTAAAAAAAATAAATAAATGTCCTTTTTTGAAGCTTTACCGATATTAATTTTCCTTCCAAATCTATCTTTCATATATAGGAAGATAAAATGGTAATGTCCTTTTTTTGAAGATGCACTTTTGAAAATTAAAATTGTACTATTTGCAAATGAAAATATAATTATAAAACATGAAGTTATACTATTATGAAATAAAGTTGTATATAGTTTTACCATTTTGGTGTAGGCCCGTTATTTTACCTTTATTTTCTTTTTTAAAGCTGTATTTTTTAGAATTGAAGTTATACTATATATAAATGAAAGTTTACTTTTAAAATATAAAGTTTTATTATTAAGAAAAAAAATATGATAAATATTTATAAATATATATGCGATATATTTTTGGAATTTATCAAAATTTTAATGTGTGCTATGACGTCTGTTGCTCAACGTAATGCGCATGGCCGTGCAAAATACGTCAACCGAACAAATTCTTCCAAACGACTTTAAAAATACTGCTTCAAAAATCAAAAGCATTGATACATAACATGAGTACATATTTTGACTCTGATCACCCTTTACGACTATAAAAACTCAATATTAGTGGTGCTAACAATCTTGAAGTAAACCTATCAGCCTTCCCTCCAAATTTAATTTGTTTTTTTTAAAACAAAATAAAAATCCTTGGCTCCAAATGAGCACAAATGATGTACCTCGATGGGCGCCAAGCCCAAGCCCAACAAGGCCCTTGGCTAAGGCTGATACTACGAAGAATGAGAAATTAGCAGGAGATGAGAGTTTAAGGAGGGAGGATTCTAGCAGCTTGAGGGAGCGCTTCCCATTTAGCTTAATAGGTAGTCTTAGTAATACTACGATCACCACCTCTTTACCACCTCCTCCTCCTCCTCCTCCCCCTACTTCCACTCATACTAAATCATTACATAATGGTGCGCTCATGAAAACTGAGCACATGAATAGCAACGACCGTGTATCGTTGACATGGAATGATTTGTGGGTGACGGTAACTGATGGTAATGGTGCTGGTCAACGGCCCATTTTAGAAGGTGTCACTGGCTATGCTGAGCCTGGACAGTTCTTGGCTGTTATGGGTCCTTCTGGCTGTGGCAAGTCCACGCTTTTGGATACTTTGTCTGGTAAGTGACTAATGTTATACTCTGTATATTATATTAATTGCACTCCAATAAAGCATATATAATTCTAAGGTTAAAAAAATAAGACACACAGATAGCATTTGAGATTACTTATGAGATATAGTTTTACTTTCAATTTTATTGCTTATCCTTGGACATATATAGCTTGTTGAGTTTAAAAGCTCTTGTTAACATACATGTTTTCATGCACAGGAAGGTTAGGTTCAAACACCAGACAAACAGGAGAGATTTTGATTAATGGTTGCAACCAAACTCTTGCTTTTGGGACTTCGGTAAGATGATTTAAATGCCCGATTGAGCATGCATGATCTGCTTTCAAAGTATCTGAATTTACTTTGTTTATATATTACTAGGCATATGTGACTCAAGATGACACATTGATGACAACACTAACAGTAAGAGAAGCCGTATACTACTCAGCTCAGCTTCAACTACCAGATTCAATGACAAAATCTGAGAAATTAGAGCGGGCTGATGAAGCGATACGAGACATGGGACTACAAGGCTGTGCCAACACAAGAATAGGAGGTTGGAGTGTAAAAGGTCTTAGTGGAGGACAGAAGAGAAGAGTCAGCATTTGCATTGAAATCTTGACAAAGCCAAGGCTTCTGTTCTTAGATGAGCCTACTAGTGGCCTTGATAGCGCGGCTTCTTACCATGTCATGAGCCGAATCATCAAGCTTGCACAACAGGATCAAAGGACTGTTATTGCTTCGATTCATCAACCCAGCAGTGAAGTCTTTGAACTCTTCCATAATCTGTGTCTCCTTTCTTATGGAAAACTCGTCTACTTTGGTCAGGCTTCAATAGCTAACGAGGTAAGGTTTTAGCAGTAGACTTCGGTTTGAGATGTATTTTTGTTTCGATTGTAGCCAACTTGCATGGACTTGCAAATTTTCATCAAATCATTTTTGTTCTGCTTTTCCTTTTAGTGAGGTTAAATTTTTGAGACATCTAATTGCGATATTTTTGTTTGTCCAAGCAGTTTTTCGCTTTGGGCGGATTCCCTTGCCCAAGTATGCGAAATCCTTCTGACCACTACCTAAGAACCATCAACAAGGATTTTGAAGCGTCAGTAAGTACTCGTAGACATTTGATTTATAACTCCTATATGATCTATCAATCATATGCGCGCAGCTTAAAAAATAATTAACAGCATGCATACACAGTGTTGTTATATCGAGGGTTGTATAACTTATGTCCTCATTTTAGGATATTGAACAAGGATTTGGTGGAAAGAGGAGCACTGAAGAGGCGATAAACTCTCTCGTGACTTCATACAGATTATCGCAAACCTACCAAGAAGTCCAAAATCACATTTCAATGATATGCCAACTGGTAATAAGCATAAGACGTGTTGACTTGATCTAATTGATAATACTTAGTTATCGATAATGGTCTCTATGAGAAGTTTTGAACTAGCTAGAGTAGTACTCTAAAAGACGAATACATTGTTGCAGGGGGGAAGTTCAACTGAATCGAGAAGGAAACATGCTAGCTTCATCACTCAGTTTATTGTACTTACTAAAAGGTCTTTTGTGAATATGTACCGCGATCTGGGATACTATTGGCTAAGGCTTGCAATCTACATTGCTCTGTGCTTATGTGTGGGAACTATATTTTCTGATATTGGCTACTCCTATGGTTCCATTCAGGTGATTAAATTGAAAAGTCACACTTTATTATCTACTATGTGAAGTTTTTAGTAAATAACAAAAATTGTTACGACCTTTGCAGGCTAGAGGATCTATGCTCATGTTTGTTGCAGCTTTCCTGACGTTTATGGCAATTGGAGGGTTTCCTTCTTTTGTCGAGGACATGAAGGTTAGAGCATAGTTTAATCTTATGTAGTGATCGATATAATTTTCTTTATTTGCCAGATATATTGGTCTAGGCAGGACCTACCTGGGTAGCTTGCCCTGATGAGAGGGAAACTTCATTTGTGTTTGTTGGTAGATTTTTCAACGAGAGAGACTGAATGGACACTACAGTGTTGGTGCCTACACAATCGGGAACACACTTTCTTCAATCCCTTTCTTGATCATCATCTCTCTAATTCCTGGAGCAATAGCTTACTACCTTGTGCACCTGCAAAGAGGATTCAGTCACTTTATCTACTTTGCGTTAGTGCTATTCGTGTGCATGATGCTGGTCGAGAGCCTAATGATGATTGTTGCAAGCATAGTCCCGGACTTTCTAATGGGTATCATAACCGGGGCTGGAATTCAAGGCGTGATGATGCTAAATGGTGGGTTTTTTCGTTTGCCTAACGATCTCCCTAAGCCCTTTTGGAAGTACCCAATGCACTACATTGCGTTCCACAAGTATGCAAATCAAGGGTTCTACAAGAATGAGTTTGAAGGCTTGAGATTTCCTAATAATCTGGTTGGAGGTACAGCAATCATTACAGGGGAAGAGGTTTTGAGACACTTCTGGCAACTTGAAATGGGGTACTCCAAATGGGTAGACCTTGCAATCTTGATTTGTATGGTTGTAGTTTACAGGCTCATGTTTTTTGGTATCATTAAGCTTGCTGAAAAGGTGAAGCCCATTATAAGATCGATCATGTCCGGTTCTCCTTAGACCTTACAATAAGGAATCATATTGAACATCAGTAATTAGCTTGATATACAATATCTCGCATCCCTTTTTCATATTTCCTTTTAATATTAAATAAGTAAATTGTTAGATACATGGTATAAATCCATATGTACTGCAAGAATCATAGATTACTTCTATATATTGTAACAAATATAATTGATTTGGAAGAAATGTATCTAGATTATGAAGGGTAAGTCAATGCCCAACTCTTCTGGAACAACCCAACCTTGCTTTGGGTAAACTGGTAGCAGAGAAGCTACGAAGATGGCATTCTCCAAGTATGAATCATACTTGGCTGTTAAACATGTATTATTACTGTTAGCTGTACTAACCGTCTTTTTGCAATAAGTTTCTTGAGACCTTAGCTTCAAATCTTGCATAAAACTAGTTAATTTCAACCCATCCTCGGTATTGTTTCTAGAATTATTAAGGACTTCTTCCTCAAACTTCTTCGTGTTGAAGGTCCAGTCCCCATTCCTCCAATCGAAATGATATAATGTAAGATACTGAAGTCCATATGTAGCTACCGATTCCATTGCATCCAATACAAACTTGAATTCTTCTCTTGACATGTAATATGGGAAGCTAATCCTTGTCCATGTCGGTTTTACTCCCTCGTAACCCTGTCAAAGTGTCAAGAGTGTCAAGCAAAATACAAATTCAAGATTTGTTCTTCTTGGAATACTCTGAATTGAGACGTTACCTGTTGGATTGTTGATCTTATAGCCAAAGAGTAGTCCTTGTCAACATTGAGCAAGTAGTGACCATATGGTCCTGCGCAAGCACACCCTCCTCTAGCTTGGATACCAAACAAGTCACTAAGCAGCTTCGCGACAAATCTCCCGTGAAGTGGCTTACGCCGTCCTGTGTCCTGCCTTCGAGTTTCTCCCTGAATCTGAGTGGCTGGATATACAAGGAAGGACAAGATAGGCAACCTCTTTGCACTAGTGTTTCCGAGGATCTCAATGTTATTGATGTTGCCTAGTTTAGCCAAAGCTCTTTCCATGTAACTATCTTCTTGTTTCTCGATGGTTTTCAGACCAATGTATTCTTTAACCCAGAATGCTAATGCTGCTCTAATCGTCTGGATTATGGGAGGGGTCCCAGAATTTTCCCTTTCTTCTACATTTCTTAGGTACAAAGTGTCCTGTTCCATCCATCATTTTATAATCAATCTTAACTCTTCAAATTAACGATGGGAGTAATTAATCTTAGTTAAAATAGTACATTATATAATATGATTAAGACAAGGTTATTGTAAAGTGGTATCAGTACCTCTTCATTAAAGCCATTGACATAGGAAACAGTTCCTCCTCCACAGGTTGTAGGTTTGGAGGAAGTGAGCAAATATAGCTTCTTGCTCACAAGGAGGATTCCAGGAGTCCCTGGTCCACCAACAAACTTGTGTGGACTAACAAATACTGCATCATATCCATCTATTTCGCCTGATCTCATATTGATCTCCACGTAAGGACCACTGTAAGTATAACAAAAGTGTCACAATCTATTCATCCTCCAGTAATTGTAATTGACAATTTGACAGCACATCATGTCAATGCATAGAAATGGATATTAGACAATAAAGCTTATATGTGCATGACAATGCTGTCATACATTGGTAATGCTGCTTAGACTGTAGCAAACATGACAAATCAAGTACCATACCTAGCTGCAAAATCAAAGCAAGCAAAAGCACCGTATTGGTGAAGCAACCTTGCAATGGCTCGAGTATCTGAAACGATACCAGTGACGTTGCTACAAGCGGAGAACGAGCCCAACATAGGGCGGTTAGTAGACCCATAATGCAAAAGCTCAGCTCTTAGAGCTTCCATATCAATTGAGACACCATCTTCAGTTAACGCGATCTCAACAACTTCTGCAAGGCTGTTACGCCAAGAGAGGAGGTTCGAGTGATGCTCATAAGGCCCCACGAAAACTACCCATCTCTCTTCAGTCCTTAGGATGTCTAAAGCTCTGCTTCTTAGGGATGATGGAATAGCAACAGCCATTACTTCTTGAAGTTTTTTGATAGCTGCAGTAGAGCCTGATCCGCAGAATAATATGGCATCATCTTCTCCACCTCCCATACACCTTTTGATGTACCTTGTTGCTTCTTTCACTTTCTTTGTTGTTTGTTGCCCAACGTAGCTATCGGTTGTATGCGTGTTCCCTAAACACGTATTATTAAAAAATTTGTTGATTTAGAACACAAATTTTTTTAATCGTTAACAAATGAAAGTCTTATTCAGCTCACCTAAAAAAAGTTACTGATATTCGATCAACGCCGAAAAGAAAATAATATTACAGTAGAAATTACCAAGAAAAGGAAGAACACTAGTGACGATATAATCTTCAATGAATTGAAGAGAGCGGGCGGTAGCAGTGGTATCAGCGTATGTTATTGGACGTTTGCCGAATGGGGTGTTGAACTCTGCACCAGTCCCACCACCGTCACAACCACCAATAATCTGTGATCTAACCCAACTTAGCTTCATATCTGCAGGGCAACCCTCCATCATCTTACTCATTTCAATCATTTTTTATCTTCTACTAGCTCAATCTTCTTTCTTTCTTTTTAAATTTAATACAAGTGTTACACGACAATATACTTAATTAGTGTATATATATAGAAGAAAGAAGTTGCGGATAATATATATATAGAAGTAAGAAGTTACGGAAGTAAGTAGCTGATACATATTCAAAGTCAAAGGTCTCACTTGAATACGTAGGATGAAATTAAAGATAGTCTTATTTTGACCGACAAAATTATGATATTTCGCTACTTGTTAAGGATAAATGTCTAATATATATTTGATATATTACATTTAAAAAATAAAATAAAAACGTTTAAAAATTTAAATGAAAAAAGCAAAAAAACAACCAACTAGGCTTAAATAGAAATGGCGAGTCTGTATATAATTTTATTTTCTATTTATACACTTTATGTTATATTAGTACAACTTTATTTATAAATTGTGTAATTTCAATTCTAAATAGTATCATTTTTTGAACAATAAATTGAAATGTTCATTTTACCTCTGAATACATATATAATAATATTATATATATATATATATATATATATATATATATATATATATATATATATAGATAGATAGATAGATAGATAGATAGATAGATAGATAGATAAAAATTAAAATAAGAAAAATACGTAAAATGAGAAGGATGAGAAGGATGAGAAGACATCTTGGCTCTTCATCTCTTAAATCCAACGGATGATATTTTACATACTCATAATGACCTTTTTTTTAACTCATAGTGACTAAATAATTTTTTCACTTATAATGACACTTTTTTATTATTATAATAACTCTTTTTATTAGTATAGTAACCATTTTTTATTGTTATAGTAACTATTTTTTTTACATGAAATCTCTAGTGTTGGATCTTACCATTTGAATGGATAAGATCTCTTCTTATTCTTCTTATTTTAAACTCCCTTTTAATTGGATCCCTCCCCTATATATATATATAAATATATATATATATATATATATATATATATATATATATATATATATATATAAATATATATATATATATATATATATATATATATATATATATATATATATATATATATATATATATAAGAAAAACCTTATTGCTAAGTCTAGACAAGTATTGAAGCGTTCTACAGGGATGCTTATTGCTTATGCACCTATATGAGAAGGTCATGGATGAAGGAACGAGAATTCTGATCGAGAATGGTAAAACAACAACGTTCGAGGGAGATATCTGCTCCCTAGGAAAAATTAAAATACTTGTGTCCCGACTACGGCTGACTATTATTAGATGAACACAATCAGAGTGCAAATTAGATGATACATCCGAGTATATCATGAATATGGTACACCCTGATATAGCTGGCACATGCAAAAGAGAAAATTGATATAGTTGGCAGCATACAACAGATAAAAGAGCTTATTTTTTTGGGAAAATAAGAATGATTATAACAAGAGCTCTGAAACAGAGATAATGATGGTTCGTTTCCCAAAAATAAAAATTTCAATGTACATCTTATATAAATTCAATTTAATCTTATATAAGTTCAATATAATTGGGGGAGTTACTATTTACTAATGTCAATTTTGATACAATTTCAATGTATATCTTATATAAGTTCGATGTACATCGTTTATAATCTCAATGAATATAACTTTCTTTGTCCAAAACTTATATAAAATGTTTTATGCATATAATACTCAACTTTAATGTACCTATTATATAAAATATTTAATATACATAATATTCAACTTTAATGTACTTTATTCTGATTTCTAATGTCAGTATACATGTAAAAAAAATTCACCTCGTTAACATTGAAGAACTGAAAAGTCAGCTGTATTTATTACTCTGCATTCTTGGTCAGTAAAAAGATGACTCGCTTCCCCAAAATTAATAATGACGGTTCTATTTGAGAGGAAACTATTTATTTCTCGCTTACATTACCTAGCCACATGATGTACACTGTTTATTTCTCGTGTGCATTTCATTCTACGTTGCCTACGTTTTGGTCTGGGTATACCATGAGTATAATACACCTGGGTGCACTATCCATACATTAAAACCAAAGTGGGTGGCAGATCTCATAACACCGGAAGGAAATAGGATCAGTAATAAGATTTGGAAATTATTTAACAAAATTAATGTTCATGCTATCTTGTCAACTTATGTTTGCTACAAAGACATGGAAGATGAAATGACTTATTTCCCTCATCTACTGGAGATTACCCCGTAAAAACTGAAAAACATGATTGGGATTGAAATAACAAAGAGGCAAATACATAAATGCACGGTAAAGATTATTGGCAATTGAGTTTATTTCAGATCCCAATTCAGACAGGATGTATCCTTGGCTTTTTTTTTAATCTTTTTAAAAAAATCAAAAATTAACCTCAAGCGCAAATTATATCAAGAAATGACCTCGCTTTAAGGCTCGGGTACTTGAGCCTGCTTTATACTGAGCTGGACACTTTGACCCTTGCTCCAACTCAACCTTTTTATATACAACTCTACTTTATATGTACTTTAACCCTTGCTCCAACACTTCCAAATTCAGTTAAAGTATACTTAAAAATAAAAAATGACACAAAATTAAAAAATAAAAATAAAAAATGACATAATTTGAAGAATACAAATCCACTAGGATCATATGAGCACTCGTTTTGTCGTGGAAAATCATATGAGATAGCAAGCTAAAAAACACGATATATTAGTTTTCTTTTGATATCGAGGGAATCCCAAGGTTTATGAATCTTATGATAAATTCAGAATGGTGTATCTCAACTCGAGAGTTCGATTGGAGCGATTTAATTGAAACTCCTTATTTTTATGGCACTATACAACTGAGTTTTCTTTTAAGTCACTCAATTTACAGATATAGAGATTTCGAGAAAATTCTTCGATAAGGTGTAATTTTATCTCCGGAAATCCATACAGGGTGTATTTTTTAAAAGTGAGTATTTTTTGAGATCCATATTTTGAATATTTGCATCCATATAGGTCTTTAAAATTTTTACACTAGCAAAAATACACACTTAAAAAAATTGCCCCCATTCGGGATCTCAAAGACAAAGTTACACCCTATCGAAAAATTTTCTTAAAATCTCTATATTTGCAAATTGAGTAACTTAGGAGGCAATACAACTGTATAATGCCGTAAAAATAAGGAGTTTCAAAAAAAGATCGCACGAATCGAATCCTTGGTTAGGAGATATGCCATTATGATTTTATGGTAACCCTCGAAATTCTCCCCATATCAAAGATTAAAGATTGTCACTCTTTTTTGTCATCCAATAACATGAAATTATTTTTTTCCAATACTAAGAATAACTATATTGTACTAGTAGAAATCCCACACATCTATATTTGTTGGGTCGCCTGGGTGAAGAAAAAGGAAAACTCTGTGTTGTTAACCCCATATTGTGTTATGTGTACGGTGTATCATATTGCTTATGAGTACATATATACGAGTACTCCGTAATAGCCTAAATTTCATATCATTGTAATGAAAACTATAATCATTGGGCTGATTTCACACCCTCCTACATTTCTGACTTCACATCATGAACGGTTTTAGTATGGATTCAATACTAAAACTCATAATTTATATAATTTGCAACAACGTCCTATATGTATATACTTCCCAACTCAGTGGTTAAGACTATTAATTTTACACAATAGATACCAGGTTCTTAACTCCAATCTCCATTCTTTTTTTCCTAATTCCTTCCCTTGTCACTAAACTTAACCAAGCCCTCACGACCTCAGCCAGCTGCCCACAACCCACCCCTCATTGTGATGGAAATCCCAAAATAATTCATGAGTCAAAGGAGGTTTTGTTGACCCGTTATTTTGAGGATGGGCCGGTGGATAATTATTGGGCCCATGGACCGTTCATTTCGGGTCATGGTTATTCTAGTATTTCCACTTTGGGAAATTAGAATAATAAAATTAGTGGTGTTTCATGTAAATAAATAATGATTAATTAAGTTAATTAGAGTAGGGTGAGTTGGCGTGGGTCCTTGTTGACGTGTGGAGAGAGTTGGAGTGATTTTTGTGTGCTGATTTGTGTGGGGGTCCAAGGTGATTTTTTGGGGGACATTATGAACGTGATTTTGGGTAAGAAGAGGATTATTTTGCTGAAATAATGGCATGGGAAAGAGGGAATATTAGGAGATTTGGGAAAGATATGATCTGATTTGATTTTAGCTTGATTTAAGGAAGGTATGATCAGATTTGCATATCTTAAGATATTCTTTTGAATATGGTCGAAAATGGGATGGAAATAAATCAGATTTTCTGATTTTCTTCTCAAAATCAATTAAGAGATTTGAATCCCTTAAATTAAGGAATTTAATTTAGATAATTGATTTGTTCCTTAATGTTGGGCGTTTTTATGGCAAAGGGGTTGATTGAGATGATTTTTTGGGCATAAATAAGGGAATAGCATGGAATTATGGGAGGTTTTGGATGGGTTCTTGACTAGGTGCGTCCAAGGCATTAAAGGAGGGATATTTGCTGATTTTCCTAGTCTAAATGGCATGTTTAATGGAGGGAAAGAAGACCTTGGTGCATGAAAGTTATCCTTAAGTTATTAGCATGAATCAAGGATTAATTCCTTAAAACTCTCACACATTTTTGGATAGTTTATTTTGACCTTTTTGGACAAATTTAAGGGGAGTTACTAGGGTTTTGTCCACTATAAATAGGAGATGTATGTTTGTATTTCAAAGCAATCAATGAATGAATAAAGTTTGAATCTTGATATCCTTACTTGCAATATCATGTATTGAGTTGCTTGTGTTTTCCCAAGTTTTGCTTGAAGAATTTGTGAGAGAAGTGAGAGTTCCTTCTTTGCAAATTTTCTTGAATCTAATCATCCAAGTGAGTGTTCCTTGTGTGTAAGATTCATACTAGTAAAAGAGTGAGTGTTCCTCTTTTACATATCTTGATTGTTAGGTGAGTGTTCCCTACTATCAAAACCCTTTGTTTCTCTTCTACTTATCAAAACCATAATTAAACCTATCCAAAGATCCACATCTATTTCTTTCCTTTTCCACCTAAAACACATATATATTTCTTTCTTAATTTCTAGACTAAACACATTTCCAAGTCTTTTTCTAAACCCTACGAATCTTTTCTTTTTGTTAACCTATTTGTGATCCATTTTGTCTTGTAATTTCTAGTGTTCTTCATTAGATTTTACATCACATTGCCTCACCACGCAACGAGCAGCGGAGCACCGAGAGTAGTCTCCGTCAGTCACCTTTTCCTCACGGCTCACCTCATGCAGCGGCAGTCAGTCACCTCATTGCATGCCCTACGTCCTCACCTCGACCATGCCCACGCATCCGCCGCACCGAGCCATGCCCACGCAGCAACTCCTCATCGAGCCATGCAACCACGATAATTAGCCAATTAGGTATGTTGATGTGTTGTTGTTGATTTGTTGTTTATATGGATTGGAATCTAGGTACATAATGAACAATTCTCAATTGAACTACATACTTCATTTTTGTTGGATTTGGGAATTGGTAATTATGTGAACTTGTGATTTGAAAATTAAAATGTTGACTTGATTAATTGGAATTTTTTTCTAAGATTTTTTTAAAAAATTTTTGCAAAAATAAGGTACTTGTGAAAATATTTTAAAAAATAAGCCGATTTTGTTCTGAGGCAAAAACGTTGTCCTAGCTGAAAATATATTTTTATGAAATCGTTTTCAGTCAGATAAAAATCATTGCCCCAAGCAACGATTTTCATTGAACTAAAATCAACAATTCCAGTTAGATGAATATCACCCCAGGGCAACAATTTTTGGCTGACTGAAATCGTTGCCCAGGGCAACGATTTCCCTTGGCCCACATTTTTGTCATTTCGCTATTCCAACTTATTACAAATCGTTGCCTCAGGCAACGATTTTTGTGCGAAGTAAAATTGACTTTTTTTTTAAATTAGTTTGGAAAGTAGCTTGTTTTTGCAATTTTTTTTTAAAAAAACTTAGAAATAAAAAAAATCGATTAATTGTTATCGATATTGAATGAGGTATTATAGTTTTGAAATATTGATTAATTATTGTTGAAATATTGATTAATTATTGTTGAAATATTGATTAATTATTGTTGATTCTCAATTAACTATGGTAGTGTATTATTGTTGATTAATTGGGACGTTGGGTTGTAATAGTTGTTCTGCTAGAAATGTTGTTTATTGTTATTGAATTTTTGTCATGTATTGTTATTGGATTCTTATATTGTTCGTGTGTTGTTATGTTCGAAATATTGTGTAACGATTGCTATATTGCGTAGTCCGAAATCGGAACCCAATAGACAAATATCTTGACACCGTCACTACTTTCACATGACGCTTAGTTAATGAAAGGCCACTCTGCATATCTGATCGGGCAAAAGCTGATGATCGAATGTCATGAATCTTCTGAAAGCCATTAGTGCTTACTGCTTAGTCCGTCCGTTACTCACCGGCTAACCTATGACATAAATAAGATCATGCGAAGCTTATTGCGTACGCATTAACTTTTATATATACATCCCACTTTATCTGCAAAAAAATGTTGTGTATGAAACAAAATTTTAATTGAATTACTTTATATACATTAAGGACTTGACACTTCTGTTCACTTTGTTTAATCTAAATTATAAAGATACCAGAAAAGTAAATGTTAATTTATCCTTGAACACTCACCAAGTTCCTTCTGGCATACGAGAAAGATAGGTTAATTTTTCCTTCAACTCTATTCGAATAATTTTGAATATTTTTCTTATATTTGACTCCTAAAGATTCGACATGTTCCTCCCTCGTCCCTCTTGTGGGGTTGAGGTACGAGTTTGAAAAAAGAAATTTCTCTCTTTTAAAGTATTCGATCTTATTAATATCTTTAAAAAAATAGAGAAACACTCAAACGTGATTTTATATAAAACAATCACATTCCTTCTGATTTTAAAAGATAAGAATTGACTAGTTCATGTTTGTATGTATCTTCATTATTACAGGGATTTTTTTTTTTATCCCATTAATATCTTATCATTAAAGGGAAAAAAATAATAATATTAGATAAAGAAAAGTCTCGCTCTTTTTTGATGTAATGGAATCCAAGTATGAAACTTGTTGATCAAAATTTGAGACCTTCTTGCATATATTTGAAATATAATGTTTTATATCAAAGATTAAGATATATTGTCAAATATTTAAAATATAATGTCTTAAGTGTGAAATTAACTACCTTATATATAAGCCTCGTTAGCCTAAATTTAAGATCTAATATCCAATATTGCTAATATATTTGTGATATAATGTCTAATATTTAAAATTTGTTGGCCTTATTTGAGATATGATATTTTATATTTGAGTTTTATTAGCTTATTAGGTAAGTCTCGTATGATGTACGGTTTGATAATAAATTATCTTGTTAAATATTTCAACTATAAGATTAATTTTATTTATTGGTGAAAACTTATAGTTTTTATAGATTTACTGTAGAAAATTTAATTGAAATAATACTTTTTATCATATTAAATAAAAAATTATTACAGAAAAAGGTCGAGAGAAAATATGAAATAAAGGAAAGAAATATAATATTAAATTATTTAGAAATTTATATAGTCATAAAATTTTCTATATATAATATTTTTCAATCTTATATTATTGTAAAATAGAAAAAAAGAGTAGATGACATCAACTTTAAAAAAAGACGGGAAATTTTTTTATAATAGTTTGACACATATTAAGTACAATGTTAGCAGAGGTTTTGCTTTTGTAATAGTTATGGATGAATATCTAAATATTTAAGACCTCATTGAACTATATTTGAAATGCAATATCTTATATCTATTTTTTTCTACTATATAAGAGATATAAATGCCTAATATTTGAAATTTTCATACTACCTCTAATCCTTTTTATTCCTTTTTATGATCCTATTGCAAATCTAAATTTAAAAAAAATGAAATGTAGAATTTTAGGAAATTAAGGTTAAGTGGATAATTAATGAGAAGATAGTGGAGGTTATTTTTTAAAAATGGGAAGAAAACTTTGTGAAAGAAAAAAAAGGGAGAGGAAAAAACGAAATATGTTAAATGTGGTTGGATTTTCAATGCAAGAGTTAATTTAAATTAAGAAAAAAAAATTATAAATTTACTTGTTTAATGAGGATATTTTAGTCCAAAATATTAAAAAAGCAGTATAAATTTCAATTAGAACTAATTTTTGAAATTTGCGTATGCAAGAAGTTTACACCCTTTTGTTCGAGTTCATTAAATACACCAATAGTGCTTAAGAGGACCGCAAAAGAGGGGAGTGAATTCAACCAATGTTTCATCCATATGAAAACATTAGCAGCTAGCTTGTTCTCCTCTCTTTTGATTTATTAATATCAATCCAACTATAAAGCCATTCATAGTGACTGCATTTATAGCACTCATACGCTAGAAAATGAGAATCATCCCGAACCTTTCCGAGCAGAGGAGGTGGATGGAAGTGGCGGAAGACGTCGCTAGTGCGGCAGTGGAGGAGGGAGAAGTGAAAAAGAGGAGAGAGGGGGGAGATGATGATACTGTAATACTGTACGTAACTTGTGGATGGAATTGAACATGGAAGTTTTAGGTGAGTTGTTGCCTCTACAAATATTATACTGAGTATTGTAATTATTAAACCCGGCCACCTCATACCAACTTTAAAAAGAAAAAAAACATTAACTTGAATTGCCTCATGATAAATCATAATTCCATTCTTATTTGATATGCTGCGTATACAAAGTCAAAGCCATCGGTACGTCGGCCCCAGGTTAATTTGTCGCGCAGCCGTGCAAGTCAGCCGATGAGCCCTTCGAAGCTACTCGGCTACTTTGAAGTGTTTGGACATCCCCTTCCAAGTCAATCCATATGCGCGCCATACATACACTCTGTAACATTTTATTTTTCTCTTTTATTCACAGCCTGGCCTAAAATTAGGAAACAAAAGAAAAGAATGCAAAGCTTCTTAACGCTCAACTCCTTTATATATATTTGTTCTCAAAAACAAAGGTTCCAAGACTCAACCCATCTCACTATCTTTAGTCTCCCCTCCAACCAAACCCGGCCCATAAAGAAGAAAAAAGAGTGGCAACTTTGTAGCGATGGATGAAATGAACTCAAGTAACGTACCTCGATGGACACCAAGCCCAAGCCCAACAAGGCCCTTGGCTAAAGCTGCTAATGAAGAGAAAGCAGGAGATGATAATTTACTAAGGAGGGATTCAAGCAGCTTAAGGAGATACTTCCCATTTAGCTTAACTGGTAGTATTAGTGGTACTACGTCATCCACTTTACCTCCTATATTGGTACATGATGCTAGGATGGACCCTAAAAATACCAACGGCCGTGTGTCTTTGACATGGAATGATTTGTGGGTGACGGTCAAATATGGTAAAGAAGGCCGCGGCGGTGCTGGAGCTGACGGTCAACGGCGGCCCATCTTAGAAGGTGTCGCTGGTTATGCTGAGCCTGGACAGGTCTTGGCTGTTATGGGCCCTTCTGGTTGTGGCAAGTCCACGCTTTTGGATGCTTTGGCCGGTGAGTACGTAAAACCTAGCGTTAAATTATTGTTTTTTTTTTTTTGCAACAGTGTATGAATTTGACGAATGCAAAAAAAAAAAAAAAAAAAAAAAAACGCGAAGGACTATACATACAAGTATTAACAAATGCTCCTAATAACAACGAACACATACTGCGCATTCACTCTGATTTGCTTAATGATTTAGACCGCATACTATGTATGAGGTTTGAAAGCTAGCGAACTATATTGAAAACGGTGGGATCAGACATGATATGGTTCAGAAAATTTCTAAGCTAGATCAAGGAGCTTTTTAGATAAGTAATTAAGTATATAGTTTTTATTTTTTTGTGGAATTAAGTTTGTAGCAAAAAAAATTCAACCCACATTTCGAAACTGCGCTTCTGTACCTAAGATACCTTAGGGAGGGCCATAAGCAAAAAAAAAAACAAAAAAAAAAACACTTTACAGTGCGAAGTGGCAAATACTACGGTGGAATTCATTATTGGTCTAGTTGGCAAGTTGGATAGTTGACGAATACTTTCATATTGTTAACATCTTAAGCATAAATAATCATGACGTGAATACGTACACTGAATTAATAGGGATAGGAAACATAAAATAATAATACATACTTCTAAGGTGATAAACACAAGCCTTCTTAATTGTGTCACTTCGCCCATTCAATTGTTCAAAAGAATTCAAAAGCGTATTAAATACGTCGTAATGCAAAGTTTGGAATCCACTGGCGTGTCTTCGAACCATGTTACCCATCTACTTTGTTTGTATTTTTAATCTTTTTTAATCACTCATTTTTTTTTTATTTTTTTTTTTGTGCAAAAGAGGTCATTGTTTAATTAAAGTTGATTACTTTCTTCCTCTTTTTAATTTTTAGCAATAAGTTTTTACACTTTTTTCCTTTGCCAAGGTCAATGCTAAATTACTCACATGACAAAAGGTTTTACTCTAATTTTTTTTTTTTCTTGGTGTGCTTATGCCTTTGAGTCTTATCTTTTTAAATATTATTTTGGACCATAATTTTGGGTAACTTATATAATCCTAGTATTTAATTATTACAACATTAATTACAGTAAGTCAAAGATAATTCTACCTTTAAAAAACCAAAAATTAAATAAATTGAGATTTGACCTAATTTTTTTTAATTATACTCCCTAATAATGATTCTTTGTTTTTTAACTATGGAATCAAAAATTAGAATTTTATAATACATCACATTAGGCGAATGGGTCAAAGCTACCTTGACATTTAGAATAAGTTTAAGACCAAGGTTAATGGGTCACGTGACTCAATCCACCTGTTACCTATAAAAAATTGTATTAGCAATTATGTACTCTACATTATAGAAAGTTTGCATCTATATCTCTATTATTATTTTTTATTTCCAAGAGAGGCGAAAGCCAGATGAAACTATATCTCTATTATGATAGTAAGTTTTTTTTTTTTTTTAATTTGGTGTAAAGATGGCTATTAGGGGTAAGGTAATAATTAATATAGACTGAATTTAATCCTATATTTTGAACACCGTAGTCTACAAGAATCTAATCAATTAAGTTATTTGGCATCAATAAATAGAGTAGTATTTTTCATTCATAAATCAATATGGGGATAAAATAAGCAAAATAAAAGAATAAATTACCCAATAGCTTTGATTAAATTTCCTACTGCATAATAGTGGGCAAATTCCTACAAATAAATTTAATAACAGCTAATTAATATTAGTGGTAAGTTGGTAACTGGTAGATAATGTCCTGCAACTAAAATGACGATGGGAAATTTAATGTTTCCTACTGATAATTCGGCAATAAGAAATATCAGCAGGCACTGCAAAACCAATGTATCTTAACAAACTTGTTCTCATTGCATGCACAGGAAGGTTAGGTTCAAACACTAGGCAAACAGGGGAGATTTTGATTAATGGTCGTAAACAAGCTCTTGCTTTTGGGACTTCGGTAAGATAATATTCATAGAAATCTGTGCGTATAAACGGAGTAATTAGCTTTTTGCTAATGCTAATGTATCTCTATTCATATAATACTACTAGGCATATGTGACTCAAGATGACACATTGATGACAACACTAACTGTAAGAGAAGCCGTATACTACTCAGCTCAGCTTCAACTACCAGATTCAATGATAAAATCTGAGAAATTAGAGCGGGCTGACGAAGCGATTAGAGACATGGGACTACAAGGCTGTGCCAACACAAGAATAGGAGGTTGGAGTGTAAAAGGTCTTAGTGGAGGACAGAAGAGAAGAGTCAGTATTTGCATTGAAATCTTGACGAAGCCAAGGCTTTTGTTCTTAGATGAGCCTACTAGTGGCCTTGATAGCGCGGCTTCTTACCATGTCATGAGCCGAATCATCAAGCTTGCACAACAGGATCAAAGGACTGTTATTGCTTCGATTCATCAACCCAGCAGTGAAGTCTTTGAACTCTTCCATAATCTCTGTCTCCTCTCTTATGGAAAACTCGTCTACTTTGGTCAGGCTTCAATTGCTAACGAGGTAGGGTACTAACAGTTAAAGACAACCTTTTTTTTATCCTTGTTAGTCAAAGTTATTCGTTAAAACAATTGGGTATAAATGATAACTTTGACACATATAATTGTGATGTTTTTACTGTCCAAGCAGTTCTTCGCTTTGAGCGGATTCCCCTGCCCAAGTATGCGAAATCCTTCTGATCACTATCTAAGAACCATCAATAAGGACTTTGAAGCAGCGGTAAGTACGGGGTTTTTTTTTTTATATAACCAAATTAGCTACTTTATACAAAGTTCTAACCAAAATTAGTTATATTTGAATTATATCTATCAAAATACGGAGTAACCATTTTCCCTATCGATCTGTCTCTTGGCCCATTAACTCTTTTTACTTTCCCTCATCCCTCTTCCATATACACCTTGATCTTATGGAATGAACTTGAAAACAATTTACAAGTATATACGGACTGCGGGTGATGAATAGAAGGTTGATGCATGGCTTTATGTTCTCATTTTAGGACATTGAGCAAGGATTTGGTGGAAAGCAGAGCACTGAAGAGGCGATAACCACTCTAGTGAATTCATACAGATCATCGCGAACCTACCAAGAAATCCAACATCACATATCAACGGTGTGCCAACTGGTAAAAAGCGTAACATATGTTGACTTGATCTAACTGATTAGATTAGTACTTTGTGATAATGTTTCGTTGAGATGTTTTGAAGGGTAGAATTAAAAAATACCCTACTCATTATTGCAGGGGGGAAGTTCAACTGAATCAACAAGGAAACATGGTGCTGGCTTCATAACTCAGTCGCTTGTTCTTACTAAAAGGTCTTTTGTGAACATGTACCGCGACCTGGGATACTATTGGCTTCGACTTGCAATCTACATTGCACTTTGCTTATGTGTGGGAACTATATTCTATGATATTGGCCACTCTTATGGTTCCATTCAGGTGACTAAACTGAAAATTAACACGTTATTTGCTGAGGAGTAAAATGAAAGAAAACGTTAGTAACAAATTATTATGATATTTGCAGGCTAGAGGAGCTATGCTCATGTTTGTTGCAGCTTTCCTGACTTTTATGGCAATTGGAGGGTTTCCTTCTTTTGTCGAGGATATGAAGGTTAGAACATTGTTACATCTTATACAGTGAGATACTTTTCTTTATTTGGCCATATATGTTGGCCTAGGCAGGACCTACCTGGCTTGCTTGCCCCGATGAGAATGAAACTTCATTTGTGTTTGTTGATAGATCTTTCAACGAGAGAGACTGAATGGACACTACAGTGTTGGTGCCTACACAATCGGGAACACACTTTCTTCAATCCCTTACTTGATCATCATCTCTCTAATCCCAGGAGCCATAGCATACTACCTTGTACACCTTCAAAGAGGATTCAGTCACTTTGTATACTTTGCACTAGTCTTATTCGCGTGCATGATGCTGGTCGAGAGCTTGATGATGATTGTTGCAAGCATAGTCCCCGACTTTCTCATGGGTATCATAACCGGGGCTGGAATTCAAGGTGTAATGATGTTAAATGGCGGTTTTTTCCGATTGCCTAACGATCTCCCTAAGCCCTTCTGGAGGTACCCAATGTACTACATCGCGTTCCACAAGTATGCGAATCAAGGGTTCTACAAGAATGAGTTTGAAGGATTGAGATTTCCAAATGATCTAGTTGGAGGTACAGCGACCATTACAGGAGAAGAGGTGCTGAGAAACTTTTGGCAAGTTGAAATGGGGTACTCCAAATGGGTAGACCTTGCAATTTTGATTGGTATGATCGTAGTTTACAGGCTTATGTTTTTGGGAATTATTAAGGTTTCTGAAAAGATGAAGCCCGTATTTAGGTCTCTAATGTCAGGTCCTCCTCAAACTTCCAATCAAGTTTAGCAAAAAGACTTAGTCGGCCTTCCCAAGGCTAAACTTGTAACTTGTTGGGCTTTAGCGTATCTCCCCTCTACAGCAATGTGTTAGTGACACTTTATGTTTGATGTGTCCCTTCTATGTGATGCACCTACTTGAATTGAAACATTCATTATATGTATTTGATGAAACTGTACATCTTGAAATTTAATACCAGCTTGTCAAAAAAAAAAAAATTCAATACCAGCTTGCCTCGAATAACTAGGAACATAGTTCATCCTTTTGCTGCAGAATTCTAACGAAGGATAAATTGATCATGTTTTTTACAGAAGAATTTTTAAGACTTCATATTACAAAGAATAGAGAATAATTTCAGGTTTCAGTGATTTATATTTCAAGAAAAGGATATTTATGTATTACAAACATTAAATTGTTATCTTTAAAATAAAACGTAGGGTTGGGGGGGAAAGGAACAACAGTTACATGCGTGCAGTTTAATGGTGCCTCGCCTCAACAAGAAAGAGTCAAGTGGGAAAAGTAACAAAATATGTCTTCACAAGTATGAAATTCGTATGTCATAAATCTGAAAGAGCACCAAAGCAACGGTAATTGAACGTTCATAGCAATTAGAAGACAAACAGTTGGATATCTATTGGTAATAGTACACAATGAATCCTAGCATGCGGATAGAACCTTTTAGTAATATGGCATGTAACGTGTTGGCCTTCTGAATCTAGGAGCCTTCCTGCAGAAGATACCATGAAGAGGGGGAAATATCAGCAAAATCAGTCGACAAATCAACTATTCACCAGAAGCAACATACAAAATCTGCCACCCATTTTTCGGGGCACTTGCAAATACTTATGAGACACAGGAAAGGACTTATGGGACACAAATCAAACAAGGAATGATAATATATGGTGACGTACCACCCAAAAAAAATTGTTACGTACCCGTAGCCGTAGGAGTTATAAAAGTAAGGTGGAGGAAATGCTCTGCGGGAACGGAATGGCATATACGGATTAAAACGCCTTCCCCTGAATTGTTTCATGCCAGGCACATTTGTTCTCTTGGGCAATACCTGCAAATATTTAGCCAGAGTGATTAACAAACAAGTGATAAATAATGCATTCATCCTCCATCTGCTATGCATCAACATCAAAATAGACATAAACCAAACCACCTTTATAAACATACCTTCAATTGACGACCATGTAATTCAGATTCGTTCAACTGAAGCGCTTGTTGAATGGCTTCTTGTTCAACAAATTCTACATATGCAAAACCTTTTGGCTGACCAAACTTGTCTGTTAGAATGGTCACTCTGTTCACTGTCCCACAAGCTTGAAAATGTTGCTGAACTTCTTCCGGGGTGCATGCATAATCAACCTGAAAGATATTACCCATAACAAATTGTCCAGGTGGTTGACGAATATACAATAAACAGACAGAAAAACACATAAATGATAAAACAGAGCAGCAGGTGCAAGAACTGCTCAGCTGGTACCGAGAAAGTTCTTTAAATATGGTTCATCATGGGTTATTCATTGTCCATGGGCAGTGTGGCCTAGGAAACAAAGGGTAAAAGGGGAGCCAAGGGTTACCAAATTAGACTCAAGGATGAGGTTAGAAATGATAGGAAAGTAGTCTTCGGAAAATACATGGGGTTTTGAACTCTTACAAAAAAGAAAAAGAAAACCACAAGCATTCAGAGAGATATAAAAGAAGATTTAGACTCCAGGATGAGGTTAGAACTGAGAATTGGCCAGAGAAATAAGAATCAATGCTTAACCAGCAAGTATGAACTGAATTCTACAAGGCAATACCATCAAAAGTTCAATGGGCTATCATCAGTGAATAAACCCATGCCCTTTATTGATGTGTACCAACATACCTTCCTATCAATTTACACACTTTCTCCCGGAAGATGCAACAATCATCTTAATTGATATTAATGCCTAAGTTGGGAGTCTGAAGCCAACAGATTCACCCTTACAAGATTACACCCACCAACCCGACCATTAAAGATAACATACACTGTTCTCATGTATACATGTGAAATTCAAGCTCCAATTATCATAAAACTGCCTCCTGTAAACAAAATATATTTTTCTCCTTTGAGACAATATTATAAAAACAATATATTTTTGTAAACCACAGACTTGTAAACAAACCTCATCTACATTCCCCTCCTGGAACACAGTAACAATAATAAACTTAGAACTGCACAAATTTTAAGCATCTATCCCTTTCTCATTGGAAAGATTTACATGACTTATCTTCCTCTTTTAACACATAAAACCTAGCAAACCGTGGAACATTTAAGGACAAATAAAGTAAGATTTGCAAGGCCAAAGGTACAGTTTTACAGCATCCATCATCACACCTGCATTAACTGTTTGTTTTTTTTAGTAACAATGCTTGCCACTGCTCGTTCAATTAGCTCCAGCTGTAGTGGCCCGCCTCAGCAGTGAAATCTTGCATGGACTAGAAAATATTGGACCACAACCACAAAGATGTCGTTTTACAATCCATTCAACTTCAGTTCCTCCACTTTGAGAGAAATATGATCTAGAAAAAGGAAAACAAACTATCCAAGAGACAATTTGAGTTATTTTTGAATCCCCTTCTATTCTTTTCACAATAAGATTTCTTTTCCTTCTTTTTTGGGGTAAATTTTTTTCAACTTCTTCCACTTTTTTTGTTACTACCATTCTTCTTTGTTTTCTCTTTTTTTTCTTCTTTTTTTCATCATTTCCAATATTTTAAACCATAAAACATGCAAATGATCTTAAAGCCCAACCAAGATATATTTTTAAACCTATGCCAACCAATCTCCATTTTTGGGTACCAAGTCCAGCATTAAGACACAGGGAACTTGATGAGGAAGAAACCCCTGCGATCATAGTGAGACACTTAAGTCAAACCATGACATACTTAAAGCAGAATATGACGCTCAGATGTTGTATACAAAGGAAGACAGTACTATAGACACTATGTACAGAAAAGAGACATGCGGTAAGAAAGCTGAAAATCCATTGAAATAGACAACAGAACAAAGTGATAATCAAGAAATGTTACAGATATTTTGGCTACAGAAATCCATAAGATCCTAGATACATGAACAAAGGACTGCATATGATCCTTATTATGAAAATGGACATAGCACACAAATGCTCAACCTAAAAAATATGCTATTCAAACACCATTTGAGTTGCATCAATGAGATTATAGACAGTCAGGTAAGTAATATTGGCTCATTGACAGTCAACATAAACAAGTTTTTTTTTTCCTTTCTGAAGAAACAGAGGAGAAGCCTACTAATAAGAGAAGAGGGAGAGATTTTTGGAATATAATAATTGGCAGCATCTACATCAGAAAATGTGCTATGGATATTAGCACACAAAGGACAGCATATTTGTTTTATGTGAATTAAAAAATGCTGGGATTGGAAATATAAGGGCATCCATACCCAAAGGCTAAATGGAGAAGGGTTGCAAAGGGCCAAGGTCCCTCTCATGATTTTCTTCACAAATTCTTTGATTAATTACGGAAACGACTAAGCTTTCAGTATTGCTTACACTTCAGAAGACCAAAAAAATGTAAGCACTTCAGATGTTCTGATTTTGACTCTCTTCTCCTTGCTTATCTATGCTCTCTTACATATTCTTTTCATTGCCACAATTCACTTTGTTCTACCTTAAACCTTCCCATATTTGTTAATTTACTAACAAGTCCCCCTTCCCCCTCTTTTCTCTCTCGACAGAAGCATGGCTGCCAAGAGCATAAAGATAGGTCTCTCAATAATGCTTCTGCATCCAGCACACTAAAGATATGCAGCAACCAAACCACCAAAGCACAGCTACAGTTGATGTACACAAGTTCAAGTGACTACAATTCATCATCACAGGAAATACCTACCAAAAATAATAAGACATTCTCTTGAATAACACGTCCATCTTCACACCACTGTACAAATCTGTATGAAGCATGATACTCAACGGCAAACACTAGACTCATTTATTACATTGTATATATACTAAAACACAGGTAAATCAACATATTGTCTTTGGGATGTGTAACTCACCTTAACAGTAACACACCAAAAATGGCAAACGCAAAGATCCCTCACCTTTGCAACTTCTTCTCTCTCAATGTATAAAAAAGCTCAAGGAGCACCAAAGTGATGGGAGTCCTACTACGACTAGGCATTCCTGTGAGGCACTCTATATTTAAACTCAAGAGAAAATTACTCATGTACATCTCATTGAATCACCTTGCTTTGCCAAAAAAATTTAAAAAGACGCTTGACCCCTTGCATTTTGCACCTTAGGTGAGCCTATTTATACAGTGTTATCTCTAAGCTGCAAGTATTCTTTGTACTTTTTAAGTAGTAACACCTTTACATCACAGAAATCATACATATTGATCATAAAGCTCATAATCTTCTAGCTGAACTCTCATTCTTTCAGAATAATGATTAGCATAACTCTAAAATACATTTCAAAATACAAACATTTATCATAACAGCCTACAAGTGAAGAAATGATTTATATGATCATATCACTATTCAGTCCTTAGTGTTATGATTTGAATAGAACAAGATTACTGTTTAGTTTTGAAAATGGAAGCAAAAGAATAGTAAATTTAAATAACAAGCACATATCTCTATCAACTACTAAGAAATAGGAATTGATCTAACATGATAACTGATAAGTGACAAAAACTATTAATATCGACACTTCTTTAACCCTGATATTTCTAAAAGATAGTTCCTCCCAACAAGTGATAATATATATATGCCTCAATGACCTGCTTTAAACTAGCTTAGAACTTTCTACAGCAGCAGCAACCACAACTCAACATAAATGTATCTAATTCAGGATCAGAGTAAAAGATTCCAAAGCCTGCAAGAAAATCTTGTCTTTGTTTTCATAGGAAGGACTTCCTAAAGCAATCAAACTAAAGTCTGGCTCACCATGAGTAGTAGCGCAATGCCATGTTATTTAAAATTAAAGAAAATCCATACCACTGGTTTTAAGGATACAACCTAAAATAGCTGATACAAATAGCAAAGACATAAAGTAGGTCTTCATTATAACAGAATAGGAAGTACACATCACATCCAGCATAACTATCAGGGGTAATAATTCAACCCAAATGACATTTTTATCATTTGCCTTCTCTTTACAGGGGCATTTGGGAGGAAAATTACCTCACATTCGAAAAGGAAACCTTGACTCCAGCAACACATGGGCACAGCCTTGGTCAAAATAGACATTAAATCCCAATATGCTGGGGATGTCCAGTAATTACCAATTAGGAAATAGCTTGTAAAGATCACACTCTTCATTCACAATTAGATTTTGCATTCCTATACCTAATCCAGCTCGTAATAATAGGCCACATTAGACTTAAATGGCCAATAGCTTTCATCCTTTAGTGATAAAGGCTATAATATTGCTGTTTTTAAGGAAATACATAGTGATGAGAACACATGCAAAAGTCAAATAAGCCATAACATAAAAGTTAATATATCAGGAAGATGCAGTTTCTTACATTGCCAACAAAAACAGACCGGGAATCCACCTCTTCTTTGTTTTCTAGTTCAGCAGCAGTAGCAGGATCTACAGTAAGATATCACATTTACATAAGCTAACAGAAAGCTAAATTTGAAAAGCGGAGAAAATGAGAAACTACATAAATCAGCTGAAAGAGCAAGCTACAAAGAAGAATTTCTCTAGCAATAAAATATATCACAATGTTCTCAATCAACAGTTGAGGAAACATCATAATAAAAAGGAACCAACTAGTCATTGCAATTTCATATATCTCATTATCACAAATCCCCAAAAAATATGTCGCCATAATGAACAAGAAAAGGAAAGTTTTAAGCAAAATCAGGAGATGGAGGATAAGTTAATAGCTCAGCTAACTTCCTAATTATTTTGCAAATTTCTACTCTCTGCAAGAAAGGTAATCAATAACTGGACAAAAAAGATATTGATACACAACTACACTTGACATTATTGGTCTAATTAAGATGCAGTATTCCGTATCCTTTAAGCTATTATTCTAACATTCAATACGAAAGCAAGAGCATCGGAAAGCTGATAGCAATATATAGCATTGCACAAAAACAAAGAACCTTTTTATGCACTAGAATCTACCACTAAAATTTGAACCATTCGAGCAGCATAGTGATTCATATTAAAGTGTTATTCGTCTCACAACCATATCATTCACAATTAAGCCAAACCAACAACAAATAGCACGACAAGGGACTCAGGAGTAATACTATGATAAATTAATACTAATATGAATGTTAAGGAAGCTTAAATTTTGAAGAAAAAAAAAATGAAGTTCAAACCTTGGACGGCGCCCATTTCCTTCTCGACTTTAGCTTGCATCTCACGCAGAGCAGCAGCTTCCTCCTCCATCTCCTTCAACCTCTTCTTCATCTCATCTAGCTCCTAAATTCACATCCAAACCAGTTCACACAATACAATTAATAAATCTACTTTGAAAACTAGGGTTTCCGAAATCACGCGAAACATCGAAACTAACCGATCAACCAAGTAAATAACAATTTCCATAAATCAAATATTAACAATTAAAATAAAAAATCGGAACCTTGACGGCGTCTTCATCGGCGGCGGACATGTCGACATCCGGATTGTGAGCGTCTAAGTCTCCTTCTAAATCACCTTCGACGGGGATGTCTCCTCCGTATACCTCATGCTCTTCTTCATCCATAGCTGCGCCCTCTCTCTCTCTCTCTCTCTCTCTCTCTCTCTCCTGAGGTCGTGAAAGTGTCGCTGACGTTGGGTAGAGAAGCTCAATGGGGTCGGCTTTGGGGGAAGTTATCTGTCTTACGCTTACGCAACGAAACGCAACGCCATAGGAAGGACTACAACTATTTGGACATCTCTATTGTTAGACTCGGAAACTCGGGATAATGGGCTTTGTGGTATTTTCAATGCCCTACTTCACTGCCTCTGACTAAAACATGATCCGATTTTGAAACTTGACTTGAGTAATTTGGAGCTTATTCCCTATTTGTTTTACTTGAATCCAACCTGTTCCATCAAAGCTCAATCTACAATGAAATTTTATTATACCTTAGTAACAACACTAATTCATACTATAATACTGACCTACAGAAATTTAGTTATGGTTATATGCCAACAAGTTTGAAAGAATCTTAACGAAAAGCAATTGTGAGATTTGGAAAATCATCTATTTCGCCCTCATCTAGCATTGTATTTCATCCAAATATACGTGAAATTTAATATATCAAAACTACAATGCCAAAACTCACATGACAACTTGATATGTCTAGCTTCATAACTAATTTTAATACTAGTATGTGCCCATATTAATGCACGATAGTCCATAAAAAGTTTAAATTCAATAAATTTGTACAATATACTCAAAATAAAGTTTGGTAATGACCGATCAAACACTTCAATATAAAGTATAATAAAAAAAAATATTGTAAATAAATCATATTATGAAACAACTATGTAGGTGCTTTGAGTTTAATTGTGAATGTATTCTTATAGATAATAACATTCCTCCTTTCATCGATCTCAAAAAACCAATCTTAGTTGCTTCTTTCTCTACTAGTGGAGCATGTAGGATGAGTGTGAACCAATATGTACAACACTAGCATTATTAATCAGATGTTGATTAAGGAAGAGTAAATGAGTAATGGTAAACATTAGACCATGGACCCAAAGAAAACACAAAAGATGAACCTAAACTCTATATTATCCCTATATAGATGACCCCAACAAAAAGTAAGTAATAAAGTAACTTTCTAGCAAGACTAAGCCAATGACCTCTCCAGATAACATCTTGAAAAAAGTTTGGATTTCATATTATGAAATCTACACAAAGCAACGTTATACACACCAAACCAACATTATAATTTAACAATGAGTAGCATGGAACCAAATGCAAAGTTTAAAAAGGGCATTGCTTATCAATGTTGGTGTAGTAAATAGTTAAAGGACACATTTAGTGCTCATTATCATTCTTAAATTAAAATCCCAAGAGCAATTATAGAATAATAAGTGGGTGGGGGGGGGGGGGGGGGGAAGAAGTATAAACCTAACAACAATATAATTGAGATGAGTAGCTATGGCATACACTGGAGGCAAAAAAAAAGGGGGAGTTTAGAGGAGGAATAGTAGTCTTAGAATGTAGAACTTTGATACCATAAAACCCAAGCATAGTACCTAACAAACACAATGTAGTATGCCCATCTTATGCAGCACCACAAAGCACAAGATGATTTCTCAACTTAAGCAAACCTTTAACAATTAGCCTACAAAATAAGATAGTTCAACACTAATTATATTACCATCATCAGTAAACTCAATGAAAGTGAAATGAACCAAATGAGTTTGGGTCACCACAAATATGACAATCAACAACCTTTAAAACACAATGAGACTTACCAAACAAAAAAACTACTACTAATAGTATTCAACACTCTAAATAAAATCACAAGGAAAACATAAAAACCATTTATAAAAGTCAATATTTTTTGAAATTAGAAACATAAACTCTTGCAAAATTCCAATAATCTTTAATCACAAAAGGTACAATACTTACTAGTCAAATTCCAAAATTTTACAAATCAAATGCATGCATTTTCGAAAAATTCTTTCCTAACAAATAGATTTTGGGGATGAGGGGATGGTGTAGGGTAGTTTTAATACTTTAATAGTAAGGAAAGCAATTATTTTATTTTTGAAAAGTTATCATTTTTTCCCTTTGTGTAGATGGTTAGGGTTGAAATAACACAAAAGTTAGATTGGGTTAATTTTTAAAATAAATATATTTTAATAATATATGAATCCTTAAAAAAATGCTCAATTTAGGTTTTAAGTTGGACCATAATAATGTCTACCCATAAATAACAAGATAAGAATATATCTAAATTCTCATTTTTTTTTACTTTTATTGGTGTTGAGATCTACATTATTGTTAAGATATTGTAATAGGTAAATCTCTCAAATGGAGCGGTCGATAAATTTTTTGGGTCTTCATCCTAATTTTAACAACTTGAAGTGTGTTTTAACAACGAGTAACAACTTATTGCTTTTCGATACCCCTATACAACATTGATCGAGTTCAACCCAAGTCCAGTTTTGAAATAGGGACATTATTACAGTTTTTGGCGCGTTATTGAACTTTGAGTCATCAACCTGTGTTTTTCATATTTTTATCTGTGTTCTTTAAATATTAATGTATGGTCTTTCTAGGTATGCATTTAGCTTCAAGAAAATCTAGCTCCAATCAAATCAAGTTGATTTTTGATAGATGTAATTGTAAGTATTTAAGGAGGTAGTTCACTAATATAGATATTTTCATCCATTTAAATTAGGGGTCTTAATTTTCAGTTTCCTTAAATTTTCAAAATCGTATCCCTAATTCAACTTTTAGGCTTCGTTTGGTAGACGGTAAAACTTTTTCAACTAAAAATAGTTTTTCATGAAAAACTTTTTACAGCGGAAAACTTATTTTCATGGAACTTTTTCGTTGTATGGTTGCATGAAAATAAATTTACATTTAAACATTTTCTGTTATTTGGTTGAACTGAAAATCAATTACTCCTATTAACTTTTCTAATTGTATTCTCTAGTCCATTTTTAACTCTTTTTTTCTGTTATATTTTCTAATTGTTTGTCATTAGCTAAATTTGTTATGTTACAACAAGTATTTTTTTTATAAAATCTACAATATCACTAGTAGAAAATGATTAATATGCGGCGGGTTCTTTAGTACCATATGCGGCGTCAAAAGGCTAGCAGCAATTTAATCTATATAATTTACGGCGTAAAAAATACGTCGCATATTAATATTAAAAGTACGAGATTGACTACCAAATTGATCCCCAACCCCTTCAAGCATTTCATCTATTCAGTCTTCATCAGTGGGGTCATTATCCTCCAATTCATCCTCCCCATCTTCTTCCTTCTCGGCATCAACATCTTCACCGTCATCATATTCTAATTAGTCATGATAGTCTAGCTCAACTTGATGAATGGGAATCTCGTTAGAATATGACCCCATGTCATTAGAAGCAGGAACCTCACCATGCCATACCCATACGTGGTATTGTTGCATAAACCCACACCGGATCACATGGTCCCTCAACTCTCTTTTACTACTAATTGTATTCACATTATCACAATCAACACAAGGGCAACAGACCTCATCATCTCCAATGTTATTTAAGTGTTTCAACTCTTGTCTACAAAACTCCTCTACTCCATTTATGAACTCCAACGAAGCAAGATTACCATACATCCAATTTTGATCCATAATTTGTGTTATGCCCTATTTAACATGTAAGAGATTAAATAACAATCTAATCAACACTCAGTTTACGCAAAGTTATATATATAATTGCACCTAAAGGGTCCTCAAGTAGCTTACCAAAAATAAGGTCAAGCAAACTCCACAATAACCCATAAACACTTGCTCTATAGTTTAAGTTACTAAATTCTTCTAGCGATATTATTTATGTTCTATGCTTTGTAAATCACTACAAATTCTACAAAAAAATTGGGAGAGTTTTCTTTGTAAATTCAACATTTCCTAATTTTGAAAATAGATTTTCAAACCTATTTATATGAATTTATATATAACCACAACCAACACACAATGTCATTTACTAATTCATATACATTGCCAAATCAATTCAAACTAATATACATAACCAATTCATATATTAACACTCTATATCTAACATAACCCAATTCTAATTAATATACAAACTAATTCAAGTAACATACTAACTCAATTCCTAATAATACGAATAATAACATAATTCAATTCCAATTAATGTGAACTAACCCCAACTAACCCTAAGTTGAACTAACCCATTCCCCTAACCCTAAACACCAAAAATGTTCACAATCATGTATAGAAAACGAAATAAACAAATAAAAAGAATAAATCACACAATAACTTTGAAAAAGGTTGCACGATACGACGGCCGAAGGAGAGGGTGAGGAGATGATGACGGCGACCTAATAAACACGACCCAAAATGACCCAAATGCTCGACCCAAGGTGAGGGGTTAGATCGAAGGTGGGTTGGCAAGAATATGAAGGTGGGTTGGCAAGAATTCGGAGGCGCAAGAACACAAAGAGAGGAAGATGCGAAGTGAGGAAATGCGAAGTAAACTAAAGCAATGCCGGGTTTTTTTTCAAAGGCCAGACTAATATGCAGCGTCACTGACCTAGACCCGCCTCATATTGATTGGAACACATATTGAGTAAACATTTAATTAATTTGTGGCTTTTCTATTATTACGCCGCAAATCCTTAGCCGTAAATCTTTGTTATTTTACTAGTGTATATTTCTCTGATCTATTGATAACATATGACATTATACTAAATATCGCCATAAAACCAAAGAAACCTAAAAAATCTGGTTCAGCATTATTAAAAGACCTTAAGTTAACTATAAAGGAGTATACGCAATCGAATAAGCAAACCAATCACACAGGTAAATGTATTCGCAATCAAACAACTAAACTAATCAATTGGTTGTAATATAATATTTTGTGATTGTATATTTTAAATTCTAACAGAAAGAAAATTTCTACTTTAATTTCAAATAAACTGTTGGTTCCCTCATTTCATGAGAAACTTTCATGTTTCAATCAAATCGCGGGTAAATCTAAGGTTTTTTTTTAATTTTTATTTTTGACTAAAATGGATAAAATTAGTTCGAATTCATGATATAGTATGATAATTTAATAATCAAGGCATGAGATTTGAAGAAAACATATTGAATTGATGATTTTCAAAGAAGATGAAAAGAAATTGTGGATTTTTTCCCCAATTTTTAAGAGAGAGAAAGTGTGGAGTAGAAAGAGGTTACCAAGAATATGAGAAATGAAGAATGCGTGAGTAGAGTTGGGCATGGGTCGGGCCAGCATGTGGGTTGAGCAAGCATGGCGCACTTTTATTAGCATAGTACGACACGAGAACGATCATGGCACGACACATTGTTCGTGGAGTGGGCAGCGAGCCAAGCCACAGACAACAAAAAAAATTAGACACGAGCATGCGAGCAGTACGACCAAAAGCACACTATTATTTAGTTACATTTAATACTATTATTAGTAATAAAATTATTATTACTACTACAATTAATATTACTATTATTTTTAACATTATTATATTCTTATAATATATTTAAATTTTCTATTTTTTTAATTTTATTATATACTTTATTTTTATTTTTTGTAAGAAAAATTAGGCCAGCATGAGGCACGACATGACACGCCAAGCATGACCATGGGCCGAGTTTTAGGTAAAGATAGCACGTCAAGGCCACAATTAGGCACGACACGACATGACAAGAGGCCAGACACGAGCTAACACACGGTCCATGGCGGCACGACACGACCCATGCCCACCTCTATGCGTGAGTTGGTAATGTGTGAGTTGTTTGTTAGTTGACATTTTTTTGAGTGAATAGATGTAAAATTGTTTTATTCTCAAATTTGGGAAAAATTATTTTCAATATGGTGTAAAATTAATTTACATTTCAAATTTTACGTCCTATATTTTATTTCAAATCAAATAATGTAAAATGGGGAAAACAGTTTTCCTATACGAAGCCTTAGATAACTAATACTCCATATAAGTAAATTTTTTTTAGCTAGTTTAACATTTCAACTACCATCATCAAACGTATTCAAAACTTTGCACTGCCAACTAATTCAGAAACTTGTATTTTATTTTTCTTTTCAACCATCATTTCCAAGTGTTCACCCAAATCACCAAAATTTACTACGGAGTACTATGTATTTTCCAAAAAGAACCCAAGAGTCCAAGACGTATCAAAGTGGAAGAGTTGACATTTGATAGTGGGCAGTCTGGGCACCACACCACAGTCCTCTTCTCCTCCCTCAACCGATGAGCTTCAACTTCTCCGCCTGAATCCCACAACAATGTTTGAACCCTGAGTCCAGACAATCCCGCAATCCGCAAATCAACCCACAAACACAATAAGAAATCACAGTGATAAAACCATGTCACTAATCCTTCAAAATTCCTTATCCAATCCCACTCATCGCATCAAACTCTTCTCCTCCAACCCCACCACTACCCACTTCAATCCCACAATAGCTCTCAAATTCTCTTTCCTCCATCGTCAATCCTTGCAAAATAAAGCATTCCCACTTCACAAAAGAATTTTCTTGCTGCGAAGCCGCCTCTCCTTTATCAAAGCTTACGATTCCTCTATCTCTACCTTTCAAGAACCAGAAACACCGTCTCAACTCTTCAATTTGGATGCGTTTCTCTCATTCATTGAATCTATCTGCGTACTTTCTTCAGTGTTGATTTCAGTGGGATGTGCTGTCAATTGGGTATTCTTCAAGCAGCAGACTTCTGGGTTATTGGTGGTGGGGAATAAGATATTGGTGTGGCTTCTAGCTGGGGCTGTTGCGGTTGGTTCTATGATCCGGAGACGGCTTTGGAGGCGGGTTTGTGGGGAGCCCATGAAGTCGAGACCGGGTTCCGAAAGTGGGAATGTGATTGACAGGATTGAGAAGTTGGAGGAGAGTATGAGGAGTTCTACTTCGATTATTAGGATGCTTTCTAGGCAGCTTGAGAAATTAGGGATTCGGTTTCGGGTTTATAGGAAGGCTTTGAAGGATCCCATTTCTGAGGTAACTTTTTAACTTTCAGTTTATTAATTTTACTTTGGAATGATTTAATTTGCTCTAACTGTTTCAATCAGAATAAAACCTTGATTATTGGCATTCTATATAATGTATAATATGGTTTGTGTTAATGTGCCATCATACAAAGGAATGATTGTTTGCTTAAAGATGCTGGTGTATTTCATTTGGAATTCTAATTGTATGTAATCTTGTGCAATATTTCTGTGTGAGTGTCTGAAATAAAGAGTCAGAGACTAACTCAGATCATTATAGCAAGTTCATGATGTAGAGAGATGAGTGGTGCAGAATGTGTATGTAATGTGCTGCGATTGCTCAAATAAAGTGATGGTTGGCCATAAGCTATTGAAAGGCTTGAGAATATTCCTCTGCTGTTTTCTGTTGCACTTACTAGGGGTTGGTATCATAATGCTTATGTTAACGTAAGTGTAACGATCATAGCTCAAGTTCATTGTTATGAAGAGAAATGAGTGGTGCTGGATTTGTATAAGTGCATTGATTGCTCGTAGAAAGGGTTAATTGAATAATTGGCCATAAGCTATTGAAAGGCATGAGAAAATTTCAAATGATGTTGTTTGTTGCACTTTCTTTGGATGGTAGTGTAATTCTTTTGCTAACATTTGATTTCTGTGATGAATGATGATGTGTTACTACTTAAGTTAGCATTTATACTATATCTTCTCAGTGAATTGAGCTAAGAATTTATAACTAATTGCTACTATGGTATGTCAAGAGTATATTGATAAATTCTACTGCTATTTATTTGCCAAAGGACTTATTAGCAATTCAAATTATTTCTTGGCTCTTACTTTATAAAATCAAGTGTACCATTAAAGCATAAGCAATTTGGGGTAGGAAGATAGAGGGAAGAAGTGAATGTCAATTTTCAGATATTTTTTCACATAATATTTGAACATAGGTTTGGTCTTTAGGGTGTTGTGATATCAGAATTATGGAGGACTTGATAGCCAATGGGTGTGCAATTCTTTTTTTTTTTTTGTTTTTTTTTTTCCTATTCACCATATCTTCTCTCTTTCCGTTTTTTTTAAGAGTTAAGGTCCTTTTAAGGTTGTGAGGATGCAGGACAAGTATCCCACAGCAGTGTAAATTGCATATCCTTCATTTTTTCAAAAACTTAATCAAGCTGACGGGGGGAAAGGGCTTGGAAAGAGATACACTTATGATTTTTGGATTACTGGTTTCACATTTGAGTTTCATGTCATGAACCCAGTAGTGGTGGTGGCAGAATAACTTGCAATCATGGATGGACTCTCAAGTCTAAAAAGTGAAGAATGTCAATATCAGTCTATTAGAACTGGAGATTGGCTGAAGATTATGATCGAAATCAGAACTATGAGTTCTTGAGATGCATTGGGCCAGTTTGTGTGATCTCCTATGCAAAGAGGGAAACTGCCAATCTTTCTGATCTTCAAATTAAGTTTGGTTCTTATAATGTTCAATTTCCTGAAATTTGGTGATGAGAAAATTGCAGGTGAAGTTCAAGTTAGATTTCCAGGTTGTCTTGCATAGTTTATACTCTTGGGAAACCAACAAACTTCGTGTTCTGTGTTTATGTGAGTATAGCCCCACCTGAATCAGCCCATCTTAGGCTTGGACTGGCAGTTTGGTGTGGCTATAGTTAGGCCCTTACTCTGATCAGTACATCTTAAAAGAAAAAAAAGTCCGATCAGTTGACTCCCCCAACATGTCTCCATCATGAGGGAAATGGGGAGCTAGGGCTCAAACCATTTATAGATTGTGTCTCTTACAATGTGCCTGAAGGAGTTGAGAGCTTTTTGGCAGGGAACTCATCATGTATGAGATAAGGCTGAAATTAATTTGATTAGTGTTGTATGGTAATATTAATTCTCCAGAAAGCCAATAATTGATAGATCCGTTTGTCTGCGCAAGTCAAGTATCTGTGTCAGTTTGTCTTTCTCACTTCTTTTGCTTTTCTTTATCCCTTGGGCCTTGGTAGTGTGTTCTAACTCTGTGTCTGCTTAAAGACTGCAGCTTTGGCTCAGAAAAATTCTGAAGCCACTCGTGCTTTAGCAGTGCAAGAAGGCATCCTAGAAAAGGAGCTCGCCGAAGTTCAAAAAGTTTTGCTTGCAATGCAGGTAAGAGCACAATTATTAGAAACTTTTTTGGTAAAATTCTTAATTAGAAGTTGCCTTTTCTACTTCACTGATGAACTTCATTGATGTCCATTACAAAGACTTTGAAGCATATAGGTCCATTTCTTTATACATTCAAAATACTTGCTTCCAATTGACAGCTATTTTAGCCAGACATTTGCTGCTTTATGCAAAAGGCTTGATTGATATTTTCTATCACATTAAGAAAATTGTTGTACCTCCTCTGCCCAGTCCTGAAGATTGCCTGATTTGTGGGCCATCAGTATCTGCAATGTGGATCCCTGAATTACCATGCATTTCTTGATAATATCCTTGACTTAAGTCTTAATGTGTATGTAGGACCAGCAGCAAAAACAGCTGGAGCTGATTCTTGCAATTGCAAAGAGTGGAAATTTACTTGAAAACAAGCCTGCACCCAGTCAAAAGACAAGCGTGAATAAAACAGTTCCAGATAATGGTTTAAGGCAAGTGGACGGGAAACAAATCCAGGTAGCAGTAGCAAAAAAAGGGGCGAGTAATGACCGAGCATCAGGATCATAATTTGAAAATGTTCTGTGATTGACATCCAATTATTGTTATGCAGCCGTTGGATGGACTAAGTGAGGGAAAACACATCCTTGGAAGTTTTGTTGCGAGTCTTGTGACACAATCATCCAGAGGTATTGTGCTGAAGGAACTTGTGCGGGTATTGTGGGTAAAAAATCACTGATATGGCAAAGCATGATGTGGTTGCTGCCTATACTCTTGATTCATTTGTTATGTACTGTACCATCTGAGGTAGTTGTGTTAGGGTTTGTTGACTGTATAATGATGTGACCAATAATGTGTTATTGTAAGAGAGTTTGACTCAATTTCCATATTTCAAAAAACAGGACTGATAGGGTAAGCGAATTGTTGAGGTGTATTTGTGAATGAATCCTTTCTTTGAGCTTTTTAATAAGAGGTTTCCTTATCACAAGTTGTTCTACTTGCTTGCTTCCCTTTTGTAAGATACTGAGAAAGTTGGTTGTCAAACTCAATAGACTCCATACCTGAAAAATGAATAACTAATCCTCCTTAGGGATTTTTATTGTCGCTTATGGGCATGTGGTGGACACCAGGTTTTGCTTGCTGAGTACGCTAAAAGAACGAAGCAAGTCCTACTATTCGAGAAGTAGGGATCTCCCGGGAATACCAAAATTGTATAATGTTATGGATGATGTTTTTCTGTTCAGTACATGACACTCTTATACTGTAATATTCCTTTACGTAACAAACTTCAGTAGCTTCAGTAACCGCCTCTGCTGCTCATGCTCCTCTCCCTTCACTTCTCTGATTCCCTGTGCATGAGCGTGCCCTTGTTAATGTAATTGGAGGCCTGCCATGCATGTGAACCGCATTAGCATGAGTCTTATCAGCATGTTAAGTATGATGACAATCATCCCAATTCTAGAAGTTTAACGAGCATGCCTACACTCTACTTTTCTTGTATAGGGAGGAAAAGAAAGCTCTCGCAAACTTTGATTAAAATGTGATGTATTGGACAATTTGCATTAACTAAGGCACTTAATCAGTTAATCCTCACAGTTCTGAAATTTTTACTTAGCATGCACTCACGCACTTTATTTTTCTTGCCTTGAGAGGCAAAAAATTTCTTCTGTTAAATTTGATTGATATTTTTCACTAACAAATTGAGGCACATAAATGAGTTAAATCAGTAAGAATGTAATCATATTCATATAATATTCTGTACGTAGCTTGAGGTCTATCCTAATTACACGGCTAGATAATTAAATTGAAAGACTTTTAGTTTAAGTTGGTATTTGTGTTAAACTATCGAGATTAATGTGACGAAATTTATCAATACTTAATAAAATTGCATATTAAAGGATATAAAAAGTAAATATTTTTCACTTATATTAATATTTAAATTTCATTTTTAAAATGTTTTTTTTTATCACGTGTATATTTATAATTTCACTCCTTAAATTGCAAAATTCACTCATCACGATGATGAATAAGTGTGTGAGGCAATCTCAGAGTAATTATCAGTAGGGGAAGTAGTAGAAATTATTTTGGTGGGTGTGGCCGTGTGGGGCCGTGGGGGTATATTGCAATTTTCAGGGTTAACATATGCACAATTCATGAATTCACTGCACATTTTCTCTCGTAGTTCAAACTTAACATTCTCGTGAAGCAGCAGCAGGAGATGGAGGGACTGAAGAAACTGGAAGAAATACTCAAGTACAGAGGAATCGCACAGTTTCTCTTCTTTCTGGTATCTCTCTTCTTTTTTTTTTTTCTCAATATTGTTTGCTCTTCTTGCTCAAAGTATTCTTTCTAGATGTTTCTTTGATAAAGTGATAATTAATGAGTTATTATTCGTGAAATTATATGTTTTGATAACATTAGATGGAACCCAGTGGAAGTTTGGGCATTCAGGGCAAACGCAGTTTAATTTCTAAATACTTGCATAAGGTGATCAAACCCATTTCAATATCTAATTATGCAATTCCCCTTCATTTGATTGAGATACATGGAGTTTTCTTAGTAAATTCCTTGTATTTTTTGTGTAGTTATCTCTGTCGTTTCTTGAGAAAGCATTGGTGGTTTTGCCTGGTGAGAAAAATCATAACTTTGCTGAAAACATTGTAGTAGTTGATGGAAATACCCTTTTGGGTTTTAGCCACTTTTGTAGTTGGAGAGTGTTTGGATAGATTTCACCTTGTGGTTGTTGCAGGAAAACGGACAGGATTTTTGGTGATTTACTCTCTGTTAATCTGGTAGAGGAGAACACTGATGGTGACAACCATGTATCAGGAAGAAATTTGGTCAGTAAATACGTGGCAGGGTTGGACGTGATGCAACGAGCTAATTCCACCCTTGAAGACTCTGTCTCTTTTTTGACACCTCGAAAGCCTGAGACTTGATCATAATGCAAATGAGACTGACTGACTGAGTAATGGCCTAGCGCATTTTTAGATTTATGATTGATATTGGTTATAAAACTTATTTATATGGTCCTTGTATCACTCTATATGCTATTTTACATAGGCTTTTCATTCTATTCTAAGGACATGTGATGGATATTTTCAATTAATATGAGAAACACACAGAATCTGCAGAAAGCATCTAAGAATTGATTTATGTATATAAAAATTGCTTATTTTTTGGTGGTTGTTCTTGCTGTTTGTTATGTTCAGTAACATTAGACCTTGTCAAACGCTCATGATAATAATATTCATGTGTCTTTTTTGCAGTGTAGATCATATTTTATGTTCCATGGGATGGATTTGAGAATGCCAGAATCTATGTTCAAATATTTACCAGTGCTTTCTTTCGTTGAGAGCTATATCTACCAGGTATGACGAACTTATTATTTGTCTTATAGGTAGTTTAGAAAGGAATTAATTTTAACTACTTAGGTGGCTATCTGATTAGTGTTCCAACCATATTGTTCATATGGTAAGAAAAAGAGAAGCAAAAGCCAGTCAGTATGTGAAGTAGGAAACTAGGGTGCGTTGGTGATTTTTATCTCCTCAGTCCGCATTTTAGCCTTAAAGAAAGCCTTTGTTGAACAGTTGTTCGAGATGGAAGATCTGATGAAGTTGGAAGACAAGGCTATTTTATGTACTCTGCTTGATTGAAGTCTTGAACCAGAGGAGTTTTGCTTAGTCTCAATCGTATCCAGGAAGCATATTCTACTTTTCCATGCAGAATTGAGAAAGTTTTTGATTCAGATCCATTTCGGCCACAGGTGCGACTTCTTTCTTTTTGTACCTGTCTGGAAGAATTTCTTTTGTTTATGAAACATACTAAAGAACTTTCAATTTTCTCAAGCATGTAAGATCTGAGAAGAACTGAATTATGGACAAGAGTACTGGAATTTAGAAAGGAGGCATTGTGGTGCATCAAAACAAGCTGAGGTTTTCTTACAATATATCTTCAGGTTCTGCAATATTTCAGTGACATTCTGGAGTAACGGCGAGTTGGCTATTACTCCCTCCGTCCCCCATTTTTTGCCCCAAGCACATATTGTTGCTTTTTTAACATGGGTTGGAAGTGGGTGGAAAGTTGAGGTGGATTATGGAAATAATTATATATGGTCAAACACTAATTAATGATGGTGAGTGGGTCCTTTTCTTGGTAAGGGGTCAGCTTTTGGACAAAATTGGAGTAAACAAAATGTTGAGGTGTCATTTGAGCTGTCCTTTTTTTAATTTTCCAGATTTCCCTCCACTTTTTTGGAGGTTTTCAGTTTTCAACTTTTTCCAACCAAATTCAAAGTTCCCACCAAAAACAGAGGAGCAGGGGGGGGGTCTACAAAAGCAATGAGGCCTATTTAAGACCCCATTTCTACTGCACCCCACCATTACAAAAAGTGCATTCAATACAAAGCAAACACATACTCTCAGAACATATCATCATTGAGTGAAGCAAAATGAATGTTGAGCTGTCATTAAGTCTCTTAGGACCAAGTAATCCGACAGAAGCATTGACTGGGCAGCAAAACAGATCAGGGGTCTTCACTGATGAAACAAATGAAGACAATGCAAGGGCAACATGTGTTCAACAGACCCCAGCAGAGGGCACATCAGAGCAGTGGCCACAGCATATTGGAGGCCTTTTCACAACAGAGGCATCAACTGAAACCCAACAACATCAAGGTAATGTATCAAGTCCTTATCAAGTTCTATCATGTTCACAATTAGAGATGTCTAGAGGAAAAAGAAAAGACGTGAACAATGAGGAAAGATTAAGATGCATGACACAACTCTTACAAGACTGCACTGATTTGAAATTACCTCATGGGTATATTGAGAAACTAGCTTGTGAGTATAATTGTTCAAGATGGACTATACAAAGGGTATGGAGAGCTGTCAAGGAGAGTGTAGTACAGGGAACACAACTCAAAGGGGACAAAGGTTACAAAGGCAAAGTTGGAAATAAGCCATTGCCATTAGTAGAAGAAGATATCATGGCAATTCCTTATAAGCATAGGACTAACATAAGATCATTAGCCAGGGCACTTAACATGAACAAGTCAACATTTCACAGGTTTATAAAAAATGGTCATATCAGGAAGCACACAAACACAATGAAGCCCACATTGACTGCCAAAAATATCTTGCAAAGGTTGCATTGGTGCCTATCACATGTAGACAACATCAACATTTCACCACAATTCAAAGACATGTATGACACTGTGCACATAGATGAGAAGTGGTTCTTCATGTCAAAAAGTTGCCAAAATTACTACTTAGCCCCCACAGAAACAGAGCCCTATAGACATGCTAAGTCTAAAAGGTTTATCATGAAAATAATGTTTGTGACTGCTATAGCTAGGCCACAATTTGATGAAGAAGGTACATGCATTTTTGATGGAAAGATTAGGTGATGGCCCTTTGCTCAAGAAGAACCAGCAAGGAGGAGATCAGTGCACAGAGAAGCAGGAACAATGGAAATCAAACCACTAAAGAACATAACAAAAGCTGTCATCAAAGACTACATCATCACAAAGTTGATTCCGGCAATCAAAAGTAAGTGGCCATTGAGTTCAAATGGTGAAGTAAAAATCCAACAGGACAATGCAAGTCCACATATACTAGACTCAGATGAAGATTTCAAGAGGGTAGCAAACACAGATAGATTTAATATCAAATTAGTTTCACAGCCACCTAATTCTCCAGATCTAAGTGTGTTAGATCTAGGATTTTTCAGAGCTATACAATCATTGCAACATGAGCAAGCACCAAAGTGTGTCAGAGAATTGATAGAGGCTATGAACTATGCATTTACACAGTTTGATCCAACACTAATTAATCATGTCTTCTTATCATTGCAATATTGCATGCTAGAAATAATGAAACAAAGAGGGAGAAACAATTACAAGATACCACATATTGGTAAGAAAAGAATGGACAAGGAGGGAATCCTTCCTAAAATTGTGCAAGTGCCTACATCTTTAGTTGAAGATTGTTCAAGATCATTAATTGAACAACACTTAAGGCTCACTGGGCAATATACACAAGATGAAACACAAACTGATGGGCCATATTTCAGACAACAAGAAGATGACCAAGAGAATGCAGGGAATTTAGAGGAAGTATACGAGGACTTCATCCACATGTAAGTAGTATATGCACATTTCAATACATGTAAGTAGTACAACATTTTGGACATATAATGAAATAGAATGATGTATACCTTTTGATGTAATGAAATAAAATGATATATGCATTTTGGAGAAGAATGATGTATGCATTTTGATGTAATGAAATAGAATGATGTATGCATTTTGATTATGTAATGCAAAGATCATTTTGGAATTCCTAATATCCTCTTAGGTTTTATGGTGTGTCATCACAATACTGAAATAAGTCATAACATTCCAACAATGCGTACAACACTCAAATAACATGTAGTATAGGGTGGCTTGTGGCAACAAATGTTAACTAGGGCATTAGTAATTCAATGTTATGGAAAACATAACATGAGAACATAACATGCAAAGAACAAGTACCAGAAGAAACAGAAGAGCAGGATAACAGATAAGAATCAGATAAACAGTCAGAATCATCAAAATAAAGAGCATAATAAGCATGGAAAACATAACAGGAGAACATAACAGGCAAATAATAATTACCAGAAGAAACAGAACCTTTTAAAGGGACTTAATTTCCTAATCAATTTCATACAGCCCTAAAACACCAATTCCAGCAACATTAAATGGACCACGAAATGGCCTAGAACACGAAAATCCACATAAAACACATACATACATACATGAAAAGGCCTAGAACATGAAGATCCACCTAGAACATCAAATGGCCTAGAACAGAAAGATTCACCTAGAACACGAAAATCCACCTAGAACACATACACACACGAAATGGCCTAGAACACAAAGATCCATCTAGAACACCAAATGGCCTAGAACACGGAAATCAACAAGATAACCAAACACATACATGAATACACCATCACTAATCCATCTTCGAAACATCCACGAGCATAACATAACCACAGAATTTAGTCCAAAATCATATACAGAAATAGACAGAAATAGAGCAAAATGAAGAATCACATCATATACAGAAATGGAGCCAACTGAAGCAAAATGAAACAAAATTCAGGCAAATAGTACCCCATTAACACACCAAAATCACGACATAGATAGAAATGGAGCGAAATTAACACACCAAAAATGAAAACGCCCAAAATCGTAGCAGGAAGCACCCCATTAGGCAAATAGTACATTAAATATACAGATAATCAACACGAATTAAAAAAAAAACAGTACTAGTAGAGAAGAAGGAACTTATCTAGGGTTTCTTAAAAAAATCAGGAACCAAGAGTTTCATCATATCATGACATGGACCTGGAACGTAATCAGGAAGGAGACACTCTGCATGTTCCCTCATACGCTCCACAACCGAGCTGTCACCACCGGACTTAGAGCTGTCCAAATTCAGTCGACTTCGGGCCAGAAAGGACTCCCACTCCAACTTCCTCTCCACCTTCCTTCGCAACCGCCGACGATACTCCGGTGTGGACCAGATCTCCTCTGGAGTATCAGGAACCACTAGATGTGGAGGAGGAGGGGGTGGAGAAGGTGTATTGTATTTCGGTGTTCGAAGAGGTGGTGGAGGGGGAGTACAAACATTAAGAGGAAGAGGTGAGTACGGATAACACACCGGAGGAGATTTGGAGGGTGAAGATGGAGGTGTAAAAGGAGTTTCTGGGACGAACTCCGACCAGTCAGGGCACGAATCAAGCATATTGGAATCCATGGGCTAAAAACATAAAAACCCAAATAGCGAGAGCCGTCGAAGAGCAAGACCCAAGAAATCCTTCACTGAGCTTGTTCCGAAGTGGTCCAAGACTGTGAAAACCACCAGCAGAATCCACAAGGTACAAGGGATTCAATGGTGCGAATTAATTTGAGAGTGAGGCTTCGAGTGTGGCAAGATCTAGGGTTTTCAGAGAGGGAAACCAGAGGTAGGTGGAGAGGTTTCTAGAGAGGAGAAGGATGCAGTGAGAAAAACGAAGGACATATCACCTAGGGTTAGGTGTAATAGTAGCAGAACACGTTGCACACGCCCCAATGACATTAGCCTGGCAAATGAAGCTCAGTGAGTGATTTACCAAATGTTTAAAGAAGCATTAATGTGGTCCAAATGGGCTAAAAAAAGAAATGGGGCAATTTATAAGGGACAACCCAAAAAGGAAAACGGGGCAAATTTTGGGGGACAGAGGGAGTATATCAAATGATAATGCCTCCATCTCTTTAGAGAGTGGATTCATTCTTACCTCTGGTTTCCTTGTACTCTTTTTTCGGCTACGGAAGATTTCTCTTATTTTGCAGGTGGCCTTTGGAGTAATTGGGGAGCACGAAATGAAGCTGTCTTTGTTTCTGAGCGGGGGGACCAAGATGTGATTAAGAACCATCTGATTAGGCCAGGATGCTACATGATGGTTTCACAAAGAAGATGATGGAAACTTGGAATTCCTCCACCCGCCGGAAGATTATCATGATCACCCTCCAGGGTTTATCTGTGCTTTTCTTAGGACAAAGGAAATCAGGCCTCCTCCCTCATTGCTATTCAAGTTGACGACCCTTGGTGCAAAGGTAACAATAGGCGTGGGATACGCTGGGTCCTTGATGCTTATGAACATACAGATCTTGTTGGAGGTAGTAACCCTATCATGGCCACTTTGGTGTTTCAGGCAGAGGCTGTGGCGTGCCTTTCAGCTATGGTTTGGGCTAACACCAGGTTTTGGGAGGTAGTGGTTTTTCTGTCTGACTCTCAGGTCTTAGTAAGTATTCTGAGACGGGAAAGTGGAGCGCCGATGAGCATTAGGAATGCTATACTGGAAATCCGAGAAGTCATGTATGGTAAGGAAGGTTACAAGGAATCACATTATAACCAATATGTAAAGAGAGTCATTAATTACATTTTGCAGCAGTTAATCCTTATTTTTATCAGATGTAAAAAAACAAAAAAAAAGCTGAGGTAATTAAGGCCTTGTAAAAATTGTATTTGCTTACAGATCTCCGCGTATTACAAAGAACAAATTTAAAATGTGCTTGTCAAGTATGCAACTATTTATTCAGACGAGAAGAGTGAATGCATTAGTAGATTAGTGTGAATGCAAGCCACACTGATTATCCATATTTCCATTGGAGTAAGTGCAATTCCTTTTTTGACATTGCATGTAGACCATTAGTAGTTTGTGAGGATCTGGTTTGTCAATTTTACTCGTTGTTTTTTACTTGAATTTCTGTACAGCTTTCAGTTAAAGATACCTTGAAGGCTATTCATCTCAAATTTTTTGATTATAGGATTTTGAATTTTTTTTTTCAATCAGCTGCGGGGAGAAGAGGTATGTTCTTATTTTAACCTGATTTCCAATGCTCGTGGTACGAATTGTGGGTTGTTTATAATTTCAAACAACCCTTATAACCTCAGGAGACACCCACAGCTCCACTTCATTTCTGAAAATTCTCATAAATGAGGTCCAAAATCATATATTAACCTTCATTTGGGACATTTAGTTTCTCTGGGCTAGAATGGTAACCCTCGATGTGCTTCCCACAGATCCTTGGGGATCCTAAGAATCCTTGTTGGTGATTGAATTCCTCTCAATCAGCTCTTAACTATTAATCCAACCAATTTCTAAAAGGCCTCCTTTTGGGTCCCAAAGTCGTTCTCATGCCTTTGGAGACTAAATAATATGCCGAACCACCGTTTAGGAACTTGGGGCGCATCCCCCGTCACCAATTAAGTTTTGAATATGATTTCAAAAATTGATCCAAAATCGTGTATTATATCCTTTGATTTTCGTACATTTTGGACCTTTTCGGACCCAGTGAGTTATCACTTTGATATGCTTCCCTTGGGTTTTGTACGACCCTAAAAGGCATATGCAGTTTGGTTCAATGAATGTCTATTTGCGCTTGTATGATTTTTGGTGTTTGGGATTCTTCAGCATACCTGTATCTAGTTTCTTACCTCTTACTCACACCAAGCCATCAAATTCTTGTTGCATCAAAGCTTTTTTTTAATCCTTATTTTGTTATGGAGTACTCCTTTCAGTTTTTAGTCACTGTTCCTTGCGCCTCATAATATTCTCTTTGATGATCATTCAGAGACTTCTTTTTTATACTTGTCCTGTTCAAATTATGCCTCCAGAGGTCAGGGATCCTTATTGATTGTTATTGTAGTTTTTTCCCTTCTTAGGTGGGGGAATTCTTATGGTCGCTACATGATTTCTCTCTATTCCTTCATGATTTTGACTTATTTACAATGTCTGGACATATTGATAGGTAATCTCCACTCTCTAGGCTATCTTTGTGTCATAATAACTGTTTTGTGTGATGAGACTTTGTGTGCCTGCTGGAAAGTGTTTGTTAGCGGTAGACTACATACTATGACTTCTTGTTGTTGGAGGACCAAATACAATATGCTTTTGCAAACTACTGGTTTCTTTTTCTTAATGTGTGCCTTTTCCCCCTGCTTAATATTGAGTTGATTCTCCAAAATGTGATTCGATGTGTCTTGCTTCTTTATCTTTGCTTTAAAGTGTATTCACACTGTGTCCTTACCTCTACACTGACGCTGGTTTCTATTTGAAGTTTCAATGAAGGTTAATGATCTGCATATGGAGTTCTTGTCAGTCTTCGAATATCTAGTGGAGGTATCAGATGATCTGTGAGTAACTTCCCTTTTTTTTAATTTCTGTTAGCCTATCTGATGATGTCCTTTGTGCACCACACAATGCTAAAATCCAAAAACCCTTACATGCTGTCTGAATCTCATTCTCTGCGGATGTGTTTCGAGATTATGATGCATCAGATTTGACTGTGAGGTCAGTCTATGAGAAAAATCTTTTAAACATGTATTTCTGCTTCAAGGTTGCCTGTACTTGACATGTTACTTCCTGTCTAGGAGAATAATTTCAATATCTTGTGCATGTTTGTCAGAGTATATGGCGCTTTCTGAGGCCCCAACCATGCTAGTGAGTATAGAAGATATAAAAAAAATTCAGTGATGGAACATTAGGTTCGGTTAAGGGCATTCCATGCTCAATTCACAACTAAATAAGTTAAGATAAAGTTTTTAGTTGAATGAGCGAAACCTAAGTCCTGCTTGCCGGAGTGAGTTGAACAAAAGGGTCTTTTTGTTTCTTAGGGATTAAGTTCTTGTGAGTTTCTAGGTTAGCAATGTGTGTCTACACTCGTCTGGCTCATTTAGATACATGGGTTCCATATATTTTCCTTAAAGTGATTTTTATCATATTCTCTGATGCTTGTCTGGGATCATCCTTTTGGTGATGTGGATGCATTACTTCCTAAGCTAAATGTATCGCTGAGGCTGAAGAAAAGTATGAGAAACTGTCAAGACCTTTGGATCCCGAGCTTTCTTTGAGTTCCCAAAGATGTGATGAAGTTACTAGAGAAGGCAAACTTGTCATCTGGCTGATTAAACTCAGAATGATGGAAGTTTATTTAACCAGAATGCTTAAAGTTTGCCTTCATTGATTATTTTTCATATGGTGTTTCAGGAGGGAAGATGTCTGGATATTATCGTGGATCCTGGGCTATACCACCTTTGATAGTGGATGAGAAACTTTATAGATCTAGCATGCAAATTTCTCCCTACGTTAATGCTTAGATGCAAATTTCTCCCTAAATTGACGACCTAACTCAGCTGTTTTGGAGACTGACCCGTAGCTGCTCTGAGAAAGCTGCTGGGCCTGTACTTCCAGTGACGGGAATGATGTTGCTGATGATAACAGAAATGCTGCAATTCTATGGTTTTGCTTGCATGGTCTCCTCTTTTCTCACTTTCTCAATGTAGGGCTCTTTTCTCACTTTCTCAATGTAGGGGTGGTAGGCTGGACACTTAATGTTTCGTGTGAAGTTGCTTATGTAAGTGCTAACCATCAACAGTTATGTAAGAATTTTTTGACAAGGATCAGACGTGTGTAAACAGTTCTTCTAGGCGGGACTTAAGATGCATAATGATAAAAGTATAAGTCATATTCACAGTGTTCATGCATCTGTAAGCCAAGAATCTACCGACAGTCACAAGGTTAATGTGATGAGGGATTATGTTTTGTTGCAAACAAGAAGCCACAATTACATCCTTTGTATGACGAGCTTTTATTTCAAAGGAATTGTGTTTGATTAAGCCGCGTTTTAGATTAAGTTGCTTTGAGAAAATTGAATGCATAGCTTTCTTCAAATTCGATGAATCTAAACTGAGCCACAGAGATTCACTACACAACATCCACCAAAAGAGAGAGAACGCAACATCCCCATTCCAAGAGGGCTTTTGTAGTTTTTTCAGCTCATAGTATTTTAATTAAACAAAGCTCACTATTCTCATATGCATAAACGATGCGTAAGTTAAGAGTTCATCATTCCCGAAACTATAAGAAGCCTAGATCAAATATACATTCTACCAGGTAATGCTTGAATAAGTAGACAGCCAGTTACTCCATAATTAACTAAAAATTACATCTCAAGCAAATGTAAGAATCAATATAGGAAAATCTACATCAGTTCTCTAGAGACCTCTCTGAGTCTCTGGTCAGAACTCAAAGCCCGTCGAGCCTTTAACTTCGCGTGAAAAATTAGTATGACTAACTGATGATACTTTGAACAGACTCCAATAGTTCAGATCAGTAATAGCCGTACACATCGTCGTAGGAAATCAGACCTAAGTCCTCTATCTCATGCACATTGTCCCAGAGATCATCAGACATGGAGCATGCTTCATTACTACCATCATACTCGTCCATGTCACCAAAACCCCAGGCACAGAAGCTGGAAGAACCAGGGTAGAAATCAACGCTCGCATTTACCTTACCACAGCCGCCGCCATCAACAACAAGAGGTCCTACTACCTCTAACTTGGAGCGACCCTTTACAAACTTTTCATCAAGTTTTACATTCCAACAACCTCTTATATCCAGCAACTCAAGCTCACAACAGCTATGAAGAATCTGAACAGCACCGTCTGTTGTAATATGCAGGTAAGCCAACTCAAGGCTCTTGAGCTGTGGCATTGTAGCCGATATAGCATATGCCTCATCATCTTGGGACATCCTCTCAGCTACATCCCAAGGATGCATGTTCCTTTGTAGACATTTTAGGAGTTTGCAGTGTTTTCCAAATGCCTCAAGAGCTGGAGCTCCAATTTTGGTGCAATAGCTCAAATCTAAAGAAGTGAGGCTCAACAGCATTGCAGTAACTTTTTCAACCATGGGGACGCTAATTTCACTTCCAGGCAGCCGTAGAATCTGAAGGTACTTGGCACTTGAAATGTAAAAATTGAGATTAGGGGGTAAAGACACAAGTCACTCACAGATTGAAGTCCAAGTTAATACATAACAGGCAAGATGATATCATCAAAATCGGTTCACTGATTTCAATTTTGTTCAATTAGCTCACAGGAACATGGACTCTCCTTTGCATTCAACAACCTCAACGAAACGAAAAGAGAGAAACATAAGAAATTATCCCCCTTGTTCGTACTCGTGACTAAGTTTCAGCTGAAGCAAATTAAAACAAATGGTATCAGACATCACAAGTTGCAACAACTTATAACCACAGACGGAGTAGCAGGATTAGACAGCATTTTCTTAAAACAGAAACGCAATGACTTGGTACTGCCAGTCCACAATAACCACAAATCATAACACATGATTGGACTATTTCGTTGATCCCCGTCAACTAGACTTTCCACATTGCATACGTATAACACAATAACACCCAACATATTCTTAAGCAATAGATGATGATATGAAACTTATCAATTACAATATTTTGCCTATGATAGAGACATCAAAATTGTTAGAATACATACAAAAACATTCTGATTTAGTATGTATATGTATCATATTAGTTAGGTGTATAATTATAGGTCCGTATCAGTAACGTAATCTTAGACTAGCAGTAGGCTTGTACAAAAATATTAGAAAGAGATGGGGTCTTACTTGTGAGCAATTAAGGACAAACTCATATCGGAAGCTAAGCCATAAAGACAGAGCTTCCGCAGCGAGCCAAGGCTCCTTCCTATGAGCAATAATAGCATCCGATCAAGGCTCTCGGGCCGACGATATCGACTCCAGTCCTGGATGTCAATTTCCTGCCAACAGTAAGGGCCTCGCACCGCCTTTGCCCATGTTTTACAAACACTTGGGACTGTATTCAGTATCTCATCAAGTGGAAGTCTTTGAAATATTAAGCCTAGCGTGTCTGGCATTAGTTCATGCCATGGCCTATTATTAGGTCCATCTTCCATTTAATCATATCCCTATTCCCTGCCAACAACATTATTTTATTTCTATGAAAATACAACAAGGTCCAATCTAACCGTTTATTTTCCATTTTCATGATACGAACTTATTATCACTAATGCTTTCATGATCAAATCAAGCTCAAATTTCCTATAATAACAACCTTTTAATGGAAAACTTACCTTTTAACTATAAAACGGTCCGAAATTTGTCAAGTCATAACCTAATATTCACGAGTACAAAAATACAAAAATTCAAACTTAGGTATAGAAGCCATTTAATTGATATAGCACCAGGAAATTAAAACTATAGAATACAATGGTTTTACAAGTAAGATATGAAAATAATAATAATATAAATAAAGGAAAAGTGCATGCATATGAATATATGATCATGATTTTTAAGTTTACCTGAGTCATGAAATCAGTGATCAAACATGTTGAGTGCGTTCTTTGTTTGGGGAAGAGAGGGAACAAAGAAGGGGATCACTCATCACTCATGAGAAATATTTACAAGTTACTGATTTGTGAAGTAATTAGGAAGTGTAAGAAAGAAGATGAAATTTTAAAGGAGATAATAATACTAATAAATAAATAAAGTAAACCCAATTGAGGAAGGCCGGTCCCGATGAAAACCGTGTGCATGCTGCATCACTGCATGAGTCCCACTTGTTAGCCCAATTATAGCTATCCATCGGACCATCGGTTTGCGATTTGCAGTATTCTAAACATTTGTCAATTTCCCAATGTGTTTTCTGAACAGGATAATTCTATGATTTTTCACTTTTTTTTTAAATAGAGCAAGAGTAGGATATTGTTAAACGTTAATGAAGTTATGATCTTCAACTCCGTTATATATGAGTAGAATATTTTAGAGTACAAGAAATAATAGATATTATATTTAAAAATCATTTGTTTAATGTACTCACTTCATATGAATGTACATATCCTTCTAGTTTGGTAATATATTTTTATTGTATCTAGCCAAAATTAAATAAAAGATAGTTAAAGATATTATCAAAAGCAAAATATGTCAAATAATAATAATCTTTTTGATATATTAGTAAAATTTGTAAATTGAGTATTTAATTCTATTAGTGTCAAATCTGAATAAGTATGGTAATTAGGGGTGTACAAAATATCCGTAACTGTTAATCGTAACTGTTAACCGTGTATAACTGATTCATATTAATGGTTATTTTACCGAATCGTTAATAATTAATGGTTACGGTTACGGTTACGGTAATAAAATTTTTGTAACAGTTAACCGAATCGATATTATTATTATTTAAAAAAAAAAACTAAACCTAAAAGGCTAAAATATGAATGAAAATCATAAGTTGTTTATGCATGATCAAACCTTGTGTAAATATGTGTTATTATTGTTGTAAAAGACCCAAATGAGCTAAGGAATCATACAAGTAGTTTCACAATATTAGGTGTACAAGAGCATAAAATTTGAATGAACCGGTTAGTGATTATCCGTTTATCGGTTACCATACAATTACCGATTAGACTTTTTCAATAGTCATTATAACGGTTAATCGTATTGTTAAAGTTTAACGGTACGAATAACCGTTTATAAACACCACTGATGGTAACCAATCATAGATATTGAATGGTAGTGAATCATACATATTTCACAAGAAAGTTGCTTTACAAGTGTATGCGAAAAGTTGAGAAAAGATATCGATATAAAAATAGAGAATTATAAGAGTGTTCTAGATAAGTGTAAAGAAAACAAGCAATATGACGATAGTAGACAAATCAAAGTGTACGGTATACGGCCAACTATCGGATACTGATACATTGACGTGAACATAAATTACAATTGTTCTTATATGGTTGTGCCAGTAGTAGACTTACTAGACTACCAAGGCCTTTAATCAAAATAATAACATCAAGTGAGATCATTCCATTCAATTCAAATCAATTCGGTCAGTCACAGTCAAACTTCTACTCCGTATTATTCTGTTTGATGAATCAAGATTCAATAAAAACATACAAACACATTGATAGAAAGTCTGAATGCTGTTGTTACAATAAATATAAGATGTTCCAGAGCTGTAAGTATTTTGTTTTTATCGTTTTTACATAATAGGGTTATAATCCTCTCGCTTTCGTAACAGCTATCTGTACTCTAGTCCTCTACCTCATCCGCTTGAGCCAAAAGTAGTTCCTTCCATCCTTTCTCATTTGTCTTTGAATTTTTGTTTTTTTTTTCCAGTTCATGTATTTGAAAGTGTGCATGTAAGAAGAATACATTAGTTGTAAAAACACAACCGGAGAGTAACACCGATGAGGGCCAACACCCAACACCAAACTTGTAGTTCTTACAAATTTGTTTGAAATTTTATACATTTTACAGAACTTATAATTGGAAGAATGAAATGATGAAAATGGCCCAAACCAGATTCTGGGGATTCCCTGAGAAATTGTAACCATACACTCAGAGTTGTTCCTTTCAGTGCAGTACCCCCCCTATTGTTCTCTCCCTATCTTTTTTCATATACAGTCGTCATTAAGGCCACACCATTTCACTTCTTCTTCCCTTTCCATTCCTTCCCCCCTATTTAATACCCCTTCATTAACTCTAAAAGCTACACTCCTCCTTCCTTTCACCCCGCAATCTTCGACTTTTCTTTCTTTACTCCTTTTTACTACTTGCACAGGGTTTTAACTTTCAATTTTAACGGCTCCTCATTCCTATTTTATTATTCCCATAAATTACTTCCTTGATTTCAATGTGAACTCTTCAACTCTCACATTCTTAATGGCCTTTAATTATTCAGTTGTCCTCCACAATTACTATATCCTCCTCATATTTACCATTCTCCTGTTTTCTTCCTCTGTTTTTTCCCTTCCTAAGCACCCCAATTTTTCTGATCTGACTACGGTAATTCTGTTATTCCCACTTTCCCACTCCGTCTTTTGTGTAATTTCTGATTTTCATGCGCTTGATTGATTTATCATATATTCATATGGTTTGGATTTTGAGCAGGGGGCTTTATGGGAAGAAAAAACAAGGTTAGGTTCAACACCACCAAGCTGCTATAACAAATGCAACCAGTGCCACCCTTGTAAGGCGGTTCAAGTCCCCACATTGCCGAGTCTCAACCGAGTTGAACCCCCAAGCACGAGTCAGCCGCCGAGTTCTTTGGAGGGTTTTGAGTATGACTTGTCTTATGGGGATGACAACAGGTACTCCAATTACAAGCCTTTGGGTTGGAAATGCCGTTGTAGAAACCATTTTTATAACCCCTGATTTTCTTATTTTCTTTTAATTTGTAGTTTTGTACATAACTAATTCATTAATTAACACTAATTCTTAATTATTTTATTTTATTTGGGCGGAGTAACATTTTTGGTGATTAATGGATGCTTGGTTTGGTGGTGGCTTGTATGAATGGACATCATCATAAAACATTAAAAAGTTACTCGTACATTGAATGATTGAATGAGGACAAGCGTAGGTTTGTATTTAGGATTTGTATGGTCAGCACAAAAGTGAGACAGTGGGTCCGAATGTATGTATATTTTTTTTTTTTAATTGTGTTATTTTCATGCTGTATTGCATTCATTCATCTAAGAACAAAATGTGGATTAGGGATTTAGGTAAAACTTTTAAAGTTTCTTTCCAAAATAATTTTAAGAAGATGGAGAAAATCTAATTAGAACACTCGTGATGATTGTAGATGCGATGTGGAAGTAGACAGTAGTGAACCAACCATGTGTATCTTAGAATGAAGCCTGTTTCTTGATTAATGTTAACCTAGCTAGTTATCTTCTAATGCTATTGCTCCTTTTGTAATAAATAGTTGATGAGAATAGAAACTATTGTATAAACGAAAGCGATTGCTTAACTTTTTGGAAGACTCAGTCAGGTGACTTGTTAAGTACTACATCCATCTAAGGTTCTTTCTTAGGGTCTCACAATGCTCACCCATGGTCGGTTTAATTTTCTAATGCAAATAAGTGAAAAATGGATGATATTCGTGAAACTTTTCTTATAAATAACTGGAATCATTAACCTGCATTATTCTTCGCTTCTTGACACATTGCTAGTTACGGAGTAATCACAGCTTATCAAATACTTTATGCCAAGGGGATACTTGTTGCAGACTAGGAGGAATATTTTTTGGAGAGATTCCCAGCCTCTACTCTATACTTGTAATGCTTCGTATAAGACTACCTATGGTGAACGATTGGAACATGCCATACAACATTTGTAGACGGTGGATATGTCTAAAATAATGTTGACAACTTTTTGTCATAATCTCTAGTGGGCATCGTAGAAACCAAGCAAACAAGGTACTGTGGACGAGCAGTGAGGAGGAGTCAAGCAGTTGAAATAAGAGCTTCTTCTCAGATTCTTTTCAGTTGAAGAAAACGAAACAAGGATTGTTAAAACGCCCTCAAAGTAAAACGAGCGTATTAGAGTGCAAGTAACCTTTACCAAAAAAATCAATGAAAATGCTTGATTAGGTAAAAAGTCATGCAGCAGAGAGTAGGCCACACATGGTCATTTTTTGTAGCCTCGGGAATTACAGGAGCTTTTAGGACTTAGCAGCATGTGGGGAATAATGTGTCATCACCATCAGCATTTCAGTATATTTGCGCAACCTTTTCCTTCCTGCAACCGGGCCCCCACACTTTTTTTTTTACTATTCTAATGGGCACCCTCTTGATCCTAATGGGTTTTCCGGTATTTGGGCACCCTCTTTAGACCTGGTTCGTAGGAGAATACTAGTGGATCTCCATGTATTGCTAGGGAGGATACCTTAACCTCATGTTTAAACGATACGGAGTATTAGTCAGCTAGTTTGGTGAGCTTGAAATTCATAACTTAGGTAAACTGTCCCATGCTTCTTCTCAAGAGTCGAGATAAAAGAGAGTTGTATATTACCATCATGCTTTTGTAACATAAACATGGTAATCATATCCTGCACACCTCTTGCTAAAAGTCACCTGAGTAGCTCTTGATCCACGTACACATATGCTTATGCTCCTAAAACCCCTCGTTTCAAAATAATGGTAATGATAGTCTTATATTACTTCAGTCACATAAGTATAATATTTGCATCAGATATACTTCGTATGTATAATCCTTAAAACCCTACTCAAAGGTTCATTAAAACCAGTCAATGTGGCATAGGAGTCTCTTTGCCAAAAAAAATGACATTGTATTAAATTTGAAAACTTGTAGGCGTTGTAGCTTTGAAATTGTAATCCCTTTCACTTCATTTTGACCACATTGTCGTTCTGTTGTCGATCTTATGGCAATGGATCAAAAATTATTGTTGCGAGTTACGAGAAATAAAGGTAAATATCAAAAGGACGTACATCAGAGAAGCTTTAAGATCACCTGATGAGTGAGGTCAGCAATAATTTATAGGAATCAATGCTGCCGTGCCTTTGTCTGCAAAACCTATCAGTTGAAAGAAGTTATTGATGTGATTGTGATAATTCAAACCATCCTACCAAAGTTCTTGTTTTTTAGTTCTCATGCATTCAAGGCATTCTCAAAATTGGTGATCCACACTCATGTTCTCCGAGCATCTTTAAGGGTAGATCTTCTTCACACAATTTGGTACTGATCTGAGTACTGATGATCAATCACATTTCATGTACAGTACTCTCTTTTCAAATTGAGAGCTCTTAAAAATGGTGACCTCTAGTGTCCTTCTTTGTGCATACTCTACATACATTGACACACATATACTTACAAAACAGATTCATATAATATTTGTTGAGCTTTTCAAAATGTTGGATTATACTGTTGAATTGAAAAAATTAACATTATACTCCCTACGTCCGGTTTTTTTTGCTCCATTGATATAAAGTTACTTTTTTAACATACAACCAAAATGCAAAAAGTCCTAGTTTTATCATTATATTTGTAATGATATCTTAATTGGAGAGAGAGTGTGGGGACCATGGCAATCAAGTGCCATGTTTTGCTCCAAAAGTAATCAAATCACGTGGGAGTTCAGCTGCCAAGAGACAATTTTGAGGGAATTCCCCATATAACAAACACAAATTCAAATTTCCCACCAAAATTTTGAGGGAATTTTGAATACAAAAAAATTAAAGCACATTATGTCCTTTTTGGCCCTTAGAAGACCTTATAAAAGCAACTAATGTGGTGGACCAGAAGGAGGGAGTTGTCACTGACCACACACAAGAGCACCATTAACTTTACATTGTAGATCCCATTAGTTCTCTCAGAACAATATCATCATCGAGAAATGCGAGAGCTGCCATTTATTACATTTTTTCCCAACATAAATAGCTTCCAAACAGTACGTCCACAAGAATACAATGACCTTTTCGGTCATGAGTTGTCCCTCGGAGGTCTTTGTCAAGAAAATACCATTGACAGAGCCTCTCATCCATCGAATACAGAGATAACAGATGCAACAGAGGTAGATGCACCAGAGTTACAAGCTACAGAAACAGCAAGCACGCAGGATCAGAGAGTAGAAGCACAAACATATGCACAGACAGAAACAGAGACTGTACCAGAACATAGAGCATATGCACCAGAAACATCAATGGCACCAGAGTCACAAGCAGAAGCACTAGAGTTACAAGCATATGCACCAGAGGAACAAGCACCAGAACCAGAAACAGATAGGGTGCCAGAACCAGAGACAGATAGGGTACCAGAACCAGAGACATAGTTACAAGCATATGCACAACCAAAAACAGACACATCTGAGGAAGGAGGCACAGAGGATGTCATACAAGGTGAATCAACACACATACTAATCAACATGGCAGAGGCAACAATTCAACCACGATTAAGTAGGACTGACATGAATGAAGCACAAAGATATGAATGCATTACCAAGCTCTTAAACAAGAGTAGAAATTTGAAGTTACCAAGGGGTTATATAACAATACTAGCCAACACATTCACATGCTCAAGATGGACCATTCAAAGAATATGGAGTGAAGTCAAGAATAATATTAGGACGCAACAAAGCATGAGGATATCAAAGAAATACAAAGGAAGAGTAGGCAGAAAGGGAAGACAGCTAGTGATGGAAGATCTATTGGCTATTCCGCTAAAAAATATAACGAACATCCGATCATTGGCAAGGGCACTCGATGTAAATAAGAGCACGGTTCATATGTGGGTCAAGAGAGGCATGATAAAGAGACACAACAACGCAATGAAACCAAGTCTGACACCAAAGAACAAGCTACAAAGATAAAACTGGTGCATGTCTCACCTTATTGATGTCAACACGTTGCCCAAATTCAATGACATGTATAACTACGTACATGTTGATGAAAAATGGTTCTTTATGTCAAAAACAAGACAATCATACTACTTGGCACCTAATGAATCAGAGCCATATATGCATGCAAAGTCCAAAAGGTTCATTACCAAAGTCATGTTCCTAACAGCTGTGGCTAGGCCAAGATTTTCAGAAGATGGGAGCTGTCTTTTCGATGGGAAAATAGGGTGTTGGCCTTTCACTCAAGAGTTACCAGCACAAAGAAGATCAATTCAGAGAGAGGCAGGGACATTGGAAATTAAGCCAATAAAGAATATAACGAAAGAAGTTGTGAAGGAGATGTTCATCAACAAAGTAATTCCAGCAATTAAATGCAAATGGCCAATTGATGCAAGTGGTTGCATCAAAATACAACAAGATAATGCCACACCCCATATATTACAATCTGATCTAGATTTCCAAGAAGCAGGAAATACAGATGGTTTTCATATAGAGTTGGTGTCCTAGCCACCAAATAGCCCAGACACCAACATCCTAGACTTAGGTTTCTTCAGAGGAATACAAGCTATACAACATGAGCAAGCACCAAGGACAATTGAAGAGCTAATTGGAGTGGTTAATCATGCATATGAAGTGTTTGAACCAAGAATCTTAAACCATGTTTTCCTTACTTTACAGTACGTGATGCTAGAGATAATGAAAGAGCATGTGGGGAACAACTACAAGATACCACACATAGGCAAGCAAAGACTTGAAAGAGATGGGGTTCTACCAGTAGCAATTGAAGTACCAACACCATTAATTGATGAGTGTCTATCATCATCAATCCAACAGTACTTGAGCATTAATGGACTCATTGTGACTAAAGCACCAAATGCAAATGAGAACACAAACATAATTGAGGAATACGAAATCAATGCACAGGAGCCAGATGATTTCGTGATTGACCTCAACTTAGACTAGTACGTAGTCATGGTTATTGACCCTTTTGTAAGTGAATTCTTCAAACATGAATTTGTCAAATATTCAAATGGTTTTAGGGTTAGTAAACTTTTTGGAAATCATTTGAAATGCTTGACAATTTTGTAATATGGATAGAAAGTAAATCAATGAAGAATGATACATGCTGAAAACATCTTAACCCCTCAGGTGAATGCTTTTTTTTTATACATATAGCATGGACATGTCTTTCAGACAAATAACCTAGCATAACTGCAAATGCATGATACTGTTGGTGGCATATGGCATCAATAACAACATAGGCTAACAACACACATACATATACTCATAGACAGCTCTATCATCATTGAGAATACCTCTCTCAGATATAATTTGTAGTTCATAGCTTCAGTGTGTGTTAACCTATGTGATTGCTACCCTATATGCCTCATCAATCGGATATGCACTTATAGAAATGGGTTTTATGTCCCAAAAAAAAACAATGTGCATGTTATTCAATCCACACTCCTTCATCATTGGAGATCTATATGCAACCTAAAATAATATGCCAAACAGAAAACACTAAAACAGAAAACAATATGCGAAACATATGAGTAAAACCAAGTACATATACCAAAATACAGGATGAAGCTCATAGCAAACAGGAAGACCTTTAACAGAATCAAGAATTATGTTGACATAAACAGGAAGCCTAAACTCATTAAAGTAGCTTTATCTCAATGGAGCAAAAAAACAAATGAAGGGATTGTACTAAGAAACAAATAACTAAAACAGAAAACAGTATGCAAAACATTTGAGTAAAACCCAAGACACATGAAGGCAAATAATGAAATGTCATAAACATAATACGTATCAAAAACCAAGAAACAAAATCATACAACCAGAATGCTGAACAAAACCACCCTATATACACTAATAAACCACCCAAGATTCAAATAATAAAAGAAACTGGAAGCCTAAACAAAATAAAAACCAAAACATCTTTTTAATAACCAGAACACAATGACCATAATATCACTTAGACCAGAGCTTTCACTATCATTATGTTCAGGGTGATATGGAATACAATGAACATGATAAACATAATAACCAGAACACAATTCACAGAGCTTAATATCACTTTACAGTTTGGTTGTGTCCTAATATCACTTAGACCAAACCTAATATCATGCAATAACCATAACACAATGAACCTAATAAGCAGAACACAAGCACCAGAACACAATTAACATAATAACCATAACACAATGAACAAGATAACCAGAACAAGTTGAACAACATAACCAGAACAAAATAAACATAATAACCAGAACACAATGAACAAGATTAGTAGAGCATGAATGGACAAACAAGAATCATGAATCACACTCGAACAAACCCAAAAATATCATGAACCCCACTCTGAGATTAAACAATAAACCAATAAACAATAAACACTAAGCCAATAAATCATGAATCACACTCAGAGATTAAACAATAAACCAATAAAACAATAAACAAGAATCATGAATCACAAGCAATTAAACAACAAAGCAAAAAAATCATGAATCACACTCGAACAAACCAGATCCACATAAACAACAACCAAAATATGCACATTTCGGGAGCAAATAATGAAATAACAGAGAATGAGTATAGGAGTACTTCACTCGGGCTTCACAAAATACAAAGGAACAAGCAATTTCAACATATCATGACTGGGACCAGAGTGTAGCCAAGAGGAAGCCATTTAGTTTCACCATCTTTGAGTCCATCAACGGCCGCCACTCCCCTCTTGCTCCAATCGAAGCACCCCCAGTCAAGCCTCCTCTCCGCCCTCCGTCATTGTCGTCTCCGGTACTCAGGGGTGGACCACACTTCCTCTAGAGTCTCCGGCACCACCAAGTGGGGATGTGGTATAATAGGAGGAGTCCGAGGAAACGAAGGAGGACAACAAAGAGGCGTACAATGGAGCGAAGTGAGGGGAATACGAGGGTTTGAAGGAGGACCAGGGTGTGGAGAAGGGGGAGTATCGGGCACAAACTCAGAGAATGCTCCACTAGAATCGCTCCAAACAACATCGTCCATGGTGATTTCACCAAGATCGACAACAAACAAAGGGTCACAAAAGAAACCCTAGGCAATAGTGGAGTGAGATGTGTAGTACCACCAACAACCTCAAAATGTAGATCAAGAGGAGATGCGAATTATGGTGTTAATTTTGGCAGCAACTTGTAACACACGAGGTGAAGATCTTCGATTTACATATGCTCAAAGTGAAAAACCGGTGGAAAGATCGAGAGGGAGTGTGGCAGAAATTAGGCCAGGGTTAAGGAAATAGAGGGAAAGGTTAGTAAAGGAGGGAAGTAACGAGAGCCGTCCAACACAACAAAGCAAGACCAATTTAATGACTAACAATAGGCTTAGATCAGCCCAACACTTACCTTAAGAGGGAATGTAGCAAACATTTCAAGACAACCCAAAGAGGCAAATGGAGCAAATAAAACCGGAAGGAGGGAGTATCACTTATCAAATTTTAGGAAGATATAAAAACTAATAATAATCCGACTTTTTGGCCAAACCAACTTCATTCATGCTTGCTATATTGTAATAGGTTTTTTCACATAGTGTGTCTTCTATAAAAATTTAGGGAGAAATATGCTAATTAAGAAGTTTTTTTTTTTACAATAATAATATAATGTATAAAACTCTAATGGTGAAATAAAATCATATTCATAAAATAACATGACTCATTGTTTCTGTTTCGTAAGAATTTTAGATGATAAAAGAAAAAAATACAAGTGATGTGTAAAAATATTCATAGTTCAGCCTACTTTGCAAATTACTAAGTATACTTATGAAAATTAGAGTAGAAAGAAAATTCAAAGACATGAAGGGTATTTATTTTGTCAAATTTGCAATAGACGGCAAAAGAACAAAAAAAATGGAATTTTTTTTATAAACTTTTATTTAAAAAATTTTTAAAAAATAAGCCACGTTTAAAAGTAATTTAAAAAATAAGCTAAAATTGGTTCGGAGTAAAAACGTTGCCCGTGAAACTATGGCAGAGAAAAACGTTTTACTTTAGAATATTTCAAAAATCTTGGCAGAGAATTAGGTCAGTGGAAAACGTTGCCCGAGGCAGCGTTTTCAGTTAAACCAAAAACGTTGTCTTGAGCTACGTTTTTCACTGACCGAAATTCCCTATTAAAATTCTTTGCAATATTCTAAAGTAAAAACGTTTTCTCTGCTCAAGTTTCACCCTCATATTTACAGCTTCATGTAACACGTTGCCTCGGACAACTCTAAATAAAAATTAACTTATTTTTGAAATTACTTTTAATGTTACTCATCTTTCAATTTTTTTTTTTAAAACTTATAAATAAAAAAAAGTCTCCAATTTGAGTGTAAAATTAAAGAGAAGGGGATAGGATGGCGTTGTGCGCCTCATCTTCGGTACTTCCAAATGCACAGCACCACAACCGTCTCCTCTCATCTCTGCCACTCTCCCCCGCCGCATTCATCTCCCGCTCTTTCCACTCTCTCTCCTCTAATGTTCGCCCCATTTCCTTCCCACGCCGCCCGGAAAACCATAAAAATCGCACCTTTTCATCACCAGTAGTAGTAAAAGCATCAGCAAATTCATTTGTCGCGTTGATATTTGACTGCGACGGAGTAATCCTAGAGTCAGAAGACTTGCATCGGCAAGCTTACAACGACGCCTTTTCTTTCTTCGATGTTCGTTGTCCTTCCTCTTTTTCGGACGGTCCTCTTAATTGGGATGTTGAGTTTTACGATGTTCTTCAGAATCGCATTGGTGGCGGAAAGCCTAAGATGCGCTGGTATTTTCACTCTGTTCTTTGATGTATTGCTGATTAATTGATGGTAGTTTTGGTTTTGAATTAATAGTCGAGTTGATAGTGTAGATTGAATCCGGACGGGACGGAGAAAGTAAAATAAACACTTGAATTAGTGTTAATAGTTAGGTTTCTAAGAACGGCACTTGTACCTTGTATGAGTTCAAATATATTGCAGTTAGTCCTATAAAGTGGATTTCTTTAATTGTATAGATAGGGAAACTGATGTTGGCACACTTTGGGTTGATACTAGCGCACCTTGTGAGTAGTTGAGTAGAGCACAGAAAACTGTGCTATTACAAAGAGGTGTTTCAAACTTATTTCCCTACAGATTGTTAGGCAATTAGTTTGAGGTTCTCTACCTTTTCGGAACTTTGGTGATTATTTAGTCAAATTTTATTGTTTGACATGTATAGCCAATTGATATTGATTCATGGGGATGACAGCATTATTAGCTTACTAGTGACATATAGAATGGCAATATATTCAGTTCCTCTGGAGGATTGTGTAGCGGGACTATATATGTCAGACCCATTTAAATTTGTTAAATTCTGTTCTTAGCTTATTCGTTCTAAGAGAATTATATAGTCATCTGAAATCTCAATCTCTCATCTTGTGTTAACTCTTGGATGGTCCTCCGACATAATAAGAGAGAGAGAGGCAGACAGATAGGTAATGATCTGATTACCGCCCATGTGCACTTGTACTTATCAATGGTGCAGGAGTAGTTTGACTATGAATCTTTTAGATGGAACCAGATAGTGTTTGTACCTATCATTTTTTTCGAGTACTGGATATGTTGTTCTTATACAATGAACAACTGAGCATGGTAGAAAAATTACGAAATCCTAGTGAATGCATGGATTCTGGACAGTGCTGAGCATTAAAATTTTGTGCCTTTGTTGTGATTTTCTCTGTCTATATTCTTTAACTTGTTATTAGTTGTTATCTTGTCAGCTGTCATGGTCAGCCAGAGAAACTAGTGAATTTCAGCCAAAAGTTATAATTAGTGTTCTCTTCTGCCTATTCAGTAGGGTGCTTTCATGTTGCTTCACTAATTGGTCAGAAATCATTTGCAAGGTACTTTAAGGAGCATGGATGGCCAACTTCGACGGCGTTTGAGAAACCTCCAGAAAGTGATGCTGATAGATCAAAGTTGATCGATATCCTTCAGGTTCTTGTTTAAGTGTTGCTCCTTGTTGGGTGTTGTCAGTTACTATATGTTACTGTTGGTCATAATATTTTAAATCACTAAGACACGTACCCTATCCTTTTGGGAAGGGCTCGCTGATTCTTCTTGTAGTTTTGTAGGACTGGAAAACAGAAAGGTACCAAAAAATTATCATGTCTGGCTCTGTAAGTATTTTCTTTTTTTTATATATATATATATTTTGTTCTACTTTTACTCTACCCTCTATCGAGATAAGTTTGATGTTTTGTTCCCTTTGATGAAAGCTACTAATTATCATCAGGTGCAACCAAGACCTGGAGTTTTGAGATTGATGGATGAAGCAAAGACTGCCGTAAGTTATTTTACATTACTAATAAATTGTTTGCATTTGTGACTGCAGTGCATTACTGAACTATTACTGAAAAACTATTACCAGTCTACCACTAGTTGCTTCTGATTCATTCTTTTTGCTTGCAACATCTTGTTTTTTCTTTTTTTATTGACAAGAAACTTGTGCCTTCTTGTCCTCATATCTGCAGGGAAAGAAGCTAGCTGTGTGCTCTGCTGCAACCAAAAGTTCAGTTGTACTTACTCTTGAGAGTCTGATAGGACTTGTAAGCTCATACTTCTATTTGGTAAAGCAGGCTTTCAGTTCCTGTCCACTTTGCTTGACTTACTTTTCCTTTTTTACAGGATCGATTCCATGCTCTTGATTGCTTTCTTGCAGGTTTGTTGACTCCAAATACGTCATACTTTTTTTATAATGTTGAGGTCAGAGTACCAATTATTGATCTCGTACCTGTAATGTGAAGGAGCAGATATCAATCATATGGCAATGATGTTCAGTCTTCATTTTTAGGATCTCAAATTTCTGTTTTTCGGATTTTCTCTGTTGTAGGTGATGACGTGAAAGAAAAGAAACCTGATCCATCAATTTACCTTGCTGCTGCTATGGTAGAACAATGTAGCCCTTGTATATTCTTTGTATACTTTATACCTGTATTGGTTTGTGGCTCAGGAAACATTACTATGGTTTTTTTTCCCTTGCAGAAGCTTGGTGTTTCAGGAAATGACTGTTTGGTAGTGGAAGATAGTGTCATTGGCCTCCAGGTACCCCACAATCCCGATTAAGAACCTAATATGCAAAACTTTGGAGATTTCTTACACAAAAATGTTGCTTTGCATTTCATATCAGTGTAAATGACAGTATGACACTTCCAGTTTGAAAATTTATTGGTTGGTTTCCATAAATTTATTGACCCTTCTTTTTAAAACCTCATCTTGTAGTCCACGATAGCCTAGATAGAGGAGACATAGGAAATTGAAATCTATAAGAGTTATTGTCTGGTGAAGTAACTGGAAGCTGTTGGAAGGCACAAAAGAGAGGAGCTCGGATAAACTCTTAAATTCAGGAGTCTTGCTTGATGTCTTTGATATACAAGTAGATTTATATAGCTTTGAATGAATCACTGTTTACCACATGTCCTGATCATCGCAGACAATGATACATTAAATAATATGGTATACATTAAATACTATAAGCTAGAAAATTTACCTTCTAGGCTCCTACAGAAGTGCATATTGCATGAGGGTTGAATTTCTGTCAATTGTAGATCTCATATTGCAATTGTGATTTTTTCTTTGGGGTTCAAAACTCCTAATTGTTTGGGCATTCAGCAGACTTAAGGTATCCTAGATTCCTAGTCCTGTAGTTCATGATAAGTAGAAGAAAATGAAGTCTATTAGAGCTATTGTCTAGGGACGTAATTGGAAGCTGTTGAAAGGCAGAAAGGAGAAGAGCTTGAATAACCTCTCAAATTTAAGACTCTTGGTCATGGCTTTGATATACAAGTAGATTTATATAGCCTTGAATTAATCATTGTTTACCACAACTCTAGAACACTGTTGACAATAATTTATGTAAAAAGGAACTTTTTGGTTGTATAGGGAATGCCATATAGGAAAAGAAATTAGTTATTATTTTTATTTATTGTAATTATTAAAATGAGAAATTAACATGTTATAGTTCATAGATATAAGAAATAACATGTATATTATTACAACTATCACAAGTCATATCATAAATTTACAATATTTCGTATTATTAGATGTGTGTTCAAAAGTATTTGAAAATAAGATCATTTATAATATGTTTCAATAAACATCGAAAAGGTCCTACTCTATTGCGAAATATTGTGTATATAAGTTTAATTTAGATTCACAACTTAAAAGTTAACTACATTGTGAGTTTTGTGTTATCCTGAATCCAGTTGTATTTTTTGTTGTAGTTAATGTTGTGAAAATTGGGTTCCTACTTTAAGTCGACGAGAAGAGGGTAAAAACTGATTGGTAGAATCAAATCATAGGATCAGAAGATCATACAAATTTGAAAATGGTGAGAACATATATGAAGTACTTAATTCTACCAAATAAGATCAATGTCAAAAAATTGAGGTAATTTGACAAGTATTTTACATTTATGTTGTACAAGAAAAATATTATATATTAACATTTTTCCTTTTTTCTTTTAATATTTTATTGGTAATATCCGATTAAAAGATGTATAAAACTAAAATGATGATATTGCATATGTCTTATCTAAAAGCCTTGAAAATGAGTTAAGACCCAATTGAAGGATTTGAGAAATTAGTTTAAATGGATATTTAGAGGCAAAATAGATAGTTTCAATCACTTCGAATGCTTAATATGATCTTATCAGGCCCATGGTAGTATATGAAGGTTTTCCCCTCTTTGAGTCCGAAATTGTTTAAAACTAACAATATGTTCCTATTAGACCTATGGTAAGTATATTAAAGGTTACCATAAATTGTTATATATATATTCAATATTGAAATAAAGGTACTGGTTGTATCCTAAGGTCTTAACTCCGCCATTAGGTTTTTGACTTGTAGCCGATCCCAAGGTTGGATACATTTGTGAGCATGAACAAAATGCCATTAGGTTTTTGACTTGCAGCCGATCCCAAGGTTGGATACATTTATGAGCATGAACAACATGATATTTGACGTGTTGCACTTTTTAGACCTAGGTGAAGTCATAAACATGCAAGATTTGCTAGGATGTCGCCTTGAAACAATGCAACACATTGCCCAAGTGTGGTGAAAAATAAGCAAGAGCACTTAAGTTCAAAGAAAAGGAGTCGAAGGAAGAGGGTGGAGATTAAGCTTTGTATTGCATCTTGGATTATAGAATCACTTATAGAAAAGTTAGTTAAGCTAGTGGAGGGAATAACGAGTATTAACATTTTATATCTTCATGAGACAAAGTGGGTTGGAGAAAGAGTTAAAGTTATTAGACCTTAGTGTTATAAGTTATGGTACTGGAGTTGGAGTTACCATATATGATCGACTAGTAAACGACGTTGTTAAGGTACAATGACATCACTAGGCCTAGGCACTGAGTGCTACCGCCTAGGGCCCAGGGATCGGAAGGGCCCAAAATTAAATTTAAAATTATTATTTAAATAAATTTAAAATAATGTCTTAACTAAATTTTTAATGATAATTAATTTAAAACATTTATGACATTTTAATGAAAATTTTTACCTTCATCCCAACTTTTAGTTATTGTTCTCTATTTTTCTAATTCCTAAAATTATGCTCTATAAATTATTAAGTTTAAGGAATTTTGTAATAAATAAATTTACTCTTTTGTCAACTTAATTGTGTTGTATAACTATACAAATATCTCAAATTTAAGATTTTTATTTTTAGTTTTTTGATAAAATGCAATCAAAATTTTATCAGGTTGAATATTAGGTATAATGATAATAATAGGTTTGTATGTAGTAGCATTTTAGATATATATACTGTGTACTACATGTATGTTCTGGTATTGAAGTTGGGTTTTTTCGAGTTTTGCAATTTTTATGATCTGCTAAACATACCTTTAAGTATTTAATGAAACATCCAACTATTGAAGGTTATAAGTATTCTATTAACACTTATTTAAAGATATCATCATTATTCTACTCTATTTGATTAGTCTATTTCTAAAAAAATATTATTTTATTAGTAGACCTTGTGTGTACCTTTTTTTAATAATTTTTTTTTCAATTATTTTTACAATGGTTGAATTATTTTACGGATAAAATTAGTATATAATACAAAATTTATATTCTATATAATCATATGTTTACTACCCCGAAATGGATAAGGTAAAATTTTACGCGTAAAACATTAGGTAATATTTTACACGTAAAATATAAAAGGCCCATGAATATTATTATGCCTATGACCTCTAAAATATCAGGATCGGTGTTGTTGAGGTGTATATAGTAAAGGTGATAGAATTATTAAAGTAAAGATCGTTTGTGGAAGAGATATTGTTATCATCGTGAGTGCCTGCGCACCTAAGTAGGTGTTGAGGAGAATTAGATGAGGTGGTACAAGGTGTTCCTCAATATAGAAACTTTTTATCGAAGAAGACCTGAATGATTTTATGGGGATGAGTTGTTATCACTTTTCAGTATGCAATTGTTCATGGAGGTTTATGATATGGAGTAAGAAATAAAGGAGGAGAAACTATCATCGACTTTACATAGTCTTATGACTTGTTTTTAACTAACAAATGGTTCGAGCAAGTGGGATCCTATTTGATGACACAGTAGCGCATATGCAACCCAAATAGATTATGTGTTGGCAAGGAGGATGAATAAGTGTTGTTTAGATTGTGCAAGGTGATTCTAGGGGAGTGGGTAGCCACATAACTTAGATTACCGATCTTGGATATTCGCATCAAATCAAGTCTTAAGAGGAATAGACAATCAAGTGAAAAGAGGATTAGATGGTGGAGTTCAAAGGATATCAACTTCAACGTTGAGATAGAAAGATTGGTTAAAGAAGACAATTGGGCTGTCGAGAAGGACCCTGACTCTATCTTGCGAAAGATGAAGCCATGAAGGAATGTATTTGTAGAGTTGCAAATTAGGTAATATAAGAGTCAAGTGGGAAACCACTGCTGCACAAGGACAAAATTAGAAAGGTGGATATTTGAAAGAAAGTCGGAACCACTGAATATTAAGCGTAAGATAAGGAAAATTCAATTCTAAAAATTTTGGAAATATGTTGAAATGAGTGTTGTGTTAAAATAAATGTTATAATTACTCTTAGAGTATAATGTAACCTTCTAAGACCCATAATAATCATATCAATGTGTGCTTTCACCATATTCGCAATTGTCCAAAATGATGAAATTTCGAAGGTCATTATGCTCCCTAATTAGATATTTTCAAGAAATTTCCAATATTTAAAAATAAGTAGTGGATGTTTTTTAAGGTCATGTTGAAACTGAAATATCCATATTTAGTGGGAAAAATTGAACAACCAATGTTATGCGGGCTTAAAAAACTAGGATATTAATAATGTTTAAATTAAGGACTCTAAGAGCTAAAAATTATATACTTCCCAGGGTTCTTACAGATTGCATGAGTGTTGAATTTCTATCAATTGACTAATCTCATAATGCAATTATATTTTTCCCTAGGAGTTCAAATTTCCAAATTGTTTGCGCATTCAAATTTAGTTCCATTAGGCCATAAAGGTATAAACTGTAGAAAAAAAAATACTATTCGGCTGTTCTGATATCCGTAGACAGGAGATGTTTTAATGAGTTTGGAGGGATTTCATTTGCTGTTTCTTTAAAAACGTTTTCTGACTCTGTACAGTATATTGAAAGTTTTTGTTTAAGAATATTTAGGCTCCAATGCTGACCATGGTACAAAGTGTGTTACTAAGAATAGACCTACATGTACTTGCAGGCTGCAACAAAGGCTGGAATGCCTTGTATAATAACTCACACACCATCCACAGCTAACCAGGTCAGTTAATTGCTTTATAAAAGTTAATTAAACTGGAATCCCCATAAGACAAGAAACTTGATTTTTTGTTCTGACCAACTGAATATGAGCTGAGCTTACAGGAGAACTCAAGTCTTTTTGTCTAACATTAATAAAATGATTACCTTATTAAATGACGATCCCCATTTTGTAGGATTTCACGGATGCAATTGCAATTTACCCTGACTTGAGTTCTGTAAGGTAATGGTTTGCAAATAATGCTGAATTCTATCGGGTGCTAACATGGTCAAAATTACATATATTATGCTTCTTGGACTCTCATGTGTATTACTTGTGCCAACCGTATAGATTGGGTGATTTGGAAGAACTGCTGCAAAATGTTGTTGCCGCTGGATAGCAAAGCATCAAAAGAGGCTTGTAAACTGTACATAATTTGCAGGCTATTGCCTAACAGAAAACAAAGATGTAATTACAATTCATTAATACTCCATCTCCTTCGCATTACCCCTCATTATTTGTCTAAGATACACAAATCAGTGGTGAAAGTGTAGTTATAATCAACATCACTCAGTTTGGTTGTATGCTACTGTTACTAGCTCTTTTATTTCATTTCTTTTTCATCCCTTTAAGCTTCTATGATTCCCTTGGAACTGCAGGTACCATATAGCAGTAATGACACTGGAAATTGGTGTATGCTGACACGTTAGGAGGGTGTGTGTGCGTGTGTTGTGGCAGCAGCCTAGGGGCACATGGCAAGCCTTAGAGTTAGGATATGAGAAGTTGACCATCTTTAAACGCAGGTGATGTTTCTCGAACGGGTAAGAGATTTTTGAGAAAATACATTACCATGCACACTTTGGAGGGAATTCTGAAGATTTGTTTGTGGATTCAAATACATTTGGGTGTATAATTATATATTTAAAACCGTTGTGTATATATAACTTATAGTTGGAGTTTAAACATTATCCGAGTAAAATGAGAACAGTCAACGATATCAAATGATGATGCAGTAAATATGAACATCTGTTAACTCTCAAAAATCTAAGATCAGAACTATAAAAATTGTGAGCTTTTAGTGTATGGTACTCCTTCCAGATAATATGGGGTCCCGCCTCAATTTAATTATCTTGTACCAAAAATGGCTGTTAATGAAGTAGCACTCCATCTATATTCCTTTCACTCTTCTCTGTGACTCGTAAACATGTGCGAGCATGTGTAAATCATAAAGGTGATTCTTAAGACTAAAAGCTCGTTGCATTATGCTTAAAATTTGGGTAATATGACAAATGTTGACTTATGCTTTTTTCGTATACGAAGTATATAGAAATGACATATGATGATATGAATACTAAATCATGCACGTGAGACCTTTGACATTAGAGTTTAATTAATTTTAGTTAATAAAGAATTTAGTACATTTTCTTTGGAGGACATCATAGTAACGATAGACCAGTAAGATTGAATCTATCTGATGTATTTTTTTCGAAAAAATTTAGCTCGAACTCATGAAGGATCTTACGATATTTTCTTTATTACTAAGTATCTACAAGAAACAGTGCATTGCCTTAAAAACGAAAACCATCAAGACTGTAGAGTAACATAAATTGACTAGATTTTCGTTTATCTTAGGGGGGAAAAATGGTCTCAAGACTTGTGAGAATTGAAATTGACAATCATAGTTTCATCCATTCATCCAATCTTAATCTTTTACTTTACAGTTGGATCAAATTAATCCCAATACTCCTCTATATACATTTTATTTTACAAATTGTCATTTTTTGAGTGATAAGAGTACTGAATAAGTGGCAAATTAAATTAACAAATCACCCAACACATTTCATTTTGTTCCTATCTGAAATTGCGAGTCAATTGATTATTGCATGAGAATGTTGAATGCAATCTAGCAAAGAGCTCCTTTAAATATGTAAGTGGCGAATATTTGCACAAATAAGATTACTAGTCTAGGGGTGGTGTCTGAGGAAACTCTCTTCGATTCTTAAGGTAAAGCGTGACTCAAGATTAAGAGCATTCTCCAAAGTAGTGTTTTGTGTTTCAAAAGTTAACATACATTTGCATGAGTCATAAATATCGTGTATATATCCAAGGATTATGTCAAGTGTGGAGTAAACTCATCTTTGGATGTTGGCCACTATATTTGATTAACAAAGATATTGGGACCAATAAGCTCTAATCTAAATTTTTTTTTAAGATAAAATGGATTTGAGCAACCGCAAAATAACACTTTAGACCAAACTTAAGGATCATCCTATACACGGCCACAAAAGCCTGCCTTTTTGAGATTTCAAATTGCAAGTTTGGGTAAGTAAAATCGGCTTGACCTTAGGCCTGATGGCTTGGCTCAAAATGGAAATACTTTTTGGGCAAAGTCCAACCTTATCCGACTTTTGATCACCTCTAATGCAAGATAAAATTTTTAATTAGGTTATTGGTCATGAGCCTTTAGACAAGCCCAACTTAACTTCCAACTCCTAACCCAGTCACAAATCTATACACCCGACTTATGGTACTATATAACCTTTTTAATAGGATTATTGGTCATGAGCCTTTAGAAAATTCTAATATGACTTTTAACACATAATCCAGTCACAAATCTATAAACATAATTTTTGGTATTAGATTAGTTTTCTAATGGTATTGCTAATTATAAGTTTATAAAAAGGTTCAGTATATGACTTCAAGCTCAAATCTGTCACAAAATACCCATTATACAAAAAGATTGACAAGCTGATCTTTTAGCTATAGTCATGGCCACTACACCGACTTCTAAAACAGTGAAAAGGGACCAAAAACAGCTCATCTTAGAGATGTGTGCTACAAATAGAAAACCCTTCTTTCTCTTAGCTACTTTCTAAAGTTTATTTGTTAAAATCTACAGTCAAACAGATTCAGATGTGTTTAAAGCGATACTTAAGAGAGTAGTTGTGCATAAGGTACGCTATCGGTCATGGTGATGGGGAGATGATGAAGCTAAGCTAGCTAAGTCGTAGCATACCTAATAGTATGTCACGTGGATTCCACCATTATATTCGCTGCAAGATCGCATCGCATGAAATCCAAGAGAACTGAATTTAATGATTGTCTTAAATGCCGCTCGCACCCTTAACAGGATCCTCTTATGACGGATTAGCTTGAAGTTTAATTATAATTACATCTGTTAACGGTAAACTAATCATGCATTCTCCATTTTGACTATGTATCATTAACATGAATAATATGGCTTCGGATTTCATTTATAATAGTTTATCTTGCAAGCTTAATTAGATTGTAAGTGGTTCAGCCTCAGGCAAGATCAAGTAGTGCTTTTGCAAACAAAGCAGTAGCACATTGATAAAGGAGTGATTGAGCAAAATAATTCTCTTAGTCGAAAATGTTAAGGTATTATCAAATCAGCGAAACACCAATGCTACTATATTGTTTCATACAAGTGATTTTTAGAGTGAAAGGAAGTTGGATTAGCGGGGAGTTTGTAAACAATTAATCAGAGATACGGGAGTTTGTAAACAACTAAACACAGATATAACACCCCCATCGATTGAACTCTCAAATTTGGAGTGTATTTTGACATTTTAGCACCATAAAGACCGAGAGTTGGTAAAATGTGTTTTTGCATAGTAATAACTCAACCGCCTATATTTTAGTGTAATCCTCCATCAACATAAAAGTATGGCTAATCCGTATGTAAGTTTAGTCAAGGATCTAGAATTGACCAAAAAAGCACAAAATTGACATAGTACATTTATTTCTATGAAACGATTTATAAATGGATCTACATGTACGCATAACCTATTTCAAATGAGTGTCAAAGTGTTTTGAACTGCAGCTATCCAATTTGTTTGTGTGTTTGTATGAATGCTAGCTTTAAGAAGTTAAACTTCATGCCGGCCTTCATGCATGGGAGCACTACGATGAGAAATAATATGCATGGGAAGAATTTCTCCCGACAATATTGTGGATGCCAATAAGGAGGGGTTGACCTTGCTTGATTACTTTATTTAAGGATGCGTTTTGGCAGACTATTTCATAAAAATTAATTACAACATTATTAAACATAAGTAAGTCTATACTATGAGGAGAAAATTACGACTTGTTTCCCTTCATTAATGCAAAACTCTAATCTCAATCTCTATAAATAGCTTACTCCACACACTTCCATACTTACACTGCCACACCCTCAACCTTAACCTTGCTAGCTTCTTCCTTCTAATTAGGTTTCTCAGCCAATTGCCACTTACAATGGCTTTGAAAACTTCTTTCTTGTTCGCCTGCTTCCTTCTCGTGTCCACCCAGGTATATTTTCTAAATACTATAGCTATGTATGAGAATTATATATTTGGCTTGCATGTAAAATTAGCTCCTCATGCAGCATGAATAATTATATACAGATACATTATAAATTTTGCAATGTATGGAGTTAATCATTATTTTTGGGTGGGGATCCAGATTCAATTTTTCTTGAGAGATATCATGCTTGTGCAGTAATGCATCACATTGTTTAGGTATATAGAATTGCATGTATCATACTCAAATGCCGGCCACTCACTGCTGTCATGGATTCCAAAGAAACATTGTTAGCGAACACATACAGTTCATAAATATTTTTGTTCCGAGCATGTTTCTTTCTTTTCTCATGCTGAAGATATATTAGGTGTCCTGATTTTACTTTCACAAGTTAGTATTGTAATTTGCACTTTTTTCTCAAATTTAATACCAAGTAATTTTTGCAGGTGTATGCTAACTGCCCTCCGGGCGAACCAATGCCTTCCCCACCAACCTCCGCTCCTCCAACCTACACCCCACCCCCAACCACACCACCAACTCCAGCCACTCCACCAACCTCCGCCCCTCCAACCTACACCCCACCCCCAACCACACCACCAACTGCCACTCCCCCAACTCCCACCACTCCTCCAACTGCCTCTCCCCCAACTCCCACCACTCCTCCAACTGCTACTCCCCCATCTTACACTCCCACCACTCCCCCAACTGCCACTCCCCCAACTCCCGTCACTCCACCAACTGCTACTCCCCCATCTTACACTCCTCCCCCTACTCCCGCTACTCCACCAACTGCGACTCCTCCAACTCCTGCTACTCCACCAACTGCCACTCCTCCTACTCCCGCTACTCCACCAACTGCCACTCCTCCTACTCCCGCTACTCCACCCACTGCCACTCCTCCAACCTACACCCCTCCCTCTCCTTCCACCTACCCACCAGTCCCTGGAACTCCTTCCACCATACCTTACAACCACGGTATGTTAATTCGTCACAAAATTTTCACTATTTGAATTTATGTGTACGTATTATCTTATTTTGGAATAGATATTTTAGAGAACAAAGCTTAACTCATAGTGTTTAGAAAGAGATGTTCAAATTTAGGATGAAATGTTGTACTTATGCATGAACTGATCTTAACAACCTTTTCTATTCAATCAATCATTCAATCATGCAATGTTATATCCTAATAGAAAAGTTAACATGGGTAAGTATTTGTGTAATATGTCAGGGTTCTGCGCGGGAGGATGCATGAAAAGGTGTCAGAATTCCACTCTTTGGAAAGGAAGACAAAGGTTGTGTGTGAGAGTATGCAGTGAATGTTGTAAGGCTAACAAGAAGTGTATTCCTGGACCAGACACCACATGCCCCTCATGGGACACCATTATCTACCACGGAGTAACCGCCTATTGCCCTTAAACGCAATAAAAGTTGATCCATCGTCACTTTGTTTCGACACAATACTACAAATATGCATTAGCAACATAATTAAGTTCTTAAACTTTATTGTAGCTCTTTCAATTTGATACCTCTTTCAATAATGTTAGTAAGTCCAATTATACTCGATCGTGTTTGTCAGGGTGGTAAATTAATACGCACTTACGTAACTACCAGATTATGTATCCAATTAGTAATTATGTACTAGTGCTCTTACCCTCTTGCTACTTTGTTGTATTCTTGCTTGAAACAATAATTCTATGAAATGTGAGACCCAATGAGGTTTCCTTTCCAATTCTTATACTTTTGTTTCTTAAGTTACTCTGCTTATTTTTGTACTTGTCTGTTTTTTTTAAAATAAAACGACTGATATAAATTTGTTTGGGGTATTTTCATAATTTTAATTCTATACCTTAAATCATAATAATGTCAATATCTGATATATTTTTTTTATATTTTTTTTTACATTTCTATATATAATATAATAATATATTATAAAAGCCTCCAATTACGTTTAGACATCTATACCCTAAAAAAAAAATTCAAACAGATTAAAATGAGCTATAGCATTTGCTACTAAAGTGGCTTCTCTAAAACATGACAAAATCTAATAGCATAAAAAAAGGGAAAATGAAATAACTTGCAAGAGGCCGGGTAAATTTCTCTGACAATAACATCCAGATAAGATCCACCACTATATTTACGTTCTATACTTTATAGTCTCTACTCTCTATTATACTACTATGGATGGAGTTGGATATATGCTATCTCGAGTTTTAGGTTTGGACTCCTGTCAAATTAGATCAAAGTCATGTGTCAATAGATGAGGAAGACGGTTCTACATTATTATTATTTTCTTTTGTGCAATGATTCATCGTCACACATTACTTACATGTAATCAAGATAATGCATGTTATGATACAACATACAGAGTACAAGTAGAGAATAAAAATAGGCAATCAAAGCTATTGAAGTAAGTGAACACCATAACAATACTCATCTTGCTAATTTAGCTTAATTAGCAAGATGAGTACAGTTAAGAAGCCTCATGCAATTTGTGTAACTTTCTCAGCACGCACGAGGCCAGGGCCGTCCCAGGGGAGGGGCAAACGGGGAAGTTGTTCAGGACACGTGAAAAAATATCGATTTTTTTTAATATTAATATAAAAATAAAAGGGATATAACTGTAATGTATTCAATTTTTATCATATTAGTTGAATTAGATCAATGATAAAAAGCCTTATTTGAATGATTTTTTAAATACGATTTGGCATGGGTTTAATAATTATCATTGTTCCCCATTTTATTAATACAATGATACCTTATTAATTTATTATATTTAAAATATGGACTAATATTTTATATTTTGACTATAGTTAGTAATTTGTGAAGAGAATTATTCACAATATTGTAAATAGAAATGATCATGATAATATGATAAGTTGGTAAATAAAATTCCTATGAAGTGCACTACTTATGATATTAATTGTTTACATTAAATTTTTTTATTAATGATTTATATTTTTTAGACACTATAAATGATTTATGTGATTACAATGCAAAGTATTATTTTTCATCAAATATTTTAATAATTTATTTATTTTGTAAAACAAGCAAGTAAAATTATACGAAGTATACTATAAAATTATATGGCCCAAATTTTTTATTTCGCCTTATATATACTCTAAAGTATTAGAAATGGGTATGTACAAGCCCATGTAATTCCTACGACGCAGTTGGCCAAGCTTCTCTATTCAAAAGGCTTTCCACATCACATTTGTCAACACCCAGTTCAACCACAACCGTACGATCAGGCACAAAGGTGGTTCATCATCATCATCAGATGACAGGGTCCGCTCCTTTCCTGACTTGAAGTTTGAAAGAATTCGTCATGGATTACCTCCGTCCGATCGTGATGCCGCCCAAGACCCTCTCTCGCTTACCTATGTCATAAGTGAGAATTGTTTGCCTGCAATTGGAGAGCACTTAGCTAGAGTGCTTCCGGCGGATAGTGGTGCGCGAGTACTTGCGTGATTTGTGATGGGTTGATGAACGGTGTATTAAATAAGGATTCAAGCCATATTCATGTATAAGAGAGTCTACTTCATAATATTAGTCTTTCAAGCTTATATAATGGACATTTCTCTATTAATTCGTCTATGTAAAATATTACATGTAATGTTTTAGGGTTTTAGAGCTTCAACGCATAAGGTGTTTTTAAAGCAGCTCAAGAAATTGATATTCCTGATATTCAGGGATGGACTGCCTCCGGTTGTGGAATCAAACATGGGTTGGTTTCAGAACCCTGAGTTTCTTAGAAGGGGACTTATTTGTTGGAAATTGAAATAGAGGCGAGAGAAGGGAAAATCATACTTCAATTTTAATTTCATTCAATAACATAATGATCTTTTATAAGCAAAACCAAGTAATCAACCTAAACCTAGGAAATCATGCAACTGAAAGCTAACTAGTGGGGTATGATTGTATGAATGTATGATCCTCATTGAATATCCACCATTATATTTCGTATCTTAACCCCCACAACACAAGCGCACTAATTTTACTGCTTGTAAAAATATCGATACCAACTACCTACTAATTTGAAGCCCTAATCCAATAATTTCCTTCACAGTAAGTTTCATGATTTTTGTGTTTTTAATGGTTTGAGGCAATAGATTATTATTGCTTCATTCAATCAAAAATATAATAATATGTTCAAAGTTTACAAAATGCGTATATAAATATTAAAAATTTTATCCGTCACAACTTATAAGCGGTCGAAGTTAGGGATGATACAATTCTTCCATTTATTTTTTAATGTAGAGAATCAAAGATAGATATCTACCAAATTTTTCGCACAGAAATCAAGTTGGTATGGTTTATAATTATCAAAAAAAATGATAAATATATTCATATAGTGGATAATAAAGATAAGCTGACGGACTGATAGTGCTACGTGGTACTCTAATACTTTGAACAAAAGATTTTATCTGAATAAAAGATACTTTAGGGTTACTATATGGCTAATTTCAAAAAGAAAATATGGATATATATTGTATAAAAGTTATCTTTTATAAAATAAAAGTCATTTTTTTATATGATCAGTCTAACCTTTTAATTTAATAAAAGCAATTTATTAAGATATTTTTTATAATGTGATTCATATGTTTCCTTTTTACTTAAATTTTTATGTATTTTGTTTTTTTGGTATTCGTACTTTAATGATGAGATAGATGCCCCTCTACGATGAGTATGTATATTCAATCATGTACTAATGTACATTGGGCGTTTAGTTAAGTCATTAAGTATCACAAAATTCGCAATAATGATTCATAGACCATGAGGTTAGTTGCGCACGATTTGACGATGGATCAATAAATAAATTCTTTTAAAAAAAATTCACTCAATGAAGAATACAAGTGGAATTTTTTTATATATTATAATTTATTTGTATTTTCTTTGAAACAATATTTTATTTGTATTTCATGCTTATTGATAAATGTATTTATATTTATATTATAAGATAAGATGAAAAATTTTAATTAAAAAAGAGAGAGAAGCAGCCATGAAAGTAAAGTGAGATAAATAAAAGTAGTTTAAAATGTTTTTAAAAATGTGTAATCGTAAATGTTTTAATTTTTTTATGAATGAAAAGTAGAAGAAAAGAAAAAAATTTCATTGAAAGGTTGTCTAGAGTCACTAATAGTATACAAAATGAACTTGTCATGCATGGGTTAAATTGGCAAACTGCAACTATATTTACTAAGCTAAGCAGTAAGCACTTTCGTATCAATAAAAATAAGATATAATTCCTCCTGTTAAAAAGCTTCTCAATCGTGTTGCGTACAAATTTTTCGTGATGGGTCTAATATTAAAATAAAAATAAAAAAGAAAAGATGGTGGCTAATTATTATTTTTTTAATTTGCGGAAGAGATAAAAATAAATGTAAAAAGTGACATATATGATGGTGGAATAGTAATCCTAAATTACTTGTTATACATTACAAAGAAACAATAAAAAAAAAAACTAATTCGAATATTCTTAGACCTAATTCTATCTGTTTTTTATATTTTTGAAACATTAGATCGGCCTAATTCTATCTTCTTACTCTTGCACATGTTATTTAAGGGATGTATGCCCCTCCTTTTCCCGTCTTCAAATCGCTCAACTCAAATCGATCTATTCAAAAAAAATTACTGCGTATATTGTTGGCGCAGCGAACGAAGTATCTGAAAATCATGGATTTGAGGCCGGGGTCAAACAATAAGCATACTTTCGAAGTATGGCAGACCTTGTTTGAAGTTGATACTAAGTACGTACCAATAAAGCCTATAGGAAGAGGAAGTTATGGAGTCGTTTGCTCTGCCACTAACAAGGAAACTGACGAGAAAGTAGCCATAAAGAAGATCAACAATGTGTTCGAAAATCAAGCCGATGCACTACGGACGCTCAGAGAGCTAATTATACTAAGGAGTGTACGTCATGATTATGTGATTGGACTCAAGGATGTTATGATTTCATCCTCTAGGTCTACTTTTACGGAGGTTTACTTGGTTTATGAACTTATGGACACCGATCTTAACAAAATTATCATGTCTAAACAGCATCTTTCTCAAGATCACTACAAGTATTTTATGTTTCAGATTTTACAAGGACTCAAGTATCTACACTCTGCAAACATCCTTCATCGTGATCTCAAACCTGAAAACCTCCTAGTAAACTCTAACGCCGGCTTAAAGATATGTGATTTTGGGCTAGCAAGACCTTGCAGAGGTGATGGTGGATCCATGACAGAGTATGTGGTAACCCGTTGGTACCGAGCGCCAGAGCTACTCGTCCGCAGCAATTGCTATGATGCAGCCATTGATGTATGGTCTGCTGGATGCATTTTCGCTGAAATAATAAGTGGCCGGCCCGTCTTTCCTGGCAGTGATGCCCTCAACCAAATGAAACTCATCATCGACTTTCTCGGAAGCCCAAGTGATTCTGATCTTGAGTTCATCCAGAATCCACTAGCAATCAAGTTCATTAAAGGGTTGCCTCAGTCAAGAGGAGTCAGCTTGGATGCCCTATACCCTAATGCCGATCCTCTGGCCATAGACTTGCTGCGAAAGATGCTGGTTTTTGACCCTAGTAAGAGGATCACTGTCACTGAAGCGCTTCAACACCCTTACATGTCAAACTTGTATGATCCTGCAGCATATCCTCCTGCTCGGAAGTCAGTCGATATTGATGTTGACGAGAACGTTAAGGAGACAAAACTCAGAGACTATATATGGAATGAGATGCTGTTCTATCATTACAACAGTTAAAATTGTTTGTGAATTCAGAAGCGTCCATCTAAAACATATTTTGTAATAAAGTACAATATTATTATCGAAGTTATTTTTTTTGGCATGTAAAGTTAACATTAACATCATATTTTGTTGCATAGCTCTTTAGTATGTGTTTGAATGGTATGCTACAAACATCTTACCCATAATCCAATTCCATCTCTATCAGTCATTCCAAAATAAAGTCATATATCTGTCAAAGAAGTTGACATTTTCTTTTGACTTGATGGAGGTGCCTCACACCTCCATCAAGTTCTGACATCTAGACTACCTTTATTTTGGGCTGACTGAAACCAAGCATATCTTTCTTGTCATCTGAAAAAACAGAATAAGTTACATGTAATTTCTCTTTCGTAGTCGGTCTTATTACGTACGGAGTAGTCTATTTTGTAATGCGCGAAGTACTCAACGTAGAAGCACCCGTGTTAGCCTCCACTGATCTACATATTGAAGCCCTGGCTTGCCTTTTTATGATGCACTAGACTGTCTCTTCTGGCATACAGGAAGTGATTTTGTTCTCGTTCTCGGATCCACATAATCTGATTAGTCTTACTCTGGGGAAAGTCGAAAGGTGATATCACAGTTAATCGTACAATAGAGGATGGGTCAACAATTGTTCGATTGGTGTATCGGGAATTTGTTATGAAGGTGGATCATCAAAACCAGGTAAAGGATGCTCAAAGAAAAGCAAACAACCAGGTAAAGGACGCTCTTCAGGAGAGGACGAAATTGAATGCAGATGAACAAATTTGCTGCTACTCATGAACAAATGTGCTATGAACTCCGTACCAAGTAATAGGGATTATTCAATGTTTTCCATGTCAGAAAGGGAGTTAGGTTTTGTTAGCACATTGTCAAGAGAGAAGTCGTAGTCCTTTGTGCCAATGATTTGTCCACCAAGACCTTGCTCTAGAATTGACTAACAAATTTATGGTATATTACACGCTAATACAAGATCTTGTGTACTCAAGCAAGAGCGATAGGTGTAAACTTTCATCCATATCCCATCATTTGTTTCATCAGTTGGAAGAATCATACAATACATAATCTCCTTTTTTGAGACACATCATCTAATAATGCCGTTACTTTAAGATCTCGGAACTGAATTTATGAGAAAAGCCTTCATGGTCTTGTATAGCTTTTTGGGTTTCTCTATGTTAATTGCATGCCCTGCTTTCTTGATTATGACTAGTTCCGCTCTTTCACCTACATGCCTATATAAGGACAGAGACCGCATATTTAGAATAAACATGAAGCGAAAACACTAGTCATTGAAATCAATATAAAGCTAGGCACGCATACCTTTTTAATCTGTGAGCAAGTTCAATTGGAAACACTTGATCTTGCTCCCCCCATATGATTAGTGTGGTCTGCACCAATATGAGTAATAAAGAATTGATGAGCTTCTTTTATGAGTAGATGAGGCAGTCCGGCAGGGCAGTTACAGAAACCAAAGTAACAACAATGAAATGGTACGCAGTTGTTATTCGTTAGTACCTGAGTAATCTTAGGAAGGTTAGTAAGTTTTCTATCCTTATGCAAGGCTGCTATCAACTGTTTCCTCTCCTCTCGGTTTTCTGTGCACATCACCTGAAGCGTTCTAGAAAGTTTAGTTCCATTTTTTTGAGCTTTACTCAAAACTTGAAAGTATATAAACAAATATGGCAACTCTACATATGAGAGCAAAAAAAACATTAAAAGGGGTAGACCTGAAAACTAGGTGCATATTAAATGTTACAGATCATAAACCTACTACTCTGCTTACTCAACCTAGGCCCAATCGGAAAATAGCAACTGAGAAATGATTCAACCTTGAGCCAACCAAAAAAATGGACCTTCAAATAATCTCGGCCCTGAATGAAATATAGACTAAACTATTTAGGTTGATAACATTGGACAGTTGTAACCTAGCATTAATTCACTGCAACTCGCAGATGCCCTCCAATTCGAAAGCATATGGGCCAACGTGGCAAACTAATACACACAGAAAGTGCTGCATACTCGTACTACACAATGTGAATTAGAGAAGCATCAACATTTTGCTAAACATTTGCAGCCACACAATAATTCAATCAAATAAATGCTGGAAGTAAATCCACCTAGCTTAGGAAAGTTAGGATCCTAAACAAAGTGAAAAACGATAAAGAAGCTAATGATATAAAGTAAGATCAATTATAATGAAGTAGACGGCAATAACTATATAATATTGAATTGCATATGATTGGAAGAATCAAAGAGCTTACTTGAATAAAATCAGATAGAAAGCAACTAGGAATAAGTTTCCTAGGCTTGTAAAAGGAAAGCTGCATCAACTCCTTCAACTTTTGAGGCGTTTGAGGCAGCAAAATGGAGGCAGCTTCATCTACACTCTTCACCTTGAAAATCCCTTCATCCATATCTTTCTCTTCCAAACAAATACCTGAACAAACAATCACCAACTTTTCCACAGCTTCAGGGAACTGAGCAGCCATACTATACGCTACAAACCCACCATAACTAACCCCACATACACTCATTTTCTTCACTTGAAAAGCCTCCATCATTTTCATCACACACACAGCCTGGAACGATTCGGTCCGCTCGGACCGAGTCGTGTATGACTCACCAAAGAAGACGAGGTCAGGGACATAGACGTTGAATTTGGGGATGAGAGGGGATACGAAGTAATCCCATTGCCACATAGCATTGGCACCTAAGCCATGTAGTAAGACAAGGTTTGGTAAGGTTGGTTTGTGTTTTCGAGGCGCCCAACAATGCATTGTTGTGCCTTCTCCAAGGTTTGTTGTTGTTGATTTCAAGCCAGCGTTTTCGAATGAGTATTTGTAGCATGTGTCTCGGGTTGATGTAAAGCTAAAACACTTAGCCATTTGTTGTTTGGGTGTTGATTCAGAAGAGATTACGATGAAATTACCCGGGTTTACACTGCTTTTGTGGCAGAGGAATGAGATGATTAGAGAAATATTGCCAAGGTTGAGGCTTTGGTTTTAGGGTAAGCTGGATTGGTTCAAGACTTCAAGTAAAGGATGTGCTTACTTGGATGATGAGATTTGGAGAAAGGTGGGACTTGAAAGTTGAAAGAGGACATAGAAAGCAAAACATATGCCTATTACCGAGAACAATCTTGGGCTTTATGATTACCAATCAAAACAAGACACTTTTTTTTTTTTTTTTTAATGCTTGTATTTTGTCCATTTTATTTTATCATGAAATTAACAAGTTTGAGAAATTCTTAGGCCACTCTAACGTTAGAAACTACTTATAAATACTATCGAAAGAAATTTAAAGTGAAAAAGACTTACACCTAACATGTTAGACGAGTAGCACCAAACTAGAATTGGCTTTTGATTGAGGGAGGAATGAGGATGAAGGGTAAGTGAGGGGTTAATCTACTTTGCATCTCTGTTAGTTGTCCACCCGTTTGGCAATTCCTTTTACTTGTTGAAGATTAGCTTGCTCACAAAGGTATGTATCACAACTTATACTTAGATTGGTTTGGGTGAGAAAATTTCGTGTTAGTTAGGTTTTCATGTGGTTCAAGTTTAATCTGGAGCGCTAAATGCCGCCCTAAAATTAATCAAACCGTCCCCACAATGACGATTTTGCCCTTTAAAGCATTTAAATAAAATCGAGCCTTTTACAATTTCAATTTTTATTTTCCACTTCACTTTTCCCGTAAAAACGAACCTAAATACAATTCCCGACCACCAGGTCGTCGACCATAAGGCCCACTGGAAACCTGTAAACCACGACACGAAAATTAATTTTCTTGACGCCGCAAATACCGAAATTATGGACGAGCCGTCAACCACAACGTTGTAAGTAAAATACGTTAATCGGAAAAAAAAAACCGGGCTGCCGGAGAGCTTGCTGTTTAAGGAAAACGGCAAGCTCAAGGGCTAACCATCTAAGAAAAAAGGCAAGCGCTTAGGCTAGCCATCTAAGAAAAACGACAAGCCCTTAGGCTAGCCGTTTTTTTAGACGACAAACCCTCCGGCAGCCCGACCTTTTTTAAAAAAAAATAAAATTTGTTAAGTAGATAGAATACGTTAATCGGAAACGAAAAAAAAAGTTGGGCTGCCGGTGGGCTTGCCGTCTAAAAAAACGGCTAGCCCTCCGGCAGCATGACTTTTTTGTTTTTAAAATTAAGTAATTTTGTTTTTTTTTTTGTTATAATAGGTTCCGACATAAGATTTTGGGGGCGATGGTATTAATTATTACCCTTATTTCACGACTTTAGAAATATTTCCGACGAAAGAAATGACTCCTCATGGGCTTTGGTGGCGGCGAGTAGCGGCAAGGATGATGGTGATGGTGGTGGGAGAGAAGGAAAGGGAATTAATTAATGGATGAGGGTTAGGAGTGTGGAGGGTAGTATAGGGAATTAGGAGGCGGTTGGAGTAATTTGGGGGCGGTTGGAGTAATGTGGGGGCGGTAAATAACAAGCCCCAGTTTAATTCTCATCTAGTATTTACTTTGTATTAAAAATTTTTATCTTTCGATCTCAAGATTAAATCATAGTTGTGGAAACACCTACAGTAGGATGCTCCTTATAAGGTTATACCTTATCGATCGGTAACTTAAATCGTCCAATTTACTATTTTGATTTTTTTCCACATTGTCTTATGTAATTTGAGATTATATATTTATATATTTGTATAATAAAAGAGTTGTATACGGACATGTATTCAAGAAAAGTGATTGGTCTAATTAGGTTTACTGTTTTACATAAGATATGTAAAAAAAATACTCCGTAAATAAGTAGATAAACGAGGGTAACAAGGTAACTCTTTTTGTAAATAAATTGATGGATACAATACAATATAATAATTTCTTATGTTTAAATGTAGCTGTGGCACACTTATACAGGAATTTGTCTCAAGTAGTCACGGTGAGGGGCAGGGCCGTTCCTATTAATATTGTGGGGCCTCTGATCATTCTTCATATTAGTCTTTCATTATTACTCGTTGATTTCTTTATTTTCAAACAAATACATTCATTCTAAATCGTTTTTACATGTAGTTGTGGGCCTAGGAGCACATCTCGTCCTGTCGTCTTGCTATTCCTATGCGGCGGCGGTGAGCGGCAGAGGGTCAGGGAGTCGTGTTGGCATTCATTCAGCCAAAGGAGCTCGCCAAGGGAGAGTCGTACGAGTCAAGGTGGCTGGTCAAGCGTATCACTCGTATTCACCTCGCCACAAGGGTGAAGGCATACAGAGATTCCTTCGATAGGATGAGCGAGGAGCAAGTAATTAACATACTTTGTATTATTTTGATTTACCATCGGTACACATGTATACTAATTATTGATATTATTTTTTGTATGAGAAGATGACTTGGGACTCGTATCTAGCACAGCTAGGTGACGAGGCTGAGTGGCGAGCGACTGTGCCGCTCATCTGCTATGATATCGTAGAGTTGCATTTACTGAGTCGCGTTGCTCGGCAATTCAATTTTTGACAGGATGTGCCTTTTGAGGCTGACACTATGGACCATCTCCATGATATAGATTGTCAGGGGAAGTTCGGAATGGATTGGATGGAGCGACATCTTGTGTGGATTGCGTAGTAGAATAGTCGACTTGAGAGGGTATTCCACGGTGTTCCAGCTCAAGGTATCATGGGCCACTACGGTCCATACCTCATGTGGTACCGGACGATTACGAGGCGTCACATATCCCCGTCGGTCGTCCAGGAGGAGGCATTTGTTGATTACGCACCTGCGTCTATTCCTTTGCACATTATGGTATGATTCCCTTTTCAATAATGTTGTTTCATTCTGTTATGTTACGCTTTGTAATTCTAACTTTTTTGTTCTTTCAGATGAACCGACTGTTGACTATCAGTGATTATTGTGGTGAGGTTCGTCACAAAAGTCTAGAGGAATTTGATCGAGTCGGGGAGTTCTACGACGAAGGGATGGTCTCTGTTGGCCAAAGACGATGACTTCGACTATTTTGTGATTCCGCTGCCATAGAGGACACCCACGGTGTAGCCTCATCGTCCCAGGCCCACCCCGACATCCCGTTCACTATGGATATGATCTCGGTCCCTTACCACGATACTCAGGGTACGTCCTCCTATAGAGCTCCTGCAACTCCTTGGGTTCATATTGTGGGACAGTTTGGTGGCAATTTTACGCAACAGAGTCAGAGCACTATGTTCCCTCCTTTAGACGACATTGAAGAAGCTGACACTCCTGACACATAGTTTTATTGTTAGGTGTAGATGTTTCTCTTTACATTTTATCATGAACGTTGTACATAAATATCTATTCAATTCATTGTGTATATATGGAGATTTTAATGTATATGTATAAATGAATTTTCTTTATTATGTTTATTTGTTTAGTTTATTGGAAAATCATGGAGAATTTGAACAACTTATTAAGATACAGGAGAACTATGTACTTGGATCTGATGTTTGTGTTGGTGTTGGATCTGGTTTTGTGTTGGTGTTGGATATTTAATCTGATATGTTTGTGTTTGCGATGGGTTTTGAATATGATATGTTTGTGTTTGCGACAAGTTTTGAATCCGATATGGATAAATTAAGGATTAGTCCATAAATAGAGGAAACTGTGCCAAAATTTATAAAACTATTCAAATAGAGGCTTTAGGGTTTGATTTGGTTTGTGTTTTGAGGTTTACTTTAGGATTTAGGGTTTGTTTTACATTTTGAGGTTTGGTTTAGGGTTGTGTTTTGAGGTTTGGTTTAGGGTTTTGAGGTTTCATTTAGATAAGGGCTTTGAGACAAACCAATACAAAAGCTTAGTGTTTAAGCCCTGTTTTTACTCTTATGTAAAGATTCAAGTCATACTAAACTTGAAATAAACACAAAAGGATGAAATTGAGTTTAGGGTTTGGTTTGAGTTTAGGGTTTGATTTAGGATTTGGTTTGTGTTTTGAGGTTTGGTTTAGGGTTTGATTTAGGGGTTTTGAGGTTGCCTTTGGATTAGGGTTTGGTTTAGGGTTTAGGGTTTGGTTGTTTTTGTTATAGACCTTAACTTCTCCAAGAATACAAAGTACAAAGTATTTTAAGTGTACACTAAACTCAACATCTAGCACAAACTTGAACTAAATGTGGTTAAAAGTTTATAACTTAATAATAAAGTATGTTATCTACACCATCTATTAATAGTTTGGAGCCGAGGTCATTTCTTGAATTATTTTGTAAAAAAAGGTTAAAAAAATTACATTAAAGTTGTCAATTTACCAAGATGAGTTATACTACGATAAAATGTTAGGTGATTTATATGGAGTACATATATTCTAATATATTAAACGGTCTTATTCAAGTATATATATGCTAGATGACACAATTTTCATGCAAAATATAAGGAAATTTAGGAAGCGTATGTTAACCATCAAAATACTATGTGTTTTTTTCCTCATTCAAATGTATTTTAGTTGCACACAAAACGGTAAAGTCAAAGAATAACATAAAAATGCTTTTGAGTTTCACAATATGTTTTATCAATATGATATTCAAATAAAGTAATAACCCGAGAAAAAACATACCATAGTTTATGCCTAACATAAAAGCTCTATAACTAATGCAAATATATTATAAAAGTAACTATTCAGGATATAGTTAGCACCAAATACTAATTCATTGATTAATAAAAAGGAAAGTAACAACTTGATCAAGTATTTACTAGTAGGAATACATTTATGAGATCAGGAACGCAAAATTTCTCAATTATTGAATGCACGGGACCAGATCATTTGTTTTGGAGTATGAAATACTAGGAAGTACGCAGTTGTGGTAGGCCAACCAGACAACAACCATATCGTTCTAGAGATTATATAATTGAAACAAAAAGAAAAAATCAAAGAAAGACAGGAAAGTATCACCTTATCACTGAAGGAAAAAAATGAAACATTGAAGAGTAGTAGGGACTAGGGACTAGGGACTAGGCCCATTCTGGGATATGTAACTGGTAAACTGGTAATCTAACTTTTTGCTGGCAGCTGTTGAGCGTGCTGATTTTTATTTTTTGGCTAAATTAAGAGTGGTGAATAAGTGAACAATGAAATATGTTACTGTACACAACGAATTGGATGGAAGATGGAAAGCCATTATTTAAGCCCATACCCATAAGCGTAACGGGTTCCAACTGTACTGGGCTGACGCCTAATTTTGACATTATTATGTTGCATTGTAGACCATCATACGGAGTATTATCATAATTCATAACACTTGATCAACCTAATTGAACAATCCCAGAGAATGCCAACCCCTCACCACAACATCATCAGGCATCAGCTATCATAATGGCCATGTAAGGATTTTGGTATTTTAGGTTTAAAATATACCAAATGATCTATATAGGCAATGACAAAGAGGTAAAAAAAAACTGAATGTCTGAGATAGGATTCAAACCCGAATTACTTGTATACTAAGTCCGCGTGTCCAATTGTCGGTCTTCACTATTCATGACTCAACGGGGTCAAAATTCACTAGGAATGTCTTTTTTCCTTTCCGTTTTTTTTTTTAAAACGCAAACGGTGAGATAATATATATGTCCAAATGTTTTGTTTAAATTATTTTCACTTGCAAAGTTGCAATATCCAAGATTATCTGGGCTTTGACAGGCCTGAAATCTGTTGATCTGAGATAGATATGACCAAAGTGGACAAAATGAGTATATTGATTGAAGCCTAACGAAATGTTTTGATGCATAGTCCGTATAATTGAGTTTAGCATGGATAAATGTACAATCACTAGAATCACTCTGATGCATTGCTTGATTGACTATTGACTAATAATCTTAATTAGGTTGGACAGGAAAGAGTAGTGGCCGCTTACCGATCTATAGGCATGCTATTGCTGGCCACACCACACTCAGACACTACGGAGTATTATTATTATAGAGTAGTACATTAAAAGTAGTATAATACCCCCCTTGCCCCCGTTTGTTCTTTCTTGACCACTTTTTTTCTTTTATTATTAATTATAATTTTGTTTAATTCAGCGGCTACGGCAACGTGATTTTGAATTGAACGTGTTTAGGATTCTGTATTAATATAACCCGTAACACATTACCCCACACTGTTATTACTCATGACACTGTTATAATGAGCATCCCACTCGTAAATAATATGTTCGTTGCCACTTAATATTTTCACAAATAGTTGTTATGGTTTTACAAATAACTTGCCAAAAAAAGGTGGGATTATTGATGGCGGATACTAAACACCGTGTAAACTGCATAAAATGTGACGCGCAAATTTTTATCTACACCACTGTGACTGTCAACACAACCGCAACATGCATTTGCTTTAGTGTTCCTCTTCAAGGTTCAATATTATCGAGATGCTTCTCTCAAACGGGGCGATAATAATAGAGGCTAAGTAACTTTTTTAGTGGTTTTTTTAAAAATCTATTCTGTATAAACTAATACTAACACAGTAATTTGAAGATTATCCTTCTCTATTAATAAGCTCATTAATGAAGGTAGGCCATATAAATTATTGCATTGAAATTATAAGATTGGTCTTATTGCACATTATCTTATTAATAAAAAATAAATGTGATTTTCCATAAGAGCATCTGATTGATTGATTGATTAGTATCTTGAAAATACTTCAATAAATTAATGTCTACTGTTTTTTTTTTAAAAAACTATTAGTTAAAAACAAAACTTTCATAAAATTAAAAGTTTGCATATTTGAAAGAAAAATATAATAGGAAATATTGAGAATAAGATAAAAAAAAATCGATAACTTTGGTTTGAGCATGTTAGACAAAGGAAAAAAGATGTATCAGTGAGAAAAGTCTAGAGCTATAGATAATGGAGAACTTAAACGTTATCAAGGCATACTAAATTTGACTTTTATAGAAGGACTTAATAGAGATATGAAAGAAATAAGGTTTGAAAAATATGTGATTCTAAATAGGAGAAAATGAAGGAATAAACATTTTTGTGAATGATTATGTGATAAATTCTTGTTTATATAGCCGACTTTTTTTTTTTTTTTTTAAATTAAGGCTTGATTTTGTTGATACTTGTGTACTATGTACTCATAAACTAAATTGTATTTTGTATTTAGTTTTTACCTTGGTAATTCTGGTAACTAACCAATGTTAAAAGAATGACACTTAAATCCAAAATTTTTATAGTCCCACTCATTTAAAGGAAGAATCTCGCCTAGGTATACATTTTTAGGCATTATGGGGTCGTGGACTTCTAAACCATTAATCCTTTAATGTATTATGTTGTCAATGATTCATCTTTAAAAATTTAATTATTACGAAACCGATGAATAAAGAGGTGTAGTTAAATACCTTTAGCAAGTATTCTCTCTATTTCTATTTTTTTTTTTACTTCATTTGACTTTTCACATTATCTAAAATATGACCTAAAATACATTTATTTCTAAATTTGTAAGACAAAAAATTATGAAAAAAATATTCTAAAAATTTATATTAACATGCATTAAATAAGATTTCACTTAAATATATTATTTTTAATATTATTTTTAAATTGTAATTTAAATTATAAAAATAGGGAAAAATAAAAAGACGAATATAGTAAAAACCATTCTGGCTTACGTAGTACTTAAAAGTCAAGTCAGAGAGAGAGAGAGTGGAAAATCGCAATAATTAGGAAGTGTTGGGTGGAATACCATAATTAACACTTGAAATTTCCAGACAATAAAGCCCCTAATCCAGTACTGCTATACTGCATTAGACAGTTGCCTCTGAAATTGCAGAACAAGCAGAACATTCCACTCCCACTCTTCTCACTTTCCACCTTCCTCTCTCCCGCCCGGATTAATAATCGGATCATTTCTCTTTTGGGTCAATCAGAAATCAACCCTTTGCTTTTTACCCACCCAGGTAGTTAGCCTCCCTTAAACTTCAATTTTTTTGTTGGGTTTCCAAAATGTTGTAAAATCAATCTTATCAACTTGAAGATTTTGCATATATAATAAGAAGCAGTGAAATCAAGGGGGATTGTCTGTTTTTCTCTCTAAAGTCTGAATTGACTTGGGAATCCTGAGTGATGTTTGAGATGGGAGTGTGTTCTAAGTTTAGATGACGAATATGGGTGCATTTTTTATCTGGAAAGGTTTGATTAGGATGGGTGGATCTTGAATTCTGAAGTTATTGGTTGAGTTAGTTGTGTGATTGGTGCTTAAAGATGTAAACTTTAAGGATATGGGTTTTTTGGTGGTTTAATTTTTGTGATTATTGGAGAGTAAGTTTGGTGGGTCAAAGATTGAAAGTTTGGTCAATTGTGGTTGAAGCCTTGGTGGCTGGCTACTTTCATGAGACCACTGTTTTTTGGATAATTCAGGAGTAGTTGGGGTTGGATTTCGAACTTATGGTTATTGTTTTTGGGTAATTCACTTCTTGAGAGATTTGTGGAGATTGGTAAAGGTGGGTTCAGGAGAGTGAAGCATATTGCATGATGTTTTCGTTGATTTTTTTTTTTTTTTTTTTTTTTTTATGGGTATTACTGATTGAGGAGTTAAAAAAGCAAAGATTCTCGAAAAGTGAAACTAAATCTAGTTTTTGAGGATTCTATGTCATATTTTGATAATATTTCTTCCTGGTTAGAAAAAAACAAGCATTTTTTCTTCTTGTTGTTAAACAGTGATTGATGTTTCTGTATTCCATTGTTTCTCACAGGAATGCTGTTCGTTTGGTACTTCGGTTATATGGGTGATTGACTTTTAAGCATAACATTTTTGTAGCTGGAGCTGGAGGCGTCACTAATGGAGCTCATTATCGCTGTTTTGGCTTTTGTTTGTTTGCTCCCTTGGGGTATGGCTGATTTTCAAGGTATTGATCTATCGCTCGTTACACTGATTGGAAGATAGCATTTTTGGGGGGGGGGGGGGGGGGGGGGGGGGGGGGGGGTTGCTTTATGGTGTTATTACTCGTTGACCATTTATGGTGTTATCAGGCGAGGCGCTTTATGCATTGAAACTATCATTGCATGCTTCATCAGATCAGCTGCTAGATTGGAACCCTAATATGGTTAGTCCATGCACTTGGTCCAATGTTTTGTGTGACCCTAGGAACAATGTTGTTTCCTTGTAAGTACTTCTAATTCATCTTCCACAATCTTTCAAACTTAGTTTATGCAGGCACACTGATGATATTCTAGAAGGTTGAATGAAGTGCTCTCAATTCATAGGTTGCTTACTTGCTGTTGTTGGCTTGTTTTGTTGTTTGTTCTACAGGTCGTTGTCTTCAATGGGTCTTTCTGGATCGTTGTCGCCTAGAATTGGCACTCTGAAGTCTCTTACAACTCTGTAGGTTAAGCTTTCAATGTATTCTTTTTGTACATATATCATGGAAATCATGTATTTTTGAAGCAACACATTTCTCGCACTATGATAGTTCTCTTGTTAGAATTTCTCTAAATCTACATGTCGTGTTTGCTTAATAATCTTGTTTTTGTTCTCACAACTTGTCGAATATGTCTTTGAAAAATTTCCTACCTACTGTTATCTGTTTAAGCTTACTGACAATCCAAGATCTTTATGATCACAGGAAAATAACCACTTCTTGTGTCACCTTGAGACTTGGGAAATTGTGATGGTGATAAGTTCTCGAATTGGGTCAAAATCGCAAAGCTTCTTATGATCTTTAAATTCAGAAAGACTATGCACGTAATTTGCATTAGGAGCTTGGTTTTTTGACTTGAATAACAGTTTCGTTCCCATTCCCTATCAATTACTATACTAAGTGAGATCTTACCTATCATTTATTGCAACCCTATCTTCTATTCTTAGATCTGCTTTGGACTTGCTCTTAGAGCTCTGTAGCATTTTCCTTTCAGGTTGAATTTTTAATTTTTTTTTTATTGTATGGGAGCTAGTAGCATCCTCTAATTTTGTACACCTCATTTTCTAATGATCAAATATGTTGCTTATCATTTTAGTTACCTGGTCGTTTTCGTTGGTAAACACTTATGCATTGACTATGCAGGTCTCTGCAAGGAAATGGTATTACCGGCAAGATTCCTGAAGAGCTTGGAAATCTGTCAAGTCTGACTACCCTGAATTTAGAATATAATCGTTTGACTGATGAAATTCCATCCTCATTCGGTAATCTTAAAAATCTTAAATATTTGTGAGTATCTTTGCTTTTTTTACTTTTTTTATTTTATTTGAGATACTCTTGAATACATTGAAATTTAGCATTATCCTTTTCATTAATTACATTTCTCGTTGCAGGATTTTGAGCCATAACAACATCTCTGGGACTATCCCTGACTCGCTGGCTTCCCTTCAGAGCTTAATTAGCCTGTATGTGGAAAGAATTTATGATTTGTAAAGTCCAATAAAAATTCTTATTTGAACCCCTTCCCAAACTGTTTGAGACTTGAGATATTGCTAAGATTTATTAATAGCTACCTCTTCTGTCTGACAAATCCGTAAATGTTGTGACAGTCAGCTTTCTTCAAATCAACTCAGCGGACAAATTCCTCAGCAACTCTTTTCAATCTCACAATACAAGTATGGTCTCTAATTCTATATTTTTAGAATGTATAACTGGATTTTAACTTGTGTGATATTTTGACTCTTTTGAGTACTTATGAGTAAGAAATTGAACAGACGGATATGAATCGATGTATGCTCTTGAGTATTCATCATGTTTTGGTTCTCCGACTGCAGTTTCTCAGGGAATAAATTGAGCTGTGGCGGAGATCTTCGTCATCCTTGTGCAGCTGATGGTAATGGTACAGGTAGAGCACTTTATGTTGCATTTGGTGTATTTTGATGATTATGTGTTTAGAATTACATATTTTGAAGTTGTGGACTCCAGAATTTATAGTTCCTTTTTGGTAAACAAGGGAAGTCATAAGTTACTTAAAAGAGGTTCATACAAATGCTTGGAAGGCAGGGGCCTGAACTTATAATTGAGGAGCAGTTTCTGAGAACTGATTTCTGCCCATTATTGACAGGTTCTTCAAACAAAACAAAAATTGGAGTCATAGTTGGAGTTGTTGGAGGGCTTGTTGGTATAGTAGTGCTGGGAGGCCTGCTGTTTTACATGTGCAAGAGTAGATTTACAGGATACAGGCGTGAAGTCTATGTTGATGTTGCAGGTTCTATTATTCTCCCTTTTACTTGCACATATTTTGTATCTTAGGAATTAGTTTAAAGGTGTTTTTATTATCTTTAAGGTATTTCCTTAGATTATTTGAAAGAATGCTATGTATATCTGATCTCTGCCAACCCCATTATTTGTGTGATTGGTATTGACTATTGAGTGATATTTGTAGCATTGTCTTTCCTCTGCTATCAGACTCATATTTTGGAAACCTAAATAATTTTTTGGTTGAATGCAGGAAGTAGAGCATCCAAACGCCGTCTTTTTATCTACCAAAAACTCTGTGATTCAATTTCCCTGGTCCAGGATGTTAAAATTGTCTTATATCAACCAAGCAACTCATATATACATTTAGATATTGTGAACCATTCCTTTAGTGAGAATTGAGAATCAATTATGACCCTTTGATTGAGAAAGAATTGCAACCATCAGATCCCACAGTGGATGTTTGGGCTCATATTTTCATGATTGGGTATCCATATTGTTTTCACAAATGATGTGTAGGACTTCTAAGTCTTTTATTTCTAGGGGAAGAATCAAATTCATTTTCCAGTTATTTTCTCTTTTGCTCATCCTTCTTCTTCTTGGCATGGTACTCTCTAGATGAGCCTTATGATATGTTTGATCATGTTGGAGTTCAGCTTTACTCTGACAGTTTCTGCATCTCGCCTTTTGTGTGGATAGAATATTGTGAAGTTTTCCTGTTGAAGATGGGAAAAACTTTCTTCTTATAGATAGGCTTGTGGATGTATGGCCATGTGGGGTAAATTTATTTTTATAATGACCATATACCCCTCCCCCCTCCTCCTCCTCCTAATACACGAACATATTGGAATTACATTACTTTCATAAGCATCAAGTCACTCAATGTACATGGCCACCTGATGTCTCGAGGCTAAGTGATCTCATGTTTGTTCCCTTTGTCGGATTGCATATTGTCGGATATAAGTTTATATTTATTTTCCTTTTGGAATTATATTAGAAATTACTAAGGTTAAGGACTCTACCCAATTAAGTTGTCTTAGCAATTTCTTTTTGTTGGTTACAGTTTTAGTTAGTTCAATTGAAAGACTTTTTCATTTCTTCCATTCATTTTGTCTAGAAATTGATTGGCAATTCTTTAATATGTAGTTTAAATTGTATGTTTCAAATAATCATGGGTTTGAAAAAATTATAACAAACTACAAATCCAAAGCTTCTTTATCAATAACTTTGCAGCTTATTGATATGCATAGCAGTGTAACATTAAGTAGCTCTTATTCTCCTTGCAGTTCTTCTTTTGTGCTCATATATTCTATTTATTTCTTTTTTATGTTGGTATTATATTTAGGTGAAGTAGATCGTACAATTGCATTTGGGCAGCTCAAACGATTTGCGTATAGGGAGCTGCAGGTAGCAACAGACAACTTCAATGAGAAAAATGTTCTTGGTCAAGGTGGTTTTGGCAAGGTGTACAAAGGTGTGCTAGGAGACAATACAAAGGTTGCAGTGAAACGATTGACTGACTATGAGAGCCCGGGAGGAGATGCAGCTTTTCAACGTGAAGTTGAGATGATAAGTGTTGCTGTACACAGGAATTTATTACGCTTGATAGGGTTCTGCACTACACCAACTGAGAGACTTTTGGTATATCCATACATGCAAAACTTGAGTGTGGCTTATCGTTTGCGGGGTAGATTCCTTTTCCTTGGGATATAAGTGATACTTATGTCTATTCAATTTCGAGGCATAGAAACTTGAGCAATTGTGCGATTTACACTTTTCTATACTAAAAATTGACCTGGTTCTGCACCTCACCACTTTTCTCCTCTTTCAATGTTTTTTTTTTGGGAAAATTGACATAATTAATCTGAAGTTCGACTCATCTTTTTGAAGTGATACCACCTTTTGCTTATTTAGAATTTTTTGTTCTTTTGGGGTGTTTGTTGCTGTTAATGAAGTTACATGTATGGAAGGATTTGTCAAGTTTCAAATTGTTTTAAATTTGTATATTACATGCAATCATCCATGTACCTATAGGGGCAGAAGTCATGAGTTACTTATTCCACACTAATCCTGATGGCCTTATTCTCCATATTGGAGCTACTTTCAATCACTGTTCCAGATTCCCATGGCCTTTAAAGAAAGTTATCCCTTGCAATGAGGGAGTTTCATCAATAATGAAATTTCTGTATTTGTATGGTATCTTAATGTGCAATATGAATATATTGCACTACTATTTGTATGGTATCTTGATGTGCTATTTTTCTGCAGAGTTGAAACCTGGAGAATCTGTTGTGGATTGGCCTACACGAAAACGAATAGCCTTGGGCACTGCACGTGGACTAGAGTATCTTCATGAACATTGCAACCCTAAAATAATCCATCGCGATGTTAAGGCTGCTAATGTGTTGTTAGATGAAGACTTTGAAGCAGTAGTGGGTGATTTTGGCTTAGCAAAATTGGTAGATGTGAGAAAAACTAATGTGACAACACAGGTGCGTGGGACAATGGGGCACATAGCACCTGAGTACTTGTCCACTGGGAAGTCATCAGAAAGGACAGATGTCTTTGGCTATGGGATTATGCTGCTGGAGCTTGTGACAGGTCAACGGGCCATCGATTTTTCACGGTTGGAAGAAGAAGATGATGTCTTGTTACTTGATCATGTAAGATTTTCTGAAACTGTTCATCTTGTAGCTGATGTCTTTTTGAGCAGTTTAATAAATAGTATTAGTCATTTGTTAATTTGAATAACTGAACTTGATTTTCGAAGTTGCCTTATTTTTTCCCCTGTTATTTTTGCTATTTGCATTTGCTTTTTGGAATTTTTAGCACTTAGAGAATTGTCGTATATACTGTCACTAGGAAAAAAAATATAAGTATTGTACTTGTTTCATGCTCCAAAGCTCAGTGGCACCCTTCACTGTGATCTTTATATGAGTTTTGATCTTTCTACGGCTTAAACTGGAAAATTTGGCTTATACTTCTGGAGAGGGCCAATGTTAATATGCTACGATACTAGATCTTCCCATCAACTCTTGCATATGCTTTTGCTTTCTTTTTCTCTTTTCTTGTACATAGTAATATTTTATCTTCTTAATGGTTTAGGCTGTTTACTCGACTTACTGGTGTGGTTGAATGATTACAGGTCAAGAAGCTGCAAAGAGAAAAACGATTAGACGCTATTGTTGATAAGAACCTGAACAAGAATTATGACATACAAGAAGTGGAGATGATGATCCAAGTTGCATTGTTATGTACTCAAGCTTCACCAGAAGAACGCCCAGCAATGTCAGAGGTGGTGCGGATGCTTGAAGGGGAGGGGCTTGCTGCAAGATGGGAGGAGTGGCAGAATGTGGAAGTCACTCGCAGGCAAGAATATGAAAGATTACAGAGAAGGTTTGACTGGGGTGATGATTCCATTCATAATCAGGATGCTATTGAATTGTCAGGTGGAAGATAAGGTGAGGATAGAGGTATCCCTGGGTCCTTATTGTAGATTTTACAAAAATGTTTCCTTTGCTTTGCCTCCTTGATTCAAGTAGATTGATTTTTCTTGCCTTGTTGAAAGAAATTAATTGTGGAGTTTAGAATTGTTGCATTGGTGTTTCTGATATCTTCTTCTTGGTAATATGTATGTGAAAATCTCATGGAAAACTTGACTCCTAGAGCGGTGAATGCTTTTAAATTTGTAAGATCTGCTCTTGTATTTTGGCCAAATCAATGATTAGGAATACACTTATTGAATTCTTTCTGCTTTGTATATGTATCATTTATGCTACTTGAAGGTTTGGAACTACAAGGAAGAGATAGAGTTGGAGCAATTATATATCACTCCCTGGTATCAAGCTTTTTAGTTCAATACCAAGGCAATATCTTGACAATATAGGTGGTGTACGTAATGGTATTTGGGATTTTCCTGACTAATAGGAGGGTAGTCAAGTTACATACATAAAACACCTGTGATTTACATATTTTTTCATTCTGATCCAGGAGATCAATTAGGTCTCCTTGAGAGATTGACAACTGTGTTATGCAAACTCTTGAGTGGTGGTGGATTCAATTTGCATACCTTTATGAGATTCATCCAGATTTCCATTTTGCCAATAGCCATGTATTTTTTTATTTTTTTTTTATTTTTATGATTTAACCCAAGTATCTGTATTTTTATAAGGTGCTAGATTGGAATAACACGAATTGCTGATGGAACGTTATCTGATTATTTTGTAATCTGAGTGCTTGAAAGTTAACACTTCTTTACACAGTTGAACAGTGATGGGTGTTTAAAATGGGGATGCAATATAGGAATAAGTTGATTATTTATTTACTTTGTGCTTCTGCCAGATATAAGTACTCTAGTAACATGGAAACTTGAGAAAGAAATGTTGAAATAAATCAGGTCACCATAGCGTCAATAGGTTATAGTCTACTAACATAGTACATACGGAGTATCCTGTTTGGCCTTCACCCTCCCTCTCTTCCTTCTTTTGCCTTAGGGTTTGAGGGTTTACAGGTTTTTGGGGCCCTTCAACCAGAGTTTCTACATGCTGATTTGATCGCCTTCTTCCAAGGCTGGATTTTAGCTATCAGTTGCATTTTTTCTGGAGGTAGCTTCGTTGTCACTCCGCGATCCTTGTTGCTGAACTCGTTGTCTGCTAAGAGATATTGTGGTATGGATTCCATCTCTTTGATATTGATCCCACTTTCCCTATAATCTACACCAGCCATGGCTAATGCATCAATTGACATGACTTTATCGGAACCTCTTTTTTTCCCCTCTCTATATGTATGTGTTAGTTGTGCTAGATACTTTATGGTCACTGATTTCCTAATGCAAGAAAGTTGGATATATATATACATGGTATATGGTAAACGGGAAGAGGATGTGGGCTGACGTTGAATGTATAATGTATTCATACACATGGTAAATGGTAAACCACTGTTTGAAGGAGGCTGTTTTATGTTGGCAGTTGCACTTTTTTTTTAAAAAAAAAAACGAAAAAACAAAATCTATTTATGTTAACCATGTAAGATGTACCGGTGACCCAACATTAGACAAATGGATACTCAAGCAAACTCTCTTCTCTTGTCCGATACACTAGGAAGATAACCTTTGCTATTTAAAAGCGTAGAACCTAGTGTGTCCACTTGTGTTGCTGGCATTATTCTACCACCTTTTTAGTAGCTTCAAACCGAATAGATAAGCGATACCTATATTGAAGTGAGCAGAATGTTGCTTATCCAAAGCACAGAAATATATCACTACCGAAATGTTGCTTATCCAAGTGATCTACATTCTTCAATTATGAGTGGTTCCAATGCGATCATTATTCATAAATATAAACTCCGAAAGAATATTTCCTATTGTATAGGTAGGTAGTAGGAAATTCATATTCAAGGAATCAAACTGTTACTTGAGATATTGGATGACTGCTAATCTTTATTTCTCATAGTTAAGCATTGAATGGGTTTGGCCCTCCTTCCCTCCCTGTTTCCCTTGCTGTATCATTCATTGCTGTATGGCTGCATGTTGCTTAGCCATATCCCAATTATTGAGAAGAACAGCTTATCCATTCCAATTTTCCATGCAATTCTACGAATCCGTTCTCCTTTAAGCAGTAGGGGAAACAAAGATATGGGTTTATCCACTCTTTCCCATCTCCTGTCCTCTATTAATACCAATTCGCTTGTTTTGGGTCAATCTTTCACAAACTAGTTACTATGACCCATCATATTATTTTGAATTTTGATACTCTTTTGTCTCTGAGACTCTCTACTTTCTGAGTTTTGCAATGTAAATGTTAGGGGATACAAGTTGCTTCTTTTATTCAATTAAGTCAGCTCATTTGTGCTTAAATTAGAGCATAATATTACAGGGTCCAATAAGATAGATTATACCGAATGACCCCATTATATAAAAAAGGTTGTGGGGGTGGAATGGATTTAAAAAACTAAAAACAACTTTATCAGAGAAAACACGTACGAAGTACTCCGTATGTCATACTAGAATTGAACTCTATTCCTCTTGATATAAATCTACAGGGTTTTATGACGCATACAAATTGAGCTAATGTTTAGATTGTTCCTGCCGCTGCCTTTTGGCAATCACAACTCACAAGTATGATGTTGAAGGCAGAAGCTATGCAGCTAGTATCATAATGGAGAGTTGTACAATAATATCTATGCATCTGATATTTCACAAGTTAACTTGACCTTGATTAAGGACAAATTCAAGGAATCACCTTTCCCTCAATGCAAACATCTAACATCTCCCAGAGTTCCAGCTAACATATACTTCGTGCTACAGTAATCTGCATTTTTGTGCAAAACACTAAAGTGAAATGTTTCCCGTGATTAGCAGTTGAAATATCTCACCCTATAGAAGCAGAACCTGCTACCGATTTCGTCCTCTGTATCAAACATTATTGTTGCAAGTGCAAGGCTTACTCTTGATACAGAGAATTTCAGAACTTTGTACAATGTAAATTATGTGATCTTATCTTAGAGAGTCCGAGGTATATGCTATCTTGATCTACCTATCCCACTCTCATTTAGTGTACCATAATTTAGGATAAATACTTAATGACAGACTATAACTGTAACCAAGTAATTTTAAGCTAAATGTCACATTTGGGTTGGGAGTGGTTTTTCCACATTGACTAACAGAAAGAGGATAACTAACATAATCTAGTGAGCTGCTACTATTAATATCGATTGGTTTTGATTTGATGATATCTTCTTGGGCTACTAGTATGTGCTTGGATGCTTCTCATCGATGAAGAGGGTGCTTAACTAGTTAACTACTTCCCTTAGTTATTGGTTGGTTTTAGCAAGTGTTTGATCTACAAATTAGGCTACTGCTGATAAAAATCGTGTGCAAGAGGCTAGAATGACATTAGTTTTAGATAAGGAGCAGAGATTAGAGAAGAATTTGTAGAATCCTCGTTGCTGCTATTTCGTAAAAAGTACGACTACCACAAATGTCACTAAAGGATTCAATCAAAACATCTCATGTAAGAGTACACAACTACCTCTCTGTTTCTCTTCCATAGAACACTCTGCCACCTCCATTGTTGTTGCTTGAGCTTTCTCCAAGATCATCAATGGAGGTCAAGCAATAGCTCTCCTGTACAGAGCGCAGGTCTTTGACAATAGATAAATAAGCAAGACTATCAAGTCATGAGGCCAAAGTCTACTATTATTATCATGCTAAGCACAGCATAATATAAATGTCTAAACCCAGTAATGTAAATAAAAAGAATGAAGCAACTCACGAGACTAACCATTTACAAGCAACCTTTTTGATATAATGGACGCTCACGTTATAGTGAACTAAAGTGGCCAATTACCATACCACAGTAATATACTCCGTGCCTTACTAAAATATGCCAACCAAAATCAAATAAAATTTTCGTATGATTGACCACACCAAAATCAACTAAGATACCATAATTTATATTCCAGGTAGTAGAAAATCTTGATCCGTTGGTAAATCTAGAATTACACTTGTTTTATTCTATTACTGAGTGCCAATACTTACAGTATACTATAGAAGTGGGAGTGGGAGTCCAAAACATTCACAATATCCTTCACCTCTCACACGGTCACACCCTCCACCCACACCCTCTATTATCTCTATCTCCTCATGCTATAAAATAACACTATCCATCCATGGCAGTCTCCTATCTTTAATCCTTACATTACCAAACAACTCCCAATCCATGGACTTACTGTTACCTATGTTTTCAAATACTGATTCATGACAGGAATTTCTGCCGCCTGAGAAGCTCACCGTATTTCACTTTTCTAGCCCAAATACAACAAAAAGCAAAAACAAGGACCAGAAGACCCATACAACTATGATTTACTACACTACACTTTCCTGCAGGATAACTTATACTCATAGACATGACCAGTTTGCAACTTATGTTCCCTAAAAACTGGAAAACGAATAAGATAGTACATAGTAGGGACAGAAAGAGAAAGTTAACAAATTCTTAGGTTCACAGTCTTTTACATTTTGCAATCTAGCTAAAAAGTAATGAAAATACTCCAGTTGATTAGAAGTTTAGAACCACATCTATATTGAAAACTCATTAAAAAAAAAAAAAAAAAACCTCGTGAAGTTGTCCAACTTGTTGTTGTTATTGTGTGCACCCCCGTCCCTGGGGTGGAGCGAGTGGTGTGGTCGCCCAGGTCCCGTTAAATAAGGTCTATTTTTTTAATGCTAAAATAAAAATAAAAAGAATATAAATATAATGTGTGTAAATTTAATCATATTAGTTGAAGTATCTCAATGATAAATGACCTACTTGTATAAAGTTTTTAATGTAATTTGGCATGAGTTTGATTCCCTTTACTTGCATATTTTAGCAACAAATGTAAGAAATTCAACTAATTATTTTGTCTATTAGTTGTACACATTTGTTATTGTTTTCCATTTTGTTAATGCAATAACATCTTATTAATTCATTGTATTTAGAATGTATACTATATTTATTAATTTGTGAAGAGAACTATTTATAATATTATAAAGAGAAATGACCATAATAATAAGATACTTGGTAAATAAAAACTTTTATGAAGTGGATTATTCACGATAAAGTTTAAATTGGATTTTTTATTAATTATTTATTTGATTATAATGCATAGTATTATTTTTAATCATATTTGTAATAGTTTATTTATTTTGTGAAACCACTATTTTATTTTTAATATTTGTTAAACAAGAAAATAAAATAATACGAAATATATTATTAAATTTTAAGGCCTAAATTTATTATTTCGCCCTAGGCCTCTAAAATGTCAGAAACGAGCCTGATTGTGTGGGTAGTGATTCATAAATCATAACACACCCTTTGGAGTTGTGGTAGGTCGTGTTTCCTCTCTGATCCCACCTGCCCTTTAGGCAAAAACAAGAGTTGCAAGACAAGCATATAATATTTGTCAATATTTGCAAAATGTTACAGTAAAGCAATCCAAGTGACATTATGACCCGGTGCGCGTAAGACTATAGAGTATAGAGTATAGACCAAGGAAGAATTCAAATTCACCAGTAGTAATATGAAATATCCTCAACCACAACAGAGGGTACAAAGGAACCATCATTTATACCTGAGTGGATTATAGGAGCAGCAGCTCGAGTAAGTCCCCCGAATGAAGAGGACTGAGTGCTGGTCTTATCCATAAAGTGACACTGCAGAACGAGGGAATTTCAAATCTAACTATGCTTCACCGTCAAAATAACTTTCTCTGAAATCCCAAACCGGCCTGATATAGGGTACCCAAACTGATCATTCAAATAATCGTTAATTGTAGTTTACTCTCTCGTTTTAATAACTACTTAATTTGTACTACAAATAAAAATGATAATCAATTTATTTTCCTTTGTAGCGCTTCTCATACTCCGTATTGAAAATCCCTCTTTTATATACTTTCTTAGATTATACCTACTTAGTATTTAATGCTTATGATGGATTATATTATTTCACTTATATAATTAATACAAAATTCAAGATATTAATGGTCCATCAGACATGTGCCTTAAATTATACGTGAAACAAATGGGTAGAGAGCTTCATAAAACAGCGGTACGGTAGTATGTAATATGGAGTTTTACGAGTGAAAATAAATAAACGAATTACTCGTGCGGAATTTATTAATACGGAGTTGTCCCTATTAAACAATACAAGTATTCATAGTTTCAATAGATACTTAAATGATACAAGTATACAAAATTAACTAATCATGACAATTAAATCAAGAAGTACGGAGTTTTCCTACTTTTCGTCCTCCCTTAAGCAAAAAAAAAAAAAAAAAAAAAAAAAAAACTCAAATAGCATCAAATTAAATGAATTAATCTAAAATTTGCACAAAAAAATTGAATGTAAATAGAGATTGTACAACAAAACCCAGGGCAGCAAGCTTGAAAATCCAGAATATTGTAGGAAATGTTTTCCATTAGAAAATGTTTTCCAATCTAATGTGCATTATTAGCCTAATCATAGCTGTGATGGTCATTATCAATCTTCTGAAAGCAAAGCTTCCTCTCGATGCTTTAAAGGGGAGACCCTCTTCATAATCCTCCGTGTCTTTAACGTTATTATTCAAACCATGTTTAACTTTATTGCTAACCCTCCAATAATGTTTCTGATCATCATCTTCATAATCAGCCAGCAGGTGGGCCGGTGTTTCCTCTAATCCGGCACGCTCCCATTCTTCCATTTCTACGCCAAACTTTACAAAATCTTCTCCTGCCATCGCCAATGCTTCTAAGGAATATGACATTGTACGTTTCTTTTTCTTTTCTATCTCTATATATGAATATATGCATGTGTATACATACGTTCGTGCAAGTACAGATACATATATAAGCATGTTTACTAGGGAAAATCAAGTTGAATTTTCTATATGATCGAGTTCACGGGTTATGCTATGAAGAAAATCAAATAGTTGAATTGAAATTCAAAGTAATAGAACGAGGGAGAGGAGGCTGGATAATATGCTCGTTCAAGAAACTTTCAGGATTTCAGCAACAACATTCCCGTGATAACTGATGATCAATTGCCTATCACTTATTCAGTCTACCCTGAAGATATTTGACAAGTCGTCTGTTCAAGATTGGTATGTGCTTTGTGGTGTCGCACTGGTCTTTTGGCCAAGAAGATAGTACGTGCAAGTTTTTTTTTTTTGATTGGAATGTTGTGTCGTGGCTATAAGGTCGCTTACGTAGTGGTCCATGTGTCAGATTGAGTACCGTATTCTCATTAAGAATCAACATGCATGGGTGATTAGTGTTATGAGACTGTTAATACAACCAGTTTTTTTAATTACCAAATTAGAAAATCATATATCGATAAAGGGAGTCTTGAAAGCAAATTACTCTCAGTTATATTTTAACAAATAAATCTAATTTACACCCACGTAAAGAACCATTACATTAATGACTTATTATCAATAGAGAACTGATTCTATATTAGTGTCACATGTGCATATAATACATATAAAACGTGAATGGACTTTTTTAGTTAGTATGTTTAAGGGGCTAATTGAATTACCCAAACAAAGGTTGGAAGCATTGTACTTTCTATAGTTGCAAGCTAGTATCCAACAACTAAAAATCATGTGACTTGTTATTTACCATCACATTTTTTTTTTTTTATCAAATTGCCTCATTAATCTACCATTTTTTTGTCACATCCCAAAATCACTTACCCAAATTGATTTATATGTCATTCGTAGGTTAAAAATCCATCTGTCAAGAATAGTAGTCAAGTGTCAAGTGCTAAGTGACAAGCATCGTCAGATGTCACTTAGAAGGAAAACTGTTACCTCAGATGGTGAAGGAAGTTTTGATGCAACTATAGAGTAGGTTGTTGATCGTGTGACCAAATGAATAAAAGAGATGAAGTACCTTGTTTTAGGAACCGACCGAAGAGCATTTTGAATAGGTTAAATGAGTATCGAGTAAATCGATTGAGGTGGTTCCTTTGTTCTTGGGAGGATTGCTAATCCAAATATATATCCTTTGAAAACAGTCAGCTAGAAGGCGTACAAAAACATCACTTTAGCTTCTTGGGAGGATTCATTCACACAAAGCCTATATTTCTTTACTCGTTGCTTACGGTTCTTATTCGTTCTTTCATTGGACCCTGGACTGTTTCTTGCTTTGCTTATGTTTTAAAACAATTGTACACACCAAAGATAATCATCTCCCTTTGATCTAGTGGAAAGGTGGCCAACAAGTATACCTGTTCAAATGGGCGGCGGCCAGTTAAGGGCCCTTCATTGACCCATTTGTAAAAAGTTCTAATCAATAATGGGCTTAATGGGTCGGTCTCTTAAAGGGTCATATTTTTAATGGGTCACCGGGTCATTAATGGACCTATAGTTTCCAAGACTTTTAAACACTATCAAATAACAAATTATTTCAACTTACTTGCCGATAATTCACTACCAAAGATTGGAGGTGATACACGTAAACTATCATCCTCTATAGATAAAAAATATACTCTTTTTAGATGACTCGACCCGTTATATATTTCCTTTGGGCCGACCCAACCTGTTTTTCTTGTGACCCATCCCGACCCTGACCCAACCGAATGCACAGGTCTACCAACAAGCCCTTGGATTGTCATTAGCCCGTAATTTTTGGCATAAAGTAGTCTAATGTAGACAATTCAGTCAACAACTTACAACACTTATTTGAATAATTAGTTCCTGTTTGACATAGCTTCAGGACAATCTTGATACAACTTCTCCAGAGGGCCGTGTGACTCAAAAAGTGTTGTAGAAGTACAAGCTTATTAGTTATTAATTCCGTTTCTGGGAGAGCAATTAAAACAGTTAAAAGGAATAATTGACGCCGACCCAATTTGGCCCAAGGAAAGCCAATATTATTCCAAATAAAGTATCAAGTAAAAAAATCACCAATCTCTAATATCGAATCTCTCTCTTCCTTTGAACTAAACAGAATAAAGGGTGGCTGGTGGCTGGTGGCGCCTTTTTCCGGTGGGGATTGGGTGGCTACGTGAGTAGGAATCGACATCATGACTCATGAGGCCAACAGACAACAAGTCTTGTACTCAAATACTGTACATAAACTACAAGGATGAATTCTATAAATTCCCAAGTCGAGATGTTGGCCGAGTTTACCTCTACTGTTTTTATGCCCATTTCATCCCCTGTCATTTCCCAACACACAAAATTACTCATCTATTACAACAGGAATAACCAAAAAAAACAAAACTATATAAGATTATCAACATTCAAGATTGTAGAAACTCCTCAATAGAAGACCAAAAACCCATGTCTTTCAACCTTTCATCATCCGCTTTTAAACCCAAGTCCCAAATTTCAGATTGCTCATCTTCAACAACGTTAAAATTACTTGTTCCGGCAGCTGGCATATGTCCTTCAAACGAACCCATATGATCAAACAACTCATCCTTGTTCAAAAACCTCTTCCCACACGAACACTCCCACTTGTTCTCCTCCTCAACTGCCGAACAGTGCTTCAAATGACTCTTCAAATCCGACAACACCGAGAACCGCTTCTTGTTACACCGGTTACACGGGAACTTCTTCAGGCAGTGAGCCCTCTTGAAGTGGTTCTTCACACACACCACTGACTTCAACGCTCGAAAATCCTTGTGCTTCTTGTTCCTGTTGCAACCCACGGCAGGACATGAGAACCTCTTTTCCCGATCCTTGTTGTCGGAGTGTTTCAGATTGTTTGGATTTGAGAGGGACTCCAGGGTCTTGAATTTGTCTCCGTGGGCCCGCATGTGCATCCGTAGGTTGGCGTCTCGCTTGAATCCCTTCCCGCATACTCCGCAGGTGTGGGAGAGCTCTGTTGTCAGCTCCATCACGTCTAGCTCCACGATCTCCACGTCATCGCCCTCCTTCATGGGCATCGGGTGGACCGCCTGGGAGGAGAAGGTGAGGAGGGCAGCGCCGTTGATGATGATGTGGTGGATGGCAGAGGATAACTCGGCGGAGATCGTGTCGGATTGGTCCTTCGACAGGGGGGTTTTGCCGTTGACCGAGTTGGATAGGATGTGGCTCAGCGAGTCAACTCGTCGTTGGATCGCCGAGAGGTTTAGTAGTGGGTTGCCGGAAGTGATGCATTCCGAAGGTAGAATAGGAAGGGTGTTGCTGTTGGAATCCGGCATCCGGTGGTTGTAGAGTACGCCGGGTGTGGGGAAGGTAAGGAGATTGAGAAATGGGAATGATTGGGATGGGGTTGAAAAGGCGGAGTAGGTGCGCTTCCATGAGCGTCTTTCGTATATTAAGGAGATCTAGGTTTTTATTTATTTAAACAAAATAATAATTGCTTCATTGGACAACCTAGAACATAAATTATGGGGATTAAAAATTCATGAAATGTTGGAAATTATGATGTTTGATTACCACAATATAATATGTCAATATATGTATAATGATAATGGTGGCATTTGGAAAGGGTTAGGAATAGGAATTGATTTACCTAAGAATGATTGCAACTTTAAACGCGTTTGATTGATAAACTCTCAAAAAAGATAGTGAAGGGTCAAAGTAATAGTCATGTGAATTTTTTAAGGAAACTCTTAAAACCTTGCCAAGGATTCAATGATTGGGACACACTTAATATGTAACTCTAATACATGGACTTGAACTAAAATTGATTCATGATGAGATATTGATCAGACCTTAAATCATAATCCATCCATAAAATACTCTACTAACAAAATCTAACACATATCATGGAGTGATAAATATAATGACGTAATATAGCTCTTGCAGAAAATCATGTTAGATAATACCAATCACACCAAAATCCATGCCAATAATTCTACTAAATTATAAAGAATAAAGAACAATAAATCATATACAAACATACTAACAAAGAGTATATTTACATAGTTATAGAATCAATAAAATTATTAGTAAACAAGAAAGAAGTACAACTTAAATTAACCATGGACTCTCAAAGGTTATACCTTGATTGCATAGATCATTTAAATATAATATAAACTGGAGGACGAGAATCAAGATTACTTGCAACTTACCAAGGATGAAGAGTGCTTGCAACTTTGGGATGTTTAATGCATAAAGCTTTGTAAATTGTGGAAGTGAGACATGGTTAGAATATGTGACTAAGGATTTAACGTGCTTATACTTGTATAGGAATTAGGAGGAAAAATCTAGAAGATTAGGAGAGCCGTTGTGAAAAGTGGTATAAAAGAGAGTTTTCGTGGGGTACAATTAGACTTGTTCAAATGGGAGGGGCTCTGTTAAGGACATTTGACCGTCCCATTTGTAAAAGGGTCTAATCAATAATGGACTTAATGAGTCAGTCTCTTAAAGGGTCATGTTTTATTGGGTCTTTAATGGGTCAAGTCGGGTCAATAATGAGCCAATAGTTTTCAAGACTTTTAAACACTATTAGGTAATTAGTTATTTCCACTTACTTGCCGATGATGTACTACCAAAGAATGGAGGTGATATATATAAACTATCACCCTCTATAGATAAAAACTATACTCTCTTTGGGCGGTTCGGTCCGACTCGGCCTGTTATGTATCTCCTTTGGTCTGACTCGACCCGACTGTTTTGGATCTTCTAATGCGCGCAAAAACTTAGTTTGGAATAATTTTTTTAATGCTTTTTGATATCTTTTATATTTTGGCTATTAATATGATTTATGTCTAATCTTTGGGCTAATGACCTTAGATTAAGCCCATATGCATATTTTGGCTTAATAAACGAGATTAAGACTTAATTATTGGGCTAAAGCTCACCCTTATAGTCCAAACCAAGTAGGCGATAAGTATAGTTGAATAATTGTGCTATAAAAAGATAGACCTGATTTAGGCTAATTTTTATTTTTGACTTTTTTTAAAAAAAAATTCAAAAACTAAAGCTCACATTAAAGTATTTCGAAATATGACCTTCGTTTGTAAACCGCTGTCAGTGATAGCGGTTTTAATATTAACTTTATGGGACTTGAATTTACCAACGATAAAATCGCTGTCAAGGACAGCAGTTTTACAAAAAAAAATTTGTAGTTGACAACGGTTTTACACTTAGTAAATTTCCAGACCTCATTTCTCATCATCAAAAAATGTTTAAACACCAATGTAAAACCGCTACCAAGGACAACAGTTTTACCTTGACAGCGATTTTACACCGAGTAAATTCAAGTCCCATAAAGTCAATATATTGACTCTCTTACAACCGCTGTCAGTGACAGCGATTTATAAAAGGTCATATTTTGAAATACTTTCGGGTGAGGGTTAGTTTTCGATTTTTTTTTTAAAAAAAGGTCAAAAAATATTAGCCCCTGATTTAGGTGTCTATATTTAGCTATTATTATAAATCTTAAGCAAAACTTATTTAAGAGACTATTAGTCGAAGATTTAGTTCCACTTTGGAACTGCAATAGCCAAAATCACTCGGTAATACAAGTAGTAGCTACAAATAACTTGTCAAATCTAGGGCCTAACAGACCCTGTTGATGAACCATTGGTGAAGAGAATGAAGACCTTAGACTCCCCCATTTGTCCTAAGTCCGTGACACACTCTGAGTATGGACACTAGATACTTCATTTTTAGGCCACCATTAGTACTTAAAATATTAGCATTTGGACACAAACCTTTGTCCGATATGAGCAGTTGAGCACCCATGTCCAACTAATAAAGCTACAGGTTACTGAAAGAGTCAGGCCCAGTCAGTCCACCATTATACAAATCCGAGAAAGCCCACCTGTTTGTCTCATGAGCATCTGGCTAAATATGCATTCCATCCTGAAGCCGATATTCATGATCGAAGCAGCCTCACTAGGATTTGCGGCTTTAATGATTCCACGGCCAACTATTATTATGTCATTGCCTCTTATCATAAATAACCTACGACTGTGTAACCAGTTTAATTCAAACACATGGTCTCGCAAATTAAGTAGATGGTCAAACAATGCATAGCAATCCTTTTAAGTTCTAAGTTCTAACACAGCTGGTACAGCTTCAGTAATACAACATGCTTATTTAGCAAGTACTTCCTATCAATTATATTTTGTAAAATTTAATAATAAACTTTATAACAGCTCAGATAAAAATAAACTTTTTATCATATCAGTTGCCATTTGATCTATACTTATAACTGTATACGGTGTAATTAGAAAGAATAAACATACTGAATAGGAAGTGTTGTACTGCTGGCCAAGTGAATACCCACTGGTTACCATTTGAACTCTAGGCATAGCATGAACAAGGGCAAGATTGAAAGGTCCACATTTCCAAGATGCTGGGTTAACTGAGATGAAACCTATGACGAAATCTGAGTGATCCCCAGCAATATTCATCGCTGCTGCTGTGTAATCTCTTGTAGCAAGGTTACCAGCAGAACTCATTTCAGCCACTAGCAAGAGAGCCCTGCCTCGAGTCAAGCCCTGGAGATCACAAAGAAAAATGATTAATGATTGAAACTGAAAAAAATTTACCAGTTTAGAAAGTCACAAAACATTATAGAGTGAATAAACATATTCTAGAAAACATACATGCAACTTTAGACCATCCACAATCCCAGGGCCTGATATGATGTGAGCATTGGTTATGTCAGACCATTCCAAAATGTGATAAACCCCTATAAAACAAGCAAAGTAGTGAGCTCCGAGAAGGCAAGGGACAGAAGAAGATATACCTTCACGTACTGTAAACCACGTGAAAATTTTGATCTCTTACCCTTCATAGTTCATACTGCATGGTTACAGTATTGCCAATATCAGCAAAATTACGATCCTCAAAAATAAGGAAATTGTGCTTGTCAGCAATTTGTCAAATCCATTTACCAAAGTCACCAGACAATTGCATGAGAAGAAAGAAGTGTCACACATAACGCAAAGCAACATAAGAAGAATTCATGCACCAAAATGTTGAAACTAGCAGTAGACCTTCTCGAAGTCTACTCCACAGAAAAAGTGCAAAAACCGAAAGCAAGCTGTCCTTTATTAATAGAAGAATTCCTCATGAGTTTTTATGAGGTCAGAATACAGAAATTTAGGTGTACTCCGTTTTATGATGTCCAAATAGACGTGGTTCACACAGGCACACGAGTGGCTAACAGTCAAAGTCACTAAGGTGATGCTGTGATGGTATATGGCAACAAATTTGGGGGACAAATTAACCAAAACTGGATAACTAATGAAGATAGGATCATAACATACCGAGCAAAGTTTTGAACCAAAGTTCTGGTCCAACCTACCAACACAGTGAGCAAACAGAGTCATTACTATAAAGAGTTTAAACATGGCCTTAGACATAGCTAGCTATGAAAAATTCTTTACTTGTTTTAAACACATGCAATGCAAGGCTAAGCATATCATGACAATTAGGAGTAAGCAGCTCGTGGCATTCGTTTATGACATACATCATAATGATTAGACCACCATAGACATATACTTTAAGGAAAACCAACATCTAACCTGAGTTGAATCAGTTAGCTTTAGGGGATATTAGTGGATCACATCAATTATATACCTCGTCGGTCGCATATGGCTACACGGTAACATTCCAAACAAAACAAAATGTCACACTTTAGAGTCAAAATAAACATTTTACCCAGTCCCCTGCCAAAATCAGCAACAAAACAGATTTCACAAAGATAGTTAAGCCGAGCTAACAAGCTATATCCAAAATACCATGAAGTTTATTTTGCAACAAGAGGGAGGGGGTTCACAGTAAAGAAAGGTTCGGCACCTTCGACAAAATAATATGACAGATAATAATTTTGAGTACGGAGATGTGATGCAAAGAAAGAAACAAGAAAGAGAGGGGTATTATACTGTAATCTACCACCAAAAGAGAAGTTCAGCAGAGTTGAATATGAGTGCAATGTTTTAAGTTGTGCTACGTTGACATGCTGACAACTTACACAACCGCAAAAGTAGAATCTAGGGCGTAAGCTAAAAAGTTAGAGCAAGAAATGATCAGTTGATCACCATAAGATCAAGGTGAAGTAACTGAGCTGCAGTAGCAACATCAGCAGCCAAGCACAAATCTCAAACAATCTCCAACCAGTTTCATTTTTAGCTAACTTGGCCCTCTCCCCAATCCCATAACTCAAACTTGATCTGTTTGAAAAACCTCAATATCATCCTATCTGTTATTTAGTCCACCTTACCCAACACACTCAAAACTCCGACCGTCTCACTCGGCTTCAACAAATAATGCAACTTTATCCCGTTCTCTGCCAAATTCGCTCTTCTCCCCTATCCCCTACGCAGCTATGGCGCCACTAGCCATTTTTCATCGCTAAAAGAAATGCAAAAATTAAAATATAAAAACAAAAAGAAAACTTTTGGTGAGACCGTCTAACCCATCAATCAAAACAACGGCATCAGTAACATTGAGGCCGAAATCTCTCAAGGGAGCAGCAGTCTCTAGAGCAGAAGTGCCACTCGTAACAAGGTCTTCGTTACTTAGGCAGGTTTGCGAGGATCGGAAGACACCTTCAATGGATTTCCCAGTTCCGTAAGACTTAACTTCTTTACGACGCATTAGCATTGGATGTTGTTAGCCACCGAGAATCCAGTGGAAATGGGAAGAGCCGCGTACGGGACGCCACAGATGACATCGAAGGTGGTGGGTTGGGTGGAGGATTTTACTGCAGTGACTAGGGTTTGGGAGATTTGAGAGAGGAGTTTTGGGAATGATATGATTAAGCGGAGGTTTATGTACACTGGGAGGCTATCAGTTGCCGAATTTCACGGCGGAAACGTCGTGGAATAGAAGGAATAAAAATTCCATAGATGGAGGAGTCACCGCCATCGATGGGGGTGAAAAGTGACAGCCGCGGTGGCGCTGGAGATTTTGACGAGGTAGGGTCAGGGTGTTATTACTCGGTTGTGCTGATAAGTTGCACCTTTTTTTTTAAAAAAAGAAAAGAACCATATCAGGCCCCTTTCTGTTGTTCTGATTTGGGCCTATGGTGGCCTTTTTCAAGTTATTTTGTTAGCCCAATATCATTGACTCTGTTGTTTCCGGAAAAAAAAATGGCTTGGAATCGAAAAAAATTTGTTAAGCACAAGCTAGAACTCTAGAAGCCAGTGCGCCACCTCTATTCACTTTTAAATTCAATGAATGGGTAAGAAATGAGTAATATATTTCATATGTCGCTGAGTAACTTTTTGTTTATATTAAATTTCGATGAATCAAAATTAACCTGTGTTTTAGATGCATTCAAATGCTTGGTAGATACTCTTAGTATTGTTATTAAGGAACGGTGATATTGACAGCCTATAACATTAACATAGACTTGAGCACTTAATTTCGAAAGACATCTTGTAATGGCATGACATAGTCAAGGAATTTTAAGAACACTAGAATAATTGTAATGAAGACCATTAATAGGCTGGGCTTCCTTATCCAATTGCCGTTTCTTTACTGTGAGTACCTATTTTCCAATTGCTCAGTGGTGGTGCAGTTAAATCGTTTGACTTTTCTTGGGAGACTATACTCGAGCCAAAATAAAAATAATCAAATATCGGTTGTTGACTTTTTAATGGTGCGAACTACACCGATTCATTTTTTATTTCACATTGTGCTATACTTCTCAAATTGTGAACAGAGATCGATCTCGAGAACACATATGCAGAAGAAAATGTGCGTTTTTATTTTATTTTATTTTATTATTGTACTACTACCGTTATCCCCCCTCACAATCCCATCCCCCGGTCATTCCTTCATCTTTGTAGAGCTTTGTCATATAGAGACGTCCTTATTTTCTTTTCAGTTGATATTCGTATATTTACATACTTTTTTGAGGTGGTACATTTACTCATTTAGACATCGATTATATTATTAGTAGGTGGGATAATGGAGAAACAAGAGGATTTTGGACCGCCACTTAACTCTGAAGCAAAGCATGAGATTGGATAGCATGGATACGACAAATTAAGTTAGATCCCTTCATCAATATATAATTACTCCCTATGACCCTATAAGAAGACCCTATTTGACTTTTTGTTGTCTTCAAGACCTAATTTTAAACGTTTTTATCTCTAAATCCGTGATACAAAAAATTATAAAAACTTGATATTTTAAAAATTTACATTGAGATGCATCCAACAAGATCTCACATGAATATATTATTTTTTATAACATAATGAAAATTTATTATTAAACTTTTCGAACTTTGACTGTCTAAATAAAAATAAGACTTTCTCATAGAAACAAAAAGAGTATATAAAAAGGATCTCATGACTAGAGCTTCCTTTGCCCTAGTCCCCTACATAGTTTTATTAATGTCTTCATAATACAAAGTACTCTAGATAATATATTGTTGAATTAAAATAAATATTTTTTTCACTTTGCTTAATTTCTTAATTTATATAAAAATGTAATATTATCCTATAGCATCTATTGGATCTATTGATAACGGGGATGACTATAATTAATGTAGTTTTCGATCCCTAGCCTCCAATGTCTTGCTGTATTGTAAGATTGTAGTAATGAATTACGTAATTAAAGTCCACACTAGGGTTGGATCAATTTTTTCTTCTCCTACTAATGAAGTATTTTAAAAGTGGATAGAGCCATAATATCTTGCTAATTAGCGAGTGAAAAAGGGAAGCGGCGATTCATGCAATAATCTTTGCTCAATTAATCTCCTTTGATCGAATAAGGCATGTATATATGAATCAAGGTGAATGCTCGATCACTTGATCTTAATCACCTTATAAATTATAATGAAGTTTCTTAAAACTTCTCCTTTCCTAACAACTTTGGGCCCCCTACTTATCATTAGTGGATCCTTGTACGTCACTTTGTTGACATTAACTCTGTAGTCAACTCACTCGCACATCCAGTCGATCATAATAGGGAGAAGCCATGGACCAAAAATCATACGTAGGTTTGTTTACTCAATCTGATTTCTACTGCAAGCTCCTACTCACTCACAGGGTGGTTGGCTTCTGACAACTCCCCGTCCTTGTTTGTCGCTCAAGTTTTTATTACATCCACACACAACTATATTTCATACACTCCTTGTGTCTCTAGCTAGAATATGGTGTTTCTAGATCGTCTAGGCTTTTATTTTTTCATTTTCTACTAAAATTATTATATGGATAATGCAGCTAGAGGTAATTAAAATCTATGGATTGAAGAACATGGTAAAGAAGCAACGTCTCTCAATCAATAATGTAAATACCAAATAGAGTGACTGTCGTAACTTCCTAAGAATTAAAAATCTATTAATGTATACAGAATACCTCCTAATTGAAAGTACTTCATCCGTTCCCTAAAATTGACTCATTTTTCATTTTGGACTCTCCTCTAAAAATAGCTCCATTCCCTTAAAATTTTCCTATTTTGGGCTTTTTTCAAAATATTTTTCATTGTATCTTAAAATATTTTTTTTCGTACTTGGGTCAATATTTAAGGAAGGGATGAATTAATGAATTAAAAGAGTAAATAAGATATGCTCCTAGTGTTTTTTTCCTTAAATTGTAAGTCAAATCCTAATTGTTGATTATCATGATCAAATTATCCATTAAAACAAGCACACAGTCGAAACTTCCATGATTATTGCTTTTTAAGTGCAGTATCTTCTAAATATAAATGAAATATTCTCTAGTTGTACACATTGTGTTTACAAGTAATGCATGCTGCTATCTATATGGCTTCCAGTTTTAGATCAAGAAGCAATTATTTTCTGCATTCACCAATTTTAAAATTAGAAGGTATGGCGCATCATATACTACAGTGTACAGAGAACAAGAGAATACTACAACACAAGCATGCCGTTACATTAAACCGTATAAATTGACAGTAATACTACTTTAGCAAAAGAATTGTTGAATTACGAAGTATAATTTATTAGTCAGAGTGGAAAAATGGAAAATCTTACTTAGTACAGTTATACAAAAACATTGAATTATGAGAAAAATAAGCAAGCTTTAATTTACGGGAAAAGACTTCGAGTACAGCACTAAAGGTTTTCCAATCAAAATTCAATAAAAGAATTCCAACTTTTACGTACTCACTGTTTGCGGATATGTTGCCCAAAATCTCACTGTCTTCTCAACCATAATTAATTTACCATTCTTTTCCTAGTCTACCACGTATGTTGATTTTTTTTACGTATTATGAACACCTCAAAACTATGTGATGTAGACCACTCTAATAAAATAAATAGGACTAAGCAAGCAAAAAGTTTTCTACTTACCAAATCCTTTAGGCCAGCTTTACGTGCATTGTGAATCGCAACAAAAAAAAAAAAAAAAATTACTAGCTAATGTGAATGGTATCCCAACAACTTTATACTCCCCGAATAATTTAATGAACAAATATAAACAAACAAAAATAACTTAAACTCTTCATGGTTTAGTGAGTTTTCATTCCAAAAGTATAGAACGCCGTGCATGTGTAAAAAGAAGAGAATCATGCAATAATATATGAATGGTTGATAATTTGAGAATTGAGATAGTAACACCTCCATCGCCTCCCGACCCTGCAGTGCAAGGTTCTCGCTACTCTTCTTGATCACTAAGGGGGTGGGTTTATTAATTTGGAAATTTGGGAGGCATGGGAGTTGTTCATCGTGAGGAAATTAAATATATGTACGTATATATATTGCTTTGATAGTTACTCTATAGATAGTTAGATATACGTGGATCACTTGTACTAATTACTTGAATAATGTACCCAATGCAAAAACATTAGCCGTATAATAATTATAAAAAAAAAAAACCTTATAAGCTAGCTTAGTGTGTAGAATGTACGGTAAAAATAGTACAAGTACGAGTACTTCGTATATGTTAGCAATCCGTAAGTACCATATATGCAACTATATATGCAAGTATACTATCATATAGAGTAATAGACATATACGGAGTACATCGTGATAATATCTCCTACAGCTTACTTTCTATGCTAATTTCCAAAACTCTACAGTAATTAACATGACGGCCGTGGCACGCACGCAGTTCATGAACAGAGTATTCTTGAACTGGATAAAATATTACATACCATATATATGTATATATATTTTTAACGAAGTAAAGCTAATTAGGATGAAAATAAATAGTACAAGCTACTCCGTATGAAAATACCTCGTTTACTACGGTATAAATTAACCAAATACTATGGAATATCATGAAACAACAAGGAGTCTTCAAGAAGGAGATGATCAGGCCAGAAGCTACTAGAAGTAGTGGTAGTAGTGCAACCATCTAGAAGTGGTGCTGAGGTGGCGGATGTGGTTACCGGAGGTGGAGATGGAGAAGAAGGAAGCCAAGGAGAATTTGGTGAATTCTCCCCTTGGCTTAAGACTGTGAATTCACAAGGTGGTGGTGGTTGATGATGATAATCTACTTGATCTTGATTAACCAAACTATTGTTATTGTTGTGGATGTCTTTGTTGATCAAGTTAACCGGTGTTTCTAGAGTTTTTAGGCTTGGCAAGTGATCATGGATATTATCAAACGGGTTTGGACCATCCAAAGTGGCGATATTCAAATCCGGGTTAAGGTTATGATGATGATTATAGTCCTTGGTAGAAAATGCAGAGGGGAGGGAGTTCAAAAGATTGAGGGTGTCCATGTCTAAGTTAGGCATGGGAAAATTAGTAGGTGGCTGGAGTAGGTATTGTAAATACTGAAGTTTAGCCACCTCAGTTTGCAGTCTTACTGCTTGTTCTTCCCAAGAGTTGTTCTCCACTAGCTCCTTGAGGTTTGCTAAGGCTATGAGGTGAGGCAAGCTTGAAAATATGTCGGTTCGGGGACGGTGGGTCATCGGGTCAAATCCCATTTGAATTAGCTTCTTCTTCAAGTGTGTGTTCCAGAAATTCTTGATTTCATTGTCTGTTCGCCCTGGTAGATGGTTTGCAATTGCCGACCACCTGCTCATTACCAAGACAAATATGAGTTCTCCGGAGTATATGTTATTCATTCATCAACTGCTCATAATATTAAAGAATTCAGGACATTTTATTTTGAGCAAACTATGTATTACATTCTACGAAAAATATAAATTTGTACAGCGAATTTCATAAAAATGAAATGCACCAACATTATTATAATTAAATTGAACCTCCCATAGAGATCTAAAACGTACCCCATGCACCATGCACCCATTAGAAAAAAAAAAAAAGAAGAAAAACCTCCATAATAGATTTGTTTTGACACTTTCAATTTGAAGCAAACTTGATAAGTTTTACTGAAATAGTATATGAACACATGACAAACGGTATATATATTTCTCCCAAGAAATCATATATATATATATATACTTATCTTATTGTTCTTTTGAAAAACTCAAATTAGTTAATACAAAATGACTCCAAAAGAAAAATCTAGATAATTAAGTACGGAGTAGTTAGCTTGAGAAAGCTCATAGATCAATACAATACTAAGTAATTAAGTGAGAAACAAGAAATTTTTTTGAAGAAGAGTCATACTTGTTACCGAGGATAGAATGAAGGTTTAGAATAGTTTGCTCTTCCTCTGGGGTGAATTTGCCTCTCTTAATATCCGGCCTCAGATAATTAGTCCATCTTAACCTGCAGCTTTTTCCACACCTATTCAAACCTGCAAATTTTGCATATGAAGGAATAAAACTAAAGATACTTGATAAAATAAATAAAAAAGTTCCAGTACTCTATGACTCTCTAGGGATGAGGGATGTTGTCCTACAGTTTAAGGAATATTTTACCTGCAAGTTTAGGGAGGGCTCTCCAACTGCCATGGCCATGTTTTTGGATGTACTTGACGAGCTTCTGATCTTCTTCAGGGGTCCATGGCCCTTTCTTGAGACCTGTTTCATCACAGCAAGGAGACCTTCCCATAATAATGTTAGAAGATTTAATTAGTGCTCTCAATCTAAGCTAGGTGTTGCTTTGCTTCTCCTGTAAAAATGATTTGGCTGCCTGCCCCCTTGGAGTCCTACCAGCTACTATGCTTTACTATTTATATACAAACACACAATACACTCCTTTCACTCTTCTCTCTATTTTTTTATATGCCAAAACAGCTGACTTACGTGGGTCCTTTCAATTGGATAGTGTGTACCAGCACTACTCTTCTCTGCTTTATAACAAACTACTATGATGACCCTACTGTTTTCCTAAGAAATATTAAGGAGTGATCGGGTCACTCTTGCTAGTTCCTTGTTCTGATGCATCCTTTCTACTATTCGAATCTGTACACTTACTAATCAGATACAGGAGTACTCCACACTAGCTAGTGCTTGTGATCTGCTTATTTGAAATTGTTGAATATGGAGTAAATGCAAACTTACTTAACGGTAGCTCAGAACAATTGAATACTCCATGATTGTCCAAAAATCGTTGAATTGATTGATCGACTTCTAACATTAATTATAAAGATAATTAAGATCGAAACGCTAATGATTGATAATAATTAATTACATTATCTAACATTAATTATAAAGATAATGAAGAACCATAGCTAACTAATGATTGATAATTAATTTTTTTTACATCTAAGAGAAGTATACACATCTCAAAAAATTAGTTAATTGATGTATTCTTAGTCAATTACACCTTAAACTAATTAAATTGTATGAAGGACCAAAGTCAATTACCTATTAATTAAGGTAACGATTTTGTGATTCCTTCTTAGAGAACCAAAGTCAAGTAATATGTGCGTGGTGGATCGGAAGGGAATGCTTTTGACGGAAATTCTTTAATCATATCTCTAACCTTATATACATACAGAATTATTTCCAACGAACATTCATCATTCTCTATACTCAATTTTCTCTACTCAATTCTCTCGCTTACTTTTATTAACCATTTCACGTACTACGTGGTAGTCTCTGATTAGCCACAAATTACACATCAGGAAATAAATTTCATCTCCATGCATGAATGAATATTGGCCTCTGATTGCCTCATTAGTGCAATTGCCCATAGATGACATTCATCTCCATGCACGCACGCAACCGTAGCGGATTGCGTTTCTTTTGGCCGTAATTGCATGGGCCATACTCTATGTAGCTCTTCCTTTAGCATCCCCGCAGCTCTTAAAAAAAAAAAAAAAAAGGACTCCGATCATTAAAGAAATTTTCCACTAAAGAGAGGGTTAAGTTGGAGAAGCTACCTAAGCTAGAAAGTTGACAAGCGGCGGCATTTGGTTATGAATTAGTGTAATTAATCCTCTTTAGAATTACTAAGAAAATATTCAATTAGATTAGTAGGAATAAACTACGAAATCTTCGTTTAATCCAAAAGCTAAATCCCAAGAATTTAGGTAAGGCTTCAGAGGAGAAATATAGTTGGTACCAATGAATTGATTGAAAGAAATACATATATATATATATATATATATATATATATATATATATATATATATATATATTATAATGTTCCACACTGATAGGAGTATTATTATGTTTCAACAGTACAAATAAATAAAGAGGGTCAAAGAGTGGAGATTGAATTATTTTTTCCCTTATTTGCACAGTACTTTAATTTTATACCTATATGTAATATTAAAAGGTTACACCTAATAAAGGCAAAATAAAATCATTGGATGTATATGATATTTAACCAAATTCTTATTATATTTTAAATTAGTATAAAACGAATGGTACAAATAGTAATTAGCTGTTTGAAGTCAAATGAGAAAATAAACAAACCAACATGTGGATGTGGCATCAAACAGGTCACAACATTTGAGTAGTGACTTTTTCAGCCTTAAAATCTTTGCCTAGCCAATATATATGCTTCATTTTTCTAGTGATAAATTAAAACTCCTTTATGTCCAAATAAAATTGAGAAAAACTACTAGTTTGTTTTGACCAAAACACACGGGTTAATTATCCAATATTTTCCGTATGACTTAAGATTTTGAAATATTAATGCTCCTGCGCAGAGGCTGCAGTCCTTAGGCTGCTGCTCTAATAACACAAAGGAAATGCAGCTGGATCCCAATGGGATTGATTCAAGAGATTTTTCAAATCATCATATCGTCGAGTGTAAAATACATTTTCTCGTATCCTTATCCTTTGTACGGATCGAGTAATACTTGGCACATGAAAATCAAGATCTAAGGAAATGTGACACATTTGACCATGAAAAAGCCGGTTAGCGGGAAGTTGGTACAGCAAACTTGCTAATTTTTCTACCATCTTAGCAATCTGTAAAGCAAAGGAAAATAGATACTTCTTTCATCTTAAGACTGTAACAATTGCTTCGTCAATGGCCTTGTCATCATGTCCTTTGTCTCGATCTGCATGAGAGAAAAGATCAAAGACTGCGTTAGATTTTTACTCATGATCTCCTCCATAATCTGGCAATAATAATATGGTCAATGCAAATAGCTTATAGCACAAGATATTATTCAAGAACGTATATCATTTTAATAAATACAAACAAAGATATCAAAGTATAATATATGCATGGTAATTCCGCATATTCTTAAATCTTTTAGTGGCCTAGTCTTCTAGTTGATGTCGAATTCTTTGAGTCAAGGTGCAGAATTGGCCATGAGAGGGCAGGCAAACAGCTGAGGCCTTGATCAGCGAATATGGAAATGATATACAAAATTACAAAGTACTACGCTCCCTCGACCTTCGCCTCTAAAATCTGAATGGTAGTGTGCGCTACATTTGGGGTATGGTCATTTTTAAGTAATCAATTAAATCTACATAGAATGTAACTTTAAAATATACGTAATGTTGCAACATTGAGTTTTCATGTTAGTTTGGTGAATAACCAAGATTGGGAAAATATAAATATAAATTTATAAAATCTTAAAAAAAAATTGATACTGTGAAACTCCTTATTCTCAGAGTATTATATATCAATTATATTTATATGGGTTACAAAACTTACTATGTGTTACTCTAGCTATATTGCGTACTATGAAAACATATCTAGATAAAGAATATAGAAAATTTCCTAATTTTATACCATATAAATATATCAATGGATATTTTCGTAATTTTATTTTTATATATGAGATTATAATCTCTATATTTAATATAAATTTTTCTTTATTTTTATATTTGATATATAACAATAACTATAATATATATATATATATAACTGTAAGAGTTTCTGAAATCTGCCTTAATTAGCTGCTTGAGGACAAAATATAAGGTCATTAATAGTTTACCTACACTAGTTAACGTAACAATAAGAGTTAAAAATCAGTTGGAGCCTCGTGAACAGAAAAAAGGTCGCATATATTATATACACTACTAAGTACTGGCAACGGCAATTTATATACTCCGGAGTAATCAATTTCAAACGGGCCTATTCAATATCCTACACAAGTAAATTAATCAATATCAGGGACTCAGGGATGAGTGAGAATGGGCAATGTAGCAGCGTCCGTTGCAGCATTCAGCGTGCCATCGATTATTGAAATGGCAACACTTAAGACCAATGTTTAGAATAGAATTTGCACTAAATTACGGGATTACATATAGACAACTAGACAAGGGAGAAATTATCGGACAGACAGAGGAAGAAGTCGGAGATTACTTGTTAAACTGAGATTCCTTGTCGGACGGACCTGCTCTCACATCCAAAGAAGCAGCTACTTTAATTCTAACATTTTAAACGAAATTCATGCATGTATGATGTCATGATAATAATATTAACTTGGTGGAGATATAGTGATTGTTAGAGTCAGCTTAACAACTGATTTGCTTGCTCCTTTGGGTTTCTACCTGATCACTACCTACGTACCTACATACCGACATACAGCTAGATCATACATATTACAAATTACACTCTTATTTCCTTGCACTTCACTTATGATACATACATACACGTACGTGCCTTTCCATTGCCTTTTTACTTGAGCAAAAGCAGACATCTCTCTAATTAATGATTATATTTGCTAGCTAGATCGACTTATAGTAAGATCACATGCTATATATATACTATGCTCAAATTGTATTTTAAGGACATGTGTTTAAGTACTCGCTAGCGTTAAATCTTGGAAATTGAATAACTACATTCTGTACGTACATAAATATTACTCCGTATATCATAGATCGCATGCATGCATCACGAAAATATCTCCAAGTTTCATTACGAACGTTTCAAAAGGCATGATCGAGAGGTTCATATATTAAGGCAAGGGACACCAAAGTGCAGCCCAGTCTTCCAAAAGACCGGGCATACATAACTGCAAAAAAATTATGGTACAAATCAGCAATGACGGGAAAAAACATTTTTTTATTTTTTGGGTCTCAAATTGTGATATTTAGTATCATGTATCAACCCTATTCAACACACATAGCTAGTCATCGATACCATACTTTAATTTGTTACCATAAGTAGTACTATAATAATCCACTTCAGCAACCGTAAATGACATTGGAAAACATTATGGTGTTCATAAGGTCAAGCAAATCTACGAACATTTTCAAGGTATCTTTTAACGATAATTACGTGCCAAATTATCCTTTCCCCAAATGAGCATTGGGACCAAGAGGTCATCTATCTTCAAAATTCAAACTTATAATTGATAGAATATAAAATCAATTATGTGGCTTTCATTACTGATTAATGTGGTATTGAAGCCAGCATGATAAAAGGTTACGGGTTCATATCAGAAATATTTAGCGTTAGATCTCAAGCACGAGATAATTTATACTTAAGGTTGAGTGGATAATTTTGACAATTATCAATCTTCAAAAAGACTCCTCTGGATCTAAGAATTAGTAATGGGCATAATTTATACAAATTTGTCACAGCTTTCTCAACGGTTATGCTCAACAGCAGGGTTTAACGAATAATTTATGAATTATTTAGTTATTGAAGTGTCCCTTTTAGTTTGTATTTTTGGGGAATTTCTAAAAGAATCAAACTCATTCTCATAAGCCATTAACCACTGCAATTCTAATTGGCCCACTAAAATTTCCATAAGGACTGACATCAATGACACAGCTAAGGACAGTAAAAGATAATGCGATTGACTGTTAATCATCATATAAACAACAAAAAGAAGAGACAAATGATGAGATAAATTGTTATATCACATTCAAACATGTTGTCATAATATTCCTCTCGTAAAAGGTAGTCCGCATTTGCAAATCAAAACTTTACATGCTAGAAATCTCTAATAAATATCCATGTCCCACCATATTTTGTAAGTGACTATTAATAATAATGAGTTAATGACGAAAGTTCCCTAAAAAAATAATAATAACAGAAGCGACTGTGCATGTAACCCATAGAAGTAGTATAGAACTAAGAAGCCCAGCAGATGAGTTAAAGCTTAAACGTACACTTAGCTTGGACGCGGGATTGGGCAGAAGAGGCTAACCATATAAACAACAATGCACTTACCATGGAGTAAAAGAAAAGGCAGACGCAATAATTGTGAAGGCATGTAAAGACATGGGAATATCATAACATTGCTTTGAACTGCTCCTTTACGTAAGTCCATTACCTCTTTATCCCTATAATTTGCTTTTTAATTAATCTACTCGTTAGATTATTATAATAACTTAGCTTCCCAATTTTGCTGTAAGTAAGAAAATACCAGTAGCAGACAGATTTATTACAACATAATCTGCGCACTGACTCTTCTCCTATCATTTTTATCCATCCTAGAGGAAGCACTTTTCCTGCTAAAACAATACTTATTTTTGGCATTCGATGGAGAGACTAATAATAGTTCCAATATGTTTCTAGAGGTCTATCTCCAACGTGCTACTAGTTATCAGAAAACTCTATATCCTCAATTCCTGCCATTGAATCTGCTACAGCCAGCAAGACATAACTTAATTGCTTATGATATATATAATAAGAAATACTTTATTTTATTTAACTTTTCATGATCAGTCTTTCTTAAATTAGTATGTTTTGTTTCGAACTTTGATCTTCAATCCTCTGGACTTCTTTCAAAAAGAAAACATAAATTATGCATGTGTGATCATCAAAGTAAAACACCAACTTTTACATGTCTAAGGCTTGAGTCAGGATTTAAATTGCTCCTATGTTTTGATGTATACGGGAATTTTTTCATGGGTCAGAACCAATGGCTCACTTGTCTTTCAAAGCCCCATGACATTGACTTTTGAGCCTAACTTTACTAATGACAAGCAATGGACAACAGCCCATATGTACAACGAACCAATTCAAGATACAAGTCTTAGTCCTTGGCTGAATGGCTTAGTATTGAGTACGTTAGCCAAACTGGCCTCTTTAGCCCAATATTAAACATGTAAAGCTCATCTGTTTAAAACAGACAAAACACTTAAAATCAATGGTAACCATATTAGAGTAATAGAGTGTCAGATTATCTCAACTGTCCACTAAATTACAAAATCAATTGTTACATATTGGACGTTGAACCAATTGCTATTTATAGCAATTATCAAAATAAAATTCATTCTTATGTCCTACACTTATACATAGATAAGTCATATGTGTTAAGCTATCATAAAAAAATTACATATTATTTTTTATATATGATGTCATTTTTTCCCCTATTTTACATTAACATTAGTGGAAATATAATTATATATAGAAAATTTCATGACTACACAAATTCCTTAATCATTTAAAATTACCTCTATTTTTCTCACTTCAGTAGATTGGATAGACCCCATGTCTTTTGGTTTATGTGTATTTCAGGTCACTCACGTATCATCATGTGCCATGATAAGTGAGTGGAAGAGTGATATTCAAAAAGAATCTCATACATAGAAAAGGGATATAAAAAAATTAGAGTGGATAAAGAGAGGACAAGGAAAAAAATTTCCTCATTAATAAGAGTGGTCTTGTGGGTGCCAAATCAGTTCTCAAATAAATGTTCACAACATAGTGGCCCATGTTTTTTGCAAGTTGTCAAGAAACATCCCAATGCAAAAAAAGTTGTAAAAGAAAGAACAACCGAGTGGAAGGTTACTAACCTCAAGTATGGTTAGCGTATGTCTGCATATATCTAACAAAGTTATCCATAACTGGACTGCTAAGGACTTGAAGAGCTGCATCAGAAAACTGAAGCTAAAGCCAATTAGAGACGGCATAAATGACACTAATTAAGCAAAATGACTTTTTAGTATTAGTAAAATATGCTATTTAAAGCCAGCATGGGAGGCCTGGGAAATTGGGAAGTAGGTACTAACTAACATTTGAAATTATGACGAAAAGAGTTTTTAAGAGTATCAACATTGGATGCTCTAGTATGAGAGACTGATTATACCAGTGTAGTTATGAAGATATTTTTATACAAACGAATTTGATTCAGTACAACTAAACGCTTAGGGCCTTAACGTATGACATATTCCCTTGTTTGTCGACAAGGGATAACCAAAGGACCATCATTTTTGTGTCAACCTTTGCACCAGAATTTTCAGTTCATGCCTGTCCCAGAAATTAACATGTACTGAAATTAATTGTTCAAAGGAGATACAAAAATATTTCACTTCATGCCTGTATCATCAATTAACATGCCTAAAACATACTATTCTGAGGAAGAAAATTTTGACATTAGTCCAGTAATGGAAACTCCAGACTCCAAGTTAACAGCAGCTTCTTTGTTTGAACACTTTCAGACACTGTCTATCTACTAGTCTCAACTAGACAGGAATTCATCCTGGATTGCTGGGTGGTTTTCATAGTAGTTTCAGAGTTTAAAAGCCGCAGATATTAGATAGAGCCTCCGGGAAAAGTTGAATGTTTCTTTCAGACATGGTGTACAGAATCAAGCAGCATCCCCAGGAAACAACCAGCAATCAGTGATGCTTAGAATGTACACAGATTGCAAAAATGTTCACAATCTCATAATGTTATGTGTAGTCGTAAAGAAGATTCTTCAAAGCATAGCATAGCAGAAATAGAATTAATTCTTTCCTGTCTGACAATTTCTAGAATTTACTTGGCTCTATTCCTAAGTAATCTCATAAAGTGTTCTGCTGCAAGAATAATTACTAATATGGACCACAACATGTAGCAATGTACTATAGCACTCCAAGTTGTGTCTGATATATACAATAAGTCAATCAAAGTGTTGTGCCCCTTTTTACATCTTTTTTGTTTTTTTGGCAACAAGTATTGTTATTATCGGCAATCCACAAATGCAAAGATGTGGGCTAACAATTGTGTAACAATGAGTCAATGACATCCTCATATAGTCATATTGGGTTTGAACATGAAGCATGCAAATTCTACAGACTTAGCGTTGATGAGATTCTGATAATGGTCTGAGAAGAAAAACTTATTGAAGTGAATAACCAAAATTTACACATGAATTATCTGATACAGAAAAAGTTGATTAGGATCCTGAAATCAAACTCCTACCACAGATAGCTACAAACATTCCTCTGTATGGATACATTACTAACAGATAAGCTCATACGGGATTCTAAGCCTCTTCAGATGCCTTTTCCTCTTGTAACTTCTTCAGGGAAGGAGGTGGTCTCACCACAATGCTTCTCTTCCACTCCTTGTCAAGCTTCCTTGATAACCTCTTCCCAACTCCCTGCTCTATCTCTCTTTCCCTCTTCACGGTAAGCATGCGTGCAACCTAACGTTGAGGAAAAGATTTTATATTCCAACTTCAATACAAGGCCAACAAGACCTTTACAACTGAAACACGTGTGAGGGAGGAAATGTGAAAAATGCAGAGGAAATCTTATAAACACGTAGGATTTATGCTGCGGCTGAGTATGATCAATCGGGATGATCTTTTTCAAATTAGTAAGGAAATTCATTGACAGCAGCAAGCATTGTAAATCATCAAACAGGACTAATACTACGAAAAACTGTTGCAAGAATAATGTTGGAGACTAGCGCATGTAAACCATATGCTATGTTAATGCTTTATATCAACGAAATGATTGAGCAAATAGGTCACAAATTGTGACAGAAAAACTTAGATATCCCCTCAATCTTTTAAACAATAGTGAAGACTCCACCTTGATTTATACTACCTTGTTCTATTTTGTAGGTGATGGAAGTCATACGTATATTACAATGCATAAGGTTATGAGTATTGCTGCTGTTGTTTGTTGTTGTGTATTGCTATTTTTCTTCAGGATAACCTCTACTCATGATCGTATGGGATAAGGATGAAATGATTGCTGAAATTCAAACTCCAAGCTAGGTCCTATTTTTGTGGAAGACTACTTCCTGGTTTCGTGAGTTGATAAGCATGAACAAGTGTTTGAATTTGTTCAAACATCTGATTGAAACTCTTCTACAAATTTAAATCAAGTCAATGCCATGCAACAACTCTCCTACATTCATGGAATCAGTTTCGTTAGTTCTGATGAAGACTTCAAAGGATTAACAGACTTTTGAATTATGCTAAAATTGTGGAACGACTTTGAAGCAGTCAGTCAAAGGCCTAATCTCCGATTCAAAAGCAACAATCCCTCTGAAGAATCTGTTTGAAGACTATCCGTTGCAAGTAACTCTATAAATAGAGTTAGTTGAAGCATTGAAGAAAAACAAGCCCAAAAACGTGAAATACAACTATCAAGCTACAACAAACACTTTTCTCTCTAACACTTATTCATTTTATTGTAATTTAGAGTTGAGAGAAAAGAATACAAAGTATATCTTGAGTGTGAAAAAGAGATATCAAAATAAAAGAGAGATATACCTTGAGTAGAAACTATAATACTCAAAGGTTCAGAAAAAGTAAGGTGATTTTAATTTCTAGGAATTGAGGTGCTAAAGTGTAGCTAGGGAAAGCTATGGTAAAGAAGATAGGGTGAATATCTTCGAGGTGACTTTAGATCTCTAAGGGAAGAAATTAAAATCGTTAAATCCTAAGGGTAGGAAACCCTAGGCGGAGACGTAGGCACATTGCCGAATTTCGTAACAAATAATCGACCCCTTTACAGTTGCACTTTCGTACTTAATTTGCTTTACTTAATTCGTATTTGTTTCAACAGCCTATTCAAGTCAAAATCCTGAACAATTTTTCAAAGCCCTTGAAACCAGTTTTATTATTTTTCCGCATCTAAAAGACGTTTCAAAGCTTTGAAAGCCTAATTGCGAAAAACGACCATACTCTATTCATCCCCCCCCCCCCCTCTAGAGTATATTGATCTTATTCTATCTTCTATTGATTCTTCAATTGGTATCAGAGCTTTACTCACTAATCAAATATTTAATCATCTCTGAGGCATTATGAATCCAATAGGTGATGGTGGTTTTGCTCAAAGACGTTCATCAAATCGTCCTCCATTGTTTTGTGAAAACAATTTTGCCCATTGGCGTTCATTGATGCGCAAATGTTTCTAATTGATCAAGATCTTGAATTATGGGATATAATTAAGAAAGGACCGAAGGTCCCTATGAAGAGTGATGATAGTGGCGTTTCAATTCCAAAAGAAGACAGTGACTTCACTCAAACGGATTTGGAGAGCATTACTAAGAACTATCGTGCCATGAACTTGCTCTACTGTGGATTGGATGCAAATGAATTCAATCGAGTTTCCTCTTGCAAATGTGCTAAAGAAATATGGGATAAGTTGGTTGTCACATACGAAGGAACAAGCCAAGTGAAGGAAACCAAGATAAGTATCTTTCTTCGTCAATATGAATTGTTTAAAATGACTAACAATGAAAGTGTGAAGGAGATGTTTACAAGGTTTACTCAAATAGTGAATAATCTGGATTCACTTTGGAAAAGTGTTCACTAATGAAGAAAAAGTAAGAAAGATCTTTCGATGTCTTCCTAAATCTAAATGGGGTCCAAAGGTGACTGCGATTGAAGAAGCTCAAGACTTAAGAACTTTGCCTTTGGATAATCTTCTTGGAAAACTAATTACCCATGAAATGTCCCTAAATGAAGAAGATGGAGAACCAGCTTCATCAACGAAAAATCTAACACTTAAGGCAAAGAAGGAAGAAGCTCCTAATGAAGATGGCGATAGTGATGATGATGAGGATGATGAAGATCCATTTGCTCTCATTGCTAGAAGTCTCGCAAGAATATTGAAAATGAAGAAACAATTTCCTAGAGGAAGAGACAATTATCGTCCAAATAAATACAAAGGTAAGTCATTCAACCCAGTGAATAAAGCTAATACACTAACGTGTTATGAATGTGGTGAAACAGACCACCTTGTGAAGGAATGTCCCCAATGAAAGAAAAAGACATACTAAAAAGGGATTTTAAAAAGAAGGCTATGGTTGCTTCATGGAGAGATTCGGAATCAAGTGATGAAGAAGAAGAGCATGCGAACTTATGCTTAATGGCTAATCATGAAGATGGCGAAAAAGGAGAACATCTTGAGGTAATAGTAAAAAATTTGATTTCAAGTCCTACAAATGTTCTATCTGAATTCTTGCAAAGCATGATTATGAATGAAGAAAGCTTGATTCTTGAATCAAAGATCTTCAAAGAAAGACTAAGCAAACAGGTAAGTGTTTCTAAAAGTCTTTATAAGGAATTATATGATCTCAAAGCTATTCAGTCATCCTTTGAACTCAAGGCTAAAGTCACGGAGTCATCTCTTGATGCTCAAAGCTTTGAAAACTGAAAACCTGTTTCAAAACGTAAGCTCGCCTCTTTAAGTTATTGTAATGATAACTTGGAGAAGGAGAAGAAGCTTCTGGCTGGGAAGTGTAGAGAGCAGCATACTGCCTTAGTTAAATTTACTCATTCCGAAGCTACTTTAAATAAGTTGTTGGGTGAACACCAAGCTTCCTTAAACAAAAGTGGGCTTGGATTTAATAAAAACTTTCCAAACAAAAACTTGACCACATTTGTTACAGCTAAGGATAATTGGAGAACACCTACATGCTTTTATTGTTGCAAAAAGGGTCATACAAAGTTGACTTGTCCTTTTCGAAGGAATGATCCTCAAGTTATTAAGAATTCCTTTCCTATGTATTTTCGAGACCAATTAAAGCAAGTATGGGTTCAAAAAGAGACTAGACCACCTAACATGGTTTATCCTGATTATGAAACCAAATTTGCAATTTAGTCAAGAAAGGTTTGATGTTTCTCTATTTTGTAGGAAATCACCAAGAGTAAGGATCATAAGTGGATTCTAGATAGTAGTTGCTCTCGGCACATGAGTGGAAAATCTTCATTATTTTCTATGATCAATGAGCAAACTTCTGGAACAATTACACTTAGTGATAAAGGAAAATGCAAAATAATTGGTATTGGCAAAGTTAGAGAAATCACATCTAACTCCATAGATAATGTCTATCTCGTTGAAGGTCTTAAATATAACTTGCTTAGCATTTCTCAATTGTGTGACAAAGGTAACAAAGTTATTTTTGATAAAGAAAAATGTGAGGTACAATGCAAGGATAATGGTAAAGTCATTCTCACTGCTCCTCGTTGCAATAATGTTTGTGCCTTTCATACTAATCAAGTTTCGAGTGCTAGCTTTAAATGTCTCAAAGCCTCGACAGGCAATTCAAAGCTTTGGCATAGACGTTTAGATCATATTAATGTGCATACCATGAATAAGCTTTCCTCAAAAGACTTAGTACGTGGTCTTCCTAAATTGGATTTCAAAGATTATGAAATATGCAAAGCTTGTGCGAGAGGTAAACAAACCAAAGGTTCATTCAAGCCAAAAAGGTTGTAAGTACTTCTCGACCCATAGAACTTCTTCACATAGATTTATGTGGCCCTATGCGTGTCAAATCTCCTAAAGGTAAACAATACATCCTTGTGGTAGTTGATGATTATTCTAGATTTACTAAGGTTTCCTTTTTACGAGAAAAATCAGAAGCTTTACAAGAGTTTTCCAAAATTTGCAAAGAATTACAAACTATGAAAAACCTACCTATTGTTGTCGTAAGAAGTGACCATGGTAGAGAATTTGATCAACTTAACTTTGATAGATTTTGTGCAAAATATGGTATTTCTCACAATTTTTCAGCTCCTAGGACACCTCAAAAAAATGGAGTTGTGGAACGTAAGAACCGAACTCTTGAGGACATGTCTAGGACTATGCTTTTAGAAAATAGTTTACCAAAATATTTTTGGGCTGAGCTGTTAATACATCAAATTATATTTTAAATTAATGTCTAATAAGACCTATTTTGAAGAAAACCCTTATGAGCTTTTCAAAGGTAAAAAACCTAATATTTCGTATTTCAAACCCTTTGGATGTACATGCTTTGTTCATAATAATGGCAAAGATAACCTAGGGAAATTTGATGCTCGTAGTGATGAAGCAATCTTATTGGGTTATTCTTTGAATTCTAAAGCTTATAGAGTTTTTAATAAACGTACTAAAGTTGTTGAAGAAAGTATTCACATGATCTTTGATGAAACCGAGAATGGTACTTTGAGTGATATCTTTATAGGTTTAAAGTTGAATAAATATGAAGGATTTGTAGTTAATCTTCCTAATGTCATCCTGGCCCATATGTACCATACCATATCCTCATCCCGTGCTAACCCTCTCCCCTATGCCAATTTATTACCTTTGCTTTTTAGGCATTTTAACGTTGATCTTTCTGGGGAAGAGACTGAGAGTTGTGCCCAAGCAACCATTACTATGAATATGTTCAACAGGATTGGTATATTTGCTTCATCGGATGGCTCTTGGAAGTTGAAGGAAGATTTATGTGCTAATGATCAAGCCAAAATTCCTCCTGGCCGCAGTGCCTCAAAAGAACCTGTCACATCTTCTATGTCTCGCATAAATTCCAGGCTAGATGAGCTGGATTTTGAAGTTGAATGTGTGCGCTGAGACCTTGCTGATATTTATGCCAAGCTTGATGATAGGTTTGATGAAGTGCTGGCTGAAATACGTTCCTTGGCAAAAGATGTTTAAAGTTTGTGTTGAACATTTTTTTTTTATTATTCAATTTGGTTGTAACTGAATTCTAAACTTTTCTTTTTGATCCAAACAGTCACATTCTTCCTCTTGACGAAAGTAAAAAAGGGGGAGAGATATATATATGATTATGCATATTTTATATTATTTCCTTATGCATTTGTTTTGACTTCCATCAAGGGGGAGATTGAAGACTTTACCTTAATTTATACTAACTTGTTCTATTTTGTAGGTGATGGAAGTCATACATATATTACAAATGCATAATGTTATGAGTATTGCTACTGTTGTTTGTTGTTGTGTATTGCTATTTTTCTTCAGGATAACCTATACTCATGATCGTATGGGATAAGGATGAAATGATTGTTGAAATTCAAACTCCAAGCTAGGTCCTATTTTTGTGGAAGACTACTTCCTGGTTTCGTGGTTGATAAGCATGAACAAGTGTTTGAATTTGTTCAAACTTCTAATTGAAACTCTTCTACGAATTTAAATCAAGTCAATGCCATGCAACAACTCTCCTACTTTCATGGAATCAGTTTCGTTAGTTCTGATGAAGACTTCAAAGGATTAACAGACTTTTGAATTATGCTAAAATTGTGGAACGACTTTGAAGCAATCAGTTAAAGGCCTAATCTCCGATTCAAAAGCAACGGTCCCTCTAAAGAATCTATTTGAAGACTATCCATTGCAAGTAACTCTATAAATAGAGTTAGCTGAAGCATTGAAGAAAAACAAGCCCAAAAACGAGAAATACAACTATCAAGCTACAACAAACACTTTTCTCTCTAGCACTTATTTATTTTATTGTAATTTAGAGTTGAGAGAAAAGAATACAAAGTATATCTTGAGTGTGAAAAAGAGATATCAAAAGAAAAGAGAGATATACCTTGAGTAGAATCTATAATACTCAAAGGTTCAGAAAAAGTAAGTTGATTTTTATTTCTAGGGATTGAGGTGCTAAAGTGTAGCTAGGGAAAGCTATGGTAAAGAAGATAGGGTGAATATCTTCGAGGTGACTTTAGATCTCTAAGGGAAGAAATAAAAATCGTTAAATCCTAAGGGTAGGAAACCCTAGGCGGAGACGTAGGCACATTGCCGAATTTCGTAACAAATAATCGACCCCTTTACATTTGCACTTTCGTACTTAATTTGCTTTACTTAATTCGTATTTGTTTCAACAGACTATTCAAGTCAAAATCCTGAACCCCTTTTCAAAGCCCTTGAAACCAGTTTTATTATTTTTCCGCATCTGAAAGACGTTTCAAAGCTTTGAAAGCCTAATTGCGAAAAACGACCATACTCTATTCATCCCCCCCCCCCCCCCCCCCCCCTATAGTATATTGACCCTATTCTATCTCCTATTGATTCTTTAAATAGTACATATTCCAATGAGAGAAAAATTGGCATGAACCATACTGGACCAAATGCACCTTACTCCAACCAATGTAAATCAGTGGACAGGCCAGTTTTTTAGACAGATACCAAACTACGTCAATCAAACAGAAACATAAAGCCTTCATGGAAAAGGAGTAAACACATAAACCCTCTACAATTTACAGGGGAAGAGGCACAGAAACCTATGATGAAGTAGTTTGCCACAATCTTTAATACACTGATGACTACGATAAGTCCCCTTCCAAAGTTCCAAGCAAAAAAATTAGAAGGCCAGAATATGCCCATCAAGGGGGAAACATACAAATGCCAAAATAAATCACAAGCATAGAATATGCAATTTTTCAGCTGGAGACGCCACATCAAACAACCTCACAACTCATACGACAAAAACCTTACAAATGTATAAGACGGTATTTCAGATGTACACCAATAAATCTATTTCAACTGGTAAGTACTCTCCACTATTACTTTACTAAGTTTTCCAGAACTGCAACAAATCCACATTCATCAGGGTAAAACTGACCAGGAAGCTCATCTTTTAACAAGCAGTATTTCACACAATTTCAGCATTAAGGTACCCATGAGATGAATATCGAGACAATGTGGCATGCTTGCCATGTTCAAATTCACAAAGAATCCTCTGGCCGAAAGGTAACATGCTCCAAGTGTCATGATTCAAAGCAGTTATTTGAGCTTCAAAAACTTAAATAAAAGAAATAGATTAACGTTGGATAAAAAATCCAGCAACCATGTTTTGTTACTTAGACCCATACCGCCCATTTGCCTGGCGATACAGTAAAAGTGGGTGACATGTTTTGTTAACGCTTAAAACAGGATCTATGCGAGTAATGTTGATTAAGAATGATTGCGCAAAACTTTCCTCTTTCTAACACCCTAAAATAAACCTTGCAATTGTATCTATACTAAAACAAGTTATAAGTTATAACACCAATATCTCTCATCCAAAATGTGGACTATATCACCGCGACCAACAAATTGCTATAGCAATCCCAAACATCATTTGACACTAAAATCAAGTCCATACTTTTAAAACATTGACTAAATAATATAATACTAACCAAATACTCCCTCAGTCCCTACAAAATTGACCCAGGAATGGAGGGTTTAACTCGTACTATGATATTATTCCGTTTTCAAGACGTCCCTCCCTCAGTCTCAAGTCCGTAGTCACATCAATAGTGTAACAGGAACTAATGATGTAACAATTAAATCCGAACCAAGGAAGTATAAAATATAACAACATTCACCAAATTAAAACATAAAATTATCATTCCAAGCACATTATTAAGTGTTAACCCAACACATACGCGCGAAATTCCTATCATTCTTCAACACAAATTAGAAACAACCCATGAACCAAAAGGAAGAAATTCGCAAGAAAAAAAAAACAAATAAATTCATAAAAATGAGTAAAGAGACTTACCCTTTTGCGCAAACGACCAAAATCGCTAGGCTTGAAATTCTCACGAGCAGACCGTTGAAGTCGGAGCATAAAGAGTTCACCTTTAAGCTGAAGAATCTCTTCATTTAGTTCTTCATTGGTTTTAGCCCTCAATTCCTTCAACTCCTCTTCTCTCTTGGCCATCATAACCACCTTAGACGGTGGCGGCTGGGCTCGGAGACGGAGGGAGGAAGATGTGTTTACGGAGGGAAGACGAAGGCCATGGAATGAGGATTTTGTGAGAAGTGTGGATTTTGGGGGCAATGTAAGACCAGAAGAGGAAGGTGTTGAGGAGAGAGAGTGGCTTGCCAACATTTTTCTTTGGGTTGTGATTTCCCTTATCCTGCTTAGCTCTGCCTCTGCTTTGAATTCGGAGCTTTGGTTGTGTATTTGATAGATGATGATAAGGTTTTTGGCTATCCTGTCTCTCTTGCTTCCCTCACTTTTATTTTTCCCTTTTATCCTCCACCCCCTCTCCTTGTAATTTGGGGGAATTAAGATTTAAGGATGATGATTGAGGATTCTACCTAAACAAGTTACACATGTGTGATAACTACTTAGACATGTATGCTGAAAAATGTATATCTCAAGTCCTATATTGTCATATTGACTAAATAAGGAAAAATTGTCAAATTTATAAAGTGATATAATTTCACACTATATATGAGGAGATAAAACAACAACAATTGCATTAATGATGTTTTGAGACCCTTTACAAAGAACCATACAACACTTATCATAAGTATGCATGAAAGAGTATTTATTAACATTGAATATGAGAATACATATCAGAAACCTTCAAGTATGAAAATCTAAGATATATATCTATTTGTATGTTATTCTCCTTTAATAAATTACATTTTCAATTAGGCTTCTTATGATAAGAAATGATGTTGAACTTTGACTATGTTTTCTCGTTGACTTAATCGTTATCCTAAGGAAAATTGTGACATTCAATACAAAAGTGACATATATCAATTCATTTAATTAGGATACAACGCTAAAAAAATATCCTCTTTTCATCGATCAAAGGACTAAAAAGACCTAGAACTTTAACTTACATGTATAATAAATAATTACTTGTCATTTTATCGTTACTTAATTTGCATGTATCAGCCATAAAACTTTTTTCTACCTAAAAATAATCAATTTAAAGCATTATACATTATCAACTAGGACTTGACAAAAATAATTTTTTTAAAAAAACTCCCTTGCAATTTCTCTAAATAATAGGTCACATCAAATTATATTATGATATAAAAATATTGCTATAATGTTATTTACAAAGATATTACACTGTAAATAAAAAATTTTAAATTTTTTGAAAACAAAAAAATTATTTATGGAATTATGGCCGATGCCAAGGCCAATTGGGTAAAAGTTTTACTTTCGGGTTTGGACTACACTTATATGATACCATCTCCAGTAATTGTGGAAGTCTCTAAAAAAATTTAAAAAGAAAAAAGCTTAAGATGAATGGGACGAGATCTGTATGATTTTCACCAACGTCACTTCCGGAAAGCAGAGGTCCAGACAATTCTGCTATTTCCTCACAATCTTTACTAACCTAACATTCGCTTTTTCATTGAATTCTGCAAACCCATTGAAGAAGAAAGATTAATTCTCTTTTCCCCTTCAAATTTAAGCTGTTCCCGGCAATATCCCCCTTTTCCCATCTTGTGAAAATTCCCACACAGCCAAACAGGGCACCAGATTCTAGAGAGAGAGAGAGAGAGAAGGGTTTAGTTAGGCGTTGGATTGGGAGGTGATGAGATGGGTGCTGCTGGGTCCAAGCTTGAGAAAGCTCTTGGTGAACAATTTCCTGAGGGTGAGCGTTACTTCGGCCTCGAAAATTTTGGCAACACTTGTTACTGTAACAGTGTTCTACAGGTCTGATTTTTGTTAACCCATAGTTTATATGAGATTCTTTATATGGTTCTTTTTCTTTAAAAAAAAATGAAATCCTGTATATTTTCTGTTTTTATGATGTTGGTATGTTGAATTTTGGATGTGGGTATCTTGTATATATCCCAATCGTATTAGGATTTATACAAGATTCAATTTTTTCATGTGGGATTATGTTTGAGAATGGTAGCTTGATAGGCTAGCCCAGTATGGATAATGAAGCTTCGAAGTTTAGCAAATTCACAGGCCGACATCAGGGTGGTTTCAGATGTACATGAGTGATGTTTTAGGGGTGAGAGTGATGGTGGAATGATGATTAGGTAAGGTCAAGATCTGTGCAACGCTCATGGTCACTTGAGTTGTTGCGATATTAGTTGATTAGGGTTTGGGAATGCTTTTGAATCTTTGGGATTCTATTTAGACTAATTACTCCCATTTAAGTTTAAGGATTTTGTTTGATAAGAGATTGATCAAGACCAAATTCTAGGACTTAGTCTTGCTAATTGACTGTTGGGGTCAAAATAATCCCGACATCAGAAACTACTTTCATCCGAATCTAGTCATCACTATTTTACTTCGAAATAATCCCGATAGGATGGTCAGTGATATCTTCCATTGAGACTTGTGAGGGAAAGGGGGGAGGGGTATAACATTTTAAAAGAGGGAAAAAACATGTTTTTATTGTTAAGAGATTGCAGCTAATTTATATGCTTGCCAGATTTTAGTGGCTATTAACATACTGAATTAGACCATATTCTTGTACTATTTTGATTCTGAAAGAATTTCAGTGAAATCATTACTGTTTTGGTTTGGTAGTATATGCTTTTATTTTATAGGGAACAGTAATCATGGATCTGTTTTATAAAGTAGAAACAATCCATCTGGATATGGAACTTGTTAAGTCCCAGTACTTTGTGTGACATGGTTATAATCATCCTTTCAATATCTTCTATGCTCTGTCTTAGTTGGAAAATGGAAAACGTGGTTGATAATGTTAGCTTACGTAGTGTTTTAGGCAAGGGTCTAAAGTCTAGAACCTAAATCTCCTCGTGATGGAAAAAAAATATCATTGATGACACTGTTATATGAAACATGTTGAGGACAATTTTTATGACTATTGCAACTAAGGCCAAGTTTCTATATCAGATCTCAATTTTGTTATTATTTCACATTCACCCACCATTTTGGTTGCATTTCATAAAATCAAATTACCCTTTTAAAGACTGGATTTTAAAGCAAACTCTTACCTTATTAAAATCTTAAGTGCCCCTTGAACATATTATATATATTGAAAAGTACCATGTCTTGTAATCTGTTATCTCTTGATAGTTTTGCTGGTGCTTTGAAGGACATCAATTGCAGTTGTATGCTTGAAATATTACTTACCTATCAATGTTTCCAAAAGGCATAAACTTTTAACTTCATTTCCTTTGGTGATGGTAGTTATTAGCTTAGGACAGGTTTTGGAACACTTGAAATGCGATGTTTTGTCTTATACTCTATTAAAGGCCAAAAATTTGGACAATTCTGATATTAGCGTGATGATAATTATGGAAGTGTAATAGTTGGAGTTCTTTTCTTGGATGCTTTAGAACGATTTTCAGTTTGGTAATAGTTTTCTTCATCCGATATTTGCAGGCACTTTATTTTTGTGTTCCGTTTCGAGAACAGTTGCTAGAATACTACTCCGGTAACAAAAATACTGTTGATGCAGAGGAGAATCTCCTGACATGTTTGGCTGATCTCTTTACTCAGGTAAATACTATACATATGAAATGTGTGTGTGTGTTGAAGAGAGAGAGGGGGGGGGGGGGGGGGGGGGGGGGGGGGTGGTTGGCTGCATGGTTATATAATTTTGAAATGGAGGTAATGCATGGTTATATAACTTTGAGAGGAAAGTGTTACTAAATACAAGAATAGTTTCACTTTTGGGAAGCAAACTAACCGCTTTAATTTATTCACCAACTGTTATACTTCGCATTTAGTTGGTGTTTTTTACAAGGATTGATGTTCTCTAACGTTTATGTTTCTCGCACATATAATCTCTTTCAACTTTTTTTTTTATAATTTTCTGTTGCTATATGCACTGCATGGTTATGATTTGCATTTTAGCTTCTGAAAACGCAAGTAACGAATCTTGTGTATTCTAGATTAGTTCACAAAAGAAAAAAACAGGGGTCATAGCTCCAAAGCGTTTTGTCCAGAGGTTGAAGAAACAAAATGAGCTTTTCCGCAGTTACATGCACCAGGTACCTTTTTCTTCGATTCTGATTTTCTCATTTGTGTTGTAATTTAGTGTTGCACTGAAATCATTTGTTATGTGCTTCTATTACATGCTGATTTTTGACTGAGTTAGCTTGATTAAGATTGTTTTGGGAGTAGAAGACAAGTAATTGCTGCATATTTGGTCTAGGCATGTAATGTTTGACTGATTTCTTCACAGGTATTTCAGGAGTGTGTTTTGAAATTAGTTGTGTAGTACTATTTTTGTCGAAAAAAACTCTGAACAATTTTTTTTTTTGATTTGTTATCATTCTTCAAGAGCTACTTTTCACTCAAGTTGTGATAGTATTTGGAAACCTCATTTAGTAATTACTCTGTTTTTTTGTTTATCTGCTTAGGATGCCCACGAATTCTTAAACTTTTTGCTAAATGAACTTGTTGACATACTGGAGAAAGAAGCTCAGGCTGTGAAAGAAGACCTAGAAACTTTACCAGCAGAAAAAGTTGCTAATGGACCAAAAAATGCTCATGCCAATATCTCTCAGAAGGGACCTTTAGTTACCTGGGTACACAAAAATTTTCAGGTAATTTTCTCTGGAAAATATGTTTTGGAAGATAATGCATATTATAACATTGCGTCATGCTGGGAGTATCCTTTTGCATGTTTTAAAAGTATATGTTAAGAGTTAATGAGAAAGTACGGCCAAAGATGAGGAATCCTCTCAGCAATCTGTAAATGACATGATGTTATTTTGTTTTATTTCTTATGACTTTCCATAAGCTGTTATATTTGCTTTTTCCCCGTTCTTTTCATTGCTGTGAATGTCATCCCTCTTATGTAAAGTTTGTTTGATATATATATCTGAGAAGAGCATGTCTGACAAAATTAAATCAGGGAATTCTCACAAATGAAACAAGATGCTTACGGTGTGAGACTGTCACAGCAAGGGATGAAACCTTCTTTGACTTGAGCCTTGATATTGAGCAGAATAGTTCAATTACAAGCTGTCTGAAAAATTTTAGTTCAACAGAGACTTTGAATGCTGAGGACAAATTTTTCTGTGATAAATGCTGCAGGTAATCATACATATGTTGTGCTATGTGTGTACACTGAGTTCTTACAAGTTTCAGTTGGATTTTATATAAAATATGTGGCTCTGATTTTTTTGCCCTGAAGTGACTAAACTGATTTTCAGATCTGCATTTGTTCTTGGAAAATGAGTAATAATGTCATATCATCTCTGCTGTAATGATTACATAGAACTTTATAAAGAGTGACTGTCTTATACCTAGACACACAAACCTTGGTCTTCTTGATGTTTGGACAACTTAGTCTGGGATTTGGTGTCATTGCCTGCACTCTTTGAAATATGAGTTTTCATTAAAAACTTGAAACAAGAGTTAGATTAGAGCATCCTTTTCTAGAACTGTATTAGAATCAACAAATTGTAGTGGTGAATAAAATGAAAGGTTTATTCCATCCTTATGCACCATCGACTCACTTGACTACGAGTCCCCTTCTGGTGGCTTTCAACCACCATAAGAGGTAAAAAGATCTCTCTTCTTTTGTAACCTCACTTGCAATTATTGCTCCAGTTACAGTAGCATTCTCTGCTTGCTGCCTCATAAAATCGAGCTGTATTTCCTTATAATCTTCTAGAGTACCTAGCTTCTTCCTTTTTCCACTATAGCTTCTCCCAGGTTTTTGTAGGATTCTTCTAGTTTTGGTATATTTTACATTTGGCTCGTCTTGATATATCAAAGTTTGGAACTAGTCATGGATATTATTGACAAGGGTCTCAGAGGACAATAAGCTTATGCAATGCGGTTAAGGCAATGTTTTTGTTGGCATTTGCTGTTAAGGTTGGAAGACTGTTATAATATTGATGGCTCCTTCTTACTTGGCTATTACCAAGTACAGGAACAAGTGTGTTACCATTTGAGAATGACTGATGATGTTTTTTTGTAGTACTCTCCTTGGTCTTTACAGAGCACAGGAACAAGTGTGTTTCCACTACTGAGTACATGTTTTTTTGAGAATGATTGATGAGATGTTACCATTTTCTGTTAAGTTTGAGAATGCCCTTCAAAGTTTCTGTCCTCTTGGAGATATAGCATATATTCAATTGTTGACTCATTAAGTGACCAGAATCTTTAGATTTTCTTCCATTGCTTCTCTGTCTTATAGGCTATGTCTTAGTGTTATCAGCAATCGCTGCAATAAATCTTTGCGTTCTTTTTAACTATAATTACTTCAGAGGAAAAAATTGAGAAAACAGATTTCTGTACCACATTAAAGGTATGAGTGTGACAAAAGCTTGAATAAATTATGAATTTAGTAAATTCACTTAATAGTTGAATATTTACATTCCTATTTCAGCCAAATTGTTGGTTGCTTATGCTGACCAATGTTTCTGGATCAAACTCTTACTATGTACGGGGATTACACTTTTTCACCAGTGTAGTTTTGCCCTTTAGGACGTTTTCTCCTCCCTACTATTTTCTTTTCCTTTTCAGAAAAATAACCAAGGTTTTGAGTTGGTAGATAGGATCGTTAGAGCTGACCTTTTGCTAGGTTGTGGAGAGGGATGGGGGGTTTTCTGCTGTTGCTGAATGCCAAACTTAGTATACATGAGGGAGTTATTCACTTAGTGATGGGCATTGGTGTACGGCATATAAGGAAATTAAAAAAAGAAGAAAAGAGAAAATTAGATATGCAAACCTTAAGACTCGGGAAGTTCCTAGTAGAAACTAAGAATGAGAACCTTGGAGAACAATTCCAATAGTTTTCTTTCCACTTAATTTCACACACATTTCTAATCATAATTGACCGCACAGTTACTTCGTTAATCATTGCATTCTATCTATAACTTATGAAAGAAGTACAAGCTCTTGAGTAAATTTATTTTAAATTTTAAATTTATATTTTTGACACATTAGGGTTTAATATTTTTTTTCTTTTTCAAAATTCAGTAAACTGTTGCCTTCTTTTTGTCCTTGGTAAAACAGAAATTATGCTAATTAACCATCTGCTGCTGCCAGTGAATTTCTTATTAGCTATTAAATAAGAAGCTAATTACTGATAATTGATGAGACAGTTTGCAGGAAGCGCAGAAGAGGATGAAGATTAAAAGGCCACCCCACATCCTAGTTATCCATCTGAAGCGATTTAAGTACATAGAACAGTTGGGTCGCTACAAGAAATTGTCTTACCGGGTTGTCTTTCCTCTTGAGCTAAAACTGAGCGACACTGTGGAAGATTCAGATAGAGAATACTCCTTGTTTGCTGTTGTTGTCCATGTGGGTAGTGGCCCTAATCATGGACACTATGTTAGCCTTGTTAAAAGTCATAATCACTGGTTATTCTTTGATGATGAGAATGTGGAGATGATTGATGAGTCTGCTGTCCAGACATTTTTTGGGTCAGCGCAGGAGTACTCTAGTAATACGGACCATGGGTACATTTTGTTTTACGAGTCCCTTGGTCAAAGTAACCCTAGCTAGGCAGAGATACCTGTTTAGGAGTAATTTTGTTTCCAAATTTTTGATATCTTTTCAATCCTTTGTTTCCTCTTCTAAGTGATACGGACGACTTCTATTTTTCCGCCGTCCCTTCGACCATTGGGATAAATAGATGTCATTGACTATGTTGTGGAAATGTGTTACTGCTTAGATGGTTGGCTTGTGGGCTTGTACAGGTGGACGTTGGAACATTGAAGATCTTCTGTGGAGGGGTATGAGAAAGTAGCAGTTTTTTTGTTGATGGGAAATTCTTCAACAAATTTTGTTAACCTTGTGAATGCTATATGGAGAGACATAACAAGTATAAGACTTGCAGCCATCGTTTCCTAAGCTGTCTAAACAATCTTTTATTTACTCAATATGAGTCGGTTTGTCGATTATTTTGCATATTGATTCATCTGCAGCAATTATTTGGATGCTGAATTTATTTTGTATGCTCTTTGTGATATGCGCGGCAATTATTTGGATGCCGAAGACACGAAACCAAATAGAGTTACCGGTTCGGCCTTCGAGGTGGTGAATGTTTGATGGATGCCGTATATGCAGTGTATAGAAGATCTCAGAGCAAGTGAACACGGTGTTAGTTTTAGGTAAAAATTTTCAATATTTTGTCTTGTTAAAGTAATTGGTTTCAATCACTCCTATAACATTCTTGCTTTGTTCTTTCTTAGGGTCCATAATTGTAGTAAAAAATGCTTGTAATAAATGCCAGAGCTTTCAAGTCATGTGGAACTATAGCTATGACGAGCTCAGTGGATAGTTTTTGATTATGCAGCTTACCCAAATATGAATCTTACCATGAGTTTCAAACAAAGTAGATCAGGGCAGCAGTGGTTGAATGAGGAAATCGCAAAAAGACAGAAGTTGATATACCTAATGCCTCATGCTCGTCTTCCTCTATTCAACACAGTGGGCATCTGCCTGAGCGCAACCATTCCTTGAACCAACTGCAACGACCATTAGCTACCTTACCCAGCAACCCACAGAGAACCTCTTGTTGATGCTAGATTACAAAATAGGTATCCGTCCATTTGAAATATGAATGCTGCATATAACCAGACTCATAGGGCTCGTGCTCAAATTGGTGGTACTTCTATAGGGGCATATCCTCTTCGTGGATGGGCTGTTCCGTATTCTGGCAATGCTGCTTGTAATATGACTAACTGACTGGCTACTCCTAGTTTTGCAGCTGGACCACTAAGGTCACATAGAGGTCCAAATCCAATTGCTAGTAATCGAAATCAGCAATATGGCTGACAAACAATGATGGGATATATGATTTGACAGTCCTCGTTGGTAAATGATGTATCGAGGGAAATACTAATGTGAACCCAATAGAGGTATCAGGTATGGCTCGACTTGCTAAACTGCAAAGAAGTATGGTCGCTCACACTTGTACAGACGGGATTTAGGAAGTCTCAAACAACTTAACTCTCTGATGGGTGAAGAGAGTTTGAAAGACTATATTGAGTTACGTCCAAATAATTGGGTATGACCCAAGTGGTTTCCTACTTTTGTGGAAGAGGAAAGACACTAATTGTCCTAGTAACACATCGTGTGCTAATGCCAAGCTTGGTTGGGTTAGGTTAGGTCTTTATGGAGCGGACATAATATATTTTTAGAGAACTTTAGTTACACTTTTTGTAACTTTGTTTTGATGATTTGATTATAGTTTAAACACTTATTTCATGATTAAAATTGACTATATTACATGTTTCAAGTCAAAGTAGATGGTTCTAATTATTCTTAAGGCCTAATATGATCCTATAACACCTATGGTAAGCATATTAAGATGTTTTCTTACCAAATTCAAAATTGTTCAAAACAACTAAAATTTGACACTTTTGAGTAATTTTTAGAAAAATCCCAAAGTTATACTCATAATGTTGGGTGCTTCATAGAGTTACATGATGAGGTTTAAAACCATCTAATGTCAAATAATGAGTTTTCATAGGGAATAAAACATGCGTGGACTAAGAAATCTTGAAAAAAATATTATTGAAATAACAGTTTGGAGGTGGAACAAGCGATAATATTCTTGGAAATTGATCAGCTGAAGACTTCATGCTAGCATAACTTCAGCAACACAAGGAGTGGCAACCTACTTGTCATGCAAAAACTAAAATGTGGTGGCATCTTCACACTCAATCAACATATTTGTTGAGAAAAACAAACTGAGGCTGACTTATTTCTCAAAGTTATAAAAAGTTACATTTCTTCCAGCCCTAACAATCCGTAAGAGACGAATGAACATGTTTTGGCCTTTCAGTGAGCTGCATACTGCATCAAACATCAATTAAATTTGACTAAAAAATGTAGGCTACTTGGTGAGAAAATCTTCTTAACTAGCTCTTGAGATTTTCTTTCAACACCTTGTTTTGGTAATAACACAGAGACGAAGTATATTGGCTTTCTTCATGGAGGCAAAACGAAAATTTACCAGCTGCCAAAAGTCGAGGCTGCAGTTCAACCTTCCAAGCAGCTAAGAGAGGGTTCCTGTTATATAGTTGAAAGAAGGCAGAACTATGAATCCACTTTAAGAACTATCTTCATAAACTCGTAGACAAAGTAGCTAATGGCAGCAGATGGTAAAACCTGGAGAAGTAAAAGCATTAAAAATTCAGTTCCCATAGTACATCAAGATCTTACTACTTCTAATGATCTTATTTTCCGGCTAGTCCAAGTTCCACAACCTCCAAAACTAAAATAAAAACGAAAGGAAAAGTAATGAGAGGTGGGAGTCGAAGATAATTTCTGCAGCAGATATGACAGACACAAAGTCATCAGTGCATGTCAGCTGATTGCCTCAATCTCCATCCCACCAAAACCACAAATTGGCATTTTGAGGACTCCCTTTGATATTTTGAGGACTCCCACCAAAAAAAGAAATAACGAATTACCTGTAATAAGCTAGGAATTAATCCAGCATACAGGGCTGGAACACCTCCTTGTTCTACTAACTTCACACAAGTTGCCACAGCATTCATTTTTGCTTCCCGTACCTGCATTTGAAGCTGTCTTCTAACGACCTCAAACGGATAAGTAGCAGCTTCAGAACAAGCCCCGGCAATTGCCCCATAAAGTAATGTTCTAATAGGACCCAGTTCCAGCTGCTCCAGAGCATTAAGATCTCCAACTTGCTGTTTCATATTTTCAATTCTTTTCTTCCCTTCTGGTGAATGCAAATATGCTGCTTTCAAAATATCATAAACACCATAAAATACTGCACCAGAAGGAGCCATTGCTACTAGTGACGGCCCTAAGCCCTTATATAGAGACAAAAACCCTTCAGTTTGGATCATATGGCGGCAAGTACCAATGACACCGCCAAGAGCTTCACCACCTGGAGCTACCATTATAGTCCTGATCTGAACAATGAAGCATCTTAAATTGTAATATAATCAGGAAACAACTTATGAAAAATAAACACAAAATTTGCAGTTGGGGGAAGTGGGTATGTTTTTTCTGCAAAAACTCAGGAGACATCATGAAGATTTTATGTTTGAGAAACAAGTTTGTGAGGCATGAAATTAATACACAGTATACCCGCAATGCCGAGGTTCTTTCCCTTAAAAATTTGATCCAAAAAGCGACAACAATTATCTATTACTTGACAACAAATATAAAAAGCACTATTTCAGTAAGCCATTTGATTACAATAAAATCCAGCAATAATAAATTTCAAGTCTCCATGTTTTACTTCTTTCATTTACACAATTATTCCCTTCTTTTTTTTAAGGGATTCCTGAATGTGCCATGGATCTAATGACTCCTCAGAAGTTTTAGGCTCAATGCTTAATCATAGGATTATACTTTGCCTGTTCCATCCTGAAAAGATGACAACAAGATATTATCGTATCGGACTAATCTCTAGTTGCATACCAAACTAGTTCATTTAAAAGAAATTTAACAAATTGAAATGGTTTATCAAACACTGCACGAGTACAAATCATTAGATTAGTACTCTACAATATAACGGATCACTGCAAGACTACTTTACTGTAGGCGATTTTCACTTCACCTCATTGCTGCCAATGGGAATCTCCTCCTGTGGTTCTTGTCTGACATGAAGAAATCCAGAATGTGAACCACGATAAATTAGGAGGGAAAAGGCATTTCTGAGAAGACTAAAATTACAAGGGACAAGGAAAACAAATCTTTGGCAGGTCTCTTTCAACAATGCATTTTGGATCCTGAAAGCATCAGAAAAGTCCAAGGGTTTTTTAGAAACATGAAACTTAGGTTTAAGCTTGGGCCAGTTCTCCATGTTATCTTTTACTCTGACAAATCAATAGACCAAAATCCAGAGGAAGCTTAGTAATCTGATATCATTCAGGTTAATACACAACAAGCTACCTAATTCTACCGTAATCAAATGGCAGGAAAGTAGACTTAACTATAGAAAATAGTTTAAGAAGTGGAAAGGTATCTAATTCTACCATAGTCAAGGTAAGGCATCCATGTCAAGTTCATGGTTTGCAGATAAGTTCCTGATGACATTTTTTCACCAACATAGCATAGAAAGGGAAGAATGGGAAACAACTTCATCTTAGTACCTTTCGACCTCTGTAGATCTAAGATGCTAAGATCCCATTTTGACACTAATTATACTGTGAATTACGATGTTTCTACATGGAAATAAGATTTTCCAAAAGCAAAACCCCCCATTTATGAAAGCAAATAAAAAACCATCATCAAACACTGCGTAACACCATATTTGTATCTAAAGATTCCCTCTCAGCTCACTACTTCATGTGTATGCACACAGCTAGAAGACACCTTACCCACCAGTCCACCACCTAAAGGTAAACTTTGATACATTTATCACCCCCCCCGCGGCAATATAGTTGCCTAGTTTCTAAATAATATGAGAAACCCATCAGATATAATGTACAATGAAGTTTCCTTGCAGTAAAAAAGGTACAATTTCAGGTGAAATCAGAAACAGAAAGCTAGACAACTCTTTGGGTAATGAACAAGTTAAAGCAAGTAAAACTTCTGTTTTACCACATACAGTGTCCATGGGTAGGCAGATTAAGGTAGCAGTAATACCAGCGGCAGCACCAGCGACGAATCTCTCAAAATTTGTAGCTTCCTCATTTCCAGATAACTTCCAAAGGTGATTCCTATATGTATCATAAGCATAAAAATTAATCGCCTTAAAAGGAGCTGTGCGAAGGATGTTGACAAAATTGCCTTTCCAAAAGCCTTTGATTCCTTGTGTAGCTGCTATAGTTTGGATGAGCTCATACAAATTCTTCTGCTCACCACGAACAATATACTCCAACTTTAGTCTTTCAAGAGGAGCAACAAAGGTCCTGATACAAATAACACATTGACCCAAAGATGAGAGGTTATGTACATGCTTACTCTTTAGTGCCACTTATCGATGATAAGACAGTATTGCTCGACGATGCCTCATAAAGGCACAAAAGAAGAATATTTTATTTTTTTGACCTTGGTTTGATAAAATAACACATATCTTTGAATGAAAGTCTTTTCCTTTGAGTAACAAAAAATTGTAAAGGGGGTACAATTCTATTTATTCCAAGCTTGTATGTTATCTATATGTTTTTGTGGTGCAAAGTACGCTAACTGACCTTACTCATCCGGTGGATGGTACACAGCTAGATGCATAATTTACATGAAAAGAATCAAACCAAATTGTGACAGAATGGCTAAGCTGCCTTAGGTTGGACAAGAAATTAACAGTCTTGTTAGTCTCTATGTAACAGCTTTTAGTGGAAACATCACAGAACTGAACAACACCATCTCACATTCTCACTTCTTCAAATCAACACTAAAATTCACAATTTTCCATGGAACTTTTCTGGATTGTTTAAGACTCAAGACACAAAATCTCTTCTATGATCAAAACTTTTATTTCCTAGAAACTTTACCAATTAGCTCCCTACTACCTTCTTGCAAGGCTAGAGCTTCAGCGTTCAAAAGTATAAAACAGTACAATTTCATCTGCAATGGCTTTCGGCTCCAACAATCACAATCCCCCGAAGCAACCTCGAATAAGAAAAAATACATCACCTTCTCCATTACTAAGTTCGTACCCATCGAACCAAGTTTTAACAAAACAAAAGAGGTTTTTCTAGAGCAATTTTTTATCCCTATACCTCTGAAAACCACTTCATTATCACCATTTATTACCCTCTATCAAACAGGCAGTTAATACCAATCCCTTGATATAAAGCTACTGCCTTAGTCCCAAACAGTAGATCACACATTCCAAAGAGAAAAATTATGGATCATAATTAGTTTATTTTTAGCAAGATTCAAACTTTCCACCTTTTATATGCAAAACGTATAACATCGGAATCATGCAAGTTACAAACTTTATAAACTCAAATTTAATACCCATTCAAAAAAAAATAGTTTTTTTTTTAAATAAAAAAAGAGAGAGAAAGAAACCTTGAAACCATGGCAGCAACAGCGCCAGCCCAGAGATGTTTGGTGGTATTGAGCGCACCAGTACACCTCACCTTAACCTCCTCCTCCTTCTTAGGATCTTCAAGTAGCTCAGAAACCCTAACAAATTCTGAATTGTGATCCCCATTTTGCCCCAATAATTGAGGGGAATCCCCGGAATACCCATCATCAGAATCCTTCACCGACAAGCTGACAGACAGGAAGTCAGAGGATCGGTGACGGGTTTCGGAGTTGACGACATATTGTCGCCGGTGGTGACATCGCAAGGAGAGAGAATTAGAAGGGGGTGTCGACGAGTTGTTGGATGAAATGTGTAGCAGAAGAGAAGCGGATGATTTGATGAAGAAGGTTGAGTTTGTGATTTTGAAGAATTCTAGCTCTGATTCAAGCATCGCTGATTTGCAAGATGCGTAGAAAGATTGCACTTCTGATGAAAAGTTTAGGGGAGGAGAGGGTAGTGAACAAGTGACACAGTGATGGTTACTTGGTTAGGTCTTAGGTGTTTTGGTGTAGATGTAAAGCAAAAATAATGGTGATTTTGTAAGACGAGGAGAAATTTCAAGTTTGAGACTTTGAGAGCATATAGTTTGATGCTGACAACTAACGGCATATATTATTCCCTCCCTTTTATTTTTTAGTTTCGTGTATTAATTATACAATTTTATGTAATATAACTAGATAACCAGTGACTAGTGAGTATCCCGAATTATATATCAGGTTATAATAATACTTTATTTAATGAAGAAAAATTAAATAATTAATTTTAACAGAAATATTAAGTAAATAAAATCGTCCATAATTGTAAAGATTTTACTATCTTTCTATTGAAACAATGATCAATAATAACGTAATGGCTTGATGATAAAGTTCTTAAGTTTTTAACTCAAAGATTGTGTGTTCGGCAAATAAATATATATAGGAACACTTTTTAATATGTTAATATAGATTGCTCCAACAATTTTAATAATGTGAGGATATAATTTCATTTTTAGATAAATCTAAAAGAAAAAATGCATAGAAGTTATTTGGATTATAAATAGTATTTACACAGTGGGTCATATAAAATGTCCCTCTAGGGTTCTCTTTAGGTTTCTAGGGTTTCTCTTGAGAGGGTGAGTTTCCTGGGTTTAGCTAGGTTTTGTGGAGGCAATTCTTGTCCTCTTCGTATCTCTGTTTCTTGGGGCAGGCAGTGAGAAACGCTGGTGATTAACAAAAAAAGGTGTGTTTTTACCAGATTTTCAGATTTCTCGTGAAATCTTGAAAGGGTTTTCTCGGTGGGATTGCATTATAGATTAGAATATCAAAATTGATTCATTGGTTGAGTTATTGTGGAAGGGACATTGGGGTGATCACTGAAGATTAACCCGAGGGTATCGTTTTTGCTACGCACACGTGGGTAGAATTTGGTGTTGCTGGCGGCTAAGCATGGGAGGGTGAAGTCGGTGGATTGACAAATTATTGGGAGAATCAAGATTGAGCGGTAGGATTTTCGGGGGCTGCTATAGAAGGTAGTGTTTTCGATGATATTTGTTTTCTTTGATGGGTGATAGGGCCAACATGGAAAACGTTGGGGAGGATGGCTTGCATGAAGCATATAACAACCCCTCTAATGATGAAGATGAGATTGTATGGTACGAGGAGGATGATGACGAGGGTAAAGCGAGGAGGGAGCTTAGTCTGATGGGTAAGGTGTGGTCTCCAAGACAGGTGAATGCTAATGCTTTGATGTCAATGATGTAGAAGATATGGAACCCGAAGCACAGGATGGTGGCAAAATGCATTGAGAGGAACGTCTTCCTTTTCCAATTGCACCATTGGAGAGATGTCGAGCCCATCTTGTCGAGACAATCGTGGCACTTTGATAGAAACATCATAACTATCTGCAAAATAAAAGGTAACTTAAAACCCTTAGATATTCCTTTACACAACGTACCATTATGGGCTAGACTGTATGATCTCCCCTTTGGGGGAAGGTAATGTTGATAATATTCATAGATTAGGGAATAAAATTAGAACATATCTAAGTATTGATGATAATAGCAGAGACTCTTTCAATAGAAGTATGTATATGTGAGTTATGACTGATGTGAGGAGGTCGCTAAATAAAACAGTAGCTCTTTGGTTAAGGGGTAGGGAAAAAGTCGAGATAGTAGTAAAATTTGAGAGGCTTCCTTTGTTTTGTTATGTGTGTGGAAGACTTGGACATGGGGAGAAGGATTGGGATAATCTATTAGGAGAATTGGGTTATAACTGTAGGTTTGATGACTCTTTACGTGCATCTCCATGGAAAAGTAGCAGACTAAGAGGAGGAGAGCATTATGAAGAAAAGTTAAATGCTAAAAGGCATTTTGTGACAAAACCCAAAAATAAGGGGGAGTGTAGCCAGATGGGGTTAGTGATGTAGGAGATGGGGTATCTGATGGGGCAAGAAGACATTGGGCAGGAAAGTAAAGGGGTATCTAGTGAGAGTAAGGACTATAGGAGAAGGGTATGGGCGATGAAGGAGAAAAGGGTATGGATAGTGGGGAAATGGATGAAGTAGTAGATGGAGATATTGCTTTGAGGCTGTTAGAAAGTAGTAACGAGGTGGAGGGACACACCATAAGGGAAAATCAGTGAGTAAGGAGAAGGGGATAATTAGGATGATGAAAACCGTTTAAAAGAAGAGTAGTAGGAAAATGAGTGCTGGGCATATTAGGAAAAATATCGAAAAAGAAGATGTGGGATCAAGGAAAAGGGCAATAGCAGATTTGAATGATAGTGAGGAGGTGACGTTTCAAGGAGTAGCTAATAAGAAAGGGAGATAGGAAGCAGGAAGTAACTCTAAGGAGGTAAACAGTAAAATAGAGAGTTTGGAGAGGATCCAAACTCTCGAAGGGCAATGAAAGTACTAAGCGGGAACTGTCGGGGGCTTGGCAACCTAAAGACAATTAAAGCTCTCCAATCCTTGTGCTGGAGAGAAAAGCCAACGATGGTCTTCTTAATGGAGACCATGATCGATGCAAAAATCCTTGAAAGGGTTAGAAACAGATGTGGTTTTGTGAATGGTTTATGTATAAGTAGTAGAAGAAACTCATGAGGAATAGGATTATGGTGGAGGGACATACAATCTCATACTCTGATCACCACGTTGAGGCAGAGGAGGATGATGAGGAGAACCAGAAGCATTGGCGGGCGATTGGTATGTATGGATCGGCTAATGCCATAAACAAAGTGAGAACCTAGGACCTCCTTAATAGTCTAAAAACAATGAGCAGCCTTCCAAGCTTTTTCTTTGGGGATTTTAATGAAATAATGTTTGCAAATGAGAAAGAAGGGGGAAACCGAATAGTGAAATAATGATGAGATCTTTTAAAGATGTAGTGGATGACTGTGCGCTCTAGAATTTGTGATTCAAAGGAAACAAATTTACGTGGCAGCGAGGTAGGGAAGCATGCACTCTTATTCGAGAAAGGCTAGATAGATTTTTGGCAGATGGGAAGTGGGAGGAAATTTCCCAAATCATCGTACCTGCACCTACCCAATAATGTTTTCTAATTATACCCTGATATGGTTTTATTGTAACCCTGCGAAGGGGAAGAAATGAAAGCGGAAGAAAAGCTTTAGATTTGAGGCTTTGTGGCTTGCTGAGGACGAATGTCAAAAGCTCATACAGGAAGAATGGAATAACATGAGGGAAATGATGTAGAGGAGAGGATTGAGAAGATTATAGAAGCTCTAAGGGTTTGGGCATTGAGAAAGTTTGGGAATCTAAAAAGGAGAATAAAAAGAGCAGAGGAGGAACTAAGCAAAGTACAGATGAATGCCTTAGACGACATGAGCATGCAAAGGTATAGTAGCTTGGTGGAAGAGATAGACAACCTTAGATGCAAAGAAGAATCATACTGGTTTTTAAGGGCCCGAACAAATGAATTGAAAGATGGAGATAAGAATACTGCCTATTTTCAAAAGAAAGCGAGACAGAGAAAAGCCAAAAATTGAATCTGGGGTCTCTAGGAAGCTGATGTTAGGTGGTGTGTGAAGGAGAACGACATCTGCACAATTATAAATGGGTATTTCACTGATTTTTTCTACTTTGAAAATTCAACTGAATTGGACCAAGCTCTAGAGGGTTTGGAGGGTAAGATAACGATGGAGATGAAGAAGGTATTATATGAGGATCCGAATGAGGATGAAGTGAAAGAGGCATTATTTCAGATGCACTCGAATAAGGCCCAAAGACCCGATGGATTGCATTCCCTGTTTTATCACAAATGTTGGAAGATCGTTGGTAAAGAAGTTGTTGCTTTTATGGAGTGGTGGAGGGGACAACGGGGGCTAAAGACAGTGAACAAAACTAGTGTGGCATTGATCCTTAAGTGCAAGAACCCAAAGACCATTGCAGAGTTTAGTCCAATTAGCTGTTGTAATATAGTGTATAAGATTATTTTGAAGGTAATGGCTAATAGGCTAAAATCCTATTTGGGGGAGATCATCTCTCCAAATCATAGTGCTTTTGTCCAGAAGAGGCTCATAACTGACAACGTGCTCATAGCCTATGAAATTTTCCATTCAATGAAAAGAGGAGGAAGGAGTAAAAAGGGTTCATTCGCTCTGAAGCTAGATATGAGTAAGGCCTATGACAGAATTGAGTGGTCTTTCTTGTGAAAAGTGATGAGGAGAATGGGGTTCAGTGAGAATTGGATACTTTTGGATCATGCAACGCCTTTCAATTTTGTCGTTCTCTTTCAAAATCAACGGCAGTGTGCAAGGGTATGTGTGTCCAACCAGGGGATTATAACAAGGTGACCCAATATCCCCTTATCTTTTTCTACTTTGTGCTAATGTTTTCTCCACTTTATTTTTAAAAGCGGCTAGAGAATCCAGAGTTCATGGAGCTAGAGTATTCAGAGATGCCCCCAGAATATCTTGCCTGTTTTTTACAGACGACAACATCTTGTTTAGTAGAGCAACTGCAAAAGAGTGCTAAAAAATTACTAGCATTATTAGCATCTATGAAAGAGCATCGGGTCAGAACGTTTATCTTAGCAAGTAAGAAGTTGTCTTTAGCAAATCAGTGATAATGGTGGAACAAAAATAGGAGTTGATTAAGATCCTTGGGGTTAGGGAAGTGGGAAAACACAGCATATATTTGGGAATTCCTACAGTCATTGTGAGAGCAAAGAAGGAGGTCTTTGAAGGAGTAAAGGACAGAATATGGAAGAAGCTTCAAGGATGAAAGAAAAAGCTTCTCTCTAAGCTAGGGAAGGAAATCCTCATAAAAGTTGTTGCCCAAGCTATTCCATCTTACTTAATGAGCGTGTTTCGGATCCTAGATAATATTGTTGATAACATACACTCTATGCTAGCTCGCTTCTGGTGGGGTGACGGGGGTTCGAAGAAGATCCACTGGATATCTTAGGAGAAGCTCTACAAACCCAAATCTCAAGGGGGAATGGGATTTAGGAATCTTAAGGTGTTTAACCAATCACTTTTGGCAAAGCAAGTGTGGTGTCTACATAAAGACCCAAACTCCCTAGTGGCTCAAGTCTTGAAAGCAAGATACTTGAAAAATTGTGATGCGTTAGATGTGTACCGAGGCTATGACCCTAGCTATACTTGGAGCATCATTTGGGGTGCAAAATCATTACTACTCGAAGGAATACGGTGGTGAGTGGGCGATGGAAATAAAATCAGATTATGGAAGGATCCTTGGCTCCCGACTGACGTGAATAAGGGATATATCAGTCAACAATGTACGAGCAACCCACATCAAACCATTCAAAGTTTAATAGATGCATACCCCAAATTGTGGAGAAGGGATGTGATTGGTGCGCTGTTTCCCAAGATGTTATGTAGCATCCCACTCAATCAATACTTTAGGGAGGATTCCATCTATTGGTGGAAAGACCTGAAAGGTATGTTCACGGTGAAATCGTGTTACTAGGTAGGCATGTAGAGAGATCTAAACAAACGAACAGGGATTGCACTACTTGGAAGCAAATTTGGAAATTATCGACTCCCCCAAAACTGAAGCACTTCTTATGATGAGCGGCTAATGATTTGCTAGCTACAAAGGAGAAGCTACAACGAAGAATAGCATACCTGAATTGCATTTGTGATAGATATGGGCAAGAGACTGAAACATTAATACACGCTATATTTAAATGCAATTCAAACCGAAAATTATTGACTAGTAGCCCAACTTGGCAAAACTTGATGGCAGATATAATTGTTACTTTCAAGGAGTTATGGGAGTGGTTGTATGAGCATGGCACGAAGGAGGAGGTCATACACATCAGTATGTTGGCGTGGGATACATAGTTTATAAGGAATAAGAATATCTTCGAGGCAAGCTTCGATGATCCAGTACCTACTACTGCTGGCTTTATGAAATTGGTTTATGATTATAATATCTATGCAGCATGTGTGTATGATGAAGGCAAAACAGTCAACTAACACTCAATGGGAAATGGACAGCAACTGAGAAGGGATGGATTAAGGTCAACGTTGATGCTCATATAGCTAGAAGCAACTACTGTAGCTGTGGGGTAGTGCTACGCGATGATAGAGGGAAGATTGTACTTTGTGCAACAAGGAAAGAGGAGGTACAGTGGGATGTTGCAATGGCAGAAGTAGCAAGTATCTATTATGGGATCAAAGTAGCTCTCCGTTTTGGTGCTAGGAAGATTATGGTGGAAAGCGATTCATTATACGCAACGGAGTTGGTGTCAATGAAGGCACGAGGTCATAGCCCCATATTTGCGTTTATTGAAGAAATCAATAGCATCCAAGAACTGTTTGAAAGGTGTATGTTCTTACATATTAGAAGGGTAGGAAATATTGTAGCTCATCTTGTAGCTCGGATGGATACTAAGGGAGCAGTAGAATATATATGCTATGACCCTTTCCCAGATGTTGTAACTTCCCTTGCGGAAGGTGATTTGCTTTAATGAATGAAGTAAAATTTCCTAAAAAAACAGTGGGTCATATTTACAAAAAATAATAGAATAGAATAAATATTTTAAAACATTCAAAAAATAAATAGAGTAATTAAAATAGGACAAATAAAATGCCAAATTTTATACATGATTTCTCACCCGGCTTAAACAAATCAAGGTAGGGATGTTAACAGATATTGGACCCGACCCGAATATGTGAATCCATATCCTTTTTTATGAATACGGGTCTTCAAAATTTAGACCCAATAGATCCGGGTTCTATGACTGAAAAACGAATTCGGATACGAGTCTAACCATAATACCCAAACTCAGATCCATTACCCGTTTTTTCATTTATTCATTTGTACTTGTCTATATTGTAATTCAAAAGACATGTAAAAATTTGATTTTGTTCATTTGTACTTTATTGTTTGTAATATTTGAGTGGTTATATAAATTGTATTCAAGTATTGAACTTACATCTTTTGTTGGATTGTTGTCGTAGATGTAAAATACTGATTTATAAATTTGAAACTTAATATTGTCGCAAAAAAAGGCAAAATATGTAGGATTCGTTTTGGACCCGAACCCGAATCTGGATATGGATCCTTACTTTTCATATCCGGCGGATTTGGATCTACCCTTAAAAAGCGAATCTGAATCTAGATTCATAAGGATTCGGTCTATATCCGGTCCGTTTCCATTCCTAAATCAAAGTACATAAATTACATCCTGTCATCCAAATGTACACCCGGTCCACCCGGATATATATACCATATGGACCTTTCTTATGTTATATGGCACTATGGCAGAGTACTTATGGACTAGATACGATACAACCATGGGTTTGCTGCTTAGTAATGCAGGGCATTAAGCAATAACTTTAGGAGCTGTTGGACCGATTTCTTAAATGGGCATACCAGGCTAGAAAGTAGAAACTTAAGCCCAATAGTCCAAATACGGCAATCCCTAAAGCTCTCCAGAGTCCAGACTATATAGTACAATCAGTGTACTATAGCAAGGGGGGTTCTCTGCATTAAAAGTGTACCCCGTCTATCCAACAGGCAACAAGTCTAGATTGGTACAACTTAACCATAACCTTGATATATAAGGCAACTACGCCTCTAGGACCATATATTTTCAAATTGGTGGCCCGATTTAGACCGCATTTTGTCTACTACCCACTCAACATTGATTAAACATATGACGATATGAAATACAAATTAGTATTTACTTGCAACTTGGAAGTAATTTCATTCCTACTGATGTTTTTAAGACCGTAGTATAGCCTTAAGAAGTACAAAAGGATTTGGACTTTCTTCACATTGTGAAAAGTAGTGTTGTCTTGCCGCTTGGATCTTTCTTAATAAAGTAAATTTAACTAAATGTCACAAATTTAAAATGCATGTCCTATGTAATATTGATAACGAATGAATATATAATATAATGATGCACCTAATATCTAAATAATATTATTTCATTATTCATATCATCATATTCACTCTACAGTCGAGCACGGATAATTCATTGATTGTGTAAATGCACCGACAAACTCGAACTTATTTTCTTTAGTTGGATAATTCATTGATTCTGGAGTATGTTCAATGTTACTCTAACAAAAGTAGGTCTGTAGTATTTGACCAAATTAACGTGGAAGTTCCGCCAAATAATATGAATTTTTTCTTTTTGAATATATAATACTTCATGGTATTATTAGGTCAGGAGGAGTGGAAAACTCGTGGCAAATGTATAGAGCACAAATAGCTCCGATGCCTCCGAGTATGGGAAGGAGTGAAGAAGCTTACACTGTCTCCACCAAGCAACCAATATACGAAACAGCCCAAAATGTTTTTATTACAAAATTTTAAAGATCTTCCACAGTATGGCAGGGGTAAAACTAGAGTAGAAGTAAAAAGAGGACTACTATAAGTTTTGACCACCGTAAGGATCTGACAGGCGGCCCACAAGGCTGCAATAGTAGCATCGATCCCTTCAGCTGTAAGCACGTCTAACTTAGTCTCAGGTGTTTCCTGCTCTCGTTGCGACCCACCCCTCTGCTTGTGAGAAGTAGAGGTGCCTAGGGCCTATCATGAAGGTTTGGAGCACTCATGTTTCCCGAGTTTTTCTTGGCCTTGTAACCCCGCAACGATGGCTTAACCCCTTGTTACTCGAATGTAGGAGCACTCTGTTGTGTTTCATTTGGCATCCCGTGTCATGCGGGATTGCCAAAATGGTGTTCTGGTCATGAATCTGATTAGGATTTAGTGTTGGTAGTACGTACGCAGTTTGCCATAATTAAGAGATTTGAAAGATGTGCCTCTTTTTAGTGTCAACTTGTTCATGTTTCAAAATAAGGTACAATTACATGTTGAATTCACTTATTGGGTTGGATCTAGTGAAGAGTTTCTTTAAATCTCTATCGACGATGAATGATGAATAAGGGTGGAGTATGAGGAAATCCTCTCCAACGCAGCTTGAGTCGGAGAAGTACTTGAGATCTAAGACAAGTATTTTGTGTATATATATAGAATGAAACATTTGCTTGGATCATAAATGACATATTTATATGTGATGATTAGGTCAAAAGAAAGTGGGCTTATATGAAATACTAGCAATTGTTTTGAATCATCATAGTCAATGGGGGTTGGACGCATGGGGTCAAGCCCAACATCGTCGTTAGACTATGTCGTAGATGAGTTTCAAACATGACCGTTGATTATGGCTCTTAAATAGGGCAACAAAATTTCAGCTAACAAATTTATATGGCATTAATCTCGGGTACTTGAGTACTGATATAGTTACCAAAAAGGCAGAATCAATGAAAGAAGGAGCGGCAAGGACATCTCCTAGTCGTCACACGAGTCAAATACACTTGACAATGCAACTCTGGAATAGAAAGAATTCACGGAGGAAAAGTAGAAAATGTGAGTGTTCGATGAAGGTAGTTGACAAAAACAGTAAGCAACCCGTGAGTTTTGTGTACTATGATTCTAACCTTAAGGTCATATTCGATGATTCATTTCCAGTGGTAAATAAACCACACGCATTGAAACTTGTATGCAATTAATAAGATATGACAAAATATCTTATTCAAATTAGATTGCCTATCCAACAAAGACGTCTCCTTTGTGTTTCGTTTTAGTCTTAGAGGTACGGTGGTGGGCTGGTGGCTAGTGGTCTAGTGGGTTGATACTTGTCCCGTTGTCCGTCCAACTTGTAGGTTTATAGTCTTGATACTTTCTAGATTGATATTTCAAACTTTACTCTCATTATTTGTAAATTGGAGCCTACTCCCTAGCCTTAAACTACCCAATTCTTTTATATTAACAAAAATAATACTTCAATGGACCTTTTCAAATCCAAAGACCTAACTTATACTTGCTCCATTTTAAAGATATTGCAGCATTTTTATTTATTACACGGTTCATACACTAATTATGACCTATTTTTGTTTACTTGGATGTATAAATTAAAAACGCGTTGATATTAACTATAGTAGTCTTAAATAAGTCATATTGTAAACTCCCCGTTCTTTTTTGTCTGTCACATTTCTTTTTTGAACAGTGTTAGTTTTTAAAACACATATTATATTTTAATATCTATAAATACGCAATATAAATATAGGTAAAATTTACATTTTAAAATTATAGTTTGAAAGGAATCTAACAAGATCCAACGTGAATATATTTTAACTTATATAAATCAACAAAAAACCGTATTTAAGATTCTCACCAATCGAATGGAATATTTTAAATGAGACAAATAATGAGAAATAGATAGAGTACTTTCATGAATACTAAGTATAAAATTGTTCACAATTTTTATTAATATGAAATCAAAAGTAATATTATTAAGTTATATATTGACAAATATAATATTCTGTCAAATTTAGGGTAAATATTTTTCATGTGTTGATTAATATACCATAAAGACTATATATACACCAAGAGTCCCATGGGCCTAGGAAACTAATGATAAAAATATGCATAATATTAACCTAACCCTAGCAATATAATACTAGCCGTATTACCCCCCTCAAGTTGGAGCGTGAAGGTTATGAACACCCAACTTGCGAAGTAAGTACAAGAACTGACACGTGCCCAACGCCTTAGTAAAAATGTTAGCTAACTGTTCTTCAGTGGGAACATGACTTGTGACAATGATACCGTTATGAATAGCATCACGAACATAATGACAGTCAACTTCAATATGCTTTGTGCGCTCGTGAAACACGTGATTTTGAGCTATGTGAAGAGCCGATTGACTGCCACAAAATAAATGAATGGATTTAGTATGAACCACTCCCAAACTAAGAAGAAGTGATTTTAGCCACTTCAAATCCAAAGTAACAACGACCATAGATCTGTACTCAGCTTCAGCAGATGAGCGAGAGACAATATGTTGCTTCTTAGTAATCCATGAGACAGGAGAACCACCAAGGAAGACAAGCCAACCCGTAAGAGAACAACGACTCAAGGGACACTTGCCCCAATATGAGTCACACCAACCGGAGAGTATGAGATCACAATCGGCCCTCAGTAAAAAGCCTTGACCCGGAGAGCCTTTCAAGTACTGAACAACACGCAATGCAGCATCCCAATGATCACGTCTCGGAGAATGTATAAACTAGGCCAATAGAGGAACTGCATATGCTAAATTCGGGCGAGTGAAGGACAGATAGATCAAGCGTCCCACAATGTGACGATAAGACTCCAAATCATCTAGAAGAGGACTGCTCAACGAGGCAAGATAATGATTTTTCTCAATTGGAAAGGCCACATTCTTAGATCCTAGAAGACCCGTCTCACCAATGATATCAAGGGTGTACTCACGCTAGCACAGATAAATCCCTTCCTCACTACGGGCAAACTCAATGCAAAGAAAATATTTCAGAACACCCAAATACGTCAACATATACGAGCACGTTAAGCTGGACAGTCCCACGATGAAAGTGAACAAGGAATAATCAGCATAGGATTGAACAAAACTGTAAGCCTTCAAAGACATAGCCAATTTAGCAAACCAACACCGAGGAGCTTGTTTAAGACCATACAACGACTTTTTCAAGCGACACATCAAATCAGGAGTTGCCACATCAAAACCAGGAGGAAGTTTCATATAAACTGCCTCTACGAGATCACCATGGAGAAAGGCATTGTGGACATCCATCTGATGCAATTCCCAAATCTTTATGGCTGCAACTGCCGAAAACACCCAAATTGTGACCATTTTGGCTACCGGTGCAAACGTTTTATTGTAATCAGTCCCTTCGACTTGATGATTACCAAGGATCACCAGACAATCCTTAAGTCTCTCAATGCTCCCATTAACATTATACTTGATCTTATATATCAATTTGCAACCAAAGGCCTTCTTCCTTGGAGAAAGTGACTCCATCACCCAAGTTGCATTAGACTAAAGTGCACTAATCTCTTGTCTCATCGCCTCTCGCTAACCCTCATGCTTTCATGGCCTCAATGAGGGACAAGGCTCATGACCAGCTGTAATGGATGCAAGAAAAGCACGATGTCGAACAGAAAAGCGATCATAATTAATAAAATGGGTAATAGGGACCGTATTACATGAGGAACCAGAGGACAACAGTTACCTAGGGGAAAGACTCGGAGAGAGGATAGTGTGAGCAACATAATCACTTAGCCAAACGAGTGGAGTCTTATGACGAAGAACACGTCCCAATGTTGCTATATCAAGCTCGTGAATAAGCGCACTAGATGAAGAAGAGACAACAATGTTGGACTCAATCTCTGAAAGAGAGGATGAAGTCCTTAAATCAACAGGAACTATCGGACATTCAGATGCATCAGCATTATATCAACAGAGCATCCAACTGGGTCGCAAGCAGAAGGACTCTCAAAATCCTCTAAAATTGGAGGCATGATTTCCTCATCAAGAGGTTTGGAGGCACCGGGTGAAGAAGCAAATGGAAATTCGGTCTCGTGAAAAATGACATCCTGAGACACAAAAAACTCACCTATATCCAAATTAAATCACACAACTTCCAACCAACCCTTCTAATTATTCAGATAACCAAGAAACACACACCGATGATTCTGTGGGGCGAATTTATCACCCTTCGAACATTGATTGTGAGCAAAGCATAAGCAACCAAACACCCGTAGGTGATCAACACAAGGATCTTTCCAATAAGAACTTGAATAGGAGTCTTACTATTTAAAATAGAAGACGGAGTGCGGTTAATCAAGTAAACAGCCTCCAAAACACACTCACCCCAAAAAGAGATAGGAAGATGCCCTTGAAACATCAAAGCCCGAACAACAATTAGAATATGTTGATGTTTACACTCAACACGTCCATTTTTTTGCGGAGTGCCAACACAAGAGGTTTGAAATACAATACCATTGCACTCAAAATAAGGTAACATGCACTTAAATTTAGTGCCATTATTGTTATGCATAATTTTCACAATGGAACCAAATTAATGATCAATCATATTAGGTCTTGGAGTGTAAGTGTGTAACAGATACACCCAAACTTCTCTAGAAAAATCATCAACCAAAGTCAGAAAATAACTAGCACCAGTAGAAGAGGGTGTAGAGTATGGCCCCACAAATCACACTAAACAAGCTCAAAACTACAACTAGCTCTACTACAACTTATTGGAAAACTAGATCTAGAATGTTTAGCCTGAGGGCAAACAATACACGGATGCAACAAATTTTTGGCAAGAAATGAAGTGGATTCTGGAATAACTGATACGGACTTGAGAACTCTATCAGACGAATGACCAAAACGACGATGCCACAGTTCAAAAGGAGTCAGACCCGAGACCGTGGCCACTCACACTGTAGAAATCCGCCGAAAATAATAGAGTCCTCCCCATTGCTCATCGGCTCCAATCAGGTTCCCCGAGCGTCGGTCCTGAATGGCACAAAGTTCAATAATGAAAATAACAACACAATCAGAGCTCGTGATAGTTAAGATACCAATATAAGATGACATTATAAAGATGGAACGAAAAGCACATTATCAAGAGTAAGAAAAGGTGACAAGATAACTTGACCCATCTTACTAGTTATAACTTGCTGCCCATTTGGCAAATCAACATGGCAGGCACGAATCACAGATGCATTGACCAAAGTTGCATCATTCCCAATAACATAATTAGACGCACCATAATCAATTATCTAAAAGCAAGAGGGTAAAAACTCTCCAATCATGTGATCAAGTTGCTGTTTACTTAACAAATTTAAAAGAGCCTGAATTTGATCAGGACGGAGATCTGCTAGCAAGGCATCACTGGAGGAAGAAGCAGACTTAGTACTTGTAATAGTGTGGGCTTTGATAGGATCTAAGGCCGTAGTAGTAGCCGAACCAGATTTCGCACGTCTACCCCACATCTTCTCATACCAATCCGGGTACCCATGAAGCTTAAAACAAGAGTCTTGATCATGACCCTTTTGATTATAATGCAAACACAACAACTTTGATTTATCCGGATTGTCCAATTGAACTGCATGGCGAGGAGAAGAATGCACATCAAACACACCTTGGCCATGCACGACATCCTTTGCAGCACAATCACGAGCAATATCCCTCGATCTCTCCTCGTGAAGAAGAGTTAGATAAGCCTCATCTAGAGTGGGCAAGGGAACCCGGGATAACAAATTCGACCGAACCACCGAATACATATCATCATCAATCTCAATAAAAAAACTGATGCAGTATCTCTTCATCCCGATCAGCAGCCACACATCTTGTAATATCACAAGAACACAAACCACAATTACACATTCGAAATGGCTTTAATTAAAGCAGATCATCATAAAGCCCGACAAGATTTGAATAATAGTCCTCCACCGTCATGTTTTGGGTTTTCTTATAGTCGGCTATGGAAGCGCAAAGCTGTTGTATTCGAAGGCCTTTCGACACACGAAACTTCCTAACCATGACATCCCACAAATCTTTTGCATTATCATGGTAAGGGAGCGAAGCAGAAAGCTTGGAATACATACTATGCAACATAGCAGTGTGCATAAATAGTTAACAATATTGTTAAGCTTTAACGGTACGGTTAACCGTTATAACGGTTATTGGAAAAGACTAACCGTAACTGTACCGTTAAGTAACGGTAACCGATATTTAACGGTACACTTAATCGTTAACCGTTTCATTCCATTTTTATGCACTTGTACACCTAATATTGTGAAATTATTGTATGATTTCTTAGCTCATTTTGGTCTTCTACAATAGTAATAACACATATTTATATAAGGTATGATCGTGCATATAGAAAATTATGATAATTATTCATGTTTTAGCCTTTTAAGTTTAGTTTTTTTCAAAAATAATAATAACAGTTAACCGTTACAAAAATTTTATAACCGTAACCTTTAATTCTTAACGGTCGGTAAAATAATCGTTAATATGAATCGGTTATACATGATTAACGGTTACGGTTATTTTACACACCCCTAACGCAACATTCATGAGACTAGCATAGAATTCACGGTCTCCCAATCAAGAAGCATGCTCGAATCAGACGACTTTGTGAATGTGCCATTTAAAGCAAGAGTCATAGCTCTTGACCAAGCAAGATAATTATCACCGCGTAAGGTAACATGGGTGATCAAAAAGCCCGATTGATCACCGGAACTAAGATAATACGGAGAGGAAGGATCTATCTTTCCTCCGTTCTCCATGGCAGTCACGTAACACTAACGTGAGGAGGCACGAGCAATAAAGCACCGCAAAACACACGAACTACTAATAATAATACACGAACCACAACAATATACGTGGAGGCACAGCTATCTACGCACAGTAATATACCGCAACTATTCTCCTATTTATCTCCCAATACACCCAACACTCCAGCAATACGGGGAGGAGAAAATATATTGTGCATACCACAACACGCACCGCAACTTACCGCTAATCACCGAGAGCAAAGCAATGTAATATGCACGTAGAGGAAAGAAAGAGACGTAAAACCACGTAGAACACAGCCCGAAGAAGAGCAACTTTTACAGCAAATCAAGAAGAAGTCGACTCACAAGCAAATCATGGCAATGGTCTCCTATATAGTAGTAAATACTATATAGTAGTATATGGTAATATAGGAGTGAATATTATATAGTAGTATATGGCAATACGTGGAAGCATGCAGAGAAATATAGTAAAAAGCCAACGCAAATCAGTGAAGCACATAGAACAAGGCACACTTACAGCTACGCAGCCACCAAATCATCGACAAACATGCAAGCACGTAGAGCCCAACAGAGTCCTCGCAAAGTAGAAATCACGCAGAGCCGAAGCCGAGAGAAGAAAAAAAAAACGGCTTAAAGGAGCAGGATTAGAATTTTGGCTCTTAATACCATGTTAAACTTAGGATAAATATTTGTTCATGTGTTGATTAATATACCATAAATAGTATATATACACCAAGAGGCAGGCCCATAGGCGTATTATATTCTAATTTTTATTGCTTTATTTGGACCTCGAAAATAGCCTAACCTCCCATCCAAACCAACGAAACTAACCCACTTGCTAAAAGAGTATAAAAACTACAAACGTCTCTTATTTATTTATTTATTATTCTTATAGAAGTAGAAAATACTTGTAAACGAAATGCTGAATACTTAAGCCCCACTTGGTAAAAAAAGAAATAAAGAAAGAAAATAAAAGAGAGGAGTAGAGAGAACTGTTTGTCGTGATGAGGAGCCTTTTCATCTTAAAGTTATAAGCTGCCTGCAGTTCACTTTGGATGTAGAGTTGCTGCAGAGTGCAGAGTGGTAGGTGCGGCGGTGTAAGCATCCCAACGTACTAACGTTTCTTTCTTCTCTCTCCTCTTAAACCTCTCCGCTCTTCCCCACATTATCCACGCCCTTCGAAGTCTACTCTTCTTCATACTTTCAAGTTTCAACGCTTTCTTCATTCTCTCTCTTCTTACTACAATGGCCACTGATTCCACCGAGCAGGTCAGTTTCCTCTGTTCCAAGTTTCGCTCTTTTTAAGTTCACATCTTGTTACTTACACTCTTACTAATCATCGTCCTATGTGCCTGGCTACACATTGTCAACTTCATGATTCATTCATCATCATACCCCCAGTTGTTTGTTCTGAATTACTTACCTTTTTTATTAAGTAATTGTTGATTCTATTTAGATTTAGATTTATCTAGAAAAAATATCAGGTATTATTGCATGCTATTTAGGCATCAATTCTGCTTAACCGTGTCCTTTTTGCATGAGCTGTAAGATATCTGTATTTTGGTTTATGTGTTTTAGTTTTTATTTTTCTTTACAAATTGCGGAATCTAAGGCAGGCGGAATACTCGATGGATTGTGACTTTTGAGTACAACTTGGTGAACACCTTTTGCACTGTTTAGTTGGAGTTACAAACTGCGGAAAAGTCATTGCTAAACTTTCTACTTAATCAAAATCAACTAGCACATGATCTTCAGTTGAAAATCAATGTTATCTTCAATTGCAAATCAATGTTATCTTAATTTGAAAATCAATGTTATCTTAATTTGAAAATCAATGTTATCTTAATTTGAAAATCAATGTTATCAGCGGCAAAATTAGTTACATTTAAGTAATAATCAAATGAGTGATTAGAAGTTAGAGGGATGAGCCCATAATTTAAAGTCAGAACTGCTTATAGAACATAGAAGACTAAAAAATGACGAGTGGTTCTGAATTCTGGTATGTTATGATTTGCAGGGCGGCCATGATTTTTGCCGCGTTTTTGTTGCGAGTGATGATAATAAGTCGGGCATTGCGAATTCGCAATGTAGGCCGCAGTTAGATACTCAGACATGTGTGGATGCTTCATTGATTTGCCACAAACCTGTTAATGATCTTCAGACTTCAGACTCATTTCCTCCTTGTGTAGTTACAGTCGATATCAAAGAGGGTTCTACCGACGTTTCAAGCATCGAACAGGATACTTGTGGGGGTGTCAAAACTGAGGTTTCATTGACTGTAAGTATGAAGTACTTCATGGCCGTTTCTGTGTGAGACGATGGTGTAATTTTCTGCCTACTTATCTGTAATTTGTCTTGTCACAGAAACCGTTAAGAAGACAGAATAGCTTACAGACAGGAGGAGATTCCATTCCACCTTTGATGAACCACATCCTCAAGTTTCTCAAGTTTGATGCTAAAGGTAGTGATCACATTTTGGTTTTATCAAGTAAATTTTGTTCGTCTTTCATTTAGCTGTATACAGTAGCCTACTGACCCACTAAGTGGACTTAGTTGGTGCTTACACACAGGAGTAGAATTGTGTAACTTCACTATTCTTTCGTGCTAGCTAATGTATGTGAGGTTTTGGTATGAGAACGTAATAGTCCTTCAGCATTTCTGGTGATCATACCTTAGCCAACTCTTTTTTCTTAATATTTTGTCAGAGAAACAAGCTATGGAGAAGGCACACGATGCTACTATTAACCGATGGAGAAAGTATAAACGTCCAGGTTTATATCATTCACGGCAAATTGTCCTCTTGTTCTCCCTTCTGTAAGCTCTAAGCCTCTAGCCTTAAAATGCCTTTATAGAGTTTTTTCTACTCTGCACCATCTTGCAAATCTATAATGCTGTTGATAAGTTGATTTACACACATCTCAGCTTTCACCAACATATGAAGCCCTGAGTGTTGTGCACTTATGCTCTATTGATAAACATCTCCCCTTAAAAAAAGGGGAAAAAAGAGGGATATAGAGAGATTATGAATAGATAATGAGCATCTTGATCTACAACCTTTTCACTTTTAACCCATTAGCCTGCAAGAATGGAATAATATCTATTGTATGATCTGATCCAACTAAAAGGTGAAGCTGTTTTCTTTAAAATTTCATTTCCCGTCAAAACCTTAATTTTTTAAGTCTCGAGTATACCTAATGATTCACTGAAGTGGGTTTCCATGTTATTTCAGGTCGAGTGTGGGAACAATTGTGCTGATTTTTCTGACATTAAGAGTTAGACAAGTCAGTGACGGCTACATTCCAGGCTAAAAAGATGTAGGATGTAACTTTAATTCCTTTTTTTTTTCGTTTTAAATTATCATCTTATGTTCCCAAATCTCTTTGGAGGTTACTGCTCTATGTGGCATTTGTATCTTCTCTTGCTTGGGCTTCTACTTCAGTTTTCCAGTGTACATATAAAGAGTTTAGTGGTTGCTGCAGCTTGCTTTCTTCCTCCACTCATTCATAAGTTGATAGATTAAAAGCGTGTAAATTGCAATCCAACATATATATTCAGTTTGCCAGTATGTTTAGAACACAACTATGAGAACTATCCAATGGATCTACAGGAGCATATATATGGTTCAACTCGAAGGTGAATGCTTTGAACCAAATACTATTAATTCTTTGACAGGAGCAGCTTCTTAGACAATCTCAGAAAGCACAAAAATGCATCCTCAAAACAAATCAACAAAGTACATAGTACAGCAGGACACGGAGCCTCTGTAATCAAAGGCAAAGAGCGAAACAGTGAAAATGATGAAGCTCTAAGGACTACAAAAGGTAAGAATTGGTTTTATTTACCTTGAAAATTCAAAGCTAAACCTTTTACAGAGTGTACCTTGAAGAATAAAACAAGTTGGTAGATACTGGGACATGAATAGGGCCTGTGCAACAATTTCAGTCCCTCTATTATCCTACTTGTCCTTTGATATTCACCACCTCATTCCTTTTATGAACTGCAGCTTTAAATGCCAATTGTACAATCTTTATTCATAACTAATTAACAGGCGCATCCACCTCCGTGTTGTTCTGACTGGGATGAACTGCTGAGTGGCTTCAAATTCACGTCCACCATGCCCCCTTGTTTGGTGGATGAGGAAGTTTCCATCCCCGGCAAGGATGAGGCACCTCTTGTTTGGTGGATGAGGAAGTTTCCATCTCCGGCAAGGATGAGGCGATCTTACGAAACAAAGGTTGTGACATATTCAGTCAAAGAATCAGTAACGTGAAGCTTCTTTATTCATGATGCAAAATTCTGCTATGATGCATGAGAACAAAACAGAGAATCTACTCTGTCCTGAAATTGTTGTCCTAATCTCTTACAACCGAAACAACATGATTTCACAAAGTAGGCATTTTAGTGGACATCATTGGAGAAGATTCCTCAGTTATGCAGGATGCATTTTTGCGTTATCAATTGCAAATTATAATTAACAAAAGAATAGATGAGAACTTTTCAGGACATCATAAAATAATATATGCCACTATGACTTCATGCATAATTAACTTACCTTAATATCAAATCCTGCTTTAGCACAGGATTCCAGGAATATTACCCTAGCTTCACGAGCCTTGCTATTTCCTTCTTCAATAGAGACTTGTCTGTTCAATGTCAAAATATGCAAGTAAACACTTAGAAATGCTATGCAACTGAAAATGGCCTTATCTTGTTAGTAAGCATTGATCATATGATTCATGTAACTCAATAGATATCCGGTTTCATTTTCGAAGATAATCATAAGACAACAACTGTCATCTGATTCAAATTCAGAGACTAGAGTTTAAAAATCTTTATCCAATATAAAAAGAAGAGCAATCTTGTCAAAGTTATAGTAACTCTGATCCTGCTTTTATTTTTCCAAAATAAAATTCTAGCTCAACCCAACCAACTAACAAATGGCAAGTAGGAGAAAAGTGAGTATTTCTTGGCCATTCTATGGTAGATCAACAAATACTCATAAACGAGAGCACATAGATCATGACAAAGAATATACCCATCTTTTATCAACTAAAGCAATTTTATTTCCGACAAGGACAATAATCACATCACCTCAACGTTCAGCCCGTACTTCCTCGATCCACTTTGATGTGCTGAGAAATGATTGCCTATCTACGTGACAAAATTGGATACTAGTTTAATATCAACAGAAAATGATAGAATGGTTCTGGTCCAAGAACAAGTCAGCCGAAACTAGCAATGATAAAGCAGTAGCTTCACACATGTACAGGTTTACTTGTTCACGAAGGAAATGTAGAGGTGTATACGGAGGTAAAGGTGCTTCGATTACTCTCTTATTTTAAAAACTCTTTTAAATACGTACGCATCAACTCGTAAAAGATGATCAAGTTTGAAGTCAGTAGCACTTACTAGAAACGTCGTAAACTATTACAGCAACTGAAGAATCTCTAACGTAGCTACTAGCTAGGGATGAGACTCCGAAATCTTTCCTGTCCAGCGGTATACCTGAAGTACACAGTTTAAGTTTTGTAGAATCAGCATGTAAGTCCCCTCAAAAAAAAAAAAAAAAAAACTGCAAGTATATGTCGTACTAAACAATGTGTTATATTTTTAATAAATCATCAAGAAGTCTGGATGTGTGCTTTCCTGCTATATATAGTAAGTAATGCGCTCAGGGTGCTTAAGAAATTTATTCGGGATGTTGCAACTGCTTATACATTAGAATAGATCATTTGACGAAGGAAAGAATTAACAGCGTCCATACCAGAGCTGCAAACGTACTGTTCGGTCTTCAAGATACATGGTTTTCGACAGGAAGTCAATCCCAAAATTCCCAATAGAAGCCCTGTAATTAAGTTGACAATAAGAAAATACGTTAACAAACCAAACTAATATTTCCTTCATTTTAATATGCACCCAACACATAATATCAAAACAAAATAATAAAAATAAAAAGGGTGAAGGTAAGGAAAAGAGAAGTTGGCTAATCGCCCATCATCATCACGATGAAATCCGAGATGTGAAAAAGCTCCAGGAAAAGAGGGATGTCCACAACTCTAAATCTCTAATTACTTGATGGAATTTCATCATGAATTGTGAACTTGTCTGTCAAATATTTAGAAACTTCCATTATAAATTCTACCTATTGAATGGTCCAAGTCTTAAATGAGACAAAACTACAAATCAATTTTTTTTTTTTTTTTTTGACAGTAGTGAAGTATACAAAACAATATAATATAAGCAAGGGTGTAACAATGTACGTAAGAAATTACAACTCCAAAATTTATGATATTGTATGAATATTGTTGTAGGGATCGGTAGATCACTACGACTCTCACAAAATCACAAACTCAAGACAACCAACCAAATATCCAAACCAATCAACCCAAATTATCATCAATGTCAATCAACCAAAGAAAATCAGATTATGGTCATCAATATTGCAGTAGCAAAACACAATAATAAGTGAAATAAAAGTGCAAACAACACACACTAATTATACGTGGAAAACTCCTTCGATGTGAAGGATAAAAACCACGGGACCTCTTGAGGAGTCCACCCTTAATCTTCTCTTATTGATAATTGAGGGAAAAAAGAACCCAAATCAGTCTACAAAGGTTCATACACCCACCAACAATCACCAAGAACAATAAGAGATAAACTAGAGAGCAAAAGGTGCAGAAACAACCTAAAACAGCAGATCTGTCTAGAGCTCAAACCGACGATCCAACCGTCCAAAATGAAGCCCTATATGTCAAAAACCAGATACCAAAATTTGAGGACGATCCAACGGTGAAATTTCTGGGAATGGACAGATTAGTGAAGACTGTCGTGAAATGTGCGAAAATTGGAAACCCTCTCTTCTCTCTTTAGGTTTTGTTGTGTTTTTGTGTGTTTTTGATTCTAACCTTCAATCAACTTAATGACCTTCTAAATTACTTATTTTTCAAGCCATAATATAAGCTTAATTAAGACTTAACCACAAGATGTAATCCCCCGAAATTCTACAATTATTTTGTTATTATTTATTTTCCTAGGTAACCCGTTAAGTCTAAATTACCGAAATCCTATCCTACTAAAATTTTATAATACCCGAAGTTCTATCTTATTAAACCTAAACACATTTTATCTAAACCTAAGAATTTTACCTAAACCTTAACTCAAAAAAAAAAAAAAAACAAAACCTACCTATATACTAACTACCCGTGAAACCCCACCCACAAAGAAAGCAAAGTCAAAAAAAACAAAAACAATAGCAAACCCTACCCTTCCCGTAGAACCCCACAAAAACAAAGCAAAGAAAAAAAAAAAAAGAAAACCCCCACTCCCTCACCGTGAAGTTCCCCACCAAACCCCCACCCCGTGAAGTTTTCTCCCGCACATAACCCCAGCCCCGCCGTGCTTGCTGCCGCCCTGCTCTGTCGTGCCCACCGCTGCCATGTCGCCGCCGCCCTGCCGGTGAGCAGACCACAACCCTCCTCCCCCTTCCCTCTTTGCTTTCCCTTGTATTAATAATATAAATTGTGTTGATGCTTGTGATTATTTGGGATATAATTGGTTGTTGTTTTGGGGTTGTAATTTTGATTGGGATGATTTTAATGCCTAAAAAAAATTAGAATGCTTGTTGTAAATTTGGTTGTTAGTATATTGATTTAGTAGTATTATTTGGTGTAGGAGAACAATTTGTAGAAGGTCCTTAAAAATATAGAAAGTGGATACTCGTGCTTTGTACACCAGGTACGTACAAATTACGAAGAACGTTATTTTTAATTAGGAGCATGATTTAGGGTGAAACACAAACATAGTATCATGTTTAGGGAACCCTTTGAATGAGATTGTTTGGTTACCCATTTGAAGGAATTCATGCTTTTTATATTATGGGCATGTTTTGGTGTTATTTGTGAGAAACCGTGATTTATTAATTGGTATTAATTGTTAACTAATCCATGAGTTTGTTTATTATTACTCCTTCATTTCTAATAGTAGGATTGGAGTAAAGGTGTATTTTATAAGTCTTAATGACGAGGTGGTTGACTTGGTTCAACAGTTTTATCAGTTGAGTTTGAAATTTAAAAAGTTAAAAATTACAGTATAATAGAGATAGAGTGAATAACTGTAATATTTGCTTTTGTGTGCTGATGTGATTGTGTTTATTGAGTTTAACAGTAAATCACTTAAAGAGAAAGAGGATAAGCAATAAAACTCTAGGCCAGTGCACGTCTAGAGTATTGACAATCAGGGGTTGGAGTTCACGGGGTATTATCCGTGGCTTTTGTTGGAGACCGTTTGATCTACGAGTCTCTCTTTTATAAAGTTTTAAACTTAAAATTGGGGTTAGTTGAGATCTCATCTAGCTATGGTAACGGAGTCGCGCCCGTTTACCATCTGGATTTTTATACTGTATTTTGATGCTCTCCGACGGGAGTGCATGGGTTATTTATTTATTTGATATTCTAATCAGGACATGTGGGAGACAACCTAGTCTATTGCTTAATCCAAATCATTAATCAATTTATCGTGTCAGAATCCAAATCATTAATCAATTTATCGTGTCAGAATCCAAATCATTAATCAATTTATCGTGTCAGTCGAGTAAAATGTTGCATGATACGTTCTTACATTTCCTATAGATATTAAATTATCAGTTCAACTGTCGTACTTTGTAATTCGTATGTACTCAACTTGCTGATTACGTGCCTTGTGTGTTTTTGGTCATGGCTTTCGCCTATAAATGACACTATAATGATCCAATACTTACATTTGTATTATTGGGGAGCAGATTATTAACAGGTATCTAAACAAGCATTCATGCATGGGCGGGTTGGAGAGAAACGTTATTTTAATTTAGATTTCGGAATAAATTATGTTAGGTTCGATTTGGTTTTAAACTGTTAGATTTGATTTAAAAGTAAACGTTATTTGGTACATCAATAAGGGCCGTAGAGGTTCCAGTTTGTTACATCAGGATTTGATTTACGTTTAATGTTATTTCATAAGTCTTTTGGTTTTCCGCTGCAAAACTCTGTTTTATAGCCTTAACGTTTGAACACGTGGCAGTAGCACACCGATAGTTCCTAAAGGTTTGGGTTTCGGGAAAACGGGAATTATCGGGGTGTTACACAAGAGATAAAAAACTAATAAAAATTAGCCCATTAACAAATACCACAACAAAACACATATTACCAATACTTGGGCTGGACCCATAACAATTGTTTCAATCAACGCGTTTGATGTATGATCGGCAACCTTAAAATACTTTTCCAAGTCAAATGCTAAGTGTAAAACAGGGGGAGCTAGCTAGGCACAATTCCTGACTCAATCAACCAAAGCAAGATCAGGCAAATCATCATATAATTTCAGAACCCATAACGTACAGCAAAAATTTGAGCTGACTATCTGACATGCATTTATCTAATAATCTCAAAAATGATCAAGAAAGAATATAAGAGGGAAATTTGCATAAGAACAAATGATCAAGTCTTGTAAAAGTGAATGATGAAAAAGAGGAGAGCGAGTGATGATGCTGGTTTTGCCCACGGATTGATCGCCTAAGAACACCAGTTTGTATTTAATGGAATAGATCAAATTTGTGTTGAATTCTGATTTGGTCCCAAAAATTAATATTACATTGTATTTGTTTTATGATTTACCACGGAGGAGGATGGAAATAACTAGACGACGTTAATCGAAAGGTTTACGAGGTATGACTCTTGTATTGCGGTTAAATTGTCATTATTATATTGGTGAATATCCTACAGGTACTTATATATGTTAAAATTTGGAAATAATCCTATTTATAAACGAAACTCTACCGAAATTTATACTCACTTGTGTATATATGTTGGTGTGTTTACATTATCATCACGGTATCCTTATTTATCAAACTAGTTATTCATATATACTTATTATTTGAAACCATCATTTTTTCAGAATTTCTCAAAAACAAAACCTTACTTAGATGACAAGGTGAGAGAAATAAAAGAGATTGAAGCGGAGCATTTCATGACTACATTATAAAAATAATATAATTTGTAAAGTATGGTGATGGAAATGCACAGAGTAAAGATTTAAAGTATGATCCATAAGCATTATGCAAAGGTGATTACATTTAAAAAATTATTTCGGGTATCTGGGTACCCAATTATATTTTTTATCCCGCCCATAATCCAACCCGTATACCCGACCCGAAAAATTAAAAAAAAAATAATAAAAAAAAACGACTATTTATTTTCGGCCATTCAGGTCATCGGGCAATCTAGTTTGCGTCTTTACTATCTTTATTTGCAGCAAAATTTTGTCACCTTTTTGCATCTATAAGGTATAGATAAAGCATATATTTATGTATTAATTTCTAAGATAACTGGAAGCTTTTACCAGTTCTGAAAACCTCATCGAGGGAATTAAAAACAAAGGAAATGCAAAGAAAGCTGCTACTTTTATGTGTTTCTGTACAAGCACAAGCACCTACGCTATGCCTGACACTTGCTCCACAAGACATGCCTCCTTGGCTACTTCTCTACTTGTATAGTACAGTAAATGCGGTATTAGACACTTTGATGAGATTTCCAACTATGCCCTCCAACATGTCTTTAGGTAACAATCTTCCTCCCAACTTAAAGCCAATGCAGTGCACTATGTTCAGTCCATACATCATAAAGTCACATCCATCGCATAAAAATTGGCTATATACAATAGAAATCTTCTAGCAACATAGAATTCACCAAAAACTCAACGCATAAAAGAATCCATCTTATCTAAACCAAAGTATTTTGGTTCAATCCGGTAATATATGGGCTATATGGACTATATTCATCAATAAATGCAGAGACTACGACCAACAATAAATTAGAACCTCTTACAGCAGATTTAGCAGACAGCATAATCCCATTTGTCACTCAACAATCCCAAGCAACATTCTCTGCTATTAATGCTACTTCTGTACTACTTATGAGCCACACAATAATCTTCTGCTGGAGCCATAAAAAGTGTGGTGTACTGCAATCGGAATGTTTTAACAACATTCTGTCCTAAGCTAGACTGTTGTATGAAATCCGAGAGTATATTTAAGTTCTCTGTCAGTCTGATCGTGATCCAATACAATTCATTCAACTACCCTTGAGTTGTCTTCTCATCTCTTACCACATACTCGTCAGTCTACATTTAGTAGAGTCCTATCCCACCCCTGAATCTCAGTCAATAAAGACGCCCAATACCTTAAAGACCTAGAACATCCCGTGTGAAAAGGTAAAAATGAAGAAATCAGTACTTGCAACTGAAGCACAAAGCGAGAAGAATAACAGCAATGACTCAGGCCAAATCTTATTTCCCACCGAAATAAACAATGTAGATTACAGCTTTGAGAAGAAGGATCATTCATGGTAAGTACAAGAAAAAGTTCTTTTTCCTAGATTTGGGAAGAAAAGTACAAAATCCCCCAAAAGTGATGCAAATCATGCAACTAATGAAATACTTGAGAGGAGCAATTTCTCTTCCACACTTCACACAGCACCCAACCCCCTCATCTATTTGTTTTCTACAAATCATTATTATACTTTTATTGACTTGTTCTTACTTCTGTAACTCTTATTGTTTCATGCAGGTTCGTGATTTCTGGTATTCGAACTGATCTATCAATTCAAATAGAGGAGAACACCTTTCATGTGCATAAGGTAACTAAACCTATAATCAAAAATATGTTGAATGTTGCTTTAAGAAACTGAAAATTTAGTAGTCTCCACAATAAATGAAGTCAGAAAAGCTTTTTTACAATTCAACCCCTACTTTAATCTATCTTCAATATCGACAATTTTTTCTTATTTGAACTTGAACTTAATCAGAATCAATACAGGAGTCATGGAGCAGAGCATAAAATGAGTAACCACAAAGTCAAACCTTAATCCCAAAAAAAGGACCGGCTGCATAAAATGAGCACCTAGTAACATATATGTCTGACCAAGTACTCAACAAATAAAGTTAAAAAGTAAAACTACAAGAGTCTACAACCATAGTTATCTAGAGAGTCCAGGGGATAAGAGGGTGTGGAGTTCTCAGTCATTGATTGTATGTTTCTCCAGATATTCTTTTGACACAATCTTTAAGAGTATACGATAGTACTATGGAAAATCTAACAGCCAAGAGATTCACACTTATCAATCATAATTCAACCATACTCGGTCTTTCTGCTACTATAGAGCATTGTAGTTTCTCCTTTTTCACATACTGATATCAGTTCCTTCTACAACAATAAAACCAAAAACTTGAGAAACTGACTGTATAATTCTTCATTTCAGTGAAAGTTCTAGGTTCAAAATGCTGAGAATTGTCTAAAGTATAAGGCAGAAAGGGGCAGATCCTGAGAGTTTCGATTATATGACACACACATTCATAGCTAATCACTATAAGAATACCTAGACAATAAGATTTATCCTAATAACATCAGTATAGAGATCATAATGGGGAAAAAATATAGATAAATATGTTAGTACCCCAGGCTTCTTCAAAAACAGAAGTTTCTAGGATGACCTGGGAGGCTAAGATCAAAGGAAAAGAAAGGAGTAGATGTTATTCAACATACAAATCATTTAGCAACTTCAGTAAAATTACCTTCATGTACAGACGAAGCTTAGAAATACACATCATGAAAAAATTTACCCAGCACCACATAAAGCTACCAAAAAAATTAATTAATCAGGAAAAATTAATTAATCAGCAACCTAGACACACTAAAGCCTATGACTTGGGATGACACTTGGATAGGGGTTGCTAAAAAAAAGGGGAGTAGAGTAGCAAAAATAAGGATACTAGATGTTTAAATAAGATCATTTTATTAAGAAAAAAAAAAGTAGCACTTCCTCAATCCCTAAAGTTATTTACATATGCATAATCTCCAAATCACTTCACAATTTGATATTTCTGTGCAAATCATGTCCTGCTTCAATTGTTTTCTCTTGAAACAGTATGCACTACTTACAAAGAGTGGCTACATAGGCCGTGTAGATTTTCAGTCCATGAGCTCAGATTTAGAGAGCAACATTAAGCTTGACAACTTTCCAGGTGGACCAGTAACTTTAGAAGAAGTAATAAAATTTTGTTATGGCCTACCCATAGATCTGAGCCCCAACAACGTAGCTCATCTGAGGTGTGCATCAGAATATCTAGAAATGACAGAGGAATTTGAAGATGGAAATCTAATATCCAAGACAGAAGCTTTTCTGACATTTATTGTACTAGCTTCATGGAGAGACTCAATTATAGTTCTCAAAGCTTGTGAGAATCTATCTCCCTGGGCAGAAAACCTTCAGATTGTACGGAGATGTTGTGACTCAATTTCTTGGAAAGCTTATCAAGATAAAAATGAGCTAATTGATGACGAAGCATGGTGGTTTGATGATGTAGCAACTTTACGCATTGATCATTTTGGCAGAATAATAGTAGCATTGAAGTCAAAAGGAACCAAACCAGAAATAATTGGTTCATGTATCAAGTATTACGCAGAAAAATGTTTACCAAGCATGAATAAGGAGGTAGATGGGCAAAGAAGACATTGGTTTGGGAAAAACGAGATGCAGATCAGTATAACAAGCGGAACGATCGAAGAAGGTGACATTGGGCAAAATAAGGAGCAAAAGATGATCATAGAAAGCCTCATCAGTATACTGCCCCCTCAGAAGGAAGCCGTCACCTGTAAGTTTTTATTACAAATGTTAAAGATGGCTATGATATACTCTGTAACCCCAGCTTTGATCTCAGAGCTGGAAAAAAGAGTAGGATCAGTCTTGCAAGATGCCAATGTGCAAGACCTCCTAATTCCAAGATGTGGTAACAAAGATCCAGGGAAACTGATAAAGTAAGTTCACTGCCATACTACATAAAGAGAAAATTCTTTTTTTATTATGAGTAAAATCAATAAGAGATTTTAAATGTTCAATTAATTAATGTCTTAGATACTTAGCTGAGAAACCAACTAAATATTTTTAATTTTTGGCATAAGTTGGCTTTTATATGCTTTCAGGAGAATATGTACAAGTAACTGATCCAGTCTTTTAAGTCTTGTATCAAATCAGAAAATTTCACCAGGATCAAGACATGAACTTCCTATATTATGACTTGAAATGCCAAAAATGACATTTTTAATACCCTTAGGATTTTACTTAACCCTCTTCCTATCCTAAACCCCTAGAATTATAAGAACAATTGATCGTTAGTCAAAGAGTATGGAACTATGGTTTGAAAACTTTGGTTTGAAAACTTTAGACATTTCAAGTCAGAGTTTTACCTAGAAATAGGTCAAGGTTTGTCTAATATGGTGAATATTATATATGCAAGTCTTGGGTGGTTCCCCAAAATATTCATCCTAGCTGACCACAACAGCGTTTGACACAGTTTGTCAGAAGAAAAGACATTGCACAATATTGACTCTATGCAGAGAATAGTGGAATACTTTCTGATGCATGATCAGCAGCAGTTGACTGAAAAACTGGATATCAGTAAGATCCTAGACAACTATTTAGCTGAAATTGCAACCGACCCAAATCTCACTATCTCTAAGTTCCAAGTCCTAGCGGAAGCATTGCCAGCAAATGCTAGAGTATGTCATGATGGTATATATCGAGCAATTGATACCTATCTGAAGGTAAGCATTGCAACCATAACTTCTACACAGACTTCAATAAGTGGCAATTTTAATAGTCTACTCACACTATAAATGCATCAGACCCACCCTACATTATCGGAGCAAGAGCGCAGAAGGCTGTGCAGGATAATGAACTGCCAGAGGCTGTCAATTGATGCTTGCATGCATGTGGCACAGAATGATCGACTGCCTCTAAAAATTGTTGTACAGGTACTACATTTGGCTCTAAAACTAGTTAGTCCATTGTTCACACTCCACATTAAAGAATGTTTTTTTGTGGCAAGTTACTGTTGAACAATTAAGCATGTATACAACAAGCTACTCACAAGTTCGCCCATATTTTTTCACGATATGGCCAGCCTCCAATATGCATTATCATTCACCAGAAAGTCTCAAGACTTTTTATTTGTTTGAGTGTGAAACAAAGCTCTAAAGTATCAAACGAAATTCAAGTAACACAAGAGTGCCAGCATCCTATTCTCTAGCTGTTTCTACCCAACACCCCCCCCCCCCCCCCCCAAACAACAAAAAAAAAGGAAAAAAAAAAATAGAAAAGAAGAGATATTTACCAAGTACACATAGGCATTAAATATAATAAAATAGCTCATGCATATATTCAACAGGTGCTGTTTTCAGAGCAAGTGAAAATGAGGACTGCGATGCACAGCAAGGAGCAAACAGTTGAAGGTAATACTCAAAAAAATGATGAAAGCTGGTCATCTATGAAGAAAGAGATGGCGACTCTTAGAACTGAACTTGAGGAAGTAAAAGAAAGGATGTCAGAACTGCTGAGAGACTACTCTGAACTCCAACAAGAATATATAAAGCAGATCAACAAGCAACGGAGCAATTCAAGCTGGATTTTCAAATGGAACAAAATTAGAACTATCTCTCTTTTCACTAAAGAAGCCGAGGAAGAAATTGGAGAAGGACAAGAAACATCCAACCAAGAGGGAAGCACACCCAACACTAGAAGAAGAGTATCCATTCCCTGACCTACCATCAAGGAGATTCTAGGACATCTAATATTCTAATATAATGCCAACAAAATCAAGAATTCATCAGCACAGTTACCACCAGGGCATTTCATATCCATCTCCGATAAGGACATCTAAAGTATTGCCAAAAAATCAAGAATCCTTCTTTGGTCAACTAAAGCACGTAAGGCTAAGCTATGGAGGCAATCCATCTACAAGAACAATTATTTCTCATCTTGAAAGTGAGCCAGGGCAAGGCAATCTATACATAAAACTTGTTAGGAAGCATAAGAAAAAGAAATAGTTGTATTCAAGGGCTAGTGACGAACAGACAACAGAGGGCTAAAGAAATCTTGAATACAGTGTTAAAGAATGTATGATAAAGTGTAAAATAGAGTAATCTCCAGCCTGTTTGTTTCATTAGTTATTGAGTCATGTTTTCCATAATAAAACATCTCAGTTACACGTCAAATACGGGATTGTGATTAAATTTCCTTCATGTATCAGCAAAACAACAAAACATAGCACTACATATGAGAGAATGAAGGAGGATTTATGTGGATGATTATATGAGATAGCCTTTCAATTCATACAGCTGACTTCATCTTTTTAGGATTAAGTTTTGTCTTTGATTATTGTGTAGAACAGCAAAATCAACTATAGAGTTTGCCATTTTGCAAACACCTAACTATCATAAAATTTTGCAAAAAGAGAGAGTTAATACACTACAGGCCCAAGTAAGCTTCTACCCCAAAAGCAGCTTACAAATACCTTAGCTAACAAGGAGGAATATTCTCCCCTTTTCTCCCAACATGGGAATAACTCCCCTACGCACTGGGGTTCTACTTTAGGAAGCTTATTCCACATCTATGCATAACTCCATATGACAGTAGACCACTCATAAAATAGAAAGAAAAAGCAACAGTGAGAACCAATAGGCAAAGAAAATCACAAAGCTCTCCGATCATTATTACCAAAAGGGAACAATATGCCAATCTCTCAAGAACAAATCCTGAGTTACAGACCCAGTAGAAAGCAAAACACGAACAACAGTTAACATCAATCAAGAGTAAATAACAACCTAATCTCATCAAGTTGAAAACTAAAACGCGAAAACAACCAAGAAACAAAAAAAAAAAAAAGCAACTACCTAGCAGCAGCGGGTGTAGTAGTATTCTTCATACTAGTCCACGGAAACTTAGCAGTTTCTTCAGGAAGCATAGCAGGACGAGGCCGACGACGAGGGGTGACAACAGTTCCAGCCCCACGGCCACCACCACAGTGATGTAACCGAGTCTTAAAATGGGAACGATTACCGTCGCCTTGAAGCCAATGAGACCTCTTCTGACCCTCAACCTCAACAATACTAGTCTTTGACTGTTTATTCAACTCCTTCTTATCATCCTCAATGACCTTGATTGGAAAGAGATCCGGTGAGATGGAAAGAGGGTGTTTTAGGGTTACGAATGCCTTCTTGTAATCGGGCTTTGCGAGGAGAATCCCGCCTCTTTGCTTCTTCTTGCCTTCCATGTTTAGGGTTTGGACCTTCTCGACTTCGAAACCGTAGAGTGACTCCAGTACCCGCTTGATTTCGATCTTGGTGGCGGAAGGGATGGTTTTGAGAGAGATCTCGGTGATGTGAGTGAAAGAAGACGGCATCAAGAGCTTGATAGGGATGTTCGCCAAGTGTACTACTCTTCTTCCCAATCTCCCTGCCATGTTAAGCCCCTGCTTAAACCCAGTCAATCAGAGAAACCACAAGGGACCGAGGGAGATCAGTGTAATTGGATGTTTACTTCTCAACCCTAACAAAGTAACAAAGACTGAAAGAGTGAAAGACTAATGTACTTGTATTCAAAAATGTAACGCACCATTTTATGGTGGTGTACGAACCCTAAATTTATTGTGTTCTAAATTACAGTAACTGCCTTGTGCCCTTATTGACGTGGATACAAGTCATACAACAAAGCTAAATACAGAATACTTCGTAGTAGACAGCTTGCAACCCAATACACCAAAACTTGCTTATTCATAAACTTTTGTTATATTAAATAATAACTTTTATTGGGATACAATAACTATATTGCATTTCGTGTGTATACAATATTTTTGTTGAAATATTATATACGGAGTAATATTCAAGCTCGTGAATTAATAACTTTATTCCTTCCCCAATTACTCTCCTACCCAATTCAATTAGCTCTTTTCTGTGTCGTCAAGTCCTAATTGTGTACTCTTTGAATTGAAGTTCTTATATCATTGATTATAGGTGGTTGCTTTGAGTTGAGATAGAGATCTTTAAGGCTCGTGTTTGTTGGTACTATTGGGTGTTGTCTATGGATAAGTTGTATTGAGGTAGGAAGGCCATGAACAACACAAAATTGTTGTTGGAATTTAGTCTCATATGAGTAAATTTAGACAGAGGAAAAGTGATTGTCTAGTTGCGCTGATATTTTATTATTTGTATTTTTTGTAAAATAGTAAGACATACATATTATTTTAAAATTTATTTATGGTAAAATAGTAAGACATATATATTATTTTAAAAATCATTTGTACAATAATAATAACAATGTTATTGACGATAATAATGATGATGATAATAATCACTTTACTTTTCTTTCATTAAAAAAATTCACTAAACTTTTTTACTTAAATAATAGAGGTAACTAGACAAAGATTTAAAAAAGAAAAATACAAAGTATAATGAATAACAACCAAATAATTAAAAAGAGAAAAAAGTATAAAAAAAAATAGGTGTTTAGAAAAATATTGGATACTTGAATCTCCAAAAATATATATATTGGATTACTCTAACCACATAGCAACCTACAATATTGATTGAAATTTACATTAATTTTTTTTGGCAAGGATATTAAAATTAATTAATATAATAAATTAGCGACATTAGTGGTGTATAGCAGAGTTTTGGATACGGGAGGTTAACATTTTCCACAAGTCATAGGCTCATAGAGTCATAGCCATGAGCCCATGAGTCATGAATGAGCAAGGGTCAAGAATAAGGGGCACCAAGGGCAGAATCTAAAACCTTCCGCAGTTCCTTAACCAAATAAAAAAGGCCCCACTGACATACAGTTGGAAATTTAAAAAAAAACCCTAAATTCAGTGCAAAAACAGGAAAAGCAAGAATCAACAGGCGAAGGCTGCACCACTCTTGCAGCAGTAACTATATTCCTTTCACGTTTTGTCTGACTCACTCCGTCCATAATAGAATAATAAAGCTCTCAAGGCCGCACTCTTCTCTTCATCATCATCAACATGTGTGGCATACTCGCAGTCTTTGGATGCCTCGATACTTCCCAGGCTAAGCGCTCTAGAATCATCGAGCTTTCCAGAAGGTATCTCCAATTCTTAGTTTTAACCGCATTTTAAAAAACTATTTGTTCGTTGTTTTCTCAACCGATTCGTCCGTTGGTTTGATGTTAGGCATTCTTCCTCTGTTTACAATGTTACCGAAATCACGACTCTGATTATTATTTTAGTGAGTCAATATGTTGAATGATAATGTTTTAAAGCCGTGATATGTCCGTCATTGATTGATGACTCGGTTATTGCGCTGTGTTAGGATAGACGTATTCACGTTTGAGAAGCACGAATTAGGAGGCAGTGTTTTCCACTTAGATGTCAACGAAGTAGATTCAAATTGAAAAAGGATAATGTTGTTACACAAGAAACCTCAATCATGAGACCATGGTGTGTTCTGTTCCCACTCATTCAACTTATTTACGATAAGTTTGTGCAACTCAAATATCATAGTGCCATTTTTCGTTGTTTGGACATACATCTGTTCTAGGCTTCTAGATCATGTGGCGTTGGCTGTTTGCTCTATCGTATCAACATGAACTTGTTTAGTTTTCACAATCCTCTTTCATTGTTTGACTTGGAAACTATTAGACCAGATTGTATCAAGTGAGAAAATCTGTTACAAGTTAGTTAGAAGTTGGTTAGAGCAATAACAAACATTGATGTATATATATAGTCAGATCATATTCCCAAGGGCTGTAAGATCATTTTGATAATAATAATAAGAGAGAAATCTTTCTCTCTTCCCTTATTCTCCTTCTATCCTCTTCTTCCTTCAACAAACAAATTGCCTAATTGCGAGTGTTGTATTGAATGATAGGTTGCGGCATAGAGGCCCTGACTGGAGTGGCTTACACTGTTTTGAGGATTGTTTCCTTGCTCATCAACGGTTAGCTATTGTTGATCCCACTTCCGGAGATCAGCCCCTTTATAACGAGGACAAGACTATTGTTGTCACGGTAATTTAACTTTTCATCACGAAGTATCTGAATTTTTATGTTATGCAAAGTACATTATATAAATATCGTAGTCAAGAATTAATTATTTCATGTACCATCTGGAATTTAGTTTATTAAGAGACAAGTTTTCTGTTTCATTCACTTCCCCTAGAGTCTGTTTTTTCTCGTTGTGCTTTGATGCAAATTTTTGTTTACTTTTAGATGCAAAGTACACATTTGAGCTTCAAAATCTCCTTGTATGTTAACGTTCTGATGCTCTGAACTCAATTTCATGAAATGTATATGGATTATTTTTGGTCAGGTCAATGGGGAGATATACAACCACAAACAGTTAAGAGAAGAGCTTAAACTGAAGTTGCATCAGTTTCGCACTGGTAGTGATTGTGAAGTAATTGCGCACCTTGTAAGTGCCATAATGTTATATAGTACTCTTTTCTTTTCTGTTTTTTTATTGTTTTCCATTCTAACACAAGTCTCCTGTGTTAATACTTACTTATTGGAAATCGATGTATCTATATAGCTCCTTTTTAATTTTTCTTCAACGGCAGTATGAAGAATATGGGGAAGAGTTTGTGGATATGCTGGATGGGATGTTCTCCTTTGTACTTCTTGATACACGTGATAAAAGCTTCATTGCTGCTCGTGATGGTATTGGTATTACCCCTCTGTACATGGGTTGGGGTCTCGATGGTATGCCAAATTATCATATATCTTTGCTTAACTCTTTGAGTGCTGTGATGTAACACTCATACAATTTTATATCAATCACTTTACTATCGTTCAATTAAAACTATTTATCTTCCACTTTGCTATGATGCTTTAACTCTGTGATACTGCGAAATAGCATGGTACTCCTGATCATTTGATCCAATAATCTTTTTAACTTGCTAATGTATTTAGGCATTGGTCTTAATACTTTATCAGGCTTGCCCTTAGTCAAAGCCAATTGGGTGAAAAATGGAGATTCTTAGAAGTAGTTCTCATATTGGATACTTCTACGAGCATGCTTAAACACATTATCCTATACGAAGTATTTTCTGTAGCTCTCAAAGAGAGCTGACTTCTACAGGTCTTTGGGACTTTGATCTTTGTTCTTTTGCCTCCTTTCCCTCTCTAAGTATAGGATTTTAGCTCTAGTTGAAGAAATTCAAGCATTACTTTTGTAGTTTTTATTTTTTTATTTTTTATATTCTTTGCAGTCTCAATTTACTATTCAATGTTACTATTTCATAAATATGTGCTAATTGTATATCACTCAGTTTCTATCTTCTCTTTGCAGGGTCCATTTGGTTTGCTTCAGAGATGAAGGCCTTAAGTGATGACTGTGAACGATTCGTTGCTTTTCCTCCTGGACATATATACTCAAGCAAACAGGGTATGCTACTATCTAGCTCATAGACTATCTGGGCTAGAACGTGAGATTAACTCAAGACTAGGCATTTACAGATTTTGATGTCATTTCATTCAATATGTTTTAGGTGCTTTAAGAAGGTGGTACAACCCACCATGGTTCTCAGAGCAGATACCTTCAACTCCATATGATCCACTTGTTTTACGTGCAGCTTTTGAAAGGGTAATTAGTAGTGCTAATGGGCCATTCTCTCTAAGTCCCAGTATCCTAATATCTCAACATGCTCTTCCCCCCTGGCTTTACTACACGGTCATTCTGACTTGCTCCTTATTGAAGACCTCGTTTATATTTAGTGAATAATTTGTTCTATTATCTTTGCAGAACGTAACATTGTATTTGTTAGATTTCATCTTTTGTTTGTTTTATGATGGATTACTAACTTCTCGTGATTCTGATTTGCAAACATCTCTTAATTTCTCTGCAGTCTGTGCTTAAGAGACTAATGACAGATGTCCCATTTGGTGTACTTCTGTCGGGTGGACTGGATTCATCTCTTGTTGCTGCTGTAGCATCACGTCACTTGGAAAAAATGGAAGGAGCGTATCAATGGGGTTCACATTTGCACTCCTTTTGCATTGGTTTGAAGGTGAATATGCCTCTACACCTCTTATACAGTGTCTCATATAATTTTGACTCTGTCTTCTTTTTGTTTCAATTGCCCATACCATGACTATTCTTCTTGGGTCTTGTAAATTTGACTTCATCAGGAAGTCCAGTGTGTTGGGTTTGGTGTTTTTTTCTTTTCCTTCTGCTGGATAGGAAAGACGAAAGTTGACTAGTAACTAATAACAACAATTCCATTATCTATGACAGGGGTCATCTTTTTTGGAAGCCAATTATAGTTATTATGTTGACATGAAACTCTTATTATCAGGAAATAGTGATGTTTAATGACAGTATATTTTGCTTGATTAGAGATATTCATGTCAGGCCTTGATTGTGTGTACCCAGATATATATACGTGTTCTTGTAATGCTCTACTACTCTGCTCATTTGTCTTTTTAGATTTCCTGATGTGGAATTTAAGTTTGTTATTGTTCCAGTCACTCTGGAATCTTGGGACTAAATTCATCATTTGCTGCTCAGGGCTCTCCAGATCTCTCAGCTGCAAGAGAGGTTGCTGATTATCTTAAAACTCGTCATCATGAACTTACTTTCACTGTTCAGGTGATGTCCTCATACAAAATCACTTGATTCAGATAGAAGATCATATCAAATTTAGCTTTAGATACATTGGACAACTAAAGTTTTTCTTCTCAAATTTAGGAAGGCATAGACGCACTTGAAGAGGTTATATATCATATTGAAACATATGATGTTACAACTATCAGAGCCAGCACCCCTATGTTTCTGATGTCTCGCAAAATCAAATCCCTTGGAGTTAAGATGGTCCTCTCTGGTGAAGGATCTGATGAAATTTTTGGTGGTTACTTGTATTTTCACAAGGCACCAAACAAGAAGGAACTTCATGAGGAAACATGCAGAAAGGTATTCCTTGGATATGAATCTTTTCTGTCGAGACCTGTATTCCTTCTATTTGATTCATTATTTTGATAGCGCCCGTGGTCTGGTGTTTGTGTTATTCAGATTAAAGCTCTCCATCTGTATGATTGCCTGAGGGCCAATAAGGCGACATCAGCATGGGGTGTTGAAGCACGTGTTCCTTTTCTGGATGAAGATTTTGTAAATGTTGCAATGAGTATTGATCCAGAGTGGAAAATGGTAATTGACAATTTCATTTGAAAGACCCATAACTATTTCACCTATTTTCTTGCGATGAAAAAATCAACTAATGCCAATTTTGCTGCCTATTTACTTTACTGCTCATCTAGACCTACTTGAGATTATTAAATATATGCTCAATGTTAATTCACCTATCGTTCTTTTTTTCCCCCTTTTGCTTTTGGGTCTGGGACGTGGGGAGAGGAAAAGGGATCAGAGAACTGCAAGGCCTCGCTTCTCACATATGCTGTAATAGAGATATTCCCTTAACTGTTTTATCTGTCTTATAATCTTCTTCACTTCTTGCATGAAGTTTGTTTCCATCCATAAGAGCTATACTAGGCTTTCTTTAGCTTTTGAAATATATTGGTTGCTGCTTCTGTGATTTGAAGATGCTTTGGAATAGGAAAATAAGTACTTTATGATCTTTTTGTTACTCTATTGCATTGCATGCCTTGTGATTGTTGTGAACTCTCTGCACGTCTGGGAGTGTCAGATGAATGTTTTAGGTCTAAATCTTACATGTATATGATATTATTGATGAATTTTCTCAAGGGTGGAATTTATTATGCTATGCCATTTATAATTCAACATCTGCAGATAAAACGTGATGAAGGGAGGATCGAGAAGTGGATATTACGCAATGCATTTGATGATGACAAGAAGCCGTATTTGCCCAAGGTGTGTTGTTTACCCTATTTGCAATAGCTATAGCATCTTTTGAGTCAATGGATTTGTAGGACATTCATTTATAGGTTTATATAGAACTCTTTTTCTTGAAAAAAAAATTGTGATTGACACCTCAAAAAATTGATTTTTATATTCTTGTGATTTTGGCTTTAGCATATATTGTACAGGCAGAAGGAACAGTTCAGTGATGGAGTAGGATACAGTTGGATTGATGGTTTGAAGGATCATGCTGGCAAACATGTATGAAAATTTTGGCTATAGTCATTAAGGCCTTCTGTTCTATCTGTTTGAGCCTCTGCTCTCTCTTTCTGATATCTTTTATGGCCTGTTGTTATCATTGGTGTCAACTTTTTCAGGTTACTGATTCAATGTTGGCGAATGCTAGTTTTGTTTATCCTGAAAATACTCCAACTACAAAAGAAGAGTACTACTACCGAGCGATTTTTGAAAAATTCTTTCCGAAGGTTAGTTTTTTATTTTTTTAATCTGTTTTGGGCTTTTATCTCACATGAGGGGCTGAGCATGCGTATCATTTTAGTTGCTTCTAGTATTGATGGCCTCCTAACAAGTTTCTGTTTTCTGTTCCTGTGTTGTCTTCATTCATGATTGAATTTGGTCTCAATTTTTTTTTTTTTTGTTTTCATTTGCCACAGTAGAGGCTTGCCCCGATCTCTTCCCTTCCCCTTTATTTCTTGCAGTAGTCTATTTATTGAAGGATTGGGTCAAGGCCGCATTTTAGAAGGTTATTCTATGGCCTTTGGAAGGAATGGAATATTGATGCATTATTTTGCATGAGCTAGATTTGGTGATTAGGTTTTGGAAGATAATTTGAAGTCAACAGTTTGATGCTCTGTTATTAGTCAATTATCAACATTAATGCGTGAAGAAGTACGTGGTATACCCTCCATTACTTGAAAAATGGAGCTATGTGGCAAACAATTATTTTACTAGGACTCTTGTTCCTTATTTTAGTAAGTTTATTTTGATATTTCTGGATTCTTGTGGATGGGTTTACTATAGTCGTTTTTGTTAGATTTTCTGCAATCTTCTGTAGCAGTTCTTCTTGTAATTGGTGGTGTTATATTTTCTATCTATTTGAAGTCGAATTTTACATTGCTTGTAAATGGCCCTCTACTATAGGGGTTAGGTCGCATGCATTTGAGGGAATGATAGTCTGAGAACTAGAAGTACTATATTTCCCTGTAATAGCAAAATGGGTATTTAGCGTTTAGTTCAAGACGCAAAATATTTGATGAGGTAGTTGTTGAAGACTTGAAGCACATCATATATCATGCTTGTTTCCTCGATGATTCTGTTTGAGCAGAATGCAGCTAGACAAACTGTTCCAGGTGGTCCAAGCATTGCATGCAGTACTGCAAAAGCAGTGGAGTGGGATGCTGCATGGTCGAAAAATCTTGATCCATCTGGTCGTGCTGCAGTTGGGGTTCATGAAGCTGCTTACCAGGAAGTAGAGACTGGGAAAAAGGTTAATCCAGTTAGTGACTCCTGTCAAGCTCCTTGAGGTCAAGAGGGAGTAGAAATACTGCCACAGTTATCTAAGTGAGGACTGGTCCCTTTAGAAGTGATTTCACGGTGCCTCGTTTCCAGTAGTAGCAGAAGATTATTTTGCGTGGACTTTAGATTGTTCGAAAGCTTAGAAAACGGGGCAATCTTGTTTCTTTCAACTTTAAACGGCGCAAAGGAGTTTTTTTTCCATTATTTGTTACCCTTTTAACAGATATGTGCCCTCTTCTGTTGGAAAATGATTGCTCTTTGATACGGTGTTATGCTATATCGTTATTTGCCTTATGGCCCTGTTATTTTATCCGAAATTGGTTCTCTTAGGAAATTACCATTACCCCCTTCTCTCAGTTTCTTTAGCGTCAAAGGTCAACATCGTTCGCTTCTTGTTAATCTAGTATATAGTTCTTTTAGAATACATTACTTTTTTTCCAGCATCTGTAAAATTTAAACTTGGTGATTAACTTCCCTGTGAAATGGGGGGCTGTTAGTGTAATATAATCATTGGTTCCTTCATACGGAGAGTTGCCTGGCAGTGTTGTCTGGGTCTATGATTGAGATAATCAAGAACTGTTAAGAGTATTATCAATTTTAAATGTGTACGTAGTTGAAATTGTTGGAACTCCCTATACTTTGTGTGATTGTTGTAAGATTTGAAATTTACACATTGGATTATTTTTCCACCTATTTACTTTTATTATACAATCGGTTAAATATATCAAATATAAAGTCGAAGTGTCTGTGATTTGCAAAAGTAAATATGGAGATCACTTACTTTGGCATTCATCATTCCATCCCTATCACAGGTTTATCTTGTGTACGTAACAGTTTCTGTACCACTGTAGAAATGCTGTCTCACAATTTAATCTGACATCTGAGTTCAACATGGAATGGTATACTCCATATTCCATAACATTAGTCGAATTAGATTATATATCAAACGAGCTTTAAGGTTTTTCCTATTGTCCTTGCCAACATATATTTATCCATGATCTATATTTGGTTTCTTACTAGGGTTTCAGCCATTATAAACCCAATTCCAATTTAAAATGAAAGAATTATAAATAATATAGTAAAATCATACTCAATTTGAATACCTTTCGATATATGGCCTCAAACTTTTTATTTTATCCGTTCTTTTTTATTTGTTCTATTTAGAATATTTCATTTGAAGAGTAAAAAACTAAAATATGATTTTTCGTTGATATATAGAAATTTTAAATATATCCATATGAGATATTGTTAGATTCGTCTCGAAGTAAAGTTTTTTTAATTTGAAAATTTTATATTTTTTAATACAAATTTATAGATATTATAATAGTTATAATATGTGTTTTTAAAACTATGCAAAAAGTAAATGTGACAAATATAATCTTTATCTAAATTAACCGATTTCAATGCCATTTCTTAGCTTGTTTCTAGTCATTTCTGTTTGTATTATGTCGGTCTTGTACAAAGGTATATATTAAAAAAAAAAAAAAAAAGTTATGGACTATAGAGCATGAACTTCCATAGCAAAATTGTGCACTATCCAAATGTTTTGCATTTGACCCAAAGTCTAATTTTCACCAATTTTATCCTGAAAGTCGTATATCTAAAGGGAGTACAAAAGGATTGTGTCAAGCGTAATATAGGGTAGTATTTTTACATGTTTTTCACCTATTTTACCTAATTGTTACTTTGTCGTATAACTTTCAACCAACATTCCTAAAGGTTTTCATACCCAAAAAATTTATTTCTTTCTTTAAACCACTCAAATTCAATCAAGCCTCAATCTATTAATTCCAATATTAAGCCAAAATCATTCAATTAAATTTTTTTACTATGCTAACTATTTGTTTATGGTGTAGATCCATATTCTTATGATAATTTCATGACTGTACATATTTATAATAATATTTAATGCATGATTATATTATTCAAATATGTTCATATTTTTATTTTTATTATTTTAATGTTTTATTTATGTATATTTTGATGTTTATTTAATTACATTGTATCATTTGTATCACTTTTTATTGATTATTAATTAAAATTGATTTATTAAATCACACCTAAATATAATTATGAAAAACTGGTTAGAAAAATTGTAATTAAGCATCTAATAAAGTGATTACTATTATGAGTTTTTAATGTGCTTCAAATTAACCCACTCTCTAAATGTGGATTATGACTCGATGCATAATTTTTATCTCATCTTTAAATTTGCTTTGGTTAAATGCATTGGAGTTATGTATATTTGGGGTTCATAATAAGGAAAACTTTACTATAAATATGTCCTTTTAGAATGTCCCGTTGTTGAATCCTTAACAAATGTTTATAAATCTTCCTTTAAATATTCATTGATGACTTCTATTTTGACCCTAACATTGATCCTTTTGGATAGTCAACCATGTTTCCCCAAATATCAAATGCGTTCACAAGTGCAAATACAAATACAATAGTAGGCAAATCGAGGCCTATATAAGTATATATAAAACAACATATTATATGTACAAAAGCAATAGCTTTAAAGTTCTTCCCATTGTCACAGTGTAGATGATACAGGTTGGATATTTACAATGTTGGGCGTTACCGAGCTAGAGCGGCCTTCACAAATCACAACTACTAATTTCGAAAGTTAGTTGAAAAAGCACCTACTACCTGGCAAAATCGTGATCTCAGAAGTTTGATTACTTTGGATTATTGGATGTGTATATGTCACCATCTACAAATACCAGGTAGCTCATTCTGACTTAAAGCAAGAAATTCCTCATACCTTGAAGCATATACGAAGCCCCATAACTGTAGAACACATAAGAAGTTAATCAATGTCTTGAGATGCTGTAGATATCATTCCAACAACCAAATTAACCATGAGACTTGAACATATAACAGGGACAGACAAGAGCATCCGGAAAAGTCAGTCAAGAGTTACCTCAACTTCTTTCACAGCAAAGTCTTCAGAAAGAGCGAGGCAAGAATTGCCATAGGTATCAGATGCTGCACTTGATCCATTCAATCTATGAAAGCATCAACAAAAAAATGGAGCCATAAGATTGATACGCCAATTGATATAATATCAGACACTTTCTTTTCAAGTTGGAAGGCCCTCAACCTTTAGGTCATCCCAGCCTTTAGATTAATAAATACATATGCATCCTATCCATCCTCTCCACCTCTAAATAAATGAAGAAAAAAAAAACTTGCAAAAGAAGAAGTGAAGACTCTTCAGAGTCTTCACATTAGTAAAAGGAGTAAAAAAAGTGAAGGAGATGTAAATATAACTTACAGATCACTATCAAGGTATAGTGCAAAGTGACGACCACCACCCAATGCAAGGAAATCAGGAGAACACAATGTATAATATCGATTTGCACCTGCATGGGAACATGAAGTATTTCAACTTGTCTAATCCAAAGAAGATAGCACTATGGAAAACCCAACAAAATTTCAATGATCAAGGCCAGTGCTCCAAATCCTTGCAGATGTGAAAATCTTTTAAAAGAAATTTAACGGAAGGCACCTCTCATGGTATCTAAAAAACCAAGTTCCTAAAATCACATTGAATTCAGGAGAGGATAGACAGCAGTCTAATGTAGCACTTTTAGTATGCAGCACAGCTACAATGTTGATACCTGTTGGACGATAAATAGTTGGCTGGCCAGGTACATCCGTAAAAAGGAATGTGCTATTCGACCCCTGATTATAAATCAAGGGATTAGACACTTGTTGCAGAAATCAAGACCACTGACTAAAGAAAGTTTACATATCAAACACACCTGATACCTCCTGCTTTTAGAAGGTATAAGAGGTGCATCAACCAAACTGCCAAATACTGCACCTTTATGATCTCCAACCACCTGTCAAACCTCACCAGAGCATAAAATGTCGGAATTTTCAATGGCAAAAAAACAACATTTTCGAACAGTAAGAGGATAAGTAACATTTCTGAACATCACATGAAACTAGCCAGCGAAAAGTAATGTTTGAGAAAATGAACTTATGTCCAGATATTCATTAGAACCAGTTAATGATTCCTTGCGGATAGAGTTTCATGAGCGGACACTACACTGGAAATATATCATATTAAATTTTATTTAAACAAAGACAATTATAAGCAAAGATACTTCCATATACACCAAATACACCACGGGCGTCAGCATGAACCAAATCCCCAACAGTCCAACACACCCACAAAGCACTTGCAGCTCGAATATTTTTGATTGAAAAATTAAAGCTGATTGTATTGTGTGAATGGTAAAAAAGTTCTGTTAGTGAGTTTAAATCAACGATAGACGACATTATAAATAAAACGGCAATATATGTAGTCTAAAAGAAGGTACCAGCAAGCTCAAGCCAGGGCAGAGCATGCTCTTCCGGTACAGTGTTGAGAGTGATATGCCATGCCTCCATGTGCTGCAAGGTACAACTAACAGTCAGCATACATGTCAATGGATCAAAAACTTCACAAAGAACCAACAAAATTTCAGAAATCAAATTATAAACACAAATAACTTTAACCCAACACCTGTAAAGCAGCACCCATTTTCGGCCTTTAACAAGAGATGGAAGGGAAGCATAAAGAATAATCCTGGACTTCTGCGAAAGAAGCAACGAGTTTTCAGACATGTCTGGGAGCTCAGCTAGTGATAAGAGTTCATCTGTACTCTCCCTTGGCCCTCCATCTTGGCTACTATCTTTATCATCAGTTTTAGCTTCAGACTTCGGCATCCTATCCGACCCTTGAATCCGGAACCATGCTAATCTGGTAGCATAATTCATGGCTTTACCAACAGACTGTCTCCCTTTAGAAAACAACCCTTTCTTCCCACCACTCTCTCTCACGACACTCCCACTTTCAGGTTCAGTCCTTAAAATATCAGGCTTGATTTCAGCTTCAGTTTCAGCTTCAGATTCAGCTTTAATAGGTGCACTATTATGCTGCACATCCCCTTCAGCACGAAAGTAATCATCCTTTAATAGAGAATAAAGAAAAGCAGCGAAAGATGAGGTATCTGGACCATCAGCTGAATGTATAGAACCGTCTTCACAAATTGACTCCAGCTGACTTTTCTCCGATTCACTTTCATCCTCCTAAACAGAATATCAACAAAACCCCAGAATCATATTATCCGCAAAATAAACCCCAAAAAACAAAAACAAAAAATCAAAATTACAAAAATTTATGACATTGATACATAGAAAATGGTTAAACTTTAGCTCAACGAACATCAAACATTCAAACCCTTGAAATTAATTAGCACTAAAATTCAAAAATGTCATCAAAATTCCAAGAAGTTGCATTAAAAACAAGATAAATTGAGAGAACGCGGCATACGTGAGGAGGGGAATGCTTGGAGGTTTTGTCAGAAATGGGGTTAAGAAGAATAGTGGTGAAGTCAGAGACAAGATTGACTGCTTTACTTCGTAAAGATCGCTGCTTTCCCATTTCTGTACCCAGAAATCGCAATTATCAAATACCCTAAACACACAAATTTAAGGATCATCAAATATATCAATGAAATGATAAGCTTTACCCAAATTTGGGAAATTTGACTATTATCTCATTGTCAAAGGAGATTATCTGGATTTTTTTATTGTGAAATCCCCAAACCGAAACCCCCAGAAAAGTAGACCCAACCGCAACAGCATATGGCAGCAAGTCGTCATCAGGTTTTCTGTCTTGACTTCACCCGAAAGCTATCTTTGAAGGCCTGAAGGGTTAATTTAGTAGTATAGTTCGCAACAAGCCAACAACAGGACACCATGGCCCAATGGATAAGGCGCTGGTCTACGGGTGCTCGATCGCCAATGAAGTAGTGTTTTCTCCCTTAGGCCCTTACAGTAATTTTTGGCCCTTCAACCACTTATTAGTTCGGATCTCAAACGATAAATTATCGTAGATATTTTAGCTAAAATAAACATATTGATAACACGATATTGTTCATTGTTTTAATGTCCTAATCGATCTTATTTTATCAATTTTCCTTCATATTTTCCTCCTTTACGAGCTCTTATTTCGTATATTTCGATATTGCTCTTCTCGGATATACTTTATTTTGTTTTGTAGGATTTTAATGCAATAAAAGCTATCATGATATCGCGCTTACCTCATGTTCGGAGTTTACAAATCGTTTAGTAGCCTTGCTTTGGGACTTTTGAAGACATTGCAATGTGGCTAGTGTGAAGTCATCGATTATTCCAAGCTAGGTGCGGCTAGTGAAGTTTAGCATGCAAATGATGATTTTTACAGCACACACCGCACCTCGATGGCAGTCCTTCAAGCCACGCCGCAACACCTTGGCGGCCACTTGAGACGATTATTTTTGAAGTCTAAAACCTAGTGACTAGTACTAGCTATGTCTTAGTATTTGCTATGCTTTAGGACTCCTTTGGGCCAACAACTTGCACGCCACTTTTGAGATGGGGGGGGGGGGGGGGGGGGGGGGGTAGTTTTTAGTTTTCATGATTCTTAGTTTTTATTATTTATAGTTTTAGAGTTGGGAGTTTTCATTATTCATTTAGTTTATGTTTTTAGGGTATTCACTTTTGGTTTTTAGTTTTCTCTTTTGCAACTATGGAAGAAAAGCTTTAGTAATTTATATTTTTTATCAATCTAATTCAAGTATTGTTTTCTCTTCTTTAATCTCTTATTATGTCTTCTCTTATTCAATATTTTATTTATTTAATTATCATGTTTAATTAGTTTCATAATCTAGGGTTAGGTTGAACCCTAATATGTTTTGATATATGAATTTATCTCAATCTCTAATCTGATTATATTATATGTTTTTGCTTATTGAATTGTGTTATTTTATCAATACTAAGTTGGACGTAATTTGGTATTGATTTGAACCTAATATCTATTTGTCGTTGGAATTAGATGGTTGTGATTAATTCAATAAGGATATGAAATTCTTTATGAAATTTGGTAGAACGAATTGCTATTATAAAGGGCGCATCTTTCCTTTTGACCATTATAGTATGATTATTTGGGGTAGGGATTTATCTTCTGTTAATTCATATTAACGGGAATACCTAGTCCTAAATGTCTTTAGTTTGTAGTTTTTTTAGTTAGTAGTAGTATAATCATTCTCTTTCCTTTTACTCTTCTAGTTTTACTTGTGTTAAAGATGATGAGTTGGACTGTCGTTTCTTTGTGGGATCGACCCTGACTTATCCTACTATATAATTAGGAGGATCAGTTAGGTTTTTATTTTTGTTAGGTGCGTGATACGCTTATCACATATCCCTATATAAGCTATATTAATTTATTATAGATGTAGTTGTAACTTTTGTCATAAACATATCCCTTGTCGTAAAATACCACTACTGTCTTTCCCCTTAAATGTTAGAATCAGGTTTGCAAAATATTATCAACATACAAAGACTTCCATGAAGAGAATTTATAATTCATGCGTAAATCAATGAAATTAAAGTCTCATTTATACTTATATCTTATCAGTCATTTTTCTAGACGTGGTATTGTTGGGGTGAAAATCCAACCGATAATTGGCTGGTTTGAGTTGGATACTTGACATGTTGGGTAGGCTCTTGACATGTTGCATGAGTTATGCCAATACTTAACAACATAATATTTTCAGAAATCTAACTTACACAGTTATGCTTCCAATCGAGTCAAATGAAGATAAGGATGCACTTGGTGAGTTATCCAATTAGAATAATGTTTGAATTAGTCAAGGGCAATTAAGACTTGTCTGAATGGGTCAGTTGAAAGTCCATGTATCATCAATTATAACTATCTAAGATTCTAGACATCAGATGTGTCCGAAATTCTAAGCGCTAGTTATAACCGCCTAAGATTTTAGGAAAGCGGGCTTATCTCTATAAGACTCATTGCCCACAATTAGACTTTATAAAAAAGTTCAAGGCAATTTAAAAGGAGGAAAAAGATCTTTCACTCACAAGCAAAGATATACACCCCATCATTCAACTCGTCATTCTCGTTCGTTATTTTCATTAACACTTGTCACTTATTATATTTTTTTACTTTTTATTTTCAATTTCTTATTGCATTATCTTATATACTCAACAAATGTACTTTCATTAATTTGGTGAAATGGTGGCCTTATAAGCCCCTATGATTTTTTCCGTCTTTTGAGTTTTTCGCATCACTAATTTAGTGTGTCAATGACATCATTTTCTTATTTTGTTCTACTTAGTGTATAAGATAACCTATTTTTGTTCTAACCTGTAATTGTCACTAGAAAACAATTTTTGTCTCTAATTAGCTATTTTTGGCAACAACATATACCATATTGAACTTAGTGTATAAGGTTTCATGTATTAATTATTATTTTAAGGATATTGTTAGGACAAATTGGCAAAAAATGCAAAAGATATTGGTAGCACCGTAGCAGTCATCACCATTCGCCACCACGTCAAGCAATCCAATAAAAACGTGAAGACTCGTAACTCGTAACTCGTAACTCGTAACTCGTAAGACAGAGGAAAGCATATGTGTCCGATCGTTACAACTTTCAAAGTAATACCGATCGAACCTTTTTTCCATTTTTGTAATATAATTTAAAAAAAAGGTTAAATGATTGAAAATTCTCATGATGGATCATGATTCATCCCCCCATTTGCTTGCTATAAATACATACTACCCAAATGATAAAGGTCACTATCTCAGGAGATCCACATACCATCATTCTCATCCGAAAAAGATATAAACTTTAAAGAAAAATGGCAACCCTCTCTGTTCCTTCTGCCCTCCCTGATGTTGCTGAGGATGTTGAGCAGCTCCACAAAGCATTTTCAGGTCAAATTTTATGTTCTTGATCTGTATTCTTGATACCACTTTCTATTCATTGTTCTTTTGTTTTCAACATGTTTCAATTTTGTGTAAATTAATATGATGAGAATTAAGAATGCGCGTAATTTAGATCCCAAACTCGACATGCACATATACGACTTGGATCTATTAATGATAATTGCAAAAATGATTTTTTATTTATTTAATGAGATGTTTTAGTAAAAAAGTGGGGAATTGTTGCAGGATGGGGAACGAACGAGGATTTGATCATAACAATATTGGCACACAGGAATGCTTACCAACGCAAGCAGATCCGAGAGGTTTACGCTTCCACATATGGAGAAGATCTCCTTAAAACCCTTGACAAGGAGCTTACTAGCGACTTTGAGGTGATTTTTCATTTTTCACCATTTCTCAATCCTCTATCCTGTTTTGATAAGCGATCAGTAGTTAATTGTGCATGATCTGTTGTTACTTTGATCTGTATCAGAGGATAAAACCATGATGACAGGTTACCCACTAAATTGGTTCAAGTCTCGGGTTTACATCCAATACATCAGATGGATAAAATCCCGTATACAGCATGCCTTTATGGCTCCTTGTGCACCAAAAAATTAAAAATTGTGAATAGTTAGTGATTTTGTTTTAGTTTGGTTTAATTAAAAATAAGAAGAGAAAGTGACATGAAATCATAAAGCAAGATGTTTGTTTGAATGATGCAGAGGGTGGTTCATTTGTTTACCCTGGATCCACCTGAGCGTGATGCCTTTTTGGCCAATGAAGCGACTAAGAAGTTCACTTCCAGCAACTGGGTTCTCATTGAAATTGCTTGTACAAGATCGTCAGATGATCTCTTTAACGCTAGGCGTGCCTACCATGCCCGTTTCAAGAAATCGATTGAAGAAGATGTGGCTCAACACACTACTGGTGATTTCCGCAAGGTGAAATTCAATGATTACGCCCTCTGTCTCTAATAACGGAATTGAATTTTCATTATGTGAAATGTTGTATCTCAACCAAATATCATGTTGTCTTGCTTTTGAGTTCTTACTTAAGGGTTAAGGCTATTTGGAAAAGTTAGAAGGTGTATCACTTTAGGCAGTCAAATAGAGAAATGAGGTCTATCATTTAGGACGAAGGGTGAAGGTATACTTCATTGGCTAAAACTTGAATTTCTTGAACTTGGTACATTTTGTAAGTTGTAACTAAAGTTATGGTTAAAATTGTCTAAGTGTTTCAAAATTGGACTTCAATTGAAAATAATTCTCTGAAGTTTCAGAAGTGATGGAAATTCTTGCTGCTGTCGTCTTTTTTACTGAAGATATTCTTAATTGAGGTTCTTTGATCATCTTCTGCAGCTTTTGGTTGCTCTGGTGACCTCATTCAGATATGAGGGGCCAGAGGTTAACACACATCTGGCAAAATCAGAGGCTAAGATACTTCACGAGAAGATCTCAGACAAGGCCTATGCTGATGATGATCTCATTAGAATCATCGCTACAAGGAGCAAAGCACAGCTCAGTGCCACACTCAACACCTACAACAATGACTATGGTCATGCTATTACCAAGGTATAAAAGCCTTTCCGTGTCCTTACTAGTTTTTTTTTTTTTTTTTTATATTTTTTTTACAGTTTCTAAATCCACGATCTTCCTATGGATACTATCTGCACATGTACAGGATCTTAAGGAGGATCCCAAGGATGATTACTTGAAATTGCTGAGGGCTACTATCAAGTGCTTGACCTGTCCCGAGAAGTACTTTGAGAAGCTTCTTCGCCTTGCTATAAATAAGATGGGAACCGATGAATCGGCTCTGACTAGAGTTGTGACCACTCGGGCAGAAGTGGACTTGCAACGTATCAAGGAAGAGTACTATCGCAGAAACAGTGTTCCTCTTGATCGCGCTATTTCGAAGGACACTCATGGTGACTATGAGAAAATGCTGATTGAGTTGGTTGGTGCTGGGAATGCTTGAGCATCCATCTTGAATTCTGCCTAGAGGGAATGATGACTTCCTTGGTTGAGACTTATGTTTACTGTTAGCTGCTGTTATGTTTTGAGTTTCCTGTTTTGTTATGCTTGAGATTTTTCTGGCTGAATAAAGATTATATTTCCATATGAGTTAATATTAGAGATTTAGAGGTGATCAAGTTGCGGGTCGGGTTTGGGGCCGGTCAAAGGTTTGCTTTACAACCCATTCTTTGGGCTGGACTCGGGCCAAGAATATATCCGGGCCAAAAATTGTTGTCCATATCCCATATGCATCGGGTTTTTTGGGCTTTGCAGACCTATTTTACTATTCAAGGGGAATATCATATAGTGTCATTTAAAGAACAAAATAGCAACATATAAAGTGTTACAAGGGTCTAAAGATGACATTTAAAGAATTATCAATCTATCATATCTATTGGTGGTTTAATAATTCGTCGCATATAGTTTATTGTTGATGCCATCAACTTGTTTTTATTCTACTATTATTAGTTGATAAGAACTTTGGGTTGTGTTAAAAATATTAAAAATTTTTTTGCCTATGCGAAAAAAAGTATAAAAAAATTCTTATTTCCTACAAAAACCCACTACCTTTTTATGAGTTTAGCTATCACATTATTAATTCCGAACAGATAAAATTTTCTGCTTGTATCTATTAAAAATTGTGGAATGAGGAACGTGTTGTATATGTTTGTGCTCATTTCCAGTTTGTTAGCACTTTGAAAGAATCTAGATAATATCATCATTAAAGCAATCATTTTATGGTTGTTAGAACGATCGGCATCGTGTATTATTCAATAGGTTGGTAATGCTAATGAAATGATAACCCATATCAAATGGTCGTAATGATGCTTTGTGGGAGCTGTTAATTACAATGCGGGCTTGTTAGGTTGGGTTTCGAGCTGTGTATCGCTACCCAAACCCATCCCAATTATTTTTTGGGCCAAAATTAACTTGCCCAAACCCTAATTTCGGGCTAGTTTTTAATGCCCAAGCTCAGTCATTTTTTGGGTCGGGTCAGGCTAGGCTAGCGGGCCGGGCCATTATTGATCAGGTCTAGTTAATATTAGGGAAATTCTACATTATAACCCTGTACTATTACGTTTTCTACGTTGTGTCCAGTGTTTTTTTAAAGTCTACAATGTAATCCCAAGGTACTTTTAGTAAACACACTGTAGCATTTCTTGGATGACTTAACTGACGGTGTTCAGCTTCGTTAAGTGTCGTTAGTCTTAGTTTGGTTTCCCTCGCTGCAGCTGTTATTTATATCTAAATTAGAGTTCTTGCCTAACCATTTCAATTTCCCCCAAATATCTCTAGTTTAGGGTTCTTCTTCCTCCTCTATTTTTTCGTCCTTGATTTTGGCCCAATGTCGAGCTCCTTATTCAAATCGAATTCTAGTTATGCTCTGGAATTTGTAGCTCCACGTTGCAATTGTGAGAATCGTAAAGTTGCAAAGATTAAGCTATCAACAACTACACGCAATCCTAGAAAAACATTTTTCAAGTGCAATGACTGCGGATTCTTCAAGTGGTTGGATGAAGGTGATATACGAGGGTTGGAAGGGAAAAAGTGTAGCGAGCTTGAATATGTTCAACACCAACTTACTGATTTCGTATCTTACATGAAGGAAGTTATGAAAATTGGGGTTTTCATGTATGTTATTTTGTTAAAAATGGGGTGAGTTCATGTATAAACTAGTGTGTAGTTGGGGTAGTTTAGTTTCATTACTAAACCCTAGTTGTACAATTGGTTGGATGAATTAATGAAGTATATTAAGTTATTTACTCTATTTTCAATATGATTTGCAAAGTTATTTACCCGAATTATTGGGAATGAATGAAGAAATTCAAGTGTTTGCTAGTGAAGATGCATTATTTTAAGGATTCATAAGCAAAAATTGCAATAAAATACTAGGCATATTCTGAACCTGTGAATCTGCATTTTACTGGTAGTAATGCTTTGTTACAATACTAGGCATATTGTCCAAAATTCGAGTAACCCAGTATATCACAATGGTTTTATTACAATAATTTCTGACTGGTAGTACTACTAGGCATATTGTCCAAAATGAATACAAAAACAGGTCATTTAGCATAATAAAGTCTTTTCAAAATCAGTCAGCCAACATTGTAATCCTTTGCATAATCTTCCTTGTCTTAGGGCTAACATAACCATATGTAGCTGCTTTTTAACTGCTTGGTAGTGGTTGAGTGGAAGCTTCTCCATCGGATACCAGCTTCCTTCTCTTTCTCGTATGCAAGGGTTGGCTTGAGCATTCAACAGGGTTGTCCTGTGTTGATGTTGACTGACTGATCATCAAATCAATCAGGCTACCTTCAGTGTTCAACTGTGAACTAATTTTCCTTGTGTTCACTCTTGTCTTGGTGGCAGGTTGTTTCATCTCCACACCTTGTTTTCTGAGAAGTTTCTTCTTAGTTTCTCCACCCTTACAAGTCTTTGAATTGTGGCCAAAATGTTTACACTTTTTGCATTTGACAGTTGTGCTCCTCTTCCCTTTCCTTTGCTCCACTTCCTCTCTCCTTCTATTCCTAGAAGGTTTCCCAACACTTCTTTTAATGGGTGGTGGGATTAATTTAGGAATATCTAGTTCTGGCCATTGGGTTGGGTCAAGGATAGGTAATATGTTACCATTGTAAGCCAACCTGTACCTAGATACAGAATACCACTCACTTACATAGTCCAATGAATCTTTTCCAACATGAATTATAGCCCTAATTCCATGTTTACATGGAATGCCACTTATTTGCCACCTACCACACACACAAGTTTTGGTATTAAGTGACACATGAAGTATTACCCTACCATCTGAAATTTCATACTCCCCCTTTTCAGATGGATATGTATGACATACTCTTGAATCTTTTGTTAAATCTCTAACTCTCTCTCTCTAATATTAGGACAGATTCCCTCATCAACCCACTGATCAGCAATTTGCTGTCTCATAGCATGCCTGACCATTGCAATCCTCCTAATTTCTGCAATTGTAAACAAGTAAATGTTTAACATCAATTGTTAGAAGTTGTGAGCAAATAAAAAAACTTCATCAATTTACCTTCCAATGAAGACAATATAGGGTTAGAGTTGAACTGTAGTGCCCTCTCTGGTTCATGCACCTGCTTCCATGTGCAGAAGGCTACTGATCCAGGGTCCCTCTCTTTCAACAACTCACAATAAGTAGGTAAATTTGTGTATGAGTCATCATGACCTCCTTGAATCATCTCCACTGCCAAACCCTTCATCTTATACACAGTGGATTTGGCCATCCTCACCCCAAACCTTTCAAACAAAATATTGTTTAGAGTTGTCCCTTTAATATCAGGGCTAGCCCTAATGTCTTCCAATAACTTCTTGGCAGCCCACTTGCAGTTGCACATGGGATTCTATACCATGTTCTAGTCACATGCATGACCATTGTTTATATTTTTTATGGTCCAAGAGCAACTATCATTCAACCTACTTGCATGGATTCTCCAACCACATCTGATGTCAGCACACTCAGCATTGTATCTCTCATTGGAAGACCTTCTAACCACTAAGGAAAAACCTTCCTGGATGCAGTAATCCCTTAGGGCTTGTTTGAAGTGCTTCTTGTCATCAAATAATTGTCATGGCATTAAACTAATCCTACCTAATTCACCATCATCATAAAGGTTCCCATTCTTGTACAACTTACTCATATAACTATTGTCATCTTCATAAACAACGTCATTAGATTTAAATGGCTCCTAATCACCATCAACATATTTTTGGTTTAACAACTCAGTGACATCCTCTTCCTCCTCTCCCTCTCCCTCTTCCTCTTCCTCTTCCTCTTCCTCTTCACAGTCATTTAAGTCCTCTTGTGAATCACTAGGCTCATAATCTCCTTCAGAATCACTGCCTGAATCACTCTTTCCTTCATTAGTCACAACAGGTGCTGCCCTCTTCCTAAACCTACTGCCACTTCTCTTAGCATCTGAAATTTGTTGCCTAGAAGATTGTGAAGATTGACTTCTTGGTATAGAAATACCCTTAAGTTTAGCAGTGGCATGTGGTATTTTTTTACCATGAGAAAAACTAAGGGCTTTATTAGAAACTCTAAGTTTTTTGGAAGGTGATGCATATGAATCAGAATTTTGTTGTGAAGATTGACTTGTGATAGGTGCAACCCTAAGGCCAGGGCTTGACATACCTTGTAACAACCTAGGACTTCTCCTCACAATAGGTGGTGACAACTGTAAATCATGCATGTGGGAGTCCCCACTATGACTAGAAACTGTGACATGAGGAGGGGATCTAGGGGATATTTCTTCTAACATTCTGGATAACCTAGACACTTGATTGCTTATATCACGTGTAGGTGACCCCCTTAGGTTTTTTCTCACATTTTGAATTTGGGGTTGGGCCTTTTTAATAGGCAGCTTTTGTCTAGGTAGTTTTGATGGAACAACAACATTTACTTGTGGGACAGGTTGTGGTGGGCTAGTTTGTAGTATGCTAGGTTCTTGTGGGGTAGGTTCTTGTGGGCTAGGTTGTAGTAGGGCATGTTCTTGTGGGCTAGGTTCTTATAGGGCATGTTTTTGTAAGCTAGGTTGTACTAGGCTAGGTTCTTGTTAGCCACTGCTAGGTTCTTGTGGAAAGGGTTCAACTTGTGATTTTCTCAGAAACTGAGCTAAATTCTATATTAAACTAGGCTTCTGTAAACAACCAACCCACAAATCTATCTCATTATCCCTCCTTTTCTCAAAAATTTTCAGTAAATAAGCATCATCTACCAAATCTACTGCTTTACCATCAACACAATAGTGCAGAGCGGGGAACCTTGGCAACTCATACTCTTTTTTTCCAAACTCCCCAACTATATCATTGAACACATCAATTAATAAACATCTATCTATATCATCTACCTTTATATCTACACAATTGGCACGAAAATGGATTTTTAGAATTCTCATATCCATCTGCAAAGTTAAGAGTGTTAAGAGTGTCAGTATAATAGTATGCCCCTGCATTTGAACTTTAGATTATTTAATATACCAAGTAATTTTGGTAAATTAGAATACATGAACTCAACAATCCTATATTCAATCATTTATCATGAATCAAGCAATTATCACGAATTCAACAATCCTACACTCAACCGGGCCAATTACACAATTAAACCCTAAATTCACAAACTTTACTTCATTTAAAACCTAAATCCAACACAATCTCAAAAAAATCACAACACCCTAAATTCACAATCTTTAACAAATTTCCTTAATTACCGACCGTCTTGTTCAGCCTAAGGATTGGAATTACCTTCACTGACGCCGGTAATACACGATCGCCGCTGTAGAACCTTTAACTTGTCGCCGGTGGTTCTTCGTGGTTGTATGAAACATGTCACCGGTGTTCTTGGTGGTCGTATTGAACTTGTCGCCGGTATCGAAGCCTTTAAGTGTTGGTGGTTGAAACAGAGTGTCAGAGAGGAAGAGAAGCCGGTCGTGTGTTTTAACTGTAAACTAATGAAAGTGAGGGATTTTAGGAACTAAGACTAACGACACTTAACGGAGCTGAACACCGCCAGTTAAGTTATCCAAGAAATGCTACAATGTTTTTATTAAAAGTACCTTGTGGTTACATTGTAGAATTTTAAAAAATACTAGGCACAACGTAAAAAACATAATAGTACAGGGTCATAACGTAGAAAACACAGTTTTGTCCAACTGACACCAGCGAGCATCACGAAAGGAGGATGCATTAGCTCAAATGACAAACTACTATCGAGAACGACTACGTCATGACACTCTTGGACCTTCTTCTGAAATACAACATTGGCATATTAACTTTAATTTGACCTCCAATCGTATGTAGCTTACAACCGTTGCCAACATTTTGGGGTTAAGGGAAATATTTTAGCATGCTGAGATGTTAGTAACCAGAGCATACATCATTTAAACAGCTGGTAGCTGAACGTGTTGTCACACATGAAAGGATCTGACAAAGTTCTGCTATTGGAGCCGCTAAGCGCATTACAGGAGTTCTTAAAATTAACCAGTCTCAACTAATTTATTCAGGTTACAAAGTCAAAACCTACTACCACGATGGTTTGCTAGCTAGTTAACAGATACCTTGAAGGGTGCTGCACAAAAGGCAGGACGAGCTCTAAACGGTCCTATCACATAAAAGTTGGTCAATATAGAAAATCGGGAGCTTATACCAAGGCAATGCTACTTTCACCACCAGGAGGCTTGCGCACACCACCAAAATAATCTCGGGGTTCTACTTTCTCTCCTTCAGCAAAGATATTGCTGCCACTCATCTCTCTCAGCTTAGCTTTGCTGAGTGACTTCTCAGTTGACCCTGCCGGTGCATCCCCCTTGAAAATATCATTACCTGTCAGCTCTTGGAACTTCTGATTATGTAGCTTCCTTGATGTCTTGACAACAGGCTCATCACCAAACATAATATTACTCTGCCCTCCCGCAGGCTACAAAAGAGTAAAAGCTAATCATGACCTGATTTGCGGGAAACAGGACAGCCAAAAACTGAAATGGATGACAATATCCAAGATTTACAGCTGAAAACTTTTAACGTTCTGGAAAAATCCTTAGCCATGTTTGATAAGAAACATCACTGAAAGACATCCCATGTATCCTTACTAAGCACAACCAGCAAGCTCAAGGCACTACACATTCAAAATTATGATAATACCCATGTTTCGTGGCCACAAAAATAGGATATATATATATATAAAAAATATATAAATAACCGGTGGAACTGGACAAGTCAAAAAGATTGATTCAACCTCTTAGTATACTCACATTGGAAACCCTAACAGAAGTTCTGACAGCCCGTGGTGCTGGCTCTCCCATGTCCTTTTCTTTTGACTCTAAGGAACGCGCAGCAGCCAATGATCGAGGAGGATTTTCTGGTGGTGGGCCAAAAATGTCATTTCCACTGAGCTCCTTGCACTTGGCATCTGACAATCCTTTTTTGACCTTGGAATCTCCCTCGGCTGCTAGAGTGCCACTTAGTTCACGCTGTTTTGCAACCTCTGGCAGAGACGTAGGTTTTTTGGGGGTCACATCTTCGTCAACGCTAAAAGAAATCTGGCTAATTCCGTTAAGTGCTTGCTGCAGGTTGGCATTTACAAGGGAAAGGATCAAGAGTAGCTCTGGGTTTGTTCTTAGGGACTTCTAACCGAAATTTAATACTTGTTATTTATACAAGAAAAAACCTGATAAACGCGCACTCCAGTTTTAGTAGGATGGGGATTAGCACTCCCCGATTCTGTTGTAGCATCTTCATCTGAGCCAGTAAATATTCCACTTCCGGTCATTTCCTTCATTTTATATCCGGAACAGGGTTTCCTGAAGTATTTTAAACAAAATGGCCAGTCATGCATAGAAGCAAATGATGCATAATAGTCTAATCTGTAAAACCATAGACTAGACTAATAAATATTAGTACAGCACAAGCATTACAAGAACAAGGTATACCATAGAAAATAAAAATAAAATGAAAAACAGCAGATTTTGGATCATACAAGATGGGTATCCAACAAAACCTGTTTCATGATTTATGAAGCTAGGTTAGCATTGGCCATATGATGAACTATAAGGAGTTTGGTGGACACATTTGCTAGTGTGAAGACAAGGTACCCTTCTTGAGCATAGAAGGAGGAACTAATGGGTCAATATGATTGACACACGACACACAGCAGATATCCAACATAAGTTGATTATGTAGCTAGGTCCGCATAGTTAGCATTACGAGCTACTATGGTTAACAAATGAAAATCCACAAAAAAAGTATCAAATTTGGCAACACCTATAAACTAGGCATTGAACATAGAAAATGTGTATCGAATCGATGATAATACATTTGTACCAAAAGTAGGAGGAACTTCTAACTTGTGAGGGATCAGCATTGGCTACATCGATTCATGAATTAGTGGAGAAATAACATTGGGCATGCATAATTAACCCAATTCATATAATAATCTGCATTCCTAATGAGTGTGGCTCCAATTATAATAAAGTCATGAAATAACAAAAACTCGGACCTGTGCTAGCAAACTAAACCATACCATACATAGAAGGCATTAACATCTAAACCAATTCCAACAGTGGCAACTTAATTCAAACCTCTAAAATTTATAGTTCCAATTTGAGGAATAAAAGGGGAACAAATCTAGAGTGAAAAGAGAAGCAGATCTTGACCTCTTAGCAAGACTCTGAGCTTCCTCTTCAGTGATCTGACCGCCAAACAGAACCTTACTGACACCATCCGACGGCTGAAATTGAAAATGAAACAATAAAATAAAACCCTAACTGAAAAAGTAGGAATATACTCAGAGAGAGAGAGAGAACCTGGTGAGAGCGAGAGGCGGAGGAAGGAGAGAGAGGATGAGAGGGAGGAGTTTCAGTCCAAGTGAGGAGATCAGCTGTTGAAGTGTGTGATTTACGCCCAGCTCTTGCTCTGTCCCCCATTTTTCTGCTTTCTCCTCTTCAGTCTTCAGTCTTCAGTCTTCAGTCCTCTCTCTTTCTCTTTTGGTTCTTGATTTTCTATCTTTTTGTACTGTATTTCAAATATTATTTGACATAATTAAATTACTAGTTCATTCTTGCTTATGCGACTCACGGGCTTTTGCTGATAGGAGACCCCATAATCACTTGTCACTTTGTGAGAACTAACAAGTTCTCCTTCCTTAGAGTCTAGTCTACGTGGAGGCCTGTCCACGGGCCAAATGAAGAAGCCGGTCGTGCCAAGCACAAGCCCACTTACTTCGTTCTCAAACTTTATAAGCCATGTGCCCCACATGTTAGTCTTGCCCATACTCTTTCCTCCACAAGAATTAAGGCATAAGTTTAGGCCATTGATTCTTCATTGTGAACTACTTACGTTTGCATTTTATGGATGATTTTGAAACCTTATTTGATTATTGAACTGGAATGACAAGCCCTTGGAATGGCGTTTTTCAGAGAGGTTGACTTCAAGGTTGGGGGAGAGGCAGTTGAGAAATCTGCCATTTTTGTCGTGGAAATTTACGCTCTTGAGCTGTTTTTGGGCTGGGACGTTTGTTTTGCCCATGGGCCAACATGTTGGCCAATGATCGCCCAACCAACGGATTTGTGCTAGCCCAACCCATGTCTCACTCTAGTCTACTCCACTTTAATAAAGTTTCTATAATCGTTAGGTGATTAACATTGTTTCTATATCTGCACCTCTAAAATCTTGAGCATCAACTATCTGTATAAGGGTTAATGTCTTTATGCATAACCCACTAGGTGTTTTAACGTTGTCAGCCCAATTAGCTTATCTGTAAATTATGGTGGTGGTAGTGTGCGGTGATGGGACTAAGCACAAGTTATTATTTATTAATAGCAAACTGTTCAATCTCGTTTTTTTTTTTATCACTCCATTAATTAGTACTTCAATTATGTGGCTATGAGCTATGAAATTCTTCATTTAATTTCTTAACTCTCATTTATGGAGAATTAAAAATTATCTCCCACCAAAAAATAAAATTAAAGATTTTTGTTTCCCTTTTTTAACGGCAAGATTATTTATCTCTCCTATTCACCATATGTTTCAATTTCTAAACTAACAACAAGAAAACTAAGTCTCTTATTCATCTCTCCTATTGACTTTTCAATAAGAATAAACAGGCCACAACAAAGACTTTAAAAAGGGGTAAATGGAGTAAATTCTTGCATATCAATACTGAAAGGGAGTATGAGCAAGCCAGAGAGGTCTTCAGGTATTCTTACCGATGATGCCCAACAATAGTGCAATATATATAGAGTTAATGACTACCTCATAAGAAAAAGATTGTTTTATATTGGACAAACCAGATATTTCACTTTGGGAACACTACGACCTATGAATCGATGGACTGAGTTGATTTTCCAACTCGGCCCTGGACACGTTATTCATAAAGCTTTAGATTTGTCTTCCATTATAGACTTATAGAGCTCCTATACGAAGTATTTTCTGTAGCTCTCTAAGAGAGTTGACTTCTACAGCTCTTTGGGACATTGATTTTGATCTTTTGCCTCCTTATCTCTTAAAGTACAGGACAATTTAGCTCTAGTATCAGAAATTCGAGTGTTACGTTTGTAAGCTTTTTTTTTTTAAAAATTTAAATTTTTAATATTCTTTGCATTCTCAATTTACTGTTCAATGTTATTATTTCATAAATGTGTGCTAATTGTATATCACTCGGATTATATGTTATCTTTGCATTGAGAGACGAAGGCCTTAAGTGATGACTGTGAACGATCCGTGTGCTAATTAAGATAAATCTTTGACAGGCTCCTATACGAAGTATTTTCTGTTTCCCAATCAACCATATATAAATTAATAAAGTACCGATCTGTACAGCAATTAGCTCAAGGACTAAGAACCCAAAAAAAAGTGTAACAAATAACACCTAAAATCCATCAAAAGTTGCACCAACAAAAAGCAGCTCATTATCAGCGCAAGAAGAGCAGCATCCTCCATTTGATTTGCAACCACACTCATCCCACCCATTCAATCTTTCTTTTCTCCTCCCCTTTCTCATTTCTTCCAACGACACTACGCTCGTTGCAGCGGCCGGAACTTGTACCTTCATTGCTATCTGCAAGGCTGGAGGCTTAACACCTTCTTCAAGCTTAAGCAACTTGTTACCTCCATGACTGACAGTCATAGCAACCCACCTCTGAAATTCCATTTTTGGCGCGTCAAAGACATTCTTCCAAGGAATCTCAGCAGCTGCTAGGAGTTGAGAGCCGCCAATTATTCCGAGAAAAGGCTTCGTGTTTCTCCAACGAAGCTCGAAGGTCACGCTTTGTTCCTTGAGGTTGAGGATTGAAGCCTCTGAACCGTTGCACTCTAGAGAAAAAGTATCATCCCAAAAGATATAACCATCCTTTTGAGAGGATGATATTTCTCTTGTGTTTACATGAATTCTTCCGTTGTTGCTTCCTGCAGAGAGGTAGCATCTGAGGAAGAGGTTTCCTTTGTGCTTTGTTTGTATGTTTTTGGCTCCTATGATCTTTAACTCGCACCCAAGCGAGGACGAAGAGGCGGAATAAGGAGCCATGAAGCAATTCAAAGTTGAGTAGATTGAGAATAAAAATAAGAATGAGGAATGCTAAAGAATTGGCTTGTTGTTGTACACTTAGTTGTTTAAGTTGAAGCTAATGCTAGAAAATCTACTTATATATAGGAGTATAAAGGTGCTCTTCAAGTGATGAGGAGGCAACCAACTTAGAAGTGGAGGGGAGATACACTTGATAAAGCTAGTGACTACTAGCTTAAGCTGTCTGAATCTTCCTCCTCAAGTACGGAATAGGATAAGTGAAATGTGATTTGAATTTAGTGGATTTTGATTTACAAGGTATTGAGGAGGGATTATTAATCATTATATCGTTTTACTACAGTAAAAGACCCTTCTGAATCATGAAGGGATCAAATTATTAAAATGACCCCTTTGCATTTGCTGTTAGCTTTTTCTTTGTATTGGTGGTGGTTTGTGTCAGTTGAAGTGGATCAAACATTCAGTTGATCGATTGACTAATGATAAGGCTACAACTGTATAATGTTATTTAGGGGTCTTTTGGTTCAACAAGCTGGAATTTTCATAGTTTAACAATTTATGTCCGGAAGGTATAGATTGGAATATCTACCATGTACATATACATAAGTTCATGTAGAGCTAAGTACTTAAGAATGTTTTTTTTTTTTTTTTTTATCAATTACTAGATTTTTCCTCATCAAAATTTAAAATGAGCAAAATTTTATCTTTAAGTGCATCTACTCTAAATGTGCTTAGATGCTGCATGTACAAAATTAAGATAGAATTGAAATCCATGAGTTTGATATGATGAGTGAAAATGTACACTTTTGGATGCACCTAATTTTAAATATACATGTGTGCATATAAAACATTCTCGATATGAATTAAGATAATCCACACACACACCCATAGTCTCACACACACTAATACAATTGGTTTTTATTCAAATTTAAAATATTATCCATATAAAATTTATTTACTTCGTACTTCATTTATTTTTTATTAATTGCTCCATATTGACTTGAAGCATTATCTATCTCTTTGCATTTAACCATCATTTATTAATTTTTCATAACAAAATATATAGTCATAGGAGATCTTGTAAGTTTTGTTTTCACAAGTCATTTCAATATCAACTTTTTATATTTTTTATATATGTATGATTATAATTATTTAAGGTCAAAGTAGCATGAAAGACTAATAATTTGATGATCACTTTGTTATACATTCATATCACAAATAAACCTAAATTGGTTGTCCATAATTATCTTATTACTTGTGATTTTTCAAGTACAAGTTTTGATTAGTATAATATTTGAGGTTAAATCATGGAAAAATAATATACATAATAAATATTCTCAAATCGTTAAGAAAAAATACGGAAAAAGATGATAAAACATGGATCAAACATAAAATATGAAAATAACTAATATAAAAAGTATATTTAAATTTATGCCGAAAACATTGCCAATTCATAGAATTCACGCTAACTTAATAAAGAATAAAAAAAACATAAAGCATATGGCATACTCACAAACTTGTAGCCACATGGCTATAGAATTATTCAAATAATTAGTATTAATAATTAAAAAATGATTTTAGACCCTTAGGGATTATACCCTAATTTCTCGAATCTTTAGGAATTTAAGAACGAGTTTTAAGATTGGTTATGAGTTATTGAGAGTAGATAGTATAAAGAGTGCTTCAGTCTTTGTACATACATGAATTTATATAGGAGTTAGGGAATAGTTTGCAAGAATTAGCATATAGCTGTCAAGAGGGGCAAAGGGGAATAGCTTGTCATCCAGATACTTTGTGCAACATGCAAAGCCTTTTTGGGCCAAGATTGGAATTATGGCTATTGTAGTGGCCATAACTTTCAGCAGACCTTTGTATAGGGGTTATAATATATCAACGGAAAGGATAGGACACGAATTTATCAATCTCTTAAGAGTCTTGTCATTTCAATAAGTTTTGAAAAGGTCTATATAGTAAATATATCTGAATTAAGTCTGATTTTACTAAATTGTTTATAACTCTTTCGTTACAAACCAGAATTAATATATAGTTGGATACTTTCTAATAAGGTTATCCAACCAATTAACGTTTATGGATAAATGTATGTATTTATGAACATTACAAGTTGGATTCTTTATGTCATATTGTTGAATTAAAGGACTCTAAGCCATGCATGTTGCATTTATGAAATATTTAAAGGGTTTTCAACCAATTAGTGACTCCATTAGTGGGTTTAAGAAATATGTTAATTCTAATTTCCTACTTTAAACCAAATAGGCAATATGTAATATTTAATCATTGAACCATAAAAAGAGACTCAATTTAAGTATCTACAACAGGTAATGAACTCTCTAATAATAGAACAATATAATATGGATCTTGAATATAATTTAATGCTCCCTTATGCAATGTTATAGAATCACAAGATCATTAATCCTCTTTGATAGTTAGGCAGCATACATGCACAACACCGCATAAAATCACTACGAAGTTACTTTATGAAAAAATTAACGTGCATTTTATGCTTGTATGAGGAACGTCAGTCTATAGGAGCTCTAAAATCCGCCTTGAAAACACAATATATCACAATCTCGTTGGTGATAACGAGATTATACTCCACTATATATTATATTATTATACATATTCTACCATTAAAAATACAAAATAATGGAGAACAAGGTGGATGAGACAGCGCTAAGCTAAGGCCTAAGGGGCGGCTGCACGGATGGGCGAAATCCAAAATACTACTAGTAGAATCTGGGGTGCAGAGTGTCGTCATAACTCATTCCATGGCATCATATATTTATATGGTCATTTAATTGTTATTGGTTAATTTATTACACAAGCTAAGGCGGCGAATCCTATACAATCAGATTAGACGTATGATATTGGGTAAACAAATACAGATAAGTACAATGACGATGAATAAAACACTTTACAACTCAAAGCTGTAGTTGTTATTAACATACATTTTTCAACTAAACTGCATTTATACTTTATGGGGTCATAAGGATTAAGCTCACTCTATGGGCAGCCGTAACTTTTCTTTAATCTTCTTCCACTGTTCTTATCCATATGGGAGTATAATAATATAGGACTCTTTCCAATTTTTATTAAATACGGAGTAGTACTTCATAAGGGTGATTAGGCCACGCAAGCATATAAAAATACAAATTATTTTTACTTATTTGTAGTCGGATAAAGGTCGAGTTTCACAAAAAAGATTGGATAGTGTATCGAATTATTATGAATTCTCTACTCAATTAATAAAAATTCAAGGCTTAAAAAGAAAGATGCACCCTAAATGTACCAATAATCCCCTTTCGAGTAATATTATCAATTTGATCCCTAAAAATATAACCAAGCCTATTTCCAAGGAATTATGCAAGTTAGAGACATTAAATACAAAACCCTAATTTCCTAAAAGTACGCTCTACATACCTTTGTTAGATCAAGAGTTTCAAGTCGTTAAAGATTTTAATCACAACCATCTAAATCTAACTTTAATTGATGAAGTGGATAAAAGGTTCAATTGATATGCAATAATGATTATTCTAGCATTACTTAAAAGGCACAACTCAATAAACAAGAGCATATAATAAAATAAACTTAGGAATTTCGAGGATAATCATTTAACAATCACAATTTAGAGTTCAACCTAACCCTAGATTACATATCTACTTACACATAACAAACAATAATAAAATAATAGAAGAGAAAGAACTTAAATACTTGATTGTTGCTAATGTTATGAAGAATAATTGCTCCAAAAGAAGATCAATAGAGGAGAACTGACCCCCTTCAAAAGTGCCTAGAAAAAGAGTATTTATATCGTAATACATTAGAAGAGTTTACTCTAAATTAGGACTCCTAATTCAGCTCAAATTGACCCAACTAGTGCTAGCTGCGTACTGCCAAGGCCAAGGGCTTTAGGCCACAACTAGGTTGTGGTGTTTATTATGATGGCAACCTCCTTGCTTCATTAGCGCATTTGGTATACGGTAGTACGGTACAAGCCATCTGTCAATTGGGATATTGCTTTGAGCCACAATCAAGGCATGGTGTTCACTATGTTGGAGAGTGCAAAGCTGACGGCCACAACAAAGGCAAGGTTGATGCATTAAGCCAAGAATAAGGCAATGTTGTCGTATCAAAGGGTCACAAATTAACGTGAAGATTTCAGGTTAAGATTATGGAGAAATAAGACAAATAACTCGCAAATATAGCATAAAAAGTGAGTATAAATAACACCTATTAATGGGTTAAGTAAAAAAATTCATCTATATTTAGAGAAAAGGGGATGGAGTGATTATTAAACATTAAAAAAATGGCCAATTCAATATTAAAAACGATATTACTATATCTAATAAAAATAAGTCAAGAGAAAATGGTTATCAACAACTTCAACACAAGGATTGGATACGTTCTAATGTACATGGTATGCCGTATTCCTATGAGGTTAAGACGCATATGCATTGGGATAAATTTAGGCATAAATACACTTCTAATTAGATATTGCCAAAAACACAAAGCATAAGGATTAAATTTTGTAATTTCTAGTAAAACCGAATTAGAAGGATTGCTGGATTGCAGATAGAAAGCCCGATGGGTTGTGTTTGACAATTGACATGCACCCATTACCCAATTCATATTCGCCCATATTCACGATATAGCCATATACCCACATACGTTTACGTAGCCCCATTAAGTACAACTTCACTTTCCAAACAAGTTGAGGGTAAATAATCTCAGTGATTCACTGACTTTTGCTAGTGGGATAGTCACAGTGACATTTTATTATTTGAACAAGCACACTTAACTTTTTCCCACTTATTTAAAGAGAATAAAATCAGATTACACAAGGCCAAAAAAAATATGGGTCATCATACATGGTAAAAAAAGGTAACATAAAATAAGATAATATTAGAATAAAAATTTGGTGAATTAATGCTCTCCGCACTTCCTCACTTTTGGTTTGTCAGTTTGAGGGATTTACATCTTAAACCACTTTCAAGTATGTTAGCCTAGTAGCGGATAATTATAGTTGCATAGACTTGAAAACGGGACGGTTGGACCAGTTATTTGATAAAATATGCACAACACATTGAAAATAACAAAATTTATAATTATAGTCATTTATAGTCAAATTCAACTATATAAATGACTTATATATTCAACAAAGCCTATTACTAAAACCAACCATTATAATTGTTAGAGGTACTTTTTTTTCATAATTTCACTTCGTTACTATTATTGTAATATTTTCGGATTGATCCGAGTTAAAAACGAATTTTTTAATCCGAGTTAAAAACGAATTTTTTGGATTTGGGTATGAAAATCTTGTTTAAAACCCACTTTTTTCAGGATGATTTTAAATTGAATTTTGAGTCTAAGTCGAAATTTGGCAGCTCTTATTGTAGCTAGTTACTCATTCAAAACTTGCAAATATTGTTACATGAAAAACATATGAAGAAAAAAAATGTCAGCAATGTAGGCATTGTAGAAAAAGTTGGGACTCGTTGAACGGTTCAAGTGGTCACTTTGCGCTAATTTTAGAAAAATTAGTTAGTGTGTCAATATAGACTTCAAGAGTATTTAAGTGTGAATCGTGTGATGTCGAATATATAATGTTGACAAATCCAAATGCACTTTGGGTGAAAGTACTCAGCCACAGGTACAGTCAAGGAAGAGTTGGTTTATCTCACTTTAAGGCTAAGCAAGGAATGTCGAATATATGGAAGGGAATTATGGAGAATGCATCAAACCTCTGGGAAGGAATGAGAATAGCTACAGACAATGGTAGAAGCACGAGTTTTTAGGATGATAAGTGGGTTCTTGATCTCCCATTAAGACGGGTGGTGGAGCAAGAGATACCTGCTGATATTAAGGATGCTTTGGTGGAGGAGATGTGGCAGATTGACTCAGGGTGGTATTGGGAATGTTTTTCCCATCTGCTCAGTTCAGCTGTATTAAAGACTATCTAAGCTCATGCGTTGCAAGAGGATCAGAATGTGGCAGACCTATTTTCCAGGGGTAATTCTCCTAAGGGAAGATTCTCCATAAAGTTTGTTTTAAGGATTATTCGACGAGAGACTACAGAGCTAGAAGATGATCTTTGGAATCTTATACGGAAGGCACCTGTTCAGCAGAGGATTAGGAGCTTTTTATGGCTTGTTGGGCATGACAGATGAATGTGGAACCTCAACAAATTCAAGCGTAACCTAGAGCCAAGTCCCCTTTGCCCGATCTGCTTAAGAGAGGAAGAGACTACATTACATATTCTAAAAGATTGTCCGGCAACAAAGAAGGTGTGGTATGCTCTTCGAGGACCAACACTAGAATCTGATTTCTTCACCAATGGGTTTCGAAGCTGGCTTTTCCATAATCTGGACTCGAATGGGAAAGACTTCAAGTAGCTTTGGCCATCTCTGTTTTGTATAACAACTTGGTGGCTTTGGCGACGGAGAAATTGTGTTGTGAATAATAACATAGAAGAACCCCTTGATCCGAGAGCTTTCATTCAGATTCGTCTTGATGATACAGTCAAAGCTTTGATGAGACAAGAGGAGGAAGGTATGGGATCAACTAGGATAAAGCAAGAGGTTTTTGTTCGATGGAATGATTCGAACGATGAGTGGTATGTCTTGAATACGGATAGAGCTACCAAAGGTACGCCAGGAGATGCAGGAGGAGGTGGACTTACTTGTGACTCGAATGGAAAATGGGGTCTAGCATTCATGGCAAATTATGGTATTTGTAAGGCGTTTCGTGCTGAGTGTTTAACTCTCCAGAAAGGTCTAGTGTTGGCCAAGGAATTGAATATTGCTAAGTTGGAGGTGCAAATGGATAACATGGCTTGCATCAATGCATTGCAGGAGGATGATCACCCAACTGATGAATGTGCACAGATTATAAGTAATTGCAAGAGATTGATTCTCCAAGGATCTTGGAGAGTTAAAGTGAACCATATCTATGGAGAGGAAAATAGAGCAGCTGACTGGCTTGGTAATCAAAGGGGTGATCAACAACATTCATTTCACACTTCTAAAAAGTGCTCCTTTTGAATTTAAACGTATATTGAACGAAGATGCTCGAGGAGTAACCTTCCCTAGATTTATTCCTCCTTAATGTTTAGCTTCTGATTTTTGCTTTGTTTCCTTAGTTTTTGTTTCTCGTTTGTTGATTTGTTTTTCTCAACTTTTGTCTGGCTTCTGCCTCTTTCAGAAATAAAAAAAAATAAGCAATTAAGATGTATCAATTTAATTTTAGAATTAAGTTATTTACAATCTAAGAGTGCAGTACTTGCCATCATCTTTATCTGTCATGTGTCATGTCATTTAGGATGACAATTAGGAAAAATTTGAATATAAGAAAAAAAATAAAACATACAATTCAAGTTGGGTTAACAATTCCATTTACTAGTTTTATAATTCAAATCAAATTAACAATTAAAAATATTAAACTAGAATTAGAAAATAAGTTGGGTACTAATTAGTTATGAACATTTTGCATAAATAATATTAATCATTATTTTTGTAACTAATAAAATAAAATATAATTTTTATATCGTTTAAGTGGACTTAAAAGTACTTCGAAATAACATCTATTTATTAATTATAAGCTCTATTAAAGCAAAAAAGTATTAACTATAATAGGAATTAGAAAATATTGTATAATATGGAATTAGTTAATATTGTATCAATTTAGTATTAGTAGCTTAGCGAATTATATGTAGTTCTTAAATTTATTAGTGTATGAGATTTGATTGCAGTTTAATCTAATGTTTATATTCCATATTTTGTTTTCAAAGGAATTATGTTCCATATCTAAATCTGATTTAATAGATATAAGTATTGATATAAAAATATATGAATGGATCACTATGATTCCCTTAGTCTAAACATGCATTTTAGTCAAGGTTAGGGAACAATTTAATTAAATCATAATGATTGTTTGATGTTCAAATTATACAATGATAAATATTATTTTTATTGTAGTTGATGTTCTAAAGCTTAATTATATCACATTACCTATTACTCCCTCTGTTATGTTTTGTTCTTTTCGTATTTCTCATTCGAAAATTTCAAAAAGATCTTTCTATACAAAACCATTCTATTTTAATATAATTTACTATGACTAAAATAACCTCAATTGAATAAAATTATTAACGAAAATAACCTCAATGTCCACATGAACTACATAAAATGCTTTCACTAACCCTAAAAGTTTTCACCAATATTTAATCCTAAACAACTCAATTACATATTTTCAGGAGTATTTAATGCATGTCCTACTTATAGCTTCTTTTTAAGGGAATCTGATTTTTTTTTTCAAATTATTTTAAATTTATTTTAAGGAACATTATATATATTTACTCATATCTTAGTTTCTTCTTTGATTCTAAATAAATAGAACAAAAAATATTAGAGGGAGTAATACATAAAGTAGGAGCGTGCAAATTAAGACATATATCACAATTTGGACCGGAATCCACGATTAGCTGGATTAGACCATTCCCACCAATGGTCAAATTTTTCCTCAAGCATGAGGAAAATCACACATGAGGAAAAATGGGTAGTTCTATCAATGAGGAAGTTTTCCTCATACGATGAGAAAATCTGATTTTCCTCATTAGGTGGGTCCCACCTGTAAAAAAAAATTTGCTGATGTGTCAATAACTGACCAATCAGAGTAATCTGTTTAATTACAACGGTTATATTTTCAACGACTATTTTCTAGAAATATACTTTATAAAAATAAAAAAAAATTTGTACCAACGGTCATGAATTTTTGTGATCTATAAATAGACATCCATATTGATATAGTTTTGCATAACTTTTGTTTTCTCCTTCATACCTCTAATTTGCTTAACTTTGATTATTATTATTATTATTATTATTATTATTATTAATTTCATATTTCTTTGCAATATTTACTTAAGATCAACATTATTATTCTTATCCTTGTTGTTTTTATTGTTGTTCTTATTATTATTATTGTTATTATTATTATTATTGTTATTATTACTACTATTATAAGTATTATTACTCAAGTTTGGTAAGTAAAAAAATCTTCAAAAAAAAAAAAGAAAAAAAATATGGATCCTAATTTTTCTAAAAATGTTTGTGGTTTTGATGATGATTTCATAAATCATCCTAATTTTAATCTTTTTATACAAATAATGGGAGGGAATTCATCTAATTTATCTCAAAATATTCCACAACAAATCCCTCCACAAAATTACCAAAGTTATATTCTAGCTTCTGGAAATAATAATCCAACCTCTACACCCATGTACAAGGGAAACAACAGTCAATATGACAAAAATAAAGATGAAGTTGGTGAAGAAAATGTTTCGAATACACCATAATACCCATTGGAGCCGATTATATTGCATCCGTTGTCCTTCAATACAACTCCACCTCCACAAAATTTTGTGTCAACCAAGTCAAATTGGTCTATTAGAGAGGATGAGGCTTTGATTTCAAGTTACATGTTGCATTGTACCGATAACATTATCGGTACTGGCCAAAAAGCATCCGACTTTTGGAAACAAGTGTACGCATCCTACGAGCTAGCTCAAGCCAACAGACCACATGAATTGCCACAACGAACAATCAAAATAATGGAGAATCGTTGGAGAAGATTGGTACAAGACACCATGAAGTGGGTTGCTTGCTACGAAGAATCTCAACGTAAAGGGGAGCGGCATGAACGAGGTAGATGAAATTCGAACTGCCCATGTTCTTTTTCGTAATTCTCATAAGAAAAAATTTATGTTTGAAAATATTTGGGAGATGTTGAGAAAGTACAATAAATGGGAAGAAAAAATGAGGTGGGCTACGTCGAAGAAAGAGAGGGTACAGGTTACCCAAGCTTCCGATCCTGATAGTTGTGGTAGTGGTAAGAGAGTTAGAGTTGATGATGAGGAGACAACTGCTGCAGCTAGTGGTTCTTACATTTCTACTAGGAAACCTCGTCTAGATGGTGTGAAGAAAGCTAAGGCTAAGTTACGAAAAGCCAAGGGGGTCGAATCAGATGAGGTTGCATTGGCCGTTGGTCAAAGCCTAACAGCATATTCGGAACTTAGAAGCAGTGATATCAACCTCAAAAAAGAGAAATTGGAGTTTAAAAGGGCAAGAGAAAGGAGGAAAGAAAAATAACTAGAGCTTGAGCAAGAACATATTCAATTGGAGAAGGAAAAAGTTTAAATGGAGAAGGAAAAAGTCATGATGGAAAGGCTGAAATTGAAGTTTGATATGTTTCAAGTGTTGATGTCAAAGACTTCTCTAACTCCCCAAGAAGAATAATTCAAACAGAGATTGATGATGGAACAATATTCCGATAATTAGATTATAGATATGGAAATTCGTTTTATCGTTTTAATTTGCTTGGTATTGTTGTATGCTTTAATTTAGTTCGAGTGATAATCTTATACTAGTTTGTGTTAATTATATATCAGATTGTGTTTTTATTAATCTAAGTTTATTTTACTTTGCCTTTATTAATATCTTCATGTATTGGACGTTTTCAATCTCCCTTTCAATTTTGTTTGATTTTCAATTTGAATCTTTTTAAATAATTATACTTTTCAGTGACTTGTATACATCAAATGATAAATTCAATGACTGCAAATTTCACATGCTCAACTACAGCATGTCTTTTTGTCTTTCAATAACTTGTATACATCAATTGCATCATGTTGCATTGCCATTCAGTCATAAATGTATGGTCATAATCATTAACATTGAAAAATGTTACATGTGTTGTTTTTTTTGTGGGGTAGATTTAATGAATTCTTACTATTCATACAATAATTTGCATACATGAATAGTAGGAGTATAGTTGGCAAGTTGTGTATATAATCGTATATCAGATAATGGTATTCCCACACTCAAATTTCTTATGCTCAAACACTATAAGCTAAAAATAATGTTGTTCCAAAAAAGTGCTAGCTCTAGTTGTTCTGATGAAGAACTATATCAAGAGATTGATCATGCGGTTGATGACTATGTCATCCCGTATTTATCAAACTCCTTAATTCCCCGTCCTCAACCACGAAGACAATATAAACAGAATAAGGGTGGTAACACTATCAATCCTGAGGATCAAAATTGTGAAGAAGGGCATCGTCGTTTGTTTAATGATTACTTTGGAGCTCAATTGGTATACAATGAAAACATGTTTCGGCGGAGATTTCGAATGAATAAACCTCTTTTCTGTCGTATAATGGACACCATGGTGGCAAATGATATGTTCTTCCAACAAAGGTCAAATGCTACTAGAAGGTTGGGTTTATCAAGCTTGCAAAAATGCACTGCAGCTATGAGAATGTTAGCATACGGGTTAGCTCCGGATGCTGTGGATGAATACCTATGTATAGGTCAAACAACGGCAAGATTATCACTGCATCATTTTATTAAAGGGGTAATCAAGCATTTTTAAGCGGATTACTTAAGAAGTCCTACTAATGAAGATTTACAACAAATCCTTCATCAAAACGCAAGTCAAGGATTTCCTGGTATGATTGGTAGTATCGATTGCATGCATTGGGAGTGGAAGAATTGTCCGACCGCATGAAAAGTGCAATACGCAGGACGAAGTGGCAGAGCAACCCTCATACTCGAAGTCGTTGCTGATTATGATTTATGAATTTGGCATGCTTTTTGTGGCATTCCAGGTTCATGCAATGATCTTAATGTTCTATATCGTTCTCCTGTTTTTAACGATGTTTTACAAGGTATAACACCCCCTATACGTTATACGTTTAATGGACATCAATACAATATGGGGTACTATCTTAATTATGGTATTTATCCAAATTAGGCTACATTCATCCAAGGAATAACTCTTCCTCAGACTAATAAGCAAAGATTTTTTACTTGTAAGCAAGCAGCAGCCCGAAATGATGTTGAACGTGCATTTGGAGTTTTACCTGCGAGATTTGCTATTATACGACAACCATCTCTTGCGTATGATGAAGACATATTAGCCAACATTATGAAAGCATGTATCATTATGCACAACATGATAGTTGAAGATGAACGGCATAATTATATGCATTATAAAGAATTACGCAAATCGTATGAAGATCGTCCTCAACCGCGTGTAAGACCAAGAACAGAAGCTAGTACAAGTGCAACAGTAACTGATGAAAAACCTTTCGTATTCAATACCGGACGACCAATTGACATAAACAACTACTTGGAAAAAAGAACTACTATACGTGATAGACAAACACATGAATCTCTTAAGCATGATTTAATGGAAAACATTTGGCAAAAATATGGCCAAAACAATTAGTAAAATGGTAGTCCAGATTTGAATCCATTATTATAGTCCTCATTTTACTATTTTTTATATAACATAATTGTTGATATTTTTCTAAATATGGAATTTCAATTGTTGTACCGTTGATTTAATATTAATTTAAGTTAAAATCTATAATTATCACATTCGATTAATTAATTATTTTAAATTAATTAATATTAATTATCACTGTAAAAATCTTAATTAAGTTAATTGACGTTATTAATATTTATAAATATATGGTTAATGTAATATTCAATATAATTGATATAGTTAAGTAGGAGATAAAAAATATAATGAGATATGGTAGAAAGTAAGAGAGAGAATAAGTGGGCAGAGAGAGAGTGATGAGGAATTTTTTTTACTTATTGGTAAGATTAATATTGGAAAAAATTCTCATCCATAGAGAAAAGTGATGTGAAAGAGGGAGAAAATGGTTAGATAGAGAGGGATGAGAAAATTTTTTGGCTATTGATAAGAGTGGTCTTAAATGATTCAACAAAACTCATTAAAATTTATGACAACTTAATTAGCTTTTGATTTTCTTTCTTATATCAACTCTGCCTAAGCTATTTTTTCCCGAGAATTAATCAATCAAAAACTCATCGAAACACATTTTGTTTCTTAGACAACCCTGATTAGAACTTGATTTCCAGATTGTAAATAAGGTTAAGGTGAGGATAACAGACACTCCAATTCAACAAGCAATTTTCTGATAAATAAAAAAGGAAAAATTATAGAGTATTCCATATTTTTATGCAATATGGGCAAGATGAAAGTGATATTTTGGAGTAGTGATTTTTGTGACAAGTGACTTGGAAATATGGCGTAGAAGATGAGGGAGAACCGGAGAATACAACAGTCGGTTATTTTGGGTTAGATTTGGTTGGGCGTTTGATGGTTCAGCCTTATGCCTTGAATATATTTATATATTCTGGAATGACTTGATTCGAGAACATCATTGAGGAACCTAAAATAAAAAAGATTCTATTCAAGTGAAGTAAAAATAAATTCACTAAATTCTTAGGAGTACTACACTACTACGTACGCGTACGTATTTAATAATTAATGACTCGTCTCCACAAATCTAAAATTATAGCTGTAGGAATTCATTCAATAATTTATAATTGTTCTACCCAAACAGAAAGCGAGTAAATCAAATCTTTCTTTTCTTTCCCTCGCTTTGATGCCTTTCAATGACCACAAAATTTTGTACTATATGACTATATAAGTATGCGAGGAAAGGTTAAAAAAAAGATACAATAAATATAAAAAGGGTGTAAATTCTAAACAGTAACTTTCTAATTTTGTTTTCCCTGTTCGCCACCCTCTTCATCGAGGTAAGCCTTCTTTCTTCTCTCAGCGCGAGCGAACAGACATATCACAAGAAAACACGTGGCGTAAATCCCATGAACTTTCCAGTTAGTCTTAGGCGGCTCATGCAACACCACACGATGGAACACCGTCAAATAATAATGAAGCCCCACAGCTAACCCAACAAAAGTCTGGGCCAAGCCCAAGAACTTCGGGCCCAATCCAGACTCAGTAGAGAACACCAGTATGAGATACATCAACACAATCAACAAATACATGACATATCCAAGGGTCTGCAACACTTGTAACCAAACATAGGTGGACTGCGATGTAGCGTAAAAGAAACGCAACGGCTCCAACCCAGTAATTAAACTCGACAAACTTAAAATCGAGAAGTAAATGGAGAGGTAAATCTGAATGAAAATCAGGAGCCTTTGAATAGAAAAGTAGGCAGTAATGCGATTAAAAATAAGGGAGATGACTAATAAAGGGAGGACAATAAAAGCGAAGGAGATGGCAGTTGAAGCAGAGGAAGCGTATTGTTTACTCACATATGGTTTGATGAAAGTTTTGGTTATCTCTTTGTTGGCTTTTGTGAGGTAAATCTTTGAAGTAGCTGACAGTCTGTGTAAATCTGGGATTAATGTTTTGTGGAATTTTGTCGGAAGATCTCGAAATTCTGCTATGAAATCGTAATCTTCATCACTGTCGTATTGGTATTGCGTCATCCACGTCGGTGGAGTAGGGGTTTTTTGGACCTTTTTCTCCTTTTGCTTTTGAGTTTGCTCGACTTTGTGGGCGTTGTCAGATAGAGGTCGTTTGGTAATAGGGGTGGGCGAAGATTTGGTTTTGTTTTTGGATAGATCTTAGGGTTTGGTGGAGTTGAGCTTGAGTTTAGTGAGCTTAGGTGGAGCACCGACATTTTTGGAGGAGGTGATTGGAGTTGAAGTGGCTTTGATTAGTTTGGTTTGGTTTTTTTTGGATGAATTAGAGGATGGTTTGATGAGTTTGGTTTGGTTTTTTGAAGGAGGTGGAGTTTTTTTGGGTTTGGGTGATGAGAGTGAAACAGCATCATCGTTGTTGGATGTGTCTGTTTTAGCAAGTAAGTGTCTTCGAGATAAAGAGATTTGAGGTTGTTGAAGGGAACGAAAAGAAGAGGTAAGAAGTGCAGAAGTGAATAGGAAGGAAAGGAAGAGGAGATTTTTGAACCTCAGAAGCTGAGGAATTGGAGCCATTATCCAAAAATGCAGGCTATTGGAGTGAGAGTGGAAAAAGTGGAGTATGTATGTACTAGGATACCAGGACTTGTATCTTAGATCCAATAGTCCGTGGTAACGGAGAGGGAGGAAGGTGGGAGTGAGTGAGTGAGTGATCAAAGATGGGTGGGATTAGCAAGGGAACCAGGTGGGGATCGGAGGAGAGAGACTGATCCAGTGTGTGATGACTGATCGACTGATGAGGGCATGGATTTTAATGCACAAAGTGGCAGGGGTGGTGAGATGGGGACACACACACATGCTGCCCAATGCCAAAGATACGCGGTTTTATGGAGTGTGTTGCCTAATCTAAATCCAAAGCACTAGCGTTAAGTGGGTTATTATGCTAATCAATTTCAAGAGCGGTCTATTACACGGACTACCAAGTCTGAACTGGTATTTTGGCTACATTATTTTACTGTGTGTTTTTGTAGTATTCTAACCCCTCGTATTGAGAATTTGAGATTGTATCATAGCTTAAGAATGGACAATAACCTACTCAACTTGTGAGCTGTGACTACATTTTGTACTCATTTGTCACTAACCATATATATATGTTGCATCTGGTAAATGATACATAAAATGCAGAAGGGTGGGTAACACAGCATTGCAGTAGTAGCAGAAATAGAGAAGACACAATACAGTCATGCAAAGGGATCATAATCAAGGCGGTGTTGACTGATGAGTGTGGACAAACACCAATAGTTCAATCTGCTGACTTTTCACTCACTTATTACAGGTACTCTAGTCACATTTTTCCTTTCTTGTAGGCTTGCTTTTTGATGTTGTTAGATTTATCTCATTCCCATTACGTTTTCATCAATTATTGCTATAGAAAGGTTTACATTATTTGGCTGCCTATCTCTAGTAAATTAGTTTCACTAAACCCTCTTAACCTCTAAGTGAACCCATCATTTGGTACTAAATTATGCATTTTTTTATGACCTTAACAAGTCCAAGCTTTGATTATCAAGAAAAATAGGACCACATTTGGACTATGTTTAGTAGGGTGTAAAACGTTTTTCATGAAAACTATTTTCCCCATTTTATGTTATTTGATTTTGAGTAAAATATAGGATGTAAAATTTGGAATATTAATTCATTTTACAACCCTATTGAAAACATTTCCCCCCCAAAACTGCTAGTAAAACAATTTTACATCGATTCACTCCAAAAAAATTACCAACTCACAAACAATTCACAAATTACTAACTCACGCATAGAGGTTGGTACAGGTCGTGTCGTGCCCGCCATCCGCCATGGACTATGCCAGCTTGTACTTGGCTTCTTGTCGTGTCGTGCCATGCCTAATTGGTCGTGTCGTGGTGTGTCTTGCTACCTTTTCCAAAAACTCAGTCCATGGTCTAGCACAGCCCCCGTGCTTAGTGTGGCGTGCTGTAACGTGCCTCAAGCTAGCCTAATTTTTAAAATATATATATATATATATATATATATATATATATATATATAATAGAATTGAAAAAAAATAATTTTAGATAATTTAAATTATATTATAAGAATATAATAATATTAAAAATAATTGTAATATTAATTGTAGTAGTAATAATAATATTATTATCAATAATAGTATTAAATAATACTAAATAATAGCATGCTTCGGGTCGTGCCTCGTGCCAAATTGGCATGCCGCTCGCGTGCTCGTGTCTAATTTTTTCCACGACCGTACTTGTGTCTAGGGGTGTTCATAACCGAGTACTCAGGTTTTCGACTACCCGGTAGATTGGGTATCCGTTTTTTCCGTTAGTTTGAAAATCGGCTCATGACTCGACCCGGTTTAAGCAGGTACCCACTTAAAGGGTATCCGCTTAAATCGGGTTGGTTCACAGGGTACCCTACTTATTTCCTGAACTATTTTCATTCTCACTAAGGTACCTGCTTAAACCGGGTTGAGTCACAGAATACCCGCTTAAACAGAGTACTCGTTAGCGGGTACCAACTTAAATCGGGTCGAGTCATAGGGTACCCGACTTAAACCCTACTAAAACAACAAAACTAGATTTTAAAAAAATTATTTCCGGTATTCGAGTACCCGACATGAAAAATCAAATTTTTTTTTTAAAAACCGACTATTTATTTTTGGATCATCGGGTAATCGGGTTGGGTCAATCGGGTCGGGTAGTTTTGAACACCCCTTGTTGTATCGTATTGTGCTAAAAGCTTGTCTGCTCGGCTCGTGTGCCGGTCCTGCTCATGCCCAGTTTTACTCACTGATTATTCGTTTCTCATCTTGTCGAAAGCCTCTCCCTCTACTCCATACTTCTCTCTCTTAAAAGTTGGGGAAAAAATCCACTATTTCTTTTCATCTTTTTCGAATGTCATCATCTTTTTCGAATGTCATCAAATCCATACGTTTTCTTCGAATCTCATATCTTGATTATTAAATTATCATACTATATCATGAATTCAAACAAAATTTATCCATTTTAGTCGAAAATAAAAAAACCTAGATTTTCCCCCGATTCGATTGAACCATGAAAGTGAATAGAAGTAATTGATTTTCAGTTCACTTAAACAACGGAAAATGTTTAAATGTAAAATCATTTTTCCATGCAACCAAACAACGAAAATGTTCTTTGAAAATGAATTTTCCACCGTAAAAGATTTTACATGGAAAACCATTTTCAGTTGAAAACATCTTACGCCCTTCTAAACGAAGTCTTAATGGAAAGTTGGAAACACATGTGACATGACAGCGAAAAGAAGGGAGCTACTCAAACATGAGTATGCTAGAACAACAACGTACTTCTTATGAAGAAAGAAACTGTTCTCACAATTCCTGTTCCGATTCTGGCGATGATGTTCACACACAAGGCATCAGTGAGATGTTTATTAATGCACCTGAGTGTACTACCTCCTTAATACTCCCAACATTCATATTATTGCTACGTTTTCCTTGTTATGAATCTACATTTTCTTAATGCTATTTGTTTAATCTATATATGAGAAATTACGATGCATAGACTGAACATATCCTAAACTTGTCAAATTCAATCACAAGCCAAGAACTTTGTGGAATTATCTGGAGAAATAACTGGTTCACTCTGACTAGGAAGTACTATACCAGTAGACCTTTATATGAGTGATGGCAATGATAAATACTCCGTATTTGCACTAGGCCCTTGGAGCATACAGAATATCTTGTGAGTATCAGACCATTCAGAAGTCTAGAATTAGCATCTCATGAGTTAGCTTTGTGAATTGTGATACATATTTCGGTATATGTACTATGCCTGATGTTCAAATATGTACCCGGGTTGCAAGAAGAGTCTTTTCTTCATTTCCTTTAATGCTTGGAACTTCGTCACCTCTATTATCTTTAAAATGTTGCTTATCAAGTTTAGAATATTGTGCTTTGGATTCTATTAATCCTTGCATTCTCACCCGTTCTCTGTCTCTAGGATTAGTGCCATAGAGAAAGGAGTAGCGCAGGAAATTGTCATTGTGAATGCAAAAATTGATGTTAACAGCTTTTGCAAGTGCAGTAGCATTATCCCTGTCTGCAGACTCTGTTGACCCAGTATACGAACTAGAGGTGGAGCAAATATGTTGAGTATCGACTCAATGGAACGATCTAATGCATAAATACTTGTTTGATGTTTCTCTGGAACTATTTATGGAAATATCGGACTGACAAATTGCAATGAACAATATGTAACATGATCAGATTAAATTTCGTGGATATTTTCTTAGTAAAGTGGGGATGATTAAAATATACATACTTGTTTGTGGATGGAGCATTCCAATATGTCAATACTTGCGGCAATCTGGTAAATAGACCCAAATTGAGCATTAAATTTACTGACTTAGGAACCAGTGGTGCAGAAAATAAGCATTGCATCTGTTAAAAAGAAACTCATTGCCTCATGCGAATACTATACTATATAATCACATTAGCACGTGAAGATATTCCATAAGAGGATTAGTCTTAATTGTTTCCTAGGTGTAGATTAAGCTTTACTTTAGTTTATTATTTGCTAAGCTCTGCTTTCTAACCAGGTAGAACGTGAAAGTTTGAACAGATCTTCCAAAAATTTAGGCGGCAATGATTGCATCTTTCAAGGCGTTTCTACGCTTGAATGGCACAATTATGAGGGTTTGTGAAGAATGAGTAGAGACTTAGTAAATAGGATCACTAATACTCTGGAGTAGTCTTGATTGGGCTAAGTAAAATAATAAAAATGATGTCAACTTCAACAATATGGTAACTAAGTTCAACTTCAACAAGCCTGCGTCTCCGCCAGGGTTTATCCAGTCTGTAGGATTTAAACCAATTTTTATTTACCTCCTTTAGAGCCTTAGAGTACAGCCTAAAATGAGATGCTCTTGAGTATATATAATCTTAGTATGACGCTCTTATATTCTTATATGATATATCTTAATTTTCTGTGTAATCTTGTGTGTAGTCTCGTGTCTTCTACACATCAATTACTCGTTCTTATATATCATCTTTTCATTCAAACTTCAGTAGAGATGACTTTGGCTGTTGCTTTTCAAAGTAAATTGTGAGATATTCCCGCAACTGAATTTGTTTAACACTTGAATGAAGCACCAGTTACTTCCGCAGAATCTGTAACAACTTAAAGAGAATAACTATGTAACAGAACAATGTTGGTCGGAATTAACTTTAAGGCTTTGATATTTGTAGCAATATGCATTACTCTGGTAGCTGCCATCTTGAGTTTGATTGTTTGAATTTGGGTATTTCCTTTCCCTCTTTTTATATTCTCTTGCATTATGTAATCCGAAAACAGTCTGCGGATGGGAATAACTAATCATGTCAGCGTTTCTCTCCTCAACTTTTTAGGGGTTGGATGATTAAAAGATGCTCCGTAAAAAAATTTATCAGTCTCAGAGTAAATTCTTGTTGCATAACAGATAATATACAGTCATATATAATAGCACATCTGCACTAGATGGACTTCATACGACAGACCTTTTACAATTTACAAACCTCTCATGCATGCTTATCAATCTTCTGAGTAATTGAAGTTCGTCTGAAATAGTTTTTTCAGTATCACATTGGTTTTACAGAATCTGACAGTGGTTACATGGGTGGAATGAACTTTTCATCCTTTTCATTAAAGTCAAGACCTCCTTCAGCTCCGCATATGTTCAACACTAGAATCACTTCAACCTCTGAAACTCGGATCATTTGCTTCTGAAATCAAAATGGAGGCTGATCTTCTGATCTAGCCGGTGAAGCATCATCCTCCAAAAACGGCGTCTCTTCTTCAATTATAGCTTGCTTTTGAGCTTGGTCTCTATCTCTTGGGTATATGAAGCAGCAAACTCCAAAGGGGATTCGAAATTTCGAATCAAGCTGTATAGTTCCTTGGCAAGTGATGCAGCGTATTCTGTCTTTCAATTAATGCTGCATCTGATGATTCTACTGTGGCTGGCTTATACCCAGCCAGAATACCAACTATTGGAGGAGCAAAACAAGCTTGTATAGACTCAAAAGAGCGGTCCAATGCATATATGCATGGTCGATGTTTCTCAGGTGCTATTTCTGGGAAATTTGGGCTGACAAAACACTACTGTCCGTTACATGCTCAATACGGCATGCGCAAAAATGTGAAGTATTGAAACAAATGTAGTACATATACTGTCAAACTGACTTCAGAGAATAAGAGAAAGGGATCAACTTTTGCGTGGATTCTCATCTTTTGCCTTTTTACTTTCATCTGCAAAGTGAGAATCATTTGCATAGAGACGCACTAGAATGCCAACAATAACACTGACAATCCCGACCAGATGGGAAGCAACCCTCCAACCAGGGATTTCCATGAAGGTTGTCGAGGCTATCAAAATGGCGCAGTTGTTTCCAAGGAGTGAGCTCAGGCCTCTTGTGAGCTGTAACCTCCCGAACTCGGTGCGCGGTTACTGTCATCAGTTGAGTCTGCAGCAAGGGACTGCATGGAATGTACTACAATAGCTAGTCCAATTCCATTCAGTGCCCTTGACACTGACACCTAATCATCAATCAGAACTCAGAGGAATCAGAAAAAGATCAATTGGAATGTGGGGGCAGTCTAAACAGCAAAAGTTCCAAGACTTCAAGAATGAATTTTTTAGCATCCCCAATTTCTTTGTACACTCCAGGTAGCAATGACTCGTCTGCGTTTTCCGTTATTCCAGTCAAGTTAACCAGCACCAATGTTAATGTCTCTGATCTCATTTTTTGGTCTGGGTTCCTTCAGCTGTGTCTCTGCATTTTCAACACCCAGACTTGCAAGTTTGGCCAAGGTGATTGTAGAGTATGATGTGTTATGTTATAGGTACGAAAATTTTCTTTTTCGTTTTCCAGAAATCATTTGTTGATTGGCTGCTCCTACATATCTCGAAATTTGACTTGATCCAAAAATTAACCGAAAACCAACCTGAAAGATAGAACTTCCCAAACAACTAACAAATATGTTGTTGTGCAAAACCTGACCTATTCAGGTGGAGCAGTTGGGTTATGTAATAATTTTAAAAAGTACTTTCATACACCATACTTAAGTTTTACTGACGTATACTTGAAGTAATATGCAGTAGTCACATTGTTGAAATAGTTCTCCATCTTTTTCTGTATGTTTTACCACCTACGTAATTCATTATAATATGTATAACCCTTAATCACGATGATTTGCCATTCTATCTCTTTTCTCTATATGAACACTTCCGTAAGATTTTAAAATGTTAGTAATACGATAAAAATATTCAACAGTAGCCTTTAAGTACTAAATCTCCTTGAGAAAAAAAAAAACCACCTTCTCCTTAATCAGATCCTAATGAAAAAGTTTGAGTTTTGTCTTTTTAAATTGAAATTCACTAATTTTTATATAAAAAAAGAAATTCATCGAGTAATGAATCATGATTCAAGCACTAACCCATCCTTTTCATCATAAAGCTGAGTATTAACTTTAGAGAAATAATGCTTCTTGTATGGTTGTATTGCAAATTTGCTACATCCTGATTAAGGTAGCCCGAATCCAAAACATAGAAGAATAAAATTCGTAAAACTTGTACAATGAGTGATCTCAATGACATGTATATACATTTCGGAGCAATAAATTTTCCTTTGAAAATTTCTTTGTAACTCACATTTATCACATTGGTTTTCTAGAATCTGGCAGTGATACCCGGGATGGAAGGAGGGTCTTTTGATCATTTTCGTCATATTCAAGACCTCCATCAACTCCGTCTTCAAATCTAGTAATGCCTCTATCTCTTAAACTCGAATGATCTGATTCTAAAAATCGAAGAGGGGACTCTTCTGCTGTTGTAGAATCACCATCTTCCATTAACTGTATCTCTGATTCAATGAGGCTTTGCATCTTTGCCCGCTCTCTATCTCTCGGGTATGTGCAGTATAGGAAGGAGTAGATGAAGCAGCAGATGGTAAAAGGAATCCCAATAGCAGTATAAAGTGCCTTCGCAAGCGAAATAGCGTTTTCTCTGTCTGTTTCAATTGCTGCAGCACCTGATGATCCTAGTGCAGCTGGCTTATATCCATAAACATGCTGAGCTAGGACACCAACTACTGGGGGAGCAAATGAGGCTAGTATAGTCTCAAAAGAACGATCCAATGCATATATGCTTGTTCGATGTTTCTCAGGTACTATTTCTGCAAATATTGGGCTGACAAAACACAACCGTTAGTTACATGCTAGATAATCTAGTGTAAAGATTTTAAGTATGAAACAAATGAAGTATATGCATTATGCAACCACGACATATGCAATGTGACTTCAGAGGATAAGGGAAAGGGATGAGTTTCTTCCAATAACGACTAGCTAAAAATATAGAATTAGTTTTACAAGGAATAGCATTGTTCATTAAAGATTAAAATAAGTTCAGACACACGCCAAAAATCAAAGAATGATTCTGCAAGTGAAAAAAGCCTAGTTTAGCAAACATACTTGTTGGTAGCTGCTCCATTCCAAGTTATGATGAGTCCCATAAGGCAGAAAACTAAACCTTGCCAAAAAGCAGTGGAAGAATTATCTGGTAATCCTAACAATAGTATTGCAGCTAATGGAATGGCGGCACCAGAGCTTATCTGAGACAGAATTATTCTTCCAGAATTAGGCAAACGCCTTGAGAGGATATCCCCCATTCTACCTCCGATAAAGCCTCCCAAAGCACCGGTAAGAGAAAAGATTGTCATAAGGAGCGCAGTAGTCTTATGGGAGAAGCCAGTGAGCTCCAACCACATAGGTATAAATGAAAATGCTGACCATGGGAATGAACCAGCCACACCCTGAGCAACAAAGATCTGGAAAGATGGAATTTGAACAACCGATTTTGCTTCATGTAACACCTCTTTCATTTCTTCCTGAAATGACATGTACGGATCCGCATCTTTAGCCTTTTCAGTCTCATCTACAAAGCGAGGATCACTGGCAAAGAGACGCACTAAAATGCCAACTATAACACTGACTATCCCGACCAAATGAAAAGCGATCCTCCAACCAGGGATTCCCATGAAGGTTGTTGAGGCTATCAAGACCGAGCAAATGTTTCCAAGAATTGAGCCCAGGCCACTTGTGAGATGTAACCACCCAAATGCTGTGCCACGGTTACCGTCATCAGTGGAGTCTGCAACCAGGGACTGTACAGAAGGTATTACAATTGCAAGTCCAATACCATTCAATCCCCTTGACACTGCCACCTAATCATCAATCAGAAGATTCATGACAAAAATCCAGAAATTGGGCTATGGAAGCTGTCCATAATTTTTTTTTTTAATTTTAAGAAAAAGGTTCAAGGAATTAGTTTTTCGATCAGCTTATTACAAGTGCCCCTTAATAAGGGCTATTATCCTTCATAGAACGAGCTTTCAATTTGTAGTATGACTTTTTAATTTCAAAATCCTAATACTATATGTAGTGATATACTAATTCCACTCTTGGACTTATGTACATAAATTTGGCTATTTTATGAAACAGTTGCATATTTATACCTCCAGTGGAAGAGACATGTGTATATCAGTAATTTACATTGATGAGTGTCGAGTATATATACCACATGGAAACGTGATTAAGAAAATGTAGATCCACAGCAAGATTGTTTTAAATGATAAAAATCAGTTTGCCTCGTTAATAAAAATTAGACATAGATAAAGATTATCAATAACTCCTAGGAAAATCAAACCAATGCAACAGTATTAATTGACAATGTCCTAATAATATTTGAACTATACAAACAACTAAAGTTTGAAACTTTTGGACTAGTGTAAAACACTTTCATCAATAAAGTCAACGAGAACTAGATCGATCATCTATGCCAATAAAGTCAGAAAAAATAAAGAAGAGATCGAACTCAAAGAGAGAGAAAAGAAAGAAGAACAATCCAGAAATAAGAGCAAGAGAGATGCCTGGAAGAAGGTGGAGGAGAAAGCGACGAGAAAAGTGGCAGCAGACCAAAGAAAAGCGCCGAGAGCAATGACATGGGCCCGGTTATGGCGGATAGCAAGGTAACCAGCAAGTGGGTAGCAAGAGGTTTGAACAATGGATCTAAAGAGGGTGAGCGAGCCGAGGCCAGTGGGGTCAGTGTGAAGGGCTTCACCAACTTCTTTGTAAACTCCAGGTAGCAGTGACTCGTCTGCTCTTTCCATGATTCCTGCTAAGTTCACCAGCACCAGTGTTAGAGTCTCTGATCTCATGTTATCTTTCTTCTTGGCTTTCGTATCAGTGGGTTTAGTATCTGCTGTTCGGCAGTTCCAAACACAACTTGTTGTGGCAAAAGGTCAAGAGAGAGGGGCTCATTTGCTTTTTGTTGACTCGTACTTCAATGGTTGCTTTTAAGGTTTGTGATTGGCCAGTCTTGGTCAATGCTATGATGTATTCTCTACCGGGTTCACCAAATGATCCGTTCATCCGTGTATCTCAAAACATGGGCCTCTTTCCGTTGTAATATTGCCTTTCATTATTACTGGACATCCAATTGTCCAAACTACTTTGGGTGTGAAAATCTCCCATTATTCGATACATGAAATTTTGTTCATGCGTTTGTGAAGCAAAATGTACCTTTTTTCCCCTTCTTTGGAGGTATTCCGTACTTATTAAGTGATGAACTACTAATCTTTTCCTTTCTAAGTGATTTTGATAAATTGCTTTATAAAATTGACAATGAACTTAGAAATCAAATAAATACTTCCAAAATTCCCTCTGTTCTTCAGCCACCGGTTCAAAATTACTACCTTTAGTTGATGGAATTATGGATTCAAACATTAGTGAAAACTCCACCTTGTTATGTGTATTTTGGTTGTTTGTGTTGTTTGGTTTGTTATGCTTTTCAGGTGTATTGTCTAGTCGTGAACTTGTTCAAGTAACAATTTCGGTTAAGAATAGATAAGTTTGAAGTGTGCAAGATAAGGCTCAAGTTCAAGTGTTTGGATTTATTCAAACTTCAAGCTCGAGTCTTTCAAATATGGGATAAGATGCTTTAATAAATTCCCCTAGAATCGTGGAGTTTGTTTCGCTGGTTCTGAAGAAGAATTCAAAAGATCAACGGTCCCTTGCAACTAACTGCATATCAGTTATTCTCTTGGAAGATCCTTTGCTGAAATTGTGGAATTTTGAAGTATTCAAACTCATCGATTAAGTGTTGTTCAAAGGCAACGACTTCCGTGAAGAATTGAAGACTATCCGTTACTCCATTGTTGATATAAAAGAAGTCAGTTGAAGGTTTGAAGAAAAATCAAGATTTCAACGTAATATGACTTAAAAGCTACATCATTATATTTTTTCTCTCTAGTACTTATTATTTTCATTGTATTTAGATTGAGAGAAAAAGAAAAATAAGTATATTTTGAGTGTGAAAAAGAAAGATCAAAACAAAAGAGTAATATACTTTGAGTAATAATTATAATACTCAAAAGTTCAGAAAAAAGTGAGGTGTTTTTTATTTATAGGAATTGAGATGCTAAAGTGTAGCTAGAAAAAGTTATGATGTAGAAGATAGGGTGAGATCTTTTAAGGTGTTTTAGATCTCTAAGGGAAGAAATAAAAGTTCTTAAACCCTAAGGGTAGGACACCCTAAGCGGAGACGTAGGCACATTATCGAACTTGGTAACAAATAATCGTCCCCTTTACATTTTCACTTTTGTACTTATTTTGCTTGACTTACTTGGTAATTATTTCAAGGGCTATTTGCAATTCCTGAAACCATAATCAATTCCCTTGAAATCAATTTTATTTATTTATTTATTATGTCCGTATTTGAAAGTTTTTTCAAAGTTTTGAGCACCTAATTGCGAAAATTGACCATACTATATTCACCCCTATAGAGTATATTGATCTTATTCTATCTCATATTGATTCTTCAATTAGGAATAATGATATTACTCCGTACCACACTAGTATTTAAAAACATTTGGAATAAATCGAGAGTGTTTTAAATACTTTAAGGTATATGTACTTCATACTCTTTTCATTTCATAAAATTTTTCCTATTAGCATTTTACATGGTTTTCAATGCATTCATTTGACCATTAATTTCTCTAATTCTATGATAACAAAAGTTATAAAAAGGATATTTTGAAAATTCAAATTGTAAACCAACGTAATAAGTCATGACATGATAATGCTTTTTAACTTAGTGTAATAGGTGGAGTAAATCCGTAGTGAATCTTGTGATACCTATCACCTAGCTATTTTTTTATTTTACATAATTGTTATGTTATACAAGAATAGCTTTCCTCACTTGCATTGTCTAGCAAGTGAATCTTTAATTCCAGCAGAAACAGTATGCCATCCACTTTTTGTGTGATATGCTATTGGACTTGTTAACACGAACAAACCAGCTCAAACAAACAAAACAGCCCAATCAATCCTCTTCGTCCTTCCTTTCTTTTCTCTCAAAGCTTCCGCTTACTCCTCCCTTTCTCAAACTGAAAACCTTTAATCTCACGTGAATTCCAAAAAATCTTTCCAAAGATCAACAAATCTCGTGATATCAATTCCATCTTCGTTCTTCCTCCTCACACTAGGTTCAATCTATAACCTAAATTTTTACTTTTTTTCCCCCTCATTTTGTCCTTGAATACTACGCTGAATTTTCTCTATATTCTTCAATGGCGGCTTCGCCTGCGATGAATTGAAAAAGGTAAATTAGATGCAGCAACCGTCATCGCTCTTTTTTCTTTTGTATAGTTTCGTGAAATTCGTTTAAAGCGCTCCTCTCAATTTTCTTATCTTTGTTTTTTTTTTTTGTTATTATTTTGGTTGTTCCTTAGTGCTTAATTTTGGATGAGTTATAGATTCTACATGAAAGTTACATGTTTTTGAGTTAGTTTTGTGATCAATATTCAGTAAACCCTAGGTAATAGAATGAACAATAGGTATTGAATAAAGAATAGTTAATTTTGGTGCTCATTTGACAAATCAAACAGGAATTTAGTGTACATGCTTCCGGTTTTACATTTCTATGATGATATGATTTCATGGCATGTACCAAATAGTAGTAAGAAAATTAAACAAGACTTGCTTGTGGTGGTACGACACTAATAATGAGGTAAGCAACTATAGGGTGCTCAACTTTGATCCTTTGTCATCAATGTGTTGGGTTTAAAATGTGGTGTTAGTTGATTGGGAAGGTAAATGCGTGTATGTGCATGGTGAAGAAAATATAACATGAGATTCTAGTGCTAAATGTATAATAAGCAACGCAGCACCATTATATTAATTCTAGTGCTAAAATCAATGACTTGCCTACTTTCCTGCTTTTATTCAGTTTTGTCCATATCAATTATTCACTTATGGGGAATGCCTAAGATGCACCAAGATAATTAATCCATATACTGAAGGATTAATGTGAAGCAGATTGCAATACTGATACTGACTACTGAGTCTGACCATTTTCATCTTCTAAAGGAATGGGCCTTTTCCAAATGACTACTCCGTATATTTTAAGTTGTGTTGGTCCTCTTTTTAGTTATAGTCTTAAGCAGTCTTTTATGTGCTATACTCCATCTTGTCAGCAGTTGGTGTTGGGCTTTGGGTATTGTCTTTTTTATTTTCAAGATGTATAATTTTTTATTAACTTGAGTCTTGAAACAAAGTCATTTTGCTTATGCTTGTACTCTATGATAGCTAAAATCTAGCAACTTGACGTCAAAAAAAAAAAAAAAAAAAAAAAAAAAACTAAGCAACCAGCCAACCAAGTTGAAATGGTGGAGGTCTTATTCCTTGACTCCACTATATGTTGATTAATATCACACCCATAACTCAATATTAAGTTACTGCTAATTATTTTTGGGAATCACTATGCTACTTTGAATTATTAATCTCAACATGGTCTTCAAAGTTTAGACTCTACAGTGTCTACATTGCTATTCCTAGCCTTTTGATCTCCGTGAGTTTTTATTTTCGATAAAATTTCCGACATTTGAAAAATGTATTGTGTTTACCAAATTGATTTTGGGTTGCTTTTTTTAGTTTAGTTTAGTTTTTGGGAGGCTTATGTACATGAAAGCTAACAAATTCATGTAAATTATGCCTCATATGTGCGCGATTTGCCTCTATTCAGGTTTTATACGATAGTGCATCTAAGACGTTCTGCCCACTGTTTAGTAATATATCAATTACTTTCCACTATAAATTGGCACTGAAACATCTGCTTTTCTTTATTCTCTGGCAGAGCTCTCCTTTTTAAGTGAGAATTTCATGAACAGGAAGAGTGATGACTTGTTTTTTTTCAGTCACTAATTATAACCGCAAGTGCACGGCTGTTGCAGTACAATTACGGGTCGTCCTCTAGGAAGCTAATATAGGGTCAATTTAGCTCAATTTTATTAGATTACGCTAGAAATGAGTCGTTTGGTAAAACTAATAACTAAGATTGCAAATATTAAAATGTGAAATCGATAGGAGAAAAGTCTAGGATATTAATACATCCCCACTAACATGCATTAACCTTCATCAAATATACCAACATCAATGATCAAATCAAACAACCCTTCAATTATCCTCACCTCAACTTTCGCTTCTTGATTAGTCTAATTGTATTAGGTGTAGCCCTCTTAATCTCAGCTCTCGCTTCTTGATTAATTAGCAAATATCATTAAGACAAAGGAAATAATTAATCTCAGCCGTCGCTTCTTGACTAATTAAACCAATGAATTTAACCTAATGATTAATTTTAACAACCTAATAAACCAACCTTAATTTGACATTGAATTGAAATAAGAATCCACTTAATACATGCTAGGGTTCATATATTAACATCCTAGAAATGAAATTACTCACTAGTCATGATTAAATCCATAAAAACAATAATAAAATCAAGCATAGACATAGAAATCATAAAACTATAAGGAAATTAAATTCAATAACAAAAAGGCATGAATAAAAGCAACAAAATATAATGAACTAAAGAAAAGAATAGAAGAAACTTACTTGAGAATTAAATTGATGATGAACTAAGAATAAAATTTGATTATTCAAGAGAAACCAAGTTTTTGAGAGAGAATTACATCAATTAAAATCATGAAACTAAAACCTAGTAAAAGAGAATAAGAGGAAGAAGAGAGGAGGAAGAAGAGGAGGCCAAAACCTAAAAAATCCTAGAATAATGAATGCCCTACCTCACCTCCAAACCCTAGCCTAATTAAAGACTAATTAGATTTCAGAAAAATAAAAATAAAATAAAATAATAAAAAAAAAATAGAATTTAAAGAGTTGCAATCTTTGCTGAAGTGCCGTGAAGAATTTTCTATTTTTTTTTTTTTTTTTTTTTTTTTAAACTTACTTTTTTTTTTTTTTTTTATTTCTTTTGGGCTAAACTTCTTTTCCACTTTCTTTGGCCCAATTTTTCACCATCACTTCAATACTACCTTCACCATATTTTTGTTATTGAAATACATTTATACTAAAAAGCCCTTAAAAATTAGCAATAATCGATATGATTAAAGCCGAAATATAATTAGAGACTTTTAGCATAAATTCGGTTATTTAAACCCGAAATCACTCGAAACTCGCCCAAAAGGAGTTTGAATCAACACCGACAAGTACGAATAAATGTACTTATCAAAGAGCTTACTGAGTTTTGCCAGGAAAAAACATTTGAAGAATATATGTTTTTGGCGATCATAGATTTGTTGCGGAGTTATATGCCTAATTTTTTTTTTTATTCAGAAGTTGGTTTTTCAACTATAGAAACTATGTTATTGATTTGGGTCCATTTTTTTTAAGGAAAAACTAAAATTAAAAATACAGCTTTTGATCAGTTTTATTGATAAAGACCGACATTTAATTTATTTCACAAAAATATAACATTTGGGAATCATTATGTTTAAAGAGCTTAATGAAAAAATTGATTGTCTAACTATATGCTAGTCATTTCGCTCTTTAAAATACTACTCTAAATATTCAATTTTTATTAAATAAAGCAAAATATTGGTATTTATCAATAAGATAGGTCAAATGTCGTATTTTTAATTTTCTTTTTTCTTTTTTTTTCTATTGTTATAACTTGAAATTTGCTTCTATACATTAATACTGAACTAAAATCCTGATTGTAATGGAATAAATGTTGGAGTAGTATTGGAAAGTTCCTAAAGGAATAGATGTTGGTGTAGTTTATGCCCCTTGTAATTTTTTCACTTATATTTATTGCTTATAAGCCTATTAGCTTAACTAATCGAACACTTTATAATTGCATATTACATTATTGCATTGTACGAAAGGATATATGTTCGAATCTTATATAGGCTTTTGGTTGTGTCTTGTTAAAGTAATTTATATTATGATTTTTTTCTCATATAGTCACTCTTGTACAAGATAGTTTATTTATACTCACACCTTTATATTTTTTAATATTTAGTCACCCTTTTTTATCAATTAAGTTAATGTAATATAGTTATCTTTTTTAACATTTGGTGACCCATTTTTAAATATAGTAACCATTTTTATCATATAAATTACCTTTACAAAGCTTATGTAGGATTTAAACCTACAACATTGTGCAATTGCATAGAGCTTTACCAATTGTGCTAATAGGCTTACAAACGTGAGCACCAAAATTTTCGCTCATTTAACAAATCGACAAAAAAGTAATATACCGAAAAGCTCTATATATAATAAAATCTTAATATTACGTATGTGGAATAATTAGAGATTATGCCTTTCTTGTTTATCTCTAAATAATTGCTCGTTTAAACAAATGCGGAGTATTCCTATTACTACAGACTTTCAAGTATTGCTCTCTCCGTCTCCTAAAGCTTGCCCCATTTGATTTTTCAAATATTATTTGTTTATAACATTATGAGAATTATTTGTGGTCAAATCTTTTGAATTTTGACTCTATAAATAGAAATTGAACATGGTTAGGGGGAAGGATTGAGTATATCTCCAAATTTACTCTGAAGTCTGAACGGAACAGGCCCTTGCTATCCATAATTTATACGTGGAAAAGCATGCAAAGTAAATATAATGATAAAAATGGTAAGTTGCGATGGGAGAGAACAAATGATATACAGAATAATATAATGAGTTGGTATATAGTAATTATTGGCATCCTTTTTCTTTTCATAGTTTGTGTTGTAATCAGGCAGAGAATTAGAATATAAGCATCCAGCTTCTCTGTGATGAAGAATGATGCCATTCGTTGCAAGTTTCAACTTGGAAGCTAGAGAAAATATTGTGCCAGCCTTTTTTATGCGGATGATAGATGCCCAAACTCATCGAAAGCCAAAAGGCTCTTCTTCTTGTTCTCGTTTTAGCTACTCATCATATTATTTGTCCTTTTTCTTTTGTTGGGTTGTCAGAAGGGAGGTACTTGTTGCTCTTTTGCCACTTAGCCATATTATATATAAAAAACTAATAATATCAAAAGTATCTGTTCTTGTCTCCTTTCGTAAGCTTTTAACTGCCTGAGTAGGGCGCTGCTCCATGGAGATTGGAGAATATAAGCCATCATTTTAAAACTTAGAATTTAGAGACGATCATTTTTAAGTATTTGCTTTACTTGCTGAGCTATAATTAATAAATACCCAAATTTAAAATAAGGGTGCCGGGAAAACCTATAAATGGGTTAAAAGATACTAGATCTTTCAATCAATGTTACAAAAAGTAAAACTACTTTTCTCTGGTTTGGGTTGGACCATTGGACCACACCTCTATCTCATGAAGTTAGAATTTAGAGACGATAATTTTTAAGTCCATCATCATGATCGACATTTTATTTTACTAGTATAATTAATTTGTTCCCTTGATTTTCTACCATGCCGTTGTTTTCCCGATCCCTTAGAACGTTACGAAGAATCGTAGTGGGAATGGAATGTAGAATTAAAATCTATTGAAAGTCACTGAAGGCAAGAGACGAACTAGTTCCAACCGTACATTGTTACCATTTACCAACATAACCCATACTACAACATTGATGATTTTGCATGACTGAATATTTTCATGGATTACACTAAAGAAAATTGCATGAGCTTTTATATCATATTCCCTCTATGAAGAATTTCCAAATGTACAATTTTTTGCTTTTATTTTTCAATTATTCATTAAATTCCGAAAATTTTTCCGACTCGTCTAACAAATACTCTATATAAAAATTATTTTATGAACCCTTTCCATTACTATAGCTTAATTAACAATAACACACATAGATTCGGTATTTCCTACATGTCATCTAAGCATTAGTCATAATACTCATACAGAGCTAATACAAAGTGTAGTTTTAGCTTTCATATCACCAGTTCACCACTTCTCATACATTTTGATGTTTTACAACGAGCCAAAAAAAAGTCAATATTAGTTAACAGAATCACAGGATAATGTTGTGCAAAAAAATACAAATTCCGTTAAGCCAACTAGATCTTTCTTCTGTTAAAAAAAAAAACACAGGATCTTTATTTGTAAACCAGTAATAGCTAAGCACAAATCAGCAGAACTGCAGAAGTTGACTACTAATGTCTAATTGTACCTAACCTCATCCGAAAGGCAGGATTACTAAGCAAGGTAAATCTGAGCATAACCCAAATAATTCCTCAAATCTCGCCACCATTCACTGCGCGAGTTGGGATTGTATGTTCTTTTTTATTCCCTTGCTCCAACTCCTCCACATTATTCTTGTTATAAAATAAATAATTCCTATCCTCCGCCTTTTTCAATTACATTTATTTATTTATTTTTTGTGGAGAGATTCTCCTGAATAAGTTAAGCTTTCCGGTGAGGTGATTATAGGCGCTGTTAGTTTGTTGAAGTAAACAAAACGAAAAACGAAAAATATGAAAACGGGTCCACGAGAGGGTACGAGGAATACTCGGAATTGGCTGCTTCACGATCTTCTGGCAGTCGGGGCCAGTTACTCCTTCCAATACCCAACACTGCTTCACTGTCTTTAAAACAAAATCCATTCACTTGAAAACCAAATATAAATTTTATAAAATTTACTTGGCATAATCTATATTTCTTACTGATCATTACAATGGATCGTATTTATATTAGATACATTTTTGTACTTATATAAAAGGGCTATGAGTAATAGAAGATCCATATTAAGGAGTAATATATCCTTGTCTACATAAAACGTACATTCACTAAATGTTTAATAATATACATGTATAAATTTTCCCAAAAAAAAGTTAATAAATTAAGTTTGAATATACTCCATAGATGACACTGCACATCCATGTACAAGAGTCGAAAAGTACAACACAGCACGTTGGATGTATGTTCTTACCGATCATCATGACCTAAAAATTTGATTACAGGTAAGAGAAAACGGAAATTACATAAATATGGGAATATATTACAGTATAACGTTAGAGGCAGAACGCAAGTACTACGTATATGTATATTAGCAGTATATACACAAATGCTATATAGCGGATTCAATGGTTCCGTACAATACTAGCTAGCTAAAAAAACTATCTCCCAGCCCCAATTAGCACTAGTTAATAATCACCTTCTTTTGGTCACAATTTGCTACAAATATAACCCATGCAATGCAATACAGAAAATACAACAGATGCTAATTAATCAGATGAACATATCCACGAATCTATACCTTCACCCTTTGTGGCATCTCCATTATTATTATCGGAGACGCCATTAGCAGCATCGACATCAGCAGCAGTAGTAGTACCAATGCCACGGTAGCTTCCACCTGCAAGATCAACAGAGCAACTAGTCTGATGTGGAGTAGCAGTAGTACACCTGAGACTCATGCCCGAGTGATCTTGATGATCAGCTAATGCAGAAGGAATAGGATGGAGAATGGACTGAAAAGTTAGCTGAGGGTTGGTGATGGGAAACTCTTGAGGGTCAAAAGTTGTAGATAGCGGTGCTACAATGTTGGTACTAGAACTAATGCTAGCCAAAGAAGCAGGAGCAGCGGTCAACTCCAGCCCGTCAACCAACGCACTACTAACATTACTAGTAATAGTAGTAGCATGTGCAGAATGTGGAGGAAGAGGGGCATTATTGAGTAAAAATGGTAGTTGGTGAAGAGGAGGTGTCTTCTGGGGGAAGGGTCTCAGAAGATAAGTTGGGGGAGGCACTGCAGAGTTAGAATAATGGACGCCCAAGCCACCGAAGAGATCGAATCGAGCACGTGTTGAAAAGGCTGTGAACGGTGGAGAGGGGATGCCAGTAAACTCCTGAACCATTTGTCTGAAATTGTTGGTGTCGGTAGTCAAGACAGTAGTAGGCGCTTTCCGAGAAGCCCTGGACCTCTTCTTCGGGTTTCGACCCGATCCAGTATTAGTGGCTGTAGTGGATGATCGTGGTGAGGTCATGGGCGCAGGAGTGCCCGGTAGAGAGTGTGAACGAGGTGGGTTGTTTTGTTGTAGTTGTAGGTGGTGGTTGGGGATGCTGTAGCCAAGAGGACCCTGAGTGCAATTGGGATCATCGGTTGGTCTAATTGAAGCAAATTTGTTGGGCCACACCATGTCTACTTGATTATTGCTGTTATTAATATTATCATTGCTACCATTATTACTAGTATTAATATTAGTATTAGTACTACTATGGTTGATCATAAAGTTGGGACACTCAAATGAGGAAGATTGTGATATAGTGGAATAGTTGGATACTACTTGATGAGCAAACGAGGATGGGCCGTTGCAGAAAGAGTAAAGTTGAAGCGGAGCAGCACCGCCACCCATGTTATTGTTGTTGATACTGGAGCTATACATAGGGTTGAGAAAGGCGGAGCTGTGGCGGGAGTCATACTCTTGATCATCTCCACCACCGCCGCCACCGCCACCGCCAGTGCTCGAAGATTGCATACTTCCACTATTCCTGGATTCCATATCTCCTGATAACATCAACAATTAAGAAATTAAAAGACAGATTCATTCGTTGACCCAACCAGGCAACCACCCCTCCCCTCCCACAAAAGAACAGTAGAAATGAAGAAAGTGGTAGGCTAAGAGAGAAAAATAAAAAGAAAAGGAGGAGACAGGGGATTGAGAAAGTTACCCATTCGGCTATAAAGGAAAGATCTGCAAAAGATGGAAGTGGCCTGGTGATGAGATCAAATAAAGAGCGAACCAAAAAGGGTGGCTGTAAAAGCAGCAGATGTTGCCCAACTTGAGCTTTTTGAGCAAGATTTTGAAAATGAATAAAAGAAGGTGTGTTAATTGGTCGGACAGAAATGGGGAGCTGCTGCTTGTGGCTTTTGGTGAGGAAAAACCAGCTCCATTGGCAATGGCCTCGATTAAGGATTTCGTATTCCCAAAGAAATTTTGAGAGAGTGGGAAAATGATGGGTGAAAAGCCGAAAAGGAAAGGATACGAGTTGACATGGGAGTTTTTATTTATTGGTATCTTTTTTTTTAACCTATCATAGGAGTTAAAATCTTGAAAGGTAAAGAGGGACTAGAGGAGACAACAGACTCTTTCCCACGTTTCAACTTTCATATTTTTGGGTGGATGACACTGAACTTTTTTTTTTTTTTTTATTTAAAATAGGTTTGATATAAAGTCGTTGTTTTGAATAGTGACTCTAAACTCTTACGTGAGAGGACAGTAGATTTTCTTATTATTATTTTGTTAAATTGAAATAACTTTTTTAGAAAAAATAAAAAATTATTATTTTTAAATAAAATAACCTTTTTTTTTTAAAAAAGACAGCTACTTTATATCGAATTTAGCCCTATAGTCATATTTTGAAATATTTTGATGCGAAAATTATATTTTGAATTACTTTAAAAAAAAAAAGGTTAACCCAGATGTTAATAGGTATATTTTTATATTATTGATAAAAAAATATGGATAAATATTTTATTATTGTTAAACTCATTTGATTATTCAGAAATTTTGTGACTTTGATAAGTAAAGTAAAAATAATTTAATAATGATGGATTATTGTCAATAGAAAAAAATTAGTAATTAATTAAAAAATTGATATAAAGAGAGTCGTAAACGACAAGACAACAAATAATGTAACGAAATTTAATCCAAAATTTTGAATACTACCCGCTAAAATATTAATCAACTGAACTAGTTAACATCCACATAAATTATAAAAAAAAACCTGTAATTATATACTCCGTGTAAAATACGGAGTACTCTACCGTTTCTATCTCATACAATGAAAAAAGGTTAAATAGAGTATGTGTACGACTGTAAAGAAGTGTATGTGCCTTAATAGTGTGCATTAAATGAATATGCACTTTATTTCGAACAATCATGACTATTATCAATAATAATTGTATTTCATACAATGCATGCATGTAGCTCCCTGGTTCTTCTTATAATTAGAATGACCTTCTCTTCAATAATTTTTCTCGTTTACGCTATGTATATTATATCAATAGGACAATAACTTTTAGGTATACATAAATTTAACCATATGAGGACAATAATTCTTGAAAACTTTGAAGATAAATTTTTTTTGGGGAAACTTGACTTATAAAATTTGAAAAGCGAGTGGTATACGCTAAACAATCATTCTGCGAAATTCAGAATTATAGTGTGGAGAAAGTTAATTGTAGGAAAATTTCTAGCTATGTACGTAGTTATAATCAAAGTTATTATGAAATTCAAAAAATTTCTTTTATTTAAAATTTCCACTTGATTAGAAAACAAAATATAAGCAAAAGATAAAAGTGATGGTGTAATTTTCTCGAATTATTTGAACACATATCAATATCACTTTATCATCCTAAACTCGGCCTATTGATTTCATCACAGTAGCATAGTCAGTGCGCTGCTAAACTTTAGAAAACCTCAATTTGCAACTTTTGTTTGGCAGAACGCAAGTTACTTTTTATGGAAGCTTGGAGAGTAACGTCATTATTTCGAAATCAAGATTAGATCGAATAAACATTGCCTACATTTACCTTTTAAAATTTCAGATAGATCACCTTTCATCAGAAAAAAACAACAGATGCTAATTAATCAGATGAATCTTAAAATAGTTGTTGAATGGATGGTTAGAAACAATAGTTTATATCACATTTTGATTTCTCAGTAGGCATGACCGAAGGATTGGATTGATGGCCATAGGCATAGCTGGGCTATTCTCCGAAGTCCAAATTCGAAAATGGGCTGGTAAATGCACTGTATACCATGTTGATATTCCTTATCAAACTCTTCCATAGTGTTAGCGGATTGAGATCAGAATTCGTGTTTCATTGTTCTGTTTGATCTTTCTATTCTTAGTCTTCATGTAATTGTAACCATTTCAAAGGGCATTTCAGGATTGTTCATTTGAGTTTTGGCTTGGGTGCATTATTTCGTTACTTTCTTCTGTTCCCAATCACTTATTTATATTTTTTCCTCCCTCAACAGACAAAACACGCTACCAAAGCAGTCACGATTCTAGCCAGACATTTCGTTTTTAAGTTCCTAATTTGTCTACTTTTACACTTTTACTTCATATATATTTTTTCTAATTTTTTATAATCATTTTATCCTCGTAGATTATTATTTTGCACTCATTCACCTAAACTATTCCCTATTCACACACTTCAATATCCTAGCATCATTACTTACCTTTTCTATTTTAAAGTACTTTTTATCTCTCTTAAATAATTTTCTTTTAATTTTACACATAAAATCATAAAAATAGGAAAAACCTTAAGAGTAATATTTTTTATTTTTTATGAAAAAAGACTAAAATTAACATTAATAAATTTGCCTTCTTTCATTCTCTACTCCAAATAAGAACGAAAAAAAATGGAGGAAGTATTTCATTATATACAACGTAACCCGACAGTGAGTAATACTAATATAGTGACGTAGACTACAATTAAGAGTTAAAAAGTATTTTAGTGTTCCCAAATAGTAGACGAGGATAACGTGTTAAGATTAAACCATTAAGTTTTAATATGCTCTAAGTATTAGATTGAGATGGACCAGACCAATACAGCGAAGTTCTATTATTTGCCAAACAAGAAAAATAATGAATAAAAAGTAGTTGTGTAACTAAAACATTTCATGATCCTTTTTGGGTTAATTGAGAAAGTAAGCATATGGCATCAATCCATAATACAAAAAATGGCCTTTCATTTACAATATTAAACATTATAAAGAATATAACTCAACGAGCAGCATATGCTGTCAGTGTATTGAATTGGATAAAGCTCAATTAGCAGCATGAACTAAGTTTCACGACAGAAGGTAGTCCCTCAAATACAATGGCATACATTTTCTAATCTTTGTGCACTCTTTTACCATCCTTGGCAAAGGAAGCATCACAATCTTAAGTACTTTTTTCCTAGGCCACTCGATTATATATTTACATGCAACCTGCTGTTGTTAATTTTTGAGTTTTATGCAACTGTTGGGGCACTGGCAAATTGGTGCTTGTAGCAGTAACCGAGTTGCGAATCGTGTGATGATTGGTAGCTTCAAATGGTCGGTAAATGAAGCAAAGTCGAGCAACTTTTTTCACCTCTTTTTTACTTCTTTTCATTCTCAATGATTTGAAGCCGACACCGAAATAAAGCAGTTCCTAAGTTAATTCAGTTTCTGTGCTTGGTGCACAATAACAATTATTGCGTAATATTCCTAAGTTACTCTTTAGTGTTTGAATTGACAAAGTTAGGGTTCTCCTTTTTTATGTATTTTATTGATTATGTCAAGAGAAAAAAGTAACTTTAAAAATTTAAGAATTTTTTTTTTTTACAACAAACTAGTTTGAAGGAATCTGCTTCAATTAGATGGATCAATGCACCGAAGCTACATCAATGAAGACGGATCAATTTGATTAGTTATGAGAAATATGAGAGAAAGAGTAATACGAGAATTTTTGTATGTATTATTGTATTGTTTTGTACATCTCAGCTTGTATTTATAGGACAACAACCGACCTACTATATTTCTATATTCTAAAATTACAACATAATAGAATTATAACTTCCTCTTTATTACATAGTTTGTTACAAAACTTTGCTTAACCGACTTTACCAACTTTTATTGTCTTTTGCAGAGTTGTATTCTCGCTGCATCTTGTACTACTGTGTTAGTTAGGAAGTTTAATTTCCCAACTATACATCTGTACAAGTGTGGATCATGGAATAAGTATCCTTCTTCATCTTGCAATCTTAATGATACTGGTAGAGGTGTGGCTGTATATTTATGAGATGTTATGCTGCAATCTTCTAGAAGCTCTTTGGTGAATTTCTTTTGAGATAGGATTATCCCATCTTTTGTGTAACTCACTTCAATGCCAAGGAAGAAGCTTAATCTTCCAAGGTCTTTAATGTTGAACGGGTTGTGTAAGTGAGCTTTCAAGGCTTCTATGATCTTCTCATTACTTCCTGTGACCAATATCAGTAACATAAACTTCCACAATTGTAACATCACCTGGTTCCTTCTTCATGAACAAAGATTAATCATTTTTTGATTGTATAAAGCCTTGTGTTTTCAGCTCATCGTGTAGTTTAGCAAACCATTTCCTGCTTGCTTGTTCTAGTTCATATAAGGATCTTTTCAACTTGCACACTTGATTGGTAGGATTAGGTATCCCCTCTGGCATGTTCATGTAAACCTCTTTTATGTAAATCACCATACAAGAAGTCATTATTTATATCAAGCTGAAAAATAGACCACTACTTGCTTGCAGCTAGAGATAAAATGCATTGAATTGTAGACATCTTAATGTCTGGGGAAAGGTCTCTTCAAAGTCGATTCCATACTTTTGCGTGAACCCTTTTGCCACCAACCTTACCTTGTATCTCTCTACTGACCCATCATCCTTTAGCTTGATTTTGAATACCCATTTGCACCCAATGGGTTTCTTCCTTTTAGAAGGTCCATATTTTGCCATGTTTTATTGTTGGACAAAGCTTCTATTTCCTTGTTCGTTGCCTCAACCCATAAGGGATATTGTGCTGCCTCTTTGTAAGAACATGGCTCATTGAGATTGTTTTGCTTAGCAATCAAAGACTTTGAGAAACCTGGCAACTCAGAGAATGACACTAAATTATAGTAATGTCTTAATGTTTCAGCTGTCAATGAAGCATTACGAACATAATCATTGTAACGTGATGGAATCATGTGTGTCCTTAATGATCTTCTCACATTATTTGGAGATGCTAAATCATTTTGATGATCATTATTATCCGTGTTACCCTCTTGCTGCTGCAATGATTGAACGTTATTGTTTTTTTTATTAACTATAGAGAAATTTGTTTGATCATCTTGCAAATCAGGGGCTATTGGAAGAAACAACTTGGAAGGATATGTATCAGACATCTTTCTGTCACGAGAATAATGATATGGAAAGTGTTTCTCATAGAACATAATATCTCTGGTGACTGCCACTTTGTTGTCTACTAGGTTGTACACAACCTTTATGATTCGCAGGGTAGCCAACAAACACGCAAGGTTCAGATCTAGGCTAGAACTTATGTCTGTTTACTTTTGAAGTATAGAGATAACAAAGGCAACCAAAGACTTTCGAGTTGTCAAGATTTGGTTTTCTGTTAAAAAGCTTTTCATAAGGGATATAGTTATTAATGCTTTTAAGAGGCATTCTGTTGATTAGGTATGTTGCTGTATTGATACAATCACCCCAAAACCTCAATGGCAATCTTAATTGTATGAATAAGGCACGAGACGTTTCTAGCAAGTGTCTATGCTTTCTTTCAGCCACTCCGTTCTGTTGTGGTGAATCACTGCATGTTATTTGTTGGAGAATTCCCTTATTTTACAAGAAGACTTTCATATTTCCCTCAAATAGATCAGGAGCATTATCTGATCTAATGTGTTTGATTTTATATTTGAACTGATTCTAGACATAAGCCACAAAGTGAGTAAAGATAGAGATAGTATCTAACTTGGATTTCATCATATAAGTCCATGTCATTCTTGTATAATCATCAATAAGAGTAAGAAAGAGAGTGTGACCATAATATGTAGGGTGTTTGTAAGGCCCCCAAACATCGACATGAATCAATTCAAAAGGATGAACACTTTTTATATTGCTGCTGTGAAATGAACATCTAACTTGGCAAATGTTATTTTCATACAATCTGCTACATTTACTTCATCTACTACTTGTTTTATCTTTTCAAATGGAATGTGCCCGAGTCTTAAATGCCATAGCTTTACTTTCTTGATGGCTAAACAACAAGTCTTGTTGAAATCATTTGTAACTCCTCCACTTGTTAACAAGCTCTTATTGAGTTTGTACAATCCACCCTCCAATCTACCAAGCTGTATAGATCTCCTCATCAAAGGGCCCTGAATCAAGCAATGATTGAGAGAGAATTGCACAATGAGTTTATTGTCTATGCATAATCTACTCATTGAGATCAAGTTAAACTGAAAATCAGGGACATGCAAAACTCCCTTGAGAATTAAGTCATCTCTCAATTTGATAACTCTAACATTATGAACTTTTATTTAATTTTCATTAGGGATAATTATGTTGTGATCTGTATCACTAATGCTTTTGTATTCATAGAAGAGATTGAGATCGGAGCACATATGATTTGTAGCCCCGCTATCAAGAATTCATGGCCTATTCTTTAATGATAACAAACAAAAATTACATGCTAATGTACTTGTTGCACCTAAGTCAAAAGATACACTAGAATCTTCTTTTGCGGGATATTGCTTGTTCAATAGGTCCAACAATTGATTATATTGGTTTCTTGACAAAGTTGTCTGTACAACATCATCATCTTTGTTCTCTTCCATCTAAGAAATAACAGCAAGCTTCTTTCCCTTTGCATATCTATGATTTGGTGGATAACCATGGATTTTCCAGCATTTATCCATGGTATGACCAGTAATCTTGCAATGCTCACAGTATAGACTGGAGTTCATGTTGAACCCTGAAATATTCCCATTATTTCTTCCATTACCTTGTCCTATGTCTTCGTTTTCACCTTTTGCGCAAGAAAATATTAATATCTTCTTCTTGTGTTTTATTCCAACCTTTATGGTTTTCTTCTTGGCACAATAATCTGTATGCTTGATTGATGTTAGGCAATGGGTGCATCATTAAGATTGCATTCTTTACCATAACATACTTGTCATTAGTCTTCATTAAGAACTGAAGAAGTCTGTTATTTTGTTGTCCATTGAACATCTTCTGTGTTATATTACATGAGCACCCTAAACAAACACAGATTGTTAAAATGGGTCTAACCCATCTATCAGATCCCATACTGACTTAGTTTTTGTATAGAACTCTGAAATGTTTTCTTTGTCTCTTTAAATCATACTATAAAGTTGATCATGTGGATTATACAATTCTGTGCCATAAAAGTTCCCAAACCTCTCTTTAAGATTCAGCCAGATTTCCCTTACTGTGGAAAAATACAACAAACTTTTGGCTATGGTGTGGTGCAAAGAAACAAGAAACCAAGAAATTACCAGATTATTGCACCTGGTCCAAACTCTGTGCATGGCCGTATTATCTACTGGTTTTACAAGTGAGCCATCACTGAATGCCAATTTGTTTCTTGCTGATAGCGCAATTGTGACACTCCTCTTCCAGTCATTAAACCCACTACCAACACCTCATTCACAAGTTTTTCCATATTTAAATCAAAGGAACTCAAGTGATATACACTCGATGGGTCTTGCGTAACTTCAATTTGATTGAAACTCATTGCAGACATGTTTATGCAAATTCAATTTGTGATATGATTGCAGGAATCAATGTTGCTTTGATACCATAAAGAAATTTTCTTTAATTAGATGGATCAATGCACCAAAGCTATAGCAATGAACACTGATCAATTTGATCAGTTATGAGAAATATGAGAGAAAGAGTAATATGAGAATTTTTGTATTTATTATTGTATTGTTTTGCACATCTTAGCTTGTATTTATAGGATAATAATTGACCTACTATATTCCTATATTCTAGGATTACAACATAATAGAATTATAACTTCCTATTTATTACATAGTTTGTTACAAAACTTTGTTTAACCGACTTAACCAACTTTTGTTGTCTTTTGCTGAGTTGTATTCTCGCTGCATCTTGTATTACTGTCATCATAGTTATTTAGGAAAAAAGTGAGCTTGGACAATAAATGGTTGGTTACATATAATTGCACATGAGAAATCATCATAATTTATGGAGAAATTGGTAAAGGACTTTTAAATTTGACATCTTCAATATTATTTACCAATAATATATATCTGCTTTGGAGATTGTGACAAGCTATGAATCAAAAAACAAAATAATTTGTAAGAAAAAAGTAGTATTATATAAACTCTTTGAGTGATAATATGAGAAATATACTACTATGTTATTATACTATCTTCATCCCTAAATATTCTCATATTATGCTACCTAGATCACATTTATTAAGATAAAACATAAAGTATGTGTATAGTACATTTGAAATACTTGACTAGAGGGTCTTGTATCACATAAAATATAATATGAAGAAAGAATGTGATAGTAAAGTCGATTCTCTATAAGATGCTATTGTAGTTGTGGTCATGTTTAGTGCAAGGGAAGTTCATGGTTAAACATATCTTAGGGACAATTAAAGGACAAAAGTATCATACGTTCCAAATGATTTTTTAAAGGAAACATTTGTAATGGATTTATAATTAAGAATAAGCCCAAGGGATGACATATCTAAGAGATATACCCAAAGCAAATTTTCTCCATTATAAATTTACGGGAGACATAACTCCATTGATGTTCCTGAACCAAAGTATATCGAGAGATGAACTCAAATTAGGCAGTTCAACCATAAATCTCCCATAATCGGCTCTGTTTTGATTCAATCGTATATCATAATTTTTGAAAATTTACAAAACCTAATTGTACACATGGATAAATCTATTAAAAGCATGTGGATTTAAAGCATAAAAAAAGACTAATAATAGTGATCACTTTTTTAGAGAATCTTTTTTAAAGATCCCTGTAGAGGTCGTTTTTTATAATATCTTATTAGGCATGATTTCAAATATCCGTCTTGATTAGTCTAATAAATAAAAACTAAGCATGTATATACAATAAAGCATAAATAAACATGTTAAAGAGCATAAAATATAGATTAAAGACAAAATTTATAAAAAAAAAACTTGCATAAACAATTATTGTAGTTTACTAATAAAACCCATTCAAGAAACATCATAAAATCATGCTAAAATCAAACCAATCATGTTAAGAATCATGTTGAAATTAATAATGAATATAAAGTCATGAAAATTTTATACACGCATACACCAAGCGCTAATATTTATATAAACTAGAAAGAAATATAATTGTTTAAAAACTCTTAGACGTTATACCTTAATGGCTTGGGTCATAGAACAAACTATAAAACATGTCTCAATAATACTTGAAAGTGTGATTATAATGTTGTTGATTGATCTTGAAGTATTGTTAAGTTGAATAGTTGGAATTAGTATTTGGTGAATTTTAGATAATATTTTATGACGAGCATTGATCAGAATTAAGGGCTTGTAGATAATATTAAGAGCCATTGTGACCAATTGAGATAAAAAAAGAAGAAGTTTGTGCAGTGCACAAACATATTATATGAGACGCGAAGTTATTGCCCATCACGCAAGAACTTTGTACGATGTGCACATTTAGCTTTATACAAACGTGTGTTGCGCAGGGTTTGTGTTCAGATATGAACACAACTTCATGAAGTGTTATTGCGTAAAGCGCAAACTTTGTCTAGGATAGAATATTAATGCTTTTTTGAAATCTTGAAATCTTCTATATTTGGGTGTAATGGACCAGAATCCAATATTTGTCTTAGTATAATCTTAAGTTAAGCCCAAATAAAAACTTAGGCTTATAAATGGGGTTTAAAGCTTATTGACTAGGATAAGGGCCTATTTTAATGAGTTTTAAGGAATCTTTTGACATGTCTTCTTAGACCGAATCAAGTAGACAATATGTATAGTTAAATCATTGGATCATAAAAAAGAGACCCGATTTAGGTATTTTTAGTGAGATATGTAGTAATGTGTCCTAGTCACATGTAATGAGTGAGTTGGGTGGGAAAATAGCTACAAGTGATAATTTTTTGATATCCGAAAAATACCCAATGTGTCAATTATTTGGAAACAGAAAATAATCCAATTCAAAGCCTCGTCAATCCTTTAGGCATTTGAGATTACAACAAAAAAAGAGCAACTTTGTATTTGGTGTAGAAGTACAAAACAATCTAAGATTTCCCCCATGGACACATAATTGCATAAACGAGTGAGGGTTTTACAAATCACAAATCCATAACATAAATTATTTATCATTAGTGCATAGAATGTGACAGAAACCATATATAAAAAAAAAATAGGGATACATTTTGATGCCGATATAGGATAGATTGTTGAAGGCCAAGGCCCATGAAGTTTTTAACGAGACAAGTTGCCGCCAAATGAAGAGATGACCCCAAAACGCCTGGAGTTGCCTAATTTCCTTGTGAGAGATGTAGGAAGTAGCGTGTGAGAGAATCCACTCAAATCAAACGCAGCTGTGTGAGACTGAGCCGCCTGGCGCCTGCCAACAAATCTCCCATGAATTTGTCCATTTCCTAGCCTTTTTCTCTCTCTATCAAACCCTATTCAATCAATTCTTTGTTTTGGTGATCAATGTTCAGTTCAGCTTTTCACTCTCTTCGAAGTCGCTCTAAGCCGGCGCTCCTCAATTTACTTCGACGGTTCGTCCATCAACTGCTTCTTTTTTGTTCCGTATCCTCAAATTCCTGATTTTATGTAGGATTCTATTTCGATTTCGTATGCGAAACGACGATTGTTGGAATTCAGAAGTGATGTTTGATACTCGGGTTGTATTATTGTTTTTTTTTTTTGCTTGATTAGGGTTTTCGATTATGGTCTCTGATTGATTGAAGTTTTTCATAGACTAATTACTTGATTCTGTTTGTAGCAATTGCCCGAATTTGGTGTTTTGTTTAGATATTTAATTTTCCCTGCCAATTTTTGGTATTTTTGATGCATTGGTTTCTAAGCGACGAATCAATGTGGTTAGGAGTCGTCGACTCGTGTGCTGCAGTAAATTATTTGCTACTATCATGCTATGGTGTGAAATCTGTTCGGGTTGCTAGGCCTAAGAGTGTTTCAGAATTATGAAATAAAGAAGCGAAACCAACCCTGGCCCGTCTTGCCCGAGTACATATAAGTTCATGAGGTTCTTGATTAATAGTTACTACCTCCGGCCCCCAAAAATTGCCCATTTCTATTTATAGAGTTCAAGTTTGATAAGTATGACCACAAATTTTCATTATTTTATAAGAAATAATATAGATCTTGTTGAATTCATCTTATTGTAAAATTTTAAAATATCAAGTTTTTATAATTTTTTGTCTTACTTTGGAGATAACAACGTTTAAAGTCGTGTGTTGTAGACTGCGAGAAGTCAAATACAGCAATCGTTAAGGGATGAAGGGAGTACTAGGTTGTATAACACACAAAGTGTATGTGCTCTAGATGTATATTCTTTCCTTGTAGGTCAATTCTGATGTTGACATGAGCGTATAAGTCAGTGAATCAGTTCAACTTCTTGTAGTGGTTCTTTATGATCTGTGTTGATGGAAATTCTATAGGTTTGTGATGACGGTATGCTGTAAACGTATGGGTCTGTTATTCAACTTTGACATGTTTTCGCTTCAGGGATCTGATTGGAACTAGACTTGCTTAGACTCTTTATTTATAGGTATATGTATAGATTGGATGAGTTGCTAATCTTAGTAGTTTAGGATTCTTATAGGGGAAACCTTTGGCCACCTTCTTGTTTCAATTCTGTACATCGCTTTCTTACATCAATTCTACCTGATATTTTGCAAATAGATTGCGTTTAGTTTTATGGCCCTATTGAACTATTAGCTGAATGTTATCACTGGCTAATCGATGTTCATGAATAAAAACGCTTGCACTTGAAATACAACTACAACTTCTGTGGTTTGGATATTCTCATGAACAGGGATAGAGCATAGCAAAATACCAGATTTATAGAGGTGCATGATCCTTTTTCATTAGAAGATGGCGGGTGCTGGGTCCAGATATATTTATTGCAAAGAATAAATGCTATTCAAATATACACTTTCATTTTAGAGATCAATGATAAATATTTTATACATCTTGGCCTCAGTATCATCTTCATTCCTTACGTTAGATGCCTTGAGTCAAGGTATCAGAAGATGAATTATGCTTTTTATAGTTTCTGATATATGATGCTCTACTACTTTTTCAACTTCAAGTAACTAAGATGTTTCCGTTTTCCATTAGGTTTGATCCATCAATAAGCTGTCAGTGTCGGGGTTATGCTAAATCTTCAAGACACACGTCTGAAGGAACACATGGCCGTGAATTACTGTCTGAGACGTGTTCAAGCGCTAAGACTACTAACTATAAATCATTGATGGCCTTTGCCATTGTATGTATCTTAAACTTCATTATTTAGTTTGAAACATGGGTGTTTTTTTTGAGTTTTTGCCATGTATAGACTTCTGCTTTAGACGGCTTTATTTTGCTGCCACTTTTTCGGTGTTTGAAGGTTTCTCCTCCTGCCCAAATTTTCAGCCTGTTGCTTTTCTAGGAGTGGCTGGTTTTGCTCGTTACAATGATGAGAGAAGAGCTATTCAAAAAGGTATTCTGATACACGCACTTGCTTTAATTGTATATTACTTTAATGTCTAGATTTGACATATATGCTGTAAAATATCACCACTTACTGATTGAAGCCAATAGCCGATCCCATGTTTTTGGGATTAAGGCATGGCTTTGTTTGTACTGATTGAAGCCAATAATTTTTGTTGAATCACACATCTTTGACTATATCTTGGGACATAGGTTTATTCTTAAACAAGAGAGATGATTCAATCAGTACCTTGGCTACTTTCGACTATAATTTCAATTTCCTAGTGTATTGAATTTTTCTGGCTATAAATTTTCTTATTCTAATCTTTGATGTTTCTTAGTACTTGTCGTTTTAGAATATACTCTAATAGTGTTGTCAATAAAAAAATAAAAAGAATGCTTACATATATTAACTAATTATTTAGGATTTCTACATCAATATCATTGATCACTTGTGAACACTGGTGCAATAAAAATTAAGCTTCAGATCTTAATATTATGTTTCTGACCTTCAACAACATATCTTATGGGAATATGATTTTCTACTTTTTTTTTTCCTGTTAGAGCGCATGATTAATTTATTTGAATTGGGTTGCTTCATCAACATAGCATTATATACCTTCCTTTACTTTTTGCTTTTGCTTATATTTGAAATCACCTAGATGGCCCACTTGGTAAGAGCGCTATGAGGTGATATAGTACTGGATTTGTTGATAGTGGATACCCTACCAATTATATATATGCTTTTCCCTCATCTCTTAGTGGCAGTGGTGATAATAAATGGATATGAAGAAAATTGTTTATGGAGATGCATTCAAATTGAGTTGCACTTGGCATGTTAGAATTAACCGCAAACTTAATTAACATTCCCTTAATCCATCATCTGGTTAGCTTCATATACAATTATTGAGTCCATTTGTAAGATCATGTTAATATATGATAAACACAAGTTTCTGTAAGCATCTAATAAGACTAAACCATTGATGAATTGTAAGTACGATAGAGCTCAAACCGTGAAATGAAATGTTTTTGACCTCTGTTGCTTTCCACTTCATATTCGTCAGGTGAAGGAGTAAAGGAAGGACTTACTGTCAAGGGGCCTACTATTGGTGGTCCATTTCATTTGATTAATACTGACCAGCAAATAGTAACTGAACGAGATCTTCATGGAAATTGGGTACTCTTATACTTCGGTTATACATCATCACCTGACACGGGGCCTGAGGAAGTGCAGAAAATGACAAAGGCCGTTGATATTTTAGGTTCAATGTCTTTACCTTTAATTTGTGTATGCTTTTCTGTTTTTGATTGTGATTAATCTCTGACATCTTCTATTTTGTCTCACAAGAGTCTAAACAGAATTTTAAGCTTCTACCTGTCTTTGTCACGATTGATCCACAGCGTGATTCGCCTTCACAGCTAAAAGCATATCTTAGAGGTGGAATTTCTTTTTCCGTATAACTGTCTTCATCCTTCAGATATTATATTATACTGAAAGCTGAAATTTGCTTATAATCGATTCCTTGTTTCTCCTCCTTCAAGAACTGCAGAATTTGATCCAAGAATAGTGGGGTTAACTGGAACTGTTAATGCAATAAGGCAAATGGCACAGGAGTATCGTGTTTTTTTCAAGAAGGTTGAAGAGGAGGGGAGTGACTATCTTATTGAATCTTCTCATAATATGTAAATCTTATTCCCTTTGATCCTTTCTATTCTGCATTGTATCAGCAGGATTGCATTTTCATGAGTGTGATGGAGTTTCCAGGTACTTGATGAGCCCTGACATGGAAATCACGAGATGTTTTGGGGTAGAGTATAGTGCTACAGAGCTTGCAGAAGCTATAGGCAAGGAGTTGAAGAGAAGTGCAACATAATAATACTGTGCTGCAAATTCCAGGAGGTAAGCAAGCTTTATTTAGTAATCCTACTAACAATTTTGTTTAGAATATAGATGTTGATTTATATTATTGGAAAATTTTCTCAATTCATCTTTTCTCTACATGCAAATAATGTGGAAGCCTGTCTTTTGGCTTTTTGGGGCTTAGTTACATATAACAACTTAAAATTGGCAATAAGAAAGGAATTTAGCAGTGCAATTGAAGTCATCTGATTTATTGCTATGATACTGAAGTCTGAATGCTGAACTTAACATTTGAGTTTATATAGACATGCTAAGTGAACCTGTCGTGGATCAGGGGTGTTTAGGATTATGTATTCTAATACACCAAAACCTCAGCTCTGAAAATTTGAGAGATACTTCACAAATTTTAAAGACTGACTTGTTTGGGATGATAATTTTCTTATCTTCATCAAAAGACGGGACTGGCATGGCAGACTAGGGGTAGTTGGGTGTCCAAAGTCACATATTATTTGTTAGTAGCGCTCCTCTCTCTCTCTCTTTTTACTTTTCTCTTTGGAATACATTTTTTTAAACTGAAATATTGAGCACAATAGTCAGTTACCTTTTCTTATGAGTGGCTCCTATTTTTTTGACTGTTTTTGAAGCTAGAGAGGATGAATTTAAGCACGCTACCTGTTCCATGATTTTCATATGAATGAACTATGTTGGATGGACATGGAAACAAGATATTTTAGGGAGCCGATCTTATGTAAAATTGACTTTTTTCAGAAACATATTCAGGGTGTGGCTTTACATAAAACAAAATTGTAGGTAATATTATTATTTGAAATTTTATGTTAGTAACATTTTCAATATCAACAGCAGTTAGCGTTTTGGCTAGTTAATTATGTTTTACATTTTCATTTCCAAAAGAGTGATTATCTAGAAAGCATAGGCAGGCAGGCTGCTGTGGGAAATTAGAAAGCTTGCTGAGGAAAGAACCTATGGCTCGATTCAGTTACTACAAGAAGTTCCACAGTTTCTAGAAACACATGCTTCCCAAACTTGGGAAATTTGACTTTGAAACAGGCTGGCTTTTTTTTGGTGAGAATCTGGGGAACTGTAAGTCATGTTTTTATTTCTGCTCTTATGGAGGGAGAAAAAGTAAAGTAAATACGGAGTTTAAACTTTCGAGTTTACTCTTTAAATGGGGATAGCAGGTAGTAACAGTGCAGGGGAATTGTTGATGCAGTTGACCTGACAATAAAGGATGTTTGTTTGTGTGTCTCAATCATTTCTAAAATAATGGTCTGGCTTACAATGGTGTTGGAATGCAAGTTGGCACTTTTTTTGTCCTCATAATGTTGATTTCTCTGCAACATGTTTAAAATATCTGCTTATGGTGGAGTTTTGACCTGCACGTTGTTGCTAAATTGTATAAAACAGTACAAGACTTGGTCTTGGATATATTTGTGTACAAAGTCAATGTTGGTAAGATGTCTTATCAAATAAGGGTCGGCTGACAAAGTATTGAATTAGGAGTTGTAAATTGATGAATTCTTTCGCCATTGTGCATTTACCTTTTCTCTTACAATTTCTTCACTTTTACCTTTTTTCATGTCCATTTTCGCTTCTTTTTCTTTATCCTTATTAGCTCATATGTCATATACGCCAACTAGCTTTCGTGATATGTTTGTGAGTTGTAATTAGAGCTGGCAAAAACTGACCCAAATGCTAACCCATTTAAAAAGGGTTAGGTTGGAATTATCTACCCGATTATTTAAATGGGTCAACCCAACTTGATAATTAAACCTGCTTATTTATTGGGTTTAGTTATGCTCAATTTTTCTTTATGGATCGGTTAATTTATACTGTAATACCCTTATCTTAATTGGTTAACCTTAGTAGCTCTTCCTTTCTAATATCTATTTAGCATTTTTGCCTCTTCAATTCTTCATCTCTTTTGCGGTTTTTCTCCTCACTTCTCAGTTCCCCCAATCGGAAAGTGTTAATATCTTTGTCTTTTATTATGTTAAAACTTTACTTCATCACTAAACTGTTATTATAGAGTTCTAATATATCGTCAAACTTTTCAATTTGATTGTACTAACACTTTATTAAGATTTGAGATTTTTCATTATGCATTGCTTAGAATTTGGAAAATTAGAAACTATAAGACTTTTACAATTAAGCAGGTTGAGTTCGGGTTGACCCAACTCATAATTGGTTTGGTTGAGTTGAAATTTTCAAACCATTTAATAAACAGGTTGGGTTTGGGTTAACAAATCTCAATCCGAATCCAACAAGGTTGAACCCAAACCCAACCCAATCCAACCCAACCTAACTCAACCTATTACCAGCTCTAGTTGTAATATCCTAACCAGAAGATAAATATGTGACAGAGGGAGTATTGTTATACTCCATGTAATATGGGTCTTTGTGTCTTGTATGGAGTCTACACTTTTGTTTCTATTGCACCGTATACAAGTATTATCTATTGACATGCATTCTGGATGATACTGGTTGTGAACTCTCATTCAATTCCTTTTGCCTTTTCTTTTCTGTTTCTTTAGGAGGCAAAAGATCAAATACATCGGATGGTACAGGCTCGTAGTTAGGTGATGATATACAACACCAAATTGAGGGGTCCCTTGATCTTCTGATTTTAACCTCTCGGACTAAGCTTACTGTGGAAGACTTTACTTAGTCTTGTGGATTTGCATTAATGTTTTCGGGATTATGAAGCAGAAAAAGTTCTCCTAATACTAATTGTTACCAAGGTGGCATTTTTAAGTTTACATTCCAACAACGATGGTTGAACTGTGAAGAAATAGCATAAGACAAATCAGATGTGATTTCATTTGCTATAGAGAGACCTGCCCTTTTACGTCAGACTCCTCGTAGAAATTTTTAATTCTTCTGGCTTTATCAATAGGAAGTATTGTTTATCCTGTCACCTGACTATTTATTCCTTTTAGATGTTTTTTTTATTTGCTATTGAAATTTTCAATATTGTCAAGCCTCAACTGTTCAACATTTGAAAGTTCATACAATTCCCAATATGTCAATAGTTAGAACTTAGAATCCTAGTAGAAGTAGACCTGTTCAAATGGGTGGGGGCTCGTTAAGGGCCCTTGATCGACCTGTTTGTAAAAGAGCCTAATCAATAATGGGCTTAATGGGTCGGTCTCTTAAAGGGTCATTCTTTTAAAGAGTCATGTTTTATTGGATTTTTAATGGATCAAGTCGGGTCAATAATGGGCCTATAGTTTCCAAGACTTTTAAACACTATAAGGTAACGAATTATTTCCACTTACTTACCGATGATCCACTACCAAAAATTGGAGGTGATACACGTAAATTGTCCCCCTCTATAGATAAAAACTATACTCTCTTTGGACGGCTCAATCCGACTCGGCCCGTTATATATCTCCTTTGGTTCGGTCCGATCCATTTTGCATCTTTTTTGACCCGCCCCGATGACCCATCTCGGCCTTAACCTGCCCGAATGTACAGGTAGAAGTAGTTGTGTTTGTGCTAATCTCTAACCCAAGTTGGATTAAGCAGGTCTTGTCTACTTCAGGCTAATTCAATTGGCAACCTTTTCCCATTGTTTGTGTGGAATTTGCTCAATTAACTCCAATTAGTGTGGGGGTTGAGTTCAGGCTGATAGAATCCCATAATCAGTATGCCGTATTTCCAAGTTCAGGTCTACTATATTTCGTACTTCATGTCATAAAAATTATCACACTTTTAACTAACATCATCTTCACACCCTTAAAATTTAAAGTACGTCAGGGTTTATAAAAAAAATTGTGCTGTTTCTCACTCTAAGATTTGTTCAACATCCAAGAGTGATAAATTTTGGTTAGCAACTGACGAAAACGGTATGAAATCAAATACCATATGGTCAATTGAAGATAGGAGCAGCACGACAACTATGAATCATTTTGATTTTATTTTTCTAGCAACACTTGTCATTTTTATGGAAAGACACATGCTTGATTGTTTAGTCTAATTAACTGGGTTTCATAGGCCTTTACTGAAACAGTACAATTAGAAAAGTGGTATGTTCATGGACATCTATATTTATGGAACAGAAGATTGCACCTAAAAAATATTTATTGAACTAATGTTACTTCGGATGACCAATAGGATACGGAAAAAAATAATACTAATAATGCTTTAAGAAAAACATTGTTGCAGGGTTTTTTTTTTTCCACTAATTGACCGTTTCCAGAATCACATATATTGGTGAGAGGAATTTCCAGCTGGCAGAGTGGCAGTCATACGTGGAGTTCTCGAATTTGCGTCTTAAAAAAGTATTTTCCCTAAATTTTCTGTGTAATTTGAGGCCAACAGGGACCCAACACCAATAATTATGGGGCTGTTTTCTTTTTGTTTTTTCCTTTTTCCATTTTTCAGAAGTATTTAATAAACTAAATTGGGTGTCTAAAAATCTTGAGATCTTGATTATCCTTCCATGATCAGGTCTCCTAGTTTTTCTCCTTCCCATCCACCAAACCCAATATCTTTTTTCAAATGAAAATCAAAGAAGCCGGTGAAAAAAGAATTAGGGGATAAAAAATAATTGGGAAAACAATATTCTTATTAAATCCAAATAAAAACCTTTTTTAGTAAAATCTTTTATTAAAAAATAGTTTTATTCATTAAAATTCGAAGTGGGCTCCCATATTCTTTTTCCTTCCCTTATTGTCTGTCTCCCTCTCTTACACTGCATTCCGTTGTTAATATTTTCTTGCATGTTTCCAACAAGACACAGATTCAAAGAATAAAAGGCTGATAAAATTAGAGGAGAATCAAAGCAAATAGAGTTGGCATTCTCGGCCTTCCTTTGTATGTATCTTAGATGGGATGGTTGATTCCTAAGGAACATCCCTAATTCCTACGGAGGATTGTTTCCTCATCCTTTTCTTTTAATTTCATTTTTTGAAAGTATTCATTTCATTCATATTGCATGGATGCTGGAATTGCTTCCTAGAGTAGTCTTGGATAGATGGGGTTGGATTCTAAAAGGCGTCGAAAATAGGTCATCGTCACATTCTATTTGGCAAAATATCCAAGAGAAAACATGAGCAGTGGTTCATCACCAGAACAGAAGAAATCAGGATGTGGGCTGCTGGGGGCAGTTTTTGGAAGAAGAAAAAAGTTTTGGCCTAGAAGAACCACGTCAACAGGTTCCCTCCCTAGCCAAAATGGTAGCCTCAACGGCGAAGACAGCCCCAAGAGAATTCCGAGTGTTGGCCAAAATTCTAAGAAGAGACGAGGCAGTTTCGAATCTTTAGATGACCTCGAAGCTAAAAGTGTTTCTTCTCAGCCTTCTGCCAGCCACAATGGCACTATATCTAACCAGAAAGTCCCTCCTGTTAGACACCAACAACAGCAGCAGCAGCAGCAGCAGCAGCAGCAACAACATTATGGTAGACAAACTCCCTCAATTGACAAAACCGTAGTGGCAGCTTCAAGAAGCCTGACATCAGCACAGAATCAGAATCAAAGTAATGGTCAAGGTAATGGGCATACTACAAGGAAGACAGCTCCCAAGCAACAGATGGGGATATCAGGCGAGTTAGAGATGATGATAGCCGAGCACCAGAAAGGTCGAGGAGGGGTTAATCTCGTCCGAGCTTCATCTGGCAATGTGATGGTCCATAGTAGTTTGGGTAACTTGAGGCAGCCTGGGGGAACCACATATAAATACCCAAAGACAACCTCCAATAGCAAACCGGAAGAATACCAAACTCCAAAAAATAATATTAACTATTCATCAAAATATTCAAATAGTGGGATTGGAAACATTGTGAACAAGAAGCAAATAGAAAATGGAGGGAAAGCAACAGGTGGTACTTCACTATGCCGAGCATTGTCTTGTAGGATGGACCCTGAGGAATTGAAGATATTGGGGAATGAAGATTACAAGAATGGCAACTTTGCAGAAGCTTTAGCTTTGTATGAGCGAGCCATTGACTTAGATCCTTCCAAAGCTTCCTACCGGAGTAATAAAAGTGCTGCTTTGACGGCTCTTGGACGGCTTTTTGAGGCTGTTTTTGAGTGCAGAGAAGCTATTGTTTTAGAACCCCAGTACCACAGGGCTCATCATCGTTTAGCTAATCTTTATCTGAGGTACTTTGAGTGGCTCATCATCTTACCTAATTAACTGTATGATTGATTCTATTCTTTTCGTGGATGATTTCATGTAGATACTTATATGATATTTAACAGATTAGGACAAGCTGAAAAGGCTATGTATCACTTCAAACAAGCAGGGCCAGATGCCGACCCAGATACAATGTGTAAAGCAAAGTTTGTTCTTGGACACCTGAAGAAGTGTGAGGAGGCTAAGAGGTTGAAGGATTGGCAAACCGTGCTCAGAGAATCTGGCAACGCCATAGGTTCTGGGGCAGATTTTGCACCTATGGTTAGCATCCTTGCATTGCATTGATAATTAGTTATTGGTGAAATGAAAGAGTGAAAGAAATACAATTTCAAATAACAATAATGTTGTTTTATTCACTTGTTCAAAGATATTTGCATTGCAAGCTGAGGCATATTTGAAGCTGCATCGGCCTCAAGACGCCATAACAAGTTTGGAAAACGGTCCAAATTTAGATGTGGATCAATGCACCAAATTCTTTGGTCCTTCAGCGAATGCTGTGTTGTTGGTGATCAGGGCTCAGGTTGACATGGCTGCAGGGAGGTTAGTCAATCCTTTAAAAAATCTTTTCGAAATCTTCACTGTCAAATGTTTTTCCCCTCTTCCGGCAATGCTAACACATTACTACGATATTATGGTGGATGGGATGATTTAATTAACCAAAAAAGTCAATTAGAATAGCATTTTTTTGTTGCAAGCATGATGATTACAGCTCAAAATGTTGGTTGAAAAAAGAGAAATTAAAATTGACTGTGCATTTAGCCAGTAATCCCAACTAATCACACCAATAAGGCCTAAATGTAATGATCGAGATGATTCCATCGAGAGAAATATGGCTTACTTTTATATGGTCTACATACAAACTTGTCAACCAAGATTAGCGAGAGACTGATAGACGTTAAAACTAATATTTGTCGTCTTTGAATCAATTTATCTTTTTATCTTTTTCACTGTTGTTTGAATCAAACGTCCACTCCTATCTTAATCTTTGTTACTGTTATTTTTAAGAAACTCCCACTCCTGTTTTACAGCTTGCGTGTCAATTATATGCTATTTCTTTTCTTTTTTATTTTGAGATGATTTATTATTTTCTCTTTATTACCCCATACTTAGTTCTCTCCGTACAGTTTACTAACGAGATAATCCTAATATATATATTTTATAATTATACAGGATTTTTTTAAAAAAAAAAGGAAAAACATAAAAAAAAAAGTATAAAAAATAACAAGATCAAAATTTTATGGAGTTCTGATGCCACACCTTAACTTTATCTCACATTACCAAAAACAAAAAAAAAAAAAAAACTCTCATAAACTAACGTAATTTTTTTAGACTACGCATAATGACTAATGTCGCACTGTTTATTAGTGGGCAATACGTAATGTAAGACAAAATGGTTCTAATACTCTGGAAGGGGATGGCAGGTTTGATGATGCAATGGAAGAAATCAAACATGCAGGTAAATTAGACCCGTCCAACAGGGAGGTGGGAGTAATCAGTCGAAGAGTTCGAGCTGTGTCCACTGCCCGAGTTCATGGGAACGACCTCTTCAAAGAGGGCAGGTTTTCGGAAGCTTGTGTTGCTTATGGCCGTGGGCTTGAGCATGACCCATACAACTCAATTTTGCTTTGCAATAGGGCTGCTTGTCGTGTCAAACTTGGCCAATTTGAGAAAGCAATAGAGGACTGTAGTGCTGCTCTTAACGCACGCCCCTCTTATACAAAGGCGAGAATAAGAAGAGCTGACAGTAATGTAAAGGTATGGAGTATTCATACGCGTATCCATTTGTGTCCCGAGTTATCTATGCTTCCTCGTTTCTCACGTGCTTAAGAAAAGTTGACAAATTGTTGTCGTCCGCATTTAATTTCTTTTATACTCCGTATTCACCACTTTTAAAAAACTCATCGTTATTAGGATCATTACATAAGAATGCTTGGTTAATTACGTAATTTGTGAACAGTGGCACATTGGAGGAGGATAGGGCTCAATTCATCTGCATATAGTCATTCATCACAATGTTTATTTCCATCATAAGAAGGCATATTTTTGGCGCTCAGGAATTGCACATCAAAGGCTTCGGAGTACATGATTGAAATTTATATATATCTTTTTTTTTTTTTGTGATATCTTTAGATGCTGAAATGGGAAGCTGCTGAAAGAGACTATGAGATCCTATTGCGAGAATCACCAGGAGATGAGGGCATTGCTAAGGCATATTTTGAGGCACAGATGCAGCTCAAGAAGCAGCAGGGAGAAGATGTGTCAAACATGAGATTTGGGAATGATGGCGTTGTTAAAATCCAAAGTAACGATCACTTCAGAAATGTGACATCCTGGCCTGGTAAATTTCTTGTTAAAGGGTGAAAGTTTTCTCAAATTTATACTCCGTATAAAAGTTCTACTTGTAGAAAAGCCTAAGTTTCGGATGGCTAACTATGAAATTGAGGCAGGTTTCTCTGTGGCCCTGTTCTGTAATAAGCCAGGTGACAAACAGGCACTGCAATTCAACGAACTACTCTGCAAGAGATATCCAACCATAAAATTTCTCAAGGTCGATCTCACTTCTTGATTGGTTGACTCTGCACTTTATCTTTTACGTAGTAAACTCAAGAGCTGATTCGCTTAGGCCAAGCCGGACTTGATCAGCTATTGTATACAGTCCCATATACTATAGTACACAAACTGCTAATAACCATTTGAATTCAATTTGCAAAAATTCAGGTTGAAGTTGAAGATTACCAGAGCTTGGTGAAATCCGAGGGTGTTGGCTCATTGCCAGCCTTCAAGATATATCGAAGTGGCTCAAGGGTTACAGAACTTCCTGGAGAAGACCTTGAATCCTTGGAGAGCTTGATCAAAGAATATACAAGCTAGCATGCATAGGAATACCATTGTAGAGAAAGTTTTTCATTTTTTCATGGATAATTCATTTTTCTTATTTGTGGCTATACCTTAAGAGTGCAAGATTCAGTGGGAAGAGAAGTAAGATTCTAAGGAAAAACATCTCCTTGACTTGGAATACATATTTTAAGGGAAGGAACACTGGAAATGTTGAAGGCTGGTATGCCTTCAGAGTGTATGATGCCAAAGGAAGAATAGGGAAGAGCAATGTGAATCATTTTGTTTCAACTGAGTTCGATTGAATTTATCTGTTAGCATATTTTGCAAATCTCTGAATTTGTTCTATTTTGTAAGATAACTATTTCTACGCTGAGAGTAGATTAAGAGCTCACTGTGAAGATGTCAACTCCATATTCTTTAAGAATTTTTTTTTAAGTTGATGGTTATATGTCACTGCTTCGAAACAAAATTCCATACTTGTACTTATACACGGCCTTTCAAAGGTTTAATATTGATCGATATGATGTCATATTTACTACTTTTAGGTATTAAACATTACCACTTTCTTTTGTCACAAAAATAAACTTAACTCCGCCAGCTCAAGGAATGGGTCAATGTGAATGATGATGAAGAATGTATTTGTTGTTTAGTTGGTATAAGTTTAAGGTGTTTCATGTGATTATAAGAGGCACCCAATATCACTAAAAATTGTTTTAAAACCCTCAAATGTAAGCTACTTCGGACAATTACAAATCAGGTAGGAAAACACCTTTGGTGCTTTTCATTAGTCTTATAGTGTCATATTAGGTAATCATATACTTTGATTCTAAACAATTATTTTAAATTGTTCAAAACTCCATCATTTCAAATAATCATTTCAAAAAAAAATTATTTTCGAGCCTTTGGAGGCCAATTTAATCAATGAATGATTTTAAACCTTTTTATATGACTCTAGGAGACACCTGATGTTATTACAATAATTTAGATTATTTTTTCGAATTTGTTTAAAAAAAAAGTGTATTACAACCTTTAAAACTCGTCATTTTGAACAATTTTCCCTTGTCATGTTTCCCATAAGACATATAGGGCCATAAGATGCCCTACAAGTATTTGAAATCATCTACTTTATTTTTGAAAATCCATTTTATATGATTTTTAATACTCTTATAATTGAGTCCTAAAATTATTTACAGGCTTGTAGAGACTGATATAAAAAATTATTAATTCTAAATCTTTTCATATAACCATATAAGGCACTAGTATTATTAGGATAGTTTTAGATACTTTCTCGAAAATATTTTATAACTTACAAGTGATTGAAACCATTTACTTTGACTTCAAGCACCTATTTCAATCTATCTTCCAAATTCTTTATGTTGTTACATTTAATAATAATAATAATAATAATAATAAACAGAATCGCACGCTCGTGTGAGGAGTCTATTAGCAAGAATTTTTAAAGGTAGTTCAACTACAAACTTACCATGCTTAGGTGCATATCAGATATTCAAGACTATGTTGGAGTCCCAACTTTCCTCTGGTTTCCATTGGTAACTTTCACTTCAAAAAATTGGGAATTTTCGCTACCTCCATAAAGTGCATATGGTAAAACATTAACATACTTATACTTTGAGAGCATCTTATTACACACTAGGTGCATATAAAGTTGGATCACTTGGATGATCTTAAGGTTATATTCTATTAATTTGATTAACTTTTTTACATTTAATTTTCAAATGAGCAAAACATGCATAATCCTTCGGAATATTTAAGTTCAAATGTTTATAAGAAATTCTAATAATTTAGTAGTTTATCCCATATACTTGGAATAATTGCGCACACATTGAATTATCCTTAAAATCAAATCATTAAGTTGTGTAATTAGTAATCACTATTAGTTTAGAGATGGTCATAAAGTTACATGCCTTAATTTGTATTTATCATATTAAACAATGATCATATATTTAAAATATACTCAATCCTTTCGCTACTAAAGAAAAAAACTCTATATAAATACTTGGTACTAGTTTTTGAGGCTATTGCAATGCACAAATTGTTGTATTTTTATTCCACCTGTTTGATTTTATAATTTTCTTTGTTAATCAATATGTGATCTATTTAGGTAAATTTGTAATACAATATAGAGATCATTTATATCTATCACAAATTATTTACTTTAAGTAATGTTTGAACCATATTATTTTTGAAAAGTACTTTTATAATTTTAACTTGTAACTTTAATTTGTAACACAATTTTACAATATGAATGTATTATATATCCCATAAAAATTATCAAACTCCGATTTCATTTGTGATTCAAGACCTCAAAAATTCTATATATATATATTCCACAATGAACTTGAATCTTTTTATCTAAAATTGCTTTATTTAATGCCAATATGTCATTATGTGATTTAGAAAATCATAAAGAATTTTCTGTGAATCCAATTGTTCAAGAATTGTTCTTATTTATAATTTAGTCATGATGATCATATTTATGAGTAGGATATAAGTTAGTAAAGTGACAATACTCTTTCCTACTTTTTTCCTTATTATACAACATGTATCTTATCAAAATATGAATGCTTAGCACATATATTATATTTTAATAAATATTTCCTACTTTTATTTGTTCTCTTAATTAATTCTAGTTAGAAATGTTCTACTTAACACTTTTCTAAAACATAAGAAATTAAAAATTTTCCATAACTTAGTACCTACTTAAAGGATTATTATTAACATACTTTAGAACAGATAAATACCAAAGTATATATTGTAATAAAACGTAAGCAATGTTACCTTAATGTTTCCAATTATAATTTCAATAGTAATTGCATGTATGTTTTCTTAGATCCCACGCTAATTTACAAAATCAAAGCATTTTTTCTATGTGGGGGTGTTCATTATGCGCTCATAAGTTCATCTTTTATATATTTAGTTGGATTTATATTTTAATCATGATGATCATATTTTGTAGCCCAGGTTAAAAATAGTAGAACAAATATACTCTATCTCACTTTTATTTGCTCACTTGTTGTGTGTCCCTTTATTATACAATATGTAGCTTATCAAAATATGGATGCTTAACAAAAGTGTCATGTTTTAATGGAACATTTTCTACTTCTATTTGTTTCCTTTTAATTAGAAATTTTCTTGGCTAACATTTCTCTGACAAGTAAAAAATCAAATTGTGTTCCTTAACTCGGTGTTTTTTTAAAAAATTAATATTGACATACTTTATGAAAGACAATTGCCAAAGTATTGCAATCAAATGTTAGCATTGATCCCTTTTCATAACACTAGCGAAGATTGAAAAAATCAGGAGGCTGGCTCGTTCAATTCAACACCTATTCTTTCTCGATAACAAGGAGAGCACGTCGACCGCTAGGCAAAAATCGAACAGCCACTCACAATGCCTATACAAATTACAATAGGGAGGCGACAATTAATTTTGAACGGAATGAGTTGTCTGATTTTCACACTGTATCTTGTATACTATGAAAAACGAACTAAACTTTGCAAGCACAGTGAAATAAAGCAAACAATCGACTCACATTAAAACGTCTTTAAAAATTAAAAAAAAAAAACTTAATTAAGATACAAAAATAAGGGGGGCATCTTTCATCATTGCATCACAAATCACCAACCACACATCTTCAACAAATCTCTTATTATGTCAAAGATAAACTTAAGATGAAACCATAGACCTCAAAGCAGGAACAGGTTCCTTGGACAAAGAAGTAGGGCAGTAATTCCTAGTAGCGGTAAGCTCATAGGGGTAAGCGTTAGAAGCAAGCCACTGTTCAACATCAAACCTCTGCTGGGCGCACTTGGCATGTGACCCAGTAGAGGTGATCTCAACGTAGTTACAGTACCAACCATGATGCGGCCCAGTTCCATCCGAAAGCAGCCTCATAGCGCAGACAGGTGCATCCAAACATGGGCCACGCCCACTGAATATGTCCAAGTTACCCCTCTCAAAGTAGTCGTACTTTGGGCCCATCAGCCCGCCCCAGCTCTCGATATCTGTGATTCTAACGCCATCACCGTTTTGACCCCACAATTCGAGGCTGATCTTGGAGTCAGTCCCCGCTTTTAGAACGCTCCCTGTTCTCACGTAGATTGTGTACACACACTGCAGCTCATCACCCGCCTGTTTCACAAAAAAAAAAACAAAAACCAGTGAATTAAGTGGACACATTTTGCAGATTCAAGTAATGAAAGGGGGCTGGGGAATGATGATAAAGACATACAGATACAGATCGGGCAACGAGGGCCAAGGATACGAAGATTATGACATTTACAAACGCTGGCTTTCTCTCCATTTTTGCAGATCTTTGTTTTTCTGGCACTCCGTAGATTATCTAAAGAGGTGGGCGGGGGAGGACGAGTGGTGGGAACTGCGAAGGGAGTGCTCAAGTTTTGGCCACTATGACTCTATGAGTACCACAGATCAGATGTAGATCTATGATTGGAACTTTTGTTTTTGTCTGGATAGTTATAATACTTGTCCCTTTTATGGATCAAAGAACAATATAAGTATCTGTCATAATTTATACGTCCGTATAATTTGTTAATGTTCTGTAATTATAAATAAATAAATTTTATTTAAAAGACACTAATATAATGTCATAACTACTAATTTACGAGATACTTGTACCTATTTATGATACAATTCATAGTTTATACAGAGTACAAAGTAATTTGTTTATCAAATGTTTTTTATTCATCTTTAATTTATCAAACGTGAATACACCCATCAACATTGTCATTACTTGTAAATTTGTGCTAATTTTATACAGAGTAAAATGAATACACTGTGGTACATACAAGTGTGAAGAGATGGAGCAACAAAGTATAAAAAGTAACCTATTTTAGACATAGTAAATATCAAATTATAATTTAACCAATTCAGTTAATTAATTGTAAGTCGTATCCACCAATATTAAATAAATTGGTATACCAATATTGTGTTATAATTTACGCGGATACATCATACATGGTCACTACTAATCCACGATGCAGGCAATGAAGTTCCACTTTTTTTAAAAAAAAAAATTCAAATTAATTTAAATTTTTGTTATGGGCTGGATCGAAATGGATCAGAGTATATTTAATTAGGTGAAAGACGAACAGGCGATTGAATCTGATCAATGAGAAAGGCCAGCATCATCATGTGAGAGCAGACATAAATGCAAGTATTTAAAATACTTATGTCCAGGAGTATTAAATTAACGTCATGCCCACCATGATCTAACCTATAATCTCGATCAATCCAGCAATTTCGCGCCTGAATCAGTCATTAATTATTACCAAGTAATCTCTTGACTTCATCTGAAAATACCAAAATTTAGTAGAAGAGAAAATACAAGAGGTATTATTGTGTATACCAATACTAATCTTACAAGCAAAGCCCCAAATTTACACGCATTGCTGCAAAAATCATGTACTTCGTATTGAATCAAAGAAAAATACAGCATGATAGAATGAATATGTATAGAAATCTATCCATCCATTCTCCATTAAATCGTAGTCATGTACTCCACTTGGTATTTGTCATGCAAAGTCTTATATACATCCAGTGGTACAATAGACATATTCCTCCAAAACGAAAAGATCAAAGGTGAAACGGCGTACTAATACACGAAGTACGTCATAGATTCATTATTATTTTACCCAACATAAATTATTCATTATATTGGTGTTTTTGAGTTCCACCTATGCATAACTAGGGCTAGATATGGCGTTCAAGAGAGACAAACTACACAATTTCATGCAAATTAAAGATCGCCAACATGACAATATAAGCACTTTAGGTATTTCTAAATCTCGCGAAAACTGACTGGGTACCAAAACCACAATCAACTTGATTGGAAATTAAACTCCAAAATATCTTCAAAATTTTCAGGTGAAAAGTAAGCATAATAATAACCAATTTTAAGCAAAGAATCACCAAAAAAAAAAAAGCTTTTGAGATAATGGAGAACGAAGCAAAATAATATGATGAACGAATGTAATCCTCTTAGTGCGATTTTCTAGTTGAACTTTGCACACACCCTTTCACCAAAGCTTTTGATATCAATTTCACATGAAAATATTTTGATAAATCTAAATCTCTTAAGATTATGGGGTCTCTTGCTAATCGCAATTAGAAAATGATTATAAGTTATACCTAGTGACATTTAGGTTTAACAAACCATAATTTTCTTCTTTTCTTTATTTACTTTCTTGTATTTTTATAATAATACAAGAGACAAGGAAACTAAAAAGGCGAAAGAAAACATCAGAGAACTCTTGGTTCAAATAATACATTGAAAAGAAGCATTACTTAAAGGATGGACGTCCGATCCACAACTCTTCACTTTTTAACTACATCTAGCTAGATACAATATTTTGATTAAAGACATAAGAAAAACAATTGAAGTTCAGCCCATAATAACAAACTTCCTGCACATTGAAATCTTCAAATGGCTGACTCTAGCTATGTTGGAATCTTCAAATGACTGACTCTAGCTTTGAATTGAAGCACATCGGGGTTGGTTTGGGTTGGGTTGGGGTTATCCACCTCTGTAAAGTCAAAAGCTCAGAACGCTAAAAATTTCAGAGTTAACTATGTTTAGGTATCGGCCAAAACTCTCTAATTAAGTTATTTTTATTGTAGCTTGGTAGCCTTACAAGCATATATAGAAAGTGATTTATTTGCCATATAAGTAGTAGAATAGTGATAATTACTACCATTGAAAGTCACTTGGCATTCAAAGAAGTCAATTTTAATCTTATTACAATCCTATTTGGTATTATTTTAGAACTATTCAATGTATGTTGATTATTATTGATCAGCATTACTTACCTTTTAATTATCATTATGACTCCACTCATTACAACTCATTAATATTCCATCATGTATTTAGTAAATCATAATTTTATATTCCGTATAACCATTATTATACTTAGGGTCATTAATCACTGCTTTTATATTATTGTATAATAAGTTTGTTTTACATTTTTTTTTTAAAAAAAGGTCCAGCACTCCATCGTAATGCTAGACCAAGTAAGCGAACCTCTGAAATCATAAGTCCACTGTTCAATTCAAATCATATGGTGTACGTTTAGAAAATTTCAAAGTAAAAGTCTGAAATTTTATGATGATCATCAGCTATTTCTATAATTTAGACAAATTAGAAGCCAAAATTACACAGTAGAATACTATATCTCATACTCCGTAATTAATACTCCATAATTTGTAGCATTTTTTTAAGAGACCGTGTGTTTTAAAAGATGTGGATGCTCCTATCTTCATTGTTAAAACTTAACTTATTAGAAAAACAAAATTCTTAAGACCTGTGATTAAATTGTATCTCCTTCATTTATTTTGTAGCTATTTCTACATCAATACGAAATAAAAAAATTGGTGGTTCATGAGAACTGTAGCAACGTGCTTTCCTGAATGATTGGGTCGAACTTTAAGCACAGAAGTGCGGTTGTTTTATGGGCCGGTTCATATTTCCGTCTTAGCCCAGCCACTGCCTACTGCCTCTATAAACGGCAACATATCCGCGCTAAAGAGGTAATGGACCTTCATGGTTACTAACTGCCCTTTTGTTAGGTTTTTATTAGAAAAGCAACTACTTCGTAGTTCGTATATTGGTTAAGCGGGCCAAGTTTCGGGAGTTTGAGATTAAGGCCCAATATGTACATTGGATTCTTTCAAAGGGTCACAGCAAAAGTGCACTATTCAGAAGGCAAATTACTTACACAGGCACAGTCGGCATTTTTTCATCCCTTTACATTCTTCGGAGTACTATGCAACCATGTACATGCAAAATAGCATCCAACAATGGATTCTTGTGAGGTACAGTACTCCGCATGTGTTAAAAAAATGAAAGAAGTAGAATTGGTATGCCTAAATAGAGCAGATATGGAGATATTCAGGCTACATCTGTGAATCAATATTGACCAACAGAAGATCATCAACTGAAGAAGGCAACACAATCAGTAAATAAAGGCAAAGATCACAATCAGATCATCAACTGAAGAAGGCAACACAATAAATAAGGCAAAGATCACAATCAGATCAAGAATATCAGCAATTAGACATATTTGAGCTTAGCTACTTATGGAAATCATACGTATATATATTGACAATGTAACCCACAGTAATAAATAGAAAAATACAGAAATTAAACCCTAATTTCTACATGGTATCAGAGCAGGTACGTTTCTGGCTCATCATTTACCAGAAACTCACCTGAACATGGATGGAGATGATGCCCATTCATCCACCACAAACCAAACCGAACCCACATACACCATGGAGCAGTTTTTGGAATTTTTCCAGAAATTCAATACCACAAAATCACCTCCAGAGCATACAAACAACCAACCCGTAACTTTGGCCGAAAAACTCAACCATTACAATTACACTAAGTGGTCGAAGTTTATGCACCTAGCCATCAGTGGACGTGGAAGGCTCAGACACATCACTGCCACTCCTCCAGTCCATGACGACCCAGGATACACAAAATGGGTTCAAGATGATTCAATTGTGGTGTCCTGGATCCTTGAGAATATTGACCCAGATCTGGTAAACCAGTTTCTGGACTACCCAACATCAAGGGACTTATGGCAAGGTCTAGAAACCTTGTTCAACAGCGAAAGGGACGAATTACAGGTCTTCGACCTCATGACAAAAGCCAGCCAACTCAAACAAGGGACAGACTCAATTGAGAGTTTTTACGGGAAATTAGTAGCATTATGGAAGGAGATTGATAGGAGGGTACCAAATCCAATGCAATGTCCAGCAGATAAAACGATTTACAATGAACTAAATCAAAGGAGTAGAGTTTACCAGTTCTTGGCCGGTTTGAACGATACATTCGACAAAGATAGGCGAGATGTATTCAACCGAGAAAGCTTACCAACCGTAGAAGAGGTTTATGCCTCCATCCGAAGAGAGGTGGCACGGCGGGGCATCATGGCTCCCGAGGATACCGCATCAAAGCCACCACAAATGGGCATCGGGTCAGGCTTCGGGGCATCCGAGGATACCGCATCAAAGCCACCACAAATGGGCATCGGGTCAGGCTTCGGGGCATCCAAAAACAGGAGGGAGGATGATAAAACGAACCTAAAATGTTCGTTCTGCGGTGGATCTCGGCACACAAGCAAGGAATGCTTCAAAATCATAGGCTACCCGGAATGGTGGCCCGATTCAAAGAAGCGAGGACAAAAACCGGGCGGTGCAGTAGCAAAGGCGAATGGAGAGAGACAGGGTGAAGTGACGAAGGATGAGCAGAATAAGGGCAAGCAAGCCATGGCTGCTGCGGGGGACTCGAGATCAGAGCAAGGTAAGGGAAAAAAAATTAGGGTTGAAACCCTAAAGGCACACCCCTTTCAATCCCTCACTTGGACCGGACAGCAACTAGGGGCCCAATTAGGTATAACACAACCTAATGCAAGTACGGTCCAAAGCTTCGGTTTCTCATCGAGAATAAAAAACAGCAGGTGGATTTTTGATTGCGGAGCTACGGACACTATGACGTTCGACCCCAATGACTTCTCAAAAATTAATAAAACAAAAAAAAATCATCACATACAGACGGCTAATGGTGATTTCTCATCGGTAGAAGGAGAAGGAAAAATTGAGTTGTCTCCGGATATTTGCCTAAATAAGTGTCTTTATGTTCCAAATTTATCTCATAAACTCCTATCAGTTAGTCAATTAACGAAGGAGTTGAATTGTAAAATGGAAACTTACCCTGGTTTCTGTGTAATACAGGATATCCGGACTGGGAAGGTGATTGGGCGTGGCACTGAACACGACGGACTGTACTATGTTGATGATATAACTCAACAAAGGAAAGCAATGCATACTCGCGGATCGGTTGATCAACAAATCTGGTTATGGCACCGACGCTTGGGACATCCCTCTCCTGGGTACTTAAATCACTTATTCCCTTCCCTATCTATGCCTAATAAAGACTTTATTTGTGAAGCATGTATTAAAGCCAAGAGTCATAAACAAACATATAAACCTAGTAACACTAAGTCAGATGTCCCTTTTCAATTAGTTCATTCGGATTTGTGGGGTCCTGCACCAAAAAGTGGTACTCATGGGTTTACCTATTTTGTGTTATTTATCGATGATTGTACTAGAATGACTTGGATATATTTTTTAAAGAGAAAAAGTGAAGTTTTCTCAAAATTTACCTTATTTCATGCTTTCATAAAAAATCAATACAACTCTCATATCCAGATACTCCGGTCTGATAATGGTGGGGAATATGTTAACACCCAAATGACCGGATTTTGCTCAGATAATGGGATAGTACACCAAACTTCTTGCCCATACACTCCACAACAAAATGGGGTAGCTGAAAGGAAAAATAGAACACTTCTTAACATCAGTCGAGCCCTTATGCTTGATTCTAAAGTTCCTGTAAACTTCTGGCCTGAAGCCCTTGCTACAGCAACATATTTGACAAATCGCCTACCTACAAAAATCCTAGAATTCAAAACTCCTCTCGACGTCCTAGCTTCTCATAAAACTATTCCTCACTCTCTTTCCCTAAAACCTCGAGTCTTTGGTTGTTCAGTCTACATTCATATCCCAAAACACAATAGGACGAAGTTTGATCCTTGTGCTCTCAAATGTGTCTTTGTTGGGTACGGAATAAATCAAAAGGGTTATCGGTGTTTTGACCCTCAGAGGAATCAGGTCCATACCACCTTAGACTGTAATTTCCTTGAAACCGAAATGTATTTTCATCACCATCTTCGGTGTCAGGGGGAGACTCAATATGACACCTTAAGCTGGTTAACCAATCCAGTCTTGAATAATCATCCGATTTCAAAAGAGTATGTAGGTAGACCTACCGAGCAAATATCAGAAGACAAAGTACAGTCTCAAAATGAAGTTGCACCCGTATCACCAAACTCTCCTGAGATATCCTCCGATTTACCAGAGGTAACCTATTCTCTTACTCCTAATAATGATAGTGATTGCTCAATATTAAGATTACAGGAGGAAGGAAAACAAGTGGAAGAAAGAGGTATAGAAGAAGATGTTACTCAAGATATTGGGTACAAACTACCTCCTAGGAGCACAAGAGGAGTGCCACCAAAACGATATGAACCTGAGTATGAACCCAGGAAATCCAGATATCCAGTAATAAATATATCCAGAGGGAGGAAACTAACAAAAGCTGCAAGAAAATTTGATTCTGTAATCTATACAGAACAGGTCCCAAGAAATGCAGAGGAGGCACTTAGGAGCAAAGTATGGAAAAGAGCCATGGAAAATGAAATTGATGCCTGAACTAACAACAATACATGGGAAAGATGCAAACTCCCAGCAGATAAACATCCAGTAGGATGCAAATGGGTCTTCACAGTAAAATATAAAGTAGATGGTACGATTAAGAGGTACAAGGCAAGGTTGGTAGCTAAAGGGTATACTCAGACATATGGGATCGATTACTCAGAGACTTTCTCCCCAGTTGCAAAAATCGATACTATACGGGTATTGTTCTCTATAACAGCTAACAAAGAATGGCCCCTATATCAGTTTGATGTAAAAAATGCATTTCTCCATGGAGAACTCCAGGAAGAAGTATACATGGAAGCTCCACCCGGTTTTTCTGAAGATTTCTCCCCTGGAGAAGGATGCAAGTTAAAAAAGGCGTTGTATGGTCTCAAACAATCACCAAGAGCATGGTTTGGGAGATTTACTCTAGTCATGAAAAAGTATGGATACCATCAAAGCAACTCAGACCACACTTTATTTCTGAAGAAAAAAGGAGACCGTATGACATGCTTGATCATCTACGTAGACGACATGATTCTCACTGGGAATGATGTTGCTGAAATTGTGAATATAAGGAAGGAACTCTTCAATGAGTTTGAAATGAAGGACCTAGGAATGCTCAAATATTTCCTGGGGATAGAAGTATTGGGGGAATTTTCATATCTCAAAGAAAATACATCCTAGATCTACTCGCAGAAATAGGAATGTTAGATTGTAAACCAGCAGATACCCCCATAGTCCTAAATCATGGCTTAGAGATTAAAGAAGGAGTTGAAACAGTGGACCAAGGCAAATATCAGAGGTTGGTAGGAAAACTTATTTATCTTGCACACACTAGACCTGATGTATCATATGCAGTGGGAGTTGTAAGTCAATTTATGCACAGACCTCAGAATGATCATATGGAAGCTGTCCTAAGAATTATCAGACACTTGAAGAATACCTCTAGCACAGGGATACTCTTCAAAAACAATGGACATTTAGAAATAAAAGCCTACACAGATGCAGACTGGGGAGGAGACAGGCTACAAAGAAGATCTACCTCGGGATACTTTACAATGATTGGAGGAAACTTAGTCACTTGGAGAAGTAAGAAACAGAAAGTTGTGGCCCTCTCAAGTGCAGAAGCTGAATTTAGAGGGATTGCCAAAGGAATTACCGAGATCTTGTGGTTGCAGAAGCTACTAGGAGAGCTTGGATTTCCTCAAGAAAAAAGTTGTGAATTACTATGTGACAATAAAGCTGCCATAAGTATATCAGAAAATCCTGTTCAACATGACCGAACAAAACATGTGGAAATAGATAGACACTTCATCAAAGAAAAACTGGAGTCCAAGGTTATAACTATCCCATACATTAGGTCAGAAGAACAACTAGCTGACATCCTCACAAAAGCAGTCCCTTCAAGACCTTTCTCAAAAGCTCAAAGCAAGCTAGGTATTGGTGATCCCACTACCTATCTTGAGGGGGAGTGTGAATCAATATTGACCAACAGAAGATCATCAACTGAAGAAGGCAACACAATCAGTAAATAAAGGCAAAGATCACAATCAAATCATCAACTGAAGAAGGCAACACAATAAATAAGGCAAAGATCACAATCAGATCAAGAATATCAGCAATTAGACATATTTGAGCTTAGCTACTTATGGAAATCATACGTATATATATTGACAATGTAACCCACAGTAATAATTAGAAAAATACAGAGATTAAACCCTAATTTCTACAACATCGACCCTATTTTACTAACTAGTACTGGTAGTCTTTGATAGTATCCCAAGGTGAAACTCTGCAGTCGGTATTCTAATGAAAAGTGGTGGCCATTGCATCCAACGAAGAGTAAGAGATTGAACGAGCCAGCACTCGTATAAGTTGAAAAAACGGAGGCTATAATACAATAATAGGCGTCAAACAAATTAAATTGGTGATCATACATAAAAGATAAAATATAAGATAACGTAGTAGAAGATACAAGTTGAAGAATGAATAAATATGTAGTGGATGGCAATCCTTCCACGTTCAAAGGGCGAATAGGCAAGTTGCCCATGTGGGTAAGTTTTATAAGTTGACACAATCCTCATTAATTTAAACCATAGAAGAGAATCAAGAGTTGCATCTTTGCATTTTTATTTTATGCAATATTGAATTGGTCATTCCCTTTATAAAAGTAGATACTAGTCCCTCTTTCAAGCACATATTCTCTTCATTCATGCCTTAATAATTGGTCCTTGGTGGACTGCTCTTGTAAACCATCTTGATTCCTACGAGTGATCCCTTTTTTTCCACCTCGCTTCCCAATACACGTTCTTGTTTATTTTTATGCATTATGTTGAGTTGTACTACGTATTCTACCATACATATGATATGACTATGACTATGACTATTGAGTAGTTAGTTGTACGACGTATGTTGTATGACTTAATTAATGAGTATCCAATACTACACACATGAAGAGTAATTTAATAAGTTTGAAGAGTTACGATTTTCCATAGTCATTTAGTTTTGGGATGGAACTGAAATTCTTCTACTCCCTATTGATATGATGGATTTGTTAGTGATTCCATCTCTTCTTTCTTTTTGGATAACACAGTCATATATAGTTTCGAAATTCTCTAAAACTGAGAAGAAATCTGTCTACATTGATATACATAGATAAATATATGTATTTCGACATTTCGTATGAGACAAATATAGTGGAGAAGAGATCCGACATATACAACGACGAAAATACATATCATTATGCATTAGACATCTTGTCATGCCATAGTCACATATGGTGAAAACTTAAGAAAGAAAAGTGAGTGATATCCAATTATGTTGTACATGTAGTATCAGCTGTATCACATATAGACACATGTTACATTATTGTAAGCATATTTTTCATTCAAGAGTTCCATGTTTAATACTCCTCCAGGCCACCAATTACTTTTTTCCCCCTTTTCTTTTCCGTTTCCTTAATTTCCCTGAATTTTACAACATAAACAATGCACCCAATCATTCTGCTGGACGTAGTAAAAAAATCAGCTACCCTACCATATTATTGAACCAAGACAGACCATGGGCGGACCACCTAATTAACGTCCCAAATAGTCGTATGACAGCGATCGGCTGCCCAGCTGTATCAATCACATTCTTGGAAGAAGTTAGCTGATTTCTGGGCAGATCCAAGTATCTAATTGGGCGGCTACTCGCACTTAAGTTTAGGATTATGAATTCTGTAGATATTCCATCTATAACTAATTAGTTATTATTATCCATGGTAATAATCATTGATGTCATGCATGCATCCATAAGTATGCCTAAATAAAATGTGTCAACTAAATACAAATAAGAAAATATATATTCACACAGGTAAGTGGGCCCGATTTTAAGGCATTGTATTATAGATTAGCAGTAGTCCACTAATTATTCTTAGAAGGTTACAAGTGTTTTTGAATCACTCCATGAGATATTATACAATAATGAGAGTTAGGGTTAGCTCACCGAGCTGCTACATAATGCCTGTAATTATCGAGTATGAATATATATTTGTACTAATACTATAATTACTGTCATTCGCAGGCCAGGAGTTATTTGTAACAAGTTACACACTTACTGGTGAAGAAATATTAATACTATAATTACTGTGATTCTTATAAATTTACGTAGTCACTCACTATATATAGCTACAATAAAATAAGGTTAAGAAACTTGCACTAACTATGCTTAAGGTACATAATTAGCTCTCTCTAATGATGAGTAATAATCCAAGACTTGTCTACTGTTTATCAATTAAACAGATTAAATTTATCAAAATTATCATTAAATTATAATTATATAGCTATTATTTATTAAACTTTGATCAAATTGTTATTAATTATAAGTACATCTCAAAGTGGATGCCACTTACAATGATTCATCCTGTTATGAAGCATATTCAATCTAAATTGTTTATTGACACTAAGTACAATTCGAATATCGCACTTAGTTTGAATCTTGCCATTAATTAGCACCACGGATATGGCCGGCCTCATTATCAGTCAATTTTTAAATCATGTATATAGTGGAAGGCAACAAGGTCCAAACTTTAGTTTATTCGGCAGCTGCTCTATATGAATAAAGAAAAAAGAAATAAAGTACTCCGATAAATTTCAGACAAGAAAACAAATATACACTATTCATAATTTTCCAAGATTATTCCCCAATCAATCAAGCTCCACTAAGTTTCACCAATTATTGATCCAAAAAAATATCATAGAAAACAGCTACTCGGAGGGGAGACAAATGGACTAACATGTGTGCAGAGGGCGCATGCATTATGCATATCAAAAGCATATGCATATGGTGTAGAAAGCCCTTGGAACTAAATGTTAAATATAGGACCTTCATGGCTTCATGTACGCACGCATGTCCCAATAATGCAGGAGATACCTTAGAACTTGTACCTACCTAGGTTCTTTCTTATTTGTCTGATGATCAGCAAATTTAATTGACTAGGAATATTACTAACCAAATTTTCTGGATCCCCGAGTTTCTAATACAAGCCTTAGTACAATGTACATAATGGAATCCTTGAAAGTTGAAAATGGAATGCCAAAATCAAGAACGTTGACTTCTTAAACTACACTCATCATCTTTTACTATTTAAGATATGTACAGTTTTCACCAACCCATAAAAAAAATTTAATCTTTACACATTTGTGAAATCTTAATTCTAAAATCTGCTCTATTATCACATTTGGCCGATCAAGATTTGATCTATACTCAAAGTGAGTGGAATTTGGATAATTAATTTGATATTTTTAATTACCTTAGCTTCATCAATATGAGCATTTGATATTTAGCATAAGACTATCCAAACAATAATTTAGGAATGAGTGACTAGATGTCAATATATAAAGATACGGGGAAGAACCACTTGTAAGTTGCATGTTTGATGGCCTCCGACCCCAATATATTAACAGATTCCTTGTTTAAAAGTATTGAATTACGCGACATATGATAAGTGGAAGTGGAGTCGCTTATAAGTGAACTAGGGTGGTTCATCTAGTCTCTAGATAATTGTCGTTTCTCATTGTTTTGAGAGTATCTTGTTGAAGAAGGCCCTCAAACAAATCCCAGTTCCAGCCTCCTTCATTCTCCCACATTTCGATGACATAAGTAGAATTGAACTGTAAGAGGAGGTTCAAGTCAATCTTCCAAGAATTGAATACAGAACACACATAGAGAATGGACAAGAAGTTAAAAACAGCTTGGAAGAGGCGAAAAAGAGAAGAAGAAAAAAGAAAGGAGGAAAAGATTGATAAGAAGAGACAGGGGATCGGAGGGAGTGGCAATAAAAAAACAACTTTCTTATAGTAGAAAAATCCATAAAATATGTCAACAAAGAGTCCTTTTGACTCAGCATGCATGGTGGGATAACAATGCTAAGGAGAATAAGGTCGAAGATTGAAAGGAGGCATGCATTGATGATTAAGATTTATGATGAATAATTAGATAGAAAGGCAGGCGGGGTCCTTAACTCCTAACACGTTAACTTCATCTTTATATATCTGTAGATGGCCCCGGCCCCCGGGCCCAATTATCTATCAGCATTACCTTCAGAGTTTTGCAATTTCTTTAACCAAAGTTTTTGGATCGACTTGCCTCTGAAATCCACGGCCTATGTCTACATTTGTCGTATGACAAGATAACCCACCAATTATGTCATTTATGCATTAAAGAGAAACAGCTTTCACCCATTGAAAATGATGAGACAAGTTCTTTGTTCTATTGTAGAAGCTACAGGGTTCAGTCAAGCTAGGGATGAACACATAGCAATTTGACCTCAAGAGAGATTCAAATGTACAGATGTATTTTGAATGAGCGCAAAATATAAAGATATTTTGGATTAAGTCATTTTAACAATATGGCATATGATTGAATTATTCATCTAGTATGATACTAGAAGATGCTTGAAAATTAGGAATGTCCTCAGACATGGAGGCAGATAGTTAGTTCATTCAACAAGGTTGTTGCCTACCCTAGTATAATGGGTTATCCATCTAAAAAGCACTTTCTTCATCCATCCATCACTTCTTTTTTTTTTTTTTTTTATATATATATATATCTTCATCTATCCAACACTTTGTCTTGCTGCCCAATATTATGGCTTTCCTTAATTTTCTTTCTTTTGCTCTCTCTAGATCCTCTGCCCTACTCACTTTGCTGGTTTCTCTAGGTGTCTTTACTATAAAAAGAGTATACTACATGTGGCAAGGCTGCTTAGAATCAGAACATGCCAAATCTACTTGCCCAGTGAACCCTCTTATGAGTAGTATGTATCATTAAATTAAGAGTACTAGTCATGCATATAAAATTAATGGGGGCAATATCACATGGAGTATTGTATTAACATCAATACAATGGACCCAAACTCTCGACATTTTGCCTCCAGCAGCCTTAAGTTGCATTTATTATTATTGTTGTTGGACCGTAAATCAAGCTTTTTCCTTAAACCAGAAATTTTAGAATGTAGCATTCAAAAGAATTTCTTGCATTCTCGTTGACTTAGGCTAAATAAATCCGGTGGTTTTGACAGCACAAGCCATTAACGGGGCTGAAAATATTGAAATTGAACGCAATTTAAAAAGAGAATGTAGATTTCAAATAAGTAGTAGATGACAATAGGTTACAACTTACATCCCTTAGAAAAGCCTTATACCTTGCACCCTTGTAGTTACAGGATTATGTACAAGCTTAATTAGTCCTTCATATCAGAGTTTTTTTTGGCCCCTCATGCTATGAGCCTTTTTTGTACAACTTAATCTGCTACATACTCGGATACTTCCCCCCTCTCCTTGGCTTAGTGTCCATTAAATTATCCTAAGCAAAGGAGTAATGCATAGCAATAATCCTCTTGTCGTTCCCTCCTCTGTACAATCATCAGATTGGGAAGAGCCAAAGGGTAAGAAATCAACAAGTTTTCTTATAGCCTAAACTGCCTTCTTAAAGACACACGCCTCCACTTCACCAAGCGTTGTAAAAAGCCCATCACCTGCTCGTCAAAGTTGTGCGTGTTTATTAATAAAAGATGCAATAGATGTAAAGTTAGAAACCACATCGTCTGTCCTAGTAAGGAGTAAGGAGTAAGGAGTAAGGAGTATGGAGTAAGGGAGTATGGAGTAAGGGAGTATGGAGTCAGTAATTACCTCGGATGGTTCTTGTAGATAGTAAGACGCGTTTGTTTCTTTCGCAATCTTGGAAACGAGTATGCCAAAACCTTGTCCCCGGTCTCTCAAAATCTAACAACAATTACATGCATCCAGGAACAATCAATCAGTACATGATAGACCATGTAAAAGTTGATAAATGAATAAGGATTGAAGAGCATTGGATACCTTAAACGCATCTTCATCAGTGCGATCATCTCCAATATAAACAGGGAAAACATCAGTGCAATTGGCCAATCCTGTAGCAATTAAATTAATGAGGAAAACCGCAACCAGTTAGATAACAAATCCCACTATGACAGCGATAAATAACGACCCAACAAAGGTCAGCTTCTTTCACACCAGTGAAATTAAAAATCAAAAGAATATTAAAAATAAACAAAAACAAAAAAAAGTGATAGTGATATTTCCATAAATATTGACTCACCAAGTGATTCCAAGAGAAATTCCAGAGCTTTGCCTTTATCCCACTTAATGGTCGGCCGGATCTCCAACACCTGTTATTTAGGTTGGTGAGCAGAACATTAGATCTTCTAGCCAATCCTCTTCATTTTTTGTATAATATTCTTTTTAACAATAAGGCAGACATTTACCAAAAGAAAAAATGATACTATAATTACCAAGTTCCAAGTTTTTTTGGGTATTTACCTTACGACCCTGAGTGAGTCTGAGCTTTGGGTATTCCTTGAGCACTGACCTTACTTCATGAGCCAGTTCTGTCCATTTCTGCTTCATTTTTTATTTTTTTATTGTAAGATAAGCATTAAGTAGTATTGTTATAAGCTCGTGATAACTCATAGGATAAAAATGAACAATACCTTTTCATCCACGCAGCGAAAATGCACAGACAGGCAGAATTTGTTGTGCTCCACCTTTGCTCCAACTATGGATTTAGTTTTCTCCAAAAGCGTCTTATAAACCTATAACATTATCCATTTCCATACAATGTCATCATTTCTTTACCCTTTCATAGGAGATTAATGAGCAACCAAAAAAAGGTGCAAAACTAACCTCATCCATCATTGGCAGGAATTCACTAGCTGGTTGGAATAGTACTGCTTGGCTTTTCTGTATAAACACCCCCCCAAAAAACAAAACCAAAAAAAAAAAAAATAACAGAGCAGTCAGCCTACATAATATTGTTTGTATGTTACTCACCTTTTGCCAGAACTTTTATTTTTATTTTTATATCATAAGAACAAACCTTGAGATGTTTGGAGCCTTTAGCAGGGCCTTTGATGTCCATGCCGTGGCTTCCAGCATAATACAGCTCTGCCAATTTCACAAAGTCATACACTTTGTCACGGCACCTCCCACTCACAATTGCGGTTGGAAAATATCTGGCCAGTTTCCTCACTGTCCTTCTCATCTGAAACCATTGAAAGAACCAAACATTAAATCAAAGATCGAGCGACAAGGACACAGCGGATGATAATGAATGTATACATACAGCATCGGACATGAAAGCTAGATCAGGGTCTTCGACAATAGGAGAAAGAGTGCCATCATAATCCAAGAACATCACTATTTGTTTTCCCTTTGATGCTTTTATTATCTGCTCGAACATGTCCAAGGCCGAGGGCTGGTTCAGCTGTTATACGATCACCGATCATGAAAATAATGAACAGATAAATAGTCGAAAACTAAGGGTGTGTGTGTGTGTGGGAGAGAGAGAGAGAGAGAGAACTGAGAAGCGTATATGTGAGAGTACGAGACTTACAATTCCAAGAGCATCAGGAGTGAGAGAGGAAGGGGTGGATTTGAGGTGAGTAGGGGAAGAAGCCCTCATAGAATCGAGCCACGAAGCGCCATTGATGTCGAGGTCTTTGAGAAGGTGGCGCTCACACAGTGATGGTATGGGCATGTATTTACCGGGAATAGGCGGGGGTTTCTGAGATAATATTGCCGAGTTAGAGGTTTTGGGTTCGGAGATGGACACCATGTTTTGCCTTGTCATTTTTGAGAAGCTACAACACAAATACATTAAATGTTATCAACAGTTGAAGTTCCAATATCATAAATTTCCATAAAATTAAGAGAATTTAATTGTGTATACCAGAATTGCGATAGTGGCCAGGATAAAATAGGAGGAAGATAAAATTACAAGTGAAGGAGTGACTGACAAAGCCGGGGGATGGTTTCAGGTTGGATTTATAGGCAAGCACCAACCCAGTTTAGGGCCTTTTTTTTATTTCTTTTTTTCGAGGATTGTGATAAACCGAAATAATAAATGCCTTCATTCCAAAGTGAGGGGGTTTGGTTTTGGTTTTTTGTGAGGGGCCCCCATACTGGGGTCTGGGGACATGTTGAAAGGTCCACGTGGTCCCTCCCCACGGCCAGGACACTGAATAGCTCCGCCGTTTTCGCCGTCACAGGAACAACCATAGACAGCTGTACTTTTCTAATGTCAACAGATGTCAAACATTGTATAGCCTCTTCCTTTCCCACGTGGCACCCATGCTCGCTCACTCACTCACCTCCTGTTATATTGGCCCCCAGTCCCCCACCCATAAGGCCATAAACCTCTCTCTCTTCTTTTCTCTCTTTTTTTTCATTCTATTTTAACACACCCACTTCAAATTCTATTCTTCAACAATGTGCGAGTGTGGACCAATGCAAAGTTTATCATTTTGTTGGGACTCTTAATTCAAAATACTTTCTATAAAATCTAATTTATTCAGTTATTTAATCAGAGAAGAGTTATTTCTTAATATATATTGCTTGATCTGTGTCAAAATTAAACCACTTAGGATGACAAATTAGGAAATATTGTCCTCTAAGCAAATATTTCAATAATGCAACCAGGATTAGGAAACCATTCTTTTATTAAAATAAAACATACAATTCAACTTAGATTAACTAACTCGAACGAGGAAATAAATTAGGTATTTATAAAATATCTAAGTTTATCATAATTTTACTTTCAAATCATATTATGGCTTCCAAATCATACACTCGTTTATTAGTAGTTAATTATTCTTGGTGGATATTACAACATCTCAATGAATAGTTATAATCATAATCATGTTTATCATATCTATGGTATTCTACAATGAAATATCAATAAACTAAAATGCTTAGAAAATCAAAAAATGTAATATGCACCCTGATATATATTAGATACTCTTTACTTATCCATTAATATAATTTCACAACTCAAATAATAAAATAAAATATAAATTGTCAAAAAAGCAAAAAATAAGAAAAAAGTATGTAATCCAATCATCAATATACATATTTCTTTTTTACAATTTTAAAAAAAATTACCATTGTCATCCATTTAACAACCAAAATATTATCCAGGCACAAAATTAGTTTAATATATATATAGGAGTGTTATATTTTTTACTCAAACACAAGCAATATATGTTTCTAATGGCCTAGTAAATAGTGATACAAGCCCCTCCCTCCTCTGGGCAGCATGAGGGAGAGAGTAGGGAATCATATGCATCGAATGTATGGTTCAGATGTATTGCATGTGCAATCAAATTATTCTAATTCTTATAAACCAATGAAGATACACAATATTACAATTTGATAAGAGAATAAACTGCACGTCCGATTCCCTATTAAAGATAGATTGGAGTGTCCCTAATTCCCTATAAACCAATGAAGATACACAATATTACAAATTTATGTACTATATAGATCACATTCAAAATATAGGTCCATATTGTTTTCTAGTTATTTGTTCTTCATACGATTAAGTGTCGTCCCATGCAACAAGTATCAAAATTTAAATTCTACGGATTTTTTCATCAGTTGCCTTCGTCCATTCTTTTGTTCAAGAAGACATCCATTGACCTTGTGACATAGATTGTCACACTACCACTACCCATAATTTGAAGAATTTCTTAAGTTCGAAGAGGATGAAGAAACTTTACCTTTCCTTAAAATTCCTTTTTAAAAGTAAGTTTGATTCCTTTCTTTAAAAGCTTTTTGGATAGTTCATGAACATGAAAAATCAGCATAATTACTTCATTCTTATTATTAAGGGTGTTAATGAGTCTAGTCGAGTACTATAGTATTCATATTCTGATCATTTGACTTAGGCAAGTACGAGTACGAGCTTTCATTTGAGCTCAAAATTATATTCAAACTCGGTTCGATTAGAATGTGAACTTTTCATGAACGATTTATTTTTAGTTGAGTTGAGTCATATGAGGAGCTTTGATATAAAGAGCTTTTGAATTTTATATTCATAGTATTTTTAAATCTCAAAATCAAGTGAAATTTAACAAACAATTAAAAGTACATAATTATAAGTACTGCAATAGTTAATAAAATTTAGTATTATTCAATAAACTAATCAATTGAGTTGAACATAATGTGTGGGATAATGTTCATGAACACAAATAAATGAGCATGTTCATGTTCATGTTCATGTTCATGGACATGGACATGGACATCAGTGCATGTTTGTTCATGGACATCAGTGTGAACATGTTTGTTCATGAACGTTGGTGAACAAGTATATATGTTCGTCTTCAAACTCATGAAACGAGCTTCTAAAATTATTCAAACGAATATAAATGAGCATTATCAAAGCTTGAACTCGACTAGCATATTAAACGTTTCGTCACATCTGCACCCATGCATAGTCATTGTTAGATGGAGCTAGAAGTATAATTTAGAAGTCATGAGACCCTTGCACTGACAAAAGAAGTTTTCATTGTTATTCATTAATACTCTGGTTTATGCCATGTCATGTTATTGAGTAAAACGCTCCTACTTCCTGAACCAAAACACTGCCCTGGTTTTCCGGTCTAAAATATGCCCATGGATAGTTCCAAATTAAAGGACGTATAGTATATGTTGCATAGGACATTCTAGTATATGATAGTGATGATCGATATTTTCCATAACAATAACTTTGTTAATGTAATACCTTAGTACAATTTTAATTTCTTGAGTTTATTGTCCCAAATACTTCGAAATATAGAGTAAAAATGTCACTTTGAGAGAAAAGAATAGTAAATAATATCACACGTAAAAAATCTCAAGAAAAAGAGTTTATTACTCAATCCTTCCATATAACAAACTGTTAGTCCACTTGACAAAACATAGTCTTAAATCAAACAAAGGCAATGATTATTATAGAACAACAACTTTAATGTTAATATGTTATGCCATGTTGTTACTCTGGTAATATGTTATATTAAAGTTGTATTTTTAAAGCAATGCCTACTGTGTAGGTCATAGTGATGAAAACATGAGAAAATAAGCCTCCATAAATATAAGTTAAAGTAGTGATAAACTGCCTACTAGTTAGTACAAAATCTTAACTTTAGGAGCATAATTATTATTTTTCTTAGTATCTCAAACTAATACTAATTAAATGACATGGTCGTCATTAATATAACCTCATAACCGCAAGTTGCCAATGTCTTTTAGCTAGCTACCTTTTACCAAAGCTAGAACAAATTATAGGGGAGAAGTTAAAAAAATTTTGATTCGTGATTGTCCTTTGTTTTTATATGATTTATGGAGTATAGGGCACAGACATCCTCTAAGGTATCACAAATCCTAGCTTGTCCTCAGATTAGGAGCCACTAATAGAATAACTAAGATACTTTCGGCGTTAATCACTTACTAATTGCCAGAAGAGCGCCATCCCAAGATCTACTTGAGATATGAAACGTGATAACCCAAAAAAAAAAAAAAAAGTTTATTCCTACACTTTATCCCTTCTTCATTGTTTTTTTTTTACATTTAATATAAAGTATTTTAAAATAATTTTGTCAAAAAATAATATACGCACTTGTTTTAATTTATAAGGTTGTTTTTTGAAATATTATGAGAATATAACTATATATCTGAACTCACCATTATAGGAAGTAAAAAAATTTATTTATACGAAGTCTTGTGTATATAAAAATAAAAGGCTAACTTCTGTTTGATTTTTTTAAAATAAAAAGGAGGAATCATATTATAAAAAAAAAAAGGAAATAAAGAAGTTTAAAAAGCTTGTGATATTTCGTATACGAGATGGATGGATTATATAGCATAGAGTATGAGAAGAATAACTTGTGTTTTTTTTTTTTTGGATAAAACAGAAGAATACAGTTATGTAACAATAACAACCTCTATACAGAAAATTGTCCAATTATTTTGTATGCAACTCAATCATGTCATAAGGGTATATGAGTTTTTTTTTTTTTTATGCTTCAAATCAAGACAGTAAATTATCGGGATGTACGTACTACGTATATGATAGAATGGCACACCTTGAAAATAAAGAACATATTATATAAAGTGGGCGGGAGGAGTTATGAAAGCAGAAAAAATTTGAGGACACTAGAAAAGTAGTTGATGCTCAATTCGACTTTGGAAATATGAAGTGACACAAAGTAATAATACATAGGAGGTATTACACACCGTGGTTCCTATTATCTTGGCATTCAAATATGTTCTCCATGAATAATATGAAATAATGTTGAATTTTAATCTACTCTACTTTAGTAAACCGATAAGATGTAAAATGTGCAAGTTCATTTCATTTTTAAATAAAGGATGAGATTGACCATAGAAATATTGTACGTACGCTTTAGTTGTCCTGGGATGTTAGTATAGCATTCCCCTTGTCAAACAATTAAATGGGGAAATAACTGCCCTCTTTTGTCAAACATATATAATAATATAATTGTATACTTTGCGAAAAAAATGAAATATCTGAGGCCTGAGGGTGAAAGTTATTTGCATTAATGATTTGATCATGGTCAAATGATCAAGTCCTTATACTTCTTTCTATTAACTAACACTTTTTACTACTGTCTTTATTCCTTTATTTCTACTCCCGTTCTATTTACAGAGTTGAAGTTTAAAAAGTTTTACTATAAATTTTTATTATGTTATAAATAATAATATATTCAAATAAGATCTTATTATGTGTATCTTAATGTAAATTTTTAGAATATCAAGCTTTCATAATTTTTGTCTTTCAAAATTGGAGGTAAAATCGTTTTAAATTGTATCTTAAAAATCGTGAAAAGTCAAATAAGATAAAAAAAAATTATAGATAGAATATGTTATGTACCATAGGATAGAAGGTTACTTTTTTCTTTTCATAATATGTTGTTATGTTTAGCTTTGAGTAAATAAATATAACCATATAAGTAAGGACTCTTAAAATCTCTAGTATCAAATATATATTGACCCTACAACCCTTAAAGTAATGAAATAAATATTGGAAATTTTAGATTTATATTTTAACATTCCTCCTTGGACTTCATTGGGTAAACCATGAATTTGGCTGGACCCGGACCGGTAACGGGTTCAAACTTTAAAGATTGGTAGCAGTGTAGCACACATGAAGAAATTAAAAACGGAGTACTTCATAAGTTGGAATAAAATCTTTGGTTATCGAAGTTGAGCAGTATGAGCGGTTTCTACAGCTGAAGTCTCCGAAAAAGTGAAACAAATTAAATGTCAATAGCGTATTAGGGGAGAGAAGGAGCGTGCATCACGAAAAACTTTACGTATTTTAAAAGTGCTGACTTCTAAACTTTATAGACAAAAATCTGTAAACGTTAATTGTAGGCTCAAGCCACGTTGCGTAGTTCTTAGGCTGATTTAGCAGGCGGTGTCGCTCCAACAAGCAACACTGCTTACTGTTTCCAAACAAAGAATTTCCCCCATATTACGACAAGCGAAAATTACTTAGAAAACAAAGAAATGAAAAATAATAATTAAAAGGTTATCTTTTCCAGTGAATATCATTCAGTCAAATGTGAATGGTTGCTAAAACATTTGTATAATCTAAATAGGTTACGTTACTTACGTACATAGTTAACTACTGCATATAAAAAAATAGTTTCACAGAATTTGTTTACGGTCCACAAATGGTGAAACTACAATGACGAAAAGATCGATCTAGATAAGGCTTCAGATGATTTTTCTTAATACTCTTCCATAACGTTATGAATCGTGCATGCTTGTTGATGTACTGTACTGTGGTGAATATCACTTTTTAACTCTTTGAATTTTCTTGCAGTGTCATTCTTAAACGACTCCGGTGAACTTTCCTTCCATAACACATAATAACTAAATCAGATCATTTATTGATATGGAGTACTCCGTTGTTGACTAAGAAAATACATGAAATTTTGTTCCTTTAAAATAAAAATATTCTACTTCCATCTCCCAAACATTCCTCCATTTCTATTTATAAAGTCAAACTTCAAAAATTTTGACCACAAATTGTCATCATGTTATAAGAAATAATATATTTAAGTGTGGTCTTGTTGGATGCATTTCAGTGTAATTTTTTAAAATATCAAATTTTTATAATTTTTTGCCTTACGAATTTGGAGATAAAAAAGATTTAAAGTCGTGTTTTAGAAACTGCGAAAAGTCAAATAGGGCAATCTTTAAGGAATAGAGAGAGTATGGACTTTTGAAACTACCTGATTGTGTTTGAGCTCTGTTAATTAAGTTGTGTGTATTGCTTGAATGAAGAAAATACATCATAATTTATAGTACAAGAGTTTCCTAAACTATAGAAACATATATATGAAAATTTCTTATTTTTTAGCTTTGTTATCTCCAATTGATACTATTGCCTTAATCTTTTTTATTCTTTTTGCCTTATTGTGTAGGTAAATATTTACTTTCCTATTTTAAACTACCGAATCTTTATTAAAGGTTGAAAGAACAAACAAGGAATCAAAGTCTTTCTAGGCACACATCACTAATTAGCGGTCACGCCATAATATTTTCCTTTCACTAATTTTTCTCGTAGAAGTGGATAGAATATATTGACAAACACTTCCTTTCAAAATTAATTAAATAAATATATTATCGATTAAAACTAGTTTTTTAAATTATTTTGTGGAGAAAAACTAAACAGCGACAACATTAATCTTAAATAGGAATGTAAGAAAAAGGATTATGTCACATGAATGTAATTGAGAGAGAGAGAAAGAGCACCCATAGAAAATAAGGTACCAGTAAAATGTACATTGATCCTCTCACCTCGTATTGAGACTATACTTCTATTACTTCGATTATTAAAAGTTGCAACATTTACCATTTTTAAATATTTAATATAAGATGTAATATTTTTACTTTTTTTTTACCCCTTTTAGTAACTATTTGGGAAAAAGGTCAATTATCACTTTTAATTATTTTTATTCTCTATTTTATCATATGTATATGTTATAAACTCCATTATCAAATTTCGCCTAAAAAACCGTATTTTATGTGTTTGTTACAACTTATACTAATCGGAGATAGTATTATTATTATGGTACAAAGTAGTACTCCTTGTTAGTTTTAATACTATTTCGGATTATTTTTTCTATTTAAGTGTATACATGGCCGTCACATTCAGAAAGTTCCACATGCCGCCCGCTTATTTAACGATCCGTTTAGCAAGGTATCCTCTCTGCAGCCTTTTACTAATTTGGCTCTTTTATTTTAAGCCATAATCAGTGGAATCTGGAGATCTTCTCTATGTATTCAACACTTTCGTATTTTTTATATTTACAAAAGATGTACTACGTAGTTCAGGCGTTCAGCCATAGAGAATGGAACAGGAAAACAAAGCAGCACCCATATTCTATGTTGAAAAGAAACGTACTTAGATAGTTAGGTTATTATTCTCTTCATCTACTCGGAATGTACTATAAGTTTGAACAAAATTAGTTTTTGTTTTTTTTAAAAAAAAATAATAATACAGTCTACCTATAACAATATTTTTATATTTACGAAGTATGTACAAATTTTTAACCAGTATAGTGAAACCCATCTCACTTTTATATTTGTTGAAATTTTGTTGTGAGGAGGAAAATGTAGAGTTATTTACTCTGTAAAATGTAAAATAGTTTGACTAACATATCACTTGATTTTTACTTATTTATCAAACTTTAATAGCCCTTATTTTTTCACAAGTAAAATAAAATTTAATGGAACTTAAATTACTGTGTTATCGATATGAACGAAAATAAATAGAAGTAAAAAAATATGAAATAAATGGGGCATAATTAGTAAATATATGCAAATGATGTGACAAAACAACTTATAATCCTCCTATGATACCGAGGGGATTAAAATGCAGTCCCTCTATCAAATTATATTATGAAAGATGTAATAAGATAACCTAATTTCCGATGATTAATGAAGACGTTTTGGTAACATACTTGAATATAAAAATAAATAATAAAATATCCCTGTAACATAAAGAAGAATAACTCTAATTATATGAGTAGGTGATCTGTTCAACATAATTTTTTTACAAGGGAATCTGAAGAAAGCAAAGAGCATTTATAATAGACCTATACTTTAGTAGATCCGTTTACACTTTAAATTCATGTGAATTAGACCATAAAGTATGTATATATCTTTTTTAGCTTGTACTAAGAAATGTTCTACGTCCACCCACCAATTTTCAAGGGTGTCACTAACTTCAATCATACTCCAATCCATGTCATACGATTTTGAATCTTGAGAAATTAATAAAAATGTAGAGCATATAATACACCCAACATATAAAGTTAGTTAATTTAGTTATATACTCCCAAGACCTAGAGGCTAAAATGGCATCAACCCAAAAGATGGATAAATGCAGTGTCCTGATGCCTTGGGCCTTTGGTTTTCTCTAGAAGAATGCATCAGCTTCTTTATGCACGCATTCTTCTGCCTTGTGTTGCAGGGCCCCCACCGACACTGCATGTGTGCTTCTTACTCGTGTCAATTTTCAGCTGCCCAACTTTGATACCAAAATTATTGATCTCTACTTCAAATTACACACAAGTACATATTATGTTTCACGTATATTGTCTTATTGGATCCACATTCAATTGAATATTTACAGCAACGTGTTGGTTGAGCAACTTTTAGTTGATCTCATTGAGATATTCCACTAACTTAGATATTGGAATTAGAAATTTAAACTATATTCTTATTTATCATTACTTTTAGTCCAAAAATGACTTCTTTTCTCTATTTTCATTTCTTCATTTTATAGAAAATTAAAGAAATATATAAAAAGATGAAAATACGTGATTCATGTTTCGAACGAGTTATACTTGTCCTATTCAGTATAGCCGTGGAGTACTATATTTTAAAATTTTGGTCTTTATTTCGTCTATGGTTTAACTTACTGAACAACTTAATCCTTAATTTTTTGACAAAAAAGACCGAAACAATCCTAAATTTAGAAGGAGTAATATAATCAAGTTAATCTATTTTTGTGATAATTAAATTTCCAATGTATGGAGTATTTCGTAATTCAGAGAAGGAAAAAAAAACTTACTACCTTATGAATTCCAAACTTAAAGATAAATGCACCAATAATACTGATCTTTAAGGAATGCAAAATTGGGAGCAAATTGTCTATTTCACGTAGTTACGGAGAAATTATTTCTTGGTGTCTTGGAGTGCCAATAGGTTGTGGTATGACTGTGAGGATGAAGATGGGCCAGACATGTTGAGGAGTCGCGCACATTGACTGTGAACGTCGTCCAATTATCGTCGTCTGCTTTTCCCTCTCTGTTTGCGTGCGTCTGTCAATTGGTATGGGAAGTAGAACAAGCCGGCTCATATAGTCACTACCAAAGTACTAATTCAGATTTTGAGGAATATGCGGGACAGTGAGACAGTGAGAGGTCCATCTTTCAATAATGTGTCTTTAGGTAATCATATTTTGAGGAATATGTGAGAGGTCAATCTTTCAATAATGTGTCTTTAGGTAATCATATTTTGAGGAATATGTGAGAGGTCCATCTTTCAATAGCGTGTCTTTAGGTAGTTAAGAAAAAAAATAGCAATTCATATGGATCAACAAATATCATACTAGGTTATAAATTAATGTAAATGCTATGTGTTAGACTAAAAAATCTATCTGATCAAAGCGAGGTGACGCATGAACAACCTGACGTATAGGACAACTAGATGTAAAAAGGGTATGGTCAGATTCACGAAAGTTAATTAGTAATGGTGTTATGAGTAAAAAAACCGTCTAGCACACCCGACATGGCGTGAAAATTGTCCGACGTATAGGACAACTAGGCGTAAGGAAGTTACCAGTCGAACCAGAGCAGTTAGTAGATATTAATGAGCAGTTACAAATATGTAGTGATTGTAACCGACCGCGTGATTATAGGCGTCAGTTACGGGAAGTACCGAGTCAGTATCTATGTGTAGCGAGAATTTCGGTAGACGACTGAGAAATGACATTTGAACAAGTCAACGAGAGAATATCAGCTATGTAGTTGAAACGACTACAAGATTCCAGGAGTCAACCCCACGTGTCCAATATTCTAAGCGTCAATTACAACTACCCGAGATTCTAGGCGTCAACGTTAGCAAGAGTTTAAGCAACAAACGCTTAGGCATTGGGAAGAGTAGCGATTGTAACTAAGTGTTTGAAGGTCAATCTCAAGATGTATAAGTATCAAGGAAGCTCTCAATATATTTTTTACAGCTAGTTAAAATATCAACTCAAGGTCATGATAGATAGCGAGAAAAGACCAAGTCAATACGCACATGAAGCTAAAAATCATGAAAGCGATTGCAGCAAGATAAGAATGAGTCAATCATGCTTGTTGCCCATAACCAGCATCTATAAAAGGCAGCTCAAATCAACGAGAGAAGAAAGAACACACACCGAGATCCATTCATTCACAAGCCAAGATTAAAACACAACCCATTATCATTTTCATATCTCTCACTATCTCCATCAACACTTGTCCCATGTTGTACTTTTCTACACATTTACTCTGAACCTTTTTGCTACATCTCTCTCTTGTATACTCAACAAAAACACTTTCTTCAACATAGTAGAACGGCGGTCTAAAAAGCCCCTGCGATTTTTCCCGAGTTTGGGTTTTCCGTGTCACCAATTTGTTGTGTCATTTGCATTATGTCCTTGCTTTGTTCTATATATTACTGCTTTTCGCTAACTTAACTAGTTGTAAAATGTCTCAGCCTTAAGTTATCACTAGGTGACGATTTTTTGCGGAAACACTATGTATTCTTATCAAAGCATAATATTTATTATAAATTTAATAACCTCATATCTTCTATTGCTTGATTAATTTTTTTAGTTGACATAAATGTAATATTTTACCTACACTAAATAGAGTTGTAGAATTTTGATGATTAATTAAAAAACTAAGTTTGAATAAATGAATTTACGAAATGACTAATTTAATTATTTAAATTTGTCAATGTCTTTCATTAAATAATAATATTATTCCTCGCATTTGTTTTAAAAAATTGCTACAACTCTTATTTCTCCATTCTCTTCTCGTTAAGCATGTAGAATAAATATGAATGAATTTAAAGTCATTTTTTGTGCTTCTTATTCTATAAATATATCTCCATATTCACAATCACTATTAAGAGAATATATTTAATTTATTGTTCTCAACTTAATGAAATTAACAAATTATATATTTACATTATTTAGAAAGTTTTTAATGTAGGAAGCATCACAACCCATAATAATCTATATTTCCTTGCCAAATAATGTAACATATATTTGTTGCATTGATATCTTCAATTGTTATAAGCAATATTTCAAGCACCTTAAGCCTTAACAAAGTATTGTATCAAATTGGCAACCTGGTGTCAATACTTAACTATGTTGGCTATTGCACAAACTGTTCAAAAATATTGATAAATTGTGTAAAATTTTGCACTTTCTCACATTTGACATCATTGAATAATTTATACATCTGGATTGATAAACAACCTGGTTCTTCCCACTGTGGATAGATATAGGCCTGAGGTAAAAATATGTTATTTTCATTTCAAATGTTTTATATAGTATAGGAAAATTTAGGAGGTGTGAGTTTATTGAATCTTACCATTATAAAGTCCCTTTTTTTAATCCATTTGATTTTTCACGATTTTATATCCAAATTTGCAAGCTAAAAAATTATTAAAATTCAATATTCTAAAAATTTACATTGAGATGAATCAAATAAGATGTCACTTGAATATTTTTTTATAATATGATGAGAATTTGAGATCAAACTTTTTAAAACTTTGGTTTCATAAATAGAAATGAGAAAAAAAAAATAAAAGCATGAAGAGAATAGATGATGGATATATACTTCGTTGATAAAGATGGAGCTTAGAGGTTATATATACTTCGTTGATAAAGATGGAGCTTAGAGGTGGAAACAATATCTAATATCTAAAATTGATTTCATTACTCTTAGGTATCATTTATTAATTCCATTTTATTTCTCTCAGGTACTATTCCTGAATTTCATTCGATTCAATTCTATTTCTACAATCTAAATAGAGAATTTTTTTTTTTGGGTTGGATCAATTATAGAACCAAGGAGTAAATATCAATGGAAGCAGTTTGTTAACTACCCGACCAAATCTTCCTACAGAGTTGCAAGTCATTTTTGTGTTTAATATCGAGTCTATTGACTACTGACTGAGTGACTGAATGTCAGTCTTTACGTATAACAGATTAACGTGTGTCCAGTTCTACTTTGCGTGAGTCGGCAAACTCCAAAATCAGCCCATGGCTTGTGTCATGCAAATTTTATTTGACTGTTGGCGGACCATCGGCCCACCGTAGTCATCGGTTCGGTGCACTTTATCTGTTTCCCTTCTAAACTTTTAATTCTTTATAGTTAATCCTTTCTCAACTACTCGTCTGTCCCATTTTTCAACTTAAAGTTAAATTTTTTTATAACATATTCTAATTATATTATAATAAATAATATTTTTAAGTAAAATCTTGTTGGATATATCACAATGTATATTTTTATAATATTAAGTTTCAAAAAAAAATTATCTTACGAATTTAGAGAAAAAATATTTCAAATTTTGTATTACATACCATAAAAAATCAAATATAACAAACAAACAAGGATAGAAAAAGTATAATAATATTCATTTTATGTTAATTTAAGGAAATTACATTTACGAAGTATCATATTTTGTAAAGACTTTTATTAATATTTTACACCATCGCAAACTCAAAAATGGCATTAATTAATTTGTAATATAAAGTAGTTAACTTATCGTGTAGCTAGCCAACTTTGTTTTTTCAGTTAAACATTTCCAAGCTTCCACGTAGTTACTACCTTCTTTCATTTCAGGGGTATACTTCTTTATATTATCTTTAATACATCATCTCATAGTCGGACAATCCCTGAAAGAAGAAAGGACATAGATTAAAATTAAAGCAAGGATAGAATAAAAAAGAGGGGGTCAAGGGATCGGATAACACAAGAATGACAATATCGTGCATTCATTATAATATTAGAATTAATAACTACTTTATGAGCTTGATATGTATACTTATATGTATATCTCTTCAAATGGGAGAGGTTTCATTAAAAGTTCTTGACCGATCCGTTTATAAAAGGGTCTAATCGATAATGGGCCTAATAAGTCAATCTCTTTAAGGGTCATGTTTTATTGGTCATGTTTTATTGGTCTTTAATAGGTCAAGTCGGGCCAATAATGGACCAATAGTTACTAAGACTTTTAAACACTATCAGGTAATGAATTATGTTCACCTATTTGCTGATGGTCCACTATCAAAGATTAGAGGTGATACATGTAAACTATCACCCTCTATAGATAAAAACTATACTCTCTTTAAACGACCCGACCGACTCGGCCCATTATGTATCTCCTTTGACTTGGCCTGACATGTTTTGGATCTTTTTTGACCTGACCCGTTTTTCTTGTGACCCATCTCGATCCTAATCCGACTCAATACACAAGTCTACTCATATGTAGTGGTTAGTAACCTCCAAATGTCAATTCATAAACCGATTACTTATTATAGAATTGGATAAAGCTATAAACCTAAATTTTATAAACTATTCGAACATATGAATACTAAATTACTAATGAAGTTTTTCAAAGATAGATAAACTATTCCGTATTTAAAAGAAAAAGCAGCTCTGTATCATTCCGTTTTTATTTTTTTATTTTGGAGATGCAACATTCCGTTTTTGAATGTAATACTATCTCTTAAAAAATTTTCCAACAGAAATAGTTGGTGATGTAAGAGGACTACTTGTAGTGAGTAAAATTTTCCCTACGAATAAAAATGGTGAGTAAAATGAGTGAAAAATACATCCCGACAGCGGTCACCCGTGAGAAAACTCACGAGTTTCCTCATGCCATGAGAAAACTCATGAGGAAAATTGTTCAAGAGGGCCCCACGGTTGCTGACAAGTTGCAGCAAAAAAAAAATATTTAATCTGACTGGGCGGATCAGGCAGGCGAATCAGAGCCCGACACGTGTCCCAATCAGAATCTAGACCAATCAGAAAATTGTTGTTTTTTATACCGTTTTACACTTCAACGGCTATTTTCGGCATTTAAACAATTTTAAAAAAAAAACTTACCAATGGTCATAAAAAAAATTTCTCTATAAAATGACACTCATTTTGCTATATTTTTCCACAACTTAAAAAAATACATTTTCCTAATTGAATTCGTTTTTCACCATTATCTACTTCTCAACTGTTATCATACTAAAAACGATAATAAAGACATTAGTTAAGATGTTAATATAAAACGATTATCAAAAGTGATAATTATTTAAAAAACGTTACTGTTAATCGCTAATTAAAAACTATAATTATTAAAAAAAATGCTAATTAAATGCGATAATAAAATAAACGATAGTTTAAAAAGGCAATTAAAAACGGATTATGAAAAGCGATATAAAAATGCGATAATTAAAAAAGATAATTAAATACTGTAGTTATGAACGATAACTATAACCGCTAATTAAAAATATTAAGTACATTACAAATTGATTGAAACGCTAACTACATAATAATAACATAAATTCATTAATAATAATACAAAATTATTAATTATAATCATACATTAATTAGAAAATTAAGTAAAATTGGTGAATATTGAAGAAAGAGAAAGTGCGGTGGGGTATTGAAAAAAGTAAGAGAGAGATTGGTGAGGAGTTTTTTTTACTCACTACTAGGATGATATTTTACTCACAAAAAAACTCATAAGGATAATTGTGTGGGATGAGTGAGAAAGTGGTTAGAAAAAAAATAGGATGACAAAATTTTGCCCACTACTGATAGTGATCTTAAGTAATTGAATTTTCTGACAGGAGTCTAGTGATCTAGTTCAGCATTGTGGTTTTCCACATCCACGCATAAGGCTTTTACGACAACACTACTTGCATAACCAAATGAGAGAGCATAATACCATAACATGTGTATGATCATGGGTTTAAATTTATTCTGGGACTATTTAAATGCTCATGATCAATAATTCAATGAAAAGCGTGTTTAGTATATGAAGAGGAGTTGTTCGATCAAGTTTGATTTCTCAAATCATATTGATGTAATGTTGTGGTTGACATCTAAAGATAGTTCATTACACACGTGTCCTAATTGCTAAATATAAATATCTCATTTATAACTCATGCAAAGACATATTTATATTGAAAGCACAAACGCTTGTTTTAAAAGGTTATTTTAGAGCTTGTATACCACTTTAACTTAAATTTTAGAGAGGCTTTCTATTGACACATTTACCGAGACTAATAACCTTATTTTATTCAAGCATTCACCACAATCAAAGATTGAAAGAAGTTTTGCATCCAAAACCAACACACTCATTCAACACTCAATTGAGTCTTAATAGTCATGATGTGTCATATCATGATTATTAACTCTTGTTTTCAAACAGATGATTATTCATGAAAATCCAATTATGAGGAGATTGTATCATTGTAAAGTGCTAAGCCTAATTTATTTATGTCGCTTTTAATTTACCTATGATTAAGCATTAAACCAAATCTCATATCCCTTTCTTTAATTTTTAAAGTCTTAAAAAAATCTCGACTGTAAATTTTTCAATGAGTTCAGGAAAAGCCATGCATGATAAGCTGAGGAAGCACAATATGCGATATGATCAGCAACCAATGCACCATTGAAGGGTATGGGCGGGGGATCTTACTCGCAGGACACAGAGATGCACGCACTTGGCAGTTGGCTCATTGGCTGGGGTAGCGTACAATTTCGCAACATGTGCACTCTATGTATCTCAGGTGTAGTTTAAAATTGTTAAAAAAAAGGTTAGTTCTTGTCCTTGTAAAAACTTACTAAGTTTAATTTTCTTCATTTTGTCTACTTTTGTCTTTGTTGAATACTTGAATGGCAAACAAATTAAATTAGCTTAGTTAACACGCGAGTAGAAAGCCTATAGGAATTTGCAAATCATTTTTGCCCATTTCAAGTAATATCATATTTTTTTCAATAAGTTTCTAATTCCTTAATTAAGCTAGCTATTATTATATACCCAGGAGTAGAAAATTACATGAATTTGTTAACCAGCTAACTAAAATAATTCTCCCATAAATAATCCTCATTCTTGATTCAATTTCTTAATGTCATTTACTCATAAAACTTACTTCTACACTTTGGCAATAATCCCACCAACAATGTAACTTCAAAAATTATATTTTATGTCAAAATCATATTAATTGTAGAGTATATGGAGTACAAGTTAAATGGGAGGATGTAATTTCCTAATAAAAAAAAACTTAAAGGATTTTTCCACAACTTCGTGAAAAAAATTTGACTAAATGAACCCACTTAAAAGCTATCATTTTATTAAAACCCCACTAATTTTAATTTTTGGATAAGATACTACAAGCTAAGATAGGGCATCACTTGGGACGTTCATATAGTAGCAAAATTAGGCCAGAAACTACATTGGTAGGTCCCTTATAATACTCTAGAAGAGGCAGAGAAGATTCAGCACATCGATCAAGAATACTTTGAACAAAGCAGGCTAAGTAATTCTCTTTTACCTCCAATGCCAAAAAAAAAAAAAAAAAAAAAAAGTCTTTTACCGCGTACTTGGGTTGAATGTCGACGTGTGGAGTTGGGCGATTAACTTAAATTCTCGTGTCGGAAATAATTTCTCCTACATTGCACATGCGTAATACTTTATAGCCGAACTTTTTATTCCTGTCATTGAATAATTTTGCAGAAAAGATCATTTGATGATTGACAAACTACACTCTTTGCACTGCACCGATCAACAAAACCACCACTTGCAAGTTGCAACGAACAGGGACGGACATTTGACTAACTTTTTTTGTATATGGTAGTTTCTGATACGGTACTATGTTTCTAGAGAAAATGAGTTACAGGACAAATTAGTCACCCATTACTTGTTGTATATATATATATATATATATATATATATATATATATATATATTCCGTATAATAACTCTGTAATGCTCATGCTCATGTGTTCAAAACACAAAAATTTTGTCAATCGAAGAGTAATGTCTCACGTTGGAGAAATGGGGTTAATCACTGCACTACAAAGATTTTTTTTTTTTTTTGGTAAATACAAATTGTTTACATGAATGATGAATGATAAACAGGAAATTCTTTGTAAAAGTGGCTAAAATTTAGAATTTAGGTTTCTATCTACATTACCTGTAGTCTATAGAAATCTATAGAAATCGCTCTGTTTGCAATTAGTCATCACCGAAAACCTATCCGAAGGAAAATGAATTATTCACACACAAAAAAAAAGTAGCCCATAATTTAGCACTTTTGAACCTGGATCATAAAACATTTGTTATTAACTTGTTAGTGAACCACATCTACGAGACTATAACGTGGGTTCATGATTGATAAATAGCCCATAATTTACCACTCTAAGAATATTCGAGATCATAGACACCAGAAAAGCCCACAATCAACCCATCAGGACCACACATCCACATTAAAGTGAAGCCCATAGTCTTGGTAAAGAGCTGCGTGTTAGAGACCCCGTATTTGATGCCAACTGTATTTGTATCTTTTTATTTTATTTTTAATACTATTCTAAGAAATGTTTGGTAAATGGTGATTCGAGAAGATGCTGATAATAAAAACGGAAAGATTAGACGTTTAGTTTAGGCTCCGTTTAGAAGGATGTAAAACATTTTTCTAAAAATTGTTTTTTTCTCATTTTATATTATTTGATTTAGAGTAAAATATAGGAATTAAAATTTGGAATGTAAATTTATTTTACACTTTATTGAAAACATATTTGCCAAAAATTAGGAGTAAAACTATTTTACATCTATTCATTCCAAAAAAATACTAACTAACAAACAACTCACACATTACCAACTCATGTATAGAGGTGGACACGGGTCGTGTAGTATCCTCTATGGACCGTGCCCGCTCGTGTTTGACCTCTTGTCGTGTCGTGCCTAATTGTGACCGTGCCGTGTTAGCTTTCCCTAAAACTCAGCCCACATGCTTTGGCGTGCCGTATCGTGCCTTGTGCTGGCCTATTTTATTTTACAAAAAATTAAAATAAAGTTTATAATATAATAGAAAAAAATAATTTTAGATACTTTAAATTATATTATACGAATATAATAATATTAAAAATAATACTAATATTAATTGTAGTAGTAATAGTAATATTGTTACCAATAATAGTATTAAATGTTACTAAATAATAGCGTATTTTGAATCATGCCACTAACATGCTCGTGCCTACATATTTTTTGTTGTCCGCGGCTTAGCCTGCTGCCCACTCCATGGACAACGTGCCTTGTCGTACCGTGTCATAACCGAGCTCGTGTCATACCGTGCCAAAAGCGTGTCGTGCCTGCTCGACCCGACCCATGCTCAGCTTCACTCACGCATTCTTCATTTCTCATCTGCTCGGTAACCTCTCTTTAAACTCCACACTTTATCTCTCTTAAAAATTGGGGAAAAAGCCACAATTTCTTTTCATCTACTTCGAATATCATCAATTAAGTACGTTTTTTTTTAATCTTATACATTGATTATTAAATTATCGTATGATATCATGAATTCGAACAAATTTTATCCATTTTAGTCGAAAATAAAAAAAACCCTAGGTTTACCCCCAATTCGATTGAACCATGAAAGTTTCTCATGAAATGTGTGAAATCAACAATTTATTTGAAATTAGAGTAGAAATTTTCTTTCTGTTAGAATTTAAAATATACAAGTATAACTAATTGATTGATTTACCTATTTGATTGCGAATACATTTACTTGTTTGATTGGTTTACTTATTCAATTGTGAATTCTCCTTTTATAGTTAGCTTAAGGTCTTTTTATTATATTGAACCAGATTTTATAGGTTTCTTTTATTTTAAGGCGATATTCTATATAATATATTATGTTATTAAAAGATGAGAGAAATATATTATAAATTTTATAAAAAAAAATATTTGTTGTAACAAAATAAATTTAGCTAATGACAAACAACTAGAAAATACAATGGAAAAAAGAGTTAGAATATAATTAGAAAAGTTAATTGAAGTAATTGATTTTTAGTCCAACCAAACAAAGGAAAATGTTAAAATGTAATATCATTTTTCATGCAACCAAAAAACGAAAAAGTCCCATGAAAATGAGTTTTCCACCGTAAATTTTTTTTCATAAAAGACTATTTTCAGTTGAAAATTTTTTACGCCTTACCAAACGGAGAGCCCTAGTGTTGCATATGAATCACTCATAGAGCCACATCACCCAGACCTGTAAAGTGGATATTTACAACTTGGATTCCTGACTTTCACTGAGCCCAGAATTGGCTTTACCCGAAAATGATCATATTTCACCATAAATGAATATTTCAAATCATGCTTTTGGCTTCTAAAAGGCCTATCTTCTTAGTTTCTTGATTCTTCATTAGCCTTTGATCCCCATCAATACATCAAATTTTGTTTTCTTGTTTACGGAGAAGACTAAGTAACAGGTAACAAATTTCAGAAAATAAAATGCACTTACGAATCTTTACATCAAGAAGTATTGTATATAAGATAATCATTATGTTCTAAATTATTTCTTAGACTATCTTTTGAAGCCCCTTGTATAATACAAATTGTTCAATTTTCCCCCACTATATTCGTATAAAATAAAATTTTAACATTGACCCTTAGGAAATTCTTGTACCGTTAACTGAATTTCGATTTTTTTTTTCCAAAGAAACTCAAAATCAATGTACAATAACCTTTAAAAAATTTGGTGACTTGGGACATTTATAAATCCAATAATAAAACATCTTGATATCCTAACCGTGAGTCTTAAAGGGTCAAATTAGGCCATAGGAGTGATTAACACCATCTCTTTTGAATCTAAACACCAATTACAACAAAAATTTAAAACTGATACAATTGGGTCCTATACTTATTTTAAAGGTTTTCAGAGACCCAAAATAAAGTATTGAAAGATTTCGAATATCCTCATATGACCATAAGAAACATCCACTACCATCAATTCGATATAAAACAAAAACATCTATTACCTTTATATGGATTTTGAAAAAATTTCGACTTTAATATGGTAAAATTCATTCATTTTGATCATGTTAGAGAACACAAGGTATGCATGCTTACTATGAGGTTTGTAGGTTCTAAATGCCTCGGTAGCACCTAGTATTAGAATTATATACTTTGAGTCTAAACGCCTATTTAAGCAATAACCAAAACTCATACAATTAAATTCTAAACTTGTTTCAAAGGGTTTTGGTCCCCTAATGTAGCTTACTCTATACATTTCTTAGAGCACTTTTAATAGTGAGAAGAAAAAAATTTCATACCATTCTCTCTCTATTATTTATCTCTTATCTACATTATTTTTATATGTAAATTTTTTTGTGTACAAATTTCATCCCTTCAATGAATAAACCAAATTTTTTCCTATCACTATCTTTTCTATTTTTGAAATAAAATTTTAATATTTTAAAACATAAGAAAATAAATGTCATTTTATAAAGAATAAAAAATTACTATCATATATATATATATATTTTAATAATTTGATATTTTAAGAAATACGGAGTAACCATTACAAATAATAAGATTAACTTTCTTTTTCACTCTACTGTCAATCAAATTTCTTTTTTTGTGAGGGAACAATCAAATTTCCTCATACAATTTTTTCTTCTTCTTTTATTCATGTGAGTATTTCCATTTCCATACCATTGGAGATTGGAAATAGTTTTTCCCCAGAAACATTTCCACGCAAACCATTATGAGGGATTATAAGGACAAGCAGACTGCAATAAATAGTAGAAAGAACAACAATTACTATAAATAGTAAAAAGAACAACAATTTAGAGTAGCCTTAGTAAGAAAACACAAAAGCTATATTAGACTTATAAAACGAAGATCACTTGCAGTTTGACATAAGACTAACCTTCAATTACCTACACTTCAAAGGCATACAATCCTGATTTTCTTTGATTAGGCGGAAAAAAAGTTACCACCAAACCAGATTCTGAGGAAGCCCCTAATACACTGTATTCGTGAATCAACATAGTAGCGATATTAACAACTAACCAGAGTAGCTACCCCTGCAAATGCCAAAAAAAAAAAAAAAACATCCAATTTGCAGAGCCAAGACTACCTATCCAAAAGTAAAAAATTAGGAAGACGAGATTCAAAGAGAAGACCAGTCAATTTCAAAGGATGGAAACTTATCCAAGGATAAGTCATCAGCATCATTCCAGGAAGATTCAGTGAAATCAAAGTATGTAACACTGGATTCCGGTGAACATGAAGCAGCCGAAATCAGTAACACCTCTGATTTAGGCACCAAGACTTCAGCACTTGATGAAACCTCTTCCATAGTTGGACATGAAGCAAAGGGAGAAACAGGGGAGAAACAGGTATCATCTGTTTTTCCCTGTTTCGCGGAAATCTCCAAACTTTGACAAATAGCTTCAAGCTTGTTAATTACAGAAGAATGAAGAGGCTTATAATGGCCAAATCGGGTGGTAACATGAGCTCCATGATGCTTAATACGAGGGAAATTCAAACGAGCAAACTCTCCTCGAAGCTTATATGCCGCATTGTCATAGGCTAAGGCAGCTTCTTCGGCAGTTTCGAATGTTCCGAGCCAAAGACGAGTTCTATTCTTAGGCAATCGGATCTCTGCCACCCACTTTCCCCAATGCCTTTGCCTTACTCCTCTATATAATTTTGTGGGTTTGTTCTGTTTCATCAGAGTTGGCATAGGAGAGAGGAAAGGGTTTTTTCTATTTGAACTTCTAGAGGGTACCATTGAAGAAGGAAGAAGTTCAATTGAGGGGGATTGAGCTATACCCATCTGGTTAAATTCTTGTTCAAACAAGTAAATATTGTTGTTTGAATGATATGATGGATGAAGTCGAGATAAATTTGAGGGTGTTGAAGTAGTGATAAAAGTTTCAAGTTCTTTGGTTAGCTCTTCACTTAAAGGATCTAAATGGAGAGGATTTTTGGTAGTACTATTGTGAAAATCTATAGCTGCAGCCATGCTTTGTGAAAATTTGCAGAGGGTTTTTGTTAGGAAAATATGGCTCGAAAATTCTTGTTTCTTACGGTTTGATGGCTGATTTGTTTTGTGGGAGGAGTGGTGAGCCAACCCGCCAGCCTTTATCTGAACGTCCCAATGAAAAGGTAAAAGAGAGAATTTTTCTTTTACTTTACTTAATCATCACTCTTCCTTTCTTTTGTCAACTCTTCCTTTCTCCTTTCTCCGCCTCTGTGTTATTCTAATGCTTTCTTATTACGGAGTAATGGGAGCATTACTTTAAAAAGTAGTTCGTTTTCTACATTCATCCTCATCTCCAAAAATTCTTTTTAGAATTGTTATGTTGATATTTTTAATTGCAAGTATTGTACAAGTATAGATGAATTGATAACATGGTATATGAAAGCCTAATACCAAGTACTGTTAGTTGAGATAACATATCTTAAAATACGAGTATTTGGCATCATTCTTACAAAATGCTCTTTACAATAGTTGATTCAATTTAGTTGGAAAACTTTGTAAAACACAGATGTTTCGCTCTTGCTTTAAATCTAAAGTTCGTCTTTGGAAAAGGATACCTCGTGTGTAGAATGAAGATAGTAGTAGATTTACTCTTTTTTTTTTTTTCCTTCTCTTAATTGAATTAAAAGAGACAAGTATTCTTAAGTTTCTTTGTTAAAACCATAAACATATTAAAAGACAAGTATTCTTAAGTTTCTTTGTTAAAATCATAAACATCTTATATTTTAAATTGTGGAGCGGTAAATGCCGCCCCGAAATTGAACAAACTGCCCCAATCAATTATGATTTTGCCTTTTTACGCTTTTAAATAATATCGAACATATTTCACTTCAAATCTTATTTCCCACTTTATTTTCTCGTAAAAACGTAACAAAAACAAAACTTCACTAAATCTCCCGATCACCACAATGGCCGAAATATCGATCTTGAACTGACGAAAATTGTTTTTCGAGATGCTGGAAATCACCAAAATTATGGATGCACCGTCGTCGACAACGTCGCTAATAAAAAACTTGAATTGGGAACGGAAAAGGGAAAAACGGCCATGCCGGTGGGCTACCCGTCTAAGAAAAACGGCAAGCCCAAGGGCTAGCCGGTTTTTTTAGACGGCTAGCCCCCGGGATGTATTTTTTTTAAAATTAATTTTTCTTTTGTTATTATAGGTTCCGACAAAAGATTTTGGCGGCGATGGTATTAATTATTACCCTCATTTCACGACTTTAGAAATATTTCTGAAGAAAGAAATGGCTTCTGCATGGGCAAATCGATTGCCCTACAACACAGATTTCAATTGGTGCATTTGTCTTACAAAAGAGGACATATGTACATAAGATGCAATTGAGGAGAGAGAAACAGAGGAGCGAATAGAGATTTAAAGTATGTTGAATGACAGGAACTAAATCTCAAGCTTGTGGTTGAAAGTTACTGATTAAGATTTCAAGTTTTGTAAAGGGGTGGTTGATAATATTGGGTTCCGAGGATAACGGTAAGCACAATCACGAAATGATTAAGTATTCGGAGGGAAATCGACAGATGAGTGGTCTTAGCCCCGGAGCGAAGAAGTTGGTTCGGGATATGTCTGTGGTTCAAGCGAAGCCTAAGGTTATTTTGGTTGCGGTGAACTCCCAATTTCCCGAAAATCATATGAATGCGCGACATATCTACAATTTCAGAGATAGGATGAGACGGGAGGAGGCTGGCGGACGAGATTTTATTAGTCAGTGTCTTCATCTTGCTACTAATAGCAACTACGTGAAATTTTTACGGTCTCATCCTAAAACGAATGTTGTCACCTATGCATTTATGGCACATCTTGAATCTGCGAACTTGTTACGTATGTATCAATGAGTTTTGGGCATTGACTCCACTCACAAGACGAACATGTACAAGATGCCCTTGTTTGAGATATGTGGCGTCACTCCGTGCAACTAGAATTTCTTGATTGCATATGCATTCCTATCTGATGAGACTACAAGTAGCTACTTGTGGGTGTTAGATATGTTGAAGATGTTGAATGACAATGACTTGTCTCCATCGGCGATTGTCACTGATCGGGAACTAGGGCTGATGGATGAAATTCGTGGGGGTTCTTCCTGAAATTGCAAACTTACTATGTACATGTCACATCAACATGGATGTGGAGAATAAAATTGGTAAAATTTGCAAAGATAAAAAGATCGGGGAGAAATTCAAGCAAGAAAGATGGAGGAGTATTATGAAAGCGAAGACTCAAGATGATTATGATCATGCCATAGAAGTTTTTCATGGATCGTGGAGAACTGCATTTCCTGCTGTTATCACGTACTTAGAAGTATATGGCTCGTTCAAGCCGAGAAGTTTGTGAAGCAGTGGACAAATGAGAAACTCTATTTTGGGAATACAACTAACTATAGGGTTCAGAGTGCTCATTCTATGTTATAGAGTTGGTTGTCATACTCTAACGGGTTGTTTGATACTGTTTGGCGTAAAATTAACATAGTCATTGATGCACAACTAACAGAGATTTGACAGACCCTCGAGGCATCGAGACATACACATGGCCATAAGTATCGACACATTCCGTTCCAGCATCATGGTGGACAGACATCCCGCTATTGCTTGGAGTTGTTGGTTGAGGAAGAGAAGCGGTTAAAATCACTGGGTAATGAAGTGCATGATCCATGTGGTTGTGCGTACCAGACAAGTCACAGGATATCATGCACATGTTAGATTTACGATATTATCGCGGACGGGCAGTTCTTTAAATTGCATCAAGTCCATTAATTTTGGAGAACACTGGACGTTAATGAAGGAGATAGCGCACAGGCGCTTCTCGAACCTGATTCTCCAACGCAAGACGTGCAATTTTTCCAGCCGCTCGTGAGTGAGGTCAGCGGAAGTGATCCTGTTGTTCTTCGTCATGTGTCTCAAATTATCCACGCATAGTTCCATCCACAGAGGTGTCAGGTTCCGTTGAATCCGAGCCGAGAATTTCGAACCGAGTACGACCTAGCACGCGCCGTGAACGGTCCTCATGGGAGTACTCAAGTCAAAGGCGTGGATGAGGTTCGCGTACGACGTTTAACCGTGGGCAACATTCTATGTCGTCTGTGAACATGTCTGGTACGTACTCTTGTTATAGGATTGATGAAACTTTTTAATAGTAATGATGTTGAAATATTTTAAACTTTGGCTTTTTTCAGGTTGTCATGCAGATATTTCATCATACCCGAACGTGGAAAAGATTCTGACGATAATACGTTATTGACCATCTTGACGTTCGGGGTGATGGTAATTGTGGTTTTCGAGTTGTGGTAGACATATTCTTAGGTACCGAGGAGAATTAGATTGAATCGCGAAAGATCATAAACAATGAGTTGTTGGAGGATCGAAGCATTTACTCATCCATCTTCTACGAAGGCGTTGACAATGCTGTGGCTCATATTACATGGTATAGAGGAAGTTGCTTTATGGATCATTAGATGAAGGTCCAACAAGACTTATTTCCAATAGCTCAGTTTTGGAACTATATAGTCATATTTCTCAGTAATGGGTTAGATGGATCTGTTTATCCTTACATGACTGTATTACCACGGTCTGCACCAGTGAATGTTAGTCGTCCACGAAAGGAGATATGCATTGCTACAAGCATTACATTAGACTTACTCTATCTCCTGACTGTCCTATGCCACCCATAAATACTTTGTGGTTTCAGGTATGAGATTATAGTGTTGTAGGGTGCGAGCAATTGTGTGACTCATGAATAGAACTTTGACGGAATTTGAGTAGTTTATGATGTGAACCTAAACCTATATTTGTAGTAGAGAGTAAGTCATCTCGTTTGACAACGCTTATATTTTATGTTTTGTAATATAAAGTATTGTCGTTCACTAAAAGCTAACATATTAAAAACCGAGTTGACTTGATTATCAATATACGCACATAATTCAATATAAGTACAACTAAATAGAAAAAAAGTTTGCCTAATACCTTTATGGGTTGCATACGGTCCAACTGCTTCTGAAGGGCTACCAATCGTCTTGCATCACTTGACTCATTCCGAGGATTCCAATACCAACATGCGGCATATGAGGCCGCAGAGAGGGAAAGTACTCGTAGATTCATGCCTGTAGAAGGGTGAGGCAACCTGCAAGGTGTCTGCAACCCGCCCTACTCGCCTCTCTTAGCGGTCGATATAAGACAACTAATGCCGCAGCACCCCAAGCATAACTCCCTAAATCACGTATGTATCCGAATTTGAGTTCATGTGAAAACTAGGGCTGCATCCTGTTACCGCTCTTGTCCACGAATAATGTGCACCCAAACAAGTACAACAATCAACCAGCCTCAGCAAAATATCTATCACCTCGATCTATGCCGCAACAAGTGTCAAGAATGGAAGTCATAAGGACACCTCTCTTATCGCAATGAGTTTTCGTAAATTGTGGCAACGACAATCCCATAAACTCTCTAGCCTTCTTTATCAGATTATCAGGGGCTAACTTCTCAGAAACTGCTCGTCCTCAATAGGATTACGTAGAATGTGCCACATATCCAGCAGTGTGACAGTCATCTCCCTGAACGAGAGGTGAAACGAGCAGTCATGCCAGGTTGTAAGCAAAGCCATGTCGAGGTGGTCAAAAGAGAATACGGCAAATGAGATAGTCATGTACTATCAACAACTTTAGACTCCTGTGACAGAAGGTCCTCCCTCTAAGAACGCAATACGACGCAACCCTTTATCCTACCATGACACTTCAGCACCCTTTTCTTCGCTTTAGTCCAAATCTCCCGTGCTACGTGACCCCCATAGCTAGGAATGACGCTACCATCTAACAGCCCACCCGACATCGCTCCACGTACAAGCCAAGTGTCGTCTGCAGGTATTTGGCGCTTGTGACTACGTGAGCTCGTGCTAGTGCTCATGGTGTCTGCCCTAACAAACTGACCCCTCGACCGAGATAGGGCGACGACCCTGTGACTGACGTGGCACAAACTTCGTGTCAACTGTCTGGTCAAGCTCTGTAGTAAAGTCCTTCTCATCTTGATCAATGTCGTCATCATCCTCATCCTCATCCTCGTCGTCGAAAGGACGGGAACCAGAAGCCCTAGAATAGACAGCTCGGACGGTCCTCGGGGAAGGGGGTAGGGAGAGTCGAACACTCTAACTCTGGCTGCGGGTGTGAGTGTGGTTGTGTCAACCTCGCCCTCCTAACAGAAGCGTCAACACATCGAGCTCGGGTGTGGCGCTGGCCAGAGAACTCGTCTTTGGTCATGCAATCGGGAATGACATGTCCCGTAACCCACTATTCAATAAATAACGACATAATTTTTAGAACTAGTTCCGAACTTCATTATTTTCCTAACTTTATTTTCATAACTTAACAATATTTTATTATTTTTCTAACTTAAGTAACCCTTAAACTATCTTTACTTACTTTATTTTCATAACTTATTATTTTCAATAATTTACGATTAATTAGACTACAAAAGTTATTATTTTCATAATTTACGATTATTTTGATAATTTAATCAATCATTTCATAATTTCATAATATTTTATTATTTCCAAAATTTACATTTAATATCTTAAGTCAATATTCCTAAATTTTAATTTTCCTAACTTAAAATATCCTAATTAAGTTAATATTCCTAAATTAAAACATTTCTAACTTAAAATATTCAAAAGTTAACATAACATATTCCTAACTATGTTATTATTCCTAAATTATTATTCATAAGTCAATATTATACCTAACTTAACTTAATATATTCCTAACTTAACTTAACATATTCCTAAGTTAATATTCCTAACTTTAATTTCCATAATTTTCTTAACTTCAAATTTTCCTAACTTTTCTAACTTAACATATTCATATTCCATAATTTCTAACTTATAATTTTCCAAAACTTAATTTGATTTCTATTCTAAATTAAGTTCAAATTTCCATACCTAACTTAACTTCAAATATTACTAACTTATTTTCAAAATGTAACATACTCCTAATTATTAATTATTTTATAATTATAATCTAAAACTACCTAAACTATTAATTAACTAAAAAAAATTAACAATAATAATAATTATACAATAAGTAACTAACTAATTATTAATAATAATAATAAAACAAAAAAAAATCCGACGTGTTGGCTAACGGACAAGACCACTTTTCTGACAAGCTGAAAATTTTAGAAGGCTAGCCAAAGGGCTCTTTGGCTTGCCGAAATTCGGCAAACTCCCTGTTCCTAGGCGTGAATATAAAAAAAAACATTAAAACTATACCCTAGCATGTGGTGGTCTTCTTCCCTCTCCGGTGGCATGCAATATCCTTCCCGGGACGACGACTCATTTTCGACGAACGACAGCAACGGAAACTGGTGGTCCAGCGACTAGGGGCGGTGGTCCGGTGACTTTAGGGTTAGAGAGAAACGCTATCTAAGCATGGAGGTTCCTGGAAAAGTGAATATAGACTTAATCGACTAGTAATCCTAAAGGCAATGATCATAACCTGATATACAATATTCTACGTAATGATCATAAACCAGGACAACGAACACTTTTTTTGCGTTATTATAGTTGGTTCATTATCTTCGACCTATAAGATGTAATTATACATCTAAGTGCACAAGAAAGGTTTGACTTCTGAATTATTTAATGATCCATCGAAATTTATGAGTTAAGAAATACGTCAACGCCACTTCGATGCAAAAAATAATCGCATTACTGGCCGATCAATTCCAAGTGGAGTTGACATAGATTACTTTATGTTATCACTTCAAAAAGCCAAGGGAATTAAGTTACGGGTAGAAGACTATTCGACAATTGATTAAGATAAGCTATACATAGGCATTTCCCACTCACATTATATGAGGGCAGGTGAATGTGACTCTGCTACTCCTACTGTTGAATAAAATATACCATCCATCAGCTAAAAGAATTACTGTGATATCAACGTTTATGAAAAGAAAGTGACTCTAATTTTCAGAGTTTCGCTAATCAATCATAATAGTTAGGATTAGTACCAATTATGCAAAGAATGTCACAAAATTTTGACATAATCATAGACCCAACAGAATTAACTCCATAAAGTACAGCCCACTATATAATTTAAGAAACAATCTCAACTCCTATCAGATAGTCCCAACTCCAAATCAAGTTTCACTTAACAGGCTCAATTCTTGGACATCACAACGCTCACAAGACTGAACCTTCAGAAAATGTTTAAAAGAGCATGAGCATATTATCCTGTCAAGAGCACTAATTAGCGCGACACCTGAACCTTTAAAGATAATTAATGATAAATCGGGATGATCCTGCTTAAGGACAAACGGAATGCTATTCACTGTCACTGAAGTTTCATTGAGGCAAAAATAAAGAAGGCAGCATAGATCTGAAGCATAACTTCCAGTGATAACCGACACAAATTGCATAACTGACAGCAGTCTATGTTTGTGGTATTACATTGATATGCTAATGGCCAAATGACAGCATGTAAAGAAGTGATTCAAACTACACAACGATTCTAAGTTGAGGAAATAGGGATGGAAAGAACCATACCCCCAGAGACCACACTTCCTAGGTCCTAGAATATCATATGATCAGAAGTATCAGAAGAACATTGTGGCACATCCAAAGGCATTCCATTCATCATCTCTAAATTCATCTTATAGTCATCTCTTATATCCTTCAGAGCAAGGATATTGTTTTGCTGCAAGAGAATGGAATAAGACAGAAAAGCTGTTCATATATGTTACTTCAATATAGTTCTGCAAATGTAAGAAATATCTAGCAGTGCATATGGCCGATATGGTTCTGAGTTTCCCACAAACAGATACTCCAAGAAGAAATTCATTCAAAATCACATTCTGACAATAATTTCCAAGTCTAAAAGAACTTACAAATTGGCTGCCTTCACTAGCAAACATATCCTCCAATTGAAGAAATAGGGAACTCCAATGACTCGAGAGATCAGTTTCTAATTGTGCGACATGGGGGAACTTCTCTTGAACTTGGCTGCCCAATTCATTTTCCGCAGAATATTTTAGAGCTAAATTGCTCGCCTCCTTCTGGCTCTTAGCCATAACTAAGAACGATTGAAACAAACATTACCAATGTTCATCACATGAAAAACACACCATGAAGTTTACCTGATATCCTGCCTTTAACATCCTGATAATGCAGATCATCCCATATATAACCAGCTGTTCTCCAGATGAAAGCAAAAATCAAGATCACTAGTTAGTTCAAACACAGCTCATTACCTCAATCAGATGTCTGTCAACAGGAAAAAACAGAACCAAACTAGCACACACCTTTATTACAAAATGAGCATGAACAGCGGTTAATGGAGTCGATTCCAGCAGCGAAACCACCCCCCTTTAATGATGTGCATCTCCCTAATCCAAATCCCTTCATATCCTGAGACTCAACCACCCTCGAACTCACTACTGATTCCGATTGACTGGCGATCAAGCCCTCAACACTACGATTTCTACCACTATCATCAGAGACTTCTCTAGTCTCCTCGCCTTCACATTCATTATGACCCACAAGACACTCCTTCGAGATATCCCCGACCTTCACCTCCGAAACACAACCTTCCTTGGCAGACTCACCTACATTATCAATGCCAATACCAGCATCCAACGCAGACTTAGACAGCTCCTTACGAGTTATATCAGCAGACGGATTAAGCAAGCGATAAGTCTTACCGCCTTTCAAAGGCGACAACCCGGCTTCATTTACAATCTTAGGGCATTTAGCAACAGAACCACTCCTACCTATCCCTAGTTTATCAACCACTAAAGAGACCTGCTTCCAGAAATTGGAGCCGCTGTCTGCGTCATCAGCTTTTTCGGTGTTTCCGCTCGTCGATTTAGAGGGCGGACTACGCTAGATCAAAGAAAATCCTCTTTTTCTTAATTGGTTAGTGATGTTACCCAGTACTGGACGAGTCTCCCACTCATGAAACTTTCCGGATTTATCCTCGCCCATTGATTGAATTTGAAACCCTAATCACACAAATAGAAAACACAAAAAATTGAAGAAACCCTAGAATTGAATAAAGTGTAATCCAATTAGAAGAGATGGAACACTAGAACCGGCGACAGTTTCGCGGTTCGAGGTGCTCTACAATCGGCTGAAAGTTGAAAGAATTGGAATTGGGTGTTCTGAGGGTTTGGGAGTGGAGTTGAGGGAAAGAGGCGGGGATTGGGGTGGAAGAGGAGGGCAATTTCAATTGTTGGGGCGGGAATGTTCTGACCCTTTTTCTTTTTCTTTTTTTGTAAATTTAAGATTCCTGAAATTAACTCGGACCGCCAACTCGCCAAGGGTGCAAACTGCAAATGCATATTTAACTAATGATCCGATGGAACGCTACTACGTTAGTAGAGAAGCATTAAAGTTGTTACAAAAAAATAAAAAACGTTGTGTTCTTATTATACTTTAGGAAGAGACTTTATATGATTTAAAGTATTCAAATTAGTAGAAGAGTATATGTGTCGTAGTCATATTTGTAGTTATTAGGGATGGCAACAGATATTGGATTCGATCCGGATCCGTGGATCCATATCTTCAAAATTTAGACCAAACGGATCTGGGTCGGATACGAGTCTTTTGACTGAAAAACGGATCCTGGTACGGGTCTAACCATAATACCCGGATGTAGATCTGTTACTCGTTTTTTCATTTACTCATTTGTACTTATTTGTATTGTTATTCAAAAGACATGTAAAAATTTGATTTTATTCATTTTTACTTTATTGTTTTGTAATATTTTAGTAGTTATATGAATTATATTCAAGTATTAAACTTACATCTTTCGTTGGACTGTTGTCGTCGATGTAAAATGCATATTTATAAATTTGAAACTTATTTTTTACGCAAAAAAATAGACAAAATATATAGGATCCGTTTTGGATCCGTTCTGCACCCGGATCTATTAGATCTGAATATGAATTCTTACTTTTCATACCCAGCGGATATGGATCTGGATATGGATCTATCCTTGAAAAACGGATCTGGATTTGGATCTTAAAGGAACCGGTCCAGATCCGGTCCACTGCCATCCCTAATTACCATAAAACCTTATACCTTATATAACTAAACCCTGTAAATACACCCTAGTACCCCCGACCATTTCATTCATTTTCTTTATTCTCCCTCTCTTTCCCATATGATTCCAAGCAGATCGTGTTCTAAACCAATTTCGACCCGATCTTTTCTCTTTGTTTCATATTTCTGTTATCTCACACGAACTTGTAGCTTTGAAAATATAATGAGTTGGGCTCAAGAGATTTATTGTCTAATTTTTGTCAGTTATATAGGTTTTTCATTGAAACGTGAGTTTTTTCATTTTTCCTTCCATTAATTTGCAAATTTTACTTCATCTTCATTTTTTGAAAAATGAAGTTAAGGTACAAATTTTAAGTCACCACAATTTTGTCAAAAATTAAATTACAAATTAGCTTTTTTCCAAAAGTTTAGGTTTATGTAATTAAGGTAAACATGAAGGTAATCGATTAATGATATTATAATTGAATTTAAATCACCATAATTTGACATTAGTTCTCATTTGGTGAAAAATTGAAATAAACGGCTATAATTTATAAATTTTGTTTTTTAAGAATGTAATTTCTAAGATTGTAAAATTTTAAGGTTTTGATTTGCAAATTAGGAAGAATAATGTATAAGAGTGGAGAACACAAGAGGTAGTCCACTGCTTGTTTTTTACTTTTACACCAGAGTGAAGGGACTCTTATTTAGAGGGGCATATAAAAAGGATACGAAAAAGAGAATTTAAAATGACAAAATTGAGAAAATCGACTACTAGTGCTCCGAAAATGCGTAAATCCATCTCAACATTTTAATTAACCATCCCAAATTCCCAATCGATCTATCGAGGATACAAATAGTGAAATACGGAGCCCAATAGACCAAGGTCTTCATGTACCTGGACTCTCATTCACTGCCCCACGTGGCTTCATCTTACAAAAGTAAACTACTAAGCTGCTGCTGAGTATTGAGTCAGCACGGTTGACATTGTACACGTGTCCTTCTATAGCCCACCGTTTCTTCTACATTCACTGGCCCACGTGGCTTTACCTTAGTCGAGCGCAATTGACCAAGGTCTTCACTGGCCCACGTGGCTTCATCTTACAAAAGTAAGCTGCTCCTGAGTATTGAGTCCGCATGGTTGATATAGTCCACGTGTCCTTCTATAGCCCACCATTTGTCCATTTATCTCTACATTTGACCTATTTCCTCATTCCTCAAGACTTTAGGTTAGGGCCACGTTCGAACTTCGAACCACACTTTCGCTGCTTAAATGAGCCAAGATACCACCAACGCACTCCAATGCAGCTGCCCACATGCTTTATTCCACAACTCACAAAGTCACACTCACCCCACGAAGCTACTGTTCATTATTGCCACGTGTCTATACAAAGCCACCAATCACCATTTATCCTCAGGCTCAACTTACCAATTAGAAAAAATCGAGGATATTTCTAATATGATCTCAAATACTCCGTAAATATATAGTACATTAATGAGTGTTGTATAATCTTCCTCTTTTTTTGGATAATTAGAAGCTGTTTTTGGCAACAATTTTAATTTTGCCCAATTTTTTAGTAAAATCGTTGTCTTTAATTACGATTTTGTAGCGATTTATTCATTGAACTCAATTTAATATTATTTTTTGAATTATTTTACGTTTTCTAATAAAAGAAAGTTAAAAAAAAGGTCCTAATATTCATCACACATCCACTCTATCCGGATTTTATTTTTCTTTTTGGCTCAAACTTTAGGGTATCTTGTAGAAAGCCACTATTTCACAATCTGATGCAAATGAAGTTTTGTCCCTTGAAACCTTTGGTAAACATAGCCTGTCCCACGCAACCAAGCCGTTCTGGAAAGAATTTGAAGCATAATGAAAATCTGACACGACTAGGTTAGAATGGCACATCCAAGTCTAAGAAATGCAGCGCATCATTGTAAAGGAAACGTCGAAAATATTATTTTGCTTCATACTCATAAGGTTAGTTGTCACAATAACAGAAGTCACAAGTCTAGCACAATTTTCCTTCTGTTGTCAAAATTTGAAATCGACAGGGAATAAAAAAAAACCATGGATAGAGTTAATTAATAAAAAGAAACAGTACGAAGTATAAAAATCCCTTCTGGAACTTTCCTCAATCCTTTCTCGAACAATCAAACCCACTAGCCCGAAGAAACGTCTACCAAATACAGAGTAATAAAATAAAAGGGATAGCCGGTCAGTAGAGTATTTAAATTGGAGGGACTTGTACAGTCATCTCGCGTTTAAGGGGAAAAAAATTGAGCGAGCAAACAGTGGGATGCTCTTGGAGTGATAGCAGTAGGGGCAATATGAGTACTTCATCTTATGCTTCGTCTACATTAAATTTGGAGTCAGATCATGTCGTCTTTACAAACACTAATGTTGGACACACTGGTGATAACCTTCATCTTATTGATTCTTATAGCCAAAACTTCATTCTTTTCCAAGATCTGTCGGAGACCGATTTCGACACATTGTATTCGTCGACTCTTGACGATGGTAATAACATTCCAGGGGTCGAGGTATGGAGTACGTTGTTTTATTAGCTTTTATATAGATTCAGTCTTAAGTTTTAGATACTGATACATCACCTTAAAACTTTAACCTTTAAGAATTCGCTTTAATTGGGATTGTACATGCTTCATATATCGTGAAAGATCATTTTATCAATCAAATGTTGTAATGCGCAGAGAGATTATGCATCCGTCCTTGATGATGCGGTCAATTACATCAAAACTTTGAAGCATCAACTTGAGGTACGTAATTCAATCATGTAAAAACAGGCTCTTTATTTTTTTGGTTTACAAATTAGCTATGAGCAGTACAATTATTGTATATTGAGTATTTGAGTGATGGTTCTATTTTTGAAAAGCTACAACCTTTTGCGTCTGCAACGATCACAGAAGATGTCGGGGATGAAAGTGAGAATATGGGCTGCATGTACCTCTAAGTGATCAGCTGTATACTCCGTATTATACCCACTTCATAATCCATTGATCAACAACGCAAAGGAGACTAATAGCCTATGGAGGTCATTAGTAAAGCATTACATAAATAGAAACATTGTTTAACTGACAAATGCCATCGTTTTTAGTATTGAGAGGAAACTTCTCCTATTGTGTAATTTTCTCCCCCTTCCCCCAACACGCATTAAAAAAAAGTTGAACACTGTAGTTTGACCATATACACTGTAGTGGAATTCTGAAATGAAGTAGTTACAAGTGAAAATGTGAAGAAGTCAATTGAATTTATACTCCGTATGTGAAAATATAAAGTGGTCAAGCAAAGTTATATGTTAACCAACTTTCTTCACTTCGATGGGAACGCCTAATGTCAACTTTTCCTTGAGTTTAAATAAACCAATGAGGAAACCACACTAACTTTGAAGCTAGCTAGGCATCACATTTCACCTAGTCCACCCCTAAGCAACAGAGCTAGCTCCATGTGTCTACCGAAGAAACAAGGTATCCACATGTGCAATCAGGTACTTTTTTAAACGCTCTTGAACTACTACATACTACATTTCATTTATGCTTGTTGCTCTACTAAATTTAGCATCTGATGGTTTTTTTTTTTTATTATTATTTTTTTTAATTTGTTTTTATCGAAGAACCCTTGAGGATAGCTAACGTTTTCTTCCTCGCAGCCTTTTAGCCTCTTAAGAAACAAGAACCCCTACTGTTTCAAACATTCCAACCTCGATTCCAATTGTCATATATAGTGTTTAGTATTCCCCAATTCATACTATGCGTATTCAAAGAAATATGGACGGACTGCTTCACTTAGCCGACTCCGATCCCTCTAGTAGTGATATGTCCCTTAGGAGTTAGGACTACCTTCTCATGTCTGCAAAGTCCTTGTGTTCAACGGAATGCGCCTGGCGTCTACTTTAACTTCTGTTTAGATTGTGTCTTTATCTTGTAAAATAAGCAATACAGCTGGGGAGAAAATTAGGCTATTTCTAATTTATAACTAATATAAGTTATATTAGAGTTATTGAAATATCATATATAAGTTTTTGTTATATCATGTATAAAAATATGAAAGATATAAACTATAGAAAAATTTATATTAAATATAGACATTATGATCTCATATATATAAATTAAGAATTTATCAAGAGAAAATAAACTGCTTGTATAATTAGCTTAACACGGTTTTATAGGATTGTTGTATTTGACCAAGACATTATGGTATTCCATATGAGATGAGTGCTAGGAGAATCACTTTCCAATTGAGATCGGTTATGAGCTTACTTTCAGTCATACTGGCACCTATCTCATTAGCATCTTCTCTATTTGACACACTATTCTCTAATTTCTTCTAATTAGAGAGTAGCTATATAAAGTACTCATACAAATTTTCAAATTAAAAGAAACCGCAAATCCCATCAGCTCAAAGGGGCCGAGGATGGCACTAATTTACAAGATGTGGCGAAAAGGACGTTTGGGTCGGGTCATTTCATTTTGGGTTGCTTTTTGGGAGATTTTTTCCGGTAGGCTTTGGGTTCAGGTATGTTCGGTTTTGGTCATATCATGTTTTGCATGTGATTTTTATGAAACATTTATAATTGGTCATTCGGTTTGGTAAGATTCAGATTTTTGTGATTTCGGGTAGAGCTTGGATTTCACTTCGGGTTGGGTATGGGTCTATTTTGCAAGGTCTACAACTTAAGTATGTGTTAGAAAGCCATATGTTAACCCTGATGTTTGCAACGAAGAACAAGTTCTACTTGATGAATAAATGCTTATTAGTAATTGCTTGTTGTTTAGTAGTAGACCTTAAGCCATAACTCCTAGGAAAAAAGCCAAAAGAGCTAAGCAGAGATGCAATATACTTCGGTCCTCGTCCACTTTTTGGCCCAACATCCATGATCAATGAGCACAATATCTCCTTCTATCACCTCACAAATTTTGGTGATGACCCAAAAAAATATGCTTACACCAATGCAATGTATATAAGTAGGAACACCTAAGTTAATATGATAACTAGAAATTCAATCCCGCATCACTTGGATTTGTATTATGATCGCCATTCAACATTAGACATTATGATATGGTTTAACCTTTCAGTTTCAATTTCATGATAAATTCCCAGCAACTTGATCTAGTTCATCGAAGTTGAGGGTTAACCATTCGTGCATGATCTCAGTTGAGGTTATTTTTTGTTTATAAAGTCGGATATGATGTATGCTAAAATTTGGTGGTTCAAATTTGGCAGTTTTGGGAAAAGATGACCACGGCAAGTCCTTTAAACATGAAGATGGAAGCAAATTGTCGGGTGATTATGCATGCGATTTGTTTGAAGCAATACATGAAGATATATCAAGCTGCTATGGGGCCAAGTCACTGGGATAGGCCAGCTGTACAAGCGTATTGTTTGGTGTATACTCTTCCTGATATTGAACCTTGGAACTGGTTCAAAAAACAATGTTATCAGGAGTTGGATTATTATAAGCCTTTGGAACCTACATCTAATATTTATGATAATATTCAATGGCCAAGAAATTATGCTTCTATGGCTTTGATATGTCGTGAGTTTGAGTTTCATCATATTTACACTCCCTCCATTCGATTCCCAAATAATCTTCCATCTCAGAACGAGCATTGGTAGCGCAAAAGGAGGACCAAGAATATCTAAGAACTTACAGATCTGAAGCAGAAGCAAGAGATGCTGCGGCTTGGCTATATAAAGATAGGTCCTGCTTGGATCATTGAATATTTGAATTGGCTTATTGCACGATATCCTAACTATTCATGTAAAAACCAAGACTAGAAAAATAGTGCAAGATTGGATCTCAACTACATGACATGAGGCACCGGTCCGATAATGTAGGGGAATCCACCCTAGCTATCCCAGTCACAAGATCGAGTAGCTCTTTAAATTCAAAAAATAGGATTTATGATGTATGTTTTTTAATTAAATCAGGTTGAATTTAGTCACAACTCATGAGAACTAGACAAAGATGTGGTATTTGTTGATTGTGATTTCAAGTAAAGGTCATCAGGAATGGCCAAGCTTTAGAAAGTTACGTGAATGCATGTATGATAAACATTGCAGTCATAACTTCTATATATCGTTGCATGTCAAATCCGTGTTTTTGTTTCGTCATTAACACCAACCCATTAGTTGTAAACTTTTGCACTTTGCAGAACGAATAGCTTTCATTTCACAATTTAAATGGGCTTCAGCTGTGGGTCTATGTCTATCTTCCTTATTTGGTTACAGGACTTCAGACAGAATACAGTCCGTATATATATTTTTTTTGGATATTCTATAATCTATACTCCGTATATTTTACGGAAAGTACTCCGTATTTTACGCACACATCCAAATCATCCGTGTACTTCTATGTAGCTGTTGGACTCTCATACGCTGGGATTGGTGGCCCACGTTTGCTTCATCTTGAAGAAATCTGCTGCTGAGTGTGTTGACCCAGGAGCCGAAGTCAAAGCCCGTCCATATTGTTCATCTCCGCATGATTTTACATTAAGTAAAATTCAGGTCAGAAGAATACACATCGAATCAGTAGTGATTAGTCTAAATAAATAAATAGAACTAAATTTCAATCTGTAAAAGATATTTCTGAATTTAAAATTAGAGGAAAAGAACAAAATTAGCATTATGATAGCTAACAACGAAAATGAATAATAAATTATGAAAATGAATAATAAATTAAAAATTTGCATTGAAATCATTTTTAAAACCAATTTGGCCCCCGATGATGTTTCATGTTTACCACTGAAGAAATTATTGAAACACACGAAAACGGCTGCTCTTTCATTAGGCCAAATCAAAATAATACAAGAAACCCTAATCAATAAAATAAACTAGACAATTAGATATTTTAGGAAAAACTATCTAAAATTTCCCAATAAATATTTTAAGAGATAAATACGAGGCAATACCGCAATAACCGCCTCATAAAAATCTGGTATTATATACCAAATTAATGGAAATCGATGATATAGAAACTTCTCCATGTACTTGTAAAAAAATATTGTCTTAGAATGGCATACTTGTATGGGAGCTACTTTTATCTTGAATGAGAGCTATTTTATCTTTTGAATTTTTTGTTTTACCTAATAATTATTTTTTTGGGACTTTTGTACGTTCAACAAAGTATCCTTATATTTCTTATATTTTGTGGTTATGAGCTAAATTCAACAGAAATATTCCTAATGATAGGACCATCTTTTGTTCAGCCAACATAATTAATTACAATATAATACTCTCTCTTTCTTTTTTGTTCTTCTCATATGAAATTTATAGATTTTATTAGAACCCAATTTTGACCTTGAATTCTTCCTAATATATAAGAAAAACATAATTATATGAGATTTTAGAAAGATTCATTTCAATGTATATTTTTTCGAATATCAACTTTTTATAATTTTTACAAACATATAATTAAAAATATTTAAAATTTAAATTTTCCTAGGGATTTATGAATAAATAAATGGAAAGAATAAAAAAAAGAAGGGAGTATATATTAATATATACCATACATAGTATAAAACCATAGAAATTAAACTAAGTTGGAAATAGTGTTAAATAAATTTATAACCAGTGTGTGCATATATTAATGCACATGTTTCTTATAATGTTAAAAATTAAAGTTAATAAAAGATGATAAAATAGCATATTTACTATTTACAACAATAAATTTGAATAGGTGATTATAATACTTATAAATTAATGTTATAAGTTTTGATTATTTTTAAAGTTGGTAATTATGATAAATGTATAAGATCTTAATATATCTCCTTCCCAATTTTAAATATTGCTGAAACAAACATATTATCAATTTTCTCAATCTTGTGTAATTAGGTGTCCAAAATTATGAAGTATTTTGTTTCAACCTACTATTCCAAAACTGATAGTGTATATTTTTTTCAATTAACTGCACATGACAAATTGAAATCTCTTATACTTATCTCATTGCTTATTTGTTGTGTATATTTTTTTTTCATTTTTACTATATATGGCAAAATAAGGGATTTTCTTTTAAAAAATTATAAATTTCATAATCCTAAATTAAGGATTTAGAAACCTTTCATTAATCATGGTTCCTAAATATATTAAATACTTTGCACACCAAATTTACAATCTCGTACAGAGTAGGTTTTGAATTTTAATGGAAAGTATCCTAATGCTGATCGTAGCAGTATAAAAATTAGACTGTAAAGTTATTTTAGTTGTGGTATATATTCATGGTATAGAATATAAAGTAGATATAATACGCATGCCATTACTCAGTTTTTATCTTACACGGAGTAGGCGTATACAACGACGCAACCTAAGTTATGCTCGAGGAATGAGAGCACGTACAAAAAAAAACCGTGATGTAGTGCCAAGTGATCAGGTTGCATTACCGATGTTACAAATGGCCACTTGCCCACTTCTCCCACTCGGCGGCATCTCGCAGGTGCCGATGCTATATCCTATCTTTAATTACTATAAGGTGCAACAAACACATAAAATACAGGCTTTGAGACGAAATTTGATAATGGTGTTTAGGAGATATGCATATGATAAAGTAAAGAGAGAATATATATAATTAAAAGTGGTGGTGGACTTTATTCCCAAAAAGTTATTAAAAGGGTAAAAAAAAAATATTTGCATCTTATATTGAGCATCCAAAAATGGTAAATGTTACAACTTTTAATAACCGGAGGTAGTATATAATCATTTAATTGCTTCGGTACAAATGTTGCGGTTGTATACTATTCAAAGCATTTAATGGTTTGGAATATATCTTAATACCAAATACTGTGGTTTTTTTAATAAAACGCAACACTTGAAACCACAAATGCTGCAGTTATTTGAAAAACCGCAACATTTGGTACTAATGCTACGGTTTTTCAAATAACCGCAGGACTTGCGAGTTATAAGTCTTGCGGTTATTTAAAAAATTGCAGCACTTGTGACTCATTATATATACTATTTTTCCAACGCTTCTAGTATCGTTTCATGCATGAAAAAAAAAACACATTTCCCTCTTCTTTAACCCTTAACTTCCCTAACCCTAAATACACATAACACTTAGATCTCCCTAACCTATGACCTTAACTTCTTCTAAAGTTCTCATAATTCATTCTTTCTCATGCATTTTGAAGCATACTCCTCTATCTCACTCATGCCTCCATGGATATGGCATAGTGAAGCGTGTTGAATCCTACTCATCTCTCCCATAGCGAAGAAGTTTACATACTCCAAAGTTCGAAATCTAAAGGTTTACATATGCCCTAAACCCTAGTATATGTTTTTTTTAATTGTTGTACATACTCCAAAGTTTAAAATTTAAAGGTTTACATATGCCCTAAACCCTAGTATATGTTTTTTTAATTGTTGTACATACTCCAAAGTTTAAAATTTAAAGGTTTACATATGCCCTAAACCCTAGTATATGTTTTTTTAATTGTTGTACATACTCCAAAGTTCAAAATCTAGAGGTTTACATATGCTCTAAAACCCTAGTATATGTTAGTTGTTGTACATTAATGTAAAGATGAAAAACCCTTTGTGTTTAGATTTGCATGTCATATGTTATGTTCATGAAGGAATTATCCATTAAAAATCGAGTTCATAGATTATATGGTGTTAGAGGCTTTTTTTTGGAGAAACCCGTTGGAGTATTTGCGGTCTGTAAATCTCGAAAAAAAAATCTAGTTTAGACATATTATAAGCCTCATTCAGAATACCATAGCAAATTTTATGGTTTGTCAAAGCTTTTTCTCAATATCTCAAATGAGACGTCATCGATGCCACTAAGTGGGCAACATGGTTGTATAATACCTCTAAAAATAAAGGGTTTCATAAAAAATTACGTTGTTCGGACTACTGGGCTTAGAGATATGCCTCTCCGAAGTTTCCGAAACATCAAAACACACTCAAAATCTAAGAATAATGAATTGGTTGTTTGTTTTGAGTGCAAAATCTTGTAAATCGCGATTTTGCGTGCCAAAACGAGTGGTAATAATAGAATTTTGGATTTATATGCTTCATGGTTGATTATTTCTTAACTTTTATTATCTTTTTTGACATATGAGATATGTGGTGTAACAGTATATAACAATTAAATTATTTCTTAGCTTAGATTATATTATGTTCTTGATTGAATGTGGTGTAATAGTATATAACAATTAGATTTGCAAACATAACAATTTTGAGAAATATTAATTATTAATAATATACTTTTATATGTAATTAGCACGTAAAATGACTGATTAATTTTATTTTTTTTATCTTGTAACCATTAATTGCTACGGTTTCTAATATAATAGTATCACATATAAATTAAATGTTGCGGTTATATTAGAAAACCGCAGTACATATAAATTTAAGAATAAAAAAATAAAAAAACTCATTATATGTTGCGGTTTTTCCAAAAACTCGTAACATATAATGATAAAAAAATTATTTTTTCTTTTTTTTAAAACTACATGTTGTTTTTATTGCTGCGTCTAAAAACTTGCAACATTTGTTATTTTCCATAACCTTCGCCTAAATGTCTTTCGTATCAATAACCACAACATTTAAAACTAAAAAACCGCAAGATATAAACATTTCTCGTACCATTGGAGATATACATCAAAGAAACTCAAACCTTTGGAATTGGGTAATAGCTTGAAAATTGAGCCTTTGAAACTAGGGATGCACAGCTAGGTATGTAGCTCTTCAGTACGATGAAAGAACAAGGGGGGTACCACAGCAGCAGCTGTATTACTAGCACGACCAGTACAACAAATTCAATTTGTTGTGATGATGAAACTGCTCCTAGTATTGTTCACAATGTTGCAAGTGCTTCAAATCCGTCTCTTCAGAATATCGGGGAGCAACACCAATCATTGCATGACATATTTCAATATCTTTCGGAAGTTCCCCTCCACCCAACGGTAATCGCACCCCCATCGCATCCCGGTCTGGATTACCATCGCTGCGATGCTCCAACAAGCAATGAGAGCTTTTTTTTCGAGGAAGGGTATGGGCCCGTCCAAATTGTGGATCAAGACTATCATAATAAGGTGCGTCATCTCTGTATAACTCCTTGTTTAATTATTGTTCAGGATGTCCTTCCTCTTAAGTTTTTCCTAATTCATATTGTATTAGGATATTATATTATTATGATTGAGATTTTATATATAGCATTGTTATATTATATATAGTTATTATTATTTTAGATATAAGTATTTTATATTAGATAAAGATATACAAAAAATATAAAAATATAGAAAAATGTGTATCAACATCATGATATTATATATAGAAATGAAACTATAAAAATATTTTCTGATATAATATATTCGATATAAATAAGGAATTTTTCGTTCTTGTCTGGACTTATAATTATAATAGAACTTGTCTAGTAGTATGTTTTTCTTGAGCGATTTGTGTTTTTGGAGTTGAAGGGTAGGTTTGTTGCGTAAAACGTCCTGTTAATGGGTATTTCAATAATTTCATTACTTAGTTTGAGGGTTAATTGACCATAATATTTAAAAACACTAAAACACATTAATTGTTCTATTAGGCCGAAGGGAAGTACAAAAATTAATACAGATTGTGTATCATGTAACCTTTCACATTTTGTCCCTGATGTTCTCTAATACTCCTAATACGGATTACCATTTAGGTATAAATGACCACCGAAAACAAAAAGAAAAAAAAAACTCATGTGTAATGGAAAATATCTTAATCTAGGTGTAATCAAGGTCTTTTTTGTTCATTTAAGATTAGTTATCCAAACTAGCAAAAATTGGCATGGAAGCAAAAAATAACGTTGAGCCTATGTTTATAACAGATGTTCTACTAATATATCATCTTTAGTTTCACATTTTTTTTTTTATATTTTAGCAATAAATTTGAATTAAATATATTAATAAAATATATATCCACATAAGAATGGTAAGATTCGTAGAACAATGTCATATTCACATAAGAATGGTAAGATCCGTTGAACAATGTTATACTAAGTAAACCTGTCCATTGAGTTGGGTTAGGACCGAGATGGTTAATATGCAAAACGGGTCGAATCGGGTCAAATGAGGTACATAAGGGGTTGAGTCGGGCTAGATCGTCCAAAAGAGAGTATAGTTTTTATCTATAAAGGGTAATAATTTACATGTATTACATCCAATCTTTGGTAGTGTACTATCGGTAAGTATGTGGAAATAACTCATTACCTAATAGTGTTTAAAAGTCTTGGAAACTATAGACCCATTATTAACCCGACTTGACCTATTAAAGAACTAATAAAACATGACCCTTTAAAAGACTGACTCAGTAGACCCATTATTGATTAAACCTTTTTTTACAAACGGGCCGGTCAAGGAGGTATAACTTTATCAACATGTTTTATCGGGTTTTTAATGGGTCAAGTCGGGTCTAATGAGTCGGGTCTAATCAATAATTAGGTCTAATCAATAATGGATCTAATGAGACGGTCTCTTAAATGATCATATTTTATCGGGTTTTTAATGGGTCAAGTCGGGTCAATAATGGGCTTATAGTTTCCAAAACTTTTAAACAATATCAGGTAATGAATTATTTCCACTTACTTACCGATGATCTACTATCAAAGATTGGAGGTGATACATGAAAACTATCATTCTCTATAGATAAAAATTATACTCTATTTAGATGGTCCGACCCGACTCGGTCCATTATATATCTCATTTAGCCCGACCCAACCTGTTTTGCTTGTGACTCATCCCGGTCCTGACCCGACCCAATACATATGTGTACTGGGGTGGTGGAAGAGTTGAGTTGAATGAATTAGGACTAGCTACTTAGCCCATTACACGTCGTTACATTTTCTGACGTATAGGGACGAGATCGATGTAAAAGAATTTGGGTGCAGGCGAGGCGCATTCAAAAGGAAAGCCGCTTATGGAGCCTGATCGAATGCCCTCTCCTCATCATCATACCTGTGTGATCCATTAAGAGTATAAGAATATTGCAATATACAGTCGATATTTCTTAATTAGATGTGCGCATTTTTTAAAAAAACAAAATGTGCAATCTATCCCGCTATAACGTACTCCTATAATAATATAAATCGAATGTAAATAGAGATAACCTTTAAGGACAGGGGTATGCAGATGTAGGTGTATAAGGGTATAACGGCATACTTGAGGATCCAAAACTAAATTACTCCACACTTGACTAGTTGCTATGGGATATATAACATAATTATTTGTTGCATATGTATAAAAACATGTTGACTTTTTGTACTATTTATATGGAGTATTAACTTAAGCTGCAGTTTTTAAGTAAATTTTCAAATTAATGTTATTGTATAAAATGTTGGTATTTTACAACTTATGTTAATATATAATAACAACTACAATTATGTAGTAATAGTAAAGTAGCACGCTAGACCAATATGAAGCTCAAAGAACTATATATGTATGTAGATCTATTCCATTCATCTTATTTCACTTAGATTATTAAAAATGACAAGATATTAATTCATACAAGTTTACGTTGTATAAAATATAAACAGGTTCTATTATTTCTATATCATAACATGTGAATAGCGACTAGCGAGCGCACCCCTCTTGTATTCTGAGTTTCTGCCTCATCTTTTGAGTTAGTTGCACTGACATTAAACTCAGTACTTGGACTTGCTAAATACTTCGATGCTTCATGAGTTGAATGATATGATATACATGTGTTTTATTTTTCTTTGCCCTTAATCCAAACATTCGTCATTAAGGGACCCGAGATGAAGGATACAACAGATTTATCCAAAGAGCACTCGAAAGGAAAACAACTTCTAGAGCCCCAAGAGCCTCACAAGCCTCACACTGAAAATCAGCGTGATTTATTGAAGGTGAGAATGATAGTTAATGCAATCATCATCACGTACAGCGTTCATTTGCATGATTCATAAATATCTTAGACGATGCACGAATTCATTGTGAAAGTCAGCCGCATATGTGCTCCAGTATTAATCTTTTGTATTACCATGCCTTGATCACTAGCTCTATCTGTTTCTTTTGCTAACATCAAATGTACATCGCATATATATCAACAGAAACGTTCACAGAAACGATCTAATGAGAACAGACGTAGGCATCTCATCAATGCAAAGCTGAGAACTATGAAAGCGCTACTTCCCAATCGCGACAAGGTAAACTACTCAATAATTAAGGTTGGTGGATATGCATGATATATATATCAACTATTATAACCCAACATGTGATTAACTGTAGGACATAATCTCATAAAATCGTAAATGTGATAAGTCACAGTATTATTTTTATTAAATAAGAGAGAGTATGGGACATAATTTTTTTTAGTGAGAAAATAGAGTTAAATTAAAATATAGTGGAATCTTGACAAATTGAAACTTGAAAGTGCGTGGAACACCAATATATAGCAAGTGTGTTATTTAATGTGGACGAAGGAATTACAAGAGTTAATCACATTAAAAACTCTTTATAGGAGAAAAATCTAACCATTTAAATTGTAATTTAATTGTATAGGTATTATTTGCTAATCCAAGCAACATGAATTGTGTAAATACCTTCCAATTAGAGAGTTCCAAAAGTCTCCCTTGAATTTTCAGTGGTTCTACAATCTACACTACTAATATATCCTTAAACAATAGTGGGGCATTCGTCCTTTTTAATATCTTCTCAAATTCATATTGAACTAACAAATCATAAATTAGCTCTTCATTTCACTTTTTGATATAGGCTCCGTTTAATAGGGTGTAAAATATTTTCAATTAAAAATGGTTTTTCATGAAAAACCTTTTACGGTGAAAAACCCATTTTCATGGAATTTTTCCGTTGTTTAGTTGCATGGAAAATGATTTTATATTTAAATATTTTCCGTTGTTTAATTGAACTGAAAATCAATTAAACCTATTATCTTTTCTAATTATATTCTCTTGTCATTTTTTAACTCTTTTTTCCGTTATATTTTTTAGTTGTTTGTCATAACTAAATTTGTTATGCTATAATATTTTTTTTATAAAATCTACAATACATTTCTCTGATCTATTAATAACATATTACATTATAAAGCACATAGCCATAAAACCAGGGAACCCTAAAAATTTGGTTCAACATTATAAAAAGACATTAAGCTAACTATAAAGGAGTATTCACAATCGAATAAGCAAACTAATTAAATAGGTAAACCAATCAATTGGTTGTAATGTAATAGTTTATACTTTTACGTTTTAAATTCTAACAGAAAGAAAATTTCCACTCTAATTTTAAATAAATTATTGATTGCCCTTATTTCATGAGAAACTTACATGATTCAATCAAATCAGGGGGAAATCTAGGGTTTTTTTTTATTTTCGACGAAAATGGATAAAAATAGTTCAAATTCATGATATAGTTCGATAATTTAATAATCAAAACGAAAACGTACTAAATTGATGATATTCGAAAAAGATGAAAAGAAATTGTGGATTTTTCCCCAATGTTTAAGACAGAGAAAGTATGAAGTAGAGAGAGAAGTTATAGAGAAGATGAGAAATGAAAAATGCTTGAGTAGAGCTGGGCATGGGCCAAACCGAGCAGGCACGCTTTTGGCACAGTATGACACAAGAAAAATCATGGTACGACCCGATACACTATCCATGATGTGGGCCGTAGGCCAGACCGCGGACAACAAAAAATTAGGCACTAGCAGGCGAGCCCGACACCAGTTTGGCACGAGGCATGGACGAAGCATGCTATTATTTAGTATTATTTAATACAATTAATATTACTATTATTTTTAATATTATTATATTCTTATAATATAATATATATTATCTAATTTTTTTTTTAAATTCTATTGTATACTTTATTTTTAATTTTTTATTAAAAAAATTAGGCCTGCACGAGGCAAGACACGACACGCCAAGCACGTGGGCTGTGCTAGGCCATTGGCCAAATTTAAGGGAAAGGTAGTATGACACAGCGCGGCACGACTACAATTAGGCACGACAAGATAAGAGGCCAGACACGAGCTGACACAGTCCATGACGAGCACGGCACAGCCCGTGTCCACCTCTATGTATGAGTTGGTAATGCGTGAGTTGTTTGTTAGTTGTTATTTTTTTGGAGCGAATGGATGTAAAATTGTTTTACTCCCAATTTTAAAGGAAAAATATTTTCAATAAGATGTAAAATGAATTTACATTCCAAGTTTTACATCCTATATTTTACTCCAAACTAAACAGTGTAAAATGGGAAAACAGTTTTCAATAAAAATGTTTTACACCCCACTAAACAGAGTCATAATGTCACTATCTCACTAGCTTACGTTACTTTTCCGGCATAAGAGGGTTATGATTTTCTAGTTGGAAAGGTAGCTGTAACAGATCAGATGATGGTAAATTTTTCTTTTTTCTATTTTAAGATTGTGCGTGATCCTAATTTTATAGTGAGGTAGAGAGATCAGAGATATCAAAATATTATTGGGGCACTTCCAGATATAGTTGGGAAACCATGTTTTAGAAATCTGTAAAAAATCTGTGAACATCTGGTTCAATCTTCATTTTACAAAATCCAAAGGTTATTCATGTTTCTTATCGTTGCCTACCATGAGCATAGCATTTTCTTTCATCGTGAGCCACGAAGTCCAATGATTGTTGTTTTAATGACGTCTAATGTTTTGTATTTTATTTGGTTTGAAAGAGCAAGTGAATCTCGTATCTAACAAGGGTATAAATGAACCTAGTAGTATAACTTGTAACATTGTGTAGTTTTAATGCTTGTTTTACCAATGTCAAAAAAACCTATGAACACTAATTTGGTATTCCGTACAAATTTTTTTTAATGATAATGTATGTAAAAGTTGATTGGTTTTAAAAGGAATAATGCGTATGAACTTTAAAGTTAAGGCTATTGTTGCAGAGAGACCACGTATCCATCCTTGATCATGCCATTGAATACATCAAATCCATGAAGCTCCAAATCGATGTAATATTCAATACTTCTCTTTTCCACTATTCTCAACTTTCGTAAGTTCCTCATTTCTACTTATTGATTTGCACTTCTTTTTTTTTTTTTTGTCATTATTTGTCTTAAAAAAACATGTTCTATAAAAGCAACTAACTATAATAGGAGTTAATGTGTGTTATGGAATCTGTTAAGATCGCATCAGTCTATTCTATTAACTTAACTTAAAAGGGGTTTTATTTTCCAACCTTTAAGCACGCCACTTGGTATCACTATTATATCACATGTTCTGTATTGGATGCCAACTAGGAAAAATTATCATATATAAGCATACAATTGTATCTAGATTAGAAAATAAATAAATTTTATTTGGATTAGAAAACAAGTTGTTAATAAAATATAAACAATTTTAACAAAATTTTGCAACTAATTAGTTTTTAGGTCATTCTATTCTTCTTAAAAACTAATTTAAAATAAGATTTGTTTACAATATGTTGTGTTAAACTGAAAAAAAAACATTAACTATTGTTTTTGAGAATGTCATGTAACTATATTTATATGCACATTTTACCTTGAAAATTAATATTAAATAAAGTTGATAAAAAAACAATTGTTTAGTTAGATTTCTTTTTAAAAGTATTTTGTCATCGAGATACATCTAAAAGAATTGAGTAGACCTAGATTGACATAAGCCTAAACAGAATATTATCTTATAAAAATTTGTTTCAAGTGCTTGATCGTGTCAATCAGTAAAGCTAAGATTAAAAAGAAAGCATAAAACATTTCAAATATAAAAAAATCTCAAAAGTCTGAACATGTAACTTCGAATTTGCATCAACCTGTATCAAAATAATTTAAAATTTAAATTATATAATCAAAAGCTAAATAAATGACTATATATGATCAATAAGTGAAGCAACCATCCCAATTTTCAAATACATTTTTGGTGATTTCCATGTGATCAATTGAACATCCATAACCGTTGAAGTTGTAACACTAGTAACCTGTAAAAGTGTTCTAAATTTTTCTTCCGGATCGGAGGGTATAAATTATGAAGTTTTCAACAGCTGCACTTACAGATGATGTCTGCAGTGCATACCTATGCACCTCAAATGATCATGCAGCCTAGGATTGGAATTGGGCCTTGGGGGTCTCAGGCAACTCCTCCTGGTTATCCGTTGATTGGTCCACCATTTGGATTTGGTGGTGGTGCTTTTCCATTTCAACCCAGCCCTCATGCCCTGGTTTGCCAGGTCCCATTTATGCCGAGTTTACGCCCCCAACAATTTCTCCCCACTCCTATCGGAACGCCGCTTACACCTGGTGTATTGCTTATGTCTCTTCCTCAACGGCAATTCACCCCTCCTAGGTCTTCCGATCAAGCACCTAGGTTTCAGCCACCAAATACAAGATGACGCATTTGGACTATCACATCACATTTTACCTAGAGAACATAGTACTAGAGTCAGTTCTGTTTCAACCAAGTAATATATACTCTGTTTCTGAATGCACTTTTTGTTGTTTGATTTGTCTTGGCTGCTGCATGGGCTTGACCCTACATTATATCATGGGTACCTTTTTTTTTTTTTTTTTGGAAGTGGCCAGTCATGGAATATGGGCCTTAATTGCCAAAATCAAACTCAACTTTTTTTTGGAGTGTATAGTACTAGACTACTAGTATGCGCCTTAACAAATAACAATGTCTTATAATGTTAATGATTTCAAACCTAATAACCTAAACCATTAAACAAAAAAAAGGCTTTTGTTTTCGTTACGTATCATAGTAAATTAGTAATCATAAAATGCAAAGTCAGCTATGTGATGTGAATAGATGGTGTGTTAAAACTTCCCGGAAATATATCGTACGACTCAAATAAAACGAAGAAAATTGAGCCTAATTATAGGGGTGTCAAATAGGGTATACGGGTTGATTTTGAGTTGACCCATCGCGTGTCGGTTTTTATCGGTTTGGGTTAAATCGGGTCAATTTGGCCTGTCGGGTCGGGTTAAATCGGTTATTTGCTTGCTCGGGTTCGGTTCGGTTCGAGTCAAGTTGTATTTGGTTCGGATTAAGGTCGGTTTAGGTAAAATCGGGTCGGTTCCTGAACGGGTTATAGCGGATTGGGATAGATTTCGGGTCAAGTCAATTATGGTAATGGGTAGCCTCAATTCCGGTTGAAATCCGGTTCAAGCTTTATTGGACTCGCATCGAGTCATTAATGAAAAATGTTTGGTTTCAAGGTTATTAGAAATTGGGTAAAAATAGGTCGGGCAAGATTAGATCACATTCACATATTCAAATTATTAATATATCGAGTTAGTTCGGTTCACAGGTTGTTATAAATTGGGTCATATAGGTTATGTGTCGGGTTTAATCGATTTCGGGTTCTATTCAGGTCGGGTCCCTAACAGGTCGGACACGGATCGGGTTCGGGTCTTCGAATATCAGGTCAAATGGGTTTCAGTTTGACTTCAAGTCGGGTTAGATCGGGTTTCGGATCTCACTTTTCGGGTCATAATCAAATCAGTTTCGGATAATTTATCGGGTCGGGTCTGATTTTGGCAACTCTACCTAATTCCGCCACATCCCAGTCCCCTTGATAGGAATTAGGCATTAGGTATACACAAATAAATTATTCTGAAACCCTTTTTCCGTGGACATGCACAAATGCTAAAGATATATTCTCAAATATGTAGTCTTTATTATCCCCACGGAATTCAACTTCAAATATTCGTAAAATAAAAACAAGGAAGCAATTTATATATATTTGAGATTTAAATCTTCAATTTCATGATTAGGAGGCAAAGTAAATAAACCTAAAAAAAAAAACATGATGCACCATTTTATATAGTGAAACGGAGTACTACTAGCGTTTTACACGTAAATATTACATTGGATAGCGTACCTTCCAAAATTAATTAATTTTAAGATGAAGGTAATGACATTGCACCCGCCGAAAGCAAAGCCTATCACGTAACTACAGGTCAGCAACAATATAACAGAAATCCACGCAATCTTAACTGAAGAAAGTCAGCATTTTTTTTATAAAAAAATCTCGTTAAATTATCCAACTTCCCATTTTCATCCCCAACCCAAAAAAAGAAATAATCTCCAAAAAAAAAAAAAAGGATTAGCATCCAATAAAGGTATCAAAGATGATGAATCAAACGGTGGAGGATGACAGATCAGATGATTTATCAATCATGAACCGTAGAATCGAACGGCTGAAGCTGCACTTGCACCCAACCATTCGCAACAATGATGAAATCACATCATTAATGGAGGTTGTAAGATGCAAGGGCGGAGATAGAGAGAAGGGGAAGAAGGCAGCCATGGAAGTAAAGATTGAAGCTTTATCTGATTACATGAGAGGGAAATACAGAGATGTTCAAGAAAAAGTGTATGAATATTTCAAGAGTAGGCCCCACCTTCAAACCCCTATTGAAATCTCAAAAGATGAACATCGGGAATTGTGTCTGAAACAGCTTGTTGGTTTGGTTAATGAAGCTGGGATTCGGCCTTTTAGATATGTTGTTGATGAACCTGCTAAGTATTTTGCTATTCTTGAAGCTGTTGGTGGTGTTGACATGTCTCTTGGAATTAAAATGGGTGTTCAATACAGGTTCTTTTCTTTTAATTAACTATTATACTTTTAACCCGCGTATTGTATACTACAAGTTTAGTAACCGTAAAAAAACATAGAAGTTAAAGCCTTTGCGTACTTGACTTCCATGTGATTCGAGGTTATACAAATTAAAATACCCATTGTATACAGGACCTACCGGGTTTGCAATGTTATTATTTTTGTTTTTTTATTGATTTGGTTTGGTTTGTGGTGCAGTTTATGGGGAGGATCAGTGCTCAACCTGGGTACTAAAAAGCATAAAGATAAATACTTTGAAGGGATTGACAACCTTGATTATTTGGGTTGTTTTGCTATGACAGAACTTCATCATGGTAAAATGTTAAACCCTATTTCTGTGATGTGGTTTACCTTGACTAGTGCTTTTTCTGTCCGGATTTATAAGTCACATTATCGCTCAAATCACACTATCATTCTATCAAAGTGACTATTAATATCGGAAAGGCAAGTATAAGAAAGCAAGTTGTTTGAGTATCATGTTTTGGAGAAACTACAAGGTGTACTTGAGAGTACATGTATTACTTGTGATATGGAATTGGGGGAAGAACAAGTCCAACCCTTGGCTTTATTCTTAAATTGCTGCCATATCATGTTTTCCTCATTATGGCTTTAATTTTATTACTGTATCATTGGTAAACCTGCATAGTTTAAAGATAGTGACATTACCATCTGGATTCATTATAGGAGTCATCTTAATTCTTCAAGTAGGAAATTTGATCCAACGAACATTATTAAACCAGTGTATTTAAGAGGATTCTTAATTTACGTGGAAAAGAAGAAAAACCAACATTTGTTTTGGATCAAAGGGACTACAGGAGTCTCAGGAAACAAAGGAATGAGTTGAGTTTGTAAACTCCCTTCTAAGAATTTGTAATGTGTTTCTGTATCTTGCATAATCCTTTCACTTCCATGACCAAAGCATCTTTATTTGGTCCTAAATGTTGGATCATCCCCACACAAATAGATTGCTTCTTTTTAAAGGTTTCTAAACACATTGTGTTCTTTTCCAAATTCCAAAATTTCTCTGTAGGTTTGTGGACATTTTGGAATATTTTTCTGTGCTAAAATTTAGTTGATTTCCTGTTGTTTGGAAGGTTCAAATGTCCAGGGTCTTCAGACTGTTGCAATGTTTGATCCCATCTCAGACGAATTCATCATAGACACACCTAACGACGGGGCCATCAAATGGTGGATTGGAAATGCAGCTGTTCATGGAAAGTTTGCTTCAGTCTTTGCAAAGTTAATGTTGCCATCTCATGATGCAAAAGGTGTTACTGATATGGGTGTCCATGCCTTCATTGTCCCTATTAGAGATATGAATACCCATGAGGTTCTCCCGGGGGTTGAAATACATGATTGTGGTCACAAGGTTGGTCTGAATGGAGTGGATAATGGAGCTCTACGATTCCGCGCTGTCAGAATCCCTCGAGACAATCTGCTAAATCGTTTTGGGGATGTTTCACGTGATGGAAAATATACAAGCAGTCTGCCCACCATCAACAAACGTTTTGCAGCCACCTTAGGAGAGCTTGTAGGAGGAAGAGTTGGTCTTGCTTATTCTTCCGTTGGCGTGCTTAAGATTTCATCTACTATAGCCATTAGATACTCTCTTCTAAGACAACAATTTGGGCCTCCAAAGCAACCGGAAATTAGTATTTTGGACTATCAATCTCAGCAGCACAAGCTGATGCCCATGTTGGCATCGACCTATGCTTTCCACTTTGCAACACTGGATCTGGTAGATAAGTATTCCGAGATGAAGAAGACTCACGATGATGATCTCGTGGCAGAAGTCCATGTTCTGTCAGCTGGTCTGAAGGCATATGTGACATCATTTACAGCAAAGTCAATAAGTATCTGCAGGGAATCCTGTGGGGGTCATGGTTATGCAGCTGTGAACAGGTTTGGCATCTTAAGGAATGATCATGATATATTTCAGACTTTTGAAGGTGACAATACGGTGCTTCTGCAACAGGTTTGATCAAAATCTTAGATGTATTTTCGCCCTTAGGAATTGATTGTGTTGTGTTAGAAAGTAATGCTGTTAGATTATGCTGATGTAGTTGAAGGTTGAATAAATGACCAAACAGAATCCGCCAAAAAGTCTCTGTGCAAATGATAAGTATAACAAGCGAAAGGGTTGCAAATGTTGTTAATGAGCCTGTAATTTGTTAGTTTACTCTGTACATCTTTTCCTATCTTGTATAGTACATCATAAAGTTTTCTAGAGTTAACTAGTTTTAGCAACCTAGTAATTTATTGCCTCTCTGCTCTATGACTTATACTCTGTAGCAGTTGCTGTGTTCCATAAATCTGACCAAGTTCATGAAGAGATTGTGTTGTCTTTTATTGTTCTTCATTGTTCTGCTAATAATACCACAAAATGGCTTCACTGATCTCCTATGGAGAAGGGCGGTTGGAATATGTAATGACTTAACAAAGCTGACTTCCTGCCAACAACTCAGGTTGCAGGGGATCTTTTGAAAAGGTATCAGGAGAAGTTCCAAGGGGGTGCTATTGCAGGGACTTGGAACTACTTGAGGGAGTCAATGAATGCATATCTCTCTGCACCAAATCCTGTGACTGCTCGTTGGGAAGGCGAAGAACATCTTCGTGATCCTCAATTTCAGCTGGACGCTTTCAGGGTAATTGGCTTGACTTTGTGGTCTATGCTCGGTGTTACTTGTGAAAGATGTTGTGTTAAAGGTTTTTTTTTTGTCTTCTACAGTACCGAACATCAAGGCTTCTTCACAGTGCTGCAATGCGTCTCCGCAAGCACTCCAGTAGTCTAGGTAGTTTTGGTGCTTGGAATAGATGCTTAAATCACCTGCTTACACTAGCTGAGTCTCACATTGAATCTGTCATACTAGCAAAGTTCATTGATGCTGTAAAAAGGTTTTTTGTTTCTCATTCCCCCTTTTCTGACCTCTGATGAGTATTCCTAGTTCTTATTCCTGAGTTTATTTCCTTATAGTTTCCTATGGTTATTAGCTGATGCTAATTTGTCTTTTTTTCCCCAGCTGCACTGATGAAAGCAGCCGTACTGCATTAAAACTTGTATGTGATCTATACGCCTTGGACCGCATCTGGAATGACATAGGAACATACCGCAATGTGGATTATGTTGCTCCCAACAAAGCTAAGGTATTGTTTTCCAGATGACTACTACAAAATTTCTACCATTTTTCAGTAATGCTTTCAACCCAAAATTCAAACAAAAGGTGATACTGTACACCAATTATATCATAACTTGTCACTTTCTTGTCAGAATAAGAGGAAATGGAAATTTTTTAAGTGTCTAGAGTGTTAAGGCACTTCGTTGCCAAAAAAGGTCTCAAGTCACTAACATTAGAGGGCAGAACTGAAATATTGTTATCATGTTATAGAACAATCTTATTATCATGTATGAACAATACTTCATGAGTAATTTAGCACATCTCTGGCCTGTAAAATACAAGTGCAGTTCTTATGTCAAAATTCGGTGGGGTTTTGCAGGCTATCCATAAGCTGGTAGACTATCTTAGCTTTCAAGTAAGGAATATAGCTAAGGAGCTAGTTGATGCATTTGACCTTCCAGATGATGTTACTCGTGCCCCAATAGCGATGCAAAGGGAAGCTTATACACAGTATACACAATATGTAGGATTCTAGATCTGAAACAGGGATTGACAATATACATCGATCAGGAAAGATTACTGAGACTATGTTGGAAGATCAGTGTCATTGTGTATGTCATGAATTGTTTTGAATTTCTTCCATTCATTTCCTTTTTCATCACTCTTCTCTTGGGTGAGTGGAGAGTCGATGGAGTAACTTTCCCTAGGATTTTAAGAGACCCTCGTATTTGTTCGGTGTAAATGTATCCGCTCAAGCTGTTTGTCTTTGTTCAATACACATTGATATACATGTGGGATCAAATTGTATAGGGAGTTATTAATATTAATATGAATGTCTTCTAACACATTGTATTCAACGGGGAACCCTAAAGATAAGTTCTTCTAAACAGAAGAGTTGCGCAACTATTTTTATTTTCATTCAACACAAATATTGTTTAGCATCTCCGGATTGACAGCGGTGGGAAGGTTTTGACAGCCTTTGTGCAAATTTATGCAAGTTCTTAAGCATCACATCATGTCAAAGTAACAAAGTATCAACCTTTTTAACCTGACCAAGAGCATGTCTGGACTCGTCAAGAGATTATGTGAATACATTTCATTCGTCTGACAAGAAAAATTAAGCACGAAAAAAGAGAAAAAAAGAAAAAAAATTAAGCACTGATCAACTGCACAATTCATGAAATTATAAGCATCTTGCTTTTCTAGTTGCTTGTTATTCTTTGCCGACACTGCTGCTGCAGAATAACTCTGAAACTTGATGTATCAAAAGCAAAATACTCGGATATATATATATATATATATATATATATATATATATATATATATATATATATATATATATATATATATATATCCAGTACTAGTTACATGTTTTCAGTATCTGAAAGGTCGGGGATTCAAATATGCAAGACGAGCTGCCTCATTTTTCTGTCTAATATCCTCATAAAGTTTCAAGGAAGCCTCAGAGAATTTGGTTAGTTTATCAAGCACCTTTGTCAAACTTGTGTGGATGGAGCCCAAATTCTCATATTTACTTTCATTGGTATCTTCATCCTTACCCTGTAATTCATATTTGTTTTCTGAAATTGAAGCCTCATTTTTCTCCTCTGCCTGCTGCTGTTGCTTTATCAGTAGCTGCAGGTCTAGTAAGAAGTTTCTAATGGCATCACTGACCTCTTCAGCAGGCAAAGCTTTAATCCCTGCTGACCAATCACGACAGAGAACAAATATTGGTGGGGCCACAACTCGCGGAGGGGAGAATGGCCTTCTACTACCTCGAGTGCGTTCCTGAGGCTGCAGGACACAATTTTGTAGCCATCCATTGATAGCTTCCACGTAGGATGTAAGGCTATTCATCCAGTCAGCAAAGCTGAGACCAAAGCACTCAAATTCATACTGGAGTTGAGCCATTATCTGCTTACGTGTTTCGCCTCCCAAAGTCCCTGAAGAAGTCTTAGCATGGTAAGCTAATGATATTGTTATGTACTGTGCATGATGGCATTCTAGCATTGCTTTCCACATTCTGATGAATCTGCATGAAATTCACTATAAGTAATTATGAATGTAGGAAGCATCTCAGAACCCTTGTATCTTTCACATTTCTATACCATCAAAGACTGTAACTTATGGAAACAAGTTAGGAAAATGTGTCCATCTATCATGACTGAGCCAGTAGTTAGGAAGGCGATTAAGCCACATATTTCGTTTCTTCGTCCTTCATATTTAATTTTATCATTTTACATTTTATTTCAGTTTTGATACATTCCACATCCTAAGGTCCTGACAGAAAAGGGAAGAGTTGATGTCTTACCCTGTTATCAATTCAGTTAGTTGTGGCTGCAACTCTTCATCTCTCATTTTCTCAATGCGCTTTGCTATGGAATCAACAGCATGGAGTGCCACTCTGATGCGCGAGTGCAGATCTTTTACAGCTGCTCTAGTTTTGTCAATCACATGAGTACTAAGATCCTTTGCAAACTGATGCCTGAGTTGGTCACATTTCCTGTCATACTCCTTCCTGATGACTTCACTGGCCTATTAAATAATGTGAACCAAATTAGAGAAGCATGAACTGAATACAGAGTATCAGATAAAATACGTAGTAAAAATGAGAATGCCCTAAAATTTACTCTACATCTGGTTTCCGTTTCATTCTTTACTTTGTTAAGATTTAGGAATATTACTCGTTTCACCATTCTATTATTCCAAAGAAAATTGATGATATTAAACATCACTTCAGTACAAAGTATTTCAGAAGATTATAGAACTTAACAGAATGTTGATTGAGGTCCTGCTGCAGATAGATAATTCTTGACAGGCGTCATGCCAAAAGGGGTTGTATCCTTAATGAAATCATAATCAAATTGCAGAAGGTGATAAGACACCTCAAAAGTAGCCTCTTCTATTTTCAATCAGACTAGATTGCATCACGTTTAAGAACCAAATCAAGATATTAACCAGCCTGGACCTCAATAATTCCATGGTGTTTGATCAAATGACAATATCAAACAAAAATACATATTTTTTAGATATGTCGTTCATTCCATCTAGAAGCACATTCCTTTCTGTATAATCTATGCATGAAGATCAGAATCAAGAAATGAAACACTGACAAGTGACTGACCATGTAAACAGAGGTCAACATACTTGAACATTCTGAGAATCAAACTGAGGAAAGCTTTAAATACACCTTTAAATATTGTAAAAGAAACTACTGTTCGCTTACACTCGTCTTTGGGAAGCTAAATATGCCAGCCTATTCCTTGGTAGGAGACTAAAACATCTTCGCTTTTGACATCAGAATATTCTGATTTCTGAATCAAGTTTGCTTATAATCGAGTAAAAAACAATCAAAGTGGGCAATTGTCAAATATGATCTTACGAAAAACAAATACATACAAAACATAAATTTCTATGATCCTGCGTACTATGCCAACTGAAATACATCAATATTCAGTTCACATGAAAGACTGCAAACGTAAGTTTTGTGGATATACCTTGACTTCGTCGTATAACTTTCTCTCCCATGCATAGAGCCTGTCTAGAGTGGAGGAATGACTCCCTGAAATCATGCAAAATTCTTCTACACACTCACTGCCGCTGTCATCAGCATCATCTTTAGATACAGAGGCCAGAGGATTCCTTGATGATGACGATTGTGAAGATGTAGACCGGTTCCATACAATGACTTTGGGTTGCGGCTGAAGTTCTATGGAAAGCAACAACAAATTTACAAAGCCCATTACGTTCCAGCTACTGTTCTTATAAAAGAAACCCCTTTTAACCAACAAAATATCATTGCTTCACAAACTAAAAGAACATCAAATAAAGACAATATAGACAAGCATAATTACTTAAGGCTTTAAGCACAAAATCCTGCCATCCAAAAGTTCTCAGTTCTTATAACTCTTAGGGATTACTCCATTCTATAAGAAACAATTGTCACAACCCCTCATAATTTACGAAATAGCATATAATCAAATAAACTTTTTATAATTGTTGGGACATTCCCTTACCCTCCCTTATCAGTTATCACCCAATCATCACTTATTTCAAAAAAAAATCCCGAACATTCCGAAATAGTTTCGTATATGTCAATTAATTCCGGAAGAAAGGAGTGAACTCATAGGTTCATATCAAACAAAGACAAAGCTCACCATTAGCTGCATGAACGCTTTTTCCACGACAAAAACCCATAGGACAAGCGGATAAAAACTCTGATGATGATGAGCTCCCTACAACATCAAAACCAAAAATCTTAGCAAAAAAAACCATACAAATTCCAACAAAACAACACTTGCATTATATTTACATAACAGTTACCTTTAACCTCGGCATAGCCGACCCGAATTTTGTTAGCTTCAAACATCCTAGCAAGCTCTTTGCCCGATTCAGAAGCCCGGAAAAATCGTGTCTCAATATCCTTAATACTCGACACAAAATCCTTAGCCCTGTGTGTAATAAACTCTGACGGATCCTCTCTTTCTTCACTCACACTCACACCCTTCTCTTGTTCCATTTTCTGCCCAAAATTACTAACACCACACCCCATTTTTCTAACCCCACTTTCACCCTTAGGTGAATTCCCAATACTACCCTCCTCGCCCCACAACGCAACACTCCCACCCCTGGACGACTCCAAACCCGAATCCAAGCCCACACCCACAAACCGAAAACTTTCAGCTTCCTCACCTTGACCACCCTCAGTGTCAAAATAATCCCAGGAAGCCTCGGAATCAGGAAGCGGCGGAGGAGGCGGCGGAGGAAAAACTAAGGAATCGTCATCATTACTATCAACAAAAGTATGAATGTTGGTACCAGGATTGTACCTAAGAGTAACAGCAACACCACCACCTCCTCCAGTCCCGGATTTCATGCAACTCAACCTGGGTTCGGACACCTCGACAACCTCATCGTGTGAGAGGGAAGGAGAAGGGTGATACGAAGAAGAATGAGAAGGGGTTTTGTCGAGTTGGCCAGTGTTGTGGGTAGGAGAGAGAGAGACTGAAGACTCGATCAAAACCTCAGCTTCTGCGAAACGACGAAGTGAAATGCCGATGTTTTTAAGGGATTGAATGTAGGAGACATGTGCAGCTGCAAGATTGTATCTTGTGTTGATTGCTTCGTGTATTAGGCGTTTCCTCTGTTTGCACATTCCTAAGGCAGCTGTTTTCTCTGCTTTTGAGTTTGTGCCCCCCATTTTTTGGTTGAGAGTATTGTAGAGGAAGTTTTGGGGTTTGGATTTGAACAAGAAATTTCAAAACTTGCACAAGAATTGGAAAATGTAGGGTTTAGGAAAGTGAGCAGGAGAAGCTGACATGTAGAATTATTGTAAAATCAATGGCAAAAGCAAAGGCAACAGTCAACAACAAAGAACTAAAAAGAGCAACAATGAATGGAGAGAGATAGAGAGAAAAATTGAACAGAAGGCATTGAAAAGGGTGCAAGTTCTCTTTTTTTTTTTTTTTTTTTTTTTTTTTTTTAAAGCAACTATGCAAGTACTGTTTAGTATTATTACTTAAATTTATACGTAAATTTTATACGGGCTTGGTCCTGTGCGTTTCTATTAGGAGTGTTCGCTAATCGCTATCTAGTTAATTTTACTGTTTACACGTCTTAAGGCTGGGAGTCTAATGGTCCGAAAACATCTCAACCTCAACAGTGCACTAGTAGTAGTTGGCGATACTTTTCAACTCATATTGTTAACTTGGTCGTTATCCGGCAAATTTCATAAAACTTCGAAAAGTTGTAACACATAGCCCCGAAGCCAAACTAAAAGTCGATCTAACTCCATATTTTTTATACCCAAATTTGACCCCTTTCAATTTATAGATGACCCAATTCCAAATTGACCCTATTCCTACATAATTAAAATCGATCCAGCCCATCAACTAACCAATAAGGTCCTATTGATGACAACTCATAATCCCATTTTAACTAACTTATATTAAAATCAACCTGACATCAATTTGAGAGTTGATTTCACCCATATCATTTTATGAATAATATGATACTCAATGCTTAACTTTTGATATATAAAATATTGTAAAGGTTGTACTGATTTTGCCAATTATACATAATTATAGCGATCGACGATATTTTAAGGATTGCAATAACATTTGATTTAATGATGTTGGAGAATCAATATGAGACAAATATATGATCAATATACTTTAAAAGGGGGTGAATAGAGTATGATCGTTTTTCTCATATAGACGCTCAAAGCCTTGAGATAACTTTCAAGTGCGGAATTAATATAATCAGATTGAATTGATGACAGGGCTTTGAAACGGGTTTCAAATAATGCAGGCTAGGCTTTGACTTCGGTATGCTTATATATGTTTAACAAAGTAAATAAGGCAAGAATGAAAATGCAAATAAGTAAAGGGGATGAGTATTTGTTATGAAGTTTGACAATGTGCCTACGTCTCCGCCTAGGGTGTCCGACCCGTATGATTTAAACTTCTTTTATTTCTTCCCTTAGAGATCTAAGGCACCCTTAAAAGATCTCACCCTATATTCTACAACATAGCTTCCCTAGCTACAGTTTCGCATCTCAATTCCTAAAAACAAAAAACTTCTCACTTTTTTCTAAACTTTTGAGTATTATAATTCTTACTCAAAGTATATCACTCTTTTCTTTTGATCACACTCTTTCTAACACTCAAGATATACTCTTATTTTTATTTTTCTCTTGGACTAAATACAATGAGAGGAAAGGAGCTAGAGAGAAAATATGAATTTTTATGTAGCTTGATTATATTCTCACGTAGAAGGCTTGGTGTATCTCTTCGAAGCTTCATTAATCATTTTATACAATCAAGGGAGCAACGATCTTCAACTAATCTTCTTCAAGGGTATGTTACCCTTGAACAACACTTAGCCGTTATGATGACTAATGTTATTTTGAATTGATGTTTAATAAGATTCGGCTATAGGACTTTAAAACTACTTCAAAAAATTCAGCACAAGTTCTTCCAAGTTTGAATAGCTATTATGAGGGTTGTTGGAGCTTCTAAAGTTCTGTTGCAAAATACATTGAACATTTGAAACCTTCTTCATAAGAATCTCCACAAATCATGGGCTTCACAAAGTTCCTTTAGATTTCATCTTTGATTTAATCTTCCCCGAACAAAGGGGAATTGGTTAAAGATTCAAATATTATCTTTTTCAACCCATATCTTCACGAAATATCTTGTAGTTTCTTATACAAATCCATAACGTCTTTGAAGGCTGCTACCACATGCTATGAGAGTTTGTTTAAGTTTCAACCACTGCTGCCTTATCACAATACACGAATTTAACTTAGATATAAACTCTTAAATATTAAGTCCACTAGCTTAACTATATGCAGGAATTGCGACAATACTAGCTACACCTGAAATTGTTAGAAAATATTCTACAAAGCAAGCTATATGTTAGACGCAAATAGGATAGTGCACCCGGGTGCACGATGTGCATCGTGCACACTGTGCAAAACGCAGGAGAAATAACATAAAACGCAAGTGGCTGGACGTGCTTGTGCAGTGGAAGACAGGTCAGCATAGGGTGGGAGACATGTCAGCAAAGATTTTGCTGGAGGTGAACGTGATTTCTTGCAAAAGTTGGTAAACGTGAAAAAGTTATACTTGGTAAACGTGAAAAGGAAAGATTTTTTGTAGGAGTCATTGTAGAAGTCATTGTAGCGCATGGACAGTCTGTTTTTATGCATCGAGAATCATGAAAATAGGTCAGAATTAATGATACAATACACGAATGAACATTATGTTCTGTAATGATCATATATTGAGATTCCTTTAATTTAATATTTCAATGATTGTTACGTATCAGTACCTATTGTAATATATTTAATGATTGTAAAAGTATTTAACTATTGTGATATATTTTAATATTGTACATGCTAGGCCAATGAACGTACTAGTATAAACGAATGAGCATACTAGTGTTAACGAATGAACATTTATATTTTAATATTGTACACACTAGGCTAATGAACGTACTAGTGTAAACAAATGAACATACTAGTGTAAACGAATGAACATTTACGGTTTTGTTTGAATGAATATTACATTTCAGTACAAAAATATAAGAGATTGCATTAGGAAGGAGCATTTTTTTGTAATGATGATGCGTGGGTTTTTTTGCAAAGATCTTATACATTTTTTATTAACCATTCACATAATTCCACTAACCATTTTCAATGACCATTTAGTAAATCTCACTGACCATTTAGCTTATTCCACTGAATATTTGTCCATTTTCACTGACCATTCACATAATTCTACTGAACAGTTCATTCATTTCACTGAACATTCGCATAATTCCACTGAACATCTTCCTCTTTTCACTGAACATCTACTTAATCTCAATGACCATTTACTAAATCTCACTATATCATTTACCTTATTCCACTGAACATTTCTCCATTTCTAATGACCATTTACATAATTCCACGGAACATTTCATTCATTTCTCTGACTATTTACTAAATCATTTATTGATCATTAAGCCAATTCCACTAAACATTTTACTCCCATTTTACTGAACATTTTAGTCAATTGCAATGAACATCTAATTACATTCAATGATCATGTTCTTCATTTTCAATGACCATTTTTTAACCCTCACTAAACATTTAGTTATGTACACTGACCACGTATTTTATTTCACTGAACATTTGATAAATTTCACTGACCATCTAGATAATTCCACTGAACATCCATTCTGACTCCACTGAACATGTCTTCTACTTCACTGAACATTTTAGTAATCTCACTGAATATCAAATTAACATCAAGTCCTTAATCTCAATGACTAATTAGTTAATTGAAATGAAGGGAAGCATCGGGAGAGAGAGAGAGAGTGAAATGGAAGTGAAAGGGTTGGAAGTGAAAAGGTTTGTCTTTTTTATTTGGGAAAATGGGGAGGAAATGATAGCAGTTGTATGGGAAACGCATAACTGTCGTATTCTTTGAAACGAGGCACGTCCAGTAATGCCCATATATGACGATTTATGAGGAACTGCAAATGGTCACTGGGTTGGGGTAAATGGTTAGTGCATTATCTGACGTGTAAAAGCCCCTCCAGCCACTTGCATTTTGTGTTATTTTGGGCTGTATTTTACACAGGGTGCACGATGCGCATCGTGCACCCGGGTGTAACGTCCACATACTATATGTTAGAACGTTGCACAACTATTCATTCTTGGCTTTCTCGTACATGCATTTGTATCATAGTAATGCATTGATCTTTGACGTCCATCATCTATAACATCAAACACATTAGATCACATCAAGGTAGAGTTTTCAGATGCCAATTATTAAAGCATCATACAACATAAATAGTCGGAACTATAAATCTATAATACAATGACAATACTTCACATACTAGTTCAATATAATATTATTCATCAATCATCACTTTATAAATTTTGTTTTGTAATGTGTTATCGATGTTACAACATCAATAAAATATTACATTGTCATTATCAAAGAATTGACAATCACATAATAGCTATTAAAGAAATAATTATTTATGACTTGATTTGATATGAGATTAACACAAGAAAATAAAAGTTAAAATAGAATAATGAATTAACAATATATAACACGTGAATTTACCACATAATGATTAACAAAAATCAATAAATGTTGAAAAGTTAAAAATCAGTCTACATTAGGAAAACATTCTACATTTTGTCCAACTAAGGATAAAATAGGAATTCATTATTTAAAATTTCATTCCAAATAGTTACATAAATATCTAAATTATTTAAATTATTTTTGGATGTTGTAAAATAAATTAAACAATTTTACACATATTTTATTTCTCAAGTATCACTTAAGTTAGCTCATTCCATAAATGACCTCTTAAATGATTAAATATATTTTAAAAAAGACTTATTTAATTAAATAAATATGTTAGATACACTTTTTTAAATATTTTAAAATTACGAGTATTAGATGATTTGTTTTAATAAACGAATTGAAATTTATCTAACCCGAAATAACCTACCTAAATTCAGCGAAACCCGAATCAAATTGACTTGTACATGATTTAACTTGACTCAACCCAAAAGTCTTTCTAAGTTCGAAATAAATCTTCGTTTAAATTCATGTTGGATTGACCTAAACTGATCATGGCTTACCAAATATGATCCCCTATTCAAACCATAGTAAGGAAACAATCAATTGAATTCGATTCAATATGCAAAAGACAACCCATTTTGAGTAGATCCAATCAAGTAGTGGACTATATCCATTTCAACAACTTGATTTGATACCCCAATCAAAGTCAATAGAGTATAAAAATGCATGGTTATTATTAGAATTAGGAGATTAATGGAAGAGGGAGGAGGCCAATAAATTGTAGTATTTGAAAGGCACGTTTTTGTTTTTGGCAATGGAGAGAGATATTGGACCATTCTTATTAATGGTTAAAAAAATTTTCATTTCTCTCTCGTAAACTATTATTTCTCTCTTTCACATCACTTTCTTTATAAGTGTATATTTTTTTCAATACTCACCCAACCAATGACTACAAAAATTTCTCTTTACTATGCCAAATGCATTTAGCGAGAACTGCTAGTGAGCAAGTGAGTGTCAGGAATCAAGAGAGCTGGGACCCATGAAGATAATTGTTGTTGCACTAACTGTTGTTTTTTCGCTTCCTTTTATGGATTTCGAATTGCCCTCCAACGGCTCCTTCAGCCCAATATTGTCAGCTTCTATAATCCTATTGCCACTTTTCTTAGGTACTTTGTTTTTTAGAATTTTGTTCGAAAAAATATAAATTTGTAAGCTTCATTAAGATCATATCTCATTTTTAATCATGGGGTTAAAAAGATAATACAACTCTATATTCAAATATGTGAATTATCTCCTTAAATGTCATTTTTACTCATACCACAATATAAAGAAGTATTATTACTATTAAATTATTACCATAGTTTCTTAACCATTGACCATACTCACCATACAACCTAGTTACGTTGAGCAAAATCTTCAAGCATTTTCTTATATTTTTTTTTAACACATTTTATGGAATATTGAGGTTAAAAGAGGCCCATTTCAATTCTCTTACTTTTTATTAAGTTAGAATTTTTTTTTTTTTTGCCGATTAAAACTAATATTTATTGATCAAAACTGATTTATATAGATTAATTTTTTTATTTACCGATTTACTATTGTTTTGATGCATAAAACTTTAGATTTTTATTGACTTAAATTAAATTTTACTGATTAAAACATATTTTTACTAATTATAATTGATTAATGGTTTTAATGTAAAGTGAATAGAGCCTTGTTCCCTACGATTGGTTTTAAATTCATTTTTTACTTTGTAATTCCTTTGTTAAATTGTCAAGTGAATCAATAATCGTATTTTACCCAAAGTTTACGTCATTGAATACAAGAATGAAGTATAAGTTTCCCTACTCCTTATAATTTAACTTCAACTACATAAAAAAAGACTACAATACGGCAATACCCCGTAGAGCGGTATGCCATAGATGTGAAGCTGTGCACGGTGGAGTGTTGGATGTGGATGTGTGTTGATCTGGTAGATAATACGAAATCATCAAACACTCACAAAAAGAATCTGTCTATTAGGATAAGACAAGTAGCCATTATATAAATAGAGTATATATAAGTAATATAACATTAGAAATAGACCTATTTAAATATGAGGGGTCCCATTAAGGGCTTTTAACTTATCATTTTGTAAAATGGTCTAATCAATTATGAACTTAACTGAGTCGGTATATTAAAATGTTATATTTTATTAGATTTTTAATGAATCAAGTCGGGTCAATAATTGACCAATAGCTTCAAAAGCATTTAAACACTATCAAACACTAAATTATTTTCACTTACTTGCTAATGATCCAGTGCCAAAGATTGGAGTTGATACAAGCAAACTATTACCCTTTATTAATAAAAAAAACTAATCTCTTTGGACGGCATGGCCTGACTCGACCCATTTTATATTTTCTTTGGCATGACCCGACTCGGCCTGTTTTGCATTTTTTTTCCTGCCCGGCCTCGTTTTGTATGTGACTCATCCCGGTCGTAACCCAACAAAAAACTTCTTAAATTATATTCTAACTTTTTGATATGATTTCTTTAGTAATACTTGCAACAAATAAAAATAATAACTTACGTAATATCCCAAATAAATAACAAAAGATATTCTATAAATTTTCATCTCTTTATTCCCACGGTGTAGGTGTGGGTTGACTGTTGAGGGGGATTCTCTTCCCGACCTTTCTATGTTTTTTAAATTTTTCTCCCAAACTACACATACCATTAAAATTCAGTACAATGCATGGGACTCTGGGAGTATATTCACTTCAACGGCTACAAAGATATTAGTCAGGTGGTGCAACTCTAATCCTATCAATTAGTATCAGAGAATAATCAATCACGAAAAAGCTAAGGACAAGTAGGGATAGAAGTCCACGCATTCTGCTTTTGCAGTCGATAAAGCCTGATTCCTTTGAGCGGCACAAAGTGAATCCAACTTTATTTTTTTGTGCACCCTTTCCATAGTGTATGCCTTTTCTCTTGGGCAAATGCTTAATTTATTAAGTTAATGAAAACTAATCGTAGGTTATGAAAACAGAAAAATAACTCCCTCTAAATAGCCACTTTCTGTATTTTTCTTTACACAAAAAAAGTTTAATGAAATTTACAAAGAATGAATGGTATATAATGGTGTTAGAGGTCCCATGCCGTCGAGGCACAGGCACGGGCACAAGCACAGGCACAGACTAATCTTGTGCCAGTGCATGAATAATCTTTCCTAAACTTTGAGCTTAATTTACGCCTTGCCTCCATATCCACAGAGAACACGGCACATACAGGGAGATGATCAGAGAACCTTGATTCTCCTCTGGCATATTGTACTTGTTCCCATGCCATAGTATTCTATCACACCAAGCACGGGTACGTCGTTTCTTGGATTTTGTAGTCTCTCCTGCGTACATGTCTGAATTTTGAGTGTACTGATAAGCTGGTGCAAACATCACCCGCCCCTCTATCCATCCACAAAACACCTTGCTAGAATCTCACTCTATCTTTAGCTGCATACAAGTCACACTAGCGCTATGAATAAATACACAACACAAATTGACCTTTTTTAAAATCAAAGTCCAATCAGATAACCATCTTAGATCAAACATTACGTGCATAATGAAGGTCACAAACCTGATCTTTCTCGAGGAGGGGTATCCCAATTATGTTCCTCTAGTAGTAGCCGAGCTTCTTCATAAGGCAAAGACGCGGGATACTTAAGATCTCCAAACCAAAGGACTGGACTGCAATCAATTCAATATAAGCATATCATCATGTAATTTTGTAATGTAATGTAATGACTGTGGGTATTCAAAATTACCCGACCTGATTGACCCGATGACCTGAAATTAATAAAAGAAATTTTGGTTTTTTCGGGTCGGGTAAAAAACAGGGTACTCGGGTCGAGTCTTGGGCCAGATAAAAATATAACGGGGAACCAAATACCCGGTTATTTTTAGATGATGAACCTGTTATTTTGGTGGAGGAACATTGGTTTGCTGGCAGTGCAGAGGTGCACGCTGAGTCTTTAGACATTGTTATGGTGATATGGTGTTGTGTTTTGTTTCAGACTTTTGTTCAGAATTCTGGAACTTTGTTTTGATCAGATTCAGTATGAATCTTGGGACATATGCTTTATTCTTAGTTTATTGATGAATGGGGTTTAAGAATTCACCAGATCGGTGCTTATGTACGCCCCTGTTTCTTAGCTTCCCCCTTTTCAACTACTATCATCTTAGGTGGCGAGTTGGTGGTTAAAAATTTCTTGTATACTCGGTTGCTTGAAATATGATATGATGCAATTTTTATCTCAGTGAGCAGGTGGCCTGGTTTAAATATCTGGTACTAGCTTCTTAAGTATGTATAATTTGCTGGGAGAAAAATGTTGCAATCTTTATTAGTACAATATATGTTTTTTACATTGCATGATGTAAATTCGGTTGCTTGAAATTGAAGTGCTTCGAGATACTATATGATGCGACTTTTTTTTTTGACATTTATGATGCGACTTTTAACTTAGTGAGCAGGTGACCTTTTATATATCTCGTACTCTGGTAGCTACGAATTATTTTTATTTACTAGTCAATTTGTTTGGTCAAATCTTGTGTTCGAGGTTTCACTGGCCAATTGTCACAATTTTATCTTCTTTTAGTGCTTTGAAATTGGATTTGATATGGAAACTGCCACATCTCCTACTTTGATGCATTAAATTACTCGCAAGTAAATGCGTTGCCACTTGACAATTTTGCCCTGAAGCTGCAGAAACAACTAAGTAGCTTTGTATGCTTTGTTCACTCAGAAAATGACTGTATACTAGACTTTTAGTAAAGATCTTACCATCTTATTTCTTTTACTAAATGTGTAGAAATTTTTATTTAGACCTTAAATTTTTCATAGCTCGTAATTGCTGATCAGAGATCTTAAGGGCTTCTTTGGATTACTTTTCACTAGTCAACTTGCAAATGCTAAGAGCTAAACTGAATAGTCAACTACATTGAACAAAAGATTTTTTTGCAAAAAAAAATATTAAAAAAAATAAATTGGGTACTCAATAAGCAGGTACCCGCTTAAACCAGATCGGATCATGGGACGATTTTTAAACTACCTGGTATACCCACTGAGTTGCACGTATTTATGATGAGAAGTAATTAATACAACCACCATACTCATGATCAATGATAGCCCTTTTCACATAATTCTTCAACATCTTTGGGAATTGCATACCTTTTAGTGTATGTGTATCGGCTACATCTGAATTCCTCTGCAGTTCACGTCCATCCTTCTCAGAAGCCAAGTGAGAACATACAAAGCACAAGCTCGTTTGTTAGAGCGTCATGCTTATTGATATACATCCCTACATAATCATTCAACGTGAGTTAATCATTCCATCGATTCACAAATTCATTTTGGATCGTATGTTTTGAATTGAAATGTAAACTTAACAAATATATGTACCTTGTTCCTTAAACAACCCATCAATCCAGTTCCCATGGAAGAAACTCTGACGTGTCCAATATATGGAATCAATTCTTTTCGAGCCCAAACTGAAAGAAAGAGACCAACCATTTGCTTAAATAAGATTGTATTTAGTAAGACCAGGGTAGGCAGGTGATTCTGGTACGACCGAGAAGAATTCTTACACGCTGCTTGAGTAACGATTTTGGATAGGATTGTCATGGATGCGTCTTGGTCTATGCATCTCTAGAAGTAGAGCCAGTGAATGAAAACAGCAATTACAGGTCTTCACTAGGGTGCTGTCCACTCTCATATTCTTACAGAGAACTTGATTGGACTTCTGGAAGAAATTAGACTTTGAATTCTTTTTTTTTACATGAGACTTTGAATCCTTTGATGACTTCGAATTTGGGCTTGCATCACCCGAGGGGTGCAAGCAATCACGATTTTTTCAATTTTTTCTATAAATTGGGTCAGAAAACCTTTATTTGAAACTGCGTTAGGGGGACATTTTTTGAAATAGTTTTATACTGAGGTTAATTTTTGAATTTTTTAAAAAAGTCCCCATCATCCCATGTGTACGGATTATATTATAACTTGAAAAAACTGTGTATAGAATAATTCTTACTGTAGAATTGTAATACACTATTATTGGCTATCTACTCTGGGCTCAAGGTTGATCATTCACCTCGAGGACTGATGGTATAGTAGGCTTTGTCAGATCATTAAGGCCCATGGTTTGGGCCCAATCACTTATTCCGTACTTCTGTAGCCTCCTAGTGTATGAAAGCTTGAAAGGTGACTGAGGGACAAAGAGACTAGAGATGGCCACTGGGCTGGTTCAGCCCGGCCCACCTCTGGCTTGAACCAGATCGGCTCTCTAAAAAAGTGGGCCGAATTTGAATCAAATTTTTTCAACCTTGACCCTATTCAATTCGACTTGACCATTGATTTGGCCCGATTCGGCCCGCCTAAATCTTTAGCTTTCTAAAATTTATTTTATATAAATGTTAGTTCAGTTGAACATAAATTAATTTATAGAATATTAGTCGATTTGCATATAGTTTAATTTATATGAACGTTAGTTTATTTGAATATACTTTAGTTTAATTCCTATGAATATGAATGTTAGTTTAGTTGAAAATAGTTAAGTTTATAAGAATGTTAGTTTAGTTAATATAAATCAATAAATGTTAGTTTCGTTGAATATAGTTTAGTTTATATGAATTAGTGAACGTTATTTAGTTTAATATAGTTAGTTGAACATAACTTAGTTTAAATGAATTTTAATTTAGTTGAATATAGTTTAATTTAGATGAATCAATGAATTTTAGTTTAGTTAAATCTTAGTTTAATTGAATCTTAGTTTAGTTTATATGAGTGTTAGTTTAATTGAACATAATTTGGTTTATAAAAAATCAATGAATGTTAGTTTAGTTGAATATTATTTAGTTTATTCATTATATAAATCAACAAATGTTAATTTAGTTGAATACATTTTAGTTTATATGAATAATGTAAGTTTAGTTGATATGAATCAATGAATGTTAGTTTAGCTGAATATAATTTAATTTATATGAATCAAATATGATTATGTCTTTTTGTAATTATATGTAATATATGTAATTTATGTAAATATGTAATGAAAAATGAAAAATATCAACAAAAGAAATGAAAAATGAATATGATTAGTCGAATATCAAAGTTTACAACGAATGTCATTATGTGATTCGTGAATATAAACATTTAATTACTTTCGAAACAATTCATTTCTTCTAATTTATAATGTCATTATGTGAAATTCGGTTTGATTCAGTTCGTGAATTCGGTTTGATTTGGTTCATTATTTGGTTCTTGAATTCGGCTCGTTATTCAGTTTTCGATTCGGAACGAATCAACCCAGCCAGCTCGGAAACAGACCGTCCCATCTCCAGGATCGGTCCAATCCCGGTCCCAAATTTTCGAGACCAGCCCGGTGGCTGGCCTAGACCGGCCCCATGGCCATGTCTAAAAGAGACCCAATGTATTTTGTTCAGGATCCTCTATTGCAAGTACCTTTTTATAACCCGTCATAACGATCCAACAAAGAAATCGGTAATTAAATTTGGTAAGAGGCAATGGATTTAGGAAACGATAATGAAGTTATATTAATCATTTGGCATAACAATGATTCAATAATAGGTCTTGTATACAACAAGTTGTACACAATGAACTAGTCGTACCAAAATTAGGCTCAAGAGCTGTGGAGCCTGGTATTGATTTATCAAACCTTTCCAAGGCTGATCTTTATATGCAGGCTTTTTAGTATGTATTACAACTCCTAAAACTCGTTGAGGTAATAGCGCACCTAATGTTTGGAAAGGGGAGCTTAGGGGAAAAGGGAAGGGGTAGGCTTCATAAGCTCGTAACATGCTAGGCATGCTTAGTGGAAGTGGATGAGCAACTTTTCTTTCGAGGAATACATAATTTGATGATCCCTCTAACTTTCGCTTGTTGTTTCTCATCCTCGTCTTCAAGTGCTGTTGAGGCTGCTGCTTCTGCAAGCCCTGCCTTGGTGCTCCTGCATTATACAATCAAATGCTAACATACTTTCACACATTAACATCAGATAACTGACATCATACCTGATATGCTTAATGTAAGGTTATTGAGGTACCTTTGCTCATTGTAGGAGGAAGACTTGGTAAAGATAAGACTGTGAGGGTGATTGGAGGCTGAGGCTGAGGCTGAGCCTGAGCCTGAGCCTGAGGAATGCGTATGCTGATGATGAGTACTCATGGCCTCGACGATGGTGCCACTGAAGTACTCCTTCTCTTCTGATTGTAAATTTCCAAACCGGGGATTCTCAGACATGTACCTTACCATCATCAGATCTTCATCTTCCTCGCTCACTACTTGATGATCATAACCGTGGCCATTCCCTGCCTGGCAGTTGTTGCAGGGTTGTCTTTCATCTGCTACTTCTGCTTTTACTGGCAGAGGAACCGCATTATTACTTGGACTCACACCTCTAGTGCTTAGCTGCTGCTTTAGACAGGGTATAAAACTATTCTTCATGCTGAAATTGAAGTTTTTGCTGCTCCCAAAGTTGGATTTGGCTTTGGCCTTGACCTTGCCCTGGGTATTCACAATCCCGCTTCCTCCACATGCAATTAGGTGGAGGAGAACTGTACTATTACGAGTCAAGCTTGTGGAAACAGTTGGGTCCCCATCCTCCTGAATACTTCTTGTGACTTCTTTCTCAAATCTTTTGGACTCTGAAGCTGTTGTTTTTCCTACTTGTGTTGGCTGCACTGGTAGTGGCAGAGGAGGCTGTTTGTCTGAGTTTGTCGAAGAGGTGGAAGGCAAGGAGTAGGACTCGTCTTGCTCCACTTGCATAGTTGGGTAAGGCGCATTTGAGCTATTGCAGCTTCCCTTTTCTTCTTCTTCCTTCTCATCGTCGTTATTTTCAGTCTGTTCATAGTTCTGAATAGCGGTACGTTCCTGAAGCTTAGTAGCTACTTGCCGTTTATTTGGTCCTTGATGTGAGCCACCTGATTTGTTCGTCACCAACCCATTAGTTTTCATATGACTGTATTTTATCTACAGCCTACTTTTGATTTGAAGATCTTCAATTCATGTCTGTCATTCATTACCAAGACTCATTAACTAGTGCATTTCATAATCACCTACCATACAATTTTCATAGGTTTAGCCATTTAGCTAGCTAAAACCAGCAGAACAAAATTTGCTCTCATAATTCCTGGATTGGCTAAAAAACCAAAGACAACTAAAGATACAGAGGGAGTATACAGTTTGTCAATATTTTGTGCCAATGGCCAATCATTTGCATTTTATTTACAAGTTTCCTAATTCTCCTAATTCCTAGGATTGTGTTTCATGAAAAGATAAGAGGTTTGCATAGTTTTTACTCCACATGATAACGTTACTCTGTGTATGTATAAGAGTAAAAGTGTGAAAGAAAAGAGAAGAATATACAAAGTACTAATTCCAAGGTTTTTACTTGTGACAATACTACATCATGACAGTGTTTATCTTATCTTTCTCGAATATAAGCTGTAGTCTGTAGAGAGAAGGTAATTAACTGGTTGGAATTTCGAAATTGAGTTCACCTTATACATTGTAACACTAGCACCATATTAAGTTGCACAGAGCAAGAAAAGTTCGGTAGCTCAAAGCATAATTAGATCACTAACCAGAGTAGTCTCTCTCGTGTAAGAGTTCAGAGCCTTTGAGTACGTATTCTGATCCGTCAGAGGTATAAATGACATCATTCTCCGTCAGGTCATTCCATACATATCCATTCTTATAGCTCCTACATACGAAGTATACAATTAAAGTGAAGAATCTTAGGTTCCACGAAATTTGCGGCAAATTAGCTTGATCATTACGCAATTATTAGCATAAGTGTAGTAAAAAAAGTGTAGTTTGTTATTTCTGTATGTAGTCCGGGAGAGTACATGATCCTCCGTAGTGTGTTGCAAATACTGATAGCGATGGCTATAGACATACCTTTTACAAGACCATGAATATTGACAAGGCATAGCTTTCCCTCTGAGCACCGTTAGTCTTTCCATGACATCTGTTTTACTCCGAACATGCCAATTGAGATAAATCCCACACGTTAATGGACTTGCTACTAGCTAGAATCAATATATTCAATTACTCATGCACGTTTTCAAGCCAAACAAAGGAAGAACAATGAAAAAATGCCACAAAATCAAGCACTAGTGCAGAGTGTGAAACACGAAACGACCACAGATTATGGGGACAGCAACTATAACAGTGCATACGAATTCAAAACACGAAAACAAAAGTAACATTGTTCCTCATTTAAAAGCAGTTAAAGGAAGCTAATATTGCATTACCTTTGAGGCGAAGGGGTTGGGAGGCTAAGTGCGAAACCTCCATAAAATGAGGATGCTCAAGTTGGCCATTCCGAGTAAGATAATACACAACTTGAACCTTGTTGAACATCTTCAATGATCTATTTTTAGGATGGTGGTGCTGCTGATAATGTAGCTCATGACAAGCTAATGATTTAACTCTATCAGTAGTTGGACTAACTGAAATTACTTTCAATATCTCACTAGTGGAAGGTCTTCCTCTCCCAGCCTCCATAATGTGTGCTGTCTTCTTTCGTACTCCTATACTATACACTAAACTCTCTCAACTTGTGAGCTAATAAAGATGGATGGTACAAAATGTAGTAAAAAATGTTGTTAATAAAGTATGCAGAAAAGACCCTGATTTATACAGAGTAACTAAGATTGAGCTCTTTCATTATCTTCTGTCTTCCAGACAGGCCAGAGTTAATGAAGAGAAGAAAAAGGATGCTGAAAGTGAAGTAACACAACCTCATGGCGCGACTTTTGGCTGGATTCTTTGTTTTGGGATCAAACCCCAAGTTTGAAAAACAAATCACAGATACGGAAAAGTTAAATGGAGAAGTTTTAGGAGGACTTAACAGACTTGCAGTTACTCAGATGCTCCCACTCCTATATAGTATATGCTCACTGTTCAAACTAGACACTGTCTTTTTTTTTTTTTTTTTAATGTGATACTCTTACAGATCTATTCTAGTGTACTCCTTCCGAGTCTCAATCATATAATCCAATTGTCTCATACACACAAAGCGACACACGGTTTTTTCGCTCCGCACTAGTCGCATTATTTGAGGGACATCCAAAAAACCACACAAATGAAGGTGGTGAAGGTGCAAGAACCACCCAACCATTTAAAATTGTACGACTCACTACTCACTATCACTAGTTGTATTCCGTCTTGCTAAAAAAATGCCTTAATCTTTCTGCATTCTTTTTTAAATATCGATACAAAAAAATATTATTATTAACTAAATGAAAACTTTAGCTACAAAACCGTTATAATATGGATCCCTTTATAAATCTCATTCTTATATTTATGTAATGTGGATCCCCTGAGGCCCTAATCACCTAACACTTTTTTAATCAATTATTTCTATTTTATTTTTTCATCATTTGCCTAAATTTTACTATCTCTATCCCTAATTTTTTTTGCCTTATTGGACTTTTTACGGTTTCAAAGACAATAACTTAAGCGTTTTTATCTTCACATTCATAAAATAAAAAATCATGAAACTTTGATATTTTTAAAATATTACATTGAAATACTTTCAACGAAATGTCACTAGTAAATTATTTTTTATAATATATTAAGAATTTATACTTAAACTTTTAAACTTTGACTTTATAAATATAAATATAAATAAAGCAAAAATAAAAAGACGAATGGATAGAGTATGTGTACCCACCTAAAACTCTTAATATGCGTGTCTTTTTCGTAAGAGAAAAAACATTTCCATTGTTATGATACAAATATAATAGCGAATCTCACCCTTTGTTGACTAAAATACTCTTATATATTTATTACTACACTTTATTTTATACACCTATGTATAAACTAAATTATTTATAATTGGTAATTTTTGATATTAGACTTATATGTATAGTAAATTACAATAGTATAAATAGAGATACAAATATTAATTATAAAATAAACAAGTTACATAAATAAAAATTCATTATCTCTAATTTTTGCAAGTTCATCTTATGTCACGACATTATTCTATATATAGTTTTACAAGCTTCTTTTGTTATTTCATGAAATCAATTTCCATTTTCTCGTAATTTTTCCATGTATTGAATTAAAACAAACATTATTTTCAGCTGATAGCGACAAGTTGTGACAATTGTCAAAATATTTATTTCAACTGGCAATCCTGTTCTTGCCTTTTTCATCCATTCGTTGGCGCACTTGGTAACTCAAATAATCTACTCAGCCTACACTAGCATGGGTTCTATACTTCTATGGCGTAGGGGGTAGAGCATACTGAACTTTGAGCCAGCGAGCTAGGTTCGACTCTCGTGACCTTTTCATTTTTCATTTGCACCCATGTTTAAGAAGCCTATTATATTTATAAGTTTATATACAAAATAATCAAAAAGTTAACAAATAAAAAGTTAAACCACAGGCCACAGGTGATAATATTTTTGATTAGGTAAAAAAAGTTGTGATATCAAAAAAAATTACTGCAAGTCAACGTCAAAACAGTTGTCGCATAAACCGATATTGGAATAAAAAAAAAAATATATAGTATTAGATTAAAAAGAGAAACAGTAAGCACAAGTGTAGACGGGGGGAAGTCCAAGGAGGTTATCTGTTTTTGTAAAACTGTGCAAGGGCAACAATTGCAATGCAGGAAGTGACTTGAGGGGGATGTTTTGTCAGTCTCATTTTACCATTCCCAGTTTTCACTCTTTTTACTTGACTTAATAATTCAAGACAAATTTAATGGCTCTATTCTACTACTTCATCTCTACTGCATTTGCATTTACCCCTCTCTTCATTCTCCTCTTTTCTTACCCCTTTTTATCTTAACTTTAAAGAATACCTTGCCATTCATACCCTATCTCTTCTATTGTTTTTCTTGGTTATTTTTAAATTTCAATATTAGTTTCGTGGCATGTGCAAGCTATGAGACCTAAACATGGCTCTGCTTCTGCTACTTGGTCTATTTCCAAGCTTTTAAAACACGCATATAATACTGCAGTTGACACCTAAACAAGCATTGGGAAGTGTTTCAAGGACTTTATATTTTTTTTTGTTACCGGACACTAAAACAATTACTAAGGTTGAGTTGAAATGGAATTTCAATTGTCTCCTGCATAATTTTTTCATACTATGTATCTTTTTTTTCACTAATCTTACAAGCTAAGCCTTGCTAACAACTTAATCTGATTGTCAAAATAATGGGGTAGTCATTATTAGCCAATGAAATTCATCATTCTTCATCTAAACTTATTTTTATTAATGAGGTGAAATAAGGTGGGGAGAATGATATCTTAGTTCTATATAAGGTCTTTTATAAATTATAAGGGGCTCAGATGTACAAAAATCTAAGCCAATGGTCAAGATTATTCCTTCATTATAAAATACTTTTTATTCTTAAATTTGAAGTATAAGATTGTCTAATAACATTACCCTACAAAAACAAAAACAAAAAAACAAACCTCATTTGATAAAACTAAAAAAGAAATATAGTATAGGCGTGAGCTTGATTTTAGCTTAGTGAGGAATAACGAGTAGCAGTCAGGGGTAACTAAAAGTTGATCCATTAGCCAATTCCTCGTAATTTATAGATTTTTGGCCTAAAATATTAGTTTTTGACGGTAAAAAAAAAATCATTTTATTTTTGAAATTTTCAAGCTTGACTAGGTTAGACTTGAATATCGAATTCAAAGTTTATGCTCAAACATGCTCTTTTCCAAAGTGGGCCAAAGACCCGGGCTACTTTGATTAGCTCTAGTGGAGGTGAGCTACGGAAGGGGTTGGGTTGGCAAGGTTAGGACGGGTAACACAAGATCGGCTTGGGTATGGGGTAGGATGAGCTAGATAGACAACGGTGACCCATGACGGGCTAGATAGTGGATCAAGTGGGTTTAATGGGTTGAAGTGGTTTTAAGTAGGTCAAAATGAGTTATGAATTAAATTAACACTTTAAATTAATTTTAGTAAAAAAATGTAAACATTTGTATAATAACGTTAAAATATTTATAGCCAAATTATAAAAAATCTAACATCATAAAATTCATTATCATTTATAAATTTTATTAATACTAGTGAAAATATCTTTAAAACCTTCTTAAAAAATAAAAAATTTAAATTTAATATGTTAAAAGTAGTTAATTTAAGTATAAATTTTTATTAACTAAAATCAGAATTGAAATTTTCTTATTTTCTTAATTTTGTGTATTGGGGAAGAGAAGGGGTAGGCTGGGTAGTGGGTGAGGTGGGTTAGGCTAGAAAAATTGGACGCGTGACCCAACCCTGATGAAACCAGGGTTGGGCTGGATCCACACCATAAGCTAACCAATATGCTTCTTTGTAACCTCAGATTCAAAATCTAAGGCTGATCTACTACAAGTGCATATCTAACCCAAGCTTCCCAATGCAGCACTAGGATAAATAGCCCAAGAAGTTGCAGTATCAATAACAAATCTAGTCCATTAATCGTATACCCTGCTACTATACGTATCAGTGGTGGGTTAATGTTATGCCGTGCTATTCATCAACACTGGAAGTCCCTTTCAGTACCAATTTTCATATGGCTGCCTCATTGCGATGACCCTGCTCCCCCTTTTCTATATCTACTTCTGTGTCCGGAGATGTTCTTGCATAATCACTGTTGAGTTCTGTACGCCACACACTCCTTTCAGAAGTCCGGAGAAACTGTCACTTTAACTGAAGTATATGTAATTCAATTATGCTTAAATGAATGGCTGAATGGGGATCCTATGGCAATCTTGATTCTTGAAAATGAGTTCTACCACCGTGGTCGAATCGTGTTTACGTGTCAAGCCATGATGGATTTGGAACACGGGCCACGTTCCTGCCGCTTCTACTTTGCTCGGATTGTAATCACTAATCAGTTCGAGTGTAAATTTGACAGCCAACTATTGTGAAACCCATTCAATAGCACATGTATGGGCTAGCGAATTGGAGCTCAGCATTACAAGTTATGAACAAGACGCATCAGATATTGACTATAGAAATTCATAATTACATTAGAAGTTGTGAGCTAGGCAGGCATAAATTGCTTGCGTTTAAACAATGCTTACACCAGCAACTATACATTACAAAGACAATGGTACCAGTGCACTACTAAGTCCACTACCATAAATGAAGTTGATAAATTTGAGAAACATTAAGAAACAGGAATAACGAACAAAGAAAAGGGCAAATTCACCCCATAAGCTTAATTTTATTAATGGGTGCTGCCTTTCCAATCACTAATACACAAACATAACAACATTTACGCACAGATTAACTTTCAGATCAACATCCTCTTTTATTCAAGCTGCCTATAAAATGTGACAGCTGCTGCTTGTGCAGTTGCTACTCTACTTGTATTCAAGAATCATGTTGTTCTCGGGAGCCAGACCAACACATGCCCTCATTATGTTCTCGAGCATTGCCCTCTGCTTTGAGAGTGCGTTCACCACCGGAGTACCTGGTGGAACCTGCCAAAATCCCAACCTTTTAGTACATAATTAGTGCAAAACTATGGAGCTAGATCAATCCAACAGTGATGGTCATTTTGCAAGAGAGGGAGGAGGGTGTGTGCAGTAGTAGTAGTAGAAGGGACATGTCAAACATATCATCAATGACGAGCATACCGGTACCCCACAGATATCCCTGTGTTTCATGTGATGGTTTTATAAATAATTACAACAGGTCGAGCATTTTCTCCTGCATCACCTCTAGCATTGAAGTGGAATTTGACGCAACAAATTTGACACTTTACCTACTAGTAACTGCTAACCGAAACAAACAGCCAATCAAAAGCAAATGATGAATAAGTAAAAGAGAACTTACAAGAGGTGCTTTAGTAAGGTAACTGAGTATGGTAGCTACTGGATGGAATGAGTGGAACTTGTCCTGCAAAATCCCATAAACCATCTTAACTAACATGATAAATAATTAAAACTTGATTGAAAGTATAAAGATAAACAAAATCATCAATAAGAATAATCACCTCAGTTTCTGCTTTGAATTGGATGCGGGTGCTAAGCTCAGCGAGGAGGACCAGGTCAAGGATGATCGGAGCAGCCAAGAGCGAGTCCTCGCAGGTGTTGTGCAAGACAATGGTATTCTTACCACCCATGAATATCTCGGATGTGTACTCATCCATGGCTCTCTTGCTGTCTCCCACATATGGAACATACTTCATTCACACAGAGCATACCAGAACATTTAGTCCAATTATCAGGAGTAAAATCACCAACACAAAATCACGTTCTTTTTGAGTAAAACCATAAAATCGCATTTCTTCTATGAAATTATTGTATACATATACCTTGATGACTACAACGTGATCAGGGTGTTCACCAGGTTCATACAGGATGCTGTTGCTAGCAACCATGTCATCAACCACATTACTCTTTGAAATCTCCTTAGACCTGAAGGTCTGAGGTGCTGACAAGTTCATTCCATCATTGTTTCCCAGGTGGTTGTAGCTCACTATTGATGTTGGCTGTAATGTAATATACTGAAATCAATATTTGTTCACAAAAATCATCATTCAAGTAACAAATTATTACTATTAAAGGCATACCTTAATACCAGCCCCAACAAGGAAGTCAACGAGCACAGATTTCATCTTTGTCTGACCACTCTTGAAGTCATCTCCTCCAATCAAACTGTTGTTCTTAATGGCCAGATCAATGAGTCCAGGAACAAAAGTGTTCTGAGGACTACCATTGATGAAAGGCACATTTTCAAGGACACAAGCAATCGCATACAAAGTCGATGGAGAAATCTCAGACTCGTTCCTATCAATAGCTGCCATCAGGTTCTCTGTGGTGTCATTCAATCCCACTATCACATTGCTGTACCTCTCAGTGTTTGCTGTCCAGAGCACAACCACCTTGTCCACTTTGTTCTTCTCCTTGAACTCCCTTCAATTCCAAATTCAAAATGTTAATACCAGAAATCCACTTTATCTTGGCTAATCCTTCCGAATACTTGTCATGTTATCGCCTAGAATGTAGTATCCAAATTTCGCACCGGTGGAAATGGAATAAACAATAAAGAGTCCATGTGTAGGATTACGACAAACAGCAAATATGACTTTTAAAAAAAGGCTATTAAAATAAAATCTTAGTATTACTTAAATAAGAGTAATAACAGTCAATTAATTACCTGATGTCCTTAATAACTTGCTCCAGTTGCTCCTTCTTAGTGCCTTTAATGATATTGTTAGCACGAGAATCTTGGTTGGCAGCAATAAAATCCGGATCATAGATACCAGGGAGGGGGATTATGTGCTCCATGTAAGGCCTCAACTGTTTTTGCAGATCAATGTCCAACACCTTAGCCCTGGTCATTGCATCTGCCAAGTTCATGTCACTAATGTCCCAGCCCCCAAATACTATGTCATCTGGGTTCACCTGTTTCGTTTCAATTTCAGTTCACTTCATTAGGATCACCACAAGAAAGAAACATCTTAATTAACTAACTGAAGTCCCTTCGTACGGAGTTGATTGTCAACATAACTTACTAATTCCGAGCAGGGTATGTAATTACAACTGATGGCATTCTCTTCTATACTTTGTCAAAGTTTTTGCAACATTACCAAGTTGAGAATCAATAGAATCAGGGAAATATTATGAGGTGAACTTGTAATACATGACCAAAAGGTGAGTAGTTGTCCAAGTTGATGCGAAATTGAAACAATAATCTAAGCTTAAAATATGGAGCATCCCTTCTCATATGCAATATGCCCCTTTCTTTTTTCAAGAGTACTTTTAAGGGAATATAATGAAACATGCACGATGGTAGCCACTAACTCACAAATTCACCACAATTAAAGATTCTTTCTACAAGTACCATTCCATTTAACCAAATGTTTGAAAGGAACAAACCAAAGATTCCCTCAATTAAAAAGTTAACAATGTAAGATTACCTGTCAATTAAAAAGACAAATAGGGCACGACGTGCATAATGTTAAAGGACAACAGGAAGTGGAGAATACACACCATGGGAAGGAGGCTCTTGAAAGGAGCATAGATTTCCTCTCCATTGAAAGAACCAACACGAATAGAGGAAGCCTGGGTGAGGGATCCAAAGTAGTTAGCTTGCTGAACCTTGTCCTTTGTCGCCCATGATATCCCCCTGCATGTCCCATCATCAGTGCCCACATAAATCTACTTTCATTCTCAAACTAAAAAATCAAATCTTGAACCACAACCACATGCAATATAAATCTATGATTTGTTAAAAAAAAAAAAAAAAAAAAAAAAAACAAAGGGCGACAAAAGCAAGAAGAAGATGGGAAGGCTTACTCGCGGTTAGCAATGACACCACCAGTGAGAGTGCAACCGTTGTTACCACCCCATCCCACCAACATCACTCTGTATACACAAAACCATATAATAAAAAAAAAAAATTTAATGCATAAAGATCATATAATACGAAATTAAAAGAGGACCGGACCAGGAAAAAGATACCCGAGTTTAGGGACATGTGTGTCAGTTTTGAATTCATATTTGACAGTTTTGGGTTTGACAATCCATTGATAGCCAGAACCTTTACGATTCTCGTGAGCCAACTCAGTGGTTTCATAGTTGTAAACGGAGAGGATTTCATTGTCAGTGTATGTCACATTTGGGCTCTCAACCTTAAAGTTTTCGACAAACATTTTTGTGTATGTTTTTTTGGACTCCGTGCTTTTAGGGAGGGGGGTTTGGCGGAGAAAGAGTGAGATGAGAACGGAGGGAGGGAGAGAGGTGTGGAAGAGGTAGAAACTCTAACACACTCACACGTTGTTGAGAAATTGGAATTGAGAAAGATGTGAGTGAATCCAGTGCTACTCTCTCTTAGCTTCGTTTATATAGACCCACCAAGCCACCACCTCGTGATTTAGGCAGTCCACTTGGCTCCAGTTTACTGCCTTCAATCATTTTACCTTCCACACTTTTCTTTTCATTTTTTTGTTGGAAGGAAATAAATATGATCGAGTGAAAAGCTTTTGATTGACTAGAAATAAGTCAAGAGAAACTCTCAATATGGGAAGAAATCATCATTGAATTGATATGAGCATGAGCTCCCTCCATTTGGAAGGATTACGATCATTATATTCGATGATATCTAGATAAAATCCTTTCCCGGATCAAATAGTATAAATATTAGTGGTAAGCTGGTAACTAAGTCTTTTTTTTTTTTGTCAGTCAAATTGTATAAATCCATGTAATGTTATATATTTCTCAAAAAGGATCATGTCTTGTACAAATATGTCAACGTGATGAACATAATGATTCTCTTTATATATTGTAGTAATTTTAAAGATAAAATGTTGTCGATGTCACAATTAGGGGTGGTAATGGGTTGGTTCGGGTTCAACTCATTTTGGGTTCGGGTTGAAATATGCCAACCCAAACATAACCTGTTTATTAAATGAGTTGAAAATTTTAACCCAACTCAATCCAACCCATTATGGGTTCGGGTTGATCCAACCCAACCCGTTTAAGAAGTAAAAGTCATTTGATTTTTTAATTTTCCAAGTTTTAAGCAATGCAAAATAAAAATTTTAAATCTTAATATAACCTTAATACAATCAAATTGAAAAGTTTAATAATTTGTTAATAAAAGGTAGAGAGTATTGAGAAATGAAGAAGAGGTAGAAAGCACTGACAAGTAAGAAAAAGGCACAAAAAGGTGAAAAATTGAAGAATAAGAGTAAGGCAGAGCGTCAGAATGCAAATAGAAGGTAGAAACTAAGATTGACTGATGATGATTATAACTTGAATTTATGACCCACATTAATTAAACCCGACCCATGTATAAAAATCAAACCCAATAATAAATAGGTCAGGTCAAGTTGAAATCGGGTTGGAAATTTCAACCCCACCTAACCTGTTTATTAATCGGGTTGGATTGAGTTGACACATTTAATTAATTAGGTTGACCCATTTAATTAATTGGGTTGGAAATTTCAACCAAACCCCTTTATAAACGGATTGATTTCGGATTGAGTCGACAGATTGAGTTAGTTTTTGGCACCCTAGCAACAAAACATGTTGGAAAGAATCATTTAACAGAACTGATTAAATTAAATTGGGCAAAGCCCCAACAAGGGGAAAAAAAATGAATGCAAGTAATACACCATTCCAAACGGTGTCTTTGGCATAGTTTCTCCTCCTAGTGAGTGACGTGGCTGCTATACATCCAAATGGGTTGCTCTATGGCACTACTTGGTCGTTCACATCTCACTTTTTCCAAAATGGGTCCCTTGCGCAAGCCCTAGACAGAAGCTCCTGGAAGTACTTGGCCTCACTTTTCTCATCCTCTAAATATTTACATTGAGTACTCTACTATACGGTACCCTGGTAATTTGGTATACTCTTTTTTTAAGTTTCCATGGTTGACTTGAATAAACAATTAGTAAACTCAGTAGTTATCCATGTATTATCGAATGGACAACCGTAATCAGCTGACTTACATAAACTTCAACACACAGAAGAGCGTAATATACCTATAATTTTAGAATTAGCTGAGCCCTAACTTCAATCCCAACTTCACTGTATAACTAACTAGTTCATAGCAGTCATATGCGTACGTAGTACATCCAAGACACAACATTGCGATGCATGTAAACTCAGCCAACCATTTGCATGAAAATTCCAATAATTAAAAAGAATTCGCCATCCTTTCTACTATTCTTTCTCGCTCTCCGTTCTTCTCCTGGGGATAATGCCCATGGTTTTCATTCAACAATTTTTTATGGAATAGTCGTATGAAAGATGAAAAATAGGAATGCCAAAAAAATGAAAGACGCAATGGGCAAGTCATGTTCAAGCAAAGATTGTGGTGTGTGGATGATGAAAACAAGTGTGTGGCTTATGGCGAGGGTAAAAGGAAAAGGGTCCACAACTCCACATTCCCACTCCCTTTACTCTGGTCGCCCCACTGCCTCCCCCTTCTTTCTTCATTCTTCTACCATTCATTCTCATCATTTTTAATTTTCAAGTAGCAACCTTAGCTTAAAACTTCAGCGTGTGTAGGTCCGAATTTTTTTTTTTTAACACTAACAATATTCATATAATTATAAAAATAAAAGTACCTTCGAAATAAGATTTATAGAATAATCGGTAGTAGGAGTGATTAATCAATTATTATAACTAACTAAGGCCTCCCTTGAGTCTTGTCTCTTGATGATGATGATGCACTCTTTTCTTAAGCATCAAGGAATATTGCTCGATTTAGCCAGCACAGTAAATAAAATGTTTGACTAACTATTGGCGCTAAGTTTTTATTACTTTACTTCTGGCTTTTGTAGATTAACCAATATCTAATGAGCATTATCGAACTATATAATTAGCTGAAATACAGATACTGATTGATGTCGCTTTAAGGGACGAGAAGGATCCAGAAGATCATATCCTTAACATCATGGCATGCAAATATAGCTGTCAGAATCAGACTCGACCCGATAAGTTACCCGAAATCGACCCAAACCCGACCTGATTATAACCCAAAAAGTGAGACCCGAAACCCGACCCAACCCGACCTGAAGTTAACCCAAAATCGATTTGACCCGATATTCAAAGACCCGAACCCGATCGGTGTCCGACCCGTTACGGACCCGACCCGAAAAAAACCCGAAACCGATTGAAACCGATACATAACCGATATAACCCGATTTATAACAATTCGTTACACGAATTCACTGGATGTATAAATAATCTAAATATACATGAATATGGCCTAATCTTGATAGACCTATTTTTTAACCAATATATAATAACTTTGAAACTAAACTTGTCATTGTTGATTCAAAATAAACATATTACAAGTTTTTATGTATATATAAACTTAACATCGTATATTATAGAATAGTTTGATAGGATAATACACATTTAATAATCATTACCTCATAAATATTTTATTTTTAAATGACTTATCGAAATTATCATTGTCCAATTTATGAATTAACCATCCTCATTGTCCGATTTTATCAAAACTGACCTTGACCCGAAATAACCCGTTCAAGAATCGATCTGATTTTACCAGAACCAACCTTGACCCGAATCCAAAATAACCTCGCTATAACCCATTTAGGAACTGACCCGATTTTACCAGAACCGACCTTGACCCGAATCCGAAATAATCCGATATAACCCATTTAGGAACCGACCCGATTGTACTAGAACCGACCTTGACCCGAATCGACACTGACTCGAACCAAATACAACCCGACCAAGCAAATAACCTATTTAACCCGACCCGAACCGAAACCGACCCGATAGGCAAAATAGACCCGATAAGAATCGACCCGCGATTTGACACACCTACATGCAAACAGATGTTGTTTACGTGGTGTGGTGGTCGACTGCTCGTGCCCACTATACTTTCCCTCTTTCGCAAATGCAATATTGCTTTGATCCCTTTCCAGTTATTCCATTAACTGCTGTAGTATCAACTGTGAAGTGCGTAAATATATGTTTGTCCCATTCACATAAGCTTGTACGTACAGATTGTACTCAATGGAAATTATTCCGAATAATTTAAGGGTGAAATTTTTGTACATTTGTTTCTACATTTTTTGTCTTTGAATTAACTTTTCGTCTTTGTACGTACAGATTGTACTCACTAACCAAACAATGAAACAAACACTAAAATTCTTCCTAATAAATTTGTAGCATTGAGGCTTACTGTATTAATGTCAACAAGGATTGATTTAAGTTTTTAAAAGGTTGTGTAATGACTAATGAGATAAAGTAATATGGAGCACACTGCAACTTTATTTAATTGCAATTAATTATAGAGTTTAATTACATATATCTATGGGTGAAAATAAAAAAGCTGTACGCTTAATCGGACCATAATTTGAAAGAGATACAAAAACCCAGTGATTTGTAAAGAAAGTTGAAGAGCCTGGTGTTTAATATTCATTTATTGAGTTTGTGACATCCGTTTTCTACTTGAAACACCATATTATGATTTATGGAGCACACTGTTCGACAAATCAAGTTCCCATTATGGGCCTGGACCTTGAATTAGATCACTTAAGGCAAGGAGGTTTTGCACCACTTTTTTCACTTAAACATCTAACATATACTGATATACACATACCCTGCTGCATTCACATATAGGTGTACTGAATGATATACTTCGCTCATTTAATTTGCTAAAGTTCTATTCATTGTCGTTTTAAATGAGAGGAAAAAAAAAGCTCTTAGATATATCATGTATGTAAACCATGTAAGAAATTCTACTTTTTCAGTGAATTATTCAATGGACCACCTCATGGGCACTGGACTATTTGTCTGTCTGCCCATCTATGTGGAAAATAATTTTAATTGCATTTGCTCGGATAATTACATCTAACTGAATGAAAGAATCTATATGTACAAATAAATCAATAGAAATGGAAAAATCACGAAGGGGGTAAACCAAGAAAAAGAAAGTAGAGTATGCTATACATGATTCTGTTACCAGTAGGCATCATGAACTTGTGTTGCAGCTGCCTCGAATATTAGGTGATTAATGATGTATTCACTTCAATTTGTTGTGCCATCTTCACATTAAAACTGAAGAATGATTTCTTGCCAGTAATCCCTTTCCTTGCTATAAAGTCAACGAGCTGAAAGCAGGCGTTGATCAATATTTTGCTGCTTAGTTAAGTTATCGAAGGATGGAATGAGAATGCCTGAGCAAGTTATTGACAGATTGGCTGCTCTGGGCTTTGCACAGTATACTTCTCACTCTTTCCGTCATCTGCATTTTGATAAAAGCATGTGTTAGCTACTTTCAACCTACACGGAGTGATAATTGACAAAGAAAAGTGAAGACCTTTCTTAAACTTGCTCTTGTTGGATATGGTACAGCTCTTATATAACCAATGGAAGCTGCAGGAGATTTTCTGCAACTTGATTCTTCGTCATCATAACTTGACACCGTTTTCTTGTTATCGACGTTATTTTTGCTCCTTGTTGTTATTGTGGAAGAGCCACCATGCCATTTTTTATTCAACACATTTGGAAGGCTTGACTCCTACAAAATGCATCGTCATTAACAGTAAGAACTATTTTTTTTTAAAAATTCAATAACTAAAACTTAAGTACTGAGAAATCATCCAGTATTCTGCAATATACCAGGAAGAGGACTGTTGCGCAATTCTTAAGGACCTCCAAGTTCATACGAACATCATCAAGACTCCTGTTACAGGCATGCAACAGTAATACAGTACGCATATATGATAGAATTAGGTTCGCCTATGTGTGGTTGCAATTAGTTTTACAAAGGATGTATAGAAACTTGTGTCGCAGGAAAATGGAAACGAGCGGAGAAGAAACTTCAGGTTTGGGAAAAAGGAAAGAGACCTTCATGAGAGTTTCCATGCGTCATAAGTAAAACAAACAGGCCATAAGCATACCTGTGCTTTTGCTGACCAAGTCCAAAGTAATTGGCCAATGTTGCCATCTGAAAAAGTCACAGAGGAAGCTCAACATACTAGAGAGTTTGTGCTCTCACATAATGTATTGGAATTAAATTTATGATACTGTCAAAGACATGAATGTACGTTGTTCATATACCTTCATATCACCAGCTCTTCTTCCAAATTTATCAGAAAGAACACCTAAAGAATCAATCATGCCAATAGGTTGAGGAGCAGGACGAGCAATCTCAGCAAAAGCTTCTTTGATCCGAAGGCAATCAAACCTCTGAATATTATGACCAGCCCATATCCTATCGTGTAAGATTTCATATATCTTGTCAGCAACTTCTGCAAAAGATGGTGATTTTGCCACTGCCTCTCTTGTGATGCCATCGTTTCTTGTAGACCTCAGTGCAACAACTGAGAGATCTCCAGGCCTAATGAGGGTGCAATAACTCTCAATCTCTGCAAGCTTTTGGGGACAAATCACCATTGCACCAAACTCTAATATCCAAAACCTTCGTTCTTGGCCAGGTCCTGCTCTATTTGGGACCGATGTTTCTATATCGAAGAACACTATCTCTGGCATACGTTCTTCATTTCTATGAGAAGCTGCCATGACTTCTGATAATCTAATGTTTGCTCTTCAAGTGTAAGCGAACGCAGGTTCTGGTTTTTGGTTTTAGGTAGTTATAGAACTTATTTATCCTAGGAAAATATAGAATGATGAAATAAGTTTATCTTGATATTCCATTATTTTGCTATATATAGGCAGAAGAAGAGAATATTCCTCCCTAGGCGAGGCTAACTGTATAAGGAGTATAAGTTAAGTCAATTTAAGAAGGATATTTGAAGAGAGTGGATTATGAGAAAAAATCTATTTGCTTAACACGTTAGACAACTAACACCAAACTAACCGATTTGCGCCATTTTGAACCAAGCTATAGTAAAAACAAGAATAAATGAAATGTCAAAAAAAAAAAAAAAAAGAAAGACAAATAAGGGTATTATATAGATTTAGTTAGGATATGATAAGACTTTTCACCCCTATTCATGATAGTGATAATGATAATGATAATGATGATGATAATGATAATAATAATAATAATAATAATAATAATAATAAATAATAATAATAACAATAATAAAAATAATAATAATAATAATAATAATAATAATAATAAAAATAATAATAATAATGTCATTTTGGGTTGTGTTACAAAAGGAGCCATGAGTTATCTTAGGACGGTATGAAATCAGAGAAAGGGAATATTTCTGGCCTTCCGGGTGAAGGTGATGTTTCCCAGCAAGTTAACAAGGAAGCCTTTGTCAAAAGGAAAAACGAAAGAAGCAAAAGAAAGTCCAAAACGTCCCACATATCTTATGACATGAACGCAAGCTACTATGCAGGAAGATTGGAAACTAAGTTACATAAAGCTAAAGATGTAATGCACGAAATCTGAGTAACTGGTAAACTGGATGTGCCATAAACAGGCATATTCTATGAGGAAATACTACAAGAGAAAGAAGTCCCTTTCCACTTTGGCAGCTATATGTTTACATATTTGATACGTAAGGCTACTAAGAATATACCAGCAGGAAAACCAGAGCAATTTCATGCCTTTTTAATACGAGTATATATTATTTTATGTATGTCCTTTTTAAAGCTAAAGTATCCTTTGTCTTTTGCAAGTCTAGACTCAAAAGGCTTCATCTTGATTGTATGTTGATCCTTAATTAGCAAATTAGCACACAATCACACAAATACTTCCTATCTATTCACCAAGTACAACAATCAAGAGGAAGAGATCAGCCATAAAGTCAGCATAATACAAAATTGGAAGGACAGGGGGCAAAACAAACCAAAGAAGCTGCTCTTATTTGGAACAAAGACATACAACTTTTCATCTGGGAGGGATACAACAAAGTGAACAAACCCAACAGCTCTGCATAAATGCATGATAATCGCCTTTTAATCCATACAAAAAACAGCAGAGCAAAACCGAAATTTTACAAAACAAGTGAAACAAAAAAAAAAATCTAGTTTGTTAAATTAACCATCCTTATAGGCTTCAGGCCTACCATAGAACTTCAGATAGTTAGATTGCCTCTTCCTTGCCTGTACTTCAAAGTATTCCCATCTTCAATTAAGCTTTTTAAAGGTACATTGAACAAAAATGGTCACGGTATGCTTTCGTGGATAGGTAGCCTTAACAACAGAACCCTGTACATCTTATTTTCTTTCTAGACCCTTTTATGCTTGTTACATATATACTTCCCCAAACCCGACCAACACCTATAATAATCCAGCATAGCATGACGGTGCAGGAGAAAACAGCAAGTGTAAGCAGTAGACCACCAGAGACAGAAAGTTCAACATTTCTCAATTCTTATGGAATCCAAAGGAGCTTTTGGGCTACAAACGAGGTCTGCATCAAAGGCTGCCTCTTCAAAACGATAAAAAACTGGTCAAGGTGGAGGTGTTACAGTAAGATACAGATAATAGCTTTTTGAAAATAAATCTCAACTTTCCTATACAAACCACCCTCTGAATACAAAATGCGACAATTGCAACTTACAAGTGTCGTTGATTGAACTATAGTCAATTAAACTTAAGGTCCCGAGCGAACAGAGAAGGTAGAAGAATTTGAATGATTAAATGTCGCCTGGCCAGAGGTCTCAGCAAATATGCCGTACAACTGTACAAGTGGATCATATAGCTCATATCATGTATTCATGGTGAAAACACTCTCTATCTAGTCAAAACCAGCAAAGAAATACAGAGAATATGATAGTAGATCTACTAACACCAAAATATCAAATATAGCTTTCAATACAGAATTCAACTTTCAAGTGAACTACAGATGATTCTGATTCATTACCTAATGTTTATTGTACCATGCTATGGGAACTTAGACTTTTCATCATTCACTAAAGGTAAGATACTTAGTAGTTTAACAGGGCAAGGCTCAACTTTGTCTCGAAACTCATTTGTGATGCCCAAAGCTACTGAACCCAGATTTTGACCAAACAAGTTTATCTTTATAAGTTATGACAAAGACCCACAAAAAAAAGAAATCTGACACAACCTCTTAATGGTCCTTGGAGAGGGAGACTACCTAAGGGTAAGATCCTTTACAGAATACAGAGTTCCTCAGTGATTTATTTTTACTTATCTCTTGTTTTTCCCCTTTCATATTTCATACTTGTATCTGTAATATTGAGAAAAAGGAAATGCAGGAGAGAGATGAAGGACCTCATGGGAACGATCCCACTATATTCCTTACTTTCTAGGTTCACTTTTCTACTACGACAAGTCCACCACATTCTTCAATTAAATCTCCCTCAGTTCTCCTTGACAGTTCCGTTTCCTTAAATTTGATGATTCAAAAACTTGCAACACTTCTAAATTTGGCAAGTTTTAGTAGCCAAAATGCCAAATTTTCCCTTCATGAAGTGGGTGGGGCAGTGGGTGTAGGATAATAAAGGCTAAATGGTCATATGGAGCAGTGATGCACAGTTACGCAAAACCACTGCCATAGTACCCGATACGAGTACGTACCGGGTACGGCCAAGTTACGTCTCCAGGACCCAGGGTACGGCACGGGTACGGATGTTTGACCTTGGGTATGGTTGGATACTTATCGGGTATGGCTGGACCGTACCCAAAACCGTATCCAACTATTTTTAGCCTATTAAAATGAATGAAATGCTTTGGGCCTATATCTTTTACTTAGCTAGAAAATTGGAAAAAAAAAAGCTTCTCAAGCCCAGAAAATGAATGAAATACCCTATTGCACTGCGTCACTCTACCTCTTCTTTACTCACCTAAGAAATCTGCCTCTCTTTCACTCAGCCTGCTACCTTATCATATCCAAGGTTACCACTTTTTCACGCCTTTTTCATACTAGTTTTCACTTTTTACTGTAATTATCAATATTATTAGCAGACTTCATTTTTATCTCATTTGTATAATGCTTAACGAGGAAGATCTACGGAGTATGTAATCTCATTTCAGTTTGCTTTATTTTGCATTAATTTGTTGTTTTTGGATGTTTAAGACATATAGTGAAGTTATATTTAAATTTGTAGTAATAATATTTGAATGATTTTAATATGTATAATTTCTGTTTTATTTTTTACAGTACTCATGCCATATGCGTATTTAAAAATTTTGATTTTTCCGTTGACTGTACCCGAACATAGATTTGGAGTGGGTGACACCTTCAAGGGTGGCAATTCAACAGAAACAGAGGAATACTACAACAAACAAATAGCCCGAACATGAAAGCAGTAACTAACCATGCGAATATTGCAATTGAACCATTAATCATCAATGCTATTAGTTCACAACTATGGTTTACAATCTATAGTTTCTCCTATTGATCCATCAAACATCAATACTATTAATTGACAATCATTACTGACATCAAATGAAGCAAAAATCTGTAGAAATCATTCGTGAATATCTAGAATGAAAAACTGAGCTCTAAAGAGAGTCAAGATATCGACTTCCTCAGGTTTACCTCTCTGGGCCTATTCTTTGGATAAGTGAAGGCAAATTCCAAAAGTCTAAAAGATTAACAAGCGTACATAATAACTAAGATCACATTCATGTCCTCACATTCCTTCATTATTCTTTCCATTAATTCCATCTTGAAGAGGCAAAGTCAAGTGAAAATTTTCATTGTGTGAAAGGTGCTGATTACAACACTTCAAATCCTTTCTATTCAAAAATTATGTACCTCATTCATAATGCTACTCAAAGTAAAGTTCCAAGAGCAAGTCAGTTTCTAAATCCTTGAGCACTATTGCCTATTAGGCTACTAATTTTTGGAGGTGATTCAGTTCTTTAGCTGAAAATTTTCAATTATTCACAAAATAGGAACAATCACTTTATAAGTCGACGACAAATGAACATCACAAAGCATGATTTCGAATTTGAACAGCAAACGATCATCGAAAACACATATCTTATAGATTGACATAGCATTGACAACTTACAACCACAAACAGAGTGAACCAAAATACGAACATAAGCTTTACTCAAACAGAATAACAAGCAACAAGAATGATTCAGTACCTCAAATTCGAGTACAAGACGGATCAAAATCATCGGGAGCGAGCCGAGAAATCCAATTACTAAGCGTCTTCTTAATATCAGTATGATTAACATAAGCCAATTCATACATAGAACAAAGATTAACAATCAGCGTCTCATTCAGCGCCACAGTAGGAACTCTCTCAAGTGAATTCTCCAAAACCTTAATCGAATCAGACAAATCCCTCAAATACATCAAACACAACGCCTTATTGTTAATCGCAACGACATCCGAACCATCTCGCTCGATGCATTCGTCGTACTCTCTCACCGCTGAAATATAGTCCTTCTCTACCATATATATCAATGCCTTGTTTCTCCCGACCAAATTTTGCATTTCAACGGTCAACTCTTCGCTGTTGTACATCTTCATCAGTTTCTCGACTTTCTGGAACGAGGATTTTGCGCCTTCTAGATCACCAAATTGGAGCTGAACGTAACCTAGTTTTGAAACCAATGACAAATTGTTAGAATCTTTGTAGACCATCTCTTTGATTATTGAAAAGCAGACGCCGAATTCCTTTTGATTTGAATGTTGACCGATGATCGTTGATAAGACGAAATTCTCTCTCCTCCGCCAGACCTCCGCATTGGAGATGATATTTTCGTCGATGCGAGACCGGATGAAGTGTAGAAGAAAATAAAGGCGATCGAGTGAGTCGGGGCGGCGGCCGAGAAAGGAAGGGAGGAGAGCTTGAAGCCATCGGAGAGAGAACGGAATCATTGAGCCGGTTCGGTAAGGGTAGACGTTAGGGTAGGATTCGTAGCGGTAGGAGGAGCTGTTGAGGTCTTCCAGGGAGGACTCGATGTCGTTGAGGGCGTCGGAGAAGCGGCGGAGCTTGGAGAGTGCGACGGCGCTGAAGGCGAGGTAGACGAGGTGCTCGTGAGGGTAGCGGAGCTGCGAGGATGATCTTGCCGCCGATACTTTCTCGAGGATTGTTTTCCATGAACCACGTAGGGCAAGGTCGTGTAAGGTTTTAATTTCGTCGGTGACTAGGTCGTCGACGGTGACTCTGGAGTCTCCACCGTCTGAGGCAGTGGTGATGGTGGTGGTTTGGGAGTCGGAGGTTTCCATAGTGAGAGGGGTATGGTTTTGGCCCGTCACTAATGGCCCTTTACTGAGACAATGTCAACTCTTTTATGTAAAAATTTTAGCACAAAAAATCAAAATGCTTTCGGAAATAAAAATATATATAGCTTAAAAAAAAGTGTCAAAAATTTTATAGTGCGCTATGCTTATAGGAAAAGGAGTACTTGAAGTATACCAGAGGAGGGGGAAGAGAAGCAGTAGCCAGTAGGTGTATTCTCTCGTGGAGCGCTATTTACCGCCCCAAATTACTCGAACCGCCCCCAAAAATGACGATTTTGCCCTTTGACTTGTTTTTAATAAAATCGAACATCATACACGTCAATTCTAATTTCGCACTTCACTATCTCGTAAAAAAGTAACAAAACCGAATTCCACAAAATTTTCCGACAACTAGTCGTCGGGCTCCGCCGTGGCCGGAAAATTGTGTTTTACTTGACGGAAACCGCTATTCGGGACTTCGGAATTCACCGAAAACTATGGATGGGCCATTGTCAACAACATCGGAGGTAAAAATTGTAGTTCGTGTTCGGAAAAGTGGTTTTTTTTGTTTCGCCGGTGGGCGAGCCGTCTAAGAAAAACGGCCAGCCCCGGGGCCAGCCGTCTGAAAAAAACGGCCAGCCCTGGGGCTAGCCGTCTAAAAAAAACGGCTCCAATACCAATATGTGGCGGATGAGGACGCAGTGAGGAAAGTACTCGTATATCCATGCCTGTAGAAGGGTGAGGCAACCTGCAATGTGTCTGCAACCCGCTCTACTCGCCTCTCCCAGCTGTCGATATAACGCAGCCAATGTCGCAGCACCCCAAGCATAACTCCCTAAATCACGTATGGATCCGAGTCGGAGCTCATGTAAAAACTGGGGTCGCATCCTGTTACCGCTCTTGTCCACGAACAATGTGGACCCAAACATGTACAACAACCAACCAGCCTCAGCAAAATATCTATCTCCTCGGTCCACGCCGCGACAAGTATCGACAATTGAACTCATAAGGACACCTCCCTTACTCCAATGATCTTTCGTAAATTGTGGCAACGTACATCCCATAAACTCTCTAGCCTCCTCCATCAGATCATCGGGGCCCAGCGTTCCAGAGACTGCACGTCCCTCAACCGGAATACGTAGAATGTGCCACACATCCAACAGTGTGATAGTCATCTCCCCAAACGGGAGGTGGAACGAGCTCGTGTCAGGCTGCCAGCGTTCAGTAAAAGCTGTAATCAAAGCCATGTCCAGGTGTTCAAAGAGAGAATACGGCAAATGAGATAATCCAGTACCATCAACAACAGCTTTTGACTCCCTCGACAGAAGGTCCTCTCTCCAAGAACGCAGTACAGCGCAACCCTTCATCCTACCATGGCACTTCAGCACCCCTCTCTCTGATCTAGTCCAAATCCCACGTGCTACGTGACCCCCGTAGCTAGGAATGACACTACCATCTAGCGGCCCACCCGGCATCGCTCCACGTACAAGCCAGGTGTCATCTGCGGGTGCCTGGCGCTTGTGGCTACGTGAGCTGGTGCTAGTGCTAGTGGTCTCTGCCCTAACAAACTGACCCCTCGACCGAGATGGGCCACGACGACCCTGTGACTGAAGTGGCACGAACTCGCCGTCAAGTTCCTGGTCAAGCTCCGTAGCAAAGTCCTCCCAATCCTGATCACTCTCATCAACATCATCATCATCCTCGTCATCGAAAGGACGGGAACCAGAAGCCCCAGAAACAACAGCTCGGACAGTTCTCGGGGAAGGGAGACTCGAATGCGCTAGCTCAGGCTGTGGGTGTGGTTGTGTAGACCTCGCCCTCCTAACAGAAGCATCAACACCTCGAGCCCGGGTGTGGCGCTGGCCGGAGAACTCGTCCGTAGTCATAAAATCGGGAATGACATGTCCCGTACCCTTCTATTCAATAAATAACAACATAATTTTTCATTATAGTACCGAACGAATCTCATATTTATCCTATATGTACGCATTCTCATAACTTAACATTCATAACTAGATTCCTAAATTCTTAAGTCAAATTCCTAAATTCTTAAATTCTAATTCAAAATATCCTAATTAAAGTTAATATTCAAAATTTCATAAATTCTAATTTTCCTAAATTAAAATGTCCTTATTAAAGTGGATATTCCTAAATTATAATATTTTCCTAAATTCAAATACTTTAACTACTTACTTAAAAATTCAAATTCATAAATCCTAATTTTCCTAACTTAAAATATCCTAATTAAAGTTAATATTCAAAAATTCATAAATTCTAATTTTCCTAACTTAAAATATCCTAATTAAAGTTAATATTCCTAAATTCATAAATTCTAATTTTCCTAAATTAAAATGTCCTAATTAAAGTGGATATTCCTAAATTATAATATTTTCCTAAATTCAAATACTTTAACTACTTACTTAAAAATTCAAATTCATAAATCCTAATTTTCCTAACTTAAAATATCCTAATTAAAGTTAATATTCAAAAATTCATAAATTCTAATTTTCCTAACTTAAAATATCCTAATTAAAGTTAATATTCCTAAATTTATAAATTCTAATTTTCTTAAATTAAAATGTCCTAATTAAAGTGGATATTCCTAAATTATAATATTTTCCTACATTCAAATACTTTAACTACTTACTTAAAAATTCAAATACATAAATTTTAATTTTTCTAACTTACTATATTCCAACTTAACATAACTTAACATTTTTCTAACTTAACTTAACATATTCCTAAGTATTTATTCCTAACATATAATTTCCTAATTTTCCAAAACTAAATTTTATTTTCTATTATTTCCTAATTTTCCTAATTTCCTAATTTTCCTAAATCAATTTTAATTTTCCTAACTTAACATATTCCTAAGTTAATTCCTAACATTTTCCTAACTTAACCTAACATATTCCTAAATTATTATTCCTAACATAACTTAACATATTCCTAACTCAATTTTATTTTCTATTATCAATACTCCTAATTATTAATTATTTATAATTATAATTTAAAACTACTTAACTATTAATTAACATTTAAACAAAAATTAAATAACAAAATTAACAACAATAATTTATACTTAAACAATAAATAACAAACAAATTAACTACAAAAAAAAAAAAATGGCGGCCGGCGGGGGGGAGCCGTCCAAGAATTCCGGCCGGCCCTAGGGCGGGCCGTCTAAGATTTCCGGCCAGCCCTAGGGCTAGCCGAAAATCTTAGACGGCCGGCCATAGGGCTAGCCGTCTAATATTTTCGGCTAGCCCTAGGGCTGGCCGGAAATCTTAGACGGCCCGCCCTAGGGCCGGCCGAAATTCTTGGACGGCTCCCCCGGGGTTGGCCGGAATTCTTAGACGGCCGGGTGGCCGGAAAATTTAAAAAAAAAAACAAAAAATTACCCTTGAACGCGGTGGTCTTTCACCCTCTACGGTGGATGCAAGATCCTTTCCGGGGCGACGACTCATTGCCGGCGACTTTGTGGGGTGGCGCGGTGGCTTCCGGCGGGTGGGAGAGGAGGCAGGCGGCGGCGGCGGTGGCAGTGTTGGCGGCGGTGGAGGAGGAGGATGAGAATTAGGGTGAGTTAGGGAGAGAGTGGGAAGTAAAGGGCGAGAGCGTAAATATAGGGGGCGGTGTGAGTAATTTGGGGGCGGTGTTTAACAAGACCCATTCTCTTTGACAATATAATCTCCAAGAAGCGCCAGGGGAATTTCAGGTCTCATGCCAAGACTACTTCCATTGGCCATTTTCATTATTTCTCTCAACAATACAAGTTGTTAAAAATATGTAACGAGCTCTTTAAGTTGAGCTTCATTTCGAGCTCGTTAGTTAAACACTATGTTTGAGTCGAGACTCGTCTTAATATTTTATATTTTGCACAAGAAGAAAGCTAAAGTCAAACGAACCATTAATTCACAGATTAAGAGACTTGGATATCTAAATCGGAGATCACAAACAAATAATAGCTGAGCAAATCGAATAAATCAACAGTTCACAAGATATTGTAAAAGTGAAGCAGATTTAATTGAAAAATCAAAGTTTTCTTGATAGAAACATAATTTGAGCAAAGAATGTAGGTAGTGTGTATACATGTATGTTCACATGTACCATTGTAATATAGATGCCCAATTCGCAATGGCTCTGGGTATAGTTATTGAGGGAGTTGGCAAATTGCTTACCTCCAACATGGGATGAGTTTTACATTTGTACTTAATTAGCTTCACCTCAATACTTGCGAAATTCTTTTATTTGTTTGATGGAATGATGCCATTGTGTAATGTTACGTACATGTGTAAGAAACGTGATGTATTTGGATGAATTCAAAGTATAGTACAGTACTAGACATTTTGTAACTAGATTTGGAAATATTGAAAAGGTCTATCCATTTTATGCTCTTGATAAAAACAATTTTTAAAATTGGTCATACTTTGTGTATTTATTCTGGAATAAAAAAGTACTCCATAGTCCATACTACAGTTTGACATTCAGAAATCACCTAGCTAGCTAATTAAGAGGAAATGCTACACATACAATACAAGTATCGACGTATCGTATATGTCTCCACATTTGGTTAAAACTGTAAGTCTTGTATTTTCCTTTCTAAATTACCCCCTTTTTTCCCTAGTCAATGTTTTGATGGAATACCTTTACGTGTTTCATACATTCATCTCTCCTAACTAAATTAGGACAACACTTATACTTTGGTCCTGACCCGGTAATTCCAGTTAATCAACTAATCAGCTTAAAATACTCCCACACCACCTCTCCCCATTTTTTCCGCACGCGGTAATAGAAATATTCCAACGGATAAACTGATTTGTATATTGACTGATATAAGATGGGCTCTAGAAACTTATACAATTTTTTTTTTAAAGCTTAGTCCGAAAACTAATTCAAGAAATAAGATTCCGATGAAACTATTTTTAAAAATAAGTTTTATTTATGTTCGGGTTAAAGTCGTTATCCGTTAAGACGGTTTTATTTGAATGAGATTCACTGTCCGTGACACTGACTTTAAGTTAGGCTAAAATTGGGCCAAAATTTTAAAATAAAAAACAAAAAACTCAATTAAATAAAGTTGTTGTCAGAGATAGAGACATCAACCTAAATCTATATAAAGCTTACTTTTGAAAATAGTTTTAGCTGAAGCTTATTTCTTGAATTAGTTTCCGGAATAAGCTTAAAAAAATATTCCTTCTTTATTTCATCCCAACTTTTGAGTAGTTAATTTGATGAGTATCCTATATATACCGTTTTGGATCTTATTTGGGGTTGTTGGTGAAAGGTCGAACGACTTTATTTTCAACATGTTCCTTATAATTGCTGCAAGAACAAATCACAGGGTGGTCTTAAACAACGAAGTCATTGTTTAGTAAGTCTGTGAGACTGTCACACACTCAACTGCATTTAATGCACAATACATTTGTAATCAAAGTGACTGCAAAATGGTCATATAGCGCAAGAATTATGCCTCAAACAAGTACTAAATGCTGAATACTCTTTAGCAGCTAGTCTATATGTTGATATGCTTTTTCATCTTCTTTGGAGATGCTGTTAATTGTAATAAAATTTGGTTGAATAAAAAGGAAACTAGTTCAAAGAATCACTAGCATACTGCTGCAGCGCCTCTAGTCAGCCAGTAGCTAAGTTACAACAATAGGTATAGGGATCACAAAAACTTATATGGGTATTTAAATCATTGCGTATTGAGTTGTGGAATTTTGCTGTCAAAATTTGATGCACAAGTGGTGGTACGATCAGCACAAGCATCTTCACTGCATTGGACATGCCCTCCTACTCCGACTATTCCACATCCCATTGTTGCAGGAATCACATCGACTTGCTGTCCTGTAACCATTGCTGAAGTTGCTCCCCCAACACCAGCGGGGCCCCCTCCCATTTCGCTCTGCCAATGATTAAAAAAGTTTCAGTTTAGTACTAGTCCTATCACTCCTATGTCCTTAATAAATAAGGTTTCAATCTTTTCATCTGAATTCCCCTTTTTTGAATATATCTGAACTTATTTTCGTTTTTAATTACTGAATAACCCTTATATGTATTTGAACTTATATTAAGGTGAAAAAGTCAAAGGATATGAAAATAACCTTGATAAGAGAAGAATATGATGTGGTGTTAGACTGCATCAAAGCATTGAGAAGGTCAGTTGAAGTGTACGCCTGATGCCAAGCTGAAATTCCTCCCATCCCACCTGTTTGATCTTGAGGATGTTGTGGTTGCTGCTGCTGATGTTTTTGCTGTTGTTGATAATGATGAGCAACTACAGTGCCTCCCATCTGATAGTTTTTATGATCCATAGCAACGTTTATGGCATTCCCTCCTTGTCCATTAGTCAAAGTTTCGTATATAGTTGTTGGTCCCGGTGCTGCTGAAGATTGGTTCGGCCTTCATTTTGTATCAATTCAACACAGAACCAAACCATAGTCATTCATTACAGTTATCCCTAAAAAGTTTTATGATGGATTAAGAAACCGCAGTTAAAAGAAATTTACCTCATAGCAATGGCATCAGAAGGGTCAGAGGTTGTGAAAATTTGGCCTTGGTTGTGACCATTTTCTGGCAACCATCCCATGTCCTCAAATGACGTAGGCAGTCCTTCACTTGTGTCCAAGAAAATCTTTCAATTTTAGAAAGTGTTAACATATTTAGCCAATGAATTACAAGCACTTGAAAGAAAAGGCTACATCAAATCAGTAACTAGGACTAATAATTTACCTGGACGCCTGAAGAGTCATAGCTCGACATATGATTGCTTAACAAGTATTTCTGCAAAGCCAAGACAAAATTTAGCAGCTTCAGAACCATTAACTGCAGCAGTTCAAGTTAAAGTAATAAGTTCCGTCTTTGAAATTGAAATAAGATTTAGATTGAACTAGAAGTTAAGAAAAATAGATTTCAAAAATATCCTACAACTCAGGATTAACAGAATATGACACCATATCTTTTCATCAGTCTGTCTGAACCTGACGGTTCGCAATACCTTCCGTTGTGAGACATGTGATAAAGCATCCATGAGGTTCTTCTCACACGATTCAAGTTCTTCCATTGATGTGAAGGCCATTGGATCTGGTTCATAAATCCTGATTATCATATTCCAAGAAAAGAAGTCAGAAACGATGGACTTATCAGTTCAAGAAAACTAAGTATGCAGGGGAATAATGAATGTTCACAGTCAGACGAATCATGATATTCATGCACAATAATCGCTCTTCTTCTAATTAAAACTGAAAAGGGATATAAAAAATACGCAAAAACAGTATGTTTCACTTCTAAGGAGGCATAAGCATAAGCATAGACAGTGTGCATCAACAAAGTTTATGACCTTAATTGATCCTCGGCCATCTGAAGCTGGTGTTGCAAGTTATTCACTTGTTGTCGAAGATCCTGCTAGAAAATAAAGTCCAATACAACATTAAAAACAATGAAGAAGTCAGTCTGGTCCTATATAGCAAGCTAAGACAGGCGATATATTCCTACCTCCAAGTTTGAGTTACATACCCCTGGGCTGCAACAAAATCATCTTGGCCATCAGGATAGAAAAAAAACGAATAAAAAAGAATGTGACGCATGAGAAACCAATTTTCAAGAACCAACGACATTGTTAGTTTGCGCATCTAAGAAGTTGAAAAACGAGAGAATGGACAAGAGGTACGAACTTGGCAAGTTGAAGAGCAATGTCATTCTCCGTCTTAAGCTTTTTGAGAGTGCTTATTAAGTACTACAAGAACATGGAAATTCATACATAAGACCCTTGGCCCTCTTCTGCTAGCCATTTTATTGACAAAGATTCTCTAGAAGTGGGGTATTCTTTCTCTTCCTACGTTCAGTAATTGAATGGTCTAGCTAGTAACCGGAGATAAAGAGAATCCAACGTTCACTATCCACAAAAAATACATACATGTCAAGATATCTTACCTCTCTGTTATGAGCGAAGCTGATCATTGTAGTTGGCGGAAAGAAAGATCCACTAAAATGTCAGTAAGTAAGTATTGCATATTGATCCATGTAAGGGCAATGAAATCATAACAATAAGAAACACAACTGATAAACATTACAAAAGTAAACTTACTTTCCCCTGTCATGGTCTGCAAGATTAATGAAACGCGTTAATACATCCTCAATTCTACACATATTCACAAAACGATGTTGTCACGGTTTTGCATGTCTAAAATAAATAAAAGTCATCCTTAGAAAAAAGTGAACCTTTTCTTGCCCGAAAAATGGCTAAGACGGCCAGAAGGCGAGAACATAATGAGGGCAATATCGATGTCACATAAGATAGAGAGTTCGTAGGCCTTCTTAATGAGTCCGTTCCTTCGCTTCGAAAACGTGACTTGACGATTTGTGTTGTTCTCTATCCTCTTGATCTGAAGCTTAACACGACCCATGATTATAGCAAATGATCGTGTTGCGCAACAAATGTGAATGAGAAGGAAGTAGTCCCTATTAGAATTCAGAGAAGGGGTGGGAAATGAAGGGACATTAGAGACACAGAGATGCGACGAAAGAGGAGAGGAGCAAGGATTTACGCTCAGGTAATTCAAGAGTTCGACTCAAATTACAATTTACAATTCTTTTTTTTTTTTTTGTGTGTGTGATTTCATTTTGTTGTTAACATTAACTGTCATGGCGGGTGACGTGGAAACCAATATTTACGCAAGTGTCAATTTCCATTTTCCAATGGTTTTGGGACGGTACGAATTAATGAATTATTCCCCACGTTTGCAATGATAAGGCCTACGCCCTAAGCTCTAGGGGATGCCCTCATGCCATAATCTAGAATTCTAGGAGGGCCTATATTGGTAGTAGACTTGTGTATTGGGTCGGGTAGGTCGGGGCAAAGAAGATAAAAAAAACGGGTCGGGTCAAAGAAGATACATAACGGGTCGAGTCGGGTCGAACCGTCCAAAAAGAGCATAGTTTTTATCTATAAAGGGTGATAGTTTACATGTACCACCTCTAATCTTTGGTAGTGGACCGTCGGCAAGTAAGTGAAAATAATTCATTACCTGATAGTGTTTAAAAGTCTTTGAAACTATTAGTCCATTATTGACTCAACTTGACCCATTAAAGACCCAATAAAACATGACCCTTTAAGATTCTAATCCATTAAGCTCATTATTTATTAGACTTTTTTACAAATGGGCTGGTCAAGGGCCATTAAGGGAGCCCCTTCCATTTGAACAAGTCTAATTGGTAGGCCTGAAAAATTAGAAAAATCATAGAAATGACTTTGTTATCTAAATCTTGTTGAATAAAATACTCTGGACTTGCCTGCTGCACAACCCTTGAACATGAAATCCAATTAATAAATGTTGTTTCAGCTTATTAACTTGAATAGTTCTTGACTCATGTTCAATTTTTAGATTTATATACAAATGTATATTGAGAATTGATAAATCAAACTATTCCAAGATATCAATTAATAATATCATATGTTTTCATTGGAAACCACATTTTCTCATTAAATAATTATTGTTTAATATCACCATATTTATAATTTCAATACATTAATTTGCATAGCTTAATTAATGCATTTAGGAGGAAAATTTTCTTCAATATTATCTCTTTTACTATTACTCAATCCTTTTTTTTCTTTTATTTATCACATTTATTTTTTGGATTATTTTTAAATCATATATTATACCTTTAATATCTAAACATATGTATTATAAAAATTATACTTCAAAATAAATTTAAAAAGATCTCACATAGATATCAACAAAAAGCCATATTTAAATTTCTTATCCCTCTAATGAAATATTCTTAGAAGGACAAACAAAAAAGAGCGGAAGGAGTCCTAATGAAATATAGAAGATACATTCAATGTCCACAAAAGGCCTTTTCTATTAAGTCTTGACCATGCCTCGTATAAAACTAAGGATAATTTTTGGCTCATTTGGAGGAATTTAAAATTGAGCAAATATATATTTTTGGATTCATAAAAGGATACAACTACCAAATTAAAGAATAACAAAGCTACCACAAATTTAAAAAAACAGACTGAACCCTATGAAGGTACAAAGCCATCCATGCAAATCCTCGATATTGTACAAGTGCACATTAAGGTTAGTGAAAAAGTCAAAAGTGGAGTATAATTTGTATACTAAAGAAGTATAATTATTTGGATGAATTTATGTAAAGATAATTTCATGGTTTAGATTGAAACTAGTGGGAGTGTGGGACGGACTGAAACTAATTTAGGTCAACCATGGAGGTTGTTAACCACTAAGGAAACAGTGTAAAATCAAACATTTTTTAATTTGGGATGCTTGTTTCCCAAATCTACTAGTGTTCATATTTTAATAAATTGTGAACAAATATATTACTTCATCTATCTTCTAAAAAACTATTAGGAATTTCGTTTGCATTACCTTGTCTCGATATTAAGTTCTATTGATTCAAGGGGCTTAATAATCTCACGTTATCTTTTTTTTTTTTTTTTTTTTCTTTTCCCAATAGAAACTTATGGTTCGTGGCACTTAACAATCCTACATAAAATTGTAAGGTAATGATACACATGGCCGGCTGTTTGGAGTACATAAATACTTCGTATATTTTTTTTAAAGAGATGATTTATAAATGCTCGATAAAATATAATATTAATTGGTATTTTCTTGTGGAATCCAAAATTGTAAAAATAATCGAATTTTAAAGATTTTTTTTTATTGTTTTAAAAATATCTTTGATTTTTTTTTTTAATCTAGGGGTTGAATGTTTCTTATGGTCAAATGATGAGGTTTGAAACCATTAAATAATAAAAAAAATAACTTATGACCCAATTGTATAATTTGGTAAATTAGTTAAAATAGTTATTTATAGACAAATAAATAATTTTAATTGGAGTTGATCATTTACGGAATTGGATCGAACATGGGCTAAGCCTCCCCTTCTAAGGGCTTTAATATGGTTGTCCTTTCCCATATAAAAGAAAGGGTAGGCTTCCCACGGGGTAACAAGCGTAGCTAGTGTTTAATATTTTCTTACACTCTCCTCGTTAATTTTTTAATTATATTCATCATTTTATTTTTTCTTAAACTAAAATTAAATAAACTTATTTTCATTAAGTTATCTCATTTGAATCTATATTATCTTACATGATCTAACTTGAAATCATTTTTTTTAACAAGTGGAAATAATAAATATAAAATAAGGTTTTGACACATAGTAATTTGTTACGGCGGACACTTTTTTTAATAGTAAATTCATCCATTTATAAACAGTGATGACATATGGATCTATAAAAAAAAATCTGAATAAAACAAATACACAAAAAGTGAATCAAATAAAATTTCATTCATCAAAATTAAATAGTTGAAAATATCTTGCAATCTCCATTTTGATCGCATGTCGTTTACCGAGTTTTTTTTTTTTTTTTTTTTTTTAGCATTGTTCTTTGTAGCCTTTCAAAAAAATTTATACCGCATGTCGTGCACTCTTGCCAGTTGCCATGTCATCTAATCAAAACATAGTTGCCCAGTGTCTGGCCCAATGAACAAAATATTCGTCTATTACCATGTCTTTGGGATAAGAAGAGTGTGCGAGTGAGCCCGTCTCCTCCAACCAGAGGAACAATTGAGAAGAAGAAAAAACAAAAATGGCTGTGTGTGCAACTGCAACAACAGCAGTAATGACTGCCATTGCCAATGCCAATTCAAGCTCTACCAAGAAACTCACTCAACTGCAGCTCCGAGCTCTGAAACCTTCCTCTTCCAAATCTGACACAATTAGTCCATCTCTTCATAACAGGTTGGATGATACAGTTGAGAAAATAGCAACATGCGTAGCAGAGAGGCGAAAAGCACTAGAAATGGGAATCATTGGAGTTATGGCAGCTTCTTGTATGGCCTTTGGCTTTCCATCAGAAGCAGATGCTACTAGAATAGAATACTATGCCACTACTGCGGAGCCTTCTTGTGAACTCAATGTTGTACGCTCCGGCTTAGCCTACTGTGACATCGTTGTTGGTTCCGGTCAACCAGCCCCTTACAACACCCTTATCAATGTATCACATCATTTCATATTCCTTGTTATTGAGTTCTTCTTTTTACTCCCTATCCTAACTTGATATTCAAATTTTTTTGCTTGGTTTGGACTTTGGAATATAGATCCACTACACTGCGAGGTTTGGTGATGAGATTGTTTTTGATAGCAGCTATAAACGCGGTAGACCTCTTATTATGCGCGTTGGTGTAGGCAAAGTATATTCTGCTCTTCCCTTTTCACTCTTATGAATCTTAATCTTTTCATCTTTTCGTGGGATCGTGAGTTATTGGGGCTGTGATGCGCAATATTTGCATGAAGTTAAAAGTAATGAAATTTGTGTTACAAAATCACCCATGTGTAACTGGGTTTGCAGCTTATAGCGTTGGGAGTACATATAACTGACTTGCTGCCCAACCATATATGCAATGCTGAGAATAAATGCTTTTCATTTCCATTTTCAGGTTATTAAGGGATTGGATCAAGGGATTTTTGGTGGTGATGGGGTACCCCCTATGCAAATTGGTACGCCATTAGGTTTCTTCTGTATCATAAGCTTCCACCTTGTCGTTCCATGTATTTTAATTTCGGTATTAATATGCAGGTGGTAAGCGTAAGCTCCGTATTCCTCCAGAGTTAGCATATGGACCAGAAGCAGCTGGTTGTTTTTCAGGTAGAAAGAGAAAATTTTTGTTCATTGACAACTGGTTTTTCTGTTCAGCTATGATACTGCTTCTAACTAGCCGGTCATTTCTGCAGGTGATTGCAACATACCAGCCAATTCAACTCTGCTTTATGACATCAATTTTGTGGGTCTTTACTCGGGGAATAGGCCAAAGTGAACACAATCTTGTGCAATGCTCACTGATCATCTCCTATTAGATTCGTAGAGACAATTCTGTCCAAGTAAATTCCTCACCCTCAGTCTCAAATCTCAATTCCTGAGAGAATAAGTCATGTTTAGCCAGTCATGAGATCACCAATGACCTTGTACTCGGGAAAAATGTAGACTTTCTCTAGCGTGACCTATGTTCTCTTCTGGCATAGGCTTGGAATTAATCACTCGCTGAGCTAGGAGTCTTAAGACTTTTAAGTCTACAGAATAGATTCGAACTTTTGAAGTACTTCATTTGCATATATTACCATACTATAGAGCAACCAGAAATTCAAAGTTTTCTCAACAGTTATTCAAATGTACTCTGCTTAATACACCCAACAGATGTTTTATTCCAGTAACAGACTAACAGGTAATATAACAGATGTCTGAGGTAGATGCCTAGTTGCTACAGAATTTGGCATGCATGACTTATACTAGTCATGCAATGCAGCTACGCAGGAATGAAAATTTTAATTATTTTTTCTTTTACTCTAGTTAAATTGAAACAGTGATCTAAATCTCCTTTCCACTGCACCCTCGTGAATAACGGCTTGCAGAGTTTTCGAAATTACTCCACCTCTCTATGTTTCTTCAGATTATACTGATTAGTACTACTAATAAGATGGCAGGACTAATTACATTTTTGTTCACCTAAAAATGTTTCCTGCAGTATAGCTTCCTCCCTAAGCTTCATGTGGAATAAATCACAAGTATTCTCATACTGTGAAGTTGTGTAACTCAGATTTACTCACTAGGTCACTTTATTTCAGAATTACGGAGAACCTGATAATCTAAATGTTAGGTGACTTAAATGCTAGATTAGTATTCAGACAGGGTTGTTCTGGTTATCAGATAAACAAATCCCAAAGACTTGAGAATCTAATTGCCTTTTCGAAGGCCCTTTCTGGGTTCAACAGGCATTTCAAACCAAACTTATCATGAATACACAGATGTAAGAAAATGATATTGGTGTACATTTGTCATCGGAAGTTAGTCTTTGAAAATTTACACAACATAGCCAAAGTGTATAATAATCCATGATCAAACCATCAAAATTGTAAGAAAAAAACAACTTATCTACATGATAGAACAAGCATTTGGGTTATCATCACTGAACATGGAAACAAGAGGGTCCTGATCAAAGTGGGAGACTGTAGCAATTTTTGGATTATCAACGAATTCCACCTTTCTGACATGGCCAGGAGGAGCTTTTTTATCATAAGCAGCTGTTGCGTAAGGCTGAGATACCAAATTGTAAGGCACGTAAGGCCATATTTCTGCCTTTTTCCCTGTTGACTTGGCCTTCTTCAGCACCTTATTTGCCTCCACATACCCTGTAACTGTCACCTTCTGCTGCTTCCTGTTTATCTCCACTGACTTCACCCCTACATAATCATATTACGACGATATTAGAATCTGCTAAGAAATCCAAATTACTAACAACAATACCAGGACCTCATTACCTCAATCCCCATGGATTGGGTAGGCAACATGAACCAAGAATACAAACTACTTATTGAAACATAAATATGCGTTAGGGAAGAAGAATTACCAGATAGTGAAGATAGAGCTTTCTTGACTTTAAGCTCACACCCATCACAGTCCATTCTGACTTTAAGCTCCACAGTTTGAAACTGCTTCCTCTTCTTCTTGTGCTTATGCCCAGCACTCATCATTTCTGAGAAATACTCCAATGTGCCTCCAACTCCCATATCTTCTGTTTTTTTTCCCTAAGGTAACGTAAAACACAAATTTGGAAAAGCCCTTCTTCTAACCCTGGCTTTATGACTTTATCACTCGAGCTACCCTCGGACGGAGGATTTTTTGCAAGTTACAATGTATGCTCTGAAAATGTGATATTCAACGCGATAATCTTGTTCGTAAGGTATGATATTTTCTCTCAATATATGTATAATGGTGTAGTTGTTTGGGTTAAGGAGGATGATATTATATGTATAATATCACATTGAAGTTTTATAGCTGAAATGACATGCGTCAGACTTAGAAGGAAACTTCTCCCCAACAAACTATATTCCTTTCTTCGCTCCTTAGGAATCCCAGTTTCATAACAAATAATACTATAAGATATACTGGTATTAACTATAAGCTGAGCCGCTTTTTACAATAAAGAGGTTGAGATCACATTTCTTTCCCTTTTTGCTATAATATGTAGCAACTTTACCTTTTCTGTTCTTTCCTCACTAGCTTTCCTGTGGACGGTTCGAAAGTTCAAATACTTGAACCGTTGAAGAACAGATAGTAAGAAAAGTAACAGGAGATTTAATATTAGATTTCACATTATTGTGGGGATCCTTAAGTCATGCATGCAAATTAATAGTGTGACAAATTACCACAAAAGTCTTTTACTTGGAATGCAATGAGAACAATTTCAATTATATAGATGTCCTGCGATCCATAATGAGAACAATTATCATGTTCGTACCCACTCCGCAATTAGCAAGTACCAAACTCCTACCCTGTCTGCCCCAATTGGGGGTATCCATCCACTCCAACGCCCGCCTTCCCTAAGTTATGCATCATATATTAGTATTAGCTCCTGCTCCGTAATTACAAACGAATGACTTAGTTAAGACGAAGAGGACAGAATAGCAGGCATTGTTAAATGCAACTTTTTCAATCACACCAGAATTAAAACATTGAAAAATATGGTGATGTTGGTCAGCTGGTGGACGATACAGATCAAAAAGCTAATATAGGTACGAATTTCAGAAGGACACACGAAAAAGTTGTTGTCACGTAGTCACGTTATTAAATTTAGCCGGGTTGGGTGTAGTACGCGGAATATCGTTAAAACTCAACAATGACACGTGGTGAGCATCAAATGGCTGGGATCACTAAGACCATCAGAAGCTGGCCTTTTTCTGGCTACCTTCAACTCTAGGTTGTCTGATTATTGGTTGATCCAACAGGTGGGGCCCTTTCTATAGAGCGTGCTTTCTTAGAAACTAAGACAGGGTTGCAATTATCATGTAAATATCGCAGGCTTAATTGTTATTTGTTAGAGTGGAATATGTTGAATGATGACATTTGTCATTAGTTTAGCTTAGCTTTTGGGAGTGTACAAGGTGAAGCCAATCGAATGCTTGTTTTTCGGCAATTATTTTCTGTACCTATAGTTTCAAACAATCTGAATCATCTTCTCCTTCCCTTAATTTTTTGCACTATTTCTGAGTTTATTGCATCAGCCATCCGAAACAGCTCTTGATTAGTTTTATCAATACAAGGACGTAGTCTCGTTACATACTCATAAGTTGACAAACACCAAACACTGCCTTCACGAAATTACAACCCGTTTAATTATACTCTGTACTTCCTAATATTTTTTTGTGAAAATCTACGAAGGAAGCTCATGTCAAATATTGTTTTCAAAAATTGTAATTCACCTCCATACTAAACATACTTCATCTTTGAGAATGGAATTGTACCACTTAAGATATACTAGTCATTTGTACTACTGTACATACTCCGTAGACTATAACCTAAAAATAAATTAACCGATTTCACTAGTTAAGGCCGTAATCCTCAGTGTTGAACAAGTGTCCACACAATATCAATATGCACTAAAATTGAGAAAAGTACCACGCGCAGATGTTCACAACCCACAGAAAAGGCTCATTATATAATCCATATTAAATTCTGAAATCCTATGAAAGGCAGTTGCATACACAATTGGAGCTGCAAGAACAGAACTCCCATCTAAAGAAAAATTCTAACTATATATACACGGCTTTAATTGAGAATTACAGAAGACCTACGTTGGAGTGTCGAGCGATAAGACCATAAGGGTGTGCTACGTATCCAATGACTTGTGGGGGAAAAAAATGCCAAGGCATTGGAATGATAATAATGCAATCATGGTATCTACATCAGGTCTAGAGCAAGTACGGGTTCAGAATACCACAGCGGATGGAAGGAAGCAAATAAGGTAAGCAGTATAGAGGAAAGCATCCAAAATGAAAATGGTGCATGCATCACTGAGGCTACAGAGGCTTTGGGAGGAGCCCTTCCAGCAATAGCAGGAGGCACAGCCTGTGCACCAGGAATGCTTTGTTGTTCATTAGTAGGCAATGCATTAGGTGGTTTATCCCCTGCTGATGGTGTAGATGGCGTATTTTTTGGGTTGCCTATATCTTGACCTACAAATTTACCAAGGGAACAATTAGATACAATTGCTGACTTTTACCAATAGCAAGAAAACTAGCTAGCCATATTAAAACTTGCAAGTACTTTGAAAACTATCCGGCCATATTACAACTTCCCCTAGAAAATGGCCTTCTCCATTTCCTAGCAAAAGATTAACAAAAGTAAGTAAACAAAGGTCTGATATTCAAATCCTACTGACTAAACTTGGCAAAAAATTGTCAGGAAGAGCAATGGACCAAGCACCTTTCATGCTTCAGAGCATATACATCATCCTTCATTCAGACACACAGCTTTACAAGGGACACAAAGGAAACAAAAACTAGATAACTGAAGATCCTTCTCTAAACCACGGTGCAGAAACAAAATGAAACCTCCAAAGAAGCTGATAAGTCCTATTTGGTACATGATTTAGAAGTGATTTAGGGTCATTTACATGTAGTTTAAGCGCATTTAGGTTAGTTTTATGTCGTTTTAGCTCTTTTGTATGTTTTCACATGTGTTTGTGTGGTTTTGATACATTCCAGGCGTGTTTGGAACCATTTTGATGGATTAGTGAAGGTTGACTAGCATTTCAAGATCCTGAGGTCCCGACTCCAAGCTCCAAAGTATCATAACCGAGCAAGCCATTGAAGATATGAAGTGAGAGAGGAAGGCATGGGCTAGGTCATGTCCATATCCAAGGAAAACAAACCTATGCCTCTTGAATTGAAGAAGGAAAACTGGAAAAAGTGAAGAAAAGAAGGCACTTTCGTGCCCCAATGCATGAAAAGATCAAGGAGTCACTGATCTCTAGAAAAGAAGGAGAAATGTCCGTGCCTCCACAGTTTTGAGCCCAGTCACGTCAGAGCCCAATTTTGGCACGTCAGTGTCCCTTCAAAAAACATGTTTTGAAGCTTCTGATTTTCTTTGTTAGGCACGTCTGTGCCTCCCTTATTTTATTAGGTTCTATGTTCAGTATAAATGAGAAAAATAGGTTATTTTGCCCAATTACAGCCAATCTCTCCCTTATTTCATTAGGATTATATGCTTAGTATAAATAAGAAAAATAGGTTATTGAGAGACAGAGAGGCTTTTATTATTCAGATTCCTACGTTATATTTTACGTACGTTGTTATTGGAAGAAGACTCTCTAGCTTTGCACTAATTTCTCCTATTTACTTTCTTTTCCTTTCCTTTACTTTGTCAAAATCATGCTTTCATCATTCAATTGCTTTGTTTTAGTGAATATCATGCATGAGTAGCCGATAAATCTAAGGCTAAGCAAGCCCTAGTCAGGGGTCGATGGAAATATTCTTAATTTCCTTAATTCATGACGATCTGTTATTTTCATATTCAGTTAATTGTTTTTCTCCAATGATTGATTAGGGTGTTTCTCACATTGTCATTAATCCTTTGTCATAATTGCCACGAGAGTTAAGTTTTGATGGATTTAGGTTATTCCAGTTGGAAATAGGAAAGTCTCCACGGGAGTAGGTAGAATAGACATTTAGGATGCCGAGTTTAGTGTCTTTAGCATGTATAAATCCATAGGAGTAGGTATGAGTACATGTTAGGGAAGCTGCGAATACGTGGGTTCGTGGTATTAGTTATTTAACCATTGTTTACTATGGTAGAATCGAATTTGGCATTTGACTATGATTAGTGTTAATGATTAGTTCTAAGTTGTTTTCTTCTATTCATAATTTCTGTGTTTGAATCTCGTTTATCTAATCTTAGCTACAACTATCTCTTTCGATTCGGTTTCTAGTTCAGTAGAATTTCAAGTCAATCTAGTGTTCATTCCAATAGTCTCTTGGAGTTCGACCCTACTTATCATGCTACATAGTAGAGGGTATTGTTAGGTTAATTTTGATAGAGTTGTGATAGCCTAATCAGGAGCCTCCCCAGAGCAGATTGCAAAATGAGAAGCAAGAATTAGATCATCAAAGTTTTCAATACTCACAGTCTGAAAGGGACCAGCCAAGTTTCATATTCTCCCTATCAAATACCATGCGATATCCTGTCATCAAATTCTCTGCACAATATTTTTTCACTCCTATAAGAAAAACACCTCCAAAGTGCACATAAGATAACTGACAAGGATAAACAGGTTCCAACTTACGGCCAATGATTGCAATATCTCCATCAGCACGTTCAATGGCTAGACAGTATCCCAAAATTTCCTGCAGCATAGCAGTCCTATATATTAGCAAGGACATCAGATTCAGTAAACTAGTAGTGAAAATGATCACTACAAAGCTACAATATGGATACAATAGCCTGAGAGTTTTCAAGGTTTCCACTGATTTGATGTCTAATAAGAACTGCAAAGCCAAATTATAGCAATGATAACGATCAATAATATAAACAATTGCATGAGTTATACAAGAGATGCTACAACGGACTCTACTACAAAGAGAAGGCTCTGGATACTGGTATGCTCGTTTTATTACCGCTTTACTTCAAAGGCACAACATAGAACACACCAAAAGTAAAAAAAAAAATAAAAATTAATCAACAAAAGCAATAGCTGAAGGTACTGGTGATTGATAATGCAGTGAAGCGAATGTAAGAGTAGGGCAGAACAGCTGAAACCAATTTAGCCTATAATAAAAGAAAAAAATTAAAAGGTTTTGACGTTGCAAAACGTGGGAGAATGTGCACCAAAAACATCAAAGAATTATGGCACATGAACTTATAAACATGACAAGAGGTAACTGCAAAACAATTTAAACATAAGTTGAAATCAATTTTGGCGAACTTTGAATAAAGGACTACGAAAACCAGAGGCAATCAGCTATTACTAAATATCATATGACACTCTAGTTCATAAAAAAATAAGACAATCCATAATATAGCAATTTGATTTGCACCCCCTAAATTAGTGTTAAAAAACTGCACCAACATACAAATTTTATGAACTATCTAATCCAACTCAGCAATTATCATGCTGCTCCTAATAGTTTGAAGATCGTAAATCTCTAAGGGAGCAAAACAAGCCTCCTTGCCACCTACCATGTGAGCAAGAAAGATGTTTGGGAGAGAGTGTGTTGAGAGGGAAGAGGGTGGACTGGGGTTGCTACGTATTAACCAACCTGATCCCCAGTAACAGGGAACATTGGATATTGGACAAAAAAGCTCTGGTTAGATGGCAGCTTTAGCTCCACTGAAGGAAAATTTAGAGGCTCCTCTCCGCTGTTGCAAAAAGAACAGATCAAAACTTGTCAAAAGTGAAATGAATAATAGCTCAGCACCCAAGTAAAGTATGATAAAGTATAACACGAAAAAATAACCTTGAATCATAACAATATTCCCATGGATATCCGTCGTAACTCACTCTAGAAGCTTTAACTTCTCTGTCAAACTATCAGGAAAAGCATTGCTTCAGTACTTGATCATCTAAACTAAAGTAGAACTTAAAGTTTGATAACAGGTTGATAATACCTCTTGAGTTACTTTTTTATACACATCATCTGGTATAAAAGTAAAAGAAAACCCACTGTCAACAACAGCATGGAAACTTGTTTGTTTGAGACAGGTGTTCTTGCCAATACAGACAGAATCCACACCAACAACATAAGTTGAACTGAATGTATCAATTAGAGGAGAGAGTCCCAACACCAGTGAACAATTAAATAAGTGTTAGTCCAACAAGATTACAGTCTATATAAAGAGAGGGCTATTAAACCAGTAAAAGAAACATACTATTTTCCATCTAATGGCAGAAATGGAGTCCATGTATGGGTAGTGAGTCCTTGGTCACCAAAAAATATTCTCCCAGAACCATTTTCATTAAAACATAAAGAGAAAGAGTTTCGAATCAATCCAGATTTTGCTAGAAGACTTGGCACAGAAATGTCCCCAAGGCCTAGACCCATCAGACCATCAGGAGCAACCCCCTCATCCAAATAAACACCGCTTTGCTTCTTACCGCACCTGTACAAGATCAAATAGCTCATAATGACAATGTATTTCCTGGACATATCGACAATTATACAATATGTAGAAAATATTATGTAAGCAGAGCATACCCAAAAACAACTGAAGCTTTTATATTTGATGGGCTGCTGCTGCTTGATGAGAGGTGTAATACATCTTCAACAAGCTGACCCGAACTTGATGTACCCTCTGAATAATACTGGACATTGTACGGGCATGTTTGAGTAGGAGTTCTACAGTTTGCTTGCTGTGTGCATAGCAGATGGCCGCAAGTCAGAAGCTTACTGGTATTTGAGCTAGCTGGGTTGTACTCATTGAGATTCCTATCCTGCATAATAGATGCCCCATAGACCAAGGAGCACCTGCCAATCAATCACTGGAAATAAGTGCTAACACTGTTCCAAGTATTAGCAGGTACAAAGTACAGAAAGCATCACTCTACGAATCAAATCACACCAGTGAAAGTCGTAAAACAATACTTTTGCTAGTAAAAAAGGTTTAAAAATCATACACATGCTTGTTACCAGCTATTCACATATAACAGTGTCGAGTTCTTTGAGTTTACTCCAGAACACCATCCTTAAGACTACTTGCCCATTCCTTTTATTAATCTTTGATGTGAAGATAACGTTTCAAGAAAAAAAAAAACTATTAATAAAAAATCCAGATGCAATTAGGACAGTGGTTCGACTTATCATTTTCAAGGCAGAGGTACAAAGAAAAGTGGTCCCAGCTGAGATATTGACTACATTCTATTCACCTAAATTTTCCTTGTCTCAACTTACGTGAACATAGCAACATACTGAACTCATCCGAACTTATTAGCTATCACCAAAACTTATTGACTTATGCAATACTCTTTATTATATGTTAAGTTTCCTTTTGCTGGGACAGGGCTTGTCCTCTTCAAGGCTTTCTTTCATGCAGTAGGCGACTGTAGTCATTCAAGTAGTATGCAAGGTAAGCGAAATGGCTCGAAATTTCCATTTAAGAAAGCAACTGAACCCACCAGCAACCCCTTAACCTGAGAAGAGACTCCCACTGAAAAACATTCTTCTTCAGAAAAAACCTGCCACCAAGCTTTGCCAAGGCGCTAACTTGCTCATTTTATGATAGGGTCCAGTCACCTCCCTTCTTCCCAACTTCTGGCAGTCAAAGCTATAGGGAGACATATAGCAATAAAAACTTTCCCTAATCTGAACTTATTGGTCCTTATTTGAAGTTAGCTTTCAGAAATTTATCTTCTAAAGGTGGAGGGTACATCCATATATAACTTGGAATTTCAAATGTCAAAAAATTCAGATACACCATGGCTAGAAAGAGATATGATAGTGATTTCAAGAATTATATCATAGATCCAAAGTTTCTAACAGTAGTTCAGATTAGCTAAATGCTATAAAAGGAAGACTTCTAATTTAAATGATAACAACAAAATCTAACAAAACAACAGAAAAAACTGCAGGCTAAAGGAAGAACAACATACCAAACTGTTATAGTGAGTGGCAGAGAGAGGAGCACATTGGACACAATCACACGGAACCCAGAGCAGATCACTCCCAACATCCAAGGCAACCAAAAAAGATATATTTGGTGTTCCTATATCAATCCAGGTATAGTGTAACCTGCAATTTTACCCCTCATTATTAAAATAACAAACACTGGAAGCATAAATCCATGTTGACTTGATAGCTGCAATTATATGCAGAAATGCCCATTCATCATACTCCCTCAGTCTGCATATAAGTATTATATTTACTTTTCTAAGACAATCTAAAAATAAGGTTAACCGTCCTTATAAATTTTAAGGATCGTGACAGTACTTCATAAGACGTCCTTACTTAAACCAAGTCACGGAGAATTGTGGTAATATCTAAGCTATAATCAAAGGTACTTTCTCATAAGGTTATGTTATATGCTTAGTTGTGAGGGGTAAGGCAATGAGAAATAATCTAGGATGGAGGAGGTAAAAACTAATGCAGAAACCGAGAACGTAATACAAAGTATTTACTAAACTCTTATCATACACAATGAATTGTCACATCCTATGATTTAAAACATTTGATAAAGTTATTGCATTGCTCAAAAATAGCAATGGCTTAAGATTGTACTTCATGAGAAACCTTTTAGTAAAATCAATTCATCTTGTCATATCCTGTCATATCCTCACTTACGCGTACTTATGTAAGACTAAGACAATTTGAGAACTGCTTTTCGCCAAAGAAGTATACTTTACCTCAAGTTGAAGAAGAAATTCCTACATAGTTCAGGATGTGACATGATTTGACAAAAATTTTAGTCTGTACTCTAAAAGAGTAGTGATACGTGTGGATTTTTGCTTTATAATCTTCTCCTTGTCATTTACTATAAGGGCATATCAGAAATCCAATCACAAACTACAACTCCGTCCCCAAATGCCACATTTGGTTAGAGGCTATTCTAAACCATTATAATCCTTGAAAATAACACCGATTGCTAATAATCTTATGATAATTCTACACATCAAATTGTACCAAATAGTGCTCCGTAAGAGTAATATGAAAATTCACAATTTAACTTACGAAATACTTGGTAAGAAAAGTGGCTTATTATTTTGGAACGTCCCAACATAGAAAATTGGCCGTAAAAGTGAGACGGACAATCACTAAGGTTAAGGTAGCAATGTTATAGAAATGTGGCCAGTAAAAACTGGATAGGAAATAATGCTTTAGAAATGTTATAGACTAATAATGTTATAGAAATAAGGCCGATTAAAGTGAGACTGAGGGTGCCGATGTGACCATTGATTCCGGCAATTAGTACAAATAACATCAAGAACTCTCATCACCTAATGCACAAAATCCCAACACTAAATGATATACCCGTCATTCAACTATACATCAAATCTCAAATCCATAAAACAGGAGAAAAGGAGAGAGATAGAGAGAGAGAGCGCAGAACATACCAACCGAGGTCATTGCCAAAAGACAGAGCTTGACTACCCTGAGAAGGGAAAAGCAGCTGACGCTGATGGCCGACATTCATCTTCTGCCTTTCAAAATCGCTGATCAAGAGCCTCTGATAATAATCCTTACTCTTCATCTCGGGCCATATCCCGGCAGCGGAAAAGGCTCGCAACTCGTCGGAAAAGCGGTGGACTAATCTGGATGTGTACATCGTGCTAGTCTCTGTCATCAGTATTGAGATGAAGAACATCCAAAACCACCGCACCGCCATAATTAAGGAGATTAATACGAAAATCTAGGGTTTGGAGAGATCTGTGAAAGCAAAAAGAATGGAAGTGAGGAGTAAGTAAAAGAGTAAGGGTGGGTTTAATTTTAGTAAGTAGGAGCAAGTCTGAGCACGCTTTACGCTAATTACGCTCCTTCCTACATGTGTTAATGTAGTGACACTGACTCCCCTACTTTTATTTTTTTTAATGGAAAGGGTAAGCTCGGAATTGTCATTTTCCCGAGACTACTTTTTAAAACCCCAATTCTCACAGTAAATGTTCAACTTTAGCTGTTGAAATTGAAATACTCTACTTGTTTTTCAGCCATAGTTTCAACATGATTTTGCCCTCTTTTATGTCTCTAACAATACCAATCAAAACACTTTTTCCTCCACACTTATTCCTCAGCAGCAATTGAAAACATTTTTTTCATCCCTATTTTGTTGCTTTCCTTTACTAATTTATACATGAAGAGGAGTTGCCCAATTGTTTCTTAGTACAATGCAATGACCTACATTTAAGAATGAGTTTGTCTCTTTTTATTCTACTTTATGCCTATGAATATCCTATTTATAGCACGACCAAAGGTTGATCTCGTTGAATCTATACACATTTTTTTAACAAATATAGAAATATGCTATGGAAGATTCTCTAAATTTTAAATAACGATAAAGTTGTGACAATGTAAGAACTAGGAGGAGATTATGTACTAGATAAGTTTGAATCCATTCTTTAAAGTTCATCTTTCTTGGAATGGAAATTTTACTTATCTAATTATTAGTACACTTAGTAGTAGCTTTTACAACATATAATTAGAAGTACACTTTCTCACGTGAAACTAATTATTAAAAAGTTAACCCAAAAAAAATTTATGTTGTTCAATGTAAGCAATTAACAATTAATCCATGCAAAGGATGACATTAGCTACTATTGTGCTCCTTTCAAAGGATAAGCCATGATTAAAATATTCGAAACTAAAAGAACTTGTAAGAAATTAATGAAATAACACCCTTATGCAATAGCTAAGCATGCAATTCTCTTCTCACACTACAATACTTAAAACTAACTATTTCGTTCCTTTGCAAGTTTACAATGTCTAAAATCCAATACCCAATGACCTGACCTTAACAACAAGCAATACTATGTAAAAGTCAAAATTGTGGAAATGGGAAGAGAACAAGTACCTCATAGAAAGGAGTTCGCTACGAGCACATCTCAATATTATCTACTTATCAGAGTGACCAAATTTCACTTAGAGATAAGCTCTTCGGATGCAGAGCTAACACTCACTACCAGTGAACTAATGGTTTGTGATATGATTCAAGGTGATGACTTTGATGATTTGATTAAAGCCCCTAAAAAGGATACAACTATGGAGGGATTATCAGCTTATGGATATACAAATCTTCTAGATGCATCCAAAGGGAGTATTTGCATGTGTATGGTCACATACAACAATACTTAGCACACGTACATATAGAAGATTGGTAGATATGGGGAATAAGTTGGTTTTGCCTATGAGTTTTCTCCCACTTCACTTGATAGAGTTTTTTCTCATTTTAGGCATAGTTGTTTTTTTTAAGTTTGCCTTTTTGAGTAGTTAGGGTCATATGGTGTGTGGAAGCCATGAAAATGAGGACTGGTGAAGGATCTTGATCAAAAGATTCAATCTTGTAGAGTTTTTTGAAAATTGAAAATTTTGACCTAAAGGCAAAAAAAATTTATTATAATGGTCGGTGGTTTAGGACAATAGACGGTGCTTCAAGAGTGACGTGGCATGCTACTATGGCGTGGAATATGACATGGCAGAAGCATGGGATGTGGTAGAGAGAGAAGATGGCGTGACTCCCAGAAGTATAGCTTGATCAAAGATGGTTTACACGGTTCTAGGGAGTTGTTCTATTCGATCTTGGTCTAAGGAGGTGTTCTAATTCAATCTTGGTCTAAGGAGGTGTTCTAATTCAATCTTAGTATTTAAATAGGATTAGGACACGTGTAAGCTTATATTTTGTAAATAAGATAGAGTTAGAGTTTTAGTAGGATTAGGTAATAAATAGGTAGCAATATCCTATTGGCTATTAGCAATCCTATTAGAAGTATGAGTCCTAATTAAAGTAGGATTCAAACTCTCAAGCTATGGGTATAAATAGATTTGCACCCAAGCTTAGAAAAATTAGATTTTGAGATTATATTCTTCGTATTCTGCTATAAACTTAAAGAGTTTGTTGTTTTCTTTGTGTGTTAACAAAGAGTTGTGAATTGGTACTTTAAGCTTTAGATTCATGTGAAAACGTGTAGGAATTGAAGGTGCATGTTTTAATCAATTCTCAAACTTTCACCCTAGATTTTAAACCTTTGGTGGGTTTGATATCTAGCTTCTATCTTTTAGTGTGAATTAAGGTTTCAATACCTACATTCACATCAATTTGGGGGGCAAATTGTGTGGGTCTAGCAAGGAACAAAAAATTATCCACAATGATAACTTCTCTTTTGGTCCAACTAGTATATGAAAGTTTTAGGCCATTATAGTAACTAATGTGTTCTTTTCATTTATAAATAATTTTTCTATTAAATATTGACACGCATATTAAGAATTTTTATAGGATGAAGTTATTTTTCAATAATTACAGATAAAATAAGAATAATATAGCTGAATGGAAAAAAGTTGAATGATTTAATTTTCAATCTAAGGAAACAGGGAAATTCGGTATGAACATCCTAAAAGGAATACATGAAAATTATTTGTAGATGGAGGGAGTGGGAGTATGAAAGTATCGGTTATCCTGTGGCAAAAGATATTAGAGGCGACCATTACCATCGAGAAGTAGTCCACTGAACAAAACTGTTACATTGTTAACAGTGTCTTTCAGCTCAGATTACAAAAGAATGCACGAATCAATAATTTTCAAAAAAACACATGTATACTACAAACAAAAACACCGGTATACTACAGATGTAATCTCAACAATGCTATGTACAATATGACGACAAACACTAAAATAAATAGAAGGCGTCCGGCAATAGAACAATAGTAGGAAGAGGATTACAATATAGGTAAGTCCTGTATCCACAGCCATTGTGTCAATAGAGAATCATGCCTTTGTATTGTCTTGTGTTTGGAAACTCGTCTGAGTACGGGAAATCAGATAACACTGCTATTTGTTAGACCACTGGAATTCTATTTCCAGATTTCTGGAAGGACCGCTCTTGCTTTCTGGCAGCAGCGTATACTCCCCAGCAACTGCTCCCAGCATTACTACTCGATCAATCTGGATAGTCACCTTACCAAATGAACTCTACAAAAGCAAAGGAAATTAAGGTAAGAAACTACATGATCATGATTCAAATTATGTTTTATATCTCCTCTACAATGCTCCATTACCTTTCCCACTTTGCTCTTGTTCTTGCATGAAATATGTAGTTTCTGGCCTTTTGGAGGACTCTCAAAGGACCATGTAAAACTTTCATCCCATTCTGGGGCAGGACCCGTAGACACAACCTGAGAAAAGTAGCAAGCTTTAGCCAATAACACAAAGAAAAAGAACTAGTCAAAAACTTAGTTGGGCTGAATGTAATGTAATAGCTATTTTGTTCCCTTTCCATAAAACACAAGGTATGTTGAAGAATGCATAAGCTAAGGCTGCCAAACTACCACTGCAATTTTATGTGATGATTAAGCCTGGAAATGACTGCCTCACGGAGTCACAAAAATCAGTAAGGGTCATAAAGTACTTTAAGTTGCAAAAATAGTAAGGGTCACAAAAATCAGTTCTTAAATGTTTTTACTGACACGAAATCTCTATATTTTACATACAAGCATGGCGAACTGTTGGAAACATTAGAATGCATTGTGATGTGCATTTGTGCAATAGAGCAATAAATGCAAAACAATAGAATACTCGTAATCACCAAAATAATAATAATACAAGACCAACAATTACTATGAAAATAAATGATGGAATACAAATAATAATGTTTCAAACAAAGAATTTAACCAGGATCAGATATTCCATTTGATTTCCTGATCATATTCTATTCCTGATCCTTATGGTTAAACGTTGAAATATGAAAGGTACCAAAGAATAAAAAAAATAAGAGAAAATGTTATAAAAGTTCAAGTCAATTTTCAACAGAGTTGAGGGAGTATTCTAGAAGTTTTCAGCTTCTAGTACTAACAGAGTTTAATCAAATAAACAGCTTTCAATCATCTTATACTACCTCCTATCCGGAAATATATGTTTCCCTTTGATTTTATATGGATACGTGAAACAAAAAACTGGTTAATGCCTATGATCTCAAGTAATGTAAAGAAGAAAGTTAGGGTATTTGAGTTGAATATTACCTTTGTCTGTTTGGGTGGGGTATTCCCTAATGTAAGCTTGCAAAATACACTAGGGTTTCCTACTGATTGCTTCATATTGTTTCCACGCTTGATTATTACAGTTAAAGTTCCTGGCAGACACTGCAACAGAAATTCAGCCTTCTCTTGGAAACGAGGGGGGCCAGATTGGATCAAATACTGCAGCAAAGGAATTGCATCAGCCGCAGCTATAGATTGAGCACGAGAAACTTCTGCAGGGCATGCAGACCACGCTTGTCTTAAAAGAAATAGAGCATCTAGGGCAGCTTCTTGAGTTGCCTCCGAGCCTGTTTTAAGCGAGGTCACGAGGTGTGGGATACTAAGGGTTGCAGGTTCAGTGGCCCTTAAACGTGGGAAGTTGCCAAAAAGTGCATTTAGGGCTTTCAGATACTCCTCATTTACAGTCCCAGAGGCCCACAAGTCCTTTTCAATAGCAGCTGCAAGATCAAGAAAGAACAGAATTCATATATTAAAAAAAACTAATTATGAAAATAGTATCTGCTGATAATAGTATCAAATATGATTATCAGCTTATCACTCAATCAACAAATTTTATCCCAAATGACATCAACTCAAGTGCACGATTAATAAAATAAACAAATGAATCCAGATTTCTGAGAAGTATTCCTTCCAGGAATTTGATATATCAGAGAGATATGCACATATAGCAAATTCTGCTACAAGTTACAGAGATTTACCAGTTATAGCCCTGACAGTTTCACTGGAGGCATACTCCTGGATTGTATTGTTGGAGAAGAGAAGCTTAATAAACATAGATGCCTGAATTGAAGTTTCTGGGTCACTAGAACCAATCAGATCAAGTACAACTTGAACTCCACCTGCTTCTGCAACTGCTCTTTTATTTGCTCTACTGTACGTAACAAGGTTCTGAAGGGCACAGATAGCCACCACTTTCATTTCCTCAGTGGGCTGATCTTCAAGCAAATTAACAAGGGCACGACAAGCTGAAACAGCATCAGCAGAACGAGCTAGGATCTCATTCTGGAACAGATCACCCAAAGCCAGAGTAGCCAATAACCTTGCCTGCTGACCTTGTGTTTGAGGATCTAAAAGATACTGAGACAACGGTAAGATAGCACATCGACCAGTTTTTGACTCTCTGATTTTTACGTTATTCAGCAACACTTCAAGTAATCTTGCAGAAATGTCCTCACATTGATGACATCTAAGAAGCTCCAACAGAGCCTCAATTGCACCACTTTCAGCCATCGCCTCAGCACTGGTTGAATCATCACTTTCCAATACAAGAAGAGCATTTAGTGCTCCAGTTACAGTACTTTCTGAACCTGAATGCAGCAATCTTACAAGCACAGCAACGGGAACTTCCAAATAAAACTCTGAACTGAATTGTAAAATACAAGACAAAACAGAGGCAGCAGATTCCCACAAAGCATGAGGAAGTGGAGGTTCCACTTGCAGTAACACCTTGGACAGTTCAATAACACCACCCTCTTTTGCAATTTCATTTGGCCAAATAAGTGCAATACCAACAAGAGCCTTGATAGCTCTCTGCTGCAAAATGTGTATCCCAGATCCAAGAGCTTTCACAAGTGGACCAATAACTTGTTGTGTCAAGGGATCTTTCTGCAGATTCTCCTCCAACAACAAGTGTGACAAAAGTTCAGCAGCCAGCTGTTGCACAGCTGGAACATTAGAGCCTAGTAAGGGAATAACAGGTTCAATAGCGTGGTGAGTAGTCAAGTTGTGGTTGGCACGACACTGCGGATGTTCCAAAATATTAACAAGAACCTGCAAAGCACTGTGTTGCCCATCGGGCCCAAGGTCTGATTGTGACAACAACATGAAAAGCGGCTCAACCACTTTAGCTGCTGATGGACCTTTGGCAATTGTAGCATTATTTGTTAATATTCGGAGCAATTCAGCAAAAGCAGCAGAGAGAAAATTAGGTGCTTCATCGAATATATCAAGTATGCTTTCAATGACCCCAGCTTTTACCATTTCCGTCTTGCAAGAAGGCCTGTCCTTTCCCAACTTCACCAAAGCTCTTGAAACAGCCTCATGAAGCAAGTAATTTCTGCTGTACAGAAGGCCAACAAGAGGAATGACTGCACCATGAGCAGAAACTAATTCGGCCAATTGCTCGTCATCCAAGAGTTTATCCAAAGCATGAACAACTGAATGCTGAGCCGGAGTGAATTCCGTACCAAGGAGTGAAACCAATGGCTCAACACAACGTGCTGCAGCTACTGTAGACCTGATTCTTGTGTTTGTAAAGAGAACAGAGCATAGCTCAGCAGCATCACCCTTCAGTTCCATTGAACAAGTTGATGACAGGGTTTTGCAAAGAAAATCCACTGCATTCATTTCCACATCTGCCACGCCAAGGGCTCTAGAAGGATTCTCACTTAACAGCCTTATCAGTGCTGCAATGGCAGCATGCTGTTCTCTCTCTGACCCTGTACTTAACACTTCCACCAACGGCTGTACAGCTTGTCGAGCTGTTTCTGCATTTCTTACATGGTCTGCAGAAAATAAGCTTTCGAGAGCTTTGGCTGCACTATATCTAGCAGCTCTTCCCCCCAAGCGCAAGACAGCTACAAGTTGCGTTACTGAGCCAAATGCAGATTCATGCCTGCAGATTTCGGCACTACTAAACAGAATTCCCAACAGATCTGTAGCGGCTTCCTCAGTTGCATCTTGAGGACCCAGTGAAAGATATTTGGTCACTGCCTCAAGTGCTCCTGACTCTACCATCACCATCTTATTAGATGGACAGTCTTTTGCAAGTTGGGTGAGAAATCCAAGAGCAAGGAATGGTGCCCCTGGGCGATCGGGTATTGGTTTGAGGAGATCGACAAGGGCAGGTATTGCTTTCCGAGACATAGCTCCAACTCTAATGTCATCGACTCTAAATAATCTCTCAAGTGTCACTTGATCAGGATAACGAACTAAGGAAAACTCTTCGGACAATTTCAAGAGATCATATATATCTTCATCATCACAACCAAGTAAACTAATAAGCCCTCCAGCTGCACCAGAGTTTCCAACAGATAAAAGGGTTCCCCTGCTACCATTACAGACCAGACTGGCCAATGCTTGTGCTGCAAAATATCTGTTTGCCGACTCTTCCGACCTCAACAAATTAGCAAGAACAGGAACGTATTTCATGGTTGCATGTGCTCGTATAATATCTCTATCTTGAAACAGAATTGCCAGCAGTAAAGCATATGTCCATATGCTACTATCTTCAATATAGTCAATCTGTAACATCCACAAAAAAAAAAAAAAAAAAAATTCAGTATACATAGCATGGACATTTCTATGCAAACTCCCCTTCCAACAAAAAGAACAAACAGGTGAACACAAAATGTAGTCCAACCCACCAGAAAACCAAATTTACCAGCACACAAAATCCCACTATTAAACTGAATAATCATTACCTGAGCACGCGAAATTTTCTCCGTGAAAACATCAACCCCTCCAGTGTCCATGATAACAACTTTACTTTTCTCATCATGAGAAGCAAGTATACACAGCAACCACACAACGATATTGGTACCACTCATGACCTTTTTGACAGGAGTAGCTTCTGTATTATTTCCCTCTTCTGTAGCCCACTGAATGCAAATGCACACTGCCTCCTGCTCATTAGCCTCCTGATCTTCTAGGGAAGTTAGAGAGATAGTAAGCACTTCCACCAAAGCCTGAATGAGATAACTAGATAATTTTGAGTCATATAGATCCTTCACCACCCTCTGATGATTTACTCGGGCCGCACATGAAAGGAGTGCAGCACCTCCAACTATAACACTTGTGTCCTTAGAACTTATAACTCTTCTAGCAATAGATTCAGTACACCCAGAGGAACTACAAATGATTTCCCCAAGTGCAACTAACTGATCACGGCATAGCCTTGATAATATTTCAATGGCTTTATCTTGCAATGCTGGTGTAGTATCAGCTATGCATAAGACTATAGGAGTGATGTGGCTTGGTGATTCTGCTAGAACTGCCCATGCTGGTCGGATGTTTCCACCAGGAACGCCAGCTCTCGATAAATATGCAAGAGCATCCAAGGCTTCAGATGTGGCAAGGGAGCCATCGTTGGCCGACTCCAAGAACGAAACCAAAGAAAGAACAGTACCAGCACGATTCACACAATCACATAGAGCATCATCAATCAGACGTCGACGCAGAAGACGGGCAACAGCAGCTGCTGCATGAGTCTTACCAGAAAGGGTACCGTCACGCAATACCCTTGTGGCGGGTAAAATAACCTCTTCAGGAACAGCTCTTTCTGAAAGGTCATCATCCAACAGAAGGCTTGCTACTGCACATGTTGCCTGCTCTGCAACTTCCAGAACAGAAGAATTTGCAAGACCAAGTAGCCGAGGTAAAACATCTCTGGCAACAGAACCGATGTCAGGGTTTGCTCTTACTGAAAGAAAAATAGAGGCAAGACAACACGAGGTTGCCACTAAAATTTTTTCTGATTCTGAATTCAGGAGCTTTGTGACTGACCAGAGAGTCTTAACAGCAATACTGCTCTCACGTAAATCTTTCCTGAGATGAAATATTCCAGCAAGGGTGGAGGTAGATTTCGCCTGGGTCTCTTCTTTTGCAGAGCCCACTAATTTAACCATTGTCTCAATAGCATCATTGGAAGCACTACCTTCCCGTAGAATATCATTAAGGGGTACTACGGACAACATACTTTTCAAAGCATCCAGAACATAAATTTTAGACTCAGGAAGATCACTGGTTAAAAGGGCAGTGAGTTGGCTGATGGTGGCTGTATCAGATTTGTGAATTAGATGATGCAACGTTTTGGCTGCAATCTCCTTTCCATTTGAGCTTCCATTCTTCAGTAACCACAAGAGAGCAGGAACAGCGTCAGCACTTTCAACACATGCTCGTATATCTTCACTATGATTACACAGGTTTCCTAATATAGTTGCAGAGTCTTCTTTTGCTTTGGCAGAACCAGTCTCCAGAATTTGGACCAGTGGAGGTATACCACCAGCTGCAGTAACAGCCCACTTACTCTCATCGTTTTCATTTGAAAGAAGGGAAAGCAATGCAACAGCACATTCTTGTTGCTGCTCTGACGACAATCCAAGAAGTGATATCAGTAGCTGGACACCATCACGCCCTTGTAGTGCCTGCCAGATGCTACCTTCATCATTACAAATTTTTAAAAGGGATTTTATTAGCTCATCCTGAGCCTCATTTGAAGCCATTGTGATCAAACCAACCAGCAAGCGCTTTGCATCAGCATTTGCAAGTTTTCTTGAAAGTACGGAATTCCCATACAAGCTAGCAAGGGCCTCAATGGTGCGCTCTTGGATGAGAAATGGCAATTTAGGTTTAAACTGCTTGACTAATGTCTGCTCAACAGTTTCAGGGTCTGAGATTTTTGTAGATTCAGATTCCTGATCATATATCATAAGTGCAGAAGCCAGAGCTCCTAAAGTATCAGCAACCTGAGATGGTGAATTGCAAGATTCAAGGCTTCTTCCAAGGCTGGATATGACAGAGGACAACCCACCTGATATGTTTGCCAGAGCACACATCGCATTTTCCTGCAATGCTTGGGCATGCTCCCCTTGCATGAATTCTTTTGAAGGAGCAATTGTAGCATTTATGAGAGCTGGTATACCATTATAGTTAGCAATTTCTTTCCTTGCCTCTTTACACTGCGCAGAAAGAGATTTAAGTGCACCCGCAGCTTCTGCTCTGACGGCTGCTTCATTACCAGATCCCAACAACTTCAGGAGTTGTTTGACTGCATTGTCAGCCAAGACAGTAGGGCAGATAGATGCATCCTCCATCATCATACAAGCAAGAAGAAAGCATGTATTTGCTTGAGTACCAGGCTGTCCCGTTTTCAGCAATTTCACAAGTATATCCACTCCTCCCGCTCTGACAGTTGCTGGCCAAAATCCCTCTGTGCTTCCACAAAGATTTTTCAAAGCTCCAGTAAGTAATTCTTCAACCAATTTCCCAGCTTCCAGACCCCGCTCTAGCTGTCCCCATAGAACTGGTACAACACCTTCAGTGGAGAATATTTTTGAACCTACATGATCTCTCGCATCACCTTGGGAAACAGCATATAAAGCCTTTGCAGCAGCAACCTGACCATCAGAGGAGCTGGACCTAAGAAGCCCAAGAAGAGGAGGTATGCAACCACCTAGCAAAACTTTCACCCTCAGTTCATTCTCCTTACAGAGAGACCCCAATACATGAGCAGCTTGTATTTTGACCACTAGAGACCCTGACCTCAAAAGTGAAACAAGCACTGGGACTGCCTGTGAGTGAGATCCAACAGCACCCAAAGCATTTTCCCTTTTTTCAATAAGTTCCAGCAAATTCTTTAAAGAAAATTCTTTCTCTTGAAACGAGGAAGAATTTTGCCTCAACTGCTCAATGCATTGGGCGACATTTGCTAATGTCCCTTCTGGATCCTCCATGCTACTTGTACGGTCTCTACACATTCAAATTAAAGGAAAATTTATTAAATATCAAGTTATTACTACATAAAATGCAGGATTATAATTCTTTTTACATTTAATGTTAAAAGGGCACTCCTGGTGCATAAACCAGAAAGATGGGATTGACAAAATGATTAAGTCAGAAGGTCTAATGCAAGTCAAGCATTTGAAAGGAGCCCACCAACACTACATATTAGTCAGCCAAAATTAATGCACATAAAATGACAATAAAAGAAAAAAATGCTACATAAAATGCAAGTCCGCCAGTTTTTGTTCTAGTTTTAGTACTGTGCACAACTCACGTGACAATAAAAGAAAAAAAATACAAACATTGTTTTGTACAGCACTATACTTTTAAATTGGTGAAAGAAACAGGATCAAATAGATAAATCCTAAGGAGGAAAATAATATTCCATTCATTCCTTCCTATTAGGCAAACATAACAAATGTACACATAACAGTATAATAAACATAGCTGCTAACCTTAACCCCATTTTAGCAACAGATCGTGGAGACGAAGGTTCTGAGTTTTGGAGTTTTCCATTCATATTTCTTTCCTGCAGACATAAAAAAGATTTTTATGCATAGGTCATTAGAAACCACAAAGAGGGCACATTTTCTGTAAGCACAACCACCCAGCAGATAACATAACATGAAAGAATTAACTCACAGCTAATAAACTGTTATACAAATTTGAAATTTCAAAAGATCAGACATAATAACACAATGACTAGATGAAGGATTAAACTTTCACCACCTACAACCTCGAGATCCCACTATGTCTTACACTTTCGTCATTATCTACATTAGGCAATTGAATTCATAAAACATCAATGCTAGAAAAAAAAAAACCACACAAACCAATAACTTAGCCACAGAAACAGCATCGACAAATCAATGCGCAGTTCACTCCACCGACAAGTGCCATAACAAAGTTGACAGTGCACACACATATCATAACAGATCTGCGCACAAACTTGTTATTAACTTCAGAACAACAAATTCAACAAACAACAGACGGAACCAATACCAGATCATTCGCGGTGTGGCCGTTGCCATTGCCATTTCCATTGCTGGCAGCAAACCTCCAAGCAGTTGCGGCCGCCAGCTTGACAGGCTTTTTGTTAACAATTCACAGAGTTGCTGATACCAAAACTTATGTTCCTCTCTCCAGATGCTCGATCCGCTATGAATCTAGCAGCATCCCAGCTTCCTGCACCAAAATTAAATTAAATTAAATTTTTTTATAAAAAAAACCCAATCAGTATCAATTTCAGATCCTCATCATTCTCATTGATTTTAAAATCTCAAAATAACGGATCGACACAATTGAAATCAAAATTCATTGAATTGCGCAATAATGCAGAAACAAACAGAAGATCAATAGTAGAATAAATCAAACAGAATAGAACAAATTATAGAGACATAGAACAAAAATGAGTGAAACCAAGCAGATGAGAGAAGAGGGAAGTGGGACCTGGAGAGGGAGTGAGGGAATTAGGAAGTGAAGACTGAGGAGAATGAAGAGCATCAGCTGTTAAAGTTAGTAGTAAGTAATTAAAAGCGATTGCGTAACAAAGAAGAGATGTGAGCGAGTGAATGAATTACAGGAGATTTAGTAAGTAGGTGTGGGGGTTGAGAGTAGAATGGTAGATATTAGGGGGGGAAAGTTGAGAGGAGGGAGATTGGGGGAAGATTCTGATTATAATTATAATTTTGTGAATTGTTAATTGCATTAATAATTTTGTTGAGATTTATTATTGTGAAAATGGGAGTTTAGTTTTTATAGAACACATGCATACGAGTGGGGAGGAAGACACTGACAGAGAAGCTTGAGCTTTCAGTTTCTCAGACACCCTCCCACCGACACAGCCGAATGTCTGCGCTTTCCAGTTTCTCCTTCCCCCCTCCCCCCACCCCACCCCCACGCAAAAAATAAATAAAAAAAGTCACCGCCGTTTTCTTTGTTTTCTGTAATTTTTTTCCTGATATATACTACGCATTATATATATGCCTTCTACTCCGTATTATAGATCACACATCGGTTGTTTTAGAAATTATGTAGAATTATAGACAAGGCATCATACGTGGTAGTTTAAGCAGTATTTAGATTGTTACAGTCACTTGACATCTTTTGATTCAAAGTTTTCATGTAATAATTTGAAATTATGATATTTGATGAAATTATTATGCTATAGATTAGAAATCTTTGAAATAGTGAAATGTCATACTACTAGAACATACACTTATGATTGTTTTTTAGTGGAGAAACTAAAATATCATAGTAAAAAACTAAAAACTACCCAAGCTCACTTGTCAAATGACAAAAGTTGAACTTTTTCTCTTCTTGTCATATTGTTAAATACTCTATATATTTTAGAACTAGTTGATAAGTTTGTTTCATGTTTTCTCATGACCTATGTTAAAAAGGGAGGGAAAATGTTTCACACAAATTATTTAAGTATTCGTGCTGATTTTGACAATCTTAGAGTGTGGGATGAAGAAGCTGATACTGAGCCAAAGCTAAGGAGGGTTAAACGACCTTATAAGATTGAAGCCTAGACTTTGGTTTTTCCAAAAGTAAGAAGATTAGTGGGGGAAGAATGGAGACAAGACTTCTCAGAACCATCTATGATTGCATTATCCAGAAAGTGTTCAAAAGTTAGACAGAGATTAAAGGAATGGTGTCTCAGTTATTCAAAGGAAAGAGGGATTTGTTAGTCCCAATTTTCTCAAAACTTAACCTCCCTTAAAGAAGACCCTTCTTTACTAGAGGATGCAGTTCAAGCTATGCAAGAGTGGAGATGGAAGTTCAAGATGTAAAAATGAAGTGGCTATTTTGGAGACAAAGAACGAAATGCAAGGGGGACAATTATGGGGATCAGTCTTCTTTTTTCTTTAAATCAGTCGAGGAAAGAAAGACAAGGAATGAGATTTCTTGCCTACAAAAGGAGGTCAACAGTTGGATCAATGATCAGTAGCATATCAAGGATGAATTTCTTCATTATTTCCAAAGTATTTATAGGCCGAATTGTGATTTGAATAGAGATAGATTCAATATTGGAAGAACATGGGAAGACTGGTTTCGGTTGCTTTCAAAGATTACAAATGATCACAACCAACATCTTTCAGCCCCTTTCACAACCCAAGAGGTTTGAAAAGCTGTGTTTAGTATGCACCCATTTAAAACCCCGGGACCTGATGGAATCCCCCCATGTTTCTTCCAAAAATGTTGGAAGCATTGTGGGTTAGAAGTCACTTTAGCGATGCTAGATTTTTTTCAGGATTTTCTTCACTTCCTAAGTGTTGGAACAAGACTTTCATTTCATTGATTCCTAAAGTTACGAGTCCAACTTCTGTTAACCAGTTCCGGCCAATTGGTTAATGCAATACTCTTTACAAGATCTCTCACTTATTTTTTTGCGGATGATACTTTGTTCTTTTTTAACGCCACCCCGGATTCCTACACTCTTCTCCGATACACGATTGATAAGTTATGCAATTTATCTAGTGAAATTGTCAGTGTCTAGAAATCTGTTGTCTTTTACAGTCCTAATACTCCTAGAAGATTCATTAAATTCCTTAGGAAGCCTATAAGATTCCAAACCACATATGAGTTAAGGACTTATCTGGGGGTTCCGATGGAGATTTAGAAGATCCTCTTCAAAGTTGCAGTTCATTGTCAATAAAATTAGCAACAAAATCTCAATGTGGAAATTTCTTTGTCTTAATTAAGCGGGAAAACTGGTGCTGATTAATGCCATTATAGCAATGATGGATTCTCACATTCTCTCAATCTACTTGCTTTTGAAAAGCATTTTGTCTTCAGTTTTGGTGGGGAACGTCACATGATAGAAAGCCTATCTACTAGAAGAAAAAATTTGTGCTCTATCTTTAGAAATCTCAAGGGGGACTTGAGCTACGCAATGTGGAGCACATGAACACCCGTTTAGTCTTTTAAACAAGCATGGCGACTTCATCATAACCCCCTCTCTTCTTGTGTCGAAGGATGTATTGGGAAAATATAAACATTCTCCCATTACAAAAGTTATCCAGAATGCTAGGGCCCCCTAAATGCTCATATGTATTTAGAAGCATGATCAAAGCATCTCAAAAGCTTAAGAAGAGATTACTTATGCGTATATGCAATGGGAAAACTATCAGGATTTAAAAGAGATAATTAGGTGAAAGGAATACATATTGAGATGAAACATAACCCTTCTATCCAAGGTGGGAATAGAAAACCTTATTGGGATGCCGATTTGTTAACAGTAAATAAAGAATGGGAAGCAAGGAAAGTTTGGAATTTCTTCAGTAGAGAGCAAGCGTTGAGTATCCTTTCTATGCATATTCCTAAGTTTAAAGAAGAAAACTCTATAAGCTGGGAATTTACAAAGAATGGTTCCTTCACAGTTAAATTTGGACGCTCTATGTTAGCACAAGAGGAGGTGCAAAGTCAGGGTGACCCTAGATGTGTTAGGCATAATTTATGGAAGAAATTTTTGAAAAATAAGTCCCCAAAGAATATTCAAATGTTTATATGGAAACTAATGAATGATGCATTGCCAACGAAGTATGGGTTGTGGAAGAGAAAGATCATTCAAGACCCTGCTTGTAGTTTTTGTGGAAGAGAAAAAGAATATATTTCCCACTTCTTTAGGGAATGTGACTTCTCAAGAAGAATCTGGCAAGCCACGAGTTTTGGAATAAGAATTAATGAATGTGAGCCTCCTATTTTGATCTAGATTTTAGATTACTTGAACATGTTCTGGAGAACAGATTCTCAAAGAGTGGATCTTCCGGAGTTGTTCCTGGCAGTCTTATGGAACATTTGGTTACAAAGGAATGATATTGCTTTCAACAATGCTACCTTAAACTCGGACAGAATCATAAGAGGTTCAAGCTCCTAGACTGATAGAAAGATTGATTAACAACATGAGTTTATTGGAGAGGATATAGAGTATCATGGTAAATGATCTCAAGGTATCACATTCTGGAAGAAGGGAAACCTGATCGATAATGATTGCGGGATTCTAATTATTGATGGAGCATGGAAGAGGAAATCAAGAAAGAATAGAAAGTGGCTAGATGAAGCGGGCATTGGATGGGTTTGCAATCGTAAAGGAAGAATACACAGTTACGGATCCCAGAAGATTTGGGAGGGTAACACTCTCTATGCTGAAACGCAAGCCTTTTTTGTATGTCTGCAACATGCTTTAACCATGGGTAGAGCATGGGTTGTCAAGACAGATTGCGCTCTCGGGATTAAAGTCATAGCTGAACCGGACAATGCAACTGTAGAAGTTCAAGATTTAGCCAGGGATATCCTTTGTATTATTGAAAATTTCCAGTTTGTTTTATTTGTTTAAGTAGATAGAACTTATATCAATGTAGCTCACCAACTTGCCATAAGGGCAAGGAAGGGGCATGTACTAGAAGTTTTTTCTCTCCAACTGCCAAAAATTAGTGATATTTTAAAAATCTACTCCGTATTTTACTTTCACGTCCTCTAACACTATCACCACATGCTGCAACATGTGGTGAAAAATAGGTTCTTTTATGTTATTGTTGTTAATGAAAAAAACATTGCCATACTCTTTGTTTCTCAAATATCACCATACTCTTTCCATGATCATATATTCATATTACATTCCTATTCTTATGAGGAATTTGGAGCAAAAAAAAAAGTAATATACTCCCTCCGTCCTTCAAAGATTGCCCCATTTTTTATTTTGGTTCGTCCCATAAAAATTGTCCCCATTCTCTTAAAGATTTTCTATTTTGAGTCGTCCCCACAAAGATTTCCTATTGTATATTAAAAAAGTTAAAATTCGTACTTGAAATAATATTTAGGGGATGGAGGGAATATTTTTCAACTTACAAAAGATTTCTTGTGGAGTTCTAGTAATATTGTTTATCTCCTTTAATAGGATCCAAGAACGTTTGATATATGCTTAAGTGTAATTTGATCTGATTGTAAATACTAGGTATTATTATATCAAAGTTTTTATAATAAAGTATCTTAATTTTTTAAAGGTCAATTAAAACCTATTGTTGTTTCATTTAACTCATACTTCCTTAATATCTTTTTATTTTTCTCTTTCAGAATTTTTTGCATTTTATTGTTAAATTTTAACTTGAATTTTCATCAATTTATTAAAAAAAAATATAATCATGTAGAATCTTAGTATGATTCATCTCAATATATTTAACAATTATTAACTTTATAATTATTACAAATACATAGTTAAAGATAATTAAAATTTAAATTTGCCTTCATACATGAAAAAAAGCAAACAAAAAACAGAAAAAAACAAAAGAAACAAAATAATTGAATTATTGGTTCATCATTTGCTTGAATCCACTACTCTATATTATGGTCCTACATATTAATGATAATTATCCGTTCACAACTACATTAATTAATTGACATCGTCTTTAATTGATTTACAAGACGTAATAATGTTACGATAGAGTACAATGGCAAATAAGCACATTTGCTTCAAGCATGCAAGCACAACTAGCTTAATATTGAATAAACTGATCAGTAGGATTATATTGTATGATTATCATAATCACCATGTCCAAACTCTTAGGTAATGTGACAAAAATTATCCTTTACATGGGAAAATGGAGTGGCTTATATTATTTTTTAGTATCAAAGAAATCGTGTGATTATTTAATGTAGAAAAAGAAAAGAAACGGTACAATCCGCACATAACGCGGGCTTTAATACTACTAGTAGTTCAGATTAATTACGGAGTAACACTCCAAATCTGGGTAATTGGATAGAAATGGGTGGTCCGGGTCTGGATCCGGATCTTGAAACTGCGCATGAATCCATCCTTACAAATCATCAAATTAAACACAAAACCGGTATTAAATCCTCGCTGCAATCTCCTCTTATTTTCTAGTTTTCTTTCACATCCTTTGAAACTCCGCTGATTTGAGTCATTCAAAGTCTTCGCTTTCTCATCATTCCTTGTTTCATATCCTCCCTTTCCGTAAACCCCCAATTCTACTCTCTATTTCTTAATTCCTTTGAAACTTTATAATAGTTCGAATTTCATTCGAGGGTTTAGTTAGGTTTTATGGTTCATGAAGTCAATTGAAGAGGGAGAGGGTTTCTTTGTAGATTTACAAATTTGAAGAATTTGTCTGTCAATTCGTTTTGGGTAAGTTTTTATTAATTTTTACTGTTATGAAATACTCAGGATTGGTGGGATGAGCAGTGAATTCAGTGAACAAATATTAGCTGACAAGCTATCCAGGCTCAATAGCACTCAACAATCCATTTTATGTATCCTTACTCAATTTTTTTTTGAACTTCTTCATGTTAGCCCTATTTATACTTTTATCACATTATTGTTACTTTATTTTATGCTTTTGTCTTTCATTTGGTTGTCTCGTAAATGGTACTGTTTTTGAATCGACATTGTTCAGTGCTTTCTTGTTTACCCCGGCCAACGTTTGGGTGTGCCTTATGTATCGTTAACTTTGTCGAAAATGTTTGTTTAACTGATTATGTGATGTTGCCGTATTTTGTGTTAAGTTTGAGGTGTGTATGTTTTTTTTTAATCTTAATTTGAGGTGTGTATGTGATACCATTAGATTTGTCAATAACACGTTTCTCCAAATTGAGTACTAAATCATAGCTACTGGTTCTCAATACGTATTGGATATGTGAGCACGTTAGGATCTTTTCCAATCTCTCATTCCTATGACAATGTGCTTCCTTGGTCGCTAAGGAGTTTTTGGTTTGATGTAAAACATTTTCCAGAAAATGGTCTTCCTCTCTTTTCCTGTTTTCCTTTGGTTTACAAAAGGGTGTTAAACTGTTTTCTTGAGGGTGGAAAATATCTCTCCCTTGGTGAAAAGCATTTTCCTGTGAATAAAAGGGAAACCTTGTTTTCCTCCCTTCACCGTGACTCCCTTTAACCCTTTTACCTTCCTTTTTCCATTTTCCGCTTCTCTATAACTTTTTCATGTAGGCTCCGTTTAGTAGGGTGTAAAACGTTTTCCGGTGATAAACTCATTTTCATGGAACTTTTCCGTTGTTTGGTTGCATGGAAAATGATTTTACATTTAAACATTTTCCGTTGTTTGGTTGAACTGAAAATATATTACTCCTATTAACTTTCAAGGTTCAATCCAATCAGGGGAAAATATAGGTTTTTTTCTATTTTCGACTAAAATGGATAAAATTTGTTCGAATTCATGATATAGTTCGATAATTTAATAATCAAGATATGAGATTCGAAGAAAACGTACTGAATTGATGATATTCGAAAAAGATGAAAAGAAATTGTGGATTTTTTCCCCAACTTTTAAGAGAGAGAACTATGGAGTAGAGAGAGAGGCTATCGAAAAGATGAGAAATAAAGAACGAGTGAGTTAAACTAGGCATGGGCCGAACCAACACAAGGGTCGAGCAGACACGCTTTTAGCACAATACGACACAAGTAGGGGTGTTCAAATCTACCCGACCCAAATGACGCGGCTCGATGATCCAAAAATAAATAGTTGGTTTTTTTAAAAAAAATTGATTTTTCTGGTCGAGTACCTGACCCGGTAAAAAATCAGGTACTCGGCTTGGGTCATGGGCCGGATAAAAAATGTAATCAGGTACCCGAATACCCGAAATAAATTTTTTTTAAAATCTGGTTTTGCTGTTTTAGTAGGGTTTTAGGGTTTTATTCGGGTTCCCTGTGATCCGACTCAATTTAAGTTGGTACCCTCTAAGCAAGTACTCTGTTTAAGCGGGGTACTCTGTGACTCGACCCGATTTAAGTAGGTACCTTAGTGAGAATGAAAAAAGTTTAGGAAATAAGCAGGGTACCCTGTGACCCAACTTGGTTTAAGCAGGTACCCGGTCATGGGCCGATTTTCAAACTAACGAAAAAAGCGGGTACCCAATCTACCAGGTAGCCGCAACCCTGAATACCCTATTATGAACACCCCTAGACACAACTACGGTCGTGGTACGCTATCCATAGAGTGGGCCGCATACAACAAAAATAATTAGGTACGAGTACGAGAGAGGCATGCCAATTTGGCATTAGGCACGGCCCGAAGCATGCTATTATTTAGTATTATTGGTAATAATATTATTATTACTATTACAATTAATATTATTATTATTTTTAATATTACTATATTCTTAGAATATAACTTAAATTATCTAAATTTATTTTTTTCAATTCTATTTTATATTTTTTTTGTTAAAAAAATTAGGCTAGCACGAGGCACGACACAGTACGCCATGCTAAGCACGGGAGCCGTGCTAGGACATGGACTGAGTTTTAGGGAAAGGTAACACGGCACAGCACGACACGACATGACAAGAAGCCAAGTACGAGCGGGCACGGTCCATGGCGGGCATGACACGACCTGTTCCCACCTCTATGCGTGAGTTGGTAATGCGGGAATTGTTTGTTAGTTGGTAATTTTTTTTGGAGTGAATAGATGTAAAATTATTTTACTCCCAATTTTGGGGGAAAATGTTTTCAATAGGGTGTAAAATGAATTTACATTCCAAGTTTTACTTCCTATTTTTTACTCCAAACCAAACAACGTAAAATGGGGAAAACAGTTTTCTGGGAAAACGTTTTACAACTTACTAAACGGAGCCGTAATGAACCAAATAAAGGAAAACTTACTTTACACCCATTTTTTTCCCTTGAATATTGTTTTTCATGGAAAATCTTTTCCATTGAACCAAATGGAGCCTTGGTGCTACAATCTGCATAGAATGAGACCATGCCTTACACATTAGGAGTGCCATTTAGATCTATACCACCACTCCTTCACTTATGGTTCTTAACATTTAAACATTAACCTCATACCCATATTTGTACTTTGTGCGGTGTTCTAAATGCACGTTACATATTTATGGTTTGAAGGACATCACTTATGCTTCACAACCATCCATTAAAAGACAGTTGCTTTTTTGTACTAATATGTGATGTTTGGTACAAGAGAAGAAAAGTAAAATTCTAACCATGCACCAACCGTCTACTAATAGCTTCAGACAAATATTGTTGTGTTTTGGGCTTCTAGGGCCTAATAGTGATCAAGCTGCTTTAATAATTTTTTGTAGCTTTAAGTTTAGTAGGTGTGTTCATAATAAGTGTCTATTAATGCTGTCTTTTGAGTTTTAGTTGCTTTATATCTTCTCCCCTTCTCTTTCACTATATTAGGGAAGATGTATAGCTGGGGCTGTAGACTTGTAGTTACTTGGTTTTGGATTGTTTCATGACTTTCATCTTGTTATACATTGCTTAGTAGAATTTATGCTATTACAATTTATTCCAATGGTGTGTGCATTGCAAGTACAAGACATGCATAGTAGTTGTCATCTTGACTCCTCCCATGTAGCGTTGTCGCAATGGTGTATAGTTCACCGAAGCCAGGCAGAAGTTATTGTAGCAACATGGAATCAACTGTTCCATCGTTCTGAGATGTTCCAGAAAGTCCCTCTTTTGTATCTTGCTAATGATATTCTGCAGAACAGCAGACGGAAAGGAAATGAGTTTGTTATTGAGTTCTGGAAGGTGCTTCCAGCAGCTCTCAAGGATGTCCATAAAAAGGGTGATGATCAAGGAAAGAAGGTCGTCTCTAGATTGGTATGGCTTATGTGTTTTTGGCTTATACTTTTTGCTCCTATAATTGTGATTACTTATTTATGTACGACATATTTTTGGAATCAATGTATCTTACATTCTGGATATCTTAAGTTCACTCTCTGTGGTGTGATGTTTCATTTTTTATTTTGTTGACACTCACTAAACAAAACCTAAAAGGATAGTTGAAATTAACCCGCTTAATCTGGCTTGAACTACCATTTGGTGGGCATCATCAATTACCTGCCTAGAAACATGATAACATTACATATTTACATTATTGAAATTGCTTTAACAAAAGGATATTTGTGATGATGGACGAAATTTCATTTTCTGTCTTCTTCTGTTCATTTGGGTGTGTCTGTCAGTCTATGTGTGTCTGTGTGTTGTGGGGGGTCTTTTCTGAATGTTGAGTGTTCAAGATAGAGTGGACAACTTTCGGCTTGCACCTTAGTTTAAACCTTCAAAAATATGAAGATGCAAAAACCACATTCCTTTACCTTTGTACTTGGAGTAAGTAGGTAGTAGCTCAATAATAATGTTGAAAGTCTTGTAACTTGTTAGTGACACAACATTATCATTTTGTTACTACCTATTATGCTCTCCACCTAATCCTAATTCCTTGCAAGTTGTTGCAGATGAAGATGACCTTCTGTTTTTGGATGCCAAACCCTTCTGTGTGGAGTTTTCATTTTACTTTAAAAGAATCCAAGGATAAAAAAAATAAAATAAAATAAGAAACAGAAATCTTCTTTATCCTCTTGGGATATTGGATGAAGAAAGCTGAGCATCCGGTCGTGAACCATATTTCCTTGTTGCTCTGTACCTTGACTAAGGCGTATTCATAAAATCTCTCCCTGAGAAGCTGTTGAATCTAGTGTAGGATCTTGATTTTTTCATCTGATCAAGCAATGGGTTGATCTCCTTGAAGATATGAATTTTTGATGTGGTGATCATAACTGAAATTGAGATTAGGAACCTTCTTCCCTTATCGCTCCAAACTTGGTCAAGCAGTCCCTAGTGAGAGTATTTCCTTCTTCCTACATGTGCAAGCTTTGAGATTTGAACTTGACATGAAAATCCTGATGTGGATTTCATTCTAAAACTTTCATCTTAACAATAAATGAGGTAAAGTTCTAAGAAACAACTAGCCTCATAATCAAATCCTTTGCTAAAAATTACCTTCCGAATCGCTTCCATAATTCAAGATAAGAAAAGGACTTTTTAATTATGCCAAGCAGCCAAGACTTACATTCATACTGCCATGATTTCACTTCTACTATCCAACCATAGTTTCTCGAATATAATAGCCAGTATACGGGATTTTAACAAATCCATCCTATCTCCCTGCCTCCCACCACTATTTTTCCTAAAAAGATGCAGAATGTAAACCCACTCCACGCATATGAAGACACTAAATGATCATTTTGTTAATGAAGAAATTAAACTTAGCTACACTACTAGAGCAATAACCGACCTATATGCCGGTGAATCATCAATCACCTCTGCAAATGGAGGTTGATGAGGACGAAAGCTCTAATCACTCCAGATCTGAACCAAAACCCTTCGATTGAAGATTAGTGACAAATCTAGAGTTTTAGCTTGCCGACAATTAGAGCTGAGTGCCAAGGTGTCTCTGGCTACTAGACAGCCCCCAAGTTTTACTCTTTGACTGCTCGTGTTGAAAGATTTTGTAGAGAGAAAGTGATCAAAGTTGAAGGCTTTTTAATGTTTTATTATATTTCTTCAATCTATAGTGGTTATTCTTAATAGAATTATTAATTACAACTAAGGCATATGTAGTCTATTTAGTATTTACTCATAATTCTTATTCGTAGTTGTATATGGGCTCTACAGGTTAAAATATGGGATGAAAGAAAGGTTTTTGGATCCAAGGCGCAAAACCTGATTGATATAATGCTTGGAGATGAGGCTCTTCCTCCCCTTGAGTTCACCAAGAAGCGACCACGGACAGTCAAGATAGTGAAAAAAGATCCATGTTCCATAAAGACGGTGAGATGCTACTATTTAGTTCTTTTTATTCTTTTCATAATATTTCTGACATCTTCTTCTTGTTGTTATGCGTTTTGGACCCTAATGATTATATGTCATACTCTTGACCTTAAATGGGATGCTATTCAAACATATACTTTGTTTCTGTAAAGCCATTCTCTTGTTTGGATAGTTCATCCGACTTAATCACCATTCAATTAGTTGATTCAGAAATTATCTACCGGGGAACCAGCGGAGAAAATTGTCTCAGCTTTCGATTTAGTTCCTAATGAACATCTCATAGAAGAAACAGAGATGAATAGATGCAAGTCTGCAGTTGACCGTGTGAGGAAGATGGACCATGATGTTGAAATAGCCTGTGCTCAAGGTGAAGTGTTAATTTAGTTGAAATTGCAACCTGCTTGCCGTATCTGTTATTAAGATGAATGCTCATTTTATTTGATAAAGACTGAGTCTATTTGATTGGTTGTATATGGTGCACTTTTTTTTTAAAGAAAGCTTAGCTTGCTAAACAACTTTTCAGCAATGCATCAAAAGCGGAAAACGTTGGCCAAAGAATTGGAGGAGGAAGAGGCCATATTGACAGAGTGTATTGAGAAGTTGAAATCTGTTGAAACAAATAGAGCAGGGCTTATTGCTCAATTGAGAGAAGCACTGCAAAAACAGGTACGAAGTGGGATATTTATTTACTATTGGCTAATTTGTTTACTTTTTGAGATATATTGGTTCATATAATAAACAGAGGAATACATGTAAAATATGGAAAGGAAAGGATTTTTTTTTTGCTGGTTTAGGTCTTTTATTATTCAAAACACAATCACTGTGTGTCTCACGTTGACAGGAATCTGAATTGGAGATTGTTCGTATGCAAATCCAGGTACTTGCTCTTACTCTGGTCCGTCACAATTATGATCAAACATTGTTTTTGTTTCCCTAAGGTTTTCTCTTACATTGTTATGGAAATTCCATGGGTTGAAAGGGCATACTTTAATCGTTTCCTTGAGATAATGGGAGTACAGGCAAGAGAGTAACAATAATATTACTAAAAAAGTATGCAATTAGTTATTTCTGCCTTCTCTGAGTTTAGGCTGTGTATTGTGCATATCTCAACCCTAATCCTCTTGGTGGGAACTTTATTAGGTATTGCATGTATATCATTCCAGATCTCCTGACTAGTGTTGTATATATCTTAAGCCAAATCCTCTTGGGGGGAACAGTTGAACAGTGGATGATGCTTGAGATTCTTTTCCTTTTCTTGCCCTATGATTGCAACGGGATTGTGTATTCTGTGGGTAAAATTATCTGAGAAAACAGCCACAATGTATGTGGAGGGAAGTCTTTTGCTTTTGGGTTACTGTAAAAGCTGTTTGCTGCTGAGTGATAGACTATGCTGTTGAGTGATAGATTATGTAGCACATTAACTCTCATTAAGGTTACGTCACTTATGTGTCTTATTTCCAATATTGCAAAACTGAATGGAAGTGTTTTCTTTGAAAAATGAACTAGTTCTTCCCTCTCATGGGTTTTAGAGTCTCAAAATCTTCTTTTCATTCCAAAAAAAAAAACTGAACTGAATTCAATAATACTACTGGATGTTTGATTATCTTGTGAATTATCAGCCTCTCTAGCTTTGTTAGCAACTTTTTTTTTTCCCCATGCGCATTAAAATCTTACCACCACTAGTCTCCTGTTTGTAAGCTATGTCGCTTTTTCTTGGACAACAACAAAGTTAAGTCTTAATCCCCAAAAAATAGGGTTGTCTATGTCAACCAAGAGGCTATCACATGTGATCATCCATAGAAATCCTCCTCCTCCATTCCCTTCAATTTATAACTGTAATTTCCTCTGAACCCATTTTCTCTATATCTTTGTTAACTTGCTCCATCTAAATCATCTTAAATCTGTCCTCAACTATATTTGAGGTCTCCGTTACCCCAAACTTTCACCTTTATTGCCCGTGCATCTTCTCCTCAGTGTCTCACATGCTTAAATCATCGTAATCGATTCTCCTTTCTCTTATCCTCAGCATTCGCTACTCCAGCTAACTTTTTTCGGATAGCCATATTTCTAATTTTAACCTTCATGGTGTTTCCTTACATCCACTTTAATATTTCCATCTCTGTTGCACTCATCTTCTTAGCATATTCCTTCTTGAAAGTAACACTTTGACCCATACAATAATGTCAGTCTAATTAACGTCCTATATATTTCCCTTTTAATCTTAAGGGTATAATGTTATTACACAATAATCGAGTTGTCGCTGTAGCTTTGGATTTGAGCCACCAAATTTTATTCTATTGGTGAAATCTTAATTAATGTCTCTATTCAAAGATTGGATCCTAGGAATTTGAATCATTCACTTATATAAGTAACTCCTTGCCATCTAAAGTCATTTTGTTTTCACTTGTCTCCTCCTAATGTTAAAATGACATTCATATACTGCATTTTAATCCTACTAACTGTGAAACCTCTAGATTCCTACATTTGTCTTTGTTGTTGTAACTTAGCATTCACCTCCATACTAGTCTCGTCCCCCAGAATGATAACAAATATAACACTATCTCATTTTGTATTGACCTTGTTAATTTCGAAAACGAAGGATTGTAGTCCTTGGTGCTAACTAATAGTAATAGGAAAGTCCCCTGTCACTCACTCCATCATGATTCTAACAATTGTTGTAACTTCCTAACACATATCCTTAACTAGGTTGATGTATTTAAGTTGTATGTCCTTCTTAGTCATTGGCCACTAAAGTATTTCTCTTGATACCTTGTCATGCACCTTCCCCAAATTGATGAACATCATGTGTAAATCTTTCTTCCTTGCACAATAGTGCTCATTGCTTGCCTAAGAAGATGAATAGTTTCAGTGATATAAACCCAAACTAGTTTTCCAAAATACTAGCATACTTCCTCAACCCTTGTTCTATCACTCCTATAATTTCATGGTGTGACTCGTAAGATTTATTCCTTGATAGTTTGATACTCTTGCGCAATTCCTTTTTTCTTAGAAATAGGCACCAAGGTGATTCTCCTCGAATCTTGTGACGTCTCACTTGTCCTCCAAGTCTTGTAAAAGAGATTTGTCACCCACTCAATACCAATTAGGAAAGCACAAAATAATTTTATTCAACCCAACATATGAGGAAAGCAAGGAAATCCTTGATCTTGTTGATGCATTTGTAATCCATGGCTCATGAATCTCCACTCACCACCAAGAACCTGTTGAGATCTGTTATATTAATTGCTACTGAAAGTGGGCAACGTTTTCACTGATCCCAGGCAGGTTTTGACCTACACATGCTATATGTTCAAGTGGAATCCTCTTGATATTCTTCCATTAACAAAATGCCACCATCACTTCACAATATTATACAATTGCTAGTAGGGGTTGACAGGTTGCTTCAAGAATGTAAGTTAATTAACAAAAACTGGATGTCTTTGGGTTCAGGTTGCACGAGCACAAGCTGAGGAGGCTAACAACATGATAAAGCAACTTAATGATGAAAATTACATTGCAACACCAAATGCCAATGCAGGAAAAGCCAAGAAGACTGCTGCTGACATTGCAGCTGAAGTTGCTGACAAACTCGCAGCTTCTGGTTCCTCTCAGCTGATCATGACTTCTGTCCTGTCAACATTTGCAGCTGAGGAGGCTAAAAAGAAAGCTGGCCTTGCTAAAACAAACCCAGTTTCGAATTCTTATTCCTCACAGGCTGTCAGTTCAGTCCCCAATTCAATGTCAAAATTGGAGCAGCCCTCGTCAGTTCCATTGCCAGCTCCTCCCGCTCGTCAATATCAATCAGTTTTGGTAAACCAGCAAAACTTGCAGGATTTAGCCCCAAATCCTCAGACACAGTATCAGTTACATTCAAATACGTCTTCCCAACAGTATGCACAAACACCAAGAGGGATCAATTCATATGGTTATGGGAGTCTTCCTTCGCCGCTGCTGCCACCACCATTGCCACCACCTCATGTCCTGCATCCGATGATGCCTCTGGCTCAAACACATATGCAAATGAATCAACAGCAGTTGATGCCAATGGCACAACAATCAGCTCCATTGCCACAGCAGCAATCAATGTTGTTGATGCAGCAGCAACCACCACCAGCCCCTCCAAATTTTCGTGTATCCAGGAGCCAGGAGCTTTTAAAAGTGGATCAATAACTTGTATCTTTCTAATGCTTAGCAATGGTAGTGGTGGGAAATTATGAGTAGTAAAAATTCAATTGAATTTGATCTTCAGCTAGTCGAACGGCACAGCTACAACTAGGTGATAATTTTAGGATGTGTAAATAACCAGAAGCAAGAGCCTTTGTGCCCCTCTGCACCATGAGTAGTACTGGTTGATCAGCAGCATGATATCTGAACAACTTATTGTTACGCCATCTTTCCTTTTGTATCCTTTATTATCTCGGTGGTTAAGTTGGAGGTATAAGCTGGGGCGGCTGCTTCTATCTCTGCACCTGAACTTCTGGGTAGAAGCAAAACATTTGGATGCCATAGTGTTGTAAGACCACAGGTTGGAGCTCCTATATTATGAAATTTTTTAAAGTACCTTCACTTTTTGACTACTCAGTCTACTTCAATGGAGGAGGTTAACAACGTTTTCCTATGACTTTGGATCTTCAGTAATCCATAGCCTATATTACTAGGTTGAACCTAGTATGCATTAAAAGATTGGTGTAACTAGTGGAAGTCGTTAGATTAATTGGTCGGGTGGCTATTAAGCGTAGTTGTCTTTAAAATTCTTAGTGATTCCTTATGTCATAAAAGAGAAAAAAGAAAGGAAGTGTTAGTAGTAATTAGTAGTAGTGACATGAGAACAGTAAGACCACTCTTATTGTTGAGGAAAATTTTTGGAGCTTGTTATTTACCGTCACAAAATTACTTGAGTAATCCCCGTATTTACTATTTTACCCCCCTTCCCCCTTTCAATCCCTCTTCTTTTCTCTTCATCCTCATTCACTTTCCATCTTCACCTAACAATCCATAAATTAACACTAATTAATTGACCATGCAACTTAATAATAATAATAATTAACACTAATTAACATGATTAAAACAAAATAATATGATTTTAACTAATTAACACTAATTTATTGACAATAATTAACGCTAATTAATTGACAATACTAATTAATTAACAAAAGAGGAGTGTCGTATCTCAAAAAAAAGGGCTAGCTGTCTTACTTTTCCGGCAAGCCTCGGGGCTAGTCGTCTAAAATTTCCGGCAAGCCCTAGGGCAAGCCGGAAAAGTAAGATGGCTAGCCTTTTTTTTAGGAATATGTTAGATTTGGTAAAAAAGTCAGTAATATTTGAAGTTAGGTTAGCAAATGTCCCATTCATAGGTTGTTCAATGTGATTCACAACCCTTTTTTAGTTTATTTTTTAGTGAAAAGGTATGTCCACATTCCTCAAAGAGATATCTCTGATTATTGAGACATGTACTCCATACTTGATTTGTAATTTGCTCCAATGTTAGATTACTCCATATTTTTCCTCGTGGTGGGGAGTCTGAGGAAACGATTATGCCTATGGCTTTCCTATGCAAGGAGAGCCAAGCTCTTTGGCGCTTATCCCCGAAGGCTGACAATTGGTGATTGGAGCCACCTGAGATTTGTACAACTGACCGAGTGTGGGAGCTTGTATTGGTGTTTGTTTGGCCAGTTTGGAGTTCGCGGAATTGATGGGTTTTCGATAGGAAAAGGGTAGACCCTAAGCTGGCAAGTAGTAGAACGCTTGGCTAGCTTCTTAGTTGAGTTTAAAGCGGACAATGTACGAGATGGAATGCCTCCTAGTGCTGTATGTGTACAAGGGGTGCAGAGGGAGTGGCCTCCTGCCCCTGGGCAATGGAAACTAAACGTAGATGCAGGCATGCAGCAGTGAATAGTGATGATGGAAGTTTAGGAAAGACTGAACTAGGGATGATCGTACGAGATGCTGATGGCGATGTCATGATGTGTGCTGGGCAGCCAGCTCAAGGAGTGTCCACTGCACAGGAAGCAGAAGCTGAGGCCATGTTTTTGTTTCTTCGTTATGCATGCGATTCTGGGTTGCGTTCCATTATGGCATTATGGCAGAATTAATGCCAGAATATTACAGCTTGAGGAGCTAATTCAAGGGAAGCGTAGATAACGTTCTCAGGCCCAATTGAAGGTCCATGATATCGTCCAGCTTGCTAGTTTATTTGATTTTTGTTCTTTTAGTTATATTATCAGAAATTGTAATAAAATGGCTGACTTCCTTTCTAAAGATTCAACCTCATCCCAATAAGTGTTGGTATGGAACTGATGGAAGGAGGAATATCCATTGAATATAATCTCTCTCGTTCTTGCAGACATGATCTTTTAATTAATTAATTAATAAATAAAAATATTAACTCTTTTGATGAAATTTGCTCCAATGTCATATTACTCTCCTAATATCGATCAACTCTACAAATTTTATCGTTTGATTGCTTTTTGAATGTTGTACAGAAGTATTCCTACTAGATTATAGATATTAATTTTTTTCTACAATTATTTATTGAATTTTCTTTCTCTAACAATTAGGACAAATTGTTTATAAATATATTTGGTATAATCACTTGTTAATCATATATTATTAAATACAATCCTAAAGTTTGTAAAAAAAATGTGCAAAAAATGACAATACTATGGATAATAGATGACAATGATTGTTGTATAATTTTGTTTTTCATTTCGAAATTACTATCATACTCCGTATTAAAAAAAAAGTTTACTATATTACAAAGGCTCATATGCGCAATTGATATGTATTATTTGTATCATCATTGATTTGTATTGATTGTGTAAAGGTTAATTATAGATTTATAGGCTAGCAAAGAGAGGACAAAATCACAAGTCAATTGTACTCCCATCGTACTTTTTTTATTTGTTACATTTCCATTTTGAAAATCAAATTTTATAAATTTTGATCATAAGTTTCAATTATGTTATAACAAAGAATATATTCACGTGAGATCTTATTGGATGCGTTTCGATGTAAATTTTTAAAATAAACTTTTTACAATTTTTTATCAAACGTTTTAATTTGTGTATTGAAGATAATAAAAAGTCAAATACAAGACACGAATAATACAAGAAAAGGAAAAAGAAAGGGCTAAAGTAGAGTAAGTATATATAAGGCGAAGAACACCATAGTCTTCTGAAAATCAAACTTCCCCTCTTTGCTCTTCCCCTAGTTTCTCTCTCCTATTCTGCAACACTCTCTACTGACTGAGTTTGCGGCTCTCAAATCAATTCCTCTGAAAAGTTCTTCTTATTCGATTCCTCAATCTTCAATCACATCATTTATCCTTCCTAATTCTGCTGATTTCAGTCAATCAACTTCTTCGCTTTTTTATCCTTTCTAAATCTGCTCTCTCTCTCTCTCTCTCTCTCTCTTGTGAAATGATTAATTCGAAAGCTGTCGGAACTTGAAACTTGGTAAATGTTAGAGTTTCGGTCATCGCTTCGGTTTCGAGGGTTTATTAGGTTTTCATGAAGTCAATTGAAGAGGGAGGAGGGTTTTAGGGTGACATTTTTCACATTTTGGGGTAAATGAAATATATTTTTACTGCTTAGAAATTCAGGTTTACTGGGATGAGTAGCGTATTCAGTGAAGAAATATTAGCTGACAAGCTATCCAAGCTCAATAGTACTCAACAATGCATCGAAAGTATCCTTTTATTATTATTATTATTATTATTATTATTATTATTATTATTGTTATTATCATTATTATTATTATTATTATTATTATTATTATTATTATTATTGTTGTTGTTGTTGTTGTTGTTGTTGTTGTTTGTTTGTTTGTTTGTTTATTTACTTATTTATTATTTTTGTCTTTTATTTTTATGCTCATTTCATAAGTTTGATGTATGTTTGTCAAATGTCATGCATATTGTTGTGTGCTGAGATAATTGTTGGAGTGTTTGACATAAAAAATATTGTTTTTTTTTTTAATTCTGTATTTGATTGTGAGGATTATAGGCAATGGATTTGTAGATGAACATGTTGCTACGATTGGTTTGTGTAGTTTGAAAGGAGACTGAAAGATGATGGATGTTTGTACATGTACGTAAGAGTGGACTTTTATGGTTGTTCGTAGTTGGAACATCTTTACATGCCTTTTATGAGTCGGTCCTATTAACTTCACTGAGTGATTTGGTTTTAAATTAGGTATTTGGCGATGATTACGTGGATTAGATTGTACAAAGTAGTGATGAGAGAAACATATCTATACATTTCGGTGCCAAGTATTAGCATTCTAGAAATGGAAAGCATTGCCGTGAAGGAAGAAGCTTGTAAAGTAGGTGTTTTTGAGTGCAGACATGGACTTTTTTTTTCCCCATCTGGTAGTACTTCCTTTAAGCTAATAAACTATTGGGGAATTTATTTGTGATCAGTTTCCTTGAACAATGTTGATGGTATTCGAAACTTGTGTAATATTTTCCATACTGACCTCCAAATTTATGATGATTGACATTTTGATCATTGCTTACATATAATTATCTTTAATTTACTCCTTCCTTGATGTATGTCATTTGAGGATTCATTCAATGACATTTGGATTTGAATCTTTTTTGAAAAGAATTGTGAGTATGGGTGGTTAATGATGAGGCTGGTGATATTATGATTTCCAATGGAATGTTAGGAATCGTGAAAGCTAGTACACACCTATATGTTCCTTTTCTTCTGTTACAAGCAACTATGGTGAAAGACATGAAAGGTAAAAGCTGGACCTGATCACTATAATTGTCGCATCTTTTGAGTATTTATCTTGATCACTTACTTTTAAGAAGGTAACCCCTCCTGACTCAAACGAATCACCTGGATTGTGATGTTGCCATATTACGTAGTGAGTACAAGGTGTGCATTTGATACAAATAAATTTTTCATGGCCAAGTCTGATTCTGAGTGTTGGATGTGTGAGCACTTAGGATCTTTTCCCCTACCTTGCTGCAATAAATATGTGCTTTTTGTTGGCCGCTGCCTAATGCTACAATCTGCATAGAATGAGATCTTGTTTCGGACATTAGGAATATTAGTTAGATCTATGCCGCCACTCCTTGACTTGTGGTTTGCGTTCATTTAAAAAATAACCTCATACATGTCTTTGAACATCGTCAGTTGTTATGAAATGTACTTTATTATATTTACAGATTGAAGGACATTGCATGAGCTTCTCAATCATTTATTAGATATCAACTTTCCTAATCACATGGTTGCTTTTTTTTTTTTTTGTAGTTGCTCCATATTTGCTTGCTGGCTTAAATGTGTAAGATTGGTCATCTTCTTATCCCCTTCTCTTTCTCTACACAAGATAATATGTATGGCTTGGGCTGTAGTTACTTGATTTTAGAAATGTTTCATCTTGTTGTGCGATTAACTTTCCAAGTGTGTGCGCAAGTGCAAGATATTTAGAGTATTTGTCACCTTAACTCCTATATAGCATTGTCGCACTGGTGTATATTTCACCGAAGCAAGGCAGAAGTAGTTGTAGCAACGTGGGATCAACAGTTCCGTAGTTCTGAGATGACCCAGAAAGTCCCCCTTTTGTATCTTGCCAATGATATTCTGCAGAACAGCAAACGAAAAGGAAATGAGTTTGTTGTCGAGTTTTGGAAAGTGCTACCTTCGGCTCTCAAAGATGTCAATAACAAAGGTGATGATTACGGAAAGAAAGCCGTCTCTAGATTGGTATGGCTTATATGTTTTTGGCATGGACTTTTTGCTCCTGCAATTATGATAATTTTTTTTTAAAGTGTTGCATCTTTCGTACTGGATATTTTAAGTTCATTGTCTATAGTGCGGTGTTTGATTTTGTTGCTTCAGTCTTCTTTATATTATATCTAATAGAATTTTAAATTGGAATTAAGGCATGTGTAGTCTTTGTTTTCATTTTTTACATTCGTAGTTGTAATATGGGCTCTACAGGTTAAAATATGGAATGAAAGAAAAGTTTTTGGATCCAAGGCACAAAACTTGATAGATATATTGCTCGGAGATGAGGCTCTTCCTCCCCTTGAGTTCAGCAAGAAGCGATCACGGACTGTCAAGATTGTAAGAAGGGATTCACGTTCCATAAGGACGGTGAGATCTAGTATTCTATTCTTTTCGTTCTTTTGATGAACTATTTTGACTTCTTTTTTTCTATACTGTAATGTGTTTCTTAAGGGACCCTTATGATTATATGGTATATCTTTGACATTGAATGAGAAACTATTTGAACTTATATTTGTTTCTGCAATTGCTTTCTCTTGTTTGGATAATTCATCTGTCTTTACCATGAATTTCACAATTATTGATACAGAAATTATCTATTGGGGGTCCAGCAGAGAAAATTGTCTCAGCTTTCCATTTAGTGCTTAATGAACATCTCACAGAAGAATCAGAGATGAATAGATGCAAGTCTGCCGTTAACCGTGTGAGGAAGATGGACCATGGTGTTGAAATAGCCCTTGCACAAGGTAAAGTGTTATTGTAGCTGAGGTTGCAATCAGCTTGCCCTATTCATTAAGATGAATATGATGCATTTCTTGTTATGAGGAAAGCTTAGCTTGCTAATTTATTTTTCAGCAAAAGACCCAAAACGGAAAATATTGGCCAAAGAATTGGAGGAGGAAGAGGCCATTTTGAAAGAGTGTACTGAGAAGCTGAAGTCTGTTGAAACAAATAGAGCAAAGCTTGTTTCTCAGTTGAGAGAAGCCCTGCGAGAACAGGTATGAACAATGACTTTATTTAAAATTAGCTTATAAGTTTATTTTGGGAGTAAACTCATGGTGCCTTAGTGGCTTAAGAAATGTTGGCTCTTATAAGAAACGGAAAGAACAGGAGACCATATTGCATGTTTAGGTCGTTTATAAGTCTATCTAACACACCGTCACTGTGTGTCTCACATTGGCAGGAATCTGAATTGGAGAATGTTCGTACGCAAATTCAGGTACTTGATCTTGTTCTGTCCCCTCACAAGTATGATCAAACATCGTATTTGTTTGTCTTTAATGTTTTTATGCAAGCTAGTACCAAGAGTTGAAAGGGCACACTTCAACTGTTTCCCTGAAATAATGAGAGGACAAGCAAAAAAGATAACTAAATATTACTAATAGTATGCAATTAGCTGTCTCTGCTTTTGCAGATTTTTGGTTCTGTACTGTGCTGTGCTACTCGAACTCGGCTAGAAGTGTTGGATACTCCAACACGGGTGTGTGTCCAAGTGTTGGACACAACATTTTTCATGGAAATTTTCCATGATTTTGGTCTGAAAATGAAGTTTCCATGAATCATATGATTCCTACTAATTTCCGAGGGTCGAGTATACAATATGGATACTTGAGGTATAATGAACGGTGAGAATAGCGTAGGCATTGTGTTTATCTATTCGCTAATCATTTTGATGGAAATGAGGAAATCTTAATAGGTATTGTGTATATCTCATTCCAAAGCCTCTTGGTAGGAACCTAATAAAGTATTGTAAATCTTCCGTTTCATAAAAATTGCAACACTTTTAGTTTTGGCGCTAACATTTTTATACTCATAGTTTTGGCACTATTCGTTTACTTTCAATAGAACATTTTCCCCCTAAATTTTATTAGTGGATCATTAGTGATAATGGTCAAATTAATGCCTTGACAAACGTGAAAGTGTTGCAATTTCTATAAAACGTAGGAAGTATATATCTCACATCCCAAATCCTCTTTCTGGGAATAGGGTGATCAGTGGACGTTGCGTGAGATTTTTTTCCCCATCTTGCCCCATGACTGCAATATGATAATGCATTCTGTAGCAGCTTTATTGTATCTGAAGGAATGAGGTTGCATAAATATCCACCTTGAGGGGAGTCTTTTGCATTGGATTTACTGTCAAAAGCTGTCTGCTGTTGGGTGAGATAGGCTATGTAGCTGGCAAACTTTTGTGAAGGTCATTTGTCCTGTTATCACCAGTGGAAAACTTGGAGTCCCAAGAATCCCTAGAAAGATCAGCTAGTTCTTTTTCTAGGATATAAATATCACAGAATCATCTTTTCTTTTCAAAGGATACTAAACTGAACTAAATACGCCTTTTTATTTAATAATCGCCTCTTTGTTAAACTAAACTGACTTGAGTATGCTCTTTCTTTTCTTTCTTTTTTTTTTTTGTTTGTAACTAACAAAGCAATATTGGATTTTTAACCTAAAGTTACTGATGTCCTGTTTCTGTGCTACCTAGGTTGCAAAGCTAAGTTATTCAGAACATTGCTGAAACTCTTACAATTATCAAAGAGATGTTATATTAATTTTATATTATTACTTGGAATGAGAAGTCCCTGTTCTGAAATACTGTTAGATATCTGATTATGAAATATTAGCCTTTTAAACTTTGGTAGCAAGAAATGATACCATGCTCATTTTAAGTCTGGAATATTTCAGTGAGTTACAAGCTTACCACCATTCACATTGAACTATTTTGGTCAGATATCTCCTGTTTGTATGCTTTGTTACTTTTCATCGGAACTCAAAATGATTTTATCTTCCCCGCGTAGTAGGGAAGCAAGGAAATCCTTGATCTTATTCTTTGTGGATGCATATGCAATGTATGGCTCATGAGACTCCACTGACCACCAAGAAACCTGTTGCGGTTGCGCCTTATGATCTATAATATTGATTGATGGCAGAAGGATAGTTTTTGCTGATTCGGGCAGGTTTTGAACTAGATATGCTATATTTTGAAGAAGTAAAATCCACCTTATATATTCTTCCATTAGTAACTCCCACCAACACTGTACAACATGTCAATATTGTACAATTGTGATTTGTTCTTGGCAGATGATTCAGGACTATGAGGACTTTAACAAAAGCTGGATGTCTTTGGGTTCAGGTTGCACAAGCTCAAGTTGAAGAGGCTAACAACATGAGAAAGCGGTTGAGTGATGAAAATTACATTGCAATGACAAATGCCAGTGCAGGGAAATCCAAGAAGACTGCCGCTGACATTGCAGCTGAGGTTGCTGACAAACTTACAGCTTCGAGTTCCTCTCAGCTGATCATGACTTCTGTCCTGTCATCATTTGCAGCTGAAGAGGCTAAGAAGAAAGCTGGCCTTGGTAAAACAAACTCAGTTTCAAATTCTAATCCGTCACAAACTGTCACTTCGGCCACCAATTCAATGTCAAAACTGGAACAGCCCTCTTCAGTTCCGCTGCCAACTGCTGCTGCTCCTTCCCCTCATCAGTATCAATCAATGTTGGTAAACCAGCAAAACTTGCAGAATATAAGCCCAAATCCTCAGACTCATTATCAGTTGCTTTCAAATACGACTTCCCAACAGTATGCACAAACACCAATAGGGATCAGTTCATATGGGTATGGAGGTCTTCCTCCGCCAGGACCTCCACCACCTCATGTCATGCATCCAATGATGCCTCTGGCTCAATCACATATGCAAATGAATTCACATCAATTGATGCCTGTTGCACAACAATCAGCTCCATTGTCACAGTCAATGCTGATGATGCAGCAACCACCACCAGCCCCTCCAAGTTTTCGTCCTCTCCAACCCCCTGGTAATGGTATGGTGTATTTCACACAACCCCATCAGCTTCAATGATGGGAAATCTCAAATTAGCTTGTGATAATTTATTTAGATGGCTTCCGTTTCTTATTGAAGCATTCAAATGTTGTTGATCCCCACAAAAAGGGGGGAATTAGAGTAGAAAGCACGAAAGGTTGAGTTTTCATTTATACATCAGCACAGGATGGAATAATGGTGCTAGGATAGTAGCTCAAGTCAGTGCAGGTAGACCTTGGAATCTGTAATTAGGATTTCATTCCCCATAGTTTGGTGATTGTTCACTGTAGTCAGTGTTGATCTATCAATGCTACATTTTAAATTAGTATGCATGATTTGGTTCAGTAGTTACATTGCTTACCAATGGATTATAGGGAAAATTATATAGAACCTAATTTATGATCGAGAACATAGGCTGACACATTTGGGTATGGAAAGTAATTTTGAGCCGAAATAAATTGACAAATCAACTAGTTTTTCCATGAGTCTATTTTTTTTGCGCTACATGTGGATAGTCTATAGTCTTTAATATGGTCAAAAAGTCTTTTATTGCATAGAAAAATGCACATAAATCAAGTGCTATATTTCACAAAATGTTTCATTCATCAAATTTGTAAATTAAATTTTTTTTCATAATCCTAGTATGATATTGGCCAATTCCACTACAATCTCACCCTATCCTAATTGATTGTATGAGTGTAATGGTGATAAGCTTTTTTTTTTTAATGTTTGTTTATGATTCCAAAGGACATTGTATAACCTTATGAGGCATTTGATAGTTCTCGGTGAGTTTTCAAGCTATTTCAACAAAAGAGTTTAAAATTACATATTATAGTCTTTAAATTTGGGATATTTTTTACTTTTTCAATCACAAAACGGTAACACCTTAAAGTGATGCATATCCTAAGGATCCTTTCATTCATGTCTAAACTATCTTTTCAACTATTTTTCTTGATGTTTGTAATTGGAGTCAAACATGGTTTATGGCCTTTTGGAAACCTACTAAGGTTTTGAATGATTTCAAATTTCCTAATACATATGAAACTCATAGTACCATTAAGACCATGAGTTTTATAATGTCATATTAGGATTAAGAGGGATTAAAACCATCTTTGATTTCAAAAACTAATACAATAGAATCCTAAACTTGATTTTAATACCTTTGGAAATAGAATATAAGGTATTGTATGGTTTCAAATCTTTTCATATGATCATAGGAAGCATCTAATGCCTTTATTATAATTTTGAAAATATTTCGAAAATATCTCTTCAATGTTTAGTCATTTTTGACAATTATTGATTATATGAAAACACCTTGATATTTTGTCATGTGTCTTATAGTTGTATATTAGACCCCGAGAATGATTAAAACCATTAACTTTGGTCACAGACACCAATAGGATCTTAAACTTGTTTTTAGGACTTTTGAAAGCCGAATTTTGTTGTTAAATGGTTTTGAACCTCCTTATATGATCTAAGATGCATCTTGTACCTTTATTTAAAAAATTATCGTAAATATCTCAAAAATAGTGTATAATAATTTTTAAAATTTGGTGCTTTTGGACCATTTTAATACAGCGAGAAAATTTGATATCTTACCATGGGTCTTATAGAGTCATATTAGGAGTTTAGAACCTTCAAATGATTGAAACCATATACTTTGACTTTGAACATCCATTCCAATCGAGTTCCAAAACTTTACTATAAAGTCCTAAACTCGTTTTTAGAACCTATGGAGACGGAATATAACATAGTGAATTGTTTCAAACCTCCTCATAAGACCCTAGGAAGCATTTTATATCTTTATTTCAATTTTATATTCTTTTCAAAAATATCTCACAAACAATGTATAATAACCTTTAAAATTCGATTATTTTAGACAATTATAGACTTAGTAAGAGAATATTTTGATATGTTTAACATGGGTCTTATATGGTCATATTAGACCCTATGAGTGATTAGAACCATATATTTAGATTTTAGATATCCATTTCAAATATTTTTCTATAATTCTACAATTGGGTTCAAAATTTGTTTTTAGAGTCTTTGTAAATTGATTTCAGGGTATTGAATTATTCCAAACCACTCTATATTACCCTAATGAGTATCCAATAGCTTTATCATATTTTGAAATCTTTTCAAAAAAATCTTTAAAATAATGTATAACACCTTGGTTACCATAAGTCTTACACGATCATACTATATCCTAATAGTAATTGAAATAATCTACTTTTATTCTAAATATATATCATTTCAAGTAAATTTACAATAATTCTACAAATGGGGCATAAATTCATTTTTCGGGCTTCTATGACCAAATATAAACTGTTGAATGATTCAAAGCTACCTCATATGACCCTGGGAAGTAATTAGTGTCTTTTTCAAAATTTGAAATTTTTCGAAAATACTTACAAATAGTATATAATAACTATCCAAATTTAGTATTTTTGGACAATTTTGAATCTGATGAGATAATACATTGATATGCTTACCTTATTTCCAATATGATCATATTGAGCCTTAAAAGTTATTGTATCTATCTAATTTTATTATAAACATCTATTTCAAAATTTTAAAAAATGTTACAATTAGATCCTACATTCAATTTAACGATCTTTAAAGACTATATATAAGGTAGTTAAATATTTTAAATTTTTTTCATGTAACCTTAGGAAACATCCAATTCTTTTATTTAGATTTTAAAAAAATTTCGGAAATAATTCAAACATAGTGAATAACCTTCAAAATTAAAGCATTTTGGACAATTCTACACCTAGAGTAATTTAGCATCTCACTATGATTACCACAAATCTTATAGGTTCATATAGACCGCAAGAGTGACAAGAAATATATACTTTAACTCTAAACACCCTTTATAAATACAATTGGTTTCTAAAACACATATCATATGGTACTTAACTCATTTTTAACACCTTTGGACACTGAATATAAGATGTTGATAGTTCTAGACTTCATTGTATAACCCTAAAAAACACCTAGTAATTTTATTTCAATTTCAAAAATATCTCGAAAACAAGATAACCTTCCATATTCAGACATTTCTAAAAATTCAAAACCTAACAATATAAAACCCTTATATATTTACCATGAGTCATATTAGGAGTAGAACCATCTATTTTGACTAAAAATTCATTTGAACTAATTTTCAATATTCCTACAATTGGGTCCTTAATTCGTTTAGGGCTTTGGAGATGAAATTTAAGGTAATAAATGGTTCCAACCACCTTATAAAAATATTAAATAGTTTTAAACTTGACTCCCTCAGTGATTATGGTCCATGCTTCTCCTGTATGTTGCTTATGGTAAGTATTCAAATGAAAATAGAAGCTTAAATGACCACGCAATATAAAAAGGCTTAACCATTATGATATAGGGTGAAAGAATATATGTAATGGTGACCATAAATTACGAAGGTACTCGTATGTAAATTACAAAACTGGCCTCTTATATTTGTTCAAACTTGGATTTTTTCCGTAATCAAACGAACAAAATAAGCCGCCTATAGGCTTTCTTACTGATTACAAATTTCATTCACGCACAATTGCACATACCCTTGAGGGCCTTGACTTAAAGATTGGAATGGCTTGTATTTGAAGGATTCTTTTATCATTGTCGTGTTTTTTGTGAAGCAAGACGCCAAGACTTGCAGGGAAACTTCAAAAATGGATTTCAGAAGGAATGGCGGATCAAGCTTGCAACCTATGGAGAACAAGTGAATCACTGAAAAAAAAAATACTATGAGCAAACTAAATCTATTTGGAGTACGTGATGCTCAGAATATGGAACCAGCCTCACATAGAGACAACGGGGGTACAAAAGAAGGCTTCAATCAACTGTTAATAAGTACAATTCTAACATTTCATTACAAGACGCAGAATGAAATCCCGAACAAAGAGTGGCAGATATGACATAATTTTCATCACAGTGGACTGGTGGCCATATGAGAACCAAGCAGGTGGGTTTTTCTTCAGTATGGCAGAAACTGTTTTCTTTGCAAACTCTTCTGCTGGTGTTGATTTTGGACTCTGGGAAATGGTAGCTCTTTCACGTATAGCTGAGTCGTATTGCTTATATAATTTCCACTCTGAAAATTGGTTATAGGTAGCAATGGCGGCATTTCCTATATTTGACTTGATAGCCCCAGGTACAACATTGATAACATCAATGCCTAAGAGCCGAAGTTCTAACCTGCGCAATGGGAGCTAAAGTCAGTATTGATTAATATAACAATCTTTTTAACTAACATAAACACTTTCCTAGCCTATTTCCCCTTCGCAGAGAACCAAGTTGTTGTATCTTATTATCCTAATTAATCTCTAAAAACTTTGACCAACTTTTACATGCCAGATGCAGACTGTTTTCTAGCAGTCATCTAGTCATTTGAAAGGCACACGCGCATAATTGAACTCTAGCAGAAATAAGTCACTCGATAATTTAAATCCTGTTCTTACCCTAGCAGCTAATTCGTAGGACAAATCAATGCTCTACTAGTTCTCCTATTAAAAGGCTGATTAGTGGGCTAGAATTACTAGCAGTAATACTCAAATTTCGATAAAACAGGGAATGCCTGGGGAATATATTTTCAACTATGGGAAACAGGAATAGTCTAGTGATTCTGTCAAAATCACTCAAAAGGAAACATGTTTCCAGATAAAAAAATCTGACACAACCATTTATAGACTAGTTCTTAGATACTTAACATCAGAAGGCCAACAGACCTCAGAGAATACTCAACCGGTTAAAGTTCTAACTTTTACATCAAATTATGAACTCTTCGTTACTAATTCCTGTATTTTGGGGAAGCTATAATTCGTTCCAATGGTTAGGGGGCTTCACTAAAGCTCAAACTCCAAATTGGACCAAGCAATGACACATTTACATCAGGTCTACTTCAGACAGCATAATTTGTCCATAGATGTTTGTGTGATCTGTTCAGATCACAGATTTTAACATCACTTACATACGTTGGGCAATTGAAATCTGCTCTAGGTGTTTCCACTTTCCATTGAAGTGCGAGACCATTCGCATTTCTAAAATCCTTTGGCCATAAACAAGATACCCTGTTCGGCTTCTCTTACCTTCCTGAAAACTTACTACCCTCTAACCTATTGCCCTACTTGTATAGGCAGTTTTAACGAGGGTGCTAATTACCCTAGTAAAATAATTTTGGAGTGCCTGATAAGCAATTTCCTCAACTGATTGCAGATGAACAGTTATCAACACAATGGTTGAATGTCTAAACCTCCAACCAGGTAAACTCGATTGTACTCAAAGAAGGATGATAATTTATTATTCAAAGTCTCAGTGTGGTATTAGTATCCACCACTATGCCCGAACACATATTTCTCCGTCCTAAGCAATATCCACTATGAAGTTTAACCTGATTCACTTGGTTATCAAACTATGAAAACCAACCACATAGCCACATTATAGTAACAGCCTTTGTATGGCTATGCAAGAATTCAGATTTGCATAGTTGAGTAACAAACAGGATTTCAAAACAACAATGCTATGAGCGCATGCCACCAACCTTAGAGAGTCTGATAAAGCATGCACAGCAGCTTTTGATGCTGTATAAGCACCTGCCCATGGTAAAGGTGCCAAAACAGTAACACTCCCAACATTTACAATCTTTCCCTTCTTTCTCAGTGCCATATGCGGAACCACAGCTTGAATTAATCGCATGGCACCTGTTTAGAGAAACATATACTTGGTCAGACTCATCAAGAGTTCACATATACAGGGAGGTGGATTCGCTAGCAATTAGATAGGCCCATAGACCCATTATTCATAACTAGTATATGGAAACACAGGGCGTAAACAAGAAGCTTTTAACAACACAACAATGAAGTCTCTTAGGATAGTAACTTGTCATTTCTGTTTTCTTCTTTTTGGGGGGTGGAGAAATTTAATACGGAGCATTGTTTTGGTACCACTTGCATAAATTGGGAAACAACCGGACCCTTGGGGACCAGATTTTTGAATTTCGGAAACAAGAAACACAACGTCCATAAGAGTTTCCGAGCATCACAGCGACCTTCCAAAGACAAAAAACGAAGTAAAATAGAGAATTTTATGGGCATCAAACTTCGTAAGTGGCAAGAAAATTGTTAGATTGAATGAAACTCCGTCATGAAGGATGATAGTTGACCACACATAAACGGTTCCATCGTAAAACCAATTGGCAATAGAAGAAGAGACTCACTAGTCTTAAAAGTTGTAATAGTTTTCTCCATCTTCAAAAACATCAGCATTCACAATAAGCACAACAACGATAGACACTATATTTACCAAAAATAAAATAAAGAAAGGTTACCAAAAACATTGGTATCAAAAGTGCGTTGCAAAGCAGAAAGAGGGATCTCAGCAAGAGGGCCAACACACTGAACACCCGCATTGTTAACAAGAATATCAATCCGCCCAAACTTGTCCAATACGCTGGATATAACTTCATTCACACTTTGCTCCGACAACACGTCAAGTTCCTTCAACATATAACGGGGATCGTCTGATAGCAACGACATGGTTGACAGAGATCTGCTGGTGGCAACTACATGACATTTTTCCGCCGCAAAAGCCCGTACTAAGGCGCTTCCGATGCCCCCATCAGAGCATCCAGTGATGAGTACCACTGCTGGTAGTAGTTGTGGTTGTTCATCCATTGATATTTTGCGATGGGAGGACTAAGAGAGATTTATTGGCAGGAGTTTGTGGTAGATGCCTAAATTAAATGGTACGGTGTTGATTTTTATGGGCTAAGGGGGAATTTTTTTTTTTTTTTTTTGAAAAAGTTTGCAAAGATATGTCACTTCTGAAAATATTTTAAAAAATAAGTTGATTTTGATATGGACTAATCGTTGTCTGATCGACGATTTATATTAAGCTGGATTATGGGAAAAATCTGGGTCAAAAGAAATCATTGCATAAGGCTGACTAAAATCGTTGTCTTGGGTTGGGCAACGATTTCTTTTGGCCCAATTTCAACCAACTTTACAACTTTATGAAAAGGCAACGATTTTTGTTCAAATCAAAAGTGACTTATTTTTTAAAATAGTTTTAAAAGTGACTTATTTTTTTTTAGAAAAAGCTTATAAATAAAAAAAATTCCCAAGAGAGAGTAGCCAACTTTCCCAGAAACACTCTCTCCTAAACAACAGTCTGCCGTCTATAAATGGAGATGGACTATCTTTGGACTTTGGGGTGTCCATTTCTTTGACTTTTTTATTTATTACTCTGTATGTTGTTAAACAAATAAATTTTATTTGTCATAAAAGGTATACTTATTTTGTTGATAATTTAAAACGGCTAAAATTCTTATAATAATTTTTTTTCAAAAATCAATAAGACCAACTTACACATGTCATTCACATGATAAAACAACGCCAAAAAAATCGGATTAACACCAAAAAAACTATTATATGGTGGGCTTGTGCAATCGGAATTTTTTATATCGTAGTTTTTCACAAAATTTAGTTTATATAATAGTTTTTCAAAAGATTATATTTTTATGTGGTTATTTCTTGCAAATTTGCCCTATTTTATCATAAGTGAAAAATCACCCCTTTTTTAAGGAAATGTGGTCAATATCCGTTAGTTGTAGTCCTCAGCCCTTTTCAAACCACATCCCTTCTAATTCTGTATTACTTGCAAATTCGAATGAAACCTACACATTTGGATAAACCTGTCGTTATTATATTGTCGGACATTACCCACACTGCACATCATAACAAATTAACAATGTTCTTAAATTATGCAAGTACAAGTCACAATCTTGTATGCGGAGTGTTGTGAAAGAAAAGGCATGCGTTCGTAGACGAATATAAAAAAAATTAACGTCTCTTTGATTAATGAAAGGAAACTTAAAGACTATACCATAGCTCAAAAAATCGTCACCCTCTCAATTTTCCACGTTAAACCTATACATCCAACGGTCAAAGAATTAGTTCAAATGATCCTTAGGGCTAAGTACGATAGCCAAATCAACCATAAATCAATAATCAACTACTTCGGATCTCATGCAATACTCATAATGTATATATTTGAGTATTATATTTGGTATTTTTTTTACTTTTGATGGAAATGAGTCAATGACCATAGAAATGGTTTTTTTTTCCATGATCATCTATCAATAACAACAAAAACAAATTCTCATAGTCGTAATTTTTTTTTAAATTACATATATTCGAACTACAAATCTGAAATAAAATTTATTTCACTAATCAAGAAATTATAAAATTGATCAAGATAAAGTATTAATCCTAAAGTCTCTGCAAAATAGAAAAAAAGGTGAATCACATAAATAAGTTAGGAAAAGATTGAGATGGTTCAGAGCTATTTTAACTTTCATACTTGATCACACAACGTCAACTTTGATGAAATAGATGATGATATTAAGAGCATCAAGACATGTACAACGCGTTGGAATTTTTGTTTTTTATTTTCGAAGTGTTCGAACCTAAATGTTTTTTTTTTTCATTTCTGAAAATGTACAACATAAAATATTCTAATTAAAGTGATAAAGACTTAGCCATAATCATGACTGTCACTGCTCTATAATGAGCCTTATCCACCTGATCCCTTATAACTTTAAAAATTCAACATTCCTAAAACAATAGGCCTGTTTCATTTAAGAAACAATTATAAACTAAATTTTTAAGAGTACATCTGTTTTCCCAAAAAAAAAAAAGATTAAATGGGTTCTTTTACTTTTACCTATTGAAGTATTGATGGAAAAAGGATGTCACGTGCCATAAAAAGGTATAATAAAAACAATTTTTAATACATTAGTTTAGATGCGTAAACAATTAACAGGTGGCATTCGTGGCATGTTTTCCTAAGGGAACACTTGCTTGCTCCTTTTCTTCATCTTATAACATTCTTCTAATTTGAATGGAGATATTGGTTGATATGGATCATGGACTATAATCACAACATGACATTGAATTTGTCATGGCACTTCATTTTAAAGGCAAGATTATGTAATTGTTTTGATGCACTGATCAAAATTAGGTTATTTACAACAAAATCAATGAAGTAAAAGAAAGTGATAAGCCTTACCACAGATTGGTCCCTGCTAAAATTTCATAATGTATTGTAATTTTAAGACTCTTGAATGCGAATACCGCGGCATTTGTCGATGGACAGAAGTGTTTAGAGAAGAAGGAGAAAGAGATAAGAGATTTGGCCAGTTGTTTCAAAGGAGAAATGCTGGCATTATGATGTAAAATCATATACATTTAGGTAAATTAAGTCTAAAGTAATAAGCTTAACAGAACCAGCCTTAATAGGCTCTAGTTTATCCATAATGGAACCTCTAGTCCCGTCGTCAATGGATTAGGCCTCCGGTTACCACTACTCCCTCCTCCTCCTCCTTCTCCTTCTCTTTCCCTTTTTTTTAAATGTTCTCCAAATTATGTGTAAGGATAAGTGCGACTCATTGGCTACATGTACAAAGTGATTTCCTCATGAATTAAATGAGATCCCCACCCACATCATTGATTGTTTTCTATAGCGATAAACAAGAGAAACACCTTACTCTTTCAAATCCTCTTGTTTGCCTAGAAATTCTACTTGAACAAGAGCTGACAAGCAGTATTATCAATACATACAAACTTGGCCCAAAACATGTGCCTAATTTCAGGCCTAACAATCATGTCGGGCCTAAGGTCAGGCCTAATATGCTTTATCCAAACCTATATTATTGAGCTACAAAGCAAGACTTTCGAACTAAGCCTAAATTTTAGTTTTAAATACTAGTTTTGGATTGACCAAAACCCTTATTAAATTTGAGTCGGATCCAAAAAATCAGGCCCAAAACTGCCACCCAACCTCACTGTTTAATTCGGATTGGACTGATATGATCAGCTCCACAATAGACTACATGAACACTTTCAAATCCTTTTTTTTGGCTAGAAATTCTACTTGAACAAGAGTTGACAGGGAGTATAATCGAAAGACTAGAGGTAATCAAATGTCAGACAAACTTGGCCCAAAAACTCTGCCTCATTTCAGGCCTAACAATCGTGTTGGGCCAAATTTGGTCTCCCCAAAACCTCCTACACTATTGGGCTAAAAAAAAAAAGCAAGACTTTCAAACTGAGCCTAAAATTTAGTCTAAAATGCTAATTTTGGGTTGACCAAAGCCCTTTTTAAATTTGGGCCGGATTCAATAATCAGGCCCAAAACTGCCGCCCGAACCCACTTTTTTATTGGGCTTGGACTGATATTACATGTACATCCGCAGGAGTGTCAATTTTTATCAGAAAAAAGACAAACAAGAGAATGCCTTACTGTTTCAACCCATGACCAGAGCCTTCAAGGATGAGCCATTTCTTTTGGTTGATAACATTACAATATAAGGTTTTTCAATTCAAATATTCTCATCTATGAAACATGTCACACTTTCATGTGCCTAATAACGACAACGTACCACTTTGTAAAAGCATGATGGTATGTACATGGAATCGAATTGTACCTGTACAGAAACAATTAGGAGGAAACCATCACTGCAATTTGCTGCCATGTAGGATGATTCAATCACCTAGCAAATGACCAAAGAAAGATACATGTGAAGCTATTTCTGAAGGACACTGCTATAAATCTGTGACAAATAAGCAAGGTCGACTGGCTAGCCAATCTTACATTTCTAATACAAAATTACCTCCTGCAAATTGGCTTACAGAAGCCCTAGAGACTTGAGCTGCTGCACATGCTCTGCTGGCAGAGGCGGGGGAGCCCACTCAGATCCTGACATCTCACAATCTACATCCTCTACTACATATTCCTGGAAAGAGTTTACAATTCAAAGAGAAGCTTTAAAGAAAAAAGGAGAAAAAAAAAAGGCTTTGATTTGGCCAAGGAATCAAGTCTACAGTTTAAAAGCAAAAGCTAAGTTCGTCCACCCAACCTTCCAAATTCAAGATCACTGGTTACCGTCCTCATGACTTTATTTATAAGAGACCCACGTAGACTAGGGGGACAGATAAAGATAGCCACTTTGGATCCACATGTATCTTGTCCAAAGAATTTAAAAAAACACCAAAGCATTAGAATGGTACACTTAAGCTCTATGCAAGACACTAGTGAACATGGATCACCTTTATGTCTCCAGGTAAGAAAACTTTATTAAGGCAAGGGGGTGGAGACACTTGAAGTGCCAAAATAACAACAGGAGCCAATCAGCTCTTTTAAAATTAATTAACTGATGAAACATACTGCTCACACATATACAGCAGTATGATACAATTAGTTCTTCAATTATGAATTTATGATCCACTATTATGAAAATGCAGTTATCATATAGCTTGCAGTTAGAACCTGCCATTGTAAATGATTCTTTATGTGAACATATATACTCTTTATTATGAAACTGACAACTTTCTCAGACACATGCTTCATGCCTAAATTACAACAACCTATCACCTTCGGCACACTGCATCCAGAGCATACCTTTCCTCCACTAATGGATACAAACTACCAAGAAAAATTACCTCAAGAAGAGCTACATCATGAAGATATGTTGCCAAACATGCCCAAAGCACTCAGCTTAGGCCTTCTTCCTTTAGCCATCAAAAATAAGTTCATAGAAAGGCCGATTACGTCAGATTATGGCCATCTAGTATAAATAAGGACTATTGGGCAAACAAATTAAATTGACAACTAGAACTAAGTTCAAATTAGATAAGAACCAAATAAGTTCAAACATGGGCCAATTCATTCAGATTAAAATTCCCATATTCCACTTCAAAGTAGAAATATTAATCACACAACACTCCATAGACAAAGAAATTCTTAAGATTTTTTCCTAAACAAAGGAGCCAACCAAAGATATCTTGCCATTGATACCAGTCCAAAAGAAAATATCACTCTACATTCCCAATCATCTGTCACAAACCAAATAATTTTTTGCTTTATTGTCTGACATTTGAGAATCCAATGAATCATTTATGGTTTTACAACCAACTTCTTATCACTCCATCATATGCCTTTTGAAATTCTCCAGTCCCAGTTTACATTGATTACGGGTAGTTAAGTCAACATGCTTAGTTGATCCAAGAAAAAAGGAACTTAATCATAAACAGCAATCAACATACTATGCACCATCTACTTCCAAACCCTTAGTGAAATTCTTTCTCCTCCCCTTGACTTAAAAGAACAGGGAAGTTAGAAATACAATCTTCTCCCTTAACCCACTAAAATTTCACATCTGCTTTGGATTCATCCTATCAGGCAGTTCAACCACAAGTGCATTAGCTAATTGGATGTAGAATGAGTTGTTCATATTACTTTAGTCAACTGGCTTAGCTAAGCTGTTAATAGAATTTTTTGGCAAACAATCTTATTTTAGGTTGAAGAGGAGGCCCCTAAGCTACTTCAATAAGTGTATTTTACTTCTTTCGTTGCAAAGTCAACTTTTCAGCAAATGGAAAAGTCATTTACGAATCATATCTATTGTTGTTTGTCTATAACCACAATCCAAAAGCTACCCAAAGGACGTTTACTAGTTACCAGACAACCCAAATGCGACAACTATTTCAAGATAGAGAAAGTACACAGTTCCGATAATCCAAAATCTGCTTTTTTATTTGGAGCCCATTACCCTCTACCAATGAACCATAAATCACTCCTCTTTACTCTAATATCATAATTTCATCCCTATTCCATTTTAAGTTCCCTCATAAATATAAAACCACTTCGTCCATCGTTACAAATTCTACGCCAATCGTAGAAAAAATGTACCATATGCTCACTGCCAGAGTAACTATGACAAACCAATGAAAGGTTTCGCACCAGGTGGACTTCTTACATAAATTCTTGGTGAGTCCACTAGCATAAGAAAGCCATAAACAAAAGCTTATCAGGATGTCAAAAAAGTAGTGCAAATATCAAAAGCATGAAAAAATTGAAATATATTCAACAGATGCTTCATCATCAAAAAAAGATTCATCATTACATGTATAAACATCACTAAATTGATAAAGAGATGTCACCTTTGTTAGCATCCTTTTAGCAAGAATGTGATAGTGTCGTTGCCAAATTCGTTGCCCGACCATAGTGGCCACAAGTACACTGTAGAATATCCCAATCACCGTGAACAATCCCAATACAATCAGAGCCATGATAAACAATAAAGGTAATCCTGCTTCACCAGCACCTCCCAAACAGCTCCCACATTCACCAGCTGAACTGGCACAACCTTCAGAGCATGCAGCACAGTCCGTCCACACACAAAGCGTACCTGGTACATGGCAGTCTGCGCAAAGTCTACATGAATGAACCAAAATTAGCTGAAAGTTCAACAAGCAATTAGTAAACATCCTTCTAGCGTCTAGCATGGCAGTAGCTTACAAGGCAATGACGCCGAACATCATAAAGAGAGATAAATCTATTATAATGCAAACTACAGTATGACTGTAAAAGCAACAACAGATTAATACAATGCGAAAAATAAAAAGCAACAGTCTCCCAGGATTATCTTTCTGATATGACACTGACGAAGGGTGAAAGTAGTCATTTGCAGCCTTCAGAAACCAACTAAAGAAGGCAATATCTGATTCCTTCGCTAAATGCATCAACTTGTGTGATTTTTCCTTGAAAGACAACTGGGCAAATTAGACACCCTTACTGAAAACTTTTTGCATGTGGCATGCCTCTACAGTTTTCCCACAACTCATTGCTGATTTGTGGGAAAGCTAAGTTTCCATGAGAGTTGGTTACCAACTTGTGCATCCCTGAACCTATTTCTCAAACTGAGTCCCAAGACAAAAAGCATTTTGAAGCGCTCAAGTAGACACATTAGGCGATTCTTTATTTGAGGCTCTTTCTACTGCCGCCTACAAAGGTGCTAATTTGCAGCCTTTCTTTATTACTCCCTCTGTTCACAATCCTCTGCTTAACTTTTCTATATATTTAGCCGCCGGAAAGTATGACTTCAGAATCCAAAGAAATAAATGGTGTAAGGAGATTAACGAGAAAATAAAGGACATACCCAGGATGGCAGCAACAAAGACAAAGCTCTCTACAAGGTTGTGCTAGATCATGCCGCACCCTTCTGTCATAGCAAGTTATGAAACAACCCGACAAACCAAGGAAAGCAAAAAATAAAAGTGCACCTGAAACCCACCAACAGTGAAATGAGTGAAACATATGCAACAAAGAAAAAATGCAAACATCAAATAAGTAGACTCCAAAATATAAAAACCATAGAACTTGCTCCAATTTGTCTGGTAGATAATAGTAGAAGAAAATGAAAACAGGACTTTGAGATCGAGGAGTCCACAGTGATCCTCCTCAAAGCTGGACAACCATGAACTTTTTTTTTTAGAAAAAAAAAAGATGAAGAATAATTTTAGAAAGATATTGATAAAAGAGGGCAAAAGGCACAAGAGTAAATCATTCCACTGCAATAAACTTAAAAATTTCAACCCGTAAGCAAATAAAGAACTCTTGGGACTAAAATGAAAATGAATTTTGAAACTTTACCACATATGTAATAGAAGCTGAAATGTTTATCAAAGCCCCAATAATGACGAAGCCAAAAGTCGTGATAGCCGTCAATCATATAGACTAGATATGCCAGTAAGGCAATTACCTGGACAATACCATGAAATGTAAAGAGCAGATATAGATTAAAAATAATTTTAAATTAAATTAAATTAAATTAAATTAAAGGAAACAAATGAACCAACTATACAACTTACTAGCTGAACAGCCAGAAATATAAACAAAATATCCCTTGTCACGAAAAACCGAAATTTCAAGGTCCGCCATTTGCGGTCAGCAAGTGCATGAACCCTCAGATAATAGGGAACCTTGCAAGTAGTGCAATGGGCAAAAGCAAACCCTTCCTGCACACATCAAAAACATAAACTATGAGAAGGGAGAATCTAAACGAACATAAATTAATATGCTACTAATTACTCGAAGATTCATCCCACTATTTGGTGTACTGAAAAAATCAAGAATAGGCCACTTTGGATGCTCAGACAATAGATTACCCATATTCTAACATCAAAGCCAGAAACTAAAAAGCTCATACGTCAAGTCCGGCAAGAAAAATTCCACAGCAAAAATACTTCTCGTGGCCGAAGAAGATTAACAGAGGGTAAACACAAGTTCAGGGTCAGTGCACCCTGACCTGGCCTCAAAACAACTCAGGACAAGAAGAGCCAGTCATATGTGTGCAAGATTGGAGCCTTCAATGGGAGATTTCATTGCTAAGATTCTAAATTTAGCAAAAGCTGGCAATTAATGGGGCAGAACAAACAATCCCACGTTCCCAACTAAACAGGGAGTTATTACACCAATTCGACCCCAGTTCATGGTTCCAACTTTTAAGTGGATATACTTGGAACCAATCGCTCACCATTCCCAGTTTAGTCCTAGCATCTAAATGTTGCTACAAGAAAGGTTAGCAACCCCAATTTCTAAATTCTAACAAGGATAACAAAAATTCCATCCCTGTATGCTAAAATGATCCCTCTGCCCCAATCAAGAGAAAATGAAATGCAACTCCTATTTTCAAAAAAACCCACTCCAGCAGCGTGTGTATATCAGTTATGTCAACACCTTTAGAACAGTATACCAAGGGAGTTGATAGTTGAAACCTAAATAAAAGCAATAAACAGTACAAACCCTGGTAATGCTCTTGGTTAGAAATTTGTAGAATCTAGCAATAAGACACATGACTACATGAGAACCATCAAGACAAACAATAATCATTTCAGAAGCTGAATGCAACAACCACAACACAAATCTAGTTTTCTATGATGTTGAAAACTTAAGGTATCGATAAATACCTTCACAGCTCGCCATTGATCCAAGCATTCTCTATGTACAAATTTTGATGTCCCCTTGCATTTGCACGGAGCAATAAAATCTCGACCTGCGAAAACTGCTGCCTTTCAGTTCTAAATCATTCGATAACTGAATTCAAAAATTTCCAAACGAACAACAACCAAGCGTGCGATATACGACACTCTAAAATATCAAAAATCGGAAACATAAACAAAAAAGAAAAAAAATATATATCATTTGATCAATTAGTCAAAACATTGACGAAATATCTTCTTACAATCAAATTCAGTGCAAAATTAATCAACAGTTGACGAGAATTGAGTAATTGAAGAGAAAAGCCCTATAACTTGGAAACAGTAGAGAGAGGGAGAGAGGAACCGTCGGTTTCGAGACAGATGCGGCACTGGATTTGTTCAGAAGTAGCTGTTTGAATGTCGATCTCGGAGGTTGAGATGATGGGAGAAGGCGGGACCATAATCAGAGGTGAAGCATCTTCATCCACTTTTGCGTTGCCCGCCATTGCGAACACCAAGTGTGCTTGTGCTTCTTTTTCCGATGTGTTTGTGTTGGGCAAACCAAGTCCGCCGTTACTTGGCGATATGTGAGAACCCGTTTACTCGTAGTATACTAGTATTCAACTATTCTGTTGACGATTCTGGTGGTAGCTAGCTGGACAGGACTCGCCTTATTTGACCCAGCCTTCATTATTCCACTTCTACTGTTCTACACTCCTCCTCCAACTGGACATCCGGAATTGAATCCACTCAACCTAGCCCGATCTTGAATTACCATTTTCATAAGGCCCAACTAGCCCAAGGTTATCACATTCGTAATTCCAGATTACAACTGTTCAGATTATTAAAAAAATACCGTCTTTTTTAATCGGATATTTTAAAATACGGAGTATTGTAAATGCTCACTTTTCACCTTTAATTTATTGGGAAAATAACATTACTATAGTACTTTTATTATATTTTTCATATATTTTGTCATAAATTAATTGTTTTCTTGGCTTTTTTCTTTGTTTTATGTATGATTGCATAAAAAATAATTAAAATCTGGATGGAAAAGTGTAAAACCGTTCCAAAACTATCTGATCCAAAATTGATGATTTAAACTACCTTCTAGCCCGTTTTTAGTTTTGATCGAGTTTTTAGCTACCTTTAGCAACCTAGCTCTTGTAGTAGACCTGTTTAATGGGAAAGACCCCGTTAACAACCCTTTACCGGCCCATTTGTAAAATAGTCGATTAATTATGGGCTTAATAGGGTCAGTCTCTTTAAGGACCATGATTTATTGGGTTTTTAATGGGTCAAGTCGGGTCAATGATAAACCAATAGTTTCCAATGCTTTTAATCACTATCATGTAATGATTTTTTTCCACTTAATTGTCGATGGTCTACTGTCAAAAATTAAAGGTGATATAGGCAAACTATCACCATCTATTGATAAAAACTATATTCTCTTTAGACAGCTCAACCAAACTCGACCCCATTTTGTATCTTCTTCGGCCTAATCCGACTCGTCCCATTTTGCATCTTCTTTTGCTCAACCCAACCCGTTTTGCATGTAACCTATCCCGATCCAATACACAAGTTTACTTGTTATGAATATTAACCCACATGACTAGTAATAAGTATCCAACATTAAAGAAATTAAGGATAATCAACACATAAGCTTTATGAAGATACTTAGCTTACTCTAAAGACTATTTTCCATTATCTAATATATTTCTTAGCCATGCCTCTAATGTCTCTATAGAGATTCCGCCTAGTGTTGTTAATGTTAATGCTCTGGATTGCCAAGTTAAGGTTTACATGCAACCTCAAAGACCTTACATTTCTTAAAGGTAATATCATAATCAAAACTGATGTTGGGGATATTAACTAAGCTATCATGTGTCCCTTTAATTGGTTTACAATGTTGTAGTATTTGCACCGAATTTGATACTCACGTAGTCAAATCTACTTTACTATAAAGTCTGTGCAACAATTTTCTGAAAATCCTAATATATATATACACCTCAGAATGGTTACTGATGCATGATAGGTGGAAAATTATGCTTCGTACAAGCCAACCCAAAAGAGGTAAGCATGGGTTGAGTTGAGCTTATTGCCCAAAAAAATTGTTTATTCAACCAAGCAAGTTTTATACCCAAAATAAATTAGATAATTTAGTTATTTGAAGCTTACATATGGATAAAATAGCCTTAAAACACATTTAGCTTAAAATTAATCACGTTTGAAAAATATTGTCCCCAATATTGAAGCTGAAAAATTATGTAAAAAAATCGGGTCAAGCCTAATGGACCGGATTTGACTAAGATAATTAGATCTATTATGTCAAAGATAAACAAATTTTTCCTACATAAAGCATGCAACAAGTTAACTAAGTCCCTAATCATTTAATTTTTTTTATAAGTACTTTTTTTAATAATAAAATAGAATAATTAAGGGCAAAGCTATTAAAAATAAACTAATGTACACAAAGTTAGGTCTCTAACTACATAGTGTTAACTAGATGCATATTTACCAAATATATATATATATATATATATATATATATATATATATATATATATATATATATATATATATATATATATATATATATATATATATATATATATAACTTGATGCATATGTATGTCCTCATCAAAATTAATATTATAGGGTTGATTCTTATGAGTCTCTAATTGCGAGAGAATTGACCACATACAAAACGGCTTAATGTGAGGAAAATCCAGCAGCACCAACAGTTGAAGTATATATATTGAGGCATGATAAAGAATACTCCTTGATTTTTCAGGACACACGTCAGAATAATACTAGTAGAATAAAAATGACTCCTTGATATGATTCGATTCAAATAAATGGGATACTACGAGAATCAATAAAGGTTGGAATAATATTTAGATTAATTAAAAGAAAAATCACCCCTCGTAATCGCGAAAGAAAAATATACAACTATTATTTGTTCTTCTTATGAAATTGAAGCCGATAAAAAAATGACCCCTCGTACCTTCACTGGCTATGAAGCACTGGCAGTAATAAACTAATAATGTCATATACTTCAAGTTGTAACTATTCTTTTATAAAAAGAAAAATAAAAAACAAAGTGCATGATGATTCACTTGATCTGTTTGGGGAAATCAGAGTTTTGATTTAAAAAAAAAAAAAAAGGAATAAGCAATAACCACACATATAAATAAAAAAAGATTAAGAATGATAATTTGACATAATGACGCTTCTGTGTGCTCAAAAGTCATGACATGTATACAAGTTTGGCCCTTTGATTCCACTATCCGTTACCCCATTTTCATAGCACTTCCGGTACTACTGTTTCATCATGTAAATCATGAAATTAAAGGAAGATCTCAATCACTAAACGCATCCTAATAAGTGTACATCACGCATCTACCTTTTCCCATTATTACTTGGCAGTTGGCATGCATGCTTATACTCATCAATACTCCCTTCCCACTCCCCTCTAGTGTTGGACTCTTGGCCTTAGGATAGACTATAGAGAAGAGAGAATGGAATAAATACAATATACCGACACTGTAGCTCTTATTAATCCAATTGTCTATCAAGCACTTTGTATGGTGTTCGTGTGCATTGACTTAATTTGAACGTGATCTAAATTATCTTCATGGTCGTCTTGGATGGGGCTAAAGTGCTGATTGGCAAATTGTCTTGATTATTATACTATTAAGTTCATACGCAAATGATACAATTTTGTTGTCCACTGGATTTATTCAACATTGTATTATATATTGCCACAGGAGAAGGTACGTTTTAAATTGAAAATAATGAAAAAGGATTTTATTCTTTCATCTCTTAAACCTACCATATAAGATTTCACGTATATTTAGTGATTTTTTAAAATATAGTGATCAAGTGATTTTTCTGACATATAATGACTTTTCATGCATTAGATCTAATGACTTGAAGGGTCAAGTTATCCTCCCACTTATTCTCATTTTGAGCACTCATTGTCATAGAGTTCCTTAAAATATATACACAAGCTAAGGAGAGTTCTAACGAGAAATAGTTTCAATCTTGTAGGTTCTTGATGTACAAGAGTTTTCAAAACTAAGATTATGTTGGAAATTAAGTTAGCAGAACTAAGATTCTGTTGGAAATGATATATGTGCTTTTCAAAATTCAAACACAAATTTTTTATAAAAATTTGGGCAACGATATAATTTTTTATTTTTTTTATTAAAATAGGATAAACAAAATCGCTGTCAGTTAGTGATTTTCTACTTAAAAAAATGGGTCAACCCAATGCATTCAAGTTGAAATCGCTGTCTAGTCATAACTGCGATTTTGTTATGAACATCTTAAAGTTCTTTATTAAAAATATTTTGATATACAAATTTAGAAATAGAAATATTTAAAGCAAAACATTTGGGATCATAAAGGTCAAAAGGAGTCTAGTATGACAAACCTAACTTGCCTTGCTGTACTCATACAGTCATACTCTCTCTACGTGGAAGCCCAACCCCAAGCACAAAAGAACAACTCCCACTCTGCAACCACGCGTTTATAAGCGTGTGGAAGGAAGTCTAATGCCGAACCCCGCCAAAACGTCAACGATATTCCAATTTCAACCCTGAGTGGGGACCTCTAACATGCGCTTAGTTCGCGTAGGAAAACACCAGTACTACTGACCTGTTGCGCATGATATGATCAAATAAAGAAGGTGGGATATATGACGCCATCAACAACATCAACAGCAAACCCATAATTTTTAGAGAGAGAAAGTAAAACGACGTTCATTCGTCGATCACCTCATCAATCCAAACACTACAACTGTGTTAAACGATAACTCTCAGACAGTCAGTCCACTTATAAAACTAATCCCATCAAATATTTATATAAAATAAAAAACATTGTTATTATTATTATTATTATTATTATTATATATTATCACAACTCACCCAATAACATCACTACATCCCACCTAGCTCTTATATTTTTCGTTTACGACAAACTATTTATACTTTTATTTCAAAAACTATATATTAAAATTTATATTAATTGATAAAATACTGATGATGGTATCTTTTAAGCTAACCTTGCGTTGTTCTTCTTCTTCTTCTTCTTAAATGGATTCCATTTCTTGGCTTCGTTGCAAGATACTATCGCATTTATATCTTCCTAAGCTACTCCTATTATTTCCTTGATGTTCTTCCCATAATCCAAGTTTTTCAGGTAATTAATTTCTTTACTAAAAAAAATCTTTGAATTTCATTAATACTGCTGCATACCAGTTACCAGCTACTGATATATGTTGATTCCCTTTTTTTTGGGTTGCTTTTTTCGGGGATTAGCTTTACGTGTAAATGTTTCCCTCTTTATTTGATATGTTTTCTATCTATATAGACTTTAATTTTATGTATGTAAGTACTTCCTTTTTGTTCGTGTGCTTTTAGCTATTGCATACTACAATTAGAAATACAACTATTGGTATTTTGTTTTCTTAATCATCAAAAACGGTATTCTCTCCGTCTCATTTTGATTGCTTCCGTATATAATTGCTCCAACAATATTTTAATACCCGTGATGCTTAAAAATGAAGGAATATATTAGTGATATAATTTCTATTTTTGTGATGGGATATCTTTTCAAGAATAGATATAAAACAAATGAAGAATGTGTTCATTTTTTTCACAATCACCATTAGAGGTCAGGTGATGTTGGTTGGAATATATCTTTGTCCTAGTAGTACGTTTTGGATGACATTATGGACATGTAGGAGTAGATGATCACATAAAAGGAAAAATCATTTATTTTCATAAGTTGATCCGATGCCATGTGGATCCATGTTCATGCGTTGAAGTGATCTTGTACAATTTGTAATAGCTTCTATAACCTTGGGGTAGTAGTTAGATTGGTTGAATTCAATCTTCATTGTGAAACATGTTTGACTAATGTCACAAGGCTGATTTACGACTCTATATCCCTCTTCAAATATTAATTACTAGTCTTATGAAGTGGATTGCATACATAGGGAGTATTCAAGATTGAAGAAGGTTTAGTGTAGTTGTGAAGAACCATTTAATTTATTAATGATCTTGTATCATTGTATGTATATATGGCAGCATCAGCTTTATTCATGAAACCATGCTAATTAAATATCTAATATAATGGGAATAAATTGGTGTAGTAACTGATAAATTACGGGCTGACTCATAACTACTGTCGAAGATGATTTTCAAGCTTTTTTAGTACGTAGGTGTTCATGAGGCCCTGCCAAGATATTATGCATTAAGTAAGATGTCACCCGGCGAAACCTTGGATGGAGTTGTTTGTTTGGGATGAACCCATTCTAGATAGTTGCCGTTAAACAGCAAAGAATTGACCACTTAAAAGTCTGGTCTTGTGGGTTGAAGCTTTGATAGTTTACAATTTGTTGCTGGAATTGGTAACTTTGTATCTCATTCTGTACTTAACAATCAGATACTCAAATTATAAATTTAACTTCTTGAAAAGTTATAGTAAATTTGTTGTTTGTTTCTTAATTGCAAGTATCATGTCTTTCTTAACCTCTGTCAAGCTAATGTAAGTTATTTGTGATAGCTCTTATATTCAATGAATATCATGTATGTTTGGAGAATGTTCTGTGTGCTTATTCCACTTGCTGTCATGATTTCTCTATTTCGGGTTGATCTTCTTGTATTTACATTGAGCTGATGTAAGTCCTGCATTTCAGGTAATGCAGATTCTTGGGTTGGTGGAATTGAGTCAAGTAGCTGGATAAGTTAATTGTTTACTGAACTTCTAAAGAACTATGAATTCCCCGACTGCGCAATTTGTTGTGTCAAGAAGGATGAATATATACGAGCCTCTTCACCAGATAAGTTCGTGGGTAGACAGTTTCAGAGATGATGGCTTTCCAAATGTATCTTCTTCCAATGTTGCAGAAGTAAATGAGAGACTAGACAACCTGGTACATCCAATCCACATTACACTTTTCTTGCTGTCAATAAATGGCAGAATGCTCTCCTCACTTTTCAGTTTCTAACCTTGTGTTTCCCAACTTCAATTTATAGTCAGAGGATACTTCATCACATGGAGGTCAGGCACCTTCAAACAGATATGACCAGGAAGCATCTAAACCTTCTGACAAGGTAAAACCTGACTGTGCCAATCATTTGAGTATTTACATGATAAAGCCAATGCTAACTTTGAGTTAATTCCTAGAATAAGTGGAATATTTTTGCCAATGAATTTCTCTTTTTCATTTTTGATGTTATAGGAGATGGTTTGCACGAACCATCTAGATCATATGATCTGACAATGATGCTGTTGTAGTTGATTTTTTAAAATGTTTCCTTTATTTGATGTTGACATGCATTTTCTCTATCAATGTTGTAAAATTTCCTTTTTTTTTTTTTAATAGGTACAACGACGTCTTGCACAAAATCGTGAGGCTGCTCGCAAAAGTCGCTTGAGGAAAAAGGTGGGGAAACTGGGAAAGTACTGTCACATGTAATACAGTACATGAGTAGGGGTACCTATTTCTGCTGACCTAATAATTCTAATTGGAATGTTCTTATAGGCCTATATTCAGCAATTAGAGTCGAGCCGGTCAAAATTGATGCAAATGGAGCAAGAGCTTGAACGAGTTAGACAACAGGTATTATGAAAAATTCCTTTACCTTGATTATTTCTGGTTTGTCCAGACAATGTGCATCTATATTGGAAAAGCTAAAGGCGGACTTCCTTAACACTGGTTGATTCCAGGGTACGTATGTCACTGGTGGGATTGATCCTCTTCCTTTCTCTGCCACACTAAATTCAGGTTTGTCTTCTAATATATCTGCTTCTAGCAAACGTCATTTAAGTATCTGTTTAAATATTCATAGGTTGGGACTACGGAAGATTAATGCTCTTCAATATATTATTTTGTAGGGATTGTTGCATTCGAGATGGAGTATGGGCATTGGATTGAAGAGCAGAATAAACAGATTTGCGATATGAGGAATGCCTTGAATACACATATAACTGATGTAGAGCTTCGAATTCTGGTTGATAGCGGCATGAAGCACTATTTTGATCTTTTCCAGCTGAAGGCAGGTGCAGCAAAGGCGGATGTATTTTATCTCATGTCTGGCATGTGGAAAACATCAACTGAGCGCATTTTCTTGTGGATAGGAGGGTTTCGTCCATCAGAATTGCTGAAGGTGACGCCTCTTTCTTCCAAGATCCAACAGTTGTAAAATCTAATGATATCAGATCAAAACAGTTTGTTTGGCTCCTAGTCATAATGCTGTGGTTGGTCATGTTAGAGGATTGTCGTGTACATGTAAGATGTAATGCTGTTTGTCGTGGTCTGTTAGTGTCAAGATGTTGAAGTTGACATATCTTGCTATCCGAAATCATGATCTCAACAGGTACTCGGGCCACAGCTTGACCCCTTGACAGATCAACAAGTGATGGATGTCTACAACCTTAAACAATCCTGTGAGCAAGCAGAAGAGGCATTGTCACAGGGGATGGATAAACTCCAGCAGACTCTGGCAGAAACTGTAGGAACAGATCGTTTAGGTGAAGGGATTTACACTTCAGAAATGGCAAATAATGCAATTGAGAAACTAGAAGCTCTTGTGACCTTTGTAAACCAGGTAATATATTTCTCTACATCATATAGTTTCCCAGATACTTTAATAATGATCATATTTTTCGTAGTCACTGTAAGCTCTAGTTGCATACTGAACTTAAAGGAGTCTGTTGGGATTGTTGCACTAACTTCATGAATAGTTAAACAAGTGGAGCATTGGCTGTTCCACAATCACTTTGCTCTACCCTGATATTTTAGGAATTTTTGTAGTAAAACAATAATCTCACAATCAAGGGTGAAATGATGTTACAACTATTATACACAATAAGGGTCTACTAGAATTTTGTCATATCTAGTCACGTCACTCTCTCTGCCATCCCTATCAGACACTATCTCCATCTTTCCCAAAAGTATAGGACTTGCCAGAACGCAAATTAGAACCTGCACTTGAAATTCTGTAAAAGATACTTGAAAGAAATTCAAAGAACTTGCAAGTATGATAAAGGAAAATATAGCATAATTCACATTACACTCCGTGTGTATAACGTGACCATTGCTGTGCGGGACTAACCATGTACGCTGTAAGAAATAGAAAATATAGAATTGTAGAATTGTTTGCATATGAAGTTTTTCATATTTTCCTGGATACTGCCCTACACTTTCTGTTCCTGCAAATGTGGATAGTTAACCTTTGTGCCTTTGTCCACCAGGCAGACCACCTTCGACGGGAGACTCTGCAGCAAATGCACCGGATTCTAACAGTACGACAAGCAGCTCGAGGCTTGTTAGCTTTAGGAGAGTACTTCCAGCGTCTTAGGGCTCTGAGCTCCCTTTGGTGTAGTCGTCCTCGTCAGCCATCTTAAACTTAGCTGACAAAGTACCAATTTTTCAGGCTCCAACAAGGTGCGTTTGCAGCAATACTATTACTCCGTCTAGCTCATCATGTAAGCTTGTCCTGATATATTCGTGAAGCACCGTGGCCTCTGCCCAACAACAGGAAATTTGTATATAACAGCAGCGATGCAATTATTTCTGATGCTGGCTCCTCCTAGCTTATATTGGACTTAAAAAATTTTATTTTTGAAAGTTGGTTTACCCATGTGAGTGTGATATGTGTATGTATATGTAAATGGTGTAGGCATTTTTTGTGTTCATCATCAATTTTGTAAATCATTATCTTAGCTAGTGCTATGCAACAAATATACCAAGGCAACATGGCAGGTTCATACGTGGTGCAGTCAGCCAAAGTAGATCATGGTGCGGATTGGTTTACTAAAAATTGGATTTTGACGAATTCTTAATGCATGACTTGAAATCATACAAGGGATATGCTCAGAATCTTCGACAAACGCCCGTCGCCATGGACTGACTGCTTTGGGTTATACTTATACAGTTATACTATACAGCACTCATTGGCCAATGTGCAGGATGGCATGCCCCATAACGATGACTGCTTCAGGAGTTGATTATTTTCCAAAGCAAACGATCATATTGATAGTGAAAAATCCATCTATAAATCTAACGCGCAACATATTTTGATGGACCGTCGAGCTTATTTGCCGATTTGCTGGTAATTTAATGCCTTTAATTCTGTAAAAGGCCTTTGACAATTGATGAAGTTGGTTCTCTTATAAATTAGTTAATGACAGATATGCATTGGACTGCTACTTCATTAGTTTCTTCTTAGCTCATAGAAAAATCTATGGAATAGTTGATTTTGGATTTTGTAGTTGCCTCTTTCGTAGAGTCTAAGAATTCTATAAATAGGCAATATAGACAATGGTGAATATGATCTGTCTCCATTTCTCCATCACTGTGCGATTGTGCATGTTAGTTACTTTCACCGTGTGAAACCCATGCCAATATGTCATCAAATATTGGACCTATAACTCATATACACCTCAATGAGACGTTTTATTATAGAACTTTATTGGTGTAGCCTTGAGTTGACTAGATTGGTTTTTGCAGAATTCGCTAGGTTTTGTTTTTGTAGTTGTCTTTTTTTTTTTTTTGTCACGTCTTGTGATATTTGTTTTCAAGACTTGTCATTCTTGCGCACCTAAAAAAATTACATGCATAAAAATCGAGCTACTTTATTGCATAAAAAAATATAAAATAATTAAGTAATTTTCTCCATATTGGTCAAAATTGTCTTTTTAATTAATATATTTATCGAAAAATTATACTTACTATTTTTTACTTGTAATAGATATCAAAATACACTTACCAATGCACACTTTTGTTAGTTGTTATAGACCTTAATTGTTAATATTTGTAATTATACAAAAAACTTAAATTATAAAAAGTTAATATATTAAAGTGATATATCGAGATGAATTTTTTAAAAATTTATTTTCCAAGAAATTCAAAGTTAAGGAAATATCAACCAAAAAGATGAATAAGCAAGGGCCTAGGGGATTCGTTTAGAGGGATTGGGGATAGCCTCGTGGTACTGTCGGGTAAGAAAGGTGGATAATGGAGCCCTTCGACGGCGCTATCACTTAGTTTTAGCGATAAATAGTAGTAGCAATGATGGGAGAGGAATTTGAATTGGTACCTTAAGCTTCCCCCAACCCCACAAATTCATCCATTAAGCTTCTCAAAGAGTTTGTGCAAATGCATGGCTCCGCCCACTTTACATCATATAGCGAATTGTAAACCCCACCTTTTAAACACGTGTATTGCCCATTATTGCATTTGAGTTGTTTCGTAATTACCACGAATTAGGTAAGAGTAGGCTTAGTGTTCTCGTTTAGATAGCTAGCTAGCTAGCTAGCTAGCAGCCTAGCATCCTTTTCAAATGGACCTTTGTGCTTTTAAATTCCTTCTTGTGGATCATGATGTTCTTACATTTCAAGTGGACTACTTTTTCTCTAATCTCTATAATTTAAACTTTTACATACATTCGGGAGTACTTCATTTTACCAAAGAATTTTTTTTTGGGAATGGATTGTCCAAATAAGGGTATTTCAGTCATTTACTATAGATGGTCAATTATTTTAAATATTTAATATTACAAGATACATCCTTTCGTTTTTGCAATACCTTATGAATTGAAAAGTACTCCCTTCATCTCTAATTGTTTGCTATATTTTTATTTTTTTTACTATAAATTCTAATTATACTATAAAAAATCCTATATTTAAGTAGAGTTTTGTTAGATTCATCTCAATGTAAATTTTTAAAATATCAATAAGTTTTTATAATTTTTTTCTTACAGATTTGGACATAAAAGTGTTTTAAATCGTGTCTTGAAGAATGTAAAAAATTAAATGGGGCAAATAATTAGGGATAGAGGGAGTAGTATTTTTCAATTGTTGTCAACTAAATGATGTTGTGACGGTTCTACCACACAAAATGTCCTTGCCTCACTATTAAAGACATAACTAATTTTTAACCTTCCATCCTATAGAATCTAAAGTGGGGGTGGGCAAAAAAGAACTTGGTAAATACACTTGTTTATGTTCAAAAATGGAGTCAATTAACTGTTGAATGAGAGTGTTAAATCGAGCCTAGTGAAGAGCTTATTTGATCGAATTTCTAATGGTGATGAATACTTGGACAACCAAAATTAATAATCTAGGGCTCTAGGCGGTGGTACTGGAGAAGACTCTTGTCAACGCTTAAATTGAAATGCTACTCAAGATCTAGAGGCTCCTTTAAAATAGCAAAAAATATTGTCTACCCATGAAATATAATAAAGTTATTATAACCCTCAATAAAAGTGACATCTCGATATAACAAAAGTTATTATGTTTCAAGAGTAAATCTTTAAATGTACCTTTTTATGGGTCATAAATGTAGTATTCATGTCCAAAGATAACGTTAAGTGTGAAGTAGACTCATCCTTAGATGATATACTAAGTTAACATGATTTAAGGTATTGAACTTGAACCAATGACTCTTCTTCTTTTAACTAATAAAAAGTTTAATGAGATTGTTGGCTATGCCTTTAAATAGGTCTAACATGACCTCTAATTTGTGGCCAAATAACATACCCCTATAACACCAAATACTTAAGAATAAAGAGTTGAGGGATTGTACACAAATTTGCATCCCTCATAAATTTTTCTGATTTTTCAAAAAGTTTCGTAATCATTTAAAGGAGAAAATGAGACTTTTACCGACAATGAAATTTGGAAAAAAAAATCATAGGTTTGGAGTTAAAAAGAATATACTTGGTATGTTATTGAGTATTTCAGCATACATAGATACCGGAATTTATGTTAAATTGTAAGCATATTTATCATTATATTACCACTTCTCAATTTAACTTTGGTAGAATTATAAATGGAGACGGCCTCTTGACCTTTATGTGTATATTCGTTGAATGACTTGAATCGTTGATGTTTCTATAGGTTAACAATTCGACAAGCTTGCACCCAAAAAAAAAAAAACCATTCGACAAGCTAGTATTTCCCTTTGCTTACGTTACGAAAGCGCTTAACTATGGTATTAATCATTAATTTGATTCATTAGTAATTACGTTTCTAATTAATTAAACCAATGCTGTAGACCTGCAGTCGCGTAGAGTGTAGACTATAGTTCAGAGTAAACTAGAGAGTTGAGATTGCATGTGATTGAAGCGCTTTTGTCCAAAACCTGATAGTGAAGTGTTGCTAATGCTTTAGCCAACCAACACGACAGACGCAGACAAACAATATCATGTTCGTCAAGAATTAAATGTTACATTAGAGATTTAGAGTAGTTAATTTTGGACTACAATATGCGTGTACTCCATAGTCCATACTTACATGTCTCATAGGGGTGTGCATTATTAATTGTGTATAAGTGGTTTATACAAATGGTTATTTTACCGAATTGTTAAGAATTTGGTAATAATTACAGAAATAAATTTCCTTATAACATTATTAATTTTTTTAAAAAAAAACTAAACCTACAAAGTTAAAGCCTAATGTCCTAATCAATAATTCAAAATACTCTTGACTCTTTATTTTTCCTTTACTCATGACACTCATCTCCCTCTTTATTTCTTCAATTTGTAGTCAAAGTCGAACCATCGTCACCCACCGCTCTCCTCGATTGAATTGTGTTAACTGTAACATTTAGTTGTATAGTTTTATAGTTGTATTGTAAATTCAAGTAGAAGATAAATATTGAGAGTAATGAGATACTACTACTAGTCCAGTCTACGGCTCACACGCTAAGGGAAAAGAGTAGCACGTCGTCCATATTCTTTTCTTCTCTTACTCGCTCATCCATTTTAATAAGCCCCGCCAATTGGATGGCATCGTGCATAAAAGCAACTATCCATGACCTGTATTAATTAAGCTTCGTTTTTTAATCATCCTTACTGCATTACTTAATTAACTACTCCTTCTGTTTAATTCTTTCGCTATTGTTTAGTCAATACACAATTATTGGCCTCAGTTTTCTTCAAACCAGACGTTTTTTCTCGTTTTGTCGAATTTAGCGACTGTAAAAACTGTGGTCAGTGATCAATGATATGTACCAGCAGTTACATTTAGTCACATGCCACTTCTCTTACTTGATGATCAATGCTCCTGTAGTCCTATCCTCATCACTTCATAAGTATGAGTTGTAAAAATTCTTTGTTTATTTACTTCGTTATCCTTGAATATATATTTAGATAAGATTTATATTGCGTTCTCTTCAACTTATTACCCTTAAATTTATATAAACTTACTGGAATTGAACGGACATGATTGAAATTTATTAGACCTTATTGGCCCAAATTAAAACTTATTTAACTTGATTGAAACTTATTGGGCACAAATAATATGGTCTATCTTGTAGAGGTGTAGGTGCTTACCACTAATTTTGATGTTTTGAGCAAAACCACGACAACAATACACATTAGTCTTGTTACTATTTTCGTTCCTTATTCACCTTCTCAGTCACTGGCCGAACTATTTTTAATTTTTTTGAAATAAAGAGAGTTACAAGAGGTAAACTCAAGAACTAATATTGACATAATTAGATCTTGTTACTATTTTTTGAAAACTTTTCTTTATAAAATAATATTTAATTCTCAGCAGGGGATATCAGCTAGTCTGTCCCATTAACCCGGGGAGGAAATAAAAGTGGGCCACGAAACAAGTACAAAAGAAGGAGGCAACATAATTAATGAAAAAGAAATAGACCAAAGGCTACACACACACACACTATATCAAAAATCACTTTCTATGAGATGTAAACCCAGCATCTTACTTCTTACCCCCCACTTTTGAGTTGGTATTGAAGTGCCGAACTGGGGTTCACTTTCCATTCCACCTATGATGTTTAATATTATTCCGTGACTGCTTTCACATTTTCATTAAATAATTAATATTTATTGGATTGTTAAATCCAAAATTCCTGAATATCACTCTCTTAAAATTAAGAAAAAGCTTACAAAATTCTCAACTCCACTTCGTTTATTATTGTTTAATCTTCTTCTTCGACGTTGTAATTATTAAATAATTATTGTTGGATATGCATCCACCATAACCTTGCTTTGAATCTTCAACTTCTCTGCAACTCCCTCCCCCACGATCTCCATTTCCTCTCTCTCCTACTTTCTCTCTCTACTATTTCTTGAATTTCAACAACTTTTCACTTATAGATTCTCTCCACTTTGAGTTTATCACACATTTTTCTGCCATTAGTGAGGTACTGAGGTGGGTTAGTCCCCAATTTCTGTTTTTGTTTTTGTTTTCATCAATTTCTTGCTTAGTAGTTCGTGAAGCTAACATTTTACGCTTAATTTTTATGTTAATGGTTGTTCACATCGACTAAGAACATAACATAATCATCTAATTAAGTTTTAATTTTGAGCCGTTCTCTATGCAGCTTGATGATATAGCAAAGTGAAAATCATAATCATAAGCATTATTGGAACAAAGTTTGGATACCCCCTTGTCGATTAAGCTAGTTTTCTGTATCATGATGAAATCATTCAATTTGACTTTTGTGTTAAAAATTGTTAATTTGTGAGAAATTACAAGACTTATTCTAATGTTATGTGAATAATGAAATTAAATCAGTACGTGGGTTTATGCTCGATTTTCGATATCGATGTAATTTATTTAATTTTATTTGCCTGGAGCATTGGAACTCATTTGACATTTTTGTTGTCGTACTTGATCAGGTTTTATATAGATTGACTTTAGTGGTATGGTTCAAACCGAGAGGATAAGTTTCGATTTCAAGGTTTTTGATGGGGTGATGGATTGTTGAGATTTTGAGCATTTTGTGGCTTTTGGATAAACTGGAGGCTGCATGGGAGGCCTGCTACATCTATTTCATTTTCATCAAGGGTATATGGGAAGGAAACACAAGAAACAAGGGCGTGGTATGTGTTCACTCTCATCCTACACTGAATTGTTGAATAGTTGATTTGTTGTGTACTAATTATGTTCCCTTGTGATGCTCGATTATGATCTGTAATTGGAAAGAAATTTATCTAATAAGAATGAGAAACCTTTGAGCTATGGATCTCTATGATTCTGTCTAGTGAAATTATCTGATTTTGCTTGTGATTTGGCTTATATAGCCGATGTGGCAGCTCCTCGCAACAGTTTGGAGATGGTGGCTGAAACTTGGCGGAGCCATTATGATGTCGAAAACTGTGAACAGGTGATTTACCCTTTGAGTATCTGTATGACATGTTAGTTTGCCACAGATTGGGTTCCCTTAGTTAAGTTCAGGATTAGTTAGTTGCAAGGCTTGAGATCTTGATGTATTCTACTATAGAGAATTACAAATAGTAGTCATTTGCTATAATTTTTAGTCTTCATAAGTTCATAACTATCGATTGGAAGATTCAGTTGTACCGCATAGGCAATAAGTCCTTAAGAATTTATTGATCAGTGTGTCAGACCCATTGTTCACGAGCTTTCCTTTTCTGAGTGACTGTTGATTCCTCCAATGTCAATAGTCTCAAATTGCATAACTTGATAAAGCATTATTCTCTTTGTCTCAACTATCTTTGCCTCAAAACTCCTGTATCATCATGGCCGAGAGTTTGCAGATCTATATGATTCATGGCCTTAAACTCTTAAGTTGCTTATCCTGTCTCTAACTAACAAATTGCATTATTGTTCAATACATATTGAAAATCAGGATTTGCCCTGGAGAAGCTACTATCCAACTGATGCTTCAATGAAGAAGTTGATAAGCAAGGACTTATCTAAACAACCAAACCTTAAACAGAATGCACCAAGTATTGTTGCAAGGCTGATGGGGATGGATCTATTGCCGGTAGATTCCAAGCCTGAAATTCAGCCTCTTCAGGAAAAAGATGACAAAATCAAATTCATTGACAAAAAAGTTCAGCTCATAGAAAAGGTATCAGCTGCTCCTGCCCCTAGAAAGTCAAAGTCATCTAGCAAAAAGGAATTCCATTCGTATAAAAACACATATTTTCGCTACTGGAGCAGTGGCACAAATTCTGGAAAGCCACGTCCTCGAGTGCATCCTCAAGAGAAAGAACTTCAGAAATTTAAGAAAGATTTTGAAGCATGGCAGGCAGCCAGGTTTCTAGAATGTGCTAGGGTTGTTCAACTTGGAAACATTCCTGAACAGTGGCTTGCACAGCTGGATCTTACAAAGGAAAAGATGTCCCTTTATGAAACTTCCAGAAAAGATACTGTTGACAAATCAGGGGAACATAAACATGACATTTTGAGATCAAGATCTCTGCATGGAGCTGATTTTGAGCATCTTGGATACAAGAAGGATGTATTTGTACCTAAGCATAAGGATTCATATCCTTTTAGTGGTAGAAGCCCAGGTACAGACCTTGGGCAGCTCTCCTTGAAGGATTCTAATATTGAGTGTCATGGATACAAAAAGGACATACTCCTATCTAAGCACAAGGAATCATATTCTTTTAGTAGTAGAAGCCCTGGTACAGACCTTGAGCAGCTCTCTTTAAAGGATTCTGATATAGAATCTAAGAAATCTTCGGCTCCCTCAAGGATAGTAGTTTTGAAACCTGGACCTGATAGCTTTAGTACCAATGAAGAGTCTTGGGTTACGTCTTCTTCCTCAATGGATGACAGAGACTGTATAGAAGATCTTCTCGAGGAAGTGAGGGAAAGATTGAAATATGAAATGCAAGGTAATGCCTTAAAAAATGGTTCCATGGTTAGAGGAGGTGGGATTGAAACTCCTTTTAAGGAAAAACCAGCGTATGCAAAACAAACCTATCCACCAGTTCCTGAATATGTGAAGGAAGATACCAGTAGAGACATAAGAAGGAAGTTCTTTCGATCAGAATCAGCAAGATTCTATCGAAATGAAAGTCTGATGAGTGAGCTGGCTCCATCATCCCCAGAGTACATGAGCAGAGATACAAGGAAGTTCTTGTCAGAGAAGCTGAGGAATGTCTTAGATCAAGATAAGCTCAATAATCTTCATCTAATCTCTGAAGGCTCTCCCAGGAAATCCTTGTTTGATGATGCTAGGGGTCGACTAGAGAAAGCTAGGGATATTTTGAATGCTGAACACCAAAATCACCATTGGCGTGATGGGAACTATAACGCAGATACGCAAGCTAGGTCCTTCCGATATGAGCTAAGTGAAGATGGGAATGTCCACGAACAGCCATCTCCCAGGAATCTCGTTCGATCATTGTCAGCTCCTGTACCAGGAATTTCGTTTGGGAAGCTTCTTCTGGAGGACAGATATGTTTCACCTGGTGCGCATATTAAGAGGAAGCATGAGGCCTTTGATAAGTTTTCATTTGATGCCAAAGACCATAGTAAGGAAAGATTTAATTTGCGAGAAAAGGTTTCCAGTCTCAAGCACAGCCTCTCACTTAGAAGGAAATTGTTTAGCAGAAAGCTGGAGTCAATGGATTTATCTGAGAGCAATGAATTTGATTCGACAAATGAAATAATGAATGGACCCACAGTGTTTACAAGCTTCAATGACAGGATTGTAAGTAAATACTTAATCTAAAACTTGAATTAGTTATTCTTTAATTGTCTGTTGATCCGGGCTTTGCTTTTTAGCACCATTTGAACTGGCTCACCTAGAAAGATCAATGATTTATGTTCATTTCATCTGCTATATTATTGCAGGACAACTCAAGTGAGCTTCCTCCTAGCCCTGCATCCATATGCAGTAATTATCATGAAGAATTTTGGAAGCCAATAGATCATCCCAGTCCAGTATCAGTCTCAGACGTGACCTCTGTGGAAGATCACAGTGTGGGCAATGTTTTCAAAGAAATCAGCTCCAATCTTACAGGTTTGACAATCCTGATATACCTTTTTTTTTTTCTACCGGCGTTGTTCATCATAGTCTGAATTTGAAAGCAAATCTCTTATGTTCCTGAGTCTAATGCATGCTCAGTATTGGCCATGGAAGTGTTAGGTTCATGTTAATGTAACCTGCATCATATATCAACTAAAACTATTGTTTATAACATAACTCTATCTGAATTGGTGTAAGGAAACTGTTCTGGTAAACCCCAGTTGTGTGGGGTCAAATGTGCCTTCAAGCCCTTCATTCACAGATGGTGCCTCTATGATGATTGTGATAACTATATACTCATTTTTGTCCACTGCTCTAGCCACTGCTATCTTCTCATTCAATTAACTTAGAAGAATGCTTATTGCTTGTTCGTGTTTTTCTGCAAGAACACAAGGATTGTTCGTGTTTTGTGTGTTATTAACTGTTGGCTACTAATGAATGCTTCTGGGAACTGTGAAGCTGCAATTTGGAAATTATTTTATGGCTGAAACTTAATAGAGGAATGGCCCAATGGGCTTTCACCTGATCAACAAGTTGTTTGTGCTGCTATTTCATTTGTATTTCATCATAATATGAAGTTAAATTAATTATGTGGTTCTTTTGATGCCTTTTCTTGTGTAACAGAGTTGCGAAAGCAATTGAACCAACTTGATTATGAAGGATCAGAAATCAGTCAAATCACCACTGTTACGGAGTATCCTTCAGAATCGGAGGTGGTTGACTTGGAAGATGAAGCAGAAATTTATATCAAGAAACTGTTTGTTACTTCAGGTTTATACGATGGATCATGGGTTAAATCTTTTTCGAGATGGGATCCCTACGTGAAACCCATGGGCAATTGGGTCTTTGAAAAAGTGGAAGAATCATACCAAAAGCCAACTAATGCAAATGAAGCCAGGAGCTACGATGACAGTAGCTTTGAGCATAAATTATTGTTTGATTTATTGAACGAGGCACTTACAGTTGTACTTGGGCCTCCTAGGACACTGTCTAAATTCAGGAGGAAGATATCCGATGTAATGATGTTGTCCCATCCTCAGGGCAGAAAACTGTTGCAGCTGGTACGGGAAATGGTATGCGAATATTTATACCCCCCGGGCTACTCGTCTTCTTATTCATTTGACGATTTGGTTGCGCATGATCTGCATGTTATGCCTTGGTCTAGTCTATTGGATGAAGAGATAAGTGCGATGGGTAAAGAGCTGGAATGTCAAATTATAGGGGACCTTGTGGATGAACTTTTGATGGATATACAATTTTAAGTTTTGCTTGTGTACAGATACCACTGTTTTTACTCGCATCGTGGGGTAGAGTTGTTTATATGGTTGAAGTATGGACCTTCCAATGGTGTGATCCGTATTGGAAAATTTACGTGTGTCTTACGGATGACTGTAGATGTTCGTGAATAGGTAGGGGATTTAACTAATGACTGTAAATTATATACTCGTTATGCATCACTAATTCTTACTTTTTATCCTTACAAGTTGATCATTATGAAAACAGGAAATGCTGCAATTCTGAGTGAGATTCTGAATACAATGCCCTGTAATGGATTATCCTTGTGGGAATTGTTGGAACATGGAAGTACTAATCCCAGGAGAACTTAGATCTATTTCTTGATTTGAGCAATTTACAATTTAAATCTTTCAGATAACCACAATGTTTGTACAAGTCATCAAAAGACCTCTTCGATTTGAGTCATTAACATTTCCATATCATCATCAATCACACTGCAGCAACCTGATTTCTCTTTTCACTGAAGCAACATATAAACAACTCATATACTAGAAGAAATCTGCCTACGTCAAACCCTAGGCCATGGGGTAGTCCGTCTAAAAATGATCCGACCGGATTGCAATCCGAATTTGAGACCGAAGAAATCGAACCTCATATACTAGAAGTCCCATTAAATCGCATAATAAAGCAATCCAGAAAGAATATATATGAAATATAAAAACTCACTTCCCCTTTCGAACCCTGAAGAATCAGATAGACCGACTCCGACTCGCACCTAAGTATAGTAACATTATTGAATTGCAAACACGGTACCTCTATTTCAAGGCCAATTTCATCAACTGGTGATTAGGCCATTGCCATTTTCACATGGACCACATGACATAATGGGCTTTAAACTGTTTCAAGAACTTAGAACGTCATTGGACTTCACATGACTTTGTCACTTACAATTGTTACAATTATTGTACACAACAATTGGGATCATTAATTCATTATCAAACTGATTGTTCCAACATTCAATACCAGAAGTTGGATATAGACATGTGGTGCCAAGTGGGGATGCTTATTTTGCTAATTTACCACTCAGATTAACCGAATAGTAGGGAGAGTAATTTGGAAATTGGTAAAAGAGGACCATTAAATTGAGCTGAATGGCATTGTCCTCAACTCCACCCAGCTCATAATTCATTGGGTGGCCAAGGGGTGCTTCACCTATTTCACACGGGACATTCAAGATATGGGCAAGTTTAAAGTTAGGAGTATAAAAGAGAAACTAATGGTTACATATACTTTCCACCCCCCATCGCTCCTTGTTAAAATCCTAGTCTCCAAGTAGCAGAAGATGGGTAAGGGTGCCTAGCAATTCAAGGGGAGAGTGGAGACCCCAAAAAGAAGCAGAGGGCCTACTTAAAGACTGGAGTGGATTTGTTAAATGGAGCTGTTAATACTGTATTAATGCATTTAATGTGTATATGTATGCCGACACACAAGTGTGTGCTCGGTGGTTCAGCGTAAAGCGCCACATGCCGCCCTGCACCGTGCCAAACTGTATTATCCTTGCACGAGCCAAGCGTACAATAGAATATGCGCCTCCCAATCCCCTAAACCATTGAATGTTCTGCAATTAGCAGTCATGAGACTGAATTACATAAATGCTTTTCTTATTCTTAACTATGTGTTGTCAGTCCTATGAAACATAAGATCATGCTTTGTCGGTTAGCAACGTACACTTCCAAAATAACCTTGACAATTTTATGGAGAGATAAGCTTATCATTTATTTGTATTTTGAATATTCTATCTCCATCTCATCAATAATTTTCAAGCTGGATTACTAGGGTCCAGAACATTTTTTTTTAATTAATACCTAAAATTATTTCAAGACCAATAAATTCGTTTATGCTAAAGTTTTATGAGCTTAGGCAATTTAATTAAGATGGAGAAAAGTTAATTCACTTTATAATTTTAGTTACCCTTATAAAGTGATGTATCGTCTTCTTTTTCTCTAATGTGAAACAATTTATGTAGGGATAGTAATGTGATTTTAAAAGTTTTTAAATTTTATATTATATGATTTTTCAGACTTATTACTTCCTCACACACAATAATTCTATTATTAAACTATAATGAATAATTCAAGAAACTTTATCAACTAGTCATGCATTTTGATATTTTAAGATACATGCATTGTGGGTGAATTTTGTGGAGGACATCTAAAGGCTCTAATCCTAGCCTCCTAGGCTCATGACCTCTTTCCACCTTCCCTGACATTTTCTATTTTATTGGGTACTTGGTAAACATCCAAACCCCAAAATATTTTTTTTTAATATTTTAATTTCATTAGTGAGGAGAAATACTAGATCAAGTCCAAGATGGTTCAACCTTGTTCAAGTACCCATTTCAACCTGTTAGGTTTCCTTGGACGTGGGCCAAAGGTTAAGGCACATTCCCGTCCTTAATAAATCCTATAAAGATTTGATAAAAACGTTGTTGAAATATGAATGTTTACCACTTTATAGTACTTTTGTCGCATTATTACAAAGCACTTTGAATGCTCATTGTTAAATTGCTATGTTAAATGTTCTTTTTTAATTTTATAACAACACTGAGTATGATCCCAACAAAGTTAAAGTCGATCCATTATTAAATTATTCCTTCTACTATTCTACTTTTTAAGTTTCTAATTAATTGCTCCATTTATATAAAGTTACTTTTAAATTTTTAGTTGAAACATTCAATAAGAAAAAAAAAATTGATGAAATCATATATTATTATTGTAAGAATAAAGTTACTTAACTAGTTATACAACTTTACTTAAGAAAATACGGAGTAATCTTTTAAAAATAACTTCAACTCTATAGGACGAAATTAGATCAATTATCGAAAGGGACAAAAGGTGCACCCTGACCTCGGGGGGCGTGTCAAACTACGCACTTGGACGATAACACGGTACCCGCAATCCACTCCACTCTTCCATTTTCCCTAATCCACCAGTATTCTCTATCTCTCACATGCACACTGTAATGATCTGCTGTAGACTCAGAATAGTGCTCTTCTATAAATAAAGTACATTCATTCTCCATATCTTTTCTTGCTTTAATTATCCCCCTACCCTTTTTGTCTCTTATACCAATTCAACTCCTAATTAATTACTAAAGAAATTCAAGTGAGAAATGATGGATCCACAGCAAATCCCCCCGCTGCAACATCAACCCCATGACGGCGGAACTGGGATGATTATGAATTGCGGCATTGACGGAAATGGTAGTGATAGTAATGGAGTATTGTATGTGAAAGTCATGACTGATGAACAACTTGAAATACTTCGTACACAAATAGCGGTCTATGCTACCATTTGTGAGCAGCTGGTTGAGATGCATAAATCCGTCACTGCTCAACAAGATCTTGCTGGTTTGTCCACCTCTCTCTTTTTTCACCTTTTAATATGGTTTCCTTTAATTTATCTGAATACTCTCAGTTCGAGAACTGGGTTTTGACTTTTTTTTTTTTTTTAATTTCATTTGGTAATCAGTAATTTGTCTTGTTCTTGTAAATTTTTGTCTATAAATTAATTGTCCTTTTATCTGGGGTTTCCTGGACTTCTCTGTTTTATAATTGGAATTTCTCATATCATTGTTACTCTCTCCCAATTTCGATTACCTACTACAAAGATCTAAACTTTACTTTGGAATTTGCTTCTAAGATGTCTTGTACATGGTAAAAAAATTTGTGATCTTTATGATTATCTCAGACTCTCAGTTGATTTGCCTCATTGGTGCATGAAGTCCTTGTTTGTGGAGTGTAGAAATTCATCCTCATATTTGTTGGTCCGCAATTAGTAGTTATGTTGATAATTTAATTTGATCTAGTAATGTCTAAGTTGGGACTGAGGGATGATTTGTGTAACAGCTAGAGTGTGAATTGTTTCTACAATTCACGTTTTTCTTTTATACGTAGTATTGTTATTGGGGCTTGTGGGAATGTTTTTACTTGCTCAGAGATTTCATACAGATTGTTGTGTGTGTATGAATGTGAATTGGTATGTTTGTACTTGTGGATTCAATGGGCACAACGCTCAAGGTAGATCGCCCATTTATTTATGTATACTGTCCTTCCATGCCCCCTTTTTGGTATGATTTGGTTGAGCTTTGAAAAGCTTGGTCCATCTGTACAATTCTACAATAAAAATTTCAAGAACAGAATCCCATCAGGTCTTATGCATCTAAATTGTACAGTCTACTAACCACTCTTTATAAGTGGAGACAGTGGTGATGATTCTTAGCAATTCTAAAATCAAATCATGTTCTTTGTATGATTATCAATCGATATAGTATTTAATGTCAGGATATCAAACTTACTTGGGTCATTTGCTTTGTGGAGGGGAATCAGCATGTGGGATCAATGAAGTAACTAGTTCTGTTTAGTCCTAAATTGAGAAATTATGTCAAGGTTAGTAGTTACACAAGAGATTGAGGTTGTTGACTGACATAGCATACAAAGTCTGGTAAAGTTACTGATCTGGTTCATTGTATGATAAATATCTCCTCTTCTTAATAGTTTCTTTTTTCTTTTCTTATGATTGGTTAAGGGATTAGGATGGGAAACTTGTACTGTGATCCATTGGTCACGGCTGTGGGGCACAAAATTACTGCTAGGCAACGGTGGACTCCAACACCAGTGCAGCTTCAGATCCTTGAGCGCATCTTTGACCAAGGCACTGGAACTCCAAGCAAGCAGAAGATTAAAGAAATAACTACTGCATTGTCTCAGCATGGGCAAATCTCTGAAACAAATGTCTATAATTGGTTCCAAAACAGGCGTGCTAGATCAAAAAGAAAACAGCTAAACAACAATGCACATAACAATGCTGAATCAGAGGTGGAGGCAGATGCAGAATCACCCAAAGATAAAAAGACAAAGCCTGAGAATTTCCAATCTCAGCCTAACTCGATGCTGAGGGCTGAGGATTCTTGCTTTCAGGACCAGGAGATGAGCTCTAGTATGCACACAATTGATTCACAACCTGGCAAAATGGATTTTTTATTTGTTTCAGATGGCAGTTGGAAACCTTCCCAGAGTTTCAGCCAACTAGCTCTCTACGAAAGCTTCCTGCAGAACCCAAGAATGTAGTTACATGAGTGTTATCTTGCCAACCATATATATGTTCATCCTACCCTTTTTCTATCCCTTAACCTATGTTCATTAAAAACTCGTTGTTTGCTCTTCCTCTCTGCTTTCAAGAACTAGAAATGCTGAAGGAAATAAAACACATATATGAGCTGTATATTGTCTATATGTATAGCTGCTTTTCTTCTGTACCGATGAGTGATTTATCCAGTTCAGTCATCAAATGCTCTTACAGAGGATTTTAGAATTAATACCGGGAAGAAATGTCAGTAAGTTGTGGCAAAATTTTTGGTAGTGATCTCAACCCACAGCTTTAGAAATTCATTGGATTCTGTCCCTACAAAGTGTGTTAAGCATTGTATATTTAGTGTTGGATTGCCAAGAAGATGGTTTAGCATGGCCTAGTGATAAGTGCATTTATTTGTTCTTTTCGTTATTGATTAGAACTCCTTTTTGGATGAATTGTTGATAATTTCGGGCTTATTTGGACTCATTTATACTAAAAGCCCAAAATCTTAGTTTAGCTGTAATCATTTTGGTTATTGCTAACTTTTAAGGCTTTTAGTATAAATGTACATTAGTGGTAAAGATGTGGCGCTAGTATTGGTTTGTAGGTGAAATTGGGCCAAGAAAAGAGAAAATAAGACTAGCTCAAAAGATTATCAAATAAAAAGAAAAAAAAAAGGAAAAGAAAAAAAAAGAGAAAATTATGGAAACTCTTGGCAAAGCAAGGAGCAAGAGTCAAAAGGAATTGAAATTCTTCATGGCAAACAAAACCCAACTTCTTCCTTTTCTTTAGGAAGTTTGATTTGATTTTTTTATTTGATTTTTTGAATTTTTTGAATTAGTAATTAATTTCCAATAGGTTTTAGGCTAGGGTTTTTTTTTAAAGGAGTATTCTATTCACTATTCTATTCTTCTCTCTTCTTCCTCTCTTTTCTCTTTTTCTCTAGGGTTTAGTTTATAGTATTTTTTAAATCTTTCTCTCTTAAAATTATTGTTTACTCTTGAATATTCTAATTTTGTTTCTAGTTTTATCATCAATCTAAATTTCAAGTTTCTCTATTTTTCTTTAGTTGATTATATTTTTGCTTATTTATTCATGCCTCTTTGTTATTTAATTTAAATTTTCTTATAATTTTATGATTTTTATGTTTATGCTTAATTTTATTATTATTCATATGACTTTAATTATGAGTAGTGAATAGTTTTCTCTCTAGGATGTTAATATATGAACCCTAGCATGTGTTAAGTGAATTCTAGTATCAACTCAATGTCAAATTAAGGTTGATTTATTAGGTTGTTAAAATTGATCATTAGGTTAAATTCATTGGTTTAATTAGTCAAAAAGCTACGGCTGAAATTAATTACTTCTTTTGTCTTAATGATATTTTTTAATTAATCAAGAAGCGAGAGCTGAGATTAAGAGGGCTACACCTAATACAATTAGATTAATTAAGAAACGAGAGCTGAGGTTAAGATAATTGAAGGGTTATTTGATTTGATTCTTGGTGTTGGTATATTTGATGAAGATTAATACATGTTAGTGGGGATTTATTAATATCCTAGGCCTTTTTATTATTGGTATCACATTTTAACTCTTGCAATTTTAGTTGTTATGTTCATTAAACAACTCTTTTCTATCGTAATCTAGTTAAATTGAGCTAAGTTGACCCTTTATTAACTTCCTAGAGAATGAGTCGTGATTATACTGCAACAGTCGTACACTTATGGTTATAATTAGTGACTAAAAATCAGTCATCACCCAGCTTTTTGGCTGTTTATGATATAGATTGGGATTCACATTGCCTGGTTAAATCATGCCTAATTGCCAACTCAACAAGACATCAATCACTACCAACTAAACCTGAATGGCTGAATGAACAATTAGATGTGAAATTTCTGATGGAATGGCATTAGTGCATCACAGCTATTCTAAACCTCTCCGCTTGCTAGAAAGTGTGTTGTGTGTAGATATCTGATCATCTGTTGTAGTTATGGGATTGCTATGTTGTAAATGCTACCCTTTTTTGCAATGAATTTGCCAAGAATGTAGAGAGCCACAGGTACAATATTGTAGACGTGTTTTCAATCTGAGGTATCGAATAGCATTCCATTTTCAGCACATTGAGTGACGTGTTATAAAGTTATGAGACAAAATCCCCTCCAAGTGGTTGGTCCATCTCCTCTATGAGGCCTGTCAAGTGTCAACGTTACGCAAATAAAGTGGTAAACTGGTAATTACATAAGGTGGTCTCTTTCAAGTTGATGCTTGGAGTGATGGATCTTTGAGGTACTCCAAAAGCTAAATAAAGAAATAATCTTTGCTAATAATTTCATCAATGATAGAATCATAGATAATTACTTAGTCAACTAAACCTATAAACAATAAATTTCAGGTGAAGAAACAACCTTGTTAAGTGTTGGGTCTCATATATTCTCTTCTTTCATAGTTGACTATAATATTGGAGAATGGAGGAAAGAATAGAAGGGGAACAGAATGCAGGTCATCATACTCCATTAATTCGAAGAGCAGAAGATGGTGTGGGAGAACGATCCTTGAGTAAAGCCGAGTTCTTTGATGAAGCAAAGAGGCAATTAAACTTGGCAGGTCCACTGATTGTTGTTACCATTTTACAATTTTTGGTGCAAGTTATCTCAGTCATGTTTGTTGGTCATCTTGGCAAGCTACCTCTTTCGAGTGCTTCACTTGCCACTTCCTTTGCTTCTGTCACTGGATTTTATGTCTTGGTTAGTCAAATTTATCAGGAGCTTGTTTCATTATCCATGTGTTGCACAAGTTAAGTTTTTCTTGCATTTTTATACTGACGTATTACTTATAAAAGCTCAGTGACTAATATCGAAACTCTTATTAGCTAGGCATGAGTAGTGCGTTGGAAACACTATGTGGACAATCCTATGGCGCTCAAAAATATTTGATGGTTGGCCTTTATACACAGAGAGCAATGATAGTCCTTCTAGTGTCAAGCATTCCTCTGTCACTCATTTGGTGTTACACTACAGATATTCTTATTTTCTGTCGCCAAGACCTTGAGATAGCGGAGGGCGCTGGAACTTTCAACCAGTGGATGATCCCAAGTCTCTTTGCCTACGGCCTTCTTCAATGCCTCAACAGATTTTATCAGACTCAGAATATTGTGCTCCCGATGATGATAACATCTGGTGTCACAGCTATTCTACATGTTCTAGTGTGTTGGGTTCTTATCTTCAAGCTCGGACTTGGTATTAGAGGAGCTGCTTTGGCAAACAATGTATCGTATTGGATTAATGTTTTCCTATTGGCAATATATGTGAAGTTTTCTCCTGCTTGGATGAAAACTTGGACTGGATTTTCAAGGGAAGCATTTCGTGACTTGTGGGATTTTCTCAAGCTTGCTGTTCCTTCGGCCTTGATGATTTGGTATGTATTTTGATCTGACATATCACATTGTACAATTCAAATGAGGATTTTATACTTCACATGTTTGCGCTGCAGCCTTGAGTACTGGTCATTCGAAATGGTTGTACTCTTAGCAGGTCTTCTGGCAAATCCAAAACTGGAGACATCCGTGTTATCAATAAGGTTTGTGGTCTTCTAGGATAAAACTCTCTGTGATTAATGAGAATTGTGGTCAACCAAGTTATGCTTTTGCAGCCTTAACACATGTTGGATGGTCTATATGGTGTCTGTTGGCCTTGGTAGTGCCCTCAGGTAGCCTTCTTTGAAATAATGCAGTTTATCGTTTTCAAGTAAGAATATCCATGATATGTCAGAACTGTAATTGCAGCACAAGAGTATCAAATGAATTGGGCGCTGGGCGTCCGAGAGCAGCTCACTTGGCCCTTATTGTCATGGTCATTTTGTCAATCTTAGAGGGCTTAGTAATTGCAACAGCCACTATTTTAGTTCGTTACATGTGGGGAAGACTGTATAGCAATGACGAGGAAGTAGTCAGATATGTGGCCAAGATGATGATACTGCTTGCAGTTTCCGATTTCTTAGATGGATTTCAGTGTGTACTGTCAGGTAGCCTCATTGCTATGATCTTTTTTTATTTTTATTTTGAGCTGTTCATTACTCGTGTAATTTTTAAGAAATACTCCGTCTGATTGATAGGAGCTGCAAGAGGCTGTGGTTGGCAAACCATGTGCTCGATCATAAATCTTGGAGCATATTACTTTGTGGCACTTCCTTGCGTGGTGCTCTTTGCTTTTATTTTGCGTATGGGAGGCATGGTAATACATTCGACTTCTTTCTAGTTTCTACTTTCTACACCCCAAGTGGGAAAACTAGCTTTGACTCTCTGTTCAGCTCAAACATTGACAAAACTAGTCAAATATTTGGGAATGCAGGGACTTTGGATGGGAATTATATGCGGGCTGCTGGTCCAAGTTATAGTGCTTGTCACTATAAATTTATTTACAGACTGGAAAAAAGAAGTAAGAATCATCTTTGCCTATTCTGCAAGACGTGAATCTGTAATTGCTGATTTATTACAACTTCATTCGCAGGGAAGAAGAGCGTTGGCTACAGTGTAATGGCACAATCCGCACAAATTTGCAATCTTGATTAAAGAGATTACCAATGGATTTCCTGAATAGAATTTTGGTTTTGGAAATTGGGCATTGTTGATAAACTTGTTAGTATTCAAAAGTTAGTCACATTAATATATCAATACTACTCCGTAGAATTTTGGCTAAATGCCGGTGTTCAAATTTTTTAGTACAATTTGTATTCATGTTGGGTCCGTTTTACTTGCTTTGTCCTTAATCTCAATGCAAACAATTGAACAAATTCTTAAACCCTCCTTAATAATATAGGTATACCCTAAAAAATCCTTAGGATATCTATTCATCATCGTAACCGTTTTAACCATTACATAAATATAGCAGTGCATGTATGCAACTAAGTTCATCAGTATGATTTCCTTTCTCCAATATTGCATCTACCAGTCCCAAGTGTTATATTCTCCCTACAATCAAAGGCAAACTAGAAATATATGAATATTAGGTATTACATATATCTTAAGACATAATTACTTTGACTTTAAACATTCATAAAGGAATTGGATTTTAAAATTCATACAATTTGGTCATAAATTCTCTTTTAGGGCCTTTGGAGACCAAATACAAGGTATTCATTGGTTTAAAACCTTTTTATATGACTCTACTAAATATACTTTTATTATAATTTCGAAAATTTTTCAGAAATATCTTAAAATCGGTATATTAAAATTTTCAAAATTCAGTCATTTGGAACAATTTCCAACCTGATGAAGGGACATTCCAACAGCACATTTAAAACAATTTCAAAACACACATACAATAAGGTGATAATCTTGTTTATATGACTTTTAAAACCGAATATTAGGTCTATAATGTAAACCTTTTTATAACCTAAAGAAGCTTCCTTCAGTTTATTTGAATTTCGAAATGTTTGCATAATTGAATACTTCTCATCTCTAAATTTACTAAACATTCTTTATTATACGAATTTTTATTAAGCCTTATTTTGAAACTTAACTCAAAAGATAATAGTTTCCGATTCCATTGAATGAGATAGCTTAAATGTTCTTTGGATAATAATTTCAACTGTATCAAGAATAACAATCGTGTTTCAAAGTGTTGAAGGATGTTCAAGAGCAAGGAGTTTCTCAATCTTTATGTTTAGAAAAGAAGAAGTTAGTAGAAGTTTGCCAGACTGTTATTAAAGGGTAAAAGCGACAGATTGAGATAATATTCCACAGTTGCTGTCCATTGAGATTATTGCTATGTAAATAAATATCTCTTCTTTATCTTTTTAAAACCTAGTTGAAATTTTGTTCTTGCTTAGCTGTAGCATAACGGTGATTTTCCAATATTAGTGGCATAATTTTGTAAGAATTAGCGTCTTTATCTTACCAACGTTGGCTAGTCACGAAGAAGGTACAATTGGTATTAGTGGATGTCAACTATCTTAAGTGGTTAAAGTCTTGGAGGGTGGTATTCAAAAACCTGAAATCAAACCCCTTCTACATTAGTTGCTACCTTATCGGGTTCAATCAGGTCAATTCGGGTCGGGTTGAGTGAATAGATTATTTGGCTTTTCGGATTTGGGTTAGGGTCAGATCGTGTTCGGTTCGAGTTATGGTTGGATCGGTTTCTGGATGTGTTATAACAAGTTTTTTTTAGATCCGAGTAGATTATGAATTAGGTTATTTATGGTAATGGGTCGCCTTGACTTTTGTTTAAGTTTGGCTCGAGCCTTATTGGGTTCAATTCGGGTCATTAATAACATGTAATTATCGATTTATGTTACTATTTGACTGCTTTGTTGTATTCATCACGGGTCATATTGGGTTATCTCGATCAGCTCACGTGTTAAATTTTTTTTTAATAATAATTTGTAAATTGGACAGATAAGTCATTGAAAAATAAAATATTTAGGAGGTAATGATTATTAGATGTGTATCTCTATATCAAATGGGTATGGGTAAGATTAGGTTACATATATTCATGTTGTTAGTAGGGTGAAATTGAATTACAGGTTATTATTAGTTAGGTCATACCAGTTACTTGTTGGGTTAAATGTGTTTCAGGTTGTTTTTGGATTGGGTCTATTACAGGTTGGGTTTATAAAATGTCGAGTCGCATTCGAGTTGGATGCAAATCCTTCAAATTAAGTCAAAAGGGTTTCAGGAGGTTGACTTTATATCAGGTTGGGTCGGTTTACGAGTCTCAAACTTTCGGGTCATTATAAGATCAGATGTAGGTTGATTTCGGTCAAAATATAAGAATGGGTCAGATTTTGAGAGCCACAGTTGGTATGAACAAGTCAAGCAAAGTGATTTCTCGAATGCTCTTTTATGAGAAAGCTTCTTCTAAAAGCTTTACTCGAATGCTCTTTTATGAAAAAACCAATGAAAGTGTTTTCTCAGATTAGCTTGCACAAGAAGGAGGTTTTAGATTCTAAATTACCTAACTTCCTTGTATGAGTAGCTTTTAAAGCTTCCTCTTACACGAATGCTCTTTTATGAGAAAACCAATGAAAGTGATTTCTCACAATAGCTCGCAGAGGAAGGAGGTGCTAGGTTCTTAATTACCGAACTTCCTTCCTAGTTACTAACAAAATCCAAAGTATCCCTATATGAATATTTCGGTGAACCATCTAAACCCCCCCAATAATGGCTTGTAAGCAAGCTGAACAAGAAGATAGACTTAGTGCTTTGCCTGATCCAATTCTTGTCCACATCCTTTCTTTTCTCCCTACTGATGAAGCTGTCCGAACTGTCCTGATTCGTAGGTTCAGCACCTTGTGGACTTCTCTTCCTAATCTCGACTTTGATGATGACTTGTTGTCTGTGTCATGGCCGTCAGGCGAAGATATAAACACAAATTTCTTTCGTTTTGTCCACAATGTGCTGAAACTCCACCAGAGGCCTACAATCGACAGGTTCAGAGTCAATATTAGGACCATGTTATATGGATTAGATATAGCAGTTGACAGATCTGAGAAGTGGACACTTGAAATAGATTCTTGGTTAAGTTTCGCCTTAAGGAAACGAGTCAAGTTCCTAGAATTTGGGTTTGGGATGGTTGAGCCTGATAATGAGGTCTACAAGCTGCCCTTTGCAGAGTTCGTTAGTGCTTCTATTGTGGAGTTGAAGTTTATGTACATCGAAATGACGCTACAGAAGCGAGTAGAAATGGGTTCTCTTAGAGCTCTCAAACTTGAATATGTGAGTTTGAATGATGATGTTTTCAAAGAAATAATTCGAGGTTGCCCTCTGCTCAAGGAATTAAAGATATCTAACTGTATGGACTCTTGGGAGTTCACTGAAATCAATTGCCCAACTCTAGATATGTTGAAGCTTGATAGAGAGATGATCGCTAGTTCAGAGGAGATCATGAGAATCAATTGCCCGAAATTGTCAATTTTTAACTATAGCGGATGTGTGGATGGTCTAGAGATTGTAAACCTTTCATCTCTTGCTCATTTTTCCTTTGGTCTAACCTACAACATCACGACCACAGAGTTCAAAGAGTTCGCCCAGTTTGAGTCTATTCTGATCAAACTTCTGCACGCCAAGATTGTTTCTTTGTTAAGTGACGTTGCCACGGTATCTACCATTGAAATTAATACTCATTAATCTCTGACCAGTTTCGTATTATTCTAATGATATCTTCTGTTTTGATTGAATTTCTAGGTGTTGTTCTATTGCATGCTAAAACGTCATCTTCAGATATTGATTCACTGGAGGCGTGTGGATCTAGAAATTTGGCTGACTGATAAGCAAATCCTTGGTGTCTGTCATTTGTTAGAAACTTCACCTTACTTGGAGGAACTTGTCTTGAAAATCCCATCATGGCGTTCAGATTTAGTAAAGGTGAGAGATTATACCAACAAATCAGGTCACTTTTTGCTTGCATTGTTTTCTAATTTTGGATAACGGTTCGAACAATCAGTTAAGAAAAAAGATACTCCGTAACTAGTAAATTGGTTTACCAAAATAATATTTCGCATTTAGGCCAAATTGCGCGACAACAGAAGAGAAACTGCCTTTTCAAAACAAAAAATTTCCTGAACTAATCTTCACTGCATGCAGGCTGTAGAGTCAGAACTTGAAAGTTTCAACCTAGATAAGGAAGAACAGTATTGTTGGAGCTCTCTTAAAACCATTGTTATCCACAACATTTCATTCAGTTCATATCCTGTTGTTGTTCGTTTGGTCAAGATTCTGCTCAAGAGTACACCAAGTTTGGAAAAACTGGTGATCTTTTACAAGGCCAACGATGGATCCTCGGAGACGCAGGTATGCTTAATGACATCAAAACAATTGGAAGAGTATTCCAATAAGTTGTCAACATTCACAAAGGCCTCCCCAACTGCAAAAGTACTGCTGCTATGAGGAATCAGTGGAACAGTGATATTGCATCATTGCTCTTAGCTTTACAGAAGACAGAAGACAGAAGATTGCACTTGCATTAGCTGAAAAATGCTTCAACTGATTATGTGGTTCAAACTATAATTAAATACATTACGCATATGAATGCTCAAGGATAAAGGAATATTCCAAGTTCTTTTTCAAAATATTATTTTTTTATTTCCAGAAGAGGTTACAAAACCAGGAAGCTAAACAACAAACAAGAAAGAAAACAACTAACTAACCACAGCTACGCTACTGAAACTAAAAAGAGAAGCTAAGGAGGAATGAGCCTTGCAAAAGCCACTCCTCAAGCATCCTCCTCCAAAATAAGACTGAATTCATTAGGAACACTTTCTAAGTGTGAAACTAGTCGGACTAGCGACCCTTGATTGGCCAACCAGTCGGCCGCCTTGTTGCCTTCCCAGTAGATATGTGCAACTTTTATTTGCCAGTCAGGAGAATGGATGAGGGCTCTGCAGTGATCGATTATAAGGGCACAGTCTCCACTTTGAGCTTCTGTATTAGCTAAGGCTTTTACACACGCTAGATTATCTAACTGTATTTCTAGCTTGGAGATTTGCAGTTCCTTTTGCTAAGATAAGCCCTTTCTGTAAAGCCAAACACTACACTCTAAATGCTTTACACCATCCATAATTTGCTATGAAAGCCAACACTTGAGTTTCATTGCAGTCTCTAATCACTTCCGCCTCCACCAGCTGGTGCTGGCAAACCTTTTGCCGCACTGTCTGTGTTTAGCACGTACCAGTCCTCATTAGGGGCATTCCACCTTATGTAGATCTCTTCTTTCATCTTGGAAGAAGTTCCCCTGTCCTCAGAGTTTCCATAGAGACTTCTGATAGTTTCATTGAAACGCACCTGAATAAAGGCTCTAATATCCCGTGGAATATCTTCATTTCTGTCATACACCACCTTATTTCGCCATCTCCAAATCCACCAAAGCACAAGGCAGATATAAGCTGGTCATTGTGAAGATGAATCATAGCCATGAGATTTTCAAGGTTTGTATAGTGCTGCATCATTGGCTGATTTTCTGACCATTATACTCCATTCCAAGATCGATAGAACCTGTGTTTCATTAAAATTGTCATTTAGAGAAAAGAGTATGAACACTATTTAAAGAATTCTTCTAAAACATGATAAAAAAAAAATTTAATAAGTTGGTTGAAATGATCCATATGCTCACTTCATAAGGATTTATCCTAAAATAAACCTTGACAATACTGCATAGCTGTTATTTTTTCTATCTTACCACTCCATTTACTTACTTGATAATATGTTGGGAAATCATTTCAAAAAGTTCTACATTTCAGGACACATTAAACTATTTACAAACTTCCAAAAAAGTTACCCATATTTATAAATCTAGACCGGACAAGTTTGATTTAGATCTTTCTTCAATACCTCGCTAACTAGCAAAATTACAGACCAAGCAGAACGTTTTAGTTAAGGTGTAAACAAGTTTATCAGAAAGAAATATAGTATAGTCTATTAGTCCTTGGATGAGTTAAATCAGAAAGTGCAAAGTGTAAAATTTGAAAACGTTTTAAAAGTTGATAAGAGGAAAAGTTGATGAGAGGAAGTTCCTTTCTCTTCTGTTTTTTAGGTCCTTTTTTTAGGCCAGTGATAATTTTGGTCTTGGACTAGTTTCTAGAAAATGTGAATATTCATTACATAGCCCTCATGACAAATCACAGACTCAGTTAACTCACAAACACTGGTAAATTAGCTTATTGGATTAAACAATACTCCATCTGTTTCTTTTTGTTCTTCTCGTTTGAAATCTATATATTTCAAAGTCAAACTTTGACCATGAATTATTCTCAATCTATAAGAAAAAATATAATCATATGAGGTCTTAAAATATTCTTCTCAATGTATATTTTTCAAATATCAAATTTTTATAATTTTTGTAAATACACAATTGAATATATTTTAAATAAGTTTGCTTTGGGATCTGTGCAAAAAAAATAAATGGAAAGAACAAAAAGGAACGGAGGGAGTATATCATTAAATCATATTCAGGTTTGAAATAACGGATGAATGATATAATCAAGCTACTTTAGCTTGCAAACTTATCAAAAATTAGTTAGCGAACGAAGATACAATTATTTTTTGTTAAAAAAAAAGAGAATACTGGAGATGCTAGAGAACTAAAAGTACAGAAGAAAACAAACGAGTTAACAAAACCAACCTCATATACCATCTACCACCACACTAATGGTACATCAGCATGATCAATTTTTCATTGACAGCCTCTTACCATATCAAGTTTAGGTTTGGCACGATCAACATTAATCTCCTTCCTGCAGAGTCCAAGTCATGTATTTTTTAGCACGGTCATGCTAGTATCCAAGCTGCAGGATCCCCTGTCAGATTTACCAGAGGCACTGTCATTGGCCTTCCATGAGCACACCACATAAAACAAACAGTCAAGAAAAACTCAGGCTAAATCTGCAGTACAGTACCTAGAGTTCAACCCATAGTTTTGACACTTACTTGAAAACAAAATGATGCTCGCTTCAGCTCTTAAACAATAAGGGAACATTCAGACGGCATGAGTTTGTCCCCAAATATGATAGCCCCTTCAGAATAAAAACAAAGAGCAAGGTTAATAAATGGAACCTTGACAGTGCATAGTACAATCACAATGCTCAAGAAATCAATTAGAAATTCGCTGACAATCACAATCAAAGAGACTGATCCCTAAAATGAATCAATAACAGCTAAAAATTCGCTTAGAAACAGTCGTACAGCAAATTTGTCCGTAACTATTCTTGTAACAAGTAGTAATCGCACCTTTGTTGCACCAGCATCTAGGCTGTGATATATGAGCTCTTCAACAACACTTGTTGAGCAGCAGACGATGAACCAGGAGCGCACTATACTTTGAACAGCCTCTGACAAAGGCTTGATGGTTTCCATCAAAACTAAACCACAACTAAGCAATCTCTTTGGCCATAAAGTCGAAACTTTCATTTGGTTACTAAATATTACTCGAGGGAAAGAGATTAAAAAAAAGAGACTTACACCAGTGTCAAAGTAAATCATGGCTACATTTCCATTTAGATTAAACACACAATTCATAAGTTTGAATCCATAATGAAAGCGAAATTCGATCTAAGCTTGCTAAGCTTCACTCTTTCATGTTTCCTCTACATTTTGTCTTTGTTTTACACCTACATCTATTTATTGCTTTCGCTTACATATGTTATCAATATTAAACACTTAAGCATAACCTACTGAAGCACGTTTTTCCTCCTAAAGTTCCTTCCAAACAAAAGCATGCACATCAAATGATATCATATAAGATGTTAGATATTCAAATTAGGATTAACTAATATGATATTTTCAGGTTGATCAAAGCCGACTTTGTAAATTAGAGTTAACTAAAAATCACACTTTAGTAAACGGCTGCCTATTTATATTTTTTAAACATAGAGCATTCATTAAAAAAAAAAAAAAAAAAAAAAAAGAGCATGACTCCAGAATTACTTAGTTTCTAACGAACACACACAACGAAGTGCTTCATCAAAATACCCAACATCGAAACAATCTGTATAGCTAATGATGCTCGTCCAAAACCTACACACGTCAATTACAAACATAGGCATTGCCATGATACCAAGAATTCAATCAATCAACAACATTCGCGAAACCTTAATTGAAAAATGAAAACCCTAATTTACGAATTACAGCCAAATTTGGGTAAAATAACCCGCAATTTTTCGGTGATTTACTCGATTTCTTCACATAAATTCATCAGTAGAGAAATTGACAAATCATCAAATTGAAGAATTGAATGAGAAGGTAACAAAACGAAAAAATTGACGATAATGGCATTGAATTAGGCATTAAAAAGAAGAGTAATATTGACTGACCTGAAGAAGAACAGAGTGAGCGTATGGGAGGAGAGAGATTTTTGTGTGCGTGGTTTTAAGCGCTTCCTTTCGCCGCCAAAACTTATCGGACAGACGGACACAAATACTGCATAGCGGGTCTAGTCGCAGTCGCCCACGTTTATTCGATTTGGGTTTTCCTTGGGTTTGTCGAAAGACTCGAGACTCTTAAGTCCAAAGGAGCCCTAATAACAAATCACGGAGTGATTAAGGCTCGATAATAGTGATCCGAAATATTAGACTCATATCCAATTTGACGAACTCAACTGAATGATTCAATTGTCATTGATAAGTAATGTTTAGTTCATCACAAATTAATGTTCATAAGTTAAAACATAAAATCATTATGACAAGAATCAAACCAATTTTAAATCAATTTTAAATGATTTTTTACACCAAAATAACTTGAGGTGACCTGACTCCAAATTGCCTAATTCATACTTTAGACTATGTAGAATACTACTTAAGGATTTTGTGTATTTTATAATATGACTTCCGTAGAAAGTGGATATATAATGATTTTGGGCGGTTAAAGCTATATATTACACTTTTTAAATGTTACATACAATTATAGATCATAATTATATATCATAATTATAAATATATATATATATATATATATATATATAATTCACATAATTTGACAATAAGGAATATCACTATAACTCAACGGGGTGAGAATTGTAAATGTGAATTACCTAAAGAATAATATATATACACAATAATTTTTAATACAATTCTCAATAAAAATAATTTGTAATCATTATCACCATAATACTTGTAGACATGAATGTGGATAATAGTAAAAGATGAAGACAAAGGCATATCTTGTCTATACTTGCTAGTTGCTTCTCAATAAATACAAAGCACAACAAACCAAAATACAACATTAAATCCTAATCCAAACTATGTCATATTATCCAACTATTGAAAAATGAATAAAAAAAATAAAATTTTTCATTGGTATATAAAATAAGGGCTCACACTAAAACTACATTATTATATTTTTAAGAGAAACACCAATACTATATAACATATTAATAATATGCAATATATATATATATATATATATATATATATATATATATATATATATATATATATATGAGAAGGATTTAATAAGAAAGGTGCTTAAAATAAGAAAAATAAATAGAGAATTTTGACCATTCAAATGATAAGATTAAACATTAGAAATTTCACGTAAAAAATATAGTTATTATAACAATAAAAAATAGTCACTATAATAATAAAAAGAGTCATTATAAGTGAAAAAAATTATTTCATCACTATATATAATAATAATAATAATTTAATTACACAACTTGGTACAAAAATGTCGATATTATTATACATTTGTACTTACTCTTTGTATGAAATAAATTATTTTTGGTGTAGTTTAATAAGTTTCTAACAAGTTACAAATAGAACCAATCCAACAAAAATAAAATGCCCCTAATACAAGTGACTTTTGTGTCCATACATAAGTTCTTCCATTTTTCATCATCCTTCCTATTCTCCCTACTATTGGATTTGTCCCCTCTCTTACCATCCTCATCCTTCTCTCTCTCTTCCCCAAACCCTAATTTCAACTCCTTAATTTCACCTTCTGATTTCTCAAAAGTTCAGGTAAATCTCCCCACTTTACTCATCTTGATCACAATTCTCGTCTGGGTTTTTTGCTCTTTCGATCACCTGATTTATTATTCTACTTCACATTTTAATTTCACGTAATTCTTATCGTAAAAGCTCTTTTCTTTGATGATTAGTATATGTTTTGATTAGATTTATTGTGTTTCTTTGATTTTTGTTTGAGATTATTGCATTGATTAACGTTAAACCCATCATTTGAATTGGATTCATTTGGTTGCCCTATTTTATGATGGAATTTTGTTGGTGGGTTTCTTGTTTAATCTGGTATGATGATTCAGATTTAGATCCTGAATTTTGAGTGATTATCCTGTTGCTTAATCAATTTGGATTGATGGATCATTTTTAATTTTGGTGAATTTAGATATACAAGCAGGGTTTGGTGTTGGCTTGATGTGTAAGATGATGCTCTTGATGCTGCTGTTGTAGCATGAATGTAGTTGTGGAAGTTGGGTTATCACGTGGAAAATTCATGTTTTGGGTATTTAGGGATTGGTAAATTAGAGGAGAAATTCACATGGATGTCAATGAGTACGATACGAATCATTTAGATGCCGATGTTCGTCTTCCTCCTCGGAAGCGTTTACTAGCCGGGTTGAAAAAACAGAGCTTTTCTGAGAGTAATTCTCAATGCTCGCAAGAGAACCATCCAAGCCCTAACCCAAGTCCAATCACCAGCCCTCTGAGTGAATTCGATGTCCGTTTGAATAATCTGTTGAAAACATATAAGAATGGATCTAATATGTCCCCTGAGGAGATAGTGAGGGCTGCAGGTTCTGCCGCGGCTGCTGCAGCTAAGGCAGCTGAAGCTGCACGAGCTGCTGCCGAGGAAAAAGCGGCTGCGGCTGCTAAGGCAGTTGCTGCTGCTAAGAGTGCCCTAGACAAGGTTGCAACTTTATCTGAAGAGACGTGCAGCAAGGACAAGTATCAAAAAAGAAACAAGCTGAAGAAGCATGTCCCAGTTCAACTCCTGTACAATAAGTACCAACCTGTTGAGAACTGTGGGGCAGATGAAGAGCTGGCCAGGGATCTGCATCGGGTTATTAACAGCTCCCCTAGAATTTCTAGACACTCGCCAGGGTCAGACTCTAAGAATCATAAGCACAAGAAACTGAAAGTCTCCCCGGCTAGTGAGAAGAGTGGTATTGTTAATGGTACAAGTGGGAGGGATGAAAATGGAAAGTTGCCTTCAGCTTGCAATGGGTACATTATAGAGGGAGGTATGGACTGTGAAGGTTCAAATGAAGGGCCTTTTACTGTTAAAGTAGATGATAAGGTGTCAAAATTTGCTAAGCCTGATGAGGCAGAGGTGGATAGTGGTGAAGCGGAATCAAGTCACTCCAAAGAGAAAACCTTTCCTACACCAGATGATGTATGTATTAGTGGTAGGAAGAGAGGTAGAATCAAGCAAAAAAAGTTGCCTTTAAGCATATGTAGCTCTAAGGATCAATCAAACCCTAAAGAAGATCTGATTCTTACAAACTCATTGTTAGGTAGGGCTAGAGCCGATAAAGCAACTGCCCGTCTTGTATCTTTGCACTCTCTGGAGTCTCCTGCCGAAAATGTCGCACCAATTGAGGTTGCACCAACATGGAAGTGCCAGGATTTCAAAGTTTCTCCATGCCTTAACCAAGACAAAGTTGTGCAGTCTTAATGTTGTAATGATATTTGTCAACATTGCCACCACCATGATGGAGATTCCCGGCTGAGGTAGAAATTCATCATGATCTTCTTGTAGAAAGGGTCGTGTTTATTTTTGTATCTTCTTTTTTTATTTTTTATTTTGCTGTTGCATCGCATGGGCTTGTTGACAACAATGTATATTTTTACTGTTCAGTTTCTCATATCAATCGTGTGATATAGGATAGGTGTTGCAATAATGTGTAGTGACGTTGCTACTGTTGCATTGAATACATGCCTACACTTTGTAGATTTAGATCTAGATGTAAAAGACAGTTATATGTATTATGTTCTGATAATTATTTAATGAAATGATTCGAGTTTGTCCTCCAAATATTATGCTTTCCATTTGTATATCCCTCTTTTTTGGCCAAATATTTGTATATCCTTTTGCCATAGTTTGGTGACAGTCACTGGGACTGTCAATGCAAATTGTTGCAGAAAAATTTCTATACCTGAGAATTAGTAAAAACAGAATGATTTACCGTTTCCAATTGATCACCTTATCCAAATTGTGAAACATGATTTTACTAAATGTTCAATTACTTAGCTTCCTTTCAGCAGGGTATTGGCTGCATTGCTTGTTAATTTTACAGTCCTTGTGTTTATCAACTGATTACATTGCTGAAAATACAGTAATGGGCTTAACAAAGCCACCACTAAATTATGAATTATTATTTTTATTAAGAACGCTTAGTATCAAATTAAAGTAGAAAATAGATAGCACACCTTGATTTGTCATTAATTTTCGCAAACTCTAATGCTTTAAACATAGTCAAGAGTTCTATATTGACCAATATTCATGAAAAAAAAAAAATTAACGAAACATTTTCAAATAGTAGAACCTCTAATGGAGAAAGAGTTTGAGTGGAATTGAAAATAAGACATGTTGGTGACGGACCGAGGATATAAGTTAGTGGAAATGGAAGCAAAGAAACTGTAAGCATTGATGATTGATCGATGAAATTTACGAGGTATATATACATATATATACATATATATATATATATATATATATATATATATATATATATATATATACATATATATACATGTATATGTATATATATATATATATATATACATATACATGTATATATATATACATGTATATGTATATATATATATATATATATATATATGTATATATATATACATATATATATATATATATATATACATATACATGTATATATATATATATATACATATATATGTATATACATGTATATGTATATATATATATATATATATATATATATATATATATATATATATATATATATATATATATATATATAAAAATTACAGTTTTCCCATCAATCCATTCCCAATAAAAAGTAACATGAAGAAAGGAAGATATGGAAATGCTAACTAACAGATCTAATAATTGTATTTTTGTTTAGGTTGAGCTTAACAGAGTGTCATGCGCGATATACCCTCAAAATAATGGACTTATTGAATATAAGAACATATAATGATAAATAAAAGAATGTATCTCATCTTTTAATTTTACCTTTTTTATTTAATTGAATTTTATGTTCTTTCATCAAAATTTATATTCTAGAGTATTATTTATTTGCTTTTACCTAAAAATATACATCTTTTTAAGTGCAGGATTTTATTGTTGATGAATGAGAAAATACTTTCTCCATTTTGAATATACTATTCCTTCATTTTCTTTTATATGTCTATTTAGAATATTTATTTAAGGAGAGAGAAATTTGAATATAGTTTTTCTTTGATATATACAAGTTGAGAAATATTCATATGGAATTTTATTAGATCATCCCCTATATAGTTTTTTAATAAACACTTTCCATTTTCTTTATAATATGTATTATAGGTGTTAAGGTTTAAACATGTACTTTAAAAATTATGCAACAAACAAATATGACAAACAAAAGATATTTACTTCATGTTCACATTTTATTTCAGTTTATTCCTACAAAAAATTATACGGTAGCTATAAGGATACCTCTGCAAAGAATTTCAATCACGAAGTCCTTGTGACACGCCATAGAAATCCAAATAAAAAAAGCGATAATAATTTATTAAGATATTTAAAAAATTTCATTCGGAAAATCCCTGAAATATAATCGAAATCCAAATAAAAAAAGCGATACTAATTAATTAAGATATTTTATAATTTTCATTCGGAAAATCCCTGAAATATAATCTCCGGCAGAAGACTGCCCATCAACCAAAATTTGACCAAGTGACCGACATAAAAAGTACCACCTCATAATTAAATAAACTAACAAAAAAAAAAATTTGACAATATTGGCTTATCTCAATAGAGTGGCCCTAATAATAGTGACCAATATGATTATATGAATACTGCAACACAGAAGCGAAATCATCATCATTGTTACAAGAATTAGAGCACCCACAACGGATAGAATCCTCAATCCTTTTCTTACAATGGAAGATATCCTCTCCACTGCAGGAAAAATGTAGACGATTTCTGAACAAATGAACACCTTCTTACATAAAAAAAGCAAGTAGACAATTAAAAAAAAAAAATAGAATATTTCCACATCCGTTTCTTAAAAAAAAATATAAAAAAGTTCACATCTTTTCAAACTAATTAACAAACTTTGATCAAAATTCTCGCTATAACCAGTAAATGTCAAAAATATCAATCATTATATTACATGAAGTATGATGAAACTTATATATATATATATATTAGGGGGGGTTGTTTAGAGGTCATCTTGTAACCTTATTGGAGCAAACCAGTAAATGTAGTCCTCTCTTGAAGAAGAATCTAAATTTGAAGGTCCTTCATTCCAACAGCTAACTTTTTATCACTAGATTTATCGTTAGGGGTCAGATAGGGGTTAATCCAAGGGTGTTGCAGGCACTGCTGGGCAGTGGGCCGTTTCTCAGGAGCAAAATCAAATATGGGGCACAGAAAATCAGCAAAGTCACGGGCATCTTTTTCAGTAAATTTGTACTTTTCAACAAGCAATCGATCGAGCGACCAATATTTGAGTCTTCTGATCCTCTTTAGATCCCCATATCTATCAAAAAAATCTTTAGAACGTGCTCCTCCATTCGCTATCTGCTCAAGCAAGCATTAGAAGAAACTGCATGTCTAAAACACTTTTTGGAAACTAATATATGCCTGAGTTCAGACTTCAGAGGATGGATAAAGAGGGCTGCTCACCTTTTTAGGCATCTTCCCTAGGAGTTCCATCATCAGGGCAAGATGATCCTATAAGACACGCAATAGAAAACTTAAATCCATCACTGTATACAGAAAATTGTTCTAAAGCTTACTTCATTTTAGAAATGGAGATAGCTATCTAACATTCTAGGACAACCTTTGAGCGAGAGCAACGTACATATTGCAGAAGAGATTGCAATTAGCAAGCAAGAATGGCATTTTTCCAAGCACCAATCACTAGTCTACAGTGAGTGACCTCCCACTTAAAACTCACTCTGATTCTTTCTATACACAAGCCCCCACAATTTTCGCAGGCTAAACGTCGACTGTCAATTACTTCCAATACATGTTGATAAAAATCATGACTTTTGAAGGTGAATCCAGTGGTATTAATCTCTAACATTGTTACTGCCAACATACTTTAAGAGATGTAAACAGTCAAAATACAATGTATATCAAAAACTGAGTGCGCCTCAATCACAATAAACAGAGTTACAAATACATAAATTGTTGTGGCTAAGAATCTGTGGTTATAAATTATTTGAACAATCAGCAATATTATTCTGAGTTAACAAATTCTCATTTCACTGAGAATGGTATGTGGGTTAGAGTCATGAGACAGTAGCTATTCTAATTCAATAAGAACACCATCATCAACTTACAACTGTGGCACGCACACTACCAGCATTAATGAAAAATTTGACAGAACTAATGAGCTAAGAAGAAAAATTTCATCAACAGCATAAAAAATGCCTACCTCATCATCCGTAAATCCTTGTCCTCCTTTGGGAGTAAATAACATGTCACCGGTAGCAAGCTCAAATGCTGTGCAAGCAAATGACCACATGTCAGCAGACGCAGTATAGCCTGAACGGATAATAACTTCAGGAGCTCTATATTGCCTAGTCTGAATTTCTTCCATGAACTGTTGATCAGCCCAACAAGCATTTCCAAAATCTACAACTTTGCACTTCATATCAATCCCTTGCAGAGATCTTTCAGGTTTAGGATTCTGTGGCATACCCATGGAAGCCCTTCTCTCAGATATCCTGGCCACTGCCATCTTTGCCCTCCTCTTGAGCTTTTTCTCAATCAAATTCATTGAAACTCCTCCACCATTTTGGTTTCCTCCTTCAGGCCTCTCAAGAATTGGGGTAAATCCGGACTTCACTGGATCTTTAGAGGAATCAATGGGAGCGACAAGAAGAATGTTTTCTGGCTTTAGGTCTGTGTGGATTATATTAAGTTCGCGATGCAAGTAATCCAAGCCCAATAAAACACATTTGCATATTTCCCTAACTTTGTTCAAGTCCATACCTTTGTGACGATTGTACCTAATTAAACGGAGCAAGCTATCCCCAAGAAATTCTAGAACCATGCATAGGTGCTGCCCATTTGGGCCAGTATGTTTAAAGTGATCAATCAATCGAACTACATACTTGGAATGAGTAGGGTCTCCATCAGCAATCACCGAAAGAACTTCAATTTCATGAAGGGCAGCCTGGGCAAACTGAGGCGCACTTTTCTGAATCTTCAAAGCCACAAAACCCTGATACAAGCACAGCCACCATATACTGAAAATTAAACAATAGTAATAATAGACCAAAAAAAAACTATCAAGAAGAGCAGAATAATAAATGAAAACCAAACATTTATTAAACAACTTTAAAAAAAAAACCACTATCAAATGATTATGACAACTAAAGAATTAACCTAAAGAACATAAAGAAGAAAAAAGGCTAAAATTTTAGATTTTGTAGAGCATGCAGTAAAATATAAATCAATAACAGGTTCTATTCCCTAAAGAAGCTTTTGATATCCCAAACAAAGCATCAATGACTAGGCAAGTAAGAAAGGTACTTTCAAGATTAATTTGATTGTGAACGTAACTAGGTACAAAATCTAACCTAGTTTCATCATGGATAATGGGAATACAACCAAGTAGACTATAAAACTCTCTGGTTTCCTTCCCCTGGTTCATATCTGAAAGTAAATGAGGAAAGGGTATAGAGTTCGCATCAAATAAAAAGAACTCTGCATCAAGAAAACATGACTTCTAACATCCTTCTTCTACCTAAACATATACTCCATATATCCTTATTTGTTTGCTACATTTGACTTTTCACAATCTCCAATACACAACTTAATTTTTTTTTAAAAAAATATCGTAAGACAAAAAAATTACATTATGATGTATCAAACAAAATCCCACTTGGATATTTTATTTGTTATAATATAATTAGAATTTGCGGCCACAGTTATTAAACTTTAACTCCAAAATGAAAATGTTGCAAACAAAAAGGAACGGAGGGAATATTCATCAAAGCTTAAAAGTATAAACTTAAGGAAGAAGAAAGTATTAATAAGATAATCCACTAATTAATTGACAAAATCACCAATTTCTAGCACTATGATTCCCAGGAAGACTTCAAATATTTTAGTCATTTTTTATGAATAGATTCCAACATCATTTCTACAGTACTTGTCAGTCTCAGACCTTTTGTGACAGCATTGCAATTTCTTTCCATTCCATTTAACTTTTCACATTTAAATACAAAAAGTAAAATATGCAGATCTTTACGAAACTCTCATTCATCAGGGGTAAAGGTCCAATTAGGGAGATTTCACTCGAAACTATTTGGTATTATACTCTAAAGCTACTAAGTTCACCCTCATCATTCTGTTGAAGATATCAATTGTCTCATTCCAATACCCACTTCTAGTCACGGGTTCATAATCCCAAGACAAGGTTTTCAGATTATTTACTTCATGCCAAACAGAGAATTCAATAACAGAACATACAAGGACATGCCAATGTAGAAGAAAGTATATTCAGAAGATTATTAACCAGATTGATGGAAAAACAAGATCTCCCTGCACCAACAATATTGAACACCCCCATTCTTCATCAAATATAAGAAAATGCACAGTTTCCCCTGTTTCCATCATTTTCTTTCATCTTATCCCTTCTTCAGTTTTAATCTTTTTCCTTCTCTCCAACCTTTTCACATATTTCTCGACTAAGAGCATACTCTTCGTTCCATCTACCAGTAAAAGAAAATGCTGCTGCTCTCTGCCTTTGTTAGTTCCGGAACATGCCAATCGATGTTCGACTTCCTAGACCGTGAAAAATCCAGTACTTATTTTTTATTTCAAAATTGTTCCCTGGAACATGCCAATCAATGTTCGACTTCCTAGACCGTGAAAAATCCAGTACTTATTTTTTATTTCAAAATTGTTCATATAAAAATAAAGTTAAGATGCTTCATACAAAATGACCATTAGCAAGACACGTAATTTGTCAGACAACAAAAATAACACAACTTACAATATCACAACGGTTCACACCTTATTACATATCCTAAATGCTGCTAAGACATTTTGACAAGCCAGAAATATTTTTCAGGGAAATCAAAAGTGGCCATAAACAACAACTAAATCAATGACAAGACATTAGATCCTAAGCTTCAATGTTAATGAAGCTTCAAAAAAGGAAACTTGCAAGAAACGTAACAAGCTTCTATAAGATTTACCAAATCACATCTTAAACAAAGTACCTGTCCTTACAGTCGAGAATGAATTACAAGGCTTAATATGATGAAACATAGATGAAGTAAACCAGTAAAGCAAGCTATTCGAGCATTTCTATGCTTTTATTACTTTCCCTCTATGTTCTTTCAACGTTTCATTGAATATCATTTAAACGAACAGGTGCTCAACGCCACAACCACTCCCACCTTGCATGGCAGCCCTTATGATACATATATATATCTATGTCATAAAGGAAAAGAAGCATTTTAAGCAATTGAAAGGAATGTATTACTAATAACGTCCTAGACGGCAAAAAAAATTTAAAGCACTCATTTGCCAATTTTGTCCCAGATAGCATCAAGGTGTGATTTTAGTACTCAATTCTACCCAAAAGTCCAATGGTAGGGTACCTAAATCACAATTCACAAATAACTAAGAAAATAACATAAAGGATCAACCACTACCATTGGCAGGTTAACAGTTGAATAAATAGTTGAAATCTAAGCTAGATAATACAACCCCATTTCATTAATTCTCCAAACAATCATCGAAACAAACAAATCCCAATAATAACTCAAAAATCCAAATCATGGGTCCACAATTACGTGATCTAAATTAATCAAATTACACAAAAAAATCCAAAAAAAGGGGCAAATTATGGAAAAAAAGAACGGATCAACATGAATGAAGAGAAACATACAGAGGTTCTAGTGTCATATGCAAGCCAAACAGTTGAAAATTGGCCCCAACCCAACTTTCTCTGAGCAATGTAACGCCCGCCATTAAAGGAATCGCCAACTCTAACCGCATGATACCCTCCTTTTCTGTATGAATCGTATTCCTCCTCTTCTTCTGACCCAGAAGATGATGAGCATGACATTTTTCTGTTCTTGAATTTGCTCTGATTGGTTGATTGTGATTGTATGGGTCTTGAATTTATGGGTGTAAATGTGAATAGAGATGAATTTTGAAGTGGGGTTGATGAGATTTAATCTGGGTATGCTTCAAAAAGCTTGTTTTGTTGATGAGATGAAATGGGTATTTTCAGATGAATTGGGGAAGAGAGAGAGGGGGAGGAAGAGACAGAGATGGTGGTGGGTTGCTGTTATAATATGTGGGCCTTCAATCACAAGACTTCTTCCACTTTTCTCTCTTTTTCTTTCTTTTTCTCCTCTTTCATATACCTTACTAATTTTTGAGATAATAATGGGGATTAAATCATGGTTTGTGAGCCCTTTGTACCACTTTACCCTTAATATGGTTAAAATAAAGATGCCAATGGGTCGTTTCAAAGCACAATGTGAAACATAACCATAACTCCATTAGTATTTGTTAGAAAGGCATAACCCATAAAAATAGGAGTGATAATTGGTTTAAGCACAAATTTTGTTTTCCGAGAAGGCGAAAGCTTGAAAAGGGGAGTCTTAAACCGTAAGCTTCCTTGTATTCAACTAGTTGAACTTTTTTTTGCACTAAACAAGTAACTACTTAGTTTAGGAATGAGATTTCTCATTTTTTTGAAAAAAGTTTAAAAAATAACCACCCACAACTCCAAGGATTAATAGCCGTAACTGCTCACAAAGACCCCCACAAAAAGAGAAATATACGTTGATTACAACGAAAGCGGTACCCCTAGCATCCCTTCTGTTGCAAAGGTTCAGATCGAAGATCTTCGCTAGACAGCCCAAGCGAAGATCGACACTCGAAGTCTTGAGGAGCAGCTCTCAAATGGGAAAGACACGGAGATGGCAGACTTGCCATAAATGTGATTTAAGGTATGTTTTGACCGTCCTTTCCAAAAAGTTGTGGAATGACATGACCTACGACTGGCTGAATGACCTTAGCCAAGCTTATGTACATGAATCAAGCATTAAGTACAAAATTTGTCATCTTAAGTAGTTGATGATGTGTTCAACATCTTTTAGCCAATTTATACAATTTTTTTTTTGAAATATTTAGTCTATATGTTGTTTAATAATACTTAATATAAGCTATTTTGTAGTCTTGTACAATTGTATGTAGCTACATGCAATCTTGCTTCCTTCTCTTCTCCATTTTTTTCTTGTCTTTCACTCATCAATCCTATAAATTGGGGTATTGTTCCTTTTGTTACTATTTTTCATTTGAGGTTTTATAGAGAGAGAAGGTATGAGATTTTAAGAGAAATGTCAAGATTTTGTAATTTCTAAAAATATATTATGGTTTCTCCATGCTCTATTGATGATAAAAATGAAGTTTTTTCTTCTTGTAATATTATTTCGCTAAAAAGATAAGGTAATTTCTAAATTAATATTATTATTTATTTTTGAATTGATTTCGATATTTGATTATGATGTTATATATTTACATATTATTGTTGAATAGCACATTGTTTTCATTTTGATTTTACACTTCAATGAAATGTGTTGATTATTGTTTTAGTTGTACATATTGTTCATTTGCATTCGTTTTTTGATATCTGTCTAAAGGAGGTTCTAGAAATGTTTTGCTCTTAGGGAAAATTATTCCTTTGTTTGTTAATGTTACATTTATATGTTCCTTTGATTTTTGTTTTTTGCTTCATTCATTTTTAGATTTTATGTTTTAATAAGAATGTTCTTTTTGTGTTTTTTCATGTGTAGATACCTAAATGTGTTACCTTTTAACGACCCGATGATTGAACTATACCAATTCCTACTTGGTTCTAAATAAGAGAACAAGTTGACAATATTGCTTAAGTCACTAATGTACTCATTTTATGCAAAACCTCTTAAATATTTCATAAATTTCTATTAGTAATGGACACTCTATCCTTTGATAGCAAGAGCGCTCAAAAGATTCAAAGTCGAGCTTATAGCACTCACATAACCATATATTTGTCCATGAGTTTTATTTGGCTAGATATTCTTTTCTACAAACATTCCATTGATATATTATAAGCCCAATTTTGACTTGAAACAAAAGAGTTATGAACGATTTAGTAAAACTAGACACAATTTGGCTATCTTTTATTCTATGAGCTCTAACTTTTTCAATTCTTATATGAAAATCTAATTTTAAAGGCATTTGTTAGTATGTTTCCTCATATTTCTACTGATATATTATGGATTCCATACAAAGGTCCATAGAAAAATTTATTACCTTCAAACAATCGTAATTCCAAACCTAATACAAAAGAAACTATGTGCGCTTTGCTATTTTGCAGCATAAAAACACATTTTTTTTTTCTCTATACTCCTTAATCTCAACAACTCTCAAGAAATATTGCCACTTTTTCAATTCGTAACAGATATAGACAATCAAGGTAAAATCTTTGATGCTTCATAATTACTTCTTTGTTATTTACTATTTGTTCAATTGATTTTATAATCATGTAAATTAGTGCATGTCGGTATGCTAGTACATAGATTTCATAACTTTTTGTATTCTTTGTTATTTAAGCCTGATTATCGAGATGATTTGCATGCTTTAACCATGTTTTTACAGGGGATATTATTATATTTTTAATAATTATCCTTGAATGATTTATGTCGTGATTCATGATTTATCATGTTTTGTTATATTTATTGTATTTTGCATGATTTTACCTTTATTTATTGCACTAAATAAGATATTTACAAGAAAATCACGTTTAATAAGATAACTATGGATAACTTACTTTAGACCCTTTATAACATGACTGTTTAAATAAGTGATTATCAAATACTTTTCTATGTGCTTTAAACCTAACCCACCGTTAATAGATTATAGTTATGTGCATGTAATCTTAGAATCCTTAATATTGCATTGAAGTAGAGCCGTTTATGGGTGTACTATGACTTAAAAGCCCACTCCATATCACATACTTGAATTTATTTTAGTTGAAGACCATACAATAAAGTTAAATATATCGAGAATTGTAACAAGGAAAATTTTGTTGAAGATGTAACAAGGAAATCTTTATTATGGAGATGTAACAAGGAAATCTTTGTTATGCAAACTGATCCTAGAATTGGTTTTACTTTAGACATTTATTCAACGATCAGTTTGCATCCAGTGGATTTCTATGTGGAAGATTAAAAGTAGGTAATTACAAACCTAAGATCAAAACCAAAAAATGGCATTCAACTCCAATATTACTTCATGTGAAGTGATATTGTTCATTTGTACACAAGTAATTCAAATTGTTGAACTGTACATATCATATGTAGTAAAGTAATATATATATATATATATATATATATATATGAACAAATATGATCCTCATAGTCTAGCAATCAGCAAAAGGCCGAAAGGAGCAGTTGCTAGCCACGGACTTGAAGACAAAGTGATTTGTAGATATTGAATATTATTGGGGCATACTCGCACTATGTCGCTACAAAATAAGATGGGGAATGGATGATTAAAATAAGTAAACCATGCATGCAAGCTCTATCAATTTTGTTTCCTCTTTTCATTTTTCCACTTAATTTGAAGGTACAAATACTCATTTCTTTCTATCAAGCAAGGATTGATTGAAGTATTGAACCTTGCTTTAGAGTTTAAAATTACAACCCAAGGAAATTTGTTTATTGCTAAGGTGAGATTCAACATATATATAAATTTACTTTTACATTTGGATTCTTCTTCATTACCTTTTAATAAATAATGCGTAATGACATGTCGAGTCGAGACGGATTTGGGTAACATGACTAGTCCCATCCTCGGCATGGCCTTAGCTATGACGATAGTTTGGAACCAAAAGGCTTTTCATCAACCAGATTGTTCCAAAGCAAGCAGAAACCGTCCCAAATGAATCAGAATAACATAGATATGTATCAGAGAAAAATCTAGAGGCAAGTTGCCCAAAGCTTAGCCAGATAACAAAGGCCAAGTCCATTTGTCTAGGTGAATAACGCTTTCTTAGCAGTCTTTTTCATGGGAAAGCAACTGATTTAGCATCCAAGTATTCTCCTACACAATTAACATCAAGTGGCTTTTATTAAGGGCATCAGGGAAAAAAAAAAAATATTTTGTGAGGAAACTAGCTATCCAGATTATACATTATTTCAAAAGAAAAAGTTCCACTTTTATGGCGTGAACTCTAAAGGCCTAAGTTTGGGGTGGACAAAGCAAACAACTATCTGTTGTTGGAAAAAGAAGCTGATGTTGGATATAAATTTGCCCATCATTCTCTTGTGCCTTTTCAAAACAGAAGGGCAAAGATGCGAATCATACTACATCATTTCATCAAAGTATCAAAGTAAGAACCTGCAACACCAGAGTGCATGGCATTCAAAATAGTAAGGCATCAAATTATGTTGAACGGGTTGCAGGAAGCGCTTTTCTGGAGTTCTATCGGCAGTTTTTAGAACTCAGAAAGATAAGGGCATTAACAAATGCTCAACGCTATTTGTCATAGTGTCATATTACTACTACTAATGTGAAGAGAGACATATTTTCTATAACTAATGACAAAGCTCCAAGCCTCAATGGGTATACCAACTTTTTCTTCAAGAATACATGGGATGTGATTGGGAAAATGTGGCTAAGGCAGTGCTTGATTTCTATAAACCTGGAAATTAAGGAAGTGAATGTCACTTCAGTGATTCTAATTCCCAAGGAAAACTCCCCCAGCATGGTTGGAGAATTTAGGCCACTTGTTGCTCGGTGATCTCTAAGTGCATTACTAAGTTACTTTGTGAGAAACTAAGGCTGTTTCTTAGCATCTGGTCTCGGATACCCAATATGCTTTTGTAGACACATTGGGCTGATTTGTCAAGATTTGGTGAAATTGTAGAAGGCCGGCAAAAGATTAAATGTTGTATGTTCAAGGTTGACATTCAAAAGGCATATGACAGTAGATTGGGGGGTTTTTGCAAGAAATGTTACAAGGGCTTGTTTTTCCTGTAGTTTTCACTAGGCTTATAATGGTGTGTGCGACAAGCCCTAGCTTTACCCTCATGCTCAATGGCTCTCCTACTGGCTTTTTCAAATCCAATAGAGGATTAAGGCAAGGAGACCCAATGTCTCCTCTGCTCTTTGTAATCTGCATGGAATATCTAGCCAGAACCATGAAATATATTGGGCAACAAAAAGAATTTATGTTTTACTCTACTATTCGATCCCTCAAATTAAATCATTCGTACTTCGCAGATGATTTAAATATTTTCTGTAAACGGGATACTACTTTATAGATGATGATGGAATAGACCAAAGCTTTCTCAGCTACTTGTAGGCTGTGCGCTAGTAAAAACAAATTTGCTTTCTATTCTTGTAGTATGGAGCATAATGAAGTAGAAGAGATTTCCGACCTTTTCCGGGTTCAGCATGGATATGCTTCCCTGTTAGCCCATGAAAACAGCTAGTGACTGCGAACACATGGTGGAGCTCAAGATACTTATCATTTGCAGGGCTATTCCAACTTGTAAACTCTGTTCTTATGAGCATCAATGTTTATTAGTGCCCTGATGTCAAAAAAAATGTTTATTAGGGCCATATCTTTACCCTCCCCATGGCAATGTTAAAGAGAATCAATACAGTACGCAGAGCCGCACCCAGGTACGTAGCAAGGGTCAAAGTTTGATCACAAGGAAAATGGAGGACTTGGCGTTGGAAATCTGCTATTATGGAATAATGCTGCTGTAGGGAAACATGTATTGGACATTCCTAGAAAACCTGACAATCTATGGGTTGCCATAGCTGATACAGTGTACTCTATTTGGAAGACAAGAAATGATGCACTTTGGAACTTAGCAGTTAGATTTGTTGATGTTGTTTTAGACATCAAGAGTAGTGTGAAAGGAAGGATTTGTAGCATCATGGGGAAAGTGTCAAGAATAGATAGGATTTGGATTGAAACAATATAACCCAGACGACCTGAACCTGCAATGATTTGAACTCGACCTGTACATGTTTTATATGTGAAATCGCTAACATGTAACCCGATCTGAACTCGACTTGATATTAATTGACAACCGACTTATCTTTATATTACATGATACGAACCCAAACCAACACCCGATCTGATAGTAACCAATAATCGAGCTGAAACTACTTGACAATGATGCAAATCCGAAATGACACCCGAACCGATTATAATCCGATATAACCTGTTATAGACCCGACCTATAGTGATCAATGACCCGTTTTATTTTGATCCGTTATTGACTCAACCCATTATTGCCTAGAGTTATATTAATCTATAACTTGATTTTATTCAACTCATTGTCGTTGATCATCCAGCCACTAACTAGACCAAACACTTTCTTGAAATCAGAAGTTGACTTAATTTAATATTTACCAGTCCAAATTTGACTTAAACATGTTTAACTAATTAAAATTAGATGTAAGGCTTAGTCTATTTACAATACTAAAAAATATGAAGAATTAAACCAATATTATTAGTTTAATAGAATTTTGTTCATATGATAAGTTTCAAATTTCACATATTAGCATGTTAATAGACATCCAACCCAAATCTTATCTGAACCAAAATATAGTTAATTGAATATCTCAAATTTAATTTGAACCAAAAACTAACCGACTTAATAATTATTTGACCCGATAATATATGATCTAAATATAACCCGAAACCCGCCATAGACCGAGCCTAAACCCGACTAAGTACAAGCGAACCTGAAGTTAAACCAAACTCAAATTGAACTAATTAAATCTAGCACGTAACCGATAGGATAAAGAATCCATCTTGACTTGAATCAAGCTAAACTTGAACTTGATTTAATGAGGACTTGACTTGACATGACACAATCAAAATATGAACTTAAACACGATATGACCTAATCTGAACTCGACTCGAACACCCCAAATTAACGGCTCTAACTGCAAGTAGTAGTTTTTTTTTTTTGGAGTCGGTTTTCCTTTTCTCTGTTGTAACTCTTTGATCTAAAATAAAATGCGTTCTTTCTCAACAAACAAACAAAAAAAGCAAACAACTAACGTTGCATAACACGGAAAAGCGGAGAAAAAGTGTAGTTAGGAAAGATACATATCTACGAAAACAAATGACCAAAACTGTAGCTTGGAAGTCAATTACACAGAGGAGGCTGCTGCTAACGCAGTATGAACGGCGGGGAGTAGACTGGCCAATGCCTGACCATGCTCTATCATTTTGTGCAACCCACCAAAATTGACGAAGTAATACCAACACGGCAACACCTGCTAGATTACAAGCAAATGAAGGACATGCAGGAAATATCACACTTGAATGGAATGCCATAAACATTTGATTATTATTAAAATTTGACAATTTTAACATGAATAATTGATTGATACCAAAAAAAAAAAAAAAAAAAAAGAGATCACACTTAAACACATGATCATAACAGAACAAAGATTATACATGCATATAATACAGAATTGAAGAATTATATCGAGTTACTCGGACTCATAACAGCTTAAAAATCAGTTTGCTGTCAAAGCCTCAGTACTCTAACAAGGGTATGGATACTTGATACTCCATCGTAGACGGAGAACATGGATTTTCTTCATAACATAAGTCTTTAACAAGTCCACAAAAGAACACAAACCATGTCCGACACCAGCACCCAAGTGAATAACAAACCAATAGTGAGGAACCATACAACTATTCCTGCAAAACTCAAGCTTTGGTACCGAAAATTACTGAAAGAGAAGTCCAAGTACCGGAGACACCAAGAATAATGCCTATAACAACAATGGCTCCATCCAAGGCCAGCTTTCCCAAACTTGCCTCATGCTTGAATACAATGAAATGAAAGAGAGCAGGGAAAACAAACCCCAAAGCAATGCACACACTGCTTCCAACAAGTGACAAGAAATCGGCGAAATTGGGCACAAATAAGGCAACCAATGAAATAACTAAAATCATCAACCACCTATACCATAAGTTATAGCTCCCTTGAGTAAACCTTCTCTCCAACACCTCAAAAACCGGGTTCATCATCAATGGACATGAGAAGAACAGGTTAATACACAACCCTAGTTGCACCAAAGTACTCAAAAATCCGGTTCCGATGTTAGTTGTAATAATATCCCTCGTTTCGTTCCCGAAGGCAAGGTAACCCATAGCACCAAATAAAGCATACAAGATGGAAATCATACCCATCGCCAATCCCAACACCAATCCATAGCTCTTCTTGTTCCTCGTCTCACTTTCCAATGGCAAGACCATTCCAATACCTTCAAAGGAATAAGTACAAACCCCAACACAATAGAAGAAAACATTCCACCCTCCAAATGCCTGAACAACAGGCTTATTCTGAGCAATAATAACAGCATCCTTACCCATCACAACTCCCATTGCCCCAAGTTGCACAACATCAGCAAAAATACTCAAAGGTGCCAAATGGGTCAGAGTTGGGATTGAATTTAACCCCAATTGAAAAGGGAGACAACCCCAAATGTACCACTTTTTAGGGGTAAGACCTAGAAAACTCTGAGCCTGAGATGATGCACTATTAAACAAATGAGCAAAAGTATTTGATATGAAAATCATATAACTAACACAAAACCCAGCTTGTGATAAAATTATCATGAAATCAACACATAACCTCCCAAATGAGCCACAAACAGAGAAACCCAGATCACCAAAAGAGGTGATCTTTGAGTACCCCTTCAAAGACTCAAGCTTTCTTCTAGTATTGACCAATAACATCATGCAATAGTAGGTGAGGAGAGCTACAGAGAAGAGAGTACATACACCAAACAGCCAGCCTGATTTCATGAAGGTGTAGGGTAAACCCAACACACCAGATCCTACAATTGCAATGAAAATGTTGGCCAAAGTCTTGAATTGAGAGGATTGCTTTTGTTGGCCTAAAAGCGGGGTGTCTTCTCTTGCAATTGGTATTGAGTTTGAGCTTGATCCTGCTTCATTGTTATTGTTCTTCTTTCCAAACCCCATGTTTTTTTTCGATCTGATTTGTTCAAAAATCCAAACTTTAAAGAATTCGAAGAATTTTATGGGTTTTGGATTGCGGGGTTTGATTGGATTGGGAATTATTAGGAATTTTATTAGGGTTTTTGATAATTTGGAATTGAGGGGATTAGGACTATGGGATTGGGGGAAATGAGTTGAAGGGCAAATGATTGAACAGGAAGATAGAAAGTTTGGGGTCTTTATTAAGCTTATTTATTTAAAATGAGATTAGTCAAACAAAACTCTTTTGGCGTTTGTGTATCTTGGAGTTTTACACGATCATTGTCAAGGGTAATACAAGTCGTTTACTACTTCTAAGAATAATTTTATTTTGGAAAGAAAAAAACCAGAGGAAATAAAATCGCTTCGTAAATATGGAAAGAGACAAATGTGGAAAATATCCCATAGATTTCTAAATGTGGAAAATATCCCATAGATTTCTGACGAGTAAAATGTTGAAGTTCAAAGCTCAAACTACAAATTTGTTGAGCATAGGAATATGTTAACCGTTGCCTTTAAAACTTCAACCATAAGAATGTATGAAGAGAGAAATTTATAATTCGATATGAATCCAATTAGATCGAAATCTAGTAGATTTTAAATTGTTGGATAAGATATACCACAAAAAAGTAAAAGGTTAAAGATATCTAACAATAAGCTAAATATGGAGTAAATTATTTTTTTTATGTTTGATGTTTATAAAGATAGTTAGAACTAAAATTACAAAAAAACTAGGAGAAATCATCTTGTTTAATGGAATAAAAAGCCTTCTCAAGTCTTAAAAGTACAGTTGATTTTGTTTGATGAAATATGCCAATGGTAGCATGACACATCACATGGCAAAATGGCCAAAATCAATGAATTTACGCTAGTTGCGTCCTTATTTGACATGTTTGGATGCTTATAGAGTTGTAGTCTTGTAGAGCAGTAACTGTAATAACAGATGCAACATGGACGGTGGAAACTTGACCCTTTTTGCCTAAATTCCTCAACGTGCTGACAATGAGAGTTTTAAAACAGTTCATTCAGGCAAATTGTCACGCCAGGAGGTCCAGGGCCCCTACACCAATTCAACGCGAAATTAAGGACATCGATGAAATTATTTATCTTTGATGTTCGTTATATAGGTACTTTAAAAAAAGTAAAAAAGGAACAATACAAGTACTCTTAAAAACTTCATCATGATGTACGATGTAAACCATGGTATCAAATGTTTCTTTCTTTAGCTAAAATTATGATATAGGAGTGTGTATCCGGTGAGTGATAATGTCCAATATGTGCTGTATACAGGTCACAATTCTAGGCCATATTCCACATGTATGGGATAATTAGATGGAGTTGCAAGTTATACCCAGAACCCAGAAGTGGGAATTCTTAATACGCGTCTTATCAGAGCCTCTGTAGGACGTACTCCATTCATATAAAGAGCGTGATAATTATGTACTAAAGTGTTCCTTTTAAAAAATGTCGGACTCAGGTGAAAATCCAAACCAAACCCTCACCCGACTTCGGTAGCTGTGTTTATGAACTCCTGACCAAACCAAACAGTGGGATAAAGGAGTCTTCTTTTTCACATTTTGGGAACACACTCTTCACTATTCATTCTGCTCGCTTCTTAATGCGTGAGATATCTCCATTTTCACCCTCTCAGGTTATTCCTTTGCTTTTTACTCCTAATTATACAAATTTTTTATTCAATTATGATGTTTAATGTTGACTAATTTATAATATTCGTCTTGCTTGCTGAGTTTTGTCCCTTATTAATTGAATTTTGCTGGGTATTGCGTAATATTCTTGTTGATCATCCAAGTTTCCAACTTACAGTGTTTTTGTTTCGAGGGTTGAATTGTTTGTTATTGTTTGTGCATTGTGAATTAAGTAATGAAGCTTACCTTTTTAGTGCCCTAATTTACTTGGGCATGAACCCTTCGATTTTAGGATTGAGAATCTGGACAATTTTGAGACTTTCTGTTCTTTCAAAAGCTAAATTTCATGATTAGGCTATGTTAATGTAGATGGTACTTATGTGGGTTCATCTTATATGTGCCCCGAGATCGTTTAGGAATGTTGGATACTTCAAACAATTTGTTCGTCGGAGAAATGATAGGCTATGTATACATAGTATACTTTGAGAAAGTGAAATGTAGATAGCGTTATATTCCCTTGAGAATTCCATGATGTGTATGGTTCTTATCTGTTGGATCTGTCCACCTTTCAAACTAGTACCACCTCATGCGAAATTAATCATTCGAGGAGAGGTGTGTGCTGGTTCTCAGCTCGAGTATGTGGTTTTGGTTATGTGAGATTCTTGGGGTTATTGACTGCAAGAAGCAAGAATATGATTCATTGAATGTGAATTTAGGCACACTTAAGGGTTTTTTTTTTCCTATTTTCATTGTCACTAGTTGATGATGTGGCCTGAATTCAAACACCTAGAGTATGAGGGATATTCAAATTGCTAAAAATAATACAAGGTGATCATTCTGTATGAGTAATTTGGAACTAATTTAGTCCTTATCCTTTGAAAGGTTAGAGCTTTGGATAAAATGTATCAAATAAGCCATTCTTACACAAGAACTGGGCAAGATTACTACCATGTTGTAGGAAGTAATCTTAGTGTGTGTTTCTTTAATTTGCTTCATTAATTTAATCGACCAAGAACTTTTCCTTCACTACTTTGTACTCAGATAGTTAGAGCTATTAGAATATGATTCACGATTAATTTGTGGTGTAATTGATGTAGAGAAGTGGTTAGTGGTGAGAAACTGTGATAGTCCTCGATATTCATAATTTCAGTAGAGAGAATTTGATAGTCCTTGACGTTTGAAATTCATACCTTTAGAGATGTTTTGTGGGGATTTTTCAGGCAAAGTATTGTGCCAAAATAGCCACTGATAATCTTCATTTGGAAGCAGATTGAAGATGGTGGTGGTTACTAGAGTGATCAAAATAGAGAGCAGAACAATATTAAGGAATGAAATTTTTTGGTGTTGTGGTCTTTCAAGTGAAGGGGGGGGGGGGTTGTCTTTGTTGAGATGGGCAAAACTTAATTGGTCAGGTTTTGGGGGATAGCCATCTCCTCTTGCATAGGGGGTTTCTAGAAGTGAGGCTCACTGGTATCAATCTCCAATGTTTTTTATACAAAGTGTTTAAATTCATACGAATTGGATTCCTTAATCTCAACCAAACAGGGCCTTAGTAAGTCTGTTGCAGGAGAGCTGTTGAAGATGGACTCACCTGGAAACTTGAGATATCAAAGGTTTGAAAAGCTGTTCATTTAAAGCTTTCTGTTTGTAGTCTGTACAGAAATTCTTTTGCAACCTACAATGGACTTTAGCTTGCTGTAGGTGCTTTTGATAACCCATTAGATGTTCAGAATAAGTGCATTACTGATGCAAATGCTGTACTTTTGGACTTCATTCATTTTGTTGGATGAGAAATAATACAAATTTATTGTACTTCTGGAATCCATTACATCGTGTTGGATGAGAAAAAAGTTTACTCTGCTTTAATTTTTGAAAGTGATTAGGATGACAAATGGTGTCAGTGCTATCTATGATGGCATTATTGACGCTTCTACCTCTGAAGGCCTGAACTGGGAATTTAGCTGAAACTATGTGATGTATTGAGATTAGGGAAATGGATGATCTGTAGTTTTAAGGCATAGGAATATTGTTCACACAAAGCATATTACTTCGTATAATATAACACCATTGCATTTGGTCATTACTGATAATTTGAACTGCATCTGCCTAAACTCTCTTTGAACTTTCAATTTGTAGTTTTTTTACTGTTCCTATGTGTACCGTTTTATGTGCTTAAAGTAGTTTGACTGATTTTTTCTCTATAAATATTTCTCCATTATATGCCTGAATTTTGTACATGTTGTCAAACCTGGTTTATAAAAACATTGTAGATGGTAAGTCCTGAAGCTCGGCAAATTACTGCACAACATGTGATTGTCCGGGGAAGAGGGAAAAACAAAAAGTTTTGGAAAGCTTGGGAGGAATCTACTTTGATAGATATCCTTTCTGAGCTTAATGGTACCAGTCGGAAAACTGAAAGTGGCTACAAGAATGGCTACTGCTACCTGGATGTGGCCTCAAAGCTGATCCTCACATTGAATCAAAGATTAAGTCCTCGAAAAGGCTATCGAGAATAATGCCGATGGGTTTTGGTGGGATGATGGACAAAAAATGGTGGTGGGCAATAAAGAAGCATTTTTATCTTGGGCCAAGGTATGTTTTGAACTTCCTCTATGTATTACACAAATTCTAACATTACATTTTAGCAATAGGATAACAAAAGAATTGATTACGTAGAATCATGGGGGGGCGTCATCCTTGTTCATGAAGCCTTTTGTACACTATGACAAATTATGTGAAATATATGGGAAAAGGAGGCCTACCAGGAAAAGAGTTCGGGTATCTGCAGAAGCTGTAACTGTTGACTCTCCTGCTGCTTGCGTCAGGAGCTCTGAGACACAATCAAATATGAGGGAGGTGGCGACTTCCAGAATTCAAAGCACTTTCACCCTTCCATCTGAAACTGGAAATGAGAAAACTAAGAGATCTAGGGATTTCAATCTGTCTGAAGCAGAGTTTCTGGAAATGTCCAAGACTATTAGAAGTCTTGCTAAAGCTCAAAAGGACTTGGCCTTGAGTATGATGAACATTCAAAAATCTTTGACAAATGATGCAGAAATGAGTGAAAAGAGAAAGAAGTTATTCAGTGTGTTGATTAACCTGCCAGGGCTCTCTCCATTGGACGTAGTTAAAGCTGCACGCTCCATCGGCCAAGATGATAGAAAGGTGGAGGTTTTCTTTAGCATGCCTGATGACTACAGAGTTTTATTTGCTCAATTAGAGATCGACGCTTCAATGTAGTTCACATTGATTGTTATTTTTCACTATTTTTACTTCTGCTGAAGTTTTTTACATAGATATCATAAAAAAGCTAACGATACCCCTTAGTAGGGCCATTTCCTTGCTCGGAAAATTGACATGGTGTTGTGGTATCGTTCATCTAAGCCTGTATGAATTACTGTGACTCTCTCTAAGCTAGGTTATCAGTATGAGACAACCAGCTAGTTCTATTTGGCTGATGCCAAAAACTGTAGGGTTTTTTGTTAACCTAATTGGCACTGAGTTGACAAAATATGATCATTCAATGTAATTGTTTGTAGGACAGTAATCCATTTACTTTTTTTCTTCACAGTTTGAAGAGATTTTAATACGAGTCTGTCTCAAAATGAAGAGAATCTCACCACAGATACCAACCTAACTGCAGGTTCAAGAGCAAGGTCAGACACCAACCTTACACGCCAATGGAATAATACCTAAATGAAACAACAGAGTACCACACAACCCTCCAATAAGGACCTCCACGGTTGGGATTCAAAATCTCAAAATGGAACAAGCATTCATCATAGAAAGTCCTCTAATCTCACTATCACTCACACTAACACTAACTAATAGCTCAAGATGCTACAGTTGTGAGTTGCAGCTAAACAAGGTAACAATCAAACACGATTCAATCACACCTAAACTCGACAAAATACAACAAAACACAAGAATGTAAGCTAGTACAGAATTCCAGGTTCCGAATCCAAAATTATGAGAACAAAACATCCATAGAAATCAGTCGAAATCCTTGACAACCTTAATCCCCATAGATTGGGCAGTACCAAGAATAGACTTACAAATACTCTCATTATCCAAATGCTTACACCCAGGATCCTCCTTCTTAATACTCGCTATCTCGTAAACATGCTTCAGTGTCACCGACGACGCGACAACGTGTCCGGGACGCGAACTACCGGAGTCAACACCAGCAGCCTGTTTAAGGAAGTAAGAAACCGGGGGAGACTTGATCACATACTCAAATGTTTGATCTTTGTAAGCTATGAGGGAGACTGACATGGGTGTTAAGGGTTTGTACTTTTGAGTACGGGCGTTGAAATCCTTGACGAATGCCATTATGTTCAGCTTCAGCTGACCTAGGATCGCTCCCACCGGTGGCCCCGGAGCTGCTTTTCCTGCTGCTACGGTTAGTCGGACAGTTGCCATTACTGGCTTTCGCACCAGATCTTTTGCCGCCGCCATTGTTGCCTTGTGGGGGGAGAGAGAGAGTTAGGGGTTTTACTTCTGGGGAATGATTTGTGTTCTTTGGGCTCAAAGTTATGCCATTGAATGGGCCAATATGATTCTGGGAGTATAATTGACGCTAAGCGACTCGGAGTACTTGGACAACTTGGTATGATGCATTTCGTAACATTACACTGTTTCTCGATTAAGTTTTTTGGGGTGGTTAGATAGGGCCAATATGGTTTTGGAAGGCAACAACATATATTAGATAATATTCTGATGCATAATATATGCTAACATATACTACGAATTTTGTATGAAAAATTTCATAGCCTTTTATGACATTTATTGCTAGTTTTAGGTTGAATGACTTAGAAACTTTATTGAGTGTTTTTGTTAAGAAAAAGAAGGCATGTAATCTATCTTTTGCAACAACTTATAAGTCAAAATATTAAATTGTAATCATCTATAGCTGCATAACATGGTAAATCTCGACTCTTTAACTTCTATGATAAAACTTGGGAGCCAATTTTCTTTCTGAAAAGTGCTATTCATAAAGTTGACACTAAACTATAGAACAATTTGAAATTTTTTGATGAGTGGGGTATTCTGGAAATTAACTTGAGTGACCATTTTCTTATTCCTTGCTCTTTTCAATCTTTCATGAGTGGGTTTTTTTTTTTTTTTTTTTTGTGTGTGTGTTATTGCAAATTATTATTATGAACCAGATAGTTAGGAAATTTACTCAGTCTGCGCCACAAAGGCTTCCAAGACCAAAACGTAGCACTATCTTTGGAAAATTCTTTTCTTTCAACTCATTCCAATTCACATTACACAAGAAAAACATGTGGTAGACTGTACTTAGATGGTTAAGTATCGACTTCTAGAATATAAACACATATTCCATCAGTATTGCATAATTACAACGCCGTGAGCCTGTGGGCTGTGGCTCACTGTTCCTATGATTAAATAGTACTAATTTATCTTGTTTTTACATAATCTGTTGATTTTCCTAAGCTTTGTTACTATCTTTCTCTTACCATGCTTGCTTTTATCTTTCATGTCGTGTCATATTTGCATCCTTATTTCTTGAGTTGGGTATTTGTATGGCCTACAACTCAACAGTTCCCGACTTTTAGATTGGATGTTGTTTTCTGTCAGATGAATAGATGATACCTTCCTCTTTCTAAACTATACTAGATAATGCCACCCACTTTTTTTTTTGGGCTAGGAAGACACCCACTTGCTAGTTGCTACAGAGCAAAATAATATTATTGAATTATAATAATGCCTCATATATGTCTTGCATTTTTTCTACACTTTAATTATGAAACTTTTTTTTCCTCACATTTCCACTCCTTTTACTATCTTCTCCTGCTATGATATTTATCACAGAATCCACATTACTTGCAAGCTGGATATTTTTTACTGTGGAGCTCTGATCAGCATCCAAATTTTTTCTACTTGCAAGTTATGGTACGTTTCCACCTGTTTTCTTTCTTTTATACAACCAAAGATATTCATGGGGTTCAGTGTTTCTTAATAGAAACAGGTTAAGTTTTTCTGGAACTTGGAAATTTATGCTTCTGATTGACTTTATAATTTATGTTATATAAAAATGTTCACTTCGTGTTGTTTATTCCCTTTGTCTAGTAATTTGAACTTTAGTCATTTTTTTTTTTTGTTTGTTGGATACACTCAACCATGTGCTTCTCTGCTATCTATTCTCTCAAATATGACAGCTTCTTCTTTGTTTGATGTAAATGAGAACTGGGTTTTAAGGGGTTAAGTAATTTACTACTTTTTTTTGGAATGTGCAGGGCGGGGGTTAGAGTTTCTGCTGTTTCACCATGATTTTAAGGGTAATTGGGGTTTTGCTGCTTTTAAGATTGATAATATTGGAAAATGGGTTGTTATTTGCAAATGGGGTTGATTCAAATCCTTCAACAATTCCTAAAATTGTCAACATTGGAGCAATCTTATCCTTCAATTCAACAATTGGTAAGGTTGCAAAACTTGCAATCCAAGCTGCCATTGATGACGTAAATTCCTCCCCACAAGTTCTTCGTGGAACCAATCTCAACATCTCAATGCAGGATTGTAATCACAATGGATTCCTTGGTGCTGTTGAGGGTAAATAACTAAAATCCCAACTTTTTCTGTTTGTTGCAAATCTGTTTGATTCATAAAGTATTGATTTTGATTGGATTACACATTTTGTTGTTACTTGATTCTTTCAGCAATGACCATTATAGAGAGTCGTGTAGTGGCAATCATAGGCCCTCAATCATCTGTAATAGCTCACGTAGTCTCTCAAGTGGCTAAGGGACTCCAAGTCCCTTTGCTCTCTTTTGCAGCCACAGACCCAACCCTGTCTTCCCTCGAGTATCCTTTCTTTGTTCGTACATCCCAAAATGATCTTTTCCAAATGGCTGCAATAGCAGATATTGTGAGCTACTATGGATGGCGGGAAGTTACTGCCATTTACACTGATGATGATTATGGGAGGAATGGGATTGCTGCTTTAGGCGATAAGTTGTCTGAGAAGCGATGTACAATAAGCTATAAAGCTCGGATGAGCCCTGAACTCAACCGAGAGAACATAAGGAATGTTTTGTTTGAGGTGGTCTTACAGGAATCTAGGATCCTTGTTCTTCATACTTACAATAGTTATGGCCTTGAGGTGCTTGAGATTGCTCGTTCTCTTCATATGTTGGAAAGAGGGTATGTTTGGATTGCTACAAATTGGCTCAGTGATCTTATAGATACAAATTCACCTCTTTCTCCAGTCACACTAAATGATGTACAAGGGCTACTTACCCTTCGTGTGCACACTCCCAATTCACAGCTCAAGAAAAATTTCATTTCTCGTTGGACAGATTTGGTTAGGAGAGAAAATGTGAATGGCTCAATTGGATTAAACACTTATGGGCTTTATGCCTATGACACTGTTTGGATCCTTGCCCATGCCCTAGATGCATACTTTGATCACGGTGGAAATGTATCATTCTCGAATAACTCTTTGTTAAAGCAGATGAAAGATAAAAATTTGCACCTTGATGCCATGTGCACCTTTGATGGTGGCGGAAATTTGCTGTCTAACATATGGCAAGTTAAAATGAATGGCATAACAGGTCGAATTCAGTATAAATCAGACAGGAACTTGATTAATCCTGCCTTTGATATCATCAATGTCGTCGGTACAGGTCTGAACACTGTAGGATACTGGTCCAACATTTCAGGTTTAACACTTAAGCCACCAGAATTTCTACCCGCTAAATCACCTAATCAGTCCAGTTCAAGTCATAAGCTGTCTGTTGTGATCTGGCCTGGGCTTACTACAGAGAAGCCTCGTGGATGGGTTTTCCCTAACAACGGAGACCTTTTAAGAATTGGAGTTCCATGGCGTGTTGACTACAATGACATCATTTCATATTCAGCAAGCACAGATTCTTTCTCAGGCTACTGTATCGATGTGTTCATTGCTGCTGTCAATTTGCTTCCATATGCTGTTCCTTACAAGTTTTTCCCCTTTGGGAATGGGAAAGTTAACCCAATCATCAATGAGCTTGTCGAGAAAATAAGCGCAGGAGTAAGTTAAGAATGTTTTACATCTCCTTACTTTGTGTTGCTAAAGCATGAGAAATATTTTATACTCATATAAGCTTTTTATTGCCTTTATTTTAGGTATTTGATGCTGTTGTCGGTGACGTTTCAATAACTACCGACAGAACAAGGAATACAGATTTTACACAACCATATATAGAGTCAGGTCTAGTTGTTGTAGCCCCTGTTAAGGCCAGGGACTCTAATGCCTGGGCTTTCTTAAGGCCTTTTACTCCGACGATGTGGGGTGTTACTGGTGTATCTTTCATCATTGTGGGGGCAGTAGTTTGGATTCTTGAACACCGGTTTAATGATGATTTCCGTGGTTCACCGAGAAAGCAAGTTTCAACAATGTTATGGCAAGTTCTGTTTACTTCTTTACTCACCCTAGTTTTTATGTTTGAATATTATTTAATATGTTCTTATGCTATTGGTTGCAGGTTCAGCTGTTCAACTTGGTTCTTTGCTCATAGTAAGTGAGACTCGTGTTAGTTAAGCGATAATTCCTTACAATGTGATTAAGATTTCTGTTGATTTATAAGCTCTTATCCTATGCAGGAGAGAATACTGTGAGCTCATTGGGCCGGCTTGTGCTTATTATTTGGCTGTTTGTAGTTTTGATCATCAATTCTAGTTACACTGCTAGTCTGACCTCTATGCTAACAGTTCAGCAACTTACATCACATGTCAAAGGAATAGATAGTTTGATCGAAAGCAAAGAACCTATTGGATACCACGCAGGTTCATTTGCTGTTAATTATTTGAATGAGCAGCTCAATGTTCCTATGTCCCTTCTTGTCCCTCTTAACTCTGAGGATGAGTATGCTGAAGCCCTGAGAAAGGGTCCCAGGAATGGGGGGGTTGCTGCAGTTGTTGATGAGAGGGCATACATGGAGCTCTTCCTTTCGACAAGGTGTGAATTCACTATTGTTGGTCAAGAATTCACGAAAAATGGTTGGGGATATGTAAGTACCTCTATCAATGACCAACATACGCTGATGCTACATGCCAGCCATACCTGGTACTCTGCAAATATAGCATGCGTTGACAAGCTAACTGTCTATATTAAACGAATAAAGCCTATGCAAGATATAGTACTAGTACATGATGCATTGATGTTTTCATGATTACATATCATCTCGACTAGCTTGTCTCCCTGTATAACTTTGTATTCTCTTACCCCCCCAGGCATTTCCCCGAGATTCTCCCTTGGCGGTAGACTTGTCAACAGCCATACTGAAGCTCTCGGAGAACGGTGACATACAGAGGATCCATGACAAATGGCTTACAAGAAAAGCTTGCAGCTCACAGGACACAAAACATGAAGTAGACAGACTTGAGCTCAAAAGTTTCTGGGGCCTTTTCCTTGTCTGTGGCATTGCTTGCTTAGCTGCCTTGATTGTATATTTTGCCTTTACTGTGAAGCAGTTCCTCCGTCATTACACTTCTGAGGAGGCAGAAACCAATGGCGGAAGTACCTCAAGGTCAAAGTCTTCTCGTGTACAGACATTCTTGTCATTTGTTGGTGAGAAGGAAGAGGAAATAAAGAGGCGGTCTAGAAAAAGGCAAATGGAAAATGGATCGAGTAGCGGAAGTAATCCTGGTTATCCATTGGATAAAAATCTAAGGGATTTGTCCATGAATGGTTCTAGGATTAATCATGTGGAAATTTCCCCTTCTCGAAGTATTGGTGGTATCAATGAAGTGTAGATACTTAACCAAGATATGGTATCAGCAAATGGGAGTTTGTTAAATGTATGCATATAACTTTCTCTACTGATGTTTCTTAGACTCTTCTTGCTGCTTTTCAATCTAACTGTAATCATATAACGCGTGTTCTGATGTTAACATTCAGCAAAGGTTATGTTTAAACAGCCTAATATACTGACCTAGCTGAAGCATCCTGGAGAAGATATCCATACACAGAAAGAAAAGGTAAGGCAATAGCGGATCATCTTGCCTAAAGCCTACTTTAGGATAGAAGTTCTCAGACATTTCCCACTGAAGAGGATTGAGAAAGAGACAATTGAGACACTTTGGTAATTGAGATTAATCCACCTTTCCAGGAAACCAAAAGCTCGTAAAGTCTTAACAAGGAAAATCTAGTTAACTCGGTCATAGGCCTTGCTCATGTCGACCTTGATTGCCATCAGAGGGAAACCCATGCTTCTAGTATTGATCTTTTGCATTAACTCATGACTGATTAAAATATTGTCTTTCATGTAGCGCTCTAGAACGAAAGCATGTTGATTATCTGAAACTAGACTTCCCATTATTCTTTTCATTTGGTTAACCAAACACTTTGAGAGACACTTATAAATTGTATTGCAAAGTCTAATCGGACGCAATTGATCAACATTTTTTGGAGTTTCACCCTTTGGAATCATGATCAAAATGGTTTTATTCCAAGCTCAAGAAATATGCCTATTCCTAAAAAAGCTTTGAACTCCCTTAATGACTGAATCACCCACATTAGGCCAATGCATTCCATATGGTTATATTAGGCCAACAAAAAAAAACCCTATTACCAAAATAGAATTTAGGTGGATGGGTTGTGGAACAAAGAGCATAAGAATAGAGGTATAGGCTGGGCCATGGCAACAAATGAAGAGAGGGCATGGGTAGGGGGCAATCCCATCAAAGTTACATCGACCTTGCATGCAGAGACCATGGCATGTTTACAAGCCATGAAATGGGCTTCTACTAGGCATATTTCGCAAGTTTGCATCCTTTCGCATTCATACCTACTTGTGGAAGTCCTACAAAATAGCCAAAATCCCCCTATAGACGTGTTTCACACTATCAAGGCAATACGAGATGAGGGAATACACTTCCTTAATTGCACACTCCTAAAAGTCCAAAGAGGTCAGGTTCACCTGACTTACAATATAACTAATAAGTGTAAAACTGCGTTAAAGTGTGTTTAAATTTCTCACTCCATGTCAAAAAAAAGTTGAATTTAGCTGTCCTACTAATGATGACATTTCCTACGGGAGCAACTGTTCTATTTTATACAGAATATAGGCCAAAATATGATTTATGTGCTCATCAGAATTTCCTCAGAACTACTCAGACTGTTTTACAACAGAAAATTTCAGAAGAAACAAAAAAATCACTGTCGTAGAAGTGAATTCTTACGCAATATGAAGATAATTTTGTTGACGTTCACCTCCAAAATGTTTGTCTGCTTTAATTCTGTTAATGAGAGTTATATTGGATTTCACATCTAACAAGAAAGAAATAGAGAGGGTGCAATCTCAGGTAAAAACTCGTTTAATAAAAGTTCAACGAATGTTTGATTCTATACGAATCCCAAAGCTTGGTAAACGTTTTGGGGTAAACGTTTTGAAATATGTGCGCTGCATTAAATAAGCTAAACTTTATATTCCTTGGACCATTTTAAAATCACCCTACACATTTTAACGTACACATTCAATGTACTGTAGAAGTCTTAATCACCATTCTTTGGTTGTTTACTTAGCCTTTGAGGACTTTTGCCTATTTGTTTGTTAAGTGGACATTAATCTATAATTCTATATTATGATCTATGGGACTTTGGAAAGCATGCAATCTTTATAAAATCATAAATTTAAAAAGTGCTGCTTTGGCAGGAAATCCATTAACAAAACAACAGTGTTAACTAGCATTAATAACAAGAGTTCTATACATAATTCAACAACAACATCAACAAAAATATATAATTGTTATTTTGATGTGAAAAATAATTTATTTCCAAATTAATACAACAAAAATACAAAAAATTACATTTCTAAACTAACAATTTAAGCTAAAAATGAAAATAATAGACGCAAATTATAAAGTTATAAATTTTTCATTGTAATTAATAATAATATTAAGCACTTGACAGCTAATTTTTATGGAATTAGAGAGTAAAAAAAAAAAGAGAACATTTAAAGTGTATCAAATTATAGCAACGTGGGTGTCTATTTATATAGTATAAAATTTATGATTGTTTGCGTGCATGTATAAAAAATCTATAGGGGCGGGTTCATGTCTATACCCCCTATATAGGAACCCTTTGTCAAATAAGAACCCATCTTACACCATATAATCCCCAAATCTAACGGATGAGGTTTGAGTGAAAAATAATGACAAAAGCGTAAAATTTATAGGGGCGTGTTCATGTCTATACCCCTTATATAGGAACCCTTTGCCAAATAAGAACTCATCTTATACCATATAATCCTCAAATCCAACGAATGAGGTTTAAGTGAAAAAGAATGACAAAAGCGTAAATGATGGAAAAATGGACACACTTCTTTGATTTTAAAAAAACAGACACACGTTTCCCCACTTTTTAGAAATACACTGAGACAAAAAACACTTTTTGCAAAACTCCAAGAAAAAAAGCTACCTAATTTCTCGTAAATTTCAAAACACAAAGAAAAAACTACCTAGTTTCTCGTAATCTTTACATCTTCTGAGATTATTTCAGTTGTACTTTCTCTAAAACAACATGGGGAATTTGCTTCATAAGCGAGGCAAATAATTTATGGCTTGATTCGCACATGGAGACTTTTTGTGTTTTAGTCTTAGAACATTATTAATATAAAGAAGCAAACAAAAGATTAAAATAACTTCTGTTCTATTATGTCTAAATGTTTGTTCTATTGTTTTAAACTTATGTACTAATGCTCTACATTTTTGTTCTAATGTTTTAAACTTTCGTTTTATTATTCTAAAGATTTGTTCCGTTGTTCTAAACTTCTATTCTACTATTCTAATGTTTTAAATTTTGGTTATATTGTTCTAAACTTCTATTCTATTGTTATGATGTTTTAAATTTCTGTTATATTATTCTAAAATTCTGTTATAATATTCTAAACTTTTGTTCTAATGTTCTAAACTTCTATTTTATTATTCTAAACTTCTATTTTATTATGCTAAACTTATATTATATTATTCTAAAAATTGACACGTATGTTCTAAATATTTATTCTATTGTTCTAAGGTCTAATACTAATGTTCTAAAGTTTAATACTAGTATTTTTAAGGTATAATACTGATGTTTTGAACATTATAACATTTAGATCAATATAATAGAAGTTTAGAACATTAGAACAATAGTTTAGAATAATAGAACAGATGTTTAGAACATTAGAATAATAGTTTAGAACAATAGAACATAAGTTTAGAACAATAGAACGGAAGTTTAGAATATTAAAACAATAGTTTAAAATAATAATAATAGAACAGAAGTTTAGAACATTAGAACAAAAGTTTAGAATATTAGAATATAAGTTTAGAACATTAGAATATACGTTTAGAACAATAGACAGAAGTTTAGAACATTAGAACAACAGTTTAAAATATATAATAAAACAAAAGTTTTAGAACATCAGTACTAAATTTTAGAACAACGGAATAAATATGTGGAACAATATGTACTAGTTTTTAGAACCATAAAATAAATATTCAAAAGATGAAAAGTTTCCAATATCACTAAAAATGAGGTCATGTACGTACATAATGAGTTTTGACAATATAGAGGAAAGGTGTTATATTAGGAGTTAGAGTACAGACAAGTTATAATAAATTACATTTTTACCATAAAAAGTTGAACACCGTGGGTCAATAGATCTTTTAATCAACGATGAAAGATGGGTTTTTATATACATAAGAGTTCTCATATAGGCATATGGTTTTCACACGATTACTCTCTTAAATGTGTGTGTGTGTGTGGTGTGTGTGGTGTGTGTGTGTGTGTGTGTGTGTGTGTGTGGTGTGTGTGTGAGAGAGAGAGAGAGAGAGAGATTAGGTAAGAACCCTTTAGTTATATAAGAACTCTTTTTATATAAGAACGGTTAATTAAGTGTATTTTGATGGTTGTGATTAATTCTTCAGTAATGGCAAAGTTGTAAATATAGAAATATTTGAAATTAATTGACAGTTGAGAAAAATTCATATCCATGATTATTGGTTAGTTTCCAAAAACATCTCTTTATATTCTCAACGAATCAAGCTTCCAATGTCAACTTGCACAATTCTGTAGTAGTTTCCACAAATTTCTCTTACTTTGTCAATAAAATAAGATCAAATTTCTCTTACTTTGTCAATAGTCGGGGAATCAGTATAAGCATCCACAAAAACCAACCAAGATTTTTTTTTTTGAAAAAAACAAAACTTCATTTGCACAAATAGCTCAAATATTAAATTATAGTACAATGTATTTAGAATTCAGGTTAGTGTATTGGATAAATATAATACAATAGAATATATATTTAGAATAATAAATTATAATATTGGAACATTAGAACATTAGTGTTAATATTTAAAATAAAAGAACTAAACATTGCAAAAGTTTGGAACAATAAAAATAAATTTCAGAACAATAGAAAACATTCTTAGAACAATAAACTTAATATTTAGAACAATAGTGTAAATTTTTAGAACACTAGCGTTAATATTTAGAACAAAAGAACTAAACATATAAATAATAGAGTTAAACTATAAAATCAAACCTTAGAATAATACATTTAATATTTAAAACAATATTGTTAATTTTAGAATATTATACTTAATATTTAGAATTAGAAAAGTTAACTCACGAGCAATAGAGTTAATATTTAGAACAATAATGTAAATTTTAAGAATACGAGTGTTAATTTTAGAACAAAAGAACTAAATAAATAAATAATAGAGTGAAATTATAAAATCGAACCTTAGAATATATAATTACTACTTAGAACAATACAATTAGTATTTTAAATAATACATTTAATATTTAAAACAATGTAGCAAAAATTTAGAACAAAGGAATAAAGTTTAGAACAAGAAAACTAAACATACAAGCAACAGAGTTAATATTTAGAACATTAGACTTATTATTTAGAACAATAGTGTAAATTTTTAGAATACTAATGTTAATATTTAGAACAAAAGAACTAAACATACAAACAATATAGTTAAACTATATAATAGAACCTTAGAATATATAATCACTACTTAGAATAATACAATTAATATTTTAGAACAATACATTTAATATTTAGAACAACGTAAAGTTTAGAACAAAAGAAATAAAATTTAGAACAATATATAATAACGTAGAATAATATAATTATTATTTAGAACAATAATGTTAGTTTTTAAAATATTAGAGTTAATATTTATTACAAGAGAAGTAAACTCACGAATAATAGAGTTAAACTATATAATTGAACCTTAGAATAAGATAATCACTAATTAGAACAATATAGTTAATATTCAGAACAACATTACAAAAGTTTGGAACAATATAATTGAATTTCAGAATAATAGAATACATTCTTAGAACAATAACGTAAATCTTTAGAACACTATAGTTCTATTTAGAACAATAAAACTAAACATACAAACAACAAACTTAAACTATAGAATCAAACCTAGAAATATATAATCACTACTTAGAATAATACAATTGATATTTAGAACTACACAACAAAAGTTTAGAATAATAAAATAAAAGTTTAGAACAAGTGATAACAACCTTGAAGCAATAGCCCTATTATTTAGAACAATAAAGTCATTTTAGAGCAAGAGATAAAATTTTTAGAATAATAGAGTTTAATATTAAAATTTAACCTTGGAATAAGAGAATTACTAATTAGAACAATAAATTTAATATTTATAACAACAATTTAAAAAGTTTAGAACAATAAAATTAAATTTCAGAACAATATAATTAAATTTCAAAACAATATAATACATTTTTAGAACAATAGACTTAATATTTAGAACAATCGTCTAACTTTTTAGAACACTCGTGTTAATATTCATTTCATTATTTACTGATGTTATAAAATGCAATACTAATGTTCTAAACCTTAACACATATGTTTTAAAATTTTATTTTATTATTCTAATGTGTAATACTGATGTTCTAAATTTGATTACTGGTATTCTAAAACTTAACACATATATTTTAAATGTTTATTCTATTATTCTAATGTATGATATTGATGTTCTAAAGTTGAGTATTGATGTTCTAAATCTTAACACATATGTTTTAAAGGTTTATTCTATTGTTCTAAGGTCTAATACTAATATTTTATAGTTTAATATTGATGTTTTAAAGGTTAACACATATGTTTAAAACTTTTATTTATTGTTGTAATATATAATACTGATGTTCTAAAATTGAGTAGTGATGTTCTAAATATTAACAAATATGTTTTAAATGTTTATTCTATTATTTTAAGGTCTAATACTGATATTCCAAAGTTTAATATTGTTGTTCAAATTACTACTGAAAAAATAATGAAAATCAAATATAAAGTAATAGAAATAATTTGGAAACTATTAAAGAATTGTGCAAGCTGACACTGGAAACCTGATTCATTGAGAATACAAATAGACGTTTTTAGAAACTACCCAATAATCATGGGATGCGAATTTTTCTCAATTGCCAATTAATTTCAAACCTTTCTACATTTAAAACTTTGCCGTTACTGAAGAATTAATCACAGTTATCAAAGTACACAACGATTATATAGATGAATTCTTATATATGCATGGTTCTCATATAAGGAGGGGTTTTTATTTGAACCCGTTCCTATATATATATATATATATATTAGAAATTACAGTTGAAAAATATAACCGCTACAATTTTCAGCAAAAATCTTATTGATCAGCAATTTTGATTGGGACATATATGTCCAATAGTAATTAGTAAGTGGCTTAACTACTGCGCCAATTTAACAATGGTGGGGTCCACAAGCAGCATTAAATTTTTTTCTCCTTGATGTGTGTAAATAAAGTTTGCTTAATGTGGAAACTTTTAGAATCTCATCGTTGGGATGAATTTTTCTCCAAAAATAAAAATTAACTCTTTATACACTAGTGTGAAAGCTCTTAAAGGCATACTCAACTCACTCATTATTATAGAAAAAGTTTTACAGCATATAATTTCTTAGATTACATTGTACGTATTTATATATTGCATCAACTTTTTTATATTTCGGGGTTATATAAATCTTTACCGATCTTGAAGGGTGACTTTCAATGATCTACAATATCATTATTTTGATTATCTTTTATTTATATTTGACTTATCCATACATGTAATTAGACATGTACATACAATATAACAATGATTTTGCAATGTTTTATGAAAGCTATATAAAACTGTTTTTTATAACATTTTTAGAACAATGATTACTCTTAATTTCATTGTACCATAAACTTTTATATTTTATTGTCATAAGGATCCAGTCCTCAACTAAAAATGATAATTTTATAAAGTCTTTATCCCCAATTATTGATAGTGGATTTATATTTAAAGAGAGTACACCACTCAATTGAAAATCCATCAATTATAAAACAAAACCGATTGAATCCATATCTAGGATTCACTTAAATAACCAAAATAGATTCTAACAAGTTTTGGCAAAGGTAAATGGACTTAAACTACCATAATATGATAATAGAAAAGTGATGTATTTGTTATGATGAGATGCAAGACCATATGAGAATAAATAGTTTAATACATCAAGTGATACATCTTACCATCCCAAAATAAATAAAAATAGATACATGTTAAGACCATTGTCAGCAGTGAGGAGAAAAAAAAATTCTCTCAATATCTCTCTACCCACTTTCTCACTCTTTCCATACAATTCCTTTTATGAGAGGTTTTTTTACCACCCCAATGCTTAAAAAAAAACTCCTCATCACTATTTCCTCTACTATTTTTTATACCCTACCATAATACACATCACTTTATTTAGCACATCAATGCTTAAAAAAATAGGGGATGCATGCAGTAGTAGAGCCCATCTCGTGCCACCATTCATCTCTAATTCCTCTCAAGATATGTATGATTTCAGAACTCTTTAAGAATAGTTTTTTCCCTTATTAGTGTGAAGCTCGGATTTGTATGTTATCCAAGGAGTTTTTCCTGACTAGCGTGTGAGTGCTCTAATTCTTACAAATACAACAGGAAACCTCCAAACATTTGGACATGGACACCTAATAACACCAAATGAATAGTAGTTACCCATTCTCCTACAAACTCCGTATTCATCAACATTCATAAAATATCCAAGGTGGAACACATTTTATCAAACTATCCACCCACCAGATGCTCTTCCAAAAAATACTTGCAAAATTCTGTGCATTTCAAGGGGCTGCTCTGCTTCCTTTCTTCAGGATTCTTAAGCTGCAAGTCAAAGCTCGAGTCTTGAAGTCCAATATTTTATGGAGTACACCTCTTTGCATTCAGTGAGTTGCTGCTTTCTTCCAAATAAGCTACCTTTTCTCCATTTTACACTTTCTTCACTATTGGACCCCTCTTCAATGTCCTTCATTTTCTCCCCACCTTTCTTTTCTTTCATTCGTCTCCTGACATATTTGAAATCGCATGTATTTCAGAATCTTCTTGTTTAGAAAAATTAAAATACAGTTTTACCAAATTAGGCCTTTTGTCTTCCAAGGTACAGGAGTTTGCAGTATTTTTCTTGATTCGGATACTTTATTGGTGTCTTGGTGAAGTTTCCTCCTTTGATTGGATCTAATAAAGGCTAGAAATAGACTGATACATGCTTCAAGTACAATCTTCTGTAGAATGAATATTTGCCAAAGTCCATCTTAAATTTGAAATTTTTTGTTCTTGATTTTTTCTGCTTAACAATTAACATTCTTAGATGATTATTGCTTAATTTATGCAGGAAAGTGTATTAGGATCGTAATTTTATAGCTAACGCAGTATGATTCTGAGGGTATCGTGGCTATCGCTGCTATTGGTTTTGATATTGGAGAATGGGTTATTAATTGCAAGTGGGACTGCTACTAATCATTCAACAAGAGCAAGAACAGTGAACATTGGGGGAATTTTCTCTTTCAACTCTACAATTGGTAAAGTTGCAAAAGTTGCTATTCAAGCTGCTGTGGATGATGTTAATTCTTCTTCAGAAGTTCTTCAGGGAACCCATCTCAACATCTCAATGCAGGATTGTCAGAGTGGATTCTTAGGGATTGTTCAGAGTAAAAATCCATCTTTTTTTTTTCTTCCTATGTTTATGTATATTTCAGTTCATATTGAACTTTTTTGAGGTTTGATTTGGTCTTACTTGTGTTGTTCCCCTTTCTTTCAGCAATGGCATTCATGGAGAGTAATGTCGTGGCAGTAATAGGTCCACAATCATCTGTCATAGCTCATGTAGTTTCTCAGGTTGCCAAGGGACTCCAAGTCCCTTTGCTGTCCTTTGCCGCCACTGACCCAACTCTTACGTCCATAGAGTATCCGTTTATTGTCCCTACAACCCAGAGTGATCTTTTCCAAATGTCTGCTATAGCAGAGATTGTGAAATATTATGGATGGCGGGAAGTAACTGCGGTATACACTGATGACAATTATGGAAGGAATGGGATCGCGTCTTTAGGAGATGAATTGGCTGAGAGGCAGTGTAGGATAAGCTATAAAGCGCCTATGAGCCCTAAGCCTAACCGAGATGACATAAGGAGTGTATTATTTAAGGTAATTTCAGAAGAATCTAGGATTATCGTTCTTCATACTTATGATAATTTTGGTCTAGAAGTACTTGAGGTGGCTCGGTCTCTAGAGATGTTAGATAATGGTTTTGTTTGGATTGCTACGCGCTGGCTCACAGATGTCATAGACACTGATTCTCCTCTTTCGGCCAATGCACTGAGTAATGTTCAAGGCTTACTTACCTTGCGGCCACACACACCAGATTCACAGCCCAAGAAAAACTTCATGTCTCGGTGGAGCAATTTGGTCAGAAGAGAGCACAGGAATGACGTGTTTGGATTAAATACTTTTGGTCTTTACGCTTATGATACTGTTTGGATTCTTGCTTATGCTCTAGATGCATATTTTGCTCAAGGGGGGAACATTTCATTCTCAAAATATTCAACCATCAATCATCTGAAAGACACCAGCAACTTGCACCTTGATTCCATCAGCAGTTTTGATGGAGGAGAAATCCTACTCTCCAAAATCTATCAAGTCAATATGACAGGGTTGACAGGCCAGATTCAGTTTGATGATGACAGGAACTTAGTAAATCCTGCTTTTGATGTCATCAACGTGATTGGAACAGGTCTTTATACCATAGGATATTGGTCAAACCATTCAGGTTTATCAGTTAAGCCACCTGAATTTCTGCACCCCAAATCCCCTGATTTAAGTGAGAGGCTTTTAAGTTCAATTTGGCCCGGGCAAACCAAAGATAGGCCTCGTGGATGGGTTTACCCAAACAATGGCAAGCTTCTCAGGATTGGAGTTCCTCGCCGGGTTAATTACCTCGAATTCGTATCATATTCAGCACGCACAGACTCATTCTCTGGATACAGCATGGATGTCTTCACTTCTGCTTTAAATTTGCTCCCATATGGTATTGCTTATAAGCTGATACCTTTTGGGAATGGGAAGACTAACCCAAACATTGATGAGCTTATCAAAAATTTGGCTAAAGGTGTAAGTGCAGCATAAGTGATTTCTAGCAATGTCTTGCCAACAAACACATAATATATGGTCTATAAGCTTTTTCTTTGCTTTACTGCAGGTATTTGATGCTGTAGTTGGTGATATTGTAATTACTACCAAACGAGCTAGAATGGTGGATTTTACACAGCCTTTTGTTGAGTCAGGTCTTGTTGTTGTGGCCCCTGTTAAGTCCAAGGACTCTGATGCCTGGGCTTTCTTGTGGCCACTAACACCAAAGATGTGGTGTGTTACTGGTTTATCTATCATCGTTATGGGATCTGTCATATGGATTCTGGAGCACAGATTTAATGATGAGTTCCGTGGCTCACCCCAAAATCAAATCAAAACAGTGTTATGGTTAGTGTTCCAAAAAGTTCACAAATACTAGTTAATCTTGATGATTGTTGTGATTTAGTCAGTTTCTATTTGTCACTCGAAATTATTGCCACTTGTAAGTTGTAACAATTCGTATTGATGGCATTAAAAAATGTCATGTTTTAAATCCGCTTAGGAACATGAAATACAAGGGGAGAAAAGAAAATGAATCAAAAGGTGTTTTTTTTGTCATTCATGTTAATGAAATCTGACCAGAACTTGGTAACTTGAACTGCGTTATGCTTTATATTTCAGGTTTAGCTGTTCAACTTGGTTTGGGTCTCCTAGTAAGTTACAATAATCCGGTTTGATACATTCAGTTATGACTACAAGAAGAGCCAAACTTACAGGAATTAATGTTTTCATTTTACCTTATGCAGGGGAATCCACTTTAAGCGTGCTGGGTCGAATTGTGCTATTCATATGGATGTTTGTAGTTTTAATTGTCAAATCAAGTTATACTGCAAGTCTGAGTTCTATACAAACAGTGCACCAACTTTATTCCCCTGTCAAAGGTATTGAGAGCTTAATTGGGACCAAAGATCCCATTGGTTATCAAAACGGTTCATTTTCTGAGAGCTATCTGCATGACGAGCTTCACTTTCCCAAGTCTCAGCTAGTAGCTCTTGAAGATGAAGATGATTATGCAGAAGCTCTCAGAAAGGGCCCCAAGCACGGTGGGGTTGCTGCCATAGTTGATGATATGACGCGCATAGAAACCTTCCTCTCAAAGAGATGTGAATTTACTATCAGAGGTCAAAAGTTCACCAAAAACGGAAGGGGCTTTGTAAGTATCTTTTCCAATGACCATGTACCATTAAATACCAACTATGCTAATGGTTCTCCCTCCATTTGTTTAAAAAGGCATACACATTAATCTCTCGTTAACTATGTAGATAACCATTATAAAATCTATGTTAAATACTACTTGATGATATTATTTTCTCTTACGAATTAATTTTTATGAACATGTGTGATGATTTTGAGTGTCTCCTCATAAAGGAGCACGTCAAACAAAAAGATAAGCAGGTAGTATACACTCTGTAAATGGTAGTAAAAAATGCTTGTTGTTAATGTTATCAGCTACCCTACGTAGTCCCTGGGTGTGCTCAAATGTCTTAACTGAACTTGCCTTCTCTCTGCCCCCCTCCCCTCCTAGGCATTTCCGCGAGGCTCTCCCTTGGCAGTAGACATGTCCACGGCCATATTGAAACTGTCAGAGAATGGTGACTTACAGAGGATTCATGATAAGTGGCTGAGGAAAAGCGCTTGCAGGTCACAAGATACCAAGCTCACAGTAGACAGGCTAGAGCTGAAAAGCTTCTGGGGTCTCTTCCTCCTCTCTGGTTTAGCTTGCTTTTTTGCTCTCTTCTTATATTTTGCTCTTACGGTAAGGCAGTTCATGCATCGTCGGCCACCCAAAGAAGAAGAATTAGATTGCCAATCCCCACAGCCACAGCCACAGACGACTTGTTTCAAGACGTTCTTTACATTTGCCAATGAGAAGGAAGATGAAACCCAAAACTGTTAACAAAAGGCAGAATAAGACATCAGCAAAAACTAGATTCTGGTACATATGTATATACTGATACCCTGCTCCTCAGTTTTGTTCTAATAGTGAACATGTACAACATTTTATTATCTAAGCGATTGGTTTGAAAATAGTCAGATACTAAAGTAGAAGCTGCAGTCAAGTGTTAACTATTAAAAGATGAAAATTTGAAAGAGTGAGAAATTGTTGCTAGAATTTAACCAATATGTATATCTGAGTTGGGTACATGAGCGTAATACAATATGCTTGCACATTCATCTTTCAAACGCTTTAGCACAATTAGCACCGCCTGTTTCTTCCCTACTTGATCATAGGAAGACCATATCCTTGGCTGTTTTATGATTAGCCTTGTGACGGATTAAGTGCTTGATATATAAATTTCCAAAATGGAAGTTGATTTGTAAATAGTGAGGCCCTTTGGCTGAGTGGGTGACTACAACTGTAAGCTCTTAAAAAGGATAAAATGGAAATAAAGGGCATTACTTAATTCTTTTTTAATTTTTTTTAACCTTCTTGTCTATTTAACAAGAATGAAACTATAAGTCAATGTTAGGGCTTCCTTCCCCCTTATAAATCAAAAGCAATATAGTGCTGAACCCAGCATATGACAGGTGAATTATTATTTTATGTAATCTAAGAGAATGACAAAACGTACGAACTAGATTGGTTTATAGTGCGACCATAACTTGTGAGCCACAAAAGTATGTGATGTGGAGTTGCATTTCTCATAATTAACCTTCTGCTTGTCCTAATATCTTTGGTTTTGTGTATGAGTGGAGACAAAACATTTGGAAAACGAGTGCAAATCATTCTCTGTCAAAATGACCTTTCAATTCCTAAAGAGTTCTTCTGGTCTTTCTTTCTTCCTAATTTTTTTTGGTTGGGGTTGAGGGAGGGCAGAGGAATTGGTGCAATCCACCATCTACACCACACCCCTGGCACAGTGGGAAGCTCGTTGAAGAACTGTCAATGTATTGCACTCCGGTATCTACCTGAAAATTATACTATCAGAGTATCAGTGTCAATGGACATTTTGACCAATTGTATTCCTCCAACTTATACTAACAAAAATAATCCAAATTACCCATACTCGCTAAAAAGGGAAATAGAGATTTTTGTAGGGATAGCATTACTAATAAACTCATGTTCTGCCCAGTCAAATCACAAACAAACATGTTTTGAAATATCCACGAAATTCTCTTCAAACAGCAGAAAGGGCCACACACCTCATACTTGCAAAAACAACTAAGAGACAGTACACAGAGACCTTGAACAAAGACTACATAATATAAGTAAAGGAAGGGGACTGTATAACTGCACCTAAGCTGACTAGAAAATGGAAACACCAGTAGAAGAGCTGAATGATGCTGCAACAACAAGTCAAAGATTGTGATTGCCCAGTACAACTTATGCACTTCCTTCATCCTTTTCACCAACCTTCGCCTTATCTAGAGGCACTAACACATCCCCTATACCACCAAAACCACTAAAAGAAGTAAAACAATAGTGAAATAATTTCATGAGGGGTTTCTGATATGGTCATACCCACATCCGGTCAACAAGAGTGAACATTCTTCCACTTCAGAGTGCTCCAAAAGAACTTGAACGGCTGAAGGGAAGAAAAGGATTGACCACATAACCAGATAGAACACTCTTTCAAGTCTTAAGAAAATAAAAACTGAAAAGAGAAAAAAAGAAAAGTTGGTCTGATGTCTCGATACAATCTGACACTAATGAATATAAACCATAACAAATTAATAACACACCGGTTACATAAATATTATATATCGGGGGCAATAATAACAGGAAATTTCATTTACATCTGAACTGTTTAAATAATCAGTATATAATCAAACTGATGGGTATATACAGGGTACAACAGTTGTATCCACTGTTAGGCAGCACAAAGCACACTGCCTTAAACATATTTTTGAAACCATTTCTCCGATCTGCAGAATTTATTAACCACCTTGTACACCTCCATCAATAGTCGGGGAAATCTGCTCGTGAAGTAATCATCAAATCCATCAGGGACTGAACCCAGAAGACCCTGAAATAACCATTTAAGGAAGCCTAAGTACCAGAAAGAAGATATAGGGGCAAAATCTTAGAAGTAACTCGGTCTATTTATTAATGAGAAAAGACAATACGAACCTCTGAGCATAATGGAGGATGAGAATCTAATGGAGGATGAGAATCTAAGGAAAGGAGAATATAGAAAAGGGAAATGATGAAGATAATAAATTTGCAACTTCCATTATTATAAAAATAAAACAAACCAAGGGAACTCTTACGAATTTTGCTTAAAAGGCAGCAATGATCATATTTCTTAATATGTATTCACCACTGAACAAGCCTAGTGTGTTCCACATGATCAAATATTCTAGGGATTAAAGTAGGAAATATTAACATTAGAGTACTTTAACATTGGAGTAGGAAATATTAAAGATATAATTTTTTGAATATATTCTGTAATAATCTGTTCGATATTAGGTTTCCATAAAGAATGTAAATTTACCTGTATATATACAAGGGAATATAGAGCTCCTAATCTAAGGAGAAGTACACCATCTTACAATCAATTTGTTAACACATTACATCCTAAAAAACTTTACCCTTTTTTATTAAAGTCCAATAGTCTATTGTGCCATAATCAACTACCCACCCAACCCCTCTTACTCCAAAACACACACACCCAACCAAAAGAAAAAACCGGCTACTCATACAATATTTGGTATGTAATAACTCAAATCTGACATTATTTAATTACAGATTCAGGATCAAGCAACAAAATTGTCAGAAGTAATCTGAGATCAGAAAATTCTGTGTACATTAGAAATAGGCAAGATTATCATACTGATTTCTTCAGGTTCTATTTTTATTTTATTTTTTTCATAAGAGACATCAGGGGAAGAGGAGGAAGACAATGGTCATAACTTAAAAACATTACCTGAACTTCAGCAGGAAGCTCCCGATAATGATTCAACTTATTTCGCATGACGCGCAGCAGGTCTCGCACACTATCATACTTGTAACGTCTGTAACGACCAATGTCACTGATAAATTGTGACTCCAGCCTTTCATCCCATTTAGTACCTATAGCTATAGGAGCAACACTTTCCAATGCATTTAGAATATCTGAATTTGTCTCTCTATCTTCTAATTCAACTCTGTCGCTAGCGTCATGTAGAAATGATAAGCGCGTTTCACAATTCCAAAAGAATGGATGGTGTAGAACCTCTAATGCTGTAGGCCTGACAACAATAATAATGTCAGAGAAAAATCAAGCAGCAAACAAGAAGAACAAGGGGAAACCCAGATAAGGCTATACTCACTCTGTTCATTAACGTTTTTCCTAAAGTGGGAGATAGAGAGAAACTTTTTGCTTTTTGGATAGGAAAAAGAAATTTTTTTAGAGAGATTGGTATTATTAAATGGTATAAGTAGACCCATGTGGTGGACTTATAAAGGGTAAAAGAGAAAATTTTCTAATCCATAAAAGGAATAAATCAAGAGTAGGGAATATTAACAAACACCCCTAAATGGGAAGTTGGAAGAACATAAACACGCGGAGGGGGTGCAACCAATTATCTTCCATTTTTCTACCCTTATAAGATTCAAGAAGGTATGATCAGGATCCTCATCTAATTTGGAATCAATATAAGAACTTCAGCGAACAATAGGAATACAAAAATGAAGTGAACGCACCAAATCCCTTTTATGTATTTGCTTCTTGGCGTGACCTTTACTAAGCCGTTCCCTAGTTCCCATGAAGTCCTACCCGCTCCGCGCTCCCCGAGGCTATATTCCCCCCACTTAGGGGACTGGGCTAAGGGAACCCAGACTGTACCAATTCCACATTGCAACATTGTTGTCACGGACCACAACACTGCCATGAGGAACCACCATCCCGAAACTATCACTACCCCAAAATCCAATCACAGCTTCAACCCCAAAAAATTATCTTAGAAGTTGGAACCAACAACAGTCAGAGACTGTAGCTGGATTCCATCCAACATCTACCATTCCATAGTCAGTTATGTCAGACTTGACACATGGCCGTAGAGAGGAATGAAAGAGTATGACTGGACATGCAGGATGGGTAGAGTGCTATGAGGTGGTGGGTGAAGCTGGTGGACCATATAGGAACTGAGACATGCTTCTCTATTGTGGTCTGAGGTAAGAAGGATGAAGGCAGAAAGGCAAGAAGATGGGGCTTGAGGTAAGGTATTATGGGTAAAGATAAAAGATATTATCCACTCCCTAAATATCCTTATTTATCACATAATTCAGTTTTTGAACAGCATTTGAACCAAAAGACTCCCTAAAGGATATGAATGTCAAAGCAAGGCAACTTCTATCTAGAGATGGCAATCTATTTGAAATTAATTTATCATGTGTCAAACACATGTACATCGGAAAAAGAAAAAGATGTGGTCAAAATACATCAATAATAAACAACTAACATGGTATAAGCAGTTATGCATAGGGAAAAATTGCTGCTAAACTAGTCAGTAGCAAATAATCCAAGGAATATAAGTTTTGTGGAAGCACAATGACCTAACCTCATTTGGGGATCTGGTTGCAGTAAACGAGAAAGAAGATCCATTACTTCTGGCATATTCTCCACCAGAAAAAGGTCCACTTGTTTCCTGATTATATTGGCATCACGTTCAAATCTATCTCCAAAAGGATGTCTGCCACCAGTAACACAGAAAAAGAGGACACAACCCAAGCTAAACATATCCACAGCCCGTGTTTGGCGTCCATGAAGTAGCTGTTCAGGAGCTTGCCAGCCAGAACTTCCATGACCTGTTAGTAAGCCATTAGGCATTAGCCAGTACAGACATGAATAACTTAATCAAACTAAAGAAGTGTAGAGTGCTTAATAGGCCAACGTGCTACAAGAAACTACAGTAACTCAAGTTCGAGAGACAATTAAAGTGACTAGAGTCTAAGGCCATGAATATCTCCACGTGTATAGTATTGATTTCCCCCTAGACACCTCTTTCTAGATTACCTATCCCCTTCCCCTATAAAGAAAACAAAAATACGACGCTATGCAATTGTGATCCACTCATCCACATGAAGCTTCTATGCTGCAATAATGACAGATGATCATCAAAATGCTGAAGAGTAACTAGGCCTCTTTGCTGCAATATAAAAGAAATCTTTAGCACTAGTGAGGTCAGCAATATGAAAATCGACAGTTACAAGGTCACAAAGCCAGAAGGAGAGAAAACGGGAGCGTACACAGACAAGTGAGCTATGATTGTTCTAAAAGGTTTGACTCCATAAACAAAAGGAAGAAAACAAAAACTTATAAGCTAATCCAGTTTGGAATTATACCAAACACTTTATAGAGTTAAGCAATTGGCTTTAAGACTTCTAATTCAAAGTAAATGGTAAAAAAAATCCTTTGAAAATAAATGACATGTATAATGTAGAAGTCTTGCAAATGCTACAGGAGACTTCTTACCAGTAGCATGATGACCTAAAGAAGACATATCTGCAAGGAGCCGCTTGCTAATCCCCATATCAGAAAGCTTTGCGCACAGTGCTTTTTCCTTGTTTATTAAAACATTTTGAGGTTTTAGGTCGCGGTGAATTATTCCCAGTTCATGCAAATGAACAAGCCCAGAAACCACATCCCTGCAGTAGAAAACGAGTGACAGAGAATCCTACATCAAGAACCCAGAATACTATACAAAACTGATACGAAGTACAACATAACAAACACCAGCAAAAAATGATCCCAGTATCATTAATGAGCTAATGCATCCAAATTGCAGTATTCATGATTTTCAAAATATGGCTAATGACAGCATAATGTTTATTGTATTATGCAATAGGTCTCAAGTTTCAGTTAAGTTCAAATTCTTGGTGGAAGTGAAACCAATATATAACTGAAGTACCAAACACTCACCCTTTTTGAAAAGTTACTGCTTGCACCTTACTAAAACAATTAATCAATTAATCAACTATCAATATATGAATGAAAGAACATAACAATGATTACAAACTTAAATAATGCATGATAGACAAAAGGCAGTTCCAACCTCATTAGTTTTATCAACAAGGCAGATGGGTAGGCATTACTTTTCCACAATTTGATGTCTTGCATGGAAGCTTTCACAGTGCTCCGCTTGAGATTGTTCTCTGTCCTTCCACACAGCGACTTGTCATTTAAGGTCATAAAGTGACGGGGGGACTCCGCATACGATTCAATGAGATCATTTAAACTGCAAGAACAAAATTCGAGAGAAAGATACACAAAATCATGGTCATACTCCATGCCATACCAACGGACAATATTTGGATGATCGTCAGACGCAATAAGATTTTGAATTTCTTTAAAGGCAACATCATGATGGGCCTGAACCAAGCGTTTCACAGCCACCTTCCTTCCTTCATAAGCTCCCTCATATACAACAGTACCATTGCTTCCTTTTGCTATTTCTCTATTGGACACAAACAATTTACCAATTGTGCGTCCATCTGTCTCACCCTGCAAAACACTATTGAGGTTCATCCATTGTCTAACGGCTTTTCCATAATTCTGACCTTCCTCTAAGGCAGATATGTTTTTTCCTGATTTACGAGATCTTTTCCTTTTGGAAGATACCGGTTGACTGCTCAAACTAGACTCTACATCCAACTCACCTATTTCTGTCGACACCACTGATTTGTGTCGGAAGGCAAATCCAATGAGATAAAGAGCAAGAAAGACACAACACCATGGAACGTATTTCATTACTAACATCCTCAAGCTTTCAACCCTCCCATGAGTATCTCTATCAATTTCTAGAACTACACGTGAAGGGCGAAGATGACTATGATCAGGGGAAGGGATCCCTTTCTGTTTAGTGAAGGTAGATAAGATTTTATCACCTTGGACATCACCTGGAAGCATTTTATGATCGAGCATAGGATCAGGTAAGACATCAAGTCTAAGAAAATACTCAAACATACTCTGCTTGCGAAAACGGAGGATAGGGAATTCAAATTCACAAGGCAACGAGACAATCCTAGGAGTATCAGAGCCCAGTTTACGGTCCAAATTAAATGAAGCTCCATCAAGCAGCTGATTGGTCCCTCTACATCGAACTTTGGCTTTAAAGAAGCCAACAGTTAGATTCCACAACAGTTTGTCAAAGGCTTTAGTTGTAAGTGAATAATCAATTCTTTCAATGTACAACTCCACATCAGAACCTTTCGCACTTGATGAGCCAGAATTTTCTAATTCAATACTTCCATCAGCAGAGGAGCTCTTTGCACCCTCTTGTGGTAGCTTTCGGGATAGAGGTTTTCCATAATCATGAATAAGCCTTCCAGTCCAAGGATCAACCTTAAAAACTGTAGAATGCATGGATCCCACAGTCACCTCATCATCCTCGTATAATGGTGTCTTTTTCACATATTCTTGAATAGTACCTTCAAGTTTCTGCGTAAAAAAAGGAAAAAGAAAGAGAAAGAGAACTTAGGCTTTATGTGTGAACTCTGATCAGTTATATGATAGTATAAAATCAACAAAAGGAAGTAAAATTTTAAAACTTACAAAAGTTCCTTGACATTGGGAATTTAACAATGAAGTCAAGTAAAAAGGAAGAAAACAACAGGAAATACATTCTTAAATATCAGATCTTAACAAGAGTAAGATACTCCAGGTCAAATTCGAGTCTTCTCCTTCCCAATATCATTACCTTGAGCTTCGATTTTAGATTTTAGGCTTCAGCTACGGAATTTTCGGCATCTGTGGGGGCAGCAGGCCATAGAAAGAAGAGGAAGCTGAAAAGAAATTACGACTAGCATGATTTGGGGTAGGGGTATTTAACATGGATAAAATATTGGAATTGCAAAGAATGAATAATTTCTTGTCATAAAAAGGGGGTTCTGATTGTTTTCGGGATTTTTCTTATAAAAGAAACAAAGCCAAGCCTCAATCCCAAATAGATAAGGTTGGCTGCATAACCGAGAGTCTATCTCGTGTGATCATCTACAAAAATTTTCCTTCTCCATTCAGTCCTAGGTACAAAATCGAGAGTCTATCTCGGTGATTTACAAATATTTTAAATAAATGATAAGCATGTGTGTCACTTTGAAGAAAGAGTTAAGTTAATTGAGTGCAATTTCTAGATTTCATATTATTTTGCACAAACCACAAAGTCTTCAATCTTCATATCAGCTTCCATCAATTTCCATCTTGAAAGATTACATTCAACTAGTTGAGATATGGTCTTAATTACTATCCCAACCCTTGCCTCACAATTCTCACTCAAAAATAAAGGAAACAAAGGCAACAACACTAGACTTTATGTTTCAGAATAGGTATTTGGCACAGAATTATCCTCATAATAAGCCCTTCAGCTTATATATCTAAAGCATAGAGTGAAACAACAAGCATACACTGGCAACCTCGTGAAAAATTTGATGTATAAATCCATGTGATACGGGATATGCCTATAAGTTGTTGATGACTCATAGGGATACCATAGTAATTGAACAAGTACATTATAGAACATGAATAAGCTAATGGGGAGTAGAAGATAAAACCTACCAGTTTTCCATAGTTACTGTTCATATATAGCTCCCAGTCATCTCCACAGTCCAGAAACGAATATCTACTGTGCCCCACTGCTTTATCCTTTTCACCATTTTCTCGGAAAGGAATGTGATAAGACGAATAAATTGGAGGCCCTGATGCGAAAGACCATATTATTTTTCTGGAATCACCATCTACTAGATAGACAGTGCCATTAGGAGCAGCTACGAGCTCCACATCCAATGTCCTGCAACAATACAATAAAACAGATAAGAGATAGGCAGGGAAAAAAGTGTGATGAACTGACCTACTGGAATTAGATGGTGAAAGGTAGAAAGAGGAAAATTAAGATTAAAAAAAAATTCCAAAAAGAATCCCTTCCTAATTGCCTTAATTTTTCTTTTAAGACGGTTCAATACTCAATGAGCACCATACAGGAATTATATGCCCCGGAAGAAACAGATTGTAATTTAAGCATTTTGTTGGGCTTGCAACTATCACAAGTTTATTCAGAATCATAGCAACAATGTGACAAGAGTATAGAACTGAAAACATAACTGGTTCCGAAGAGCTGTAATGAAAGTAATGGTCAGAATACATAAACAACAGTAGCAAAAATAGCCTAGTCATAGGTGACATTAAACAATGACGATATACAAAATAAAGAGAACTCTAACCAAACAACAGATAAATGTAGTCCACTTGTTCCAGAGTTCTCATAGTTCCAATTTCCATCAGTAAACGCAGCCTAAGTGAAGGTCATCCATGAAGCACTAGTGTAGACTATGTATTACCTAAGCCGGAGTCCTAACTCGTTCACTGAAAACCAGCTACAAAATTATTCCATTATAATGTACAGTGTCGTAACATAAATATATGGATCTTAAAATGAGTCAATCCTAACAGGCTTGCAGGTAGTAGTAAACTCAAATCATAAGCCAACAATTCCCCTATTGCTCACAACAAACAAGTTCATCCCCCGCCCTCCACAAATATGATCACTCCGTCATTTTATTAAATCTCCGATTACGACTACGTCTTCCAAATGTACAGGCAACAGTTCTCCTGTGTTGAAGTGATCTATTGATCATTTGCCGTACATATTCACACCCACAAAGAAACACAAGAAAACCCACTATATTTTTTAAATAATAATAATAATAATAATAATAATAATAATAATAATAATTCAATTGCGAAACAATACTTTTTAATTTAGTAATAATCCTTAAAAAAAATTACAGAGAGAGAGAGAGAGAAAGAGAGCGCGAGACTAACGAGGCAACAGAAAGCGGTTTCCTTCCGGCAGGACGGTGTAGGGACAAGTCATTATCAGAGGATAAGACGACGTCGTATAAGGAGGCATGAGCAACGGAGAGGACACAGAGTAGGAGGAATTGAAACCCGAGTTTCATCTGAGGGGTTTGACAGTGATCAAGTTTAGTGATCAACAATGATTGCCTCAGGAATTATTGAGGTGCATACAACTAGAAGAGGGAGAAGATTAACGAAGGAGTTGCGAAGGTTCAAAAAAAGTGGGGAAGAATTTTCAAAAGGTTGCCTTGAAATTCAACGTTTTGAGGTTGCCAGTTGCCTTGCCCTGCTGTTGTCAATTGTCATTGCCTTAGCCTAGCCCCGACGGTTCCTGCGTTTGTTTGCCTTTGGCGTCTGGGTTGGGGTTTGTGAACCTAACCTCAACACGTTATTTCAATCCAAGATGCTTTCCATTATTAAGCGGGATTATATCCAAATTGATTTTAAGATATTTGGAATATATTGTCAAATTATAATTTAGTGTATTGAATGGTTGTTATTAAGAATAAGGCTATTTTCTTGTATGATTAATTAAAATTTTTAATTATGCGAGGTTGACACAATATGACAATTAATTCTAAACAGTTAGAGTAGTTTAACCTATCTAAGTAGTACACTAGTACTATTATTAAAGGATTTTATGTTTTGAATTAACAAATCTTCAATTCATTATGTCAAATGTGATTTTGCATTTGTAGACTACCTTACAAAAATTAAATAAAAAATAGGATTCTAAAATTAGATTTTATAGCGTTTTAGCGAACACTCATCAAGTCATATAGATAAAGATTATATATAAATAGGGAAAGCTCTAGATGACTCCAACCTCCCACATTTATTGAAGAGATTGAAGAAGAGGGAAAGGCCAGTTAAGAGGTAATGTCGTATCTACTACCTCACTTGCACTCATCATCATCCGCTTCAGCCACGATTTGGATAACACTTGCATGTAGGTACCCTCCTCCAATCTTCTCATTTGAAATTCTAATTAAAAAAAAAATTGGAGTGCCTCCAATCCTCTCATTTGAAATTTTAATATTTTTTTTGGAAAAATTGATAGGCATAATCCATCATTTGCTAGATTCGCAATTAATAATCCAATTTTTTTTTATTTATTAATAATCTTACCTTAAACCCCCACTCGCTTTTATTGAACCAATCCCAAATATGACCTGCAAATGCAGGTAAAATAATCGGTAATTATTGTTGTTTTTCCTTAATGTTTGCTTTTCCATCCTTATGTTTGAATGTTTATGTTTGAATGTTTCTCCATATATTCTCTCTATATCCCTCACTTTCTAACATGGCGACTTATTGATTTTTGGCTTGATTTCACTCAAATTCTAGTGAGGGAAGCAACATTGTATGTGATCTTATTGATTTTTTGATATTCAAGTTTAAGTTGTAAAAATGTTTTTCCAAACTTGGTTTTCATTGTTTTTTTGGTAATTGGTTTTCCAAACTTGGTTTTCATTATATATGATTTTACTTTTTGGCTTGTGCTTAATCCATTTGCCAACCCCGCTTGACTTTTTCGTGTTGATGTGTCCTTTATTTCCTTTATATTCCTTGTAGAGCTTATATTTACTTCGAAGAATATTACTAGCTTCAGTTCTTTTTTCGTTGCTTTTAATTTTTGGTCTGTATACTACATCCCCCTTATTGTGTTAAATATTATTTTTATTGTTGACTCCAACTTTTATGAGAAATGTTGATTATATGGTTATGTAGTTCTGTAGGTTGTATGCCTTTCATTAGTTTCTAAGCCATGAGTCTTATAGCCATCTAAGTTTCTAACTTTCGTTTGTTCATTTTCCTCTACATTGAACCTTGTTGAGTCAATGTACCTAGTTATCAATTCCTTTCTATATTGGCATCAGTGTGGAGGAAAGTAGAAGAGTTGGGAGGTTAATGATTCTGAATAGTAAGCAAAGGGGTTAATGGTGATTAGATAGTGATCAAAGGAGAAATTAAAATTAAACTGCCATGTAGTATAGAAGCAACTTTTTCAGTAGGTAACCTGGAAACTAGCTCAATAAAAGTGCAAGGGGTCAAAGGTAGGATTATTCATAAATAAATAAAAAGTTGAATTATTAATTGCGAATAAGCCAAAAACTGGATTATTCTCATCAAATTTTCATTTTTTTTTTGGTAAATTACTTAAATCCAAATTTGTGTGTTGTAACATGGTAAAAGTACTAAAATCGATTTAATATATTTGGATATTATATGTGATTGTAAATTTGTTATGTTTGCCATTTGCCCATTTCACATCGAATTTGCTCAAGTAGTGTCTTAGATGGGGATCTAGGATTTTAAGTCTGAATTCAGATGGATGACTTCAATACAATGTACGAGCTATATGATCCACGCACAATGATGCTCTTCTTTAAGAACAAGCACATAATGGTAGACCTTGGCATTGGTACCAACAATAAGATCAATTGGGCTCTCAAGCACAAGTAGGAGTTTATTGACATTAGGGGTGTTTATGAGCCGAGTCGAGCTCGAGTTTGACTAAACTCGAGCTCGAAAGCTCGTGAGCTATAAAATCGAAGCTCGAGCTCGACTCGAAAACTCAATTCTCGAGCTCGATTAAAGCTCGTTTTGTGCTCGATTAAAGCTCCTTTCGAGCTCGATTAAAGCTCGTTTCGAGCTCGATTAAAGCTCGTTTCGAGCTTGAGCTCGACTCATTTTTAGCTTGATAAAAAGTTTAATAGGCCTAAGTACTTAAACCCCAATTGGACCAAGAAGAAGACTAAATTTTAGCTTTAATAATTTTAATTTGGTTTTAGGTAGAAAACACTATTGGGTTTATATATACTAATTGCTTCAAACAATCTATCATTTTTTCCAATGTGGGACTTTGATTTTATATATAAAACTCTCTCTAACCATATTATTTTAATCCAATGTGGGACTTTTGGTTTATATCAAACCATCTTTTATTTATTTCAATTTTATATTTTAAGTATACTTTTCAATTCAATTTTCTCACGAGTTTTTCGAGTCGAGCTTTGATGTGCTCGACTTGGCTCGTTAACTTATCGAGTCAAGTTCGATCTTGAGTCTAGTTCAATCGAGTTGAGATTTGACCGAGTTGAGTCCGAGTAGCTCACAAGTAACTCACGAGTAGCTCAACTCAATAAGCACCCCTGATTGGCATTGTCAAGACTGCCTATCATGGGGAAAGGAAGGGTCGAGGACTTGTGATTTTGCCTAAAGATTACTCTACAAAGTACTCCTACTAATTATTTGTTTTATCATTTTTGTGAACATTAGTTATGTTGACTGTAGTTGTACACATGTCAGCCGATTATGATAGTGGTGTTCCGTTCTTCATTCTCAACCTGTATTATATGTACAATTGCTAGCCAATAAAGCAATGAATCTCGCGATTACTTCAGCTTTCAGCATGTAACTTGTGAATGCCATTGTAGACCAAGCAAGGAATGAGGCAAATGGCCATCTTCATCATCTAAACTAAACCAAGACCCTTTATATTTTATGTACATTTACTCGTTCAATTACCACCCAAAACCTAGTTTCTGCATATTCAAAACCCCCCTACCCCATGATGCGGAACTTCAATGTCTAATGTTTTGCTTGATTAACATTGGGTTAGAATCATATTGTCCCCATGTGACTATTGAGAAGAATATATGGTAATTTGCAGCATAATTTTAAAAAAGATGCAAATAGACATTAAGTTTACAAACTCATCAAAATTTTCCTTAAACTTATCATTGTCATCAATATTATTTCTTTAATTGACAAGTTGTGAAAGTAAATTAGTTTTAACCTCCATACCAGTGAGCTATGTTTTTTCCTAGTGCCTAGTTATTTTATTTTGTACCATCTCTATTTACAACATACTCCATAAAATGTTAAAATGTCACTAAAAGCCTTGTGGGATCTGCAATTGCTCACTAAATTATTCGTAGCGTTTGTTGGTGGTATTGCCATGTTTTGTATATATTGCTGATAGGATATCCAAAATATCACTTCACATATGCTTGGGGGTGGTTGGTTTGCCCTAGAGAGTGAGAACTAGCGACGATTCTATTGGACTTAAACGTTCATCCAATATTATTAAATCTAATGCCATTAGGTGAGTTAAGGAATCCTAAAGAAATTTTGGTAGAAAAAATGTACATGAATGGGTTATATTTATAATTTAGTCATGACTATCATATTTATAAGTAAGACAAATTATTATTAATTTTTTGACAATAAAGAAATAAACTTACACACAAGAAATATGCCCTATTATAGCCTTCATGGCTAACTTGTGGAAGACATGACTTGCATACATAAAATAAAAAGATAAGGAAGACAAAAATTATTAATGTAACAATACTCTTTCCAAATTTATTCCCTTATAAAATGTGTTTTCTCATTACATATAATACGTACCTTAAAAAAATATGAATGTTCAACATATGTGTCATATTTAATGGAATTTTATGTACTTCTATTTTTTCCCTTATTTGTAATTAGAAATCATACTTACCTAAATTTCCTTAAAACTTAAGAAGTCAAATTACTCTATATACTTCAGAAAATACAATCCGTAAGGATCAAACAATTTAAATCCAAATATTTCTACATCATATTTAAGTATTAATTCTAGTACCTTTTTCTTATTTCCATATATAAAGCAATTTTTATTTTTATACGAAATGTTATGCGCTTCTTTTTCTTAAACTATTTGGGTACTCCCATGCACTCCACATAAACCCTAAACCCCTTATTCGTCATTCCACACTCACACCCCCATTTCTGATAAACCCTGTTCATCAAAACCCTAATAGTCGTTACTCTTCATTTTTCCGTTACTGCGAAATCGTGTTTTGATTACAGTAAGTCTATCTCTCTTTGCCTATTACGTTTATTCCTGAATGTCAACTCTTTTTTATTCCATTTCATTTATTTCCTCTGTTTAATTTGATTGCTGGGTAATTATGGTTAGTCATTCACATTCCAATAATTGTATCTCTCTTGTAAGGATTCAGCACTTTGTAACAATTGGACCCATTAATTTAATTGTTAAGATTTGCGTAGTTTAAGTTGTTAAAAATTGGGAGTTAAAATGTAGAAGATGACGAGGCCGTTTGCGGTTAAAGCCGGTAAGAAGAGGAAGAAGAGGGAGGAAAACTATGACAGGGGGGAGGATGAAGTTGAAATGATAAAAGAGGATTTACCAGCGGCCACTACAGATGCGGCTGCTGCAGATCAGAAGGTAGATGAAGAAGATTCTGTCAATGACTTGCCCGGTATTCCGATCACTGTCTCGGAACAGAATAGCCGGTCCGGAGCAACTTTTATCCTTGAAAAGGCGTCCCTCGAGGTTGCCAAAGTTGGGAAGGTATATCAATTATCATCAAGTTTTAATTTTTTTTGGGGTTTAAAGTTGTTTGTGTGTGTGTGTGTGTGTCTTTTTTTGGATATGCAAGTAAATATTAGTAACGTTGCCTGGGTGTGAGTTTAGCGGTTGTTGTTTACTGAATCCTGATATCACATTACACTCATTTGTAATTGCAGACTTACCAAATTTTGAACTCCGAGGACCATGCGAATTTCCTGAAGAAACACAATAAGAATCCTGCAGACTATAGGCCAGATATTGTTCATCAGGTTTGCAAGACAAACTTTTCGCTATTTAGAGGATATTTTTATGTTTTGTACTTCGGTGGTTGTTTTCAAAATGTTGCAAAAGATGGTGCTTTCTGTCTTGTGTCTTTGGTTGTTTTCTGAGGTAGTTGTGATTATCTTCAGGCACTTCTGATGATTTTGGATAGCCCACTTAATAAAGCTGGGAGGATTCGAGCTGTGTATGTGAAAACTGAGAAAGGTGTACTTTTTGAGGTTAAACCTCATGTTCGTATACCAAGAACATATAAGCGTTTTGCTGGCATCATGTGTGAGTAGTAATTATCTTGTCCTAAGCCTTCGTGTCTGTCAAATTCCAAGCATCAGCATCACTGTAATAGTGTGATTTGGTACCAAGGGTCTGTTGTGTGGTTATCTTACTTCTTCACTCCCACATTTTTAATGTTGCAGTGCAATTACTACAAAAGCTGAGCATTTCCGCTGCTGGCAAGCGGGACAAACTTTTTCGGGTGATTAAAAATCCTGTCACTCAGTATCTACCAGTTAGTTCTCGTAAGATAGGTGAGCTTGAACTTAACTAGTGATCCTATCTGACTGGTATTAGACAACTTCTATCTTTTGATGTCCTCCTCCACAGTCTGTGACATCTGGTTGTTCATTATCAGGTTTTTCATTCAGCTCAGAAAAATTGGTGGACATTCAGAAATATGTGGATGCTGTTAAAGAAGAATCCAATTTTGTCTTTGTGGTATGTTTCTGACTTGAACGAACTTGCTGTATTATTAGATTTAATTTATTTTTTATGTGGAGAATGATCAAAATAATCCTGTTTTTTTCCCTTCAAGGTTGGTGCTATGGCTCATGGAAAGGTTGATAATGAATATGTTGAAGACTACATTTCAAGTAAGTTTTCGCAAAAGTTGCCTCTGTTTATGGATTACTTCAGGCACAATCTATAAAGTTTTGATACTATGCTTAATAGAGTTAGGCTCTATTCTCGTCAACTTATTTAGTTGAATGTAACTTACTTTTGCTAAACTACTGTTAGCTTTGCTGAAATTAATTTATTTTTGCAGAACTTATCTTGTTTCTGCTGAAACTTATTTTAATAAGCCAAGAAGCACAGAGCCTTAATTGCAAAACTGGGCACTATTCTGAAATGTGCATAATTATTTTTAGTTTATTGCTTTACTTCAAAGCTGATGATGACATAATCTATTATAGCATCATTGAGGTGTTGAATACTTGAGTATATGCTCTAGAGTTTAGGGCTTTAGATGACATCCTCTCTGACAATAGAGAACTCATCCCCCTACCAACTTTTCTCTTCCCCTTCCTTTATTCTCAATCACCTTGGTGCCAAGTGCCCTCTCTTCCTAGGTAGGACTGCGGGAGAGCCATGAGCCATCATAAAAGTTATAGGTTGGAGACAGCTATGAACCATCATAAAAGTTACTGGAGGCCCTACAACATGGTTTCTTCCTCACCAATTGGTTGAGACCTGAGGATCTATGGTGCCAACCATTTAGAAGTCAAAGTTTGCAGGATGTAGTTGGCTGAAATCTTTTTGTGCTAACTAGTAGGTTTTGTTGGTAAGATGTCTGGTCTTTCATGTTATGGTGTTATATATAACTTATTCTTCGAAATCGAGTCAAGTGTGAATACCTACAAACCCCAGTGATATATGCCTTGTGATAGTCTGATAGACGTTTAGTGGATTGGGTGGGGGTTGCCTTGGGTTTTGTAATTAAAAGATTAGAGCCTCTGTGAATGACTATGACTAGTGGATTAGGTGGGGGTTGCCTTGGGTTTTTATTACCAACTTTCAACATCTAATTCTGATTACCTGATTTCAGTTCATTGAATTATGCACTTTTTGTCAATTTCTGATTTATCATTTGAGAGAAAAGATGTATGTATAAAGAGGTGGGAAAGTGGATTGTTGTTTCTATTTTGTTTTTCCTTACTTTCTATCTTTTCACTTTTTTTTGGTACAAAACAAGTTTTCCGTAGGATAGGTAATTCCCCGTATGATTCAAATGTTCTTATATCTGAAATTAGGTGTTCAAGTTTTCTCCCATGTTTTGTTTAATCAGAATGGCATGTTCATTGACTTTGGGGATTTTTTGTGGACAAAAGAGATGGAGCTGTTTTTGTTTGGCCCTTAATTAAACATTTGGTGTTATTGACGTGTTGCATGTTATATATGCAGTCTCAGGCTATCCTATGAGTGCTGCCTGGTGTATAGCAAGAATCTGTGAAGGCTTGCAACATAAATGGAGTATCTTGTGAATTTCTTGCTGGGTTAGTGTTAGCTAGGGTAGTCTGAATTATAGCATTCATGATTTCTAGAACCTTCTCTTGATGTTGTGACTATGCTTAGATGCTAAAGTTTTGCAGTGTGTATCAATATTCTTCTTAATTCATGGACAACCAGCCTTGATAGTTCTAAGCAAATACTCAACTAAATGCTTGATATATTAGCCAATTCTTTACTCCGTATATGATAGCTCCATTTGTGAGTATGGTGAGGATCAGGTTCTTTATATTTGTCAATCTTTAGGGGAAAGGAGAGGAAAAGGGCTCCTCAAAGTGAATTATTTACTGAACAGGAAACAATTTCTTCAAGATTAGATGCGTAGTACAACTTATTCAAAGTGAAACTCGATGACAATACATTCTGTTGTAGATGTATTCAACATATCGTTGTCATTCTCTTGATTCTGCCCACACAAACCCGCTTGGTGTAGATTCATACAAAATACATTACTGATGTAGAACCAATGTGCTCGACGTAAAAGTTAAAACCAGTCTGATGTTTTTTATTGCCACTTCTAATATTATCATTGACGTAAAATTTTACTTCTAATTAACATTATGATATTTTTCTCACCCAAGCACTTGAATTTGTTGAAAATTTTGATTTAAGATTCTTTAGCAACAATTTGATAATATGTTATATATGTGAATGCAACTGTAGAAGAATGGTACCCAAATGAATTTTAATACTATTTGGCTGAAAATTAATTTTATACCAGTATCATTTACTAGATGTGTGAAAAAGAAGTTAGTATACATGAATTCATAACTAAGAGATAAAAATATGACGCATTTTGAAATGGAACTACTACAGCATAGTAAGTGCAAGTATATTCCTCTAAACTACCAATGCATTCATAAAAATTGATCAGTTGATCTCTGAAATATGGCCTTTTTAAATTCACTCTGTTTCGATGTACATCCGTGGACATTTTTTCAACAAATTCCCCTTGTTTTCAAGGAGGTAAAAATACAAAGAATGATACGGATATAGAGAATAATATGCCTTTGAACAAATACTTGTTCTTCTCATTTCATCCTTGCACCATATTTTGGAACCTAAACCTTGCCACCACCAGAGCTGAAAGCTTCTAGTTTTTCAAGAATCAACCATTATTTAGAGTTGCAACTTATTCAACTATTGGCGACTTTGGAAACTGCTGCTGCTGATAATCTGCCGTCTTTGTAACAAAATTTTAGGAAGTATATGTCTCATTGGGTCTGCCTGCCCTTAAAATTGTTTGTTCAGGATAAAATCCACATGAACACCGTGGACCAGAGAGTAAGAGCAAGCGCTGCAAAAACATATGTCCATAGAAATATCACTGAGCATTCTTCTTGTCCCATATCAAATAACTCTGCCATGGTTCCTGCATCCAATTAAACAAACAAATATATGATTAGACAGATATTGTTAAATGTAGCAAAAATTAATTCCAAGAATTATCTAACTGAAATCTGAACTAGACTACTATAAAGCTGGGTTTTAAATCTTAGGAGTTCATGACTGACCAATGCTCATGGCGGGAGGTAGCGTGAACTGAAGCATCAACACAAAGCGATACAAAGGGTCAGGTGGGAGGAAGCCAAAACTATCAGCAGCTTTTACTACTCCAATACCAATCACCGGAAGCAGCAAGTATTTGACAAATAAGATCCCCAAGATGACAGTCGGCTTTACTTTTGCTGATCGTAATCCTGTTCAGATCAACACAATAATAATCTGTATTAGTCAGAGATCTTATTCTTGTCCAAGCCAAGTATTAACTCTGAACATCAGAAATTCGTTACCTTGAATGAGGTTTCCACCTAGTATAAGGGTGATACAAGGTGTTGCTCCATCCCTGCGAGAAATTTCATAAGCTATGTTACAGTTTAGCAGATTTTTCTAGTAGTATTAGTGGTTAGGCTCCATTCTCTTCAACCTAACGAATCATTGAAGAACACAACTTAATTTTCCGAACTTAACCCATATTTCTGACGTGAAACTTAGTTATAAATTAATCAAAACAGATGTTTAACTGGAAATTCACCCAAGACATACCCAAGCAATTTGAGGCAGTCTTGTATCACTCGAAAGGGAGCACCATCTCCAATAACGAGGTCCTTCAACCAAATGATAGCTCCAAAGGTCAGCCCGATAATCTGATAAGGAAGTATAAACCTGCATTAGTCAGTTGAAGAATACATGAAAAACCATGCTTGCCTAACTGAGGCCTGTCTGGGACTCTGGACTCTGGGTGCATAGTTGGGTGTGGCATATTTTTATGTTGTATTAATTATATATTAGCTAGTATTGTAATGGTAGGAAATCATCAGTTGCTGCTATTTGGAAATATCCTTGATCACAGACTTCACACAAGATTTCAATCATACTTCGTCTTCACTTGCACTAATTAATTTCAGGAATACTGTCAGCTGAATTTTAAATGAAGTATTATAGCGTTAGGCTCAATAAATGGTACGACCTTACAGTTCTACTCTGTGAGTAATGACATATTAATATTTTTAGGGGTGCTTTACCAATGATGCAAGGTGTTACAATGCATTCAAATAGTCTGTAAAAGTAGCTTTTTATATAGAGGGAAGACTCACTGCACCAACAGTGGGAGGTGCCATTAGTTCCTCTATAATCTGACGTAGGAACTCCGTTATCTTCCGGAAAATGGAATTGCTTTCCTTTTTTGGAGATACCTGCAAAAAATTACAAGGACTAAGTAAATGATAGCACTATTCTTATCATGCATACATAGTCTATAGTCATACCACAGAACAAAAACTTACAGGATGGTTTTCTGCAGCATACCCTTGAGTCTCTCCATTGAGAAGATGAGTTTTTGCATCAGCCTCTAAGTCCTCGTTTGGATCCTTCGCAGCCTCCTCTTCTTCAGCTTTTAGTGCTATAAACTTAATGAATGAACTCTTTATCAAGTGGAGAGTGTATGTCCATGTGTAAAACCCACCAAGCTGCAACACCACAACTGTTTCTATGTTAAGAATTTGCTGCCTTGTTAGCTCTATCAGTACCTTTCTCATCTTATCTTTTGATTGCATGCTTACGAAGTTAACCTTATGATCGTATATAGTATATATTATATACTCCGTACAAAATTTGTCTGAAATAAAATTAGTAATTCCTCTGTGTGAAGGATTACAAAAGAGTTTACGCTAAATTCTTAATACAAGATACTGAATGTGTAACTACTGAAAATCAGAGTTTTTCTGGGCGTACCGCCATGGAGAAAGAGGCGTAAGAGAGACCAAGCGAAGAACAAGCAGCATGGTTGTCGCCAAATGGACTGCCATTCTCATGGCAGATTGAAGGGAGTACGATCAGAACAAGGTTTCCCAAGTTTGCTGGAGTATCAAAGATGTGAAGGTAATTAACTATTAGAAAATCTGACAGTTATGTATGTATTCAGTATTCGCTTAGGTGCCAAGACGGATAAATAAAACTTTAGAAAATGAATTGACTTACCAGCTGAGCAAGAAGCAATAACTAGGCCTTCAAGGTGTAGCCCAGGTTTCAGCAATTTTACTGCAATCCATCCAAGGATTCCTCCAATCAGAAATGTTAGCCCTACATTAATGGGCATAAACCACCTGCAGTTTAAGAAAAACCATAGAAAGATGTAAATCATGTAATATAATACCAATGAGATGCCTTAGCTTTAACATCATATAATGTATAGGGAAATATTTTGTATGCATATAGATTTAATAAAATTATTGTATGGACAATAAAAATTACCTTTTAATACAATAAAAGTCATCTTACAACAAAAGATATATATAATGATTCAAGTTGATAAAATATTGAGATATATTAAAAAGAAAATGTTGGGTATATTATATAAAAATTATCCCTTAATAAAATAAAAAGCCATTTATACTAAAAAAAAGTCACCCCTCAATTTAACAAAAATATTTTTTTATAAAGATTTGTCATTCAATACGGTTTATATGTCTCTGTTTAGTGCATTACTAAAGTTTTTGTAAATGTTTAATGGCTAGATTTCTTTTTTAGCGTTTTGAACAAAAAATATATTGACTATTCACAGCAGAAGTATTTGACATAGATAACCACTTCTATGTACCAAAGTAATGCAACACATATAAAGAATTAAAGATCAGAAAAGTGGCGGTAAGAAAAAAGACAATTAAAGAAATACAGAAAGTCTAAGAGAGGGTAAGATTGACGATAGCTAACCATGAAATGATGTCTTGCAATGTTACGGTCTTGGCAAGACTTGCAAACATAAGTGCAGGAGTGAAGACCACGTACACTACCTGCATACAAAATTCAACATTTGATTTGATTTTTTTTTTTTTCATTTTTCTGTACATATTCTCCAAAATTAATCTACAAAATACTCATGATGTCCTGCATCAGTACAAAATTCTACAATCTGAGCATGGTATCGAATAGCTTACGCATACCTTGTTCAAAGACCTTCGAGCATCTGCTGTCAAAATATTGCAGTACTTGGTTGACAAAAAAGCTCCTAGACCACAGATCATTAACACTTGCAAAATGGGCATTGATGCCACTTCTAAGAGTGACAAGAAACCCATCTTCCACTTTTTTTTGGTATTTGCTTTTTCCTCTCCTTTTCTGACTTCTCCTCAAAAGTTTCCAACTTTCTCTTTAATCGAAGAATGAAGCGACAATACGTCTGCAAGCAGTTCAGTGACGCACTTTGATATTGAAATACTTCAGCCGTACATAGCAAACAAGTCCAATAAAAAAGTGTGTTTTTTTTTGGTCACAAACCAAAGGAAAGACAAGATTGATAATGCAAATTGGTACAAAAGCACGGGAAATTTCCATGAAAAACTAACATCTAAGATTTAGCAATGAGCAAAACAGATCTACGGCTGTCAGAACCCTCTCATGTGAGAACACATTTTGTGTAAAAACTCATTTAAGACTATTGAGCGTGAGTAGATCTACGGCTGTGATTACAAGCAAATATAATGACAAGTATGTAAATATCTGAAATTAGGATGTTTCTGTTCGTTTGTTCAGCTAGCACATGTACCTAGATTTATGATGCAGATTTTATCAGTGTTTTTTCCACTCTAGTAAGTTACTGTACTTTTCCCCATTATTGTGATTTGCTTTTCTTTATATTTTCATCATTTTTTTCATTATTGTACATTAATGCACAGAAAAAATATAGAACATTAGAAGAAGACTAGTTTAGAACAATGAGAACATTGGTTTAAAACAATAACAAGAAAATTTTAGAACAATTAGGCATTCTTAGAACAGAAGTTATAAATTTTGTAATTAAACATGTAGTTGGTAAAAATTTGGTGATGTTTGAATTTTTTTTATTTTTGGAATCTTTGAAATTTTATGAAATAGTAGCTTAGTACATTTGAAAAAATATAGAACATTATAAGAAAACGTTAGAACAATAGAAGATTATTTTTAGAACAATGAGAATAATAGTTTATAACAATAACACAAAGTTTTAGAACAATAAAGCATACTTTAAACATTTGAACAGAAGTTATACTTGACATTACTTTAATGATGTTTGAATATGTTCTTAGTTCGAAATGTTTGAAATTTTGAAATTTATGAAACACTAGCTTAGTACATTTGAAAAAAAAATATAGAACATTAGAAGAAGACGTTAGAAGAATAGGACACCAGTTTGAAACAATGCAAACATTCGTTTAGAATAATAAGGCATACTTAGAACAAAAGTTATAAATTTCGTAATTTGACATGTAGTTGGTAAAAAATTTGGTGATGTTTGAATATTTTTTATTTTTGGAATTTTTGAAAATTTGAAATTTTATGAAATAATAGCTTAGTACATAAAATATAAAACATTAGAAGAAGACGTTAGAACAATAGAAGATTATTTTAGAATAATGATAATAATAGTTTAGAATAATAACACAAAATTTTAGAACAATAAGACATACTTTAAACATTTGAACAGAAGTTATACTTGACATTAATTTTATCGTTCTAAATTTTCATTTTATTGTTCTAAACTATTGTTTTAATGTTCTAAACTTCTGTTATATTGTTCTAATGTTCTAAACTTCTGTTATATTATTCTAATGTTCTAAAGTTCCGTTCTATTGTTCTAAACTATTGTCCTAATGTTCTAAACGTCTATTCTATTGTTCTAAACTTTTGTTATATTATTCTAAACGTTTGTTCTAATGTTCAAAACATCATGATTATACCTTATAACACTAGTATTAGACTTTAGAATATCAGTATTAGACCTTAGACAATAAAATAAGTATTTAGAACATACATGTCAATCTTTAGAACAATAGAATAGAAGTTTAGAACAATTACATACAAATTTAGAACAATAGAATGAAAGCTTAGAACATTAAAACAATAGTTTAGAACAATAGAATAAAAGTTTAGAACATTAAAATAATAGTTTAAAACAATAGAACAGAAGTTTAGAACATTAGAACAATATTTTAGAATAATAGAACAAAAGCTTAGAATATTAGAATAATAGTTTATAACAATAAAACAATAGTTTAGAACAATAAAACAATAGAATAGAAGCAATAGAACATAAGTTTAGAACATTAGAAAAATAGAATAGAAGTTTTATGCAACGAAACAGATCTTTAGAACAATAAAACAGAAGTTTAAAACATTAGAACAAAAATGTAGAATAATAGAATAGAAGTTTAGAACAAATGTTTTCGAAAAATGTATAGCTGCAATGATGTCAGAAAGTACAACTTTTTTTTGGGTTTTGTAAAAAGTAGTTTTTGTCTTAATATTTTTCAGAAAATGGGAAAACATGTGTCAATTTTTTTTGAACTTATAGAAGTGTGTCAGTGTTTTTTTTTTAACTTATAGAAGTGTGTAAGTTTTGTCATTATTTACGCTTTTACCATTTTTTTTCCACTCAATCTCATTCGTTGAATTTGGAGATTATATTGTGTAAGATTGATACTTGTTTAGCAAAGGATTCTCATATAATCATATGATTGATTGATGCCAATTTGGATCTGTACTAAAGCTAATTTTGGTCTATAAAATAGTGGAGAACACGTATTTTATATAAAAAAAACGTGTACGTGACCCTCAATCGGTTAGATTGCTACACAGTACATATTAATATATTATTAGGACAAACTGCCAAGTTGTGTACCAAAGGATATATCATTCCTTTCGTTTGCTCTGGTTGAAAATAAACTTACTCCCTAAAAGTTAAAAAGAGATTAGACTCCACTACAAATCACTGAATCATAAGTTCTATTATTGTTTAAGGTTTTGGGGTTGTACTTAAGGTTACATCTTACATCAGATGTTTATTCTAATAAAATCTAGTATTCTAAATGTTTGCTGATTCCAACGTTACCAACATAATTATTATAGTAAAGCTTTGCCGCAATTTCAAGTTCTAACATATTCTTCACCTTGTTTATTATTGTCTATTGTCAATTTGGCACATGCAGCTATCGTCAAATCATACAAGATTCCATCTTTAACCAAATTTTCAAAGATAACACCAATAATCATGCAACTAATAAATCGCCAGCTTTCATTCTTTCATGCATATTCTCTTCCTTTCTGTTTATTCTCTGTATTTTTTTTTATTTACTATATTTTTATTTTTAAAATTAAAGTTTTTAACCACAAATTCTAATTATATTATATACATAAAATATATTTAAGTATAATTCAATATAAATTTTTATATTTTTATTTATCTTAAAAATTTAGAAAAAAAATATTTTAAGTTATATTTTAAAGACTACAAAAAATCAAATATAACAAATAAATTAGAGCGATAATAAGTGCCTTAATATGAATACAGTACATGAATAGTTAAGTGGTTCATCTATTTGTTGTTGATTGACACAGGCATGTCTATGTCCATCTTCTTACTCCACATTTATCCAGAACTTGTATTTCAACATTTCACATATGATCTACTATTAGTACCTTTTAGAACATCAATATGTTTTCAATTTGTAAACTCAATGCCGTGGTTTTTGCTAATCTTAGAAATTGCTTACTCCGTATTATATATATAGAGAAACTTTATCATTAAAGTTTCATCCACTTTTATCCGGAAAAAAAAAAATTTATATTCCAAGCAGACTGATCTTGTCTAACAGCTGAACTCACGCCAGTTTAGAAAGCTATTCTGTACGTGATAAAAAAAAGTGCAACAAAATTGATATGAAAGCTCTCCAATATTACGCTACGGATAATCCTGCTTAAGGTATATATTGATCAATAAGCTAGCTAAATCATGCATCATATATCAACAACAGAAAACGTGCAGGAAATCAACATTATCTAATCTTTAGGTTGCTGTCATTCTCGACATACTATACCAATCCAATATAAAAGGAAGCGGCGAAGCGCATATATATATAAGATGATGCATATGCACGTTCTGAATAACGCAATACCTGAATTGAATCGAAGAACAAGAACAAGAACAAGCACAAGAACATATATGCATGTATGCTTAAATTAATATAAGTAGCTGTATTGGAAGAGAGATATGAAATGAACCTGAACTTTATTTCTGGAACAAAATGTGCTGAATTTTGTCTGGCCTTCAGAATCTTATAATCTTATAAACTTATGCAATATATGAAAAAGGAGGTAGAATATATATATATGTGTGTGTATGTATGCGTAAGAAATGAAACAGGATGAACAAAACCTTTCTGGTTTAATTATTAGGGAAAGTCCTCTGTTGTTGGGTTGAGGATTATGACTTTTTGAGAGGTGTAAAAACAAAATATTGCGATGGGAACCTCAAGACAGAGCCCCCTATATATATTCCAAAATATTTGGGTTCATTTAATTATTATTTTTACATTCCAGCATTTCACATGTCATTTTAAAAAGTTCCACTTTTCTTCTATAACAATTTCATTAATTATTATATTTGATATTGTGTTTTTTCTTTATTGATTTGATTTTAGCCTTATTATTATTTGGTGCATACATTTTGGACGTTTCTTCTCTCTATTTTTTTTTTCATTTATTGGTATAGATACCACCTCTGCTCCAAAAAAATTACAATAATATGACTTTCACTTGAATAACAATCTTTGAAAAATAAATTATTTTATTATTAATTAGCTTGAATTATAAAAGATGATATCATGAAAATATAATATTAACCTATTATAACAACAATTTATTTGAAATATTATCGTTTATTCATTTTTATTTATTTAGTAGAAATATATGGTCAAAGTAATACGGAGTATATAAACAGTACAAAACTCAAACTATTAAAATTATACTAAAACGGAGGTTAATATATTTTTGTGTATGACGATTAGCATATTAAATATGTAGTATGTAGAAGAGATGATTTTATATGCGATCTTTTATTAATTAAGTTAGGAGTTTGTAACATAATAATATATTGGATAGCATATATAAATAGACAATTTAAAAACCATTTTTCAATGAATTAGTATAAGTAATAAATTATTAGCTGTATTCTAGTTGTCAGCAAGTTGGAGATCAAATCCTATCAGAACTACTATCATTATTTTATAGATTATATTTTGATTTGGCTTCCTATTTTTGTGGACCGTCGACCGAGGTTGCTTCATGTGACCACTAACTATACCACTTATATCGCGTGGTTGTCTAAAATATAAGCTCCCAAATCTGAATGGTGATACCGCCAAAGCTATAGATCGATCCGAATATAAATCGTATTTTTTTTTAAAAAAATTAGTGATTTCTTTTTAAAAAAAAAAATAGAACATCATATCTAAAGCCTTGAGGCATAAGAATCAAGATACATGCATGCATGTGACTGACTATCAGCTGCTTAGTACGGACTACGGAGTAGCCTGAATATGCAAAAGGGACGGATCCAATATAAGTTTAGTGGATTCATCTGGATCAATACTAGAAAAGATCACTCTTATATATATTATTGCAATATATATAATCTTATATATAAAACTAACTCACTGGTATATATCCTTTCTTTTTACCCTCCCACCCACTCTTTTTTTTCATTCTATTTTCACATACTGATTCACGGCTTCTACCCACTATCCCTACCCACCATTTGAAAAACTCAAAACCGAAAACCCTATACCCTACCCACTTACCCAATTAAATTTTATTGCTTTTATCATGTGCATGATTGTACTGCAGCTATGAAAAGTTGATAGGGCATATGGTGTATACGTGTAACTGTTAGTTTAAAAAAGGACAATAAAATTATACAAATTAGAAGTGTGGCCATTTTAGTTTATTAGAGTTGAAGCTTGTGTGATATGCAAGTTTATTACTCATACTATTTTAAATGTTCAATAAATATAATAAAAGAAATTCTTATGTGTAATTTCATCTATAAATGTATTTATACTTAGTTGATTGAATTGTGCGGATTGACATCTTTTTGAGGGTGACTTAGTTTTTTATGTTGGTTTTAAATCTTCAATCTCATTTATTATCATATAATTTTCTAAAGAATTGAGATCGGAGCAAGATATTATGTAAGAAAAATCAAAAGAAAAATATTTATCCAGTAGCTAATTATATGCTAATATACAAAATTGATAGCCACGAGCCCGAGCCCGAGCCCACCATATTCCATTGCCAAAAAAATAAAGTAGTAACACTTTCTCGCTTGAATGCTACTCCGTAATTTTCATTCAAAAACTACCTGCCCCATCAAAATCAAACGTTGTTACTGGTTAGGCTAATGAAGAATTGAAATTGAGGGGTAAGGCTTTCCTTCTGAACATAAAAAGTACAAATAAGCAACACAAGGCGTACGTTGAAAGTAACATATTGTCATCCGCTCTAAATCACACTTGTAACTTGGTATCTTGCAAACTAAACAAGAATAGACTGTGCATGCTAATAATTCACAATTCACTGGTATGAATGTCCATATTTGACTGGTTACGCAGTTCTTGAATAATTCACATTTGTGAATACTGCAAGGACAATCTATGATTTTTTTCTTTGAGAGATCCCTGAATCATCACTGCAACCTGCTTCAATGTCATTTTAGTCTTTTACTCGCAGCAGAATTTCATCTACTTGTAAATCCAAGCAAGTTGAGATATATATCATCTGTTTCTTTTCTTTTAACTTTTCAGGTATGAATCTAAACTCTATGTTCTCATTTGCTATATTTAGTCGTAGTGGTTATATTTGACATTTGATGACACGTCGCTACAAATACTCGAATAATTCTTACTTCAGTTACTTATATTAAATTAGACTCAATTTATGTGGACCATACATATCAATAATAAAAAGTGGGGGTATTTAACAAAGAATAAAAGATCGAATAAGTCTTGCTCACGTCAAGGTATTCCATGAAGGAACACGTTTTAATAAAGTAGTACTTATTTAAAAGGTGATGGTGAATTTGTTAGAATATATTTAGCCTAATTATCTCATTCAACCGTAATTATCAGCGTACGCATATATTTCCTTACTTATAGCAATTTAGTTAGCTAATTTAGAATAGATAATTATCCTCCTAATATTCTGGCTGTAAATCAGCAATTTTCTACAATTGTAACTTGTACATTACTGTATAAATATTGTATCAATACAATGCAAAAGGCAATAATGTTTCAGTTTATTACATGGTATCAGAGCTGGTTATGTAGAGGAGAATGACAGAGTTGGCTAATAAAGTTTAGGTCCTGAAGTACGGACAGCAATAATTATGCAACCAAAAAAATGGGCAGCTATTACATCTTAATGATCCAATGCATTGAAAGAGTCTTCCTTCCTTGGTTGCTTAGTAATCCTTTTGGAGTTTGGACCACGAGACTATAGATTGGGTTAGCTGTGCTAATAAGTGCTTGATCTGAACGCCTGTGTTCGACAACCGGCATGCGTTTATCCTGCAACTACCTTCTACTGTACGACTCTCCAGCCACGGAAAAAGACTCAACTACCTGCATTATTTTTGGGCGTTCACGCCCGGTTCTAAGTTTCTAACCTTATGAGAATGTTGCATCATGCATGTATGAGAGTATGAGTCGATGAGTATCAGTTGTAGCTTTGAATGAAGTAGTGACTTCACAACCAGCGTTTTAATGTCAACTAAAAGAAAGAGAGAAGAATAATTTTGTTGATCCATCGAAAAGATTATTCATTTTTAGTAGAAATTAATGGTAGTGGAATCGAACTCGATAATTTTTAGAAAATGTCGAAAAAAAGGAATCAGAGTTGTCCGGTTTAGACCTCTGTATATGCACCGATGACTTATTTTCATTTCAGAAGTGAACTTAGTTTAAAGACTTAAATAATGGTTTGGAGGGTGGGCCGGGGGTGGTTAGCGGTCAATTACATAATCATGCAATAAATGATTTCTGTTACTCTTAAAACTCAATTTGCACTGCCTGTTGGGCTGTACGTACATCTATAGTAACAAGTAACACATGCAGCATGCCAGCATTTATATATCATGAGATATGAAAATAAGAGTTTTGATATTTTGTACAAAATCCTGGAACAATTAAGTCTTGTACTCGGCTGTATCTGGTGCCGCTGCTACCCATTAGCTTAGTTTATGTAACTTTTGTGATTTTCTGCTGCTACCATACATTTTCTTCTCTAAAAGTGGGGTTTTAGTACTGTATATTATGCTATGATTATGAAAGAAAATATGCGGGAGGTTGAGTTGAATTGCCTTCTAAATTTGTATTCTTATTTATTATTTGTAAGTCAATTGATTGAGATTAGAAAAGTAAGGTGAGTAGAATTGCTGAAATTTTGGTTGAATAAAAAAAAAAAAAACACAGAAGAGGGCACTCTTTGAAGCCTTGGACAAGGCTAAAGAGGCCTAAGAGGGTAAAGGTTTGGCCAGAGTGACGGAAATAATTTTTCTTAGTTATGGGGCTATTGGCTATTGTAGTATTATCGAATAATTGCAGCCAAAATAGTACCATGAACATAATGACTCTGGTAGACTAGTACTATTATTTTATGAAAAATAACTAACTATGTTTGACAGCCCAAAACTGCATTTGATTATTGTTTTCGGGCTAAGGAAGGAACATGCAAGATTTAGCATTAATTTTAAAATTAAGGGCAAATCTTCTTTCATTAACTTGATAGAGTGATAGTCATAAAATTCTTTATGAGTATTATTTCTTCAATAACCATTAACCGTTGTTTGATTTCATATGTTTTCTGTGCATTCTTTCCAATGGGCTCTTTCAACAAATGTAGTGTTCACTTCTGAGCTTATCGTGAATGAAACTTACACTTGCAGATCTTTTACCGATGCTTCTCAAGAAATAGACCGAGAGACTAAGAAATGCTGTGTTTAGAATATTGTCGTGAGACTGAAGGCAGAAAAACCGCACTGTTGACATCCCAAAAGTTTTGTTTGTTATCAGAAAGTAAGACATGTTTCAGAACAAGCTCTTTCTCTGCAGCTTCAGTCTGCTGAGTGCTGAGTAGTTTAACTGTCTTTTCTGCACTCAGATTGTTCCTTCTTATCATTTGGCAGCTTCTAGTGACGCTGCTTCTTTCGTTTATATTTTTGTGGTGGCCGCTCATCACATTTAATGTTACTCATCAGATACACATTCTCGTATTCTTTTTAGCGGTCTTTCATGTGCTTTACAGCACATCAACAATAATGCTTCGTCATGTGAAAAAAAAATAAAAATGATAGCTTCGAAAGTTGAAGGTGATAACACTGTAATCACTAGCCAGATTTTTTTTTGGGAGTTCTCACTTCCTGATCCTGAAATCTGCTCTAAATTGCTGTTGGTATTGTTTATAGGTGAGAACTAGGAATACCAGGGCGGATTCAAGATACTTATTTTGAGATGGAATGATAAACTAGACTGATACGAGGGATTATTAGATGCTACTAATGAAATTTTAGGGATGTTTCCGATCACCTGTGTTTATTATGTGACTTTATAAGACCCGATTAGATTAGTCGTGTACCCAATTACATTAAACTCAAGTATCACAATTGGTTTCTAACAAAACATTATGATACTAAAATAACTTGACTAAATATCTTTATACTAATTCTAATATATCTTTGGATAACGGCTAAGGAAACTTACATCGGGATAACCCTAAGTCACTTCATGAATCCGTTTTCAAGTGCAATAATCAACTATGACAATAACAACTGCTACAAGGAATCATCTCCATATCACTCATGAATAGACGGCTCTAACTCTTTTCAGTTGATGAGGGGATATGGTGGTAATATTTCCTTTTCCTCTTATCCATTTATTATTTATCTGAGGTGGACTATAGAGGGCCGGGTATACTATTTAGAAAATGGGGTGGCAACTTGCAAGGGTTCCATGTTACTTTTTTTAAGCGTTATTTAAAAAAAAATTGAAAATAATCTTAATAACAAAGTATTTCGAAAAATGACATTCTAATTAGATTCATGTATAAACCGCTACTACTGACAACGGTACATATGGACTATCCTACATCCTAGAGCACTGGACAAAGTAAAAGACGAGTTTAATTTTGGTAAAAACACAGGTTTTGCCTATATCCAATCTCATTCATTCTACTCCAATTCTCTCCTCTTCGTTATCGTACTAAAACCGTTGCTAGTGATAGCCATTTTACTTGGGCCAAATTTAACCTAACTTATACATTGATGTAAAATGTATAATAATATATCAATTTTGGAGCATTTATATGAATTTTTCAAAAATGTTGTAATTATTTTAAAAATTCTTTCTTAACATGGTGAGGAAATACCGTCATAAGTTTACTACGAGTCTCACAAAGCTTCTCTCTCCCAAAAAATAACCACAAAGAGGGCTTGAATCCCCATGCAATGATTTGCAAGTGACAATACTAAACAAATTTAAGGCACAATTTTAAAATATACATTTTTTTTACTTGTAAGAATTTGACTTTTATACTATTCACAAGTTTGGAGTTCATTTTCTTTGGTAAATTATCCTTAAGAAAACATATAACCATGTAAAATCTTGTTAAATTTATTTCGATATATATTTTCAACATATAAACTGTTTATAATTTTATACATGGGTATAATTAGAGAAATTAACGATTACAAATGTATATTAACAAGTTTTTAAAAAGTATTATAAATAATTAAAAAAACAAAAGAAGTATAGAACAATATGAAAACTAATATAAGTTTAAACTACCCAATATCAGCTAGAAAAATCACGAGAGAAAACAAGCTATTAAGAGTCTAAGACCACTCGCAATGGTGTGAAAACATAAAATTGAGTGAAATCTTTTTAGGAAAAAAATCTTTTTTCTATAATGTGGAAATGAAAATATTAACACTGAAAAAAAACCTTTGCATGAGAAAATTTGATTATTTCCTCCCAAAAAACTTACCAATAAAAATGTAACACCTAGTAAGAGACAGAAAAAAAAATATTATTTTTAAAAGGTATTTCTCAAATTGTATAAATGAAAATCATAAAAAATCTATAATTATAATTTTTTAATTATGTATAAAGGACATACATTTTGTTATGTTTTGAAATATTAAAATTTAGCGTCAAAAACATGAGAAATAGTCGTGAATTTTTTTTTGTTTATTCATTAGTAAAATAAAATTTCTACACCAAAAATTTGCAAACAAAAATGATGATGAATATGTAAAAGATAATATATTTTTGATCCAAAAATAAGTTACCTAAACACAATTCACACCTGTTGGATCGAACTTTAGTAAATCACAAATTAATGAAAAGCTTGACATATGAGCTGAGTACACCCATGAGTTGCTTCCCGGGAGAGCTGTTGGTCTCATTTTTCCCAGAGTTCAGAAAAGGCACCAGAAGTCCTCCGTCAATAAGACTAACCAAAAGGGATGTGCTCTGAAGAGAAAGCCCACTAGAAAACAATCCCAGTACCTCTTTCACACCACTGATTTTACCATGTTCCCTTCAGGCATGGAGGAATGCGACGCCATGCTCAACCCACAATGAGTACACGAGGACATACTTGAATATCTACTTCACTTATTGCACTTTCTAGATGAACTCCAAGCCTAGATGTAGTTTTGACATGGCGTATTCTGCGTAGGCTACACACAATCACTGACTCAACAAGATATACATTCTTAATGTCAAAAAACATATATAAATTCCGTATGAAGCCAGAGAATCACGGGTGCGTCCACAACAAACAAGAAAACAAGTGAAAGATTCATACACGATATAGGGATAAACTTCATTTCAAAAGCAAAGCACAAAGCAGTGATCTTTTCATGATCAAAGAACCTCTTAAACAAAGAACAAAAACCAGCCCCTACCAAACCATATAAAACCTAACACCCATAAAAGTTTGTGTGTGTGGTGGTGGTGGTGGGGGGGGGGGGGGGGGGGTGGGAACCTTATCATTAGATTACTAGCAGTTTCAAAACAGTTAAGTAACAACAGCAGATTAATTAAAAAATGCCACCAAGCTTAAAAAAACTGATACAGAAAAGACGGGAAGGAATTTAAGAAACCTGCCCGTAACAGAAATCAGGAACATATGGACTCAAATATTTGGTAGCAGAGATAAGGGAGGGCTTGTTCAGAAACAATTCAAAAGTTTTAAGATTACAAGAAGACCCAATCATTTGAAATACTAGACAACAGTGATAAGATAACAGATAATATACCAGGCTTAATAAGAACAGATAAACGAGTTTAAATGTTCCACCACAAAAGACTGAAAAATGCAAAAGGTGAGATATCTTGGTGCCTAGAACATAAATCACCCGAAAATTAAACCGTTAGTGCCAAGTGCAAACACAAAAAACATAGTGAGATAAGGTCAGCAACAGGGTCAAGGAGAGATGAAGTAACTAAACAATTTATCTATGGTAGGCCTTATACTATGCACAATTAATGAACTTATAACAGAATAATGCAAGTGCGAGTGTGTTTGCTTAAGTGTATTTCCATAAACTTTAAAGACTCAAATAATTACAAAAAAGTATCAAAATTACACAGATTATAATAGAGGAAATTGATCGTCAATGATAGCAGGAAGGGGATGTTGAGATAAAGGTAAGCAATGCCACAATGGGCAAACGAGAGAGATGAGGTAGTAAAAACTACACCCAAAATACAGTAAAATAAAAACTCAGAAACAAAGGCTCACATCAACATCAAAAGCAAGTAACAAATACACCCAAAATGTACAATTGGCTACAAGGTAAGGAAGGTGGTTGAAGGATTACAAAATAGGACAGTCTATCTAGAACACACATATGATGTATGTAATGTATCCATGAGCAATTAGAAGTCATCTTGTCATCGTGACTACCAACTTACCAAGAATGATGAAATCATGAACAGAAGACAATCCAACAGCACAATATATGCTATGATAGCAAGTAGACTCATAACACCCTCCTGTAAAATGAAAGCTTATACAGCCTAAGAACTAGTTAAAATGTACCTGACTATTCAAAACCCTAATTCAGTCTCCATACAAATACAAGTAGTGATAAATTATGATCCATAAACTGGATAGGACCAACTACACCTATCCTTGTAATACCTCTCTGAATCTCGACCACACTAGTCAAAACCATAATTCTTCTTAACATCATTACGCTGGCCTTTCCTAATGTATATCTATTCTAATTAATACCAACAACTTAAGCTCCCCTATACAGCACTACTGCCAACACATATTAGTCATAAACAATAATTCTAGATAGGCTACATTTCTCACAAATTTCATCCTGTACAAGACAATATCCAGAAACATTCAACAGTCGGATGCTTCAGTGTGAAGTACCCTAGCTATCAGGATAGATGGTCCTTGAACAGATATGGGCAAATCCCGGTATACGGTCCAACCTCAAATTATATAACTTACGTAGATATTCATTCTAAAATCAATGGAGAATGACGGTGGTTTCTTTGGCGTGATCTATGAGTAATCATAAACATCTACAAATAAGAAGCAACAATAGATAGAAGTAGAAATTCATAAAATAACACAACTCAATAAACCAAAAAGTAGCAGCATTCTCCTTTGCTGAATCCAAGCATACAACCATAAGGAATTGTTATTTGACCTGCCAAGAACAGCTCAACCATTACATTAGCAATATCATCTTTAAGGACAAGGAATAATGGCAAAAGAAAAAGTCAAAGCCTTGGATAAATTAAGATATAGGAGTAATTGAAACACCTAGAAGAGCTTTCTCCATCCTGTAGGAACAACTACGTGATAAGGCATGGGAGGCTTAGAAGTCAGAACATACCATCAATGAGCGGCAAGGTCAACAAGCCAACTTCCACCACAGTGAGGAACATGTAGTAATCACTTGAAAAGATAAGGACAGGAAGGAAATGCATGAAAATGAATAATTTTGGTTCACAAAACCACCACAGTAAGGCATGTGGTAATCACTTGAAAAGATAAGGATAGTAAGGAAAGGCATGAAAATGAATTATTTTAGTTCACAAAAATTAAATACAGTAAAAGAGCAGCACACCTAATCAAGACAACAAAATGGCTATCTCGACAGCACAAAATATATCAAACAAAAATAGAGGGCTAGAGGCAGGTCCATGAGTGCCATGAAATCCCAGTACAGAGAAGATCCTGCATAAGAAAATGTAAATAACAGGAAAACTTCAGAGTTGCCATCATTATAGAGACTGGAGGAGCTCAACTTTAATCCCGCGTCTCTGCAAATGTCATAACAGTACAGCAAGGTTAAAGAGGTGAGTCCTAAACTTCGAACAAGTCATGGCAATAGGTAAGAAATCAGGTTCACAAGAGCTCCAAGAAACATGACGCCTGTCAAGATATTACAACAATAACAATGAAGGTTAGCAAATGGAAAATTAAAAAAACAACCATATCAACAAGGATACAAATTCTCTGAAAATATATTCCTCTAAGTCAATATGATACAAGTACAAAAGAAACATCACAGATCTACCAGAAGAAGAAATGTACACCAACAGTCAGACAGCAGAAGTAGAGAACTGCACACCAAGCTTCATTATGATCCAAAGTGAAAAAATAGGACAAAGATAAGATGTCAAATGTTAAGGGAAATCAAACTCATGATTTACAAAAACCAACATGCAATCCACCTTTTAATACTTAACAATGTTGCAACTCCCAAATTGAAATTCCTAACTTCCTGGCCTGTACTTAACAACAGATAGAGACCCCATCCTTCAGTCAATCTACTAAATACACATCAAAAACCATGAGTCTTCGTAAAGGGGGGAGGGCCTGTACAGCCCTCTCCACAAATAGCTTCCAAAAGAGAGCCTAATTTCCTATAATGGAGTTTGATAGTTGTCCAATTGACATGGAAAAGTTTGAAACGAACTTGTTAAATCGCAGCCTGATTCCAAGCTACAGCATAATGAATGCCAATTCAGTACGGAACTTCAAACACTAAGTTAAATGGAAATGATAAAAAGCTATGACCATAATTTATCTTACATACCAGCCAAAGTTACTGAAGTACTATACCAGCTAGAAAACTAGAGTGATCAGGAAATCTTTTTCTCAATATAATAATTGAATACTCAACAAGACATAATAGTATATGAAGTGATCAATAGAAATAGAGAAGAATATCAATACCTCTTTGCAATGAATCAATATGCCAAAACAAAAATCATTTCATCTCTGCCATGAACTTCTGATACTCAGCATCTCCTCCCAATGCTGTCGATTCTGAAGCTGATACAGGAGGTGGTGGAGGATTGGAAGCCCAAGGGACATTCTGCATGCTATGTGGCTGGTAAGTGGGAGGGGGAGGAGGAGGTAATCCATAATAAGGTGAATATCCGTAAGAAGAGGGTAAGTATGAAGGTGGTGCAGGCGGTGCCATTGTAGCTGATGAACCATATACGCTAGAAGTCGGGGGATGAACAGAGGTGACACTCTGAGATTGCACACCAGGCGGCAAACTCTGCTGTGCGTCACCAGGAGGCACAGTCTGCGGGGAAGCACTACTAGGGTCAGATGGAGGAGGATAATGAACACCGTAAGGAGGTACAGACTGATTCTGAACAGTAAGATAATAACTTGATCCAGGCGGAGGAGGAGGATAGGCAGCATAAGGAGGGAGAGGGACTGGTGGTCCCCAAGGAACAGGAGTAGCATAGCTCCCTGTGCTACCTAGAGGCCCACCAGTCATGAATTGCTCGGATGGATAAGCAGGTGGAGGTTGATTTGCAGCTGGATAGGGAGGCATGGCCGGAGAAGTAGGAGGCTGAGGAGCAGTTGGTTGCGGAGGTTTCCCAGCAACTCTAACAGCAATAGTTCTGCCATCTAAACGATATCCATTCATACTAGTGATGGCAGCATTGGCCTGATCAACACTAATACTTCACAAAACCATACCCTTTGCTCAACTGAGTAACTCGGTCTTTGATAACCTTGGCCATCACAATATCACCAAAAGGACTAAAAAGACGTATCAATCCATCGTCTTCAAAAGTAGGTGGCAAGTAGCCAATATACAGGTTGGTATCATCATAATCTTTAGGTTTACTGAGATTAGAACCCAAACCTGGATGAGCACTGCTGGCATTGCTGCCACTATGCCAAGGCAGATTGCTTCCAGCGCCACCAGACCCAGCAGGGGTAGAAGAATCCTCATCTTTGGCCAGAGAATAAGGGACTGTACCTCCTAACTCCGCCAAAAAGTTCTGGCACTCATCATCCATCTTCTTCCCAGAAATCCCCTTAACCGGACAATCAATGGTTGGATGTCCACCATCACCACAAATCTTACACAGCACATCGCTCTTAAACGTAGTTGTCCTTGAAGGACAAGCATACTGCCGATGTCCTGGCTCACCACACAGTCTACAAAACTCCTCATCTCTAATAGTTCCGTTCAAAGCAGCAAGCTCCCTAAGCTGCTGCCTTTTATGCTCATTCAGAACCTCATCCACGGGCTGCAATAACTTCTCCACCATACCAGCAGCGGCCTCAAGCGACTCTGGTGTATCAGCCTCAACCAAAACATGTAAGTCCTCATTCTCAGAAGGATCAGGTTTCAAATTCTGCTTCTGTTGCAACCTCCCTTCCTTAACAGAGCCCTTACCGCGGATCACAATCTTGGCCCCAGTCTCCTTCTCCATCCGTTTCTGAGTGTTTCCCCTCGGCCCTATGATCAACCCTATGAAATTATACCCCGGGAACTCCTTCTGAGGAATATAAAGCTTCTTATGAAGCTTAGGAGGGCGGTAATCAGCCGGGGGCTTAAAAGCCGGGTTTTTCTTAATAATCTGTGATATAATCTCCTGTCTCTCTCTATTCAACTTCTCACGGGCACGATACTCTCTAGTATTAATCCTAATCCCCATGTTATCGTAAACAGGTTCCGGGGACGGCGATCGAGCGCCATCCGGTCTGTCATCTAATGGCAGACCGGATTGCAATTTCCTACTAATTTCAAGAAGTCTACTATTGAGGGTCTGAACTTCAGGGTCGAATTCAATTCCTCCCATGAATTCCGGCAACTGAAACGCCGGCTTTAATTCGTCATCCGCCCATCGCGACTTCCTCTTCCTTCCAGTACCTTCTCCAGTATTCGAGGTATCCTCCGTAGTCGGTTGTGGGTCCCATCTGCTCCGACGCTTTTTAAGGCTGGTAGTCTCCTCCTCGCCGCCGGATTGATGTTCTCGGGGGTCGGTAGTAGTGGTCCCACATTGGGACTTCGGCAGTGATTGAATCGCACCGTTCCCGTTCTCGTGACTGTCGTTGCTTTGGTGGTGCGAATCTAGGGTTTGGTGACGTAGAGGTGGATCCTTGGGCGGTGCCGGGGATAGGGTTAGGATATGGGATTGGTCTGTGTCATCTTGGTAGGAGACAAGGGTTTGAGCTTCCATAGATGAGAGAAGGTGAATCGAGAGAAAGAGGAAAGTGATGGGAAAAGTTTGTTGGTGTGGTTGAACTTTGAAGTGATAATAGTATGGAGTAGATTTTTTGATTTTTAGGGTTCATTTTATAGCTACTCGCATTACTGAATATGCCATGAACAGATGAACTCGTGAATATTCATGAGTCATTTTGTATTGGGCTTCGGACAATATATTATCCAAAATCACATAGAATTAAGAGCACCTAATTTGAATTCGATAAACAACAAAATTTTAGGTACATCATGTGAGCTTTTTTCATGTGAAAGTTTGCACCAAAAATCTAGATGTTGTTGATAGCATATAAGAAATTTTACATTGAATTGGCCATGTTATTGGATAGGCCTATGACAAATTGGTCCTCCATTGTAGTTTATGAAATACACTATCTAGTACGCTTTTTAGGTCATTTTCAAATTATTCGATTTTTACTGAATAGAAATTAATTCATTGATTTTTACTAATTTAAAATTATTTATTGATTGAAACCTATTTTTACTAATTCAAACAAATTTTTACTGATTTACAATTTTTTTTATGCATAAGAGTATGACACTACTGATTTTTACAAATTAAAACGTATTATTTTGGTACTAATTAGAAGAAGTTATTGTTACTTATTACAACTGATTATTACGAGTAAAAATTGATTATTACTCTTTAGTTATTTTTTAAGATGAATTTATTTTAAAAAAAATTTTTTAAGGTTAATTAAATAAGACTTTAGTCGTCAAAAATGGATAACCAAGTTGATATACATATCTCAGAAGACAAATCCAATATTATCCAACATTGACATATTTTTTTTTATATAAAAAGTGACGATAAAAACGAACAAGGTAAATTGTATAGAACAATACTATAATCACTTTAGAAATCGATTAAAAGTAACTAGTAAGTAGTAGTAATAACAAATTAATTAACTTTCCAAATTGTACTTGTTTGAACTCATTCCACAGAGAGACCCACCGGACGAGAAATTTCCTAAATATCTCGATCATGAAAAAACAAAGAACATATAATGTGAATCTTCGTCAAATCCAATAATACTTGAGGTCATTGTAAGCTTAATATAGCCCACCTTCAAAAAGAAATAATTACAAAAATTATCATTCCTATCAATCAATCATATGAAAATCACAAATAATTTAAAAATTAGAATAATTATTTTCCTTATTTATTTATTCATTTATTTATCACTATTACATGATCATTTCATTAGATTTTCAATTATTTTGATATAGGGTGATGCAAATATAGAGCTAATCCATATTATATTTACATATTTAGTCTTTTGAGAATTTTTAAGCTTAAAATATTATGTATTTTTTTTTTGGCTTATAGCTTAGCTTTATCATATCAAGTACTTGAAATTACTTTTTCTAGGATAATACAATTTTTTATGCTTGTATAAATTCAGGTCTACTCAATTTCTTTTAGATGTATCATGATAAGACATTATATTTAAAAAGAAGTAAAATATTTTTTTTATCAACTTCTCTTATTGTATGTTAAAAATAATTATAAATGAATTAATAATCTTTATATTTCTATGATTTATAACCAGTAAAAACTTCTAAGAATTCATTTGTATATCATAAAGCGGCTATGTTTCTAATGGATTCTATAAACTTGGTCTATATTCTTAGGGACCCTACTCTTGCATAGATGGAATTTTTGAATACAATAGAATGGATCCCGACATTCGGCAAGTCTTTTCACAATTACACAATTACCAAAGTCAGTCACAAGAGAGCAAGTGCAACATACTCACGACTTGACAGGCTGAGGGAAGACAATCCGAATACTGAACTAGTTTATGATGATTCATTATGTGATATCGCTTACTCCCATGACTCAGGACAACATAGATGGTAAGTTGGTCGAACTCTGGTTCCCTCGTTCAGCTATTAATATTCAGTGGATCGCATTGCCATTGACGGATGGATTCATCAAAAGGGACGTAATGTATAGCCTCCCCTTCAACACTATCTACGTCATTTTTGCTGTCAAATATTATTTTTACGATCTAAAATAGTTTGAGTAAAAGCAGAATTGAATTTGAAAAGACAATGGAGAACGTTGGTAAGCAGTCAGATCAGGATGACAAGATAATTCGAATTATAGAGTATCATTTGTTTAAGATTGTATTGTGGTGATTGTTGAATAATTATTTTCTCTAAAGACTTCATATTAAACATTCAACAGTTAGAGATCATAGCAAAGGATAAGAGAAACACAAAATTGATGATCAAATAAAGAACAGTAACAACTGAATTTCACATTGTGCTAAAACAAAATGAATCCGACCACTGAGAAACATTTTTATACTATTCAGAAGAAGAGCATTATTGAAGGACTGCAGTTCCCCGCAGTCACCTTTTCCTCTTACAAAATCTCTAGGTTTACTTGTACTGAGCTACTGATGCAGAATCCTCAAATTTGTATTGTACAAGACTTCGCATCACTGACTTCATTCAGGCATCTTATTTGACGCCTTAAGCAATGAACAAACTTTCAAATATTTCAAAAAACCACTCACATATTTTTTTCAGCTTCAGCTTGCCTTGCACCCACGTTAAAGAACTCGCTGATAACTTCAAGGGGCATACCCTTTGTTTCGGGTACCTTCAAGTAAACAAAGAACCAAGAGATGATACAAACCACAGCATATATGCCAAACACTCCTGCAAGCCCTATAGAGGAGAGCAAAGCAGGGAGAGAGTATGTGACCACAATGTCTCCAAACCAGAAGGTGAGAGAGCATATGGCAATGCAAAGCCCACGAACTCGAGTAGGGAAGATTTCAGAGCACAGGATGTTCGGGATAGGACCAAATCCCATGACAAAGCAGCAAAAGTAGACAATGACACTAACAGTAGATAATGTCGCGTGTATAACAGTTCCCATGTCAATAATGTTGGAAAGAACTAGCACAATCAGTGATCCTATCAAGACGGGAAGTGTATTTAACAGAAGAAACCTGCAAACGATAAAAAAATGTAAATATATACTAATCATGCGGCACATTCTTCTGCAGAAGAGAGTCAAGTAGATGGCTTTCTACAAACGAAGATGTCATGAAAATGAAGTGGTAAAAAAAACTAATATCGGGTGTGTCTGTGTACACTATAATTCATTAAATTAGAATAGTTGAGTGACTTATGAGTCAGAAATAAAATGGGATATGAGGTATGCTTATTACCTTCTACCAGACAGATCCATCAACCTCATTGCAAGCCCTATGCTAGGAAGCATCAACAATGTTGTCAAAGCACTAATCAGGAGAGAAGCAGAGTCTGAACCAATCCCCATACTTGATAGGAGAACATCCACTCCTGCCTGTGAAAGAATCTGAGGGGTGTAGTAAAGAACTCCGTTGATCCCAGAGAACTATTTTACAAAAAAAAAAATCCAGTCAGGCACATCATACATGCAGAAGAACGAGAATATGATAATTGAAGATGAAAACAACAGAAGGAAGGGACACCAAAGCCTAGAAAGTGAGAGAGAGTCAAATCACAATAAGCAAAATGATCAGAAAAAGCATTGGAAAAAAAATTCAAGTTTCCGAGCTGTTAAGCGTTTTTATTACTATAAAACACCAATCCTATTCAAAATATCTCATTTCACCTGTTGAAGTATCTGCATTCCCATCCCAACAATCAATGCCCGCTTGACTCCTGGTTCGAAAAGCTCCCTCCAGCTTGGCCCTTTAGTTGCAGCTGCTGAAGGCTGTATATTCCCATCCTCAAGAGGAGTCTCTCCCTTGAAATCTTTGATGTTAAGGGTAGATTGGCTAACAAGACCAGCAGCCTGGAACAGCAGACCATCAATAATATCAGAAGGAGGCAGTGAAAGGACTGATCCACGCATAGAACCACGCATAGAGCCCATGCCAGCTTCTTGGTGAAGATAAACCCTTTTCAATTCGCCTTTTCCATCCTGAGCTTTTTTGTATGCTAGCTGCCATCCTCCTCCGATACCTGTCAAGGAAGAATGCAAACATTAGGTTGGATATAATTGGAAACAAGGACCACAGAAGGAAAAAGGAGAGAAAATTAATCAGTCAGAGAAGAAAGGCTCAAAAAAACTACAAGGCTCTTCTCTCCTAAGAGATTTAAATAGCTCACACAATTTCACAGCATCGCATTACCATTAAATTATATTAAGATAAATTATTTAAATGAGGACATACGAGCCACCTTTTCTCATTGCCCTCCAAGCCTGAGTATTCAAAGTTCAAACAGAGTTGGAGAAAGTTTGGGTTTTATAATGGTAACATCACCATCATCATAATCCCTTTTTGAAAATAACCCCTATAAGCCAAACCGTTTTTTCCCCAAAGAAAGCAGTAAAACCTAAATTGTACCATAACAATTCAAAAACAAAGTTAAATGCAAAGACTTGTAATTGTCTTAATTGATACCTGTACTGTTGAGTAATTCTCCATTTTGCATCAGCATGCTGCCACTAGATGGAGGAACTGCATCAGGAGCATGAGGTGAAAGCAGTGGACTCCTCAGATTATCATCGGAGTCGTCATGGCCAACATCAGAAGAGGTATCCTCACCTCGGCTGTCAACCTCCCAGTTCTCATGCTTAGCGTTATCATCAGCAGCAGCATTGAACATGCTCCCAAAGTTTGGGAATATTGCACTCCTCATGCTCCCTGTCTGGGGCAGCGTCTCGTGTACACTTCCAAACAAAGTGACGAGAGGATCCATCATGTTTGCCATACTTCCCTGGTGGGCCATGCTTCCATAACGAGAAACCATACCAAGCATGCTTTGTCCTGTGACTGGTTTGGCAAGCCAAGATTTGCCCTGCTCAGCACCATATAGTTTGAATTGCTCCTTATCTGTGGTGGCTTCCTCATCATTTGCTGGACCCATCAGATACTCTTCAATGGATGTATCATCCCCAGTTCCAAGTCCTTCTACAAGCAACGCTAACTCCCCTACATGACAATGATGAAATAATTGTAAAGTAAAAACTTGGAAAAAGCATCACTACGTGTTCTTGACAACTATAAAGATTTCAAATACACATCAGATGCTAGCTAACTGATGCAATCATAAAGCACCAAATGGCCCTGCACTTGTATGAAGGTACCATGGAGCACATAAAATTCCCCTCTAGAACTCCTCACACTTTCATTGATGCTGATGGCCGCAGCTAGTTTGTTGTAATTGGTGCATATACTGCATAAATGCACAAATGTTTTTTACAAACAGATAGCAGATACTAATGACCTTCAGCTTGTCTTCGCTGCTCGCATAGCTCCCTCTTGTTGTCTATGCTCAGCTTCTTTCTGTTTTCTTTTCCATGAGATGTCAATACAAAGACAAAAACGTTAGCTCCCTCTAGGAGCCTACACTCAGTTTCTCACTCTTATGTCAAACTTTATCTGCAATAACATGTGACTTTTCCTTCATTATGTATCAACATCTAAATGGCAAGGATTATGGTAACAAGACTAGCAATGAAGCCCATATTTATATGTAGATGAGCACCTCGTAAGTCTTATCAAGCAGCTCCATATAAACCTAACAAGATACTAACTCTCACATACTAAAGGATGCTAAATGTCAGCATTGTTCAAGTACAAATTGAAAATAACAGCCAATAAATGACTTAGGGAAAAAAAAAAAAGCCATACTAACCAGTGACATCTTCTCTCCCTCGCAACTTTTGTAAGACTTTCTTCGCCTCAATCATCTTCCCTTTGCTGACGAGCCATCTAGGAGACTCAGGCAAATAAAACACTGTCAATCCAAGGTACAAAAGGGACGGGATTGAAAGAACGCCGAGCATCAATCTCCATCTAGGTGCTTCCATCAAAGACATGCCAAAGACCATACAGTAAGACAAGAACATCCCTCCTGAACCAGTAAATTGTGGGAGGGTATTCAACTGCCCTCTGATCTCTGGGGGTGAAGTCTCTGATATATAGACTGGCACAAGAGTAACTGCTAAACCAACTCCAAACCCATCCAACAGTCTTCCCAAAAGTAAGACATATACATTGGGAGACCATAGCATGACAATACCACCAAGACAGTAGAGCAATGATGAAATGATTAGCATCGGCCGACGCCCAACTGAATCAGAAACAGGACCCGAGAATGTCGTGATAACCGTGGCCCCAATAAGTGACATAGCCACAATTAGCCCCTCTAATGTTGGTTGTGTTTCGAGGTTGAATTCCCTCTTGATGTATATAAGAGCTCCTGCATTACCATCAAACAAGCTAACTCACTCTCAAATTCTAGGATGCACTGTTCAAATTTCGAAGTCTAACATGATAAATCAAGCAAACACCCAACAAATATATTCTTCTAAAATTATCATCAAAAGTAACAGAAGAACTAAAAGAGTTCAATTACCTGCAATAGTTGCATTATCCCAACCTTGCAACAAGTTGCCCATTGTGGCAGCTAAAGCTGCAAACACAGCTCCTTTCATCTTGCTAGCACTGAACTACAACTCCCAATATCCTGAATTAATTCACAATTAATCATCATTATACATTGCTAAATCTTCAATCCACTATCAAAGATACATCTTTCACTAAACCATCACACACCTAAAATCTGCATCAAATCATAACAAGTTAACAGCAGCTAATTCTTCCTCCCACTACCAAAAATCATACTTCCCATCAAAATTTAAACTTCCAATAAGTTACGACAAAGTTCACAGCTTTATACGTGGGTTATGCCTGAATAACACAAAATCACTTACATATTGCAAAATAATAATAATAAAAAAATCAACATAACACTAATGGATCTAAAAACCCATCAAAATACATGATCTAAAAAATAGAAGAAGCGTACCTCTTGCAATGGGCAAAGCAGCCCCTCAAAAAAATCCTGACAAAAACAAGTCCTCCTTTATTGCTACTAAGAAGATTTATTTATGCAATTATTGATGTGACATGAAACTTTTTGCACCGTCCCTTGAGATATTATAAATTAAAATTAATAATGAGCGATTTTTGAAAATCTAAGATTTATGATTCAGATGCAGAAGAAGATTGTGAGAACCCCATTATTGAATTTCATAGAGATTGGCCTTTTCCTCCGTAATAGCTGGAATTATTTACTAAACAAATCTTCCCCTCAAGAGAATCTTATCATGCACAAACACGAATCTCAGTAAATTTACAAAATTTACAGAAGATGAAAAGAGGGGAGTCTGGGGTGTGTGATGTGTGAAGGAGAAGATAGAAGGGATGGTAAAAAGTGTGCAAAATTGTAGTCGGATTACCAGTTCCCTGATTGGGTAGATTCCCGCCAGATGTAAAACAGCCAGTCTTTTGGAGGCGAAGAACGTGCCTCCTCCTGCGCCTCTGTTCTTTTTTTTTTAAGAATTTTTTTTTTTAACTTGTGTGATGCTCGGACCAAAAATAAGTAATTCTCAGTGTTCCAAAATTTGTAATTAGATGGTCAATTTTCTTAACTATGTTATAAATTACAAAGGTTGACGGCTTGATATGTTTTAATCTACCCACTTTTATAATAGTTTTATAAAATCAGGATTTTGTTTTCACTAGTGGTCATAATTGATGGACAATTTTATTTAATTTCTATAATTTCAATACGCTTCTCCTAAGCATCAAAAAATAAATAAATTCAATACTTAATAAATTTATGGAGTTATGAAGCACTACGGAATTCGAAATAACCAATATTAACCCGTCCAAATTAGATCAAGCTCAAAGTTGAGCCAAATTCAAAATAAACTGTTTTAACTCATTTAAATCTAAATTGAACCCGATCCAATTAATTACCTGAATCCAAGCTGAACCGACCCGAGAATAATTACAAACTTTTTCAACTCGATCCAATAGTACCAAATTCGTTTTTGCCCGACTAAACTCATACCAATAACCCGAATTGACACACTCAAATACTAAGTGAGTTGGTCCGAGTTATGATATCAAAACCCTAAAAAATAAACGTATTAAATATAGGAAGTAGTAAGTTAATTTTTTGGTTGCTATCAAGTAATACTTCTTAAAGTAGAAGTAAATTTTGCCATCCTTTTCAAGGGTATTCAGTACTTTTTCATTCGGAATCCTACGATTTGTGCTTTCCAACCTCTTTTGGAAAAGATATCTTAATTATCAATTAATATAGCGATTACTTATGATGGTCAGACAAGATCAACTTTTTCTAAACATGATGGGTGTTGGCGGCTATAAGTGTCCTTTTGCATTTTATATCATTTACTAATAGGGTTATTTACGCTGACAGCATGTCTGTTGCCATAATTCCTGTGAGTTCGATAAACTAAGAAAGAAGTCATGTGATATATCGCTGCCTTTGATGGGAACAAGTCATTTTCAGAAGGTGGAAAGTGATACTAAGATAGAGGTATACTTGGGTATCACCAATGGAATGGGCTTCAGGGACGGGTCCGCATTTTATGGTCCATGCCCTCCGGGAGTTGAGAAGGAGGATTTCATTAAGGATTTTCTCCAACTTATAATTTTAAAGTTATATTATAAATTTTCCATCAATTCGATCAAAATATGCTTGATATATACTTGTGTTGTCAAGTTCAACTTGTATATTGCAAAGTCCTCTTTAAAAGAGAGGGTAAAAGTTGATTCTACTATCCTCACAATAAAATTCATATGTAAAAGAGAGTGTAAAAGTTGATTCTACTACCCTCACAATAAAATTCATATTTGTTTATCACAAGGAAGTCTTAAAATAAGGTCTTTGTGTAACACCCGGTAATTCTCATTTTCCGAAAACCAAACTTTTAGGAAATTAACAGTGTGTTACCGCCACGTGTTCAAATGTTAAGACTATAAAACGGAGTTTTACAGCGGAAAACCAAAAGACTTTTTCATAATAACATTAATCGTAAACACAAACTCCTAACATGACAAACTGTAACCGTTAAGGCCCATACTGCAATGTACCAAAATAATGCTTAACTCAAAACTAAAACCAACATTCTAAATTCAAATCAAACCAACGTAAAATATTCTGAAATCTAAATTTAAGCAACATTCCACTCAACCCACCAATGTATGAATGCTCGACTAGATACCTGTCAATAATCTGCTCCCCAATTAGACAAATGTAAATATTGCATCATCACAGTGTCATTTATAGGCAAAATCCATGACAAAAAACACACAAAGCGCGTAATCAACAAGTTGAGTACATACAGATTACAAAGTATAACTATTGAAATAGTAATTCAATAAAGAATAAACATAGAATGCAAGAACATATTACGCAATATTTTATTCAACTGATATGATAAATAAATTAATTACTTGGATTAAACAATAGGCAAGGGTGTCTCCCCCATGTCTTGATTTGGACATCAAATTGATAAATAACTCATGCACTCCCGTAGGAGAGTATCAAAATACAATATAAATCCAGATGGTAAACAAGCGCGACTTCGTCACCATAGCTAGATGAGATCTCAACTAACCCCAATTTTAAGTTTCAAAACTTTATAAAAGAGAGACTCGTAGATCATACGACCTCTAATAAAAGCCACGTATAATATTCCGTGAAGCTCTAACCCCTGGTTGTCAATACTCTAGACGTGAACTAGCCTATAATTTATTGCTTATCCTCTTTCTCTTTATGTGATTTACTGTTTAAACTCAGTATACACCATCACCATAGCACACACAAGCAAACATTACAGTTACACAATCAATCTCTGTTATACTGTAATTTTTAGCCTTTTATTTCCATCTTAACTTTTAAACTTGTTAAACAGAGTCAACTACCCTCGTCATTAAGACTTGAAATTCATCTTTACTCAACTCATACTATTAGTAATTAAAGAGTAATACTAAACAACCTTAAGGATTAATTAATAAATTAATTCCAATTTACTAGATCAAGATTTCTCATCATATATAATTCTTTCTTGATTAGTATTTATAAATCATAATTATAACTTACCAACAATACCAAATCATGCCCTAACATAAAGAACATGAATTCTTTTAAATAAATAATCAAATAATCTCACCCAAAAGGTTCCCTAAATATGATATTAAGTTTGCATTTCACCCTAGATCATGCTCCTAAAGGTAACATTTTCATAATTTGTACGTACCTTGAGTAAAATAAATGGGTGACCACTTTCTCTATTACTAAGCACTTTCTGCAAAGTGTTCTCCTACACCAAATAATACAACCTAAATTAATACACCAAAAACCAAATTTCCAGCAAAAGCCATCTTAGGTAATCCAAGCAATTAATTAATAGATCGATTCATCATAATTCATATGGTAACATTGTCAACGACATCCTTTAGTTAATTCGGTTTCTTAATGTAGTATTGTTAATGACCCAAGGTCCAATATCTCCTCTAAACCACATAATGGCTTATATAATCCTCCTAGGTGACTGCTAAATAAAATATACGCCTATTATTTATTCCAAAAATGAACTTTAAGCCTACCCTAATTCTTCCACAAAGTAGGCCTTCTCGTCTGGATCAAATATGCTTACTTGCTAATAAAATTGCAGTTTTCGTTATCCCACTACCATAAGCATGACATTTGTCTATCATGTTTATGTAATGTTTTTTTTTTACTTTAGAGTGCGAGGTGGGGTTAGGGGAATTTAAATGGAAAGAGTAAGAACAAATCCATATAACCAAGTAATGACGACAGAGGCTTATGTCACATGATAGGGTAATATATAATATAATTAACTCATTTAATTATGAAGGTCAAAGAGTAAAATCTTACCAAATTACGCTTACATGAAATACCTTGTTTATGCCATGCAACCTTAACGTACTATAGGCCAAACTTCTTACAAGTATTTTTCTCGATATTGGGGGAAGATCATTGAGAAAGAGCTCACATCGAGCATGCCACTTGCATTCCAAGAAGGGTCGATTTTTTTTAACCTTCCAATGGTCGATACTCAGGTCATCCCATGGCTTATCCTTGTCGTGCTTTCCCCTTGTGTTTTGTCCTCTGTTTTGGTACTTCGTCACTGTTGTTTTATTGCTCCATTTCTTCTATAGTTGTGGGGATGGCTTAAGCTTGGAGGCGGCGGCAAACGGGGAGGGTTGGTTGTGTCGGCTGCTCTTCTCTCTCTTTCTTTTTGTGTTGCTTTGTGAGTTAATGATTAGGGTTTAAGGGAAAAAACTGATTTACATATACATAAAATTAGTGGGATAGATAATTATTTGGGTTTATGGGTTTGTGATGGCTAAAAAATATCTTTTATAAAAAATAGATCTCTAATTATCTTAAGTAAACAATTAAACACATATTCTATAAAAATAAATCTTGTTTGGTTTATACTAGAATTATATATAGGAAATATTTTCAAATTAAAGTGAAATTAAAATACTATAATTTTACGGGTATTACACTTCAAAAAGGTGAAAAATATACATTGACTTTTCTAGTATAAGAAAAATATAAATGAAGTAATGTATATGAATTTGTATATAGTATTGGAGGAGTAAGGATAGATGGTAGAAGTGAAAATATTGGGTGAGACAGTCACCCCAATGAAATGGTGTGGCTAAACAGCTAGCTCAAACTTTTTTTTTTCTTTTATTGGGGAGTTAGTGATCTTATCCTTCCATTTAAGCCTATCACATCCCTAAGTAATTTGTTTGTTTGAGCAATTATCACATGTTAATGAGGGTTTTCTCAAACCAACCAGGCCTGTACAAACTCTAGTATTTTACAGAGATTTTTGAACTTATTTTCACACTGTTTGTTGCTTGTACTGGTTATATGATTGTTGATGGCTTGTAAATGCACCAGAGAATCTTTGATAACAGAGTTAACATTGATTAGTTATTTTCATGAATTGTTTTGTGTAGTAGATGAACAATGTGTATTTCTTTATTTTTACTCATCCTGGGTTTATTTGGCAGAGATTTTTGCGTGCCGCAGGATTGTTCGTTGGCTCTGTCATTCTTGTTCGGAACTTTGGAGATTTTGTTGCTGTGTGATTCTGGATTTGCAAAAGGATGGGTATTGAATAGGTGCATATGTACAAAAAAAAAGTGTCACAATTGCAAGTGTAAAGTTTGTGATTGTTGGTTTGGTGTGAAGTATAAGTTGAACTTCTTATGCATGAATATTTCAGTTATAGAATTAGATTTCTCAGATATTAAATTTATTATCTCAATTATATAAATAAAAGTCTCAGGTATACAAATAAAGACTTCAGGTATACAAATAAAGGTCTTAGGTACACAAATAAAGATCTCATGTATACAAATATCTCAAGTATACAAATAAAGGTTTGAGGTATGCAAATAAAGATCTTAGTATAGAATTATAATTTAAGATATATATATTAATATCAGGCAAAAAAAATCTAATATCAGATTTACAAAAATAACCCTTATGTATACTAATGTATATGTAAGATATATAAAATATATAAAATCATTTATAGGTTTTTGTGAATGAGTTTGAGTTTGTTTAAATTAGGTTTTTCACACCAATAAAATAGTGTGACCTGTCACAACCAATACCATGTAGATGGTAGAAACCACCCTTCTTAATTTACTCATGAAGGTATATCAGTATATGTAGGACGTTACTGTCATCAAATGTAGCTTGCAATTTGTTACGAAAAATCATGCAATTGTAAAATTAAGAGTATCTAGGATACTGAAAATCATATATTTTTTTTAAAATTTAAAACCCATATTTTGTATTCATCTTGTCAAAATTGATAAATTGGCATCCAATTGTAGGCAGAATAACAAAAGACGATCGATAATTAAAAAAAAAAAAAAAATCCTCTGAGTCGGAATAGAAATTGATGAACTGTTCATGAATTAAATAAAAATGGACTTAAATCGAAAAATAATAATTGCATTATTTGGTTTCATACATTGGATAACCATTGACAAGAAGCATCCAGTAATTTGGAAGGCACTTACTACTTTACTAGTAGAAGACTTAAAAGTTATAATTGTACATACTTGGCAGCTATTTCATTTAAGGCCCCTAATTATTCACATGGTACGTATAAAGAGCAAAAGAAATGGAAGGCCAAGCAATGCCTTTCATGGACATCCCATTCTTCATTCTTGTCGTGTCACCGAGTCCACTTGATTTCTGATTTCTGATTTCTGATTTCTGATTTCTGAATGTAGAGTCCCCTATTCCAAGGGTCTTTCATGAAACTAAATTCCTCTATGTTGAGCTTGCTCAGCTCCTTCGACGACTTTTGTTCTTTTATCCTTTATAATATTCTTCACCTCTACTTTGACTCCCCACTTCTTCCTTCCCCTCGACTTGTGTTACCTTCCTCTCATCACATGGCAGCCATGGACCGCACCACTCCTTAGACAGCCCATGGCACCGTTATTAATACTACCACACCCCGGGAAGCCCCAATCTGTAGCCACGTCCAACCACACTCATCACTCACCCAGCATGTCATCTCCTCGACACTTGCTTCAAACCTGTTGTCCTGTCCTTTAAATGATGCCCCACATTGTCCAATAATTCATGCCCAAAGTACTTCCTGAGGCTTCAAAGAAATGCCCAGAACAAGAATCTGAGATTGAAGATAATTTCCAATTAAGCTTCTTCGGTATTGATAATCCAGTTAATTTTTCAAAGCCCTAAACCTTAAATAAACAAAATACATTTGCTAATTTGATCGATCACTTCATGAGATTCTGTTCTCAGATTTTCATATCTTTACTTTAGATTATAATAATGTATGGTTAAATGAGTGCATATCATGAACAATAAAGACTTTTCGTATTGACTAACATGTATGGAAATGAAATTATTTAATTTCACTATGTGCATTGTGGATCTTTACTTTTCATTTGATAGACGAAAATAAATGGTCATAAGTGTAAAAACTTTATACGTTGTATCTAAGCTTGTAAAGAAAAGCTCCTGTGAATACCATTTTGGCAGACATGATCATCACAAAAACAAATATTTCCTTCGTGAATTCTTATAACTGGTCAATACCGTACGGGCATACCTCATATTGAAGTAAATTTAGTATAATTTTATGGAGAAGTACTTTGGAGCAGACAAATGAAACATTGACCATTAGATTGTCATCACTTCAACGTACTAAAAAGGCCGTCATAAGACATCGATTTACAGTGGACTACCTAAGTACCTACCAATGACATAATAATTAAAGATCGCAAGAGGTTACAACACATTAATGCTAAAGGGGCGTATTTGGTGCAACAGTACAACTGTATGGCACGTACATTTATTTGCATGCAATATTAGCTTTAACTTAATACGTACTAGTTAATAGAGATTATCGCTAAAATCTGTTTGTCAATGTACTATATATTATAAAATCACTATAGAACCAGGGGTGTAGCAAACGGATAAGGTCGGTTTGCGTTCGGGTCACCTACTTTCGGATCAGCTATCCCCCAACCCGAACCTAATCCATTTAAGTTTTCGATTGAAAACCCAATTCGAACCTAACCCATTTAATTTCTAATCGGGTTCGTGTCAACCTATTTAAGTTTTTGTGTCGAAAATATCAACCCTACCCGCTATTTTCGGGTCGGGTTTGAGATGTGGTTATTCAATAGAGTGGATGAAGAAAAAAAAACTTTTAGAGTTGAGATAAAACGGCTAACAAGTTGACAATAGTAGTTAAATTGTCTTTTAAGGTTTTAATTTGGGCTTGGGATTTGGGCAGATTGGGTGACTGACCAATTGATTTTTTTTAATCTACTTAATGTAGTTTGGTTATAAAGTCGGGTTCGGGTTGACCCGACCTGATTTTAACTCGAAAATATTTTTGAGTAATGTGGGTCATTTTCGGGTTGAAATTTTCAACTTTAACCTAATTCATTTAATTTCGGATCGGGTTCCTGTCAACCCATTTAAATTTTTGTGTCAAACATCTCAACCCTAACCCACTATTTTCGTGTCGGATTTTCAGATCGGGTCAGTTTATGCCACCCCTAACTAGAACTAGCACTAAGTTGAAGGGTAATACGAGGGTATTAGTAATAACTCAGTAGAAACATAAGGAGTAGTTCAAAGTACAAAAGAACAATGGGTCTGAGTTTATTTTTTGTAACAGTTTTGAGGGAAATTGGTTAAGCAAGAGCCCAAAAACACAAGTTAAAGTTCCTTTAATTTGTTTATCGAAGGTGCCTTATCAATATCAATATCAATATCTGCCATATATGTAACAAACTTGATTGATGCACTTGTTTTAATTGTAAGGCAATCCAAATGGATATCAAAATTGAACGGATTTGGAAGAAAATTAATTATCCCTTAATTTAAGTTGTTCATTATTAACAAAAAGACAAAACCTTATTAATACGCTCATATTATCGGTTGGTCTTCTAAGATATTGAGATCCTATATCTCATTTTATGTCCATCTTTTGTCACACTTCTTTAAACTTTTGCATATAACAAGCTAAGCTTGAATTCAATCAATTACTAATTTTATTGACAAATGCGGGTGTATGAAGTGGCACATAGTAGACAAGAAGACGACATATATACAATAAATATAGGATCCTTAACAATGCTTTTGCCTTGTATATAGACCACTGCACACTAGTTAGTTTAACATTGTCAAAACCTCACCAAAGCAGATATGAATTCATCAGGTTCTGATATATGGCGGGCAGTCCCAAACTATGATAGTGAATGTGAATGTAGCAGTTATAGTAATGAGGGGTGGACACATTTTGATAACAAGATGTTTGAGAATGCTTTAGCTGTGCTAGATCCTACCTCTCCTAGTTTATTCGAAAAAATCATGGCTATTATGCCATGGAAATCTCTTGAAGCAATTGAGAGCCACTATGAAAAACTCGTTGCAGATGTTGCGATGATTGAGAGTCATGAAATTTGTTTGCCGACATCTGATGATAGAGTTGATGGAGCCGCTGATGCTAAACGTAAGGGTGCACCATGGACTGAAGAAGAGCATAGGTAAGTAAGTAAGGTAACACTTCGCTTTTATGTATATATTTCATATATGTGGTACAATTATTTGTCTTTAATATTCTCCATACACTGTAGATTATCTCCTATCACGTACCATGCACAAGTCATGAACATGAAATTTAATTTGTGCAATCACAGGAAGTCACAGCACGAATGATGCAGATCATTTTCACCCCAAATATTTATGTATGCACTCCCCTTGATCAAAATTTGAGGAGTGTAATTTTCAAAGTAATCATAATTATAATTATCCTATAGCTTGAAAATAAATATATTCCGAATGTTGGCATATAAAGCTGTTAATTTTCCAAACTTTTTTGAAAAGAAATGTGAGTCCCTTACCATCTAAAAATTGCATCACTTTGTAAAACACAGTGATCTTATTGTTTGATTTGTTAAGTACGCAAATGAGAGCGAGAATGAAAATAAATTGTGACTATTTCTTTGATTTGGTTTCGTAAAATCCAGCCACGGCATTCAAGTTTACAGTTTTCATTTTAGTTTAGAAGAAATTACAAGTAAAGGAAACCAATTAGGCTTACAAAACTTAATGGAACTACTGATGATTAGCATATCGTTTTTGCAAATGGTATAAATTCTGTACTGTACAGGTTATTTTTGCTAGGCTTAGACAAGTTCGGGAAAGGAGAATGGAGGAACATAGCAACGTACTATGTGCAAACTAAGACAATATCCCAAGTAGCTAGCCATGGCCAGAAATACTTCAGGCGCCTTAAGAGTTGCACCCCTCTCGAAAAACGGCGTTCCAGCATCCACGACATTCGTGTGCTTAATTCCTCCATTGTCGAGACCTCTGCAAGGCAACCTAGTCGCTATTTTGTCATCAGTCGTATTCCCCAACGTAGCCACCCTAATAACCCTGTTCAGAGCAAGCAAGCCGATAATGTTGGTCAACAGGCACAAAGTTATTATCCTTCATGTGCTGAAGCAACAACTTTATCTCTCAATTCCTTCATCTCTGATACAACTCATCACGATCACACTAACCACCAGGCACAGACCGAGCTAGGCCAACCGGCCCAACATTATTATCCTTCATTTGCAGAAGCAACAACTTTAACTCCCCCTTCTTTCATTACTCGTATTCCTCAACATGATCTGGTACAGACCGAGTCAGCCGATGTTGGCCAACTGGTACAAAAGTGTTATCCTTCATATGCTGAAACAACTACTTTATCTCCCCAATCTTTTTTCATCGCCCATATTCCTCAGCATGAACAGATTGAGCACCTAAATGACCCTGCTCAGAGCAGCCAAGCTGCGGATTTTGACCAACAGGCCCAACATTACTCTTCAGGTGCTGAAGCAACAACTTCAATTAGCAAGAGTAGCGACAGCAGTGGCATCGGCTCACTGGCGGTGTTTATGGGCGATGATCTGGATTATGATCTTTTTGCCAATTATGATGAGTTATTTTCACCCCACAATTGGTTTCCTGATGCAAGTTATAGGCCCTTTATCTGATTCTGGCGTGTATAAATGTGTAATAGTAATTTCCTAAAGCTATTGAATACCGTTAAGTTTATTGATATGCATGTACTATGTAAGATCGTAAGAACACCTTGAATCTATGACCTAAGTTTAATATAGGCACCTTAATTGTGGAGTTTGAAATTTCGTTGGATTGTTGGTAATATGGATGTACAAGAAAATAATGGCAAATAATGCTCTTATAAACTTGATTGTGTTATTTTTAATAAAAAACTTCATTATGATAATCAGTCCCTGTATTCATCATGCCATGTGGAATAAAGCGTGCAAAGTCATGTTTATAACTAGTCCTTATGGTGATCCAATCTAAGATCCCTAAAAGTAGAAATATTAAATTTGAAAAATTCTAATTCTTATTTATAAATTTGATAAATGAACATTTGAAAAGTTTATTTGATTGGCATAACTATAGAAAGTTCCCCAATAATAGACCCAAAATATGAGACAAGTAAGCCTCTCTAGATCAAACAAGTACCCAATGAGCTCATACAAAAGGTTTCGGTGACATATGTCAAATTCCACGCCGAGTATACAAATGAAAACTATTCGTACATACCCCTATCCACTCTTCTCCTCGAAAAGGCGATTATAGTAAACTACCAAATATAACCCTAGGACTTAGATTGACATTGGAATTTTCCTTTACATCTCCACCTCCAGGAGCCCAGGTATCATTTATGCCCCCTCTTATTAGATAAGAAGAAATTTGTTTATAGTCTCAGAAATACATAGAAAAATATGCTCCCAAGTAAAAAATGAGCAATTTTTAGAGATAATGTGCAAATTTGAAATTTGAGAGAAAATGGGCAATTTTGAGAAAGAAAAAAAACAATTTTAATCAAATGAGTAACTTTAAAGAAAATAAATAATTTTGAGTCAAATAAGTAATTTTAAATAAAATAAACAATTATACATTAATTATGTATTTGAGAATTTTGAAATTATTTTAGAAAAAATTATGAATTTAAGAGTATATTTGTATAATTATTAATTTAAATCATCTAAATTTAGTATAATTCTTGTATGCTTGATATTATTTGAACATATGATGCGAAACATTTACACATGTTTTTGACTCTTTTATAATGCATATATCCTAGTTAAATTTTTTATTTCACAATAAACATTAATTATTTCCCTCTTTTAACAAACAATATAGAAATTATTATTCATCTCTTAATTGAGCACCTTAACTATTTGCAATTTATTTAAAAAAAAAAATCAAAATTATTCATTTTCACTAATTATTGTTCATTTGAATTCATAAATATTCATTTCTCTAATACTATTTATTTGACTCAAGATTAGTAATTTTCTCTAAAATTGCTCAATTTCTCTTAAAATTGTTCATTTTACCCTTTGGAGCACCTTCTTCTATATACTCACGCGTGTAGGATAGACTTGCTATTTGATAAGTAGAACTTTTCAAATTGTTTGGCCACTTTCATAAGCCCAAATATCATATAAGCCCCATTATTAGATAAGTAGAACTTTTCAAATAAATTTTAACATTTCAGGACTTATAAAACTAAATATACTACCCAAAAATTTCCCTAAATTTTTGTAAATAAAGTGAAGTTATAGTTGTAAATTATAAATATTTATAGAAGACCAAAATCATATATATATCCATTAACTCTCTTGGTACCCATCATGTTCCAATACGGCACTTCGTAAAAATCGTATAACTAGCTGCATTCGGAGTAAATATTTAGTACAAATAAATTGCCCCAATCCACAGTAATTTTCATACCATAAACCGAATCAAAAAAATATTTACTACAAATAAATTGCCCCAATCCGCAGTAATTTTCATACCATAAACAAGATTAAAAAAGACATAATCTTAATCATCCCATTTTCCCAAAAGTGAAAAAAAAAAAAAAAAAAAAACACAAGTGTTGAAAGTAAAAAGCCCAAAAATTTTCACCGTTTTCCTTGTTTGTTGGAAGTTGGCTTAAAACCTCAGAAGCAGAAATGGGGGAAGACATAAGACAGCATCAGCAAATGTAGTACAGACTAACGAGGAAAACAGGGAAAGTATGAAGTTAGTAATTGAAAAGAGAGCGAGCGAGAGAGAGAGAGAGAGAGAGAGAGAGAGAGAGAGAGAGAAAGAGAAAGAAGAGGAGGGTATTTTGGGTTATGCACAGTTGGAGGAATAGTGAGCGCTGGAACCACCCATGTTGTAGTCACCCCTCTTGATGTTCTCAAAGTCAATATGCAGGTTCACTCTTCCACCCACTTCTTCATTTCTTATTTATTTGAAAATCTATCAATCTATCTGTTCTGTTTTTTCAATTTACGTTTATGTTTTATTGGGTATGTATTGTATATTCTGATTTTCTCATCTTTATTGCAATTTATTGAGCTTGAGTAAAGATTGAATCTTTTTGTATTGTAAAGGAGTTATCTTTGATTTTTGTGTTGTGTTTGATTAAGGTTTTTGTCTCAGATTAGGAAATGGAAAAGTTGGGAGTATAATACCAAGGCCTTTTTGTGCTACTCTTTTGTCTTTCTAATTCGTTTTTAGCGTTAAGATGGAGCCTACATTGGCATTATATATGGTAAGGTACTAGGGGAAATGTGGCGTGTTTGATTAGGTTCAGTTTTCAAATCGTATTCACCAGTTTGAAACAGGTCATGTCATAATTAAGTGTATTGTAATCTGCTTTTTATATGGACTTTGAATCATTATCGACCATAGTTTCATGAGTCGGGTTAGTTCGGGTGGGTTGATTATGGTTTGGGTCTAAATTGAGCTATCTTGTTTAGCGTAGTATCTTTCCTAATCAGGTTATTCAAGGGTGTTTTGCCAGGGATTTATTATTACTAGTTAACGAATTTCACCATGCTTACAAACAAAGATATCCAAAATTCTTATTCATCCATGCATTCAAGTTATGAACGAATAGGGGCTAAATGCTGATATAGTGATAAAGACATATAGTCCTCAGTTTCCAGTGAAAAAGCTATTAATGAAAGCAGCTATCTGGATAATTTTGTTGGAGCTAATTAAGAAGATATCTCTTTAACTTGGATGAATACTTTTTGTTCACAGTTGAATCCTGTCAAGTACTATAGCATTACGTCAGGTTTTTCTACTTTGCTAAGAGAACAAGGACCTTCAGTGCTTTGGAGAGGGTGGGCTACCAAATTCATTGGTTACGGGATGCAAGGTGGTTGTAGGTTTGGTCTATACGAATACTTCAAGAAGCTGTATTCAAATGTGCTTGCAGAAAGCAAGGTCAGCAACAGGAGTCTGGTTTTCTTTGCTAGTAGTGCTTCCGCTGAAGTGATTGCCAACATTGTGCTCTGTCCTTTTGAAGCCATCAAAGTCCGGGTGCAAGCTCAACCTACTTTTGGCAAAGGGTTGCTTGATGGATTCCCTAAGCTATATGCATCAGAGGGTCTCTATGGGTAACAATCTAACAACCACACTTACTATATGGTAATTGGAAAATTGTTTGTGTGAATTTCTTGTCTGTCGATTTTTACTTTTTCCATTTCGATTTGCAGCTTTTACAGAGGGCTTATTCCATTGTGGGGTCGAAACCTTCCATGTATATTCTGCTTTTCTATTAGTCATTTCTAACATAGGGAATTAGGGTTCTGTTTGTTCAGGGTCATTCGTATAGTGTAGTAACTCAAGTAGAAATCATCTTGAGGAGTCTTTGACATAGAGTAGTTCTCTACTCTTGATCAGGAATATAGTCGCTCTTACTATTTTGGGATATCCAGAAAAAAGAGTAAGATTTCAAAAATAGCAAAATATTATCACCGCATTCTTTTTATTGCGCTTCACTCCACAGCTTTTTCCTTTTAACACCAAGTGAAGTTGGGTTAGTGAAAGAAACTAGCCGATTTAATGTCTGTTTATCAAGTATACTATGAACGAGCAAAAGTTGTGAAATGTTTGAAGCAGCCTAGTGGGTTTCAATGCACATACTTCGAGAAATTTTTGTCGCGGCAGAATATGCTGGTGTTATTGATGATAATTAAGAGCTCAGCAATTTGGTGTTGATAATGATAGGAACAAATATAGTTCGGGAATGACCATGCTGGGAAAGGCAGCGCAGAGGCTGTATTCAACAAGCAATAAATAGATAAATTGGTCTAACAGATCATATCAAGATTTTTAAGCCTCAAGGACAATTTGGCAATTTTCCAATACAGAGGGAGTATAAGTTGATGATATGCAACTTTGTGATTTACTTTCTTGTGCGGGTTTCTGATATGAAGTACATACAAAATCTTTCTTATAAACCTAAGCCAGTAGGTCTGAATTAGTAATTCGTTGGTTTTTGTGTGCAGTCTCTATGGTGATGTTCTCGACATTTGAGCATACAGGTGGCTTTCTGTATTCTAATGTTCTCAAAAAGAGCAAGGAAGATTGTTCTAAACCTAGGCAACTCAGTGTAACCTGTATAGCAGGGTATACAGCAGGAGCAGTTGGTAGTCTTGGATCAAATCCAGCTGATAACATTGTCACTTTGATGTACAACAAGAAGGCTGACACCATGAGACTGGTTAGACATGTTTCTCGCTCTTTCGAATTTTAATAAAATATATGCTTGTTTTGGTTCACATAGGTGATTGTATTTTTCCTGATTTGCAGGCCATAAAGAAAGTTGGACTTGCAAACTTATTCACAAGAAGCCTTTCCATAAGGATTTTACTAGTTGGACCAGTAGTAACCTTGCAGTGGTTTTTCTATGATTGCATAAAAATCTTGAGTGGGTTGTAAGTACTCTTCTATTACTGCTCAATATAGTATATCTGACCCTCCTCTTACTTTTGCCTCCTACCATGACATATGTTCCTTAAATACTATGCACTTTGAATTATAATGGTTTTATTTGAGCCATGATCCCATGTCTGTATGGAATTCATTTGGTGACCTGCCTCCACTAACATTATTCAGATTAGATTTGTTCTAATAAGGACCATTGCCAACTTGCCATTGTGGTTCCTATAATATCTTTAGTATTGCCACTAAGACTTTTAAGAAAGACTATCTTATGTCATACTTTGAATATTTGAATGACGATGGATTCAATTCCTTGAAGATGACCCTTAATCAGATGCGGCGTATCATTGAGGGACTGAGGAAGTATCATTTTTTGTATTTCCGTTTCTTTGTTTTCTTTGCATTCATTGAAAGCTTGTATTTTGTCTTATGATAGTTTGATCAATTTAACGGAATCACTGAAAGTGCAATAGTGCTGAATTCTGCCACCCACAGATATACATAAAGCGTTGCAGTTTTCTTATTATGCAGCATGATTTGGGGCCAAAATTGTTTTATCTCCACTATTTCCTTGCTCGTTCATGACTAAGGTCATCATCAGCTGCATAAGCCCTCTTGTATGTTTCAGTTTTTGAGACAAAAATCTGTTAACATACAGCTTTGTCGCAATGCTTGTTAAGACAAAAATCTGTTAACATACAGCTGTGTGAGGATGCTTACTTCTGAATGTACTGATAGACGATGTTATTCCTTGCAGACCAACTAGTGGAGATCTTCGCTCTAATGCAGAAGTGGGAACAGCATCTTGATTTTGTCGTCTTTGATAGCAACAACAAGTCGCGTCGCCTCAGAACATCGTAGTTGCAGCAGATGATTCACTGTTATTGAAGGCAAAAACTATAACTAAACACTGTAATTCAAGTTCCCTTAATGTTAACATTTCCCCCTTTTTTATGAGGGTTTAAATGTTTAATGTCATTATCTTGTTTATTTTTGCATGTTTCCCAATGATTTGGGCTCAAAGTTCTCTTGGTGCTATTATCAGCATCTAGAAAGCTTTTGTTTGGACATAGTAATGCTCTACTATTATTACCATAAGTTTGCTATTTAATTATTATGTTGCAATAAATACATTACCGATTACTCTATGATGCAGGATACTTGAGACTACTGTATTGAAAGAATGAGGGCGTTCTCAGTACTCTGTGCTCAGTAGTCAGTACTCAGTTCTCTGATGAGATGCATTTTTATTTTATTTTTGGTTTGCAAAAGGAAGCCTCCACTTGAGAGCACCATATGTTTTACGGAGTATAAGCTTTATGGTACCCGAAAATCGTTGAATATAAGTATACGCCACAATATTCAAGCTTTTAGTTTACCAAAATAATTCAACATAAAATTATGCAGAAAAGTTGTTGATGATAAATATTTAAAATTTATTTGGAAGGGGACAATATTTCTATCATTGTTATGCAATCCTCATGAGAGGGACAATCCCACATTCCCACATACGGAGTATGTAGGCTGCCCTACCTCAACCTGTGTTTCTATCCTTTTATTTTAAGAAAAGTAGAGCACTCCTAAATCCTAATGACTGAAAATATCTTTGTAATCATCTTCATTAGATATAGATATTAAAGACATGAGTGAGGACTCCCAAATTTACTTTACTAATCCAGATTGAGAATAAAGAATAACAAAAATCTCTTATGAAAAAGGTTAACCCGATTTTAAAATTCGCAACTATCTATCTATCTAATGGAAATCCTAAAATACGATACAATAGATTATTAAATCGTAGAGCAAAGAAGCAAATGACAGAATAATTTAGTGGGTGGGTACATAAAAGTCTCCTAATCAATCTGGCAGCTTTACCTACACTCTACAAAGTTGGCCTCTCAAACTCTCAAGGAAGATTTAGCATTTATTGATTTTGAAAAGTAACTCCCAAAGTACGTACACGAAAAAAAAGACGATGATGTAAACGGGTCATGATCGGATTCACTGGAGCATCCACCCGTTTCGTCACCAAAACATGAACTAAAATAGGCCAACAAAAACCAAGAAACATGAAAGAAAAAGATGGGACTGTCAATAACAACAGATGGGGATTACAACAAAGAAAGTAGAAAGTAGAAAGGTCAAGCACACTCCTACGGAGTACAAAGTATGTTACAAACTATCCCTTTCATGGTTCCCAAAATAAGACTCTGGTCTTTGGATCAGTTCTATGGGAACCATCATCTAATTTGACAATCAACCATTATACTATATAGTTTCAAGCATCTTTAATCAACATATTAATAACCAATATTCATTTTCCAAAGCCAGCAAACCAACACATATGAACTATTCAACAAAATAATTGCCAGCACACTGAAGAAACGTGAACAGAGAGTCAGAGATATACACTTTCATTTCAATAACAATAAACGTGAAGCTTTTAATTACAACTACTTTTCCGGTTTTTCTTTTCATATTAGAACTTTACAATCTCGTATATCCCCAGAAATACAATTGAATTATGACATAAATAAATAAATAAAAATAAAAAAGATCTACAAAGCGAGACAAAGGCACGTTTACAACAGCATTGCCAAGGCTGTGAAGGGAACTGACTTCACTCATTCAATTGTGAGATTGTATAATTGTTGGCAATAACAAGAGTCCCCCAACTTCCTTCCATGTGACTCAACAACAGCTCAGCTTCCCTGTCCATGAGCAAGCCAAAGCACATGAGCTTTGCTTCAAATACATCATTGTCCAATTTAACATAACCTCACCCCTTCAAACGCCTGGTGTCGCCCTGTTGGTGCTCTGAAAGTGAACCACGGAATCCGATTTCGACCCCTGAACAAATACGTAATTATTCGTAATGAACAAACGGATGATCGGCATAAAATTATCAAATGTAATCATGCAAATAATCTCAACTCAAGAAAGTGCACTTCATAATCTACATCATAGGTTCCTGAAACATTTTCCTCTATTTTTTCATGTGGCCTAATGTTGTGTTATATTTACGGATCGAAGACTAGATGATGATACAAATTCAGAAATTTATGAACATACTGTAAAGTGATACAATTACATACCCAGCACGGCCAGCAGTAACGATGATTCATGTCTTAACATAATCTGCACCACCACGCTTCCTTTTGTTAACCAGAGAAAAGAAGCATATCTGTGCCCAGGACTTCTGCTTAGAGGGTTGCACCTTGACATCCTTATTTGCAAAAAGATCAGCCATGTACTGAACAACTGCCTGAAGAACATAACATATTATTATTAGTACTAGTTTAGATCACCTTTCTGGCAAATATTGAGAGAGGAGGGGAGAAATTTGCACACACCTGTGCACCTTTCTCAGCAATATGTCTTGGAGGCACTTCGAGGGGATTTTGATCAGAGTGAAGCACTCTCAATCGTGTTAACAACCTGAATGAGTCAGGCAGATTACGGATTTGGTTGTTACCGATATCCAACTCTTCAAGCATCTCAAGGTTTCCAAGTGACCTTGGAAGAGAGCGTAGATCAGCAAAGTTGTTACTGACATTCAGCTTGACAAGTGAAATGGCGAAACACAAGCTCTCAGGCACAGCTTCTAGCTCATTAAAGCTCACATTGAGCTCCCTCAACCTTGCTAGGGATGACATTGTGGTAGGCAGCTGTCTAATATTATTGTACCGCACAGAAAGTACTTCCAAGGACTCAATCTTTCCCACAGCTTCAGGGAGGGCTTTAATCCGGTTATAGTCCACTCGAAGCTCCTCAAGAGACAAGCACTGACCAATCGTATGAGGAAGTTCATCAAGCTCATTAGTTTCCACATTCAGCTTCTTAAGACTAATCAAAGACCCAATGTTATCAGGGAGCAAAGATAAACTATTCGAACTCAAATCGAGCTCCTCAAGACGGACCAACCTACCAACACTCGGAGGGAGTTTAGCCAAGTAGTTTCCCCTGAGATTCAAATAAACAAGATTTAAGAGATCCCCAATTGCCTCAGGGAGCTCAGCAATCCTGTTTGAATGCAAATCCAATTTCGACAGTGAGGAAAGCCCTCCAATGGTTACAGGCAAAACCACAATCCTATTCTCTGACAAATCAAGAGTGTCTAGACCTGATAGCTTCTCAATAGAATCAGGCAACCATTCAACTTGATCCGACAACTTGTTTTGGAGAATCAGCTCCTTAGTACCCTTCTTTGCAGACACTTCGATCAAGCTGGCTAGCTTAATTAAACTCAACTTCTCACTATCTTGAGCTACATAAAGGGGAAAAAATGATTATTTTGATAATTGCGCAATTCAAGAAAATAACATAAAAAGTCACAAAACCATTCCCTCAATCCCCAAGAAGCAACTAGCATCATCAATTTCATTCCAATCAAAATTTACACTTTACCATGAAATGCCACCAATCAACCATTCCTCCAAGTCAGCCAAAATATCATTGTCCACTCAAGAAAACAACGAAGACAATAATTAATAACAAAGCAAAGGAAACATCATTATTTTTACCTGAATGATTGGATATCTTAAGTGTAGAATCAAAAATTTTGGGAGCAGCAGCGCTCTTAAACCCATCAACGTGGAAAGTAGAACTAACAGCTTTGGATTTCTTAACATAACTATCATCCCTAGTAAACAGCTCACTCTTAACAGGATCCTTCTTCTCCAAATTATAGAAACTAGTAGAAGCAACTGAGGAATACAAATCCTTAGAATTTGACAAAAAAACAGATGGTCCAATACTCAAATCTTTCTTTTTTAGTGAAGAAGAAGACGCCGCAGAATCAGAAGTAGGAGAAATACACTGAGAAACTCTCTGAATCATTTCGTCGAACACATTGTTTGCACTCTCAAGATCAAGCAATTTGAGAGCTTCCCTCTTCTGTTCTTTGCTCTGGAAGTGAACCAATGTCTTCTGCATCTCCTGGAAGAGATAGAAGAGCTCCTCAGGTATCCCCTTCCCTTTGATTTGCTTAGCAATGGCTTCCAACTTCAGCTGATCTTCTCTCTCAATGTTCCTAATCAGAGCCCTGGCTGCTTCCACTTCCTCAATGTCTGGGCGTGGTGGGAGTGATTTATGCATCCTCATAATCTCCCCCACCAGTCCATCCACCGCCTTCGCCTTCGCCGCCGCCGTTATGCTATCCATCACAATAACAAATTACACCCAGATCGAAAAATTGAAAAGGAAACAAAACCCAGATGTTTCCCTATTCAAGACGCTAGTAGAAATGGAGATAAGGTGCAATTTCATCCACCATTGTAGTAATTGGTGAAGCTTATACGGTAAAATATGAAATACGAAATCCGAAGAAAAATTCAATGACAAACAAAGAAGGAAAGAATCCAGAAAATGCAGAAATTAATGGGAATAAAGAGATAGAATGGGGTCGCAGAATAATTTAGGAGGTGAGAAAGACGAGAAATCGGGATATGAGAAACGGAATTAGATTTATTTATTTATTTATTTATTATGCTGCTCGAGAATCGAAGAAGCAGGGATGGGATGGAATTCCGGATTGCAGAAGATGGAGAAGAGGACGAAAGGAGGGAAGGAGGAGAAAATTACAGCAGTTTGGTTGGATATTTGGAGGTTTCAGCTAAATTTATAATTTTCCCAAAAATGGACTAATAATAATTAAGGAATTAATAAAAAAAAAAAATACCATTTTTGACGGACCTATCTAAAATAATACAATTTAAGGATTAAGTGGCTATAATACAGTGGCTAGCATTTAACTAAAAGCAAGTCACTTTATTTTTCAGCTACAACAGCCGGTAAGGCTGCTCTTCTTCCTTTATTACCTCTTCTACTACAACTCTTAAATCCCCATCTTCTTTTTTCATCCCTCTCCATTCTCACACTCTTTCAAGCTCCACACCCTTATCCATCCTCTTCTCAAAACCTCATATTCAAACCTTACTGCTCAATCAACAACACTATCCAATCCCAATAAGTCCCACCACGCACCAGTTCTAAGGCACAGGAGAAGAAGCCTACGCCTAGCCTCTACGATCAAATCCTTGATAAATGGTTTGCTAAACTTCCTTGGCCACTTCACCTCAACAAGAACATTAAAAACAAGACGATGAGCGATACCCACCTTCAGTTTCATCATCAAAATTGGTGGGAAATCAAAAGGATGTAGCCTTTTTCATCTGGGCTTGAAAATCCTGAGTTTTGCATTGGTTTCACAGTTGAAAGCAAAGTTCAAGTACCCCCTTCTCTGATTTTGGTGGAAATTGGCATCAAAATTTGAGTGAATTTTGGTTCAACTATTGTGTAGTATAGTGGGAATTCGACAAGAGTGTAACTGTGTTAGGATAGTATTGAGGAAAATGTTGGGACTCTAATGTTGTTGGTAGAATGGTAGTGGACTAGTGGTGCTTTTCAGACGACTAAAGGTATTGTTAGTGAGAGTGATTTTAAAGGGAAGAGTGAGGGAGATAGGTTGCCATGGGCAGAAGTTGAGACTGAGAAAGGTCACATTACTCCGTATATTGATATTGATATTTGAGATACAGTTTTTCGGTAAATTTATCTGTATTAAGTTAAGTGATAGTAAATGTTCTAATCTAAGTTGTCATATATTAGATGAACTAGTAAAAATTTGCACTTTCTTTGTTCTTTATTTTTGCTCCATATCTATTAATGGTATTAAAGTTTAAAAAATTTGACGATAAAATTTTCATTATGTTATATGAAAAATATATTTAAGTTATATCTTATTAGATGAAATGAGAGTATTTACAATCCTATTATATTTACAAAGTAAATTGAAATCGGATTAACAAGACTCATAAAAAAGTCGCTTTAGTCCAACACCAATCTTACTTACAGTAAGTTTATTACTTTTATGTATTTTAGTTTGTGTGAAACAAATGTTTTGACGGGAAAAAAAATAATGGCAGTTATATTTAAATATTTTGAGTGAGATTTGTTCATATTACAAAGATTGAATAAAAATATTTTATTACATAGTACTACTTCGGAAGTTCGTATAATAATTTCGGTGGTGCGCATATAGTCATATGTCATCATCGTATTATTATAAGGATAAAATGATGAATGTTGTCAAATTACGTTGATAACCCCTCCAAAGACCAAACCGTGGATATTGTTCCCAGGCCGTTGTCTCTCATTCATCAAAGCACAAAACACATCTGCGAGCCGCCGCTGGTTTCCTTTGTCAAAACTCATAATTCAGCGTCAATCCTATATTAAGGAACCTTTATAACGGAAAACCTAAAAAAAAAAGGACGACATTTAATTCAAAAAAATGTTCAATAAGGTACATGTTTGTCTCAATGAATATAAACTAGTTAGTTGATTACATTGTTAAAAATAGTATATAAGATTTAAAATCAAATTCGTCAATATTATTTATAGCTTTATATCTCTTTACATCAAAAAATAAATAAAATAAACATATTTCTTTCGACTTAATTTTATTGCTACTTTTGGATTTGGTATAGAGATGAAAAAAGCCTACTGTACGGATAATAATTGGATTTTCATATTATAAAGAAATGTAAGTAAATGAATTATTTATTAGTGAGCCATGTGTCAGTGAGATAAACAAACTATCAAAACAAGCCAAGACTTAATCTCATTAATATGGGTTGGCTATATAAAATAATAATTATCTTATGTGATCATTCATAAAAATATTCTTTTTCCACTAGCTCCGATTTAATACACCTTCTTTTATACCCATTTTCACCGTATTTTTCTTAACTTCTTATATCCAAATCATTTTAAGTCTGCCTATACCATATTTGAAGTCTCTTTTACCGAAACGGAGAAACCATCCATCTTTCTCAATAGTGCTTCTATTGTTCAGCGCCTAATTCGTCTAAATTTATATAGCCAATCATCCCTAAACTTATCTCAATATTAACTACTCTAACTTTATTATGGATATCGAAATTTCTAATTTCATAATTAAATATATTCTCAAATATCCGCCTTAACAAACACATATATGTTATAATCATATTTTTAAGATGCTCATCCATTCTTGAAAACCCTACACTCCCACCCATACAATATTGTCGTTATAATTGTTGTCCTATGATATTTCTTTTTAAACCTTAAGAGTATATTGCGACTACACAAAATTCTTGTTAGTGATCTCCATTTGAGACACCCATATTTCATTCTATGGGTGATATCTTAATCAATGTCTCCATTTTATTAGGAGAACGGATCTTGGAAAGTTGATACATTCATTCACGGGTAACCCCTAGTTGTCTAAAGTCTTACCATCTTCAGTTAGACCTCCTTTGAATGCTAAAATGACACTTCATATAATATACTTTACACCTACTAACTATGAAACCTCTTGATTTCTTTGTTTCAATTTCTCTAACTTAACATTCACCCATGTGCTAGTCTCGTTCAATAGAGCAGTTTTGTTCGCAAAAAACAAATATCATAATATCTCATGTTAAATTGACCTTATTACTTCGACAAAAGCCTTTGGTAAAAAATATTAATGGGTTTAGGGTAGATCCTCTTTGAACCCAATTCTTAAAATAGTAGATCTTTATCAAAAGAAAAAGTGTAACAGTAAATTAGGACACCCATTTATAACAAATATATTGAAATAGAGGGAGTTTAAAAAGTTGGCAATTGTTTTAGTAAAGTTTCAAACCCATTATAAGGACCGTCTATTTTTCTCAATCTGTTTCATGCATTCTGATTCATCTGAGATAGAAGAATGCATTCTTCTTAAGGATATATTTGTAAACTTTCATTAATCACAAAATCATAATGTTAAGTCCGGAGTATATGTCTAAATGGTAACAAATATAATTATGTAAGCCATCCTGTTTTATCCTATTTTTGCAGGAATGATGGCCCATCGTATTAAGCTTATATTTACTAAATTTTTCCAAATTATTTGCTACTACACCTTGTAATGCTTTAATGTTCAAATATAAAGCCCTATAGATTTTTCACTTTTTATTTAGGACATTTAAAGAATCAAGGTCATTCAACGTTTTTGACTTGTTTCAAATAAATTAAATACAACAAAATAAGTTTGAATAAGATAAGTTTCAAAGAAATTGATTCGAACAAATAAGTTAAGAAAAAATGAGTATAAATATGGCAGAAAAAAGAATTTAATTTTGTTAATCATTTTAGTTTTTTTGTACTTACCTTATTTTTCCTTATTACTTTTCTAAATTCAGCTTTGTAAAATTTATTTTTGAATACTTAAATTATTATCTTTACTAAATTTATCTTATTTGATAAATAAAAAGAACAAGACATTTATTTAGAATAAATGTAACTACTATGAAGTACTTCCTCTGTCCTTAACAATTTGCCTTATTTTTATATGTTTATTTTATTAATTTTAATTTGATAAAATTAAGGGAGAGAAAATTAAAGATATTATAAATTATGTATATGAAAGTAAAATTTATTATTCCTTAAAATTATTTATGATATAGAATAAACTTTTAAAAATATCTATTTTAATATACTAGAATATGGCAAGTCAGAGATATGGGAAATATCTAGTTTGATACTCACTCCGTCCCTTAAGTATTTTCATATATTTATTTATATAATCAAAGTTTAAAAATTTTGACCATAAATTCTAATTATGTTATAAGAAATAATATATTCAAGTGGGATCTTGTTGGATGCATCTCAATGTAAATTTTTATAATATTAAATTTTTATAATGTTTTGCCTTATAAATTTAGAAATAAATACATTTACAGTCGTATCTTATAAGAGTAAGGGAGGGGGAGCAGAGGAATATAACTGGCACTTTTCACTGGAATCAATCATCATATTCATTCATATATTCATATGAAGAAAGACAAATCAAAAGAAAATGTGGGGGCAGAAATAAAGGAAACATCTAGAAGAGTGAGAAGGGAAGAATGGGGCCCAATACCCAAACCTCACCTACATGCTATCTCAACTATGCCAAAATGCAAATTGAAAACGTCAATAACATGTAAGTTTAAGTTGAACCAGAAATGTTACAGTAAAACTTAAGAAAAGTAGTGTTTGCTTATTGCTAAGCAAATTGTTGACAATTCTCTACAAAACACCTTTAAAACAAAAAAAAAAAAAAAAAAAAAACCTTGGAGCATCTATCTTACAGTCAGATACACCAATACACCATACCCGTACTAATAAAGTAAAGTAAAGTTGCAATCAGATTTCAGATATTACATTCGTCAGCCCAAAGAAAAACCCAAAACTTGTTGGTTCCAAAAAATTCCACCAAATATCAATGCATCCCTCAAAATACCATACACACTAAAACACGAAGCAATCACACCATTTGTTCACCTAATACCAACATAGGCATCCAAAAACTACATTCAATTTCTTTTGGTAAGAGCAGTGAATAATAATGGTATTCAAATAATCATCTCTGATTTCTGTCAAAATAATAATAATAATAATAAAAAAGGTACAGTTCAACGTAATATTTCACGCAAGAATAGGAAGAGAATCATAGAGCAGTTGTTCAAGGAGGCAAAGTGAAGAGATAGCTACATAGCTAATCCTCTTATTAGACAACTATGTAGGCATGTTAGCATGTAGCAAGTCAACATTTGTCGATTCATATTATACGTACACCATTTATGTCACGATTAGGGTAAAGGAGATCCAAAACAATTTAAATACAAAACAACCTATGCCAACACATGACAACTACTCTAAACTAACTGCCCGCTGCCCACATAATAAGTAATTACTGATCTAAATTCTATGTGTACAGTACATAAGAATATCTAAATAAGATATATTTCTTAATTACATCTAAAGTTGGACCATGACAAATAACTAAATAAAAAATGCCCAACTTACTAACAATTAAACCAAACAGATGACTTCTCTGTGGCCTTGGTGAATAGAGAAAAGACCTTCTTAGACTGCATCAAATTTGCTCACAAGTCCAAATGTGAATTGACCTACCTAGTTGAGAAACCAATAATATTTTCCATCAAACAAACACCCCATATCAAATCTAAAGTATAATTACGTAATTCTTATTTATGGTTTTTTAATAAAATAAGGGAATGAATTAATGGGCCGGGTGATATTGAATTGAATGTTAAGTCACATAGTGATTACTGATCCGAGTGAGGTTTAATAATATAAATAGGGGATGCAACATTGACAATAATAAATGATCCATTTGAAAACCCAAATTTAAAAAGGAGTTAATAGGGTAACACAATTTTATGCATTCTAAAATTGAAATAATTGAATAAGATAGTACTTAATTTGACACATTTTCAAATCCACAGTTCAATCTTGGCATTAGTACAGTTTCAATCTTGGCATTAGTACAGTTGCATGACTACCATCTTTCGATAAAGCAAAGGCCTTTACATGCTAAACTATGTTGAATTCACATCTTCCAATTAATTATAAGGAACCTAAAAATAAAAATCCCGTGCTGTAGATGTGAAGAACAATTCATTCATGATATTCAGAAAATTCTTGAGTGGAAGAATCCCGCACATAGAGTCTATGTGGACATTGTTGTATATGACATTAACTAGATGCAGGAACTTGTCTTGAACTAAACCCAATGAATCGAACGAGGAGGTTGCATTGAATTATATGTATACTTCCACTAGCTAACTACTAACTATACTCTGTTCCTTAATATTTGTTCAATTTGACCTTTTTTATAAGAACTTTTGAATCAAAATGGGACAAATAATAAAAGATAGAGGGAGTACGACCGATATACTAATTTTGAATCATACACGCTATAAACATCGATCGTGTGGTGGTTATCTTTGGAACCCACACTCGTCACTCACAACTCTCGATGCGTCAGGGCCTTAGCTAGGACTATAATTTGAAAGGCCCATCTAAGAACAAGTAGATCCCAATATAAACCCAACATCATATGACCCAAACCCACCTAAAACCCTAAATCCCCAACTCTCTTAGTCTCCATACGGGTACTCAACAGAATGACACCTCCAATTTGCAAACCCCTAATTTATCATTTCACTCGTTTGATTTGCAGTAATCTGATTTATCATCATGCAAATCCCAAATCCTCCGTCCTTCCTTCCATATTTTGTATTTGTTCAATCTATTGTTTTACATAATTTAGGTAAGTTGATTGCTGGAAAAGCGGCATCTAGATTAAACAATGATATGATGCTTCCTGAGACCAGCCAGATCAATTCTCCGATCATCTGACTAGGTGTTTGTTTTTTCTTAGCTAGCAACCCACCTTTGTCCTGATCTGACACATTTTCTTCAGTAAATTTGACATCATCTTTTTGAAAGTATTGATTTTTTATTTTTTTTGGGTTGGATTCATATTTGTTGCTGCTGGTAATGTAGTGTGGGGAAATTGAAATCGAAAGGGTTTGTTACACTTCTCTGCACCTCCCATGACCAGCTAAATTGAATTGCCCGAACCTTTTTTCCTCATATAATATATTTTCCGAACTTTTCTATTCTTAGTATTGCAGTTTCTGCTCCATTTGAATACGAATCTTTGATGATTAGAATTGGATTCGATTAGAAACTTGTTTGTAGATTAGTAATTAATACATTTGTTGACTGTATGTTGTTAAATTTGGACTATTGAATTTGAACCATAATAAGTCCGAAATAATACTTTTTCTGATTTACACGTTTGTCATTGCAAGTATAAAATACATATAACTCCATCACTTGTGCCTTCAAGAAAGTAAGAAGGTAGGAGAAGAGCCTAAAGTTATTAGACCATGGGTTATAGATTTTGCGGTATTCAAGGCCAGGAAAGAATATCAATAGGATTGGAATTATAATAGATAATCAGCTAGTAAACAAAGTTGTTGAACCCTATAAAAAGGGTGATACGATTAAGAGGGTGAATATCGTTTGTTGATTAAGAAATAGAGTATTTTTTGACTTATTTCTGGCAAATGCTTGTCTAAAAAGCTGGAAAACCCATTTGGTGACTTCTTGGAGTAGGGTAAATATAATTCAAATAGAGTATGTGTTGGTCACTGAGGATGGATAATAGTGGGTTTTTAGATTTCAAAGTGATTCTTGGGTAGAGTGTTGCCACACAACATAGATAGCATATACTTGGGGGGATAAGTGGATTAGGTGGTAGGGTTTAAAGGACATCAACTTAAGGTTGTGGTAGGAAAATTGGTTAAAGAAGTTAATTGGGCTTTCGAGGAGGACCTTGGTTCTGGAGATTTATCGATGCATAATGACTCAACATGATGGAATGAGTAGATTAAAGTAATAGTTAAGGAAAAGAGAGAATGATACTTGGCCATAGAAAAGTCTAAAGATGGAGAAATTATTACTAGGGGTGTGCATGAACGGTTATTGGAAAAGGCTAACCGTAACTGTACTGTTAAATAACGGTAATCGATAAACAGTAACTGGTATTTAACGGTACGGTTAACGGTATTCTATTTTTATGCATTTGTACACTTAATATTATGAAATTATTTGTATAATTTTTTAGCTCATTTGAGTCTTCTACAATAGTAATAACACATATTTATATAAGTTATGATCATGCATAAAAAAATTTTGTGGTATTCATTCTTATTTTAACCTTTTAAATTTAGTTTTTTTTAAAAAATAATAATAACGGTTAACCGACGATTAACCAATACAAAAATTTCATAACCGTAACCGTTAACTCTTAACGGCGGTAAAATAACCGTTAATATAAATCGGTTATACACAGTTAACGGTTACAGTTATTTTGCACACCCCTAATTATTACAAGATATAATGAAGCTTAAGTTAAGTCAGGAAAAATTGTTTGAGAAATTAGGGTCAAGGTTTATAAGATTGTCTACTTAAATTTGGACTTTAAAGAAGGGGGAACAAGATAGCTATTGAATACCTAAGAGGAAATAATACTTGGCCAATAATCTTTATATGGTTAAGTATGTGAAGGATTAAATAAAAAAGATTTTTGTCTAGGATGACGAGATCATAAGCAGATGGAAGGAACTTTTTGAGGAATAATTCAATGGAAGTCTAGTGGGATGTATAGGTGATAGTACTATAGAAGACAATGACGCCAACCTCTAGTATATAAGAAAAATACAAAAAAGTGCAAGTAGAGAAGGCATAGAAAATTGGAGAAAGTTGTTGTGCTAAATGGTATTCCTGTGGAGATTTAGAAATACCAAGGCAAGATTAATATTGACTAGTTGACAAATCTTTTCAACAGGATTTGGATAACTAGTAAGATGCTACAATATCAGAGAAGAAACAACTTGGTGGTCATTTACAAGAACAAAGGAGATGCTAAGAAGTGCTCAAACTATACAAGATTAAAGCTCATGAGTGACACCATAAATTTAGAACTGGACCAAATGTAATTAACGACGCTATTCAAGATCGACGGAACCGGAGGGGAGAGAATTGCAGTAGTAGAAGAGTTGGCGGAGACCTTGGCGGCATATTTCAGTAGAAGTCATCGTTGTTAATATCGTCTGCTCTATGCAAAGAGGGGCGTCGTTAGGGTGTTGTTATTACCAATAATCTACAAAACATGACATGCACCAGTAAATAGAAATCAGATACTCCGTACAAAACCAAGCCATAAAAGCCCTCGGGTTCTAGATCATCTCCTCAGTCCTCATGCAACACTAACGGAACGACAATACACAAACTACAGTTGTAATGAAACCAAATGATATCCAAGTTTGCTAAGTTTCCGGTTTATGAGACGCAATATCAGAAATTCACAGTATGCCACTGGCCCAAAACTATATTGTTATATAACATCACTTTTGGCTATTTCACAGATATCCCAGATAACAAGTTGCGGCGGGTTACGCCATCCAGTCAACCTCTGAAATCCGAACTATTAATTCACTTCAGGAATCCAGTAAAATATTTCGCAGCGTCACAACCCGTCTTTCCAGGAAAAGTTGTGCATATGCGGTCAATTTGGAAAAAATGGAGGTCCAATCTGTAACATCTGGAATAATGATTCCGTCTGGTACTTTCACATTTCAAACAAGGAATCATACCCCAGTTGCAAACACTCCCCAGCGACAACATAAGCACCAAAGTGACACAATGAACAGGGTCAGAGTGGCACCTCGATCCATCTTCAAGGTGTTGATTGAGTTCCATGATTCTTGCAATCACCATTTTCAGACTACCCAACCTTTGGAGAACCATTATGTCAAGGGTATCCCCATGGCTCGGAACAGAAGGAATGGAATACTAAATACAGACCAACGTGCACTTATGGATCCAGAATAAAAGTTATTGCATGACTTCTATGATGACACAAAAGTTATACAGCTGCGAGTGTCATAGGTTCTACACCATTTTCCGCAGTTTTCATCTCAAACTGAGGCTTTACAGGGAACACAAAAATAGTAGAGGCAGGAATGGAAGGTTGGAAAGTTGCTGAATATCTCGAGGATATTACAGTAACTCTGGGCAATTGTTGTGCACCAGAAGCCAATGGAACAAGCTTGTAACTTAAAATATGCTCAGACTTGGGCAAGACAAAGATCGTATCATTGTGAGACCCAGATGAAACAAAGCTTTGGGAATCCAGCAATGAATACTTTACTTCCTGAAGTAACTCTGTTTGATTCTGAACTGTGATGAAGTAGGTGAAGGGATCTCCAAGGACAGCATGAGGTGGACATTTCAAGCTCACAATCAGAGGAGATCTTTCGACAAACGCATCAGGAAGTTTATATTTGGTCAAAACCCCAGAAATACTTTGCCTCAGAGGCCCTGCATCTCTCATCCATTTGAGGCACACTGTACCAATCCTTGTCTTTGAGGTGTCAGCCAAAGGAATGACAGAAAAGACCTTCTTATACTCCTCTCCTGGCACAACAGCACAGGATTGTGCAGCATCCATGTGTTGATTAATGGCTGGGTGCACAGTACAAGAGTTATCCAAGGCATCATCTATTTCAATAGTCATTGACATTACCCTTAATGGCACCTCGGTGCAATTTTTAGCACTGACAACAAGTATACTAGTTTCATTTAGTGGCAATGTTGGCAACTTCTCAGCATTATCATGGGGCTTAACCCTAGAAAGAAGTAATGCATCACGTCGAAACGGCAGCATCATATGATGACTAATCAAAACAGGAGTCTGCCCTTCAATCTGCAAGCTCTTATGAACATGGATTTTTTGCATATTAACATCATGACCCTGAGACGAATAGCTCAAGGAAACATATAACATGACTGGCTTGGGCCTGTGCCATTTTATTTCTAATTTACAGGACCAAGATTCTCCGTCATTAAGAAAAGGAACAGATATCAATCCAAACGAATGCTGGATATTTCTGACATTGTTGGAGCTCATAAGAGAATTTTCATCATCTGTTCCAGAAACTCCAAGAAGTTCAACATGATGACTCTCAGTTGAATGTGGCTCAATTTCCCTTGGACTCACCAGTCCACCCCCTCTGGTGTCTACAAGGTTTATTTTTAACTCACCAGAATAAACAGAATGACCCTTTGACAAAATAGTAACTGGAACAATGAAATTTTCACCAACCAATGCAGGACCTTTAGCATCCACATTCAGGTCAACTTGAGCATCAGGTTCTTCAACTTGGATAGCCTTTAGACCAGAGAATGATTGAGTAGGATCTTTGGTTGGGGAGCTCTCTACACGCTCCTCAAATTTCCAATGTGGTAGATCATCCATGGAAGCAGGACTTTCAGCTCTGCAACAGATGGTGAAATGGTATCCAATTCTTACAATGACAGATATGCATTCAAGCTTTCCACTTCGATCTGTACAAAAGAAAGGGTCATGCACAATGGAAACAATACTGACCAATTTCAGACAAAATTATTCGTAAAACCTGATGAAGAATGAAACTGAAGGCAAGAATGCAAAGAATACTTCAGCCTCATCTAAACAGTGAAGGATATGGATTGGTTACTTGTCTAGATTTACAACACAGCAAGTGATGAATTTTCAAGTAGAACTAGGCAAGTGAACATGCTCTGGGCATCAAATTCATCTACAAATAAAATTACTTCAGATAAAAAATATGCAACTCCACTTCATCCAAGGCCTCATAATGTGCCCCTGCTAGCTTTTCAATAATACAGATTCAGGTGATACTGACTTGTCTGTCCTTTACCTCCTGAGTATTATGCATTCTTTATACCAATTTTATCCTTCTAACTTCCCCTTCTCACATTAAAAAGGGATTTTAAACCAATTAATGATCACAAAGTGGGTTCTGAAATGAATTACAAGCAAACAAGCTACAATACTTACCAGGTTTAACATCATAGGTCAACCTTAGCCATTTATTTGTAGAAAGAGCCAAATCTGGAGCAGTCTCAACTCGATAACCTGCTTGATTGGTCAAATTAGTGGGTAATGGAGCTTTTTGAGAGTTCTGGATGGAAAAATTACATTCTGACTGATTGAAATGGAAATCTAATGCATCAATCTCAAAAGGGAGAGGCAGTTGTGACAGGAGTGATAATGTAATTTGCGTAGCTGCGCCTGGCTTGACTACTTGTTCATGAAATGCAACTGAAGCAAGTAGAACTACTCTCAGGGGGCTGACAAGATCAATTTCAATATGAAGAGGAGAATCTTTAGTTACCCTTAGATTCAGATCAATGCCTTTCAATACAATCTCGGATTCTCCAGTAACAAGGCCCAGAATTTCCTTGTGAATGATCTCCCTCTGTTGGAAACTTGGGGGACCAGCAGGGCCACATTCTTTGAAGGTATAAGTGCCAGATGTAACAGGCAATGCAGCCATCTCAAGGGAATTCTCAACAAACTCTTTTATAGAACCATTCTGCCTTGCACACTCACGCAAATAACCCAAGATTTCCCACAGCAAAGTTGTCCAACTCTCGTTCCTATATAAATTCACAGCAGAATCAAAATATAGCTTTGCATTTTTTATTTCACCAAGAGAAAAATATTCTTTAGCAATTTGGAGACTGCAATATGATGCCATCCTTGGAACTTTTAAGCCAGCATATGCTTCATAGGACTTTTTCAGAAGAGCGATGATTTCATAAGAATCCTGGAATCTCTTCCCTTCAGCAATAGAATAGCGAATAAACTCTTCATCTGTCAGGCTGCAGATGCAGATTCAACGTTAGCATGATGAATCTCAGCCAAATATACAGGACTGTCAGCAAAAATTGTAACTTACGGTTGCAAAGCTACTTCCTCATGACCTTGTTCCAGTAATCGAGCAAATTGCCCAACATAACCAGAAGGTATAACTGATTCAGCAGCACTATCACTCTCACCAAAAACTTCCCACATGGAAAGAGCAAGTTCCAAGCAAGATCTCTTCTCCATCAAGTAGCGAGATGCCAGCTGCCCAGAGGAAATAGATGTAATAAGATAAATGACTAAATAATCAGCAACTAAACTGCAGACACTGTTAATCATTAGAGAAATGCTTCAAAAGAAGATTCTCAAGAATATACTCGTCATTAAAGATTTACGACTACAAATGCATTCAATACGAGGCAAGGCCATACCAATTCATGCAGCAATAGTTATCTCAAGAAGGAATAAAATATATAAAAAGGAAAAATTAATACTCAGTCCCAACTATGAGTGATTTGCTAAGAAAGGTCCCAACTTTTGATTAACCTGGAATAGTCCCAACTTTAAGGGTCGTTTCTCTAATTGGGTCTGTAAGGCTGACAACCTGCTAAACAAGTCAATTTTTTTATACTTTCCCCCTCCCTTCCCCCTTCTCCTCCGTGAACTTCAGCAGTCCGATACTCCTTGCAATTCATTGCAGTCGAACTCCCTTCCCTGCTAAGTTTATATAATTACTAAAGATCTACATAGCAATAGAGTTATTTGGTATCTGTTATCATGTTATTAGTATCTTCAATATTTGGACTAAACTCCTATTGTTTTTTATCATAATGATGGACAACAATGGCATATGGAAAATGATGCAATCTAACCACTCTGCCATTCATTTCTTAATTAAATTCATCACAGAGAATGTCAACTTCTGGGTATGATCATTGAATTTTGCAGTGCCATTTACTAGATTGGGCTCTCATGGACTAGATTGAGGACCAATAATTGAGCTTGATACAGCCATTTTGTAAATTGGGTTTCCATTGTAGACTTTGAAGAAACAATTACGTACAAGCTTTAAGGAGAATGGTGACCAGTTAATTTCTGGAAAGGAACGATGTCCCTGGCTTGATGTTTCGGAGGATGGGAGGGAGGCCAGAATGGAATTTCGTGGAAGGGAGATATGTGTGATAGTGTACTTCATAGATTTTTCACAGGTGAAGGCTAATAAGGTTGGGAGGTGGTGGTGTTGGGAACGGCGGTGACCCAGGTGAGGCTGAGGTGCACAGTTGGCTTGGTGAGTAAAGAAAGGAGAGGAAGAAAAAGTCAGGATTTATTTATTTTTAAATAGTCAGCCATTAAAATAGTTCCACATGTAACAATTAACTGGATGATTGAGGATCTATAAAAGAACATACCCACAAAAGTTGGGACTGTCCCAATTTAATTGAAAGTTGGGATTTTTCAAAGAAGATTGCTCACAGTTAAAAAAAACAAAAAAATTCCCAAATCTCACAGGTCCTAAAAGAAAAAAAAAAATTCTGTATTGAGCTGTTGCACAGAGTTCACATAATATGACACCATTACCATGTCTTCTCTGCTGTAAAGAACACCTTGAAAAACAGGAATATGTGAGAAGCACTAAAGTAAATATTAAGATCCACAAAGCATGTTCAATTGGTCAACACAGCATCTAGTAGCATGGCATTATAATTGAAGTTGAAGTTCTCACCCGCTTTCAACAGAACAATGTAGATACTCACCTGATAGTAATAAGCTGGTTGAAGTTCCCACTCACTCAGAGCCTTATCTTTGACTCCCAAATCTGGGTCTAGAAAGCCTGAAGTGCCTTTTGAACTTATTTCTAGTAGCTCAGCAAAGACCAAAAACTGTCTGCTTAGCCATTCCCAGTGAAGAAAAGTACCTTCAGCTGCTCCGACAAGCTTCCTGTAAGAAGTACAATGTTGACGGAACCATAAAACTGCTTCTACAATTTTTCCACCATGCAGTAACAAAGTTGATATTTTGAAATGCAGTTGTTCTGCCAGTGTTTTTATCTCTACTAAGCGTTGTATTGCAGGCAGCCTGGTAGATGTTCCTACCATCTGCATATCAAACCAAATGTCACTTTGAAAGAAAAGGTTTATCACCATTAATTTGAAATTTCTAGTACAAACTACAGAAGTACATGCATAAGACTTTTAAGGCATTTATATATTCAATAATACTATCAAAGCCTAAGTAGAGAAGAAAGATTTGAAACCAAAAGGGTATGCAGTACACAGTGAAGAAGTTACACTTAAACCTACAAGTGATAGGAGCCACAATATTAAAAGTATTTCTTCCTGAGCTTTCTAGAGTTCTAACCTAAGTTGCAAATCAAAAGATCTGAACAAGAGTTAAGAAAATCAATCAGTTGGCTATCAATTTATCACAATAAACTGAAAACCCAAAACTGCAGATTATACGACCAGAATCCCATCCAACAGACCCATTAGACATTTCAGAATGACAATTGTGTTCATTGGTACACAAAAACGACAGAAGAAAACTTAGTAACAACACTTGATTGAAGAAAGACTACTTCCACCCCCTCCTTTTCAGTACTTAATCTTCCCCTCCACTCCATACTTGAAGGCATAAAATGGTTCTGACAGCAACCCAAGAACAATATCCGCAAAAAGAAACAAACAAAAGGCCAAGATGACCAGGTAAACTAGCGCACCACATTCATAAACTGATAGTAGAATTGTTGGAAATACCTTCATCCCCCACTTTAAATTCCACCCACATGAAATAAACATTAAGATTTACTGAACAACTTTTTAATTGTCTATCTAGGGGGGGGAGTCTCACTGGGTTGATGAAGCAATCTCCTAGAATCATTGAAAGAGTTCCCATAGGTTTACATTTACCTCCCTTAATGCATGATATGCGTCCTCATAAAACTTAAGTGCTTCAACCCAATCTCTACGAAACTCCGCATAAACAGCAACCTGCAAAATACATACCACGTTAACAAGATAGAATTTGTTTGTCTCAGGAGAGTTGTTGCAGTGACACTCTGCAGCATATGCTCCTACATTGAAAAATCCTCTTACTCCAACAAAACAATGTTGGTGCCATAACACATTGTGACTCAATCTGTTTTTTTTTTTTAATACATTTAAAAGAAAATACAAAAAGATACTTAACCCTGTATAGTAGGAAGGCTAGGTTCTAAACTATCTCACTTTCATATTCACTCTTTTTCCTTAAAAAGAACTAAGCAGATATGTTCAAACTTGTAGCATCATAAGCTTTTAAGTTTTAACTTCACCTTAACGGTGTGCAAAGTACAAACAAACAAAATACATTGAACAGTTAAAAACTGTAGTTCAAGGAAGAAAATTGCGAGGTCAGAGTTCATTTAAGTTCTACATCATACAGCAATAGAATATAGCTCAAATGTAAATGCACATCCTTTATCAGAATGGTAAAATGTAAAATGAAATGTTACCTTAAAGCAACAACGAATACCCAATTCTGCAGAATTGAAATTTCTCTTTTCAACCCGAGTTTTGACACGTCTTCCCTCTTCCCGATAATATATGTGTATTAAGTCAGTCAACAAGCTTCCAAGCCTGCATAAGTAGTATATGAGAAAATGAATACACATAAAGATGAAAAAAGATGACCAAGACACTAAGATAAAGAATTTTGAAGAGTACCATACCTGATAAGGGACTGCTTCACTTCAGATGAATCTCTCATAGAAAAGTTGACAATGTACTTGGAATCCAGTTCCACACGTTTGCGTAAGGCACCCATACGATCTTCATTCATATCATCTGATTGACAGCAGGTAATTAACCATTCATACTATACTCCATGGTTCGAGATAAAGATCCGTTATCAATACTAATTCATGCTTCCAAATATGTACACTTAACAATACAAACAACTAAAGCAGGTGAAATCCCTAAGTTTTCTGTAACGTTTCTTTTGCAATACTAGCAACGAATGTCTACTCAGACATCAAAATACCAACTCACTGCCTTTTTGAAAACTTAGTTCTCAGCAAACAAATTTTAATCACAAACATCGTGTGACTTCAACATCTCCATCTTGATAATCTAAGAAACATGCACATTACTTTTCAGGCACAATCAAGAACGTACTCCCTACGATCCTAAATAGAACACTGTATTCCTTTTCCAAAAATTTCATAGTAATCGCACTGCTTCTTTATTTGGAGAACTTTTTGTAAGAAATGGTACATTTTGCCATATTTTATGGAGCAGTTTCATAAGTGGGAACCAACCCACTTGCATTCCCTAGTATAAATTGTACTAACCACATAACTTCTTTTCCAATCATCTCTTCTAATTTACAGTTCTTGAAAACACTGATATAGCATTATTTACACAGTTAAATAGATAAACACATTCCTTCTTCCCTTATATTTAGATTATTAGATCGGTTATAAAGTAACTATTGGAGAAAATAGTGAGAAGCTCGTTGCATCACTTGCATGAGCAGGAGTGCAGGACAGCAGGAGTCATCAAATGTAGTCTGAAAAACTTGGACTCAATGCTTCCTACTGTAAATAGCTATGGTAAAGCATGCTATTAGTTCCAAAGGACATGGTTTGATGTACAGCTGTCAAATCAAATATGCATTCAGTTTCAAGCAGTGTTACCTAATTCACAATATGCTATGGATACGTGGAACGGGTACAAGAACACAATTTGCTACCTCATTATGTCAAGCTAGACAAAAAGTGTTCCACTATTCCAATTCACATGTTTATTCATGCGTACCAATTCATGATTAGCAAGGAGAATCAGCAACTTAGGTAACTCTACAAAGAAACTAATCATAGTATAGAATCAACTAGTGAAGATTGAGGAAAACTACATCAACAGAAGAAATTTACCTTCAGGAGATGATTGCACCACTACCACAACAAGTTTAGTATTCCGCATACGAATAACTGTTCTGTCAATGTTAATAAATCCAAAGTTAGAGAATATTAATTTTAAAATATCTGAAGCTACTTTATAACTTGTAACGTCACCATATAAGTTAAATTTAACAGATTCATGAAAATCTTGAATTATATTTCAATAGTTAAAATTTCTCTAGAAATTCCTAAAATGTTGAAGCTACCTAATATGTAGAAGTAGATATTCAATCTGCTAAAAAAAGTGTTGATTAATGAGTAATTAAAGCAAAAGGAAGCTGCAGCAATGGTGCTATTTACTTAAAGCCTACAGCATATGCACAGCTGGGCATGCATGCTACCACTGCCTAGTTCCCCAATCCACTTCGAAGACTAATACCTGACAATCTAAGACAGTAGCACTAGAATCCAATAACAAGCTGGAGCACAGCAGCACACATAAATGACACAAATCCTAAGCGAATAAGCTGATCATAGCGACAGAACCAAAAAATCTAGGTTAGAACCAAGTAAACGGCATTTGAGATTAAGCCAAAGAAACCGCCAATTTTTAAGCTTAGCATTGCTCCTTGAAGTAGCAAGAGGTTAATAGTTTGGGCACTACGATCAACCCTAAGAATCCAACACTTTAGAAATGTTAAGACCCTATCATTCTTCCAAAGCTGCAATGAGTAGTATCAAGCTATTGGAATAACAATTCTAACACAATTAAATGACATATTCTCCAAACTCCTCGCTTGCAACATTCATTTGCTACCTCATAAATCCATCAAAATTCAACTAACATTAACAATCAAATCATGCTATCACCAAACAGAACCCTAAAACTCAATGCATTGGCATTAAATTGACAAATAGATTCCAATAATTAAGTTAGGATTTCAAAAAAACTCCACTAATAAGAAAACGTTAACAGGAGAGAGAGAGAGAAGACGCAATACTTTAGGTGATCGAGGAGATTAGAGAGGTGAAGCCACTGAGCAGGGTCGCCGGAGACCTGATCGGAGGAGAACAAAGCGACGGAGACGGAAGGAATCTTAGTGCGATGCTTGAGCAACCAGTCTCGCTTGAGGATTCCGGCGGGAGGGACCGATGGAGAAGAATCGGCGGAAACTTGAGGTCGGGCGAAGACGGAGATCTTGTCGAAATCCGGCAATGCGAGTGTGTTGATCGGCGGTTTGTCGGAGTTGAGGTGAGCGGCGATTGTTGAATGGAGCTCCGGACAACCTACTAATGCTACTAATGGTACGGGTGGTGTTCGGAGCTCCTCCGGATACTCCTCCATTTTTTGGGCGGGTTTTGAACTGAGGGAGTTTAGGGTCGGAATGTATTCAGAGGGATGGATTTGGACGTGTCGGATCTACAATCAATTTTGTAAGAACAGAGGACGGAGAGTCGGCCATGAATGGGGATATTTGACCCGAGTTATTTGGGATGAATTAGTTGACCGGAGCTGCTTAAGTATGGTTGGATGCTTTTGAAGTTGTGAAAGTAATAAATGTGAGATGAGGTGTATTAACGAAGGAGATCCCTCCTATATATAGACCTATTAGTATATATAAGGGTATTTGTATTTATACTTGGTTTTTGTGTGGGTAATGCTCATTTCCTCTTTTCGTATTCTCCTTCTTTGATTTCGGATGAATCATATCCGGACGTGGACATATGGTTTTCACTTTTCAACGTCAAATCCCTAGGTTCCACTAGTGAGGACCATATACAACTATTCCCCCAAAGTGAATGGGTCCGAAACAGATACATGACATATCCGAACATAGGTATTTGGTTTCATTTAAATCTTTGGATTCTGCTGATGGAACCCTATACAAGAGCCATGAAATCAGATAGGGAGTTTATGTGGAACTCCTAATAAATCATTTACCTCATTTTAGAAGAAAAAAACAATTTTCATCCATAGCTCGCCTCATATACGAATAAATTAACTATCTATGGATGTAACGAAACTCTAGGCATTCAAAAAAAGAGATTAGATGTTGTGATTAGGTTGTCGTGAACTTTTGATGAGGTTAAAGTGGATTAAAAAGTGGATGATGTCGATCAAATATCAAAGGGGAAGACGAGGTTGATGTCATTGAGTAAAAAATATTTTGAAGATAGAATGGGTTGAAATGTGGGATGAGTTTGATGGTGGTTAGTGATGCATCTAATGATGGGATGTAGATAGGGGTGACAATGGGTTGGATTTGGGTTCAATCCATTTGGGTTCGGGTTGAAATATGTCAACCAAAATCCAACTTGTTTATTAAATAGGTTGAAAATTTTAACCCAACTAGCTATGGGTTCGGGTTGACCCAACCCAACCTGTTTAATAAGTAAAAGTCATTTGAGTTTTTAATTTTTCAAGTTTTAATCAATGCAAAATAAAAATCACTAATCTTAACATAGTCTTAATATAGCCAAATTAAAAAAGATTGGCAATATGGAAGTAGAGAGCATTAAGAAGTGAAAGAGATGAAAAATTGAAAAATTGAAGACTAAGAGATAAGAGGTAGAGCGCCAAAATGCAAATAGAAAGTAGACACTAGAGTTGGCTAGTGGTAATTATGACTTGATGAGCTTATGACGTGTATTAATTAAACCCGACTTATATATAAAAATCAAACCCAATAATAAATAGGTCGGGACGGGTTGAAATTGGGTAAAATATTTCAACCCGACCCAACCTGTTTATTAATCGGTTTGGATTGGGTTGACCCATTAAATTAATCGGGTTAAAAATTTTAACCCAACCCTTTATAAACGGGTTGGGTTTGGGTCGAGTTAACAGGTTGGGTTAGTTTTTGACACCCCTAGATGTAGAGATAAGATATTGTTATCTATGTGCCGTGAGAGTTTTCCTTATAGATGAAAGATGAACAATAGAATTCTGTTTCGCGTAGACAATATATTTCATATAGAATTACTTTTACTATAACCAAATTGAAATCACAGTTTTATCCGCTTTAAGCTTGTATAATTCCATCTCGTTTTTCAATAGATTGAACGTTGTTTATCTTGAGACTAACTTACATTCAATTTTGTAAAAGAGTATAATCAATTATGAGTTTAATGAGTCAACCTTTTAGAGGGTTATGTTTTATTGGGTTTTAAATGGATCAAGTCGGATAAATAATAGGCCATTAGTTTCCAAGACTTTTAAACCCTATCAAGTAATAAATGATCTCTTACTTGTCAATAGTCCACTACCAAAGATTAGACGTGATACATGTAAACTAACACCCTCTATAGATAAAATTATATTCTCATCGAACAGCCAGACCCAAATTGGTCCATTTTGTATTTTCTTTAGCCCGATCTAAATCGTTTTGCATATTTTTTGACCCCGCTCAACTCATTTTGGCCCATTTTGAATATGACCCATCTCAACTCTAACCCGATCCAACTCAGAGGACTATATGCAACTCAGTCATCACCTTTTTGCATATTTAATTTGCTCCGAAGTCTTTACAATCGTGTATTACATGTTTTCTGACGACAGTTTGTTGGATAGGATGCTCTGTAAGTTGTGTGTAATCATAATATGTAAGTATGCTGTGGAACATTTAACTCATTTTACCACAAGCTTCATCCTGAAATAAGTATTTTTTGTTGTTGTTGTATTTAGATTTTTTTTCTTCCAAGTTTTAATTTAACATTGTGTGCAATGAGAAAAGAAGAGCTTGCAGGATATAACTGGTATTTTTGCATTTAGTGTTGCTGATGAAAATGGTCTGGGGCTCTGGGCAAGTCAACAGCAAGGCTGCAAGGCTAATAAAAGAATTTGATCAAATTCCTTTTATCCCCTTATTCGATAGAGCATGCCGTTATCCCAATAGTTTTATAGTTTTTCACTCGTATAGAATTAATTTTAGAACATTGTATAAAAAAATTACAAATGGTCAAACTCAATGGACTAGGGTTGAAGGAACTCATTTCTTGTTGTCTTACTTGGGACCTCTAGTTTGACTTGTTTATGGCGATTTCTGTAATTAGTAGGGAAGAGTATGGGCGATTCAACCTGGCAACTTCGAAGTGATTGCAGTTTGCTAGAGATGGCTCAAGGGGAACAAATGGGTTAGCGTGTTATTGTCTGACATTGGTTGTTATGAGATTCTTACATTGTAATGCTTAATGCTTATTCGGTGGATCAGTTGATTGAGCACGGTTGAGAGGGAGGCATAAAACCAGTAGAGCTCAGAAGCAAGGAGGAGAGAGGGAAAAGAGGGAAGACAGATAGAGATCAAATGGACGATCCACATGCCTATTGTACTAATTAAAGGGTATTAGGGCAATGCGGCAGCAAAGAAAGACAATAACAACAGACATTGATACTAAAAAAAAAAAAAAAAAAATTGATTTGAAAGAATTTTAACCGCGACAAAATCACCAGTTTCAACATTCTTAGCAACTTTAACCTTTGCAAAGTTGCCTTCCCCAACCCCAAGAGTCTTCCCTAGCTCGTATTTACCGACTCGTGTCCAAGTTACCGGCGCACTGCTGCTCATTATTTTAATTACCCCCTAACCTTTTCCTTTGCTTTGATTTCCGGGAAATATATAATGTAATTCTCTCTTCTCCTTCGGATTGGGTAACGTAAATCAAAGCGAGAAGAGAAAGAAATATTGCAGAAAAGGTCAATGAAATTGCTTGCATGTGTTTTGTGTTTTTCTGTATTTATATTTGGGATATGAATTTGATAATATGGGGAATGGGGGAGAGAAAGAGAGACATATCACATATGATAAGGGTGAATAGAATTAGAGGACAGGAACTCACACGGGGTTCATCTTTGTTTCATAGTCTTACTGCTACCTTCCTCCTATCCCATTTATTCTAAATCCAGTCTTGTATGTGCATGTTTGTTGCAATTCATGTGCTTGATCCCAAATTATAATTGGTAATATATGCCATTTGCTTACCATCGTGTTCAGAATATTTGATTTTATATGATTCAAATAATGACGTCTAATAATGTCTATGTTTGTAAGAGAAAGTAATTTATACAATTATACTCTGGTTTGTTTGAGTGAAATTGGACTCTTTTGAGAGTACTTATTATTCATGCATCCTGTAAGGCTAACCTGTAAGGCTAGAGAGAGTGTTAGGAAAAGAGGGATTTCTTACTACTTTTGCAAGTACGCGTGTAAATCAGGAGAAGAGTCGGCAACAGAATCCTCAAGTCAAGCAAAATCCTTGATCTCAATCAGAAGCAATCAAAAGGGATTAGAATCATGTAGTTAAGGAAACAAGATCAAATCAAATAAACTCAAAAACAGTCAAGAAAATCATGTACATATTTAGATGTAACAAATTAGGAAGCTTTGTACCTTTAAATACTCTTGTAAGTTACTCAGTTCTATACAAGAAACACATTATACACTAAAGTCTTATTCCGTGAACTGTGACCATTACCTCAATATAGTTTAATCGGTATAAATTAATGCTTCACGTTACTCTGAAAACCAGAATTTTTTTTTGTTTAATTTTGGACTAGCTACGTTCTCAGGTAGAAAACCATCTTGTGTCCCCTTACAAGCAGGCCTTCTCCCACCCTTAACATATGCTCATGCTATCTACACCCCCCTCACTTGTCTAGTTTACGTTAACCAACCTTAGCCCCAAAAACATTTTAGTTCATCTCAGCCGCGACATTTGTCTCCCCACTTTCTCCTTAGTCCTACCAATTTGCCATGGACCTTGTTCACCGGCAATACGTCGACAAACCCCGATTTACCAACCTCGTCAATGCCTTCTTCCTGACGTTATTCTTCTTTACAGCCTACTTCCTCCTCTGTTGCTGGGGGGAGAATACAATAGATTTTGGTACTGTCCCTCTATCTCCCTCCTTGGAGCTCACATTCTTCTTCTCTCTTCTTGCATCTCTTGTTTACTTCCTTGGGTTCTTTGGCATATACTTTCTACCCTTCCCTTGTAAATCAAAAGTAGATGCGGAAGAACCCAAAATCCCCATCATTCCAGAAGATGGTCAGTCTCTGGTGGCGGCAGGGACCGTCCCTATGGACTCCTCCAAGAATAAGCTGGCATTGATGGAAAAGCGTAAGGTGGTAGAGGAAACCACAGGGAGGTCCCTAGAGGGCCTTCCCGTGGAGGGTTTCGACTCTGAGGCAGTGTTTGGACAGTTCCGTGGTATGGCCGTGGGATACGTGCAGGTTCCCGTGGGAGTAGTTGGGCCCTTGCTGCTTGATGGGCGGGAGTATTCTGTTCCGATGGCTACAACTGAGGGTTGCCTGGTTGCTAGCACCAATAGAGGATGCAAGGCAGTGTACCTCTCTGGTGGAGCTTACAGTATGGTCCTCGGGGACGGGATGACTCGGGCCCCAGTGGTGCGGTTTGGGTCAGCTATGAGGGCCGCTGAAGTTAAGTTTTTCTTGGAGGATCCTAGAAATTTTGATACCATTGCTAGTGCTTTTAGCAGGTTTATGTTTATTAACTAACTTTTACTTGTAATTGTTGTTTACTCTCACGGTCCGCTGATCCACTCCCCCTTTCTAATATTTGTGGTATACCGTATACATGCAAGAACGATTTCTGCTAGAACGGTATGCAGTAGATAATTGGACAACAGAGGTAGAGTGTTAAACGTTGCGTTTTCCTATAATGTATGCAGATCAAGAAAAATGGTGAGGTTGCAAAGCATAAAATGCGCAATAGCAGGGAAGAATTTGTACATGAGGTTTAACTGCAGCACTGGAGATGCAATGGGTATGGACATGGTCTCCCAGGGTGTCCAAAAAGTTCTTGTTCACCTTCATGCTCAATTCCCTGACATGGATGTTATCAGCATATCTGGTATATGCACTTTGTTTGTCACGTATTTTACGCACACATCTTGGGCCCTATCTTACTATATATGTACTTGCGTGTTAATTTGAAAATATACATAAGAGTCAAACCTTAACAACGTGATCAACTTTAAACTTGAATAAACAAGTATTCCATTGATTTTAAGTCCAGAGGGAGTATAAATATACCCCTTCTCAAACTAGTAAAACTGATTGATGATTACTTGTGAAAATGGGGACAGGAAACTACTGCTCAGACAAGAAACCAGCAGCAGTGAACTGGGTAGAAGGCAGGGGAAAGTCTGTGGTATGTGAAGCAACCATAACAAAAGAGGTGATATCAAAGGTGTTGAAGACAAGTGTGGAGGCCTTGGTAGAGCTTAACACCCTTAAAACTTTGGTTGGATCAGCGATGGCCGGTGCTCTGGGTGGATTTAATGCCCATGCAAGCAATATTGTCACTGCAATTTTCATAGCAACCGGCCAGGATCCTGCTCAAAATGTGGAGAGCTCAAATTGTATTACCATGCTAGAAGCCGTTAACCAGGGCAAAGACATCCATATTTCTGTTACCATGCCTTCTATTGAGGTAATTTTTTCCCTACATATATACCTTGTGGCGAATTCTTTTTTAAGATGGTCTTATATAGTAATCTACTGAAAAACTTGCTTGAATGACTTTTTTACTTTTAGAAGTGGCTTATTTTTGGATTTTTTTATTTATAAGCTTTTTTTTAAAAAAATTTGAAAAATAAGCCACGTTTGAAAGTAATTTAAAAAATAAGCTAATTTTGATTCGGATTGAAAACGTTGCCTCGAACAACGTTTTGGATGGAGCTGGAATGGAGTGGTGAAACTGGGAAAGAAGAAAACGTTGCCTGAGGCAACATTTTTGGTCAAGTAAAAATGTTGCCCCAGGCAACGTTTTACTTTAAAATATTTCAGGGAAGCTTGTCAGGGAATCAGGTCAGTGGAAAACGTTGCCCGAGATAACGTTTTCGGTCTAACTAAAAACGTTGTCCAAGGCAGCGTTTTTTAGCCTCAATAAAAAAAATTTACCGAGGCTTAAAAACGCTGCCTCGGGTAACATTTTAAGTTAAACCAAAAACATTGTCTCGGGCAACATTTTTAGTTAAACCAAAAACATTGTCTCGGGTAACGTTATTCACTGACCGAAAAACGTTTTTCACTAACCTGATTCCCTGCCAAGATCTCCTTCAACATTCTAAAGTAAAACGTTGCTTGGGGCAACATTTTTAGCAAGTAAAAACGTTGCCTGAGGCAACATTTTCTTCTGCCCCAGTTTCACTCACCCCGTCCCAACTCCTTGCAAAATGTTGCCTGGGGGCAACAATTTTGCTTAACAAAAAACGTTGCCCGAGGTAACGTTTTCGCTCCGAACCAAAATTAACTTATTTTTAAATTAGTGGCTTATTTACCAAAAAAAATTCAAAAAAAGCTTATAAATAAAAAAAATTTGGGTTAAGACTTTTGTATAGATTATCTCAGTCAATCTTTCTATAAATCTATTAAAATTCCAAGGTAAGAAATAGTTCACTCCACGTGTTGCCCCTATCACAACCTGATAAGGCATCATGTAAGCAACGATTTGTCATATTTATCATTCAAATGATTGTCATACATCAAAAAAATGTTTTTACAAATTTGAACTCATGAGTACTTCCAAATTACCATGTAAATGACTTATCACTTAATTAGTTTTTAATTTCCACTTATATATATCTTGCATATAATAATGATTTAACAAATAATGGGTGATGTACACCACCTGCTACATTTAATAACAAAGAACAACAAAATAAATTTTTGTACTCCATTCCATTCGTTTTTTTTATTCCCATATTCCCCGTCCAAAAATTTCAAAAAGATCTTCGTTCCCTTATAAAATCATTCTATTTTAGTCTAATGTACTATGACTAAATTTAATAACCTCGTTGAATAAAATTATTGACGAAAATAACCTCAGTGTCCACTTGAACTATCGAAAAACCCTAAAAGTTTCCACCAACATTTACTCCTAAACAACTCAATTATAGATTTCCATGAGTATTTAATACATGTCCCATTTATAGCTTATTTTCAAGGAAATTTGATTTTCTTTTCAAATTATTTTAAATATATTTTAAGAAATCTTACCCATATATCATATTTATTCATGACTATGTTTTATTCCCTGATTCTAAATGGGAAGAACAAAAAAGATCGAAGGGTGTAATTAGTAATGTACACTTAATACAATGTATTTACATACTATATTTGTAACTAGTCATGATTTTCCATCATTGTTAATTAATAAAGAATTCAAATACTTTTTAAAATATCTTTTAAAAAAATAAATAGTACGTATTATATATAATTATCTAGGGTTTTGCTTTGCCTTTAACTAGCTAGTTGTGTTATAAAAGTAGGAATGAAATTACGTATTCTCCGTTTTATGAAACAAAACACAATTTTACATGATTTTACTTAGTTTGTCAACCTCTTTCTATCCATGTATTATGTCCATAAAATTAGACTTAAAAAAAATCGAAAAAAACCTTGTACTGAAGGTGTTTCGAAAAATGACTTTGATTTTTGGGTTAAAAGTAAAGTCGCTATTCAAGACAATGACTTTTATTTGGATAAATTATGGAATAACTTTTGGGTTTCTTGAATTATAGTCGTTGTCTAAGAAAGCGACTTTCTCATTACCCATTTTGCTTTACAAAATCCACCTCAATTGAAAGTCGTATTGGACAACGATTTTCATAAATAAGAAATAAGGATTTGCGGCAGAGGAAGAAACTGCAGTGCAATTGTATAGCAATTGAACAATGGCTTTAAAATATGAAAGTCACTATCCTTGATAGTGACATTTCAATCCCAATGAGGAGTTCCTTACTCTTTTCCTTCCCAACATCTTATGGAGTCTTTGTCTGAGATAACGGTTTTAATCCAAACTAGTATTTAGAGTCATTTTTCAAAATAATTTCTACCGATTTTTTTCAAAGAAAGGCTGAAAAAAGTCATAAAATTATACTAATGGTTCACCACATTCGTAAAAGTCAAGTTTTATTTTCTTGTAATTTATCAATCTTCGATTTAGCTCAATCTCGAAAGTTGTGGGCTTGGACTTATGGGAGTTAGGGGTGCTTTAAATATAGTACTCTGTCTCCGCATATAGTAGACATAAGATGATAAGAATGTATCCGAGTTTGTCATAGAAAACTAACTAATATGGAGTACTCCGTAGAATAATGTCTAGGTGCATGAGAGTTACAAAAGTTACGTAGTCAGTCGTACGCTCCCATGTAGTTCAGCTGCGAGAAGAACATCTGTCTCCTGTCGAAATTAATACTCTAGCCAGTATCAAATCACCTGAATGACCTGATTATATCTGGACAACGATTCCAATCAGTTCCAATGTGAAATGTTTGTGCTACATTATTTCATGAAGGACACCTGCACCTTGCATTATCATGCATGAGTCAAACCACTTGTATAACGAGGTCAGTATAAAATGAAATACCGAAGTATTTACTTTTTGCAAATAACATTAGTATGATGGATGAGACTAGCGAGGGGTGAATGTTAAGTTAGAGCAATGGAAAAAAAGGTTGGAATTTAGAAGTTTTAGAGTTAGTATGAGTAAAATAAAGTATTTAAAGTGTCATTTTAGTATTTAGAGGAGGCTAATAGAAGATAGTGCAACGGTAGATGGCAACGAATCGCATGTAATAATTAAGTTAATGTTTCAAATATCGAGGATTAGTTCTCTAAAGAAATTGAGACATTAATCAAGATGTCAACCATAAAATAAAATGTAGGTGGTTCAAATGGATAGCAGCTACAATACTACTGTGTGATTGCAGTGTTTTGGAAATTCTATAGAAGGGCAATTAGATCAGCATTATTATATGGGTTGGAGTATTAGTCTTTGAAAAAAGTTCATGGTAAGAAGATAATGAGTATGGTAAGGTAGATGTGTGGGAACACCTTGAGGGATAATATTAGAAATATGGATATTTGGGAAAAAAATCGAAATAGCGAATATTGAGAATAAGTTAAGGAAGTACATCGGTATGACCATGTTAGGCACCTAACAATAGATACACCAGTGAGGAAGGTGGAAAGTTGGGATAATGGAGACCTTAAATGCAGTCTAAGTAGACCAAAAATGATTTTGATAGAGGATGTTAAGAAAAATATGGAGAAAATAGGTTTAAAATCAAGAAATGTGACTTTAAATAAGAAAGAATGGAGGAGGAGTATTTTAGTGGGTGATACAAGTATAAAATTCTTGATTCATATAGCCGCTATCTTGTTGAAATTAAGGCGCTTGAGTTTGTTCTTGTTATTGAATCAACCCCCTGTATGAGTCCTACATTTATGTCTTTGCGGCTAACGTCATGCATTATGCCTCTTTTGTCTTATGACTTTATTGAATTTTTGATATACACGGAGTAACAGCAGGATTTAAGGATGTCTAATTTCTTAGGAGATAATATTTGAAGAATCAATAGGAGATAGAATAGGATCAATATACTCTAGAGGGGGGGTGAATAGAGTATGGTCGATTTTTGCAATTAGGCTTTCAAAGATTTGAAACGACTTTTAGATGCGGAAATACTTAATAAATAAATAAAACTTATTTCAAGGGCTTTGAAACTGGTTTCAAAACGAATATGAAAGTGTAAATGTAAAGGGGACGAGTATTTGTTACGAAGTTCGGCAATGTGCCTATGTCTCATCCTACCCTTAGGATTTACCAATTTTTATTTCTTCCCTTAGATATCTAAAGCAACCTAGAAGATCTTCACCCTATCTTCTTTACGATAGCTTTTCCTAGCTACACTGTAGCATCTCAATTCCTAGAAAAAAATTCACCTTACTTTTATGAACCTTTGAGTATTATAATTTCTACTCAGGGTATATCTTTCTTTTCTTTTGATCTTTCTTTTTCACACTCAAGATATACTTGATATTCTTTTTCTCTCAATTCTAAAATACAATGAAAAGAGTAAGTACTAGAGAGAAAATGTGTTTGAGTTGCTGTAGCTTTTTGTTGTATCACGTTGAAGGCTCTTTTTTTACTCTTCAATGCGTCAGCTAACTCTATTTATATAAGCAATTGCATTACGGATAGTCTTCAAACAGAATCTTTAAGGAGCCGTTGTTTTTGAATAGGAGCTTAACCTTTTGACTGACTGCTTCAAAGTCATTCCTCATTTTTTAGGACAGTTATGAAGGTTGTTACAAAGGACTGACTGATACTCTTGAAGTCCACTTAGCCGTTTTGAAATTCAACAGACAAGACTTTGAACTTTGAATTGCCGTTGAGACGTTCTTGCTGTTTGAATAAGTCTTCCATATTCTTAGAGATAGGTATGTCCAACAATCATCTCATGCAACTTCAACGGAATATTCAACTCCCACGAAATAAGGAGTAATCTTATCTTGCTAGAAGTTTGAATTAGACCAATTACTTCATAGTCCACAAAATAACAAACTCCTCAAATTAAGAAAGATTTTGAACAATTACTTGAACTATTTTGAATAAGTCTACGAACTTAGCTTTGCGTATACCTGAAAAACAAACCAAGTAATATAAGCAACACAACAAGTAATAAACGATTGTTCCATGCATTTGTAGCATAGAAATTTCTTTGACTTCCATCACCTACAAAATAAAACATGTTAGATCACATCAAAGTGGAGTTTTCAATATTATGTGTTGATCTTAGATTATATAGTCATAATATCGTAGAAATTTGATTATATACTCGAACGTAGCTAGCTATGCGTAAATCTATATTGAAGTTAGTCATATCTATACATCATGCATCCTCTAGGACATATTTATAAATCTACTTTGGGAAACAATTTTTTGGATAGAGTACCCATTTCTAATACTCCGTAAATACGAAGCATATATAAGAAGCTTCGGTTCAACTAATGACTCCGTAAAAAAATACATGTATGCATAATGCATGGAAGGAGCTACATTATGAACACAAGAAGTTCAATTGACTCGTGATCATGGGGGCGAACTACAATATTTTTTACTCCGTATAAAATACATACACGTTTCCTATCACAATTATATTTACATGCAGATACTCGGGTTTTTCTAAAAAATAATATTTTCCCCCGGCCTGTCGGTTTATACGAGTCCTCTCATACTCCGTATATAATAATAATATTGATACAGTAAAAATATTTCTCAGGTTGGCACTGTAGGAGGAGGGACCCAACTAGCACCACAGGCAGCATGCTTAAACTTACTTGGAGTGAAAGAGGGAAATAAGGATAAAGGAGGAGAAAATTCAAGGGTTTTGGCAAGAATAGTAGCTGCTTCTGTTCTTGCTGGGGAGCTCTCTCTTTTGTCTGCTATAGCAGCTGGCCAGCTTGTTAAGAGCCACTTAAAATACAACAGATCAACCAAGCACATAGTACACTGAGAACTACTTAATTAATACCTACTCCCTAACTAATTGGGATTATGGATCTAATTCAAAAAATTTCAGATTTTGACAAGGAAATATAATGCTGTCCTGTTTATTTGAAGTGTGATAAAAGAAGTAATAAGGACTGAAGGAATGGAGAATGAGAAGATATATAATCTAGAAGTGTGTGTGTATTTCGGTATTTCCCTATTGCTGTACAGAGTATGTATAGAGAGAGTCATGGCACTTATGTGGAATTGCTGGAAATGAATGTATGTGAATTAAGAGATATATTTGGTAGTATGCAAAAAGTTATCCTTGCCCAAAAAAAAAGGAAAAATGCACCAAGTTATATAAATTAACCTAAGAAAACTAAACAAGGAAGGAAAACGGTTTGGCCCAGCTTCATTGAGACACGAGCGTGCCTCACTTTGGCCTTGAGAATAATAGCGCATGAAACTTGAATTCCCAGCCTAAAGATCAGGAACTTCAGAGGTTTCAATTCCAGAGGGCCATGGTATGGACGTCCCACGTCAAATACCAAATATTAGTAGCTTAACATCTTTCAAATGTAGGGAGGGACAAACTTGCTTGCCTCTTCAGATTTCACAAGTTAGAGGCTTCTGTCTTTTCTAACTTAGGGGGGCATGGATGTGCCCATGGCCATCTTAGCCTCTTTGCTCCTTTGTTTTCCATATAATACGTTGGCATGCCCACGTCAAAGCCAAGACTCCTAATCAAATGCTATCGTGGGATAATGCACCTAAGATTTGTGAACTTCGTCTGTGACATCCAAAGCTCCGCTAAATCACTAAAATAATATTGGGCTTTCCTAATTCTTACTTGATGTAAATTATACCTGGTTATTGAGATATCAATTATATGTATTGTTATATCAGATATAGATGTTGTTATATTAGATATTTGTATTGTTATATCAGATATAAAAATATAGAAAATATAACAATATAGAAAAATGTATATTAGATATAGAGATTAAAATTTTAGGTATAGAAATAATTACGAAAACACTTTGTGATATATTTATATCTATATATCAGGTATAAATTAGTAATTTTTCATAACATTTATGTTCTAAAATACATCAAATATATTGAAACTATCCAAAAACACATCACAGGATCACAAAAGAGTCAAAGTTATGCAAACTATATGCAAATATTCCTAAAAGCTCCCCTAAAAGACGCATTAACTAATACTTATCAAAACCGTGCAAAAGTATTTAAGCATCTTGTAAAAATTCCAGTTTGTTTTGGCAAAGAAACAGTGTGGTTGTGTCCGAGAGAGGATGGCAACCAAGGATTGTACAAGTCAAATGACTTAAGATTGCTGATATCAACTTGTTTCTTAATGACGCAGTCAAGTTGATAACAAAGAGTACTGTCAATTCAAAAAACATGTGCATTGAACTTTCTGTGATCGCAACTTGAACCCAAAGCAATAATCAAGTACCTAACTGCAATCTCGCAAACCTTTCAAGCAGCCACCATTGTTTACTAGACTCTAATTTTGTACTTCTGTCCAGTAGCGAAGAACAGCTCCCAAATTACCCAAAATAGTCTAGTGCCTTAAATTCAAACAGAAAAAACGGACCATATATTCGGAAACAAAATAGAACCCAAACCCTCAGATCACAGGCAAACCATTATATATATATATACCTCATTAGTTAAGTTAACCCATATATTCATACCATATTGAGTAGAGAAAAAACATGAATCAGCTAGAAAGGCAAAGACTAGAGAAGGGGAAAAGAAGAAGAGGATCAGAATATGGAGAGATGATGAAAAAACCAGTGAAAAAAGAAGCGTTCAAGGTTGTGTACATATCGACCCCAATGAAGGTTACCATTTGTGCTTCAAAGTTTAGAGAGATAGTTCAACAGCTCACGGGGCCGCAATCCGACGTAGCGAGGTTCATGGAAAATTGTAGTGCGGGGGATAATTGGATAGTTCCTGCATCATGATCTGTAATGGTCATTATGGAATGTTCTTTCCTTCAAGCTAAGCTCATTAGAGAAAGTTGTTGGTCTTTAATATGACTTTTTTAATTTGTGAAAAGGGCAATCATACTAATGAGTGCTGACACCACTATTTTGTTTAGAAAAGTTTGTTACTTGGCTGGCTAGAATTATTGTTTTTGTGTGTTGTCAAATAAATAGGGCACTCCTATGAAATATGGATCATTGAATTATTTGTGTTCTTCTTACCAAATATTAGTATAAAATCTAAGATTCGCTGCAACATGAAAGTAATTTGGTCCATTTGATTATTTCTGAGGTACAACACCGCTATATATGTTAAAAAAAAAATTGAATTCCATAGGATAAAGTTTACATGATGGCTGTCTATAAAAACGATAAATCTCAAAGTCTGGTTTCATGCATTACAATGATCAATTATTTGGTTAAGGCCTTGCAAGTTGCAACTAGGGACAAGCATGTTCTGGTTCATTTAAATCTTATAATCAATCTGCTGTACTCTGATCTTGGCTTGGTAATTACTAATTAGGGGCAAGCTTGTTCAGATCCATTTAACTCATTTAAGGTTGACAATAAATTGTGACTGCTAAAAGCCCTAAAACTTTTTCTGTTTTAATTAGTGCCCTTTTCATATCACACAACTGTTCAAACGGGCAAGTGACAGCATATTGGTATTTGATAGTAGTCATTGTACGTTACTAAATTGATTAAAGTGGTGAAACATGAGATCTAATCTGGTCAACATTAGTTCTTTCCTTGTCACAAAAATTGCATAGTACTAATTTCAAAAATTACAGTAGTCTTTGGAAAAAGCTAAGTGTACAACTAGGCTTCAAGTACCTAGTTATGTCATAACGCCCATAATAGTCAACTCTCTTTTGGCAGCTGACATCAGATACTCTAACTACCAAGTCACATATATGTTCACTATTAGATTGCCAATGACTTGGAAAAGGAATTAATTGCAAGTCAAGGGTTGTGCTTTTCGGGGGCAAAGAAGGGACTTACAGCAAGATTTTCGTATCTTTCAATTTGGTGATAACCAGGATAATGCATCAAGTATAATTAAAAAACCAAAAAAAACGAGGATATATAAAAATTACTTAAATTTTGTATTAAGAACTGAACGTTTGCACAGAATTGAATAACTGATCAAATGAGGAGTGTATCAAACATAATTTAACATATCATGAAGAGTAGAAGCCTAATCAGGGGCTACATCTTAGAAACAATTTCGCTTGGTATGCTCTTCGTGTACTTCAGTAGTCAATCACTCTTCCCTTCTTGAGCACCAATTTCTTGCAAGTAATGTTCCGCATCCAAGGCAGCCATGCAACCTGCATCAACATAATCGGTAACTAAGCTTTTTTCATGAATCAAAACAGAGCGATTTATAAGTCCTCCCCACTACTGATTATACAGAGTAATTTCCTTAGCTACTGAAATACTATTTCAGAACAAGAAAAACAAAAAGAAATGGAATCCTAGGGAGTAACATGAGCACATGGCACAAATTCAGCGGTCAGAACTGAAAGAACTCAATAGTTATCCTTGAAATATGTGCCTCAAACTCCAAAACATTCAAAACTGCATGAGCTTGACTTAATGAAAGCTCAATTTGTTGACAACCCAAATCGAACCTGGTCACTGTTTACCATAGAACCTAAAAGGGACTTGGTGAACTACCGGTGCTTTTCCTGGAGATAAATCCACCATTTTTTTTTTTGCTGATATTCTCACACCTATCATAGTTATGGTTTCTGAAGAAAACAAATGATATTATTGGTCAATAAATGAATTTTATTGATAATAACAAACAGTAGGAGTTGAACTAAGTGTGGCTTATGTTAAGTGTTTTGGAGTCAGAGAAGAAGGGGCAGGTAAGGTACACAACTGATACAGGAGAATCAAATTGCCTGATGAGGAGAAACTGACAGAATTTTCAAACAAACTAACAATTAAGATGTCCTAGAAAATCCTGCAATCTATCTGGACACCAAATATTCAGGACAATCTGACAACTACGCATCTCCAACCAAAGCTCAATATCCCACTCACTGTACCATACAATTACGCCTCTAAAGCTATATTGCAATTCCAGTTTCACAACCACAAAAATCAAAACATGACAAACCACACTGTGAACCAAAATAATGATAAACCATAAGGGTGGAAACTGGAAGTACACACTTAACCAGGCTAACCACAAGCACAAAGGTGCATTAGACTATGAACCCACTAAGGGAACTGATATTGCATTCCAACTATAGGTTCCTAACTTCCTACATTCTTCTCAGTGATATAACCATGGGAGAAAACGTGATTACCAAATGAATGCAAACTCATATCACTTCAGCTAATCATCAATAAATACAAGAGGATTGGTGAGGTAGCATTCCAGTACACACATAGTATTCATTACTGAGAATTTTAACTACACTTCTCAAAAATGTAATCAGTAGCAACTTTCATTCTCTAGGGACAACAAATTAACAATTAATGGCACTCTCAACCATTTTCTGCTTCTTTAAGTTCTTTACTTTGACATATAGCACAACAAATACCCAACTTCTTCAAGACCTCTTCAACACATAAACCTTACATTCTCCAAGCATCATGGACTAAAAAAGACCCCATCCACCTAAGTGAGCATCATCATGTCTGAGCATATCCCCAGGTAACAGAGATACATACCCAAACCTCAGAGACTCTTCAAAGTACAAACCCAACCAGGCAAGCAGCAAATTCCATATTGTATCACAATACCAACCCAACCTAAGCGCAATTACACCCACCCACCCACCCCCAAAGTGCATCAATCTACCTCCAGAGACATTCGAGTTTCAATTTCACAACCAACCAAGATTACAAATAAAACCGAATAATACCATAAAGCTGAGCTTATCAATGGGATGCAAATGGTGAACACAATCATTAACACAAAAAAAAGAGTGATATCATAACAACAATGCAAAGAGTACAACACAAAACAGATAAAAACAAAAACCCTCACCAGTACCGGCAGCCGTGACAGCCTGCCTATACTTCTTATCTTGAACATCACCAGCAGCAAAAACACCTTTAACACTCGTCTTCGTCGTCCCAGGCGTAGTCTTTACATACCCATCAGCATCTAACTCCAATTGCCCACCCAAAAACTTAGTAGCTGGTTCATGCCCAATCGCGAAAAACAACCCAGAAACCGGCACATCCCTAACCTCACCACTCACCAAATCCTTAATCTTCAACCCTCCCAAAACCTTATTCTCCTTCTCAGCGTCTCCAAACGCCTCCACCACCGTCGAATTCCACAAAACCTCGATTTTAGGGTTTTCAATAGCCCTCTTTTGCATTATCTTAGACGCCCTAAACTCCCCCCTCCTATGAATTATATACACCTTTGATCCGTATTTCGTCAAGAAATTCGCCTCCTCCATCGCCGAATCACCTCCTCCAATCACCGCCAATGGCTTGTTCCTGAAAATTGGCGCGGCTCCGTCGCATACGGCGCAAGCCGATATCCCCTTATTCCAGAACCCTCCTTCTTCACCAGATCCCGGAATGTCCAGCCTCTTCGCCACCGCACCAGTCGCAACAATAACCGAGTCAGCGAGTACAGTCTTCGACTCGGCGGATAAGATCTTAAACGGCGTCGTTGAGAAATCAACAGAGGTAACAGTTTCGGAGAAGATCTCGGTACCAAAATGCAAAGACTGCTGGCGTAACTTATCGGTGAGATCGAGGCCGGAGATTCCCACCGGAAAGCCAGGGAAATTCTCGACGTCGGTAGTGGTAGTGAGCTGTCCGCCAGGCGCGATTCCATTGGCCATCCATCCTTCGAAGAGAATGGGCTTAAGTTCGGCCCGTGAGGCGTAGATGGAAGCGGTATGGGCCGCAGGGCCACTCCCGATGATACAGAGACGCGTGCGGAGGGCCTGCTTGAAGTCTTCCACTACGGCAGCGGAGGAGAGAGAATGAGCGACGGATGGTTTGGAGAGGGGAGGGATGAAGTTTAAGGATTTTATAAGGAGGGTTCGCAGTTTATGGCAGCGAGACATTTGGGGTTTAGGGGTACTGGAAGATGATGAACACATGATTTCCAAAGTTGTGCGCGTTGCTTTAGGCGCGTAACTGCCTTCTCATTTTCACAATCTAAGACACTTAGCTTGAGTAGTCCCATACTCCCACGAATCTTTCAAACCGTTAGTCGTTAATATTATTATACATACGGACTAGCTACATCTCATGAAAACAAAATCTAATGTGAGGCCTCTTTAAAGGCATTTTCTCTTTTCTGTCAACAGATTTATACCATCCTTTTCTTACAGGTATCAATCAAAAGTAAGAACAACTTGTCAAGGATTACTACTTTTTAGCATAGAGCAACATTAAAGAGAGAACTTGTTTGGCCTCTCCCTCGTCAAACTATATGGAAACCAAATCAAACTACATTGGGTTTGTCATCTAGTACTGCAGACGCTAATCAAACTTGTTCATCTTAAGTTATGAGTTGATACAAGGTAGAGGTTCTTGAGCTAGGATATTTCAATGTGGTTGAGCATAACACTCATTGTACATCCCCGTCCAAAATTTGTGAAGTATGAAGAAATTTCTAATTTATACCTGATATAAATATATCGATAATAATAGTTATATCTGGTATCTCATTATCCTCATATACGAATTAGATGTCATTCTCACATCTAATTTCATGATCTCGACCGGCAGTGCAGCGCAACACTCACCACAAGAACGAGTTACCAATGGTTCGTGATAATGCAATTCTTCCCATAAATCAATGAGTTTGCCATAGTAATAGCAGCCTTCAATTGTTGAATCTTCCGACCATTACCAAGGGAAAGCACTGTTTTAGGGTGTCCCATAGTCGTTTAGCTTTTCTATATTTCAAGAGTCTTATTTCCTCTAGGATTTGTAGTGTTTATAATCCAAGAGACCAACATAGCATTGTATTCCAATCACCCTGAGCGCAAGGTGGTTCGGGGGAGGCAATGGCGTCGAGAAATCAAAATTTGCAACTACAAGAATTAATGAAAACAAATGAAAACCCATCTAGGAACTTCTGCATCTTCTTCTTCCTTTGAACAGTGCACCACTCCGGCACTGCTATTGGTTGCTGGCCCGTTTTCAGCCATGAGCATCCACTATAAGCCACCACATCTTTATTGGTAAGCCCATTGTAATCACCCCGAAATTTCAGAAGATTCGAGTTTTAGCTTCTCGTCGCCCCTTTTGGAAATCTTCTGATTGTTTTTAGCTATTAGTCAATCATGAAAGTTGTAGAGATTTAAAAATCAGTCAAGGTAGGGTCAAAAGTTTCTGATTTCGGAGTTCGGTGCAAGGTGAAAAGCCCTCCTGAATTTCCGCCCTGCTGCTGTAGCTGCTGTTTTGCTGCTGTTGTTCGGGTTAGTGTAGCTCTACTGCTCTTGTTCTTGTTGTTTATGTTGTTTTCAAAGCCTCCCTGCTGTTAGTTCTAAAAACCCTTAAATGCAGGCCGGTTTTACTTTCAGTTTTGAAGGCAAAATTATTTGTTGAAATATTCCTCTACTCTTATTTGCTATTAAGCCAACGTTGGTTTTAAGAGGGAATGTTCAGTATTCTTATATAGTGACCAGTGTAGTTTATGAAAAATAAAATAAAAAATCCTAATTATAATTCATGTTATTACTATGGAGGTGAATTTGGAGATTTAATATGAAGTGCAATTAAATGGAGGGTGATCAAGTATTAGAGGAGATGCTAATACTCTCGAGGGCTGTTGATTAAGATCGAGTGTTTTGAATGGATGATGCATCATTTTTGGTGCCTCTCGTGGATTAAATGATTTGCGTATGAGGTAACTTTTATGCTCACTAAATTATTAGTGCCCAAGTGCGTGAGATTAATTATGATATGGATATTGATATTATGAATAAATCTCTTATGTTTAGACATGAACGTTATTTTTTAATCGATTTTGGAACATGTTTTGGCATGAATGTTAATGTTTAATTGATGTTATCGGAAATTTATATGTTGATTCATGAAAATAATGTTATAAGGTGAAAAGTTATTTGTTTTAGTAGCATCAGATGATGCTCTTAAATGAAATGAAAAATGGGCAAGATAAAGGTAGAGGAAATATTGTAAATCAAGTAAAGGATCATGATGATTGATTTTTAGTCACTAATTATAACCGCAAGTACACGGTTGTTGCAGTACAATCACGAGTCGTCCTCTAGAAAGCTAATAAAGGGTCAACTTAGCTCAATTTAACTAGATTACGCAAAAAAAGAGTTATTTAATGAACCTAACAACTAAAATTGCAAGAGTTAAAATATGATATCAATCATAAAAAGGCCTAGGATATTAATAAATCACCACTAACATGCATTAATCTTCATCAAATATACCAACACCAATAATCAAATCAAATAACCTTTCAATTATCTTAATCTTAGCTCTTGCTTCTTGATTAATCTAATTGTATTAGGTGAAGCCCTCTTAATCTCGGCTTTCGCTTCTTAATTAATTAGCGAATATCATTAAGACAAATGAAGTAATTAATCTCAACCGTCGCTTCTTGACTAATTAAACAAATGAATTAAACCAAATGATTAATTTTAACAACCTAATAAACCACCCTTAATTTGACATTGGGTTGATACTATAATCAATTAAATATGCCAGGGTTCATATATTAAGATCTTAGAAAGAAAACTACTCATAACTAAAGCCATAGAAATAACAATAAAATTAAGCATGAACATGAAAATCATAAAACTATAGAGAAATTAAATTAAATAACAAAGAGACATGAATAAATAAGTAAAAATATAATCAACTAAAGAAAAAAAGAAAAACTTACTTGAAATAGATTGATGATAAAACTAGTAACAAAATTAGAATATTCAAGAGTAAACAATAATTTTAAGAGAGAAAGATCTAAATAATACTATAAACTAAACCCTAGAAAAAGAGAAAAGAGAGAAAAAAGATAGAAGAAGAATAGAGAATAAAAAACTACTTGAGAGAAAAACCCAACATCCCCTTAAACTAATTCTAATTAGATACTAATTATTAATTTTAGAAAAAAAAAAAAGAAAAAAGAAAAAAATCTTAAAATTCCTTCCAATGTGCCGTGAAGGTTTCCTTGAGCCTTTGGACTTTAGCTCCATGCTTGTCGTGATCCAACACATCATTGATTCTTTATTTTTATTTTCTTTCTTTTCAACTCCTTTGGGCTAATTTCTTCTTTGTATTTTTCTTGGCCCAAATTTCACCAAAAACCCAATAGCTTCACTACACCTTTGCCACTAATATACATTTATACTAAAAGCCTTAAAAATTAGCAATAATCGAAACAAAAATGGCTAAACTAAGATTATGGGCTTTTGGCGTAAATGAGTCTAAATAAACCCAAAATTATCAAAAATTCATCCAAAAAGGAGTTCGAATCAACACCAAAAAGTACAAATAAACGTACTTATCAGATCAAAGGGTCATAGTATATATAAATAAAGTTGTGTATATGGGCCAAAGCCTATGCTTGCAGGTGCTTATTGAGTTTGAGCTACTCGGACTCGACTCGGTCAAAACTCGGTCAAAGCTTGACTTGATTGAACTCGACTCGATAAGTTAACAAGCCAAGTCCAGCACATCAAAGCTCGACACGAAAGCTCGTGAGAAACTCGAATTATCATTTCTAATATATATTTATTAAAAAATATACTTAAAATATAAAATTGAAATAAATAAAAGAGGGTTTAATATAAACCAAAAGTCCCACATTGGATTAAAATGAAATATGGTTGGGGAGAGTTTTATATATAAAATCAAAGTCCCACATTGAAAAAAATGATAGATTGTTTGAAGCAATCAAAATATATAAACTCAATAGTGTTTTCCACCTAAAACCAAATTAAGCTTATTAAAGCTAAAATTTAGCCTTTTCTTGGCCCAATTTGGGGTATAAGTACTTAAACATATTAAGCTTTTAATCAAGCTAAAAATGAGTCGAGCTCGAGCTTAAAACGAACTCGAGCTCGAGTCGAACTTAAATCGAGCTCAAGTCGAGTTTGAAACGAGCTTAATCGAGCTCGAGTCGAGCTTAAATTGAGCTCGAGTTGAGCTTGAAATGAGCTAAAATTGAGCTAGAGTCGAGCTTGAAACGAGCTTAAATCGAGCTCGAGTCGAGCATGAAACGAGCTTGAATCAAGCTCGAGTCAAGCTCGAGAATTGAGTTTTCGAGTCGAGCTTGAACTTCGATTTTATAACTCACGAGTTTTGGAGCTCGAGTTTAAGTTATCAAGCTCGAGTCGAGCTTAGCCAAACTCGGTCGAGCTTAGCCAAACTCGAGCTCGACTCGACTTATAAGCACCCCTATGCTTGCCATTGCCAATGATATATATGTGTAAAGGAGATAATCTATTTCATGATTTTAAGGAAATTAATGATCTTTGTATGTAAATGTGGTTGTCATGTGTTGTTTCGAAAGCTCATTTGAACAAACGTTTTGGAAATGTTTGATGGCCTTAAGTAAAGGTTGCGAGTTTTTAACTCATTTTGGATTTTTATTTGTTTATATTTTTTTTATATGTTAAGCGGAATTGTGGAAGCTCGTGTTGGATTATTCAAAGATCGTGATTCGCTCAATAAATTGTTATTTGTTTTTCTTGAATTGATGGTTATGTAAGCTAATAGTGTATTGCTTGTGAATATCCAAGAGTTCAATCGTGTAAGTTGAGGTTATATATTATTGATAAATTTATAATTTATTTAAGGTAATTAATATAATTTGTGGCCTTATAACCCACAGTTCCACAATCTTTTCTCTGCGTAATTTGAGTTAATCATATTTTAGTTGAGGAATAAGGTTTTTCTAATAGTTTAAAAATGCGTGCGATTACATGAGTCCATGAAAAAAAAGAAGAGAATTTACGTTATTTTTTAAAAGTTTAGACTGTGGTAGTGGCATTTCGTTATCAAACATTGTCTAAGGGTTTGTGGATCTTTTACAGCTCAATACCATGTAAAATATAAGCCAAAGGTTGCCTTGTATTGATGTACATCCAAGTACATATGCATGATATATTAACCCTAGTATCACAAAAGCTAGAGTTAGTCCTTTACAACAAACACACTGTCATATAGTATTCCAAATAAATCGTAAATCTCCTTTACAAGATGGCACATAAGAAACAAGTCGAAACCTTTGAATCATCAAAAGGAAAAGGGACATATGTGTGTATTTAGATAGCCATAAAAAATCCAAAACAACACTTCCAAGGTTCCAACTCCAACCAACCAAACTTTCCCCTTCTTCACTAGTGGCACCAACTCCACTCTCAAGGCAGCATATATATTCAATTTGATCCTGGTTTTTTCTCGTTTTGCTCTTTAATACTTGAAGTAGTACGGAATACCTAGAGGTGTGCAAAAACTTACCCAACTCGCCAATCCAACCCGAACCTAATCCGTTTATAAAGAATTGGGTTTAAATTTTCAACTCGATTAATTAAATGGGTCAACCCAACCCAACACTGTTAATAAACATGTTGGGTCAAGTTGAAATTTCCAACCCGATTTCAACCCAACCCAACTTGTTTATTTATTGGGTTTGATTATTTATATATGGGTCGGGTTAAATTAGTGCGAGTCATAAACTCATAATTGCCCCTAGCCAACCTTAATTTCTTCTTTCTATTTGCATTCTGATGCTCTGTCTCTTCACAATTATTATGAAGTTGTAACATATTGTCAAACTTTAAATTTGGTTGTATTAAGACTATGTTAAGATTTGCGATTTTTATTTTGCATTGCTTAGAACTTGAAAAGTTAAGAATTATATGACTTTTACTTATTAAACAGGTTGGTTTGGGCCAATACAAACCCATAGCAGGTTGGGTTGAGTTGGGTTGAAATTTTCAACCCATTTAATAAACCAGTTGGATTTGAATTGACATATTTCAACCCAAACCCAAATAGATTAAACCCAAACCCAACTCAATCCATTGTCACCCTTGAATACCCGTATTATGTGCGAATATTGCAGCTACGCCGTAAGCTGAGGGGCGAGCTGAGCTAGAGGATGTGAGAGGTTCAACGTATTTCATGATTTTTTTTTTTTGTATCATTATTATTAATACACTTCAAAGATTTAATACCCGTCAATATTTCGAGGGACCCGGGATGTTACATCTAGAAAGTGACCCATTTGATTATCTAGAAGAGTAAGTAGTAACGATAATTATAACAATAAAAAAAAAGGTCACTTGTGTTTAGTGTAATTAGTTAATAGTTATTGATGACTAAGCAACTGATAAATAATTAGTAATTGGCTCACTGCAGTTCAACAATCATTTATTAGGGTGCTATAACTTTTCGCATTTTGGTGAAGTTAATCTTATAATGTAAACTATTTTCTTATAGTGATTTAGGATTTCTTACCAATTGTTGGGCGGGAAGGGTTGAAACACATCATACATACCCCGTAAATGCTTTTACTCTTTTACAGAGTACACACATAAACTAGCTGTATACGGTTTGTATTCTTTTCCCACATTCATGCAAAATAAGATTAATGTTCCCCGTCACTTATACGGTTATACTTCATGCAAAATTATGCGTAATCGGTTAAACAATATATTTGGGAGGTTTTCCTACTTCATAACTAATATAAATTATATCACGATAAGTTTCAAAAAAAAAATTTATATCACGATATTAAGATCTCATATATAGATATTGTTATATCAGATATACATATTTTTATATCAGATATATAAATATAAAAGATATAAAAATACTGAAAAACTCATATCAGATTTAGATATTATGATTTTAGATATAGAAATAAAATTATAAAAATATCCTTTGATATATTTATATTAGGTATAAATTAGGAATTTCTCTTATATTTAGTACACATATCAAGGAGTACATATTAAATGATATTCTTACTCATAATTTTAACTTATTGTTAATACAAAGTAAGGTGGCGAGGCGACTTGGATGTGCCTAGTTAACTAGGGCATATGTATGATTACGTAAAATGCAAAGCATCAAAGGCAATCATTTATGAGTTCAAATGGCGTATAAATTAAGGAGTACTGTATGCCATGCTTTAAGAAGATGGTCCTATATAATAAACATTCAAAAGGTAAGAGATTATATATTCCTAGTCTGATTATCAACAATGTTCAATCAAGTTGAAAATTAAAAGAAGTTCCTCCACTTCCTTTAGATCTTTTCGAATTTCTATATATATGTCTCCAAAGTCATACGTACATCATTTACTGCGAACATCCTTTAATTGTTTATAGGTTAGTCAAATAATTCAACCAAATTAGGTGGCTAAACAACTTTATTTGATTCCTCCATTCGCACCAACCCAGAACCTCCCTTAAACTCCGGAAGCTCTGCTAAGCCAGGAAGATGCATATACAGCCCCCAGTACATCCTATCTATGTTTACATAACCACTAATGTAGTAATGTCTAATCCTTTGACAATGCTTGACCTACCCAACCATCTATATGGAAATTTTCCTTCTATCATGTATGTACTCTTATAATGATTAATTGGACTGCATGTGGAATCTCTTGTTCTTATCATTTGGATACACTTAACTGTACACAACATTGAAACGATAAAAGAAATATATAAAGAATAGTTTTTTTTTTAAATGATCGCTCAAAATATTGGGCCTATTGGCCAGGTGAACGAACAAGTCAATAGGCGATCTTCGTGGTCGGAGAGGATTCTCTCCGGTCAAGAAGTAGACTATCTCGTTACAGAATTTGGAAGGTAAGGAGTTTGGTGGTAACTGGTAAACTATCCACAGTGAGTCACTGCAAACCTTTGCTTGTATGTGAAAGTGAAATTATGTATCTACAATGGAACTACTGTATCTTGAAGGAGAAGATAAAAATAGGACTTTTAATATTTTATATTTATATCCAAGTTTTATCAGAGACTCATTTCCCCACAAACATCTAGCGCATTAAGCCAGAAATCAAAACATATCTACAAAAATTGTTCAAAAAGAAAAATTATCTAAGAGCAGCAACAATAGGAGCGGCTTCGTTCTCATCAGCAGAGTAAGAATTACGCTTGATAAACTCCAGACAATCAGCAATTGCTTCAGTATAAAAAGAGTTGGTCCGACCCAACGACCTTAATCTACAATCTGGCTTCCTTCGATAGTCTGATGATATTAATCGACTCTTACCATGACTACCATTATTAGCATCATTATTGAAACTCAAGCAGCTTCTTCTTCCACCACAAATTCCTTTCTTGAATGATTTCACGGCGCGTTCGTATGATTTTCTCCACTTGAATAACACCCTGAAGAAATGCATGAATCTTACTCTTAGCCTTTGTATAGACAACTTCCTTATTTTGAGACGAAACCCTCGACAACCATTGTTGCATCTTGTTGTAGTACCCCCTATAACTCTCTTGTAGTTGTAATCTGTTTCATGATTATTACTGTTGTTGCTCATTTTTGAAAAACTGGTGTCTTGTTGCTGTTGATGGGTTCTCTGTGGGTTTTTCAGACAGAGAAAGAGAAGGTGTGTCTGATATTGGTAATAGGGGGGGAAAGGTTTGAAGGAAGACTTTTTATGGAGTGAAGGACAGAGGGGAAATAGGAAAAGACTTGGAAATTTGGTAGGATGTTTTTTTGGACGGTTTTGAAAGAGGGGGATTTTCTAGGGTTGTTCACTAAGCACAAAACATTTACTGAATACCCCGTCTCCGTGTTTACAATTGCCTTTTGTTTAATTATTTGTTTATTGCATTTGCTAATCATGTAGTAATTAGATTAAATTATATTTGGTAAAAGTGAGTTTTACCTACTTTAATCATGCAATCTCTTGACTACAAGTCAGTTACTTTTGAATTTGGATCATGTGAATAAAATATATGAATAGTCTGTGTTACGTTTGTGTGCAGTCATTTATTTGTTCACACCATTCTCTATCTCTCCCTTAAACAAATTAGTTATCCTCATGAACCAATCTCTAAAAATTTCTTCTGCTAAACCAAACTTTTGACTTGAACTTACTTTATTTTCCAAATATTCTCATCATTTACCTTACCTTTTCCTTTTCTTTGCCTTATTATACTAAACAATATCAAACATAGAGTTAGTGTCTTATTCTTAAAATTTATCTATACCATAAAATAAAGGAAAAATTAAAATAAAAAATATAACATTTGATCCATCTTATCCATAAAGGCTAATTTTCATTTTATTTATGAAAAATCTCACCTTGTATGTTTTGTATTTTAAAAGGTTTCATAAAAAAAATGACCGATTGTCAAACAGGTCATTGCGATGACATGGTGGTTATTGACCATCCAGCCTCTCCCTTCTGTTTGTTCTGCTTTAAATGTTCAAAGCCTTATCTATTCTAAATGGAAAATACAAAGCAAAAGTAGGTAATAAAAGAGCAATGGTTCTTAGGCATCCTTGAAGTATCTACATTGCACACAACTTTTCATCGTTTTGTATCGGGATTGGTGCTAAATTGTATTTACTATCTCATATATTACAGGCAAAGAATGTTAAAGTAAGCAATGTTTCACTTAATGCATCTGAGCGAGAACTTAAGGAGTTCTTTTCTTCTTCGGGAGATATAGCATATCTGGAGATGAAGAGGTTTGAAATTTTTTTCACCTTTCATCATTTCGGTTATGATTAAATCATGGCTAATGGTGTTTTTCCCTACTATGCAGCGAAAGTGACGAGTCCCAAACTGCATCACAAGGAGCCGAACTACTGTTTTGCTTACGGTAAATTCTTGGTTGATGATATCGTATATAGAAATAAATATATTAGTAGATCGTGTAAAAGCTCTTGTGTTGTTATATTATTACACTCTTGGTGAAATTGTATGCTAATAATGTTTCTCCAAATTTATGAAATATAGAGAAGATGATGGATGAGATGGGAGCGGACTAGGTAACTGAGAAAGAGCTATAGAAAGATAATGTGAGGACGATGAAGCTATGAAGTCCAGTGACTCGTTTAACAAATAACTGGTGAAGAGTGTCTTTAATATACAACACATATAAATGTGAGATTTTTCATAAATAAAATAAAGATTGACTTTATGGAAAAGATGGGTCAAATGTTGTATTTTTTATTTCATTTTTTTCCAAAATAAATGAGGTTTATTGATTTATATCCATTGAAATTTCTTTTAGTATCCCCCAACACATAAAAGTACAATAGTGATCAACCAATTTTGTCGGAGCATAATTTGTCTGGTCCATCTTGAAAGAGAGTTAGGTTCGAAGGAGACTGATTTCACGTGTAAGCAAGATTTCTTCAATTTAATTTGGTGCTTTACGGTACTTCCTCAGCCTAATTGCAACATAGAGTAGACCGAGAATAAATAAAAACAGAAATTTGGGACGAGCGAGGCTAGAGCAAACATGAATCAACAAGAACAAAAAAAAGGAAGGCAAACATCTTCTACCAGCCTGATCTTTTAATGGTTTGTATTGTCCACTGTACGTGCCCGTATTCGAGTGTACAATACTTTTATTACATGTTTTTTTTTTTTTTGGAAAAATGTCAAATAATATATTTTATTTGAGAAGTAAAATTTAAATGAAATCTTCATTAAATTATTTTAAAATAAAATTATAATTTTTCTAAAAGAACTCAAATAAAGTTATACGATTAAAAAATAAAAATATACTCTTGTAAAATAAAATTATTATCATAATTCTAAATATATATAATATAGAAAATATTAAATATGAATTCAAATACCTAAATTTTATTGTGTAATTATAGGGATAGAGAGGTTCCCTTATTTTCCCCTCTCACATCCCGTTAGCTTAATTAATTTAATGGCATAGCATGATTGTTTTGTTTCTATGGAGACATTGATTGACATGACAAATATTAACCAAGCGTATTTCACTTCCATTTTAAAAATAGAATCAGCTGACAATAAATAAAATTTTTTTTGCAGGAGCTTGAAAATGAAATATGTTTCTTAGAAAATCCTTGCTGGGACGGCAGCTTACGAAGCTTAATTTCTTTAAAATTAAAAGGAAAGATACAAGGCATACAACTCTTAGCCACTTAATTTAAGTATAAGTGTACCCTGTCTTATTCAATATGCTAATTGGTGATTAATAACATTATCTGAAGATAGGTGATTACTACCAACAGAAGTATGAATTTGCAGGCCTCCAGCCTTAGTACCGATACTGAGATCTACCTAGCATGTTTGAAACGCGAGTAGCCTAATTTCAAAAATTGAGTATATGATAATGTGTCTATATAAAACTTAAAAGTAGACATTATTCAAGGACAATATAATATATATTTTTGGTATTATAAGAGTCACACGTGACAAATAATGTCAACAACATTTAATTTCACGTCTTAAATACCACTCCTTAGTACTTTTACTAAGAAAGCTATGTGATAAATCTTGAATGTAATGACCCTTCAACCTCGAACATCGGCCTAACTTTCATTAGATCGTCAGCTTTGAAAAAACAAGTTACAAATAAGATTCGTTTGTAAACCACAATCTGAATACGACACAAATTATAGTACATGTACGCGACCGTGTTCTTTAAATTGATTTAAAACCCCTGTCTTTTGTCATCCCATTGAGATTTTTCTTTATTTTAATTTAATTTTATGTATTTTTGTTGTTAATGGTGGTTGCACATCCAGTTCAGAATCAAACCACTTTCATTTATATATTCTATAGTTTGTATATTGTGTATCATATTAATAAAATGGTGTAAATTAATAGACAGTATAAATTTTGACTTGTTCTCTTTAAGGTACATCCGGGGAGTACACTGTACACCTGACCTTATACGGAGTATGATGTAGGGATCTGGGAAAGTATTGGAATATATTTTCCCAAAAATATATCATATGAGTTGTTGAGATATATTTATTTGTTATCCTAAGATAGAGTTTATATTTTCCTAAAAGATTATCTAGTTACCATAAGATAGATTTTCATTGTACTATATATTGGGCATGCTTTGGCTGTCAAACGGAGATTCATCGATCATCCCTTTTACATATTCTTGCTGTTTTGTGAAGTTTCTCAAGGTATCAGGTTAGGTATTTTAATTCACGAAAAAAAAAACCAAATCAAGACCATCTCCATGGTTGGGGATGATATTCCTCGCCCACCTATAACAGAGATCAAACCGAACTCCCCCTACTATCGTGGCTCCTAAGATCGCCCGGGGGACTTTATAACTCCCACTCGCTTGAAATCCGATAACTATGAAAGCTGGGCTGCAGACTTCCAAACCGCTCTTGAAGCCCGGCTCAAATTTGAGTTCTTGGATGGCACGATTCTTGCTCCGTCGCCACCATGCACTAAGTCTGATTGGATTTCCATCAACGCAATGCTCATATCATGGATATCAAATACCATTGATCCCAAGTTACGGTCCACTTTGTCAAAGTTTCGGGAGGCAAACCCCTTTTGGGATCACTTGAAACAAAGGTCTGTCCAGACCAATGGTCCTAGAATCCAACAATTACGCTCTTCGACTGCTAAGTGTGAACAAACAAATACGATTTCGGTTTTTGTTTACTATGGTCGACTGCATACCTTGTGGCAAGAATTAGATCAACACGAGCCTTTAATATCTTTCCCTATCTCTGGGTGTACCTGCAGTCCTTTACATGAAGAACGACTAAAACAAGCACGATATTAGTTAGTCACGGAGGATGAAAGGATGCGCCTATCGCAGCGGGAAGACGATCCCAAGCCATCTAAAGTGTTGGGGTTTGCTGCTTGAGTGGACCCTAGTAAGGGTCGAGGCTCCTCCGGCAGACATTTCTGTTCCAAGTACAAGAAGTTGGGTCATGAAGCCTCAGCTTGCTGGCTGATTCCATATGCGGACATTGTAAGAAGCAGGGCCATGACACTAGTCGTTGTTATGATATTCTTGGCTATCTAGACAGATGGTTTGAGGGCAAGAGATCTATTGGCCGGGGTCGAGGACAACCTCGCACTAATTCCACGACTGGTGGTAATCCTTCCACCATGTCTCCTACTCCCACAATCTTATCATTTGGTCAAACATTCACACCGGATAAATGAAAAAGCAATCTTAGGAGTTATTGGTAGTACTACAGTGCCCGATCAACGCCTTAACAGTGAGTTTGATAAAACTTCGTGGATCTTCGATACCGTGGAAAAAATCATGTCAAGTCATCATGGTTGTTTGACATACGTAACGTTGTGTGTCCTGTTGGGTTGCCAAATGAAGAACGAGTTCTAGCCACGTTAATTGGCTCAGTTCGTTTGTCGGACACTATCACTGGAGTTCTCTATGTTTCGAATTTGTGTTGTAATTTACTTTTTGTTTCGCAGCTTAATGATGAATCACAAATTACTGTCCAATTTAATTCTCATATGTGTGCTTTACAGGATCGTATGAAGGAGTTGATTGGAATGAGGATTAGGTAGGACAGACTATATTACTTTAGTAAGTCGGGATCTCCGAAAAATGTATCAACTATTGCAGCGGTATCAAGCTTGGAATTGTGGCATTGTCGACTAGGACACCCGTCAGGAAAAGTAGTTATGTTGCTTCTTCATAATAAAAATAATAAGGCAAGTTTAGCTGAATGTTGTGACATTTGTATATGCTAAGCATCCTTGAAATAAATTTCCATCAAGTAATAATACTGCTTCTAGAATTTTTGAAAAAATTCATTGTGACCTATGGGGTTCGTTTCGTCATGTTTCATCATGTGGTGCTCCATTTGGATTTATTTGTTACCTGACAAGTTAGACGTATATCATAAGTCTTTCGTTGCTATAGTTGAACGTCAATTTTCACAAACAATTAAGATTGTTCAAATTGATAATGGCACATAATTTTAATTGTCTGCTTGATTATTTTAGAACAACTAGAATTATATTTCAATCCTCGTGTATGGGTACTCCTCAACAAAATGGGAGAGTTGAGAGAAAACATAAACACATTTTAAATGTTACTAGAGCATTGCGATTTCAAGCACAATTGCCGATTTATTTTTTGGGGAGAATGAGTTCTCGCTGCGACTCACTTAATTAACCGAACGCCTACTCCTCTTTTACTTAACAAAACACCTTTTCAGATCCTTTATGATAAACCACCATCATTTGATGCTATTGAAACTTTTGGGTGCTTGTGTTTCACACATAATTAGAAGACCGGGGTGATAAATTTGTTAGTAGAAGCCGTAACGTAAGTGTTTGTTTGTCGGTTATCCTTTTGGTAAGAAGGGGTGAAAATTATATGATCTTGAAGATAAGGAATTTTTTGTGTCACAAGAAGTTAAATTTGTTGAGGATGTGTTTCCTTATTCATGCCCAGAAGACGTTAATATAACAGTCGATATTAACGATGATCATGGAATGCACAATGACTTCGTGGAACATAGTATTGCAATATATGACGATGCTCTGTGTGAGGATTATGTGCATAATAATGTAATTGATGACCATGTTGACCCAACCCACGAGCAGTCTACCTTGCTTGATGGACTTCCCGCACCTTCTGGCTCATCCACGCACCAACCAAGCCTATGATGGCCAACAGCCAACTGATGACACATCAGGCCAATCACCTCCTTCAGGCTCTACCCAGTCCACTTCTCATTTGGGTCATGGATTTCGTATGAAAATCCCGAATGTTAAGCATCGGGATTATGTGACACACATGGACTTTGCTAATAGTCCGTCGTCCGACTTCTCATCTCCTTCCAATCGCTCCTCGGGTATCCCCTATCCCTTAGCACACTATATAAATTGTGACAATCTTTATGCAAATTATCGGAAGTTTCTTGTAGCTATTATCAAAGGTACATATATGAAATCTTTTAAGGAGGCTATGAAATATGAAGGATGGCGTAGATCGATGAAAGAAGAAATACGAGCTCTTAAGGACAATGAGACCTGGACTTTGGAGCATCTACGTCCCGGGAAGCGAGATCTCGATAGTCAATGGGTCTATAAGACCAAGTACTTATCCAATGGAGATGTCTAGCGCCTAAAATCTAGATTAGTAGTATTTGGAAATCATCAACGAGCAGGCATCGACTATGATGAAACGTTTGCCCCAATTGCCAAAATGACTACAATTCGTGCCTTTGTTGCCATAACTGCTTCCAAGAACTGAGAAATGCATCAAATGGACATCCATAATGCATTCCTGCATAGTGACCTAGATGAGGAAATTACATGAAATTGCCACCTGGGTTTGAGAGTTCTGATCCTTCTTTGGTATGTTGTTTGTGCAAATCATTGTATGGCTTGAAGCAAGCCCCTACATGTTGTTTGTCAAGTTGGTCTTAGCCTTGAAAGGGTACGACTTTCTTCAATCCTATTCAGATTATTCACTTTTCACATTTACTAAAGGCACTGTTCAACTTGATGTCTTAGTTTATGTTGATGACATTATAATATCTGGGAACGATTCTGCTGCCCTTACAGTGTTTAAGGCTTATCTTGGTGACTGCTTTAAAATGAAAGACTTAGGTAGTCTCTAGTATTTCTTGGGAATTGAGGTTGTACGTAGCTCGTCTGGTTTGTTTTTATGCCAACGCAATTACACACTGGATATTATTTTGGAAACCGGGTTGTTAGGTGCAAAACCGTTTGGTTTTCCAATCGAGCGAAATCACAAGCTTAGTTGCGCCACTTGTCACCTCTTGGAAAATCCTAAAGCCTATCGCCGTCTAGTGGGATGTTTGATATATCTTTCGGTTACTAGGCCAGATTTAGCCTACACAGTGCACATCTTATCTCAATTTATGCAAGAACCTCGTATTCAGCATTGGGATGGAAGCTTCCCTTTGAGTAGTACGTTATTTGAAAGGCACTCCAGGTCAGGGCATTTTGTTGCGTGCAAAAAGTGTGTTGGCTTTGGAAGGTTGGTGTGATTCGGATTGGGCGGCTTGCTCTCTGACTCGCCGTTCTCTATCAGGTTGGATTGTTTTTCTTGGCCAATCTCCTATTTCTTGAAAGACCAAGAAACAACCTATAATATCTCGTTCTTCTGCGGAGGCCGAATATCGGTCCATGGACGCTATTACTTGTGAGTTGAAGTGGTTGAAAGGATTGCTACTAAGCTTAGCTGTACAACATCCAACGGCTATAAGATTATTTTGTGACAACCAATCAGGTCTACATATGGCTAAGAACCCGGTATTTCATGAGCGCACGAAGCACATTGAGGTTGATTGTCATTTTGTTCGAGACGCAATAAAAGAGGGTTTAATTTCTCCTACACATGTCTCAACAACATCTAAGTTAGCGGACATATTCACAGAGGCCTCAGAAAAATCTCAATTTGATGTTCTTCTTTCCAAGTTGGGCATATTCGAATCACATGCTCCAACTTGAGGGGGGTATTGGGATATATTTTCCCAAAAACTATCATATGAGTTGATTAGATATATTTATCTTTTATCCTAAGATAGAATTTATATTTTCCTAAAAGATTATCCTAAGATAGATTTTCATTGTACTACATATTGGGCATGCCTTGGTTGTCAAATGGAGATTCATCAATCATCCCTTTTACATATTTTTGTTGTTTTGTGAAGTTTCTCGTACAGACTTCACAAATCACAATATATAAACTAATTATAGCCTATAGCTCGCTAGCACAATAAAATGAAACCGGCCTGATTACGATATTTAGGAGTATTTGAATAAAGTAAAGTAAGATTAGCTAGCAGGCAATCAGCCATTATATACATACATATTGTTTGGATGGTTAATCATCAATCAACTTTTATATATTTCCAAAAAAGAATGTTGTTCGTTGGATCTGGTTAACATCACTACATCATAATTTTGGTTAACATTGACTACGTCATAAAAAGGGCTAAAGAAAACACAACCGTTATGTTACTTATGTACGAGACAAAATAAAGAACATTGAGATGCTTTATATGTGTTTTTTTGAGGAAATAAATTGCGGCAAATAGTAAAAATATGTCAAGTAGTCCTTTTAGATAAAATACTCCATTCAATAGTATTGCAAGACATATGCCAAGTTGATAAAAAGAACTTCATATAACCCCAAACTTGTATCAAAAACTTGGTGAAGATCCTATAAGATAGCTTAGGCAAACCGTGAATCTAAAAAAAAAAAAATCAAAGTATATCCGATTTCACAAGAAATGCTACAAAACTCCAAATCGAACACAATCAACATAAAAACTAGATTGACCAAAACCAAAAACCTACTAGTTAAAAATAACCCTTGTAATTGGGTAATATGGAGTATTTTACGTGCATACTAACTACGTAGCATTTTCACCATAGTTTTGGATTACAGTCCAGAAAATGTAATCCCAGGCCCAAGGCGAAGTGGTCACAGCCCGGTTTTTTCTTGGACGATTGGACTTCTATCAGCCCGTCTCTCCTCCCACCTCAGGAATTCGGAACGACAGACAAACTTTCTACTCCGTACTCTCTAGTCTCTACTTTCTACTCCGTAGTTCATAAGCTCAAGTTGTGCGAATGTGCGCACTCCCAGCTTAACATTGGAGTACTAGACGCAAATCACTATGCAATCAGATCCAGATTCTTCTCCTACAGCTACAGCAACAGCTTCTTTAACACGCTCTAACACCCAATCTCCACCACCGCCCCCAATCCAATGGCCCGAAGACGGAACCCTAACCCTAGATTGGGTCCTAAATCTAATGTCCTCCTTCGATTGGTCTTCACGCAATCTCTCTCCTTCCGATCTTCCTTCCATCCTCCCGGTCCCATCCTTCGACAAACTTATCCTCTGTGGGTCCAAGATGCTCCACAAAGAGCCCAATTGTGTCAGAATCGACGACCTTCCCGACGATTTTAAGGTTGTTGTTGTCGGAGACGTTCACGGTCAACTCCACGACGTCCTGTTCTTGCTGAATGATGCCGGGTTACCCTCCCAGAATCGGGTATATGTTTTCAATGGAGATTACGTGGATCGAGGCGCGTGGGGACTCGAAACCTTTTTGTTGCTCCTCTCTTGGAAGGTCTGTTCATGGTAGTATCGTCTTATCTTTTCTATATCATTGTATGCTTTAATTATTTGAGTTAGCATTGTGGAATTTCGGAATTATGGGCCTGAATTGATGTGTAATTCTTCTTATAGATGATCCGATTTGTATTCGTATTTGAGTGATTGTAGTTATTCTAGTTGTGTTTTCCCTCTTAATTTGCGATAGGTTTGTTAATTAGATTAGGGCGGAATCTCTTGACGATTTTCTCTTGGAATATTGGAATTCTTTCAACGGGACGGACCTTGGCTGAGCTTCTGTGTGTTATCGACAATTATTTTTATTTTTTTAGCTTCTAGCTTATCAATGTAGACACCACATACTTTTCCCTGTCTTTATAGGCTTTGGCGGGGTGATTTGGTGTGGTATTGAGGGCTTATGTTACCCGAACTCTTCATTTGACCTCAAGTACCCATATTGAATTCTCGACTATCCGACATGGCTATGGGCACTTGGACCCATTGTTTTGGTCTAAAATTATGGAAAATTTTCACAAAGTAGCTGAGTTTGACAGTTGCACTAGTACCTGAATCCGAGTAGCATAGTTGAGGGATTGGATAGAAGTAGAACATAGAAATATTTTCGTGGAAAGCTTGGCCTTCCTAGGGCTGACCATTGGTGAACTTGAAATGAAGTAAAACAAAATCGAATGTCAAATCTATGAAACTGATTGGACATGTGAAATTGGGAATGCTTCATGTGGAGCTTGGTGAGCTGTCTGGTCTCTGGTGGTCTTTTATGGAATCATATCTATCTCTAGTTACATCTTCTTTGTCATTTTATTTCGTATATCTCTTTTACTTTGATTCTCTCCGTTTCTTAGTAGCTTGATGTTTCTTCCATTAGCTGCATTGCTTAACATTGGAATTGGATGCAATTTTGACTGATATTGTGTATCAAGTCAAGTGACCTAATTTACTAAATTCTCTTTGATTTGTAATTGTTATGAAGAACAATCTTCAAAATTGTAGGAAACTTAAATTTTAATGATCTTAACCAATACTCCAAATAGCATGCAGTCCAAGTGCCTAAATCATGGTTATCATTGTTCAGATACTTAAATCTCTTAGGGGGGATCCTGCTTATATAAGAAGATATAATTTCATGTGTGTACATAAAAAAAATTTCAACTTTATATCTAAAATCTTCCTCCACTTTGACTCAGAGTTTTGAGTTTCTGGTACATGGAAATCTAATTATACATGGATAACTTAGGCTATTCCAAGATTTTACTGACTGTTAATTCTGGAGCTTCTGGACTAAGTTTGGATAACTTAATATGTTTCAGAGAATAACTGTAAAAAATGGACGAGAATTCTGTATGCTTTATGATTTTACTTCCTGTTTTCTTCTATTTCTTTTTCTTGTTCTTTTTTTTTCTTTTAGTTTTTGTCTTGTGTGTGAGTGTGAAGGAACTGTTTTCTTGTATAACCACTTATTCCTTTTCCAGATTTTTTTGCCCAATAGAGTGTATCTTCTCCGTGGAAACCACGAGTCGAAATATTGCACTGGTGTTTATGGTTTTGAAAAAGAAGTTATGTCCAAGTATGGCAGTCAAGGGAAGCATGTCTACCGCAAGTGTTTAGGTTGCTTTGAAGGACTTCCTTTGACAACTGTTATTGCCGAGCGTGTTTATACTGCTCATGGAGGACTTTTCAGGAGTGTTACTGCTCCTCCATCAAAAAGGAACCGGAAGAAAAGGAATCGGAAAATTAGTATCAATACTGAAGAAAAGTCTGATGACAAACTGTCACTTGGCTCCTTTGAGGAATTATCTAAAGCTAGGAGATCATATCTAGATCCTCCTTGGGAAGGTTTAAATTTGATACCTGGTGATGTCTTGTGGTCTGATCCTTCCATGACTCCTGGACTTTCACCGAATACGGAGAGAGGTATTGGACTTTTATGGGGTCCTGATTGCACAGAGAATTTTTTGAAGAAAAATAATCTGAAGGTGAGTAAAAATCTTTATTTTTTCTCCTTGTTTATTCAGTTCTATTCATGGTGCTAGATTTTTGAAAGGAAGTTGTATTTTGAGGCCACATTGTTTGTGATTGCTACTGTTAAGTTGTAGATGCAGCAACTTGCTGACATTACATTAAGAGTCGTATCTTTTATGGAATTAATTTGTCAGCTCGAAAAAGGGATTGATTCAAAATCGTAAATTAGTGAGTCCTCAAATGTGTATTACTTTGCCCTGGCAAAAGTGGAGGAATGCAGGATTTTAACCATTTTTAAAGCTGAAGTCTTTCTTTAGAGTTTTCAACCTTTTCGTTGGCAATATTTACTATTTTTTTAGATGTTTTAGCTTATTTCATGGTCACTGTGATAATATAACAGCCAGTAGCTAGTGTCATGACATAACCATGCCATATAATGGTCCTTTGCCAGAACTTTGTCTGAACTGTGGGTCTCTTAGAATCTTTTTCTTCTGGTTTACTGTCAATAGAATGTTGTACATTTAGTTCCCTTGATGCCCTAAGCATCTGTGTAAGTTGACCTCCTATATTCATGATGAGTGGTGACATTTTATTTACTTAGCTTCTTCCATAATGACGCACTTTTTGATTAATTTCATTGTAGTGCTCTTGATGGAAGACGCATGATGGTAATCTTAGGCCATTGGTTATCCAGTTGGTTGCTAGATTTTTTGTTCTGTTGCTGTCAATGCTGTACCCTCTCCTTTGTCTTTCCAAGGTTCTTGTTTGCGTGATTGTCATGGATACATTTGCTCTGTTGAACTCTGGCTTACCCAATATGTTCTTACAGCTATTTACTTTCCAGAGTGCTAGTATTGAATATATTCTTGCCATTTTTTTTGTTTACAGATGATTATTAGATCACATGAAGGCCCTGATGCAAGAGATAAACGGCCGGGTCTTGGAGGAATGGACCAAGGCTACACAATTGACCATGTAGTGGAGTCTGGAAAGCTAATCACTTTATTCAGTGCTCCAGACTACCCACAGTTCCAGGTAATTTCCCTTACATATCCTGCTTCTGAAAATCAAGTCTTTTTATTTGTCTGCATATTTTCTATGTTTTAAGTTGTTATAGATTTCATAAGACCTATTTTTTAAATACATTATTCCCTGTGTTTGTGGAATTTATATTATGTGATCTCCCAATCATGGGTTATCATCATTACTTGATGGCATTGGACCGTAGGCACCATACTTTATTGATATCTATATTCCTGCGTGTGGTCTTGTTTCTGTAGGTAGTGTTCATTTTGTGTCCCACTTTATTTTGATCAGCATCAGCCTGCATCATATCACCTGATTACAACTTACTCTTTGAAGGGACTTACTTTTTGTTTTTTTTCATATGAAATTGATGGTTCCTGGCGTATATATTTCTAAAATTCCTCCTGCATTTATGGCTGAATTTATCCTAACTATGATAAAATAAACAATGGAATTCTTTTTTATTGGAGTGATAGTGGATGTTTCAGATTGTTACTTTGCTTTCTAATTAGTATTAGACCAATATCTTGAGTAATATACTCCTTTTTAAAATATTCTGCTGTATTCATTTGAGCTCCGGTTTGCTGATTAATTTCTTTATTTTTTTAGTTAATTTTTTTGTTTACCTTTGTACATTTTAATGTAATTTGGATATTCATTCCTATGAACGCAAATAGATAGTTCTTTTAACACATGTTTCCTCCTTGACCTTTATGACAAGTTATGATAGTTGCTATAGGGGTGCTTATGAGCCGAGTCGATCTTGAGTTTGGCTAAGCTCGACTCGAACTCGATAATTCAAACTCGAGCTTGAAAGCTCGTGAGCTAAAAAACGAAAGTTCGAGCTCGACTCACAAACTCAATTCTCAAGCTCGATTAAAGCTCGTTTTAATCTCGACTCGAGCTTGATTAAAGCTCATTTCAAGCTCGACTCGAGCTCAATTTAAGCTCGTTTCAAGCTCGACTCGAGCTCGATAAATTGAGCTTGACTCATTTTCAGCTTGAATAAAAGTTCAATAGGCCTAAGTACTTATACCCCAATTGGGCCAAGAAGAAGGCTAAATTTTAGCTTTAATAAGCATAATTTGGTTTAAGGTGGAAAACACTATTGGGTTTATATATACTAATTGCTTCAAACATTCTATCATTTTTTTCAATGTGAGACTTTGATTTTATATATAAAACTCTCTCCAACCATATTTCATTTTAATTCAAGGTGGGACTTTTGGTTTATATCAAACCATCTTTTATTTATTTCAATTTAATATTTTAAGTATACTTCTATATACTATAAGTAGAAATTCGAGTTTCTCACGGGCTTTTCGAGTCGAGCTTTAATTTGCTCGACTTGGCTCGTTAACTTATCGAGCCGAGTTCAATCGAGTCGAGCTTTGACTAAGTTTTGACCGAGTCGAGTCCGAGTAGCTCAACTCAATAAGCACCCCTATTTGCTAGCCTTTAAAAATGAACTTTATTAATGTTTAATTGTGTAGATCATATCCTAGAATTTTCTTTGTTGACTGTATATAGATATGGAGCTTTTGCCAATCCCATACTAAATTGTAGGTAGTATATGACATACTAAAACTTTGCTATTGTCGATGATACTAATAAAAGATTGTGTACTTTTGAAAACGAATAAACAGAGGGAGAGGGTTTGGTAAAAAATTCTTTAAATATGCATTTGTAGATTTATTTAATGCATAGTGTCCATCCTCTGTGGGCTTTTGTTTTTTCTTCTGGGTTAAGTAGGTGGGGGAAAGTCTCGCTATTGTTATGTGGTATGACCTGGTTTTCTTCAATGAAGGTTCTACAATGTATTGAGTGTATCAGTAGTGTAATGGAACACCTAGCAATCTTTTTTTGCAGGTCCTTGTGATCTTATCTTGATTCCTAGTTGTTGTGCACAAAGAAGTGTTGAATGGATTTAGTACCATTTTTTATGTGCTGGAGCTAGATGTAAATCTCCTTTAAAGGTTGGTATATCATTGCTGATGATTGGAACAACTGATAAAGTGGCATTGGAACAAGAAGCATCATTCCACTGCTGCTCCATTGAGCTTTCTTTTTATGCATAGTTGCATCACTTACAATGTTTAGGTCATGAACCGATTAAGTTAAAGATTACTCTCAAAAAATGTAAAGAGTTTAATTTGGAGACTGAGTTCTATAATGGGACTGGATATCCAATTTTACAAATCATAACAAACTTCTTCTATTGCAGGCAACAGAAGAGAGGTTTAAAAATAAAGGAGCATATATTGTGCTGGAACCTCCTAATTTTGATACTCCAACATTCCATAGCTTTGAAGCAGTATTGCCTAGACCAAAGGTAACAGATAAGAAGCAAAATTGATGTACTTGTCTTTTTGTTAGGGTAATAAAGTGTCTAACGGCATGGCCTGCGGAATTTTATTATTTGTTTTGTTTTGATGCGTAACTGCAATATGGTCCTTTGTACATTCGTCAACATTTTACTCTTGGTGTTTTGCTATGTTTGTATCTGAATTTCTTTTTTCTCTTTTTATTGATTCTTATATAAAATCTTGTGACAGGCCAATCCTTATTATAATTTTGAAGAAGTGATCGATTCTGATGAAGAACTGGACTTAGCGTCTATGGTGACGGCCCCGTGAAGGAATGATTCTCCTGTTAAAGAACATCCCAACTTTTGTGTGTAGATTAATCTGCCGTCTTCATCACATATTTTCTATGAAGATTAATTTGCCTCTATTTATTTTTGTTGTAATTTTTGCTGTATATAATAATTAGCTGTAGCGACACCTGCAGCCCCATTAATCTATTTACATTACAGGTCAATAGGAAACCTTGGAAGAGCGTCGTATTAATGGCTCACATTTATATTGAATATTTTTGACGATAAAGATGTAGCTCTTGCTGGAATGGATGTCAGGCTAAGGCATATCAGCATATGAATACTTCATTACCTCTTGAAAGAGGATGTCTTCATATTTGATGATATTTAGATTATATGTACAATTCTATTCTTTTCTTTTGGTGCTCTAAATTGTGTTGTCGGGAGTAGTGCGTAAAAGTTGACACAGTTTGTATCAAATTTTTGTTAACTCTTATGTTTTTTCGTTGTTAACATTGGTTGTTGCGCATAATAGGTAATTAGGAATTGTGAAAGAGCGTTGTCCACAATTTGATGCGTTGTCAAAACTTGACTATTGCTGCTGCTGCATTGTATATCTTTGTACAACGGTACTTGAATGGAGTATTACACTAAAATATCGCAGAGATTATTCAATTCTAACAAATATATAGAGTACAACATTTGAATCGATCGGTGGGTATAACTGTATAAGGGCTAACTTTATTAGAGATGCGGCATATGTTGTACAAGTTCATTAAATATTATTTAAGCAGAATGGTCCTACTTTTCCTATTTTGTGGGTTGTAGTTTTCTTAAACAGTATAGATTTGCGAATAGATGAGATTTTTAGACTGAATTTCTGAACATTGTTTACACCAGGTTCAACTTTACTTAATATTGGCTTTTCATAAACATGTTTACTACTATTTGTTCCCACATCCTAGTCGCCTGTCCTCTGTCCTCTGTCGACCGTCTTCTCACTTCTCACGCCAGCAGCATCCCCCATTATCCCTCTGTTCGTATATTCGGCTATATTTATTGATTCTATTAAGTTTGAATTCCACTTTTCGTACATCCCCTTCATTATTTATTTGATTATTTTTTCGCTTTCTTCATGTTTAATTTCCTCACTTTTACTTTTTACGAAACGTAAATTGTTTTATAGATTCTTTTGGCCCTTTATTGATTACTTTTTGCCCTACGATTTTTAAAATAAAAAAGATGATAAGTATTTTGACCTTTTATCTCTATTGCATGATATTTCACGTATGTAAAGTGATCTTTTTTTAACTTATACTAACCAAATTATTTTTTTCCGTTTATAATGACTCTTTTCATTATTAAAGTGACCCATTTCAAGTGAACTTTCATGCGTTAGATTTTATCACTCGGACAGAGGTTTCTTCTTATCCTTCACTTTTTCTTTCTATACCTCTCCTATATTTATTTATTTATGAACCGGAGAAGATATATAACCAGATTTGAGCTTGGTGGTTTGTGGTTTGTGGTGTAGGATTTGATGAAAGACATATGGCAAACCAAGGTGCTACGAAGAGAAGGGAAGAGAATGTCCGTCATATGTCATACACTCATACCCTATTCCCCTAATTATTGCCTCTTGTATAAATTTCTTTCATATTGGTCTTTTGCTACTAGCTTTGCACGTTGTGATTGAAAGCAATCATCAAATGTGAATATTACTACAGAGGTATTAGGGCAATGTTGATATTGGTGAAAATGTGATTACTTTTAAGTATAAATCTAGGGTTGTTTAATGTTCTTCTTTCGATTTGATTTCCATTATGCTTTGAGCCTTCCTTCTCGAAGTCTTTCCAGAAGTTCATTTCGATTTGAGGTGTACTGTTGGGTGCACTGCTTGGAATGTCATGTCTAAATCTGTTTGTTTCCTGTGATAATAGCTTTGGTATAAACCTTTCATGCTGAATAGCATAAGATAGTGATTGTAGTCGAGGACTTTCAATCATTACCTATGTTGCTCATACTCCCACTGTTGACCATATAAAACTCTCAAATTGTCAAGGTTTACAAGAAAATTTTAGTTTTGAACATGGAATTCACTTACAAGTTTACGATGGAGTTTAGTCTGTATTTTATCGTTTACTCCGTTTCTACTACTACAACCAAATAGGCCAATAGCATACGAAAACCGTTTCTCATTTTGCGCCCGCTTAGAGTTGTAACTACGTGCTTTTGACGTCGAATTCTCTATATGGCTATTGCAAGGCCACGTTCATCACTTCAACTTCATATAAGTGGACAACGTACTTCGCCACTTCACCACTTCACCACTTCACCACTTCACCACTTCACCACTTCACCATACATATGTATGTACAATTTTTCATTATCTCCTATTCTAGTTCGTGATGAAGCTGTCTATTTGAATATTTAATCAAGCAAAAAATTTCAAAAAATATCGGAATATATTTGTAAACACATATCATAGTTTTTATATAGTATAATTTTATATTTTATAAATATTTTCATTTACAAATAGTACAAGTTCAATTATTAAAAATACAACTTACAAAGTTATAAAATAAAAATACAATTTTATCCTCCAATATTCAAACAAGTTCTTTAATCAAATAGATTATCATTAGGCAAAGTTACTTTACTAGATGGTCAGTAGAGTAACAGATGAGTAACTATCTTCGTATAAAAATTAACAATTAAGTGACAATTTAAGGTTAGGAACATTAACAGCTAATCGGGCTACGTGTAGGTTGAATATTACACTTTTCCTGAATCCTTTTTGGGTAGAATCTTCAGTTGCCCAACTTTCTCCTATTTCTACACCAACTTTATCTTCAGTACAATGGTCATCCTTTTATCTAGGCTTGGAGGGGTTGACTTAGTCTAATTGTTTGTCCTAAAGCATTTGGTAGCCGTTGGGAACTCATTGTGGGCATGCCTAGGATCAATGTATTTAGGTGTTGCCCTTAAAATGCATAGTTGTAGTTGCCATCTTTTCTCATCGCCTAGATAGCCGTTCGATGCCATATCACCTGGACCTGTGTCATATATCTGGATTTTTACCCTAACAAGTATAATGCTATATTAGGCACAGTTCCTCGTTCTACTTCAATGACGGAGGGATTAAGTTGTTGAATTTAAAGTAATCAATAGTTAAGAAGCAATTACAGAAATAAATAGAGAAGTCTTGTTAACGTCTGTTTTAGGAAACACTAGTAGAGAAATGTCTATTTGCTCCGATTTTTTAGCTTTAAATGTTGCGGTTATTGATACGAAGCACATATAGGTGAAGCACATGGAAAAACAACAAATGCTGTAGTTTTTTAGACGCAGCAATAAAAACAACAAATGCTGCGTTTATTAGAAAAATCGCAGTAAATATATCTATTAATTGTTGCGGTTTTACCAAACAACCGCAACATATATTTTTAAACCCACAGCATTTGTTGTTTTTCTAATAACCGCATAATTTAGGTTCATGTGCTTCGAAATGTATTTAACCGCAACAATTGACAATTGAGACGAAACAATTGAAGTGTTTTCTACTAGTGAAATACTTTAATTTAGTAGGTGTATAGGCTTAATTATAAATTGCTTTTGTGAAATGAATTTAAACTTAATCGGTTTAATAGTTGTTGTATGAGGTCCTAGTGGACTAGCAAACTAAACTACTACCACCCTGAGTGTAAGGCAACCAATATATTTCATGGTCTTCAGGAATGCTTAAGAGTTAAGATAAAGTATCAGCTATATAATTGTTCTTCATGAGCATATGCACTTACAAAAAGCACGTAGGAACTGTAAAACATGCTCAGTTACTATTTATTGTATCACGGTTAACACTGAACACTCCTTCAATTCATTTTGGAATGTGGTTTAGGCTTCAGAGATCGGTGCGTAGATTGAATATAAAAGCATCCAAATTGGAATAAAAAATATGAACTCCAATGCGTAGTACGATGCGGAGTAATAAAATGAGATACTCCGTATAACGACTTACTAGAACATTAATGACCTGACTACATACTTGTGTTCCTTCCAAGAAAGAAAAGCTGGCTTCACTCCGTGCTCTTACAGTCTTACTGGACAGGACTATATAGGAGTATCTATCTCCAAATTTATCTTACGTAATTAAGTTATTGTTGAACTGGTGTTAATTAAACAGGCAAACAGTAGAGCATTCGGTATTTCACAGTTCACACGGATGATGTATTTTTTTTTTATGAATCAAAGGGAGTGGCCAACATTACAGATTTACAATAAAGAACGTTATAAATAGAAATCTTAGTATGTTGTAGAGTGCAATTGAAAATAGAAAGAGCCTTCATTACTACTTACAATGCCCTACCATTACACGGAGTAGTTAGCAATGGTGACCATGACATTATAAAATTTCTCTTGTTTTGTTCCCTCTCTTCAACCACCATCACCTACTATTAAATGCCTTATTTTCCAAGGGTTACATCTACTAACCAATGTACTTAATTTACTTAGATTGTAGCTAGCTTGAAATTTATGTCGTAAGTTGGTGTCCCGTCCTGTTCGAAAGGGTGGAGCCGTGGACGTTGGAAGTTGGAGCATTAATCTTATTATTAGCTGCCTTATGCATGATATAAAACTCATGTTTATAACCTTATTCTATACTATTATTTCGTTGTTAGTGATTCCTCCAAAGAACCTGTACTGGTATACACCATGATGCGTTTGGCTGCATGGAAAGTAGTACTCCTACTTTTTGGAGCCTTTTCCTTGTTATACTCAACTTGTTACTGCGAAAAAGGTACTCATACTACTCCGTATATAATAATTATTATGTACTACTCTATGATATTTCAACCTCCTAAGTAATGTTTTGCTAGACTTCACCCGTTTCCCACCCTTATCGATATAATATGTTTATTTTATATCCTAATATAATTATTATCGAAAATATCTTCTGTAGAACATCTTCAATTTCTTTTTGTTTTTCTCGTTTAGAATATATAAATTTTAGAGTCAAACTTTGACCGTAAATTTTTCTAATCTATAAGAAAATATATTATCATATAGGGTTTTAAAAAATTTCTCGTTTGAAATATATAGATTTTAAAGTCAAACTTTGACCATAAATTTTCCCAATCTATAAGAAAATACATTATCATATAGGATCTTAAAAGATTTGTTTTAAATATATATTTTTTATAATCTTTGCAAATATATAATTAAAGATATTTAAAATATAAGTTAATTTAGAATCTACGAAAAACAAATAAGAAAATAAAAAGACGAAAAACAAATAAGAAAATAAAAAGAAGCTAAAGGAGTAATTTATATTGGCTTTGAAGAGTGGGAATGTTTTGAACAAAAATAGTTGGATGACTTGGATCGAGAAGGTTAATTATAAATACTCAGTCTGATGCCCTTACATTTATTGTTATTTTCCCAAGATAACAAATACACTTATTGTATGCAGCTCCATATTACTCTTTCATGAAGCCAGCAACATCTGCACCACCAATCTCATATTTTGACTATATCATAGTTGGTGGCGGGACTGCAGGATGCGGGTTGGCTGCCACCTTGTCCGAGGGAGGGCATGTCCTTCTCCTGGAGAGAGGTGGGGCTCCTTATGGAAATAAAGTTGTGGAGGAAATGAGTGGGTTTGGGAACAACTTAGGGGGTGATGATGATCACCCACTCTCTGCCACGGCCCAGCCCTTTGTGTCGGAGGATGGGGTGGTGAGCTCAAGGGCCCGGGTTCTTGGGGGTGGCTCAGCCGTCAATGCAGGGTTCTACAGCCGCGCGAGCACAGACTACGTAGCCAAGGTTGGCTGGGCAGGGGCATTGGTGAATGAGTCCTATGCATGGGTGGAAAAAAAGGTAGCCTTTAGGCCTCCAATGTTGCAGTTTCAGTCAGCCTTTAGAGACGGGCTGGTGGAAGTTGGGGTTAAGCCCTATAACGGGTTCACATATGATCATATTGTTGGAACCAAAATTGGAGGAACCATATTTGATCACAATGGAAAGAGGCACACTGCTGCTGATTTGTTAGAGTATGCAAATCCTAACACAACACACGTTTATCTGTATGCTACGGTTCATAAGATATTGTTTAGGATAAAAGGTAACCCTCCCATCTCTCTCCTTTTTTGCCCTCGTGTGAAAAAATGACATGAAGTCGTATACCATCAAGGTCACAAAAGTAAAAGGTTCCCCACTTCCCCAATATTGATGTATTGTCATTATTTTGATTGCGGCTAATTATTTCAATTATTACAGTGGTTAGTAAAGCGATTTTGACGTATAACTGTTGATTACATTTCACTAAAAATAAAATTTTGATGACACAGGGCAATATTCTCTAAAACCAAGAGCACATGGAGTAGTGTTCATGGACTCAAAGGGGATGAAGCACAAAGCATACTTAAAAGCAGGGGAAATGAATGAGATAATAGTATCAGCAGGTGCATTAGGAAGCCCACAGCTGTTAATGTTAAGTGGAATCGGGCCAAAAGAGCATCTAAGGCAACTTGGTATTGAGGTGTTAGTGGATCAGCCAATGGTGGGACAAGGCATGTCTGATAATCCAATGAATGCTGTCATGATCCCCTCACCCAATCCAGTTGAAGTTTCTTTAATCCAAGCTGTTGGCATCACTGAGTTCGGTAGTTACATTGAGGCTGCTAGTAGTGCAACCTTTGCTAATTCCGTTATTCACTCAATTCCTGCAGCTTACAAGGTGCAGTATTTCATGCCTCTTTGCTCCTTTTTCACAAACTTGTTAAGTTCAAATCCAGAACTCATCTCAAGCTGTTTGTCTTCATTCTTTTTGGACTTCTGTTCCAGACTAGCCAACCCTCGAGCGACCAAGACAAAGATCAGAAGACGCAGGAAGCCTATGAATTCATCAACGCTGTGGCAAATGAAACTTTATACGCTGGCCTTATCCTTGAGAAAATAATGGGACCAATTTCTTCAGGACACTTACTGCTTAAGACCAAAAATCCAAGCGAAAACCCTTCAGTGACATTTAACTATTTCAAAGAAAAGGAGGACCTAACAAGGTGTGTGAAAGGGATGGAGACCATAATGAAGGTCATTGAATCAAAATCATTCTCTAAATTCAGGTATGACGAATTACAAGCCAGTGATCTTTTGACCACCATGATCAACCTTCCCCTCAATCGGGTCCCGAGGCCAGCCAATGACACTGCCATTTTCACTACATTTGAACTCTTTTGTAAGGAGACGGTCATGACTATATGGCATTACCATGGAGGTTGTCAAGTTGGTCGAGTTGTTGATAAGAATTACAAGGTTTATAATGTTAGTGGCCTAAGGATTGTTGATGGATCAACATTGTATGACTCTCCTGGGACTAATCCTCAAGCTACGGTCATGATGCTTGGAAGGTACGCCACCAATTATTGTCTACTTCTAAATTTCAGCATCTCTATACAGTACTCGAAGTGAAATAGGACGACACACCCTTAGTTTGTATCATGTATGTACTTGGTCAGAAAATCACGTAAACTTCGTAATGCTTAGGAAACCTAACGGATTAATACTGTTATTTGTTTTTTGCAGATACATGGGAAGAAGGATTTTGCAAAGCAGGAGTGCAGCATCAAAGTAGATGATATCTTGGATAAATCACTGTTGAATTTTTAATTTTTTTTTTACCTCTTTTCCTATTACTTAATCGGATGGAAAAAGAAAAAGAAAAAAAAAACTCAACATTGTTTGGACTATTGAGTGCAAAGAGATCTAGTGTTTGGAATAGAATTTGGTGGCTAATTGAGCAATTAATTGTGATTTCAATTCAATAATTAGGAAACATGTATTTGGACTAAAAAAATCGTGAAGTATCTTTCCTAGTACGAGTGTACAACCCCCACTTGTCAATGTGTACAGTAGAAGTTTTCTATTGGGAATTTGGGATAGGGTTGTGCGGCGTCATATGAGGGCAGTAAATGACAGTAAAAATTGACTAGTTTGAAGTGAATCCATTTCATTATCCATGTCTTCCATACAATAAATGGGCAGCTGTTTCACTCAAAACATAAATCGTGAAATTCGACCAAGAGTCATCAATTCGTACATTCAGACTCATTCCTAAGAAGAATCAAAAGGTGTACAAAACCATTACCAAGCCTAATAAATAATAATGACTATAGTCACATTGTTTTTTTTTTTTTTTTTTTTTTTTTTAAGAAATAGCAATTAGCTCGCTCGAAGCCCAAAACAGCTTCTCAGGGCTGCAGAAATGGAAGCTCCGTTGTTTTTGGAGCTTCTCCGTGAGTTTCTTGAGGAGCTGCTTAGCCCATCCAATAGAGTAACATATGCCTTAGACATGTGCATTTGGGTGGGTTAAGGCCACGATGAGTCACAAGAAAATCGGGTCGGGTCAAAGAAGATGCAAAACGGGTCATGTCGGGCCAAATGAGATATATAGCGGGTCGAGTCGGGCCGGGCTGCCCAACGAGAATATAGTTTTTATCTATAGAGGGGTATAATTTACGTGTATCACCTCCAATCTTTGGTAGTGGATCATCGGCAAGTAAGTGGAAATAATTCGTTACTTTATAGTGTTTAAAAGTCTTGAAAACTATAGATCCATTATTGACCCAACTTGACCCATTAAAAAACCAATAAAACATGACTCTTTAAGATACCGACCCATTAAGCCCATTATTGATTAGGCCCTTTTACAAACGGATCGGTTAAGGACCTTTAATGGACTCTCACCCATTTCAATAGGTCTAATCTACCTACAAGTTTCTCAAGAAAAAGTTTCAGAAGAAGTGCTTTTAGGAATTTTAGGTAACAGAAACTTGGCCAAACAGGATACGGTGTCTGTCAACTTCTACTACGATCCCAATTTGGGTCCAGAAGGTTGACGCTGCTTAATTAACGGGCTTATGCAACTAAGCTACTCAAGCCTCACCAAAGGTCCATGATTGGGATATGGCCTATGGGTTGCTACATGTTGGAAAACCCGGCCCGGTAAAAGTAATTCATAAATTGATAAGTTTAACACAAGATACTGTACCAAAGGGCACAGGCCGATCATTAACTGCACCAAGGAAAATAGTGTTGTCATTGTTGGGGAACTTAATTTGATAATTTGGATACCGATATCATAATTCGAAGTTTGGCCATGTTCTCACCTAACTAATTCTTATTACGTTCCGGCAAATTTATTTTGCGGTCACTGGTGTTAAATTTCGACAAAAGGTTGATTCATATCTTTATTTTTTGGCTTCATTTTATTTGCTTATGTTACTTATTTCATGCAACGTACAAAATAAATTGATGTCGGATATGATTCGGGTAATATGAAGAGGTTTGTACCAACTATTATCTTTTTAAAGGCCTTGAAAATGTGTTTATAATCCACCTAGTACATATATGAAAATCATTTGAAATTAATGTTCAGGAATAAAATAGGTGATTTCAATGGCTCCTATTACTTCATATAACCCTTTAAAACCCTAAGTAAGTGTTTGAGATCAAGATGAATGAGGTTGGAGACACCGACATGCTAGAAGTAAGAGGAAAGATAGAGAGAAAGAGAAGAAGAATCTTATTTTCTGTTTTTAATATTCTAATCTTTCAAGAATACAACCTATGTATTTATATACATGAAGAATATTACTTACTCTATTTTAATTAAGTTAAGTACACTCAATTATGTACATATGACCACTATGTGATATTACCATATACACCAACATCCCCCACAAGCTTGAGGATGTATAAAATGTCAGACATCCCAAGCTTGGACTGTAATTTTGTATGTTGAGAAGAAGATAGAGCTTTTGTCATTATATCAGCCAGTTGTTCTGTAGATGGTAGATATACAAGCTCAATCAAACCTTCCAAAACCTTCTCTCTAGTAAAATGACAATCTAGTTCTATATGCTTGGTACACTCATGGAAAACTGGATTCTTTCCGATGTGGATAGCACTCTAATTGTCATAACTTAAAGTGATAGGCTTAAGACTATCTATGCCCAACTCCTCAAGCAACCGCACAAGCCAAGTTGTTTCTGATGCAGTTGCTGCCATCGCTCTTTATTCAGCTTCACTTAAACTGCGAGATATAGTGGATTGCTTCTTAGATTTCCAAGACACGGGTGAATTACCAAGAAGGAGAATATATCCAATAACAGAATGTCTGGTGTTAGGGCAAGAGGCCCAGTCAGAATCAGAAAAAGCTTTCAACGACACAGTGTCATTTGCATGGAGTAGTATGCCTTGTCCAATTGTGTGAGAAACATATCTAAAAACATGTTGAAGAGCCTTAGCATGAGGAACTCAAGGCTGGCACATGAATTGGCTAAGGGTCTGAACAATATATGCTAGATCGGGACGAGTGTGAGAAAGAAAATACAACTTCCCCACAAGTTTCCAAAAGAGCTTAGGATCATGATAAAATTCTTCATCGTCTGAAAGAAGTTTCAGATTGAGGGGCAGTGGTGTTCTAGCTCTTTTGATATATCCATGTTACAATCTTGTAACAACTCCTTTGTGAATTTTCGTTGAGTCAATAGAATCCCAGATTTTAAATGAGATACCTCTATACCCAAAAAATAACTCAATTGCCCAAGATCCTTGATGCCAAACAAAGCATGAAGTTGTGCTTTGAAGTTCTGTATCTCATGTTCATCAGAACCGGTTGCCAAAATGTCATCCACATACACAACCACCACTGTTATATGTTTTTCTGTCTTCTTAATGAATAGGGAATAGTCATTCTTTGATTGCACATATCCCATATTTAAGAGAACATTTTTAAGTTTAGCATACCACTGTCTAGAAGCTTGTTTCAAACTATAAAGAGACTTTTTTAGTTTGCACACTACATTCTCAGCATTTGGAAGACCAGGTGGTGTTTTCATGTACACCTCTTCTTTCAAGCTTTCATGTAGAAACGCGTTATTTACATCAAGTTGTCCATTTTCTACTAGCAGCTATACATAAAAGACAACGAATTGTGGTCATCTTAACTACGGGAGAAAACGTCTCCAAGTAATCAACACCATATTGCTGAGTAAATCCCTTTGCAACAAGTCTAGCCTTTAGTCTTTCTACTGACCCATCTGCTATGAGATTGACTTTATATACCCATTTGCAACCAATAGCCCTTTTGCCTTTAGGGAGAGAAAATAAATCCCAAGTTTCATTAGCAATTAGGGCATTTAACTCAGTCCTAATAGCTTCCTTCCACCCTTCATGTTGTGAAGCCTCTAGATAACTAGCCTGTTCTATAATTTGAACAACATTATTATTGTGTGTCTTGGAAGCAGTAGGAAGAGTCTCATAGCAAACAAAATTACACTAATGGTTGGAAGGATTTTCAACAGAACATACATAATTGTCCAGGTATGCTGGTGGTCTCCTCTGTCTCCCAGATTTCCTCTTTCCAGGATTAGCAATAAACTCACTCTGGTGAGGAATGACAGTAGTTTCCGTCACATGTTCAGGCACAAAATCACCATCCTGTGATGGTTCAGATTGCTAATTGTTTTGATCTGTTCCATCATGAAAAAGAAAAGGCACAGGTATACTAAAATGACTGTCCAAATCAATAGGTGTGTCAACATGTAAGAATATAGAATGTGCATGCTTTGTATTCATTGTCTCATAATGATATGGAAAATGCCTCTCATAAAACTTCACATCCCTTGATATAATGATCTTGTTTGTCTCAAGATCATAGAGTTTATAGGCCTTTTGCTCTGGAGGATAGCCTATGAACACACATGGAATAGCCTTGGGACAAAATTTTGATCTCTTAACAACAGAATTTATCACATAACACAAACAACCAAACACTCACAAATGATCTATGTTTGGCTTAGATTTGTTTAGCTTCTCATAATGTGACATAAACTCCGCACTACTAAGAGGCATTCGATTTATAATATGTGTAGCAGTAAGTGAACACTCCCCCCACAACTTCAAAGGAATCCTTGATTGAAAGAATAAAGCTCTTGCTGTTTACAAGAGATGTCGATGTTTTCTCTCTACCACACCATTTTGCTGAGGTGTATGAGAACAAGACCTCTGATGTAGTATGCCCTTTTTTCTATAAAATTACAATATCTCTCCTTCACAAAATTCCTTTGCATTGTCAGAGCGAATTACTTGAATATTGGTGTTGTACTGATTTTCTATCATATTCAAGAAATCTGTCATGATTTTGACTGCTTCACTCTTCATACTCATCAAGAAAGTCCATGCATTTCTTGAGTAATTGTCAATAATAGTAAGAAAATAACCACAGCCATGAGTCTTGACATTATAGGGCCCCCAAGTATCAATATGAAGAAGTTGAAAAATTTTATCAGCTCTAGAAAATCTTCTGGAAAATCACAGTCGAGTCTGTTTTGCCTTATGACACACTTGACAAAGAATACCAGAAAATGACTTCATGTCAAAGTGAGGATGAAACAATTGTATCTTATTAAATGGCATGTGACCAAATCTGAGATGCCAGAGTTTTATTTCATCAAGATTATTTACATAAATGTTATGCTGAGAAATTCCATTGTTGTCTTCTACAGTTGCTGTTGAGACTTGCTTATTACATGCTTCAAGATTATACTTTGTATAACTAGCACCAATAATATATAGTCCAGAAGATAAGCTACCAAGAACCAAGGATCGGCTGTTGAATGGATCCTGGATTAAACACTGCTCATATGTGAACATAACTTCACATTGTAACTCCTTGCATAACTTGGAAATAGAAATGAGATTGAACTTAAGGCCAGGAACATGTAATACATTCTTCAATATTATGCCATTGTCAAATATGACCGTTTTTATATGCTCAACCACTAGATGCTTACCATCAGCAACAGTAATAGTTTTAGGCAGCTTATCAATTTTATCATATGAATCAAATAATTCAAGATTGGAACAGATATGGTTCGTAGCACCACTATCAATTATCCACCTTGAATTCTAACAAATAAGAAGACAAGTACCTGCTATATGAGCTTGATGCTCTTCATTTGACACTCCAAGAGATTGATTCTGAAGCAACTTCAAAAGATGATTATATTGATCTTGTGAGATTGTGCTAACAGGAGAATCATCTTCTTGATTATCAATAGCGTCCTTATTATGAGCAATTGCTGCCACTCTCTTGCCTTTGCCTTTATTTCCATAATGAGGTGGATACCATGTAATTTGTAGCACCTTTCAATCGTATGCCCTGTTGATTTACAATGATCACAAAAAAAATTGCCTCGCTTATCATTGCTTGTAGATTTGGATGCAAATCTCGGTTGTTGTTGCTTATGTTGTTGATTATGATATAGTCCTTTGCTCATCTTCATCTATATTGATATTGTCCCGTTGTTTCTCTTCTTGCACCAAGAGTTTATAGGCTAGAGAGATTTAGGGTAAGGGTTGCATCATAAGGATACTTGTTCGAGCATTAACAAATTTGTTGTTCAACTTCATCATAAGTTGTACAAGCCTTTCATCCTGTTGTTGCTTAACAAATGTTTGTATACAAGTACAACCAGGGCTGTTGCATATAGGTAAGGAATTTACTTGATTTATTTCATCCCAAATTGCCTTGATTTCAGTGAAAAAATCAGTAATCGTCATATTCAGCCTTACTTAAGCTCAGTTAAAGATTATTGCAGAGCATATAATTGAGGCCCTGAAGTTTATGAAAATCTTTCCTCAAGTTCTTGCCAAATCTCTCGAGAAGTTCCAAGAAACAAGACACTTCTTGCAATTGAAGTCTCTAACGAACGTAGAATGTATGAATTAATAATAGCATCACATCTCTGCCAAGCATGAAAAATTGGATCATTGTTTTCTGGTCGTGTTATGCTTCCTTCTATAAAACCAAGCTTATTTTTCATGGTCAATGCAAGCAACATACTCTTCTTCCATTCACCAAAACCTTCACCATTAAATTTCTCTGAGACAATCGGAAGAGCAACATTTTCAGAAGGATTAATGTAGAACAGAGAAGAAGGATCATTCACTAGAGAAATCGTATGAGCCATAATCAATCAATGCAACAACATGAAAAACCTCGATCAGAAAATACGAAATGAAAGATTGTAAAAAATTTAGCAATCAAGATGAACCTGATGACGACAACAACATGCAAAGAATCAGAGTCACCTAAATTGCAACAGAAATCGATCAACACACTAGTTGATAAAAAAAATCAAGAAAAAATGGGTCTCAAACCCATTCCCACCAAAAGGCAAAAAAAATTATATCAAACAACAGAGGAGGAAGAGTGAAATCAGATGAGCAAGATGATCTGCTCTGATACCATGTTCGAGATCAAGATGAATGAGGTTGGAGACACCGACATGCAAGAAGTAAGAGGAAAAATAGAGAGAAAGAGAAGAAGAATCTTATTTTCTGTTTTTAATATTCTAATCTTTTAAGAATACAACCTATGTATTTATATACATGAAGAATATTACTAACTCTATTTTAATTAAGTTAAGTACACTCAATTATGTACATATGACCACTATGTGATATTACCATATACACCAACAGTAAGAATATAAAGGTACTCCATCATCGGGTCCAAAAATGTCCAAAATCAACAAAATTTTAAAAGTTCTTTAAAATATAAATACATGATTCTTGATGCATTCTTTAAAGTTCTTCAAAAATTTACTAGGTTTCTTCTAAAGTCATATGAAAAGGTTTAAACATATTATTGCCTTATATTTGGTCTCCAAATACCCTAAAAACGTGTTTAAGATCCAGTTGGTGCTACATGAAAATAACTAAAACAAATCTTTAGAGTTAAAGTGAATGATTCTAGTGCCTTTAAGGGCCAAATATAACCTTTTAAGGTACATGGTAGGACTATAAAGATATTTCACCTTTACCTTCTAGTCAAGGATTATTTGTGATGAACGAATTATAAAAATTTTAATACAATGTTTTTTAAATAATTTTAAAATTAAATAAATTCCATGCTAAATTATGATTGATTTGATGGGTGACAGGAGAACAATGAATAGTTTACATGTTTTATGATAGACAAGCAGTTTTACATCACACAATTGACAATACTTGAACCCATAAGTTTGGGAGTACTCTACATACATGAATAGGGAATACAAAGAATTTCTTACACAAAAATAATCGTAAAATTATGATCGTGATATGATATCACAAAAATCTTAATAAAGTGGAAACATGTAAACCATTTTAAATGATATGCTCTTAAAATGTTGCTTTTGTTAAAATAAGAGTTGACTTTTGTTGTATAAAATGGTAATATTTTGTTTTACTGAAGGCAACTTTTGTACAATATATCTAATATTTATTTTTCGAACATATCTCAATCTTTATTAACAAAATTTCGTGATGTCTTTTGTTATGCCAACCACAGAATAACCTTATTGCATATCATGTGCACACAAAATTTTTCTTTTTGACATCGTTAAATACAGTATATCAAACTTCTTCTCTTTCCTCAAAAAAAATCTTACCCGTTTTAAAATTCTAACTTTAAACTTGTGTGAATGGATGAACCAATTTTTTATGTGTTGAAACGTTTTTTTTCTTGAACTATTAATGCTTTTGTAAAGTTGAATTTGGTTCTTTCATTTATTGGTGCAGGGTTGTTTATTTAACAAGGTGCATGAATTTTCAAATTCTTTAAAATCGTCATCTCTCACATTTCGTTGGAAGGCCCAAATCCCCTTTGATAATATTTGAGACCAAAATCATAACAAAGATTGAGAATGAGATTTCAACCTTCGTATTAGTTAATCATTACTAAACAAAATGAACAAAACTAATAAATACAATTGATTAATTGATAATTACTTCGTATTAATTTACTCTTGTCATAGTGTTATACCAATTTCATTATTAACAAACATACTCTACATAATTCTATTATACATTTTCTTTTTCGGTAGTTAGCAATCTTATCATCATGAGTACGTTGATAGGCTTGGGCACAAAAATAATTCAGTTGACATGATATTTTGTTCAATTTGTCGGTTAGTATATAGCTAGATATTTACTTGCTCACGTCGTTAGTTATAGCTTACTCTGACCGGTGATCTTCTGATGATTATTTACACTTGAGCTCTCTACCTTGCCATGCATGCAATATTGCAATCCAACCTCAATCGATTACTCAAGTTATCCATGCAATGGAGGAACTGAGGAAGTATGCTTTTAATTAGTGTATGTAGCTGTTGATGTAGTACGGATCGAGTCTACATGTAAGATGTAACTGTGCCTTCTGACATTTGTTTTGTAAGACGCCTAAGTGTAAGTTTTAGACAACTCTTACTAATGAGTACAAAAATTTCTCTGTCTTTTACACATCTTTTCTTGGTAGATGAGAATTTTTACAGTCAGAGTATAAAGTAGATTATTATTCGCTTACTGCAACCAAAAAAATTTCACTTTCGGAATACTAATTGTCGAACACTTACAAGTCTGATCAAACAAAATTTCACCATAAACGGACATACGGTACCCAATAATTTACCCACCATATGAATGAATGCATAGAAGATAAAAAAAAATTTGAATTTAGGTATCCATAAAAGAAAATAGGCCAATAGGAAACAAAAGAATGATGCATAGAGATGAATTGGTACACTCTAAACCCTGAAGCTGGAATCTCAGAGTCTCAGACACCACTGTCTTTGGATCAACGACATCTGATTTGCTTATAGAGGACTTTAGCAGACTCTTCACGATTCTTTTATTTATTTCTTTATTTTGAATACTTTCTTATAAAATAAAGAGAGAGAAATTCATAAAGCGAGTTGAAAAATTCATTCCAAAAATAAGAAAAATGGTAAAACGATACTGATTCAACTATATTAAAAAAGACGTAGTTAGTCGCCATCAACCTACCACGTGTTAAGTAAAAACAAAATAGGGAGGGAAGCTCCCAAAGCCCAGAAGAATGACTGAATGAATTGGTGGTTCCCATCAATCCCGTCATGTGCCTAAAGCTAAAGTTTGCAGCCTTTTTATCCTTTATTCTGCTATTCCTTATTCATGTCATTCCACTATAATTCAAGCACTCATCTACTTCTTCCTTTCCTTTTATTTTGTCATATATTATAATTATAATATTTCTAAATATACGGAATTAATATATTAAAAAATTTATAATTTGTAATACATGAAACAAAGTCTTATAAAAATATAATTTAATTGAAACTTGTGTATGGAGTACTCTTTATTTAAAAATTATAATTAGCTTTTATGGTAAAGTGTGACAATTTGGAAAAGAGAAACAGTTACAACAGTACAACACCATAACACATATACCTTGTTAAACGAGCAGAATAAGTAGGACTTGGCCACGTCTCAAGGGTTTTTAAAATTTAATAATTATACTTTGTGGATTTGCCATAGATTTGGTCTACTCATAGAATCTTTGGCTAGCGGATCCTTCTTAGCTGGTGTTTGATACATTTAATTATTACTAACAAAATTAAGCAGCGAATAATTTGGATTTTGGGGGTTCTAAGACGATTAACTTGATTGAAAAGGGCGATTAAACCATGGATCAGAGTTGTGGGGTGCTTTTGACTGTGCTCGTCAATGAGGTCAGATGGAATTAAGTATTTCTTATTTGACTAAATTAAAGATGATTTAGGTAGTAAAGTTGTTGAGCAATAAGCTAGTTTACATAATTACATGGACTGGGGTTCAATTCTTAACTTGGTATATTCGACTACATCTTCTCTTTGCTTGCATGCTATCGTTTGTGATTTGTGAATTATCACTATATTTTCAAAATTTAACATCACAGAAAAGGAATCTCAGACCTAAGCATTCACGTACTTCAACAATGTTTAAATGGTACGGTGTGTTCCAAAGTTGAATTGGTTTCTTAGGAATCCCTATTTTTTGTTGAAATCAAATGTTACTGCTTTTATTTTTAAGTAGCTAGGTTCTTTCATTTGCTTAGCACGTTAATTATTAAAACTAAGTTTTTTTTTGGTTAAAAAGTAATCCACCAAAGTTTCTTTGGTTTGTGCCTAATTATACTAATCATAATTGTCATTTCATTTTTTCGTTTTTTTTTTCTTCTGTTTTCTTGATATTGTATCTCTTTTGAATCAAATAAATAATTGTCATATCATGATATTAATGGTCAAGATTAATATTTGTTGATCAATAAATTCTTTAGCCAATTAAAATTAAACTTAGGCCTTGTTCACTTATTTAGTTCACCTTAATCACAAAATTAATTTACTGGTAAAAATTAGTTTTAACTAGTAAATCAAAAATTATAATAAACACTAGTGAATCGGTAAAATTAGTTTTAAGTGATAAAAAATAATTTTGTATGTAAAAATTAATGTAACTATCAAAAATATTTCTTAATGATATGATCTACCCTCACAGAAAAAAAATCACTGATTTATTTTAATTGGAAGAAGAGAGCAAGGATGAATTTCTGCTTTACAGAGTAGATAACAGGATGGATGAGTATGCAGAAATGGTTTGTTTGTGAAGATTCAATCAAAGACCTCGTACATATGGGCTGACTGCGGATAGTTCATTTTTGAAGGGGTGTTAGACTTTTAAGAGTAGTTAGCCTTGAAGTTGGAGCAAAATGCACTAAAGTCATAACCACACAAAGTTAGGGCCTAAATTAAGGCGTAATTTGGGGGTTATGTCAAAATATAGTCCTAATCCTTGAAATCTCTGGCTATCTCACAGTAGAATATTTGATTTTTACATTAGAGAAATAACTTAATGCAACTGTTCATTCAATAGTAAACGATTTGTTTTACTCCTATAAAGCATGCATGCGTGATCATATTTAATTAATGTAGGCACGTACTTAAAGGCAGTAGGGATAAGATTAAAAAGATATTAGTATGTGGTGAGGGAAACAAGGAAGGCAACTGTGTGCGAGTTAGGCTACATGCCTACATTATTACTCAACTTGGATTGGTTTAGTACAACATACGATTAGGTAATGTCATTTTCATCAGTTAATTAGGGCCTTAATTCTGGGAGAACACACACTTCCCAATTAGTCATACGTACTATTTCTTGTGTTTTTTTTTTTTTTTTTTTAATGTTGGAATTTCATCATCAGTGGTCTATTCAAGTGTTCCTACATGCTACCCCTATAGTTTAGGGCAATAGCTACATTTCTTAGCCAGCCATGCTTGAAACTGTATCATACCTTTTTTTTTTTTTTTTTTTAATATGAAAAGGAGTATATTGGCTAGACTGTTAGAGAATATCTTGTGGAGTGGTCTTTTACCCATTGGTAGTACGGAGTATGTATGTGTATTGTTCAAAAGTATATCGGGTGTCTATGTTCATCCAAGTTTTTTTTTTTAAATTGAAATCTCTTAGCTTCACAAAATTAATAAGACATGCAACTACTATTGGTTGTAGGGGAATAATTAAACTTGAACTTTATGTATTATTTTTCAAAAACAAATACTATTAGACAAGTAGTCACTATTTTTTGGAAAAATTTTAGAGGCTTAAGCGCTATGTGATTGATTTATTGACTCTGGATAGTAGATCATTTTCTTGATTATTCCTTGTTTACGCTTTACTTTGGAAATTTTCCGAAATAATTTTGATGATCGAGTACGTCTTCATTAAGAGAAATCGGTTAACTTTGACGAGGCCTTGCTTAATTCTCTTGTTCTACCTCCTAACTAACTAAGCTACCTAAGAAATGAGAAGATTTTTCAAAGGGAATTTGAGTTCATAGATAGTCCTTTCATCAAAGATTCATTATCACATTAAATTTCACCTTCCTAACACTAGGGTAATTGTGTCAATATCGTGGTTCGAGTATTAAGATTGAGTTTCACTGTATTTCTATATTTTGAGAATATTGATTTGTATATCTTAAAAATTTCTGTTACAATTGGTTGTATATTTATACTTTGTTATACTAAGAGTTTGTTTTATAGTCTACTTCTAATCCTTAGTCTCTTACTACTCCTAATCCTCTTATCTTTCAATCTCTTTGATTAAACATGATAAAATCTATCTTATCCTACACTCCCCCTGAAGTTGGATGTGGGATTCTCAACACCCAACTTGCTTAATACATTCTCAAAGGCACTAGATCCAACTGCTTTAGTTAGTATATATGCCATCTGATCACCTGAACGAACGAACGGAAGATTGATTATCTTGGATTTTAGATTGTCTTTGATGATATGCCTATCCACTTCGACATGTTTGGTTCGGTCATGTTGAACCGAATTTCTGAGATGCTAATAGAAGCTTTATTATCACATAAGATTTTGCAACTGAATTGTGGAGAGAAACCTAGTTTAGTAAGACGCTTCCTAAGCCAGTGCGCCTCAGTAATTCCCTTTGATATTCCTCAAAATTCTGCCTCCGCATTTGACATTGCCACTACCTTCTGTTTTTTACTCTTCCAGGTCACCAGATTTCCTCTAATAAGGGCAAAATACCCAGAAGTAGATTTTCTACTATCCTTATCTTTTGCCTAATCTGCATCAGTATAGGCCTGAATTCTAAGATGACCATATTTCCTGAATACCACCCCTCTTCCTGGTACTCCTTTGAGATATCTCAAGAACCTATAGAATGCTTTCATATACTGAATATGTGGCCTATGTATAAATCTGCTCACCACTCCAACTGCATACGCAATATCAAGTCGAGTATGCGCTAAATAAATTAGCTTTCCCACAAGTCTCTAATATTGGGTTTGGTCCACTGATTTTTCTTTCTCATCAATCTGTAGTCCATGATTGACTACCATAGGAGTCTCAGATGGCTTACAATCAACCATACCAATTTCTGTTAGCAGATTTAAGATATACTTCTTTAGATATATGAAGATCCCTAATTTTGACCTAAGGACTTCAATCCCGAGGAAGTACTTGAGTCTTCCTAGATCTTTCATCTCAAACTCTTGAAGCAATTCCTCTTTCAACCTGGCTATCTCTTCCCTGTCATTCCCAGTAATGATCATATCGTCCACATAGATGATAAGGCATGTGATCAAATCACCTCTATTCTTCAAAAACAACGTATGATCGGAGTTACTTTGTCTGTATCCAAAGTGAACCTTTTGAACCAAGCTCATGGAGATTGCTTTAGTCCATATAGTGTCTTTTTTAGCCTACACCCTTCTCCTGAAGAAAAACCCTTTACAAACCTTGGAGGAGCCTCTGTATATACTTCTTCTGTTATTGCACCATGCAAGAAGGCATTCTTCATATCAAATTGGTGTAACAGCCAATCTTTATTGGCTGCTACTAAGAATAGTACTCTAATAGTATTGATTTTTGCTACTGGTGAAAACGTCTCTGAGTAGTTTATCCCATAAACTTGGGTATAGCCCTTTGCGACCAGTCTTGCTTTGAATGCTTCCATCAGCCTTATACTTGACAATAAAGACCCATCTGCATCCTACCGCTTTTTTTCCCGTTGGAATCTTGCATTTTTTCCAAGTATCATTTTTAACAAGGGCATCAATTTCTTCCTCTATATCCTTCTTCCAAGGTCCTCTTCTCAATGCTTCTTCCACTATTGATGGAATTTTTGCAGAGTATATTGCAGCACTGAACCCCATAGCTGTATGAGACATATTGCCACCTTTAACTAGATCCTGTACTAGATACCTCGACCTCCGTGATAACTGGTACCTTTCTGACGTTCCCATTTCATCTTCCTATAAATTTTCAACATTCTCTACAAGAACAACTATAGGGTTATTGATCAACAATAATAAGATCAGGGTTAGGATCAGATCTCATCATATCAAGTCTTACCTCCTCTACTCCGTCGGCAGGATGTTCGATAGGGAAAATCGCCAGTTGTGGTCTGGAAGGAGATGTGACCTGTACTATATTGTTAGAGATTATTCCATCTTCAATCGATGCTTCGACTAACCAACTTAGATAATGTCTTTCACTCTCTCCTTGACATCGAAGTCGAGGGTAAAAGAAGCTATTTTCAACAAATTCACAGTCCATAGTAGTATATAGATGACGAGAGAAAGGATCAAAACATCGATAGCCTTTTTGGTGAACACCATATCCCACAAAAACACATTTTACAGCTCTAGGTTCTAATTTATGTCGATTACATTTTGGTAAATGAACATAAGCAATACACCCAAACACCCGAGGAGGTAAGCAAAACACCCAAAATACCCATCTCTTTCAATACCACGCCCAATTATCTTTCATGTTTGGCATCCTGCACAACACAACCATTAGACTTCATTAAAGCAGTGCATCCCAGATCTTTCGTAAGTTGACTAACAGACAACATTTTATATGACATATTTGGTATATAAAGACAATTATGCATGGATAAATTTTTTCTAATATGAACACTTCCTCCTCCTTCTACATTCATAAATTCTCCATTGGCTGCGTGTATTAGGGTTTTATTTTGATGAGTAAGAGTTTGGAAGTCACCCCAATCATAAGACATCATATCGGTAGCACCGCAGTCAAAGATCCACTATCCTCCCTATTGTGCATGACACATAACACCCGATTTATTTAGTTTAAAAATTGGGTTTGTTGTAGCAAGGTTGAACTGGGCTAAGTTGGTGGGCTGAGCGTGGGATTTTTTTGGGGTAGGCATTAGGTTTTGCTGTAGGAGGCTTTCTGACTTTCTAAGCCGTAGGATCTAGTATTTCTTTGTGAGCCTTCGAATGGGGTTTTGTAATAGGAAGCATTAGGTTTAGGAATCATTCCCCCAACAAATTCCATACCTTTGTCATTGTCCTCCTTGTCCTCTCTCACTCCTTCTTTCTCCTTTGCTTCGATGCTCGTATCCTAACCCATTGAAGCTCCTCCCCTCTTCCTCGAGTCTTCACCCTTGTTATTACCTCTGTCTCCTCTTTTCTTCATGTCCGACCACCACTCTCAGTAGCCTATTAACTTGAAACAGCCGTATCTCATGTGACGGGTGCCTCCACAATGAGAGCACTTGAGGTGTGTCTTCTCATGATCCCTTCAAAATAATGGACGATCTGATTGAGGTTTGGTGTTGAGTCCACTTCCAATGCTGGAGTTTTGGGCCATAGGTAAGTCAGGTATGTTCTTCATAATCCCTCTTCTAGCAAGTTCTCGTCGGATTACACTATACGCCGCATCTACAGTGGGGAGGGGGTCTTGATTTACGAGATCCCTTCTGTCCTTGTCCAAATCATCTTCTAATCCGGCTAGAAATTGATAGAGCATGTTTTGTTGAATTTCTTGGTTGTATGCTACATTGTCATAGTTGAGTGAGGGTTATGGATGTCTCACTCGGATTTTTTGGTGGTTTTCCCATGAGTCAAGTAAGTTTCCTTGGTAAATGATGATGCTCACAGCCGTGATCACCACCACATGTACGCTTGCTCTGATATCAAGTTTTTGAGAATATTGATTTGTATATCTTGAAAAATTTCTATTACAACTGGTTATCTATTTATACTTTGTTATACTAAGAGTTTTTTTTTTATGTTCTACTTCTAATCCTTAGTCTCCTACTACTCCTAATCCTCTTATCTTTCAATCTTTTGATTTAACATGATAAAATCTATCTTATCCTACAGATTGATCATCGAATGAAACTCTATGGGAGTCATCTGAGTAACTATACCACAAAGGTTAATAATAAATTGTATCATATCCTTAATCTAGCTAGTCTGATGATTACTGTTTATGGCTAGCTTGAGTACGTAGAGTTTAAGCAAATAATCTTTTAATTTGGTCGATAATATATAACATTGAAGCAATCTCAAGATGATAGACTCTAACAAGTACGTCAAATTATGAAATAAGTAATCAATGTACTAATTGTCCAAACTTTCATAATCACATGCATACATCACATGATCAAAACGTACTCCGATCCCCTTCGATTCAAAGTTACCTGAAAGCTAGAGTAAGTTTTTTACTTGATAAGAACAACTTTGGATTTCGGTTATATATGTTCAAGACTTTTGGTATAAATGCACGTGGCTGACGTTTGCAAATTCCGAAGCTAGCAACTCTAGATGCTTATTGTTATATCCCTATAGCTAAAACAAGAAAATACTTGATTGTTAACCTATTATATTAACTTTGAATTATTATTATCAGATAATTAATAAGCTGTTAAACACCAAAATTAGAAAGTTGGAAGATGGGAAACAACAATGGCTAATGTCGGAAGCAACTTGCATACCCGTACTTTAATGGTTCATCCTTTATTTTTAAAATAACATATATATATATAATATATATATATATATATATATATATATATATATATATATATATATATATTACTTCTAAGGTAAGTTAATTATATTGCTATTAGAACTTCAATCAATTTTCACTATATAAAAGTTTGGGGAAGGGTTTGGAATACAAAATTAAATATTTTAAAAGCATAGCGAGGGAATCTCAACACACAACATGCGCATCTTCTTCCTCGAATCTTTACTGATTACACAATCTATAATCTTTAAACAAGCTACAACTAAGCTAATTAAGTGTTCCAACTTGGAAAGGTATATCTGAGGAAAAATACAACCCCCCCTCCAAAAAAAAAAAAAAATCCTCAATATAAAAAAAATAATAATTAAATTTCATCCTTATCCTATACTTTAATGTTATTCTAACAAAATTTACCCTAATAAACTTCATTTGGTTATGTAATACGGAGTAATGAATAAGGAGAATATAGTTATAATAGCAACAACTTGACCTAAGGAAAATGGACAGCTTTATTACCGTAGGATAAGCTTTTTCTAGGGAATTGAAGATTAAAGAGAGCAAAAAGGAAGTTTTGAGATGTAGGGATCAAATATAGTGGTTGTCATATAGCAAAAAGGAAGTTTTGATGTGTTATGTAAACAAAACTATCACCCATCAATCTCAGCCAATTCCCATTTTGGGTATTTTAAATAACCTAATCCATGCATGATCTTCCAAATCCGATTTCCACTAACTTCCCTAAGACATCTACGAGTATTTCACACACACAAAACCTCCCCCCCCCCCCCCCCCCCCCCCCCCTATGATTTGTCTAATATGTATGTGTAATGTGTTCCATCACCTACGAGGCTACGATTGTGCATCTTTTGGTTCAAAGTGGATGGATCTTTGTCTACAAATGTTTTTTTACAAAGTTTGGGTACTAATCAAGTCAAAATTCGGGTGCGATCTTACTCATAAACGTGAGTATTTTACAGTTGATGTTTTGGGCACATAATTCACCTAATTCGGTGATATTAGATGAAAGTAAAAGAAAGTATTTATATGCTAGTATAAAAAAGAGGGCGTTTAAATTCATATCGGATATATGCTTCAGTATATATATCAAGGAGCATGATCGTAATTTTAATTTTTAATAGTACAACTTTCTTTTTTTTATAATACTACTTCATTTGGTATTTTTTTTTAGAACATTATAGGGTTAAAAAGTGAGAAGTTGTACACTTTCCTTTAAAGTAATTTCATTTTCAAATAGTGAATTTTCAATTACAAATAATCCAACTTAACCTCGTTATGAGTGTTGCAATTTATATTCCATATATTTTGGAAATTTACCATATTAAAAATGACTAGTCCGAATTCAGACTAGATTTTTTGTAATTATTATTTTTCAACTACTTGATTCTAGTTTTGAGATTAGTGTGCACACCCCTTTATCCACCACATTGGCCTTTACATAACATATTACAAAAGTTTGAGTCTTTATTTGAATACTAGCAAGTTACTTAATCCTTATGTAGGGTCATAAGGAGATTTAATTACACTTTTACATACATAGTATTAAATTTATAACCCAGTCATATTACTCATATATACACCATTTCTTGTATACATAGGATAATACGGAAATTTAGTTATGGGATTCACTGCTAATAGAAAAAAAAAATGTTATGGGATTCACTTAAAACTTTTTTCTTAGCTTCACCAATCAAAATTCGGATGAAAAATTCACCAACTACGGGGGACATGATGGGATATCAAACTTAAATGTGATTCGTCCCATTTATGAAAAGTAAGAGGAACAATAATGCCCTATTTTTTTCATAAAAAAGCACCCAAATGTATCTAAAGTTTAGGAAGGATACAGATGACTTCGTAGTTTGCTGCCAAGAAAAACCTATGAATGGGGAAAAACCCTACCCAAAGGTTGATAAATTATTACCAATGGATTAAAACGTGACACCTTTGTATTTGAATTTTAAAATGGCCTTGACTGTCCCCTCCTATAGTTGGCTTACAGGTAAGTTAGGAGAGTTTGATTAGATAACACTTTGAAATAATAGAGATGCGAAAACTATTTCCAAGTTTTGTATTCAAAACGTTGATGTTGAATTTATGTTATGATAGAATCTCTTTGTATATATTTATGAGTGGTTAATTTAAACTTTAGGGAGGGGTGAAAAATATCTTTAATTTCATGTGTTTAAAAATACACACTTATGTGTCAAAATGACATAAGATTATGCATGTTATAGTATTTTTTCTTTTCAGATCAGAAACTTCATGATAAAACATATATAGTTATTTAATAAGAAATTCCTAAAAATATTTATATTTAATAATATACTGTCTCAAATGTCTTGTATTTATGCCTTAAAGGAGGAGGGAGACCCTACTGGTGAATGTGTACAAATTATAAGCAATTGTAAGAGGATGATTTTTCAACAGGCTTGGAGAGTCAAACTGAACCATATCTATCGAAAGGGGAATAAAGCAGCTGAGTGGCTAGTCGACCAAGGGGTTTTAAACAATGCTCATTTCACACTCTTAGAAAGTGCTCTTACAGACTTAAAACGTATTTTAGATGAGGATGTTCGGGGTGTGACTTTACCTAGATTCATCTCTCCCAAAAAAATTTCACCTAATCGAAACTTGCCATTAATTAGAAAGATTGAAGTAGTTGAATATGATGAAGTGGTAAGGGGAGCAGAGAAATCAGTGAGATAAAAAGCAGCTATTTCATAATTCATACACGTAGAATTTTAGGGTAGTGAATTTATCCAGTCAATACGACCAAACAAATTAAAGTGGTACACGGCTACTAACAAGCAAAGCCAACAGCAGGACAATGAGAGGAAGGGAGTTACTACCCCACCAATCGGATTAGGCTGCAGCCTTAAAGGGTCCTTGCAATGGAGCTTCAACAAGATAAACACCCATGCATGCAACTGCTGCCATACTTTTATCCTCACTCGATCCCTACTCATAGTTTCTACTTTCACCGTGGTTGCATGTGTGAAAACATAGACAATAAAACAAAGGCTTCGTTTGTCATTTTGAGAAAAAACCAATCAAATTGGTTGGGGTAAAAAAGTACGAATAGGGAGCTCTGTTAGAAAGACTTGTAAGCTTTCCATGCACATTTGATACATTTGTCATGTGTCGGTTATGTGGTGATGGTCTGATGGAAGTACTCCGATCCCTGGACAAACTAGTGTGATCGTCGATGTCTATTCTTTTAATTTGGATGTTAAATCTAAACTCTCGTTGGTTTTACTTGTCAACAGAAATAGCTATATATGCTTTATTTTACTATATATTCTCCAACTCCTTATATAAAGTTCTGCCATTTTGACCAATTTGAGTATCATAAATTGGGAGCACTTATCCAATTCCATAACTCTACTTCTCCATTGAACATTCATGGCAAGTAATATAGCTAGGATAAGTTATCCACATTGAAAATTGAGAATAAAATGACCTATATATAAGATTACTGGGTTAATCCTCTTATGGTCATTCCTATATTGCTTACAAATATAATAGTAATAATTTAACTAATATTTCTTCATTTTCTCGTACAAGTCATATATTTATATATAATAATTCATGAGTTGTTAATTGTCTGATCTATTGTGACTCTATGTACCCAACAACTTCTTAGTCCGTGTATACAAAATATAACCTTAATTATAAAATCCTTGTAATAGTTGTAATAATAGCTAGCTTTCGTAGTATATACTCAACATAAGACGACTTCATCCATTTTTTTTTTTTTTTTAAAAAATTGCGATTTGCAACTTCTCCTTTTGAAATAAAAGAAAAAACTTCATGCATGAAGTACTCCCTCCATTCTTTTTTTCCCTTCCCATTTGGAATTAGGGAAAAAACCAAGACAAAATTAAATATCATCAAAATTTTATAAAATAATTTAAATTAATCTAAAAATTAAAATAGATTCTATTTAAAAATTATACAATAAGTGGGTTGAACATTAAATAAGTAGTGAAATTTTTAAAGTTTATGATATTAAACAATTAAAAAATCAATCAATGTACTACCTATCACATGGATAGTGATTCCAACCAAATTTTTTCACCCTATTATAATATTAAATTAAAATAGAAAGATTTCAAACAAGAACAACATTTTAAACCGGATGGAGAAAATGGAAAGAACAAAAAAGAACGGAGGGAGTATATTAATAGCATAATTATTCAATACATTTTTTGGTGATGATTTCTTTCTTTCTTTCCACCTTAATGTGACACAGGTCCCTCTTGCATGCTCATTTAATTTCTCTTTCGTATATGTTACAATTATAAAAATAGAAAAAAGTATAGTTATCTCTAATTAATTCTCTATATAGGTAAATACACGGAAATATTTAAGGTCAAATCTTATCCACAAGTCTATAAAACGCCCCTTGAGTGAGAAGTGTGGAGCACGGGTTTGGCAACACCGTGAAGCTGACGGTCGTGGCACCACTGCCGGTATATATATACTTATTCTAGTAAAAGCCTGATACATACATGAAGATTATAAGTATGAGGTCTACAAAAGAGTTGGAGCTGAACGAAAGTGATTGGAGAGTAGTGTAAAAAAGTAAGGAGTATACACGTAAATTAGTGGTCCAACCCTCTCCAACTTTTTCTAATCCAAGGGGATTTGACACGTGTAGCCTGTCTTAGTTGCTCCCCATGTGATTTTAACTTGCCAACCAAACACTCCTTTTGTCCGTCAAACCTCATATGCACAGATGCAATTCCTTTCTTTCGAATCATCTTCGTGTCCCAAGTTTTAGGTCTTACCAATGCCTATCGAATTATTAGCATTATATTGTACAAGTGAAAAGTTCATATATATTGAAGATAATTGCTCATTATATTTTTCTTATACTTAACCCATCATCTTTTTATGTCGTCTTAAATTTCAATTTATATTACGTTGTAAAACCTACAATATATATAGCTTCCACTAAGAAATAAATGGTAACGATATTAATTTCTTTATTTTTCAGTGCCAAACACTTGAAAGAGTGTGTATAGAAAATTTCTCACTATCTTATTTTAAGCATAAAAGAACGTACAATAATAAGGTCAAAGGCTCCAAGTCAATACATATTTTCTTCAAAAAATTTAGAGTACATATGTTTTTGCTTACTAAATAATACAATTATATATATATATGTTACAATGCTTATTAGCTTTGTAAATCCATCTTTCATACGCCACTCAAATTGATAAATGAATGACAAAGATCAATTTGTTGCATCTTAAATAATAAAAGAAAAAATGATCCTAGCTAATAAGTAGATGAACATGATAAATTCAAAGATGCAAATGGTCGGTTGGTTGAATGATAAACCAGTGAATCTGATTGGGGAGAAGAAGGCCGCCATAGTAGTTTATGCAAAGCTAGTCCGATCCAGTTGGTAGGTGAATTTGACGCCAATAGTTACTCTTGGATCATTTTGGGCAAATCTTATTTGTTCCTCTAATTTGGTTAGCATTAAACAAAATTCCAGCAGAAAAGCTCGTCTCTCTTAGTTAAATTATATGAATGCATGTAGGGCACGTTGTCCAATCACCATCACCAGGTATTGAAGCTCCAAATCTATGGTAAACTTTGTGGAAAACGATAAACCTGTAAACAAAAAACGTTGAAAACAATAGTGGAAAGTAACTTTGTGATTACGGAATACTACAGATGCTCATGCTTGTTGTGCGCCCCTCTTACGAGGAGGAGGAAACTAATCTCTTTGGTTGTATAAGATAAACATGATTTATTCTCGAACTAGTTAGTGCACGGGGTTTTATGTACGTGGACACGTCATCATCGTCTCAAAATCATTCCTTTTTTTTAAATATTGTTGAAATTAAATTGTAAGGTGTTTGAACAACACAACATCATGAATATAATTACAAATAACTGAAACAAGTATGTACTTTCGATTAACTTCTTTTATAATTTCATCTTTTTTTTTTTTCACTTTTATGCTAAAGGAAAACAACTCCTTCCACATTTCACTCTATATAATTCCACCTACTATTTTACTTATTTAGTTCACCCTTTTTATCACCAAAAATAGTTTATTCAACTTTGTTTTCTTTCTTGGAAATAAACCAACACATTTTGGCATTTTTAGTACTAAATATTACTTCCAACTAAAGGTAAGGATATGTTACCTGAATCAATCAAGAATGCTTGGAGTTAAAATTGTTTGGAATTAAGAAGCTTTACGACCTATCGCTATAAATTATACTAGTAAAATGGTATAGAACGAATATGACATTTATTGTTAAAAAATATGTCAAAATTATATTACATAATATATGTGTTTTATCCTTAGTTAACATGCTATATATAAAATTAACAATGTTTCTTACTTGAGAATGTGATATATTGATGTGTTTCTTTCTCTTCCTTTTTTTTATTTTTTTATTTATTTATTGAGAGTATATCATATCCGAGATTGTTATCTTGGATGGTAGAAATACTTTCATTGAAGGAAGGGTGTTATAAATCAAAAAGTATGCCCTATGTTATCTCATAATGTCACATAGCATATCCAAATCTAAAGCTTTACCATTATTTAATCATTAAACTCGAAATACAAATATTGGATTAATAAATCCCGTATATAAAAATATATAGGAGTAACAAAAACGTTTCTTTTTAATTTGCCAAATAATATAAGGTATATAACATTAATGTAATGGTACCAAATAAACATTAAAATTACCAATCCTAATAAAAAAAAAAAAACACATAATCATTTCTTAATCCCAATCCAATTACATCTCGAGCCGCGCGCCCAAAATGTCTTTAGAAGGGCCCTTGGCTTAAAATAAGGGACAGTGAATGGTATTGAAAGCCAAAAAAAAAGTGGGAAAATTCCACCCTATTACACCGCAAAAAGCAATGGAGCATCCGAAACAGTAAATTTAATTTTATAATTTTTTTTGGCAAAAATCTATGTGGTCAGGGTTTGGGATCCTAAATCTTTTAAAAGTTGTTCGATTTTCCTTTTTATTTTTTCTATTGGTCTGTGCTAATAACCAAAATAGTCCTTATGATTTACGCCTTATGAACTTTATCATCAGTTTATAATAAAGAAAGCAAAAACTAGAGCTAATATAATAAAAGTGACCTGACTGTTGACCCGAAAACAAACGAGTTACTGAAATTTTGAAATCCATTTTTTGGGCTCCGAAAAAAATAAAATGGATTTTTCGATTAAACATTAATGGCATATCTGAAAAGCCCGTTTTCCAAAACACAATCGGCCTAATTTTAAGCCTAATTCGATCTATGTTCAGATTCGAAATGTGCTATTTTTAGGCTAAATTCGTTCAACACGACATTTGATAGCCTCAAGCAAAAATGTACCCTCCCTCCCCCATTGTGGAACGAGTGTCCAATTGGTTAGCTACTAGATGACCTTATCCTATTTGAAAAATAAGTTAACCTCCTACTTAATTTTTTTAGGTTGCTTGTACTACCATGGATTTTGCAAGTATTCAGTGTTTTGGAACTAGCCTCGTCATGTAGCTACCACGGGGAGATTTTTTTTAATTTTAAAAAAAACCCTTATTTGTCATGTACAATTAAATAATATATATATATATATATATATATATATATATATATATATATATATATATATACAAAAACTAACCAACTAGATTAGTATAAGATATTTTAGTTTGCCATGTACAAAAAAAATATAAAAAAAATTATCACAAAAAATAATCAATGAGATAAGCACAAGAAACCTTTGTTTAATTTGAAAAAACTAGATTACATAACTGAAACAAAAAAAAATTCCTACCAAACCCACTATTAAAATTCATGATCTTCTTCATAATATGAAAAGTACTTAAGAATCGAGTTAAACTTATAAATACAATACAATTATCTAGAAAAAAGGGGAGTGAATTTATTGTTTATAACTTCTAAACAAAGCACAATTACAATAATGGAAATTAAATAGGATTTCACTATTTAAATTAATTGTGAAGCGCTAATATCTTTCATCCTCTAAATGAAAATAGGTCAATCAATTTCATTAATTTGTTATTTGTTATAAGCAATGCAACAACAACCTTAGTTCAAAGTTTGAAGATGATAAGTTTTAGTGTGACTGCAAATACTATACTTTAGAAAATTACACAAAAAATCAAATAAAATAATTTACTCAAAAACTTTTTTGTCAAACTAAAAAAAATACAAAGTAGAGAGGATGGGTTGCCTTTTCTGAAGTTTGAACATGATGAATCAAATTAGAAGCCCAAATTAAATATCCCAAATTAAAACTCAATTGGTGGTAATCGAAATCAATGAATTCGGATTTTTTGGCAATGTGGAAAATGGTATCAATGAATTCAGATTTCTTGGCTTTGCCAGCTAACCTAAAAATATGAACTAAAATAAATTATTGAATGAAGTCAATGAAAATTAAAAGAAATACAAACCAAATATGATGAGGAATGTGAGACAAAATATAGAGATAATGACGTGGGAATAATATTGATTTACACATATTATAATAACTTATTTAAGTTTATTGATATAAAATAATAAATATGTTATTTCTGACACCTTCTTATTAACTTTTTAACATTATAAAAAATGTTTATTAACTCAAACACATACCAATATGTTATCAAACCAAGAAACAATTTTTTTCTCTTTCTTGGGCGCAAGTAACATGTTTTTTTTTTTGTTGTTTCATTTTTGGCTAAACTAAAAATAAGCTTCCCACATCTCTAATAAATTATTGCACTGTCATTGAGGCCTCATACTTTTGTAGTTTCAAAAATTTAAAAATGTAAATCCCTTAGTACAATTCCTATTGGAGAAAACCTTGGTATAAAAAATCTTGTCAAGAAAAGAAAGTAGGTGGTGTAAAGAAACATGTCAACTCGAGATAATACGATTGACTGACTGGAATTTGACCCGTATATATATGTTGGACACGCCTACCTTAGCAGTGCACTACTACTACTACTGCTAGTAAAGTAGTAATCCCCACACTTATCTCTTTGACAACGATATAGAAACTTGATAAGTTCCACTCATTCTTGTATTTATACCAGATTTTTATTTTTGAACTATGCCAGACAATGCAATTATGCAATGTGTGTCCATATTCATAATCTCCCTTTCTCAGTTACTCCCAACTCGTTAGTCCATAAGGTCACGACTCACCACTTAGGGAAATTAGTTAATTGCATTTATCATGTACCCTGCCTTAGACTTGCATATTATCAAGGTGCATGCATTGGTTCGAACGTTAATTTCTTCAACTTCATGCCCTATTACATGTCCTATATTTAGTTCTAGAAACTGTAAGCACATGATCCCCCTATTTATGTAAAGCATTTTTTTTATTAAGATATAATCTATAGCTGTTCATAGTATATTACTTAATGCTCATAAATTCCCCTTTTACCCTTGGTCCACCCTTTATAAACAAGTCATCCTCTCCTCTCCTTTATCCACATGCACTGCCTCCTTCATTCTAATATCCATCCTTTCATTCAAATATTACTCAAGACATCGTGCAAGAAGATAATTAGCATATAGTTAACCAAAACCATGCAAAGTGGAGATTCAATTCCTCAACTCTACTCCGGCCTATACACCCAAGCTCCTCCACATGGTAACTTTATTTTTATTATTTATACCTTATATATGCAACAATAAAATTTTAGTATTATCATAATCATATACTTCACATATTTTTAACCATTCGAAGTTGATATCTTACATTATTTAAAATTGTTATGTACCCTTATTTGAAATGTTTTATGTATTATAATAATAATAATTCAAGTGATTAATGACAAGATTATGGTTGGCATGTAATAGTAGGAGATCAGCCAAAACGGCGTAGGAGGAGAAAGAGTAAGAGTGAAGGGAGTAGTTTAGCCGCAAAGAAGAGGAAGCTAAGTGATGAGCAAGTGACTATGTTGGAGATGAGCTTTGGATGTGAGCACAAACTAGAGTCCGAAAGAAAGGACCGACTTGCTTCGGAGCTAGGTTTGGATCCAAGGCAAGTCGCGGTTTGGTTTCAAAACCGAAGAGCTCGTTGGAAGAACAAGAAGCTAGAGCAAGAGTACTCCAAATTGACGAATGACCTCGAGAAGACTGTGGTAGAGAAGTGTCGTCTTGAAACTGAGGTATATTTTTCTAAGATTATGATATTCTATCCTTTTCTACTTAGTGATATAAATCTATAACCATTAGAGGAGTTGAAGATTATAACATAGGGAGTATATCTAATAATAAATCTTATATGAAATTTCATGACCATTTATGATATTTTCATACGTATAAAATATCAAATTCACATCCTCGTATATATACCACTTCAATTTCATGTCTGAAACATATATATATATATATATATATATATATATATATATATATATATATATATATATATATATATATATATATATATTACCAAATCAACGATCAAGTTTTAAAACCACTCTACTTTGACTGGGGATTTTTTTGGTAAATTATTTATATTTGTTAAACAATTATTTTACTGTCTTCAAACCTAAAACAACATAGATATGTAACAACTTTATCCATATATCTATCTATCTATTGGGTTTGCTTAATAATTAAGTATTCTATTGACTTTTTTTTTTTATCCATCACTTATCTTTTAAAGGGAAAGAGATAAGAAAATTTGAAATGGAAAGGCCTATAATTACAAGAAAGGGAGCAAAGTAAGAATTAATACAAGGGGAGTATACTGGCGTGGCCACCCAAATGTACAACATCAATTAAGCATATAGATCAAGTGCAGAAGGATATTGGGATTGGAGAGGGTGGTCCGTACGTAAAAACTTAGAATTGTTTTTAAGGTTGGGGTACTACCTGTAGACATTGGACACAGTTCTGTTTGAGGCATATGAGCTTGCTTTTGGTGCTTATACACGTGACATCTTCCACGTGTACCCCCTACAATGTAGACATCTGGGAAAATGAATTACTGATAATACTTACTGTACGTAGTAGTGTAGTATTACACAGTAAATACTCCGTAATATATATGTATGCTTAGAGTAAGGATACTAACCAAATACCATTAGGACTTAATTGCAACACTCCATCTAAACAAAACGCCATACTCAGTATAATAAAATTTAAGTTACGGGTATGCGATGTGCATGAACATTCAAGCATTCAAAATATCTAAATCTGTTTCACTCGCAGGTATTGAGCCTCAAGGATCAGCTCAATGATGCAAAGAAGGAAATGCAAAAACTGGTAGAGAGATCTGCACCTGCTTCATCATCAACAGATATATCAAGCAACAGTCCCAGCTCTTCTCTAACAATGGACCACCATCCAAATGTGATTCACCCTCAGCTTCTTGAGGAACAATTTGGTATTGGGGGATGTTTTGATGTCATGTTTTACGTCCCCGATACCAACTACGTGCCAAGCATGGATTGGGTTGATCTCTATATGTGAAATTAGTGTTTATTTTGTAACCTTTGTAGAAATATTAAGGTTTTAATTTCTTAGAGAGTAGTGATATTATATAGTTATTAACCATCAATAATTTGTAAATTATATTTATCAATTTCACTAATCTAATTTTCGATTTTCTCTTTGTAGAATTTAATGTTCAGATTATGTAATTGAAGTCATATTCATCGCTATATATGGATCAATTAGTGTTTGCCTTAGTTAAATGGTGGTTTTTTTTTTTGAATTCGCTGGTGGAAATAGATTATGTTAGTATTGATCAATTAGTACGGAGTACGCAAGATTTTAAATTCAAAAATTTGAGACAATCATCACAAAATATTTTACTAAATAAACTAAGCGAGATCAATAAATTTGTTATCTTTGGTCCTCGTGAGAGTGTAGAAGACAGCTGCGAAAGGGTTATGTCCAGCCAAATACTCAAATGTCATGCATGACGACTTAGGTCAACTTTCTGAACAGTTATTTAGTGCTACCAGTTCATTAATTTAATCCACTTCAAATAAGCTAAGCAGAATGTGGCAAACTAATAAGGTTTTATTTGAGGTCTGACCCTCATGTAGTCAAAATAGGCTAATGCTTCTTAATTAGCTGCATCCGGCCTCAGCTATTCGATCTCATTGTGTCGTTTCGATTCATATTATAACTCGAAATTTCAACAAAATTAGATTATGGGATAACCTCAAATCTGTCATGCATTGAAAGATTGTGTTTCTGTTCAAAAGAGAATGTTACGACTATAATATATATTGCAATATTATCTATGAAATACGATAATACTAAGTACTTTGTGTAACAAGCTAGCTAGTAGCTACGTAGGACTGTACTCTTCCTTTTCAATTGGCCGGCCCCCTTTCAAGAAATAATGAAAAGGAATGGAGTTGAGGGAAGATATATTCAAGGAGGGCAGAAAGAAGACAAGAGTGACTGACGAGAAAAGTAAAAATGTCATTTAATTATGTAGGTAGGGGCCGGGTATTTGGATAGGAGAGGCTTGGCATAAATTTAAGGTTAACCTCATCAAACTTACGATTTTTGTGTTAGGTAGGTAGAGTTTTGTACGCCAAATTAAAATCTACAAAAATCTAGGTAGCATTAGAGGCTAGGGAAATTTAAATGTACTTGCAAAATGGGTCAGGCCAAAGAAGATGCAAAATGGGTCGAATTGGATCAGGCCAACGAAGATAAAAAATGGGTCGGACTTCGTCTGGTCGTCTGAAGATAGTATAATTTTATCTATATAGGGTGGTAATTAATTTGTCTGCATCATATCTAATTTTTGGCAATGGATCGTTGGCAAGTAGGGGAAAATCATGATAGTGTTTAAAAGCCTTGGAAATTACTGGCCCATTATTGACCCGACTTGACCCTATTAATAACCCAATAAAACATGACCCTTTGAAAGACCGACCCATAAAACCCATAATTGATTATACCTTCTTATAAATAAGTCGATCAAGGGTAATTAATAAGGCCCCTTCCATTTCAACAGGTCTAAGGCTATATACCACATATTTACCGTACTATCTTAAATTTGTATAAAACTATATACCACATATCAAACATTTGAGTAGGTTTTTCTAGGCCATAGTACTTAAGTTGTTATGGATGGTTTTGTATCATTTTAGGTGCCTTTTGTTTTTCAAATGCTTGTTTGTGGCTTACGAAAAAGTTACTATTGGTACTTTTACTTGATTTATTTTGGGCAAGATAAGTAATATTTACGTATCTGATAAGTATTTAAGGAGTTTGCAAATCAACAAATCAAAGTAGTTGAATGTTTACAAAATTTAAAATAATGACCAATACTTTGTTTTTTGTAAATTTGGATAGTATTATTCAAATATTAAAATATCTTCTTATAGAATACACATCACACACCAACAAATCTCTATTATTAACAATAAAATAATTATCAATAAATTTTCCTTGTATCCTTTTTGGTCATCAATAATAATAATAATAATCATAATAATAATAATAATAATAATAATAATAATAATAATAATAATAATAATAATAATAATAATAATAATAATAATAATAAAGAGGGCCCCTAATCTCTGAAGCCTGAATGCCATATTGCCTTGTGAAGATCCACTGTACAAAAGAGCCGAAATCAAATGAGCCGAATTTCAAATGGCGATTAAACTGCAGTTATCTCATCAATTGGATTGAGCTTCTGATGCTTCAAATGTTCCAAGGCTCAGAGACACCCGTTTGTTACTCCACTGAATTTATTCTAATAGGGTATGTGAAGGAAAGGATAGATGATATAAGGTCGGTTCTCCAGCCCTCTCTCTTTGTAGTTATGGTGAATAAGGAGCTACAAATCTTAGTACTATCTCCATGAAATATGATCCATTAAATCAGTTGACATCTAAAATCAAAGTATATTATTCTGTTTAATTGTGTCTTTAAACTGAAAAAAGTCAATAAGGAAGGATAAAGAAACCATTTTAGTAAGGTTCCAAAGACACAATGGACTATAAAACAATCAGTTTATGATTGATCAACAAGGCTCAACAGCAAGACATATTGTAAGACATACTGTGAACTATTATCAATGCGTAATAATCTGGAATTAAACTTTAGTTGATATGTTTTGCTTTAAGGTAATGATAATTGATGAACCCTATTATACTCCTAATCGCTATTTTGTTGATGCAAACTTAGGAAATCCATTACAAATGACACACTACTACATGAGGTAGTCTTTTTCCGTGTATGATATTCTGAGGTATGTATCATCAACTTACTTTTAGCCAGCTAAAATTCCAATGTCTAATTGTATCCTTAGAATGTTGGACAGGATCACAGAATCACATATGATCTAGTAATCCTAGGCCATGCAATAATCGCTCAGTTGATGAGCAATGAAAATTTTTAACCCATTTTTGTCTGATTTGAACACAAGCAATACTCTTCCCACTGACAAATGCAATATGTTTGAGTTCAGGTCTTCGGATTTTCCTGGTTGGTGACACTGTGACAGTGCTCCTCTTCGTATTATATACAGTGCTTTTGAAATTCTGAGATTTGAATTCCTGCTAACCGACTTTTGTCCCATGAATGTGGCACAATTATGCTATACAGTACCTGATTTTCTCTTTATTTCTTTTTTCTCTCATTTGTTTGGGTGTATTTAGGAAGCAACAGTACCCTGTGTGACACTAGTTGGAGCAAACCTTCTAGGAGGTAAATATCAAACTTATTTTACCGAACTTCATATATTTTTTTTCTTTTTTTACATAAACCGAACTTCATATCATTGTGTACAAAATCTGATTTTGTTTTCCTTTTCCAGGGTTAAGAAGATCAGGGGTAGCGTATTACTAATCATAGGGGTCATAATGGTGCGTTACATAGCATTGCCGTTAACTGGTGTCGTCATTGTTAAGGCTGCTGTCCACTTTGGTTTGGTTGGATTCAACCCTTGGTATCAGTTGTTCTTATGCTTCAGTTTGCTCTGCCCCCAGCAATGTCGATAGGTATGTTGCTAAGGAACAATTTAAATTATGCTTTATACTTCGTAATAGTTTCACTAAAACTCAGACAAGTGAACAAAGCCTAACATCTCATTATGTATTAGAATAACATGATGTTCCAGTAATGTTTCCACTATAAAAGAAGAAACACTAACATTAGTGCACCAAACAGGTACTATAAGCCAACTCTTATAGGCAGGTGAGGGTGAACGCCCAGTGGTTATGCTAAGCCAACTCTTACAGGCAGGTGAGGGTGAACGCCCAGTGGTTATGCTATGAACGTATGCTATATTGCTATGCCTGCGTTAGCCCTTACTCTTTGGTCCACACTATTTATGGGGATGGTATTGTAGGTTACCTATCTCTTGTTGGCATTGCTGTCCAATTACTCCCTCATGCCACAACAATGAAGGTTGCTGTGGTATTTGAGTACTCGTAATCTGTTACTTAGATGGGTACTTACAAGAAGGGGTTGAATTGGAAGTACAAACATTAGCTCTTAATTGCGGAGTTTTAAAACTGGAATAACGAGAGTGATAATTAACAACTAATGACTTATTCTTCTGCTGTTACCCAGTTCCTTTGAATCCTTTCCAATGCTCTTCAGATATCATAATATTTGCATGACAATGAACTAGTGAAGCAACTGAAAGGGTGATTTAGGAAATCTGGAAAAACTTCAAACGTCCACCTCCAGGGGCACAGGGCTACGGACCTACAGGTGGGTCCTTGTGGCTACTGTCATTCACTCATTCCGTCAAGCCTTTCTAACAATTTAAATGGCCCGGACCTTTTGGGATTTAATAACCATGTACACTTGATTATAAACTTACTAAAGTTAGTTCCATAATTAGTGTTTTACTTTTTTATGTAAGATGGATCATGGATGTATAGTTTTAATACAGGAGATTAGGGATAGTAGCGGAAGTGTGGAACAGGTAAATAGGAGATAAAAATTATATCAGTTATGAGTTATGGGATGGATTTTATAATTTGTATGATGCTTATATTCCAAATTTTCAGCCCAAATTAATACCCTAATGTAAATTTTTTTATCACTTCATTACAAGGTTAGCCCAACTTGATAGATTTGGATTTGGATTTGGATTTGGATTTGGATTTGTATTCCTTATTTAGTGTATTACACAAAGTATGAATTTATGTAGTGTTACTTTTGTAACATTTGTGTGGGCTCAGCCCCATCCAATAATCACCTCTAATTTTTACAAAATTGGTGAAACAAATAACTTTTATGTAATTTGAAAGTTGCGAGGACCAATCGACTAAGCCAAGTTGTATACTACTCCGAATACATTAATCTAATCTTTTGGCCATTGTCAATTTATAGATGCCTAAGCTAAAAAGTCAAAAGTCAATGAGATGTGTTACAAGAGTGATCCTTCATATTGGGTTGGCCATGACTAACTTGAGAAAGCTGGGTGGACCATTCCATATCTAGAGGCCACATCTAGCCTAGGTACCTCTGATATAATCATTTTGGGTAACTCATGTTTCGTTGGAACTCCGTATATTGTAAGGTACTTGCACTAAGGTAGTGCCCAAGCAAAGTAGCAAGCTGTTATAAAGAAAATCTATAGGGTTGTGCTTTTAAGTTTGCTTTTTCATAGCATGTCCCAGGATTAATATTTCCAGGTCTGGCTGTTTTTCATGTGGTATACTTCGTACATGAAACTCGTTGAATTGGCCATAATCTTGGTTAAGTACTTTGTAGTTTTTTGAGCCATGTCAAACTTGAGAAATTCAATCCATAAACTTGAGAAATTCAATCCATAAACTCGTTGAATTGGCCATAATCTTCGTACTTTGTATAGTGTATACTTATTCAATCCATAGACTCAAATACAGGTTGTACGTGCAATAACTTATCCCCCTTTATGTAACAAGTAATCAGTTTTATTATTATTATTATTATAATTTTTGCATCAAAACATTTAATTAGTCGATTACGATATATATTATTCTCTGCCATTCCGAATAAAACTCTACTGCTACTAAAACATCTAAGTTCTTCTCCTTCTTGCTAGTCTGTGGTCCAAAGTGTTGTTGGGTGTGATAAATAAAAAGCAGCAAGCAAGAGGTGGGATATACACACATAGATTCCAAGTTCTGCAGCGACCTACTAATTAATAGAGTAATAGTCTAAAAATATAGTGGTAGAGTCGGTATGAACACTTATGTAAAGGTCCTTTTGAGTAGAGAGTTGCACCTTTTAATATATAACAAGGCACTATTTCATAATAGCACATGAGTCCCCCTCTATGCTAAGACAAGACTGTATTTATTAGTGTTGCATATATTACATGATCATTCGTATGATTATTGTTATAACTATTATTACATATAGGGAATCACCATAATCTGAAGCATCCTTTTCATTTGAATGAATAATGGAGGGGACACCCGTGAGTTGAATGCATGCATGGTGGTTTTGGGGTATCATATAATATATGCATTTTTGGGGGGTACCATTGGTATGATAGGGATCGGATCTACTACGTATTATGTACTAGCACGGTCTGTAAACTGTAATGGTCGTAATAAAGACAATTATAGATGACTTTATTTTAGGGCAAGTTTTCTTAATTGTCTTTTGTTCCTTGTTTTGTATGATATTAAAGTAAACAATGAGAGTGAGAGGGGGTTTGGATCCTCTCACATGGATATTTTTAATATAATAAAAGATGCATATCTCAAAAATGATCTTAAAACAATTTAAAGCGATGGACTGGTTGTACAACAACAACAAGGTTTTAGCCATACGGCACAAAGGTGAATCGGATATTCCAATCAAACTGTTGAAATAAATATGTGGAGTGTTTACTTCTTTATAGTTCGTGGAAATGGAAAGAGATCGAGCGGGTCAAGCTCGTTAGCTAGAGGCCTAGAGCTAGAGTGTTGGTCATATTTTCTTTGCTTTAATTTGTTTTCTTGTATTTTAGTATGTTCAAGGAATGTCAAAAAAAAATTGAAAATGAAGATGAAATTGCGTTGGATAATATGATGTCCGTATGGGTCCGATAAATGTATGCAATAGGCAATGGTACATTGGTACATATATGAAGTCTAGACAATAGACTATGGTGATATGGTATTGCAAATTGGTAGTAGGCAATGTTGGCGATTGTCGTCACATCGTTACTGCATGTGCACATTGTCTCCATCGTACACTGGAAACATAAAAGTAAGCTCGCCCCACCAAGCTACTGTTTATCCAACTTTTACATTCAGATGCCTCGCATTATTCTCCATCTCTTGAAATGATCATTATTTTTGGATTTTCGAAGACTGAATATCAGTTTTATTAGAATTACATAACTCAAGAATCAATAGGAGATAGTTAGGATCAATATACTCTAGAGGGAGAGGGAGGTGAATATAGTATGGTCATTTTTCGAATTTAGGCTTTCAAAGTCTTTGAAACGGCTTTTAGATGCGGAAGTATAAAAGAACTGGTTTCAAGGGCTTTGAAGCGGGTTTCATGATTTTGACCTGAATAGGCTATTACGAGATGTATGAATTAAGTAAAGCAAAACGAATATGTAAATGCAAATATAAAGGAGACGAGTATTTGTTACGAAATTCGACAATGCGCCTACGTCTCCGCCTAGGGTTTCCTATCCTTAGGATTTAACGACTTTTATTTCCTCCTTTAGAGAGACTTAAAGCCACCTTCGAAGATTATCACCCAATCTTGTATATCGTAGCTTTCCCTAGCTACACTCTAGCGTCTCAATTTCTAGAAATAAAAATCTCCTTTATTTTTCTAAACCTTAGAGTATTATAGATTTACTCAAAGTATGTCTCTCTTCTTCTTTTGATATTTTCTTTTTCACAATTAAATAGACTTTCTTTTCTATTCTCTCAATCTAAATTACAATTAAAGTATAAAGCTCTAGAGAGAAAAGTGTTTAATATTTATGTAGCTTGTATTGTATATCGTTGAAAAGCTTCTTTTCTTCAAGTTTCAGTTTACTCTATTTATAGAGTTACTTCTCATAACGGATAGTCTTTAACTTCTTCAGAATTGTCGTTGCTCTTGAATCGGTTGTTAGGCTTTTGACTAACTGCTTCAATGTTTGTTCCATGATTCTCGGGCAGTCACTGAGGGCTATTTCAAGGGACGTTGACCCTTTGAATTTTTTTTTTCAGAATTTGCAAAACTAAATCCACGAATATAGGGGGCTTTGTTGAACGGACTGAGTCTTGCTGTTTGAATTATTTGACTTGTTTAGAATTTGAATAACTTCAAACTCTCTTTGTAGTCATCCTTATCTAGCTTAACCAATTTCACGAAACAAGGAGCCAGTGCATAAAGACTTCAATCATGACTTATCCCATGAAAATAGTAACCAAGCTTGTTTGAATTTTGGTGTTTGAATTACAGCAAACACTTTATCCTTATCTTGCTCGTTCATGAGTATAGGGCATCCTGAAAAGTAGCAATACAACAACAAACACAACAGTAGCAATAGCAATACATAACATTATGCATTTGTACAAAAACGTAGTATAAAAACATATGACTTCCATCACCTATAAAATAGAACATGTTATTATATATCAAGGTGGAGTTTTCAATAACCATATATACAAATATTGTCTAAATTTTTTTATTAAGTCATACATTGGAGCAAATTGCTTCATTAATTTCACTACTCAACCAAGTTTCCTCAACAAAAACTCCAATATTTTGTGTATGGCCCGTTCAATGTTGTGTCATAAGCTCACACGAGATGTTCATTAATGACAACGTTGAAAATAGAGCGGTGAAACTTTTTTTTATACAACAACCTCATAATAGCTTAGTAATTCCTTTACTGTCGGATGTTCTGGCATGTTAAGCAATTATTTGATTGTAAATAAAGTGTCTTTTATCCCTCAACAATCATAATCTATATTGTCATGTAATAGGCGTTTGTGATAGGGATATAGGATTTGTATTGATTTTGAGACAAATGATACGGTGTCCATTTGAAGTTTGCCGTAGCTTATAAGTTATAAGTTTCCAACTAAATGAGAGAACGATAAGATTGTTTTATCAGTCCAACAAAATTAAAGCTAGCTCATTGTCTTAAATTAAGGATAAATTCAAGTTAATGTTTTTAGGTAATTTCAACTAGGAGTACATGCTGTAACTCAATGTTGAATTTAATACTCTATATGAAAATATAGATGGCAAGTCATGATATGGGCGACACATCTATTTAATTATTGAAAAATGTCCTTTTAAAACTAACATTAATTAAATGACTTGAGAAAACAACTTTTTTATCATCTAAAAAAAAAAAAAAAAGTGAAATAACATTGTCAAATTATCTAGTTTGGTGGAAGGATAATCCCTAAATACTTTGATGGCTCATATGGTGAATAAAACGAAGCAGGAAGGACATATGAGTAACATAGAATACCACAAAACGAGCAGTGTCACAGGGCACTCCTTGTAAAATCCAATTAAAGTTGGAGCTTGTCTGGTGGCATGGTATGTAGGATTCAGCACTACACAATGACAACCACAACCATAAACACTATTCTCAGTCTCTCACCTCCAAACTAAAGTACGGAGTAAAGCTCTGCAAAATCTGCAAAAACAGCAGATGCAAAAGAAGAACCCACCCGCACGTCAAATATGAATTTCACGCCACTACTACTTCGCACTTGGGCCACGACAACCCAGTAACTCCCTTTTACTCTGAAATCATAATTTCTCCAACTTCTATGACCAAGTTTTTCACGTCTTTCCACTTGCAAACTCCAATGCCATTATTCTTTTCACTTTTTTTTTATATCTTTTTTTTTTGTTTAGTTCTATAAAAACTACTGCTAATTGTATTTTTTTAAGAACTAATTCGGAGGGTTAATGTAAATTAAACATAAATTTTTTTATTTAATTAATCGAATGTTTTTATGACAGCGGTGCAGACCTGGGGTTTAGTTTATATCTGTACATTTTTGTGACAGTTTTATGCGGTGCGAATTTATTTTTCCAGTGCATCATTTTCATGAAATACAGTTGGTTTTGGATAATGTCAGATGTATATCTATCTCCTAAAGTTAAAGTCTTTGGGAATTTCTTTTGTTATTTCAGGTAATTAATTTGGTGCTGCTGAATTGAGTCCAAGTGACTAAGTGTGTGAATTTGAGGCTAAAGATATGTTCTTTGCTTGATGGGTAATATGCATTAGCGATTTCAGATCAATTTATCGTACCCCATTTGATTTTTTTTTTTCTCTCAGTTTTAGGTCATAATTTAAATGGGTTTTTTGAGAATTTGAGAATGTTCGAGAAATGGGTTGTTTTGGGATTGTTGATTTTGACTGAGGTCGGTGAAATTCAGGGAGTTTTGGTTTTCTTTGAAATTCTTTTTTTTTTTTTTTTTGGCTGATTGAAAAACTAAAGAGGGAGTTCCACATACTGTGTTAGAGTTCATAAGATTTTGTGGAGATGGATAACATGGGACTAGGAGAAGTAGCTACAATTGCTCAGCTCACTGGGCTTGATGCAGTTAAGTTAATCGGGTTAATAGTGAAGGCGGCAAACACAGCCCGAATGCACCGGAAGAACTGCCGGCAGTTTGCCAATCACTTGAAGTTGATTGGCAACTTGCTGGAGCAGCTCAAGATCTCGGAGCTCAAGAGGTATACGGAAACCCGGGAGCCTCTTGAGCAACTTGAGGAGGCACTCAAGAGGTCTTACATTTTAGTCCAGAGTTGCCAGGATAAAAGTTATCTCTACTTGCTTGCTATGGGGTGGAATATTGTCTATCAGTTTAGGAAGGCTCAAAACGAGATCGATCGGTACTTGAAGCTCGTCCCCCTCATCACTCTCGTCGACAATGCTAGAGTCAGGGTAAAAAATCTCATTTATGATTTTGTCATTTTTAGTTTTTGGGTTATGAAGTTTTGTTGATTCTTTCTGAAGATGTTGGCTTGTGAACAACAAATAATATGATATAATTAATAGATTGTTGTTTGAGGTTATTAAGTTAGTTGGAATTAATGATTCTGATATGTTGATTATACCTTAGTCTATTTCAGCTTAAAGCACTTTAGGTTTGATATATTGTTCTTTTTGGTGATGATTTTGAGTTTTTGGACTCTTATGTGGCTGGGTTACGTTGTCATTTTAGAGCATTAAGGGGTTTGCTTACTTCTTAATTTCGTAGGTTATTGTGTCTGCCGAAGTGTCCCAATCCTGTGTTGTTATGTTGTTACCTGGATGAAAGGCTTATTTTAAAATTAGATGTCTTTTGCGGTGCGTGCTACTGATTAAATATCCAATTGCTTGGATTGATTTATAGTCCAACTGATCTTACACGCCACATATTTAAATGGATTTTACCCTCTTGAAACATTGTGTGGGCATGAGATGGTTGCCTCTTAGGATTTGCCTTAGCATGAAAGGCTTGGTCTCAGAGTTCTTATAGTATGAATCGATGGGTTCTTAGGCCAGCTTTGGTAGGAAGCTATTGACTTCTTGAAAACAAAGTCACCAACTACTCTCTATATCATGTATGTGTATCATACAAAAAGAGACTATGCTCAATAATCTGAAAACAAATCTACTCATTTTACTGTAGGAGTATAGATATAAATCTAGTCTTTTGCTATATTTTATTTGTCCAAGCTTCATTTTTTGAAATGGGTTCATTTAGTCTCAAAGATAATCATGTTCCAAGATAAGGATTTCTGATGTTGCGAGTTACTCACTTACTCTTCTGAAAGTATTAACAACTTGTGCATATCCAAGCTAACTTCTTTCTATTCAGACTTTACGGAGGTATGTTTTAGCTGAATTTACCCCCAAAACAAGCGGATTTTAATCTGTAGGTAGATTTTTTTGGTTCAAAGAGAACTGCATGCGCCAAGTCGACAAATGATGTTGCAGGATTCCCCTTAGACTTTAACCAACTAAAATGGTTAGTATCCACAAATCTGTAGCTTGATGGTTCAAAGTTTCAAACTTATTTGATGTTATATGATCCAGCAAGCAAGCCATTTAAGTTAAACTTTCTGCACAACCTTAAGTCCGCCATTGAGCAGTTTAATTCTTAGGTGGGTTTGTTGGGAGCTTTTGTTATATAGCTTGACCAACATCTTATATGATTTCAATCTTTAATCATAAGACACGACACTATGCTACTGTAAAAGGTCCTTTGACTAAAGAAGCTGTTATATTCCCATTTCCGTTTTACAAGTCTTTTCCAGCAGGAAAAAGTGTTGTTTGCAAATGATGGGTTGCCGTTTTGACTTAGATTGTTCTTCTGATATCTTTGCATTTGCTTCTTTTTACCACTTCATGAGCAATACCATACTCATTGAGCCAATTATTTGATAAAATCACATTCAGATATTTATCAGACATTTGGGTAAGCTTGCCGCTGCTTCTGGAAATTGCTTGTGCCTTTTCTAATTATTCATATGTTTTTAATCATGCAAGTTAATTTATTGACTACATATATGACAGGAAAAACTTGAATATATTGAAATGGATCAACGTGAGTATACTTTAGATGAAGAGGATCAAAAGGTGCAGCAAGTGATTCTGAAACCTGAACCGTGTGTGACTGATACTGTGGTGCTAAAGAAGACTCTCTCTTGTTCATACCCAAAATATTCCTTTGATGAAGCACTTAGAAAAGAGAATGAAAAGCTTCGATTGGAACTCCAACACTCACAAGCTAATTTGGATGTGACTCAATGTCAAGTCATCCAACGCCTGCTTGATGTTACTCAAACTGCAACTGTGGTTTGTGAAACAGAGAAGGGTGCATCAGTGAAATGTTCAACAACAACCCAGCCACCCCACACTGATGAAATATACTCATATGATGGCTTTCCCAAGAAAGTTGGAACTTCAAGGTACATTTCAGTTTTAAGAGATATATATTAGGCACTATAATTGTTATTATTAATTCCTTATAGTTTAATGGTTGCTAAGCATGATCTAAAGAAACTGGATATCCACTATCAACACTTTCTGATGTTTATCTTTGTCTCACTTTATGACCAAATCTTCAAGAAATACCAGCACCTATAACTTTGTCATGTTATGCTTAGGTATGGCACTTATACCAAATCTTCAACATTGTAACCCTCTGCTTATCTCTCCTTCGCTTGTTTGACTCACTTATCCTTGGATGTTCGAAGGATATGGTAGTCATTTAAGCTGATGATATGATATTGTATTCATTCTTAAGTTGATGATATGTGTATGAAATTGTAAATTTTTCATCATGTTTTTTTTAAAAAATGAAATTAATAGGAAATAGTTGCTTAAAATTGCTTGTCCACTAAAGATTTAGATTTGATGGCATGTAGTTTGATTTGGATATTATGCTTCTGTTCCTCGTGATATTATGATTTCCTTGCCAAGAGTTTTCTCTATGGGTTAGTGACATCCTGGCATTTAATATGGCAGTGAAGTTTTGCTTCAATGATTTAATGTAGGGGATAACCGGGAAATTTAGCCAGGTGGTTTTTAACAAACTATTTACCAGTAGCATTATGCTATGGTTGCACATGTGTTTGCACTTCAGATAATGTAGTCAGTAGTTTGAGGTGTCTGATGTTTTTCCACTGTGCAGGAGTGCCTCTACAGTTTCTTCACGGCGTGATCTTTTGTCAAACAAAGGTTCATTTCAACAGGAAGAATGGCATACTGATTTGCTGGATTGTTTTTCAGAGCCTTGCCTCTGTATGTATCACTTCTATCTCTGTTGCTTTAAGTGTGGGTGATCATAAACTAGGACTGCAGCCTGCATATCTCCAGCTCTACCAAATTGCATATTGAACCTTTTTGGTAGTCAAGTCTGTTGTTATGTGTTCCTTGACCTGTTCAGCTGACAGCATCATCTTTTGCAGGCCTAAAGACTTTCTTCTATCCTTGTGGTACATTTGCGAAAATCTCCTCCGTGGCAAATAGTAAACACGTGTGTAAGTATCGTTGCAAATATGTGAGTCAAATCTTGGTTGCAAATCTGTCATTTTGCTTTTAGAATATTGGACTTGCTATTCTGCGGACATTCGTTTGTTAATAATACTCTTGAGTCAAGGGGAAACATAAACCATAGTAATATATGTGCTTTGATCATCATGTCAACATGTGCAAGTCATGGCAACATATTCTTGTTCTGAGGATCTTGTGAATCCATTGGAAATCTCAAGAGAGTATCTCAGCTAGTCCAACTTATAGTCACTAGTTCACTCTTCTGTTTTATGAAGATGATGCCAGTACACTAGACTTTTAAAAATACACCAGTTTTTTCAAAATCACAAAGCTATGTAGCTTTTATAATTGTTGCAACAGATAAATTTCACCTGGACATAAGTTGAGAATGCCCTATTTGTTGTTGGAAGCTTGATTATCTGTAGTGATACTTCTCTATTATTTGCACAAATGTAAGTGCTTCATATTGTATTGCTATAAAAAAGTAATATTCCAAGAATTTTATTATATGAATTTTCATCTATCTTGAAGCTTACAAGAAGTTAATCTGTTGCATACAGCATCTACTGAAGCCTGTAACGACTTGGTGACCTATTCTTTGATATTCTCCTGCTGTTGCTACACCTGTTGCGTAAGAGGAAAGCTGCGCAAGATGCTGAATATTGATGTAAGATCTAACCTTTTTTATTTGTCTCATATGAATTCGATTTTTGTGAGTGGTTGGTTATTGATGGATAAAGTTTGATTCCTATTCAATATATTCAGAAAGAAGCTGCTGAAGTTTAATATGCATTTTCTGTTACAGGGAGGTGCTTTTGACGACTTCCTTTCGCATTTCATGTGTTGCTGCTGTGCCCTTGTTCAAGAATGGCGTGAAGTTGAGATACGCGGTGTTTATGGTAGGTAGACCTATACATGACCTATACATGCTTTAGTATTAGTCATTGTTATGCAAATCCTGGATTGTGCAAGAGAAATCATACAAGAGTTCCCCCTGAGAATGTGGGATATATCTTTTATTTGATTTAATGTTTAGACGAGTCTTGGTTGCTTCACTTCAGAGAGTTAGGAAGATGATATAGGAAATACTACAACAAAAGAAAGTTGGCCTTTTTCTGAACTTGAGCTATGAGCCTATGACAGAAGGGCAGTCCTCTTTTTCTATTCATGTCAGTTACTGACAAGTGCTAACTCATAGGTGGTGAAAAGACAAAAACAAGCCCACCGACTTCCCAATTCATGGAATCATGAGATGTAGTGGTAGCCGGAAGTACTTGCGTGCCACAGAGGTAATATGCCCATTTTGCCTCTGCTGTAAGTAACACCTGACTTTATGTAAAGTTTCATTTACTAAATGATAGTTATGTTTGTAAACAAGAGGCATTCTGATTGTTACAGTGTGAAATTAGAATCAAATAAGATCCAATTTTTTAATTTATTTTCGCAGTTTTCTTTATTGCCTGGATATGTTTATGTTAGACTGATTATTCCTATCGCCCAACATCTTTTTTGATTCATTATGAATTTGAGATTTAGTGTTTGGTAGTTACTCAAGTAGAAGAATTGACATTAGAAAGCTACTTTGCTTGTAAATTTTGGCCCTTCTGATTCTTCCTTGGTTTAGACTTTGGGAGTTGATTTCAGCTTCTTCAGATTTCAGATCAGAGGGGAACCCTTGGTATTTGTTACATAATTGCCCTCTCCCTATCAGTATGTCCATTAGAACTAGAGCTGATCAATGGGCTGGGCCATGCCAGGCCCTTATTTTTGGGCTTTTCAGCCACAAGGGACCACTACTGGTCTAGGCATCAGGACATAGGAGGATATAGACCCTCAAAATATCTTTAAATAGTATATAAAATAGTCGTTTTGGACAATTTTGACTTTGGTGATTTGACTATAAGTACTCATTTCTTTCAATTTTCAAAACGCTTATAATTAGCTCATAAGCTCATTTTAATGCCTTTATAATACTCCTCATACGATCATAGGAAAAGTACCTTTATTTCAATTTTAAATTAATTATATTAAAAATAATATATCATTAAGTATACCTTTACCAATTTTAAAATTGTGTTATTTTTATAATACATATCTAGTGAAATAATAACTTAATATGCAAATCATAGGTTTCGTAGAATCATATATACACCCTATGAGTCTCAGGCTTGGTTTTAGGGCATTTAGAGATCAAATATATAGTAATGAGTTGTATGAACTTATTCCTATTATTTTAAGAAGTATGCAATATCTTTATTTCAATTTCAAAAATTGTAGTATCTCAAAAATAGTCTATAATATACTATCAAAATTCGATCATCTTGTACAATTTTATACCTCGTAGGAGAATATCTTTTTATGTTTATCATGAATTTTATACGGTCATATTAAGCCTTAAAAATTATTGGGACCATTATTTTTTTACTCTAAACATTCATTTCAAAACTTGTACAATTGGATCCCAATTCGTTTCTTGAGACTTTAGAAGCCGTTTATAAAATATTTAATGATTCTCATATAGCCCTAAGAACTATTATATAATAATATGTACAATAACCTTCCAATTCAACCTTCTAGGACAATTACAGGCAGTGTTGGAACACCGTGCTAGATTACTATGGATTTTGTAAGGTTATTTTAGGCCTTTAGGGTGATTAAATTCATTCATTTTGACTTTAAATACCTATATCAATCGATTTTCAAAAATAAAATAGGTTATAAGCTCGTTTTTATGGTCATTGACTGAATACGAACGAAAGTATGAGTTTAAATTCTCGTAATTTAGTTTTCTCAGTTTGTCACATTCAATTTTTGCCAGTGGAGAGACTAATTTTGTCAAATCTAATCAACAACCAACATAATAGCTCTAGAGTCTACACTCTACTCTTTAACTGATTAGGGAAAAAAAAAGCTCCACTATTTAATAATTAAGGTTTATTTCTAAAAAGTATCGTCATAAACATATTAACCACCAGCACGTTCCCATTAAAGGGTGTCAATTCGGGTCTATGGGTCGATTATTATCGATTCGGGTTAAATCGAGTTCATTTGGACTGTCAGGTCAGGTCGGTTCATATCATTATCGGGTTGAGTTAGAACGGTTATTTGCTTGCTCGGGTTCTATTCGAGTTCGGGTCAGATTATATTCAGTTCGGGTCAATATCGATTCAGGTAAAATTGGGTTGGATTTTAGACGGGTTATAGGAGTTTATTTCGGGTTTGGTAGATTTTGGGTCAAGTCAATTATGGTAATGGGTCGCCTCAATTTCGGTTAAAATGCGATTTAAACTTTATCGGATTCGCATCAAGTCATTAATGAAAAATGTTTGGTTTCAAGGTTATTAAAAATTGGGTAAAAATAGGTTGGGCAAGATTATGTCACATTCACATATATTCAAATTGTTAATATATCAAGTTAATTCGGGTCACGAGTTGTTATAAATCGAGTCATATCGATTATGTGTCAGGTTTAATCGATTTTGGGTTCTCTTTGGGTCGGGTCTGTAACGGGTCGATTTTGTAACGGGTCAGACACAGATCGGTTTCGGATCTTCGAATATCAGGTCAAATCGGTTTCGGATTAACTTCAGGTCGGGTTGAGTCAGCTTTCGGGTCATAATCAGGTCGGTTTCGGGTAACTTATTGGGTCGGGTCTGATTTTGACAACTCTCCAAATGTGTTGAGTTCTCAGTTCTCCTAGCATCAATCTCATCGTTTGGAGTGCACAAGTTTCTCTCCTCCTAGGGTTCGTAATCTTCTTATAGGTAACTCTACGATATGAATTCTAACTCTTCTACTTCTTTATCATCATTGTGATTAGAATAAAAGTTGTGCGTATATCAGTTAGATTATTGCGTTAAAAAAACTTATTGACGGTTGCGGTCTCTTATTACGTTGATTGTTTCAAGCCTTACATTATAATGCTTTTGAGGTTTTATGTTTGTCTCATATTAAGCTGGCAACTGTACAACACAAACTTTGTAACAGTAGAACACAAAACCAGAGGGTTAGCTTTCTGAAATGCTGACAAGGCATGAGGAATTCAGTCGCTTCTAGGTGGTGTTGATTTTGTGAGTTCGAAGACAGAAATTGACCGTATTGCTTTAAATAAAATACTAAGACATTCTCATTGCTGACCTTACAATGGCAAGTTGAAGATCACAAAGAGAAATTATGTTAGTGGTTTGTTTCAGTTAGACGCAAAAAATGTTCTTAAGAAATGCTAAAACCTAAAAACTACTCCAGGAAGTCCAACTTCCTATATAAGCTGCACTACCTAAGTGATAAGAAAAGTGGTGCAACCTTAAGTAAGGTGGAACATTCTTGTGCAAATTTGAGAGACCAAGTGATGCATCAAATAAGTATGCATAAGGATTAGGAAAACCAATTGCGTCCTGAGAGAAATGAATGACACAATACTTGCTGTGAATTTGACAACAAACACCAGAGTATGTTCTCTAGCTTTCCAAAGAAAATAAAGGTCAACAAAAAGAGGGTTAATCTAGAGGTATAAGAGCATGGCATATTTCACTCAAGTTGTAACAAATAATAACACAAACTCGCTGTGAATATATGTAAAAGGGAGTTCTGACCTCAAAAAAGCTCACCCCCTAAGGGATCGTCCTTGTGTTTCATCCATCATCTGCCCCTTACATAAGATCACTGTGTTGCTAGAATCCTTTGTAACAAAGACTGGATTGGAGGATCCGTTACCAAATGGTGTATAAAATTTGCACCTCAGACATCATCAACACCATATACACTACGATTCCTCTGCATCTGTTAGACATCCATATGGAAAATGGAATGAAACATTAGCTAAGAGCCTGCCAGACCAAAGTTTGACATTCAGCCAAGGACATTGACAGCTCCACCAAGCAAGCATCTGTCATCCACCATCTTGAGTATCTCCATTGCATACTCTTTCCCATCTTCTAATCTAAAATTGTGAACAATATCAATTAAGTCTACAAGACTACAACCATATAACTTTGCAACCTCTCTTTTCTTCATCAGCTCCTTCACCTCAAGAGCATCCTCCTGCCTACCAGCAGCAGCATAAATATTCAAGAGTAATGCATAGCACATTGAATTTTGTGGTTCTATTTCTATTAATGCCTTTGCTACTTGTTCTGCAATAGACGAATCACCTTGGAATCGGCATAAACCAAGCAAACTAGCCCACAGCAATGATTCTGATGGCATCTCAACAACTAACTCTTTAACTTTCCTAACAGTATCTAGTGCTTCTTGCACCAGCCCCTTGCCTGCAAGTAGATTTGCCATACACCAATAATGCGCAAAATTGGGTTTTACTTCAAACAATTTCACCATCTGATCAAAATAGATACTCCCTTCTTCCAACAGCCCTGCACGAGTACAGGCGCATAGAACACCAATGTAAGTGATTTCATCAGGAAGCACCCAATGTCTTCCACCTACATGCATAGACCCATGCCCTTCAGCCCCACTATCTAGTTTTGTCAGATAAATCATGTCTTCAAACAAATGAAGTCCATCATTAGGATCTCCATAAAGACAATGCCCTAAGATCATTGCATTCCAACACACCAAATTCCTCTGAAGTAAGGCATCAAAAATACTACGAGCCACCACCACCTTTCGGCATTTACTATACATATCAATTAGAGCAGTGTTCACTATCAAGCTTGAATTCCACAGCCTCCTGACAAGAAAACCGTGTACAGAAGCTCCCTCTTTCCGCCGAGCTGATCTTCCACTAGCAGCAAGGACATTAACAATAGTCGTATCGTTCCCCGATAATCCACTACCTCCCATCTGTCTAAAAAGTTTCAAGACACGCCCAGGGTTATACCCTTCTAAGTAACCCGTCATCATAATATTCCAAGACACAACATTTCTCTCGGGCATTGCGTCGAACATGTTATGCGCACTGTTCAAATCACGAACTTTCACAAATCCATCACAGATAGAATTCCAAGACACCGAATCTCTCTCAAGCATAACATCAAACACATTCAAGGCAAGCTCAATGACCCCACAACAGGCATACATATGAATCAAGGAATTCTGTATTTGCATCACACCATCAAACCCATTCTTAACAGCTTGTCCATGAAATATTCCACCAATCCCAGAACTCCCCACTTTAGAACAACAACCCAACAATGGAGGAAAAGTAAAAGAATTTGGTAAAACCCCAGATTTCAACATCTCAAAATAAAACCTTAAACCATTCAATGGCAACAAACTTCCAGAATACGCCTTAATCACATTGTTAAAACAAACAATATCTGGGAAATCAATGCTATAAAAAACCCACAAAGTGGAACGCAAATCCCCAATTTGGGATGAAAATTTGAGCAACTTACTTCCAAAAAATGGGATTTTCAGGCGACCTGACGTTATCAATAGGGCACAAATTTGTTTGAGTTGGGTCTTCTTCAACCATTGAGAATTGATGCAGGTTAAAATTTTGTGAGAATGTGGGAGATAATTTGAAGAAGAGTGAAAACTTCGAAATGGATGAGTGATGAGACATGAAATGCCTCGAATTAAAGTTCTTGCCATTCATCTGCAACTGAGTTTTGATGGGTATTTGGAATCAGTTTGAGTTCCGCCATTGAAGCTCATCTCCTTCTCTCTCCTCCCCTGTTCATTCTCTAAATCCATGAGAAAGGGGGGCGGGCGCAGAAGTTTGGAAATTTGTATGGTTTCAAACTACGTCGTTTACGGGTACAAAGGGTTTTAATTGGGAATAGAGTTGAATTAATAAACGTCTCTCACAAAACATCATAAGTTATAGGCTTATCGCCCACATTTAATGTGCGAAAAAATCATTTGGCCTTTGACCTTAAAAACGTTTTATTTTTTATTTTCTCATTTAAATACAACTGAATGTCAAAATAAATAAAAAATTTGATTCTTATTAACATTTGAGAAAACTGAATGTCAAGATTATACATGAATATACGACCGCTACAAATACATAATTACAATCAATATATTACCAAAACCTAAAACTTTACTGTCAATCACTCTGATGAACCGAAATATCCAACGAACTATAAACATAGCCTTGAAATCCGGTAAAGTTTCGTTTTGTTTCACGAACACGGTGTTGCACCTTTTATAGGTGTCTCCCCATGGTCTGCTTTATCTTTTGTTTTTTTCATAAGTTTTGCTTCAACTTTTTGTAGATGGGTCCATTACATAAGAATGAGAATGGAAGGAAATAAATAAATCAATGAATTTGGAATTGGGTTATTTGGATACAAATTGAAAAGGTTAGAGCATGTACACTAAAAGGTATCCAAATCAAGTAAGAATTTACGAAATCGTTCATATTTTTTTTATTTTAAAACAAAATTGAGTTTATAATATATCGTTGGAAAACTTGTAATGACGGGTATCGAACCAAATAAACTATTTATAGATAAATATACAAATTTATGAATATTATAGACTTAGTTTTGATTCTAATGGACATATTTTGAAATGAAAGGACAGTTATTGACATTATTGAGATGTTTAAAAGGTTTTGGATCAAATAATACCATTAGTATGTTTCAACAACATGATTGTATTTGTTGATCTTATTATCATCAACAACGATGATGATGACCAATGAAGCTATCACTATCCTATAAAAAAATAACCCAACTCTGTAGCTACTAATGTAGAATGGTAAGTAGGGTTAAATTCGAAAAGACAACAGACCAAATGGCTAAATTGACTTGACTTCCTACTAACGGGCGATAATATCGAAAAAGATATTATTATAACGCAAATTATAACTAATGCAACTGAAAATAGGTTTTTACTCAATAACTAAAGACATCCAAGGCTTAAAACCTCCACTAATACAAATCAATGCAAGTAAAAGGCTCTTTATCCCTCTAAACTCGAACACGTAATTAATTCATATGAAAAATGTTCTCTAGATAACACCGAGGTTCTCTTTCGAGTATTAAGGGCTTTCTTGTAATGAAATTATATATTCTTTTATGGATTTCTTATTTTCTCTCTAATTTTAGTGCATGAGACACAGACATGCCTAAGCTCAAATATGTTCCTCTAGCCCCTTACTTCCCATGGATTGCTTTTGCAGGCTTCCCCTTAAGTATTTGTGGCTCAACTCACCTTAAAGGTCCCGAAGTCCTTGATATGGATATCAAGGCTTTATAAATCGCAATCATGACCGCCGTGGCTCACGAACCTATTGGCTTCAATATCCCTGAAATGCACCTAAACAACAAAAACATCGAAAGGGAATTGTGGAATCACAAATGAGTTAAAATGATGTAACTATTCTAAAAGAAACTAAACTAAATGCAAATGACCCTAATAAAACCTCTTAAGCATGCACAAAATAGGACTTATCAATGACGATAATAATCTTCTAAGTGTCAATGATGTCAGGAACAAACAATAATGTTTTCAGAGTTTCAGCGTCAGTTTCATGATAAGCAATAATCATGGATAAATATACATGTTTGTGAATATTATAGGCTCAATTTATATTCTTATGGACATTCATTGGAATTAAAGATCAATTAGCAATTAATATTGACATTCTTGAAATAATTATTATCTTTAATGTTTGTACTCTAAATGTATAGGCAGAAATTATGCTCATTAAACTGTATTTATTGGAACATAGAATTAAGGTGATACATAGGGGTGTTTAATTAACGAGTCAAGCTCGAATAGTTTTGGACTCGGCTTGGGCTCGATAAGGATATGTCCGGTTCAGCTCAAACTCCACAAGATTTTGAGATCGGGCTCGAGCTCGAACCTGATAGTTGGCTCGAAGCTCGCTCGACACCAATTTTTTAATAAAAAATTGATTTTTTAAATAAAATATAAAAAATAATTCAAAAAATAGATTTACCATACATATATTAAGTTTGAAAAATTTATATTAAAATATTAAAAATATGAATATATTAAATTTTATCGAGCTTATTAATAAGCGTTCAAGTCGTGCTAGACATTGCTCGGCTTGGTTCGTTTAAGTCTCGAGTTGAGCTCGAACTCAAGCCGAGCTCTATTTAATCGAGCTTTGACTGAGCCGAGTTAGAGTCGAGCCTGAGTAGCTTCGTTCGTTAAGCACCTCTATTGATACATATAACATAAAATCCCATTTATATTAAATTATTGAACAATATATCATTATCTTTGTTATACACTAAAATTAACCTATTTTATTGCAATACAAATATTGTCTATATATATTTTCTTGGCTAGGGGTTTTAGATTATATGTATCTATATTTTTATTTTCCAATATACACAATTTGATTACCAAATCTTTAGTTTAAGTGAACCTTACACCACTTTATCTATTACGCAATTGTACATTTGATCACAATATATAATCATTTCAATAATGTCAATATTAATGGGCTAATGTTCCTTTAATCCCAATGTACGTCCGTAAGAATCAAAATCGCACTTATAATATTTATAAACTTGTATATTTATTCATGAACATTATTTATTATGATGCGAATTGCTCAAACTCCTTGAACATTTTCATATGTTCCACACATGGTTGATACGTAGAAGATTCTCATTCGTATCATTATTGTCAATGATGATTAGATCGATAAATATAGTTCTTTTTTTTTGGAAATTAATTAAACAAACTAACAACTTTATTTGGTTCAAAAACTCTTAAACATTTCAAAAATGTCAATATTAATAGGCTAATGGTCCTTGAATCCCTAAGTATTCCCGAAAAAGAAAAATCGAGACAATAATCATTAACCTATACATTTATCTATAAACACTATTTGGCTGGATACCCTTCTTTACAATCTTTTCAATGATATATAATAAGCTCAATTTCGATTTAAAATAAGAGAGTTATTAATGATTTACTAAGATCAAACTTGATTAATATACCTTTTTCATCATGTGTTCTAAGTTTTTTTTTATTTATCCAAATAAACCAATTTTAAACCCATTGATTACATTTCCCATCATTTTCATTGATATATTATAGGCACCCTACAAAAATTTGTAACAAAAGGTACTAGCAATAATAATAATATATATATATATATAAAAGTTAAAATAAGAAGGGTGCTTAAAATGAGAAGGAAAAGAAGAAATCTTGACTTTTCATCTCTCAAATCTAACGAATGATATTTGATTTACTCATAGTGACCCTTTTTTAACTTATAGTTACCAAATATTTTTTTTCACTTATAATGATTTTTTTTATTATTATAGTTACTCTTTTTATTATTATAGTAACCATTTTTTTATTGTTATAGTAACAATTATTTACGTGAAATCTCTAGTATTGGATGTCACTATTTGAATGACTAAAATCTCTTCTTATTTTTCTTATTTTAAGCACCCTTCTTATTTGATTCTTCTCATATATATATATATATGAATATGAATTCGTGAAAAAAAATGTGAAAGATGTTAAATATTTTGCAATGAAATAAATATTTAAAAGACAGGGGAAAACAGGAGAAAAAAAACAGGAGAAAATGGTGAGAATGAGCACAGTTGTGATGAAATGTGTAGGAGAAGGAATCAACAAATCTCTCTCTGAAATTTTGGTTTGCCCTTTATCCAAACATCCACTAAGGTTCCCTTTTTTTGTTTGACCCTCTCACTTTTGAGCTTTGGATTTCTTAACAAGTTTGATTTTTAGGGTTCTAAATTTCTGATTGATTTTGTTGTGAAATTTTGGACAGGTTTTGTGATAAGACAGGATCATTAATCAGTGATGAAATTGGGGTTTCTTTTCCGGTAAGATTTACTCGTTTTACTAACCATTTTTGTGTAATGATAAATATGCTGGAAAATTTGGGGGTTTTGAATTGGAGAGTTAGAATGTTAAAGATTATGATGATCAAGTGATTTTGAATTGGGGGTTGTACACTTGTACTTCCTCAGAGTCTTTGATAGAGTAGATTTTGAATCTTGTACCTGATTTTTGAAAGATGTTTGAGGCAATAAGCTGTGCACATTGATTCCTCACTTGATGAGAATACATGATTGAAGATTATTGGCAATTTGTTATGGAATATCCCAAATATAGCATTTCTGGTACTAAACTTGAAACGTGTGTTTTTCCATGATGTGAGTATGAGTTGTGATGAGTTCATGACATTGTTAGTTGCTGTGCATTGTCTTAGAGATCCACAGGGAACATCCCATAGCAAATTGCTCATTTAGTTCATTGCTTATTTTTAGTGGATTGCCTTCCATAGTTTCATGGCAATGACTTCCAGTGGAAAATAAAAGGAAGGTTCATGATAAAATATATGCAATCCGTCTTATACTAAGTACGTATAGATCATAAATTCTTCACAGTTGAGCATGAGTTTTGTTAGTTTGATACAATGCTTTTTAGTTGGCCATGGCCTCATGGGCTATGATTTTGGCTAAAGTGCACACCTTCAACAAAAATATTTTTGAGTCTGGAGTTGCACTGATAATTGGTAATACTAACAGATTACGGATGTTTGTAGCCAAGTGCAGCAACAGTTGCTGCAACATGGACGAGTAAATTTCTGACAAAAGCTTTGCCATCACAAGTAGTTTCTAGAAATATGTTTGCTAGTTCTGCACTTTCTTTTAACGCTCGATATACAGCTTCAATGTGGACATTCCAAAATGTGAAAAGGTATAGCCAACTCCAAACACTGTTAAAAGGGGCTTGGCTAATGCAGAAGTACTTCGTACATGTTAGCAATTCATGATCACTAAATTCTTGGGTCATTTCCTTGCAAGTTTTAGTCTTGACTGTCAAGACATTTCTGTAATTTACAAGTCTTTATTTAAGTATGCATCTCAATGTCATTTAAAGCTTGATTGATTGCTTCCCATTTTTACTGCTACAATAGAGAACCCTTATGCCTTCTTCGTCCTGTGGTGATCTGAGGACTAAAAGATATGTTTCCACCTCCAAACCAGGATTCTTTTTGTAGTCTGACACCTCTCTTATCTTTGTTTCACTATAGATAGTTGATGGGATTCCTCATTTGGTTCCAAAGGATGGGAAGATACTTGAAGATGAAGGTTTGCCAAATAAAAGTGGCCAGAAGGAAGTGAAAGATTGATATTCTTTTGTACTTTTCTGTTCAGAAGGAATGCAAAGAATTTTAATTTGTTAATTTCGTGTGTTGTAGTAGTTGGGATCACTCGAAGTCCTTCGTAGCATATAGACTCCACTACTACGGGTTACATGTAAAATGTTAGTCCCATTTTTTGGACTAGTGAGCTGCTATATCTTCGTGACATGATTTATAAAGATAATGAGCTAATTTGGTCTACTATTTAATCAATCTCAGTTGTGTATATCCCTATGCAGATATAATATGTGTTGCTGCTAAAGACTTCGCAAATTTCTTTTACCTTCTTCCTATCTAGCACGGATAAACTGGTTGGACTGTGATATGTGGATGCTGTGCTTACTGTACTGATTTGTGTTTAGTTCTTTAGCATGAATTCCATTTTGCGGTGTACTTGAAGGGGAATATTTGCAGATGATACTGATTCGTGACTCGTGAGCGAGTGTAAAATAGAACACTTAACTATTCTAGTAGAGCAAAGGGATAGCTTTGCCCAGTCAACATCTGTTAGTAAATGCTTGCACTTTTTGCTTCTGTTCCAATCACCATTCTTATCATTTCATAGAGCAAGGAGGATTCCTATAGAGGATATTACACAAACTTATCTGGCAATGAGATCACAAGTATTTTTACCTCTTTATTTATCTTGTTACCAGATTTTTGTGTGACTCACTATTCCGTATACTTGCTCAACTTTACCAATTTAAGGTTTCTTCACCTGACTGCCTTCTTCAAGCACTCTACACTCTAGTAAGGCACAAGAGTGCAAAGACTTGTAAGACAAATCCACATAATTATGTCAATATCAGCAATATTTTGGTAAGATTCTTAAACTCTTTCTGATTTTCATTTTTTTCGGCAACCCTTCATTTATTAATCATTATAGAACTAATGATGTGAGTAGCTACAACAGACAAAGTAGTTATTTTTATGTAGTATTTTATATTAAAATTTCCAAAAGTATAAAAGAAGTTCCGATGCCGGGAATCGAACCCGGGTCTCCTGGGTGAAAGCCAGATATCCTAACCGCTGGACGACATCGGATTTATGCTAAAATCTTCTAATTCAAAGTTATGGATACGTTATATGCCTTTTCAGTTACAGACAATATTAGTTAACATGGCTAATTATTCCGTTGATTATGACACTCTCCTAGTGTTTTAAGAGGTAATCCAAATGCACTATAGTTTAGAGTGATTAAAAATAAATATGATTAATTGATGGGAATAATCTAGCATTTGCTCGATTTGCGGATATTAATCCAATCTTTTGTTTATTTATAATTACACCTAACTTTAACCAATTTTTATTTTCACTAAACCTGTTTCAATTGTTACCTGTGATTGACGATCACAAATAGGTAACTCCCTTTTAAAAATTGAAGGACTAAACACCGTTGCAGGTTTCACTCTTCACTCCTCACCCTTATTCTTCACTCTTCCCCATTCTTCTTGCTTTGAGTTGGTTCTCTCTTCCCCATCTCTCTTCACCCTTAAATAAATCTTTTGTAAATGTTTTCTAACAAAGAGTGTGAAACATGGTTAATCATCAATAGACATACAACAGAATCAGTCATAGCGAAAACCAATGCATTACATCTAACTATATCAAATTTCATAGAAAACTAAATATTGCCAGAAGAGACTGAAAGTCTTACCAACATGACTTTGTCTTGCAGCAATATGAAAAGGATCATAACCACTCCTAGCCACTAATGACGATGTATCCAAGTCCAAAAACTCGCCAGCCACGAGAGCATGACCATTCTTAATAGCAACATAAAGAGGAGTTTCTCTTTCCTGATTCTGCTTACATAGCAAACTCCTACATTCACTAGCCTCATAATTCTGAAACATCTCTTTGATTATTTTTAGATTACCAGCCCTAGTATACAAATGAAGGGTCGAATCGTGTCGTTTATCGGGTGATTCCTTACTTTTCCTCCTCTCATTGTTGACAGAACTAATCTGTCTCTCCATCTTCAATTGAAAACTCTTCTGCTTCTCCAACAAACCTCAAAAAATCTTCCGTCTTTCGATAACCCCGCCTCAAAAACTCCCATAACTATCAGGCTTCTCCCCCACATTTCTAAAATTGTTTCTCTATCACTCTTCAAAAACTCGATTACTTCTCCATTGTTTTACACCCCCCTCCCCCCAATAGTTTAACCCCAATTTCACTCAACACTACCGTAATTTCTCAATTCAAAAAAAACCCCAATTCCAATGTAACTATCATAGTTTTGGGTTTTGACTAAAATTTTATGCACATTAGAACATCACAACCAAATTTGCGTGAGAAATGGAACTGCCTATACCACATCAGATAAAACGTAGTTGCTATTCAGGTCACCTGTAAACAGGTTTAGTGAAAACAAAAATTGGCTAAAAATAGGTGCAATCATAAATAAACAGAAGATTGGCTTAATATTCGCAAATAGGGCAAATGTTAGATTATTCTCATCAATTAATCCAAATAAATATCTGTACGGAACAAACCAGCCTTGTTTTCATCCTTATACATTAGTCTCCTATGAAGAGCTGTCTTTTTCACTTTGACTACTTGTAAGGTCTGAACTTTAATAAAATGTGCTCATAAAACTAGTTTTTTTTTTTGGCAGTGTCGTAAAACTAGTTGGTGGAGTGGAGCCTAAAGCCTATTGGCTGCCGATAGCCAGCCAAGAGGTTGTTGGGCGTGTCGTATTTAACTGCTATGCCCCCAAAAAAATAGAAATTATTCTAGCTAGTTCGCTAACTACAATTTGCAGTGTTTACTGAAATATCTTATGCTTCAAATACAAAGGACAAGGATTAAACTAAAGAGCTAGTAACCCTCTCAGATTAGGTGCAACCAACTAGCGCTAGACCCGTCAACCATATATTCGCTTGCAACCCAAGCAAAAGGCATTGCAATTCTATCCATATAGTTTGTTGACATTCAAAAAACAAAGAATATCTCCCACATTTGGTACTGCCACTTCAGATTAAACTTTTTTTACAGTATTCCAACAGACAATTATGCAGAACATCATGTGCTTGATTTTCAACTTAATCGGCCTAAGAAAGGTCAAAGAAGCCGCAGAAAGTGTGAGTTTCGCGAAAGAGGATGATTGTTGCGTGTGCTTGTCTAGTCTATGCAAGGAAGGAGAAGACGTTACAATTCTTCCTTGCCATCACCATTTCCACTCTACATGCGTCAATATGTGGTTCGATGCACGCCGCAAAACATGTCCGATATGCCGGTTCCTTGTAGAAGAAGAGAATAAGGAAGAAGAGTTGAGTAAGGATATGGCGATATGGTATTCTTCTTTTCATGTAACTGGATTGTCTGGCATTTTCTAAGTCTTTTTTTAGTGTTCCAAGTGTAAACCTACTTTTTATGCTACACACTGTTGTTTTAAGAGATGTGTCTTGAGGATAATTCTCAAGTCGCGACCAACTCCACACCATATCATTGTTTCTTTTCTTTTTTTAGTAGTCGGTAAAACTTCAATATATTCAAATATCGAAAAAAAACTACTTGTCTGATTCTGAAAAATTTGTCTCTTAATATGGTTTGTATATTATGAGTGTATATTTTCTCCCAATGCTCAGGCTACTTTCTCTGTTTTCTTGCATAAATGGATCCAATGGTAGGTGTTTCTAGTGTTTAATTGAGGGTCGGATGATTCGAATTTGCTCTTCTTAGATGTATCCGGATGCACTGATAGGTATTGAGGCTCTAACAAAGCAATAAATATGGAATCTGATATAATTAATGAAGACTTGTAATAAATGAGATCCTTCCAATATATATAGACATACCGCTATTAATATATGACTTTTGTACTAGTATTGTTGATATACCCTCTTTGTATTTTTTTCTCTAATCCGGACGAAAGTAAGTCCTAACGTACATACCTCTATTCACTCTTTGAATATTTTGTCCCCACTAGTGATGGGAACCCTATACAGTACGTTTTTGAGTCCCCATGTTTGGTATTTTTTCTACTCCATATTTTTAATAATAATAGAAAGTTGTTCAACAAGCTCGAACACGGAAATGTACTAGCTAGTATTGTTTTGTATTTCTACCCATTACATATGTTTGTCATAGTTTGTTGTTCACCGGAGTAGTGTTTGTCTTAGTAAATTTGTATTTTCATTCTTGTCGAGGTGGTGGCAGTTAACCTCTTGATCATATAGTCTTTCAGTATGATGATAATTCAAACATGTTATCAATCCAGTATCCCTCTGTGCTCTACCTCATTGTGACTTTGCCCTACCGGAATTTGATGTGCATTCAAATGCTATTTACCTACCAGGTAGCCACCTTATTTTTGCATACATGGTTACTCCTTCATTGAGTTTAGAAAATTCTTATGTGATTAAATCAATCTATTTTGACTCTCAAAAGTCATTTCAACAATTATTAAAATTCCTACAAATAGGTTTTAAGCTTGTTCTAGAGCTTTTAAAAATTGAATAATAGACAATGATTGATTACAAACCTCCTCATATAAACCTAAAAGACATCTAGTAGCATTAATACAATTTTTGATATTTTGAAAATACTTCAACAACAGTGTATTATAATCTCATAATAGGACCTAAGAGTATTTAGAACTATCTACTTGAACTCTAAATAGCCATTTCAACTAATTTTTAAAACTCTTATAAATAGTCTTAAACTTATTACCAGGCTTTTAAAGATCAAATAAAAGGTAATGACTAGTTCATTACCTCATCATATGATCCTAGGAAGGATCTAGTACCAATATTTCAATTTTAGACATTTTTCCAAATTTATCTAAGATATTGTATTCCTTATAAAAATTCAGTCATTTAAGACTAGGTGAGGAATACCTTTTTATACTTTCTCGTAGGTCTTATAGAGTCATGGTATGGCCTATAAATAATGGGAACCATCTAGCTTAACTCAAAATAGTCATTTCAATCGATTTTCGTAACTCTTATAAATGGGTATAAAACTCAATCCCAGGCCTTTGGAGGCAAAATAAAAGGCAATGATCTATTCTCATATAATCCTAGGAGGCATCTAATACCATTAATTCAATATTGAATATTTATCAAAAATATCTCAATAACAATGTATTATAACTTTTAAATTTTGGTCATTTCTGGCAATTCTCAACTCAATAAGAAAAAACCTTTATATGTTTTCATGGGTAATTTAGAGTTATAGTAGTTCCTACGAGTGATTAGAACTACATATTTTGACTCTAAATAACTATTTTAACCAATTTTCAAAACTTTTACAAGTAAGTCTTAAACTCATTCTCGGGCCATTCTAAACCTATTGAAAGGCAGTGATTAAATTCATATCTCTTTGTATAAAACTAGGAGACATCTAGCACCATTAATTCATTTGAATGTTTTCGGAAAAAAATTCTCAAATAGTGTATTATGATCTTTGAATTTTTGACGTTTTAGACAATTTTGGACTTAGTCAGAGATATTTTGATATACTATTATGGGTCTTAAAATGTTATAAGAGGGCCTATGAGTGATAAAAGTAATCTACATTGACTCTAAATAGCCATTCAAGTGATTTTTGAAACTCCTACATAGTCTTAAACTCATAACCGGGCTTTTAAAAATTGAATAAAAGCAATAATTAGTTCCAAACCTCTTCATACAATCTTAAAATGCATCTAATATCATTAATTGAATTTTAGATTTTTTTTTTTTCAAATATCTCAAAAATAGTGTATTTACTAGGTAAAGAATTTCCTTTCCAAGGGTAACACCTTGATATACTTCATAAAAATCCAATAGTCAGATTAGGTCTAATTATGACCTTCTACTTTTAAATCTAAACTCTTATCTTAACCAATTTTAAAACACCCTTAATAGAATCTGTTGAGAAACATGCAATGACTTTTTGTGTTATATTCTTAGTGGTAGTATCTTGTCCAAAAATTTGTTGTTTTTCGCTTGTTAGCCTTTTAGGTTTTTTGGTGGACCTATATAGCTAGAATACCCTTCACCAAACACAATGGCATTTATAAAATATTGTTCGCCCTGTAGTTGTGCCCTGAGATGCAGAAAATTGACTAGGTATGGGAGTTTGATACACGTATCCCTATAATAGCCTTTTTATACATATGCCAAACGAGAACAATAATCGTTCATGAGTTAACCCTCGTTTCCACAATGGGATATTGGCATGGGTCGTACTAATGTTTCTCCCTTAAATATATCATGTTTGGATAGAATGAAAAATAAATTTCTAAAATTATGAAACAAATATTTTTTTACCATTTCACATATATTTCGATATGCGCAAAAACTAGTTTCATTTAAAGAAACATCATGGGCCTTTCCCTCCCAAATCCAATTGTCCGGCCCATGATCATCTAATAGTCTCGAACTCTCGACAAAAGACACACACAAAGCCCCAACCTTTGCAATTGTCTAAATGGAATAAAATGAACCCACTTCACTGCCTACTGAGGGTCTCCGCTCATGCACAAAATCATACTTCTCGTTTCTATATATCCTTCTCAAAGCCTCATAGTGGGGTTTTCGAAAGAGCACCTTTCACAAAAATACTTGGAGAGGGCAGAGAAGCACCACCAGGACCAAAATAAACAGCCGCAAGCCACCCACAAAGTACTCTCTCTGTCTTTTATTGTCCTAAACATCTAGTCATTTATTATGCATCCACCCTATTTTGATACCAGAGAGTGTTCATTTTGTTTTTATGGAAACCATATGCTTAGAATTATTAGTTTTTCTGATACCATTATTCCTTGAACACTTTGGAGTATGCATCTAACAAGCACATAATAGTTCTATCAAATTACTGAAACTCCCCTCTTTTGTAGTGAAAAATATTGTGTACTGATCGAAGCAGGATTGCTAGAATTGTCTATTATACATTCTTTGTTTCATGTTCACTGTTCTATTTTGGTTGGCATGTCGCATATGTACTGGTTTTTGAATGAAACTAGTCGTTTCTTCATACCTTAATAGGCTTTGTTATAGGCCGGTTTTAATAGTCTCCTTCCTTTGACCTTAGGCTTTTCCTTTTTTATGGTCTCAACTCTAAAACAGGTGGATAGTGGTTAGATTTTTTTAAATGGTCCTATATCGAATTGGATGAAGTAGAATAGTAGCTTCGACACTAATGTATAAGTTCTTGCATTAGATTTTTGCAAAGTTCCTTTCTGGAATTCCCGTTGGTCTCTAGAGCCTTGAACTATGAGCATAACGTAGCTCCACACATCCTTTGCAGAAAAACTCGAAACCAGGGCCGATGGGAGCTTATAATCTAAGTGAACAATGGGTTACATGTGGGTGGATATGACTGGAATACCATCATTAGTTGATGTAAAGACCAACAAGTATGACAAAATGTGGTATCACTTTCTACGGCAAAGCAAATGCGTGAGGGTTGGCCCCTTGGGCCTTGATGGGACTCAAGTCTCAACGAGTTTCAATATGCAGGTTTTATTCGTCTTGATCGTGATCCTGAAAAGACATTCAAGAATGGTTGTTCGAGGGTCTTTTTATCCGGTCATGATTGAAACTTTATTTGCTTCCTTACTAATGAAGGTTCCTTCCTTGAATTCCTTCTCATTACTTCGTATATTGTTCTCAATAATTGAGCCTACACATAATTTGTTTCCATCAAAAAACAACACTCTGAAGAGCCAATTTCTTTAAAGAACTATTAAGAAACTGATTTTGATTGAATCTGTTGATACATGTCTGGTATTTATACAAGTCCACTAGAGGTATAACCCTACTCGAACTCTACTCTTTACGATTGATTCTATTTTGTATATCTTTATCCTAATGCAAACTTATCTATTCTAATATTATCTTTGCTTAATTTGATGTTATCTTGGATTCTCTCTTAAGTTTATCTTGTAATTCCTGCACTCCCCCTCAAGTTAAGTTCTCAAGACCTAAGTTGTTCAATAACTTATCAAATACCCTACTGCTCACCCCTTTTGTCAAAATATCTGTCAACTGATCTTCTGAACGAACAAACGTGATACTAACTTTAGTATCTAAATTATCTTTTATAAAATGTCGATCAAGCTCAACATGTTTCGTTCGATCGTGTTGTACTGGATTTTGATTTTTTGAAATGTTGATCGCTGCTTCGTTGTCACAAAAGAGTTCACAACCCCTTTCTGTTGTCATACCAAGTTCTGACACGTCAACCAGAGTGCTTCTGCAATTCCTTTTGCTATTTCTCAAAACTCAGGCTCAGCACTGGATATTTCAACGACTTATAGTTTGTTACTTCTCCATGTCACTACATTTCCTCTTATAAGAGAAAAATAGCTGAAAGTAGATATCCTGCTATCTTTGTCTTCTACCCAATCAGCATCTGTATAAACCTGAAGGTCTAGATGAACATTTCCTCTATACGTAACTCCTTTTTTCTTAAAGATCCCTTAAGATACCTTTAGATCCTGAACACAGCTTCCATATGATTAACATGAGGCTTATGCATAAACCGACTGACTACTCCAACAGCTTATGCAATATCGGGACGAGTATAGGACAAATATATTAATTTCCCTATAAGTCTTTGATATTGAGTTTGATCTGTAAGCTGAGAAGTCTCATCGAGGCAAAGACCATGATTCACCATTATCGATGTTTCCGCAGGTTTGCAATCAACCATCCCAGATTCCGCTAAAAGATCTAAGATGTATTTTTGTTGAGAAATAAAGATCCTAGTGTTATTTCAAGATACTTCAATTTCCAAAAATACTTAAGTTGTCCTAGATTTTTCATCTCAAATTCTTGGAACAACTTTGTTCTCAACAAGTCTAACTCTTCTTCATTATTTCCTGTGATAATCATATCATCGACATAGATGATCAAACAGGTTATCAAGGATCCTCTTTGTTTCAAGAACAAGCTATGATCATCATTACTCTGCTTGTACCCAAACTTCTTCATTGCTAGTATAAATCTCCCAAACCATGCTCTCGGAGATCGTTTGAGACCATACAACGCCTTTTCAGTTTGCACCCCTTACCTGCTGCGAAACCCTGTGAAAAACCTGGTGGAGCTTTCATGTATACTTCTTTGAGTATCTCACTATGTAGAAACACATTCTTAACATAAAATTTGTATAAAGGCCATTCTTCATTTTCTGCAATCGAAGAGTACCCTGATTGTATCAATTTTAGCTAATGGAGAGAAAGTCTCGGAGTAGTCTATTCCATAAATTTGAGTGTATCCTTTCACTACTAGTCTTACCTTGTATCTCTAAATACTTCCATCTGCCTTATACTTGATAGTGAAGACACATCTGCAACCTGCTACTTTCTTCCCTTCTGGAATAACACACTACTCCCAAGTTTCGTTTTTAATAAGGGCATTAATCTCTTCCTTTATAAATTTTCTCCAATTCTTGCTCTGTAATGCCTCATCAGCAGATGAGGGAACCCCTTTAGAGTATATAGTTGTATTAGATACTTTGTTGATTGGATATCTCGATCTTTGATCTTCATAATCTGGATTATATCGTCTAGGAGGAACACCTCTTGAGGTTCTAAGAGGCAACTGGTAGCTTTTGACACCAGCTTCTCATATATTGTCATTTTGTACCACTTCATTTTCCTGTGGAACTTCATTAACTGTTATACTGTCAGAATCTGATAAGTGCTCAACATGGATTTGATATCTTACCTCATTCTCAAAATGTTCAGAAGAGGAATGTGTCACCAGGGGTGGCGTTGATATTATAGAATGTATAGAAGGATGTGTGGACCACGTTAGCCAACTTAGATCGTCTATTGGTTTCTCCCCCTGACATTGAAATTAGGGATAGAAAAACGTATCTTCAATAAATACACAGTCCATAGTAGTGTGTACTTGATTAGTCAATGGGTCAAAACATTGATACCCCTTTTGTGATACTCCGTATCCAATAAAAACGCATTTAACTACTCTAAGCTCCAATTTATGTCTACTCCTTTTTTATTGATGAACATAAACAACACAACCAAATACCCAATGAGGTAATGAATGGGCAAAAGGCACATGTATGTGAGAATATAGAACATCTAGAAGAGTTTTATAGTTGAGTTTTTTTGTGGGTAGTCAATTTGCCAGATAACTTGCAGTGGCTATGGCTTCAAGCCAAACAAAGGTAGGGGTACAAGACTCAATCATCATGGCTCAGGTCATATCAAGCAGAGTACGATTCTTTCGTTCTGCAATCTCGTCCTGTTGTGGAGTATCTGGGCAAGAAGTTGGCCATGGGTCTGGAAAAAGGTTTTCATATTCTGATTAACATATTCCCCACATGATCTGATCTAAGGATACTAATCTTGGTCTAAATATGATTAACCTCATATTTATATTTCATGAAATAAATCCTACTCATTCTAGTACAATCATCAATAAACAAAACATAATACAATAAATTATGTTTACCGAGTTCTGGAGAAGGGCCCCATACATCAGAATGAATCAAATAGAAAGGTTCAGTTGCATGATTAGTACTATTAGGATAACTACGTTTGTAACTTTTGCAAGGTGACAGACTCGTAATTTAATTCTAAATTTATCCTAGTAAGTGAAGGAAAAAGATGTTTTAAGTACCCGAGAAAGGGATGGCCTAAGCAACGATGCCATCGTTAAAGTTGAAACTCTACTGATTCACCCACCAGTGCTGTATTTTCCAAACAATCCACCTCATCCAAATAGTACAGTCTATCTTTCTCAATACCATGCCAAATGATCCTCCCGATCTGAGCATCCTATACAGTATACCAGTCAGAGCTTAGTAAAACTGTAAAGTTCAGCTCTTTCGTAATTTGACTAACATATAGAAATTTATACAAAAGTGTTGGTATATAAAGAAAGTTGTTAATTGACAATTGAGTTCCAATTTTAATAGTTCCAATTTCACAAACACCCATATATTCTCCGCTGGGAGTCTAAATAAAATTTTTTTGGGTTTTAATAGATGTAAGAAAATCTCCCTTGTCGTAGGTCATGGTATGCATCGCACCATAGTAAAAAATCCACTGGGTTTTTTTTCCTTCACCATACGGGACTCCTTCATTATTGCATTGGGCTGCACATGAACTTGGACCCAAATTTCGCAATAATGAAGTCACGCAATTGGGCTCCCTTTTTCCATGTCGCTTCGGTTTGAGAAAGGCCACAAAGCATGACCTAGGGTTAGGGTTTTTAATTAAGGCTCCATTTAGTAGGATGTAAAACGTTTTCCCTAAAAAATGTTTTCCCCATTTTACATTGTTTGGTTTGGAGTAAAATATAGGATGTAAAACTTGGAATGTAAATTCATTTTACACCCTATTGAAAACATTTTCCCCCGAAACTAATAGTAAAACAATTTTGCATCCATTCACTCCAAAAGAAATATCAATTAACAAACAATTCATGCATTACCAAATCACGCATAGAGGTGGGAACGGGTCGTGTTCGTGCCCGCCATGGACCGTGCCAACTCGTACTTGGCTTCTTTTCTGTCATGTCGTGTCATTCCTAGTTGTGGTTGTGTCGTGCTACATTTCCCTAAAACTCAATCCATGGCCTAGCACAACCCCTGTGCTTAGCGTGGTGTGTTATCATGCCTCGTGCTAGCCTAATTTTTTTAACAAAAAAAATATATAATAGAATTGAAAAAAATAATTTTAGATAATTTAAATTTTATTATAAGAATATAATAATATTAAAAATAATAGTAATATAAATTGTAGAAGTAATAATAATATTATTACCAATAATAATATTAAATAATACTAAATAATAGCATGCTTCGGGCCGTGTCTCGTGCCAAACTAGAAGGTCGCTCGCGTGCTCGTGCCTAATTTCTTTTGTTGTATGCGGCTTGACCTGCGGCCCACTCCACGAATAGCGTATCAAGACCGTACTTGTGTCTAGGGGTGTTCATAACCGGGTACTCAGGTTTTCGACTACCTCGGTAGATTAGGTACCCACTTTTCCGTTAGTTTCAAAATCGGCCCATGACCCACCCGATTTAAGCGGGTACCCACTTAAAGGGTACCCGCTTAAACTGGGTCGAGTCATAGAGTACTCACTTAAATAGAGTACTCGCTTAGCGGGTACCAACTTAAATCGAGTCTGGTCATAGGGTACCAAATTGAAACCCTACTAAAACAGCTAAACCAAATTTTAAAAAAATTATTTTGGGTATTCAGGTACCTAATTACATTTTTTATCCAGCCCATGACCTGACCCGAGTACCCGATATTTTACCGGGTTGGGTACTCGACCAGAAAAATTAATTTTTTTTAAAAAAACCGACTATATATTTTCGGATCATCGGGTAATCGGGTCGGGTAGTTTTGAACACCCCTACTTGTGTCGTATTGTACTAAAAGCATGTCTTCTTGGCTCGTGTGCCAGTTCGGCCTATGCCCAGTTCTACACACGCAGTCTTCATTTCTCATCTTCTCGATAGCCTCTCTCTCTACTCCACACTTCTCTCTCTTAAAAGTTCGAGAAAAAATCCATAATTTATTTTCATCTTTTTCAAATATCATCAATTCAGTATGTTTTTCTTTGAATCTCATATCTTGATTATTAAATTATCATACTATATCATTAAATCGAATAAATTTTATCCATTTTAGTCGAAAATAAAAAAAAAACCTAGATTTCCCCCCGATTCGATTGAACCATGAAAGTTAATAGAAGTAATTGATTTTCAGTTCAACCAAACAACGGAAAATGTTTAAATGTATAATCATTTTTCATGCAACTAAACAACGGAAAAGTTCCATGGAAATGAGTTTTCCACCTTAAAAAATTTTCTATGGAAAATCATTTTCATTTGAAAATATTTTACGTCCTACTAAACAGAGTCTAATTCCCCATTTTACCTTCTTGTGTCATTGTGGATTCCTCCTTTGAGTTTGCCTCCTTCTCTGTCTTCTCTCTTGCAACTCCCACCATGCCTCTCTTGTCTCCGGTTTTTCCACTCTTCTTCTTCTTCTTTAACTCGTACAACCTTTCTGAGTACCCAATTAAACCCCCCATAGTGAGAGCACTTTATATCCTTCTTGTCGACATCTCGCCGGAGTGATGTGTTGTCTAACCGACTTCGCTGTGTAGTGAGTCCTCGTCCAATTCCTCCTTCTACATCACGATCTTCAGGTAAGTTAGGTAAGTCATGTATATTACCATTCATGATATTCCTCCTTATGACTTCCCTTCTGATGGTTTTGTATGCCCTTTCCACGGTTGGTAGGGGGTCTTGATTAACAAGATCCCTTCGATCTTCATCTAAATTGTCATTTAATCCAGCTAAGAACTGATATAGCCGGTTTTGTTGGGTGATTTTGTTAAATGTATTTTTGTCTTATGGATACTCCATAGGGTTTGATGTTCGATGATCTATCTCCTTCCATATTGCATTCAATTTACAGTAATAAGTCTCAATGGGATCCATACCTTGTTTAATGGAGTTTTCCTTGACTGTTAAGTCAAAGATCTGCAGCCCATCATGACCACTACTATAAATCGCCTCAATTTCTCTCCATAGCTCCTTTACGGAGGAGAATACCAAGAATTGATTGACAAGGTCAGTTCCGATATTCTCAATAATCCATGAGAAATCAGCTAAATCCTTTTGGACCCAAAGGTTGTACTCTTGGGAAGTTGGGGAAGGGGGGTCGGTTGTGTTATGACTAAGCCGACCCCTTCCTCTGATTGTAAGATGCATTAGCCGGGCCCATTTAGAATAGTTATGGTCATTGAGTTTTTCACTGATTTGCATCGAAAACATGCTAGGTTCTTGACCTTGTTTGCTCGTGTGCAATTATTGCAACACTTGAAGCAAATGGTCCATAGTAACCGGTGGCTCCATGGTTTAGGGTATAGGTAAGTAATACTTGGTAAATGATGAAAAAAATTATAATCTCTGTCCAAGATCACGGTTGCTCTGATACCATGCTTTAAAAAACGATTAAGAAACTGATTTTGATTGTCTTTTATTGATTTAATTTGTTGATACATGCCTAGTATTTACAAAAGTCCACTAGAGGTATAACCCTTCTCAAACTCTACTCTTTACGATTGATTCTATCTTGTATATCTTTATCCTAACGCAAACTTATTTATTCTAATATTATTTTTGCTTAATTTGATGTTATCTTGGATTCTCTCTTAAGTTTATCTTGTAATTCCTACACCAATGTTGTCCCAAAATCCTGGTGATGAGCAAGCCCATCAACCTTATATCCTTATAAGTATTGATTTTATCGTTTTATGGGTAACTTTTTACTTGGTTGCAAACTCACCATGCCAACTAATACTCCCTATTAAGGATTCTTTTATTAAACCCAAAAGTGGATTGGTACATCACAGTCCTCACGTCGCTGCTTCAAAGGAGAACATGTAGACACCCAAGAAAGTGATAAAAATTTGGTTATGACTTAATGTATGTTGCGATAATATTCAGCAAAGTGAGTACTTTAGATGTTCTTGAGTTCTACAACTATGTTATATGATCAAAGGAATTTGAAGCTTTAGAAAATGCTTGTTACTGTTGTGCTTTCACTACTCTTCCCCTTTTTAACCACATTAAATTTGTTTGTGTGAGAAAAAACTCTCGTCCGAGCTAATCAGGCACCTTTGATGCGGCTGGCTTAGAGTTTTTCAGACCACATATATCAGAATAATGAATATCATGTGGCTCATTCGATTTTTCCTTCACTTTTGCGCTCTATATGGCTATGCAATTTGTGTTGTGGGTCAATATCTTGCAAATTAGGATTACTAGTTATTCAGAATCTTAATGTTATTCTTTCTTTGTGCCTCTTTGTTCTAGCTACGATTGTATAACTTGATATAATTATAAATATAATATAATATTATTATTGCTTAAATAAAGCATAGCGTTCGTAGACTTAGACTAGCAGTTGATCGGGCCTACGAGACAACCTAAGAAAGAAAGCCCATTGATGTATATAGGCGATGTAGCTCACGTTAAAGGTTTGTGAAAAGTGCACAACAAGGGAGACTCTTAATTTGTACTCTAAAAGGTTCAATTTGGGTCAATAAACTTTTCTAGAGCGGTGGAATTTGAATCGTATAATTAAATAGGTATTTTTTTTTTATTTTAGAGAACTACATAGCAGAGACTAAATTATGCTCACTTGCACATTAACGTTAAATGCACTCCGTGCTTTATTTTCCAGACTTAACTTAGAGCACTCCCACCAGTGAGAGAAAATCCCCTCACAAGTAAAAGTAAGGATGTACAATAAATGCCCAAGCTTCACATCAGTGAGAGGAAAAAAAACCACGGGTGAAGGGAAATAAAACCACACACCAGGTGAGAGGTTTTAAGGGAGAACAATAAATGATTGTAGGCCCCATCATTGAGCTTCACATCTTCTATATTCACAAAATTCTCATTTTCTTAAATTATTATTATTATTATTAAATTAAAATATATTAAAATTAAAATTAAATTCTTAACTTCTTATATTATTATTATTATTAAAATTTAAGCGTAATATATTTTTTCAAATTATACAAAAATTATTAAATTAAAATATAAATCGTAATTAAAAAATTGTATTAGTTATGTAGCATAAACATTATTAAAAAAACTAAAGAGAAAATAAATAAGATGATATGTATTATGAGAAATTAGTGGAGGAAAGAGTAATGAAGAGTTTTTTTTTTTTTAAACATTGGTGTGGCAAAAAAAACCTCGCATGAGAGGAATTGGATGGAAAGAATGAGAAAGTGGATAGAGAGAGATTAAGTGGTTTTTTTTTTCCTCACTAATGTCAATGGTCTTAGATCAACTTTGATAACACAACCCCACCAATAAACAATTATGCAAACATATGAAAAGAATTGCAACTAGGCAACCATGCACGCCCATCAAAAAAATGAGGACAAGCTGGGGTGAAAAGAATCCACAAAGAAGGAATGATAGCACCACCGGTCCTTGGCCTTTACCAGTGGATTTGACACTTAGATTCTTCAAAATGCACCCTTTCATTGGGTACAACCTATAGCGTCACATCGAGTACCACCAGGAAGATGTCATTTTCTACTTTGGAACTAACAACTAAGGGAAAAACCCCCCCTATCACAGATTTACAGCTACATCTAGAAGGATTAAAGAAATTGGCGTAATTTTGATTGGTTTGTCAGGTTTATTATTATCCGAGAGATCGTTAGTGATAAATTTTATACGAGTATACTTAAAAGTGTACGGGATACATTTAGAGATCGACAAGAGAGTTAGCAATGGAGACTTGGAGAGTCGGATTACGAGCTTATTGAAAGTACGGACAGAGAGTTGTATCCTTTGAAGCATAATGGGAATAGTCCAATTGATAATGAATTGATGATGGTTTAGACACGGACCACAAATGAGGATGGTAGCTGATTACCACATTTCACAGAACATGTATTTGCCAATTGTCCCGACTTCGTTCTCCAGCCATCTTTGACAACCAGTAATTGCATTATCGTACTGACAGATTAATGGTCCGCTTAATTACATTCATCAGCCCTTAAAGACAGTAATCAGTATTCAGTAACGATCAAAAATACCTTAGAAAGGGATCTATCAGTTAGTAGAGGGGCACGTGTCCAAAAGCATATTTTGTTGTTTTGGTCCGCTCACAATACAGGACAGGAGTAATACAAAGCTACCCTACCATAGCAATATACCATAACCATCAGCCAGCAAAATACTTGTCTGGGTTTTGTCGATTTGGGCCTCAAAATGGAGCTGTTGATGTTCGATGGAGACCGTGCTTTTTGGGAAGTTGCTGAGCAGAATGAGCTTCCAATAACTGCAAATAATTACGGAGTACATCCCCACCAAATAAGGTACCAAGTATAAATTATGTTGCCTAATACAATACCAAGATAGAATTTTTAAATACTCTGCAAGGTCAAACTTCAAAACTACAACCCTTATCTACATACTGCTTGTAGGTTTGTCTTATATTATACGCGTTTTACAGGAAGGTTGAATATTTCTAATAAAAAGCTCTCTTCTTTATTCTACCAACTGAAAAAAGAGGGAGTGGTATAGCGCAAACTATCTTGCATTGTCCATTAGAGTTTTTACTATTCATCTTCTTCAGCAAAAAAAAGGGAACTTTACAACTTGAAATCACTTCGGACTAGTTTGCATTCTCATTCTTAGATTCTTAGACCAACTAGGCAACTACCAATCTCAAGCTAGCTTAAATCACATACATGCCGTGTCATCCTTTCCTTAAACCTTGGCCTATGACTTGACAAACTTGTGTTGTGTTTTGTCACGCCATGGCACTTAAAGCCTATAATTTATTTTTTTAAAATATTTAATAAAATGAATAATAATTTCAAACAATTTAATTTTTATCATAAAATATAATAATAGTAAGAGTAGTAATAATAATAATATTAAATATAATATCGTGCTGGCTCGTGTCCAAAGAATTTTTTTTTTTTGGTTGACTGATAGCGTGGCAATCCGTACTAAATGCATTTTATGTCTAATTTATGCATGCCTACGGTCTACCTCTAACCATCTCAAACATGTATTAATCCTGTCGAAGTGTAAATTTCAGATGCGGGCGGCCCACTTGAAAACATGACCCGAAAATAACAGACTATGTTAAGTTTTTTGACACGAAAACTTAAATAGGTTGACACGAATCATGTTACGAACCCGATTCGATATTAAATGAGTTAGGTAAAGATTGAAAATTCCAACCCGAAAATGACCCACGTAACCCAAAATTATTTTCGGGTCAAAATCACACCATGTCAACCCGAACTACACCTTATAACCAAACTATATTAAGTAGATTAAAAAAAATTTTTTGACTAGTCACCCACTCTGCCTAAACCCTAAGCCCAAATTAAACCCAATTGTCAATTTGTTGGTTGATTCATCTAAGCTCTATCACAAGTCTAATAGTTTTCTTTTTCTTCAGCCACTTTATCGAATAACCACGTCTCGCAGGTGACGAAAACTGACCCAACCCGACCCAAAAATAACGGGTAGGGTTGATATTTTCGACACAAAATTTAAATGGATTGACACAAAATTTAAATGGATTGACACAAACTCGACCCAAAATTAAATGGGTTAGATTTGGATTGGGGTTTCAACCCGAAAACTTAAATGGACTAGGTTCGGATTGGTATACCTGACACGAAAACAGGTGACCCAAACGCGAACCAACCCATTTGCCAACCCTACTAAGGAGGCTAGTATCCTGATTGAACTGTATTTAAATGAATGGTTAAAAAAAAAGAAATTTTGAACATATATGCCTACTTTAATGAGCAACAATTTGCTTCCAAATAAGTGGACATAGATTATCTTCACCTGTTGTTGTTGCGTCTTTAACAGCTTGTTCTCAATCTTTAAGTTGTCAACCTCCCGCTCAAGCTCTACAATATATGCCTTTAAAAAAAACCAATTAGTACCACAGTTAGGCATTGACCATAACTAAAAACACCAAAGAATATCCTTGTGAAGCGAAGCAATTAGAGTATTTGTGTTCGAACTACTCCGTAGAAAGGTTTGTTCAAAATACAAATTAAGACTCATGACACCACAACCCCTAAAGTTTTACAACAGGAGCATTTTTGTTGTTTAATGATTAGATATAGAAAAGTATTGTACGCAGGAAAAAAAATCTAATCCAGTACGTATTCCCATTAGTTACTCTCCAAAGATAGTTTTTATTCCAGTACGGTATTACAATCTTATACCATATAAGACTAGTAAGTTTGAAAAAAGTTTATAGGACCAAATTAACGTGAAAACTACAGGCAAAATGTTTACCATACTCTCATCAACCATCGTGTATATGGAATGGGACCAATTGATAGACTTGTTCGAGCATAAAACTTGTTGAGAATAACCCATCTTAATATAGTAATTAAGTCCCAAAAGTTATGATTAGTAGGGTGCATAAACAACATGGTAGGTTAGGACTCTGTGGTGCATTCCAGAGTCATACTCTGCGTGACACACCAAATCTTGCAATCAAACTCAAATTGTAACAACATACGATGATACTAAGTACGAATTGTTTTATTTAAATGTCATATTCTGCATCCCATATTTGACACACAAACAAACAAGAATAATAAAGCAAATTACAATAATATGATAAAGTACCTGCTTTCGAGCCCTTGAACGGGCAGCAGACTCTCTGTTCTTGATCATACGCTTATGCCTCCGATCAACTGAACCCTCCTCATCACCCTCACAGAACCTCTTTTTATTCTGATTGCCACCTCCAAAGGTGGCCAAATCGGAGGAGGAAGCCAGGGCATCGAAAGCAGCAACACCATCAATCAAGCATGGAACAGAGGAATTCCCCTGTATTTGAAAGTTGTGAGCAGGTTGGGAATTCATCAACTCATTATCAAAGAACTGAAATTCCTGGGCTTGAGAAGTGGGTTTGGTTTGTGAAGGAGGACGAGGAGGAGAATTGTTAATTTGGGTTTCCGGGCCGCCATTGAAGAAATCTTGAAAGATGAAACCTTTCAAGTGGGAGCTTGGAGTTGGGTGATGAATAGTGTGAATGTGAGAAATTGGGGTGTTTGGGAGTGAAGTGATGGTGATATCTTTCCAAACTTCCTCCATAGTTTTGTGGGTTGTTGAATTGTGATTGTTGTTGATGTTGAGTATGGAAGAAGCTGAAGAGTTTGAGGATGAGGAAGAAGGGGAGAGTAATGTGGAGTCACTAGACGTTGTAGATGCCAACATTTGAAGAGGAGTGTGGGTGGAACTGTTGTAAGCTATGAAGGGATGAATAGGAGAAGAAGGACTGAAGAGTGTTGTGTGCAGAGTGGAGCAGAATAAGTAGAAAGAGAGAGTGTGTGTGCAGACTGCAGAGGTTGGAGTGGCGGAAGTAAGGTAAAGTGTACTGTGTTAGTTTGTCATTATTGTCTGTGAGTATGTCACGTGACCTGCACGTGAAACGTTGTGATGGCTTGGGGGATAGGGGTATTGGGGATGTCCAATGGGTGTGAGTTTTCACAACAATCTACTTAGGTTTGAACTATTTTTGGAAGGGAATAGTATAAGTGGTAAACATATGATGATGATGATGTTGTAGCAGTACAACCATTTAGGGTAGAATTCAAACTTTATCCTAAAATATTTGAGCTTTAGGGAGAGCGAAATACTCTTTTTTATATTCTTTAAAATAATTTAAAATATTTTTATCTCTAAATTTATAAGACTTAAAATTATGAAAATTTAATATTGTAAAAATGTACATTAAAATGCATCCAACAAGATCGTATTTAAATATATTATTTCTTTTAACATGATAAAAGTATAAGTAAGATTTTAAACATTGACTCCATAAATAAAAATTGAACAAAAAAAAAGAGATAAATGTAGTATTTTATTTATGTATGTTAAGAATATTTTTCTATATCAAAATTTATGTACGGCGTATCAGGGCGAGGGATATTGTATGAATTGTTGATAGAGGGATAATTATTGTTTTATATTGTATTCCATCACTATCTCCTCACATATACTTGTACATCTCATTTGTAGACTATTTTTTAAACCCTCTCGTATGATATGAACATTTGTACATTTAATTTTAAAATGGAGGAAATTTTTTGAAAATATCTCAAAACCAGTAATTATTATCTTTAAATTTGGTCATGTTTTATGTGCTTACCATTGGTCCTATGAGTGATTTTAACCTTCTACATGACTCTGTACCAATTTTGAAAACTATAATAACTAGGTCCTAACTTCATTTCCCGGCCTTTAGAGATTGAATATATGATAAAAAATGATTTGAACCTTCTACATTTACTCTAACCATATATTTCAATCGAGTTTCAAAACTATTATAATTGGGTCGAAAGTAGTGAACGATCTCAAATCTTCTCATATAAAGCTTATAAACATTCAACACCTTTAACATCAATTTTGGAATTTTTTTAAAAATATCTCGAGAACGATGTATAAGTGTATAGCCTTAAAAATTGAGTCATTTTGAACAACTTCAAACTCAATAGAATAGTACCTTCATCAGCTTGTTGTTGGTCTTATAAGGTCATATTATGCCCAAATGAATTGGAACCTTCTACGTTGACTTTAAACACTCATATCAGGTGTGAACATGTCTACCGCATCTAATACTACTTTAGTATGTGGCATTTAATCTATGATGTCCATAAAATGTTGGAAAGTTCTCAACTACAATCTCTCAATCCATGTAATAAAATGGTATAATGAATAAATAAATTTAATATTAAAAAATAAAATATGCTAAAGTAATTAAATAAAATTATCTATTGTCTTCGTGGATTATAATTATTATGGTGACTTAGCTGACTTTATACATATACATATTAGTTAATTAGTCTATATATAAACTGATATGATCCCGATTATGATAATAATTTTTTTAAGAATATTAAATAATAATAATTATAAGAATAATAAGAAATAATGATAATAATTTTAATTCTTAGTATTAAAATTATTATTATCATTTTTATTAATATAATAAATATACTTAATATTAGTGCTACTATTAATACTAGTTAACTGAAAACAAAAGACAAATCTTGAATCAATGAAGAATATTTTTAGTAAATAGTTGACCTGCATTGACGATTATTATGGTGATTATATTAGTTTTATATATATAGACAAACTTACATTATTTTAATTTTATTAATATTATTATTTTTTATTCTTAATATTATCATTATCATTATTGCTAATAGTATTATATATCATTATTACTACAACTTACTATTATATTATTATCATTATTATTATTGTTACCCATATATCACTGTTATTAATATTATTTATGATTATGTTTTAATATTATTTATTATTACTATTAACATTAGTAATAACACTAATTATAATTATTACTACTAATATATAAATAAAAATAATACTAATATTATATCTATTTATATGGACTAATCGTAATTAACAAATAATTAAATATTAATGCTATTACTCTCTCCGTTTCTTTTTGTTTTTTTTTCATTTGAAATCTATATAGTTTAGAGCCAAATTCTAATCATGAATTGTTCCTAATCTATAAGGAAAAAAACATAATCATATGGGGTCTTAAAAGATTCGTCTCAATGTATATTTTTCAAATATCAAAATTTTATGTTATATTAAGATAAGTTAAATTGATTAGTAATGTTAAGATAAGTTAAATTGATCAGTTATGTTAGATTACTTGATTATGTTATATTAAGATTAGTTAAATTAATTAGTTATGTTAGATTACTTGATTATGTTATATTAAGTTGTTGATGTTTAATTAGTTGATAATGTTGAAGTTGAATTGATTAGGTTAGTTAGATTAGTTGATTATGTTATGTTAAGATTAGTTATGTTAGATTAGTTGATAATGTCTAAGTTAAATTGATTAGTTGTGTTAGATTAGTTACATTATTTGATTATGTTATATTAGATTGATTATGTTAATTAGTTAGTTAATAAACTAATAATGTTAGTTTTTGTCTTAACTTGATATGAAATGAGGTGAAGATGATGGTAAAAGTGGAGTATCCGAGTTTACTCACAGTTGAAAGAAATCTATGGCTATATTTCAAGAAGGTTCCAATAACCGACGCTACTTCAAAGGAAATAAATTCATGTGCTATTGCTTGATATGCAAGCAACAAGGGAAGAAGCCAATAGCTTCGTATTCATGAAAGATCGGTTATGGGACGGGGACATTATCCCGTCACTTGACCAGAGTACACAAAATTAACCTGGAAGCAGCTGAATCCACAGGCGCAGCTGAATCGTCAAGTTAGACACAACTGCACATGTATATGGTTTCATTCCTGGAGGAGGTATGTCTTTTATGTATGACAGAGATCGGATGATTTATAAATTAGCTAACTTTATAATTAGCTAACTTTGTAAGAGTCCGAACTTCGAACATTTCGCTAGAACCTATTTACAACCCACTTATATATGTGTCCCTATGAACACACTTAAATATCATACCCAAACTGCTTATTACAAATATAAAAGTAGTTTAATAGAAATGTTTTGCACTTTTAACGATCGTATTAGCCTTACTAGTGATACATGAACCTCTTGTTTCGGTGAACATTTTCTTTGTGTAACCGCCCATTGGATAGATGATGAGTGGTACATTAAAAAATCTATAATTTTCTTTGAGGCTATAGAGGAGAGACAAACTGGTTACAACCTTAAGATAAGAATAATAGAATTCCTTAAGACCTTTCACTTGCTTAATAAAGTTTTTTTTTCCTTTCCTTAGATAATGCTTTAGCAAACACAAAATGTATAGATTATTTAATATCTAAACCTAGCTTAAAATTGTTGAATAGTGAAGAGCTTTTACATGTTCGTTGTTGTGCTCGTATTATGAACCTCTTGGTTTATGAAGGTTTAGCCGAGTTAAGTGATTTGCTTAACCCCATTAGGAGTGTAATAAAATGGATTAGAATTACTGCATCAGTTAGAAGAAAGTATATGGCCTTATGTAAGGAAAGAGGCATTAAGAAGAGACAGTGAAGTCTTGATACACCGACCTGTTGGAACTCAACATATAGATTGTTAAATGATGCCTTTAAATACCGCGAGGTTTTGACCATTCTTTACAACGAAACCCGAGTAACTCATGATGAACTTATTAATGATTTCCATTGGACTACCGCTATTCTTTTGTGATATTTTAGCAGCATTTGACCATGCAACAAAAATTTTCTCATATGTTTACGACCCTAACATTCATTTAGTTATATTAGAGTGTGTTCACGTAGTTAACACTCTTAGCGAGCATTTCAACATCACCCAAATTAGCGATGTACTTACTAGTATGCTAAGTAAATGATACTCTTACTTTAGTGAATTCCTCATCATATATAGTATAACTGCTATTCTTGATCCCGGGGTCAAGGCTTTGGGTTTAGAAAATGTGTCAGAATTTTACTATAATACTCTAATTTTATAATACAATGTCAATGCCTATATAGAAAAATGTAAAATTGTTTTATCTAGTTAATATGATTATTATGCTTCTATTTATGCACCTTCCCAACATCTATCGTCTTCTAGTGAAAGTTCTGGTACACAATTCGTGTAAGCACTTAGTAGAATTTTAAAAAAATAAAAAAAAAACGACTTCTTCTTCTTCATATGTTTCACTTAATGTTATTAACGAATATCTTTCTTACCAACATGAAACCACATAAAAATTTTCAATTATTAAGTGGTAGCGCAATCACGAACGACAACTTCTCTTTTTGTCGAAAATTGCAAATGATATCCTTGCAATTCCCACCTCTTTTCTTGCTTTCGAGTCTGCTTTTAGTGCACATAGAAGAGCACATACCCCGCTTATCTCTGGATAGCATAGAAATATGCGCATGTAAGAAAGATTGGGATGGGGCGGCGTGTAGGACCCACGGATTGAGGGAGGACGACAACAACAACGAAAACGATCCTTGGATGGTGATGGACACGAGCAAATCAAGCGACAACCAAACAGGTGAAGGAGGTTCATGGACTGTCCCTGGCTAGGCTAGGCTAGGCACCTCTTGAGGTATGTAACATAACTACGTGGGCTTTGATTCCTTCGGGATACGTAGGCAACTTAATTTAGAAAAACAATATTTAATTATTTAATTAAATTTTGATTTCCTAAATTAAGTGAAAGGCCTTTCTTTTTTCTCCAACCCCCAAAACATGTTTAATTAAAATAAATTAATATGATAATGAATTATAAATAAATATGTAATTAGCTAATTATATTAATTAGTTTAATAATGCATAATTTGTTTAATAATAGGTTAATTAGTTTATTTAGTCTATTTGGTTTAATAATACTTAAAATAGGAAATTAGGTGAATATACGTAATTAATTTAATAATACATAATTATCAAGAAAAAAATAAAAATACGACCTTATTCAAAAGTTTATAAAAAATGTCATTATGAGTGCATCATAAACGTTTAAATACATTCAAAATAGTTTATTTATTCTAATTTATAAATGTTATGTAATTCGTTTTGATTCGATACCAAATTCGTTTCGATTCGATTCATGAATTCAATTCGATTCGATTTGTGAATTCAATTCAATTCGAATCGATTCGCTAATTTTGTTTGATTCGGTTCGTAATTCGATTTTCGATTCGGTACGAATCATCCCCCAAAGCCCAGCTCGGAACAGGATAGGCTCGCCCCAAGGACCAGTCCGATCCTGGTCCCCATTTTCCCACCCGGTGACTGGCCTAGACCGGCCCTGCGGCTATCTCTAGACACAGGAAGAGAGGGACAAGGAGGGAGTTAAGAAGTACGGGAAGGAAGAAGGGGCAAAAAGTCATTTTACAAAGTGGGGTGAAGAAATTTGGGATATAATTAAACATTTTACTAAGAGCATTCTTATTCATGACACAAAAATATATGTCATTACTCTATCTTTTTCTCACTCATCAACATCATATTTGTCATGATATGAATTTTTTCCTTTAAATTTATCCACTCATGACATAAAAAAATATATTTCATCTCTCTATACCCTTTTTATTCTTTATATATTTACAATATATGTTTATATATTAAACTCTTACTTATTAATTCAATGACACTTACAAATTAACTGAAACTAAAGTGACATAATTATATTTGTTAATAATAATTGTTAACTATAAATGATTTTATTAATATAAATATACTTTAGACTAATATTTAGAAGATGATAGTTTGTAAATATAATACAATAAGAATAAAAAAAAACTTACTGAAATGAATGATAAAATTTTTTGAAGTTTTTATTTTTGAAAATAAGAACTATATAAAAATACTAAAACAAGCAATGAAATCTACAAGGAGTAATGAGAAATGAAAGTAATAAAAATGATATTAATAATTTCAAAATAATTATCACAACTAAAGAGAAATATATAACCTAAGAGAAAATAAATATTCTTAGAAGTGTATGAAAGAATATCAATATGAAATATCTATTTATAAATTTTGGAAACCCGTTGTATATTTTTTTATTTTTATAATTTTTGAATTAAAAGTTAAAGTTGTTACAAAATAACATTGCAAAGTATAGTTGTTAGGATGTGTCAAATGCCCAGTGGCCAAAAAAAATTATTTTTTTAAAATTTTTTTTATAACTTTCAAAATAATGAGTTTTGGATCAACTTGCTCCAAAATATGACATTTTGAAGCACAGTTAGACAACAATTTAAAGAAACTAATTAGTATGGGATTCATATCAACACAGATTAGCTCAGGACTTAATTTATGTCATTAACATGTCATGAATTTATCTATGTCATTGTTGTGGAGCCTTTTTTTTTTGGCAATATGAAATACAATAAAATTACAATCCCATTCTAGCTTTTATAAAAACCTAGAAACAAGTCAAAAGTGGGAATTTAGCAAGCTGCCTCTAGAGTTATATCCTCAGCTAGACTTATTAGTTCCTTGGGGAATATAGAAGTGTCCACAATAACCTCCATCACTGAAGTATTGTCTGTTTGGATAAGACATGCCTCACCCGACTTCGGAGCTTTGGAGCTTCCTTCGTTTCCGGAGTAACATTGTTAATGCTGAGTTTGAGCACGAGGAATGGAGAAATGTTTCCTGTTTGGAAAGTTGACAAAGGGTCAAGAATACCAATTTTGATCACGGGCAAAAACAAAGCTTCAGACTTGAGGTGGGTGAGTTGAAAGATACAGCTTTTTCTTTAATTGGACAAACCAGGCGCTCCTTGTTCTATATGCTCAATCATTTATTTTCCTTGGACAATAAATTGCTAGTCTCACCATTCCCTATCGTATATGGATATATCGAATGATTCTTATTCAGAATTTTCGAGTCCCTACCGCTCAGGCTAAATACTTTCCAACTAAAGAATTACAAACTTTAATTCGTTTTGTTGTCTTGAATCTTAAGCCTAGTATTCTCTTCTCCACTCCTAAAAACCAGCACAGACTACGGAGTAAGATTTTGAGATGTAGGGAGAGTAGTAGGATCTATAAGTCACTGTGCGTTTTTCTGTCTGCTGTTTGCTTTCTCTTTTCCCTCATCACAGAGTAGGTGTTTGCTCCATGTCCGGATGTCCCCCTACTTGCATGTTTATTTATTTTTTAAATAAATGCAATGTTAACATGCAAAGGTTTTTGTTTGGTGTTTTAAATTAGGATTATCAAATTGAAATTTATTTCGTCAACCGAATTTTAGTAGGATAGAGCAGTACTCACTAGGAATTTGTTCTTTTAAGTTAACATGCAAAGTTTGAGACGTTGGTTCATCATTACGTAGGGTTAAAGTAATTACCCTTTGGAATATGTTAATGAATTCCCCAAACATTAATAAGTACGGAGTAAAGAGCATGGATTATGTCTCGAGTGTTGGCCGCTTGCCTGATAGGCATTTTCTACGGAATCACATTGTTGGCGCAAAGCTAATAAGACCTCCAATTAAAGCCATAGCCCATGCAATGGCTGCCTAAACTTTGGGGCTTCGTTGGTTCTGTAAGTGAGGGATTGTCTAGTTCTAATCAATCTTAGAAATTCATGGTTCCTGTATTTAACCCACCCTCCTTCGTTTAGACTTTAGAGTCTAATCCATGAGATTTTATCAATAACCTGACTCCCTTTGACAGAATACTGATGAGAGTAGGGAGGGCATAGAGTAAATCATCCACACCAAGTACTAACGAGAGCCCTCGTTGAATTAGTGAATGATACTGTAGATAGTTAAGCGGGTTGCATCACAAATTTTCAGTACTCCCAAATCCAAATACAAATACAAATGTACAGTATTGAACATTACTCATCAGGCAAACCCAACGTGAAAAGTATCATATTAGCTGTTCCCAAAGAAGAAAGGACTGAGGAAAAACAAAGAGAAAAGGACTATCTGTCAGAACTCTGATTCTTCTCATTCAATTATAGGACAGCCTTTAAATTCTGATATTAAACACCTATCTATAGACCATTGGTCACAACCAGACCCCAGACAATCCATCCGGTCACCCCTTTGCTAAAGTGCAATTCAGATACTTCAGCACCAAAGTTTACTCGACTAAATTCCAAACTCCAAACATATAGAGTAGGGCCAAATTAATTCCAAATATCGTTTATTTATCTACTCCTCTATTCATAAAAAATTGCCCAATTTAAGTATTACAATTTTCAATGTATGACTTATAAACTTTTTTTATCTCGAAATATATAAGACAAAAAATTATGAAAACTTGATATTCTAAAAATTTATATTGAAATGCATCCAATAAGATTCCATGTGAATATATTATTTCTTATAACATAATAAGAATTCGAGGTCAAAGTTTACAAACTTTGACTCCAAATAATAGATTGGGGCAATTTTTAAGGGACTAAGGGAGTAAAACATATGGATTGCAATTTAAAATTAAAATTGCCTTAATTTGACTATTACGGTATCTAGTATACGCCTTTAAACTTTTTTTTTTTATCTCTAAATCCGCAAAAATAAAGAATTATGAAAACTTAATATTTTAAAAATTTACATTGAAATGCATTCAGCAAGATTCCATTTAAATATATTATTTTTTATAACATGATAAGAATTCGTAGTCAAAGTTTTCGAACTTTGACTCAAAATAGTGAATTGAGGCAATTTTTTAGGAATTAAGGGAGTAAAATTGCAATTTCTTCTTCAACTACCTTCTAGATTTTGTGAAATTTACTTTGACTTTTTACTAGTTTTGTGCTTTTTTATTCTTCTTATTTATTTTTACGTAAGTTTTAAGGAGATAGACATGACCTTATGCGTAAAAAAATATATCAAATTTATTTTTATTTTAAATTAAAATTATAACAGTAATTTAGGAGGTACCATATGAATTTAAAAGTTTTAGACGTTGGATACACCTTGAAGAGAAATCCTTAATTGAAAAAAGGTAAAAACCCATGCTTGAAATACTTTTTGGAACATTTTGGTTATAGATTTCGTTTCTTCCATATGTCCCAGATCGCATTGCGTTACATCAATCAGCATCATAAGTTTTTTGTTGATAAGAAACTAGGTTAGTCCCGGTTTGACAAAATTCATAATATAAAAATCTAAGAAATTTAAATTACTTATATACTCCACAAGTGCAAAAATATATATTTAACATAGTATGTACTACGTAGCATCTCCAATAAATATATAGGAAATTCTAACAATTAACCCCTCCAATTCTCCAAAGTTAAAAAAAAGGGTACAGCAGGTCCACATTTCTAACCATATTCACGTTGAGTCTAACGACGACAACAATTCAGGTAAAAAAAAAAATATCAGTCAAAACGCTATTAAGCACTTTTACGTTAGTTTATGATTTTCTATGCATTTGACAAAATGACCTTTCTTAGTAGAGCAACTTTAGCCACATAAATGAGAAATCACAACTAATTTTAGAACCCCTTCAATTTTGTTACGAAGATTATCAAGTATATCAATAGCAGTTTTGATTGCTAATCTTTGAAACCTCGTATTATTTTCTTAAATTTTCCAATCATCAAGTTAACTACTACACAATTCAAATCTTCTATTTGATTTGTTTGAATAAAACAAATTAGTGGTAACTCCAAAAAATCTAGGTCTCTTCTTTAATCAATAATAACAAGCACACATCAAAGAAAATTCTTTGACGTGAAAGTATGTTGCTCAGTAGAAAATGGCAAGACTATAATCACCCTCACCCTCACCCTCACCCTCACCTGAAAGCTGTAAGCTTAGATTTGCTAGTAGCCAAAATCAAAATCACCCAGTACAGGTTTAAAAAAAAAAAACATTCGAAAAGGAAAGGGAAAATTTCAATTTCCGTATAAAAACGCCAACCAATTTGATCAGAAAGATTTAATACCTCCAAAGTTAACCAATCCTCAATGACCCCAACAGAGGAAGACCGTTGAATTCAAAGAAAATGGTAGGAGATTTGATGGGAGGGTAATTAATAGACACAACACACAACTATAACTAATAGAAAAAAGGTCGGTACCCGGCCTTTAGCAGTATTGAATTGATTACAGTAGAGCCTTAATTTAACTAAATTAAATAAACTCACGACATTATTAGCCTTAAAGTGGAAAATTTTTGTATCATATTAGAGATAATGACATAGATGGATACGCAGTATAAAAGATTAAAAGATACAATCCAACAACCTCATCTATATATTTTATCGTTCCTAAAAAAGGACCTACACAATGTAATCGGATTCACATTCCTCATAATCCACCTCGTGAGACTTTTTTAACAAATGACAAAAGAGGAGTGGCCTTGTCATGTTTTAATAAATTGTGGTAAAAATAAGAAATGTTTTGCAAAAATAAGATAAATTTAGAAAAAGAAAATAAGTTTAAAGTAAAAATTAAATGAATTTTACAAGTTCAACTTAATCAACCAAATACTTACTTTATAAATGATAAGATCAGAACACGTTTATTAAAAAAGTACACATTAATATGAATGAAACATCACATTTGATCATGTTTTCTCTTATAAATTAGTGCATGAATGAATGAAGTCAAAGTGGACTGAGAAAAGTAAAAGGAGAACATTGCCTAACTGGCTAACTTAATCTTATACTTAGCATTAAGGCTATCCCTCGTTTGCAAAAACAGAAATCAAAGTGGCAGTAGAGCCCGAAGAAGCAGGGTACTAAAATTGTAATAAAACCCAAGGCCAGAACAAACACAAATATACCTGTAGCAAGCTACGATGCGACCTTGCAATGAACCTGTTTTTAATGTTGGCAACAACATCTAAGTAGGCATTTAAGAACGACACAAATACCAACACCAAAGCCAAAATGGAAACCAGTCAGCTTACAACCACCGTATTATTTTTTTGTTACATTTCCCAGTAGATTGAGGGCTTGAGGCATTGGGCACATTACAATAACCACTTCCAAAACTTCTTTCAACAGCATTTGCATGAAGTTCACATATGTTGTTAACAATAGCAATTTTAATGCGAACCAAGGTTTGGCGCTAAAAGTCAATGCACCCAACTAATCTGGAAAGTGCCTTGGGGGGGTATCTACTTATTCTAATATAACCAACGGCTACTTTAAATTTAAAACTCGCCCACAAACTATGAGTAACAAAGGTCGCTACTTGCTAAGCACGCACTTCCTTAAAGCCAAACCGTCTCCCCCGTCAGCAAAAATTGGATGCTAATAGATCCCAAAAGGCCTCAAACCCTCAGCCAAGCAGTCATAACACATTTTTACCACTAATCTACTTGTCAAAATAGAAAAAAAAACATTCATATACCAACATCCAAATCCGAAGGTTCACTAACATCTACTTTCAAATAAAATTCAGAACATTAACTAACCTAAAAACACTTCTCACACCACGAGAGTGCATGCCTTTGCCGTGTCAAACCTCACAGTATACAACTAAATATGAGACACTATAGATAGGAGATAAGAGACTTCCCAAACAAGAGAAAGTAAAATCAAGTGGCCAGGAGTGATGCACGACCAGCAGCTCCAGACTAACTCACCAACTCTGTCATCCTTGACAATTTACAGGGTTTATCCATTGGACAACATTTCAGCATTCACTTTTGAATAGCCCCAAAGATTATGATAAAAACAGGCTGAGGGGCAGAGCAGGGACATGAAAGCAAAATTCCCCATACAAAAGTCCTGAGTCACTAGAATTAACACATAACAAGAAGGCAAGACTCGTATCACCATAATCAGCAATTCAGCAAGACCTAAAACAATCAGAAACTTCTGCCACAAGATCAAGATAATTCAAAAAAAATAAAACAAAATTTTTAGGAAGCTCCTTTCCGCTGTCAATCTTTTCAGTTATATCTCACAATCTGTTTTTTTTCTTTTTTTTTTTTTTTTTTGTTTTCCCCTGTTTTTTTTCTTTTTTTTTTTGTTTGTTTTTATAGATTTTTTTGATGTGTTTTGTAACATAATATATCTGCTTTGCAAAATATGGTTCTTCATTCTGCAAGTCATGCTCTTGGATAAACAGATTATACTCACCAAGGTCATTCCCCGTTCAAACGTTCCAATATGATGATAGCTGATTGCACGTAATCAAAATGATCCTTGCATATAGAGACTGTATCCAGGTGATCAACACCCACTTTAACTTTCCCCAACCTTACCAGTCTGTAAAGAGCAAGGCAAATCCCGAGCGGATGATCTGATGCTAGTATCAGCATTATCATCTAACTGACCCTTAGAATGATTTTGATCAATGCTTTTCTCATCTATTTTAACATTTCGAAAATGATAAGTCAGTGTAGCAGTAGTCGGAGACTTGGGAGATTGTAAACCTGAAGCAGTTGAATACTGAACAGAAGGTGGCATTATCCATTTTTCCCAATCGACACATTTCCTGATTTTATCACCCTGCAAAAAAAAATAAATAAATAAATATGAACACAAATAAAAAAGTTCCTCCCACTATTTCAAAAACCTCAGTCTACCAAAAGAAAAGCTAATATTGACCAGGCATGTAAATTACCTGTACTTCAACAACAGTAGAAGATCTCAAAGCCTCCAATATTTGTTGAATGTCCTCAGTCAGTTGCATGACCTGAAATCAAGTTTAAATGTTAATTTGACCAAAAGCAACTTTTTATTACGTAGTATATAATTTGAAGAACAGAAAGAATACAGTAAGTAACGTGCAATGAAGGGGAATCAAATATCATTTCAAGAAATAAACAGAACAGTGAAATGACCACAAAAAAGACCAAACTTTTCCAGTCTTTCATTTCTTGTTAGCAACAGCTCATGGAACACAAATCAAATTCTGCAATTACAAGATTGCCACTAAATGTTTCAAGAATTATTCTTGGAAAACTGAGCACAAAAAATGAATTCTTATCTTTGACTGTCACCACACAGAACAGTTAAGCAAGTACATAATCTTTCAAAAAAAAAAAGGAAGTACATAAACGCTTACAAATGGCACAATTTAAAAAAAAATTGTTAGATGTATGAGAAACAAATATCATTTCAAGAGATTAAAAGAACAGTGAAATGACCAAAAAAAAAAAACTTTTCCATTACTTCCATTTCTTGAAAGCAACAGCTCATGGAGCACTAACTAAATTCTGCAATTACAAGATTGTCACTTATTTCTTGTCTAATTCTTAGAAACTGAACACCAAAAATAAATTCTTACCGCAGACTGTCACAACACAGAACAGTTATGCGAGTACATAATCTCTTTCGATTTAGGCACCGTTTAAAAGAAAAATAGTTAAATATATGAGAAAATAATAATAATAATAAAAAGGTTGGTTGATGTGGTGGAGAGAAACAGAGACTTCAATTTAAAAAAAGGGGAATGGGAAGATGAATTAGAGACATCCCAAAATAGCAAACAGGGAGATGGATATAGGACATCCAATATGGCAAAGAGATTAAATAGGAATGGAGGAGAACATATACAAAGATAAATTCACGGGCAGCTAGAGAAATGTACTTATGTAATTACGTCTTATCCCCTGTCTCAGAGTTCAGTCCTAAATGACTTTACAGGTAAATTAAAGAAAGTAGAAAATAACCACTACAGATACGTGTTGATGGTATAGTTTATTTATATTAGATGCATAAAGAGAATGCATAAGTAGGACGATCAATTTGAAACATCTAAAAATGGAAAGGAGGGCATAAACTTTGACATGGAGAGAATAATACTATAACAGCAGTGGAATCCTATTTTGGAGGGTTGAAACAGAAAGGAAGACTTCTCTCTCATAGCAATGAAAATTCACAAAAATGTATCTCTTTACAAAAGAACAAAACATGCCTATGTACAACAATGTCAAATGACCAAAAGCCCAACATATCAAATGTATTAATAAAAGATCTCTACAAAGCATGACTGACAAGATGAAGAAAAAGATAAAACATATAACAGAAACCCAACAACTGGTAGAAATGACATATCAAGAACAAAAGTCCCGATCCGTAAACAAGTTAAAGCTACAAAAATTATTTCTAAAAAGCTAAAGCTACAATTAAGGTACTGCAATTGCAAGTTCCAGTGAAAAATGAATGTCAATGTACATCAATATCATTGCAATAGATTCCAAAAGATGCAAATCAAGTAGTAAAATTAGTAATTCAGGTACTCAACATTGTAGACGATCAAGGTATCTAAGACTTTAGGATGTACATGAAAGTGAATTTTATTTATACATTCCAAACAATGATGTTCATCCCCGCCAGAGAAGATGACAAACAGATGCAGAGAGCCAGCAATTACGGCACTCTCTCAATATCACGAAGCAAAAGTTTCAACCCTATGAAGAAATAGTATGTGATCCAGCACCCTACAGCTCAGACATCCATAAAAAAGTCATCAAATCAAACAATGTACCAACCTTGTGCCATCATCATGAAATGGGAAGGCCGGAAACTGAAAACTTAATAAAAGTACATAAAGGGATGCTCAATACAGATCATAAGTACTTCTCTTAACACTTCTCCCACCACAAAACACCCCAGAACTTGCCATGAATGCAATGAACACCTCCAACTGTGTTATAGCCCAATCAAAACAAAAAGATGCAAGCAATTTACATTCACTAAATAAATGACAAAACAAACAAGAAATAATGATGGGCTATGGTTGACAAATCTGTTCTCATCCCCTCCACTTTTGTTGTTACATCCCCCAACTTTTTATTTTCTACCCTTAACCTCATCTAGGTTTGCACCACCTGAACAAACATCTTATAAGCAAAAATATTTGAGGAATAATGAATATGGAACAACAGAAAAAGAAAGCTCCCTTTTAAAAGTAATGGAAATAAGGAGCTACGGGTGGGATAAAGTATCCCTTGTGTGTAAGAACTTAGAATTTAAAAGAACGAATGTGCCTTGTCCTGACCAATGGGTAGCCTGTACCATTACAAAATTATTGAGAAGACATACAGATGGAAAAAAATGAAGAAGCTGGAGACTTTGGATCCTGCAAAGGCCAGATTGGATCAACGGAAGATAGCCTATAACTCATAGAGGGTCTTATGGTTGGGACAACTACCAAATGTTTGTCAAAAGATGCTTTCTGTACAAGGGCTATACTCAAAACAACTGGGAATATGGAGGATGAAAAAGCTTTACTTGAACACTGCCATCAATGGAAAGTATCAGTTTGAAAAGCTTTAATTATTTCGAAAATTCAAAAACTAGAGCAACAACAGACATGCAAACAACAACAGTGAGCACACTGAGACAATCAACCCAAAAATTTTCATCATAATCTGAGCTAGTTTTGTGAGAGAGATGCAGTTCCAAGAGTATGTCAGATTCTAGTGCTTTTGCTGACTCATTGTCTCACACATGAACCTTGGACCATCCGTCATCTAAGACATATAAATTCACAAACTAAAATCTTCAACTTCAAAACAGGTTTAGTCTTTTTTTCTAACTCGTTCCAAGTATGGCATTTCCCATGATAGTTCATGGACAAGCCGCTACTTGCTAATGTCGGATCTTTGCTTGATTCGACTTCGGTCCAGGCAAGAAAGCCCAAGGCAGTAAGAGTCCAAGAAAATTTAAATTACAAAACATTTCGTAATCTACAGATACATTATGGATTACTTTGGAGAAAGAATAATAACATAAAGCTTCCAACTGGCCGACTCGCTATTCTGTGCTACTTAGAAAAAAAGGGGATGATATATCCAGGCTAGGGGTTGTTGCGCTAGACAAATGACATTAAGTGGGAAGAGTAGAAATGAAACCGGCAGAGTCATCAAGTGTCACATAATAGCAAGGATGCTTATGGTCAATACGAGGCTGCAGCCTTTTAGATGTATTAACTAAAGTCGGCTGATAGGTAAAGATCTGGGCAGCAAAAGAGGCTCATGGGAAAAGTAAAGTAGTGCAACCCACCTTTAAGAAGCTTTATAAAGCCAGGTTGCCTTGGTGGCTTTGGCTGCAGCCTTGGTGGTTTTGGCAGCAAAGAGTGAGTGCAAGACCTACCTTAACTTGTTTTGTTAGATTCTGAGTTTACCAAGGACTAGTACTTATGAACCAATGCTTAAACATACATTAAGGTACCTTGTTTTCTTATTTAAATTAGATTCCTAGTTCTTATAGAATAAAATTTGTACAGCCAATGAATAAGTTATGGGTGACAAGGTGATAGACTGATAGCGATTAGAGACGCAAACTTGAGAGGGGGATATGCAACAATACAGCAATCATATAATGAAATGTATATATTTCCTCCGTTCACTTTCAATCGCAATGCATTCCTTTACAGGAAGTTGCCCAATTTATTGCAACATTACTTCATTTGGCCAATGCTTCTATCACTCACCTCATCACATTGACCCCTTTTCCACCTCTGTCTATCTCTCTCCTCTCCTTTAAAAAAGAAATCATACAGCCTCACGTGATAATAATAGAATGAAGTATATTTTACCAACCCAATGTAGTGTAACTTGGCCTGTGTGGTACTTATGAGTTTTAAGAAATTCCAGATTGTCCGTTTATTCTTAAGACAGTTTTGTATCCAAGTGAAATGAAAAATTGTGTAGTGATCAAGGACTCAGGATGGTATTTTTTTTGGTTGCTAGACAGTGTTCCTAAAACTATTAATTTGTTTAAACCCAACAAATCCATTAAGACCAACTAAAACCCAAAACTAGATTTGAAAATATCATTTTGAAAATCCATTGCACAAATAACATTACCTTACATAAACATCAAAAAAACTATGATGTTATTGAAAGCACTAAAATTCAAATAAAAAAGTGTCTCTAATAGTCAAACAATTAAGTACTTGGGCATTTGAATTCAGAAAGGATAAAAAATCAAACAAAATATCAAATTGATCTCTCATTATCAAACAAAGAAATTAGCTTTTAAGGAAATAAAAAGCGCCCAATCAAAAATTGTAAGCCAATAAATTCCCATTTATAACTTGTATTTTCAGCATTAACTCTCTAAAGGCGAGTTCAATACAGCTCAGGTACCACAACTTAAAGAACCCACATGGGAAAAAGAACAGGCCATTTATCCAGCAGGTGAAGAAACAATATTCTGGATATCAACTCAGCGAACAACAGTCTCAAATAAAGAATTGTGAAAAAGTTTACATGAGAACAGCCCAATATAGCAAGAAAAAGCTTTTATGAAAGATATGGAAGCCGCAAAACATCTCTTCTTGATAAAATTACAAACATGTAAGTTACAAGAAATATGCCAAAATACATTTTTTAGGTTATCAAACATAAAAATTTTAGAAAGAAATGTTTATTAAAACTGTACTGCTCCCATGGATAAAGATGTCATATTCAAAGCATAATACCTTCTTAAAGTTTTAAACAGCGAAAATTTGAGTAGGTTAAAGGGCACTGGGGAGTGAAACTAACAGAATCATCAGATATTGGGTTTGGTTTGGGGGGGGGGGTGAGAGAGGAGGAATACTATAAAGCACCACTAGAAGAAAATTTAAACACAGTAACAGGAAGAAACCAATTATAGAAAGGAATATGCATCTATTCTATTTATTGCAATATGCAGGGGAAAGATCAAATCCAATGGCAAGAAAAAAAATCCCAAAAACACATCATTAATAAAGAACATATCTCTACAAGCACTAACCTTTTTGAAGTTTGCAATAAGTGTAACAGGAACCCAACCTTGGTCATCCATATTGTTCCTCAGATATGTGTCTTTGATCAAATTTTCATTGCTTCAACGACAAAAAAATCGCCAAAATCATTAGATAAATGATCAGATAATCTTTAATTCAGAATAATCCTTAGAGGCAAACTCCTACATAACTACCTGAAGTAATAATCTATCTGATTCACTATCTTAGCATGCAACTGAGGATCTACAGCAGGATGAATAAATACAGGTGAAGGCACAGGTGCATGAACAAAAGAGACACCGTTGGGAAGATAGTACACAGGCACCTCTGAAACATTCAAATAAGTTAGAAATGTATCAATACAAAAGCCCTTAAATAAGCTAGCTATCATGCAGCTTACCAGGCACTCCCATAGGATTCATATACCCCCCAATAGGTGCAGGATGGACAAAGGGAGGAGCATTAACAGTTGGGGCTCTCACAAATCCTCTAGGAGAAACCCTTGGTTGCATAGAAGAATCTCTCCCATTAAAACTCCTCTGATGGTTCCAATCATGATTCCCACGATCCTGATCGCCGCGTCTCCCCCCATAATTCTGATGTGACCCATCACTACGTGAATGGGACCCACCACCACCCCTCCTGAATGAATTACGCTGTTGAGAATGATCCGCAGCAGCATTCCATGACCCATGCTCTCGATGACCATGGTTAAGGATGTTGTCTCTGCCAGAACTATCAGAACTGGTTTTTGTGGAAGTATGATTATGACTATGCAAACCTTCTGCAGGTGATGAAGATTGATGAGAAAAACCACCATTAGCCTGTGGATTTCCCCCACCATCACGCTTCATTGATTTTTGGCGGGCTGGCCTCCCAAGGTTTGACATAGAGTTATGGTTGAAATTACTAGTTGTAGGTTTTGGAGAAGGTGTAGATGATTGCGATAATGACTGTACTGGCGGTACTATAGATGATGACGATGATGATCCAATTCCAGTCACCTACAGTAAACAATATATTCACAACCACAGCAGATAACAACAAAAAACACAATTATAATCTATAACTTCACAAGCAACATATATATCATTGATCAGTGCCACACATTTTTCAGTCTCCCGTATTGGTAACACTATTAAAATCATGCAAAGTATATCATCACCACAAAGCACGAACCTACACATAACGTAATACAATAAATCACTTCGAAACCGAGATCATAAAAAATTCAAGTTCCTTTCACTATCAAAAAATCAAAGCTTAATCTTTAAACATCACACATCATTCACTAACAATATCAACGAATCATTACACGTCAATTCATATTATCAATACAATACTATGATCCAATTCAGAAAACCAATCCCAATTCAAATAATATTAAAGACGAATAAATAAAAGAATCAAACTTTGAGGAAACGAACCTGAAGAGGAGAGACCAATCCAAAATCAGGGGGACTTTTGGAAGAATCAGACGACGAAAGCTTAGGAGAAGCTTTGGTAGACTCAGACAAAGCAGGCCAAGCTTCAGCCGGGCCCATCACAACCGGTACAGGCCCACCATTCTCAACCGGTCCATTAGCCGGCTTTTTATTCCAAACCGGCTTCATCGTACCTGCATTGCCTCCATTCTCGGCGTTCTCCACCGTAACCTCCGTCGTCGGCGAATTACTCCTCTCAACCGGACCCGATTGCATTAACGGAGGCGCAGTCACCTCAGATTCCGGTCCCTTAACGATCTGAGTCCACGGGGACGACCCGGTCCGAGGAGACAACGCCGCAGCACCGGCGTTGGGTGAAGCAGCGGGGATAGCGGAGGGAGAAAGAGGAGGATTGCTGTTCGCAGACGCTGCCATCATATTGGAATTAGGGTTTGTCACTCGGAACGAGTTAACTCAGCCGATCAAATGCAAAAAAAATTGAAGAGTAGAGAGATTGCAATGAGTGATAAATTATAGTTTTATATAGAATTTTTCAAAGGTTAGACGATTGAATTAAGGAAAAGGGGGATCTGATCGAAGGTAGGAGAAGGAAAAAACGTTTTTTCTGCTTTTTTTTAACTCTCTACAAACGCAGAGAAAAAAGAGGGGATCTCCTTCTTCTCTTTCTTTCTCCTCAGTCTCTCTCTAGTCTTCTTTGTGTTTTGGGTTTTATTTGTACTTTTCAATTTTACGAAATTACCCCCGTGTTTACTCGCAAACTTATAGATTCCAGCCTTCCAGGTTATTATTGGCTGTTGGACAAGGGTATCCTTATTCTTTCTATATTTCTATGGTTACTCCCCCTAACACTTTGTACGCTGTCCGGGACGTGAGATTAGTCTTTTGGCTGTCGACTGGGATACTTGAGAGACCCAAAAAAAAAAATTCTATGATTATTACTAGTCTTACTAGTTACTACGAATTCCTCTATGCCTATGAAATAGGTCAAAGTATATATTCTTCTTTCTAGATTTTCAATTCTACTTCATTGCATACAAGATACAACTAAAAAAAAAAAAAACTCATTCCTAAAATCCAATTTTCATCCTATTTTTGTTCTTTAACATTGTTATGCTTAATCCATGTAAGATCAATCTAATTTAACGTTAAACTTATTAAAGTATTAAAATTTTGTAGGATTTTCAATATTGACATGTTATTTATTTATTTTTTGTCTTCTTACAAGACCAAGACACTAATTTGAGGTAATTATGCTTTAATTAGACCTTATTACATCTAAACTTTAATACATGACCATTATTTGTGCTCAAGGAATACTCACGCAATCCAAATTATGTGACGTAGCTAACTTAAAGATATGGTGTCATTTCCTCCACTAGAGCATTATCACCTAAGAGGAATTGAGCCACATTTGATTGATCATATATTTGTTTGACTTTCACTTTCATAGTACCATTCAATTCCCTTCCACTTATGAGAAGATAAAATCAATGGAGCTTTCTTTTCCCTAAATTCAATGGGTTCCTTATTCCCTGATCTTTTCCATGTTAGGGAGTAGGATCCGTCAAGGCTTTTTCTTCCATTTGTTAATGTGAAGCTATAACTTTTCTTTTTCAAAAGGGAATAAAAATAAAATTATTCCTTTATTGAGAAGACGAGTGAGGGCTGTGTGGCTTGGGTATTTAATTCTAGGAAATAAGTATATCATTGTTCGGCAGATTTATGCACATTTATTTTCTAAATAATACATTTTAGCATTTAAAATAATGTACTCCTACATCGTATAAGAATAAATTTCATGCTTTGTTTGATTCTTGTTATGTAGTACTTCTTAAACTACGTTATGGTGTGTGTAATGTAAATATGTAATAGTTGTTATACGAAATTACAAAGTATTACACTACCGTTAATATTATAGGAAAGTGGATACAGAGACAATCTAAGACCGTGTGTTATAGGATATGATATATTTAGATGTTTAATATTGGATAGAATTATTTTAAGGTTAATTATGTTTATCTTTTGTATATTTATTTTTTGGTAGTTTTCTAATCTCAAAACACTAGGTTAAACATTATATATATATACTATTTTGATCATAAATGAAAGCAAGGGTTTTTTTATTTTACACATATTTCTCATGATATCAAAGCCAAAATCTAACCTTAGTCGTTTTTTTTCCACTTGCTTTGCTTCCGCGTGTGTTCATGACAAATTGACAACAACCTTAAATTTCTAAGCAATGATAAATGTGTGGAAAAAGAAAGGGCGCGTTAAAACAATTCCTGTGAACGGTTTATACTTTCTCTGAAATTGATGCAACATTTCAAGTTTCACCTAACTTAGGAAGCAGCATAACCATAACCATCACCATCATCAAATGTGCAGAAAATACGAGTTGTTCCTATTCTTTCACGAGAAAGCCGTGTCATAATTGGCTCTAAGCCAGTTAACAACTAACCCCATCAACCTTTTCCGACTTCTGGGTTCAAATGTACCAAACAAATTAATTAATGTTATAACACGTTTGGTGAAACATGACCATTGGGCAGTGCGCCCTTCAATGTTATGACATAAATCAAGCAAAACTACGTAACTAACAAACTACCAATACCAAGGACCTGGGACCAATGGACCATGAAGTTTTTTCCCAATAAGTAGGGACGAAGTAGAGCACAATTTTGTCTCAACCATGATCACAATTTCGTCCTACGAAGGTGGAGCCGTACTAAGTTTTAGACGGAGTGGAGAGATATAGTTATATTATTAGGGGTGGGGAAAGATTTGATGAAGTGAAGTAGACTGATCAACTTGCAAAACCAGTAGCGAAGAGCACAGGTTTCGATACACAGGGTCCGCCTGGTGAGTCACAATCGATAATCAAATATGTAATAATTTTTTTTACCAAACCAAATAATAATACTAAAAAATATATCTAAAATTTCAAAGTGAGAAATTTAAAATAATAGAACTTAATACTTTGCATAACAATATGAATTAGGAAAGCCCATTAATGTCTAACACCAAATACATAATTAGCTATCCCTAAAACAAAAAATGAAAGAAATAATATTTTGTTCTACCCCTCGTGACTCCTACCTTTCCCAGTTCTATTCTACCCCTTTCTTTCTTCCCTCGTGACTCCTCCCTTTCCCACTCTATCTCTTCCTATAGTCAACTATTTTGTTCAATTGTTCCATACCCAAATTGCGAATGCGAGATGGGTACTTGATGAGAAAAGAAGAGTCACAAGTAACATATGAGACAATAAACACAACTGGGTATCACGCATTCATGCCCACACATTTAATTGTAACAACAATAGCAAAACCATAGATTAAAAAAAAATAAAAAAAAGATGAACCCATAATCAAAGTACCAAAATAAAAGGGAAACAGAGAGGAAGAGAATGAGAGAGAGACCTTGGAGGTGATAGTAGAAGCGTAAAACAACTTCATTCGAGTGTAAAGGTATTTATGGGGCAGCAAGAGATGATCCCACTTCATCAAGTTTCAGTAGATTGAAAATTCCTTTAATTTAATAACAAAAATGAAAAATCAAGAATGAAAAGCGGGGTTCTGTCAATAAACAACCTTCAACGGAGTTATAGCTGCAATTTCTGTGTTTTAGAGAACACGAAAGACATAATAGGAGTGGAGATGTGCAGGATATCGAGGAAGCGCAGAATGTGCCAATTGCCATATAGTCCTACACCTCAATTTTTTTTGCCCCTGGTGAGTCACGTGACTCACTAGGCACAATGCCCGGTCCGCCCATGTTGGTACAAATTAACTCCAAATCTCCAATCCAGTATTCTTAATTCATCGAGATGCTACAGGTCCACAAGAACAACACAAAGCAGAAAACAGTAGACTAATCAGATTGATTGAATATGATCACCAGGGGTACTTCAAGAATGGTCGTCAAATTCAGTCATCTTTTGAACAGCTACAAGGGCAAGAGTAACACTGGGCAGGGAATAAACTCCGCCAGGAGATTTGCATCAATGTGCTTCGAATGTATCGCTTCCATGCTTAAAACAACCAAATCCAAACTCAAATCATCCGCAACCTCACCTATTATGGCTGTAGGTTTACTTCCTTCCCCAAGTTTCTCTAGCAATCTGAATTCCTGAAACCCGCCTGTCATAGTTCAACAAGAAGGAAGCAAATGATATGATGCCTACATCAGCTCCTGTAAACACTAGTAAAATACACAGACCGACAGACACTACAGAATACCTGTCTACTGTAATGAAGGGTTTGAATTGGGATAAAGATGTTTCAAAATAAATAACTTGTCTCCAAATGCTTGTAGCAGACATGACGCAAGGGACTTGCTGGATCAAATTTGCAAATTATTACATAATTCAATCTAGCCATCACATGGGCTTGAGGTCAGAAACAAACTGCAATACTTGGACTCTTAATTTCCCTGAATAGATGGACTTGCTTAAAAAAAGCAAAATCAAGCCCTTCAAATTCATATCAGAGTATCAGACCCTGCCCTTATCTCTAAGTCCACGTAACACTTAAATCAAGCATGCACAAAGGTCAAATCCCTGACTCCTCTTCAAGTAGAAGGTGCAATAAAAAAAAACAAAAGCCTCTATCAAACATGAGAACATTTGCATCCTACAAAGTCCCTCACTTCATCAAAAAAACCTCAAGTTCAGCAAGCTAAGTGAATAAGACAATCAAAATGTGGTTAGGGTATACTGAGTGAAGAAAAGGATAGAGATCTACATACCTTCTGACAAATGCCAGCGAATGCTAGCCAGTTGTGTATCATGCTCAGGATGTGACTCCTTTGGCTTGTCATCAATAACTGCAATGAGCAAAAAGTTTGGTGGCCTGAATTCTAGCACTGGAAACAGCATTTGACAGAGAAAATTTTCTCTATGTTTCCTCTACAGCTCAATCATTCATTATTAAGTGTTACATTTGCATACAACACCATCACCACCACAAATCAATAGTTCAACCGAGATTATCCCGCTATTATGTTGAATCATGTTATATGCAAACTTGTCATATTTCTGGAGAAATAAAGTCCCACGTTTTATTTGTGTCATATGAAAGGTCAAAATACATACCTACAACTGTTATATCTGCTCCATACTTTTTTGCTAAAGCAGCAGTAGTTGCAGCAGCCTGGCATTATTATGGGATTTAGAAAATGACACATTGTGTCAAGTTTGCCAACAAGTCAATGAAATACACTCTGATGGTAATTCAACTATATAAGAATTTTACCAATGGCATAAATTAGAACATGGATATAGCTCATGGATCCATGTAATAAGGAAAATCATTTCTTATAAGTGACAGCTTGAACGCAAAAGGAGAATGAACTCAGGAGGATGGGGTGCTCTAATTATGGATCATGAAATTTTGGACATGATGTCATAAAAACATTTATCATGATTGATCAATCAAGATTGCACTACACTTATAACCTAGATCTGTGGAGGTCACAAACTTATTATTATACCTGTCTTGTTCCCTCTGAGAGATATGGATTTCGGTCAGTGATGGGTAGAAGCAGACGTTTGAAATGAGTAAAAGCGTCAACAGCTACACTGACTTCAGATTCTTGAGCTTTAGTCTTAACTGCAAACATCCATCACAGAAGAACCAAGTCAAAATCCCAGCACATTGAATATTAGAAATCTACAACTGGGACTCAAATGGGTATTATCAACAAGACAACAAAGCTACAAGTCACTGAAGATGCTACTAGTCTAAATTGGACATACAATGCATTAAATGGTTCAATGATTATATTAGACCAAGTACCCGAGCCTGATTAAATTCTACTTCCCTTTCCACAATTAGTCAGCATCGTTTTTAATGCACGGAATCAAAATGAGAGAAAAAAAGTGGGAAGTGGGCTGAGTGAATTTACAGAAGAAAAATAATAATAAAAGATTAACTTAATTGTGGGACATCGCAAAACAAAGAGTATCAAATAAATTGCGGGACGGTCATAATATTTTTCTGTCTAGAGTACACACAGGTTCAGATTTCAAAAATCACCAAGCTAGACCGATATAAGCTTACTTCCTCAATAAATTTAAGGCAAGGGCTGTGACACAGACTTATTCATAATTTATTACTCCGTACTTAAAATAGGCTCTGCGCTTCACGTCTCGTATAAGAAAAGGAAAATAGAGTACCAATGTCAAGTCATCTTCTTTGATGATCAAAAAACAAGAAAAGGAAAAATTGATACATCATCTTTCCATCAAAACTAAAGGCAACTTTTCAAGCATTTACATTGTGTTTGGGAAACTAGTTTTGAAGAGTGGAAAATAGAGTAAACGTTTACATTTTGCACAACTTTTGGTACTCAAAGCTCAAAAACCACCATCTTCCCAAAACGCAAATTACCCAAGATTAATCATTCTTTGAATAACATAAAAGTAATCAAACAAATACATGTTCACAGAAAACGTCATTGATACACTTTGAAGACCGTAAAGTGCCTGCCCATAGTAAACGACGACAGTATGCGACCAGTAAACCTTTAGGCACAAGTACTAATAAACACTCTGTAAATTATCGATACCTTGTCCTCAATTTCCAATGATTTCTGAGTGGTCCTTGAGCAAAATCAAAGTCTTAGGCAAATAGCGCATTGCAGAATTCAAATCAAAGTCACAGACTCACACCTATAACGACTTCAGTTCTATAATCTCATCATGGAGGTCACATTCCTCAAATTGTCCAAATGTTCTAATTACTTAGTGTGATTAAAAAGATTGATACCACGAGTCCACGACTGACACTAGCATAATCACAATTACAAGGAATACGAATTACATCATCACATCTAGCCTTCTAGGAAGGCCAAATTATAAACGAACTGACAACGACAACCAAGTTCGCAAGGTAAAGTAGGCACCGGTGAAGTAAGTGAAGATAATTACAGCATATCTCGCATTCGTTGGTAAAACCCTAACAATCATATAAATGAAGTACTCCGTATATACCGAGTTAGGGATAGGATTCTGTAATTAAAATTCAAACCTAACTGTTATTCAAATAATGAATTGCAATAGAGAACAGTTGTTTGAATTGGAAAATTCCATAATAGTGTCCGTACACCACGCTGAATAAGTCAAAATCAGGTCAAGTAGGACTATCAATTAAAAAACAATTTGTTGAATTAGTTGAGAGAGGGAGAGAGAGTTACCGGAATGTGAGGATCTTAGAGAAGTGGAGACACACGAGAGATATGAAGATTTGAATATAGATGAAGAGGTGAGCGTCGGACAAAGTGGGGGAGATAGGGAGTAAGGCGGAATATTGAATGGAGCTCTAGAAATGGTACAGGGTTGTAATTGATGAGATACAACAAAGGTGTGAAGTGACGCCATTGGAGAAGACTGGACGGACTACTTGAGACGTGAGACTTGAAGTTGAGACTTGAGAGAATTAGAGAGATATATATGACATATGATTGTCTAGTCTCGGTGTTAGGTCAAATAAATATAAAAATGAGTTTTAAACTCTTTTTAACTGTTTGGTTTAATAGAGAAATGAGATTTATTTTCTTATTATTTGGTTTAAATATAAATAACTGTAATCTTAATATTAACAATAAAAATATTTTTATTTTTATATATTCACAATATTAAAATTAGGGTGTCAATTCAGGTTTACAAGACAATTTTGGGTTGACATATCGCAGATCGATTCTTATCGGTTCGGGTTAAATCGGATCAATTTAGCCTATCGAGTCGGGTCATGTTGGTCAGGTCAAATCAATTATCTGCTTGATCGAGTTCGAATCAGCTCGTATTCGATTTGGGTCAATGTCAATTTGGGTCAATTATGTTCGATTCCTAAATGGATTATAGCAGGTTTTGGGTTAAGTCAACTACGGGCTATTTGTCCAGTTCAATCGATTTCGGGTTATCTTCGGGTCGAATACGTAATGGATCGGCTCTGTAACAATTCGGACATACCTGATCCATTACATACATGATCCGTTACATACTTGACCCAAAGACAATCCGAAATCGATTTGTATACCGGTATGGATCGGGTTTGTAACAAGCTCGGATTTCAAGAAAACGATTTGTATATCGGTATGATTAACATGGGATGTTAATGTATTGTCAAATCGGACACTGAGAGACTTAAGGAATTGTAGATTGCTCCACTTGATCTCGGACAAGTGGGAGATTAAAGGAAGTGTCCTCGATCGTCTTCAAGCGATGATCCAACCAAATAGAGAAGTGGGCTTAGAGAAACCTGATTCATTTGCGCTCATTGTGTGACCTCGTAGGACCCGGTTATATTAGTTGTGGGCCCAATCACATTAAACCCTGAAGATTCAATAGGAGATGGGATAGGATCAATATACTCTAAAGGGGGTGAATAGAGTATGGTCGTTTTTCAAATTTAGGCTTTCAAAGGCTTTGAAACGGCTTTTAGATGCGGAAGTATAATAGAACTGGTTTCAAGGGTTTTGAAGCGGGTTTCAGGATTTTGAACAGAATAGGCTATTACGAGATGAATGAATTAGGTAAAGTAAAACGATATATAAATGCAATAAGTAAAGTAGACGAGTATTTGTTACGAAGTTCGGCAACGTGCCTACGTCTCCGCCTAGGGTTTCCTACCCGTAGGATTTAACCGATCTTTATTTCCTCCTTTAGAGACCTAAAGCCACCTTTGAAGATTATCACCCAATCTTCTATACCGTAGCTTTTCCTAGGTACACTCTAGCGTCTCAATTCCTAGAAATAAAAATCTCCTTTCTTTTTCTGAACCTTTGAGTATTATAGTTTCTACTCAAAGTATGTCTCTCTTTTTCTTATGATCTTTCTTTTTTACACTCAAGAGATATTTTATATTCTTTTCTCTCAATTCTAAATTACATTAAAAGAGTAAGTACTAGAGAGAAAGATTTGTTGTAGCTTTGAATTGTGTATCTCGTTGAAAGGCCTTGTTTTTCTTCAAGCTTCAGCTCACTCTATTTATAGAGTTATTCTTGCAACGGATAGTCTTCAACTTCTTCAGAAATGTCGTTGCTCTTGAATCGGGTATTAGGCCTTTGACTGACTGCTTCAATGTTTGTTCCATGATTCTCGGGCAGTTACTGAGGTCAGCTTTAAAGGTCTTGACCGATACTTTAGCTGTTACAGATTTGAATTGTTGTTGAGATGTTCTTGTCGACTGAAGTTCTTCTATATAGGCACGTCCAACAACTTGTTCAACTCAGCATGTCTTTGATTCAACTCCATAAACTTAGGAAGACCAATTTATTCAAACTTATCTTGATAGAGTTTTGAATCTTATTCAAATGCTTTGAAGTTCATGGCATAACAAACTCCTTTATTTAAGGAACCAATTTGAATTTGAATTGTTATACCTGAAAAGTATTTAAACATAATCTACTAACAACAAACTTATTAGATAACAACGTTAGAAAACATAAGTATAGGAACGTGTATAGAGTTGCAACATCAACTACATACATACACATATTTATACATTTGTTCACGTAGGCTTGTTTGATAGGGTTTTTGACTTCCATCATACATACATATATAAATAAGACTAAATACATCAAGGTGGAGTCTTCAAACCCACGTAACGCAATTTGTTTCTAGCAAAACATTACGATACTAAAATAACCGAACTTATTATCTCCATAAGGATCCTAATATATTTAGTAATTGCACGACGGACACTTTATTCAAGGATCTCAAGTCTTAACCATTTACCTTTGCTGATATTCCTCTGGAAGGATGATGCTTGATTGTCATGATCAAACTTTTCAAGGTCTACATTTAACTTAGTAATTCTGAGGGTCATTATACATCAGTTAACAACTCTGCAATTCTTTCGTACTTCTTGCCCTCCTGTGATGCTCCTCATCTTAATCATAGATTTAGAAAATCTTTCCTTAAAAAATTAACTTGTAATTTGTGTTGTCAAACATTGTAGGGAAAGAATCCATTTATCCATGTTCGAACCAGCATTTTTCTCTGGTTGTGTGCAGGACACACTCTTTTTAAGCTGGCAGCAGAGATAGGGTTGATTGAGGGGTCAATGCTATGAGCCTATGTCCACTGTTTAATTGAAAGTACTACTGCATCCCTCGCAGCTAAAGACAACATGTCAGCACATGAGACAACTCCAGGATATGCAGCTTCTAGGGCCTTTTTTGCATTATATTATCAATGACTAAAAAATGCATGCAGTGAAGGTTTGGAGGACCAGACTTCTCCTACTTTGCTGTAACCATCTTTGTCTGGCAGCACGGAAGCATCACACCTCTTCGAAGGAGAAAAGAGTTTTCCAGTCAGTTGAATGTATACAAACATGATTTGCACATAATGACCAAGTTAAATATGCTGGCAAAGTTACTAAGTTAGGACAGCTAGATACCCTTATGAAGCAGTCATGGAAATGCAGGTGAATCAGGATAGCTGGGACCGTTTTATCTTCTGTAAAATGATTCTTTCACTATATTTGCGACTATACTCTCCACTGAAGGACATGTCTTATCGTAGTAGTTTTAGCTCAAAGCATCACCAATAGAAAACACTGAGCAAATCAGAAGGGAGTTGAAGACTACAACTGCAATTGCCATGGTGCAAATACTCTGAACTTCTATTTTCTCTGTCTTAGTTAATTGTTGAAAGTGAAAAGGATACAAGGAGTTTTTCAGTGACATCGAGAGAGAGAAAGAATGAGTGAGTGGGAGACACTGACATAGAGAGTGACAGAATAATGTGACAGATTTTGGATGTTGGTTTACAAGTGAATTAATTCAGCCTATATAACGCCTATATAACGAGTTTTATTGTCCATGCATCCTTATCAGTCAGTAGAAGAATGTGCTGTTCATACTTTTCTTTTACCAGGTGTTTAATTTTAACTTGGTTGCTCTAATTCCCTCGTGAACCTTATGCATGTGATTTAATAGTAGTTTAAGGTTGACCTTGGGCACCCATGCAAAGTTGCGAACAGGCACGAAATCAGATGAGCTATTCCATTTCTAGCGCTGGCAATTTAAGTGCCAATCCATTGTTCTTAACGTGTAAATTGTTATTTGTTGGTTTTCTTGCAACTTCGTTCATGCAATGCAATTTCGCTTGGTTTTACATGTTGTTTATATTATGTGTGTTCTTTTAAAACCGTTAGAGGCTTAGAGCTCTTCATAGCCCTCACCTAATTACATGAAGTCGGGTATATACGTATAATTCCAAGTTCTAATGGTCATGGTTTTCAGGCTGTGCACACAACATGATATTTCGAAGGCGATGATTTGATAATACTCTATGTGATTATCTGATTGGTTGGGTAACTGTAATCTTGTTTCTTTTCTAAGCTAAGTCAAAAAGAAATGTTACTCTATATTTCAAGGGTATGGGACGACTGAAAGGAAAATCTTGGTTAGAGTTGAGCTATCATGTTCGTTACACTGTTTTTACAGTGTAGCTTGCTTTTGAAGTTATACGGAGTAATAATTATCATAATTATGGACGAAAAATGCTGGACATAAGTCAACAAAAGATGGTTCAAACCACGTGGTAGGATTTCATAATTTAGGAGCAACAACAAGAAGTCACTTAATGAGCTGGAGAAAGCAACGACGTTAGGTGGTCAACCGGTTTGAGTCACATTCGTTTATAGAAAACAGTCCATTTTACAAAATTAAAAAGAGTTCTACTTTAAAATCATATGAAAATAATAGGAGCAATTCCTTATCCTTATATAATAGACATTTTTGTATTAATTTATAAATATGGGATACTTATAAATATATTTTATGAGTTTAGAACTTTAATTAACAAAGTAATGCTCTCTAACTGCTATAGTCAGTGGTAGACTTGGGCTTTGGTTTGGTTTGGTTTGACTCACCAGTGGCCCAAAAAAATTTCAATTTATTTTAAAAAAACTCTCTGACCCTTTCTTTCTCTGTTTCTCACGCACTCGGTCTCTCTCTGACCTCTGCCCCTCTGGTCTATCACTGTGTCTCACACTCTCACCTCTCACCCTCTCTCTCACATAGTCACACCAGGCATCTGGCTGCATTGCAGTCTGCAGCACGCCAGCACCCAGCCATGGAGCCACCCACCCACCCACTGTTCACTGACCCACCAACATTCCTCGTCGGACCAACCCACCACCAACCATCATTCCTCGCTGGACCACCTATCCACCGCGCTCACAAGTTCACAACTAGATAAATCTTATATTTAAATTTCAGGGTTTTATCTCAATTATTTGTATAATTATTATTTCCTAATTTTTTTAGGGCTTATTTTTTTTTACATATTTTGTCAATTAATTGTAGTTTTGAAAATATATCTGTTACAAATTGTAACTTTTAATTAAACTGGTAGCGACACATGTCAATCCATGACTAGGCCAAATATTATTGGACCTCATGTCTAGTCACCACGAACTATTAGTTTGTTGTTTTGTTTGGTAGGCTTAATTATTTCAATAATGTTCATCCATGGACAAACCAAAAGTTCACCATTTATGGTGAAAAAAATGGTTTGCTCCCATAAACTTTTTTTTTACCATTAAGGGAGCTTTAAAGATTGTACCAGAGAGGAATATGATCAATTTTAGATACTCATTTTGCTAGAGAGGAATATGATCAATTTCAGATAAAGTTCACGGTTTTACTAATTTCAACAATTTACTAGTATAATATTTTGGTTGGCTAGCTGTACTGTACAAGTGCATCTCAACACTAGCAAAAGCATCAAAAGTAAAACAGAATGATGTGCATGGTGACATGGTCACCTCAAACAACAAACCAAAAACCCTGTTATTATCACATTTCATAGATTAATATATTGTGATTAATATAACAACTAAATTACAAATTGAGTGTAAAAAATAATAGGATTACCTATTGATTCCTATAGTCATGATTAAAATGATCAGAACTACTGTTCTCGAGCTATACAAACGACTAGCTTATGTGTCGTGACTCTCTTTAATCAACATTATGGAGTCGTACGTGTAGAAAAGATAGGATTAGTAAGGGATAAAATTTGATTAGAGGATAAAATTTGTTAAAAAGATAAGATTATTAGGAGATTTATAGTAGGTGAAATACCAAGTAGAACATATATAAAAGCAAGGATTGTACATCAAATTATCATCAGAAATCTACGAAAAAAGCTTAAACCCTAAACTGTCAAAATACACATTGTTATTCTTTTCTTGGTATCAGAGCCACCGCCTTTAGGACTGTTCCGGTGGAACTTTTCCGGCATAGGTTTCATCACCTACCAAGTAAATTACCTAAGACATGAGTGAACTACCGAGAAATACCGATGATGGACCCATAACTATGGCGCAGTTGCTTCAAATCATTGAGAAATTGAACAACAACAAAAGCCATGATAGTAACGGTTCATCATTAACAATCTCAGAAAAACTGAACCACCAAAACTACGCAAAATGGTCCAGGTTGATGCTCATGGCGATCGAAGGGAGGGGGAGGCTCATACACATCACAGCCCCCTCACCCTCCTCTGACACCTATGAGTACAACCAGTGGACCCAGCGAGATGCGGTGGTTCGAACCTGGATTGTAGAAAACATTAATCCAGATCTGGTAAATTAGTTTCTGGATTTTTCAACAGCAAAGGAGTTATGGGAGGGGATCAAAGCCGTCTATAGTAGTGGTAGAGACGGGCTTCAGATCTTCGATCTAGCCACCAAATCAAACATAGTCAAACTCGTCCAAGAGCCCATAGAAGTATACTACAGCAAATTGATTACAATATGGAAAGAAATAGACCAGCGCATGCCTAATCCAATGAGTTGTCCCAAAGATATCACCATATACAACAAGTTACAACAACAAACCCGTCTTGCTCCTACAGAGTATCCTCTACAAGTACAGTTATCTGAGGTATGTACTGATCCTCCTCTTGAAAATATAATAAATACTAATGATGAGAATGATGAAGTAGTACAGGAGAATGAGACCGAAGATCATACATTGTTTCTGAAAAGGAAAAGGGATCTGATAACCTGCCTAATTATTTATGTGGATGACATGATCATCACTGGGAATGACAGGGAAGAAATCAAGAAGTTGAAAGAAAAGTTATTTCAAGAATTTGAAATGAAAGACCTAGGGAGACTAAAATATTTTCTAGGAATTGAGGTACTCAGGTCAGAAAAAGGTATATTCATTTCTCAAAAGAAGTATGTACTGGACATGCTAGCAGAAACAGGAATGCTAGAATGTAAGCCTATAGATACACCGATGGTAGTTAACCATGGGCTACAGATTGAAGAAAACAGAGAGCAAGCTGACTAGAAGAGGTATCAGAAACTGGTTGGAAAATTGATATACCTGTCACATACTCGACCTGATATAGCTTATGCAGTTGGAGTTGTGAGTAGGTTCATGCATAAGCCTCAATCTGCACATTTGGAAGCAGTATTCAGAATATTGAGATACCTAAAAGGAACTTTGGGGAGAGGAGTACTGTTTTCAAAGAATAATCATTTAAATATTCAAGCATACACAGATGCGGATTGGGCAGGAGATCGAGACAGCAGGAAATCAACATCAGGGTATTTTACTTTGGTAGGAGGAAATTTAGTTACTTGGAGAAGTAAAAAATAAAAAGTGGTTGCAATGTCAAACGCTGAGGCAAAATTTAGAGGAATTGCAAAAGGAATTGCTGAAGTTTTGTGGCTTAAAAAGCTTCTATCTGAATTAGGAGTATCTTCGGAAGATGGGTGTGAATTATTTTGTGACAATAAAGCTGCGATTAGTATTTCAGAGAATCCAGTTCAACACGATCGAATGAAACATGTAGAGGTTGACAGACACTTTATAAAGGATAACCTAGTTATCAAACTACAGTTCTGTAGAATGAATGAGCAGTTGGCAGATATTTTGACCAAGGCAGTTGGAACAAGAATCTTCGAACAAGTATTGTGCAAGTTGAGTATTACTGATTTGAAGACTCAACTTGAGGGGGAGTGTAGAAAAGATAAGATTAGTAAGCGATAAAATTTGATTAGAGGATAAAATTTGGTTAAAAGATAAGATTATTAGGAGATTTATAGTAGGTGAAATACCAAGTAGAACATGTATAAAATCAAGGATTGTACATCAAATTATCATCAGAAATCTACGAAAAAAGCTTAAACCCTAAACTGTCAAAATACACATTGTTATTCTTTTCTGTACGTCTATGTCTATGTCTATGTGCTATAAATGAAAAAGATGCTAATTAATATCTCGACATTATGGAGTCGTAAGTCTATGTGTATGTGTATGTGTCAGTGTATTCGTGTTTATTATATTTGGCTGATTTAGGTTTGAATCATCAATATAAATTTCAAGTTATTTGGAGAATGATTTGTTTTTGAATGTTAGCATGGAATATATTATAAATCGATATCAAAATATGAAAATTTATTCAGAACTATTGTAATAAATTTTTATTACTATTTAGTTTTATTTTGTAGTATTATTTGAACATTTTATTGTATTTTGTACTATTTGAACATTTGGTTGTATTTTGTACTCATTGAATATTTGGTTCTATTTTGTACTCATTGAACATTTGGAAGTATTTTTAAGTACTATTATTTGGTTCTTTGATAAAAAAAATTATTACATATTTGATTATCGATTGTGACTCGCGGAAAATTCTAGGTCCACCTGGCTGTAGCGGTGTACTGAGTCGAGCGGCTATTATTGTCGGTGTCTTGCATTATTTGCATGGCATTACCCAGTCAGTGTCGGCATCCTTGGCTAGTGTTGGTCAGTTAAACTCTGACGTAATGATCTTATTCTTATACACAAAGTAGAAGGCACACAAAGACGAGTGCGTAGGTGAGAAATTTCCTAATCCTCAATGTATTTAATACTCTAAACGTAAAATTGAACGTTTTTTTTCTTCATGAAAGGTAAATTAAAACACTCATTTTCCTTAGAGATTACCATAATATTGTTACAACTACTCAAATTAAAAGTTCATTATATGTAATATATATCTTATCCTAATAATATGAAATGTCTAATATTAATTTATAATTAATAGTTATCAGACTTGTCTTCTTACATTTATCCCTTCATCATTGTAATTTTTTAGTAAAAATTGGAGTATTATTTTTCGGATTTCTAAAATATCATAAGGTCATTACTAAGTATTTTTGGGGGGATGGAACGAGACACTTGTTACACTAGGAGGGGTACAAAGGTTTTCAAAAGTCATGATCTAGTTCATTGGCTGGAACAAGGAAATAGAGAAAAAGCCAAAATAACGAAGTTATTGTGAAATGTGATCTTGTCTATAATAAAGAATTCACGATGTACGTCTTCGTCAAACCTGGGGCCCTCTGCATCTACTATCTTATCTGGTTATCTATTTCAGTACTCATCACTTCTCTGCACTGATCTTTTCCTTGCTTCAAAACCGTCGCTGATGATTTTGACCCTCCTCTTCAATGATCATATGATGCAAGTTGAGAACTAAAACGTTTAGGATATTAAATAAAACAATACTTCCATCTCTTACGATATCACATAGAAATAAAAGGTTAAGGTTAAGGTCAAGGTAAGGTAACAAACCCCTCCTGCCAGGCTGTCTTCTCTATCTGTACATCTCCTGGTCTCCTCTTTAATTTGATCCTCATTTCATTAAGAAATTTAAAGATGTTTTGAAGTTATCTGGTAATTCTATTTCCATCATTTGAAGTATGGCTCTGACAAAGAGCTTTTAGTTCAGTAGTGGATCGGAACATGTATGCTGGGGAAGAAGTTGATGGGGGTAGCTCTTGTAATAGGTGGTGTCTTGTGTTGTAATTAATCACTGTCGTTAAACATGGTTGTGAGTCTAGCGATGTGTGACAGTGTACGTGAGAGGGAGGGTCGGCCAGGGTGTGTTAGTTTGTGTCTATATAAAACTAGTTCAACAAGGTACCCTTGGGTGTATACTAGCGGTACTTCTTTTAGAATACGGAGTATTTGTTTTCAACATAGATATTCCGTTCTGAACAGCGAATGCTGATTTACTCGGAATGAATTGAACCATTGAACTTCACTTTCGGATTTTCCTCTATTTGCTACATGTTGTGGAACTGGAAGAAAATTAAATTGGTTTTAATGAAACAAAGGCAATTCCTTGCGCTTGATTGATTTGACAAAAAATTTAAATGTCACACATTTAACTTAGAACCATGCTCTTATGAATTGACATTTCGACAGTTTTTTCGAATCTCCACTCCTCCTGTGATGCTGCTCATTTTGATCATTGACTTGACGAATGCTTTATAGAAAGCTTCCTTGGAACCAGCATATTTGTAGACCAAATGTTTAGTACTTGGAGCTGTGAACAAAGCTTGGTCCGAAGAAAACAGGCTCTTTCCTTGCAGAATGAGTTTGTAGTATGTATTGTCAAACAATGTTGGGGTTGGATCCATGTTCGAACCCACGTTCATCACTTTGTTATGTGCTGGACAGACTTTATTCAAGTTTGCGGCAAAGGACGGATTGATCGAGGGATCAATGTCGTGAGTTGTATCGAAGTTGTGCAATCGGTTTTGGAATGATGAGCAGTGGGAGAACCCTAGACTGTGTCCTCCTGCATAGATGGGCCAAGTTTACTAGTTAGTTCAGTCTTTCAGATTATAAGTACAAGTTGGTAGCAAGTTCAGATCTATTCGAAAATTTCATCTGGTGGTGTCAGTGTGTGACAGGTCTGATATTGACTTCTATTGATGTTTTCAGGTTTGATGCTAGCTTGTTTTTGGCCTATGTTGTTTACCTGAAAGTGCCACCAAATCTCCGAGGTTGAGGCCTCTCTGTGCAAAACTTTGTTGGAGTTGAGATAAATTGAAGGTTGGTGCTGGAAGCTGTATTGTTTCACTAGCAAGCGATTTTCTCCCATCCTTCCTTCCTTTGGGCACATCCCAAGTAGGTCCACCAGCCTTTATGAGAAATACATAATAATTATTTAAACATACTCCGTAGATTAATAGCAAATGATAGTTGTCATAGAAGGCCACATTGGAATGTTTGTGTGATGGGATATGCTATGATGTGAATGTTTTATGCATACGACTTTGCATGCATCTTGGTTGTAAGCTTCCATGATCATACACAGAAACCGCCTTGCGCTTGTGTTCATACGAAAATGTTCCCAAGATATCATGCCTTTCTTGTGTGGTTACTAATAGTCCTTTTACCATAATTTTTTTTGCTGTTTTTCCTAGTATCCCAAAAAAAGGTGATATGGTTCACTTACAACAACAACTGCATCCCTTGCAGCTAAAGCCAATACGTCTGCACACGAAACAACTCCAGGGCAGGCAGCTTCCAGTGCCTTCTTTGCATTATCGATAACAAAAAATGCATGCAGTGAAAGATTTGGAGGTCCGGACTTCTCCACTTTGCTGTTCCCATCTTTGTCTAGCAGCACAGAAGCATCACATCCCTGCCATCATTGGAATTTGCATTCAATTAAATGTATACTTACAGACATGACGTTTACAGAAAAGCTTGAATATGTGCATGCTGCTTAGCTGATTAAGTTTTACCTTTATGAAACAGTCATGAAAATGCAAGCGAAGCAAAGCAGCTGGGACTGTTTTATCTTTGTGGAATGCTTCTTTGACTGCATTTGAGATTATATATTCGACATCAGGACACGTATTATCGTAGTGATTTAAGCTTAATGCATCTCCTAGGGAAGTTGCTGAGAAGATGAGCAGTGAACTGAAGACCACTGCTGCCGCACTAGCCATGCTCTTGAATATATTGGTGTTTTTGTTGGTTTGTCGTTGAACTTGAAAAGGATAAGAATGGGTATTTAATTTATAGGCATGTCTAGTAGGAGATCATAGAGTGAGAGCTGATAGAGGGGCCTGATGGAGAGTGACAGGGGAACAGAGTTGGTAATTTGACACATGATGTTGGTTAGCCATATATTAAATTAGTTATGCCTAATAATCGATAGACTAAGGTTGAAGCATCTTCTGTTTGTACAATGTACAAACATCTAAGTGGCAATCCGATACTGTTTTTTTTTTTTTTTTTTTTTTTTTTGTTGTACACTTGGATGAGAAATAAGGAGAAGCAATTTGTTCATAACAAATATTCCCTTCATTTCCTGATAGAAATTGAATAGGCTTGCTATCGAACCATGGACTATGAGTCATTTGAGCCTATGCAGGAGATTTTGTGACGTGGAGCAACAACATGAGAAGGGCCAAGCCTAATAACCTCAAACCATTGACGGATTGACTTTATGACACACATAAGTCCATCACCCACTTGCTCTTTTTTGCGGCTATAAATGCCCCGAACGTTCATTGATAAATAAAAACACAATCAATTCCAAGAATATATCACTGATCTTAAGTTCACTCATTGAATTCTACATCGAAATAAGTTTCCTCACAAAATCACACCTGAGACTAGCTAATTATGTTATACAAGCTTTCACATCCCAACCTCAAGATAAGCTCTGCTCAAAGTCCTGTCCAACATCCTTCATCAACTCTACTTTTTGCTTGTCAACAAAATAACCAATTTCTAGTCTTTGAATATCATACGAATTTGTATATGTTTTACGAGGTTATATTATTCCCATATCCTAATGAGTATTTTGCTCTTTTCGTAAGAAAATGTTGTAAATTAACATACACTAGTTTTCAAGGATCGTAAATGTAAACCAATTGATCGATTTTTCCCCTCGAGTTGTGAATATTTCAATTTAAACATGATCATATGAAGCATACAATATCTTTATTTTAATTTTAAATTATTTTTCAAAAAGTGTATAATAACCTATAAAATTTGATTATTTTACATAATTATGAACAAAGTAAAAGAACAATAGGATATGTTTAACATGAATTTTATATAGTCATATTAGGCTTTGAGGCTCTATTCTAGTATGCTTATTTAAATAAGTTTCTAGTAAAAATAAGTTACTTCATAAAAATTAAAACAAGTTTAGTAAAAAAAATAAGTTCAAGAAAGTTCAAGTCTATAAAAGTTATAAGTTTAGCAAAAACAAGTAAAATTTAGGAAAGAAAGTCAATTTCAACAAAGTTAAAATGAGTTCAATAAAAAGAAGATAAGTTCAACAAGAATAATAATTTCAACTTATTAAAAAATAATTTTAGTATAAATAAAATAAAATGCAAATTAAGCCAAGGAGAAAAGAGCTTAAGAGTGATTAGAATTTGACATGCGCATGGGGTCGGGTCAGGGTTGAGATGGGTCATAAGTAAAACGGGTCGAACCGGGCCAAATAAGATGCAAAACGGGCAGGACCATCCAAAGATAGAGTATATTTTTTTGTAGAGGGTGATATAGAGGGTGATAGTTTACATGTATCATCTCCAATCTTTTGTAGTGGACCATAAACAAGTAAGTGGAAATAATTCATTACCTGATATTGTTTAAAAGTTTTGGAAACTATTGGCCCATTATTGACCAAGCTTAATCCATTAAAGATCTAATAAAACATAACCCTTTTAGAGATCGACTTATTAGGCCCTTTTAAAAACGGATCAGTCAATTGACCTTAACGGGGCCCCACCCATTTGAACAGGTCTAATTAGAATCATATAATTTGACCCTAAATACTAATTTCAGTTGATATCCAAACACTCCTACAATTAGATTTAAAGTTTTTTTAGGGCTTTTGAATACCAAATATAAGATCTTGAATGGATCAAAATCTCCTCATATAACCTCAAAGACATCTAGTACATTTAATTCTTAAAATTATTCGAAAATATCTAAATAAAAGAGTGCAATAACCTTCCATATTTAGACGTTTTGGACCGAATGAGAGAACAATTTAATAAGCTTTTCATGGTTCTTATATGGACATTTTAAGATTTATGAGTGATTGCTATTATTTATTTTGACTCTAAAAACCAATTTCAACTAATTTCAAAAACTACCTCAATTAGATCATAACTCGTATTTAGGGATATTGTATTGTTTCAAACCTCCTTATATAATCCTATGAAACATTAGGTCCTTTATATTATATTAAATGGTTAAAAACCTTGTCATAGAACCCTATACTAATCCCTTTATTTCGATTTTAAAAATATCAATAGAATAGTGTGTGTATAAACTTTGAAACTTGGTCATTTTGAATAATTTTGGATATAGTGAGAAAGTACATATCTTAATAGTCTTATCTTGAGTCTTATAGTGTCATACTAGGCTATAAGAGCGATTTCAACCACATACACTGGCTCTAAACATACACTTCAATCTATATTCCAAAATCCTTCAATTGGGTCATAAGCTAGTTTTTAGGACATTTGGAGATTGAATATAAGATATTAAATAATTTTAAACTTTCTCATATGAATAAACACATGTTTCAACCTATTTGAAAATTTTTATAATTTAGCATTAAACTTGCTTTTGGGGTATATGGATACCGAATATACCTTATAGTATAACATTAAGAAACAACATATTATACCTTAAGTATAAATTTAAAATATTTTTGACAATATCTAAAAATATTACTAATATATAACAATTGACCTTTAAAATTAAAGAAAATTAGAAAACTATATAACCCAGGTTTTCCATCCTTGTGAAGCCAACTCAACACAAGCCAACGTCGGCCTAGCCGTTCCTGCCTCAATTGGCTCATTGCTAAGACCTTCAAGTAAGGGGGCTTATGAGCCGAGACGAGCTCCAGTTTGGTTGAGCTCGACTCGAACACAAAAGCTCGTGAGCTAAAAACTCGAAACTCGAGCTCGACTCGAAAACTCAATTGTCGAGGTCGATTAAAGCTTGTTTCAAGCTCGAGCTTGAAATTCATTTTTAGCTCATTTAAAAGCTTAATAAGCCTAAATACTTATACCCAAATTGGGCCAACAATAAGCTAAATTTTTGCTTTAATAAACTTGATTTAGTTTTAGGTGGAAAACACATTGGGTATGAAACGAGACTTGAACTAGATTTTTAAAAACAAAGCTAAGTATCGTTTTTCGCGGATAATATGAAACTCTAGGTGAACAAGGGAGGGCTGAGAGTGAGCAACGGTCATAAAATACCATATTTTATTTAAAAAGGGCTGAGAGTAACCGTCAATTGTAGGTCACAATTGGGGGTGACTTAATGAAAGTAAAGAGTGGTTAAATGTCAGTGTATTCATAAATAAACGAAAGATTAGATTAATATCCGCAAATCAGACAAATGATAGATTATTCCTAAATTTCATCCTTTACATTTTGAACATGTCATTTGTGAGGCCTAGGGTTTAAGCAACACGGCAAAACCCTGCCCCTTTTCTATCCTCCTAACCTTAATTCCTAATTCGCATCAAACTTTGCAGCACAATCCACCTCACAGAATGCGGAACAAGAAACAAAACCCCAAAAACTCCGGCACCGGTGAATTCGCCGGCAAGAAGGAGATTAAACTAATTGAAGATCCTCGATTTTCGAAGATTCACACTGATCCTAGGTTCCAGAAAGTTCCTAGGAAAGCGGATAAGGTCACAATCGACTCACGATTCAAAGAAATTCTCACTGACAAGCGCTTCGCCAGCTCATCGGCTAAGGTCGATAAGCGCGGGAAACCTAGGAAGCAGTGGGAGAATCCTTTGCTCGGGCACTATCACTTGGAAGAGGATGAAGAAGACGATCAAGCTAAGAAGAAGAAGAGTGTGAAGAAGGTGGAGGAGGAGGAGAGTGAGGGAGAAAGTAGCGAGTCGAGTATAGAATCGTCAGAGTCGGATTCGGAGAGTGATGATTCGAGTTCGACCAGTGAGAGTGATGTTGATGTGTCAGAAGATGATGATAATGACGAATCTGTTGAGGTCATTGCTTTTGTGAATTGAATTGAATTTATTTGTTGTTAAGTGTATCGAACTTCGGCTGATATATGTTTGGAACAGGTAGAAAATGTACCTGTAATTGACAAGGAAACGCATAGATTGGCTGTTGTTAACATGGACTGGAATCAAGTGAAGGTATGCTCTCGAATTTTAATTTTAATGGCTTGGAATTGAATCTTGTATCTCATTTCAAAAGGCGATATCAATGTATTTGTATTGAAATTTAAATCATTTTGGTTTGTGTAATGTTGTTCATTAAGTTACAATTCATGATAACTTGTACCAGAATATTGCCTCTATGTAGAGTTTTTATAGTGTTTTGGATAGTTGAACTCAGAAAATGAAGGATTACTTCATTGTATATCTCGGCTTTACTTTATAATGTTTATTTGCCTTCTGCAATCTTTTGGCGTCCTGTAGGCTGTGGATATATTTATGATGCTGAGATCATTCCTGCCTAAAGAAGGACAAATCAAGTCCGTAACAGTGTATCCGTCAGAATTTGGGCTCAAGCGTTTGGAAGAAGAGGCAGTTCGTGGTCCAGTGGCCTTGTTTGGAGATGAGAAGAAAAAGGATGATGAGGGTGTTGATGATGAAGATGACGACGATGACGAGATAGATACTGAAAAGCTGCGGGCTTATGAAAAGAGCAGGCTAAGGTGATTAATCATAGCATTATGAATGTTTCCCTGCCGAGGACAATTTTATATGATCATGAATTCATGATATTCACTTATGTATAACGTTGAGATATGAAGATATATAATTCATGATATTCACTTGTGGGTATAATTGATGAGTAAGCTTATTAAATGAGAGAAGTAAAATTTCAAAACAGATGATAAGTGTCACAGATTTCATAGAAAGCTAGAAGCTTGCTATGCTATCCCCAGCATTTGGTTGAAGAATATGGTGGCTAAATGCTGTCTTCCCTATTGGAGATTGCTTTTCTTTGCTCTTTGCAACATGTTCTTTCCCATTTATCTTCTCTGTGGCTTAAGTCAGATTTCTTGTTTGTTTACTTCATATAGTTGTAAAATTCATGTTGTTCTATGTTGTTTTAGAAAATATGAACTCGAGTTCCCCAAAGCTTTTGTTCTTTAACTGTACTCAAAGTGAGATATGTTTACTTTGTTCTTACAGGTATTACTATGCTGTAGTGGAGTGTGACTCTATTGCCACTGCAGATTATCTCTATAAATCTTGTGATGGGGTTGAATTTGAAAGATCATCTAATGTGCTGGACCTGAGATTCATTCCTAATTCTATGGAATTTCCTCTTCCACCACGGGATATAGCCAAGGAGGTATGTTGTTTAGTCAATAATATAATTGCATCTTTAGCAGTTTGAACAAAACAAAAAAATAATTCATTCTTGCTTTCTTGACAATTTCTTTGGCATCATGATTAGTTTAGTACTTTAGTCTCCAACAGATAATAGATTCATTGTGGTTGAAAAGTGGATTTGTATTTGGGTTGTGTTATCCAAATGGCAATCATATAACATTTTCCCATTTGCTTTTATTTACTGATATCAGGCACCAGTTGATTATGAGGGTTTAGACTTTCAAACTCGGGCTTTGCAGCAGAGTAATGTTACACTTTCTTGGGATGATGATGAACCACATCGCGTGAAGACGCTGAGGCGAAATTTCAATGAAAATCAGGTTGATGATACACCCCTTTTTTTTCCTTCTGCCTATGATAGATTATAGATTTACTAGGAACTTTACACTTTTCATACTTTTTGCCTATGATAGATTATATTTGTATTTGGGGAATTCAATGATTTCATGGAGATGTTTTGTGCAAAATTTGAAAAGGGAAGTATATCAATTATCCCTACAATGAGGCAACAATGCAGTTCTGGTTAATACTGCTACATTTTGGGTGAATGGCTATATTTTTAATTAAATTTTTCTGGTTGAGTATAGGATTTTTTTTTAATATTCTAAGGTAGTGTTTGGGAATCAATAATTTTGCTTCATTTTTTATTCTTGATATTAAAATCCTAATATTCAATTCCAAATATGGTGTTTGGATAATTGTAGGACTTCAAATTCTAGAATTTTGGATTCACCATGTTGTTTGAAAAGATTTTTGTGTTTTGATTCCACAGTTGGAATTTTATCGACTATATTTTCACAAAAAAAGCGTATTTAATATATAAATCGAATATATACCTATTTAAAGTTCGAATTCTAATAATAAAAAAAAATCATCTGAATAAAAAATCAGTTTTCAATCAAGGTTGTGAGAAAAATCCCTAACCATAGAATCCTAAAAGAATTCTCAGCAACAAAGCCCTAACATCAGAACCACAATCCCTTTTCTTTTGCTTCTGATATACTTGTGACCCTGGATCTCTTTTCCTCCTTAAATCTCTCTCCTTGAACTTCAATCTTGAGATTTTGGCAGTAACTCACTGGAGTATGTAGTGTACTCGGTATTATTTATCATTGTTTCTGATTCCACAACTACCTCCATTTATTAGTATGCTATTGGTGGCGTTGATGGGATATTGGTGCCTTGGTGTTGGTGGAGGGGAAAGAGAGCCTAGTGATATGGGAGATCGAGGAGAGAGATTGAGCAAAAAGTTACTGGTTTATGGTCTTTAAAAGTAGGGCCATTGGTAATTTCATATGACAAGCTACAATTTGCATTGGTAATTCCTTCATTTCAAATTCTTAGCCCCTAACCAGGGATTCGACCCTATCACTGAATTTGAAATGAAATGATGGAATACGAACAGGCCATAATGAATATCTGTATCAAAATAATTTTAACATTTTTTCTTAAAATGACTCTCAAGTACTTAGTAGGTCAAGACTGTTTCCACTGTTATTTTTTTTCTTTCTGTGTTGCCTGTACTCAAAAGATATGTTCTCCCCAATGTTCCTCCAAAATGTTGTAACTCTAGGATTCAGTATAGCTATTTCCCTGTGTAACATTTTGTTTTGTTGTTGTAGCTAGCTGAATTGGAATTGAAAGAGTTTTTGGCTTCTGATGAGAGCGGTAGTGATGAGGATGAAGACGAGAGCGAGGATGATTACATAGATTCATCTGATAAAGGAAATGAAAAGGCTGAAAAGACAAATATTAAGGCAAGGATGGCCAAGAAGGATATGTACCGTGCCTTGGTCCAGTCTGGGGATGGTTCAGAGGAAGAGGAAGATGAAGATGAAGGCCAAGATATGGAAGTTACTTTCAACACTGGTCTTGAAGATATTAGCAAAAAGATTTTAGAAAAGAAGGATAAAGGATCAGAAAGTGTTTGGGAGGCTTATTTGAGAAAGAAAAGAGAGAAAAAGAAGGCTAGGAAATACAAGTCAAAGAATTCATCTGACGATGAAAGTGATGAGAGCGCTCAAGAGCCTCTAGAACAACCAGATGACTTTTTCAAGGAAGATCCTTCAGCTGTTAGAAGTAGGATGATTACTCATGTTAAGAAAAAGAGGGAGGAGAAGAGACCCTTGGAAGATGAAACAACAGCAAGCACGGCAGAGTTGGAGCTATTGCTCGCAGATGAGAAGGGAGATGATACTAAACTGAAGGGTTACAAAATTAAACAGAAAAAGGGTAAGGGGAAGAAGGGTAGAGAGGCTCCTGAAGAAGACACATTACCAACAGTTGATTACAATGACCCACGTTTCTCAGCTGTCTTCAGTAATCCTGCATTTGCTTTGGATCCCACGGATCCTCAATTTAAAAGGTACCTTCCATTTAAAATATTGCTCGACTGACTTGATAAAACCAAATGTATTCTGGATTTAGTGCTTTGAAAATGATGACCGGTATAATTGGTTTCTGCATCCAAGAATTTGTTGCTGACGTGTGACAATATTTTGTTGCAGGAGTGCAACTTATTTTCGGCAATTGGCTCAGTCACAACAAAATTATAGAGAGGATAATGCAGCAATAGAGCCAGTAGATCAGATAATACCAACCTCAAATGGCTCTAGTCGGAAAGAAGACGAAAATTCTGTAAGAACGTCCCTAAAGGAAAAGTTTGAGATATCCTCGTTGGTTAAGTCTGTCAAGATGAGGTCTCAGCAGCTTCCTAAGCCATCTAGTGCTAAAATTAGTAAGAACATGATGGAACATGGATCATCCTTGAAGGAAAAGAAGCATAAGCTTGATGGCTTGGATTCCAAATTGAAGAAAAAGACCCGAGTGTAAAATGAGGTGAAGTCACTTCACCAAATACAGAATTTTGATAATTTTATCTTTTGTTTCAGTCACGAAGATTCTGGTTGATATTCTTTTTCTAGTAAGTTAATTTGAAAATAGGGTCGACAATGCTTTTTCCTAGGAGAGTTCTTATATGGAGTATTACGTAAACCCAATAGAGGAAGCTTAAAGAAAATGCTGAGGAATGATAATTGAAGTGGTTTTTGTCATAGTGTGATGAAAGGGTGGGAAATTCGCAGTTATACATAGTGGTGTACTGGTGTAGTGTAACTGTATCCATAAGAGGGTCCCTCGACTCCTTGTCCTCCTTTTCACTCGTGACAATCCCTTCTGAAGTTCCATATGTGGCTATATATATGAATTGGATTAGTACAAACAGCAAATGGAAAAAGAAATGAAAAAATATGTAAGAATTCTCAGAACTAGTATTAAATCGAACCATCTCCAATCTATTTACTGCTGTAATCTGTAATGCGAAATTCAATATATGGTAGTGAGCTATATTTACAGAAAAGGGGTTGAGATTACGCAAACCAAGGATTATAGTTTACATCGCGTGCAATCATGGTATGAATATTGACTGTGTGTGTATATGGATGTACTTCTGTCTAAAACATAGTGAGTAGAATAGATAGAATCTGAATCAAAAGAATGCAGAAGAACAAGTTGCAGTATTCTAAAGCTGATGGTATGCCTGATCTGGGCGAAGCCTGTGAAGGTGTGCTTGTTATGGGTGGCCTGTACGATGGGGATCTTGGACTGACGGGCACAACTTCACCACCTGTTACATTACGGAGTAATTGGTTAAACTCAATGGAGTGCGAGCTAGTTGGAAAGTTGTAACACTGGGGAAGAGTACTTACAGTCATGTGCTTTCCAACCTAATACCATTCGATCATGATCAAAAACAATGCGATAGCCAGTCATGAAGTTCTCTGGAAAATAATAACCAACATCTTAAGAGTTCATTTAAATCTCAAAGTCCTCATATGCTAAAGACATCAATACACACCTCCAATTATGTTTATATTATCTTCGTCACTCCCAGATTTGAAAACAGCTAAACAGTATTCAGAACGACCATCCTTGAAGATTAACAAGACACCGTTAAATGTCATAATGTGAAGAGACATGATTAAAATTCATCCTATTTCTGTTAGATGTGTACCCCGAAACCGACAATAATGGCTGGAGCTATAACAGTGAACATGTTTCCACCTCTCATCGTCAGATTAATACTAGGAATGGTCATTTCATCAATGCTTAAACTGCACCATCAAGGAAAGTTTCAGTACAATACACAAAATATATTCTCTTATTGTAATTTACCTGTCAAAATTAGTACTTTGATAAATAGCAGAACTCAAAAGGATTCTCTGGATCCGCTTCCAATCTTCGATCCTCTACCTGGGAATTGAACTGCATCATGGATTGTAAACATTATACTCTATCCCCAGCTGGGAAAATTAGAAGAAAAAACTCAAAACAGCTTGCCTTTTCTGAAAGAATACTATAAGCAGGATCAGTCAACTGAGTAAATGAAGTGCCAGTATCGAAAATCACAGTAAAGTTTGTCTCAGAGACATTTGTTCCCATAGCAATATGAGTTATGCTGACGTTATATAAACTGTTGAAAAGTGGCAGTGTATTAACATGAGTAAAATTTCCAAATCCTTTAATCCAGAAATTATACAGAAAGATGATGACGTACTTTAATGGATCATCGAGATTAAGTGGTGTCTCCCCTTGTTCATTGTTGTCTCTATCCCCAAAAATGATTTTACCGAGGCCATCTCCGGTGAAACACATGGAATAAGAATTGGAAGTGATGTTTTGACTTGCTAACACACTAGGTAGTGAAACGGGATCCATAGTAAGTCCAAGCAGGCCGTTTGGTGCTGCAGTTGTCAAGAAAGCTCCCGTCTGACGGACTCCACAACTGATAATGATCAACTAATCAGGTACTTCAAAAGTTCAAGAACAATTATTTGAGCGGGTATTGGGTACTTGGGTGCGGATGGAAAAAGGGGTGAGCGCAAAAATATGTAATTACATTCTTTTTTCTAACGTGGCATTGACACACTCAAACATCATTTGTAAATCTTCTTTGCAGCTAACAGTTAGTGTTGTCAATCACTTTTTTTACTCTTTTTTTTTTTTTTTAACAGATTCAGCTTTCTTAATAGCTCTAAAGTTGTGCCAATCACTTTTTTTTTTTACGTATTCGGCTTGCTCATTAGATTTAGCCTTTCACCTAACTCTAATTAGAAATCTAATACATGTCGAAGGGATGAGAAGGAATGAAGGCGTACCCGAAAGGAATCCTAGCATTGATGCGTGCAGAAGAATTGGAGTTCATTGAGAGATGCAATACATCCTCTACCAAGTAACCAGTAGATGATGTGTTTGCTTGGAGATAAGCAACTCCGTAGGGGCAGTGGACCCGTGATGGAGCGCAGCTTATGCTATTGTCACAGAAAGGACTAGTGCATGAGAGCTGGGTTCCTGTGGATGAAGTACGTAAGCTGTATATGTTGAAGTCTATTACCTGAAGCCCAAAAGGGAGGGAAAAAAACCATAAAAAAGCAGGGTATAGTTAGTACAGGTGAGGCTGGAAAGCAATACATCTGCCTTGTGAAAAACGCTGGGCAGTAACTTTTATCTTTGAGTGTATCCTATGTTGAACAATAAACCTCAAGGGCTCAAAACTTCAAACATTGAGGGTATTTTCTCAATTAGAATTAATTAATCAACAGTAGCTAGAATGCCACAAAACATTGATGAAATAACTGTTAGAAATGCATTCTGAATTGCTTTACATTTAGAATCTGACAGCAGAAGGATGGGAATTAGCAACATAGGTTACCTCATTTGAACTTGACTCCAATCGCGTTTGACAATTAGGAACACAGTCACACGGTAACCAGAAAAGGTGGCTGCCCGTATCAAGAGCCACTAGAAACCATGATTCTGGAGTCCCTACAGACACATTGGCGTAATATAAACTGAAAAAGAACAAAATAAATGATAATAGGTCAAAAGAAAGGGCAACAAAGAAATAAAACTCTTGCACGTCTCATAAATCCTATTGAATGATCAAATTGAAGTTCTAACTTAATGCAAATTCAGCTTCAGATAGTCCATTGACTTTTTTTCCATCATAGAGAATAAAAGCAGCCAAAACTGCTTCAAAGAACAAAGCATAACAGAGAGAAGAGAGCATACAATCCAAGTGAAGCGATGTGGAAAGTGGTGTTCCCAGAAGCAAAGGTGAGGAGGGTGTCACCAACTCTCTCGCCTGCTAATCTCCTGCCATGGTGGACACGATCACGATGAACCATTGCAGCGTAGTAATTAACAGTCCCCTTCTCTGGAAACTCATAACCGTTGTTGAATATTGCCTTGACAGGATCAGAAAATCTATGAAGGATGTCAAATCCAAATGCTTCTGATCCATCACAGCTTTGACATGTCCAACTCAACATCAATATCAACACCAAAAATCCATATGTTAACTTGCACCCCATCTTACTGTTATATCTTGGAGTTTTAATCAATGCTAATGAACAAAGTTGTACGAAATTCAGACATTCTGGAGGAGAAATATAGCGCGTCAAGTTGGTGATCAAGCCATTTAGAAAATGATGGTGGTGAATTATATAATGACAAAGAAATATGTGTAAGCAAGTTATTACAATAATTCAAAGTCAAATGTTTGGAAGTCTTAAAAATGTTCCTCATTACTCTTTGATTAATGTTTACTAAGCTGATTGGGCATTTCCATCTCTATCACTCTCCATATTACAATTCCAGCTAAGGCTTACCTCACCTGAACTTACATATAGAAGTAAATGAAATTGCACTAATCTGAACAAATATTTATCTGAACTCACTTTTAATGCTAAAGGTGACAAGAACAAATACCAAATGTATCATTGTAAAAGATTTGTGATAAAAATACTCAAAAGGTGAGAAAAACTTATAGTTGGATTGAAGAGTTTTCGATTTTAACCAAAAAAAAATTGAGAACTGTTAGTATGAGTTTTCCACGGAAGTAGTTATACTGTTTTGTAACGTCTTTCATATTATGAAATATAACTGTTAAAATAACAATTAGGACCCAAATTTTCAATTTTTTCACCGTTTGGGACCTTGTATTTATTTTTGCACCTTCTGCAACATAGAATGAATTTCTGGCGGGTTTTTTTAACCATGGTAAAGTGTGAAGCCCACCAAACATCAATTAAATAGCAAATAAAAAAAAGTAATTAATCTAATTTAGAAGAGAACAAAATGACGTATCTTTTGCAACGATATACTTTGACACCACAACCAGAATTCACCTCCATTTCTTTCAAGCCCAATTTTTCACCTTCCATAGTTGTTCGACCATTCTTAGCCAGCTATAATTCTTGATAAGAACAACATTATAAACATATCAATCATTCCTTTATTCCTTCATTCTTCCATGTGAGATAACTCTCTCACTATAGTATATTTATTTTTTGGATGTAATGTAACACCTTCAAATTACTAACATAATAATAATAATAATAGTAATTTTAGTAACTTAGGGGTATTACCGCCACGTATCACCATGCTTCGGCTGTGCTAACTAATTACTATATTGCAGCGGAAGAAAAACTTGATTTATTTATTAAAAATAATTTTGATTATCCAAAGGTACGAAAGTTGAATTAGAAAAATTATAAAAACTCCTAACTAGTATGTGCCCCTTGATGTAATGCTTCAATGTATATTTATTCCTGTTAACCTACTCACCATAAATGATAAGTAGGTGAACAAAAAACAAATAGGAAAATACATGTCAGTGTAAAAATATTGTGTACACATACATGCTAAAAGAAATACTTTGACTTTTAAATTCATTTATTTCGCACATGCCTTCTTATAATTAATAAACTTTAAATCTTCATTTATAATAATCCAATTCAAATGAAATTATTAAAACACTTTATAAAAAAAATTTCCTCTTCTTATATCTTCTCCTTGATCCTAAGTGTGTACACCCCCCAAAATAGTTATTCCACCATGGATCTATCCTTGGAGTTTCCTTTTATTTGACAACAAGTGGACTTTAAAGCATGAATCCTTCGTAATTATGAAATCAAGCGGTAATTTATAATAATAATAATAATAATAATAATAATAATTCTCCTTTTATAACTCCTTTAAACACAAAGATCTTGCTAAAATTATTAAAACTCATTGAAATTTATTAAATCTCATTGAAAATTATTAAATCTCATTGAAAATTATTAAATCTCAAATGTCATTCGGCCTTTGTATATATATTAAATAAAATAAGGTAAATATATATCTTTATTTTTTATAATTGGAATTTTAAATAAATAACAATATATATACATATATTAAAAAATGGCACATGGATAAAATTCCAATTCCAATTTATTTAGCAAAATACATAATAAAAATATCTTAATATAATATAATTCACAAAATAAAACATTCAATTGCACATAAAAAGATTTAACACATATACATATCTTAAATTCTAGTACTCCTGAACAACTCCCTACTAAACATCAAGTTGATCCTTCTGTTAATTATAATGAACTAATCAACATAATGCAACACAATAATTATGCATAAAATATTAAAACTTTAACTAAATTTAGAAATAGTTTTAAGAATCAAACAATTTGCAAAATAATTAAAACAATTAAATAGTTAGAGAAATAGGAGACTCACGGTGGCTGGTGGTTATTGATGGCACAAGGTGGCCGAAGAGATTGAGAGAGTGATTTGAGAGATAGAGAAAGTTTGAAAAAAGTAGAAAGGTTTTAATGATTTTTGTTTGAAAAAAGTATTTTTTTTTTGAAATACTAATCATGACATCTGACCATGATTAGATAAGTTTGACATATTTTATTTTTTGTATATATATCTTATTTTAACAAAAATCGATTTTCAATTAAAATAAACTTAATAAATATTTTAACTTAATTAATTATTAAAATTTTTAAACACTTATCATGGCAGCCGGCCATGATAAGTTTGAGGTATTTTTTTTAAATTAAAACTATCTTTAAAATTATGATAAAATAAATATAATTTTTTAGAAGTATTTAGAATATTCTAGAATGGAAGAAAATAACGTACAAAAATATATTACATGATTGTATTATAAAAACAATTATTTTTTCGTTCTAATTGGTTAAAGTTGAGTTAACGTCGAGTTAAATAGCTGAAAAGACAACTACAAGTTCTTAAAAGTGTCAAAAAAAGTTTAAGTCCCAAACGGTGAAAAATTGAAAGTTAGGATCCTGATTGTTATCTTAATTCAATATAACTTATATATCATCACTTTTATCAATCAAAACAAGTTTTTTTGTGTATTTATATATACGGAATATTAATGTTCAACATATCTTATACTCACATTTCCATACGGTATTAAACTTGTAGCTCAATTTCAAAGAGGAAAACAGACGACAATCAAAGGAGATTGCAAAAGTGTTTTGATATGTTAGAACTTATCAACGAATAGTTGTGTGCATGAACTACAAACAAGGATTTAGAATAAGTAGGACATCCTATGAGAGGTAGTGCACTCTGCAACATGTACGGATAACCTGTCTAACAGAAAAGTATTGCGCTCTTTAAAAACATTTTCTGAGTTTAATAGAAAAGTCAAAGGAGAAAGAAAGCGCAACATGCATAAAAAGTAGAAAAGCCCAGCTATTGAAGATAGAGACTTGGTATGCAGCACATTAAGATATTCACTTGGTTGGTATACAAGAATCATTGCCTGAATAAATGTCACAATTCTGTTAGCTAAGCTTTTGTTCTTATTATACACGAAGCACATACGTAACATGGTATGAATCTTGTGATAAGAAGTTTCTTAGATATTTCTCGAGAAAGTATTCCACATATACTATTTTAGGAATACCCGATAAAATTTCTTACAGACTCAGTAGATCAACAATTCGCTGAGCAACGGAAAGTAGAGGTTTATCAGAGATATAGAAGTATAGGACTATGGGAGTAACAAAAATCTAATACGATAGGCTGGCAAATAGCACTTTATGTATGATGATATACACTGCTATTTCTGTAGCTAAATTATATTATATATACACAATACCTGGCTCAAAAAAAAGGCCGCAAGGAATTTTAATTCAGAGCCTGAACAAAACTGAAATTACAGCTAGAAAGGAACGGACTGGCTCATATACGTCGTAATCTATACCTTCCAAATGTAAAGCATGAACCAATCAATAATAATCTAAGACTATCAAGCACTCCATGGAAAGTGTATTCACCAAAGAATGGACAAGACTTGAAAGAAGGTGATTATGAGAGTGCTAGTCCAGAGGTTCAAATGAGATAAATCATGTCTCAAAGTTGATGATGCCCCGGTAATATGAGAACCATTTTGTTGGGTGGCTTGAGGTTCAATAGAATTTATTGGAGGGAGATAGGAACTCTGAGGACTTATGGGCAACATGCTTGATTCCAGAGCTTCGTTACCTGGGATTCAAAACTTGTCAGCCACAGAGAAACTATGAAGTATGAACCACGGGCAAGAATGAAAATCTTATCAAAGTGTAAACCGGGCCGGAATCACTTTATTACTTACAGTCTGAAGCCTTCCATCCCATCACCATTCTTTCACGATCAAACACTACACGATAGCCAGTCATGAAGTTCTCTGCAAAGTAAGGGACAAAATTTCAGTTATGTGATTTTAGGGGCAAGATACGATAGCCATGCTCTCTATAAAGCTATAATAATAATGAATTTAATGATGGAACAAACAAGTCATCAGCTTTTCGTTTACAGTTTTGGGTAAGGCAGTGAAACCATATCATAACTAGAAGTTTAGAAATTACAAAATGACACAAGAGGCCTGCTAATCTTGCAATGGCACTCTCTATACATATTGGCTATAAGTGTGGTCAAAGAAGACAAAGAGAAAGAGGTGAAAGAGATACCTCGTTTTTTTTTTAAATAATTTAAAAATAAAATCCATTAATTAGTGAGAACACAAGAAAACTGCTTTCCCCTAAAAGAATTTTCAGGGAAGGGAAAATTGAATAGATATACTCACGGCCAATGATATTTATGTCTTCACTTTTGACAATTCCCAAGCAGTACATGTTTCCAGTCTGAAGATGAAAATATATATCAGCAGACGCAAAAAGAGGAAGTTTTAACTATCATATTGGAGCGTAGTAGAAACTTACCATAGTCGAAGCTATCACTATTGGATCAGTAACATAGAATTGGTCTCCACCGTCCATTGTCAGATTAATAGGGGGAGTGGATGGGACAATTTGGGTTGCACTGTAAGTTAATGTTCGGTAAATGCTTAATTTGTGAAGGTAAAACAGAAACACAAAAGAAAAAAAAAAAAAAGTAGCTTACGGAACCTCAGCAGCACTAACCTTAAGTCATAGCAGTACTCAAAGGGCATGTCAGATTGAGATGATTTCAGTCTCCTATCTTTTACTTGGGCATCAAACTGAGCAGAAAGATACATATAAATACTAGTATCTAATATGGAACTTTACTTGTATCACAGTAATATGTTTTCAAGAACTTACGTTATCAACAATTACTGAATAAACTGGGTCATTTAGGTATGTGAATGATGTGCCAGAGTCAAAAATTGCATAAAGACCATGGAAGGTAGAGAAATTTCCCACGCTTATCTGCGATATGCTAACATTGTAGTGTGGACTGGTAATAGGTTAAAAAAGGGTCAGAAGAAAAACAAGAGGGCACCCATTCATCAAACCAAAGATTGTCAAGTAAGAAATCATTAAAAAGGTGATCACTTACTTTATCTTTTTGAGGTTGAAAGGAGTTTTACTTTGATCCGAGCTTCCTTTATCTCCAAAAGTGATTCTTCCCAGTTTTTCTCCAAAACACATGGAGAAAGAATTTGCAGCAACTTTTTGACTAGACAAGATGCTAGGCAACGATATACTGTCAAGACCAAGCCCAAGTAAACCATTGGGAGCTCCACCATTCAAAAATGACCCAGTCTCAACCTTGCCGCAGCTGCAATTCAGTTCAGCATGCTCATATTAGACCTCATATTTTTCAAAAACAAAACTAAATTTCCTTACATCTAAGCCTTTAGCTAATGAACATGCTAGCCATTAAGTGTTCTAAGTACCTAAATTTCATTTGTTTGTACAAGCTAACCATTTTGTTACTACATTTCCTACTTCTGAACTCAGATGACCTAAATGCATGCGTAACATCAAGAATGAACCTTGGATAACAGTTTTAGATCTGTGGGAGTCTGATTCAAACTCAAACACCCAAGAATAAAATGGTGTCTAAGGAATATACTTATCTTATTTCGCTGGATTAGCAGCAGAAATGATTACCTCTCATATACAGATTCATGATCCTAATGATTAATGACATGCAGCTTCATACCTAATTCCCCCAATGCATACAACTAAGGCATTCATTTTAACAGCAGGCATCATAATTTTAAAGAAATAACTGATAGCTCTAGCAACTCAAAGTTCACATACCCAAAAGGAATTTTGGCATCAACAGGCTTAGAAGGATCATCATCTGCAGTCAAATGCAAAACATCCTGTACTAAGTACCCAGAAGAAGATGTGTTAGAAGAGAGATACATGACTCTGTAGGGACATGTGCTGGGTGATTCAGGACACAATGTTTTATGTGTACATAGAGGACTGTTGCATGGAACTTTTGTCCCCGAGGATGACGTATTGAGGCTGTAAATGTTGAAGTCTAGCTGGTACACAAAAAAAAAAAAAAACAATGTCAAAATCGATAAGGTGATCACCAAAAGTAAAAATTGTAAGAGAAAGTGGCATCCCTTATCAATCCATTGCACAGCCAAAAAAAATTATTAACTAGATTAAAGGTATGTAGTTTCACTTTTCTGAGCAGAATAAGATGCAGTATTTTTTTTTTCCCCTTTTACTTACAAAATGTGAAACTAGAATGAAGCACCCTCTGGGGATTAGGCTAAGTAATTGAATCTGACTATACATCAAACATTGGAAATGAAGGTAAGGAATAAAGAGACTTGACTACGTTTTTCAGACATCTCTTCCAAATCTAAGTTTCATCCCTGAGCACTCAAATATGTAATGGCACCTGGTCAATGTATATTACTGTAGATCAAATAGGGGATTGGAAAATGGCCATCTCTAACCCTCATATACGGAGCATGATTTTGGTCTAACCTAGAATAGGGTTGATTACCCAAGACTTCTAGCTCTACTATTCAAGCTTTCAATTTCAGTTTCAGGCTTAGGATAAAAAAATTTGAGAACCAAGAGGCCAAAAAAAAAAAGGTAGTCATCTAACAACAATGAAAACAATTTAAAGCATAGATCCCACGCTTTGTCAACGAGGATTGTACATTTGTACATTTGTACATCCAAAAAATCAAAGACAGCTCGGCCTTGAGAAGAAGAAACCACAGAGCCCAACAAGAAACATACCTAAATGAGTATCATTAACAGTTCAGTGGTATAGTAATTAGTACCTATTAGCCTATGCTCAACTTCGAATGGGATGGGACCTTAAATTTAAATTTAAAGTTACAGCCTCCTTTCTTAGGACTACAATTCATTTTCTTCACACAAATAAGGGAACTCAACAAACAAAGATGGCTAATGATAGACTGTCGAACTACTGAAAGGGATATGTTAACAATTCATGACTCATAAACAATGCAGTATATGGATATATTTTTTACTTTTTCTTTTCCCGTACTCGTACTACTTCATATGCTAAAGTTTACCTAAGATGGAAACCCCGTGTATTCATTGCTATACAAGTCTAATTTGATGTGCCATGTCATTATTTAAGCTTTAGTTGTTCATAAAATATTTTCATCAACTAAATCAACAATCCTTGTGCTTTATTAGAAGAAATAAAGATACTATTATACCAATTCGATATGCAATACGATAACATTATAATACGATGCATAATTACGTTATTTATAAACACAGCACTACATGACAACAAATTAAATTGTACCTCATCAGAGTTAATTTTGACTCCCTTGACACATTGTATACAGTCACAAGGTAGCCAAAACAGGTCACTTCCGGTGTCTAACGCCACCAAAAACGATAATCCTGGTGTCCCCACCGTCACATTAACATAATGCAAGCTGCAAAATACATCTCAAATAAGTAAAAGTGATTAACGACCTCCAATCCCCAAAAGAAAAAAGAAAGAAACATTCAGTTCTCCCTAATAATCAAAAAGAAGAAAACTTTTTTCCTTAATTGAGTTGAACTATGAGCATCCTATGCCCACAAAAGCGTTTTTTGAAAAGTTCAATATTATAAATTTATAATCCACCTTTTTTTTTGGCTTTAATTATTCAACAAAAATCAAACACTAACATTTGCAATAATCCTCATGCCATTAAAGGAAAGAAAAAAAAAACCAACACTTAGCACATGAAAAATAAATATCTTGTGAACAGAAAAAATTTGTGCAAATGTCTAATATACCCTTGTCGATAACTATGGTGTTAAAGCTTGTATCTAACTACCTCAAAGCTATGAAGGGCACTTTGACGGTACCGTTTACCCTTCCCCCCACTCGACCCCTCCAGGATAGTCTAATAGTTTTTTGAACATCTAACAACTGAATCCAGAACTGCGCGTACTAAAGGTATATTTTGCTCTTTTGCTTAAATTTTACTCATCCGAGTTCAAATGAGCAAAACAATACCTATAGGTATAAGTAGATCCACTCGGGAGCGTATTAAGAATTTGAAGCCGTCATGCCTGCTAAACCCAGTCATGTTGACCCGTCCAATAATAATAATTTACTAATTTAGGGTATATGAAAACGCAAATTTTGCAATATAAATTTTCAAAGACATTAACTTTGAACATTACATGAAAATTAAATTAATTACTTCACATATTAAAATACAAACAAAGCAAACTGAGCTGAAAAGAGGAGAAAGAAAAGGCCATACAATCCGAAGAGGCTGATGAGGTAAGTAGTGTTGCCGGAGGAGAAGGTGACAGGAATTGGAGAGTCACCGGAGGTGGAAGAGAGCCGGCGCCCGTGAACGACGAGATCATGGTGAGCTAAAGCGGCGAAGTAACCGGATGAGCCCTTAACCGGTATGTTATCTCCATCATCAAGAATCCGGTTAACTTGATCCGAGAAACGGTGGTGGAGTGTGAACCCGAAAGTGTTGAAGGAGTAGGTGGGCCGGGAAGCCCATCCGAATAAGATAACAAATAGGAGGAGGACACGTTTGTAGTTAAGGATATAGTGGTAAAACACAGTAATTATTGGTTTAAGTGTGGAGCAAAAGAAATTCATTTTAAAATAATTAGGAAGAGAGGGTAATTAGCAAAAAAGAAGAGAAGGGGGGAGAGGATGGTAAGTGATAAGTAAAGAGAACATATGGGGACGATGGTGAGGTGCAAATGGTGCATAATTATAGTGGAGCCGTGGAGGTGGTGGGAGCCAGTCAGTCACCCTCCCCCTTTCTATTTGTTTTTGTTGGACTTTGTCTGAAACACTTATTTACTTCACTTAGATTGATTGTTCAACATCCTAAACCTTCCTTTAATACAAGTATATGTTTCTGGGTAGACAGTCGGAACCCATAAAAATATCGTATTTTACTCTATGCTCTTACTCCGTATTTAATAATGAGTTCGGTCATACTCATTAATGATACCAATCAAAATTTGTGCTACAAGTTTGCTATACTGTGCTCAATTGCTCATTAACTTGTGCAATACTTTTGTTAAAATTACTTCCTAAGTAGAGCAGATTTATCAATTACTCCATGTTTCTAGTTCTACCATAAACATATTATTACATTTTATGTATGGGTAATGAGTTTCTTAGGGTAAATCGCTTAATTTTCACCAGGTTTCGTCAAATGAAGCAAATACGAGACTGTGCATAGGTTTCTATTTAAAATAAAATAAAATAATAAGTTTTGGTGATGAAATGGGTCTCTACGGTTCCATACACCGATACGCTGTTATGTTCATAAGTCATATACTCATCTATTTATTTCTTAAATACGATTTAACTTTTTTATCCTATTTAACTTTTTTCGGTTTCTAAAATATAATTTAAAACGTTTTTATTGGTATTCAAATTTATAACACAAAAAATTATAAAAATATGATATTTTACAAATTTACATTGAAATATATCCGATAATATCTCACTTCAATATATTACTTTTTATAATACGATGAGAATTTATGGTCATAAAAAGAAATATACCCAAAAGAATAACAAATATCTTGTCCACGTACCTGATACCTCTCTTTTTGCTATTTTTATTTATTTTATTTTATCTACATCGTATCAAAAGACACACAATTTCAACTGAAAAAGAGAGGAGCAGTTGATGGCTTAACGTGATTGTTGAAACTGTTCGAAGGGCGTCGAATTGCTAAAAAAGAGTTCAAGACACGGAACAAGAAAATGTTTATAAGGGAATTTTGTGTAATGCACGGTTGAATTTTGTGTAATCAAACGTGTGTATACCACAAATCCAGAATAGAGCGCTTCAAAGTTCTAAGTTACAAGTTCAAAGTCAACCAACTTGTATTGCAAAAGTTTAAAGTCAGTAAAACTGGGACGCTTTATCATATCCAAATTTGAATGCTCCTCTTAGTCCTCTATTACGTGATTAACCGATTCATTATGTGGGACAACGTCATTAACTCAACCAGGTGGTCAACCCACATGGCCATCATATTTATTATATGCCTCGGACTTGACTTCAAATGACGTGTTGAAACTAAGCTCATCAAAAAAAAAAAAAAAAAAAAAGTGGTGATCCTAAAATCATATGGTCAAAGCGAAATAGAAGATATCAAATTATCAAGACCCGAGTGCACAAAGTCATGGGAATGACCGAGTGACCGGAGATAGGAGGGAACGACGGGCAATTGACAAGTAAAGCCTCCGCCCTCCCTACTAGAGTAGTAGAAACGAGTCTCAACTGGCAAGTGGAGTGTACTCTACTCCTAATATCTTATGAATATTATTGGGACACACACAATTGACATAAATAACAGGCCTGTCTACCATGTTTACGGTAACATGCTACTTTCATATGAAATTAGTAGGTAAAGTATGAATTACGCGTAACTTGCGGAGGATGAGAGAAGGTCCAAGCCACTTGGCTATCAGACATAACCTGTTGACATTTTTGTTCAGAGTCCGATTGGGTTGGTGAACAGTTAGATAACAGTATGTTCAAATTGGGTTAACCCTAGTATAAATGACAAAATGAGAAAACATAACTTACAAGATGATGTGGGGGTAGGGTAGGGTAGGGTAGGTTAACCCCCTGCATAATTGATTTATTGATAGTGAACCCCATAAAGAAAATAACTTGTTGAACATCGTCATGTCCACCAGAGGAAGGAAAGGAAACAGATGCATATTTACAAGCAAGCGAAACCTTAAAGTCCTAGGAATATCAGCCATCTGAAACACCTCATAAAGGGATCCTAAAAGTTCCTCTTAAGCTTTCATACACAAAGGCAAGGAGATAGCAATTTAGGAAGAATTCTAAACCAGTATCTTTGTCCTAAAGTACAAAGCAGAACCCTTAAAGTAAACAATGGAGAGAAGGAATGTGCATGCCTACAACAGAAACCATAGATACTTAGATAGCTCATACTAGTCAGTCCAACAGACATTCAAGTGATGGCTACAACATACAAGGCATGTATTTGCTTATACGTTTCCTCGATACAAAATGTGTCCCCTTGATACCCCATAATAATTCTTGCTCTGAACTTCACAGGTGTTCACTCCTCTGTGTCTATTTAGCTGTTCACAAAAAAGACAACCGTGCATAAATATTAATAGGGCAGTTGCCTAGTAACAAGATTCAAAAAACGCAGCTACTAATGAAACCTTACCTTCATGATTTAGAAGATTAATCATCAAACCTTATCTTCTTTGGTGCTGGCAAGTTAGCACCCTCCTAATAAAAATGAAAAGAACAAAATCATAAGAATAAAAACTCAATCCTACACTAACACAAAGAACTGAAAGAATTCAGAACATATCTACTCTAAAGTCTATATACATCATTTCATAAAGTATCAAAATTGAGACGGAACAGAGATGCAAAATATCAGAACCGGATAACTTGACATATATGGTACCATTAAGAGCTATACTACCCATAATCTATGCCTGTGGATGGTGCTCCTAAGTGAAGACACTTCTTTGAACAGAAAACAGTAAAAGTGATCTAGATCCCAAAACGTGAGTTGGTTATCATCCTCTTAGCTGGTTATCGTAATTTCTCATCTTTGAATGAGAAGAAACCCCCAGGAACTGAGTAAAAGTGCCAGTATTGAGCTTTAATATCCGTGGACCGACCCACTGCCTACAACACCTTCCTAATCCCAATCATTTACATCCCCCAACTCGTAACTTAATCTATAAAATGACATCATAACCCTAAACAGACAGTGAAAAATTGACACTAATTAGCAGTTCAAAGACTGTTGACCAACAGAACTTTGTTCTCAGCAGCAATTGCCTTCAAACAATTCAGAAAAATAATGTCTTTTTTTATAATGGAACACTCACGATTGTGACGACACATTTAATGATCTATTCAGTTCGTATTTTGAACAACAAAAGGTTGCAAACTTGCAGCTATGCATACGCCTAAAAAGTGGCATCTTCAACTAGCCTAATACGATGGAGTGGGATTGGTCTTTATGAAGAGGCATTCTTGTACAGGGGACAACCGCAAAATTTCGAAGGATCATCTCAAAAACCTGAGGACAGCTCTATAGCCAGTTTTGAAATGCTCATCTCACTCCTGCAAACCTTCTCCCTTTCATATTACAAAATTTGACCATTGATGAAAAGTGCCACCAAAAATCCCTTTCATAAGAAAACGTGACGCACAGACACGTCAACACAGAGGCATACAAAGTTGAACAAATGTAACTACAGTAATTAGATCTTACAATTTCAGGACGTTCATAATCAATTCCAGCAGCTTCAATTTTACTTTTACGTTTTCTGTCTTTCAGAATTGTTTTCAGCAATTTCTTGCGCTCCTCAAGTGTCCTATTCTGCACAGCTGAATATTACTAACATATTCACAAAACTCCAGCAAATAAATCACAGGCACTTTCTTTCAAGATGTACCTTATTATGAGTTATGACTTATCCTCTCTATTTGAACAAATCAACTGGTGTCTTTTGTTTGTGGTTTATGCCTTTCCATCTATATTTGCAAGATGGACAAAATATCAGAAATCTCAAAGAAACTCAGAGAAGTGAAGAAATCTAACACCATGAGTCCATGACACAATTCCAGGTGCTCAATTTATCTAATGGATGCTTGAGCTATTACAATGTTCAAGGATCCCATCAAACTAAATGGTTTGAGCCACGCCACACACGATTAAAAACTGGAGTGTATTCATTTCAAGCAGGATACAGGACAGACTTACAGTTGAGGATGTACACGCTCTGGAGAAATCAGATGTACTTGAAGCATGCGGTCGAACAGTAAGTAGTTATCATACACTCGGCAACAATTTTGGCAAACCTGTAACACAGTGTAAAGACTAGAATATGTTGGCAGATTCCAAACACTAACTCAAGGCAGTAAAATAAAACAACCTCTAGATACTCAAATTTGATGAAATCATGATGCTAGGGTTTTCCGGTCTGAAAACATTCAAATACATAAAAGAAATATTAAACAAGGGACAGGCAATATCAGGACCAGTATCCCCACATTTCTCCACTCTGAAGAGTAATGACATGCGTAGTACAGGGAATAAGGAAAAGCATGACTAATATTAGGAAACAAAACTCATCAAACAAGAATTACAACGCCATAATCCTTGCTAACAAACAGAAGGAAAATTTTACAGGAGATCTAGATTAATAGGAGCTTCCTAGCACAATTCAGATGGTACAAGTCACCAAAGCAAAATTTTGTACGGGAGGAAGCCCTTTAATAGAAAACCATAATTTCATATATGACAAGTCGGTAAAACAAATAAATTAGATAGCAATGAATCTCGCATTGTTTAATGGCAGGTTTGTCAGTTTTGAAGCTACATTTCCTATGTTTAACGCTCGACTGATGTTCCCGATGGACTCTTCCCACATCACCACACTCCTCTCCGGCATATGCATACTGTCCAACCAACCCGAATCCGGATTCACTGTCAATACTTTCAAAGAAGGAATAACGGTCAAATTATGCTGATTGGCCTTAAATTATGATTTCTTGCTTCACGTTCTGTTTCTCCGACTACGTAATGACTTACCACAATGCAGAGAAAAGCTATTCTAAGGCTATTAGCAATTTAGCATCACTAAACTCAAAAATTGAAGACGATTCACAGCAAGCAGCCATACAACAGGAGTTGACAAAAAAAATGAAAAATAACGCCTCAATTTCACAGTTTCACTAACTAGTAACTACACAATGACATCAAAACAATTGAGATTAAAAACCAACCCTTTCGGCTTCTAGCAATCTTCAGTCACCTAATGGTGCCAAATGGTTGGAAAAACCCTAAACAAAAAATAAAAAAAGGATGAAGAAAAATACAAAAATCAATGTACAAAACAGTAGCTTGGTAGAGATGTTTTGCTAGCTTCTATGCCCCACCACACCCCCTTCAATTTCATTCAATCCTTTGATTTCAGACTTCATTCAAACCAAACATAAACATGCCAAGATATCTGCATCTTTTGCAGTCTGAGTATGCTTGTCCTCCTTCATTCTCATTTACAGTGTTTTCGTTGTCCAGATACTTTCTTCTTTTAAGTGCGTCTTTGAAGTTTAAACCTATGCCCGTTATTGACATTTTAGAAGCACGTGGCCAAAAAAGAAAATTGAGCATTAAAATTTAATAATATACTTTGTATTATTTTATTTTCTTATATTACAAATAAAAAAATAATTAAGTAGTGATTTTATAAAATAAATAAATTGTCTTCCTCTGCATAGGTTTAAACTACCGCTTGGCCTTTGCATTAACTCTTCTTGATGATCTCCCTTTGCATTAACTCACACTTTTCATTGCCATTTGCCCAATGATGTGATTTTGTTGGAATTCGATATTTATGGGCTCCATTTGTTGCCAAATTTGGCCTTTATGTCGGGTTATCATACATACAACTTATAATGTATCTTCGGAAGCTTGAGGATAGACAGAAGAGTGATTGGAGTTAGGGCAATGGTATCACGATTACGATCATTGGGCCAATATTTAATAAGTTCAGTAAAAAAAATTCAAAATTAAGGGTTACGACCATAAAAAATATTTATGATAAAAAATTTAAACATAAAATTTTAAAATAGAAACCAACATTTTTATAAAAGTTTACAAGTATTTTTAGATGCAAAATCATCAATAATAGCGTCTATATCAATATATTATAACTTTATCTTTTCTCAACACATAAAATGCTAAACCATTTAAGTCTTTCTCGAGACATTGATGATCTCATGTAGTTTTTCAATTATTTTAATTTCGAAAAACTTCTTTTAATAGATGCAACTATCACCGATGTACTCAAAAGGAATTTGTAAGCAATCATGATATTTGGATTACAATATGCTGGTTTGACAAATTTCAACATTTCAAATGTTAACATTAACTCATTTGGAAAAATAATGTTTAGAAATTCCAATTTTGAAAAAAATCATTTACATCAATACCCGACAATTTTTTATGAGAAAACACAACCTTAAAGTATAAATAAGTACACAATTTATTATTTATCTAAAACTTTCAAACTTTTTGAATCAAATAAAAAAAATTAAAAATACTTTTAAAAATTTTTAGCTCTTCAAATCTATTATAGCCAAATTTACAACCTCAGGAAAATAATCAATTTTATAAAAAAGGTTTTATGTACCACTTCTTCAGTAGAACATTATTTTCATCATTCTTCCTCCAATGATACCATACTTAGTGGGAAAAGTAGACTCAATATCCAAAGCAATTGCAAGGTTTTTAGCAATATTCGTGGTAGAACGATAATGATATTGTACCTGTAGTCATGCTAGTCACTGATTAATTTTTGTAATTTTTGCTCAATACGGTGTATTGATTTGTATGAAGAGTAGTAGTACGTGTCTCACGTGTTTCCCTGCTTGTCATAAAAAATTAAGAAGTATGAGTTTAATGATGTAAAGAAAGTTGAAAGTGAAGCCTTACGAGTTGCGACTCTAACCATAACCCATCTAATTATTAACGTGTTTCATTTTGATTGGGAGTATGAAAAGTGCGTGCGTGGTCCATACATATGGCTCCCTTGGCATCATTACGGTACTATCAACAATTCTTGCATGGCCCATTGGCCCGTATGGATATGGCTCAGCTCCTTTCTCATTCCGTATCAGCAAGGCAACTATTCTTTATAAATGATTCAATGGACCATTTCGCAATCAAATTCTCATTCTCCTAAGAAATTTCCAGGATATCAAGTATGAAAATCGGCCAATTTTAAATGTCAGGACTATCTATGTGACTGCTTCCAAACACTGATGCCTTTTGAATTTATAATAACAACTACGTTATCTTGGCAACTTTGTTTTTTTTTTTTATTTATTAAATCATCCTTTGTAAATATAATCGACTAATTTTAAAAAAATGGTCCCAACTTTTTGCTAAGTATCTCAATTCTCAAAAGTTCAAGAAACTTCAATGTCATTTCGCTGAAGTACGTACGTCTTAATTGAGATTTGTTGAACCTCGTGTTGTATCCTAAGCAAATTCCGGCGTGTGGATTTTAATAACTGGTCTTGGTGATTTATTGCAAAACTAACTTCTTGTCTTTCTACCAATGTGAAATTTAATGTCTTTGTCATTGTAAATTTTCAACTTCATACTGTTAACTTAATATGAACAGATTTAAGGACTTTTATTTGTTTGGTAATCGGTACTCTAATTTCAACGATAGATTAATAACAATACTTTCTTTTCTTATATTGAAAAAGTACATAGTATATATAATCTAATCGTAAAATACAATGATTTAATTTTCTAATATCCCAAACAAATATTTATAAATCTTTAATTATTTTGACACCAATGACACTTTACTAGTCTTGGACAATTCCCTCTAAATACATAAAGCTAAAAAGAGTTACTTGGAGATATAGATGAATATTCCTCCTTACACAGTTACACCACCGGGCAGGAGCCCAGGACCCATGAGACAAAAGTGGACCAGAGAATTCTTTTATCCCACACTCTTCTCTCCTTTTTCTACTATACTTTCTAAGTATCTTGAAATTCCAAAAAATAGTGCACGGATTTTTCCAGAAATATCATCCCATAAATGCAGAGATGAGATTTGTAAGCACTCCAATCACAGTCAAATATAACCCGGCCTCATATGTGAATGTAATCCATATTCACCAATTGCAAAGGCTGTTACGAATTCCTAGGTCACCGACTACGTCACCTTTAATTTGCTCCTCGCTTAAAGTGCTATAAGAGCCCACCTTTGTGTCCTCTATCTTTCGCCCATGCAATATATTGTCCCTCTATTTCTAGCAAAACCAAACAACTGTATTGAGAGTTTCTGTATTATTCTAGAGATTTGCAAAAACATAAAGGATTTCAATTGAGTTGTCGAGAAAGCGAAAAAAAATGGCTGGAGCACCTGAGAATGTACACCCACAGAAGGCCTTTGGATGGGCTGCTATAGATCCTTCTGGAATCCTCTCCCCCTTCGAATTCTCGAGGAGGTCTCCCCTGATTTTATTGTTCTTCTTGTTGTTTTAATCTTGACAACGTAATTTCTTGATTGACGATTTTTGTTGACGTACATGCTCTCAATTGATTTTGTTTTGATTAGATTACCGTTATTTTATCAACTGTGTGGAGATCACATAGGATGTAGTGCTTTTGGTGGATCGTTAATTAGTGCTAGACGTGATCCGTGAAGTAAATGGTTTGAAAGCGGATGTAGCAAGAAAAAAGATTGAATCGGTAGGGACAAACAAAAAAGACGTAATGGAAGACAAAATCAGATGATATTTTGGTAGAAATAGGTTGAGACAGATTTCACAAGAAACTGCTCCTGTTACAGAATTTCCCCGCAATTTGTCATAATGGCACGTAATGTGTGGGTAATTGGTATGAATCCCTCTGTGAATTTGTTATACAAATAAAAAAAGAGAGGGTTTTTGATGTGCAGGGCAACAGGAGATCAGGACGTAACTTTCAAAGTGCTGTATTGTGGCGTTTGTCACTCTGATCTTCACTTCATTAAGAATGAATGGGGGAATGCCTCCTATCCTGCTGTTCCTGGGTAATTTTACTCTGCTGTCTTTTCAGATATTTCTTGTCCATTCAATAGCGTACATAGCAGTCTCTGTTGATGTCTTACAATTTATTCTGTAGGCACGAAATTGTAGGTGTGGTTACAGAGGTGGGAGGCAAGGTGCAAAACTTCAAAGTTGGAGATAAAGTTGGGGTAGGATGCATGGTTGGAGCCTGCCGTTCATGTGATAGTTGTTGCAAGCATCTTGAGAATTACTGCCCCAGTGTGATCCTAACCTATGGATCCACTTACTACGATGGCACCCCTACATATGGAGGTTACTCTGATGTCATGGTGGTAGACGAGAAGTTTGCTGTTCGCATTCCTGAGAATATGGCGCTCGATGCCACTGCACCTCTTCTATGTGCTGGTATCACAGTCTACAGCCCTTTGAAACACTTTGAGCTTGACAAACCTGGACTCCATGTCGGTGTTGTTGGCCTTGGTGGTCTTGGACACATGGCAGTGAAATTTGCCAAGGCTTTTGGTGCTAAGGTCACAGTTCTCAGTACCTCACCTAACAAGAAGGAGGAAGCTGTCAACCGCCTTGGTGCTGATTCATTTTTGGTTAGCCGTGACCCTCATGAGATGCAGGTAGCTTCTTAAGTATCCAATCTCTTGTCCCTATCATGGATTAGATTTTCTGAAACATTACATCTTTTGGTACTTATCCTATAATTTCTGTACTGGTTAAAGCATGCAGATCTTCCAAGTTATCAAGCCACCGATTTGGACATGTAAATCTGCATGCATGTTCACCTCAACGACATTGCCTAGTTTACAAAATAAAATTTTGATAGTCTCCCTGCCGGCTAATTTTTATTTTTAAGCTTTTTTTTTTTTAAAATTTGAAAAATAAGTTATTGTTCAAACTATTTTCAAAAATAAGCTGAATTTAGGGTCGGACTAAAAACGCTGCCTCGGACAGCGTTATACCTAATTAAAAAACGATGCCCTGGACAGCGTTTTGCATGGGGCTGAATTTTGATGGAAATTTTGGGTCATATGAAAACGCTGCCCTGGGCAGCGTTATAGGTCAGAAAAAAACGCTGCCTAGGGCAGCGTTTTTTCTTAAAAAAAAAAAAAAAAAGGGGTCTCAGTAAAAACGCTGCCCTGGGCATCGTTTTTCTTAAAAAAAAAAACTGGGCCTTAGAAAAAACGCTTCCTGACAGCATTTTTCTTTGACCTAAAACGCTGCCCTAGGCAGCGTTTTTTCCTGACCCAGAATTCACCCTAAAACCCAGCCCCATGCAAAACGCTGTCCTGGGTAGCGTTTTTATTCAAGCTAAAACGCTGCCTTGAATAGCGTTTTATTTCCGAACCTAAATTGGCTTATTTTTGAAATTATTTTAAACAGTAGCTTATATTTCGAAATTTTTAATTTTTTTGGCTCAAAAATAAAATTACCTCCTCCCTGCCAGCTTAGGTTTCATGCGTAATTAGAATTGTTGATGAAGGGATCTATAAACCTTGAACCCAGAATGGTTTTACCTGATAGTCTTTTGTGGTGAAAATGACAATGATCGCTTGTATTTGTCTAGGCTGCTGTGGGGACAATGGATGGCATAATCGACACAGTCTCGGCATCTCACCCTCTCTTGCCATTGCTCGCATTGCTGAAAACCCATGGAAAGTTGGTCATGGTTGGTGCTCCAGACAAACCTCTTGAGTTGCCAATCTTCCCTCTCCTTATGGGTAAGCAAACTCCCTCCCCCAATCGAAGTGTAAACTTGTTTGTTTATGACTTCTGTCTGATGAAGGTTTTGTAAATCTAATGAACTTTGCCGGAAATACAACAGGTAGGAAGATCGTTGCTGGAAGTTGCATTGGAGGCATGAAAGAGACACAGGAGATGATCGATTTCGCAGCCAAGCATGACATTAAAGCAGATATTGAGGTAGTGCCAGTGGATTATGTGAACAAGGCCCTGGAGCGTCTGCTCAAAGCAGATGTTAGGTACCGTTTTGTCCTCGACATTGGCAACGCACTGAAAGCTGCATGAGGATAGGTCCTTACTCAACCAGTACTTTCAAGTTCAAATAAGTATTGGTCTAGTATCCCGTGGTCCATATGATGGAATAATAAACATAGAGGTTTTCATATTGGATGAGAAATTTGAGTGCATCTTACATGCCAACTATATAATATATATGATATGATATATTGTGCTTTAGTTGATTAGCGCATTACTTTATTTTTAAGAGATTTCGTACTTGGAAGGCTTATCCTTAAGCTGAGGGATATGCTTAACATTGCAGAATCCAAAATTCCAACCTAAACCATTAAGATACTGGTTTGCATAAACTTCTTACTTACTCCCTATAGTTTATACGAAGTATGGCACTGTTTTATTTACAAACAATACTAGACACAGTGAGATGCAACATTCAATGTGGTTCTCAAATTACTTCATCAACTCCAACGTGTGAAACACAAGCAATTAACGAGTGACATGCTTGCTCAACCGTCAACACACTTACCCCATTCCATCTACACTCTACAGCAGAGATACGCAATACTTGGAGATTATATATATATATATATATATATATATATATATATATATATATATATATATATTCTATGTTCTTCCAGTAAAAATTTCAAATACCACAAGGGGAACAAGTGAAAACGAAATTTGTCTAGTACTGGAGGCCCCAAGTTGTGCATACAAGAGCACTGGAGGCCCCGAGTGGTGCATACAAGAGCACTGAAGGCCCGGAGTGGTGCGTAAAACATGTGCTCTTACAGAAGAAGCCATAACCGGTTTCCAGAGTTCTCAAAACAATCCTCCCAAATTTCATTTAGTATTCAAGTCATTAGTTGATTGACCAAGCAGAACAAAACCGTACCCAATTTAACAACCCAGATACTCCACCTTATACTCAAACTCTATCTGTAATCACTTTCATGGCGTATTTGGTATGAGAAATTAAAATGGAATGGAATGATATTTAAAACTCATTTCCCACTAAAAGTTGTTTGGTTTGGAAAAAAATGAATGGGTTTCACACTCCCAAAATCCCCCTTTTTTATTCCTTTAGTTTTAGTCGGTGTTTATTCAAATTCCACCGCCCTGCTCCAACTTTTGAATGTCGTGTTATTATAATACTTATTATTAGTATTATTATTATTATTATTATTATTATTAATGGTATTATCATTTTCATTCTATTTATTAAATTGATTACAATTATCATTATTATTATTATTATTATTATTATATTTATAAATTATTATTATTATTGTTAGTACTTTTTTCTATAATATTTATTTTTATAGTTATTTCAATAATAGCTATTATAATCTGACCCGACTCAATAAACTATTTGAAACCGACTTGGACTCAACCTGTTCATGATTTGAAAAGTGAGACCCATAAACCGACCTGAAGTCAACCCAAAACCAATTTGACCTGATATTCGAAGATCTAAACCCGATATGTGTCCGAACTGTTACTGACCCGAACCGAAGATAACCCAAAATCGATTGAACCAGACAAATAGTCAATAGTTGACTTAACCCAAAACCTGTCATGACTCAGCTAGAAACCAACTCGGATTGACCTGAACCGACATTGACCCGAATCGAATACGAGTTGGCCCGAACTCAAGCAAGCAAATAACTGATTTGACCTGACCCAACTTGACCCGACCCAATAGGCCAAATTGACCCAATTCAACCCGAATTGATAAGCATGGACTCGCGACGGGTCAATCTAGAATTGTCCTGTGGACCCGAATAGACACCCCTAGTTTTAATATCGTGAATAAATAAAAGTAAAAATATTTTTATTGTTAATATTAATATTACAGTTATTCATATTTGAGCCAAACAAGTAAGAAATTAAATCTCATTTCTTCGTTAACCCAAACAACTGAAAAGAGTTTAAAACTCATTTCTATATTTAACCAAACAACTTTATAAAGGTGATTTCATTCCTCCCATGATTCTATTCCATTTCATTTCTGCAATCTAAACCGTGCTAAATTATTTTAAACTCAGCCGAACTTTTCTATTTCTCATCTTCTGCCTCTCATTCCCTCCACGTGTTGTCTATTTTACTTTTTTCCTCTCTAGTTCAAGGATTCAAACAAAAGCAAAAATAATTTTATTTTTTTCATTGATAATGATTTATCTTGAACTATACACTGCCAAAATCCCAAAATTTCCCATATTTTGTAGGGGAGCAATTGACCCATCCAAATGTTGGTCATTATGCCCATTATTATTATTAATAATAATAATAATAATAATAATAATAATAATAATAATAAAATTGCAGGAATCAAACGAGATATGAGAGAGACTAACTAGGCTCATCAGCATCCTCAGTTCAAGGAACTGCGACTTGGGGTAGTACAATTTCTGAAACAAGACAAATTGGGCAAGAATTACAAAGATTGGAGAAGATAAAGGCTACTAAAAATAGAAGAGGAAGAGGGGGGAAGCGGGGTTGGTGCCGTCATCGGGAAGAGTGTCCCTCATCCAATCTTCATCGACAATGTCAATCAGAATGCCTAAGCTCAAGGCCTCTGACATTGTCGGCTATATTTCAGTTGCTCTGATGAAGTGACAAAGTTTTACGAGCATAAGCAAACGAGTACTTCTTTTGAATCAGGAGTATGGGTTGCTCTGGTGTAGTCAGCCGAGTACAAGACGGTACTCGCTGACTCGGTGGCTTGACTTTCTGGGATGTGCCGATGAAGGAGGGTTCTGATAAACTAGAAAGAAGAATTAGGAGAATATTTTCATGTGACTTTATTAAGAGAAAATCCCAATATATATATACAAATAACTTCAAGAGCTATATCAAAGATAGAATATAACTCACAAAAGATAAACATCATACAAGATATATCATAAAGATAATTATATTATATTACTCTCCTCAAGTTGGAGCATATAAGTCACAAATGCCCAACTTGTGTATTAAGTAAGCAAATTGTTGACAAAAAGCAATCAAACTTTTCAGTTCATGAATACGAGGACCATTACAAAGGGAGTATCTATCACTTAGATCATCCCATAAGGTTTCACATCACGAGAGCACTACAAGAGAATTCCAACAGCAAAAACTTACAATGCGTGGAGCACCAATAACTAACAGCAAAAACTTAACAGCAATACAACACAAAACCGCACAATACCCTTGATTTTTGTGATTAGAAGCACCGCAATCGTGTTTTAGTGGGGTAGCAATAGCAATTGAAGAAGATCACGGACTACAGACAAATTTTAATAATACTTACAGCAAAGCAAGCAGATCATGCATGTCACCAATCACCAATCCCTGCAATCACGTAGCACCACACTCACGTACCGCCAACAAGAATCCACGCAAAGCACACTGATCCGATCACACAGATCAGATCATGTAGCACCACACACCAAGACTCAAATCATCGCAGATCACGCACACAATCTGCCAACAATCCACACACTGATTTGATCAGAAGCACACGCCAAGAATCCACGGAAACTGATCAGATCCGAAGCACACTAAATATCCTCGCAAAAGAGGAACAACAAAGAAGAAGCACAGCACCAATAAGAACAATACACGCACAGCAAAAAACATAGAAAAAAAAACGGCTAGAGAGGAGGTAGGGTTAGGTTTTTTTTATGACTCTTGATACCATAATAAACTAGAAAAAAAAGAATTAGGAGATAATATTTTTGTGTGACTTTATTAAGGGAAAAATCTCAATATATATATACAAATAACTTCAAGATCGAGCTATATCAAAAATAGGATAAAACTCACAAAAGATAAATATCATACAAGATATATCATAAAGATAATTATATCCTATTACGTTCTGGAACAAAGACATATCGGAGTTTTTAAAGCCTTTTTTTTAATCAAATCAAAATCGATTTTAGTTGGGCATTGAATCTGGATTATGGCTGACACTGGTTGAAAGTTAGAGCCGTTGGATTTTACAGAAAAGAAAATCGATGTTCTAAACAAATTGTTACAAGTGGTAGCAATTTTAGTTTAATTTTTAAAAAAAATATAAATTACAGTTGAATTAGCCCAATTTAGGATGCCTTGAGATCGGTGCCTCTTCTTTCTTAAGTAAAATCGTTGCTCCAAGCAATAATTTTATATAACCTAAAAAAAATTTATTTTTAAAAATATTTTTTGTTACAGAACCTATTTTTGAAAAAATTATTTTATACAAAATCGGAATATCATTTCCTTATGCGATGAATGTGAGGAGAGAAATGATGGAGCAGGTTGAGGAGATTGGGATTAGGATATTGTCACAGTGTCGCTGCTGTTATGGGCTGAGAGGGAGAAAGAGAAATTGTGGGCGGATTGTCAACAACTCTGTTTTTCAAAACAAGAACATTTGACTAATTCGAAAACTAGAGCATTTTAAAAATTTTAATTTGATTTGTTGCTCCGATTTTAAAACTTCAAAACTTTCTATTACAAGGCCTTAAGGTTTTTCTACAAGTGATTAGATTTTTTATAAAAATAAAATAAAATAAAAAGCTCTAACAAATAGAGTGAACATGGTGATAGGGAAATGATTGAAACTAAAAAGCAACCCTGTAAACTATGAAAAGAGTAAAAAAAATAGTTTGATTTTGGGAAAAAAAAACGTTATATGCTACTAGAAAGATTTTAAGGAGAGGGGAGAGAATAGAGAGGAAGTGGCTATTTTCAAGGGTTAATGTAAATATTACTCTGTAGTCTGTACTTTGCTTGGTCATGATTTAATTTTCATAATATCTATTTTTATTTATATCTTGATATTAAATTATTTTGATGTTATATAGACTATGTCTAACAATACTATAATAAAAAATATATATGCATACAAAATATAATAATGTTATTATATTCCTATAAAAGTTATCCTTTAATATTAAAAAAAGTTATTGATTAATACAACATATCTCATTCTTTATCAACTTTGTGGGGGTAATTTTTGTTATATTAAGGGATAACTTTTGTTGAGATAAAAATAACCTTATTGTATCATGTGTGCATATAAAATTTTGTGATACTATAAAGGTCATCACTTATAATATCCTTTTAACCCTAACCCTAACTCTAACTCTTTACCCATTAGATTACCATTTTTCATTAAGTAGGTATTGTCATGACTGATGTGAATAATTACTACTTCATATTCCTCTGTCCTCTTTTTTTCCCTCCGGTAGAAAAGGTTTATTTTTTTTAAGATACAATGGAAAATATTTGATGGGACAACCAAAAATAAAAAAGTTTTTCAATAAATGGGGCAATCTTTGGAGATAAACCAAAATGAAAAATGAGGCAAAAAAAGGGGGACAGAGGAAAATTGTTGTCCATAAAGGCATGTGCAGAGTGTTTAACCGAAACAGACCCCTAAATTTGAGGAGTTTTAAAATTCATGTATATTTATATTAATTTTGTGTAATAGCATAAAAGTGCAATTTGAGCAGTTATTTAAATACTTATGCTCTATGAAAAGTCAATCAAGGCCTAATAAATAATACACAATTGTTATCCCATCCATGTTACTATATACAACCCAACTATGTAGTACGGGCTTAATAAGCATGAAATGCTGAAATAAATCTTGCTATTGAGTTTGCTAAAGCTTTGGGCTTGAAAGTCATAGTTATAGCACTTCTCTTAGGAAAGGAGACGAAGCTTTGGGCCACCCTAGTTACCTGAGTGCTGATAGGCCATGGCTCACAACGACTTATGGTAAAAAAAAAAAAATAGACATTGATCAGTTTTGTTTAAATTAACCCTCATATTTTAGACCCTTCACCTGAATTTTCTTAAACTGATATTGTTATTGTTACTATTATTGAATAAAAATAGATTTTACTAACTGAAATATATTCAATCAATTAATGGTGTAGTTTAAGAATGTGAATACAGTTAGAAATTTTTACAAAGAGAATTGAGCTCAAATATAGTCATAACGTGAGTAAGTGTGATATTTCTAGCTGAATACTTGATTCTCCATTTCTCCGTATGTTGGATTTGGATGGTCAGGTAATGCTCGTTCGTTGTGAGTCGTACTTGTTAGGCAGACAGGGCCACTATAGATGGAATGATGAACACAGTTGGTTTTATTAGGCGCTCCGATGAAAAATCCAGAGTAAACGACTGTAGCCATTGTATAGCCAGTCATATGCACAGCGCAGCCGTACCATGTGAATGATGACATTCCCTGTATGGGAATTTAAAAAGATGAGAGAGCACAGCCGCTGTAGCTGTAGCTCCTCTCTTTTCGAAATCTAAATATATAGAGGTAAAGCTAGCTTATTGGGGGAAATGGAGGTGGAGGAAACAAGGAATGAAATAAACGCAAGAGATGATTGATTTTGCTGCAAAACAAACGTACATAAAATAGCAGCAGATGTACGTTTAAGTCATTCCTATTGGCTATGGAACGTCTTGCTCATGTTTATTGTTAAGTATCGTTTTGTCATTGATATTGCTAAAATCCTTAACTCCTTAAGTTGTTAGATTATACGGAATTTGTGTTTATTTCACCGGATTCAATTCATTCATGCATATGAGCGTCAACTCACCGGAATGAACCATTGTTTTCTAGTTTGCCTTCATTTAAGGTTTTAGAGCCACAGAGTACCTTGGTTTTCTGTTATTTAAGTTTTACTCCGTGTCTCTCTACTTTAAGTGTTAGACCATTAACCATATGTTGATATGCACCTCTTAGTATTTTATATAGGAAAAATTGATGGGAATAATCTGACCTTTATTTGATTTGCGGATATTAATTCAACCTTTTTGTTTATTTATAAATACACCTATCTATAGCCACAATTTGCTTTCACTAAGTAACCCCCAATTGTAACCTGCAATTGACAGTCATGTGCAGGTAATTGATAGAATTTCCTTTTTGAATAAGATGAAAACTCCAGGACCTTCCACGCACAGTTAGTTGTCATTTGATAAAAGAAAAGAGGGCCTAGAATCTACCCCACCTTTTAAAACAAATTTAAATGTAGCATATAATTCCCCTTAAATTTTCATATAAATAACAACCTATAACTAAGACAACGTTTGCTAGTGAACTCTGTGATTCATGATCTTGAAGAAGCTAAATAGAATGGTGCATGGAAGGTTAGGGAGGGCGTTGATGTGGCCTATATTGGTGGTTGATTTGGTAGTCTACCTTATTGTGGCTGTTGGTGTGATCAACAAGGACCCCGTTTGGGGTAGCATGGATAAAAGTCCGGTATCTTTGGTTAAGCAATTTGTTGAACATCTTGCGGGTGTCCCAGCATTGTGAAGACAATGTTGGAGCATTTGGCTACGTCGACAAGGGAGGAGGCGAGATGGGCGTCGAGAGAGGAGAGGGGCGGCTTTTGAAGGGGTACGAGCATATATGGTGAGGGAGTAGCCAATAATGAGGAGGCCATGGCTAAGCCTATCACACCAATTGCATATCCAGCTGATTCTGGTGGGGGGGATTGAGTGTTGCCATTTTGGGGGTGGGAGGAGCAGTTGTAAGATTTGACAACGATGGTAATGGTTGATGATCACGAGTTCAGTAACCCATCCAAAGATTGAGATTGACTCCAACTATTCACTTGCTATTCTCTTAAAATTCACAATTTACTTGCTATTCTCTTAAATAATCTAAGAGGAGAAACTGCACGCCACGTAAAATTCACTTGCTATTTAAGTCACCGGTAAACTAGCTTAGTGAAAGCAAATAGTGGCTAAAGGTAGGTGTATTCATAAATAAACAAAAATTTGATTAATATCCTCGAGCAAAGGCTAGATTACTCCCATCAATTTTTCCTTTTATATATGCATAGAATTAAAAAGTACTTGGTATATATCAAGATATATAAGCAAGTTATTAAATTGGTCATATTTGATTAAAGACCATAAAAGAGTGCTTAATATATATCACAATTATCCAGAATAATAGTTGTTGGTATAATTTTACTTTTTGAACATGAAAATGTTGGATATAATTATAAATTATGCAACATACAAGTGGGAAGGTCATAACTTTAGAGAAGTAGAGATCGATGTAACATTTAGTAAGTGTTAAAAGACGTGTATTACATGAACGCACAAGATGAGAATTAAAAAAGGTACTACATAGCAGTCAATGGTTTGTTGATAAAAATCAGTTATGGTGTAGTATGTTACCTTGAGTTTCTTCTGGGGTTTGTGGGGGGGGTTTCACGGGAATCCGGCCAACCAACCCAACCCTCCTCACGAGCTCCACTCTACATCTTTTCAGTTTCCACATAAACATAATAACACTAACACACAACAACAGTTGTCTACCATACATATAGAGGTACACTAATATTAATTAATAATACTAAATGTAAGTAGTTCCATCAATCTGCCGGGTCTTAGCTGGTTCGTATCTATCACGGCGGTTCCCACGTTTCTCTCTCTCTCTCTCTCCCTCTCCTTCTCCTAGCTTCTTGTTGGTTTCATTTGTTTGTCATCAACTCATTAAGTCCTACTCATAACGTCTAACGTCTTTGGGCGGTTACGTGCTTATGTCTTGTCTTCACTTAGCTTCTTCAAAACTATTGAATTTTAGCTTCTTCGTGATTTCTCATCATTTAACAAATTCACATATTTATTTTTATATGATGATAACAAGCTTAATTAGCTAATTAGCTACACATACTCCTTAATTACTACTTACATGGCAGTGATCAGAGATGAGAATTTTGTTGCAAAAAAAACAATATAGCGACACTTCTAACCCTATATGAATCATTGAGTGACCCAATTAGTTTTCCATGACATTAGTTTTGAGAAAAGGAAGGAAACCGGGAACTAGAGCAGAATAAGCAAACAAGTAAACAAATAAATATACTAAATTGTTAAAAACTTGAAAAAAAAAATAATAATAATCTACAAAAACCAGAGAAAAAAAAAAAGAAAAAGTAAACAATGCTATGTAACGTCTTGCTCATGGTAAGAAGGAGGCAGGACATAGTATAATACTCCCTAGTAATTAATAACATCACAAATCTCAATAATGTACTCTCCTTGTTTATAATAACTTGTAACATTTTTATATGTTTGCTTATTTAATTTTGGTTTGGTAAAGTTGATAAATTAAATTGTATATGTGAAAGTAAATGTGTGATTTGTGAATGTGATCTTCTATAATTATTTAAAGTATGGGGATATATATTTACTTTTAATACATGGCACAAAGTAAATGAATTAAGTTTGAATGATACGAGGCAAAGTAGTTAATTAACGGTCTCAGTTGCTTCAGACTATGTCATCTGCTCCTTCCTACATCAAAAATATCAAAAGCCTTCATTTATGATCATGAAAATGAAGCCATGCAACTATTTTTCCAGCGTTTGTTCTACGTTTAGTTTTTCTAGAGATGTATATACATACCCATGCATGTTTTATGGTCATGTGCCTGCATGGCTGCATGTCCTCGATCTCTCGCTTGACTTTCTCCATGAAGGTTTCCGTTAATGAACGTGTTATTTAGGTCCTATTCGATCTCTTTACCTTATTTTTACTTATTATTTCGTATGTTTCGAACTATTGTTGAGAGAACACCGCCCTTATATAGCATACTTCTAAGAAGAGCATAATAAGTTAGTAGCACTATGAGATGGGTTAACCATGTTATTTCAAGAGTAGTGTTCCTCTTAGCTAATTAAGCACTTTGACAATTGACATATATATTCAACTTCTATCCAAACACATTTTACGTCATGGGTAGAAAATTATGGAAGACCCTATCATTGAGTACCTAGTTCGAATAAATTTTTTTTAAAAAAATCCAGTACTCTATGAGTTCATAGATAGTTTATTGAGACCAAGAAACACACTAGTAAATAAAGTAAGCTCAATTTGCACGTTCACCTTGTTGAAACTAAACCTGTGCATTGGATCGGATAAGGGACGGGATGGATCCGATGCAAAACGGGTCGGGCCGAGCCGGGCCAAAGGAGATACATAATGGGTCGAGTCAGGTCAGACCGTTCAAAGAGAATATAGTTTTTATCTATAAAGGGTGATAGTTTACATGTATAACATCTAATATTTGGTAGTGGACCATCAACAAGTAAGTGGAAATAATTCATTACCTGATAGTGTTTAAAAGTTTTGAAAATTATTGGCTCATATTATTGATCCGACTTGACCCATTAAAGACCCAGTAAAACATGTCCTTTTAAAAGATAGACTCGGCCTTTAGGCCTATTATTGATTAGACCCTTTTACAAACGGGTCGGTCAAGGGACTTTAATAAGGCCCCTCCCATTTAAACTAGTCTAGTTGAAACCCATTTCGTATATCCCATGCGGCTATAACATAATTCATCCTGATTGGATTTATGCAGGATGTGGTTATATAGTGAATATTTGAATACTTTAGTCCCAAGACGACTTATACAAGATAATCGTATCATTGCCCATGAATTATGAATTGGGTGTTGGCAAAAAATAAAGGGAGAAGTTTCGCTGCTATTTTGAAGATTGATTTAAATAAGGCTTATGATAGAATAAAATGGTGTTACATCTAAAAAAATCCTCAGTGTCATGGGATTTTTTTAAGTCTGGATTCAATTGATTTTGCAGTGTATAAGCTCGGTCTCTTACTCTATCTTGATGAATGGTGATCAGTTCTTCTCCCCAAATAAAGGTCTAAGGCAGGGTGATCCATTATCATATCACCTTATCTTTTTATTCTTTGTATGCTTGTTTTATCATCCCAGTTAGAGGCTCTTGAGAGAAGGAAGGAAGGAAATGCAGGGGCTTAAAATAGGTTGAAAGTCTCCGAGTATTTCTCCTCTCTTTTTTGCGGATGATGTGTTATTCTTTTTCAAGGCTAACCCAGAGTCGTGTCTCAAGGTCAGAAGTCTTCTTGATGAATTTTGTTTTCTCTCGGGAGAGATTGTCAATTCGGAGAAGTCATACGTTATCTTCTCTCCCAATACTCCGTCGAAGTTCAGGAAATTTTTGAGAAAGTCGTTGTAGGTTAAGAAAAAGGAGGGTCTAGAAACTTACCAAGAAGTCCCAATGGAAGTGGATGGAAGGTCGGAGAAATAGTTTGATATCATTTATGAAAACATCTTGTGAAAGTTGGGATCTTGGAAGTTATGTTCTTTGAATCAAGTTGGAAAAGCAGTTCTTATTTGCAATCCTTATTGCTCTAGCTTCGCATGAGGTCTCGATTTATTTTCTTTCTAAGACACTTATAAAAAAGATTAATGCTTCTCTCCTTAAATTTTGGTGGGGTTATTTTAGGGATAAAAGGCCGATCTGCTGGAGAAAGATGGAAAATTTGTTCCTTCCAAAGCATGAAGGAGTATGGGTTTCCGCAACATTTTGCATGTTAACCAATCTATGCTTTTCAAGCAGACATGGAGAATTCAAAATGAGCTTCAAAGACTTCTATCAAGGGTTATTCTAGGAAAGCACAAGGTTTTGCCAATCTAGGCAGCTCAATCCTCCATTGTCTAAGTCTAAGAGTTCATGGGCCTTTAAAAGTATGGTGGCGGCTGCAAGAGTTATGAAGGGGGTTTAGGGAAAGTTATTGGTAATTGTAGGAGTATCAGTATTAAGGAGGATATAGGGCTTCCTCAAGGTAAGATATCAATCAATAGTGCTAAACTTCACCAGAATGAGGAAAAGCCTTGATGGGTTGTTGATCTTCTCAAGAATAATGCTTTATGGGATCAGAATAAGATTTGGAGACTCTTTTCAAGGGATCTTGCCTTATCAATTCTTGCCTCTCATTCTTCTCGTAGTGCTAGTAAGGATAACTTAGTGTGGTGGAATTCGAGAGATGGAGAACTCTCAGTTAAGGAAGGTTGTCGCTTTTTGAAAAATCAGGATACCTCAAAGATTTGTTGTGGGCAAATTAGGATGACATTTGGTCAGGGATTTTGGAGAAAATTCTGGAAGTTGAAGCTTCCTCCCAAAATCCTAGTTTTTGTGTGGAAGCTTATTTACAAGGGCCTTCTGGTTCGAGAGGAGCTGTTAAAAAGGGGCATTACTCTAGATCCTATCTGTTTGTTATGTGGCGGCCAAAGAGAGTTGCTTGAGCATTTATTTCGGGACTGTGATTTGGTAAAGCATATCTGGAGATCTTTGGGTTTTGGTCTACAAGTTTCTGATATGGAGCCCTGCTTTGGAGGTCTGCTTTGCCAATTGGGTTTCTTTCCTTATTAAAGAATGGTATCAATCATATGGGATAGTGGAGTTATTTCTTACAATATGTTGGAGTATGTCTCCATAAAAACGATGTCCTTTTTAACGATGCAAATCCGAATCCGACTTCAGTCTTTGGCACTCTTAAGGAATAGAGTGGAAGACTATCAAAAGTCTAGATGATAGAAGAGAAAATTGTAAAAATCTCTTTCAAGCTCCACCTTCTGTCAAAGTATGGACGTTGGGTAATCTTTAGGGCAAAAAACTTTCTATTGTTGAAGTTGACGGTGCGTGTAAGAGAGTCGGAAAAAGAAATCAAGATGGTGACACTTGCTTGCTCCGTACGGATTGTGCTCAAGCTCTGGATATTTTTATGGATCTGATCAAACCGCCTAAACAATGTAAACAATTTATTCAGGAAATTAGATATGAAGTTTGTAAATTTTTTTGTTTTTTTTTTTTTTTCTTGTTTTAAGATTTCTAGATGTCTTGTTCAAAAAACTCATATACAAACTACTTCAGCTAGGATGTGTTTGATTTAATTCTTATTGTTTAGAGGGTAGATTCTTGCCAAAAAAACATAATTCATCCAATGGCGTGTGATTTTACTACGGTGAAGTGAGAGAGAGGTGGTGTAAATAAAAGCTTACGGTCATAGAGGTGGCAGTGGCAGTTAGCTGGATACAGGGGATGGAGTTAAAATTGACAGTTCATAGTAAAATGTAGACAATGCTGCAGTGGCGTGGCGCAGACCTATTCTCTACTCAAGCCTAAATGCTAGCTACTCATATTCAAGCCGCTTACTAGTACATGCACACCCTTCCTCTCTAGCTAGCTTTGTTAGTATCTGCTATTGCTACGTACACCATAAGGTAGCATTACCATTATGCTACCTTATGTAGTTATGTATGCCGCTGCTGTACTTTCTGTTTTTATGTTTCTAATATTTGGACGATATCTGTCACTATATTATCTGCATTTTGCATTCTGCCTTCTGCCTTCTGCCTTCTGGACTCTGTACTCCCCATTAGAGTTTTAAACTTTCAATCCCCTTATTCATAATTGAACATGCCATGACATGACATAACATAATAACATAACAAGATTAAATAAGTTTTATCATGATAATAACGACACATATGATAATTATTTAGCTCAGATCAATTAACGTTCTTTTCTTCACCCTAAATTTCCTAAAAATTGGCTAGCTACAAGTAACAAGAATTGAATTTCTTAAATAGTTGCGGATAATAGTGAGAATCAAATCTTCACCCTCATAGTTGGGATGTGGAATTTGATAACTCATGTCAATCATGTACTTTTAAGTCTAGAAGTGTTGATTTTATGAACATAGCCTTGTATGTACTTGTTAGGTGAGATAGAGTTTCATTAAAATCACTTTATTATGAGACTTGATTTTCTACAAAACCTTTCTTTTTTACATTTCCAATCCTACTAACTCTATGGGGCAGAATTGTACAAGTACGTAACAATTTTGGTAGAATTTCTTATATAACTTGAGTAAATTATCATCTTACAAATTTAATATAAAACCTAGCCTAACTTAATATAATGCCAAAATAATAAAAACAATTACATGAACTAATAGTTTATTTCATTGTGACCATCCATAATATTCCTCTTCCACTCCCTCGTAGAGTCACATTTTATTTTTTCATATTTTTTAAATTTTCTCCATTAAAGTCATTATTAGTATGCTTTTATAGCATTTAACGTTATTATTATCCCAATCATCCACTTTATTTACAAATAAATCATTTCGTCTCACATTTATCATAAATTAGTTTTTGTCTCTCATGTCACAATCACTAGTAGAGAAATGTTTATATGATGCGGTTTTCTAGCTTTAAATGTTGCGGTTATTGATACAAGCAAGTGGAAAACTAACAAATGATGCGGTTTTTTAGACGCAGCAATAAAAACAATAAATGCTACTGTTTTTTGAAAAACCGCAGCATATAAATCTAATAAATGTTGCGGTTATCCCAAAAATTCGCAGCATATATTTTTTTAAAATTTAAAAAATGATTTTTTTTATCATTATATGTTGCGATTTTTTGAAAAACCGCAGCATATATATCTAATAAATGTTGCGGTTTTTCAAAAAATCGCATCATATAATGGGTTTTTTGATTTTTTTTTAATTCTGAAATTAATATACGCTGTGGTTTTCTAATATGACTGCAACAGTTGATGGTTTCCAGATCAAAAAAATTTAATAGGTCGTTTTACGTGCTACTTACATATAAAAGTATATTATTAATAATTAATATCTCTTAAAATTGTTATATTTGTAAATCTAATTGTTATATATTATTACACCCCATTCAATCAAGAATATAATCTAATCTAAGCTAAGAAATAATCTAATTGTTATATAATATTACACCACATATCTCTCAAAATTGTGTTAGAAATAATATGTCAAAAAATATAAGAAAAATTAAGAAATGATCAACCGTGATGCATATACATCCAAAATTATATTATGACCACTCATTTTGACACACAAAATTGCGATCTACTAGATTTTAAACTCAAAACAAACAACCAATTCATTCTTCATAAATTTCGGGTGTATTCCGAGGTTTCGAAAACTTTGGAGAGGCATATCTCTTAGCCTGGTAGTCCGAATGACGTAATTTTTTTTAAATCCCCTATTTTTAGAGGTACTACACAACCATGTTGCCCCTTAGTGGCCTCGATGACGTCTTATTTGAGATATTGAAAAAAAGTTTTGACAAGTCATAAAATTGGCTACGGAACTCCGAATGAGGCTTATAATATATCTAAATTGGGTATTTTTTCGAGATCTACAAACCTTAAAAACTTTAAGGGGGATTTGTCAACTCATTTTTTCTAAAAAAGCTTCTAACACCATATAATCTATGAATTTGATTTTCAAAGGTTAATTCCTTCATGAACACAATATATAACATATAAATCTAAACACAAAAGGGTTTTTCGTCTTTAAATTAATGTATAATAACTAACGAAAAAAATTTGAAAAAAACATATACTAGGGTTTATGACATATATAAACCTTTAGATTTCGAACTTTGGAGTACGTAGACTTCTTTAAAATGAGAGAGAAGAATAGGCTTCAGCACGCTTCATTACGCCATATCCATAGAGACACGAGAGGGAGAGAGAAGTATGTTTCGAAATGCGTAAGGAAAAATGAATTATAGGGACTTTATAAAAAATTTAAGGTCATAGGTAGGGGATCTAAGTGTTATGTGTATTTAGGGTTAGAGAAGTTGAGGGTTAAAGAAGAGGAAAATACATGTTTTTTCGTGTTTGAAATGATATTGGAAGCATAAAAAAAAGAGTATATATAGTGAGTCACAAGTGCTGCGGTTTTCTAAATAACCACAACATTTGTAACTCACAAATGTTGCGATTATTTAAATAACTGCAGCGCTTGTAACTCGCAAGTGTTGCGATTAATTGAAAAATCGCAGCATTAATACCAAATGCTACGGTTTTTCAAATAACCGTAAAATGTGTGGTTTCAAGTGCTGCGTTTTTTTAAAAAGCCGCAACACTTGGCATTAAGGTATTATTCAAACCATTAAGTGTTTTGAATTATATATAATCGTAACACTTATACCGGAAAAATTAAATTATTTTTTACTGGTGAATGCCCCAACATGATGTTACCCTTTTGTATTGGCTATATATATATATACCCAACCCACTTTTTATTAGCAACCTCTATCTTTATCGTTCTAACCCATAAAATTTCACCTCATTTCTTGATGAAACTCACAAGATCATCCACTCCCGCCCCATAAGACCCCTTTACACACCTCCCTTTCTCAACAAACTTATCACCTCCGCCACTATCTACCCTTTTCACACTGCCCCTAAAATGATGTCATCGGAGAACCTCCCTCCGGTGTTACACCCACCAGACCACAATCACAACGGCAGAAACACCGCCGCTGCCCGAAAATCAGCCGCCCAAAAACCACAAGAACAACCACCTTCACTCAAGTGCCCTCGTTGTGATTCCTCCAACACCAAATTCTGCTACTACAACAACTACAGCTTAACCCAACCCAGACATTTCTGCAAGACCTGCAGAAGGTACTGGACCAAAGGTGGGGCCCTCCGTAATGTCCCGATTGGAGGCGGTTGCCGTAAGACCAAGAAACACAAACCCTCTCCTTCTTCATGTCCAACATCGCTCCCTACATGCCTCGACATGTCCGCGGGTCCAGGAGGAGTTTCCGAGTACAAGTTCCTGGCCCCACCGACGGTGGCCCCCGCCTTAGAGTTCCAGCTGGGTGGGCTCTCCCTCCCCAGGCTCCACCCAGCTACAGCGGGGGTGTATACCCAATTTATAGCCAGTTCCGGCGCCCACCTTCAACCTACAGTAGGCGCGGGAACTGGCGGGTGTTTTAGTTTGGACTTGTTGGGTTTAGGAAACTACCCAACAATTCCAAACTCGGGGAGCTCTTCCTCACCGTCCTCATCTTCGCTATCTCTAGCGGGCGGAGGTGAACAACCCATCTCAATCTCGTCTATCGAGTCGTTAAGCTCGATCAACCAAGAGATGCACTGGAAGTTACAGCAGCAAAGGCTTGCCATGATATATGGACAACCAACAATTGATGAAGAAGATAGTAATCATCAAGAAAAGGGAGTTGGTGTAAGAGGAGAGATTAGTTTGTTCAAGAATTTGGAAAGTACAAGGAACAACAATAAAGTAGCAGATGTTGGGGGTCCAACTCCTACAGAATGGTTATTTGATCAGCTTCAGACCAATTCTTCATCTGTTAATTACGCTGATAATAATAACAATACTTGTACTACAAGTGTGGGTGCTACTATTACAAGTAGCTGCAATGATAATAATCATGAAGATTTTAATGGGGTTTGGGCAACGACGGAGTTACATCATCATCAACGTCATCAGTTTAACGGATTGCAGTAGATGTAATCCGAAGAGGTATCAGCCTTGCAGGTGAATGTAGAGGGAAAAGAAGTATGGGTAAACTGGTCAGCATGGTGTCATTCATATATAGAGAGAGAGCACTAGTGAGGTGAATTAGATTAATCACAAGAGTAGTTAATTTCAATGCTTGATTAATTAGTTGTGTTTGTACTTTGTAAGTAAAATCAAAACCTATCTTTTGTTAAACCTTTGCTGGTATAATCAAAATTCAACGTCATAGATTTATTTATCTGAAGATCATTTTTCCTCTAATTATACTTCGTATTTATTCGACCTTTTTCATATTTTACTTTTTAATTGGCCTTTTGATTTGATAGCTAATCTGCCGTTGTTTTTGTTCAATGAGTTATGTAGTTTGAAAAATTCATTAGGAAGTGGGAGGAGATAGATTTTTATCCTAAATGGTTATTTATTTTTTAGATTTAGTATATCTCAGATTTATTGATTAAATTTTTGTTTAAAAGAAAGTGATACTGGTACTTTTTAAGATTCTCTATGAGACTGACTAAACATAAAAACCATATGGAATGATGAAAAAACCCACATACGTAGTAACTATTAATGTTTGATATGGAGGATATAAACATCATCAATAACTATTCCACTATATATGCATGTACAATTTACATAGCAAATTACCAGGTAAAATAATATGATGCTTGCTTATTCCCAAACTCTTTTTTCTGGGATCACTGATGTATGTAAAGAAATGCTTTGGGTATTGTAAAAGGCTACCCATATCTAGCTGGGTGAAGTCAAAAATCTAGCTTCAACCTCAAGCTTAGGAGTTACGGAGTAGGACTTTAGGAGGCCAGATCTTTTTCATGTGTAGCTCGTTTGTAGTATTCTACTGCTTGTTATTTCACTTAATTTTTTTTTTACTCCATTTTAATTTTTACAATTTTTAATTTGTCTCTAAATTTATATGATAAAAATTTATATTAAAATGAATCTAATAAGATATTACTTAAAAATATTATTTACTACTCTCTCCATCTCTTTTTAGTTGCTATATTTAACTTCTCAAAGTTTTCAAGAACAACTTAAAATATTTTTGTCTAAATTCATAAGATATAAAATTATAAAAATAACTTGATATTTTAAAAATTTGTGTAAAGATTCATCGAATAATATTATATTTAAATATTTTTTTTTATTACAGTGTACTTAGAACTCTCAATATGAAAATATAGGAAGGTAAGAAAGAAGGGAGTACAATATAAAGAAGATCTATGATTAAATTTTTAAACTTCAACCTAAAAAATGATAATGTGCCAAAAATATACGTACATAGGGAGTAGTCTGTAGTCTGTAAGATATATGAGTCAGTTCTATCATCTTCTATCTCTAGTCTTCCTCTCAAAGTGGAGACAGAAACCATGCAGGGTGCAGCCAGTCTAGTAGAAGTAAGATTCTGTGTTCAGACAGCAGTCAAGCAGACAACAGTACTATCACATTCACATCCCTTTATTGGTAATTTTATAGTCCAGCTACTCATTCAGTTCCCATTAAACAGCAGAGTAGCTCAACCCTAGCCCTGCCTCCATTTCTTTCTCTATGACTGTGATGCCCAATGCATTGGGCTTCACATTATATATATTTTTTAAGTTGTTGCATTACTCCGTAATTTCGATAGTGTAGTCTCATAAAGGGGGGGCTTCTATTAGGTTAATTTAAGCACTGTCAACATCCGACTACTACTAAGTGTATGATGGATGATAGGCATGTAAGAGAGTTAAATTAGTGAAAGAGATAGGCATATTAGGGCTTCTTACGTAAAATAATTTCTCTCGGATTTAAAAAATTTCCAAGATTTATTTCATATTATCCATCCGCTAACAAACTTAATTACAGTGATCGTTACACTCTAAAATCAAAACGTGTAAACTTAGCAAAAGAAGTAAAGGTAAATGTATTGGTAGGTAAGAATTCGGAGAGGAGTAAAAGCAAAATAAAATAAAAGAAAATATGGCATGGGCTTAGCTAGCGTTTGCAGTCTTGGAGAATCAACCATGAGCTTCAGCCTTCAGCCTTCAGCCTTCAGCCTTCAGCCTTTAAGAGCAGCAGTATGTTATTCTGCTGATAGTTGCTTACTGAACATATGTTGAGAAAGACACCGATAAAAGGGGAAAAAAGTAATTTGGAACTTAAAATTGAGTTCCGAAAGATATGCTGTAGCTTATTAAGATTATTAGGCCTTTTTGCCATCACTTTGCCTTTGCTTTCAAAATTTATCAAAGAATTAGGACTTCGGACCCCACTTTATTTTGTCAACTCAACTATGCAAATGCAATATTTGACAATCCAATTTATGATCTCTCTGCCATTTCGAATTTCAAAAGAAAAAAAAGTAACAAAAAAGTGACAATAATTAATCTTAGTACTAAATACTATATATTTTATGCTTTATCATAGTATATATATGAATGCAAAACTTTCCTGAAGGGCACATATTCAAAGTTATCTCCTTTTTTAGATGATGTAATGTAATCAGTTCATTCCCATACCTTTACATTTCCATCGCATAATAATACATTAATACTAGCTAGGTAGAATTCCAACCTTTATATACATCACAGGAGATTATTGAAAAATATAAAACACAAAACCACTAGATGAAGGTTGCAAGGGACGGGAAATTTATGTCTTGTATTTGGAATTATGGAGTACTGTACTAGGTAAGGGAACAAACAGATAGTTGCAATGTTCAAAGATTAGGGAAAATAACTATTAACTGGTGAGTTGTTGTCACTTGTCAGAGTCTTTTTTTTAACCAAATTACCGACCATGTGTTCTCGTTCTCGATCACTTTATATATCTCCCTCAATTTCTATGAAATTACTTTTTCAATTTTTGGTTGAGAAAAATTACGATGAAAGAAAAACTTGAAGGGATCAAAATATAATTATAATGAAAGTAAAGTGAATTAAGATAATTTTTTAGAGACACTACGAAATGAAATATAATGTAATTATTTTGAAAACAAAAAAAAAAGTACTTATAACTCCAGCAATGTTAGATTCTATTACAATGAATAAACTCTCGATTGAAAGAGTCCTAATTAATTGATTCTATTCTAAGTACTTGCCTCTAAACAAAACCAAAAATAATTAGAATTGTATAAAAAATAAACAATAAATTGATCTTTGAATTAAGGAGTAGTGTGTTTTCCCAATTCATGAAAGACAACATGCCTTGTTTACGTGAAATAAAAACGTCAACAGAAGAGTAAAAAGTACTCCTTAGCCCTTAGTCCTTACATAATTTATATTCGATGATTTCTTTTCTTAATGATTTTCGGCTTAGCTCAGCTCTTCCTCAGGTTGTAATGTTTGAACTTGATTGAATTTATGTAAAAAATTAAAATAAAATTAAAAAAGAAGAATGTGCAAACCTTACAACTTCTCCATGTCAATTTGTTGATTTCATTTTGAGTTTAATTTTGGTAAAAAGCTATTTAAAATGCAATTTGTGAGTGTATGTGTTTAAAGAATGATTCACATATTACGAATGACAAAAAGTAGTCAACTTACAGTTGGTTAATAGGTGACAAACCTAAATGTTATGCACAAAAATAAACCTATGTTACTTCGATCATTAGAGTTTCTATATTGTCGGGTAGTAAATCTAATTAACTTAAAAAAAATATATTATATTGTAACATGAACTAGTTTAACATGCAAAATAATTTATTAGTAACGGAATATGCTGTAACTAGACGCTAAAAATTACTGAGTAGCACTAATTAGATGGTTTAGCCAGTAATGTGCGCAACACTTCGGCATGCGGGTGTGTGCATCATCTATCTCTTGTCATGACACATTTATAATTAATATGTCGAAAATGTTGGGTGGATAAAAAACTACAAATCACATGTGTAGAAGCCTTAAGTGGGTGGTGAGAATCGGGGATGAACAAGAAGCTATGGAAGAGCGTGATGAACGTGAAAGATCCACAACTTGAATGAGAAACTTTTTTGCAGTTAGGGATCATGATACATCATGCTACATATAGTTTTTTTATGTGATGATATATGCTGTCGTTGTCAAAACCGTCAATCCCTAGCTAGTTCACAACACAACACACAACACGCAAGAAGCTCATGACATACTCTTCTTGCATAGTTGTATGTCCTACAATAATTACATGCAATACGATTTGAGCATTCTACAACACACATTTAATCAGAGAAATACGGAGTTACTTACTGCTACTCTTTCACTTTATATATATCCTGGCCCCACTAACCTTCATTTATTTATTGTCCGTAAGTGCAGTAGTATGATATGAATATATTAAGCTAATCGATCGGTTGCAAAAATAATACTCCACTTACTATTATTTAATCAAGCGGCTCTTTTATGAATTATGATTTGCATCACAAGAATGAATGTCTACCAGTGTACCTCTCCATAGCAATTAATTAGACTGTACATTCACGACAGAATAACAATCAATGCAAATGGTTTAATGATTTTGTTTAGTATTATACTTTCCTATTGAGAGATAGTAACGAGTACCGTTTATGGTAAAACATGTTATTGAACCAATAGCCTACATTACAGCTTAATTGATTAACTCATGTAAATTGTATGATCATCGAATGTATATACATAGACTATTAGACTGTATTATGTAGAATTTACAAGCTAAATATGTGGCTATCTTGGCTTGTCCAAATTGGAGAACAGCGAAGTTAAATACTTCAAGAACGGTGGAAAGGACTACCCTTAAATGAGAAATATACAAACGCTCAAACTGCGGGATATTCACTTCCTATTTTTGTCAGCTTCTAATTAGTTTCATAACAACAAGAGATAGAAACTTGGCCCATAATATACTAATTACACACCTTTCAAATCTTCCACTGATTTGTGTCATTGGGACTATTTTACCTTGCTTTTTTTTTTTTGCTCATATCATCGAGTGGGATATGATGAATTGTTTAACTTGTAAAGTAAAAAGGGAGAGAGAGGGCAAAAAATGAATCAGTAAAACGCACTGAGTTTCTCAACACAAAGACTACATACTCCAAGGGCAACATAAGATAGTTGCCTTTAATAAGTTGTGAGCTGTGCTCTAATCTCTGTATCAGGAATTCAGGACCATATCCTCTTCTTAGCAACCTTTTCCCTGGTATCCTTTTCTTTGGTAACTCTACCAAGGGACCTTTGAGGGGGAATAGCCACGGGTCTAGTGATCTTTGTGACACGAGGTAATGGCTTAGTAGGAGGGCCAGATTTCCTGATCTTTTTATCTTGGAAGGAAGCTGGGGCGGGCATTTGGTTCTCCGTCTCACCACTTCTGAAAACTCGTTTCCTTCTATTCTCAACAAGAACCTCACTTCTTCTTGACATATTGGAGCCATGGCTCATCCTATTCGATGAGTTGGAGCTTCTTAATACAAACGATTCGGCCTCGCTCATAATTTCATCTCTTAAAGAAGGTCGACCTACAATAAGAGTGGCACCGGCTGCTTCCACATAGTCCAGAGGTTGCAGTATCCTGTGCTCTAACTGCCGTTCTTGATCCGTCAACTTCTGTTCGAGCTCCTTGATCTGCCAAATGCATCAATGACAATAATTTCACATTTTTTTTAATAAAAAATGACTTAAAATCATGAAATCAAGTCGCTTGATTGAACCACTCAGATATGGAAAGAGACCTTCAGATGAAGCGAGGAAGACTCTTTATTGCTTTCCTGTTCTATTTTTTGCTCCAGCTCTTTGATCTGCTAGCCAGATTGGGGAGAGAATAATTATTCATACCAATGTTATTGGAGCCAATTGACAAAGTACAATAGCTTAAAGCATACATCAACTATAATCAGACCTTTTGTTGAAGAGCTAAAGAATGAATTTCAGATTCGTGCAATTGCTCTTTTAGCTTCTTCTCAAGATACCTAACCTGTATTAACAAAATCCCACGATTGGAAAACAGATAGGATAGTAAGTAAGAATAAAATAGCATACGGAGGAGAAAAAAAGATTTACTATCTCACTATTAGAGAAACCTGCTCTAGGGCTGCAGAATCATTATGCTGTTGCTCTCTAAGCTTGTCCTCAAGCTCTTTCGCCTACACGATAAAAACCAGAATTTACAGTGTTGGTAACCACGGATCAGAGTGAAGGAATCGAGGGTAAGAAGAAAATATCAAACACGAAGTATTGATAATAAGGCATGCTAAACCTTCAATTGCAGACTAGAGCAAGCCTCTTCCTTCCCTTCCCTTCAATCTTTCTTGAAGTTGTTGAAGTTGCTTCTCTGACTGGCTATGTGAAGCTGACTTAAATTGGAGTTGTTCTTTAAGCTCCCTAATCTTTTCCTGCTGATTCTTATAGGTCTGGTCTTTGCTCCTAGCCTTATTTTCAATGTTCAGGAGGGTCTCTTCTAGCTTTCTCATGGATTCCTCCGTGGTTTTGGACTCTTGTCTTGCCTTTTCAAGCTGGTGCATTGTGTTGGAGGCACAAAAGGTACAAGTCATAAGTGTATTGAAATGGCAAAAAATTCATAGAAACACAGTAAAAACAAGAAGCTACCAGCATCTTTGTCTTCTGAAGCTCACTTGTATCTATCTGTCTTCTTGCGTGGGCCAGTTCAACTCCTCGGACTCGGCTGGCAAAATTTAATGAACTCAAAGTCTCACCCACGTCATGCTCAGATGGGCTAATTTGTACAAACATTGTCTTAGAATCACCTCCTGCATAAGATACAAAATCAGTAACAGACTGAGTACTCGGAAAACAAATAAAATTACAAAAGTACCTAGTTTAGGACATTACATCAAAGATTATATTTACCTAATGAATCCTGCAGCAGATGTGTAAGTTTGGAATTCCTGACACCGTGGAGCGAACAAAGGTCAGAAACCAAGCTCTTCTGTGTAACAATCAAGTATAAAAACTGTCGAGAATACTGACCTGTAGGGGATGTGGCTGCTTTTATTTGCCAAAGCCGATATCACATCTCCCAAAGCTGACAATGATCCATTGATATTCTGAGCTTCTTTCAGTCTCTCTCCCTGCGCATCTGTCTTTGCAAGCCTCTCGATTCTTTGCTTTTACCATAATTGAAAGCATACTGCATCAGAGTACCATTTTTTTTGGGTTCATAAAAGGAACATATTAAAATTCCTGAAATCAGGCTGAAGATGCAGAGTGCTAAAAATACAATCATTAATGACAAATTGCATAACCATATGACAGAATCTGAATAACCAGTGTGAACGGCTGCATGCTCATTTACATTATTAGACCCAACAGCCCTTGCATTACTCCCAGCCTGCAGTACTTCCCACACTTGCTTAATATTTTTCACTTTTGCTTCAACAATTCCAGGAACATGGTGCAATCCTTCAGAGGCTTGTTTTATCTCTAATCTGACACCAACAGGGAAGAAGAGCACAGATCGATAAGCTGAATTTACAGGGAAAAACTCATGCAAAAGCGGAACATTCATGTACTTCATTACCATATGTAACCTATTGGTTCTAAAGGTAAAAGTGAAACGCATAACAACAGGAAAGAAACCAGTGTTTACTTTTTAGATATTGCTGAGGTATCCAAGAGATCCCTGATCTGCTCATTATAGACTTCAAGAACACTAACTGACAAGTCATAAGTGAAGGTCTCACTCCTCTCCTGAGAAATTTGAAACAAGTCATAAGTGAAGGTATTCACACCACGGTTTTGCTCTGTGCCCTCCATTGTGAAGGTCTTCCCTGTTCCAGTTTGACCATATGCAAATATACAGACATTCTATCCATCCAAAACCGATGTTGCTAACGGGGAAGAATCCACAAACACATCAACTGGAAAGCGAAAAAACAAATTAGTCAAAGTCCTAGACATACGGCATGAGTGAGGTGCTTTAAGTAAAAAGACAGTACACCAGTACAAAGCCAAAGCATCCACAGTGTACCTTGACCGTCTTTTGGTGTGTAAACTCTGTCAAATTTGAACATCTTCTTATTTGAACATCTTCTTATTTGATCCTCCATTCAAAATTTGAACATCTTTGGCTCCATCAAAATCAACTACCGTAGTGTAACCAGCTGATTGCTCCTTTTTACTGAGAGGTCGGCAGCGGCAGAAGACCCTGATGTTCCCTGATATAAAGAGCTATAATCAGAATCTTCAAACTAAATTTCACCTTGAAATTAATAAAAGAATAGTAGTTAATACAGGGAGATTCAGTGCTGCATGAGCCTCAAACTTCAATGTAATAAGAGCATGCCTTTGGCCTCTTGAACTTCATTAAAAAGCTTCTTTCTCTTCTTTTATTCTTCAATAAACTTCTGCTTGAATTCCTCGCACTGAGCAACTGAGACAAAAAATAATGGGAGCACATTCCTTAACATCCATGAAATCATGAATAATAGAACAATCGAATTTGGCTTCAATCCAAACCTACCTAGCATCTGAACCGCTGATACCATATTAGTGAACTCGGGAATTGAATCAGCACACTCATGTGCATCATGGGCAAGCTGTGCATGTTCTTCTTTCATATTCTGGGTAAGTTTGCAGCTAGTCATTAGCATGATAAAGCTATTGCAGATGAAAATCAGTAAAAGAAAAGCAGTGCACCAAACAAACAAATGAAATACCTTAATCTTTTCTTCTAACCCAGAAATCGCCATCATCCAGAACTTCTTATCATGCTCATACCTACTGGATACAGCTTTCAACTTGTCATCTTGTTTTTCCAGAGTCTGGTCTGTAGGAATGAAAGAATATATCAGGGAGGTGATATATATATATATATATATATATATATATATATATATATATATATATATATATATATATATATATATATATATATTTCATATAATTTTGGCCGGAACAGAAATAGAGACGAGTGTATATTTGTTATGTCCTGTGCATAAGGAAGTTCCATAATTGAGGGCTTTAAGAAGTGCTAACTGTTTAGCAAGATTTCTCATCTTACCTAGAGAATAAGACTGGAACAACCTATTGTCAAGCTCCATTCTAACCTTCTCCAACTGCTCGTTTGCTGCAGTCAAGGACATCCAGGCCTGATAGCATTCGTCTGTTTTACGCTGGCACTGCTGAGTCAGTTCTTCTATCTTTTTCTCATACTTCGCTGATGATTTTGGTCGCATGCCTTTTTCCTGATATCAAGTGTAATTACATTATTCAGAAATAGCAACACAATTTCAACATCTTATATCTGAAACTGCATGGTGTTCTCTTTACCTTAGCTAGAGGACCTTCTATGTCTGCTGCACAATTATCACACCTAAATACTTCATTTATCACCAGAGAATCTAGTCGGAAATGAAGTTCTAGAAATTAGAACCAAGCCAATCAGTTAGGAAAAATTAAAAGTTCATAACAAAGAGATTAGGACCGAATACTTGCCTTCTCATCCTGAATTATGACATTGAATACTCTAATTCCTTTCGGTCCATAGGTATATATAATCTCAGCAAAGTGGAGTTCAACAAAGTAATCTCCAGGAGGAAGATTGTTGAACTGATAACTGAAGTCCCCGAATCGTGCTGATCGATACACAAAAGGGTAATCACCACCCTCAATTATGCACTCATCAGTTCGTACAATGTCCCCGCCTTGATACTTGTCATCCGCCAAAAATACTACCCCTGATTCTGCTTGACTTGAACCCTCACAGCCAGCATTAACAAATGTGACAACGTCCTCTAGTTACAATAAACAACGAGTCGTCAGGAGGTAAATCTCTAAAATCTAAGTTCAAAACTTGGGAGAATTTCATTTTCCAATGTCATTGTTTTCCATTGAACCGAATTCGAGGAAAGAATTCTCGGTGGCACGTTGAAATTTAATTGTTCAAACTAAAATCAGCTTTACTATGACCTAACCTAGTATAAGCCCCTATTAGGAAATCAAGGTGATTGAATCACATACACAGCTCAAAAATTATCAAATTTATAAAATGAAGCTGATTGATGAAAATACTACATTATTAATTAAATTAAGTGGTATTGGATCGCAGCTTAAACCCTAAAACCAAGAGTCCACCCTATAAACTTGAAATAATTTCAATCATAATTGATTACATTTCATATGAATTCCAAAAAAAAAAAAACCCAACAAAAACAAGTTTTTTTTTACAATGATGCGCAATACCCAACTCAAATAAAAAGAGAAAGAGGTTCAAATTTTGAATCAAATAAAAATGGGGGTGAAGGAAGAACCCTAACCTGTAAAGCATGATCTTGAAAGCCCAGTAGGAACAAGCCTCGAACTCGAATCACAAACCAGCAAATCCCCTGAAATTTCTTGAATGTCATTCATCCGGGAATCTTTAATTTCCTCGATTACGGTTCTTTCTCTCATAACATTTGGTGGATGGATTTCAGAGGGTAAAAATTCGGAAACTAGAGTCTGTTCGATAGGAAGAAATTCGTCGAATTTGTAGGTTGAATGAAATTGGAAACAAAATTGATTGGGTCGTTTGAATTTGAGTGGAAAAATGTTGGGGTGAAGCAAATTTTGAAAGGAGTGAAATTGTGAGATTAGTTTAAAAGTGAGTGTTTTTAATTTGTTTTGAGGGGTTCTTCTCCTTTTTAGTACGAGGGGTGCTCAAAGGCACATACTTGGTTCAGTGATTCTCTTTGAGTGTGTTTCTAATCACTTAGTCAGTAGATTTGAGTTTATAATTTTGTCATTGGTAATCTGTCCATTGGCAAATTCTTCAACTGTATCGACAGGTAATCTGTCTCTCTCCAACCTATAATTGTTTTCACCACACATCCACACTCACCAACCATAACACAACCTAGACACTGGAGTCTCCACTATGTGGGTTTAATGTTAAAATTTACGCTTCTATAGTTCTGTTTGTGAAACTCACTTGGATTATCGTTCAGCTGATGCAATCTTTTCTCATCTCTCATTTACAAACGCGGGGAAAGCAGGCATTCAGTTCTATACACAGGTTAAAATAGTGTCACAACTATGGAGGGACCTAACCAATAATGGAATCAAATCAAATAAATCCTTGACTTCTGAGAGGGAGGCATCAAAGCAACCCGTTCCAGCAACTGTTCCTTTGTCATGTGATATTGATTTATCCAGCAATGAAAACTCAGACTCAGTCACAAAATCTCAACGCATGGAGATATGACAGATCAGGAAAGACCATCAATCATAATTGCTGCTGAAAATGGTCCTTCCTGCAGTGTAACATCATTGCTAATAGCTAGCACACCTGAGTTAAATTTACTAAATGGGAAAACTCCCACAAATGCGTCGTTTTCTGTGTCCCAAGCACCTGACAATGGATTATACATTTATACTTGCCTCAAACGTCTACCTTTCCGGGGGCTCTTACTTCCACATTTGTTGCAGGGAGTCTCAGGTGAACAATCTAAACCCACAGCTGGATGTAACTTTCTGAGAGAAATCACATATCAATGCAATATCAGGAGATGAGACAAATCTTTCAATCTGAAAGACTTTACGCAGTTACACCTGCAAATGCTGAGTGAATATTCATATCTAAAATCTCGAGTCTCATTGAACCAAAAACAAAGGTTTCATATGCCAATAATGCACCAAAGGCCTTGTGAACTGAATTTCATAGTAGGAGATGCTAGTCATGACCAAGCCCCATCTTCGGTATATCTGTCTGAAAGAACAGACTTTAGACTTCAGATATTGAAATTTTTTTTTTATTTATAAGCTTTTTTTAAAAAAAATTTGCAAAAATAAACCACTTTTGAAACTATTTTAAAAAATAAGTCACTTTTGATTTGGACAATAAGGCAACGATTTGCATGAAATTGGTAAAGTTGGTTGAAATTGGGGCAAAAGAAATCGTTGTCCAAGACAATAATTTTAGTCAGCCTGAAATCGATTTTTTTAAGCTAAGATTCGTTGCCTTAGGCAACGATTTCTCTTGGTCCAGCTTTCTCTCATAATCTAGCTTACTACAAATCGTTGCATGGGGCAATGATTTTGCCTTAGCTAAATTGTTGTCTCAGACAACGATTTTAGTTTGAATCAAAATCGACTTAATTTTTAAAATAGTTTTTAAAGTGACTTATTTTTGGAAATTTTTGGAAATTTTTTTAATAAAAAAGCTTAGAAAAAGAATTCTCAGGTATTCAGCTCCCAAGATAGAATGTTTATTTGTGTAGTGCATGTCACTTGACATTGGACTATGGAAGGGTATAATGTTGATTTCTTCCCGAGTTAATTGACGGGAATTGAATGCCAATTTTCTGGTTGACAGTGAGTGGACTAAGCTTCTTTTCTTGGGTGAAAGAGAGCAGACAACACATTGTGTTTTGTGTTGGATGTGAATTTGCTTGATTTGTACATGACCAAAAAATTCGTTAATTAATGCTTTGATATACACTAAGAAACTCCAAAAATAGCTAATTTCTCCCACCTTATCCAAATACTTCAAATATTTTTTTAGCAATCTTCATACCGATAAATAAGTTGGTCAAATTTCTTGGACAAAATATTGTCATTTTAAATATTGGATAGAAGTAAAGACCTAATAGAAGTACTATAATAATATTAAAAATTGACTCGTTATATTAAATTGTTTCTATTAACAAAATGTTACATCGATATTATAGAAAGCCTTATATTTTGATTTCTAAATATTATAGAACGATTTATATTTCGATTTTGAGATAGGGAATATTGTTGAATGAATTATAATTTAATTCTAAAAGGGTTTCCTGGCATTTTGGTATTTACTCGACTACACGTCTACACGCCCTAAAGTAATTACCATATGTACATGACTCGGGATAGAGAAAGAAAAACACCAGTGAAATGGAAATTGGAATGATGCAATGCGCAAGCTCACACTGGTACAAACCTCTTGGAGCAGCAGTAGTGCCCCCTCCAACTTACCAAACAAAATTCCAAGGAGTAAAATCCTGCCATAATCTACCTAATAATGGCGGCAACTGCTCATCCATTGAGTCATCTCACTCACCACCCACTGCAAAATCAATCACCAGCACTTCGAACCCATTTGTGAAACACTGCGTTAAGCTGCGTCAGAGCTCTTCTTATCGCCACTCGCATGGCTCTGTTCTTGTTGTTAGCACTACCCTTATCAGGTTTCCTTCAATCAATAGTGAAATTTCCTCTGCTTTTTAGGGTTGTAATTCTATGCTAATCATATTTTTTTTTGATGTGGGCGCATTCCTATTTCTTCCTAATCACTTAAATTTCACATTTTATTTATGGGTTTGGTTGAATTTGACCTGAAAGCTGTAATCTTTGATATGGGTACTTCTAATTTTATTCATTTGTTCAAATTCTGAAGAATTGTTAATTTTATGGAGTGGGTTTTTCTGGGTTTACAGATTTTGCTAGAATTTGTGATCAATTGCAGTAATTATGTTCTTTCTTCTAATTTTGTTGGGCGTAGGGAGAGCCACACAGACAAATGATTTGGGTACCATTATTACCTGTCATGACTTTAACCAACTTCCGTGCACTCTTGGAATTAAGTGGAAAGGGATTCATGATTGGTGAATATATTAGTTTTTTGTTCAAGGCTAATTCCTATAATGCTAGTGGCTTGATTTTTGTGGGAATTTTGCTCTTTTTTTTGTACTCAGGGAAATTCATGAGTTCTATAACTTGAAACAAGTCCAAGAAACACCTATAAAATGTCTATTTCTGCTTGATAAAGATGAGGATCCTGAAGAAATATGTGATATTCCAGGAGATAGAGTGTTTGTAAACTCTTTGGTAATGAAAAAGCTTTCAGGGGTTCAATCAACTGAATCAATTGAAGTTATAGCTCTCATGAAGATGCCTAATTGTTTTATGAATTTGAATGATAATAATCTGGAGATGGATTGTACAAGATGGTTTCGTTGCGCTGGTACTCACCGGATTTTAGTCCTTGAAGGGATACAGGTTAGCCATTGATGCTTGCCTTCTCTAATTCCTAAAGCTAGACTTACTTAATTCCCATCTTCTTCCCTGATCTGGTATAGTCATTAGGATCATTAACTGCTCAAGTTAATATCAATAAGAGTTGGGATTTTGGTGAGCCGAAATCTTTATGCATGAACTTTGGAAATTCCAGTGCTTCTTGATATGAATCTGGTATAGGACTGAGATTAACTAACTACAATCTAACCTGTTTCAGGAATCACATTTTCATTTATGTTCTTTAGGTTCATGGATTATGTTTTTCTACTGTTCTAGTTATACATGCATAGTCTAGTGGCAATCACCGTTATGATTTCTTCTATAGATATAGGGTGAAAACTTAGATTATTCTTATCAGACAACGAATATACCATTTAAGTAGACTATCCTCCCAACAAACACTGAAACACATCATGAACGTGAAAAACCAACTTAGCTTCCCTATCCTATTGGATGGAAGTGCCTCTTTCTTAAATATGTGTGTTATACACTGCCAGTCGGCCACTACCCTGTGTATAGGTAACCTTCCTTTGTATATCTGTTTTTTGAATCTATTAAACATCATTCTAGGTTATCAGGTTATGATATGTAAATTGATGCTTTGGAGATACTTAAGCGAAATTGGTATTGAGTTGTTAACGGATATCTTCAACTTGGAGGACACATAATTGGAAGAGAAGCACCTTGGTAGCAAAAAAGATGTTCAAAGTGTTCAAACTATCAAGGAATAAAGTTTATTAGTCACACCTTGAAATTATGGAAAAGAGTTATTGAGCAAAGGTTGAGAAAGTGCGTCGGCATTTCGAAAAATCAGTTTGGGTTTATTTGTGATTGACCTAGATAGAAGCTATCCATCTTATTAGGCAAATAATGGAGCTCTATCATTAGAAGGAAATATTTACACATGGTGTTTATTGATTTAGAGAAGATCTATAACAAGGTACCAAGACTTTGGTGGGCAATAACTAAGAAAGACATACCACATAAGTGCATCGACATAGTTAGGGATATGTATCATGAGGTTACAATAAATGTTTAGAAATTATGGTGGAGTGATAGAGGACTTTCTTATTACAATTGGATTACATCAAGGATCTGCCCTAAGACCTCTCATTTTCGCGACAATCTTGGCAAAATAACAAGATCGATACTAAATAAGATACCGTGGTTTTTGTTTTTTTTGCAGATAATGTTACTTTGGTAGACGAGACTAGTGAAGTTGGAGCAATTGAGACAAAAATTGGAATCTAGATATTTCAAAGTTAGTAGGAATGAAAGAGAGTATATTAAAATGTCATTTTAGCATTGAGAGGAGGCCAAAGATAGTGTGATTTTGGATGACAAGGAGTGCATGTAACCGAATGTTTCAAATACCTAAATCGGTTCCCCAAATGAATGGATCGAGTTACTTAAATAGAAAGCAGCTACAGGACTATGATATAATTGTAGTGTACCCTTAAGAATAAAGAAAAGCTACATAGGATGATTATTATACCAACATTATTGTAGCATTAGAATGTTGGACTTTTGCGAAGGAACATTTTAAGAAGATGAGTTAGTCGACATGGTAACTTAAGGTGGAAATATATGAATACTTTGAATGATAAATTTAAAATGTGGATACTCAAGAAGAAAGTTGGAGTAACGTATTGAGGATAGGTTAAGGGATGATCAGTTGCATTGGTATGAGTTTGTTAGACACCGAACAATAGATGCACTAGTGAGGAAGGTGGAGGGTTTGGGTAACGGAGACATCAAGTGCGGTTGAGGCAGACTAAATATAATTTGGATAGAGTTAAGAAAGGTATGGAAAAAATGGATTTAGAAGAATATGTTGCTTCAAGTAGAAGAAAATGGTGGAGGAGCATTTTTTTGGATAGTCACGGGAGAAAATTTCTTGATTTATGTAGGCAACCTCCTAGACTTGACTTTATTGTTGTTGTTATTGTATATGTATATTGATGCTTTTTCTGATTGGCTTTTCATGTACCATTAGTTTTCCTATATGTTGCTTTTTCTAGGCATTACCTATCTGTCTAGCTTTAGGAATTCAATTGTGTGGAGTTTTCTCTATCGGTCTAATGGCAATTTGATCTGAACTCTTGTGATTCAATGACTGATGCAGGATCCAGGGAACCTTGGTACATTGCTTAGATCCGCCCTGGCATTTAAATGGGTAAGGGAGTTTTTGTCCTTCTGTGCTTCTAGCTTTACACCTTATTTGTGGATACCAAAGGTTACATTGTTGTAAAGAAAATGTGTGGATACTTTAAAATGCATTTTATCGTTGGCATTTGGCAATATCCATTGCACAATTTTAGCAAATCATGAAAATTTTTCGTAGTTAGTCATGCCTAAAGAATGAATCTGAAGAAACAGCTTGCTTTTTATCATTTAAAAATTTCCAGTTTATCTGAACGTGTCCTATACCAGTTTCTTACTTTTTGGTTAGACGGTAGATGGGCGACCATATTTCTGTAGAATTTTCGTGCTTCTTTTATTTAGGATAGGATCAAGTGACTAGAACGTCATCATATGGAATTGCACGTGTAAAGAATTGTATTCATGTTTGACAGAATGGCGTTTTCTTGCTTCCTGGATGCTGTGATCCTTTCAACGAGAAGGCAATCAGGGCTAGCAGAGGTGCCTCATTTCAGCTTCCCCTAGTTTCTGGAAACTGGGGGCATCTTAAAGCTTTCAGCAATGAAGTTCAAGTGAAGATGCTTGCTGGTCATCCTGATAGCTACGGACTCAAACCTGTTCATAAGTTGTCCCAAAAACTTGCCTTTTCTCTGGCTGATACACCGTTATGTTTAGTTTTAGGCAGTGAGGGAACTGGCCTTACGGACAGAGCAAGACAGTTCTGTGAATTGGTAAGCATACCGATGGCCGATAATTTCGAGTCTCTTAATGTCGCTGTGGCAGGTGGAATATTTATGTTTATGCTACAGTCTGAGTTAGAGAACCCCCATACTTGATTTCAGATAAAAACAGATTATCATCTAATATCAAATTAATGTTTCGGTAGCTCAGTTAAATACTTATAGAGAAAGTGAAGCTATTTCGTGTCATCGGAGACTATACTCTTGGTACCCGTGTTATCACTTGTGATATGCTTACATTTCTCATTATGTAACTACTTATAGATATGCACACTAAATTCAATCCAAAATTACGAGAATTAACGATTGTGAGGTTGTAAAAAGGAGTCTTGTCAATAAGCAAAATATTACATTAATAAAAGCACCGCTCAATTTGTCATCAAACACAACCATAATGTAAATTAATTAATTTCAGTTAAAAGGAGTGAAGTATTTATTTTCCTAAACACAATTATAAAAAGGTAGTGTTTCCGTTTGAATGAGTAAAGACTTTACTTGAAGTCCATGTAACAAATAGAGATATGATTGTTGGGATCCTCTTAAGTTGAGTTTCACAAACCTTTTTGGTTAATTCAAGGGTGGTGTTCTGAGAAAATTCAATCCGATACCTAAATCAGCAGTTAGAATAAGGATATCGAGAGAAAGTCTCTCGAATATGAATGTGATTAAAATATTTCGCAGAATATCCTACTTTATACGAGGAAGAGGGTGTTATTATATGCTTACCGGCCTTCGTTCAACGAAAGAGGAGCCTATTATTCTATTCATTGTTAGTTTTGCTGCATAGAATTATTGATATTCCGCAGCTGAAGTGGGCCGTTGAAGGGATAAAACGCAAAACCGCAGGGCCCGAATCCAAACTCCTGAGTCCTGAGTATGGTTTACCTCATTTTGTGAAGATAAGGGTATAAATGAACCTTTTACCCAACACTATATTCAAACCCAAACCACTTTAAGAAGAAATTGGCAGTTAGAGGATGGATCAACTATTAATACTGTTCATCCACCCTTTTCTCCCATAATAATTCCTAGTGGAGAAAATCAAATATCTGCCTGCCCTCTTAAAAAGGGAAGATATAATCAGAAAGATGACCCAGCTAAGGTGGAAGATATTATTAAGGTTTACCATCAAAACAATTTCACCAATCAAACCCTTTATACTATTGCCTCTCAAGTAGATCATCTTTCTACTAGAATAGAATCTATAAAGGAACAGTCCCCTACCTTCTCTAAAGGACAATCCTCTAGATTCCCTGCTAATGTCTCAGTTCTGCACTTTAAACCACAAGGTTTAACTCAAACTATGGCAAACTCCATAGTCAATACTCCCTCTTCTTCAAATAGCTCTCAGACCATCTTGAGCAAAATATCTCAAAATCTAGAAAAATTAGCCAGCTCCCAAGGATTAAGAGTCATCCATAGTCGTCCTTCTGAAAATGAATCAAGCAATGATTCTAACTCAGAAGATGAAATAGATAATATTCAAAATATGTTTCAAGATTCCTCTTTTCTAAATAAAATAAAGAACAAGTGGAGGAATGCTCCAACAAAAACCTATTATCCTAGACCAACCCCTCCAGACATACAGTTTGAGGAACGATCTAAGTTTAAAACTAAATCTTATTCTCTTGATTCTGTCCATGAATGGAATATAGATGGAAAATCAGAATATGAGATTTTAAATACTCTTCAAGAGATGGGGATGGCAAAAATTGCCTATTCAACCCGAGAGTCTAATGAACAAATCATTTTTGGACTCCTTATTTCAGGGTTTACCGGTCAATTGAAAAATTGGTGGGACAATTGTCTCACACCTGATAATCAGTTAGAAATTTTTAACCATAAAATCACCATTCTCAATCCCCAAAATGAAATCATAGAGAAATTTGATAGCTGTGATTTCCTCATAATAGTTATTGCCTATTACTTTATAGGAGACCCTACAGCCTCCCTTCTATCAGGGAAATCAATTCTTCAAAACTTAAGATGTCCTACTTTAGGAGATTACAGGTGGTATAGAGATATGTTCCTTACTTATGTTCTCCAAAGAAAGGATTGTGGTGAACCATTTTGGAAAAAAAATTTATATCTGGTCTTCCTAAACTTTTTGTCCAACGAATATTCAGAAAGTTAAGGGAATTATCTCAATCAGATGGGATCCCTTTTAAAGATAAAACCTATGGAGAACTCTTCACTTTAGTAAAAAATGAAGGATTAGCTCTTTGCGAAGAACTTAAGCTGCAAGCTAAGTATACTTCTGAAAAGAAGCAATCCAGAAAAGAGCTCGGTTGTTTCTGCGAAGCCTTTGGCTGTAAAACAATCAGGGCCCCGTCATCTATTAAACAAAAATCTAAACTTCAGAAAGAAAAGAAGTTTAGACGATTCCCTAAGAGAAACACTTCTCCTCCTTCAAAGCCTTCTTATTACAAAAGGCCTAAACAAAAGTTTTCCTCCCAAAAAATAGTCTGTTATTCATGTGGGAAAAGGGGACACAAAGCTAATAATTGTACTACTAGGAAGAAAATCCAAGAACTCTTCTCAAATGACTCCGAACTAGGAGAAAAGTTGACCAACCTCCTTATTAAGAGTCCTTTGAACTCAGACCAAGAAGAACCATTTTCCGACCAAATAGAAGACACCGACTCAAGTAGTAATAGCTCCTCAGAGTCTTCTTCACCAATTCAAACTATAAATGTCATTTCTAGTAATGAAGACAAAGAATTCTTATTCGATTTAATAGATAAGGTTCAAAATCCAGAGTTAAAGACTCAGGCCCTTCTTCGCTTGAGAAATATTGTCCTTAAAGAAAAGGAACCTTCTCACTCCACTTCCTTACCAATTACAGAACCCTTCAGTATTTCAAATTTCAAAACTATTGGAGAAATATTCAAATCCAGAATACACAAAAAATAGCACCCTCCTTACGTCACCTTCCAAGACTACTTTTAAAAAAGATTCTGTTAATGATCTCCAGTCAGAAATCAACCTTTTAAAAACACAGGTCAATGAACTCAAAAATGACCTTTTAACCTTACAAATTAATGAATTAGAGATCAAAACTCGTATAACAATCTTAGAAGAAGAATCCACTCAGAATATAACCTCTGAAGAGATTGTTGATACTCAGGGAGAAACATGATTTGTTTCTCTCATTAATAAGATCAATTTTCAAAAATGGTACCCAAAGGTCACCTTCCAAATCGGTGATTTTAAACAAAACTTTATTGCCCTTATAGATAGTAGTGCTAATCAGAATTGTATCAAAGAAGGAATCATCCCACCAAAATTCTATGAGAAGACTAGCACAAAGTTACTTAGTGCTAATAGCTCTCCTATGAATACCAAATTCAAGGTTCCAAGAGCCAATATAGTCAATAACAACTATAAATTCAAAAATACTTTCATAGTTGTCAAGGATATTAAGGAAGAAATAATCCTTGGAACCCCTTTTCTAACTCAAATCTATCCTTTTAAGGTGGACAATATAGGAGTTCATACCAATATCTTAGGTAAGCAAATCTCCTTTAAATTCCTCACTCCTATGATTCAAAAGGATATAAACCTCTTACAAAATTCATCAGTTTTTCAGAAATTAAACACAATCCATAACAAGCAATATTTAATTGCTACCCTCAAAACTGAGGTTATCCACCAAAAAATAGAGGAACAGCTTCGACAGCCTTCTATTCAACAAAAGATTCTAGACCTCGAAAAAACTTTCAAACTAAAAGTCTGTGCAGAAATTCCTAATGCCTTTTGGAATAGAAAAAAGCATATTGTCACCCTTCCTTATGAAAAAGATTTCATTGAAGCAAATATCCCTACAAAAGCAAGACCCATTCAGATGAATGCTGAATTAGTAGAATTCTGTAAAAAGGAGATTCAAGTTCTTTTGGATAAAAAGCTTATTCGACCTTCTAAATCTCCTTGGAGTTGTGCAGCATTTTATGTAATGAATGCTGCTGAGAAAGAGCGAGGAGTTCCTAGATTAGTAATAAATTACAAACCCTTAAACAAAGTTCTCCAATGGATTAGATACCCCATTCCTAACAAAAGAGATCTTTTAAATAGACTCTTTAATGCTAAGATCTTTTCAAAATTTGATATGAAATCAGGATTTTGGCAAATTCAAATTGCCGAACAAGATAGGTACAAAACAGCTTTCACAGTACCCTTTGGTCACTATGAATGGAATGTCATGCCTTTTGGTTTGAAGAATGCTCCTTCTGAATTCCAACATATTATGAATGATATTCTCAACCCATTCCCATTCATAATAGTTTACATAGATGATGTTTTAGTTTTCTCTAATAGTTTAGATCAACATTTCAAACATTTATTATCTTTTTTACAAATAATAGAAAAGAATGGTTTAGTTGTTTCAAGCTCAAAAATGAAACTTTTCCAAACAAAAATTAGATTCCTTGGCCATGATATATTCAGAGGAACCATTAAACCCATTAATAGATCCATAGAGTTTGCTTCAAAATTTCCTAATGAGCTTAAAGAGAAAACTCAACTTCAAAGATTTTTAGGATGTCTAAATTATGTTTCAGATTTTTTCCCTAACCTTCGTCAATTATGTGCTCCCTTATTTCAAAGATTACAAAAAAATCCCCCTGCTTGGTCAAAAGAACATACTGAAATCGTCAAGACCCTCAAAGAAAAGATAAAATCATTACCCTGTCTTTGCATACCTAATCCATCTGCATACATGATAGTTGAAACAGATGCTTCAGACGTAGGCTATGGTGGCATACTCAAACAAAAGGTAGATGGTCTAGAACAACTAGTACGGTTCCATTTCGGAGTCTGGTTAGGTCCTCAAAAGAATTATTCTACTATTAAAAAAGAAGTTCTATCAATTGTTTTATGTGTTTCAAAATTTCAAAGCGATTTATACAATAAAAAATTTCTTATTCGCATTGATTGCAAATCTGCTAAAGAAGTTTTGGAAAAAGATGTCAAAAATATTGTTTCAAAACAAATTTTTACCCGATGGCAAGCTATTTTATCTATATTTGATTTTCAAATAGAGCACATCAAAGGCGAAAATAATTCTCTTCCTGATTTTCTTACCAGAGAATTCTTACAAGGACATCAAAATGTCTCATAAGAAGAAATCTGACAAACTCAAAGGGTTTCAGTCAGCAGATGATTATGAGATGAAACCTCCAAAAGATTTACCTTTAGATTCAAAAAACTTTACAACTACGAACCAATTTGCTAGCTTACAAAACTTTCCACCACTAGCCTATTCCCAAATTGTTCAAAACCTGCCTACAAATGCAACCCCTTCAAAAACAAACTCAAAAAACCCAAAATCAGCTTATTTCACTAAAGAAGCCAATGAAGCCATTTGCCTTACAAAATTCTCCTCCCCACAAAACCCGGATATCATAAAAGCCTTCAATAGGCGATCCTTCCCAGAAGGATGTGAGTGGTTTCCTGAAAACCCCGCAAAAACTCAAAGATTTTATGAATTCATATTAATTGATTCAAATTCCTGTGAAATTCAACATGTTAAATCCCCGACCGGAAATATTATCTATTCAAAATGTATTATCAAAAGGATTGTTAACCAATCAGAATGGTTAAGTCCCTATGTTGAAAAATCACTTTCAAAAACCTTTTTTCCTCAAACCTACTCATATTTTGATTACAAAATGTCCTGGTCGAGAGCCTTCCTCCTTCAGGCTTTTAATCACTCATGGTTCTTCTCTTTTGATAAGTTTTTCCTAAAAGAACAAATACCATTATGGTTTTTCCATTGGTGGCACTTTTATGGACCAGTTCAAGAAATCCTTCCTCCTCTTTGTATTGAAGGATTCCAAACATTTTCAGCAGCCTCAAAATCAGAAAAATTCATGAATCCCCTTCTCTTCCATGCTGAGTTCAAAATCCCTTGGATACTTTGCTGGAGTTATAGTCTAAAACCACAACTCCCTTCTCCATACCCTTGGATGTTAGTCCGAGAATTCAAGGTTAAATGGTGGGAAAAATTCTGTTTAGAACTTTGCTCCCCTGAAAATGTTAAAGACTTCATTCAAACCGGTAAAAAACTAGAATGGGCGATCCATCAAGTTTCAAAGACAGCCGCCTCTTCTTCCTCACGAAGAAGAGAAAAAACTTCTTCCTCTTACAAAACCCTGACTTCTATTCAAAAAGAAGCACTGGAAAAGCTTTGTTCAGATCCAGACTTTGCCAAAAGAATCATCAAAGGTTCAACTAGTTCAAAATCCTCTGAGGACGAAGAGTCTGATTGCTCAGGCTCCGAAACAGCTTTTGACCCATTCAATGGTCCTTGCTCTCAATATCCTTTCGAGGGTTAAAAAAAAAAGGGAAAAAAGAAAATACGAAAATATGAAAAATAGTATTTTCTCTATTTTTACGTTTGGCTGCGAATGAAAAGTCTACAGCCAAAACACGAAGACTTATTGTAATTATGCACTCCTTCTGTTTTAATCTTTTATGTACCCTTTACTTCGCAAAACCTGAGCTTCCCTCAGATCGCAGGCGTGAAATCTTCTCGCGTTGCAATGAGGTTAGAAAACAATGGCGTCGCAATGAACAACAACCACCCTTTCAAGGATTATCAAAAAGCGCTATCAAACGAAGGTCAAGACATTTTGGCCGATGTCCAAACTGTGGACGTCAAATTCATCCGGGTAAATGTCGATGGTCTACTTCCCAGTCACATGATGAGTTTAAGGAATTAGTTCTCCTTGGTGCTATTAGGTATTCTACCGAACGACCAGTCCGAGAAAATTGATATTATTGAAATCACTGTTGATAAGGAGCTGGCCCGAATTTCCCAAAAACTTCAAGATGATTCAATAATTCGTAAAATTCCAGTAGAAGGCGAAAGTGACATAGATGAAGATAATGATGAGTATTAATTCAAAACTGCAGCTGGAATGACAAGACAACACCACACCAGAAATGTCAAGCAATGAATAGTGTCGGCAGAATATTTCAAAAAGCAAAAGCAGAAAATTCAAAAGCAGCACAGTAATTATCAAAAGCAAAATCATAAGTGTCGACAGAAGATCTACCGCACACTTGGCAGCAGATTGTTCAAAGTTTCTTTTGTAATAGCTCCTTTTCCCTTCTATAAATAGCCTTCTCCCATCTCAGTTAGGAGGCAGGCTTGGCTTATCAGCCTTAGTTCTAGTTCTCAATAAAAGCTCCGTAAGAAAAGTATTCCCTGCCTTGAGCAGTGCTCAAATCTTTGTAAGTATTTTAAAAGTTTTAATAACAGTTTGTATATTATATTACGTCTTAAGTTTTCAATTTCATTTTGAAATTTCTTTAAAATCTTTTATGTATTTCGATTTCAATTTCTCTTAGTTTTAATCAGCTTTAATGATTCCTCATAAATGAACACTATGTACTTCTATAATGAATATTATATATCATGCGAATGAACATAAGTATTATAATAATGAATATTAGTTATTATCAAAATGAACATGGAACATTCATGAAGAAATTATTGCGAAAATGAACATTATAGATTACAAAAATGAACATTATATACAACTTTAATGAACATTTTGTACAAAGGCAATGAACATTAACATATTTCACACAAATTGAATAGAATGAACATTCTTTATAAGGCAATAAACATTGGGATGCGTAATATTCATAATTTTCCAAGTGATATCATCATCGGTGCTTCATAATTTGGGAAAAGATATGCATAGAGAACTTTGTAATATTATTTTTAATTCTAGAATTTACATTGGGAATATACACACAATGTACACATATTTATTAAAATGAACATTGAACATCACATTCAAAGGCAATGAACATAATGTTCAAAGGCAATGAACATCACGTTTAAAGGCAATGAACATATATTTCAAAGGCTATGAACATTACGTTCAAAAGCACTAAAAATTACGTAATAAATTTCATATATAATGAACATTACATATAAACAAAATGAACAATATACTCAATCATAATGAACATTTAATTTATCTCAAATGAACATTAGTAACAAATATACATAAAATAGCAAATTCCATGAATTACAAGAAAAAAATTATTATTGAGTATTGGAGAACGTGTTGCGTGGGAAATCCAATCGTAATCATTGCGCTTAGTGGGGGAATTTTGAAACTGAAAATGTTCATTACTTTGAACAGAAAGTTCATCGGGTGCACAATGAGCATTGTACAACCCGGTGCAAGGTCGAATTAATTTTAATTTTCCATCAAAATTTTATATTATTATTTGAGTAAATCTTTGAAATTTCATGGAGTGATTCTATTTACCCTTTCATTTTTTATAAGGACATATTAATAACTATCATTACTTTACAAAAATCTTCAATTCTCTCCCTTTATTTGATGTATGGAAATAAACTTTTTCTTCTCTCTCAATATCAATTTATTATTATTATTATTATTATTATTATTATTATTATTATTATTATTATTATTTCTATTTTTGGAAAAAAATTCAAGATTCTATTTAGTTTTTAATAGAATTTTTCTTTATTTAATTTACTAATCCCCTATCTTGACTATTCAATCTCTATTTTTTTTCGCCTTTTTTCTATCATGAACTAAATTTTTAACTTCATTACTTTCTCACCATCCTCTGCCTTCTAATTTTACAAAGAAAAAGAACAATATTAGAACAAAAAGATAACGGATGATGAAAAACATATATATGTTTTATCCTAAACAGATGGATATGATACCCAAGACTATATTTTCTTTTCCAACTTTTTCATCATCATATCAATAAGATTTTGTAACTTTGGCATTGAAAATTTTTGAAAGAGACGAACTAATTAATTTCGTGCCCACACAAAAAACGAAAAACAGTACAACAAGAGTATTATAAATAATCTTATACTTATTTACATTTAATACATCATTAATGATTTATTTAACAATCTCTGTATTTTCTAAGTATGAGCACATATTAGTTTTCACTTATTTTAAAACGATATAGAATTATAGATAAGTAACTTTATTTAGTAAAAGTTGAATTTCTTAAAAAAAAAGGGTGTGACCTTTTATGTTCTTATTAATCAACTAACACCTCATCTATACGTTTCCTAAATTTTTTTATTGTTTTGACAAATAAAAGAGCTGATTCTAATAAACTTGACACATTTTTTAATCGTGCAAAGTACCATTTAAGGAACTACATTCAAGAAATTATCATTTGATGTGCTCTACTATTCTATATTGTAGGCCTTGCTCATCAACAATTCCTCCCTACTTTTTCGAATAACTTTACTTTGTCCACACTTACGATTTTTATTGTGACGAGTGACGACGCTTCTAAGTTCCAACTACATATTACTCTTCTACTCCATAACATATTTGCTTAATGTAAAAATATTTACAAAAATAAAAATAAAAATTTAGAGTAATATTATATGGTGGAATTTGATCTCAATTTTAAGAAAAATCTTTTTACCCTTATTACTCCGGTATTACATCAAATAAATTAAATAGAGCCACTTGGTTATCATATCAAAGGAATAATCGAAGGACCATTAAATAAAGAGTAAGATACATGATTATAAAAATTAATATATTTTTAATTTATGTAGGACCTATTTTCACACATAGTAATATATGATTTAATTCATGTCATGACATGTTTTTCAACATATCATAACATAACGTGATTTAATTCTTTCCATTTTTTTGGCTTTTTAATTTATGTAGTGACATGAATTTCTAACAGATTTACCATCTCACTTAAGTTTTTGGGAAAACAAAAAATGCATGTAATGGTAAATGAACAAATATATGTAAGGAACATAAGCCCATTAAATATAAGACTTACAACGGGCTCTCATACAAAAGGGTAGCCCCCAAAACCTGCTATTTACCTTACTTTTCCATCTACCTGCAAATTCTAATTTATATACACGAGTTTCCAAGGAGCCAAGCCTACCAAGTGTTTGATAAAAGGTCTCAGAGAAAGCAATACAAACATGGAACTTCCTGACCCACTTGCGACGCTAGTAAAAGCTGGAGCAACTATAGCTGGTGGACTCATCGCCCTCTCTTTTGCTGCTTCCACCACTATCAAAGTCATCCAATCTGCTACTGATGCGAAAAGAGTATTCACTCTGATCACTTCAAACTTGTTCTTTTTGTGTGTACACCCATTGGAGACAGTAGTCACTGGACCACTAGTGGTCCAGTTGTGATAAAATGCGAACGTATTTTGTCCCTAATCACTGGCATATATGTTATGTTTTCTGTAATTGTTAGATATCAAACAGTTAAATGTTACCCTGTATCAATTACATTTGACAGATATTTTGCCACAATTGTGTTGCAGAGAAGCTCCGCTAAGCCATGCCAAGGATGTAAAGGAAAAGGGTTCTACATTTGCAAACTTTGCAAAGGGAATGCCACCATACAATGGTCCCCTCTGTATGATCCTATTCATATCAATCCTTGCCAATGCCCCACCTGTGATGGTCATCGGTTAGACTTCTTCGCTCCTTGATTTTTTGGTCCGTTTTTCTCAGCTGAAACTTCACGAAACTTCCACTAGTTTTAGCTGTAAAGTTTGTAGGGAGGTTTATATAATGTGTTCATTGTGCTTCATTTCAGCGTACAACGGTGTCTCAACTGCTGTGGGAAAGGATACTATTGATTGACAGCTCCAATGGAGTGACCTACTGGCCTGAACCTGCTTCTGCAACCCACTACTGATTGAATATAATCAATTTATCACCCTCAAGAGTCACGATCAACTTAATTATGATAATGGCATCTTCCTCAAACTTCAGCCAGCTGATTGAAGTTTTTATAGGCTTAATATGTACTTTATTTGCATTAATAATTCTCAAAGCCATTCAATGAAAAACCTGGAAACTATAACTACCTTTCGCTGCTATATATCGAAACAAGGCAGACAAGAAAGACAGGGACAACAAAATTCATAGCAAGGGATATAGGGGGAGTGTTATGTGAGCGGACTTTGTGTACCTTAAAGGTCCGGCCTAGGCCTTATGTTACACAACGGTGTCTCAACTGCTGTGGGAAAGGATACTATTGATTGACAGCTCCAATGGAGTGACCTACTGGCCTGAACCTGCTTCTGCAACCCACTACTGATTGAATATAATCAATTTATCACCCTCAAGAGTCACGATCAACTTAATTATGATAATGGCATCTTCCTCAAACTTCAGCCAGCTGATTGAAGTTTTTATAGGCTTAATATGTACTTTATTTGCATTAATAATTCTCAAAGCCATTCAATGAAAAACCTGGAAACTATAACTACCTTTCGCTGCTATATATCGAAACAAGGCAGACAAGAAAGACAGGGACAACAAAATTCATAGCAAGGGATATAGGGGGAGTGTTATGTGAGCGGACTTTGTGTACCTTAAAGGTCCGGCCTAGGCCTTATGTTACACAAACTCTTCATTTCAAGTTCCCAAATTTGAGTAACATAGTCTAGGCCTACATAGATTAAAAGCCTTAAAATAGACAACGAGATTCCTAATGCTTGCTGTTGTGAAGCTTGCAACAAATTTTAAGTTAAGTGGACAGAGGGTCAAACACATTCCCAAATCTTGAAAGTTGTAAATTATGCCAACAGCGTCAACCACATTGCAATCTCTGACATACTGCTACATAGAAAACCAGTTTCAAGTATTCAGTAACATAAACATGAGACCTGTGAATTCGTGACTTCTACGTAATCATTTAGCCTTTCTGCAAAATCTAAATGCAAGGTTTTGATGTCCTCTGCAGTATAGACAGAAGACGTCGCCTGAATAAATCTTTGCCCTCCTGACTTATTACTCAATATGAGTTGTTCCAACATGGAGGCATTGTCCAGAATATACTTCAGAATTTCTATCTCTATAATTCTGTCTTGAAAATTACAAACTTTAATCGCCTTGAGTCGCAACAAAGGAATACTTGGCATTGTTGAAATGTTAGCCACAATATTAATCTTGCCTGTCTTAGAAACTATGCCCTGAATGTTTATGAAAGAGGAACATAATGCAAATCAAAAATTATTGTTTTGTGATATGTTCATAGATTAGTTATAATGTGTGCTTTATGTAGCCCAAAAAAAAAAAAAGAGATAACAATGATTGTCAAAGTTTTTGTATAGGAGTCGTTCCAGAAAAAGATACTTGTAGGTTGCAATCAATTAAGAAGGGAGTATATGAATTTGAGGTACACAAAGAGATCATAGCTAACCTTAGTGAAGATGAGAGTTTCAAGTCGAGGGATTTTTGCAAGCAGATAGGGAATCACATGTATCCAATCAACATGGTAAATATACCCAAGCTTCAATGTTTCCAAGTTATGAAATGTTGTTAACTCCTGCACCAATTGAATGCCATTCGCAATCCAGTAACCGAACTTTACAAAGATACTAAAGAAAAATACATCTGCACGCTGGGTAAATTGTACAAATGAAACAACTATGTCAGATTTGACACAACAAAAGAAATACTTCGTTGAAAGAAACTAGTCATTAGGAACATTTATGTGTACCGTAAATGAATAACTTGAGAGATGCAGAGCTTTAGCGTTACAAGCTCCACTGAGAAGTCTAAATACAACATTTCTTGGTCTCATATCATCTTCCTTGTAGAAGTCATGTCCATCTCCAACATCTATGGATGCCTTAGTAAGCCTCAGCGCATTTGTTAGTGAACAAGCAGCAGCTAAAACATTGGAGATGAAGGAGAAGGACTCCACATTGGGAGCATTAATCTCTATTTTACCATCTATGAAGAAATTAAATTCGGCGAAGAACCTGGTTTTTAACCATAGACGTTTAACCTTAGGTAAAGAAATTTCGACTTGTCTACCATCCGAAAGGCTTTCACCATAACCACTACAGTTCAAACACAAATCGTCAAGCGAGGGGCACTTTGAAAAGAGCTCATTCAGTGAAGTAAGTTCGAATGTGGTGAGGTGGAGACACAGGCATTTGAGGGTTGGTAAACTAGCTATCAAAGGAACATCTGAAATACAACGCGGTAGTACGCGAGCCTTGGCTGTATAGGTAAGATGGAGTTTCGTTATGTCTGGTGGTGCTTCCTGTAGCTTGAGAAATCCGTGCACAAAATCCTCCCAACTTCCCTCTTTATCGAACGAGAGATCTCTGAAGGCTATAGAAGTGCTTATCAAACTAAAAACATGTCTCCACCTACGTGATAATGTTCTGGTTTTGACAGCAATCATCATGTAAATTACTGATTCTTGGATATTACCAGATTGCATATAAAACAGTCTCTCCTTTAGATCAGAGCCAATAGATTATTGGATATTTATTAAGTAAGTTTATACTAATTGTTTGGCAAGCCTGTAAATCCGTTGGTGAGCCTCAGTAAGTAGGTGGGTGGATGAACAGTATTAATAGTTGATCCATCCTCTAACTGCCAATTTCTTCTTAAAGTGGTTTGGGTTTGAATATAGTGTTGGGTAAAAGGTTCATTTATACCCTTATCTTCACAAAATGAGGTAAACCATATGAAAAAGGGAATGTTTAATTGGAGACGATTCATGTCTCTATACCAGATTTCTCTGATCTGATTCCTTAAGGGCTCATCAAAAGACATAAACCATTTTCGCTTTCGAGTATTTTCTTTTGATTCGAATTCTCTTCTCAAGAAATCCTTATCAATTTGAAAATCGTCCTTAGTGATGGTGTTTATAGTATTAAAATTTTGCATATCTGAAGCTGTAGGTGATTGGGGAGGAGAAACAGAGGAAAATTGATATTCTGGAATTGGAGATTTGTAATGGACTTTGAAGGTATCTTCTTGAGTTCTTGAAGATTCTGTCATTTCTGGTTGGTATTTGGCAGGAATAGAAAACGATCTTCTAGCCATATTAATGGAAGAGCTAGATCTTGGTTCTCTAAATGAGCCAAATCTAAGAATTACTTTGGTCGAATCCTCTACTATTTGATCTATGTCTTGTTTCAGACATTTATTTGGCATTGGATTAGGAAATTGTAAAATTTCAGGAATAGTAATTTGATCCCAAGCTAATTTCTTAGCTGAAGTGACCAGGGATTTAGTTTCACCAGCATGGACTTCTATGAAAACAGTCTCTCCTTTAGAAGAGGGAACATGAATAAATTTTGGATTCACAGTGGTGTTCATCAACCTAAAATATATCCTAAAAACTATTGCAAAGTTTTTAGCAAATTCTTTGAATTTATTTTCTATAACATGAATATCTAAGATTAATGACTCAAGAGCTAAAGGATCCTTTAGATCTATAGTAAAATAAGGAAAGCAATTGAAATATATGGGTCCATTGCAGACATTAGTTTGAACTACAGCTAACAATGAATCTTTATAGGTTTTGAGACGATTATCTCTTAAAGCTAGGAATATAGGGCAATCAACACCTTTATGAACTAAAGGCTTAACAGCTATTTGAACCAGACCAAAATGAATGAAACGATAATTATGAGCAAGATATGTTTCAACTGCTGTATTTGATAATAAATACATAGTTTCAATATCTTGTTGAATACTCCTAGTTTCTTCATGAGTTTTAATGCTAAATGCAGTTTTGAATTCCAAAGGACCAATCTTATATAACTGAGTAGGATCTTCTTTTGGAATATTCCAATTTGAGAAATCAACAGGTATATGAGTCTCTTGACTTTGAATTATATCAGTCTTAGAGTATCCTAATCTAGCAACTCTTCTTAACCAAGAGGCCATGGATTAAGGGTATATAATAAGTAATATCTATGCTAATTGGGAACAGTGGGACCACCAACCGGGAGCACCTACTTACTGAGGCTCACCAACGGATTTACAGGCTTGCCAAACACTTTGCCAAACAATTAGTATAAACTTACTTAATAAATATCCAACAATTAGAACAGACTTTAGACTTCAGATATTGAAATTTTTTTTATTTATAAGCTTTTTTTAAAAAAAATTTGCAAAAATAAACCACTTTTGAAACTATTTTAAAAAATAAGTCACTTTTGATTTGGACAATAAGGCAACGATTTGCATGAAATTGGTAAAGTTGGTTGAAATTGGGGCAAAAGAAATCGTTGTCCAAGACAATAATTTTAGTCAGCCTGAAATCGATTTTTTTAAGCTAAGATTCGTTGCCTTAGGCAACGATTTCTCTTGGTCCAGCTTTCTCTCATAATCTAGCTTACTACAAATCGTTGTATGGGGCAATGATTTTGCCTTAGCTAAATTGTTGTCTCAGACAACGATTTTAGTTTGAATCAAAATCGACTTAATTTTTAAAATAGTTTTTAAAGTGACTTATTTTTGGAAATTTTTGGAAATTTTTTTAATAAAAAAGCTTAGAAAAAGAATTCTCAGGTATTCAGCTCCCAAGATAGAATGTTTATTTGTGTAGTGCATGTCACTTGACATTGGACTATGGAAGGGTATAATGTTGATTTCTTCCCGAGTTAATTGACGGGAATTGAATGCCAATTTTCTGGTTGACAGTGAGTGGACTAAGCTTCTTTTCTTGGGTGAAAGAGAGCAGACAACACATTGTGTTTTGTGTTGGATGTGAATTTGCTTGATTTGTACATGACCAAAAAATTCGTTAATTAATGCTTTGATATACACTAAGAAACTCCAAAAATAGCTAATTTCTCCCACCTTATCCAAATACTTCAAATATTTTTTTAGCAATCTTCATACCGATAAATAAGTTGGTCAAATTTCTTGGACAAAATATTGTCATTTTAAATATTGGATAGAAGTAAAGACCTAATAGAAGTACTATAATAATATTAAAAATTGACTCGTTATATTAAATTGTTTCTATTAACAAAATGTTACATCGATATTATAGAAAGCCTTATATTTTGATTTCTAAATATTATAGAACGATTTATATTTCGATTTTGAGATAGGGAATATTGTTGAATGAATTATAATTTAATTCTAAAAGGGTTTCCTGGCATTTTGGTATTTACTCGACTACACGTCTACACGCCCTAAAGTAATTACCATATGTACATGACTCGGGATAGAGAAAGAAAAACACCAGTGAAATGGAAATTGGAATGATGCAATGCGCAAGCTCACACTGGTACAAACCTCTTGGAGCAGCAGTAGTGCCCCCTCCAACTTACCAAACAAAATTCCAAGGAGTAAAATCCTGCCATAATCTACCTAATAATGGCGGCAACTGCTCATCCATTGAGTCATCTCACTCACCACCCACTGCAAAATCAATCACCAGCACTTCGAACCCATTTGTGAAACACTGCGTTAAGCTGCGTCAGAGCTCTTCTTATCGCCACTCGCATGGCTCTGTTCTTGTTGTTAGCACTACCCTTATCAGGTTTCCTTCAATCAATAGTGAAATTTCCTCTGCTTTTTAGGGTTGTAATTCTATGCTAATCATATTTTTTTTTTGATGTGGGCGCATTCCTATTTCTTCCTAATCACTTAAATTTCACATTTTATTTATGGGTTTGGTTGAATTTGACCTGAAAGCTGTAATCTTTGATATGGGTACTTCTAATTTTATTCATTTGTTCAAATTCTGAAGAATTGTTAATTTTATGGAGTGGGTTTTTCTGGGTTTACAGATTTTGCTAGAATTTGTGATCAATTGCAGTAATTATGTTCTTTCTTCTAATTTTGTTGGGCGTAGGGAGAGCCACACAGACAAATGATTTGGGTACCATTATTACCTGTCATGACTTTAACCAACTTCCGTGCACTCTTGGAATTAAGTGGAAAGGGATTCATGATTGGTGAATATATTAGTTTTTTGTTCAAGGCTAATTCCTATAATGCTAGTGGCTTGATTTTTGTGGGAATTTTGCTCTTTTTTTTGTACTCAGGGAAATTCATGAGTTCTATAACTTGAAACAAGTCCAAGAAACACCTATAAAATGTCTATTTCTGCTTGATAAAGATGAGGATCCTGAAGAAATATGTGATATTCCAGGAGATAGAGTGTTTGTAAACTCTTTGGTAATGAAAAAGCTTTCAGGGGTTCAATCAACTGAATCAATTGAAGTTATAGCTCTCATGAAGATGCCTAATTGTTTTATGAATTTGAATGATAATAATCTGGAGATGGATTGTACAAGATGGTTTCGTTGCGCTGGTACTCACCGGATTTTAGTCCTTGAAGGGATACAGGTTAGCCATTGATGCTTGCCTTCTCTAATTCCTAAAGCTAGACTTACTTAATTCCCATCTTCTTCCCTGATCTGGTATAGTCATTAGGATCATTAACTGCTCAAGTTAATATCAATAAGAGTTGGGATTTTGGTGAGCCGAAATCTTTATGCATGAACTTTGGAAATTCCAGTGCTTCTTGATATGAATCTGGTATAGGACTGAGATTAACTAACTACAATCTAACCTGTTTCAGGAATCACATTTTCATTTATGTTCTTTAGGTTCATGGATTATGTTTTTCTACTGTTCTAGTTATACATGCATAGTCTAGTGGCAATCACCGTTATGATTTCTTCTATAGATATAGGGTGAAAACTTAGATTATTCTTATCAGACAACGAATATACCATTTAAGTAGACTATCCTCCCAACAAACACTGAAACACATCATAAACGTGAAAAACCAACTTAGCTTCCCTATCCTATTGGATGGAAGTGCCTCTTTCTTAAATATGTGTGTTATACACTGCCAGTCGGCCACTACCCTGTGTATAGGTAACCTTCCTTTGTATATCTGTTTTTTGAATCTATTAAACATCATTCTAGGTTATCAGGTTATGATATGTAAATTGATGCTTTGGAGATACTTAAGCGAAATTGGTATTGAGTTGTTAACGGATATCTTCAACTTGGAGGACACATAATTGGAAGAGAAGCACCTTGGTAGCAAAAAAGATGTTCAAAGTGTTCAAACTATCAAGGAATAAAGTTTATTAGTCACACCTTGAAATTATGGAAAAGAGTTATTGAGCAAAGGTTGAGAAAGTGCGTCGGCATTTCGAAAAATCAGTTTGGGTTTATTTGTGATTGACCTAGATAGAAGCTATCCATCTTATTAGGCAAATAATGGAGCTCTATCATTAGAAGGAAATATTTACACATGGTGTTTATTGATTTAGAGAAGATCTATAACAAGGTACCAAGACTTTGGTGGGCAATAACTAAGAAAGACATACCACATAAGTGCATCGACATAGTTAGGGATATGTATCATGAGGTTACAATAAATGTTTAGAAATTATGGTGGAGTGATAGAGGACTTTCTTATTACAATTGGATTACATCAAGGATCTGCCCTAAGACCTCTCATTTTCGCGACAATCTTGGCAAAATAACAAGATCGATACTAAATAAGATACCGTGGTTTTTGTTTTTTTTGCAGATAATGTTACTTTGGTAGACGAGACTAGTGAAGTTGGAGCAATTGAGACAAAAATTGGAATCTAGATATTTCAAAGTTAGTAGGAATGAAAGAGAGTATATTAAAATGTCATTTTAGCATTGAGAGGAGGCCAAAGATAGTGTGATTTTGGATGACAAGGAGTGCATGTAACCGAATGTTTCAAATACCTAAATCGGTTCCCCAAATGAATGGATCGAGTTACTTAAATAGAAAGCAGCTACAGGACTATGATATAATTGTAGTGTACCCTTAAGAATAAAGAAAAGCTACATAGGATGATTATTATACCAACATTATTGTAGCATTAGAATGTTGGACTTTTGCGAAGGAACATTTTAAGAAGATGAGTTAGTCGACATGGTAACTTAAGGTGGAAATATATGAATACTTTGAATGATAAATTTAAAATGTGGATACTCAAGAAGAAAGTTGGAGTAACGTATTGAGGATAGGTTAAGGGATGATCAGTTGCATTGGTATGAGTTTGTTAGACACCGAACAATAGATGCACTAGTGAGGAAGGTGGAGGGTTTGGGTAACGGAGACATCAAGTGCGGTTGAGGCAGACTAAATATAATTTGGATAGAGTTAAGAAAGGTATGGAAAAAATGGATTTAGAAGAATATGTTGCTTCAAGTAGAAGAAAATGGTGGAGGAGCATTTTTTTGGATAGTCACGGGAGAAAATTTCTTGATTTATGTAGGCAACCTCCTAGACTTGACTTTATTGTTGTTGTTATTGTATATGTATATTGATGCTTTTTCTGATTGGCTTTTCATGTACCATTAGTTTTCCTATATGTTGCTTTTTCTAGGCATTACCTATCTGTCTAGCTTTAGGAATTCAATTGTGTGGAGTTTTCTCTATCGGTCTAATGGCAATTTGATCTGAACTCTTGTGATTCAATGACTGATGCAGGATCCAGGGAACCTTGGTACATTGCTTAGATCCGCCCTGGCATTTAAATGGGTAAGGGAGTTTTTGTCCTTCTGTGCTTCTAGCTTTACACCTTATTTGTGGATACCAAAGGTTACATTGTTGTAAAGAAAATGTGTGGATACTTTAAAATGCATTTTATCGTTGGCATTTGGCAATATCCATTGCACAATTTTAGCAAATCATGAAAATTTTTCGTAGTTAGTCATGCCTAAAGAATGAATCTGAAGAAACAGCTTGCTTTTTATCATTTAAAAATTTCCAGTTTATCTGAACGTGTCCTATACCAGTTTCTTACTTTTTGGTTAGACGGTAGATGGGCGACCATATTTCTGTAGAATTTTCGTGCTTCTTTTATTTAGGATAGGATCAAGTGACTAGAACGTCATCATATGGAATTGCACGTGTAAATAATTGTATTCATGTTTGACAGAATGGCGTTTTCTTGCTTCCTGGATGCTGTGATCCTTTCAACGAGAAGGCAATCAGGGCTAGCAGAGGTGCCTCATTTCAGCTTCCCCTAGTTTCTGGAAACTGGGGGCATCTTAAAGCTTTCAGCAATGAAGTTCAAGTGAAGATGCTTGCTGGTCATCCTGATAGCTACGGACTCAAACCTGTTCATAAGTTGTCCCAAAAACTTGCCTTTTCTCTGGCTGATACACCGTTATGTTTAGTTTTAGGCAGTGAGGGAACTGGCCTTACGGACAGAGCAAGACAGTTCTGTGAATTGGTAAGCATACCGATGGCCGATAATTTCGAGTCTCTTAATGTCGCTGTGGCAGGTGGAATATTTATGTTTATGCTACAGTCTGAGTTAGAGAACCCCCATACTTGATTTCAGATAAAAACAGATTATCATCTAATATCAAATTAATGTTTCGGTAGCTCAGTTAAATACTTATAGAGAAAGTGAAGCTATTTCGTGTCATCGGAGACTATACTCTTGGTACCCGTGTTATCACTTGTGATATGCTTACATTTCTCATTATGTAACTACTTATAGATATGCACACTAAATTCAATCCAAAATTACGAGAATTAACGATTGTGAGGTTGTAAAAAGGAGTCTTGTCAATAAGCAAAATATTACATTAATAAAAGCACCGCTCAATTTGTCATCAAACACAACCATAATGTAAATTAATTAATTTCAGTTAAAAGGAGTGAAGTATTTATTTTCCTAAACACAATTATAAAAAGGTAGTGTTTCCGTTTGAATGAGTAAAGACTTTACTTGAAGTCCATGTAACAAATAGAGATATGATTGTTGGGATCCTCTTAAGTTGAGTTTCACAAACCTTTTTGGTTAATTCAAGGGTGGTGTTCTGAGAAAATTCAATCCGATACCTAAATCAGCAGTTAGAATAAGGATATCGAGAGAAAGTCTCTCGAATATGAATGTGATTAAAATATTTCGCAGAATATCCTACTTTATACGAGGAAGAGGGTGTTATTATATGCTTACCGGCCTTCGTTCAACGAAAGAGGAGCCTATTATTCTATTCATTGTTAGTTTTGCTGCATAGAATTATTGATATTCCGCAGCTGAAGTGGGCCGTTGAAGGGATAAAACGCAAAACCGCAGGGCCCGAATCCAAACTCCTGAGTCCTGAGTCCTTAGACTTCTGACCATCACATCATATAAGTACGTCTCCCCCCCTCGGCCAGAAAATTTCAACCATAAGCGCATCGCCGACTTGTTCCTCTCTAGAACCATCTTATTCTTCACTCTTCATTTAATCATCAAAATCATGCCTCGCCAATCCCGATCCGGAGGTATCTCTCGCTCTTTCTTCTTTACTTTCACTTCTGTGATTTTTACTGCTTCTATTTTGGCTCATTCGTCGTTAATTTGGGTTTTGGGTTTTCTTTCTTGTAATAGCATTTTGAATTTGATTTTCTTAGGGTTTTCCTTCTTGATTTTTCGAATAGTTTGTTGAAAGTAGTAATGATATCTGAAATCTGAGTCCTAAATTTTTCTATTTTTCTTCGAAATTAGTCGAGATTTGTATTAATATTCGTTACTATTGAATGACATCGGATTTTCCGAAGGTACTATTTTGATAGAGGATTTATTGAATTGTATTTTAATCTCTAAAAAGATAGCTTAGTTAGGGTTCATCTGATATCAGTTGATTATGCTTCAAGTTTCAATTTTTTTCCTAGATTAATGTAATGTATGCTTAGTTATAATACTATAACTCTTGGGTTATGCTAGAAATATGGTAGTTAACTGTTTAGTTTTTGAAGCCCCAATGTTCTGCCTTCGAGAAGTACAAAAGCCGAGACAGATATTTTGTCTTCCGCCTTTCCTGGTTAGATTGTCACTGATTTTGTATTTATGGTCCATCTACCCCTTAGTTTTCAATGGGTTGATTTTGAATGTGGTGCCTTTCGTCGTGAAGAACTGGTTATTGTGTGGTTGGATTAGTGATTATGTGTGGCCTAATCGAATGTAGTTTGTAACTTGTATTTCTTCTTTGATGATTCAGGAAGATCTGCCCCACGCCCTGCTGCTCGCCCTGTTCGTAACCCTCCTAAACCAGGTCTTCTTTTTTGATCTTTTAGTCAAGTACAATTATGCTTTGGATTTATTACTTTCCTTTGATGCACCTTTTCTGTATTAATTTGCTTTGGTGTCTGCCTTCAATTTATTCATCTCTGGGTTTCATATATTCTTCTTTTTACCCCCCTTCTCAGCTTGCTTCCCTCCTTCCTCCTCCCTATTGCACCTAAGTTCGTCATACTAGATTCTGATGTCATACATGTAGTTCGGACACCCTTATACTGTTCACATGTGTGTAATCTTTCAGTTCAACATGCTCCTCCACCAGCACCAGCTCAAGCTTCCAGTGGTGGATCTATGCTCGGGGGCCTGGGTGCCACTATAGCTCAAGGTATGCAAGTTATTTTAAATATGGTTACTTAAATGATTTACGCGGTCATTGTGCTTCTTATTGCTTATGTGTTTTCTTTTATTTGCTTCTGTAGGTGTTGCTTTTGGAACTGGAAGTGCAGTGGCACACAGAGCTGTGGATGCTGTTATGGGTCCTCGCACAATCCAACATGAAACTGTTGTTTCTGAGGCTGCTGGTGCTTCTGCAGCTCCCGTTAACAGCACTGTTGGTGATGCTTGTGGAATCCACAACAAGGCCTTCCAAGATGTATGTGATTTCTTCTTTGAACTTCAATGTTTGGTATTAAAGGATTATGTTGGATTTGTAGCTATTTTGTGTTTGTCTGCAATTCATTGTCACTGCTCCCAAAGTATACATATGCTTTGGGTTGTTAAGTTGGAATGAAAACTGGTAGAATAGCTCTCATAATATTGCGATCCCCCTATTAATTTTTATTTTTTGTTTAACCCTGGAGAAATAAATTATCTATGAAAGCTGCATGTTCTCTGATAGATTAATTTGTGTTGACCATATCCTTTTCAATAGTTATTTCTGATTATCATTAGTTAAAGGAAGAAAACCAGGTGATCCCATATTACCCTCACCCGAACCGAACTAGTACTATCAGTAGTAGTATTGTTGACTGTAATAAATTGTAGAGTGAAGCCATCCTGTTCTGAATGGAGCCCTCCTCCTCGCCAGATGGTTTATTTGCTTTTAAAAATTGATCACAACTTAATTGCAAATGGTGAAGTTGGACTGTTTGCCTGAATTGTCTGGACCTCTCGATCTCATTTTTGGTTTTTGTCACTGCAGTGCCTGAACAACTATGGAAGTGACATCAGCAGATGCCAATTCTACCTTGACATGTTGAGTGAATGCCGCAAGAACTCTGGTTCTATTAATGCTTGAAGTTGGGTTTAGGTTGCTTTGATGGCGAAATTATTGAGACTATTGAAGCTCAAAACTCTTAGAGTGGTGGTTTTTATTTGTAATATTGGTGGGCTGATGCCTATAGTATTCCCATTACTTTAAACGGTTAATTATGTCTATGGTGACAATTATTCGTAGTTAAGTCATCAAGTGTTCTACTTAATACAAATTTCTTTGCTATTTCGATGTAGGTAAATGAATTCGAAATTTGGATGAATTGATTGTCATTTTCTTGTCGTGGACTTTATGGCGGCAAAGGGAGTGTTGACTAGGGCTGTTCAAAATTATCCGACCCAGCTGACCCGATCCGATGACCCGGCAATAAACTATCGGTTTATTTTAAAAAAAAAAAATTCCTTTTCAAGTCGGGTACCGGACCTGGTAAAAAATAGTGTAATCGGGTCGGGTCATGGGCCAGAAAAACTATAAACGAGTATCCAACATTTATTTTTTAATTAATTTTTTGTTATTTTACTGTTTTAGCCTTAGTCTAATATTATATGTTTTTGTGCTCAATAATATTATATGTTTTCTCCTTCTTCCTTGTTCTAATATTATATGTTTTGTGCTCAATAACTATCTAAAACTAATTTACACTTATATATACTGAATGTTTATAATTAAGTATATGTCATGTATAAAGTTTTCTTGTACTCAAGTAATTTGTCATATATCGTGAATTTATTGTATTCTGCTATTAATAAAGCTTTCTTAAATCAATGTAATGACACAATATTTAGGTGGGGAACTGGTGGATAGAGGAATAATGATAAAAATAAAAAACAATCATGATTTAAAAAAGTATTTATATTTTAATTTTTTTTGAGAGAATCTTATTATAACAAAAGATGTAGAAAATTTATTTAATATAATTTGGCTTAATTATATTATTATTGGGAAAATATTATATTGAAAATTAAGTTTCTTAAAAAAAATAAACGCCCTTTAATTTCTTCTTCACTTCTTTATTTGACAATTGACATCAACACCAACATTTCAATATAGGATTGACATAAATAATATGTATATAGTGCTAGAAGTTAAACTGTTATACCATTAAATTGTTTTCCTGCATTGACTTTATAGCTTTACTTAATTAAATTATACTTCATATAATACTAAATAACGAAGTATATAGTTAATAATTACCATGATAATGATTAGAATTCTTTATTCATAGAAGATTGCTTTAAATCGGAAGGCATGTCCTTTGGAGTTATACACCTCTACACATAATTTTCAACAAATTGAACACAATATTTTTAGTAAAAAAATAAATAAATCGGGTACTTGACCCGATCCGGTTTAAACGGGTATGGGCCGATTTTTCAATTACCTGGTATACCGGGTACCAAAAATTCGGGTACCCGATTATGAACACCCCTACTGTTGAGTCCTTTATTGTCAGAGGAGTTGATGTAAAATCTAGTAGGGATTAATAGAAGTTATAGTTGAATGATTTCAAAATGTGTAAAAATGTGTTTTAGGGTTTATAATATGTGTTTAGGCTTAGAATGGGTTATGTTTCACTATAATTAGCACTAGATGTAGGCTTTGGGATTAGAAAAAGAGGGAACTAAGAATGGGTTTGAAATGCGTGAATTAGGTTTTATGATTGAATTTGTGGATTTTGTGTGTTGATTTGGTGGGAAAAGCATTAGGGATGTTTTTATGGAGTCTTAGACAGAAAAAGGGACGTTTCGATGAAGGGTTTTGAGATGAATTTATTATGTTTTGACAAACATGGGGATGAATGAAATAGAAAGGAAATAGGGTAGTTTATAAGGAACACTTAACTTGCGCTATTAGGTATAGTATTTAAACAAGGAATACTATTTGGAAGGAGGAAAACTTACTTTAATTGTACTAAGGCAAAAGGGTTCTTTTTTTTTTATGTAAAATCATTCAATAATACCTCAGCTTAGGGGATTAAAAGACTTAAAAAATGAAAAGACTTGAGACTATCTTATTAGACACATTAACCTAGCAAGTTACGCTAGTTAAAACTACTCATTAATTATGTTGATTAATTAAGGACGTTTTTGGGGAAGTGACAGCTTAAAAGTCCTTGAAATTCTATTGAAAATCAGTTGAAAGGGTGAAGAGCTAGGTGTTGAAAATTCACATCTTGATTCCTCTCTAAATTGAGTGTAAATTAGTCATTTAGATGCTTTAAACCCCTATTGAAGCTTTGTTGACTAGTTGGTAATTTTCCCTTGAATTATATCCAGCATAAGGTGTTTAAAAGCTAAGCTTTAAGGCTTGTAATCCCTAGCTTAAATTCCAAAAACATCCTTCCAAATCCCTTATAATCATGTCAAGAATTTGAAGTAAACAAACTCCAAGTGTGTTAACCCTGTTCTCGAGGTACTTTGGCTTCATTAAACACGTCCAGCCCCCTAGCGAACATTAGACTTCATTTAGTCCAAGCTTCATTGACTTTTTAAATCAACTTGTTTTATTGAAAGCAACGGAAAAATAATAGTCCTGTTAAGCTTAAATTAAGCGCAAGCTTGTTAAATAAAGCCCTACTTGAATTAAAACTTGATTAGACACACTAGAGACTCCTTGAACCAAAATAAGTTGTCAATATAAACCTAAGTGGTCCAACGCATCCTTCCAATGAGATTGAACAAAAATTATTTTTGAAGCACATGATTCCTATTAACCCATCAGACTTATTAACCAAACCTAGTTGAGAAATAGGGTTTTCGTGATTTTCATCAGTCACGATCTCCGTTTGATCATTCCCTTCAATGAAGGGATATAGGAGGTTATCTTGGCTTTCTTTTCGTCTTAAAAGAAAAAGTTATTCATTTTCCTTCCTAACGATACTATGAATTAGTAGAGGGACTGTGTTTGCATGAATTGATTATTCGTGTCATAAGTGTCCTTCAATGCATTTTTGGGAAAAGGTAAGGAAAAGAGGAAGACTAAGATCCTTTTCACGAAGGAAATACCTAATGTATAGACTCTAAAATTGAAAGTAAACAAGAGTTATTATAAGGAATTATATTTAGATAATTTGAAATTAAATGGAAAGCGTTTACTATTAAATCTATTGCTCACTTTTGAAAATTGGATGTCTCTATAAAGAGTTGTCGCTTATGTTATAAATGGTTTAGAAAAAGGAATTCAAATAAAAAATTCTAGATTCATTAGGATATAAAATTGGTCATGAACAAAGTGTTAGTTGAGCTAAGAAAGGTTCCTTGATAGTCAAGTCAAAAGGACTTGTTAAATTAATTATATTTGAAAAAGTCATACACCGACTTTCACAAGTAAATTTAAAAAATTTCATCCAACATGGAGTAAATTAGTAATTTGGGTTTAAAATATCTTTCCAAATTATTCCATAAACATCCAAAATATTTAAAAAAATTTTGGACTTTAATATAATAAAATAAATTATTTTGATTTTGAATTAAAGTAAATATTTCAATTTCATAAAATCCTTAAAATTCAAATATAATTTCTTCCATAAATCATTTAAGTTAGCTCATATCATAAATTCCACTAAGATGGTTAAAATACTTTAGAAAATATTAATTTAATTAAATAAATAGGCTATAAATACTTTTCTAAATATTATGAAAGTATGGAGTACTATAGATTCTTCTTAACCCTAAGCAACCTGCATTTTTAGCCCTACATATTTTACTCCAAACGATAAAGGGAATGCTTTTTTATCCTTTTGTTATGACCAGATTTTTTTTTTATCAAATCAGCATTTTTTGTGATATCTGCTCAAAGGCAGATCACGCACTATACCCTTATATGAAGCAATTTGAAAGCTCTTCCTTACTATCTTTGTTCTTTCCATTCTGCCCAAGAAAATATTTTAAAACCTCAACCTAATTTTTTCTCCCGACTTTCAAGAAAATATTTTCTAATTAAGACTTTCATACATAAGATAGATAAATAAGGTGAAAGAGGGTCATCTTATATTTACCCTCTAGTAGTTTAAACCATTTTGTAGTTTCACCATTTATTATAGGGAGTACAAAATAGTTGCATACTCTCGTATCTGGTTGATTCATTGTATTGGAAATCCAAAGGCTTTTAGACATTCCCAAAGAAAATCCCATTATATTCTATTATAGGCCTTTTTTCCATAACTAATTTTAAGGCGCACTACCCTGTTTTAATTTTTTTATTTATTTATGAAAGGAGTTTATCACCTCTTGTACAATAGAGGACGTTGTTGTAAATGAATTGGTCCAAAGTGAACATATTTTGAAATGGGTAACTGTCCTTGGAGCATAGGACAATAATTTCACAAGTAGTTTTGAAATTGCTTTAATTATTGTGCTTAGGCGAAAAATGGTTTGGATTTTCTGACAAGTCATTTTTCATAATCAAGGTGTAATTCTATAGAAGGTGGCAAACGTCCATGCGAGAAAAAACATTGAATTGCTATGCAAAAACTTTTTTGAATAATTAGCGAGTAGGATCGAAAGAATATCTCAAAATCCATATCATATGACTAGGGGGCTTTATGAGGGTTCATGTCAAAAAAACACTCTTTTAATATCTTCAATAGTTATTAGGGTGTCTCAATCTTTTGACGAAGTAATTTGAACAATAAAAGATAAGTCAATGTTTTTATCACTATTATAACTTGATTTGAATATGTTCCTAAGTGAATCTAGGAAAAGTTCTTTTATTTCTACTTTGTTGTTGACCCAAACATTATGATTATTTAGTAAATTATGTTGCTTGTTTATTTTTTCACGTTTTATGGAAAAAACGTGAGTTCCTATCTACTTGAATAAGCCAAATTTTTTGCCTAAGACTTCCTTAGTTTTTTTTTTCTTCTCTATAACAAGAAGTCTTTATCTTTGACTAATCATTCTATTTATATGGCTTACAAGTAATAGGTTGGGCAAATAGTGCATTCTCAAGTTGATGGAGTTTTTGTTCTTTAGTTGATGATTTATTGTTGTGTTTCCATACATTTTCCTAAACCATTCTTTTAATTTTGCTTTAATTCTTGATAGCTTTTGTTGAGTACGAAAGAATCTTGCCCCTCTTATAGAAGTAAGTCACATTTCCAAATTCCAAACAATGGAGTATGGTTCTTCATCTAGGGGTAAAATTTTTTGGAACCTAAATAGACTTGGTAAGAAACTATTATCATTATAATGAAAGTCATAGAACAAGGAGGCATGATATGATATTGTGAAAGTCTCATAACTTGCCATATATATATATATATATATATATATATATATATATATATATATATATATATAAAATCTTGACTACTCAATGCCCTATCAAAATATTAGTAAATAGTAGTATTTTGGTGACATTGTTACCACAATTTATTTACTCAATGATCTATCAAGATGTTCTTAAATTTACTACTACTCACATTATCCAATAAAGTATCTATTACGGTCATTTCAATCCTTCGCTTTAAGGCTTGTCCCTTAGTAGCTCATCAAACAATGCTTTTTAATGGGATTTGGCCCCAAATAATTTATCATCCAAGCCAGGATTAATAAATCTCTTTTTTTATTTGTCCCACAGAAATTGTGCGAGTAATAATTTTCTTGCAGGAGAAGCAATAGAAAGAAAACCTAACTGAAAAAACAAATTAGTCCGTAGCCCAACTCTTTTACGGTTTACCCGCGAATCAAACACCACTTTTTGTTTTGGGGAGCACTAAATCAAATCCCCCCAAATCCCAATCTCTTTCCTCTGACTCACTCCTCTCCGCAATTTCGAGGGTTTCCTTTTCAAATCAATCGTAATCCTGTTCAATGGCGGAAGAAGACGAGCAACATCAGCAATCGCCGCCGCAAAAGGCGTCGTCATTAGGGCAAACACTGATTCCAGTTGTGAATAAGCTTCAAGACATATGCTCACAGTCCGGCGTTTCGATTCCGATCGATTTGCCGCAAGTTGCGGTTGTCGGAAGTCAGAGTAGCGGCAAATCGAGCGTCATTGAAGCTCTCGTTGGCCGTGATTTTCTTCCTCGAGGTCCTGATGTTGTCACGCGTCGACCTCTTATGCTGCAGCTCATCCAAACTAAGGTTGATAATAATAACATTGGCGGTGTTGATGTTTCTGGAGTTGAGTATGGCGAGTTCTTGCATTTTCCTGGCCGGAAGTTCTATGATTTCTCCGAAATTCGCAACGAAATTCAGGTATTTTCGTGTCTGTATTCTTGATTTTGTAGTAATTGTTGTTGAACTGTTTGCGAAGCTGCTTTGAATTATTCGGTATGCTTTTGAACTTTGAATGAATGTTGCTTGCTTAGTTGGATAAATACTAAATAGTGGCAAAATTCTTGATCAATGATGTAAAATTCATGTCTGAATAGTCGGTCTTGCCTGGAAGAAGTTGTGACGTTGTCCGAATCGCTCATATTCAATGCTTGATTTTGTTAGAAGACTGGTGATTTTCACACTCTCCTTACAATTCAATTTTAATTAGCAATCTATGGACTAGTATTTCAGAATGGAGGAGTACTTGTTGATTTAGGGTAGGATGACGGATATACCACAGCAATCGATGCTTTGCCGCTTTATTTCCTTTGTTTCTTATCCTGAGGTAAGGAGGAAGTAATTAGGCCAGGAAACGAGAAATTTGAGGGGAGTGGAGGACTGAGGGAGAGAGGATTTGGTATATACAATTTATTAGTGAGGGCGCCAGCATAACCTACCATATTAGTTGTCCTCAACTCATCATATTGTGAAACGTATTTATGCTTTTGTAGAGATACAATTGTATTTGTTGTCCACTTTCTCACAAGAGCAATCTAATTTAGGAGATCACCTCTTTGATTCAATCAAACATTCTTCTTCCACCTGTTTCCTCTTCTGTTTTCTCAACTTCTTCCTAGTATGAGAGTGGTGTCTGTCATGGCTAGAGCCTTGAAAATAGCAGAATCATATGCAATTTTCAGCTTTTGATTTTTTTTTTTTTGTGGAAATGTCTCTCAGATCTTCCATATCTTCCTTAATTGCTGTAATTAGTATGCCAATTAGTTATCTTTCTTTCAATGCCTCAAGGGTATACTAGGAAGAAAATCTTTGCAATTAGATCTGAAATGATATTTTGGTGGGAATCTCTCATAAGAGTAACTGTGTAATGCACAGTGTGATACATGAGGCTTTTGATGGTCTTTTCTTTCCTTTTTAATAGTATGTATTGCCAGAAACCGTGTTGAAAGTAAAGGCTGTACTCTTCTGCAACTCTATATGATGACACTGGAGAGGTGAATAGGTTGATCATACAACGACTTTTGCTGCAAGTTCTTTTATGATTAGAAATCTCTGAATGACCTAACTGTAGCATTTATCCACCTGTGTATGTTTCACCTCTGCTCTGACGACACTGTCTACTGTGTGTTCTAGAGGCTGATGCCTCAGATGAGATGGTCTGAAGGTTCCTGTAATCATTTTTAGACTAGGGATTCAGAAGTTTCCAAAAGGATTTCATGCAGTAGCTTGTGGGGTTTTTTTTTGACTTTTTTTTAGCAATTAAGAATATTTATTGCTCTCTACCAAAAAGCAAATATTCAAAACAAGTTGTCTTCTCAAAATACAAGATTTCCAGCCCTCCACAATTGGTAACTCAATGTAGCAAAACTAGCTAGAATAACTTGAGCTTTTCTCCCTCATCTTTTTGTAGCTTCTGTTCTTCTTGAGCATCTCCCCTGTTAAGTTTAATATGCAACTATGCACGCATGAAAACTACACAATTCCACGTATACTTACGACCTCTCAGGTGAAAGAAATATGAGGTTAACTTAGATTTTGATAGGAAGTTGGATAGGCTACATGCATTTGATTCAGGTGCTTGTGATGTGATTTTCCTCAATTATCTTGTCCTCAATTATCTCAAAATCTAGAAAAATTAGCCAGCTCCCAAGGATTAAGAGTCATCCATAGTCGTCCTTCTGAAAATGAATCAAGCAATGATTCTAACTCAGAAGATGAAATAGATAATATTCAAAATATGTTTCAAGATTCCTCTTTTCTAAATAAAATAAAGAACAAGTGGAGGAATGCTCCAACAAAAACCTATTATCCTAGACCAACCCCTCCAGACATACAGTTTGAGGAACGATCTAAGTTTAAAACTAAATCTTATTCTCTTGATTCTGTCCATGAATGGAATATAGATGGAAAATCAGAATATGAGATTTTAAATACTCTTCAAGAGATGGGGATGGCAAAAATTGCCTATTCAACCCGGGAGTCTAATGAACAAATCATTTTTGGACTCCTTATTTCAGGGTTTACCGGTCAATTGAAAAATTGGTGGGACAATTGTCTCACACCTGATAATCAGTTAGAAATTTTTAACCATAAAATCACCATTCTCAATCCCCAAAATGAAATCATAGAGAAATTTGATAGCTGTGATTTCCTCATAATAGTTATTGCCTATTACTTTATAGGAGACCTTACAGCCTCCCTTCTATCAGGGAAATCAATTCTTCAAAACTTAAGATGTCCTACTTTAGGAGATTACAGGTGGTATAGAGATATGTTCCTTACTTATGTTCTCCAAAGAAAGGATTGTGGTGAACCATTTTGGAAAAAAAATTTATATCTGGTCTTCCTAAACTTTTTGTCCAACGAATATTCAGAAAGTTAAGGGAATTATCTCAATCAGATGGGATCCCTTTTAAAGATAAAACCTATGGAGAACTCTTCACTTTAGTAAAAAATGAAGGATTAGCTCTTTGCGAAGAACTTAAGCTGCAAGCTAAGTATACTTCTGAAAAGAAGCAATCCAGAAAAGAGCTCGGTTGTTTCTGCGAAGCCTTTGGCTGTAAAACAATCAGGGCCCCGTCATCTATTAAACAAAAATCTAAACTTCAGAAAGAAAAGAAGTTTAGACGATTCCCTAAGAGAAACACTTCTCCTCCTTCAAAGCCTTCTTATTACAAAAGGCCTAAACAAAAGTTTTCCTCCCAAAAAATAGTCTGTTATTCATGTGGGAAAAGGGGACACAAAGCTAATAATTGTACTACTAGGAAGAAAATCCAAGAACTCTTCTCAAATGACTCCGAACTAGGAGAAAAGTTGACCAACCTCCTTATTAAGAGTCCTTTGAACTCAGACCAAGAAGAACCATTTTCCGACCAAATAGAAGACACCGACTCAAGTAGTAATAGCTCCTCAGAGTCTTCTTCACCAATTCAAACTATAAATGTCATTTCTAGTAATGAAGACAAAGAATTCTTATTCGATTTAATAGATAAGGTTCAAAATCCAGAGTTAAAGACTCAGGCCCTTCTTCGCTTGAGAAATATTGTCCTTAAAGAAAAGGAACCTTCTCACTCCACTTCCTTACCAATTACAGAACCCTTCAGTATTTCAAATTTCAAAACTATTGGAGAAATATTCAAATCCAGAATACACAAAAAATAGCACCCTCCTTACGTCACCTTCCAAGACTACTTTTAAAAAAGATTCTGTTAATGATCTCCAGTCAGAAATCAACCTTTTAAAAACACAGGTCAATGAACTCAAAAATGACCTTTTAACCTTACAAATTAATGAATTAGAGATCAAAACTCGTATAACAATCTTAGAAGAAGAATCCACTCAGAATATAACCTCTGAAGAGATTGTTGATACTCAGGGAGAAACATGATTTGTTTCTCTCATTAATAAGATCAATTTTCAAAAATGGTACCCAAAGGTCACCTTCCAAATCGGTGATTTTAAACAAAACTTTATTGCCCTTATAGATAGTAGTGCTAATCAGAATTGTATCAAAGAAGGAATCATCCCACCAAAATTCTATGAGAAGACTAGCACAAAGTTACTTAGTGCTAATAGCTCTCCTATGAATACCAAATTCAAGGTTCCAAGAGCCAATATAGTCAATAACAACTATAAATTCAAAAATACTTTCATAGTTGTCAAGGATATTAAGGAAGAAATAATCCTTGGAACCCCTTTTCTAACTCAAATCTATCCTTTTAAGGTGGACAATATAGGAGTTCATACCAATATCTTAGGTAAGCAAATCTCCTTTAAATTCCTCACTCCTATGATTCAAAAGGATATAAACCTCTTACAAAATTCATCAGTTTTTCAGAAATTAAACACAATCCATAACAAGCAATATTTAATTGCTACCCTCAAAACTGAGGTTATCCACCAAAAAATAGAGGAACAGCTTCGACAGCCTTCTATTCAACAAAAGATTCTAGACCTCGAAAAAACTTTCAAACTAAAAGTCTGTGCAGAAATTCCTAATGCCTTTTGGAATAGAAAAAAGCATATTGTCACCCTTCCTTATGAAAAAGATTTCATTGAAGCAAATATCCCTACAAAAGCAAGACCCATTCAGATGAATGCTGAATTAGTAGAATTCTGTAAAAAGGAGATTCAAGTTCTTTTGGATAAAAAGCTTATTCGACCTTCTAAATCTCCTTGGAGTTGTGCAGCATTTTATGTAATGAATGCTGCTGAGAAAGAGCGAGGAGTTTCTAGATTAGTAATAAATTACAAACCCTTAAACAAAGTTCTCCAATGGATTAGATACCCCATTCCTAACAAAAGAGATCTTTTAAATAGACTCTTTAATGCTAAGATCTTTTCAAAATTTGATATGAAATCAGGATTTTGGCAAATTCAAATTGCCGAACAAGATAGGTACAAAACAGCTTTCACAGTACCCTTTGGTCACTATGAATGGAATGTCATGCCTTTTGGTTTGAAGAATGCTCCTTCTGAATTCCAACATATTATGAATGATATTCTCAACCCATTCCCATTCATAATAGTTTACATAGATGATGTTTTAGTTTTCTCTAATAGTTTAGATCAACATTTCAAACATTTATTATCTTTTTTACAAATAATAGAAAAGAATGGTTTAGTTGTTTCAAGCTCAAAAATGAAACTTTTCCAAACAAAAATTAGATTCCTTGGCCATGATATATTCAGAGGAACCATTAAACCCATTAATAGATCCATAGAGTTTGCTTCAAAATTTCCTAATGAGCTTAAAGAGAAAACCCAACTTCAAAGATTTTTAGGATGTCTAAATTATGTTTCAGATTTTTTCCCTAACCTTCGTCAATTATGTGCTCCCTTATTTCAAAGATTACAAAAAAATCCCCCTGCTTGGTCAAAAGAACATACTGAAATCGTCAAGACCCTCAAAGAAAAGATAAAATCATTACCCTGTCTTTGCATACCTAATCCATCTGCATACATGATAGTTGAAACAGATGCTTCAGACGTAGGCTATGGTGGCATACTCAAACAAAAGGTAGATGGTCTAGAACAACTAGTACGGTTCCATTTCGGAGTCTGGTTAGGTCCTCAAAAGAATTATTCTACTATTAAAAAAAGAAGTTCTATCAATTGTTTTATGTGTTTCAAAATTTCAAAGCGATTTATACAATAAAAAATTTCTTATTCGCATTGATTGCAAATCTGCTAAAGAAGTTTTGGAAAAAGATGTCAAAAATATTGTTTCAAAACAAATTTTTACCCGATGGCAAGCTATTTTATCTATATTTGATTTTCAAATAGAGCACATCAAAGGCGAAAATAATTCTCTTCCTGATTTTCTTACCAGAGAATTCTTACAAGGACATCAAAATGTCTCATAAGAAGAAATCTGACAAACTCAAAGGGTTTCAGTCAGCAGATGATTATGAGATGAAACCTCCAAAAGATTTACCTTCAGATTCAAAAAACTTTACAACTACGAACCAATTTGCTAGCTTACAAAACTTTCCACCACTAGCCTATTCCCAAATTGTTCAAAACCCGCCTACAAATGCAACCCCTTCAAAAACAAACTCAAAAAACCCAAAATCAGCTTATTTCACTAAAGAAGCCAATGAAGCCATTTGCCTTACAAAATTCTCGTCCCCACAAAACCCATATATCATAAAAGCCTTCAATAGGCGATCCTTCCCAGAAGGATGTGAGTGGTTTCCTGAAAACCCCGCAAAAACTCAAAGATTTTATGAATTCATATTAATTGATTCAAATTCCTGTGAAATTCAACATGTTAAATCCCCGACCGGAAATATTATCTATTCAAAATGTATTATCAAAAGGATTGTTAACCAATCAGAATGGTTAAGTCCCTATGTTGAAAAATCACTTTCAAAAACCTTTTTTCCTCAAACCTACTCATATTTTGATTACAAAATGTCCTGGTCGAGAGCCTTCCTCCTTCAGGCTTTTAATCACTCATGGTTCTTCTCTTTTGATAAGTTTTTTCCTAAAAGAACAAATACCATTATGGTTTTTCCATTGGTGGCACTTTTATGGACCAGTTCAAGAAATCCTTCCTCTTTGTATTGAAGGATTCCAAACATTTTCAGCAGCCTCAAAATCAGAAAAATTCATGAATCCCCTTCTCTTCCATGTTGAGTTCAAAATCCCTTGGATACTTTGCTGGAGTTATAGTCTAAGACCACAACTCCCTTCTCCATACCCTTGGATGTTAGTCCGAGAATTCAAGGTTAAATGGTGGGAAAAATTCTGTTTAGAACTTTGCTCCCCTGAAAATGTGAAAGACTTCATTCAAACCGGTAAAAAACTAGATTGGGCGATCCATCAAGTTTCAAAGACAGCCGCCTCTTCTTCCTCACGAAGAAGAGAAAAAACTTCTTCCTCTTACAAAACCCTGACTTCTATTCAAAAAGAAGCACTGGAAAAGCTTTGTTCAGATCCAGACTTTGCCAAAAGAATCATCAAAGGTTCAACTAGTTCAAAATCCTCTGAGGACGAAGAGTCTGATTCCTCAGGCTCCGAAACAACTTTTGACCCATTCAATGGTCCTTGCTCTAAATATCCTTTCGAGGGTTAAAAAAAAAAAGGGAAAAAAGAAAATACGAAAATATGAAAAATAGTATTTTCTCTATTTTTACGTTTGGCCGCGAATGAAAAGTCTACAGCCAAAACACGAAGACTTATTGTAATTATGCACTCCTTCTGTTTTAATCTTTTATGTACCCTTTACTTCGCAAAACCTGAGCTTCCCTCAGATCTCAGGCGTGAAATCTTCTCGCGTTGCAATGAGGTTAGAAAACAATGGCGTCGCAATGAACAACAACCACCCTTTCAAGGATTATCAAAAAGCGCTATCAAACGAAGGTCAAGACATTTTGGCCGATGTCCAAACTGTGGACGTCAAATTCATCCGGGTAAATGTCGATGGTCTACTTCCCAGTCACATGATGAGTTTAAGGAATTAGTTCTCCTTGGTGCTATTAGGTATTCTACCGAACGACCAGTCCGAGAAAATTGATATTATTGAAATCACTGTTGATAAGGAGCTGGCCCGAATTTCCCAAAAACTTCAAGATGATTCAATAATTCGTAAAATTCCAGTAGAAGGCGAAAGTGACATAGATGAAGATAATGATGAGTATTAATTCAAAACTGCAGCTGGAATGACAAGACAACACCACACCAGAAATGTCAAGCAATGAATAGTGTCGGCAGAATATTTCAAAAAGCAAAAGTAGAAAATTCAAAAGCAGCACAGTAATTATCAAAAGCAAAATCATAAGTGTCGGCAGAAGATCTACCGCACACTTGGCAGCAGATTGTTCAAAGTTTCTTTTGTAATAGCTCCTTTTCCCTTCTATAAATAGCCTTCTCCCATCTCAGTTAGGAGGCAGGCTTGGCTTATCAGCCTTAGTTCTAGTTCTCAATAAAAGCTCCGTAAGAAAAGTATTCCCTGCCTTGAGCAGTGCTCAAATCTTTGTAAGTATTTTAAAAGTTTTAATAACAGTTTGTATATTATATTACGTCTTAAGTTTTCAATTTCATTTTGAAATTTCTTTAAAATCTTTTATGTATTTCGATTTCAATTTCTCTTAGTTTTAATCAGCTTTAATGATTCCTCATAAATGAACACTATGTACTTCTATAATGAATATTATATATCATGCGAATGAACATAAGTATTATAATAATGAATATTAGTTATTATCAAAATGAACATGGAACATTCATGAAGAAATTATTGCGAAAATGAACATTATAGATTACAAAAATGAACATTATATACAACTTTAATGAACATTTTGTACAAAGGCAATGAACATTAACATATTTCACACAAATTGAATAGAATGAACATTCTTTATAAGGCAATAAACATTGGGATGCGTAATATTCATAATTTTCCAAGTGATATCATCATCGGTGCTTCATAATTTGGGAAAAGATATGCATAGAGAACTTTGTAATATTATTTTTAATTCTAGAATTTACATTGGGAATATACACACAATGTACACATATTTATTAAAATGAACATTGAACATCACATTCAAAGGCAATGAACATAATGTTCAAAGGCAATGAACATCACGTTTAAAGGCAATGAACATATATTTCAAAGGCTATGAACATTACGTTCAAAAGCACTAAAAATTACGTAATAAATTTCATATATAATGAACATTACATATAAACAAAATGAACAATATACTCAATCATAATGAACATTTAATTTATCTCAAATGAACATTAGTAACAAATATACATAAAATAGCAAATTCCATGAATTACAAGAAAAAAATTATTATTGAGTATTGGAGAACGTGTTGCGTGGGAAATCCAATCGTAATCATTGCGCTTAGTGGGGGAATTTTGAAACTGAAAATGTTCATTACTTTGAACAGAAAGTTCATCGGGTGCACAATGAGCATTGTACAACCCGGTGCAAGGTCGAATTAATTTTAATTTTCCATCAAAATTTTATATTATTATTTGAGTAAATCTTTGAAATTTCATGGAGTGATTCTATTTACCCTTTCATTTTTTATAAGGACATATTAATAACTATCATTACTTTACAAAAATCTTCAATTCTCTCCCTTTATTTGATGTATGGAAATAAACTTTTTCTTCTCTCTCAATATCAATTTATTATTATTATTATTATTATTATTATTATTATTATTATTATTATTATTATTATTTCTATTTTTGGAAAAAAATTCAAGATTCTATTTAGTTTTTAATAGAATTTTTCTTTATTTAATTTACTAATCCCCTATCTTGACTATTCAATCTCTATTTTTTTTCGCCTTTTTTCTATCATGAACTAAATTTTTAACTTCATTACTTTCTCACCATCCTCTGCCTTCTAATTTTACAAAGAAAAAGAACAATATTAGAACAAAAAGATAACGGATGATGAAAAACATATATATGTTTTATCCTAAACAGATGGATATGATACCCAAGACTATATTTTCTTTTCCAACTTTTTCATCATCATATCAATAAGATTTTGTAACTTTGGCATTGAAATTTTTTGAAAGAGACGAACTAATTAATTTCGTGCCCACACAAAAAACGAAAAACAGTACAACAAGAGTATTATAAATAATCTTATACTTATTTACATTTAATACATCATTAATGATTTATTTAACAATCTCTGTATTTTCTAAGTATGAGCACATATTAGTTTTCACTTATTTTAAAACGATATAGAATTATAGATAAGTAACTTTATTTAGTAAAAGTTGAATTTCTTAAAAAAAAAGGGTGTGACCTTTTATGTTCTTATTAATCAACTAACACCTCATCTATACGTTTCCTAAATTTTTTTATTGTTTTGACAAATAAAAGAGCTGATTCTAATAAACTTGACACATTTTTTAATCGTGCAAAGTACCATTTAAGGAACTACATTCAAGAAATTATCATTTGATGTGCTCTACTATTCTATATTGTAGGCCTTGCTCATCAACAATTCCTCCCTACTTTTTCGAATAACTTTACTTTGTCCACACTTACGATTTTTATTGTGACGAGTGACGACGCTTCTAAGTTCCAACTACATATTACTCTTCTACTCCATAACATATTTGCTTAATGTAAAAATATTTACAAAAATAAAAATAAAAATTTAGAGTAATATTATATGGTGGAATTTGATCTCAATTTTAAGAAAAATCTTTTTACCCTTATTACTCCGGTATTACATCAAATAAATTAAATAGAGCCACTTGGTTATCATATCAAAGGAATAATCGAAGGACCATTAAATAAAGAGTAAGATACATGATTATAAAAATTAATATATTTTTAATTTATGTAGGACCTATTTTCACACATAGTAATATATGATTTAATTCATGTCATGACATGTTTTTCAACATATCATAACATAACGTGATTTAATTCTTTCCATTTTTTTGGCTTTTTAATTTATGTAGTGACATGAATTTCTAACAGATTTACCATCTCACTTAAGTTTTTGGGAAAACAAAAAATGCATGTAATGGTAAATGAACAAATATATGTAAGGAACATAAGCCCATTAAATATAAGACTTACAACGGGCTCTCATACAAAAGGGTAGCCCCCAAAACCTGCTATTTACCTTACTTTTCCATCTACCTGCAAATTCTAATTTATATACACGAGTTTCCAAGGAGCCAAGCCTACCAAGTGTTTGATAAAAGGTCTCAGAGAAAGCAATACAAACATGGAACTTCCTGACCCACTTGCGACGCTAGTAAAAGCTGGAGCAACTATAGCTGGTGGACTCATCGCCCTCTCTTTTGCTGCTTCCACCACTATCAAAGTCATCCAATCTGCTACTGATGCGAAAAGAGTATTCACTCTGATCACTTCAAACTTGTTCTTTTTGTGTGTACACCCATTGGAGACAGTAGTCACTGGACCACTAGTGGTCCAGTTGTGATAAAATGCGAACGTATTTTGTCCCTAATCACTGGCATATATGTTATGTTTTCTGTAATTGTTAGATATCAAACAGTTAAATGTTACCCTGTATCGATTACATTTGACAGATATTTTGCCACAATTGTGTTGCAGAGAAGCTCCGCTAAGCCATGCCAAGGATGTAAAGGAAAAGGGTTCTACATTTGCAAACTTTGCAAAGGGAATGCCACCATACAATGGTCCCCTCTGTATGATCCTATTCATATCAATCCTTGCCAATGCCCCACCTGTGATGGTCATCGGTTAGACTTCTTCGCTCCTTGATTTTTTGGTCCGTTTTTCTCAGCTGAAACTTCACGAAACTTCCACTAGTTTTAGCTGTAAAGTTTGTAGGGAGGTTTATATAATGTGTTCATTGTGCTTCATTTCAGCGTACAACGGTGTCTCAACTGCTGTGGGAAAGGATACTATTGATTGACAGCTCCAATGGAGTGACCTACTGGCCTGAACCTGCTTCTGCAACCCACTACTGATTGAATATAATCAATTTATCACCCTCAAGAGTCACGATCAACTTAATTATGATAATGGCATCTTCCTCAAACTTCAGCCAGCTGATTGAAGTTTTTATAGGCTTAATATGTACTTTATTTGCATTAATAATTCTCAAAGCCATTCAATGAAAAACCTGGAAACTATAACTACCTTTCGCTGCTATATATCGAAACAAGGCAGACAAGAAAGACAGGGACAACAAAATTCATAGCAAGGGATATAGGGGGAGTGTTATGTGAGCGGACTTTGTGTACCTTAAAGGTCCGGCCTAGGCCTTATGTTACACAAACTCTTCATTTCAAGTTCCCAAATTTGAGTAACATAGTCTAGGCCTACATAGATTAAAAGCCTTAAAATAGACAACGAGATTCCTAATGCTTGCTGTTGTGAAGCTTGCAACAAATTTTAAGTTAAGTGGACAGAGGGTCAAACACATTCCCAAATCTTGAAAGTTGTAAATTATGCCAACAGCGTCAACCACATTGCAATCTCTGACATACTGCTACATAGAAAACCAGTTTCAAGTATTCAGTAACATAAACATGAGACCTGTGAATTCGTGACTTCTACGTAATCATTTAGCCTTTCTGCAAAATCTAAATGCAAGGTTTTGATGTCCTCTGCAGTATAGACAGAAGACGTCGCCTGAATAAATCTTTGCCCTCCTGACTTATTACTCAATATGAGTTGTTCCAACATGGAGGCATTGTCCAGAATATACTTCAGAATTTCTATCTCTATAATTCTGTCTTGAAAATTACAAACTTTAATCGCCTTGAGTCGCAACAAAGGAATACTTGGCATTGTTGAAATGTTAGCCACAATATTAATCTTGCCTGTCTTAGAAACTATGCCCTGAATGTTTATGAAAGAGGAACATAATGCAAATCAAAAATTATTGTTTTGTGATATGTTCATAGATTAGTTATAATGTGTGCTTTATGTAGCCCAAAAAAAAAAAAAGAGATAACAATGATTGTCAAAGTTTTTGTATAGGAGTCGTTCCAGAAAAAGATACTTGTAGGTTGCAATCAATTAAGAAGGGAGTATATGAATTTGAGGTACACAAAGAGATCATAGCTAACCTTAGTGAAGATGAGAGTTTCAAGTCGAGGGATTTTTGCAAGCAGATAGGGAATCACATGTATCCAATCAACATGGTAAATATACCCAAGCTTCAATGTTTCCAAGTTATGAAATGTTGTTAACTCCTGCACCAATTGAATGCCATTCGCAATCCAGTAACCGAACTTTACAAAGATACTAAAGAAAAATACATCTGCACGCTGGGTAAATTGTACAAATGAAACAACTATGTCAGATTTGACACAACAAAAGAAATACTTCGTTGAAAGAAACTAGTCATTAGGAACATTTATGTGTACCGTAAATGAATAACTTGAGAGATGCAGAGCTTTAGCGTTACAAGCTCCACTGAGAAGTCTAAATACAACATTTCTTGGTCTCATATCATCTTCCTTGTAGAAGTCCTTATCAATTCGAAATCTCTTCTCAAGAAATCCTTATCAATTTGAAAATCGTCCTTAGTGATGGTGTTTATAGTATTAAAATTTTGCATATCTGAAGCTGTAGGTGATTGGGGAGGAGAAACAGAGGAAAATTGATATTCTGGAATTGGAGATTTGTAATGGACTTTGAAGGTATCTTCTTGAGTTCTTGAAGATTCTGTCATTTCTGGTTGGTATTTGGCAGGAATAGAAAACGATCTTCTAGCCATATTAATGGAAGAGCTAGATCTTGGTTCTCTAAATGAGCCAAATCTAAGAATTACTTTGGTCGAATCCTCTACTATTTGATCTATGTCTTGTTTCAGACATTTATTTGGCATTGGATTAGGAAATTGTAAAATTTCAGGAATAGTAATTTGATCCCAAGCTAATTTCTTAGCTGAAGTGACCAGGGATTTAGTTTCACCAGCATGGACTTCTATGAAAACAGTCTCTCCTTTAGAAGAGGGAACATGAATAAATTTTGGATTCACAGTGGTGTTCATCAACCTAAAATATATCCTAAAAACTATTGCAAAGTTTTTAGCAAATTCTTTGAATTTATTTTCTATAACATGAATATCTAAGATTAATGACTCAAGAGCTAAAGGATCCTTTAGATCTATAGTAAAATAAGGAAAGCAATTGAAATATATGGGTCCATTGCAGACATTAGTTTGAACTACAGCTAACAATGAATCTTTATAGGTTTTGAGACGATTATCTCTTAAAGCTAGGAATATAGGGCAATCAACACCTTTATGAACTAAAGGCTTAACAGCTATTTGAACCAGACCAAAATGAATGAAACGATAATTATGAGCAAGATATGTTTCAACTGCTGTATTTGATAATAAATACATAGTTTCAATATCTTGTTGAATACTCCTAGTTTCTTCATGAGTTTTAATGCTAAATGCAGTTTTGAATTCCAAAGGACCAATCTTATATAACTGAGTAGGATCTTCTTTTGGAATATTCCAATTTGAGAAATCAACAGGTATATGAGTCTCTTGACTTTGAATTATATCAGTCTTAGAGTATCCTAATCTAGCAACTCTTCTTAACCAAGAGGCCATGGATTAAGGGTATATAATAAGTAATATCTATGCTAATTGGGAACAGTGGGACCACCAACCGGGAGCACCTACTTACTGAGGCTCACCAACGGATTTACAGGCTTGCCAAACACTTTGCCAAACAATTAGTATAAACTTACTTAATAAATATCCAACAATTAGAACAGACTTTAGACTTCAGATATTGAAATTTTTTTTATTTATAAGCTTTTTTTAAAAAAAATTTGCAAAAATAAACCACTTTTGAAACTATTTTAAAAAATAAGTCACTTTTGATTTGGACAATAAGGCAACGATTTGCATGAAATTGGTAAAGTTGGTTGAAATTGGGGCAAAAGAAATCGTTGTCCAAGACAATAATTTTAGTCAGCCTGAAATCGATTTTTTTAAGCTAAGATTCGTTGCCTTAGGCAACGATTTCTCTTGGTCCAGCTTTCTCTCATAATCTAGCTTACTACAAATCGTTGCATGGGGCAATGATTTTGCCTTAGCTAAATTGTTGTCTCAGACAACGATTTTAGTTTGAATCAAAATCGACTTAATTTTTAAAATAGTTTTTAAAGTGACTTATTTTTGGAAATTTTTGGAAATTTTTTTAATAAAAAAGCTTAGAAAAAGAATTCTCAGGTATTCAGCTCCCAAGATAGAATGTTTATTTGTGTAGTGCATGTCACTTGACATTGGACTATGGAAGGGTATAATGTTGATTTCTTCCCGAGTTAATTGACGGGAATTGAATGCCAATTTTCTGGTTGACAGTGAGTGGACTAAGCTTCTTTTCTTGGGTGAAAGAGAGCAGACAACACATTGTGTTTTGTGTTGGATGTGAATTTGCTTGATTTGTACATGACCAAAAAATTCGTTAATTAATGCTTTGATATACACTAAGAAACTCCAAAAATAGCTAATTTCTCCCACCTTATCCAAATACTTCAAATATTTTTTTAGCAATCTTCATACCGATAAATAAGTTGGTCAAATTTCTTGGACAAAATATTGTCATTTTAAATATTGGATAGAAGTAAAGACCTAATAGAAGTACTATAATAATATTAAAAATTGACTCGTTATATTAAATTGTTTCTATTAACAAAATGTTACATCGATATTATAGAAAGCCTTATATTTTGATTTCTAAATATTATAGAACGATTTATATTTCGATTTTGAGATAGGGAATATTGTTGAATGAATTATAATTTAATTCTAAAAGGGTTTCCTGGCATTTTGGTATTTACTCGACTACACGTCTACACGCCCTAAAGTAATTACCATATGTACATGACTCGGGATAGAGAAAGAAAAACACCAGTGAAATGGAAATTGGAATGATGCAATGCGCAAGCTCACACTGGTACAAACCTCTTGGAGCAGCAGTAGTGCCCCCTCCAACTTACCAAACAAAATTCCAAGGAGTAAAATCCTGCCATAATCTACCTAATAATGGCGGCAACTGCTCATCCATTGAGTCATCTCACTCACCACCCACTGCAAAATCAATCACCAGCACTTCGAACCCATTTGTGAAACACTGCGTTAAGCTGCGTCAGAGCTCTTCTTATCGCCACTCGCATGGCTCTGTTCTTGTTGTTAGCACTACCCTTATCAGGTTTCCTTCAATCAATAGTGAAATTTCCTCTGCTTTTTAGGGTTGTAATTCTATGCTAATCATATTTTTTTTTTGATGTGGGCGCATTCCTATTTCTTCCTAATCACTTAAATTTCACATTTTATTTATGGGTTTGGTTGAATTTGACCTGAAAGCTGTAATCTTTGATATGGGTACTTCTAATTTTATTCATTTGTTCAAATTCTGAAGAATTGTTAATTTTATGGAGTGGGTTTTTCTGGGTTTACAGATTTTGCTAGAATTTGTGATCAATTGCAGTAATTATGTTCTTTCTTCTAATTTTGTTGGGCGTAGGGAGAGCCACACAGACAAATGATTTGGGTACCATTATTACCTGTCATGACTTTAACCAACTTCCGTGCACTCTTGGAATTAAGTGGAAAGGGATTCATGATTGGTGAATATATTAGTTTTTTGTTCAAGGCTAATTCCTATAATGCTAGTGGCTTGATTTTTGTGGGAATTTTGCTCTTTTTTTTGTACTCAGGGAAATTCATGAGTTCTATAACTTGAAACAAGTCCAAGAAACACCTATAAAATGTCTATTTCTGCTTGATAAAGATGAGGATCCTGAAGAAATATGTGATATTCCAGGAGATAGAGTGTTTGTAAACTCTTTGGTAATGAAAAAGCTTTCAGGGGTTCAATCAACTGAATCAATTGAAGTTATAGCTCTCATGAAGATGCCTAATTGTTTTATGAATTTGAATGATAATAATCTGGAGATGGATTGTACAAGATGGTTTCGTTGCGCTGGTACTCACCGGATTTTAGTCCTTGAAGGGATACAGGTTAGCCATTGATGCTTGCCTTCTCTAATTCCTAAAGCTAGACTTACTTAATTCCCATCTTCTTCCCTGATCTGGTATAGTCATTAGGATCATTAACTGCTCAAGTTAATATCAATAAGAGTTGGGATTTTGGTGAGCCGAAATCTTTATGCATGAACTTTGGAAATTCCAGTGCTTCTTGATATGAATCTGGTATAGGACTGAGATTAACTAACTACAATCTAACCTGTTTCAGGAATCACATTTTCATTTATGTTCTTTAGGTTCATGGATTATGTTTTTCTACTGTTCTAGTTATACATGCATAGTCTAGTGGCAATCACCGTTATGATTTCTTCTATAGATATAGGGTGAAAACTTAGATTATTCTTATCAGACAACGAATATACCATTTAAGTAGACTATCCTCCCAACAAACACTGAAACACATCATAAACGTGAAAAACCAACTTAGCTTCCCTATCCTATTGGATGGAAGTGCCTCTTTCTTAAATATGTGTGTTATACACTGCCAGTCGGCCACTACCCTGTGTATAGGTAACCTTCCTTTGTATATCTGTTTTTTGAATCTATTAAACATCATTCTAGGTTATCAGGTTATGATATGTAAATTGATGCTTTGGAGATACTTAAGCGAAATTGGTATTGAGTTGTTAACGGATATCTTCAACTTGGAGGACACATAATTGGAAGAGAAGCACCTTGGTAGCAAAAAAGATGTTCAAAGTGTTCAAACTATCAAGGAATAAAGTTTATTAGTCACACCTTGAAATTATGGAAAAGAGTTATTGAGCAAAGGTTGAGAAAGTGCGTCGGCATTTCGAAAAATCAGTTTGGGTTTATTTGTGATTGACCTAGATAGAAGCTATCCATCTTATTAGGCAAATAATGGAGCTCTATCATTAGAAGGAAATATTTACACATGGTGTTTATTGATTTAGAGAAGATCTATAACAAGGTACCAAGACTTTGGTGGGCAATAACTAAGAAAGACATACCACATAAGTGCATCGACATAGTTAGGGATATGTATCATGAGGTTACAATAAATGTTTAGAAATTATGGTGGAGTGATAGAGGACTTTCTTATTACAATTGGATTACATCAAGGATCTGCCCTAAGACCTCTCATTTTCGCGACAATCTTGGCAAAATAACAAGATCGATACTAAATAAGATACCGTGGTTTTTGTTTTTTTTGCAGATAATGTTACTTTGGTAGACGAGACTAGTGAAGTTGGAGCAATTGAGACAAAAATTGGAATCTAGATATTTCAAAGTTAGTAGGAATGAAAGAGAGTATATTAAAATGTCATTTTAGCATTGAGAGGAGGCCAAAGATAGTGTGATTTTGGATGACAAGGAGTGCATGTAACCGAATGTTTCAAATACCTAAATCGGTTCCCCAAATGAATGGATCGAGTTACTTAAATAGAAAGCAGCTACAGGACTATGATATAATTGTAGTGTACCCTTAAGAATAAAGAAAAGCTACATAGGATGATTATTATACCAACATTATTGTAGCATTAGAATGTTGGACTTTTGCGAAGGAACATTTTAAGAAGATGAGTTAGTCGACATGGTAACTTAAGGTGGAAATATATGAATACTTTGAATGATAAATTTAAAATGTGGATACTCAAGAAGAAAGTTGGAGTAACGTATTGAGGATAGGTTAAGGGATGATCAGTTGCATTGGTATGAGTTTGTTAGACACCGAACAATAGATGCACTAGTGAGGAAGGTGGAGGGTTTGGGTAACGGAGACATCAAGTGCGGTTGAGGCAGACTAAATATAATTTGGATAGAGTTAAGAAAGGTATGGAAAAAATGGATTTAGAAGAATATGTTGCTTCAAGTAGAAGAAAATGGTGGAGGAGCATTTTTTTGGATAGTCACGGGAGAAAATTTCTTGATTCATGTAGGCAACCTCCTAGACTTGACTTTATTGTTGTTGTTATTGTATATGTATATTGATGCTTTTTCTGATTGGCTTTTCATGTACCATTAGTTTTCCTATATGTTGCTTTTTCTAGGCATTACCTATCTGTCTAGCTTTAGGAATTCAATTGTGTGGAGTTTTCTCTATCGGTCTAATGGCAATTTGATCTGAACTCTTGTGATTCAATGACTGATGCAGGATCCAGGGAACCTTGGTACATTGCTTAGATCCGCCCTGGCATTTAAATGGGTAAGGGAGTTTTTGTCCTTCTGTGCTTCTAGCTTTACACCTTATTTGTGGATACCAAAGGTTACATTGTTGTAAAGAAAATGTGTGGATACTTTAAAATGCATTTTATCGTTGGCATTTGGCAATATCCATTGCACAATTTTAGCAAATCATGAAAATTTTTCGTAGTTAGTCATGCCTAAAGAATGAATCTGAAGAAACAGCTTGCTTTTTATCATTTAAAAATTTCCAGTTTATCTGAACGTGTCCTATACCAGTTTCTTACTTTTTGGTTAGACGGTAGATGGGCGACCATATTTCTGTAGAATTTTCGTGCTTCTTTTATTTAGGATAGGATCAAGTGACTAGAACGTCATCATATGGAATTGCACGTGTAAAGAATTGTATTCATGTTTGACAGAATGGCGTTTTCTTGCTTCCTGGATGCTGTGATCCTTTCAACGAGAAGGCAATCAGGGCTAGCAGAGGTGCCTCATTTCAGCTTCCCCTAGTTTCTGGAAACTGGGGGCATCTTAAAGCTTTCAGCAATGAAGTTCAAGTGAAGATGCTTGCTGGTCATCCTGATAGCTACGGACTCAAACCTGTTCATAAGTTGTCCCAAAAACTTGCCTTTTCTCTGGCTGATACACCGTTATGTTTAGTTTTAGGCAGTGAGGGAACTGGCCTTACGGACAGAGCAAGACAGTTCTGTGAATTGGTAAGCATACCGATGGCCGATAATTTCGAGTCTCTTAATGTCGCTGTGGCAGGTGGAATATTTATGTTTATGCTACAGTCTGAGTTAGAGAACCCCCATACTTGATTTCAGATAAAAACAGATTATCATCTAATATCAAATTAATGTTTCGGTAGCTCAGTTAAATACTTATAGAGAAAGTGAAGCTATTTCGTGTCATCGGAGACTATACTCTTGGTACCCGTGTTATCACTTGTGATATGCTTACATTTCTCATTATGTAACTACTTATAGATATGCACACTAAATTCAATCCAAAATTACGAGAATTAACGATTGTGAGGTTGTAAAAAGGAGTCTTGTCAATAAGCAAAATATTACATTAATAAAAGCACCGCTCAATTTGTCATCAAACACAACCATAATGTAAATTAATTAATTTCAGTTAAAAGGAGTGAAGTATTTATTTTCCTAAACACAATTATAAAAAGGTAGTGTTTCCGTTTGAATGAGTAAAGACTTTACTTGAAGTCCATGTAACAAATAGAGATATGATTGTTGGGATCCTCTTAAGTTGAGTTTCACAAACCTTTTTGGTTAATTCAAGGGTGGTGTTCTGAGAAAATTCAATCCGATACCTAAATCAGCAGTTAGAATAAGGATATCGAGAGAAAGTCTCTCGAATATGAATGTGATTAAAATATTTCGCAGAATATCCTACTTTATACGAGGAAGAGGGTGTTATTATATGCTTACCGGCCTTCGTTCAACGAAAGAGGAGCCTATTATTCTATTCATTGTTAGTTTTGCTGCATAGAATTATTGATATTCCGCAGCTGAAGTGGGCCGTTGAAGGGATAAAACGCAAAACCGCAGGGCCCGAATCCAAACTCCTGAGTCCTGAGTCCTTAGACTTCTGACCATCACATCATATAAGTACGTCTCCCCCCCTCGGCCAGAAAATTTCAACCATAAGCGCATCGCCGACTTGTTCCTCTCTAGAACCATCTTATTCTTCACTCTTCATTTAATCATCAAAATCATGCCTCGCCAATCCCGATCCGGAGGTATCTCTCGCTCTTTCTTCTTTACTTTCACTTCTGTGATTTTTACTGCTTCTATTTTGGCTCATTCGTCGTTAATTTGGGTTTTGGGTTTTCTTTCTTGTAATAGCATTTTGAATTTGATTTTCTTAGGGTTTTCCTTCTTGATTTTTCGAATAGTTTGTTGAAAGTAGTAATGATATCTGAAATCTGAGTCCTAAATTTTTCTATTTTTCTTCGAAATTAGTCGAGATTTGTATTAATATTCGTTACTATTGAATGACATCGGATTTTCCGAAGGTACTATTTTGATAGAGGATTTATTGAATTGTATTTTAATCTCTAAAAAGATAGCTTAGTTAGGGTTCATCTGATATCAGTTGATTATGCTTCAAGTTTCAATTTTTTTCCTAGATTAATGTAATGTATGCTTAGTTATAATACTATAACTCTTGGGTTATGCTAGAAATATGGTAGTTAACTGTTTAGTTTTTGAAGCCCCAATGTTCTGCCTTCGAGAAGTACAAAAGCCGAGACAGATATTTTGTCTTCCGCCTTTCCTGGTTAGATTGTCACTGATTTTGTATTTATGGTCCATCTACCCCTTAGTTTTCAATGGGTTGATTTTGAATGTGGTGCCTTTCGTCGTGAAGAACTGGTTATTGTGTGGTTGGATTAGTGATTATGTGTGGCCTAATCGAATGTAGTTTGTAACTTGTATTTCTTCTTTGATGATTCAGGAAGATCTGCCCCACGCCCTGCTGCTCGCCCTGTTCGTAACCCTCCTAAACCAGGTCTTCTTTTTTGATCTTTTAGTCAAGTACAATTATGCTTTGGATTTATTACTTTCCTTTGATGCACCTTTTCTGTATTAATTTGCTTTGGTGTCTGCCTTCAATTTATTCATCTCTGGGTTTCATATATTCTTCTTTTTACCCCCCTTCTCAGCTTGCTTCCCTCCTTCCTCCTCCCTATTGCACCTAAGTTCGTCATACTAGATTCTGATGTCATACATGTAGTTCGGACACCCTTATACTGTTCACATGTGTGTAATCTTTCAGTTCAACATGCTCCTCCACCAGCACCAGCTCAAGCTTCCAGTGGTGGATCTATGCTCGGGGGCCTGGGTGCCACTATAGCTCAAGGTATGCAAGTTATTTTAAATATGGTTACTTAAATGATTTACGCGGTCATTGTGCTTCTTATTGCTTATGTGTTTTCTTTTATTTGCTTCTGTAGGTGTTGCTTTTGGAACTGGAAGTGCAGTGGCACACAGAGCTGTGGATGCTGTTATGGGTCCTCGCACAATCCAACATGAAACTGTTGTTTCTGAGGCTGCTGGTGCTTCTGCAGCTCCCGTTAACAGCACTGTTGGTGATGCTTGTGGAATCCACAACAAGGCCTTCCAAGATGTATGTGATTTCTTCTTTGAACTTCAATGTTTGGTATTAAAGGATTATGTTGGATTTGTAGCTATTTTGTGTTTGTCTGCAATTCATTGTCACTGCTCCCAAAGTATACATATGCTTTGGGTTGTTAAGTTGGAATGAAAACTGGTAGAATAGCTCTCATAATATTGCGATCCCCCTATTAATTTTTATTTTTTGTTTAACCCTGGAGAAATAAATTATCTATGAAAGCTGCATGTTCTCTGATAGATTAATTTGTGTTGACCATATCCTTTTCAATAGTTATTTCTGATTATCATTAGTTAAAGGAAGAAAACCAGGTGATCCCATATTACCCTCACCCGAACCGAACTAGTACTATCAGTAGTAGTATTGTTGACTGTAATAAATTGTAGAGTGAAGCCATCCTGTTCTGAATGGAGCCCTCCTCCTCGCCAGATGGTTTATTTGCTTTTAAAAATTGATCACAACTTAATTGCAAATGGTGAAGTTGGACTGTTTGCCTGAATTGTCTGGACCTCTCGATCTCATTTTTGGTTTTTGTCACTGCAGTGCCTGAACAACTATGGAAGTGACATCAGCAGATGCCAATTCTACCTTGACATGTTGAGTGAATGCCGCAAGAACTCTGGTTCTATTAATGCTTGAAGTTGGGTTTAGGTTGCTTTGATGGCGAAATTATTGAGACTATTGAAGCTCAAAACTCTTAGAGTGGTGGTTTTTATTTGTAATATTGGTGGGCTGATGCCTATAGTATTCCCATTACTTTAAACGGTTAATTATGTCTATGGTGACAATTATTCGTAGTTAAGTCATCAAGTGTTCTACTTAATACAAATTTCTTTGCTATTTCGATGTAGGTAAATGAATTCGAAATTTGGATGAATTGATTGTCATTTTCTTGTCGTGGACTTTATGGCGGCAAAGGGAGTGTTGACTAGGGCTGTTCAAAATTATCCGACCCAGCTGACCCGATCCGATGACCCGGCAATAAACTATCGGTTTATTTTAAAAAAAAAAATTCCTTTTCAAGTCGGGTACCGGACCTGGTAAAAAATAGTGTAATCGGGTCGGGTCATGGGCCAGAAAAACTATAAACGAGTATCCAACATTTATTTTTTAATTAATTTTTTGTTATTTTACTGTTTTAGCCTTAGTCTAATATTATATGTTTTTGTGCTCAATAATATTATATGTTTTCTCCTTCTTCCTTGTTCTAATATTATATGTTTTGTGCTCAATAACTATCTAAAACTAATTTACACTTATATATACTGAATGTTTATAATTAAGTATATGTCATGTATAAAGTTTTCTTGTACTCAAGTAATTTGTCATATATCGTGAATTTATTGTATTCTGCTATTAATAAAGCTTTCTTAAATCAATGTAATGACACAATATTTAGGTGGGGAACTGGTGGATAGAGGAATAATGATAAAAATAAAAAACAATCATGATTTAAAAAAGTATTTATATTTTAATTTTTTTTGAGAGAATCTTATTATAACAAAAGATGTAGAAAATTTATTTAATATAATTTGGCTTAATTATATTATTATTGGGAAAATATTATATTGAAAATTAAGTTTCTTAAAAAAAATAAACGCCCTTTAATTTCTTCTTCACTTCTTTATTTGACAATTGACATCAACACCAACATTTCAATATAGGATTGACATAAATAATATGTATATAGTGCTAGAAGTTAAACTGTTATACCATTAAATTGTTTTCCTGCATTGACTTTATAGCTTTACTTAATTAAATTATACTTCATATAATACTAAATAACGAAGTATATAGTTAATAATTACCATGATAATGATTAGAATTCTTTATTCATAGAAGATTGCTTTAAATCGGAAGGCATGTCCTTTGGAGTTATACACCTCTACACATAATTTTCAACAAATTGAACACAATATTTTTAGTAAAAAAATAAATAAATCGGGTACTTGACCCGATCCGGTTTAAACGGGTATGGGCCGATTTTTCAATTACCTGGTATACCGGGTACCAAAAATTCGGGTACCCGATTATGAACACCCCTACTGTTGAGTCCTTTATTGTCAGAGGAGTTGATGTAAAATCTAGTAGGGATTAATAGAAGTTATAGTTGAATGATTTCAAAATGTGTAAAAATGTGTTTTAGGGTTTATAATATGTGTTTAGGCTTAGAATGGGTTATGTTTCACTATAATTAGCACTAGATGTAGGCTTTGGGATTAGAAAAAGAGGGAACTAAGAATGGGTTTGAAATGCGTGAATTAGGTTTTATGATTGAATTTGTGGATTTTGTGTGTTGATTTGGTGGGAAAAGCATTAGGGATGTTTTTATGGAGTCTTAGACAGAAAAAGGGACGTTTCGATGAAGGGTTTTGAGATGAATTTATTATGTTTTGACAAACATGGGGATGAATGAAATAGAAAGGAAATAGGGTAGTTTATAAGGAACACTTAACTTGCGCTATTAGGTATAGTATTTAAACAAGGAATACTATTTGGAAGGAGGAAAACTTACTTTAATTGTACTAAGGCAAAAGGGTTCTTTTTTTTTATGTAAAATCATTCAATAATACCTCAGCTTAGGGGATTAAAAGACTTAAAAAATGAAAAGACTTAAAAAATGAAAAGACTTGAGACTATCTTATTAGACACATTAACCTAGCAAGTTACGCTAGTTAAAACTACTCATTAATTATTTTGATTAATTAAGGACGTTTTTGGGGAAGTGACAGCTTAAAAGTCCTTGAAATTCTATTGAAAATCAGTTGAAAGGGTGAAGAGCTAGGTGTTGAAAATTCACATCTTGATTCCTCTCTAAATTGAGTGTAAATTAGTCATTTAGATGCTTTAAACCCCTATTGAAGCTTTGTTGACTAGTTGGTAATTTTCCCTTGAATTATATCCAGCATAAGGTGTTTAAAAGCTAAGCTTTAAGGCTTGTAATCCCTAGCTTAAATTCCAAAAACATCCTTCCAAATCCCTTATAATCATGTCAAGAATTTGAAGTAAACAAACTCCAAGTGTGTTAACCCTGTTCTCGAGGTACTTTGGCTTCATTAAACACGTCCAGCCCCCTAGCGAACATTAGACTTCATTTAGTCCAAGCTTCATTGACTTTTCAAATCAACTTGTTTTATTGAAAGCAACGGAAAAATAATAGTCCTGTTAAGCTTAAATTAAGCGCAAGCTTGTTAAATAAAGCCCTACTTGAATTAAAACTTGATTAGACACACTAGAGACTCCTTGAACCAAAATAAGTTGTCAATATAAACCTAAGTGGTCCAACGCATCCTTCCAATGAGATTGAACAAAAATTATTTTTGAAGCACATGATTCCTATTAACCCATCAGACTTATTAACCAAACCTAGTTGAGAAATAGGGTTTTCGTGATTTTCATCAGTCACGATCTCCGTTTGATCATTCCCTTCAATGAAGGGATATAGGAGGTTATCTTGGCTTTCTTTTCGTCTTAAAAGAAAAAGTTATTCATTTTCCTTCCTAACGATACTATGAATTAGTAGAGGGACTGTGTTTGCATGAATTGCTTATTCGTGTCATAAGTGTCCTTCAATGCATTTTTGGGAAAAGGTAAGGAAAAGAGGAAGACTAAGATCCTTTTCACGAAGGAAATACCTAATGTATAGACTCTAAAATTGAAAGTAAACAAGAGTTATTATAAGGAATAATATTTAGATAATTTGAAATTAAATGGGAAGCGTTTACTATTAAATCTATTGCTCACTTTTGAAAATTGGATGTCTCTATAAAGAGTTGTCGCTTATGTTATAAATGGTTTAGAAAAAGGAATTCAAATAAAAAATTCTAGATTCATTAGGATATAAAATTGGTCATGAACAAAGTGTTAGTTGAGCTAAGAAAGGTTCCTTGATAGTCAAGTCAAAAGGACTTGTTAAATTAATTATATTTGAAAAAGTCATACACCGACTTTCACAAGTAAATTTAAAAAATTTCATCCAACATGGAGTAAATTAGTAATTTGGGTTTAAAATATCTTTCCAAATTATTCCATAAACATCCAAAATATTTAAAAAAATTTTGGACTTTAATATAATAAAATAAATTATTTTGATTTTGAATTAAAGTAAATATTTCAATTTCATAAAATCCTTAAAATTCAAATATAATTTCTTCCATAAATCATTTAAGTTAGCTCATATCATAAATTCCACTAAGATGGTTAAAATACTTTAGAAAATATTAATTTAATTAAATAAATAGGCTATAAATACTTTTCTAAATATTATGAAAGTATGGAGTACTATAGATTCTTCTTAACCCTAAGCAACCTGCATTTTTAGCCCTACATATTTTACTCCAAACGATAAAGGGAATGCTTTTTTATCCTTTTGTTATGACCAGATTTTTTTTTTATCAAATCAGCATTTTTTGTGATATCTGCTCAAAGGCAGATCACGCACTATACCCTTATATGAAGCAATTTGAAAGCTCTTCCTTACTATCTTTGTTCTTTCCATTCTGCCCAAGAAAATATTTTAAAACCTCAACCTAATTTTTTCTCCCGACTTTCAAGAAAATATTTTCTAATTAAGACTTTCATACATAAGATAGATAAATAAGGTGAAAGAGGGTCATCTTATATTTACCCTCTAGTAGTTTAAACCATTTTGTAGTTTCACCATTTATTATAGGGAGTACAAAATAGTTGCATACTCTCGTATCTGGTTGATTCATTGTATTGGAAATCCAAAGGCTTTTAGACATTCCCAAAGAAAATCCCATTATATTCTATTATAGGCCTTTTTTCCATAACTAATTTTAAGGCGCACTACCCTGTTTTAATTTTTTATTTATTTATGAAAGGAGTTTATCACCTCTTGTACAATAGAGGACGTTGTTGTAAATGAATTGGTCCAAAGTGAACATATTTTGAAATGGGTAACTGTCCTTGGAGCATAGGACAATAATTTCACAAGTAGTTTTGAAATTGCTTTAATTATTGTGCTTAGGCGAAAAATGGTTTGGATTTTCTGACAAGTCATTTTTCATAATCAAGGTGTAATTCTATAGAAGGTGGCAAACGTCCATGCGAGAAAAAACATTGAATTGCTATGCAAAAACTTTTTTGAATAATTAGCGAGTAGGATCGAAAGAATATCTCAAAATCCATATCATATGGCTAGGGGGCTTTATGAGGGTTCATGTCAAAAAAACACTCTTTTAATATCTTCAATAGTTATTAGGGTGTCTCAATCTTTTGACGAAGTAATTTGAACAATAAAAGATAAGTCAATGTTTTTATCACTATTATAACTTGATTTGAATATGTTCCTAAGTGAATCTAGGAAAAGTTCTTTTATTTCTACTTTGTTGTTGACCCAAACATTATGATTATTTTGTAAATTATGTTGCTTGTTTATTTTTTCACGTTTTATGGAAAAAACGTGAGTTCCTATCTACTTGAATAAGCCAAATTTTTTGCCTAAGACTTCCTTAGTTTTTTTTTTCTTCTCTATAACAAGAAGTCTTTATCTTTGACTAATCATTCTATTTATATGGCTTACAAGTAATAGGTTGGGCAAATAGTGCATTCTCAAGTTGATGGAGTTTTTGTTCTTTAGTTGATGATTTATTGTTGTGTTTCCATACATTTTCCTAAACCATTCTTTTAATTTTGCTTTAATTCTTGATAGCTTTTGTTGAGTACGAAAGAATCTTGCCCCTCTTATAGAAGTAAGTCACATTTCCAAATTCCAAACAATGGAGTATGGTTCTTCATCTAGGGGTAAAATTTTTTGGAACCTAAATAGACTTGGTAAGAAACTATTATCATTATAATGAAAGTCATAGAACAAGGAGGCATGATATGATATTGTGAAAGTCTCATAACTTGCCATATATATATATATATATATATATATATATATATATATATATATATATATATATATATATATATATATATATATATAGGGGCGGGTTCAGGTAAGAACCCCTTCTTATATAAGAACCATGCATATATAAGAACTCATCTATAACCGTTAGTTAAGTGTATTTTGATGGCTGTGATTAATTCTTCAATAATGGCAAAGTTGTAAATATAGAAAATTTTGAAATTGATTTGCAGTTGAGAAAAATTCGCACCCCATAATTATTAGATAGTTTCCCAAAACGTCGCTTTTTTATTTGTATGTATTTAATTAGCTTTAATATACTTTTATGAATATTTAGCTTTAATATCCCATAATTAAAGGCGATTGTTAAAACAAATATAACTAACGATCTAAAAAATCACAAATAATGATCTAAAAATCTACCTAACGTAATGTTCAAAAAAATTAATATAATGTTCTAAACGATTAGCATATTGTTCTAATATGTTGTACTATTGCTCTAAATATATTAAACTTCTGTTATTAAATATTTTAAATTCTTCATGGTGTGTTCTAAATTTTTCGTGGAGTGTTCTTAATTCTTTTAAAAGTGTTCTAAATATTTCATTTATTGTTCTAAATTATTATTAGCGTGTTATAAATTATTGTACAAGTTTAAGTGGAGCAACGAATTACAATGTGTTCATTTAACCTAATGTATTTCCTGATATTCTAATAGTGTTCTAATATACTATTCGAGTGTTCTAAATATTTATAATGTTCTAATAAATGGTTACCATATTGTTTAAATGTGTTGTACTATTGCTCTAAATCTGTTATACTGTTGTTCTAAAATATTTTGATGTTCTAATAGGTATCAACAGTGTTCTAAATATATGTATTAATGTTCTAAAAGGTGCGGTAGTGTACTAATAAGTTTAGATAGTGCTCTAAAATATTATGCAATTGTTCTAAATATATACAATAATGTTATAAATACTTATGCTAATATTCATAACACAATAATACATAGTAATGATACTTAGACAAAATTAATCTAATGTATTTCTATTGTGCTAACCTATCTTTTCATTCATCTAAACTGTCACTTTAATGTTCAAAATCATATGTTATGCTGAAGTTATAATTCAGATACTCTAAAATATAAATTTGATGATCTAAAATATAAATCTTTTGAAGTTATTTCTTTTGAAGGGTAAAGGAATTGAGATCCTGAATTCTTAATTAATTTTAATTAATTATAAATGGTCTTTGTTGCATCTTTCAAAACTATTCATGTAAAATCAGTTAGTAACTTCCTTACAAAAGGATCAAAAATCATCATGAAACATAGTAATTATGCATCTCAGAATCTTAAGCCTAAAGTACCTGCCGACATCTTTTACTTCATATCCAACATGGCACTTGTTCATTAAAAGGTAAACCTATGTCTGTAAAAGAACTCAATGAATTGAAACATTCACTCGAGCAGGAAGACTGCGTTCATATCCTTGATGTATTTAGGCGAAGTCTACTCTATGTAGAGCCACAGCAGGCTATATTATACAGACATGGATTTCGAACTGCAAGTGGACAAGTCATTCATAGGGTCACTGAGCTTAGGCTATATAAGTGACTCTGTGATTGCATCATATGTGGTCTTTATGGAATGCTTGATAAAATACCCAGAGGATGTAAGCCACCTTCATCATCGCGGAATCATTCAGCATGTCCTTGGACATGATGCTGAAGTTGTAGACATGTTTAAGGCATTATACCTATAGTACTAGCAAATATGCTTACTGTTCTAAATATACCTATTGTTTTAAAACACTAATCTATTGTTCTACATATTATACCTATTTGTTAATTGTTCTAGCAAATCTGCCTATTATTCTAACATACTATACCTATTGTTCTAAAGTATAATTCTATTGTTCTAATTATTCTATCTATTGTTCTAATATGCCTACTGTTCTACATATGTGTAATATTTTAGACATTATACCTATTGTACTAGCAAATATGCCTACTGTTCTAAATATTTACCTATTGTTTTAAAGTACTAATCTATTGTTCTACATATTATACCTATTGTTCTAATATGTTTACTTATTGTTCTAATATATTCGCCTATTGTTCTAGTAAATCTGCCTATTATTTTAATATAGTATATCTATTGTTCTAAATATATAATTCTATTGTTCTAAATGTTATAACTATTGCTCTAATAAGTTTACATATTGTTTTAAGCCTTAAACAAGAAAATACTACGACCAATGCATAACCCATAATACTACGAACAATGTCCAATTGTTTACCTATTGTTCTAACGTTCAACATTATTATTAAGCAAGAAATACTACAGCCAATTTATAAACTGCTCTAATAATACTTCCAACAAATACTAATACCAATTTTCACTAGAAATAGAACATGCATGTTATGAAACTCGTTTATCAAATTGATAGAATTAAGAAAAATTCAAGAACACATCAAAGCTATGAAGAAAACAATACATCAACCTTCTGTAGTTCAATTTCGAAAAGACAATGAAACATTACCTATTATTTAGAATAGAATATAATTTGACTAACTACTGGAAAAAAATGGCAACGACCTTCTGTAATTCAATTACGAAAATAAAATGAAACATTAGTAGTTATTTTGAATATAATATAATTTTACTAACTATTGTAATCTATGGAAACTATTGATTACTATGGAATATTAAAGGCGTTTTAGAAACTACCCCAATAATCATGGGACCGAATTATTCTCAACTGCCAATTAAATATCTGACTTTTTGATATTTACAACTTTGCCATTAATGTAGATTTAATCACAACCCTCTAAATATACAAAATTAACGGTATTAGATGAGTTCTCATATAAAAAGGGTACTTATATAACTAAGGGGTTCTCACATGATCCCATTTCTATATATATATATATATATATATATATATATATATATATATATATATATATATATATATAAAATCTTGACTACTCAATGCCCTATCAAAATATTAGTAAATAGTAGTATTTTGGTGACATTGTTACCACAATTTATTTACTCAATGATCTATCAAGATGTTCTTAAATTTACTACTACTCACATTATCCAATAAAGTATCTATTACGGTCATTTCAATCCTTCGCTTTAAGGCTTGTCCCTTAGTAGCTCATCAAACAATGCTTTTTAATGGGATTTGGCCCCAAATAATTTATCATCCAAGCCAGGATTAATAAATCTCTTTTTTTATTTGTCCCACAGAAATTGTGCGAGTAATAATTTTCTTGCAGGAAAAGCAATAGAAAGAAAACCTAACTGAAAAAACAAATTAGTCCGTAGCCCAACTCTTTTACGGTTTACCCGCGAATCAAACACCACTTTTTGTTTTGGGGAGCACTAAATCAAATCCCCCCAAATCCCAATCTCTTTCCTCTGACTCACTCCTCTCCGCAATTTCGAGGGTTTCCTTTTCAAATCAATCGTAATCCTGTTCAATGGCGGAAGAAGACGAGCAACATCAGCAATCGCCGCCGCAAAAGGCGTCGTCATTAGGGCAAACACTGATTCCAGTTGTGAATAAGCTTCAAGACATATGCTCACAGTCCGGCGTTTCGATTCCGATCGATTTGCCGCAAGTTGCGGTTGTCGGAAGTCAGAGTAGCGGCAAATCGAGCGTCATTGAAGCTCTCGTTGGCCGTGATTTTCTTCCTCGAGGTCCTGATGTTGTCACGCGTCGACCTCTTATGCTGCAGCTCATCCAAACTAAGGTTGATAATAATAACATTGGCGGTGTTGATGTTTCTGGAGTTGAGTATGGCGAGTTCTTGCATTTTCCTGGCCGGAAGTTCTATGATTTCTCCGAAATTCGCAACGAAATTCAGGTATTTTCGTGTCTGTATTCTTGATTTTGTAGTAATTGTTGTTGAACTGTTTGCGAAGCTGCTTTGAATTATTCGGTATGCTTTTGAACTTTGAATGAATGTTGCTTGCTTAGTTGGATAAATACTAAATAGTGGCAAAATTCTTGATCAATGATGTAAAATTCATGTCTGAATAGTCGGTCTTGCCTGGAAGAAGTTGTGACGTTGTCCGAATCGCTCATATTCAATGCTTGATTTTGTTAGAAGACTGGTGATTTTCACACTCTCCTTACCATTCAATTTTAATTAGCAATCTATGGACTAGTATTTCAGAATGGAGGAGTACTTGTTGATTTAGGGTAGGATGACGGATATACCACAGCAATCGATGCTTTGCCGCTTTATTTCCTTTGTTTCTTATCCTGAGGTAAGGAGGAAGTAATTAGGCCAGGAAACGAGAAATTTGAGGGGAGTGGAGGACTGAGGGAGAGAGGATTTGGTATATACAATTTATTAGTGAGGGCGCCAGCATAACCTACCATATTAGTTGTCCTCAACTCATCATATTGTGAAACGTATTTATGCTTTTGTAGAGATACAATTGTATTTGTTGTCCACTTTCTCACAAGAGCAATCTAATTTAGGAGATCACCTCTTTGATTCAATCAAACATTCTTCTTCCACCTGTTTCCTCTTCTGTTTTCTCAACTTCTTCCTAGTATGAGAGTGGTGTCTGTCATGGCTAGAGCCTTGAAAATAGCAGAATCATATGCAATTTTCAGCTTTTGATTTTTTTTTTTTTGTGGAAATGTCTCTCAGATCTTCCATATCTTCCTTAATTGCTGTAATTAGTATGCCAATTAGTTATCTTTCTTTCAATGCCTCAAGGGTATACTAGGAAGAAAATCTTTGCAATTAGTTCTGAAATGATATTTTGGTGGGAATCTCTCATAAGAGTAACTGTGTAATGCACAGTGTGATACATGAGGCTTTTGATGGTCTTTTCTTTCCTTTTTAATAGTATGTATTGCCAGAAACCGTGTTGAAAGTAAAGGCTGTACTCTTCTGCAACTCTATATGATGACACTGGAGAGGTGAATAGGTTGATCATACAACGACTTTTGCTGCAAGTTCTTTTATGATTAGAAATCTCTGAATGACCTAACTGTAGCATTTATCCACCTGTGTATGTTTCACCTCTGCTCTGACGACACTGTCTACTGTGTGTTCTAGAGGCTGATGCCTCAGATGAGATGGTCTGAAGGTTCCTGTAATCATTTTTAGACTAGGGATTCAGAAGTTTCCAAAAGGATTTCATGCAGTAGCTTGTGGGGTTTTTTTTTTGACTTTTTTTTAGCAATTAAGAATATTTATTGCTCTCTACCAAAAAGCAAATATTCAAAACAAGTTGTCTTCTCAAAATACAAGATTTCCAGCCCTCCACAATTGGTAACTCAATGTAGCAAAACTAGCTAGAATAACTTGAGCTTTTCTCCCTCATCTTTTTGTAGCTTCTGTTCTTCTTGAGCATCTCCCCTGTTAAGTTTAATATGCAACTATGCACGCATGAAAACTACACAATTCCACGTATACTTACGACCTCTCAGGTGAAAGAAATATGAGGTTAACTTAGATTTTGATAGGAAGTTGGATAGGCTACATGCATTTGATTCAGGTGCTTGTGATGTGATTTTCCTCAATTATCTTGTTTCTGTCATCTTTATTTGTGGGAGCAAATTCGTAGTTTGCTCTAGTTGATAACCTATATGTTGAGTTGCTATATTTTCGTTGAAAATTTTATATGAAAAGGATTCACCATGCAGCTCTTAGGATGTTTCAATGCTTGATTTTTGATGTTATGTAAATTATTTATCCAGTGCCATGCTGTAATGCCAGACTATTATTTCTTCATGATCAATATTTTGTGAACTAGTAAATACAGAATGCAACTTATACTTGCCTTGTCGTTATATACCGATTTCTTCCTGTGGCTTGATATTTATCCCTGGTTGTGGACTAATCGCTGTCGGGTTCTCTTTTGCCTCCATCACTTAAGGCTGAAACTGAAAGGGAAGCAGGAGCCAACAGGGGCATCTCAGAGAAGACAATTTGTCTAAAAATCTACTCTCCCAATGTTATTGACATCACTTTAATAGATCTGCCTGGAATAACTAGAGTTCCGGTTGGTGACCAGCCTTCTGATATCGAGGCACGGATCCGCACAATGATAATGAAATATATACGCCATCCCAGCTGCCTGATATTAGCTGTTACCCCAGCAAACTCTGATCTTGCCAATTCTGATGCTCTTCAGATTGCAGGGAATGCTGACCCTGATGGTAAGCTTGCTTCATTAATATAACCTTTGTATTTCCTTTTTAATGGGCCTTTGACCTGATAAATGACAATAGATGTATCATGATCCATCATCACATCTATTTTTCCTCACCTTTTTTTTCTAAATTTATCTTAGCTATTTCATTTCTCCTTTTTCCCAGGAAAGCGGACTATCGGTGTTATTACAAAGGTCTAACTGATCTTGAAAACGTTCTTACATCATTTCCATTGTTATAAAGTGTAAGTATTTAACATTCCCTGCCCTTGGGTTTCAGTTGGATATCATGGATAGGGGTACAGATGCCCGTAATTTGTTACTTGGGAAAGTTATTCCACTTCAGCTTGGTTATGTAGGAGTGGTTAACCGCAGCCAAGAGGTAATGCATTTTTGATTTGAAAATTTACCTTGCAATTTACATAGATATGATGATTTATGGGTTATTTGTTGCCATTTAAAAGTTGTAAGTCACATTTTTTTGTTTCGTGAGCAGGACATTATGCGGAATCACAGCATAAAGGATGCCTTAGCAGCTGAAGAGAGATTTTTCCGTTCCCATCCTGTATGATTAGAGCTCTGCAGTACATTTCTTTGCAATGGTTTTGGAGTTTGTTTGATTCCTAATTCCATTAATATTTTTCCAATTTTTCTGGTTATCTGGATCTGACTATCACATTTATGATTCTAATGCAGGAATATATTAATCTAGCTGATCGCTGTGGTGTTCCACAGTTGGCGAAGAAGTTGAACCAGGTCCCAACCTTGATACTGTGCTTTTAGTCTCTTTGTTATGAACTTTGCTGACTATTTTTGTTTGTAGATTTTGGTTCAACATATCAGAGAATGTCTCCCAGCATTGAAGTCAGCGATAAGCTCTCAGTTGGTGAGTGTGACGAAGGAGTATGCAAGCTATGGAGAGACTCCTGATACAAGAGTAAGTGTTTTTTTATTTATTTTGGTGGTTCCCTCTTTTCGGTTTTGTTAAGTTAGTTCAAAGAATTTAGTTGAATGGAGACAAAGGTGATGTAAAGCCTATAAGAGAACAAAATTATCAAGCCCTTTAACATGGAGAAAACGCCAGATAATTGAGAGCCTAAGGTAAATAATCAATTTATCTTATTTGCAGAACCCAGAAAGGATGTGATGGTTGTGAGGATGCACATGGTCCCCAACTACAAATTCCTCTTACGATAGACTTGAATTCCTGAATGACAACACAGCCTTCTAAAATTCTTTATTTCCCTTCTTTCCACATATGCCACCAAATGGCCAAAGGAATCAATTTTGACAGTTCAACTAACCATTTATGCTTCTACTTTCTGTATTTTGCTTCTGAATCGTTGACATTACCTGCTTGAACTACCAGGGACAGATAAGAGGTCACCAACTTATATATGAGGAAAGCAACATTAGTTAGTGAATATTGAATTTTCTCTTTGGAAAAGCTTCTGTAGGGCCCCCTTTGCCAATTCCTTGTCAAGAAACATGTCCACCTCTTTGCATGTCACTGAACTTCTTAACGGAAGAAGAACCATCTTAATCATCCAATCAAAGCATAGAAGCATCACCTTCATATTGAGCATTGATTACTAACCTGTAGAATTCTCTCCCCAATCAGTTGGAAAATTGGTAAAAAAAACGCATCCATTGTGAATAGTTTATAAGGTGCCTGTGTTTAGACTCATATCCTCCTTTGAAGTTTCAAGTCAAAAGAATCATATCTTGTAATATCATTAGTTTACTGGCTTGAACAAGGCTCCAACACAACTTTATGGGGTTGGGTGAGTTAGATACTCCTGTACAATTTTCTTGCTTCATCCTGCATTTGCGAAAAGAATATCCTTTTTATAATGTAGACCCTCGATTACGTGAAATTAGACACAACTATTATTGAAACAGTCAAAACTAACAAAGAACTAACAGTGAAATCAAATCTTGTTTGATGATATAGATGGGTTTTTTCCCAGTTTGTGTCTATCTTTTATTTTTTTTGTAAAGCAGAGTTTGATGGAGGTGGGTTCATTTACCTTGTTTCTTTTTTCACTTTTTGTAAAGGTGTACAGTCATTATCAGAATAACTGTGTTGATTATAATTTGCATAACATTAATTTTTTTTTATGCTTTTTTAGGATGTGCATAACATAATTATTTTTATGTTTCCATGTGCTGCAGGCTGGCCAAGGAACTCTCCTGTTAAACATCCTGTCCAAATATTCTGAAGGTTCGGATCGCTCTTTTTTATCGTAAAAGAAATTAATTTATTCATAAATTTTGAATGTTCGATTATATTGTTCACAGCTCACTGCTATCTTCCCCTGCTCTCTGGAGGTTGGGTGGTGGGTGCTGAAATTTGTGTTTCATGTCACTAAATCATGGTTGCCACTTTCACAGACTCATACATTGTTTTGTTTATGACAGCATTTTCTTCATTGGTGGAGGGAAAAAGTCAAGAAATTTCAACCTCTGAGCTGTCTGGTGGTGCAAGAATTCATTATATTTTCCAGTCTATCTTTGTAAAGAGTCTAGAGGCATGCACTCTTTCCATTTTTATGAACTTTCTGTAATTTTTTTGGACATTAAAATTTATGATTGAAACTTGACTGTATATAGTTAGGTCCATCTGCAATTATGTTTTCACAGCATATCATTATTTTTCCTGGTAAGGTCTAATGTTACAAAATAACATTGTAGGATGTTGACCCATGTGATGGATTGTCAGATGAAGATATCCGAACTGCAATTCAGAATGCAAGGGGTCCAAGGTCTGCTGTATTTGCTGCAGAGGTTGATCTCCTCTTTTCCTGTCTAAAAATTGTTCACTACTTTCATTTCTCATGTCAAATGATTTACCAGGAAACTGTCGCACTGCTTTCTATTATCTATACAGCTCTTTGCCAGTTTTGAACACACAAATATATTCTCAAATCTGTTATAGTTAATGTATCCCGTATTAAATATGTAACTTATGGTTTCCTATATATCTGCTCTGCTCTTTGATTCCTTAATATTATGAATTACAGGTTCCTTTTGAAGTTCTTGTTCGAAGACAAATAGCACGGTTATCAGACCCTAGCATACAGTGTGCACAGTTTATTTACAATGAATTAGTAAAGGTATAGATCTCTTTGTTTTTTTCTCAGATACAATTTTATCTATTTCTTTATGCGTTTCTGCCAGTCTAACTCTAGCAGGCATTGTTCTGGTGGAAAATTGTAGATGAGCCACTCGTCTATGGTTAATGAGCTACAACGTTACCCTGTCCTCAGAAGACGGGTTGATGAAGTTGTTGGCAGATTCTTGCGGGAAAACCTTAACCCTGCGGAGAGCATTATAAGGCACCTCATTGAAATGGAGGTATGTTACCAGAAAAGAGAGGGGGGGGGGGGGGGGGGGGGGGGGGGGGGGGGGGAGGGAGGGAGGGAGGGAGGGAGGGGAAGTATCAGGTAATTAGAATTAGACCTGTCAGATAAATTTAAGGTATCAAGTAATTTGATTTATGTTGGTATGAGTCAACCAACAGGTTTAGACTGAAGGACATTGTTTTGCTCACATTGTGGTTGAATATCAGATTGCATACCTCTCTTTGAAGGTGAAAAAAATGAATTCTAACTCGGATTCGGAAATTGTTTTACTTCATGTACTTTGATGGAGGGAGTAGCAGTCAGTTTGTCTGGTTTAGAGATTTCTGTTAAAGAAAAATTGATCTGAAGCTTATGCTGCTTTGTAAATGTGTTTAGAAGCACGGGTATGCCAAAACACACTGTACCCTCGTACCCAATACGGGTACGTACCGGGTACAACATGGGTACGGCTCGAGTACGGGTGGTTGACTATGGGTACCTATCGGGTACGGCTGAGTTATACCCAACCCGTATCCAATTGATTAGATTTCTTGCACGACCCATCAGCCCAATTTTTTTTTTTTTTTTTCTCATATAAACCTAGCCCATCAAATTTCATATCTAGATTCATATCTATTTTTAAAGGTAGTATTATAGTGGTACTTATATCTGAAAGTAATTTTTATAACGTCTCATATAATCCCTTCAAATTTTCCCTCCTAACGTATGCTCTTACCCATTCTCAATTGAGCTTTTAATTGACTACGCTTATTTTTTTGAAGGTAGTATTACAATGTTAGTATGGGTTTGTGCAAGCTATAGATATAAGCCCTCCAAATTCTCATATAATTTATGTTTTATTTTTTTGCCGTACCTGTATCTAGAAATTTTGATTTTGCCGTTACTCGTTCCCGTATCCGTATTTGGATTCGTATCGGTGCAACATAACATATATAAAAAAAATTTTGCTTTGCACCCCTGGAATTCAAAGTGTGACGACTGATGTTTTAGATAGGAGGATTGTGTCCACTCAAGGTGTAGAATAGATGTCTTCTTTACAAAGTATTAGTTAGCCCCTGTATCTTATTTTCTTTCCTCGCTGGTAAATCTTAGGGATGTATAATATCGCACTTTTGAAAGATTTGAAGATATAACTGTTTGTTGTCCAGTCACTCTGTTTTCCCAGACTTTTGTTATTTCCTGTATCATTTTGTGAGATAAGTACAGTGTATTCATTATTTGCTGTCAACCTTGATGGTATTTGATCCCCATAGCTGAATTTTTGCAAAGTATTATTTTTTAAGGCAATTTTGGTAAATTTCAGCATTTTGAGTTTTGATGCTAGAAATGCTTATATCCAAATACTAATGTCTTTTATAGATGGATTACATAAACACTTCCCATCCTAATTTTATTGGTGGAAGCAGAGCACTAGAAATGGCCCAGCAGCAAATAAGGTTTTCAATGGTAATTGTACCAGTCTCTAGATCAAGGGTATTAATCTCCCTCTTACATTCTAATAGGGAAGTCATCTGCCCCTGTAAAAATTTTCTGCATATTATTCATCATTATGATGGTTGGTATGCTGGACTAGGATGGTGGCGAATCTGACATGACACACACATATGAAAAGAGTTCAAGATCTAGAGCAATTGTCAGGTCTCCAGCAAATGGTTTTATTAAGTCACCAGCTAATGGAGTAATTTTGGATCAGGTGGAATTGTGTTCTTTACTTTTCTATGCTAAAAGTTTCGCCTTGTGTCTTTGCAATGGCTACCTCATGTTTCTTTTGATTAATTGATGCACACTTCATGTTTCTTTTTATGGATGTACACAACAGGCTAAGTTGGTTTTTGTTATTGTTATCTTGAAAGTACGAAATGCACTTATGACCTTTTCATCTGTTTGAATGAGTAGGGAGTTCGAGCAAATGCAGAAGCTGAAAGAAATCGACCTACTGGTAATACCTCCTTTACTTGTTTATACTATAATAGTGTTCTATGCTAGTGCATCTACAATTTTTTTTCTTTCTAATTTTACATTTGCCATTGCAGGTAGCTCCATCTGGGGTATCTCATCCATCTTCAGTGGGACTGAAAACCATACTTCTGTTCATGAGGCTCCTAAAAGTATTACACAAAAGGAACCTGCACACAATATTGATCATGCTCTTTCTACCATTAATTTGCGAGAGGTGCATATTCATGGCTGTTGTATCTTGTATTTTGTTTACAGTTTCTAAAGAGCATGGAATTATGGCTTATATCTTTGCTCTACTTTGCGTCAGCCTCCTACAATATTGAGATCTTCAGAGACCCTTTCAGATCAAGAAGCTACAGAATTAGCTGCTACTAAATTGCTATTATCATCATACTTTGACATTGTTAGGAAAATTATCGAGGATTCAGTGCCCAAGGCTATCATGCACTTTTTGGTTAGTGCCAATGAACCATACCTTTAATTATGCTACTAGCAGTTATCAAATGTGAAAGGGATGTCATAGCTGGTACTGCAATTCTACGATTTTAAACTTAGATTCTATTCTCATCTGGGACATTCTCTTTTTTACCTATATCAGGTCAACCACACAAAACGCGAACTACACAATGTTTTAATTCAAAAACTTTACAGGTATATAAACTGTTCAGCTGCTTATGCATTATTCATGAAAAACTAATGTGCTTCTCTTTTGCAAGCCTTCTCATGCCAATGATGGCTATCCTTACTAGCTTGCCATTGTTACAATTTCTTGGTTGTTGCAGAGAAAAGCTATTTGAAGAGATGCTGCAGGAACCTGGAGAAGTGTCAGCTAAGAGAAAGCATGCTCGAGAGACTCTCCGAGTTCTTCAACAGGCTTTTCAGGTGAGCTTAATCTGTAGCATTCTATCTGTGTAATATTAATGAATGAAATTGGCACAAGAACTCACCTTTTAGTGCAGTTTGAGAACAATGTCATGGGACACTGGTCTTCATTATCATTTATGTTAACTTGCAATTCCCCATTCACTTGTTGACATGTTGGCTATGTAGTTGCTTAGCTAAAGCTCTGTTAGATGTGACACTTACGCAGTGAATGCTAACATTTTCATAAACTGAGTAAAGATACCCTTTTCACTTATAATTAGAAAAATTGGCCTCGTTCTAGAATTTTGATATTTTCAGTACACTGAATAAGATTTGCTTGTTTAAGTAAAAGCAACATTCTCTGGATTGATATATCAAAGGTGTTGGTTGCTTATTTTGTAGACATTGGATGAATTACCTCTTGAAGCCGAGACGATTGAAAGAGGATATAGCTTGGGTACCGACTCAATTGGGTTACCATGGACTCATGGGCTACCGCCTACATCTTCTTATACTACAAATATTTATTGATTGACTAGTTGATGCTTGTTCCAATGATCTGGATTGCTTGTTTTCTCGCTACTGTCTGGGTCAGTTTTCGTTGCTTATATATGCAGTGGAGTTGGAGCGAATCATTCATTAATGTGAAGAAGACATCTCGTGTTTTTTGTGCTCACAAAGTTGAAAATTTCAGATTCTCAAGAAGCTTTGACAAGCAAGAACACATTGCATCCACCAAATCATAGGGTCCGAGTAAATATTGAAATTATTTTTTTGGTTTACAATTCATAAAAGAAAGGGATAATAACAAGTTGTAAATTTTGATTAAGGATTATTTTATTTTCTATGGCTTCAATCATTCTGTTTTTGAATATATTCTGGCAAATATGGTTATGCTGCCTGTTAATTTTTTTTCTTTTTATTTACTGATACATTATATGAAATTCATATAATATAATCTCAGTCAGGGCTAGGGGTGATAAATCAAATAGCCAAGTCCGAATAGTATGTTTTAGCTGTGGAGTTTTATTACAAGCATACTTACTTATTGAGAGCATTTCATTTGCAGCTTGTGCTTGGTTCATTACTTCAGGTACCATTGCACGATGATTTATAACACTACTGCTCGAGCTTGGACAAAAAAAAAGAACTATAACAGCCTCACATCTCTTGTTTCTTCACAAACTTTTGACGTGGGACATCTCACTGCCATCATTTTTTATCAACTCCAACTTGCTTGAAAATTTAATCATTTTAACTTGCATTGTTCAACAACCCAGGACTATAACTTTGAGCACTCCATTGGCTATGGGACTAGCGCCACAACTTTGAGTACTCCAACTTTTATGGAATTATTGTTTATTTGTTGATACTCATGTTATTATTTATCTCGGCTTTTGGAACCGAGCTAAGATTATCTCGGCTTCCTTCATTTAAATTTAGAGCTGAGATCCAATTCGAGCCTAACCGCCATTGTTCGAACTTTGGCCAAATTGAGTTTGAGCTACACCATTTATTTGTCTACCACATCTCTTTAGGGCCCATGGAACTCCTATTCAATACGGGGTTACTATAAGTATATGTTTGTTGTTGACTTGTTATGTATGAATTTCATTAATCCTGAAAAACAATACAATTTTTCTAGTAAATAATTCTTTATTAGTTTGTAATTTAGAAAAGGTATTGATTAAAAATTAAAACTTGAAAGCCATATAAAACGAAGAGTGTAGCCTCTTCACTAGAAAGAAAAGATTAAAAAAAAAAAAGATAAATTCCGTGAGATCACTACAAAACCAAAGTGGTGTTGAGCCGTTGATAAGGTGTAGTCGATGTCCTCCTAATTGATGACCAGTTGACCACACGCCCACTTTATACTACAAAATTCTGAAACGTTATTGAAAAGACAAAATGTTTCTTTGTTATTAAATACTCCGTTTAACAATTGCCAAGTAGGAAGAAAGTAAGAAACACAATTACAGATTAATGTTGTATATACAACTTGGTCTGAACTCCGAAATGCGAACAACTAGTTTCTCCATTTTAAAATTTAAGTTTCAAACCGTCGTTGCTGTGACCTTTTTGAAACTCCATTTCTCATATTAAAATGAGGCAGAAAATCAGAGAAAACGGAACAGAAATGTCTTGAATTATTATTGAATGTCTTTTAAAACTTGTCAATTTTTTTTTTTATAATTAATAGATTTAAACTACATTGTGTTCTTTTGACTTTTTAAGTAAATTTAATTTATTAATAAATCATTATATAGCAAATTGAATCAAATAAAGTTTCCCCTGTTAGGGCTATATTCATTGAGTAGATCTTAGACATCTTGCACTATAATACATTTCGCACACATATTACTGAAATAGACGATCTTTCCTGGAGACATTATGACAATTTGGCGTAATCATAATGATGGTTATCTCATTCATTCAGTTGTATTTGAAAATTTGAAATATGTTGCAATCTCATGTAAGTATTCATCTAATAAACCAATTTCACAAAGGGAAAATAAAAACTAGAATGACCTGAGATTTTGAAAAAACCTTTTCTTTTGAGGGAAAAAAGCTCGTCACAAAAAGAGAAAGAATTGTTATAGCCCCATAAAAACAAACATATTACCAGAATAAATACAAATCAACGAGCAAAAAAATAAGGATCGTGGCTAGAGTTCTAGAGAGACGAGGAAGCAAGACTTAAATCTCCGGCTTAAGTTTGATCTTATTTTAACTTATTTGAACATTTGGATTTCATAATAATCTTAATAAGTTCAAATAAAGGTTTTTTTTTTTTTTTTAATTACTTGTACATATTTACCTTCTCAAAACTCAGAATAAAAAAATCCCAATTGTAGACCCCTGATAAGAAGAAGGTAAAAGAAACGTCTTTTTATCTCTCAAAATCAAGAAGAAAAGAAACGTCTTTATTAAAGTTGTTGATTTGACCAGTCTGGCAAATGTCAGTTCATTACAACAATTCCGAGTATTTAAGTTCGTATGAAACAAGTTTCATTCTTTCATCAGCCGTTTTTTTCCCTCTGCACCATAATAAGTACGAAACTCCGTTTCTTTTTTTGGCCAACCTTAAAGAAACGGAACCTGTTCCGCTGCGTCTTCGGTCTTCCCCATCAAATTTTCAGCTATGACATATTCGAACATTCATCGATATTCGTGATTTCTTGCGGAAGGTAACCTCCTCTTTAATCTTCATCATAATCTCCTCTGTAATGATGATCGTGTAGTAAACTTGCTTGTACTTGTATTTTGATCATATTGCATGTTAGTAAATATATGATAGACGAACCCACAACTTAAAAATAAATGAACTTTCATATTTTTATGATTACTCCATTTTATTAAAAATATGTTAATATAAAAATGTTTCTCCTTAGATAGGATCTATTTATTTATTATATGAATTAAGTTTTGCAGTAATTGGTTAATGAAGAAATGCCTGTAGAATCTGATAAATGGGGTTGGAAGCAAGTGAGTGTGTTTGGAGGGTTTGATAAGGGGAGTGGAACAAAGAGGTGGAAGTGTAACCATTGCAATCAACGTTACAACGGGTCTTATTCGCGCGTCAGAGCCCATCTGCTAGGAAACAACGGGCTAGGTGTCAAGCCTTGTCCTGCAATAGATAATTCTGTAAGAGAAACATTTAGCTTATTTGAGAAGGATCGTGTTGCTAAGAAGCTTATGAAGAAGAAGAAGGGGGTTTCTTCTTGTGGAAATACTATGACAAAGCATGGTCTTGGAATTAACCATCAAGATGAACATGTGGATGATATTGTGGCAAGGTTTTTTTATGTGGATGGGTTGAATGTAAATGTTGTGAATTCGTCCTACTTTAGGGAAATGGTAAAAGCAGTAGGTGCTTTTGGTTCGAGTTATGAGCTCCCTTCGATGGAACATTTATCGGGCTCTTTGCTGACTAAAGAAAAAGTGAGACTAGACAAAGCCATGGCATTTTCTAGAGAATCATGGCCTAACACTGGGTGCACCATACTATGTGTGAATCGTCTAGATGGCTCACTTGGATGCTTCTGTGTTAACTTTTTTGTTGCCAGTCCTAGAGGTGTTATGTTCTTGAAAGAGGTGGACATCGTTGAGGGTGATGCCCCGGATAATCTGTTCATTGATGAGCTTACTAATATTATTGCTGAGATGGGTTCCTCAAACGTCTTTCAGGTTTTGACCCGTCTAGGTGGGCCAATTAGTGATGTTTTTGAATCACTGATACTCTCCAAGTTCCCTCATATCTTCTGGTCTCACTGTACTTCACATTCTGTTCTTTTGTTGATGGAGGAGATGGCTAATCTTGATTGGATGAAGGATGTAGTTTCAAGTGCTAGAGAGATTGAAAGGTGTGTTTCTTCTTTTCAGAGTTCTTGCGCTGATGTTGATGTTTTCAATGGATCCAGGGATCAAGTCTCACAAAAATTTGCGCCTTCGTTTTCTCTGGTTAGGAAGATTCTCGAAATCAAAGGGACTTTGCGTGAGTTAATTGATGTAGAGGAGTGGAAACAATGGAGACTAGGGAATGTTCAAGAGGTCGAGTACAATGTTGAAGCAATCATAGCCAGAGATGATTTTTGGGATCGGGCAAATTTAATGCTAGAGGTGTTTGAACCCTTCATGAGACTTCTTGCAACATTGGATGTCGATAAATCTATCATGGGAGATGTTTATAGTTGGCAGATTTTATCTCTAGAAGCCTTGAGGAGTAAAGGAATCAACGATGAGTTGATGTTGAGTCAGGTGGAATTGCTGATAGAAACTAGATGGGATAAGTTATTTTCTCCACTCCATGGAGCAGCTTATATATTGCACCCTAAATATTTTGGGAAAGGTCAGAGTAATAACAAGTCTCTAATGAGGGATTGGAATGCCACACTCGAGAGATATGAGGCTGGCTTTGAGGGTAGGAGAGTTCTGAGAGAAGAACTAGGCGTGTATTGGAGAGCCGAGATATCTTTTGGAGATGAGGATGCTACAGAATGTAGAAACAACATGGATCCAGTTACATGGTGGGAGAACTTTGGGTTCGAGACACCACATCTTCAGACATTAGCCATTAAGATACTGAGTCAGATCCCTAGTGCAGCAATCATGTGCGAGGAAAGCTGGCAATTATGTAATAGCATACCATGTAGGGAGGCTGTTGAAAAGTTGGGGTTTAAATCAGATCAAGCCAAAGATTTTGTGTTTGTGCGGAATAATCTAAAACTCCAGGCACTCAGGCATCGGAAGGTGGGCTGTCAATCTGGTTTAGGGTGTGGAAGTTGGGGCATCTGCTGTTGAATTTGTATCTTATTTCATTATCTAGCAATTGCTGAAGCAAAACATGTAACAGTAAATAATCAAAATTTGTCATCTTTTCTTCCATCGTTTACAGAAGAAAACTAATTCATTTCTAGATTAATGCTAAATTCGGGGTTTACAAGTGTTTGTACTTGAATTTGTTTAGAGGTGTTGACGATTGGAGTGCAGCAGTTGGTTCTGTTTAATTCGCATTGTTGGGAGTTTACCGCTTGATATGAATCACAAAGTATTGGTCTTTAGAATGCTCGGAATAAGAAGCCTATCCTGTCCTGACACTTACTCCCCTTAAGTCCTTCACCCCTTGTTGTAATTGTTTATAGCTCTTCTTCACGTGTTCCGACTTCCGACTTGTGAAAAGTACAATGGGTGAGGTGCACCATCCTGCTAAAAAAAAAAATGTACATCACGTACATGGAAAATGTACATTACGTACATGAAAAATGTACATAGTACACATGCGAGTTATGTACATTCCACATAACTCACATGTGTACTATGTATATTTTTTATGTACGTAATGTACATTTTTCATGTACGTGATGTACATTTTCCATATATGTGATGTACATTTTCCATGTACGTGATGTATATTCCACATAACTTACATGTGTACTATGTATATTTTTCATGTACGTGATGTACATTTTTGTTAGAGCGGGTGCACCTTCAAATTTTATTATTGTTGACTTGTTGTAACTTGAAAGTGCTACATATATAATAATACCCTCCTTTTTCACAGCGTATATGACTAGGCATTCTCTGGGTGAAAATGTAGGAAAGTGAAATGAAATGACTTAACCAAAGTTAATTCTCAAGTGTGGTACTTTTCAAGGAATGCTTTATCAGTTATGATACACATTGAGAATCAGTAAAAATGAGAGGTTGTTTTCATGAAGAAATAGCAGGAGCACATGATTCTGTATTTCAGTTTCCTGCGCATCTTTTTCGGGTACCCATAGTATACCCAGTTTACAGCAAGGATGAAAGCAGATATTTGCATAGAAACCTTGATCTTGTAATCTTGTTCAGGTATTTCTTTTCTGTCATAAAAGTCATTTCCAATTACGCACTACTTCTTTTGTTTCCTAAGTATTGCATTTGCATAGTAGGGGCCAGGGGGAGAGATTTAGAAATATTCAATTAAGGATCCCATGTCATGTCAAAGATAAATTTAAATTATATATAAATACGTCAATCTTACAATATTAGTTAAATATTTCTAAATTTGTGGAACGGATTCTATGTTTTTTTTTTATTTTTTTATTATTATTATTATTTGTATATATATCTTGAAAATTTTAAGTATTAGACCAAATTTCAAATTATGATAAAGTGCTAAACATTTCATTCTTGTAAAGCGCTTAACTCAAACCAACCATCCCCAACTGAATAACACTTCCATCAACGCGCCACCCATGTCGACGGCGAAAGCACCGCAACAATCACCATCTTCACCTTCAATACTCACAATAAGAGGATCTCTGCTAACCCTAGCTATCCTCACTCTCATCTCCTTCACTTTTCTCTCTCTCAAATCCATCCACTCTCCTCCGTCCTCCTCCTCCACTCTCGCAACGGTTCTGAATGTGTTGGAGCAGGAAGCAATGAATGAGAACAATGGAGAGGTGAGAGAAGAAGAGATTCCGGAAGTGTATCACTCACCGGAGATCTTCCGGTTGAATTACGCGGAGATGGAGAAGAAATTCAAGGTGTATATATACCCCGACGGTGATCCCAACACCTTCTACCAGACTCCGAGGAAGCTAACTGGAAAGTACTCGAGCGAAGGTTACTTCTTCCAGAATATTCGAGAAAGTCGGTTTCGTACTGAAGATCCTGATCAGGCTCATATGTTCTTCATCCCTGTCTCCTGCCATAAGATGCGCGGCAAGGTATTCTTCTCTCTCTCCTCCACTGCATTCTAATTATGTTTTTTTTGGATAATGTTCTGAAATTTATTGCTAATATGGGATCAATTGTTTATGATTTTAAGGTGATTTTGTAGTATGAATGAGTTTGATTATGAAGTTCAGTATGAATCAAGTTTGAGTTAATAGTGTTATGAATGTGAAAGTTTATCAATGTTCGATCTGAGATCAGACATTCTGTAATTTAACGAGGAATCGTCGTAGTTAGTTGTGATGCGAAGTTATACTCCGAGTTATGGCAAGAGTACATCACCAGTAGTTGGTTTAATTGTTCTTGTAGATGCCATTTTAGACTTGTATAGCTGTATAAGCAGCAGAAAAGATATACAGATTTCTTAGACGACTAGTTGTCTATTTTTGTTAGGGTTGCACACTATGCTAAACAAAGCCATATCCGCATACGTGGTCATTTGTGATAGTGTGAATCTATGTGATGCCTATAAGGAGTCATTCATCTGTGCATTGTACTATGCAGGGGACATCATATGAAAATATGACTATAATTGTTAAGGACTATGTTGAGAGTTTAATAGCCAAGTATCCTTACTGGAATAGAACGTTGGGAGCTGATCACTTTTTGGTCACTTGTCATGATGTTGGAGTAAGAGCATTTGAGGGATTGCCATTTCTTATCAAGAATTCTATTAGAGTCGTGTGCTCCCCGAGCTATGATGTAGGGTTCATCCCACACAAAGATGTTACTTTGCCTCAAATACTACAGCCCTTCGCTCTTCCTGCTGGAGGGAACGACATAGAAAACAGGTAGACGGTTCAGTTATTGAAGTTCTCTGTTGTTTTTATTTGGGTAATTGTGTCTTATGAGGATATTACCTTTTTTGTAGTTATTTCTCTCTCTCCCTTTCTCTATCTCTTAATTAACTTGCTTATACTACTTTTGCTCCTAACATGAAGGAATCTCTACTGCTCCAGTGTTATGTTTTTTCTGTTCATCATTAGCTACTCATGCTCTATTGGATTCCCAAATTTTTTTTGGCTCTTGTCGGTGCATAGTTATGTCTATTTTGATATTGTAACTGATGTTTAAGTACAAACATGGAAGTGGAAGTTAATAATTGGTCAATCAAGCAAACCAGAGAACCAACCAATTTTGAAGGTGTATGAATTGTTAAAATTATTCAGATTAGCTCAAATTTTTTATGTTAACTAGATCAACTTTGGACAAAATTTATTACCTATGACTGGAGCAGGTTTGCACCTGCTGGTGTGGGAGATTTTTGAAAATAATTAATTTTGGTGGAAACTTGAGTCATTTTCCTAGGATTGTAATAAATGTGTATATTGATATAATTATGGTGTGACAGAACATAATATTCAAAATGAATCGTAATAGAAGTTGAGGAAAGCTGATGTAGAATTGGAATAGTAATATTACTTGCATAGGACTCAGGCTATTTAATTCTTTGAATATATGAAATTTGTCTGTGCAACATCTATGAATGAGGAGCCTGTCCCGGCAAAGTTCCACCCGTAAACTAATTGGCAATGGAAGTATTCTTTCCAGTGTGGTTATTTTCTCTCTTCTTTACAAAAGTGGGACAACTCACACATGCGTAACATATGTATGGGAGTCAAGCTATCAACACCCCTCATATGTGAGCAAGCTTTGTCCATTTGAAAGGTAAACTATAGAAGTTCTCTTCGGGCTGAACATTGAATTGAGGCCAAATCCTTATCCAGTTTTATGCTTGTGTAATAAACAACCCAACCTTGGCTATGGTGACTTATTAAATTTTACAAGTAGTACATGTAGTCACTGCCAAAAGCTTCTATTGCATCTCGATGTGTTGTCATATTTGTATTGGATGTGTATTTCGAAGACAATATACAAATAGTGGGAAGATCAACCTTTTAGACTCAAGTGCTGAAAGTTTCGATTGCGAAATAATAGAAAAGAAAGGAATACAGCTGCCAGTGAAAATTGGAGTGGTAGGCTCAGACACTTTTGGAATATTTGCTTCTGAAGGTTCTTCATGTTGCTTCTCTGTTGAGTTTTTCCTGTCCAGGCATAAGCATGGACTAGTGAAGATGAAATGAAAGTAAGTTTGTGTTGCTAATCTGTATGGGTCCATCTAAGGCATTGCTAATATTGGAGCCTTTATGGGGTAAATTTTTTATAGCTCGAGAATCGCACAAATTAGGACTTTGAAAAACCTGCCCATGGCGGTACTGCGGTAGTCTAGCAGGCTCCTGTTATTTGTTGTTATTGAAGTCATTCTTGTGTAGGCTATCTGAAACTAAACAGAATCTACACTTTGCAGAACAAACCTTGGATTTTGGGCTGGCCATCGTAACTCCAAAATTAGAGTTATATTGGCAAGAGTATGGGAAAATGACACAGAACTTGATATTTCCAACAACCGAATAAATAGGGCCATTGGACCTTTAATTTATCAGAAGAGGTTCTTCAGGAATAAATTTTGCATTTGCCCTGGTGGCTCTCAAGTTAACAGTGCTCGTATTACAGACTCAATCCATTATGGATGTGTACCTGGTGAGTTTTTAGTTTATCAACTGTATATGGGGTTGTGGGGAGGATAAATCTTGCATGCATTCATATCACATAGTACTAAAGTAATATGATGAGAACTGGATTGTTGATGTTCATTATATCCTGTATCTCCATAAAATCTTAGGTTTCAGATGAAGGTTCTATTTAAAATCTTACTGCAGTTTATGCAGAGATCTGGCTCTATAAGTTTTGACTTTTGTATTTTGTTTCTCTTTACTGCAGTTATTATATCTGATTACTATGATCTGCCTTTCAATGACATTCTTGATTGGCGAAAATTTGCCATTGTGCTGAGGGAGAAGGATGTCTACCAGCTCAAGCAAATTCTCAAGGACATACCAGACACAGAATTTGCACGGCTTCATAAGAATATGGTCAAGGTGATGGGTTTACCTTTATCCTGGCATAAATTTTGATACTATACTGTAGCTGACAACCAATACCTCTTGAGCACTTTCTGTACACTTTTTCTTGAAAAGTTCTCTGAAACCTGCTTTCATCAGATAGCTTAAATTTAAAGTTCCAGGTTAAAACACCAGATGTAACTCCCCCTGCTTAAATCATGATGATCATGAACAGGGTTGGTAAAATTAGGCTTTGGGTTGTGTTCTTGTATAGTGGGTACAAATTTTTATGGTTATTCATGGTGTTGGAAATGAAAGTGTGGTTGGGTCAAATGATTGGCTTTCTGTATCATGATTTTCATGGTGTTTGAAACGAAGTGTGGATTTAGCTTGTCCCCTTACTTGAGGATCAGTAAAAGAATGAGGACCTTTTAATCAACTGATATCGCTTTAGTTCCAAGTTAGTCAGGTGGGTATATCCCACAATGATGTGTAGACCTATTCAAATGGGTGGGGGCCCTCGCCCTTGACCGACTCATTTGTAAAATGACCTAATCAATAATGGGCCTAATGAGTCGTTCTCTTAAAAGGTCATGTTTTATTGGGTTTTTAATGGGTCAAGTCGGGTCAATAATGGACCTATAGTTTCCAAAACTTTTAAACACTATTAGGTAATGAATTATTTCCATTTACTTGTCGATGGTCCTCTACCAAAGATTGGAGATGATACATATAAACTACCACCCTCTATAGATAAAAACTATATTCTCTTTGGACTTGCCGGCCCGACTCGGTCCGTTACATATCTCCTTTGACACACCCAGCCTCTTATATATCTCTTTTGGCCCGACCCAGCCCATTTTAAATCTTCGTTGAGTTGGCCCGTTTTGCTTGTGACTCATCTTGGCCCTGACCCGACCCAATGTACAGGTCTAATGATGAGTGATGCAGAGAAAAGGACACCGGCACATGTTATTCTTTCCAGGGTTTGCAATTCTTGAAATCCTTTCATGCTTTGTTTGCTTTCTGTACAGGTACAAAAGCATTTTCAGTGGAACACCCCTCCTATTAAGTATGATGCTTTCCATATGGTTATGTATGAACTCTGGCTGCGGCATCACGTGATCAAGTTCTGAGCTTCCCTTTTTTTGATGTGGAATACTGAGTTTCGCTTTCATCTCTGTTTTTGTACAATCAAAACATTTCTAAAACAGGATTAAAGATCAAAGGAAAGAGATACCTAGCTGCCCAGTTTTGTAGTTCTGTAGATTATGACCTCTGTTTTGTTAGACAACGGGACCTTTCCCTATACGAAAGTCTGAAGATGGAAATTCATTCATTTGTAGGATATGTTGAAATTCATTCATTTGTAATACTTCTATCATACGTGATGTTCATTCATTCATTTGTAATACTTCATTCATTTAGCAACAGATGTTTCCTCGCCATATCACATGCAGGGGAAGGCTGAAAGGTGTTCAGACTAGCTTGTTGCACTGTTGTCCTTTTATTTATCCGTGAGTTTTCGACCAGTGAACTGCCTGCCTTGGTTTACTACTACACTGCTCTTGACTCTTGTATAAATTTTGGATATGTATCATAAAAGCTCAGTCATCATGGCGTTCTTTGCAATTTGCCCTAAAGTTGAAAATTAGACCATACTCGCAAGAAAGAAATACCATTCAATTCATTGTAGGTAAAGTCTCCTATGCAAATATATTCTACCTTGAGAGTATGAGACTGGAGTGACTACTTATTTGGGGTGTAATTCCCTTTTTTAATTGATATCACACTCATTGTATTAGTAATTTAACCTAAATTTTTTTTTTCGTCAATATGCGATTCGAAAGTAATAAATTCTTATCTGTTCTTTCCGGCTCAAGCCTCGTTCCTTTCATACTTGGTAATGGGTATGACTACGCCTTTGGTCACGATTAGTTCTGTAAGTGGCACTCTGAGATTGAGCATGGAGTATTGGAGGATTCAATGCATGAGATTCCACGTAAAAAAAAGGGTATTACATGTACGTAAAATGTCATACGTTGGATATATGAGATAAAGGGTTAAAGATGTATTCTCATCCTTTCACTTTAAATACTCTTTTTTATTTTAATTTCTACCTTTCATTTATATAATATACCCCACACAGAATAAGTTATACTTCGTTTATTGATATCAGTCCTCATGTTAAGAATTAACTCAAATTAGAAGCTTAGAATAATAATTAAAGTCGAAAGGGCTTTCTTTCAAAATAAAATAGTTTGTTAACTATGATTAACAATAAGTTAGGTTCGATTGTTAATTGACCACTTAAACTTTTGTAGACAGAAAATTGGATACGTTTGCTACAAGAAAATAGTCCGTACATATATAATCATGTATGGCTTGCGCCAAAAGAATGTATGTACGAAGTTCAATGCATTAGCATTGGTGGGCGAAGATCGATATATTTAGCTGGCCAGGGTTAGGCGTTGGGCGGGGAATGTGGTCGTAGGAGGTGTTTTTATTTGCTTTAAGGCCACTGCACGTATTCGAGCTCATTGCCACCCGAGATTCTGAGTTTGCAGAAGGAAAGGCATCATTTATGCCTACTCCTTGTTTTGTTTTCCCCATTTTTTTTGTTCCTTCTTTATTTTGCTCCATTGAAAATGTTTTAAGGAGATCACTATGAATTTTCTCATACAACCATACTTTTAAGCTTTTTTTTTTTAATAATAATAACCTCAACTCCACCCAACCAAAAGTTGAAAAAGCAACTCCTCTCCATAAGGGCAAACAAGAGGAGACTGAGGGAGTATGTAAAAAGAGATGCATATGTTGTTGTAGCAACTCCTCTCCTCGTTTTTATCGAACATTAATCCCGAACATCTGATTAATGTAAAATTCACACTTATCTGATTCATATATTATGATAAAAAAAAAACTTTTTAAGGCTAAAACATGTCAAAACGCCCAAATGAATGGTTTGACCATGGTAGAAACGCCAAAATCGGGTGGACCCTGTGGTATTATTTGTGACCTCATGTGGATTACTTTGCTTGGAGCACAGGAAGCGCCAGGGCAAGACGGTTTATATCAATTGAATGTTCCTTGGTATGCTCTGATGAAATTCATGTGTATTTATTAATCGGATGATACACCGAACTAACCCGTGAATGAAAAAGGTGTACCAGATTTCCAACTTTGTTAAATGAAGAGCCAAGCGTAAAACAGATGGTCAATCAGTATGTGTATGTACGTACTTGCTCAGCTGTCAGCGCCCCAGGCCTCCGTTGATTGACGAAGGAAGCAAGGTAAGAGTACGTCTCAAGTTCCAACGACAACATTTATGACTATTAAAATTGTATCTTTATATGCGTGCTTGCATAGTTGCATACTTGCATGCAACATCTCCCTTGTATGGCCACGCTCCGTGTAACTGATTTGTACACTATTAAAATTGTTTTTACCGATTAAAATAACTTATATTAATTTAAACTGATTTTTATTGATTCAAACTGTTTTCATTAAAATAATAATATCGATTTATTTATTTATTTATTATTACATTATCAATAAATTCACTAAAAAATTTATTTATTTATTGCTACAATATTCTATCCTTATAGAATTAAAACTAGTATAAAAATACATATTCATCATTTGTAAATAACTAAATTATATCTTTAAAAAAACTAAATTATAAAATGTTGTTATTTCTTTATATATTAAAGATGTCGTAAATTCATGTTCTTGTGAAAGAGACTACTGATCATAAAATTAGTTTAATATATAGTTATAAGACCTCCAAAATTTATTTGCTTTCTTGGGAATAAAGTATGGGAAAAATGGAATATGTTTCTTTGGCTTCAAAATGGTTATTTTATGTATATTTTATTAAGTTTTAGTTGGAAAAATAATGAGAGGGAAAATTAATGGGATCACAAAGTGTGTAATGTAAAAATAAAGGTATACTTCACCAATTACTATGACCATTTAAAATAAGAGATTATCTTTTAGCAATTAAGAATAATACTTATGTAAATGGTATTTGTGATGACCTCAGATATTTCTCTGAGGTTTACGTTGGTAATTGGACATAAAACGGCAGGTTTACGTTGGTAAATGCTCTCTCGTATGCACTGAATTTTATGAAAATGAATTCAGCATAGGGAAAAAGAAGCCAAGCCACTAACCAAAATAAGCTTCCCTAATTCTAATACATATATAGAGGTGTATGCGTTTGCATCTACTTCGTTATCTTCTCAAAAGAAAAGCAAGAACATTATGATATGTCTAGTTCATTTTTCTATTGCTACGTGAGTTCTTAATTAGCAACAAATCAAGCTATGCTTGCTTGTGCTTCCCTATACTCTTTGAACCTGATTTCAGAATCGACCTGGGAGAGGGAGATATACCCTTATTATTAACTTTAAGAGGTCATTTTTGTCATATCGAGGCTGCATTATCTTTCTTTTTAAGAATTTAGAGATGACAATATGGACTTACGCCAAATTCATATAATTTGACTTGTTTATGTACGACTGGGAGTTTGGGGGTAACCCTGGAATCAGCCTGATAGTCTTAATTGGTTTGGGCCCTATGTATTCGATTAAGATGGAAGAACGCCTGTAGTTTTCCTTACCCACCGTGTCCTCAATCTAGTATATTATCTATGACACTCTGGCTGCCTCCACGTTCAGATTACCGCTGCTTGAGTGCTTGACCATTCTTCTTTCTTTCGAGGCATCTTAGAAACTCCTACCCATTATTAATAAAAAAAATTTAATTTATACCTTCTACAAATTTGACAACTTTTTATCACGGTACAAAAATGCTTTATTGAGATTTAAAATATAAGTGGTATTATATCATATACAAGTAATATTATTTGAGATATATAAAAATTAATTTTAGACATAAAAATAACCATCTATCTCAGGTATATAGAAATAATAATCTCAGATATAAAAAATAAAATTACGAAAATGGCTCTTGATACATGTATAGTGATTAATACCAAGTATGAATTAGAAAAACCTCCCATTAGTATGGTGCCCTAATAGTCTACGTAAGGGTCCAATTTGAGGTATTAAGCAATGATTTGTACAAAAGTGTGGTGCACAGCACAGTGCTACCCATAATCCTCATAATACTGCCATAGGTTTGCAAAATATAGTAATCAGTTGCTTAATCCGTTTCAGATTTTGCTAATATTTCTCAATATATAATGATCAATAAAAATAATAAAGTACTTGAAGTGTTTTGTAACAACCAGAATGACACAAGAAGAAAAGTAATGGCATTAGTACTTGATATGTCATGCTTCAGTATGGTACTCCTTGGAGTACTTTCTCATGTCTAGTCTCTATAGAGATGCTGAGCTCCTTTCTTTGGACTCTTCAGGGACTCTTGCTGTAGGGGGTGAAACTCCATAGATGACTACTCCGTACAACACCAGAAAGCTTATTCTGGTGGCTATATCTCACGTGCATGGATTCCAATTTACAAACGTTGCAGGTTCGTTGTGAAATGAGCTATCCATCTTGTTTGACTGTTGAGTACTCTGCAATCTAGAAATAATCTTTGATTTCAAGTGACTGGACGATTATTGTTTGCATTTTCATTCTACGATTAATCGTTCAACTACCCATCAGGAATTTTACGCAAACCATACAATAATTTATAATGACTTCTATTACATGCCCTAAAGTCTATTTATCTATACTTTTAATATAATTCCCCAACCATTACAAACTCATTTTTTTTTTAGAAAATATATAGATATATTTTTTTTACCAAATTATGAACTCATGACTTTTTGTTAACCTTGTAAATACTTTCCCAATTAATCTACAAAATTTATTGCTTATTAATTAATACACTCAATTGGAATATCTTGCATCTAATAATGAATTTTCGGTTAATAAATAATCCACACAACTTGCAACAACTTGGAATAAAATAAAGAACAACTAAATAAATTCAAATAATAATTAAGTAAAATTACACTTTAATAGTTATGATGTATTTTAATTTCCTAATATATTATTAATTGGTTATGAATTTCCACCAAACCTGTCATATTTAATAAAGAATTGTCTTAACGATTTTGTTAGAAGAAATATTAATATTATATTATTATAATATAGCACAATATGTGGCATACTTTGCACCAAAATAGTACCTCCGATAAATATTTGGCATACTTTGCAATGCATGAATGTATGATATGATGTGACTACCTGTAGACCGTGTGGTATTATTTGACCTCGATTATACACACATATATAGCTTATTACTTTGGAGCACACAAAATGGAGAAGACGGTTTAAGATAGATTGAATGCTCGTTGCAATGCGTTTAAATTCATGTATATTCGGATACTTCTAACTCATGAAGCAAAATGGTATATCAGATTGCATCTAGAGAATGATACGATATCTACTTAGTGTATCTAGAGCCTATATACAAGTTTTAGATTTTTTTTTGTGTAACAAAAATTATTTTCCATTATAACTACAAAAATATAAACTTTTTACAAAAAATATTGGTCTCATTATACAAAATAAATAATCATCCTAGATAAAGGTTTCATTTTTAAAATTGAATTTACATTTAAAATAAAATATTTTATAAATTACAAAATAAGAATAATAAAATAAAATCACCATTATATGGACATCCAAATCAATATATTTTAGAAACTCAAACTCCTAAATCCTAAAACCCTAAACTCTAAACCCTAAATCCTAAACCCTAAACTCATAACTTAATTTTAACTAAAATAAAAACTAGAAATAAGAAAAAAGTAAAAGTAGGACCCAAATACATTTGGTATATCTATAGGCTTTAGCTTTTTTCAAATTCGTAACTTTATTACACACGTCTAAGACTATCAGTTTTCAACACGAATTATTAACTTGGTCGATACTGATCTACTTTTCAACTAGAAAGGTGAATATTATTTTAACCCAAAATTTGTGAACTCGTATTGCTCTCAACTTTCAAACAACTCAATCGAAAGATGACCCAAACTAAAATTAACATAATCCGTTAATCGGTTCAACTTGAAAAACTAGAAGATAAAGCCTAGTTGATAATGACTCTAAACCCCATTCAACCGACATATTTAAGACTCGCATATTAGCAACAATGCAATTCTATGTAACTTTTTTTTAATAATAACTATTTTTTAAATATATAAAAGTATTATGAGGAATTAAAGAAAAATAAAAGTATTATATGTAATTATAAATACATTTAGAAAATTTAAAAAAATTACTTTAATGAGAAGAAATTTTCTAAAAGTATTTTGGGAGAAGTTTCTTAAATATAAAGAATTCCATCATTTTTCACTTTAGGAAAAAGATGATAATCAATTTCAAAAGATTTTCTAATATTTTGAGGACTCTGGCCTATAAACTAACTATTACAATATCTCTTTTCTCATAATTTTTAAACTTTACCAAAGGTATGTATCACTGAAATTGAACTTTTGTTTTTTAAGGCATATATTTTATTTATTTTATTATTTAATGCAAAAAAAAAAATACAAATTAAAAACCCTAGGCAAGATATCAGACCACCACCATCGGCTTTCAGCCATCAATGTGTTGCTGGCAATCCATGGCCCAGTCGGTGCATGGTGGTGGCCTGGTGGGTGGTTATTGTGACGATTGGTGTTATTTGTGTATTTTAATTGTTTTAATTAATTAGTTGATCTAATTTTTAGCATTCTATTGAGGCAAGTATTGAATTTGAAATTTGTTATTAATATTGTTCAAATTGATGAATTTTTGAAGGTAATTATTCATTATTTTTATGATATTATTAAAAATTCTAAAATTGAATCAATAGTATTAAATGCCTCTTAGGGTCATATGAAAGGATTTTAAACCATTCAATACCTTATATTTCATCTTCAAAGGCCCGAAAATTAAATTAATGACCTAATTATATGAGTTTTAGGTATCAAGTAAAATGAGTGTTTAGAGTCAAAGTAGAAAGTAGAAAGTAATATGACCTTACAATATATTCATAGTAAGTACGTCAAGGTATTGCTTTACCGGATCCAAAATCGCTTTAATGACCAAATTTTGAAGGTTATTATACATTATTTTTGAGATATTTTTTATAAAAAATTTCAGATTATTAATATTGGATACTTATTAGGGTACACTCGATCTTCAAAGACCCTATTCCATTTGATATCATCTAAAATTATATGCCTTGATTTGATTGCAACACATATACACCATTCATATTCACCTAACTTATAATTGTTCCTATTCCGCCAAAAGTATGAAGTATTTAGTTCGTATTAACTTTCACATTTATCATGTTGAACAATTGAAATGAAAATAGTGAAGCTGTTGCTCAGCAAATTATTATTTTCTTTTGTGAAAAAAGGGATGTACTTTTAATATTGAGAATGTGAAAAGAAACTAGTCTTCCTAAGTCTCTTTCACCATTGAATTCCCAGGAAAAAGACATATTGAGTTCTCTCCTTCACAAGGATTCTATAAATTCTCACGTAACTAAAGTATGAGACAGTCGCTCACTGAGCCAAAGACGTATCAAAGGTTGCTTAAAATCAGCTCAGTTGTTAGATAAAAGAAGCATAGCGGCTGTAATGGCGGTAAGAGGAGCTGTTATGACCCTGCAGTCACATATACCAGCTTTAACACCATCGTTCATAAACAAATCTCAACCAAGAAAGGTTATGCTACTAGAATTCCTATCCACCCCAAACATGATTTTTTCAAGATCATATTGAATATAAATTTCATATGTAATTGCCTAGTAGTTTACAACGACAAGAGTTTTATCATAGTCGTTACAATAAAAAGATGCAGGTCGTATATGATCGTATAAGAGATGATTTATACATTGGGTATTCGAGGGTGTTGTTAAAAGACTGTACATATGTTCAAATGGTGGTGTAATTTTGCAGATTTCTGTGAAAGCTTCAGCTAGCAGCTCGGATAAGAAGGATCAAAGTAACAAGTCAATAAGAAAAGAAACAAATGGATGGAAAATCGACTTTACCGGAGAAAAACCACCCACTCCATTGTTAGATACTGTCAATTACCCTGCGCACATGAAAAACCTATCTTCTCAGGTGATATAAACATTCTAGTTTCTGGCTTTCTGCTTTTATTTATTCTCACTGTTTCCTATAACCGACTGGGACTCTGAAAGTAACGCAATAGGCTAGAGATGCATGATTTCTTACGTTCTTGCTTTCGTTTTTCAATCCCAATGGATGAGCCTAAATTTTGGCCTGGCCATAAAAAGAATTATCAAAGTCCCTCTCCTCCCTTTGTCTAAATGCACTGCTTCTTGTTCAGGAACTTGAGCAACTCAGCGCAGAGATTAGAGCTGAACTAGTGTATGCTGTGGCAAAGACAGGTGGGCACCTGAGTGCTACCTTAGGGGTGGTGGAGTTAACAGTGGCTCTGCATCATGTGTTTAACACACCTGAAGACAAGATTATATGGGATGTTGGTCATCAGGTGAGAAAAACTTAACATGGAGTATAAAGATATGCTTCCAAACATTTCTGGTGCTACTGTCAGGCTGTGGTCTTTTTTTTTTTTTTTTTGTTGAGGTAAACTGTCAGGCTGTGACACTGTTTGGTTAAAGGAAAAAACTTTCAACTGAAATGTATTTTCAATGCAATTCAAGTTTCAAACTTCAAAACCTTTGTTTGGGTTCATTTGTAGAAAATTTAGAGGGGAAAGGGATATGAGATTTGGGAGGGAAGAGAGGATGAGGAAAGCAAGGGCCAGGGGAGAAAATTGTGGTAGTTCTTCCTGATAGAGGTGAAGAGTAACACCCTTTGGAAAACAAGTTTCAACCTAAGAAAATAATTCCACCCCCTTATAAAACAAATGGAAAAAAATGGATATCCATTTTTCCTAGAAAGTGATTTTCTCCAAACACATTACACAGCCTCAAAATAAACAGTGATAAATTCCAAATGTTTGATGATAGACAAACAATCTCTTTCTAATGAAGACAAAGTTTACCAAAAAACAAGTGTAATGAATTTTGCAGGCATACGCACATAAAATTCTCACTGGAAGAAGATCTAAGATGCACACAATAAGGAAGACCTCAGGGATTGCAGGGTTTCCTAAAAGAGATGAGAGTATCTATGATGCTTTTGGTGCAGGGCACAGTTCTACTAGCATATCTGCGGGTCTTGGTATGTTCTTAAATAAGATCTTTATATCTCATCAGGAAAAATTAAAGTATGTTAATTCATTAAAGGAAGCATAACAATTTGCAGGTATGGCTGCTGCAAGAGATCTTTTAGGTAAAAGGAACAACGTAATCTCAGTGATTGGGGATGGAGCAATGACGGCAGGACAGGCATATGAGGCTTTAAATAATGCAGGGTATCTCGACACAAACCTGATTGTCATACTGAATGACAACAAGCAAGTCTCATTACCCACTGCAACACTTGATGGTCCAGCAAATCCCGTCGGAGCACTCAGTAGAGCACTAGCAAAGCTCCAAGCATCCCCAGATTTTCGGAAATTACGTGAAGCAGCCAAGGTAAACGCCAAGCCCAGTAAAATCTTCAATGACTTATTTATCTTTGCTTCCATTGATTGAAACCTAATATGTATTACTTGTGTTTAGAGCGTCACAAAGCAAATTGGAGGGAAAACACACATTATTGCAGCAAAAGTCGATGAGTATGCAAGAGGCATGATCAGTAGTGCGGGATCGACTTTATTTGAGGAGCTTGGTCTATACTACATCGGACCAGTAAATGGGCATAACCTGGAAGACCTGATTACTATTTTAAAGCAAGTCAAAGAAATTCCAGCACCAGGACCAGTTCTAATTCATGTAATAACCGAGAAAGGAAAGGGATATCCACCAGCTGAGGCAGCATCTGATAAAATGCATGGTAAGATCTCAAATTAAAATGTTCTTTTATGACATTATGAAAAGGTGAACTTGCATTTGATTAACTGATTAGTATTCCATCTCTCTTACAACCAATCTTTCAGGAGTTGTAAAGTTTGACCCCAGATCAGGGGAACAGTTCAAGTCCAAATCCCCAACACTTTCATATACGAGGTACTTTGCGGAGTCATTGATAAAAGAAGCTGAAGCAGATGCAAAAATAGTGGCTGTTCATGCTGCAATGGGAGGAGGAACAGGCCTAAATTATTTCCAGAAGAGATTTCCAGATCGCTGCTTTGACGTGGGGATAGCAGAACAGCATGCAGTAACATTTGCAGCAGGTTTGGCTACCGAGGGCATCAAGCCTTTTTGCACCATCTACTCAACATTTCTACAACGAGGATTTGATCAGGTGAAGCACCAAATTGGTCAGAAATATTCAAATTAACCCTTCTTATGCAGCTCTGCTGCTTACGGTTTGTAGCAAATATGCAGGTAGTACATGATGTAGATCTTCAGAAACTGCCTGTCAGATTTGCACTGGACAGAGCAGGTTTAGTAGGTGCAGATGGACCAACCCACTGTGGTGCATTTGATATCACCTACATGGCGTGTTTGCCTAATATGGTTGTCATGGCTCCGTCAGATGAAGCAGAACTGATGCACATGATTGCAACTGCAGCAGCTATTGATGATAGACCAAGCTGCTTTAGGTATCCAAGGGGAAACGGTACAGGAGTTGCCCTTCCACCTGACAACAAAGGAACACCACTTGAGGTCAGCACTAAAAGAAAACAGTTCAAAAACCTGGATGTATCAGTATAGAATTATTCCATTCAGAACATTATATGTACTTTTTCGGAACTAATTGCATCAATGTTTGATACATTAACAGGTTGGAAAGGGAAGAATATTGATAGAGGGGAGCAGGGTTGCGCTGTTGGGATATGGTACTATCGTCCAAAAGTGCCTAGAAGCCTCGGTTTTGCTAAAATTCTGGGACATCTCTGTTACAGTAGCTGATGCAAGGTTCTGCAAACCTCTTGATGGAGATCTTATTAAGCAACTAGCGACTGAACATGAAATACTCATAATTGTTGAAGAGGGTTCTATAGGAGGTTTTGCATCTCATGTGTCACACTTCCTCTGTCTGAATGGTATTATGGATGGATCTCTAAAGGTAAGTTTTTCAGCCAGAATCTGAAAATTGAGTCCCAGTTATAATTTTCAAGCTGTAGACTAACCCCTTTAGTTTCTACACAGTTAAGAACTATCATCCTTCCTGATAGACACATTGATCATGGAGACTATGAAGATCAGCTGGAAGAAGCAGGATTGACTTCAAAACATATAGCAGCAACAGTGTTGTCTATGCTGGGAAAACAAAAAGAAGCTCTTACCCTTTAGGTCCAGGAAATAGGTGCGCAGAAACAAGTTTTCTACAAATGTAATCCAGATATATTGGCGCATTTGTAATGAAATAGTGAGAGAGGCCTTTTAGAAGGTTAACCTGTGATCCAGAGTATCAATCATGTATCGAAAGAAACTCTGTATTTTATTTGTTCCAAAACATTAGAATCCTTAGTCCATGTACTATTCTTTAAATAAAATAGTCCTTGTCCTAAATCCAATTGTAAGCCCTGGGTTTCAATACTTCAACCTCAAGTATTCAACAGTGGTATGGGAATATAAAAGAAAACAACTTAAGATCATGTTAAGACCAATTTTAAGAGTTGTACGGAAACATTTAGTCCCTTTCAAACCAACTCAATACATTGGAAATTTGAAACTTTTTTCCATTCAAATAATTTCTCAAAACCAAGTGAAGGGCAAAACCAAAAATTGAATGTGAAATTGTGGACCCCATGATGGTAGCAAATCATTTTACTCCATACATGCATGACGATTCTCATGCAATGTCATGTACACACATTCATTACGTCGCACTATGTAGTTACGCAAATGAGCCCGCCATTTTAGGTCTACAAACCAGAGTTCCAAGACTCTGATGGCCATTCAGTGACAATTTACAATTTGACCTGTGGCAACAGAAACACAGTTCAGTTTTTTATTTGTATTAAAACTCAATCTGAATTTAAGTCTATATATTTCAATTTTGAATTTTTCACTCCAATCCTAAACGTTAAGAATTTTGATTCAATCCAAACTAATTTAAATTTTATTTAGTTAGTTTGAATCTAAACTGAAATCCAAAATTTTTTTTGGCCTATTATTAAGCTGATTACTTTTAATAAATCATATATTTTAACAAGTTAAAAAAATAAGTGGTCCACAAAATCAAATAGCTCAAATATTGCAAGTAAATAATATATACTAAAATAATTTATTAAAAATAAAAAATATTCAATTATACTAGGCCTATTATATTTTATTTTCAATTATAAAATACTCAAATCATAAATGTCAAAAACTCTAAGTGAATATCCAATTTTTTTTTAAATTTCAATCCAAAACAAACCAGATTAAAAATCTAATCTGAAATGTTTATGCAATTCGGTTTCTATTAAATATTTTAGTAATTTGCTTCATATTGCAATGATGATATACATGATGCTATTTGATATCGGCATTAACTCCCTCGATGTGGGAAAGATTAATTCTGGATTTCTTCAATGACACAGTTGGCAAGAGAACATTAGCAAAAGGACAATTACCACTATCTTATAATTTACAAAGATCAGTAGGAATGGCAATGAATCGAAATCGGAGCGAATCCAACAAAATCCGAATCCGATCCGACAAGTTTGCAGACTTTAATTTTGGATCTGAATCCGACTCCAATTCCGCAAACTTCGACTCCGAATCCGAATCCGTCGAGCCTCCGAATCCGATCCGATCCGATCCGTCAGACCTTCAAATTCAATCCAAAAATTAATATTTTCTTACCTATTTTTTTTTGTTAATTTTATTACTAATACTATAATTCCTTTATAACATATATAGTAAATTAAAAAAAATTATACAACACAAACAAATACCATGGTTTATTTAATTTTTTTATTTTGGGTTATTATATTTGGTTTTTTTTTTAATACTACTCATTCGGATCGGACAATCGGAGTCGGATTACAATCAGGTCGGATGTAATACAATATCCTAATCCGATCCATTTCCTGTTTGGAGTCGGAGTTTTTTATCGGATTCGGAGTTTTGTTAAATGGGTTTGGATCGGACTTTTTCCTTCGGATCGGATCAGACTCGGTTCGGACTCGGATTGAATTGTCATCCCTAGAGATCAGCGTGTGTATGCACAAACGCACAAGCATGCTAACAAAAGCCTTAGAAAGTCACGGAGCAGCCATGATAAACGCCTGGAGGAGGCTCTGGGTTGCCAGGGTCTGATCAGGCGTCCCTGATATGAAAACCTTCCCATCACTCCCAGGGCAATGATCTTGCACTTCAACTTTTGCTCCTGAAATCTGAGCCAGCCACGAAAAATATCAAATATTCGAATATTACTAATCCGTGGTCGGCAGCAAACTAGCTCACAACAAAAAGTTCATCCTTCAATTGTCAAGTCCTGTGGGAAATTACAGGGGAAATAAGATATGGAGTATCAACAACATAGACCGCAAAGTGGGACTAGGTGATTAAGCAGCCACCTGAATCCATTAATTGTCATGTCCAATGCGAAATTACAATGGTATTTCAACTAACACAAGCAAAGAAGTGGAGCTGGGCGGTATGACAACCACCTTCGAAACTCAACTGATCATGGTTGTGAGTTACCTTACAGTGCTCATATGAGCTTTTAAAAGGGGAGGGCCAGAAAGGGTGGGAGCTTTCCTCCAGCAGCCCACTACCTCAACAGATGATTACTCCCTATCAACTAACAGGCTCGAATGAGGAATATTATACAATGTATCATGTATGTACGGAGTATATATCTATCTTATCAAGTTACCAAAGTTTGAACTTGATATCTAGTTATCCAACAATAAACTTCTCCACCTTTTGGCCCATTCTCATCCTATATAACCTGTTAATTTTCCAACTTCTCATCACAACCCACTAAATCCCTAATTTTCAAATTCTACACACTCTACCCTAGACAATAATATTTTTTTTTTCTTTTAAAAAAAAGAAGCAAACACAAAATAACTTTTCCATAACAAAAGCTATTACTATAACTTTCCCAATTATCCAAGAGTCTTTTCCTCAGCAAACTATGTATTCTGCAAGCATGGTTACATTCTATTTAAGAAATAAGAATAGAATGATTATTACCATTCGCAAACTAGATAAGTTGCTGCCATCTTCACCAAAAATAGAACTAAACACATCTGCACGAACATCTATCTCCATCTTCTTATTTGTCACAATAACAGATCTATTGCTACTGCCCAATCAGCCAAATAAAAAAATAAAAAACAGAGAAGCTCCTCCAATGATTACATAAGCAAATATGGAGTTATTAAGCTACAAATGTGAGGACATCACCACCAACATGGTAGACATAAAATACCAAAAAAAAAAACCTTCTAAAGTGAGGTTTTTCTGCATTATCTAGCCATCAAAGAAATTTTTAGGCAATACCAGACCTCAGAAAATTATTAATCAAAAACAGACTCCACGAGATCAGAAAGCCAAAAAATAACAGCCAATAGCATTAAGATAGCAGTAACATAACTTGTGAAATACTATCAAAATGAAAAGGCTGCAAAAAAATGTTCTCAAGCATAACAATTTATAAATGAAAACTGTTTGGGTAAAAAAAAACCCATTAGAAGTGCACTGGAGGCTATAGAAAGGTGGGTACAAGAGTCTCAATGCTCGTTGACGGACAGTCATGAAAAACCTTCTGAAAAGATAGGCTTGGCGGTTATAGGAAGGACTGGGTCAAGTCCTGTGTGCAGGCGATGAACATATAACGGCTAGAGGATAAAGTTTAAACAGATAAATGCAGGAATCACAGTCAGGCAGTTGAGTGAGTTTTGAGTTTTAATCCATCAGGAATCTCAACAGAAAAAGAGGCAGAAAGGAAAATGTCAAGCAAACCACTTTACCACTATGCATAATATTTTTGTTTACACAATCAGCTACTGGCTCTCACTTCATAGATAGCTTTGAATACTGTCATTCTTGTAATCTAGAAAAAAGCTACACAAAAATCCATATTTAAATAGTGGAACGGCGGCCTAACAAGCACCTATGGTTTTTCCGATCTTTTGGATTTTCTGCGTCACTAATTTTCGCTTCCATTTTACTTGTTGTCTTCTATGCATAGTGTGACTCATATAGTCACTAGGTAATTAATTTTGGCAGAAACAAAAACAATGATTGAATGTCAGAAAGGATACCACAGTTAATCTCCAAAAATTTGGGTACTTGAAAACCATCATCCGGAGTTCAACCAGATTACAATTGTAAAAATTATCCCAAAAAGGACAATCCAACTGTAGCCTAACATACAACTAGATCCACCTCCATAAATACTCATTTATGGGCAATGGACAAGGGGGCTGATATACACACTGAAATCAAACACATTTCCTCCGAGAGAAAAACATCCCTAATAAAGGATATCCTCTGTAACCCCCTCTTCCATCACTCCGGCCACAAGATACTTTATCTTAAGATCCTTAGTAAAGGCATCGGAGTGGATGTCCTCGGAACACCACCCTCAAGGCTAGTAATTGTGCTCCTTGTGCAGGTTGTTGGCTAAAGACATCTTGATAGCTTTTGCTTAAGAGGAACCCCCCAACAATCTCCTCTCTTTTCAGTATTTGACTCCCAAGTAAGGTTCTTGCTCCCTCATACCGAACGACTGGTATATTGTTTCTACTACTCTATTACATAATTTGTATTAAGGCCCACTCAATTCCCCTTAAAAAAAAGTTAATCGTAATTATAACTTTAAATCATAAAAAAATCCATTTTAATTAATAAAAATTAATAGTCACCTACCTAAAAAAATTGGGAATCAGTAAAAACAATTTTAATCAATTAAAACAAGTTTTATTGAGTACAAATCAGTTTTAATTAACAAAAATAATTTTAAACATAGCCACAGTTCCCCAAATGGACAAGGAACATATTAAGACAAAAGCTTCTTATACCATTATATCAAACAGTGAGCGATAAGAATCACCCACATGATATTCACTAATAGTAAACTTTATAAGAGGCTTTTTTTCAACGGAATAAAACTCTTGACTTGGGATAAGAAAAAAAGTATATATGGGATTCATAATATGGAGTAGAGAAAGTTTTTTTTATAGTACTTTAGCTTTTCAGTTTTATCTTTTTTTGGTTTTGTTCTTTTAGTATAGTAACTACTTATATTTTTATAGATAGCCAGGTGGTACAAGCCGTACAGCAACAAAGCCAAATTTAATCCCAAAAAGATGGCTCGATTAGATAATTTAAAAGTCTATCTTAAGTGATCCCCCACAAAAATCCTCCATTTGTAAACTCATTTTTTCCGTATCTTTTTTAATTTCCTTCATCCAAGTTATATTTGGTTTGCCTCATCGTGTTTAAGGTTTTTATTACCCCAACTCTCTACCTTCTCCACCCTTCCTCACTAGGGCATCTATTACTCAATATCTCACATATTAGAACCATTGCAACCGATTCTCCCTTATCATATTCTCTATATTCACCACTTGACCTTTTTTTTCTTCTGATATCCACCTTTTTAATTTTGTCCCTCCAGATATTCTTGCACATCCACCTTAACGTATCACAAGTTTGTTACACTCATTTTCTAATTATGCTCCTTAAAAGCCCACTCCAACCTTTACAATAATGTCAGACTAAATTGTCATCCTATAGAATTTCCCTTTTAACCTTAGGGTATACTACAATCACACAATAGTCGAGTTACGCATACTGTTAACCAACCGGATTTTATTCTATGGGTGACATCTTAACTAATATCGCTATTCTTTTGAAGAACCAATCTCAGTCACACTATCTTCACTTCGCCTCCTCATAATGCTAAAATGACATTCCATATACGCTAAAATGACATCTTACGCGGTGCAATCAATGACAAAGAGGATTATAGCCTTATGCAACATGTAACTTTGTATGAAAAAGTCAATAGGTTGCAAGACAAAATTCTTTTTTATAATTCTCCAAAAAGGCTAAAATAAAACTTGACGATTGAGGTAATCAACTATACTCAAATAGCCTGAAGAGAAGCCTTTAGGCTGTAGAAAGCTGGAAATTGGATCCACATAAGCCAATGAAGATTCATACATTATGTAGCCATGCACCCAATAAAATAAAAATTAAGAAAAATTTCCATTTGGCAACATATATGACTGACCTGCCATGTTCAGCACCAACCTTAACTGAAGAACTTTTTAGATGTTCGAGGGACAAGGAGTGTCCATTGGAAAGCTGTAAGGATGATATACTCAATACCCGGCATAAAAAGATATTGAACAACATGGAGAAGAAAGAACTAGTAACAATGAATTGTTACCTCAGATGTTTGGACATAAGATGGTAGAGAGCCATTAACTTCTTCAGTCACAGTGCATTTTTTCATTTTCGTTGTTAATGCAGCCCTGTCGTTAAGATATGGAGGCAGATTGAACAGGTTATGTGAAAGAAGAGGTGAGTCATTATTCACTGATATTGCATCAAAAATACATTCTCTCAGCATCCAACTGACTTGTACTAGAGCAATTTGCACACTTGAATGCCCACCGTCTATCTGCAAGTGGTGAACGGGGGGATCACATTAATCCAAGTTGAGCATAAATAGATCGAAAAGCACGCCAAGAAAGCTAAGACCAAACAGTATAGAGCAGGGAGGCAAGCAGGAAAACTATAACTCAACTGGAAGCAGCACAATCAACAGTGTAAGACAACGTTTTTGTAAGGCATCCCCAGATGATCACCAGAACATAAGAGTTTGAGCAATAAAGAATTAAACAATCGAATCTCTGATGAAAGACTAACTACGAAGGACCACAAAGGACAAGAAAGTAACACTCTGGTCCTATTTGCAGGTGCACACCCAGCCTCCACCAGGCAAGAAAAGTCATTTTGTCATGCCCAACAAACACTTGGAACAATAAGAGATCCAGAATCTTAGAAAAGAGTTAGCATGATTAAAACAAAAAACTAGTCCATTACATGAAAAAAAAAAAGAAGCAATCAATGTCAAGTGAAAACAGATAGTTCAAATAAATATAGATATGAGATCTTGACATACTACTAAGTAATAATGAAATATTAACTGGAGTAACAACATTTTTTCTGTTGAATCTAAAAGAAGACTTGTTATTTAAATTTTAGTCTGAAAACTCCAACCCCAACTCCCAAGTATAAAAACTGAAGATGACAAATAGAGACGAGTTGACTAAATTGATATGGAGTAAATGACAAACTAATGGTGTACTTAAAAAAAAATGACGCACTTGCTAGTTGTGAAATATGAGAGATGATCAGTCTGCTATAATTTCCAGCTTATTTTTATAATCATTTCAGGGTATGCGAATGGATACACATATTTCACAGAGGACCGATTCGGAAAGTGCCATAAACATGTACAGTTTACAGGCAAACAAACTAGTAGAACATGATGGACAATTTTAGTACTCAGAAATCTTAACAGCAAGAACACAATGAACTGATCAAATGATATAAGCTAAACCATGCAAAAGACATTTGAAACTTCAGAAAGGATAATTACAAATTTAAAATTCAGAAAAGCAAGTGCAATCAGCTTTCTAGGATCACCTGTATAATTTTTTCATCAGAAGCATTAACATGAGAGTAATTATGTTCCAGGATTTGCAACGTAGCACCAGTTTCTTGTGGTATACAAGAATTGATTGAATCCTTTATAACATTTTTAGGTAACAAGATTGGCTGGGCTGGATCAAGAGTCTGGCAGTTACATTTTCATTCTCCTCTGATGACATCAATCCATTGAACACACGAACAAGAGCATTTTGTGCAGAAGAGTGATGTGATTTCCTGTTCTACAAGTGAGGAGACAAAGAAAGTATCAGTATGAAGTACAGATGAAAATACAGTTCTCATTCACATTCTTTCCAAGAATTACAGTTCTCGTTCACATTCTTCCCAAATTATAAATCATTGAAAGACAGAAAACACATCCTGCTAATTCAAATATTGGACATTCTCCAGCAAAATAGGGAGAAAAACATGTTAGCGAACAATCTGATGACCTACACAATCCCATATACCCACCATCCTTGATCTTCACAAAGATAAACTAACCCTAATTACATTGACTACCAGAGAAACACAGGTATCGGTGAGTACTAACTTTGACAATCTTATAATCACAGTATGTATATCATCCTCTGGAATAAAGAAGAGAGTGAAAAAGTCCCACCTCAAAAGCAGAAACGGTGACGACACGCTCATTACAGCCATCCTCAACAGCAGAAAACTGTATAGAGCTTTCACTCTTCTCCCTCTGAAGCCTATCACAGCTCCAGCCACCTCCTATGAACAAAGTAGTTTGAAAACCACTTCTGTTACAGCTTCTTCATTCACTCTACCATCAACAGCTGCTGCATCACCAATCTCCATTTTAATACTCGGACGGTGAATAGATGCTCCATTAGTTCCTTCCATAAAATGTGTAATCTTCTGCTGAATACATTGTGAAACAGCTAACAAAGCTTTCATTACGGCTAATCTGCCACCACTAATCTACAACAAATATAATTCAATTGTGATAATCTGGTCTTAAATACTCACCTCCTCTACATCTTAACAAGATACACAATCAAGCTCTATTTGGCAACCCATTTAAAGTACCTTAAAGATTAGGTGCTAAAATTTTAAGTTGCCTTAAAAGATTAGAGTTGTTTGACAAGCTACTTAAATTGACTTACATAAAATTCAAGGCGTTGAAATGGACTTAAATTGAGATGTTACTTGGAGTATCATCTCAATTTAAGGACCCTCAATTTTCAAACTTTAGCCATATTTTTCTTCTTTCTCTAATCATTCAAAAACTTTATTTAAAAATTTGAGCTACTTAAGCAAGCAATAAATTCTACCAAAGAACTAACACCGTCGGCTCCCTTATTAGTTCCAGCACCTTATTATTTTCAGGTACTACTCTTTCTTTTTTATATCAGTTATCAATTTCAGGTCCATTTCAGATGGCGGGTAGCCAAACATAGCCTTAATCCACCACTCCATATTTACAACTATAATCTAAATTTGTAGTAAAACGAGACAATTGATCAGGACATTTCAAAATAGTATACATGACTAAACTATCATATGTTACACGAAGTACTTGCATCTAAAAATAATGCTATTTCAAAAGAAAAAATAATATGAATACTACCAGAATCATTTCATCAGACGGACGAGCACATGGTGGAAGTAACTCCATCAACCCCAAAATCTTGATAAACCCACCTGATTCCTTGGTAATCTTAGCAATCCTGGTCCCACCGTGCCCAATTACTGCTCCTGAGCCGCCGAAACCGCCACCTCTTTATCGGAAAACATAAAGTTCCGGTTCAGGATGCTGGAGCCGGTGATATGGACGAGGCGGTCTTTGCAGGTTGAAGAAATGACGTCATCGAACCAGATAAAGGTATTGGAGTCTTTCTCGAGGTTCATAATAACGATTCCGGAGCGGCCAATGACGCCGCCGGCAGCGGATGTGGGGCATAATAGGCGGAATTCGATAATTCCAGGCAAAACGGCGTCGTTTAGGGGTCTTCTGTAGTGACTGGGTTTTGAAGTCTTTTTGTACGACATGACACAAGATTGCCGAGTAACTTTGTCGGAAGGAGTGGAAAGTAGGACTGTGGGGAGACTGATAATGGACAGTGGCTTGGGGGAAAGGAGTGCGTGAGAAATGGGCAAGACTGCAGGAGGAGCCAAGGAGGGGGGGGGCTTTATAAAGAGGTATCGCACCAACGCGGGAGAAAAAGAAGACATAATATGTTACGCTATGGGGCGATGCATAACTGCACAAGTACGAGTTTTGGCGGTCGGTAATTGAATATGGGTCTAAAAGTTGTATTTGTTATGGGTTTCTTGTTCCATATTAGTAAAATTTGTTAATGTATTTATATGAACTATAATAAATTTTTCAACTCAAATACATCCTATTTAAACAAAATAATATTAATCAATCATAACTAGAGGTGATCATAGGTGTGGTTTAGCCTGCTGGCCGACTCGAAAAGATGTCTGGATTTGGATAGAAATTTCAGGCTTAAAGATTTGAAAAAAATTTGTTTCTTGGGCAACTCAAACCTATCATTTATTACAAAAATTTAGGCCTTACTAGAAAATGGCCTAATAAAGTCCGCATTTTAGTCCAAAATATGCGTTGGAGCACACAAAAATTGGTTCAATTTTAAATCTGATTTGATAACTTGCCCCAACAATGTTAGATGACTTAACTCGACCAATGATCATCTCTAATCCTAACTTAGGCGAGTAAACTCTAATGTAAATCAATCTTTATGTACTTGAATTTGTTTTATAAACTAAACAAAGAATGAATTTTTGTATTATTAATTTTTGTTACATTATGTTGGTACATTAAAATCTATCAAAGACTTAAAGAGTTTCCTTTTTCTTTAACTTATTCACAAAGATTCGTTTATAAGAGTTATTTTGGCATATTTTCCCTTATAAGTAAAGGGTACAAAGCGGACGAAAGTGAATATAGACGGATACGGGTTTAAATTTGTACTTAAGGGCTTAAATTTGTACATATTTAGGCATGCATATACGGGCTTAAATATATATATATATATATATATATATATATATATATATATATATATATATATATATATATATATATATATATATATATATATATATATATATATATTGTAGGGAGTTTTATAATAACTAAATTGCTACATAAATGAATTTGAAATAAATGTGTGATCCCTTAAATCAACACTCTCGTTATTAAAACGGTTACTCTTGGTCCATCAAAAGGCAAGGTATCTAAAAATTCTTTTCATGTGCTTTACTTGATTGCAATAAAATTATCAAATTTTGAAGGAAATTATACCTATATTCGAGAACATTCAAAAACTTTTAAATTTGAAATAAAGATACATGATTTTTTATAAGATTACATGAAAAGATTTAAAATTATTAAATATCTTATATTTAGTATAAGAACCCCTAAACATGAATTGAGAGCGCAATCGTTAGAAATTTTTAAATTCGTAGAAATAAAGCTTAGAAATTATAATTAAAGTAGAAATCAGTCATTTACAAAACAAATTATATCAAAATATTATTTCACTGAATCCGAATTTATCCAAAATAACTCATGAAAAATACAGTATATTCAAGTTCACATAGTACGCAAAGCCCAGCCCAGAAAACCAAAATCCAAACCCCTACAATCTTCGTTCACCTCCCATTCTCACTAACCCATAGTAGCCGCTCAACATCTCCGCAGTCTTTATATCTCCGGCGACTATCCTTCGCCGCCGTCGTACGTTCTTGATCCAACCACGCCTTCCATGCATGGATGCCTTACAATCATCCGATGCTCCACTACGATGAGAAACTCATCCGCCATCACCACCTTCTCTCTCATTTCAGCTCACCTCCGCCGCACTCTCTCCACTACGACCACCGCCGTAACCGCCAATGTCGATCACGAAACCTCCGACGACATTATCTCACATCTTGCATCCATACTATCTCTCCCAAATTGGCAAAATCACCCCTCCCTCAGCCGCCTCCTCCCTTCCATCTCTCCCTCCCATGTCTCCTCTCTCTTCGATCTCCACTCTCTCTCCTCCCAAACCGCCTTCTCCTTCTTCCACTTCCTCTCCCGACGCCCTAACTTCAGGCACAATGCTCGGTCCCACGCCTCTCTCTTGCCGATTTTAATCCGAGCTGGAAACTTTGGAAACGCTGAGAAAATTAGGTTATCGATGATCAGGTATTGCGTCGATAGCTCCGATGAATCTAGGTTTGTGTTAGATACTTTGATGAAGTTGAATTCTCATGATTTGGAGGATTGTAGATTTAGGTTGAATCTCAGGTGCTACAATTTCTTGCTTATGTCATTGTCTAAGTTTCGTTTGATTGATGATATGATCAGTGTTTATAATTCTATGGTAAATGATGGCGTTTCCCCGAATATTTATACATTGAATACTATTATCAATGGTTTCTGTAAGTTGGGGGATGTTGCCAAAGCTGAGATGTACTTAAGTAAGATTTTTGCGGCCGGGTGGAATCCGGATACATTTACGTATTCTTCATTCATTTTAGGTCATTGTAGGAATAAGGATTTGGATAGTGCGTTTAGGGTTTTTAGGGAGATGCCGCGAAAGAGGTGTCAGAGGAATGAGGTTTCGTATAACTATATCATTCATGGTCTTTGTGATGATGGTAGGATTGATAAGGGGTTACATTTGTTGTCTAAGATGGAGTTTGATAACTGTCGTCCCAATGTGCGGACATATACAATTCTTATATCTGCGTTATGTGGAGCAGGTAGAGGCGATGAGGCTATGAGGCTGTTTGATGAGATGAGAGGGAAAGGATGTGAGCCAAATGGTCATACTTACACTGTTTTGATTGACTACATGTGTAAAGAGGATAAGCTTGATGAGGCTAGAAAGATGTTTGATGAGATGTCAGAGAGGAGGCTGGTTCGTACTGTTGTAACATACAATGCCCTGATTGATGGGTATTGCAAGAAAGGGTATATGGAATCAGGATTTGAGATATTGAACCTAATGGAGGTTAATGATTGTCGTCCTAATGTCCGAACTTACAATGTATTGATATCTGGGCTTTGCAGGATTAATAAAGTTCCTATTGCTATGGCATTGCTTGATCAATTGGATTCACATAAAATATCTCCTAGTTTGATTACATATAACTTGTTGATCCAGGGGCAGTGTAAAGATGGCCATATAGATATTGCTTTTCGACTGCTTGATTTGATGAAGGAAAGTGAGGTGCAACCTGATGAATGGACTTATAGTATTATTATAGATTCTCTTTGTAAAATGGGAAGGGTCCAAGAGGCCCACTCTGTTTTTGATACCCTTAAGGAGAATGGTGTGAATGCAAATGAAGTAATTTTTGCTGCTCTAATCAATGGCTATTGCAAGGCTGGGAAAAATGAATGTGCCCATCTCTTATTTGAGCAGATGCTAGAAGAGAAGTGCTTGCCAAATTTCTGTGTTTACAATATGCTCATTGATGGCTTTTGCAGAGAGAAAAAACTGAAAGAGGCCTCACTGTTGTTGAATAAAATGATAAATATGAATGTTAAGCCAGATGTATGTACCTATTCTATAATTATCAATGGATTGCTCAAAGAGGGATCTAATGATGATGCTTATAGAGTTCTAGAACAGATGCACACTGCAGGGTGTATGCCTGATGCTTGTACCTATACTTCATTTATCCATGCTCACTGTAGCAGGGGAAACTTAGTGGAGGCAGAAAATTGGATGAAGATCATGAAGGAAGGGGGTATTTTGCCAGATGTTGTTACGTACACGGTCCTTATTGATGGGTATGGTCGCCTGGGATTACTAACCCAAGCCTTTGGTGTCCTCAAGCTCATGATGGATGCTGACTGTCAACCTTCTGAGTTCACTTATTCCATTTTGATCAAGCATATAATGAATGAGAAGCGGCTAATTAGTGATGGGAAAGGAATTGGTACTGGTGTGCTTCTAAATGCCATCTCTGCCGATGTAGTTCATGTTTGGAAGGTGGCGAACATTGAAACAGTTAAAGAGCTCTTGAACAACATGACTAAACATGGCTTTGCACCTAGTATAATCACTTACAACACTCTTATTGATGGATTCTGCAAGCGAGGACGAATTAAGGAAGCTCAATGGTTGATTGATTACATGAAACAAGGAGGAATTCAACCTGATGAAGGTATCCATAACTCTGTTATAAAATGTAGCTGCATGCTAGAATTGTATGAAGAAGCCTTCCAGCTGATCAATAATATGGTAACAAATGGTGAATTACCACACATGGAGTCTTATGCAATGCTTATTTGTGGCTTATATGATAAAGGGGAAAAAGATCAAGCAGAGGCAGTATTTTGCAGTCTACTTCGCTGTGGGTATAATAATGATGAGATAGCTTGGAAAGTTTTAATTGACGGCTTGCTAAAGAGGGGTCTTGTTGATAGTTGTTCTGAACTAGTCAGAGTTATGGAGAGCAATGGTTGCCACCCAAAGCCTCACACTTATTCAATGTTGATTGAGGGTCTTCTGGTGGCTAGGAAGGAACATCGTCCATGACTATTGTTGTTATGAGTGCTACCAACTACCAAGCCAGATATTTTTCAGTTTGATTATTTCTGCTTCGGAAATTAACCCATGATATTACTGTTGCTACTTAACCACAGTTGTTTCCTGGAGATGCTTTTTGTTTTCCCATGTTACTGAAGCTTTATCAGAACCATTTCATTTATTGGGCTTGAATCCCCAGGACCATTGGGTGCCTAGTGCAACAACAATTGAATGACAGATACGTCATGTATCATAAGGGAGGTGAGTATTAAATCATCTTTCAACACCGAAAACCCTTTCCCCATAACTTTTATTTTTGGCTTTTGCTGATACTGAGTTTAATTGATCTTGTTTTAGCTCCTTTGTTTGCAATAATAATACATTCTGGCTATGTTGCTCTGGCATCTAGATGGACTCCCTGGAGTTCAAACACTAGCATATACATTTTTGCTGCTTTGTAGCATTGCTAAAACATTCTTTTTTAATTAAAAGATTGTCCAAGGGGACTATATTATATTTGAAATATTGCTTTGGGTTTTGATGGTCAATAATTCATTGCTTTTCTGTTGTTGCATCCTTGAGACTCGGATTTTGTCTATTGGGTGAATGTGGGTCTGGGCTAGGGTTAGTTTCCATCCGTTGTGAACAGTCTGTTTCTTTTAAATGTGTACTGTTCATACAATTAACCTTCACAAGTCTTTACTTGAGCTAGATTGCAGCGCTATTTACATGAGCTATATTTTTGGATAATATGTTCCTAATGACTTGAGTCCTAATGTCAGACTGTAGTGAATTTCTCTATATCTGTTCACCTCTGGGGATATGAGCTATGGTCCTTTAGTTGGCCTAGTTTCTTTGTTGATGCTGATTACTTGCTCTGACTTCTGCGCTCCAAACTTTTGTCAATGCTTTAACACTAAAAAGTGACAACATTTGATTTTCAATCCAAGAAACTTTTTCATCCTTGTACTGTTCAGTTCTGTTGCTCCCTAGATCATTTGCTCACATGTTCCCTAATATCAGGTCTTCACACTCAAGATGCACTTAGCATTGATCGCTGATGAATGCAAAAAGCCCCCGTTGTTGGTATAGGTTAGATATCTCATAGTTATGTATCACCTGCACTTGTTTCTTCATATCATGCAACCTGTTTTATATAATTTTGCTTCGTTCACTTTGAAATCTCAAGACTCAAGCTAAAATGTTTTCATAGATTTAGTATTTCTAGGGGCCAGGAAATTATGTTTTGTTTCCTGGCGTTGACATGCAGTAAATTTGTGAAGACAATTACAATTGTCTGCTGCTGACATGCAGAAAAGTTGTGATTTTGACGAATGAAGAACTGATTGATTTAAAAAAATAACACCTTAGGCTTGTGTCATTGATTTTCATGGAAATGACTTTTTTGTTTTGTCTCTAGTACAGATCAGAAGACAGAATACTCATATGAGGTACATGTATTTGTCAATCACTTTATAGTGCGAACAGGAGGAATGAAGTGACTGAGATTAAGAACAAGAAGAGAAGGCACACTGTAAATTTCTTTAGGTGAGTGGTAGTGGTACTGACTTTGGTTTGATGCACTTTTACGCCATTCCACAAAACTTGTTTTCACTTAGAGTTTGAATTGTAATTGTCGATTTCTTTCAAAATAAATTGATAAAATTGCAAAAATAAAGTGAAAGTTTTTCTAATGCTAATATTGGAATTATAATATATTCTGCATTGAGTTGTGATTTTTTTTTTCTCTATTAAGAAATTGATGGTAAAAAAATTACTCTGTAAAATGCAAACAGAAAATATTGTGAAAAGGAGGAGGTAACTTTGAGTGTAGACACTTCTGATTGTTAAAGCGACTTCAGGCTTCTACTCTGATTTTTTCAAGTTTTTATTTGTTGCAAGGAAAGATATGGAGATAGGACAAGGCTTTTCGTGGATGAATTGTTTGGAATTCACAGGCAAGCTTGATCTTCGTAAGCTTTTAATATTTCTTTTCAAGCTTGGACTTTCCACGTATACCTAACCGTTGTCCTCCCTAAGCAATCATTATTATTGATGCTCGTTCATGTATATAGTCTCCATATGCTATAGTATACAAAGCCAAGAGGCCTCTCAAAAGAAAGGAAGTCAAGCAGCTGCTCAGTTCAACTTCAGCCAACTTGTAGAGAGTTTTGAGCAGGCAATGGGAGGCCTCTTGGAAGGCTAATTTTCAATTTGAGCGGCCGCTCAAATTTTGTACCGAGAGTCTACTCAATTTGCAGAGTTTAATGAATATTTTCTCATATCTATTGTTCCTTTCGTTTATTGCTTTAATACTATTATGTTACTCCTTTCATTGCATGTTTTTGCGTTTGTTATCACCTAGTTATTCGATTAGTCTAATGAGTTCTTATTTGAATGTTTATGTTACGAATTCAATGGAGTTTATCGTAGTGAGTTATGAATAGTCAATTCAGATAGGAAATAGGGTGAAAACCCAATCCAAAACATGAATTAGGTTTAGAGGGAGCTAGAAAGGAATTTGAATCATGTTGATTATTTTGGTGTTAGGAATTGGTAGGAATCTAGATTTGGCTATGTATGATTCCAATTTTACATGCATAGTTGCATATTCGTAGCTAACATCAATTTCCTTTTCATTTTAGGAAACATCTATGTAAAAAAGTAGTTTGTAATCAATGCAAGGACAACAACACCTATTAATTATAGTGAATACATTTAAATCGAAAACTTTAAATAATTTGTTGCTTCTTGCTAACAAACCCTTTGATTGAAATGCTAAAGACTCACCATGACATTTTGATCTTCCGTTTCCTTTGATATCTTTCCTTTGCCTCTCCTTTTCTCACAATAGAAAATTTTTCAAAATTGAATAAAAGGTACTTCATGCTTCCTAGGTGGTTTGGAGCAATTTAATACCTTATATTTGATCTCTAATAGCATAAAAATGAGTTTAAGATCCACCTATAGGAGTCTAAAAATTGGTTGAAAGTAGATGACTTATGGTTCATGTAAACATATCAATATATTCTCTTATCGGGTCCTAAATTGTCCAAAATAGCTATATTTTAAAAGTTGTTTATCATACATTGTTTTTGAAATATTTTTGAAAACTTTCAAAATTGAATAAAATGTATTGGATACTTCCTAAGTCATATTAAGAGGTTTAAAGCCATTCAATATCATAAGTTTAGTCTCTAAATACACTTAATTCAGTTTACGAGCTAACTATAAAAGTTTAGAAAATTGGTTAGAATGGGTGTTTAGAGTCCAAGTAGGTAATTTTGATTATTTCAACGGCCTCATATAACTTTAAAACCCACGGGATGCATATCAAGGTGTTCGTTCAAGTCTCAAATGATCGGATTTCTGTAGGTTATAATACGCTTATTTTTTGTAATTTTATTTCTGGTTTTATTTTTTAAGTTGTTCTAATGGAACTAAGTGGCTCATAAAGTTATAGAAAGAGGTTTAAAATCATTCAATATTTAATACACTCATTTAAGAGGTAATAGATAAACACCATACCCTTAAAATAGTTATTACCACCATAATGAAGATGATAATCAATCTCCTAATTCTTTATTCTTTCTCATATCACCACTATAATATATTCTTTTTCCATATTATTCTCTTATCACCATCTCTATTTATCTTTATTTTTCATTAGTTTGACTTTTAATCACCCCATAATATATCTTTCTCAATTCAAGCATAGCCTTAATGATAATGGATACAATTGAACCGAAAACTCTAAACAGGTATCGCTTCTCGCTAACAAACCCCTCATTAATGATATTTTTACTTTGCCTCTCTTTCTCACAGCTTCACAGGAGCCCTGGTTAACAAAGAGGAGCTTCACAAAGTTGTGTTCTCATGGCTTGCATTCGTCACATGATCCCATTCACTTGGCTACAAAGGAGCACTTCATGTCAGATGTGTCTACTCCATGAAATCTCGAGCACCTTTTCAAAATATCACAGAACTTGGTTGGCTTTATCAAGCTAGTTCCTCTTCCACGGCCTCGAGTGGAAAGCTACTCCCAAATGCTGAGCCCACCTCATACATGCCCTTTGATCGTGTAGACGTACTCATGAAAGCCTATGACGGTTCTAAACAAACCGATGGCAAGGATTCTGGAAGCTGCTTCACCAATTGACAGGATCATATATGACTACTCCAGCTACTGGCTACCTGCAATTGCTGATAGGTGTCCGCAAAGCCTTCCTTTCTTTAATGAATGGTTGGGGCATACGGAGTAATCCTGAGAGCCTTGACTAATCCACTCCAGTGGGTCCCATTCCGTAAGAAAGTTGTCTACCGGTTCCACTAAGCAAAGAAGAGAACCAATGCTGTACATATATATGCTTCTGGTGTTTCAGATATGTTCCGTGGGGTATCTTCATTGGGTGACTGATGTACATGCCGTACAAAGCAGAAGGTAGCTTGAAACTGAATACTTGCAAGGAGTTGCAACATCTAGAAAAGCTTCACAGAAAGCCTGTGATTCCTGTAAGCTTGTTGACAGCTTCAGTAGAAGAGGGCAAAAGGGCCAAGGATGATACCTGCCAGTCGATTAAGGCTTGGCCGAGCATGCACGCAAATAGTTCAGTGGATTATGCAGTCCTAGCCTCCTAGGGAGCGAATTTGCACCAAGCCAAGGTGACATCAATAAGTTAGAACTTTGATTGGACCTGTCCATGCAGCCCTTCTACTGTGCTCTACGGAAAAGCCAAGGTGACATCAATAAGTTAGCACTTGGATTGGAACTGTCCATGCAGCCCTTCTACTGTGCTCTACGGAAACGGGAGATAACTTTTATGCTCTACTGTTTATGTTAAATTTGTGTATTTGATTGAATACTTGATTAAATTCTGTGTACAAAGGCTCATGTATTTATACTAAGCATATAACCGTACCTAGGTTACCTACCTTATCACTGACTATTTTATAGATATACCGCTTGAGCTTCCAGGTGGATTTGAGGAGCGAACAAGAAATCAGGGGTTGGTTTGGACAAAATGGCACCTCAAAGCCATATACTGATAAAAGACTCAGTGGGGGATTTCTTGACTCATTGTGACCGGAGTTCTATAATAGATGGACTTCAGTTTGGGAGACCATTAGTTATGCAAGAGTTGGGATTCAAATATTTAGAACAATGAAGATGAATCATTCATTGAAACTTCAGTAGAACAATCACTGAAGGTGATGTTCGGGGACATAATTGGTAAGATATACAAAGATGAGGCAAAGAAAATGAGTAGAATGGTGGCAGACAGACTTGCAACTCTAATGTATGGAGAATTTCAAGGAGTACCTTTACAACAACAGACCAGACATGAGACCTAGAGCTGTAATTGCTTAGCAGATGGTATCAAAGTTTGTAACCAAGTCGAGAGCAACATGATCTTCATCTTTGCTTTTAGCACCTCATGTTACATGCTCTAGTTGCATCCTCCAAATTGTCAGCAACCACAAATGTTTAATATGCTAGAGACAGAATCCAGGATATTCACTAACACAGAACAAGAAACAAAGTATATTGTAAGGCAGTGTTTGACTTCAGCTAACTAGGTCAAACAAGAGGTTCCAAGACAATTATCAATATCAATAAACAAGTCAGTTTTTATGATGCAAAATGCAGCCAATTCAATAAATAAGTTACCAAAAATCTGGTCTACAGCGGTTACTGTCATTCAACCACTAAGCTTGACAGCTACAGCTCTCACTTATTCAGCTATTATTAAAAAAAAAAGCTATTGTTTTCCTAAAATTTCAATGCCGAGATCATTTCATGATATGATAGATATGACATTTCGTAACATGTAAAATTGATTCAGATATGAGATTTACAGCAGCACGTAATAATAAAGTATAATCCTGTGATCAGACACGCATTACTCGAATGAAATTTTCAGCGATTCGAACAGAAGCATATCATCAAATATACACATAGAACCTTCTACACTGTCAAAACATTGTGCTGTGGAAGGTGGGGCATGCAGTAGCTAGTAACAAGCATAATTATGGATTCCAGACCGAGAATTTCATGTAAATGCATAGAATTGTGCAAACTAACCCATCTACTTAGAAGGGGAGGTCAGCCTATTCTCATCTAGATTTTGCTTCGATGAGGAATCCCCGCCCATCAATTCTTGGAAAACCTTCGAACTTTACTGATGGTACCCTAACAGCCCCAATACTCCTGCATGAAAGAACCGAGTTCAAGAAATCAATGACTTACGGTGATTGTATCTGTGGTGTCTGCATGGAAGCTGGTTGCCTCATTTGATTGCCAGCCGATCCCATGAATCGCTGAAAACTTGCTTTTGCCGCCATTGGATTTGTTGGGCCTGTCTGCTGTTCATTGCAGTAAATGCATTATTCTCCAAAGACAGATCAGGTGGGTTTTCTAGCTTCACCTCAACCATTGGTGGGATCTTTCTCCATGCTTATAACTGGACGAGGAGAAGACACTTGCCGCCTTTGCATTCTCTCCAACCGTGGTTGTTGTTGGCTTGTTGCTGTAAGGTCATATACTGGGTGTGAACCACATGAGGTATTTGCGGGTTCATTAGAAACCGAATGATCAATGAAGACTATTTTCTTCTCCCTAAATACGACAAAGTTTATAATGTGAAAATAGTGTGACTTTTGATGACATACATGAGATTGGTTTTTTTAATGGAATGGAGACTTTAATCAAGATGTCACCCACATAACAAAATTGGATGGCTCAATTGGAGAGCCACAACTATGTATGACTCTAAGTATAGCCTTAAGGTCAAAAGAAAAATTCTATAAGACAACAATTAGACTGGCATTATCGTATAAGTGAGATTGACTTTCAAAAATGAGTTTGTTAATAAGATGATCGTAATAGAGATGCTTATGTTAATATGTTAAAATGGATGTATAGGAATATCTCCAGGAACAAAATAAAAAATATGGATATCCAAGAACAAAAGTTGGAATTGTTAATGTTGAAGATGAGGTAAGGAAGAATTGGTTACGATGGCTTGAGCATTTGAGATGCCGAATAGTTTATGCACCGGCGAGGAAGGTTTAAGGAAACCAAATATGTCTAGGACGGAGAAATTAAAAAGATAGGGAAAAAAGATAGGAAACCAAATAAGGTATGGCTCTAAATAAGAGAGAACGGCCGAGGAGAATATTCGTTGATAATCACATAAGATAGATTTTCAGTTGATGTAGCTGAATCCTTTTTTCAGGAATTAAGGCTTGACTACACGATTGTTGTTACAAAGACAGCAAAAAACCAACAATGGAAGAAATGTGAAAGCTTTATGACATATTCTCTCGATTTGTAAGAACGAAACATAGGAAAAGGGTAACCTTCCTCCTTGGAGAAAAATTCAGTCATATTTGTAAATTTCCTACAAAACACACCCTAATCACACCTCTCATACTCGTCAAATTTCTCATATTAATAAACCCTTGCGATCATAACCCATATGTACATCAAATCACTCACATTACCACAAAACCTAGTCAAAAACACAATTCACTGAAATATTCAGCATTACTAAAAAACCTAATCATACGCAAATTACAAAATCTAACTATCAATCAAAATCAACCCTTTAAATACAAATCCAACTGATCAATGAACCCTAAAATCGAAGAAAATAACAAATCAAAAGCACAAACCTTGGAATCTCGCTGAGGAACCCCATCCTTCAGAGTGAAGCAAACATCATCACCATGCAATTGCAAATCTTCCACAATTTCAATTTAATTAAAAGAAAAAAAAAACCAAACTCCAAGTAAATTCAAATGAACAGATTAGTAGTCAAAAAATTGGGGGAAATCAAGGGAACCACGACTCACAATCGGGATTGAGTTGGGAGACGGAAGAAGAAGAATAAAAATATAAAATGAAGAGGAAAAGGAAGGAGGAAGGAAGATAGAAAAGGCGGCTTTGTCGAAGAGGAGAGCGCGAACACGAAGCTGAAGATGGATGTGGTGGGCCCTACACTTAGACTTGGAGTCGTCGTCGTCGGTGGTTGTGGGACCCAGGAAAGCTTGCCATGAGGAAGGAGAGGAGAGAGAGTGGACGAAGGTTGAGTAGAATGAGTCGCCGAGCCAAGTCCGCCATACCCCGCAGCTCTCGAGTTTTCTAGCTAGGTCGTAGCCTAGTCCGTCCTCGCCTAATACTGCCACCATTTGTTGGTCTCTGCTCATACGCAGAAGGCAGACTCGACTACTCCCTAAAATAAATAATGTTATCGCGAATCGAGAGTAGCACGGAGTAGTTGTCCTGTGACTACTGTCCACATAAAAAAAAAAAAAAAAAAAAAAAAAAAGTAAATTTCTAAATTTTTTTTTTTTTTTTATAGTATCTTTAATTAATTGAAGTTTATCAAAACATATAATGAATGAATCTTATTTAAAAGGAATATAAATACAAATTAAATGATATAAATAATAAATTTTATAATATTAATAGTAAATATCAAAGTATTATATGATTATATTGTATTATACGATTATATATGGAATAGGATATGTTAGTTTGATTACAAAAAATATAATGTGTTAATTATATTTTTCTTTTTAATATTAACTTGTTTTTTAAGATAAATAATATACTTATTTTTGTTTGTTTTAAATAATTATAATTAATAAAAAATAAATGAATTACTTATTGTATATACTCGAAGAGCTCTTATTTTATGTATTTAGTAAGAATAGTAAATAATTTTCCATATACTCTTATCCGAAAAACCAAAAAGAGTTTAAAAATCATTAGAGGTAAAACTACATTAATTGGAGACAAAATTAAAAGAAAAGTTCCTGGTTTGATGTTAATTTACAAACTAAACTAACCCAAAAATCTTAATTTTCCTCCGAAAACATCACAACTTGTTTTAGTTGCGTCAACCAAACAAGTAGAGAAAGAGAATCAATTAGCATTGAGCACATAAGACTACCCAACACCTCACTGTACAGTAATAGTTTGCTGGCCTGGGAACATCCAACATACGGAGTACATAAAGCAAGAATGCATAAAACCTCATATTTTGCAAAATTAGATGTATAAATTGGAAGAATACAATGTAAGCTTGATGAAAGTGGTAGGTACTTGCTTAATATAGTGGTTACATCACAGTTCCTACAGACACAAGTGTTAATTGTAAAAGTAGTAGAAAGTAGAGAACACTGTAAGCAAGTTGATATTATATCTCTAGTTGATAGTTGATTGTAAATTTGATGATGTTGGTTTAATAATTCTCCAGGAGATTATAAATCTGATGTTGACCCATAAACCAAGGGGTACTGAGAAGTGAGAAGGTTCAACTGGTGAAAGCAGATGAGCAGAGTTCAGAGCTGGTAATCTATCTTCATCCACAACCTAAACCAACTAACTAATTCACTTATATTTTGGCCCGCCCGCCCTCCCTTTTCATATGCGGAGAAGTTGTTTATCTATCAGTTATCATCATTGTCTGATCCCACTCTATCATCTCAAAACACACGCATGGTTTGGATCTTGGTCAATTTGATGCTGTATTACACCAAGTAATAAATTTAAAAATAAAATAAAGTTAGATAGTGGAAAGTAAACTTGCAACACCTTGTTTGTTGACCATTTGTCTTGAACCAAGCAAGAGGATAATTGTACTTTAGACTTTAGGGGAAGCGTTAATTCTGTTATACTCACTTCTCAACATAGAAGTGACTTTAGTGAAGTTGGTGTTGTTGGTTTCTACTTTGTACCCTTGGGAAAATCAATTTAAAGGCAACGTTAACGACATTAGCTCACCAACTCTTTTGTGTCAACAAGTTCATGTCATTATCACTAAGAGATATACTTAGTGTTTATCCAGCCCCCCTAGGCTCAACTAATGGCTAATGGCTAATGGCTAATGGCTAATGGCTAATGGCTAATGGCTAATGGCTATTGGCTATTGGCTATTGGCTATTGGCTATTGGCTAATGGCTATTGGCTAATGGCTATTGGCTAATGGCTAATGGCTAATGGCTAATGGCTAATGGCTTTGCCCCCCACTTATCTTCCACTTATTTTGACCAACCACATTCTTTTAGTGAATTTTCCAATAGAGTCAAACTGTAGAGGGATCAAAAGGGTACTCCACATTCTCCCGAGATTTGTCCCTTAGTTGGCTCGTTAATTACCACCCGCTTTAGCTTTTGCACAGCGTTAGTTGCGGCTACATTCACGAGCCAAAAGGCGCAACATCCATTGATCTCACTAGCACGTGCAGTTGATATTTCACACCCTCGCTATCAAATTTATGGCTACTTCAAAAGACTAGTTTTTTGTCCTAATCTATCCTTCCTAATGAGATTGAGAGTCCTAAACAATCACTACTTAATTAGACAACTATTTGAGTTACAATATAAATAGGCTTTTTAGCGACATTAAAAAAAAACTTTAGTCGATTCACCTTTTTTAAATCCAAACTTTTTTGAATTTTAAAGATCAATTTCATCTTTATTACTTCGTATTATATCATTATTTCGTAAGGAATAATATCATCATTTGATAATGATTAAAAGAGAGACTAATCCAAACAATAATCTTATTAGATTGCAATATAATACCATTACTTCTTTCTTTATTATTCATATATGTTTAACACAACTCCATCGTAAAAGAAATTTTTCTTAAAGTCGTACATAGCAAATGAAAAGTTTAGAAGATAAATTTTGAAAAAATAAAAAAACCTAGCACGTGATTGAAAAAAAAAAAAAAAAAAAAAAAGAAGGCACCAAATAGTAAGTGACCCTCAAAAGAGTAAACATATAAGATCCAATAGACCATAAAGCAGAGTTATAGGGTATTATATATAGCCATATAGGAACGTATGCCAAACTACTTTCCAGTTTCCCTCCCTTCCCCTGTTATTCACTTGTGTTATTCCCCTGGAATAAGTGAATAACCATCCTAGCAAGATATACCTTTTTCTCAAGCATCATTTTGCCTGTATTTCTTCAATCCCTATTTCCCCCCTCTTTCTTCTTTCTTCTTTCTTCTTTCTTCTTTCTAGGCCTCCCAAACAATTCCTGATATCTTATGACGGAAGCCTCCATATCTAAGGGCTCTCTTCACATTTTCCTGCATCCATAGCAGGAGAGCTCTTGAATTATCGAAGAAGAACCCCCTGAACCTCCTAGATGACAGTCCCTGGTAAGAAAGTTTTCAACTTTATCACATATGATGATCCATTCTAACTTAAGCAATCACATAACCAAAATCTAGCATATTTATACAAGAATTGTAAAATTATATGTTGTCAAGAAAAACAGGGGTGCTCTGTTTTCCGAAACCTTTGTTTCTTAACTTTCGAACTTTTTTTAAATTACAGCAGAAGAAATTCAAAAAACCCAGCAGAACCCAGAGACAGAATCGGAAGATGCATTTGAAAAACTAAGAATAGAAACGAGCGAACCATCTCCTAGAGGAGTGCTGGATATCCCTATTTCTGATGGTTCCCCTGTTTCAGATGATTCTTCTATATCAGACAGTTCTGTACCTGATTGCCTAACAAGCAGCAGCAGTTGCAGTTCTTCTTCCAATGGAAAACAATCTTCCCCTCAAAAGGAAGGAGGAGCATTTTTCAATCCATTGAATTATGGAGCTCAAGTTAAGGGATTTTTTGATATAATGAAGAGAAAAACCGGGGTAAGAAGGTTATCCACAAACACCATAAATCTGCTGAGTAACTATGATCTCCCTGGAAAGAGACTCCGTAAGAAACTGGCACGAATTCGCAGCGCCGAGGACAGTATCGACTGCGGCCTTCTGTCGGCGGCCAAGCCTTCTTGGAGGAACTTTAAGTATTCAGAGATTGTAGTTGCTACAGACCATTTTAGTCCTGGTAAGAAACTCATGAAACTCCCCCCCCCCCCCCCCCCCCCCCCCCCCCCCCCCGTAATATTGTCATTAAGCTAATTATTTAAGTTTTTATGTCCTTAGTCAATTATTATTTTTTTATCATATTAACAAGTATTTCTTGATCGAGGGCATATCAAACAAACAAATTAAGTAATATCAAACAAGTAATTTGTTCGTTAAATTAAGTATATTTAACGAAGTTGATGGATTCTGGTTCATAGAACTCAGTAATCTGAGTATAATTACGTAATGATATTTGGCTTAATAGGAATTTTGAGCTTAATGGACAATAAGATTAATTAGTGATTCTGGTTTGAGTCCATTTTAGAGGGGAAGTTGTGACTTGTGAGTGGTGATGTGCCTAATTAGCGATTTTGGTTGACCAAAGTAAAGGGGGAAACGTACACTTTTGACCAATATCACTAGCAAACTACGCGACCAAACAAATAAAAGCCGCCTTAAGCGTAGTCATTTTACTCCGTAGATTTTAAGCAGGCCTTATTGATAATGAGGCTGGGCAAAGGGTTGATAGTTTGCTGTTGGCTCAATACATGATACGTTAGAGGATACATAGGTCATACAAGTAAAGAGTACTGCAAGGCTCCCTTTTTGGTTTAGTTCATACAGAGTATTACTAGTATTTTGTAATTTTGAAAACGTCTTGTGATCAGTAAGTTTGACGCCTTTTATATTCTTTAAACAAAGCGTACAAATCTTATTCTATGATATGTGACTAAACTTATTGGTTTGATCGATTATAATAATATACTCCCTCTTTTCTTAATACAGAGTAGATCATTGGTTCTTTCTTTGCCGAGTACAAATAATAATGTTATGGACTGCAACTTGAGAAATCTATCTCTCATGAGTCTAAATGAAAGTTATAATCGAGTTAGCCTCCCAGTTAATGAGAACCAAATCAACCGAAAAGTGACTAAGAGGGGTTAGCAGTTAAAGAGTTACATCTGCTTAAGATTTTTGTAAATGGAAAAAAAAACTACGAGAAACTTAAATGCATCATAAAAAGTCAACATATTTATAGTACTTGAGAATTCAGAAACTTAAAACGTAGTGGAGTACGGAGTAACAAGGATACCTAAGGTTGAGTAAGTTTTCATTCAACTATAGCTTTAGTTTTTCACATTACAATCCAATGCAGAACAAATGTGTACGTGATTATTACAATTAATGAACTTTGACCATCAAAATTAATTGTAGGTTTTATTATTGTGCAATAAAGGTAGCAGTAAAAACATGCCCTAGAGCAGAACTTGTCCGTGTGTCAGGGTTCCTTGTGTTCCAATTCAGGTTAAAGAGTACCCCGTAGAGTCGTAGACCGTAATGATGTTAAAAGTCTAAAACTAGGTGAACGTAGCATTGTCATAAACATCAAGATTCATTCTCAAGTGAATAGACATAATTTAAAGTTTAAACACTGAACAGCATGTTGGCCCAGTATTAATTATTCATGTGCCATGTCAAGCACTCATGAAACCTGTATAAAGCGCCCTCTATGGACCTCATTCCCATCCTCATAAACAGCAAGACTAAAGAGTAATAACAAATAACAAATGTTGACCTACCTATCAGTATTTAATTTGACCCACATCAATCTGCACCTGCTACTTGTTCCAGGATTAGGATGCAGTAATTGCTTCTTGTTAAATGTAAGGAGTGACACATCTCAAGTTTGGGTTCTACCTTGACCCTACACTCTTACTGTATATAGTCTACATCTTACCTTCCAACCACACAGACACAGTGCTAAAGCTGTAAGTATAGGTTTAATCATCAATGGTAGAGTGGGTCAATCTGCGTTGGAATCTTTCAGGTTGGAGAAAATTAAGTCTGATCGATACGTTAAATCATCTGTGGGTAAGACAAATCGTACATTTGATCATTTTGTTTAGTCATCAGGTCATTTTCGTTTCTGGATTGGATCAATATAGGTAGATTTAATGTTAGTTCATTTGAATCCATAATCTATTCTTATTTCTCCGAGCTGGACATTTGATACTCCAACAATAGTCTATTCTTATTTCTCCGAGCTGGACATTTGATACTCCAACAATAGTCTATTCTTATTTCTCCGAGCTGGACATTTGATACTCCAACAAGGTTTTAAAACTCATAAGATTAGATGACCTTATCAACTACTACGGTGAGTTATCTCAATAAATAAAAGTAGATGTAGATGTTATGACGTTTAACAAACATAATTAAAAAAATATATACTTTGGCAGGAAGGTTGCTAGGGAAGGGGGGGCATGCAGAAGTGTACGAAGGGTGTTTACCAGATGGTACAGTAGTAGCTGTGAAGAGACTAACAAAGAAGGGAGAAAAGGACGATGAGGAGAGAACTGCTGATTTCTTGTCAGAGCTTGGAATCATTGCCCATGTAGACCATCCAAATACTGCTAGACTTGTTGGATTTGGCGTTGAAGGCGGTCTTTACTTGGTCCTCCAATTTGCTCCAAACGGCAGTGTTGAATCTTGTCTTCAAGGTACCATTTACATCCATTTCTTTCATCATCGAGAATGAACCAATACCTATTTCACAATTTTACAATGAGAAACACAGTAATTAGACAGCAAGCCCAAAATGTGCAGGATATTCTGGACACACAGGAGGTTTGGATTGGGCAACAAGGTTCAAGGTAGTTGTTGGAGTAGCAGAAGGTTTGACTTACCTCCACCACACTTGCCAGAGGCGAATAATTCACCGAGACATCAAAGCCTCAAATATACTACTTGCTGAAGATTATGAGCCACTGGTAGATTATATATTTCCACCGGCACCAACTCATTTCAAGTCTTTGGTTTTGAGCTTTTCTTCTAACTCATGTTTCATCTGAATTGAACTTTATCATTTGCCTGGAAATCGAACACAGATATCTGATTTTGGGCTCGCAAAATGGCTACCTGATAAATGGCTTCACCATGTGGTGTATCCTATTGAGGGCACATTTGGGTAACCTAATAAATTCCCTCTCGTTTCGAAGTACATACTTCAAGTATATTTGCTGTGTAGCTCACTAGTCACTACTGGTTTTGGTTAATCTACTTTCTCTGGTTTCTGAACATATTCAGCTATCTGGCTCCAGAGTATTTCATGCATGGGGTTGCTGACGAGAAGACAGATGTATTTGCATTCGGTGTGCTATTACTGGAAATCATAACAGGACGTCATGCTGTCGCTGTTGACTCTAGTAGACAAAGTCTTGTGATGTGGGTATGCTTCTTGTCAGAATCATTTTCTCTGTTAGAAAGGATTACAGCACCAAAACAGAGAATTTATACTACAAGAATTGAATCGACTGCAATATCTAAAACATCATGCTTATATGTGTTATAACAGTTAAAATCTGAGACCAGACATGTTCTGAAAGTTCTAAGACTTTGGGTTTTTTTTATCCTCAGGCAAAACCTTTCCTAGATTCAAGCAACATGAAGGAGTTAGCAGACCCGAATTTGGGGGACAACTATGATCAAGAGGAAATGAAACGTGTAATAGCAATCGCATCCATGTGCATTCAACATACACCTAGCAAACGCCCCTTCATGAACGAAGTATCTGCCTTTTCTCCTAAACTCCCTTTCTTGAATGTTATTCACTTACTCTAGCCACTGTAATACAAAGTACTGAATATATTTAATTTTTTGGATTGTGGTGGAGGTTGTGGAGTTACTTCAAGAAGAGGGTGGAGCAGTGGTTGAACAGATAAGGCAGAAGTCGTTTTACCAAAGATCGGTCATGCTGGACGCTTGTGACTTGGAAAATTACACTAGCTCGAACTACCTACAGGATCTCAATCGCCATAAGGAACTGGTCATGGAGTGATTCGCCCCTCTTACAGTTTCCTTTTGTATTTGGTAATACCTCCCAATTTTCTCTTAGTAAGGGATGCTACAAATTGGCATCTAGGCTACATATAACAACTGGGCCTAGGTTGTTGAGAGTAAGGATAAAAAGTACCTCACCCGTCACCACCGTGAAGTGTAGAGATTACAAGTCTAATGTAGCCAACTTGTCATTAAGTAAGCAAGGTTCAAGATCTCCAGCCCTCTCATTCAAGAGGAAAGAAATATTGTAATGGTTAGTTTGGGAATATATTGCTCTGTACAGTTCATTAGTTCAATGGGTTGTGATTTTTAAGTGAGAATTCCCCAATTTATTTCCAAAAGCAACGACACCCAATAGGTATTATTAGTCAGTTATACCAAATAAATCTGAAACCTGCCCTGGACAGAAGCAATGACTCAACCTGCAAAAATTCATGGGCTATGTTACAAACATGCCAAACAAACATGCATATCAGCTTGTTGACAGCATATTCATTTGGCAAGTTTTCCCATTACTCGACCAAAATATAGCACAACTTAATTGCATTCTAAAAGGTTCCAAATGATAAGTAAAAGTTTACATTACTTAATTAGGCTCCAACTTCATGAGATTGAAGGGATGAAATAGGCGGCGTGTGATGCCCTTCAGGCCTTTAAGGTTGAGCGTGGTTCTACTTTGGCTCGTTGAAGTCATGATCGGCTACTATCCTACATTCTTTGGGTTTGTCATTAAAGCCGATTGTTACGCCCACTCATCAGTGATGTAAGCAAGACTGTCCTATAATCTTGAATACCAATGTCTCCACTTTATCTTAGTTTTAACCCATTTATTAACGGCGTTTCTAAACATGTATTGTTCTTGAACGTCGCAACTCGCAAACTTCAACTGAACATCCAAATGAAGCTTTTGAAAATTAAAATACTTCTACTAAATTAGTCGTTGAGGCATCAGATATTTAAACAAAGACACTAATAATGTTCTGGAAATGTATGACATAGAAGAGAATGTAACTCGAAACTAAAACTTTTTCCAATTTTTTTTATCCATTTCACCAATCTCGCCATTCAGCTATTGAAATCAAGCTATACATACACAATTTCCAGTATTTGCCTCTAAAATCTACCAACTCCCAAAACAAAACCCCAGATTTCTATTATCATCAGCCTTGTCAAAAGGTTAACCACTAATTCACTACACTAGGAGGATAAATGGGTCAGATACTAAGATCAAAAGACAATGTTGGGTCAGCTGGGATCCAACGATACCTAAAAACCTGTTAATAGGAGAGACAGCTCTGGGATTCAAAATTAGCTTTTTCTTTGATCAATAGCACTAATTAAAGTTGAACTAATATTTAGGCCTAACATCCTCTAAACTCTCAACCCATTAGTATATCACCTATTCACCTTGCTAATATGATTGATGAGGCCATATGTAAAACTCTGCAGGTGTCTGTGGCATCAGCGACATCATTGGAGCCACTGAAGTCACCCCCATCCCCGAACCATAAGCATCTGATGACACAACTGCTTGGTGGGCTCCACCATTGGAACTCAGGTGATTGAATAGATTCTGGTGGAATATGGCGGTTGCTGCATCATATGGCACAGCACATGACATGGGAGGGACTGATTGGATAGCAGCAAAGTTTATAGTGTTGCTAGTACCACCACTACTACTGTTGCTACACTGCGACTGTTGGTCTAGGCTGAGAGTTGGTTTCTGATTAGCCACCTCTGTAGCAAGCTTCAAGCGCTTGGAAGCCCCACCAATTGGAAGGTTGCTCTTAAGGATGACCTCCACATCATAGCGATTCATCTCAAAGTTGGTGACTGCATTGACCCCCCTGAACTTGATGGCTGCTATGTCATATGCCTCGGCTGCTTCCTCTTCAGTTGCTGTTAATTCATTATCACAAGTTGAGATTCAGATACATAAATCTATAAAATGAAAGCGCATTACAAGAGAAAAAAGGAATGATTAAATACCAAATGTTCCAAGATACAAATCTTTGTTGCCAGCTACACGACCTATCCTCGCTTGCCAACGCCCTTGCTGATGATGCCTGCATGTCAAGAGCATTTGAATGCTTTGTTAAGTTGTGGCAAACATAAACAAGCTTAAAATGACACAAAAGCAGAAATGCTTAAACAATGTATGTACCTGGTGACACCCCGGTAAATTGATGCACCCCTAGAGAAACCACTACTTTTCCTGCAAACATACGCCACACAATCACGTCATAAAGGAAAGTTGTATAAGCAGTACGAAGATTAATAATAACTATAAGTAACTTAATTAACCTAATTAATTCCATTTGCAATACCCACATAATTTTATCAGATTTGTCCAATCAATTGCTTATATGTGTGACCTCATAAGACTTGGTTAAAGTTAGAAGTATAATCACCTAAAATAACCGAATATTTTCATCTCTATAATTAGTCCTAATTATATTCAGTTTGTTACAGTTGTTAAGATCATTTTCTTCAGTACCAAGATTAATACCAACAAACAAATTGGATGAAAGGCCAACCTTCGGAGTGAAGCAATGAACTCTTGCTTAGTCACATGTTTCATATCCTCTAATTCTGTAGTGTAATTAGATATCTGCATGGACACAGAAAATTAAACAAACAATTAGGAATTTCACACGTCCGAGTCACTTTCTAGTTCTAAAATGACATTAAAACTAATGCTTTGAATTCATAGTAGACAAGCTGATTACCGGAAAATTGGTGGTGGCAGTGGGACCCCAGTACTTCAGAGCTGCCAAGTCATAAGATCTAGCTGCCTTTTCTTCTTTATCATACCCACCTGATGCCCAAGATTTTTTTTATTATATAGTTCGTCTTATGCATATACTTTGCCATTTTTCACATTTTCATCCGATACTGCAGATTGGAAGAAGTAAACAAAGAGAACTTCTGACAAATGACTCACCTAAATAGACTGCAATAGATAAGCCGGGCACCAAAAGTTCCGCGATCCATGTCCAAAAGAAAACAAAATGTCAAGACCTGAAGAACTTTAACTTATGCAAGCACATACTTAGTATATAAATGATTTAATATCCCAACAAAATCGATTCATAAGCCCAAATAAAGTTGCAAATTTCAAACTAGTAATTCTAATGATACTGATAGATTAAAGCATTTGTATTCCATTTTCTATCGCCAAGCAACAGGAACTGCCGACAAATTCGTGGCTTGTAATAGCATTTCCAGTTAAAGTATGTCAAACATCACACAACATGTTCCTTAATTTGAGGGCGTGTGTTTTTAGTGCAAGACATGAAGCCAATTTTGGTGGTTTGGTCAAACCTTTAGGTTGGACTGCTTCTATCCAAACGTTGCATGAGATTCATAAAGTGAGGGGGGGAAAAAAGGGCAAAAGCAAATAAGTGGAGGGAAGGGAAGGAAGATGCAATTTTAGCAGCACGTATTCAGACTTGGGTATATAAGAAAGTGAATGACAAAAGGATCCACAACTAACTAGGCTGGCCTTAAGAAACTTTAGCCACCATAACTAATTTTTGTCTCTTTTTTTTGACATGTGGAACCACTCTTAGGTCACATCACAATCAAGGTGACAAATTAAGCAGAACTAAGCAGGCATGGACTAATATAAGCGTATCATCTTAGCCCCCCAAACTACATTTGGAGAAAGTTTTTATTCATATAAAGTTACTTATTGTTTGTTTTAATTAGCACGGTAATAAGTTGATAATACAGCTTCCTCCGCCATATGGACAATCGTTGCAATATCTCACCAAAAACCTGTTAATTTCTGAGGCAGACAGGGAGTACAGGTTACAACAGATGACATTCAATTTCTGAGGAGAGAGCTGATCAAGTACCATAGGAGCCTTTGTATTGCACAATAGACAAGCAACGTGCCTAAAATGTGGCAGCTGCCACGTTTACAACTTTAGGTTACAACTTTTACTTTCGGCCTGACCAAAACACCACACCGAAGTGGAAAAAATAAAATAAAAGCAGATGGAGTGTAGCAAAATGGCGGCACATTTCTGACTGACGAATTCAACAGTGAAATGAAAGAAGTGAAAGCAAGGCCTTGCTACGTCCTCAGTTTTTAAAGGGAGGAGTAGCAGTACACTACAGTAGTTGTACATCAACATTCTTCATATTCATACATTTACTATAATTTTAAAAACGTACTAACCTTTACTTTTTATTTACACACTACCTCTACTAATAAATTTAAACTACTCAAACCCTGCATTCAATTTCAACTCTCATAATTATTCTTCTCCTCAATAAGTTTTTCAATTTAAAATTTATTTCCTAGTGCTTTATTCTCTCATATTTTATAGTAATATCATTTGTCACTTCAAAATATCAACAAAATATTATAAATACAATTTTATCAGCTTCAAAGTATGCCTGGGCAAATGAGAGATGTTACATATATATATATATATATATATATATATATATATATATATATATATATATATATATATATATATATATATATATATATATATATATATATATATATGTGTGTGTGTGTGTATCGAACCTCCTATACATTTTTCATATACTTTTTTTTTGGCAATAATGAAGAGAGATTTTATTTTCTAGATTAAATTTAAATGTAAACAAGTTTTACGAATTACAAAATCAGGAAAATAAATTAAATGCACCATCAAAATTATTATTTTACACACTTTTATATCTAATTAACTATATCAATATAGTTTTGAAAACTATTATTCCTTAGTTATAGTAAACAATTATTTTGTAACACTATAAATAATTGCTAAATACATTTTAATTTAAATAAAGCAAATAATAATAAATATAAAGGGTACGTACAGCCAAGTGTATATGTAACATTGTAAGGTACTAGTACTTCATATGTACAATGAACGAAAAACCTAAACATCTGGTAGTTCGTCCTCTATATGACTATATTACCCGTGCACTTAACAAGCCTTATTTATTCCACATTATCAGCCATCTAAAAATATTCATGCACTATTTGAGACTTGAGAGTTTAAGTACTTCGTTCTTTTTTTTTTCCTAATCCAACGTAAATTTAAAATTTTAATTATCATCAAGTGTGCTTTTGTAAAAAAATATAAAAAACTCATATTTTGAAAATATACGAGACTTAATATGTTTTTTTTATCTATATTTGATAGAATTTATAGTCGAAATTTGGCTCTAAACTTAAAAATATTTCAAACTAGAAGAAAAAAAAAATAGAATAATAAAGAAATAAAATGAACATTTTTAATCATCAATCAACAGCACCGGCCTAAATGATGTGATAAATAATATAACTAGGTAATTAATTAATTACCTTGACGCCCTTTCCTGGCTTGGCCTTCTCTTCTACAGCTGTTATCCCATAGATGTGCTTCATATCTTCCAGTCCACCTATGCCTGTATTTAACAATAATTCAATCATAAAAAATCAATAAATTTTGAATGGTTAAAAAATAGAAACAGTAAATTTTTTGAAAGGTAAAACTATGGAAGAGATTACCTAGTGACACCTCTGTAAATGGAGGTCCTTTGACCAAAAGTTTCAGAAATCTTCTTATTACAGTTATCAGAGTCACCGCTAACAGCCACTATAGATTTCTCGACACTTTGCGGGACTACCGTAAGCGACAAACCCCCAGCTTTGTTAATGTTGTTTTTCGAAGTGATGTAACTCGGAACCAACTCGGTGTAAGTCGACTCAATGGACTGACCCACGTACTCACTCCCACTTGCACCGCAACCCAGATGAGTCGCCGCCGAGTCATCCACCTCAGAGCCCGAGTTAGCGGAAAACGCGGCTTGAAACCCGGCTGACGTGGCCATCGCTGCTTTTAGATCTTGCTGTTGTTGCTGGCGGGGGTGGGAAGTGAAGTAGTTAGGAGTGGGGTTTTGGTGGGGCTGTGATGAATCGTAGAGGTGAGTCAACTGGGAGGACGAGTCCTGAGTAGGGGATTCGTTCTGGCTGTTGTACGACGCCGTACTGTTGTTAGTTTGATGATGATGATCGACGCCAAAGAAATCCTCGAGCTTAGGCACCATTGACGAAGCATGGTGATGGCTATCCTCTATCTGCTGGTCCGCCGCATAGTCGTTGTACATTCCCATTCCTCCCGCCTTCTGATTCCCCCAATCTATCCATCCCAAACAGTATCACACCCATTAATACACAGAGTAAAAATAAAAATGACATCTTTTAAAAAAAAAAAAAAAAAAAAAGCATACCGTTAGAGTAAAAGGGGTCGAGGAAGTAATGAGGAGAAGAGTTGGAGATAGAAGAGGGCAAAATCTGAGGAGTTTGATGATGTGAAGAAGCCATGAGCTCCATGGGGGAGAGAGAGAATGATAGCCAATTACTTGGAGCAGCGGATGGAGCCATTGTTTGTTGTGTGTAGATGACGAGTGTGGAGTTGTAAACTTGTAAAGTACTTATACTTGATTGACTAAACAAACAAGCATTAAGCGTTACAGTCAAAAATCAAGGTAAGAGTTGGTTAAGTAGTGTGAAAACGCGAAACTCACGAAGAAAACAATAAATGTGACATGCATGAATGAATATAGTGATAATGGAGATGAGGAGAAAAGGAAAAGAACGAGTTGGGGATGTGGATGTATATAAGGGGGTGAAAGGGCGGTTTGGAGTTTGGAGTTTGGAGGTGCCAACCGGCGTGAGCCCAGATACACACGCACATACGTTGCATATATTATCAACATTCACTGCCTCACTAGTCACTACTCATGAGTCATGACTCAGGTTAATTGTTTTTTTTTTTTTTTAATAAATGTGAATTTCAAAAGTTAATGAATATATTTGTGTATGGGTGAGATTAACATTAAGAAAGGGGGAGGAGGTGGGAATAGGGTGGCTTTTGGGCTACTCAGGAAATTTTGTCCAATGCAGAAACAAGCTCCCGTAAGATCCGGCCTCTGGCGGTAATACCAGACTTTCTTTGCTTTTGCTTCCCTTTTTTCAACCCCCTCTATTTTTATTGCTTCATTTTAAACTACTCCGTAATAAACACTGTTATTCCAACCTTGCTTATGCGATGAAATTACTGTTTAGCTACACACGTTCATTGAGTCGGCTTATGGCCGAAATAGATAACATGCAAAATAGGTAGGGTAGGGTAGGGTCGGGTCGGGTTAAAGAAAATACATAACGGGTCGGCCCGTGCAAAGAGATCGAGTATAGTTTTTATTTATGAAGGGTGATAGTTTACATTTATGACCTCTAATCTTTGGTAGTCGACCACCAGTAAATAAATGAAAATAATTTATTACCTGATAGTGTTTAAAAGTCAAGTCTTGAAAATTATTAACTCATTATTGATCTGACTTGGCCCATTAAAAACCCAATAAAATATGACGTTTTAATAGACCGACCCATTAGGCCCATTATTGATTAGACCCTTTTACAAACAGGTCGGACAAGAACCCTTAACGGGACCCCTCCCATTTGTACAAGTATACATATAAGACGTGTTCCATTCACTACTTTATAATAATATTTGGATGTAAATTAACTTAGTTAGTTAAATTTTTAACAATAATATTCAATACTTGTAATTGAAATTTATTTATATCAATTATTGCCTTATTAATTGTGACTTTCTTTGTAGTCAAAATGAAAGTATATGCATGATATTTTATTGAATCATAAATACTTTAGGGTGTAGTTATGGCTTGAAAATATTTATATATGTTTTGCTGAATCCTTAATATATGGACATGTTGGAAAACTTTAAACTTCGTATATGCATGATATTTTGTAGAGTTCAAACTTTAAACTTCGTATTTGGCTAAAATAATGTAAAATATACAGAGTAATCAGTATTTATGTATTAGTATCTATTGGTAAAATAAAAAAAAAACGCCTCATTTGATAGTAAATGCTCAACACTAATTTCAGAAATAGGAGTATGAAAGGCGAACTACACTTTAGTCTACAAAACTAGCTCTCATAAAGGCATACTTTTTTGACATAGGTTTAGTACACTGATTGTGTAGTGTTGTGTTTAACTGCTAAAATTTTGAAGGAGAAAAAAAAAAAAAGAAAATTTGAACGTATCCAACTACCTTGCAAACTATGTTCATAGTCTATAATGATCAAGAATGGTATACATATGAATACACGGTACACATGTACATATAACTATGCGTAAACAAATGCCATATAGTTATACATACATGTACGTATTTAGTCTAGTAACAAAAAATCTACAGCGACAAAAGAACCGCTAGTATGTAGTAGTAACTCCAGAAACGATAGTTGAAAATTCTAACCCCTAAACCATGTGAATGGAAAGTGCTCTGTAAGCAAAGATCCCCTTTGAATTTTAATATGTAGTAAGAAGCTAAGTTTAGTCCAACATATAAATATTTGAATCTTTACTTTGGAGTTTAATTGACAGAACATCAAGCAAAGGTACCTTGCGGATAATTTACGAAAACACACTTGTCTTTCATGCATACCTCTCGATCGTTTTTTGTTCATCTTATCTCTACTGTGCAGACAGGCAATGAATAGTCAAGATTCATCAAAATTCTTTAGAGAAAGAAATAAACCCAAATTTTAACTGATTGATCTCTTTTGTTGCTTTTCTCCTAGCTGGAAACTACGTTCCCGTTGGCGTTTCAATTCCATTTTCTCCTTTGTAAGATAAGCATTAATGTGAAAAATTGTTAGCTTACAAACGGTGCAAATTGATGGGGCTTGGAAAAAGCATTCGGGTAGATCAGCAACGATTAGGGAAATGAGGAATGGTTGTTGGTTTTGCTTCGTCAGTCCTTCATGTGAAAGTTTTAGCTTGTTTCCATGCTCTGAAATGGTGCTTATCTAATGGCATATCATCATGTAGATTTATAACAGATTCGGTGGTACTTGTCTCGATCCTTCAAGGCAATGGTATGGACATTTTGGATATATCAAACACGATATGATGCATAAAGGTCATTACAAGTCAATTTGATATTTAGATAGAATTGTATTAGGTCTGTTTTCTTATTTTTTGCTGGGATTTGATTAGGCTTAGAAGTCGTTGGGATTTGGGAGACTTGTTAATTACTTATATATAGAAAATGAGACATTAAGAAAGTCTAGCCGAACCTAAAACTTGTCAATTACTCCCATAATTATTATACATGTAAGTAGTATTATTTGTGACATGAATGTAAGATTTTAAAGTAGTAAGTACACCCATTATTCCGGGTTTGATAGTTTACTTCACTAACACAAAGTCTAAAACAATAATTCATAAACACGATTGCGAAGCTTCAAAAGGACGGGATGCAATTAGTAGATGAATAAATCTGACATTATAGTTGCATAGCCACAAAGCATGTAGTAAATGCTTTTTTATTTTTGTCGGGGGTTTTGTCTTATATGCACAAAGGAGAAAGTTAGCTGCGGATTAGAGAGACAAAAACTCAACATGCAATGGGAGGCAAATAATAATCTTGCAGAACTCTTCATTTTTTTTTTTTTAAGATTAACAGTTTTTGTCAGTTTAAGAAATCTATCGATACTAATTCCTAACTTGTACTAATTTCTCGATCTACCGACCTTTACAACTCCAAAAATAATTAACTTAGAAATGGAATAAGGACAATCAACTAATTAATATATATTAGCCAGCTATTCTAAGCATGCATGGTAGACCAGTCAAACTAATTTAAAATCTATTCTAAGCCTTTGGGCTTTTTTTTTTTTTTTTTAATTTCGTATTAAATTAATTAGTAGAATGGTAGTACTAGATTTCTGAAGTCGTTAATCCACGCGTGTCATACCTTTTTTTTTTTTTTAAATTTTAATTTTTTCCCACTAGCTTAGCTAGCTCTGCAACAGCCTTAGGAATTAAGATGATAATATAACAAAATACCGAAAGAGCCGTCTATCTCTGGAGCCAAATATTATGAATGCGTATTTCTAAGAAGCACATATAAAATTACTTTGTTGTTTATTCTGAGGGATTGCTTTTAAAGTAACCTGTCAAACAAATCAATTTAACAAGCTTATTCCTACGCTTTATAATTTCTAGTCTTCTTAAACTAAGCCTCTACGTAACGAACCATGCATCAGATCACACTGCCGGACTACCTTTCGCCATATCTATCACATTATATGACCTTTCGTTATTGAAAAAAAGGTTTCCAAAAAAGAAATAACCAATTTGGACAATTTCAGCGATAATACCGAAATATATATCAATGATATATATACTCTTAATTTAAGTCTTAACTTGTTTATTTACATGTTCGTGTCGTAACGTACTAAGGATGTGAAGCCATGCAAGGTGATATTCAGAAAGGTCTTCGACCAATTCTTCACAACCGCGTTACACATATCTCAGTCGAAGGTCATAACTTAGTCATCATTAACATAACCTACTCATCATTAACATAACTAAAAGCACACCTTCTCGATCTCAAGTATAAATAGTTGACATATTCACCTTCAAAACCAGAGCTTTCAATTTTCCTAGTTGTAAAAATATGTGGAGTAAACATACGTATTGGGTTAGGTCAGGGTCGGGATGGATCACATGCAAAACGGGTCGGGTTTAGTTGAACCAAAGAAGATGCAAAATGAGTCGAGCAGGATTGGGCAATAAAAGATACAAAAATAGGTCGAGTAAGGCTATCAACAAGTAAGTGGTAATTTATTATTTGATAATGTTTAAAAAATTTGAAAATTATTGGTTCATTATTGACCCAACTTGACCCATTAAAAACCCAATAAAACATAACCCTTCAAAAGATCGACTCAATTAAGCACATAAATTATTAGTCTCTTTTATAACAGGCCGGTCAAGGGTCGTTAATGGGGGCCCTTCCATTTGAACAAGTCTAATGCGGAGTACTAATGTATTATATAGATAGTGATAATCCAATTGCATTGGACAAGCACCACATTCCGCTACATATATGATATATCATATGTGTGTTCGCCAGACGTTTCAAACAACATTTACTTTGGCGATTCCCACACAGTCACACTTGTATGACACAACTTCGTATAAGAATAATGAACAACTTTTTTCATGCCTTATTACGTTACAAACATACAATGTATGGTAATTATTGGTTCGTTATTTTGATCGTTGAAGTTGTATTAAGACTTTACTTATGTTTTGTAGATGAATTATATTCAATACTTGTAACCTTTTTCTTCCTAATCAAAAAAATTATGCAACATCCTCACTAAAAACGTTTTCTATCAAAAAAAAAAGGTAAACTACATTATAGGTATTAAAAAATATATGACAAAATTTTTCCAAAATACTAGTTACGTAAATACACAGTAGATGGTATTGGTTGTGACAAGTCACACCATTTTATTGATATGACAAACCTAATTTAAATAAACTCAAACCCGCGGGTTACCTGAGACCTTTATTTTATAACCAAAATATACCAAGTTCGCCTCTAGTACCGGTGGTGCCAATGGCGGAGAAGTAAAAGAACCCAATGCAGGGTCGCATGGGCAAAAGAGCAGCCATAATCACAACAATGATCAAGATCACTATACGATGTCTCCTTTACCAGATGCTTCTGCTATTTTGGTCAGATCACGATCTGATGGCGACATAGATTCCTTCTTCTACGAGATGAAACGGAGGAAAGAGCTTATGATTGTAAAAATTTCCAAACAGAGGCTAACTAGAGCGTTATCCACTTTCGTACCCTTCACACGTCTTTGTAAGTTGAATTACAATGCGGGTGATACTTCTACTGCAATTACATTCATTTGTCATTGATAATGATCTAATAAAGATAACCAAGCATTATACTCCAAATGTGAAGGTGATAAATTCAATACATGATACATTTATTTGTATAACTGATATAATAAATTTAATACATGAGATCTTTATTTGTATATCTAAGATAACAAATTCAATACCTGAGACCTTTGTTTGTATAATTGAGATAATAAATTTAATACTTAATATCTTTATTTGTATATCTAAGATAATAAATTTAATACCTGAGACCTTTATATGTATAACTGAGATAATAAATTTAATAACTGAGATCTGTATTTGTATATCTGAGAGGTGAAAAGACCTAGTTGAGAACAAGAAAAAAATCGGTGCCCCGATTAAGAGGACATTGAATCAACGTTTAGTTTACTTCTTCCGTAAAGAAGTCACTACAACTCGAGTTGTATCAGAAGGAAGAGAGAGGAGTCACTTAGTCTTTAAGTGTCTGAAAGCCTCCCTTTGACTGCTAACTCTTAGCAATATCCATTATTATATAGTTGCAGATCAGTTCTGACTTTTCTTTGCTCAATCGGAGTGAAGTGAGTCTCGGGTGAGCAGTTTATGTCTTCACCATAAGCAATTAGAACTTTACTTAAATCGTTCTTCACTCGCTAGGGTCCGCTTCCACGATTTCATCTATATTGAATCTTAATATCAGAATTGCTTATATAGTCATGATTCAATTCAGGTCCACTGACTTTTGATTGATTTCTCATTTTTCGGATCTGATTGGAACAATGGAGAAGGAGGAATAAATTCAATACCTAAGACATTTATTTGTATAGTTGAAATAACAAATACAATACCAGAGATCTTTATTTGTATATTTGATACTTTTATTTGTATAACTGAGATAATAAATTCAATACATGAAACCTTTAATTGTATAACTTAAATCATAACTTGTATACGTAGGATCTGAACATAATTTAATATTTGAAATCTTTATTTGTATATCTGAAATAATAAATTCAATACCTGAGACATTTTTTTGTATATCTGAGATAATAAATACAATAAATGAGATATTTATTTGTATACGTGAGATATTTATCTGTATATCTGAGATAATAAATTTAATAATTAAGACATTTATTTGTATATCTGAGATAATAAATTCAATACCTAAGACCTTTTATTCTATAACCAATATATTCCTAATTTGAAATGAGCGCGGGATGACCTTTTATACTTTATCAATGTCACACTACTATAGGGATGACAACAAATATTGGACCCGACCCGGATCCGTGGATGCATATCCATTTTTACGAATATGTGTCTTCAAAATTTAGACCCAACGAATCTGGATCAGATTCGTGTCCTTTGACTGAAAAACGAATCTGTGTACGGGTCTAACCATAATACCCGAACTCAGATCCGTTACCTGTTTTTTCATTTACTCATTTTTACTTGTTTGTATTGTTATTCAAAAGACATGTAAAAATCTTATTTTGTCCATTATTGTTTTGTAATATTTGAGTAGTTATAAGTATTGAACTTATATCCTTAATTGGGAAATACATATTTATAAATTTAAAATTTATTATAGTCGTCAAAAATAGAAAAAATATGGAAGATTCGTTTAGGACCAATTTGGATCCAGATCCAAATATGAATCCTTATTTTATATACCATACGAATCTGGATCCGTTATTAAAAAACGGATCTGAATCTGGACTCAGGATGATATAGTACATTATGCACTCAATTGCAAAAGTAGAAGCTGAACAAAGACCGAAAAATCCGGGGATACAGTAGAGCCTGATCATGGAGCATGAGGACTGAGGAAGATATAGCAGAATAGTAAGGCACAGAGCCTTAGATTTTGTCCATAGTCAAATAACCTTTCTAATGCTATAAACTCCCATTTTTAGCCTTTTAGGGCGAGTGATGGCAATATGCATTTCATGCAGAATCTCTGAGTGTATAGAATATAATATAATAATATATAAACATTAAAAATGGGGCGGCACTACGGACTACGGATATCCTTATTATCCTCAATTTTGCTCCCCTACTTTTACAGTTTCCATCTATCGTTTAAAGTAAATGGCTAACAATTCCTTTTCTTTGTTTTATTCTATTCAAATTTTGCTATATTTTTGGAATTGCAACGCTTACTTTGTATTGCTACGTTTGTCCGTTCGGAACTTTTCAACTCAATAGGTACTGAATTTTACCCTAACATCAGATTCGAATTCCATCACACAATAGAACAAGAAAACACATGGTATTCATCAAGTACCCCCCCCATCATATAGATAGAACATATAAGATAAAACAGATGACGAGTAATAATATTTTCAATACTCTATAATATACTTGGTATTATATTATGAAAGAAAGGGGATATGATGATTTTTTTTTTAAAAAAAAAAAACTCTAACATGGCTAATTAAAGTTTTAAACAGATGATTCAAATATAGCACTTAATATGGATAGATAATATTGTACATCTAAGGATTAAAATACACTTCGTAATTAGTAATGATACAGTAAGAAAACAGTTTGTCATGAAAAGTGAAAGAATAAAGTCCTATAGACTTTATTACCTTGCAACAATGCAAACCCTATCCTACTAGACTCAAAATTTAGCTGCTTACTATGAACACTTATAATTTTTTTGTATGGTAATTTTATTTAGACTTGTGATCTTCTAAAGTAGTATGAGTCATGGAAAACTTAGGGTCAACATGATGACTACTGAGGATCTAAAGACTTCATGGTGGGTCAATACACCGGGTTTTAGGACCTGTTAGAGGAAAAGATTCGGCCTTGATCGTCAAAGTGATCAATTCACGCGATGTCTCTCTGTGTTAGGGCTGAATATAAGCTGAGCTAGCTCGCAAGCTACTCGGGATCGAAAGTTTATTTTATATGGTTGTGTAATTTGAGTTAATTACGTTCAATAAAGGTTATTTAATAAAAATTAAAAGAAAGACACGTAACACCATGAGTCATGACTCATATATACTATCATATTTCATATTGCACGTCTAATCAAGTTTGGTATATATTAGAAACGATTTGACAAAAAACAATTTTGCATTTTATCATGAACTGCATGCTAAATTTTTTATATTTACCTAGAAGTCTCCCAACATTCTCATCTAACAATGCTGGGAAGGTATGTTTTGTTTAAACCTTCTCCAATGCCTTCGATCTCTTCACAATAATTAAATTTTAATTGGTTTAACAATTAGGTGAACCGTATCGCACATAGATTCGAAGACAATGCAATTAGCAGACGAGGAACCAAAATAATGATTGTCAATAATTCGGTTAATATCGTCTTCGTATCTAACATCCTATTTAGGACAAAATATTGATGTGAAGAAAATTCTATATAGGCTAAGCTAGCAAGGTGAAAAAATAAAAACCCAATTTAATTAAAACCATGCACTTTCTCTTAGCGTATTCGTTGTATTACATAAACTATTTTGTGCTTTAACATTAACACTGATTGACACTTCGATTGTTGGTAGTTAGCTTTCGTAATATTGCTACACATACATGAGGGCCGGGATATGGACCAACGTGTTATTTCATCTTCCTATACCAAAACTTCTAATGATGTCATATAAGACGATTCATGAAGCATGGCATCATCATTTTTTTTTTCTCTTTTAATTTCATGTGTAGCTTTATTTTTCATCCTTATTAACATTAATGCTACATTTTTCAAAAAATGGCTGTCTTTCCTCTTCCCTAAGTTTAATAGTTGCACTAATTTATAACTTTTGAAATCATACATCTTCAATTTTATAAGCCTTAATTAATGAATCCTCTTTTGTTTTATTTGTAATTAAAAAATAAATTAATTTTTCACACCTCAAGATTTTTTCTCTTTAATATTTTTTCACACACTTAAGATAAATATCTATTATAATTATGGTATGAGGTGTACGATAATTAAAATACCACAATGTTAAGTTTTTTTTTCAAGAATTAATGAATGAAAATATTTTTATAATTAAAATATTCAATAAATATATTTATCATTAAACTACCTAATCTAGTTTTAATGAATTAAGTCAAAAGCTTCCTCTCCTACATTTCGAACGAGGGGATGTGAGAGTGAGAAGAACATTCTGAACTAAGTGTAGTGATGTCCGTGCAACATAAAAACAAAAACATAACTCTATAATATAGTTTCATAGCGTGTTCTCCCTTAATTTGGCCAAATAACGAGTACAAATCTAAATCCCTTCACATATATCAGCTAGGACAAGATAATTCACTTCTCACTTTTATAAATTACACACAAATCTTAGTTTAGGAGCACCATACAGTTCCTTGAATCAATGTATCTCATCCACCAATAAATATTCATGTGTTTATACTGTCATAATAGAAGTTTCATGAATAAGTGACCTTCTCCTAAACCCACTATGGCTAGCTGAAACTCATGAGCCTGTATGAGCTTTTATCAGCCCGCTTTGATCCAGTCTAATACTCTATTGTACATAACTCTATAAGATCTAGTTAATTAATATTAGCTGTATTAAGTCCAATAGATTGCATATCTAGTTGGTTTTTAATTATACACTACAAACTCTACCTAAACTAACAAAACAAATAATCATTATTATTGAATCTCTGAAATAGTCTAAGCCCGGCCTTATACAAATTGCATGGATGAATCAGCTCAGATCCTAAGACCAAAGACATTATGTCTGCAGCGAAACCAGTGCGAGATTCACAATAATAACCCACATGGGGGGCTTATTGCATATTATGTCAACTGATTTGCATGATGTAATCCTAAAAGATGGATAAACTTGGGAGGATTAGGTTTTACAAATCCAAGTTATCATGATCTAGGAAATTAAAAAGTACTCATTGTCATAGCTTCCTAGGGTAATAATGTTGGTCTGAAGTATCGTATCAAACCTAACCATTGTAATAATAATAATAATACATGCAATGCATTTCTCTTAATTAGATCCGTCATTAACACATTTTTAAATCTGACGGGACGGGAATCTAAGTTTTAGTTGTGGAGTAGGTCTTGAGGAAGGCAGTATGACCTTACACGTGTTCTCTGCCAAGGAAGGAGAAGATGATGGAGGTTATATTGGCCGAATTATATGAACTTAACGATCTACACGTCACTTGATTTTGATGGGAAATAGAGACTCGTGTTTTAGGAGATTCGAATAAAGATATCTAATTTGGTATCATTAGCTTGTATGAAAGGAAATCCAAACTGATTGGTTCCTTGATAATTCATAAGCTAAGAAGGGTAAGAATAAGGTGCGACTAATTATTTGTCATGAAACTAATGCATTAACTTTGTAATTAAATTTAAATATGTTTTTTGTAAGGGTTGCAATGCAAAAATTCTAAGGAATCATTATCAGCATGCTTTCAACCTTGAATAATTCCCTTACATTTCATTTATGCCTTGTTTTTCAGTACTCCGGCCGTATTGTCGCAAAAGTTATGACAATGAAAATCACTAGAATAATCCTAATACACATAATAATCCGGCCGGCCATAACTTGTCA